>JAMRYC010000003.1:5000000-10000000 GCA_024447225.1 Panagrellus sp. LJ2284 | reverse complement strand
GCTGCGCTTTGATCTCCAGCCGATCCGAGAAGTTTCCAACCTGCACAAATCTCGCCGATGGCACTTGGTAGAGATAGAACTGTTTGTAGTCGTCGAGCCAGACTTCAGCGGCACGACGGGTGTTCCTAAAACACACACATTAACCCAAAATTAGACAAAATTATATATAAAACTCACTTCTGGAACACATTTCCACTGCCTCCCGGGAAAGTGTACGGATGCTGCTTCCGGAAAACATGTCCAACACGACTGCATGGAATGATTTCCAACGATCCACCGCATTGCCAGACACGGAAGCTCATTTCGAGGTTTTCACCGCCCCAAACATCCATGGCAAGATCGTAGGTGCCGAGGACTTCAAACCACTTCTTCGAGATGGCAAACAGGCCTCCAGCCATTGCGGGCGACTTGATCGGCGCTGAGACATCGTTTTGACGGATGGCTTTCCTCTCGCTGCCGATGAACTCCCATTTGAAGACAAGATTCCAGTCAAAACCGCCACGGAGGTCTGCGCTGGCCGGGACGTAGTTGAAACTGTCCATATTGATCACATCGATGACCGGCGCGACGACAGCCTTATCATTGGCGTAGATCCGGGCGAGAAGTGGCTCCAACCAGCCTTCATTGCATTCACAATGGGAGTCCAGGAAGGTCAGGATCGGGGCTCGGGCTAAAGCAGCACCCTTGACGCGGGATCGGATCAGGCCTTCGCGTTTCGTGTTTCGCAGGACTGTGACGTTCACGATGGCAGCGAGCTCCTTGCCGGTGGATTCTGGAAGAAGGAGATCGTCAATTGGATATCAAAAAAGGTGGAAAAACGTACCATCTTCGCTGTTGTCGTCGACTAGGATAAACTCAGCCAACAAGTGCGGCGGAGATCGAAGGAAAGCCGTGAAAATGGTACGCAAAAGGGTCGAACGCGCTTCATTGTGGAAGGTGATGATAATCGAAGTTGGCTCGAACTTGGACGTGTCATAGGGAACGGTTTTACACCTGGAAAAAGGGTAGATGGCCTGTGGCAACGTGGAATCAAAGTTGGAGGAAACGAAAAATCAGAGGGACGGAAAATTGACGTGTTGGAGTTGCGTTTGCGCGCACTTTGCCAAGGGGGGCTAGGGGCGACATTTGAAGTTTTAGAAAATTTTGGAAGATTAATTGAGAAAGTTGAGTATGGGCTACAAAAATTTACCTCGCAATTGATCTTGACATCATAAGTCACTTTTAAAAACAAAATTTACAAAAAACGCTTCCAACCGCAAAAATTTTGTAATGAAATTGCAAAAAATATCAGAAAAACCGTCAAAACGAACTCGCACATTGCGACATTTAAAACGAAAAAATATTTTAAAAGAACAGTTGAGAAACTTTAGTATAATCGGAAAAAATTTAATCATCCATCTTCTACAACAACATAAATCGTTTTTGAAGACAAAAATCTCGAAAAATTGGTCCATCTCAAAAATTTTGAATTCAAAGCCCAAAAATTCCCCTCAAAACTGTCAAAACAAACTCACTTTGCCTCCCTCGAGTCAACAATCGTCCGATTCCACTTCGAAGCATCCGAAGCCGCCTGATTGAACTTGTTCTTGGCGTAGCGATCTTCGCCCTCCTTCAATCGGCCTTTCACGAGATATCCTTCCTCATCGAACTCTCGCCATGGTACAGCACCACTAGCTGGGGGCTCCCAAATGACGGAATTCATCGGCGGCTGTTTGCGATTCTTCTCATCGAAGCCGATACCCGCATACGGATTTCCATTGACCTTAAGCTCTTTCAATGGTGTCTCAAATCCATTGTAATGGGGGTTAATCGCGTTTTGGTTGACATAATCCGGGTGATGGGGTTCGGGTAGGCTTGTTATTGGGCCAGAGTTCTGAAATTCGAACTCCAATCAAAAAAAGTTGTCAAAATAAGCAAAAAACAACCAACCCTATGTCGATACCTCGCCTCAGCATCGGCATCATCAATCCGTTTGACGACAGATTGCTCATGCAAGCCAGAAAAGTACAGTGCACCACCAAACCATGCAAAAATAAAGAGTGCTATCAAGTTACGGGTTTTAAAAATTTTCTTAATCATGATCATGTTAGACTAGAAAGTTAAAGTTTAAAGCAAAATTAGAGGCAAGAAGGTTAATTTAAAAATCTTTGGCAAGTAATTGTTATTACCTGTGATACGTATTGCGTGTTAATAACACCAGCACCAATGGAAAACACCCACTTTTCCCTGTTAGTAGTGTTATTAATGTGATTATTAGGAGTGAAGAAGGTTAGTAAGTCATGATAGACTGGCAAGGGAGCGCCTAGAGGCAAGGAAAATGGCCGCTCACGGCTTTAGGCCCGTATCTGGAAAATCAAAATTAAACAAAATTCTAATTTTTGAAGGAAGAACGCGATATTACGGTATTTAACCGATGAAAAAGTTCACGAAAAAGGTTAATTGCAACTTTTATGGGCATAAAAACAAAACAAAGTTCCTAAAAAGCTAGGCTAAGGCACGGAATTACACATTTTAACGAATAACACAACCATGGTTCGCGACAAAAAGGTCCGCAATCTCGCCGTGAATGGCGTTGACTTCCTCTTTTGTGAGGGCCTTCTCGTTGCTTCGATACACGATTCGATAGCATTGGCTGTGACGGTTCTTCTTTTTGTGGTAAAAGTCGTCTTTGAGTTCGACTTGCTCGACCAGGTCGCCGCCGATGGTTCGGATGAGGTCCATGGCATTGGCACGCATTTCATCTGGAGTTGTGTCTTCAGGCAGGAAGAAGGATACGTCCATATAGAGCTGGGGATGGGCACTGATCGGCTTGTACTTGTAATCGTCGCCTGGTTGGAGGCCCTTGAACTGGGATAAGAAGCCGGAATCACGGCTCCAGAATAGGCGGATGTCAGGAATGCCGTAGAGGACCATGGCAAGTCGCTCCAAACCTAGTCCAAAAGCCCAACCGACCTTATCGCCGGCGCCAGCATTGCGAAGTAGTTCCTGCTCCATTATGCCACAACCTAGGCATTCGAGCCATTGGCCATCGTAGAAGACTTCCAGCTCGAAGGAGGGGTGTGTGAAGGGAAAGTAGGCATCGACCCAGCGCATTTCAATGTTGGAGCCGAAGAGGGCCCGACAAAGGTCTTCGAGGGTGGATTTCAGACGCAATGTCAAGACAGTGACGGTATCTTGGGTGTGTCCAGCTTGTTTGAGAGCGGCCCGGTCTGAGGAATCGAAGACACTGATCTCAGATCCGGGTTGTTGGACACCGAAAAGGTCTTCGGAGGAGTAGATTTGGACGCCTAAATAGAAAAAACAGGCATTTTAAAGGGAAAAACAACAACTATTTAGCCTATTTGGAATCGAAAGCGCCCCAAATCTACCAAAATCAATGCCCCCGCTAATCCCCCCGTCCAACCAGCTCACTTTCCCCGTTATCTCGGTTGTTTCTGACGTTCCATACCACCCAAACAGACAAAAAAGACCACCATTGATCAAGTCCAAAACTCGCTTGCTCGTTCAATGATGCCCCGCAAGCAACTCGAATCCACGTTGGATGAGGACTGCAAATTATGACACGAGGGAGGCTGTCCGTGTCCCGAAAAAGATCAAGGACAACACTGGCCTGCCTAATGTAAGCGACTTTCTCTCTCGCCCCTGGACCAGTCGAACTAACTGCAAATCCGGAAGCAGTTGGCGCTTTTCGCATTGGCCTAGCCACGTTGGAGCCCTATCAGCTGTCTACATATCTATCTATCGATGCGTCATGCGAATGCGAATTTATGGCCAAAAACAAAACGCATTAATAGAATTTGAACCGTAATAAAGGGAATTCGTTCCAGGGAGCGTGGGAGCCGTCTATATTGCGTCAACAAATGTGGTTTTTTGGTGGTTTTGTGATGTCTAATCGGGATTCTGATCAAACATTATGAGCAAATATCCATTTTAAGACTAAATAGCGTTGCAAAAAGGACTCGAAACACATTATTTTAAGCCCTGAGGCGCCCCGCTTGCAAATAGCGCTTTGCACTGCGAAACATAAACATAAAAACCAACCTTCAACTTGATGGAAGCACGGAAAATGAGTCCGATCAATTTCATCCCGACGATAGACGTCCCCAAAGACGAGAAAGGCATCGAAGCCCTGCTTCAGAAGGCTGTATTGATGCGCACTGGTGTGTGCCCGCAGGCAATAGTCCTTATTGACGTAATAGGTGTCGGATGGGCGGCGACTGACGTGATCGGCCGGGGTCAGAAGGGAGTCAAAATTGTCAAATAAGCTCACGACACGAGGCAGATTCTCGCAGACGGTGAATCTGGGGGATCGGTTGCCCCGCGCTCGATGATTGGCATGCATGTGCTCGACGATCCGGTCCCGAATCAGCTTCAATGGGTTACCTTTCTCGGTTAACAGTTTCCGATTGAATAAACGGGTAACTGCCGGCGATAGATTGAAATTCGAATCAGGCGTGTAGCGATGGCCATCGAGTTCAAAGACGGTCGGAATGAAGGGGCGTGGAGCTGGCTTCGAAGCCGGCGCATCTGACGCAAATCGGCATAGAATGTGTCTGGCTGGAAGACATCAAATGTATAAATTCGGAGTCCAGACGATGTGGAGGGGTTTTTAAAGGGACTGGGCGTCACGAAAGACGGGAAAAGCCCATAAAATATATATGAAAATAGGTGCTGGCGATGGGAGTCAATTTTGACGGGATTTGATGGAAAAAAAGCACTCAAAACAGCCAAATGTCGTGAAAAGTCAGCTACCAATTAAATGAACTTTTAATTACTAACATAAAATGTAACTTCCCAGGCTTATTTAACGGTGTTTTTGGCGATTTAAACGGAATAAAATATAAAAACTTTTTGTTAGCGAAAGGGAAACAAAATCGTCCCTAAATCAGTTTTCAGTCGACCAAATTACCCCAAATTGAGCAATTATCCTCCCCAAGTGGTGTTAACCCTATTAAGAAAAAAAATCTAATCAAAATAAACAATAACCAACCTGGAGAAAGCCCCCGATATCGCAAACAGGAGAGCATCGTTTTCCTTCAAAATAACCTCAAATTCGCCCTCGGCAATGATCTTCCCGGTGTCGGCGATCGACCCGTCTGCTATGTCAACGGTCGCGGTGGTGATGGGCCCGAAAGAAGAAGCCCCTGTGGCAACTGGAAAGCGAAAAGCGCGAGGCAAGTTTTATGGCCAAAGGCGATGGCTGGGAATAGCAAATAATAGATAGCTTCATTGGATGTTTGGTGGCGCGGGAGGGGCGACTGGCTAAAACGCACTGTCATAGAAAAGTGTAGTGTGCGTCGGGAAGGGAAGAACGAAAGGAAATGAAGATGGGTACGAAAACAGCCGCTGACGGAAAGTGAGGAAAACCGGAGGCAGCTTGCGCGCGTGTGTGCTTTTCCGTGAGGTCGCCTGCGGTCCGTGTTCCCGCGTGCCACGTTGAAATACACGACGTTGGTTGCTTCTTGCCCGCCCGCCTCCGGCTGTTTCCTTCTTTTCCGACCATCCTCCGTGGCGACGACACTTGAGACGCTTTCGGCATCCATCCATCCACCAAGAAGGCCCACTTGCCTTGAGGGCCCGCGACTCGGATTAAGTTCCTCAAACATCGCCTCAGGGCACCCATCCATCCCTTTCCTTGACCATGGACGAGCTTAATTTCCTCCTCGTCCTTTGTGGGACCATGTTTGCCGGAAGCTATGCGGCTGGGTTTTTACCTTTGGCATTTTCATTTAGTGAAGTTGGTTTTTTTAAACTTTATATATAAAAAAACAACTTTTTATATATATATTTTCCAAAATATCCTAATTTCAGTCCAAAATCCGCCTCCTCAGCATCCTCGGCGCTGGCCTCTTAGTCGGAACAGCTCTAGCAGTAATCCTGCCTGAGGGAATCGAAGTTTTGCAAGATTCACAAATCTCAGGTACGTCATTTCACGTGCTTTCCCACGCCAAAAATGTCCCATTTCAGTCGCCGCACCCATTCATCACCACCAGCAACAAGCCCAACAACAACACCTTGACAACCATGCGGCGAAGAACATTTTGGAGCGAAATACGGCCGAGGACGACCTGAATCCTCCGAGGATAGTGCCCAAAGATGCCGAAATGAATCCAGAGTTGGTTTTTTTCTGTCTTTTTTGACTTTTGAGATTGTTTACGTCTTACTTATTTACAGTGTACCCCTAAATGTCGACGCTCAAGGCGATACAGACACCCAAGTCCGAGTGAAACGTGACGATGTTGCGCATTCTGAAGTCAGTTCGCGTACGTTTTTTAACCTACTTGAGCTGATTTTCCATTTTGATAAGATTAACCCACTGAAAATATCTTCCAGTTACCGGTGAACAAATCCCCGAAGAAGCCCATCAACACAAATCAGATATCGGCCCCGTCGTGGGTTGGAGTTTGATTGCCGGCTTTTTGTTGATGCTGTTTGTGGAGCAGGTCACGAAACACAATCAATGTGAGTTTTGATGCTATTTTTGAACTTCGATCTTTTATAAAAAGTCAGTTTTATTCCAGCTGGCCGCCAAAAGATAACCGCAACCATCGGCCTAGTCGTCCATTCAGCCGTTGATGGCATTGCCCTCGGAAGCGCGAGCATGGTCAACAAATCCGACGTCCAATTCATCGTTTTCATCGCAATCATGCTGCATAAAGCTCCTGCTGCCTTCGGATTGGTGACGATTCTGATGATGGAGGGGCTTGAAAGGGCGAAAATTAGGAAACATCTGTTTGTTTTTGCGTCTGCTGCGCCGATTGGAGCTTTAGCGACGTTTTTTTTGATGCCGAAAGTGAGTTCTTCCCCCTCACGGGCGGCCGGCCCGTTGAAAAACGCGACAAAATTTGCGTGCGAATCATGTGGAAGAAAGTTCGTCGACATAGCGAACTGGGGGCACTTCGCTTGGAGCCGGCACGGCACCTAGAGCCTCAATTTTTTTATGACACATGCCTATAAGTACAAAGATGCACAATTCTGAAAATTATCCAAATTCAATGCCATTTGCGATTTTGGCACTCAAAAAATCATCAAAAACCTTCAAAAAAGGAAGTTTTAAGGTGAAAAAATGCCGCTAATGCTTCGCTAGGAGTCGGCACAATATCAAAAGCCTCAATTTTTTCATGAGACCTCTGTAAAGGTACCTAGATGCACAATCTCAAAAATTAGACGGATATCGACGGCCAATTTTTTTTGCCGTTTAACAAAGTGCGCCGATAAGCTGAAAAAGTGCCGGGGGCACTTCGCTTGGAGCCGCCACTGCAACTAGAGCCTTGAAATTTTGACAGTTAATGGATATGAGTACATAGATGTACAATTCTGAAATTTAGCTGAATGTGATGCTAACTAAACAAATGCCATTTAAAAAACGTTCAAAAAGTACACTTTTAAGCTGAAAAAGTGTCGCTAATGCTTCGCCTGAACCCGGCAGAATATGGATAACCCTGATTTTTTAAGGGGATCTGCGTATGAGTATGAAGATGCACAATTTTCAATTTCAGCCGAATTCATTTACAATTACGTTTTTACCATTCAATAAACTGCCGCTCAAAATTCGAAAAAAGTCGAAAAGGACACAACTTGATTCGAACCCGACTGCGTGCATGCAAATTTCAAACGCGCGCATTTTTGGCGGTCGCAGCAGCCCGTGCCCTTTTTTGAACATTTTCCATCAAAATTACCATCTCCAGGACCCCTCCGTGTCCAACGCCTCCTCCGCATCCACCGGAATCATGCTCCTCTTCTCCGCTGGCACTTTCCTCTACGTCGCGACCGTCCACGTACTTCCGGAACTCGCTGCCTCCGGCAATAAACAGCAATATCGCGCCCTCCCGACGGCCGGCAACACCTCGACCACGCCCCATAGCCACTCTGGAGCCGATTTCAGCCTCAAGGAATTGATTGTCTTCTCAATTGGGTCTGTTCTTCCATTGTTACTCTCCGCAGGGCATCACCACTAATATCACCCCTAAACGGTTGTTTTAACTTATTTATTTGCTTGGAATGTATTATTTTTGCCGACCGTCTGTCAATACGAGGTCACTCTTCAAAACCTAAGCTGTTTTCTGTTTAAAATTAGGTTAAAGTTTATTAAATTCGGGATTTTATGGTTTGATTGTCGGTTTTTTTCATCAAATTTTTCGGGGTTGCATAGTTAATTTAATCAGTTTTGGTTGTCTGTGATATCGATTTTGGGTGGTTGTTACAAGTGTACATAAATTTGATTTTATTAAACTTGGGCCTTCACAGTTTAAACAAGCATAGAAGTTCATTCATCTCGAAGAGTATAACCCCAGACCAGATTCTTCTTAAAACGTATTTTAACGAGTTTCTGATTTGAAAACTCCTCGCTTTCGAGGCGTTTGAAGTGTTCTTCAAATAAGTTTTTCAAAAGATCTGTGGTACTGGCATGCACCGTTTCATCAGATATATCAAATTCAATGTTAAAGTTATCGCGTTGAGCCTGAAATCGTTTTTGTACTAAACACAAAAGTAAAAAACCAAAACTACCTTAAAAAATTTGAAAAAAACATCCTTATCAATTTCAAATACTGATTGTGGAACGCGTAACACTTTAAATGTATTCAAAGAAGTACATCCCGCTTCCACAAATGCTTCAATCCAAGTCCATACCGATGAAACCACCGGCGGCTCTATAATATAAATACTTTCTAAAGCTTCGAAAGCTGGGGCTTTGCAGATCATTCTGATCGCATCGTCCGATGTAAATGAGCATGGAAAAAGTTCGATATGTACAATCCAATCATTAAGTGCCATCAAAAATTTTTCGATAAAAGAAGTATCCATGAGGCAGTCATAAAAATGAAGATGATTTGGCGACAGGCGAAAATTATCGAAAATAACGTTTAAATTATTATTTGGCGTACAATAATCAAATATGAAGTTAAAAGAAGCAATGTACAATAACTCATCATTGTCTGCAAGCCCTTCACCCCAATTAATAAATTTTTTAAGGTTGTTTTTCTTGTCTATCGTGAACCGTACATCCGGCACCGTTTGGGTTTTCTGAATAGGTTGGAATCCAATGTAGTTCGGTGCAGCGATTTGCAAGTCGTAGGCTTCAGATCGAGTAGCAAGTTCTCGGAGACGTCGACGGAGACCATACTGTAGCTGTTCAAGGGGGTATGGCATGGCTTCGTGGTGAAACAGAAAATGGCAATACGTATGGACCACAAAAAGCGCTTGCAATGACTGTGAGTGAGGTGGCTGAATGGACAGAAAGGTTTGCTTTTGGTTTGGTCAGGCGGGCAGCTATGCTTGGGCACTGCATTATTAGAATGGTACGGCGCGCGATCAATAATCAAGCAACTGGACAGTAACTGTTATCGTAGCTAGGGTTTAGCATGGTTTTTATATTTATTATGTTTCAATTTGAAATGAAATGACATATTGAATAAAATAATCGTTGTGCAACAAAACATGAACGTTTATTTATCTCGAAGTGTATAACCCCAGCCCAGATTATCTTTTAAAGTTATGTTAACGTATTTCTCCTCCCTTGAATAGTTCCCTTTTTCGCCGCGTTCAAAGTGTTCATCAAATAAGTTTTTCAGAACGTCTGTAACACTTTCCTGCTCCGTCTCTTCAGAAAAACCGAACTCGATATTAAACTTATCGGGTTGAGCCTGAAATCGTATTTGTAATAATCAAGCAAGTACAAAACAAAAACAACCTTAAAAAATTTAAGGAAAACATCCTTATCAATTTCAAATACCGATGGTGAAACATCGCACACGGTAAATCGTTTTAAGGAAGTACATCCCGCTTCCACAAATGCTTCAATCCAAGTGCTTACTGATGAATCCGCCGGCGGCGAAAAAATTGTAAAAGATTTTAAGCTTTTAAAAACATGTGCATTGCAGATCATTTTGATCGCATCGTGCGATGTAAATGAGCATGAGGAAAGTTCAATGTAAGTAATAGGACCATTCAAAGACCTCAAAAAAGTTTGGACAAAAGTTGTATCCAAAAGGCTGTCATACAAATAAATCTCATCTGGGGAAAATCGAAAATTATTGAGAATACCGTTAAAATAGATATTTGGGGTATTAAAAAAGTCGAAGGTTAAGTTAAAAGAAGCAATGTATAATAACTCTTTATTGTCTGCGGATCCTTCACCCCAATTAATAGATTTTTGTAGGTTGTTACTCTTGTCTATCGAAAAGCTGACATGTTTCACGGATAGGGCTTTTTGAATAGGTTGAAATCCATAATAGTTTGGTGCAGCAATTTGAAGGTCATAGGCTTCAGATGGGGTTGCGAGTTCACGTAGACGTTGACGGAGACCATACTGTAGCTTTTCCAGGGGATAGGGCATAGCTGTTGCGGTAAAGCAGAAAATGCGGGTAAGTATTGAACACAAAAAAGGCGTTCAATGACTGAGTAAGGATCCGCATTTGGATTTTAGTCAGGCGGGCAGGGCAATACAACGCACTGCGCTCGACGTACAGAGAAAAAACGGCCGCCGGCGCTTGCGCGAAATCGCGACCATTTTCTCCTTTTTTTGGTCCTTGGGTGTCCTGCACGATGGTAGTGACCAACGTGGCACACACAAAAACCTTTTTCTCCTTTTTTATTATATAGTAATGCACCATGGTGCGGCGCGCAATTAATAATGAAACATATTGTCAGTGAAGTACCATCCAAGGTTGAGCATAGTTTTTTTGCTTGTTACGATTAAAATGAAAACGAAAAAGAAAAAAAAAAACAGCTACAATGTTTTCATTTACATTCAGAAAAACCACTAACGTGCAATTTAGTTTGATACCAGTGTACAAAAATTTGACTTTCTAAAACGATGAGATTTTATGGTTATACAAATAAGACATTTAGTTATCTCGGAGGGTGTAACTACGCCAGAACAGTTCATTATCAAAACGTATATTAACGGATTTTTTCTCAATAGAATCGTCTATTTTGGTGTATTCGAAGTGTTCATCAAATAGGTTTTTCAAAAGGTCTAGGATACTGTCCGGCTCCGTTTCTGCAGACATATTGAAACTGATTACGAAACGATCGTGTTGAGCCTAAAATCAATTTTGAAATCTCCATAAAAAATACTAAACAAAAATTACCTTAAAAAATTTGAGGAAAAGAGTCTTATTAATTTCAAATAAAGATGGTAATGCTTCATTCACAGAAAAATCTTCTAAAGATGTACATTCAGCTTGCACAAATGATTCAATCCAGCTGTTTACTGACGGAAAACTCGGCTCAATAATATTCATTATTCTCAAAGTTTTGACAGCTGGTGCATTGCAAATCATTTTGACCGCATCTTCTGATGTAAATGAGCTGTTAGAAAGAGACAAAATTTCAATTGGAGCCTTCAGGGACTTTAAAAAGTTTTTGACAAAAGCTGTGTCCAAAAGGCAGTTATCAAATTCGATTTCCTTCGGTGAAAATCGAAGAGTTTCAAAAATAACGTTTAAATTGTCATTTGGCGTAAAAGAATTGAATATTACTATTTTAGAAGCAATGTTTAACAATGTCTCATTATCGTCGGCCAGCGTAGAGTTACGATCTTCGAACGTTCTTTGTAAGTTTTTTTCTTCGTCCATCGTAATATTGACGTAATCTACTTTTCGCATTTTTTGGATAGGTTGAAGCCCATAATAGTTAGGCGCAGCGATTTGAAATGCGTAGGCTTCTGCGGGAGTAGCGAGTTCACGAAGACGTCGACGGAGACCATACGGTAGCTTTTCGACGGGGTAAGGCATGGTGGGGTTGGTAAAACAGAAGAGGGAAATACGAATGGAACACAAAAACGGTTTGCAATGATGATTAGCTCGAGGCTTTTAAAGGGTTTTGGCTTGATTGGGCGGTACTTCGCTAGATGGATAGAAACGCCCTACCTAAAGCGATAACATGCGCCCGCGAGTCTCGAAGTAGCGCGACCCCGTTTTCGTGGTGGGAGAACATTGGGGAAACCGGTGTCGTGCAAGAGCCATCAGCATCGGTACTTCACACCAAGAATGCTTTTTTACAACAACAAACAACTCGAACATTTATTAAGAATTTATTACAACAGTTCAGTTCAAAATTTTTGACAGCTCGAAGGATGTAAAAGTGATGATTAATCTGAACCTTTCTTGTCGGTGTATAGCCATCAATGCTTTCAAAGTACTCGCCAAATTGGGTTTCAAATCGTTCGACAGTGCCGCTGTTATCCGTCATGTTACTTGTAACTAACTGCAGTGAAAAAACTTCACTTTGATTCTTAAATTCGTTTTGTAACTGATGCAACACTAAAAATCCAGAAAACTTGCCTTGAAAAACTCGAGAAAAATGGCCGTATCAATATCAAACATGGACGGAGAAGCATTGTGAACATCAAACAGTTTCAAGGAAGTACAATTTACTTCCACAAATGCTTTAATCCAGATGCTTACCGATGGAATTGCCATATTTATGCTAATGCTGTGTAAAGTTCTAAAAGCAGGAGCTCTGCGGACCATAGCAGTCGCATTTTCTGCAGTTATTGTGCAGTCATGAAATTTAATAGTAGTTAGATGTTGACCCATAGGAAATATAACTTGCCGGATAAAAGTTGAATCCAAAACGCAGCTTTTAATTTCTGCACTTTTCGGTAATAAGCGGTATTCATTAAGACTTTCTTTTAGATTATGGTCAGGCTTTAATTTTGATATTTCCAAAGTTTTGGAAATTTCGTATACAATGGTATCATCCGGGGGTGCCGGAAAAAAATAACCAGAAGGAAATTTTTTCAGCCGTCCGTTTTTATCTACTTCGAACGTCGCTTTTGTTGTTAAGCGGGCTTTTTGAATAGGTTGAAGTCCATTATAGTTAGGTGCCGCAGATTGTAAGGCATAGACTTCAGCTGGAGTAGCGAGTTCACGGAGACGTTGACGGAGACCGTATGGTAGCTTTTCGAGCGGGAATGGCATAGCTGTTGTTGTGAAACTGTAGGATACGTCTGAAATACGGAAGTGGTGTATATAGTAAGAAAGGCTTGGCCTGGCTAGCTGTAATGGTACGATCGTGCGGGTATAAACGCTTGGTGGTAAACCTCAAAGTTAGTATACTAAACTTTTTATTAGATAAAAACAAAACTTTAGTGAAAACACGAACGATGGCGAAAGAACATAAGTACAACTCAAGAGCCTCACCACGGGTCGCCGGCGACCGCCAAAATTCCGTTTGTCCGTCACCCAAAATTTGCATGCTTTTTGCACGCGCGAAATCGGGTGCACTTGTAGTTTTTTGACAAAAAGTGGCAGTTTTTTGCCTGCCAAAACTTTAAAAGTTAACGAATCGCTTTCAAACTCAGGAATACTCATCTAGACCTTTGTTGGCATCTCTCTGATTTTTTTCTAAGTTGTAGGTGCCGTGGCGACCTCAGGCGAAGGGCTCCATTATTTTTTTTACCTTAAATTTTTGGGTTTTTGAAGTTAAAAAATCGTATAAAATGCCAAAATCAACGAAACGACATAAAACTCAGGAATACTCATCTAGACACCCTACAGAAAGCCTCTGTTTTTGGCGAAGACTGTAGGTGCCGTGCCAAGCTCAGGCGAAGGGCTCCACTGTCATTTTCGGCTCAAATTTACCGTTTTTTGGGTTCGAAAAATCGTACAAAATGCCAAAGTCAAGCAAATGACGTTAAACTCAGGAATACTCATCTACATACCCTAACGAATACCCAAAAACTTTTTCAAGTGCGTAGGTGCCGTGCCGGCTTCAGGCGAAGGGCTCCAATATGTTCATGTGGTTTCTTCGGATTCACTTTTTTCAACCCTGTGTGTACGCACTTTTTGGCGGTTTTTGCATAGGGCCGGAGACCCGTGTCACAAATTATATATAAACGCAGTCCGGACACTCCAAGTGGCGCGACTCTGCTTTCGCGGTGGGAGACCATTAGGGAAATCGGTTGCGTGCAAGAGTGATCGTGCAAATGACCATTAAAAAGCCACCGACATTCCACAGTCATCTCGAAGAGTGTAACGCCGTGTGACCGTTAAAAAATACACTTGTACAGATTTTTTTCCTTGTAAAGGGGTTGTTAAATCAGCAATTATGAAGTGTTCACTAAATAGCGCATTCATCAATGGTTCAGTGCTGCCTACATCAGTTGTGTTCTGCATGGAAATCACGAATTTAAAACCCGCTTTTTGAGCCTAAAATCAGTTAACATTGGTAATAATATTACAAAAGTACAAAAGAATAATTACCTTGAAAAAATTGTAAAAAACATCTTTTTTAATTTCAAATGCTGATGACGTAGCCGAATTCACATAAAATTCTTCTAAGGAAGTACATTTAGCTTCCTCGAATGCTTTAATCCAAGTGCCTAAGTATGGTACCGTTGGGTCTGTTATACAAAAAAATTTCAATTCTTTAAAAGCTGGAGCATTGCAGATAATTTTAACCGCTTTTTCTGAACTAAATATACAGAGGTCAATACTCATCTCTTCAATGGACTTTTCGATCATATTCACAAAAATTTGGATAGACGGTTCATCCAAATAGCAGTTACGAAAATATATATTTTTTGATTGAAATCGAACGTAGTCAACACCTTTGAAAGTTTTATTGTTTGAAACGACAGAGATTTCTAATCTTTCGGATGAGACGATGTCTAACGGTATTTCATGCAAGTTGGTCGAAGCGGGATGTTCGGAATAAATAAGTTGCTGTAAATCGGTATTTCTTTTTATTTCGAACCAGGAATACTGCAGTTTTCGGAGTTTCTGAATAGGTTGGAATCCAATATAATTAGGTGCGGCGATTTGAAATGCGTAGGCTTCAGATGGGGTTGCGAGTTCACGTAGACGTTGACGGAGACCATACTGTAGCTTTTCCAGGGGATAGGGCATAACTGTTTCGGTGAGACAAATGATGTGAGTAAGTATTGAACACAAAAAAAGCTTGCAATGACCGAGTAAGGTCAGAGAAGATCCGCATTTAGCTTTTAGTCAAGCGGGCAATACAAGCAGTTAGGCGGCGCTAGCTAACACGGCGCTAAGTGTGTCCGGAATGACACGGCGCACAATCAATTGCCTAGGATATGGTCTCTCCCAGGAATGCCCGCTTATTCTATCGATCCCCCGTGGTTTTTTGTTTATTACTTTATTTATTAAAAAAAGAAACAAAACAACAATTAAATACTTCCAAATTTTAACATTCACAGTACCCCGAAGTCAAAGGCATTAAATTTTCAGTCAACTTGAAGAGCGTAACACACATTTGGGTAACGACGTAAAACAACTACATGTTTCCTCTTCGTATCCTTGCGCCAAATAAAAAAAAATGTTCAGTGACTTCGAAGAGTGTAACACGCACTTTTCTGTAAAGGACGTAAAATAGTTACTGATTTCTTCTGCGCATTATATGTCGAACGGTGTCTCTCAAAATATTTGCCAAATTGGGTTTCAAATCGTTCTAGAACGCTATGATAGTCGGTATCATCAGCCATTTGCACATACATGATAAAGCCGTCACATTGAGCCTGAAATGATTCAAATTGCGACAGTAAAGCGACAAATCAACACTAACCTTGACAAATTTAAGAAAGACATCAGTATCAATGTCAAATACGGAAGATGAGACTCTGCGTGCGTTAAATTCTTTCAAAGTTGTACATTCAGCTTCTACAAGAGCTTCAATCCAGGTACTCACTGGAATGGGCGTATTGACAAACAACGCAACCAAGTTTTTAAAAGCGGAAGCGTTGCAGATCATATCAGTCGCATTCTCTGCAGTTATTGTGCAGTTACAAAGTCGCATACAGACAAGATGTTCACTCATTGGATATATAAACCGCCGGATAAATTCCGCATTTAAATCACAACGGTTGAATTCGACTTCTTTTGGTTCTAAACGATACTTATCGAGAACTGTATTATACGTTTTGATGGTTTTTGGTGTAAAATTTATGATTTCCAACTCATTGGAAATGATGTAGAAAGGGTCCATGTCCCAGTTTTGTGACGAACTGTTCGTTTCAGTATAACTGTAATCCAAATATTCAGGATGAGTTTCGTGTATCGCAAATCTTGCCGCTTTTAAATGTCGAGCTTTTTGAACAGGTTGGAATCCATAATAGTTGGGTGCAGCAATTTGAAAAACGTAGGCTTCAGATGGGGTTGCGAGTTTACGGAGACGTTGACGGAGACCGTATTGGAGTTTTTCCAGGGGGTAAAGCATGGCTGAAACGTTGAAATACAAATTTTACAAAGCGGAGGTATATAACATTCAAAAAACTGATTCAAATGACTTTCGCGGTTTTCAAAGTGCACATCAAAAAATGGGTTGTGGAGATAGACAAACTTAAACTATGCACTATGCACTGCGCTAGATATGGGTGACATGGCGCGCGATCAATAATCGTGGTAAACGGAAAACCATACTGTAGCTTTAGAACTTCACTTCAATGCTCTCATGTTTATTAATATAAAAGAACAAAGAAAACGGATTCAGTCAGCTCGAAGAGTATAACACCAACTCAGACTTTGAGAACCAAAATACACATAAACAACGCTTTCCTTTAAAAAGGTATCTGGCATCTCGCGACTTTCAAAATCTTCTCCTAATAACTGATGCAAAAGTTGTAAAGCACTGTTATCTAGCTCTACTTCATTAGTGAAGTCAAAACCAAATCGAAAGCCTTCACCTTGAGCCTAAAATTGTTTTTATGTAAACTTTACAATACAAGAAGTAAAAAAAATTACCTTGAAAAAATGAACAAAAAGATCTTTATCGATTTCAAGTGCGGAAAGTGGAAGGTCATGGGGATAAAACTTTTTCAACGAAGTACATTCAGCTTTCACAAGTGTTTCAATCCAGGTGCTTAAGGATGGAACTGTCGGCTTATAAATAGTAAGTTCTTTCAAAGCACTGAAAGCAACAGAACTGCATAGCATTTTGGCCGCAGTTTCTGATGTAAAAGAACAGTCAGTAAGGTCAAAATTTTCTAAAGAATTATCGATAGCATGCACAAAGGTTTCAACAAATGTCATATCTAAATGACAATCGAAAAAATAAACCATTTTTGGTGCGAATAGAAATTCCTCGAGAATCCTGCTTAGTTTAAAATTTGGCGTAAAATTTTCGAATGATAATTGGTCTGAAACGATGTATAATGGTGTTTCAGGGAGGTTGTTTCCCTGCGTATCAAAATGTTTTTGTAAACGGTTTTCTTCATCTATCTCAAATCTCGCATATCGCACGGATAGGGTTTTCTGAATAGGTTGGAATCCAATATAGTGGGGTGCAGCGATTTGAAAAAAGTAAGCCTCAGTTGGAGTAGCGAGTTCACGAAGACGTCGACGGAGTCCGTACTGTAGCTTTTCGAGGGGATAGGGCATGACAGTGAAGATATGGTGACGTACGGATCACTGGAAGTTCATGCAATAACTGTGTAGGAGTAGATTATCTGGAAGGAAAAACAAAATTGGTGGTCCCATGCATTGGCCAATGACCGTCGCAATGACCATTGATCGTGCAGCGCTATTCTAACACATCATGCGCAGTCCTAGCTAGCACAGTTGCGCGCCTTATCGAGTCAAAAAGCGGATCTCCATTGAACAACCGCTTTTCGTTTTTCTTGCCCCCATCTTCTATTTCAACTACCTAACCATGCCCTACCCCCTTGAAAAGCTACCGTATGGTCTCCGCTAACGTCTTCGTGAGCTCGCAACCCCATCTGAAGCCTACGATCTTCAAATTGCTGCACCCCACTATATTGGATTCCAACCTATTCAAAAAGTGCGACAAGTAAATTATGTTGAAATTACGATGGACAAAGAGAAAAGCTTACAGAGACTGTTTAGCGATCGCGGTTCTACGCTGACCGACGATGATGAGACAACGTTATACATTGCTTCTAAAATAGTAATATTCAATTCTTTGACGCCAAATGACAATTTAAACGTTAACTTCGATACTCTTCAACTTTCACCAGAGAATGTTTATTTTTATGACTGCCTTTTGGATACAGCTTTTGTCCAAAAAATTATGAAGTTCCCCAATGCTCCCATAAAAATTTTCTACCTTTGTCGAAGCTCGGTTACGTCAGAAGGAGCGGTCAAAATAATCTGCAATGCCCCAGCCTTCAAAACTTTAGAAACATTTTATATTAAGGAGCCGACTTTTCCGTCACTAAGCACGTGGGTTGAAGCATTTCTGGAAGCCGAATGTACTTCCTTAAAACAAATTTATGTGTGTAACGCTTTACCGTCATCATTCAAAATTGATAAGAGTATTTTCCTCAAGTTTTTCAAGGTAACTTTTGCTTTGTATTTTCGTATGGAGATTACAGAATGAATTTCAGGCTCAACCTGAACACTTTACAATCATTTTTCGTATGTCTGCAGAAACGGAGCCGGATAGTATCCTAGACCTTTTGAAAAACCTATTTGATGAACACTTCGAATACACCAAAGTAGACCGTGTAATTGATAAGAAATCCGTTAGTATACGTTTTCGAAACGATCAGTACTCTCATAGTTACACTCTTAAAGATGAATAAATGCCTATCATTTGTAAAGTCATAGTAGTTTATCGTTTTTTTTATTAAAGTTGAACTTAAATGTAACAAAAACTTATGACAATCTGGATTTACGGGTATTCTTCCGATAGCTAAACTGAAACGTTGTTAGAATTTTTGGTGCTGCCCTGGCCATTTTCATGACTATTGATTGCGCGTAGGGTCATTCATGTGCATCTAGCGCAGTGCTATGTAGCTACATACATAGCACAGTTGTCCGCCTGACCAAACCAAAAGCGGTTCCGAATTGAGCATTAACCAACACAAGCAGTCATTACATACCCTTTTTGTATTTCATACTTGTCCACATCATCAGTTTTAACACAGCAACCATGCCATATCCCCTTGAAAAGCTACCGTATGGTCTCCGTCGCCGTCTCCGTGAACTCACCACTCCATCTGAAACCTACGATCTTCAAGTTGCAGCACCCCACTATGTTGGATTCCAACCTGTTCAAAAAGTGCGACAAGTAGATGATGTTGAAATTATGATGGACGAAGAAAAAAAGTTACGGAGAAACCTCGAAGATGATTATTCTACGCTGGCCGATGATGATGAGACTATGTTATACATTGCTTCCGAAACATTATCATTATATTCTTTTACGCCAAATGACAACTTAAGACGGAGTCCAGGAGAGGTTTTGAAGTCGTATGACACTCATTTTTCTTTTATTTCAAAAATCGATAGGACTATGTGAGCAACTGCTAAAACCAGAATATCGCGGTCTGAAACCGCTTCTGGGCGGAGCTACGATTTTTTGAAAATTTGGCCCCAAATTCGATAAAATTAACATAACTCGGTCCGTTCTTCCTATAGAAGGCTGAAACTGCGGTTCCAGCGTCAACTTTTGATGCTGAATCCAATGGTAATATCGAAATTTTGTTATCAGTAACTCTTATCACTGATAAGAATTTTTTGAAAAATGAACTTTTTCAGTTTGGCCGCGGGGCGCTGTTTTATTGTAAAAAATCAATCTCCTTTCAATGCCAAATAATAAAAAATTTTTGTATTGCAAGATATCGTAGCCGTTTGTGCGGATTCTGGCCTCAAACATAGTCATCAAAAACTTTTTTGCTCAAATCATCACGAGCATTACATATTTGGAATCAGCATAAAAAATGGAGTCGATTCATGTATAAAAAGTAGTACTTTTGATAAGTTTCGAAAAACACATATTTATTGGTAAAAACGAAAAAGTACGCGCCGAGGTCGAACCTGCCCGCGCGCGCAAACCGAGCGTCGTACACCACCACACTAGGAAAGAAAACAGGGCAGGTTCGACCCCTGTGTTCAGTTTTTTCTTTTTACTAATAAATATGTTTTTTTCGAAACTTATCAAAAGTACTACTTTTTATACATGAATCGACTCCATTTTTTATGCTGATTCCAAATATGTAATGCTCGTGATGATTTGAGCAAAAAAGTTTTTGATGACTATGTTTGAGGCCAGAATCCGCACAAACGGCTACGATATCTTGCAATACAAAAATTTTTTATTATTTGGCATTGAAAGGAGATTGATTTTTTACAATAAAACAGCGCCCCGCGGCCAAACTGAAAAAGTTCATTTTTCAAAAAATTCTTATCAGTGATAAGAGTTACTGATAACAAAATTTCGATATTACCATTGGATTCAGCATCAAAAGTTGACGCTGGAACCGCAGTTTCAGCCTTCTATAGGAAGAACGGACCGAGTTATGTTAATTTTATCGAATTTGGGGCCAAATTTTCAAAAAATCGTAGCTCCGCCCAGAAGCGGTTTCAGACCGCGATATTCTGGTTTTAGCAGTTGCTCACATAGTCCTATCGATTTTTGAAATAAAAGAAAAATGAGTGTCATACGACTAGGCGAGGGTCAAAATTTTCTCCTGGACTCCGTCTTAAACGTTGTTCTCGATAGTCTTCGATTTTCACCAAATTGTGTCTATTTTTATGACTGCCTTTTGGACACAGCTTTTGTCAAAAAACTTTTGATGTTCCTTAATGCTCCCATTGAAATTTTTTTTATTTCTAACAGCTCATTTACATCAGAAGATGCGGTCAAAATAATCTGCAATGCTCCTGCTTTTAAAAATTTAAAGAGTATTGATATTGATATGCCGACTTCAGTAAGCACCTGGATTGAAACACTTTTGGAAGCCGAATGTACTACCTTAAATGAATTTTATGTGTATGACGCGTTACCATCATCATTGGAAATTAGTAAAAATGTTTTCCTTAAATTTTACAAGGTAGTTTTTTCTTTGTATTTATTGTATGGACATTGCAAAACTGATTTCAGGCTCAACCAGACGGTTTTTACATTACTTTCAGCATGTCTGAAAGAACGAAGCCGGACAGTATCACAGACGTTTTGCAAAACATATTTGCTGAACATTTTGAACGCGGCAAATTCGACCTTTCAAGTCAGAAGAAATCCGTTGATATACGTTTTAAAAATAATCTGTACTCGTGTAGTTACACTCTTAGAGATGAATAAATGTCTTTGCTCTGAAGAACCATAAAAGCTCACCGTATTTTTAAATAAAATCGAACTTGAACGTAACAGAAACTTATGATTACTTTGACTCACGGGTATTCTTCTGATAGCTAAACTAAAACGTTGTTAGAACTTTTGGTGGCCATTTTCATGATTATTGATTGCGCACCGTGTCATTCATGTGCATCTAGCGCAGTGCTAGCTACATATGTGTAGCTATGTATACATAGCACAGTTGTCCGCCTGACCACGCCAAAAGCGGATCCGCATTGTGCATTAACCAACACGAGCAGGTATTCTTCCGATAGCTAAACTGAAACGTTGTTAGAATTTATGGTGCTGCCCTGGCCATTTTCATGATTATTGATTGCGCGTACTCATTCGGTGCTAGCGCAGTGCTAGCTAAGTTGTCAGCCTGACCAAGCCAAATGCGGATTCGTATTGTGCGTTTACCAACACAAGCAGTCATTACTTACCCTTTTTGTATTCCATATTTGTCCACAGCTTCTGTCTCACCAAAACAGCCATGCCGTACCCCCTTGAAAAGCTACAGTATGGTCTTCGTCGCCGTCTCCGTGAGCTCGCGACTCCATCTGAAGCCTATGACCTTCAAATTGCTACACCCCACTTTATTGGATTCCAACCTAATCAAAAAGTGCGACATGTAGATTATGTTGAAATTACGATGGACAAAGAGAAAAGCTTACAGAGAATGCTTTGCGATAGCGGTTTTACGCTGGCCGACGATGATAAAACAATGTTATACATTGCTTCTGAAACATTATCATTTCATTCTTTTACGCCAAATGGCAACTTTAACGTTACTCTCGATAGTCTTCGATTTTCACCAGATTGTTTCTACTTTTATTACTGCCTTCTGGACACAGCTTTTGTCAAAAAACTTTTGATGTCCCTTAATGCTCCAATTGAAACTATGTACCTTTGTCGAAGCTCATTTACATCAAAAGATGCGGTCAAAATATTCTGCAATGCTCCTGCTTTTAAAAGTTTAATGAGTATTACTATTAATGCGCTGACTTTTCCGTCGGTAAGCACCTGGATTGAAACACTTTTGGAAGCTGAATGTACTTCCTTAAAAGAATTTCTTGTAAAAGACGCATTACCATCATCATTTGAAATTGATAAGAATGTTTTCCACAAGTTTTTTAAGGTAAATTTTAGCTTTGTATTTTTGTATGGAGATTACGAAACAAGTTTCAGGCTCAACCTGATGGTTTTAAAATCGTTTTTGATATGTCTGAAGAAACAAAGCTGGACAGTATCACAGACGTTGTGAAAAACTTATTTGATGAACACTTTGACCGTGGCGAACTCGTCTTTTTAAGTAAGAAGAAATCCGTTGATATAGGTTTTCAAGATCGTTGGTATTCGTTTAGTTACACTCTTCGAGATGAATAAATGCCTTTGCTCTGTAGAACCATAAAAGCTCACCGTTTTTTAAAATAAAGTCAAACTTAAACGTAACAAAAACTTATGATAACTTGGATTTACGGGTGTTTTTCCAATAGCTAAACTGAAACGTTGTTCTAATTTATGGTGCTGCACTGACCGTTTTCATGATTATTGATTGCGCGCCGTGTCACTCATGCGGTGCTAGCACAGTGCTAGCTAGCTGAGTTGTCCGCCTGACCTCAACCAAATGCGGAGACGGATTAAGCATTAACCAACACAAGCAGTCACTACGTACCCTTTTTGTGTACCATATTTGTCTACATCACCAGTTTTAACACAACAACCATGCCCTACCCCCTGGAAAAGCTACAGTACGGTCTCCGTCGCCGTTTCCGTGAGCTCGCGACTCCATCTGAAGTCTACGATTTTCAAATTGCTGCACCGCACTATATTGGATTCCGACCTATTCAAAAAGTGCGACTAGTAGATAATGTTGAAATTGAAATGGACAATGAAAAAAATTTACGGAGAAAGCTTTCTGATCATTTTTATAAGATAGCCGATGATGATGAGACGATGTTATACAGTGCTTTTGGAAGATTAGCATTAAACTGTGTTACGCCAAATGACAATTTAAACGTTATTTTTGATACTCTCCGATTTTCACCAGAGGATGTTTATTTTTATGACTGCGATTTGGACACAGCTTTTGTCCAAAAACTTTTTAAGTCCTTTAATGCTCCCGTTGAAACTTTCTACCTTCGTCTATGCTCATTTACATCAGAAGATGCGGTCAAAATAATCTGCAATGCTCCTGCTTTAAAAAATTTAACACGTATTGATATTGATGAGATGACTTTTCCGTCAGTAAGCCCTTTTGATTGAAGCATTTCTGGAAGCCGAATGTACTTCCTTAAAAGAATTTTATATGACTTACGCAATGCCATTGTCATTTGAAATTGATAAGAATGTTTTTCTCAAATTTTTCAAGGTAACTTTTGCTTTTTATTTTTGTATGGAGATTACGAAAAGAGTTTCAGGCTCAACCTGATGACTTCAGAATAACATTTGGTACGTGTGAAAGAACGAAGTCGGACAGTTTCATAAACGTTTTGAAAGCCTTATTTGATGAACACTTTGAACGCGGCAACCTCGACCTTTCAAATGAAAAGAAATCCGTTGATATACATTTGAGAAACGATCTGTCCTCTTATAGTTACACTCTTCGAGGTGAATGAATGTCTATGCACAGTGCGACACTCAGTCTCATAGGCGATCTGTGCGTCGCACAGCGAAAACGCGAAATGTGCACTCGAATGCATGTTGCCAGAATGGCATTTTTTACCAGTTTTTGGAACTTTCCTACAACTTTTTTGTTTCAAACATGTTTATAAGAATCATGTTGACAAAAAATGACCGACCAATCGATATGTGGGCCACTCACTGGGGCGTACGCGCCCGTTTTCAAAAATGCGCATTTGACCTGTGGTCATTCAAAACGTTTGAAATCATACTTTTTCAACACCGATTTGACTCTACCCGGGCTTAAACTGATCCTAGGATTGTTGGCTACAAATCTATGGCATTAAATCAAAATCGATGGTTTTTTATTCGAGAACGAGTCAAAAAAGTGTCAATGTATGAAAGACGTCGCATTTTTTAAGTTAAATAACCGCTATTTCGGTGTAATTAAACTAATATTTAAATTATTTTGTTAAAAACATGTTATTGCAGGTTTATGCAGCGCTGTCGATCGATCTGGTACGGTCAACCCGCTTCAAACGGCCGGCCGAAGCCAGGGGTAGGGACATCGTGGATGGTCCACAAGCAAAAAACCAATTTTACAACTTTTATCTATTTTATGTTTAGAAAAGGTGTTTACAGCATTAATTAAGTTTCTTTACACTTTTTGCTACCTGAAACTGACTTGATAGGGGCTACAAATGGCTTATTCCGATCTCAGGGTGGTAATGAAGCAAAATCACTGTGATTTGGCAGTTAAAGTAAACTTTCAATTGTTATAGGGTTAGAAATAACTTTGTAAACCATTTCAATGTTGACAATACACATAATTTCAATTACTGGATCCGGACCACCCACGATGCCCCTATCCCTGGCTTCGGCCGGCCGTTTGAAGCGGGTTGACCGTACCAGACCGATCGACAGCGCTGCATAAACCTTCAATAACATGTTTTTAACAAAATAATTTAAATATTAGTTTAATTACACCGAAATAGCGGTTATTTAACTTAAAAAATGCGACGTCTTTCATACATTGACACTTTTTTGACTCGTTCTCGAATAAAAAACCATCGATTTTGATTTCATGCCATAGATTTGTAGCCAAGAATCCTAGGATCAGTTTAAGCTCGGGTAGAGTCAAATCGGTGTTGGAAAAGTGTGATTTCAAACGTTTTGAATGACCACAGGTCAAATGCGCATTTTTGAAAACGGGCGCGTACGCCCCAGTGAGTGGCCCACATATCGATTGGTCGTTCATTTTTTGTCAACATGATTCTTATAAACATGTTTGAAACAAAAAAGTTGTATGAAAGTTCCAAAAACTGGTAAAAAATGCCATTCTGGCAACATGCATTCGAGTGCACATTTCGCGTTTTCGCTGTGCGACGCACAGATCGCCTATGAGACGCAGCAAGCCCAAGTGTCGCACTGTGTCTATGCTTTGTAGAACCATATAAGCTTATCGTTTTTAATAAAGTCGAACTTAAACGTACACTGAAACTTGTGATCACTTGGATTCAAGGGTATTTTTCCAATTGCTAAACTGAAACGTTGTTAGAACTTTTGGTGGCCATTTGCACGATCATTGATTGCGCGCCGTGTCATTCATGTGCATCTAGCGCAGTGCATACATAGCACAGTTGTCCGCCTGACCAAGCCAAAAGCGGATCCGTATTGTGCATTAACCGACACAAGCAGTCATTACATACCCTTTTTGTATTCCTTACTTGTCCACATTGTCAGTTTTTACCAAAACAGCCATGCCCTACCCCCTTGAAAAGTTACCATACGGTCTCCGTCGACGTCTCCGTCAACTCGCTACTCCCGGTGAAGCCTATAACCTTCAAATCGCTGCACCAAACTATTCTGGATTTCAACCTATTCAGAAAACTAGACAAGTACCGAATCCGAGGTTTTCAATTGTTGATGAAGAATTTATTTTTTTTGAATTTGAGGGTTCTTATTCTGTATATTCTTCGCCAACAAAGTTGTATACCGTGTCGGACCAGTTATCAATGTCAAAATTCATGCCAAGTATTAAACTAAACACAATTTTCGATGGTTTTCGATTTGCACCAAAAGTCATACAATTCTCAGACTGTGTGTTTGACGAGACGTTTATTCGATGTTTTGTAAATGCAGTTGACAGTCCGATTAAAAAAATTAAACTTTCTCGCTGCGAGTTTACATCGACGAATGCGGCCAGAATACTTTGCAACTCCCCTGCATTCAGATCATTGGAAGATATTTCGATAAAAGAGCAGTCGTTTCCATCGGCTACTTGGTGGATTGAAGCCCTTACAGAAGCCGGATGTACTTCCTTGAAATCGTTTAAAGCCCAGGGTGAGCCACTGTCCGCAATGGAAATTGACAAGGATGTTTTTCTTAAATTTTTCAAGGTAATATTATTTTGCGTTTTTATTAGAATGTTTCAAAAATTATTTCAGAATCAAAGCGACGAATTTCAATTAGAGATTTGGACGGAACGGCAGATTCGTGGGCCCAGGTTTCGGTGGCAGGTGGACAAAGCCGTCGAACCTCTCGTAAAACAAATGAATGAACATTTTAAATGTAGTAGGTTTATAGATTGTGCAACGAAGAAAAAGGTTCGTATTAATGGAGAGTGTTATGTTCTTCGAGGCGGTTAAATGTTTTTACTTTGTGTAACATCAATGGTATCGTTTTTGAGTGTAATGAACAAACAAATGTTCATTTTTTTGCGTCAAAAATTAGCAAAAACTAAATAATTATTTTATTTTACACTTGTTTGAATCAAGTAAAACACATTTCAACCTCAATTCAATGAACGAAGTTATGGCATAAAAACAACTTGTGTTAAATAAAATAAAAGCTCATAATTACACACAATTGCATCCAATAATTAAGATTTTGGTCGAATCGGCGGTAGAGGTCGATGTTGATCATAGGCAAGATCAATTTCCGGAATTCCCTTCATTGATGTTATGTTGATACCCGTCGTTGCTGGGTGGATTGACTCTGATAAGTTGAGTGCTGAAATATGTCTGGTTTAAAGTACTGCAGTATCCATGGAAACCGTTTAGGCACTTCCGTGTCACAAAAACGTCAAAAGACTACTAACTAACTACAATGTGACACGGCACAGACCAAATACATGTCATAACCGAAATAAACTTACGCGGTAAATGAGTTCGCGGAGGTGGCAATGGCCCACTTCTGCCGTAGGGGCTCATATTGCTTGCTGAGTTTTGACGTTGCAAATCGAGTTTAGCCTTTTCGGTGCCACGGTATCGACGGAAGCATGGAAGACACCTGGAAGAATGTGGTTTGAGTTATGTTTTTACTTTTTTGAAAAGGTAGACAATGATGAGGGCCATTATGTCAAATAGGAATACACTTTTATGAAAAAAAGACACAATGAAACTACATTTTTTCTTCCGGAAATCGGTCCTGTCAGCGCAAAAGAGCGTGACAAAGGAGTGCCGAAGCAAATTGCTCCCCTTTAAAAATGGAAAGGTTCCACTTTTGTTTAGTTCCTTGTTCCCTGGGGACTATGTTTCAATCATTTTAGAAAGTTGTGATCGTTTTTGGGTTAGAAACAGGTCGAAAAAGGATAACTTACCCATAACCTGCATCGTCATAGTTGAAGATAGCTTGGCTGCTGCCGCGGCGTATGACTTTTCTGAAACAACATTACAGTTTTAGTTCAATTTCAACTTTTTGTGTCTCTACTGCGTTTCTTTTTGCAATCATTGGCCATCAATGTCTTCCAAACAAACAAAAATCTTCAAGAAAGTGCAAAAAACAAACAAAAAACTTTTTCTCAGCCAAGCATGTGACAGGTAATAAAAATTACAACCATCAAAACTTCAAAGAACCAAAACCAAACTTTTTCAATTCCCTTTTTACCCAGAAAGATGAATGTAATCCAATTTAAAACCCTCAAACTCACTTTTTGTTATGTACTATACAGTACACTGTTAACACGACGACACTAACTACAACGAGGACAAGCGATGCTAAAAAGGCCCAAAACAGCCAGGGATGTCTTTCTGAAAAGACAAAATGATAAAAAATTTTTCAAAAAGAAATATTCAATGTCGAAACATACCAAAAATGTTGACAATATGCGGTATAAAAACACCTTCATTATCGTCTGTTGTGTTTTTAGTGTTTGAAATAGTTGCAGTGATATTCAGAATCATGACTGTGGTGGTTTCTACGAGGCTAGAAGGATTCACAGCGGATAGGGTTGACGTTGAGGGTTCCATCGTGACCTGGAATTTGAACGATGAGCATAAAAAAGGCCGTTATGAACGTTTTTAAGCACCTCGGAAGGGAAATGTGTTGCGCAACGGACTAGATTGACACGTTTAATGGCACCTGTTTGAACACAGTGAGTACATTCTGCATTCACACGTGAAAAGAGGGCAAAAATGACGCGTAAAAAAGGTGTTTGCAATACAATAAAGACAAAAAAACGAAAAAGGATAAGCGGGCTTTGAAATCGTCACATGAAGGGAATGGCATTCGACTTGTAATCTACCGGAAATGCGTGACAGGGTGGACGTAGTGGAGAAATTTGAAAAGACAATGACGGTTTTTTCTTATCAAACATCAATTTCTGTTGTTTTTTTTTTAAAACGAAGAAATTTTACAAAAAAACCATATTTGTCCAAACAAAGGTCACAAACAACTTCCACAGACACAGTTTCACCCCTCAACAAAGGCCCCGCCGCGTCCACATGCCCCCGAACTTCCTCAAGGGTAATATCGCCCCTCCAGGCCTCGCGGCATTGTAACACAAACCCAAAGACTCGAAAAAGCGATTAAAGCCGACAATCATCAATCATCCTCGGTTGCCGTTCGAAAGGCCTAGGAAGATTTGACTTACGAGCGGTGATGTTTCACGTCATTTGGGAAATGTAATTTCTTTAATGTCCCAAAAACCAAAAACGCGGAAACCAACCACAAAAAAACAATGCCTCAATGATAATAATTCACTTTGCCATCTATAAAAATGAAAGTGAAAGTAAAAGTCACAACCAAAAACGATAAAGAATGCCAGAATATTCCAGCATAGGCGTGTTGTGTCTATCTTATGTTTTCCATAGCCGGTAGCATTGCCCATTGAAAGTAGGGAGGAACACGCTACCAACACTGCCATGGCAACCGGAACGTGCCGTTTGGGGAATGAAAGCGTATTGCTTGGATACGTATTTCGATGGTACTTTGGTGGGAAAGAAGGGTTTAGACAACAACAAACTGACGGGGTGAACGTTTTTGGGGGTTTTTACAGTTTTGAAGGCAGTTTTTAGCTTGAAATAGATGTTTGTTGGGCTTGTTTCAACTCAGTGGCAGTAAAGTCCACATGGTTTTGACAGCAGTTAGCATTTTTATAGCAAAACGAACGGTGATGGACGTGATTAATTGGCGTCGCCACCTTTTCAACTGAGGCCATGTGTCGCTAAATGGAACAAATGTTGAGTGACAATAAGAAAAAATAGATGGATGAGGCTATTTTTTATATGAAAAAGTGCAGAAATTGATAAAATAGAGTTTTTGAAACTTTTTTAACCCAAAAATTTTAACTAAACTTGTTTTGAGTCACGACTTATGCTTCGAAAACTATTATTTTTGACATCAAAATAACCCCAAACCAACTTCCCCAAATGCCCTAGAGACCTATACACTACAGCTATACCACTTATGTATCCATCCACCATTTTACATTCCGATACGAACTACTAGCCCTCCTCCCCTCACGCAAGATTGAAGCCATGCGTGAAGCAACATTCAACAAAAAAAACTTACAATGTGTATGGCTTGGTTAATGTAAAAACGGCAAGTAGCCTAACGTACTAACGTCCAACACGCAACGGAAGAACTCCCGCTGCGTTTCGTTGCTTGGTTCCTTTTTGCCCCGTAAGTGGTCAGTATGCTATCCCACGGTTCTCGCCCCACCTCTCCGCCTTCTTTCGGCTTGCTTCCATGTGTCACTCGGTCAACAATATTGCCTGCGGTTAAAGTTGACCATGAAACAACGAACGCAATTGCAATTGCAATGCAAAAGCGCAGATTGGCGGAAAAACCATTACATGAGAGGCGATTAAAGTGCTCCTGGAGGTGTGGAAGCGAGCGACAAGTAAGTGCGAGGAGGGGGACATCATAGCTTCAAGTGGGTGCGTCAATGTGGCGGGCTAGTTTTTGGATTGCGCAATTTCACGTTTTATTTTTACAGTTTAAACACTATATAACACGTTTATGGTTTAAAGCAAGCTAAGGTATGCTTAAAAAGGCTAAGAAAAAGGCATAAATTTGTACTAAAAGGTCTCCCATATCGATAAAAAAGCCCAAAAACCCCAAAAAGAAAGCTGCCAGTCATACCCCGCGGCTGTATGGTAACTTTCAAAAACAAAACGGCTCAAAAAGTCAACAAAAGTAAAATCGCGGAAAAGAGGAAACAAACAAAACGAATTCCATATGTCACATTTTCGAAGTTTGACAGGCCTAAAGACCTAAAAGACCGTTTATATTAGCCAGCTGATAGCAATTGAGGGGGTCGGCTGGCAACTGATAAGCACATTTTTGACATTCTATGGCTTCAAATCGGTTTATGATGAGTCAAAATGATGTTTTATGAGTCCAGGTCAATCAAGGCGCGTTTATACTAATGTTGATGATTCAAACAGACAAAAAATCATAAATATTTGTGATTTGTTTAGTCCAATTTCGAAATGAAATAATGGTCTAAATAAGTTCACAGATTATGTTTAACCACCTCCCAGGCCAATATTTATGGAATTGGAAATGCGGGAAAGGGAAATTGGTTAGATCAACAACAGTTCGGGTGTCGTCATGATTCACGACTTTCAAAACAGTCGTAAAACAGAACACGAACGCATCAGCTGCTGCAGGTCAAACATGGGCCTAGAGAGAAGGACGTGGACGTGATGGTCGAGGTGGAAATAGCATTAGGACGGTGTAAATTCCTATTTTCGAGCGTATAATTGGATTGGAATGAAGTTATCTGTGTTTCGGATGAAGATAACGTACCTTTTTGATCGTAAACTTAAAATTTCAAACAAATCAGTTACCAATTTTAACAGAAAGTAGACAAAAATGTCAAAATATAATCAAAGAAATGTTACAAACATAAAAACAGAATTTGATTAAGGAGAAAAGATGGAAACTTTTTGGTAAATGTTAAAATTTCAACCTGATTTCCTTTTTTCTATCTTTAATTTTACATACAATTGCTAAAAATGTCAAAATCATCAAAGAAAAGCCGCCACTTGATCCAACCGATCCCCCATCCGAGATGAAGCCCCTCCAAAACTTCCGTAACTGACCGAAACAACCTCCCTTCCCTTCTTCCCTCCTCCAAGATCACTGGTCAGTCAATTCAAATCAAGTCAAGCTTCCTCGGAGGCGTGATTAATCCGGTCAGCTATACCTGCAAGCCGTCTCCCACAACAAACTAGGCTGAAAAAGTGCGCGGAAGTGAGCAAACAACATAGAGACGGAGACGCCACTGCCTCAAGCAAGAATCAAGCCCACATATCTATGATGACGTTTTTTGATGGGAAAGTGGAAAATGGAACAAAAAAACATAGTTACGGGGGACAAACTGCATTGAGATTCGTGATATCTAGCTAATATCTGGGAATCGTTGAAACTTTCATGAAATGAGCTAACTCCGATGTCATTTTGACGGATTTCACATCGCTTTAAAACTGAAAGTACATAATGATATCCCTGAATCCGACTAGTATCCTCTAATGACTGTCAAATTTCAGTTCAACATAAACAAAAAACATGTGAAAGGGGAAACATTCCAGATTTCATGTGATGGGTTGGGCGATTATGGCCAAATTGTTGATTTTGCAAAGGGCAACCCTCGCGCGAAAAAACCTGTTGTGGCCCTGATTGCGTGATTGCGTGAAAGACGACCCTGAGGCAGTTGTTTCGAATTATAGAAGGAAACGATGGGGGCCATAATGTCGCCATGCTCAATTTACATGTGTTGGCGTATTGCAAAAACGGTTGAACGATGGGAGAAAAACGTGGAAGACTAATGGTTAGTGTTGCCGGAAGGGCGGAAAAAAGCATTATGGGTTGATGTTGATGACGGTCCAGGTTTACCTTGAAGTTTGGAGCTGATTTTGGGTTATTTATCATTTTTTTTGCAAACAAGAACCACGTTTTTTTGTTTGAAATCACTTTTTGTAAAAATTACACTTATTTTTTATTTTAAAAATTTATTCATCAACTGATACCTCACAATTCAACGATTTCTTGCTCAAAAGTTCAACAAGAACATCACCCAAATCAGTCGAAGGAATAACTTTCACCTTGTTTTCATCAACAATCATCTTTTTGAACTTCGACACCCTCAAATAATGCACTTTTCCAACATGCTTGACCATCTCCACCAACTCCAAATACCGAGCCAACTTCCTAGCATAGATAACAGCTCTCGGATCACCGGCATCAAACATCAAAAAAGATTCATCAACAACAAAGAAGTCGCCATCTGTTATATTTGGGCGTAACTTCTGAACCAAATACTGAATTTCATCGGTGAATCGAAATAACTTCTCAGATTCATGACGATTTTCCAGTTTTAACTCTTTGTAAATAGTTGCCATTAGGTCTTCCGGTGCCATAATACATGGAAGTGGTGTTGTCGTTGTTGGGAGTGGTTCGGTCGTGGTTGAAGTTATCGTTGTACTAATAGTAGAAGGAGGTTCAGTTGTCACATCTGTAGCGATTGGTGGATCGGGTTGTGGGCGTTCAGTGGTTACAAAAGGCTCGACATCTTGGGACAATCCAACTGAAATAATTGAAAATACGAGCAAAATAGCAAAACAAAACTTCATTTTTCCAAAAAAGTTGTTCTTGATGGTTGCATGCCTCGTTTTATGAAGGTTTTTCGCCTATTATGACCTTTTTGGAGACATTTCAACATTAACGACCACATCACCACATTGAAACAGTTTAAAGTTATATTGAATGACGCAATTGGTATTTATGAAAAAGTGTCTAATGCAAGATCAAAGGAAATTAATTTTTGTCTGACGAAAACAGAAAGCAAATTCAAAAAATTGTTAGCCGAAATTGGATAACAATGAGCTAATGTCTAGACAGTTACAACCGTCTGCCGTAAGAAAGTTGTCACCAGATTATCCGTACTAATCGGCTCGATCGTTTCCACCCGAATTCGTGGATCGCCGCGCAGAAGTCAGTGGCGAAAGTCGGCCCCGTGCTGCGAGGCCCCAAATTGGCGCCAGCTGTCGACGATCCACCGCGAAGATGGCACTTTTCGCGCACTTCCATGGTTAGCGTTTCCTTGATTGGGGACTAAGTCGATGGAAAGGGCACTTGTAGCCGAGTCTGTTGTGGTTTGGCTACTGTTTTGAGACTATGGACTGGTTTGGGTGACATGGTTTTCAAGATTTAAGGATAATGAAAAAATTGTTTCATCGATTGGGAACGAAATTGTAATATCTGTTTTTCCGCAATACAAATTTGAAACAGTTTTGATACATTTTTTCAAAGAATTTCAAGCCAACTTTCAAATTCACCCCAAAACCCCTTCATTAATCGCCACCAAAACAGTAGTCAATGCCCTCCTATACTTTTGTTTCGCGCACCCCAACGACTTGAATGTTATGCAAGTGCCAATTAGCTATCTTAATTCCCCCTCTTATGCAAATTTTCACACCTCGTTGCGCGAACGGGGTCACTTGCAGATTTGTGTTCACTTTTACTAACCTGTATACAAACAAATTATTATTATGCAACTTATAAAAAATAACAGTTCTGTCGTTTCAATTACTTTCTTATAAATAAAGTTGTCACGCAGACATGAAATGAACCGTTTATTACTCAACTGCGCATGCGTCAACATTGTTTCTAGCATTCAAAACAAACGTGAAGTTTATTGATGACTATTAACAGTTCAACAATATCAGTTGAAAAAAATAATAAAATTTTAAAACCCAAAAAATAGAAACATCAAACAATAATTGAAAGCAGGGATGCGAAGCGAAATTTCTCCCGGGAGAAATCTCCGAAGATTTCTCCGGAGAATTCTCCCAATTTTTTGAAAATCTCCGGAGATTTCGCAATTAAACTGATAAAAATTTCGAAAAACGTGGATAAAACAAAAATTCTGTAAAAGATAGTTTCTTCGTAAAAAAGCATTATAAAACAATAGATTGATAAATGAAAGCGTTTTATGACTAGTTTAGATCTACATGTACAGTTATTGCCTATCATTAACCACGTCCGTAACCTCGTCGCGCCATCTTGTCGGGGGTCGTCCCACTGGTCGTTTGCTTTTGGGGGTCCATCTTGTGAGGCGGGCGGTCCATCTCTTTTCGTCGTTGTAGACTCTCGCCGCGAATTTGGCTTTGCGTTCTTGTGCGCATTTGACGACGTCCTTGACACAGGTTTTTGCGCGTATCGATTCGTTTCGCTCCTTGTCCCATCGAGTTATCCCGAGCATGATCCGTTCCATGCTTCGTTGAGCGACCAGGAGCCGTTTCTTATCATTCATCGTGAGCTACACTTTCTTTTAAAAATGTCAGTCCGGTGTGTCGGGATCGCCATTTTGAGTGTTCTGAACATGAAAAAGAAATAACCCACTTGACCGATGCCATCGAGAGCAATCACGACATGTATTTGACGCTGTTCCGGGGTGTTTTTTGAAACGAAGCCGCCGAGTGTTATTGCGACAACGATCCATGGCTTGCGCAACGGTATCGCCGCTATTGACACCGTCATCGGTGGTCGTGGGCGTTCAAGGATCCAAGTTGACTGTATGTAGCACGCCCGCGCACAATCCAACCTCCCTCCCGAAAAAGAAAGTGTAGCTAGCGGTTATTAGCTTGCGGGAGGTTGCCTTTGGGCGCCGTCCGTGGCCGTAATCGAATCAGGCGCTAATTTGGATAAGTTTTAGCCAATTTAAGGTAGTTTGGAAACCATGAGCGATAATCAACAGTCAAACGGACATTGTTCCACCCGAAATGATCAGAATGAAGGTTGTCAGTTGGATCCCACGGCCACTGCAGCGGTGTTGCAAAAGGTTGGTTTTTTCATGATTACATTATTTTATCTTAAAACCACCCACAAATCTCACCCTACGGTAACCGATCCCCCAGATCAAGTCGCGCACGCAGCCCAAAACAGTGCAAACCACCACCCCTGCCTCCGAAACCCCGCAATGCGCCCCTCTAGGCTTCACGCAAGCCCTCCACGCTCACCCTGCTCCGCCCCTATTATGCAAACTGAATAATGATAATTCACTTCCTCTGATTCGATTCATTTGGGCTCGAGCAAGAAGCTGGCAAAATAGTCCATGGTTGCCAAGCAATTGAAAGAGAGGGAGGAGCTCCCATCATCATGATCACCCTTTATCTTTTCTGTTTTTCACAGTTCTAACAGACGATTTTCAGATCCACGAATTAGAGAACATCATCAAAAATGGCATCGGAACAGGCTTCAGGAACGGCCTTCAAACGCCCGCACTCAAACGTCATCGAACTATGTTTACCCAGGAGCAATTGCAGGAGTTGGAAAATGCCTTCCAGAAGTGTCGCTACCCGGATATCTATGCAAGAGAGGAGTTGGCTAAGATTACCAAGTTAAATGAACCGAAAATTCAGGTGTGAAGTTTTGGAGTTTTGCACGCTTTCCATGTGTCAATCTCACGTAAATGAAGATTCCCCAAAATAGTTATCAGCGCGAAAATTAAAGAAAAAAATTACAGACATTTTTGTTACTTTTCTCATTTTTGTTACTTTTTTTCTTCTGCTTCTTAGTTTGTACGTTGTTAAACTAAAATGTTTCAGGTATGGTTCCAAGTCCGCCGCCAAAAATACCGCAAAGATGCGCGTAGTGTAGGACAAAACCGCGGATGAACCCAGAAAGTTTCATCGATAACGAAGAAGTCGCCATTGGTAATGTTTGGGCATAACTTGAATTTCACCCATCTCTGTGCACTCAGATTGTTATTGTTGATTCTTGAAATTGTAAAATATAACGAATTTGAAAAACTATTAGTCAACACTGTTCAACAATGGACTAACGTCTAGACAGTTACAACCGTCTGCCGTAAAAAAGGTGGCACCAGATTATCCGTACTAATCGGCTCGATCGTTTCTGCCCAAATTCGTGGATCGCCGCGCAGAAGTCAGTGGCGAAAGTCGGCCCCGTGCTGCGAGGCCTCAAATTGGCGCCAGCTGTCGACGATCCACCGCGAAGATGGCACTTTTCCCGCACTTCCATGGTTAGCGTTCCTTGATTGTGGACTAAATCGATGAAAAGGGCACTTGTAGCCGAGTCCGTTGTGGTTTGACTTCTGTTTTGAGACTATGGACTTGTTTGGGGACATGTTTTTCGAGATTTGGTAACAATCGAAGTTACTTTGGTTGCCATGGGTGAACAAATGACGATTTTTTGACGAGACTAATTTTAAACAATTTCGTTAACCGTTTTCAAAAAACTTTAATTTAACTTTCAAATCCACCCCAAGCCTCCTTTATTAATCGCCACCAAAACAGTAGCCAATGCCCTCCTATACTTTTGTTTCGCGCAACGCCAACGACTTGAACGTTATGCAAGTGCCAATTAGCTGTCTCAATCTCTCCCTCTTATGCAATTTTTCACACCTCGTTGCGCGAACGGGGTCGCTTGCGGATTTGGATCCACTTTTACTAATCTGTGTACTAACAAAAGGTTATTGTGCAACTTTTTAAAAATAAAAAACAACAGTTTTATCACCCCAGCGGCAACTTAGTGTATGGTTATATTTTTGTATACGTTTACAAAACTTAAAAGACATTGCTTGAGAAATAAACTGTCATAGCATGAAACAAAACGTGTATCACTTCATTGTATCTCAACCACAATTGACAATTTTTATTGTAAAAAACAGGTTTGTAAAAAACAAACAATGACTTAACGGGAAAAAGAAAATAAACACGACGTGTTTGTCATGAAACCAACCGAAAATGACAAGAACTCCAAAAGCGATACCATTACGGAATGCAACTTGTACTACACGTTTCTGATCGAGCTAGACTTATGTTTATGTACACTTGGTGTTTCTAACCACCTCTAATAAAGCCTTTTGTATGCTAAAGATGTCATCAAAACATGATTAAAAGGTGCAAAGAAGATCGTGTTTTCAAAAACAGACGGTCCAGTTTGTCGGGATCGCCATGTTGAGTGGGCAGTACATGAAAAAGAAGCAACCCACTTGACCGATGCCATTGAGTGCAATCACGACATGTATTTGACGATGTTCCGAGGTGTTATTTGAAACGGAGCCGCCTTCTGGAGTGTTATTGCGACGACGATCCATGGCTTGCGCAACGGTATCGCCGTCATTGACACCGTCATCGATGGTCGTGGGCGTCCAAGGATCCAAGTTGACTGTATGTAGCACGCCCGCGCACAATCCAACCTCCCTCCCGAAAAAGAAAGTGTAGCTAGCGGTTATTAGCTTGCGGGAGGTTGCCTTTAGGCGCCGTCCGTGGCCATAATCGAATCAAGCGCCGGCTTCGAAGGCTGGAAGGGCCCATGTTCCACGGGTGGCAATTGCGTCTATCCTCAAACAGGGCGGGACAAACAGCGCCAACGTCATGGATTACGGTAGACAGCTGGTTGGCTTCTTGGCTGGGATGTGGATGAAGCTCAGGGGGAGGGAGAAGCAAGAGCTTGCGCCTTGACGGACTAAATATTCAGTTATACCGACGGACGCCTAACTTGGTTAGACTTATCCGTTTAGGCTCGCGCTCTCTCTCTCGAAGCCTGCCAACAACTGAATCGCTTTTTTCAAGGAAAACTTTTGAATTTTATTCCGTGATTAAACACCCTTAAGGGGGGAGAGAGTCATCGAGAGATGGGTGCATTGCGCGTGTTTAACTGCTTTATAAATAATGATGAAGCTCATTGGTGTGATTTAATTATCATGAGGCCCACTCGGAAAACACGGTTATCGGCGTGGTTGTTTCGGATAAATTAGATTCAGTAAGCTGTCTGGGGTGGGGTGGGGGAATTAGGGTAATCGAGTTGAGAGGGTTGAATAATGTGATAAGAGTTGGGGGAGACAATAGTAATTATGAGTGTTTTCAGTTGCGCGAAGGTCGAATTCGGAAGTTTTGGTGGATTTAAAGAAGTTTGGAAGCCATGAGTGACGATCAACAGCCAAACGGAAGCTGTTCCACCCCTATCGATCAGAATGGCGGTAATCAGCTGGATGCCACAGTCGCTGCTGCGGCCGCTGCGTGCGCGGCAGCGCAACAACAGGTTGGTCTTTTCAAAGTTTACAAAATTACACTTAAAAAGTTCAAAAAACCCCCAAAACTGATCAAAACCCAAACCTACAGTAACCCACCCCAGATCAGATCACCCCAAACCCCGCGCACACACCCCAAACCACCATCCCAGCCTCCGAAACCCCGCAATGCGCCCCTCTAGGCTTCACGCAAGCCCTCCACGCTCACCCTGCTCCGCCCCTATTATGCAAACCGAATAATGATAATTCACTTCCTCTGATTCGATTCATTTGGGCCCGAGCGAGAAGCTTCGTTCTTCGCCTGGCAAAAAAGGCCATGGTTGCCAAGCAAGGGCCGAGAAAAAAACTCGATTGATGAGAGGGAAACCAAATTACCCAGCGACAGTCATCGAATTTTAGCAGCTTCACCCCCATAAGAATTCGATTCATCGGTGACGGCCATGCCGACCGAAGGCTTCAACGCTGTTTCAGTGCAGATAGAAAAGATAATTTGCTTGTGATAATGCGATTATGCGCGACCTAATGTAATCCCGGAGGCAGGCGAGAGGGAGGGAGGAGCTCCCATGACCATGATCTCACTTTCTCTTTTCTGCTTTAAACAAGTTTAAATAATTGTATTGGTGGGTCTCCGACGGGGTGTGCCGTCTTTTTTGAAGGGCCTTCAGTTTTGGTGGGGATGGCTGATCGGGGATGGTCGGCCTTGGCGTGGATTCTGGCTTCAGTTTTTGAAAACGCGAAATTTTGCCGCCGATTTTCAAATTTTTATCTAAATTTTGGTTAAAAGTAGTGAACCACTAGAAAGTTGTGTCCGGATTATCCGTACTAATCGGCTTGATCGTTTCCACCCGAATTCGTGGATCGCCGCGCAGAAGTCAGTGGCGAAAGTCGGCCCCGTGCTGCGAGGCCCCAAATTGGCGCCAGCTGTCGACGATCCACCGCGAAGATGGCACTTTTCGCGCACTTCCATGGTTAGCGTTTCCTTGATTGGGGACTAAGTCGATGAAAAGGGCACTTGTAGCCAAGTTTGTTGTGTTTTGGCTACGGTTTTGAGGCTATAGAATTGTTTGGGGACAGCGTTTTTGGAATTTGGCGACAATTCAGAACTTTTAGAATGCCCTCGGGTAAGAAATCCACAATTTTTTTTCACTACACTTATTTCAAACAGTTTTGATAAAAAAAATTTTAAAGAATTTCAAGTTCACCCCAAACGACTTCATTAACCAAAACAGCCAATGGCCTGCTATACTTTTGTTTCGCGCACCCCAACAACTTGAATGTCATGCAAGTGCCAATTAGCAGTCTCAATCTCTCCCTCTTATGCAAATTTTCACACCTCGTTGCGCGAACTCGACCTTTTTCTCCATCCCCCAAATCCCCAAATCCACTTCCACCCAATCTACCGTACTCCCAACCTCTTTTCCAACCCATCAAAAACAAATTCCAAAATAGCCAAAACCCACCGTACCCCCCCCCCCCCCAAACTTCTACCCCCGTCATCATGCCGATGCTGTCATCCCCTTTTCCTTCAAGACCTCATTACGCTCCCTGCCCATGGGCACTTTACACGACACTCCATTCGGAATGCCAATAAAACTACAGTATCCCAATTTGCGCGCGACCAGAGTCCCCAAAAGTAGTGCCGTTGTTGTCGTAGTCTGGCAAGACGGGCGTTTTTATCGAAGCCAGGCCTATTTAGTTTGACTTGAGGCAAGGCTCGTCAAGCATTACCGTAACCCGAGTGCGCCGGTAACTCAACATTAGCCTGGGGGCATTCTCTTTTCTGAGTGTGTGCCGTTCCATGCGATGACGAAGGCTGCTTGGCTGGGCTGGGGCGCGCATTGCGTCTCGAAATGCCGTGGGCATAGCCATAGTCATAGTCATAGTCAGAGGCACATGTGTTCGGACCACTCTGGGGCCTGGCATCGCTGAATCGAGCCGCTAGTGTCACTAAGCATACCGATATGGGCATGGCAGCCGCTACAGATGCCTTATTTCAGTTCCAAGACTTGAAGCCACGAGACTTGCAACAATCGATTACTGATTTTTCGTACCCCTATGCCGGTTTGGATGTATCCGCGGCCACGGCTGTCAGTAGCATTGGTGAGTTGCTTCTAAACAACCTTTTTGAGAACAGTATCACATATCGGTTCCATCCATTGTTTTGGTCATAATAGGCCAATTAGTCCTACCCGGACCCATATCGCAGCCAAGGGTGGCAATTATGTTCTCGAATGACGCATGGACCCGCTTTTGAGCCTATTTCGACCCAAATAATCCCATCATGACTCTTTCAGAAGCCTTTGCAGACTTGTCAGACGGCTTTAAAAAGCTCAAATCAGAAAACATCGTCGGAAATGGCCTCGGAACAGGATTCGGTGGCGGTCCTCAGACGCCGGCGCGCAGACGCCATCGAACAACGTTCACCCAGGAACAGTTGCAAGAGTTGGATAATGCCTTCCAGAAGTCACACTACCCGGATATCTATGCGAGAGAGGAGTTGGCTAGGATCACCAAGTTGAATGAAGCAAGAATTCAGGTAATTTTTGGGGTTTTTTTGCAAATGCACGCATACACTAGTGTAAATTTCATAGAAAATGAGGGTGCCCCAAAATGGGTCTCGACGCGAAAGAGTTAGAAATAGTAAATGAGAGACGTCTTTATTACATTTCCTACCAATTTGTCCTTTTTGAAGTGCTTTTTAAAAAATGCACGCATACACATGTGTAAATTGCATGTAAAAGTGTGACCCCCAAAAATGGTCTTGCCACGAAAACAGTAAAAGACAACTTTTTTAGTGCTGTTGACTAGTTTGCATGTTTTCAAAGTAAATTTTTGCAGGTATGGTTCCAAAACCGCCGCGCCAAACACCGCAAACAGGAAAAACAGCTCCACAAAGGCGTCCATCAAATGTTTTGTGGCACCGCCAATACGACAGTCTCAAACGGTGTAGCCAATGCAACCTCCCTGAACACGATGCGCCCAATGTACCCCACCCCAGCCATCAGTGCCGCCACAGGTCCTCGGGGCATCGACATGTGGCCCTACAACTATCAGATGCCACGCCAAATGCAATACCCAGGAACAGTGCCGTACGGTCAGGTCGGAAGCTCGACGCCCTTCAGCAATCAGGGGATCGGATTCGGTGATAGTGAGGACATCATCTATCGATCTTTGCAACGAAGTGCCGCCGCCGCACAACAACCATTACAGTACAACAATAATTTGTGACCCGTCCGCCTAAGTTTTCAAATTCTAAGTAAAATCAATCCTCAGTCGTGAACCCAAACTTCACCAAATCTAACATAAAACTTTCTCTATTTCCGACCAGTGACTGTTTAAAACACACATAGCTTACTGTACCTACCGTATTCCGACTTACAAAAAGTCGATCTCACTGTGAACCTTTTCCGTGCAATTAGTCAATTATAACTTTTTTTTGTGATACCCATGACCTTAAATGACAATAAACTCAGTTTTATAACACCATTTTGAAAAAGGTTACTGTACATTAAATAGGTACCGATGAATTTTCATCGAAAAAGTTAAAAATCGTAACGTTGGCGAAACAATGACAACGTTAAACAGTGAAAGGGCGAAATAGGTTTATAGATCAATAAAATGCATACATACAAATTATACAGATGCGAATTTGTGTTTTTTGGTCATTTTGGTTGCGCGTCTGAGTCGTCGACGCGACGAATCACTTGCATCGAGGAGACACTTTTCGGAGGAGGCACTGAGGCTGTAGCCGGGGTAGCAGAAGAAGGCTTCCTCGAATGCTAATGAGGACGATGGCTTGCCCAGCACTTTCAACGCGTTCGTGTATTGGAAAATTCCGCCGCGGAGACCAATTTGCACGACGCCGAAGACGGTCGAAGTTGCGTCGACGTTGGTGTTGCGGATGGGGTCACTGGAATTGGGGGGTTTGAAATGGTTATTTTTAGTAAGTTTAAAACCGGTGAAAGCTTGAAAAAATTTTGTCGTTTGCTTTAATTCTGCATTATAAGGGGTATTATTATAACCCAAAAACAAGGAAAAGTCAAAAAGGTGGTTTTAATACAAAAATTAAAATTCGTTAATTATGGTGGAATTTTAACAAAAACACTAATTTCATGTGAATTGAAACTCAATATTGACTTATTGTGTAAAAACTTTTCGCAAATACGCTAGCGTCGAGTATTACACCGCAAAAACACGAGAAAGTCAAAAAGTGGTTCTAATACATAGATCAAAAACTGTCAAATTCGCTTAACTTTTTGTAAAAATAACATTCCATCGTTAATAGAAACTCAAAATTAACATAAAAGTGCAAAAATTTAGGCTTGGGCCGCTTGATCACATTTGGTACCAGAACACGTAAACGTAAAAAGTGCAAAAATATGGTTCTGGTACTTTTCTTGAACTTGCTTATTTTAACAAAAAAGTTTGCTATAAGTTTGTTATCGCCATAAAACTCACCGTTCCGCAATAAAAGTAGCATTAATCCGATAGAAATTATCCCTGACAATCTCGCCAGTGACCTGCAGCTTGCCACAATCGACGGACTCCTTCTTCTCCGGCTTGCCCTCCTCCATGGCGGCGCAGATGTTCCAATGCTTATTAATGAAACGCAGTGACGCCAATACAGACTTTCTCATCAGCGACGTCCATTTGGTGTAGTCACTGATACGGTCGACTTCGGCATGCGGGTAATCGACTTGAAATCGGACGATTCTGACGGCATCTTTCACTTCTGGGCGACTGGCAGCAAATGTTGTTGATAGCACGGCAAGGAAAGTGAAACAGAAAAGCACTGATAGACGGTATTTCATTGTGGATCGAGGGATAAAGCCCAAAATAACGCCACTTGAAAACACAAACAAGAAAAGACAGGCAACTTCCAAAAAAGGCTCTTCAATAGATCGGTTCGCGTGTATACTAGGATGTCACTGGCTCGGATTTGGTAACGGAGCCTCTCCGTCTCCTTCCGAACAAAACGATCCTTGACAGACAGGTTTCAACGCCGGATGCGTGGGCGGACGGGTGATTGTATGTAGATGGTTCGTTCCACCACTCCGATCGACATTGCTGTTTTTATCCGTCGAAATTTTGTCTTCGTTGGAGATGGGCAGGCGAGGCTTCGATAAAAGGACTGTCAAGCTGCCTGTTTTTGGAACACATTAGGCATAGAAAGACGATAATCATCTTCAAAGCATAAATCTATCATCAAAACAGATAAAATCTCTTTGCATTTATAAAACATTAACATTATTAAAATTCTATCTTAAACATCAAAAAGTAAAATTAAGATGGCAAAAACTAGCCCGAAAATTGATAAAATTTCATTTGGTCAGTCAGTGGTCAGTTACAGTAAGTAGTTTCATTGCAGATGGTTCGGCCCGGATGCTTTGCCTTGAACTTCTTCATAGCGGAGTCGAAGTTGGAGACGGACTTGGGACAGTGTGGCCAACTTGGCTTCGAGTTCGGCATTGACTTGACGGAGGGTAGCACAGCGAGAGTGATAGTCGGGTTTCTGGGGCAGGGCTGGCGGTGGTGGACGGGCTGGCGGGATGGAATCGGGGGAAGTTGAGGCTGGAAACATCCGTTTCTTTACAAAAACTGATAAAAAGGTGCTTACTGATAGGTTTCGATGAAGTTGAGGCTGTTGTAGTCGTGGTAGTGGCCGTTACAGTATGCGCCGAGCTCGCCATTGAAGAATCAAACGTCTTCGAATGCGCTACCCCATCGGTAGTACTGGCGGAGACTTTCCTCATTGTCGGTGGAGGCACAATGGGTAGTCTTTGAAAGTGTGAGGCAAGCACCGTCGGATCATGGATATTGAAGCTCGGAGCCGCAATCGGAGGCCGACCCCCTGCCGGTAGGGTTAGACACCTCTGATTATGAAGCGCCTGGGCCATGCTCAACCCGCTTGGGCCAGATGGATACACCGAAGAGCTTACTGGCGGTACCGGAGGGCCAGAAATCTTGCCAAATTTACCAAAATCTGTCGGCGGCCGCGCGTTGAGGTCCAAACTCGCCGAACGGGTGTGCCCCTTCTGGTAGTTCCTCGGCGGTGGCTGCGGCGGAGGACCCTTCGGCAGCGTCGACGGAAACGCAAAGGGTTGCGGCTGAGAGCCGAGAGATACGGTGCCACCAGTCAATTGGGGGGCGTTTGTCGAGGCTGGAAAGATGCTGCCATTACCCCATCCAAAATTTGACTTCAAAAGCCTATTGAGGTCAATCCAACCCCAAAAATGAATACTCACCAGTAGGTCGAACAGCCAGCGGAATGCGATCCACGCACATTGGCGGATCCGACGCAAACTCGGTGACGGGACAGAATGTGGAGGCCTGCAAAAGTGCAAATTGGTCACTCACTGTAGTTGACTAATAACAAACATTGAAATTGAACGGCTGAACAAACAGTCAAAACCGCTTGAAAGATGTTTCAAACTTCAAACGTACATTTCTCTGCGACAGCGAATGCAATTTATCATCTGACAAGGATGTCGGCTTGGAGGACGTGTTTGCCGAAGTCAATGGCGGTGGCAATGTCGTTGGAGGTGGGCGGCCATTGTGGGTCACACTTCGGAGGCCATTTCGATCTTCTGGGGACGGCTTGGATGAATCGGTGGACGTTTCTTCTTCGATTCGAGGGGGTGTGGGTCGGAGGTCGAAAAAGGCTGGCAATCTCTTCGGAATCGGGGCGCCACCCTGGAAATGGCTACTTTAGTGGCCCGAAAGAAAGTTAAAATGGCTTACCTTCGCTTTGAGCACAATCAAATGCATAGCCACAGCAAATTCAAACCGATTCAGCCTGCCATCGACATTGACATCCGCCAGATCCCAAATTTTGCCCAAACTCTGTGTATCGAGGCCGCTTTTCATGAAGAAGTTGACCACCTGATCATCGGCTCCACTTATCGACCCATCTGGAGATGCTTCACCATAAGATAGGTACTGTAGGTGTTGGAATATGCTCATGTAGTAGGCGCGTTGTTCGGTCGTCATCGCATAGGCTTCATCATCGAGGTCCCCAGAAGTCGCTGATGGAGGCTTCGGCTTGACTTCGACAATGACTGGTGGGGGTTGGACTTCTTTGACGCTGGTACTGGCAGCTTGGTGGTCCAGGTCGAGCACATCCTCCTCGAAATCGGCGTCTTCTAGGAGGTTCCGGGTTTCGGTGTCGCTTTGGCCGTCTGAAACTTTGACAAATTTTAGATTTGACATCAATTTAAGATTGGAAATAGACTTACGCCGCTTATCAAACTCCCGATCATCATCAGATTCACTCCCAGATGGGTGATCAGTCAGGTTATCATGCCCGCGTGAGACATTCGACTCATCATCGCTATTCCCGTCTTCAGAATCATCGTAGGTTGAGAATTCTGAATCCGAAGTTCGGGGATGGTCGCTGGAGTCGTCCATCGGCTGAAACCATTTCAAAGAATGAATTTGTAAACATTTTGGACCCTCGAAAACGCGATTTTGTAACACTTTCATATATAAAAATCAAAACAACACGCAAGAACACCCCTTCCTTATCAACAAAAACCCCCACCGCAGCACCCATTGCACCCAAAAGGTACCAATCTATCAATACCAGCTGATTCCCAGCCGCAGTGCCCCTGTTTTTCCGTTTCAAACCCCATCACAAAACGGCCCGAGGTCAAAAAATTCAATCAAAAACCCATTCCGATTGTTGTGTATCGCGTTCCCGGGCCACATGGTTTCCATCTGAACGGAATGGACGGCCAAAGGAAATCAATTTCAGCCAAAAAAACATCTAGAGAGTTGTCAAAGTGTAAAGTTTTGACATTTGGGGCAGACACGCGTCATTGCTTGAGAAATTTTATATAAAAATAGAACGGAAACTTTGAAATGCAACGTCTATTGATAGACGCAATGCTTATGAAAGACTCGCAAGACAAAAATATATATAAACAATGCAATTAAATGAATTTAAAAGCCCAAAACGACCATCAAAGTTTCAAAATCACGTTCAAAAAGACCATCAACGCTACTTTTCAAACGCAAGCAAAGCTATAAACTACTTTCGCTTGACTTCAGCGGAGGGAGTGGAACAATCGGTGGGTCTCATGGAAAATATCGCCTGACAAAAACTGCAAGCCGATGCGAACTGAACCGAGTCAGCAACGCGTTTTTATTATTCGAGTCAAACGTTTCCGTTTTTCCGCGCTGCACAACGTTCAACTCAAATAGAACAAAAAACGACAATGTAAACAGTGGAGTGATGTCAAAAGTTTCACGTAAAAGTTAAATATAGCCACAGGCAGGCTGGGGTGAAGCTACAACCGCTCACGGGTGGCCGGCGAGCGCAAAAACTCTGTCGGTCGACCCGCGAGTCACTCGGGTTGGATCGGAGCCGGTTGCGTGCAAATGCGTTTTTTTCGATAATGTTTTTTTAATGTCAAAAATTTGAATGGCACTGAACTGCCTTCATATTCAGAATTCATTGACTAGACCCCCTTAGGCATCAACCTGATTTTTGCCAGGAAGCTGAATATTGTGCCGACCTTAGGCGAAGCATTCCAAATTCAGTTTCACCTTAATTTGACGCATTTTTGACGTTTTACCACACAAAAAGTGCCAAAGTCAATCGATTTGTTTAAAACTCAGAATTTCACGTCTAGACCCATTTCGGCGTATCTCTAATTTTTTTGAGGTTTGTAGATACCGTGCCGACTTCAGGCGAAGCATTCCAATTTTAGTTTCACCTTATTTTGGTACATTTTGATGGTTTTTTAGGCACAAAAAGTGCCAAAGTCAACCAATTCAGCTGAAACTCAGAATTTCAGGCCTAGGTACCTTTAGTCACGTCTCCCAAAAAATTGACGGTTCTAGCTGCTATGGCGGCTTCAGGCGAAGCATTCCATTTTCTACCCGCGCTCTTTGCGTTTTTTGCAATGGGCCGGCGACCCGTGCAGCTTTGACAAATCCATTACGCAATATACACCTTTTGGTTCATTGGACGAAGTCAAACAAAATCGGGGTTCTATTGCGGGGAAATGGCTTTTGACTGGACGCACGTGAGGAAGGAAAGTGTGCAGTGTGTGTATTTTGTCTCGGATAGAAGAAACAATGTGTGGTTTTTTCGGTCCGCGCAGTGTCCAATGATTGTAGGGGGTGACGTTGGTAGATCTTTTTCTTGGGATTTCGTTGATAGCTTTATTGTTAACTTAAACTGTTCTTACTTTCATTAGTAAATGGTAGTAATGTAACCATGTAATACCATTAATATGAAGGCAAAATATAAGCTGAAATTACCATTTTTTCAGCATAACATTTTAGAGAACACTCAGCACTGTAATGGAGAACACTTTGTATTGTCCCTTTTCGTGTTTCCGCTTTTTTCGGTCTGCCTTCTTCGCATGTTTGACTTCTTCAATCATGCCATATCCCATCAACACCCTTCCCTACCCCTTCAAAAAACGTCTCCGCCAGCTTCTGAGTCCTGGCGAACTCCACCAACTCCAATTAGCCTCAGGACATTTGGAAGAAAGTCACTACCTTTTGCCAGTTCAAAAACGCCAAAAACGTTTTGAACTATCTTGTAACAAATTATTCGATGGTATTTATTTGCAAACCACCCCATATAGTTCGTTTGGCGATCAAGGGAAGACCAATGCGTTGCAAGTATCAGTTCTATTGCTTAAAAACTTTGACGAAACAGACGTATCCTCCAGTTTTTTAAATTACGTGCTACTCCAACAAGTCAGACACCTCACACTTCGCAATACTGTAATTACTGAACCTTTTCTAATGGCATTGAAACAGAAAAAAATGCTATTGACTAGTCTAAAAATTATGAATGATCCAACAGGTGCAACCGAACCACGACTCCCCGTCTATTTCAACGCTTTTCCTACAGTTTTGAACTTTATTTTTGCACATTATGCCTACGAAGGATGGGTTAAAGACATTTTAAGTTTTCAAAAGTTTGGTCTGGAACGATTTTCTATGATTTCGCGGAGTTTTGATAAATTATTCAGTTTTACGCCTGAAGAACTTTATCAGTTAGTTAAAGTAAGTAGTTTTGAAAAACTAATTAAAACAGGTTTACATTATTAACGAATGATCTTTAGTCTCAACGCTACCAATTTCATTTAAATTTACGGTATTTGACTAGAAATGACCTTGCTGTTGAAATGAACCGCATTTTGCCGATATTTGAACCTTACTTTAAAGTTGTAGAAAGTGCTGATGAAAGTGATATATCATTGTTTGTTGATCGACAAGGGCCACCTTCAGTATTCACAATGTATCTAAAGACCAACTATTATTTTAAATTGCGTCCACTTATTCAATGTGCTTTCAACCAGCTGAAATCTAAATTTGTTTGATGACATTTTTTACAACTTCTTTTTTCTAAATAAACAAAAATTTCACTTCAAAAACCATACTGTAATCAATATTGCACATAAATACCTTTTGATTCATTGGACGAAGTCGAGCCAAAATTGTTTGAAAATGCATTGCGACGACGCACTCAGTAAGGAGTAAAATGAAGTGTGCGTGTTTTGTCTCGGAAAGAAACAACAATGTGCAGTTTTTTTGAGTCCACGCGGCGTCCAATGTTTGTAGGGAGTTACTTTGGTGGTGGGGTTTTTGGGGGTTTCGTTGATGCCTTTATTGTTAATTTAAGCTCTTGTAACTTGTCCAATTTTAACCCAGTAATGTTCCCAAGTAGACACAGAAATATGCGGGCAAAATACAATCTAAAAATACGACTAATCTAGCCTTCAAGTTCAGGGAACACCCTGCACGGGAACAGAGAACACTTTGTATTGTCGTTATTCGTATCTCCGCTGTTTTCTCCACTTCCGGATGTTTCCACCTGTTTTCCCCCATTTGCATATCAATCCACCCTATTTTCAATCAGTTTCACCTTTTCACCTTGCAGGGTACCCACTACAAACTCACTTCAAAATGTCTGACTCCAGCGACGACGAATACGAAACCCCGCAGGAGGTCGAAGAAGAGATCGAGGAGGAAGAGGTCAAGTCCTTCGCTGAATTGGTAGGTTTTTATATATTTTTCTCTCTTTCAAAGTTCCAAACAACCCCCACAACCTTCCAGGGCGTCAATGAAGTCCTCTGCGAGACCTGTGATCGCCTCGGCTGGAAGAAGCCTTCAAAAATCCAGGCTGCGACCCTCCCAGCTGCCCTCTCCGGCAAGGATATCATTGGTCTAGCCGAAACTGGCTCCGGAAAGACTGGCGCCTTCGCGATTCCGATGCTCCAAGAGCTTATGGAGGCGCCGCAGAAGATTTTCGGCCTTGTTTTGACGCCGACACGTGAATTGGCCTATCAGATTGCTGATCAGTTCAGGGCGCTGGGATCGAGCATGGGGCTGATTGTTGGTATGTTTTTATATATATTTTATATTTTAAACATAAAATTTGACATTTCAGCCGTGATCGTCGGTGGTGTCGACAAAGTCCAGCAAAGCTTAGCCCTCGCAAAACGACCTCACATCATTGTGGCGACACCGGGCCGTCTCGTCGACCATCTCGAGGAAACCAAAGGCTTCAATCTGCGCTCCTTGAAGTATCTCGTCATGGATGAAGCTGATCGTATGCTGAATCTCGATTTTGAGGTCGAATTGGACAAGATCCTGAAGGTTATTCCACGTGATCGACGGACTTTCCTCTTTTCGGCGACCATGACGAAGAAGGTTTCAAAGTTGGAGCGAGCCAGTTTGAAGGATCCCGAGCGAATTGAAGTGTCCAGCAAGTACAAGACTGTGGATTCACTGGCGCAGTATTTGCTTTTTGTCCCGCAGAAGTATAAGGTTTGTTTTTCTGCCTTTTTTTGAACTTTTATATATCAAAACGATTCCAGGAAGCCCATCTCGTCCATCTCCTCAACGAAAAAGCCGGCAACAGCTTCATCGTCTTCTGCGCGACTTGTCAGGGCGTCATGAAGACGACCCTAATGCTTCGCCATCTCGGCTTCCCAGCCCTACCCCTCCACGGCCAGATGACCCAAGCCAAGCGTCTCGGCTCTTTAAACAAATTCCGATCGAAGGAGCGCTCCATCCTTGTCTGCACCGATGTCGCTTCCCGTGGTCTCGACATTCCCCACGTCGATGTCGTCATCAACTACGACGTCCCCATCGCTTCCAAAGATTACATCCACCGTGTCGGTCGTACTGCTCGTGCTGGTCGTCAAGGCGTCGCCGTCACCGTGGTCACCCAATACGACGTTGAATTGTACCACAAGGTTGAGACGCTCATCGGAAAGAAGCTTGATAAGTACCCTGTCAACAATGCAGAGGTTCAATTGTTGAGTGAAAGTGTTACGAATGCGTTGAGGCTTGCCAGTGGAGTAAGTTTCTTTCTTTTCCTATGCTTCTAAATACCATTCTGACGATTTCAGGAAGTCAAAGAACTCCAAAAAACCAAATTCGCCAATGGCAAGAAGAAGCTCGGCGACTCCGCATATCTCGATGATGGCGATGCTGATGAAGGTTCCAGCAAGTACCTGAAAAAGGGCAAAGGAAAGCGAAAGGCCAAAGGTGGCGGTCCCGGCAGCGATAAGATGAAGATGAAGCGTCTGCGTTGAGTTTGAGTTTGTAATTGCTTGGTTTTTCACATTTTGTTGAGTTTGTTTTTACTTTTAACTTGATTATTTAATAAAGGTTTTTATTCATTCCAATCAACTTTAACGCTAGCAATAACCCTACTGCCAGAGAGAGCACTTCTTGTCGGGATTCATCGGCGACCCTTTGGAACAATCAAAAGCAAGACTGTATTCTTTCATGTTTTTCAATGGCACTTTTGCGCGTAGATGCGGAGGTGGGTAGACTTCTGATTCTTCAAGCAGACCTTTTGTCATGACGTCGCACATTGTCTGAAACACACAATAATAGAACAAACGTTTAATTTAAAAAATTTAAAACTCACATTCGCTTGCAACATAAAAAACATTTGATCCAATGTGTATTTCTCGAATCCTGGCAACGCAGGCTCCGTTTCAACACCACGACGCGCCATATATTTCTTATAGGCATAATAAGACAGTTTTGCACCAACATTGTCAGCGATATTATACCCCAAAGTCAAAATGTTATCGATGCCATGACTGCGGTACTGCTCAATATAGCATTGCTCCTTCGTCTTATACTTGTCCGATGCATTCTTAGTCCACCAATTTCTCAAGTTGCCTTTTTCGTCGTACACATTAGTAGAATAATATTCAAATCCATGCATAAGCTCATAGCCAATAACATGGCCAATTCCGGCAAAGTTGACATAGTCCGGAACATTCGGTTGGTAAAACGGCAATTCTAAAAATGGAGCACCGACATAAATACCATTATCCATTGCTGAATAAAACGCTTGATCAAGAATATCCATGCTAATACTGTTGCTAACTACATCAAACTTCGGTGATTTGTTCCATGTCGCAAGTATGTTGGCCAAATTTTTCTGTGTAACACGAGCGTACAGTGTGTAGAAATGGTCGGAGGGATCAAACGGCTGAAAGTTGTTATACACAGAGAGCGGAAGTTTAAATTGTTAAACACCAATGTCTCAATTTTCTGCAAAGACTGCGAATGTCTTACAAACTTTTTAGATAGTTAAACATTTTGGTTTAGCTAGTAAAACCATTAACGTCTTTGCAGAAAACAAAACCTTTAGTGTTTAACAATCTAAACTGTTGTTTTCTGTGTGTACAACATCGTAGATTAACAAAAACAACTAACAATATTCCACTTCTGATTCATGATTGTGTCATTGAACAAAGTATCTCTGTACGCAACAATTTCCTTCATTTCTTTCAGTTTCTTTAAAGCATTCTGACGGGTAGGGGCGTCTAACCAGGTTGCATTGTTCATCATTTCGTACAGCGATTCCTTGATGAGTGCTAGCATCTCTTTGATCTAAACACAATAAAAAGCATTAGCCAAAAACTAATCGAATTGCTTTGTAAAAGCGCAAACCTTTGGAACGACACCATCATAGTCAAAATATTTTGTAGCATACATCTGCAGAACAAGTTCAGGAAAAATCTTAGTCATATCGCTAATACAATCTGTGGTTGTCTTGCGGTAAAAATCGAGGACCGCTTTTAGCCCCACAAAATTGGCTAAACCGCGTTTGTTTTTCGCAACAGTGTGTATTTTTTGAAACACGTTATCACACCTAATGAATATTTTCAAATCAGGGGATACAGGAATGATGCCGTCAAGAAGTCGGCGGACGTATACTTCAAGATCAAACTGGAATGAAAATTACATTTTTTTATTTTTGAAGATAAAACTTCTTACATTTTGATATTTGGTTTTCATAAGCTTTAGAGGCCCACTGCGCGTTCCTTCCCGGCACTCATTAACCTTGGCGTAATCGTTAACAAAACCCTCGAAAAAAGCCTTCAATCCCGGAAAAAAGTTAACATCCGAACCAAATTCGGCTAAGTATTTCATTATATCGGTCTCCCAGTCGTTCAAGTTTTTTGGAGTCAATGTTAACGTATTTTCGGACACATTGACTTGATTTGGTGACAAAACCCATGAAAAGAAGCTCTCCTGATACTTTTGATTGACCATGCCCATGTATTCCTCCCAAGATGTGTTGAAATCCTGCCATTCTGGTTCTATCAGGGGCCAACCACCAATTTCGTTCAACAAGGTTCGAATGGTTTCTTTACGGGTAGCTTTGATAGCCGTTTCGTCGATGCACTTTTGATAATAAGTCTTTGCCAACGCGTGCCATGGCTTATCAACTGGCGATGGTGGCGCTTCAAACAGTACTTGAAGTCTGGTAAGCACCGTGTTCGTTACTGTTTGTAGGGGAGTCTGGTAATCCTCGTCATTTTTCACGTCATTGTTCAGTTTGTAATTCCCACAGACAAAGCCAGTGACGTCATCGCATGGTTTGACCTAAATCCATACACCTATTAAAAATGTTTTATCGTTTAAACAACCTTTTCATCCATGTTTAAAATAAGCATAGCCGCGATTTTCGAGCATTCTTCAGTGACGCATACTTGTTTGCCGAACCCTTCTGCAGCAGGATCAACAATAGTGGTCAAATTGTTAGCGTTGGAAATAGTCGCTGATAGAATAAGTACAAAACTAAAAGTTACCAAACTTAGACGATGCACTGACTGTCGAGCCATTCCACCCGGTGTGGCGCTTTTGCGTAGCCACACTAACAAAAGCCAAACTTAAAAAAACGCATTTTACGCAATTCGATGTGTAAATTTGTATATGCCAATTTCCGTACGGTTTTTATAAAAAATATGTGTTTTGATAAGCCTTTTTTTCATTTCTACAGCCGATATCAACTGTTTGGAGCTTCTGGTAGTTAATAAATGAATTTCAACGAACACTGCTCACATCAGCATGCAAAGTATCAAGTGCGGAACTTGACAGAAAGAAGGAATTTTGGAATTCCTGGCCAGAGTTTTCCCGTTCCAACACTCAAACTATTACTGCAGCAGCCTCTGGCAACTACCTGTACAATGCTATACACAGGGCGCTTCGAATCGGCCGTTTTAGAGGCGAAAACGATCAAAACCGGCGCTGAATTTTGACTACCAGAACAAAATACCTGCAACTGTCGCACCTTTTTGCTTCTGGTACCCGAAATTCAGCGCCCTAAAAACGCCAAATGGTCAGTTTTTACTGCAAATTAAACAGTTTCTAAATCCTCTGGCTTGACTTATTATGATGCAAATATCAAACCTTAAAAACTTGGAATTTCGTGGAATTTTGTGGAATTTTGTTAGTTTCTGGTGGTTTTTGGTCATTCCAAAGCGCATTTTCACCCAAACAACGCTCATTTTGGTAAGACGCACACTGCTTACATCTGCAAGCAAAGTATCAAGTGCAGATCTTGACAGAAAGTTGAATTTTTGTCGAGAATTGTGCAATTTTACGCGTTTTTGACGGAATTTTGGAATTCCTGGCCGGAGATTTCCCCTTCCAACACTCAAACCAACACTGCAGCAGCCTCTGGCAACTACCTGTACAATGTTATACACAGGGCGCTTCGAATCGGCCGTTTTAGAGGCGAAAACGATCAAAACCGGCGCTGAATTTTGACTACCAGAACAAAATACCTGCAACTGTCGCACCTTTTTGCTTCTGGTACCCGAAATTCAGCGCCCTAAAAACGCCAAATGGTCAGTTTTGACCGCAATTTCAACAGTTTCTGAATCCTCTGGCTTGACTTATTATGATGCAAATATCAAACCTTAAAAACTTTTGGAATTTCGTGGAATTTTGTGGAATTTTGTTAGTTTCTGGTGGTTTTTGGTCATTCCAAAGCGCATTTTCACCCAAACAACGCTGATTTTGGTAAGACGCACACTGCTTACATCTGCATGCAAAGTATCAAGTGCAGATCTTGACAGAAAGTTGAATTTTTGTCGAGAATTGTGCAATTTTACGCGTTTTTGACGGAATTTTGGAATTCCTGGCCGGAGATTTCCTGTTCCAACACTCAAACTGACTCTGCAGCAGCCTCTGGCAACTACCTGTACAATGCTATACACAGGGCGCTTCGAATCGGCCGTTTTGGAAGCAAAACTGGCGCTGAATGTGCAAACTTACGCGGTTTTGATGGAATTTTGGGATTCCTGGCCGGAGATTTCCCCTTCCAACACTCAAACCCAACACTGCAGCAGCCTCTGGCAACTACCTGTACAATGTTATACACAGGGCGCTTTGTATCGGCCGTTTTGTAAGCAAAACTGGCGCTGAATGTGCAAACTTACTCGGTTTTGATGGAATTTTGGCATTCCTGGCCGGAGAATTTCCCCTTCCAACACTCAAACCAACACTGCAGCAGCCTCTGGCAACTACCTGTACAATGCTATACACATTGCGTTTTGACATCGGCCGTTTTGGAGGCAAAAACGAGCAAAACCGGCGCTGAATTTTGACTACCAGAACAAAATACCTGCAACTGTCGCACCTTTTTGCTTCTGGTACCCGAAATTCAGCGCCCTAAAAACGCCCAAATGGTCAGTTTTTGACCGCAATTTCAACAGTTTCTGAATCCTCTGGCTTGACTTATTATGATGCAAATATCAAACCTTAAAAACTTTTGGAATTTCGTGGAATTTTGTGGAATTTTGTTAGTTTCTGGTGGTTTTTGGTCATTCCATAGCGCATTTTCACCCAAACAACGCTCATTTTGGTAAGACGCACACTGCTTACATCTGCATGCAAAGTATCAAGTGCAGATCTTGACAGAAAGTTGAATTTTTGTCGAGAATTGTGCAATTTTACGCGTTTTTGACGGAATTTTGGAATTCCTGGCCGGAGATTTCCTGTTCCAACACTCAAACTGACTCTGCAGCAGCCTCTGGCAACTACCTGTACAATGTTATACACAGGGCGCTTTGTATCGGCCGTTTTGTAAGCAAAACTGGCGCTGAATGTGCAAACTTACTCGGTTTTGATGGAATTTTGGCATTCCTGGCCGGAGATTTTCCCCTTCCAACACTCAAACCAACACTGCAGCAGCCTCTGGCAACTACCTGTACAATGCTATACACATTGCGTTTTGAATCGGCCGTTTTGGAGGCAAAAACGATCAAAACCGGCGCTGAATTTTGACTACCAGAACAAAATACCTGCAACTGTCGCACCTTTTTGCTTCTGGTACCCGAAATTCAGCGCCCTAAAAACGCCAAATGGTCAGTTTTGACCGCAATTTCAACAGTTTCTGAATCCTCTGGCTTGACTTATTATGATGCAAATATCAAAACCTTAAAAACTTTTGGAATTTCGTGGAATTTTGTGGAATTTTGTTAGTTTCTGGTGGTTTTTGGTCATTCCATAGCGCATTTTCACCCAAACACAACGCTCATTTTGGTAAGACGCACACTGCTTACATCTGCATGCAAAGTATCAAGTGCAGATCTTGACAGAAAGTTGAATTTTTGTCGAGAATTGTGCAATTTTACGCGTTTTTGACGGAATTTTGGAATTCCTGGCCGGAGATTTCCTGTTCCAACACTCAAACTGACTCTGCAGCAGCCTCTGGTAACTACCTGTACAATGCTATACACAGGGCGCTTCGAATCGGCCGTTTTGGAAGCAAAACTGGCGCTGAATGTGCAAACTTACGCGGTTTTGATGGAATTTTGGGATTCCTGGCCGGAGATTTCCCCTTCCAACACTCAAACCAACACTGCAGCAGCCTCTGGCAACTACCTGTACAATGTTATACACAGGGCGCTTTGTATCGGCCGTTTTGTAAGCAAAACTGGCGCTGAATGTGCAAACTTACTCGGTTTTGATGGACATTTTGGGCATTCCTGGCCGGAGATTTCCCCTTCCAACACTCAAACCAACACTGCAGCAGCCTCTGGGCAACTACCTGTACAATGCTATACACATTGCGTTTTGAATCGGCCGTTTTTGGAGGCAAAAACGAGCAAAACCGGCGCTGAATTTTGACTACCAGAACAAAATACCTGCAACTGTCGCACCTTTTTGCTTCTGGTACCCGAAATTCAGCGCCCTAAAAAACGCCAAATGGTCAGTTTTGACCGCAATTTCAACAGTTTCTGAATCCTCTGGCTTGACTTATTATGATGCAAATATCAAACCTTAAAAACTTTTGGAATTTCGTGGAATTTTGTGGAATTTTTGTTAGTTTCTGGTGGTTTTTGGTCATTCCATAGCGCATTTTCACCCAAACAGCAACGCTGATTTTGGTAAGACGACGCACACTGCTTACATCTGCAAGCAAAGTATCAAGTGCAGATCTTGACAGAAAGTTGAATTTTTTGTCGAGAATTGTGCAATTTTACGCGTTTTTGACGGAATTTTGGAATTCCTCACTCAAACTGACTCTGCAGCAGCCTCTGGCAACTACCTGTACAATGTTATACACAGGGCGCTTTGTATCGGCCGTTTTGTAAGCAAAACTGGCGCTGAATGTGCAAACTTACTCGGTTTTGATGGAATTTTGGCATTCCTGGCCGGAGATTTCCCCTTCCAACACTCAAACCAACACTGCAGCAGCCTCTGGCAACTACCTGTACAATGTTATACACAGGGCGCTTTGTATCGGCCGTTTTGTAAGCAAAACTGGCGCTGAATGTGCAAACTTACTCGGTTTTGATGGAATTTTGGCATTCCTGGCCGGAGTTTTCCCCTTCCAACACTCAAACTGACTTTGCAGCAGCCTCTGGCAACTACCTGTACAATGTCTTACACAGGGCGCTTTGAATCGGCCGTTTTGGAGGCAAAAACGAGCAAAACCGGCGCTGAATTTTGACTACCAGAACGAAATACCTGCAACTGTCGCACCTTTTTGCTTCTGGTACCCGAAATTCAGCGCCCTAAAAACGTCAAATGGTCAGTTTTTACCGCAAATTTAACAGTTTCTGAATTCTCTGGCTTGACTTATTATGATGCAAATATCAAACCTTAAAAACTTTTGGAATTTCGTGGAATTTTGTGGAATTTTGTTAGTTTCTGGTGGTTTTTGGTCATTCCAAAGCGCATTTTTACCCAAACAACGTTGGTTTTGGTAAGACGCACACTGCTTACATCTGCATGCAAAGTATCAAGTGCAGATCTTGACAGAAAGTTGAAATTTTGTCGAGATTTGTGCAATTTTACGCGTTTTTGACGGAATTTTGGCATTCCTGGCCGGAGTTTTCCCGTTATAACACTCAAACCAACACTGCAGCAGCCTCTGGCAACTACCTGTACAATGCCATACACAGGGCGCTTCGAATCGGCCGTTTTGTAAGCAAAACTGGCGCTGAATGTGCAAACTTACTCGGTTTTGATGGAATTTTGGCATTCCTGGCCGGAGTTTTCCCCTTCCAACACTCAAACCAACACTGCAGCAGCCTCTGGCAACTACCTGTACAATGCTATACACATTGCGTTTTGAATCGGCCGTTTTGGAGGCAAAAACGAGCAAAACCGGCGCTGAATTTTGACTACCAGAACAAAATACCTGCAACTGTCGCACCTTTTTGCTTCTGGTACCCGGAATTCAGCGCCCTAAAACCGCCAAATGGTCAGTTTTTACCGCAAATTCAACAGTTTCTGAATCCTCTGGCTTCACTTATTATGATGCAAATATCAAACCTTAAAAACTTTTAGAATTTCGTGGAATTTTGTGGAATTTTGTTAGTTTCTGGTGGTTTTCGGTCATTCCAAAGTGCATTTTCACCCAAACAACGCTCATTTTGGTAAGACGCACACTGCTTACATCTGCATGCAAAGTATCAAGTGCAGATCTTGACAGAAAGCTGAAATTTTGTCAAGAATTGTGCAATTTTACGCGTTTTTGACGGAATTTTGGAATTCCTGGCCGGAGATTTCCCCTTCCAACACTCAAACCAACACTGCAGCAGCCTCTGGCAACTACCTGTACAATGTTATACACAGGGCGCTTTGTATCGGCCGTTTTGTAAGCAAAACTGGCGCTGAATGTGCAAACTTACTCGGTTTTGATGGAATTTTGGCATTCCTGGCCGGAGATTTCCCCTTCCAACACTCAAACCAACACTGCAGCAGCCTCTGGCAACTACCTGTACAATGCTATACACAGGGTGCTTTGTATCGGCCGTTTTGGATTCAAAACTGGCGCTGAATGTGCAAACTTAATCGGTTTTGATGGAATTTTGGAATTCCTGGCCGGAGATTTCCCCTTCCAACACTCAAACCAACACCGCAGCAGCCTCTGGCAATTACCTAAACAATGCTATACACAGGGCGCTTCGTATCGGCCGTTTTGGATTCAAAACTGGCGCTGAATGTGCAAACTTACTCGGTTTTGATGGAATTTTGGAATTCCTGGCCGGAGATTTCCCCTTCCAACACTCAAACCAACACTGCAGCAGCCTCTGGCAACTACCTGTACAATGCTATACACATTGCGTTTTGAATCGGCCGTTTTGGAGGCAAAAACGAGCAAAACCGGCGCTGAATTTTGACTACCAAAACAAAATACCTGCAACTGTCGCACCTTTTTGCTTCTGGTACCCGAAATTCAGCGCCCTAAAAACGCCAAATGGTCAGTTTTGACCGCAATTTCAACAGTTTCTGAATCCTCTGGCTTCACTTATTATGATGCAAATATCAAACCTTAAAAACTTTTGGAATTTCGTGGAATTTTGTGGAATTTTGTTAGTTTCTGGTGGTTTTTGGTCATTCCAAAGCGCATTTTCACCCAAACAACGCTCATTTTGGTAAGACGCACACTGCTTACATCTGCATGCAAAGTATCAAGTGCAGATCTTGACAGAAAGTTGAATTTTTGTCGAGAATTGTGCAATTTTACGCGTTTTTGACGGAATTTTGGAATTCCTGGCCGGAGATTTCCCCTTCCAACACTCAAACCAACACTGCAGCAGCCTCTGGCAACTACCTGTACAATGTTATACACAGGGCGCTTTGTATCGGCCGTTTTGTAAGCAAAACTGGCGCTGAATGTGCAAACTTACTCGGTTTTGATGGAATTTTGGCATTCCTGGCCGGAGATTTCCCCTTCCAACACTCAAACCAACACTGCAGCAGCCTCTGGCAACTACCTGTACAATGCTATACACATTGCGTTTTGAATCGGCCGTTTTGGAGGCAAAAACGAGCAAAACCGGCGCTGAATTTTGACTACCAGAACAAAATACCTGCAACTGTCGCACCTTTTTGCTTCTGGTACCCGGAATTCAGCGCCCTAAAACCGCCAAATGGTCAGTTTTTACCGCAAATTCAACAGTTTCTGAATCCTCTGGCTTCACTTATTATGATGCAAATATCAAACCTTAAAAACTTTTGGAATTTCGTGGAATTTTGTAGAATTTTGTTAGTTTCTGGTGGTTTTTGGTCATTCCAAAGCGCATTTTTACCCAAACAACGCTTATTTTGGTAAGACGCACACTGCTTACATCTGCATGCGAAGTATCAAGTGCAGATCTTGACAGAAAGTTGAATTTTTGTCGAGATTTGTGCAAACTTACTCGGTTTTGATGGAATTTTGGAATTCCTGGCCGGAGATTTCCCCTTCCAACACTCAAACCAACACTGCAGCAGCCTCTGGCAACTACCTGTACAATGCTATACACATTGCGTTTTGAATCGGCCGTTTTGGAGGCAAAAAACGAGCTAAACCGGCGCTGAATTTTGACTACCAGAACAAAATACCTGCAACTGTCGCACCTTTTTGCTTCTGGTACCCGGAATTCAGCGCCCTAAAACCGCCAAATGGTCAGTTTTTACCGCAAATTCAACAGTTTCTGAATCCTCTGGCTTCACTTATTATGATGCAAATATCAAACCATAAAAACTTTTGGAATTTCGTGGAATTTTGTGGAATTTTGTTAGTTTCTGGTGGTTTTTGGTCATTCCAAAGCGCATTTTTACCCAAACAACGTTGGTTTTGGTAAGACGCACACTGCTTACATCTGCATGCAAAGTATCAAGTGCAGATCTTGACAGAAAGTTGAAATTTTGTCGAGAATTGTGCAATTTTACGCGTTTTTGACGGAATTTTGGCATTCCTGGCCGGAGTTTTCCCGTTATAACACTCAAACCAACACTGCAGCAGCCTCTGGCAACTACCTGTACAATGCCATACACAGGGCGCTTCGAATCGGCCGTTTTGTAAGCAAAACTGGCGCTGAATGTGCAAACTTACTCGGTTTTGATGGAATTTTGGCATTCCTGGCCGGAGTTTTCCCCTTCCAACACTCAAACCAACACTGCAGCAGCCTCTGGCAACTACCTGTACAATGCTATACACATTGCGTTTTGAATCGGCCGTTTTGGAGGCAAAAACGAGCAAAACCGGCGCTGAATTTTGACTACCAGAACAAAATACCTGCAACTGTCGCACCTTTTTGCTTCTGGTACCCGAAATTCAGCGCCCTAAAAACGCCAAATGGTCAGTTTTGACCGCAATTTCAACAGTTTCTGAATCCTCTGGCTTCACTTATTATGATGCAAATATCAAACCTTAAAAACTTTTGGAATTTCGTGGAATTTTGTGGAATTTTGTTAGTTTCTGGTGGTTTTTGGTCATTCCAAAGCGCATTTTTACCTAAACAACGCTCATTTTGGTAAGACGCACACTGCTTACATCTGCATGCAAAGTATCAAGTGCAGATCTTGACAGAAAGTTGAATTTTTGTCGAGAATTGTGCAATTTTACGCGTTTTTGACCGAATTTTGGCATTCCTGGCCGGAGTTTTCCCCTTCCAACACTCAAACTGACTCTTCAGCAGCCTCTGGCAACTACCTGTACAATGCTATACACAGGGCGCTTCGAATCGGCCGTTTTAGAGGCGAAAACGATCAAAACCGGCGCTGAATTTTGACTACCAGAACAAAATACCTGCAACTGTCGCACCTTTTTGCTTCTGGTACCCGAAATTCAGCGCCCTAAAAACGCCAAATGGTCAGTTTTTACTGCAAATTAAACAGTTTCTGAATCCTCTGGCTTGACTTATTATGATGCAAATATCAAACCTTAAAAACTTGGAATTTCGTGGAATTTTGTGGAATTTTGTTAGTTTCTGGTGGTTTTTGGTCATTCCAAAGCGCATTTTTACCCAAACAACGCTGATTTTGGTAAGACGCACACTGCTTACATCTGCATGCAAAGTATCAAGTGCAGATCTTGACAGAAAGTTGAAATTTTGTCGAGAATTGTGCAATTTTACGCGTTTTGACGGAATTTTGGCATTCCTGGCCGGAGTTTTCCCGTTCCAACACTCAAACTGACTCTGCAGCAGCCTCTGGCAACTACCTGTACAATTTCATACACAGGGCGCTTCGAATCGGCCGTTTTGGAAGCAAAACTGGCGCTGAATGTGCAAACTTACGCGGTTTTGATGGAATTTTGGGATTCCTGGCCGGAGTTTACCCCTTCCAACACTCAAACTGACTTTTCAGCAGCCTCTGGCAACTACCTGTACAATTTCATACACAGGGCGCTTCGAATCGGCCGTTTTAGAGGCGAAAACGATCAAAACCGGCGCTGAATTTTGACTACCAGAACAAAATACCTGCAACTGTCGCAGTTTTTTGCTTCTGGTACCCGAAATTCAGCGCCCTAAAACCGCCAAATGGTCAGTTTTTACCGCAAATTTAACAGTTTCTGAATCCTCTGGCTTGACTTATTATGATGCAAATATCAAACCTTAAAAACTTTTGGAATTTCGTGGAATTTTGTGGAATTTTGTTAGTTTCTGGTGGTTTTTGGTCATTCCAAAGCGCATTTTTACCCAAACAACGCTGATTTTGGTAAGACGCACACTGCTTACATCTGCATGCAAAGTATCAAGTGCAGATCTTGACAGAAAGTTGACGTTTTGTCGAGAATTGTGCAATTTTACGCGGTTTTGATGGAATTTTGGCAATCCTGGCCGGTATTTTCCCGTTGCAACACTCAAACTGACTCTTCAGCAGCCTCTGGCAACTACCTGTACAATGCTTAACACAGGGCGCTTCGAATCGGCCGTTTTGGAGGCAAAAACGATCAAAACCGGCGCTGAATTTTGACTACCAGAACAAAATACCTGCAACTGTCGCAGTTTTTTGCTTCTGGTACCCGAAATTCAGCGCCCTAAAACCGCCAAATGGTCAGTTTTTACCGCAAATTTAACAGTTTCTGAATCCTCTGGCTTGACTTATTATGATGCAAATATCAAACCTTAAAAACTTTTGGAATTTCGTGGAATTTTGTGGAATTTTGTTAGTTTCTGGTGGTTTTTGGTCATTCCAAAGCGCATTTTTACCCAAACAACGCTGATTTTGGTAAGACGCACACTGCTTACATCTGCATGCAAAGTATCAAGTGCAGATCTTGACAGAAAGTTGACGTTTTGTCGAGAATTGTGCAATTTTACGCGTTTTTGACGGAATTTTGGCATTCCTGGCCGGAGTTTTCCCGTTCCAACACTCAAACTGACTCTGCAGCAGCCTCTGGCAACTACCTGTACAATTTCATACACAGGGCGCTTCGAATCGGCCGTTTTGGAAGCAAAACAGGCGCTGAATGTGCAATTTTACGCGTTTTTGACCGAATTTTGGCATTCCTGGCCGGAGTTTTCCCGTTCCAACACTCAAACCAACACTGCAGCAGCCTCTGGCAACTACCTGTACAATGCTATACACAGGGCGCTTCGAATCGGCCGTTTTGGAGGCAAAAACGATCAAAACCGGCGCTGAGTTTTGACTACCAGAACAAAATACCTGCAACTGTCGCACCTTTTTGCTTCTGGTACCCAAAATTCAGCGCCCTAAAAACGCCAAATGGTCAGTTTTTACCGCAAATTTAACAGTTTCTGAATCCTCTGGCTTCACTTATTATGATGCAAATATCAAACCTTAAAAACTTTTGGAATTTCGTGGAATTTTGTGGAATTTTGTTAGTTTCTGGTGGTTTTTGGTCATTCCAAAGCGCATTTTTACCCAAACAACGCTCATTTTGGTAAGACGCACACTGCTTTATTTACTATAATTTTTTTATGTGTTTTTATTATTATTTTACTTTGAAGATAGCAATGCCTTTACTGCCAAATGGAGCACTTTTTTTCAGGATTCATTTTAGACCCTTCAGGGCAATTGAACGCACGGCTGTAATCTTTCATGTTCTTCGCCGTTATTTTTGCCCGCATATGTGAACGGGCATGTTCGTCATTGGGATTTCTAAGCGGACCTTTTGTCATGACGTCGCACATTTTCTAAACCCACAATACAACCTTTTTTTTTTAAATTTACAACTTACATGTGCCTGAAGCATGAAAAACATCTGATCCAAAGTGTATTTCTTGAATCCCGGCAACGCAGGCTCTGTTTCAACTCCACGACGCGCTAGATACTTCTTATAGGCATAATAGGAAACTTTAGCACCAACATTATCGCCAATGTTCTCTCCCAAAGTGTGAGCTCCATTAAGGCCATGATCGTCGTACTGCTCAACATAGCATTGCGTCTTTGCGTCATATTTGTCCGACGTTTTTTTGGTCCACCAAATTCTCACATTGCCTTTCTCGTCGTACAGTCGCCCTTCATTGTCGAATCCATGCATAAACTCATGCGCAATAACGTGCCCGATTCCGGCAAAGTTGACATAGTCCGGAACATTCGATTGGTAATACGGAAGTTCGAGAATAGGCGCGCCGACATAAATACCATTTACACTTTGAAGATAATACGCATTCACAGAGTTGTCAACCATATCAAACTTCGAGATTTGGTTCAATTCCGCAAGTTCGTTGGCTAGTTTCTTTTGATCAACCCGAGCGGACAATGTGTAGAAGCGGTCTGTTGGGTCAAACGGCTGAAAATTAATTAATAACATTGTAGTTTAGCAAAAACCACTTACGACATTCCACTTCTGATTCATGATAGTGTCATTAAACAAAGTATCTCTGTACGCAATAATTTCTTTAGTTTCTTTCAGCTTCTTCAAAGCATTCTGACGGGTAGGATCGTCCAACCACGTTGCATTGTTTATCATTTCGTGAAGTGATTCTCTGACAAGTGAGATCATTTCTTTGATCTAAAAAAATCAGAAATTAGTCTGCTAAAGATGTCTGTGAGCCGATTTAAAATTAACGTTGTAAAAAGTGCAAAAACACTAACCTTTGGAGCAACACCATCATAATCAAAATGTTTAGCATGATACATCTGCGCAACAGGCTCAAGAATAGCATCAGCCATATAATCGATGCAATTGAACATAAATAAGCTGTAAGTTTCGACGACCGCTTTGAAACCCACAAAATTGGCCAAACCGCGTTTGTTGTTCACAACAGTATGCAGTCGTTCAAAAATGTCTTCACGATAAATCTTCACCGTCAAATCAGGGGAAACTGGAATGATACCATCAAGAAGTCGTCGGACATATGTTTCAAGATCAAACTGAAATCAATTTATAAAATTTTAACTTTTTTCAAATTAAACTTCTTACATTCTTGAATTTGGCTTTCATAAGTTTTAATGGCCCAATTTGTGGTTCTGAATTGCCGGAAGAATAAATCTTGTTGTACTTTTTAACAAATGCGTGGTAAAAAGCTGTGACTTGCGGATAGAAGTCGGGATCCGCGCCAAAATCTGCTATATCATACATTATTTCCTGCGGCCCGGGTTCAATGAGTGCTGGAAACAATACTAAAACGTTTTCCGACACGTTGTATAAATTTGGCTTAATCCTCCATGAAATGATACTATCATGATACTTTTGATTGACCATGCCCATGTACTCCTCCCAAGATGTGTTGAATTCTTGCCATTGTGGTTCTATCAGGGGCCAACCGCCAATTTCGTTCAACAAGGTTTGGATGGTTTCTTTGCGGGTGGCTCTGATGGCCGCTTTGTCGATGCATTTTTGATAAAAGGTCTTTGTCAGCGCATGCCATGGTTTGTCATCTGGCGAAGCAGGCGCTTCAAACAATAGTTGAAGTCTGGTATGGATCACTTGGGATATTGTGTGGGCAGGCGTGTGGTAGTCTTGGCCGGGTTTCACGTAATAGTTAATATCGTAGTTGCCACAGACAAAGCCAGTAAAGTCGTCACATGGTTTGACCTGAACAATAGTATTTACTAACAAAAAATAATGCAGTTCTTACCTTTTCATCCATGTTTAAAATAAGCATAGCAGCGAGTTGCGCGCATTTTTTAGTGACGCAGACTTGCTTGCCAAATCCTTCTGCGGTAGGATCAACAATAGTTGTCAAATTATTGTCGACATTGCAATGGATTGTTGATAGAATCAATGCAAAAATAAGTATTCCTACGTTTAGACAAGGACCTAACAGTCGAGACATTCGACCTGTTGTGACTCTTTGCGGTGCCACACTGATTTAAATCAAATGCCAAATAAAGAGGGAATGGCATAAATATAAATTTGTATATACCACGTTTCTGTGGTGTTATACTGTAGGCATGTTAATCAGTTAAACCTGTTTTGTTCAATGTTTTTGCTCGTCTCACATCCAATCAAGATCGTTTGTTTTGAATTGCATTGGTATTCAATTCAGGGCTGATCTGGACTGTATTAATTCGATTGTGTGCGTTCATCCAGACGCAACACGGATGATGGGCTGCAACTGCGATTTCGCCTTTTGTCAGTACAAGCTCGGCGAAGTCGTGTTCATTCTAACTCTTGTTGGGCTCATTCGATACCCAAAACAATTCTAAACAGTTTGATCAGTGTGAAAAATGATGGATCTGTCGAAGTAGGGGAAAAACAACGGCAAGCTCGGTCTCAATATAAAACCGCAACGAACTTTTTATTCCTGCTGGTAACTTGGCGAGATGTGCGAAACGACCAAACACGTCTTTTTAGCTGATGAGTGTTCCGACCATTCGCTGCAAAGTCGTCAAGCCTCCCGTTATTGAAAATAAGATGTATAATCATTCACAGTTTTAATACGTTTTAGCGATAAGCCGTTATCAAATGTACACCACCCAGTTTGATGTTAACGCGAGCCACGTCACGAGTGTATTTGACACGAGTTCTGGTGTGTTTCTTTCGATTGCAGCCATCATTACAACTCTATTACGCCTAACCTTGTTTTTACCCTTCAAAGTCTTGTTATTGTGAGTATACTCTGTCACCTCTACTTATTTACAACAATGCCTTTTCCACTTCAAACCCTCGCATATGGTCTTCGTTGTCGGCTACGGGAACTTTCAAGCGCCTTTGAAGTCCGCGACTTACATGCTGCCCTGGGACACATTGCATTGGGATCCAACGCCGCCGGGTTTGGTTCTTATCCCATATTACGTCGCGCCGAGCATGTTGTATTTGATAGCAAAGGTGTCACCGATTTACGCAAGGAAGTTTATTTTTGCACTTACGACGAAAACTTGGATATCGACCCCGCTTCTTTGGAAATATTATTTTGTAACCTTGTCAGAGTTATATTTGATAAAGTTCCGGATGATATCTTCGACAAGCCTGTAGTCAAACGTCTATTTTTTAATGCTCCGTATCATTTGTACATATTTCCCCTAGTGCTGACGCTACCCATGCTACAAAATATATGCAAACATTTCGATTCGTTTGGTGAATATATACAAGTACATCCAAAGAAAAGCCAGCTAACCTTTAAAGAAGTATTTTCTATTATCCCGCCAACAGAAGAAGTGTCTATCAACTTTATCACAAAAGGATGGGTCAAAGATTTGATTGATGTTGACTATGCTTGTAGACAAATTGCAATCATGGCATCGCCATTAGAAGACACTTACGAAAAACAAATGAACGCCTTAGATATTTTGTTTGACTTTGAAACCGCAGACCTGTTTAAATTGTTGGAAAAGGTAAGTTTGAGCGTTTTGGTTAAACTTTGCAACAATAATGTTTAATTTCAGAGTAAATGTAAGAGTTATGTGATCGTTCTAAACGACTGCGGAGTGTTTTACGACACAACATTGCTTAAAGAGAGAATATTGCAAAAAATGTCGCAGTTTTATCACTATCCTAGTTTTGTACCAGTAGGCGACTTCAAAGAGATTCAGTTTCAAATAGATTCGGAAAACTTTTTCTTCTATTTAAAGCCAACAATAGATGTCGGCACTGTTAATCAGCGTCAAGGTTGCTTTTCAAGGCTTCGACATTACTTTCGACAATGAGGGCGATAAACGTTTGATGAATTTTTATGTTTTGTGCATGATATATGTATTATATAAAAACAGCATAAAAGTAAATTGTGTTGTAATTTTTTTGTTAAAAACAAATGAATTGATCCTGTTTAATCAAACCGGCCGTTTTGAAGGCAAAAACGAGCAAAACCGGCGCTGAATTTTGACTACCAGAACAAAATACCTGCAACTGTCGCACCTTTTTCCTTCTGGTACCCGAAATTCAGAGCCCGAAAATCGCCAAATGATCAGTTTTTACCGCAAATTGAACAGTTTCTGAATCCTCTGGCTTTACTTATTATGATGCAAATATCGAACCTTAAAAACTTTTGGAATTTCGTGGAATTTGGTGGAACTTTGTTGGTTTTTGGTCATTCAAATGCGCATTTTCACCCAAACAACGCGTATTTTAGTAAGATGCACACTGCTCACATCAACACGCAAAGTATCAAGTGCGGAACTTGACAGAAAGGTGAAATTTTGTCAAAAATTGTGCAATTTTACGCGTATTTGATGGAATTTTGGCAATCCTGACCCGTATTTTCCCGTTGCAACCAGAGATGTTAGCTCCGGATCCTGCCGGAGCCTCCGGCTCCGGATCCGGAACCGCCAACCTATCTTCGGAGGCTCCGCTCCGGGCTCCGGTTCCGGATCTTGAGGCTCGGAGCCTCCGGCTCCGGAGCCCGGGTCTCGGATCCGGAGCGGCTCCGTGAAAATTAAAAAAATTTTAAAAACGTGTTTATTGCCCGAAAAACAACCAGAAGTTGTCGCATACAGTGTGAATGTTGCTTTGGACCATTTTGGGGCCTTCCAACTGCGATAAATGCGACACCCGGTTACTTTTTCTGCATTTCTGACGTCCGTGGCGTCGAAAGAAGCGCCATAAACAGGCCATGAAAAACCCCTCTTTGCCTTTTTTATAACGTACAACTTGTTTTTTGGCCTTATTCAGTAAATATTAAGTACAAAATCGCAAATTTAATATCGGATCCCAGCTCTGCGGATCCTCCGGCACCGGCTCCGGATCCATTTCCGTAGCTTCGGAGGCTCCGGAACCGGCTCCGGCGCCGGATCTTAGCCTTCGGAGCCTCCGGCTCCGAAGTTTCGGATCCGGGTCTTTTGGATCCGGAGCCTAAAAAAGATCCGGGTCTTTTCTCCGGAGCTAACATCTCTGACTACCTGTACGATGCCATATACAGGGCGCTTCGAACCCGCCGTTTTGACCATGTCATTTAACCCATTGAGCGAGAAAGATACTGTTAATTCAAGATGCACATTTTATGATTGTCTAAAATACACTTACTTTTGCCTGCTGCAAAACAGTCAAGCTTACTGTTGATAAAGATAATATGTACATCCATTCCCAGTTTTATAAGCTTTTAGTGATAAGCCATTATCATGTGTGCACCACCCAGTTTGATAACTACGCGAGCCACATCACCGGTGCAGTTGACACGAGTTCTGGTGTGTTTATTTCGATTGCAGCCATTATAAACATTCTACGACGCTTAATCTTGTTGCAACTACCCTTCAAGGTCTTGTCATTATAAATAACTGCGTTCAGTTTTCTTTCAACAATGCCTTTTCCACTTCAAACCCTCCCATATGGTCTTCGACGTCGGCTATGGGATCTTTCAAGCGCCTTTGAAGTCCGCGACTTACATGCTGCCTTAGGGCACATGGCATTGGAATCGAACGCCGCCGGGTTTGGTTCTTATCCCATATTACGTCGCGCCAAAGATGTTGTATTTGATAGCAAAGGTGTCACAGTTACTAATTTATACAATGAAGTTATAACTTATAAGTATTGCACTTACGACGAAAACTTGGATATCGACCCCGCTTCTTTGGAAATACTTTTTTGTGGCCTAATCAGTGTTACATTTGATGAAGTTCCGGATGACATCTTTGACAAGCCTGTAGTCAAACGTTTATTTTTCAACGCTCCGTATGATTTGTACATATGTCCCCAAGTGCTGACGCTACCCATGCTACAAAATATTTGCAAACATTTCGATTCGTTTGGTGAATATATACAAGTACATCCGAAGAAAAGCGAACTAACATTTAAAGAAATATTTTCCACTATCCCACCGACAGACACAGTATCTATCAATTTTATCACCAAAGGATGGGTCAAGGATTTGATTGATGTTGACTATGCTTGTAGACAAATTTACATCGTGGCATCGCCATTAGCAGACACTTACGAAGAACAAATAAACGTCTTGGATATTTTGTTTGATTTCGAAGCCGCAGACCTGTTTAAATTGTTGGAAACGGTAAATTTAAGCGTTTTGGTTCAACTTTGCAACAATGTTGTTCAATTTCAGGGTAAATGTAAGAGGTATGTAATCGTTCTAAACAACTGCGGAGTGTTTTACGACACAACATTGCTTAAAGAAAGAATATTGCAAAAAATGTTGCTTTTTTATCACCATATTGGAGATTTTCCAGAAGGCGACTTTAGAGAGATTCGATTTCATGTAGATTCGGAAAACTTTTACTTTTATCTAAAGTCACCAATAGATGCCGATACTGTTGATCGGCGTCAAGGTTGGTTTTCATGGTTTCGACAATGCTTTCGGAGACGGGGGCGATAAATGTTCGATGAGTTTATATTTTTTGTGTCAACTTAAAGCAGGGTTGCGAAATCCCCCGGGGGAAATCCAATTCGGGGGATATCCCCCGGCACTAATTTTGGGCTTTTTTGGCACCGAAGGCTATCGTATTTTATCAATAGTTAAATTAACTTGTTTTGGAGTGTTTTCCATTAAAGTTAACATAATTTCCAAAATACCGATTTTCATGATGTTTTATCGACATCGAACAAAAATTTTGGAACTTTTCAAGTGGTCCATTGCGAAATCCCCCGGGGGAAATCAAAAAATGGGCGATATCCCCGGGGATATCCCCCGGGGGAAATCCCCGGGGATATCCCCTTCGCAACCCTGTCTTAAAGTATGTAATATAAAACTTATGAAACTGCGTAAAAAGTATAATTTTATTGTGTCACTTTTTGTGTAGAACAAAAAATTAATCCCGTCGCATCCAAAGGCCCTTCTTTAAACGCGTACTACCCTTATCAGTCTGAAATATATTCGTTATATTTATTGTTTCCATAAAATAAATAAAGTAATAATGACAATTCCAACCACAGACTTACTTTTGGGCAACCTTCTCCGGTGCCGATTTTGCTTGATAAGGATATTTTGTATACAATACAATCGATACAATTACGACAATAACGCCAGCGAGAAAAGCGAGATTTGGTTCGAAATCGAACAGGAGCCACGATCCAATGGCTGCTCCAAGAATGGCTGCGGATTGGGCGTAAGCTTTCAGAATGTTATCAGCGTATTTGATTACAACGGCAATTGTAAGGCCGCCAACTGCATTAGTTGTGGTGAGGATCCAGACTAGGCCGTCGAAGCCGCGGAAGAAGCCGTCTGAAATCACTTTTTGAAAACGAAAGTCAAAAGTTGGTGTTTTACCTTCTTTGATAGTGTCATAGTCAGAATACAGCATCGAAATACCGGAGAAAACAACACCAAAGATGGCTAATCGCACATTTTGCATCCAAACGTTGACAGTGGACTGTTTTAGGACTTTTTCCATGTAAACTCCTGGAAATTTCTGTCAATAAAGGTCGTTAACATGAATTGTAGACTATACCAGCAAAGGCAGAAGTAAAACACATTGTAACAACAGCAATCGTGCCAACAACTGGATCCTGCTCAACATAGCCATCGATCTGCTTTGGCGGTTCATACTGTAGCTGGGTGTTTGAAACACCGACGACTAACAAGACTAAAGCGACCCATTGTGTGCTTGATAGCTGTTTGCCGAGAACAATTTTGAGTAAGATCGCTGTTGTAAAGATTTTGAGTTGGTGGATTACCTGAATTTTTGATTTATTTCTGTTTTTAACAAACTTAACGAAATTTGTCTTTTTGAGATTGACAGACAATCCATTCGAATTGTATCAAAACATTGAAATCTCCTAATGCAAGGAAGCGTTAGGAAGGTTCATTCCATCCCATTCTTTTCAGGCCCTGGAGAACAAGCCAAGCGTCTCAGGGGAAAAGGACATTGCTTTGTCTCGGACTCGCGCAGGTACACGGACACTGACCGCGGTCCGTAAAAAGCGGATACAGGTTGTCGTGACTCGTCGCCTACGCACGTTTTTCGATAAGTTGAAACAAGTATTTTGAAGACATTGCAATTCGAGAGCTTAGAGGGTTGGAAGCGGGGTGGAGGCTTCGGACATTTGATGCAGGACATCACTTCAGGAATATGGTGCGTGGACTTTTTGGAATGTTGGAAGTGGCTTTGGGGATTGACGTGGATGTTATTTTAACGACATTTTTTGATCATTTTCGTTACATTTAAACTGTTTAATTACGTTACCGGTACTCCTGGTTCCGTGCTTAAATTCTTTTGATTAAATTTTGTTTCAATTTCTCAAATTTTAGTTGTTAAACTCAAAATTAGAAAAAAGTATTTACATATTTGGTCTCTCAACCTTATGCATCTTGAAATTTACTCCAAACATGTCTGGCTTTGCTGTCTCCAGTTTTTCACCTTCATGTTAGCCATTTTAACCCCGCTTCTTCACAGCTTCGACCCCAGACAACCCCAACATTGAACACCGTTCAAAAAAAGCAATGCCTCAGTCGCGTCCAAGCGCTTTGATCCCGGCGATCGCGCAACAATGCTCAAAGCATTTCCAATGTTGTCAAAAGAACGAGGATGAATAACCAAAATCGAATGACTTCTGCGCGGAGATAGGCATCCGATTTCTGACACTGTACACTGCATTGTTTGTGCGCGTCCTGTCCGCTTTTTTCACCCTTTTGGAGTTTTGGAATTGGATGTGAGGTCATGAAAGTTTTGGCGGCTGTTTCTTGTCATGTCCGAAAATGGCTACTAGCCGTCAGAAGCTTTGAATCCGCGCAAAAAAGTGACAGGAAAAAGGCTTATTGTTATTTCTTATACAAAAGTGTTGAAAGCGTTAGCTTTTTCGTTTCGGTTTCCAGGCCCGGATCAAAAAAAGACACCAAAATTGAACTCACACAAAAGGTCGAGGGTTCCAAGTTGGTCAGAGCAACATAGTAAAGGTTGTTTTGGAGGATGTAGATGATAGCGGGGACCCAGATTTTGACAGTTTCGACATAGTCGTCGAAAAGGGCTGACTTCAGGGAGGTGATGTATCTTAAATTTGAATAAATTTAACAATTTAATAAAAAAATGTTGTAAAAATGACTCACTTTTCGATAGATCCTTCTGACACAATAAGAATCGTCGAACAAACAACAAGTTTAATGACGTCCATGACAAAAACATTGACAGTTGTGATAAAAACTTCTGATTCTTCGCGGTAGCGGGCTGCGCGACCCATCAATGGCATACTAAAATCAACTTTTTTACAAATTTTTTTGAAAGTTAAGCTTACCTAGTTTGTTGAAGCGTCAATAACGCAATCCCCAGATACTTATAGACAGTGGCCGCTTCATAATGACCAAAAAATTTGTTAGCTTTCACAGTTATGTCTAGTGTCATTGTTAAAATGAACTAATGACACGACAAATTTAACTTTTCTGTGAAGAAATCCTCAAAATGAGTGTGAATCGATTCGCGGATCCACTGAAACATCCAAATTGAGGAACACTGCGACACGGGATGCCCGCGCATAGCTGCTATCAGTGCGTGGCATCTTTTCAACGTTCTGGTTTTTATCTTCTTTTCCGTGAATTACCATAAGTTTCAATTTCACTGAGTTGATTTTTATCAATTTCTTGCCATCTTTTGTAGTTTATTATTGAAACTTTTTGTTTAAAATTAAAATTGACTCTAATCCGCATAAGTAAGCCACTAATCCAATCAAACATCGAACAAGCAATCCTGCAAAAAGTGAACTGTCTTTATGCTACAATACAATGAAATCCTTCTTGATTTGATGGTCACTCACTTCTATTAAGCCTTTCCAATCAAAATGCGACTTGATAGGTAGCGACTTTTTTGACGCTCACGCGCAGATTACGACTTTGTGGCGTGTATCTGTCCCGAGCTCGGGAGCTGCGTCCTCATTATTTTGCGCTTCTTTCTTTGGGGTTTGTTTGTTTTCCCGTTCAGAAGGTCGTCGTCTGTCGAGGCGCCTCAGGGGCTTGGGGCCTTGTCTCTCGCGTGTGCATTGTTTCTTCATTCAATCAACCTCCAGAAGGGCGGGCCTAGGCTTTGAAACGACAGCTGGGATTTGCGATCCGAGCAATGTAAATCCTTGTTCAAACGCGTCTTAACGTCTGATTTTCTAAATTAAGCTTAGCGAGGGGAGTGATTCATCCGAAACGGCTCCAAATAGGGCTTGGAGAAGTCTTGGGACTTGAGATGTCAGCGTTTTTTCGGTGTCAGATGATTCGCGCTTTGCTTTTTTGGAAGTTTCTGAGATGAGTGATCTTTTTTAGAGGAGAGGAGGTTCACTTTTTTGGGGTCACTTTTAACAGTTGTCGGACAAGACAAGCCACCGGGGGTCAAGCAGGCTTCCAGGAGGGGCTTGCTTGATTTGACTTGACCCATGGTTGTCGTTGAGATCCGCGAAAAGCTAAAGACGAGATCATCCGGCCACGCCTCCGGGAGCAAGCTTCTGGGAGGTATACAGACATGGGGCTCCCGGGTCTTGGATGACCAAACATGGCTCGAGTTTCGGGCAGTGTTCAGTCGGGATTTGACTTTCTATCACATCTGACTATCTGATGTGAACTTTTTTAGTCATGATCTTACAAAATAAAAGTTTAGTCTAGGCTATCAAACTTCCGTCAAACATTCCCACGCTACCGATATCCACCAACTTCCCTCTCATCTACAACGCTTTTCTCACACTAACACCTTTTTTCGAACCTATTTCAAAGCTAGCCAAATTGACCTGATCTTCACCCCCCCTATCCACTTAAGTCCACCGCCTCTGGGCAACTACGCTGCTCTGTTTTTTGAAGTAGGATCCCGAGACGAGCCCCCTAATGACCCCGACGGTAACCCACAATAATCGCCAACGTAAACCATCTCTCCCCTCCCAAAAAAGTGGAAATCACCGCCATCATCATAGCCGCTAGCCAGTAGCGTAAGGATCATCTCGTCGGTCTCATTAGCCTCGGGGCAGCTAGCTCCGATGCGAGTTGCGCGACGTGAGTCTCAAAGTGGGAGATCCCAACAAGTCGTTGTTGCTCGCAAAATATATCAATTGCACTTTTTTGCGTTTCTTTTTTGTTTCGAACCCTTTGCGGGCCACCATTTAGCCACTTCAGATCCCATTTTACGCGTTTATCGAATACATAGAGTATGCGTTTGTCGCGATGGACCCTCTTTTTGACAGCTACATTTTTGAAATTATTGAAATTGTGTTTTTAGAGACAAAACTGCTGCAACAACTCAATTTGCAAAAAGTAAAGTAATATTGGCACAGATTAGATATGATTTTCGCGTCGAGATCCAGTTTTTGGCACTCGGCCGTTTTAATGTTTTATTGTTTACTGCAGATTACAGGTTGGTTTAATCGACTTTGCATTGCTATTTTATTTCATTAAAGTTTCAAGAATCAAATTCTCTATCCGTGAAAACAATAACAATAAACTTTTCGACCCTCTCGGGAATTTCGGACAGGACAAAGCTATCTTTGTGCGCCCACTTGACAGCTCCCGCTTAAAATGCGCAACCTTTTTGGGATACCTGGAGGCCCCTAAAGCTTGTCATTGTCCGAATGCTATTAAATTACGCAATCGGGATGAAATCTTTTTACATTTCAAGTTCGATCAAGCATTTTGAATTGAAATCTCATTGAAACTCCAATTCAAACAAAATTCCAGATGCCGGTCGAGCTATGGGTAACAGTGTATCCGCAGCGATAGAAGCAACCAAAAGACGACAAACACCGGCCCGACAGCCTCCAGCTCCCACAGTTAACTCGGCTACGGCTAATCAACGGACTGGAAGGATGGAACTCCTGGATGTTGAAAAGTTGAACCAACTCATCAAAAGCATTGATAAAACTTGGATTATGCCGAGATCTGGGACAAAGGACCCGGTCGGATCAAACTTTCAATACAAGAAAACGTGTGCCACAATCTACAAGGCTCGCCATGGCGCTTGTGCTCAGCCGGGATTCGGTGTTATGTGCTTCAACTATTGTTTTGAGCAAGGCGAAAAACTGGCTTTCAAGTGCCAGGACACCAGTGATGCGACATACTGTAGGAATTCGGGCAATTTTGACACTTTCCTGGCGAAATACAGGAAGGATGCTTATAAGGCTAAGGCTTACATTCATCAGGTTTGTTGAGAATGTCAAAAGTGTGAAAACTAAGATGAAAGTTACAGATGATCAGTCGCTGCTACGCCACCGCAATCTGCAACCAACAAAGCGGCATGCTTAACAGCACCCTCATCGATGGCGACGCCAAGCCCGATGAATCGACCCCCAAAGCTCCGCCGGCACTGATTCGTGGTGTTCAGAAGACATTGAGACCTGTTTTGAAGGGATCTTACACGCTTCCGCCGAAGAATAAGTTGGCTAATCGGGTTGCTGCTGTAAGCTATCTTCACCTAACGGGCTATTAGTAATTTTGAATGCAATTTCAGTCCCGCGTTGACGCGACAACCGAAGCCCCCTCCAAGACGAACATCTGGGACCGATTCACCGTGAGCCAGAAGGCGAAACCGACTCCCAAGTATGTTCCATTCTGGCAACGCCTCCTCGCTACCACCACTACTAAGCCTGGTGACTTCGAGTCTGAGTTATTGTTAGCCACGACTCCGACGGAAGACTTGGAAGAGCCAGAAGACGTCTCCATTGAAGTGACGACCGAAGAACCGTCCACAACCCCGTCGACTACCACCACCACTGAAGCGCCGACCACAACCACCAAAAAGTAAGTTGACATCATTCGATTTTAGTTTCAACTGTGGTGTAACAAGGCCAAGTTAGCAACCGATCTTTGTTGTTTGGAGCGCGCTTCCTTCAAAAGTCCGTCCACAAAAAGGCTAAATTATTCAAAATTGGCTCCTGCCGGTCTGTTTTGTCGTCAAAACTAGTTACACATGGCCAGCCAGACAGAATGATGTGGAAAGGACGGAACCTATTATAAGCTAAATGTTCTTTTTTAAGGTCCAAGAAAGTCGCTCTGCCAACGCGGAAGGCCTCCCGCCGAGCAAAGGTCTCCAAGACCACGCCATCGCCGACGACCACCACGGAAGCGACCACTACCACCACCACATCAACAACGACTGAGGTTCCGTCAACAACGGAACTCGAAAATGCTGATTCCATCGAGGAAGCGTCTGCTGAAACGGCATCCGCCGAAGCCGTTGTCACAACAACCCCGAAGCACACATGGAAGCCGCTCCCCGTGACAGAGCCGCCATCACCTGGCCCAGAATACAGTAAAATGCACAAAAACGAAGCAAACATGGAAAGCGCAAAGCTTCCCGGCTCGACGAAAGGCTTCTGGAACGAGTTCAAGCCCGGCAAGTGGTACCAATCCGTGCACTTTATGACCAACACTGGCAAATAAAGGGTATACCGTAACCCGCCAGGTGCCATAAAAGTATCTTGAGTTGTTTGCCAGCGTCATTGCCTCTCTTTTTTATTTCCTCTTTTTGATGCTTCTAATCATGGGTGTCAGTCAGCTTTGAAAAACTCCCATAGTACGAAGAGTTGTATTCTTCGAAACCAAATCCGACGGATCATGTGATCGTGTGTCGGTACCTTCTACAATAGTAACAAAATTTATACGGTATCAGTGTGTTGTCTTTCCTTTTTGGTTGGTGATTATTGTTGGATCGATGATAAAGTCGTTTATCAAATAAGTTGCACCGAGTATTTACAAAGTTACTTATCAAAATGGATATTGAGAAACTCAAACTTGAGCCTAGTTATGAGTAATAATTACCAAAACATTTGAGCAGCGATCAGTTTGCTGATAACAGGCATTATTTGCAGGGTGTCAGACATACCATTCTTTGAAGTCTTTCTTCCTTTCCGGCGCACTGCCGTTCAATAACGGCGCCCCAAGGCCGTTGACTCTTGGTTTCGGACCATTGAAACCATTGGCAATGCCATTCATAGCAGGCGGTGCACCATTAGGAATTCCACTATTTCCATTATGCTGGATCCCATTGCGCATTATTCCGTTCTCATTGGCCGTTGGTCTGATACCATTCATACCACCATTCATCGTATTCATATTAGTCGTAGCAGAATTCTGAATCGGCCCCCGTGAAGCCGCCATGCAAGTCCGCATCTCAGGGGGTGTTGCTGAATCTGTTGGGATGGGCACATATCCAGCCGCTACACCATTAGGAGCTTTCGTTTCGTTGGTCTGTTGTTGGCACCAGCAAAACACCCAAAATACGACAAGGGCAATAAGGATAATTAATGACATAGACGCGATCAAAATCAATTGAGTGCGCGGAAAATCGGCCACAGGGCCAGTGGCAGCATAGGGCTTTGAGCTCGTCATTGGTAATCCCATAGGCGTTGTGGGGCGAACAGCAAATAACGGAGTTTCTGTCATGCGGTAATCTATAATGAAACACTTTCAGTTTTAAATGCCTTGAGGCGGTTTAAGCAACGCGAAACGAAAGTGCAAAGCAAACAGTTTAATACCGTTTTTAACTTTAACCCGCATGGTATCGGGTTGATCGATGGCATCCCCATCGGGTAATCCAGATTCATCGCCGGAATCGACTTCTTCCGACTGTTGGTTAAGTGCCGGTGCAGTAGTGCGACGACTAGGTAACTTTGTTGTGAGGGTGGAAGTGATAAAGGGTGTGGTGGTTGTAAAAACAAATGGAATGGCATTGGTACTGGTACTGTACGGGGTCGCCGTGCCAACATCGACCCATAGGCCATCCAACAAGTGGGGTCCAGGGCGTGCGAGGCGAGCTGGCTTGGTCGATGGAATGGTCGTTGTGGTCGTCGTTGTCGATAATGTTGTTGGTTTAGGCTTTCGACGTGTGGTCGTGGTCGACTTCACGGTCGTCGTAGGTGCCGTCGTTGTTGTTTGAATCCGCTTTCTAGTCACAGGTACTTTAACTTCATCTTGAATTGGAAGGCGTTCTTCTTCGGCTAAAACCGCCGAAGTGCCAAAATAGAAAAGGAAAAGAATGCAAAGGGAAAGTGTTTGGTGCAGACTTGAAAAAAGTGGCACATGGAAAAAAACGAGATTAACGATGGGGCTTACCTGTCTGAGAGCCGCTCGCACTGCCACCAATGGCAGTTTTCGTGGAAAGTGTAGTAGTCGCGAGTGATGAAGCAGCTAAAGAGTTCGTCGGACTTGGTATTCCGTGAACACGCCCGACTGTTGTCGATTTGCTTGAAGCAGTTTTCGGAATCCGTGTTGGTACGACCACAGAGGAATTCTTAGCAGCGTGAGTCAAAGCTGATGGCACGACAGGTGTGAAAAAGCCGCTGGTTGCCGCAACTAAGCCTGTAACGGCATCTCTGTGAAATGGGCCATCACGGAACATCAGAAACCACTACTATTTTGAATATTTATGCAAACTGCATATGTTATTGATTTCTAATGAGCCTCGGGCCCTGATGTTCGAGATTTACATTACACGGAAAACATACCTGTGCTGGTTGAGATGTAATCCCGATCGTCGAGAAGGACGCAGTCGTTTTTCCGCTCTGCAGGCAGACAATTGAGCGGTCCTGGTGTGAAGAAGCCTTCTTCAAGGTCGGCCGCACTTGACGGCTTAATCTCCTACAAGCTCGAGATGAAAATTGCAATGCCAAACTGATAACGCTGCACGGTTTCGAAAAGGAATGAAATGGATGGAAGGCGAAAGTGAAGGTCATTTGACTGACGGCACTCTTCTGGTTGGCATCCGTCAGGAATAGTTATGTCAGGACCAATGAAACAAATGAAAGCTTCACTGAATCGATAAGAAGCGACAACCGAGAGTAACAACTGGGCAAGAGCCCTCCTTTTCTTCCTTCGTGTTTGTGGCGCAAAGGTAAGTAAGGCACTTCCGGGGACACACACAAATGAGGCAAGTGCCCTCTGGAGAGTGCCCTCCCTTGAAAAAAACCGTGAAAGAACTCACCACAATGACGCGGTGACGAAGACTCGAGAGGTTGCTGCCTGAGGCTGTCATCACTGCAAATGTGGAAGCGGGACTAACGGCAGCAAGCACCCTGCAAAACAACACTTTGATGGTGGTGGTGGCTTCTGATGGCGGGAAGCGAAGCACCAAGGAACACGTTTGGCACGTATAGGGTTGTGTTTTTTCACGGCTTGGCTTGGGACGGCTAATTTGGATTTGGCTTCGGCAAAACAAGTATTTTGGGCGGGATTCGGGGTTACGGTATACTGTATGATAACAAAACGGTATAAAAACTGTAATACGACACGGAAAAACGTAAAAACAAAACAAGAATCAAAAATAAAGTAAAAAGAAAACAAAAGCCAACTCAAAAGGCTTAGTAGCCTCTCCTCGAGAAGACGCCCCTCCCGAAATGGCAATGCGACACTCCTTCAGACGGCGCGCGAAAAGTGTCAAGTAAAGCTGGGGGTCGGTCGAGTCCATGATCGCCAAGGGCACGGCCCCGGTCATGAACCGCTCCAACAGACAGCCGAGCGGGCCTCTTTGGCACTGCATTCGTAATTAATGCCGCAGGGCACGGCACAGGGCAGCAAGCGGCTCTCTAAGTAAGGGGCTCGCGAGCCGCCCGCCCCGTGGTAGTCGTGGTGTGCCTCTTGCTTTCCGGCGTTAAAGCTTCATTCGACCGGTCGGACTTTAAGCTAGACCAGACCAGGGTTTTGGTGGCCATGATGTGGGGGTGCCTACATAGTTTCAACCAAAAAGGGCATTGAAAACCGAACTGGCCTAGATTGGTCGGGCGTTTTCGTATTTTTGGCCACCGCCTTCATGAAAAGGCACACTAAATGCCTATTTCGTTTCGCTTTTTGGCTCGGCGTGATGTGGGGTGGGTGTGAAAGCATTACACCAAGCAACTTCCGTCAAGCGGGCATCACCTTTGAGGGGAATCGTAGGCGTGTGAAATGTCTTACAGCTAGTTGGACTCCGTGAATGGGATGCCCCAAATGTTTGGAAGTGAAGTAGGCGTTCAATGTGTCGGAATTCATAAGTTTAATGGCGTCAAAATGGCTTTACTTCATCGTTCTTGCAAGAGAAAAGGAATAAGTTGCCAAAATGGAAACCATGCACCATGCAAAAGTTAATAAAAAGTGAAAATGGTGAGAAAATGCAAAAAAAATTAAACAAAAAACTTAATAAGTGGGGTTACGGTAGGTTATATAAAAGGGGCAAGGTTGAATTTGGTTGAAATTCAAAACAAAAACTTAACAGATGTGGTTACTGTAAGTCGGATAGAGGAAAATGGCCAAAATTAGAAACAAAAACGTAACAAACGGCAGTTGTAAGTCAGTTACTGAGTGATGGAGCGGGTCTTGCGCTTCTTGGCGTCAGCCGGCGGGTCGCGGTCCATGACGTACTCGAGGTCGTCGAAGAGGTTGACGACGTTGGACGGGAAGTCGGGGTTCTCCCTGGAAATCAACTTTGTAAAACTACAGTACCCAAATTACGGTAGGTAACCCACTCAAAAAGCGAAACCATGTAGAACAGCTTCTTGCCCCGAACGCGCTCGCCATAGTCATTCAACGTAGGCTCGACAACCACAGATGATCGCATCCGGAAGCAGCGTTCGTTCTGAATCGGGAACAGGGTCGTGTAGCGGATAACGTTCTCGATGCGATTGACGTTTTCGAGAATGCGACGCTGAATCGGGAATGTAATATGTAGGCATTAACGAACAGGCAAAGTACGAATAAGTTAAGAGGTGTTAGAAGCGACATTTTCGCACAATATCAATGGGGAGATGAATGCGAAATTGGCACTTTTAGCGTATACGTGACACGTCAGAATGAGAATTTGAAAAAAGATAGAAAGGACATACCCGATCAGGCAAGCTGAACAAGTCAAAGCGATGAAGCTTGAAGACCATGTTGGTCTCCGGGGTGACATGCTTGACCATCAGAGTCAACGCGTTCAACTCATTGACGACGTTCTCGACGTTGTACGACTCGAGCGGCTGAACGGAGCGGTTGTAGATGCGGAAGTGGAAGTTGAGGTAGCGCAACTTGGGGAACATCTTGACAATGTTGGTCATGAACTCGACAAAGTACTCATGCATACGAGTAATCTCGCCGGAGATGGTCAGCTTGTGGACCCGGAGGAAGACATCGTTGTTCCGGTCGAAGAACTCACGCAACTCGTCCCAGTTGAAGACAGGGAAGTTGAGGTGGAGGAACTCCGAGTGGCAGTGGACCTTGGAGAGCATCATCTGAAACGATAAGAGGGCTAATTGGTATACTGTAACACGAAAGAGAATGACTCTGACTCAGAGTCAGGTCGTTGTAAGTCGCCTCGGAGGCAGTCACCCTGAAAAAGAGCAAAACCTCACCTTAACTTGGTCCATATTGATGCAATTGACCGCCAACATCTTTATCTGCGGGGTCCGGTTCGACGGAAAGTTGCACGATATGATCGTGTTGATGTCAGTCATGAGACTGCGCACAGTACGCAGGGACATCATGAGCGATTTGAGCGGGACCGCGTCGAGGTTCATCCATTGGACGGAGCGGAGGCCTGAAATGGTGCCAATACAGTATATAGAAACTTCAAAAGGGTAAAAACCACCCACTCGAACGCGACTTCATCGGCTTATTGTACAAGTAGTCGAAAAACGGCTGGACAATCTGGAACAAGATCAGATGCTTCGTCTTCATCGACAGATACTTCAACGAGTAGTAGCACTTGGTCGTGAATTGGGACACCATGAAGTTGAAGACGAGATTGCCCTCCTGAAAAGTCCATTTTAGCCAATTTTTACATATAAATTGTCGAAAAAACTCACAAAATAGACGCAAATCTTCTCCCGAACCATCACGACCATCTTGTTCCGCCCCAAAAGACCATGCCAGGCCTCGAAGGGCTTCAGCCCGGACAGGACGAGGATATAGGCCTGTTTCAGAAAGTCGTTATCCGTCATGCGGGTGCGATGCTTGAGCAAGCTCAAAAACAGCGGTTCCAAGAGGCTTTCATTGAGACGAGCAGGCGTATCGCATCTCGGTAGACGGATCAACGCGGGGATACCGGGCAAACGGCTGGTGACGGACATGCTTGGTCAAGATCCGGAAGTTTGAGGCTGAAAAACGGGTGAATAGTACCGGAAGGTCGATGAAAACGTCGCGAAAAGCCATCGAAAAAGCCACCCTAAAGCAGTGAAACCATCGCACTGGGCCCATCCCGCCCGAAGTACAGAACCCGTCAAGAAGGCCCGCGTAAATTGAATTTCACAAGCGATTGCCAGCCGGGTCAATGCTTTGCATGCGGTCGTGCGCGCATGCGGCGTCGGCGGGGAGGAACAAAGCTGGGAAACCGCCTGTCTGCGCGCGTGTTTTTGAACTGCTTTCTGTGTCTCTTTGGCGTTGTGTCCTGAAACTCATTATTGCGTCATCCGCTTTTTTCCACTTCCTTCCGACAGCCAGCGGCCATCTACCCCTCTTTCCAGCCTGAATCCCCTTCAAACCAGCCTGCAACATGTTTAGAAACGATGTGATCGACATCCTCGGCATCGAACCCGAGCAAGCCTCATCAGAATCACCCAGAAGGCCGCCCAAAGTCAAAAAGGTTTGTCCCACCCCCTTTTCATATATACTTTATATATATTCCTCCTCTCAATTACCCTCTTTCAGGCCCCAAAACGCCCCTCCGGCCGCAAAAACACCGTCGACTATGTAAGGCAACTCCTTCCCGATGATATGGGCATCAATCCTCTTGATATAGCCAGTCAGATCGGCGAACCACCGGCGAATCATTTGGAACTGTCTTTCAAGAAGGTTGGCCCATCAAGTCAGCTGTTTTTATAACCAATTTATATATAATTCCATTTCAGTTCGGCAAGAAACCCGTCAGAAAGTGGATCTGGGGCCAATTCACCAACTCAGCCCGAACCGATGGCCTTGTTTTGAATCATTGGAAACGAATCGGCGCCAAGGCTGGTGATTACCCTTTTGCTATACTCAACAAGCGTGAATCGACGCTGAGTTATACTGATGCGGTTTATAAGGTTCTTTTGGATGTGTCTGAAGTCGGGGAGAGTGATTGGAGCAAGGAAGAGACGGATTATCTCGTCAGGCTTGCCGATGAGTATCATTTGACGTAAGTTTTTTTTTCGCAATTTTGACTTTTTCAGTTTTAAACAATGAAATTTTAGCTGGCCAGTGATCTCCGATCGCTACTCCTTCCCCAATGGCCCCAAACGCTCTCTCGACGATCTCCGAGCGCGGTTCCATCTCGTCGATGATGCCGTCAAGTTCCTTCAGGGCTACAAAGGCCCTTCCACGGACTTCAACTATGAAGAGGAAGTCAAGCGAAAGCGCCAACTCAAAAACTACATCTTCAGAACCGCGGAACAGCTCGAAGAGGAGAAGACCATCGTGGAGGAGCTGGATCGCATCCGAAAGCGGGACAGGGAGTTCCTCATTGGCAAGCGGCGAGTCAATATTGAGCGAATTGCGAAGGTTGTTGCATCGCAGAGGGTCAGGAAACGGGTCATTCTGGCTGCGAAGAAGTAAGTCAACCTTTTCTTCTGACTTTTTATATATAAAATTCATCTTTCCAGGGCATCCTCAAGCTCCAAGCTCAGTGTAGCATCGCCACGCCGTCTTTTAAGCCCCCGACTGGACTTGGCTCCACCAGGTGGGCTTGATTTCGAAACTATGGCTAACTTTGGTCTAACTGCAAAACCAATCAAGAAGCTCGCCGTCAGCACCAAAGACGCGGCTTACTTCGCGTCTGAAGCGGCGGATGTGTCGTTTGGGCAGCATGTATCGAAGCAGCCTTTGATAAGGGCTGTTTATGACTACTTTTATCCATGTACGTTTATCTTTTCTTCTTTTCTGTCATTTTAAACTGATAAATCGCTTTTTAGTGACCTTCCCGCAAACGATTTCCAACGAATTCGCCGACAATTCCACCGAATTCCGCTCCAAAATCCACTGTATCAGCGAGCTGAAAGGCGCCTTCATAAGCCTGACTAGCGAGCTCGCCAGATTGGAAGAGCTCGAGAAAGCTGCTGGCTTCACTTCTGAACCCCTGGCTCCCGAGCACACTGTCCAGCATTATATGAAGGACAGAACTTCCGAAGACGGCAAACGCACCTACGAATCCATGTTCCACATCGTGCCCCCGACCTTCCCCGTCGCTGATTGCATCAAGTTCAACAATAATGGCCACCCCGTGCGCAATGCGAGTAGCTCGATCAACTATCCGAAGGAGCTCTCAAGAACCCGACGATCCAGCACCGTGCCAAGTGCATTTGAACGACAACGCCTCAGTCCGCCACCACCGTCGCCCCCGAAGACCGTTGTACATTCGGCAAAGGCTCCGAAGCGTCCAACTCGGGAAAGTCTTGGCAGCGCACCATCTCCGGCTAAAAAATCCAAAAATGTTGTCCGTGCTTCGGATATCGGTGCTCCGCCAATGACGGTGGTTTCGCCAAAGTCTGAAGGCCGGCCAGCGAGGGCGTTCCGGCCGAAACAACTTTTCAGCCCGAAGAAGTAATAAACTGCATTGTTTTTTGTAAATATTTGTTTTAAGTGTTGACAATTGGTCATGCTTCAATTTGCAATTCTTTAAAGTTGGAATTTTTGTATAAATTTAATAAAAGTAATTCATTTTAATGCTCTTTTTCGATGTTTGTATGTCTGTAACACGGAATGCGTTTAAATTCACCGGTTTCAATCATACAGGTGACATTTGTTAGACAGAATGCATCATGTCATTTATCTGCACATTCGAAGGGTATTCAGGCCTCAAAGGTGATAAAATTCTGGTTCAGAAATGACGATACCAAGTCTGGCTGGGGCACAAGATGAAAGAAACTGATTTGCCCTGACAAACTGATTTTTTTCGAAAGTGATTTGTTAATCTTGCTGTAAAAGATCACTGTGATGGTGACCGACGTGTTAAGGATAAAAGTATTTAAAATTACGAGTAGGAAAGCCTCGCCGTGGGGGAAGGTTGGGGAGAAACTGTCTTTATATATTTTTTCATTGAAATTTTGAAACTGAGGGGTTAGTTTTGTTGAAGGAGGTCACTGTAACATTGACCGACGTGTTAGTGATAAAAATGGGTGAAATTACGTGTAGGAAAGCCTCAAAATTCGTGAAACCAGCACGGCTAAGAAGCCACGCCCAAAGCTGAAGAGAAAAGTTCGAGAAACTCACGCAGCAACCACTCGTTCGTGGTGGGACCTTATCAGTGTCCCCAAAGTGTAACGGTGCACTTCATACTGAAAGTATGCTTTTTTGTTCATTTTCTTTAAACATTTGATCAGATTTCACTAATATCACTTAATTGGATTAATGTAAACCAAAATTAAAAACATCGAATACAAACTTCTATGATTCTATTGATAACGAAGGAAGCACTTTGTTTTTCTTTGATACAGTCGACAATTTATATATACTTTTTGATAAAGACAGTTTCTAAATTACTCACTCTTGTAAATTACGACATAAAAAAATCATAGAGAGCATTTTGATGCAGTTTGAAGTACATAACTTTTGCCATTGGCACTTACACTTTGTGCGCACATTAGCACTCCCACCACGAACGTGTGATTGAGCCGTGACTTTCTCGAACTTTTCTCTTCAGCGTTGAGCGTGGCTTTTTAGCCTAAATTCGTCAATTTCGACGTTTTACCACTTATTATTTCACCTTTTATGTATCATAACACGTTTATCAACATCAGAGTGACCTTTTACAGCCACACTACCATGTCAGTTTCCAAAAATATCAGTTTACCAGGGCAAATCAGTTTTATTCATCACACCGGCCAAACTAGGTTTCTTTTTTCTCAGGCAATGCATTAGCGAGGCGTGACTCCTCGTTGAAATCTATGGCAAATGTTGTAAAACTATTAATTTTATTCAAAATATCGAAAAAGAACAAAAACAAAGAAAACGAATAGAATCTAATCGGGGAGGTTGTAATTTTTATCAAGGGGGCCGATGCACTGTGTTCTGGTTTTCTCCTTGCTGCGGCCAACGGTCTTTTTTGCGCGCGCGCGAGGGGTCGCCCCATGCGTCACATTTCACGTTGCTTCGGATCGGCATTTCTTCGGATTCAGCGATGCTACCGACGACTTTTTGTACCAGTCGCTTAAGGTGAAGCATAAATGATGACTAACCTTTAAAATGTAAAAATTCTACCATGGGTTTTGCCAAAAAACGCAAAATAAGTTTCTAATTCTTAGGCTGCCAACTTCAGAAGCCTAATACTCGGAAACAAAACATAATTTCCAAAACCGTCTAAGGAAGAGTTGTTTGTATACCAAATATGCTTCGAATTGTGCTCAGTTGGTGCTGGTCTTCACAAAATTACGGTAGTTATGAATTAAAACGTGTCATTTTTCGACTTTTTTTATTAAAAAATGGCACGTATAAAAACATTGTCACTCTGAAAACTTCACAAACTGATATTTTAAATAAATATTAGCAAAAGTTCACATTTGGGCAAAGTTTATACAAAAAATACTTTTTTATAAAAAAAAATTTGAAATTTAAAATAAAACGTATATTATGATATAAAATTAATGAAACTACAAAAATAAAACTGTTTAAGGCATAGAAAAACAATCAAACATCGTTTTTTATTGAAAAAAGGTCGAAAAATGACACATTTTAATTCATAACTACCGTAATTTTGTGAAGACCAGCACCAACTGAGCACAATTCGAAGCATATTTGGTATACAAACGACTCTTCCTTAGACGGTTTTGGAAATTATGTTTTGTTTCCGAGTATTAGGCTTCTGAAGTTGGCAGCCTAAGAATTAGAAACTTATTTTGCGTTTTTTGGCAAAACCCATGGTAGAATTTTTACATTTTAAAGGTTAGTCATCATTTATGCTTCACCTTAAGCGACTGGTACAAAAAGTCGTCGGTAGCATCGCTGAATCCGAAGAAATGCCGATCCGAAGCAACGTGAAATGTGACGCATGGGGCGACCCCTCGCGCGCGCGCAAAAAAGACCGTTGGCCGCTCGAGAACGCAGTGCCGATGGAGCTGTCGCCGGCGGAAGTAGGCTTGTCATGTGTTAACGACAAAGTCTCGGTCAGTTTCGTTACATAATCCAAGAAATTGGGGTCAGAGTTGATGGTTTCATTGGCAAAAAGCTCTTTTGTGAAATCAATAATGTTGTCCAAAACAGCGAGATCGAGGCTTATCGACTCATTGACGGGCTGTTGAGACTTGTCATTGGTGGGCGCTTTTGCCGGTGAGGTCGAGGAGATCGTGCTATCAAAGTTGAAACCGCTATCTTTTGCCGAGGCCGGTTCAGGGAAGGCAAACAGGCTCGGCTCTTTGGGTGTTTCATGACTGGGGAAAAGCGGCTTTTGCTGATCAGTTTGGGACGTTGAAGCAAGTAAGGGGTTGACAGTCGGCTGTGTGAATGGCTGGATTGGCTAAAATGGCATTTTTATATATAAAAAACATCAAATTGGCGTGAAACATACCGGCTTACTGCAAAAAAGACCGCCTGATTGCGTAGTTTGACCAAATGGAAAAGTCTTTGTGGCATTGCTAGCGAAAGTGCCACTACTTGGAGCCGGCGTCGCACTTGGGGTTTCCCAGAAGCTTCTCCGAGGCGATCCACTGCTACAAAACAAGGGTCTCTGGGGCTGGATGTGGACAGGTGGGCCGAAGGGACTGCCAAAAGCAGGACTGGCGGGGTAGCCGTAGACCCAGAACTCCATCTTTATCCATCCAGGAGCAGGGTGGTGCCTAAAACCACCAAAAGGAGGGCTAGTGGCACAGAATCCGGGGGCCAGCGGGCGAAAAGGGTGGCTAATGCTTGGGGAATGGCCAAAGGCAGGTGTGGGCGGGGCTGGGGGGCCAAAGAAAGTCGCCGGCGGCGGCGCAAGTAGACCAATTCCAGGGTTAGTCATCGGCTTGGTTGATCCATCACCTCCGCCTTTACGATTGAACATGTAGTCGAAGATTCGGAGCTCCTGCAAGTATCAAATCAACTCAAACTGCCAAAAGCGATGACAATTATATATAAAAACCCTCCAAAAACCACCCACCTCCACCGATCGACCCATGTATTCAAACATGTCAGTAATGCAGACATATTTGACCGGGACACTCTTCGTTTCGCCGTTTAGAACCATGGTATCATAAAACGGATTTTCTGGGAAAACCGAACACTTTCGGGTTTTTGAGGACACTTTAAAATTCAAAGTTAATTTAAATCGTTGAAACTTGGCGGATAGACTAATCTGAGGCCGTAGATGACAAATTCACACATGAAAACCGGATTCGACGCCTTCAGAATCCTCCAGGATTCAGAATCCGTCTCGGAGAATCCGAAGTCAAAAAGTTCCGAACAAAGTATGTCAATCGATTGCCCACATTGAGACAATCATTTTCCTTTTTTGATGACGGTGATTAGACCACTTTGCCGGAAGTTATGAAGCTTCAAAGTTGAAAAAAACGACGAGATAGCCTTTGGCACTCTGTAGCTCAAAACTGTGGTAACTGGGCATGTATTTTTTCGTCTGCTAATGATGGCACTATATAAAAAGAGCGTTTTTGCCACACGGGTATGAAATTCTAGGTTGGGGAACATGTTCATTTCTGGCACAACGTGATTTGCATTAATTTTTATTTACAAATATATTTATAATGCAACAAGTTTTACAAATTCTGTTTTCCCAAAATCTAAATAAAAATAGTAACTTTTGGTTAAGAAAATTATTTGTCAAAATCTTTTGATTTGGTCGACTTCTTAACAAATGTTGCGCTCCACCTTAGCACGCACGGTAAAGTAGGTCCGATCGCCGTTGACATCCACATACATGAGGGTTCAAACCCCCTTGGAAATTTTCTTTTTTCCAAAAAACTGAATGATGCTAACATCATATAAACAAAGTTAGTGTTGATAGTTGTAAACTAAACACCATGCAAAATGGCAATAAGATTTTTTTGAAAATTTGGCACTAAATTGTAAAGAACTCATAATTATTGCAAGTAAGCGGTTTAATCTTTTCTAAACCGAAAGCTATTACCATTATTCAGATTTTGGGAAAACAGAATTTGTAAAACTTGTTGCATTACAAAAATATTTGTAAATAAAAATAAATGCAAATCACGTTGTGCCAGAAATGCACATGTTCCCCAACCTAGAATTTCATACCCGTGTGGCAAAAACGTTCTTTTTATATAGTGCCATCATTAGCAGACGAAAAAATACATGCCCAGTTACCACAGTTTTGAGCTACAGAGTGCCAAAGGCTATCTCGTCGTTTTTTTCAACTTTGAAGCTTCATAACTTCCGGCAAAGTGATCTAATCACCGTTATCAAAAAAAGAAAATGATTGTCTCAATGTGGGCAATCGATTGACATACTTTGTTCGGAACTTTTTGACTTCGGATTCTCCGAGACGGATTCTGAATCCTGGAGGATTCTGAAGGCGCCGAATCCGGTTTTCGTGTGTGAATTCGTCATCTACGGCCTCAGATTAGTCTGTCCGCTAAGTTTCAACGATTTAAATTTACTTTGAATTTCAAAGTGTCCTGGGGTCTTTTGGTTTTCCCAGAAAATCCGTTATAACCCTTTCGGGCTTCAAACGGAATCGGCGTTCCCTCGGGACCTGTAACTTCAACTTGAACTTTCTACTTTTCTCCAAAACGCAGCAAAACCAACCTCCGACGATATGCACTGAATTCGCCATCTTTTAGAAGTCCGGAAGATCACTGAAAGTTGAGAGATCAGTAAGCAAAGCCACAAAATGGGAAGTCGATGTGGAAAATCATCAAAAACTGGCATGCAAACGCGCGCGCCCTGCAGCGTCGCAGTGGGATTTGTGCCGAGCCGTTTTGCGAGAGCGTGATGGCAGTTAGACTCGTCCACTGATTTGAAATTGCCAAAACATAGATTCTCGTCAGTTTTTGATTGTCAGTAATGCTTAGTGGTATTACTCAATTTGCTTGTCGCGTGCCCTCAAATGTGCTGATTTTGAACTCATCGCCGGTGGCAGTGCGCACGCACTCGACTGGCAAAACGCGCACATGTGCCCCAAACGCGGTCTTATGACGAAAGTAGCCGATTTGCTGGAAATTTGAAAAGTGAAATGACTTCCTGGAAGGAAGTTCCTTGCCATCAGCAATTTTTATCTTTCATTTCTGCAGATTAGACACTTTGAGTTTGTAAGAAATTTATAAAAAATACGAATGAAAAACTTTAGTTTATTGTCTTTATTTAACAATCATGTTTAAAAATGTTTAGCCATCTCGAAGGACGTAATGCCACTCTACATATGTTTTCTCAAGACCTATAAAAACAGTTTTTTTCTTCAGTGAATGGCACTTTTTATCACAGCTGTCGAAGTGATCTTCAAATAGCTTTTTCATAAATTCCATTGTACTTCGCATGTCCGTTTTATCAGACATAAAAATAATCAACCGAAAGTCCTCACATTGCATCTGAAACAGTTTTTCGATTAATCATACATTACAAAACAAAGATTACCTACCTTGAAAAATTTAAGCAAAATATCCTTGTCGATATTAAATATGGAGAGTTCAGCATCATACACAGTTAACTTTTTTAAGGGGGTACGTTCTGTTTTCACAAAATTTTCAATAAACCAAGTTACCGATGGAAACCCTGGCTCCGTTATCGTAATATTTTCTAAAGCCCTGCAAGCAGGAGCATTGAAAAACACGTTAGCAGCGTTTTCTGATCTGAATGAGCAGTGGTAAAGTATAATGGCATTAATTGAATTATCGATGGCATTTAAAAAAGTTTGGATAAACTTTATATCTAAAATGCAATCATAAAAATACACCCTCTGCGGTGATAATCGGAAGTTATCAGAAATCAAGTCTATTTGAGAATTTAAAGTAAAATTATAGACTTTTAAATCGCGAGATACAATGTATAAGTTTTCCGGTTTAAAAGATACCGGTATTTTATGCGAGCTTTCTGACCAATACTTAGGATAAACGTAGTTTTTTAGGTTGCTTTCTTCTATCCAAAACTTCGCAACCGGCACTTGTTGAACTTTTTGAATAGGTTGGAGTCCAAAATAGTTAGGTGCCGCAGTTTGAAGGTCGTAGGCCTCAAATGGGGTAGCGAGTTCACGGAGACGTCGACGAAGACCATACGGTAGCTTTTCGAGAGGGTAGGGCATGGTGGTTTAGTCAATCGGAAGATGTGAATAAATATATTATAGAATACAAATTGCTGCTGGACTAGTGAATGCCCACGAAGACTTAATTTTGGCTTGGTTAGGCGGCAATTTATGTCACTACTTATTGCGCTAAACAATCCATCCCATGCTTGTGTGGAGGAGTGTCTAAATCGGCGAAGTTCTGCGCAATCAATATGCTTGCGATAGTCAGTGCAAGAGCATACTGTCTCGCCTCGGCACAACCAATCGCATGCCATAGAGTGCGCGTTAGGGGTTATCTATCGTTCCTGGAAGGGACTGTACAACTTACGAGTTGGTCACATTTACATGGACAACTGTTGCGCGCCTTTTCAGTCATCGGACGGGTCTTATTTTGATGTCCTACATACCTTTGTTTTGTATTTAGGATTTTGACGCGGTTGTAACTTCATCAACTGCTACCAACAAAATAAATGTAATCTTTCGATTGGTATTTCAAGCCATGCCATTCCCCCTAAATTCGTTACCCTACGGCCTTCGTAGACGTCTTCGCGAACTTGTCAGTCCTGCTGAAGCAAACGCACTCCAAACTGCTGCACCGGATTTTAAATACTTTCATCCGATACAAAAATGCGAAAGACTAATTGATGCTGAATTGTCAATGAAAAAGCACGTTCTCACCATTACCGAGCTCGCAAGCACTACAAATTATGCATATGAGCTGAAACTAGTCGATAACAGTTTTTACTGCGACAGACAAATGTACATTAGCTTTTTCGAGCTGACCGATAGCCCACGGCTTATACTGGACAGTTTTCGGTTGGCACCGAAAATGCTTACATTTTATAAGTGTAACATCGATGCATCTGTTTTTAAACAACTTGCGGCCCGTATGGAACGGCCTCTCGAATACCTCAAATTGAGCCAATGCACAATTCAATCTGAAACGGTAGACACATACGTTCGTGATGCTTTTAAGTCATTAACTGAATTCCATTTATCAAACTCTGATGCACCACCCATTAAAAATGCCTCTTCATTCCCTACTTGGATTGACGCTTTTTTACAAATGAATTGTACCACTTTGGAAACAATCTATCTGGATTCTAGTTTGGTTGTTGCATCGAATATTGAAGCAGAAAAGTTTGTGAATTTCGTCAAGGTAAGCATCAAAAATTATGTGAATCGATCTTTACTATACTTTTAGGCTCAACGTAATTTAAAACTTTTTACGTTTATATTAAACAAAAGTCCCATTGAACAGGTCGAAAAAAAGATAATCACCTTGTTCAATGAAAAACATTTTGAACGTTTGTCTACGTTACCTTCTTCTAAAGAGAAGGTTGTCCTAGTTATATTAGCGGACAAAAGATATTTTTATAGAGTTCGAAAACAATTGTACGATGATTAACTTAGCGAAGAATTTCATAAAAACGATTTGTCAAAATCATGACTTCCTCTTAAATTTTTACCACTATGATAAAGATAAATACCAAATAACAAAAGTTCGGACATTAATTGAAACTATACAAATTTACAATTTTTTATGATACGCCGCAAGGCCTATTTTTTAAAACAGTGTGGTAAGGCGAAAGCGCCACAGCGAGTTGAATGTCTCGACAGTTAGGACCCTGTCTATATTTGGTAATACTTATTACTGTACTGATTCTATCAACAAGCAAATGCAATGCTTACAATGCCAACGTTTTGGCCACTATTGTTGATCCTGCCGCAGAAGGATTCGGCAAACAAGTCTGCGTCACCAAGGAATGCGCGAAAATTGCTGGTATGCTTATTTTAAACATGGATGAAAAGGTAAGAACTGCATTACTTTTTGTTAGTAAATACTATTGTTCAGGTCAAACCATGTAACGATTTTACTGGCTTTGTCTGTGGCAACTACAATATTAACTATTCTGTGAAACCCGGCAAAGATTACCACACGCCTACCTCTATAATAGCTCAAATAGTCCATACCAGGCTTCAACTACTATTTGAAGCGCCACTTTCGCCAGATGACAAACCATGGCACGCGTTGACAAAGACCTTTTATCAAAAGTGCATTGACAAAGCGGCCATCAAAGCCAATGGCAAACAAGCGATTCTCGGTTTGTTGGATGAAATCGGCGGTTGGCCAATGATAGACCCACAGTGGCAAGAATTTAACACATCGTGGGAGGAGTACATGGGCATGGTCAATCAAAAGTATCAGGATAGTTTCTTTATATGGTCTTTGGAATTAAACGAACACGATGTGTCAGAAAGTGTTTTGGTCCTGGAACCATCACACCTGATACTTTCGCGCGGGGATGCATACGAGTTGGCCGAATATCTTGGTGTGGATTTTAACCTGTTGAAAGCCTTTCGCGATGAATTTATTGTCCCATTCGGAAAGTTAATCTCAAACTGTACATTAGGGAAAACTGGTCCATTAAAACTTTTAAAAAAAGAATTTTCGAATGTAAGTTTCATTCTCAAAAAGTTCTTTTTCTTTATTCGATTTCAGTTTGATCTCGAAACATATGTCCGTCGGCTTCTTGACGGCATCATTCCAGTATCTCCTGATTTGACAATAACCATTTACTGCTTACCTTTTTCCCCAAAAGTTCTCACCATTGCGGAAAACAAACGCGCATTGGCTAACTTTGTGGGCCTAAAAGCAGCCCTTCAAAATTACCAGAACGGAATTGAAGATTGCATTTATTATACTACCATGGAGTTTCTTGAGCCTGTTGCACAGATGTATTCCACTAAATATTTTGACTATGATAGTGTTGCTCCAAAAGTTAGTGTTTTTTATTCCCAGACTGTTATCCTTACAGACAGCTTCTACAAAACACAGCAAGTTTATCCATTTCCCCGTTTAGGTCAAAGAAATGATCGCACTCATCAGGGAATCACTTTACGAAATGATGAACAATGCAACCTGGTTAGACGATTCTACCCGTCAGAATGCTATTAAGAAGCTAAAAGAAATGAAGGAAATTGTTGCCTACAGAGACACTTTGTTCAATGACACAATCATGAATCAGAAATGGAATATTGTAAGTGGTTTTTATCTAATCTACAATGTTCTAAAGACACCTTCAGCCGTTTGATTCCACCGACCACTTCTACACACTATCCGCCCATATATATCAGAAAAAGTTAGCCAACATACTTGCGACATGGATTGAAACACCGAAGTTTGATATGATTGACAACCGTGTGAATGCGTATCATGTTTACCAACAAAACGGTATATATATCAGTGCTGCAATTCTGGAGCTACCGTATTACCAATCGAATGTTCCGGAATATGTCAATTTTGCGGGAATCGGACATGTGATTGCGCATGAGTTCATGCATGGATTCGATAACAGCGGAAGATTTTACGACGAAAAAGGCAATTATTGGGCTTGGTGGACCAAGAACACATCGGACACGTATGAAGCGAAGGCGCAATGCTACGTTGAGCAATATGACAACCATGACCTTAATGGTCAAAACACTTTGGGGGAGAATATTGCTGATAATGTCGGTGGTAAACTATCCTATTATGCCTATAAAAAGTATATAGCGCGTCGTGGTGTTGTAACGGAGCCTGCATTGCCAGGTTTCGAGAAATACACCTTGGATCAGATGTTCTTCATGCTCCAGGCAAATGTGAAATGAAAGACTACAGCCGTGCGTTCAATTGTCCTAAAGGATCTGAGATGAATCCTGAAAAGAAGTGCGCCATTTGGCAGCAGTAGGGTCAATGTTATCGTCGAAGTTAATGAAATAAAGTTAGATTTGACTGTTCTTATTTTGGGTGAAAGTTTGTACCTTTCCTATCTTATCTGCTATGCGGTCGGTTGTGCAACAATAAGCAACGGCGTCCCGTCACTGTCATCCAGAAGCAGTTTCTTGTGGCCATCGATTATCTTTCGTGCTACGGCGTAGTCGAAATTGAAAAAGCTTGATGACTACAAAATTCAAGAAGCCGCTAAACTATTCTGATTTTAATTGTCCGTTGTTTTGTCTTTTTTTTATCATTATCATAAAAACAAAACTAAATAACAAAGATTCAGACAAAAAAATGGTAGAAACTGGCGTATACAAATTTTTAAGTTTTTTTGTGATGCATCGCAGGACCTACTTTTTAAAACAGTGTGGCAAGGCGAAAGCGCCACAGCGAGTTGAATGTCTCGACAGTTAGGACCCTGTCTATATTTGGTAATACTTATTACTGTACTGATTCTATCAACAAGCAATTCCAATGGAGACAATGCCAACGTTTTGACAACTATTGTTGATCCTGCCGCAGAAGGGTTCGGCAAACAAGTCTGCGTCACCAAGGAATGCGCGAAAATTGCTGCTATGCTTATTTTAAACATTGATGAAAAGGTTGTTTCAACAACCCTGCATTATTAAATGTAAATGTGGATTCAGGTCAAACCATGTGACGACTTCACCGGTTTTGTCTGCGGCAACTACGATATTAACTATTATGTGAAACCCGGCCAAGATTACCACACGCCTGCCCACACAATAGACCAAATAGTCCATACCAGGCTTCAACTACTATTTGAAGCGCCACTTTCGCCAGATGACAAACCATGGCACGCGTTGACAAAGACCTTTTATCAAAAGTGCATTGACAAAGCGGCCATCAAAGCCAATGGCAAACAAGCGATTCTTGGTTTGTTGGATGAAATCGGCGGTTGGCCAATGATAGACCCACAGTGGCAAGAATTTAACACATCGTGGGAGGAGTACATGGGCATGGTCAATCAAAAGTATCATGATAGTTTCCTTAAATGGGAATTGAAAACAAACCTTTACAACGTGTCTGAAAATGTTTTGATCCTGAAGCCATCACACTTAGAAGTTTCGCGCGCTTTCGCTTACGTGTTAGCCCATTTTCTTGGTATGGATACTACTTTTATCCCTGAAATGAATGCTCTTCTTGATGAATTTGTTTTCGCATTCGGAAAGTTAATCGCTACCTGTACGGAACAGAAAACTGGTCCATTAAAACTTTTAAAAGAAACGTTTCCGGATGTAAGTTTTATTCTCAAAAAAATTCCTTTTGTTAATCCGATTTCAGTTTGATCTCGAAGCATACGTTCGAGGACTTCTTAAAGGCATCATTCCAGTATCTCCTGACTTGACAATATCCATTTACTGCGTACCTGTTTTCCAAAAAATTCACACTATTGCGGGAAACAAACGCGATTTGGCTAACTTCGTGGGCCTAAAGGCGGCTCTCCAAAATTACAAGAACGGAATCGGAGACTGCATCGATTATATTACCATGGAGTTTCTTGAGCCTGTTGCACAGATGTATTCCACAAAATATTTTGACTATGATGGTGTTGTTCCAAAGGTTTGTGTTTTTACAGAAGCAGTCTGTCAGTCAATTGCTCTTGCGCACAATACGTTTTGTGCGTGCACACATGATTAATCCGGCCTTTAAACGTGCGTCACAGTCGGCTCACAAACTACCTTTACAAAACAGACCGAGTTCAGCCATTTGTGTTTAGGTCAAAGAGATGATTGCAATTATTAGAGAAACCCTTCATGAAACAATAAACAATGCAACTTGGTTGGACGATTCTACCCGTCAGAATGCTATTAAGAAACTGGAAGAAATGCAGGAAATTGTTGCGTTCAGAGATACTTTGTTCAATGACACTATCATGACTCAGAAGTGGAACATTGTATGTTGTTTTCATTATACTACAGTGTTATATAACAACTTTTAGCCGTTTGATCCCACCGATCACTTCTGCACACTATCCGCCCATATATATCAGAAAAAGTTGGCTAACATACTTGCGACATGGATTAAAACACCGGAGTTTAATAAGGTTGACAACCGTGTAAATGCTTTTTATTGGAGGCAACACAACGGTATTTATGTCGGTGCTGCAATTCTTGAGCTACCGTTTTACCAATCAAATGTTCCGGACTATGTCAACTTTGCTGGAATTGGGCATGTGATTGCTCATGAATTTATGCATGGATTTGATAACATCGGACGACTGTTCGATGAAAAAGGCAATGTTCGAGTTTGGTGGACCAATGATACATCAGACAAGTATGAAGCGAAGACGCAATGCTACATTGAGCAATACGACAATCATGACCTTAATGGAAAAAACACTTTGGGGGAAAATATTGCTGATAATGTTGGTGCTAAGGTTACCTATTACGCCTATAAGAAATACATGGCGCGTCGCGGTGTTGAAACGGAGCCTGCGTTGCCAGGATTCGAGAAATACACTTTGGATCAGATGTATTTCATGCTACAAACAAATGTTTGTTTTTAGTTTTAAAAATTAAAAAAATTTGTATTGTGTGTTTAGAAATGGTGCGATGTCATGACAAAAGGTCCGCTCAGAGATCCCAATGATCCGCACGCTCGCTCACTCATGCGTGCAAAAATAACGGCGAAAAATATGAAGGATTACAGCCGTGCGTTCAATTGCCCTAAAGGATCTGAGATGAATCCTGAAAAGAAGTGCTCTATTTGGCAGCAGTAGGGTCAATGCAATCATCAACGTTAATGAAATAAAGTTAGATTTGACTGTTTTTATATTGGATGAAAGTTTGTACTTTTTATCTTGTTGATCTGTCATATTTCTCATTTAGGATTTCTTTCCTGATTTTCACAGTTTGCTTCAATCTTCCGTAAAACACATTACTTATAAAATTTCAGTTTTATCCGCAAAGACGCAAAAGTTGAATAACAAAATTCTGGACGAACTTTTTTTCCGACAAGTAAAAGACAAAGCCGCAGTTAACAGAATAGGACGAATCAATCAAGCTAGTATCATGAAAATGGGTAGACTCAACCGACGAAATTCAAAACAAACATCAGCCCCGATGGAAGGAGGAAGTACAGATGCAAGGCTGGCAGAAAACTTAAAACAATATCACTTTTAAAGCTGATTAAAATGGTTAGCCAAAACCCCAAAAACATGAAAAGAAAGTCACAGACCGCCGGAGCCTAAGCATCGCTGTGCTGTGGTCGCTGCGAATTTTATCGCTAAAAATTCTGACCAACGAAAGGGCGAAGATGTCGATGACCTAACTATGTAAGCTACAATGGACAGAAGAAAAGCTGGGTGGCAGTCGACGGGCTCCAGGAAGTGGCGATCGTAGACAAAAATCCAGAATTTGGGTTAGCTTGGTGGTGGTGGTCGGGCAGTGGGATAGACAGAATGGACGAGTTACAGTATACTTATGGCAATAAGCACATATGTGAAAGATGCCGGGAATCGGGATGCGGCAGCCAAAAACAGGTCTAGGAATGTAAAAACACAAAAATAGGCAGTTTGGTGGAATAGAATTTCAAAAAGGGGCGGGGCCTCCTGCCAGCCAAACAACAATTTGCTGATAATGTTACAGTAATCCATCGGTGAGAAATAAATATATTAAAACTACAAAATCAGAATGCAAAAAACTGTCTCCAAACAATTTTCAGCTTGCTAGTTCAAGTGCGCAACAACTCGAAAAAGCTACAGTAACCGAATGGGAAACACTATGGGATCTGATTTAAAGTAATAGAATTCTGGTAAAGTTAAAGGTAAAACAAAGCAGAGCGGATTTGAATTTTTGTTTTAAAAAATTTACAGATCGAACAATAATCGTTAAAGGAAAACAAAAGGTAAAACGCGGGCAATAAACAAGGTTGCAATAACTAAATTGTTAATAAAAAACAGAAAACAGCTTATTTTTTAGATCGACTGAAGAAGCCGCCCTTCTTGCTCGATTTACTGCCGCTTTGCTCGGCTGGCGGTGGACTAGATTCGCTCAAGGGTTGACTCGTCGAATGGGATAACGGATCAGCGGACACGGCGGAAGGCACGATGGCCGGTACGCCAGCGGCGTTTTGGAGCTGGGATAGCCATCGTTGGAGGTCTTCCTGGAAATTGGGGGGTTTTTAGATGATGTTTTGGAGAAGAAAGTTGAAAAAATTGACAAACCTCATCATTAGCTTGCAGCAAATACTCCCCACCGGTCGGCAATCTCACCGCAATGACGTGTTTTCGCTTCGGATTCTCCGCCGCAGTCACGCTACAGCCGGCTAAGGCTAGTCCAGGCTCGTTACGGTAAGTCGTGCCGTCTTGGCGGTGTTTCGCGTCCTTGAAGAAGTGTAGCTCGCCGTTTTGGAGGACGGTGTAGAGCTTGTCCCACGCGCTAAAAACCATAATTTTATTCTCAAATCCCTTTTTTAACCCATCAAACTCACCGATTCGACGCCTTTCGCTCGCCAGATTCATAAGTATGCTTCCGGATCAAGACACCTTCGAAGTTGTCACCAACTGGGGCTCCTGAAAACATATTCCTATTAAATTGCCCCTCAAAACAACCCAATTTCAGTGTTAAAAACATAAACAAACACAAATCGTGTTAAAACCAAACAACAAAAATAAACACAATACCTATAAAGTCATGTGGCTCAAACTTGGCCGATCTCGACAAGGACAATCTCCAGCCCGAAGGCTCTGACGCGGTTAGACGACTACGTTCACGCTCTGAAATTGACACTAACACAGGGTTACGACGGTAGAACACTGACGAATAGAATTGAAAATGTGAATGCAATTTGAACGAAATTGTGAAAATTGAACGAAAATGTGAGTCAAAACGTGTTTACAAAAACCAAAAAACGAAATAAAACAAACACAGTACCGAGAGTGCTATGCTGGAACGATGACGGCGATGCCGTGCCAGCGCTGCCAGAATAGTGCGTGGAAACGGCAAGTTCTCCTGGAATGTGGGGTGTGGGTGGAAAATGATAACGAAATTGATACAAAGTGGATAGAGTTTCAAATTTTAACGATTTTAAAGAAAGTCGAGACAGACCACCCAGGGGGCCTTTCGGACCACCCATGGCGGGTACTGTAACAAATTCCAAAAATGTGTAAAAATACAAAATGGGCAAAACCACAAACGCAAAAGTGTCCAAAAAGTGAAAAAGTATCAAAAAACAATAAAAAAGTGCAAATTTCCATCAAAAAATCGATTCAAAAACCAACCTTCTCCACTGCGGCCGGGCTCACTGGCCGGGAAGGATGTCTCTCCGCTTCTGCCAGGCTGCGTACTGTGTCCGGGAGTGGCACGGCTTGGGGAAGCGCGTGCTCCGCCATAGTCGCCACGACGTTGCATTTCCTTCAACTCGAAGTTGGTCAACTTTTCAAGGGCCAGGAAGCGTTCATCCTGGGCCGCCGCCGATTTCTCGAAGGCTTCGTGCTTCTTGATGAGGGCAATGACTTCTTCGAGGTTTCTGCCAAAGTTCCGGGAACCGAGATAAGGCTCCTGGGCCGATAGCCAGGCATCAGCGACAGCGGCATCGCGGGCGAATTGGTAGACTTCGAGGATGAGACGGAGGTATTCCCAACGGTCCTCCCAGCGGTGCATCATTTCGGCGCGTTCGGTCGTCAGCTTGATAAGCTTCTTCTCAATCTCGGCGGAGGCGTAATGACGGGCATCAAGCAAGTTCCTGCCAAGAGTGATGCAGGAAGCAAAGTTGATCTCACGGGTATCGATTTCAGCCTTCAAGCTCTGGTGGTTGTTCATCAGAAGCTCGACACCGGAAACATCGCGTGGGCGTTCTTGGCTAGTCATTTCACGCTTGACTTCGTCCATCCAGAGGAGCAGGTCACGGACCATGTTCATGAATCGGAAAAGGTCGCTAGTATCGCGGAGTCGGCTCGATCTCGCGTCGCACATGGCCTTGAGTTGCTTCCAGGCTTTGAGGACTTCACCTTCACGGGTCGCGATTTCAACGGCCTTATCACCGGCATAGCTGTCATGAAGGTAAGCGGCATCTTCCTCAATCTGCTTGACCTGGGCACCGATGGCATCAATATCCTTCAGGAAATTGTGGTGCTTTCGAGACAGCGCACCGACAGTGGAGCTATCACGTCCAAGCTCGTCCGGCATACCGTGGGTCTTCTCCAAAATGCGAGATAGACAATCTCGGCAGTCGTGGAAGAACTTGTGCATGCGGCGAGAGGCTTCCAGCATCTGGGCACGGGTGTCAATCAATTCCAACAGGTTCTCCCAGGCTTCGTTCAGCGAATCCTTCCACAACGCGATAGTCGGGGCATCAGTATGCCCGTTGCGGATGAGGTTATCGCAGTCGCCGTTGGCATTGGCAACACGCTCAGAACCGACGGCCTCGGTGTCACGGGCAAATTGGGCAAAATGCTCTTGAAGCATCTGGACGTGCTCGTAGTCTTGGCCATTTTCATGCGAGCCAGCGACGACTTCCTTGTCGGCGATCCACTGGAGCAGGTCGTCGATTTCACGGTGAAGGGCATAGAGCTGGAGGGTTTCGTCCAAACGGGCACGACGATCCCGAGCAAGATCTTGAAGACCGGCATATAGCTTCTCGATTTGGCCTTGGCGAAGGGTTACTTGGTCGGACAACGGTGATTCGTCATCGACAAGCTTCTTAGCGCGGGCTGCCAATTCCCTAATTTGATCAGCGTAGCGGTTGATAGCTTCCTGGAGCATTTCATGCTTCCTAATCTGGTTCTGTGTCGAGAACTCGTCTTTGCCACGCTCATCTTGCATCATGTAGAGCTCCTGTTCGCTCATCCAGGCTTCAGCTTCGTTGCAATCGTACAGATATCTGTGGGCAAGTTCGGCTTCACCCAGATGTTGCTTCTGCTTCTCGACGGCATCACGAAGTGCTTGCCATTCGCCTTGGAGCTCAGCAATCTTGTCCTTGAACTGGTCAGCGTTTTCATGGCCTTCATCGATCAGATTCTGTCCGTTGCCGGCAATCTCGTTGATCCAGCCCTGATGGGTGTCAAGTTCAGATGCAAGGGTGGCGTTGTTCTTCTGGAGTCTGTTACAGTCTGCCAGATTTTCACCCAATGGCTTGCTCTGCGCAATCGGAAGGCGGTCATTGATGTAGCCCTTTTCGTCTTCGACATCACGCATGAACTGGAAGGCGGCCTTCTTGCGCTCCAAATCCCGACGACGGTCTTCAAGCGGGGCACGGAGCTTCTTCAGCTTCTCAGCGACAGCAATACGGTGAGCACGGATTTCCTCGAGCTCATCGGGGTGAAGAACTTCGATATCGGGCTCGAATTCTTGCAGGGACTCGAGTTGTTGGACCTTCTTGACCATTTCGTTTTCGATCATGGCTTGACGGGTCATAGCAACGTTGACGGTAGTCAAATCGCGTGGGCGGTCTTCGCCATCGATTTGTTGTTCCAAAGCTTGCGCCCAATCCTTCATATCAGCAATAGATTGAACATAAAGTTGCTGGCGGTTTGCGTCGAAGAGCTGTTTGCCCTTTTCTTCGGTCGTCTTCTCGAGTTGCTCCCATTGAGTGGCAAGCTCGTTCAAACGAGGATCGATCGATTCCAAAAAGTCAGGCTTGTCATCGCTGAGCTTGACGGCAGCATGACGAAGATGAGTGAGGCGGTCCTTGTTGGATTGGAGCTCGCTCTGGAAGGCTTGATGCCGATTGAACTTGCTCGTGATGGTTCTCGCGTCACGGTAGGTCTCATCCTGGGCGCGGATCATCTTCTCTTCAATCCACTCACGCAGTTCTTCGCAGTCAGACAAGAACTTCTGCAGATGGAGGGCATCATCAAGTTTCTGCGTAATCGCATTAGCGCGTTCACGGTTAGCGATTCGGCGTTCATCGATGTTACGGGCCTTCTTGTGCACCTTATCAGCGGCATAGTGCGATTCGGCATCACAAAGCTGGTCACCGAACAACACGACGGAGTAGATCTTGTCGTTGTTGGCATCCATTGTCATCAAAAGATCGGCATGACGCTTACGGAGAAGTTCAGCCTCCTCCAAGGAAGTCGGAATCCGCTCATTGGCAAGCTGGTTCTCCTGTTGGGCAAGAAGGACTTCAGCCTGCTTGGCATCGCGCAGGAACATTTGCAGATTCATGCCCTGGCTGAGCATGTTCTGTCGGTTCTCCCACATGCGAGACAGCTCTTCCCAGCCTTCTTCGAGGCCGGCCAAGCGTTGCCGCAAGAACATGTACTGCGGATCGGTCTGATCCTGGGTCACACGATCGCCCATGGCACGCATCTTGTCGTAATCTTCCTTGTAGTTGTCGATCTCATCACGAATAGCAGCATGTTGTTGAAGCAGTTGTTCGGCTTCGGCCATCGATTGAGGTTCGTCTTCGCTGGCGACTTGGCGCTGGGTAGCGGAGAGCCAAGCTTGGAAGTGATCCAAATCACGGAGGAAGCGCTGGAGATCGCCGGCTTCGTCGAGCTTGGTCTCGTGTTCGCGGACCTTCTTGTTAAGGACATCCCAGACCTTCTGGATGCGCGCAATGTCTTGATGGATAAGTTCGGCCTGTTGGGGCTTCTCCTTTTCGATCTTTTGCGCTTCGGATTGAAGGGATTCAAGCTTGGCCTGGATGGCAGTCAAGTCGCGCTCCATCATAGACAGACGACGCTGGAGCTTCATTACACCACTGAGATCGTTAGTAAGGCCTTCAGAATCTTCAAGGATGCGAGTCTTGTCCTCGATCCAGGTGACGGTCTCCTGGCAATCGATGCGGAAGGTCTCGAGGCGGTGGGCGCGTTCGAGTTCATCCTTCTTCTGGTCGACCATGTCCTTCAGCTGAGCCCAACGAGCGTTAAGCGTGTTCTGACGGGTTTCAATGTCGTCAGCGTTGGGGTGGTCGACATCGAGAAGCTGTCGCGCCAGCTTGTTGACTTTGTTGACCTTCTCTTCCTGGGCGCCGAGATCGCGGACCAGGGTGTCGAATCGGTGCTTCATGATCTCGACTTCTTCGAGATCATTGGTAGGGATCAACGTATCAAGAAGTTTGCCCTTCTCATCGATCCACTTCTCAACGGCATCGGCGTCACTTAACATCTTGTAAAGACTGAGCGCATCGATAAGTCGCTGTTTGCGCAGGTTAGATAGGTCTAGCAGGTCGCGCTTTCGCTTTTCAGTGACGCTAATGCGCTCCAACACATCGGGATGGGCACGGGCTTCTTCCGGCAGCTGGTTGACGGTGGCCTGGAGGGTTTGAAGTTGGTTCTCGAAGCGGACAATCTCCTCATCAACGCCGTCATGCTTGCGGAGCAGCGCCTGGGTCGTGGATTCATCGCGACCGACGTCGTCACTGCTGATGACCTTGAGGGTGTCAACAAGCTTGGCGTCGACTTCATCGGCATCCGTGAAGAACTGGTAGTAGTTGACGCCGCCCTCAAGTCGGCGACGACGAGCATCAGCAAGCTTGCGAAGTTGGTCATAGGTGTCGCGAGCTTCGGCAAGGCTTGGCTCGTAGTTGGTCGCATTGGGCACGCCTTCACCGATGAGGGTCTTGAGTTGATCGTCCAGACTGTCGAGATCACGGCCAAGGGACGCCAGATTGTTTTCAGCGTTGCGGTGCTGGGCGAGAAGTCGGTTGACAGACGTGATATCACGGCCGATGTCGGTGAGTGCCAAGACTTGGCCTTGGTCCCGGAAGTTGGCAGTGAGCTCATTGAAGTCGAAGACGAATTGGTGGAGACGCTTGTTGTCTTCCAACTTGTTCTTCTTCTCGGCAGCGAGATCACGCAATTCTTGGTAACGGCGATCCAGCTCGTCGAGAGCGCCCTGCAGCTTGGCACCGTCAACTGGGCGGTAGCCATCGCCAGCGGGGCCTTCTTCGCGGAGGTATTGCTCGGATTGTTGGTTGACATTACGGATCTGGTCGTTGATGATGTTCAGATCAGATTCGAGCAAATCGTGCTGCTGGAGCAGATCATCGACTTCTTGGAGATGGTTGCCAAGATTCTCGAAGAGCAACTTCCGCTTGACATCGTCGCACTCATCCTTAACATTGTCAATGTCGTAGAAGAGCTTCTGCGCATTCAACGTCAAGTTCAGATGGTCACGGCGAAGTTGAAGAGCTTCAAGCAAGGCGTTCCACAAAGCGATGACATTGTCTTTGCGTGCGTCAACACGCTCAACTTCGTGATACTTCTCATTTCGGAGCTCATCCGCGACGGCGACCACTGCCAAAACACGCTCTTCATAGGCGTAGATGTCGGTTTCAATAGCTTCGTGCTTCTTCTTCGCGGCCTCAACACTGCCAATATCATCGCCGAAGTTCTCTTGGTTGACGAGGCGTTGGTTCTCGCCGAGCCAGGTTTCACGCATACCGGCCTTACGGTCGAAACGAGCAGCAAGTTGTTCGAGCTTCTCTTGGCGGATGAGTTCTTCCTTCAAGGCGAGCTCACGGGCGTGTTCAGCCTTCTCCAGATCTTCCCAAGCCTTGTTGATGTCAGCCACTGTATGGCCTTCGCGAGGGTGGAACAAGCGCTGGTTGTTGGCGCGCATACGGCTCAGAAGCGAGAAGAACAAAACTTCCAATTCACCTTTTTCCGTGAATTTCGGCGGCTTTTCCTGGGTACGGTAAGCATTGAAATCGGTCAATTGTCTCTGAACACCAGTCAAGCTGTTCTCGAATTCTCGGTCGTTGAGATTCTTGATGGTCGAGCGAATCCATTCCAACAAATCGCTGGACAGGTTTTCATACTTGTCTTTCAAGGCTTCATTTTCCATCATTTCGTTGATGACTTTGCCAACACGCTTGCCCTGGATGTTCTCCTGCTTCATCTTGTTGAAATAATGATAGTAAGTGACGACATAGGTGATGATCGACTTGTCGTCGGGGGTGTCCACATTGACATCTTCAGCGTCGAGGAACTTCGGCAAACCGAGTTGGGTTTCGGCGACATCGAAAGCGTGACGCAGATTGTGGAGGGCGTTCGACTTCTGGAGCTGATCATACTCAATCAGATCCGGACGATGCTTATGGATGAGCGCATTGAAGGCCAAACCATCACGCCATGATGTCGAGAAGTTCTTGACGTTGACGTTTTTGTAGCCAGCGGTCTTCATTTGGCACCAAAGGAGAAGGGCTTCCTTGGCCGAACGTGTTTCTTGGTTGTCGGCATCTTCGAAGGTGATGTCTTGGATCTAAAAATAGAAAAAGTTAAACTTCTTTCGGTAGTATTAATCATTTTGATGGCCGGAAATGGCTGTCTTTCTGACTCAGCCATCAGATAGGCGCCTATTCAGAGTTTTTGGTGTTCCAAAAAATGACTGATAAGAAAAATTAAGCATGAATGACCATTTTGTCAAATTCTGATAACAAAAGCTTTGTTGAAAAACGAACCTGGAATCTCAGAATGATTGTCCAAATCAGACCCAGCGTCAATCTCGCACTTCCATCAACAACGTCGGCACTGCCCAAATTTTCCAAATGGACGTGTTGATCTCGCAAAAATTGCAAAGCCTTATCCACATTTTCAAGGCAATGAATACGCATCTTGCCGCGGGTCGGCTTTGGTAACCGCTCCCCGGATAGGACCGTAAGCAAGCGCAGGAGCATCTTGCCATCGCGCATGTCGACGTAGAGGTCGTTGATCTTGCAGTTGACACGGATCAGATGCGAATTCACCCATTTTGTGAAGGTTTTCTTTTGGACAAGTTCTCGTTCGTCTGAAAATACATTTTCATTAAACTTCAATTCCAACACATTTCGTCAATAAAAACGAAAAACTAAATGGCCCCCCTATTAGTTAAGCTACAGTACTCTTAACCCTAATTTAATCAATAAATCAATCAACCTCGTAACCTATCAATCTTAAAATCCAAAATAGTCCTCTTATCATGCCGTTCAGTCATAGCCGGATTAAAATAGTCCTCAACAGCCATACTATCCGAATTGGAATTTATTGAAATCGCCTCAAAATCTTTTATTTTTCGGCGAGGCCCACCAAAACCAGCCACAATTTCGGCCATGATGGTATGGATAAGTTTTACAGTTTTGTCAAAACTCTGATGGGGTCGGGCCTAGTAGAGTCAAAAACACCTCCAAGGACAAAGAAAGTGGAAGAAGATGAAATTTCGGCTAATAAAAGGCATCAGCCCGGCCCTCCCTCGCAAATATTGACGCCAAGGACCCGAGGAACGGAGGACCGATAAGCTGGGGTGACGGTTTTTCCCTTTTTTGGCGGAAAGGAAACGTTGATCGATTATCTCAGGCTTCATGGGGCCATAAATACAAACAAAAATGAGTTTATTTGTGTTTTGGATGCCTTTAGAAAGTTTAGAGGGGTTTGCACTTTTAATTTTAGGGTTAGTTTTGTCATTCATCGAAATTCGGAAATGGTAAACAGGCATGAAGCAACATTTTACAGTGTGGTATGCATGGCCAAGCAGACAGCTGCTACCGAATGGCTGGCAAGGTCAACCATGGTCGGTCAAAACGCAACTATTGATGTGAGTCAAAATTGAATATGCCATGCATCTGTTCCCCATTTTACGATGAATAACTTATTCTGACTCAAATTATATAAAAAATAACACTAACCTGCAAGCGGCCTAATCCTAGAGCGTTCGAAATGGCGCGAAGCCGAGTTATCATCGTATTCGTCGTAGGGATCGGCATCACCGTTGGCATAGTTGTTGTCTGGCCCACGGACGGCAATATCGGTCGTCATGGTTAAGTTATCTAAACGATAATCATTACCATCTGTCTTCCGTAAGTGTCAAGAACCAACTTTTTTCACTCCACAATCGTTAGATGTTAGATGAGTCAACCGAGTGATCGATTGGCTTTGTGGTTCGTAGCTGGCAGCTCTAATTGCCCCAAGGCGATAAAACGGAGAAGAGGGAACTACAACGGCCTTCGTTGCGCTAAGGCCGTGTGCTGGATCGGTCTCTCTCGTGTCGCTTTAAAAGCGGTGAGGGGGGACGGACGGCGGATCGGATCGTCGGATGGCAGCTCTGCCGAAGGGGCAGGATGAAAAAGGGGGGCCGAAAGCCGCGGTGGCAGCGAACCTACAACAATAAAACCGTTAAACATTGAATTTAATTAGAAAAAAAGTTCAATGAGCTCGAAAAAGGTGAACCAAACTGGCTAATTACGGTATAAAAAACCACTAAATGGCCCATTACGGTAAAAAAACACGCAAAAAACATAACGAAACCCATCCATTTCAAAACCGATACTATTATAAAACTCGAATTCATTTCGCCACAAAAAAGCAGGCCAGACACAAATGCAAGCTTCTGACCATGGAAGGAAAAGGAAAAGCGGTAGCGAGCCTCAGGAGGCCCCTGTGGCCTCGGGGCTCGCGTCGTTCGGTCGGGCAAGAAGTCAATGGGAAAATGAATATCCAACGACGTCGATGACGGACGTCGTTCCGGAGAGTCCGGACAAAAGCGGACGTTGGAATGGTTTTTTGAAAGGGGACGACGGCTGGGAAGCGGGCTGAGGGACTGTGTAATACTTTAGAGGCAATTCAAATTGGAATGATACGGCCCTGAGGCATGAGGGAAACGTTTTGAAACAATAAAAAAGGAATGAATAGGCAGGCTTAACGGTTAAGTTTAGGAAAACTGCTTTTAAAGGGTCAAAAAGGTTGTTATTGATGTTATTGAAGGAAGTTCAGGGTAGTGATGATGAGGATTGGCGGCAACTGCCGGGTGTAACGACGACCCCGGCCAAGTGGCTTACGATTTGACCATCGCCTGAGGGGTTGGCGAAGGCTATCGCGTCAGTTGGCCGGAGGGGGCCGATATCGGTTAAGCGACGGATAGCTTGGCTTGGACGGTGGTCGCGATGGCAAAACGCCGGCGACGGTTGTGGTCGCTAGCGGCTCGCAGGGGCCCTCACTGGCACGACCAGCGGCTGCGAGCCTCTTGCTCTTTCCCGTCGTTTTCCCTTCCGAAAAAGCGAGGGGTAATCGATGAGGCGACAAGCAAGCCAAGGCCACAGCCGCCGGTTGGGACACGACTACTCCCTGGCTCGCCGATGGCACTAGCCTAGCCCTCTCCAGCCGCCCAGCGCAGCACGCCTTTTCTCTCGATCTCGGCCACAGTAGCTGACTGGCCGACGGAGACAAAAAACGGGGGGTCGGCTCCGTCGCGAACAACGAAACGGCACTCCCGGGAGAGTGCCGCGGCGCATCTTAGTGTCCTAAAGGCACAAATGCAACCACTACTACCGAAAATCGGAAACAGACCCGTCTTTGGCCCAATGCGCACAGCCTTCTGTGCCATGTATACCAAAACCAAAACCGGCGCAAAGCAGTATGTAGCTTTTTTAAGGAAAAGGGATGCCATTAAAAGCGTCCAAGCCACTCGTCGCGACACCCACCGCCGGCTGCCATGCCATGTTTTAAGGACGGACTTGAAACAATGAACAGAAGAAAAAAAACGGTGGCGTTCATGGACGATAAAATTTTAAAAGCGGCACGAAACGGCTTAGAGACAGACTTTTTGGAAGCTGAATTCATGTCTGGAAAGAACTGTAATCAAAAAAAGCGTCAAAGAATGCGAAATAGTTTATTCAATTCGCTTTTGTCCGAGAAAAAGTCCACTTCCGGAACTAGTAGCTTACTGGCAGTCGTCGGAAGGGGACAAAATCAGTGCAAGCTGGCCGATGGATCTCGTATATCCGTTTCCTGGCTAGCGATGGGACGCGTTGGGACGGAAAGGGGAAGAAAAAACCAGCCCCTCTTGAAATTGGCGACATGTGGCCTGAGGGGATCGGGGAAAGGGCTGGGAAATGGTGAATTGATACAGTTTTGCGCGAACCTATGCTTGATATGGCCATATAGACGCACTTTTATGACGTTTTTGGACTCAGATGGACGTAAGTATTTCAAAAAGACTTGCAAAAGGTACAAAACGAGTTAGAAACTTCCACCCAGCCAGCTGGCTTACGTGAAAACGGTCGGGCCAGCGTGTAGTCGCACATGCAAAAAGCACCCCTTGCGCTTTACCTGTTTCACGTTTCTAGCTTACTCAACATAAGCTTGACGGAGATATGTACCAACATTTGCAACGGTCTTGGTCTTTGCGCGAAAGTGCAAATATCAAGCCAAGCCTAGTGGGTGCCTATCAAGCTTGCCCCGAGCCTCGGGCAGGTATCAGCCACTCCTTTCGTCAACAAAACATTAGTTTCGGGGTTCCATGTGCGAGGCAGGACAACAAAAAAAGGTCTACCTCCACATACAGGGACAAAAAAATGTGTACACAAAATGTGAAGGTGAAGGAATTGAATTTCTTTTCAACCCCCTCCATCGAGGTCTGCGTGCTCATGAGCATGAAGCCAGCTCGCAAGCACACGTCAAAAGTCAACGGAAAAACCGTCAAAAAACAGCTCGGGGCTTACAAACAGTACACTTGAAGCTAATTGAAAGTCAGGAAGAAGTAATCAATGTTTCTGATTTGCATTTTGTTTATCAACTGGCTTAGTCTTATCAGACACACGCGGTTGAAGTAGGTGTAAGCATTCCAAAACAGGGTTCTTATCAGAATTTGCACGCTTTGAGTCCCCAAAATAAGCAAAATTGCCATTATTAAGCCTCAAGCATACTAAAAAAACAGTTTACATGAAGACTACTTACTTAAGGACACTAAAGACCTAAAGACAAGCACCATATGGAAGTGACTTGTCATAACTGGCCTCCCAAAACGACTCAAGAAGGAGCGCACCAATTGAAAAGGGAAATGGGCCCCAAACTGCAAAGGCACCCATCTTCCAGTGAAAGCTTTACAGAAACAAACAAAAGCTCGCCTTTCTCGCCGATTCTATAGCCCCCGAGATGGGATGGAACACATTTGGGCCCCGGCCGAGGGCAGGCGATGCTGCTCCTCAAATTGGACGATAAAAACAGGGGACCGATGGGCTCGATGGAGACATTACGCCATTACACTACTACTACTATGTGAAAAGCGACACTCGGGCGCGGTAAAAATAAAAACGGTTTTATGTATCGGGGACGCATTCGGATTCGTATGAGCATTCACATTGCTTCAGGGGATAGACAGACTGAAGACTAGCAGGACAGGCGTCAAGTTGGGCAATCGAGTGGTTTTAACGGGTCTCAGAGCGAAAACACCATAAAAATCGACAAGATTAACACATAAACCTGCCTTTGTCCTCCGAGGTAAATAAAAAACAAACAATTTGTTGACGTGAGTCAGATCGATCGCACTCTGATCGATCAACAATGTCGAAAAAACCTAGGGACATGTATGTTATTGACGAGTAGTGGAATTTCATGGGCTTGTTTTACGTTTTCACGTCGCTGCCTCCGCCCCACTCCCATAAAAGGGTAGTAGCTGGGCGCTGTCGGAAGGTGTCATTGTGTATCAGAATCAATCAAGGGAAACAATGTCGTTCACTTTTTGGGGTGGGTAACGTGAATGTTAACGTTCGAGGAAATAAATACACACGCTAGAGCCAGAAGCCTGGGTGCGCAGATGGGGTAGACGAACTTGGGCAAAACCACTTTTTTTAACTTTTTGAAGAGCAATTTGATTCATTCTGAAGGTTCAGAAGTGGTTAAACTTGGAATTGGATTCGGAATTGGACATGTCAATCAGAAGGTTGTTGCGAATGTTGATGGATGATGGGAATACACGTGGGGGTGAATCAGGGGTTGGAAATGGTTGAAATTATGGTTTTTTCGGAGGTTGAAACTGTTTTTTTACAAAAATGATAGGAAGTTAACAAAACAGCCAAATCAGACTGAGTTTTGTTAGTTAGTAAATGGAAAAATTCTACCATAACCCATTCAAAAACACCCCAAATCCCGATTTTTATTATTTATTTAAAAGTGTCGTTATCTCACGATAAGCCGCTCCAGCTCCCGCCCCCGGCAGTAATCGAGACGCTTTAGTAGTTTCGGCAAAAGCGAACGGAAACTGTTGCAAAGCCAGCCTGTGGCGACGGGGCCCGGAATCGCGTGTAACACGCTTTTGACGCGACGACCATTGTCGACGTCGCAAATCGAGTTTTCGCGGCTCCCAGCACCGCCAGAGGGGTGATGGGGATGAAAAAAACGGAATGAAGGCCATAACCGACGTGGTCGGGACATCAGGATTTTGGATTTGTGCATTCAAATCGTAAATTTAGGGACTATTCACGGATTTGGAGGGGTCTGAATCCGATGCGGGGTTTGTAATATGTGCAAAAAAGCTGTTTTGAGCATAATATAGGTAATATACAGGTAGGTAGGATGTTGAAAGGTGGCAAACCAAACAAAGATGAATCACTTCACCCTAACAGCTGTAGTTCAGCCCCTAATGAGAGGCCATCAATCACTCTCACACACTTTGAGACAATCAGTAAAAAGTGATATGGCATGGCGTTCCAGTCTCGACCGAGTCAAACCCAGACAATGAGTTCACTCCCGGAAGCCATACTTATCCTCACTGTGGCTGGGAAGGCCCAGAGGGCATTGCCGGACCACATCGACGACAAACCGCCTTCCTTCCGTCCGTTCTTTTTAGACCAGTGACTCAGAACCGGCTAACTGCCTCAGGCGGTTTCCCTCAGCCTCCTATCACTCGACTTGAAACGGAGACTTGTAGCTCGAGACCGAAAGTGAAAAGCGCCAGCTAGGCCAGCGGGGACCGTCCAGTTGGGGCGAGCCTTTTTCCACGTATTACAATCGGAAGGACCCGTCAAAACACACACGACAAACGCTTGTGAAAAATGAGGACGACATGCTTGTTGCAAAACGCAACTGTCTCCCGTCTGTGGCATCAAAGCCAAAAAAGGCGAAGAAGGCAAAGGGGTGGAGCCGCCGACGGAACATGTTACAATGCTTGTTGGTTTCGGCTTTGCCAGACAATGATGCCGTCGATGGGGTTGGTTACGCATGGATGATCAGTCGAAAACAGTTTTACATAACCGAAATTACTAAACAAGTTGAAATTAACTCAAAATTTCAACATTTCCCGAGTCAAATTTCGAAAGTTTCCATCCAAACAACCAAAACGCAACCTTCAGATGTTCTGTAACACTTCCCCACGGAAAGTCTTAACTTTTTTTCATGCATAAAAAGTGCTTACGCAGCCTTGGAAACCGATTAAATCAACTTTGTGACTAAAATTACGTGGAAAAAAACACAAGTAAACATGCAAAAGCAAACTGAGATGCGCAGTTAGAGCTGAAGCTGAATCGAATCGGAGAATCACAGGAAACAGGTATCAATAAATACGAAAAATAGTCCCAATTTTTGCAAAACACGAGTACAACAAGCGAAATCTGATGCCTAACTGCGCTAAAAGTGATCGACATCGACGCGGACAAGTATAAGTTGTGGCCGGTTATAAGTGGACGCGATCTCGATCCCCGAGATAATACGGGGTGCGGTTGAACATTGACTGCCGAGATATTTGATGTTTCGGGCGGATAAGTGCAGCTTTTTGGGGGGTTTTGAGTTAATTGGGGTACTGTAGGCTTGCTAAATGGGGTAGTTGGTGGCTATTTTTGGTAAAATTCTCAGATTTGGTTATTGTAGACTGTACTGGATGAGTCAATAAGGTTGGGCCAGCTCAGCGCACACGCGCACATACACGTAAAACACGTTGTATACGTTGCGGATAGGGGTGGGTTGGTTGTGTACAAGCCCCGGGGTCGGCGACACCTCTTCCCCCTCTCGACATGATGTTTCAGAGCCCCGCCGGAGGGGGCTTTGTCGTCGATGTCGATGGAGGATGGAGACAGTCGGTTTCGCCCTCAGTTGTATGATGTGCTGCTGCATTCAGAAAAGGGAGTAAACATTTCAATGACGCCGCCGCCGATGGAACGCACTCACGTACACGTTGGGCTGGGGCCCCGAAGCAACCACGACGGCGGAAGAGTGGGTGGCGACGAGGTCGAGTGCGCAGCCTTGGCTGGGGGTGGCCCCCGCTGGCTGGATCGAAGGAATCGATCGACCTCGGTTGGGGTGATGGTGGTGGTGTTTGTTGGCAGGAATTGCCTTGCCCTCTGCGCGAAATAGACCCCCACCAATGGTGGTCGCCGTTGGCATGCATGCATGGGTTTGGTGTCCATCGGCTGCCGCGGCGGCGTCAATGGACTCGCGAGGCGGCGCTTTGAAGGTCAACCGCACTCAAAGCGAAGCAAATCTGTGACGGAGAAGACCTCAATGAGCTCCGAAATCCGTAAAAAGGTCAACTTAGAGGGTTTGAACGTTTCTATTTTCAATTTAAATGTAAAAATTTAACGTTTCACATGCGAACGGCAATCTGAACTACCGTAACCACCCCAAAACAAGATCAAACCATCTCTAATCCAATCCCGATAAACAATAGCCCCATCTAAATCCAACCACAGCAACCGCCGCCGGCACTGTCCCTCCCCAAAGTCAGGATAAACGATGTGAAAAGCGGCCCGCCGTCCCGCGGGAATTGAATGATAGTCGCGCTATGCCATTGTGCCCCCAAAGCTGGCGCTGTGCCATGGCAGATTCGGCCTCAAGGCACTGACTGCGACCATTTTCAACAACATAAACAATGGAAACACGAACGACGACGGAAATCGACGACAAAAGAAGTTACAACCAGCTGTCTGGGCACTGCAAGGTTGGAAATGGCATTTGGGAAGGTCGTTCAAGTGGTCTTCAAATGATCAAAAAACTATTTGACAATATTTGTGAAAATCAAAATATAAAACGTTGCTACACAAAAATTAAGATACTGTCAACAACTAGCGCACCGGAACTCGTACAATACTTGTAATCTGTTTTCAGATTTATCAAAACAACAAAAACATGCCTCCAAATCCAAAACATTGAAAGCGTGTGCCGGTCGCAGTGGCTCAGCTGCCAATATTGAAAGTGACCAATAATTAAATTTGGCCATTATTGGCGTTATTTGCTGTCCGAAACTTAATGAAATTACGATTTATATTGGACGGATACGAGATAGCTGTCTTTTAATAACAATATACGTTACCGAAAATGCGTAATGAGCAGTGTGTGCAGAATCTGAAGATGCAAGTGGTCATTTGGAGGAAGAACTGATAATCTTAAAATATTTGGGGATAGTAAAAATGTCAAACGCTGAAATCGTCATTTTGAATTCCAAAGCAGCGCAATAGATCGTGATTGACACATAATTGAAGTTCAACAAAACGCCCTCGGGCATTTAGAAACTCAAAGTGATTTCAGTTTGCAGAAAGTTGCTAAACATACCAGTTTGAATCGATCATTTCGACGGAAGTTATGCCCCCTCAAACTCAAAAAAACTCAAACACCCTCCAGCAGCCAGTTTTTGGCCACCCGTGTCGAACGCAAATGCGCGGCGGTCGACCAGCTGAATATGCGTTCGCGTGCGCGTATTCTAATTTCGTTCAAACTTTATTCGGATCCATTTTACTGTTTTTCAAACTCTCGAATCCAAGATAATGTTTCATAGCTTCTACACATTTTCCAGGTCACCCAGCATGCGCGAAGCCAAGTCCCCATCCCATGAGCCCCTCGATGAAACCATCCACATCCCTCGAACCCGGCTGAAGACAGCTGTCCGGATCTGTGGACGCTTCAAAGATGATGAATTCATCAAAATTGGTGAGGAAACTGATCATGGTGTTGATGTTTCGGTTGACGGGACTGCGGTAAGCATTATTTAGATTGTTTTTGAAGAATTTGGCTTAACTTTGGAATGGATTTCAGACCAGTGTCCGCGTCAAAAAAGCCTTCAATCCCGCCGCGACAAATCGCGACGTCTACAATGGCCTTGTCAAGAAAGCCGTCGATCACTGCACCCGTGGACTCGACTTCTACATGTTGACCTATGGCTCCAAAGGGTCCGGAAAGACGCATTCGATCTTTGGATTGGAGAAGACTATGGGCGTTTTGAGGCTGTTCGTTGAAGGACTCCGAGAAAAGTACCGCATTGATCAAGTGTCCGACTTTGTTGTTGGATTCTCTTTTTTTGAGCTTAAACAGTACCAGGTAGGCCTCCAAATCCAATTTCAAAGCAAAAATATATATAACTTCCAGGTGTTTGACTGCCTATCCGACGCCAAAGGCCCGAAACTCCTCCGAACTCGCCTCCAACAGCCACCCATCGACACCCTTACCGAGTATCGGATATACTCCCTCCACGATTTGGAGGAACTTCTCCACTATGGTACACTTCGTCGGGCCAGTTTCATCGCAGAATTTTGTGAATCCGACACGACCAGCAATGTCTGCGCGTGCATCACAGTTCGAAGGACCATCACAGACGGCGAAAATGAGAAGCATTTGATCAGTCGGACTTACTTTTTTGATTTGACTGGCACCCCAACCGTATGTTTTTGCCTTTTTGACTTCTTTTTATATATAAATTCCTTCCAGGAGTCATCAGAAGCCACCGAACTCGACCAAGATCTCGTCTCCCTCCACAGTGTCGTCAACAAAGTCGTCCTCCGATGCCCCAACTTCCATATCAGCACTCTGGCGCGATTCCTTGAGCCGTTTCTCCTTGGAAAGGCCCTTGGCTGTGTTCTCGGCACGCTGCACCCGTCAGATGGCCATCAAAAAGAAGCTGTCGACACTTTGAACTTCCTGTGGCAGCTATCCAAGATCATGACAGTCCCGGAGGTTCATTACGACGAGGAAGTTCGGGATGATATCAAATATCCGCCGGCTTTTGACCCCAATATCTGCGGCGATTCTGAGGATCAGTCCATGTTCGCGTGTATGCTCGACCCGCCAGAAGCGCCATGCCTTGTTGAGGTTTTTTCGGACTATTCGCTGTCCTATTGGCGTCCGCTCGGTGCCTTTACATCGATGTTGAAGCTTCTCGACAAATCAGCCCTTCTGGAGGTATCCATGGCTTCGAAAACGGCCCCTGATGTCGATATTCGACCCAATTACGGTGTCGTTGAGGTCAATGCGGACACTGTTGAGCGGAATTCCGTCGGACAGGCTCACCATGTAAGTTTATTGATGCCTTTTTTGACTATTTATTAATTTTGTGTTACAGCTGGACGTCATCGCCATCAATGGCACCCGGTTCTTCCTGCTTCTACTCAATGATGAATGGGCGCCGCTTGATTTGGGCCGGGAAAGCGTTTTCATGCGTTATGTGAGGCTTGTTAGTCGGAAGTGAGTGTTTTTCTTGAATTGATCAAATTTAAAATTTTTACTTCAAAAGTGGGCGGAGTTTGATTAGCTCCGCTTACTTTTTAAACCACGCCCACTTTTGATAAGCTCCGCCCACTTTTTAAAATAACGTTTTTCATCATTTTAGAGCCAAAGAAGAACTCAACGCTCAACTCAAACAAGAAACCGAAGCCGATTTCCTCATGCTGACCAACGACATCAAAAAGGAAGTCCTCACAATGAACAACGAGTTCTACGAACTGAAGAAAAACAAGGATGACCCTGAATTGGATCACGAGGAGTTGGCTGAATTGGCGGATAAGTTGAGCTCGCTTCGGGATGAGATCGAGAATCACACGAGCCTGCATCAGGTCGTCAAGGAGGTCGTCGATGAGAACCGTCGGAGCAACGTCCTCAATGTCGACGACTTCTCGGACAGTGCTGAAATTGTTCGTGTGAGGGCCCTGGTGGAAAATGCCAATGCGGGACTTGGACATATTGGATGTCATTCGATTTCGTTCAGTCGGAATGTGTTCAACAGTTCGGGCGAGCTTTGCGTGAGGGTTTACGACTACCAGAAGAGTGGGTTATGGCTTTCTTTTGACTTGATTTGGAAGAAAGTGCCTTTTCAGAGCTCTACGCCAACCTCGGCCTCAAAATGTTCAAGAAGCTCTACGCCGACTTCTATGACATGTACCGTCAGGACGCGCATGATCTCGCGAACCAGTTCAATCTTCAACTGTACGCCCTCGATGTCCACTGGTTCTTGACCGAAGAAACCGGCAAATCGACTATTCTCACCGAACACGTCAAAAACAGCATCCCAGTGGCCGCGACTCGTCGAGCTTCCAGCGTCGCCCAGCTCCAGGACGCCTTCTACAAGCGAAAATCGGTCATTGCTCGTCTGTCCATGGGCACACGTGCCATGCCAGATGGCGAAGGCGAGGAATTCATGCACTACGTCTTCAGCTACATGGACAATGATGTCAAAGCGATGGAATCGGGGGATCCATTTGAAATGTTGCTGGACGGCTTGGCCGAGCTGCACAACCAGTTTTCCGTCTTTCGAATTTCTGAAAACACGACGAAGGAAAGCGTCCAGAAAAAGGCCCTCATCTTCTACAGTATCACAAAATTCGAAGACCAGATTGCTGCCGTGAACCGTCTTCTGCGGTATTATTACGTTGAGACGCAGAAGTTGGACTTGTGTGTGCATTTGGATGTTGTGAGTTTCCTTTTTTGACGTTTTGAAGGCCTAAAATGAGCGGAGTCAACATAGAATGTTTGATTTCAGGCGTTTGAACAACTCCAGTCCTTTGAATCCATCTTCCGCACGTGGGCCCGCATCATCTCCGATACCAAGCAAAACTGCGAGCCCGTCGTCAAGTCGCTTCATTTCGTCCTTGCCAATGTCGAGCGAGATCTCGGATCCTACGTCTTCTCGGTCGGAACCTATCTGCCGAATCCAGACACCAAGTACGCCGCCTTCAAAGAAGTCTTCACCGAAGGCGTCCTCAATGCCGCCGATTCCTTCATCCAAACCCTGCAAGGCCACATTAACCGCGAACACGTATCCGTGAGGGTCGTCAAACGCATTCTGACTGCGCATGTGCTTCGAGACCTGTACAAGTACGTCGGAAGTAAGACTAACTTCCGGGCAGGCTTTTATCTTGAGGTGTTCGTGCCTGTTGTCAGTTTTTATGAGACTACTTTTGGTTAGTTTTCGACTTTCATCAAATAACGATGTTAAATGATGTTCTTTTTAGGCGAAAACTACAAACATGTCACATCCGCCAAGTTCGTAATGATCAGGAATCGGATCCAGAAACACTTTTCGACCATCGTCACGAAGGACATCTTTGAAACGTTTGAGAAGGTCATTGCCACGCTGAAAAAGCAGGAGGACGATGAAGCAGCAGAGGATGAATCGCTAACTGGGCCACAAACATGTTCAACGCAGATGTCGATTGAAATGGAAGGGCCTTTGAGTGAACTTGAGATGGGTGATTGTTCATAATTTATTAAGCGGAGTGATATTTATCTGTTTATATGAGTCATTTGTGTTAATAAAGGTTTTTATAAGTTGATTTGAGGTGATTGGATTAATTCGGATCGCTATCAAAAGTCGCGGATTTGTTCAAATCGCAGACTGAAATGCTCTAAATGTTATTTTTATTTATTATTATATGTCACCCTCGAAGTCATGAGCACATTTTTGGATAAGGATCGTCGGTTCAAAATCTATCCGAAAAAAAATTTTGATCCGACATTATTTTTTGCAAAAATATTAGATGTCCATCTCTGAACCCCACCGAAACACAATCAATGTAGTGTGTACCCTTAATCGAGTGTAGTTTTGTAGTGTAACCACAACCAAAACTGATAACACCAAAATCACTTTCTTTCACCTTCCAAACAGCCTTAACCCAATTCACTTCCATCAAAATGTCCGTTGAAAAGACGAAATTCCAATGCCATCGCCTCGAGGGCAAAGTTGCTATTGTAACTGCGGCTACACTTGGGTAAGAATCCCACTTTCTGTCCTCCTTCCATCCACGTAATCTCCTTTCAGCATCGGTCTCGCCATCGTCGAGCGCTTAGCCCATGAAGGCGCTAAAGTCGTCATCAGTAGCCGCCGTCAAGCCAATATCGACACAGCTATCGACAGTCTCGTCAAATCCGGCATTTGCCGCAACCGCCTTGCCGGAATTGCGTGCCATGTCGGAGATGTCGCTCAATTGCAGAAACTCGTCGACTTTACGATTGAAAAATTTGGCCGGATCGACATTCTTGTCAATAACGCCGGGATAAATCCAGTGTTTGGAAGCGCCCTTGATGTCAGCGATGAAATGTTCGATAAGTTGTTCCAGGTCAATGTGAAGTCTGGCTTCATCTTGACCAAGCTGGTAGTTCCACACATGAAGAAGACCGGCGGCGGCAATATTGTTTTCAATGCGTCATTTGGAGGCTATTTGGCTGGGCCTGGCATCGGCGTCTACAGTGTCACGAAGACGACATTGCTCGGATTAACGAAAATGTTGGCTACTGAGTTGGCACCGTTGAATATTCGGGTTAATGGGATTGCTCCGGGGGTCATTAAGACGAAAATGAGCAGTGCTGTGAGTTGTTTGGGAAGGGTTTATTAGGCTTTTGTGGGCGTGATCCGAGATTGATTCAAAAAAGGGGTCAGATTCGGTGGTGAAATAGATCTAAAATGTTTAAAATTAGCATTTTACAAAATTTAAAATTGCATCTTATCCGAAAAATATCAACTTCGACGACGCTGCTCTCATTTTACACCAATTTTCCAACCCTTTACAGATCATCGACGAAGACACTGGCAAAGCCGCCCTTCTCGGCAACCCAATGGACCGTGTCGGCACTCCAGAAGAATGTGCCGGTGCCGTAGCATTCCTCGTCTCTAGCGATGGTAGTTACATCACCGGAGAGACCATTCTGATCAATGGCGGCGGTCATGCGCGACTTTGAAGTTTGAACCTTCCTTCACATTGCTGATTATTGTGATATCATTTATTAGTACCAATGTGTCCACACGCTTTTCATCATATCGATTTTAAACCTTTTTCAATTTCAAATAAAGTAATATATGAATAAGTCAAAATTTGTTATAAAATGAGATAAAGCTTGCAGTATTTACGATTTTTAATGTCCGAGAATGGATGCCTATGCCACACCTTCTCCACGGTTGTTCGGGATAAGCGACTGTTCCTCCAAAAGTGATAACACGAGGTCATCGGACGATTCAAAGTCGGATTCTTGGGCGATGCCGCGTTTTGAACGGCTTTCGGAAACTGAGCCTACTGAACGGCTGATACGGTCGTTGAGGGCGCTGTTTTCGAGGCTGGAATTGACATTTTGATAAAAGTTTTTGCTATTTTAAGGTATATTTTGCCAATAAAAGCAAAACCAACCCAAATTCATGCTTGGGGAACTTCAACCGAAACCGGGCTTCAGCAAAAACTGCACAACCAAGCAAAACTGCCAATACTACGAATAGAAACCGCATCTTCAGAGGTGGAAATAACGACTTTTGCTCTTACTAAAAGTGAAGCCGTCTTAACCGAGTGACTTCTTTAAATAACAGAAACAGCCATGCACGAAACAAAAAAATCGAATAGAATGGACGGAAAAACGCCTTTCGCGGTCGCGCAAAACATAAATTGGGGGTTGTTAGGGGGAAGTGAAGACAGGTCGACCCGAAGTTTGCATGCACCTGGTGAAGGTGGGGTTTTGAATCAACATTTTTGAACCTGATCAGTGTGATTTTGGGGATTGACTTTGATTTTGATAAGAATTTGATTTTAAAAGGCGAAAAAGCGCTTGAAATGGGCGGAATGAGGGACGCGATTAAAACTATCCAGACTTTAGTGCTGAAAAAAGGATCTGAAATGCAAATCCAGCCATTGTATGTGGATCTGGATGAGATGAGGGACGGTCAGAGTGGTCACTCATAACCAGAAAGTAGCCCAAAAGAGGATAGGCGTCTGCAAATGAGACAAAAAGACACGTATGAAGTACAGTCGTACTGGTTCTAGTCGCCAAAAAATACACTCCCTTTAAAGGGGGGCTGTCCAGATGTTGACGTAGTTGGGCGGATGACATGATTCATGAATCACAATTTTGAAAAAATCAACCTAACCCACGGGATACGTGATTCTTGAATTCGGCTGATTCAGACCCCCGCCATCCGGACATTTGATGCCTTGAGTTAGACAGTTTTGTGTTTCCATCTTTGTACTTGGAATTCAAATAAGAATCACAAGACAGCATTCTTTGTCTGAGAAAAACCTACCCATCGGCAAGGGAGTTGTCAATGTCGTCAACCACCTTCCGAAAACAATGAAATAAATGTTTAATGGCGGAAGGAGCGTTCCCGTTGAACTTTCAAAGACGCAACAGAAGGACGTTCAAACATCAGTGCCATTTTATGTAATGGTGAAGGTGAAGGTGAAGATGCACGTGCAAGTATGTTGCGCACATGGAGTGATATGCCCCTCAGGCAAAAGATCAAACTACCCGTATTTGGCGAACAGGGGTCTTTAAAAGGGTTGATAAGGTATGCGTTGAGTATAAAATGAGATAAATAAATGTATGCTTTTACAGTAATCTGGAAAAACAATGCGTGACTGTCAAACAAACAGCAGTTTCGATGTTTTTATTAAAATCTGCATCAAAATGCCTTTTAAAAAACAAAATTGTCAAATAAGTGAACAAAGAAATCAAAAACAACAAAAACCCGATTTCATAAACCAAAAACAATAATCAACAAAATTAGCTGACATCAGAAGTCACTTCACTTTTTACGACGACATCGCACTGCTCATCAGCTTGCATCCTTCGACAGATGGCATTCCGAACTAGAGAGAGGTCACCGATGGATTCCGTCAGTTCGACGACACTGCCCGAGCGTGCCCTACAATTGACGGATTGCAAATTAAAAACTTCAAATCAAATTAAAAGTGACCCACCCTTCATTATAAATCGTATTCACAAATTTCGTAAACGCAGGATCCTCATAAATTGATATCGACAACCCTCCATCAAGGACGCCATTCGCAAAGGCTTCTGCGATTGCGGTTTTCATGGCATCTGAACGCTTTTTCGGGATAACGGAGTCGAATCGGGGCTGGTTGGGGTCTGTGATTTTGTTGCAGCTTTTGACGTGACGTCTGAAGTGTTAAATTGAAACACTTTTCTGTCTTTACTTAGGTTTACAAAGTTATAAGATGCAAAAAAGCGTACCCCAGATGACCCCCATGTTTCGTCATTAACCGATCACAATTGGTGCATCGAACAAAGTTAGTCGGCTCAAAGTTGTCATCCGGCGATAAGCGGACTTCAACGAGTTGAAACCCATCCCGCTTTTCGACACAACGGAAGGCGGTTCCAGGGACATCGTTCCAAATGATGTTGGTCACTTCCTCGGCGGTCAGGAGAAGCTTCATGCGTTTTGGCGTGATGGCATCGACGGTTGGGGACGCAGAGCGTTTTTGGGCTGTGGAGTCGGCTTCGAGGATGGTGTCGATGACGTCTTTGAGGTCCATTTCCATTTTGTGACAAATTAAAGCCAGATTTGTTGGGCCAGTTTAAATTGAAAAGTGGTAAGTTGTTAGTTTTAGCCTGTAAAAATGACATTGTTTGTGTAAGTCGGACAAACGAAACCCGACTAAAAGTTATGATGAAAAAGCAAAAACGCATACAAAAAGCAAAAAAGTAAACGCCGACTTCTCGTACAACCCTTTAGGCCGTTATGGAAGCTTTGTTTGTACCGACTGTAATGTAATTTTAATCTTTACGCACAACACAAACATAAGATTTATCAAATTGGCAACGGCAATGCAACTTCAACATACTGTTTAGTAAAAATAGAGGAAAAACCAATCAATACAGAGAAAAAACCATCCAAAACCACCCGCGACGCCAAGCGGCCCCTCGCACAGCCCCCGGACCTCTCACCAGGGGGCTGTTGTCAAGGCCCCGTTTGTACGCATGGCAATGTTGAATCAATTTCCCCACACACCACGCACTGCATGCTCTGTCCCTCTGTGTCGGTCGGAAGCTCGCCAACCGCCCTCGGGCCGACGGCCACCCAGGGGGGGGGGGGGGGGGGGGGGTTTCCTGCGGCCCGTGTTGAGCCCAATTTGAATACAGCTGCCTCGGGAAAGTCCCCTGGCACTGGCAGGGTCGGTGGAAAAGGACAGTGAGCCTGTCCTAAGGCCCTGTTGACGGCACTTTTCAACAAACAACCATCTGAATCACATAATGTTTGAACCGTCCTCAGGCGTCGCCGAGAAAACCTCACACGGCACTGTTGATATTGAGTTATCAAAGATGGACGCTGATTCGAAGAAGGACGCACCGATGTCATCGGCCGCACCGCCGTCGTCGGCACAACCAACAAGCCGAGCTGGACAGAGCGCGGAGCCGACAAGCCGGAAGGCAAGTCCAGCCAAACCGGCTACTGAAATCCATCAAATCGCGCCCAGCTCCGAGCATCCGACCAGATCCGAGCCCGAAAAGAAGAAACTGCCAAGCAGTGAAGTCCCCAAAATTGCACCCAGTAGTGAGGCACCGAAACGCGGCCCCAGCAGTGAAGCCCCGATTCGCAAACTTCAACCAAGCTCAGAAGTGCCACGAACCGAACTGGTGACCACAATACCGCAATTCGTCAGAGTACGTTCTTTCCAGCCATCAAAAACCACAAAATACATCATAATTCCAGAAACCACCCGCAACATCTACAATGCCAACGGCCTACAATGGCATGGTCCTCGTGCCAGAGCCCATCGAAGCCTACGCTATCAAAGCGATTGCCCGAGATCGAAGGATTATCAAACTGTTTTGGCTCTACACAGCTGTGTCGATCGGACTTGGCCTGTTTTTGACCATTTTCGTAGGGGCCTATGCGGGATCTAATTGTTTCGGCAAGTGTTCAGGGATTAGAACATGAATTGGGTTTAGTTTTACTGATATTTATTTACGTTTCGCATTTAACAAAATAAAAACAAAATACACGAATTATCGATTGATTATCGATTAGAACGTAACGGTTATTGATTGACTATTGATTGGTGGTGAAATTTAATAATCGATTATTGATTGTTAAACAGACTAGAAATGATTAATTTCTTAATGTTGAAACATACAAATTTGCTAAAAAAAAGTTTTAAAGCTTATCTAAATTTAAAAAGGCAGTGTACGGTAGTTAAGTACAAATACGAGTATTCACAAATACATCGTCAAATGGGATTTTTGGCATTGGCAACATGGTCGCAGGAGCGGGGGGATAATTCACGTGATTACTATGTGAACGAAAAATGGTAAAAAAAATATTTAATAGAAAACTTGAAGGTATAAATGGTTGCTTGGTTTAATAAAATGGTGAAACTTATCAAAATGGGCGGGGCTGGGGAGATTTTGGTGAAGTTTAGGCTTATACGTAAGGTTCGCGTTCGACGAAAGGCTTGAGTGTGTGCCTGAAAAGTTAATAATTAGTTAGATTGACTGTAAAAAGCTGATAAAAATAAAAACATACTGAATCGGATAGGGGTTCGCCACCGCCTGCCAACTCGGCTGCTGGTTGAATTGCCAATAGCCAGTTCTGATTTCGGGTTGATCTTGAGCGTGGAGTTCTTCAAAGATCGGGTCGGCTTCTTCAGGTCGGATGGATTCGTCTTCGAAACGGGTCACTTTGGTTTTGGTCGTGATTGTTGTTCTGGAAGTTGTGAAAAAATTATAAAACGACAATAACGATTACTTTTTTGGACAAAAGATTAATCACAGATCGAACGAGGGCCAAACAATAAAATAAAAAACTTACTCATCATAAGGTACACCGCCACTGGAATCAAGCAGATGTGCAGCCCAGCCGCAATGGAAAAGCAGAATGCCAGCAATGATAAAGATCAACGCGAAGGGCAACAAAGCTCCGGCGACGACACTACATTCAACGGCGATACACGTTAAAAGCAAGCCGAGAAGCATCATGAGACCGATGGCGAAGAGAACAGCTCCGATGATAAGGACGAACTTGCGACCGGGCCAGATGCCGGTATACACGGGAATGCATGGCCAACAGAAGATTGGACAGGACCTTTTTTGGTACCATGGGACATATTGAGCCATTTTGACTGAAAGTTATGAATTTTTTGCGGAAAATTTAACAAAAAAATGATTTACTGCTAACGAAAGAAATAAATGATAATAAAAATTACACGTTCGGAAGTCACACACCAAATTTTAAACAAAACAAAACCCGTCTAATAAAACACGACCATCACCCTCAAATGAACCAAACCCCCTCAATCCATTCAGCAACAAAGAAAGCAAGCTTTATCCTCCCCCTCATTTCGCGGATCAACAACCTTCCTGTCAAATGGCACTCTCCGTGTTCCGAGATCCATCCGACCTTGCAGTCGTTTAGCTCCAAGGTGCCCGCCCCGTATAGCAGCTGTTGACTTAAGTTTAAGCCAAGCTAGTCAATGCCGATTGCCGATAGCCCTCAGGGCAAGCAAATCGACCGATGGTAGTAAAAAGACAAAAAAACGCTTTTTCAACGCAAAAAATTCACTGCTATTGCTATGTTTCATCAAGCCAGCTAGCTCCATTGCTCTGTTTTAACATTCAGCTTCGTAGCGAAGCAGCGGGGGTGCAGGATGAAAAGTTCGCTGTCCCTGCAGTCATGACTGCGATCGATCTCGGCATGCTGCTCCGCAATGTTGGCGATAATAGCAAAAAAATAACAAATAAAAGCAACAAACATAAAAAGTAAAAGAAAAGAAAAAGGAAGTGATGGTTCAGCGTGGAGTGGGAGGGAAGTTTCACGTGGGACGCACCTGCTCTCGACTCTAACTTTTTAGTTTAGACAGACAGTTCCAAAATTGACAAAAACATGTTTCAAACTTTCAAAAACTACCTCAACTTTAAAAAATAGGCCCCCAAATCGATTCTCACTTCCAAGTTTGTCACCACCAACCACAATAGTCGTTTTTCAGGACCCATGTTGACGCAGTTCCGGTAATCCTCGTGGGTTTGTCTATCTATCCGTGAGAGAAAAGTGACTCTCTAAAGTCTAACCTGAACATTACCTCTCTCTGCAGAGCATGTTTTTTGCAAGTTGTTTGTTTTTTGCTCTATTATATTTCCGTTCCAGACAAACGACATCCATCATGTTATATCGAAGCAGGTTTATTATTCGAAATAATTGAGGTCGTTGAGGGCATCCACAGCAATGGCTACACATGTTATTATAAGAATAAATATAAAAAAGTAATGTAATTAAACTTAATAGATTTTTAAATGTTTATATTTCAACGGAATGCGTGGAAGTTCAGGGGCAGGTTTCAACGTCGAAGAAGTGATTCCAATTGTCGATGACGATAGGATTTGTGATGTCGTTGATCGCGCTTTCTTTCGTTTACGCAACTTCAATTTTGATGGTTTTGGCGTTGTCGTTGTTGGTAGTGGTGTTGTTTCTTCGCTACTGGCAATGCTGGTTTCTTCGGAGGGTGCCGGTGTTGTCGTCAAAGTTGTGGTGATGGTCGATGAAATAGTGACTGTTTTTGTAGTTGTAGTGACATCAGATTCAGAATCGTCTTCGTCATCGTCATCTTCATCAATTTCATATGATTTAGTTGTCGTTTTTGCTGTCGTTGTTGTAGGCATTGTAGCATCAAACTCATCGAACTCATTTTCGTCATCATCATCATCAGTGCCAGAAGTAGTCGTTGTCGATGTTGATTTTACCGTGCTGGAAGGCATTTGGGTAGTGATTGTCGTCGTTTCCGCACTAACTGCAGCAAGGGGTACTGTTGACACACTGTTTGAAACAATAGAATTGGTATCCACTGATTCTGTCAACTCTTCATCATCGTCGTCTTCCTCCACTGTTTCCACCAATTTCTTAGTTGTTGGCGTTGCAGTCGTTGTCGTTACATTTGCTACATTTACATTTGAATTGGCGCCTGTAACCGATTTACTTGTTGTTGTCGTCGTCGGTGCTGTTGTCGTTGTCGTTGAAGGCAAAGGTGAAGTTGTACTGATCGTTATTGGTAAACCCTTAGTCGTAGCAACGTCCACCGGCGCCATTAGTTCCACAGTTTTCTTCAAAACTGGCATTGGTTCTGGCTTTATCTTTTTCTTTAATAAAATATCTGCCAGATTCGGTTCTTCAAAACCATTGCTTTCTCTAGAGGATTCATACACCGGGAGAGGTTTCTGAAAACACACCCATTAACTCTAAAAAGACTTCAAAAAACTAAAACGTACATATTTCGGTGCTTTTTGCTTGATCGTCATGTCCCTTAGCGGCACAAACTTGCAAAGTCGTAAATCCGGTCGCGAGTTGCAAATTTCCCATTTTGACATCCAATCTGGTGGTAAAACGGCATCGTTTTTGGCGTCCATTGGATTCTTAATGATTTTATTACAACGCATAATAGTCAAATGTAAACAAAACAAAGTCAAAAACTCACAACCAATGTGTCACAAACTGCCAAAGTCGGATTCTGTTCGCACAATTTCACTCGTAATCGTTTCGGAATCAGTGTCATCGCAAAATGGCAATCGACAATCACCATTAATGGCATAAAGGCAAATAACAATAAACAATAATGGTCAGCCATGTTCAATTCAAGCGTCGTCTCCGTCGTTTCTTTTGTTTTGGAATTGATTATGTTTTCATCGGCCTCGACGACCTCGAAGAACAACGCTCCAGGCGGTTTAGCGACCTGTCCGACGATAGTCTCCGTAGTCGTAGCTCGTCGCCCCCAGGCAATTAGCGTAGTCGTCGTCCACTTTTGGTCACTACTCATTTTTTGCGCGTAGCACGGATTAGCAAATACAAGGGTGAACGGAGTCAAGTCGGAGGAGGCCCCGGAGGGGGTGTGACAAGCCAAATTGGGATGGAAGGCAGGTCGGTGCATCATTCATTGCCTGCGGGACCTCAATCAAGGCAGTGACAGTCGTGCGCGTATAAGAACAAAAAATGACAAAGCGATTTACAAGGCTTACACGCGGATTAGGCGGTTTTTGGGGTTGTGGTGGACTTTGGCGAAAGACAAAAGCTTAAAGCAGACGTGTTCAGCTTGCAGATTCTTCAAAAAGTAAGAAAACTCAAATTCAAAACAACAGTAACTATAAAAAATTCAACATGTTGATTTCATTTACCACAAAAATAAATCAGAAAACCTTTAAAAAGTTAAAACTAATTGTTTTACTATTTAAAACATGGAGATAACGTGAAGAAAAATTTTAAAATTCAGCAGTACGCAACCGAAACCACATTTGAAACTGCCAATGTGAAATCAAATTATGTACCAAATTGGCGAAATGCCCTGAAATTCGAAAACCCATTACTGCGCGATTTTTATTGGGATCCTAAAAACTAACGCCGCGTTCAGTCGACTGACTATTTTTTTTACAATTTGCTCTAAACTTTGCCATTTTAGCCAGTCAAAGCCCTCCGATTGCCTCAAAACTGTCATAATCAAGCTGCACTCTTATTTATCACATTAATTTGCTTCTATTTTGTCAAGTTTACCAACTCCAATTATCGATTTCTTCCTTCTGAATTATGGCCCCCGACAAAACAGCTATCTTAACTCATCCGACAAAAGGCCGAATTGCAACCCGTCGCAAAATCGGTGCCGTCTGTGAAACTGACCTAGAAAGAGTTGCCGTTGATATGTTCAAAGCGGCCCCCGATGCTAAGGCCGTATATTTTTACACCGATATTTTCAACTATGAAGTCATCAACTCAGCGGTCACAGCCCTAAAAAGCGCCGGATATACCAATGTCAAAACGCTGAACAGTGTTTCATGGCTTTGCACCGAAGCATTGCGAACATCTGGTGTGGTTTGCAAAGTTGGAGAATGCGTTGCGGTTTATTTTGAGCATGAAAATTGGTGTTTTCACGATCCGTACTTCTACCACGTTTACCAGAAAACCGACGATGGTTATGTCATAGTTGATGACGGGGTCAGTTTATCTTTCGAAACGATCTTTGATAAATATATAAAAAGTGGATTTTAGTCCTGGAACGATCGAATAACCGCCAGGTGCCCAAACCTCAACAACGTTATCATCATCAACAACGGCCTCTCAGTTTGTGATAAAACGGATTTAAAGGATAAGTTTCACCATCAAAAAGTGCACTTCATTGTACAGAGTGACATTAGTTTTTTGAAATGCATCTGGGATGAGTTTGATGGTAACGTGAAGGAATTCTTGCCAGTCGAGTTTACATTGAAAGTACAATTCCGTTATGGAAACAATGTTCATACCGAGAACTTTGAATACTATCAGTTGCCAGTCAACAAAACGTTTGAACTTGATATTGAGGATGCTCAGAAGCTTGAGGTGAGACGAGACGCCTTCCAAACTAAACTACAGTTTATGAGAATCAAAAACGTTTAATTTCAGATTTCGACAGCTTACAATTCGTGGCCATTTAACACCATAGATAAGCTCAAATGGTCTCCAGGGAAAAGCCGCACACTAAAAATTGGCATAAAAGTTGGCTCTGATTTCCTTCCAGTTGTTGATGTTAGCGTTGCGCGTGAAGTTGAGCCTGTAAGATTTCTTCAATCGGTATTTGAATCAAATAGATACAATTCAGGAGAAAAGTGTCGTGTATTCGATTGACTTTTGTCATGATGCTAAAAGCCAATGTTTTACCGGCACGTTGATCAGTGCTAATGGAGCCAACAAAACTATTCACGTTCGCGAAAAAGTTACTGACTTGTTTAAAATACTCGATGCGGAAAGAGGTTCAGCGAAGCTTCGAGGTGTTTTCATCAACTATCCCAATCACAAAATGTTCCCACTCGAAACTCATCAGGCCGTTATTAATGGCCTTCCATCGAAATCCACCAAAACCTGCCTGGGACGAACACACTCTGATTTGTCTATTCACTTGTGGCATTCTGGCGTCAAAGCAGAAATCGGTGAACACATCGTGATCATGAATGTGGTAACCGTTGACGTGCGAAAGAATTGGACCGAAATTTACACTGTTGTTAAAACGGAAAATGGTTTCAAAGCTGTACATCGAAGTACCGCTGGATTTTTGCCGGAGGTATTTTATGAAAAAACTGTTGTCATTGTTGAAACTAAGCCAGAACGTGACCATTATCTTGTACAAGTTTGGTTTGGATCAAAACAAATTTTCCATTCGGCCACTTCAACCATCTCAAATGATGCCCTTCACGACTTTGCATGTCACTATTTCAATGGCGGCGATTTCTACGGATACATGGTTGAACCGTATGATGGATTTGGAATTACCTTTAATCATTTCGATTACATGAGAAATATCAATCGATACTTTACTTGTAACGATGGAGTCATCAAGTTGGTTGACACATGTCTGACTGACAATCAAAAGTATTGTACGGATGAATGTAACCATCTCGACAATACGGCATTTTGTGTAAGTTTTTTTTATGTTATACATAACATTCGAGTTATTGTTATCATTCCAGGTTAACGTCGATTACGTTGGGTACACCGAGAAAAATTGTATTCTGAAAATCAAGGATGTAAAACATGACTTCGTTCACTTCAAAATCAATGTTGACGAACACCTCTTGCCCACAGTGACCTATACGCAGTCTGATGTGCCAACATTGCCTGTCTTAAATCTGCCACCGAAAAATGCCAATGTAGCTAAACCAGTGTCGACAAAACAAGTTTCTGGCAAAGAATCTAGAACGTCCGATGTTTCAAAGGTTCTTCTAAACAAACTGCTGAAAGATAAAATAAAGGAACTGGAGAAAAGTGTCAACGTGGTTCAAACCGACAAAGGTGCTCAAGTTGTGAAAACTTCTGTCAGTGATGTTTCGAATGTCGCCGAAATTGCTTCCCTATCGACAACTTGCGTCTCCGAAACTAATCCAAAGAAGCGAAATAACTCAAATGTTCCGCTTCCTACCGTTGTTTTGACTTTCACGGAGAACAATCAAGTTCTGATTGCTGCCGGCTCTGACTACACTGGTGATATTGAAATTCCTTCCTATTTTCGCCTGAAATACACAAATGGTACCCCAGAATTCCTTGTTGGGGCAACAGCAAAAGCGACTACCAAAAAGTCACGCAAACATCTCATCTTTGGTTTGTCTATCTAAACGCTTTAGGCAAGCAAGAAATAAAACATTTTCAGATGTCACCGGACTTCTCGTTGCCAATCTTAAACCAGATCATGAAAAGAACTGGACTTTTGACACGTCACGTGCTGATGACGGCAGCCTTTTTGTCCATCTGAATGCCAAAGACCGAACTTCCCCAATTGTAGTTTTTGGCCACATTCTTCGGGCTACTCTTCAACACGTCAATGATCATTTGTCAACAAAGCTGGAACGTGTTGGGATCTGTCTGCCAAGTATGGATTTGATTTCAATGGAAGATCTTTCTAAAATTTCATCAAAACTTGATGTTGCCTTGGAACTGTTGTAACTGGCAGAAACAAAACAACTGCAATCTCGTTTTTTTCGTAACTTTGACCTCTTATGGATACTGTATAACATCAAGCCATATTTTTAACTTTACATAACTCGGTAATAAGTCTTCGAATTTTTTTGCTTTGTTTTATTTTAACAGTTCAAATTGATAAATAAATGCACGATCGCGTTTTCTACTTAAAACAAACAGTTAGTAGCCATAAATCATTATCGACTTTATTATATCCTTCTGCCAATCGACGACTTGGTTATACATCTGCCGCAGGGTAAGGTAAACGTGCCTACAGAGATACAGTTCACAAGTGTTCAGAATGCGTACCGCCATGAATACGGTCCTTATTAGCGCAGCACGTTATGCGCGTTGGCCCCTTGGGATTGTGACCGAGTGTCTGCAATCCCGGAAGGTAGTCTCGTTGTAAATTCCTACCGGGCTAGCAGACGTCGGCTCTCGTCCCATCACTTTATAACGAAAAATGAGGTATCTACGGCAGATTAGATTGTAAACGTCTCCAGAAAAGAAATGACCGTAAGGGTTGAGAACGCCCCCTACAAGCCGATGTCATCTGTGGTATCCCGCTGATCCAGTCCGACAGGCTACTTGGAATATCACAGTCTTCTTTTGACCGCTTCAACTACGCATCGTCGACATGGCTCCTTTAACCGAAAACAACTCGCCATCACCCTCTTCTTCGAACTGTGAATGGTGTGACGATGAATGTAATTGCTACCTCTATTATCAACAACCAAAAAGCGATCCCTGTACTTCCGATCATGATGAGGCATCAAACTGTTTTACAACTAATTACGAACATGATTCTAATCAAAACGATGGTATTGACGACGCTGACGACTACGAAGCTAATTATTTTGACTCTGCAAACACTACGCCTGAAGACTTCTGTCTCGATTCAGGTTTCGGATTCCGTTTCGAAAACTCTAAACTGTTAAGAACAGAAAAACTGGAAACCAGTTCTGGCACTTTTTACAGGTCCATTGGATCGAAGGCTTGGTGCTTCAAAGATAACGGTGATAATGAAATTTCAATAATGTTTCTCGGTGATGAAATTAGCCATGTTCTCCACAATCAAAAGCCGTACTACACATATAGCAGCCTTCCGACAAAGGTTGCAAACATTCTTTGTGCAGCTGCAGTGGCACTAAACTCTTCATGACATTGTTCTGGTTTAATTTTGTAAATAATGTTTGCGTGTTTCAAATAAACCTTTGTTTTCATAATCACCTTGTTGATTTATAAAAAAATGAAATCTTTTTTCGAAAATTAAAATTAGCCAATTTTGATTCAACAAAACAAAAGACAAGCAAAACAAAAGAAACTTATCCTTCGCATACAAATTGATAACAGTCTATGCAAACTTATCTTATGTTTTCATCCTTGCAAAAAAAGTTTTAGGCTGTGTGTCAAACTTCAACCAAAATATCAATGGACACTTTATCGCAGAAAAACGCGCGTACAGGGTTTAAAAAAAGGAACTCAATAATAAAACATTTCAAAACATGTTACACAAAACCTTAGACAAAACCATAGCAACTTTTCATGACAATTACAACCGCTTAAACAGCCACTTACCACAAAAGGTCCGTGTACTTGTTTTTTGATGAAAAAGTGTGGGAAGAGGTTGGAGACCCTGCTAACAACGGATCCCGCCGCCGCTAAAGTTGCCAAGCATCAAGGAGGGAAGACAGCTTATTAGAGGAGAACAATGTAAAATGAGATGTGGAATAAGAGATTTCAAACGAACTCCCGACGCAAGGCAACAACAGTAAAGGTGGTTCGGGGTGCTCAACGACGACGGAAATAAGAAAAAGAAACAAGAAGCAGGTTAATAATCCGAGTTGGTAATTGGGATGGAAAGCGCCACTAGTTACAATCAACAATCAGTAAAGGGGCGCCAGAAGGGATGAGAAGAGTGGAGCGCAACAGCTGGGCAGTCAATGACATGGTGAACAGTATCAAAGGACGCCGCTACAGTTGTTGAACAGTGAGGAAAACAATAAAGATACAAAATTAGAAAAGGGCCGACATAATTGTTAATGTAGAACGAAAAAAACAATATACAGCTTGATCAGATAACCCATTTCTGACAGAACTGCTCAGAGTAGGCGGTGAAAAAACAAAAGAGAGAAGAAAGTAGCAAAGCTGATACTAGCGGGCATGCGACTATTATCATTAGACAACGATACAGAGGAGAAATTACAAGGGATTCGGCACTAACCGCTAGATTTACTTCTTCTTTTGACCACCGGCGCTTCCTTTCTTCTTACGCCTACGGGATCGAGGTTGGTCCCACCCGGGATACTGGAACCTCCTTCGCGCTGCCATGATGTGTTCCTCGCTGAGGATGTGGACGGCGTCGGCTTGTCGATGGCAAAGACTGCAGTACGTGTTGGGAGCTCGCTGGATTCTTCCGTTAGTCCGTTGATTTTTAAAGTACTCCATCTTCTTTTTAGGGATGTTGAAGGCTTCACGGATTGCTAACAGTTGTGATGGAGACGGGGTCGGAATGAAGGAGCAGATGTGGCGAAGCAAGGGGTTGTAGACTGCATAAGGGTCATATTTCGAAGCGGAGTCGGGCACAGAGGATTCTTGGTGGCGAGCAGGGGCTTGGGCGACGGTATTCTAAAACAACATTTTTAATGCAACAAAAACTTCAAATTAGTATTTTAACTCACATTAATCTGCGGGGCCGACGATTCAGTGCCAAGCGGCACATTAACGACTTCATCCATGGCTCGGGGCGACGGAGTGTCGAATAAAGGATTGTGCCGCGGGGGGCCATCGTCGACGACGAATTCTACGGGGGTGCGCAAATCGAACCTGTCAACATCGACATAGTATTCATCTTCGGCACTCATTATGCCCCTGCAAAGAAGTTTTGTAAACTAAAAAATCAAAATACAATTCGAAAATGAGAGGTACTATCCCGGAAAATCAACCGTTAAACTGAAGTTTCTTTGAGATCACAACAAAAATCTTTTTTTTTTCAACAAGAAACTCGACAAAACAAACTAATAACACAAAAATGACAACCTTCTTTACTTTGGATCGAGGACACTGATGGCAAGCTTCATGAATCCCATGGGGTCGCCTCGAAGGTCATAACTCGCGTAGCTGTTATCAAATGAACCGTCGACGAGTTTGTAGAAAAAGTCGATCTCAGTGTTGGATGTGTACTTGATGTCCATGGTCTGAAATTGGTCAAAGTTACTGTCAGTTTCAATCGGAAAAAGGCTTACATGGCAAGAAAGAAAGTCCGCATGGATCAACAGCGTCGGCAAAACATGGAAATGAGAGCTTGCAAAAACGTGGGGGCAAGATTCGCGGTCCTTGACAAGTCAATAGTTCACGCAGGAGGCCAGAAGGCTCGACTTTCTAAAACCCACAAAAGTATAGTTTAAAACAGCAAAACAGTTCTTCAAAAGAACCTACCGTTATCGTGCCCTTGCCAAATTCGTCCATAATGACCAAACTGTGCTCATCGCTGCTACAGACGGCATCACTCATCTGAAAAAACATCAAATTGGCATCGAAAAGCTGTCAAAACACGAACAAACCTGTCTCAAATCATTCGCAAACGACGAAATTCCATCCAAAACAGAGTCAATTGTGTACATTCGGGAGATAATGCGATTGATTGGGCCAATAGTGGCACAAACGACCCGATTGAAGCCATGTAGGCGATGATACCGATCATTTTGAGGTAGACGCTCTTGCCTGCGGCATTCGGGCCGCTGATCAACTTGACTTTGGAGTAGTTTCCACCGGATTTGATCAGATTCGGGACAAACCCCAGCGTGGTGATCATCTCAGCCAATGGATGTCGGGCGTTTGTGACATCGATGACGGCTTCATCGACGAGTTTCGGCCGATGCCAATCGTATTCCCTCGCCACAGCAGCCAGAGACAGCAAACAATCCAGATGTGCGGCGACTTCGACGCCCTGGCACAGCGAATTGGCACGTTTCAGGATCAATGTCTGCAGATTGATGACGATAGTCTTCTCAAAATCGACAATCTGCATTTTGATGTCACCGATTTCAGTGTCGAGTTTCCTCATCCGCGGCGATTTGTAGTGGGATTCGCCGTCGGCCGTGTAGATGAGCTCGAGATTGGCTTGGGCATCTGGGGACAGGTCCATGTCTTCGGGGAGGACGAGCAAGGAGCCGATGATGGGGAGGTATCCGACAGAGCAGGAGTCGACATCGTAGCTTTCTGCTTCGGCCTGGGCGATGATGGTCAGAGATTCGGGGAGGGATAGGTATTTGAGCTTCACTGAAGGTTAGAATCGGTTGAAAAGGGATACAAAAGTGGGCTAAACTCACAGACATCAAGTTCATCATCGATCCCGTCACGCACCACGAATCGGCCTTCTGCTCGGCTACCTTCAATGTCCATGATTTCACTGATAAGGGCGCCAATTCGCATGATATCGTCTGTGTAGAGCTTGACATCCTTCGTGGCTGTCAGTTTGAGGTTCATGTTTCGGACATAGTCGAAGATGGATGAAAGGGAGCTGGCTGTCTGAAAAGATATCACATAAGAAGGTCGAAATGGCTCAACTTAATCAACTTTTGGACAATTAGAAGTTCAAAAAAGCACAATTTGACCAACCTTATAAATCTGAGTCCAATCAGAGATCGTAGCCGTTCCACTTCTCACCCTTCTCAGAGTCCCCCTCACATTGGACACGTTTCTCAGATAGTTTCGGATAGTCCGACCGACTTCCAAGTTACAATCTTGATAGAAGTAGCTAATGGCACTGTGCCGATCGATCAGAAGTGCTCTGTCTGTTGTCGGACGACGAAACCAGCGTCTGAAACAGCTCAAATTAGCCAAAAACACACCAAAAAGTAGACCAACTTGAGCATCTGCTTCCCCGGAACACTTTTACAGACATTGCAAAGGTTGAAAATACTGACGCCTTTACGGAATTGGCGGCCAAAGACGGTCTTTTTCTGTTTGATCGCCTGGGGGTTGTATTCGGATTCGAAAACTTGCAAAGCCTTCAAAGTGGTCGCGTCGACGAGCATGACATGTTCGAGATGGAAGGCTCGGATGCCCTTGATCGGGGTCTTCTCGGTAATGTCGTCAAACTCGACGCCGATCCGCTGCTGGCTCAGGAAGCGGAGGAGGGCACCAAAGGCTCGGATCGTGTTGACGGAAGAAAAGTCGAACCGAAAGCCGGCTGCCATCGAAGATTGACCATCGCCGAAGCCGTGAAACAGCTCAGTCACACGGGGTTTGCATTCGTCTTCAGCTGGAATATATAAAATTACAAAATAAAGCAGATTAAAAGGCAAGAACATACAAAAAGCGACTGATGGCATCAAATAGAGCACCGAGAAGAGCTCTTCTTCAGGCTGGTCGGCTTCTTCGGGGTCTTTGGCTGTCGTCGACACGATCATGCCGCCATCGTCGCCGGGGGTGACGTCAGAAGCTACCTGGCCGGCATTAAACTTCGCCGCGACGGCAGCGCCGTCGTAAACCGGCACACTCGAGCCAGCCTCCGCGCCGCCCAGATTGGCTGGGACAGCTCATACCCAGTGGCGACATCGAAAAGGGCCGCTTCTGGCATCTCCGCCAGCATCGTCGACTGATTCATCATATTTTGTGGCATTTGGGGCATTGAAATTGCCTGAAACTTTGAAATATATATAACGATCTCTCAAAACTTGCAAAAACCCACAAACGATCCGAAGCGCCTTCAAAAAACTCGCATCCTGGGCACAGCTCGCAATGACATTGGTCGGCCGGACGTCCTCCATCACTGAAATGTGATAAAAGTCAAGTTTGAAAGACAAAAGATATAGAAAAGTAGACTTACGCATCCGCTGTACCCATCGTCCTCAAAAACATCGGGCATATAATACACATATGCTTGTCCCTCATCGTAGAAGGCGGCGCCGAGGGTCTTGTTCTTGAATGAAAGCGCCAGATAGACGCCACAGGACATGAGAATGGCAGGAAATCGAGATCGAAATCGCCGCTGGCAAGAAGGCGCGTTTGTTTTTCAATTTCCAGCAGATCGGCTGTTTTCGTTATGGGACCACGATTGAGGCACACTAGTGTATCGGGAAAAAAGCGTCCTCACACACAAAACCAAACGCTGTGCAATTTATTTCTTTGTTTTTACTATTTTGACATTTGTATTTGTACTTAGCATCCTTAAACAATTGTTAACAGTTTAGGTATGAAAAAAGATGTGTTTTTCAATAGTTTAGCATGATTTTTGCACGTGTTTTTTTCCTCGGCAAACTGGTGCGTGTGTGTGGCTTTCGTTTTGAGAGTGTTTTTGGGGGACATTGTTGCACCGGGAAAAGGAAAGCGGTGAATTTTATCTCTTTGTTATTACTATATTTCGACATTTCGTGTTAAAACAACAAAAAGTGGATGGCAGACTGTAGTTGCGCGTTGGCTTGAGAAAACCAAGCAGACATTTGACTGATCCAAAGGGGAGACTAAAGGGCCTTTTTTCCTAACAAGGGACCGGCACGAGCTCCCGGAAGCAAATCCGATCGAGACCTATGCCATTCGAAAGAGCATCAAATTCTAAGGTCAAAGCCGTCGTCTATATCTGCAATGGAATTTTTTTGAGAGTGCCGTGATTTTTTAAAGTCGTTTTCAGCTTGATTTTGAAGGTTCATATCTCAGCTCAGAAACGAGTACCGGCGGTGTACTCAATAGGGCTTGTAGATGTGCCCTAGGGCTGTCTTCAAAAATTTTTTCAGATTGATATGCCATGGCATTTTTGAGTTATGATCCTTCAAAGTATGGTAATTTTCCGACGCCCATTACTCGAAAATGCCATGGCATTTTGATCTGAAAAAATTTTTGGAGACAGCCCGAGAGTACATCTATGAGCCCTATTGAGTACACCGCCGGTACTCGTTTCTGAGCTGAGATATGAACCTTCAAAATCAAGCTGAAAACGACTTTAAAAAATCACGGCACTCTCAAAAAAATTCCATTGCAGATATAGACGACGGCTTTGACCTTAGAATTTGATGCTCTTTCGAATGGCATAGGTCTCGATCGGATTTGCTTCCGGGAGCTCGTGCCGGTCCCTTGTAAAACCCCAAAAATTTGTCAAATCCCTTTGATCCCCGTTACCCCATTTTCAAAAAAAAAGTGTCAAAAGGTGATTCTGGGACTAGACTTCTGGATGGCAGTTGTGTCATTTGAATATAATTGCAAACGCTCTATCAGTGTGGCGCTTAGCGACTAGAGCATCCGAAGACGAAACTCTGCTCAAAAATAGACGTCTGTCAGCGCTCATGCGGAGTTTATTTGTAAGGTGGTTTTACTAATTTTCCAAAGTTACAGCGCATTAATCATCAATTTAACGACGACCTTTGGGCGTAGCAACGACATTACCATGTACGCTTTTTTTCTTATAAGGCTGGAACTTAAGTTCGTAACCACTTTCCTATATTTTATATATTTTCTGATTCTGTTCCCGTCTCTTCTAGAACCTTTTTAGAGGATTGTAGGTTGACACCTAAGCAATGCAAAACTAGCATACCAGGACTGGGGGCGCAAGTTGAACCAACTTTTTTGCTCGCACCTGAGGGGTACCGACACTCAAGTTTGAACCTTAACTAAATCCATCTTGACCACAGCTCAGAGCCGGATGCTGCTGATTACCGTAACGCCTAGGGCAAGAGTAATCTTTGCAATATCCCTCATGAGTAGGGGCCAAACTGCTCAAATTAGGGCAAAAAGCGAATGAATGCTTCAACGTGGTCAAAGTGCCCTTCAATCAAAGATTTCATAGACGTCCTTTTAAAAAAGCATTTAGACTGTTACTTATGATGCTGGTGTAACGTTTGATACACAATTCAGGGAATACGGTTTGTAAAAAATGCGAAAAACTGGAAAATTTAGGGCATACGGTTTTAGGACCACCCACCGCAAAAGTTAAAAATGTTAAAAAATCGACGTGCGCTATCTGATAAACCAGTGTCTAATATCCTTCTTGTAACTTAAACTCTGCTCCACACAAGCGCTACGCGCGCTGGATTCCGAAGCCCTGCTTTGGTGAATTTTTTTCAATTAAACTCGACGACCTCAAGACCGCGGTCGCCAACTTTGAGCAGCCGTAACGTAACTTTTATGCTTGTTTTAAATAAGATCGAAGACTTGTGAACTTTTTGAATCACTTTTGAAGGGACAGTTGGTCAATGATAGCGGCGTTTTACAGCGATTACTGGTAAGTAAAAACCGTTGTTACCATAAGATTCAACATCAAAAGTTGGCTGTTGAAAAACTTTTTCAGCCCTCTAGGCCGAAAACTGATGGTAACGACTTTTCAATTGCAAAACTCGACTTTCAATCGATCGTAGCGCAGCTCAAAGGCCACGTCAAATTTAAATGTTTTGGTTCCGAGATCCACTAAGGGTCCTTTATCGATTTTTGAAATAAAAAAATTTGATGGGTAATCGACCCGGTGAAGGTCAGGATTTTCTCCTCTTCTTGTTCGGAACTGCACTGTTCATTTGCAAGCCCATCGATCGAGCATCGATTTGGACATACACACAGAGATGCTAAAGTTACTCCTGGAAAGCTTCCATAACCGTTTTCTTCTAGTAAGCGCCCCTCCCACTCACTTTGCGCATTAGCTCATTTGCCCGCCCGATCTCTACTCTCTATCTCACTAGCAGTCGTTGCCTTGTTGTTTTCAATACGTACCCCATTAGTTCCATTACTACAAAACATCAATGCCGTACCCGCTCGAAAAACTACAGTATGGTCTCCGTCGGCGTCTCCGTGAACTCGCCACTCGATCTGAAGCCTACGACCTTCAACTTGCTGCACCTAACTATACTGGATTCCAACCTATTCAAAAAATTCAACCACTGCAACATGCGCGGTTTACGATTAATAAAAGAAACAAGTTGAAAAAACTTTTATATTCTGACTATCATACGCTTGCAAACTCACATAATGAACTACTATATATTGTATCGGATCAACTAGCATTCCAAAATTTTCGTGCAAGACAAAATTTTCCTTTCAACGTGGTTCTTGACGATTTTCGGCTCGTACCCAAGTCATTGTATCTTTATGACTGTGTTTTGAATGATACGTTTATCCGAAGCTTTTTAAATGCAGTTACCAATCCTATTCAACAAGTTGAACTCTGGCCTTCCTCCTTTACAACGGAAAACGCGGCGAAGATGCTCTGCGAATCCACTGCGTTTAGTGCTTTGGAAAATTTTGATATACGGGAGCCAGCGTTTCCATCAGCAACTGGTTGGATTAAAGCGTTTTTCGAAGCGGGATGTTTTTCTTTAAAATCTTTTCATGTCTGGAGAGCATCGTCTATATTTGAAATTGATACAGAAGGCTTACTCAAATTTGTCGAGGTAATCATTGCTCTTACCTGTTGTATGATTAATTCAAAACCAATTTCAGGCTCAAAGTGAGGGCTTTACTTTAACTTTTGTAGCGTCTGATGATTTAAGGTGGAACACTACCACAGAACAGCTGTTAGAAAACTTATTTGACCAACGTTTTGAAAGGTGCGATAAAGTATCCTACCCACACACAAAAAAAGTTGTTACTTTATGTTTCTATACTGTTGAGGAAGTAGAAGTAAAAAGGTCATACGCTCTTCGCTCCAACTGAACAACTTTTTGTTTGACGGACCTTGGAAATAAGTCGTTTTTGTGTTTATCTAAATGTAATCAATCAATAAAGACCATGAATTATATCTATTTTATTTTACTAAGTAATTATCGGCGTTGTTGTAATAATCTGTGTTCAAAAAAGTTAAAAACATTATTCAGATCACCGATTGGCAAAGCGCGCTCAACGTTAAGGAATGATAACATGTAAAAATAAAAGCGAAACAATCATTTTAGTTCTTATCTTTTTTCTCTTTATCATTTGCTTTTAGATGGCCCACATTTTGTACTAACCGCAGTAGAAAACACAGAACACGGTTATCACTATTCTGCCAACATTGAAATCGTAACGCAGCGTTTATATAAGCTGTTTTTTTTATTTTTTTTGTACATTATATATAATTTTTTAGCCATGGCCGCGGATCGGGTCGCCATGCTGGTCCATCCGTCGGCTGGACTTATTGCCACCCGTGACAAGCTGACTGTAGTTCGTGGAAGTGATATAAATGAGATTGCTGAAAATATGTACAAAACTGCCCCAGATGTCAAAGTAGTTTATTTTTTCACAATGTCAGGCAATTATGAGGAGTATAACACAACCATCACAGCTCTTAAAATCCACGGATTTAAAAATGTTACCCTGGTAAACAGTGCATCCTGGTTCTACACTGAACAGTTGAACCGGTCATCTGTGAATCGCAATGTCGGAGAATGTGTTGCGTTCTTTCCCCTTTGTTCCGCTACAGATGTACCTGCAGAATTCACAGTATATGAAAAAACAGCTGATGGATACGACATTGTCGGCAATGGCGAGGTATGTGTCACATATTTTACTTGCATTTGCATTATTTTGTTTTTCAGACTACAAAGGTTACATATTTTCGTGATTGTTCTGAGCTAAAAAACATTATTGTCTTTATGGTTACTCATGATTTTTCGGAGTCCGAGAAAGCAATTATAAAAGCTACGTATCTAGAACAAACTGTACATTTCATCGGAAACCAGGGCCGCAATTGGCTGAAATGCATCTGGGACGAGTACGATGGAAACGTCCAAAACTTCCTTCCAACCGTATTCACGCTTAATGTTTACTTCAAGTTTGGCAATAATTGGCACCTTGAAAATGTTGAACATTGTGATTTACCATTCAAAAAGGAGTTTGAACTCGATATTGACGATGCGTGCAAACTCGATGTGAGAAACATAATCATTTATATATATATATACTTTACAACTTTGTTTTGCAGATTGTTGTAAACTACAGTAATGACACTTCAACTGACGATTTGAAGCCTCACTATTTTGATGCCGGTAAAAGCCGAATTTTAAAAGTAACTCTGAAAGTTGGTTTTGAGTTTATTCCGGAAATTAATGTTACTGTTGCTAGTGAAAAGAATACCGTAAGTGGTTGAAATGCAGTCTTCAAACCTTTGAAAGGAGTTTTTAGGTCGAAGGGGTCGTGTATTTCGTCAACTTTTTCCACGATCATGATATTGAAGCAAAATTTTTTATCGGAAAGGTTATCACTGCTGATGATGTTCATGTCGTGGTTGAGCGTAGCAACGATTTTTATAACGTTTTCCCGCAACTCGAAGCCAAAAGGGGTTCCGCTAAACTTCGCGGTGTTTTCGTCGATTATTTGGGACACGATTCGCTTCCACTGGACGCGCATCGTGCTATCGTTGCAGCTTTACCATCCCCGAAAATTAAAGTCTGCGTCGACCGAACCCACTCCGATTGGACCATTTATCTATGGAATTCCCGCATCAAACTAAAGATCGGTGAAGGCGTTGTCATTGCCAATTGGATTGAGTATGGCGGCGGCTACAAAAAAAATTTCTTTATAAAAACAGAAGATGGATTTCAAGCTGTTGACACGTTTCGCGGCAGCCAAATCGATGAGACCCTTCCCGTCATTGTGATTGTAAAAGAGAAGAATGAGTATTGGAAAAAAATGGCAAATGTTTATTTTCCAAATTCTAACGTTATTTTCTCAGCAGAATCAGAACTTCAGCAAAAAGTTTTTTATGATTTTGCATGGCAATATTTCAACGGGAAAAATTTTTACGGATATATGGTTCGACCTTGTCGTGGAATTTCATTCAATGCTAGAAGTGGTGAATTTGAAAATACAATGAACTTAAGCTGTGATTTTAACAGTGGGACTATTGAAAAGACTATTACGTGCAAGCAGGAACTGGACGACGACATCATCTGTGTTGGTTAATGTACCGGCGGTCCGCTGTGTACCGACCGCGTACCATTAACGTACCGAAGAAAAAAAAGTGTTTTTTTACTGAACACTCAAAAAACAGGCAAAAATAGGCTTTAGGGAAAAGAACATATAAAACTTTTTTTTCATCAGTTTTTGACCTTTTTTCCAGTGTGATTTAAAATCTATCACACTTCGACCCTGTTTAAATTTCACGACCTGGATGACTTATGTTCGGTTCCAAACAAACTAATTTTTTTCCCACAGAATTTAACAATTAAAATGGCTAATTAAATTTTCGAATGTTTAACATGCTTAAAAAACATTTAAATGTGTTTTTAATTTTGGTACCGGTACGTGGTCCGGTCCGGTACCCTAGACTTGGTCATTAACCAACACTGAACATCATTTAGACTTTTGACGTAAGTTTGAGATGTGTTCATTCATACATTACATCAACTTTTTTTAGGGCTCATTGGAATATGTCGGTTATACAGAAGAATCTACCGTTCTAGAGTTTCGAACGACGGGATATTTGTTTATTCATGTTAAGGTCAGTATAGATGAGAATTTGATTCCAACTGTGACGTTTGCCAAATCCGATTCACCAATGTTTCCTATTCCAATGAAAAAACGCAAAGCTGTCACTAAAAAACCCGATGTTATTGATGAAGAGAAAGTTAAAACCGAATCTGGAAATCTCACGAAAGGGACATCAGATGTCGCAGATGCTATCAAAACTGATCCGCCGCCAAAACTTACAGTACCTAAGATATCGAATGCTGCGTCTCCTGACGTAACTGTGACATTTACGCATTATAACAGAATTCTTATCGCCACCGGCACTGACTATACCGGTGATAGAGAAATCCCAGGTTTTCTTCGCCTGCAATACATCAATGGCATCCCAGAATTTTTGGTTGGATCAAAAGCAAGGGCGGGCATTAAAAAGTCACACCATCAAATTATCTACGGTTCGTTTTGTTTCAAATTTAAATAACTAAAAAAAGTTTTTATAGACGTCCCCGGACTCCTCGCAGCTAACTTCAATCCCGAATGTGAAAACGACGCTTGGACATTTCACACATCCCGTGCGGACGATGGCAGTCTTTTGATACATTTGAACGCAGAAGATAAAACCTCTCCGGTGGTTGTTTTTGGACACATTCTTCTGGCTACTCTTCAACACATTAGTGATCATTTGCCAACAAAGCTCGAACGTGTTGCGATCCGTCTTCCGAGTTACGCTTCAATACTAATGGATGACCTTTCATCAATTTCATTAAAACTGGGTGTTGATTTAGTGTTGTTGTAAACAGTCATTGAATAGTCATTTTGTCTACTGTATGTAAGACAACAAATACACAGGAAAAAGTAATAGTGCATTGGTTGATTGTGCATCGATCGCGAGGAGACTGGGAATCCCTAAGGACTAACACATGAGGTAAAATGTAAAGAGGCTCAAGAAGAGGTTATTGCATCCTCTTTTTGATAGAGTACACAATTTGTTGTAATATTTGCGGCCTTGCGACCACAAGTATACAAGAATCCCTTTCTCAAAACCTTGGCACAGCGTGCGCAACGTAAAAATTTGAATAATTACAAAATTAAAATAATGTTTTGATGTAAATTAGCAAAACAGTTACTTCCGATCTTAGGCACCTTTAACACTTTTATCGTTGCTTTTGTATGTACCGCGTATTGTATTTGCCATGAAACATTGTTGCTACAGTTTTGCTACGAGTCAATCATATACAATGTTTCTTCCGTGTTTCGTTTATGTTTTTAACTTTATATATTTATTTTCCAGCTATGGATCGCATCGCCTTGTTTATACCCCCATTCGGCCTTATCGCTACCCGTGAAAAGCTGACTCTGGTTCGCGGGGATTCTCAAGCAGAAGTGATCGCAAACATGTACAAAGCCGCCCCAGATGTCAAAGCCGTGTATCTCTTCACACAAACACCTCTTTATCCCCAGATAGGCGCCTGGGCTGCGTCACTTCAAGCCGTTGGTTATAAAAACATCAAATTGGTCAATGCTACATCCTGGTTCAATACGGAACTGATACAACGATCACACGTGAAGTGGGTTGTCGGTGAATGTATTGCAGTTTTGTATCTGAAAACAAGCACCTTCACGATTTATCAAAAGACAGTTGACGGATATACGCAAGTCGGCGACAACGTGGTAAGCTTCATCATCATAGCGGATAAAAATTGACTACATCATACTTTCAGTCTTGCGAGGTTACCCATTTTGACAAATGTCAGACGCTAAAGCACGTTATTGTTTATGCGGCTTCCGAGGTTCCGAAGTCCGATAAAGCAGCTCTGAAGAACGGGTTTCCGCGCCAAACCGTCCATTTCATCGGAAACAAAGGTCGGAACTGGTTGAAGATCATCTGGGACGAATACGATGAGAAAACTGAAAACTTTTTACCATCTATATTCACGCTGATTCTCCGCTTCAAATATGGCAATAACTATCATACCGAAAATGTCGAATACTCCCAGTTGCCGTTTGAAAAGACGTTTGAGCTGGATATTGAAGACGCCTGCAAACTTGAGGTTGTCAATTTTTTTTATATTTGGTTTACATAATGTTTTTTTTCTTTTCAGCCGGACGTGGAATATTCAGATGCACTACAATCTAACGAAATGGAAGTCTACAACTTTGCTGCTGGTAAAAGCCGTGTTTTGAAAACCACCTACAAAGTTGGCTTTGCGTTTATCCCGGAGGTTGTTGTTACCATTGCCAGTGAAAAGGATACTGTAAGTGGTGATAATGCAGTTTTCAACTATTTGATAAGAAGTTTCAGGTCAAAGGTGTCGTGTATTCTATTGATTTTGTCAAGGTTCGTTCTTACAATGATGACAAACCTGACGATGAGCGTAAACCGGTCGAAAACAAGGACTACTTTACCGGCACTTTGGTCACTTCCGATGGCGCCACTGTCGTGGTGGAGCGCAGCAACAACATTTCTGACGTTTTCAAGCAACTCGAAGCCAAGAAGGGTTCAGCAAATCTTCGAGGCGTTTTCGTCGATTACCCCAAACACGTTACATTCCCATTAGACGCCCATCGAGCCGTTGTCAACGCTTTACCATCCCCAAACACCAAAGTCTGCGTCGGCCGAACCCACTCCGAATGGGCCATTCATCTCAGGAATTCCGGCATCAAACTAATGCTCGGAGAAAGTGTGATCGTTACCAATTGGATCACTTATTACGGCCCCTACAAGGAGTACTTCCACTTACTCAGTACTGAAAATGGATTTCAAACCGTCGGCAAATATACCGGAGAACTTCCTGATGTCGCGTATGACAAGGTCGTTGTGATTGTGAAAAGGATGGAAAGTGGCTTTAAAGACTTGGCTAAAACTCTTTTTCCATCCAAGACGGTCATCTTCTCAGAAAGATCGAAACTTCCGAAAAACGTCCGTCACGACTTTGCCTGGCAATACTTCAATGGCATGAAATTCTACGGGTACCTAGTTCTGCCTTTTCGTGGAATGTTCTTTGGCGCTACAAGTGGCTTGCATTGCGATAAGATTGATACGACTTGTAGTTACAACTGTGGAACTTATGAAAATCAGATTGCTTGTTTGCTCGAAAAAGTCCCTAACGATGTTCTTTTTGGCAGACTTTCTTCGTCTTTTTCAGTAAGTTTTTTAAGTTTGTTTTGTTAAAACTAGATAATTTTTTTCAGGTTTCCGCGAACTACGTCGGCTACAAAGAAGGAGCTAATCTGATCGACATTCCGATGCCAAAATCTACTTTTGTTCATGTCAAGGCTAGTATCGACGATAAGCTGATTCCTACGGTCACTTATACCGAAGCTGATTCACCCTTATTTCCTATGGTCACGTGCAAGAAAAGTGTTGTGAAGAAGCAGGAGAATGCGAGTCAGAATGAGAAGAAACGTCTAAACAAAGCTACTGTTGTATCTGATCCCGAAGTTCCAGAAATTTGCTCCGTCAAATCAGTTTCTGACGGCCATCCTGCCACGTCAGATGTCACAAATGCTGCCATGGTTGATTGCCCATCGGAAATCTGCGTCTCCGAAACCGTTCCTGTCAAATCGGACGTCCCAAATGTGCAGCCTCCTGCCGTTGTTTTGACTTTTACGAAAAACAATCAAGTTCTGATCGCCGCTGGCACTGCATACACTGGTGATAAGGAAATTCCAGCCTACCTTCGATTGAAATACACCAATGGCACCCCTGAGTTTCTTGTGGGATCCATTGCAAAAGCAACCACCAAAAAGTCACGCAAACATCTTATCTATGGTTTGTTTATTTAGTTCTTCATTTTTAAACAGTTTTTTAAATCAATGTTTACAGATATTCTTGGCCTGCTCGCCGCCAACTCAAATCGCAGTCGTGAAAACACTACCTGGGCCTTTGAAACGTCCCGTGCAGACGATGGCAGTCTTCTAATCCATCTGAATGCCAAAGATCGTACTTCTCCAATAGTGGTTTTTGGCCACATTGTTCGATCAGCGCTTCAACACGTCAAAGACAATCTTCCTACTACGCTTGATCGGGTTGGAATTCGTTTGCCAAGTGAAGTTTTAATTTCGGATGAGAATCTTTCTGCAATTTCTTCGAAACTGGGTGTTAATTTGATATTGTTGTAACTAATATGAACTTTTTTTAAAGAAATGGATTTTAATAGGAAAAAAATATGGTTTTTGGCGGTTTCATAAAAACTTGTGTTAGAATTGTTTAAATTGTTGTCGGCATGTCAGGGGGGTTAGTATCACCCAGCACTATGTATTTTAGCATTGCAGTTGTTGCAATGTTAAGGACTGTTTTTTATTATATCTCAGTACAACACAATTTATTCTTGGGAAAAAGCAATATAATGTTTCTTAAACAAAAAAAAAACTTATCTAAATAATTTTTACTAAACAACAGGCAAGTTTTGTAAGTTATAAAACAAGCAATCGGTAATCTAAACAGAGATACATTAACTAAACCATTATAAACTCAACTCCAAATGCGCTGGAAATAGTGGAAAGGTCTTTCACTGAAACTGAAGCTTCGTTCGGAAGTCGAATACCAATGCGTTCTAATTTTGATGGCAGGTTCTTTTTGACGTACTGAATCACTGCATAAACAATGAAGCCAAAAACCACTACTGGAGAAGCACAATCGTTGGAACTTAAATGGACAAGAAGTTTTCCATCATCGGCACGCGACGTGTCAAAAGTCCAGGCAGCATTTTCACGTTTAGGGTTGAAATTTGCTGCGAGTAGACCGGGGACATCTGAAAAAATCTAATAAGAATAGTACATAAATGCAAGATAACTAACCGTAGATGACTGATTCACGATCGGTTTTTAATGCCGCTTTTGCTTTTTGTCCGATAATAAATTTCTGTTTGCCGTCGGTATTTGTTAACCGTAGGTAAGCGGGGATCTCATCAATACCAGTGTAATCAGGGCCGGCGGAGATTAGTACTCGGTTACAGTGCGTAAAAGTTAGAACAACAGTTTGAGCTACATTTGAGACGTCAGCTTCCGACTCCGAAAAGCCATCGTCGTCGACGGCTTTTGATGCAGTCACCATGCCATTACTATCAGTATCAGATTCTGGCAAAATAGATTCGACTTCCAAGTTGTCCCACAACTCGGTAGTTTTGTCCAAATCCTTCAACCCATTTTCTTGTCTATTATCAGATACATGCTTCTCTAGTTTCTCGACATCCGAAGCCTCCACCGCAACACTAACGTTATATGCTAGTTGAACCTGAACAGATTCCGTTGCATCCTTCAGCTTTTCTAACGTACTTTTTAGATTTTTTATGACGCTTTTGTCGCGTGTAGCCAGCCCCTCTGGTAGTAAAGGCGTATTGGTTTCAGTCACTGTCACGGTTGGGATGAGATGTTCATCGACGCAAATATGAAGGAGGACGTAATCGCTTTTTGGTTTAGGAATCTCCAGGACAGTGCACTTTTCAGAGTAACCAACGCAGTTCATGTCAACCTGAAAACAAAACAAACATCTTACAAATTGTCAACTTAAAAACTTTCAAAAAACTTACAGTAAATTTTGAATCGGTATCACTTTGCTTATCGATAGCACATGTGATGTAACATTCCGAACTGCCATAATTGTAGTCGCAGTACCAATCTACAGCGTAGTGTTTACTACCGTTTTTAATATCAAACACCACTCCACGACACGGTTCAACCATATAACCGTCGAAATTTTTGCCATTGAAGTATTCCCAGGCAAATAAATGACGGACGTTTTTCGGCAACTCTGAGCTTTCAGAAAAGAGAACTTTCTTTGATGGAAAAACAGTCGCTAACTTATTGAATTTACGCTTTTTGTTTTCCACTATGAAAACGACGGTCGTGAACTTTGAAGGCAAAAGTTCATTCGGTAGTTTATCAACAACTTTAAATCCATCATTTGTTTTTTGAAGACACACGTCTCTACTAGTTTGGCCTTTATGTTCCGCGTCACACGGTTCGAGCACTCGACTGAAAAGACGTCATTGGTCGTTGCGCGCATTTTGCCAAACCACGCAGAGGGGGTAGAAAGTTCGTTGCATTTCGGGTTGGACGCTTTCTGTTGCCAAAAACGCCGCAGTTTCGCTGATTCTTTAAATTTCAATCTATGGATATTGATCTAAGACAAAATAGGAATCGTTTGACGTCAAAAAGAGGCAAAACGAACTCGATTTGGCTGAGCTAGCGCTCTTGAAAGAGACACGATTTCGCCTCGTTCTCACTATTTATTTTTTTTTATTTTTATACGGCACTACCTCACAATTCTTATCAATGCGTTTTGTTTGCCATCAAAAAACACTCATTTTCTTTTTTGAACGAAAGTGCTAACGTGATTTTGAAGTGAGTTAGCGCTCTTGAAAGAGCACAAATTTAGCGATTTTTGCGTTTTTGTGCCGTAGTTATTTTGTTTTGGGTAAAAACCCTTTATTTTATATGTTTTTGGAAAGATCATCAAATAATGCGTCGATTATTTTTTGAACGGACCAAATTCGTTCAGAAAGTCAAAAGTTATAATGCCATTTGCAACCCAAAAACGCGATTTTTACAGTTTTTGTGCCAAAACATTTTTTTTAGGATGGTGATTACTTTTTTTCTTAGCACCATTGAAAACAGCACCCAATTACGCGTCGAATGAACTTAGAAAGAACAAAATTCATACAGAGAATCAAAAGTTACGGTGTCATTTGCAACCCCAAAACGCGATTTTTACAGTTTTTGTGCCAAAACATTTTTTTTAGGATGGTAATTACTTTTTTTCTTAGCACCATTGTAAACAGCATCAAATTACGCGTCGATTGAACTTAGAAAGAGCAAAATTCATACAGGGAATCAAAAGTTACGGTGCCGTATTTACCGGAAAAAAGCACTTTTTTGTTTTTTGTGCCGTTAAAAACTTGGAAGGGCGGTAAAAAGTGGCATTTTAGGACGTTTTTGTTGTCTGTATACTAGAGCTTTGGTATGATGCCAAAAACCGATTGCTGAATTTTCGTAAAAAAATCGGTGCACGCGACGAGCTTCGAACTCGGTCTCGTTTTTTGCTAGCGAAATCGCGGCTGTGGTTTACCATTCGTGCTGGATTGTAGGTGAAAGGGTCCCGAGGACGAAAGGGTCCCGCTCCATGAAAAAAACGCACGCGCATGCGCTTGCTTGTCTGTCCGTAAGGTGGACACACAGCCGCACAAGCAAGCGTATGCGATGTGCGTTTTTTCATGGAGCGGGACCCTTTCGTCCTCGGGACCCTTTCACCTACAATCTTCGTGCTGCGCCCGCACGGACGCACGCAACCGAAAGTCGCGTTTGTTCGAACCGTGGTCAATGACGACCACATATTCGCCAACTTGTAGTTTGGCCCCAGAATTCCGTAAGTGAACTGCAAACTCACTGTGCGTATGGCCGACGCAGACTTTGGTTCTTGGGGATGGTAAAGCGTTGACAATGACACGATGGGTGTCGAGTGGGAATGAAACGTGTCCGGTGTAATCGACGAAAACGCCGCGAAGCTTTGCTGAACCTTTTTTGGAATCAAGTTGTTTGAAAACTTCGGAAACATCGTCGCCGTTGTCAATAATGACTTCAGTTCGATCAGCAGTGATCAGTGTGCCAGTAAACGTATTATTTATACGCTTGTAACCAATGACGTACACGGCGCCTTCGACCTGAAAAAATTTTTAATTATACTGTTTTTTACTAACATATAGGGATGAGAGTAATGCTTCTCACCGTATCTTTTTCACTGGCAACGGTGTCATCGAGAACCGGATAAAATTCTAAGCCGACTTTCAATAAGATATTCAAAACCCTGTTCTTACCGGGTGAGTATTCTACATCGATCTTCATGTGTTCACTAGCATAATGCTTTGCATTAACCTAAAGGATTAAAAATTACTTTATTGTCGCTGTATAACAAAGTTATGCTTACCTCTAGTTTGCAGGCATCTTCAATATCAAGTTGTAAGACTTTTTCAAATGGTAGTTGAGAATAATCAACTGTCTCAATGTGAAGATTATTGCCATGTTTGAATTCAATTTTCATCTCCAGCAAAGCGGGTAAAAAGTTTCGCACTTTTCCATCGTACTCGTCCCACATGCATCTCAACCAGTTCCGACCTTTGTTTCCATTGAAATAGACATTTTGACGCGGATACACTTTCTTAATCAGCGATTTTTCGAAGTCCGACAAATCGAAGAAGATATTTAAGATAAGAATGTTCTTCAGCACGGGACAGAAACGAAAGTAGGTATTGTCACATGACTAAAAGATAATGTTAGTTTGCGACTATGGGCAGGTTAATCTTCAGTGCATTATTCCAATTTTTTAAATGGTTGTGTATGTTTGAAACGAAAGTAAAAAAGAATACTATACTTACATGCTGGTTTCCAATCCGGATGTATCCATCACTAGTTTTTTCAAAAATTTCATAACTATTCGGAGTTACACATCCAAAAGATTGGGTAACAACTGCAACACATTCACCAGTGAGCATTTCAATTTGGGATCGATGTAACATTTCGGTGTAGAACCACGACATGGAATTAACCAATTTGACGTTATCGAAACCAACTTCTTGCAACGCTGATATTGCTGTATCGACATGACCAGGCTTGTTTTCCAGCGTGAAGATGTAAACGACTTTGACATCTGGAGCAGCTTGGTACATATTCTTGGCGATTTCATTGACATCGCTTCCACGGACTGCGGTCAACTTGTCACGTGTGGCAATGAGCCCGGCAGATGGATAAACCAACATGGCAATGTGATCGGTTGCCATGGCTGAAAAATATCAATTTTATATTTAAAAAAGTATGCAAGTTCTTCTTATATAATTTTTATACAAAATCTTTCATCTCAACGATAAAAACACTATCAGTTCTTGTTTTGAAGTCAAACAAAAAAGTATTAAGCGATTGCAGTGAAAAAAACCAGAAAGATAACGAACAAAATGATTGCAGTGTAATTCTCGACGTTTTTTAGGTTGTATCTATTAGTCATTATCACGCATTGCGCGCTTTTTGCCAAAGTGTGTTAATGCTTAAGTGTGAAGAGAGTTCGAGTGAGTTTTCAATGATATGTTCATGGTAACTTTAAATTATTTAATTATTTAAAAACGTTTACACAAATTATTACAACAAAACCAATTCTGTTTTCAGTCTCTCTGAAATGGCGGTAAGATCCTCCTCCGAAACCGAAGCTTCACTAGGAAGGCGGATTCCAATACGATTCACTTCCATTCGCAGATGGCAACAGACGCGTTCAATCACTGCCAGAACAATATGGCCAAACACTACGACTGGGAAAGTTCTATCGTTTGTGTTCAAATGAATCACGAGAGCTCCACTCTTGTTACGTTCAGTGTCAAATGTCCAGGCAGGGTTTTCACGATCGGGATTTGCGTAGGCGGCGAGCAGACCGGGGACGTCTGTAAACATAAACTTTAAAAACGAATTAGCTATGTTAAACAAACCATAGATTAGATGCTTGCGTGACTTTCTTGTAGTTTCTTTCGCTTTCGCCCCAACGAGAAACTGAGGTGTGCCTTTGGTGTACTTCAATCGAAGGTATGCTGGAATTTCTTTGACACCAGTGTAAGCAGGGCCACCATCGATTAGAACTTGATTGTCTTTCGTAAAAGTCAAAACAACTTCGTTAACAACACAAGAAGATGTTCCTGGTGTCACATAACGAATCGCTGATTTAGCGGTTTTTGAAACAACAGCTTTGTTCTGATGAATTACTTCCGTTTTGACTGAAACGGTTTTGGAGACGCTGGTTTCTGGTGGTCCATCAATGGCAGCAGCATTTGTGACATTTAACATGGCAAGACCATCAGAAATAGACTTGACAGAACAAACTTTCGGTACATCGGGATCAGAAACAGCAGCTGCTTTGTTTCGATGATTAGCTATATCGTTTTGATTTTCCAGCGCGTTCTTCTGTTTCTTCGCAACTTTCTTACTGCGCTTGGCTACAGGAAATAGAGGTGAATTGGCTTTGGTATAGGTGACTGTAGGGATGAGCTTATCATCAAGACTGATTTTGAGATGGATAAAATTAGTTTCTGGCATCGGAATTTTGAAAGCATTAGCATCTCCTTTGTAACCGACATAGTGGGCGGAAACCTAAACGAATTACCTATTTTAAACAAAAATCGACCTTTAAACTTACATCAAAAAACGGATGCCTTTCAAAACCGCTATGAAGTTTGAGCAAACGAGCAATCCGATTTTCGTAAGTTCCACAGTTGTAACTCCAAGTCGACTCAATGTTATAGCTATGCCTGCCATTAAAGAACTTGAAAAACACACCGCGATATGGACGAATCATGTAACCGTAGAAATCCATGCCATTGAAATATTGCCAGGCAAAATCATGACGGAAGTTTTTCGGAAGCTTTGATTGTTCAGAATAGACGACTTTCTTGGATGGAAAGCGAATTGCAGCAAAGTTTTTGAAAGCATCGCCATATTCCATCTTGTTCAAAATCACAAGGACAGTATCAGCTGGCAAATCCACACTTTCTTTGTCGCATTTACCAACTATTTGAAATCCATGTTTGGTCTTTACAAAAAGAAAGTACTCTTCACTGCACTGCAGAATAAAATTAGCAATGACCACATATTCGCCAACTTTGAGTTTAATGCCGGAGTTCCGTAAATGAATGGCCCAATCGGAGTGGGTGCGGCCAACGCAGACTTTGGTTTTTGGGGACGGTAAAGCATTGATAACGACACGATGGGTGTCGAGTGGAAACGAATCGTGTCCGGGATAGTCGACGAAAACACCGCGAAGTTTAGCCGAACCCTTTTGGGCTTCGAGTTGGGTGAAAACGTCGGAGATGTCGTTGCTGCGCTCCACCACAACAACGGCGCCGTCGGAAGTGATCAGTGTGCCGGTAAAGTAGTCACCGTTGTCGACCGATTTATTGTCATCGTCGGATCCATCACTGTCTTCGTTAGCATTGTGGACAAAATCAACGCCATACACGACACCTTTGGTCTGAAAACTAATGCTATAAATGTTAAAATTTTCTATTAACGTTCCTACCGTATCCAGTTCACTTGCAATAGTAACAGCAACCTCCGGGATAAACTCGAAGCCGACTGTCAGGGTGATTTTCAATACTCGGCTTTTACCAGCTTCAAAACTGTGGGTCTTTAAACTTTCAGGTTGTAGAAAAGAAGAATATTCCACGAATGGCTGAAATATATAACGTTTTTTATACAATTACGCAAAGAAAATGTATAAAAAATTATCCGGTCTTCCCTTCCCGCGCCGTCGAGAGTGGTCGGGTCCTCCGGCGCTCTCGCGTGCGAATGAGGGTCCTCCCGTTGAAACCCATCGTGGCGGATGTTCAACGACCGCTTGCACAGAACATCGTGCTCGCGCCAACCGAACCAAAACCAAAAACCAAAACTAACAAACTGATCAACATCTGCACCTACAATGCTAGGTCCCTTCGAACTGTACCACGATTACTCGACTTCGAGACTCAAACACAAGCTATAAAATTTGATATTATCGGATTGTCCGAAACACGAATAGACGGAAAAGGACGAACAGACTACGACAGCGGCTATTCTCTGTATTATTGCGGCGAAACGGAATTTACACAAGGTCAACGGCACACTACAAACTGCGGCGTCGGATTCTACATCAATAACAAATACACAAAACGTGTTATCGGTGTTACATACTATTCTTCAAGGATCATCGCTATCACCCTCCGACTACGACGAGCCCGAACTTTACGTCTAATACAAGTGCATGCTCCCCATCACGGACTCGGAGAAGAAACATATGAATTATTTCTGGAGGATCTACGAACTGTTATGGACTCCAAAAAATGTACCTACGATGTCGTCATGGGCGACTTCAATGCATCAATTGGAGGAAAAAGACGTGGAGAAACTTTTCGAGGCCGGCACAGTGCCTCCCAATCAAGAAACGTCAACGGGGAAAAACTGTGCTCTTTCTGTGAGCAAGAAAATCTTTATATCGGAAACAGTTACTTCCAAAAGCCCTTGCAGCGACGATGGACGTACGCCTCGCCGAACCAAACAGTCCATGAGATAGACTACATACTTGTGAAAAAGCTTCCCATCCTCACCGATGTCAACGTTCTCAATAGATTCAACGCCGGGAGTGATCACAGGCTCATACGAGGTCGACTTCGTCTACGTTGGAAGGCAAAACCGTTTATTCCCCCAAAACAAAGAACGGCAATACTTGACAAAAAACAGCTACAAATCCACCTACAAACAATACGACACCTACAACTAGAAGACGCAACCACCGGATACGAAAAGCTGATCGAACTCATCGACGAAGCGACCAAAAAGGCAACAATCTACGAAGAAAAAGAAGCAAGGATATCTAAGGAAACGAAAGATTTAGCGAAACTTCGACAACAGCTCAAACACGGAATACTACCCTGGCCTGGTCCCATCGCCTACGCGGAAGTCTGTAAAAGGCTCAGAGAAATGTTAAAACAAGATGTGCAAAATCACCGACAGAAGGTACTCGAAAAAGCGATAGCAACCGGAAGACTGAAAACCGGAAAAGCTGAGCTGCGATTCAGAAAGAAGATTATTACGGAGCTAAGACCCCTCGATGCCAACCAAAACACGGCCTCGACAGTAAACATGATAAAAGAGGCCGTGAAAACGGCAAGTTCCTATTTTTCTAAGCTATTTGAATCCTCTTCTGGCCCCTTTCAATTCAGCCAATCCGATCCCAAGCCGGCAAACTTCACAAAAGAAGAAGTAATGAACGTGTTAACGAAGCTGAAATCGACAGGAACACCCGGACCAGACAAAATTCTATCGGCGGCCCTGAAATACGGAAAAACAATTCTCGCCCAACCACTAACAGACCTATTCAACCTGATCTCCGAAAGCGGCCAAATATCGTCAAAAATGACATTTGCTAATTTAATATTGATCTTCAAAAAAGGCGACCCCCTCGATATTGGCAATTATCGGCCCATTTCCCTACTATCCACTATATTCAAAGTGCTAACGAAAATACTGGCCAACAGAATAGGGGCGGCTGTTAAAGAATCAAATTTTTTGCCCCCATCACAGGCAGGTTTTCGTCCTACATATTCAACGGTTGACCACATCCATGCACTTAGCGAACTCGCCGAAAAATGCTACGAATGGAACAAAGACCTCTACGTGGCCTTTATCGATTTTACCAAGGCCTTTGACAGTATTGAATACGATGCGATCTGGTCGACGCTCGAAGAATGCGGTGTCGAGGAAAGTATTATTAACATAATCAAGCTATTATACGCACAGGGAGAATCAGCTATCAACATACAAGACGAGCGAGCCACCTTCAAAACCCAACGTGGAGTACGTCAAGGAGATACGCTATCGCCCCTATTATTCATCCTCGTACTACACTCAGCTCTACGACGCATGAAGAACAAGGGCGTCGACATCTCAAACTCGAATCTGCAATACTTAGCCTACGCAGACGACATTGCCATCCCGGCCACCAGCTTCGAAGACCTCAAAAATGCCGTCAAAAGCCTGGCGACCGAAGCAAGAACCGTCGGCCTCGAAATCAACTACACGAAGACCAAATGGATGCAACAATCGCGACGAAACACCACAACAGAAGAGCTAGAAATCGAAGGACACGAAATTGAAAAGGTGAATGAGTTTGTTTATCTTGGGCAGATTCTCTCTTGGCCTAGGGACTTCAACAGGGAAATCTCAAGAAGACTTCGCGCGATGTGGCTGTCTTACTCGACATATCGATCGTTTCTCAGCGCCCCAAAAACCCCCATGTGGATGAAAAGACGTCTTATTAACATGGTACTATTACCTACCGTACTCTACGGATGTGAGACGTGGGCACTTAACAAATCGGCAGAGACGAGACTACAACGAGGTCAAAGGCGACTAGAACGACGACTACTCCGACTACGGCTACTCGACAAAGTGCCCTCCGAAATAATTCGACAAAAAACACGGCTAACAGATTGGGTAGAAGCGGCGAGAAAACGAAAATGGCGATTTGCGAAGAAACTATCGAATCTCCCAGCAGACAGATGGACAAAAATCCTTACCCATTGGACCCCTCAAGGAAAACGACCAGTAGGCAGACCTCGCCGCCGCTGGTGTGACAGTCTAAACAAGTGCGTACAGAAGCAATCCGGGACGAAGACGAAATGGCAAGATGTTGTGACTGACAATGATTTATGGAAGGTTTATGAGGGGCGCTACATCCAGGAGGATAGACTTAGCGATAATTAAATAAAATAAAAAAATAAAAAAATTATCCTACCTCCAGCTCAACGGCATTGTCAATATCCAACTTGAAGGTCTTTTTAAACGGCAATTGAGAGTAGTGAACTTTTTCAAGATGATAATAATTGCCGTATTTGAAACGAAGATTCAGTGTGAACAAAGCAGGCAGAAAGTTTTCAACTTTTTCATCGTATTCATCCCAGATACATTTCAACCAGCTTCGGCCCTTGTTTCCAATGAAATGGACGGTCTGGCACCGAAACATGTTCTTGACAGCTGCTTTCTCGGACGCAGGAATCTCCGATAAAACAATAACGTGCTTCAATGTCGGACATAGGTCAAAATTGGTAACCGCGTAAGACTGAAAGTATACTGTAGTCATGTTACAGTCTATATGATGATTAAACCTACCGCGTTGTCGCAGACTTGCGCGTATCCGTCATTGGTCTTTTGATAAATCGTAAAAGCGCTTGGTTCATTACTCCAAAGTGCCACGCATTCACCGACAACCAACTTTACAGGTGACCGCTGCATCAGTTCCGTGTTGAACCATGATGTAGCATTGACCAATTTGATGTTTTTATAACCAACGGCTTTGAGAGCATCGATCGAGTCGCTTATGAAAGAATAGGTTGGTGACTGTGTGAAAACATAAACGACTTTGACATCTGGGGCGGCTTTGTACATGTTTGCAATCAGCTCTTCTTTAGTTCCTCCGCGGACTAGAGTCAGCTTATCACGTGTGGCAACAAGCCCACAGGGGTATAAATATAAGGCTATGCGTTCCATAGCTGCAAAATATATATAAAATGCGCGAAACACGAAAGAAACAGTTCGGTAAATGAGTAAACAAGCATGGCAACGCGATCGGAGGGCATGAAATTTACATATTTTCTTTTTGGAAACACATTTAACCCAAATTTTTATATATCAAAAGCGAATGATACCGCTACTAACAAGTTGCGCAAGCATGTTATAATGAGTTGTTCTAACACAGCCAGCTATTATAAAAATTTGTACTTTCAGGTGCCCCAGGCAGACACTGGTATGCCGCGTGACACTACCACTTCAATGGACAGTCTTAGCGCCGTTTTATCGAAACTTGGCATTGAATTAGTTCGGGCGTAGCTTTTACTTTTTTGCAACGAACAAATTTTAATTTGCTGGAATACAAAAAATTATAAAATGTGCGTTGACCACTTCAATGAATGTCTTTCACTCTCGCTTTTTTCCACACCACATTGGCGAAAAGCGCGCAATAAGTGAAGTAACAAATAGACACAACCTAGTGGACGAAGGAACTTCATTGCTGCTGTTTTGTTTGTTATCTTTCTAATACTTGTTACTGCTTATCGTATTACTTCGTTTGCATTTAAAAACAAGAACTGATAATGTTTGCGTCGTTACGACAAATGTTTTTTAATGAAAACACAACACCAGGTTCGCTTACTGACATTTTTTTATAAAACGCATACCATTTTAGACATAGAACCTCACAATGCTCCTGACCGCATTGCCATATTATATTGTCCATATAGTAATGACTCTGTGATAGGTTTTGTTGCCACCCGTAGAGAGCTTGCTGCAGTCTGTCAAAGTAGTTTAAATGATACCGTTCAGAAAATGTACCAAGCTGCTCCAGATGTTAAAGTCGTATATATCTTCTCGGCAATATATAACCTCAATCAAATTGACAACATAACCTCAGCATTAACAGAAGTTGGTTATGCTAATATCAAAGTGGTTAACACACATTCTTGGTACTTTACTGATATGTTCTATCAATATGGAACAAGATTGGAAATTGGTGAATGCATTGCCATTGTCGACCAGTTTCCAACAAGTATACTTCCCAAAAGTTACGAAGTGTTTGAAAAAACAACTAAAGGATATAAACGGATTGGTAACGAAAACGTAAGTAGAGGGTTTCTGTACGTATCTCAAGTTAACAATTTTTTTAGTCTTGCGACGGTTTATATTTTCGCTTTTCCCCGATGCTCAAGTACATCTTTATCGAGAATGGCGGCCATTTAGAATTACAATTGCTTATAAAGTCAAAGTATAGTCATCAAGTTGTCTTCTTTCGTAAAGCTACAACTCAATATGATGCATGGTTGAGCCGCATGTGGGACGAGTACGATGGAAAAATCCAAACTTTTCTACCCGCTTTGGAGGAGCTAAAAATTGAATTCAAATATGGTAATATTTTTCACATTGAGACAGTTATTTATTCTCAACTACCGTTTAAAAAAGTTTTCGAATTGGATATTGAAGATGCGTGCAAACTGGAGGTAAACTAAAAAACTACAATAACAATAATTTTTCAGTGTATAATTTTTCAATGTTTTAGGTTAAAAAATTCAGGCATCTTGGTCTTTGTGAAGAATTAAAACCTGGTTTTTTGTTTTCAATTGGTAAAAGTAGGGTATTGAAGATTGTCTTGAAAGTCGGCTTAGAATTTTGTCCGCAAATCGATGTTACTGTTGCTAGTGAAACGGATACGGTAAGAATTGTTATTTATGTATGTTTAATTTAATTAAAAAGTGTTGTAGATCAGAAGCGTTGTATACATTATTGACTACGAGCATGAAAGCAAACTGTTTACCGGCACACTGATGACTTCTGAAAGCGCTTTTCTCGTGGTCGAACGCAGCAACAATATTTCTGACGTTTTTAAGAAACTTGATGTCAAAAAAGGTTTAGCAAAGCTTCGCGGTGTTTTCGTCGATTATCCCGGACACGATTCGTTTCCACTCGACACCCATCGTGCCGTTATCAACGCTTTACCGTCCCCAAAGACCAAAGTCTGTGTTGGCGGAATCCACACGGAATGGGCGATCCATCTGAGAAATGCCAATGCCAAAATACAAGTTGACGAGTACGTGGTTATTGCTGATGTGGAAGGCGAGTATCCGGCGCCTACAGATTACCTAAGTATACATGAGGGTCCTAAAAATATGTGTTTTCTAAAAACAAAAGATGGATTTAAAATTTACGATGAGTTCGAACATAAGTTTCCGGATCCACTGTTAACGACCCGCGTTTATATAATGGAAAAGAAGGAGCCTGATTTCGGTTCTCAGAAAGTACTCGTTTCTGAAACTTCAAAATTAACGAAAAACATCAGTAACTTATTTGCCTGGGAATACTTTAATGGCAAAAATTTTGACGATTATATGGTTGAACCGTATCGCGGAATATCATTTGTTGCTAAAATCGGTAGTAAGCAATACAACATATATCGACGTTGCGATTCACATTATGGCAGTTCGGAATGCTATATTACATGTGCTATCAAGCATAGTGATTCCGATTCAAAATTCACTGTAAGTTTACAAAACTGACATTGCTTGGAGACATTATAAAGGTGCGTTTTCAGGTTAATATGAAGTGTGTTGGTTATTTAAAAAAGTGCATTGTCCTGGAAATTCCGATGCCAAAAAGCGATTACGTCCTCCTTCATATTTGCGTCGATGAACACCTCGTCCCGACCGTGACAGTCACTGAAACCAATACGCCGTTATTACCGGAGGGGCTGGCAACAGGTGACGAAAGTATCTTAAAACAGATAAAGCGTGTGTTGAAAAAAAAGGACTTTGTGTCGTACAGTAGTTTGACACAGATAATCCCTTCGAACGTCGAGAAAGCTGAGCTTACGGAGAACCATGAAGATAATGAACTAAAAAAAGTGTCAAAAGGTTTAAGTGAAACTACTGACTTACCGGAAGCTATTCTGACGGAATCTGCTACTGATAGTAATGAAGCGGCGTCCGAACCCACCGCCTCAGATTGCATTTCGACAGCATCAGACATGTCAAATGATACACTGTATACAGTTGTACTAACATTTACGCACTGTAACCGAGTGCTAATCTCCGCCGGCCCTGAATACACCGGTGAAGATGAATTCCCCGCATACCTTCGCTTAAGACACAAAAATAAACGTTATCAGTTTGTCGTCGGTCAAAAAGCAAAAACGGCATTGATGACTCATCGTGAATCAGTCATATACGGTTTGTCATAACGCATTTACATAATAATTATTAATTTCAAAATCTTTTTTATTAATTTCAGATGTTCCGGGTTTACTTGCAGCTAATTTGAATCCAAAATGTGAAAACGCTGCTTGGAACTTTAAAACTTCACGGGCCGATGATGACAGCCTTCTTGTCCATCTAAATACCAAAGATAAAGCTTCTCCCGTGGTAGTTTTTGGTCACATTGTTCTGGCAATGCTTCAACACGTCAATGAAAATCTGCCAAAGAAAGTGGAACGGATTGGGATTCGTTTTCCGAGTGAAGTTTCAATCTCAGAAAAAGACCTTTACGCGATTTCCAGCAAACTTGGCGTCGAGTTAAAACTGGTTTAGTATATGTGCCTTTGTTTAAACTGCCTGCCATTAAATCAATCCTGCCTTTTGTTATAAAAATTTCACTTTATGAATATTTTTTCCCAGGAAATTAATGGACGTTAACATTGTATATAAAGTAAATACTAATGGAACAGAATAACGACTTGAACGTCAACTAAATGAGCCACTTATAGTTGGTTTTTGGAGGAGACAAGCTGGTTATAAAAGACTATTTAAAAAACGCATTTGCAGTGACTGATTTGTACGTTTTAAATGAATATTTTGAAAAGTGCAAAACTGGAGACCTCGCGATTTTAACACTATCAATACCGGAAGGGCAAAGACTTCCACATGCATCGTTTGCGCCAGATGGAAGAAAGCCGCCGACGTCTAGGAAGTTTACCATTTCTGGATGGGGTTTTGATCGTAATAACATTGATAAAGTCAGTATCTTTCAGCGGTAGACCCCGAATATAGTGGCAACCGTGTTTTGACAGTAAATATAACCGCCGTTCCATGCCACGATGGTCTTTACGATTACATTTGTGGCTTGGAAGACGAAACTGATGCCTGTGAGGGCGATTCTGGAGCCGGACTTTTCGATGGCAACAACATTATCGGAGTTGTGTCATTTGGAAGTGACTGCAAAACGCTTTATAAGCGTGGTGTTTATCGATTAGACCATCCTCATCTAAAACTCAGCTCAAAAATGGATGGTGTTTTTACGTCTGTCAGCGCTCACAAGGAGTTTATTTGCAAAGCGGTTTCACCCGAGCCTTGCAAAGTTCAGCAGTAACAGCAAACTGGATGAAAGTTTTGTGCAATTGCCGCCTCCGGATTATGACTACGACTATTTATCAGAGGATGACACTTGATCAGTGTTTAACTTTTTGCATTTTTTATCAAATTTATTAATAATTTTCATAAAACTGTCAATTTACATAACTTAAACAATCCTTCTTCTAATTGGAATGTGCCGCATTGAAAGTCTTCAACCACGCACTGATAGCCGGCCCATGAGTTTCGACCCACGCCGCTCTTGACCTAACGTCAGTCAACAATCCGTTGACAGCGCTCTGTTGTCCCGAGGACAATTTCCAGTCAAAGTTGGCCAATTGGTCAGCCTGGGCATCCGTGGTCCATGTGCTCGTCATCGAAGAGAGGAAGTTATAGAAGTTCTGTGACGTTTTGACGATGGTCGGGTAATCCTTCAGATAGTTGAACAGAACCAAGCCAGTGTCATCGTGTTCAGCGACATAGTCAAGGAATCGGATGGGGGCCGTGCCACTGAGGGCTTGCACGATCAGCTTACGGATGGTTGTGACGTCACCGGACGCGGCAAGGGCTTCAAGGAGGGCATTAGCGTCGCTGGGGAAGTAGTTGTCAGCCTGGGGGACGGAAGTCCAGTAGTTGTAGAATGCTTGGACGGCAGGCACTTTGGTCGGGTTGTTTTTCAGACCGTAGATGAATTGAAGGCGGCGGTAGTCGGGGGTGATGCTGAAACGTGGAAAAGTTACAGTATGCCAATTACAGTATACCAAAACCTCAAAACTTACGGATTACAGTAACCCGTTCCAAGCACCTGATACTGGCAGCTCGTAGTAAAGTTTACGAACGCATCGCTAACAGCCAGCCAGGCGGCAGGATCGCCGAGGACAAGTTTGAATTCCAAAATTCGGGGGTTCAGCGCGCTAAAACACAACTCCAATATACATTTATTCAAGTCAGAACTCACTTGGCAGCCCAGGTCGAACCAGCAGCCAGCGAATTCACAGTATTTTTCTTCAACAAATAATCCAGATATTGCTTATAATCAATTTCAATGTCGCTGAATCGTAGCCGCTCAGCAAGGGTCGGAATCCAGTCAATCAAGCTCAAATACCACGGCATGAAGTTGTTATCATTAGCCAGCAAGGTTGTCGCATTCAGGAAGCGTTCCCATGGAACAATTTGGTTTTTGGCGAGCGCATATTGATCAACGATAAGTTTCGCGACAGCTTCCGGGGTGAAAATAGTGGGCTGAGAATCGAGAATCGTGGAAAGTGCGTGCCAGCTGGCAGTATCGTAGTTCACACGGGCGTGGGTCTTGGCGTCGGCGTCAACGAGAACTACTGAACGATCGGGCAGGGTGATGGTCGACGTTTGCGTTGTGAGCCACTGGATATTTTTGTTGTTCGACGGGGCTGAAAAAATTCTTAGCGGAATCTTCCAGAGGTACCCAAATTCTGACGACGGCAGCTTAGTAGAGTCAACAAGCGGTTGTTGGGTAAGTCTGATGCCAGTCGAAGTCGTCGTTACCGTAACCAAGGGTGCTGACCATTGCCGAAGGTAGGGTTCCAAGAAGTCAGTTACAGAAACTGGTGAGCTTGTCCAGCCGGGGATGTTGTATTCTTTCGCGGCCTAGAAATTGGTATATAGATCATGTACAAGATGTTTAGTCACTTACAGCATCCAAAAATCTCAGCAAAGCGTAATCAGTCGGATTTCCGAAGGAGAAGGCAGTCAAATACGCGCTCAATCCAGCATTCAGTGCTTCTTCGCCCAAAACATTAGCCATAGTACGCAAGATAGAGGAGCCCTTATCATAGACAGAACCAGAAAACAGGCCCCAGCTTTGGCTGACATCAGAAACCTTCGGGACGACGGGATGCGCCCAGCTGGAAGTATCATCGAGTTGGAGGCCTTCGACCAGATCACGGAGTTGCATGTAGGACTGAAATAGATTTTGTTATTATTCTGAATGATGGATCCTAGTATGACCCATGAGAATTTGATTAACAATATCGAATCAGTGATCGAAACTTTAAAAATCAAAGCATTTGGTTGCGATCCGAAAACTGATCCGAACGATCCGACATTTGATCCGAACTTAAACCGATCGGATAACGTTCAAATTATCAAACCAGCATTCGAAAACATCGGAATATCGAGTCTGACTTCAAAACCCGACCAATTTTGACGCGATCCGAAACCTGATTCGACGATCCAAAATCGGATCCGAGGGATCCGAACCACAATATGACTGTTAGTCGTCACGAAATCAAGTGACTAATTTGAATGTGACAAATTCAAAAAGTAAAAACCAAAACCCACCACAGAATCCGCATCTCCAGCCGGATCCGACCGCAAAACAAGTGGTGGCCAATACGTCGCAAAGGCTTCGTTCAAAAACAGATCAGTCCACCAATCCATGGTGACTAAATCACCGAACCACTGATGCGTCAACTCATGAGAAATCGTATTCTGAGCATTTCTAATCGTCTCAGCATTCGTGTATTGCGGATGGATCAGAACATCCTTATACCCAGCAATGACCAAACCCCAATTTTCCATGGCCCCAGAAGCGTAGCCACTGTATTGCGGCAGGGCAAGAATGTCAATCTTCTCCAGTGGTTGGGACACATTCAACGTCGATGACAAGTAATTGATCGTGTTAACAGCGAAGTTCAAAGCCGTCTGAGCGTACTGTTCGGTGCCCTTCCATGATTGGATTCGGATGAGAATGTTGCCATTGTTGGCTGTCGCCTGGACGGTCGAGTATTGACCGATCGTCAGGGCAAGCAAGTAGGATGACATCAGATTTGTCTGCTTGAAGACAGTTCTGGTCAGACCACCGCCCAAGATGGAGATGGAGGATTCGAGGGTGTTGGAAAGGGCAGTGTATTCGGTTGGATGGATGACATTAACGGTCCATCGGCCTTTGAAGCTGGGTTCATCGAAGGACGGCGCTAGGGAGCGAGTTGACGGGCCGCCTTCAAAGTCAGTCGCAAAGATCCAACTAAAAACACCCTTTTTATACAAAGAAAGCTGTCAAGTTTTTACTCACTGCTTCATGTTGTCAACCTTTGAATAGTCATAGTTAGTGATAACACCCTCATTCGGTGTGTGGTCAAAAATGAAGCCACTGTAGACCAAGTTGACGCTGATTCGGTTACCCTTCGGAATCGCAGCATTCAAGTGCAGATTCATAATAGCAGTCGTGAAGTTGCGCTCAATCTTGATTACTGTAATGGTGTCAATGAAACCAACAATGTTGACAGTCGCGGATTTCAGGATTTGCCGGTGGGAGTTAAGCTCGATCGAAGTCAAGCCCTGGGTCGGGTTCGAAAATTCGATTGTAATGCTGGCATCGTAAGTGAAGTTCTTCAACGGATCAAAGGCATAGGAAGTTGAAGGGATGTACGGTTGAACAGTCAAGTTGTAAGTCAAATCAGTGATGCCAGAAACAGCCAAACGGGCCGTCCATGGCACTTCACCCTTCGGAGCATAGGCATCATACAATTGTCGGATGATTTCAGCGTAGTAGTTCTCCTTTTTCGGGCCTTCTGCCGAAATGTACGCGATGTACTCATTGACTGTGTTGATGGCATTGGGGTAGAGTTGAAGGCTGCTTGTTAGCCCAGATTGGAGGGTCTTTAGTTGGTCAATGCGATCCTGCGTGTACCAATTGGCAACCAGCACGTCGAAGGCGGCATTAAGGGCACCGGATTTCGTAGCGAATGACGTCGGACGCTTTGCCAGGAAGGAGTAGAGGACTTGCGTGGCGGCACTGTTATCGGAGAGATAAGTGAGGTAGTTTGACGGGAAACTGCTGAACTGGGTGACCGAGTTGAGGATGAAGCTGAAATTCAACGATGAAAACAGATATTTGAAATCAAAATAAAATGACAAACTTGTTCAAAGTGCTTTCATCAAAAGAGCAAGCGACACCGGTAGCAAGGGCAGCAGCTTGACTATGAACACTGGTTGAAGTCGTCAGGGAGGTCTTGATGGCAGCCACCAGGTCACGGCCAACGGTGTTGCCACCTGTCAGGGCAGCGGCACAGTAGACGGCTTTTTGGAGGTAGGTTGGGATACTAAAGTGATTTGATTTAAAAATGAGACGATACTAGGGGTTGACTTACGAAGCGCAAGTGGTGAAGTTAGTGCCACACTTGTTGAATCGGGCAGTCGCAAGGCCACGCGCATCGGCAATGTTGTTCTTGACGGCTCGGAGGAACAGAGCGCTCTTGAAGATTCTGGAAGTTCGATATTTTTGCTTTTGATGAATAATTCGAAAAACCGCCCGAAACTTGAAACTTACTGTTCATCCCAGCTGTCCGGATCTTCCAAATCCCAGCTAGTCTGCTGATACAGAGGTGTCAGAATCGACGAGAAGTACTCATTAGTCAGTTCAACTTCGCTGCGGTCCAAACTCAAACTACGCAGTTCATTGATAACGGCATCTGCAGCAAGGAAAACATTGGCCGGGTTCGGGCCGTTGTAGGATTTCAGCGCGGCGGAAACGATCTTCAAAGTGCGGCGGTACGAGACAGGCACATGGAGAGCCTGATCGCGGTGTACGATGGCCAGCTCATCCTGGATCAGGCGAACGAGTGCTTTCGCGGATGGCACATATACACCAGTTTCAATGGCAGTGACGATCTTTTCGAAAGTTGAGTCATCGTACTGAACACGGGCAAAGGCAGCGGTATCGGGGTTCACGATGATCGGGTTATCCGAAGTCCATGGAATGCCGACGGCATTGCCCTTCTTTTTCGTGGCGGGACAGTAGTAAAGAGCTGGAAAGTCCAAAATTAGACGATTGACGTTTAGAAGTCAACTTACGAGCGCTCCAATATCTCGGCAAAAGGTCGCCGTTAACTTGTCGGAGCTCCAACGGCACGGGCCACTGATACTGGTAACCAGTCGGCAGGGACGCATTTGGCACAAACGGCTGCTGATTGATCTGATAACTCTGATGCAGGTTGTCATAGGCAACTGTGATGATCGGGTAATGCGGCTGGGTGATCCAGGGGTTCATCAACTCTGCCACATTAATCTTTCCACCACACCAGTTTGTAATTTCACCGTGCTGTTGCGCGATTTCGGTCATGGCATCCCAGAGCTTGTTGTGATCGGCATTACCAAAGGCGTATTTCGTCAAATAGTTCCTCAAACCGGCACGGAAGACTGCAGGAGTCAAAGTTGCAGACAGCATTCTCAAAAGAGCGCCGCCCTTGTCATAGACGACACCATCGAAGCTGCCATCGGTGGTAATGACGGGGTGGCTGTTGAAAGTGTCGACGGTGAAGCCATATCCGGTCGTACTTCGGACAAATTCGGTATCAACATATTCGCTTTGGTTTGTCCAGCCGTTGACCATGGTGTAATCCTCGAAATAGGAAGCGAAAGATTCGTGGAGCATGATATCGGACCACCAATCAGCGGTAACGTAATCGCCAAACCATTGATGCGCGATTTCGTGGCAGCGGACGTCGATTCCGGCATAGTAGCGGGAGGCGTCGTCTTGCTGGAAGCCTTTTTTCTTCAAAAGATAGTTCAAAAATGGTAAAAACATACAGCAGGGTCATAAAGAACGTAAGCAGCGGCGTAGATGATGAAGCCCCAGTTTTCCATGCCACCAGCGGCGAAATAGGGGACGGCCAAATGGTCTGAAACCACATCAATCAATACAAAAAGCATAACTACGATGATCTTTACCAAGTTTTTCCAACGGCAACGAAATCCCAGTAAAATCCGTCATGACTTCGACGCATGTCTTCGCCGTGTGTACAGCAGTGTCGATGAAGGCTCCAGATTGGCGCCATGTCCAGGCTCTGATCTTCAATTTTCATCATTTTAAGTTCAATTTTTGCAAAATAAGTGTTACTATTGTCCAACCTCAATGCCATCCTTGGTTTTGTCGCTGACCGAGACCAAATCGCCGATCGCGAATGCCACCAAATACGAACTTTGTCTATTCGTCAACGGAAAGTTCACAGATCGATACCCATCTCTGCAATGTACTTTTTTAATTATCATCCAATTATGCTTTTTCTTATCAGTATTTCTGTATAGGCTGGTCAGCCACCCCACCGACACTCCAAATGGCCATCATTATCAGTGCGCTTTGTGCAAAGCGCTGTTCCGACGCTGTTAACATGATGACAACGACCACTTTAATGGTATCATCGCTAACAATAGCATCGCCCCAAATAACGATGGAATGCTTTTAGAAACATGAATAGACTTGCAAAAAACTTACCCAAGATCAGTTCCATTGTTTTCCTTCGTGTTTGACAAAACAGTCAAACTTTTAGGCGCAATTACTGTAATGTTGAACTGTGCCTTGAAATGCGGGTCATCGAAACACGGAAAAACTGATCGAGCACCGACGCCAGTTTCGAAATGGGTGGCATAGATGTTGCCAGTAGAGCCATCGGGGTTGGTGTAGGTCGAATAGAAGAGACCACCTTGTCCGTAGTCGCGGATAATGCCGGTGTATTTGAAATGGATGGAATAAGTCTCCCCAGCGGAGAGAAACTGTATGGGGGCGATGGTGTAGCGGTGATATTTGCTGTCGAAGTTGGCGTATTTTAGGACCATCTTTTGACCGTTACGCAGAAAACGCAAGGAAATGATGTTCAACTCGAAAGCGTCAAGGGTGATTTCGTCAGCTGGGGCGTTCATGGTAAAGGTTACGGTAGTTTCGCCGTCGAAGGTGTTCACTTTGCCTGCAAATGGCACTTTAAGCTATTAAAAGTTCATAGTTGAACTTACCATCATCAACAGTAACCCCATCAGCCTTAAAATACGGCTTAATACTAATATCATACTGGGTAACATTCAAATTATGAAGCAACCTCGGTTTACTTTCAGCCAAATTATGCGGCTTTGCCACCAACAACCTATCATCATCGCCAAGATTCTTGTGCCGTCGCGGAAAAACGGCATCACAGAGACCCAATATCCCGATCGCCGCAGCGACGAGAAGCCAGCCACCGATACGCATCTTGCAATGCGTCCAAATGGCGAGAAGGAAGCTCGTTCGACGCTAATTAGACTGATTTTATAAGGCTGTGGCCATCGTGCTTGCATTTAACTTTTCTTATCTTTTGCTTGCTCCATGGCGTCGGCCTGGACCCAAGTGATTATCATTATGCTATTCCTTCTAACTGCACTTTTGGTAAGACTATAATTGATCAGTCATTCCAATCACTTCAATGTAACGGAAGTACAAAAAGTCCTTTTTTCTATGTATTCCAATCATCACAAAAGTCAAAAACTAATAATTCTTCATTGCGAAACTGCCAAAAAAGGATATACAAAAACGAAAAAAGTAATAATGATACAAATGACTACCATTGTAATATTGCAATTTGGTTAGGGTAAGTTTAAATTAGAAAACAAGCTCGTTGGAATGGTTTTTCGGTTAATTTGAGTATGGGATAGTGCAATTGGTGATTGGAAAGTTGATAGAATTGATAACAATAAGCGCCTTAGGGGTTGTTAGTCGCGATCGGGACGAGAATCAAGTCACGATCGGGAAGGAATTTCACTGATAACAAGGATAAGTTAGAATTAGTCACATCGGCTCTGCTTTTCGAGGGTGGCCAGACAGGCTATGGATGCCTGAGGGGTAAGTGTGGGTGTGTTGTTGAGGCTGGCGCAGCACAGTTCGCAGCCATCGATGATTTGGAGGAGTTCTTCGGGGGTTGGGCCCTGGAAAAATGAGGTTTTAGTTGATTAGGAGCACTAAAAAGTCTAATAGAGAAAACATACCTGCAAAATAGGCGCAAACCTCGCACTCGCCGGCACTCTGGCCGTATTCACAATGGCCCCGGAGCTCGAAGTCCCAGCCCCAGCCGTCGAAGCGGCGGACGTTGGAGTCTTCTCGGAAGCACTGACCCCGGCCATTTGGTTGGCGAGATTCTGGATCTTCGAATTGTGTTGATCCAGCGCGGTTGTAAGGTCCCAAATCTGGACACTTCCATCATCCGACCCAGTAAACAGGTACCGTCTCGGCCTCGCGCCCATCCGATTCGGCACTTCACATTCATGGGCATAAAACTCCGTGACGGCGGCCTGATCGACGGACTTGATAGTACAAACACGATCCCCTGTCGATGCCAATCTCACAAAAAGGGTATGTGCATCCGGGACCAGCCTCTGGATGAACAACTGCTCTGTGTCTTGGTCCCCATATGGCCCAGGGTCACATGCCCTAAGAGCGCTGGACGTGTCATCATCCACAGAATCCAGGGTCATCACTTTGAAGCTCGCTAACGATGTTCCACCAGGCTGAGTGCTGATCATTCCACGGAATCGCGTCACAGACCAAGATCGAACATGGTTGTATTCACTGCACACACTGATCAGATGATTCGTCGTCAAAGCCACCCTCGTAATCGGCGAAGTATGAACGGTGAAAGTTTGAAACAACTGCGGTCCGTGGCCGACAGTTTCCGGATGCTGAACGATAACTCGAACCGTGCCATTCGAAGTGCCGTAGGCGATTTCGATCCAGTTTCCACAGATGTTCGTCTTCGGCGTCAAATACACACTGATCGCAGTGATAACATCGGAATTAGGGTCCTTGTAGAGCTCAGTGATGAGTAAATCATTGTCTTTCATTCGGAGAGGGAACTTTTGCATATCGATGTAGTAGATGGAGCCATTGGTGCATCCGAGAAGGAGCATGGAGCCAGCTGTGTCGCTACAGGAGATCGGGATGACGTCTAAAAGGGCAAAGTTTACTGTATATCGTTGAAAAGGCTTTCAAAACGAACCTTGAACCTGCCAATTCTGGGTCATCGAATGCCATATCCCAACTTTTCCGGCTTTACTCAACGCAACAAGCTGATTCCCGATGAATGATAGCTGGTCTATCCGAACTTCCAGGGTGAAAGTGCCCAATTTCGCGACGATGACCTCCTCATTCTGCTCTTCAAAACCCCAGAGATAGACGGAATTATCAGTGAGGGCGACGGCAAGCTTCTCCGGAGTGCTGGCAAACTTCGCCATGAGGGATATATGGGAGATTTCGGCCGGCATTCGGGGGGTCGTGTAGAACAGCTGCCAATCGACGTGTTCTTTCATTCTTAAACCTCTTTTTTAGGATTGAATGGCCTTCAAAAGAAAAGCAAACTCACTTATAACACGCAACAAAGTTCCCATAAGCCACTGCAACACTGTTATGATGGGCTCGGATGATCCGTACCCTCAGGGGGTTCGTCGTGATGGCCCTGTTTTCGCGCATCATTTGGGATAACTCTGATTTGACTTGCTTTGTCAGTTCAAACGTCAGCTTTTTATGATGACCATTCGGTGGAGACATTTCATGCTGGAATCGCGGCGATGGGGACCCATTTGAGGGATTCGAAGCCATTGAAGACGTGGATACTGTAGCCGAGGCCGAATTGGTCTTGTTTCTCCTTCTCGCTGGAGGTTCCTCGTGATGTGGGATCATGGGAGGATCCAATCTGCCATGGTAGAGCACATCTCCACAGACGCTTTCGTTCATTTCCTCACATAAGGTCAGTCGTTTCACCAGAGGGCCAATGCCGTAGAACTGGGCTTCGTGACGGAGCATGGGTATGCTTACACCGCTGAAAGTCACCATTTAGTCAATTTCAACCAATAAAAACCTTCAAAAAACGTACTTTAGATCGATCTGCTGCGTTCTCAAATAGTTCAATATATACCGAAACAAGATCGGGTCTCGATCGATGAACTTCGCTCCAGATTCATCCTCAATCGTCGCTATCCGACCGCTCAGAAGGCTCGTGAAGAACGTGTCCCGGACCCAGGTCAAAGTCGATTTCGAGGTCGAAAAGCGCTGTCCGCCAACGTTGAGATGGATGATTTGGTCGTGTTGGATAGCCGTTTTGCCGGGGGAGGCATCGGGCGTCCGCATGGCCGGGGATTCTGCCAGGACTGAAAAGGCTACTGTTTAATGGTAAAATTCCAACTTCCACGTCCACCACGACCCGCATTCCACACGAACAACCGCTATATAAGCAATGCACGGGTCAGCTGACGCATATTAATTCACTTCGTGGCAACCTTTGCTCGATTCTATGCTATGTTAAACGTACCACGTGAGGCCTCCCGAAAACCGCAAAGAACGATATGAAATTGGAATGGATTGACAGCCCCGTGGCGTCGCCAAATGAATGCAATGCAATGGAAAAGAAAAAACAACAACGATAAGCTCGGGGGTTGAGGTGAGGAATGGAGGAATGGAAATCTGTCTCTGTCCCTGTTGTTGTCAATCGATCTCGAAGGGGCGACAAAGGTTTGTGTCACTTTCGGTCTGGTGGGGACATCGGAACGGAGGAAGCTGGTGATAGATGGAACGCGGATGAGATAAATCTAATCCGAAGGCGAGTGGAACGAGAGGAAAGGTCGCCAGCATGGAGGCAAACGCGGGTGTCTCCGCTCACGGCGATGGCCGCCCTTGCTGCACAGCTGCAGCTGGCGGACCCATGCAAACAAAAGTGCGTTGCGAGTGGTCCTATTGCGCTCGTACACTATACACTCGTGTGCGAATGTGCAAAGGTTTTTTAGAGTTTGCAATTATTTCACTTTTTTTCAAATTTCGTAAGAAAATGTGTAAGTAATGTTTATTTCTTACAAAAAAACCTTAATAAAAAGAGATATGTCGATAAATGAAAACTAAAATTAAATTCGTGTCGAACATAATAACATTTTTTCACAATTTCCAATTAATATTTTAAAATTTGACAAATACCATAATTTTTAATTTATAATCAAGATTAATCATAATCAACTACAATTAGCTTTTCATGTCTTCTGCTTCAGACGCCGATCCGTCTACCACCCGGCACAGTCGATCGTGCCTTGTATCGCTTTTGCTGAAGACGTTGCTCCCGCGTTACTTCGTTCACGCGACGTATCCGCTTCCGATCCTCACACCAAACAAACTGGCTTCGAATATAGTTCCGAGCGGGAAGCTTCCATGTTGTTACCAGATGGCACGCTATTTCATTCTCGATTTCTTCCTCTGTGGGGCCTTTGATGATGGTACCTTTTGTGATTGTACAATGACTGCAGAGAGGGATCAGCAGATTTGCCGTTTCTGGTATGACTTCAGGGATTTCAGGTTCGGATTTGCGCTTTTTGGTGGTTTTCGGTTGCTTTGGCTTTACGGTAATGTCATCGGGTTTGATTTGCGTCGGCTTCACAACATTGTTTTGAACATTGATCTCAGCATTCACAGTTGGCTGCGGTTCGATGATAGCAACAGTCTCAATTTCTGGCCTCTCCGCTTCGCCAACAGCTTTCTTCCTAAAAATTCTACCTTTAAAGCCTCCCCACAAAACGTAACAACCCACCCTTCACTCTCCATTTCGCCGACTTCTCCACCAACACTCTCCAATTATACTCTTATGTTAGCCACTAATGTGAATTGTAAACCTCGACTGCTCGCGTCGGCCCTAAAATGTCAAATTAGTAAAGCCGCCATCAAGGCTAACCTATGGCTACATATAATTCACTGTGTAATAGTCCCAAACAGACACCACAGTACCAGCTTAACTTTCACGCCCACTAATGTAAATCTGGTCACGATGTCAGTCTCATGAGATTGAACCGCATGCCCATGCCCTAGGGGTCTTCCAACACCTTTTCAATTAAAAGTGAAAAACGAGCATCACGGGTTGCGTTTTGTTCGACAAAAGTGGGAAACGTGCCGGGATAAATGCCTCCAACGCAATCAAAATGCCAAAGGATGGCTTTTTGGCTGTCTTGCATTTCCAAGAACATTCTTGCAAAAAAGCGATGGGCATTGTCATTTATAACCGACCGTAGGTACATAACGGACAGCACAATGGCATGTATTGCTTTTTTGAAACACGAAAAAAGACAGTTTGCAAGCTCTGTATATTCAAAATTTTACAAGCATGTGATGTTTTTCGTGTCAGATTTGCGTGTTGGAAGCACTTTCCTGGTATTAGAAAGTTGATTAATGGGATACAGTATGCTAAATCGGAAACAAAATTAAAATTTTTACAACTATATTTTAACACAAAATTGGAAAACGTGAAATTGCGGTAAGCAAAAGCGGAAGTTAACAAGCAAAGTCACAAGACATGGCCATCACGGTCATTTACAAACGGGGAAATACAATTTTCCCAAGCAACGCCGACATTTTATTTTTGTTAGCGCATCGTTCTCAAAACAGTCTCACGTCAGACTTTCTGTGCGAATTAGCTCCGCCCATGGAAGCATGATTCACAATGATCTTTTCAAAGACACCGAAGACAGAGTCCATTGCAGCGCTCGTAAACCTTTATTAACCAATTCCTAGGGACCATTGTAAATTTTTTGAAATGATCAAACACCCTAATGGATGGATACCAACCACAGATAGCCACTGGAAGCGTCATAAAAAAAAAGTAGGAAATGCGAATTTCAGACACTGCATTTAGTAAAAACTGTGTCGACGGTTCGCAAAATCATAAATAACGTTTTGGCTACTCTAGGCTAGCATGGTAATACAAATAATGAGTGTTTCAATTTCATCATGGGGTGTATAAAATAAAAATAATTGAAAAAGACCATTGTCTGATTTGACCAACGTGAAGCCAGGAAAGATACTTTACAGATAGGTAAATTGCAAAATATGGAAAACACTGTTTCCATCATGACTGTAAATGGGGGTGTTCGTTCAAATGTAAATGTGGGTTTTTGATATTGAGGGTAGTGCGAGCAAGCATTGAAAGAACAATGTCAAAAAATACCTGGAAAACAAAAAAAATACCACAAAAAACTGATTTTAATATTATTTAAGCTTACAAAACGATTTCACATTATCAATCTATAAAAGAAGTCATACGAAACAGCTCAGCTTTGTATGTTGGATTAAGCCCGGCAAACTCGCTTGTTTGCGTGATTTGTTGTCGATTTTTCATAAAGAACTCTACACAGCCTGTTTGCAATTCTTTCTTATTATTTTTAAATGCAAAGTTTGTAATGGCGATAAAGTTTTTTGGAAAAATGCTGTACGAAAGCGATTCTTCTAGCTTTTCCTAAAACGCAGTCAAGTTTGAAACCTTTTTTCTACAAAAAAATACCGCAATAGAGCTCAGCTCAAACTCTTTAGCAAAATAAAGCACTTCAATGACGGCTGCCGCTGTGAGGTTGTGAATACGGCGACCATAAGACATGTCAATCGCAGTCTTGACAGTGTCATACGTAAAGTTGTCGACTTTTAATTCTGTTATCAGATCGGATGAGTTTGAAATTAAATTGTTGAAAACTGGCGAGATGAGAGATAAGAAAAGACGGTTAGTCTATAATTTTGTTACAAAACCTTAGCAAATTCATGTTACGACAAGTAAATTTTACCTTTATACGATCCTCCCCAACAACCAAATCAAAGTCTGGCTCAATGTGATCGATTATTTCAAATATGTCATGTCGGAAGTAAGTGTACGGTATGATAATTTCGACGTCGCACCGAATGGTCATTGTTCCATTGTCTAGCAGTTTGAGAAACTGATCACGTTTTATGAACGAATCGTTGCCCACTATGTTCATGTTTGAACGAGATCCGTGAAAGGTATGACTGAACTTGTCTAAAATTATAAGTTAAACTTTTTTAATGTTATGCAAACTTAGCGAGCTTACATTCGTGTGATGTTCCTTCAACGCTGAATGTCGCTTTCACTTTTAATTGTCCAGGGATACTCAGATAGACACCAACCGCATCATAGTTTTGGTAATCGAATGCGCGATGGACAACATTCCAGTAATCATTCTCTAATAATGGAATTACGCGTTTCGGACCTTCTACGACAGCGTTGCGCCAAGAACTTTTTGACAAATTATACACCGCCGCATTAAGGGTGAATGTGTAGGAGTCGTTGACTTTTTGCACCTAAATACAAGTTTTGGTTTTGTTTTTTAGTTAGTGTTTCAAAAACTTACAAAGAGCATATCGCCGTGAACACTGCGGATCCCGAGCATGGTCGCAGATATTCCCAGTAAGAGTGTGAAGTATCTCGTTAGTTGCGGCATGGTGATATGTACTTACCCTCTGAAATGAGAAAACGTACCTAACAATCAATTTACAAGTATTTTCCGAGTAACAAAACAGAACGCCTACTTCTCCTCATAGTTTTATTTGTCAGACAAAATTGGCTCATCGACGTTAGTTATGTTTATTTGAACGAACGTGCGAGAGGGCAGTTATTTTCCACATGTTTCAAATCATTGTTTGTTTTATGAACTGGACTTTGTGTTTTAACCTTCAATAATGTAAGCATTGTCGTTTGAAAAATGAATCAACTTGAAATGCATATTTTTTTTACGTAACTTGATTTTTGTTGCAATAGTTTTTTAATTAACAAGTCTTTACAATAGCTGACATGGAAAACCTGATGTGAGAGTTTTTTAAAAACCTCCAAAGATTAACACTCAAACCGGTAAAATGGGCCATAGCGGTAATTAAGACGGTAGATTTACTATATTTGGATAACTTTGAATAACGAGCTTCACTTGTTGTTCAAAGTTATAAACTAAAAGTGCTTTACTACTGACCGTTGGATGCTTATTAACCGCGCACATATCGGTTTAGACATTCTTACACACAGGAACACAGTGTTGTCTATTCAGCGCAATGATGTCGCAGTTTGCCGCCTAACCAAACCAAAAGCCAATTTCTAGTAACTACATATTCACCGATCCAGCAAGCAGTTGTTGCAAATTTTGTTTGTGTTCCATACGTATCGACACCTTGCGACTCACAACAACAATCATGCCGTACCCCCTCGAAAAGCTACCGTATGGTCTCCGTCGACGTCTACGTAAACTTGCTACACGATCTGAAGCCTACGCCCTTCAAATTGCGGCACCTAACTATACTGGTTTTCAACCTGTTCAAAAAATTCAACTAGTGCCGGTTGCAGAGTTTTCTATGACAGAAACCAAGTTGCAGAAGCATCTTTATCCTGATTATTGGCCGGAAAACTACCATAAGATGACAAGACAACCTGCACCGGAAAACTCGCCCGAGGCGCCGTTATACATATTGTCTGGAGATGTGCAAATCCGCGATTTTAGTCCGAATTTCAAATTAAGTTCGATTCTTGATGATTTTCGATTTGAACCGAAAGAAGAACTTAACTTTTACGATTGCCATTTGGATACGGCGTTTATCGAAAGCTTGTTGAACGCTGTCTACAGTCCCATTGAACAGATTTCATTTTTTGCATCAGTTATTACAGAAAGTGCGGCCAAAATGGTTTTCAATGTTCCTGGTTTAAAACATATTATAATAAAAGAGCCGTCAATTCCCTCAGCAATTTGGTGGATTGAAGCACTGGTAGAAGCAAAGTGTACCTGTTTGAAAGAATTCACTGTGTATGATGCTCTGCTTTCCATATTTGAGATTGACAAGGACATTCTTCTCAAATTTATTAAGGTGGTTGTTTTTTTTGTATGGTTAGTTAAAAAAAAGTATTTATTTCAGGCGCAACGTGACGATTTTAAACTGGAATTTATAATGGATGAGCGATTGTGTTGGCACAGTGTCACGGAACCTTTGAAAAAACTATTGAATGAAAAATTTAAAATCAGCAATAAAGAAAACGCTTCGTTAAAGAAAAAAGTGGTTGTAAGTTTTGAGGATCCATATGAAGAACGGTATTACATTCTTCGAGCTGACTGAACATTTGTTTTACTTTGTGATCATTGAAAACTATTTATTTTTTGTTTTTAATTTTAAATTAATAAAAAAAACAAGTTGTCTAGTCTTCTTGCGCAACCGAACTCCTTAGCCTTTTTGAACGCATCTGGATCATTATCGAAAAAATTTTGTGATGTCAATGATGGTCAGTATTTTGAATGTGTCGTGGATAATGTCGAAAAGTAGGTTGTAATCGCGGACTTATCCGTTTTTATTTATCGATTTGGACACTCCTACCCCCAGATATGCAACGTTGTATACCCTTCTTGCGCAATGATAGGATAGTTAGCCACCTAACCAAGCCAAAAAAAAGCGGGTCCTCGTTGAACACTCACCAATCAAGCAAGCAGTCATTGTAAACCCTTTTGTGTCTAATCCATTCAAAATTTTTGTTTCACAACAACAATCATGCCATACCCTCTCGAAAAGCTAGCGTATGGTCTCCGTCGACGTCTACGTGAACTCGCTACTCGATCTGAAGCATACGACCTTCAAATTGCGGCACCGAACTATATTGGATTTCAACCTGTTCAAAAAGTTCACCAAGAGCCGGTTGCGTCGTTTTGGATAGATGAAAAAGGCAACCTAAAAAACTACCTTTATCCTGAATATGAAAATTCACATGAGCTACCGTTATATAATACGCCAGAAAATACGGCATTGTTATACATCGTGTCGAGAGACTTAGAAATCCGCGATTTTAAGTCAAATTTTAATATGGATTTGATTCCTGATTATTTTCGATTATCACCGAAAAGAGTGCGTTTTTATGATTGCGTTTTGGATACGGCGTTTATTAAAAGCTTTTCGAATGCTGTCGATAATACCATTGATGCTATTACGATTTTGCCATGTTCGTTAACATCAAAAAATGCTGCAAAAATGCTATTCAATGCTCCTGCTTGCAGAGCTTTAAAACGTATTACGATAACAGAGCCAGCGTTTCCATCGTTAACTTGGTTTATTGAAACATTTGCAGAAGCAAAACGTACTCCCTTAAAAAAATTTACTGTGTATAATGCTGCACTCTCCACATTTGAAATCAACAAGGATCTTCTTCTGAGATTTATCAAGGTAATCGTTCATTTGTATTTTCTTCTGGTTATTAAAAAACCTGTTTTAGTATCAACGTGAGGGCTTTAAATTGACTATTTTCATGTCCGAAGATACGGACTGGGATAGTTGCGCAGAACTTATAAGACGCGCACGAATGTCAATTTTTCTGACGTCCACGATTTTTGTGGAAAAGTCTGACATTTAAGGTTAAGAAGTGCAAAATGCGTCCAAACTCTGATATTTAAGGAATTGCCGCTTAATTTTGACGTTTACGGTCGTTTTTTTCAATTTTGATAACCAGCTGAGTAAAATCCTGCAAACGCCAGAAGTTTTCCGTTTTCTGCTCAGCAGTGAGCAAAATCTTGATTTTGTTGTCGATTTCTGATTATTAACAGTTGCATGTTTTTTTTCTCGTTAATTATGTGCTTTTAAGTAATTTTACCCGAATTTACAAAATAAGCTCAATACACACGCACTCAGCCCGCCAGCCAACTGAGGAACCAGAGTGATCGGCCTACTTACTCAGCCAGCCAGCCAGCCAGCCAACTGAGGAACCAGAGTGATCGGCCTACTCACTCAGCCAGCCAGCCAGCCAGCCAACTGAGGAACCAGAGTGATCGGCCTACTTACTCAGCCAGCCCGCCAGCCAGCCAACTGAGGAACCAGAGTGATCGGCCTACTTACTCAGCCAGCCAGCCAGCCAACTGAGAAACCAGAGTGATCGGCCTACTTACTCAGCCAGCCGGCCAGCCAACTGAGGAACCAGGGTGCTCGGCCTACTTACTCAACTAGCGCGTGCGCACTAAGAGGTCTCATCGCGATTGAGACTGCACACCCAGTGCACAGCTTTTCCACAACAGCGCATGCTTCAACATTTTTTCAACCGTGCCCTCAGGCGATTTTCGCACTCTCTTTTGCCATTCGTTGTGTCCTGCATGTTCAGAAGATCACGGTGAACCGAATGATGAGTATCACGTGGAGGTTTCATGCTGGGTTCGTTGATTATTTTTAATTCAAATAAAACCTCTCCGTATGTGGCTTATTATTTTGAAACAAAAATATGCTACTAAATCTGCATCAAATAATCTTGTTAACCATACCAGTCGGTTCACCGTGATCTTCTGAACATGCAGGATACAACGAATGGCAAAAGAGAGTGCGAAAATCGCCTGAGGGCACGGTTGAAAAAATGTTGAAGCATGCGCTGTTGTGGAAGAGCTGTGCACTGGGTGCGCAGTCTCAATCGCGATGAGACCTCTTAGTGCGCACGCGCTAGTTGAGTAAGTAGGCCGAGCACCCTGGTTCCTCAGTTGGCTGGCCGGCTGGCTGAGTAAGTAGGCCGATCACCCTGGTTCCTCAGTTGGCTGGCTGGCTGGCTGAGTAAGTAGGCCGATCACTCTGGTTCCTCAGTTGGCTGGCTGAGTAAGTGGGCCGAGCACCCTGGTTCCTCAGTTGGCTGGCTGGCATGTATGTATTTTTGTTTTTCTTTCGTATTTCAAAAAAATAAGAAGCGGTGGCAAAAAGTCATGTGGAAAACAGAAAAGTGAACGCAAAACTCAAAAAATAACACACAGATGATTAAAATTCCGAAATTTGAGGAAAATTCAAAAAATTAATGAAACGCTGATACAAAAATGGAACTTTCTGAAAAAATTGTTGAAATTGAAAACAGTGAGTAAAATCCAGACTTTTCCACGAAAATCGTGGACGTCAGAAAAATTGACATTCGTGCGCGTCTTTTATGAAAAACCTATTTAATGATCAGTTTGAATGTTGCCAAAGCGGGCCCTCTTCACTAAAGAAAAAAGTTGTTTATATATCTCAAGATAATGCAGATACATTTGAAGACATACATTTCATCCTTCGAGATGACTGAACATTTTTGTAAAACAAATAAAAACTATTAATATTAATCAGTTAGACGGCTCGGACATACTTTTTTAAGAATGTAAACGTCAAAGTAAATTTTTAACTGACAAAAAGTAACTCACACTCTTTGATCGTTTGTCCACGTTTGCTCACTCTTGTGATGAAAAGTGATTTTACCCATAAACCGTGAAATATAACATATGACTTCAGTTTATTAAACTCCCCCAGTTTTATGAAAACTTCTCAAACCTCTTTGCATCCTCAATCTAACGATAAAGTCTTACGAAACAGACCAGCCATGTACAACGGATTGAGCTCGGCAAACTCGCGTGTTTGTGTGATTTGTTCTCGATTTTTCTTGAAGAATTCCACGCACGCTGACAGTAATTCTTCCTTTTCATTTTTGAATGCAAATTCCGTAATAGCGATGAAGTTTTTGGGAAAAATGTTGTAAGAGAGCGATTCTTCCAGTTTGTCCTGAAACACATCCGCATATTACCAGTTTGAAGCTACGTTTATACAAAAATTTACCGCAATTGAATTCAGCTCAAACTCTTTAGCAAAATACAGCACTTCAATGACGGCCGCCGCTGTGAGGTTGTGAATACGGCGACCATAAGACATGTCAATCGCAGTTTTGACTGTATCGTACGAAAAATTGTTTATTTTTAGTTCTGCTATCAGGTCTGATGAGTTTGACAGTAAATTGTCAAACACTGGTGAGATCAGAGACAAGAAATGACTGTTAGTCTGAAAGTTGGAAAGATAATATAAGAAAAGTTAAAAAGTTGTAAACAAGACCTTTATACGATCCTCCCCAACAACCAAATCAAAATCTGGCTCAATGCGATCGATTATTTCAAATATGTCATGTCGGAAGTAACTGTACGGTATAACAAACTCAACATCACACCGAATTGTCATTGTTCCATTGTCTAACAGATTGAGAAACTGATCACGTTTTATAAACAAATCGTTGCCAACTTTGTTCGTGTTTGAACGAGATCCGTTTAAGGTATGATTGAACTTGTCTAAAATGGAAAGTTATAGGTTTTCTTTTTAATGTAAACTAAGCTTACATTCATGTGATGTTCCTTCAACGCTGAATCTCGCTACGATTTTTAATTGTCCGGGGATGTTCAGGTATACACCAACCGCATTGAACTTTCGATAATCGAATGGATGGTACTCAACGTTCCAGTGTTCACTCTCGAGTAGTGGCATCATGCGCTTCGGACCTTCGATAACAGAGTAGCGCCAGGTATCTCTTGGCTTGTAATACATGTCCGCATTGAGCGTGAATGTGTAGGAGTCGTTGACCTTTTGCACCTAAAAACAAGTTTTAATTTTGTTTTTTTTTAGTTTAAAAAACTTACAAAGATCATATCGCCATTAACACCACCGATCCCGAGCATCATTGCCGATAACCCCAGTATGAATACTACCATCTTGAAGTAGCTTGACATGGTTATGGGTGAGCGCTCTGTGAAACTTTAAAAAATAGAAGTGACCACGCACAAAACGATATTCACATTTTTCTTTTATAATCGACTTCACTAAAACGAAAACGCCTAAACAAGCTTATGTTTACTTGAATCAGTTTACAGTTAGCTTTTTTTAATCTGTAATCAACGTTTGTTTCAAAAAATGCACTTTATGTGCTATCCTAAAAGTTCGTAACGTAAGCAAAACAGAGCGGTATCAAGTTGCTGATTATTTATGTCCTGATCTGAAGGGTTGCAAACTGCCAAAGTTAACAAAAGTAATCATCAAAATAGTCAATGAATCGTGCGTAAAACGCCTCTGAACGGTGGATCCTTCGACAACCCCTGAAAATTATCATTCAAACGGGTAAGAATGGGCATCGCGGCGGATCCAAGAAGATGGAGGATCCGTCAACCTACACACCCCCGGTTACGTACCTCAGTGATTTACTCCCGAAGCTATCTGCAGCACGTTTAGCATGTTTGATCAGTGGTGGCCTTCTACTGTGAGTGTTATCTTTGTTTTTGGCAACTTTTAGAATTGCACCTTCCAGGGGTATCGCCGTTGTTGTACCATTTTTTATATTCTTTGAACTCGGTGTCCCTCGAATCTTGAAGGTTTGTCAACTTATTTAGGTTCTAAAAAATAGTGATGCTTTTCCAGGCCCGTCGAAACCACCTCCTCGACAAAGCCGCCGAGAAAGTCGCCAAAGCCCCAGGACCGAAAACAGGATCAGCAAATGAACCCCTGGCTGCCGCCCACGCAAAACCAAATCTGAGTGCCATCGGCTTTGTGAAGTCAATATTCGGAAAGCAAGCCCTTCCAACGACCTGTAAAACGCCTCCAGTGCCTCGGCCGACTCAATCCGATCCGCCTTTACCATCAACCGGCGCTTCCGTGGCACATTCCGGCTCTGGCGGTACAGCAATTCCAAACACGACCGCTCCGACACGATCAACTGGTTCCGCGCCATCCGGCTTGGCACCATCGACCCCCATTGTGGCTAATACTGCCGTCCGAGCACCAAGTTCAACTCCGCATCCGTTAAAACAAGCCTAATTTTATCTTTTTGATATTAAATTTACCCATTTTAAACCTATAAAACCCTATTTTCTATAAATAACCACATCTTTGGCCAATCTATGTAGCCTCTATTCATCTTAATCCACTTTTTGTAATACAAAACCAACCTTATCCAAAAATAACCCCCTTTTCAAAACCGCCAATAGTATATGTAAGCATAAAAGTTTAAACCTACTTTAAAATCCTTCCCCAAACATCTATACCTATTTTTAGAAACCTCCACATTGTCCGTTGACATTTGTTATATTTGCACTGTCCAGTCGACTGTATTGTGTTCCGCAGATTTCCGTTTGCTCTGCAACCCGTGGAAACCGTCGTCAGTTCTGTACAAACCTTTTGCTTTTTTCAAGTGGTTATTTAAAACATAATTCGTTTAAGTTAAGTCATTTTTTTCTCTGCAAATGTTGCGAATTTTAAATTTCATAAACTTAGTTAATGAAAATATGAAAACATGTTTTACGTCGCAATATTTACGTTTTTTGCATGCTGTTTCTGTTCGTAATACAATCCCGCGTCATTGTATTTACAAAATTTCACTTAAAAAGTTTAGTACATACACTATAATTGCACGGGGCAAGCTGGATTAGCTTCGATGGTGACACAAGTTCGAAGAACGTAGTATGGTTTGGAGAATGGTGTGGATTACGTGTTGTTTGGGTTTAGATTATGATTAACAAGGGTGTTAGGTTATGTGGTTGCGTCAGTGTAGCCCTTTTGAAAGTGCAGGGGTAATACGTGGTTGAAAGGAAGCTGGGGTTGGTAAGGGCATTAATTGTATGCTAGAATGGTTAAATTGTAATAGTTAGGGTACTGTAGAGCGTTTTATAGGTATAAAGTAGCCGGACTTGATGGACCAGGTTATGTCTTTTTGCAAAAGTGGTGCAGCTGGTCGGTTTTGTTTCACATATTTTTTATGTTTCTGTTCTTTGAGGTCTTTGAAGCGACGTTTCGCACTCGCTGGATGTTTGTAGTAGGGTTGCCCTTCAGGCATAGTCTTTTGGGCGGCTTTTTATTATGTTAACATTGTGCTGTGTGTACGTGTTCGCGTCGTTTTGACTTGAATGAAAACCCCAACGATGACGGCCGACGACGACAAAAAGTGCATCATGACATTGTATTCGTCGTCGTTGTTGCTGCGGGGTGTCTCCAGCTGGCTGGCGACTACTAGACCTTGACGGCGGTCGTCGCGACCACCGATCCCGGCCGCGGGCATGGAATTCTCGGGACGACCGAATGTCTTCCGTGCGTAGTATGTACATCCTGGCCGCCACTGGCAACAACCCAGACCCTTTCCGTATTGAAGGCGGCTGCCGGCGGGCCGACTGGCTAGAAAAAATGCTTGTGGATGTTTGCTGCTGGCAGTCCGGCCTTCAATATACGTGCTCGTTCATAGTAGTGAGGCCGTCCCGCCAAGCGTAGTGTGGTTTTCGGTTCTTTTTCCGGACGTGAATTGCAGAAAAAAGATAGAAAGAAAAAGCCAACCCTTCCGCATGTGCTTCCGAGGGTCGTCGGCGGTCCTGCTACCCCGAAAATACGACCATCAAATTAGACCCATCACTTTTTCCAACCTTTACAACTTTCTTGGCCATTTTCCCATTTTCACTTTTTCTCACAAAGCCTATCCCATCAAAAAACGAACACCCTTCCATTATAACAGCCTTTTTTCATCTGCACGTCGTCCGTTCTCTTACATCCTTTTGAAAAAACTAAACTTTTGTCCGTCTCATGTTGCAAACTTTAACGCTTCACATTAGCCGCTACATCTACGCTACCCCTATTCAAATTGAATTCGCGAATGTGTATGTATAATCAAATTGAACTTTGCCCTTTTGCAAATCTCCAATTTTCCAGTTTACAAATGTCCCACAAACCATCTCAACTTTCATTTCTCCGTGTTTATCCCCAACTTTTTACACGCTAACATCAAACTGAATACACACTCATCAGCCCCAATTGTATTTATGTGTGTAGATTGTCCTTTTCAAAATTGTAGCCAGGTAGTCGCGCCCAAATTATAGCCTGTAGTTCCAATGCCATTTGCAGTCAACCTTCTGTATAAAGGCCCGCCCTGAATAAACTATAAGGGTCACATAAAGTGGCAATGGCACCCCCATTATTTGCATTTGGGATCACCGCGAGCTGTAAGGGGTCGAATGTCAGTGGCACTTTTCCGTGTGTGCTTTTTCTTTGTCAAGGAGCCTCTCAAAAAGCTATATTGATTCTGTGCGCCAAGTTGCAATTCCAATACTGGCAAGTCAGTCTCGCAAATTTTTTCAGTCGTTTTCTTCACTTTTTTGGAGCATAATTACGTTGTACCGGCACAACATACATCGCAAATTTCGTGGTGTTTATGGCATTTTTAAGCTGTTAAACAGTGTTTTATTTGTTTCTTTGCACTCGCTCGCGAGATTGTTATAAACGCCTTTTTTGTAGGCAGTTTATGCGAAATTGAAAATATTTATATTGAAGTTCTCTAAAATAGAAAGAGAAGCACATTTTTATGGCTTTTTCAGTTTTTAGCTGCAATTTTTAACGATAACAGAGCCAAAATGCGGGCGGTTATCGATCACCCGATTTTCGCTTTCTTTAAAATACCCCTTCCGTGCCTCGATCGATCACATTCAAGTTAGACTGATCAAAAACCACCGTCAATACGTGAAAAGTAAAGTAAAGGTTTGTACAAAAAACTAACTTCCTCGGTGCGTACAGGCAAAAAGTAGGTAGCAGTAGACGACATGATTCTTCTGGGCGTTGTCTTTTCCCATCTTTTTATGGGAACGCCCTTCACCTTTGCACTTTCTCTTTTTTTATACATGGAATTTACAACATAATTTAGTCTTTTTGCGGGGTAAATTTAACGTGCGTGCTTTTCCACGCGAGTGAAAACACCCATAAACGCGTTATAAACGCCCTCACTGACTGACTGTGCCTTTGTGCCCTCAGGGCTTGTCGAAAAAAGTCCACACAGAAAGAAGTAGACCCAACTGTAGGAACTTTGTTAAATGCCATGAAATCGGCCGGACTAAAAGTCGCACAGCACAGTACCACTACTTTGAAAAAAAGTTGGTTGACACAGCCGTATCAAATTCAATTTTAACTTAGCGGGCTTACATTAGTAAGCCATGGCGGGACCTCCAGATGTTGGGCTTTTGGTTCTAGCGGGGGGTTAGGGTTATTACATTTTAAAAAGGTTAGGCAGTAGTTTGTATCTAATCACTAGCTTTGTGCCTGTCCATTTTCTGCGGGGGTGAAAGTTGCGGGCACTCTTTTTCGACTATATTCACGTAATCCGCTCAGTGTTGTAACAATTTGTATGTTTAACATAAACACTGTCAATTTTGTATCCTCGTGAGTGTAATTAATGCGGTTTGTATCCGAAAAACTTGTGAATTAACCGAGCAAAATATATACGGAGTAGTAGGTAGGTATGTTTTTTAAGGTTCTCGAAAAGTTGCATGTTGCATTTATGTTTGAAAAGAACAGAAAAGTTGACCGCGTCGATCGTGATTGATTCATTTGTACTTTTGGGCGTGTGTTGCGTGTGCAAGAATGTAGTTACTCGCTTGCATTGTGTATTTTTGCACGTTTTTGATTTGTCAGGGCATTGGGGTCAGCTATGTGCTTGTTATCACCAGATTGGTGTGTGCAAATAGACATTGTTGCTTAATCGATAGTGTTTCTTTCAATGCGTGGCGTGAAAAGTGATTGCTTATCAATGTTCATCGATCTTGGTACCCCTCCCCTCATCCATCAAATCGCGTTTGCAATCATTTCTGACTAATTTTTATGTGTATTATGTGTTTTACGTATTATTTTGCTCTATTTTCAATTCCAACAAGCTCGAAGCCAGCAAGCCCATGAATAACCCCAATGATGTTTCCAACCGCGTGCACGCAGACGCAAAACGCTTCCAACAAAAATGCATAGACGTACAAACAAAAAAGGAAGACACTCATTTTTCAAAAGTAAATGTCAACCGTATCATCTCTTTGCTATTTTTGGTCTTTCTGTATTTATTGATGAGCGAGAATTGCAACGATAGAATAGAAATAGGCAATACCAGGAAACAAAATTGCAACGCTTCTGCGGTCTCCGTGATCATCCGATTAATTGCAAATTGCAAACGGAGTTTTCATGATTCACTAGAACACGAACACGGACCAATGTGTCTTGAAAGAAGAGTTTTCTGAATCAAAACGGCCTTGGATGCGGGCTGGACTGCCGGGCACGAATTCGGAACAGGGATGCGGGGATCCCCGGGGACTCGAAAATTGGCGGGGATTCCCCGGGGAGTCCCCGGGGATGTCCCCAGGGATCCCCGGGGACTGAAAAAAAGTTGACTTTTTTGATTTTTTGCCAAGCAAACTTTAATTGATTAATTAAGTCGCTTACCAGTAGTGAATAGCGTTTAAGTAACGAAACAGTCTCATTTAGGACTTAAACTGCTTATTTTCAATGATTCAATTTAAATTTAAAACTTTTTTTGAAACTTCGTTGCGAAAATCCCCGGGGACTAAAAATTTTTCGGGGATATCCCTGGGGATTCCCCGGGGAGTCCCCGCGGGGATCCCCGGGGACAAGTCCCCTTCGCATCCCTGATTCGGAATCACTTTTAGTGTGCGCGCACGTGGAATTGGGCGAGATCTTTGCGAGTTCTCTGTCATAGTTGATGACAGAGTTTGATAAGAATGTGTATAGAGGGAGGCTTTTTCATAGATCACCGCCAAAGTGCTGGATTTTGACGAATTTTGATTGCTAAATGACTTTTTTCTGATTTTTGTTATTTTCCGCTTAATAGCATTAGATATTCGTGTAGATTTGCGCAATAAAACACATTTTAAAAGCAAATTCATAAGTAAGCGCTCTCCCGAGTGGACTAAATACGCGCTATCTCTCGTCAGATTGATGGAATTGATATTAAGTTCAGCGACAAAACGCCAAAATGCACGATACTAAACTTTGAAACCTTTACTTGTTACAAATCCATCTGTATAGTAAAGTAGGCGCCAATCAATCCCACACCCGCGCAAAAGTACACCACCTAAACCCGTTTTACGATCACCGAACGCGATTGGCAGCCGTCGCCAATGTCTATAAAAGTCTGCAGCGCCGATTTTTCTGCAAATTTGCAAAGTTGCACAATCCGCGTTCAAACCGGGGCATCCGACGACCATGACCATTTTTTGCGGACGTTGTCTCTGCAGACAGTCGCCACGGTCGCGCACTCCATTGATGGGGTCTGTGAAGTGATCAGAGATCAACTTTTTTCGGATCGTGGTGATGAATGGAGGACGTGGATGGTTATTTTCGGTCTTTTGGCGGTTATGATGTACTTTTTGACAGTTCTTTTTGACTTTGATCCGTGCCATTGGCCGTCTTTTGAATTTTTTGTTTTTGCAAATTTTGGTCAAAAGCTAGTTTTCACCTATTTTGTCCCATTAGCCTTCTCATCCCTCCGACTAAACCCATTATCCACCCTTAAGCTATGCCTTTTTTGTATGTTCATCGTAGGCGGATACATTTCCACCCATGTGGCACCCCCCAAATTGCTCGTTATGACCACCCCTGCGTACACATGTACCAAACCATTACCAACCAAGCCAAGTTTTTCCATTTCCTTTTTCCGTGTCATACTCATTAGCCCTTCGCCTCGCCCTTCAGCAAAGTACAACAAGCCTCACGTCAACGCGCATTCCGTAAGCCTTTCCTGTTTACGTAGTTGCTTCTTATTGAAAGCATTTTCATTTTTTGTGCCGTTCTTTTTCCTCCTCTCCGAGAACCAAGTGGCACAACGACTGTCCGCGTGCATGAGAAGCCTTTTTTTCGCGCTTTGCACTATATTTCCAAAAAAGGATCCCATTTTCAAAGTTTACAGTTTTTATTTGCATGACGTCATTTTTGTTTTTCATTTGCCATCCGGTGTGTTGTGTTTTAACCTGGTCAATGCCGCCCAATTTCGACCCTCACGTCATGCGAACTTTCTGCACGCGATCTCATTCGGGGTTTCGGGGCCGCTATCTGCCTCATTTATCAGACTTTTGATCTTTTTTGGGTGCCTTGCCCGGCACAGCATTGAAGGACGCTTTTGTGTCGCGATTGTGTTTTAGTTTGAGTTTGTAAATGCGTGTCATTGGCCCTTTTTCGTGATTGCCAACTTTATCGATCGAGTTTTACCCATTTTGTCCAAACCGATCGATAATCATGTTACCGTAATTTCAGTTCGCGCCGCCCTTTTGCGCCGTTCACCATTCACGGTAACAACCATCCAGGCGTGCCGCCGGCGGCCGCCGGCAACGCGCCCTTCGGCTTGGCGTCGTTGGCCGCGGCTGCTTCGACGAGCAACGCTGGCTCCGGAAGTGGTGCCGATCTCAGTGCCTTCGTCGGTGGCTTTGGAGCTGTCACGGGTGCCAATGCGAGTCCGATGTTTGCTGGGCCATCTGGATCCGGGTTTGGAGGGTTTCCGGCTATTCCGAGCACTTCGACTGCGCCTTCTGGGCTGATGCTGCCGAATCTACCGAGTACGAGTGCACAAGCGCCAGATGCGACTTCTGGGCTTTCAAATGACGCGTATCTGTATCTGCAACAGTACGCGATGTTGCTGAATCAGCAGGGCGCCGGGAATCAGGGTGCTCTTGGAGTCGGAACGCCGGCAGGGAGCGGGAATCAGCCCGGGTCGAGCTTCATGATGCTCAATCAGGGTCCGCCACCGCCGCAGCAACTTCCACCACCTCAGATGCCTCCTCCACAGCCATCTTTGTTGAGCGGTGAGTCCACCTTTGACTTTTTTGCATCTTTTGATAATGCCATTTCAGTCTTCCAAGCCCAACAACAACACCCTCAACCCCTCGACTACGCAGCCCTCGCCGATGCCCAGCAGCGACGCCAATCCGCCAGCTTCACAAGCCCGGCCATTCACCAACAACCTCCACAGCCGCCAAATCAGCAGCTAACCCTCAGTGCCCTACAAGCCCTCCAGCAAGCCCCCAATGCTGCCTTCCTTCAGGCCCTGATGCCCCCACCGCCACAACCTCAACCGCCTCCTCCGCCACAGCAGCTCTTCTCGGATGAGTTCCTCCTCAATGAGCTCCAGCGCGAGTTGAGTCGTCGAGAAGCTGCTGCTATCCAGGCTCAGCAACAAGCTCAGCAGATTCAAGCCTTCCAGCAAGCCATCCAGCAGGGTGTCATTCCGGCTTCACAGACGCAGCAGTTGTTGGCCTTGTTACAGCAGCAGCTTCGTCCCGCGGCTCCACAACCCCCTCCACCGCAACCACCACCGCCGCAACCGGCTCAGATCGCTTTTGCGACGCCGGGATTGGGAACACCAAGGCCACCAATGACGCCACAGATGGTCATGACGCCGACACTGAATCCGGGTCTGGGCCTGATGCACTCGATCAGACCGTCTACGAGTACGACGCCGAGTAGTGGGATGCGGTTTATGGGTAGCGATGATATACATAAGAAGTGAGTTTTGGGTGTTCTGTGGGGTACTGTATTGGATTACTGTAGCTTTTGGTTGTGCTTTTTTGACTTTTTGAATGATTTGTTTAGCTTTTTGGATCTAAAATTACTCAGTTTTTGGGTTACTGTAGTCAGATTAGTCTAGTTGGGGTACTGTAGTTTTTGTAAAACGTCGTTCTTGCTCATTTTCAAAGTTTCAGATTGTCCCAGTCATCGCTCATGTCCATGTCAGCCTCACCCCATGGAGCTTCCCCACCGAAGCGAAACTCAATGTCGATGTCCTCATCGCAGCCCATTCCGAGGAAGATCTCCATGGTTTCGACCCCACAGCAACTTCAACCATCTGGCTCGTTTCAATCTCCGCCAAGGATGGCAATGGCAAGTAGCTCTTCCCAAGCCATGCCCCCGCCACAGCTACCTCAACAACAACCACAGCCATCATCGTCGACCCAGATGCCGCCACCGCAGCCGATGGACTCTACTCCTTCTTCGTCATCTGTCCCCGGTCCATCCACATCCGCTTCATCCTCGGCACGGCCGCCAGCCTATCGAAGCCCGATCGAACCCACAGGACTCCCGGTCCAGCCGTACTATCCGACCCACTTTTTCAAGGGCACTGCCATCCAAATGGCCAATGGCCTCGTCAAACAAGTCGAAAACATGCAACCGGAAGATTTTGCGAATAGCAAGTATATCAAGGCTGGATTAAAGCTGTCCGTCGGGAAGTTGGTGGAAGTCTCGCCGACCCAGTGTTGCAAGCAGATCGTCGTGAGGTATTTGTCGGATATTGATGGCGAGCCTGTGGAAGGCATGATGACAGCCAATTGCGAGTATCCGTTTTACGAGATGGACCATGGATGGTCGAGCTATGATCCGGCTAAGACGTTGAATCTGTATGGGCTGAATTGTCGGCCGATAGCGCTGGGTGACAAGTGCTTCTTCCTGGCGAGACCGAATGATGCTCCGTTGTCAGATACCGCGGCGATCGAGCAGGCTAATAGAGCCAAACGGCAGCAATTACACTCGCTGCAGCCTGGAGGAAGTGATAGCAGGCCGTCTTCACGTAATGCGGCTACTTCTTCGCAGAGATTGAATCGGAAGTCGATTCCGCCGCCATTGGTCATGGATGGGGGTATGTTAGACTTACTTTTGTCGAAATGAAAGTCTATTTGACGGCAATATATGAATCGACCCCCCAAAAAATACTGAATCTTTCCCCAATAAAGTGGTTCCCCAATAAATTTAGGAATTTTGTCCCCAATAAAACTCATCCCCAATAAATTACTGAAATCTTTCCCCAATAAATCCGTCCCCCAATAAATTAATGTAATGTTTCCCCAATAAAAGCATTCCCCAATATTTTAATGAATTCTTTCCCCAATAAAAGGTGTCCCCAATAAGTTAATGAACTTATTCCCCAATATGAAACTTCCCCAATAAATTCATGAATCCGTTCCCCAATAACATTTTTCCCCAACCCCGGAATTTGATACCCAAATTGGTCAGATTTTGATAGTTAACCCACCCCACGACTAAATTGAACTTATTGGGGGGTGTGGGGGGCGAAGCCCCCCACTTATTTCTCAGACTTAGACTTAGTCTTAGACTTAGACTCAGTTTGGGCATTTAATTCGACTGATTTGGAGGGCCAAGTTCGGGGTTGGGGAAAAATGTTATTGGGGAACGGATTCATGAATTTATTGGGGAAGTTTCATATTGGGGAATAAGTTCATTAACTTATTGGGGACACCTTTTATTGGGGAAAGAATTCATTAAAATATTGGGGAACGCATTTATTGGGGAAACATTTCATTAATTTATTGGGGGACGAATTTATTGGGGAAAGATTTTAGTAATTTATTGGGGATGAGTTTTATTGGGGACAAAATTCATAAGTTTATTGGGGAACCACTTTATTGGGGAAAGATTCAGTATTTTTTGGGGGGTCGAGTCATAGGAGTTCCTATTTGACCCCTTTTCAGCCTCATCATCAGCCTCAAGCACCTTCCAAGCCCCCCATCCACCCCCAACCGAACGCATCATCAGCAGCAGCTCCATGACCCCCTCGAGCTCCACCATATCCGCCCCCGCAGCGAGTCGTCCACGCCCTGTCTTCAACCTGGAGTCCTCTTCCACCTCCAATCCCAACACGATGGAGCTCTACTCCGCCCCCGCGGCCATGGATGATCTCACTGTTGCCGGCGAAGAGCCCTCCACCTCTCAAGACGACGACAATGCCATGGAAGTCGACGTCGACGACACCCCCGGTCCATCTCAGCCAGCTCAATCCATCCCAGCCCCCTCTAACCCGACTGACAGCGACGTCATCCTTGACTTCAACATCTGAATCCGCGACCTTAGGACCCCGATTCTTTCCATATTTCCACAAATTTGCTCAGTTTGAATCATCCACGTTCAAAAACCCACTCACTCAGTCAACAATATTAGTCACTTCATACGGTGCTTTTCTTCCATTCTTTCAACCTTTAATTTTCTGATTCGTCCATCAAACACGTCCAAATTATTGAATTTCCAATCTTAAAAATAGGGATCCAAGTTAGAAACGAGCTTGAAAGTGTACAAATTCTTGTTTTTTTGGATAGTTTTTCGTTTTAGTTGTAACTTTTTTTCACGAAACTTCCCGCCATGATCATCTCAGAGATGTTGTTTCTGTTGTGTTTTCGAATGTGTTTTATAAAGATTTATTCGTTATCAAATGGTATGCATAATAATGAGACAGGCGTTTATGGTACACTAATTGAGGGAAGCGATTTACATAAATGGTTGAAAGTATTTTAACAGTAGAAAATTTGGCAGTTTAGAAAGTAAGGACATAATTGACTAAGACAAGGACGCATGTAATGAAGGGTAGGGACGTTGTGGCGGAGGATGCTGAAATCGGGGTAGTTAGATAAGTATTTTTGGGTTAGGTGGACTTACTTGTGGTTGGGGGATCAATGGTAGTGGTAGTGGTAGTGGTAGTGGTAGTAGTAGGTTCCGCATCTTTGGTAACTTTCGGCTTTTCAGATACAACGGTCACCGGGACTACACTTACAACGGGCGGCGTGTCTTGGGTAACTGGCACGACAGTTACAGGCGGCGGCGTGGCTTGGGTAACCTTCTCAACAGTTACAGGCGGTGCCGTGGCTTGGGTAACTGTCGCAACAGTTACAGGCGGCGGCGTGGCTTCGGTCACCTTTACAATTACATCGTCCGCATTTCTTTTCACAATATTTCTGATTTCCTCGTCTGTCGTATCAGCCATTGCCACAATACAAACAGGAGCCAAGACGGCCAAAACCAACAAAAATTTGTTCATTATAACAATCGTAACGAAAAACACTACAAAATAAACTAATTCAGTACTACCCCAGCTCCCACAATCGCCTTATATGCCGTTCCCAGGCTCTTACCGTGACTAACAGAAACTGAAGCCGACAGACGACCTTCTGTGTGTTTTTGAAAGCCTTCTCCTCTTGGGCCGGTTGCCGATTTGTTGAATCATCGTCTTCCAGTTGCATTTCCGGTACTCACTGTGATCTTTTGATTTTAAGAAATTGCTTTTTTGTATAGTTTCGAGTCAACCAAAATAGAAAAAACAAAAAAAAAACAACTATTTCATTTAGACACTACAGTAACCACAAAAATTACCAAAAAAATCACAACCGAACTTGCACTACTTATCATTGAGGCTCCATTGCCGGTAAACAGGGTCATTTTTTTCTCGTTTTCCGGCGTCACATCGAGAACGAAGTCAAGTTTTGGCCATGATGTAACAGCCATGATGGCTTCATCTAAAAAATATCAACTTTGAATGTGATTTTCATTATTAAAACACCCACCAGTGCCATCATTGACAACATAATAGCTCATCCCAACTTTGACAACCGTCGTTTTACCCACGGCGAAAAGTTTCGGCTTATCAGTCTTCTTCAAATCGACCAAGTAATACATTTTTTCATGGTTTACGTTGAGGGCGTCATTGAGGACGCTGTAGGTAATAAACTCCTTAGTCACTGCGTTGAATGCTTTCAAATCGACTTCGTGGGATGGAACTACATTATGCTAAATCGATAAACCGCAAAAACTAAAAAGACTGATGAAAGAGAAGAAGCAACTTACATGCTGAGCAATCAAATCGACGGTGCACGTCTGATTTTGCTTCGAAGATGACGCAATGAAATTGATTTTATCATCAGTCGATTCCAACGTAGATGCACTGACTTCAATGCAGTCGTCTTCAACGATGGTTTCGCGGGTCTCTGTAATTGCAAAATTATGCTTTTAAATACAAAAAACTGCTTACTCTCATTGGCAGTGCCGTTCGAACTGATCGCAACCCAATAGAAGACAACTTGACGATGATACACCGATGCTATTCCGAAGTCTCCGTCGCCTTGCAGATGCAGATTGAAGTCGTTCCATGATTCCTTGAAAAAACAAGGGTAGTTGGTAGAATGGGCTTTCTCGTAGGATCCATCAAGGTTTAAATGATAAAATTGAAGAATGCACTTGTTTTCGGCGATGATTACAAACTTGAAGCCGATGAGGTTGTGGTTGTTGACGTCATCAGGGGTGCATAAAGCGATTGAAAGGACAGCCAAGAAAGTAAGTGATGACAGGATTTTCATTTTTAAGTATTTACAATCTGGTCAAAACTACAGTCGACAATTAATCGATAATGCAAATTTAGAGTTTTTTGAAAAATCAGAAAACATTGCTATTTTTGTCGATAAAATTTGCAAATTTTTACAAAAAAACAACACAATGTATCATAGCTACTGACGTAGGTGAAAGCATCACCACCAAACCGAATCCATAACATTTGAATGTATCAGTTTTCGAGAATGTAAGGCGCTTTAAAACAGTCAAAACATTGTTAACATTTATCGAAACCAGAAAGATTCTCTGAAACATGACTAGTTTTGAACGCATGATGAGATGATTATCATTGTTTAAGACTGTGATGGCAAATAACCCCTCCTTTGGTCTTTTGAACGCTGGTATAAAAGCCATGGCAGAATGGTTGGAGGTATATTGATATTGACTTTAGTCTTCAAACATGAAGAGCGTTGTCCTTGTTTTCTGCGTCGTGGTGATTGCTGCTATTTTGCCGGGTAAAGCTGAAGTTACACCACCGACAGATGAACCTGAAACTACAACAGAAGCGGAATCACAAACTCCGGAGGCGCCAACGACCACGGCAGTACCCACAACTACCGCACCACTACCACCTACCACAAAAGGTCCCACAACTGCCGGACCATCACTACCTTCCACAGAAGTTCCGGCAGCGACTACATCAGGAGCAATGGTCACCTCAACTGCAATTGCCAACATCTTGATCATGGGTTTGGCTTACACCATTGCTTAATTGTAATCGACGCGAATTTTGATCATGAAGCGATACCTGTTAAACTTTATATGTAAAACGGTTGAAATAAACTTATTTAGACTCGTTTGTGTTCAAGTTAATGAAAAAAAAATCAAAAACTGACAGCTTTCGAATACAAACATTAGTTTTTTGTATCTGCATGAACAATCTTATCAATCAATTTCGCACTTTTGTTTAGAACTTTTTTGATTTCATTGATAGTTTAAATTTAAGCTAATACTGGACACTTTGAAAAATGCGTCAACAAAAACGGTGAATTGGAAAAAAATAGCTGATAACCCGGTTTTTGTACACATTATCACAACAAAAGTGCTGTGTAATTGAAACATGAAAATGGTGTTGGCTTGATCACAAATTTGTCGCTGTCTTCAACATTTTCAACTTTGTACTGATAATTACTTTATTTTACCATCAAAACATAAAATTTAGTGTGTATCATTCAAAGCATTAGTTAATTGGTTAAGCAAAAAAGTTGACCAAAACCATCACAACGATATTTGCGATCGCAAATGAAGCTGCCGCCGACTTGGGTTTTTCAGTGGTTGTGATATTTTCTCCCGATGATGACTCAGAGATGGTGCTCGGGCTCGAAGAAGTGGCACTGCTAACAGCCACGTCATCTATAAAACATTTTTTAATCTATCTTTACAAACTTTTTAAAACTCTGCTTACCAGCCAAAACGGCAACAATAGCCACAACGAAGAAAAGGAAGACAACGCTCTTCATGTTTGAACGATAAACACACGATCAGAATACCCTCAACAACTTTGATGTTCCTTTTTAAGCAATGTTAAACAAACCAAAGGAGGAGCTAATTGTCTTCATAGCTAGGAACAATGTAATTCATCACCTCATGATGCGTTTAAAACAGTCATGTTTCTGAGAATCGTTTTATTCGGAAAATGTGAGCAATATTAGTGTTTTAAGCAGATGCCTTTTGAAGTTTAGAAAAGAATGCATTCAAATGTTAATGATTCGGTTTGGTGATGCTTGCTTTGACGTCAATTATGATACATGGTTTATTTTTAATTTGGTATCGCTAATATCAGCAATGTTAAAATGGCGTAAAGAAAATAGCAGGAAATGAAGTTTGTTTTTGACTGATGGAGGATACCGGGGTCTGAAAACTGTATTTTTAAAAAATAATTGACAAAAGTTGCAATACTTACCAGAACTGGTGAAATTAGCCTCCCATTGGTAGACATTATTCCCAACACCATTGCAACCATCACTTTTACAGGAGCAGATGACATACGTCCCATAGTCGCTGTCAGTCTTACCGACAATACAATCACCATTATAGCCAGGTGTCAACTGCCCAGGATGACAGCCATGATGATGACCACCAGTTTCGTGGGACAGTTTGAACGTGTAACAGGTGCCATTGCAGTCGCGTGGAGTAATATCAGCGGCGCAGCTTACGTTTTCAAATTTGAAGTTAAGGGGATTTGCAGCACCCCAGGTTTCAAAGCAACTGTAACATTGGAGACCTGTCACAGCTAATGGTGTGAAGAAAAGGAGGAAAACAGTGTTCATGGTCAGCGTCTGGTCGAAAACGCTGACCCGTGAAGGGCTTTTATGAACATGGCCGATGGAAATGTTGGAATGTAGTAACAGCAAACCTCGGAGGGTGATTCAAGTTGTACAACACGATTTTGAATAACGATTTCACGGTTTGAGAGGAAATTTTTGCGAATTGTACAGTTGTTTTGATAGTTTTGTACGTTTTTGGTGTGTTTTGACAGTTTCTGATGGATTTTGTTTAACTTTTTGGAGGTATTTAAACTTTTATTTTACTAAAAAAAATGCATAGATTGCGGACAAAGATCAAAATATTGCAAATATAATCATCTACAGTAAACTTCAAACAGCCCCATTGAGACTACCCCCTTCAATCGACCCCATGCTCGAAGTCGATGCCGACAACTTCTTCACCATCAGCTTGCCACTGGTGTTTCCATCATGCAAATTTTGATAAACAGGACTTCCATGCTCGCGGAAGGAAGCGAATGGCACTTCACGGGCGCATGTGAAGCCGCTTTTCGCGAAAATGTGGGCAGATGCTTTGGCTGTGGCGACTGTGACGGCGTATTGGCAACTGTTTTCAACAGCGAGTTGGAGGGCCTTTTCGACCAGATGGGTGCCGATGCCGTGGCTGAAAAAGAGGTAATTAGCCATGAATGAGGTTTATTTTGGGTTTGTATTTTGGTGCTTACCCAGCGTATTCTGGTAGGACAAACAAAATATCAATTTTGAAGGCCTTGTTGCAACGCGGTAGAAAGCGTTTGTAATCGTGTTCAACTTCTTCGATGAAAACGACCAACTGATTAGCTGGGTGGTTATCATATGGGCCATTAGAGATGTCTAGGGCGTAATCTGGTTTTAGTTTTAGAGGGGTCATGGGATCGCTAGATTTCCTTGGCTGTTCCAATTTAACAACATAATTCAATGCCATTCCAGCGATTTTATCCCCATCCATGGCTAAAATGGAATATGGTCCACTGAAACCGCCCTCACAGATGTCAGTGTAGAATTTGACTGTGTCAGCTGGGGTTGCGCCTGAAAATTAACCCTCCAAACTGTTCAAAATCCTCAATTTAAGATCAAAACCCACCAACAGCCCTTGTAATCGGTTCGGCATGACTGAAAACATCGACCATCAACCGATGAACCTGCTCGAAATGGGCTTCCTTGTCTGCGATGACGTATTTCAGGTCGGTCGCCGAGCCTGGAGTCGCCATCCTTGTGGCCTCAGGCGCTGCAAAGCCGTGACGGGACGACATCTCGAAGAGGTTCCCAGCCAACTCGGCTGCCGCCAAAAAGGGGCCATGCGTCGCGGATGTCATTGTTTCTTTCAGGGCTGAAAATGTGAAAGCGTAAGCGTAAGCGTCAAAAGTGAGTCAATTTGTATTGCGGAAGGGGAATTTTAAACAAAAAAACATTTATGGACCCATAGACAGGCAACTTTTCTGACAAAAGCGCATTTTTGGTGTCTAAATTCAATTCAAAGTCCAGCAAAATGACCAACCCTTAGCTTTCTGGAGCGCTAAACTGTAAAACTGGCGAAGATTCGTTGTCGCTGAATCCATTTTAGCTTTTTATCTCACAAAATATCAGATAAAGCACATGCAAATCTTAAAAAACGGACACCCTTCCAGGATGTTATTTCCCAGGTGTGCCGTGTCGCAAAAACTGATATCCCATGCAGCCTAGGTCCCCGCCGCCGGCCAAGTCCATTTAGCTCCAAGCCAGCGGCAATGAAAAGAAAATCTAACCCCCATTGAGCGTGCCGACAACGAACCTTCTTCCCGTGGCCATAGACTATGATAGAAACACGCAACGCGAACCCCAGTTCCGGCACGCAAAAAACTGTCTGATATTTTTCAATAACCTCCGATAAAAACCATAACCATCATTTCTTTATATAAGATTCCCATCAACCAAGTCCTCTATCTACTCCAAAATGGGCGGCCATAAAAGCTAAATTTGTTTTTCCAGTTTCACCTTTTCCAATGTGAGGCAATTAAAAAGCTCTCATGACCTTTCCAGGCCGAAAGACATCAAAACATGGAATGTCAACTTTCCAATCTCGCAAGTTGTTGACGCACTTTTATACCACCCAAACAGCTACATCGAGATTGAACGTCAAAGTCCCAAATCAACAGGGGGCCGTAATTGACCGGAAGTTATAAGTAAAGTTCACACCTTTACCGACACGCTGTTGACGGACCACATGTGGAGGTACAATTTACGTGACAGACTGGTATTTAGAAAGTACGAAATGTTCAAAAAAATGTTATTTATTTATAGAGCAACCTTGGATAATTATAGTAAATGTCGTGTTTTTCGGGTGGGAAGGGGAGCACGTGGAAAAGGTATGCTATGGAGCGGTTATTGGGAAATATACTGAGTTTGTGATGGGCTGTGAAGATCTGCATTTAGGCGGTAAAAAAGCCAGCAAGAATGCTAACTTCGGGGGGTACACTCGACATGCCCGGAGGGATAGTCTTCGCATCATTGTGGGTCGTCATGACCAAACCGACAAATGTTTTCGCAATATGTTTTTTGTAATGTTTTTTGATCAGAATTTATAATTTTTATTTAACGATCAAATTTTTAAACATTAAGCCAAGTCTTCCGAAAGATTACGCTTTTAATTGTATGCAGATCGAAGAACGTAATACACACTTCTACCAAGACTTTCAAAATAAATTTCTACAACTTTTTTCTTTGGTGTATAGCGTACTTCATCGCGCCTTTCAAAGTGTTCATCAAATAAGTTTTTCAAAAGTTGTTCTGCGGCGTTTTCCTCCGTCTTAAAAGACAAATATAATGTAAAACCATCAGATTGAGTCTGAAATTGTTGTTTAGTATCCATACAAAAAAAGCAAAGCAACGATTACCTTAAAAAAGTTAAAGAAAACATCTTTGTCAATTTCCAATATAGAAGGTGGAGCATTGTGCACCGAAAACTCTTTCAAAGAGGTAAGGTTCGCCTCCGCAAATGCTTCAATCCACCAAGCTGTCGATGGCAATATCGGCTCCTTTACAGAAAACTCTTCTAAAGATCTGAAAGCAGGAGCATTGAAGAGCATTTTGGCCGCATTTTCCGTAAATGAGCAGGCGTCGAATTTTATATGTTGAATAGGACTGTTAACTGCATTTACAATGGTTTGGATAAACTTGTCATCCAAAACACAGTCAGAAAAATCTAGTTGACTTAGTGATAATAGAAAACCATCGAAAATCACGCTTAACATTTGACTTGAAGTGAAATTCTCAAATTCTAATTTGTGCGTAATAATGTGTAACGGTATTTTATGTGATCCCCAATGTTCAGCATCGATGTTTGTTTCATCTATCGAAAGACGGATATGGCTGTGTGCCTGGGCTTTTTGAATAGGTTGGAATCCATAATAATCAGGTGCAGCGATTTGAAGCGCGTAGGCTTCGGATTTAGTAGCCAGTTCACGTAGACGTCGACGTAGACCATACTGTAGCTTTTCGAGGAGGTATGGCATGGCGGTTGTGGTGAAACAGGTGATGTGAATGGATGGAACACAAAATGAGCTTGCAACAGCTGCTAGCTAAGTAAGTTTGGGGCTTGGTCATGCGGCGAGCAACATTGCGCTAGATGACATGGAATGGCTGAACCGATCATCGATTGCTTCAATTTTTGCGCAACCGATGGTCAGTGTAAGACCATTTCGACCAACAACGCTGTTCATTCTAGGTTATGTATCTTTTTTTGTGCTAAAAAAACTGACGCTAATAAAAAGCAGTGACAAACATTTATCAATAGTTGCTCATAACACACTTAGGTAAATTTAGATAACATAAAAGATTGGAAAAACGAAATGACACTCATTTTTTTATATATCGATGACATTCAAAAATATAATAAACAATTCTGCTTTTACGTGTGTTCAGTCAGCTCGGAGAACGTAAGACCTTGTAAGGTAATAGTTTTCTATTTTATCAAAGTATACATTAACAACTTTTTTCTTTAGATAATCAAGTGGTTTACTGTATCTTTCAAAGTGTTCCTCAAATAAATTCTTCAAAAGTTGTTCTGCGTTACTATCCCACTCGACATCAACAGATATTGAAATACATACTTTAAAGTCACAACGTTGAGTCTGAAATCGGTTTAGTTATATCATACAAAGTAAAACGCAAAAAATGATTACCTTGATAAACTCGAGAAACAATTCTTTATCAATTTGAAATACGGACAGTGGCGCATTAAACACATCAAATAATTTTAAAGAGGTAAATCCCGCTTCGACAAATGTCTTAATCCACCAAGTTGCGGATGGAAACGTCGGCTCACGTACGTCAAAGTTTTCCAAACCTTTGAAAGCAGGGCTGTTGAAGAACATTTTCGCCGCGTTTTCCGTTGTAAAGGAGCATGGAAAAAATATAATATTTGGAATAGGATGATCAACTGCATTTACAAAGCCTCGGATAAACGTCTCATCCAAAACACAGTCATAAAAATATACCTGATCCACTGAGAACCGAAAATTATCAAGAATCACGTTTAATTTTTGATTTGTAGTAAAATTTTCGAATTTTAGATCTCTCGAGACAATGTATAACGGTTTCTCTTGCAAGTTTTCAGGCGTAGAATCCTGAGGCAATAAAAGTTGGTTCAAATTGTCTTCCTTATCAATCGTAAACTTCGCAGACGTCAGTGATTGAATTTTTTGAATAGGTTGGAGTCCACAATAGTTAGGAGCAGCAAGTTGAAACGCGTAGGCTTCAACAGGAGTAAAAAGTTCACGGAGACGCCGACGGAGACCGTACTGTAGCTTTTCAAGAGGATACGGCATGACGCTGTGGTAAAAAAAACGATTTAGGATACAAAATGGCTTGCAATGACTGCTCGTCCGAATGGTGAATGCTCAGTGAAAGCCCGCTTTTGGCTTGGTTATACGACCAACTGCGCAAGATTAGGGGGCAGGGTGCATTGGTCAGCTTTATGATCAATCGGTGCAACAATGTCCCCCAAAAACACTCTCATAACGAAAGCCGCACACACCAGTTTGTCGATGCAAAAACGACGTGCAAAAATCATGCTAAACTATTAAAATAACACATCTTTTTTCATTTTAAAACTGTTAACAATCATATAAGGATACTAGATGCAAATACAAATGCCGGAATATTAAAAACAAAGAGATAAAATGCACAGCGTTTGGGTTTATGTGTGAGGACGCAGTTTTCCCGATACACAGGTGCGCCCCAAACGTGGTCCCATAACGAAAGCAGCCGATCAGCTGGAAATACTAGGAAAACAAACGCGTCTTCGTGCCAGCGGCGATTTCGAACTCGATTTCCTGCCTTTCTCATGTCCTGTGGCGTCTATCTGGCGCTTTCATTCAAGAACAAGACCCTCGGCGCAGCCTTCTACGATGAGGGACAAGCATATGTGTATTATATGCCCGATGTTTTTGAGGATGATGGGTACAGCCAGCTGCGAATGCGTAAGTTTACTTTTCTATATTTTTTGTCTTTCAATTTCGACTTTTGTCACATTACAGTGATTGAAGATGTTCGTCCAACTAATGTGATTGCGAGCTGCGCTCAGGATGCGGGTTTTCTCAAGGCGCTTCGGACAATTTGTGGGTTTTTCCTACTTTTGATAGATTGATATATATATTTCAAAGTTTCAGGCAACTTTAATGCCCCAAATGCCACAAAATATGATGAATCAGTCGACGATGCTGGCGGAGATGATGAACCAGAAGCGGCCCACTTCGATGTCGCCACCGGATATGAGCTGTCCCAGCCAAATGGACGGAATCTGGGCGGCGCGGAGGCTGGCTCAGCTGTGCCGGTTTACGACGGCGCTGCTGTCGCGGCCAAGTTCAATGCCGGCCAGGAAGTTTCTGACGTCACCCCCGGCGACGATGGCGGCATGATCGTCTCCACGACGGCCACGGACCCCGAAGAAGCCGACCAGCCGGAGGAAGAGCTCTTCTCGGTGCTCCATTTGATGCCAGCCGTCGCTTTTTGTACGTTCTTGCCTTTTAAACTGGTTTATTTTCTAATTTTATATATTCCAGCCGAAGACGAATGCAAAACCCGCGTCACAGAGCTCTTCCACGGCTTCGGCGATGGTCAATCTTCGATGGCAGCCGGCTTTCGCATCGACTTTTCCTCCGTCAACACGATCCGAGCCTTTGGTGCCCTCCTCCGCTTCCTCAGCCAGCAGCGGATCGGCGTCGAGTTTGACGACATTACCGAGAAGACCCCGATCAAGGGCATCCGAGCCTTCCATCTGGAGCACGTCATGCTCGTCGACGCGACAACATTGAAGGCCTTGCAAGTCTTCGAGTCCGAATACAACCCGCAGGCGATCAAACAGAAGAAAACCATCTTCGGCCGTCAATTCCGTGAAGGCGTCAGTATTTTCAACCTTTGCAATGTCTGTAAAAGTGTTCCGGGGAAGCAGATGCTCAAGTTTGTTCACTTTTTGATGTGTTTTTGTCTATTTTGAGCTGTTTCAGACGCTGGTTTCGTCGTCCGACAACAGACAGAGCACTTCTCATCGATCGGCACAGTGCCATCAGCTACTTCTATCAAGATTGCAACCTTGAAGTCGGTCGGACTATTCGAAACTATCTGAGGAACGTGTCCAATGTGAGGGGGACTCTGAGAAGGGTGCGAAGTGGAACGGCTACGATCTCTGATTGGACACAGATTTACAAGGTTGGTTGAATTTTGCCGTTTTTGCCTTTTAATTATGAAAAAGTTGACCAATTTGAGTCTTTTTAAGCTTCTAATGTGATATCTTTCCAGACAGCCAGCTCTCTTTCATCCATCTTCGACTATGTCCGAAACATGAACCTCAAGCTGACTGCCACGAAGGATGTCAAGCTCTACACGGACGATATCATGCGAATTGGCGCCCTTATCAGTGAAATCATGGACATTGAAGGCAGCCGAGCTGAAGGACGATTCGTGGTGCGTGATGGGATTGATGATGAACTTGATGTCTGTGAGTTTTGCCTACTTTTCTACCCTTTTCAACCAATTTCAACCCTTCAGTGAAGCTCAAATACCTATCCCTCCCCGAATCCCTGACCATCATCGCCCAGGCCGAAGCTGAAAGCTACGATGTCGACTCCTGTTCTGTCGGATATCTCCCCATCATCGGCTATCTGCTCGTCCTCCCCGAAGACATGGAGCTGTCCCCAGATGCCCAGGCCAATCTCGAGCTCATCTACACGGCCGATGGCGAGTCCCACTACAAATCGCCGCGAATGAGGGAACTCGACACTGAAATTGGCGATATCAAGATGCAGATTGTCGATTTTGAGAAGACTATCGTCATCAATCTGCAGACATTGATTCTGAAACGTGCCAATTCGCTGTGCCAGGGCGTCGAAGTCGCCGCACATTTGGATTGTTTGCTGTCTTTGGCTGCCGTGGCAAGGGAATACGATTGGCATCGGCCGAAACTCGTCGATGAAGCCATCATTGATGTCACGAATGCCCGACACCCATTGGCTGAGATGATCACCACGCTGGGGTTCGTCCGGAATCCGATCAAGTCCGGTGGAAACTACTCCAAAGTTAAGCTGATCAGCGGCCCCAACGCCTCAGGCAAGAGCGTCTACCTCAAGATGATCGGCATCATCGCCTACATGGCTTCCATCGGGTCGTTTGTGCCGGCGGAGAGTGCCACTATTGGCCCAATCAATCGCATCATCTCCCGAATGTACACGATTGACTCTGTTTTGGATGGAATGTCGTCGTTTGCGAACGATTTGAGACAGGTTTGTTTGTGTTTTGATAGCTTCTTGAGATCATTATGATGAAATTTCAGATGAGTGATGCCGTCTGTAGCAGCGATGAGCACAGTTTGGTCATTATGGACGAATTTGGCAAGGGTACGATGACGGTAGGTCTTTTTACAGTACTTTTTTGCCGTTTTTAAACTGATTTTTGTCCGTTCCAGGAAGTCGGTCTGAGCCTTTTGGCCTCCTGCATGAACTACTGGCTCGCCAAAGGCCGAGAATCTTGTCCCCACGTCTTTGCGAGCTCCCATTTTCATGTTTTACCGACACTGTTGATCAACGCGGACTTTCTTTCTTGCCATGTAAGCCTTTTTCGATTCCAACTGACAGTAACTTCGACCCTTTCCAGACAATGGACATCAAATACACCTCCAACACCGAGATTGACTTCTTCTACAAGCTAGTCGACGGTTCCATCGACAACAGCTATGCCAGCTACGCGGCCAGGAAGAACGGTATCTCGGAGGAGATCATGGAACGGGCTGACGCTGTCTACAAGCACCTCAACTCCGGCCATCTCATCATCGATGTCCCCAAGACCATGGATGACACCATCGACGCCGAGAATTACATCCTCTCCGAGCGTATGGACAGCATCATCAAGGAATTCAGCGAATTCGACCTCCGAGGCGACCCCATGGGATTCATGAAGCTCGCGATCAGTGTCCTCGATCCAGATGATGGCCATGAAGCTGCCGATGTGACTCCAACGAACTCCGACTTTGTAACGCCAACAAGACGGGTACACAGCCAGGAAGAAGTCAGCATCTTTGATCCATTGGTCCAGTTTCCCGGATTCGCGACAGAGCCGCCATTGAAGCGTCCCCGACTTGATGTCACACCATTTGCGAATCCAGTGAGTGCTCCGCCCGTCGATTCCAGCGAGAATTCCGTCCAAGATGCCGGTGCCAACAACAGTGTGGCCGAAAACGTCGATACAGAGACTGCCGAAGCCGAGGAGGTAAACAACAACGAGTCTGAAGTGAAAGAAGCGTCTGGCGATGAAACATTGGGCACCGAAAAGGACGAAATAGAGCCGCTATGTGAGCAATTGCGGAATTCCCAAGGATGAAATTTGTTGTTTATGTGTTTTTAGTTAGTTTGTAGAGTTTTTTGTTGTTATAAAGTTGTTTTTTGCTGAGAATGCTTTAAATTGTTGAGCTTAACGGTTAAGTTTCCGGAATACTGTATCTTTCACATGTTTTTGAGTTTTCAATTTGCATGTCCATCTTCTCAGGTCTTCAAAACCTTATTACAGTACCCCTTTTCCAGCCAACCGCCGCCATGTCCTCGTCGAAACGCTTCTCCAAAGCCCCATCCGCCAAGCGTCTGATCAAGAAGCCGCTACGACCCGCTGAGACTACAATGGTCAAAGCCAGCAATTCCATCTCGGCCCGATTCAAAGAGGAAATATTCCGGGCCAATTCGCCGCTGCCCACGTCCAGCAACAACCAAAACCCGTACGGATTCCTTGACAATGAGGAATACAAAGAAGAGCTTGTCTCCGTCGAAGTCGAGATGGAGCAGTACGATGTGAGTTTCAATCCTTTTTGGGTGCTACAACCCTTTTAAATGAAGTTCAAATCGGTTCCAGGATGTGAATGCCTCCACTGCCGGCCCCTTTCACAGCAGCAACCTCACATCTATGAACAGCAGCAACTTGAGTTCATTCAACGGCAGCTACCTCAGCTCGATCAATGGCAGCGCTCCACATTCGCTGAACGGAAGCTTTCTCAGTTCGATCCACGCTGGAAGCAACCAGAATTCGTTCGATGAGAATCGGCGTCTCTCGCACGCCGGTGACCTGGATTCCGTCGACAACGGCCTATCTTTTGACGAACTCGGCGACGATGACGACGTCAGCGAATTGAAGTTTGACAAGAATCGCCGCCTTCGCATGTCGTCCCCAGCCACGCTACATGAACACCTCGAACACGCCCTCAATGACCACCGTGCATCAAATGAAATCCTAGGCTTGGAGGATGAGTTCGAAGAGCGGATGCAGATCGCAAATGACTCGACCGTGATGGCTCATGGCGAGAACGACGAGAATGCCGACATAAGTGGAAACGGCGGGGCTCCTGGGAAGAGTCACGATGCCATGGACGACGACATGATGTAGCTCAGAGGTGACCGTCCTGCATGGGATCGTGAGCCTTCTGGAGTAGCTGGTTGGCTTGATGTAACATGTTTTCACTATTACTAACCTTGAACTTTACTTATTCTTTCTGTTACTAACTTTGATTTTGATTTTGATCCGTTTTTCATCCACTTATATGACAATTGTGTGCATAAATTATTTCAATGAGCTTTATTTTGCAATCTTTGTCTATGCGCAATCGATGGTCAGTGTAAGTTCGTTCGACCAACAACGCTGTTTTTCTTCAGGCTAAAGCCCAAGACTAATTCGAAAATCAAATAACGACATTTATATCAAAGTGTTCAAAACAAAATACAAAATCAACAAAATGGTAAGAATAACAAATGTAAAAAGTCAAAAGTTAATAATTTGAAGCTCAACACCCAAATTGCGAGACAAGACGTCCAGCAACTCCTGGGAAACTTGAACATTGTGCGGCACTTGAATACCAACAAGCCGAATGAAGTCATTGGGACCCTTTCGGAGCTGCTTGACGACCATTTTGATGAGCAGACCGAACAAGGTCTCGGCATAGGTGGTGATACCGCCAACGGTGACGGCGATCTGATCGGTGTCGTCGCGATGGACTTTGAAGCGCCACCATTTATAGGGCTTTGATGGGTCGAAGTTGTAGGCCAGCATGTCGACAATGTCTGAAAACAGCGATTGAGTGGGTTTGGATACTGTAGAAAATCGGAAAAGCAAAAAGTTACCGTAAACAACCAGATCAGGATGCAGCTCCAGGTCTGCTTCAGCCTCCTCGCCACAGGTGAAGTCATCGTCCTTGAAGCTGACATAGGCGGGGAGACAAAGGCCATCATAACCGTAGCCTCGGACAAGGATTCTGTTGTCAGTGAAGGTTAGAACCATGGAAACGAGGATTTCTTTGCCGAGCATCTTCACAGATGGATGCAGCCTGTCGTCAACGCTGAATTCCAGCACGATGATGCGCTCTCGGACATCGGGGAAGTTGAAGGTGTTGACGTGGAACAGCTCATCGACTTTGAATTGCATCATGTGGACCTGAAATGAATCCAATTTGTCGAAATTTGAAGAAAGTTCAACCCACTTCGACACAGGTCTCCTGTCCAATGAAAACCGGCACCACCTCTTTGTAGGGGACGTCCTCAAACATGGCATGGACCGTCTTCGTCTTATCGCCATAGGTAATGATGAAGTTCAACCCGGCAGACACGTTGACAGTACGCCGCTCTTCAATTTCACTGAGAACCTTGCCCTTGCCACGGGCGTCGTACCAAAGGAAACCCCGATAAGCGGCGGGATTGGCAGCAGCGACTTTATCGCCATCGCCGTGGATCCATGCGCGGGTAATAAAGGGATACGCTTCGCGGAGGGGCTTCATTTCGTCCTGAAACTTCGAAATGGACATCAATTCAAGCAAAAAAGTGACTCACCAGGCAGTCCTTAATCCTGAATCCGCCCGGAAGCCGCTGCAAAACATAGACAACCGGCTTTTCTTTGAACTTGATCGCGTCCACCAGAAACATGTGATCGCCAAGAGGGCAGTCGAAACTCATGTGCTTGCTAACTATGTTCTCCAAATCAATGATCAATGCATGCGTGAATTGGATATTGACAAGCCCGCTCTCGACAGCTGCGTAGTACCACGATTCTCGCTCGAATGGGTTCGCATGGGAAACGTCAAACACGATAAAAGTGCTGTCCTTCTTCGGAAGGCGCTGCAAAGCTGCCTCAGGGGTGGAGGCTTTGAAGCACTCTATCGCAGTGCCAGTGCCATTGTTGAGGAAGGTTCGTTGCTCGATGCCACCAGGCACGCGGGCGATCAACGCGAAACGGCCGTCGGTATCGTCTGCGGGCTCAATGATATAGGGATTTATGTCGGCAGGGTCAATCGACTGCGCAAAGGGCATGACGTACTCGCAAACAGTCTCGACTTCGACCTGCTTCGCCGAGATACTGTACTTGTAGGCGTTTTCGGCCTTGAAAGTGACGCGGACGACTTGGTTTTGAAATTGGGTGACATCGATATCTTCGACGGGTTCAGGAATGACGGAATCTTCGTTGTCGAAGTCGGCGAAGAGCTGAAATGGCCCAATTAGACAGATAAAACTTGATAAACGACTTACACGAAGCGTCTTGCCATCGCCAACCGGAGCATCGATATCGAAACTGAATGGCAGTGTCGCAAAAAGTGGAACATTTGGATAGTAAGGTCCATTGAAGTTGTTGATAACAGCGGCCCAATGGACGCGCATAAAGTCGCGAACGAGGCAGCCATTGAAGTCAGAACCCAACTTGACGTGTTGGACGTATTCAGTGATGAAGTCTATTGGAACCGCATGCGTAGAATCGACGAAAATCGTCCCTTTCAACGTTTTTTCAAACAGTGCCAGCATCTTCTTATCTTCGACGACCTTGGCAAACAGCAAAACCTTGTTATCACACGGATTAGGAGCAGTCGGTCTCGGGGAGTTCATAAACTGGACGCAAAACGTTGAATTGGCTTGGCGAATCATAGTGAAGCGAAGACCGTCAGTGGCACGCTTCAAGAGGTGGAAGGTCTGGCCATCATAAGCCGCGAGTTCCGTGTCTATGTCGACTTGAAAATCGGCACTGACGAGAGCCATTGTGAACACGAAGGAAACTTGCGTGACGTTGGTGACATCGAGATAGCCAAGGCGTTGTTGCAGGGTATAGCGAAAGTGTCGGTCTTCGAAGGGCAGGTTGGCTTCACAGGTATCGACGATCAGGACGGTTTCGGGATCGGGAAATTCCTTTTTGATGGCAGCATACATCTGGGCGTAGGTCTTGAAGTACGGGCTGGCATGGGTTCCTGTGGCGGTTGAGTATTGGTAATGGTGGGTTTCGTGGGTTGAAACGGCGAGAAGGGGAGTTTTGGGTTTGGATTGGAGACCTTTTTTGACTTCAATGGGGGCGTTTTGGTCGTCTGAAGGCTGCTCGGGGGTCGGATTTGCCATCAGCGTCTTTTCTTCACCCTTTTGAGGCTCCACTTCTTTGCCATCGATCGAAAACACAATTTTCGGAACAAAAAATCGATCAACAGCCACAGTAATGTCGACTTCCTGGCCACTGGCAAACCTCATCCCATCGACTTTGTCATATTTGCGCGATCCGAAACAGTTCACCGACACCTGAAATGCCACCATCAATACTGTAACTTCCTCGAAAACAACCCACCTCAACATTTCCGCCACCCTTGGAAACAGCAACCCGACACTGATCCTCACCAGGACCCTCCAAAAACCGCATATCCATAACTTTGCACTCGCCACCGTATTCCACCTTGAATCGAAGACCACAATAACTCGAAACCACATAGCCAGGGCCAATTTTAGACGTAAAGCCATACCAGGCGTATTCGAAAAGAGCTCTTGGGTCGATTTGATCGTAATTGACGACGTGAATCTGTCGATTGTGGAAGAATTTGTTGAAATTTCGGACATCATGATTGGCTATGTTGGTTTTGGCGAGAATGAGGAGCTTCGTGTAGTCGTTGGAGGGGGGATACTGTAAGGAAAAGGTCAAAAAGGTGGAAAGTTGAAGTTCAAACTCACCAAATGAAACTGATCATCCACCATTTTGATAATACCAACAATCTCAGTCTTATTTTGCGCCTTCCAGTATCTCCAATCAATAAATCCGACAGATTCACCATTCTCGCAGTGTATGCCGCTTTTGGCCAGACAGAGGCCGAGCCAGGAATGGAGGGGAGCGATTTGCACTTTTGGGTAGTCGGTCAAGTGCGGTGCGATGGCTCGATGGATGTCCCAAGGGATGTCGGCTTGGTTGTAATCGATCAGGATGCCCATAGTGAACATTCCCGTGACCTTGTCCATGGCAGCAAAAGCTTGTTGAAAAGTGACATTGGTGGCGACTTGCTGGACTTTTTCGCCTTTGACGATGGTTCCGGTGAAGTTGTTGGATTCTGGGTGGTAGGTGAGGACATGCATAAACAATGAAGCCTGAAGTAACTTGATTTAACAAGCTTATCACTTAAAAACAGTAAAAACAAACCCAAACCGGCAACTTTTCACGTGTAATCTCAAATCTCGGAAGCAGATCTACACCAACAGTAATCACAACCGTGACCCATGTAAGACCATCGTTGGCAATTTCAAACGAATAAGACGATTCAGGTTCACCACGACGAACGACAAGTACCTGAAAACGGCGTCAAATGGAAAAAAAATATATAAAAATCATAAACTTACTGCAAACTTTCCCTTTTCAGCATCGACATCGATCAACTTCCGAAACGGGACCGTTTCAAAGTAACTCGAAACATCCAGAACATGACTTTTGCCATCTTGGGCATAGCGGATTTGAAAGTCGAAGCTGCAGATCTCCAAAATTCGTTTCTCAACGTTGTTGAAGCGGTTCCAGACAACTTTGGATTCGTCGGAATCGGCCAAACTGACGACATCGATGGATTTGCCTTTAACCGATAACGCTCGCTTGCAGCTTTCAACTGCGGCAACAGCAGGTTCGCTATCGAATAGAAGGACCACTTTCGAAAAGGCGGCAATGTGGGAGCGCACGTCGCGGAAGTTGATCTGCAAATTTGAAATCAAAATGTAAAAATTAAAATATAAAAAACCAAACCTCATTAGATTCGATGATCTTGAACCCGTTACCCTGGCACTTCTGAAGGACAGTCACTTTTAGGCGAGTCGAAAGCTCATTGACTGAGAGCGGGCACCAGATGAGAGGAAGAACTTCGCCGGCTTCACAGTGGATAGTCGCTTTGGCGAGATATTGGTTGAGCAAGGCCACTTCCGGCCCGAAAGCGGTGATGCTCGTGTAGCCGACTTTCTCCAGGGCTTCGATGCAATCTTTCCGGATTTGATAGGCATCGTGCTTGAAGACAACGTAGACTGAAGACGCGGTTTTCGGCGGAACGACAGCAGCAAGCTTTCGGGCAGCTTCCTCGGGCGATCCTGCGTTGAAGCCTTTGAGTTCTGCCCCCGATGCACTATAGATGCGTCCTTGGAGGCTCTCGGGACTTTTGACGACAATTGTGGGGATGGACATGGGGGAAATCGGGGGGGAAAGTCGAAGTCCGTAAATTGCTCGCAAAACTGATCAAAAAGAGCTCGCGAAATCGAACAAAATTCGTGCTGGAACCAAATGCCTTTGAAAATGTGTGCGCCCGGGGAGGTCCTTTTTCGGGCTTGCACGTTGCACGCAATGTTGGCTGTCGAGCTCATTAACAATTTTTGACGTTTTAAATTTGTTAATTTTACCATTTTGTTAATTTTGATTATTGATTTCAGCTTTTTTATGGCTCCGAGTACATAAAAAACCACTTTTATCACATCTGTACAAACAAAATTAACGCCAATTTACACATTCTTACTAAATACAAATTTCATAAATCGGCATCATCTAATGGCAAACAAAAGTTAAAATTAACAAACAAAACAAAAGGTAGTCAAAAGTAAATTATAAAATTTGCGATGCATTCATTTATTACAAAAGTCGAAGGATCACCGGCATAGAATGTGAGGGGCATCGAGATCGGCATGGATGGTACAGTATGCTTTTACACCATCCTCGAAGCTACTGGGAACTGCCTGCGTTTGTGGATCGGCGATGGCTGGACGGCTCGAGCTGGACGGAGTTGAAAGGCGGCGTGTTCCGATGCGGAGGGCGACAGCTTCGGTGAGGGCGATGCCGGCGCCGCGGCACTGATCACATTCTTGGGCCAGGCAATCTTGGCTTCGTGTCGTTTGAAGGCAAAGAGGTGGGGTTTGCCGTTTTCGAGGAGTTGGTCCCGGATGGCATCGGGGCATTCGGCCGGGAGGAGGCAGGTTTCGTAGCCGTCGACGAGGATGTAGCTGGAATTGGGGTACTGTAAGTGTGTTAAGATGGGTGGAGAAAGGTCAACTTACAGTCCATAGTCATCCGGGTTGGTGATCGCAAACTGATGCGCGATAACTCGGCACAATTTGGCGGCATTCATCTGCGGGACCGCCGGGAAAGTGTGATATTCGATGGAGCCGGATTGTTCGTCCGGAATGGCGACATTGACAAAGGCATCGGCATGCTCATCTGTCAATGGGAATCCTCTTCCAAGGCGACGGATGCTCTCAGGATGCTTCAAAACATGCACAGCGGAGAAGAGGGTCGTCAAATAGTAAGCAGCATCGCCGGTGGTCAACAATTGCTGAGGCAGTAGCTCCCACATGTACCAGGCTTCGACTTCACAGTTCAAGCTTGACGTCTTGGCCAAGATATAGACCAACCAACGAATCAACTCCTCAGCTGGGGGCAACTTCTTCGACCCCAGAACTCCCGAAAGCGATCCACTTTGTAACAAAGACACCTTCCTCGGCGACTGGTCACCCACATTATTGTTATTCACAGCCTTATTCGGCACGATGACGATAGCCAGAGCTCGAAGCAAGTTCTCCAGCTTCTTTAACGGGCTGTAGTGGTTCTGCATCCGCCTCAGACACTGTTTAACGGCATCCAGGTCCTTCGCATCGGGCATTCTGGTCTCGGCGGGAAATCCCAACTCGCTGCTTGACAGGCCACGCACTCTTCGCAGATTCTCGGAAAGGGTCTGAAGCGCTCCGTTGCGGCTGTGTTCTTTGACCATCAGATGGTAGAGATGATTCTTGACTGGAACTAGCAAAATCTTGTGCAGAACAGCCTCGAGGATGGCATCAATGTTCAGAAACTCGTTGGCCGTCAGATTCCCGCTTTCCGCTTCGATCATGGCATGGAGCTCGCCTTCGCCGTGTTTTACTAGATAGTTTTTGATGCCATTGAGGAACTGCCGGACATTTCGGATGACATTGTTGGGGTCGTTTTCCTCGCCTTCGATGGTGCACTCGATGAAGCGTCGAAGCGTGGCGCCGAAAACGGTGTTTCCGTCTTTGGCAAGGCCTTCGACGTAGGCTTGGATTCTGGCTCCAGGCTCATTGACTGGTGGCCGGGCTGAGGCGGACCTCTGGCGGGGGTTCGCGTCGGTTGTGATGCCTCCAGGCGTGTAAGCTCGGCGAGTCAGGGTTCCAGGGCCACTGCCAAGTGCGGCAACATTCAGCAATGAGCTGGACTTCCCCTTTCGATGGTCGATAGTGCTGGTCTTGCTCGACGGCTCCGACGGAATCCGATTCGACATCTCAGCCCAAACACGGTTATTATCGATCGAATTGGGAGCTTTCTTGGCAGTTCCGAATGAATCCACACTTGTAGCCATGTTGAGGGTCATCGCATCAGATTCTGCATCCGGCTGTGAAGTCATAGCGTCATCAGAATCAGAATCGACGCAGGAAACAACGACATCGTCAGTGTCAACCGGCGACGCGGAGTGGAGGTCTTCTTCTTCGATGGTGGTCGTGCTGTTCAAATCTGAAACCACTTTCTTCAAAAAAGTTCAAATTCAACCTCAAACTTACAAAAATTATGCGCCACAGCCCTAACATTTGGCTTCTCATCGCTGTACTTCGCCAAATCGAGCAGATTCTCCCACGCATTCGAGTCCCAAGGCTCATTGAAGACCGTCCCAGCCACCGAGACCGCATCATCGTCATTATCTGGGACTAGCGGGGCCGAGTTGTTGTGGAAGCTGCCAATGGACGTGTCAGCGGCTTCAGATTCCGTGAAATCGGACAATTGGCTGTATTCGGACGCCTTTTTGGCCGGTGGCGACGAAGTCGATGGACTTGAGGCCATCGGGGTTTGCTGGGGTGTTGGACGCACCTGAAATTAAATGTTGATGATGAAGTTTTGTTACAAAAAGGATAAAAACTGATAATTTAGGCAAATTTTGTAATGATGTCCTTACCAAGACCGATCCCACCCAAGATCCCAGCCAACTAATCACATCCAGAGACATTGCGCCGCGCATCTATCAAGTCAAATGGCTCAAAAATGATACCCAATTTGATTGAAACACTTCCCAAATTGACGGAAATATTTCAAATAGTTGCAGCGAAAAAGGTGTCAAATACGAGGTTGGCGGCGACTATTGATAAGACGCATGCATGAGTGGTGGTTAGGGTGACCACAGTGAAGGTGGTTCCTTCTTTCCACCCAAAATCCGCTTTTCAAAACTGAACTGAACGGAGACAATGCTCGCGTTCCTTCCTTCCTTTCTTCGAGACTCTAGAGGAGCGAATCTCTCTCGCCTTCTTTTTTTGCAGAGATAGAAAAAATTGCTCGCATTAGCATGCCTCGTGGTCGCTGGGGTGGTCAGATGAATGGGAGGAGGAAAAAGTTGATTGGCGAGGGGGTGCTTTCCGGCCGCGGTTGCACTTGAAGCGAAATCGGAATTGGAATCGGAATCGAACCAACATGGATAAAAAAGATAGCGCTAGCTTGGCGAAGGGATGATCCGAGTCGTCTGACAAGGAGTATGACTGGGTTTGGTTGGGGTCGGATCAGTCAATTAAGCAGCAAATTGTGGTCAGAGCGGGATTTAGGGAGTTTTGATTTGATCTGATTGGGTATCAGATGTCCACTGGCGGCTTAACGATGCCCAAAACATCTATTTTCGACGTTGAAAACTTAAAAAAGGTCAAAAACAAGAAATAAAACCTAACCTTTACCCAAAAAAGTGTCATCGAACAACTGCGTGCAGCAATGAACAAAATTTTAGCACATAAAACCCTCAAAAAAGCACCAAAACAGTGTCCAAAGACTATTTTCACAACAATAGTCAGAAGTCTAATCCAAAAAAGCAAGCTGAACCCAAACTATACCCTCCAATGCAACCGAATAACCCAACCCTGCGCGTAATCCCGATTAGAAAAGCAAACATTGGCGTGTTCTGGACGCAGAAGCCGACTATCTCCAAAAAGAACAATAGCTTGACCCATCTCTTTTTTCACCCTTTTCGCAGTTTTCAGCTTTTTAGAAGCACCCTTACCCGTGATCGCTTTTCTTTTTCACATTTAGTGGATTCACTGATGTGCCGTCGGTTGAAACAACCGCCATTACGGTGGAAAAGGGGGAACAGTAGGACTGATAAGAATATTGGGGGGTCTTTTGAAAACATTGTCTAGCTGATATGGTTAACTATGGGCTTAAACTGGGCAAAAACAGTCTGTCTGGCGGATAATATCAAGCCTAATGACGACAAATGGATAAAGGAAGAAATACAGAAGCCAAAGTCGAGCTATGCATGCATGCGATCACTGACTGTCGTCCACACGATGCACTCGACCTTCAAGTGGTCAGCTGGATGCATTCTCGCGCAGTCTCAGACATGGGGGATCGGCTTTGGATGGTTTTTTGGGCGGTTTCGGGGGATAAAAAGATGGAAAGCCGGTTCATCCGGGAGTCACAAACTCTACTGATAAAAAAGTTCCAAAAACTTTAAAAATTTCAGAATTGAACTTGAAATTTGATAAACTGCGCAAAAATTTAATCACGATGATACGCACGCCAATATACGTCCAAAATCTCACCTTTGCAACCCTCTGCCGCGACTTCAACTCCGAATTGACTTCAGACCAGTTCAAAAGTGCCGGTGTAGCCGTAACCTTGGAGGAGTTATTGTTGGACGCCGTGTTTGAATAGACTGACCGTGACGGTACTAATGGTTTCTTAGCCAGTGGTGGCGGTTGCGCCGGATTTGAAGTTGACGTGGATGTGGATGGGAAGGACGTCGAGTCACTGAAAAAGTTGTCAATTAACGTCAAAGTTACAGCTTTTCTACAAAAAAGTGAGGCAATACACTCGAAAATGCATAAACAAAAGACACAAAACGTGAAAAGCGTAAAACAATGGATGGAAATAGGCCTCACAGCACGATGCTTTTTGTCAATTTTCAATTTCGAATACAAGCACGAAAAGCATGCAATAGTGGAAGGGAAGACGAAACCCGAGCCTCCTGGAACCGAACTATCCGATCGCGAGCAACTAAATGGCCACCAGGCTGAAGGTTGGAGGAAGACAGTTTCCATTGTCTAAATAGAGTGTGGTAAGGGCCTGGAGCGTCTGAATGGAAGCAATGGAAGATGGGTAACACTGTCCGGCATCTTATAATATGAATTTGTTGCAATAGGAAACTGAAGATGGTCATCTGGGAAGAGCAAAAGTGGCAGGAAGCTGTGAACGGTGCGTTCAGACGGCCATCAAAAGACTGGATACGCTTTTTTGGACACAGCTTGGGATTCTGGAAATCTTTTTTTGCGTCTTCCGCGGCCGCTGAGGACTGCCTAGTGACAGTCATCTGTCCGGAAAGCGTGAAAAAGTATGGAAACAAGATCGGACTTGGCTGGCCGTCTGCAGACAAACGTGTGGCGAACGACCACCGCGAAAGAAGAAACCAAAATTCGCAAACAATGGATCCGGATGTATAGTTGATATCAAGATGCCTCACATCAACCAAAAAAGACCTCAAAATCGATCAAAAATTAGAATATTATCGTCAAAACACCCCGAAATTGGCCTCAAAACACAAACACACACTATCCACAATCATGATCACATGTTTCAAACAAGCCCTGAAGGTAAACTAGACAACAACAACCAGCTCAGCTGGCCCGAAGCCCCTAATGACGAGTGAGTCCATAACTAAATCCGCGGGTCGCGCAGCGAGAACACAATCTATTCGGTCGAAATCTCCACCTATGACTGTGGTTGCGGGTTCAGTCAGTCGTGGTTTCGCCTCCATCCCGAATAACGAAATTGCAGGTGTTCGGCGCAAAGACTATAACCAGCAAAGGCAGAATGACGACGTCACAACAAAATTACTTTTCTTTTAGAGACTGTCAGGGCAGGGTTTTCAGGACGGCATTTAGTACCCGTCTTACATGTGAACAATGGAATTTTCTAACAAAAATGGTAAGTACAGGGGTACTTGACTTAATAAGGCTGGTAGTTTGGGGCGTTTTTTGGAATAATTATCGTGTTTGAAGTTCAAACAAACTTTTAAGACAAAAAATTGGCAATGCAAGCCGTGACCAATCAAATAGCTAAAGACAATACATAACAAAAAACAAATAAATTAACCCCAAAGTGCCAAAACCCCAAAACCGTACAACACCCCATAAAACCGCCAACATCCCAATCGCCACATTCCGACCCATCAAAAAGTACTCAACACCCACATCGATCGTAATCTCCGCAATCCCCTGACACTGCCTAATGCGTGCACCGACTGTCATTTGAAAAAGTGTCACCAGCAAAACATTGCTGACAGTGCCCCAAAGACCTAAGGCGCTTATTGAGCCGCGGCCGCAGCAAACAATCTCCTGATCAACTTTGCCCTTATGAAGGAAGTATTTCCGTTGTAGCTATTGATAAACAACAAGAAAGCACATGGAAGTGATTAGTCATGCATCTATCTTTACTGATAAGGATAAAAGCAAACTTTTTCGTGGAAAAAATGACTTTCTGCAAACGTAGAACTGTACGGCGAGGCAAAAATATACTCCACGATCCTTTCCGAATCATAATTACCGCATCAAAACCAAGTTTCACGCAATACTCGACCCGTCACAAATGTCAGTCATGCCTTCAAATGTGCGTAATGAAGAAAAGTGGCCCCTTTTGAGATCGCCTTTTAAACGAATACTCAAACTTCGGTACGGTCAGATAGTAAGAATGTCTTCAATGGACCCATTGAAAGAAGTATCAATGCGAACTGAAGATGCGTCGTCCAAAAGTAGCGCAACCGCATCCTGAAGAGTAGTGGCTGGGATGGCTGGATACTCGGTTTTCTGTTAGTTGGTACTAGTTCCGAGTTCAAGAAGTAAACCTCCGCAAAAGTGAGTCAAGGATGGGGAAGTGGTTGGTCGAAACGGGGGATTCCATTGACTTTTTCGCATCTTTTTGGTCAGTCAAATGTAATCTGGAAGTGCGAAAGAGGCTGCCACTGACTCACGATGGCGATCGACTATCGTCAAGACACTTGTAAAACAGTGAATAAAACATCAAATAGCGATGATCAAAAAGTGGATGGATAGAATCAATTGAGTTTGTATAGCTATGTACGTTTTTGCAGGGGAATGCTGACTTCAGATGACTTTAGCGTTCGATTGGTGGCTGAAGTGAGGTTTTGGAGGCAACCTTGAGGGGCAACACAATCAAATCACATAAAAACGAAGGAAGATGGGGGAGGCAAATTACGAAGCAGGGCTGGTTTCCGATGAGACAGCGGTTGTTCGTGTTCAATCTGGAGATCAAAGCGCCATTCCGGTGGGGAGGGTAGGCCGATGCTGACACAATTGAGGGGTGGAGGAAGTTGGAAACCGCTAAGGGCATCATAGAATTGCAATTTGGAGGGTGGGAGTCTGTCGCGGGCTTACAAATTAGATCGGAAATGAGCGAGGGTGGCGGTAAATGGCTTCACTACTCCAAGAATGAGGACAATCATCAAAAAAATGGAACCATCAATCGATCCAAATACGATTTGGGACAATAGTAGGATCATCAAAAGTTGAACAGAGCCCATAATAGAGTCATTGAAACGACCAAACTTCAAAAAAATGGTCCCCAAAGCCGTTTCTACCGTAAGAAAACTGGAAAATTAAAAAAAAAACAGAAAATAATTAGAAAAGACCAGTCTAGAAGCATGTAATCACCATAACCAATCAGTGTAACTGTCACAAAGCCCGTCAAAGCCCGTCAAAACCCCCAAAAAAACTCAATTAGTCACACTAAAACAAGCCATAATCCATCCCATCAAAAGCAAAACTATACAGCCATCAAAATTTGCAATCAACTAACAAATCGCGCATAGCCAGCAGCCATCATCCGTCCGCATCCGCGTGTCAAAATGGCCCCCGATGACGCTTCATTTATGCGTAGTCCGTTTTCTCGGACTGTCAAAACCCCGCTTTGCTTCATTCAAATCGACAAAGTAAGCTTGCACCTCCGAAAATAGTGTAAATATCGCTGCAAATATGCTTGCTTCTGAACGAAAGATTGAAAAGGTTGAATGAAAGCAAAAGCTGCGTTTTACGATTTTTAACCTCAGAAGCTCGCTTTTTAGAACAGTGTTCTACACAGACACCTAGGTGCGTGTTTTTCAAAGTCCTTTGATTTGGCCACAAAAAGTCAAGCAAGTTGAAAATGCGAAAAGTAAAAAATAGGCAGGTTTTGTGAGACCTGGAGCGAAAAACAGGTCGGCTTTTTGTGGGAGAAACGAAAGACGATGAAATTTAGGGCTGTGAAAAGGTGCTCGTGGCAGACTGTGTACAAAGACGGGGGAGAAAGTTTGAAAAGAGACATGGATGACGGTAAAGACAAACAAAAAAGGCATAAACAAAGTTGAAAAGTGGCGGATTGGAAGCTTGGAGGTGTTGGAAATGTGTTTTTGGGGATAAATTGTTTCAAAAGGGTGTTTTAGGGTGTTTAAACTTAAAATTTTACAAAAGAATGATCTGTAGATGTCTCTCACCGACATTCAAAACGGTCAAAACACCCCAAAAGCCTGTCTCGACAAAGCCAAAACTTCTCAAATTTCATTTCCGCTATTTCCTGTCTTGAAAAGGTTTTCATACAGTGAATTGAATGGACATCCGGCCAGAGGGGGCTTAAATCAAACGGAGACAGGCGCTATGTAGAATACGATCAAATAGCTTACGGCTGTGGCCGCGGCCGCGCAACTGCATGTAATGCCGGTTACAAAAGAAACGCCCTGAGGCTGGTAGGCTAGTTAGGGAAGGAAAAAGTGAAATTGAGTCGCGCAGGCGGCTGTCAGCGGCAAATTTGGAACAATGGGACAGTCGTTTACATTCACATTTGGCCGGGGCCCTGAAGGCGTTGTGGCGCAATTAGTCAAAGAGCGTTGCAAGCGACGCAGATTTGGCAGATGGTTTGGAGGCGAGCGGGCACTGATCGGTGTCGGTTGTCATTAATCAGAAGGGCATTGGAGGGGATAGAGATCAGAAAAGTGTGGATAAACGGGTATTTGAAAGAAAAATAGAGAAAATGAAACAATTTTGGTTTGAAAAAAGCTAGATTTCAATCGACACATCTTCAAAGCAAATCAAATCAAATCCAAACCCGCCTGCGCAACCCCAGAGGTCAATGACAGGAAGCCACATCCGTCGGCCCTGCCCTTCCTGACAGACAGCTGACTCGGCTCCCGTTACACCATCCAGCCACCCTCCCCTGATGTGACTTGATGAACACCAAGCTTCCCAAAACCCCTTCCCGACATCCTCAAAATGTCTAATTGTCGCTCGCGCCTGCGCGTCTGCCTGCATTCATGATGACTCACAAACCATAGACATAACCAACCCATAAGATATCGTCATAACAAATTTCTCCCAGATCACACATCCACTCCATATATGCATGGAAAGCAATTAGCACCAGAAAATTAATGTCATCATCAGAAATTGAAAAAGGAGAACAGAATTTTGAGTATTTTTCAACACGCGGGTGCGCAAATGAGGGTTTTGGGGCACCGTCAAAGACAAAGTCAGTCACAAACAAGGAGACCAAAAGCGGTAATGGCGATCGATAGAGTGAGTGGGTGGGTGACCAAGGCAGGAAGCACGGATCGGGCCGATCAGGGCCGTATGCAGGGTTCGTCGGCAGGGGTTGCGCATGGTAAGGGTCCCCCCTTACCATCAAATTGATCAGTGTCATTTTGTCAAAGTTACTAAGGGGGGACCAAGGTAAACTTGCAACCGTTGCACGGTAATCCGCAACCGTTGCAAGGGTGCCAATGGTTGCGGCGCAACCTAATGCAACCCCCTGCATACGGCCCTGGGGCCGATCCTCTCCACTTGTCGCCGAAAAACACATGCCAAAGGTTGCGCAGTCGGAAAAGAACATCAAGTTGCGCGGTGGTTTTGGTTTTGGCTTTGGGTTTTGAGGCTGGCCAGGGGCTCAGAATGTTCCTGTCAGTCTACGGCACAATGCAAACCTCGTTTACTGTATGCTAATGCCGAGATCGAGGGAAGGGATCACATTGTTTGCATGCACACCCACACGCACCCACCCGCGCACGTTCTTATGGCCATGGTTTGCGTTCAGCATGGCCTAAACCCCTTGTAAGCCTAAAACAACACATTGCTGCGATACAAAAATGTGACCGAGGCTGTCATAAATGCCATTGAACGAACGTTGTACAGGTGGCTGCAGTCCGCGCAGCTGGCGGAAGGCTGTAAAATTGTACATTCCGGAAGGTGCGCGAATCGTGTATCGTCAAACTGGTTGTTTGACAGCGATAAAAAGACGACAATCAGCGAGATAAGAACGGCATTAAGCAATAAAAGAAAGAAAAGCCGAGCGCCGGTTGACCCCAAAACTAATTAATCGTATCAACAGTTGCCCGACAACATCAACAAAGATAGCAAAGCGCTATCGGGGCAACAATATCCGGCAAAAAGTGTCACACAACCAACAATCGGAAAGTCGAAACAACGCTTTCGCGGAAATACGGCAGCCTCTTCGCACCTATGTGTGAAAGTGAGAAGTGTGCAAGTGTGAAACAGTGCGAGATCCAAGTTCCCAGGGAGCTTTTGTAACGCTATTTCGTCATGGGGCCATCAAAGCAGCCCGTAGGGTATGCGGACATGCTTGACGGCCATGTTCCCAGGCTTTTAGACTTCAACATCTGTCGGATCAAGTTCAAAAGGGCCAAAGTCACAAAAGAAAGTGTGCAGAAAACATCAGACATGGGAAAATAAACTTCAAAAAGTCATCCCGGCAATGATTCACACTCAAAAACATACAAAAATCCCATCAAACTGACCGTTTATCACCACCACTTCTCGCGCCATAGGCAAAATACTCCGCGCTCGTGTAATCGTCTTTGCCCGGCGCCGGAGGCAGCGGTTTCCGTCGGACCACCGGGGTGATTAGGCCCTCGTTGATGGTTTGGAGCTCGCCAGTGTCTGGACTACGACCAAATTTAGCGTAGCCAGAAGTGTCGGCATTGGTCGATGTGGATTGTGGTTGCGATTCTGTGAGATTCGGCACCGACATACGGTCACTTCCTTTGCGGGGGTTTGTTCCGCGCTTATTTCTGAAACTCCCATCATCAACAAATTTCAAAAGACGTCAAAACAAACCTCAAAATAACCTCATAAGGCTTTCCATTATTCTGAATGAACCCCTCAAAGTCATTCAATCCATTAGAACTTCCTTCAGAAGGCTTTCCAACATTCGTAGCTACAGGCAATGGACTCATCGACCCGTGTTGGGCCATCCTGAAATGCATCAAACTGATTTAAAACTATTGAAACAGCCCATTTTCGCCGACTGTCGAGGCTCCGTCCTCAGATTGACTGATCACCACCCCTCAGGGCCCGATTGCAACGTGGCCAATGACCATCAATTCCCGCTTTTTGCAAGTGCCCAGGTGGCGCCGCTAGCCGTGGGCGATCAAAACATTAAAAAGGGCGCCGCCGACGCCCCGAAATAATCAAAAAGTCAATCAAATTGAAGACAATAAATTTCACTTTGCGAGGTTCCGAGGGCCCGACCGGGTGGTCAGTTCACATTGAATTGCATTGCGTTGCGTCAGTTTCGACTCTGAGGGCAAACATGTGGCCCATGGCTATGCCTAGGGCTCTGAAGGTCGAGATGGGTTCGCCTTTGTCGACAAAACGCAAAACGGATGTCAAAGTTGAAATGAAATCGAGTCGGGTCCATCCGATAGCAATATCAATACAATAGATAGCTGAGGTCGGTGTGAGCGGATAAACATGTGGATATGGTACCACCGGAAAAAAGAAAGGGCGCTTCCGGAAGCGCTTGAGGGTGGCGGTAGGGTTGGATAGGATAGCTAGAGGTTAAAAATGTCCTCCCAGAAGAGGGAGAAACACTCTAAGGACTGAAGGTGACGTCCACTACGTTGGTTTCATAGATTGAAACGTGTTTGGATAGTGGTTTAAAAAGGGGCGGGGCTTAAAAGGACTGGATTTCAATATAGTAAAATGACCAAAAAGCTGTTTTTTTTGATTTCAAACGGTCAAACAGCGCCAAAAAATGCACCCTTCAGACCCAGGAACCGTTAACTGACCAAATTTTATACAGTTTATTTCAGAAAATCCCAAAAAACCAACCAACGATCCAAAAACCACCCTCAATCCACCCCTCTGACCTGACCTACCAACCCTCTTCTCTACCTCAAGAGCCAATTAACATACAAAATCACCCAAGCATACGCTTCCCATCCTTGATGACATCTAATGTAACTTTTTTGACCGCCCCAGAAACTCAAACACTGCCTCCAAACCCAAACCGCCTCCAAAAACAAACCTCTTTTGTCGCAGTTCCTCAATACACTTCGCCATGGCCCCACTATCCATGGCAGCCTTCTTCGGTAGAATCGGCATCGGCATTTGTGGTTGTCGTTCGTTTTCGATAATTTTCGGCTTCGATTCGGAGTGAGATGATGCCGTGTAGATCTGCCGGGTCGGTGAATGCTCGGATCCGCGATGTGACACTAGCCTTTGAACAGAGCTGAAGGAGATGTCCGTCTTTTGCCGGCGATACGCGTCTTGGCGGGCTCGGATGGCGTCCGCGGATACTGAAACGAATCAAAATCAGATGGCATTCATTAGTTAATGGTTTTAAATAAATCTGTTCAAAATGAGGTCGTTTAGCTTACATTTATTGCATCCAATATCGTCTTTTGATTCTTTTGACTTCGATCGGGACTTAAATCCGCGCAATTTAGCGAAACTTCGTCGTAGCGATGACCCGGTGCTGGAATTTGGGGGCGCGGGGGGCGTGTAGCCGATCATGGCATAGCGATGAGTGTTATCAATGTCAGTAGCGTGGTAAAATCGAGAATTGGCAACGTTGTTGGTCGAAGTTGAAGGCTGTGTGTTGGAGGAGAAGATTTGGCGCAAGAATCCGCTGCCGCCTGTGCTTCGGCTGCTTGATTTTGACGAAACTGAACCCGTTCCAGATGACAAGGATTCTGAAACACTTACAGTATGTCATTTTCATTTCCAAAACACCCAAAAACCGCACCTTTCCCCTTAAACTCATCCGCTTCAGACCGGCTCTTCTTCAACATGGACGACGCCGTCGGAAGTGCCTTCCGTTGACGCGCTTTGATACTTCCACTGGCGGAACTACTTCCGGAAAGACTACCGCCCATCCCCGCCATCACAGAGGTCGACATGGGTCGCATGGCCGTGGCCGCTTGAATCTGATCAGACAGGGACGATGTGTATGGGGCGCCGTTACTGCCAGGTGATCGGTGTCGTTTCGATTTGTCGGCGAAATTGGAACTCGAATTGGAGGACGTTGCCATGGATTTTGTCATGGAAATGACCGGCTGGGAGACTTGCCGACGGCTTTGGTATAGCCGGGCTCGACTGTCGACGGGTTGGCGGATGTAGTCAGAGGTCCAGAAGTCTAAAGTTGTAAGGTAAAAGTAACGTTAAAGTTTTTTAATCAAAAATAAAGTTTTGGAATTGAACAAAATCAACTTTTTGATCCAAAAATTCTTAGTTTTCACGCAGCAATGTCAAGAAACTATTGTAAAAAGACGTCCAAAAAGTGCCAAAAAGCACTTTTAAAAAAGAAAGTCCGAAAAAATCGAAAACCTCCGATCACGGAAGCAATAGACAGCCGGCTGGATGACCGCGGACGGCCGACAGCGCAGGTGACACTAGAGTATTTCCGAAAGCGATCGCGGTGGCGCCGCTGCCGAACAGCCGATTGTTGTTTGAGAGCAAAGGCAAAGCCACAATAAAGAAGTGACACGACAGATGCGGGCAATCGGACACAACAACATCGTCATGCAGGGAAGGCAGGCCCGGATATAGGCCTTCAAGGACAAAAATAGGTAATTTGAGACGATTAATGGAAATTTATGTGCTTTAAAATGCTACTTTTTGTTGATTTGAACAATTTTGTTACTTTTCTGATAAAAATTCTGTGTTTGTGAACAGTTTCGCGTTACCTTGTCCCATTAGCGCCAACTTCTGCAACTCAGTCGCACTGGTAATACTCATAATAGCCATCGGCAAGGTCAATGTACATGGAAGATCATCAGCATGCTTGCAGTAGTGCTCTAATAACATTGGCAGTGATTGGAATGATCGAGGTGAGCCTTCGATGCGGACAGTGGCACCGATTCGTTCTAGTAGGAAATGGTCAGTATCGGCACAATCTGGATGGGAAGACAGTGGCAAACGAAGACTTAATGCCATTGAAGCAGGTCGGGTCGATGCTCGAACGATGAAACAGCCAGCTGGGAGCCCTCTAAGAAGGTGATTACTGGCGGCACGGCCAAGATGTGGCAAGAACCAAATCGGATGAGATCTGACTAAGCGTTCTAGCGTAGATAAAGCTTGATTAGACGATGATTGGAGTGAAATCGAGCTGCTGATGCCCATCCTCGGAATGGCACCACTCGGCCTATTGTTGCTTCGACGTGTCGGGACCTCATGGACACGGACATTTGGTGGGCCATGGCTGGGTGTATCGGAAGCTGATGGCGATCCAGCGGAACTGACCCCCGAAGAGCCGGAAATGCTCCCAGGCGATATTCCCTGGAAACACGAAACTGACATGCCGTGAGTAGGGGCTGATCGGCGAGCCTGAGTTGCCGGGATGGAAGTGCTGGTCGACATCGCAGCTAAAGATCGGGACAAGTCGTCGAGGGTTCGGGGTGGAGGAGGCCTCTGAAACACCATTAATAATGATGAAACTATTCAAAGCCAAGACGGTATCTCACCTCTTCAGCCGCCTTTAAGCTCTGCACGATCGGGCTCGAAGTGTACTCCGCAGGCACGCAGTCCTCGAGCCGTCTCAAAGTCGGCGTCGATGATACCCCGTTGCGTGTTTGATGTCGATGCGGCTTCCGGCTATCCTCACTTGACGGATTCGGCAAGACCTGTGCCACGGCCCGTCGGTTCGAGTTCGGGTTGACGTTCGCGCCGCCTTGCGAGGGCGAGGTTGAGGGTGCCGAGGAATGGCCTGAAGATGGATAAACTGGTCAATAGTGCCCCGAAAACCGATAAAACAACAAATTTGACCAAGTGAAGGAAATCCTAACATAAGCAAAGACCTCTTTCAACACGAAAAGTGAACGGAAATTAAATCAAACAGCCCCGAGACTGGCCAAACAGGCTATTCAAACGTGGCAAAACATTTTACAAATGCATTTCTGATAAGCTTTCGAACATCTTTCAACACAAATTTCAACAAAAACACCTGCCACAATCTCCAAAGCTATCCAAATCCCGGATATAGACCTCCCAATCGACCGATGGAATCCCATTTCCTATGCCTATGGCCACCAGACAAAGAAAGCAAACCCACAGCAACATCCAAAAAGGCCCATAAAGTTAACAAAAACCAGATGCCAGATGCCCCATCGCAAAAGTTTGAATGTTGACTGGTGAGTGAGTCTTGTGAAAGCATGACGGCAGTCAGTATCAAGTGCAAAAATGTTGCGATCACGATCAAAGGAATGGGCCAAAAACCGCGAATTTGGTCACGGTGATTCGAAAAGGCAAAGCGATGGAATCACCAGCCTCAAAAGCATGGCGCCAGTCAGGAGCGGCCATTGATTCACTGTCCAGGCGGTCGTGGCGCCAACCGAACGCTTCAATGAGGCAAAAGATGTTGGAAATGGTCAGTTTTGGTGGGAAAGTATGTGTTACACATATATGGGCGACATTTGGACACGTTGTGAGAATGTTGACATTTAAAAAATTCTGAAATATTCATTTGCAGGAGTGAATCTTATTAAACGGAATTAAAAAACATATTTAGAAGTCCTGCCACCAAAATCCAACAAATCATTAAATAAATTTGTTTACGTTGCTCTATAAAAATATCAAAAATAAATCTCAGATGCCCTCCGGAAACCATGGTCCACCCTCTCTCACCCCACCCATCTGGGAAGCAAAAATATTCCCTTTCCGGAAATTGTTGCCAGTTTTTCTAAATTGGCACTTTGCCATGTCACAATTTAGTCATTTTGACGGGAAGGAAGAATCTCTTTTTTTGGATGGCAGCGAAAACGACAAATTTTGATTCACTGATGAAGACATACGCATTGGGAAATTGTGACAACAGTCAGAAGTGCCATTTGGATGGGATGGGTAGGGCCTTTTTTGCATGTTTTGGCTGTCGGCAAAAAAGAGGGCAATGAAGAAAGAAGTCGATGCTTCAATGAAATGATGAAGCCTGAGGGAGTGAGGGCAGCTGATGCCCGAGGGCGGGTGGAATGGGGTTTTGAGGAGGGAAATTGTGACAAATTTGGGCATTTTGACAAAAATAAATCTTAAAAATAATATTTCGTATAAAATTTAAACGTTTAACTTTGCCAAAAATGATCAACACTAGCCTTCTCGCCGGAATAAAGAACTCAAAAAGAACGGAAATATCAAAAAAACTAAAAATAAACAACCACCAAACTCAATCTTGAAAAATTCATGTCACAGTGAACAAACTTTGAGCAAATAAAGAACTACCTCAAATGGAAGGGTACATTAAGTAAGGCCATTTGAGGGTGAAAGAGTAGTGAACTTTGCTCTAACACCTATTTCTATTTCCAAAATCGCGCATTTCCATTTCCGAGCACAATGAACCTCTCTCACATTGTTAATTCGCACATGTTTCCGAACATAGACTAACATTCGACACTTCTGGGGCCCAAAACTAACAAAAAAAGACAATCTAAAGGCATCTATGTAGACTTATGTTAGGTGGATATTGTCTTATGAAAACTTCAGCTTCGTCATGCTAATCATCCCGAGCCCGGTTAGACTTATGCGAACTAGTTGGACTCGGGAATCCACGAGACTCACAGCATTATCAGAATTTGTGAATCGGGAAGCGAGGAAGAGAAGGGAAAAAGATGATCGGCTTCTGTGCATCGTCAAACAGATGGTCTGTCTGTATGGATGGTGACGACTGTCAGATCAAAACTCCCGGACGACTGGGAAAAGAAAAAAGGGGAATTAGTCGGTTACATCAACAGAAGCGTTCGATGGACCGTCTTTTCCGCCGATTCCGCGCAGATGGGATTTGCACGCTCGGGGCGCGTTTATCCTGAGGGGGGCAAAGGCGGTGGCAGGAAAGGCGACACTTTATCGCAATCCATGTGGTGGAAACTTATATCAACTGATGATCGCATCGCCTAAGGGGGTCAGGACGGAGAAAGGTGGCGGGGAAATGAAATGGCGTGAAATTTGGGGGTTTTTGTTTGGGTATTTGGGATGGGCGGTGAAGTTCTAACTGCGACGACTCTGCTTTGATATATATTTTGTATTCGATTAACTTTTTCAAAACGAAATGAGTTGAATTCTGCCAAAAAGCTAAAAAAACAAATTCTGTCAATTAAAAAGCTGGTAAATTTTGCCCAAAACTATCGCAACTGACCCCACCATGCCCCCAGTCGACCCCTCTGCCCTAAAGATCAACAAAACCGACGACGGCACGGTTGTTCTTCGGCGACCGTGTCAATGTAAACATTTGTTGTGCCCCTTCCCTTGACTGACAGACAGCTTTACTGACCACTATCATGATCTCTGTTCGTGTCGACACCCATCAAAAAGCAGAAAACAAGCAACGATAACGAACAACCATGAAAATTCCAGCACTACCTCTGCCATGCTTTTACAAGAAAGCCCAACCCAGCCTTGAAGCAATTACCCTACCCAAAATAGCCCCTATCCACCACTTGCTCGTCAAAAAACAGACCCATCAGTCTCATAATTACGTTAGTTAGATGACCACAGCCGTCATCATCCTAGTCAATGACACTTGTCCTGTTTTTACTTTATTTTTGCAAGCAATGACAGCCCTTTTTGCTGTTTGGAGCGATTGCCAGTGGCATTATTTTCGTGTTATGCTCGGCCGCAGACCACCTGCTCATTCGCGGACTCGAAATAGATCGCCATTGGCCTGCAGGCGATCTGAAGTGACCGAAACAAACCACAAGGCTCAAAAATAACAGACCCGCTTCAACTGACTCAAAGTGTCTCTGTTATACTGACACTAAAGTGCCAATTTTTCAACTGACTCGTGGCAGGAAAGGTCGACGAAATGCGCGCGAAGCACGAAAAGGATAACATTCCGTGATTTATGGCAATGTAAGTGATTCAAAATGAGTGCCTTTTCTATTTCGACTGGAATTCCAATTTCAGTTCCAGTTTTGAGGGTGTTTGTAACCTGTCTGTGTTCGTTATGGAATGCAAAGTGTGAATGGCATGCAAATTGGCATGCGTTACCCATAAAACATAAAAAGGTGCACAGATTACGGTGGAATCGAGCCAAATTTGAATGCCCGCGACCGGCGGCAGTCGAAAAAGGGCCGTAAAAACTTTGATTGGGCCTCGTTCGACACATTTCTAATGGCCGTCGCGCGTTTTTTCTTAACGCTTTTACACCTCATCAAGGTTTGAAGGCGGCATCGGCCGTCACATAAAAAGTGAGAGAGGGAAATCGTGTTGTCTTCCAACAAATAAAGAGTACAACCATCCTATTGAAGACATGGGAACTGTGAAATGCAAGCAAAAAGACAGGGAAAACGTCAAAAAACGTCATAAACATGAACAAAAACGACTTTAAAATGGTCAAATTCCAAAAAAATGTCTAAAAACCAACCTCGAAACCCACTAAACCGATCCCCATTGATCCTTCTTTCCGTCATTTCACACTCTGGTTGATCAATAACGTGTTCGCTGCCAGATCCGGCTTCTGATGCCACAGAAAAGTACGAATCTCGACAATTCTTGTTCACGACCAGCGGGACATCTGGGTTTTCGGCAAGAGTTTCGCTGAAAAAGACACTAATAAAGCGTAAAAAACATAATTCCCACACTCAAAAATGCAATAAAACACAACACGAAGGGAATGCAAAAGGTCAATCCCAGCTGTCAAAATCCGAGAAGCATGATCGACAGCTAATCAAGCTTTTTCCATATTCGACCACTGCAAGCATGTTTGGTTTTAGCGCAGGTGAGAGAGATGTGTCATATCGGTCACAAAGTTGTATTAAATCGGGCTTAATTTGTCAGATCAATGGGTGAAACAAACAAAACTTGGAAAGTTTTGTTGTTTCGAGGCAGAGACGACGGAAATTCGCAGGCTAACTGGAGCGCAACGAACATAACTGTGATTTTTCCATTTTTTAAACAATGGAAAGTGCAAACATGAAAAATGCTTTACGTTCAACACTTTCAACAGGGGAGGAGAGGGATGGGGATGGGATGAAAGTGAGGTGCGCGAAACACTTGGAGAGAAGCGCAAGACGAGGTCAGACGGCTTTTTGTTTTGCTTGGATGGGTTTGCGATGGCATTATGACATGGGGATTGGTTATGTAAGTGATTTGGAAGTTGAATGAGATAAAAGTTGGTTGGACTTTATGAAAGTTGGGTGGGTCTGTGCCAGGTAAACATCAATCCGAACGCCTGGTTGATTTGGAAGTTCGAAGGTGAGGCGTTCGCAAAGTGACAATGCAAACGTGATCTCTTGCAGGCCCTCAGGGCCAATGTCCTAAGGCAGTCTCCGCCCTCTTTCCGGAGAACAACAGCGCCAACAGGCAGTGCGCCGGCTGACCACAATGGACAGGACAGCCGCTCTAGCGCCAACGGCGAAATCAAACGTGAACAACGAACGAGTGAAATCGAGCTATGTACCCTACCCATTCATTGCATCCATCCGTTCGCGTTGCCTTTGGCTTTGCTCATCGCCTCTGTCGTCACAGGCCATTTCAGACGCTAAACGACCGCAACAATGGCAGGAGGGCCGGCGGGGGTGGTGGACTATAGATAGACCCCAAAAGCGAAAGTGAGTGAAAATCGCAATCGGAATCGAGCAGAGATTTGCAGTCACTGTGAAAATGCGCGATAATAATGCCCCAAAGCCACTGGGCATCGGCCAAGAGAGGATATAAATCAACTCCCGAACCCTCAAATAGCGGCTTAATGGCACCGAAGCACCTTCAAATAACCGAGGGAAGGATAATGTTAACAAATTTTAATCCCATCTGCAACTGAAACCGTTTCGTTTTCTATCGATGACTCCCTCTCCCAGGATGAGCGAAAAATGAGAACCCTCATCGCAATTTCCGTCTCTTCCCGCAAATGACAGCCTTTCTTCCGCCCCAAAGTTCCGATATGTATTGGCACTTTGGCGCCATCACCCAAAAAAAACGAAAAGAAAATCATAACCAATCGAAATTACTGGCATTAGAAGATTGGAAAGCTGCCATAAACGCGCCAAAAAGGCAAAAAGCTCGCTCATTTGAAGAAATTAGCTTAATTCAGTCAGCTGCAAATGTGCGAATGGCAATAGTTATGATTGCCCTCCAAATGGCAATTCCGATTGGCCTCTTGGTCAAAAATAAGAAACATGATTAATGCAGAAATGTAAAAAACATGCGCAGGAAGAGGCAATGGGATGGGAAAAGAATGTACGAGCATTGATCGCGGAAAGAATTTTCCCTTTTTATTGTATTCCGATGAGTCAGTGTCGTTTTTGAAGGCTGCAACCTCTACAGACAGCAACGGTCAAAGTTGGATGGTCAAAACTGTAAAGTCGCCACAAAACTGTTACGAAAACGGATCAAGACGACGCCAAAACCATGGATATTACGATTTGTCGAGTATCTAACAACATCAAAATCGGATATGAGATGTCACAGAACGGAAAGACAGGCAAATCTGTCAGGAAGGAGCGATCGCCAATGATGAGATGATCCGACAGCCGAGATAAACTTGACTGATTTGAGTTGAGTGGGTCTCGAGCCCAGGTTGTTGGCGTAATAAAAGACATGAATATGAACATAAACAGATTTGATGCCATCGCGGGGCTGTCAAAAGGAGGGTTTTTAGTATTTTAGTACCTGTGTCAGTGTTACAAGGGCGGCAGAGGTGCGGGCTTTGATGTGTGCCGACTGTTCGCGTGCGCGACGAACTTTTGGAAGCGGTTTATGACTGGGGTTACATAACTTATACAATTTTACAAAAAGGATGGACAACATTGAAAAATAAAGTGTTCGTAACTTCTAAAGTTGTCCAGTCATAGCCTCAAGGCTTAAGTTAACTGCCAATGACCACCCTCAAAGCGAACGCAGTGGGTGGCAATGGACAAGTGACGCGAGCAAGTCGGACTTTGACAGAGTAAAAGTTAAATTTACGCCGGTTGGCGATGTTTTATAAAGTATAAACTCACTTTAGTTGGTCATTTATTGAGTTTTGTTCCACTTCGATGGTCAGTTCTTGCGCGATTTCAGACGGCGCATCAACACTCTCGTGTGCCGTCACAAAGCCAGCTTCTGACATGGTGTCTTCTTGGGATCCCGTTTCAGCGGCATCTGAAGCGATATCACCACTTTCTGAATCAGAAACACTGGCGTCGGAAGTGTGTTGTGCCAAAACTTGGTTCAAGGCTTCGACGCCGTCTTGAAGCGAGGATACTATCTTTTCGGCGGCTAGTTGGGCTTCAGTGTCGGATTCAGTTGTTTCAATGGCCCGGTTCACGTCTTTTCTAAAACTTTTTGTGTTATTTTCTTCTCAAATTTCAACAAATGTTGTTTTTATAAGTTTTTCAAAACATGAACGTGCCCTGTATCCAAAAATTCAGATTCCTCATCATCTCCACCATTCCAATTCCCAACATTCTCATAATCCTGCCGAAACCGAACCCCCGGATAAAGTAAAGCCGGTGGTTTCGGCGGCGGGATCGGTTTGGGTCGCTTCCGACGTGGCTTTGGTATCGGCCGACCAGATTCGGCGGCCATTTACGACCCTGGGATTATGATGGCAAAGTTTTTACAAAGTCAATGATATCTTTGGTTACTAATGTTAATCTGCAAGATTTCAATGACATTTTTACTAACTGACAGTTGCGAGAAGTAGTTTGCGTATCACGACTGGTCAAAAAAACCGAACCGACATCAAATCAGAAGTTTTTTGAGTGGGGCTATGACTCATTTTACGGATGGGTCATTTCGGACGCGAATAGTAGTAAAAAACTCGAGAGGGGAAATTCCATCTGACATAACTGACGCACCACGATGGCAAAGATGACGGTGGCGGAGCGGATTGTCATTGTGGACAACAGGGTCAACCGTTGTCATCGATCTCACGTTGACAGCGGGCGGCCTCTGTGTTCCGTCTGACATGAGAGGTATGTTCAATCAGTTTTTTGGGGTGGAAATGGATGACCACTGGCGACATGGTAATGGTATAATACTAACAACTTGACTTGACGTCTTGCAATTTAGATTTTTAACGAAAGAAAACAGAACAAAAACGTATAAACATTAGTTTTAAAAATTACAATGTTTTAGACAATATTTTAAAGTTTAAAAACAAAAATTTACAGAAGCGTAGATGGAAGCAATAAAATAAAACCAAAACTGCTACAAAAACCGAAGCGCTATCCTACCAATTTACGCGACACCCGTAAACCACGAGGTATTTTTCTTCCGCGCAAACTATCCCGTATTTGAATTAGTGAGTACGCTAGGCAGGATCGATCGCGAATCGGTGACTAAAGACAGAACAAATTCTAATTAGTCACGGTGGATACCATTCGGTAAGTTGAAGGGTTTTGCGTTTGATGAATCGCTTTAGACAGCTTCTGCTTCAAAGTTAACAGAGAACATCAGCTATTTCACCGAATGCGCAGTAATTGGAGACAAAATGTGACAAAAATTCATTAAAAATGTTCTGGTAAAAAAAAACAAAAATAAAGACTTCTTCAAAAAATAACAATTGCCCAAATGAACGTCAAATTAACAGAATCTAACACCCCAAAAGTAAAAACCCTTTTCAAAAACTATACATTCCCACCTTCTCAGGCCATATCCATCGTCTGCCCCTCAAAATCCAAGTTAAAGGCATCATTACAGCTGTTGCAAAAACCTATGAAAATGCGGGAGGCATGTGGCAATGGACACTATTCGTCCAGGTGAAACACCTGTGTATTTGTTGGACATTGTCGGCTGTCAAGAAGATTGCCGATGGAACGGACAACAAATCAACAGGCCCGTGTTTACAATTAGATTTGACGTGATTTATCAACAAAGTGGCATTGCGATTTAATTAAAACTCGAAAAAAAAGAAAAAATAGAAAAATGTGATTAACGGATCCAAAAAAGGAACGCATAGGTATGTCTGTAGGCGCTAGGAGACAGTCAGACAGGCAAGAGTAGCGTGATATGTTTACAAAGAGGCTTCCAGCTGGGACGAAGGTGGAATGGGGATCGTTAAACATAGGTAAAGTTCTCTCGATCGACAACTTTGGCGATACTTGACCTGGGAGTTCCTTTTAAAGCTCGTCGCTTGCAAGTGGAGGGCTCTTGAAACTTTGTCGGATACGCTTATTTGTGATTTTGGCGCACAAAAGACGGCTATTTTTACAAAAGGAAAAGCAAAACCTGCAAATGTGGCCTATTTTCCAACTTCTGAATACATACAGTGAAACCCATCCATTCCTCAAAACGGAGATAGCATACAATAAAAGCAAAGCAAGAATTGTCATTGCGCACCTCGTCTTTAGCGAAACCAGAAATGAATCACTTTTTTGGTGGTCGTTGTGAACGGGGAGACAGAATCGCAAATTGGTGGGTAGCGTGAGAAAAGGTCCGCTGCTTGGGCTATGAATGGGGTGTCGAGGCAAGCTTTGTGGACGGAATTGGTAAAATTTGGGCAGAAAAGGACAAAATTGCGGTTAAAAAAAGAAAGGGGTTCATAATGATGGGGCGGAGATGGGAAGGTCTTTGAAGTTGGTCGCAGATACGTACTAATAAACAAAACAGATGACTGAGAACTGAGTCGACCCAACAGTCGGCTGGCTCGGTGGCTGGGATGAATCATGTTTTGAGCTGAGAGCTACATATGAGTGGGGAAGGGTCGTCTGGGCTGATGGGTGGTGAAATCATCGCGGATGGGCTGATGAATTACGTGAAACGAGATCGATGGGGTGGTTTGTTGTGTCATTTTGGGGTCAAAAATCATGGTTATAATGTTTAAACTAACTTTTTTCCACCAATAAAGTACACTTCTACCTAACCGCGATAGTAATACGCTATTTCCACCAAAATACCACCCCCTCACCAACTGTATGACATACAAAACCGCCGCCATGCCCTTCAAACCATCCAAAAATAGTAACCCCACGGCCCCGTCCACCTCCAAACAGAAACATGAGGAAGTGAAACTAACTAAGACACGCGGTTTTACACAATGAAAGGTAATTTGAACACCTGGAGGCATGCAACCGAACAAAATCGACCTGAAGACGAGCGCCTTTCCTTCTTCCGGAAAAGACAGGCAACGCATAGGATGTGACGCGACTCGTCAGCGCACAAAAAAGTAAAGAGTAAACTTAACTGTATGCCTCTGACGCCTAGGAAGCCCCGGGTTGAATAGACAGGGCCATCCAATCCAATTGGATTAGCACGGATCGAGACAGATTCTCACTCCAGTGAGTCAGGAAAGTGACGACAGGGCGGGAAATGTGTGTATCTGTTTGAATTTTTTGGATGCGCGAAAAACAGGTAACTATGCTAACTGGAGGGATCATGGGTAGTCTACGGTTGTGGTTTGAGGGTATTGGATATGGTGGAGAAGTAGGGGGTCACGAAAATTTTTTTATTTTGTTAATTGGTTCATAATTACAGTAATCAAAAGTTTTAAAATAGTCAAACTTACTGTTTTTCACTCATTTTATTCAAAATATTGCTCAAAACTGCCAGATCAACACTTTTCCAACACAATACAGCACCCCTAAAACACTTATCAGTTCCATTTGACCAAAAAACAACCACAACCCTCCAAAAAAGCGGTCACTATTCACCGATCGACCCGCTAACAGTGCCGTTCCTCGGCGCCTTTGACTCACTCTAACTTGTTCCGACGCCGTGTCAGTGTTGTTCCTTCTCACTTCTTACACTTTTGTTCTTTCACTATCGGGTGCCAAGTTGACGGGTACACGAAACAAGTGTCCAGCAGTGCCCTCAACAATCAGCTATGTACCTCCTAAAAAAAGGACCGGACCCAGAGGCACATTGCACCAATCCAATTCATCTGTGTCGAAACATCTGAGTGAGCTCTGACTCAGCAGCACCCTCAAATGATCGCGATCGCAATTTAATTTCAATGGGCCATTGCTGTGATTTACGCCGATTAGATGGGATAAAACTGTGGACGACTTTCTTGCCGAGGGGCGTCGATAAATAGAAATAAATCACATGTGGAAGCTATAAAAACATGTTTCATGGACACATTGTGAATGTTGTGTAGAAGTTCATAGAAACTTTTGTTAAGTTGTAAAAAAAGAAAAAAAGTATTTGCCTCTGGCAGGGGTCGAACCTACGACCTTCGGCTTATTAGACCGACGCTCTAACCGACTGAGCTACAAAGGCAGTGCATACGGATTCCCGGGACCGATAGTGATCACAGTGAAAGACCACATCTTTTTCAGGTTATTTCATGGTTGATTAATTGCAAACACCACGAATGCGGCCATCTTCCATCAATTTCACCCCAGGCATGCCATGCTCCACATGTGTGCCATATCAACTTATCCCGGCACTTTGTACTGTCATTAGCCTCGGCGGCTATGGCCTTTGGAGCAATTTTTATCGGCCTTCCACCTACGTCGTGTGGCCCCTCGCGACGACGACGACGAGCCCAGACCAATGATGAAGCCGTTCCATGCGTTTACAATATGTCTCGAACGCCCCGAAGAAGAGTGTCTTATAAACGGAATTACGGGTCCTGCTTCGGCGAAACGCGAGCAAGTTGAGACTGATGCCGGTAATCAGATTTGACGCGTCGCCGAGAGCCTGCCCACGCTTACTTTACCGAGAATACTCCTCAATTCGGTATAAATATGGCAAAGTTTTTATCCTATTTTCATAAGCTGAACTTTGGCCAGAATAGCGCATCCAACAAATGTCTTCAATCAAGTCGTGCTTAACTATGTATGTCTTTTGTGCAACCCTTTGTCGTGCCGAAAACGGCCATCCTCCTCCAAAAAGCCAAGTTTAAACGATTTCCGGAAGACGCCCCGGAAGCGACAATGACATCGGATCTCGACACTAATGCTTTTTTCGACTATCCATTCTTCAGACAAGTACAACCCCATCCATCCCAAAAAATGCGTTTAGTTCCTCGACATAGATCGGTCTAGTGGCTTTATCTTAATGTTTTGCCCTTTCCATTTGTTCCAGACAGACGTGGCTCGTCAATCAGTTACCACATTAACCGCGTTTCATTGGAGTGTCATTATAATTTGGGTGGATGGATTGAGAAATGGCTTTTTCTTCGCGTGATATTATATCTTTCAATCAATTTTGAGATTTTTTATTAAAACAAATCACGACTTATCTTTTTGTTATTCGCTAAAAATTATAATTAAGAAATGCAAAAAGTATTTGCCTCTGGCAGGGGTCGAACCTACGACCTTCGGCTTATTAGACCGACGCTCTAACCGACTGAGCTACAAAGGCAGTGCTTGAGGACCACACAAAACGGAAGTGGTCAAAGTGCTAAAACAGTGATTTAAACTTTTTAAAAGTAAAACCCTACAAATCCACAATTATCCCCTCATCCTCACGAGTTGTTTCTCGTCAAAATTAAATTCCCCTACGTCACAAGTTTGTGTGGTGTGCGGCCTTTATTGAATCAACCTTGTCATCGCGACTCAAAGAAAGGCTTTCCAAATCCCCAAGGCTTCTTCTCTTTAGTCAGCTTATACTTGGCGGTTTACCCGTTTAGTGGAATAGGTGCCGTGGGAGGGGTAACTGGTCAAAATATTTTGCAAAGAACACTTTAGGCGGTTTTAAACTGGAAAAATTGTGTAAATACCCTAATTGGGGCAAAATTGAAGTCGAAATATAATATGCCTAATCACTCACGTGCCCCAAGTTTACCCAGTCCCACAATTAAGCATGCATCAAACTCCAAATGTCAAAAGCGTGCCAAAAAGTTTCTCATTTGGTAGACTTTTTTCGAGTTTTGTGAACTCTTTGCTGTTGCAGGCACACTTTATTTGCCGAAAAAAAGGAAAATAAGTTCGAATGGTATCACTGTTTGCGACGATTTGACGTTTTTATAAGATTGAAATGTAACTTACTTCAAAGTTTTGCGATTGCTGCCACATTTTTCCGTGATTAAACCAATTTATGACTGACCAAATTCAAAATTAAGTGATCAAAGTAAGTTTTAACCTATCTCAAAACCCATAATAATCGCCAATTTCCAGGTGCGGGTCCTATTTTCCCTCGCGGAGCACCGCGTCGAGCTCTACTACGCATTCGGGTTGTTCTGTCTCATCGGTTGGCTGGCGTTCAACCTGTGGATTCTGCGCGACTACTTCTTCCCGTGCTGGTTCAATGCGGTCTACACCGAGACGGGCTTGAGTAAGCAGAAGCTCGAAAGCCGGAAACAGGAAATCATCATGCGCAATCGGATCTCGAACGCTTTCAGTATCACCACGAATGTGGCCATTCCAGGAGTGCCGATCCGGTTTGATTCGATATCAGAAACTCGAAGATCCTCCGTTATGCCGCTTCGGCACAGTATTTTGGTTGTTTAAAATATGTAAATAAATTGGTATTATTAAGCGTCGCATCTTCCAGGACAAAAGTGTTTCTCGAGTCAGTTTATTTTTTTACAAAAACAAGTAGTACACGATCATTTCGATACAGCTTTTGGCAGACAGAATATATAGTGTTCTTTATGTTCACGTTGAAGAATAACGCGAGTTGACTCACGTCGGCATTCGTTAGAATAAGTATCTTCCGCAACAAGCTCCAACTTCTGGCTTAAAACCTCATGTACCCAGCTCGTGTACTCCAGAAACAGCTGAGAACAATGAGAAAACAGTATTTCCAATGCAAACCCGGATTTTTGCGCCTAAAAAGTAAATAAAGACTTTAAATTGAAATAATGAAAACATACTTTGAGAAAGTCGACTAAATCGTCCACATTGAAAATGTAAAAATCCGCATTTAGCTCAACACGAATAGTAAGTTCCAACATTTTGCTCTTCTGAATTTTCATAATATCTGCCATCCACGTTTTAGTCGGATTAATTCCTGTAGTAAGCAGTTTTTTTAAATATGGAAAAGCGTTGAAAATGTCCGCAAAACTCATTACACAAGCATTACTCGCCGCTAGCACAAGATCAGTGATTCGGGAAACTGAACGTACAGACAGGGCTGTGAGCATTGGTTTGGAAATATAGCATTCTTCACACACAATTTTATGATTCTGGATAATGAAGTGATTCCATATATCGGCGTTTAAGTCTTGGGAGCGAAGGCTTCTCATGTAGATATTCTTTTTGTAACAAAACAAATCGTCTTTGCCGTAGATGGGTAATGTTATAACATCATGTATGACGACAAATTCGTCATTGACAATTTTAAAAGTAGGCTCTTCTTTGCTGAATATAAGAGGTTGAAGTTTTGGGGGGCAGATATCAGCATTTCCGGCGGCAATTTGGAGTTGATAGCGCTCAACTGGGGTAGTTAGTTCGCGGAAACGGCATCGAAGGCCGTAGGCAAGGTTGGCAATGGGATAGGGCATTGTTTGTCGGAATTGATTCAAAAAGGTGTTGGATTATGAACGCACAGTACGCATTGTGCGGTGTCGTAACACAGAAAGCTAAAAGTCAAAACTGTGTGTTTGACACACTTTGCCAAAACAAAAAGCCATCAGTTGTAAAAAATAACTCAGTGAATTAACCCGCAAGTCTTGATAAACAACAGTAATTGTAATGTATTCTTTATTATTTAGAACATTGTCAATTATTCTTTGCAACAAAAAATGAAAAGCATTGTTAACATGTTTTTAAGCGACAAATCTGAGTTGTCGACATTGGCTCAGTGGTTAGTTAAGTGACACTTAACAGAAGCATGACTTATAAAAATCATTTTTTTAGAAATCGCAATCTGGCAAATAAAAAGTGCGGCATGGATTGCCAACAAGATTAAAAACCACGTGAGGATAACCTACTTCCACCGACCGATAATCAATACTTTCGCTCAAAAGCTGTAACTCCTGGTGGTTTGAGACGTTCTGCAGGCACCTTTCATAATCAGCCAATGAAGCATCCTGGTCATAAAAAATATACACGAGCTTGAAGTTGTATTGTTGTCCCTGTAAACAGTAAATTATGTTTTAAAATAAATTTTAAAAAAACATACCTTGAGAAAAGTGACTAACTCATCTGCGGTGAAAATGGGGAAATTCTCATAGTAAATAAAAAATTGAAGTTTCAACATTTTCCTTTTCTGAACCTTCAAAATGTCAGCCATCCATGTTTTAGTCGGCGTGATTAAATGGGTGGTTAGCTTTTGAGTGTATGGAAAAGCGCTAAAAATGTCGGCAAAACTCATAACACATTTATCGTCTGCTTCAAGATCAAGATCAGTTACATGCGAAAAAGTTCGAACAGACAGAGCGTCGAGCAGAGACTTTGACATGTGACAACTTTCGCACATAATTGCTCTAGTTTGGATAATGAAATGATTCCATATATCCGCGTTCAAATCTTGAGCACGAAAGTACGGAATTATACAATCTTCTTTAAAACATAGCAAAAGGTCTTTGTCGTAGACAACTGGTTTTGGATCATCTTCCATTAAATCGTAAGAGACAACAAATTCGTCATTTATAATGCCAAAAGTAGGATATTCTTCTTCAAATGTCTGAGTAATCGGCTGAAGTGGAGGACAGATGGCAGCATTTCCGGCGGCAATTTGGAGTTGATAACGCTCAACTGGAGTAGTCAGTTCGCGGAGACGGCATCGAAGGCCGTAGGCGAGTTTGGCAACGGGATATGGCATGACTCTTTTGAAACTGATACAAAAAAAATACAAGGATACAAACACACAGTAAGCACTATGGGTGTTGGAGCACAGAAAGCTAAAAATTAGAACAGTGCATTTGACACACAACGCCAAAACAAAAAAAAGCGATTGACGCTGAAAAAAAGGTCGATTTCGATTAGGTTAACTAAGTAAAAATTTGGATGAATTATAGGTGTTTTAAATTTTGAAAATAAAAATGTTGCTGGTAGAATGTGTAGATTGTGACCACAAAAACTATGCTTGTCAATTTACATCATTAAAAAATGATCTAAACTGAGGTTTTGGAGGGAAAGCACAAACTCAAGTTGACGGACCGCCTCTTCGGAATTAGCAAGATGCCCTGCGAGCATGATGGCTAACAAGTGCTCCTTGCGCGTCCTGGGCGAACCAGCATAAATAGCCAAATGAGCCCTTACGTATCATCAGTCCTCACTGACCACCCCATTCCTCTCTCCGTTTTCTCGTTTTAGAAAAAGTTTATCGTTATCATCGAATTAGAAGTTTTTTCCGTCTTTTCCATTTTTCCACTTGCTAAAAATGTCCTACCCCATGAATACCCTCACCTACGGCCTCCGTCGCCGTCTCCATGAACTCGCCACTTGTCAGGAAGTCCTCACCCTTCAGGTTGCGGCACCGTATTATCACGGTCTCCAACCTGTGCAGAAGGTTTTGTCCGTCGACACCGTATCCATTACGGTGGCAGACAACAAAATCGGTGTTAAGGGCACCAATGGCGCGACAGAAGTCGACGTTACTGACGGTTTTATTGATATTCGCAACAGCCTTCAAATCCACGACTTCAACTTAGTCGAATCCGTGGATTTGGGTAACTTCCGGTTGACCCCTAAGTACATCAACTTGTTTGGGTGCTTCATTAGTGAAGAACTGGTGAGCAGCTTCGTAGCTCAGAACCTCCAGACGGTCACGCAACTGTCGATTGATGGCGCATGCGTTTTTCACTCGGATAAGGTAGTCAAAATGCTCTGTAGCGCCCCATTGTTAGCACCGCTTGAGAAGTTGTACATCAATGATGGGTGCGACGCATCACTGAACTGCTGGCTGGAGGCTCTCATTGAATCGCAGCACCCATCATTGCGCACAATGTACTGGGATGATGCGACTCTTTGTACGCTTCAAATTAACAAGTACATGTTTGAGCGCTTGTTCAAGGTAAGTACTTGATAGTCTTGTCTTATCTGTGTATGATAATGTTTCAATTTCAGCTCCAACTAGCCGACTTTAAGTTGGAAATCAACTTCAAAAACAGTGCCCAAAGCGTCAAAGTGGAGAAGAAACTCGACGAGTTTTTTGATCACGCCTTCGATTGGGCGTGGAAGGACCACTCCCAGAAGAGCATCAAAGTCAGTTATGGGCCAAGAGGCCGCGAATTCACTCGGTACTACCATCTTCGCGACGAATGCACTTATTGATTTAACATAACAATTTTTTAAGTATCGATTGTAAAGTGAACAGACGAATAAATATAAACTGAAAATTAAAACTGTGCGTTGACACATTTTGCCAAAACAAAAAGCCATCAGTTGTACAAAAAAAAACAGGTCAGTAAATAACACCACGAATCTTAATAAACACCAAAAATTTAAAGAGCATCTTTATTATCGATATCGGCTCATTATTACGTTAAGGGATAAGTTTTACAGAAACATGATTTAAAAAAAACCAAACAGTCATTTAAAAAGTTTCAATCTGGCAGATAAAAAGTATAGCTATCTTTACCTATAAGATTGAGAACCACATGAGGGAACGGCACTTTTTCATACCGATAATCAGTTTTTGCATTTCCACATTGAGCTTTGTTCAAAAGCTTAAACTTCTGGTCGTTTAAGATGTTCTTCAGACACTTTTCATAATCAGCCAATGAAATATCCTTGTAAACAAAACATAACACGAACTTAAAGTCTTGTTGTTGTCCCTATAAGTATATACATTAATTTAATGTTTAAAATGGGTTATAAAACACGGGTCGCCGCCGCCCGCCAAAATCTCGTTTGTGGGGGGGGGACTGAAATTTGCAAGTGTCGCGCTCGGGTTCAAGGCGACTTGCGTCCATAGTGCTTTTTCTTCAAAAGAGTGCGCTAGTTTTAAATTTGTAAAAAATTTAAAGATTAAGCTATTCAGTTAAAACTCAGAATCTTGTAACTACATACCCATAGGCATCTGCATTTAAAATTTTGAAATTTTAAGTGTCATATAGGCTTCAAGCGAAGTATTTCAAATTTCGATGACGTGGAATAGACCGTTTTTTGAACGGCAAAACCTTAAACGGCAATGAATCCCAATGAAACTCAGAATTTTGCATCTAGGCACATATAGACATGTCTCATGAAAATATTAAGAATCTAGGTACCATGCCGACCCCAAGCGAAGTATTTCCGACCCTTTTTCAGCTTAAAAGTGCTCTTTTTGAAGGTTTTAACGTTGTAAAAAGTGTAAAAAGCAACCAATTTCAATGAAATTCAGAATTTCACATCTAGACACCTAAAAGCATGTGTCATAAAAATATCAACTCCAAAAGTGTCATGCCGGCTGAAAGCGAAGTATTTTCGACTTTGCTTCACCTTACAAGTGCTGATTTTGCGAGTTTTAAAATTGTAAAAAATTTTAAAGTTAACGAATCCAGTTCAAACTTAGAATTTTGTATCTAGGGGTCCATAGGCACGTCTCATAAAAATATCAAGGGTCTAGCTATCGTGCGGGCTTCAGGCGAAGTATTTTCAGATTTTGGCAGGTTTTACAGGGGGCCGGCGACCCGTGAAAATACATACTTTAAGAAATGGAATTAATTCATCTGTGGTGAAAATAGGAAAATTCTCAATGAAAATATGCATTTGCAGTTTCGACATTTTGCTTTTCTGAACCTTCAATATGTCAACCAACCATGTTTCTGTCGGTGTGATTGAATTGGTTTTTAGCGTTTCAATATATGGAAAAGCGGCGAAAACGTCGTAAAAACTTATCACACGTTTGTCATCTGGTTGAGGCTCAAGACTAAGCTCAGTTACATGCGAAAAAGTTCGTAGAGACAGAGCGTTGAATAGTGAATTAGACATATGACAATCATAACAGTGAATTGATGTCGATTGGATAATAAAATAATTCCATATATCCGCATTCAAATTTTTTGTGGAAAATTCTTCTATATAACATTCTCCTTTAAAACATAGCAAATCGTCTTTGCCGTAGGCAACTGGTTCTGCATTATCTTCCATTAAATCGTACGAGACAACAAATTCGTCATTTATAGGGCCAAAAGTAGGACATTCTTCTTCAAATATCTGAGTAATCGGCTGAAGTGGTGGGCAGATGGCAGCATTTCCGGCGGCAATTTGGAATTGATACCGCTCAACTGGAGTGGCAAGATCGTGGAGACGGCACCGAAGGCCGTAGGCGAGTTTGGCAATGGGATATGGCATGGTTTTATTAGAACAAATGCTAAAAGTTAAAAGACGATGACAAAACAGTATTGCGCGGCAATAAAGCACAAAAAGCCACAAAACAAAACTGTGCGTTCGACACATTTTGCCAAAACAAAAAGCCATCAGTTTTACGAAAAAACAAGTCAGTAAATAACACCACGAGCCTTGATAAACACCAAAAATTTAAAGGTAATCTTTATTATCGATATCGGCTGAGTATTAGGTTAAATGATAAGTTTTACTGAATCATGATTTAAAAAACAAGCGAATAGTCATTTCAGAAGTTTCAATCTGGCAAACAAAAGATGGGGTATCCTTTATTGCCACTGAGACAAAAAAACACGTGAGGACAATGCACTTCCGTCCCCCAATAATCAACGATTTTACTCAAAATTAACTTCTGGTGGTTGGAGACGTTCTGCAGGCATTTTTCATAATCAGCCAATGAGCTATCGCGGTCAAAAAAAATTAACTGAAACTTAAAGTTGTGTTGTTGTCCCTGTAAACAGAAAATTAAATTTTGAAATAGATGTGTCTAAAAAACATACTTTGAGGAATGTGACCAACTCATCTGCGGTGAAAATCGGGAAGTTCTTATAGTAAATATTAAATTCAAGTCTCCACATTTTGCGTTTCTGAACCTTTAGAATGTCTGTCATCCAAGTTTTGGTCGGTGTGATGTGTCTAGTAACAAGCTTTTCAATATATGGAAATGCTGTAAAAATGTCGACAAAACTCATAACACATTCATCATCTGCTTCAAGATAGAGCTTAGTTACACGTGAAAAAGTTCGAACAGACAGAGCTTCGAACAGAGACTTTGACATGTGACAACCTTCGATCACAATTGATGTAGTTTGGATAATGAAATGATTCCATACATCCGCGTTCAAATCTTGAGCACGAAAGTACTGAATATCACAACCTCCTTTAAAACACAACAAATCGTCTTTGCCGTAGACAACTGGTTTTGGATCATGTTCCATTAAATCGTACGAGACAACGAATTCGTCGTTGATAATGTCAAAAGTAGGACATTCTTCTTCAAATATCTGAGTAATCGGCTGAAGTGGAGGGCAGATGGCAGCGTTTCCGGCGGCAATTTGGAGTTGATAGCGTTCAACTGGAGTGGCAAGATCGCGGAGACGGCGTCGAAGACCGTAGGCGAGTTTGGCAATGGGATATGGCATGACTCTTTTAAAACTGATCCTAAAAATTGAGAGACGATGAAAACACGGTACTCATTGTGCGATGTTGGAGCACAGAAAGCTGAAAATCAAAACTGCGCGTTTGACACATTTTTGCCAAAATGCAAAAAGAGTGCATCCGTTTTACAAAAACTAACATTAGTATTATACATTCTCTAATCCTATCAGATTCAAGAATCATAATCACGAAAAGCTCTCAATTTGAAATGCGCAAAACGCGCGAGAAGAGTATTTTGCGTTGAGCACACTTCGCCAAAGAACAAAGAAAAAGCGCGCGCACTTCCGCACCTTCGAATGCGGCTGTGCGCGTTCGCGAGACGAGCTCGCGTTTTTCCGTGAAGTGAAGCGTTTTCAGACGTGTTATATATATTTTTTCATTATTCACTTCCTTAATCCCCCCTAATCCATCCCGAATCGATCCACGTTCATTACTCATCTGTACCAACCATAATTCCACCCGTTTCCAGCATACCTTCACCATGAACATGTCCTCGCGTAAGCCCTTGCATGATATCTCTGATCGTCTCACCAACATGACAATATCTTCGCGCAATGGAGGTAGGCCCATGCTTGGGGGCACGTCCAACAAGACGCCGACGTCAAGCAATGCTTTTGCGATCAAGAAGTCGCGTTCGCGGAATGTGACGCCGAGTCGCAATCAAGACTTTCGCGGCGCCACTGATGGCGATCGCTACGTGACTCAACGCGATGATCAGCGCATCGAGTATGCTGGCTATGCGATGCAGAAGGTTGGTTAACCCTTGGAAGGGGGTTTGAATGGAAAAATATATATAAAATGATCAATTTTACAGGACATGAACACTTCCTACTCCGCTCCGACAAGCCCCACCAAAGTCGCGAAAACGTTGACCTTAACACGGCCGAAATCGTTGATGGATGTTGATCAGCCTGACGATGTCGACATCATGATCTACCGGAGAAGAGGCGCGCCGAAAGTACCCGGAGCCGTGAAGCAGAATGCCATTTACAAGTGCATGGATCCATCGACCTCGGCACGGCGGACAGGGAAGGCCCAGCGGGTGTATAGCTCATATCCGACGCAGATTTTTGATGCTCCTGGGATTATTGATGATTTTTGTGGGTTTTTTTTTATATATAATTTTGACATTTTTTGAAATTGGGTTACTGTATGTCCAATTTCAGACCACAACTGCCACGACTGGTCCTCAACAAACTTGATCGCCGTCGGTCTTAATGACAAAGTCTATCTCTGGAATGCCGAGACCAATGAAGCCATCCTCCTCTACGACCCGTCTGAATCCACAAACCAGACCGGCGTCGATGTTTCCTGCGTCAAGTTCAGCAAAGATGGCAAGTTTCTCGCCGTCGGGCTCCTTTCTGGCAGGGTCCATCTGTTCGATGTCAATAAGAAGACCCTGAATCGGAGCTTCCAACCCGCATCATCGAGAGTCGGCGTCCTGGCATGGGGGAAGAATGGGCTGCTGGTCATGGGCTGTCGGACGGGTGTCTTCCAGGTTCATGATGTCAGACAGCGGTTGTCTTTCCTTTGGTAAGTCGATTTCGGCCTTTTTTGACAGTTTGAAAGTGTATTTGGCCATTTCAGCGAAGTTGAGGAACACGTCGGCGAACTAACCTCTCTCCTCTGGTGCTACAATGACGAGTTTCTCGTCGTCGGAAGCGCTGATGCCAACGTCACCGTCTACACGCGTCAACAGATTCTCGAAAATGACCTCGAGCCGAGTTACCGCTTTGAAGGGCATCTAGCCACGGTAAAGGCCGTCTGTGAAGTCAGCTACATGCCAGGGAAGGTCATTGCGACCGGTGGAGGCACAAATGATGGCAAAGTCATCTTCTGGGACCTGCGTTACGGTAGCGAAGTTGGCAGTTTTGAGACTAATATGCAGGTTTGTCTATCTCCCCCATTTCTTTCTCATTACAGTAACCTATTTCCAGATCAGTTCGCTCGTCTGCGACTCTCACTACAAGGAAATCGTCATCGGCCATGGCTTCCCGACCGCCGGTCTCGCCATCTGGACCGCGCCCAGCACTTCGGGCCCCTTCACCAAGGTCCATGAGATCCCCTTCACCCATCGCTGTCTCGGCAACGTCAAGAGCCCCTGTGGCCAGATGATCCTAACCCTGGCCGGGGATGAGACCCTCAGCATCTATGACTTCTTCAAGAAGGACCCCAAAGACGTCCAAACCGAGCGAAAGCGCATTGTTCGGGCACCCTTTGGCGGCATTCATCAAGTCATCCGATAAGCTAGGATTTGATTGCTCTTTCTAACCTGATTTTTTTACAATTTGTTGTTTTGATTCGATTTTTCAATGATGATGTCCTGAATAAAGTTGGTCCATTTAAAAGTCATTTTATTTGGCATTTAATTTCATATTTATAAATACTTGCTTTGATATTCCTGAAAAGCGTCTTGCATCAGTATTCGTGTCAGAATTATTGATAGCCTACTTCTTTGGCGCCCGGTTTCGCGGTATCCGCCGGATCCACGGCTACCGTATCCGTCGCCGCTGGCGTTGGCGTTACCGCTGGCGCTTTGTTGGTTGCCACAGGTCGGGCCATGATCTGGATGGGTGCGATGCCCTTTTTCTGCTGTTCTCGCTTGAATTTCATCGATTTGTTTAAAGTCAATTTGCAAATCGGATCATCCGGAGGTATTGCCTTCGGGATTTTAACGCGTAGATTCGGCTCCTCCACAACAGCCGTTTTCAGCGCCGCTATCGAGTGGGTCGGGTCCAAGGTTGGGCAACTGTGCGAAACCGCTGAAACCATTCTACAGTAACCCTATTTCCGAGACAAAAGCCCCCACCACTGTCCTGCAACGACTTCTCCTGCGCATTATCAATGATAACCTTCTTCAACATGATCTCCTCGTCATCATTCAGATCAGTCGGCTGCGCGACCTTGTCATCCTTGTCATCGTCCTCCGTCGAAGTGGTCGTCGTCTTCGTTTTCGTTGTATCCTGAGTTTTGTCTTTGGCCGGCTTCCACTTCTTGGCGGCTTCAATCGGCGGCCCTTCATCGACAGTGGGCCGTTTATTGTTCTCCCAATCAAAGGTCGTGTTCGTCATGAGTTTATGTTTGCGAGCAATGTCTCGGAAAACCTCTCGAATCACATGGGCTTCGTAGTTTTTGCCTTCTGGGACTTCGGCAAAGCACTTTGTGATGATGGTTTTGAACTTTTCGGGGACAAAGTCGTACATTCCGGGGACTGGAATCACATCTCAACACCTTTGGACATAAAAAAAGATAGCTTACATCCGCCTTCATCGAAGAACTTCTGCTTCGCCGTCATGACTTCCGACCTCTGGGTCTTCTTTCGCCACGGTAAACACCCTCTTTTGAAGACTTCTATCGCGACGAATAGCCATGATTCGAGGTCGTCGTTCTTGTCCATGGGGACGTGTACTGAAAACCCTTCTTAAAACTTAAAAAGTCAAAAGCTGGCTTACGGTTGTGTGATTTCCGGGACCCAAAAGTGAGATTGACAAATTTTCGTTCAATCCTGAAACCAAAAAAGCTCAAAAAACCATTTAAAAGACAAAATTCCAACTTTTCCGGATTCGTCTCCTTCTTTTTCACACAAGTCCCAAACCCAACCATGTACACTGTCCTCGGATTTGAAGCCCGTAGAAACGTGTCTCCACCAGTATCCATTCCGACGACGAAATTTGTCGGCTTCAAATCACGATGATAAAAGCCGATTGTGTGCAAGTCGACGATGGCAGTCAGGATTTGATAGGCTACTCTTACTGCTGTCGAGAGGCTATAGTTTTCTATTAGATGCAAATGGCTAGAGTACTGTACTCACGAAAAATCAGACTTCAAAACTTCTTTCCGCATCCGTTCCAGATTCGGCCCATGCAGACTCATCATGACATATCGATAGTTGGCCAATTCCCCAGAATCGAAAATTAGAGGAAAATGCTGGGTGGCGCTGCTTGGCCTACTGACAAGGATGGTTAGAAGCACCTCTTTCTCGGTGTTGAACCACTTTCTCATAGACCCCGTGGCCACATCAGTTTTGACAGCAATGGGGTAGGTGTCTTCCCTCTTCGGAGGCGTGGGCGAGCCTTCGGTTTGACGAGTTGAAATGGCTCGGAATACGCGGCCATGGTCTTCGACGCAGATTAGTTCGTTGATTTTGCAGCTGAAAAGTGGCTTTTTTACGTTTTTCTTATCCAAAAAACATAATAAAAGGTTTCAAATGCCAGTAAAAATAAAGTTTGATGCCATTTGCCAACTCTCAAAACCCACCTAATTCGTTTCCCAAAAATAATATCCCCCTTCCCAAGCTCCTCGACCTTCTTCAACCTAAACGGTGATGGATCAGCGCTAGCATTCATCGGATCTTCAATAGTTGCTTCCGTACAATCCTTCGTGGCATCTTTCTTGTCACTCTGAAAGAACTTCATAGACCTCCGAAAATATCCTGTAGATTCTTGCCTTTTTCTTTTTCTCCTTTTTACTGTCAGTCCTTTTCGTTGTTTTCTGCGATTCTGAAACCCCTTTTATCAATATTTTTAAGTTTTAATTATTCTAACCACCCAATCCCGGTGCATTGTTATCAACAGAGCAATCCTTATCCGTCTTTTTTCGATGCCGAAACGCTTTCAACTTTGTAAACAGTTTATGGTCCAATCGCCCATGTGCATCCGTAGCTGGAGCTCCAGCGGCATTTGCAGAAGTTGGCGGTGGAGACGTAGACGGGTGCTTCTCTCGGGCTGTATTCTGCCCAATACTGCCAAGGGCTCCAGGTGGGGCTTTCTTCCGATGCGACATGGCGCCTGAGGGGATCCTTTGGAAGGGAGAAGGATCTGACAAAGATTAAACAAAGTTATTGAAGTTTGTTTTATGGTAATTTAGGGCAGAGTCGCTGTTTATTTGAACAACTTTGACATTTATGAACCGTCCAACGAATAAAAAACATCATCATCTTCATGGACGTATTTCTTTTTTTCGGTAAGAAAGTACATAGTATCTGTTATCATGTTTTGCAAATGATGTTGGTGTAACATGCACGAATTTCATTTTTTTGGGTCTTTCTGACAGACAATTAAAATGACTTTCGAAAATTGCTTTCAACTGATATTCTACTTCAATAGTTGGTACACACGTGAAAATAGACATGTGAAAGCGCCTTTGTTGAGCCTGAAAATATTAATTAAACAAACACAAAAAAAGACGAACTATAGTTACCTTGAAAAACTTTAGAAACTTATTCTTATTAATTTTGAGTGCGGCAGCTGAAGTAACGGCGATTGAAAAACTATATAAAGAGCAAGATTTTGCTTGTAGAAAGCCGTCAAACCAGCTATTTAACGAAGTCTCAACACGAAATAGTGTAAAAAAATTTAATGATTTAAAGACGTCGGCGTTGCAGATAATGTGGGCTGTTTTTTGTTCAGTAATAGTGCAATTGGAAATGTGCAAAAGCTGGACCGGTTGTTCCATGCAAGCCACTAGATTTTGAACAAAGATGGAATCCATGATGCAGTCCTTAAACGTGACATATTCGGGCGCTAATAAAAAACGTTCCAAGATTAATTGAGGACGACTAGAAAGCATAAAATTTTTGATTTGTAGCTCTGACGTAATTCGGAATACTTCATCGTCTTTAGGTAAGCTCATAGGCGTATCCCCCCGGCGTAAGACCAGATTTGATTCTTCATCAAGGTTAAACTCCACTTCATCGATTGGTTGTACTTTTTGAATTGGTTGAAGTCCAGAGTAGTTAGGCGCAGCGCGTTGAAGTGCGCTGGCTTCAGTGGGATAAGCGAGTTCACGGAGTCGTCGACGTAGACCATATGGCAACTTTTCGAGGGGGAATGGCATAGTTGGATTGAGAAAACAGTATGTGAACACGTATGGGACACAATAATTACTTGCAATGACTGCTTGGCGGGTATGTAAATGGCCTAAGATCCGCGTTTGGTTAAGCGGTCGACTATGGAAGAACTGCGCTAGATAAACAAGCAGAAACGCAAAACATCTCGGAGGAAAGCGACTTGGAGAACATACCCGGGGAGCATTATTTTCAATCTCTGTGTGTAGGAATGGCAAATCGATGAATCAATGGCAATCCGAACCTAATGTCAGTCCAAAGCCGCTTGTTACAACTAAGCAGTTAAAATTTATGTTCTTTATTTATAAATTCATTGTAACACAAAAAACTGACAGACATCATCACCCATTTAAAAAGTTTGTTCAGTCATCCCGAAGAACGTAACATCGCTCTAAATCATATATTTGAACAGATTTTTTCTTTAATGCAGGATAATCAGCGTCGGTAAAACCCTTGTAAAAGTTTTCGTCAAATAGATTTTTGACAAGTTCGGTAGTTTTGATGTTCCTCTTATGATCCGACATTAAAATATGCAATTCAAAGCCCTCCCGTTGAGCCTAAAATAAGTTTAGTATTAATGAATTTAAATATAAAAAAACAGTTACCTTGATAAAACTAAGAAAAGTATTCTTATCAATTTCGAATACAGATGCTGACGTATCAGTGACATCAAACGATTTCAAAGAAGTACATCCCGCTTCTACAAACGCTTCAATCCACCATGTTGCAGATGGAAACAACGGCTCTTCTACAGCAAACATTTCTAAAGCGCTTGAAACGAGAAATTTGCAGAACAGTTTGGCCGCATTTTCCGTAGTAAATGAACAAGTTGTAAAATCACTGAACTTAATAGGAGTAGCAATAGCGTTGACAAGTTTTTTGATAAACATCTCATTCAAAACGCAATTAGTAAAACAAATATCATTTGGTGTGAACCGTAAGTTATCAAAATACACATCCAAATTTGCATTTGGAATAACATTACAGACTTCTAATCTGTTCGTGACAATGTTGTAAAACTGTATGTCACGACAGTTTTCCGGTACGACATAAACAGGAAATACAATTTTTTTCAGGTTATTTTTTCCATCTAACTTATACATTTTCGTCCTCACTGTTAAAATTTTTTGAATAGGTGGAAATCCGGAATAGTTAGGTGCTGCCATTTGGAGGCAGTAAGCTTCAGATCGAGTAGCGAGTTCACGAAGACGTTGACGGAGACCATAGGGTAACTTATCGAGAGGGTACGGCATGGTTGTTTGGGTTAAACAGGGAATGAGGATGATTGAAACACAAAAAAAAGAGCAATGACTACTAGCTCAGTATGCTAATGCTGCCGACTACGCCAGAACTGCGCTAGATGAACAAGCAGGAACACAAAATCTCTCACTCAGAGGAAAGCAAACTTGGGAACGTGTCTGTGGGGATCATCTTCGCTTTGCAGTGTGTAATGGCACACCGACGGCCATCTGTCATTTTTACACACACTGAGAAAAAAATCGTTACATTTTTGTAACCCACGGGGTTACATTTGAAACATGGTAATTTTTCTGGGTTACATCTGGAACCCTTGTAATCCTGGGCGCGTTACATTTGGATTGCACCAAAAACGCATTTGCACAATGCAAAGCGCATTGCATTTTTCAATGCGCGCGATGTAACGCAAAAAGGGATTACAATTTGTAACGCAAAAATGCCCGTAACGCATGTAAATTTGATTTGGGTTACAAAAAATGTAACCCATGTTTCAAATGTAACGATTTTTTTCTCAGTGCACATTCGGATGGTTCTGACGGGGGCTTAAATTGTACTATTCGACATAAAAGTCAATACATTTGCTTTAAACTGACAATCTTTTTTGCCGAGCAAACCGAATATGGTTAAAGAAATTGACTTGTTTTTTTGCCATGTAAATGGTTAGTCCAAACCTCAAACAGTAATAATTTTATGTTCTTTGTTCATTAATGTGAAACATTCAGAGTAACACAAAAAACAGACAGACATCAACGGTACTCTTAAAAGGTCTGTTTAATCATCTAAGAACAAAACACCGTGCTACATCATATACATAAACGACTTTTTTCTTCAGTGCATGCAAGTTAACGTCGATAGAAAGCCTTTCAAAGTGTTCATCAAATAGGTTTGCTATAAGTTCTGTAGTTTTGCGGTTTCTTTTATGATCAGACATTCGAATATGTAATACGAAACCTTCACGTTGAGCCTAAAAGCAGTAAGTATTAATCATTTAAACATACGAAAGAAACACTTACTTTGACAAATTGAACAAAAATATTCTTATCAATTTCAAACATGGACGCTGACGTTTGAGTCAAGTGAAAAGATCTTAAAGAAGTACATCCCGCTTTCACAAAGGCTTCCATCCACCAAGTTGCAGATGGAAATAACGGCTCTTTTACAGCAAATATTTCTAACGCGCTTGAAAACAGGAATTTGCAAAACAGTTTAGCCGCATTTTCTGTACTAAATCTACAGGATTTAAAATCGATGAACTCAATAGGAGTATCAATAACATTGACAAGACTTTGGATGAGCGTCTCATCCAAAATGCAGTTTTGAAAACAAATACTATATGGCGTAAACCGTAAGTTATCAAAATATACATTTAATTTTGCATCTGGAATAACATTACAGACTTCTAACCTGTTTGTGACGATATTGTATAACGGTTTATTTAGAAAGTTTTTCGGCACAACATAACCAGGAAACACAATTGTTTTTAGGTTGTGTAATCCATTTAATTTGAACATTTGTATATTTACTGTATAAACTTTTTGAGTTGGTTGAAATCCAGAATAGTAAGGTGCAGCGATTTGAAAAGCGTAAGCTTCATTGGGAGTACTGAGTTCACGGAAACGTCGACGGAGACCATAGGGTAACTTATCGAAAGGGTATGGCATGGCTGTTTTGGATAAACTAGCGGTTTAGACACGTAAAAAACACAAGAATGCCTAGCAATGACTGCTAGCTCAGTATGCTAATGCTGTCGACTACGCCAGAACTGCGCTAGACACGAAATCTCTTGGAGGAAAGCGAATTTGGGAACATGCCCACGGGGGATCATCGTCACCATCCTGTGTGCAAGAATAAATAAACCAACAAATCGATGCGCAAGAAAAACAACTAATTTTTTCTTTCATTATTGCAAACCTTTTCTTGTCTTCCATTCGTGCCCACATTTTCAGTTGACCACAACAGCCATGCCGTACCCCCTCGAAAAGTTACCGTATGGTCTCCGTCGACGTCTCCGTGAACTCGCTACCCCATTTGAAGTCTACGGCCTTCAAGTTGCTGCACCTAACTATTATGGACTTCAACCTACTCTAAAACTCCAACCAGCAGACCACGTGGAGTTTGAGCTGGATGATGACTCAAACTTATTGATACACCCGAAGAAATATAAATTCTTACAAAAGGATGAACTCATCCTAAGCGATTTCTTTTTAGAAATCAAAAATTTTAAACTGCGTCATAGTCCTCAATTAATCCTGAAAAGATCTGTGTTAGCACCTAAAGTTGTTGACTTTTATAATTGTACTATTCATTCTACATTTATTCAAACACTGGCGTCTCGCATGGAGCAACAGGTTGACAGTCTATGCTTTCACCATTGCACCATTCCTGAGGACGAAGTCGTCAGAATTATTTGCAATGCCAATGCTTTTCAATCGTTTTCAATTTTTTGTCTAGATAATTGTAAAACATCAATAGCCGGGTGGATTGACGGTTTTCTGAAAGCCAAGTCTTCCACTTTACACAAGTTTACTATTTTAGGAGCCACAGAATCTGTATTTGAAATTAATCAGGACAAGTTCCTCAAGTTTTACAAAGTAAGTTATACTGGTTTTGTGGTTTTTATTAATTAAATGTTTTTAGGCACAGAATAGTAGATTTCAAATGTTTATTAGTTTGCGCGATCCCCTCATAGACACGGATAAGGAATTGAATGCGCTTTTTGGACGCCATTTCAAATGTATGTCAATCAAACCCAAAAAAGAACACAAGCAAATTCGCGTTTATGTGGGAAAAGTTTATAAGTATTATGTTCTTCGATAAAAAAGATATCTATGATGATAATTTCAAACGCATTGAATAAATTAAACAAATAATAAATAAAATTGTATGTGCACGCTAAACTTGCAATAACTACGTTTGCACGGATAAATCTAGTCTGGTTTACACTGACAGATGCATTAGCTTTAATCACAGCTAGCGTCAACCCAAAATTCAGACGATAGATCGTATCTCGGTCCTCCGCAATGACCATCAATTCGTCTTCATCAAGGGTATTGAACTCGACAACCGTCGACTTTTTTTCAAATTCGATATTGTCCTCTGCTCACTGCAAAGATTCTACTTTTCAATGACAATTGGGATGACTATTGATTGCGCATAGATTTGTCGGTCGAGCCATTGCTACACACATGGACGCAAAGATCTAGCGCAACGCTAGCATGGTTGCCCGTCTCTTAGCATAAAAGCGAACATCCAAAGACTATTTACCAAGCTAGCAGTCATTGCAAGCCATTTTTGTCTTGTATACATATCCACTCCGTCTGTTTTTACCAAAAGAATTATGCCATACCCTATCGAAAAGCTGCCGTACGGTCTTCGTCGACGTCTCCGTGAACTCGCTACTCCCTCTGAAGCCTACGCGTTTCAAATTGCTGCACCTAACTACTATGGACTTCAACCTATCCAAAAAGTCCAACCAATAGACTACGTGGAGTTTGAGCTGGATGATGACTCAAACTTGTTGATACAACCTCAGAAAAATTTAAAATCCTTACAAAAGGATCAACTCATCCAGAGCAATTTCAATTTAGAAATCAAAAATTTTAAGCTCGCTGACAGTTTGCAATTAATCCTGAAAAGAGCTGTGTTAGCACCCAAATTTCTTCATTTTATTAACTGTATTATTGATTCGACATCTTTTCAAACACTCGTGTCTCGAATGGAACAACATGTTTCCATGATATGTTTTAGGAATTGCGCAATTCCTGAGGGCGAAGTGGTCAAAATTATTTGCAATGCCAGTGCCTTTAAATCATTTTCGACTTTTTGTCTAGATAATTGTAAAACGTCGATGGCCGGTTGGATTGACGGTTTTCTGAAAGCGAAGTCTTCCACTATACACGCATTTAATGTTTTGGACGCCACAGAATCAGTACTTGAAATTAATCAAGACAAGTTCTTCAAGTTTTACAGAGTAAGTTATAGTGTTTTTTTGATATTTTATAGTTTAATGTTTTTCAGGCACAGAATAGTAGATTTCAAATGTATATTAAGATGCGCGATCCTCTCATAGATATGGAAAAGCAATTGCGAGCGCTTTTCGGAAAATGTTTTAAACGCGTGCCAGAAAAATCGCAAAAATTAAAGAAGTACGTGTGTATTCATCATGAAAATGATAAACGGTATTATGTCCTTCGACAAAAAAAGTATCTGTGATTACGATGATTTTTTTATTTGAATAAATTAATAACATAATAAATTTGTATTCGCACGCTAAATTTGCATAAACAATCCCGAAACGGACACTATTAACTTTTCTAGTACGAATAACCTTTCATGAGCCAACAATGACAGAACCATTTCCACCGGCGTTCAACTACATTTGCACGGATGAATTTAGTTTGTTTTCCACTGACAGATGCACCAACTTTGATCACAGCCAACGTCATCCCAAAATTAAGACAATAGACCGTATCTCGGTCCTCCCCAATGACCATCAATTTGTTTTCATCGAAGCCCTTGACAACGACAACCGTCGACTTCTCTTCAAATTCGACACTGTCGGCCGCTCACTGCAAAGAATCCATCTAACAACGACGGATTTCTTTCTTTACCACCCAATTACAGACTGTTCCGGCTACATCTTCACAAAAGATCCTACTAACCCCCTCGTTCTTGTCGTTGAGTCCGATGATGGAACTGCCATTGAAATATCACAGGACCACATCATGAAGGATCCCGAAACTGGTGAAGCGGTCATGTTTCCACGTTTAAATTTCGATCACCATCCAGTTGTACAGTACGTCGCTGATCAGAATATCGATCGATTGCAACTCTTCATCGAACAAGGTCCAATGTCTTCGAACATTTTCGGGTTCAAAAATTTGACGAAAAAGGCTCCAGTTTTGCACAAAACAAGTTTTCCGTATGTTCAAACTTCGAGCTGTAAACAGTGTTTAGCTCTCAACTGTGTTTTCAGGCCATTTGAAGACGAAAACCGATTGTGCCGCTGGCGTGCCCGCATTGGAGACATAATGTATACTATCTACTTTGAAAACGATGTTTCTATTCTGATGTCATCGTTGAATCTTGTCACGCATGAAGACAAAACTTTAGAAGTGGATTGTAGTTTACTTCTAGAGTATTCACGAGTGCAGCATTTCCCTGTCAGTTTTCTTACTTTTTCGCTTTTTCCAAAAAAAAGATTATGACACAGTTTTTTACAGTTATCCGTACACCGCAGCCGCCTATTCCTAATCTGCACCCATGCCAGTCCCCAAACAAGTTTTCACGTGCTTTGGATCGATGTTGCTTCAGAAAACCCAAAATGGCAAGCCATTCCAACTCCAAATCATGGTCCGAGTAGCACTATTCGTATGGCTTTTCACAATGATGGCACTGGAATTGCTGTTATCTACGCTACGTCGACAACAGGTCCAAAGTTTCACTTCTATCGGGTTTGGAGTGATATGTAAGTTATGACTGGCGGTATTTTACAATGGCATTAGTAAGTGTGTAATTTCCAGATCTATAATGACGCTGAGCAGCATTGCATTCGACCGATATTTCAATAAGTTTCATGAACCTGCTGAAGTTGTCGAATTCGGCGTCATTCGGGCCCATGATTGGCGATTTCCTTCATACTTGAAAAGCGTAGCCTGGATTGATGAACTTCAACACTCATTTGCCAAATTGAAGCAACAGGATGAAGATAACTATCCGGAAGGAGCGTCGGGGGATGTCGAAGATTGATAAAGATTCAAAAAAACAGTTTTGATTAATTTTAAAATGAGTTTTTAATAAAAAGTTAACATCATTCTCGGACTTCACGCAATGTATAAAAAAATATTTGAATCGGATGAAAACACATTGTCCGTAAAATTGGTCGAAGCTAACTACCCCAAACATTATCTGACAGCCGCAGTCAACAAAAAAACTGTCTCCCTACCGGCGTGGTGCTATCTATCGCTTTTTGTCTGATCGATCTCCTCTACCCTTGAAAACACGGAAAACGCAAAGAATTGCCTGTGAGAAACTAACTCCATTTCGTTGTTTCCGCCTTCTTTGACAGAGTTGTTTACCTTTTCACTGACAATGAAACTGTAGCCCCTTTCTACACACCATCCCGCTGACAAATTAACACCCGAAACCCCATCTTTTCATTCATTTGTGGTTTAGCACCTTTTTTTGCAACCAACCCTTGCAAAATTAAGCCAACTCCTGGTCAATAGCAAGCCAGACAGATCAGGCAGCTTGGTGTCAGACCCGCTTCAACTTGATTGACATTGATTACACTGTTTTGCATTTTGTGACTGGTGTGCTTGTTTTTTCGCATTGACATTGGCAAGGACAATCATCACACGTTGAAACAGGAGTTGGTTTAGTTAGTGAAAATTTGTCATTCATTGTCTCTGTCGTTTCTTTTCGTGAACGTATTTTGAGTTGCTCTTTTGCTGTCATCTGGTACCACCGATTCGATTGCAAGGTTGCAGTTTAGAGGGGGTTCCGCCCTCTCATACTTGCGGAAATACATCAAACGAACCAGTTCGGTGTACCTTTTTGTTGTTTTTGAGGGCTGTTGGAGTGCGCGGAAATCAATTTCAGTGTTCCAACTAAGTATCTCGTTAATTTTTTTGTTTTAATGGTCGAAAAGGGGTTCATCGTTGCTTTTTTTGGTGTTTTCAAACAATTTTTGGATTGTTCAACGTTTACTTTCTGACTTGTTTTAACTTTTTGTTGTGAACTTTCAAAATTGATTGTAGATTTTCAATTATTACAATTTTTTTAAGCAAAATGGTCCACATCCTCTCCAAAGCCCCAACCATTACCCTCTTCCAACTCGAAAAGTCCCCAACGGCCGACCTATTACGAACCCTTGTCAGTTTCGCCGATCTCCCCTTCACTGAAGTCGCCATTTCCACCACAAATCCCGATTCCGCTCACACAGGCCAAGCCAATGTGCCAAGTGTCCTGCCGGCACTTCGCATTGATAGCACTACTGTCGCCGAGTTGGGTCCAGTTTGTCGTCGAATCGCAGTTTTTGTTGGATTACATGGTGCATCACCTCATGAAGACACCTATGTGGATACTCTGGGAGGTCAGATTCTTGACTTATGGGAAGGAATCAACACCGCTTCAAAGGAATCATCGCGAAACCGTAAAGTCAATGATGCGTTAAGGCAGTTGGATGAACTTGTCGCTGGCAATGGGAAGAAAGATAAGGTGTTTTTGGTTGGAAAAACGGTGGGTTTTGAAGGAGATGGGATTAAAGTTACAAAATGTTGATTTCAGTTGAGCTGGGCCGACTTGGTGTTGGTACATTTCGTCAATTACATCCGAAATAACGACGAATTTCACCATCTTTTCGACGATTTTGACCAAGTTTATCCAGCTTTGAACCGATTTGCGAGTCATTCACGACCGCAGACTAATATTTTTGATCTCTATTGATAAACCTTACTCAAGTTAACTCATAAAACTTCCAATTCACCTCGAGTATCTTAAAAAAAGCAATTTATGCCACAAAACACAAACAATTTATCAGTAACAGACAGTCAAGCCGGCCCTGAAGCCCCTGGACCCCCGGCCGCCACAGCTGCTGTCGCTTTCTCCCAATCATACGGATATTCGACGAGATTGTTGACGCTTATCGCTGTTTTGAGCAATTCCATGATTAACGCGTACTTTGGAGGTGTGTAATAACACAGACTATCCACATAGAGCATGATGTCGACGTATTCCTTCGGACATCCGCCCATGAGCTCCTTGATGCCTTCACCGCGGCAGCGCTCTTTATAACGGCCCATTTCTTCTCGATTTTCGATCGATTTCCATGGCAAATTTCCTCGGGTTAGCTCTATCTGAACCAAAATGGCTTTTATTTTACTTTAAAAAAGAAAAGCAAACCTGCATGTACAGCCATGTTTCTAAATCATCCTTCCGACACTGATCCCGACTGATGTGACAACTCAATGGCGCATAACGTACTGTACCTCTGAAGCCCGCGGCCCATCGTGGTGCGCGTTGTTTCCCCTGAGCGTCGACGTATTTCCGTGCCATGCCAAAGTCGAGCATTATCACTTTTCGTGGGTCAGCTTTGCCGATGGCGAAATTGCCGGGTTTTAAATCTCGATGGAGGTAGCCGACGCTGTGAAGTTCTTCGATGGCTTCAATGCATTTGATTCCGACAGAACAGGCACATCCAAGGGAGAATTTTTGTTTGTCTTTGTCGGTGTAGACTTTTCGGAGGTCCTGGAAGCATCTTTAATCAAAACTAATTACAAAAAGTCAAAACAAACATGAAAAGAAGGCCCAACAAGCGTCATCACAACGTAATTGTAGACACTGATCCGGCCCCGGTCCAAAAGATCACAAAAATGTTTTGCGTTGGCTTTCTTCAATTCTGTCAGGACAAAGACCTCCATTTTGAGCACACGTACAGATTCTGTGGCTTTTTCTGCCTTTAGGGCGTATTCTAAAGACAACTTCGGTCATTACAATTAACAAATTTGTCAAAATTTACCTCCTTCAATCTTGCCAGTCAAATCAGTAACCAAATAAACGGCACCAAAGCCACCTTCACCGAGCTTTTTTGAAATTTTCCATGTGCCGACTTTGTCCCCTTTATTCAGTTGTACAATATCCAGTGCCGGTGGCACGATGCCAGCTTCGGCTGCCGCTGCATCAGCTGCTTTTTTCAGTTCGGCGGAAAAGTTTTTCTTTTCCTCTGGAATTGTACTGTTTTACTGTAACTGGGGTGATTGTATTCATTAAAATTTACAAACCTGGCATGACAATTCGCCTATATCCACGTCAGTGATAAGATCCTTGGTGCCACCGGACATCCGTCCATACCCGGCGGCGGGCAAGTCCTTCGCAAAATGAAAAATTGATGGAACTAGGCGGTAATTTGAATACGCAATTAAATTGTTGTTTGTTTAGGAAAGAGCTTTTTTAGTTCATAAACTGTCACATGCAACAGCCGTGTTGCTGGTGTTTTAATATTCAAAATGTTTCTTCGAAATGAAAGCTTTAAATACCATTGCGTATACTTAGACAAAAAAGGGCTGCCAGAAAAAGACATTATTTTTCATTAGAATATAGAATTAGACTGCTGCAGTCAGTCCAAGTGTTTATACATTACATCTTGCTTAGTTTATTTTTACACATTAAAATATGGATATATGCGACGGCTTAATGTATATTATTGCTTTTTTTGTTTTTCCAATCATGTGTGTAACCGGAGTGTTTCAGAATTTACGTTATCTAATCATGTTTACTAAAAGGTGACTATATAAATTGTTTAGTTACAAAGTTTACATCTACAAACTTGTATTGCAGCAAACCAAACGATCTCATGTCAAATTTAATCTTACTTCCTGTGTGCGATATTTTGTATTTAATAGTATCTTTGATTTATTGGTTTTTTAATTCTTTCTTTACATCTCCTTTTGTTGGCCCGTTCAATGTTGTTAAATTATCCGTTATTGCAACTTATAAGCACGTTTATATAATAATATCAGCAGCACATTGTGCATCATTGTGGATAATGTTTTACATGACTGTACAGCGGTACAGGGCAATCGTAAAACAAACTGTTCCGTTAAACATGGCTAATATTTTAATGACAAATATATTGCCGCTGTTACATGTCTTTGTTTTTTCCTTACTATTCATGTTGCCAACAGTCTCAGACTTGTCATGGTTAAAGGCTTCTTTAATGACACGACCGTTTCAGCAAATATGCGCATTCTCCGTTAGAGTCGGCATTAGTTTTATTCCTACAATACTAATTTTAATTCTTAACTTGCGCATCTTGTTTTTTATTTCTTCAAACCAAAGTGGATCTGCTTATTATGAACGAAGAATGATTAGTGAAAAATACTCCATTTGGATGATTATTTCTATTTCGACTCTCTTTTTCATTTGTGATTACGGTGTTGAAGGTTGGACAGTTGTTTTTTCCCTCCAAGTCAAAATGTTTTTTACAGGTCTACCATACGTTTTGTGGTTCTTCGCTGATGTCGACAAAGATAAGTATTGTTGGTTCGAGTTTGCATTTACAATCACCTACATGCTACATGTTGTGAACGCAAACTTAAACCCGATACTTTACTTTTTGTTTATCAAACAAACACCAGATGACGAAGAAGTGCGTTTTTTGTATAGTATAGCTAAACTTTGTAAACGTTACACATTGAAATGAAATTTTAGATAAATCAGGCAGCTTTGTGAAGCAATTTGGTGTCATTGGACTTTAACAACTCTAAATAGAAGTTTCATGAACGCATATATATACAACCGTTTTTTAATTCGACAACTGCAATTATCCATCTGTCACAATTTGGTCGTAAAGCAGGCAAGAATAAACGTTGCAAAGACGCGACAATGTTAAGCGTTTTCAATTTTCTATGAACCCCTTTTCAAAAGAAGCTGTACTGAGAAAAGTTGATAAAATTGTGGTGCATGTATAATTTTTATACACTTTCAAGAACTTGTCACTATTTAAGGTATCTCTTTTTCTGTTTCTGCGTAAGATACACAAGAAGAAAAAATTGCTGAGTCGTGTACATTATAGATTCGTGTACTGTTTATGTAAACAGCGTCATGCTGTGGCGTAATGAAATAGATGTACACAAAATGGTGTGTGGAATCATCACAATTCGGGTTTCAATGTTCTTGGTATTAATTCTCTTTCCTATAATTTGTATCATTGGTCTAATTTTTAATTTAATATGTGTAATTGTATTTGCAAAAAGGTAAGCTACTTGTTATTATCATTGTGACAAAAATATTGAAGATACCGTTGTGATTTGATTGCCCTTTTGTTAATCTTGCAGACGTTCAAACCCTCTTGCACCAGCTTTATTTGTATTATCGTTGTGCGATACCGTACAAATTATCTTTACGTTCATTGCTTTTATTTTTAAGATACCTCTCATGGCTAACATTATCTATGGTGATCTGCTCTTCGATTTGGCATTGTTTGACGCGCACATAATGTATTTTTTTTGTTTTTTAATTGTTGCGTTTATGTCAAACTGTGCGTCAATTTGGGTCATGTGTCACATCACTTTGCAACGGTATAAAGCCATTGTGAACCCATTGACGACAGTCAATAATGATAGCGGTGAAGCAATGAGGTTTTTGAAAGTGATTCGTGTTGCAATAATTGCCATCATTTGGATCGTGCCCGCGGTAATAAACCCAACTAATTACGCTATTTTCTATTATAATGTTCCTACGATATTTAATTTCGTGCTTAATTTACAAATTCTGTCGCACGTTGTTTCAAGGTCAGTCAGATCAGTGGACCATGAACGCGAAAGGTCTCGCGATAAACGCTCTGTTGTGCTAATTCTTGCTATTATTATTGTTTTTTTTGTTTGCCATTTCGGTAGGTTTCAAAAAAAAATTTGGTTACAAATAACAAAAAGTGGTATTAGGTATGTCTATCGTAATTTATACTTGGACCGATCGTGAAGCAAAATATGAATGGCCATGTTGGATGGAACTTGTAATAGCTTTTGTGCTTTTGTTGCCTCTAATTAACCCATGTATTAACCCGCTGCTTTACTTTTTCTTTACTAAACAATTTGAAGATCTTAAAGTGAGTTCGTCTGTTTGATGCGCTTTTACTTTAACGTCATCTCACATTATTCTGTTGCAGGCAAGTTGGGGGTTTACCCGAAACAATATTGTTCTTCAACTGGCGCAAGCAAGATCTGCATTGGCATGTGGCGGCGAATCAACTTCAACTGCGGTATGAAGATCTGTTATGGGTTTTCATGCAGCAAGTGTAAGAATCAAGGAAGTGAAATCTCAATATTTGGTATTCTTTATTATTATCGCTTGTTTTAAACTTCTGGTCTACTTCTTTAAAAAAATTATGGCATAGAACATTATAGTTTGCATGTTCAAATGTGTGAATTCAAATGGGAAAGACTGTAGTTTACAAAAAGTTGGCGACTAAACAAGTTCAGATAGCCGGAGAGAGATGTCATGCGTGAAATTCTGAAAAAGAGCATTTTAGAAATGTCAGAACAGGTGTAAAGTTATTTGAAAACTTACGAATGCTAGAAATAGCCCTGCTTAACGGATTTGGCCTAAAGGCATACCCAGTACGACTTCTCGGTGGCGAAATCGTGTAAAGCCCGTCAGAACCGGCATTCGCGCCGATCGGCGACGCCGTCGATGTTCGTCGTGCGGCGGCAAGCTTTGCCGGACACGGCCTTGTCGCTACACAGGAGCGCGATTCAAAGGACTTGCCGCTGCAGCCCTTTGAATGGAATGCACTGTCGTAGTTGCAGATGCGTGTTCGGACTTGCTTGTCACAGAAGCAATCGGCCCATTCACGCCATTCGGACCATGTGGCTGTCGCTAAAATTGAATCTTTATACAGTAAAACTATCAAATTGACTTTAACAATGACTTACAAGCCTTCTGAGGTCCATCAAGAACAAAGAGTTCACCATTTTCGGTGTTAATAATACTAGGCAAAGCAGGCGTCGTCAAAGGCCCAGAATATGCATTCTTTGGCGGCGCTTTCGGCACAAGTTCCAAATCCATAGCCTTTTCATTAGCCTTTTGGTTCGAAATCGGCGCCGCTGGAGTTGGGACAGTCACAATTTCGATTGGATGCGGGGTAGTGTACGGTCTTTGGGTAGTTCGAATACGATTCGCGTCACTGTTATCAGTTTGGATGATAGCCAAGTCGGATTCCATTTTTTGCATGTCGGATTGTAATCTTCGGAGCTCTGTTTCAAGGCGGATGGTTTCAATATCGGGGCGTAGTTGGAATTGGGCCGGTTTGATCTGAAATCATCACGTTAAACCATAACTTCGACGAAATTTCAAAAACGCGAAACTTACAACTTTAGCTTTCTGATAATTGACACCATTAGTCTTCTTCAAACTCGGCAAAAGGCCCTTAATCGTAACCGGCTTCTCCTCAATGAGCTGTTGCTGCGTTTTAGCGCCATGTACCCGATGCACGACTTTGTTAACACCGATAAGGCCATCGAATTCGCCACTGTTTTCAACGGTGCCGAAGTTGACCTCACCACTGTGAAGGACAGTTTTGTATTCCTGTTCAGCGTCTACGACAGAGTTGACTCCCTTGGGTTCTTGTCCAGGGAAGAATTTGGCCTTTTGGGCTTCGGCGTTTAGGTGGTTTTGGGCTTGTGCGGCAGCTTTAGTCATGTTGGCCAAGAGCCATTCCAGGGCGTTTGCTGTGTCCTGAAAAAGACATTCGTTCACTTTTTTAAGATTAAAATAGGTACAATTTTTGCACAAACGACAATTTCTAAATTTTTATCATTGATAGATTCAAAATTTAGACCTACCTTGTTGAAAACAATCTCTCCACTGTGCAAAACGTCTTCAAACTGCGCCAAATGGGCCATATCGTCCTCGATAGCCTTGATATCTTCGCGATCTTCCTTGTCAAAAACTTCACCACCGTGTTGTTTTAACTCTGGCTGTGGCGTAGTATTGGCGTTGGCAGTCTTGCGTTTCTGTTCGACTTCGTCATCGTACAACTCGCCGGAGTTCCGGGCTTCGGTGCCGTCATCGATGGCCTCCGGTGGGGTGATGGTAACTCGATCAAGTTTGTCCAAGTTAGTTGTTTGAAGGATCTTTGTTGGCTGAACGGTTTGAGGGCGTCTAAAATAATGGCTTGATGATGTATGCCTGTTGAAATGGAAGTGACTTACGCATGACCAGTGGCTTGCTCGCTTTCATGTTCGGGGATGATTTCGAGATCAGAGGATTCGATAACTGAAGGGGCGGGGGTCGGTTGAACGATGGAAGATAGAGGTGCTTCTTCTTTCGGGTCTTCAGCGATGACAGAGGGGGCTTCAGAAGTGGAAGATGCTTCGGGTTGAAGGTCGATAGCGTCGATGGAGGGGACTTCGTGGTTTTCTTCCGGAAGTTGGGGGTTGGAAATGTCTGGATGAGATTCTGGGGATTCTGAATCTGTGTTTTCAACAATTGGCTCTTCAGGAGCTGCAGAGCTGGCAGTGAAGGCGTCAGCTGGGACTACCCTCAAAGGCGAGCCAGTCGAGTCAACTGTGGCAACCTCGCGTCCAACTTCGACGGCTTCCTGGGACGCCGGATGCTCAGGGGCTTCAGTATGCTCGCTGCTGTGGCTAGCACTATCGATTCCCTGCAATTCTTCCCCATTCTTGTTTCCGCCTTCTTTAGATTCGATGGAACTCGACTTTGACTTGATGCGTTTTGTCGGAATTTCAAGTTTCGAGCCGAAAAGGAGCTCCGGGGTCATGCCTGAAACCATTCCCCGTTAATTTAACTGTCTAAATGCATCCTCAACTCACTCGGTGCTTCTCCAGTGCCATCAGCATGAAACTTTCTCCCATAATCCTCGATCGGTGGCCCAATCGGCAGATTGCCCCCATATCCGGAGGCTGTCCTTCCTCCGCTTCGAGCCACAGCACTGAATTCGCGACCGTTTTCGTCGTGGATCTTTGGTGGAGCCCGGGGGCGCTGAGACTGCAACAATGGCACTGCCGGTTCACGTGGCGGAGCATCCTCAGAAGGCGTATAATCGGAATACAACTGTCTCAAAGCTTCCTTTCTGTCCTCCTCCCACGGATCAACAGCATCATAATCACCACCAAAGCGTCTGGGATTCGGCCGGCCTGGGGCGTTGAACTGATTAAAGCGGTTAGCTGACTCCCCGCAGGCCCGACGTTCCTGGTTTGCCCCAGGGCATGTGAAGCCACGGACAGTGTTACAGGCACGGACACGGATCTGGATGTTGTTCGAGCAGAAGGACCAGGCTGACCATGATGCCCAGATTGAGGCGTACACTAAACCAGATTTATACCATTTTTAATTGAAATAAAGTTGTAAAAAGTTGAAATTTACCGAAATTAGCATTGTCAGGATAGGGTTTCGGCGTGAAAAAACCTTGAAATTGGTTCAATTTTCCAGTTCTGAATGTCTCTGGATTTGATGTGGAGGTTTCTGGGGGTGCTGGGAAGGCTTAAATTCCATATTTTAGCATCAGCGCCTCAAGGGAAGGTCAACAAACCTGAATCATCTTGTGCCGAAACAGTATTGGCAATGACAGCCACGGCAAATAGGCATAGCTGGGCGCCTGATGCCCTTCTAACCAGCCGCATTTGACTTATTTTTGTTTGAACGGGGCTATAAATTTTAATGATAGTCGAATATCCTGGTTAAACGGTCATTATTTCGCGCTCAAAATAACCAAAATTTCAAATTTACGACGGTTAAATGAAGAAACAATCTCGTCCGGAACGAAAGTACCTGTACCAGAATGCACGCGATCGCCACTCTCGACGACCCTGACAAAAAATGAAAATAGCCGCAGGGTATGACTACCTATTCGGATGTTCATTTTCCGGAGCTGACGGTCAAGTTACGATAACAGTATGGAAGTACCTCGCAAAGGAACAATGTCAAATCAGTGTCAATCAGGTGGAAAAAAACTGACCCTCTTTTGACGCAATCTCTCACGCATGTGTGGATGAACAGGATGGGAAACATGGAAAAGCGAGATCCAGGAAGGGGGCGCAATTCTCGGAAGTTTTGGGGGTCGCGAGTGGGATCTTCTTTTCGGATGATGGAGATGGCATCACTTACTATGTGTATGTAGTTCAAAAAGTTGCTTCTTTGTTTTTTTCAGGGGTGAGAAGTGAGATAAATATGGATAAGGGATTAAAGCTCGGATGGATGGCTCGGTTGAATTGGAGCGGATAAACGAAAGAACGGAGCGGCATGGGATCGACTGATATTGTGATTGGAAAAGGGTGTGGGATGAATAGCTTAAAAACAATAGAGGGATCGGTTTGGGTGGAAGCGGGTTCCTGCAGAAGTTAGAACCGGTAATTATAAAGGTCAATTCCGTTTATTGGAGACTGCTAATAAGGATGGTGGGATTAATGGGGTGGGTTAGCGGTGGAAACGGATTTGAAGGGTTCGGAAACGGGTATACAGTTGGTTGAAACTTTTTTTCGGAGGTTGAAAAACGGCGGAAGTTTGGTTAAATTAGGTGGAAAATGTAAAAAAACTTAATTTGAAACACTATTTAAAAACAAAAAAACTATTTGAATCCAGATTCTAATCGTTAACTGTTCAGAAAATTCAAATTTACCACAACATTCCAAGAAAAAACAAGATTCCGATAGACAATAACCCTTTTTTATAGCCAAAAATGTGTTTTTACAAGCGTCTGATTCAAAACAGCAGGTTTATGGACATCAAAGAACCGCTCTTCCCCCAGACAATGACCACAACTTCCAGAAAACACCACCCTAAAGACCTTCAATTCGACTTCCAGCCCAGCTCGACTGACAACCCCCATTGTCGCCCAGATCCATCTTTTAGCTCTACTCGCCACCATTTTCAGGATTAGGGCAGGTAGCGGGTAGACAGATATCCACCGCCATCCGCCGTCATCCTGGACCGTCATCAGTCGCCAGGTATACCGACGTCAACTCCAACGCCATTCCATAGTAGTAGCTCTCGCGTGTAATTTGGGTCACTCTCGGGCGACCGACATCCGACAGGTGTGTTCTACAGGGGAGTGAGTGTAAGCCGGTTAGTTTCAAAACTGAAACAATTGGCGACGACTGACTGACTAGAAAGGGTGAAGTTGCTATCTTCCACGAAACAAGGCAGTGTCTTTAATTCCTTGGCGATGGAAGTCCGATCTATCCATCCGAAACGAACACTACAGGCATATTGGTGGATCGCAACCAAGCAAGACAAATGAATGGACGAAGAATGCATCCATCTAAACCGTACTTATAGTCGGGGAAGGTCAGGATTGCGACACTATGCTCCTGGCGCGTCTGGTCTGTATTTCTGGATGGAGCCGTCACGGGGGAGTGATGAATCGGTTAAAATTCAACACTGTTTGACGCAACTTAGTTAAATTTCGCTCTTTATCTAGCTCATCGGATGGGGATTGCGTTTTGTGAAAGTTTGATCTTATCTAGGTGATTATGGGGCGATAAGTTTATTGAAACTGACAGTTTTAAAACATACTTTCCACCTTTAATCTTCATTTATTCGGTTAACAGCGCTTTAAATGTAAAAAGGGGTAACAAAAAGTATAAATTACAAAACTTTGGTAAATTTAAACAACAACATCAACAGGGTCCATGCCGAGGATCTCCTTCTCAATGACCAGAGGGTCCTTGGCAAAGGGAATGTCAGAATGGGTGAAACTGTAGCACTTTTGGGTTTCAGCGGATGCTCCGAGGCAAGGAGCGTTGTTAACAAGAATGCAAGTACGGGTACGAGTACGGATTCCGTCCTGGCACGAGCCCCAGCGGGACCAATCTGACCATCTGCTGCCGACTGGGAGGACGGCGGCTGAAAGGGCGAGATTACGGTATTTGAAGTGGCCAAATTTAAGTTTTTAACAGAAGAAAGCGAAAAAGCAGTCGCAAACGAAAGAAAACTGAAAATAAGATAAGCTTACGCCGGCTCTTAACAATGACGAAATGAGTCCCGTGTTTCTTACAGTCTTTCGGGTTCCGGGCGAGACCATCAATCGGGGTATCGACAATTCTCACATCAGTGCCATTGACATTGATAATGTGAACATTGGAAGGCTCAGAGGGCGGCAATGGCACGCGTTGGGGGATCTTTGGTGGTGGGACGGCGATGGATTGAGGAACAACTCGGGAGGCTTAAACTTTTCCATCAAAATCGACCATTTGGAATCAAAACTTACGCATTTTCGGGTTGAAAGCAACCGACAATGGCCGATACTCCTCAGTGAGTTCAAAAGTTTGTCTCGGCCCGGACCCAATATTAAAATCCTGCAAAAAAATCCCTTTCAGTTTCACAGCTTCAAAACCACAAACTCACATTTTGATTGTCCGTTTCGATGCGCACCTGAACGGGCCCCGCGTTGACCAATGTCACTGAAAATCAAGAAAGTTCATTTCACCTAATCTTGATCAAACACCTAGTTAATGAAAAGGTAAAAGAAAGAAAAAAACAAACCCAATGAAACCAAAAACACGAAAGCAATCATGCCTTTTTTGTGGGTAGAGAAAAAGAAGTTTTCCTGAAAGAAAAATGAAAGAATTTACAAACGTTAGTGATACATTTCGACGATGTTGCGCGTCTTTTTGAAGTGACAGAAAAAAGGGCTCGCAAATAGGATCACGCGAGAAAAAAGTAAAAGTGAAACGGATCTGACCAGAAGGAACGCAAGGAACGGCTTTAAAACTGGGGGGATTTGATTGTAAAAGTCGGCTAATGACCACGGATGACGCACGCATTCCGGGATGCGGCGGACTTCGGGATGATCGAAGATTGCAGATTGGAATTTTTGAAAAAGGTGAGCATTCCTTCATCCAAAATCATAATTTGATTGGAAGAATGTCTCAAAAAGTGGGGCAAAGGGCCTAAAAACGGCCTAATGCGATCGGCGACGTAAACGGAGGCATGATCTTCATGCAATCTTCACCGATGCGTCAATGGCACGCATCAATGGAAATCGGCAGTTCGCATCGGTGCGGCGAGGGGTGCCGAAAAAGGGCTGACGGGAGGAGATAAGAAGATTTATTGGCGATTACGGCACATTGACTGATGCGTGCGGGTTGACCAAGGTGAAAACAAACTTTTTTCAAGGCCCGAAAGATGGTTATTGGCAAAACAGTGCGCCTGAATCCAAAAAACTGTCAAAAAGTAGCAAAAAAGTTGCAACATTTCTATCCTATTGGCGTTTCCGGTCATGAAAAGTACAAGGACTTCATGTCAGATACTTTTGAATAAGTGTTTAGAGATTGCCAATACACATGGAATTTAAAAATACCCTTCAAGTTGGACAGGAATCATTAGTTCAAAAGTTAGCAATCTACCAGAACGATTTTAAAGCCTTTTTGCAAAATTGGGTTCTGGTAGGTGCAAAAAGTTGGAGTTCGACGACTTTGAATAAGTGTTTCTGAACCGCGTAAGCACGGGGAGTTCAAAAGTGTAACTCAATCAGCGATTGGAACAACGGTTGGCAACTTTCCAACTGAAAAGTGTGTTTTTAGTCGATTTCTACGTTTTCAGTCCTGTTCGGAAACGACGTTCAAATCAATATTGCGAACACCGATGGAACATGACATACTGCAAAAACTACATTCTATGTAAATCTGGTGCCACAGTTACAGTTCTCACTCTTGACGGCACCCCTCCATGTAAATCCAAACCCCCTCCTGCACCTTCCAGACGTTTTCACCCCGACCATCAGCGGGTCCACTCCCCATCGCACCTTGGACCCTGGCTCACCCTTATCATGACCAAAGATAATCCACGTATGCCACCACTTCTAAGCTACCTATCATGCCCTTTTAAACCCTCATTCCAGCAAAACCCCCCGAAACCCCGCCGGGCCTATCCGAGCTCGAACTCGCCCATCTCCGTGCCCGATTCCACGCCGCCCAGTTCCGCTACACCTCTGCTCTTGCTGCTGATTCCGGCAGAGCTAATGATGGTGTCTTCCGAATTCAGACCAAACCCGAAAATCTCAAGAACGTAACCAAAAAGCCTCTCGGGGAACAATGGGAAACCATTGAATCAATGCATGGCGCACATGCGGAAGACAACTGCCCGCTTGAAGTCATCGAGCCAGAGTTCGACTTCAAAACGACTGGGAGCGATTCGGGGTCGAGCGAGGATGAAGATGATGCTGAATTGGCTCCGAATGAGATCGAAGAGTTTTTGGACCATGATCATCGGGCTTGGTTGGATGAGATTCTGGAAGCTGATCCGGACGTTAGCGTTGCTATGAAGGTGGGGTTTGGTGATAAGTGCGTTTAGAAAGGGTGAAATTGCAGAAAGAGATCAGCAAACGCAAGACTGAACGCGGCCTTCACAAGACCGTCCGTGAAAAGAAGAAGGAAAAGGCCAAGGAAGCCATCAATGCGGCCAATTACTCATGCGAGAAACTCGTCCCGGTACCAGCGCTGAATACAGGTCTCCCTGACCTTCCTCCAGATTCGAATGGGGGCAATGACCAACCACTCGTCCCAGTCTATGTGGGGTCGCAAGAGCTTCTGATGCCAGGTGAAAAGATGCAGGAAGAGCATGACTTGTCATCAGACGCGAGAACGACTTCTGCCGATCCGTTGTTCGATTGCGTCGAGCAGGATCTCGTCCTGGACGATCAATACCTAATGGAAATTGCCCATGGCCTTAAGGAAGGTGTCACCTATGACGATACCTATGTCACTGACGATTTGAAGAAAAAACTTCTGGACATTGAAAACAACAAGGACAAAGTTGACAGCCAAATAGCCGCAAAAGCAGCGGCACCGCCGATGAAAACTGATGAAACTGCTCAGAAGATTGTCCAAGCTTTGACTAATCAGGATGTTATCGCGAAAACGGTCGATGTTGAGGACTCGAAGGTGTTGAAGGAGTATTTTAGCGGCGGTAAGAAGGTTGATGAGAGCGTTTTGAATGCGCTTAATCGGTTTGTTGGGGTTTTGAAGACATCCAGAAGGCTGAAAATGCCGATTTTAGCGTGATTGACCGCATCCTCGACCGCGCCCCTGAATTCTATGACAACAAAGAAGAGCTCGCAGTGTTCATGCGCAACCGTGCCACTGCCAAGATGCATTTACTGGACGCTATGTTGGCCATGAAGGGCGGCTGGCTGAGTAATTTGTACGGTAGCGCTTACAACACTGCCTTGGCTGTGGTGGCTGGAGTCAACGCGACGGTGGAGGCTGTCAATAAGGGTGTTACTGTGGCTAAGGTTCAGGCTGAATATGCGAAGAAGATTGCGGAACAGACTACTACTGGTTAGATGAACTTTTTTTGAGCGATTTTAAGGGTGGAATTTCAGCGGCAAAGGAACTGATGAACAGTGAAGCCGTCAAAAACGCGCAAGCCCAAGCCATCAAATTCGGCTCCATGGCAGCAACGATGGCCGGAGCTGTGGCTTCTACCGTTTCGACGGCTACTTCAGCGCTTTCGACGAGTGCATCGTCCACTGACACCACGGCAACGTCGACGGTTTCAACAGCTTCAACGGTTAAGAATGCCGATGGCACCACGACGACGACAGAAAGCACGACGGCACCGACCACTGGCGCTACAACATCTGTATCTACCACGCTTCCGACCACAGATTCTACGACTAGTGTCAGCAATGAAGCTGAACAAGCTGGCGCTGATGTCATAGCTCCAGATGCTGTCACGACAGACGGCCCGCCAGCACCGCCACAGAACAATGAATCCAAATCCATCGAAGAAGTCGACCCCGCCGGCCAGAAGGTAACCAATAAAGCGACTTCTCCGGCAGTCCTAACACTGAACGGCTTCCTGCACGCCGGGCAGTCGTCCCCCATCGTCAGTCCTGTACCTCGAGCCTCTCTTCCAGCCCCAGCCGTCCCAGCAGCCGCCATCGACGGCACCGAAACCCCCACAGAACCCGCCCCCGGAGGCGGAGAACCAGAATCCGTCTACTACACCATGTGGAGCGCCCTCTGTTGGGTCCTAAACATGCCCTACGGCATGGATTCCCGGTCCTTTGCGGATTCGCCCATAAATGCCGACCCCCCACCAGCTGAAGCCCCGAAGGATCAGGATAAGGACAAGGACCCTTCCAAGAAGCCATGAAACCATCTTGCTAACCTGACTTGTTTGTGCTTGCATTTCAAATGAAACTTATAACGATAGATACATTTTTCTTTTATTGGATCCAGATAAACCTGTATTAGCATGCCAGTTATCAAAAATTGTAAATTATTGAGCCGGATGCCCTCGAAAGGGGTCCCATTGAGGCCATTCCGGCTTCTGCCTTCGTGCCCCGTCAGGGCAGCCTTCACCGATTGAACGGTAGCCAATTTGGGTGTTGGCGGTGGCCGTCTTCTAGGAGCCTGTCATCAACATGAGCGACGGAGAACTAATCAAATTCAAAGTGGGGAAGGTGGTATGTGGCCGATGGAAGGTCGTCGAAATGCTAGGAGCTGGTGGGTGTGGAGCGGTTTTTGAGGTGAGTCAGACTGTTTTGGACTTTGTTATTCATCAAGATTGATTGGAAATCGTAAAATTGGAACTTTCTAAAAAAAGTACCAGAACAAAAAAAAGTACCAGAACACATGTTCAATGTTGATTGCCCGTAATCAATTACGCTCCTTCAGGTAAACGCAGTACACAGAAAAAACTTCACAGCTGCCCTGAAAGTCGAGGCAAACAACATCGAAGACGGGGGCGTGTTAAAACTGGAAGCGGAAGTGCTGCTAAAGCTGAAAAACAGACCAAATGTCGTCCGACTCGTCGATGCCGGCAAACGTCTCAAATACAGTTACATCGTAATGACACTTTGCGGGCCTGATTTGATGTTTCTGAAGCGAATCAAAGGTCAGAATGACCTAAAACGGGAGCATGATAGATTCAGTGAGGCGACAATCATGCGAATCGGGGTCCACGCACTTTTTGCTATCAAACAATTGCATGAAATTGGGTAATTTCCACCCTTTTTGCTATAATTGCCATCCAAAAAGTCCCTTTCAGCTACACCCACCGCGACGTAAAGCCAGGCAACGCCGTCGTCGGTCTCCATGGCCGAGATTCCAGGGTCATCTTTCTCATCGATTACGGTATGGTGCGATCATTCGTCCAAAAAGACGACAAAAACAACAATTCCATCCGGAAACCCCGTCGAAAAGTACTCCTCCGCGGCACGCTCCGATACTGTAGCATCAATGTGCACAAACGCCTCGAGCAAGGCCGTGTCGACGACCTCTGGTCATTGTTATACATGCTAACAGAATGCTACGTCGGACTACCCTGGTCCAGCGTGACAAAAGAGGACAAGCTCCAGCAATTAAAGGAATCCATCAGCGATGATAAACTGTTCCAAAAGTGCCCAGCTGAGTTCCGGGCCGTGAGCGACCATCTGAAAACACTGAAATACGACAGTCGACCGGATTATAAACACATTTATGACTGTCTGATGAAAGGGATCAAGAGATTGAAGACGGACTTTTCATCGGCCTATGATTGGGAGGACGAGAAGGATCTCAATGAGCCGGTTCATACAGCTGTTGAGATCAGTGAGTGTGATAGGAAGGATAAGAAGCCGTTGTCAAGTGAGTTTTTTTGGTCTTTGCAGTTGATGTTTTTATTACAAAATGACAAAAAGCACTCAAAATAGCATAATTACAAAACATGGGCATGTAAAAGGATTAAAATTTCCAGAAGACGAACTCGAATGGAGACTGTATCCTTCAACTCATCCGATGCGCTTCGAGGAAAACATTCTTGGGTTTTGATAACAATGTAAAAGTTACAGTTTTGAATAAATCGCAATTTAAACATGTACAATTATGTCTGCTTTTGATTCTTACATAACGCTGCTACTTGTCTCAAAACTTCATATTCTTGTTGGAGGCTTTGGTTTTCGCTGCAAGACCAATTATCAACTTCTAATCTTCAAATCAAAAAACACACTTACAGTTGTAACTTTCTAAACTGCTCCTTTTTCTTTTCCAATTCCTGAAGCATTTCCTTCTCCTTTTCACGCTGCTTCTCACGACACCTCTTCACAGCGATCCTATTCCGCTCTCGTCGAAGTTCACTGCTTTCATATTCTGGTGACCCATTCTTATTGAAAGTATTCGAATTAGAGGCTATCGAAGAAGAGCGTTCCATTTGCGGGTCCGATGAACTGATATCAGCGGTCGCACTTGATGCCTTGGCGGCGGCAGCTGCTTTTGATCTGGTCGTCATAATGGAAGGTGGGTCGCTGAAAAATGTTTATAGTTTAGTCGAGTAGGTGATCCAATAGGTTCGGTTAACGCGATCAAGTTATATATAATTATACGTATTAGTCATACGAAACTAACAGGAGGTCGATGACGTGTCGAAAAAAAGAAAGCCATTACACACGAAAGCGCGCGAAAAAAGAATTTTCCCGATAGGGAGAAATTCCCCGTTTTTGATTGCAAACGCACTTTATATCAAAACCGTTGCGTGCACGCGTGTGTCCGATGTCCGATGCCGCCACACGGACGCACACAATGGCCAGGATGTAATGTGCGCGCGCGATCAAAAACGGGGAATTTCTCCCCCTTGACAAATTTCCAAAAAATGTGTCCGATTGCAAAACTGGTTTTTCTTCGTCGATTACACACCAACTTGTCGAAAGACGTGCACGCATCCAAGACACAACTGACGCTTTATCGCGATCGGAAATGACCGAACCTTAGCGAAAACGGCTTATTTATTACAAAAACGATCAACAACAAAGCCAAACAGTACGGCGTTACAAAATCTAAATCAAATATAAAGATCCTAGAATGTTCAAAGTAGAAAGAAAAGCCCGACACGTAAGCTTGCTGCCTCCGCGGAAATTACAAAATGGCTCGACATCGCATCGACAGCTGCTCCGATAACACATTCCGACGCACGCGTTCGCGCTCGCACACCGCCCAGTTCTTTCAAATTCGCTTCATGGCTCCACCACCGACGTATTGAAGCCCGGAGTACACGGTCGTTGCGCAGGTAATGGCTCCAAGGGTCGTCAGGGCGGGGTGTCCGATGAAGTCGAAGACTGGGGAAGCCAAACTGAAGGTCACCAGCGATAGCTGGAGGGCTGTGTTTATCTGAAAATAAATGACGTTTAGTTTTTTTGACATGAAATTGATACCAACCTTGCTAATTAATGTCGGCTCAACGCGAACAGCTGAGACTGATGGATCAAAGAACCGTTTGAAGGTGACAGGCGGATCCAGGATCTGATAACGACGAATGAAGCCGCCAGCGACTAGGCAGACGTCGCGGAGGAGGACGATAGAGGTCAGGTATACTGTAATCAGACCACAGTTTTGACAAAATTTCAGTTTAAAATGTAAAAAACTCACGCGGAATCAGATCAACACAAGTCAACGTAACAAACAATGTACTAACCAACAGCTTATCCGCGACCGGGTCCAAAATACTGCCCAACAATGACCGTTGTGATTCGTATCTTCGAGCGATGAAGCCATCAAGCTGTAAATACTCATCAATAACCTTCCAAAAGTCGACTAAAACCCCCAAAACATACCAAGTCAGTTGCCCCAGCAATCGTAAACAATATACATGCCGACATGAAGTGACTTTGAACGACCAAATACCCGATGAGTGGTGTCAAGGCTATCCTAAAACAGTTTTTATATATATATTTCCCGAAAAATAGATCTTACCTCGCAACACAGAGGCCATTTGGGATCGTCATGATGTTGTCTTTAACTTGATCACGGAAACTTCGAGGATCAGATGCCGAGGTCGAATCTCGAGCCGGCGGATGATGGATTTTCGGTGGCTCGGTTTGTGGTTGAAACTGCGATGACGAACCGGTCAGCAATCGCGATGACTGTCCCAATCGAAAGTAATGTGGATGAAACAGCTGTGGACATGCTCTCCGGAGGGTGCCCAGCTTGGATAATGACATTTGAACTCTAAAGATAAACATCATAAAACAGAACAGTGGAAGAGGAAGTGCGTAAACAACAAAAAACAAAGCGCGACGAAAAGCGATAAAAAGGGGTTGGGAGTGGTTGGAAACTGTATAGAACGATGAAACAACATGTGGGGAATCTTATGGAAGATAAATCAAAACAATTAATATTATAAAAAATGATGGAAATTGCGATTGAATTGAAACCGTGCAAAATGAGATTTTTGACACAGAGAAGAGCGTTCTGGCGAAGTGTGCGCAGTGGCGAAGGGGGTTTTGTTCCGAAGAGTTTCGCGCCAATGTGAAATTGTGAACTGTGAAAGTTCAACTGCGAGTTGTGAAAGACGCTCTTGGCTATTGTTTTATATATATTTTTTCCTAATTTGCCATTATTTTTGATTGAAATTGTCTTTCAGCATGTACCGAAAGCGTAAGGATGCCCCCAACCAATCGACCCGATCCCCCTTCGCGGTAAAGCAGTCCAATTCAAGCGCATCGCCAGCGGCATCGCTGACCAGCATGGGAACCGATTCGACAGGGCCTTCGCGACCTTCTGTGAGTCGGGAATCAAGCGTTGTGGCGAAGAAGAGTAGGTCGAAGCGAAAGCAGGCTGTAATGGCGGCGGTTTCGATGGGAGAGGATAATGACGACTCGGAGAATGAACCGCCGGTGGCGGGGGAGGAGGAGGACGCGCCGATGGCCGTCGTGGAGCCTACGGTGGCTGAAGTGCCTTCTGAACCTGTTGAAACGGCTTTGGAAGCAGCTGATGAGGCAATGGAAGTCGATGAACCAGCACCCGTGGTCGAATTCAGCTTCGAGGACCCTGAACAGCCAGAAGCAGAAGAACCGTTGCCGGCTCCATCAACTACAGGTCGAAAGAAGAAGACCCCCGCTCCGAAGAAGGCTCCAGCTCCCAAAAAGACAACCGCAAAGAAGCCTACCGGCCCAAAAGGAAACAAAAAGCAAGCTCCTGCCCAAGCTTTTGCATTTCCGACCATGGGTAGGCCTTTTTCAATCAAAAATGTACCAATTTTACTCTTCCAGACCCAATCGTAGCCATTCTCGACGCCGAATTCGACTCCACAGCCATAGATCCTGTAGTTGCTTCTCGAGCTAGAGCCAATTTCGCCACCCAGACCCAAAACCTCGCTCCACGGGTGCCATCTGGCCAGATAGACGACAGCCTAACCGGCGAATTTATATCGCAATTGGCCCATTTGGACATTCAAGTTATGACTGATTTGGGTACCCGTGAAAAGTACTTCTATATCGGTAAGTTTTGCTTTTTTTATATAAAAACTTTAAAAAAACTTATGTTGTGCCTTCAGGCGAGAAGAACTGCGTCGATATCGTCGCCGACATCGAAGCTAAATGGCCCAAAGAAGACACTGTCATCGCTGAGCAGATGGCTATCATTAAGAACCAGCTTGCCGAGGATGTTGATATGTGGTTGCTGTTTTTGAGACCTTCCCGAAAGTAGGCTTTTTCAACTTTTTTCATTATATTTTGGTTTCAAATGCCAACTTTCAGCATCAACGGCACCCAAGACACGATAATCCGTGCCCTGCTTCTGTCCAAAACCTTCCAAACAGAAATCTTCAGCCTTCTCATCCGACGTCTTGACACAATCGCCCAAGGCAATGCCGCAGATGAATGGACCGAAATCGCCGGTCTTATCTTGCCTCATTTCCGTTTCCTGACCGAAGTCTTCAATTCCAAGGCCTTCTTCACCGTCGTTTTTGACAAACGGATCGAAAACTGGTCCCCAGAATACCGTGATCAGTTCATCACACTCCTTCCGGAAGTCGTCCCAGATATCTTGCTCCATTGCAACATTGCCAAGAAGCTGATTGAATTCATAATGATCCGCGGCGTCGAGAAGGAGGACAACTTCCGGAAAGTGTGCCTCGAAGCGTTGAAGCCGTTGGAACTGACTCCGAGAGTCCGTCAACGGATCCAATTTGTTTTGTCAAAAAACATGATGCTCTTTGACGCTGAAACCCTTCCGACGGCCATTTCGACGATTCTGCATGTCATGGATAAGAAGGATCCGACTTCTTTCAAGAACCTGCTTGTCTGTTTGCACAAGTTTCTGGACATCGAGAAGCTCAAACGGATCGAGGAGGATGTCGGGTTGTCGAAGCCGCTTGATGAATGTCTTTCGGAGGTTTTCAATCATGTTTCTGACTTCATTCGGTTCCACTTTACCCCCTGCCATCGCGATTTGATGAAGGTTTTTGCCATGCAGAGGCTGTCTCGACGAGCCGTCGAAGCATGTACCCGTCGGCAGCCAGCTGGAGCCCCTTCGAACGCTTCCGACGACGACGACGATGAATACACGCCAAGTAGCGATGAGGAAGAAGAAGCCGATGCCGCTGAAGCCGAAGCAGCTGGGGAGTTCATTGTAACAATCCGCGATTTGGATGTCATTGACGTTTTCTTGATCTTCACCTACTTTGATGTCCAGGAAGAGCTCCCACTGATCATGAAAGAGATCAAGAAGCGGATTGAAACGACCTATGATGGGTTCATCTTCGTTAAAAACCTTTTTGTTGACGCTCTGAAGCATGCTAAAGTAAGTGTATTTCGACTTTTGGTAGTTTTAAAGTTGGTTGTTTTCAGTTCGCATTCCGCTTCTTGAACGCCGCCATCGCCGTCGCTCGAAGCATGGTCTTTTCCTCCTCCACCCGAATGAACGCCATAGGCAGTGCTATCTTCACAGAGCTGTTCATCAGCCAATCCCTCCGTCGACAACACACATTGGAAGCTTTGAAGCATCACTTCTGTGAAGTCGACCACGAGGCGTCTGTAGCTTTGCAAGTTTTGGAAGGCATAGCTGAAACGCATACCCAATTGTTGAGACCGTATTTGGAGGATATCAATGTAAGCCCATTTCTAGCTTTTCTTATCACATCAGGTGTTTTTCAGGAGCTCGTCGGCCGCGTAAAAGTTCTCTCCACTGAAAACATCCGTCGCCTTTTCTTCGTCCTCGTCTCCGTCAACCAATTCAACGATGTCGCTGTAGGGCCGTCCACTCAGACCCTTCGAATCGCCGAAGGGAAACGATTTATCACGCTTTTGGACAGTTATCTGACTGCTGTTCAACCAAAACAGGTCGTCTGGGGCGTTGTTGGGTTTATTCAGAAGGTCAAGGCGTTACTGTACTTCCCTAAGTAAGTTTTGTTTACTATTTTTATCGGTTTGAGATAGATCGTTGTCATTTCAGCGCCTCCGAAAGTCAATCCGACGACGAAATCGCCCGTCATCTCGATTCCCTCGACAAGAAAACAGCCGATTATGGCGGCACTATTCGATCCGAGTTTTACTACCAGATATGCGCATTGTTGAAGTCCAATGTGAAGCTCAACTCTTCCCAAGCTATGGTAAGCTTTGTCTTTCTTATCAGTCTTATCAGTTTGTCGATTTCAGCACTCTTTCGGCATCAAGCTCCTGACCGACATCCGAGGCCAATTCTACAAAATTCGAGATGGTCCAAACCTCGATGCCACGACGCTCTCCCAGTTGAGTCTCGGCCCCTACGACTCCGAGGAATTCATCGACATATCATCCAACCTCTGGATAAACCTCTGCGACCTTGTCGGAGCCGATAAGAGTCTAACCGGGTCAATGTTGTCGCTTTTGCCTATGCTGGAAGCTGCCAAGTGTTTCGCCACCTATTCCGACAACTATCGGTACAACAGTATTGCCGATTCTGATGCTGATCCGAATCGGAGTGCGCTGTGGGAGGGGATTATGTTCATGCTTGGTAGGCTTTTTTGATGGCGATGTTAAGGTTTTATTTTGACTTTTCAGAGGCAAACATCAACCTATCGCCGCTTTCAAACACCCCCGATACCACTGATGAAGACCTCCGATACCGTTGCAACGTGCTCTATGTCGCTGTGGAATACTTGAGGACGATCTTGAACCTGTTTGCGGATTGCCACATGAATGATCGAGTGGGGAAATTGATGGAAAAGCGGTTGAATTTGTTGTTTTACTGTGAGAATCAGTTGAAGATTCACATCAAACGTGAGTTTTGGTGTCTAACATTGCCGAAAAAGTCATTGAAATCCTGTTTTTAGGACTCGGCATGTACGAACTTCCAAGCATAACCCGTGTCAACGCCTCCAATCTCACCGTCAAACATAAGGATGCCGCCAAGAAGCCGGCCACTGGTGCCAAACGTGGACGCAAGAAGAAGGCCACCACCGAAGCTTCTGCTGCCGATCCAAATACCACCACAGCCACCGACATGGAAGTCGATACCACCCTGCCGCCGGAGAGCAATGACATTTTTGCTGATGTACCGATGCCTGATGCTTCGATGACCCAGGGGACCCAGCAAACGCAAGTTCAGCCCTCTGGACAACGCAAAACCGCTGAAACGGCTCCAGCAAAGAAGAATGCCGTCCCTGTTGAGCAGCTTTCGTGGTACTGTACGCCTCTCCGTCTGGAGACTGTCACCCGAATGCTCCAAGTCGTAGGCATGAAACGCAAGGCCGCCTTGACCCTCGTCGAGATTCTTCACATGATGCTCAAACACACGATGCCGACGACGACTACCCGTGCCATGCCGGCTGGCTTTGGAGCAAGTGCTTCTGCGCCGATTCCGCTCTCCGTCATGGACTTCGGCCCGAAGGAGCAGCGTTGGAGGACGATAAGCACCGCGATACCGTGCCTTTTTGACATTCTCAGCCGTGCCGTCGACTCATTCACGCAGAACACAGCCCAAGTGCCGCAGTCGAATCCGGCGGATTTTGTTCAGGAAATGACGAACTTGCTCAAGTTCAGTGTGCTCATCTTTTCACGGATCTTCCAATCGAAGGACATCAATGACTTTGTGTCGAATGACTCCCTCGGTGCTACTGGTGTCCGCTCACGTCGTGACAATGTTATCGAAGCACTGAGCAATGCCATCGGCGTGTTCAACACATCCCGCGTCGGCCAGGGCACGGATCGAGATGGCTCGGCGGTGACGACCAGACCAAGTACAGCGGCCTCGAATCGACCTTCGACAAGCATTGGGCGGATCAGTCATGGCAATTCAACGACAAATGTTGAAATGCCGTCGCGGGGAGGCGCGGAGGAGGTTGTTGTGGACTTTTTCTTGGAAGTGGCGAATCTCGTACCGACAGCTGAGACAGCTACGGCTGTATTGGCACTATTGAAGTCGTTTACGAGTATGAATGAGTTCCAGAAGCATGCTGCGGGTTTGTTTTGAGTTTACTTGAGATTGGGTTGAAGTTTGGTGGTTTCAGCCAAGACAGCTCTGTTCCTGTTGAGTAAGAACTGGTCCGAAGCCGCTGATGACCTTCTTCCGAGTGGTTCAGAAGACAAACAGGCCGCTGTCATTGCTGAGTAAGTTCTATTTTACCTTTAAACTTCGACAACAACCCATTCCAGGGAGTACCTCGCCTTCCGACCCCAAAAAGAACGCCTAACAGCCGTCATCTGGCTGATCACCCATCAATTGACGTCCCTCTACTCCCCAGCCTTCCTCGAACGCGAAGGCGTAGTCATCGATGACTTTGATGACACCGAAGCTTATGTTAATCAGTACAAAGAAGCTGTCTTCCCGTGTTTCAACAAGTTTGTCACCTCCTTTCCCTTTTTAAGCAAACTTCAACCCTCCATTTCCAGGAAGTCCTTCGCCCTCTGGTTCAAGCTTCTCTTCAAATCCTTCGTCGACTACATCCTCAAAGACCTCGACAAATCCAGCAAAGAATTCATCGATCGCCCCCGAGCCTTCGTCACCCTATGGAAAGATGTCGCCAAGACGTTCCTTTTCTTCAGCCTGGCCATTCGTGAGAAGCAATACCGCCTCCAGAACGTTCTTGTGACGTCGGCTCGTGAAGCGAAACGGTTCATCGGTTTCATTATGACGAAGAAGTCGTCCTTCCGGATGGCACTCCAAGATGAACGCAAAATGAGTATTTACTGCGACGAGCTTCTGTGGACCCTGAAGCGGATTCAATTGGCGAATCGCACCTTCCAGCGGATCCGATCTGAAGCTTTGGAGCGACGTAATCCTGTCCTGCTCCGACTGATGGGGGATTTGAACTCGGCGCATGAGAAGTTCATGAATCAGTTCCAACTGGCAGCGGCTGAAGGTGGTTTCTTCAAGAGTGTTTCATTTGGAGATTTGCGGAACAAGACTCTCGATGGTACTGAACTCGATGATGCTGAACCTGCTCCAAAGAAGCGTAAGACGACCGCGAGACAGCCGTCAGCAGGAGATGCGGAAGCTAGTGTTGAGGTTGTGGGCGCAAAAAAGGGCAAGGTTAGTTTGGTTTCGTCTGCTAATTCTATGCAGGTTTGAGGCAGCTTCGAAAAACAATTCCAAAACAGAATTTGAAAAACTTGTTTGTTTTCAGAAACGTGGCCCCAAGAAGTCTGCACCATCCGGCGCCGGTCCTGCTGTGAAAGCTGAACCCCCAGATAACAGTGGATTTATGAATCAAACTACAGCCCAACCTGTTGATATGGACTGATCTCACTTTTTGTTCAGCGTTCATTTTTCTTTATTTATTTCCATTCAATTTTTTTCCATTCAATACCGCAATTTGTATTTACTTAATTTGACCGATTTAATTTAGTTTTTTTGTAATGATAAAGGTACTGATACCCATATATTGTTGATTTTGTGACTAAACATGATCTGCCAGTGTTTACGGACAGAAAAACAAAGGCCTAATGATAAACAAGCGTTTCACCGCTGGAAAAAAGAGCCCAGACAACATTTGTCATTACAAAAAAACCTTTCAATGAAAGTGTAAAGGGGAATGCTTTTTGATCTTTGGCTCTACGTGGCAATACATAGTTGTACTTTTCTCTTATCAAACAGTCAAACTACATTAAAAGTAGTATCTGCACAAGAAAAAACTCAAGTGATGAGAAATAATTTGATAAAGATTGACAAGGCGTGTTATCAGTTTCGTAAATGGTTACTGTAAGTTACTGTAAGTAACTGTTTCAATATCTATGTACAAAATAGTACTATTTTTCTGTGAATAAGCGAATACCAGTAGCAGTTTAATGTTCGATTTGATCCCTTTCATCCATTAGTCCTTTTTTTTTGAACGTGAACATCGGTGATAAGAGCAAGCAGAATCACGCGAACTTTGTTGTCGGCGGTACATGTGATAACATAAACAATGATTGCTCGTTTTTTATAACTCTTTGCATCCAAAAGCGGGTGTCATACTCTTGAAATTAAACAGCAGAAAGTAGTATAAAAGCTTAAGAAATTACGTTTTGGCTTATTATATTGCTGATGGATAAGTAGTGTTATTAGTTTCGTAAAAGATAAACGCATGGTACCATTGTCCTGTTAAATAACGTTAATGAATAGAAAGAACTTATACTATTAGAGTTTAATAACATCAAATACCAGCGCTGTTATAACTTGACAGTCCCTCATCATTCCTGTCCATTTTGTAACAGAATCATGCGATCAGTCAGTTGTGTACTTTTAAGTGTCTCCGTTTAAGAAACGTTATCAATGAAAACGAGCATCTGAAGGTACCGTCGTGCAAAAGAAGAAGGATAAAAAACTGATAATTTAATCTAAATCAAATAATTTTTTTGGCCTCCTTGCATAGCACTAGGTATTGGCAGTGTTCCAATTATGGTAAATCAATCAATTAATAATAAAAGAAATTTGTTTTATTATAATTGCAATTGCAAGCAGCTTACACCATTTGCAGGAAATGGGTGTCGAAAGAGCGTTGGTGATAACAAATCGACGAGCATCGTGACAGCCATCAGCGCAATAAACATGACTTGCTGTTGATCGGCAAATGGAAAACAACAACTGTAATTTGGTTGTTCTTTTGAACGGAAGCAATCAACTGACAAAAGTTTTTTGCCAGTCGACATTCGGTAAATATTACGGGTTTTCATACAAAATTTGACGTGAAAATAAGTCATACCAGGCAGAAAACAATGTCGCACTTTTTTCCATCACTAAACTACTTATATTTTTGCTCGGCCTGTTTTTTACTCCGACAATCTTGCAGAATCGTTGAATTCTACCATCCTTTTACAAAATAATCATGCAGTCTAAAACATAAAAAAGAAACACACCGATCAACGTTTTGCAGATGGGTTTGTACCAGAAAATTCTTTAAGTTTTTTATTGACCCGATTAATTACCCATCGTATTAGTTTAACAACAAAAGATGAATCGTTGTGTCCCTGTTCTTACATGTGGAACCTTCAAAATGCTGTTTTTTTTATGTTTACCAATTGACACGCAGTTGCTGGTGCCTCGTGGGCAAGGAGGGGTGAACACACGCCTGCATCGCAAAACACATTACATTTTGTAATGAAATGGGAGTATCGCACCGACGTCAATCACGTGAATGTAGGTTGAGCATACACAATCTGCTGTGACAACTTTGCCTAGAGATTATTTTTTGATCCTTTGATGCAAACTTCACACACATTAAAGCAATTGATGACAGATTTGTCTAGGTGATAAGCAATAATTATAACATGCTTATTAGATTCTTAAAATAGGTGATTGGTGAATCATGGCGCCGACAGTGAATCACATTTTAGGTGTAATCTGCAGGGGCGTATTTAGGAGGGGGGTAAGGGGGGCAGCGCCCCCCCATATCTCGGATCCGCCAAAAGTGGGGTAAGGGGGGACCAAAGGGGTTTTGTGGTTTATCACGGTTTCGGTAAAGATTTTTCCTTTGGTACCCCCTTTGGATTTTCCAAAAATCGGTCAAAAAATTTTCCCGACAAAATCCCTTTGGTCCCCCCTTACCTTTTTTTCGAGATGCCCCCCCATAAAAAATTTTTCTAAATACGCCCCTGGTAATCTGAGATGAGTAACTTTAGGCTTTAGTTTTTTACCGCATATAGTGGCACTTTTGGTTGAAAAAAATACAAACGCTTACTCTTTTCTCATTTTTCAAGGATGGTCATCAAACAAGACAACGTTTCCACCGCGCGGAAGGGAAAACCCTTCTCCAAAGTTTCAACCGCCAACTGTGACCCTAAAAAAGCGGGAAAACTCTACCCCTATAAAAGAGGAAAACGCACCCCACTTTATGTGCGCCCAGTTGGATGCTAGTGAAACCGCCCCCAAAAAATTTTTAAATTTCCCCCAAAAACTGCCACCCCCCAAATTTTTACTGACTTTACCCCCAAAATGTTTTACCCCCAAAATTATTGCTAAACTTACCCCCAAAAATTTATACCCCCAAAATTGTCGCTGAAACTACCCCCAAAAACTGCCACCCCCTAAATTTTACTGAAATTAACCCCAAAATTTGAAGCTACGAAAATCAATTTAAGTCTGAGAATTCTAAGTCTAAGTCTAAGTCTAAGTCTGAGTAATAAGCGGGGGCTCCGCCCCCGCACCCCCGCTAAGTTCAAAGGGGTCGGGGTGCGTAAAATTGGACACCTAAAAGGAATTCCACGAACCAGAATTTTTGGGGGTAATTTCATTAAAATTTTGGGGGTGGATGTTTTGGGGGTAGTTTCAGCAACAATTTTGGGGTTATGATTTTTTGGGGATAAATTCAGCAGTAATTTTGGGGGTAAAACTTTTTGGGGGTAAATTCAGTAAAAATTTTGGGGGTGACGGTTTTTGGGGGTAATTTAAGAATTTTTTGGGGGTGTTTTCAATTTTACCCCGCCCAGTTCTCTAATAAAAAAGGAGTATCATTGCATGTGTCGGTCGAAAGTCGACACCCAATGCATCATCTCGATAGGCAAGCAGGTTCCCCTCAAAACCGAAGGACGATTGTTTGACCTTGAAGTTAGGTGCAGAAAAACATTTTCTTCACTTAAACTGAAAAAGAAGTTGACAGATTTTGAAGAGTTAACTTAAAAGAAAACTTGAAATTATTTCGAAACTAAAGTGTTTTCAAAATATGAATTACAAGCCTGAATCATCGCATTCACAAGAGCGCTCTTTCAAATAAATGTCTACAGAGCGAAGATGATTATCGCCTTGCAATTTTGTAATGAAATCCAGTTTATACAGATTATCGGATTAATTATTACAAAATTTGATCATTTGAACTGACCATTTTCGTTACAAATCAAGTTGTTTAGCATTTGTTACATGTCAACTGTTATCAGTATCAAGTCGAAAACTGTTCCTTGTGATGGAAACCGATACCAATTTATTTCACCCCAGCCGTAGGCTGTTTGCTCTGTGTGTCTGCTCGCCCCCAGCAATCGATCATTCGCCCATCTGGACGGACGCGGCGTTAGTCAACGACTATTACAAAAAGCGTCGGCGCACCCCTCGGAGCGACTCGCTTTTCTGCATTACAAAATGCGCTGAAAACCTCCCCAGCGGCGGGAAATGTATATAAAACGCAGTCGCATCGAAACGTTGGTATGAATCTGTAATTCGTTTGATGTTTTGAGATCAACTGCATCACGGGTTAGTTGATTGATGCCTTTTTTCGACGTGTTGTCAAATGATTCTGTTATTTTTTTGCGATAGAGCGTCGTCGATCACATTTCCCCCGCGTATTTCGTTGTTTGTGTCCTATGACGTGGAGCGCTTGCACAGCTTTCGTGACTGATTTTTATGCTCGCTACGATTACACAGCCTAAACTTTACATTTCCAGACTTAAAACACATATTTGTTGTACACAATGGAACTAAAACCTGATGAACTATCTGAATTTGCTGAATTTATGGAATATAAACGGAAATCCGAACTTTTGATCAAAGAATTCCGCCAGTATCAGGCGTCGAAAAAAATTGTCAGTGAAAGCCTTGGAGGTGGTAAAAGTTCGCCAATGAGTTTGATGAAATTAAGCAACTCTGGAGCTTCGATTTATGATCCTGAGATTATGTCGTTATCGAAGCCGTTGCTGTCGCCGAGTGCTGATCCCGGGTTTATACCGACTTCTGGGAGCCCCGTCCAGCCTGCTCTGCCTGTCTCACCGCAATTGGCTTCTGGATGGGCTCAATCGCCAGCGATGAAGACTGGATTAGTTGGACCGCCGATGGCACAGCGTGGAAACCGTGTTGTCCCGGCTCATTTGAAGGCTGTTCGCAATGGTCAACCTGTTATGATTCGAAATGGACAAGTAGTGGGCCACATGGGCCAAGTTCCAACCTGGCATCCGAATCATGGCTTGAAAAGGCCCCTGCCGAGCATTGACAATGATGGTAATGAGATCATCGTCGACAGAGTGATTTCACCAGCGGCTAAGCGTGTTAAATATATCCAAACACCCCCAACTGTTGCTCATCTACAGCGTCAACCAACATTCGCACTTCTTCCTGAACGGCCAACACCTCAAAACAGTGAACTTGACGAATTACGAAGACTATGCCCACCAAACAATGATAAGGTCGTCCGTACTCCGACCAGTGAATCACCCCGTCCAACGAAATCGACCCCCATTTCACCACACTTGGGTCAACCATTACTCTCCGCGAGGTTACAAGCCCCCCTCCCGCCGACCAGTCTCGAAATTTCTCGTCCCAATGCAATCAATGGATATGTTTCACCACCGACATCGACACCAGCCCTTACTCCAGCCATTACTGATAACCCTCCGCAACCACAAGCAGACCCCGAAGACGAGGAAGCGCACATCATTATTGCGATACCACAGCAGTTGCCGTCTGACCCCGTCGAAGCCGAGGCCAATGCCGATAGCGACAACTCTCAAACACCATCAAATGAACCCCGTAAACCGCAAGATAAGAATGAAGCTTCCCGTCGGGCCAGGGAAGAAAAGAAAAAGCGTCATGAACTCCGCCGTCAAAAGAAGGCCGAACTCGATCGCAAAAACGCTGAACTGACCAATCATCTGAAAACGTTGAAAGATGAGCTGGCTTCGTTGCGACTGAAAATCTGCGATTCCTGTTACGTCCAAGCTCAAGACTTCATCTACAGTACCAACAATAATGACAAGCGTGAACCCAACATTTTGATGCTCAAAAGCTGTAAAAAGACGAACTGCAGCGGCAGCAAGGACCTTGGAATGGCACTCGACAGAATGTCTAATCCTATTATTGCAACACAATAATATTGTTAAAGTTTTAATTGTATTGAATATGATCTCAAACTAAATTACAATATCGGAATCAATAAAATTATAAACTTCAAAAAACGTTTAATTTCATGACATAAAAACTAACAAATCAAGGACACATAATCAATAATTTTAACTGTATTACACGTAAAAACGTTACTCGAAAAGTTCCCAAAACACACCTTGACTGTTCACTAATTGAACTGGTAAAACATAGGAGTGCGGTTTCCCTTATTTTTAGGAAACGGTGTCGCGACTATTTCCTTTTAGCTTTCTGTGATATGATGTTTCCCTTTAGTTAACGTCTTTTCCACAAGAAAAAGGGAAAATGTTACCCAAACGACAATGATTGGCCCACAGGAAAGGGAACGTTTTCCCTGTAGTAGAGGGAACGTTATTATTTAGAGAAAACCAAGAACAAAGTTTGGTCGGCCCTACTCTTTCTGCCCCGAAGCGCGGCCCAAGTGCCATTCTAGCCCCGAAACTTACAAAATTAAAAAGAACATCAAGACTTTATAGTTCTCAATTATTACAACTTTGGTTTAAACTGCAAAAAAAGGAAAGCAAGAATTCTGCAATAGTTTTATTTCTTTTCAAATGTTTCAAGTCACCTATTTGCTTTTAAAGTAATGACACACATGCCAAGCATGACGCGCGTTCATTCATGATTCATTTTATCATTGCCGATAAAGCAAGGCCGACGTACAAAAACAGTTCTAGTGTGTACAAAAACAGTTCTAGTGCGCAATTGTTCTTTGCCCCCTGCTGCTGGTGCCGAGCTCTGTTTGTGTTTTACTGGGAATGCATCTGATTGGAAACTATATTTTTAAACAAAAAACTTTTTTTGTTTTTGCAATAACTGCAAGCACTTTTTAAAACAGCTGAAAGCTAATTTACACTTAAAACTGTATCGTGACATTTTAGATAATACAACACTTGTAAAAAGCAGATGTCAACTTTATAGCCTTAATTCAGGGTTGCGAAGGGGATATCCCCGGGATTTTCCCCCGGGGGGAAATCCCCGGGGATATCACCCGTTTTTTGATTTCCCCCCGGGGATTTCGCAATGGACCACTTGCCAAAGCTCCCAAATTTTTGCTCGATGTCGGCAAAACATCATTTAAACCTGTATTTTGGCGACTTTGTTAACTTTAATGAAAAACATTCCAAAACGTGTTAATTCAATTGTTAATAAAACACAGTAGCCTTCGGTGCCGAAAAAGCTCAAAATTGGGTGCCGGGGGATATCCCCCGCATATCCCCGGGGGATTCCCCGGATATATCCCCCGAATTTGATTTCCCCCGGGGGATTTCGCAACCCTGGGGCCTTAATGATTCTAATGAATTACGAAATGTTTTACATTACTCATCGTTGCATCCTAGTTACATAGTAAGATAAGAATACGGTTAAAGGGGAGGAGGGTACTAAAATTACGAAATCAAGAGCTATAGTCGGTAATGCTTGTTATTACAATTTATTTTGAAATAATATGAGTCAAAAAGGTTTTTAAGCAACCAACGGAGTTTGGAGTTTTGCATTTCAGTCGTGGGTTATCGTCAAGTGGTTATTGGTTGGCAGCGTTCATCATAAACTGACGGTTTAGGGCCGACCGCGTGCACTTTGCGTGGTTGAAGTTAGTGTCTTTCGTGTGCCATATATTGAAATACCTTTGAACTAATTTAATCATCAGCATTCTTTTGTCATAATTCAGTAAAACATTATAAGTTTCGCAATTTACTAACTAAAACGCATACTTGTGAATTTTAAGTTTAGTTTAGTTCAAAAATTCTTGGAATTGTTTAGGTTATTTAAATCGCCGGATACAACTTATAACTGTTTGAATTCTGTAAAACCCTTTTTTCTTACACATCTTATCGATTCATCGGTACCACCCTCTTCCTCAGAAAAAACCGTATCAGCAAATGGTTGACGCTTAAAAGACCTTTATGTTATCATTTCTATCTCTAGTGTATAACTTTTGGGAAGTTGGAACAAGACTTGATATGCATGCGCTTTTGGTTTTCCCTGAAAAAAGGGAAAATATTTCGTGTAAACTTCTATAGCATTACAATTTGTAACGTGAAAGTATCTGTATATTTTTTATAAAATCTTTTCAGAAACGTATTTTCCAGTCAAAATGGAACAACTATCGCCCCACGAACTAGCAGAATTTGCCGAATTCATGGATTACAAGAAGAAGTCAGAAGAGTTGGTCAATGAATTCCGACGGTACCAGCAGTCCAAAAAGTTAGTGACCGAAACCATGCAATTTGGATCGCCTATGGATTTCCTGAAATTCAAGACATCATTGGAAAGTTCTAAACCACCAGTGCCATTCGTGCCACCACTTTCCCCATCATGGTCGACTAAACCGGCGTCTTTTCCACCGGTATCTGCAATTGATTCAACTATGATTGCCGGGCCGTCAAGACAATCTGCGCCTGCATACATTGTGCCTGAAATTGTGCCTGGAAAGATCCCCATCAAAACAACTGGATTGAGTGATAATGACTTTAAATTGAAATCGGCTTATGACTATAATGAGTATATTTCGTCAATGGGGACATCTTCTAATGGTATGAGTGCTCCGATGTTTGGGGCAGCAATGCCAGCTCAATTTTTGGGAAGTTCTTCAATGTTGCGCAATCAGTTTCAACATGGTCTATCTTATGAAGAGCTGAAGCGTAAGTTTGAAATAAAACAGGCTAAAAAACATTGGAAAGTCGATGACGACTCAAACGACGTTATTATTGACCGTGTTGTGAAACGTCAAAAAGTTGAACCTGAATTTGTCAAGCCAATTGAGCCAAAGGTCTTTGCAATGCCTCAAGTTGTGCCGAAACCGGCCTCTCCGATTGTGGTTGCTCCAACTCCGGTAGTTACATCCCCAGCACCAACAGAATACATCAACACAACCACCATCGACGATGACGAAGCCCACATTGTCGTCGCGATGAACCGAAGTCAGCTCGCCGAAACGCCAAGTGATTCAAACTCAGAATCCGACAACTTCGATAATGACAAGCTATCTGTCACCGGCAGCACAAGTGAATCAAACCGCTCCAAAAATGAAGCGTCAAAACGCTCCCGTGAAAAGCGCCGTGAACGGCACGAAGCTAGGCGTAAAGAAAAAGAAGAACTTGAAAGACGTAATATTGATTTAACGTTAAAACTTCAATCTCTTCAGAAGACACTCATTTCATTGAGACAGCAAATATGTAATTCTTGCTACCAGCAAGTCCAATCTTTTCTATGCGATGCCAATAGCGGCAAGAAAGGGATCAATGTTTTTACCCTTAAAAAGTGTAATGAGCTCCATTGTAAAGGTAGCCGTCATATTGGAATGGAACTTGATAAACTTGTTCATCCTGTTATTGCGCGGTCATGTTAAAATTTATTTTAATGTTGTTTTTGAATCATCTTTAGTGTCATACTTGCAGTTATCAGCGTCGAAAAAGCCTTTCAATTTACTCTTATTAGAACCTTTACATTAACGTCATTATCAGAGCCGTATGCAGACCAAAATTTTGTAGGGGGGTGATGGTAAGGAGGGACCAAAGGGTGATTTTTCGACTTCTAAGTTTTGAAAAATCCAAAGGAGGGACCAAAGGGCCTTTTCTTGCCAAAATCTCAAAAATTTGTCAAATCCCTTTGGTCCCCCCTTACCCCCTTTTCAAAAAAATTTCTCAAAATTCCATATATATCCCCCCCTGAATACGGCCCTGGTCATTATTAGTCATTATTTGTAACTTAAGTTCTTAGTGTACAGTAGTTCAAATAAAGAAGCAAAAGTTATCAGTAAGTGAAATCAGTGTTCTTCAAACATCCGGAAAGTTTCGTCATTTTGACCACTTGAAACTCTTATCAGTGAAGTTCTTCTTTCATTTTTCTGACTGTGCAAGTCTGTAACACTTTTTTGTTTGCCTATTTCAACAACTTGGCACACAATCTCATACTATTATTTATCTTTAATTGCAATTTCTTAACAACCAAAGTACGCTTCTTCAAGAGTAACATACTTAATTTTAGTCTCTAAAAAGTCTTGCACATTGAACTCGTCAATAACGCTATCACCTCTAATTTCTCTTAAAAGCCAATAAAAGAAACACATGTAAAAGTACAAACTGACAAACCCAATGACGGGGTGCGAATGATCAACCGCCAACAACCTCGTAAAACACAGACCCATTGTGCTTGCAATTGTCAAAGAAATAACAAATAAGTTCAAATATCTACAGTCGTTATCAGACTCAAGAGCCTCGTAATAGATGCTTGAAAGTTGACTTGGATCAGCTCGAAACTTTTTGTAAAGAGGTGTTTTGAAGGTTATATCATAACACAGCAAAAGGAACTTCCAAGAAACAATCATCCCGACAAAAGTACAAGGTGTTGTGATCGAATCCGGATAGAACCTGTACCCGACAACGCCAGCTGCATAAAGGGAAAAAAGTGACAGCCCTTGTTGGATTACCATCACTGTAGGAAGACTCAGATGGCATGTTGATAGATGAAGGATTGTGAAAAGGGTAAATGGGATCGACAATATCCAAAAAGAGGTGTCTTGGGTATAAGCCAGGTAAACGGCCGTGATTCCGGTGATGATGGATAAGAAGTATGCACCGTGCTGAAATTATTCTTTAAAAATGTCAGTTTTCGTTAAGAAAGCCTACTTTAGCAAAGAAGCCAAAAACTCCAATTGAAAACTCCGGAATTTTGTAATGTGTTGATCGCAAGGCGTCTCTCAACATGCGTTTAACGATTAGTTGTGTTTCGAGTTCTGAGAATACTCGACCATCAAAAACCGCCATGACAGATGCTAAAAAAGTAAGTTTAAATTAGTTAACCGCATTTAAAAAAACAAACTGGCGCACGGCAGTGCCCAACAGCCCTATTTATACTTCTCAAAATATTACAAAAACGCCTTTTGTTTGCGTAGAAGGGACCACCTTGTCCTTTTCCAATGGCAAAACAACGTTATTTAAAGCAGTTCTGACACATAATTAAGCTCAAGGGATTCCCGGTGTCAAAATATTTTCAATTTTTGTCACAAAACCCAGACAATACACTACTCAACATCCTTTATCAGTTCACAAATCAGGTATCAGTGTTCAATCAAAACAGTCAAAAATAGCTACATTACTTCTCAAACGCAGCCTTCGGGATTGGGGCGCCGGATTGGGCCAAGCGGATGAAAATGTCTTCCAGCGTGGCACCGACGATGATGCACTCGCGAACGCCGTTCTTTTCTTTCTTCTGAAAAACCATTGAATTACAATAATCATTTTGAACAGTTGACAATGTCAGAAACTTACTCCTCCACCCTCTGTTCCCGGCTGGGTCTTTTCAGCGCTCGGAGCGCCGGAACTTGGCTGCACAGCATTGCTGGATGGCTGGGCCGAGCTCGTCTTCGGGGCATTCGAATTTGCGGCACTCGACGTTTCGGAGGCACTGGCGACGATCTCATCGAGCTTGGTGTACAGGACGGACATCTTTTGATCCTTCTTCTTGAAGATGTACCTAAGGTTGATATCAGTGGCGTCGTTCTCGCCTTCGGCTTCGAAGGCTTCCTTAAAGCGCTTGTTCAGTTCTTCGACCAGCTTCTCGTTGGGACCGGTAAGGGACACTGTCAGGACGTATTCGTTTCCGAGGCTGTAAAAGTACAATTAGCGTTGAAAGGTAAACAGTAGGCTTACGTATGTTTCAAATGCTGCGAAGTGCCAAGAGCAATCATGTTTCCGCCGGTGAGGAAGGCGATGCGCGTGCACAGGGCTTCGCACTCCTCCATCGAATGCGACGTCAGAATCATGGAGGCGCCGGTGTTCTTGAGGGTCAGAAGGGTTTCCCAGACGAAGCGCCGAGTGTGCGGATCGACGCCGGCCGTGGGTTCGTCCAGCATCAGAATGTTGGGGTCAGTGATGAGGGCCACGCCGATCGACACACGACGCTTTTCACCGCCGCTGAAATGGCTTCATTGACTACTGTAATGAGGTGAAAAGTGGCTTACGAGCATCGACGAACAAGGACATCCTTCCGCGTGGACAGCTGCAGACAGTTCATGACCAGTTTGGCGACTTCATGGGTTTCGTTAATGCCGCTCAGACGGGCGAACAGGAGCAGGGTTTCATAGACGGTGAGTTCCATCAAAATGGATTCCTTCTGGGGACAGAAACCGAATTCCTGAAGATTAAACTTGCTCAAAAGTCCCGAAAAAGTCCACTTACAGGAGAATTGGCCACACTCGTGCCGCCCACGTAAGCCTTGCCAGCCGTCGGACGCAACGAAGCCGTGAGCATGTTGAACGTGGTCGATTTGCCGGCGCCATTCGAGCCCAACAATCCAAAGCACTCATTCTTGCTGACGCCAAAGGTGATGTTGCGGACGACCGTCTTTTTCTTCCAGATCAACCCAAACGTCTTCTTCAACCCGATAGCGACAACGGCATGCTTGCCAACGCCACCCTGTTCGACGCGTTCACGCTCCTTCGTAACATCCGGGGTATCAGTGGCCGTAGAGGTATCGTTGACTTTCTTCGTGAAACATGCCAAAATGCGTGGATACACCAAAACACCGATGAAGACCGCAAGATGTATGGCCGTACAACCACCAACCAAGGCCAAAGGATGAATTTTGCAGCCTTCGCCACACTCTAGAATGGTCTCCAAAGTAGTTTTCGCGGAGCAATGCATGTCCATGCGGCCGAAAAGTGTGAATAGGGCAAGGCTTGGCATCAGAAATCTGGCATAGATCTAAAAATCAATGAGTTAAGGAACTGTAAAGCTGTGTAACAACTTACGATTGGTTCAAATTTCGTAGAGATCAATTCAATTACCAAATTCATAATCATGAAGATTGCAAAGTTCCAGATCATCAACATGGTAAATGTGACCCCGCTGGAGTTGAAGATCTGAGAAGCGGCGTAGGACTGGGCAATGAAGGCAAAGGACAGCAACAGTGTGATAAGAATGAATGGCCCGAGGCAGGATATGTGCCAAAATGAGGACGAGAAAAGGACGAACGCAATGACAAGCGAAAAAGTAGTGAAGACGACAAATTCGGACAGGAATGACGTGACCCAGTACGTGAATTTTGTCAAATGCGTTCGGGCATAGAGATGGACGGCACCTTCGACGCGTTCCGTCGTGTAGAGGAAGACGGGCAGGGCGAAGATGAGCGGATAGACCAGGAGCAGAATTGTGATGGATTGATCTTTGCTTTTCTTATCCTCTGGGGTGAAAGTTGGATGAACGCCGCTGTCAGGACCCCACATGACGGGTTTATAGGTGATTTGGCCGGTTATCAGTCCTTAAAATTGTCGATTATAGCAATTAAAATTGCTTTTGGCACTCACCAGGCGCAAAAGATTCAAAAAACATATGCTGTGCGAGGTATTCAGCATGATAGAAACCCGGATTGATCATAGCCAGGGATACTGTTGCGTTCAGGAGGAAAAACATGGTCGGGGTCGGAACCTTCCATCGAGAATTCTGAATCTTCTTGTAGGCAGCTGGAATGTCATCAGAGTCGTCATTTTCGTAGGCCTGGATGTCGTAAGAGGAGGAGAGATAGCTTGTCATTTGAGATTTGATGTCGTTTTCGTCGCCGACGGGGAACAGTTCAACGTTGAACTTGAAAAAGTCAGCAGGGTCCAGTTCTAAAAAACATCAAACTTCAGAATTCCAAATTTAGAAAAATCAAAACGTACTAGCAGTAGCCTTGGCAGAAAGATTGAAAGTTTTCACCGGCTCATCATCATCTTTCATGGCCTTCTTCATGATGGTCGAAGTAATGATCAAAAAGAGGGCCACGCATACGACGCCGATCTGGAAGTAGTCGCGACGGAAGTTGTGGAACTTGCGGATGAACAGGGCCTTGATTTGGGTCAGGAACAGGAAAGTGCCACGATCGCACTCCTTCCGCTTCTCGATAAACTTCATAATTTCCTCATCGGCCTTGATTTCTCCGCCTTCTGATTGCTTGGTGACACTGAAACTTCCCCTTTTAAACAGTTCAAAAATACTATACACTCACTTGACGAAAACTTGATCCAACGAATTCATGTTAACATCAAAACTCTCAATCTTTAATTCCGCCGATTTGCTCTCCAAATCCGCGAACAACTGCGGGAAAGCTGGACGATTCTTGGCTCCGATCACAATGCTAAGCTGACTGGCGACAGGACCGTAGAATTCTGCATCCGGGCAGCTTTTCTTGACGACATCGAGGATCTCATTGGCACACTTTGTGATGACATCCATCTTTTCGCGGTGGGACAGGTCCAGATCGACGACAAGCATGATCCCGGTGCCGAACTTGGACTTGAGAAACTCGCTCGAGCCCGAACAGATGATCTCGCCATGGGCCATGATGTTGATGTGGTCGGAGAGGGCATCGGCTTCGTCCATGTAATGCGTGGTGATCACGACGGCGTGGTCGGCCTTGGCCTTTTCGATGACTTTGACCATGTTGCGTCGGGCGAACGTGTCGATGCCGGCCGTGGGCTCGTCCAAAAGGACCACTTTGGCACTGCTGATCAACGCGATTCCGAGCGACAGTTTGCGCTTCATGCCACCGCTGAGGTTCTTGGCCAGTGTGCCGGCGGCATTGTTGAGTTCAATCTTCTCCAAGGTCGTTTCCAGGACTTCCTGATCGGGGGCGGAGCCAGTGAACAGCTTGCAGTAGAAGACCAGATGCTCCTTGACGGTGAGATGCGTGAACAGAGGGTCCCATTGGGGGCAGTATCCGACGCGGCCGCCATTGACCAACTTGATGGTGCCACTCGTCGGCTTCAGGAAGCCAGTGAGACAGGAGAAGGTCGTCGATTTGCCGGCGCCATTGTGGCCCAACAGGGCTACGACCTGGCCAGAGTGCACCTTGAAGGAGATCTTATTGACAGCGACGTCGCCATTGGGCCACTTCTTGACGAGGTCCTTGACTTCGAGCTGCAGTTCGCCCGTGGCTTGAATCTCTTCATGGCGGGAATTCTGTTCCTTTTCCTTGGATTCGCCCTTTTCTTCAGTGTCAGGTTCGTCGGCTTCCTTCTTGCCGAGACCGAAGAAAAACAGAGGGTGGAGTTTGGGCGTGTCATCAGTGGGGACGACGTAGTCAATGTAGTAGGTCATGACCATGAAGAAAAAGTATTGGAGGTACATGAAGATGAACGGAGGGGCAACAGGCATGTATTCGTTATAGCCAGCGAAGATTCGAACGGGCTTATCTGAATTGGACTAGTTTATTGAATCTGGAAAGCTAAATTCATAAATTCAACTCACTATAGCTCTCAGCCTTATCAAAATGTTCCAAAATAAAGCCCAAAGCGCATCCAGGATGAAGGAAAGAGAAAAGCATAGCCTTAGTTTGTTGAAATACTGTCACACTCAATGCACTTTTCAAGACGGTGCCCATGAAAACGTATGCAATAGTAGCCAAAGTCACGTAGAGGTTGCGCTTGACAAGGGCGGCGATCATCATCGTGAAAGCGATGACAACCTGTGCATATACGGCCACAGTGTAGATAATTCTGATTGAAAGTATCTAAAAATTCAAATAAGTCACATTGTATTTAGAAATGATAAACCCACCGGCTTGCCAAAAGCGGCAATAATAATGAAAGCGACGAAGAAGAACACACTTGTCTTGACAGTGGCAAAAATGTAATGCGAAGTAAAGAAAGTCCAACGTGGCAGACCGACAGCGAGCAAGTAAGCATGGATTCCGCTTTCCTTTTCGGTGGCAATCTCTCTCAGCGCCAGAAGGATCACGATCAAAATGCTCATACTCATTAACGTTCCAATCATCATGTAAAAAATCCCCGGTGTTGCAGGTGGCATCGTGCCCGTGGCGAGGAGGGGGATGGGAGCAGCGTCGGGGCCGCGGTGCTGTTCGAGGAAGGCGCGATTGATGCAGCTTTGAAGGAAGAGGACTTCTTGCTTGACGTCGCCGTCCTTGTAAGTGTCCTTGGGTTCGCCGAAGATGCCGCCGTGGACTTTGGTGGCGGGGAGGCCGAAGTTGACCTGAAGTGAATTACTGTAGATTGCCTTGTGGAAGTTAAACTCACTTCATCAAATCCAGTAATCTCATAATACAATCGATGCTCTTCCGGCTTCCCAGTCACCTTGAAGTCCTTCAACCACAACGTTGTCAGCAAGTCTTTTTGATCCTTCTTTCCGTTGAAGTCGTACATCGGGCAAGCGCGCTGTAGCCAATTGATCACATAAGCCTCTTCAGTAATGTTGAAACCATTTGTCCTGAACCATCATCATCACATTGATCACTATGATCTCAATATACAGTAACCCAACTCACATTCTCACATAATAAGACTTCGAATCCGCAGCCGTCCAAATGGGGTAATGCTTGCTCGGCAAACCAGCTGATCCCTTTGCATGCATCACAAAACACAAAAGTCCGATAATCACCAAAGTAAGAATTAGAATAATCAGCTCAATAATGAAGCTCGCTTTGCGCCGGAAGATCGTGCGCAAGTCCTTGAGCATCAGAAGCCCCAGGGCTAGGAAAACGCCCATGGCGGAAGAGTCGACGCCGGGTATGAATGAGACGAGGGTCAGAGGAAAGGGCAATAGCCTCAGGGTTGGGTTGGATTGCCTCAGGAAAGTTGACTATGGTAATTTGATAATTTATTCAAAGGTGTATTTTTTTTCTTGTTTTTGTTGCCTCGCAAAACTCCAGTGAAGTCCAAAGTATTCTATAGATTTGATGATGATGATTTTTTGATCATATTATTCTATAGGTTTACAGTTGCATCAAGTTAAGTGAGGTTTGGGGTTTACAAAACCTTTTAATTTGCCGTTGAAACTGTCAAATTAGCGATTTTCGGGTGCTGAATTTCGTGTACCAGAAGCAAAAAGGTGCGACAGTTGCACATTTTGCGTTCTGGTACTCGAAATTCAGCTCGTCAAATTGCTCGTTTTTGCCTCAAATACCCCATTTTGCACCGTTTTGATGCTGGCACAGTGCAGGAAACTGCGAGAGGCGTTGATTTTGTTAACATGGGTCGTGGAAATGAAAAATTCCGCCCAGAATCAGCAAAATTCCCATAAAATTGTACAAAATTGCACTTTTATTGACAAAATTTTAATTTTTTTTGTCCCAGTTTGCAGTTTTACGGTGATCATTGACAAAAACCCGTATTTTATTTATCAAAAAAGTGACATTTTCTTAACTTTTGTCAAATACGCTTTTCAAAGAATGCACCTTTGTTGCCACAAGTTCTCTTTATTAATCATATTTTCTTTCAAGCAATTTGTTTCACCATTTTGATGATAAAGTTTGCACTTTCACAACATTAGTAACCATTTCCTTCAACATTTACAGCTGTATAGTTGTTACAGGCACGCCTGCAGCCCCTTCCAAATCAGTCTATGGCCCACACTTTGAGGCTATGATGCAAGCTGAACAATAGGAAAACAACAATCAATACGTTCATTCCACATAAATGAAAAAGTATCACCGCCTCCAACAGAATCACAGATGAATCATAAAAAAAGGGCGAACGTCTGAGTTTTTGGCGGTGTTGTTAAAAGGTATGTATTTAAAACGAATTCGGCTTCGAACAACGCTGCAATTTAACATTTGATTGGTTTTACTTTTATCTTGCGTTTTTCTACTTTTAAAGTTCTATATTTACAGGCACGCCACCATGGCAGGGCTATGTCTCCTCATAAACAAAGACTTGCGTTGCATGATTCGGAACAAAGTTTCTTTAATAATTGCACACAAAAAAAAGCGTAATCGAAAGATTACGCGCGGCGTAAACTTTCGATTACGCGAGGCGTAATGTTCCTAAACATTACAGGCGGGTGTAGTCGAAAGATTACGGCTGTGTGATTGATTACGCGCCGGCGTAATCTTTCACACCACCATTTTCGAACGTGCTTTTGCCGTTCAGTTAGCTTATTGCTGTTCCCATGTGTGCCTAGTCACTTACAGAATGTAAGAAAGTGTACAATTTATTGAAAAACCTTCAAGAAATGCGAAAAAAGGATATATAAAACTTAACAATACATAACATATTACAACCGAAAATACAAAACAATCAACATTATATAACAATAGTTAGCAACAGACTTATCAATGAAGCAAAAATGCGGGTCGTTCATGCGGTTTTTATTGATGTAAGTCGTCAGTTCCATGTAGACTTCTTTGGCCACAGTCGGATGAGCGTCTTCCTGCTGATGTTGCTGAATTGGTTCGGTTTCAGTATGCCGTGATGTAGTGGAGTTCTCTGAGAGCGACACTGATGCCAGTTTGAAGTTCTGAAAAGATAATTATATATAACTTCCAAAAGTTATCAGTACAAAAGCATACTTTTCGTACAATCCTGGAAGTCGGACTTCTGACGCATTCGCAGCAGCATGTAGAGAGACAAATTGAAACTGAAAACCTATATTTAATACTTGTTTTGTAAAAACAACCTACTTACATTAGCCGCAAACCACATTTAGCTGCAACGTCGGCGTTGTCAGGGTTGAGGACGGAGGATCGGCTGTGCCAAGGTCAAAGAAGCTGGTGATACGAATGAAACGCTCTGGAGTTGGCCCTTCAGCTGAAATAGGCCTGTAAAGAGATAAAAATACGCTATGGATAACAACACAATCACGTGAAAGGATACGCAAATGAAACGCTGCTAAAAAAGCGCGGCAAAGCTGCAGCGTTTCAAACTGTGAAAGTTTACGCCATCCGTAAACTTTATGTGAAACATTACGCGCAGCGTAATCTTTCGATTACGCATTTCGCGTCATTAGAATGTTTACGCTTTCCGTAAACTTTCACATTTTTTGTGTGTGAACTGATCATCATAGTACTTGTGCTTAGTATCGTCGCATTTGAGTGTTATTTAGCCAAAAAAAATACTGATAAAGGTCCTAGTAAAAACTCAAAGTACAAAACATTTGAGAATTATGATCCTGATGGGAAACACTTTTATGTCAACTTGTAAGTTTTCTCACTTTTTCAAAGAGATTCAAACTATTTTTATTTATTGCATTACCATTCTTAAGCACAAACAACGATTACGATGTTGCCAAACAAACGGAGATTTTGGGAAAGTTAGAAGACTTTTGTCTAGCAAAGTTTCAAAGGACACCAGATGGCACTGTGCCATTAACAAAACTTATTATCAACGCTTTTGATGATCAAAAACTTAATTATGAAATTGTTGGAATTCGCAAGGTTTGTCTTAATAGTACAGTTTTGGCTAACTGTAGAAAGTTCTAATTTCAGCAAAACTTCCTTCCCTATAAAACTCTCCAAGGCAACATTTTCGGAGATGGTGCTGAAACACCCACCAAAGAACCCAATGCCGACCTAGAAGTCCTTTTTCTTCAAAACTGCATCAACCGCGCCTTCGTTTTGAACAAAGTAGATCAAACTACAGTGCCACAGCTCCAGTTCGGAAGATTGCCGCAACGAAAAGCTACCGGAGCATCCTTTAAAGGAATTGGCAACATGTTGACGTACCTGGCTCTGATTGTTATCATTCTTGCCTTAAAAGAGGTAACCGCCGAAAAGTTAAATGGCGTTCACGCGTACTTGCTTGCTGTTGGCCTTCCGCGATACACATTTTTAGCATCACATTTTGTGTTCGCTTTTGTTAAGATTGTTTTTGTTGTGTTTGCTGTTTCGATTGTAGTAATCTTATTCAATGGACCTGTAAGTCAGTTTTTTGGCGTTCTTAAATGAAAAATATTAATTTCAAGGGGTTTGCTTTTAAAATAGCAACCGCTTTCTTCCTGTATTCCATCGCCACCTTAGCATTTGCTCTCATCATCGCAGCCATCTGCCAACGAAGCCTTTACGTAATCATGGCAGCAATTGCCTATGTGCTCGGCGGAAATATCATATTAATGGTTTTGGACGTGACGTGTTTCACGCAGATGCGGGCCTTGGTATTTTCGATTGCTCATCCGGTCTGCGCCGTTTTGATGATTATGAATCATTATGATATTGCGTTGAATTACGGTAGGTTTTATCAGAGAATGCTGAAATTTGAAAATTGAGTTGGTTTCAGACAGATCTGTACAATTCTTTTCACATTGGGAACTTTATCTACCCATCGGATATCTTTTTATTTGTCTGATTGGCCACTTTTTCATTTACATGATAGTAACCTTCTACATAGATTATGTCGTCCCGACTGATGACACCCCGAAATTGCATCCTCTGTTTTTCCTCGGTTTCGGCAAGAAAGAAACACATAAACCCGACAATGAAGAAAATGCCGCCTTTAAAGAAAAACAGCAAAACTCCCGCCATGAAGAGATTCAAGCCACCGGTGAGCTCCAGCTCGAAGTCAAGGATCTCGTCAAGAAGTGGCCCAATGGCGACGTCGCCGTCAATAAGATCTCCTTCAAGGTGCACTCTGGCCAGGTCGTAGCCCTGTTGGGCCACAATGGCGCCGGCAAATCGACGACCTTCTCCTGTCTGACGGGCTTCCTGAAGCCGACGAGTGGCACCATCAAGTTGGTCAATGGCGGCCGCGTCGGATACTGTCCCCAATGGGACCCTCTGTTCACGCATCTCACCGTCAAGGAGCATCTGGTTTTCTACTGCAAGCTGTTCACTGGCTCCGCCCCCGATCAAGAAGTCCTGGAAACGACGCTGGAGAAGATTGAACTCAACAATGCCGCGGGCACACTGGCCAAGAACCTCAGCGGCGGCATGAAGCGCAAACTGTCCCTGGGCATCGCGTTGATCAGCAGTGCCAAGGTGGTCCTGTTGGACGAGCCCACGGCCGGCATCGACACGTTCGCCCGACGCAACATCGTCAAAGTCATCGAAAAGGCCAAGGCCGACCATGCCGTCGTGATCACCACGCATTACATGGACGAAGCCGATGCCCTCTCCGACCACATCAACATCATGGCCCATGGCGAGATCATCTGTTCGGGCTCGAGCGAGTTTCTCAAGTCCAAATTCGGCACCGGGATCATGCTTGTCGTCGATCTGGACCTGTCCCACCGCGAAAAGATGGATGTTATCACAAAGTGTGCCAATGAGATCCTCGATGTCGTCAAGAAAAGCTGCCCGGATGCTGAATTCTACGGACCTGTTGCCAGTCAACTGAATATTATTATTAACTCACGGAATCGACCGGCGTTCCCGCAGTTGTTTGCGGAATTGGAAAGGCAAGCAGCATATCTAAAAATTGAGAGCTTCGATGTTACTATGAACTCGCTGGATCAAGTGTTCGTCAAGTAAGTCGTATCAGTAGTGCAATCTGATAAAAGTTCATTTTAGCGTTACAAAAGAAGCAGCCGGTGTGAAAGAAGTCCAACCAGACGTTGAAATCATGAAGTTCATCCAAAAACGACGACAATGTAAGTTTCGTTTTGATTAAGTATGTCAAAGATGAAGCTCATTTTAGTCAAACTCGGTGGTCGCCTGTTCCTGAAGCAAATGTACGCCCTCCTAGTCCGTAAGGTTCATAATTTCCGTCGGGACTATCTGCAAATACTTGTTGCCATCATTGCGTTTTTATTGATTTTTGTTGCTGTCATTGAAAAGAAAACTCGAGGCAAGGATGTCTATTCTGGAGCGAAGAATGCCGATTTTCGAGGTGCGCAAAATGACTAAAACCAATCTTTTTTAAATTTGGTTGTTTCAGATTTGGCCCTTCAAAACTACTTCAAACCAAACATTGAAATCTTCACAATGAGCGACACCCACAACCTCAAATTACAAATGAACAACCTTCTGCAACATTACCAACTAAAACCGAGTAACGACAATCCACCAGTTACAGATGAGTATGCTGCCTATAAACAAATGGTCAAATTACGGTGGTCACTTCCCACTCCGACAATCATTTACTTGTTTAGTCAGGGGACTTCGGTGGTGTTCACTAATCCGGGTTTTAAACATGGCCATTATGTCGCTTTGCAACTGTTTTATGAAGCATTTGCCCCCGGTTTGTTTAAATTAACATTAGTTAATCACATAATCTTTTGTAGGGGCCATAACTGGCAGACTGACGTACATCCCAACCAATGACAAATTCAACATGTTCGGAAAAGAAAATAGCTCAAACATATTGCTTGGGTTGATCTTTTTGCTGGCATATCCACTGATTTTTGCTTTACCGGTCTTCCTATACACGACAGAGCGTGTCCAGGGCGCCGTTCATCTCTATGCACGTACACATTTGACAAAATTAACTTATTGGATGACGGCATTTTTGTCGGAATTGGTGGCACTGTTCTTATTCTCAGCTATCATTGCGATTGTCTTGTTTTCGACGTCGTTTTATCACGTTTCCTGCCTCGGGCCGTTTTTACTTTTCACGTTCTTGCTATCATTTGCCTTCATCGCGCAGGCTTATGCTGCTTCTCAACTTTTTAACTCCAGCGGAGTTACTTTTACGATGTTGATGATCTGGAATTTGGTCCTGTTTTTGATTCTTTACATGGTTATTGAAGTTATCAAAGCTCACTTTCGTCCTGTTGTAAGTTGAATTAAAATCAATAACAATCGCTAAACTTTAAATTTCAGAAATACTTGACTTTCTTCATGCCAAGTTTAGCCATGTTCAAACTCTTCATGTCCATCCATGTCCAATGTCATCAATCAGTCAGCTTCTCCGACCTCTTGCTCACTAATGACAACGACTTCCATCCATTTGTGTTAATCGGTGGCACCACAGCTATCCACGCGGCCTTACTTATTGCAGTTTTGCTGTATCCACGAATTGCGGTACTTTTTGTGAAGTCTAACAACACCTTTGGAAGCACAACAGACACCCAAGACATTATCAAAGAACGCGAACGCGTCGCCCGAGGCGGCATAATCAACTATGCCGTTGTTGCTGTTGGCTTGAAAAAAGTCTTTGGCTATCCATGGAATCGCAAAACAGTCGTCCATAATGTCACTTTTGGCGTCAGCAAGAACGAGTGCTTCGGATTGTTGGGCTCGAATGGCGCCGGCAAATCGACCACGTTCAACATGCTCACGGCTTCGTTGCGTCCGACGGCTGGCAAGGCTTATGTCGGTGGCACCAGTGTAGCCAATTCTCCTGTAAGTGGACTTTTTCGGGATTTTGAGCAAGTTTAATCTTCAGGAATTCGGTTTCTGCCCCCAAAAAGAATCCATCCTCATGGAACTCACCGTCTATGAAACCCTGCTCCTGTTCGCGCGTCTGAGCGGCATCAACGAAACCCACGAAGTCGCCAAACTGGTCATGAACTGCCTGCAGCTGTCCACGCGGAAGGATGTCCTCGTTCGTCGATGCTCGTGAGTCACTTTTAACACCATTACAGTACTCAGTGATGCCATTTTAGCGGCGGTGAAAAGCGACGTGTCTCGATCGGCGTGGCCCTCATCACTGACCCCAACATTCTGATGCTCGACGAACCCACGGCCGGCGTCGACCCGCACACTCGGCGCTTCGTCTGGGAAACCCTTCTGACCCTCAAGAACACCGGCGCCTCCATGATTCTGACGTCGCATTCGATGGAGGAGTGCGAGGCCCTGTGCACGCGCATCGCCTTCCTCACCGGCGGAAACATGATTGCCCTTGGCACTTCGCAGCATTTGAAACACACGTAAGTATACTGTTTATCATTCACCACTAATTGTACTTTTACAGCCTCGGAAACGAATACGTTCTGACAGTGTCGCTGCACGGTCCCAACGCCAAGCTCGTTGAAGACCTGGACAAGCGCTTTAAGCAAGCCTTCGAAGCCGAAGGCGAAAACGACCCTACCGATGTCAACCTAAAATGGGTTTTTAAAAAGAAAGGTCAACGAATGTCGGTTATGTATGCTTGGCTAGATCGTATCATCGCGGAAGTTGAATCAGCCTATGCTCCGTTTTCTCATTCCAATCTCCTTCAACCTGTAATTCGTGATTGTCTTATTGTAGGCGCAACTTTGGAAGACGTTTTTGTAAAACTTGCGCAACAAAAGTGATCAAGCTCAACATAAGCTTTTTTGTCGCGTAAGGATTATTAATAAATTATTTTAAATTTGTTACACGCTAATTATAAATAAAGGTGTCTTTTTTGATTTAAAACAAAAAGAAAAAACAGAACCAAAGCGGATTTTTATAACACCTCGATGGCAATACGCACACACTTTCGCGAGCTCTTCCTTTCACGCTTGTCTTTTCAAATCGTGTCCTACGGCGAATCCCCTGACAGTGCAGGAATGCATTGTTTTGGTTCCCATCAACTGCATTAAACTGTTCCTATTTTAAGAACAATTTTTTTCCAGTTCAAGACAAACAACTGCTTTTCTCTATTTTCTTTGCAATCAATATCATGGTAAGTTTCATATTTTTACGTCATTTCTATTCGTAAATTCAAATAAAATGTATATACCTTTAAATTTTCAGTTGTCTACACTTCAGAATACGACCAACAACTCTACTTTCACTGTTACCGAAGCAATTGTGATCAAACGAAACAGTCCCGTTAAAACTGGCTTCCGCAGAGTTCCTGGTGCTCCGGAGTTGACGTGGATACTTCATGTTTACCCATTAGGTACAGACAACAAAAGTGACTATGTTGTTGCGTATTTGTGGGTCATCGGAGGTAGCACCACGGCAGTTCATATGTCTTTCCATGTTGAAGGTGGCAAAACTTGTAAGTGTTTTTTTTGACTTGAAGATTTGCGTGTCAGGTTAGATTTTTTTTAAGACAACTATGGGCCACGAATTTACGATGAAAAGATTACAAAAACTAAGTGTTATCTTCAAGAGAGTAAAACTTTGAGAAGCAGTGACGCTGTTTCTACGATCAATTGCACTTTTGAGTTTCGACGCGAGATACCTCCGACTGTGAAGTTGCACGAGCTGATTGACACTTCCAAACCGCACTCATGGGATGTGAAACTCATGATGGGAGACAATCACGTCAAGGTTTGATAACTCACTTTACCAGTTTGACATCGCCATGTTCAATCTTTATTTACAGGTTCATCGCGGTTTCCTCTCCATGATTTCACCCGTGTTCCACGCTATGTTTCTTCCGGGTACCAAAAAATTCAAATCCGGCATCATCGTTATCAGAGATTTTTGTTACGTGGCTGTCAACAACGCTATCAATTACTGCTACGGTGGTGACCTCAGAGGGAAGCCGTTGTATCAAGTTATCGATATGCTTCGATTTTACGATAAGTACGACATCCAGGCTCCTATTGTAAGTTTTGATTTAACACATGGTATTAATCGCATTTTTATTTTCAGGAAAAACTTGAAACCTGGCTCCAAGGCAGTTTGTCCGTTCAAAACTTTGCTCCAATCGCGAATTACTCCTGGCAGTTTGACCGTGTGCATCTTCAAAGGAAATGTGGACGGGTTTTTCATCTCAATAAGACTGAACTTGCATGCCATCCAACTTTTGTTGCCCTTGAAGCAACAACTATTGCTGGCGTTCTGAAAGCAGGCCACGCGTATGCTATGTCTCAGGAATCTTTGATTGCGAGATTGTAAAACGTGAAACAAAGTTTCAATCAGTAAATTTTTATGTAAAATATAATAACTTTTTATCTTGGTCAATTAAGAATAAAACATAATTACAAAGAAAAACTCAACGATAACATTAACAAAACTATCATAAAAAAATAAAATATTGTTATTTTGATTATTTTTTGGGTCTCAATTCGTTGACGAGTACCCAAACCGTCTGTATACAATTTGCAATGTTAATTGCGACAGTATTCATAGAACCGGTGTTGTCGTAGCTGATTTCAACGATAGTCACCAACTTCTTTTCTAAAATGCCCAAAATTGACTTGAATTGATCCAGTCTGTATCCCGTGAGATCAACCAACGGTGAGTCAGATAAGTCCTGCAAACTGGCAATCAACAACTGTGAATACTGTAGTAATGAAATTACCATCACTTGTTTCATATCATTCAAATACTTAATAATGGCATTGGTCGTTTCCAGTAAAAATTGTGGCTCATGAAACCGCGCTAAAGGACACAAAACACTGTAGAGATCATCAAGTGCAGCCTTTTCGGCGTAGGTGAAGCCAATGCGGTTATTGAATCCAACCGTATTTTCACCAATTGTATGAAGAAAGTTGACTTTATCAAGGCAACACATGGCTGCTTTCCGAACTTGGAGCAGATACTGAACACGGGCAAGTTTACCGTTGTTGGATGAGGCATCATTGTTTATCGTCGCAGGAGCCGGAACATTTGGAGTCGCTGGTGAAACAGTAGGTATTGCCGGTTCAGAGAGCTTTACTAACGTAGAAATTCCAGGAATAGCATATTCAAATCCATTGGAAAACTCAGTTTCGTTGGATGGCGGAGTCAATGGCATGAAGGAATGTTTTGACTGGACTTCAGTAGGTGGAAGTGTTAAAGTAGGGTCGTTTGTGTGACTCACAGACGCGGATAACGAAGTCTCGGTACCACTCGAATTGGGAATTTGCTGAAAATAAACTTGAAAACCAAAGTTTGTTAGCATAAAACTTACATTTACAGTTGTAGTATTCTGCTTATCATGTTGTTGAGGCAACCGATCTCGAAACAGATCAGAATTAACGCCGCTATTGGCTTTTACAAAACCAAGTCTCATTGGAAGCAAACTTGAACTCACTGATGGATTTTGAGAATTAGGAGTGTACTTCGGGCAGGAATAGATGCCCATTTTTATCGCCTTATCACGTTTTTCACGATACCGGCGAACACGCTGCGTTACGATGTTAACAGAAGGCCGTGCTCCGGTCAGTTTCTCAATTCGACTGATCGTTTCAGATACATGCAAATTAAGGTCCAATTGATCCGCCAAGATTTGACGGATTTGTGGATTTTCCCAGTTGACAATATCGGATTTACGTACTTTTAGTGGATCCATGTACAGAATATGAAAGCGACTTCCAAAATACAGATTGAGTGCCGTAGTTCAAAAATGACTGGTAGTGCAGATAGCGTGCAATAGATGCTCAATATGAATGGACTAAATGTCCGATCGAGACTGTTTCATATTCGATTTACGGGTACCGACAGCCGGCTTGTATTTGATCGACCTGCGCCAATGTGAGTAATGCTAGGCATAGGCATCCTAAAGGGGATAAAAAATGCTTCTGCTGAACAGACAACGACAACCATTTCTGTTGTTGTGAAAAAGTGATAAACAATACACAGTGATGCGCGAAAATAGCAGCACCGGTAAAACATTGAAATTGCTACCGAAAACGAAAATGTAGAAGCAGCTATGAATTTATGAAGACTATTTTTAAACTTTTGAAACGATTCTGCTGAGTAGTGCATCTGTATCAGCAGCGCGTGTGAGCTTCCGATACAATTGACAGAGCGGTTGTTCCGAGAGTGTAATATCATTATTGAGTTCATTTTTGAATGTTATTATAAAATCTTGCCAACTTGATCTGATTCTGTTTGCGTTTGTACAAAATATATGTTACCCACAACACCAAAAATAGGCCAAAAAGTCAAAAATCAAATTTTTTAACTTTGACTCTCGATGTTGCCCAGTTTGTTTCCTAGGTGCAGTTGACACCTGATTCCGTGGTGTAGGGGTTATCACGTCAGTCTAACACACTGAAGGTCGCCGGTTCGATTCCGGCCGGAATCAGTAATATTTTTAATGAATTCAGCAAATTTTTTTACCTAGGGCAGTTGCGCGCTGCCACAGGTGTTTGGATTCCGCGCACATTTTTTTTTGTCTTATGTGCGTGCTCATCCATTAAGCACGCGTGCTAAATGTTGAAACCGTAACAAAAGTAACAACAAATACTGAACTTTTTATTTTAAAGCATTTATACAAAAATGCAAAATTTCCCGGGAGTGACAAACGCAGGCTAGAACTTTTTTTAACCCCGTGTAGAATGCAGTGGCTTTGATAAGATTATGAGGTTCAATTTTTGCATCAGCAAAAGTTCAAATGCGATGTTTCAATATTACTTACTCTGCGTTATCTTGATGACGCTTTTGATGCTTTTAAATGAGCCTCCTTATCAGTCAAAGGAAAAAGCACACCCAGAAAGTCAACTTTTCTGCAAAGAAACTAAAATATTAAATCAACGTATTTAAAGGTAATAATTACTGTGGTTTTTCTGTAAAAAAGAAATAGCTTTTTGATATGCTTTATTTCATTTTGAAGTTTACATTCACGAAACATAGAAAAGACTTATTGCATGAAATTACATACAATATGTGTTCCAATGCATCGGCTTCCGTTGTTTACGGAATATAACGAAACTGTAAAATCGTATTATAAGTATTTTGTTGAAAGCGGAGAAACTCGATTACCTTACAACTATTATGAACGCATAAAAAACCATCTTCGCAGTCATCGTGTAATTCACATCGGGGGGATTCCATGGGCAAGGCGGCACTAACTGCACTCAAGAAGCATAGAATCAGCAGAAAAAAGGATAACTGCAATAAGTTTGTCATTGTCGACCATTCAAACGGGCGAAGGGTTCTGAAAACATGAGTTTTGTATTTTGCCGATACGACGTGGACGAAGACCACTGTGATAGGCTTCGACGCCATATTTCGTCTTTTTATAACATTTTCAAACAGTTTTGTCGAAGTCAAGAACAACTAGAAATGTGTAAAACACCATTCTGAATCATTATTTCATTAACGTTTCTCAAAAGATAGAAAGCGATTAGTAATGTGTTTTCATTGAATTTTAACTTTTAGCTTTTAACCACAACTTTAAGTGCTTTCACTTTGTTTTCACACGAATTGATTTTTTCTTTTGTACATCAACAAATTTCCCAAGTCTTCGTTCACAAGTATTGTTGTCTTGTTTTTAGTAAACATTTTTGTATGTTTAAAGCAACTGTAACAAAACGCAGGATACACGCGCTATGTGTTCTCTAACTTACATCATGGTAAATACTGTTTTATGCTTTTTTTAATAACACCGTTAACAATCACTTGCACAGAACTGAGTGCAAATCTTTACAAAACATTAAAGGTTTGCCAAGTAACGTGCAATTTTGCCAGTTTTTGGCGGCAATTCGTCTATCCTGGGCGGTACTTTTTATTTCGACGACCCAAGTTAACACGATCGACGCCTCTGGCAATTGCCTGTACCGTTCCAGTGTCAAAACGCTGCAAACTGGAGTATTTAAAGCAAAAACGAGCAATTTTGCGAGCTGAATTTCAAGTACCAGAACCCAAAACGTGCAACTGTCGCACCTTTTTGATTCTGGTACATGAAATTCAGCACCCTTAAATTGCAAATTTGACAATTTAAACGGCAAATTGAGCGGTTTTAGAACCCCCAGACATCACTGAGGATGATGCAAATGTAAAAATAAAAAAAACTTTGTAATTCAGTGGAAATTTGCGGAATTTTGGCAGTTTTTGGCGGTTTTCAGTCGTTTGTGAGCGCATTTTTCCGCTAAAAACGTTGAACTTAGAATCAGTGATACCGCTGCTATCTACTTTCACAAAACTGGCCGCACAACTGCACCAAAACATTGAAATTTCGTCAATTAAAGTGCAATTTTGTGACTTTTACACGGAATTTTGCCGATCCTGGGCAGAATTTTTTGTTTCCACGACCCAAGTTAACACAACCGATGCCTCTGGCCATTGCCTGTACCGTGCCAGCGTCAAAACGCCGCAAAATGGGGTATTTAAGGCAAAAACAAGCAATTTAGCGAGCTGAATTTCGAGTACCAGAACGCAAAACGTGCAACTGTCGCACCTTTTTGCTTCTGGTACATGAAATTCAGCACCCTAAAATCGCCAATTTGACAGTTTTCACGGCAATTAAAACGGTTTTGGAACCCCCAGACATCACTTGACAAGACGCAAATGTAAAACTTTATAAAATTTTGGAATTCAGTAGAATTCAGTAGAATTTTGCCGGTTTTCGGCGGATTTTTGTCGTTCTTGAGCGCATTTTCACGCTTAAAACGTTTTATTTTGATTAAGTAAAACCGCTTACTCTTGCTTCCACAAAACTGGCCGCACAACTGCACCAAAACATTGAAATTTCGTCAATTAAAGTGCAATTTTGTGACTTTTACACGGAATTTTGCCGATCCTGGGCAGAGTTTTTTGTTTCCACGACCCAAGTTAACACAACCGATGCCTCTGGCCATTGCCTGTACCGTGCCAGCGTCAAAACGCCGCAAAATGGGGTATTTAAGGCAAAAACAAGCAATTTAGCGAACTGAATTTCGAGTACCAGAACGCAAAACGTGCAACTGTCGCACCTTTTTGCTTCTGGTACATGAAATTCAGCACCCTAACAAGGGAAGTGTCTGAACGGGTTGAAACGGATTTGGATGGGACAAAAAACTTAGATAGTACTCCCATATCTAAGGCTTTTCCCAAAATATTAGCTGCTGACGGGCCCTTAGGGCCGTGAAATGTGCCGTCAAAGTTCGATAATTTGCGTTTTTGGAGGGCCATAACTTTTTTTTAAACAGGCCGATTGTCACGCAGTTTAGAGGCAAGTTAGACTCTACTAGGACCTACAAATGCTGAAAAATTCACTTCGCTTGAGACATACAAATTTGAGTTATGATTGTTCAAAAATTCACAAATTTCAAAGTATTATAACTCAGAATTGTATGTCTTGATCAATTTGAATTTTTCAGCATTTGTAGGCCTTAGTAGGGTCTAACTTGCCTCCAAACGGCGTGACAATCGGCCTGTTTAAAAAAAAGTTATGGCCATCCAAAAACGCAAATTTTCGAACTTTGACAGCACATTTCTCGGCCCTAAGGGCCCGTCAGCAGCTAATATTTTGGGAAAAGCCTTAGATATGGGAGTACTATCTAAGTTTTTCGTCCCATCCAAATCCGTTTCAACCCGTTCAGACACTTCCCTTGTAAAATCGCCAATTTGACAGTTTTTACGGCAATTAAACGGTTTTGGAACCCCCAGACATCACTTAACAAGACGCAAATGTAAAACTTTATAAAATTTTGGAATTCAGTGGAACTCAGTAGAATTTTGCCGGTTTTCGGCGGATTTTTGTCGTTCTTGAGCCATTTTCACGCTTAAAACGTTTTATTTTGATTAAGTAAAACCGCTTACTCTTGCTTCCACAGAACTGGCCGCACAACTGCACCAAAACATTGAAATTTCGTCAATTAAAGTGCAATTTTGTGACTTTTTCACGGATTTTTGCCGATCCTGGGCAGAATTTTTTGTTTCCACGACCCAAGTTAACGATCCACGGCTTTGTTCCGTACACCGCATCACTATTTGCCTTGATAAATTTGCCAATATCCCGAAGGCGGTTCTCAAAGATGGGTGCAACCCGTCCAAAACGATCAGGGCCAATATTCAAGAGCAAGTTTCCGTTGCAGCTGATGGCACGGACCAGTTGATTGAGCACTTCTTTGACTGTGTGAACTTCATCAGCCTATAATTTTTTTTCACACAAATCGTTGTCATACAGATTTTGAAAGTCTTGTTACCGTCATATTGCGTCGATAGCCCCAAGATTTCTTGTCAAGTGTCATGCAGTTCTTTAAGGCAAAAACAAGCAATTTAGCGAGCTGAATTTCGAGTACCAGAACGCAAAACGTGCAACTGTCGCACCTTTTTGCTTCTGGTACATGAAATTCAGCACCCTAAAATCGCCAATTTGACAGTTTTAACGGCAAACTAAACGGTTTTAGAACCCCCAGACCTCACTGAGGATGATGCAAATGCGGAATTTTGCCAGTTTTTGGCGGTTTTTGGTTGTTCTTGAGCGCATTTTCACGCTGAAAACGTTGAACTTCGAATCAGTGATACCGCTGCTATCTACTTTCACAAAACTGACTGCAAAACTGTGCAAAAACACTGAAATTTTGTCAATAAAAGTGCAATTTTCTGACTTTTTCACGGATTTTTGCCGATCCTGGGCAGAATTTTTAGTTTCCACGACCCAAGTTAACACGATCGATGCCTCTGGCCATTGCCTGTACCGTGCCAGCGTCAAAACGCCGCAAAATGGGGTATTTAAGGCAAAAACAAGCAATTTAGCGAGCTGAATTTCGAGTACCAGAACGCAAAACGTGCAACTGTCGCACCCTTTTGCTTCTGGTACATGAAATTCAGCACCCTAAAATCGCCAATTTGACAGTTTTAACGGCAAACTCAACGGATTTGTGACCCTCAGAGCTCACTTAACATGACGCAAAAGTAAAACTTTATAAAATTTTGGAATTCAGTGGAATTTTGCGGAATTCTGCCAGTTTTTGGCGGATTTCAGTCGTTCTTGAGTTCGTTTTCACGTTATAAACTTCAAATTTTTATTTATTGACACCGCTGCTATCTACTTTCACAAAACTGACTACAAAACTGTGCAAAAACACTGAAATTTTGTCAATAAAAGTGCAATTTTGTGACTTTTTCACGGAATTTTGCCGATCCTGGGCAGAATTTTTTGTTTCCACGACCCAAGTTAACACAACCGATGCCTCTGGCCATTGCCTGTACCGTGCCAGCGTCAAAACGCCGCAAAATGGGGTATTTAAGGCAAAAACAAGCAATTTAGCGAGCTGAATTTCGAGTACCAGAACGCAAAACGTGCAACTGTCGCACCTTTTTGCTTCTGGTACATGAAATTCAGCACCCTAAAATCGCCAATTTGACAGTTTTCACGGCAATTAAAACGGTTTTGGAACCCCCAGACATCACTTGACAAGACGCAAATGTAAAACTTTATAAAATTTTGGAATTCAGTAGAATTCAGTAGAATTTTGCCGGTTTTCGGCGGATTTTTGTCGTTCTTGAGCGCATTTTCACGCTTAAAACGTTTTATTTTGATTAAGTAAAACCGCTTACTCTTGCTTCCACAAAACTGGCCGCACAACTGCACCAAAACATTGAAATTTCGTCAATTAAAGTGCAATTTTGTGACTTTTACACGGAATTTTGCCGATCCTGGGCAGAATTTTTTGTTTCCACGACCCAAGTTAACGCAACCGATGCCTCTGGCCATTGCCTGTACCGTGCCAGCGTCAAAACGCCGCAAAATGGGGTATTTAAGGCAAAAACAAGCAATTTTAAGTAAAACCGCTTACTCTTGCTTCCACAAAACTGGCCGCACAACTGCACCAAAACATTGAAATTTCGTCAATTAAAGTGCAATTTTGTGACTTTTACACGGAATTTTGCTGATTCTGGGCGGAATTTTTCATTTCCACAACCCAAGTTAACACGATCGACGCTTCTGGCAATTGCCTGTACCGTGCAAGCGTCAAAACGCCGCAAAATGGGGTATTTAAAGCAAAAACGGGCAATTTGACGAGCTGAATTTCAAGTACCAGAACACAAAACCTGCAACTGTCGCACCTTTTTGCTTCTGGTATATGAAATTCAGCACCTTAAAATCGCCAAATTGTCAGTGTTATAGGCAATCTCGATAGATTTGTAACCGCCAGACCTTATTTAACGTGATGCAAATGTAAAAATTTAGAAAACTTCGGAATTCAGGTTAATTTTGCTAGTTTTCGGCGGATTTTAGTCATTCTTGTGTGCATTTTCACACTTTGGAAGTTTAGTAATTACTGTTTTTGTTTTATTTTCCCCCCGTAGGAGGATGGGCCGTTCCCGGAGGTAAGTGCTATACCGGGTCGACCCGCGGCAGAAGAGGAGCAAGCTCCTGCATTCCGCCAAGTCCCAAAAATTAATTAACCAGAATTGGTACAATTGTACCGTACAGTTGGTTAAAACTATAAGAACAGATACTACACTTTGATCTTAGCCAAAAGGCCGAGAAGCGATACTGTTAAGGGGATTCTGAGGGCTATATCTGCAAACATGGGACTGTAACATCGTGTGCGAGAGAGCGGACCCCCCGAGAAACACAAAAAATTAGAGTTCTCTCGTCGGGTCTGTCCAGTGTGGGTGGGTCAACTACAGCGATGAAGCTGAAAAACATGGTTTGTGCGTGAATAGGAGAGGTCTACATCGTCGCGGGCGCTATAGCCGTCGGCGTTCGCAGAGAGCAAAGCGAGTGCGACGGAAATCCACTTTGTCGTTGATGTGCGCGCGCTTTGGCTTTTAGCGGACAGAAAAAGCCAGTGAAGACATGTCAAAGGGATCAGAAAAAAGAACATTGGAACTGTAAAAACTGATTTCAAACTGATCAAGCTGGCACAACTAATACAGTAGCCCAGCTAGCAACTTCATAGCCATGCACAATCGAAAACTACAATCGAGCGGAAATAAAACTGACAATTGCGTAAAAGAATTAAAATTATTCTCTAGGTTGTCGCTCAGTTAAGCTTAACAGAAGCAACACTGTTAACAATGCCATTCAAAAAAGCCACAATTTGCATAACTAGCTAAATTTCTTTTTAAACGGCACCCTAGCCCTAAATGGATCCTCGAATAGCTTTGTTACTTTGCTTTTGTTTTTTCTGCAGTGTTTTTGCTGGAGAATGCCTGTTCAACGATGATTTTTCGAAAACTGCCCCTGAGGAAACGGAATTCTGCAACTTTGACCTTGTAGGTTCACCTTTTTCACTTTAAGTTTACCAAAGTCACACTTTTAGGGCCGCTTCTGCTACGTTTACACCCTCCCGAGTGACACAAAGAGCCGCCGTTACGGTTGTGGTCCCGTCTCATTTTGGCCGGATAAGACATGCAATGTCGAGCGACTGTGTTCAAAATCAAATTCGAAAGTTTGCTGCTGCATGACGGATAATTGTAATGATTATAAGTTGTATAAAAAGGATAAGAAGAAACCGAAAAAGAAGAAAGATGAGGATCCTGTGCAGAAACAAGCCGAACGGAATACGTTGAACTTTGCGTCGGCGGTGGGGTTCTGAAGTTTTTATGGCATTTTGATGGTTTGACATTTCAGGGGATGCTGTTCCTTTTGACATTGACGTGTGGATCTCTGTACATTCCACTGATTTACTACATTCGGAAGCATGTAATCAATAAGTTGGAGAAAATTGAAGACTATTATCTGGACATGCTCGGGGTCCGGGATGCATTGATTGAAACTTCGACGGATATCAATTGGCTGCTTTGTCAGAACTTATTTTTACATGAATTGATGTATGCTGTATGTTTATCACATTTTCTTGCCAAGTTGATTGATAAAAGTTCAGATAAACCGAATAAAATACGCCGAAGCCGCCTCAACCGACACTTTTGTCGAAGAGCCACGCATCCGGAACCGAAATGTCATCCAACGCCTTGAAACTGGTAACATTTTAGCTTTAAAAGTTTTTTTTTACGCTTTTTGTAATTTCAGACCAGCATTTCCTCCGCATGATCGACGACTTGGTCGTGAAGGTCAAGCAACAGAAGGACAAACATCGTCGGCGTTATCGGAAGAGCCTTTGAAGGGCTTTCAGCACTTTTGACTTTTTATCACTTTCATTAAAAAAGTTATTGTTTTTGTCTCAGGTTGTCCACTACAGATACTCTAATGGGATCCGTGCGTTGATCGTGTTTATTCGCTTTTTTTCCCGCCTTCGTGGGCGGACGCACTTAGAGTGTCATACGTACATTAGCTATTGCTTGTTGTATTGATTTATGTTAGTTGAACTTTATTTTGTGCTGCATAGCGGTTCCGTCATCCCGCGCTATAACCGTCACTTACCGTTAGCTTGCCACAGTCGCATTGTTAACCCGAACGCGATGCCGTTTCCATTGCTCTCGCTCCCCTACGGTTTTCGTCGACGACTGATAGAATTGTCTACACCATTTGAAGCATATTCGCTTCAAATCGCTTCACCTTCTTTTACCACACTTCATCAATCTGTGACAGTAACAACGTTGTCTGATGCTAGTAGCAAACTTTATCTCGATGGCTGTTTTGATCAGTATTATGATCAAATTAACAATCCTGTTACCTTACCGGCATCTGAACTACGTACACTTCGCCTTGGTTTACGAGCTTCGAATTTAAAAAAAATGGATTTTATTTTTGAACACTTTATATTCTCACAATCCCAGCAGTTACATTTTGAGCGTTGTCACATTGACTTGGCATTTGTTAACAAGATGCAGTGCAGTTTAACTACCAAGTTGTCAAAAAATGTTGACAATCCCAATCCTGCTTTAGAGTTTCGAAATTGCACGTACGATTCCATCATAACCGAAAGAGCTATCTACCGATCCCTTTTTAAACACTTTACGCGAATTACCTGGATGCCATTTCCTGAGTTACCTGAAGGACTAAACGGTATATTGAACTCAACACTGTCTGGCATATTTAGTCTTCGAATAGAGTTAACGTCTTTGAAAATGCTGGAAATTAATCCAATTACATTTTTGAAGTTCTTTCAGGCAAGTTTTACATTTGTTTTACATTCATTTTAACCGTGTGTGCGTTTTAGGCCCAGCATGTAAGGTTTCAGATAGAAATGCATTTACATTTCGACGGATCGGATACGGAAATAGAATCAAAAATTGCAGGTATGCTAAGCAATAATTTTAAATTTGCTCCATATCTCTCTGTTGCGTGGGCTGGTGTGCACGCATTACCAAAAAAACGATATGTGATTATTATACGTAACAAACAATCTCGGCGTTATGAATTTATCAATAAAGAATAATTTTATGTAAGTTTAATACAACTGAAGTATGAAGCTTCTCAAACAAGTCGTTCCGGAATCGAGCTACTGTTAAAGTGAACATTAAAAAAAATTGTAATTGAAACTTTCGTAGTCTGATCCGCCACAGCAAATGAATAAGACCATATCGATTTATTGTTTTTTTATTTATTACATAGTAAATTTTAAATTGTAAAAGTTAGTTGATTTTACGTTGTTTGTAGTTAGTTGGCTCCGAGTTGCGGGGTCGAAATGTTAACACTTTGATGTTGAAAATGAACCCCCTCTATGTTGAAGATCAGTCAGTCACTTTACAAAAAAAACAAAAATTTAAATTTGTTTTAAAAAATTGGTAGCTAAAGTTAATTTCGGATGTAGAAAATAAACACCTCTGATATTGCACAACGCTCACTCACAAAAATAGTTGGAAGGGGGCTATACTACATGAGGAAGGGGCTCTGAAATACAACAGACCCCTACGTTGTCCTCCAAAACTAACGATCAAGCAGAGTTGCGAAGCGAAATTTCTCCCGGGAGCTCCCGGGAGAAATCTCCGGAGATTTCTCCGGAGAATTCTCCCGACTTTTTGAAAATCTCCGGAGACTTCGCAATCAAATTGGAGAAAATTTCGAAAAACGTGGAGAAAACAAAAATTTTGTAAAAGATGTTTTCTTCGTTAAAAAGCATTGTAAAGCAGAAGCAATCGCTATTTTCAGCATAGCGTTTGCATAAACGATCAAATTTTCAAAAAATTTAGTTTGGGAGAAATCTCCCGGGAGTTCCCGGGAGAAATCTCCGGAGAATCTCCCAAAATTATTTTCTCCCGGGAGATTTCGCATCCCTGCGATCAAGTTAAAGTTGTGGTACCTGCAATTGAACCTCAAGTTTAAAATTTAAGTCTAAAAATTTTTATTCCTTGGGGTAAAGTTCTTTAGGTTTTCTGCCCGTAAACCGTCCAGAAGTTATTGATGCAAATCCTGGCGTTTGTGTTATTAACTGTGATTTCCGCCGCGGCCCAGAATGGATTTGGCCATTTCCTCTTTGGCATCGATTGGCCTTTTCCCCATTGCCATTGTTTGATCATTTTCCCCTTGGGAAAAATAACAGTCGACTACCATGTCATCCACTACAAATGCCATACAATGCTGGTGCCACGAGAACCCAAATCAGACCAGTAAGCTTTAAAATTTGTTAGGTTTGTTATTTGAAAACCAATTTTTAGATAATTTCCTTTCCATTCTGAGCCCTTGCACCTCAAAGCGGGAGATGTTGAAAGACATCAGTCAAATTCCAACCATCCAGTGCCAGTGGGAAAAGTGTTCCAAAACTCTCCCGACATGCAAACTTTATTGTCTGCACCTACAAAAACACGTCGAACAGTCAACTATGAACTCCTGCAAGATCTCCGGTTGCACATTGTGGTTTCTCAATCGCACCGATTTGTTTTCTCACATTGGTAGTCACCTTGCTACTGCTACTGAGGGCTTCGTAGGTTTTTTGTTATCTGGAAGCAAAGATATAAACTAGTTTCAGCACGAAGGGCGCAATACCGTGATGAAAGCTCATGGCAAAGAGGTCATCAAAATCCTCGGACGCCGCTCAGCGGAACCCGCATTCCCCAAAGGACCAAGCAACGCTGATCAGCTTGAAACTGTTACGGCTAACATTAGCTACGCTTTTGGACTTTTAAATATTGATGTCCTCCCGCCGACTAACTGCACGATGGACGTGGTTCAGACGTGGTCCGAGAACGTCATCGAGAAAATAAGTATGATGGTCGCTTCGGATCTCAAGTGACACATTTTAACTTTCATAGGGCTATAGGGAGCTATACGGATAAGCAGTGATGAGAATAAATTTTACAACTTGCATATACTAGCTTAAGTTTTTTCAAACCGGCAGAATACTTGTAAATGGATCCTCGAAAGCTTCGTCATTTAGGTTTTTTTTTCAGCTGGAGAATGTCTGTTCAACGATGAATTTTCGAAAACTGTCTCTGACGAAACGGAATTCTGCAACTTTGACCTTGTTAGTTTCCCTTTTTCACTAAGTGTTTGCCAAAGGTATCTCTGATTGTCACTTATAGTTGAGCTTAACAGAAGCAACACTGTTAACAATGCCATTCAAAAAAGCCACAATTTGCATAACTAGCTAAATTTCTTTTAAAACGGCACCCTAGCCCTAAATGGATCCTCGAATAGCTTTGTTACTTTGCTTTTGCTTTTTCTGCAGTGTTTTTGCTGGAGAATGTCTGTATAACGATGATTTTTCGAAAACTGCCCCTGAGGAAACGGAATTCTGCAACTTTGACCTTGTAGGTTCACCTTTTTCGCCCGAAACTTACCAAAATTACCGTTTTAGGGCCGCTTCTGCTACGTTTACACCCTCCCGAGTGATACAAAAAGCCGCCGTTACGGTTGTGGCCCCGTCTCATTTTGGCCGGATAAGACATGCAATGTCGAGCGACTGTGTTCAAAAACAAATTCAAAAGTTTGCTGCTGCATGACGGATAATTGCAATGATTATAAATTGTATAAAAAGGATAAGAAGAAACCGAAAAAGAAGAAAGATGAGGATCCCGTTCAGAAACAAGCTGAACGGAACACGTTGAACTTTGCGTCGGCGGTGAGGTTCTGAAGTTTTTATGGCATTTTGAGGGTTTGACATTTCAGGGGATGCTGTTCCTTTTGACATTGACGTGTGGATCTCTGTACATTCCACTGATTTACTACATTCGGAAGCATGTAATCAATAAGTTGGAGAAAATTGAAGACTATTATCTGGACATGCTCGGGGTCCGGGATGCGTTGCTTGAAACTTCGACGGATATCAATTGGCTGCTTTGTCAGAATTTGTTTCTCCACGAATTGATGTATGCTGTAAGTTTGATACATTTTCTTGCCAAACTGATTGATAAAAGTCTAGATAAACCGAATAAAATACGCCGAAGCCGCCTCAACCGATACTTTCGTCGAAGAACCACGCATACGGAACCGAAATGTCATCCAACGCCTTGAAACTGGTAACATTTTAGCGTTAAAAGTTGTTTTTTTACACTTTTTGCAATTCCAGACCAGCATTTCCTCCGCATGATCGACGACTTAGTCGTGAAGGTCAAGCAACAGAAAGACAAACATCGCCGGCGTTACCGGAAGAGCCTTTGAAGGGCTTCCAGCACTTTACGAATCACCTCCCCCTTCCTGGCGACTGACTTTGCATCACTTCCAATAAAAGAATTTATTATTTTTGTCTCAAGAACGGACAATACTGGACGGCGTTGATTGCGAGTCACTCCCGCGGAATACACGATCGCCGCAAAGGCACACGCGATTTGTATGTAAAAAACAATGATTCCCCGAAAAAGGAAGGTGGAAAAGTTTGCACATGTGATGAAGTTTTGTGATTCATGGCTCAGGCTGTCTGGCCTTAACGATTTAGCTCGCTTTTTGAAGACTTATTTGCACGGCGGCATCGTTTTGGCGTGATCGTAGAGGTTGTCGTCACAGTATCCACAGGAGTGTCTGCACGTCCTCATGGCAAATTCTGCGTCTTTGCAGGAATAGCGTCCGATGCCGTGGTCTTTGAATTTTCTGCAGAAACTGACGGAATGTTTGTCTTTGCACATTATGGGCGCTTTGAAGATGGGTTTCGCGTTGTCGGGGTGGATTTGGTCTGAAACATTGCATATAAATCACTTTTTAAGATGAATATTGTTTGATCATACGTGTTTCGATATAATTCCGGCACTCCATGCAGCACAAAGTCGTATGGAAATCATGATCATTCAGACAGCGTTTCTCAAAGAAGGATGCCTGATATTTGCGGAGGCCTTGGCATGCTAATTGGCCGATACTGTCCTTACAGCAGGGCAGCGTTGCCTGATCTGAAATCCATTGTTCATTAGGGATGGCTTTGATTCAATTCTTTTCATTAATAGCAGCCTTTTTGCGGTCGTGAAACGTGTTTCCGCTTATTGCAAACATTGTTTTTGCGAACAAAAGTGTCGTTTGTAGCCATACGAGACAGCTTTTCTGCCTAATTCGATTCGATGTTCAGACCCTCTTGACAGCTTTTGCGAAGAGAAGAACCAGTTAAGCTCATCCGTTGACAATTTGCAATCCCTGCGATCTCGGTTTGGGTTGTTAGGTGAAAAAAGCATGTCCCGAAGCCGCGAAATTGATTTATCGCATTGTTTCTTTCCATCTTTCTTTTCAAAAAAAGTTTGCAGTTGATAAGCGCTAATTCTAATCGCGGGGGTCCGTCGTCCATCTTTGGGGTTTCGCTTCGCTATAGGGCGACCAGATTAGGAGTAGATTGTTCATAACCGACGGTCGTCACCAATGTCCCACTTTCCAATCGCCTGCGGGGTGGTTTCGGGAGCAGTGCGAACCGATGATTGTGTCAGTTCTGCGCACTTTGCAGTTCAGGACGGGCGTGAAAAGGCTTTTGTTAGCGGCACTTTCGCGGAGATTTCAATTTCAATTTTCATGAAGTTACGGAATTTTGTTTGTTTCTCACCTATTGGGGATGGATGGGGTTGGTATCAATTTCAAATTAGACTCTCAATTTGAGTTGAACTTTACGTAGTCTTCGGGGTGAGTCAGCTATTGTATGCGCAGGTTAGGATAACTTTTCAATGCATAGCCTAAGCTTCAGTTTGCATAGTGATGAGCGCACCAAAGTATCAATCCTCTTCAAAGCGCACCCCTCCCTCTTCACGCTCATCCCCCAACTCCTTGATTCCGATCAGTACCCCTTCCTTCGAAGTTATGCAACCGCCTCGTGCTCCTCCATCTGAAGAACCTCATTCATAAACCCGCGAATGTCCTGTCTAATGAGCCAGCCGTGTGCAATCCCTGCACATAGATTAGCAGCTCTTCGCGACAGCTTTTTGACGGATGTCACCTCTGCTTCCCCGACAGCCGTGTGCCATTGGCGTGGCGCCACATTGACCATTAACTATTATGACTCCGTTCCGTTCCTCAGACCCCCGACGTTGTTTTTATGTCAAGCTCCGCCCCCTTTTTTAATGCCAATTTTTATGGACGAGATTTCGGTCCATTAAACACGTTTTTTTCTCCCTCTTCTCCAAGCGTCTTCGCAAAAAGCGATTGCGATTGCTTTAATGGGGCGAGCTTGTGAGCACCACAGGCATCGCCATTGATCATGGAAACCCGACCTCGGTACGTACGAAACGTCTTCATCTGGGGCTACCTATGGCGGTGGCCATCAGCAGAGACTGGTTATTTCGCCCTGGCGCCCTGTAGTGGAAAAAGGTTTCTGATGAAATGTCACACGTTTTGGTTGTGTCATCGATCATACATTTCACTGATTTTTAATGGGGAAAGAGAATAAAAAGTTATCAAACTAACGGGGTTATCAGTTGGCGGTGTCTTTGGGGTTATTAACGCCTTTTTTGGCAATAAGAACGCTCAAAATCATAAATATGAGCCCCTCTCCATGCGCCAATAACGGGCCACCTGGGCTGTTGGGCTGTCCAAGGTGAAAAGAACGCTTATCTGCCCCTGGCGATCTGAACGCCTGACGCGAATGGCGTTCATTTCACTTCCGCGGAGTGGTCATCATATCCGTTTTCGTTTCCGTAACTTGATATTATTAACGCGGATTTCCCTTTTCCCGATATGCATAATTTGTATCCGTATAGGGGTGCATGCGTGTGTGCGGGGGAGAAAAAGGGTTCATTTTCGCTCCAACTCACGTCAACATTGTTATCATTGCGTGCTGGGGTCTGCAGAGTACTGCGCTATCATCAATAATAGGAATTCCACATGTTTGGAGCAAGATTTTTTCTCAAAGGCAGTTAAAATGTAAATAAAGCCCGGAAACACCTTTTTTAACGGTGGAATTTGACCTTCGCGATCTTTTCTACTTCTTTTTACCCGAAAATGGTGTATTTCCAGATGAGCCGCCTGAAGTGTGTCCTCGTCGGCGATTCCGCCATTGGCAAAACTTCCCTCATCGCTGCCTACACAACAAATGCCTTCCGTGAGCACTATAACGCCACTACTTATGACAACTTTTGCGTCAGTGTTACTGTGGATAATAAGCCATTGAGACTTGAATTGTGCGATACTGCTGGACGGGTAAGTAACCATTTTCAAACATGATTAAGCCAAAAAGTAAAAAAAAACTCACTAAAATTGTTAGCCACCCTGGCAATCGGCCCCAATTCTCGATTCGGATTCACTTCCACCGTTTTATTTGCCCGTAACTTGAGAGCCAGTAGATTCATGTCAATTGGAGTGCCACTAAAACAGTCAAAATCCAAACAATGTTTCAAAAATAACTCTTTTCCTCATTACTTACGCGTGCTCATACATCCGTCGAGCAGATGCAGCTACTGACAAGAGCACTCCAACGGTAACACAGTAGTTCAATGACACTTGATACATGGCCAAATGGGACACTAGAACGAATTTCAAGCAGCGGTGGTGTTTGGATGGATTGAAGAGCCCTCAGGGTCAGGGGTGACTGGGCCGGGGGGACTTATGTAATTAGTCAGAGGGAGATCATTGTTGACACCTCCGCCCATTAGCTCCAAAAACAGCTAGAAAAAGCATCGTCTAACTGGGTGAGGGTCAATGACAAAAGAAAGGGGCTATATTTGGGCAGGCTTTTGACAGCTTTGCGCACACTGGTGTGATTTACGTAGACAGACGAGACTAAATTGCTTTCATTGTGTCCTTTTTCAGGCCGAATTCGATTCCCTCCGATTATTGAGCTACAATGAGGCGAACGTCTTTCTCCTCTGCTTCAGTGTCATGTCCGAAGCGTCCCTCCAGTCTGTCATCTATAAATGGTTGCCCGAAGTCAGAGCGCTAGCGCCTGATGTTCCAGGTTGGTCATGATCGATAACTGTTTCAAAAACAATCAGTTATCAAATTACAGTAATCCTCTGCGGAACCCAATCCGACCTCCGTCACAACCTGACCAAAGCCATGGAACTCAAACAACGCGGCATCAAGCCCCTTACCGAAAAGCAAATTAAAAAGATAGCCGATCAGCACCACCTTGAGGTCTTTGAATGTTCCGCCCTAACCCATCAGAACCTCAAAAACGTCTTTGATGCAGTTATCGTCAGCTCAATGAGCCCGAAAAAGCAATCATCTCGCGGAGTTGATAGAAATGGAAGCTTTAATCATCACCAGAATCAACAAAACGGCACACCCGTGCCGCCCCCACACAATGAAAAGCATAAAACCGGGTTGAAGGAGTCCTTCCGGAAGTTGGTCACTATGACTCGTAGACTTATGTGAGACAATTAACAACGTTAATGTTGGTGAATCGATCTCAAAACTATAGCTTATTGATTGTATTATCCACTTTTTAATTTGATTCAAGTCACTTATATCCAATTTTGTAATAATAAACTGACCAATTTCATGGAAGGGGTTGTCAACGGTGCCAAAATGCAAAAATATCTTGAGAAAAGGGGGGTTCCGACTCTCCCGTCGGTCAGGCCCCGAATTGCGGAGGCGCCATTCGCGGCGCCCGAGATGATCGAGCTCCTGGCCATCGTCACACTTTTTGCCAGTTTCGCTTTTCTGCTGATCCCAACATGTGCCAAGCGAGCAAAGACGGCCCCGGCGGCGACAAAGTCGATGAAAGCCGGCAACAAGAGCCTCAAAACAGCTATTGGTGATCCGACTGAAGTGACTGCATGTGGGACGCCGCCAGGGACCCCACCTAATAAGGGCAAACCGAAGGATCCTGCGAAACCGCCAATAAAACAGGTATCAAAGGGAGGAGCGGAACCGGCCAAGCCCGCTGGAGCACCATCTTCGGGGGCTCCAGATGTGCCGAAACCGAACGGAAGCAAGGATGCCAAGTCTGGGTCGGTCGTGCCGGGACAGGATGGCGTTGGGGATGATGGCGTAAGTCTTTGTTAAAGTTAACTTCTAAGCGATAAAAGGTGTTTCCAGAAACCCAAAATCGAAAAGACAGTAATGCTAACCCTCCGCCAACGCAAGGGAGACAAGTCCAAAGAAGTGGACGACCACGAAGAAACCGGCGGTGAAGCCATCGATGCCGCGAAACCGTCGGAGAAGGAACGCGCCTTGCATCACAAATCCGGCAAGAACAAGTCAGCTGCCGTCGTCAAAGCCAGCACGCCCGCGAAGTCACCGGATAATACCGATGCGAAGAAAAAGAAGGACGAGCCATCTAAACCTATATTACCGCCGGGAATGTCCAACAAAGACGACGCGACCCAGAAGAACGGCTCCAAAGAAGAAGTCAAATCGAAGGGTGCCGCTCCCAGTAATGTCAGTGCCGATAAGAAGGACGCCGAACCCGCGCCAGCAGAGGGCACCGCCGCAGGCACTCCCGCAAAAAAGCCGGATTCAAAATCGAAGGAGTCCAAATCAAAAGAGGACAAAGCGCCGGAAAAGGATGCGGAAGCCTCGAAAGGTGCTGATAAGAGTAAGGACAAGGACAAAGACAAGGATAAAGACGACAAAAAGGAGAAACCCTCAAAAAAGGAAGACAAGGAGAAGGAAGAAAAGTCCAAGACGAAAACGGAAGAAAAGGCGTAACTATTTTTTATTGATTGACTTTTATCTTTGTTTGAATCAAATAAACAACAAATTAAATATTCCACTTAAAAGTGCGGTTTTTCTTGACCAGAGTAGCCTTCAAGAAGACGACGCCAGTTGGTGGGATGTGCAAGTGGAGCTCGTCATTGACACCGTAGAGGCCGAGGTCTTTTTGGGCCCAGAGGTCTCGGACGGTGTATCCGGCATCGTATTTGAGGTCGAGCAGGGACAGTTTCATGTTGATCTTCTGTAATGAAACAATAAATATCGGCTGAATGTATGGAAAACTTGCCATGTTGACGGTTCCGCGGTTCAAAACGGCAATGGCTTTCGAGAATTCAGTTGCATCGTCGACTTTGACCACTGGGGTGACTTTCTTGACGTAAAAATAGAGATCAGTGAACTGAAATTTAGTAAATTTGACAAGTTTAAACATAGTAAAATTTGACCAAACACCCTCAGGCAGTTTGAAAAAGATGCAGATTTTTAAAAGACGAAATTACTCACATTAAAATATAGCTTTCCAAAATCACCAATAGGATCCTGATCGATCGCAATGACATCCTTATTCTGCAAAATAGCCTTTGCCGATGGCGTCACCGTACGCAAATCGTTGGACATAATGAGTGGTGCCGACCAGATTGACCAGAGCGTCATTTGGGCTCGGGCTTGATCATCTGTGATTTCTGGGTTTCCGGCGACAATCTAAACCACTCTATGAGTTTGTATAATCTTGACAAGCAATGTCTTACCATATCCGGATCATTCCACGCTCCTGGGCCATGGAACTCTGCGAGCTGATCCTGATTCTCGTTGTACCAATCAATCGTATTTATAATTGATTTCCAATTGACGTCGATGTCATGAAAGTTACGCCACAAGTTGCATGTGCTTGAAATGTCTTTGTAGTTGATTGTTTCCGGATGGTCTTGCAAATACAACGGCCATTCGCAGCCGTAAACGATCTTTTTTCCAGTTGCAATCAACGCGTCTGACATCTTTTTATACTCGGCAGGGATACCGGATTCATTAAGGAAGCAACCATCGAACTTGAGGTAATCAACGCCCCAGGATGCAAAAGTTTCGGCGTCAATGGTGGTGTGGTTCAAGCTTCCTGGGTACTTGGCACATGTTGTTGGTCCGACGTCGCCGTAAATGCCGAGTTTGATTCCGCGTTGGTGCAGCTGCAATGTTACAAGTTATGGTTTTGACTTGAAGTTTGTAAAAATAAACTCACGAAATCAACAAGCCAGGGAATGCCCTTCGAAAACCTCGTCGAATCCGGCTCCAAACGATCCTCCTTGTTCCGTTGCAGTTTCGACCAGCAGTCATCAATATGGATGTACTCATACCCAACATCCTTGTACCCATCAGTAACCAGTCGATTGCCCATCTTCGCATAGAGGTCCTCGCTGATGCAGGAATTAGGATGCTTTTTACAGTCGGTTTCACAGAGAAACTTGGCCCAGGACATCCAGCCCATGGGAGGTAGGCGAGCAAGGCCATTTTGGAGGGATGAAACGACGCTTACATTGGCTATCACCAATAATAGTGATAGCAAAAACTGCATTGTAGCAAGTTTTTCTAACGTTAAAAACCGTCTATAGACTTCTAACACCCAAAAACGGCAGAAAGTGAACAAACAAGCACATTGGTTTACACGTTTTATACGTAAACAGATGGTCAGTTCCATTGTTTATGCGATCGTTTTAGTTTCATTCATCTTTTCAGTAAACAAAAACAGGGGCATTCCATAGTCGATAACCTTCACGTTATGATTAATTGCAATCGTTAAGATTGAAAAACTTGTTTTATTTTGAAATTTATGTACAGTTCAAATGTTACGATTTTACAAAAAGTCAAAAGTCTAAATGCAATTAGAAAGGCTAAATGGTATTAAAATCAATGATACAAAAAGTTTAATTGTTTTATGATACAAATAAAAATAGAAAATTCCATTTCCTGAGGAGATGAGTTTTTAGTATGCACATTGATATTTGACTATCTGTCAGTTTAAAAGGGAAACGTTTCCACATTGATATTTGACTATCTGCCAATTTGAGTTCAAGGGAAACGTTTACGCTGAACGAGAACGAAATCACCTTCAACTTCACTACCATTCGGCCCAGTGACATTGACGGCTTCAGGATCACCCGTTTTATACTCGCCAACATTGAATTCGACCTTCTCGCCAGCAACGAGGTAACGCTCAAACGGCCTCAAGGCAGACTTAGCGATGCTAAACTGTTGAACGAAAATGTCTTCTTCGCCGTCATCTCGGGTGATGAAACCGGAGTCGTGTTCGTATGAGTAATACTTGACAATTCCAGTAAACTTGGTGGCAGCAACCTTTATTTTATTGCCTTTGAAGTAGCAATCAGGATAGAAGCGTTGATTTTTTGGAGAGCATTGCTCGCGAAGCGGCATTTTCAGGGCAATCTCCAATGTCTTGAGGCAGTTTTCGTTCGTGACAAGGGTGGATATTTCAGTTGGATTAATAATATCCTCCGAAGTTAAGACGACTTCATAGTCACCATGTTGCAGGGTGATTGTCCAATTACGGTGGAGCATAAACTTCGAATTGTACTTTTTAGAGCAGGCAATGTAAATAGGAGCAACAGCGTCCAATTTGTTGATAGCCAGCCGAGCGGCGACAAGATAGTCGGCGACCTGTGAAGGCATGCTGTCGAAAGTTTTATATATTTTGTTGCCCTGTCGAACATGTTCAATGCCGTGGTCGTTGAAAAGAATCAAAAGAGCGTTGCCGCAGAAGTTGATTTTGTCGACGAAAGTGATTTGCCTGTGGTTTCCAAATTTAATAAAGCCACTTTTGAACCGATAATGGCCAGGTTTGAAAGACTTGGCAACGTTAGGCAGGCGGAATCCAAAGGAGTCGTCGCTTCCTTCTGCGGCAGTGTTGATAAGAGTTGCGTGGTTTTTAATGAAATCCTCAACGGTTTTGATTGTTGGGGACAACAAACCTTGGGAACCGTTTCCTAAACTTATGGTGATAGACCATTCGAGGAGGTCATCTTCAATAGCGGTATGGACTGAGATATTGTCGTCTTCGACGGGCTTGGGGACGGAAGCAGTAGCCGGTCCGACATCCGAAAGAGAGGAAAGGTCAAACATCTTAACAGTCGTGTCATCGGAAACAGGGGCTTCAGCAACCTCAGGAACAACAGCATTGTCCTTCGTAACAGGTTTGATGTTAAAAACATATCCGCCGATGACCTTATTTTTCGGAATCCACGATTCAGGATCCTTCTTAATATATTGCATTTCCATCAACTCGCCAACCGTCACTTTAGAATCACGATGACAGGCACGGAAAAAGTCAAGTTCGATCTTCGTTAAGTCAGCCTCCTCAATGATGTCGCCGATATATCCAAGCTTTTGGGCCACATACAACAGATGCGCTTTTTGCTTCGTCGCTGAATTCGAGTTGCCGTAAAGATGACAGCGACGGACCACCTGAAACCCTAACTTTGAGAGTCATAGATATGTTTATAACACTTACCAGATCGATGACATCACCACCATTAGTTGTCGTCAAAATGACCGACTTTTCATTGAACGGATACAAGCCGATGCCACGTTCATGCATCACGTTCAACATCGACAACAGTTTCACCATGATGAATTGGACATTTCGGCGGAAGAAGGGCTTTGTCTTATTCTTGTTTTTGCAGAAATAATCCTCAAGGTATTCCCCAGAAGGATTCGTGCTAACACCAATCAAAAGCTTAGCCTTGGTATCGTCGATGCAGTTGATAAGCGGAGTCAGCTGGGGATGCATGTACGCCTTTTCAAGAATCGACTTCATATTGTACGAAGACGGGAGTTCTTGGACGGTTACAGTGACCGATACATTTGTCTGACGGCACTGACAAATGAGGACACATCTCGAGCCAGAGTCCTCAAGTTTAATAAACGGAAGGTAGTGATCCAGGAGGACGGATTTCTTAATTTGGTCTTTAAACTTTTCGAGATTGGCCGAGTCCATGGTTGGTAGCGATTTGTTGGTGGCAGTTGGTACGGTTTCTACAAATTAGACAAAATTAATAATGAAGACTCTGTGTAAGCGATGGAAAAAAGATAAACAGCGCTATAAAGACGTTATGCATTCATCGCACAATGACAATAAGAACAACAACCACGAGGTATGGTGTTCCAAACTGCACTATCGAAGCCGCTCTCGGCGCGCGACGCAACCTCATACTACAATCGATGGCATAGACGGTCAGGGTCGTGGCCGGCTTGGCCTAGGCAACCAGGGACAGATGCACATCGGGGTCAGCGGCCGTTTTCAGAAAGCACCGAACGACATACACACATTTGCATAGGCAAACGTTTGCGCGTGCGGAAACGCACTAGCTGTGTTGTACTTTGGACTGGTCAAGTCAATAAACATTATTTGAGATATAAAGTTTAATTTTAAATAGTAATCTTTCCAACGTGATTTAAACAAAATGATTTTATTAATAAAATTTTAAATCTACAAAAGTCAAGTTACTACAAAAGGAATTACAAAAACACTTTTTGAATAAATTATTTAGCACTGGTTAACTTCAACCTGCTGAAACGCCTTCATATCAAACGGCATCAACTTAAACATACGATAAGCCGCCAAGTACTTCTTGTTTTTAGCTAGAACCAAGCAGTCATTGTAATTTCGGCCAGGGCTGATGGTTTCATTGTAGTCCTGGCAGTGATACGTGATTTTGCCATTGCGACCCAACGTGAACTCGATTTGTGAATCCACAAAATAGACGGAAAGCAAAGTTTCGTAAGGAACAATGTCTTGGCTGATGACTAGCCTAGCTTCCATTAGTTGGTTAGCAGCATCGGTCGGAAGACCGATGAATGACTCGTAGATTTTCTCCTTATAAAGGACACCAATGATGGCATCATCATCATAGATGATGGCAATGGCACTATTGTAACGATTAACATCCCAGAAAATAGTGCAGCGTTCATTGAGAACTTCCATGAAGCCGGGGTTCATTTCGATCCTACCCTTTTTTGTGAGTCCAAGATTACGAAGGCGGAAACCGAAGAAGGTTTCACCCTCAAGCTGGGTTTCGGCCTTGACAATGTCGACGTAATCATTGACGGTCATCACAGATTCAGATGTCGTCGGACCCTCGAAGGAGCCGTCGAGGAACCAGAAAAGTTCATTGATGGCCTTGGTCGTGAAGCCGTAGGTTTCGAGGGTGTTGGCGATGGAAGACATGGTAATAAAGTTTTTCGGATTTGGATAAGCAGAAAAGATTTCTGAAAATATATTGTTAATAATATGTGGCAAATATTTAGCGGAAAAACGACACAAAAACGGAAAGAAGAGGATGGTGCTCTGCTTTCTGGTGGCGAACTGATGAATCTGATGGTCAATATGCGTTTATATTGAGCTTGTAGAAGGAGTGGCCATTGCAATCAATTTGGGGTTCTGCTATGTTTACAACCTTAGCTGACATAATGCTATTAGCAGTTAGTACTGTTTCCTTTAGAGGGTGTTCATCCCGCACCATGTGCGCAGTTGTCTCTTGAGGCATGTGTAAGCTTACCTTTGCGCACCGTGTGCTCTATGTTTTAGACTTGTTGGCTTTATTAATTTATAGCGTTGTCAAAACTGTCGCGAACTTTTGATAGTTTATTTTTTTATTTGAGTGTTATCAACTGTTTCAAATTCAATAGTTTTTATTTTATTGCACGAAGTTAAACTTTAAAGTATGGTAGCTTTGTAAAAGGCAACACCGGTAGGGGGAACAATATCAAAATGAATTCTTGCATCGACACTAGTAATTTCACCCTTGAACTGGCCAGTCCACAAGTCCTTCAGCGAGTAGCCTGAAGGGTTCTGAAGTCCCAACTTCCATGGTTCAATCAGTGTTAGTCAATGACCAATTCTGGGGTACCGGACCGGACCACGTACCGGTACTGGTCCGGTACTGCGGTCCGCGAACCGGTACAGTACCGGTACCGGTCCGGTACTGTTGTGCGGACCGGTACCAAAATGAAAAAAAACATGTTTAAATGCGTTTTTTCAGCATGTTAAACGCTCGAAAGTTTTATTAGCCGTATTTTATCGGTTTAGATTTTATGGAAAAAGAAATTCAGCGCAATTGGGACCGAACTTATGGTTTTCATGTCGTGAAACTTTAGCAAGGTCTCAAAGTGTGTTCATTTTTCTTACGTTGAAAACGTCAAAAATGGCATACAAAACGACCAATTTGATATCTTTCTTTCCGTAAAGATTGTTTTTGACTCTTTTTTGAGTGTTCAGTAAAAAAAAATTTTTTTCACCGGTACGGTCCGGTCCGCCGTACCACCCAATTTTTTCGCGGACCGGACCGTACCGCGGACCGGTCCGGTACCTGGTACATGGTCGGTACAGAGCGGACCGCCGGTACATTGACAAACACTGGGTTCAATCGTCACATTGACGGGGTATGTGGCTCGATTGAGCGCTGCGATGGCATAAGACGGTTCGCCGGTCAGTTGATCGACGGGAGTGACTTGTTTCACGAAGAGTTGGATGTCAGCGGTCTAAAAAGTTGTTTGAAAGCTTTATCATAATAAGTATGAGAGTGTAAGATAACTTACACTGGCAACCATCTTTCCAAACTTGCCCAGAGGATCCTGATCAATCGCAATGACATCCCTGTTTTGCAGAATCTTCTTCTGCGATGGGGTAATGCTTCGAAGGTCATTGGACATGATGAGCGGTGCCGACCAGATGGACCAAATCGTCATTTGGGCACGGGATTGGTCGTCGGATATCTCGTTATTGCCGGCGATGATCTACAAATTTATCAATGATTGGAACACTAAAAGTGAAGTACTTACCATGTCAGGATCATTCCACGCACCAGGCTTCTGCCCTGCGGCCAATTTATCTTGGAATTTCACATACCAATCAATAATAGAAACAATGGACTGCCACGACATGCTAATATCGTTATAGTTCCTCCACAAATTACAACTGTTACCAATTTCCGTGTAATTAACTTTGTCTTGTTGGTCGATGAGATAAGCCGGCCACGAACACGCATAAACAATCGGTCTTCCTGTGGCATTCAGATGGCGTTCCATTTCGGGGTATCCGTATTTCATTTGATCGAGATCGACATAGCATCCATCGAGTTTGAGGTAGTCAACGTTCCAGGAAGCGAAGGTATCGGCATCGACTTTGAGGAATCCGAGCGATCCTGGGTAACCGCCACAAGTTTTCGTGCCGTAGTCTTCGTAGATCGCGAATTTGAGGCCTCGTTTGTGGACCTGGAGAATTTAACGGTTAAAAGATAGGTAAAAAGAGGCAAAAGCGTACATAGTTAGCCAGCCATGGGATGCCATGCGAGAATCTCGACGAATTTGCTGCCAATTGACCATCATAAGTGCGATTATAGCTCATCCAGCAGTCGTCAATGTGGACATACTCGTAACCAACGTCCAGATAGCCGTCTTCTGCGAGTCTGTCAGCCTGAGCGGCATAGAGGTTCTCGTTGATGCAGGCATCTGGATACTTGACACAGTCAGTTTCACAGTAGTACTTCGTCCAAGACATCCATCCCATCGGCGGTGTGCGTACTAGACCATTATCGAGTCCAACCACGGCACTGATAAGGAACCCGAAAACGAGTGCAATGGCACTGTACATCTTTCGCGTCCACTAAACTGACCAATGGTCAGTCTTTTCGTAGATTCGCTTTTATAAGTCGAGGCCGAGCCTGGAATTTAGCGTGCTTATGATAAGATAAACCGCTTAATTTGCCTATTTTTAGCTAATCGTACAGAATCTACACAAAAACTGAACACGTTCCCAGATATAACACCTCCCCAAAACACGGATCATGACAAAACTTTATCAATAAAGAAATCTGCTCGCGACTAGGGACGAGTGCATTCATTTCACAAAATACAAAAACAAACAAAAAGGACGACTGATCAAGGTAATGAGAGCCACGCCTGCAGGAGTCAAACGAACTCTCACGGGAGGTTGGAGATAATATTGCGGAAGGGATAAGCAAGAAAAAAGGGGCCGTTACGTAGTCAAACAGACACACTTACGGCCCTCACGGAATGTGAATACGAATGCGTCAAGCAAACAGACACAGACAACGTTCCTATCAATTATAATCCGCAGAAACTGATGAATGATGGATTCCAGCCAGATTGGATTGGTTTGGATCACAACTTTTCAAGGGCCGTCATACAACGCGAGTACACGACGAAGATGAGGGCATTGACGGGGAAGCCACGGATGACCAGGACAAGGCCGCCACGGTAGAAGGCCTTGAAGCCTTCCTTCTGGGCAATATCCTTGACAAGGTCGGGGATGTAGATCTTCTGGCCGTCGGAGGGCGTCGTCTGGATGCGGTTCTTGATGACTTCGAAGGGGCAAATGGAGAACCAGCACACACTACCCGCGGTGCCGCCCGCAATCATCTGAAAAGCGGAGATAAAGCGTGAGTTTGACCGTTTATGGCCGCCCATAACAAGCTTGTGTTATGTTTTCGATGACACAGGTCATTCGGGTTATCACTTCCCCTGCCTGGCACCGACAACTGATAGAAGCTGTCTAGGTCAAATCATGTGTTTGTTTTGATTGATGGTTTGACTTTTATAGCCAAAAGTTGCCTGGCAATCAAAAACGCATGAATGAAAGCCATTAGATAAAAATAAATTTAATTTAATTAAAAAGTAAATGATTACAATCGCATTTGTTCAAACACTCACACCATCCCCACGTAACCCAACCAGCTGGCTTGTTAGTAGCTTGTGTTGCAATTTGCAAACACGAGCTAATGAAAGAAAGAACAAAAACTTGTTTCAACCTTATTGTAAAACAAATGATTTTCGTCTGTCAACAAAAAAAGTGTAAATATAATGAAAATCAAAGTGCTGTAGTCTGGGCGGCCAAAAATCAGAGTACAAAAGTACAAGAAGCTTTCTGTCACTTGTTGATTGTGACAGGAAGCGTGGTAAACGTAAAGTTAAACAACGTGCAAAAACTTACATGAGCCAGGGTATCGTTCATCTCGCGTTTGTGGAATTCACGATACAGTAACTCGAAAACTGGGATGTAGAAGAGGTTGCCGATCATGTCGCGATAGGCCATGACGCTGCCGCCCTGGAATGAAAAACTTTGGTAAAACTTAAGAAAAATGTGTAATTTACCTGGTAAAGTGCCCGAATCCCGCTCTGATGGTACAACTTTCGTGCACAGTCGATGGGGCCATTGTAATGTTTGGCTGGGGATGGGCCACCGTCGAGTTGAACCTGTAATACAACTTTAAATAAGCTCAAAGTTGATGAAAAGCCAACCTGAAGCTTAGTCTTGATCAACTCAACCGGGATAGCTGGCACCATTTGAAATGCGCTCCCAATGACGGTAGCTATCAAAATTTCGGACATTGGCAGGCCCTTTCGATGCTCAATGTTCTTCTCATTCGGATGGAGCCACTTTAACGTCAATCCATAACCACTGAACAGAAGCGAATTCAGTAAGCCGACGGAAATAAAAGGGGCGAACATGCCTTTGTAGAAGCCTAGAAGCTAAAATTTGGATTCAGAAGTTTTTGCTGCTTTTTAGTAATCCATAACTTCAACAATAAACAAAAACAACATACAGATTCATTTTTGAAAGTTTTAACAAAGCAATCGATAATTCCATTGTAGCCACTCATTGTCTGTATTCTTGCCTTGACAGTGTCCAGCGGGTGCCCCAGGAGCAGCCCAGAACCGCCTTAAAAACAAATTTCATTTTTAAAACTTGAAAAAAGGTCAATTACCCACCTGCAATCCATCCCGCAACAAAGTCCTGATACATTATTCAACCAAAAAGCAAGTCTAGACAAAATTGATCGCGGTCGGTCAAGCCATGCACAACGCCGCAGGCAGGAAGGAAGTTCGCAAAAAACAGCTGCGTCGGTAAATTGTCCGAAAAGCCTGTGCTTTGCTTGCGCTCAATAATCACAACCCAGAGACGGGCAATAAACTGATACCTGTGTTGGTGCGGTTGAATGTCGATGATAAGCACCGCACCAAAGGTTGTTTGTTGGTAATCGGAAAGGAGCGACGGCGGCCGAAGTGGTAGTAGGTTGTTAGCTGATTAGGGGTCCACCGTTGATGCACCGATGACCTCCCCCTCGACTCCTTCGCAAAAGGGGTGCAAACTTGTGGCAATCGATAAGCTTCTTCTTTCCCCACCGACCCGACGCCGTCGCAACATTCGTCTCCGTGGTCAGCGAGGATCCGGATGGGCAGGGTCCCGACGGCGGCAGACCAGACGTGACGAGAGGCCCCGGAGGGTCGACTGTGGCGGCACAGATTTGCATGGAGTGCACTTTTGGGGTATGTTCTCACACCGCTTGACATTACAGTGTCTCATATGGCACCAATCATGATATAAAGCCACGTTGAAATTGCATGACTTCTATTTTAAGGCGCAGTTCAAGGGATCAGGTGAACACGCACATGATACACTATCACATCATCGGAACAGACCGTTAATGACGGCGATAAGCAAATGCTTTCTTGTCCATTTTGATATCGTTGGCCACAGACCAACTTGTTATGGCCCGTATGCACTAAACATTGGAAAACAGTAAAATCCAAGTTTAAAATTTTGTAAAAAAGGCGTATTTGCCTGAAAATCGACAAACTGTACAAACAAAAGTGTCACAATACGGCTTCTGATGCAAAGCTATGAAATGATGTTACACTGTTTTGAACTTGTTGCAATTGCGTATTTGAAACTTGTGCAATTTTTTGATATGTCAGATTACTGTACTAAAGCGCCGATTTACTAACTTTCAAATTAATTTCTTTACAATTCGTTGCAAATAGTGTCTATGTTTTTCTTCAAGACATGTCTCCGCAACGAGCGGGAGAGCGGGCGCGCGGCACCGATGAAGTGGACCTCTGTCGCACTTGCTTTGCTCTCTGCGAACGCCGACGGCTATAGCGGCCGCGACGATGTAGACCTCTCCTAGTCACACACAAACCATGTTTTTCAGCTTCATCGCTGTAGTTGACCCACCCACACCCGACAGACCCGACGAGAGAACTCTAATTTTTTGTGTTTCTCGGGAGGTCCGCTCTCTCTCACACGATGTTACAGTCGCATAGGTGCAGATATAGCCCTCAGAATCCCCTTAACAGTATCGCTTCTCGGCCTTTTGGCTAAGATCAAAGTGTAGTATCTGTTCTTATAGTTTTAACCAACTGTACGGTACAATTGTACCAATTCTGGTTAATTAATTTTTGGGACTTGGCGGAATGCAGGAGCTTGCTCCTCTTCTGCCGCGGGTCGACCCGGTATAGCACTTACCTCCGGGAACGGCCCATCCTCCTACGGGGGGAAAATAAAAACAACTGTAATTAATAAACTGCATAAATTTGAAAATGCACACAAGAAGGACTAAAATCCGTCGAAAACCGACAAAATTCCGCTGAATTCTATTGAATTCCAAAATTTTCTATGGTTTTGTGTTTGCATCATGTAGATTGAGGCCTGAGGATTCCGAATCCGTTGAGATTGCCGTTCAAACTGTCAAAATGGCGATTTTTGGGTGCTGAATTTCATGTACCAGAAGCAAAAAGGTGCAACAGTTGCACATTTTGTGTTCTGGTACTCAGCTGACCTGTTGGTTTGGGCGTTAGAAATGGAAACTCTCGCCCAAGATCGCGGAATTTCCGCCAAAAATGAGCAAAATTGCAGATTATTTTGCAATGTTTGATACACTGTTTAATTTTGCACTTGTTGCTTTGTAAATAAATGTGTGCGGTATTTATAAACAAACTAGAAACGGCGTTGTCAGTTTGAAAACAAGCTCATGTTGGCGAAAAACTAAAAACTCGACGAAGTTCTAAAAATTAATGGAGCTGCCTTTGTATTTTCTTGAAAGTGACGGAAAACATACAACATGTTATTTTTGTTTTGTTACCGTTGCTTTAAAAGTATTAATAAAACAAGCAAAGTTGAGCAATATTTCAGAACGAAATTTAGAGAAATTTGTTGATGTACAAAAGAAAAAGCTAAATCATGTAAAAACAAAGTTAAAATCATTTGCAAAGCTGTGGTTTGAAAAGCGAAAAGCTTGAAATTCATGAGAAATGGATTACTCATCGTCCCTAATCTTTTTAAAACATAAGTGAAAGTAATGAGTCAGTTTGAATTTCACACGCTTCTTATTGTTTTTAATTTTGACTGAACTGTTTCGAAGGCCAATATAAAGATGAAACACAGCGTCGAAGCGTATCACCGGTATCTTCTTCATCGCGGCGGCATAATACAGGGGTAAATTTTCAGAGACCATTGCTCATCTGAATCACCGACGATGCTAAACTTGATGCAGCTTTCCGTTTTTCTGCTGATCCTGTGCATTCTAAGTACATTCGACGTCGGTCTGTCAATTTTCAGAGACCATTGCTCATCTAATGACGACTGTCCTGGATTCTGCATTCCGGACAAAGGCTGCGTGGTAATCATACTTTTCAATTTTAAAACCGTTGTTCAAACCCGCTTTTGCAGGATTTACCGTAAACAGCGAAAACCAAGCCGAAGCATCGGAACAAATAATGCATGCAATTTCGTGAAATGATTATTTGCCAAGGCTTCGTGCATGTTAACTATTTAATAAAGCGTAAACAAACGGATCTTTATACCTTGTATTTTTTTTCACTTACAAAAAGAAACAATAATATTTCAAGTTTACGTACAAACTAAATACAAATTAAACTACAAGTTAAAGCAAAACGCAGCTAAAAACTATCAAATTGGCGATTTTAGGGTGCTGAATTTCATGTACCAGAAGCAAAAAGGTGCGACAGTTGCAGGTTTTGTGTTCTAATACTCGAAAATCAGCTCGCTTAATTGCTCGTTTTTGCCTCAAATAGCCCGTTTTGCAGCGTTTTGACGCTGGCACGGTACAGGCAATTGCCAGAGGCGTCGATTGTGTTAACTTGGATCGTAGAAATAAAAAGCTCCGCCCCGGATCGGTAAAATTCCGTGAAAAAGTCAGAAAATTGCACTTTTATTGACATAATTTCAGTATTTTTGCACAGTTTTGCAGTCAGTTTTGTGAAAGTAGATAGCACCGGTATCACTGATTCAAAGTTCAACGTTTTCAGCGTGAAAATGCGCTCAAGAACACCCAAAAACCGCCAAAAACAGGCAAAATTCCGCAAAATTCCACTGAATTCCAAAGTTTTCTATAGTTTTACTTTTGCGTCATGTTAAGTGAAATCTGGGGGTTCCAAACCCATTTAATTTGCTGTTAAAACTGTCAAATTGGCGATTTTAGGGTGCTGAATTTCATGTACCAGAAGCAAAAAGGTGCGACAGTTGCACGTTTTGCGTTCTAATACTCGAAATTCAGCACGTCAAGTTGCCTGTTTTTGCTTTGAATACCTTTTTTTGCAGCGTTTTGACGCTGTCACGGTACAGGCAATGGCCAGAGGCATCGATCGTGTTAACTTGGGTCGTGGAAACTAAAAATTCTGCCCAGGATCGGTAAAATTCCGTGAAAAATTCAGAAAATTGCACTTTATTGACAAAATTTCAGTGTTTTTGCACAGTTTTGCACTCAGTTTTGTGAAAGTAAAATTCAGCGGAGTCACAGATTCCAAATTCAACGTTTTTAGCGTAAAAGTGCGTTCAAAAACGACTGAAATCTGCCAAAAACTGGGAAAATTCCGCAAAATTCTGGTGAATTCCAAAGTTTTCTGTAGTTTTACATCTGCGTCATGTTCAGTGAGCTCTGAGAGTCGCAAATCCGTTTAATTTGCCGTTGAAACTATCAAATTGGCGATTTTAGGGTGCTGAGTTTCATGTAACAGAAGCAAAAAGGTGCGACAGTTGCACGTTTTGCGTTCTGGTACTCGAAATTCAGCTCGTAAAATCGCCCGTTTTTGCCGCAAATACCCCATTTTGCGGCGTTTTGACGCTGGCACGGTGCACGCACATGCCAGAGGCATCGATCGTGTAAACTTGGGTCGTGGAAACAAAAAATTCCGCGAGGGATCGGTAAAATTTCGTGAAAAAGTCAGAAAATTGAACTTTTCTTGACGAAACTTCAAAGTTTTTGTACAGTTTTGAAGTCAGTTCTGTGAAAGTAGATATCAACGCTATTACTGATTCGAAGTTCAACGTTTTTAGCGTGAAAATGCGCTCAAGTACGACTGAAAACCGCCAAAAATTGGCAAAATTCCACTAAATTCCGCATAATTCCAAAATTTTATAAAGTTTTACATTTGCGTCATTTTCAGTCATGTCTGGGGGTCACAAATCCGTTGAGTTTGCCGTTAAAACTGTCAAAATGGCGATTTTAGGGTGCTGAATTTCATGTACCAGAAGCAAAAAGGTGCGACAGTTGCACGTTTTGCGTTCTGGTACTCGTAATTCACTTCGTAAAATCGCCCGTTTTTGCCGCAAATACCCCATTTGCGGCGTTTTGACGCTGGCATGGTGCACGCACATGCCAGAGGTATCGATCGTGTAAACTTAGGTCGTGGAAACAAAAAATTCTGCCCAGATCGGCAAAATTCCGTAAAAAATTCAAATAATTGAACTTTTATTGACGAAACTTCATTGTTTTTGCACAGTTTTGCAGTCAGTTCTGTGATAGTAGATATCAGCGCTATCACTGATTCAAAGTTCAATGTTTTTAGCGTAAAAATGCGCTCAAGAACGACTGAAAACCGCCAAAAATTGGCAAAATTCCGCAAAATTCCACTGAATTCCAAAAATTTATAAAGTTTTACATTTGCATCATCCTCAGTGAGATCTGGGGGTTCTAAAACCGTTTAGTTTGCCGTTACAACTGTCAAATTGGCGATTTTAGGGTGCTGAATTTCATGTACCAGAAGCAAAAAGGTGCGACAGTTGCACGTTTTGCGTTCTGGTACTCGAAATTCAGCTCGTCAAATTGCCCGTTTTTGCCCCAAATACACCATTTTGCGGCGTTTTGAAGCGAGCACGGTACAGGCAATGGCCAGAGGCATTGATCGTGGAAACTTAGGTCGTGGAAACAAAAAATTCTGCCCAGGATCGGCAAAATTCCGTAAAAAATTCAAATAATTGAACTTTTATTGACGAAACTTCATTGTTTTTGCACAGTTTTGCAGTCAGTTCTGTGATAGTAGATATCAGCGCTATCACTGATTCAAAGTTCAATGTTTTTAGCGTAAAAATGCGCTCAAGAACGACTGAAAACCGCCAAAAATTGGCAAAATTCCGCAAAATTCCACTGAATTCCAAAAATTTAAAAAGTTTTACATTTGCATCATTCTCAGTGAGGTCTGGGGGTCACAAATCCGTTGAGTTTGCCGTTAAAACTGTCAAACTGGCGATTTTAGGGTGCTGAATTTCATGTACCAGAAGCAAAAAGGTGCGACAGTTGCACGTTTTGCGTTCTGGTACTCGAAATTCAGCTCGTCAAATTGCCCGTTTTTGCCCCAAATACCCCATTTTGCGGCGTTTTGAAGCGAGCACTGTACAGGCAATGGCCAGAGGCATTGATCGTGGAAACTTAGGTCGTGGAAACAAAAAATTCTGCCCAGGATCGGCAAAATTCCGTAAAAAATTCAAATAATTGAACTTTTATTGACGAAACTTCATTGTTTTTGCACAGTTTTGCAGTCAGTTATGTGATAGTAGATAGCAGCGGTGTCAATGAATTTAAATTTGAAATTTACAACGTGAAAACGGACTCAAGAACGACTGAAAATCGCCCAAAACTGGCAAAATTCCGCAAAATTCCACTGAATTCCAAAAATTTATAAAGTTTTACATTTGCATCATCCTCAGTGAGGTCTGGGGGTTCTAAAACCGTTTAGTTTGCCGTTAAAACTGTCAAATTGGCGATTTTAGGGTGCTGAATTTCATGTACCAGAAGCAAAAAGGTGCGACAGTTGCACGTTTTGCGTTCTGGTACTCGAAATTCAGCTCGTCAAATTGCCCGTTTTTGCCTCAAATACCCCATTTTGCGGCGTTTTGAAGCGAGCACGGTACAGGCAATGGCCAGAGGCATCGATCGTGTAAACTTAGGTCGTGAAAACGAAAAATTCTGCCCAGGATCGGCAAAATTCCGTAAAAAATTTAAAAAATTGCATTTTCTTGATGAAACTTCAAAGTTTTTGTACAGTTTTGCAGTCAGTTCTGAGAAAGTAGATACCAGCGCTATCACTGATTCAAAGTTTAACGTTTTTAGCGTGAAAATGCGCTCAAGAACGACTGAAGTTCGTTGGAAACTGGCAAAATTCCACTAGATTCCAAAAATTTATAAAGTTTTACATTTGCATCATCCTCAGTGAGGTCTGGGAGTTCTAAAACCGTTTAGTTTGCCGTTAAAACTGTCAAATTGGCGATTTTAGGGTGCTGAATTTCATGTACCAGAAGCAAAAAGGTGCGACAGTTGCAGGTTTTGTGTTCTGGTACTCGAAATTCAGCTCGCTAAATTGGTCGTTTTTGCCTCAAACAGCCCGTTTTGCGGCGTTTTGAAGCGAGCACGGTACAGGCAATGGCCAGAGGCATCGATCGTGTAAACTTAGGTCGTGAAAACAAAAAATTCTGCCCAGGATCGGCAAAATTCCGTAAAAAATTTAGAAAATTGCACTTTTCTTGACGAAACTTCAAAGTTTTTGTACAGTTTTGCAGTCAGTTCTATGAAAGCAGAAATCAGCGGTGTCACTGATTCAAAGTTCAATTTTTTTAGCGTGAAATTGCGTTCAAGAACGACTGAAAACCGCCTAAAACTAGCAAAATTCCGCAAAATTTCACTGAATTCCAAAGTTACCCCGTTTTTAGAGGATCCATAAACGGGATCTAATTGCGACTTCCAAAATACAGATAAAGCGCCGTAGTTTTAAAACGACAGATAGAGTAGACCGTGGAGAAAAAGTATGCAAAGCTAATTAGAAAAGCTGTATGCGCATATTTTTTGGCATATTCCCGTCTTGGCACTTCTACCGCACGGGGTGCCCTACAGCGGTAATTCGAAAATGATAAGTAATGCAGTTTGGGAGCAAGGAAGCAAGCGGCTGATTGAGATAGTTTCATATTCGATAAACGGGTATCGAAGATCAACAGCCGGCTTTCTTTTAATTGATCTGCACCAATGTAAATAATACTATTAGACCGATTCCAAATTAGAGAGATTTTCGGATTTTGGCCTATTTTTAAATTTCAAACTTAAATTTAAATTTAAAAAGGGTTCAAGAGATTGATTGTGATTTTTTTTAAATAAGAAGTAAAGTATTTGTTGTTAAATCTGACACAGTTCCAACATATTGCACGCGTGCTTAAATTACAAGCACGCTACAAATTAAGGTGATTTTTTGGAATTTTGGCCAATTTTCAAATTTCAACTATCCTTTAAAAAGGGTTTCAGATACAAATGTTGATACTCTAAAACAAGAAATGCGGTAGTTGTAGTTAACTCTGTTACAGTTTTAACATATTACACGCGTGCTTAACTTACAAGCACGCACTTGTTTCAAAAAACAAAATGTGTGCGTAATCTAAACACCTGCGGCAGTGCGCAACTGTCCCAAGTAAAAAAATTTGCTGAATTTATCAAAAACGTTACTGATTCCGGCCGGAATCGAACCGGCGACCTTCAGTGTGTTAGACTGACGTGATAACCCCTACACCACGGAATCAGGTGTCAGCTGAATCTAAGAAACAAACTGGCCAACATCGAGAGTCAGAAGTAAAATTTGATTTTTGACTTTTTGGCCTGTTTTTAGTGTTGTAGATCATTTACGCTTCTAGTTAACATCAACAAATACAGTTAAAGCTAGTTAGTCAATAAACCTACACCACGGAATCAGGTGATAGCTGTACCTAGGAAACGAACTGGGCAACATCCACCCCCTGATACAAGAAAAGAGGTCAAAAATGGCCAAAGTGTATAAAGCCCGCCAAACTCGAACATGTGCCAACAAGACTTTTGAAAGATTGATTTTTTTCATCAAGTTTGACGCCGATTTCGTCCCATTCTGCGTGCGTCCAAGAACGGCACGACCCAGTGCCCAAAAAGGGCCGTGCGCCTGGAGCAATGCTAGCTTGATCGCGAAAGTTGCATCCGAAGCAAAATTCAAAATCCAGAAGAAGTCTCTCTGGGCCCAAAACGCTAGGATTACGGTAAAGCTGTGAAAATGCCGTGCCAAGTGAGAACTCAACAGACTAGACTTTTTTTCACCATTTCAAATCGGGCCAATTTGACTCATTATATTTTTCAATGATGCAGTATATGGTCCCGGTGTTTGTAAGACGGATTTAGCCGGATTCATTGGGTGCGTGCCGAGTTATGAATTATCAAAGTTGGCAAAATTTCGCTTTGGGTGGTCCCATATCGCGAGCGCATTTCGCTCTTTCGAGAGAGAGTGAGGGAGGGTAAGAGCGTGCAGACGTTAGACAGCAAGTGGGGCGAGCGAACCCAGCCAGCTGCCTGCGTGCACGGTTAGAGAGTGGGTCCCCTCGCAGAGACCGTGCGGCTCGGCTTGGGGGACGCCAGACAGTGAAAGTGAGGGGAGGCAAGCCCGAGGCTCGGCCGAGACCTCTGATTGGGATTTGTGGGGCTTTGAATAGGGTTTGATGCATTCGCACAAGACTTGACTGAACGCAGATTTTGCACAAATTCTTCAAAATTGCAAATCGTAAAGGGGACCCCTTGGGGTTTTTAGAACGCGCATAAATGTGTCGTGCGGGGGTCCGGATAAGGGGGAAAAGTGTGCCCGTGTCTCCGGTTGCCACGACATTGATTTGCCTCCGGGGTTTTGCCCTTTTTAGGGCCTGATCAATGTCGTCGTCGGCCCGGTTCAAGGTAGAAAATGAACCCATTTCTCCAAATGGCACGACATTACATTGCCCTCAAAATTTCGCGCGCGTTCAAAAGTGTCGTAGAGGGGTTCAGATCAAGGAGGCTAACGTGCCCGAGTCTTCAGATGGCACGACTTGGAATTCCTCTCAGGATTTCGAACTTGCTAAAGTGTCGTGCGAGGGCCCGGATGGAGGGGAAAGCGTGCCCGTGCCTCCAGACAGCGAGACATGTTTTTGCCCTGAGGGTTTTGCCGTTCTTGGTGCTCGATTAAAAGTGTCGTCGATGGGCCCGGTTCGAGCAGGAAATCGAACTCATGTCTCCAGATGCCACGACATCGAGTTGCCCTCGGATTTCGCGCAGGTGCAAAAGTGTCGTCGATGGGCCCACATTAAGCGGAAAAGTGTGCCTCAGCCTCCGGACCGCGCGACATGGATTTGCCCTCGGGGCATCGTCATCTAGAGGCAGGATCAAGCCGGCGTGCTCTGACGTCACCGCAACAGTGTCCCCGCCTGATCGTATCAGTCAACAGCATCCGTGGCTCAGTTGGTAGCACGTCGTGCTACCACGCCCACCGCCTCGGGTTCGGATCCCCGAGGTGTGAAAAGTCTTTCGTCAGATTTATCAAATCGTGCCATGGCATTATAACAATTGGGTGGTTGGGTATGCAAATTTGTGCAAAAATTCCCGAAACTTCAAAATAACGCTAGGAAAATTTTACAAAATTCCAGAGTATTCAGAATTTCACGGCGAGTTCAAAAATCGCCATGTCATCGTCGTAACGTTCATTTTGTTTTTTCAAATGCTCATATTTCTGAAAGGAGAGACGGATTGGGGCCGCCGAAGGCGGCCCTGATTCTTCTCTCCCAAAACCTTTCCTCCTGTGACTTTTTATTCCTTTGTGACTTACCATGCTGGGAAACTTATATGCAGGAGTCGCGCGAGCGCCGGAGCCCAAAAGTTGCCGGCCGAAGGCCGGCAACTTTTGGGCGTAGGCGCGAAGCGCCCCCAGCGGAGCTGCCAGCCCGTAGGGCTGGTCGAGAGTGAAAAATAAAATATTTTATTTTTTAATTTTTTGTTCTTTTTTGTGTTGTGGGTGTTATATGCTTTGTATTAACAGAAACAGAATCCATTTAAGCTGGTAACATAAGTATCCAAAATGACATTCAAAAATTAAATCGACGATGGTGGCGCACTCTCGGAACATGCGATCTGTCAACAGTGCCGCGCCGCTGACATGGTTGCTACACTTTGCAGAACCGTCTAAACGTTTAAAAACAGTGTTCATGGGTGCTCCTCTTTCATTCGGAGAATTCAACATGCTTACGTTACAATCTCAGAGACCATGGTGATTCGTTATTCACCTGTCACTTAACCTCGCCTACGACATAAAGTTCACTAAACCTGTTATTGGTAATCCACATTTGATAAATATTGTTACGTTTTGGAAACCGTTTTCCAACTAACTTTTTGCTTAAAGAGCGCCCAACTCTGGAAAACATGGGGTTTTTCTTTAATCAAAATGGTTATTACATAGTTAACAACATTTTATGCGATAACAAAGTGTTGACTAGAATAAGAAAACCAATGAAAACAAACAAAATTTCAATAAATCAAAGTATTTTACAGTTCATCTAATCTCAAGCTAGCTAATATAAGTCGCAGCTACTTTAACAACCTAGTCCGTGTTAAGTTCAGTTCTAAGCCAGAAACTATTCCACATTACAAACATGAGTGCTATATGGTTTTTGTTACAGTTTTGTTAAGTTATGCTGACGACCTGTCTTTTTACCTACTTTTTAGAAACACTGGTCATGCAATGGGGTTAGTTTAAACGCCTGTTTTTGAAATCAGCTGTCTTCAAACAGAAATCTGTAACACATTTTTCCTTCAAGAATCGGTCATAGTCAGTCAATGTCTTGGAAAGCTTTCACCGACTATTTCTGGGTAAAACAGCCTCGTCAAACCCCGGAAATTTCTGAGTTTTTTCTAAACCGAACAGTTGGATCTTTAACTTTGTTATGTTTCGATTCAATGTTGTTCTTATTTACTTTTTACGTTATTTGGACACAGTCTTCTAAATTGGGCTCATTTAGATGGTATCTGTTAAACCAGCTTCTGTTTTCTCATGGACTTGAATTCGGCATTTTGTTGTACAGTCCGGTGATGATGGGCTCGTATTTGGCTATTTATGCGGTGAGTCAGCATGAGTAAACCATTGCTGTGTAGAAAACGGTGTGATTTCAGGCAGGTGTTTACGGCTATTTTGCTACAACTCAAATGTCATACATACTAATTTTTCTGGCATTTATCTTCTGTATGCACATATTTTTTGGCATTTTCCTATCGCTATTTAACAGATTTGTGTTTTTATTTCGCCCACATTATAAGAAAATGCTCCACAACAAATATACCTTTTCAATCATTGTGCTTGTTCATGTTCTTTTTGACGCACTTATGATGTGGGGAGCGCATTCATCTGTCCAGTTTAATCATTTTTCATCTATGGCAGAATTAACACGTAATGAAACGGGTCACATGTTCGACAGATGGCTGGACGACGGCGACAAATTTTTGTATGTTTCAGAATTCGATGGCAGACTACGTGCCTTTTCTTTTATCATTCTATGCGTACTCATCGTTATTTTCTTTACGTTGATTGCCATAGTTGTATGGTTTACCGTTAACGTTTTTATTCTCAAAAAAAAGTCTCAAACTATGAATAGTAACTCAACAGATTTATTGATGACCGTTTTAGTTCATACGGGTTCCTGTCTTTTCTTTGTGTTTTTTCCTGCCATTGTAATGCTCGCCTGCTGGACTTTTGCAATCGATGGCAGTGGTAATGCTGTCAATGTACTTTTACATCTGTTTTCGGTCAATGGCACCGCTGATATGATAGCAATGTTATATTTTGTAAAGCCGTATAGGACTTATTGTATTAGTTGGATACGTAAAATTTTTAAAGTGAAATCACGCAAAACTGATGCGCTTTTTATTACGGCTATTGGAACGAAATTTCGTAGTGGATGATGAATTTGATTTGCTTTGTAATAGAAAAAAATGATAAATAAAAAACCTTTACCTCATTTAATTGACAGAGTTCTTAAAAAACAAAACAAAAATGATCTATAAAAAATCATGCAGTATAGACACTTCACATGCCTGCACACTGCAAACGATGCTATCACCCATAAAGCTGTGCACATGACGCACCACAATTACAAATGCTTGGTCAAGTTTTGTTGAGTAACTGCTAGTTTCTGCTATTAGAATTTATTGGGTATGAGGGAAAATTTTTTCCGATAGTCAAAAATTTTGGAAAAACTTCGAAAAAAAATTTAGTTTTAACCTGAAGTCAACCGGGTTTTTTTAAATATGGTCACTGATATCTGGTGCCTTCGCGGGCTTGAAACCACGGCGGCCCGTTGAGAAAGAAAGCAACGGCATCGATCGAAAGTTGGCGAGTAAAGTAGAGAGATCGTCGACTTTGATCGAACCGTTTGAGCACAGAAGTGGCTCCACGGCTCCCGGCCGGGGTAGTTGAAGAGTGTTAGCCCTGGGCTACAAGGTGGATTTGAAACGCGGGCCGGGCTCGACCTCGTTGAATTTTTATATTTTTTTTATTTCGCACAACCCGCGCATTTCCAAGTTCCCGACCCCTAAAAAATTTAAAATATTTTTTTCTCAGGAACCGTTGAGGCGGCATTTTATGTAAATTTGTTAAAATACTATTAGTGACTGTGTAGTCATTTTCAAGAAGTTTCTGGACGATGCGCGTTAAGAAGTTTGAAATCCCGAAATTAGGCCTAAATTCTAGGAGCCTCAGGCGCTTTGGTAGATATGTGGCATGATGATTCCTAGAGGGCCTCTGATTACTTTATAGGGGTTTTGAATCTGAAAGCGTCTCTTTGCGCAAGTGGAGAAACAAAATTCGAAGTTTGGTGGCGGGCTGCATCTCGATTTTCATCGCATAGTATGGTCATGCCGCCCCGCGGCACCTTCATATTTTTTTTGTAAGACGCTAAGATGTTGCGCTATAACATGTTTCATACCCGATCTAAAATAATGAGAAATGGTTGAAATAATAAAAAATCAAAAAAAACTTTTCCTCATACCCAATATATTACCCAACATGGGGTCTGCTGTAAGGATTTTATTAATAAAACCAACTTATCCGTCTTTAATTATTTAGTTGTCTGCTCCCGATTCGTGCATCGTTACTCACACAGTTACCATCCAACGAGACGCTTTATACAAGTCTGGCTTCCGCAAAGTTCCTGGTGCACCAGAATTGACATGGATACTTCACGTTTATCCATTTGGTGTAGACAATAAAACCAACATGGTTGAAGCCGTTTTGTGGGTTCTTGGAGGTGGCACAACAACCGTCCTTGTGACGTTTGAAATTGAAGGTGATAGATGTAATGGTTTCCTTTACTGTGCGACAATTTTATATATATTTTTCAGACTTATTCGATCCACAAACTTACAATGAAAAGAAAGTAAAACACAAATATCGGTTTAAAGATAATAAGACGTTGAGAAGTACTACACTGAAAAAAATTTGTGACAAAAAGGAGTGTTACGGTGTTTTGCGTAATGAATTCGTCACAACCCGGTTGTGACAATTTTTTGTCACAAAGATTTTGTGACGGATTCGTCACACATTGTTTCGTCACAAAGATTTTGTGACGAATTCGTCACACATTGTTTTGTCACAAAGATTTTGTGACGAATTCGTCACACATTGTGAACATAAAAATCACACAACTTCAAGATTGCTTAAACGTTGAAATATCCATAAAAACCTGACAGCCGACTCTCCTTTTGTGACCAATTGTTATGATAAATAAAAAATCTGATTTTCTAAAATTTTTTTTGAGGTCAGCTTCGAAGACCTCAAAAAAAATTAAGCCATTAATGTTTATTTAATACAAACCAAAAGCCAAGCAATTTAATAAAAAAAGCCATTAATAAAAAACAAATAATAAAGAAGCCATTGCAAATAATAAAAAAGCCAATAACACAACGAAACGCCATTACTCGTTATCAGCCAAGAATCCGAAGATGACTCGCACCTGCGTGATTGAGTGGGTGGCTTCATAAAGCCGGAAAGCTTGGAGGTGCGGAAGCTCGTAGTCGGTCAAGCCGCAATAGGTGAATCCGGTGCGCTGCAGGGCCAGAATTGTAGCGTCATCGAGAGCCTGTCGAGTCAACATTGTAGCGGTGCCATTGGGTTTGAGGGCGTAAGCCAACGTCTGCAAAAATGGTTTCATTCTATGTAATATTAGCAAGTAAACCAACCTGGGCAGCCTTTTCAAGTTCTTTTTCGATAGGCACATCTCCGACAATAAGCAACAAGCTAGCCAGGTTCGTCGTTTTCTCGTTCAGTTCTTCGGAGCGTTGATGGAAGTGACGAATTGCGTGGATGTTGTCGACAAACAACGAATTGTCCGTCTTTGTGCAATCAAACCTGAAAAAAAAACAAAGTTCAGAACATATCATTAAAGTTTTAATGAAAACTCACTTGAGAGATCCCATACCAAGCGGCATAAGATGAAGCATGCCACGGAGTCTCCCAATAGGGGATGTCAACCCAAAGTTCAGCATTTCGATTGACGATGCCTTAACACAGCCCTTGAGGATCGATTCAATGTGGACAATGTTGTATGTGCCGGCGATGACAATCTCTCGAGCATTGCTGAAGAAGCCCGACACAGCGAAGGGTTCCATGAAGTCGTAGGGGGTGCCTCGGGGAAAGTCGGCTACGACTTCGACGTAGTTAGCAGCAACTTCGCTTTGAAGGTGGGTCTTGACTGCGTTCCCAACACACATCACGGAGCTCTTGTCTTGGCGTGTGAACGCGATTTTGGACATGGTGCAATGCAGTTTGACGACTCCATCAGTTGGCTTGCAGGAGGCTTGCTGGGTGTCGAGAACGGGCTTGAAGGTGAATGGACCACGAGGGTGTTGTTTGCCAATCTAAAACGCAAAAACTTTGAAAAAAATTCGGGGAAATTGGCCGTAAATAACTTACTGAAGGGCTAAGAAAGCCATCGCCAACGAGTCGAAGCCCCTGGTCATTCTCAATGCCAGCCAAATCATTCACAGCCAGGAGGGGACGGTAGTCATCAAAAGCGGTTTGGAAGCCAGTCTGAGCAATGGATGAAGCCACTTCAGTAGTTGCGTCGGACGCACAGCCACGAGATGAGTCGATGGGGCCAGAGCCAGTATCAATGTTGATGCCATCTTCGCCAACGCCGATGTCGAACGACTGTGGAGGGTTGACGATGACAGGCGTTGTTGGGCAAAGTGATAAGTCGACGATGGTGGTCGGAGCGATGTTAATGTTATAAATGTTGACAGTTGGCTCGGCAAGGGGAACTTGTTGCTCGACCCTCATTATGTCTGAAATTTTGATAAAAGTTAGAGTATAACACGGTCACGAACAAGTTAACGTAACAAAAAACGCGTCACGATTGGCACGAAACGAAACAATCACGCGAAATTACGTTTTCGATGGACTGATTGACAAGTTTCTCACCATAGCAAAAATCGATCGCTGATTTGACCGTTTCAACATCGAAAATGAGAAATGCACGATCATAACAATGCTCGCAATAACAGGAAAGGAAATACAAAGTCAAGTGGAATGATAAAAAGAGAGAAATGGGAGAGAATATCACGAGCCACGACAGAACCGACCTAGTCGGAGCAAGAGAATTACAAATTATGAAATCAGTAAGATTTAGGAAGATATCAATCAAAGCATTATACAGTATACAAATTGCTGTCAGGCAATTCGCCTTACGACAGATTATGGTGCACGCCAAAACGTGTTTTAAAACAAACACACACGCACCGCCACCGGCGGTGCACTCGCAATCCGCATATGTGCGGACAGGTGCTTTTGGAAAGCTGATCAATTGATCGTCAAAGATCAGCAGAGCGGACAAAACATCCGACTTCGAAACGACGGCACAACTCGTCAGACCTGTGTCCGCCGGCAGCCAAAAAAAAGACGGTCTTGGGGTGCCAATCATGACAAACTCCTTGTAAATGCGACGAGCTTGAGACCGCAGCCGAGATTGACTGGAGACAGGAGTCGCTGAAATTATATATCCAGTCAGCCCCAAAGTTGCTTAAACTGTTAACTAAATGAACCCGATCATGAAACTGAGGCTTCTTCTCGCAAAAGTTGCAGAAAGACAGCGTGGAGGACAATGATAAGGATGCGGCCCTTCTGCAAGAAACTCAGCCCAGAGACGAGGGCATCCATCTGTTTGACGACCCGGCTCTTGGGCGCGCCCAGAATCGACACAATGTGCACGATTTGGCCACAGGGAAATGCCAAATGCCGTGGGGAACAAGTGAACCTCGGGGGACATTTATGAGGAGGTAAGGGATAAATTGGATCGTCGTGTAGGGATATCTGGATCTCGTGATTGTGACGGTCAGGATTATAGACTGATAGCGCCCGTTCATAGCACAATGAACGGGCGTGAAGTCTTTGGAATTCTGGGTTTAGACAAGCTTGAAGCCGGTAAAGACGTCGTTGAAGCTTTTGTCGTCGCGGAGATCGAAAATGGGTAGCAGAAAGCTGCCTAAACTACGCCCCTTTTTGGCCGTTTCAAAAAAGCCCAAAATTTCACGAATCAAAACATTTTTAGCTTGGTCCCTCGAATCAAAAAAACGGCAAAAACCCACCACTGTTGTCAGGATTGTTCTTTGTGTAGTAATTCTTGCACAAATTGACCGTAATCGTGCCAACTTTGAAGCAACTTAACACAGCCTTCGAAACGGGACGCGAGCCGACGCTCATCCGATAGAAGGTGTGGATCCGGGTCACGAGTTCGCGATAGACATCAAGTCGGATTTGCGAAATCAAAAGCAGTGCTTGGGCTGATAGTTCGTGGTGAAGAAGCTTGTTGTTGCCCTCTTTGCGGCGCCAGTAGAGGATCGAGACACGGGCTTCGTTTATGTGGGCTTCTTCGGCGGTGATCCTGTTGGCGAGGCGCTGGAATGGCAGTTTGACTTTGAAAAATGATGTGGAAAAGGGTATGAAAGGATAATAGGTAAACGATATGGCATTGTAGAAAGCTCACCCTAAGTCCATCCCGAAAACTGCCCTCAGCCACATGCTCCATCGTCGTTTCAAAGCTCAAAAACGAGCCAAAACTGTGCAAGGCTGGGCGACGGGGTGCCACAGTGCCTTGAGGGGTTGAAGCGGCATCGGGTTTGTAGGATAAACGTGCCGAGGGCGCTGGGAGTTCGTTGATGTGGGCTGGGAGGGAGCGCCTGGAAGTTGTTTAACGATGTAAAAGGTCAAAATTATCTGCGCAACGTTAAAAATGGTACGAAAAAGGTCAAATTTCAACGCGCAAAGTCCAAAAAACGGCTTTTTTCATCAATATAAACAAAAAACCCACCATTTAGCATTGCCCAGCTTGAAAGCCTGCGCCGAATAGGGCTCCTTTTTCTGGGAAAACACCCGTGTGCACGAGGTCGCGATAGACATCGAGTTGGATTTGCGAAATCAAAAGCAGTGCTTGGGCTGATAGTTCGTGGTGAAGAAGCTTGTTGTTGCCCTCTTTGCGGCGCCAGTAGAGGATCGAGACACGGGCTTCGTTTATGTGGGCTTCTTCGGCGGTGATCCTGTTGGCGAGGCGCTGGAATGGCAGTTTGACTTTGAAAAATGATGTGGAAAAGGGTATGAAAGGATAATAGGTAAACGATATGGCATTGTAGAAAGCTCACCCTAAGTCCATCCCGAAAACTGCCCTCAGCCACATGCTCCATCGTCGTTTCAAAGCTCAAAAACGAGCCAAAACTGTGCAAGGCTGGGCGACGGGGTGCCACAGTGCCTTGAGGGGTTGAAGCGGCATCGGGTTTGTAGGATAAACGTGCCGAGGGCGCTGGGAGTTCGTTGATGTGGGCTGGGAGGGAGCGCCTGGAAATGTAAATGGTCAAAACTGCCTGCGCAAAGGAACAAAGAAAGTCAAATTTGTTCGCGCAACGTCACAAAAAGTGTTTTTCCATCGAAATAATGAAGAAACATACCATTTAGCATTGTCCAGCTTAAAAGACTGCGCCGAATAGGGCTCCTTTTTCTGGGAAAACATCCGTGTGCACGAGGTCGGCGTCGTGATCGCTGCCAGGCTCGTCGTGTATCGGGTCGGAGGGCCTTGCGGGGTCACGCATTCATCATCCAGATTGAATTTACGCTAAAAACAAACCAAATCTCTTCAAAAAATATATAAAATCCGCAAAAATATATATAAAACCCCCACTTACCGAGCTCGTTGGCGTGTGCCATTCTCACCTCATCTTCTCCAGCTTCATCCACTCCTCCGAAATGTCAAAATCAAGTTCATCACTGTCCGATGACGAGTAATACGCGCGTTTGGCCGGTTTCAACGAGCTTCGTTGGCGTTTGCTGTTTTTCGGGGTCGAAGCCGCCGACACTTCCAAATTTTCTATCGAACTGAGCGCTGTCAGATCGTTTTCCGTCCGTTGCTCCACTTCAACGATGGCAGACCGGTCAAGGAACCGGGACTCGAAGCAGCTTACGGTCGAGATCGGACAATCCAGAGTGGCTGGAAGGCGCAAGGGCTCGTGGACCGGCATCCGACGACGAGCTCGACAAATCGCTATAACTGTCCGAGAAAGAGGGAAGAGGGCCAGACATTCTACAATTTCAAGTTTTTAAAAACAGCAACATAGAAAATTTTAAAGGTATTTCAAGGCCATCTGACCACATAAAAATCAAATTCCACAACCGTCAGTGCAAAAACTTTACTCGGAATTCCTAACAAACAGAAAAATCAAAAACAGGATCGAAATGAAACACGAAAAGAGACCATTTGACAATAATTAACACACAATTAAACGATATTCTTGATTTGTTCTTCGTAGACCTTGAGCTCGCCAACGAGAGGATTCACGGCACGTCCGGGCTGGGGTTCAACGCTCAGAATCAGGGTTCCAATGAAGGTCAGAATCTTCTCCGCAAGCACGGCTTGCTCCGTGTAGCTCAGGAACAGCCTTCCACCGAGAACTTGATCGCACACATATTTCACGAAGCCGACCGTGTAGTTGAGTCGTGCACCAGTCCGCCAGAATCGGTCATTTTGGAACTCGTTGGAAGCGACGTCGAGGGCGGCAGCGAGCGGAATACCGCTTTCTTTGCAGATCTGGGGGACCCATGATGGTGGAACGCCTCCAAATGACTTGATGAGCAGCTCACGCAGAATGAAGTGCAGTGGCACGTACTCCACGGACACCTTGTACATCGTGTAGAGCCTAGTCAACGTGACGACGACACGTTGCTGGACTTGGACGGCAGACTCGGGCGGGTTAGCTTTGAAGGCGGCCAGGTCATGGGCAAGGATTTCAGCCCAAAATTCTTGAATATCGCCGGGATCACCGTAGTTGGCACATTTCAGGATGGCGAGCTTGGTCTTAGCCAAATGGAATGGATGAGCAAACTTATCATAGAGTTCGGTAAGGTTATAGAGTTTAGTGTCGAGATCGGTGATGGCATTCGTCGATTTGCCTTCGTTCACGAGGTCGTCGTAGATCATTTGCTGGATGTGAGCAACGTCACAACGGGCCTTGATATCCTGCTTGAGCGCGAGGTTGGCATTGTTTTCGGTACCGGATTGGATGCACAAAATGGCATGCGATAGGTAGAGGACACGCTTTTTGAGTGGAATCGCCCTGAAAGAAGATTCCGGTAAAAATGAACAGTTAAAAAATAGAAAAACATACTTGGCACTCTCAGCATAGTTGTACAGCAACTCGGCAGCATTGCCAAAGTTGCCGTTCTTCTCGTAATACTTCCACAACAGTTCCAGGTACTTTGTAGACTCGCCTGACCGCAGCTCATGGAGGAGGAAGTTCTCGAGGTATCGCTGAGGCTTGGTGAACAGCACATCTTCAAGGTTATTCGTCAACAGCCATTTGAAGAGGTTCACATGGGCGAGCTCGTCATCGCTTTCCAAAACCTTGTTGATGACTTCATCGCGATAAATGGCAGCCAAGGCAGGGGTCACTTCACCATCCTGGTCACCACCAGCACCGCCAGAAATACGGCTTTGCAGATGGTCCAGCGTTTCAGCGACGTATCTGTAGGCAGCGGTTCGGCCATTGATCGCATCCCGGACCCTTGGTTCGTAGTTGTCGACGTTTTCGCGATAGGCAATGATGGCCAGATTCATGGGGTCCTCCTTGCTCCCGAATCGCCGGATTCTTGCCATTCAACAGGCCTGTGCAATAGCCGATGGCCGTTTTGATCTGCGATCTTCGGAGTTCGGGCGATTTGATGGATTAGGACGATGTTTTGGCGCTCTTTCAGCGTTTATCACCCCCCTGAAGAAAATATATATATAAAATGTGATAAAAACTGCGAAATAAATAAAAATCCACGGAATCTTTGGGTACGTAAAGCCAGGCGATACTGTGACATAGTGGGAAACAGTTTGTCGGCAGGATAAGGGTGAGAAATACGCAAAACGCACAATCAAGGAGGAAAAGCATTGCGTGCAGTTGACGTTCAAACATTGCCCTGCCCCTGTGAGTGTGACATCCGATACATGCTCAACGGCAACAACTTGTGCGCGCAGGTTGCGCAAAATCATTCGTCGCGAGAATTAGTTCGCTGGAAACAGCCGTAGTAGCTGAGGGTTCATTTTTCAAAAATATCTATTTGTCAAATTTGAACGCGATTTATTATTAACATATTTACGTTTCGCGTGTCAGATTCTTCGCCATATTATCGAATAGCATTACAGCATCCCGATTAACCTGTACTCCTTGATATAGTCGCGGTTTGGCTCCTCAAATCTATCAAAATGGAAGCACCGGCATTCGTGTTATCCCTCGCTACGTTTTTAAGTAAGCTGTTTATAACAACGGTGGAAGAATACCGTCAGCAACTTCATGTTCGCAATGCTCCATTCTTCAAGGTAGAGTTGTTTTATATATAATATACAAAAAAGTTTTAACTGTGTTTTTAGCTAACGCTTCCCGCCGATGTTGTCGCAACATTGGTAATGTCGTCTTCAAGGCTTCCAAACCGACCGATCTCTGCTACCGTCACAAAACTTGAAGAGTTGACTCCTGGCTTATACTATCGGCGAACTAAAACTGGCAAATCAAAACGGAAGTCCGCGTTCAAACACTTGGACAACATGCACAATCGTGACACTTCCAATTGGCAAAACAACTTTGATTTGGCTTTTTCACGTTTTCAACTGGCTGGAACCACCTCAAGCTACATTGAAAATATTACATTTTCCATTATGGACCAGTTCGTCAACGCCGGTATCTTGAAGCCGGATTACAATTTTGATAAACTCGACACCTTTTTGCGTTCCATTCCAAAGGTATGTTCTGTGTTGCTTATTTACAGTGACAATAACGGTTTACTTTAGAACCCAATCGACGGCGTAACGCGTTCAATGATCTACATCGGCGAAAAAGGAACAACTTCTCCTATGCATGTGGAGGATGCCCTTTTGGGCTCCTGTAACTACTTAATGGCTGGATCTGCTCCGAAAGTAAGTTCGACATGTAAAGTATTATATGGTATACAAACATTTATATAAACTTTCAGCTCTGGCTTGGTGTTGCCGCGTCCGATGGTCCCAAATTGGCTAAAGCAGTGGCATCGAAGTTAAACAATGGCTGTATTAACCCATTGCTGCATCGCGACATCTCCGTGGACATCGAATTCCTGCGTGAAAATGGCATTCCTTATTTCACTCTCGTTCAGAACCCCGGCGATATTGTTATTACTAACCCTGGGGTACGTTTTGAGTAGAAAAAGTGCAGAATTGGCAATGTTGTACCTTTTTTAGGGCTGGCATCAGATTGCGAACGTCGGAACCAATGTGGCAGAGGCTGTGAATCTGGACTTGACCGGGTGGACTGTTGTTGCCAGGCGAATGATTGCATGTCACTGTACAGCATTCATTGAGAAGTACATGCACCCCGATTGGCAGAGTATCTTTACGTTTATCAAAGAAGGCGAACGCTCAATGTTTGATACGCTGTACGGAAATGGCTCTGGCAATACCACCGTACCAAATGGCATGAATGACAAAACCGGTACTGGCAATTCTAACGATGTCGTTGATGATGTTGTACCTAATGAGGATGCACATGAAGATGGCAGCAATGACACCAATGGCTTCATCGATCCCGAAACCACTGGCAACAACGACGGCGGTGGCGTGTCATGTATGGCTGGCAGGAATGACACCAATGGCTTCATCGATCCCGAAACCACTGGCATCAACGATGGCGGTGGCGTGTCATGTATGGCTGGCAGGAATGACACCAATGGCTTCATCGATCCCGAAACCACTGGCATCAACGACGGCGGTGGCGTGTCATGTATGGCTGGCAGGAATGACACCAATGGCTTCATCGATCCCGAAACCACTGGCATCAACGATGGCGGTGGCGTGTCATGTATGGCTGGCAGGAATGACACCAATGGCTTCATCGATCCCGAAACCACTGGCATCAACGACGGCGGTGGCGTGTCATGTATGGCTGGCAGGAATGACACCAATGGCTTCATCGATCCCGAAACCAATGGCATCAACGACGGCGGTGGCGTGTACTGTATGGCTGGCAGCAATGACACCAATGGCTTCATCGATCCCGAAACCAATGGCATCAATGACGGCGGTGGCGATGGCAGCATTGAATCCGGTAACGCAAATTGTTCCGACGTTGCGTGAACCTTCGCCCGACCTGTATGCAGACACCAACCAGCGTTCACCAAACATTGCGCAGTGCAACAGTGGTATCAGGGCAAAGACCATCAAACTGAAAAAGTTGAAAGCCCGTTACAATTCAAACGCGGAATCACTCAAAAAGGCGAAGAAAAAATACGACGAAAAACGTGGAAAACGCGTCTACAAACCATCAACTGCAGCAGTGTTTTTCCGGAAGACACGTTTTGTCACCAAGCGACGAATGCAAGAATTGAACGCCAGGCTACAGAGCCACCGTGAAGGTAACTGCATTATGCTGCCAGAAGTAGTATTATCTACAAGACTGCAACTACTGCAAGACGAAACCACCCTGGAGATGCTTCAACGGCGCCAAACGTTGCACAAAAATTTGGAAAAGATGTTTTCTGTTGCAGAAATCAAGAAGAAGTACGTCGAAGGCTATGAAACTTTTGAAGTTGTTCGTGACTTTGTCAATTCGCAGGACGCCGATGTACGTGACTTGTTTCGTCAGTGCTTAACTCATATCAATGCGCCTGATCCTTTGTTTTGGGATCGAATTTTAAGCGACAAAGCTTACTGGACCCAATTCTTTGGCATCGATGAACAGTTTCGCGTTCCTTGTATTGATTGGCAATAATTACTTAAATTTTTGTTATCTGTTTTGTATGCATGGCAAATAAATTAATTTTGGCAAACTTTGTATAGAAACATGGCGATCTGTTTATAAACAGAAAAATTACTTGGTGCAATTATAGAACAAAGTTAAAACCCTTTTTCAGAACATGGATTGTCCCCTTACAACGTGTTCCGAAGTGTTGAGATCTACCGAATTGTTTTTGGAACACATTCGCACTGTTCATGGTCGCTATTCTGGTGGCCAGTATTCAAAGGCGCGTTTTACGTGCAACATATGTTCAAATAAGCAATCCATGCTTTACAAGAATTATATGGCACACATGCGGAAGAAACATAAAAACTTCAGTTTATCTGATACTGGCAACTTCAACGAGACTAGCGACAATGGCGACACGGACAACACACCCACTGGCTCAGACTCGACTGAATCAGTACACCATCAGAATGCAGATATGGATATGGACATCGACTTTGGAAACGCAGGTGCATCAGATGGCGATAACGACCTTGATGCTGTTATTCGCAAGTGTGAAGAAGTATATTTAAAGCTTGCTGCTGATCCATCAATCACTTTCAAAAGTGCTGGCGAGCAGGTCGAACAGTTGAAGGAGATTTCCATTGAGACAATTTTGAGTGTCACATCTGGCGAAGAATCAGCCAGATTAACATCCCTGCTAAATCGAAAGTTTAAAGTATGTTTAATCTATACGTTACTTCTTTAAAACACTTGTTGACATTTTAGCACTTGTCATCTGAATACTTTCGGCAACAATGGCTGAACAATCACCCGTTATATGTGCCCTCCGTATTGCGGGTTATTGATACCCGGCTCGAGGTTGTGGCGTCCAACGCTGGCAGAATTGGCACACAGTATGCTCACAACAACATGGCAAAAGTATCAATCCTGAAAACAGTCCAAAACATTTTGGGTGCAAGTGGTGTTGCGGATAAGCTCGTGTGGCCATCTTCGTGTAGAAATCGTGAAATCTTGGACCATCCGTTATGCGGGCAACGAACGGCTGACTTGTATGAGGTAAAACTCAACAAACTTTTGCGTTATAAACATAAAACATGCTTTTTTTCAGAAAATTGGTGGAGATTTTGTGGCAGTTCAATTATACTTCGACGACTACAATGTTAAGAATCATCTTGGCTCCACTGGCAACGAATACAAAACAATTGGCTGTTACATGAAGATTTTGAATATGCCCGTCGAATGGCTTTCCGATGCGAAGTGCATTTTCGAAGTGTTTTTGGCACACTCGGCTGACTTGAAGGATGACCGACAAACAAAGTTGCAAGATGCTATCGTGGCGGAACTGCAAGATCTTGAAGAGCCATGCGTCGAAGTGACAATGAACGGGCAAACTGAACGGCTTCCTATTGTGTTGCACTCAATCAGTGCCGACAATCTTGGCTACCACGAATGTCATGCATTAAAAAATGGCTTTCGCGGTCCGTGCTGCTGCAGGATGTGCAAGGTACCTTTTGCTGATCTCACCAAAGTCTCAGAAGTTGTACCGGAACTATTGCGTTCTAAAGCTGAATATGACGAGCGTGTGGCAACAGGGGATATCAGTGACATGGAGTCATTTGGCATTGCCTCTGCTTGTTCGCTCAACAGCTTACGCTATTACCACCTTTATGATGCTTTCAACGTCGATTTCATGCACGACGTTCTCGAAGGTCACTTTTTGTATAAAAACTACTGGCTGCTCAATAAGCTGATCGCTCCTGGAAGTTCAATTAGTCTGGCTGCCATCAACAATGCTATTTTGGATTTTCCTTATATGGGAATCCACAAGGAAAACAAACCTATTCCAATCATGCCCGATCATCTGAAATCAAAAGGAAAGTATATTACCCGATTTACGGCGTCAATGAGTCTCAACTTCATGGCTCTTTTTCCTTTGATTATGCATTACTCGAACATCGTCCCAACTAACCCGGAATGGCAACTCGTTCTGCAGTTTCAACACATTCTTGATATGCTGATGGCATTTCGAATTCGATCTTCAGATCTTCCTGTACTGCAGCAGCGCATCAAGGAATATTTTGAAGAATACGTTCGACAAGGCGGTCACAGTAAAATTGCATTACTTACTGCATTATTGTGACATCATCAAACAAATGGGACCGATTCGCATGCACTGGACAATGCGCTACGAAGCAAACCATCGTAACAGCAAGTTGTATTCCAACGTAAACTTCTGTTCCAAGGACGTTGTCCAGACGTTGTCACGAAAACGTCAAGTTACGGCATTACTTGTGGCACAAAAGTTTCACAACGGTAAGCATTATTGTTATAAAACAGTTAAGTCGTATACCCTGTTTCAGGAACTTATGGCCCAGAACGAAAGCAGATTCGAGAAACCCGAAAGTTTCGAATTGGCTTAGCCGTTGTGCTCCGAATTGACTCCGAGACGTCGTTTCCTACTTTTGGAAAAATTGTTGCCACCCTTAACACCGAATACAACATCCAAGTTCTATCAACCGTGGCATTTCAAACACACATTCACTGTTACGAGGTGGCCGAAACAGAACGTTTTGAAAGTCTTCATTCGTCCTCGTTCTACATTCCGGACAGCATGCCCATATACATGTCAAAGTACATTCGAATGCCATATCACTTGATCTAATTCTGAACGCAAAAAGGTGAGAAAAACTTTCACCTTTATTGCATTTCTTGATGACAGTGTGCAAAGTGTATCGGATGTCACATGAAAAGTGCGCACGCGCACCCCCCGACAACTCCCACAACGAAAACTGAACAGTGTGCGGTGAAACTCGCTCAGTCATTTTTTTCTCATTTCCACCTTCATTTCCTTAAGAAATCCTCGATTTCAGAACTCTACCCAATGTCTACCACCACAGTTACCTTCGAGGTATACTTCTCCCCGACCAGTGGCTCCCCCTACCCGAATCGCGTGCTTCAGCTTCCAGTGGCGGTCAATACAAAGATCAGCGCCATCCTTCCCCAAGTTCAGGCTGCGTTCAATGACACCGGCAACTGGACTGTTGATTTTAAAGTGTCATCCGTTGATCCATTCACAAGCGAAAGGAACCAGCTAGCAGTGGACACGAATCACTGCGTCGACATGACTGACAAGTACATTGTCATGGTACAACAGATTGTGCCCGGTAAGTAGTAATAAATTTTTTGTATTTCTGAAACGGTTTCGTTCTCAGATCCTTTGGCAACCAGCTCTGTGTCGCATGGCAATACAACATTGACAACAAATTCTCAAGGTGATTTTGTTAATATTACCAGTAAATTATATATAAACTTCTTTGTTTAAGACATGGCAAACTTGGAAGAAACAGTGGCTCCGTTGGATACAATCGTCGCGACACTTGAAATGGCACAACAATCTGCACAGACGTTGTGCGACGCATTGGCTTTGGAAAGTAACACCCGACACTCAAATGGCTCCAACATTGATCTTCTTGGCAAGTTTTACGATGGCAATGCTGCGTTCATTGACAAGGAATATACCGAGTTATTGGCAAAACTGCCAAATGTTGCAAACAAGGTTGGGTGTTTTCTATCTTGTAAAAACACACAAAAGTTTTCAGATGACTGTATATGAGTTTTGCAAGACCGAAGTTGGCAAAGCAACACTTGTTTTGCTTACCATGGACAACCATTTTTGTCAATTCCCTAAGCTCATGACCGCTGCTCGTTGCGAGGCACAACATATTGTACGAGACGTTGTTCTCAAGATTGATAAGCGGTATGTTTTTGTTTGTATGTTGCCTTAGAATAATGATTTTTTGTTTCAGCTACGCTTCCAAAGATACGGACGCTGTTGCAACCTTTTTTCACCGTTGGATTGGACATGAACACTTTCAAAACATTCAAGGAAGTAGGGGTTCTTTACATATTACCTTGAGACAAGCTTTATATCGGTTGCGAAAACGAGGAGATGGGCATGTATCGAAGAGGCGAAGGAATGTCGTGGCTGTTATTGAAGCAACAACCATCGATTCTGCTGCTGAGCAGTGTCGGTCACAACCGAACCTCGAGCTCGTCCAAAGGGCATTTAATGCAACTGCGTAGGTTGGATTACTTTTTATCCGTGTAAAGGCCGACACTTTCAGAGAATTACGAGCTCGATGGATTACTCAATTGAAAGATCAACGAGGCGTTGTTTTGCGAGTGATTACCAAGTTTCCTGTTATTCGGGAAAATGTGAATTACGTAAGTCAAAAATGCATTAACTTCAAGTTTAAGTCAGACCTTTAATACTTTTTTGCAGCTACAAGAAGACTACAAATTCAACATGGCTAATCGAAGACTGTCTGCAGTAAACGTGGCAACATGGTTTCAAAACCTTCTTCCTGGCATCCTAGAACTTTCTGGTGGCAATCCGTTGGCAGATACTGTCTCGCAAGGTAAGCCAGTTAAAAATGTTTTATTTAAAGTTTAACAAGTTTTTCCAGATGCAAAAGAACTTCTGGCACTCGACAGATTGTTGAGTCTAGTTCGAAACCACTACAACAAGCCTGAGTCCTGCCCAACCGAAAAGCTTATCTTGCGCAACGAGGTAAACATTATAACTGATATATATATATATATATATCAATTTACCTTACTGCTAATAATCACTCTTTAGGAAGGGGCTGCGCTTCATCTTATGATTGCAGAGAAGAAACGAAAAAGTACATTTCCCATGATCCTTTGTGTAACAGATTACCCTACAAGCCAGTACTACATTGGTGTCGACGACGAAGCCCACGAGGTGAGATTTTCTGAAAGCTATTAGACTATTTGAATCTTTAACTGCTAATTTCAGGTAAAAAATGGCACTCTGGCGGAAGCTCTCCATCATCTAATGGCAATTGTGTACATCTTCGACCTTCAGTATGATCCTGAGTTGCTGCTATTCTTCAGATTTTTGGAACAAGCCAGCGGTATGCATCAGCGTATGACCGCGTTACCACGTAGACTGTTGGATGAAATCAAAGGAAAGCTTCGTAAGTCACGAAGAAAGTGAAAAACTCAAATGATGGTTGTCGAGTTTTCAGGAAGTCTTTCTTCGGCTCTTGACAGCAGTGGCGACAACAATTAGTCAACTGGCTTCAAATTCTTTGCATTGACAAATTGAACCTTCCAACTTCAACACCTATGGCATCGGCAATGGCAGTGACAATGGCAGCGGCAATGGCATCGGCAATGGCATCGGCAATAGCAGCGGCAGTGGCATACAAAATCTTACTTGTTGGCTAGAGTTCTGTATATAACCAGAGCAGTTTTTGTGTTTTCTTTTACATTGTTATCAATTGTTTGTTTATTTTATGAATTATAAATTTAAAAGCGTTTAAGTTTGTACATTTATTCGCAACAGCAGCAGAAAACGCAAAATAAGAAAAAATGTTACATTTTAGTGATGAATCCGTCACAGAAACAAAAGTGATGAATTCGTCACAATTTTTTTGTGACAAATTCCTCACAATTTTTTTTGTAACGAATTCCTCACAAAAACATGTGCGACGTTTTCCTCACACCAGTTTCGTGACGAAAACGTCACAAAAAGTGGTCGTAGCTATTTTGTCACAACAATTGTGAGGAATTCGTCACAACTTTTTTTTCAGTGTATTGCCGTTATATGTACTTTTGAGTTTCGAAGTGAAATACTGCCCCCGCCTTTGAAGGTGCACGAGCTGATTGATATCACTAAACCACACTCATGGGATGCTAAACTTGTAATGGGGGAAAATCATATCAAGGTTTTTGTTAAATTTATACATTTAAGCATTAGATTCCGAGTTTCAGGTCCACCGCGGCTTCCTGTCGATGATTTCACCCGTGTTTCATGCTATGTTTGAACCGGGTACAAAAGAATCCAAAACAGGAATCGTCGAAATCAAAGATCTTTCTTACGTGACTGTCAAAAACGCTCTTCGGTATTGTTACGGTGGCGATCCAAAGGATAGAACTTTAGCTGAACTTCTTGACATGCTTCGGTTTTATGACAAATACGACATCCAGGCTCCTATTGTAAGTGTTTACGCGTCACATCAATTCTTATATTTTTTCAGAGGAAACTTGAAATATGGCTAGCAAACAGTTTATCCGTTGAAAACCTTGCTCCAATTGCGAGTTACTCCTGGCAGTTCGACCGTGTGCATCTTCAAAAGAAGTGTGGACAGGTTTTTCACCTGAATAAGACTGAACTTGCATGCCATCCAACATTTGTGGCACTTGAAGCGACAACTATTGCTGGTGTTTTGAAAGCAGGTCACACGTATGCTCAGGAGTCGTTGATTCCAGGATTGTAGGACGTTAAACTGTAGTTTTTCTGGCTGTAAACTTTTTATTATATTGTTGCTAAAATGTTTTCAAATTTTGGTCAATAAAAAACATCATAAAGAAAACATTGCAAAAGAAATCGAGTACCCAATCAGCTTTAACTGTTTGTGTTGATGTTAACACGAAGCATAAATTACCGACAATACACCAAAAGCATGCCAAAAAGTCAAAAATCAAATTTAAAATTGTTTACACTCGATGTTGGCCAGTTTATTTTTTAGGTTCTAACATCTGATTCCGTGGTGTAGTTTTATTGATCCAACACCCCAATACATACAAATTACATAGTAATATACAATATGTTTTAATAATAGTGTAACATTGAGACGAGTTTTGCGAAATGCAAAGAGAAGGGGAATAAGATTGAGTAATCATTTTTCTGGTCTTCCTGCGTTTTGGTCCGAAGTGTCTTCGATGCGGGTGGCACTGAGGGCGCGGCGGAGCTTGCGAGGCTTGGTGGGCAGCGTCGGGCGGATGATTTGCCGGAGTTCGGCTTGCAGCCAGTCTTCATCGGCCTTCTTATCCGGGAAAGGGTAGGGACGTGGACATGGTCGAACACGGCCTTCGCCTCAGTTTCCAACAGCTTTCTTATCCAGGAACGGATTGTTTAGGACGTATACAGTGTCAAATTTTTCCTGAAAGATTCGATCGATACAGATCATCAAAAAAGTCACGTGGGGGAAGGGATGAGAGACACGCGCCGACTCTCGACTGAGGTTTTCACTTTGTCTTTGTCTTTGTTGATCCTGCCCATGTTTCCGCTTGACCCACGGCTTTCACTCTCGGGCAGTGCGTGTCTAGAACACAACACGCGAACCTTCGATAACCTATTGGATGGCCCTTCTCGCCAGTTTGCTCAACCTGTAGGAAGCCAATCCAACATTGTTCAAAACAACATCATTCTTGGGATTCCATGACCCCACTTGACCATCTACAAAAGCATTCACAGCGACTTCATAGCCACGTTGACGGTAATAGTCTGCGACAGGGGCGTACTTTTGCACTTTTGCTTCCCTTTTGTCGGCAAAATTGTTACTGCCTTCGATGGAACAAGTCAGATCCACAATGTGAACCTTCTTCGTTTCATCATCCTTGATCATGTGAGAACAAAGTTTAGTCCAGAGGGGCCACGCAGGCCTTATTTCACGACAATCACAAAAAGCACGACGCAAAGGCAAAAAGTTTTTAGTCCAGAGGGGCCGCGCAGGCCTTAGTTTCACGCAACAATCAAGAAACACGAGAAAAAAACAATAAAACGGTTGGGTGAACGTAACCACTCGCTGCTACCAGATTGTGCTAGGTTTCACTAGCGGGATTCTCAAACTTCTCAAAAACTCAAACTTCTCAAAAACCGAACTATTCTGCCGAACTGGCTATCGTCTCCTTCACACACGCAAAGTGTTGGGGCCCGAGTTTATTGCGTTCACATTTGCTTATATATAACACAAACAAAACACATCGAAACAGTCGTTGATGGCTTGATCTTTAGGGCGGTGACTGCGGCACCGCGGGCTGATGGCTGCGGAGATTGGCGCCGCGGCGATCGGAAGCCCTGAAACTGCCTTTGTTTAACTTTGGCGAAATCATAAAAAAATAAGAGTATTTTCACTTTCCACGTACTTTGGTCCCCTAACTTCAAGATTTCGAATTCCTTCCTGACTTACCACTGCCTTCTCACAACCATAACGTCAGGGATGTATCGCTGATCGCCCGACAATGATCACTTCCTCTCTTTTCAGAGATTTAACAATTGTGGGGATCTGTGATAACCCTCGACATACTGTGTGAGCGAGCAATCCATGATTAGATGGACACAATCCTAGTACGTGCGCAGTGGTTGCATTCTCCTGGTGACACCGGCATCGCAGATCAATTTGCAACAACGGGTCTCCAAGTTGTAGCGTTTTTTAATGTTATTTTGAAAGCTTATAATGTAACCAGGTTTAATCCTATTTGTTGAAGTTCACACGAAGCATATATTTCCCAAAACACCAAAAACAGGCCAGAAAATTAAAAATCGAATTTTTCACCTTTGACTCTCGATGTTGCCCAGTTTATTTCTTAGGTCCAGCTATCATCTGATTCCGTGGTGTAGTTTTATTGATCTAACACCCCAATACATACAAATTACAACGTAATATACAATACATTTTGATAAAAGTGTAACATTGGGACGAGTCTTGCGAAATGCAAAAAGGAAAGAGATAAGCAGAGTCGATTTGAGTAGAATCGCAACTTGTTGCCGCCGGCAGGGTGCTGTGTCGGTTGAGACCATGTTTGAATTGGTGTCGGGTCGATGGTGAGACGGGAGACAGCTCGGGCCAGATCGTGCTCGGCTTCTTGGGCGGCAACGGAATGGGATTGTCAGTAGGGCTAAGCCTGAGGCTACGCCGACTGGTGCACCCTGGAAAGGCGCTTACAGTGACACTCGGACGTGTCAAAGTAGCCCTTTTAGCGGCTTGACACCATTTGCAATGAAGCAAAATAGTGGCACAATGGCTTACTTTGTTACTGTATTTATGATCGGGGCCTAGTTTTTAGATCACTATTCCGTCACATTATACAGGAAGAAAGTTGTCCGAACCATTCCCACGGCGACTGGAAGTCGAATCAAACGTGTGACTACTGATGTTGGTCGACTTTTGCCGCTGGCGTTTCATGGCCATTGGCGCAAGTCAGCAACGAGCCAACGGTTGATCCCCTCAGGGCCAGGCTGCTTTGTCACATTCATTCAAATGAACTCCAATGACTCTGCGTCCGGCGCTTTGGGCGGGGGTTGTGCAATGCCTGAGGCCATCTATGCTCTGGCGGTGTGTGTGTGGAACACAACACGTGAGCCTTCGATGACCTCTTGGATGGCTCTTCGTGCCAGTTTCCTAGACTTATAGGAAGCCAATCCGATGTTGTTCAAGACAGCATCATTATTGGGATCCCACGAGCCCAGTTGACCAACCACTAGAGCATCCACAGCGACTTCATAGCCACTTTGACGGTAATAGTTTGCGACAGGGGCGTACTTTCGCACTTTTGATTCCCTTTTGTCGGCAAAGTTATTACCGCCTTCGATGGAACAGGTCAGATCCACAATGTGAACCCTCTTTGTTTCATCATCCTTGATCACAATGTCAGGGATGTATCGCTGATCGCCGACAATGATCACTTCCTCTCTTTTCAGAGATTTAGTAATTGTGGGGACCTGTGATAACCCTCGACATACTTGATCAAGGACACGGTTGTGCCTTTGTGTGATCAATCCATGATTGAATGGACACACTCCGAGCACATGCGCAGTTGTTTCGTTAGGTTTATCACGTCAGTCTAACACACTGAAGGTCGCCGGTTCGATTCCGGCCGGAATCAGTAACATTTTTGATAAATTCATCAATTTTTTCGACTTTAGAAAGTTGCGCACCGCCGCAGAAGTTTAGATTTCGCACACTTTTTGTTTTTTGAAACAAGTGCGTGCTTGTAAATTACGCATGCGTGTAATGTGTTAAAACTGTAACAGAGTTAACTACAACTACCGCATTTCTTGTTTTAAAGTATCAACATTGGTATCTGAAACCCTTTTTAGAGGAGAAATGAAATTTGAAAATTGGGCAAAATTCCAAAAAGTCACCTTAATCTTGGATCAGTTTTATTTCAATCAACTCTTGATAACCACATGAAACATAGTTACCTAATGAACATTTGTTGTCACACTAGTTGTCTTGAACACAACTTCATGTTTTTTTGATTTTATTTTGAAAATTCTACGTAGCAGCCTGATGCAAAACTCTTTGTACGGTCTTACGAAATATAACAGGGCTATCATATCAGCGGTTCCATTAACGGAAAATAATTGTAAAAGTACATTAACAGCATTACCACTGCCGTCGATGGCAAACGTCCAGCAGGCGAGCATTACAATGGCCGGAACGAACACAAAGAAAAGACACGAACCAGTTTGAACCAAAACAGTAATCAATAAATATGTTGAGTTGTCGTTCATAGTTTTGGATGTTCTTTTAAAAATAAAAACGTTAACAACAAACCAAATCACAATTCCAATTAAGGTAAAGAAAATAACAATTAGTACACAGAGAATAATGAAGGAAAAAGCACGCTGGTTGCCGTAAAATTCTGAAACATACAAAAATCTGTCGCCGTATTCAAGCCACTTATCAAACGTGTGACCAGTTTCATGATGTATTAGATCGGTTAAAGATGCACAGCCTGTATGTTTGTGATACTCAAAAGATGATACTGCTCCCCAGACCATAAGTGCGTCGAAAAAAACATGAACTAATACAATGATCGAAAACGTATATTTGTTATGCAGCTTTTCCTTCAAATGTGGTCGAAACAGAAAAACAAATCTGTTAAACAACGACAGAAATATGCCAAAAAATATGTGCATACAGGCAGCAAATCCTAGAAAGATCAATAGGTATGACATCTGATATGTAGCAAAGTAGCCGTAAACACCTGCCTGAAACCACACCATTTTAACCTTGGAATCTTCTTCTTAAACTGACTCACCGCATAAATGGCCAAATACGAGCCCATCATCACCGGACTGTACAACAAAATGCCAAATTCAAGTCCATGAGCGAGCACAAGCTGATTTAGCAGATACCACTTGAATGAGCCCAGCTTTGAAGACTGTGTCCAAATAACATACAACACAAATAGAGTCAATGTTGAGTTGAAACATAACAAAATTAAAGACCCAACTGTTCTATTTAAAAAAATCTCGGCAATTTCCGGGGTTGGACGCGGCTCTTTAACCATGAAATAGTCTTTAACTGACTGCCAAAACATTACAACAATTTTCAACTACTGAATTTTGACTTATGGCAAGCCGTTTAGTGAATTTTATTTTAAAGTAAGCCTTTTTGTGGCAGCTGATTTATGAACTAATCGACCTCGGTAGACTTGGACTGTTCCCAGAAGTGAACATGCAGACACCTTGTCAGCATATTTTAAGCGAACTATGTTTCAGAAATTCTTACATCGACAAGCCAGCATTAATTACATTTTCAAAGTACTAACCAAGACAGTCGAAACTGTATAAAAGTAAGCAATTCACGGTATGTGGTGTTAATCTTCGGTTGGCCACAGCACAGACAATTTGTGCCAGTCGATTGCCTTGTCTCGACCAGTGACGTAATCAGTCTCGTGGATCGGTGGCTCAGTTGATAGAGCAACGGCACGGCAAGCTGTTGGTCGATGGTTCGAGTCCATCCAGGTCCATGCGGGGGTTTACTCAAGTGAGTTCCGACCATACCGGTCGGCAGGAAAACGTAAGTATGTCACAGTAAATCCCCGTATAGCTTGTAGCTCAGCTGGTAGAGCACCAGCCCGTAATGTAAAGCCATCCACATTTTTTATTAAAAGAATTTTTACACAAACATTTTGCTCAATTAAGACGGAGTCTGGGAGAAGTTCACAAGTCGATTACCCATCAAATTTTTTTATTTCAAAAATCGATAGAGGACCCTTAGTGGATCTCAGAACCAAAATATTAAGACCTGGCGTCGCCTTCTGGCTGCGCTACGATCGATTGAAAACGGGATTCTGAAATCGAAAAATCATTACCATTCGATCAGTTTTTGGCATAGAGGCATAAAAAAGTTTTTCCCCGGTCAACTTTTGATGCTGAATCTTATGGTAATATCGGTTTTTGCTTACCAGTAATATTTTTTTACATATTAATTTTTTGAGAAAAAAACTTTTTTATCTTTGCTTTGGATTGATGTTTCTCTGCAGAAAATGATAAACCGAAATGCGTTAACAATAAAAAATTTTTGAAATCGGCCCTAAACCCCGCCATCCGTGACCATCTGACCCTTAAAAGGTGAACCTCAAAAATCACAAGTTTTCGATCGGGAAACTAATGGCATATTTGAAACCAGCGTAAAAAATGATGTCGAATGCCATATCAAAAATAATTTTAGCGTTCCGTTGAAAAAAACGACTTAATAAGAAAAAAGGCGCATATGGTGCTCGGGAACCGAACCTCGTGCGATCGCAGGCGAGCGCCCCTCCCTCTACACCAAGGTTGCAGCGTGCGCCGATTTCGAAATTTCGTACAGGCTTGGGTGAAAAATTGTTTATTTTGATAACTTTTGAATGACGCATTTTAATTACACTGACCACATCATTGGTCATCATTTTTTACGCTGGTGTCAAATATGTCATTAGTTTTCCGATCGAAACCTTGCCAATTTTTTGGATTACCTTTAAAGGGACAGATGGTCACGGATGGCGGCGTTTTATGGCGATTTTAAAATTTTTTTATCGTTTACTAGTTTTGGTTTCTCATTTTCTGCAGAGAAACATCACTACATCGTAAAGACAAAAAAGTTTTTTTCTCAAAAAATTAATATGTAAAAAATATTACTGGTAAGCAAAAACCAATATTACCATAAGATTCAGCATCAAAAGTTGACTGGGGAAAAACTTTTTTATGCCTCTATGCCAAAAACTGATCGAATGGTAATGATTTTTCGATTTCAGAATCCCGTTTTCAATCGATCGTAGCGCAGCCAGAAGGCGACGCCAGGTCTTAATATTTTGGTTCTGAGATCCACTAAGGGTCCTCTATCGATTTTTGAAATAAAAAAGTTTGATGGGTAATCGACCTGGTGAAGGTCAGGATTTTCTCCGAGACTCCGTCTTAAAACTGAATTCAACAACAAACTGGCCGTCCGCAAATCTTCATTATGTAGTGCTATTCGCAAGCTATTGGCGACGCGGAAGAGTGCGCCGCTGACTCGCGGTTATCACTCTTGACGGCACCCACCCAACTACGTGGCAGAAGACGCGACGGACAATGCGTTCGAACCAGTCGAGTCAAATCAAGCGCGAGATCACTCTGCCTTTTGTCTGTTTCTATGCCAGCCGCGCCGATTTCGCGCATTGCCAGTCGCCCCGATCCACAGATATGGGCCCGCTGATCCGTCATTCGGCATCGCTTCTCGGCCTCTGGCTAAGATCAATTTGTAGTTTCTGTTCTTGTAGTATTAACCTGCTACAAAGTGCCACGTGCACTTTCACGGTTGATTAATTTTTGGAACCTGGAGGTGTCGGTAGCTTGCTGCCAGCCTCCGCGGGTCGTCCCGGTACTGCACTTACCGCCGGCGACGGCCCATCCCCCGAAGGGGGGAAATTAATTTAAACTGTAGTTTCTGTTATCCACAAAAAGTACCAATGACACCTTCCGGGCTTTGCTAAAAGGCGCGCTAAAACGGATTAGACATAACACAAATCAAGTCGATATCGGTACCTACATAAATACCGCTAAAGCTAATCTATTTCTTTAGTATTCGAGCGCAAACTTATATTATATATTACATTTTTTGGTCGAGACTCAAACGTTTTCCTTATTCTTCACAAGGCAAAAAATAGAAAACGTAAGCTGAAGTTTATTATTACACGCATAAAAACCAAAAACCAAAAAAAATTTTACATATAACTTAACAATTCTCAACACTAAACACTAACATTAACCGTCACTTCATGAGTGCCACCGACAACAAGCGGCGTCTCGGTGCTCAAATTCTTGTCCATCTTTTTCTTCGCGGCTTCCAGGCGAATCGTCATGATGTCCCGGACAACTTCCGGCTTCGTGCTTTGCGTCGTCGGCGAGATCAATGTTTCGAGATCGCGATAAGCATGTTCTGGTTCAGTCGAGCTACAGAGCAGAGGCAAGTGCTTGTGGACTTCTTTGGCCAGCAGTGGAAACTCGTTTTCATGACACTCCCAATAGTCCAACACGTCTTGATTGTTTTGCTTGTCGGGCGTCGGCATGGGCAGACGTTTGTCCGATTTGTACAGATCCAGCTCGACTTCAATCTTTGATTTGACATTGCTTCGGCTCAGTGGGGCCCAATCGTCAGAAGTCGATGGAACTTCCTGCATATCGGCGACAGTGTCAGGGTACAGGCCGATGAGTTCTTCTTTGAGGTTGTCCCAAACGGCATTAGGCAAGATCAAACTGTTGAAAGCGAAGCGAGGATCGAAAAGGCAACACATGTGGATACCTTTGTTGTCTTCATAGTAATTGCAGTATTTGTGCGACACTTCGTTGGTGATACGTTTGGCGAAGTTGTGCAGTTTCGGGTCCAAATTCGGTTTGTTGCAGTAGTTGGTGAGGCGGAGATAGAGGTATGGGATGAGAGAGGCAAAAGCGTCAGGGGCTTTGATCTGTAATCGGTCGGTAAGGTGTAAAAATGCAGTCCAAAGCATACCATATTAGAAAGTTGTTCGAGAAAGTGCAACATTTCGCTCAAATTTTGCAAGTAAGCAACATCTGGCTTCTTCGGGCAGTCCTCCGGGATCGTCAAAAGAGGAAGAATTCGAAGGTAATTATCTAGATCGGCTAAAGTTGAATGCCAAGAACCTCGTTTCATCTGAAATCGAATAAAGGTAAGACTTAGTAGTTTGAAACATAATGAACATACATATTCCACTCCGTTCGATGACGTTTCATAAACTTGTTCTGGTAACAAAGTGTGCAACTCAGACTCTTCAATCAATCTGTCGACCAAACCCATTTCAGTCCTCATCAAATCATCGAATCCATCCTCAATGGCCACATCTATCAGACGGTCGAAGCTAGGAAAACTGTAATGGAACATGTTACCATCAGTATAACACCCGGAAAAGCTTACTGTTGGCGGTACGGCTGATCAGCCGCGAAACTTTGGCCGCCGACACCCCAGCCGCGACAACATCGCGCGCGACAACTCTGCCGCAGTCAGCACAGCCGATGTTGTTCGCGCCGATTTTTTTCAGCCGTTCTCAAAAGAGCCGGCGACATTTGTGCCGATTTTTGTCCGCCGCTGCCTTTTCAGCCGCGTCAACAACGCCCCCTGTGCCCCCCTTGTAAAACAGCGGCGGCAGCGGCTCAAACATCGGCGGCGGAGCAAAATCGGCACAAACAACATCGGCTCAGTTGGCAGCGGCGGAGTTCGCGCGCGCGTTGTTGACGGTGTTGAAACAACGGGGGCTGCGAAGTCGGTGGCTGCGTTGTCGGCGGCCAAAAAACAACCGGCGAAGTTTTCGGCGGCGTTAAAAAATCGGCTCATCAGCCGTACCGCCCTTACTGTTCCCAACCAGCATCATCACAAACCGCATTAATCTCTTTTGTGACATGATGAACGGCACCGACAACTGAATCAATACCGTATTCTTCCAACCTTTCCTCGATGCGCTGCTCCGTTAAACGAGTTTGGTAATAACCACCATTCACTGGATACACGTCAAATCGCTTTTGAATGATCTTCCAGTTCTTAATGAATGACGCGGTGACACTAAACAATAGTAATAAAGCGAGTATTTACATGCTGTCAAACTTACGAAATGAGCCTCTTCCCCTCATAATTAGTATGTTCATTGAATCCCAGTGCCACTGATAAGCCACCCATATCTTCCTTCAAGTTACTACGGGCACGGTCGGCGACTTTCGGAAGATAGTTATCGACAAGTTCATTGCAACTGGGAAGCTGTAATAACGATATTCAGCACCGACAACTACAAAACAGAAACTCACTTGAGAACCAAAAGTGCCACCGTTGAACATGCTTCGAAACTCATCCGAATCAACCAGTCGGAACGGAATGTCATAGGCGGCAAAGAATCGCACGATGGCTTCAGCTTGTTCGGGCACTTGGGAACCAGATGTGCATGGCACGAACGTCGGAGTCTGTCCGGGGGTTTCAGTCGTAGGCGCTGTCAAAAACGGCGTGATCAACTCTGACTTCTCTCGCTTAACCGGTGGCACCAATGACATCGACATGGACAACAAATCAGCATCGGAGAATTCCGATGTTTCACGTCGATGGCGATTCAAATGCTTGTGGAGGTTGCCGGTCGACTTGGTCTTGTCCTTTATGTACTTGCACGGACAGTACTTACAGAAGAAATGGGTTTCGGACTCGGTGAAGTGGGCATAGATCGGAGCGCGACTCATTTTGGGCCTAAAATCAATTGTTAGCTGACTGCAGAATCAAAAACACGCGAAATATTGAGACAGTTTTCGCTTTTTTGACGCATTTTGCAACCTTTGCCAACTAGGTGTGAACATGCGCAACACAAAAAGTGCAGGTGTAAACAAGCGCGCAACACCAAAGTGCAAATTATAAAACAAAAACACAACAAGCAGTCAATTTCACCAAAAACCCACATCTCAACAACGTCGGATGCGCCCACAATCGATGAATGAACCAAAAAGAGCCTCATCGGATAATCCCACCCGACAATCCGAAATGCAAAACCCACTCGTGTCTCCGCACGACGCCCCCGATCCGAAAACAGACAGCCCCGACGCATTCATTCATCGATTTCGGATAGACCCAGTTCCCCCGACTTTCCACAACACACCCGAGTACACTGCCCAATCCGATAAAACTGGAAATCCGATATCCAAGCCCACCTGATTCCAATGTAAACCAAATCCACAGTAATGAAACACCATTTTTTATAAAACGAATTTAACCACATAACCGAGCTATAGGAATAAACGTAAAGAGGCTACACACAATGGTATGGATTTTGAATTATTTAAAACGCCCTATGGCCACCAATACCCTCCGGTTACAACATTAGTGGACACACATTTGAACGATACAAATCTACTTGATTTTGGCCATGTGCTCAGAGCGAGACAACCGCAGACTGAGACGAGATTAGATACAATCATAATAATAGCAATGACTTGAGTTCATACAAAACAATAAAATGTTATCATCCAAACACAAATATGCTGAGGTGATGGGGGAAACCTATGATGAGGATAAACGTGTAATATCAAAAATACAAAACGAACAAAGGAACACAGAATTCCGGAAATACAGTTTAGGTTTTAACCCAGCGGAAGCGACCAGCGTTTTTCTTGGGATGCCAGAAGTAGCATGACTCGTTTGTACAGCCCTCGTCGTAGCGGCACTTCTGAAAGGAAAAAGGGTTGGAAAATGAGGAATGGAGGTTGAAAGGAGTGAAACGAACCTTCGGATGGCGGTATCCGCAGCCTTCATTGTGGCATCGAGCTCCGAATCGGCACATGATGGAGGCCATCGCAGCGGTGGAGAGCGCACGGATCGGAGGCGCATTCGGGACGACGGGTGCTAGCATGACATCCGGCTTGGGAGCAGCTGGTGCACCGCCTTCTTCCTGGGTGGCGGGAGCGGCTTCAGCGTCCATGGCGACTTCGGCTTGCTCGGGCTGGGTAGCGTTGGCTTCGTTGACGGTCGTCTCAGCGGTGGCATTCTCGATCGTAGCAGTGCCATCGGTGACCTGTTCAGCTGCTGAAGTGGGCGGGATAGCGGCCGTACCGACAGCGTCGCCTTCAGCACCGGCTGTGAAGGGTTGGCTCGGCTTCGGGAAGGTGGCATGTCGCGGACTGAAAGAAGCCAATATATTAAATGCCTCAAAACATCGAAAAAAGCAACTTACACCACAGATCTCGGAGCAGTGTGGACATACGGGCATTGCGGCTTCGTGCAGTTGGGCTCATACTTGCATCGGGGATGGACGAAGTGGCACTTGTCGCCGAACCAGCAATTCGGGAAGGCCAGACACGGCTTCGACGGATGCGCGAACGGACAGGAGCCTTCATTGCGGCAATTCGGCCAGAAACGGCACTTCTCAGCAGTCTTGCCAGCAACTCCAGCTTCGGCAGCCGCGGCCTTGTTGAATGCCTGAGAAATACTACATTCAGGAGGCGGATTACCCCAGGGATCGGACATTTTTGACTACTTATGTTTGGTCGAATCGATCAGCCGAAAACCGACGCTAATGTAAGCCCCGATCAACGTGTCAGTCGACAAAACAGAGCGAGACCCAGACTAAAGGCAGGCTTTCAACGACAAACACTAGGAAGGAACAGAGTAGTGCGTCACGGCGACGAAATCGCTTCGAAAGTCACTACTCTACGATTTTGTCGATGGTATGCAAAAAATGGGCGTGTAAAACATCCAAAGTCCCCCAAAATTCAATCAATCAAAACTTACACGTTTCGGCGGTACACCGTAGATCGGACGTGACATCATTTCGGTCGGCGGGATTCGGGAATCGTGAGCGGTCGCGAGGAAGGCATCGATCTCGGCTTCATTGTCGTCGGAATCGTCCTCTTCGTCGTCGATTTCGATCTTGCCGTCCCATTGGTTGGAGATTGCGTTCGTGTGGGCTAAAACTGATTCAAGATTGAAAAAGAGAAGTGAAAGTGGATGAAAGACAGGCGGATTAGGAAAAGCACAGTCGGGACAACCACAACAAAGGATATAAAACTGACCCGGGCCACGCCGCTTTCGGATGATTATATCCTCATAATCGCCAACAGTGGCGTCCAAAGCTTTCCGGACACCAGAGAGTTGCAGGAATGCGCGCACTTAAAAAATAACAAACTGTGCTTCGAAATAACAAATGACAAAATTGGTGTGACGTGGAAGGGAAGGTGAATGAATGAACACTAATCAAAAAGTCTAAATGTTATGCAAGCAAAAAGCGAGTCTAACAGGGTTAAAAGTGAAAGTGGAAGCTTACCAGGATTGTCGAGACGGCGCCGACGCTTGATAGCGGCAAAGTTCTCATCGCCAGGAGGGCCGTCATCGGTCAGGAAGCGGCGAGAGGGGCCATCACCGACACGGACGAGAAAACGGGTTTCTTCGGGCTCTTCTTCGGCGGGGATGACACGACGCAGGGAGCGGGCTGTGTTGACCTGGAGGACGCCGTTGTCGAAGTCGCGGTGGCGCTTGCGGATCTGCTTGGTTGGGGACTCGTCTTCGACCGTGGCATCGATGGCGCGCTTGAAGAGGGTTGAGCTGCCTTTGACGTCGGCGCTGAAGGGGGGTAATGGTTAGAAGAGTTCAGAATGTGGAAAATTATATATAAATGGACTTACAGATCGGGCTTCTTCCGCTTAATGATGACCTGGGAGCTCAGTTTCGGCGATGCTTCACGCTCATGACGATTCTTCGCGACGACATGTGATCTCACAGCCTTGCGGTCATCATCGTCATCGCTGTCGTAGGTCACCTTGCGGCGTTCCTCACGGCTACGACGCGGGCTACGAGATCGGGAGCGTCGTCGACGACTGGACCGAGAATCGCGTTCGCGCTTCGGCGATGGAGCTCGGATCGGAGCACGCTTCGGCTTGACATCGTCCTCATACCGCGATGATCTCTTCGGAGACTTGGATCTTGCCAGCGGGCTTCGCGATCTGGACCGACGGGCCGTTGCTGACGAGCTGGACGCGACTTCAGCGATCCGAGGCGGCTCATCTTTCGCCTTGTCTTCGGCCTCCTTTTTGTTGACTTTCTCGAAGAAGTCGAACATCCTGAAACCACCCGGGTAACCACATCCCTCAAAATAAGCTGATCCAACTAACCAGTCGACAAAAACATCAGTATGATCGCCCAGAAACAGAGCTAAATCCGTTTTCATCCGCGTCCGATCCTTCTTATTTGCGATCATGATCATAATGTAGTCGGGTAGCTCGTCGTCGACCTCCATGCCGAGCTCCTGGATCTTGGCCTTGATGGCGGTCTGGAAATAAACCCCCTTTTAACCAAAAATATATATAAAAACAGCTAAAACATACCCTCAGTCTTCGGGTGAAGTCGTTATCAGCCATGTTGTCGACCAGTATTCAGATGGGTCCAAAAGCTTGCGACGGATGGAAGTAGCACTTGTTTAAAACTACCCTGAAAACGGAGAAACGTTGTTGAAAATGAGGGTGAAGGCCGGAGGCGCCAATGACCACAAACGACGCGTACGTTGACGAAATTTGCATATCCCAGGGAGAGAGCGCCAACTGGGAAACAAGATTTCGCAATAACTTCGGCACAAATGTTGAAACATGACATGGCGATGGTCGACGAAAAGAAGGTGGACAGGACAAGGCTGCATCAACTCGGGTAAGTGCACGTTGTTTACGAAAGTGCGATGTGAAAAAATGGGAACCACGCGGTCTGGATGCATCGGCTAATCAAGCTCGACGACGGGATCCATCAAAGGACGGGCAGAGGGGTGGCGGGTTGGATGGAATCTGACGGAATCTCGGGGTAAACAATGCGTGACAGAGATCAGCAACGAAGGAAGCGGACAACATCCATGCTCCAAATCCACAAGACCTCAACAGTGGACTGGATGCTCGCGTGTGTCACGCTCCCGTCGGGGAAGTCGCGACGGGACCCGGGGTGGTTGGATGGACCGACTGGGAAAAACGCGTCCTTGCCTTCGTCTGTCTTTCGAGCTTTACTAACGCCAAAGCTGCAATCTAATCATCATTTCAAAATACCGTTTTACAGAAGACGCCCATTGAAGTCAATTTGAGCAATTATCTTAAAAAAAGTACAGCAAAAACGTAGAAATTTTGCAAGTCAATCAAAAAACTGCCCAAGCAAAAAGTGAGTGTCTTCGGCCTCCTCTACGCGCAGCTATTTTGCAAGTCCAAGTTCGACTGGCTTCGAAGAACTCGCTTTCAGTTTCCATCGAATTTCGACAAATTTCCACTAATCAAATCAGTTTTTATCAGTTTCAACCTGACCGGCATCAAAAGGGCTATCATTTAGTGTGATGAACGTGCCCAGAGAGTGCCTTTGAAGGCAGATTTTCCGCATTTTGTAAAATCTGCGAAAAACAAAACATGCGATTTTCACTTTTTTCGTTTTTCAACTTTTCAACTAACAAAAATTTGTCACAATTGCACAAGTTACATAAACAGTTTATCAGTTTTATTCAAAATGTGACCACCATACAGTTTACCAGCATTTGTGTTTGAAATTCTGTCAATTTCAACCCTCAAATTTGCAAATCATCACTTTTCAACTTCAAAACTTAATCACTAATTCCAATCCACCACCACGGAACTAGTTTCAAAGTCGCTGCTTACTCAAGTGAACCAGATCTTTACCCATTCTCAAAATTAATCTACAATTTCTGAGAATTTGTATTACAATTTCACCATTGAAATTGACTGGGCTACTGTACCGTGAAAAAGGAAAGGAAGCACCCTTGACGCCCATGGCATGGTGACAGCTTATCCAGAACTAATCCTCGGTCAAACAATTGGAGAGGATGGATGGCATGGGTGATGCCTTCTTCTGTTGTGTCAGATATTCGTTTGAGGGCCTCCTTTACACGTGGTTGCGTATTGCGGCATATTGCATTGTCAAGTGGGCTTTATTGGTCTTTGTTGGTGGTGATATTATGGAGGGAAAGAATCAAAAGAGGACCGGGTTGGGTTGCCAATTTTTACCGAAGAGGCCGGCCATTGAAGGTTTTGGCTGCTTCGGAAGCGGACGGGAACGGGGTGGAAATGAGTGTCTCGGCCCTCTTATTTCCGGAAGGACCGACGACAGACGAGTTGACTTTGATGAATGCGACGACAGAGGCGGCTAGCGTGGCCCATATGAAGGCACAGGCTTGGGGCTTGCGTGTGTCACACGTACATAGTGCCATCACCACAACGACGGCACCGCGGTGGTGGTTGTTCACCCTGCCCGTGTATCGACTTGACGTACGTGTAAGCCTGGCTTCACTCGGCCCGGCAAGGGCACTTTGTGCCGGTGAGCTCCGGGGGTCCTCGCGCACGCCCACCGGCTCCAGGCCACCCGACAGTCGCAAGCAAGGAAGGCGCGCCGCCGTTGGGCAAAAAAAAAGTAATCGTATTCTTTCGGAAGGAGGAAGGCAGACCTTAGGCCTCAGGGTGCCGTAGTCGTCCTGTCATGTGCCTTTTTAGTCGCAAAAAAAGCCCAGCTCGGGACCGCCGAGTGAGAAGAACCCGAATACGCGCTTGTTTATGCCATCCATCGCTTTCCTTTCCAGAGCAAGCACGTGCTGAACCATCAAATACGAGCCCCGCATGCCCTGAGGCCATGTACCTCGGGAGGTAATTACGTTAATATCATTTAACGTCATCGCAGTTTTATCTGGGGTAGCATACTGTCCATAAGTGCCCATAATTACCAATCTGCCGTTGCATTTTTTGACCTTTCCCACCCCTCCCATCTGCAAGTGCACCAAAAGCATCGCCAACGCCCATTCACTGTATCAATTCCTATTCCTAGCCATCTCCAACCAACCCCGGCTTCAATTTCATTCATGCGTTCCTGGCTCTCGTCTTACAAGCTTGCATGAAGCATGAATGAAATAAGTAAACGTTTTTTGTGTCCTTGCGCAGTGGCAACAACTTATAACCCGCCTTGAAGCAGTTTTAATGTTGAAAGTTTATAAATTGACACATTACCCTCACTTTTCATCCTCCCAGCATCATGCCCCGAGGACATTTGTCCCCCTCACGTGTCACAATTACGCTCATCAGTCTCACTTTCCAAGATTAATCGCCCGGTAATCAAGTCCAATCGACCTTTTCCTTTGATCTTTTACAGATTTTTGCTGTTTGGATACCCTCAAGTTGAATTATGCTTCAACCTGAGGGCTTTTCGTTTGCTTTTGATTGCTTTGATGGCTTTTTGATAGGTTTGAGGCCATCTGGAAGGTATCATGCGGATTGAAATAAAAGTGCATTTAAAAAATAGCCGTGTTTGTGTTGCCTCTATTGATCTCACAGCCTCGATTTTTGGCCCCTAAGATCCACCTTCCACTTGGCTGCCATTCTTCCCCGGGGTTCTCAAGAGGGTTTCACCCAATAGACACCTCTTCCGAGGGTTCCGAAGGACCATCGACGGAAGTCGCCTTCCTCCTTCGGACCAAAAACCTTGTACTAAAAACTTGTCTTTCCTTTTTTTCTCCATTTTGAGACTTCATAGGCCACTGAAGGCGCACCGATGCAAAGATGCGTGTCTCCACGTTTCTTGAATTCGATTTCTCTCGATTGTATGGAAGTCTATGCACATTCTTAGGTGTCGATGCTCCGGATGTCATTTCGAGGTCCCTTGTTGGTATATTTCGGTAGAAGTAAGTTGACGATAGCCATAGCTTCGACGTGGAACACGGTGGGAGAGCGGCGGCGTGGCCCCCGTGAATATGTGTCTTCAAATGAAAATTGAGACCAGTGGGAAGGCGACCAGGGGATGACAAACGTGTTTTAGAGGTTGGATGGTGGGGTTAAAAGGGTTCTGGGGATTTTTAATGGTGGAATTGGAATTTTCGTCGTGGGTGGTCCGGGGTCGACGTGGGTGGTCTGATTATTTTAGACGTTATTTTGCTAATTTTTAAGGTTTTTTATCTTTAGAACTTTATTGGAACATGTATTTTGACCTTCTAAACAAAAATAAATCTCAAAAACGCCAAAAAATTCCAAATCCCCTAAGGGCATTTACCCCCAAATCACTGCGCACTAATCATTTCCATGCCCTTTAATCCCAGCCCATCCATCAAAGCATGTCAACGCCTTCTATTTTTTACCGTGTGCCAGCATCGTCCGACTTTTTCTCGCCCTCTCTCGGAGAAAAAAAGAGAGTCTCAAACTCGGTCGCCTCGCATGCGTGGAAGAAGAAGCCGTTGTTGCTAGCTAGCGCGCGCCACATAGCCGCCGGCACAAGCAACGAGAGCGCTGTTTTGTTATTTGACGTTTCCGGTGACGAGTGAACAGACAGAACGACGAAAAAAAAGCTAATGTAAGCGAGGCGAGGAGGGCAGGGGGGAAGAAGAAGACATACATACACTCTCGAGAGTCGGCTTCATCTCCCTCGGACGTGGACGTGAACGTGGACCTCCCCAACGCACAGGCATGTTAGCTGTTAGCGAGGTTGGCTCGCCAGGCCATGATGCACAGAGGAGGAGATAAAACCTTTTGGTTCAGGCGGGCCCCTGGGCAGGCCTTGTGGTTACATTAGTTACATACTTGCCACTAACCTGACATGAAACGGCATGAACTCTGAGCACCCAGACGGCAGGCAACCCCACTAATCAATTATACGCTTTTTCGAGGTAATGTGATGCATGTTTACAGCCATCCATCCATCCATGCCGACTGCCAGCGATAATGCGTTCGCTTCCGTTGTGTCAACCCACGCCTGCCTATTTGCAATTGTTTTTTACCCCCTGTCCCGACCGAGGCTTACAGGCTGCAGGCTCCATCCCAGCCTAAATGGACACATAAGTCTTGTTTGCGGAGAATAGGCTTCAGTTTTGGACTCCGTCAGTCAATTCTACTCCCCACCAAAATCGAAGTTTGTCCTCGTGCGTGCCTGATTGCATAATTTGATTCGGGCTATGCCTCCGTAGTACCCTATAGCCTTCTAACCAGTCGCCGGGCCCCCAACACAAAACCCGCAAGTTTTTTGGCCTATTCCTTGCTTCTTTTTAGATGGGACTAGTATAACTTTTTTTCTTGTTTCCGTTGGCACTTCCAATTCGGTGGTCCATTTTGTTCGGCATTCTTCTTTACATCGGCGGTTTTACGTGTTTAACAGTTGTCACACGTGGTCCTAAGTGTACTTCCACCATTGCAGGATCATTTCCATTCATCGAAAACAACATTTTATTTGAGATGAAATCGGCGCATAATTTTCTCTAAATAGCTTCCCATCGCTACCGATTCTGATCCCCACGATTCAATCATATTGATTTCAAAAACGTGTACATACCAACTTCCCTCCACTTCCATCGCCTTCCGGGAGGGCTACCGTTTTGCGTAAACCCCTGAACGACATGCAAGCTGGTCGTTGGCGACAGACTCCTCGACCGTTGTCAGCTTCATCGTTGTCTTCTATTCAACCTTGCGGTGTCGTCGCAACGTTACTGCGCAGTCGTCAATGCTTGGAGTGCTCGGAAGTGAGTATCGTTTTTAGGTGGTGCTTGGGATTGGGGACGTGAGGAGGGTTAGTTGCATACAACATGCTTGCAAACAACACGGGGCCCCCAGCCTGAGGGGAGAGCGTCAAAGCACAGAAAACAAAACCCCGGCAGCCGTGGATGTATGTGGACTACCGGCGAGAGGGGTGAGAGTGCGAAGAAGCATCAATGTACTAGGTTAGAGGACAGGAAGAGGGCTATTTTTTGGTGGAATTTAAGTTTAGGGTGTTTTGGAAACTTTTTTAACGCGAAAAAAATTTAATACTTTGAAGTCTAGGCCAATGGGTTGTCAACATTTGGGCTATTGGTCAGATTGTTCAAACTAATTTCTAACGTGGTTGATTTTTTTTATTGTTTTTCAGCAAAGAGAAACTTGCAACACTTTTTAATACTAATTGTCGACCATCTGAAACAGAAAAAGTTTTAAACTCGTCTAAAAATTCTCAAAAGCTGCTTTAAACACAAACCCAAAAATTTTAACTCCGTCCCGCGCACTTCATTGTCTTAAACTTTGCCAGGACATTCAAAATACTCGCCTTTTACATATTTTACCATTTCCAACTTAAATTTAACGTTTTCAAGTTCTTCCATTATTACCGTACCCCCATCCCGATCACCCACGTCGCGTGTACCATACCCAGACCCAACATTCAAACCCCTCCCAACAAAATTCCAATTCTGTTTTCTTCGCTTAACAGTCATCTGGTTCTCCTAAAATAAGCCTATTCCGATTCCAAACAATAGACCCCACGACAAATGCCATCTCAGTTTTCCCTTTGCACGATTTGACAAAAACCCATTCCGCTGGCTGTATTTTGTGGCGCCATGTTTGTTTCCGTTTCGAATCGGACTACAATTTAGGAGGAAAGAATGCTCATATACATCCATCAAAAAACGGCTAACAACATCCATGCAAAACCTGACTAAAGGTGGTTTAGCTTGAAAAGGGCGTAGGCGTGGACTTTTCATTGTCTTGGCGATGGCGCATTTTTGTTAAGAAATGCAGCGGGAACGGGATAGATGGGGTATAAAAGCTGTAGATACGGTGTATTTGGACGAGTTTTGTTATTTGGAAGCAGTGTTTTTGAATTGTTTTTATTTTAAAAAGGCATACTTGTTGATCGGAAAAATGTTTTTTCACCGTAAGTTGGAACAATTTCGACAGTTTGATAGATTTTTTTTCAAATTTTGGAGGCTAAAACTTGCCAATAGGCATCCATTGGGGTCTTGGATGACGTAATTTTCCAAGCTAGGGGTACGGCACAGCGCCATCGGTCGTGAGACCTCCGCCCGAAAATCAAATTCACACGTACTAACTTGAAAAAATGCGAAGACAGGGGACAAATTTTAGCCCTCATTTCAAATTGGAAGAAGCTCGGAGCGCTGCTAGAGTAAGGATGTTCAAAGCCGGAAGTATTTAACATTCATTTCACCGAGTTTGAGCACCTCATTTGTCTCGACACGAAAATGGCTATGAGATTTGCAAATCTGTTCTTTGTATCCTTTTTGTTACTCGCTCACTATGTAGTATACTCCTCAACCCCCTCAGGCTATGTATGGCCACCGAGCGAGCTAGCTGGCTTGCAACATTCCGAAGCTCCTCTAAAAAAGTACATAGTACCACTGCTGACTGCCCTTGGAGAAGTAGTCCTATTAACATGTGCATGCCAACACACATAGTAGAGTTATATGTACACTTGACTTGCCGGTGGGGTGGGCGCCGGCGAGGCAGCAATGGTGGTGACACACTCGACACCAATTTCGGCCTCAGGCCATTTCCTGAGGGCGACTTCTTCGGAGGGGGCTCCTTGTTTCACCTGCCCCTCTGGAAAGGGTATTTTTTCTGCCATTTTCATCGTGTCGTCAGATGTCTCGAGGAAAAGGGGGGACCTTGGCCGTCTGCAATGGCTTTACTTTTTCAATGAATGCGAAGCGAAGCAATGGAAAACGTAGCCTTCTTTCCAAAAGTTGGTCTGTGATTAACTTTTGGCCCATTCCGGCCGAGATGGTCGGCTTCTCATCCCTTTTTCGTCCTTCTATTGGCCATGGCGCGATTCAACATTTTGGTCTTTAATGCATTCATTCACTCATTCAAGCTTTTCGGGCGCTCTATATCCGGTCCATATTACTGTAATATGCACACAACTTGGGTCAATACCCTCAAAAAGGGCATTAAAATAAAAAATTATAATCCTAATCGAATTCCAGGTGGACCGACGAGTAGTCATCAACAATCGTCGTCGTTGAAGTCGTCGCATAAACACCACGCCGTCGGCGGCACCACCATGCCCTCGAGCAGCAATTCGGCTGCGGCCGTCGCTGGTGTATCGTCGTCGGGAGGAGGCAGCAATGCGCCCGGCACGGGTGCCAACCCTGTAACCTCGGGGCTGTTGGCATCGACGTCGGGGTCGAGTGGTGGGGGCACGCTGCCGACCCCTGATCCAGTCACTACGGGAAGCGAATCCGATACTGCCAATAAGGATGATGCGCAATCGTGAGTTTTTTTACCCCCCCAAATTTCAATTTTGTTTTCGGCCCCATTTTGGGTCCTAGCGCGAAGTGGCAATTTTTCGACGCCGGACTTGCTAATGTTAAAAAGCGACATTTTTGTCCCGATTTTTGAAAGGTCGATTACAAAATTAACGTCGTTTCGGATAAGGTGTCAAAAATTGTTTTCCAAAAATGTGTAGAAGTTGATTTTTTAGCAAACTAGAAAATTTTGTAAAAATTAAATTTGGTGTGACGATTTTAGTCAAAAATGAAAATTCTAATTGCATGTCGCACTTTGGCAATACCCCCATTTTGGTCCCGCCACGAAAACACGCAAATTGAGCCCACAGCCAGCGGCATCAAAATGCTTCGAAAAATGAAGCGCGCGATCGCTCTTTTTCGGTTCAATTTCGAAATTGATCGAAATGACCAAAAAAGGCCACCCAGCCGACGGCGGTTTCCACAAACTGCGTCGCGCCCTGTGTCCCCAGCGCTCCCGCCGCCTTCCTGTGCGTTCATTATCGAGCGGAAGCATGATTTTCAGAGAGTGGCATCCGCCATATCCTCGCCTCTGTGCTTATCACGACTGCCATTCGCTCGCGGCTGCCTGGGGCCTCGGGCCACCGACGACAAGCTTGGAAGCGGCGCGGCCGACGGGTGCTTCCCAAGCGCAATCGCCATCGGAAGACGATCCGGGAGACAACAAGAGCAATGATATTTTGGCTTCGTGTCCGGCGTTTCGGTGAGTTCGACAAGTTTGGCGGCGTCTAATGAAAGTGTAATCTTGAAATTTAGGAACGAACTCGGCACCGAACCAGTCCGCCGCCTCGCGTTATCGCGACTGACGCTCGGTCCGACGAAAGCAAGCTGCCTGGACGAGGAACTCGAGACCTGGCAGCGCGAGCACACCGCCGCCGAGGCCGGCATTCTCGAGGACGTGTCAAACGTGTACCTGGGTGGCAGATTATGCGCCGTGCGACAGCCGAAGATTGTGATCGAGCCACAGGATATTGGGAGTTACTATTTTCGGCACTGTTTTGCGGGGAGAGGTTGGTTTTTTGATTTTTTGATTGTTTTTTTATATCCATTTATCGAAAACGCCGTTTTAGCCCACATTGACTACTTCGGCACAGACGAACAACTCGGCCCAATCGCAGTTTCGCTGGTCAAGGAGTCGTCCGATCGCAAGGAGGGTGTCAGGATCATTTCTCACACCTTGTATCGGTTGATCATTCGGATAAGTGATGTGAGTTTGCGCTTTTATGACCCTATTTTGCATTTCCCAGATCAAAAGACTTGCAAAAATACCTAAAAAGTTTTTTGTTTCGTCGAATTTTGATCTTTTTTGCATCCAAAACCGCCAAAAAGTGGCAAGATTACTGTAATTTTGATCTTTTGCTGCCCTTTTTCTCAGAATCTGAATTCAATTTCGACTTTTTATGGCTTTTATCTTCTCGTTCTGACCCAATTAATCAACTCCCACCTTCAGCTCCTGACAATGCGAGTCGCCGTCCCCGAGGAAGCCCTCCCCGAACAGACCCAAGAACGCTCCAACCGTACCCTCATGCGCGAGCTCCTCGAACTCGTCTGCCCTCAAATCCACTTCGGCGCCCTCCGACCAGCCTTATCCACGCCCAAAGTCGAGGAACTCCTCCTCAAGATCGATGAACAGCCAATCTACACCCGATACAAGGTCGGCATCCTCTACTGCCGCAACAACCAGTCCACCGAGGAACAGATGTACAACAACGAAACGAGTAGTCCGGCGTTTGAGGAATTCCTGGACTTTCTGGGTCAACGTGTCCGTCTGAAAGGCTTCGATTCCTACAAGGGTGGCTTGGATACTCGGGGTGATACGACTGGCGAATTCAGCATCTACACCGAGTACCACAGCCATGAGGTCATGTTTCACGTTTCGACTATGCTGCCATTTACACCCAATAATCGACAACAGGTATGATTACTGTGGAGGGGGTGATATTCGGATGATAAGGGTGGCTTTTCAGTTATCCCGCAAACGCCACATCGGCAACGACATGGTTACGATCATTTTCCAAGAGCCTGGAGCTCTGCCCTTCAGTCCCATTACGGTTCGCTCCCACTTCCAGCATGTTTTTATCATTGTGCGGGTCAGTAATCCGTGCACTGATAATGTTTCTTATCGGTGAGTTGTGGTTTTTCATTCTCAAAATAGACTTTTATGCCTTTTTTTTACCCACTACTTTGCCGTTTTGACCCATTAGAGTCGATTTTTTGCCCTTTTAAACCCATTTGAGTTGAATATGCCGTCAGTTTGAGCCATTTTGACCGATTTATTTCCAGTGTCGCCGTATCCCGGGTCAAAGACGTGCCAGCCTTCGGGCCTCCGATACAAACTGGAGCCACCTACACCAAATGCGCCGAGTTTCATGACTTTTTGCTCACCAAAAGTAAGCCTTCATCCCATTTTCCCATCCTAAACCCCCTCATTACAGTAATCAACGCCGAAAACGCCGTCCATCGATCGAAAAAGTTTGCCGCGATGGCAGCCCGGACCCGTCGTGAAGCCCTGAAGGATCTCGCTGAAAACTATGTCACTGCGCATCAGAATGAAGGCCCCTCAAGGATAGCCAGTAAGTTTTTGGTTGTCTTTCTACCCTTTTGGAGTCTATCTACAGCTTTCGATGACTCAAAATGGTCGTTCAATGGCTGTATCAACCCACTTTTCGTTCATTGTTGTCGTTGCCGACCCATACCCCCCATTTACAGAAAATCTTCCAGGCCGCTTTCTCGGTGGATCCGTAAAGCGGAAGGAGCGTCCCATCCCGAAGCCCGTTCTCGGGGCCAACGTTCGGGGGGCCCTTTCCTGGAGCGTCGATGTCCATGATCATAGCCTCAATCGCAGGGTTTCTTGCGTGCTTGGGGTCAGTGCCGAGGCTGTCGTTTTGCTGGAAATGCCATCGGGAGCGGTTCTTTTTGCGACTCCGACGCCTTCGATCATCGGCTGGGCGAATACTGACATGGGCTTGAAGTTGTATTACGACCATGGCGAGATGCTGTTGATGAGATGTGTGACCAGTGATGGAACTGCGAGAGAGTTGAACTCATTGTTGAGGCGATTGGAAGCTGTGACGAATGGGGAGGAAGCGAAAGAGCTGATTCTGCGACGAACTCGGCCTGGGGATACCCTCGGGTTCCACATCCAGGAAGAAGGGGTCGTCACTGATGTGGAGATGTATCAGACTGCCTGGAAGACTGGGCTACGACAAGGGAGTCGGATTGTTGAGGTTTGTTGACCTCTTTTTTTTGAAAGAATGAGCCTCAAAAAAGCGTTACAGATGGAAAACATGGCCGTCTCAACTATGTCCCTGGACCAAATGACCGCCCTCATCGAAGAACGCCCCCAAATCAGAATCATGATGATAGCCCCCTCCAGTGATGGCAACCCCCGACGCGGCTGTGAAGACCCCAATTGCCCGGCTGTCAAGGGCCAGGAGGTCCAGATTCTGACGCCGGATACCTTTGCCAAGCAACCTCTGACGTAAGTCTCACTTTCCGACTTCTCGAATGCCATGCCAATTTGTCGTGCCAAAAGCTTGCTGTTCCGACTTAACCCCATTGAATTGACCGACTCCAAAGTTAACCCTGATCTTATCAGCAGCGCTTTTCCACCCCTCTGCCAACACCACCCAACCCCTTTTTTGTTTTTAGTTACCAAGAAATGTTTAAAATCCGCAACAAAGAGATGAGCACATCGGCCCATAACAGCCCGTCATCCAGTTTCGAGGAGCGGCTGTTCAACTTTAGCTCCGGTGGCTACAAAACGCCCACCCTGGGTGCCGCCCAGAGCCGTGATTTCGCCTACAAGAAGGAGCGATCTACAAGTATCTTCGACTCTGGCTCCGAGGCCTCGACGCCGGGCGGATGCCGAGATCGACGCAAGGCTTCGTAAGTTGACTTTTGCCATCCCATTTTGATGTTGTGGCTTCGACTTCGACAGGAGAAGGCTGTGGTTGTGGGCTTTGACCTTGTGTTTGCCATTTTAACCATGCTTTGTTTGAGTTTGGATCAGCTTTTTCTTCATTTCAAGGCTGAAGACATACTGATTTCGTTGAACTAACAACCCCAATGTAGCCTTCTAACATCTTTGTAGTGACTCTCTAACCCTGTCCTTCTCCTCCTCTCCCCCTACTATTGGTCGTCGTCCGATGCCACCACTCCCACCACCACCAATGCCGTTCCACAGTCGATCCTCGACGACTAACCTTTACCATTCCGTCCTTCCTTCTCCTCCTGTCAGACCGGGTGTTGTGCCCCCCATCCCTCCACGAACCTACAAAAAGACTGCATCCTTGTCCTTTTTCAGTAATTCGATGCATGATCATCTCAGTGAGGCGACCAATGTCAAGGTTTGTTTGGGTTTCTGTCTTTGAGGGTGCCTTTTTGACGGCAAAAGTGTTACAGTACCTCGATCGAGCTCAATCCGACGAAGTTATCGGCTTTCCGACAGTGACCCAAGGCTTGGAGAGCGAATCGGTAAGAATGACGCCTACAAATATGGTAATAAGTCTGCCATTTCAGCAACAACACGAAGAAATCACCGCCTCAGATCGCCATCTCTCCTTCGACAATGAAGTCAGCAAGTGGCAATGGAAGCTCCAAAAGATGGCCAATGAGAAGAAAGCGCTGGAACTGCTCCTGGATCAGTTTAAAACTCAACTCGCAATGGTAATTTCAACCTCTTTCCTTTCCAAATCCATCTGAATCCTCAATTTCCAGGAAAAACGCGCCCACGAAGCCACCAAAAAGCAACTCCTCATGCTCCAACATGCCACTCGTGACTACTCGAACCCGCCAGAACTTGATGATCACCTTTGAAGTCATGTCCGATTCCAACCCGAATGTATAGCCCGTCCCCGGTGAATCCCGTATAGCTTCTCTCGCGCCAGCTGACAGATTGATTGATCCCATCCCACAAGGCAGATACACCCAAATAGCGCCGTTTTCCGATTCCACTTCCACATTTTGTTGAATATCTCGTTCTCGTTTTCCGAAAAGAATAAGTAAGAATTCTATGTTGCCCGAATTCCATATCAACAAATTTCCAACAGTCGTCCTCCGTTTTTTTTGCAATTTTTACATTAGAACGAATATTGTCAGTTTTTTTTTGTTTTTTTTCTTGCAAGCATGATTGAATGCGGCGTAAAAGTGTATGTAACTGCTATGGAAATAAAACTACTCAAATAATCAAGGGATGATGATACTTTTTATAGGGCAAGTGTGCTTTGAAGATTTGCACAGATGGTGGATAGGCGTGCATCTCTGGAGTCGTAGATTGGTGGATCAAAGGAGGTCGAAGTGGTCGTTGTTGAGGATTCAGATGGCTCCGTCGGATAGGTCTCGGTGTTGTCCGACAAAGTAGTTGAATCTGTTTCAAAATAAGCTGTCGTCGTCAAATAAGCTGCCGTTGTCGTCGGATATTTGCAGCTGAGAATCCGATTGACATCATTGAGCATCTTTACTGCCACCGCTTTTACTGATAACAACAGTGCAATGTGTTCAGCAGCATTCGCAATTTGGCCAGGATTGGGTAGCCCGATAGCAATACCTCGCTCTAAATAGGCCCTCGGCGTCGTCGATTCTTCTTGTTCAGCTGAATTATTATAGCCACCAGTCGTAGCCTCAGTCGTCGACGCTGCTGGTGTCGTCGGCAAGTAATCGCAAAGTATTAGCCTGTCCATTTCGCCGCTTATGTACTCAAGTTGCGATTGAATGTCATACAATAAACTGTTTTCTTGGACTTCTTCAGCGCCAATAAAACTAAGCGTCGCAACAGTCCAAACAAATAGGAAGACAGAAATTGGAAAACGCATCTTTGAAGCCGCTATGATAAGCGACAAGTGTCATTAACGCTTATATATAAGCACTTCTGGCTTTCATAAGAAACCAATAAAGACAGTTATGGTCCGTTCAAACTGCTACGACGGCTCATTAGTTGCACACCAAATTGAACAATTGGTAGACGGACTTCTTTGAAATTAGTAACATTGTTTTTTAAGCATGTCATTATGTGTTATTGACTTTAAAACAACCTTAAAAGTGAAGTGAGTGAAACTGCAAAGTAAGTTGTAACGAAACCTTTCGGAAATGATACATTGTCCAATCTTGCGGGTTTTGGGGCATTGACTTTTTAGGTGAATTTGAAGAAGTATTGGTATTCCGATTATGTTATCAATCCTTTTGCTGATTCAAAGTTTAAGTTAAGTTTACACGCGACCTTTTAGTCGAAAGCACGCCGGGATAAAGGGGTGCACGCACATGCTCAAAAAGTGAAAAGTGCATCTGGCGCGCACTTTGGGGGTGGTGCGCAACTTCTGGAGTAAAAAAAATTGCTGAATCCGTTAAAAAGTTTACTGATTCCGGCCGGAATCGAACCGGCGACCTTCAGTGTGTTAGACTGACGTGATAACCCCTACACCACGGAATCAGGTGACAGCTAAACGTCAGAAACTGATTGGGCAACGTCGAGAGTGAAAGTTAAAAAAATTGATTTTTCTACTTTTTGGCCTATTTTCGGGCTTTGGCGGTAATATGCGCGTAAATGAAACACTAAAAATAATATCTTAAGGCTTGTAACGTTAACCTAAGAAAAAGCCACCAGAATTCCAAAAACAAAATCAGCCAAAAGACAACATATTTTTATTCAGTTTCAAAATTAAAACGTACAGTTAAAAAACAGTTTCACACCCTCTTCATTTTTGGAGCATCTTCAACGGCCAATATTTAGACGAGTCGAGAGGGAGTAACGGCTTCGACTTCACGCTTGTCGCGCTTCAGTTCGGCCTTCTTCTTCTTGTACTGTTTGCGGGCCTTGGCGTAAACGTCTTCGAGGAAGGGTCCGGCACGGCGCACAATCTTGTGGGGGATATCCTTCGCGGCGATCGGGGCCTTGTCTTCAGGTTCGTGTTCCGGGACGGGAGGGACAGGACCGGCAAAGACCGAAATCACGCAGATAGCCAGGGCCAAAAGGACAATCGTATACAGCTTCATGGTTGGGATGGGGGAGTGAACCGGTGGGAAATGATTGATGGGGTTTTATAGGCATGCCATTCTGACTATTTGGATTGCAATTTACATATCGGAGGGTAATGTTTATTACGCAAATTGTGCAATATCTCTTCATTTTGAGTTGGTGGTGATCACGTATTACAAATGATGCAACATTGATAGCGCTCTTCACGCATTCAGCAAACGACTGACACTTTTTTGTAATAAACGACGCACGCCTGGCGTCAACAAGTCAAAGCAGAACGCCTCTGACCAGACTAGACACACTTTTCGAGCGCGGAATGACCCTTTTAACGGAAGTTTTTCTTTAATTGATGTTTTCACGTTAATTACTTAACCTAATATCATCATACTTTTGTCATAGAAACCTAATGCGTGAATAGTCCAAGGTTATTTAGCTGTGTTTGTATGCAATCTTATGTAATACATTTTTTGGCCACTTCGTTATCATTGCACTCTTGGGTGCAATACTTTGGCGCCAATAAAAGGCTATACTCAACTCTCTTCTTTCAGTTCGTCTCATTATCATTTCTAAAGTATGACGAAACCCTCTTCTCCTCGTTGTGCGGATGTGAAGGCAAAGCTGGCTCCAGTGGAGAAAAAGTTCAAAAAGCAGTGTCATTTGGGTAAAAGTGTTCCGAAACACCTGACTGACGTTCATTCGCAGGACAAAAAGTAAGTTACTACATCTTTTGTGTATGAAAACAAAGCTTTGCAGAGAGAAAACACCTGAAAGAGTGCAGTCGTTGCCAGATGCTGACCCAAAAGTGGAAGTGCATTTACTTTTGTGTGTTCCATCAAATCAGTCTACAGATACTGCCACAGCTTCGAACGCCATTGACCACTTTGCCGCCATTGACGCCGAACTAAATCAAATTCAAGCAAAATGCAACTGCGCCAAAAAATTTCGAGAACAGTTTCATGAAACAAACAAGTTGAAGCTTTACGTGTTAACAAGCTGCGGAAACGAATGCCCTTGCCAAACTATTGCCGAGTTCATAGACAACAAGCATCCGCCGGTCGTTGCATCGGTATCTCATTGATCAGTCACCTGGCTGGCGTGTGCTGTGTTTGTCAATACAATATTCTAAAAACGTGTGGTTTTAACCGTCTTTTTTCTCTTTCTCCAACTGATAAGAATGGCCAACAGTGTAACGAGTATTTCCATCAATAAAGCCAAAGAAAATATTTTATACGACTGGCTTACCTCGCGTTCTTTTGTTATCAAGTCTGATGATCTGCCATTTGATGAAGTTTGAATAAAACATTATAGAAATCATTGTATTTTGCAGTAGGTAGAACACGGAATATATTATATACTCTGTAGCATCACGTTTTGAAACTGATCAGCGTTATCAAAACGTGAATCAGCCTTGTAGAAAGTGCTTCAAGTTTCGTTATAGTGGCGAAATAAATCCCATCTTCCATATAAAAAGTCGCGATTCCTGTGAACTCACATCAGTAGTCTAGTTCAGTTTATAAAACAGCAGCCGTTGTAGTCTTTATCGTTCGCGTAGTTTGACTAGTTTGCGTCTTGCTCATTTTGTAATGAACATCCATTACAAAATGGTACCAACGCTATATAGTGGTGTTGGTGGATCTAAGTTACCTACTTTTAGGTCGGTCACCATGAGTCAAAGAAACTTCCTATGTGGATATGATGAGTCAATTCATTATTTAAGCGAGCCTAATTGGTAAATTTTTACTTTAATTACGTTTTGTATAATGTTTAAACAAGGTTATCTCAATTTATTTTAGGGTGCCCCCCATAACTGAGATCAAAACGGAGCTTCAACAGTCCACCGAAAAATGGACTGAAAGTTCTGTTTCAGTCGATTGCAGTTTTACTGCTGACAAATCCAACGATCTGGTGGATTTGTGTTGTGAGAACATGTTTCCACTATCTAATATATTTGAAATGAAACTTATTTTAACTGACGAAGCTAGTAAACTTGATCATGATCCAATTCCAATCTACGAACCCTCGAACCTTGATCAGGATCCACCTCCCGTCTACACATTCACAAAACTAGCGATTCGTTCTTCCGTCGATACAAACATGCCGTTTTCCCCAAAAGAATCTACCAAAAAACAGATTCCGCTGTATCCGCTACAAACGCTAACAGCGAGAAAAAAGGCCAGACAGGAACGCCGTGAAGAACGACGAAAATTGAAGCTAAAACTTGAAGAGGAGAACAGGAAGCTGGCAGCAACGCTGAAGGAGTTGCAAGCCACTTTAGCACAACTACAAAGTCAGATTTGTAGCTCGTGCTTTGCCCAAGTTCAGCAATACTTGTATTCTCACAAAGATGATGGCCCTGATGATTATCGTTTTAAGTTAAGGAAGTGCAGTGACAGCGATTGCAAGGGTAATGATAGTGCCAACGTGCAATCGTTGGTTCAGAACTTGCGAATTTAACAATTGCTTCTTATGTTTGTGACAGCATACATCTATTATTGTATGTGAATTATTTTATAAAGATTCTTTTATTTGAACTGCACATGTAAATAAGATAAGCTTTGTAATAGTTGATGACACATAAGTCTAGGATGCCAGGTTACTCATCTTTTTCGAAGTGGTTTCGGCGTTGATCGATGATTCACACACGATTAGCATGATCAGCTTCGGCAAAGGCCAGGGCTTGAGCCTTGATTTGTTTCATGACTTCAGCGGTAATCTCGGCAGCGACAATCTTGGCGTCTTCGGAGACATCACGCTTTTCGACGACTTCAGGGGAATTGGCAGGCTTTTCAGCGGGTTCAGCGTCGACGAGGATCTTATCCTTCTTGACAGTTTCAGCGGAGGCGTCATCCTTCTCGTCGGTTTCAGCGCTGGCTTCACGCTTCTCGACGGCTTGAGCGGAATTGGCAGGCTTTTCGGCGGCTTCAGCGGAAGCGGCATCCTTCTCGACGGATTCAGGGACAGTGGGTGGCTCTTCGACGGCTTCATTCTCAACGGAACGCTTCTCAACGGCTTCAACATTAGGGGCCGTAGTTTCTTCCTCCCCCTCAGGCAGCTTCAAATCCTTGAGGGCCTTGCGAAGAAACTCTCCCGACACAATATCAAGATTCGCATTGGTATTGACCTTGATTTTTTCGAGTTGCGCGGCATTCTTGGCTTTGTTAACAACAGGTTTGCCGAGGACGGAGGCGACGGAAACTGCCAGGAGGAGGCACACAACGGCACTGGAGTTCATGGCTGAATCGAGGTGAGACTGACCTGGAGAATTTAACGGTGCCAAGTTTGATTGTTGACGCCATTTTAGGTATGCTAATTGAGTTTCTCAAATGCAAAACTTGTTAAGACGGTGTTTGCGAGAAAATAACAAGTCTTCGACCCCTCAAAAAATTTTTATTTCACAAATCAATAGAGGCACCTAGGTAGGCCACAGATCTCAAATATCAAGGTCTGAAGCCGCTTCTGAACGGAGCTACGATGCTTCAAAAATTGACTTCTAAAATCGATAAAATTGAGATAACTTGGTTCCCTGTATACATAGAATCGTAAAATTTTGGTTCCGGGGTCAACTTTTGATGCTGAATCCAATGGTACCAACGAAAATGTATTGTCATCAAAAATTTTTACAAATTATAATTTTTGTTGAAATGAACTTTTTTCTTTTAAGAGGCCGGCGCCGTTTGTTTACGGAAAACGAAGCCCCCATGGTTGGTTACAAATAAAAAATTTTAAAACCACGGAGTCGGTCTTAGTACGGTGACCATTGTCACCGTCAAACGTGATGACAAAAATTCATGTTCGTCGCATTACGATGCGAGTGGCATATTTGGAATCAGCATAAAAAATGATGCGGATTTGTGTACTTTTTTTGTTTTCAACGTTATTTTTAATTTTATTTAAAAATATTGGGTTTTGCCCTGTGGTATCTACGGCTTTGGTTTGCGCCGGCGACCGCAGTCATGGTGTAGGGGTGTAAGGCGCTCACTTTGCACGCGCACGTGGGTTCGACCCGTACCTGCACTTTTTTCCTTTTTTCGAATAAAACCCAATTTATTTTAACTTAATGCCAAAAAATTTTTCTATAGCGGAAAAATCATCATTTTTTACGCTGATTTCGACTATGCTACTCGCATCGTAATGCGACGAACATGAATTTTTGTCATCACGTTTGACGGTGACAATGGTCACCGTACTAAGACCGAATCCGTGGTTTTAAAATTTTTTATTTGTAACCAACCATGGGGGCTTCGTTTTCCGTAAACAAACGGCGCCGGCCTCTTTAAAGAAAAAAGTTCATTTCAACAAAAATTGTAATTTGTAAAAATTTTTGATGACAATACATTTTCGTTGGCACCATTGGATTCAGCATGAAGAGTTGACCCCGGAACCAAAATTTTACGATTTTATGTATACAGGGAACCAAGTTATCTCAATTTTGTCGATTTTGGAAGTCAATTTTTGAAGCATCGTAGCTTCGTTCAGAAGCGGCTTCAGACCTTGATATTTGAGATCTGGGGCCTACCTAGGTGCCTCTATCGATTTGTGAAATAAAAATTTTTTGAGGGGTCAGCGATTTGGTGAGGGGTTGCGATTTTCTCGCACATCCCGTCTTAACAGACTCTTTTTTGTAACTTTTTTTTTAATACTGTGCGATCAAACTAAACACAAGCATGCAATGTCCATTGATTCACCCTTGAACAAAACGCTGATCTGTTGTGTCTGCATCAATCACATTAAAAAGGGGTAATTGTGTATTTTTGTGCACCTCCAGATAAACACGTTTTTAATGGAACAGTGAGTCAGTTAAACAAATTTCTAAAACTTGAATTAAATTTCATTAATTTGTAATTTTCTGTGCCATTACAAATTTGTCGAGTTACAAATAAAGACAATTAAAAATCTTCGTAATGTAACTTTTGAAAGATCAACAACTCCCACTTGAAAAAAACAAGCAGTTATTGACACTTATTTTTCTGCAACTGCAGGCTTTGACTTTTTACAACGTTTACGCCTAGTTTTTGTTACAAAAATGTCAAATGCTCAAAAGTACTGCTTTATCAGCTCATTGTGCCCGTTGCCCAACGTATCACCGTTCTTATCGGTCAGGGTAAAGTTCAACTATTGAACGTTAGTTTGCATCTTTTTGAATAAAACAGTTTTTTGGATACTTTTTTTATTTCTTGTCTGGAACAGAAAAAAGTAAGACAAAGTGCTTTTTTAAGCCTAGGGCACATTCAGAAACAACATTTGCTGTAACTGTCGTATGATGAGTCATCTTGGGTGCTGCTTTCCGATACCTGATGTGCTTTAACGGTACCATTACAGTAAACACGAATTAAAAACTCGGCATCTTGATCAGGGTCGTAAGTTGACGGCACAATGACATAGTTTCCGGGATGCAAGCGGAACCGAGCCGTGACCTCGCGCAAATTGACAAATGCCGGGTTTTTGGCGACGGGGTTACTGCGCTCGAAGAATGATTGGTCCTGAGGGCCACTATCGCCGTCAATTTGATAAACGACAAAGCCTATTGGCAGCGTATCCAAGCCTTCTGAGCGAAGTTCACGTCGATATTTCTGAAGAACAGCCGTAATGATGGTGCATTTGCCGTCGTTTTCGATGGTATTGCTGGCCACCGAGAAGAAAGCGTTGTATTGGGGATTGTTGGCAAAAGTGTCTGAAAAATACGGTTTAAAGTGCATAAATTACACATTTAGGCTTACCAATATTGTTTCGACACCCTCCAGCAGTGCCATTTCGACTATCCCAAGCACCATCAGCTTCAAAGTTGGTCCAGGGCTGCTCCTCAGAAGTCTGGACACCTGTCATTTGCGAAATTTCATCCATGACTTCAGGGCCGAGGTTGCAGTTTTCCATTTGCTCAAAGTTGTCATAGAAGTCGTCGAAACTCATCCAAAATTCGCCATCGTTACTTTGAACAAGCTGAATTGACTCCCTCTGTTCAGCAGTGACGTAACTCCACTCATCGCTGTCGTCGCTCCATGCACCATTCCATTCTTGACCATTGCCCCAGGGGTTCCGAATTCGCAGAATGACAGTTTCGCCATCTGGGCCGGTCACGTTTTGCAAGGCGGTGATACTGTAAGCGTGTCCGCGGACCAGGCCATTGGACATGCGTGCTTCGGTGATTCTGGGATCGGCCTGGAAGACAATTTTTTGCAATGTTTATTACAAAAAAGTGACTTACATCTATGCTGCACCCAAAAAGTGACCCCATTTGAAACCCGCGAACAAGGACAGCCAACAAATGCTCTTTCGGCACTTTTTTAATATCGAAATACTCAATGAGCCCTCCAGTAAAGTCTTCCAATGCCTCGGCGGTTGTGCCACCTTTAAGGGCTTCATAGGATCCGTACAACTTGGCATATGCCTTTTCCAGAAGTGCAGACCAGAACTCATTTTTCTTGTCGGAATGCATGTACATGAGTTCGCCATCGACGGTTGGTAAACGATCGTCGATGACAACATCGATCCATTTGCCGTACCGCCAGAATTGGAAGTGGAAAATGCCTGAAATAGGTGAAATTGAAGTTGTGTCATCGATAAATTTCAACGAACCTGCATAGTTTTCCGTGAAACTCTGATCCGGGGGTACCACACGGTAGAACAACTCATCACGCAATGTCAAACTGGCAGTTGCTGCGAGTAACCAGCAATCTCCAAGGGCGCCTTGGACTACGTCAAATCGGGATTGGTGGGAAATGATAAGTTGAGGGTCGTCTATCATTTCCTGAATTCCGCCAAAATCCAAATTGGCCATTTATAAGTATCAAACTCACACCCGGTCGCATCCACTGAAACTCCTGATTCGGCCGCTTACTGTAATAAAGGCTAGAATCTCCCGCCGGAAATTCAGGATCCTCAAAAAGGGTCTTCTCCTGGATACAACGATCCCGTTCGGTAGCAAAATCAAGATTAAATGATGGCATGTCCTTACGAGGACTCACAAAAGGTTGGACTTTGCGCTTGAATTTGCCGCTGACGATATTCTCGAGGACAAGTTTGCCGATATCACTCAGTGAATTATGCTTGCCGCCCATGTTAAACAGGACATTTCCGGCGATGGAGCCAATCAGCTGCCCTGTAGCAGGGTCGACATGAAGAAACCGACCGGCAGCTTCAGAAATCACGGAACTCGCTATTCCGGAAACGGAGCCACTGGCAAGCAAGTTGGTGATTCCACCACCACCGTTTGAGATGTCACGAATATGGCCCATAATGTCGGTAAAAGATCCGCCACCAAAACCATCTAGTGCGCCTTTGACAAGTTTTCCGAAGTGAAATACGTTGCCGTCGGACATGGTGAACCTGGTTGTGGGAGCAGTCTGGAAATTGATCAAACTAGTGAAAAGCAGCTAAAAACCGTTGTGTGGATACGAATTTCTCGCAGTCAGAGCGCGAAGCACTATGGCCACGGTTACTTGGCGACAAGGTTACTTGAACACGTTGCGTTTGGAAAGCAGCAGAGTACAATGGAGACCAAAATGTGTCGGACACAACCAACATTGACGGCGTCTGGATGGAGGCTTTGATATCGAGGCACGAACACGCTTTGGAAAAAGCTGTTGTTTATTTTTCAAAAAATACGTCGTAAAAATCAATCAACTTGGTACACTTTACAATTTATGTTTCCTTTCATAAAAAAAATGTTTACCTTCTGCATGATGTTGATCTTTGCGGTCACACCGCTTGTATCCCCTCTTTTTTGTGTCCGCTTCACATATTTTTGATTCTCACTTTTACGTAAGTTAGGAAAAAATTAAACATTATTTTTTAGAAAAATTCGATGTTTTTGTGTGTTGCGCTACCCGTCAGTCCCCTTTCTAACTGCAAAAACACTGATCATTACAAAATTACATACAGAGTGTATGCACATGACTAAGCTTATGATTTGAAAGCTCAGTTGATGACGTCAAACTAACCCATGCAAAACAACATTTTATTTTTACCATCTTAAACGTTAGCCGCTTGTACTGTTTATAGTTGCTTCCTTCGAAGCTGTTATCTACTCTCCATTCCCATTGGACGGTATTAATAGTGGAAAATACTCAGTCAAATCATTAAAGTGCTACAAAAAGCAAATTGGTGTACGTCCTTTCTACAATCTAAAAAACAACTTTTACGTTTTAAATTACTGTACTGCGTCGATTTAAATTATGAGAAAACGTGATAATGTCTACGATAAAAGTAAACTTATTGGTAGCCTTGTCGAAATGAAATGCAAAACAACTTCCAGATATAACGTATGTTTAGCACTTTTTTGACGTTTAGTTGAACATTTTTAAACAAGTAGTTTTAGCATTGGGGAGTAATTGTGGATGTTGATGGCGATGATGTCTACATGGTTCATCTAACAGAGGACGGTTTGGTTACTCGTCAAAGTGTCGCGGACTACGCTGGCGATCAATCTGTTTGTATCAACAACGACTGTTCTATGGAACCACTTCATCCACAGGTTATTGTTAAAAGAGCAATGTCGAAACTAGGAAAACATTATTACAATACTGTATTCTATAATTGCGAGCATTTTGCTAAGTGGTGCCGATATGGTAAGAAAATAAGTCGTCAGGTGGTTGAAGAGGTTGTCGATAAGGTTTTACCAGGAATAGTGGTAGTACTAAGTATTTCGGTACGTATAATTTTACGGATGTTATAAAACCCGTAAAATACTTCAACGAGACAGCGTGTACATATATGATATTTGATATTTTGAATAATCATAATCAGAAACAATACTTATGTATTTCATAATCTTGAACATTAGCTCAAATAAAATTGTTCCTTAAAAACGTGTTTTGATCACTGTGCAGTAACATTTTGAAATGAAAAGCAGCGTTGTTTGTCATAGCTTCATGTCTGCTATCAGTACTTACGTTTGCAAAAGGAATTCCAAAAAACTTATGACAGTGCTTGATTATAAACACGTCCGCAATAAAGAGAAAACTAAAAATAACTCATCTGTGTTTTGCACTTTTAGAGCGATAAACGCTTAGGATTAAGGTGAAGGAACCGGCAGAAACATCAAGTGTAAAAAAGTGTTGTTATGCTCTTAAATCGGCTATTATACTAGTTCTTAATAGGCAATTTTCGGCTGACTTTTTGCAAACGGTGTGGTAGATAAATAATTGAGTTAATTTATGCTATAACTGTTGCAGTTTTTTACGTTTTATTACGTCAAAAATCATCATCATCGTTGCAGTTTTTTACGTTAATATGTTTATTTGGGTACCAATGAATACATTTAAAAAGATGAATTTAAGAGTATACAATTTATCATTCAAGTGCCATTTCGGCACTTCGTTACAAATTCATAAGTATCGAGTTTAAAATTCTTCGTTTTTTGAACAATAGATTCTGGCCTGTACGGTGCTGAAGTTTTGTCGTAGCTGTTGTTAATCTTCGCTGTTTCTCCGAGCTCCGTAATATCCACTTCTTGCCGTTTGTTGTCGATCAGTGTAATAACTTTACATGCGTTTTTCTCTTTGCTTACAGCCGTGACAACCGCCCAAAGCTGAAATCTAGGTTATAAAATTAGCGAACATATTTATAATACTGACCTCAGTAGTATACTCAATGACATCGCCGATAGTTACATCCTTTATAAGTTCCTTTACACACATGAAAGCGGTCTCCAATCCTACGTTGGCTTGATTTGGAGAAGAACAAGAACTTTCGCACGATGCAGCCGAACCCATGTTTCTAAAATCGGTTAATTCAGTTAGACAGGGTTAACTTACACGAGCACTTTCAGTCTGACTTTTTATACTAAAACTCAACTGTTCGATGTTCGTTTATCATATGAAGTGTATCACGTGTTAAAGAGTACCCACGAATCAGCTTAGAAGGCGGAGAGTTCGTGATCAGCAAAGTGATAAGAATCAACATCAAGAATCTTTTGAGTGGATGACTTTTATATGACGCTTCAACTATCAGCAAAAGTTTAGTTTCCACAAAGGTTTGTAGTCGTTATAGTCAATGTCAAACCTATATCCGCTACTGTCTTCCTGGAAGCCTTACGACAAGCTTGTTCCAGACATAAAACCCGGCGACTTGATCGAAATTCAAAGAACCAATCTGTGGATAACGACTATTTGTGTAAGCTACTTAGATGTTTTAATGATAAACTAATGATATAAATTTAGCACTGGGCAGTCGCAGTCGAAGTTGAATACGACGAATGTTTTGTCGTCAACTTGACTGATGACGGCATGGTTCGACGAGAACGTCTCTCAAACATCACCAATGGCGAAGTATGCAGGATCAACAACTCATATGACAACAACCGGAAACCATTTGAAGCAACAGTGGTTGTTAACAGAGCCCTTAACAAACTTGGGACAATCGAAAAAAATTACGACTTCTTCGAAAACAATTGCGAACATTTTGCAAAAGAATGCCGAAACAATGATCATGTAAGCCATCAAGTTGGTCAGATAACGTTATTACTTGTCTGTCTGCTGCGCGGCATTACAAAGATACCCGTTTGTATACTAGAAAACCTACCATTTGCACATACTACTACTGCAAGTGAAGCCCAATCGACTAATTTAGAAAACGATCCATTGCTGCAAAAAACCAATGACACCAATCAAAAAGCTGATGTTGAAAAGTTAAGAAAGTTTGCATTAAAGTGCCGAAATGGAATCGACTTGTAAAAATTATGAAACTGTGTGTTGTGTTTATCTTTTGGAAATTAATACATAAATTGAATGTAAATGTTTGTCGGGAAGTAGCCGTCATCAACCTTACTGGGCGAATGCGCATCCTAACGCTTCGATCGCAACAATCAACTCGATGATGCACCAGGGTATACGGTAACTGGGCAGGTCGGTCCTCGCCCCAGGCAATGTCTTGGCCAAAACCACTAACCTCTACACCACCCTGACGCGTCTGTGGGTCCGATAGCATGCACGGAATCGATTTAAAAGCATTACTTACATAAGTATGTAAATGCCTAGCGAGGAAGGATAGTACGATACTCCGCCTCGCTTATAGGCTCACGCTATAGGTATGTCAGTGCGTCGCGTTCGAATTCCTAATGTGCGCATTGGTCAGAGCACGAATGTGTAGCAGCTATTGATATAAAAGCGGGCTTGAAAGCTCAGTTTTTCAGTCTGCTTATTGCATTTGCTTACTACTTCTTTGCATTCTTCTTTTTGCTCAACTTCTATCACTAAAAATGGCATCTACTTCTGTGCTCACCGAGTCGGCCGTCGTCCCCTTCAACCTCCTGAACTCAACGTACCCTGTTCTCCGAAGCTTCTTCGAGACAATGCCGTTGAGAGATTTATTTTACTTGCGTCAAATTGGCGAAAATGTAAATTCACTGTCGCGTTTCCGAGGCGAAATTGTACTTGGTCTCGAAATTTTGACAGACACCGTCAAACCGTGGCATGCCGATCAGAAATCGTATTCTGAGTTTATGAATCGGCCAACTCCGATCAAGCCGTATGGGTGCCTCAGGGTGATGATGGGTCCCGACGTGAACCCGGAAGCATTGCTTGCCAAAATAGAAGAGCAACAATACTGTTGCCTCAGCGTTAGCGGTAAGTATTACCACTGGAAGGATGTGGTTGTCTTCCTCTACCCTGGCGTAGATAATCTTTGTTTGTACGATAGTATGGACTTGCCAGAAGAGGACGTGGAAAAATTCTTTCACATATTGATAGATTATAAAATCGATCGGTATGTTGTAGTGCTTTTTTTGACATAGGTATTCATTTTTAAATGATTTTTTGTGTTCAATTCTGCGACGAGACCAGCAAAGAAACGTGGTTTGACGCTGCACACAAAACATGGACATCTTTGATAGGAACTGTTTTGGAAACGGTAGAGATTGAGGAACGGTTTAATAGTTATTTAGATCTAACGGCGACCACCACCGACGGCGTGACAACCAAATTAATTATGAAACTGCTCGTAGACGCAGAGGATGAAGAGGAATTTTTTGATGATGATCAAGATCAAGAATTTTTCGATGAGGAAGAAGATCAAGAATTTATTGAAAACGAACTCGATGATAACGAGCATATTGATGATGACGAATGATTGCCATTGTTAGCTATGCTTTTTTTGTTAATAAATAAAATTTAGTTTTACTTTAAAAACAGGTTTAAAAAAGTAACAAAAAATATTCAAGGTTTGTTTCATTGTGCATGTTCGAATGGTTGACCTTAGGAAATTTTGGATGGTCAAAATAATCTTCAAACGAATCGAAACCACAAATAAAACTTGCCGAAAGCAATGTACGGAAATGATTTGGGAGCATTGATTTATGAGAGGAAGGATTATGGGATAATGCGTCTTTTAGGCTCACGCTTTAGATATGTCAGTGCGTCGCGTTCGAATTCCTAATGTGCGCGTTGGTCAGAGCACGAATGTGCAGCAGCTATTAATATAAAAGTGGGCTTGAAAGCTCATTTTTTTAGTCGGCTTATTGCATTTGCTTACTACTTCTTATTATTTTTTATTTTGCTTAACTTTTTTAACATGTTTTATTAAACCAACTTTCTTGATTTTGTAATGATTTTGGTTGATTAGCGGATACTCCCCCCATGTTTTTATCAGCAAATAAACAGATTCTGTATGCACGACCAAAACTTATGACCTTTTTTGATGAAGAAAGAGCTGACTTTGACTTTAGCAAAAAGCATTTGTGATAACGCCAAAAAATTGCATGAGCTAGTCATGCAAACCCACCCACAAAACGGGGTTATAAAGGCCCTTTGATAAAAGGTTCTTCTTAATTTTTTCGACTTTATTGCTCCGAGTTTCTGATTAAAATGGATCACATGAAAAAGTTGACTGATTTCGACGACAAGAAAAAACTTATTGGATGTCTTGTTGTAATTGAAGGAGCAAAGGCAGGTTATCATGTAAGTACATCTCGTTTAAATTTTGTCTGATCAAATTTAAGTCACCTGATTTTGCAGCATTGGGGGGTCGTTGTGGACGTTGATCGCGATGACATCTTCATGATCCACCTAACGACAGACAGTCGAGTAACTCGAACGTTATTGGCGTCGTATGCGGAAGACCGAGATGTATGGATATATGACAACATGCTTTTTTCTTACATAGAGCCGTTCGAGCCACAGGAGATTGTCAAAAGAGCAAAATCAAAACTCGGAAAACTTGATTACAGTCTCTTCTCAAATAATTGCGAACATTTCGCCAAATGGTGTCGCTATGGAACAAACGAAAGTGGGCAGGTTTCGGACAAAGTAAATCGAGCAAAAAACATTTTTGAACTATCGTTGGATATTCTGTTTTTCCCGGTACGATTGCCTTGGAAAATCATAACCATGTGCTGAAACAAACAAAGTCGTAATGTGTTATTGTTTGTATTGTTTTTGACAAATAAATCATAAAGTGATGATTAAATGAAGAAAAGATTTCGTCAGCGACTCTCTTAAGTTATGTATAGTATTTTACCTCATTAAAATGTAAACAGCAGTGTTATCAATTTTTTCAGATCAGGTGGCTAGACACAACAAAGATTATGGATGGACGGAAAAAAGAAAAAGTGTGTCGTCGCAATTACTCAAAAACGCTTTGCGCTCGAAAGTAGCAATGTTAATCTACTTTTATTACAAAAATGTCATCGACACTTTTATTACAACTGATTCAAAATCCAACTTATGCCTTCAAAGATACCATTATAGAAACACAACACAATTACTTAACACAAACATGTTTTTTGCATTTGTAATTAAAATCCATTGCGACAATGCAATGCGAAGTCCTTTGGATCTCCCTTGTACTCTCGTGCTTTTTCAACAATGGATTCCGGTTGGTACGGTGCCGAGGTATCATCGTAGCCGTTGTTGATCCTTGCGGTATCTCCGAGTGCCGCAATGTCAACTTCTCGCTTGATCGTGTCGATTATTGCAGTGACTTTGATCCTGCCGTCCTTGATAGCAGTTACGATCGCATAAACCTGAAACAAAGCTGCTCAATAGTTTCATGCAAGACTAACAATTAACTGACTTTGGTCGAATACTCAACAATATCGCCAAGTTTGACATTCTTGACTAGTTCTTTCACACACATAAAGCTAGTCACCACTGCAATGTTGACAATTTCTGGACTGGATGCCGGCTTGCTGACCGACGGAGACGCACCCATGATTGCAGAATCTAAAAACTATTTTTTAATAATACAGAGGTTAATACTTTTTCAAAGCGCTCAAGTTAACACTGACAAAACTAGTAAAACAACTGAGTTAAAGTGTATTTTGTAATAGTAGCCGACGTCGGTGTATGAACAGCTTATAAGAGATGTCCGAATTCAAAGGCGTTCTCAATTATATGACAAAAAACCGTGGCTGCGTTTTAGGGCGTCCCAAAGATAAGAACCAAACACAACAATCTGATAGCACACCCCAGCTACATCATGTTTGGCGTCAAAGAAGCAGATCGTCCAACAAGCTTTAGCCTGCAGCGATGAGGGATCTCGAAAAGAAGCCAAAGCCCGAGCCAAACTCCTCATCCGCGAACGAACGCATGCCCAAAGTAAAAACTCCGATTATGCCGTACGTACGGTTGTCTGTTTTTTTACTATTATTAATCACCCTGCATTTGCAGCATTGGGGGGTCATTGTGGATGTTGACGGTAATGACGTCTACATGATTCACTTAACAGAAGATGGTTGGGTTATTCGGGAAAAAGTTGCTGATTACGCGGGCGACCGAGATGTATGGATCAACAATATGTCCTCTTTGGAACCGCTTCATCCACAAACCATTGTTAAACGGGCAAAGTCAAAACTAGGAAAACATTCATATAATCTTCTAACCAATAATTGCGAACATTTCGCTAGATGGTGCCATTATGGGAAGAAACGAAGCCGCCAGATCAACAAAACGCTACGCAGCATTGGTAAGGTTGTGTTACCAATTGTTGGAGCAGTAACGTTAACAGCTATTTCGATTCCACTTTTTGTTTTACGACGCTAAAATAATTCCAATATCTGTCTCCCGAACATCTCCAACATCGCGCCTACAACTTCAATGCACCAGTGGCACTTTCTGGCACCTGTATTCCTCGGAAGTTAGCGTTGAATACAACTGTCTGTGTGTAGTATGTCATGTGGCGCAGATGTAAAAAAACAGGGGCGTATGAATAAAATAACTGTCAATGAGTAAAACGAATCACGTATTTATAAGTTTGTAACATAAAGTCACGATCATTATCGTTGTAGTAAGTGCCTACGTAGGTCTGACGCAGTCAAAATTGTCACGATATCGACTAAATTAAAGTATCTTTTGTTTTTGACTTGCCATTTTTAAATTATCTAGAATGCCATATTTGACGCTTCAATGTCCGAAAACGTCCTATTCTTCGAAAAAGTCGGTGCTCTTCTGCCTCCTGTCAACTATTCAGCAGTAACATTTGATGATCTTGAGCACCCACGCCTCGTCGCCATTTACAGTATTTATTGGGAAATATCAATGGTCTTTTCGACAGCATTGTTCTGTTTCATGCTCCACATGATTATTACGAAGTCATCCAAAGAGATGTCCGACTACAAGTGGTATCTGATCCATCAGCTAACCTGGTCATACATTTTCGACGTGTATCTCGGCTTATGGAAACCCGTTCCCCTGTGGCCATTCTACATTGGTTATAGCGCTGGCATTTTTTCAAATGTCACCGCCAACTTGGTGACATTGCAACTCGTAATATTGATGTTGGTAATCGTCGGGATGGGATTGAGCATATATGCGTCGGTGGTTCACAGATACGTCCAAGCTTCTCCCTTTTCCACGTTTTACACGTATTATAGTGTCCTGCGATATCGCGTGGCATTTATGGTGTTTTTGTACTTTACAGTAGCCTGCATTTTATGCATTCCTGTCATTGTCACGATTCCGTCACAAGGGGCATTGAAATCGGCACTAACAACAAACTATGAGATTATGGAAGAATTGTTCAAACTGCATCCATCCATTTTCGGATACGATACAGCGATCCAAAAACTGTCTGTCGTTTACATCTTCGTCGAAGTTCTGCTCTTTGTCGGTGTAATCCTGTCAATCATTCTTCTGTATTTAAACTTCCTCCGAATTCTACGCAAAAATCGACCAAATTTAAGTGAAGCAACTTACAAGTTGCAGGTATGTTTGGTTGACTTCAAATTTCTAGCGCTATAAAGTATAGTGTTAACGTATGCATTATTTCAGATAATGTTATTCCGAACACTATTCATACAACTAGGATCAGCTGTGGTTCTCCTTATTCTACCTATCATGTTGGCCCTCATTTTAATCATGTCTGGATGGAGACAAGTATCATCGTTTTCATTAATCGCGATTTCAATTACCGGGTTACACTTCGCCACCGACTTTTTCATTACAACGTATTTTATTAAATCATATCGCGAGCACGTCAAAAGTCTTGTTTTTAAACTACTACGCAAAATAGGAATTAAAATTTCTTCAGAGCCAACGTTTGTATTTGGACCAGCTACCGTTTCTAGTGCCATAAAATAAACTTTCTGAAACCCACATTAAACATGCAGTAAACGATGTCGATGCGTCTAGCATGTGCCTGCACCATTCAATGCGTCTAGCATGTGCCTGCACCGTGCAAGCATCAAAACGCTTCAAAATGAGGTGTTTAAGGCAAAAACGAGCAATTTAGCGAGCTGAATTTCGAGTACCAGAACCCAAAACGTGCAACTGTCGCACCTTTTTGCTTCTGGTACATGAAATTCAGCACCCAAAAATCGTCAATTCAACAGTTTTAACGGCAAACTCAACAGATTTGAGATCTCCAGACTTCACTCAAGATGATGCAACAGCAAAACTTTATAAACTTTTGGAATTCACTGGAATTTTGCGGAATTTTGACAGTTTTCAGCGGATTTCGGGTGTTCTTCGGCGCATTTTCACACTGAAATCGAAGAATTTTGCATCAGAGACACAGCTGACTTCTGCTTTTATAGAACTGACTGCAAAACTGCACAAAAACCATGAAATTTTGTCAAAAATTTTCAATTTTGTGACTTTTTCATGGAGTTTTGCCGATACTGCGCTGAATTTTTCATTTCCACGACCCAAGTTAACATATTCAACGCGTCTAGCATGTGCCTGCACCGTGCAAACATCAAAACGCTTCAAAATGAGGTGTTTAAGGCAAAAACGAGCAATTTAGCGAGCTGAATTTCGAGTACCAGAACCCAAAACGTGCAACTGTCGCACCTTTTCGCTTCTGGTACATGAAATTCAGCACCCAAAAATCGTCAATTCAACAGTTTTAACGGCAAACTCAACAGATTTGAGATCTCCAGACTTCACTCAAGATGATGCAACAGCAAAACTTTACCAAACTTTGTAATTCAGTGGAATTTTGCGGAATTTTGCCAGTTTTCAAAGGATTTCGGGTGTTCTTCGGCGCATTTTCACACTGAAATCGAAGAATTTTGCATCAGAGACACAGCTGACCTCTGCTTTTATAGAACTGACTGCAAAACTGCACAAAAACCATGAAATTTTGTCAAAAAATCTTCAATTTTGTGACTTTTTCAAGGAGTTTTGCCGATACTGCGCGGAATTTTTCATTTCCACGACCCAAGTTAACATATTCAACGCGTCTAGCATGTGCCTGCACCGTGCCAGCATCAAAACGCTGCAAAATAAGATGTTTAAGGCAAAAACGAGCAATTTAGCGAGCTGAATTTCGAGTACCAGAACCCAAAACGTGCAACTGTCGCACCTTTTTGCTTCTGGTACATGAAATTCAGCACCCAAAAATCGTCAATTCAACAGTTTTAACGGCAAACTGAACAGATTTGAGATCTCCAGACTTCACTCAAGATGATGCAACAGCAAAACTTTACCAAACTTTGTAATTCAGTGGAATTTTGCGGAATTTTGCCAGTTTTCAAAGGATTTCGGGTGTTCTTGAGCGTAATTTCACACTGAAATCGAAGAATTTTGCATCAGAGACACAGCTGACCTCTGCTTTTATAGAACTGACTGCAAAACTGCACAAAAACCATGAAATTTTGTCAAAAAATCTTCAATTTTGTGACTTTTTCAAGGAGTTTTGCCGATACTGCGCGGAATTTTTCATTTCCACGACCCAAGTTAACATATTCAACGCGTCTAGCATGTGCCTGCACCGTGCCAGCATCAAAACGCTGCAAAATAAGATGTTTAAGGCAAAAACGAGCAATTTAGCGAGCTGAATTTCGAGTACCAGAACCCAAAACGTGCAACTGTCGCACCTTTTTGCTTCTGGTACATGAAATTCAGCACCCAAAAATCGTCAATTCAACAGTTTTAACGGCAAACTCAACAGATTTGAGATCTCCAGACTTCACTCAAGATGATGCAACAGCAAAACTTTACCAAACTTTGTAATTCAGTGGAATTTTGCGGAATTTTGCCAGTTTTCAAAGGATTTCGGGTGTTCTTGAGCGTAATTTCACACTGAATTCGAAGAATTTTGCATCGCAGACACAGCTGACTTCCGCTTTTATAGAACTGACTGCAAAACTGCACAAAAACTATGAAATTTTGTCAAAAAATCTTCAATTTTGTGACTTTTTCAAGGAGTTTTGCCGATACTGCGCGGAATTTTTTTCCACGACCCAAGTTAACATATTCGATGCGTTTAATATGTGCCTGCACCGTGCCAGCATCAAAACGCTGCAAAATAAGATGTTTAAGGCAAAAACGAGCAATTTAGCGAGCTGAATTTCGAGTACCAGAACCCAAAACGTGCAACTGTCGCACCTTTTTGCTTCTGGTACATGAAATTCAGCACCCAAAAATCGTCAATTCAACAGTTTTAACGGCAAACTCAACAGATTTGAGATCTCCAGACTTCACTCAAGATGATGCAACAGCAAAACTTTATAAACTTGTGGAATTCACTGGAATTTTGCGGAATTTTGCCAGTTTTCAAAGGATTTCGGGTGTTCTTCGGCGCATTTTCACACTGAAATCGAAGAATTTTGCATCAGAGACACAGCTGACCTCTGCTTTTATAGAACTGACTGCAAAACTGCACAAAAACCATGAAATTTTGTCAAAAAATCTTCAATTTTGTGACTTTTTCAAGGAGTTTTGCCGATACTGCGCGGAATTTTTCATTTCCACGACCCAAGTTAACATATTCAACGCGTCTAGCATGTGCCTGCACCGTGCCAGCATCAAAACGCTGCAAAATAAGATGTTTAAGGCAAAAACGAGCAATTTAGCGAGCTGAATTTCGAGTACCAGAACCCAAAACGTGCAACTGTCGCACCTTTTTGCTTCTGGTACATGAAATTCAGCACCCAAAAATCGTCAATTCAACAGTTTTAACGGCAAACTCAACAGATTTGAGATCTCCAGACTTCACTCAAGATGATGCAACAGCAAAACTTTACCAAACTTTGTAATTCAGTGGAATTTTGCGGAATTTTGCCAGTTTTCAAAGGATTTCCTGTGTTCTTGAGCGTAATTTCACACTGAATTCGAAGAATTTTGCATCGCAGACACAGCTGACTTCCGCTTTTATAGAACTGACTGCAAAACTGCACAAAAACTATGAAATTTTGTCAAAAAATCTTCAATTTTGTGACTTTTTCAAGGAGTTTTGCCGATACTGCGCGGAATTTTTTTCAACGACCCAAGTTAACATATTCGATGCGTTTAATATGTGCCTGCACCGTGCCAGCATCAAAACGCTGCAAAATAAGATGTTTAAGGCAAAAACGAGCAATTTAGCGAGCTGAATTTCGAGTACCAGAACCCAAAACGTGCAACTGTCGCACCTTTTTGCTTCTGGTACATGAAATTCAGCACCCAAAAATCGTCAATTCAACAGTTTTAACGGCAAACTCAACAGATTTGAGATCTCCAGACTTCACTCAAGATGATGCAACAGCAAAACTTTATAAACTTGTGGAATTCACTGGAATTTTGCGGAATTTTGACAGTTTTCAGCGGATTTCGGGTGTTCTTCGGCGCATTTTCACACTGAATTCGAAGAATTTTGCATCGCAGACACAGCTGACTTCCGCTTTTATAGAACTGACTGCAAAACTGCACAAAAACCATGAAATTTTGTCAAAAAATCTTCAATTTTGTGACTTTTTCATGGAGTTTTGCCGATACTGCGCGGAATTTTTTATTTCCACGACCCAAGATAACATATTCAACGCGTCTAGCATGTGCCTGCACCGCGCAAGCATCAAAACGCTTCAAAATGAGGTGTTTAAGGCAAAAACGAGCAATTTAGCGAGCTGAATTTCGAGTACCAGAACCCAAAACGTGCAACTGTCGCACCTTTTTGCTTCTGGTACATGAAATTCAGCACCCAAAAATCGTCAATTCAACAGTTTTAACGGCAAACTCAACAGATTTGAGATCTCCAGACTTCACTCAAGATGATGCAACAGCAAAACTTTACCAAACTTTGTAATTCAGTGGAATTTTGCGGAATTTTGCCAGTTTTCAAAGGATTTCGGGTGTTCTTCGGCGCATTTTCACACTGAAATCGAAGAATTTTGCATCAGAGACACAGCTGACCTCTGCTTTTATAGAACTGACTGCAAAACTGCACAAAAACCATGAAATTTTGTCAAAAAATCTTCAATTTTGTGACTTTTTCAAGGAGTTTTGCCGATACTGCGCGGAATTTTTCATTTCCACGACCCAAGTTAACATATTCAACGCGTCTAGCATGTGCCTGCACCGTGCCAGCATCAAAACGCTGCAAAATAAGATGTTTAAGGCAAAAACGAGCAATTTAGCGAGCTGAATTTCGAGTACCAGAACCCAAAACGTGCAACTGTCGCACCTTTTTGCTTCTGGTACATGAAATTCAGCACCCAAAAATCGTCAATTCAACAGTTTTAACGGCAAACTCAACAGATTTGAGATCTCCAGACTTCACTCAAGATGATGCAACAGCAAAACTTTACCAAACTTTGTAATTCAGTGGAATTTTGCGGAATTTTGCCAGTTTTCAAAGGATTTCGGGTGTTCTTGAGCGTAATTTCACACTGAATTCGAAGAATTTTGCATCGCAGACACAGCTGACTTCCGCTTTTATAGAACTGACTGCAAAACTGCACAAAAACTATGAAATTTTGTCAAAAAATCTTCAATTTTGTGACTTTTTCAAGGAGTTTTGCCGATACTGCGCGGAATTTTTTTCCACGACCCAAGTTAACATATTCGATGCGTTTAATATGTGCCTGCACCGTGCCAGCATCAAAACGCTGCAAAATAAGATGTTTAAGGCAAAAACGAGCAATTTAGCGAGCTGAATTTCGAGTACCAGAACCCAAAACGTGCAACTGTCGCACCTTTTTGCTTCTGGTACATGAAATTCAGCACCCAAAAATCGTCAATTCAACAGTTTTAACGGCAAACTCAACAGATTTGAGATCTCCAGACTTCACTCAAGATGATGCAACAGCAAAACTTTATAAACTTGTGGAATTCACTGGAATTTTGCGGAATTTTGACAGTTTTCAGCGGATTTCGGGTGTTCTTCGGCGCATTTTCACACTGAATTCGAAGAATTTTGCATCGCAGACACAGCTGACTTCCGCTTTTATAGAACTGACTGCAAAACTGCACAAAAACCATGAAATTTTGTCAAAAAATCTTCAATTTTGTGACTTTTTCATGGAGTTTTGCCGATACTGCGCGGAATTTTTTATTTCCACGACCCAAGATAACATATTCAACGCGTCTAGCATGTGCCTGCACCGCGCAAGCATCAAAACGCTTCAAAATGAGGTGTTTAAGGCAAAAACGAGCAATTTAGCGAGCTGAATTTCGAGTACCAGAACCCAAAACGTGCAACTGTCGCACCTTTTTGCTTCTGGTACATGAAATTCAGCACCCAAAAATCGTCAATTCAACAGTTTTAACGGCAAACTCAACAGATTTAAGATCTCCAGACGTCACTCAAGATGATGCAACAGCAAAACTTTATAAACTTGTGGAATTCACTGGAATTTTGCGGAATTTTGCCAGTTTTCAAAGGATTTCGGGTGTTCTTGAGCGTAATTTCACACTGAATTCGAAGAATTTTGCATCGCAGACACAGCTGACTTCCGCTTTTATAGAACTGACTGCAAAACTGCACAAAAACCATGAAATTTTGTCAAAAAATCTTCAATTTTGTGACTTTTTCATGGAGTTTTGCCGATACTGCGCGGAATTTTTTATTTCCACGACCCAAGATAACATATTCAACGCGTCTAGCATGTGCCTGCACCGCGCAAGCATCAAAACGCTTCAAAATGAGGTGTTTAAGGCAAAAACGAGCAATTTAGCGAGCTGAATTTCGAGTACCAGAACCCAAAACGTGCAACTGTCGCACCTTTTTGCTTCTGGTACATGAAATTCAGCACCCAAAAATCGTCAATTCAACAGTTTTAACGGCAAACTCAACAGATTTAAGATCTCCAGACGTCACTCAAGATGATGCAACAGCAAAACTTTATAAACTTGTGGAATTCACTGGAATTTTGCGGAATTTTGCCAGTTTTCAAAGGATTTCGGGTGTTCTTCGGCGCATTTTCACACTGAATTCGAAGAATTTTGCATCGCAGACACAGCTGACCTCTGCTTTTATAGAACTGACTGCAAAACTGCACAAAAACCATGAAATTTTGTCAAAAAATCTTCAATTTTGTGACTTTTTCATGGAGTTTTGCCGATACTGCGCGGAATTTTTTATTTCCACGACCCAAGATAACATATTCAACGCGTCTAGCATGTGCCTGCACCGCGCAAGCATCAAAACGCTTCAAAATGAGGTGTTTAAGGCAAAAACGAGCAATTTAGCGAGCTGAATTTCGAGTACCAGAACCCAAAACGTGCAACTGTCGCACCTTTTTGCTTCTGGTACATGAAATTCAGCACCCAAAAATCGTCAATTCAACAGTTTTAACGGCAAACTCAACAGATTTGAGATCTCCAGACTTCACTCAAGATGATGCAACAGCAAAACTTTATAAACTTGTGGAATTCACTGGAATTTTGCGGAATTTTGACAGTTTTCAGCGGATTTCGGGTGTTCTTCGGCGCATTTTCACACTGAATTCGAAGAATTTTGCATCGCAGACACAGCTGACTTCCGCTTTTATAGAACTGACTGCAAAACTGCACAAAAACTATGAAATTTTGTCAAAAAATCTTCAATTTTGTGACTTTTTCAAGGAGTTTTGCCGATACTGCGCGGAATTTTTTATTTCCACGACCCAAGATAACATATTCAACGCGTCTAGCATGTGCCTGCACCGTGCAAGCATCAAAACGCTTCAAAATGAGGTGTTTAAGGCAAAAACGAGCAATTTAGCGAGCTGAATTTCGAGTACCAGAACCCAAAACGTGCAACTGTCGCACCTTTTTGCTTCTGGTACATGAAATTCAGCACCCAAAAATCGTCAATTCAACAGTTTTAACGGCAAACTCAACAGATTTGAGATCTCCAGACTTCACTCAAGATGATGCAACAGCAAAACTTTATAAACTTTTGGAATTCACTGGAATTTTGACAGTTTTCAGCGGATTTCGGGTGTTCTTCGGCGCATTTTCACACTGAATTCGAAGAATTTTGCATCGCAGACACAGCTGACTTCTGCTTTTATAGAACTGACTGCAAAACTGCACAAAAACCATGAAATTTTGTCAAAAAATCTTCAATTTTGTGACTTTTTCATGGAGTTTTGCCGATACTGCGCGGAATTTTTTATTTCCACGACCCAAGATAACATATTCAACGCGTCTAGCATGTGCCTGCACCGCGCAAGCATCAAAACGCTTCAAAATGAGGTGTTTAAGGCAAAAACGAGCAATTTAGCGAGCTGAATTTCGAGTACCAGAACCCAAAACGTGCAACTGTCGCACCTTTTTGCTTCTGGTACATGAAATTCAGCACCCAAAAATCGTCAATTCAACAGTTTTAACGGCAAACTCAACAGATTTGAGATCTCCAGACTTCACTCAAGATGATGCAACAGCAAAACTTTATAAACTTGTGGAATTCACTGGAATTTTGCGGAATTTTGACAGTTTTCAGCGGATTTCGGGTGTTCTTCGGCGCATTTTCACACTGAATTCGAAGAATTTTGCATCGCAGACACAGCTGACCTCTGCTTTTATAGAACTGACTGCAAAACTGCACAAAAACCATGAAATTTTGTCAAAAATTTTCAATTTTGTGACTTTTTCATGGAGTTTTGCCGATACTGCGCGGAATTTTTTTCCACGACCCAAGTTAACATATTCGATGCGTTTAATATGTGCCTGCACCGTGCCAGCATCAAAACGCTGCAAAATAAAATGTTTAAGGCAAAAACGAGCAATTTAGCGAGCTGAATTTCGAGTACCAGAACCCAAAACGTGCAACTGTCGCACCTTTTTGCTTCTGGTACATGAAATTCAGCACCCAAAAATCGTCAATTCAACAGTTTTAACGGCAAACTCAACAGATTTGAGATCTCCAGACTTCACTCAAGATAATGCAACAGCAAAACTTTACCAAACTTTGTAATTCAGTGGAATTTTGCGGAATTTTGCCAGTTTTCAAAGGATTTCGGGTGTTCTTCGGCGCATTTTCACACTGAATTCGAAGAATTTTGCATCGCAGACACAGCTGACCTCTGCTTTTATAGAACTGACTGCAAAACTGCACAAAAACCATGAAATTTTGTCAAAAATTTTCAATTTTGTGACTTTTTCATGGAGTTTTGCCGATACTGCGCGGAATTTTTTTCCACGACCCAAGTTAACATATTCGATGCGTTTAATATGTGCCTGCACCGTGCCAGCATCAAAACGCTGCAAAATAAAATGTTTAAGGCAAAAACGAGCAATTTAGCGAGCTGAATTTCGAGTACCAGAACCCAAAACGTGCAACTGTCGCACCTTTTTGCTTCTGGTACATGAGATTCAGCACCCAAAAATCGTCAATTCAACAGTTTTAACGGCAAACTCAACAGATTTAAGATCTCCAGACTTCACTCAAGATGATGCAACAGCAAAACTTTACCAAACTTTGTAATTCAGTGGAATTTTGCGGAATTTTGCCAGTTTTCAAAGGATTTCGGGTGTTCTTGAGCGTAATTTCACACTGAATTCGAAGAATTTTGCATCGCAGACACAGCTAACTTCCGCTTTTATAGAACTGACTGCAAAACTGCACAAAAACTATGAAATTTTGTCAAAAAATCTTCAATTTTGTGACTTTTTCAAGGAGTTTTGCCGATACTGCGCGGAATTTTTTATTTCCACGACCCAAGATAACATATTCAACGCGTCTAGCATGTGCCTGCACCGTGCAAGCATCAAAACGCTGCAAAATAAAATGTTTAAGGCAAAAACGAGCAATTTAGCGAGCTGAATTTCGAGTACCAGAACCCAAAACGTGCAACTGTCGCACCTTTTTGCTTCTGGTACATGAAATTCAGCACCCAAAAATCGTCAATTCAACAGTTTTAACGGCAAACTCAACAGATTTGAGATCTCCAGACTTCACTCAAGATGATGCAACAGCAAAACTTTATAAACTTGTGGAATTCACTGGAATTTTGCGGAATTTTGACAGTTTTCAGCGGATTTCGGGTGTTCTTCGGCGCATTTTCACACTGAATTCGAAGAATTTTGCATCAGAGACACAGCTGACCTCTGCTTTTATAGAACTGACTGCAAAACTGCACAAAAACCATGAAATTTTGTCAAAAAATCTTCAATTTTGTGACTTTTTCAAGGAGTTTTGCCGATACTGCGCGGAATTTTTCATTTCCACGACCCAAGTTAACATATTCAACGCGTCTAGCATGTGCCTGCACCGTGCCAGCATCAAAACGCTGCAAAATAAGATGTTTAAGGCAAAAACGAGCAATTTAGCGAGCTGAATTTCGAGTACCAGAACCCAAAACGTGCAACTGTCGCACCTTTTTGCTTCTGGTACATGAAATTCAGCACCCAAAAATCGTCAATTCAACAGTTTTAACGGCAAACTCAACAGATTTGAGATCTCCAGACTTCACTCAAGATGATGCAACAGCAAAACTTTACCAAACTTTGTAATTCAGTGGAATTTTGCGGAATTTTGCCAGTTTTCAAAGGATTTCGGGTGTTCTTGAGCGTAATTTCACACTGAATTCGAAGAATTTTGCATCGCAGACACAGCTGACTTCCGCTTTTATAGAACTGACTGCAAAACTGCACAAAAACTATGAAATTTTGTCAAAAAATCTTCAATTTTGTGACTTTTTCAAGGAGTTTTGCCGATACTGCGCGGAATTTTTTTCCACGACCCAAGTTAACATATTCGATGCGTTTAATATGTGCCTGCACCGTGCCAGCATCAAAACGCTGCAAAATAAGATGTTTAAGGCAAAAACGAGCAATTTAGCGAGCTGAATTTCGAGTACCAGAACCCAAAACGTGCAACTGTCGCACCTTTTTGCTTCTGGTACATGAAATTCAGCACCCAAAAATCGTCAATTCAACAGTTTTAACGGCAAACTCAACAGATTTGAGATCTCCAGACTTCACTCAAGATGATGCAACAGCAAAACTTTATAAACTTGTGGAATTCACTGGAATTTTGCGGAATTTTGCCAGTTTTCAAAGGATTTCGGGTGTTCTTCGGCGCATTTTCACACTGAAATCGAAGAATTTTGCATCAGAGACACAGCTGACCTCTGCTTTTATAGAACTGACTGCAAAACTGCACAAAAACCATGAAATTTTGTCAAAAAATCTTCAATTTTGTGACTTTTTCAAGGAGTTTTGCCGATACTGCGCGGAATTTTTCATTTCCACGACCCAAGTTAACATATTCAACGCGTCTAGCATGTGCCTGCACCGTGCCAGCATCAAAACGCTGCAAAATAAGATGTTTAAGGCAAAAACGAGCAATTTAGCGAGCTGAATTTCGAGTACCAGAACCCAAAACGTGCAACTGTCGCACCTTTTTGCTTCTGGTACATGAAATTCAGCACCCAAAAATCGTCAATTCAACAGTTTTAACGGCAAACTCAACAGATTTGAGATCTCCAGACTTCACTCAAGATGATGCAACAGCAAAACTTTACCAAACTTTGTAATTCAGTGGAATTTTGCGGAATTTTGCCAGTTTTCAAAGGATTTCCTGTGTTCTTGAGCGTAATTTCACACTGAATTCGAAGAATTTTGCATCGCAGACACAGCTGACTTCCGCTTTTATAGAACTGACTGCAAAACTGCACAAAAACTATGAAATTTTGTCAAAAAATCTTCAATTTTGTGACTTTTTCAAGGAGTTTTGCCGATACTGCGCGGAATTTTTTTCAACGACCCAAGTTAACATATTCGATGCGTTTAATATGTGCCTGCACCGTGCCAGCATCAAAACGCTGCAAAATAAGATGTTTAAGGCAAAAACGAGCAATTTAGCGAGCTGAATTTCGAGTACCAGAACCCAAAACGTGCAACTGTCGCACCTTTTTGCTTCTGGTACATGAAATTCAGCACCCAAAAATCGTCAATTCAACAGTTTTAACGGCAAACTCAACAGATTTGAGATCTCCAGACTTCACTCAAGATGATGCAACAGCAAAACTTTATAAACTTGTGGAATTCACTGGAATTTTGCGGAATTTTGACAGTTTTCAGCGGATTTCGGGTGTTCTTCGGCGCATTTTCACACTGAATTCGAAGAATTTTGCATCGCAGACACAGCTGACCTCTGCTTTTATAGAACTGACTGCAAAACTGCACAAAAACCATGAAATTTTGTCAAAAATTTTCAATTTTGTGACTTTTTCATGGAGTTTTGCCGATACTGCGCGGAATTTTTTTCCACGACCCAAGTTAACATATTCGATGCGTTTAATATGTGCCTGCACCGTGCCAGCATCAAAACGCTGCAAAATAAAATGTTTAAGGCAAAAACGAGCAATTTAGCGAGCTGAATTTCGAGTACCAGAACCCAAAACGTGCAACTGTCGCACCTTTTTGCTTCTGGTACATGAGATTCAGCACCCAAAAATCGTCAATTCAACAGTTTTAACGGCAAACTCAACAGATTTGAGATCTCCAGACTTCACTCAAGATGATGCAACAGCAAAACTTTATAAACTTGTGGAATTCACTGGAATTTTGCGGAATTTTGCCAGTTTTCAAAGGATTTCGGGTGTTCTTCGGCGCATTTTCACACTGAAATCGAAGAATTTTGCATCAGAGACACAGCTGACCTCTGCTTTTATAGAACTGACTGCAAAACTGCACAAAAACCATGAAATTTTGTCAAAAAATCTTCAATTTTGTGACTTTTTCAAGGAGTTTTGCCGATACTGCGCGGAATTTTTCATTTCCACGACCCAAGTTAACATATTCAACGCGTCTAGCATGTGCCTGCACCGTGCCAGCATCAAAACGCTGCAAAATAAGATGTTTAAGGCAAAAACGAGCAATTTAGCGAGCTGAATTTCGAGTACCAGAACCCAAAACGTGCAACTGTCGCACCTTTTTGCTTCTGGTACATGAAATTCAGCACCCAAAAATCGTCAATTCAACAGTTTTAACGGCAAACTCAACAGATTTGAGATCTCCAGACTTCACTCAAGATGATGCAACAGCAAAACTTTACCAAACTTTGTAATTCAGTGGAATTTTGCGGAATTTTGCCAGTTTTCAAAGGATTTCGGGTGTTCTTGAGCGTAATTTCACACTGAATTCGAAGAATTTTGCATCGCAGACACAGCTGACTTCCGCTTTTATAGAACTGACTGCAAAACTGCACAAAAACTATGAAATTTTGTCAAAAAATCTTCAATTTTGTGACTTTTTCAAGGAGTTTTGCCGATACTGCGCGGAATTTTTTTCCACGACCCAAGTTAACATATTCGATGCGTTTAATATGTGCCTGCACCGTGCCAGCATCAAAACGCTGCAAAATAAGATGTTTAAGGCAAAAACGAGCAATTTAGCGAGCTGAATTTCGAGTACCAGAACCCAAAACGTGCAACTGTCGCACCTTTTTGCTTCTGGTACATGAAATTCAGCACCCAAAAATCGTCAATTCAACAGTTTTAACGGCAAACTCAACAGATTTGAGATCTCCAGACTTCACTCAAGATGATGCAACAGCAAAACTTTATAAACTTGTGGAATTCACTGGAATTTTGCGGAATTTTGACAGTTTTCAGCGGATTTCGGGTGTTCTTCGGCGCATTTTCACACTGAATTCGAAGAATTTTGCATCGCAGACACAGCTGACTTCCGCTTTTATAGAACTGACTGCAAAACTGCACAAAAACCATGAAATTTTGTCAAAAAATCTTCAATTTTGTGACTTTTTCATGGAGTTTTGCCGATACTGCGCGGAATTTTTTATTTCCACGACCCAAGATAACATATTCAACGCGTCTAGCATGTGCCTGCACCGCGCAAGCATCAAAACGCTTCAAAATGAGGTGTTTAAGGCAAAAACGAGCAATTTAGCGAGCTGAATTTCGAGTACCAGAACCCAAAACGTGCAACTGTCGCACCTTTTTGCTTCTGGTACATGAAATTCAGCACCCAAAAATCGTCAATTCAACAGTTTTAACGGCAAACTCAACAGATTTAAGATCTCCAGACGTCACTCAAGATGATGCAACAGCAAAACTTTATAAACTTGTGGAATTCACTGGAATTTTGCGGAATTTTGCCAGTTTTCAAAGGATTTCGGGTGTTCTTGAGCGTAATTTCACACTGAATTCGAAGAATTTTGCATCGCAGACACAGCTGACTTCCGCTTTTATAGAACTGACTGCAAAACTGCACAAAAACCATGAAATTTTGTCAAAAAAATCTTCAATTTTGTGACTTTTTCATGGAGTTTTGCCGATACTGCGCGGAATTTTTTATTTCCACGACCCAAGATAACATATTCAACGCGTCTAGCATGTGCCTGCACCGCGCAAGCATCAAAACGCTTCAAAATGAGGTGTTTAAGGCAAAAACGAGCAATTTAGCGAGCTGAATTTCGAGTACCAGAACCCAAAACGTGCAACTGTCGCACCTTTTTGCTTCTGGTACATGAAATTCAGCACCCAAAAATCGTCAATTCAACAGTTTTAACGGCAAACTCAACAGATTTAAGATCTCCAGACGTCACTCAAGATGATGCAACAGCAAAACTTTATAAACTTGTGGAATTCACTGGAATTTTGCGGAATTTTGCCAGTTTTCAAAGGATTTCGGGTGTTCTTCGGCGCATTTTCACACTGAATTCGAAGAATTTTGCATCGCAGACACAGCTGACCTCTGCTTTTATAGAACTGACTGCAAAACTGCACAAAAACCATGAAATTTTGTCAAAAAATCTTCAATTTTGTGACTTTTTCATGGAGTTTTGCCGATACTGCGCGGAATTTTTTATTTCCACGACCCAAGATAACATATTCAACGCGTCTAGCATGTGCCTGCACCGCGCAAGCATCAAAACGCTTCAAAATGAGGTGTTTAAGGCAAAAACGAGCAATTTAGCGAGCTGAATTTCGAGTACCAGAACCCAAAACGTGCAACTGTCGCACCTTTTTGCTTCTGGTACATGAAATTCAGCACCCAAAAATCGTCAATTCAACAGTTTTAACGGCAAACTCAACAGATTTGAGATCTCCAGACTTCACTCAAGATGATGCAACAGCAAAACTTTATAAACTTGTGGAATTCACTGGAATTTTGCGGAATTTTGACAGTTTTCAGCGGATTTCGGGTGTTCTTCGGCGCATTTTCACACTGAATTCGAAGAATTTTGCATCGCAGACACAGCTGACTTCCGCTTTTATAGAACTGACTGCAAAACTGCACAAAAACTATGAAATTTTGTCAAAAAATCTTCAATTTTGTGACTTTTTCAAGGAGTTTTGCCGATACTGCGCGGAATTTTTTTCCACGACCCAAGTTAACATATTCGATGCGTTTAATATGTGCCTGCACCGTGCCAGCATCAAAACGCTGCAAAATAAGATGTTTAAGGCAAAAACGAGCAATTTAGCGAGCTGAATTTCGAGTACCAGAACCCAAAACGTGCAACTGTCGCACCTTTTTGCTTCTGGTACATGAAATTCAGCACCCAAAAATCGTCAATTCAACAGTTTTAACGGCAAACTCAACAGATTTGAGATCTCCAGACTTCACTCAAGATGATGCAACAGCAAAACTTTACCAAACTTTGTAATTCAGTGGAATTTTGCGGAATTTTGCCAGTTTTCAAAGGATTTCGGGTGTTCTTCGGCGCATTTTCACACTGAAATCGAAGAATTTTGCATCAGAGACACAGCTGACCTCTGCTTTTATAGAACTGACTGCAAAACTGCACAAAAACCATGAAATTTTGTCAAAAAATCTTCAATTTTGTGACTTTTTCAAGGAGTTTTGCCGATACTGCGCGGAATTTTTCATTTCCACGACCCAAGTTAACATATTCAACGCGTCTAGCATGTGCCTGCACCGTGCCAGCATCAAAACGCTGCAAAATAAGATGTTTAAGGCAAAAACGAGCAATTTAGCGAGCTGAATTTCGAGTACCAGAACCCAAAACGTGCAACTGTCGCACCTTTTTGCTTCTGGTACATGAAATTCAGCACCCAAAAATCGTCAATTCAACAGTTTTAACGGCAAACTCAACAGATTTGAGATCTCTAGACTTCACTCAAGATGATGCAACAGCAAAACTTTATAAACTTGTGGAATTCACTGGAATTTTGCGGAATTTTGACAGTTTTCAGCGGATTTCGGGTGTTCTTCGGCGCATTTTCACACTGAATTCGAAGAATTTTGCATCGCAGACACAGCTGACTTCCGCTTTTATAGAACTGACTGCAAAACTGCACAAAAACCATGAAATTTTGTCAAAAAATCTTCAATTTTGTGACTTTTTCATGGAGTTTTGCCGATACTGCGCGGAATTTTTTATTTCCACGACCCAAGATAACATATTCAACGCGTCTAGCATGTGCCTGCACCGCGCAAGCATCAAAACGCTTCAAAATGAGGTGTTTAAGGCAAAAACGAGCAATTTAGCGAGCTGAATTTCGAGTACCAGAACCCAAAACGTGCAACTGTCGCACCTTTTTGCTTCTGGTACATGAAATTCAGCACCCAAAAATCGTCAATTCAACAGTTTTAACGGCAAACTCAACAGATTTGAGATCTCCAGACTTCACTCAAGATGATGCAACAGCAAAACTTTATAAACTTGTGGAATTCACTGGAATTTTGCGGAATTTTGCCAGTTTTCAAAGGATTTCGGGTGTTCTTGAGCGTAATTTCACACTGAATTCGAAGAATTTTGCATCGCAGACACAGCTGACTTCCGCTTTTATAGAACTGACTGCAAAACTGCACAAAAACCATGAAATTTTGTCAAAAAATCTTCAATTTTGTGACTTTTTCAAGGAGTTTTGCCGATACTGCGCGGAATTTTTTTCCACGACCCAAGTTAACATATTCGATGCGTTTAATATGTGCCTGCACCGTGCCAGCATCAAAACGCTGCAAAATAAGATGTTTAAGGCAAAAACGAGCAATTTAGCGAGCTGAATTTCGAGTACCAGAACCCAAAACGTGCAACTGTCGCACCTTTTTGCTTCTGGTACATGAAATTCAGCACCCAAAAATCGTCAATTCAACAGTTTTAACGGCAAACTCAACAGATTTGAGATCTCCAGACTTCACTCAAGATAATGCAACAGCAAAACTTTACCAAACTTTGTAATTCAGTGGAATTTTGCGGAATTTTGCCAGTTTTCAAAGGATTTCGGGTGTTCTTGAGCGTAATTTCACACTGAATTCGAAGAATTTTGCATCGCAGACACAGCTGACTTCCGCTTTTATAGAACTGACTGCAAAACTGCACAAAAACTATGAAATTTTGTCAAAAAATCTTCAATTTTGTGACTTTTTCAAGGAGTTTTGCCGATACTGCGCGGAATTTTTTTCCACGACCCAAGTTAACATATTCGATGCGTTTAATATGTGCCTGCACCGTGCCAGCATCAAAACGCTGCAAAATAAGATGTTTAAGGCAAAAACGAGCAATTTAGCGAGCTGAATTTCGAGTACCAGAACCCAAAACGTGCAACTGTCGCACCTTTTTGCTTCTGGTACATGAAATTCAGCACCCAAAAATCGTCAATTCAACAGTTTTAACGGCAAACTCAACAGATTTGAGATCTCCAGACTTCACTCAAGATGATGCAACAGCAAAACTTTATAAACTTTTGGAATTCACTGGAATTTTGCGGAATTTTGACAGTTTTCAGCGGATTTCGGGTGTTCTTCGGCGCATTTTCACACTGAAATCGAAGAATTTTGCATCAGAGACACAGCTGACTTCTGCTTTTATAGAACTGACTGCAAAACTGCACAAAAACCATGAAATTTTGTCAAAAAATCTTCAATTTTGTGACTTTTTCATGGAGTTTTGCCGATACTGCGCGGAATTTTTTATTTCCACGACCCAAGATAACATATTCAACGCGTCTAGCATGTGCCTGCACCGTGCAAGCATCAAAACGCTTCAAAATGAGGTGTTTAAGGCAAAAACGAGCAATTTAGCGAGCTGAATTTCGAGTACCAGAACCCAAAACGTGCAACTGTCGCACCTTTTTGCTTCTGGTACATGAAATTCAGCACCCAAAAATCGTCAATTCAACAGTTTTAACGGCAAACTCAACAGATTTGAGATCTCCAGACTTCACTCAAGATGATGCAACAGCAAAACTTTATAAACTTGTGGAATTCACTGGAATTTTGCGGAATTTTGACAGTTTTCAGCGGATTTCGGGTGTTCTTCGGCGCATTTTCACACTGAATTCGAAGAATTTTGCATCGCAGACACAGCTGACTTCCGCTTTTATAGAACTGACTGCAAAACTGCACAAAAACTATGAAATTTTGTCAAAAAATCTTCAATTTTGTGACTTTTTCAAGGAGTTTTGCCGATACCGCGCGGAATTTTTTTCCACGACCCAAGTTAACATATTCGATGCGTTTAATATGTGCCTGCACCGTGCCAGCATCAAAACGCTGCAAAATAAGATGTTTAAGGCAAAAACGAGCAATTTAGCGAGCTGAATTTCGAGTACCAGAACCCAAAACGTGCAACTGTCGCACCTTTTTGCTTCTGGTACATGAAATTCAGCACCCAAAAATCGTCAATTCAACAGTTTTAACGGCAAACTCAACAGATTTGAGATCTTCAGACTTCACTCAAGATGATGCAACAGCAAAACTTTATAAACTTGTGGAATTCACTGGAATTTTGCGGAATTTTGACAGTTTTCAGCGGATTTCGGGTGTTCTTCGGCGCATTTTCACACTGAATTCGAAGAATTTTGCATCGCAGACACAGCTGACTTCCGCTTTTATAGAACTGACTGCAAAACTGCACAAAAACTATGAAATTTTGTCAAAAAATCTTCAATTTTGTGACTTTTTCATGGAGTTTTGCCGATACTGCGCGGAATTTTTTATTTCCACGACCCAAGATAACATATTCAATGCGTCTAGCATGTGCCTGCACCGTGCAAGCATCAAAACGCTTCAAAATGAGGTGTTTAAGGCAAAAACGAGCAATTTAGCGAGCTGAATTTCGAGTACCAGAACCCAAAACGTGCAACTGTCGCACCTTTTTGCTTCTGGTACATGAAATTCAGCACCCAAAAATCGTCAATTTAACAGTTTTAACGGCAAACTCAACAGATTTGAGATCTCCAGACTTCACTCAAGATGATGCAACAGCAAAACTTTATAAACTTGTGGAATTCACTGGAATTTTGCGGAATTTTGACAGTTTTCAGCGGATTTCGGGTGTTCTTCGGCGCATTTTCACACTGAATTCGAAGAATTTTGCATCGCAGACACAGCTGACTTCCGCTTTTATAGAACTGACTGCAAAACTGCACAAAAACTATGAAATTTTGTCAAAAAATCTTCAATTTTGTGACTTTTTCAAGGAGTTTTGCCGATACTGCGCGGAATTTTTTTCCACGACCCAAGTTAACATATTCGATGCGTTTAATATGTGCCTGCACCGTGCCAGCATCAAAACGCTGCAAAATAAGATGTTTAAGGCAAAAACGAGCAATTTAGCGAGCTGAATTTCGAGTACCAGAACCCAAAACGTGCAACTGTCGCACCTTTTTGCTTCTGGTACATGAAATTCAGCACCCAAAAATCGTCAATTCAACAGTTTTAACGGCAAACTCAACAGATTTGAGATCTTCAGACTTCACTCAAGATGATGCAACAGCAAAACTTTATAAACTTGTGGAATTCACTGGAATTTTGCGGAATTTTGACAGTTTTCAGCGGATTTCGGGTGTTCTTCGGCGCATTTTCACACTGAATTCGAAGAATTTTGCATCGCAGACACAGCTGACTTCCGCTTTTATAGAACTGACTGCAAAACTGCACAAAAACTATGAAATTTTGTCAAAAAATCTTCAATTTTGTGACTTTTTCAAGGAGTTTTGCCGATACTGCGCGGAATTTTTTTCCACGACCCAAGTTAACATATTCGATGCGTTTAATATGTGCCTGCACCGTGCCAGCATCAAAACGCTGCAAAATAAGATGTTTAAGGCAAAAACGAGCAATTTAGCGAGCTGAATTTCGAGTACCAGAACCCAAAACGTGCAACTGTCGCACCTTTTTGCTTCTGGTACATGAAATTCAGCACCCAAAAATCGTCAATTCAACAGTTTTAACGGCAAACTCAACAGATTTGAGATCTCCAGACTTCACTCAAGATGATGCAACAGCAAAACTTTATAAACTTGTGGAATTCACTGGAATTTTGCGGAATTTTGACAGTTTTCAGCGGATTTCGGGTGTTCTTCGGCGCATTTTCACACTAAATTCGAAGAATTTTGCATCGCAGACACAGCTGACTTCCGCTTTTATAGAACTGACTGCAAAACTGCACAAAAACTATGAAATTTTGTCAAAAAATCTTCAATTTTGTGACTTTTTCAAGGAGTTTTGCCGATACTGCGCGGAATTTTTTTCCACGACCCAAGTTAACATATTCGATGCGTTTAATATGTGCCTGCACCGTGCCAGCATCAAAACGCTGCAAAATAAGATGTTTAAGGCAAAAACGAGCAATTTAGCGAGCTGAATTTCGAGTACCAGAACCCAAAACGTGCAACTGTCGCACCTTTTTGCTTCTGGTACATGAAATTCAGCACCCAAAAATCGTCAATTCAACAGTTTTAACGGCAAACTCAACAGATTTGAGATCTCCAGACTTCACTCAAGATGATGCAACAGCAAAACTTTACCAAACTTTGTAATTCAGTGGAATTTTGCGGAATTTTGCAAGTTTTCAAAGGATTTCGGGTGTTCTTGAGCGTAATTTCACACTGAATTCGAAGAATTTTGCATCGCAGACACAGCTGACTTCCGCTTTTATAGAACTGACTGCAAAACTGCACAAAAACTATGAAATTTTGTCAAAAAATCTTCAATTTTGTGACTTTTTCATGGAGTTTTGCCGATACTGCGCGGAATTTTTTTCCACGACCCAAGTTAACATATTCGATGCGTTTAATATGTGCCTGCACCGTGCCAGCATCAAAACGCTGCAAAATAAGATGTTTAAGGCAAAAACGAGCAATTTAGCGAGCTGAATTTCGAGTACCAGAACCCAAAACGTGCAACTGTCGCACCTTTTTGCTTCTGGTACATGAAATTCAGCACCCAAAAATCGTCAATTCAACAGTTTTAACGGCAAACTCAACAGATTTGAGATCTCCAGACTTCACTCAAGATGATGCAACAGCAAAACTTTATAAACTTGTGGAATTCACTGGAATTTTGCGGAATTTTGACAGTTTTCAGCGGATTTCGGGTGTTCTTCGGCGTATTTTCACACTGAAATCGAAGAATTTTGCATCAGAGACACAGCTGACTTCTGCTTTTATAGAACTGACTGCAAAACTGCACAAAAACCATGAAATTTTGTCAAAAAATCTTCAATTTTGTGACTTTTTCATGGAGTTTTGCCGATACTGCGCGGAATTTTTTATTTCCACGACCCAAGATAACATATTCAACGCGTCTAGCATGTGCCTGCACCGTGCAAGCATCAAAACGCTTCAAAATGAGGTGTTTAAGGCAAAAACGAGCAATTTAGCGAGCTGAATTTCGAGTACCAGAACCCAAAACGTGCAACTGTCGCACCTTTTTGCTTCTGGTACATGAAATTCAGCACCCAAAAATCGTCAATTCAACAGTTTTAACGGCAAACTCAACAGATTTGAGATCTCCAGACTTCACTCAAGATGATGCAACAGCAAAACTTTATAAACTTGTGGAATTCACTGGAATTTTGCGGAATTTTGACAGTTTTCAGCGGATTTCGGGTGTTCTTCGGCGCATTTTCACACTAAATTCGAAGAATTTTGCATCGCAGACACAGCTGACTTCCGCTTTTATAGAACTGACTGCAAAACTGCACAAAAACTATGAAATTTTGTCAAAAAATCTTCAATTTTGTGACTTTTTCAAGGAGTTTTGCCGATACTGCGCGGAATTTTTTTCCACGACCCAAGTTAACATATTCGATGCGTTTAATATGTGCCTGCACCGTGCCAGCATCAAAACGCTGCAAAATAAGATGTTTAAGGCAAAAACGAGCAATTTAGCGAGCTGAATTTCGAGTACCAGAACCCAAAACGTGCAACTGTCGCACCTTTTTGCTTCTGGTACATGAAATTCAGCACCCAAAAATCGTCAATTCAACAGTTTTAACGGCAAACTCAACAGATTTGAGATCTCCAGACTTCACTCAAGATGATGCAACAGCAAAACTTTACCAAACTTTGTAATTCAGTGGAATTTTGCGGAATTTTGCAAGTTTTCAAAGGATTTCGGGTGTTCTTGAGCGTAATTTCACACTGAATTCGAAGAATTTTGCATCGCAGACACAGCTGACTTCCGCTTTTATAGAACTGACTGCAAAACTGCACAAAAACTATGAAATTTTGTCAAAAAATCTTCAATTTTGTGACTTTTTCATGGAGTTTTGCCGATACTGCGCGGAATTTTTTATTTCCACGACCCAAGATAACATATTCAATGCGTCTAGCATGTGCCTGCACCGTGCAAGCATCAAAACGCTTCAAAATGAGGTGTTTAAGGCAAAAACGAGCAATTTAGCGAGCTGAATTTCGAGTACCAGAACCCAAAACGTGCAACTGTCGCACCTTTTTGCTTCTGGTACATGAAATTCAGCACCCAAAAATCGTCAATTCAACAGTTTTAACGGCAAACTCAACAGATTTGAGATCTCCAGACTTCACTCAAGATGATGCAACAGCAAAACTTTATATAATTTGGAATTCAGTAGAATTCTGCGGAATTTTGCCAGTTCTCAGTGGATTTCAGGTGTTCTTTAGCGCATTTTTACACTGAAAACGCTTAGATCTGGTCAAAAGTTTTTATATTTTTACGCCCAAATCATCGTGTATCTTTACAGGAACAGAAGTTTGTCGCATTTATTTTTGCTCTTCTGTTTTTTTTGTTGTCAGCGTCTTTAAAACGCTGCAAAAAAATAGATCCTGTCATTGAAGCTGATCTGCACCTATTACGTAAAAACCTTTTTTCGGCGTCGATTTCAACGTGAATCTTGCAAACCCCTGACTTTAAACTGTGTACACAAGCGTGTGGATCAAGTGGCTGAGCTTCGACGTGATTCCTTACGTCAATTGACGCACTTGGTCCCATCGGTCGAACGGAAGGCGAGGGAGGCATGCTTTACAGTTTGACATTCCATCAACCCAGACGTGCTTTTCATTCCCACCGCGTGGCTGCCACATTGCGTCCTCGACAATTGCCCCGTGGCGGCGGCAGCTCCTTTGATTCATTCACAGTTTAAAAGTCATCTGTGTCCAGGGGCAACATGTGCTTCCCTGTGACGACCGGTGTTCCATTGACGTTTTTGAACTTGCAAAAGAATGATGGCAAGCAATGTCTTTATGCATTGACGTACAAAAACTGGAAAATAATGTGTGCCATTATTTTTATTTGTCGATAAATGGGACGGTAAATGTTGTTAGTCTCAAATAAGTGGTTAGGTGCGGCTGAAAAGTTGTTATTGCAAAACGGTTTTGTATTTTTACTCATTTCCTTGGTGGTAGTCAACAGTAAGCTGGTTTGTATAAAAGTTTCGGATAGAATTCTTTACCAAAACACGCTCAATGCGCAGAGATTAGCATGAGCACGCCCTCGGCACAAAACTGTGTTACTCGTTAGTTGAACTGGGTAGCTTACAGACTGAAAGCCCAAAAAATAATTAATTCCGCGTAATCGATTCTTATCTGGAGGCTTTCTTTGTGTTTACAAATTAAATTTGATCTTCGACTCGATGATTCAAAAAGTGCAAAACAAAAGTGTCAGCTGTAGCTTCCATCATTCCATTTTGCTAAGCTGAAAAGTTGAAAAGGGAAGAATTTCTGTTGTTTTTGCGTCCTCCGTCGCCGCGTTTCTTCAATTGTTATCGACGGACGCCCCTCGGGTCCACCTGTACTTGTACGTCGTTAAAGTTTAGATATATGTAGTCAACGTGGGTGATGATTCTTTTTGTGATAGGTTCCTCTCTGGCCAGATTGCAACCACACGAGGACCACAAGTCAAACTAAACTTCCGTTTACCACCAATCAGGGCGTCTTTTTAACTCATTGATGGACACTTTGCAAACCCTCCCACGTGTCACCTGTCATCTTTGATCTTTTTTCTGCAATTTTTAACAGAAAAACATTGTTTCGTTGCAGTGTGGAGTTTAATTTGTCTCACCAGGACGACGCATGATGGCTCCAATTGGACTTAATCTGTCAGGTGGAGATTGTTTTTCGTGTTATCAGATTGAAATTTGCGTTGTGGAATGTCGCTGCGCCTGTCCTAAACAAAATTTTCTTTCATTTCCATTTTTGTATTGCACTTTTGATGAGGACATTCTCGAAAAACGGTGTATTCGTCATTTCCACTAATGTAAAACTGAACCTAATTGGACCACTTAACTTGAGTGAGTGCCGTTGCAGGCTGTTTCCTGTCTTCACTTAAACGTGTAATCAACATTCCCTGGAAAAGTTTTTGTTTTTCGCATGCTTTAATAACGTTGTTTTCCTTCTGTTTTGTTACTTTCCCACGGTTAAAACCCCCTTATTAATTCTAAACATTGGTAATTTAAATAACGTGTAATAATGGTCTAATACCAGGAAATCCGTCGGATTAATTCCCACCATTGACGAAGGTCCTTCTTTGTGTCACCATGTCAGTAATTTGAAGTCCATTAACTCTCAAATACACAAGTTTTTATACCCAGGGGCTCCCAGTCATCATCTGATGAATGAGCACTCAATAAGCCGTTTTTGAATATATGAAATGCCAAGGCAAGCCAAGCCAAGGCTAAGGCCAGAGAGCGTTCATTTTCCCCTTATAAGGTGGTTATTTTCGGCGGAGAAAGTTGTGTTTCATAATACAGTATCACCGGGCAGTCATTAACTTATTCAGCGTTCCAATAAAGTCCAGAAGCAGAACAATAGCGAACGTAAATAACATTTGTGCAACTGATGCGATGTCGCCGAAACTTTGTGACAGTGGCACGCTTTCCTTTTGCTGTCTTCGCCCTGCCGTTCATCTTGCGCCGCTGTATTTCGTATGACGTGTTAGGGGCTCGTTTTCGTCGTCGTCCGTAGACTCCGAAGCAAAAAATGGTGAGTGCGGTCTCGTTTTTCCAGCTGCTGGGGTGGCAGCTTGCGGCTTGTAACAGCTGAATGTAGCTGTAAGTATGTATGTATGTATATTTCTTTTCATCTAGATGGGCTTCGGCCTGACTGGCTGGCATTCTGAGCCATTCCACTTCACGCCAAACGGTGTCTTTCAAGATAGAAGACAGCGACGACAAAGTGAGACATCGGGTTCGGGTCGCGCTTTCTCAAACAAAAACAAGACTCTAAATGTGAGAATCGCGCTCATTTCTGGCTCGTCGACCCGTACCTCCATTTCCGGAAGGTCGGCCTCTCCCAACCCCAGGCAGTTTGTTTTGAAACAACTTTCACCATGAAAACAATTTAATTTCCTTTTTTCTGCGTCGTTTTTTTTCGCAAAACAAAGCGTTTTCTCAAGGAATTCCCTCCCATCGGCTCAAAATTTAACCTTTATGCATCTGTTTTTCCGCCCCCACTTTGGCCATTTGCATTTCCGGCCTACAATTCCATTCATTCCGCATGCTAATAACCCATTTTCCAGCCCTTTTTTTTATCGCATAGTTAAACTTGACTCGAATTCGCTCTACAAGTTTTCCTTTCTTTCGCCTCTCCGAATCTTGTCTTTTTTTATTTCTCCGATTTTGACGAAAGATAAATTTCTCAAACCGCTGTTTTTGTTACCACCGGCCAAGCACCCCCTGCAAAGAAGTAGAAGTATGTATTTCGAAATCGGATCGAGATTTATCAGATCAAAGCCGGTTCAAAGTCCGCCCGTTCTCTTGTATTTCGACCTTAATGGACTTTTTATGCTTCTGTGAAATGTAATGTAAAAGCCAGCCATGTTTTGACTTCTGTCTACACTCGGCAATCCGCCCCTAGACAACCGACCTTTGCTTTGTCTATCTCCGCCCGAGACGGTTTTTGTTTTTAGTATTTGAGCTTCTTCGTAGGAGAGCGCATTCAGCCATCAGAATACATTAATTTTTTTCATTCAAGGCGTTTTCGCTTCCAAGATTTGCGGACACATGCACCGGTGAACAAGGTTTGTGTTCACTGCCTGCGTTAACACTTCCATTCTGCATCATCTGAGCTCTGATGATTAGCCCCTACATCAAGAGCAGTATGTAGATGTATATAAAAGTGCTTCGGGTTTCCTTTTTTGCAGATTTTGTTTCTGATGAAACACTTTTTGCACCCCTTTCTTCCTACCGTTTCAACGGCCCCCGCACGGATCGGCACGTGCATGACTCATCGCAGCAAAACACGCACATTTGTATGCATTGTTCTTTCGCGTGCGGCTGTTTTTTCCGCTATTTCGTCGAAATGGTCACTCTCATGGAGCAAATGAGTCCATTGAGATGAGCCATTTTGTGCATGCAGCTTTTCGGTGAAGCAAAAGCTAAAAAACTGCCCCAAAGACAATTTCGCAATATTTGCGTCATTTCAATGACGCTAGGCTTAAATCTCTCCCCCACTCTTTCAAACTTTATCCTCCATATTTGCGCTTCATTCATTTACGTGTGTCTCGTTTTCGTGCTTGTCGCCAATTTGCTCATTCATTTAATTTAGCGGTCCCGTGTGGCGAGCCCTATTTTTATTACTTATACTTATACCCCTGCCACGGCACATTAATACCCAATTTCCAATTTTGACAGAAAGAGAAACCGAGAAACCGCTAGCTAGCTCAACTCAACCTTCACACTAGTCGCCGGGTGCCTTGACGTCACAAAAACTATGAAAACGGCCCGAGGCATGCGCTTCTACAACTTTCCCTGCGTTCACAACTATCACCATCGCCGAAGCTGTGGCACGGTGTACAGTGTACCCTGCTCGCCGCCACGATCACCGCCGCCGAGTCCAGTGCCGCGGAAGCAGCTATACGGTTTGTTTTTTGATAAAATTGGTCGATAAAAGCGCTTTTGAGACGTTTGCGCTGGTCGATGCAAATTGAATTGTAAATTTTGCCTTTTTCGAGGAAAACGATTTATTTTAAACCGGCTAAAAACGTCTACCCCGACCTTTGGGCTCGGAGAACACAAACCTCTCCATTGAGGTCACTGTTTGTGACGCGGGTCTTTGTCCCTACGCGTAATAGCCGTTCCAAAACGCTGTAAGCGACAAAGATAAGCGCATTACCTATCAATTTCCGGTGAAGCCAGCCTGCCCGGGTGCACATATCCGCAAGCTGCTTAGGTTAGGTCAACCTTTTTTTATTGCCTTGAAATGTCACTGAAAAACGTGCTCTGGCAAAGTTTACGGGGCAAGGTTATCAATTGGGTGCAATCAAAGCATGCGGAAGTAAAACACGCAAAACTCGACAAAAATTAAAGACAAATTGCCTAAATTAACAGTAAAACCCTTCCAGAAACCTCGCTCACATCAATTCCCGACATTTGCGAGGCCCCTGAACACGTTGATTCCGGCACTGCGTCCTGCAACGAATGCGTGACTCAACCCAAAGAGTGTCCCTACTTCTTCCATCGCCTTGATCATGAACTTCGACATTTGGCAACGTAAGTTTGACGACCTTTTATGTTTCTATGACATAGCTATTTATTTTGAAAGAATTTTCCACGCTTAGTATGTCATATTTCATTGAAACGGACCCCCTTTAAGTCTGCAAATTACCCCTTTTTGCATAGGGAAAACACATTATCGGGTTTTTGCTGTTGTACCGTTAAAAGATCAAAGTATCTCGCTACTTCGCCACTAGGTGCAACCAAATCAACAATTTTTTGACATTATCTGCGTTTATTTCACGTGTTTTCCGCCTGATCTTCATTATTTGTACAGATTTACTGTTCGGATTACGGTAATTAGTTCGGTACGTCACTGGATTCCATTTTTTTGCAAAGTGCAAACATTGATCAAAACAGCGGGTTTCAAACTTGTTCGATGATTATGTATTTGCGCACGAAGATAGTTGCTTTTTTCGGGCGTGCGATTGCAATTGCACAAGATTTCAAAACATATCCGCGATCGCAGCCCACGTGCTGCGCAATTGAGTGTTTAGTCTTCGAGGGTTATAGTCAACGTGATCTTATCGCATTGCATCGATGGACTGGACTTCAGTTTGGTCATGTTGGTTATCTATTACACAAAGTTTTGTGCGGAATGTGTCTCCTTTCTTTCCAATTAGTTTCATTTCAATGAAAAGCATTGTTGGTACCACTGCACCCTGCGATGCTGGTTGACTCATGTCAGCCATCAGTCGTCGTAGACGCCGTTTATGTGTAAAAAAAAGGAAAAATGCATGCTTGTAGTCGGCCGCTCACCGAAAGGTATCGTAAATCACGTGTGCGTCGCGATTCATTTCGGCTCATTAGGCGTTTCGGACACATGGCTTCCAGCCTGCCTACCGCGTTTTACTTCCGTCAGAGGCAGAGTCAGTGTCAGAATCAGTCCGTTTTTCATTGACAAATGTGAGCTGTCCGCGCAATGCTGCACGCATGCGTCCGATCAGTCGGCGGCGAATGCTGCTTGCTTTTCATCTCACATCACATTTATTTTATTTCATTTCTCTTTCATTTTTTTCGTCGTCTAGCATCATAAACCCACATGGTGTCATTGCACTCCGCCAAAATGGTCTTTTGAACATGTGATTCTGAAGTCAAACTATTTTCAACTTTCAACTTCCACCTTGAACCGCGTGGTTTAATTAATTTACCTGTCTTTCCGGAAGTCATAAATCAGCCCCCACAGTTAATTATAGCCTGATGAAAACCAAAGACTGTACCGTTTTAAAATAGCAGTAGCCAATTTACTAGTCTAGCAGACTATCAGACTATTTTCAACCCCCAAAAAGACGCTCTTACGTGACATCACGAAATGTATTTTTTTGATGCTCGCAATTTGTACCATTGGAGGGCGTCGTCGTCGACCGCGTTCCAGACCAACGTGATTTGACGTGTCTGGCTGGCTGTTGATCGCCTCCTTTTTGTTTTGATCTCGTTCTCAGCTTTGCAAAACTGGTGTAAAGTCGTAAACATCAAGGGCACTCGGCCGCCGGGCCGCATGGACGTCATTAAAAACAAATTCTGAGGTATTGTAGCGAAACTAATCCACGCGATTACACCGTGAAAAAGTGATCATAGGTATTTAGTTCGAAACACGGCCATACATACAATAGTTGGTCTCAGTTTGGGCATAGATTTATATTTCACATGCGAGAAAAGCCGATTTAGTCTATGGTTGCGACAGTTTCTGTAATCCGGGTTCACAGTTGATCGGAAGTGTAATAAACTATCGTACTGTATATCAATTGACAATTGTAACAGTGAAATTATTCAAAAAACTGCATAATTCCGCAATTGAAACACCATTTTGACACCTGCAAGGTCACTATCACAAAAACCCCTCAGGCTCTATTGCATAAGATCACCTTTCTAATCAGTGCCTTCCAAATCGATATCAAAACCACCCCAAAACCGATGGCAGTTGTCTCAAAAAAGCGAACCTTGATTAGTCGTGGTCGTACTTTGAGCACCTAATCGTCGGATAGATAAGTAATTCTACAAGTATGGAACGCACATTGCCCTCAAAAGGCAGTATTTCCCTTAAAAACGGCGAAATATGGCTTTTGTTTTCAATTTTAAGTCTAATCCCGACTTTTTGTCGATCTACGACGTCTTTCACTATCAGTCTGACTTGGGTAATAAAAAATTTATCATTAGGTTACTTGTTTTTAAAGATCATGCACCAAGACAAACCGTATCTGGGCCACGTGGGGTGTAGTTTTGGTCACAACTACTATTTTATGGGGAAGCCCTCGTCCATCATTTTGCCAGTCCAAATTAGCCGTCGTGTTCGATGATCGGTGCAGATTAAGGGGTGATTTTTTGGTTGTTTACCCATCTTGGCCAAAAAGTAATGGGTCTTGGGGCCAGGTGCCATAGACTTGATGATAGATAGACGTTTTTGAAAGATTGGAAGTGATTAGAGTTCAGTTTTGGGGCTACATTTGCAATGAAAGGCATTGTTGACTTTGCGATGGTCGAGATTGGTGTATCTTTGACCTTTGGGGATGCCGTCCAGCATGTGGCATTCATGTGGGTTGGCTCATTGCCCGATTGACCTACTCGCGTGCGCAGCTGCAGCCGCGGAGGGATAGGAGGACAGGGCTTTGATTGATTTGGGGCGGGCCGCGAAAGTGCGGGAGATAGTCCCGATCGCGATTTGGGCCTCCCTTAAGGAAGTGGGCCATTTGATCGCCGTCTTGAGTGTCTCGGACAGGCGTTTTTCTTGCCTTCTCGCACCGTTCGTCCATGTACTTCCTTCTTTTCTAATGTGTCTATCGGCGCCCAGATAAATGTAGTCTCGTAGGACCCCCTGAGCGACTCCACCAACTGTCTGATAAGCCCTTCCCATTCCATCGGGACCTTCTCTCATTGCCATGAGCGAGCCTGCGGGCCCTTATGTCGCGCCAAAGCAAGCAAGCATCACCCTTTTGTTAACGCCCGCCCTGTTCTCCAAACTTTGCATGACTCTATGCGTCCACTATTCTCAAAACTGCTGTACATCGTCCGCCCTATACTTATTTAATAGCCCCCAATGAAAATAGACAGATTTTTTCCTTTCCCAGCCTGCGACGCAGTTCCAGGGGGGCAGACGCCACCAAACTTCGCATCGAGAAGGCGTGGTGCACATCACCCAACTAGATAGTATAAATATTCAGTGATACATAGATACAATTTATTTTAATTTTACTTCCCATTCTTGCTGTCCGTGTTTCGTGTCACAGTGTGGTGTACGTTCTTCTTTTATGTTCATTTCATTTCGATTCCGAAGCGAAGCGACGAAGCTGCATGCGTAATTCAGCCTTCTTTTTCGACTACCACCATTAAACATCACCCTTTTTTTAATTTTTTCCGTGTAAACTAAACCCAACATTTCGTTTCTGTGTGGATCCAGCCATCTATCGCCCCCTTTTCCAGCAATACCCATACCTCACGTACTCATCGGATCATGTCGTCGTCCATTTTGGTGCCGTCAACCTTAAACACGTGCCGTCGTTGCAGTCTCGGCATGCTGAACGGAACTACGAGTCCTTTGGGGTAAGTAATTTGAGTGTTTTTTTCTTCCTAATTGGCCCATTAGTGTTGTGACTTTTGCTTTTTGTGTTGTTTTATGTGAAAAGTAACAGCGTAACATTAGTCGGGTGGGCCTTTTTGCATGCATTTTTGGAAATTTTGTTAAAAAGGCCGCAAAAGCATAGCAAAAGCAGAACATGCGAAAAAGTCAATAGCCATGCTGCGTAGGCGGATGGCCGTAGGTCCAGTCGACTGGACTAGTCGCCAGCCATAGGCGCTCTCCCTCATTTTTAATTCTTTCTACGCTACGTTACGTTACGTACGAGGCGGATATCCTGTCGTTGGCCCGGCTTGAGTAAGGAGTATGGACTGGGAGGCCATTTCTTTGAGGAAAAATGGGCAGGATGGCAACGTCATGGGTGCCGGGAGGGTTTTCTGTCTGGATTTAGGGCTTTTCTGTTGCTAGCATCTTTTAGAAATGGGGTTTTACGGTAGTTTTGGGCATTATTTTTGTCTAAAATGCGTCTTTTTACTGTTTTATGGCTGTTTTTGACGCATTAATGGCATTTTACAGTAGTTTTTGTCAATTTTGAACGAAATTATGACGTTTTTCGATAGTATTTTGACATTTTCTAGTCACAGGGGCCTTCCATTCATAAAGCTTAATCCCATTATGTCAACTTTCGGGCCAAAAAAAACTTCCTTTCAATTAGCCCCGTAGATAATCCGCTTTTTACCTCCCTCCCTAGCTCAGCCGGCCCATTTACCTATCTATAATCCCACCCGTGTCAGCTGTTATCCCTTTACCCATCACCGCCCAGAAGGCCAGCCCGAGACCACTGGGCTCACGCTCACACGGCTCAGAACCATCCTCCCGCCAGTTAGCTTTTTGCGAACGAACATCGATGAGACATTCAATGGGTATATGTAGAGCACGTCTTTACTGACTTCCTCGCGTTTCGCCCGCATAAATGAGTTGGCCTTTGACCGAGCTGTCTGCAGCCTTCAGTGTCCTAGCCTCACCGCCAGACGAGCTCCATTCTGTCTTCCGCATCGCTGGCTGGACTCGAAGGCGTCGGCAGCGGCGTCACTAGAGAATGTCGTCGGCTTCCTTAAGTAACGACCAAACCGTTGAGACCATTTCTTTTTCTCTTGTTCTGCTAAGCTTGCATGCTGTTTTCACGTGTTTCACGTGTTTTGTCTTTCAAAAATCAAAACTTCTCTGACTTTTTTGCAATCAAAAGTTTGATCCCGCTCAAACAGATTGCTGATAGACGTATTCTTTGATGCCAACTACCACCCCTGTCGCATTCGCTGAATCAATTTTCCCTTAAGCACAGTTTTAGTGGCCCACAATCAGTTTAATAGCGTCAGTTCTACGTGACTTTTGAGGGGGGAAGCTTGTGATCTTGTGAAAAGACACCCTAGTGATGGGAAATTTTGCTCTGCCAATGTTGTTTTCGTTTTGACTACCTCTAAATTCACTCATTTTTCAGGTCGATCCCAATGTCGCTCCACAAAGCCGCCTCCATGTCGCGATGCTGGCTCGAGAGTGGCCCCCATTCGCGATCGGATTCATCCCTCGAACTTGAAGCCATCGCTGCCGTGCACCAGCTGTCGTTCGCGGTGCAGACGATCAGCGTCTCCGAGATGCTGCCTCGCACGCCGGAGCTCATCTTCGTCAACGTGACGACTCTCGAGGGTCAACCCTACTGCCTCGAGCTCACGGCCAAGGGCTGGCGTGTCACGAGCCTGCGTAGCGATTGCATGCAGGGCGATTTCACGCGCATGGAGCTGTTCACCAAGTACTATGATAGCCTCTACGATCTCATGGAGGTCATCTCGCCCAACTACAAGCAGCGCTTCAGTGAGAAGTTGGAGCAGCGATTGCGATTGCTTGAGGTGCGTTTTTGAATTTGACTCTTTCTTATCATTTTTACTGGTTTCTGACGGATTCTGAAGTCAATCTGGCCCCAAATCCGGGGGCACAGGGGGCGGAGCCCCCTGTAATCAGATACCCCGACTTTCAAAACAAGATTCTGAATCACGTTTTCCAAGTTCGGGGCATCTGATAACGGGGGGCTCCGCCCCCCGTGCCCCCGGTTGGGCATCTGTGATTCAGATTCTCTTTCAAAAGCCACTTTTTCGTTTCAAACTGCAAATACAGTAATAGTAACATTTTGTGTTTCAGACGGAAGGCGACGACCTCGTAGCCCCCTCGAGCTCCTACATCAACTCGCCCAACCTCTCCGGCAGCCCGTTCTACAAGCAATCCTCGCTGTCCAACTCGTCCGAGTCGTCGTCCACCACGGACTAGCCAGAATCCCTCCGTTCCAAAGTGCTGCTTTGCCGTATCACCTTCCAACTTCATTGTTTTCGATTTGTACTGAAGCTTGTTTCGATAAGAACAGCCAAACTTCCCTAAAACGGTTACTGTATTCACTCTTCTCGTTCAATTTCAATCTAACTTTTAACTTAAATACTTATATTTCTCACAGAAATCTTATCTTCATTGTTAGCCCCTAAAGCCCATCATTGCTATTGTGTTGTCGCCCAATGTTATTGTATTCTTTTACTCGTTTTCGTAGAAAACACTTCAAATATATATCGCTTTTCCAAGGAAACAAGTTTTACTCACAGAAATGGTCGAATCCGTGGCCTTACCAGCTCGTTGTTTGTTATTCGCAGCGCTTCCCAGTTTAATCTCAATGTTATGCCTATAATTGTCGGCAAATCACGGTTATCACAAGTTATCCGATGATGAATGTTGTTGTGATCCAATCAGACCGTCGTCATCGTACGCGTGTGTTATGTTGGCCGACGACAGCGATAATGTCGTAGTTTTATATTACAGTATACAAGTTACACCTTATAATCGTAGAATTTGTTCTTTTTTGTACATAACGTTGATTGTAAGTGCCACAGTCAAACGGGACACGAATAAAGTGACAAAGCCAAATGGAAGGGGGTGTGAATTGTTTTGGAATTTGCATAGATGGATGGGTTTTGAAGCGCGCATTTTGGAGGGTGATTGTGGATGTAGGGGCTTTATTATGCTTCGGGAAAGCAGCAAAACACAGTTTGATGGGAATGTAGTCAAGTTCATTGTCATGGGTGGCCGTTTTGTGAATTTGTTGTTGTAGTTACTGTCATTTCGGAAGCTGAGGTGTGATAATGGGTACATTTGGATGGCTAATATAAGTTCAAGTGGGCATGTCTTTATGTTAGATTAGTCTTGTTTACAATTTGAAACTTATCAATGCCTCGAAAGCTTATGCCAGTGTCTGTTCAGAGTAATTAAACTTTATTACACCCACGCTGCAGTGCCAGAACAATAATTATGCCATATCCCGGCCAATGTTTGCCGACTCCGACCTCCACATCAGCTGATGTTCAGATAGACAGATAGCATCGATGAAACAGCACTTATTCGTCCCCCTTCCGCCTGGATGAAAACATCACATCCAGGATGACTTTTTGTAACCCCGATATTCCGTCTTTTTTCGAATTAAACCATGCCAGCCATGCGTTCCTTTTTTCATTGGACAATGCTTCCGCCATGCCGACAGTCCACGACAGTCGACATTTCAACTTCCAAATTCCGCCATGGAGGCCCTTTTTCTTTCTCAGATGTAATTAGTCGGTATTTACCCGCTGGGAATAACCCTCCTATCCATCCTGTAGCCAAGTACAATGCCAAAGTTCGACTTGAAAAACTTTCCCATAGTTTGCCTTGCCCTGATGGATACTAGTGTCCTTTTTTGACCCTACAAACCATTTCATCCATGACGTTTGTCTATCAAGTATATTGGAATTTTCAGTTCCTACCCCTATCCCTCTCCAGCCCAGACCATGTCCATCCATATCCAGTCTACTTACAAAACCGTCTGATAACCCCTATTTCACTGGAATAGCGTGACCCTGTCTTAATTATCAATATAAACCCATCTGCCGTTCCAAATTCCGTAATTCCAATTCAAAAGTGCATCTGACAAGCCTCTAGTTACATACAAGCTGTCGCAATTGGAGACGTTGCTACGCTTTGCATTCAATGTTTCAAACATGCCAAAAAAATTACTTACATCAGAACCGTCTAACTAAACAAGATCTTATCCTATGCTCCTTTTGCATCATTTCATCTCCATCTCCAAAAAGACAGCATACTTAATCTCATTTTTGCACAACTTACACATTGACACTTGGCTTTGGTGCATCCTTACCCGGGCTGCCATTCGAGGCTTGTCTGACTTGTCTTTAAAAACGACTTCCGGGAAAATATTTATTTTATATTGGTCACTTTTTGGTTTTTTCACGTTTTGGGGATGAGGGTCCAGTCGAATCCAACTGTCATGCCAACTTCAAAGAAGTGCCATTTTTGTGTAGGATAAGCGATGCATGCATAAATTTCTAAAAATACTGAACTTGGGGGCACATGACTAATGCCAAGCAATTGCACTATCATAGTACGAAGGTTAATGAGTGTTATGAGCGCTTGCTATTGCTTGCAATTGCAAGTTGTTTCAAGGAAAGTGTGTTGGTCTCGTTCAAAGTTTGCTAATTATTTTGTGGGAATTAAAATTTAATAACTCGGATTGAACTCTCGAGATGGGTGACGTCATCGGGCTGTGGGTATGGACGCGGTGAACTTTCTGTTTTAATAAGTTTTGATAAGTTAGGTTTCAGACGGGTGCTATTTTGTTTCCTGTCTAGGGGAACTGTTTTTGTCGAAATTGATAGGATTACTGTAGGATTGGAAGTGGTTTGGTGTCAAAAAGGGCTGTTAAGGGGGTTTGTTTTTTCTAAATAGTAATGTATTGTGGTCATATTAGTCCCCAAAGATCCACAAATGACAAATTTTGTCCTTTTTCGAAGAATTTTGCCTTCTTGGACCACCTGTGCCCCCATCCCATTCACTCTTCCCGCAAAACACATATTCGCCATTGCAAATTATTGTCACCGACCAGCTCCATTGATACGCTTTCCAACCCTCAGAGTCTGCAGTCCCGACCACGCTTACTCACAAATACCCTCAGGCTGTCATGACATGTCCATCCAGGCGCCCCCATCGGAGCCCTCCACAACCAGCAATCAGAAGCATCATTCTCATAGCTGTTTTTTATTGCCGTCGTTTAACACAACGCAAAATAGACTTCCCCCGATGCTTGCTTTCATTGCGTATTTTCATTTTAATCGTGAACATGAGACGTGTTTTTACACCCTCCTAACACTCGTCGTCAGAGCCATTTCATATCGTCATGAAACTTCCATAACTTCGAAACATTCGATTCCACCTGACAGTTTTTAACCCTTTCTGTAATTTCAAAAGTCCAGCTGTCTAGCTCGACCGCCGTGCATAATAGACATCGGGGAAAACATTTGCTTTAAGTTTGGATGGGCTTGAACAGAATCGGTAGAAGTAAAGTTAAATATTTGTAAACATCTGTTTTTCGAGGGGCCAATTATAAAGTAAGCCTGGACAGTGTGAAAATATGCATGCTTTACTGCAAAAGTTATGTTTGGATATTTCGTGCAAAAGTGAAAAATTAGAAAGGCTCAAAATAGCGTTGATCACGTGAGGTGGAAAGCGCAGAAATTCCAATTTCAAATTATGTGTGCTTCTGTGCTGGGTTCTATATTGGGTTTTTTATGTGGAAAGTGTGATTCTGGTGACTTCGAGGGATACTTTGGTGGAGATATTAGGTTTTTTATCACGCGAATAAAGGTATTATGATCTTGGAAATTACCTTTAAGGTAAGGGATAGCGTGTTTTTGAGGGATTAAATTGCGTATTTAAGGGGCTTCGGGTGGCGGCGCGCTTCAGTTGGTGGCTTTTTTGGGTTTGATTTGGAGGATTTCGGTAGATGTGACGTTTTGCAAGTTGTCGAAGATCGTAAATAGTTAAAAAAAATTTTTTTATTAAATTGTTTTGATTTTTAAAGTCTAATTTTTTTGTTTTTTTCAAGAATAAAATTTTGAAAAATTCACGTAACCCATTATCTTAAAGTATCGCTACACCCATAACCCTTTACATCCATGATCTTAATGCACTCGCAAATGTAATGTCGAGTATTAAAAACCGCTACCAGCATTCTCAGCTAATAAAAACTCCCCCAAGCCGCAGATGGTGCTTTACCAGCTGCATGTGATGTGTCAATCTGCTCCAGCATCAAGTTTCACTGAAATCAGTTACACTTTTTTGACTGACCATTGCCCCTGGAACGTGATTCACGCATTTACACCCTTCCGATTGCCTGTTCTAGCTTTCACTTGCTCATTGTGCCTCAAAATGCTTACAAATTTCACAATTCCAGTTACATACAATTGCAATTCTTACATTAGTCACCTTAAGAATGACTTATATCATCCATAAAAGATTGCCCAGAAACTTTAAAGCACTGTTGCATCAGTCAAAGTCAAACTTTTTCCGCCCTTTTTTGACGATGGCCAACCATCACTGCCCAATATGTATGGACCACATGGAAAAACTTCAATAAGTCAAACCCCTCCATGCCCCCTCGGGCAATCTCATGCAGGAAGTATCGTCAATCCTGTGTTTCTTTTTCTTTTCAACTTTTTCAAAAGAAGGCGCCACCACAAAAAACAGTCTTGTTGCGACGTGTTTTTTCTGTTTCCGGTCCCTAGTTTACGCTTGTTTTTGATTCTATCAATGTCAAGTCACAAGGCTTACGAATTTATGCCTATGTCTCCCCATGGTATTTGCGTAGATTCGTTGGAGGGTTCTGATTCATCTTTTTTGATTGAAGATTGTTTCATTAGACAAAAAATAAAAATTCAACACAATGCATTTTTTGTTGAAAACTTTTTTCACGTAATTGAGCAATGCTTTTCTTATAATATCCAAGAAAAAGCTAAAAAGTTTCCCCATAGTGCTAAATTGAACAAAAACAATGGTTTAATACCATATTTTCGCCTTTTCGTTAAAAGCGCAACCATTCTTTTTACGAAAAACAACAATCAGCTGCGAACGGCAGGCATTTTGTTATTGTCCATCCAAAGTTTAATTGCTTTTGTGAATATTTTTTTCTGGCTCGACAGTTCAGGGGTGCCATTAATTCGAGTGTGCTTTATCAGATGCGCTAGTAAAGCGGGCCCTCGCCATGTCAGTCAGACGAGTAGTAGATTTCTGGTTTTTTGGCCGGCTAAAAATAGCTATTCTTTGCAAGATTGGTTCAAGTCAGACTGTTTTGACAAGGTTAAACGCGTGTATTGCTTACGTATTACGTCTTCAGACTCACAAAAAACAACAATGAGCTTGCTCGCTAATGTCTCTATGATCCCTTTAAGTGTAAATTTTGGCATTATTCTTTCTATTGAAAATCCATTGCGATGTTGACTTCCGTCTAGCCCTCTTTTTATGGCTACTGTATACCCTCCAGACAATTGGGATCTATTTAGCTTGCACTCACCTACCTTTCTTTGGCTGGGGTTTGTTTGTTCATGATTTCTGAACATGTAGTCCAAGGAGCCCATCATCATTCCATTGACTTCCGCCTTTTTTTTTTGGAATTAAATATTGACGGGGTCCTATTTCCAACTGTCAACATTTGCTTATCTAAATATGGTTTTGTATTCAAATCTAAACGAAAAAATACCCATGTCGTTTCCGTTTTGACGAGGGTGAGGTCAACCACAACACTAACACTACACTACTCCGAAACATGGGTGCCATCTGCTTTCAATAATAAGATTTTCATTATTCCCCAAGTAAAACCCCTCAAACAAAGTCGCTTTTGTTCATTTTTTTGTTTTCAAAAAGTCGCAGAACTATGTAACTTTAAAAAAGCCACATGACTGCTATCAATTAATAATCATGTTGTCCACAATGGGCTAAAATAAGTAAATTGCCATTACTAAATACTTCTGTTATGTGTTGTTGCTGAAATCGGGCATGAAAAACACGTTTGTTTATCGTTTCTGGATTTGCGTTTATTAGTTAATTTCCGGCATGATAACTGCTTTAATTTTCGTCTCTAATCTTTTTGGATCTGCCCAAGGTTACTGTAAGTACATCCAATGTAGCCACAAAAATACGTATTATATGTCATTAAGGCTACAAATTATTCGTTTTCGAAAGGGAAAACCAGACTGAAATAGCATTTTTTGCTATTATTCACCTCCCGACAACATCCAACACTTATTAGTTGTTGAATTTACAATTGTAAATGTTGCCAAAGGGCCGTCATGTCAGGTAGTTTTTCATTCCCCTTTCCGATATGCATGACATCTTACACGTCGCTGTTCCTGTGACAAACATGGGGGTTACTATTTTATTCATTCAATTGGAACTACGGTAGAATTTACTGGTAATTTTGTGTAAAAACATTAATTAAAGTTATAATTTTGAACCTGCGTTTATGTTTTATGAAATTGTGTCTGATGTAAGTTAGGGCAAAGTTCAAAATTTGTCATGCAACGGATAATCGCCAATCGAAATGTTGCGGATCATGTGAGACTAACTGGATAGAAAGTTTATCCAATCGAGCGTTATGAAAAAAGTGAAATTGATAGTTTATTGTTTCCTTTTTTCAATGCATCGTCTGATTTGTTTTGAATCTTTTTTTTTTGTTGCTCAATTTGTCTGTTTTGCACACCAATAGACTGATTTCCATCTTAAAAGAATAGGGCACTGACTTCGCTGTCTTTTACATAGCGCTTTTTTACTTCTGAGAGTGCAAGTTTGAGGCCATGGGACTGTTTGACCGTTAAAAGGTCCTGTGAATTTTGCGGCGGGGGCTTTTAGTCATGTTAAATTTTTGTTTTGATAGATATTTATCGGTGGAAAGCCATGTAGCTATTTGATTTTTACACTTACATTAGCTAAGTGCCTACACAGTTTCTAAAAGATCGTAAACCATACCCAACATGATAGCGCTTCTGAATCAGAAACCTAGACAGTTTTTATGCTATTTGCTGACGCGTGTGAGTGGTTTGGTTTCATTTAGTCCATGTGGGGGATGAAAACCGAAAAAAGGATCAGCTTTCCCAGTGTTTGCATTGCCAAAACACACGTGTCAGAGCCGTGACGGGTAGTCCTCAGGGTATTGTTCTTTGTTTTAGTAATTTTTGACCTTTTAAATCGTTTTTTTAACTTCCCAAATATTGTTTCCACTTTTCTTATTCAATTAGCCAGCTTATTATCCCTTTTTGTAATCCGTCTGGTATTTCGAAATCCGTTCCCAGACTAAACCCTTATCATCTGATGTAGCCAAAGTAACACACTTTTGAGTACATTCCAAACTATACAAAATATCACTAATTTAAAAACTAAAACGTCCCAACATTGACGTTTAGCTACAAACGCATTCATTTTGTTTCCTTTAACTCACGTGTGGCTTGGCGAAGGCTAGGACAACATACATAAAAGACCAGTACATATATTGTGCATTCATACGCAGATTTGTTTCTTTTGTCACTTCACCGCCCCAGGGGACTTGTTTATTCAACGCTTTTCAAATACTATTTATAATGTTTCACTTACTTCCCGGTCGTACTTGGCATCGTACTTTAACAGAGTTCCCACGAAAGCGGTGCTTTTCATTCACATTTTTAATTGTGACCCCGCGCGGGCTACATCTTCTACTTGAATACATTCAAAAGTGTTAGTCATTACTAGGGTTTTGCACGTTTTTAGGCACTTTTTTGATACATACAATTCCCAAAAGCGGCATGTACGCAAGTACACAGAATGTTGCCATGATGTAAAGTGATTCTGTTCGAAATTTGGAGTTGTTTAGGTCCCATTTTTGGCGCAGATTGCGTAAACTCGATGACGATGCTTTTTGTCTTTAAACTTAACCAAACTCCAAAACTTCCGGAAAACAGTTGCCTCCAATTTCAAAGGATATTTGTTATCCCCGAAAGATGTCGTTTGAATTATTGCCGCTGTGATATGAGGTGAAAGGCAAAAAGCTGACGTGGTGTTATGAGATCATTATCTGTGAGAATAATGGGAGCCCATAGTTTTGCGTTTTTTTTTATCAAATGATGCCTTCCGCTGCAATTTGCCTTGTGCTTTGCCTTGCTTTGCTACGGCTTCTTCTCACGATGATCTTCATTTGATATCACAGCCAAAGGCTTTGCAAAACCAACCATTGCTATTATAAATTTTGTGTGATGGGGGTGCTGACGTCCGGGGACGTGATTTGTAAGTAAACCAAGCAAGCTCCGCCCCCTATTTATAATTGTTATCTGAAAAGTCAAGTGAACTTTGTCAGGGCAGGACAGTTGTTGACGCTGATTGAGGGCGGAGGGCAAAAAATATAAATTAATTTCCGTGTGTTTAGGTGTTGGGGCTGGAAAAAGTCGGTTTATAGAACTTTTCTGATAATATTTTTTGTTTTCAATTTGTATTCGCGTGTTGCACACTTTTTAATTCATCCATGAGTGCCATTTCCATTGCAATTGTTGTCATTGCCACTGGCAAACAGCCAGAGGGCATGACCATTGTTTCGAACGTCATTCTTATCATTTTTGTTCGCGTTCGTCTGGACACATCACAAGGTTAGGTTAAGTAAACCCTAAAAAGAGGGATGTCCGGTCTGCAAGTTCACGTCATTGTTGTCCATTTCTAAAAACTGCCTTCCAATTCCAAAAAAGGCCTGTTTCAATGTATCTATTTACATCTTTCTTGTTGTTTTTGCAAACGATACGCATTTCAAGTTTGTCGTCCAAATTCTACCCCAGTTTCACGTAGGCCCAAACCGTTAATCCATCAGGGACGTATTTAGTTTTTCTTCAAGTTCTTTGAAATTAACAATTTGCAGTTTAATCCAGCTCCGTGAAAGGCTTCCGTGTTTGTTTGGAAGTTTGTTTTGTCTGCGTACTTTAGTTTAGTTTACGTTAATGCCAGTTAGGACCGTGGTCGCTATTTCGTTATTAAAATTGTTTGTCTAAAGTGAGCGTCATAGAATCGAGATTTAGCGGTGGCAGTCTGATCCCTTTGGTGTTTCGATTTTACGTATAGTTTTAGCTTTGGTAGTTTCGGATAAGTATGTATAGAAATGGAAGGCTACGCGCGTAATTTTTGCCTTTTCAATTTCGACTTTAGTGTTTCGCGTACCCTAGGTCGAAATTCAAAGCCTTAGAACAATATTATTTCGATGCCTTACAAATTCAAGAATAACTAGCCGACTACTAAGTCCATCTCTGTCATTTGCAATAGTTTATATTTACACGCTTGCTCGGTCGCGTGAACAATGAACAAATCCCTTCCCAGCTCCAAATTTCTGCTTTGCCCTTCATTTAATCGATGGTCGTTGTCATCATTGCAATTCAATCTGTCTACATAAGCATTATTATGGCCATGCAAGGTCATTCATGTGTACCAAGCTTCTATTTTGCCACCGACATCACCTTTATCAATTATTACTCAATATTCATGAGCTTTGTAGATAGATGTATATATAGTTTGATTAACGTCTTTTCGGATGGCACGCATATCTTTGCTGTCTTTTTTGGGGAATGTTTATTATGTCCACAAAAGGGGTGTATTTGCATTTGGCAGGGGTCTCTGGCGAAGCAATATCCGTTTTTCCGAGATTTCGTCGGCACTTGATAGCATAAAGACCGATTTCTGGGTTTCAAGCGTCTCCAACTTTTCAATTTTATGTGAATATGTCACGCCCCATATTGAAAACATTGGATTTGCCTGCGGCGATGTGGCGGTTTCTGGTAGACAGGAGGTTCGATACTATAAACTTGAAATTGCACGGTCTCGGTGTGTGACGGCTTCGGCTTCAGCTTCAGGCTATGGTGGTCGAAGTATTGGAGTTTTGTTTGCGCAAACATATTTCGGAATACAATTGAAACTTACTTGGTTTGGATTCTAGCGGACATTTTAATGATCATCATGCGTGCTTCTGGTAGTTAGTACTGTTTTTACACAGAATTATGCCATTATTTTGTAGGTGTAGGCTTCTTTTCGGTAAAGATGTAAAAAATCTAACAAATTGTTGCACGTAAAACTGTCTTTTTGAATGCTACATGACCAATTTGTCTAATTTGGATAGCTACACCTTTGTGGCTTCCGATTTTGACAGTTTTGACTTTGTTGAAAACGCTGAAATTTACCAATTCCAACATCCCTATGCTACACTGTCGACATACTCACTAATAACTATAACAACTGCCCCCAAAAAGTGCCATCTATGCGGAAACGAACGCCAAAGTACCCTGCCTGTCTAATGTAAAACCATAGCGAGAGGGATAAAACGAGTATACTCAAATATGCGGCATTGACAGTGCACAGGCATGTCTTGTCTCCTCTTTATTTCCGTATAAATATACATATATGGCTGGCAGTCGGGTCCCTTCGGTCATGCCAAATGTCAGCAAGGATAGAACCCGACCCATGGCAATACCGATGTTGGCAATGAGCTGGAAGATGGTTTTTTGAGTATGACTTTTTTGTATTGTTAATCTTGACTTGGCTCCTGAGGAAAAAAAGTAGGCGGAGCATAGGTGGGTGGGTGGGCGACCCCGGGAACAAGCCCATGGTTAGTGAACTGAACCCTGTGAGTGCGTGGAGTCGATGACCCAGGGTAGAGGGAAGGGATACGGCTTTGTGATGGCGAGCTTTGGTTGGGGTACTTAACCGATGTACTTTATTTAAACGAGAAAAGCGTGTATTTACGTACATAAGCATCCATCCTTCGTGAGAGCCGGTTTTTTGTTTGTTTTGATGTGTCTGGGCTATTATGCCGGCTTTTTCTTCCCCTTTGGAGTACGTATAAGCATCATAAACCGTAGTTGGTTTCGATTTGTGAAATCGTAATCGGGTTAATCCATGTTCAAACATGTGCTTTGCCTTGACGTGTTTCCGGATTCGCGTAATCCATGTTTTTCAAATGTTTGCATAGTTCAGTTTCGCCTCTTGCCAGCCCTCACAACCGTAATTACGCCCAATAACCCATCTCAAAATGCGTTCCAGATGCAATGGTGTCAACCAGCTTAGCCACAACGCCCGCCATCTTTCTGGCTAGTCTCGTCACCGCCGCAGCTCACAATCGCACCCTCATCCCATCCTCATCCTCCACCATATCCCCGGATTCGGGCGATGATGCCGGTTCCGAGTACATCTACATCCTGCCGTTCATCATATCCTTCGGCTGCGTGGGCAATGCCATATCACTCGTCGCGATCTTGCAATCACGCCTCCGCAAAACGCCTGCCAATCAGTACCTCATCGTGTTGACAGCCGCGGATAGCGTCTTTTTATTGGCATTATTGATGATATGGGCAAAACTGGACTACGTTGCTTATCAATTTTGCGTCATAATAGAATACATATTGCAAGTGGCCAGCTACATCAGTTCCTGGTCCATCTCCGCCCTCACTATTGAACGATATTTGGCCATCGCGCATCCCCTGAGGCATATAAGGGTAAGTTGATGATTGTCACATAGTATGAGGCATTACTTGATGCGTTAGGGGTTAAAAATGGGGGAATTGAGGCAATTAGAGTGCCCCCACGCTTCCAAGATTGGAATTTTTGCTTGTTTGTAGCGTCAAACCGATGATAATCATAAAAAAATGCATCAAAACAGTGTTAAAGATATATGTTTCTCCTAATAAGCTCAGATGTATTATCTTTTAGCACTAATTTGCCGTGATTATGTGGAAATAATACGGTTTTTGGTAGCTAAAATTGAGCTTTTGGGCTGTATTACGATTTTTCCGGGAATTTGTACCCCTAAAAACAAAAATAAACACAACTGGAACCTGGCTACATCCATAAAATGCATTTATTTCAGTACTCTCATGTAAACCGCTACAAAATGATGTGTTTCTGGCTGCCGATTCCTTTCATCCTCAACATTGTCCAATTTTACTGTCTCGCCGACCCCGGGCCGTCCGCCTACCGTAAATGTGCACCTATCGGGAATCTGAATGCATTCGTTGATACTGCTGATGTTCTTCTTTGCTATGTTTTACCGTGTTTGATCGTCGTGTGCCTGAATCTGCTCGTCGCTGCGAAAGTTCGAAACGCGGATAAAAGTTTCGCGCTTCCGACTAAACAGAACACGGCTGAAGCGTCTACATGTCTTCCGAGAAACGATTCCCGTCGAGCAGGGCGGCCAAATAGCGCATCTGCCGGGTCTACGAGAATTCTACTTGTCGTGCCGGTGGTTTATATTATTTTGAACACACCATTCTATTTGTTCCGACTGATAGACACGATCAGTGTCAACATGTTGGGCTATCAAAACTTTTCCGAAGAATTGTCAAAGAACGAATTCTTCGTCTATGCTCATAATTCGGCGTATTACTTGTACTACATCAACTTTGCTTGTGACGTTATTGTTTACGCGTTTTCGAGGTGAGATTTTGCAGGGGATTTGCAGGGCTTTTGTGTTTGCACTTTTCAACTAGAATTTTCAAACTTTGAGTAATCATTAATCACGAAATTTGGAATTGTGTTTTCCTACGCATCTGCAATTCGCACGTAGAGTTCAAATTGTAAAACTGTCTTCAAAAAGCGCTCAAAACCCAAAAACTAAAACCCCGCAACTCCATAATCGCCTCAAGGCCCTTTCCAATTTTACTAAATACATTCCTATCCCCATCTCCATCCCTATTTCTGGGTATTGGGGTTGTTTTTAACATCACGAACATCCTCATTCTCAATTTTACGCTCATTGCTTGTTTTTATTGCTGCCTGAGGCGATGGAGACAAGACAACTATCAAGCTTCTGTTTACATTCTGTCTGTTTTTTGTTATCCAAAAAGAAGAAGGATGAAAAAACGTTCAGTTATCACTCAAAGCGCAGTGCCGTGCATTGACGCACTTTTTATCATTATATTTATTGTTTTAAACGAGAACCGGAAAAAAGGGCATATTTATATTGACTGAAATGTGTACTATTGTAAATCGCGGCACAGGGAAGGGCAGACAATTTAAAAGATGGACCGAAATTGCCGTCGGTAAACACACGGGCTTCGGACTGAGATGGACCCTCTTGGTAGGGCACGGAAGTAGTTTTCGTAAAATGGGCATTCAAAAGGGCAGCGTGGCACGGCTTTTTCAAAAAAGGCGAGGGCGAAGTGTGGGATAAATGTATCTGGGATTTAATTGGCAGGGAAAACACACTTCATACATTGTTAATTTTTTTGTATTTTGGTATTTTGGCTTCTTTTATCCGCTTTTTGAGCCCAATTTTTTTGAATGACGAAAAAAACATTTCGTAATGTGAAACTAATTTGTATGGTTTCAGTGCCAACTTCCGGAAAACAGTCGTCCATGTTTGGCGCCGAAAGTTCTGCGCCCGCAAAATGAGCGATGCGACGATCCGCTCGGATATGGTGTCCGGGATCAATCTCCGTCCGCCGACAACCCGGCATCGGCTTCAAGGGCCGCTCGTCACAGAAATCACGACCCCAGGGCCTGGGGCTACTTTACATCGAGGGTCTATGCCGGTTTTGAACAAAATGGGCGATGCTGTGTGACTAGACTTGTGAAAACTGTTTAATTTTTTTCAAAAAACCTTAACCGTGTCGTGTCTTCTTGGATTTTCCATACAAAAAATCGATTTAATTAACTCCTTAAATTAACCGGGATACTCGCTCACGCTTTTTCTCAGCGGAAACAAACCAAATTTGGATCGATCTGTCCAATGACTACTTACCCCTTGATGGGTATACTGTATCAGCTTACTGTAGGGTTATCCATATTATTTAACTTTACAAACCAAACCAATCGGATGCCATTGAAATGTGAATGTGACAAATTATTTCTGTAAATCATGGGTTCCCATATCGTATGTCCTTGTACTACTGCCCAGAAACACGCTTAAACTTAATCATCTCGGTTGTTCATAACCACTTCTAGGCCGTATTAGGTTATTATGTGTGTGTATAGCGATAATAAAACATGTAGCATCAAGTTTGATACTACACCGGATATCATCGGCCATGGGTTAGATGGCATTATTACATTGAGTGCATTCGGTGCTTCAAAGCGGCTCTGGCCAGTCGTTCCAGCCACAAGGATGATAATACAATGAACAAAAATGACTAATGCGAAATAGAAGTTGGTCTATATTGTCTTGGCTGGACGGGGCCACTCGTCTTGAAGGCCATTCGACGAACGAGGGAAAACTTAATAACCGTATTCACAGGAAAGGGTTACGTGGAAGCCGTAAAAAGTCCAATTATTGCTTAACTAGCGAACATTGGCTGCAAGCGAGTTGGCGGCCCTCGCTTGCAGACACGGCTAATTACAACCCGAAACATCGGTCGGGCGTTATCCGTCTTAAGAGGCTACTAACTTTTGGAAAGAGTTTGCAAATTTGAGGGTTCACAGAGACATTTTTACTACAATGGAGGTACTCGTATGGGACAATGCAACCAGTTTAGGCATCAAAATACAAAATTAAAGTTAAAAAAGTATCACAAAGAGATCACAGGGTTATCATTTGGGCATTGAATTCGGTGGCAGGCTTGGCAAAGATTTCCGGCATTATTGCAGCTAGCATCAAATCCGACTCACCAATCCTGGATAGATGAATTCAGTCAGTGGATCAATCATAGCCGGGCCGCAACTCCCATTTTTAACGTTGTACTGGAAGAAGTATGAGGTACCGTAGACGACGCCATCATTTCGGGTGATCGTGATGGGAAAGCTGACTTTGCCGTTGGATACAGGAAACACCGCATTTCCAGATTGGTTTGAAACTGTTTCATACGTCGGCAGGTCACACTTGATGCAATTGGTTGAGCTGAAACTCAATTCTACAGTAATCCATCTGGCAAAACAAGGATTAAAACGTACTCGAAATGCGTAGTCAGCTCGTAAAGACCGAACCAGATTTTATGATCGAAACGAAAATCTGACCCGCTGATTATGTAGTATAAGAGTCTAAGTGTTCTTTAAGTTCCCCTAATTGCCTTAGTACTAACACCGGGTTCTTTGGGGTCTAGTGACGCAGGTACCATCCTGCGGCACCTGACACCACGGGCGATCGGTGGCAATCACACGGCAACTGCCGTGTGATTGGCACTGATCTCCGGAATAAGAACCCCTATATAAAGGCCTCTCAAAACCCCTTGATAAGATCGGCCTCTCTCTCTAATCTCTCTTAGTAATGGTCTTCCTCTCATAGTTCTCTCTTGTATCCATTTCTATGCCTTGCTCGATAGTATAGTAATTGTAATAAACTTGATATATATGAGGTGTGCTTTGGAAGGGACACGGGAGCAGGGATGCGAACCGTACGGGGACAATACTATACTTGGAGGTCTCGCGACCATCCCTCCCTCCCTATTCGGAAGATTGAATAATCCAGGCCCTCCCACAGTACCCTCCCAGTTTTTTCTTTAGCTTATTTCTTGTTTTAGTAAAAGCCTGTTTAATTCCTATGCGAACGACCCATAAGTAATGTCTGCTAGCTTGTAAACACTGGTTAGATAACAGCTACAGTAACCCAGTTAAACGCTAGTCTCTTTGTCTTTCTCTCTAATTTTGTCTTGATTGGTGTGGAATGTTCCTGTGGTTCAGAGACACAGTTCAAAGAACAGTCCAACGCGAAAACACCAATGAGGTATGGCATGTCTATAAGCCCACTTCCCAGTAATCGTAATGTTTTAATAAGCAATCCCCACCCCTTTGTTTCTGGCCAGTAAAACAAGATAGATGAAGACCAACTGACAAAGGTAGCTTTAAGCTTTAATCGTGAGTGACCAAGGAAAGCGACCCGTTTATGAAATAGAAATTTGGCCTCAATTAATACTGTCGCGTACGGTATTATCCCTTGGTCCCCATCCAAATTGGATGCAAGAAGAGGGTCTCAAAAAGAGAAAAAGATGAGGATAGAGCCTCCGACCTCCGCTCGTCCGCTATCAGTAACCGAAGTTATCGTACCCTAAGACGCATGGTGCTACAGTGAGGGAACCACTGTTGTGTGTACATAAACTCTTTTCTTACGAGTATATGAAATTATACGGTTAAGTCGGAAAACCAAGTAAAAGAAAAGCGTCCAAAAATTAAAACCTTTTTCTCTTGAAAAAACGATAACATGGCAGAACAAAAGCAGCCACGGGTACACTGATAGTTTCGATATTTTTTTAATAATTTGCGCAAAATTTAACGGGATGGCTCACCACCCTCGCCGTACAAGGTCATGTCTCATAAACCAGAGCACGGATTAAAAGCCGGTTAGTCTTCACTATCACCCCCATTTCTATCGACTGCTTAAGAAGTAAGGCTTATACACATATCATATCCTTTTTCTCTTTGTCTTTCTAGAATATAAATCGACCGTATACATTTCACAAATGTAGGAATCAAAAGTTTTAGGAGTTTTCAAATTTATAAAAGTCAACAAATAATAAAATTGCAAAAGTGCGAACAAATAATTGGAGGTATCAAAATCAACAAAAAACCACGCAGGTCAAGCCTACGGGTCATGGACGATGGAGGCACTGGCGAGCGTCGGGACGGCAGTCTGGAGAGGGCCCAACGGGGTAGTAACACCAACACCCGTACCAACAAGGTCGACGCCAGGACGGCGAAGGCGCCGCCCGATCCAGACGAAGCCAGCCCGGATGTGGCGACGGACGGTGTAGAGGCCAGCGGCGACGAGGCCGAGGCCGAGGGTGCCGATGATGCCGAGGCCGAGGCCGTAGACCAGGGCCGTCGCAGTGTTCACGGGAATGGGCTCGGTGAGGGGGCGGTCGAGAAGCGACTCCGCGACGCAGAGGTGGGGATTGTCCCAGCTGAAACGGATCGAGGTAAGCAAAAGCTAATAAGATCAAAAGCTTTTCAAGAAACCTACCCGTGAGGCCGGGCACAGACCTCGTGGTCCTCGCAGGCGGCAGCGCACTCTCCAGCGACTCGGATAAGCGTGTTCATTGCAATTTACCAGGTTAAAAAGTGGTAAAAAGTGAGCCAAAAGCCAGCCTTTTATACCGGTCAGCGAGCCTCCGGCGTGGAATTCGAGAACTTTTTAAAGTCACGCCTCCAAACTTTGCGCGCGAAAGTCTGCACAACAAGACCTCCCGCAAAATACTCACGCCGTGGTGGTCTTTCTTTGAAACCGTCCTAAGACCCAAAAAAGTCCTCTGTCTCGTCATTTTACCCAAAGAATGCGTGTATCTCCATATTTCTCGCGTTTTTGCGTGGCATTTAACATAAGGCGAAACTAAAAACCGAGATCTGTTCAATTTCAGTCTCGACTTACTGAAAACGCTCGGTTCGCTTCCCTTTGTCGAAATTTGCTAACTTGTGAAAAAAAAATAATACCAAATAACAGTTTTATAATATCTAATATAATTAAACCAAAAAAAATAACAATAAAAATTCAAAAAAAATAATATATATATAAAGTAACTAACATATAACAATTTTTCGAAAATTCTAATAATTCTAGTACAGTTTGTGTTAACTAATCTTAGCCTTCAAAATTGCGAAAACTCCTAAAACTTCCTTTGAGGCACGAGCCAAAGCAGCTGAGACTACCTGGCCAACTCCAATTAACCCGAATAACTCTGCTAATCCCAATAACCCTGCTAACTGGTCTGTTAATCTTAGTTTGTCAGATAGCTCTGCGTCCGAACCTCAACGTTCAAGACAACGCCTTTCTGCGGCCCGAGACTTTTTGAGACAGATTCCGCTTAGTTCGTCAACCCCAACTAGCGTTATCAGACAACTAGTCAGGCGCCAGGTACCCAGAATAATAGACCTCGAAGCCGAAAGCGTAGGATCAACTCCTGACAATTCTAACGCAAGAAGAAATTCTCCTTCACATAACCTGCTAGAACATAATAACAGTTTGAACCGTACTAATCCAACTAACAACGGAAGCGGAAGAGCAGCAGGCGGAAACCCAGTCATGAATGAGCAACAGGCAGAAGCCCTCACCCAGGCCATCGCGAGGCTGCACACCCGGCCCCAACTGAGTGACATCCCAACCTACAAAGGCCGAACTGACAAGATCACGTTCTTGGAGATCCTCGAGAAGATAAATGTCATCTTCGCCCTGCATGACGTCGAAGCCGATGAAGAACGTGCTAAAATCCTCATGGCGGCAATGCGAGGCGCAGCTATCCCAATCTTCGAGCGCGTCTACACCGCTTGGAAAGACGAACGAAACCGTATGATTCGTAATCACCTTCCGAATCCCAAGTCGTATAAAGACCTGACAACTGAACTGGCCACGGAATTCAAAACCCCTGGCACAGCAGCCACCTTCCGGAAGCAGTTCAACGCTCGACGCAAACGTAGTGACGAATCAATCGAAGAATATGCCCGGGAACTCACGAAAATGGGTGTCCGCGCATTCAGCGAAGCCGATGGGTTTACGAACGATACCCGTGAGAAACTTCTGATCACCGCATTCATGCAAGGCTTGCCCGAAAACATGCGAATCGAGGTACAACGAAAGCAGGACATCAACACTCTCCAAGACGCAGTCCAGAAGGCTCTGCTAGAAGAAGATCTACACCAAGACGGCAACAGCTTGACTGACAACATCGTGGCGGCCATCAACAACATTGCCAATAACATCAATCGTAACAGCAACCGATTCAACAACCAACGTGGCAGCAACTTCGAGCCGCTAGGTAGCCGATATTTCCAGAACCAGCAAAGACCGTTCCAAAACTCCAGCAATGGCTGGAACCGTGACTTCAACACCGGACGCGGATTCAACAACCGCAACAACAATGATCGCCAATTCGACAACAATCGCCGATTCAACAACAATCGTCGTTTCAACAACAACCGTCGTTTCAACAACAACCGTCGATTTGATGACGACCGGCGACAAGACAACACGGAAGAACCAACCACTACTCGGAATGGAAATAATGGCGGCACCTTCAATCGGTGGAAGAAACATGTAAACTCGTTGCTGTTCATCTGCCTCATGATCATCTTTCTTTTGCCATCGGTAGGAGCACTCCAGTTCTGCCCTCAAACGGATGCTGCGTACTACACAACTGTCCCAGCCCTTCAAGCATGCAGCCTGTACGTCGATCACGAGCGCGTGGAACATACAACAATACAACTCTTCGTACCACGACGAACCCCGGCAACTTCTAAAGCATTCAAATGCTTCAAGGAAGTTGTTGTTGTGTGCACCGACTGGGTCCTGTTTATGAACACCGGCCAACACGCAGAAGCACGTTGGTCAGAACCACTGGATCCCGCCGAATGCCGAAAAGCAGCAATCACGAACGTCTACCAGAACAATTCGCTGGTGCAGCTCACGTCCCATCACCGTGCTGAACCAGAAAAGGAACACCAGTCCCGCCGATTCTTTGACAAAGCATGTGGGCGAATCACTCGTTTACATGTCATCGAAGGCGAAGTCGCAGTCACAACGGATTTTCATGTTATCTCCAACCTTGCGAACACAGTGACTTGCAATGGTAGAACCATCGAATGCTCTCTTCAAAACAGCAGCATCGTATGGGATACGGTACCAAAAGAAAACCTGTGCCCCTTTGTACCTGCTGGCCATTTTGAAGCATCAGTGGCTATTGGCAACGATAACAGCAAAAGTTCGGCAAAGGTGTTGGTTGATACTCTGCAAGCAGCTTTCGAATTCGCCAACCAAAGCCTGACAACAGAAGAAGCTGAATGTACCACCAAAGGAGCTCACATGATGATGAACCAAGTCGTCATGGCCTTCAACAGTGGCACGTTCGCACCTCAACGACAGCCCCGAAGTGTAAAGGATAGAGTGGCAAAACCGGTGAAGGAAGATGGTGTGAAAACCATGTATTTCGTTCAACCTGAAGGAACTTCCACAACATCGCCACCCTCAACGCCACGCCCAGCTCCCACAACCCAGGCAACAACAACAACAACGACGACGACGACAACAACAACGGCAACTCCGGAAACGACTACTGCAGCACCCACGATGGCACCTTGGAAACCTTCAACAATTCGACTACCGACGCCGATGAATGTGACCCCAAAACCACACACAAACCAACCTCAACTGGCGCATGCTCAACCAGTTCTACAGTCAAAATCGAAGGTTCCAACACCGTTATCGACAAAGCCACCGGCAACCAGGCCTCCACCAACCATAACAGCACCGACCAGCGAAGTAGCAACGCCACAAGAAGTCACGACAACAGCACCACCGGCTTCTGAACGAAATGTTCACATGCAGTACCTCTATGATCAGCTTACCCAGGACCAACACCGTCAATTTCGACTATTGTGGAACGCAATCTGCGGAAACCATAATAAGTTGATCTCGGTAATCCATGCGCTTCTGCAAATCAATCCCACAACGGCAGTCCGAATGTGGCTACGAAGAGAAGATGTAACCGCGAAGTATGCAGGAAACGTGTTGGCACTGCATCCCTGCACGCAAGTGATCCCTACAAAAATACATTACACCCACCAATTGGAAAACGGTACCTGTTACCGCGACCTACCGGTGGAATGGCAAGGAAGGGTATACTTCGTGCTGGAAGGAACAAATGATCTGACATGGCACAGCCCGGAAATCGAGTGCAACAACCGGAATCAGTACGTCTACTATCGAGATGGAAGATGGCAGTCACAAGACGGTATCGTGAAGATCACTAACGGCACCGTCGACGGACTCCACGTCCTTCCGCCCACGAATCCGATTCTGTTCAATGCGCCGGATATATTCCAACCTGAAAGTGCTGAATTAGCAGTGAAGGTAGAATTACTCGGTGGCGTTATGAGAAGGATTAACGACATCGACGCTGCGATTCATCAACATCTGGACAATCACCCAATCCCACTGCTCAAGGCAGCAGGTGACATCGCAGCGGCGGCGGCAACCTCAGCGTACAAAGCAGGCAAAGTAGCAATCGAGACGGTACGGAACTCCAAACCAGTAAGAACCATGGACGAAATGTTCGACTTCATGACCTCGTGGAAAGGCATCCTGTTGGGAATAGCCGTCACACTGCTGGCAGTTCTGGTCGCAGCCATAGGCTTCAACTTCTGGCTCCAGAGTCAAAGGATGTCTCCGCCTTTGTTGGCTGCAATCGCGGAAGAACCTGCCGCAGTACCTTCAGCACCCTCAGTCGAGAGCCTGTATATGTTCATCCCGCAGATCTGCGCAATCACCACCGGCGAAGCAATTCCAGTTCTGAATCTTGAAATGGGCAACCGGAAAACCCGCACAATGGTCGACACTGGGTCCCAACTCACCTACTGCAGACGATCAGTAGCGGAAGATGCCGGATTGCAAATTCAAGGAAAAGGAATAAAATACGCCAGAGCAGCTAACGGGTCGGTCATCAACTTCCTCGGCGAAACTTTCACCATGGCAACATTGGACAACGGCAAACAGATCAAAATGAAGATGCTGGTTTCTGAAGATGATCTCTGCCCTGAAGAAGTTTTGATGGGTGCGGATACTCTTCGTCAGAACGGCGTCGTCCTGGATATGAAGAATAACACCATCACGTTCAAAGGAGAACAAACTTGCCTGGTAAATGCCCTGAAGTTCATTGAAGTACCAATCCCGGTGAAGCTGCGCGATGACATCGAACTCAAGCCGTATACGGACAACCTGTGCATCGGCTACTCGCAGAAAGCGGATTTCAAAGAAGGCCTTATCCAGAAAGCTCAACACTGTGGCGCGTTGTGTGTCGGCGCGGTACTCTGCAATGCGGTAAACAACAATCATCTCCCAGTCCGTCTAATGAACCCAACAGCAAAAACGGTTCACCTCAAGGCCGGTCATCACATCGCAGACATGACACCGTCAAGGAATGTGGCCGAAGCAGAATATGTACCCGACGAGGCTGACATTGCCAAGGACCTACCCCGATTTCCGGAAGCTGAAAAATCAGTGAAGGAATTTCTGGAAGAACAACTGAACCTGAAGAACTGTGACCTGTCCGAAATCGCACAAGACCGTCTTCGAGAGATAATCTTCAGCAACACCGAAGCGTTTGTCGGACCAGATGGCAAGATCGGCCACTACAAGGGCAAGATAAGACATCGGATTGACTTGAAACCAGGTGCAGTACCGTTCCAGCAGCGGCCATACCGAACAGCAATGGCGTTGCGACCTGAAATCGAAAGGCAGATTAATGATATGCTCGAACAAGGAATCATTAGGAAATCCAACAGCCCGTTCTGCAGTCCGATAGTAATGGTCTTGAAGGCCGACAAGAGGTCTTATCGGTTTGCGGTAGATTACCGCCGCCTCAACGCCATTACGCAACAGCAGACATACTTTCTCCCACTGATTCAGGACATCGTCGACCTAGTCGGCGGAAAGAAGTTCTACTCAGCCTTTGATTTTATGTCCGGCTTCCATCAGATCGAGGTAGAGCCGACCCATCAGTACCGCACCGCCTTTGCGACGTTCATGGGTCTTTTCGAATTTGTCAGAATGCCCTTTGGTCTATGCTCGGCACCGTCCACTTTTCAAAACGTGATGGATGATCTGAAAAAGGAGCTATCGTCAGCTTTTTTCGTCTACCTTGACGACGTGATACTCGCGTCCGATGACGAAAACGAACACCTTGACGATGTGGAAGACTTCCTCAAGCTCCTCATCCACTACGGACTGAAGCTCCGCCTGGACAAATGTCATTGGGGCCAGAAAGAGATAAAATATTTGGGCCATCTAATCTCCCAGAACGGCATCCGTCCAGACCCGAAGGGAACCGAAACAGTGCTGAAAGCACCACGTCCGCGCAACCTAACGGAACTCAGAAGCTTCCTCGGCGCCGCCAGCTACTTCCGTCGTTTTATCCAGAACTTCGCAGCCGTGGCGGCACCGTTGACAGACCTAACGAGAAAGGACGCCGATGTGGAAAAAGAATGGACGGCCGAACATGAGGCAGCAATGGAAGAGCTGAAAAAACGACTCACCACTCCGCCAATCCTCGCTCCACCAAGACTGAATGAGCCCTTCGTGATCGAGACCGACGCGAGCAAAGAGGCCGCGGGAGCGGTCCTTCTTCAACAAGATGGGGAAGGGCGGTTCAGGCCGATTGCGTTCGCATCCAGGCGCATGAACCAACACGAGCGGCGATACAGCTCTATCGAACTAGAGGCATTAGCTATCGTGTACGCACTAAAAGAGTTCCGCCCCTACATCGAGGGCGCCCACACAATTGTGCGAACAGACAGCTCAGCCGCTTGCAGCCTCATGACAAGACAAAATCCCGTCGGCCGGCTGGCGAAATTCCAGCTTGCCATCCAGGCGGCGAACGTGAAGTTGGAGCATCGCAGTGGAAAATCCAACAAGTTCTGCGACTACGTGTCCAGGTACCCACCGGTCAACGCTGTAACACGGTCACGGCGGGCCATGGAGCCTGTCTCGAAGGAAATCCTGAAAGAAGAACAGCAGAAGGAGTATCAGGAACTGATCAAGGTCGTAAAAGAAGTCAACCCACCACATCTCAGTGACTTTGCGGTGGAAGACGGCATCCTGGTCCATCGGAATGAACGGTTGGGCGTAAAATCCCTTCCGTTGATCCCCACGTCCCTGCGGCAACCTCTCATGAGCCAAATCCATGACGACGCTTACCAAGGAGCACATCTCGGAGTCTTCAAGACCACCCAGCAGCTAGCCCGGAGAGTGTACTGGCCATCCATGATGAAGGATGTAATAGGGTTTGTGCGCAGTTGTCCCGTCTGCCAAAAAGGAAAGATCAACCCCGGCGACAAGATCTGCGTGCCCCTGAAACCGATCCCGCCTGCGAAACATCCTTTCGACAGGGTACATGCGGACATCTGTGGTCCGTTGCCCGTAGGAGAAGAAGGCGAAACTTACATCCTGGCGTTCCATGACGCATTCAGCAAGTGGCTGATCGCTCGCCCGCTCAAACGACAAACGGCCGAAGAAGTGGCCAACTGCGTGCGAGACTTCGTCGTTACCCAACATGGAGTCCCGCGTGTCGTTGTTACGGATAATGGGAAGCAGTTCGTTGGTGACGTCTTCAAAAATCTGGCCGAGATCTACGGCTTCGAACACCGAACGACAACACCCTATCACCCGCAAGCCAACGGCCAAATTGAACGCCAAAACCGAACGTTGGCGGCAATGCTCCGGCCCTATGTTGAAGAAAAGGGCCACGACTGGCCAAAGTTCCTGCAGCTCGTCGTGTTCGCACTCAACTCGTCGGTCCAAGTGACGACGCAGCAGACGCCCTTCTTCCTAATGCACGGCCGCGATCCCTTGCTCCCTACCGACCTGGCCCTGCAGCTGCCGGTACCAACGGGATATGTGGACTACCCGACCTTCGTCGAGCAGCTAGCCAGCAACATCCGTCATGCCTGGGACACAGTGTCCACGGAGATCGAAAAGCGTCAAGCCGCTCAGGCCCGCTATGCCGATCGCGACCGGAAAGCACGCAGGCGCCACTACCGCACAGGTGAGCTTGTGCTGCGATGGATCGACCGACTCCCCGGCGACGACGCTCACAAGTTCGCCCCCAAGTGGGACGGCCCATACCGCGTCCTGAGCTGCGACGACACCAATGTCCGACTCAAGCATCTCGATGACGACCGGGAGGTAACAGCCCATCTCAACAACGTGAAGCGGTACTTCGAAGCGGACCTTCCTGCGCTCCGAGCAGCAACGACATGGCTTAGCCGACTGCCTCAAAGACAATAATTTACCCTCCAGGTCAGATTGAAACTCTAGTAGATAATTAATTTGTTTTTGAATGTAGTCCTTTCTTTTTTAATCCGGGCAAGGTTTTTCTTTAATTAATGAGCTCCCCCCATCTAACTTGTACAAAGGTGCCCCGTCCGCGAGAAAAAAAAGATCAGTCGTTCCCAGCTTCGTCACCTTCAAGCAGCCGAACTAACAACGCACGCCGCGAGTACCCTGTGGGCAGAAACAGCCACCAGTTCCTAAATGCCCGACTACAGGGTCAGACCGCGCAAACGGCCCCGGTGTGATTCGGCACCGCCAGATCTGACCCGAGCCCGCCTCCTGCGCGTGCCGACACCTCCACCTGCTCCCCGCATCCCTCGCTTCAACACCAATCGCCCCTGCGCTTTGGTTCAACCTCTGGACCTGGCCGAACATCCCGGTGGACCCCGGACGTCACGTCGGCGGAATCATGCGCGACGCCGTCAGCCGCAGCAAGCCGTCACCGGCGTCGGCATCACCTGGCACGACCCTCGGCTCAACCAGCGCGCCTACTTCAAGTACGTTTATCGAGATTACGGTACGGACTGGTTGTGGTCCAACAGGTGGGACCTCCTTCGGACCCGTAGCCTACCCGTGTGGCAGGCTCGGGATTACTTCCAGGAGCATGAAGCCTTCCACGACCGCCGCAACCCCAGGGAAGAAATCCTCCGCCTCCTGAAAAGCATCCACCGCATCCAGCAGCTCCTGAAGGAGGGGCGACTCATCTGTGAGCAGCATCGATGGTGCACGGCAGCCGACTACATCGAGGAAGCTTTGGAACTTTTCGAACTACTGTCTTTTGAGTAAAGCGGCGCGGACGCCTTTCCTTTTAGCCCCCCCTAATGTAGTATAAGAGTCTAAGTGTTCTTTAAGTTCCCCTAATTGCCTTAGTACTAACACCGGGTTCTTTGGGGTCTAGTGACGCAGGTACCATCCTGCGGCACCTGACACCACGGGCGATCGGTGGCAATCACACGGCAACTGCCGTGTGATTGGCACTGATCTCCGGAATAAGAACCCCTATATAAAGGCCTCTCAAAACCCCTTGATAAGATCGGCCTCTCTCTCTAATCTCTCTTAGTAATGGTCTTCCTCTCATAGTTCTCTCTTGTATCCATTTCTATGCCTTGCTCGATAGTATAGTAATTGTAATAAACTTGATATATATGAGGTGTGCTTTGGAAGGGACACGGGAGCAGGGATGCGAACCGTACGGGGACAATACTATAATTACAATCTTTCTCGACGTAGCCTTTTTGACTTTCCACGGCAGACTCATCTTGATTCCGGTGATTGTCGGCACAGAGGTCACAGGGTTAGAAACAGGGCCCATAGCTTCGTAGAATCGGTATCTGGTCTCGTCGATTGGCATGACGGTCCATTCCTCGGCGTCTGTGATCTGATCCATCGCATTTTTAGCGAGTTTGGCGGGCTAAACAAATGCTTTGTTAATATTTTTTGCGAGTAAAAAGACCGTAACCTACATTATATACGTCAATCATATCGTCCTTGACTGACATGTACTGCATTGAAGACTCGAACAATTGGAATGCACACTTCTCAAGGTAGAAGACAGGCTGATTTCGATCAGTTATTACATCCAGTGGAACGACCCCTTCATATAACACAGGCATGATGCGCATGAAATGAAGCCAGCGGCCCGTGGCACGATCGATAAGTTTAACGTAGGAGCCGTAATGGATGTCGCCTAACTTGGGTCTGGCAATGTTTTGTGTTTGGGAGGCGTTAGGTTTTTTCACTGAAAAATGACAGTGATTATTCGGTGAAACTCGATAAAACACCATTCAAAGTGTATTATAGTAAAAATGTTTAACATACCGAGACAAATAACAAAAGGACTCCAGTTGTTACGGCTAGGAATCAGACGATTACCGTCAGGGTCAAAATGCAAATAGCGTAATCCTGTAGACTGGGACTTGTTGAAAATGGCCACCGTGCTTCCGGAACGAATCACATTGCTTGGTTCGGCGACGATGCTTATTGGTTTGGACAAGAAGGATTCGGGATTCTGTTTGGCGGGCCGATACATCTTGACCTTGAGCGACAAGTAGTCCTTTTCGGCACAGTTGGTAGCGTAAAGCTGCTTGTTGACAGCCTCCTTCTTTTCCAACGACAAATTCAGATGACGATCTTTAAGGGCGGGATATTGCTCGATGCCAATGGTGAAACGCAGTTTTGGTTGCTGGCGATTCTTACTGGCATTAGACGAAGTAGGCAGTTTCGAGAGCGGGCCAGCTGCAGAATTGGACGTCTTCTCAGCGTCGTCAAACAGCTTCTTCCAACCGCCTCCAAAAAGTCTGACTTGCGGCGGCGGGCAGAAGTACCTGCAACAGTAATCCTTACACATGTAAGCTCAAACCTAGCAAATTACATACCCCGTTCCAGTATCGTCAGTCATTGTGATGACATCCGGATTAAAGATAGAAATACCGCAGTCAAACTTGTTCGGATCAGTGAGATATTCGGTCAACTTCTCCTTGGTTGGTTTGTTCTCGGCCGCCATAGCCTGAAAACAGTAAATAGAAACGACCAAGTCAATAAAATAGAAAAAGTAGATCATTGGGCTAAAAAGAACCCTCCAAATCTCCCATTTTTCCTCAAATTATTGTATATTCAATTTCATTTTGTACAAGTGTAACGATGAAAACAGACATAAACACGAAATATCTTGAAATTTGTGATATTAGGTTTACAAAGACGGAATGTTACTGTAGCGGTACTCGTATGGGACAGTGCAACCAGTTTAGGCATCAAAATACATGGTTAAAGTTAAAAAAGTATCACAAAGAGATCACAGGGTTAATGTATGGCCGATTGAATTCGGCTTTTCATTTGGGGGCGGATTTGGCGAGAGATTTCTGGTATCTAGTCCTTTTGGGGCTCAGTTGAATTCTTTGGGGGCTAATTTGATCTTGCGGCTTAGGCCAAACACGACGCAGTAAAATCGGACGCTCGAATTTAGCACATGGATCAATAACAGCCGGCACACCACTATCATCAGCAAGGTAGTAGTGAAAGTAGTATGGGGTACCGTAGACGACGCCATCATTTCTGGTGATCGTGATGGGAAAGCTGGCTTCGCCGTTGACTTCAGGGAACGAAATTCCACGGGGGCTCGAAGCTTCGGCATACGTCGGCAGGGTAAATGTGATGCGTTCAGGCGAACTGAAACGAATTGCCACACTTGTCTTATTATCAAAAACGGATTCAAACATACTGGGTTAGCAAAGGGAGCTCGTACAGACCGAACCAGAATTTGTGGTCCTTGCGAAAGTTAGATCCACTGAATTCGATCGTTTTTCCATTAGACGGGTTCGGCTCCTTCACCTCGATTCCGGTGATAAACGGCACGGGGGTCACATTGTTACGAACAGGGCCCATAGCCTCGTAAAATCGGTACTCGGTCTCGTCGGTCGGCTTGACGATCCATGTTGCATCTACAGTAACTCTATGCGATGATTCGTTGTCGACGGTCATCTGAACAGAATCACGCAAGTATCTTAAGTTAACGACTATATTAACCTACGGCAGCTTGTACAATCTCATTGTTATAATAGACCGACAGGTAATTATTTGGAGTATTCAGCATCTGGAAGGCACACTTGTATGCTTGGCAGACAGGATGTCCTTGATCTTCCGATGATAGATTCAAGTCAACGCGTTCATTTTTCACGTACATAATGCGCATGTCCGGCGACGCAACGCCAGTGGCACTGTCGATAAGCTTCACGATGGCACCATAGTAGATAAAGCCGCCATCATTCACTGTGAAGGTTAAGGATCTTTCGGGGTCGCTGTTTTCAAGCACTGAAAAAACGATCATTTTGTTTTGTCAAACGTGTTACAAAATACCGTGGTAAATGACGAAAGAGCTCCACTCCGTCTTGCTAGGTCGAAAAACATCGTTTTCAACATGCAGAAATCGAGGCGGGGCCTGATCTAGAACCCTGCTGAACAAGGCTACCGTACTTCCGGATCGGATGCAGGCATCACTCAACACGCTTCCGGTGAAGTCCCTTTTAGGAGCTCTTTTAAAGACAATCTTCATTGGCTTGGATAGGAAGCATTCGGGATTCTGTTTGGCGGGCGTTTCCATCTCGACCTTCAGCGACGCGTATTCATGTCCCCTACAATCGGTGACGCAGAGCACTTTGCCGACAGTGTGTGTCTTTTTTTTGAGCGACAAATCGAAACAATGAGGTTCCAGGGTGGGGGATGGATCGATGCTGATGGTGAATCCAAGTTTGGATGGCTGGGGTTCGTTGGTCGAAGGCAGCAAACTGGCTTCGGAGGGTGTAGGTTGTTCCGATGGCTGTTCAGCTGCAGATTTGGAAGCCTTCTCAGCGTCGTCAAACAGCTTCTTCCAGCCGTCTCCAAAAAGACTGATTCGCGGCGGAATGGAGAGCCATCTACAACAGTAATCCATACATAGAAGCTCAACCCTGGCAAATTTTTACCGAGTTTTCTTTTCGTACGACATTATGACAATCGACGAATTAGAGATGGAAATACCGCAGTCAAACTTGTCCGGATCGATGAGATATTCGCGCAACTTCATCCGGGTTAGTTTGTTCTCGGCCCCCATAGCCTAAAAACAAAAAATAGAAACATCCAAATCAATAAAACAAAAAAAGTATATCATTGGATAACTTAAAAACCAAAAAGCCACCCCCAAATCGCATCAGTCCTCATCAGTGTATACCCAATTTCATTGTCCAAGTAAAACGATAAAAACAAAGATATAAATACAAAATGTCCTGGAATTTGTGATATTGATAAACGCAAGTAAAGTAGAGATTAGCCGTTATTGACAGTGGATGAGCCAAAGTTAGTCAGTCCGAGGTACCGTGCGACAAACACACGAACAACGGCATTGATATTGTAAATAGATTGGAAATCCAGATTGGCTTCATTGTCGGATGGTTTATGCCATACTCGTGGGAAGGGGGCGGCGATGACGTGCATGATTGGGACACCTGGAAAGGGGGGGGGGGGGCTTCAAGGTCGAAAAAGGGGGTTGAAAGGCAATGTTTACCTCGCTTTAGGAATGGAATGTGGTCGTCTTCGATGGCATAGTAGTTCGGAGCTGCGGAGAAGGCGTTGGGGACGGAGCGGAGTTGACCGATGCCGCGGAGAGCCGTTTCTGAAGACAAATTACGGTTGAAACAGACAAAATAAGTAAAAGTGAAGAAAGGTTTACCAATTTTAGCCAATTCAATGAAAAGTTCTGTCGTGCCATGACCAATAGTGCTTCGGAAGGTCGGTTGAGGGGCGCCGATGAGATCGAGAAGCATGAAGACGTCCTAAATGATCGCCTTTTGTTAAAGTCTACAGTAAGAAACGGTCAAAGCAACTCACAATCCTGTCCAATTCCTTGCTCAACTCAAAAGCCGACCCATTCGTCGACGGATACCAGGCTTTCGACCATTTTTCAGCCAGATGCCGCGCTCCGTAGATAGAATCCTTTTCAGTCCATTCGAGGAAGGCTTCTTCACCGTCGAGGAACAGAAGCTGCAGGGTGATGTGTTGATTGTAACGTTGATGAAGGAAGGGGCCTAATGTTCGGGCAATGTCGAGCAGGATGGCACATGGAACCGCGGAATCTGTGGCTGCGATGAACTTTTGGCTGAAACAACACCCATAGAACTATCACCAGTGCCAATAAATGAAAAAAGCCTACCTCAGAATCTTCGAATCATAATGACAAGCCAGGACCAGCCTCCGTGGCACCAAAGGATCATACGTCGCAATCAAACTTCTGAATGGCTTCCGTCCGTATGGGGTCGTATCGGTGAAGGCGTCCCATTCTGTCGAGAATCCATACTGCTCCACTGTAGATTTCAGGTAGTCCCCAACCTGCCGATGTGACTGTGTATCGACGATGCGTTCAACCAAAATAGGCTTCAGTAACTGTCTGAAGGCAGCAGCATTGCCAAGTGAACCCAGCTGCACCAAATCATTCGTCGTCATGGCCGAGAGTTGATGGCTCCGTTGATTGTGCCGCCATTGGGCCAGGGCATTCGTCGGACACATCGCATAGACGACAAAGATGGTCACCAGTGGCGCCCACGACATGTGCATCCCTGGAAATGGCTTCATTTAACAAAAGTTAGTTCTGATAAGTGCGACCGCCAAAAAACGGATCCCCATTTCAAGTAAATCAATTCAACTTTCGATCGAAACCAAAAACTGCGACCCAAATGCATCCCCATCCCGCGCACTCGATCCAATCCCCCCACAGGTGAGCAACCAAAACCTGTCATCGCCTCAGGCGTTTCGCGGTGTTTTTTGAGTCGATTCGGATCGGAAATGTTGATTCAACAAGAAAAGGTGAATGCACAATCATTTGCATTATATGTCTTGTTTAAATACCAAAAATTGCAAAGATTACAGTAGAAAAGTTGCAATTAGCAGCAAAAATTTGATAAAAGTGCAACATTAGTACAATACGCATAAATTCCAATCTCAAACTGATTAAAACATCAAAGCGGGCAGTTTAGTTGCACGCGGGCGAAACAAAACAACGAAACATTACCCCCTCTTTGTCCTTTAGGCCAGGGTAGTCCTCTGGGCCAGCAGCTGGGTGACATAGTGGAGCAACCAACAAAGCGAGTGCGCTTCGTCACACCTTTTTGACGATGCGAGGTAGCGAAACTACGCTGATGCATCGCGTCATTCGACATCGGGAGCGTTTATTATACGGTTTTATAATAATTTCTGCGCTCTAAAAGTGAAAACTTTTTAAAAAAGCACCTATTTAGGACCTGGTATTCAAATTTAGCACCTTTAACTACAAAAAACTAACCCAAATTTTGTTTCTCCTGCACCCAAACTACACATCGCTTATATACATGTACTTATTTTGTTGACAAAACGCTTATCATCGCCCAACTACAGTACCCCAGCCTCCCAATCACCCCAGCTACCACGAAATCTACGTAACAGCCATTCACAAAAGTTACGTAGCCACTCTATTACCCTGAAAAGACCCACTTTTTCGTGGGTGCCTAGACAATATAAAAAAATTGAGCTATTCAGAAATCGCGTGTCAACTACCCTATGGCAATTGTCTCAGTTCCATGAACCATAGCCCAAAAGCTTGACGTAAACCCGAAAAATATTACAGTCACGGATCATCCAATAGGACCCCATCTACCCAGTAAATATTCCATATAACTTTTATGATTAAAAAATTAACCTAACTTGCAAAATGCTCCAAAACAAAACATAAAGAATCAAAAACAAAACTAATAAGAAACACGTCAATCGGAAATTCGTTAAAAGTTGCTGTAGAATGAATGACGCATTGAGCAACGAATGAAAAACTTAGAAGAAGGAAGGCATCCGCGGCAGATAGTTGTTGTTTTTCAAAAAGTATCGAGATTAAAATCACGGATCGAAATAACTATGGAAAAAAATGTAGAGACCCGAGAAGACGCACAATTTTTGGCCTTCTGATCTGATCAGCGGAAAGGAAATGTCAACCGAAGGGGTTGGGGGAGGGGAATAACCTAATCGGACTATGGATACTTGTTTTTGGTGGGACAAGTTCCAGATACAACGATGCAACAACTAACAGGCTTGTCCCACAAAGTTAAGGACTGATAACTATAAAAATGAAGTGCCGAGACTAATGGATTGGATTAGGTTAGGCAGTGTTGTGGCGACGGAAGCCGAACAGCTTGCCGGCGTACTTCTTGAGGCCGCTGTTTTGGTCCTCGTGATGACCGTGTTCCTGAAACGTGGCCAGTTTTGTCTTTGCACAGGTGGGTGTGAATGGAAAGCGCTCACCTGTTCCGCCAAATATTGAGCGCGTCGACGGAATTCCTTGGCAGGGTCGTCGAATTGGCTGTAGTATTGGAGCGTGGGACGGACATCTTCGACATCACTGAGATGGATCGTCTTCAACAGTTCGGCGAGATCCAGCAGAGCCGTGTCTTCCATGTCGCCGTCCCATTTGGGGACGCGGAGCACGTTTTCGGGGTTGAGTTGGAAGGATTGCGGGTCGAAGTCGATGTAGATGACCTTTTTGAGGTCGCGGTTGAGCTTGCTCAGGTCCTGGAAGGTGATTAATCGCTCTGGCAAACTTGAAAAGAGCTTCCTTACCTTGACATGATGCCCATTCATGTACTTGGTGCAATCCCGATACAACTTGTACATAACACGCTGCTTGGGATCCATATTCTCGACGACAGAGGCAGCTGTCATCGACGATTCTGAAGTGTAGATAACGACCTCAAAGTTCGGATATCCCACGACATCCAGGAAGTAATCCAAAGCCGGGCGCTTCTTGAAACGGTATCCAGTCGTGTAGGTCCATTCCGGCGAAACGAGAATGTTCTTCATCTCAATGACGAGGGTGTACTTCGGCTGGAGATACGGATATGGGACTGGATCAGGGAGAAGGACATCACGACTCGGTTCGACGACATAGTCACGCCAGAGCTTGAAGCTGTTCAAAATACGGTAGAAGGGGGCCAAGAAAGTGCCACTGTGCTCATCCTTGATCACATTGCCTTCAGCGTCGCGTGGGGCCTTGCCATAATGGACACAGAACCAGACGAAACCGACGAAAAGACTGCCGAAAACGAAGACAGATCCGAGGAAGGTGTTTCGAGCGAGTTTGAGGCGCTTCTTTTCCTCTTCGGGGAGGTTGTCGCTGATCTGGAGGGTCAGAAATGATGATTTGAAATTGAAAAAGAGCAAAACTTACATTGTAACCAATCTTCTGGTTCAGCTTAACCCACAAACCACCATCAGAAGAAGCAGCAGCAACCGGCGCGGCCGCAGCTGCTGCCAATGGCTCCGCTCGAACCTCTTTCTGAGCGGAAGCCCCAGTCAGCTTCTCAATCTCCGCAATCTTGGCCTGCAAATCTGACAAAACCTGATCCGGAACCTCGGTTTCTGTTGCTGGCGTTTCCTTTTTGCTGCTAATCTCTGTGGGGGAAGATTTTGCGAGATTTTTTGCATTCTGAAAGCATTTTATATAAAAACCGCGCATTTCCAGCCAAAAACCAACCCCCAAGACCCGATCCGGATTATCAAACGGACTCCGCACCTTCGGTCCTCCTAGTACACTCTCAAACTGCTTCCCATCATCCTTGGAAGAGCCATACCAGCGACGTTGATGGTCAACGCCGATCAAGCTGGCTGGCGCGATCAAAATGCGCTGAACAACGATGCGTCCGCTGTTGAGATGGCGTAGGGATTCGAGAAATCTGTACGACATGAAGGTGGACTCTTTGATGGTAGTGCTTCACCTCATCTAAAGATGAGAAGACCCAGAGTTGCTGGAAAGGGTGGGTATTGGTGAAAATGGTCGAAAAATGGAAATTTTTAAAGAGGGGGTTGGATTTTTATATATTTTGCAGATATAGGGGGTGATTCTGGAGCTCACGGAGTTGGGGAAGGTTATGATGAGGGGTAAAGAAGAGAAATAAGGTGGTAAGATGGTGAAAACGGGCGAAAAGTGTGTGAAAACTCGGGGTTGGATCCGTCGAGAACGTTTTTCCGGTAAAAATTGCGAGCATTGTATTGTGTGTGGCGGTTGGGGACAGTTTGCCAAGTACTTTGGGTCTTTCTGTCGCAATTTCAGGTGACCTTGAGGGCTTTGTGGGTTCTTTTCGCGGTCTTTCCACCCTTCTGCAAGTGCAGGAGGCATGCAAAGATCGAAGCGGATAGAATCCGCTCTGATAAGCATGCACAAAAGTCAGCTTATTTGTAATGCTGTTTGTCGCAGAATGCCAACAATTAGCAGCTTTCGAAATCTTGTGACCAAACCCACCGCCGCTGGCAGTCACTGCATGCGTCATCGCTGAAATTCCTGCTTTTGTAACGTGCTACCCCACTATTTCTTCACTCTCTCCACCTTTGATAACGTCGATATGTCGCATTGGTTCCATCGGAATCCGCTAAAAGCCACCGACCCCTACAAATTTGATCTGAAGGGGGTCGCGAGGAATGATGCCGCCGGCAAAGTAGTCAGGTTTGTTTTTCCAGCTGTTCCAGCTGCATTTTGACAGCTTTATTCATGTTTATCGATTTCAGCGAACTACGACTGCGTCGAGACAAATTCCTCCGACATTTGGAGAGCGCTTCGTCCGATTTGGAGCAGGTGGAAGTCGAGTTCAATCAGTACCTGGGGCTGTTTTATGGATTCGTCTTTGACCCCAGCAATCCAAATGCGGCCGATTCAAAACTCCGGAATCTTATTCGACCGATTTGGGGGAACTCTATGATTGAACGGGAGGGAATGTGAGTCATTTTTGCGCGAAATTTATATATAAATAAAATTTTTGCAGAGAACTGTCCGATGCCTGGTTCGAAGCCCTCAACATTATATATAATATGGCCATCTGGTACATGAAACACGCTGCCTGGGTCTCCGCGAAGGATGAAGTTCGTGATAGCGAGGCAAAGACCATTCATACATGTCTCCGACGTGCCGCTGGGTTGTTTGATTTCATAAAATTCAAAGCCGATGTCCTTTTCGGCCTTGACGACTTCCCAGGGAGCGATTTCAACGTCAATGTGATCAAAGCATACTTGAATCAGTGCATTGCCGAGGCCCAGGAGGTCACGATTGCTCGGGCGATTGAGTTGAAGCATGCTCCGTCGCTGATTTCGAAACTTTCGACGGAGACGGCCAAGCTTTATGAGGATTCTGGTGGGTTTTGCTTGTCAAATTGAACTTTTTTGAGGATGGTTGTTTCAGACAAGCTCATCGAAAAGTTCAACCCAGTCCTGTTCGACCGTTGGCGCTCCTACTTCCAGCTCAAACACAAGTTCTACTCGGCCTACGCCTATGCCTACCTCGGAGAAGCCCTCCTCGCCGAAGACAAATGCGGTCTCGCAGTTCGTTGCTGTAAAGAAGGCATCAAATGCTACGATGAAGCGACGGCAGCCTGTACTCGGTATTCGAAATCCTCAGGACCAGGGTTCTTGGCGAAGCCGGAATCGCATCTTTTCTTCCGGCGAATCCAGCCGCTTTTGGAGCGCAATCTCGACAAAGCCAACAGAGAAAATAGCTTGATCTATCACGAAAAAGTCCCGGATGAAGCCCCTCCTCTCGATAATAACGCATCCTTCGGATTGGCGACGCCGCTGGCATTTGAATATCCGCCACCAAATGATACATGGACCAATGGGACGGCCTATGTTGGACTCGAAGTCAGCCGAGCGAGTACTCCTGACTTCGGAAAAGCTAAAAAGAGCAAGACAAAACTGTCCCCTGTCAAGGAAGAGAAGGTCTACCAGACTGACAAGGACCCGAAGAATCTGAGCGGCTGCTCCGTCATGTGAATTTCACTTCTTTTCAACGCGATTTTTACAGTATTGTCAATTCTGCCTTCAGTTATACTCTCAGTCAGCATTCTAGATGTGTTTTTATTTAATTGTTTTTAATTCTCATTCTGTAAATATCCCCAATTTGCATTCTTTTAATAAAATTTCAAGTCTGATTCGACCTACATGCCCTCTGGCTATGCATATTTAACAACTGCCCCCTATACCCGGCCCTCTGGACCTTTTTTCGCCCATTCAACCCCCACGCTTCCATCAAGATGGCGTCCCCCTCGAAGCCTGCTGACTCCGAGCCCGAGAAGAACGTCGCCACGGCCAACGAACCTGGGACCCGTTCCGAGAGCGACAAGACGGCACGCGAACCCGGAGCCAACTCGGACCCCGACAAGACTGCCCGTGAGCCCGCTTCGGACCAGGACGAGGAAGTCAAGGAGATCCGCAAGGCCGATGCCCGTAGCAAGATCAAGGAAAGCAGCTACTTCAGCAAGGGCGGCCTCGAGGAGTTTGACTACACCATGCTCAAGAAGCCGTGAAACAGTGATCCGATTCGACGTACTTTCAAACTAAACAATTTATTCACTCACTACTGATCTTTTGGAACAGCATGCTTAACTTAAAAATAAACGGTGTAACAAAAATAGTAAAGGTGAAATAACACAGCGAACTTTAACAAAAGAACTTACAGAGAGAAAGAAACAAAAACAAATCAACAATCAAGGGACGGCCTCGAAAGGGGTGAAGCCATTGAGGTACATTTTGAAGAGCATTAGGCTTCGATGGCAACCTTGTTCTTCTTGGACTTCTTCTTCGGGGTCTCATCGACTTCCATGGGTTCTTCGGCGGCGTGGCCGTTACCGTTGGCAGCGACGACGGATGGAGTGCTTCCGACCTTGGCGCGCTTCAAAGCCTTTTTGGCCTCCTTGCGGACCTTCTTGGGCTGCTCGATCTTGTCGTTTTCAGCCTCAACGATGGCCTTCTTCATTACTTCGAGGTTCTTCTCTGGGACGGTACCGGTTTCGTAGTACTTGAGACGATCCTCGACTTGTTGCTTCAAGAAATCGCCGAAAGTTGCCACGGGAACGTCGGAGAAGCAATCGAGACGAGAAGCCATGGAGCACTTGTTGGCCAAGAATCGGGAAATGCGGCCCTTGTTCTTGGTGGAAGCACGGCCGATGAAGGATGAGTGGAAGAGGAGACCGTATTTTGGGGTGTTTGCTTAAGATTAAACAATAGAAAATGGAAAATTAAAGGTGTAGTAAACATACATCGTGTCTTGAGAGCACGGAAAAGAGCCTTTTCGGCACCGAGGATCTGGATGGTCGAAGCGGGGAACTTGGCCAAGTTGGTCAGAGATCCGGCGTGTGAGATCAAACGAGCTCCGACTTGTTCACCGACGAGGGCTGTCAAGGACGGGGCGCACGAGTTCATACGGTTAGTAATGTAGTCGTGGAGACGGTTGCGGTACTCGGTGAGGGAAGCAACACGTTGGGAGAAACGGTCAATGTTCTGGAGATCGAGCTCAGAGATTTCCATGCCCATGGAGGTGCGGGCGCCTTCGACAACCTTGGCGACGAGGTCTTCGTCTTCGAGGATTTCTGAAAACTAAAACGTTAAAATTCATATAAAAATCAAGAAAAACATACCTTGAAGAGCAGCAATGCGTTCATCATCCAAGTCCAAACGGTTCTTGATGATACTGGCGCACTTGATGTACTTGTACTGCTCGGGAAGGATCTTGGTAAGCTCTGGGTAGTGGTAAGCGTACCATTCACGAATACGCATACCGAACAAGTTGATGTCCTTGTCCAGCTGATCCAACAAGGCGATGGCTTGGATGACCATGTTGTCGACACGGTGGACATCGAACTTGACCTTGCCACGAGAGTAGCTGTGGCCGAGGGAAAGCTGGGCCTTGGAGAGCGAGTGATGGGGCAGATCTTTCACGAGGGCCTCGAAGTGGACACGGACACCACGAAGGATTTCGGGGGCAACACCGCTAGCGGTAACCTTGACACCGACGGATTCAGCGATGGCACCACCGAGGGTAGGGTTGGTAACGCCGAGGATGACCTTCTTGCGCTTCTTCGGAAGGTTGGCTTCCAAGAAGTTGGCCAGATCCTCGTGGATGATGGACTCCGAGATGGCATTGCAGTTGTCCAGGGCGGCTTCGGTGTTCTTGAAGGGCTCGAAAGCGTGGAGCTTGACGATAGCGTTGAAACGCTGGAAGTCGGTGACGGATTTCTCGACTTCGGGGAGCGCCTCGCCGATATCTTCGAATTCCTTCACTTTCAGGAGGCCGTAACCGACCGCATGTTCGAAGAGAACATAATGCGGGGCTTCTGACATGATTCCAAATTCAGCACGACGGGGGAGACGTGCTAAAATGATGGAAATTAGGGTTGAAAAGACGGTTTAAAACTGTGCGCGGAAAAGCGGGCAAAAAGTCGGAACAATTCGGTTCAAAACAGTCTTAATCGTTGCCTAATGGGTTAATTAAGGGATAGAAGGGAAAAACTGGAAAGATTAACGAATAACTTGGCCAGAAATGATCAGAACAAAAAGCGTCCGAGCAGAAAAAAGCAAGCACGACGTCCCTCGCAGGTCCGCGCGTCCTACAACATTCGCGTCGAGAGCGCGTCTTGCATCAATCGCGAAACCTTTGCTCCGCTGCGTGCAACGTGCGAACCTCTAAGCTTGTTTTCAAGCTATAAACTATTTTAACAAAAACAAGCCAAAGTCAGCTCGTTTGTACTTCCGTGTTTTGTGAAAAACAATGCAAAAGTGGTTTATAACCCGTTTGTTCAGACAGAATTTTCATAAACAGTTGTATGGTCGCGTATTTTGTCGGTTTGTAATTTGCGCAGTGCTAATTTTTGACCATTCAGAAAACCGTCGATTGTCATGACTTCGAGCTCGATTCCATCCCCACCAGAAGCTCCGGCAGAGGCGGCTGCACCTCCGGCAAAGAAAGAAGAAAGTGAACAAGAATTAGGACTGAAAACCAAGGCGGATTTTCTGTTTTTGGAGGAGCTGGGCGAGGGCTCGTACTCGACGGTTTATCTGGGCTCGGATCGGAACACGCACACGAGATTTGCGATCAAAGTCTGTTCGAAGGCGCAGATTATGAGGGAGAAGAAGGTGGGTTGGGTTTGCGGAGGATTGGAGGGAGAAATATATATAAAGATTGCAGATCCAGCAAATTTTCCGCGAAAAAGAGTGCCTCCAAAAGCTATCCCGGCCAGAATCCTATCATCCGTTTATTGTTCGGCTTTATTGCACATTCCAGGACAATGAATCGCTGTATTTCGTGCTTTCCCTGGCTTCGAGGCAGGATTTACTCGGTGTTTTGAAGAAGAAAAAGAAGTTGACCGTCGAGGAGGCCAGGTTTACGACTTCGGAGATTGTCGCGGCACTAAGTTCGTTTATTGACCTTTTTTCGGTGATGTTTATATATATTTCAGCTCACATCCACGCCCACGGCATCATCCATCGCGATGTCAAGCCCGAGAACCTGCTCATCAGTCAATCCGGGCACATTGTTCTCTCCGATTTCGGCTGTGCCAAGATGCTCGAAGCAACCACCCCCGAGCCAGCACCAACACCTCCTTCAGAAGCCCCCGATGGCCCACCCCGGACCGGACGTCGATGCAGTTTCGTCGGCACGGCCCACTACGTGTCCCCAGAAATTTTGAACAACAAAATCATCCATGAAGGCGTCGATTACTGGGCGCTCGGGTGCATTGTCTTTCAGCTGCTCGCCGGCGATCGGCCTTTCAACGACGTTTCCGAGTATTTCATCTTCAAGAGAATCACTTCCCTGCGATACGAGTTCCCTGACGACTTCCCAGACGCCAATGCTAAGAATTTGATTGAGAGTTTACTTCTAATCGACCCCAATGACCGCCTCGGAACACGGGCAAAAGGTGGTTTCTCTGGGTTTAAAGATCACCCCTTCTTCGAGGGTGTCGATTGGAAAGGCTTGCCTGATTCGGTGTCACCTTTAATAGCTCCAAAATGAAGCGCTTTCACTCGGTTTGTACATATTATATATGTAATTTATTGGAATAAAGTCAGATACCCCTTGAAACCCGTGGAAAAACAGCTTTAAAAAGCCCTAATCAGTTTTAGCTTGCATCATCATGTCCCGTTCAAAGTGTTCACTGGTCATCTGCCCCAGAAGGCGTTCACAATTCGGATTGAACACGCTATAGGCAGACATTTCGCCCTCTTTTCGGCTTCCGAGATTCAGGAACATGGCCATGAGCAAGCTGAACATGAAATAGACTATTCCGAAGCCAGCGCTGATGAAGAGCATCTGACCAGCGGCCCAGAAGCAGAAGGTCGCGATCCAGCACCGCCACGGGTCGAAATTGCACCATTCTCGCCATTTTCGGAGGGGGTAGATGTTGAGGACGTCGATGGCGAAGTAGTCGACTCGGGAGAAGGTGGGGGCTTCGGGTTGGGATGGTTCTGGTGGGGCGGCCTGGAAAGATGGATTGTTGTGATGGAAATGTAAATAAAACGAAAATAAAGAAACTTACGGCAGCTTCCTTCGCTTTCTGGGCTTCTAGTTCGGCTTCACGACGTCGACGGAATTCTTGGAGTTGCTCCTGGACCTTGCTGAGCCGTGACGTGGACATCCTAGTGGTGGAGAAACACGGAGACTTCCAGCTGTTGCGGAAACACCAAAGTCTGCGCACACGAGAGATGTTTGTCGCGTTTCGCCAGAGACAAGGGTGTGCGTCAAAAGCAACAGAAAACAGGGTTACTGTAGGTCAAAAAGCGTTAAAATCTATCACTAACCTTCCATGAACCCTTTTGCACTTTTTATCATTTTGATTTTTTTACACATGTCATACTACATTGTTTGGTAAGGTGCGAAAGACATATAGGATGAAACAGGAAATTCAAGTTTTCTTTATAATGCCGCAGAAATGCACAAAAGTAACATTTTCCCGCTCATGTGACAACAAATCAATGAACCAAGTCCCGGTAATTAGAACCACTAATCAATTGCTAAGACTTTTATAGAAAAAGCACTCGCGCAATGGTCATAACGTCTGAAGCCACCGCCAAAGTATGATACAAACAAGGTGTGCATTTCCGGCTATTGATGCGAGGATACATCTTCCCGCGTTCGCTCGCCCATAGCTTGTCGGAAGTGTGCACTTCACAGGTCACAAGTACACATAGAAGGAAAAGTTAACCAGTCATCCGTCATTGTCGGCTTCTTCATTTCTTGAGGGAAACGGTGATCGTTACAATGATTACTGCCATGGCATTCTTCATTCTAACTCTGATATACCTTGTGTATAGTGACTTCAATTATTTTGCTACATTATTAATTATTTATTACTATGGAACGCCGAATCTTTCCAACTTCGATCCCTGGATGCCAGCATTTTCTAACTGATTATGGCAACATCTACCAGGGATTGCTCCACATAGCTGTACGGCACTATCGCCAGTTCCAGAAGGCTATTCCAGCCTTATGGACCGTCTTGCAACGTCTGCCGCTTGAAGTATTACAAGCAATGGAGGCAGCTACGTTTGCAAGAACGGAGGACGTGAAGGATCGCCTTAATGACGTCGCCGTTATTTTGAAAAGCGACACGGCATCCGACGCCATCAAAATCTTAATGGAAGCCGAGGATCTATTAGCCTCATATTTCGACGGTATATTGACACCGTCCAGCTACCAGAAGAAGAACACGACGAAGTCAGGAAAGCTGCAACAAATTTTCGAAGTGAAAATGGGCGGTGCGGACGCAGAGCTAGTTCTGGGTGTGTCCAAAGACCCCAATCCGCAGATTATAACTGCTTATTTCTAGAAGCCAAAAAAGACGACACTAACCGCCGTCAACACCAGCCTTCCCGTTGCCAGACCCGCCGTCGGAGGGAAAACAGGATGGAGGAAGTTTGGTTTCTTTATCGAGGGACAAATTCCCTCATGCATGAGTTCTTTTTTTTCAACAGGAGGGAAAAAGCAGTTGAGGGAATCAGAAGTGAGGGTCTATTTTCTGTGTGTATCTTGTGATTTAACCTGGAAAACAGCAAAAGGTATGCATGTGAGCGGAAATTTGTGTCGCATTTTGCCAGGGAGAAGAGTGTGTCAGGATTGGTGGAAAACGCGGTTACTGTGGGTCAAATAAGGTTAAGAGGCCGTTCGCGAGGTTTTTTAGGAGGGCCGACCCCCGATTTTTTGACCCCCCAATGTTTTGAGCCAAAAATGTTGGCACACCTAAGGGTAGTTCGGAACCGGAAGGATTTTGTCTGAAACCTTCTGCTTCTGGAGATATAGCGTCTGAAAGTTTATTACTCGACTTCCAGAAATGTACTTTCCCGACATCGTAGAGAGGTCCGGTTTGAAGCATTCGAAGCGTCTTGGGCTGAAAAGTTGAATGACATACTCGAAATTTTTTTAAACTGACAAAAATTATTGATTTTTATTTTTTGAAAACTTTGACTGGAAAAATCTCTCTTATTCTGTCGATGCACACCGAGCGGTCGGTACCGCGTTGTAGCCCGTCTCATTCTGCGTCGAATGGCACCAACCGGGGTTTCTGGGAATGGAGCCAAAGTGAATAAAGTGGATTTGAAGCCGAAAAGCCGCTAGTGCGCTGGAGAAAAACGACGCGTGCAACAGCTGGTCGGCTGCGTGAGGTCCTCGACACTTTTCGTGGTGGGACCGGTCCGTGCGCGTCCGAGGATCTCGCGAACACGCACACGTTTTCTTCAAGCGCACTATCCGCTTTTCGGCTTCAAATCCACTTTATTCACTTTGGCTCCATTCCCAGAAACCCAGGTTGGTGCCATTCGACGCAGAAAGAGATGGGCTACAACGTGGTACCGACCGCTCAGGTCCCATCGACAGAATAAGAGAGATTTTTCCAGTCAAAGTTTTCAAAAAATAAAAATCAATATTTTTTGTCAGTTTAAAAAAATTTCGAGTGTGTCATTCAACTTTTCAGCCCAAGCCGCTTCGAATGCTTCAAACCGGACCTCTCTACGATGTCGGGAAAGTACTTTTCTGGAAGTCGAGTAAAAAACTTTCAGACGCCATATCTCCAGAAGCAGAAGGTTTCAGACAAAATCCTTCCGGTTCCGAACTACCCTTAGGTATGCCAACATTTTTGGCACAAAACATTGGGGGGTCAAAATTTGGGGGTCGGCTTCTCCCCCTTGTTCCTAAAAAAGGTCGCGAACGCCCTGTTAAAATCTATCATTAACCTTCCATAAACCCTTTTGCACTTATTACCATTTCGATTTTCTCACACAATCATACTACATTGTTTGGTTAAGTGCAAGAGATGTATAGGATGAGACAGGAAAGTCAAGTTTCCTTTATAATGCCGCAGAAATGCACAAAAGTAACCTTTTCCCGCTCATGTGACAACAAATCAATGCATCATGACCAGTAATGAGCACCATTAATCAATTGCTAAGACTTTAATAGAAAAAGCACTCGCGCAATGGTCATAACGCCCGAAGCCACCGCCAAGGTATGACACAAACAAGGTGTGAGTTTCCGGCTATTGATGCGCGAATACATCTTCCCGCGTTCGCTCGCCCTAGCTAGTCGGAAGTGTGAACTTCACAGGTCACAAGTACACTTAAAAGGGAGTGCTAACAGGTCATCCGTCATCGTCGGATATTTCACCTCCCGCGGGCATCACCGATAGTTCCACCATGATAGTCACGATAATCATTGCCACGGCATCTATCATTCTTGTGTTTTTTCACATACTGTTCATTACCTTTCATTATTTTGATAATCATGACGCGACGCATTTTCTCGACGTCAATTCCTGGCTGCCAACACTTCGTAGCCGATTACGATAGTGTGCACCATGGATTGTTGCACATAATTGTGCGACACTATCTACAGTTCCAGAAGGTTATTCCAACCTTAGCAACTGTGATGCGACGCCTGCCGTTAGACTTGACTGAAGCGGTCAAGGCAGCGGCATTCGCAAGATCCGAAGATTGTCCGCGATCGAGAGATCGCAGATCTCAAATTTCCCGCCTCCGGCTTTTGGACACACAACGCCAAGGGTTGGGCCTACTCCACCGACGCACTGCGTTCTCGAGCGGACAACGGTCGTTTTTCGAGCACTCGCAGGGTCGCCCCATGCGTCACATTCCACGTTGCTTCGGATCGGCATTTCTTCGGATTCAGCGATGCTATCTTCGACTTTTTGTACCAGTCGCTTGAGGTAAAGCATAAATGATGACTAAACTTCAAAATGTAAAAATTGCATCATAAGTTTTGCCAAAAAAAGCAAAATAAATTTCGGATTGTTAGGGTGCCAACTTTAGAAGCTTATAACTCGAAAACAAAACATATCTGTTAAAACCGTTTAAGGAAGAGTTGTGTGTATACCAAATATGCTTCGAAATAAGCTCAGTTTGTGATAGTGGTTGCAAAATTAAAGTAGTTATGAATTAAATAGTGACATTTTTCGACCTTTTTAAGGTGCGACATCAGCTTTTATTGTTTTTTCGATCTAAAACAAGTTTACTTATGTAGTTTTATTGATTTTGTACCATAATTAACGTTTTATTTTAAATTTCAAATCGTTTTATGAATAAAAAATTTTTTGCTTAAACTTCATCCAAATTTCAATTTTTTGTTAATTGTTAAGCAAAGTATTAGTCTGAGAAGTTTTGATATTGAAAATCTTCTTTATACATCATTTTGTACCTCAAAAAGGTCGAAAAATGTCACTTTTTAATTCATAACTACTTTAATTTTGCAACCACTATCACAAACTGAGCTTATTTCGAAGCGTATTTGGTATACACACAACTGTTCCTTGAACGGTTTTAACAGATATGTTTTGTTTTCGAGTTATAAGCTTCTAAAGTTGGCAGCCTAACAATCCGAAGTCTATTTTGCTTTTTTTGGCAAAACTTATGATGCAATTTTTACATTTTGAAGTTTAGTCATCATTTATGCTTTACCTTAAGCGACTGGTACAAAAAGTCGAAGATAGCATCGCTGAATCCGAAGAAATGCCGATCCGAAGCAACGTGGAATGTGACGCATGGGGCGACCCCTCGCGCGCGCGCAAAAAAGACCGTTGGCCGCAGCAAGGGGAAAACCGGAACGCAGTGCCGACGGCTCCGACCAGATTTGTCCCATTTCGCTCGTATTATATATAATTTCCCCCCTAATTTACTGTTAAATTCCCCCGTTTCGCTCCCCTTCCGCTCTGTTGTACCGTGACGCTCTTTTATACGTGTTTATTCCGTTTGAATAAAGGTTTAATTACCCAAGTGAGGCTTGAGAGTAACACATCATCCGCGTCCGGACAAAGATGTCAAGGATCGCCTTCGCGACGTCGCCGATATTTTGGAAGCCGATAAGGCATCAGCCTCTATGGCAGTATTTATTGAAGCCCAGGATTTACTGGCGTCCTATTTTGATTCTAAGATGACACCAACATGCTACCAGAAGAAGTCCACGACAAAAGCCGGTAAATTACAGCACATTTTTGAAGTGAAGATGGGCATCGCTGACGCTGAACTGATTCTGGGCGTGTCAAAGGACGTCACAGTCCCGCGGATAATAACCGCATACTTCCAAAAGCCCAAGAAGCCGACTCCCATTGCCGTCATCCCCAGCCCTCCAGTGGTGCAACCGACTGTCTCCGGATGGGCGACTGTCCCAAAGAGAAGACGTTTTGTCTATTGATTTGTTTTTTTTTGTTATATTTATTTAGTGTGGTTGTTGAATGAATTGCGAAGTTATAATAAATGTTCCGATGATTAAAAAAGTTTGAAAAGGCGTTGCATTTAACGTTATACAAATTCAAAAGCAGCAGAAGATAAAAAATTTTTGGTTTTTTATTTTTATATTTGTTGCGCAGCCGAATTCTGTTTTACGCACTTTTGCAAACGGCGTACTAACCGCCAATCAGACAGGTGTTTTTCGATAAAAAAATTTATTCATCTTCAGTTTTCAAAACAATAAGTTGAAATTGATACCCATTTTGGACGCCAAGTAAGTGTAATACACACACGCAAAAAACGTAATGAGGATGTTTTTGTAACAAAACACTAGGAAACGCTCTTATAATTAACACTGTTGTTGTTGTTGAATTTGGCATTGGGCGGCATCTGGAGCCTCGCAATAAGGCATTGAAGCAGGCAATAGACGGGAATGATTACAGCTAACACAATCAACACAATTCCGCTGCAAAGGCATGTTTGGATGTATGTAAAAAAGTGTTATTTTGGTTGCAAAAGTTGTCTGGGCCACCAAATCGTATTTTAAATTTACATGAAGAGGGCGAAAAGTTTATTAAAACTAGCAAACTTACATAATGGTGACGGGCCAATCTCGTTGGCAGCACTCGTCGGCACAGCAAAATGCATCACATTGGAAATACAATCGCAACTTCTGGAAATGAAAAGTTATTTTGAATGCAAACGTGTTTTTTGATTATGTCCCTACCCTGTCTGGACGAATACCAACAGGAGGATCATCCAAGTCATGGTAGCAGAGATCAGCATCGGGGTCGGATGCGGGATGTTTTTGGTCTTTGGGGCCGAGCCAATAAGTGAGATTTGAAACTTCCGAAATTGTTGGGCCAAAACCGCCGGTCGCGAAGAAGGCTTTCCATTGCAGGGAGAGAGGCTTTGGGGAGATTTCATTGGCATATTTTACGCGGTACATGTTACCTGCAAGTTTGAGTTAGGCAAAAGGGTCCATTTAAATGTGGCTAAAGTACCTTTGAGTGGATAAAACCCGATCTGTTGCCGAAACGCGCAAGCTGGCAATGGCACGGATGCCATGGAAATGGCCAAGAACAGCACCCAAGACATCCATGAGTCAAAGGAGGGCGGTGATAATACCTGCATCAATGCATGGAGGATGTTAGGTTGGCGGGTTTTGATGCCGGACACACACTAGAAACGCCATAATTACAAAACATCGACACGTGGTTGTTTTACAAAACACGAAAAGTTTTCAAAAGTTATAAAATATGAAAACATCATACACGAAACATAATTAACAAAAAAATTAAAACCTTTCGCGAGACTGTTCCAAAAACTTTTCAAATTCCACATCCGAAACGCAATGCCAAACCGCCAACGGCATTCATTGAATAAACGCAACCATAAATTAAGTTTTCTGCACCACATTTGGCATTATGTATTCATAGGAGTAGATTTCAAATGTCCCACGCCTCCAATCTAATATACAAAATTGAGTTGTAGCGCAATACTGTTCGTATTTGTGTTTGAGGTTAGGTTTGAACAAACATCACAAAACACAATTAACCGAAAACGGAAATTTATTTGTTTCGTGTTCCTTTTTCAGGAACGCCGTCGTGATTGATGTTAAAAGTGTTTTAGTAGATTACAACAATAGCAATTTAGTTATCTTGTTATTTAAGAGACCAAAAAATAGGTTCAAAAAAGTGTGTGAATTCATAAAAGCTTTCTGAAAAGAGAATCCATTTATGAGTGAGTGTGAAAAGAGAGACCGTGTTTTTGTTTAAAAATAACAGCAATAACATCTATCTCAACAAGTGGTGTCTATTACGTGTCACGTTCTCGAATGCACTTGTGGGTTTTCAAGCTTCAAGCAAGACGGGTAGAAAATAACTTATTTTATTAAACCAGTTGCAAGCTGCGCGTGCCATATCTGCAAATGATGCATCTGGCTATGAATGCCGCTTCTAGAAAGCTGTTTTTGACGCTTCTAGCTTCTCTTTGGTCGCGGATAAAAAGTTCAAAGAGAGCGTCTGTGAAGTTTTTTGTTTGGGGGAACAACATACAAAAAAGTGGCGAAAACAACCGGAAAAATAAGAAGAGAAAATGCCATCACAGCTTTTATGTGAAAAGCGGGACGTCAGTCGTCAAAAGTGACAGCAAAATGTGGTGATAAACATCTGTTGGGGTTTGAGGTTGGATTTCAACAGTTTAAATTTAACGGTATTGATTTCGTGGATGAGTTTGCGGTTAAAAGTTTACTTTGATGATAAAAAAGAAAAACAAAGTATTGAAAAATAAGTATGAAGGGCCGTGATGGCACAGCAGAAAAGTTGAACATTGCCCTAGCTTGTGGGGACAGCTGCAGCTGTTTATTGGATTGTAGCATGTTGGCGCGTTGAAACGTGTTTTTGGGGGATGTGTGAGTTGAACAGTTGAACAATTAGTCAATCGAGTGAGTGATGGAGGGGGTTTGAGAATAGAATTTTGGGCTAATTTTTGGAAATGGGAGTTGAAAGTTTGAAGTTTTTCCTTAAAGGGCTAAATTCAAAGATCACAAAATCCTCTAAAGACGTCCCATGAGAACTTGAAACAGTTTCTATCCTAATTGAAATCAAAAATGTTTCAATCTATCTCCAACAATCTGCAAATGGCACAATAGCCCCCACAAAACTGGCCCCAAGCATGGCCATAAAACCCTTAACAGAGTTGTGTCATGCATAGCAAGTGCTTTATCATCAACGACCCTGTTCAAAAGAATGTCTAACACTCGAGCCAGGGCCGCCCTTCCGAAAAGTGCCCCCTTTTTTAACAAGCGTCACCAAAGGCAAGAAACAGGAACACACCACCGACCATTGGAGCTAAAAATGTGCCGGAGGGGAGGTTGACGATGGCATTGCCGTTGTCGTTCGTCATGGAGCTGCCACCCGCTTCCGCCAGCTGGGTTTCGGACAGTCAGCGACTTTTGAAACGGTTGTAGTTGTAGGCAACGAGTAAACGAACGACTTTTTGGGACTAGCTAGCCTAGCTGTAAGCCCCATCAAGTGGAAACTAAATTGCCTTGTCGACGACAGGCGAAACAGGACTGATAATAACTCTAAACGCAGAAAGAATTGGGCATTTGCATGACGGCACATAAAGTTTAAAAAGGAGTTTCTGGAAGTGGAAAGCGACATTTTGATTTGCAACTTCCTTTCTGACAGAATTGTTATTTTCTGGAAAGTGTGTTTTGCTATGAATGAGACTTCAAAGTTGACTACAAAACCCAAAAAAAGTAATTATAATTTAGTATGTTGAAAATGTCGAAAGAGGACGACATCTGACCGTGCCAATAAATTTTTCTTCAAATCACAGTTCAAAACTGTAAATAATTTTAAATTTTGACACGTTTCGATGACTACGCAAAGGCCCGCCAAAAAAACACCTTCCCGGATTACGATAAGCCATCTCAATATTATGTGTTTTCACAAATCCCCTAAATCCGATACATACTTCCTGAAACGACTTTATGAAAAAAGCAAAAAAAAACTATAACACCGCCACAAACTCGAGATTCAAAACTTAAGAATTGACCCTTCTAAGTAAGTGTGTTTTTCAACGCTCTCAAAAGCTTCCGCCAAGAAAAAGTTGAGTTGTTTTGTCAGTCATATCTGGCGCATAGCCATCTTTATGTGATGTGTATTTTAAGAAGTCGGCAAGTTTTTGCTTAGTTTTGAGACACTTGCCATGCCACGGCGCGGAGCCATGACACTTTTTTTGAATGGCAGCAGTAGAAGTCAGTTGTGGGCCGCCTATTTGTGTATTTCGCTGAAAATGCTTTGCAAAATTTACCCGTCTGGATGGATATAGATGGCAACCGGAAGTGAATTTTCATGGTTCAGTTGTCTGTGGCTTGTGCAGTTCTTAATTTTTGTAAAATGTCTTAAAAATGGTTTCAAACATTTTACATTTTGATTTTTTACATTTTATTATACAACTTCACCGAATACAGAAGAACAAATCAAATCGGGGTTAATCAGATCACCGGATATTGCAAAGCGGATACATGAAAAGCATATTGTAACTTATTGAAGTTTGTTTATTGCTGGAAATGTACAGTAGAGTTCGAATCATATAACTGTGGTCGGTTCGTGCTTTGAAGCATCAAAAACAGCATACTGAACCGGTTTGCCAAATCCATGCGTCTTATTGGCGTCGACACTGACTGCTCGTGTCAGCTTGTTCTTCTTCAGCTTGACTGTTTCGAGGTCGACGTCATCGGGGAGACGGTATTGCCGGCTGATCTCAGACAGGGCAGAGTTTGGGTTATTCGGGTTTTCCTTGCGGGCATGGACAAGAACGTCAAAGCCATAAACATCGACGTCAATTTCATCGACTTCAAAAGCAGGGAAGAAGTTCAAGTCGATCTGGGCATGGAATTTGTCGTCGTCGTTGGTGACTTTGGCGAATTCGTGTGTGGCGCTGTTGCCGTTCATCCTGAAAAGGGTTTGATTAGTTTCGAAGTTGAGATAAGATAGGATAAAAAAACTTACATTGGATGCTCCCATTCAGTGCTGCTCATCCGGCGAATCATGCGGACTTTATCACCGAATTTGTTTCGCTGCCAATCGACTTCATCGGTATTGTGAAGATTCGGCGCATGGGGCGACGTTGGTGATGTCGGCTTATCGTGATCATAGGGAGATTGTGGCGGGCTTCCGACGGGGGAAAGTGGTGGCAACATCAAGGAGCTGCGACGGCGTTGGGCAATGTTAGGATGGTTGTGTTCCGACATGGTAATCAGAAATAAGGTAAAGGTTTAGCTTTATTCGAGACTGGCTCAAATCTCAACCCCACATCCTTCCCTTTTATACCCATCATATCCCCCTGATCCCCGCCCTAGAGGTCATGCCGGATCAGCGAAATCAACAAGGTCCGCCTCCTTGGCTAAACATTTGACCCTAAAAATAAATAAAGCAACTTCCTGCCATCAGAGTACAAAGTTTCAAAGATGGCCGAACTCAGCTTGAACACAACTTTGATTTATGCTATCATGCCGGAGGGGACCAGAGGAACCCAGGAGGGACAAAGCCAAGGTTCGAACAACACCTGCCTACGTGGCAAGGGTAAGAACGAAAAAAAGATACTTCCTGCCATGCCCCGGAAACCCGTGTCAATCGGTACATATGTGTTGTTGCTTTGTTTCGGCGGCAACGTAGTTAATTGACACGTTCAGGAATGTCTAATTAATGATAGGGAAGTTTTTTTTGACGCTTCCTGGTGGGTATACAGGGTGGCCAGATCGGCAAAAAGTGATCACTAAACAGTGATTAGAGGTGATATTTTTGTGTTTTTTGAATGTTTTATGTTACATTTGACCTTTTTATTTTTCAAAACAATTAGCGTACCAGCATCCTAATCGCAATATCACATTTCCAACACCGATTTCTACTCTTTCAACGACCCTGTTATGTTTACCACAACTTTTGACAAACAATTTCACCATGTTGTCATTCTACAGTATCCCCACACTGTACCTCCAACCAACAAAACGTTGTCTGTCATAACCCTCAATCACCCTAAAGTTAATGTTTCAATTACCACCTGAGTCTTTTCAACAAATAACATCAAATGTCAAGATTGGAATGCAAAAAACAAAGAAACAAATGACGTTTAACACAACTCAAAAATAAACTTGCCACATCCCGACAAGCTCAAAGGGCGCCACCTCGACCTGATTGTCGTCTGACTTGAACTTTAGAGTTCGTGTTTTTTGTTGTTTCTAGTTGTTACGAAATAAAAATAGAACCCGCGATCCACAGGCGCATGGAAAAGCAGAAACATTCTGTAAATTGGGCGTCATCTGTTCGACCTCGAGTAATGGGACTTTATATAAACTGGCGAAGCACATGATCAGTGATAAAGTGATCAGTAAACAGATTTAATGCAAATAGGAATAAATATTTTGATATTAGCAAAAAACTGGCTATATGTCATGCCATTGAAGACTGTATACGGTAGAGATCGGATAAATTTACAATAATGTTTGCTCAATCATGATTTCCTCATAACCTGGAGGCGGATTCAGATCGAATGTACGGAATTTGACGTCGATACTGGCAGCTTCTTCGACGAAAACGCAGGGATAGACCTGGCCGCGGATATTCGGGATTGTGATGGGCAGTTCTTCGTTGTTTTTGAAGAATCTAAGGTCAATGTGGTCGAAAGCGACGCCCTAAAAACAACATTAGGGAGTATTGGTTAAAAATAGAAGGTAAAAACATACGATGGAATCACCCTCGGACATTTGCAGGTCGATAACACCGAGTTCTTCGCCGTTGGAATAAACACGGCCATCGTGGTGGAGCATCCAGGCATTTTCGAGGATGGGGGAGTTCGATAAGTTGGCTGAACGGGTCGCCAGGCCGATTCCCCAGATACCTGAAATGGCAAGATTTAGGTTTTGATTTTGATTATATATAGAAATTTAGCAATTTTGGATCAAAATAACATACCATTAACCTGGATCGTAGCCTGGAAGTAAGCCTTATTCTGAACAATCGGAGCCGTCGCCAATGCGCCACCACTGCCACAGATGCGAGTACCCGCTTTTAACAGGATAACTTCGCGGCCTGGAATTGATTCATGTTGACAAATATAAGTGTCCCATCGATTCAAAACCCAGACTCACCCATAAAACTCGTATCAAGCTTGACACAATGAACCTCTTCACGTAAATGGGCATAGCTCTCATTTGCCGTGGCAAAGCTCGGCCCTTGAAGACATTCTAGACATGTTCTAAATGGAAAACACGACATTGCGGTCGACTCGATGAGTTGGATGAAACTGAAAGCAATGTCGTTCGTTAAACAAAGCCTGAACCACGCAATGTCGCGTTGACACTTTTGTGTTTGCACGCTTGACGCAATTAGGTACGCAAATGCAACGGAAATAGGTCTATTTCAAAACAACAGAGTAAAATTATAATCTTAATGTCCTTAACTTGGGATAATAAAAGATAACACCACGTGGTGAACATAAGACAGCATGAATAATAAACATAGCTTGTAAAGGAAGCCGTCAAGTAAAATCAATGAAAAGCATGTGCGTATGCATGGAAGACAGATGCATTTTTGAACACAGGCAAGCTTATTGTTGTTTGTTTTTGATAAATTGAACATAAAAAAAGCTGTCTAGACTGTACTACATACGAAAAGGGGATATATTAAGTATTTGTGGAAGTAGAAAAGTGGGAGACAGAGAAAACTTGAAAGGAAGTGCGCAGGAACTGGATAGCCACAGGCAATGCACGAGGTTAGCTTGGCGGAAGGAACAGAATGCCAAGGGTCTAACAAACGAAGCTTAAAAATTTGAATATCCGTCGTTTATGGACAGCGGTTGCAAAATGAACATGATGGAACGAAACAACATGAAGCAAATGGATTTGCAAATAAAATTTGTACAAAAATGTAAAAAGCTTGTTTAAAATTGAATTGAACTGAAATTGATTGTAAAAATGTTCCGTCTTGGCGATTTTCCTCAACCTTTACACTCGAAGTCTGATTAGTTTTTTTTGGTCTTCTGTTGACATCATATTGCGTTCAATACTTCCTGACAAGCTATCACATATGCGTATGAATGGATAAACAGCTAATCGTCGACAACTAACAAAAAATTTATAGATTCCAGTTTTGCCGAGACCAAATGTTTTCGGATTACGCTGAATGCTACAAAATGTTGACTATTTTTGAACTTTTTGCAGAGTTGCAAAAGTGTGGTTTAAACTTTTCGGGGAGTTGAGAGGCAATTTTAATCTTGACTTTCTCACGGATAATTTATTCAAATCTTTGATGGGCGTTTTGATTTGACGTTTTTGGGTCTTTCTGGTATTGGGGAGGTTGTTTGAGTTATGATAACTTGGGTTTTATTGGTAGTTTCCATCACTTTTTTCAGTAGAATCCGTGTGCCAGTTAATGTAAGCAAACTCATTAAACCCTTTTTGCGTATCTCTCGCGTTTCTGAAGGCCTCGGCCACCCTAAACAAGCCTCAAGGCGATGTTTGCCGCAACCTCGACCGACGACGACAATTGTCGACGATGGGATGCCTAAGCCGATAGCTCGAGGCGAAGTTGGTCGTTCGGCGGCGGCCAGTGCCCATAGGCAGTTGTCATCACCGTCCTTTTCGAAAGGCGCCCGTTTATACTTGCCGTTATGTCAGTCCTCCTTGTGCATGCCGATGGCGACATTGTTGTTTTTTCGGAGGACTGCGGTGAAGCCTTGCTCCTGTCGGTCCATATCGCTCGTGGCACTTTCCCTATGAACATCGATCATCGCAAATGGCGGCGACGGGTCTCCCGTTCACTCCCGACGCGTGCCAACACATTTACCGCCCGCGGCTATCAACTGGCAGGTTATTTATCACACGCGGGGATCACCGTGATGGCAGCCCGAGGGAGGGAGATCGATGGCATTTCATGCTCGCGATGATCGAGTGCTCCATCACTTTTTGTCAAAGGCGATTGAAAAATAATGGCGGTTGCACTAATAACATTGTTTTTACTTACGCGAAGGAACATGCTAATGGGTTTTTTGAAAATTGTGACTTTTGTCTTTGAAAGTTGGTATTAATTGGCACCTATTAACATACTGTATCGTCAAATAAAGCTGTTTTCGCAGTTTTTAAGTCTAAACTGTCTATGTTCTTCGTGCTGTTTGTAAATCCTGGCCGTCTTCCCCGTGAAATCCAATCCCTCGAAACAGCCTTCGACCTTCTAGTTCCCGAGGACTGCAAATTGAACATTTGTAACGATGTATCGCGGATAGTATTTCGTTTGTTGACACTGATGACCACCGAGCATCAGCTTCTGATCACTTGTTCCTGTTGTCGGCTTAAAGTGACGGAATTTCATAAAAAGTGTCCCGCCACGAATGTTTTTCACGTTTCCTCATCGGAAATTACACGCCCCACCGCATCTGTCATTGCGTCAGCTTCTTTCCAAACCGTGCAATTAGCCTTGCCCTATATCGCCTCAGGGCAAGTGCACCCCCAATTTTGGTTTTAAATGTAAATGAAATGAGAAAAAAACGATAACCTTTTGAACGAGTTCATGTATTCGTTTTCGTAGCCTTTGAGGAAGTACACTTTTTTCATTCATGCCAGCTTGCAGATACCCACCCCGAATGCTCCAAGGCACCTCCGTGCACTCCTGCAGCTGATGTTGCCCCTGCGCGATGGCCATGGCGTCGTCGTTGGTAGGTTCCTTATCATTTGGCTGTGCTTAACGCCATTCGCTACGGCTTGGGGCATCTTTGGCATCGATAGTGACAACCAGCAATTGAGTTTGACCCCGGGTAGTGGTGAGGGCAGTGTTTTTGGAGCGGGAAATAATAAACGTGAGTTTTCGATTCCATCTTACACTCAAAATTACCGTATCTTTCAGCTTGTGCCGACAAATGCGACCTCCGCTCATCATATTGCAAACGATGGTCAGCGACGAACCATACATGTGAATGTCGTGTTGGCTTCACGCGGATGCCAGACGGGAAGTGCATGATTCTCTCCCTTGCACGGAATCACAACAACAGTGACAGTACAAAAGATGAAAACGGCGGATGTGTTCTTGGAAAAGCTGATAAAGCAGCGACGAGAATACTGACAGAAATGTTGAAAAATTATGACAGGAATTTGGTTCCATCGATTCAAGGCGTCGATGTCGATGTTGAATTGCTGATTCAGAAGGTCTCCGAAATCAATGAACTTTATTCGTCGTCAAAGATGGATATATTGTTTAGTCAAATTTGGCATGATCCTGGGCTTAATTTCACTGTGAGTGTGTTTTTGGGGGTTTGCGTGTGCGCGCACCCGCGCACTCACCCGCGCACGCACACTTAAAAGTGCGCACACGATTTTCATATTGTCTTAAAAATGCCCCATACTTCCAACAACAACATTTTCTAATCCAAAAACCAAAAAATTCCAGGCCGAAGAAGGCGCAAACTGCCTCACCAACCTGTCCCTCAGCTTCCGCATGGTCGATAGCCTGTGGCTCCCGAACGTCTGTCTCGTAAATTCCAAAGCGTCAAGTGTTCATTCCTCTCCGACACCCAACATATTCCTCGCCATCCTTCCCAATGGCACTGTCTGGATGAACTATCGCGTCGTCGTTGAATCTCCGTGCCACATGGATTTCACTACAGTAAGCCTTTTTCTTTCCTTTTTAACCCAATTCACACCTTTCCAGTTCCCCATGGACAGAATAGTCTGTTCCACCATCTTTGAATCATATTCCTTCAACGTGGGCAAAGTAAGATTACATTGGAAACGCCATGGAGATCCTGTCGCCATCATCGGCGAAATTAATTTGCCAGACTTCCGGATGACACACTATGTCCACGAAAAAGCGACTTTCGAGTATCCGGCCGGGACTTGGGATCAGGTAGGTGACAAAACGTATGGTTAAAAACACCACGTGTGCTTGTCAGTGTCTGTGAGCCTGGGTTTTCACACGTATTTTGAGGAGATGATTGATGGCTTTTGCAAGTTGTCAGTTTGAAGAAAAATATTATTTCAGCTCAACATTAAACTATATTTTCGGCGGTCTTACGGGTTCTACATTCTTCAAATCTATCTCCCGACTTATTGCATGGTTTTGATGTCGTTTATTAGCTTCTGGCTGGATCGGAAAAGCCTTCCGGCCCGGGTCACCTTGGGCGTGAGCTCATTGATGGCACTGACCCTGCAATACAGTAATGTAGCTCGGAGTTTGCCGAAGGTGTCCTACGTCAAGGGGATTGACTTGTTCATGTTCGCCTGTGTTGGGTACATTTTCATGTCTATCGTCGAATTGGCCATGGTGGGAGCCCTTGAGAAGCAGATCATCCGAAGATGTGGGATTGATTCGCCCAATGAAGATGATGCGTTTCCGAAGCGGTCTTTTCAGCGGTCTTTTGGGGATAATAAAACGGTAACCCCTTTTCAATTGGCATAAATATCGATAAAAAACCCAACTTTCAGATCCATCGCTTCCGCCGAATGGAATCCCCAGCCAGTGGCAACAGTTGGGCCAAATCCATGTGGTCGAAAGTGGTCGAAGACGCGACCTTTGTCGAATGCCCCCAGCCACGCCCTCCGGCAAGCAACGCGGACCCCGAGGCGGAGGACTTTGGCGGTGATCGGGGCCTAAGTCCGACGGATTCCGCGGAGCCGAGTTCGCCGACGAAACGAAAAGGCAAAGCGCTAACTTGGGTCAAGAAAAGTGTTCGTCGACGACCGAAACCACCACAAGTGCCGAAGTTGTTCGATATGTGGAGCGGCGAGGACTTGGATTTGTATGTTTTTACAACTTTTAAGTTTAATTTTAATTAGAAATTTGCAGATTTTGCCGAAAACTTTTCCCGATCTCATTCACCCTACTCAACTTTGTCTACTGGATGTACTACACCGCCAAATCACAAGAATAACTGTGGTAATCCACGGATAATTTATGTCAAATTCCTTCATTTGTCGAAGCTTTTAACTTTTGCGGGTTATGTTACAGCAATAAATTTGCGATTACTTTTTTATTTGGCCAAAAAAACGACAATTGTTTACTGCAACAAGTTGTTGACGGGTATAACACACAACATGTGAAAATCCTGTCTTCTAGTTGAGCCCATTTCGGCAACGTTTTGCAAAAGCAAGTGAATCTTCATAATTACCAATACTTTCTCGGGCAAGTTTTACAACTTTGTTACAATCGTACGCTTCGCTCTCAAAGTCAAAGTTGTTGTAAATTCTAGCTTTATCACAGCCCGCTTGGTTGATGTCGATTTCCTGTACGACTCCCCCGACTGTCGTTGCCACTCTGCACGCACTGTTTGTTATAGAGGTCACAATGCCACACAACTGCAAAAAAATCAATAATAAAATGAATTCAGCAATAAAAAGAATAGACTGTACTTACACCGTTGGAAAATTGGATGATATCACCAAGCGAAACCCTCTTAATGAGATCCGTTAAAGACGAAAGCACATTATCAACTGTTTTTCCAACGTTTGGATAGTTTGAGGAGTTGCTTGTTGAGTTGCTTGAGCCCATTGCTAATAATTTGATTATTGAACGGTGAAAGTTGAAATTTTAGTTCGATAGTGCACTCTGAAACCTTCTGAAAATTTGTATTCGTTACAAAAAAAAACACATACCCTCCTGTGCACGAACTTTGAAATTTCTCACCACAAGTCACCGCAAGTCACCGATCAACTTTTTTGATGGCCTCCTACTCGGCCTATGGCAGCCAGATTTTAATAAATTTCATATCGAAGCCGGGACTTGTTAGGGGCTATCGATAGAGACCAGAAACGCCGGGATTGGAATCGAATTGGCCGAGAAAATGCCATCCAAAGTAAGCCATCAAAGACCAGGTGCGCGCGAGTTTCAAACTGACCACCCAGGTTTGACACATTTGCTCTTGGCGAAGCGTCAGCAGCGTCTGGGTCCGCACCTGAATTTCATAAATCCGCCTTGTTTGACCCCGCATTTCATTTAAAAAGTTGCCTAATCAGTCAAGAGTTATGATAGAAGCAAGAAAATGGGTGTGAAAGGGCTAATTAGGGAGTATTTTCATAATCTGGGCGCATCAAGGACCACCCACGTGGACCACCGCAGTGGACAAACTCTAAAATCCGAGTGTCAAGTTTGGCACCTTTGTTGTTTCTATCTTGGCTATTCCTACCTTTTCCACGTTGCTCTTACAATAAGAAAGCTATTCCAGTGATAAGGTGACATTTGATAACAAAATTTTTAGGGCGAGTGTGAAATCTGGGTGGTCGATTTGAAACTCGCGCGCAGCTGGTCTTTGATCGCTTACTTTGGATGGCATTTTCTCGGCCAATTCGATTCCAATCTCGGCGTTTCTGGTCTCTATCGATAGCCCCTAACAAGTCCCGGCTTCGATATGAAATTTATCAAAATCTGGCTGCCACAGGCCGAGTAGGAGGCCGTAGAAAAAGTTGATCGGTGACTTGCGGTGACTTGTGGTGAGAAATTTCAAAGTTCGTGCACAGGAGGGTAATCACAGAACAAGCACGAATTTAAAACGAAACCGGGGGTACTAGAGCGCGTTATAATGCTCTTCTGCGTGAAGACTACTCAGATAGTTTTAACTTGTTCAAAAGCATAAAGTAAAAATTTGGCTTTCGTTCTTGCTTTCCTCTGGTGGTTCAACGCATTTATACCGATTGAACTTCGTTGAAAAGGGCGTGATACATAGTACCGTAAACCGAAAAATTTAACCCATTACAAAATAGACATCAAAACCCCTTTCTGTTACTGCAAAACCAGTTCTTTAACGTGACTTTTTGCAGAAACTTTCTGACTTGTTGACCTCTGAATACCGAGCACAGGTGATTAATCAAGTAAAAATATCTTTCGTAATGTATTGAAAGTAATTAATTACGATCGCAAGGCAGAACAAAAACTATTGTGACAGAAAGCTTATCTATCTTACGTTTTTTTGTAATAACAAGTAACTTGTTTTCATTACAAAATTTTTGACCTCACTACTTTTCCGGGGGACTAATAAAACTCCGCCTTTTTAGATAGCGCAAAATACGAACGCTTGGTATGAATATAAGGGGGTTGTGTCAGGGCATTATCATTTTACAGTTTTAGTCACGATGTTTTGTTACTTCTGTGTCTCCGTCAATGATAACGTGTGATGCATAAATGGTCAATAACATTCGTGCTTTTCAGATAATCAACGGATGGGGTCCGGGTCGGACGTAGTAGGGTGCAAATCCCACAACCTGACCAGACGTTATACAAAAAGTCAACTGATCGGAAGCATTCTGGAGATTGAAAACTATTTTGCTAACGTCAGTTGATAAAACGTATTTGTTTTCTAAGTATTACAAAAATGTAATTTTTTCAGCATTACGCAGTTGTTGTGGAAGTCCAAGACGACGACGTCTTTATTGTCCACCTGACGGAAGACGGCACTGTTACCCGCAGAAATGCTAACACCACCTCAACAGGGCGAAACGTCAGGATCAACAATGCCTGTGATGGTGAGCTAAAGCCTTTTGCTCCAGATGTCATTGTCAAACGGGCCATGTCAAAAATTGGAACCCATGAGTACGAGTTGCTGACTATGAACTGCGGACATTTCGCAACCTGGTGCCGATACGGAGAACATCGTCTTATTCAACATGGTTTCGATTTCAACGAAAAAACAAAAGAGCTTAATGTAAGGACTGCTTTGCTTGAATCAGGCAACAAAAAAGTGAATCTCTCTCTTGGCGAAATTAAAGAGAAATGGAATCTTAAGTGTGACGGTGACGGAGTTAATGTTGGATTGGGCGCTCAAGCACGTTATGCGACGTCTACTCTTGGTCCACTAAAGGGAACACTTGGCACTGTGGAAGGTGGTACGGGTTTGAAGGTTGCGGAGGATGGCATCGAAGCAGGTGTCAAACTTAATGCTCGAGCTGCTGCTCTGTCTGTCGGCCGAGCGAGCGTTGAAGTCGGACCGTCTTTAGATACGGGAATCAAAGTTGGAGAAGACGGAGTCGGTCTATCTGTTGCTGGCTTTGGCTTTGAAATCGGCAAAAAGACCCATGTCTCGCTCTTCGGCTTCAAAGTTGGATTTGACTTCAGTTAGATTCATGTATCAACGACAGTTTATCTTTTTAACATGAATGACTTTAACCACTTTGCCATTGTTTTAAATAAAATTGTTATTAAACAAGTTTTACTATTGCTTGTTTTTTTATTGACAAACATTTTTAAACTTTTTCAAAAACTACTTTAATCGATAAACTTGCTTAAAATTACGTTTCCAACGCTTTAAGGAGACGTTTACCAAGCCGGCCATCAAGATTGATCCTCTTGACATTGTTGTCGACGAGAATCACTCTGTTTTCTTGTTTCAATACTTGGAACTTGCCCACGTCATTCAAAATGTTGGCAAATCGTGAAAACCGGCGTGAGTCTTCAGCGTCTTCCGGGTCAGCCTCATCAAATTGAAACTCAATATTTTTAAGGGAAACAAGTGACTTGTCTTTAATGTCAGGAAGTTTCCCCAAGACGAACGCGTAAACGTATTTTAGGATTCTATCCAGAACTTGCTTGCCTTTAAGACCCTTGAAGTGGAGTTGATCGGTTAACGCTTCAATGAGACGCTTGTATGGGGCCGTTTCTGGGGTGATTTCTGAAAAGTGTTCATCGACGAGTACCACTTTGTCAGAGCGCTTCTGAACCATGATTTTATTTTCTTCCAAAGCATCTGAGAACATCTGGAATCGACGAGCATCTCGGACATCTTCTGGGTCGCTGGTGTCAAAATTAAAGTTGATTTTAGCAATGGAGACTAATGAGTTGTCTTTCATGTCAGGGTGCGATTGAAGCAGGAAAGCATGGACGAATTTGAGTATCTTTTCAAGAATTTGGTCTCCAGTTTGGCCGGTGAAGTGAATTTGGTCGGTGATGGAGAAGTTTGTGGGGTTGACAGATGGCAAAGTTGTATCTGTAGTTGATTCAGAATACGGTGTGGTCGAGGATGTGGTGGCTACAGAAGGTTTTTCAGTGGAAGTTGTTCCTTCAGATTGTCTCGTGGTAGCAGAAGTTGTAAAATTGTACGTTGTAGTTCCAACAGAGGACAGCAACGTCGTTAATGTCGTGCCATCAGAAGGCTGCTCCGTCGACAGTCGAGTGCTAACTACCGACGATACAGTAGTGGAATCAACCGTCGTCAATCTCGTGCCATCAGAATGCTCCGTCGACAGCACAGTAGTAGTCACCGGCGATACAGTAGTTAATACTGTTGTATAGTCAGCAGTCGTCAATCTCGTGACAACAGTCGGCTGTTGCGTAACCTTTGAAGTAACCACAACTGGTCGTTTGGTCGTTTTCGGACCACGATAAACAGGTGGAAAAACCACACTTCCCTTCGACGTCGTAACTACAGTCGAATTTTCGCGCTCTTCAATCATAGCTCCATATGTTTTCGCCTGGGCAATAACTTGTAGCGGGGTCAACAGGATTGGAAGACCAGCCAACAACATACTGAAAAGTTCTTCTGCCGCCGCCGCTGCTCCTGCCGTCACTCCAGAAGTTCCGGCTTCTATCCCCAACTCCTCCAGCTTTTCCGCGGCCTTCTTGCCGGCCTCTTTCAACCCATCATCATCACCTTTTTTTTCCTCTTCCTTTTTCTCTTTTGGCGTCGTCGGCTTTTTTGTGGTAGTTGTCGTCGTTTTTGAAGTTGTCGAAGTTCTCTCCGTTGTTGACGTCTTCTGAGTCGTACTCGATCTCGTCGTTTTTTCGGTCGTTTCTGTGGTGGCCCGAGAAGTTTTCTCAGTCGTCTGCTGCGTAGTGGGTTCAGTAGTGCGTTCAGTAGTTCGAGCTTCTGTGGTAGTGGATTGCTCAGTTGTCGTTTTAGGGGTCGTCGAAGGATCCGTAGTCGATGCAGGCGTCGTTGAAGAATCGGTTGTCGAGGTCTTCGTCGAAGAATCTGTAGTCGTTACCGTTGTCGGAGCCTCGGTCGTGGTTGTTGGGGCCTCATTACAATAAAGAAGTTCGTCCATCTCGCCGATTATCTTCTCAATGGCTTGTTGGATAGCAAAAAAGAGTACTTTTTCATTAGCATCACTAGCATTGACAATATTAGTCGTAGCAACAGTCCAAAATAAAAGGACGACAGAAATGGGGAGCCGCATTTTGGCGCTCTATGAATCGCGACGGTTTTATCAAGCGCACTTATAAGCAATTATGACATTCATCCCAAGCTAATAAAGACCATTAAGGACCACTGACATTGCCACATTGCCTTATTACGCACAAACAGACGTTAACAAATAAATGACGACTAAATTGGAATTAAAGTTATTGCTTTTTGGCCAATTAATAATGTCATTAAGTGTCTGTGTTTTTACAAATAAACGTGAAAATGAAGTTTAAAATAACCATTTATAACAACAAAACTCTTCAATTCGGCTTATTAGAAGGCTGTTTGGGTGAAACTGCTTTACAAGGGAATGCTTTAAAGTCACCCGCGCCAATCGGCTCGAGACCTATACCATTCGAAAGAGCACAAAATTCTAAGGCGAAATGTCGAGTCCGTTTTTGCCAATCGATAATTTGAATATTTTTTTCGATTTTTTAAAGTTTTTACGGGGGCAAAGTCATGGTTGTCCCGACTTTTGGAACCATGGTCCGCCGAGCTGGAATGGTCTAGTGGTTAGCGCAAGCCACTGGAACGCTCTGGGTCACAGGTTCGAGTCCTCACTGCCTGCATTGGGACTCCGTTCCTGTGACCTGGAGCTGCGATTTCTCAAACTGCTAGTTTGATTTTTATTATTGAAATTTTTATTTTTTTATTTTTTTCCAAGTCTCGAAGCTGTTACTTGAAGACAAGCTGGTCGTCGAGATGTTAAATTCGCATCCCGCAGTTTTCCAGCCCTCGTTTTTCAAAGTGCATTCGCAACCCAAACTTAACCGTGCATTCGAAGCCCAGACTATTTTGTTTCAAAGCTAACCTGGCCCAGACTTGAACGGATAACTTTGACATTCAAGCGGTATTCAAAACCCGGCTTTGAACAGCTTTTTGAAATTTGCGGTTTAAATGCTAACGCGGATTAACGGCCGGGCTTCTATTACGCTTCAGAGACAAAGTTTTGCCATCTCGGCATAAAATCAAAATTTAAAATGAACCGTGAAAGCTTGTTCAAATTAAAGCATGAATCTTTACCCCGAAGTCCAACTGAACATTGCGCTTCAAAGTTCAAGTCTGAATTCCACATCGAAATCTAAAAAGCAGTTTCATTTAATGAAATATGCATGAGTAACAGCTTCGAGACTTGGAAAAAAATAAAAAAATAAAAATTTCAATAATAAAAATCAAACTTTAGCAGTTTGAGAAATCGCAGCTCCAGGTTACAGGAACGGAGTCCCAATGCAGGCAGTGAGGACTCGAACCTGTGACCCAGAGTGTTCCAGTGGCTTGCGCTAACCACTAGACCATTTCAGCTCGGCAGACCATGGTTCCAAAAGTCAGGACAACCATGACTTTGCCCCCGTAAAAACTTTAAAAAATCGAAAAAAATATTCAAATTATCGATTGGCAAAAACGGACTCGACATTTCGCCTTAGAATTTTGTGCTCTTTCGAATGGTATAGGTCTCGAGCCGATTGGCGCGGGTGACTTTAAAGCATTCCCTTGTTAGGCACCGTTTTCATTGACGGCACCGTTGACGTACTCGAAATATTTGAGACACTTGTCACACTTTGGGTCGTTTGCATGGACGGTAACTCCGAAGAAGAGTTCGATGGCGCCACTGACACTGAAGATGACGCTTGACTCGGGGGGATCGGTTTTGCTTTTTCTTCCTGTGCTGCTCGGAGGGCAATGTTGTACATGTTGCCGTAGTGTCTCTTGTAAAACTGAAAACAACCAATTTCTTTTCAGTTCTTTGACTTGGTGCAACATCAACCGACCTCCTGCATTTCGGCCTGCTTCGGATCCGCAATCAACCCCGCCAACAGTGACGCCGTCGGATACTTGCCACAACAAGGGTCCACCCCAGTGCCTCCAGGCGTCGTGTCATCGAGGACCGGGCCCAGGTTGAAGTCGAACGCTTCACTCGTGTCGAGGATGTTTTTCTCGTCGAAGAAGACCTTCTCTGTCCGGGTTAGACGGTTGCCATAGATGTCGAACCATTCCCAGACGAAATAACAGAAAATGGCAGAACCTACGCCGAATAAGTTGGATACCGTAGCCGCCGCTGCCAAAACGACAGAAATGACCCCAAAAGTGAATACAGAAACGACACTCGGCGCGAAACAGCCAATCGCAAAGGGCACACAATCTGAACTCCTCGATCGACGTGAACCGCCGCCAATACTCGGCACAGATGGCGATGCAGCTGCCATGACAGGACCCCAAATAGAACCACCTAAAAGTCTCTCTCCAAGTGCGAATTCAGTCATAAGTGCAAAACATTTATGCAAATTTTTAAAGACATCTAGAGTCTCACGAATAAACCACTTTTGGTTACAACATTCCTGTGTTTTCTCTGATAATTCCATCTAGCTAGGTAATGTAAACTTATACAAAAAACAAAACTCGAAATGACGTGAAGCTATACACACAGTCAAAACACGCTCATGCACTGTCAATCAATAAAATAAAAGCAAATCCACATTTGGATTCGCGAGTTAAGCAGATTCAACGTTAATTGATTATCTTTGTTTGTGAGCACCGCCAGCGGCTGACGCTTTTCGGGTGGCTGGACCATTGGAAGCACCGGTTACTGGGGCCAAGCTGAAGATGTTGATGTGAAGGTATTGGCAGAACTGCTCACAGATGACTATGCAGTACAGAAAGAGCGAGAAGTAGGCGTAGAGCTGGAATGGGTTGATATTAGAGGCTGGTAAATTGATTGGGAGAAGGTAAACTTACAGTGGCAACAATCAAAAGCTTGTATTCATCAACGTAGAAATCGTAGTACTGGTTCAGCATCATCGCCAACGGGCTCAAATAGATCCAATCCCAGAGAGACAGCTCCGAACGACTCATGTGAGCGATGATGAGGCGATTCGCGGCTTTGGCTGCGACGGCACCGAAGCATAGACAGAAGAGGGTGATGTTGGCATCGAAGACGCCGGTCGTCGACTTGCTGTAGATCATGCAAAACGGCAGGACAACGGCCAAAAGCGGGAACAGCGGCGACAGCACGGAGGTATCAGCGACGGTGGAGCCGTTTTTGCCGGAACCTTCGCTCAGAATGACTTTGGCGTAGCCGCCCATCTGCCAGACAACCATGATCATGCTGGAACCGATGACCAGGGTCTTGAATGGAAGTCCGAGCAATTTGAACGACCAGAAGCTAGGCCCGAAGATGCCAGTAGTAACCAGGACGCCGATGACAGTCATTTGCGCTTCAGTAACATCGAATTTCGCGAATCGAAGCTGACCTGTGCAGTAGGTTGACCAATGGGCCGCGTAGAAGACAACCATGGAAAATACGGCGACGAACATGACAATGTAGTGCTGGTCTCCGAGTTGCATGGCTTGGCAGATGTTTAGGGTCACGAAGACTGAAATTTCAATAATTTAATAAAGATAAAAGTATAAGATGGCGAAACCAACCCTGTGAAACACTATCACATCCATGATCAAACAGCTCGCCCAACGGCGACGACGAATTCGTCCTCCGAGCCTGTTTGCCGTCAATGGCATCCAGGGTTTGGTAGAGAAACAGTCCCAATGCGGCTATGAAGTATGCCCACGATGGTGCCTACAATCATTATCAGGTCAAAAAGATAAGCAAAGCCAAATGGTCAACTCACAGTCTCCGTCGCAGACCAACAAAAACTCGACAGAATCAACATTGTCGTCAGATTTATCAGTAATCCAGTTAGCGTGATCAAATTTGGAGCAAGCCACATTGGACATAGAAGGACGCATTTATCCCAGAATCTGCAATCGCGCCAAAATTATATATAAAAACATAAAAAAAAAGAGCAAAACCAACTTTTTCATACACAACTCATCCAACCAACTGACATCAGTCGCCGAATATTTGTGATCCCCGAGTCGTTGAATCTCCATCGCACTCAAAACGCAATCACTTTCAATATATCCACGCCATAGGCTCGCCACAGCATCTAGGGCACGTCGTTTCGGGGGACTTGTGCCGCCCCTGACGGGTGTACCAGAATATTGGTACCGTGCACGCGTATTTGTGACCATCGCGGATTCTTCTTTGATTAAAGGGCTCTGATCGTCGTTGTCGTCGAGCTCCTCCTCACAGGGGACGTAGTCGTCGACGGGTAAGAGGACCGGCGTCGATCGAGACGTCGGAAGACGTTCGTGGTTACGGGGAGTCTGGTTGGGTTGTTGTGCCGTCGGCGCGCCACTGCCGGTGGGTGAGTCGAGGGGCAGAATCTGCAACTTTAAGGGGAAACATTTTCATTTCAAATTTAACCAAGCAAACATCAACAAGGACACCCATAAACAAATGCAAAGAGCACTAAAAGTGGAACATGTTGTCAGGGGTTGCAGAAGTGTCGAAAAACACGCCATTGATACACTTATTGATAGAAAAAAGCGGAAATATTTTAGCAAAGTCAGCCCTCCAAGAGGAAAAAACATTTGCGGTAGTAAGTATTGACTGGAAAAGCATGGAAGCGGAAGAGGCAAATAGAAAAAGCAAAATGGCGTCAATTTCGAAGAAAGACAGACATTTTTTGGAAGTACAAAAGTTTGTAATGCACTATTGGACAGAATTTGAGGAAGAATATATATAAAAGTGATTTCAAAACATAACAAAACGAAAATAAGTTCAATGTGAATCATCAGGTGACAATCATCCGTCCTTCGAAACAACAAATAGTAACCCCCAGAGGAAAACTGTCCAAGCAAACAAAACTCAACTCACATCGGCGTTTACATTGAAAAGAATGGGTTGAATTGGGAGAAGTCACGCATGTTTTGGTTGGCGGAAAAGTGTGGATGTACCGGAAGGATTGGGGCGCAAAGAAAGTGTAGATGGCTTTAAAATTGATAAAAAGGTGGTTGGAAATGATGAAAATGAGTTTGTTTTGAAAGAAAAGGGTTTGGGTTCAATAGGCTCGAATGATTACAAAACAAAAAGGTTGTTTAATGAAGACGTTTGCCAACCCGTTGCGGTTTGGTTTGTTCCGGGAGACGAATTGGATGGGATTGGCAGACGGGCCCGACCGAGAACGAACGAGACGACAAACGCGCATGTACCGCCGCCGGCGTCGGCGCCGGGCAGCTGTGGCAAGACGAGTCGAAAACCGCTGGCTGGATGGATGGACATTGACATTGCATACATACAACAGAGAGACATTGCGTGTATCTGACTTTCTTTGTCCAAACTACAGTTTCGGTGAAGTTTGACTTGACTAGACAGACACGAAGACCCTCGTGGCGCGAAGCCGAACTCCAAAATGGCGCGATGTCAATCTACACGTTGCCAATAGACACCCCAGCGGACATTAGTGATAGCGATAATGCGAGCCAGTGGGCCCACACATCAATCAGTGAACGGGGGAGCGCATTCTTTTCCCATCGACCTTTCGCATTTTCATTGTTTAAAGTACATAAAAACTGAACTAGGTAGACTGATTGGGGGTTAGGCGGGCGTGGGGAAGGAAGGTCTTTTATCGGAAAGTACCTGTCGACCAGCTACAGGACAACCTGGTGTCGTCGGTGGTGATGGTAGTGATGTTTCAGGAGGCATTTCAGCCGCTGACGCAAGGTTGATAGTTGCAGGCGCAAGCATGACAGCTACAGCAAATACCTAATCAGAAATAGAAATATGTGTCAGGCGTGAACAGGTAAGGCAAAGTGGTGGAGACACATGTGGGTAAGTACAACCAGGCAGAAAGGGGGTGTTATTAATGAAGTTCTAGGTATAAAAAAGGGATCAATAACGCGTGTTAAAAGTGGAAAGGTACAATCTGGGAGACTAATCTATGCGCTCAAACATGGGGAGAACAGAGATTGGTGGGTAAAAAACTGGATAGAAGACACATCACACAAAATGACCCCCCAAAAAGATAAAATAATTCCGGTGAATGTGAACCGATAAAACCAAACTCCCAAAATTATATAAAAATTTTATTACAAAAACTACTTTTCAAACTTAACATAGCCTAATCCATCTAAATTACAACTCAAAATCAAACAAAACCCCCTCAAGCTGTCTCTTCAACGCCCAGTTCAATCCGGCTAAACGCCAAAATCTCAGCGCCGTGACCCTTGATGTAATCGTGGACTGTTTGCGACGGATTTAGCATGAAGCCTTGTCGTAGAAGCTGCGTTTCGTCCTCGTCGATTTGGGTTGTCTTGCCGGAGTAGAACTCGTTCAGCTCGTCCTTCTCGCCGGTTTCTTCCGATTTCGCTTCAACCTTCTCTTCACCCTTCAAAGCTGGCGCCGATCCAAGGCTCTTCGGACCCATGCCGATGACGTGCTGGCAGAGCTGTGCCGCTAGCTTATCCGTAGGGAATCCGCTGTTTTCCCCGGCTCGTCGAATGCCCAAAACTGACACATATCGGCCCATTTCGACGTGCTCGGTGCCGTCACGGGGATGAGAACGTCCGAAAACGTCGACACCTTCGGGGGCGACGAAGACATTGGCCCGGGCGACGGTGATGTTTTCGCCGAGTTTGCCGACGGTCATCGCGATGGCTTCTTTGACGGAGCGGTTCTGGCGGGTCGTCAGCTCAGATGCGTCGAGTGGGTTGACAGAGAATCCGGTGGATGGCGGGGAGATGGATTTGCCAGCGTCGAGGACGGCTTCCGAGACTTCTTGGACCAAACTCTTGAACACATCGCTACGGGCAACGAAATCCGTTTCACAATTCAATTCGACGACAGCGGCTTTGTTGCCAGTGGAGACGGTGGCTACGTAACCCTGGGAGGTTACACGTTGTCCGAGCCTAAAAATGAACAAAATTAACTTTGAATTTACAAAAAATATATATAAAAATTAACGCACTTCTCGGCCTTGGCCCAACCCTCCTGTACAGCCAGTTTGCGCAGCCATTTCTCGGCACTTTCGAGATCGTCAGCTCCGAACTTATCGACGGCCTTGCGGATATTCGTATAGCTGTAACCAGTACGCTTTCGGAGCTTTTGGAGAGCCTGGAAAGTCGAAAGTTAGAAGTTACGAATTTTTTGGTTTCTGGCCAAAAAAAAAATGAAACTGACCTCTTTCTTGGATGCTGGAGCTGAAGCAGGCGCTGCGGCACTTAGAAGTCGTACTGAGCTTCGCTGAAGGACAGGAAGTAGACGGAACATGGCTGGAATCAATGGAAAAGAAGAGAAAAGTGGGTATCGAAATGACGTAAAAATGCGTCGAAAAATATTTGACTAGATTGCGTTGGGGACGTTTTGCCAACGGGCTGGATGGTGGAGTGTAATTTGAATGAACGCTTGGAAACCGTAAAAAATGATCAATTGCTGTCTTTTAGGGTTCATCGGAGTACTTTGCAATTCCAAAAAGACCTCTAATATACACTCTAATGTTAACAAAAGTATCGACTTTAGACAAATTTCTGACATCGCCGTCGATTGTTGTGTTGGACCACCCATTTTGAACGAGATTCAGGCTGGGTCCTCTTGCCACGAACACATTCTTGCTGTATCCTCCTTGTCCCTTTTTTCGAATTTGTTCAATTGTCCTTGTTTTTGCCCAAAAATCGCCTTTTTTACGCGTTTTCGTTTCGTTTTTTTCTTTTCTTTGAGCTTTTGCCGTCTTAACCCCCTCCGATTCCAGATGTCGAAGCTGTCCACCGATAAAGTTACCCTCTCCCTCTTCGAAGAGACCGAGGGAGCGTCCTCGGGCCTGCGTAAAGTTCGCGGTTGTCCGAACCTCAAATGGTCGTTTGAAGTCAACCCAAAGCTGAACGAAGATGAGTGTGCCGAGTGCCTGAGTGCCTACATTCGCGTCGTCGGAGGCCCTGCCACTGCTACCGGAACCATTGTGGCTACTGACAGCTACATCAAGGAAAAACAGAGCGGTTATGAGCCGGAAACCAGTAAGCTTTTTACTAGAATTAGGCAAATCAAAGATCATTGTATTTCAGCGCGCTTCAAGTTCAACTTCCAAAACGGCGAAAAACACGGTTTCGAGAACATTATCAGTGTTGAATGCAAGTTCTACTTTGAAGTCACTTGCCACATCACGATTACGCCCGGAGGAGAGACAACTGTGGCTCCGACAATGGTCCATGAGTTCATTGAGCTCAATCCGGGTTGCTGTGATGCCGTGATCAAGGTTGGCAATCGTGAGATTAAGGTGGGTTTATACCACTTTGGTGCCAATTTTTCTAATATTCTTCGATTTTCAGGCCAATCGCGGTTTCTTGACCATGCTTTCTCCCGAGTTCTCGGCCATGCTGACCGCCGACCCGGACAACAGTGTCATCAAGATCGACGACTTTGCCTATGAAACCGTCGAAAAAGTTATCAACAATTGCTGCGGCCGGACTGTGGCCTTCAACACGCCCGAATCTATCATGGAGATGATCCGGTTTTGCGAAAAGTACAACATCAAGCCGCCCATCGTGAGTTCATTCTGCATTGGCTATTAAATCAAACTAAAAGGCACATTTCAGCCAAAGTTGCAAGCCTGGTTAAAGACGAATTTCAAGGTTGAAAACTTCTTCCAAATGGCCAATTACGCCTGGAAGAATTCCGTTAAACCGCTTCAGAACAAGTGTGGCAAGGTGTTCAACAAGCATGTCGAGAAGCTCACCAATCATCCCGACTTCCTTAAACTCGACCCGAATCTTGTTGCTGCCATTTTCAAGGCTGGCGCTGCCACTGGCGACACTCATTATGGCCGTTATAGCCATCGTTATCTTTCTTCGGACTCGGACGGTGATGATGATGATGAGTGATTGTTCTGTTAAAGTTGGGCTTTTGTATTGGTTTTTCTGACGCTTTCGAAACCTTTGTTGTTTTCTACCGTAATGATAACTTTATTTGCATGATTATATAAACTTGTTTATTTTTATGAAAAATACAAACAATTAGTAGCCAAGGCCGTATTCAGGGGGGGGGGGGGGGGGGGGGGATTTCCCCCCCATATCCGGATTCCGGCAAAATGGGGGTAAGGGGGGATCATTGGGATTTGGCGGTTTTTCATGGGTTTAGCAAAATTTTTGCCCTTGGTACCCCCTTTGGATTTTTCTAAAAGTGCTCAAAAAAATTTTCTATAAAATCCCATGGTCCCCCCTTACCATGTCCCCCCCCATAAAATTTTTGGCTGGATACGGCTTTGTTAGTAGCACGTACTCCGTTTTGAGCACAAAAGACAAAAAGCGGCTGTAAGATCTGCGTGTTTTCACAATGTGAAATTCAGTTCTTTGACACTGGTGTGCGCGCATGGTGCACATTTGAACTCTTACCACGAAAGCCTGCACCGCGTTTTGTTCTTTCGTTACGAATTTCATAATACTTCCAGCTGACTGTGTCCTACACTGCAGCGTTGCTCAGAACTATGTTTTCTTTCTACGTTTTCGCATTTGATCACTCTGAATTTCAAATACCGTGTTCGCATAACCCATTCGCCATCCGCGTGTGCCGTATTTCTTGATTTTCACGTCTAAACAGGTCAATATTTCAGATAATGTCAACCTTTGTTGATGTTTTGTCGACCCATTGCCCCAGCCGTCGTGACGTGCTTATCTCCACGATCCGACGAGAAGTTCCAGTTGGCGCGGGAGTGACCTGGTCGCTCATTGTCCTGCCATGCCGAGTTGGTGAAAGCAAATTTATGAAGGCCTACTTGTCGTTGACTGGTAGTGGTGCCACTGTGAAGGGAACCCTGATTGTGGTAAACAATGCCACTAATCGCAGTGATTACAGTAAGTTTTTGTCCTAATTAGCATGTTGCAAACCTTTTTTATATAAATTTTCAGAGAACTTCGACTTCCCCGTCACCACTCGGCAGGAAAGCATCACCAACTTCCTCTACAACGACGGCAATCCGAATGGCTTCACGATCACCATGATCGTCACGTTCGAACTGATGCCGAAAACGGTGACGACTAAAGTGGCCTCGGTGATGCTCCATGAGATGATTGATCCGGCGAAGTTGCATTGCTTCGATGCTGCCATCAAAGTGGGCGACAATGACATCAAGGCAAGTTTATGTTGTTACAGTATGCGTCAGCTGTCAATAGTCGATAACGTTTCAGGTCAACCGCGGCTTCCTTTCCATGATCTCGTCCGTCTTCCATGCCATGTTCAGCCACCACACCGCCGAAACCGCGTCCGGCACCGTCGAGATCACCGACTTCGCAGCTGATACTGTCAACAGTGCCCTCGAATACATCTACGGTCACCCCTTCGAGAACAAGACCGCGGCTGAAGTCACTGATATGCTTCGATTCTACGACAAGTACGACATCCAAGCTCCAATTGTAAGTTTTGATTGCCAAAATGATCAAACTTTCATATAAAACTCAACTTTTCAGACGAAACTGGAAGTATGGTTGACTGAAAACCTGACCGTCGAAAGCTTCGCCGACGTCGCCACTTACGCCTGGGTGTTTTCGCGTGAAGAACTGCAGGCCCAATGTGGCAAGTTTTACCACGGAAACTTGTTGGTGCTCGGATGCCATCCGGATTTCGCCAAACTCGACCCGATAGTCATTGCCGGTGTGGTCCAGGCTGGTTTTGAGGCCACTTTGGAGGATTCGTCTGTTCCGGATTGTTGATTTTTGTCTGTTTTTTTTGGTCGTTTTTGAAGTTTTTTGGTTTTGTTGATGTTGTTTTTGTTTTTTTGAACTTTTTGCTTTTCTTTTTCATTTGGTTTTTGGAAGTTATCAAATAAATGTTGATTTTTACTTCATGATGTTGCAACAATTGTTAAATTCGACGATTTACAAACATTACAAGCAAGGCCGACGACTTTCATGAAAGACTGCACGTTTTGAACGTGCTTCACGGCGGGTCCAGGGCAGACTGCTCCCACCACGAAAATATTCTTTCTGTACCACACGCAGCTGTCTCGTTTTTTCTCAATTTTGTTTTTCTCTGCGTTTTTTGCGCTAAAATTGTCATTTTTCCCGCTCTTTTTCCATCTCTTCTAGATGTCTCGACTTTTCACCGACTCCGAAACCCTCCGTCCCGACGAAGAGGAGCGGGTGACGTCCTCTGGCCTGCGTAAAGTCGCCGGCTGCCCGCATCTTCAGTGGCAATTCGACGTTGTCCAAAGGAGCGACGGGCGACACCTTGGGGCTTACATTAAGATTGTTGGAGGCCCTGCGACTGCCACCGGAACGATTCTAGCTTTTGATGGCTACGTCGCGAAATATCAGAAGTATTATAAAGGGGAGACCAGTGAGTATTTACAATGATCTTTGGCCATATTATCACGGACAATTTCAGAGTCGTTCAAGTTCAAGTTTTCCAAGGGAGAAAGACACGGTTTCGGCAAGATTATTGAGGTCGGTAACCACTTTTGGTTCGAGATCACTTGCAATATCTCTATTATGCCGGGAGGAGATACAACAATCGCGCCGACGATGGTCCATGAGTTCATGAAGAACAATGGCTGTGATGCCGTAATCAAGGTTGGGGAACGTGAAGTTGAGGTTAGTTTTTATATATTTTTTAATCAATTCATGTTGTTTTGCGTTATTTAAGATCGATCGCGGCTTCCTGTCTATGATTTCCCATGTGTTCAGGGCCAGGTTGAATGCCATCAGCGAGGAAACTGAGGACAGTGTCATCGAGGTCGAAGGTTTTACCTACGACGTCGTCAAAAGGGTCATCTACCATTGTTATGGCCATACTGTTGCCTACAACACTCCAGCAACTGTCATGGAAATGCTCCGCTTTTGCAAAAAGTATCAGATCAAACCTCCGATGGTGAGTTAATTGAAAACTGGCATTTTAATCTAATAGGCACATTTCAGGAGAAGCTGCAAGCTTGGTTGAATGCAAATCTGAAAGAATCTGATTTCATCCAAACTGCCGATTACGCCTGGAAGCACTCCATTAAGCCGCTCCAGGACAAGTGCGGCAAAATGTTCCACAAGAACTTGGAGAAGCTTTCCCGTAGTTCCGACTTTCTCGAGTTGGATCCAGTTCTTGTTGCGAACGTTTTCAAGGCTGGTGCTGCCGCCGGCAAGGGCTTTGGTTTGCGGTTTTGAACGGGTGGGATAATATGACTGTTTTGTTGTTGTTAGTGTTTTTGTTACATAAACTTTTCATCCTTTTCACATATGACGATGTTGCCAAAAGACAGTTGATCCAAACTACTGTATAAATACATTTTGTTCTCCTTGGTTACTGATTTCTGTATTTGTATTCTATTCTTTGATTACAGATGTTCCGTCTCTGCACCGATACCGTAACCCTGCAACCCAGCGAAGACGAGCGAGTCGAGTCCTCTGGCCTGCGTAAAGTTCCTGGTTGCCCGCAGCTCCAATGGTCGTTTGAGACTGTCCAAAGAAGTAATGGCGACCACATGGCGGCCTACATTCGTGTTGTCGGCGGCCCTGCCACTGCCAGCGGAACGATTGTAGTTTTTGACGGCTACAAGGCCAAAGGCGGCTCCTACATGCCGGAAACCAGTAAGCTTTTAGACTTTCTTTGGCTGTGTTTCAATATAACTCCTTCAGAGCACTTCAAGTTCAACTTTGTGAAGGGCGAGAAACACGGCTTCGGGAAGATTATTAATAGTGTGGGTAGCCACATGTGGTACAAGATTACTTGTAATATCTCGATCATGCCGGGTGGAGAGACAACTGTGGCCCCGACGATGATCCATGAGTTCATTGAGCTGAATCCGAGTGATGCCGTGATTAGGGTCGGGGAACGTGAAATTAAGGTTGGTTTTTTATACCTTTTAATCAAATTTTATATCTAACGTGTGGTTTCAGGTCGACCGCGGCTTGCTGGCGATGCTTTCCCCCGATTTCCGGGCCATGTTGAATGCCGACCCGAAGAGCAACACCATCACCATCGACGACTTTGACTTCAATGTCGTCGAAAGAGTTATCAACAACTGTTGCGGCCGAACTGTGGCCTTCAATACGCTGGAATCTATCCTGGAAATGATCCGCTTCTGCGAAAAGTACAACATCAAGCCGCCTATTGTAAGCTCATTCTGCGTTGGCTATTGAATAAAACTAAAAGCCCCTTTCAGGCGAAGTTGCAAGTCTGGTTGGAGACAAATGTGAAGCTCGAAAATTTTGTCCAACTGGCCGATTACGCCTGGAAGCACTCCATTCCGTCGCTCCAGAACAAATGCGTCAAAGTGTTCTACAAGCATGTTGAGAAGCTTTCGCGCAATCCCGAGTTTCTCCAATTCGATCCGACTCTTGTTGCTGACATTTTCAAGGCTGCTGCTAACGTTGGCAAGAGCTGTGGTGGTCGTTTGATGTCTTCGGATATCAAAGATTGGGTTGATTAAAGATGTTGTAATTGTTTTTTTTTGTTGTTCCGTTTTGTTTCTGTTTTTTGTGATCAGTCATGTTTGTTACATAAACTTTTCTTTTCACGAATAATGATGTCGCTAAATGGCAGTTGTTCAAAACTACTGTATAAATACCTTTTGTTGTCTTTGGTTACAGCCTTAAAGCATTTTTTCTCCAGATGGCGCAGCTCTTTCAAGATACCGTTTCATTCGATGTTGGAGGCTATCTTGGCGATCCTGGAGGTATATGCTCTATCAGGCGGATTCCCGGTGCTCCTCCTGGAGTTAATTGGGTTATTGACGTTTTTACGTGTGGGAAATACGGAGATGGACACGCATTGCAGGTGTATCTTCGCGCTGTCGGAGCCTGTATTACTGTAACTGGACAGCTTGAGATTCTCAACTACGCAGCTGGAGACGTTATTACGAGTTTGTTTTTATCTAAGCTCAACCTAGCTGTATTTCTGTATTTTCAGAAACGTTCAAATTCGAATTTGTTGACGGGACAAAACAAGGTTTCGACCATCTCGCGGAATCTGGGATTGAATCTGTCTTCTAAGTGACTTTCGTCGTCGCGTTCATGGTTCATCCGCCGAAATAGCTAGTTTTGGCTTCGGTGAGGGTTTTTGAAATGGTTGATCCGACGAAATCGACCTGTTTCGACGCCACCATTAAGACAGCGGAAGGTGACATTAAGGTGCGGTTATTGCATACAGTATACCATTTATCCATTCGTCAACCTTTTCAGGTCAACCGCGGCTTCCTGTCTATGATCTCCCCCGTTTTCAACGCTATCTTCCGCTTTGATGAAGTAACCGAAACAAAGGCCGGCGTCGTCGACATCCCCGACTTTCCTTATGAAACTGTCAAGAACGCTCTCGAGTACATCTACGGTCGCAATCGCATTGTTAAACGGAAGCCGATGACGGAAATCACTGGTATGCTTCGTTTCTATAAGAAGTACGGTATTCTGGCTCCAATTGTATGTTCCAACAATGTGTCACTTTTTATTTCTAGTTTTTGACTCTATTATTGCAGAAAAAACTGGAAGCTTGGTTGAAGGAGAACTTGACTGTTGAAAACTTCGCCCCCATTGCCACCTACGCCTTTACGCATTCGTCGGAATCGCTCCAGGCTGACTGTGGCCGAATGTTTCACGAACACATTGAGGATCTTAACCATCGTCTTGATTTCATCCAACTCGATCCGGGTGTTATTGCTGCCGTCTTTGATGCTGGCGCCATTGCTAGTAATGCTGAAAAGGAGAAGAGGAAGCGAGAGCAAGCCAATGGTGAAGTCGAGTAGTTGCTTTGCTAATATCGGTTTTTGTTTTTGTTGCTGCCACTGGCAAGTCTTATGGATGTCGGAGTTGTTTGCGACTGTAGACTGGGATTGAAAATGGGGTGGCTGTTTTGTTGTTCGTTACATAAACTTTTCTTTCTACAAATGTGGATGTTGCATAATAACAGTTGTTCCAAACTACTGTATAAATACATTTATCGTCGTTAGTTACGAATTCGTTAACTTTTTCTTTCCAGATGGCCAATCTCTTTCACGATACTATGGTATTTGCAGTTGGCGGCTTTGATGCCTTTGCTGACGATTGTGAAGAAAGGCAGATTCCTGGCGCTCCTCCTGGTGTCAAATGGTCTGTCGCCGTTTATCCGTGGGGAAAATCCGGTGAAGATGGTGCATTAGAATTGTACATGCGCATTCTCGGTGCCCGTGCTACCGTTACTGGTGAGATTGAGGTTGTCGATTACGAATGTGAAAATACTAATACAAGTTCGTTAATTATGCAATCTCCACTTAACTATATTTATTACCTTTCAGAAGACTTCAAATTCGAATTCACTGACGACAAAGAACAGGGTTTCGATTACCTCGCTGATTCTGGCCCTGAAACCGCCTTCAAAGTTACCATTATCGCGGCCTTTTTGATCCATCCGCCAAAAAAGGCGTTCTTGGCCCCGGTGAGACTTATTGAATTGCTTGATCTGAAGAAACCGACGTATTTCGATGCTACCATGAAGATGACAGGAGGCAACATTAAGGTTGGTATATTGCATACAGTATACGAATCATCGATTTGTTAACTTTTTACAGGTCAACCGGGGTTTCTTGGCCATGATTTCCCCCGTCTTTAACGCCATGTTTGGCCCCGACACCGACGAAACAAAGACTGGCATTGTTAGCATTACCGATTTCACCGCTGAAACCGTCAAGAACGCCCTCATTTACTGCTACGGCTTAAGTGTTAGCGATAAACCGATGACGGAAATCACTGGCATGCTTCGTTTCTATGAGAAATACGGTATTCGAGCTCCCATTGTAAGTTGTGACAACGTGTTACCTTTCATTTCCGTTTTTCAACTTCATCATTGCAGAAGAAACTGGAAGCCTGGTTGAAGGAGAACTTGACGGTTGAGAACTTTGTCCCTATTGCCGCCTACGCCTTCACCCATTCGTCAGAATCGCTTCAGGCCGACTGTGGCCAACTGTTTCACAAACACATTGAAGATCTTTCCCGTCGTCCCGAATTCATCCAACTCGATCCCGATGTTGTTGCTGCTGTCTTTAAGGCTGGTTCTGCCGCTAAGAAAGCTGAAGAGGAGGCGAAGAAGAAGAAAGAGGAGACCGACGATGAAGATGAGTAATTGTTTTTTCAATGTTGTATTTCTGTTTTTGTTGTCATTTTTACATTTTTGTTATCAGTTTTGTTGGTTACTACTATAAATGTTTGATTTTTGAAAGTTCAGACTAGAGACTTAAAAAATGACAGTTGCAATACTGTAGAAATACTTACACATGAATGATACCAATGGTAAGATCACACTATTTTAGATGGCCCAACTTTCCATGGATGTCGCCACAGTTTCTGTGGAGTTTGACGACGAACGCGTGCTCTTCGGTTCGGTCACACGCGACGTCCCTGACGTCCCTGGACTCAAATGGTCGCTTTACGCTTACCCAAGAGGCGTCGTTGACGACATGGATTTGGACGTTTACATTAGTGTCGTCGGAGGCCGCGCCACAGTTATTGGACAGATTCAGATTACTGATTACCGCGTGGACGAGAGTCTCAAAAGTTGGTTTTTCCTTTAATGCTTGAAAAAAACCAACTTTTTTTAACCAAAGGGTTGAGCCATTTTGGTTTTTTTTAGAAAACTTCAAATTCGATTTCGTTGACGACCAAAAGCAGGGATTCGTTAGAATAATGCCGTCTGGTTGCGAAAGCGTCTTCGATGTGACGTGCATTGCCACTTTTTTTATTCAGCCGGCACTGGTGGCTCCGCTGAAAATTTATGAAATGGTTGACTCGGCGAATCCGAACTGTTTCGATGCTACGATTAAAGTTGGAAAAAGTAAGATTAAGGTGGGTTTACAGGCAAACTCTCGTGTTGTTCATGACCGAATACATTTTCAGGTCAATCGCGGCTTCATGTCACTGGCTTCCCCCGTCTTCTGCGCCATGTTTGGCTCTGATACCAAAGAATCGAAAACTGGCACAGTCGACATCATCGATTTCACCCATGAAACTGTTCAAAACGCCCTCGATTACTGTTACGGTCGAAATGTTGAACACATACCCATGACTGGAATCATTGATATGCTTCGCTTCTACGATAAATACGACATTCATGCTGCTATCGTAAGTTTTATCGTGGACTTTTCTGTTTCAAAGTTTTTTTTTTCCAGGAGAAACTGGAAGCCTGGTTGAAGGAGAACTTGACGATTGACAACTTTTTCCCGATCGCTGAATACGCCTGTCAATACTCGGCGGAATCGCTTCAAGCCGAATGTGGTCATTTGTTTTACAAACACGTGGAAGAGCTTTCTCATCTTCCTGAATTCATCCAACTCGATCCGACTGTCGTTGCTGCTATTTTCAAGGCTGGTTCTGCCGCTGGGAAAACTGAAGAGGCAAATGAGACCGACGTTTAAGATGAGTATTTAGTTTGTTGATGTTTCTTTGCTTTTTTATTTTGCGTTGTTTTTACGTGTGTTATTGTTATTGTAAGTTGCTACCTATAAACTATTTTTTTGTTAAAGAAATATCTATTGAAAGACAGTTGCTATACTGTAGAAATACTTTTAACTATTGCTGACTAACAATGGTTTTTGGCAAGCTTACCAACACTTGTTGCGTGTTTTTTTAGAGTTTCATAGTTTCATAATTGTAGTGATTTTGCAATAACAGAACCGCTTGTGTCGCGACGTTGTTACTTTTCCCTTTCTCTTTTTTTGAGTTTACTTTTCGTTTTTCATTCGTGTTTAATCTATGCCGGTCTAATTGATGTTTTAGATGGCTGGGATTTACTCTGACACGGTCACTCTGAATATCGCTCATAATAACAATAATTCATCTGGTATGCGCTCCGTTCCCGGCGATTCAAACTTGAAATGGGGTATTCAATATTATTCTAAGGGTCAAAGTGGAAAGAGCGATAATTCCGAAGTTCGTGTTACTATAGGCGACAGTATTACCGCTATTATGAAGGCCACTTTTGTGATCGACAGGAAAAAAAGTTTAGTTGTTTCCGTAAAATTATCATTTGACATTGAGTTTTTAGAAACCGTCATTATTGACTTCACAGGTAGTCGTGTTTCCAGTATTCCCCTGTTTCAAAGTTCTTATTACGATTCAAAGTTGGAATGCGCTGTCACCTTTCCACGGCGGTCACACAGCAGCCAATTCGCTGCGAGTCGGTCCCGGTCGAAAGGGTCCGCCGGTCGCTCCGCGCGCATGTGCAAAAAGAGGACCGGTAAATTTAACAAACTTAATATTTTAAAACTTTACCTTTTTTACATTTTTGCCGTAATTGAAGTGTTTGCGAACACAATGGAACCAACCCCAACCTCAGAAAAAATTTTGCCGTCCTACAAATCAGTGCCAAAGTGGGTGCCCTCAAGAATTTCAAACCGGCATTTCTCAACATTGTCCATTCTGATTGGCACCAAACTTTGGCATACACTAGTTCTACCTATGGACCTTTTACGTGCTAAACGGCAGGTTCCAAAAGGCAGGGGGAAGCGAGTTATTGCCATCCAAAGTTTTTCCCCTTGATTTTCGTGCATTTTGGGGGGAAACCGATAGCCTCGGACCACGTCAAAAATCAAAAAGTTTCAAAATGCATGAAACTTGCGGTACAGACTAATTTGAGGCCGTAGATAACGAATTTAATCAAAAAAAGTAATTCTGAAGCTTTCAGAATCCTGTAGGCTTCAGAATCCGCGTCAAGGAATTTGAAGCCGAAATTGTTGAAAACGTCTTGTTTGGTGATAAATCACGTTGCGGACATTGTTTTCATTGTTTTCGACGGCAATTAGATCATAATGAAGAAAGTTATTCAGTCATAAAGTTGAAAATCAAGGGGAAAAACTTTGGACGGCAATAACTCGCTTCCCGCTGCCTTTTGAAACTTGACATTTGGCACGTAAAAGGTCCATAGGTAGGACTAGTGTATGCCAAAGTTTGGTGCCAATCAGAATGGACAGTGTTGAGAAATGCCGGTTTGAAATTCTTGAGGGCACCCACTTTGGCACTGATTTGTAGGACGGCAAAATTTTTTCTGAGGTTGGGGTTGGTTCCATTGTGTTCGCAAACACTTCAATTACGGCAAAAATGTAAAAAAGGTAAAGTTTTAAAATATTAAGTTTGTTAAATTTACCGGTCCTCTTTTTGCACATGCGCGCGGAGCGACCGGCGGACCCTTTCGACCGGGACCGACTCGCAGCGAATTGGCAGAGGTTTACAGGAGTGTGTGAGCGTAGTGCTTTCGTCTGACTGGAAAAACATTGGCTCTTCCAATGGTTCACGAGATGCTCGAAAAATCATACCCTTCGGACGCTAAGATCACAATCGGGCCATCGGAAGTTCATGTTTGTCATTTTCTTACTTCTCTATCAACCCTTTCACAACGCTGAGTTGCATTACACTTTTCAGATCCATCGCGACTTTTTGTCCATGATTTCGCCCGTTTTCAAAGCAATGTTTGGTCCCGAAACCATCGAAACAAAGACCGGCATCGTCAACATCACCGATTTCACCCATGAAACCGTCAAGAATGCCATTGATTACTGTTACGGTCGCCCTTTCGAAAACAAATCCGCGGCTGAAGTTACCGATATGCTTCGATTCTGTGACAAGTACGACATGCAGGCTTCAATTGCAAGTTTTTCAAATTTGAAATAAAAAAACTTTTTACATGTTATTCAGGAGAAACTGGAAGGCTGGCTCGAAAGCAACATCGGAGTCAACAACTTTGCTCCAATCGCCGCGTACGCATGGCAGTATTCACAGAAATCGCTTCAGAATGCTTGTGCTCAAGTCTTTCACGTCTACTCAACCGACATTATTTGTAATTCTGATTTCGTTAACCTGGAACCGGATGTCATTGTCGGCGTTGTCAAAGCGTGTAAAGAGTGCGCGGCTGCTGAGATCATCCAGGATCCCTAATCGGACAATCCGTCTTTTTCTGAACTTAAACTTGTGCTTTTTACGATTACTGTTTGTATTCGTTGTTTGTTTGAGTTTTTCATAAAAATGTGTTGTTGTGGAAATCATTATTTAGACGGATTGCTGATCCAACGGGTTGAAAACGACTTTTGGGTTTCCGGACTTTGACGCATTTCCACTTTTTTTTGAGGACCGAACTTTTTGGGGCCAGCTAGAAGGCCGAAATCGATCAGTTTGGCAGTTTTCTTGGCGCACGCAGCGACAGTGCTCACATCACACCCACGCAAGAGTGGAGACAGCTTGGCTTGACGCAGCGTTGCTCTCGGAGCGAAAGCGGCGGAAAACGTGTGCAGAGTGGCCAGGAACGGTTTGCACTGCGTTCCGGTTTTCCCCTTGCTGCGGCCAACGGTCTTTTTTGCGCGCGCGCGAGGGGTCGCCCCATGCGTCACATTCCACGTTGCTTCGGATCGGCATTTCTTCGGATTCAGCGATGCTATCTTCGACTTTTTGTACCAGTCGCTTAAGGTAAAGCATAAATGATGACTAAACTTCAAAATGTAAAAATTGCATCATAAGTTTTGCCAAAAAAAGCAAAATAGACTTCGGATTGTTAGGCTGCCAACTTTAGAAGCTTATAACTCGAAAACAAAACATATCTGTTAAAACCGTTCAAGGAACAGTTGTGTGTATACCAAATACGCTTCGAAATAAGCTCAGTTTGTGATAGTGGTTGCAAAATTAAAGTAGTTATGAATTAAAAAGTGACATTTTTCGACCTTTTTGAGGTACAAAATGATGTATAAAGAAGATTTTCAATATCAAAACTTCTCAGACTAATACTTTGCTTAACAATTAACAAAAAATTGAAATTTGGATGAAGTTTAAGCAAAAAATTTTTTATTCATAAAACGATTTGAAATTTAAAATAAAACGTTAATTATGGTACAAAATCAATAAAACTACATAAGTAAACTTGTTTTAGATCGAAAAAACAATAAAAGCTGATGTCGCACCTTAAAAAGGTCGAAAAATGTCACTATTTAATTCATAACTACTTTAATTTTGCAACCACTATCACAAACTGAGCTTATTTCGAAGCATATTTGGTATACACACAACTCTTCCTTAAACGGTTTTAACAGATATGTTTTGTTTTCGAGTTATAAGCTTCTAAAGTTGGCACCCTAACAATCCGAAATTTATTTTGCTTTTTTTGGCAAAACTTATGATGCAATTTTTACATTTTGAAGTTTAGTCATCATTTATGCTTTACCTCAAGCGACTGGTACAAAAAGTCGAAGATAGCATCGCTGAATCCGAAGAAATGCCGATCCGAAGCAACGTGGAATGTGACGCATGGGGCGACCCTGCGAGTGCTCGAAAAACGACCGTTGTCCGCTCGAGAACGCAGTGGGTTTGCCAACAACAGTCGATAGTGTTGTTTTCGCTGACAATCATCACTTCCAATTCACCTTTTCACGTCTCGTTTTGTTCCTTCTCGCTTGTAATCCCATTTCCACTGCTCCGAATTTACTCGTTTACCATTTCAGATGCTACAAGTCTACACGGATTCCGTCATCGATCGCGCTTATGAACCAGATGATGTCATCTGGGAACGCAAAGTCCCCGATTGTCCCGAGATCAAATGGGCTTTCCACTTCGTTGAAAAAAACCTTGAATCGGAAGACTCTGAAGATGGTGAGAGAAGCCTCGGAATGTGCATTCGTGCAGCTGGCGGAAGTGCTACAGTGTTTGGATCCTTTATCATCAAAGTTGCATATGGGGGCACTATCACAAGTTGGTTTACTTTTTACCTTTGTAACTACCTTCGATTGATTACGCTTTCAGAGCCATTTCAATTTGATTACGTCACAGCGGGAGAGATCAATTTTGAAGATGTCTGTGTCTGTGCGAATGATGATACCATCACATGTTCTTGCGTCGTGTCGTTCATGCCGACTCCTGAGACAATGGCAGTTGCACCGGTGATGGTCCATGAGATGATTGATCCGACGGGGCTATTTGATGTTACGATTGTGGCTGATGGAAAGGATATCAAGGTTGGTTGATTTTTTTCATGAAATAAATGGCCATTTTATCGATTCTGACATCACGTTTCAGACCCATAGCGCCTTCCTATCGATGATCTCCCCCGTCTTCCGCGCCATGTTCGGCCCCGAAACCATCGAAACACAGACCGGCATCGTCAACATCACCGACTTCACCCATGAAACCATCGAAAGTGCCATTGATTACTGCTACGGCCACCTATTCAATGACAAAACCGCGGCCGAAGTCATCGACATGCTTCGATTCTACGACAAGTACGACATTCCCGCGGCTATTGTAAGTTGAAGTTGGCATCTTTCCGTTGATTTCGCATCATACAGTACTTTTGTTTGCAGGATAAGCTCGAAACATACCTGGTCGACAACATGACCACCAAAAACGTCCCAGCCACGGTTAATTACGCCTGGGAGTACTCGCGAAAATCCCTTCAAACCAAATGTGGCGAATTCTTCTACGGAAATGCGGAGGACCTCGCATGCGATGAAGACTTTGCCAAGCTCGATTCGTGTGTCATTGGTGATGTTGTGAAGGCTGGTGTTAAGGCATGGAAGAAAAGTAACCCTCCGGAAGAGTAGGATTGTTTTTTGGGATCCAGTAGTGTAGCATTTCTTTAAACTTACTTAACTTGCTTATTATTTTACTTGTGTATGAAGATTAACTTGTACTTTAAGACTGTCAATAAATCAATGTCAAACAATCACCCCTTTCTGTACTAAAAATGTTGAAATCTAACGTTTCCTGTGTCCCGAACAGGTCTACCTTGGACGTATTTCGATGGGTCTTTGTTGTGCAACAACACCAAGTAATTTAGCGGAAACGCAGCCAGTCGAAGTGCATCTTGGCCAGCAATGCGGATGACGTTAACCGTTACAGTTCTAAAGTTACGCAAATGTTTATCAATGTTTCAAAACACCCCAAAAGACATACCGTAATTCTGTTACGAGCTCGGCCCGGAATTTCTTAGTCAGTTTTGTGTTCAAAATCAATGCATACAACATGGCAATCGGCATCGTCTGAATCTCATCACATTGCACATCCTCTTCGACCTTGAATAGATCCGGCCTAACTTGGAGCAACAGCCAGTAGAGCTTGCTCATTTCAGTGTCCTCGAGATCGAGATGGCCCCAGAGGACTGAATTTTGGGTGAGGTCGTTTTCCGGTCGATATCCGAAAACGATCAATTCCCTTTCAATCCGCTGGACAAGTACATCGGCGGCATCCACAGCATTCGAAGGTAAGGACTTCAATATATCCTTTTCCCAAACGTGCACCTTGTGTGGTCGAGTGGTGAAGCGTTCCCGAAGAATGAAGTTGTCGTGTCTGGTAAACTTCCCATTTCTCATCCCGTAACATCTTATGGATTCAGTGCGTAATATAAAGCGGGTAACTTCGTTGGCTTTGTAGAAATCTATCTTCTTTGTGAACGGGTTTGCCATTTCCTCGTAGGCCAGGTTATCAACTTCCTTCAATACCGACTTTTTGGCGACAGACTTTGCGAAAGGATGTTCACTAAACTTTGGCGTCGGTGGTGATGGCATGTTTGAAGGTTGAGTTTTCTCGACCTTGAGCGATGTTTTGGACTCTTGTTTGCTCTTTTGTTTTGCCGGTTGTTCTACGGTCGGTTCCTTTGTTTGTTCTGTTGATTCCACCGATGGAATTGTTTTCGGGGGTACGGTCTTCTTGTCTTTAGCCTTTTTGACTTCCTTCGGTGGTTGTTTGACAGGCTCAGTTGGCGGCGACAAGGGCAAGGGACTCGCGACCTCAGGTGATAGAGCGGGGACTACAGTGATTGCAGGTGGCATCGGTTCTGGCTTCTTCGCTGGGATAATCGGCTCTGGCGGTGGCTGAATAGGTGTTTGAGGCGATTTCGAAACTGGAGTTTTTGGTGTCAGTGGGTTCTCCTTTTTCTCGGGTGTTCGGTCCGGAGTTTCTGCCGCTTTTGGCACTGACTGTACAACAACAATTTCTGGTGGCTCGATTGGCTCTTTCTTACTTTTCCTTCGTCGGTACAACCAAATCCCGACACCCGCAATTATGGCAATGATGCTGAAGATTCTTCAACGTCATTTCCTAGGTTCAGCGCAAAAGCTTCAAACTTACAGAAGCACCAATGCCACGACGCCTATGGCAATTCCGATGGTAGCGCCTTTGGATTCTTTCTTGTATTCCTTATCTTCCTCAGCCGGTTTTTCTGGGACAAAAATGTTCGCATTCGGAAGAGTTACAATCGTTTTAGTATCAGGCAACATAGCGACCATGATGTTAAGAGTGCCGTCTTCGTTGAATTTGATGGCACTTGATGTTGACAAAACAGCACCATCTTTTAACAACTGGCCTTGACGATTCAGAGAGAACCGCAGTTTTACATGTTCTAAAAAACTCGTCATTGTGTTCGGATTTGGTATTTGAAATGTTACCAGAAACTTCGGTAGATAATCGAGCATAGCCAGAATGGCAAGGTGGAAATGACACATCTGGCGAAGATCCAAAGCAAATCTGCAGTAAGTTGCTACTGCCCAAAGAATTGTCGACGACAACGGCGAGTTCTGCTTCATCGAATGTTACCCTTTCGGACTGCCCTTTTTTCAGTTCGCTAAAATTTCACTTATCACCTGACGAACGGATGCCGTCAGACTAACACTTCACCCTGGACGTTGCTAATAGCTGAGCCAAGAATCAGCACAACTGTTGGAAAATACACCATGATTGCACGTGGAGCCTACCGTATGCGTGGCCGCAGCGGTGTGAATTTTTAAATTAGAACTCTACAAAAACTAATGCTAATTTTATAGATCCAAAAAAACTGTAAAAACAAGTTGAAACTAACATCAACGTTAAGCGGCTGCTAATTTGTACTAACTCAAATCTTATAAAAATGATATCATTGTCACAGTCAACGATGATAACCAAATTCCGACATCTACCTTTCGTATATAAATTATTTTTTATTAAAACGCTAATAAATATAAAAAGTCAAAAACAGACAAAGAAACAAACAAAAAAGAACCACCGTTGCGCAAACACCACAAACACTTTCAAAGATATTCGATGAAGTTGTTCTCATTCAGATTAAACGGCATTAACATAAATTTCTTGTAAGCCGAATGATGGTTTTCGTCTTCGATCTTATCAATTTGGAATCCCTTTGGCGAGAACGACAGTTTCGGCATTTGCTTGTTGTCGGAATAATACTTGATTTTGCCATTCCGGAACAGCTTAAACGTTGCGCCGAAGATGTCATGGTTGACTTCCAACAAGCATTCTCTACCGTAGACCGTGTTGATGGCGGTTCTTGCATTTGCAAGGCGGTCACCGTATCGCGTCGGCAAAAACTTGTACCGGTTGTAAATGCATGACCCAATAATAACACCATCAACTTCGAGGCCGTCATAAATAACGATAATAGCATTTAGGTAGTTTTTGTCGCTACAAATTGTGATTGTTTTGTCAACAATCTCGACGATGCTAGACTTGAGTGTACGTTTGCCCTTCTGAGCGAAGCCGGGGTTCGGGATGTGATATCCGAACTTGTACTTGCCTTCCGTTTCAGTTGGCACAGGGATGGGGACATCGTCAACATACTGTTGAACGGTTGTGATGGTGGAGGTGTCGGGATAATCTAGCCATTGTTGGTACACAAGAAATCTTTCCAGGAGTTCGCACGTTTTGGCACCGTTGAAGTTGTATTTGTTAAAAACACGTTCGTACTTTCGCTTGATGGCATTACCTTCGGAAATTGTATCCATATCGACATCGACAAGGGCGCTAAAGGTATTTTCATCGGCAAATTCATTAAGGGAGTTAGCGTAGGAAGCCATTGTTCAACAGCAGAGGGTCACGTTTAGAATCGGGAAAAGAATTCTGCAAAAAAGTTCAAATGAAAGTATATTTCAGTAAAACGAATACACGAAGAGAAACACAGGAATCTAAAACCGATCAGAAGGTCTACCTTTGCTAGTGAGTGACTGACAAGGGAACCGTCAGAGCTTAAGGTGGCCGATTCGGACAAGCTATACGGCATTCGATAGGGCTTTGATAGGACATTCAAAAACTGTAGAGTTTAGCTGCGGAACACCCCTGAGGGCCGAGAAAATCGGCTTCAAAGTCCAAAAACTGACTTTTTTGAATAATTTTAACTTTTTTCATTGCACACTGTTTTAAATTCTGTTCTAGCAAATTATTAAGGGGACTAATGTCTATGTTTCATCAAAATTTGAAGTCAATCGATCAACACAACTTTGAGTTAAAATTATTTAAAATTTGCAATTTTTTGTTTAGTTATTTCTCAAAAATGTGTTGATCGATTGACTTCAAATTTTGATGAAACATAGACATTAGTCCCCTTAATATTTTGCTAGAACAGAATTTAAAACGGTGTGTAATGAAATTAGTTAAAATTACTCAAAAAAAGTCAATTTTTGGACTTTGAAGCCGATTTTCTCGGCCCTCAGGGGTGTTCCGCAGCTAAACTCTACAGTTTTTGAATGTCCTATCAAAGCCCTATCGAATGCCGTATAGCTTGTCCGAATCGGCCACCTTAAGCTCTGACGGTTCCCTTGTGAATGACTGAATAAATAGGCTGCTTCGACCCTTTCTCATTCCGCGTTGCGATCTGTTTATCGCCGACGACAGTGTCTGTCGTGTCGATTTGTAAATTGCCTTCTAGAGCAACGGAGTAATGGTGAATGTATCTTGCAGATATCCATCACAGGCTTTCCACTCCCTGCGCAATACGATAGTCGTCGAACTCGGCGCTTTGCGTTGTGCGTGTTGAACCCTCGGGACATATCTGGTGAAGCCCGTCATCTCTGAGGGTATGACGCCGTCTTGCCCGACAAAAATTGTAGTAATAGCGGTAAATCAAAACTAAAAGTGCTCTGATCAATATGAAAACACAACGGAGAACGGACTTTACGCCTACAGTTTCTGGGGTGGAGCTCAGTCTTTTCCAGCGAAAGTAGTAATAGCGGTAAGACGGACCTAAAAGTGGTAAAATCAATAGGCAAACACACAATCGTAGTGACGGACAGTGCTTTATCTCAGAATTTGCAATAAATACTGTCGAAGATAACCGTTTTTATCATTCCACCGTCGGATTTTTTTGACTTACTGTCGTTCTTCTTCTTTTCTTTTCCGTGTGCTTTATTGTGTTTTTGTTGCGAAATTACTGTAGTAATACTTTTTTCTTTCAGAATCTATTTTTATTCATAACCGTAACTTTCAACAACATGTCGTATTCCAACAATAACGGTACCTACGCCTACAGCGCCGCAGGATGGGAGGACGAAAGCGATTGGGGCCAGAACGATATTGATACAACAATGATTGACAGCGACTTCATCGACTCCAACTACGTTAAACAGACCTATGAGTATTGTTCCAACGCACTTCGTGATTCATCTGAACGCCATGAAGTCGTTAGTGAGTACGCTTGGGATTCTGATGAAACCTCCGTCTGTGATGCCGATTTTGAAGAAGTTCACTCCGTCTACGCATGGGACGCGGATGAAATTTGTTCCGTGTATGCTTGGGAAGCTGAGGACCTCTCTGATTTTGATTCGGAAGTTGATAATACTCGCTGTTCGTGGGCGTCTGCTGCGAAGCATGTATCAGAAGCGAGTGAAATTTGCTCCGTGTATGCGTGGGAGGAACAGGAAGACCTCGCTGACTGGGATTCGGTGGCGGATGAAAATCAATCGGGCTGTACGTGGGAGTCAAAGGCAAAAAATACGTATCAATTGGCCGACGTTTACCCCGATTATGAATCGGATTCAGACGATGAAGTCGTTTTATATGCGAAACCAGGAGTTATCCGTAACAGCCCCGTTTTGAATACGGTTAAAGTCGATGACAAGACTCCTATGAAGGCTACCCTAAAGAATATTGCTGATGCCCTTGGTATGGATACATCATCTTACTGCAAACGTGGATGTTGTAGAACGCCCGAATGCCAACAATACCCTTCATTGTCAGAGTCTAATACCGATTTCTTTGATGATGTTGATTGGGAAGACGATGATGAAGAAGCTAAATCGGAATACGCTGTCGACTTTTCCCCGAAAGAAACTTTATCTTTCTGTGAACGCGGATGCTGCACTGGGCCCGAATGCCAACGATACTGTGCAGTGCCGGAATACGACACCGATATCCACGCTGCCGACGAGAACACTGAGGTCACCAGTACTCCTGACATCACGAAGTTGAATGCCGATGCTCTTGATTTGGACTCCCCCACTTACTGCGAAAATGAATGTTGTGTTGGATCTGAATGCCAACGATACCCTTCTTCACCGGAAGACAATGCCGACTTCCTAGATGAAGACTCTGAAGCCGATACGTCCGTCGAAGAAAACCTAACCGAGGGCGATTCGTACTTCGGCTTCCGTATGCGCTCCGATAAGCTGAAGTTATGCAATGCCGTGCGCAGTCTTCATGGCCATTTCCGCAAAATCGACGACGACGGTTTTGAATTTACTGACCTCGCCGGCAACAAAATCAACGTCTACTTTTATAATGACACTCTGCACGCAGTTCAGCAGGAATACACGACTTGGTTCAACTTCGAGCATCTCCCACCGGTAGTTGCTAACACTTTGTGTGCCGCTCGTGCCGCCATCAACGCTGTTTTTGGTTATTAATAAACTTTTGTTTTCTCTGTTTCGTGCTTTTTTAAAAAATAAATCTTTCTAATGTATTTCGGTTATCACTTTGCCTTACAAATGATGATTTCGAAAGCTTATCGATGTTAAAAAATAGTATGAACAAGTTGGTCATTGATTTCATGCAAATAGTCCAACAGTGACGAGCGGTTGGTTGAAAATGTACGGTTCCAAAAAGCTGCCGATTACCTTTTAAGTGCTGGAAATAGCACTAACAGCCTTTAAAAATGCATTTGGGGGGTCTGGTTTGGCACGCTGGAAACAAAGTTCAAACTGACTCGATGCGGCAGGATCACGTACATTTTCAACTTAAAACTTGGCTTATCGGCAAAGGTATAGTGCTATTATTCATTGCAATAAAAGCACAGTTAATCAAAACGGACCAACAATGACCGTTAGAATGGTTATTGATTATGCGCAGATTTGTTTAGGTGACCCTTGCTACACACAGTGTCGCGAAAGCGACTTATCTAGCGCAACGCTAGCATTGTTGAGCACCCGAAGTATAAGCCCAAAAGCGGGCTCCCACTGACCATTTACTAAGCTAGCAATCATTGCAAGCGTTAATTTGTGTTCCATCTTTTTTCCACCACAACAGCCATGCCCTACCCTCTTGAAAAGCTCGCTTATGGTCTCCGTCGACGTCTTCGTGAACTCGCTACTAGATCAGAAGTCTATGCATTCCAACTTGCTGCTCCTAATTACTATGGACTTCAACCTATTCAAAAAGTCGCACCAAAAGATGATATAAGATTTGAAATTGACAAAGACTCAGAGCTGCTGCTACGATATAAAACTAAATTAATCCGTTTAAAACCCGATCCCTTTGCCCGAAGTTCTGGGTTGTTAGAAATCAAAAATTTCAAGCTCGCTGACAGTCCTCAATTGATCCTAGAAAGAGCTTTATTATCACCTCAAATTGTTCAATTTACTAATTGTATCATCGATTCGACATTCATTCAAACGTTGGTGTCTCGCATGGAAGGACGTGTTTCCAATATATGCCTTCACCATTGCATAATCCCTAAGAAAAAAGTGGCAAAAATTTTTTGCAATGCCAACGCCTTCAAATCATTAAAAAATATTATTTTTAATCATTCTAAAATGTCAATGGCCAGTTGGATTGACGGTTTTTTGGAAGCCAAAATTTCCACTATAAGAAAATTTATGGTAGGAGATAACTCAGCATCAGTATTTAAAATAAACAAGAAAAAGTTTCATCAGTTTTTTTTGGTAAGTTCTGCTATTTTTTAATTTTACCTTTTTAAGTTAAATGCTTTTCAGGCTCAACGTTATTCATTTAAAATGTATATTACGACAAGCAATCGTATCGTCAAAACGGAAAAGCAATTGAACACGCTTTTTGGACGACATTTCAAATGTCAAATCTTCGAACCCAAAAGAAGACAGAAGTACGTGTGTGTTCGCCGTGGAAGCGATACTAGGTATTATGTTCTGTCACAAAAATTATACATCTCTGATGATGACGGTGATGATGATGTTGATAATGTTTATGATGGTTAACTTTAGCTTTTTCCTCGACTGTTCACAAAAATATGAAACGAATTTCAATTTGCGCTCATGATTCAGTTGTGTAATGTAACAAATTTGTGCCAATGACAAATATTAATTTAGTCAGTTTGAGATTGAAAAAATATATAAAAAGATGAAAAAACTCTCACTTTTTCAGTCAAACCTGGATGGATAGTTGGTGGAAAACATAACGGTCAAAAACTTAAGCCAAATCACAACTTATGCTTGGCAATTCAAATGAGATAAGCTTCAATCTGATTGTCGCAAATTCTTTAAGCACAAATCGGGGGATATTTCCCGCCTTGATGGTTTCTTCAAACTTCCTCCTACTGTCATCATTACCCTTTTGAAAGAAGTAAATATGACTTTTATGATTCTGACTAGGCAATAATGTTCAACTTTCTTCCTCACAGTTAGGTGACCTTTCAAAAAACTTATTTTTAATTGTTTTTGTGTGTCTTACATGTTTTTTTGAACCGGCATTCTTACAGGAGGAATAATTTTTGGAAACTTATGGAATGCAGTGACATGTACTGACTAGTATTTGCCTTGCTGTCCTATGTCATGCCCTCGGAGAGCTGGAAATGCAGCTTACAATCCCGGAGGATATAGCACAGTCCAAAGAAAACACAACGCAACGAACGCCGAACTTGGCGCAATGCCCTATGAGTATTGTACCCTCAGAATGAGGCTTGTTCTGATGGATGCTGTCCCGCCTATGGAAAACTGTAGTAATAGGGATAAATCAGACCTAAAAGCGCTCAAATCAATAGGAAACACACAGAAAGGGGCGAGTACGACGCCTACGATTCCAGGGGTGGAGCTCAGCCACTTCCGACGAAAGTAGTAGTAGTGGTGTGTCGGACCTAAAAGTGGTAAAATCTACAGAGAAACACACACAACGACGGACACACTTGATCTTTGAATCATCATAAATGTCCCCAAAGGTCGCTTATTATTCATTCCACCATCGCGCTTTGTGACATACAGAGGCTCCTTCTTTTTTCGTTTTCGTTTTATTCGTGTTTATCTTTTGCATTCTTATTCTTTGTTTTATACGATATCGTAATAAGTTTTGTCGTTTAGAATCAATTATTCTCCCTTATCGACCTTATTTGTGCATCAACATGTCGACTTACAACGAAGCCGCCACTGAATTCAAACCGTGCCGCACTTACGGATGGTGCAAGCAAGACTGCACCTGCACGTTTTACGGTGGTAAACCTAATTCGTCTTCTGACGATGATGTCAAACTCTGCCGCACTAATGGGTGGTGCAAGCAAGACTGCAATTGCAAGTCTCCCGCGAAAAATATCAATTCTTCTTCTGAGACAGACGACGCCGCCAGTGAATACGCTTGGCAAACTGATGATCTTCGCTCCGACCATAGCGAATCGGACGAAGTCCATTCAGTCTATGCATGGGAAGCCGATGAAGTTCGTTCGGTGATTTCATCGAAAGCTGACGATACTTGTTCAGTATATGCGGGGGAGGCTGATGAAGCCTGTTATGACGTTTCGTCGGAGGCAGATGACATTCGCTCCGTTTATGCGTGGGAGGCAAATGAAAACTCTGTCGACGTTGAATCGATTTTGGATGAAGTACAGTCCGTTTGTTCCATGGAAACGGATATTGAAACCAATTTTAACAGCAGCATCGCTTCCCTGTACAACCCCAATCCCTTTGAAAAGTTGCGATCACAGTTTCCTTTCGATTCCCCTCCGAAAGGTGACACTTGTAAACATGGATGTTGCAAAGGTGAAGAATGCCGATCGGTCTATTGGTCTTCATTATACTATCCCGCCGAGGTCAAAGATCCAACTGAAGGTGATACACCTTTCGGCTTCCGTATCAACACTAGCGACATCCAACGTGTCAACAACAATAAGCGTGTTGCTCATGGCACTTTCGTCAAGCTGGGCGAAGAAAAGTACGAATACACTTGCATCCTCTGCAATAAAATCACCATCTCGCTTGATGGCGACAAGATCCGCGAGGTTCTTCATGAGGGAACAACGTATTGTTCATTTGCGTCCCTGCCACCAAAAGTTGCCAACATCGTATGTAACGCCCGTGCTGATCTCAACAATGTTTAAAATTAAGCACAGTTTTACGTTTTATAATATATGCTTTTGCTTTTTGTGGTTTCGTATTAATACTTTTTCAGTTATTTTATTGTTTGTAGTTTGTCTTTACAATTGTAGTTTCTGCAAAACTTTTAATAAACAGTTTTTTAAAATCAAATTTTAATTGACTTGCATGTCAACCTGATTTTGGTAAACTTGAATCAAAAATTGTTATTGTCGTTGTTAGATCGCTGCTGATTCTGAGAATAAGAAAGTGTTATGTCAAGTTTTCTTCCCGGAATAACTGCTTGAGAGTAAAGTAGTATTCAACAACATTAAATATACAGTGTGATATAAGCACGTTAGTAAACAATTTTATTACAACTTGTATTTTAATTACGTAACGGTGAAAGAAGGGACACGGGTTGATTATTTTTGTTTTGCTGATTCAGCTTTTTGACGCGCTTCTTTCTTCTGTTTAATAATTGCATTCATACGTGCGGCGTTACGAACAGCCTTGAGCTTCTTCGCTTTTTTCTTCTCAAATCCAATCTTACTGCGTTGACGCATCTCTGCACTTTTGGAGGCGGCGGCCGTTGTATTTGTGGATGAGTTTGATTTAGCTTTTTTTAAAGACGGTGTGACTGGTTGTTTGGACTGAGCTGACGATGAACTAGAGGATGCGGCTTCAGATTGTTGAGAAGATTCAGGATGCCATCTCGCATTGGACAGTTTTTGGAACCTGATGTGCTTTCGGGACATGTTTACTGTAAAAAAACTATAAGTTAATAAACAAAAATTAAACGCTGAACGTGCAACACAATAGAGAATATCAAAAATGTGTTTAGGATATAAAAATATAAAAAAGTTGCAAATACAATAGACATAAATAGTTTTTGTTATTCACTACTTGGGGACACGTTTTGACTACACTTTCAAAATATCAAACGAACTTCCAGGTAGTGTGTAGCATTTGATAAAAACGGAAGTTGATTAAAACCGATAAAAAAGACGGTAATTAAAAATAAAGCCAAAAGGAAAACGACGCATAGAACAACGTTTGAATGGTTGCAACTTGCAAGGAAAACGCAGTTTCCCTTTTCGCACATTGCCCGCACTATTTGCGTTGGAACTCCGTCATTGCAACCGCCGCAGGCCCCCATCAACAACGGCCAGTTGGACGCTTGTTCTCGACCACCTGACCGCTACCTCCTTTCATATCTATTGCCATGGACAGTCTACCCATTGATATCCATTCCGGAAAGCTGTTAAGTAAGTTATTGCCTTTCTTTTTGCCTAAAACGTCGACTATTTTCTTGTTTTTCAGATTGGCTCATATCCCGTCGGCATTGCAAAGATGACTGGCAAGAACGTATCACCAGTATTCGGGCTCAAATCGGTCACGCTATCAAAGACATGCCAGAGGATGAGCAACTCGCTAAACTGCTCCAGGGATCATGTGAGTTGTGCTTTACATTGGGCAAATAAGACGAAAGACAGTTTAGATATCCACTATTTCAATGTCCGAAACATTGTCGACATTCTAAAGGACACCGAAAAAGACTCCAAGAACATGTTCGGCTCATATGCGTCACAGCGGATGAAGGATTGGCAAGCTGTTTTGAGTGCCTATGAGAAAGACAATGTCTATCTCGCCGAAGCTGCCCAATTGCTCCAAAGATTGATCCAGTACGACATTCCGGCCGCGAATCGAGCAATTACCAAGGCTGAGAAGGATATTGAGGTTGGTTTGGGACTGTTTTTAGATGAAAATATATATAAAAATTGCAGGACTGCATCACGAGACAGGAAGAATACGCGAAACAGTCTGAGAACGCGACAAAGGAATACGAACAGGAGCTCGAAAAGAACCAAATCAAGGGCGAAAACTTTCGGAAAGAGTTCATCGAGAAGACTGCCAGCATCCCAGCCTTTTTGGAGGGTGTTAGCGGGGATATTGTTGGGTTGAAGGAGGTTGTGGCGTATTTGAGGGGCTTTGTGGCTTTCAACAGGTTTGTGGTTACTGTATTTGGACTATTTTTGATGGCATTTTTGCAGGCCCGGAAAAGATCAACTTTCATATACCCCACTTATCGACGCTATCATCTCCAAAGGCACCGATTTGACCGTCTTCGAGTTCCGTCACGGCAAACCGCCCACTGCCATCGAACGCCCGAAGCTGGAATACGTGCCCGAAGTCAATGAAGACGACGAAATAGACTTCGGCGATGATGAGATCGACTTTGGCGGGGATGATGCCATCGCTGAGATCGCGGTCCTCGATGAGGAAGTCCTCTCCGGCGGTGATGGCGTTGCTCGCGGCGATGAAGCCCTCAGCGTGCTCGAATTCCCGTCTACTCAGGTCCAACTTCTTGGCGAGCTCGAGATCCTTGAAGTGTCAATCGCTCATCGCTTCGAGCAAGAAAAGACCGACTTTGATGGCGACGTCTACATCGCAGCCCTCGAAAAGCGTCCAGAATCCCTTCAAGTGCCCCAGGACCAGCTAAAGGCCTGGATTACCTCCATCAAAGCCGTCCAACAAAAGTTCGCCGACCCCGCCATCAAGCGGCTGCTCAAAATTGCTGCCATCCCGGGCTTCATCGAAACAGTGGCCGAAGAATTCGAGCGTCTGAAGCAGAAGGAACAAAAGTACAAACGTCTCTCCGATTTGAGCGTCACCAAGCAAGCCGATGCCGTGAAAGCCGTGGAATCCGGCCGAAAGCAGGTCGATGTCAACGTTCAGACGCTCATCGACTTGAAGGAAAGCATCGAAAAGGATTTGACGGCGAAATACAAACGCGAATGTAACATTATCGGTGAAATTTACTCTGTTTTGCCGTAATTCTTATCTTATCGGTATTATTTATGCATCAAATTCTAATTATAAATATGTTTTGAGGTACAACTTTATACAAGTCATTCAATAGTTAGTAAATAAAAAGTGCAAATCAAATCAACGGCGAACAGATCGTCCACCAATTTCGGCAATCTTCGGTGTCTTCGTGACTCTGCGCTCACTTTGTGTCGACATTTGTGCTTTGGAGGCTTCACTGTTCCGCAACTGATCCTCCATAGACTCGTTAGCTCTTACCGTTTCCCTCATCCTTTCATTAAAGGTCAAGGCTTGCTCCTTTAGCGAGTAGAACATGGGTCCCAATTCCGCTAACCATACACCCTCGACCGCCGTCACACATTGCATGTATTCCTTTGTCGTCATGATGAGCTCATGGTACACGACATAATCAGGAGTGTAGCCCATGCCAAAGAGCGATGATGTCGGATGCAAGAAGCACGGAATGCCCGTCCGCAACGACACATACTCGCCGATGCCTTTGAGGCGAGTCGCATTCGGGAAGTAGGCGCTGCAAATACACTTGCGCACAATGTCCCAATCAGTGCCGGAGGAAACGAGCGCCAGTTTGTTGGACTCCATGATCTCCTGGAGCTGGCCACGGACTTCACGTGCACGGGTCATGGCTTTCGCCTGGATGAAGTTGTCTTTACACCAGCGGGAGGAGTATTTCTTCTTCTTCCATTCATTGTAGACGTTGAGCAGGGAGAGGTGGTCCGATTCGGAGACTTGGAATTTCTCTTTCCGGCTGTCGGCTTCCTCTTCGCGGCCCTTGGGGCGGATGAAAATAGACGGGACGGACAGCATGGAGACGATGGAGAGGATCTCTTCACTGCAGCCCATTTTAGCGGCGACGATGAGCATCTTGGATAAAGATGGGTCGAGCGGGAAGTCGGCCATTTGGCGACCTAAAAACATCAAATTACTGTAATTCAAACAAAAACCCTCAAAACCTACCCATATCAGTCAAATTCCCCGCATTATCCAACGCTCCCAATGTCCACAACGTGTACATCGAATTCATCATGTTCTCCTGCGGGGGCGGATCCATAAAGTGAAACTTCAGCAAGTCATCGACTTGCAACGACTTCAGCAACAACACCACATTAGCCAGATTAGTCCGCTGGATCTCCGGCACAGTCGTGACCAGCATTTCATCTTTAAACTGTCGCGTCGTGTAAAGCCGGAAGCATTGACCCGGGCCTGTACGTCCGGCGCGACCAGACCGTTGATTCGCCGAGGCTTGCGAAATGGGATAAACCTGAAAACATAAAAAGTGTCATAACTGAAACACACGTAAAAAGCGAGCGCTTTTCCCACATTTAAGCCCGCCGAAATCAAACACCACCTAGTTTAAGTGCAGCTGAAATTAAAGCTCTTGTTCTCTAATCATCTAACTCATTTGTTTGTTTTTTCGATGCCATTAAAGTGGCACTAGACGAAAAGCTTGCCCATAACCAACAAAAAGGGCTGGTCTTTGATGTCGAGGCTTGACAATTATTATTATCACCTGTCGGGAGTGGACTACTTTGGGTAAATAGGCCGTGATTAGCCATTCTATAGCACAAAAACCGACTAAATACATGATTTTATCGTGGTTTCGAGCGGGGTTATACTTACTACTTTTTCAGCACAAGCAGTAAAGATTACGTATCCTTAGAGGCCGTTGTTGAATGGCGTTTATTTTTAAATGTCAACGCCACTTAGATGCGATTTGTGGGGTTTAAAGGGCAGGGAAAAGGGATAATGCACTTACCTGCAGAGCGTCCATGCCAACTTTGCTGTTGAAGACTTTCATCTTGCAGAATCCAGGGTCGATGACGAAGAAAATACCATCGACGGTGAGGGATGTTTCGGCAATGTTTGTCGCGACGATGCACTTGCGGATACCGCCGGGGGCACGTTGGAAGATTTTGGACTGCTTTTCACTCGGAAGTTGGGAGTAGATGGGCAAGACGGCCAATGGCGGGGCACTGTCGAGGCCGTTGAGCTTCTCGGTGATCAGGGCAGATGTGACTTCAATGTCTTCCTGACCCGGCATGAAGATCAAGATATCGCCATCAACTGCGCCGAGATGGATCTGAATCGCCTGCTTGATGGCTTCATCGACGTAATCCTCGACGGGTGCATTGCGATGGAAGGTGTCGACCTTGAAGGTTCGGCCAGGAATTCTGAAGACCGGGGTGTTGCCGCCGAAGAAATCGGCAAACTTTTCCGCATCCATGGTGGCTGAGGTCACAATCAACTTCAGATCGGATCTTCTCGCGACGACTTCTCTCAGCAAGCCAAAAAGGACATCAGTGTTGACGGACCGTTCGTGGGCCTCATCCATGATGATGACACTGTAGTGGTCGAGATCGGGGTCACTGAGACATTCACGGAGCAGGATACCATCGGTCATGTACTGTAAGAAATACTTTGTTATTCACGTGATATGCATTGCACTCTCTTTCTTCCCATTGTCGTTTTATAGTTACAGTTAAAAGTATTGCGTGCCGATGCTGACGTCGAAATCAACCATCGATGAGCAAAGCGCACTACATGGGCCTGGGATAGTGCATGAGGAAGTTGTGGGTGCGCCCCTGAGAACCCGCGACCAAATACCCAGAATCAGATGATAACACAATTTGTACAGCTTGAAACAACAATATTTTTCTTTCGTCTAGTATTTGGCGACCAAAAACAATGCGTAAGTCTGGGATATCTCACCCCGCAAAGCATACTGTAACTTTGTTTAACCTAGGTGCTTCCAAATAGCAGTTTAATAAACTTCCCATCATGTTAAAATCCCGTCATTGATCACTCTGCGTCAAACGCGCACCACCACCGTCGTCGTCATTATAACCACTTTGTAAAAACCGCTTAATTTAGCTCCTACAATCTGTTCCCCACTTCTCCTTTTCATAATTTGTTACCGTGACATTAAAAGCGCGTCAAAGCCCGTGAGAAAAGCGTCGTCCTGTGCCCCCCGAGGTAGGTGGAGTATTGCCCTCTGGCGCTTATAAAACGCAAAAAATTAGACTTGCATACCTCCTCCCCAAACCGGTGAGCCTCTCCGTCGGTGGTGTTGTGTGTTTGGTTCCCTCCTCCTCCTGTCAGTCTCGCTTCACGCTTGCTTAACAGTTAACACGCTGCGAACTTCCAATCCTCCTTTTTGCCCTTGACATTGACATTATGCGTCCCAACTATAACACAGTACTCTTCGCTACGGTAGCTTGTTTCATGGCTATGCTAGAACTGAATGCGGCAAGTCCGATGGCCATGTGCGGCAAGATTGATCCGCATGATCCAGCGATATTGAAACTATTGCCTCAAGTAGAACAGTTCATGAATGAAGAATTCCGTGTTGCGACTAAGATATTTGAAGTTGAAACGGCTATGGGTTGCCGGAAAGCAACGCTTTTTGTGTATGTATTTACGGTTAGAGTTGTGCGCGAAGACGGGTTAAAAATGGTAAGTAATTGGAATGCCAATGTCAAAATAATTTACAAATCCCTTCCGTTTCAGAAGGAACGCGTGCGAGTCAACGAGCTCCCGACGGAAACAACTGTCGGCTTTTTAGAGCTCGCATAACACATTAGAATTAGGAATTATTACTACAGTACTTTGAACTATGAAGTGTGCGCCTTTTTTGATCAATGTTATCTTGCTTTGTTTTTTTGTAAATAAAATTGACTTAAACTAACCTTGATGACAGTCTTATCCGAAGTTTTATCCTCGAAACGGATGGCATAACCGCATTCATTGCCGAGGGGAACTCCCATTTCCTCGGCCACACGTGCCGCCACGCTCATAGCCGCGACACGTCGAGGCTGCGTACAACCGATGGTGCCATGATCGCCGTATCCGGATTCATACAGGTACTGCGTCAACTGGGTCGTCTTTCCGGAGCCTGTCTCGCCCACAATGATGACAACGTTATTGTCTCGGATGACGTTGAGCATCGACTGACGGACGGCAAACACGGGCAGGTATTCTCGCTGTTCTTTGATCGACTTTTCCAGGGCGAAATCCGAAACAGCATCGATGTTTTGCATGTGGTCGGAGAACTTTTGTGAGTCCCTGGAACGAGTAGGCATAAATAAATCCCATAAAGTATTTGTAAATGTGACGGGGAGAAAAAATAAGAAACCAAACTATAAATTCTTTTTGGAACAGAAAAAAGGCTCGAAAAAGGTTAAAAATTGTACTTTTTGACAGGTTGTTTGTTAGTAAAATAAACGTTTAAAAGGTTGGTCTCGTGTTGCCGGATGTTGATAAAAAGAGATGTTTGAAAAGGCGAAAAGAGGGAACTTACTTGTAGGTTTGTTTATCGTCGTCTGTGGGCTCTTCTTTGACTTCCTCGATGCCGAGAAGATTGCCGAGATTGGACCCGGCCAGGGCGAATTGGCCTTCTTGGGCGGTTTTGCGCTCGGTTTGTTCACGGTATCGGCGGACAGCTTTGGAGCCTTTGGTTGAGGCGACGGCGAGGTCGGAGGTGACGTCTTTGATCTGGAAAAATTGCAAAATAGATGAAATTAGACTTGAAAATGGGTACTTACAGGGATAACAGGCTGAATCTGCTTCGTGTAGACAAATCTCCCATCCAAAAACGGCGGAATCGTGTTATGAACAAGGAGATTGACGCGGTTTTCGTCAATTTCAACATCGATGAAATCCCCGACGCTCTTAACTTGGAAGACGCCGGATCGCTTCAGGCGGTTGTTCTCCCAAAGCTCATTTTCCTTCTTGATTTCCTGCTGACGGACAGAGAGTTTTGGCTTCTCACGGGCATGTTCGAGCTGTTTCTCGCGTTTGGCGATGTATTCCTCGGAGACGTGGGCAAAGGGGTTGAATTCGTCGTTGTAGCCTTGATCGTTTTCGTACCTGGAACCAATCATATTCAAAAAATCCCTTCAAAAAACCACTAAAAACATACCATTGCCGATCCAAATCATAATTATAGTCCTCCCACTCCCGCTTGGCATCGTCATTCTCGAATTTCGGCACATCTTCAGTGTCGTCGACGAAGGTGTCATCAGCCTTTTTGACTCTAAAGCGATGATCTCGACGCTCCTTGTGGTCTCGATGGCTTCTCCAAGCACTTTCAAGGGAGCGCTCCTTCTCGTCCATTTGATTGTTTCGAGGTGTCCAGCCTCTGGCGCTGCCGAACCGCTTATCGCCAGCGTCCCAATCCAACTTTGACGGCGTTCCCTCGACGTACATCTTCGGAGTGTCTTCATACCGTCGCCTATCCCTACGACTGCTTTCCGGCCGATCACGCCTGGAAGATCCTTCATGGCGGCGATAATCTCGATCATAGTCCCGACCACGGTCGCGATCACGCCCCCGATCTCTGTGGTCACGATGTCTTCGGCGGTCCTTGTCTGGGCTTCGGGATCGAGATCTGGACCTTCGGCGCTTTTCTGGGCGGTATTTCAGGCCGCGTTCGTGGTCTCGGTAGCGCTCGTTCTTCAGACTGAAAAAGTAGCGTAAATAAGCGTGAAAGAAGTAAAAAATATATATAAAAACCTACTCGTCCATCCGCTCTCGTACACTGTCACTGACCCCAGGGGTCTCCTCGACATCCTGCTTCTTCCGGAGATTCTCGGCTCGCTTTGCTTTCGCTAACAGCTCCAAACCGTAGAGGGAGGGCTTCTTGAAGAGGTGATCATCGTTTTCGGGGTTGTTTTTCTTGACGACCAGGCCACCGGGCTCGTTTCCGGAGGACCCTTCAAGGCGGTCAACGGTCTCGGGGTCAAAGGTCGACTTGGACATACCTGGAGAGACAAAAACTGTAGTAAAAAGAGAGATTTTGAAGCCGGAAACGCGGATTTAAGAAAAACGAAAAAACAAAAACGAAAACTAACGAAACAGCAAAATGACCGCGTGCGCATCGAGTACTCTCATAACGAAAACAAAAATATGAAGAACCTTCCAGACGGACACGCTTCAGCCAAGCTAATGAATGCAATTGTGTGGGTTCGGGGTAGAGATGCCCCGCCGGAAAGGATGCCCCGTTTTTTGACGCCAGGACACACGCCCAAATTGATAGCGTTGTGCGTAGCAGCGAGAACGCACATGGCTATCGGTTTGGGCGTGTGTCTTGGCGCCAAAAAACGGGGCATCCTTTCCGGCGGGGCATCTTTACTCCCAACCAATTGTGTGTAACGTCTGCGTTTGTCCGTCGCTTTTCCCCTTCTAAATGTATGCCTCGTGCGTTTTCTATCGCTTGCAGACATCCATCGTTTCTGCTCGTTTCTGTCCCAAAAACCGAAATTCACAAAATCCGGTCCTCCAGACACAGACACGACCCCATTCATGCGTCACCGGGGAAGCCGTTTCACAATCTTGTGCAAAAATCCATCGCAAATGCACCCAATCTCGGCGAAATGGAGCCAAAACGTACCTAAATTACACCGCCTGTGGCAACGTCAAGGTTATCAGCCGGGCGCCAGCGATTTGCCGCTCGAACGCCGGCTGGAGTGTCCTTTTGCGAGTCCTCGTGTCAGTAATTGATTTTCGCGTTGTAAATCCGGTCTTTTTCGTTTGAATTTGCTTCATTTTCACGTTTTCAGGGTTTTTTATCGTCTCCAGGATGAGTCTGAAGTCCTCGGAGGCCCGACGGGCTATTATCGAAACTGGTGAAGACATTTTAAAAGTTTATAATAAGGTGAGTCCACATTTTACTCATATTTTGTATATAAAATTCATTAAATTTCAATTTTGCAGGGTCACCCAGATGGTATAATCAAATATAAGCAAATTTGTGAGCTTCTTTTGACCTTTGACAATTGGAATGATAAGGCTAAAGTTGACTTTTTTGAAAAGTTTTTCCCATTTGCCACGCTTTTCGAGGATAATTGCAAGGAATTTGTCGATCGACTTGTCGTAAGTCACTTTTTTTATAAATTTTACAATTAAAAGTCAAAATGTGCTTCCAGAATCTCAAATGGCTCAGCTTTACCGCCGAGCTCAGACCACGGTTCGTCCAATTCCTCACCGACGTCGCTACCGTCCATGTCTTTCACACCGACACCATCCTGCAATGCTTCTTCAAATATTTGTTACCACTGCAAGAGTTTGATTTCCCAGAAGGTATGGGTCCCGATGATGTCGACGACCAGCTTCCCAGATTAGCCTTGGAGGCCATTTCCTATGTTTACCTGAGATTGAACGTGTCTGGCGATTGCATTATGAAGAATGCGAGGAAGTCTTTCCCGTTCCATTCTAGTCCTGTTGATACACTCGTTGTCTATATCCAGAGGTTGATTATTCTCGCTGATGCTATTCCGGATTTGAGCCAGAAGTTTTGGTCGCTGATTATTGAGAAAATGCTTTACATTGATGTAAGTTTTAAAGCTTTTCTTGGCAGTTTTTATCAAAGTTTGTTTTAGGCAATGATTTCCAAAACAATCGTAGCCTTCCAAGACACCGAAGCCGTCGTCCCGACGTACATAGCACCGGAATTCATTGCCCGTGATGCGGCCTACACGGAGAGGATGGATAAGCTGATGATAGTCGTTCTTGCCAGGTTATCAAAGGGCAGGGAAGTCACTGTTTCGCAGCTATCTTCAGACCCGCTCGCCAAATGGTACGATGACACCAACATCCCTAATACAAGGGACATCTTTGAGCAGCTTTGGCCGGCATTCGTCGATCTCGTCCTCAATGCCCATGAAGTTCAGACAGTGCCGTTCATTTGGTTCTATCTTTGCTCTGTGGAGTCGAAGTATCTGAATTTCATGATGAAGGTCCTCTGGAAGCTGGTTTCGACGCCCATTTTCGCTCCCTGTGAATGGAAGCGCGCTCAGAATGCCGCAAGTTTCCTTGGCGGCTTCCTGGCTCGTGCGAGGTACATTGAATTCCCAGAAGCCGTTGAATGGATGAAAAAGATGGCGGATTGGTCGAGGCAGTACATTGATAAGACTGAGTTGAGTCGGAACTGTAGCGGCAGCATCCAACATGGGACTTTTTACTCTGTTATTCAGTCGTTGTTGTATGTCTTTTCGAGTCGGTATAAGGAGTTCATTGAGCATGGATGTAAGTTTGCCTATTTTAGATTTTTTTCAGTTATAAAGAGTGCCGCCTTTCAGGTGTCCAAGACGTCCACACCTGGTGCTTCCAACGCATCGTCCACAACAACTTTAACCCTCTCAAATACATCTCTCCAGTCATCGCTCGTGGCTTCGCTGCCATCAGTCGTCGGCTCCAAATAGTGTATTGCTGCCACATTATCGATTCCAACCCCTGTGAATCGCCGATTGAGCACTTCCTGCCCTTCTCATCCATTCAGATGCCGACGGCCCTGGACATCGTCCTTCCTCTTCATAGGCAGTTCCTCCCCGCTGAAGAAGACGCCGACATCATTCCGGCTAATATTCTCGACCTTTCAAAGGAAGCCGCCTCCGCTGCTCAGCAAGTCTCCGACGACGATGATTACGGCTTCCTCGATGACGACGACGATGCCATGGACACCACAGCCCCGATCTCCATCATCTCGCCGAAGCACAACGCCGACACCGCAAGCGCTTTCGCCAGTTCGCCGTTCCAGACAGCTTTGACGCCGAGCATTGTGTCCCACTACCAGCAAGCCCACAGCTTTGGGCAAAAATATTAATGATATTTCTATTAATGTCCCGTTTACCTGTTTTGACTGCAATCTTTGCATCTTTGCTTTTGTTAACCCCTAGGTTTTTGCACCGTCTTTCGAAAGAAAGCTACCCCATGTTTACTGATTCTACATCGAAAAATGTTTGTTTTTTGTTGCGTTTTTCCTTGCTTCATTGCTCAGATAATTATATTACTAATTTTGATATTAAGTCAGATTTATTGGAGAATAAAGAAAACTGTTTATGTTTGTGATGTAAATCTTGCGTTGTCAAAGGGCGTTAGCGTGCTTATTTGGAGCGTCTTCCGCCGGGCTGTCACGACACTCGGGATGATCGTGACGGCATCGCTGTAGTGAATGCATCGAAATATCCGAGCCAGCATGGCAATGAGGTGCCGTCGATAGCTTTGGATGAACAGAATGGTCACAAATGTGTTCCCAAGTGGGTACATTGATAACAAGGTACTTCCGACGAAAATAAACTGTTTTCGAAGGGCTGTGGGTTCAATGTTCATCATGATGAGAACGGCATTCAATGTTGGCAGGTACAGCAAAACAAACGGCAAAATAAGTTGGACTAACGTTGCTCGGGCGAAGATTTTTTGCACTTTTCGGGTGTTCGATGATAACAGGTCGGCGCGTTGGTTCAAAACATGGAAGATAAGGCCAATGGTGCCATAGCTGAGGGACGCGATGATGCCAAGGTTGATCATGCTGAAGATGAGCCAGGTCGTGGATTTAACTGGGTCGAGTTGGAAGGCGATTACGGTGTCTTCAAAGTTGTAGTAGGAAGAGGTGTAGATGTCTTGCAGTTTGAAGGCCTGGAAGGGGGTATTATTTTGACGGTTTGGATGGTTTTGGCTTACCTGGCCATTCATTTGTGATGTTCCCAATCCGATTAACAGGCCCCCAGAAGCGATAATACCATACCCAACAAAGGCAAAATGCATGTATTGGTTTTGAAAGAAGCTCGCAAACTGTGTATTGGCGCTAAAGGCTGCATATCGGTACAAGAGCGAATAGCCCTGCGTAAACATGGTCACGATTACCATTTGAACGGCAACAATTACCTGAAAACGAGCCATAAACTTTACTTTTTCACTTTACAAAGTTCATTTTTTTTATTTTAATGCCATTTTGTCAAAACATGTTCTTTGACTTTGCTTATTACTGCAACATTTATCCCTATTTTGTCCCATTTACTGACGTCCTTTTACTTTGCAACACTTGTTATTGGCTATGTAGTGCCATTATGTAGTATAAAGTCGTTCCAAGAAACCCCAACTTACAATAACTAACAAATAGATGTCATCAACGCCCTTGGCCATGCCATAAACGACACTTCCATAGTTCGGAAATAGCGGCATCGGTTGTAGGAATAGGTTGTACATGACGCAGAAGATGAAATCGGACGTCTAAAATTGGGATTCGGTTTTGGTTAAATGTTCAAAAATATCGTTTTACAAGGTTTGCAACTGATTTCTTTGGAAAAAGTTAATGCTTGACGACTGAAACACAATTATAAAAAAAACTCACAGTAATAACCATCAAGAAAATCCGATATTTAACCATAGCATTCGGTGACTTCCGCCAAATCAGGTACATAACATACGGGTAAAGTAGACACATTAAACCGAATAATGTGAAACAGGAAACCTGATAAGTCAAAATTAAAGAGTTATCAACTTCCATCAATTTCATTCTATTTACTGTTGAATTGTCTTTATATCAGTGTTGTAGAGGTTGGTAAACTTACGTGCACGCCTAGTCATGACAAAGCAAGCGTGCACCCCAGACTACAAGGCGGAGTTTAAGCTCAAAGTTCGGTGATGACGATGACGACCTACGCTTATAGGTCAGTTGAGTTACAAATATTTTGGCTTGTTAAGTTTTCCTATTTCCCCATGGGATGTTTTGGATCAAAATGCTGTCTGCTATTTTATGGGGTTTTAATGGGGTCATTTTGTGTAAGTAAATTTTTAACTATGCAACAGCAGTGTCAAAATTGCTATATTGTATCGATCACTGAACGTTGTAGCGGCATTGAGGCATTTATCTTTTGTAGCTGCAGTTCAAATAGCTTTTTCAATACTGTATTATTGGCTTTATATGGTGGATAGTTGGTCACGTGAAGTATAAAGAATAAAGCCATCACGCAATATTATAGCTTTGTCGATGGCATTCGGGCAAAGCAACGGAATTTCAAAAGTTGGTAGCTATTGTTTTGGATTGCGTGAACGCATAGATAAGTTTATTCGTCTTTTTGGCTTGGCATTAACATTGTTCAGTGGTACAAAGGTTTTCAAAGTGCACTAATCTCGTGGCACGAGAGCAAGATGGACACCATTGAGCGGGCGTAGGACGACGATGTTTACGCGGTGTTGGAGGGGGTCCTATAAATATAATTATATGTTGTTTAGACATTACAAAAGTTAAGTTTAGAACAAAATATAAACATACATCGGATTTCTCGGTTAATTCCAGCCTGAAACTCTGAATCAGTTCTAACAAGGCAAATTTGTATTCCATTTCGGCAAATCGCTGTCCCACACAGTGCCGTGGGCCGACGCCAAAGGCTACCCATGCCATTTCGTGGGCTGGTTTACCGTCAATGAATCTTTCTGGATCGAACACCTCCGGGTTGGGCCAGAGATGGGGGTCCCAGTGAATGGCATGGACCGGGCTTCCGACATGGGTCCCTGGGGTGAACTTGAAACCGTTGATGTATGTTTCTTTGACGCAGGTCCGGCTACTGAAGAAGATCACCGGCGGCCGAATACGCAAGGATTCTTGGAAAACAGCGTCGAGATAGGGCAGTTTCATGACGACGTCATATTCGCCGCGAGCTTTGCTGTCATTGCCGACTTTTTCGATGATTTCTGCGTATAGCTTCTCCTGGACATGGGGGTTCTTGGCCAAGAGCCATGCTGTGAAGGCTAATGCAGTACTGGTTGTTTCATAACCAGCGAGAAGGAAACCATAGCAGTTTGAGACGATTGTATCGATGTGCATTGGGGGTTTCTGAAACATTAGCAGTGTAAAAATTGCTCATTTCAAGCTCTGAGGGCATTACATTTTCATTCTGCTGCCGAATAATGTCTTGTTGCAACAGTAAATCGATCAGATCAACTTGACCTTTCGGCGTCCATCCACTTTCCATCCTTTTCCGGCGTTCTGTGACAACTTCAGTCAAGTTTTTGGCAATTATTTGCTGATACCCATTGAGCTTGGAATAAGGGCGGCAAATTGTACCCAAAAATGGGACCATGACTAAAATTCGTATTTCCTACGTACAACGGTTTTTATAAAAAGTGAGCTGACTTGATACAAGCAGCATCCACGACTTTTCAATCGTAAATTCGTTGAAAAAGTTTCGACCATTAACGTAAAATGTGTCATTGCGATCGTGGAGTGAATCTGCCTGTACACCAAAAGCTGTTCTTCCAATGACGTCCATAGTAAGAGCTTGGAACTCGCTAAAACCACCTTAATTAACGTTTTTTGTTTAAAAATAAGCAAAATTACTCATATACGTCGACATTGATCCTACCATTGACAGCCTTCGACTTCAAAACATCAATAAGTGTGACCACCCTCTCATGCATAATTGGCAACATCTAAAAACTGCCTTTTTTAGATACAAATTCTGTCCAAACCCAACATACAGCCTTCATTTTCCCGGTCGTAAAAATCGGCGACGTAATCGATCGAACTTCCTTCCACCCGTACTTATTTGGGCCATCTCGACCAATTTGAAGCAGGCTTTCCCCGAGAGGGTAGCCCATTGTGTACGTGTTGTTCTAAAGATGCACATACGCATTGATAACTAACCAAACATAGCTAACTAAGCAGCCATGATGGACAAAAAACTAACTTCTCTGTCAGTAAAGTTGCCAAACTGCTTTATAAACACTTCTTTCATGATTACCGGATCTGTAGTTCTGACGGCAAAGTGCCATCCAAAATAGTGCCTACAAAAAGTACTACAAAACCCGAAAAAGTTAATGAAAAACGTACCCAAATGTCTCACCATACTTTTGGTGTAGTTTAATGACAAAATAGGCTCCATTTTCGGGACCATTCTATAAAAAGTATAAACTTGTACCTACAATACGCATAATCCTTACCACAATAGCATCTTTAACAATGTCATACATGTGGCCAATTAAAAACTGTATGAAACCGATTGGAGGGCCGTCGAAGCCGCATTCATCACGTAGTCGCATGAATTTTATGCGTTTGCTAAAATTGGAATTTAGCTTTAAATAAAAGAAGATTGTGAAACTTACATGAAAACATAGACGCCTAAACCGGCTAAAAGGGCTATCAAAATAGAAGTAATTAGCCCCATTTTGGTAGATTGGACGACTTTGGTGACAAGTTCGTGTCTGGGGGCCACAAAACTGACCCACTGATCGCTTTCTTGGATGGGACTGTCTGCCAGGCATGCGTTTTTTTTTGCTTTTTAACAGAGTAGACTACAGGTTGATAAGCGGTGGAGTAAGTTTTCCCTAGTGTTTTTACTGCTGATGCCTTATCACTGACAATGGTGGAGTGTGATGATTGCAAAAAATGGTGTTTGGAAATTGGCATTTTTATGGAGGGATCAAATAGAGTGTAGTTGGTGATCCGACGGATTTTGAAAGTATGTTTCTGTCAATTAAGAAGTTGTAGTGTATGATAAGATTTGTAACGGATGTAAGGTTGCAGAAATTGATATTTTTGGTTGAAGTTTAATTTATTAGCTACTTTACATAGTTAAGACTTATCTGATGAATAAAAAACGTCATCATCATCATAGACATATTTCATTTTTCGGAATTTAAGTACATAATATCTATAAGAAGGAGCTCTTGACCCTACTCTAGAAACAACAATCACAAACTTCTGTTGGTTTTCAGGCCTCTCTGGCAAACATGTGAAACGGCTTCCAAAAAGTGCCTTCAACTGTGGTTTCACTTGAATAAATGGCACATTTATGAAAATCTGCATTTTAAAGTTGTCTTTCTGATTCTAAAAGCTTCCAGTAAATTCAAGTGTACAGCGTCATACGGTGGAGTGAGTGAATTAATCAATCAAAACAAAAAAGTAGAAAAGAATTATAATTACTTACCTTGAAAAACTTGAGGAACTTATTCTTATTAATTTTTAAAGCGTTAGGTAAAAAATCAATTGCAAAAAAATTTAAAGAGCAAATCTTGGCTTCTAGAAAGCCGTCAATCCAGCTTTTCAACGATGTTTTACCGCGGATTAGATAAAGAATACGTAATGATTTGAACGCCTCGGCGTTGCTGATGATATGTACCGTTTTTCGTTCTGGAATGGTGCAATTGTTGAGCTCTAGTCTGGAAACGTGTCCTTCAATGCAAGGCACTAGGCTTTGAACGAATGTCGAATCGATTATGCATTTCTTAAATCTGACAGAAAAGGGCGCCAATCGAAAACGTTCCAAGATTAATTGAGGACTATCAGAAAGCTTGAAATTATTGACGGTCAACTCAGTGAAAATACGATATACTAAATCGTCCCTTGGTAAGGTCAGAGGGCTGTTTCGATATCTTAATATTAGGATTGAATCATCATCAATCACAAATTCTAGATCAGTAATTGATTGAAATTTTTGGATAGGGTGAAGTCCATAGTAGTTAGGAGCTGCCATTTGAAGCATGTTGGCTTCTGCCGGTGAAGCGAGTTCACGGAGGCGTCGACGGAGACCATACGGTAGCTTTTCGAGGGGGTATGGCATGATTTGGTGGTGGAAACAGAAAATATGGGTACGCGGGAAACACAAATAAGGTTTGGTATGCGTGGTGAGGGTCAGAATTAGCCTATCTTCTTGTACATCGATTTGTTGGCTCGGCCGCGCTTACACACAGGCTTGCGACGATCATCCTTCCGGGCATCCTCCCAAATTCGCTTTCCTTCGAGAGATTTTGTGCTCCTGATTATTCATTTTGGATAGTTATGGCAATATCGGCTGCATTGGCATATTGAGCTAGCAGTCATCGCAAACCGTCACAGTGTCCCGTATGTATCCACATCAACTTATAACCAAAACATTCATGCCATACCCCCTCGAAAAACTACAGTATGGTCTCCGTCGACGTCTCCGTGAACTCGCTACTCGATATGAAGCCTACGCCCTTCAAATCGCTGCACCTAATTATTCCGGACTTAAACCTATTCAAAAAGTCCAACCATTAGATTACGTTGAGTATGAGGTGGACGATCATTCGAACGTATTGGTACAACATTGGAAAACATTAGTAGACTTAAAAAACTTACAAGAGGGTTATTTATTCCGAAACAATTTCAAATGTTTTCGGACAAAACCCAAAAATGTACAGAAGTACGTTCGCGTTCATCGCGGAGAGGTTAATTGGTATTACGTTCTTTGAAAAAAGTATATATTTATTTTGGATGATGGTGATTTTTGTTGTCGCTAGCGAATGAATAAATAGTGATTGTTACTTAATTTAATAAAAAGAATGGATGTGAAGATGATCCACATGGACTTGTTCCCCTGCTCACTTTTATTTTATATTCATATATTTTTTTTTCATCTCCATGTCTGTTCATCTTGCGCACGTCTGTCATAACTGGTCGCATTGGCATACTCAGAAAGTAGCCATTGCAAGCCAATATTGTGTTGCACAAGTACCCCAATTCTTGCGCTTCTGGCACAATGCTGGCAAGCGCTGTGTTCCGCCTTTGAGTAAAGTGTAACAGAAGATCAACATTTTCTAAACCACGCTCCTTTTCGGGTAGCCTGCCGACCTTCTGCTATCCCTTGGGTCCGGTTTAGCCTATTTACTGTCATTATCATTGTATTTCATACGTACCCGCGTCTTCCAATTCACCAAAATAAACATGCCGTACCCCCTTGAAAAGCTACAGTATGGTCTTCGTCGACGTCTCCGTGAACTTGCTACTCGATCTGAAGCCTACGACTTTCAAATCGCTGCACCTAACTATTATGGACTTCAACCTATTCAAAAAGTTCATTCACTTGAAGAGGCCAGGTTTAAAATAGATACCGAAAACAATCTTAAAAAGCTTGTTTATCCGAAACATCTTGGAAACTCGTACGAGATACCACTGTACGTCGTCTCGGACGAGTTAGAATTCAAAAATTTCACTTCAAACTACAAATTAAACGTAATTCTTGATGATTTTCGTTTAGCACCAAAGCAGCTAGATTTTTATGATTGTCTTTTGGATATGAAGTTTATCCAGAGTTTTGTGAATGCTGTCGATACTCCTATTAAATGCATGGAATTTCGCTGCTCCACATTGACATCGGAAATTGCAGCCAAAATGCTTTGCAATTCCCCAGCTTTGAGTACTTTGGAAACATTTTCTGTGTATGAGCCATCTTTTCCATCAGCAACTGGGTGGATACAAGCATTAATGGCGACAGGATGTACTTCATTGAAATATTTTCATGTCTCGTACGATTCTCCATTCGTATTTGACATTGGCAAGGATGATCTCGCCAAATTTATCAATGTAATTATTTAATTGTGCTTTTGTATGATTATAAACGATTTGTTTTCAGGCTCAACCTGATGGCTTTACATTGGCCTTCCACATGCCTGAAGAAATGGAAACGCACAGTACGACTAAACTTTTGGAAGAACTATTTGATGACCAATTTTTTGATTTACTAGACATTTCAAAAATAGACATAGGTCTTAAAATATGTATTGGCTCTTTCGAGCTTCATTACACTATTGAAGATGTCTGAATATTTTTTTTGGTGGTTTCATAAAAATCCGTTTATCTATTTTCTCTGAATATTTGTTAAGAAACAAAAAAGATCATAAAACACAATTGTGTGGCATAAAAGCTTGATATTTTTAAAATTTGAGATCAAAACTATCAAAACCATTATAAAACTCGAACATAAACCCAAAAAACTTGTTTATAAACCATTTAGATCCACACTCGCTCCCCTGTCCATTGTCGCTGCCCCACCACTTCCGGAAGCATCGCAGCCACTTTTTTTCAAATCAATGCACAGCGCAAATCGGCTTAACGTGAGTCAAAGCCCCCGTAGGGACCACCAGTCTATTGAATTCGGTCCATTGTGTTGGTAGTTCCTCGCATTGTCACCCGTTTGTACGACATTTGATACCGATTTGATCCGAAAGGGTGTAATATCTGTCTTTTCAACCGATTCAACCCAACTTTTTACGGATGTCGTTTATTCGCGCTGAAAACATTGATGACATGATCGAGTTGGAGAACGTGTCGCTTCCGATGTCTGCCGCCGTTCTCGATGACCCTGTCGCGTCGCTATTGGCGCCTATGATGCGGCATATTGCCGCCGAGGCCGCTGATAAGGCTGACGAGATTGATCTGCGTGCTAGTGAAGAGCTGAAGATTGAGAAACGTCGAATTTTTGAAGAGCAGAAGGCGAAAATTAACGCTCATTACGCTCGGAAACGCGCTCAAGTCGATACGGCTCACAAGGTCTTCGAATCGAATCGCCATAATGAAAGCCGAATCGCGGCTTTGAAGAGCCGTGATAAACTTCTGCAAGAAGTTTTAGCCGAAGCCCGGGAGGATTTGAATATCATTTCAAGTGATAAGAATCGGTATCCGCACATTTTAAAGGGGCTGATTTTGCAAGGAGTGCTTCAGATGTTGGAGCCGAAGTTGATTTTGCGTTGTCGGTAGGCCATTTTCTTTCAATTTCACTATCCGTATCTTCATTTTAGCAAAGAAGACGTCGAGCTCATCAACTCCCTCATCGAATCCGTCCAATCCGAACAGGAAAAGCTCTGCGGTTTCATTTCCAAATTCGAGATCGACGACACATTCCTCGCCGACAAAATCGCCGGCGGCGTCGAACTCTACGCCAAAGGCGGCAAAATCTCCGTTGCCTCAACCCTCGAATCCCGAATGGGCCTTATCGCTCAACAAATCGTGCCACAAATTCGAACTGCCTTGTTTGGGCCCAACGAGAATCGCGCCTTTTTCGATTGATTAGATTATTTGCTTGCCGTGCTTGACTTTACTTAATAATTTTGCCTGCAATTAGCTTGTAATAAACAATTTTAGGCAATTGAAGACTCTATGGACGTCGAGGAGATCAAAAACAACTGCGGGAACATCATCGGTTTTGAAAACAGTTTTCCATGTCCGGATGGAAGTCAAGCGCCGTTGGCTGTTTTTAAGAGGGATTCAAATTTGTGAGTTGGGTTACCTCATCACCAGGCTTATTTTTTTCCACTTTCATGAAGTTCATTTCAAAATCTAACTCATTTTAAAACATTTCAGCCTCGAAACCGAAGGCCACCACATAACCATCCCCGCAGGACACCTCGGCGTCGACACAGAAGTCCATCTTGGCGTAGTCATCAGTGAAGAAGCGTCCGAAATATCTCCAGATGTTGCTCTTTCTAAAATTGGTGGATATGTAGTCGCTTTGAATTCACGCCTACGTCAGCGTGAATTCACAAAAGCGGCTGAAACCGACATTTTCAACACCACTGATGAGTTCAAAGGCGGTGTCGTTATTTCACCACTGGTGTCGAAGGATACTTTGGAGCACCCCAATGTTGCCACTGTATGTTTTTTGTTTATCTGGACTTTGTGGTCTTTTCGGTTTTCTTGATCTAATCGAACCCGTTGCGCAGATCTGGGCCGCAATCAACAACCAAGAAGTCCAACGATCAAATTTTACAAGTGCTAAATACACTGTGCAGGAACTTCTTTCAAAAGCGTCCCAATTGACAACTTTGAAAAAAGGTGATATCATTCTGACAGGGTCACCGTCGGGAGCCACGTATGTGCGAGCTGGTGATACTGTCGAAATTGGAATTGAAGGACTTATTCGAAGTGAATTCAGTTTGCAAAAGGCGATTGAAGTGGATGTTGTCCCGAGTGACCGTCAGGACAGTATTTACTGATTCAGCTTCAACCAATTTATTAAGTTGAGCCAAAAATGAATACCAAACATAAGCAATGAAATAAGCTAATGTGCTTGCTTGTAAATACTTAGCAAAATTTATGTATTGCTTTAAAGTTTGCTGTGCCAAAGAACAATAAACTTTTGAATTGACCGATCTCTGAATTTCTGAATTGGTGATTCCAATTGATACCCTGAGGGCAAACTTGTCACTTGCGATCACGTTAAAACAGCGCTGCACACATTACAATGAAATTGAGTGCGCTTTTGTTGTGCAATTCAGTGTTTGGAACTTGTCTCGAATCGGTTTTTGTGTCGATTCATGGCCGCAGATCACTTCAATGTGCAGAGACAAACAAAAACTGAAAACATTGACAGATATCATCAAGTCCATCTATCCAAACTGTCATGTCTGACAATCTAACAAACATTGACCGTAATTTGGAACACTGTTATCGTCGTTCAAAAGTTGCCGCTGATCACCGAGTACACAATTCACTTTTTCATCCATCTTACTTTTCGACATCCACCCTCATGATGTCAATCAACAGCCCGAGTGGCACCACACATCTGTGCATCTGTAGATGTACCAAAAACACTCCGGACACTTGAACCTAACTTTTTTCACCCCCTGTTCCCGATTTTTTAACTGCAGATCACATGCATCTCCATCCCCTGCGCATGTATTCCACGCCATCATCAAATAACATCCAAGGTTATAGTTCCAATTTTATTTCGCAAAAGACCTCGTTTAAAAACACAAAACTCGCTAATGTTATTAACAAACATTGAAACTTCACTCACAGTGAAGAGTGTCGGCAAGACTTACAACTACCATTATCATAGACCAAAAACAACCCGTATTTGGCACAGTTTAAGCGTGTTTCTGTTCACCAAAGTTTGAATTAAACAATAAAAACTCATTAGAATTGAATTTAAATAGATATTAATCAGCCGGTATTGGTTAAAGTTGAGTGAATTGCTTTTTTTTGATTAATACGTTAGCAATACCGTCATCGTCATGGATGGTATGTAATACAGTAGGCCTAGGGTTACTGTATTGTAAAGGATAAATGTGAAAATTAACTGCTTTCACTAATGGGCCGCTCTATGGCCGGCACAATCTTGGCTCTATGGGTCGGAGTCGGTGACTCACTTTCGGTCTCGGCTATCATCGGCACGCGAAGGGGGACCATTCGGGCGTAACAGCAGCACCAAGAAATGAAGGTGGTACTGATCACGATGATTTCCATGTTCCAGGCCATACGAGGACCATAGGCTGTGTAGAGGGCCGAGATGGCGACTGGGCCGACCATACGGGCCGTACTTCCGGAAATTTGGAAGATGCCTTGCTGGGTGCCTTGAGGGCGCGGGCCGAGGACCTTCGAGAACAGGGTGGTGGTAGTGATGTTGAGTGTGGGGAAAGCGAAACCGATGACAATGACGTACATGGCGTAGTAGAGGTAGACATTGATCGGGCTGAGGTCATCGCACCAGTCGAATTTCTCAATGTTACATCCGACATTGTCTTCGGTCAAGCCGGTGCCGTTGACGACCATCGTGCTGAGAGTGCTATTATGCATGGTGACATGGCCCGGGATGAATGGCCAAGAATATGTGACGATATGGAAGGTAATAAGAGCGGCGAGGGAGAACATGCAGGCTTTCCGGGAGGAAATGCTGAAAATCCGCTATTAAAATGTTTTCGTTGCAGGACCAAATCAGCATTTTTGGCATTTTGAGTGCCTATTTCGAAGTCAAGGCAATAAAAACTTACTAATTCTCCAATTTAAAGAAGATATAAGCCACATAAGTGACAAAAGTAAACACGCCAACGGCACCCTGGGCCGCCGCCGTAACCGTAACAGCCTTCTCTTCAGGCCAGTTGAACATCATCATGGCAAATGGTGACCCAATAGTCTCCAAATTGGTGTTGATGAACATCTGAGTGAATCGGGTGAAACAGCAAATGCAGAAGGCGATCATGTCGTACATTGGGATGCTTTCCGGGGCTTCGCCTTCCTTAACTTTAGCGTTGCCTTCAGCGATGCCGGCATAGTTTTCTTTGAACAAGAAGTGCAGAGCCAACATGCCAGCAATGTTCATCAAACAGGCGAAATATGCCGGGGCGGTGTACATATTGATGGAAATACCAGAAGACGGCTTGAATCCAGGGTAGCTGAGAGGTGTGAAGATCAGCTGGAGCAAGGGGCCACATGTAGCACCCAGGGCTTGGCCGCAAGTCACGTAGGCGATGGCCTTGGGGCGATCTTTGAAGGTTGAAGCGGTTGAAGCATAGGTTCGGAGAAGGGTGACATTGCCGCTGCCTGCGCCAGTGATAAAACGGCCGAGAAACATGAAATAGCGTTTCGGCATAGATACCATTTCGAGGCAGAGATAACAAGCATTGCCGATGATCATCAAAGTTAGGCCAACATACAATGGAAGCCTCACTTGCATGATTTTATTCGACCAGTAGCCGAAAATTGGTGAAGATATGATCTGACCAACGCTATAGATGGCCACAATGTAGCCGAAGAAGTTCTCTGTGGCATGGGTATCGAGCTGAAACATCAAACTTATAAAAAGATGTCAAATTAAAGCTACAGTAACCCACAATCTGTAAATACGGCCACAACGCACTGAAATACAACGAAAACTGGACACTTCCAACAAATGACAGTATCGCCGCGATGTATATACTCCGCCAATCGGTAGTTGGCTCAGGGGCATCGCTGGCGGCCAAGATCCGTCTTTTATCGGATGATTTTTGTTTCGTGGAACCGATAGCCATTTTGACAAATGTGTCTGAAAGCCGCAATCTTTAGAATAGAAATAGACAAGTGAAGATGAAATCTCCCACGGATATCATATATATAGACACGCCCGCGCGAGGATCATTAATTACGTCGTCAAAGCACGCGCAGATTGACGTCAATGGCGATGCGCCAATTAGTTTATGGTTATGATTATGCGCGCGCAATTAGGGAAAATAGAAGTTTGGAGAAGTGCGCGTGTGCGCTGTTTTCCTTTTCCCTGATATCACCAGCTGGTCGGAGGCTTGTCTGACTGCGAGCAAGCGCGAAATTGCGATCGCCTTAAGTAAAGTTTTTAAAATGGTGGCGCGGTTTCAGAGGGTGGATGGCTGGATGAATGATTGGGTGATAACAAACAGAAGGGGGCAGGCTGTGGGTCTCTTTGAAGATCGTCGGGTTGCGCACCATGGACACCGTGGCGGGTGTCGTTGACAAAGAAGGCATGGGATGAGATGGGTGGTATCACTTGTTTAAATTGAAGGCACACTGGAACGAGACTCGGGGTTGGTTTACGGTGTTTGCTGCACGGGAGCTATGGTTGTTCTTTGGGAAAGGGGTTTCTCACGGGTTCAGACTTTCTTTCGAGACCATCAAGGTCAAAGATAACTTTGAATTGGGCAACTTTTGGTCGGCCATGGATACAGTAAGTTGTCTGAGGGGCCAATTGACAGTCTGAAACAGCACCCTAAGGCACCAAACTATGCAAAAACTCATCGTTGCACCCACAACTACCATCAACCACCCCATCCAATCACCCTTTATTATCACCCATCGACTTTTGACACCCCCAATTTAAAATAACAACCCACCCTAGACGAGATTATAAAACTTATTATTGTAAAAACACCCCATCGCACTTTAAACGATCGCCATGCGCTTTGTTCCACCAACTCCCTGCATAATGACAACCATCAAAAAGCGTCAAACTAAACAATCGACCGCGAAAAACCCGCTTTGCGCAATAAACTAAAAATGTGAAACAGAATCACTAGGTTCACTCTTCATCCCATTGCACGTTGAATTAAACAAAAGTTGATATGAAATTCTTTCCTTTGCATGCTAATGATTGAATTCCATGCGATTGTCAAGTGATAGCCGTTTAAACATGCTGTTTGTTAGCACAAACGGGTTTAGCCGCTCTTCAATAACTATGGTTAATCGGAAGAGATGAAAGTTTAGAAACTGCAGTTCTTTGAAGGGGTGGCTAATCTTTGTTCTGGATAATTTTTGATGGTCAGATGCTAGGAAAGCTGGAAGTTTCTTAGAAGTATCTACGCATACTATGAAAGTTGTTAAAATTAATCACGCACATGGCAGTCACACTCCTTCGCCAAATTGTTATTGAAACTGTGCGTAGAAAGGTTTCAAGTTTGAGCATGGAGAGCAAAACACGCTTGTGGTTATAATGATTTCGTCAGTCTTTGTGACTCGTAATTAGGGCAGAGCAAAGGGTAAAGGAGCGTGTTTTGGAACAATAAGCGTGTTGATTTACGCATTTGGGGGTGGAAAGGTGTTTTGTTGTTTTTTTGGCAGTTCCAGTGGTTGTTATTTTTGGGGTTTGTAGGTGTAGACAAGGGACAATAAGCTGCAAAAAAGGCTGGTAAACGCTTTTTTGACTTCTAAAAAGCGAAAAAGGCTGCTTTTTAAAGGCAATTTTCGTCGCATGGGTACTGTAGTACAGTCACTACATGAGTTATTCCGCAAACATCACAGAGCAGTGATAACACAACAAGTGATTGCAAATCCCGCACCAAACACCCCGCTTTTGTTCATGCAAGCTCGACCTAAAGGGGGCGTTTCCCTCACCCTCACCCCTCTAATGGAAATCAATACAAGCCTCAATACCCCACGCCCCCAAGTTCAAATCGGGGCCAATTAGTTTGCTAAATATGTTCCACGGCGGTTGACGGGACTCACAAAGCAAGGCAAAATCAAAGCAAATAACGATTTGCCTTCCGAAATGTGAAAAGTGATGCTTTTCCGCCACATTGCCGCGTGAAAACCGAAAATACTGACAACTAATTTGGCAAAAAGTGTTCACAAAATGAACAAAGTAGTCCCGACAGTTGAGGGAGATCATGGGGGATAAAAAGATGAATCAGCGGATAAAAGTGAATGTGTTGGATATGATTTAGGGCCACTTCGCGGGAAACATCGGCGCCAGATGGGCGGGCATTGCGCAACTGTCTGTGGCGTCTGTGGAACATTCTCGGAGGGCATAGGTGTCGATTGGCGTCTGTCTTCCGGGTTACAAAGATCACTACAGATCGTTTCTATTGATATAGTGTGTGTTTTGCAGGCTGCCAAGGTGATAAATAATGAATCTGCTTGTTCTTTACGAGTGCACTTTGGACGGATAACGCAAAAATGCACTCAAATTTAAGGTTGTAGGTTCGATGCAACACTCTTTGAGGGTACTTGGATCGGATTGGATTTGTGTTTTATCACCCCTCCGACAAAACCATCACATAGTGAGAACACTTTTTCATCAAAATGAACATGAAAAATAGGCAAAAAAAGATATCCCAGTGACGTCAATGCCAGATTATACAGAACACAGCCCAGACTACGGGGGAGTTGTTTTTAGCGCACAAATATGGACTACAAGATCAAATAAATCCTGTCTGCACTTCAAAGTATGCAATCAACAAAATGGGTTTTCCTGTTATTTTTGGTTTTTTAAAGTGCGGTTGATCGTTGAACGACGGTTAGTTTGCTGGAATGAAGAGGTTATTATGCATGTGATTGAAGGTTGAAGGGTTGACAAATAACTTTTAGAAAAGTTAATGAAAACTTGAAAAACCTGGATGAAATGCGATAAAGCTCAGCTGACGCTAAGTCAACAAAGCTGTTGAGAGAAGTTAGAGGGCAGTGAAAAACAAAGTTAAGTTAAGTTCAGACGGAAAAACAATAAAAAAGAACATAACTTTTTGCATTTCGGATGAAAGGTTAAAAAACAATCAATGAAAACATGTCAGTTGGGGGTGGATGTCAATGATATCAACAAACCCGGGTAAGAGGTTTACTTGACATTGTTATGAAAGTCTTGAAACCGCATAATGTCCGAAGATGGATGACTGTTTTCTTCAAAAATCGCCAAAAACGGGAAACCTTTTTCCATTTTGGGCTTTAGTTTATGGTTTTTGGAACAGCAAAAATGTAAGAATGCAAAAAGTAGACGTAGACACTGTCGGAATCGGAAGAAGCCACTTTAGATGTTGGGGCTGTAGGAAGGCTAAGCCGGACGTAGATGTAGAAAAAAGGGCAGACGCCAGATGGCAGGGGTCGTCCGACTAACCACCGCCATCCGAAAAACGACTGCTCTTCCCGCGTTCTACCCTCAGGGCCAGGGGAAGATGACATGACAGCCTTTCAGTCCTGCGGCACACTGACTGGGCAGGGGAGAGATGCCATTTGGGTTACTCACTTACACTGCCGGCGGCGGTGGGCAAGGGTCCGGGCAGACCGGCGTGCAGCTACATGCATGTGAAGACCATCCGAACAATTGATGGCCGGGCGGGGGTGCCGAAATGAAACTAACTTCCTTCATTTTCAACGTTGAGCATTTCAACCAGTCTGGGAAAAAACAGTTTCGCAGAAGTCGAAGATCGGCCATAATCTTGCCTCCGTTCGGCGTGGGCTACCGCGTAAGCCATACTGAACAAACAATTCGAAACCTAAACTCGAGAAAAGCGAAAAAAAGTTTCTTTTTATTTCACTTAAGCAGTGAAAGAAAAGACTACCTATGTAAGCCTGCAAACTTTTTCACATTTCATTTTTCTCAAAATCCAACTCGCATCTCGACAAACATCTGCACGGGAAAAGGGGGACATGATGAAACGCCTCAGGGGTCGTCTCTTCACTTCCGGTTCACTCTTATTGACAGTCAGAAAAAAGTTTCGGTGCAATCGCTCCCAAGTATTGTCTTTTGCGGTCGGTTCTAGATGATCAACCGGCTAATTGTAAATTGCACCCAATCCCTCCCTGCACGTACACATTTCGCTTTTTTGCGTCGCCCACATCAAAGTTAACGATTGTCAAAAGGAAGATTCAGTGCATCAGGCGTCTGGGTGGGATCATTGATGACTAATTGATTGGCGGCGGTGATAGTTGATTTTATTGACAATTGCAATTGTCTTTGAACTTTGTTGTGTTTTCTTTTCCAACTTTTCCTTCCAACTTTTGGTTTTTCAAAAACATCATCCACCGATGGTATTCACGTGTCAAATTATAAATTCAACAAATCTCTAAAAATCGCAACGACTTCCGAAATACAGAATCACACCACATCAGGGCCGTATTTTGATCGTCGCTTACGTCAAAGCGGATACTAGTAGCGAAGAACCATCAAAATTCCAAACTTTTTGGATCCATTTGGACTGGTGATGTTGCGGTTAATGCATAATGAGGATTATTTTGAGTCATGTATGCAGACATGAGCTGTGCAGAGTTATAGTAGTCGGAAAATAGTAAAAGTGTGTCATGGTTTGACGTATCGGATTATAATTTGTACTGTCATCTGGAACTGAAATAACTAGGGATGACATGGCATAGCATGCGTCACTGATAACATCAAAATCAAACCAAAACATGGTCAATCTGTTCCTAATGTACTCTATGTCCACAAAACTTCAAACATCTTCAACATTGCAATTGCGACCCAACCCAACTTTTAACGTTAAACATGTCAAAGCAAAAAGACCATAAGGGTAACTGCGCACAAAAAGATCAACCAGAATTGATAAACAATGATACTGTCAGGGTAGACGTGAATCAGTGAAGTCACCGGAAATTCTACCTGCATCAAGGGACCGATACATTGAACGTCAATCAAGTTAAACGACCAATTTCATACCTAAACGTTGATTGATGGCATTTGAACTTTTAACTTTTGTCATCTTTGCAACGGAAATTGACGGTATTTGCCTATTTTTGGAAGCAGTTCAAGGACATTCTTAGTACTTGCTGATGTGGATCTTTTCTGTGAATCATTAGGTTTAACAATCTTTTGATGGCAGTGGGAAAGTCCTTATTTCTTTATCGCCAACGCGTTTCACACAAAAACTGAAATACACAACTTTGCCAGACATTGTTTTTTCCAAATAGCTGCTTCCGTGTCCAATGAAAGACCAAAATGAAAACATCAAAAATGAGGTTAATTTTTAATTATGCAAAGCATGTGAAATAGATCGTGTCTATGAATTTTAACGTAATAAGAAGACAGTCTGAAAACATTAAGTACGCAATTTACAAGTCTGTCGATTCATATTTCTCATCGTCGGCCGGGGGTGGTGGTGGCTTTTCATAGACCAAGTTGGGGTCGCCTTCTTGGCCGAGAAGCCAGTAGGTCTCCATGACACCCTTGCCTTTGACAATGACTTCGCCACGAAGTTGAGTCACGAAACCGCCGAGGATTTGAGTTACAAAGCGGTTGGTGTCGGCTGATATGTGGATCTTTTCGGCTGAAATGACAAAATTACAATGTTGATGATAGCATTGAGGGCTCACGTTTTCCATTTGATTCCATCCTTGAAGCAGTATTGACAGTATCACCAAAAAGACAGTATCGCGGCATCGAAAGCCCGACAACCCCAGCAACACATGGCCCGGAATGCAAGCCTATTCGCATTCGAAGCCGTTCTTGTGGCAGATGCACGATCCGAAACCGAGTCAAACCCTTCATGATAGCTAGCGCCATCAGCGCTACATGTCTAGCGTGCTCATTGCCATTCCGATGGGGCAGCCCGGATACACAGAGATAGCCGTCGCCGATGGTTTCCACCTTGTAGACGTCGTGTTCGGCGATGATGCCATCGAGCAGCGTGTAGAGGTCATTGAGCAAGTTGACGACTTGCAACGGTGTACATCGACTTGCCAGCGTCGTGAACGAGACCACATCGGAAAAGAACACGGTCACACATTCGAAGGATTCTGGCTCGACGCTTTGACCCAGTTTCAGCTTTTCGGCTACTTGTCTGAAACAAACTTCTTTACAAAGTCATCTTTTATGAGGGAGCTCACTTTGGAAGCATTCTGTACAGCAGCAAATCTGACTTTTTCTTCTCTTCCACCAACTCTTTCATCCTTTCTTCAACTTCTGTCTCCAGTGATCCGGCATATTGTTCCAAAATGTTGAAAACATGATCCATCAGATTGTGACTTTTTCCAGTGTTCATCGATTTCAACAAATTTTTGATCGTTGTGATGGTCGGTCGATCGCCAGGGTTCTCAGACCAGCAATCACGGATAAGATGGAGCTAAAATTAGCTTTGGTTGTCTATTTTGGGTGTTTTGAAACAGTTGACCCACCAAAGCCGGGCTGATATCCTGTGAAGATGGTTCCAGTACCGGTCGAGCCGGGTTTGCACCACCCTTTTTCAGGAGATAGACAATGTCATCAGGGCCATTGTGAGTGCCAGGCTCCCAAGGAAGTTTCATGTTGACGATTTCTGAGCAGACAATGGAGAAACTGAAGATGTCTGATGCCTTTGTCGGGGCGAGATCGGTAGAACGGAGGCGCTCGGGGGCCATCCAAAGCAAATCTAAACATTTTCTAATAAATTTTAACTCTCAAAATGTGAATGCTACCTGTTGGTTCCCGTTTCTCGTGCATCCTAACATCAGCCAACCCATAATCACTAATTTTAATCTGCCATCGTTCATCAATCAAACAGTTCGTCGACCGAAAGAAGCCATGACATCCCAAAAAGCTTGAATGAATGAAGTCAAGTCCTTCCGTAATATCTCTGATCAAACTGTAAATGAAAAACCCATCCATGGTCAATGACGGCATGCTCACAACATCCTGGATAGTGCCGCGAGAACAGAATCGCCAAAGCGAGAAGAACGGGACTTGGTCCACCGTGATTCCGATGAATTTGTTTACATTTTCATGATCGAGGTTTCTCATTAGTCGGAAAGATGCTGCCATTGCCGGTGTCGTCGTAAAAGCGACATCGTGTTGAATTCCGATGACCCTTTCCTTGTTCAAAATAAAAACTTGGAAGAACTTGTTTGATTTCACCGATTCAAATGTGTGTTTACTGGATCCAGTCGATGAGAATCCAGAAGCTAAAGATCGCATTGATTCCATCTTTGATCCTTTTAGCTTCATCGGGATTAGCGAATTCGATGAGATTTGCCAAAGCTTGTTTTGACGCTCAACGTCTTTGATTCGCAATCGAATGACATAGTAAATGGCTCCTATTCCACAGCAGACAAAGCCAATGGCCAAAATAATGGCAGCGATGATGTAGCCGAGGTAGTTTTTGAAAATGTCCACTGGGCAGCCATTGCCTTTGAAGCCACAAAGCGGGGTTGACAAAGGTTGGGATCCGCCGTGTTGACTCCACAGAGTCGTGGCGGGATCATTGAAGTGTTGGGTAAGGTTTTGCTACAATTCATGTTCAATATGCTGTTGAAAAGTAAAAGTAAGCTTACAGCGCCCTCATCTGACATCGACAAAGTGATATAAACTTCCGCAACTCCCTCATCATTGAACCCATAAAACTGATAACTAGAATCACGGACACCATCATCACCCAGTGTCACCGAGCCAGTAATGCCGGAAAAGTTGACATCTAGATTCTTTGAGACAAGTTCGCCGTTACGGTAGTATGATGCAATGGGGCCGTATTCTTTGAGAACACGGTTTACGGCAAGTAGATACAGGTAGGTTGCATCATGGAGCGTGGCGGAGTGTGGCCCAGCCTAAATTAGTGCTTTAAAACTGTATAATTTATTTTGTTGAACCTACCATTTGCCCCGTGTTACAGGTTGCACAATAAAATGGCCACTGTGACATTTTCTGCATTACCTCAGTGGAAAATATTTTAAAGTTATCTGCCATGGAAGCTGTTTTGTCATCAGAGACCTGTAAATCGATGGAAGTCTACAGCAATATTGTCAGTTCCTTTGCCACCGGTAGTAACAAGCATTGAAAAACCTTTAAAAAAGACGCATATTACAAAGCTTACCACAAACATCTTTTTGGCGATTGCAAATGCCTCATCATCTCGTCCGTCCGGTGGGACAGTTTGATCTTTCCAGAAGGGTGGGTCTTCCAAACCGACTAAATCACAAAGTTTTAACTTTTAAATACAAAGAATTGTCTTACTAGCAGATTTCACATCGTTATCGAAAGTAAGATAGACGTAATCATCGGTATCCATGCCAGCTTCTTTCATTTTCAATGCGATTCGGCGGAGTTGGGCGTCTTCATCAAAGCACATTACGATTACTGTAAATTCATTATTACAACGTAACTCATAATGAGTGAAGCTTACTTCTAGCAGTGTTTTTGAGCATATCCAGTGTGTACTGTATGTCTTCCTCTGCCCACGAATCCACTGGTTCCTTATAAGCAAGGCCACACTCTTCTCTAATTTGAGTCACGGCTTCCATGTCTTCCTGGAATGCAAAACAAGCGCCATCATCGGTTGCTTGGTAGATCAGGGCAAAACTTGTCCAGGAAAAGTACTTCATCATTTCACAAAGGACGTTGCTTGCGCTGGAAAATTACAGGTTATGTTATCTTTTAAATAGGGTCTCTTACTCTTTGTAATTAGAAACCACGCTCATCAACGTTGGAAACACAGTAGAATCCGAAAACATGCTGTCATACGTCGTGCCCCAAAGAACAACGGGAATATTATAGTAGGTGGCAACATTGGCAGAAACTTGGGCAGTGTCAATGCACGGTGAAGCGATGAGAACATCAATTTGGTCAGCGTTGATCATTTCAAAACTATAGCCAGTGGCGTTGGCTTCGATACAGTCTTCGAGGCGATAGACAACGCTAAAATTGCTAAATATGGCTACAATAAGGACTAAAAATGTTACCTGAAGTTGACAGGAACGGTGAAAATGTTTTCACTAACTGCCCGGTCCAATGCAACTGTGACAGCCGCGGCAGTGTTTGAAAACTGCATTCCGGTGGCATTGCTTTGGGGGATTAGAAGACCGATTTTTAGATCGACAGCTTCCTGAACACAATTAGCTTGAAGTTTGAAACAACGAATAAGTTTAACTTACCACTTTTAAGGCTGCGTAAAAACATAAAAGAAAAACGGCTATATGGCCGCTCATTATCCTTCAACGGAAGTCATATGCCAAACAAAGCCAGAGTAAAAGTATTTTAAACATTGCTACCGTAATCTTACTACGTCAGAAGTCAAAGCTCTTACATAAGGCTTCCCAGATTACAGTAGCTGCCAAAATCCAGACTAATCAGGATCCTACGCGAACAGCCGCGAACTCTAATGCAAATTAGTACTCGGAAGCCATAACAATGCCCTTTCTGACTGATAGTCCCAGTTGATTCCCCCCTGTTGGCGCGCTTAGCCGCCGTTTTGTTGGGATTGGATTAACACCAGTGCCATAGCCAAGCCAGCAATATGGACCCAGCTACGAATTCCGGAAAGTCGAAGAAGACGATGAACACGGCCGCGACGATGAGCCAGGCCAATAATACGGTGAATACGGCCAAGTCGACGAAGTCACAGAAATCGATGAAAGGAAGACCCAACAACAATGGTAAGGCTAGCGTCGGGAATGCTGATGATGAACTGATTATGATCGTAGAGGAACGACGGGTCGTCGTCTACAATGGGCCGAAAAAGGTTAAAAGCGAGATGCGATTGAAGAAGGATGGGCTTTATGACTTGTTGGAAGTATCGCCAGATGCCAGTCAGGGAGAGATTAAGAGGGCATATCGGCGATTGGCGTTGAAGTTGCATCCGGATAAGAATCGAGGGGCGCCAAATCAGGAAGCTATGACTGATAGGGTGAGGGGACGGTGGTTGGAAGGTGATAAAGGTGGTCTTTCAGCTGAATCAAATCAACCGAGCCTATGCCATCCTGTCAGATGAGAACAAACGAAAGATCTATGACAAATACGGCATTGCTGCGGTTCAGATGAAGGAAGAGACACAGTGCCCGAATGGAGCCCTTTGGTTTATGTTTACTCGATGTGGAAGGGTATGGCTTACTGTGTTTTCATCAATATCAAACAACTTTTACAGGCCCTGACAGTCATAACCAGCATTTTTACCTGTTGCTTCTGTTGTTTTTGCTGTTTCGCGTGTTGTTGCAACTGTTTCTGTAATTGTTGCTGCAACAAGTGCTGTGGATCTGGGCAGACGGAGGATAATGATGGCTACATGGATTATGTAAGCTTTTCTACCCCCTTCCAAATTGTCTAAAACCGCCTTTCAGCAAGCCGGTCGCCCTCCCCCGCCCCCAGCAGGCGAACCTGGTGACAACTCATCTAAAAAGTCCGTCATCAAATCTGTCATCAAGACAGTCAGCGTAAACTCGCAAAAGGTCCTTAAAAAGAAGAAGGGCGACAAAGACAAATCTGGCAAGTCTGCTTCCGTCAAGAGCCAACGCCCAGATACCCCAGCAACGGATACTTTGGTCACAACCGGCAAGGAGAAGAAAGCTGAACCCGAAGTCGCCCCACCAGTTTCCCTCCAAGGCAATCCGGCATCCCAGACTGGAGGTGCCACCGGGGGCGATAGTGCCGTTCAAAAAGTTGAAACAGGCGCAACGCCAGAGGCACCGAAGAAAGAGGAATCTGGTCCGAAAAAAGAGGAAGATGGAACGAAGAAAGACGATTCTGACGAAAACGACGAAGAAGACGACAAGGAGAAAGAAAAACAAAAGCAAGATTAACCGAAAAAGTTTTATTTACTCATCGAGATTAGGAAAGTTTCACCGAATTTGTTCTTTTAACTTTAAAAAAATACACTGGGTTACTGATAAAATTACATCTGGGTGTTTTTAAAGTCTTCATACATCGGAACAGTCGCATTTAGCATTATTGGTGGAGGTGTATCGGGTTGTTTGATGGCCGGCGGCGGTGGAGGGGTCGAAGCTAATGGCGCTTCCATTTCATTGGTTTGGCCAAGGAGCCAGTACGTTTCCATGACCCCTTTGCCTTTGATTATGACTTCGCCACGGCTTTCAGTGATGAATCCACCGACGACTTTTGTGACGTAATAGTTTGCATCGGCGGAGAGATGGATTTTGTTGGCTGAAATGAACTTTTTGACGATCAAACAGGGTCCAAAAGTTCAATGTGGAACCATTTCGGTCGTTTTCAATGCGATTGAACGCAATTTGAACTTACGTTTTCCATTCGATTCCATCCTGGACGCCGTATTAACTGTATCACCGAAAAGACAGTATCTCGGCATGGCTAAACCGACAACTCCAGCAACACATGGCCCGGAATGCAAGCCAATTCGCATTCTAATCCGCTCTCCAGGTAAGTGCGAAATCGAAAAGTTGCCCAAACTACGCATAATTGCCAGTGCCATCAGCGCTACATGTCTCGCGTGTTCATTGCCATTCCGATGTGGCAGCCCGGATACACAGAGATAGCCGTCGCCGATGGTTTCGACCTTGTAGACATCGTGTTCGGCGATGATGCCATCGAGCAGCGTGTAGAGATCGTTGAGCAAGTTGACGACTTGCAACGGTGTACATCGACTTGCCAGCGTCGTGAACGAGACCACATCGGAAAAGAACACGGTCACACATTCGAAGGATTCTGGCTCGACGCTTTGACCCAGTTTCAGCTTTTCGGCTACTTGTCTGAAACACGTTGTTTCTTAAAAACGCCTTTTACAAAGTTATGGCTCACTTTGGAAGCATTCTGTACAGCAGCAAGTCAGACTTTTTCTTCTCCTCCACCAACTCTTTCGTCCTTTCCTCAACTTCCTTTTCCAAAGATCCAGCATACTGCTCAAGCATGTTAAAAACATGGTCCATAAGATTATTCTTTCCGGTCACCATGTTTTTCAATAAGCTTCTAATCATCTCAATTTTTGGTCTGTCATTTGGATTATCAGACCAGCAGTCTCGAATTAAGTGGAGCTGAAAACTTTCGACTTTAAAAAAGCTGTCTTAAAAACTCAAAGACTAACCATGGCCGGATTTATGTCGGGTACGGTAGGCTGAAGCACCGGGCGCAGCGGCCGCACGCCGCCCTTTTTGACGAGGTATACAATTTCTGGAAAGAAAGCGAAACAATTAAGTCTGCCGAGCTGCCTGGGGATTAGCTTAATCCCGGCTACCGTATGCCACTTACCTTCGGGGTTCCCTTTAGTTTCGCTTGGCTCCCAGACTGGTTTCATGTTGATGATTTCGCTACAAATGATGGCGAAACTGTAGACATCGCCGGCTTTCGTGCCGATGTGATCGTTTTCACGGATAAGCTCGGGCGCTGTCCAAAGTTGATCGCGCGCAGTTCGGGGTTCGATGTTTCGGAAGTTACTTAAGCCATAGTTGGATAATTTGACTTGCCAGCGGTCATCGACGAGACAATAACTTGATTTCATGAATCCATGGCAGCCCAGGAAGCAATTATGCATGAAAAAGAGGCCTTCCACAATGTCTTTGATAAGCGAAAAGATGAAAAATGCGTCCATGTTGTAGGTGTTTGTAGCGATGATGTCACGCAAACTTCCACGGCTGCAGAATCGCCAGATTGACATCGGTTCAGGGGAATCGAGACAAACTCCGATGAAACGGTTGACGTTTTCATGGTCCAGGGACCGCATTAGGCGGTATTCTGTCATTTCTTCTTTGCCAAGGCCGAGGCGGCTGTGATGCTTGTAGCCGACGACTCTTTCTTGGAAGTACATGTACATGTTGAAATGCTTGGAAGTTTTGACAGAATCGAAGGTGAATTTTGTCGATGTTGTGGAGGGGCCTGATTGGAGGGAACGGAAGGATTCGGCCATCTTTTTCGGGTTCATTTTGACGAGGTTGGAAAAGGTCACTTGCCACATTTTGTTTTGGGCTTCGACTTCTTTCATGCGCATGCTGAAAGACAATTTGCTCATCGAAATGGTGAAAAAAGTGCTTACTGTATTGAATAAGATAGCCCGCTGACAGTCAGAACAACGATGGCAACAACGACACAGATAGCGGCAATAAACCAGCCTTTGTAGCTGTCGAACACATTCATCGGACACCCATTGCCATCGAAACCGCATTCGGGTTCATCGACTGGCTGGACACCGCCTCGACCGTACCAGATTGAGGTTGCGGCATCAGTGTAGAGGAGGGATGAGTTCTAAATTGCCCTATTGATCACCCTAAATAGCCATGTAGAAATCGCTTACAATCTGTCTTGTCGAAATCTGGAACAACGCATACTCCGTCATTGCACCATCATTCACCGTTGTATAGTTCGCCAGTGCATACATCGAAGCCCGAATGCCCTCAACCATTGAAACTGTGCCACTCATGCCACTAAACTGAACATTGTTGGAGTTGTCGGCGATCTGGGCTCCATTTCTCAAAGTGTTCCTAGCCGTTGATTTCGTGGCATCGATCAGTGCATTCATTGCCAATCCATACAAGTACATCGTATCGTGCAAAAACACAGCATAGGGTGAGGCCTAAATACCCCAAAATCACGACTTTTATCAAAAAATCCAACCTACAGCCTGCCCTCGATTACAGGTATCACAATAGAATGGCCAATCTTTCATTCTCGTCATTACATTACTCATGAATGTCGTATAGGCATCCGCCGACGATAGACGCAAAGCAATTGAGATCTGAAACACTGCGCGGATTACAGTAACCCCTACCCCAGCGCCAAGCATTCAACCCACCTGTAATGAGTATTTTCCCAACTCCGATGCTTCTTTATCCAGACCGTCTTTTGGAGTATTTTTGTCGAACCAAAACGGCAACGTCGCTTTGGACACTACAGCTGCACCGATTATATAGAATAATTTATGAATGAGTTTTTCTTACCTGAGTTTGAGAGGTCAATGTCAGGGATGAGGTATACATAATCATTGTTTAGCAGTTTAGCGTTGTAAAGTTCAAGCCCAAAGGAACGAAGCATGTCATCGTCATCGAAACAGAGAATTACAACTAAAAACCACTCTTGTTTTCGTCAAATAGGTTACAGTAAACTGACTTCTTGAAGTTTGTTTGATTTGATCGAGCATGTAGTTAATAGCTTCCTTAGACCAGTCGTCTACAAGGCCTTTATACGTTGTTACGCAGAAGTTTTGAGCGTTAATAACAGTCTGAAAGAAGTAAAATTTGTCTTTTGAGCTTGAACTACAGTATTCCTACTTCCAACGCTGTAGTAAAATCTTTGCATCCACCATTTGGATCCGTTTGGTAAATGTAGGAAAACTTTTTCCAGTTGTATACTTGCATGACTGCGCAAAGGATTTCGGCCAAGCTAAAGTAGGCAAGGTGTTGTAATGTGTAGTTCAAAAATAAAAAAAACCTTACTCCGCATATGAGGGAACTGTACTTAAGGTTGACGGAAACAAAATTGGATCAGTCAAAGCTGCGGCAAATGTGGTTCCCCAAAGTCCAACTGGGATATTGTAATAAGTAGCGACATGGGATGCCATGACGGCGCCTGAGGGCATAACCTTTAAATAGTAATGGTTTAATGAAACTGACTTACCATCAATACACGGCGGTGCCATGACCATATCAATGTTTTGCTGCGTGATGAATTCAAACGTGTAGCCAGCCGAAGTTGAATCGACGCATTCTTCTGGGCGCCAGTAAAAGCTAAATCCTAACTTTATCCCATTCAATCTCCATCAAGCTAACAAACCTAATATTAGACCCCGGCGGCAACAACCCATCAGCATAGATCTGGTCCGTGGCAATGGCCAATGCCGATGCGCTGTTATCAAAGGCACAGTTGGTTGATTCATTCGTCGGCAACAGTACGCCGACCCTCAGCTGGATCGGTGGGTAGCCCGTCATATTGGCAATCTAAACGACCATTAAATTCAATCAAAAGGTATCCACCATTGTTCTCGACTTCGGCGAGATCATAGAAATCCGCTTAGTCGGGTCGAACAAGGCCGCCTTTCACAAAACCCACCGGAGTGATCGCAGCCGCCGCAGATGCAATCCCGGCAGGAGGCAACACGCTCGCCAAAATGAGGAAGACCGCTTTGAGTACGGTAGTCGGCGCGATGCCGATCCTCTCCGGGCATGCGCCATGCTGCCAAGCCAGTCGGGGTACCATTCAAGTCGCTAAAAAGGGGCATCTTTATTGTTTCATTATGTCACGCTGAACAAGTTTCTAAACCAAAGACATCTTCAGAACTCGCACCCGCCAGTTACCAAAAGCGCCTGTTTTAGCATACAAAAAATGAAGAACTACTCTTTTTTGCATCGTAAAACGGCAATCTTGGCAACTGGCTCGTGGAAAATCCTTTAGATGACTCTGTCTATCTGTCTACCGTAATCCTGGAAACAATAAGCCCCCAGACAACTACCTCGTGGCGCTTATGATTCACAATATCCGTGTTCTGGCTGCGTTTACTACTCTTACTTGCTTTGTTACCCTCAAGGGCTTCTGTAAAGATGAAGCCATATGGGGCTGATGTGGGGGTGGCGATTTGTCTCGGGATACTGTAGTCGAACATGAATTATGACATGTGTTTAAAATCGGTATTTAATGTCTGTTTTAGTGTTTTTGTTATTGCTGATGGATTACTGTACATATTTCGCCTCCAATTTAACCTTCTTTCCTTCATTTACGACCTCGAATTAGACGTTGACGTCGAAAACGTTTACACCGTCGTTGTCAGCTAACCACAAAGGCAGCCAACTATTTACTTTGTACAGGATGAGTCCTGCATCTTCATCGTTACCAACACCGAGGAGACCTGCCTTGGACCTAACCCAGACACTATCATTACCAATGCCGGACCGCTCTTGGCTGCCGTTCAAACCGCCTCTGGCACCGAACATGTATCCCACGGCCTTCGAACCATGGTCTTCCTGTCTGGCTGCCACCAAGTCGATGACATCGTCGATAGCCAGATGAACGAACGTATTGACATGGTCCTTGAGTTTTATGCCGACTTCCCGGATACCTTGGTACCCCAGGGCAATCACATTGCAAAGGAAGAACGTTCCTTAGATCATCAAAGATGCAATAACCTCTGTCATTTCCCTCTTCAACGACACCCACCCTCATACTCAAGTTTTCACCAACTTCTGGTATTTTGTATATCCTTTAACGTCTTCTGATCACCGACATAATGAAACTGCGTCGCAATCTTTCACTGCCGTGGAAGAACAATCATTGACAATGGAACAGTCATTGTCCGACCGCTTTGAATGATCTTCGCAATTGCAAAAGGGAAGTCATCACAGTTCAAGCAATGACAGGTCAAGCAGCTCAAATTTGGTCATATTCAAAGCATGTCATCATCACAGTTCTGCCTATACATCTCAACGGGTCATCAAGCCTTGGAAACGTTGAGACTTTGCTCAAAAACCGAGTAATTGAGCATCGGAAAGTGGGGAAGATTGGGGGAGAAAACTGTTTTTATATATATTTTTATTGAAATTTTTTAACTGATGGGTTAGTTTTTGCTGTAAAAGGTCATTGTAATGTCGGCCGACGTGTTAAGGATAAAAGCGGGTGAAAATACGAGTAATCAAGCCTCGTAATTAGTGAAATTAGCACGGCTAAATAGCCACGCTCAAAGCTGAGGAGAAAAGATCGAGAAAGTCACGCAGCAATCACTCGTTCGTGGTGGGAGTACTGATGGGGGCACAAAGTGTAACTGATTTACACGTTCGTGGTGGGAGTATTGCAGAGCGCACAAAGTGTAAGCATGATGAAATACCATTTTTCCAGTTTTTTTGATACTGCTTTACGAACCATTTGTTAGTTTTGATTTATCGCTGCTCGGATACTATAATTCCTTTTCAAATGCGATTAAAAAAGTGTATTCCCAGTGTTACTTGGCTATCAGTTTCTAGAAAAGTTCTTTGCAAAGTTGAACAAAGTACGACAAATTTGTACCGACTTAAGCGTAATTATGTTTTTTATAGCTACAAGACTTGAATAGCATCATGCGTTGTTTATAGAATGGCTGCTTATGGTTAACTAAATTATACCATGCACTTCCTTGATTACACTTTCAGATTGAACTTTTCTATTAAAGTTTTGTGGTAAGAACCGGTTTGCGTCTATTACTAGACTCAAATCAACCCACCACATTTGCCTCCTTTTTACTTCCAAGCATCGTCACAGCTCACGCTTACACCATTTGCACGTACTTTAAGCTCCATCCACCCATGTGACAGATCAACAAGTCTAAATACATCTCTTCAGACCCCAAAACTAACTAATTTTACAAGCATTGTGTGTCAATTGTGTTTTAGCCTTTGACATTGACACATTTACAGCCCTGGGTGGCGAAACCAAAGTTCCGTTTACGATTCATTGTAACCTGAAGCTCAACTCCGTCATGTCCGCCGTCTTAGCTGCCGCTTGTTAGCTTTAAAGCGGTACACATAATCATCTGTGGCATTTTAGCTTTATTGTTACACGCTGTAGTAAAAGCTTACTCCTGCCAAAGTCTGACCGGAAATGCGTTGTCTCGAAAACAGATTATAACCTATAAAACCAGTTTTTGAGCTAAACTGTCTTATTTTGTCACTGTATTGAAGATTGCCACAGTACTGTAACCGTTAAAAAATGCAGTTCGGTCCCGATTTGGACACCCGAACGGTCCGATTTTACAATGGCATTGCCGCCTTCTGCTTTGCTGCCATTTTAAACAGCATGCATTTGTACGTTGTAATCACCAAATCTCCAAAATGGTTACATCCATACAAGAAAATCTTCTTCTTTGAAATTTTCAACAATATGGCTCACGTTACTTTTGTTATGCTGCCAAATGTCATGTACTTCAGCAAAGTTGTGTGAGTTTACGCCGTTTTTTAATGGGAAAAGTTCATTTTGAAATTTCAGTGATGGTCACTTTTACTTTTTCCACGTCCTTTCCGGCATTATTTTCCAACCGCCACAACCATGGACCACAATATTTGTCATTCCTTATGTGTTTTTCTTAAATTGGAACGTTACAATTGTCCCTGTACACTTTATTTATCGCTATTTGGTGGTTTGCCAAAATTACGAGATGGGATTATGGGTTTTTTTCGGCGCAGTTCTCATTTCTGCCATCGCGCCAGCCATTTACGTTTTCCTGATCGCCTATGGCGAGCTTCGTGATAACCATCTAACGGAATCAATGGCATATGTGTTCAAAGACAGTGACTGGGTCGATTTCAATGGCAATACTCCTCACTTCGCCATCATGCAGTCTGATGGAATCACGATGCACACTGTAATCGTGCCAGTTTCTATCTTATTGTCTTACGTCATTGTGTTCATTTGTGCCATCCAAATCCATACCCGAGTCCAACATTTGAGTCACATCCAAAAAGACAGACAGAAAGCCAAAAATGTCCAGCTGAATGTCGTCCTTATCTGTAATGCAGTTGTGCCATTTGTTGTCTCGGCCATCCCCTCAGGCAGTGTTCAAATGGCAAAGTTGTTCGGATTCAGTTTACCGGCAACCATTAGCCATATAATGCTGCTAACGCCATGGAGTGCCGTAACCAACCCCATAATGGCCATGACCATTGTCACGCCGTATCGGCGATTCTGGATGCCATGGAAAAAGCGGATCATTCCGACGATGACTGGTGGCCGGACCACTTTGACCACTTACTAGGTGTCTTTTTTGATGTTTATTTACGACTGCTGTGCAATTTGACGTTATAAAGTTAGCTATTCTTATCGTGCAATGTGACTTTTACGTGGAAACAGACACGGAAGAAACAAAAATTCCACAGAACTGCCAACGCTCTTCGGCTTTCAATTGTTAGTTCCAATTCAAATTTCAGCGACTTTTGCGTTAATCACGAAGGCCATTGACAAAGTTAACCCCTTTGTAACCGGATTCTAGCCAGATTGAAAGTTCAAAATTGCACGTTAGACACGTTAGAGGTTCTTTGATACATTTTTATTCCGCATTTTTATTCAAACAACAACGACAGATTACCGTGTTATTAAAGCACAAAGCAAAGATGTACAGTCTCTAGGGGTTGTATTCGATGGGCAAGTTCTTGCGGCGGACCATACCGTCACCCTGGAACCACTCACGGCGGAAGGTCTTGGCGGCGCCGTCGGGGGTGTTGGTCCACTCGATGGTGATGCGGTCGTTGTTGGTGTCTTCCTGGCCGAACTGGAAGGCATCGCACGAGACGGCCATGAGGACGTTCTCCTTGGGGTCGAGGACGCCCGACGGGGGGTCGACACCGAGACGCTTCATGTTGGTCGTCTTGATGGCCCATCCGATGCGGCGACCGCCAGAGTTGGTGATCTGAAGTGAAAAAAGGTTAGTTTGATCAGATCGAGGGGTACTGTAGCCAAAAGGTCGGCACAAGATGACACCCAAATGCGTACTGTAGCCGTAGCCATGCTACCAGAAGTCAAAAAAGACTCACCTTGATGTGGTAGGTATGCTTGTCATCATAGGGAGCGTTGAAAACGATCTTGGTACCGGGCTGGGTGCCGATATCTCCGGGAGGGATGGATTGGGCCATGTTGAAGCTGGTAGATGGAACAACCGAGAAGCTGTTCACACTGACTTTCCAGAAGATTCCACACTCCTTTTATACCAAATTCATCTAGAAAATACGTGATCTTTCCAGAAACAATTATGGTGATCTGAGCAAATCACCATAATATTGCAAGTTCCCACATGTGTTGGCCTTCTGTCCCCAGGTTTTTTGTCAAATTTTTCAAAAACGTTTACTTTTCTTCTATTTCATTGCAAAAACATCTACATTGCACTTAACACACGCTAACATCTTTGCTAAAGCCAATAAAAACATTTTAATATTCATTATTATTTACAAGTTGTTGATGTTTCCTAACTTTATAGTCAACTCTATCAGTAAAGCTTATCATTCGGTCATAATTGAAAATCAAGAGCATCAAAGAGAACAGTGATACTGCCATTTCAAACATCCAGATGTAAGTTGGACCGCTAATGGTGTAAATTTCGCTAAAAATAATTTAAAAAAATAAGTAAACATCATGTAAACTCACGTGAAACAGTACGGCCCAAAAACATTTAGCAGTTGGCCAAGGCCGAAGAATAAAGCTTGTAAAACACCCTGTTTGATAGGTCCCAACATTTTCGAGTACAAAATGTCAAGATTTACTTGACTCATTGGGAGACTGACACCAATGGCAAAGACCAAACAGGTTAGAAAGACATATTTGTTGATTTGGGGCGTTGTTTCACACCATGCGTAATTGATGTTGCAGCCGACTAGCTGTTCTGAGGTCGTGTTTTGGGTGGCTAGGATTTCTTTGGCTGTGTATTCTGAAAATCCTATTTAAGGTTGACATGTGAAAAGAAGTTCTTACGGGAGTAATACGCCTGTTCTCCAACAACATGCTGATACGGTATTGTCGTTTTGTAAAACGCCCATGGATAAGTGACGACAAAGAACATCAAAAATATCGCAAGTGCAATGACTAAAGCTATTCGCTCTGGGATTCTGAAAATCTACTTCATGACGGCTAAACATCAAACTTCTAAAGATTGCGAACCTTTCACCAAACTTAAAAAACATGTAACCAACACTGAAAAACATGGAAGCACATCCAATAGCCAGCATTAGCGCTGACATATAGGTCACTGAATTCGCTGAAGTCCATTCAAAAGCGGTCATCGCATATGGCGTCATCAGTGATGTTATAGCCAACATGTTTATGTCGAATGCAACTTTGACCACCAAAAGTACGAAAACAGCTAACTTGTCTATTTTTACATTGTGAACTTCATGGAGGGGTTCATCCTCGGCAACATTGACCCCAAAGCGTGTTGTAACGTATCCATTCAAGCCGATGTATTGAACGCTGATCTTTTCGGTCGTGTTTTCGTCATTTTGTGGTTTTGGTTTTATAGTTCGCAGTTTTCCATTGAATAAAAAGATCAAAAGGGCCAGACCAACACCAGTTGTGATCATGGCAAGATAAACGGGGGCTGTGTACAGGTTTAGGTGGAATCCGAGGAAGAGGGAGACGCCGGGGTATTTGATCAATGTGAATAGCAACTGAATCACTGAAACAATAATTGCTAGATAAGTTTTAGCTGTTTTGAGCTTACATGGTCCAAGTATAAATCCGATACTACTCGCAAACATAGCCATCCCGAACGCTTTGCTCCGTTCCTCCTCTTTTGATTCCATGGCAATGTAAGTTCGATAAGTTGATGCAAAACCACCAGAAAACCCGATAATAATGTCGTATGCGAGAAATAACCATGTTGCAAATGACTCTTTCAATTCAATGAACAGATAAACAATTGTTGCCACAATATTTAAAATCTTTCCGACTATTATAAGTGCCCTAAAGTTTGACATTGACAAAATTGGCAGTGTTCAAGTGATCATGATTCGAGTTAACATACTTTGTATCTTTAAACCGATTAGCCAAAACACCCGCAATGCCAGAAGCTATCACATTTGCCAGTGAAGAAGCGCCTCGGAACAAGCCAAACATTGCCACGGTCAAAGATGGATTTATCTTAATTTCAAAATTTAAAATAGTTTTTTTTTGTAATGTTCAACTTACAATTTGCATGTACGGCCAAACAGTTGGAGCAATCGATCCCATCTGCAAGGCCGTAAGCGCCGCCACAATATTGGCGACATAGATACTCCGCCAATCAGTTCTATGACCATCTTCATCTCCAGAATCCTTGGAAGACTGTCTCAGAAGTCTCATTTTAATAAACCAGGTAAGTACTCATTGCCATCGAACAGTACTAGAACCACACAGTAGAGGGATGAATGAAACAGCCTTGCGCAAGGGTCAGCCTACCGATCGCACAAATCCCGTTTCGTTCTATTTACTTTGACTGTTCATCCGCTTCGAACTTGACGGAATTGGAAACATTGGAATATAAAAATTTGGGTGCGTTTCAAACTAACAATTTACAACTAGTATATCGATAAAATGTAGACTTGGAAATTCAAAAATACCAAAATTCGTTCAACCCATCCAGACCATCGTTGCCTTGTTATCGCTCAATGTACAAGTTATGTTTTCGCAGGATTTCACAATGCAGCTGACAGTACAGGTACAACAAGAATGAGTACAGCCAAAAGATGTTTGCTTTAAACGCCGAGCGTGCGATCATTCTGATCAAAGGAGTGACCCTACGATGGTCTCTTACGACAAAGTTCAGCACCATTTTTGTCACCGAGTTGTCACAGATTGCTCATCTTTGTTAAAATTCAAACTTTAGGGTTCCAGATTTGCAAATTAGTTTGTGACTTTACATTTTGATGCTAGTACAAAAGTTCAATTACGCCTACGTGAAAACTTTAATAATACTCGTTCGACAGCAAATGACAAAAGTGCATCACTTATCACGTTACATTTTTTTACTTCATTATTAAGTGTGAATGACTATTTTAACTGCAAGTACTTTAGTTGCAATTACTCATCAACCGATGGCAAAATGTTTAACCCACTTGTTAAACTACTTAAACTTAAAAAACGTCCCTTGGGTTGTTTCAACAGAACTTTCATGCGATACCATCAAAACACTTTTCACAATTTTTGATAAACAAGCATAAAATACACATTGATAAACCAAAAACATCATGAAAACGTAGTTTGCTTCGGCTATGAGAACCACCGAAACCAGACTGTCCACATCAATAGAATTTACCGATTATTCACACAAAAAGCCACCAATTTATCCTTATTTTGAGAAACAATAGGCACTCGTTTGTAGACTACACTGTTCGTAATTGTAAATCTCTGCATTCTGGGCATGCATTTATGACGATTACAACCCCCTGTCTACTATATTATACATCTACATGTTTTTGAGACAAGTTAGTCACCACTTTTATGAACTTAATGAACACCTTGTCAAACGCTTCCGTCTTATGCTATAATACTGAAAGCCTGAAAGCCATGAGGTTTGAACACGACAGCCACGCCTTTTGCAATTTCTGAACCTGAAAAGCACCACAACGTTAAAAAAGTATCAAAAAGTGTGTTTGAAGCCGGGGGTAAACACACTTTTAATTCACTCAGGTTTCAGCGGCATCAAAATGTCGATGTCTATTGGCAGTGATGTGACTTTGATGACATTAGAGGTGATATTTGGTATTTTACATGGGACTATGTTTTTGTTTTTGGTCAAGTCCAGGAAGAAACTGGTTTATAATAGCATGTTTTATAAGGTTTTTTCGCTGATTTGTTTTATTGATTTGTGTCATATTACTGCGGTTAGTTTCATTCTTTTGGTTTTTGTGTATGAAATGATGTTTTTTTTCAGAGCATGTGCTATTACCAGTTTGCTGATTTGCGTTTTTTCGTATCTTTTTACGACCGAAATCGGATATTTGCAGTTTTATTAAACCTCTGCACCTCCTACACGGCCCATTTCGAGATCATGGGTCATACTGTAATCGCTTATAATCGCTATCAAGTGATAAAACACATTGGCCAGCCTCGCCGAAAGTGGCCGAAACTCAAAGCCCGGGCCTTTGTTGTCGCTATGTGTATCATCCCATTCTGTATGTATGCCTACAGATTCCCCTTTGAAATTTGCTACCATTTCACGGATGTTGGATATTCTGTGACGTTCAGCGAACCGCGCATGCAAAGGGTGATTCTATATTTGCTACATTTTGAAACATGATGTAAAACACGTGCTTTTCAGATTGTATCAATAGTCAATCTAACGTATTACACAATTAACGTCACCTTGTCCGTTATTTTCACCATTCTAACCTACATCGGATGCCAAAGTGTTCAAAAATCACGCGCCACTATGAATTTCACGGAAAAGAATGAGATTAAGCTGTACAGTGAGTTAAAAAGTTGAAAAGATAGAATCCTGGATTTCATGGAAGTTCATTATAGTTTACTCAGCTTTCACGGTGCTATGTCTGCTGGGCCGGTTCAGCTATGAATGGGTGGTCTTGAGTGCCAGTCTGGCCAATGCCACTGTGCTTATTGGCTATGCTCAGAGGTGTTTGCCGTTTTTAGGTGCTTTTTATGCGTTATCAGGAACGCCGTTCTTGCTGCTTTGCAGGTGAGTGTGACTTTAAACTGATAAAACTGGCACTTAACAATGAAGTTTTAGTCAACGGATCAGAAAAGACTACTGTGTTTTCTATGGCATCCATAAATATCTCGGCAGCATGAACAACACGAACAACAATATAACAGTTGTTCGAAGCTCATTTGCGACAGTATCACCGACCGTAAAATTCGCCCCGGGGGCGGCATGGACTGCGGCAGCGTCAAAATAACCAGGGAAAATGTAGCCTTTTACAACTTTTATGATGTGTAGATAACCTTTAGTGTCTGAAATTACTGTCAATGTAGAACGTTAGAATGTAATTGAATAAAGTCATAATTCTAAAGACTTGTAAAACGAGCGTGCTCGTCATGTTTGGTCAGTTTGGGGGTCGCATAAGCTAAACTTTTCAAGGAAATGATGTTTGATTTTTTGATCATTAGTTGTGATCAGTGTTTTTAAAGCAGAAGATCTTTAACGAATAAATTCTGAACAGAAAAACAGCTTTTGGGTATTGAAAAAAAATAGATTTTGTCAAATTTTCTTTAAATTTTTAATAAGCATAATACAAAACTCTGAAAAGTACATAAAAATATAAACGTTGAATACCAGGGACACTTAAATTACAGAAATTTAAACAGAAAAGAAGCAGCTATGCACTTTGGCAAAGCGTCCCCAACCCCTTCAACCCCAAAACCGCTCCCACCACGACCAACCATCACAAGTGCGCAGCTTTTTCTTTCCACACTTTCGCTTCTTTCTCGGATTCGACGCCTAACCCGCTGAAGAATCCCCGAAATTTGCCGATTCCAACGTCAAGATGTCCAAGGATTCGCTGTACAACCGAAAGCATTGGGAGGATTCGGTGAGTTTACTTTAATATCGCGATTTTCATTGGTTGTTTTTATTCATATATTTTTCAGGAGTTCCCGATCCTCTGCAACACATGTCTCGGTCCCAACCCCTACATCAAAATGGTAAGCTTATCACTTACTAATCTTTCTGAATGAGTCTATTATAACGATGAAATGCTTTCAGACCAAGAACAAGTACGGCGATGAATGCAAAGTCTGCAATCGGCCGTTCACATCGTACCGATGGCAGCCGGGCCGTGGAGCTCGCCATAAGAAGACCGAGGTTTGCCAGACCTGCGCCAAGATGAAGAATGTTTGTCAGACGTGTCTTTTGGATTTGGAGTATGGTGAGTTGATTTTTATAGCTTTTGGAGTGGTTTATATATATAAAAGTTTCCAGGTCTGCCTGTCCAAGTCCGCGACCAAGCCCTCGCCGTCAAAGAACAGTTCCCAACCCAGGGCGCCAATCGTGATTTCTTCATCCAGAATGCCGAACGTGCCATGGCCAACACCGACGGAACGACTCCCTATGGCGAACTGGCTCTGATTCCGAATTCTGGAAACAATGAGATTCTGAAAAAGTTGGCGGCAACACGGAGCCGGGAGCCGTATTACGCGAGAAATGCGCCACATATTTGCTCTTTCTTCGTGAAAGGTGAATGTAAGCGTGGTGATGAGTGTCCGTATCGGTAAGCTGGCTTTATTTTGCAAATTTGAGGATTTTTATATATAAAAATCGTGTTTTTAGCCACGAAGCGCCCAAAGCTTTCGACGAAAAGCTGTCCCAACAAAACATCAAAGACCGCTACTATGGTGTCAACGATCCCGTCGCCGAGAAGCTCACAGCTCGTGCCAAGGCCGCTCCAAAGTTGGTTACACCGGCGGATCAGACGATTACGACGTTGTATGTTGGAAATATAGCTTGCGGCGATGAGTTGAAGGTCAATGAGGAGGATTTGAGGTATGTTTTTATATAAACTATATATTTTTGAATGAAACTAATGAAATAATGTTGCAGAAACCACTTCTACCAGTACGGCGAGATCCGTCAGATCCACATCCACAAGAACCAATGCGCATTCATCGACTTCCTGACTCGTGAAGGCGCTGAACTCGCCGCTGAACGCTCCTTCGGCCAGACAAACATCAATGGCCAGAAGCTGACCATCCGCTGGGGCCGTCCTCAGTCCCAATCGACGAGATTCGAAGGCGTTGAAGAGCGACGTGTCTACCAACAAGTCCCGAATCTTCCCGGATCCTTGCCCCTGCCGCATTTGAATGAAGCCGGAGGGTCCTCGTCTGCCCCCTACAAACGCCATGCTCCACCAAGCGCCGACGAACCATCCTCCTCGAAGGCCCGTGTCGTCATCCCCAACCTGGATGAGCCCAGCAGTTCCTCCAGCTCGAAGATCGACGCCGGGAAGGTGTATTACCCGAGCCAGGATCCCAATCGCCTCGGAACACGTGCACCGCTTTGATTTTTATTAATTTAAGTTGTCTTTGACTTTACTGATCTTTTCCCTTGGCCCTGACGTTGATGTCAAAGTCACTTCTGACGTTTTTCGTATATATTTTTGATGATGCATGGCAATTTGCCTTCCGTTATAAATAACTTTTCCCACCATTCTTTGAACTGCACCGCTGCCTTTTCATTTCCTCTTCAAAAAGCAGCGGCTTACTATACAAATGCAAGAAATAGGTATCCGTATTTCGTGACACATGTCGTCTGCCACACATCGCAATATCGCCAGCTGATAGATCCCGCCAACGACGGCCGCCGTGATGCATTTATAGGACAGCTCATGCCAATTCGCGATTTATCTTTTTGTTTTTACGTTTTTCCATCTTCAATGGGCACGGCTGACGGACCCATTGGCCTTTTGATTTGAAAATTGAAAATATTTGTCGCTTGTTTTGAAGCAACTAATTATATGTAGTCAGGCGCGCTGTGTTTATCAACACTGGGCTAGTCTGTACTATGTTTAAACGGTGTTTTAATTTCTTTGCATTTCCTTGGCTTAATCGGCTAAAAATAGCAGAATTGGAGAGTTACGTATTTTGTTTGGCTGAGAAAACTGTTTTTTCTCATGGTGAGGTTTAAATCTGGCAAGTCGGTGTAGGATGTCGTCATAGTGGTCAGTTGGGTGGCTAGTTTTGGGGTTTTATTTGGTTTAGTACGGTTGGTGGTTGGCTTTTTGAATGGGGTCGTTTGGCTCGTTTTTGGTGTCAATTACGCCTTCTTCGGAACCCAACGACTTATCTTTATAATTTTTCAAATAATTGAAAAGTACAAGATTTATAATTAATGAAATTTAGTTTAATTATTTTAATTTTCGGCTTAAATTGGTGTTTTTTGTGTTTAATAGAATGTGCGTCATTTGCACACAGTTGACTTTGAATACAGAAAAATGCATTTGCACAGGTAGTTGAACGCACTTTTTGCATTCACAGTACTGTGCAAATGTGTCAATCATAATTAAAAAACGCCTGCGTGCAAATAGTACTTTTCCAACAATACTTAATTGTAAACAAAATTTGTTTTTCTCGTCGCCACTTGACATCTGAGATCACATCGTTACGTTTACACCAGGGATGCGAAGCAAAATTTCTCCCGGGAGCTCCCGGAAGAAATCTCCGGAGATTTCTCCGGAGAATTCTCCCGACTTTTTGAAAATCTCCGGAGATTTCGCAATCAAATTAAAGAAAATTTCGAAAAACGTGGAGAAAACAAAAATTCTGTAAAAGATGTTTTCTTCGTTAAAAAGCATTGTAAAGCAGAAGCAATTGCTATTTTCAGCATAGTGTTTGCAAAAACAATCAAATTTTCAAAAAATTTGGTTTGGGAGAAATCTCCTGGGAGCTCCCGGGAGAAATCTCCGGAGAATCTCCCAAAATTATTATCTCCCGGGAGATTTCGCATCCCTGGTTTACACCACCTCAACAACCCTTCAAACCTTGCTCCAAGTCATAAAAAATCCCATCCAATCACATTGGTTTTTTCATTGCCTCTTCCTCATAGCCTCAAGACATATCCCTTCCCCTCCCTCCAATCCGGCGACACCCATTATCGAAACCCTTTCCAGTTCAGTCTAGTCGCTTCCAGCCAAAATCGCCATAAATTTCAACGAACATCTGTCTTTTGTTTCGTAAAAGCCGCGTTTCCGGTGCGTCACTACCGGCACCGTCTGCCCTTCCGCGGTCTCGGTACAAGCCTAGTCGTTAGACAGTGCCATATGTTTAAACCAAAACACTTTTAATAACATAATTAAAAGATTTCACACGTTTTCTGGTTAATGATCATACTTAAAAGTTGGCTAGAATCGCCGAAGATGAATGACAACATGGCTTTCTGGCGAATCGCTCCAAAATGCCACCCTCTCAAAACTCTTTGACTTGCCTTAAAATTCATTCCGTATTAGCGTTCTTGAAAACGATTAGGACTGTCGACACGGAAGACATTTCATTTCATTTTAAAGATGCCATAAGTCTTGCAATGTGAATTTTCACTGCAAACTGTGTAGCTTTGCTAAGCTATTTGGCATGTTGAAAAGAACCCCTTTTAATGCATACATTATAATCATAAGTTTTATGCATTTTGCTATGTCCTGGAATTTGGTTGGAATTTCATTAAAAACGTCAAAGGACCTTTGTTGTTTAATGTATTTACTTTTACAAAGAAAGTTAAAGCTTTTTATTGCCTTTGTGAAAAAGTAGGACTAATCAGGTGATGACAACTAACGTCATGTCTATATTTACAATAATATTAGTCAAACATGGAAGAAACATCTGCGCAATTCTGCGTAAATAGGCATACAAAGTGCGTAATTAGAGTTTAGAGATTACTCACCTACGCAAAGCTGTGGTCTCGAGGTGAGGGTGGCGTTGTATACATTGTGATTATAGGTATGAATTATATAATGAAAAAGGGTACAAAAAGCGGAAATGGCATGTTTAAATGGATGAATGGGAGGGTGGGAAGGGTTTCTGGTTATGTTTAATTGTGGTGTAGCGTGGTTTGGAGGGGTTGTAGACTGTTTAGAGGTAAATGACAGGGTCTAATTTGATAATGTCAGCAAGTTCTTGTATCAGATTTTTGAAATTTGGCGGCAGGTTCTGTTTTTGTCTTAAATTTTTGAAATTTGATAAAGTTCATCAACAAAATACCTCGCTGTGTACACATTGGCTCGCTTTTGGCATCTTGCCGATGTCAAAAACCTCAAACATGTCCCTATCAACAAGACAAACATCACATTGTCCTAGCCATCTATTTCAATCACCAACATTTGCAGCTATACTGATCCTCGAACCCATCCGTCCCTTCTTTGCAAATCTCAAAGCCCCAATGATACAAATCAAAGCTCTTTCCCCCTCCAGGTGCACAGAAACATACCCTAATGCACCGACATCAGTCACCCGGGGCCATGCTTAACCTGTCACCTTTACTTTTTTGCAACAACCTTGACAAGATTACTATTTTTATGCCCTCCTTTCTTCAAATGCTATAAATATCAACCCTGCAAGTCAGCCGTTTGCCCTTCAAACCTATCCCAAGCCTGCTGATTTCGAAAAATTGTCCGCAATCACGCTGTCTGATGTCATTGGGCGGCCTACACGGCGGTACACGTTTCCACGATCTACCAATCCTCAAAACACGCCTGATGTTTGTGATTTTTGGTGGATAAGTAATTCCATCCATCGTGGTTGGAGAATCATTTGTAAAGGTCAGCGCCGCCAGGTGACAGGTACTTGTCGACGACACTGCCACAGGCCAGGTGCACGTAAATTGAGCAATAATACGAATGTTTTATTTAGTGTATCGGTTAAATGCGTTTAGCGGCTGTCAAACTTGTGTGGTTTTACTTACAGTACACTTTAAGGGTTCTGAAAATCACGTATTAAAAATTTATGTTTTATTTTTGGCCTGACTTTTGCCCTAATGTAATTTAAGAACTTTAGTAACATACCTTTCTTGTGCCTAACACTCCCTTTTTATGCCCATAATGACTTTTTCAAGTTGCTAAAACACATTTGTCATAATTCAAGTCATTACGTGTCGATTCATGCCACTCGAGGGTCCATCGGGTCGACATTAGCGTGCTTTGTGGCGTTTAGTTCCGCCCCCATTTTAGTGGCCATAAGCACAAGGATTTCCCAGACGGCATTGGCAGCATAGAACACACTTTTTGGATTCATATTTTCATCGAGTGGTGGTGGCCGGCCAGGAGGGGGAAACCCGATCGGTTTTTCCGGACCTCGTGTTTCACTGTTTCTGGTTGGCACCTTTTAGTTTTTAGTTTATGCCCTTGGCATAACTGGCCATTCAATAGTTTTATAGTTTGCCATGGTGAATTCATTAAGCTTTCTGGACTCGGAGGGGAAGTCTATTTCCTGATTGTAAGCCCTGTCAATCATAGAAGTCATCAAGCCAGCCCACTCGATCCCATTTAGCCGCTGATCAGCAACACATTGGTGACTCTGCGGCTATTGTCTGCTTTCCGATGGCGATCTGTGCCTACTCCATTTTCATTGACGGATGGCTTGCGTCACTAATCTTGACTGTGTCGCGACATATGCTTCTTTGTCTTTGCTTTTTGGTGTTTTTCCGACCTTCTAGATTGTATATTTGCACGTTTTGTCTCTTACTCTATTTCTATTTACTCAACTTTTGACCTCTAGCCTGTTCACCAACCCACCCAAGCCATCTATCTCACAAAAAACAACCTTTTTTCCCGAAACGTCTGCAACTTGACCCCCAACAAAACCAAACTTTGATCCAGTATCAAAATAGGACACACGCGAACCCGCTAGAAGCCGTTGTTTGTGCCCTGCCATGACTTATACCGTAAAATGTGTAAAGTTTTCCAGCTGCTGCTCATTCCACATTCATGTCTTTATCGCTTTTTTAAAGTAAACTGCCTGAAACAAGCCGGTTAGCCACCATAAAGCTATGCATTGAGAAATTAGGTCGAACAAAACCACTAAAGTAAAAACCGCCCCATTTGATGTGGAGCAATGTCAGTATAAATACGTTTATCACAGTCCCATGGGTGGGAGAATGCGGGGGTTCTGGGGCTGTGGCCGATAGTAGCACTTTGAAAATGGATTACTGTACTTATGAAGTTCAACATTTGTATGTACAATTCCCATCAATTTGCAACTTTGCAAAAAAGCCTTTATCTACGTTTTGCGTGGGTTCCAGAAGGACTAATCTCGTCAATCTTTGTAAAACTGTCAGGCTTAACACTTGGTGTTGTCACTTTTTAACCTTGGAAGCACATGCCCACATGTTGTATATCCCCTGCAAGCCAGGAGGGATGAAAAAGTTTGTCCAGTTGCGGTCGACAACTGTTCCGCCACGTGGTGATTAAGCTTTTTATTAACGATCGCGATTACGTCATTGCCGCGTCGTGCTGATGTGATTTTATTGGTAGTAGCTTTGCGAACGCTGACTAATGTGAGCTAAATCTTTGCAGAAAGTTATCTTTACAACTACCCAAGGCCATATTGACTTATTTTGGCCTTCATGACATGCTGAAAGTACGTAGATGTCGATGATCCTCACGTTAACCATTGTTATTCTCTTAATTTACACCATCGGTCTCATCATTTTCTTCGCGAGGTGGTGCAGCTTATCATCGACCATGTTCTACCCTCAAAAAGAGCTCCCATTAGCGGCTATCAAGTCGCCCAGGTGGAAGACTAAGTTTGTCGAGATTGAAAACATCCCTTCTAATAGGTAAGAATCCACCTGCTAGCCTTAACTTTACTTAAAATTCATACTTTCAGCCCGTCAATCGAGCAACTCTACCGAAAGTACAGTCTCGCCATCAACTGCGAAAACAGTAAAAATGGCTCAATAATCCCCTTATCAAAGCCCACAAGTGACTACCTCCATCCTAAATATTCCTTACCTGCACTTAAAGGTGACCTTGCTGAATTGCCAATTGTAAGTTTTTTTTGTACCCAAAAGTTGGCACCATTTCACGTGGAATTTCTACTCCACTTCTACGTCACACTGATTATTTACTTTGTCCTTCTATGTACATACAAATTTTTTTCCTTTCCTTCTTTTTGGCGAAAAAAAGTGCCGTTGGCTTTCAAGTGTAAAGTTTCGACACATTTTCGTGTAATTAAAATCCTGCAAAAGTGGCTGCCACTTTGGAACAATGAATAGAAAATGCGAAAGTCTTTCCAAAAGGCATTGTTGCCATTTGCCTTGCCATATTTTTCTTGAAGTGACGTAACTTTATTATTCCATTTTTCAGTACGAATTTGAAAAGCTTCTGCGAATACCGGCACGAATTCCGCACAAAAAGTCGTCAACGAGTAGCAATCCGCTCCGCCATCTGCCTCCGGATGCCTTTGTTGTTTGAGAAACACGCAAATGGCAACAAAACTTGAACATTATCATTGTCAATAGATAGCTGATTGTCTTTCTACGGCTGGGCGTGTGCCATCAGCCTGTTTGTATACCTAAGGTTGCCTCAATTTGAATCCCATTGTTTTACGGGTTGAGTGAAACATGTAAAATTAACTTTTTTTTGTCAAAAATGATTAATGATAATAATGATTGACAATATAGGGTATTAATCTATTGTTTGCTTTATGAAATAAAACTGTTTCTTTTGCTTTCTTTAAAAGAGCTCTGTTTGGTGTTCGTGGTTTTCAGAAGCCGTTTATTCTAATGTTTAAGAAAAAAAACAAAAATAATAAATTAAGCCTGCGCGGCTACACTCCCCACCTACCGGGTCTTGAGAACGGTTTCGTTTGATCTTTATGGACCGTTTTCAATCCTTTTGGCGTAGCAAAGATGATTCAACCAAAAATTGAAGTATTCCAATTTTATTTTCAAAAAAATGTCCAGATCTCAGCGATAGTAGCAAATAATCAAGTGAAATCCATCGAACGTGTTTTTTCGTCTACTTAAAGTGAATGTGTAGGATCTCCATGTAACATCTGATATTGTAAATGATGATAAATCAGCAAAACTGTTGCATCATCTGAAAAGCTATTTAAATTTCTAAGAGCAAAGTGTGAAAAACATACTTTTGATAGTTTGAGGGAGGGTTTATATTTAAACTTCAGCATCTTGGCGAGTACAGTTGAAAAAGAAAAAGTTAGGTTATAGCAGCGATTTCAGATAGAAAAAAAAACGGAACAAACACAACTTTCTGCAATGGTCTGCGTTTGACGCGGTCCAGAGATGGATCAACTGGCCAAATAAAGCAAACAGAGGCTAAGGACAACAAAAAATCGCGCGGCAAATCGGCGTGGGCTAATGTTGGTTCTGCATCCAACTCGCACAGTTTGCACAATCCGCTTTTGCTTTGAATTATAGCTATTATTTGAACTTAGTTAGTAAGTTGAACGTGCAAACGTTAAATTGTCAGATAAGACAATTACCTTTGTCACCACTTTCAATGTTAGAAACAACTATGCTTATAAAATTGTATTGATCCTTTCGTTACATATGTGTTTTATTATTAGAAACCTGGTAATAATTTGTCAAAAATAATAAAAACATAGAAATAATGATAATTCTAACTATGTAAAACTAAAATCAGAGACAAATATTGTTGTAATATGAGGTATAATGATCACAGATCTCAGCATTATCATCCCTAACTTAATCAAAAAGCTCGCACTCATACCAGTTGCAAATAAAGATATCAAAAACTTTGGCCATGATCATGTAATCCTTGATGTTGCTACTATGCTGCTTTGCCGCAGCAATCATTGTATGCATTTTTGTAATGCGAGCTGCGTAGTTTGGCATGTTAACCTCAAGGGTGTAGTAGTTATGAAGTTCCGTGCAAAACTGGTCCAAAAGTTGTTCTCCGACTCGGACTGTTGATGGTGCAAGATCGCGGAAGTCTGAAAAAATCAGTTTACAAAGCTGTATTAACTTTAGTACTGTCTTACCATGAACATTAAACATAAGATAGATAATCATATAAGAAAACTCAAAATGAGATAAACCAAGATGTTTCATCGGAACTAGCATAGTTTCTTGAATGTGCTGCTTCAGCGGGAAACAGAAGTTCATGAGTTCTTGGAACTTTTTGGGGTCGAGATTTGTTGCGTAGACGCCAGTTTTCTGAGTATCAATTGAAAATGTATTAGTGAAGACTTGACGGTTGTCGTTCAAATCTGATCCATAGACGACGACGGTGGAGTACATGCGTTCCAAGGTGTGAATCATGTTCCAAGCACGCTTATAGAGGCGTAATTTATCTTCGTAGGGTAGAGCTACAAATTGGCGGCATGACATGAACATTTCGGCGACGTGTTGGCAATATTTCTGGAAATTGGGAAAGTTTAGAGTTAAATTTTTATAAAGAAATTATGTACTAACCTCCATAAAAGGATAAAACGATGTTTTATCATAGGTCGCGACAGGTTCAATTGCCTCAGGCGGACAGACTTTACTTCTAAACACAGCGAATGCATATTGAACTTCTTGCAATGGGGTCTGATGGACGCCATCAGGAATTCCAGGGATATGGATAGCGACATTTGAATTTAAGATGCCTTTGACTGTGGCAATTGTGTGCCGAAAATCGAGCATAAGTCTATTTCCCAAAATTGGCCGGTTGATGGTAGCATTCGGTGGCGGCGATTGATCACTTGACGAACTTGGTTGTTGACGGACTGAACCTGCAGTGCTGGGCGCTATGGTTGGTGGACTGAAACCACCAGACACAGATGCCGCAGCGGTTTCGAGGCGCATGCCAACATCGTAGCACTTTTTGAGGCGACAGAAGCGACAGATCGGTTTGCCACTGGCTAAACTCAACTTTTCAGTACAAAATTCTGATAATATGTTGCAAAAACTTACCAGTCTTGGTCAAATCACAATCCCGAAAACCTGCCCGGCACCGATAAACCCGCCACGGCCTGACCACAACGAGGGTTTTCGGAACAAGTGAAAATCCCGCCCCTTTGCGCGCGCAAAGAAGACAGAGTGCTGTGTGCGATTTTTTTGAGCTCGTAAAGCAAACGTTTTTCTTCTCGATCAATTTTCTAAAAACGTGGCTGTTTGATGCTTTCATCCTTCTGTTTGTTTGATTGCCTATTTAATTTCGAATCGTTTGAACCCAATTACGTGAAATTTCGACGCCTTTGGACAAAGTTCGACGCCTTTGTATGCCACCGATTCAAGGTGGTAAAAAAATGAACCAGCCAGTGAATGAGTGACTGCATGCGCGCACATTGCTCTGTGCATTGGACAGCGCTCGGCTCGGTCGCTCGAGCCGGGTGTTTGCCCGTCTGTCCAAGGCGCGTTCCGGTTTGATCAGGCCGTGCCGCTTATTACGGACGGATCGTCTGAAAAATGCCGCACAAGCCCGACAAGACACGACTTGGAAATGAAGCCCTCGAGCATTGGCACCGCAAACTGTACACGGCTCAGTTCCGGCAACATTTGAAGAACTAGTGTCGACACCGGATTCATCGGTTGTCGCAACATAAGAGTCGAATAGCTCGTCGTCTAATTCGCGAAAGTTCATTTTTTTCCAACGTTGGACGCGCTTTTTTTTGGCTGAAAGGTAACACTTTTGACTATCAAACACTGAAAAAATAGTGCGAACTAAAAAATTTCAAGGTTCACGTGAGCCTGGTTGCCTAGAATCACAGAGTTTTTAAATTTATACGCAGCTGGAAGGGAAAGACCGACGCGCGAGATAACAACATCGAGGGAAAAGCACCGACGACCAACGTTTTTGCGGGCCTTTGGCGGTGTGGTTGCCCCGGGTGAACTTGTATCGGTCCCTTGGGCCTTTTCCCTTTGCTAGCGGCGAAAGACTGGAAACAAGCGTTAGAAGTACTACAACATACACACTGGGGCTCATCGGTGACAACACGGACAGACGAACAGCTGCATTTCACGCGGTTATTTGTCTTTGTTTGGACTTTTATGAAAGTGCAACGTGTATTTTGACTTCAAAATAGTTTCTGTAATACAAAAATAGCCTATATTGTACTGCACCATGTTCAGTATATCATCAAAACAACTTTAGGGGCTCCTTACCTTCAGCCCACCACCCCAGTATAGCCCCCCACCACTTTAGTAGAGCCCCCCACAGCCCATTTTCCCAGCTAAACGCACTCAATTTTGACTCCATTTGAGGGGGGCTCTACTTAAACCAAAGTATAACCCCCCACACTTGGGGGGCTAAAGTATCACCAAATAAGCTGGGTGGGGGGTTGTAGTACCACGACCGGGGTCTCCTGAACTATGGTCCATCCTAACAAGGGAATGCTTTAAAGTCACCCGCGCCAATCGGCTCGAGACCTATACCATTCGAAAGAGCATAAAATTCTAAGGCGAAATGTCGAGACCGTTTTTGCCAATCGATAATTTGAATATTTTTTTCGATTTTTTAAAGTTTTTACGGGGGCAAAGTCATGGTTGTGCTGACTTTTGGAACCATGGTCTGCCGAGCTGGAATGGTCTAGTGGTTAGCGCAAGCCACTGGAACAGTCTGGGTCACAGGTTCGAGTCCTCACTGCCTGTATTGAGACTCTGTTCCTGTGACCTAGAGCTGCGATTCCTCAAATCGTTGAAGTATGATTTTTGTTTTTGAAATTGTATTTTTTTAATTTTTTTCAAGTCTCGAAGCTGTTACTTGAAGACAAGCTGGACGTCGAGATGTTAAATTCGCATCCCGCTGTTTTCCAGCCCTCGTACTTCAAAGTGCATTCGCAACCCAAACTTAACCGTGCATTCGAAGCCAAGGCTATATTTTTTCAAAGCTAACCTGGCCCAGACTTGAACGGTTAATTTCGACATTCAAGAGGTATTCAAAACCCGGCTTTGAACAGACTTTTTAAATTTGCGGTTTAAATGCTAACGCGGATTAATGACCGGGCTTCTATTACGCTGCAGAGACAAAGTTTTGCCATCTCGGCATAAAGTCAAAATGAACCGTGAAAGCTAGTTCGAATTAAAGCATGAATCTCTACCCCGAAGTCCAACTGAACATTGCGCTTCAAAGTTCAAGTCTGAATTCCACATCGAAATCTAAAAAGCTGTTTTATTTAATGAAACATGCATGAGTAACAGCTTCGAGACTTGAAAAAAATTAAAAAATTAAAATTTGAAAAATAAAAATCAAATTTTAGCAGTTTGAGGAATCGCAGCTCCAGGTCACAGGAACAGAGTCTTAATACAGGCAGTGAGGACTCGAACCTGTGACCCAGACTGTTCCAGTGGCTTGCGCTAACCACTAGACCATTCCAGCTCGGCAGACCATGGTTCCAAAAGTCAGCACAACCATGACTTTGCCCCCGTAAAAACTTTAAAAAATCGAAAAAAATATTCAAATTATCGATTGGCAAAAACGGACTCGACATTTCGCCTTAGAATTTTGTGCTCTTTCGAATGGTATAGGTCTCGAGCCGATTGGCGCGGGTGACTTTAAAGCATTCCCTTGTAAGCTTACATACAGCCCCCCGCTCGCAAACCGGACTACAACTCCCCATTACACTGAAGATGAACCCCCCTTGATATTGAACATGAGGCACCCACGTGACACTGCTTCATCAAAAACTCGGAGGGGGGTTCATCTTCAACAAGGAGGGGGCGCATCTTCAATGCTGAAAGGTGCTCATCTTCAACATTGAGGGGTGTTCATCTTAAATAACCGAAGGGTGTTCATCTTCAACATAGAGGGGGGCTCATCTTCAACATTAAGGGGAGTTCATCAACAACAATAAAACGTTGTAGATGAACACCCCGCAATTTTATCACTAACAGCATCATTTCGATGTTGAACTTTAGTACCCCCGGTGTTTAAGATCAGCCCCCCATACCAAATTGCTAGTGGGGGGCTCTACTCCGGTCTGCGAGTGGGGTGCTCTACTACAGAAGGAAGGGGGGCTCAACTTCAATATGCCCCAACTTTATTGATAACTCATTCAAAAAGCTCGCACTCATAAAAATTGCAAATAAAGATATCAAAAATTTTGGCCATAGTCATATAGTCCTTGAAGTTACTACTCATTTGTTTCGCGGCAGCAATCAGTGTATGCATTTTTGTAATGCGAGCTGCGTAGTTTGGCATCTGGACCTCAAGGGTGTAGTAGTTATGAAGTTCCGTGCAAAACTGCTCCAAAAGTTGTTGACCAGCTCGGACTGTTGATGGTGCAAGGTCGCGGAAATCTGAAACATTGATTTTACTAAAACTTTTTCTGAAACGTTGTTTTGTCATACCATGAACATTGAACATAAGATAGACAATCATGTAAGAAAACTCAAAATGCGATAACTGCAAATGTTTCATCGGAATAAGCATTGTGTCTTCAAGAAGTTGCTTCAACGGAAAACAGAATTTCATGAGTTCTTGGAATTTCTGAGGGTCGAGATTCGTTGCGTAGACGCCAGTTTTCTTAGAATCGATCGACATTGTGTTAGTGAAGACTTGACGACTGTCATCAAGGTCTGATCCGTAGATGACAATGGTGGAATACATGCGTTCCAATGAGTGAATCATATTCCAGGCTCGTTTGTAAAGCTTGAATTTGTCTTCATAAGGTAAGATTACGAATTGACGGCAAGACATGAACATTTCAGCAACGTGTGTGGAGTATTTCTAAAAATTATTAATTATTAACGGTTAATATAAACAATAAAAAATTTGACACACCTCCATAAAAGGATAAAACGTGGTCTTATCATAGGCCGCGACGGGATCTATCGCCTCGGGCGGACAGACTTTGCTTCTGAATGCTGCGAACGCGTACTGGACTTCTTGCAATGGGGTTTGATGGATGCCATCAGGAATTCCAGGAATGTGAAGTGCCACGTTTGATTTGAGGATCCCTTTGACAGTGGCAACGGTGTGCTTGACATCGATAGTAAGCTTATTTCCGTAAATTGGCCGATTTAAACTAATATTGACTGGCGGCGATTGATCACTTGATGAACTTGGTTGTTGACGAATGGAAGCGGCTGTATTGAACGGGATTGTTGGTGGGCTGAATCCGTCAGAGGAGGATCCGGATGCGCTTTCAATGCGCATGCCGACATCATAGCACTTTTTGAGACGACAGAAGCGACATATCGGTTTGCCACTGGCTAAAGTCAACTTCATAATACAAAATTCTGATAACAGGTTGTAAAACTTTACCAGTTTTGGTCAAATCACACTCCCGAAAACCTGTCCGGCAACGATAAACCCGCTTATTACGGATGGATCGTCGAAAAAACGCCGCACAGGCTCGGCACGACACCACTTGGAAGTGAAGCCCTCGAGCATTGGCACCACAAACTGTACACGGCTCTGTTCCAACAACATTCGAAGAACTTGTGTCGATGCCGGATTCATCGGTTGTCACGGCGTAGTAGTCAAAAAGGTCGTCGTCGAATTCGCGGAAGTCCATTTTTTCAAGCTTTGAAGCGGTTTTTTTAAAGTGAAGGTCGCAATTTTGACTGAAAGGAAGTACGAACTAAATTTTTAAGGGTTCATGTGCACGTGAGCCTGGATAGCGATTATGAAACCACGCAGCCTTTGGTTGGTAAGGACCGACAACCAACATTGTGGAAGTCTTCGGCGGTGCGGTTGCCCTGGGTGAACCTCACGGTACTTTGAGGCCTTTTTTTCTTTCGCTAGAAGTGGAAGACTGCAAACAAGCGTTAGAAGCACTACATTTTGATGACAAAACACACGGACAAACAGGTATGTTCGACATTTGGCATTTTTTGGACTACTACAAAAATACTATTGTTAAAAATAATTATTGTTTATTTGAAATAGTCTTTTTAACCCGTGCTTACTGTACCAAAAATTTGATGCAAAACCTTCTTTCCTCCAAAACTTGAACGTCTAAATAGTCAAAAAAACACATGTGCAACTTGACCAAGTACACGTCCCATCAATCATTGTTCATTGCTTTACCTCCCTTATCGCTCGATGAATGCATCGACAGCAAATGAATACCAAATTGTCAACATGATTATACATTTCAAATCAATTCACTTGAAAGAGAGGCAGCATTGAGCACGCAAAAAACCTCTAGGGGCTCATAGGCCTCCTACCTGGGATGAAAAACGACCTCTGAACAAAAATCGTTATCAGTCCCTCGGGCTGGCTGACGGGTGCCTTCCCTCCTTGAAAGCTGCAAGAGGTCGCATCGCCTGACAATGTTGAATTGAGACTAGTGTACGGGGTTACGTGGGGATAAGCCGATTAGACGGGGTTGCTATCAGGGTTTTCTTTGCTTTGGACAAAGTTTGCGGCTGTATAAAGGTTGAGTTTTTGGGTGGCTGACCCTCGGGATGGATAACTCTATTAAAAAAGCGGTAAAAAAGTGTTTTTAGCGAAATTTGGAAATGATTACAAGTCAAATGGTCATAGATTGCCTGTTTTTCTCCATTTTTCAGCGTACTCTATGCGTTAACGTTTCGTTGTAGGAGTGACACATCCAGACAGTCAGCTGGCTCAAACTCGGATTTGTAAGCCTTGCTTTTTCGTGCAGAAATTTCAGCGTCCCCCTTTTGCTCACTGGACGCTAAAAGACAGCTGCCACTGAGTCGCTTGTGTTGATGTGAGTTTTGCCCCAGGGGAGGAAGGGGGACCTCTCATCGCTCAATTTTGTCACTCAGTTTCGGATTTGCGATCACGTTGGTGGAATTTCCGGCGGATATACGGCTATTCATCCAAGTTTCGGGTCGCCCTTGAAGGGTGGTCATCGGTCAAAACTCGATGCTCGCACTTCCCAAATGCCGTGCATTGACACTTGCGTGCGCGTCCACTCACACCCAGCCAACAAAAATGTGTCACATGTCTCTTCCCATTGTAAAACCCATCCAGCCAGCGGCCTTGCGCAGTCATCTGGCGCGTGCCGGGGCACACTTCCTGAAAATCTGTCCCCTTGGCAGTCCCTTTTTTGAATAGACACCATCTGGCTTCGTCATAGACAGCCGGCTATTTCCAAAAGGCAGGCGACCGTCGAAGAAAAACACCGTCGACGCCGACCTTTTCGATGGTTGTGGCGGTCGTGGTCGTCGTCGCCAATGTCGGAAGTGTGTTTGCAAATGTGTTCGTTCAATGTTAGGCCGCAAAGGAAAACGCGACGACGGAGGCGACTGCGCGATCGATTGAGATACATAGACAACTCAGTTTTGCGCCTGCCCTGTAGTTCAGTTCCATCGCCCATCTGACCCGAACATTGAAAACGCACAGTCGATTGACCATTGACCACTGCCATATTTGACTTTGCTATTCCTTTTCCGGTCGCTATCGCTTTTACAACCTGACCCTTATATATTTTTTATATACCCCTTGTAAAATACTTCCATCTGACTTTCCTATGCGACCGCCAAGTGTGACATGAATAATGACCGACATCCATTAGCGACTTTTTTCCAAACTTTACATTTTTATATATATTTTTTCTCCTTTTCCATCCAAATGAACCCCCTAGGCATTGGATTTCCTTCCCTTCAAATGTTCAATGTTGGCAAAGCACTTTTTTGTAACATTAGTCCCCATTATTTTATCCGTCGGCGCGTTCGGGTTGTATTCGGTTTCACTTTTAGCGATGTTTTGTTTATGTCTGTCTAAAGATTCGCATTCCAGGCTCGCCGTCCCAATGTGGTGATCACCAAGCTCCCGAGAACACCCAAAAGTCGACAGAAACCCCCGAAACGACCCAACCATGGCCAAGTTCGGCATGGATCTGCTTCTTGTGAAGCGCTTCTGGACCCTGATGAAGATCGTCTTTCCCTCCTGGCGAGCCAGCACGACTTTATTGGCCGTTGGTGTTTTGCTTGTCAGTGCCTTGGATCAAGTTGCTACTTATTTCGTTGGAGTTTTGCCGAAGGAGTTCCATGTTGTTCTCGGAAAACGGCAGGAGCCGGAATTCAATGACTTGATTCTGATGGCTGGGGCGATTGTCGTCGGAAAGGCTTTTGTAAGTCACTTTTTGGCTATTATTTGATGGTGTAAGGTGTCTATTTTCAGACGTTATCCCTGATTAAGTACATGACGCAGATCCTCTTCCTCAAATCCCGCGAAACAACCGACTTTACGATTCACAGGCTATATTTCAAGCGACACGGGTTCTACAGATTGAACATACTTGGGAATACGTTGGATAATCCGTAAGTTTAGCCTTTTAGCTGTCTTTAATGTCCAAAAATATGACAGAATCGATGTTTCAGTGATCAACGAATGACCCAAGACGTCGAAAAGACATGCCGTCTCTTCGCCTGCGATTTACTGGCCCCACTTTTATTGGCCCCCTTCATCATCATGTATTACACGTATCTGACGTACATTAGCAGCGGATTCCTAGGCCCTGTGACGATCTATATTTTCTTCATCATCGCGACGGCGGTGAATAAAGCCGTTTTGACGCCTACAGTAGCCCTTGTGACGGAGCAGGAGAAGAAAGAAGGCGATTTCCGACTTCGGCACGTTGAAGTTCGATCGAACACTGAAGCGATTGCGTTCTATCAGAGCGGATTGACGGAGAATGTTTTGACGAACCAGAAGCTTGGGAGTTTGTTGAAGACTCAGAGGACGTTGGCTACTTGGAGATTCGGATTGAGCTGTGAGTTTGATTTGCACTTTTTAGTGAAATCGATCGATAAATTATTGATTTTTTCAGTCGCGACAAACTGCTTCGACTATTTCGGCGGCATTCTGTCCTACATTATCTTGGCTATGGCTATTTTCGTCCAGCATAACTACGACGACCTCCATGGCAGCGATTTGAACGGGGTGATCAGCGAGAATGCCTTCTATTACCTCTATTTGATCTTTTCCTTCACAAGATTGATCTCCCTTTCTGAAACTATTGGCGACATGGCTGGTGTTACTCATCGTGTGATTGAGTTATATGAAGAACTTCAACGACTCCATCAGGATCGCCTCGAAACTGAACGGCCCCCATCTACAGTACCCTCCTCCGTCGTCGTCCTCGCTTCTGGGGATGAAGAAAAGAAGGGCAACAGCCTCGGATGCATGTCCGGCACCGGTGAATCTTACGAAGATGAAAAGCTCCAAAAATTGGAAGAACTTCACGGTCGCCAGGCCTATGGACTTGGCGATCTCGAAAGCGACGAAGAAGAAGCGGCCTATCTCCTCGGCGCCCCGAGACAGACCCGACGATCACTTCGAGCTGCTCGCCATGCTCCGAAGACGAATCGTCATGGACAGACACAAGAAACTGAGAATGAGGAATGGATGGATGATGGCATCGCTGTCACGATCGATTCGGCTACCATTGCCTTCCCGGATGAGCGGAACAGTGCTCTTGTTGCGAGTCAGTTTTTCTATTTCATACTGTAATATCCTTTCTAATAGACTTGTTTTAGATCTGACCCTCCAAATAGTCCAAGGCAAAAACATCCTTATCACCGGCGATTCGTCAAGCGGCAAAACATCCATTCTAAGAGCACTGGCCGGCCTCTGGAACTGTGTCACTGGCAAAGTTCAACGGCACTGGAAGCTGCGTCCTTCGTGTTTGCTGTTTATCCCGCAGAGGCCGTATTTCCCTGGAGGCGGCTTAACCCTTCGACAACAGCTTGTTTATCCGTTGAAGGCACTTCCGGTTGAGAAGGACATCCCCAGGTTGGAGGAGATTCTGAAGCATATCAACATGGAGTACTTGTTGCATCGGTGCAATGGGTTTGATTCGCCGGTTGATTTTGATTGGTGAGTTGGGCTTTTTGAGTGATTTTTAGCTTTGGGTACTGTAATTTGTTTGAAAAGTGGGCGAAGTTTGCGAAATTTTGGTAAAATTTGAACTTTTTTGGATTCTGATAGCCTTTTTGAGTATTTTTATATCCAAATCTTTCCAGGAACGAAACCCTGTCCCCCGGCGAGCTCCAACGCCTCACCATCGGCCGAGTCCTCTACCACCGTCCTCGGATCGTCTTCCTCGACGAAGTCACGAGTGCCATTGGCATCGACATGGAGCACCAGCTGTACACCCTGCTTCACGAAGAGAACATCAGCTTCGTCAGTGTCGGCCATCGTCACAGTTTGCGCCAATTCCACGACCTCGAACTTGCTCTGGATGGCCATGGCGGCTGGGCCCTGAGGGACGTCGATCAACTATCCCTTGGCTCTACTGCCCATCCTCCGCCACGACCACCGGCACCGACCATGTGAAGCTGGGCTTGATCTTGGCGCTTATCTCCTTCAGATAAGGAGTCTTACTGTACATTGTTTTGCCATATTTTCGACATTTTGCTTTATGTTTTTACCTTCTTTTGCCGTTTTTTGAAATCGGGTTTGTTGACTAACATCTTTTTTGTTTTTGATATTTGCATTTTATCAGTTAGTAGTTTGTTTTTGCTTTGATTTTTGTGTTCTGCTGGTAGCAGTTTTTCGAATGAAGAAATTTCTTAACATAACAAGTTTTATTTCGCTCTGATTATATACAAAAAAGGATTACATTACGGCATTGCATTATGGCAGCGGGATAATTGAACAAAGTTAGAACCGTATTAACAGGAATGTAATTGCATGGAAGGTATGTGTAAAATTAACAACAAATGTCGCGGAAAAGGCTGAGACACTTGAACTTGAAGGCGTAGACGACGAGATCGGGGTCGTTGGACGCCCAGGATTCTTCGACAATGTCATCGGTGTCGCTTTTGTAGGAATTGACGATGATGTGGGTGGGTGTTTCGACGATGGACAACATCTTGGGAGAGGTTGTTTCCTTCTCTTCGAGGATGTATTCGGAGGGGGTGTCATGATGGACTTCGAGGTCGAGGGTGACGGACATCTGGTAGATGGCGAGCTTGAAGGTGGGATGCTCGAAGACGGTGGATTTTGATTTCGAAGGCGTTGAGAAGGAGGAATTCGTGGTTGAACCAGAGCTGCAGCTGTTCACGGGGGATGGAGATAGCGCGAATTCGAGGGCTGCGACTGGCTCCACCGATTGACGGGGATCTTCCTCGGATTCACGAATGTCGGTGGCTTCAATGGCACCAGTCAAAGTCGTCTTCGGCTTACAATGTTCATGGTACTGAACATGGCGATACTTGCCCGTCTGCCAGTCACACATCCGACAAACAAAAGCAATCGAAACACAGAGATGGTCCTTGACATGTTTTGTGAAGTTGTACCGATGCCCAGAACTGTGCGGACAGACGGTACAGGTGAACCTCTGGCCCTCCTCTATGGGCACCGGGATGCGGATTTCGTTGCCCTGGGATGTCGACATAGCCTGAAAGCATATATAACTCACTTCTGACATCAAAAAGTTAAAACTAACGCCAAAAAGATATAAAAAAACTGACCATTTTACACCTGCGAATCAGTCAAATCGAGCTAACAGTCAGCCGTGCTCGAGCCAGACACATTATGAAACAACCTGTCGATACCAATATCGACTCGAAACAAAGCTGTTTTTTCTTGTTGTTTCGAAGGACTGATCAAATTCCTGCAGTCGCCGCATTTTGCCAAGGCGCTGGCAGGAAAGGTCTTTTGTGTTTTGTTGGTCGATCTTTGTTTGGTCCCTTTCGCATTGCACAACTCATTTGAATTTCAAATGATTTCTTAACGCTCAAAACGTTTTGTAATGGAGATTTCTGAAGCGTTACAACAGCGTCTTCTACACTTCTATCAGTTTTGACGATCACTATTTTCCTAATCGGGATTCAAAAAAAGACTAATTTTTCAAGAAAAACATTAAACTTTTGACAAAACCGATGACAAATTTCGGAGGTATCATGCAAATCGTTCCCAACATTGACCACGAAGTAAGGATCCTAAAAGTTGTCCCATAAAACTGACCATTAGAATGAACCCAGCGGAAATAGGTCCTTCTTTTGACCGGATCTAACCAGTCAGCCGGCTGTAACATGTCCGCCTGAGCAAAGCGGCTTTGTCGGGTAAAGGAAGTGGTCGAGTACCGCGCTCTGTATCCGCTGTACCTTATGACCACAACTTTATACTTGTGTAAACAATCCTGGCCTCGCATCAGCGTTTAGAGAGGTTCTGGTCTGCGGTTTTTTCACATTCAATTTTCGATGATCTGATGATGGGTTACAAAGTGTTTTGTCGGTGTTTTAAAAGCACTTTTTTCATGTAATTTTTTTATAACTGATGTGAGTAAGAGATTGTCTTCCCAAAAAACGAACAAGTGGTCTGTTCCGGTGGGACTATCCCTGTCTTTTGAGTAGATGATTCAATGATAACAAAAAAAGCAAACACATCTGCAGTTATTACGCCTTTAGGACTGCCATTTTGCTGACTTTTTTCTTTCAAACTCCATTCACCAAATAACACTGATAAGATCCATTCAACTCGCAGTAAGTGTGCGATTTTGCGTCAGCTCTCGAAGTAATCGTCTTATCATAACAGCTATAATTTGTCAGGTGTCGTGTCACCGGCGTCTTGGTTATCATGCAAGTGTTGAAAAACATGTATTCTACTTTGAGTTGCTGAACTCTCAAACATGACAAACAAAATGCCTCAAATTTCGACTAATCAAGCCATTCTTTGATCAATCTCTAAAAATCGCTTAATTCATCAAAGTCCCAAAAAGCAACCTTCAATCGGATGATCCACTTCAAAGTGTCAAGATTGTCGCCTTCAAAACAAACAATTGTCCGCAAGCAAAAGCGTCTCGCGCACCGTCCATAAATCCGAGCCTCTCGTGGCTGCCTTTTTGCAACCCTTAACAAGCCGCAATGTCATTAAAAGTTAAAACCCGAGTGGAATCGGGAGTGTCTTTGTTTCAATCGAATCAAAAAACGATTTACAGTTCCCAAATTGGGTGTCCTTCGACACAGGAGACAGACAAAGCTTGGTTGGGCTTGCATGCAATCCATGTGTCCCTCGTTTTTGCCTGGAGGCAATGGACTCCGTTCGGGAATCCGGTTTTGACCACTGGGAGGGCGTGGGTTAGGGCGGCTTCAGGTCGAGAGGCTCCTCCGGGAGCCCCTCATGGATGGGAAGGATATCGGGAAGGTCTTCATCAGTCTGTTGCGTTTATCCTGAGGCGAGTGAGTGGACTGGTCTTGTTGGAAGTTTGAGTTGTATTACAATTAAATGGTGGAAATGAAGGTTGTTTTTGTTGTGGCACTGGTTATGTTGATGGTGGGTTTTGTTTTTATTAATGTATTTTGTTGTTTAAGGTTGAATGTTTTAGCCAGATGCATCAACTGCCCGAAAATCATCCCGAAATTCAATCCAACGACTTGAAATCTGCGAATATTATGCCCGAATCGGCAGACTTGAGGACCATCCAGAATGCATCCGAGCCATTGAAGAAGCCGCTCCCCCGCCACCGCCGACTACCACTCCCAAGCCGGCCCTCGAGACGTGTCCCGCCAATGCTGCCCTGATTCAATGCACAACTGATAACAAGAACTGTCCTAAATCTAGTCAGATTTGCACACAGAGCGACGGAACTTCGTGCTGTCAAAGTTCGTCCAAGGGCGTCCCCGTCTCGCATATCAACGCCAAATCCGGCAAATGTCCCCCACCTCTCGGAATCAGTGCCCTTCAAGACACGACCACCGGATGCTGGCTCGATACCAACTGCCCTGGCATCCAGAAGTGCTGTCTTGAACCGAATCCGGTGACTAACACGGCCACGCGCATCTGTCGCGACCCTCTCGGCCTTGCTGGTGATAGCGTCTGCAACATGCCGCTCGCTGTCGGCTCCTGCACGGCTCCGTCCATCCGATACTACTATGATGCGTCATCTGGTCGCTGCAACAGCTTCCAATACAGCGGCTGTGGCGGAAATGCCAACAACTTCCAAAGCTTGGCCTCATGCCAACAGACTTGCAGCAGCTCCGGCATCCGTGGCACTCCAGCTTGCCCTTCGATGGCAAATGCGGGTTTGAATTGCCTTTTCGCGCACAGTGATGCCTGCTCGACGGATTCCGATTGCCTCGGACGTGAAAACACTGTTCAGCCATCGTGCTGTATGACAAAGTGCGGATACAGGGTCTGCTATTTGTACTGATGAACTTCGAAAATCATGTTTGAAAAGCGTGTTCAAACTGAAAGGATAACAGCCGCGAACTCTTGTCACGATCCGTAATTAATTCAACAGTTAAATTAATTTTAGCTTTTAATTATTTTATTGTTTTTTTTCTACTGATGACTCCATTTGAAATTTTTTATTTAAATTTAATGAAATTTTTGTTCCAATTGTTAAATAAAAAAATAAAAGTGATACACCATCAGATACAACGTATTGGCACGGCATTTAAGTAGTCAAATCAAGGCTTCGCTTTATTACAAAGAGTTATGAGCTCTTGCAATAGGTCTACTTCGTTTTTAATGTCTTCAAACTCCCTAAAGATACATAATTACAAAATAAAAAGAAAAGAAAACCTACTTTTTCAACTTTCTATGCAATTCACGCATGCGCCTAACTTCCTCAAGCGTTTGCTGTTCCTGCTGCCTCCTGGCAGCACGACACTTTTTCACGGCCTGGTTATTCTTTTCCCGCCGTTCACGCTGGGCAGCTTCATCGAGGTCAGTGTAGCGGGAGTTGGACACGCTACGGGTTGGTGATATGGAGGCTGACATGATAGGGGTGAGTAGAGTGAATGTGAATGATCAGTTGCGTAGTTGCGTTTATATGCGGTGCTGCACGAGAAGGCGTGGTTTTGTAATAGGTCGTTATCTATGAGCAGGACGTGTATGTCATACAACGCACCTACTCGTGAAGAAATCGACGTAAACTGAAGCACTCCTTTTGAAAGTATGACAATTTCATGACCATTTGTTATTGTCATCAGTTTTGAAAGTTTTGAAACATTCGAAAACAGAAGAATTTACATAAATGCCCAAGCTGTAGTTCCCGAAGACAGAATCTCATTCGACTCACGCGTGCCATCAACGGACGCCCGGTCTGACTGCACTGACAACCCCAACTGATAACCAAACTGACCATGCAGCAGAAAGAATCCTACTTCTTCACGCCGCCCCAGACCCCGAACGATCCCAAGCGTTTCGCCCATGATCTCGCTTCGCCGGCGCCATTGCCAGATCGCCCCTATGAAAACACTGTTGTCGGCGGTGTCCCCCAGGCTCCCCCCGACGGACAAGCCGTCCCCACGGTACAGTATGCTGCCCCTGGCCCACCTCCAGCTCAACAGCCAGGCAATCAGTATGAGACGATACATCCACCTACCCAGGGTGTTCAGAACGTTGATATGAAGCATCTTGCGAATCCCAACGTTCAACAGGCTCAGCTACAGCAACACGGCAAGCCTCCTCTCAAGTCATCGGAATCGGTCGGACGCAGCGATGATGGAACCACTAACAGCAAAATTGAAACCTCGGAGGCTGACAACAAGGCATGTTTTTTCCCATTACGTTGTTTTTAGTTTCAACGTTTGCCCGTTCCAGCAAGATACCACCAAAACCCGCCGCCGTCGCAGGAGCAAGAATCTCGAGGACACTACGGAGCACCCTATGATTATGGCGTCACTCGTCTCAAACGACTATGTCAAGTACCACAAGAAACACGACAAAGCCATCAAAATTTGCCTCTGGATCTACTTGGCTTACGTTCTGATCCTCGGATTGTTGCTGATTGGCTTCTTTTTGGCTTTCACCATGACATACTGTTTCGGAATGTGTGAAGGGTTCAAGGAAGTCGACGTTCTCCCTTTTAGCAAATTTTAGTTGTTTTGTGCTCGTGCGATTGTCAGGTGATAAAGAGACATGTCTGCTCAGATCTCAAAGATGTATGGAAGTTGTAATGATTTATTTTGTAATACCATTGGTGGAAAAACATTGCGCAACAAAAATTGTGTTCTATGTTTGTAGCAAAATGTTCAATTAAGAAAGTGCATATGACATTCTGACTGTCCAAACAACAGACAAAGTGAGACGTGAATGAAAAGAAAAAGAATACATGTGCCACGCTAGCGCATCTCGACTCAGCCATCGCCCCAGCGCGATCCGACAACAGTGCCACCACAGCGCATCTCATCACCGACGCCGCCTCCGCGCAACTCGACAAGACTTGGGATCCAGGAATCGTCCACCGACACCTTGAGACCAATTCGTTCATAATTCCTGACCGATACTTATAAACCTTCTCTTCTCAAACCCTCGGCTACTCACACGGGACACATCAATATCTGCGGGTCATATCCTGCAGATACAACAGTAATCAGAGTAATTTATAAAGACGTTTATTACAAAAAGCATTGCAAAAACTAAACAGAGAAGATACAACTAATCTTCATAAAGATCTTGATAAGCCTCATTGATGGCTACACGAGCCGCAGCCAAGACATTGCCCACCTCAATCGGAAGGCTAGCGTATGTTTTGTACACACGATCCCAGTTAACAATAACACTTTGAACGTCTTCACCTTTAAAAATAATAGAAATTACGTTGTTCCGTCGATCCCGGAAAGTGGTGTTCTCTTCATTGTAGACCGTAATGGTGCCTTGCGGACCATTCATAGTTGATGTGGGCTCGGTCAACCCAAGATTCAGTACCTTGTAACCGAAACTGGATTTGCCTTCGGTTGAAGTGTCGGCGGTAGAGACGTCTTGCGCTTGATCAGAGTATTCAGCGCAATACTCAAAGGCGTATTCCGATTGGACGTCATCGTCAAAGTTTTCGTGGACGTTGTTAGCGTGCATTTTTGTCGTTTTTGAAAGAGAAGACAACTTTGGCAAAATCAAAGTAAGAGGAACAATCGAACGAAAGAACAACCAAAACAAAAAAGCAGGACCAATAAATGTTTGAAGGCCGATAAAAACCACAAATAAGAGATAGAGGAACCTTTCAACCTAATTCTGTGCTGAATGACTATTTGAGGCTTACCCCACCGTATTTATATGAGTTTGAGGACGTACCGCTGTTCGTCCTTATGGTGGTGTGTTTACCATTGACGAAACAACTAAACGACTTCCTACGCTTGCGCGGTATCGTCCTAAGGCAATCGAGTCCGAATGCCTTGACAGCAGGGAATAATCGCATGCCCTACGGGATTATTAACGCACATGGCGCTTATTTTTCTATGGCCGACCAATAACAGTTCTTTGGGTTTGGTCGCGAAGCTTGTTCATAGATGTATGAAGGACACCGTATACAAACGGCCAATCGATAATTACAATTTTACTGTACAAGTGCGCGGCGGGATCGAGCAACAATGAGTATTTTTTGAAAAGCAAAAAGTCGGTCTTCCAATGGGCGTGTTCACGGTGTATTAAAAGTCTTACTGTGTGTACTTGCTCGCACACATACCGTAAACGAAGTGCTTGTGCGTCGATACTATTAAGCCTCGCCCACAACCTCAACGCAAAACCGCAAAAATAATGCAAGACATAACTAAATAGCATTATTCGTAGTACTGCGCGTTTACCTTCACATCGTCTCTTCAATTCCTCTTCTTGTTGATATTCTTTATATCTTTCAGGTAGTAATTATGAAGATCCTTGAGCGAAAGTTGGAAGAAGATGGTTCTGGGTAAGCCTTTGTTTGAACGCGTTCTGTTCTTAATTTTATATTTCAGATTTGTGCGATTAATATGTGAAACCCAGGATGACTTGTGGCAGATGCTCAACATCGTTCGCAAAGGCGACCGTGTCGAAGCTTGGACAAGCCGTAAAATTAAAAAGGTTTTATCGAAGGAAATGACAGAACATCTCAAACGGAAAAAAACCCGTGGAAGGGTACCGTGTGAACTGGAAATTCTGGTTACTGATGTTGGTTTTGACCCCCTCATCAAAGCCATCCGCTTCGAAGGGTTTACCAACACAACAACAGATTATGTGGAGGATGGTTGGGGTCATACGATGGAGATTGAACTCAATCAACCATTTAAATTAACCAAGAAACGTTGGTTGCCTATAGATGCTCAGCGAATTGAATCCAATCTCGAAGTGTGTACGGAAGATTCAATGGCCGCCGTCGTGTTGCATGAAGGCGTTGCTCAGATCTATGTTGTGCAACGCAACATGACCTTTGTGAAAGCCACCGTCAACATGCAGGTAGCTCGAAAACGCGCTGGTGTCGGCAATGGTCATGAAAAAAGTGTTCAAGAATTTCTTGAGACTACGGCAAAGTCTTTCATGCGGCATATCAAAGTGGAGGACATGAAAGCGGTCATTGTGGCAGGTCGTGGCTTTGTCCACAACACTTTTCGTAAGACGTTGTTTAACGTTGCCGATCAGATGGAGCAACCTTATAACAATGTACAGAAAGACAAGTTTGTTCTCGTCAATGTTTCTAGCGGTTACAAGCATTCTATAAAAGAGATTCTTAGTAATCCGGCTACTACTGCTGCTTTATCCCATACAGTGGTTTGTCTCTATCCCTTTACAAAGTTTGTTAAAAATGTAATTTAGGCCAAAGAAGAAGTCAAAGCATTGGACAAATTCATGGGAATGGTGATGGACGACCCTTCCCGTGCCTTTTATGGCTACAAACATGTTGCCATGGCTAATGAACTCGTCGCGATCGACACATTAATGATCTCAGATGCTTTGTTACGCTCTGACAACGTACATGAACGCAAAAAGTACATGGCGTTTGTGGATGATGTGAAGCTTAATGTAAGTTACTGTTTTACCAAGAAGTCGCTAGAACGCGACATCGCGGCCCATTACAAAAAGCAAAAAGTTGTATATTAATATTTGTATCATTTCAGAATGGAAAAGTACTAGTTTTCTCAAGTTTGCATCCTAGTGGTGAACAGCTCAACATGATGACTGGAATCGCTGCCATTTTGCGATACCCACTAGCGGAACTTGAAGATGAAACCATGGACGACGACGAGGAAAATAATGACAACTTAAAACTCGAGCTTGCCGCTGATGATGCCTATACTGAAGAGGAGTTGATATGTCCACGCAAACTTTACAGCAAAGTGGAAAAAGACTGTTTTTACAACAGTAACTTTCTTAATATCCCAGAAAGTGCTACTGAAATAGCTAAAAATTATGATGTAAAGTCATACGGTAAACTAGCTGAAGAAGAAGACGAAGAAGAAGAACTGGAGACAGAAGAACCTGCGCCGCGGCCACACATGACGCTTGCAGATTGCATTATTAAGAAGCGTTGAAAATGATATAACTTGAATTAAATAATCTCTGCAATAAAAGTTTTCAAAGTTATTTTACTTTGTGTTCTGATAGGTTTGAAAAAGTCAACTATGTCTCTAGAACTTTCTTTGCATAAAAGTAACGATGTTTGTTTGACCTTAAACCAACCTCAATATCGAACTCACAATGAATCCAACCAGTTCCAACTTCGATAAAATATGATTTAAGCACTTGTTCGCGGAAAACTGACAGGTAGCAATGGGTTCGCCCCAATCATAACTTTGCTCATTTCTTGACCAAAAAAACTTGCCCCAGACTAGTGGTCTTATAAAATTTTACGATTTTAATGTTCCTGACCGACAAGGAGCGTCATAATTTTGATATTCTACGTTATTTGCATGCGTAATCGAGGTGGTTCAAGCAGGTTTTGATTATGACAGTTCTCATGATAGGCGGGTTCAACCTTATGGCTATATAGGCCTAGGTTAAAGTTTAAGAAGAAGTATAAAAGGCATATTTTCAATGTTGTGCAATGTATTCACTTTGAGACTGATCTTCGTTTTTGATGGTTTTTTCGTAGGTGATTGTCTTTATTGGTTATTGATATGTACGTCGTTTATGTCTGATGTTTATTTTTAATAGTTCAGTTATTACGACAGCAAAAAAAGTACTTCTTGAGCAAACTGATAGTGAGACGAGACGATGTTTTGACGTTAGTTTTTTTGGTTGTTGATCACTGTTTTTAGGAGATTGCTTTTCTTTGTCGAACAATGCTTTTTATCACTATCAGAACTGACCACTGCCTTTGTCTTGCTTAACTTATCAAAAATAAACACGTGACAGCGTGGCCAAAAACGATACAACTGAAAAAGGAGTGGCGAAAATCGACCAAATAAGGTATCCCGATCGCAGCGATCATCCCGTCCAGCTTAAAATCGGCTTTGTTACCACCCAAACCCTGCCTAGCCACGCAAATTGCGCTTTTCTTTACTTTGAACAGTTTTCATTGATACGTGAAAACAAACATTGACTAATCCCATACCTTTCAATCTTAACAAAAAGGTTTCCTTCTTGCCTGTGGCAATGTATCGGAAGGAACACATTTCCCTATGACAGTTTTTGCAGTTCTATTGTCCCATTATAAAACTCATAGCTACCCTCCAGCGAAAAAAATTTCCGATAAAAAGCGCCTGGCTCCAGTTTGACAAATTTTAAACCCATTATTACGTCTACATCCACTTCCACAAACGTGGAAGTCACTGTTTCACAAACCCATCACAAAGATGTGTCTAGTTTGTTTGTTTTTCTTGACCAATTAGACTCCCTCAACCCCTCCCAAGACCCCGGTAAATCAGCCCAAGTGTACGATGATCAGGCATGGAAAAGAGCACATGTGCGACACAACCAAAACACGTTTAGATCCCGATTGCCTCCTATTTTGATCGCATATAAAGACATAAAGTTGCCTTTTGGCGATGTAGTTGAAGGGTGCTTTGTCTTGGGATGCGTGATAGGAGCTTATTTTCGTCAGTGCATTGCATAAATAGTCTTTTTTTATAACTTTAAAGGTTTTTATCAATAGTGTTCATTGGTTTTTTAACTCCCATTATTACGAAATTAATTCACTAAACGTGACCTTTCTCACGCATTTTGCCGTAATTCTCGATTACTCTTCAAATTAACCCAACTTTTTCTGCAAATTACGCCAACTGACGAAATAGTTTAACACCAGTGGAGACTAATTAGTCTTAAAAATTGGTGGGGGTGGTTTGGACAAACATGTTTGTTCAATTAAGTTTATTAAGGTTGCTCTTTTGACGTAAAGTTGGTCCAATTTCAATGTACCTTTGTACGTTCTCTGTCATGGGATCACCTTGACGGCCTGATACTTTAATTTTTTCATTGTTTTGACGGCTCATTTAACTTTCCTAGTCATTGTATAGCTCATAAACAACCAATTGACACGGAAACATCAAAACCTGCACCCTTCCTGCTCGGCAAAAGTGTCAAAACCACTTTTTAATGTGTTGATTGTTCTCGTGCACATGTCCATGGTTTGAAAAATTGACAAGAATCATATTCAAGAGCCGTCAATTGACAATGTCTGCGCATGCGCAGGTCTTGAAGGCCGGCCAGCCGCATCATCATCGTCGGAAACCCGTCCTTTCACACGCCCTCTGTCACCGCCGGGTTGCTTTGCTATACGAAGATCAGCGATAGTGGGGGTGAAGGCGTGCCTTCGAGACGTTCAGAATCAGCTAAAAACGATGAACCGTTGCCCTTGATACGGATTGATACCTATTGTCTTACATATTGTTTGGGTGGGTTTAGTTCGAACGGGCCGTGACAGTTATTGCCCTTTGAAGAAAGTTACCCACCATCAGCCACTTTGATGGAAGATTGTGTGACAGATGTCTTGATCAAGTCGATCAACACTTGTGTTAACTTTGTCCGGGTGCAAGGCGTACCCGTTTGGTCCGTCGTAATTAACGAACACGTTACTTACAATAAATTAAGTTTATTTGCGCGGTTTTTTTTTGCGTATTCGGTCTCGATTGGTCTCTCTTGAACTCTGAAAAGGGGGTACAAATAGTACCATCTGACTTCATACAACTTTCATTCCACCCCCAAGTATGAAATTATCAGTCATAAAACTGACTTTAGAAGTGTCAGTAAACATTTTATTGTACAGTTTTCCCACCATAATAATTTCTTCTGTGCCTTTATTAGCTCAAGTTTCAAAAAACAACACACAAAACACCCCACCCTCGCCCGCGTGTATCCATCTCCGGAACAGTCGCCAATCCATAATCCATTTTCTCCACAATTACAGATACATCCGATTTCAAAGATCCGCATTCTATCTATCCCTCCATCGTCTCCCAGTCACAAGATCCACACATCATCTACCCAAAATGATGCACAAGGAACTCAACCTAGCACGAATTCAACTCGAGGCTACGTTAAACGTAAGTTTTTAATGCCCCAAATTAACAACTTAACGTTGTCTCAAGTTGTAACCCCAGTAAAACAGCCAAAAAATAATCCAAACGCATGCTGCCTTGCACATGAAAACTGTACCAAACTTGTGTCGAGGACGCGCACGCATCGCAATCGCGCACATAAAAGGGCTTATGTGACTTTAAAAGTGAAGCCACCCTCACAATTCTCACAAACATGTTTTTAAATGTCATATTGTTACAACTTTTAAACCTATTTACAAAAGTCAAGTTACACTTTCCACGTAGATAGGCTTTATTAACCCACAATAGACATAGGGTGCGCAAAAAGTGACAAAAATGGTCAAAGGACAAAAATTGGGTCGGGAAAAACGATGTTCTTTTCCGATTTTTATAAAATGGTTTCCTCTTTTCGTCAATAGGCTATTTTTAGTTACTATCAATCCAAATTGCGTAATTAGATGTTTAAAACTGCAGCCATGTTTTCAATGGATAAGAACATGCACTTTGTGTGTGTACAGTAATCTGGTCTTGTTGACCGTTTTGATCCTGATGATTGAACACATGATTTGGAAGACCGTGGCGGTCATAATGTGGTGTTTTTATCAAAGTACTGGCTCAAGATTGTGGTTCTTGATAGATTTTTTTGCAATCAATCAGCGAATGCTAATTCCAATCGGAATTCCGGGTACCAATGCACCCAAAACACGGTTTTTGCGTTCTCTGCTCAAACCCTTTCACTGAAATCTGACGCATTTGATCTCAGCCGCGGCTAATTGACCAAACCAAACTTACTCACGCACGCCTGGTAATTAGTTGTGATTAATCGGACCAAACCGACCATTCTGTCCAAACAGACTTTTTCTGAGCTCTCAAAAACTTCTTTTCTCCTTTTTTTCGACGTCTATTCTCTAATCAAGGCTATGCAACGCTCGACAGCCCCACGTGTACTACTATGTGCATGTTTCTGTCTCTGTCGTCGCGCAGGAACTTGGTTTTTTCCCATCTTTCATCTGGAGCGTTCTCACGCATAGCCGCTGATACCCAAGGATGGAAGTCAATACAATTAGAAGTCAGCCACAAAAACCACCTACGTAATTTGATCAGATTGGACTCCCGCCAAGAGAATCGACGACACGTCGGACGATCAACTGAGATCATCTGTCCTCGCGCACCGACGCCCGGCAAAGACAAAACATGGAAGATTTATTGCAAATTAGAAACGCTTTTCCACCCACTTTGGGGTACTGTAGTTGGGCGCAGTGATCTGGGTTGCTCTCGTTGGGCGTGGGTTCGTCTGAAAATAGAAAAAAAGAGTGATTTCAATGCGGGAAGGCACGTTGTTATTTTTTCAACAACGTGCCTTAATTAATTTCTTTTGACAGTAATCCGTCTAATATTAGGCATTGCATAGAACCTCCAAGCATCAAACAGCCATAAAAGTCGTAAAAACCGATCGTCGAAGTTTCATCAAACCAAAAAGACCCTCGAAATTTGTCACAATAAGTTTGAAAGTCACAAAATTGACCACAATCCATGTGCAGAACAATCCTCAACCCGAATGACTAACAACTTTCCTCAAAATTGCACAACCTTTTTTGCACGAACGTGTAACTGAGCTTCTTTAAATTGTCTATTGACGTCATCACTGCCTCGAAAATACGTTCAAAAAACGTGGAAAGTCCTCGAAAGGCCCTTTTTGCGATCACTATAAAGGCGATGGCAGCCACCAGAATCAGCGCCATTGGCAAGTGTTTCTAAATAGTTCCGGCGACCGATGGGTTCGGTCGGTGCGTTCTGGTTAGTACCCACTTGACCGGTCATAAGTTTGTTCACACCCGTTTCCTTCCCTTTTTTCGATACTGTATGTAGTTCCGTTTTTGATTGATGAGGGTCTTTGAGAGTGCATTGTTTGTGTTTATAGACATTCCATCGGAAAGTTTTACATTATAGACTATGCTATAGATTGCAATTTTCTGTTTAAAACATCAAAGCATAGTCTATTCGAAAATGTCAAAAAGTATATTTCGAAAATGTCAAAGCCCATTATGACTGTACCGCATTTCTATCATTGCGAAAGCTTAAAATTTTCTTTAAAGTACCATTCAATTTGGAGAGTTTTCGACATTTTTGCACGTTGTATGCAAAAAAAAGTCTGTCTGATAACGGCTTAGTGTTAGTTTGCCTGTTTTTACATTAGCGAATGAATCACACCCACTGCGAGGTAGAAATGTTTTCAAAAACAAGTGTTCGAAATCAGATGCTTCATCTTTAATTTGATTTTTTATAACCCACGCGCTCCACGGCTAGGTATAATAAGCTCATTTCGACATGTCTTGTCGCAGCGCTCGGAACACTTGTCAAAGCCAAAAGCGCACTCATTTCCGGTGATCAATGACATCATAGCTTCGATTTGAAACAATCTCGAAGATCGCTCCCTTTTTCTGACAATCAGACAAGCATGCTCACACGTATTATTCATCGCCGGAGAGACGGTTTGATATCGAATGAATGGCGAATATGCTTTTTATGACAAAGCTGCGTCAGGGCTTTTTGTCTTCCTGACCTCACTTACCTTTCACTAGCTAATGGCCATGATAACGTTGGAGTTGGTGACTGTCAAAGGGGGGAAAGTAGGGGGTGGACCATGATGAAAAGGGAAAGCGAGTTATCAGTTATGACGCAGATTTGGCGCGAGCGGGGAAGCTTTTTGGACTATATATGGGGCTGTCATTGTTTAGATGGGCCAGGGTGGCTTAAAACCGTGAAATTGGCTTTCCAGTTTAAACCAAATTAATCAATTTGATCGTTTCAGGACCTCAAAATGCAACAACAACCCCACATTGTCATCAACGACGATGAAGAACTCTTCTATTACTGTGATAAGACCGTTTCTCGGGCTCGTGCCGAGACCAAGGCTGCCTCCAGCAATCGGGCATTGAAAACGCTTATTTTCGTTTCAATCTTGACCGTCGTCTTTATTGTGATTGAATTAACTGGTGGCATCATCGCCCATAGTTTGGCTATCATGACAGATGCGTTCCATATGATCAGTGATTTGGCCAGCTTCCTGATTAGCATCATGGCCATTACATTGGCTCGTCGCAGCCCGAATTCTCGTTACAGCTTCGGATATCAGCGAGCTGAAGTCATCGGAGCATTGGCTAGCATTATTTTGGTCTGGATTCTGACGGCTTCGTTAGTCTACTTCGCTATTGAACGCATTATCAGCGGGAAATACGATGTTGAACCCAATGTGATGATGATCACTTCTGGCGTCGGTGTGCTTTTCAACATCATTATGGGCATTGTTTTGCACTTTGGAAAGGCTGGACATTCTCACTTCGGTGTCCCGCACAACCATGATCACGGCCATGGCCACGGACACAGCCACGGTCACGACCACGGCCACAAGCACAGCCACGACCACGGCCACGTCAACCACGGCGCCGATGTTGAATCCCAGACCAGCGGCGATTCCCATTCCCATCACAGCCACGAAGGCCATGAAGAAAACATCAACATCCGAGCCGCCTTCATCCATGTTATTGGCGATCTCGTCCAATCCGTCGGCGTCTTCATCAGTGCTGTCATCATCAAATTCACCGGCTTCGAAATGGCGGACCCTCTCTGCACCTTCTTGTTTTCCATCCTCGTCCTGTTCACGACCTATGGCGTCATGCGAGACACCCTCCGCGTCCTCATGGAATGCGCTCCATCCCACATTGATGCCGGCAAGATGCGCGAAGACCTCATGGCCATCGATGGCGTCAGCGGCGTCCACAGTCTTCGGATCTGGTCTCTCAAGATGGATTCCGTAGCAGTTTCTGTCCATATTGACACTGTCAAACAGTCCGATGTTTCATCCATCGTGTATTACGCTCACCAAATCCTGCAAAACCAGTACAGCATCGACTTCGTGACCGTCCAAGCCCAATGCACTTCACCGCCATCGATCCGAAGCGGCTCTGTCAGCAGTGTCGTGCCACCGCCGAAGGAATTGACCATCTAAATGCGTCTTTCCACAACCCTGGTTCACCTTGCCAATATCCATCCATACATTTCCATCCCCTGCTTTATCACATTTTACACTTTTTCCAAATCTGTAAAACTGTAAATAGTCTACCGTAGTAGCTTTAATTCACGGGTTCCCGCTTTTCAATTGTCAAGAAGTTTGTCCAATTTCACTTTCTTGTCATAGATTTTTCTATACATAAGTACATTCAAGTGCATTTTCCATTTACCAATATAATTGTACATTGGCATAATTAGATTTTTCTGTGATACTATCTATAAATAATGAAAAATCTTTAATTGTTGACGGCTATCAGAGGCAAAGACAAAAGACAGAAACAGCGACAGACAAAGCCGATCAGACGCGGGAAAGCGTGCGATTTTGATTGCACTTTGGTCTTATCAGTAAAAAGCGAACATGGGTGAGGCTAAAAATGCTCAAAATTCGATGATAAGATCATATTTAGGATGAAAGGTTTCAATTTTGGGGCGAATGCGGAAGACGGGAGACATGTGAGGTTTTGGGGATCGATAGCTATCGTAAGCAGTAAACAAGATTGACTGTTCTTTTCACACATCATTCAAGCTAATCAGGCTGTTCATAGATTAGTTTTTGGCCAAAGTTTCTTGAAAATGCGTCGGAAAATTGCGGTATTTCAATTGACTTTGATCAAAAGCGACAAATTTTTAGACTAAAAACCAAAACTTTAGGATTGTTTGGCGACAGACATTAACAAAATATCACTTTTATTGAAAATAAGTAAAAAATATCAAGAAATATGAATTAAATGCTTAGCTGAATGCCCAGTAAGCTCCTCACTTACGGACGAAGATAAATTGGCCGTTTCTCGTATCCAATTCCCAGGATATACGAAAATTCCGGCATTATTTACTTGATGACTCACGGCAACCCCATTTCGGCACTCTTTTGCAAAGTGTTCGCAATTGTACTTGTTGAAATTGTAAACATGTTCCATCATGCCGATACAGTATAACGCCCTCTTGACAGTTTCGTGTTGAGAAAATGGTGCATAGGCTTTGTCGAACATGTTGTTGACTCTGCATCGTTTGCCGTAAGTCAGTTTTGATAGCCGTTTCAGATAGACTTTGCTGTCTTTACTGAGGCCTACGACGAAACAGTCGTTGGGTTCTACTTGAACGGCGACGGCCCAATGCTAAAATGCCCAAATCTTATTAAAACTATCGAAATGACTTTAAAACGACCTACGCAGATAGTGAAGAATATATAATTAACCTTCTTGATTTCTATTAAGTCTCCTTGTTTGATGTGTGGTACGAGTTTTTCGTAGGGCATCCAGTCACTTTTTAGGGTCAGTTTTTCGGGCATTTAGTTAATTAGTTGAAATCAGTAAAATAAAAAATAAATGGTTTGTAGAAAGTTGTAATTAAATGTTGAATGGGTCCTGTGGAATGTTAGTCACAAACAAATTGCTCCGGCAGATTTTTCAATCCTGGGTCGTTGGCGGTTCTTTACCATGACACTGATTCGTTTACAGTGGTACCCGCAAAAATTTCGATGGTTTAAAATTTGAATGGCATGGAAAAACTTTTCGTGAAATTTTATAATCAGTCAGTCATCTCAATTTTGCTACATCTCAAACATGACCTTTTTCATTGATCTTGAAAATGTAACAATGCGCAATGTCAAATCCACACAAAATGTTCCTACAAGAAGTATTGTGGAAGGTTAGAACTGTTTTTTGGTTACCGGTCAAGAAGTTCTGCCTAAATTGTTGACATTATTTGCATACTGTTTCCAGGATCCTCAGACAGGTTTTGACGTCTGTGCTGGCTGTTCTCGGCAGATACGGCATCCACGATTTGGCCCCTTTACAGCAATTGAATGACGATTTGACCGTAGTTACCACGTCTGGCGAGCATGCCAACGTCCTCTTGGATGAAGCGCAGAAAGAAACGTCCCAAAATAATAAAGCTGCAATGGTGTGAGCACACCAAAGACACACACTTCAAAAACCTTGAGTCTCTGATGACCCTGTGTTGTTTCAGCTGTTGAACTCAGTCAGTTGAGTTCTCTCCGCGTGAAAAGAGTACATTTTATCTCTATGCTACTGTTCATGAACATGTTTCAACGATGATTTTAGGAATTATCAAAAAAGGGTAAGAGGGTGTCGTTACAATTTTTTTCAATAATCTTTTCAAAGTTTTTTAATTCGGCTTTAAGCTGTTTTCAACGCTAAAATTTTATCGTAGCATTAATTAATGAGTGATTCACTTGTTTTACAGTGCCGTAAATGCACATGGAACTCAAAAATCGGCCAAAAGAACAAAAAATAAAAATTTTCAATTTTCACTCTCGCCGTTGTCCCACCAGTTTTTGAGCTCTAGCTGTCACCTGATTCCGTGGTGTAGGGGTTATCACGTCAGTCTAACACACTGAAGGTCGCCGGTTCGATTCCGGCCGGAATCAGTAACTTTTTTAATTTTATCAGTAAATTTTTTTATTCCAGAAAAGTGAGCACCGGCTTTAAAATAATTAATCGCGCACAGTTTTGGATTTTTTGTGATGCGCGTGTTTTTTTTTTACACGCGTGTTTTTGTGTCGCTCGCTAACATCGCAAACTATAATCTGAGTAATGTAGAAAGTACTAATTCCATTGAATGTTTTATTATCACTGAAGTTTCAGTCACAGTCGACTGCCACTATCTGATTTTGAAATTTTGTAAAAATCAGTTCTATTGCAATTGCAACCTTTTGTGTAAATATGCGGTCCAAAATAATCATGGTTGACTGCAAAAAACTTTCTAGGTTCTTTCAAAATGTTGGAGCCAAAGCTATCAAAAGAGTTCATAGATTGTAGAACATGTACATTTGAAACAGAAATAGTAAACAGGGCGTATTTTTGTGGTTGTTTTTGCTCGGAGCTGCAAGGGACAGGCCAGCGGCGTGATAAACAGACGAGTTAACCGAGTTCAGACATCAGGGCGGGGCTGCGTGAAGTGCTTCGGCATGCCTGGGGGTATAAAAGGAAGCGGGGAAAACGGCGCTCTTCATCAGATTCTGTTTACTTGAAGATTACTGTTTCAAAGACCATGTCGCTATTCTCGCATAGCCCCCTAATCCACGAGGCCCTCGCTCGACGGGACGAAAACCCTCTGGCAACGACCCTCCAACGCGTCGCTGACAGTGCCGGATCGCAATTGGCAGAGAATCCGGCCCATTTCCGGATAAACCCGGACGGTGGCTTCGATTACACTGTCAATATTGAGGGATTCCAACCGAATGAGCTCCATGTCGACTTGGAAGGCGATCAAATCGTCGTCCGTGGCAAACACGCCGAAATCCACGAAGGTGAAGCGGCTAAGAAGTCGTTTTTGCGGAAAATGACCCTTCCGCCAAACTTTTCAAAGGACCAAATCCACTGCGATCTCGACTCGGCCGGGAATTTGACCATCCACGCAGAGCCGAACACCTTTGAAGGGGTTGGTAGCCAGCCAGATCGGCCAGCGCTTCGACAGATGTAATTGACATTCACTTTAAGTTTGACTTATATATTGTCCTAATTTCCTACAGTTTGTACAAATAGTACATATTTTGATTGTAAACCCATTGATACCTTTCCGGTTGTACATAATTTTGGCTTTTTTTGTACTGTGTACATTTTGAGTCGCTTTATAAAGTAGATTTCAAAGGGCATAACAAGTAAACTTTATCAAAAATCTTATTTAGAAAAAAGTCGCATTTACACTTCCCAATATCAGTTTCACAGTACCCCAGGCAGTATCATTGAAAGAACATCAACCAATCTCGCACTTATCCAAAAGTACCACTTCCAGTCTGTCCATAAGTGTAGATGTAACACGTCCGACAGCAGTTGCGAGCCATCAGAGTGCGATATCCCGTGTTTCGGCACAGTGCTGTCATGCAGCTGCACCCATAAGCTTGATCCACACAGCCTCCATCGTTGTTGTTACCGCCACCACCGCCGGTCCCAGTGCCAAAGTTGCAGGAACAAGTCGTAGTCTGTCCGAAACTAAGATCGACAATCAGCCCCAAAATGACGAGAGCAACGAGCAGCTTCATGGTTGCAATGGCTGGTAGTTTGATGTAATACGGCTGTCCCTATGTTAGCCATTACTTTTATACCAATTTGAAAAGCCTAAATAACGGAATCCTCTCTCCAGGTCGGTAAAACAGGTGTGTTTGAGTTCCGCTCACGAGGAACATGTCAGTTACATGGAACAAAGGAGTAACAATCAACGTTTCTAAGCTTTGTTAAAGGTATTCTTTGGTTTTGATATGCTTCAATGTACATACTTTTAGCACACCTGTTTGAACTGTGTACATACGGATGTCACAAAGGTCACTAATTAAGCTTTTAAACGGTAAAAATATTTATTGCCAATCAAATCAAAATGAACGAAATATATTTACTTAACATCAACGAAAAGATTTGGGACTAAACATGGACATTAAGTCGAAAGACACATCCATCAGAGGCGTCTTGATGCCAATTTTGCCAGGACCGGCTGAAATTCCAACTCCACAGACACTGACGGAAGCACCATTGCTTTCTTCTTTAAATCCTGTATCCAAGGAAAACCCGGTTGTCACATTGAGGGGAGGAAGAGCGGGAAGGTCGACAGGCACAGTAGGCGCTTTTGCATTCAACGTCAAACCAACATCAAGTTCATCTTCATTATCCGTACAGCTCACTCCGGCGTTTAGCTTGTGTCCAGCCACTGAAAACCATTATATTAGTAACCAAAATGATTTTCATTGTGAAAACTTACCCAATTCTTCATCTTTGAACAGGTAGTATCGGCAAGTCAGACCAGTTTCGTCCCTCCGAACGTCAAGCTGGTAACTCATGGACTTGCCATATCTGCACCAGTTCGCAAAATGCTCGCAGTTGTTTGAAAGCAACTGGTAGTTCATCTCGTGAAGCCTTGATTCAGCCCTCTTCACGACTTCAGCTGGTGAAAACGGCTTGTACTTGTGGTCGTGGAGGTTGTTGATACGGTATCCACGTCCACTTGTTTTCATTAGTCCAGAAGAAGCAGAAGCAGAAGCAGAAGAAGAAGAAGAAGAAGAAGAAGAAGAAGAAGAAGAAGAAGAAGAAGAAGAAGAAGAAGAAGAAGAAGAAGAAGAAGAAGAAGAAGAAGAAGAAGAAGAAGAAGAAGAAGAAGAAGAAGAAGAAGAAGAAGAAGAAGAAGAAGAAGAAGAAGAAGAAGAAGAAGAAGAAGAAGAAGAAGAAGAAGAAGAAGAAGAAGAAGAAGAAGAAGAAGAAGAAGAAGAAGAAGAAGAAGAAGAAGAAGAAGAAGAAGAAGAAGAAGAAGAAGAAGAAGAAGAAGAAGAAGAAGAAGAAGAAGAAGAAGAAGAAGAAGAAGTTGAATTTCCGCGGTGATTTACGTAGTGTTGCACACTGGTCTTTTCAATGCCACCATCCTTAGTCTGGTGAATCATGTAAGCCTCGCCATCGTCATCGACTGCGACGATGACACCCCAGTGCTGAAACATGTTCCATTCAAACCGATAATGACAAAGAAAATGGAAACTCACACTAATGAACCCCGGAAATTCAACGAGACTTCCGACCCAATCACGTTTCGGACGTTCATGACCAAATTGATTCGCATACTTCATCATATCGAAAAAACCACGTTCACCATATCGGCAGAACTCCGCGAAGTCCTTGCTATTGTTGTTGTTTGAAGACGATTTGTGCGTTGTGCCGAGTTGCCTCTCCACGGTTTCAGTCGTTGACAACGGCTTGTACTTCTTGTCGCTGTGGTTGTGGATACGGTAGCCATATCCTTGGGTCGTGTCGGAACCGCCATGGATTTGATGTCTTTTCGCGTATTCTCGCACATTGTCTTTGGCAACGAAACCCTCCGAAGTCTTGTGAATCATGTAGAACTCGCCATCGTCCTCGACTGCGACAATGACGCCCCAGTGCTGAAACATGTTAAACCGTTATTTTTATTGTAAGCCCAAAAAAACACGAAAAAACTCACTCCAATACTCGGAAATTCAACGATACGTCCAACCCAATCCGATGTCGGACTTCCGTAATCGTATTTGCTGGCTGACATCGAGAAGGGTGAATGTAACTGGGGATACAAAACAACCGAGACGAACTTTACTTCCGTCCAGAAACAAGCTTGCACCACGACAGATTAGCACCCCTGTTTTATAAAACACAAGAGTGGTTTAAAACGCTTAAAAATATATAAAAAATTCAAAATATATAAGTAAAACTGTCAAAAAAAGTTGAAAAAGTAATTTTGAAAACACAAAAATCGGAACTAGACTGTTTCAGCGAGTGAAAAGAGAAAGGGGGGCATAAAGACAGTTTGAATTGTGACAAAACAATCGAATTCAGTGCCCCTTTACCTTTGATATGACCCTGTCGTGGGTCAATTTTGCTTCGGCACAGGAAAGTTCTATTGGGAAGACGACGTTTACACGGTGTCCTGGAAAGGGAACAATGACGAACTTCCTTTTCGAAGATTACACGATATACAAACGCAAAAACAAATTGAAGACAGATGAAGCATAAAATCCACAAGGTTATCGAAAAGGTTGATGTTTTATAAAAAGTTGACGGGTAAAGTGGGGATAGTCGACAGATACTTTCGCGATCAATGGGGTTAGGGCACTCTGAATACAAAACTGAGCCTTTGTAGATGGTTAGATGGATTGATTTCGGGTGGCGCCCTGTCACGACGGCCAAACAAGCATAAAAAGTCATTGTAAAAGTCCTTCAGGAATCACTAGAGTGGATGTACACCAAAACAAGGTTGGAAAAAGAGGGATAATGAACGTCGGAAAAACAAAACATTGACACGAAATGAGCAAGTGTATGCACTTTGAACAGGGTCTGGTCAACACCAACCCTCAAGTTGCAGACAGTTTCGTTGCGAAAGCAGTGTATTTCGGGTGCGTGCGCAAAGTTGACCACGCCCGTGATCAATCTACACACACCTTGTGCAACCCTGCCAACGCCCTCCGTTTCTACCAACCTCATTGATTACCTTCTACTGTAAACTTTTTTCCAATCTATTTACCGGTCTCTAAATCAAATTTCAACATGCTCCAAGATCAATTTGACCACCAATACCCTGTTTCCGCCCTCACAAACATAAAAAGTGAAAAACTTTGCCAACGCCAGTCACGCGCCATCATACTTTACATTCAAATTAACTTTCCGATCTCTCCAAGCCTCGTTAAACATTGCAGAAAACATTAAAACAAAGCATCTTTCAAAATACCATGTAGGCGTACGATCTTCGCTGCTTAAAAACCGCACTGTCGATGTTAATGACTTTTTCACGCATTTTATGAATCAGACCGTCAAGCGCGATCCAACTTAATGACCTCTTTTACGCTCATTTCGCGTCTTCTTCGGAAGTGATGAGAAAGTAATAACTTTCTCCCAAGAATTCGCTATAAAAAGACCAAAAAAGTGAAGCATCGTCTTACTTTCCGATAACAAAGATGCATACATGGCTGTTGTTATTGGTCTATGTGGCTTTATTGCCGCCTATTTGCGCCCTTCTGGGCAGGAATCCCCGAGGTGCGGGTGATTATGACTATGTTCCAGACACTGAATCTGAAAATGTTTCCTATGAAGTCGATGAAGCTGTCGCCGACGATAATGAAACCACTGTTATTGACAGTCAGTCAACGCATGGCGGTCTGGTCAACGTGTCTTCCAAGGCTTTTAAGTCTGTTTTGCAGCTCGAAATTGGCATTGTGAGGATGGAATCGTTGATATTTGAAGAGAAGTATGTTCGAGAATTGGATGTCAGATTAAAAGTGATCGAAGATGGGCTTGGAAAATCCACTGGTGTGGATTCGGCAGCGCTTCGGAAGTCGGTGATTTTTGCAGTTTCGATTTCAAAGGGAAACATTTTGACGCCTATGTTGACCCATGTGATGGAAAAACTGCCAAAACTTGACATCTGTAAAGATAATTGTAGCGTCGAAGTTGGTCTAATTTCAAAACTATTGATTGAAAGTCGAACTATTCTAAGTTCAACGGAATTGCAAACTGTGAAAGTCGATTTCGCCAAGTCTGACCTCCTAATCGACAGTTTTCTTACATCTTTGGACAATCTACAACCTTCAATTTGTCATGATTGTGATGTTATAAAACCACTTTTGATAACTCTAAAATCTAACAAGATCCACGAACCAGCAATCCCCTCAAAGCTAACCCCATCCACCTTCAATGATCTCATCCAAACCGTAAAAATAATCTCCTCAAAACGCAAAAACTTCGACGTCACCCTTTTGATAGCCATGTTGAGACACTTACAAGCATCACTGGACTTTTACGACTCATTAAAGACTGTTGAAACAATCTTTCGCCGTGTTCCTGGATATTCGTCAACGGACAAACATGGCTCTAAATTATATGCCAGCATTAACTACACTATTGAGCATTTCCCATCTGATTATCATTTGAAACTGGTTGAAACTAAGCCAGCTGTGCTCAAAGTAACGGAGTATTTGACACAATATATTGAGCTATCTGATAAGAAAAGCAAGTTCGCATCAAAGTTTGGCTCTTTGAAGAAGGATCTGATATCTGTCGGGAAACGCTATTCAGAAATTGTCTTCAATGACAATGTTAATTCTGTTATGGAAATCGAATACAAGGGTAGTAATTTTGACGAATTTGAAGCTACTTTACATGGTATTGCTAAAGCGGAGAAAGGTGACCTTTATGATAAAAATGAATTGCAGAATTTGTATAAGGAGCTGCTTAATGACATTGAAAATGGTAGGTTTATCGTTTTTTTTGCATTTCTTTATTGTAATCTCAAAAACTTCAGGTCAAAATAATGTTGATAACAATTCAAAAGTGAATTGCGATAATTCAAACTCCTCATTATGTGATTGTGTGAACGACAAATTTGAAATTCTTTACAAACGTTTGACTAAATACATTGATGAAACAGTGAAATTGCATCCTGGCCAGGTTCCGGGTATTACGAATGTTCCGAATGGCGATCAAGGGCTCATTCATGTTTCGCCGACAGATAGAAAACCATATTCGACACCACAACCAAATCAAATTACCTATGTTACACCACCGGGACCTGGAAAGACAAAAGTATCACCTACCGTACCTGCAACAATCGACAACGCTGTTCAAATTTTCGCTGAAATTGAATTTATTCGCAACAACATGCAAAACAAATCTCTCATCTCGCCAAAATACCGTCGTAAATGTGGACCTTGTAAATTTATCCTGGGCATATTGAAGCGCATTGATCAGCCACTGCGGAAAGCCGTTCAAACTTTAGAGTTTTCATGGAATGACATCGCCAATTTGCAAGTTGACAGTTTTACGGTGGTTGTCACCAAGCTTATTGTAAAACTGCAGAAGGTAAGGCCGACAAAGAATCCCAAAACCTTCAAAAGCGACTTGAAAGTGCTAATCACTAATCTCAAGAAGCTAATAGTTGGTTTGGAAGTGACTCCGCCCGGAAATTCGTTCAAAGAAAATAATGATTTAAATGGAAACAACGTTCTTGACGGCACAATTATACCATCAATCGACAATGTTAATGTTATCTTCACTGAAATTGAATTCATCCAGAAACACATGCACGACAAAACTCTCCTGCCGTCAAAATACCGTCGAAAATGTGGACCCTGTGAAATGGTCGACGTAATTCTGAAACGCATTAAAGATCCGTTGCGGAAAGCCTTTAAAACTACAGACTTGGGGTTTTCATTGAAAAATGTCGCTAGTTTACGAATAGACAGCTTCACAGTGGTCATCACTAAACTTGTCGTAAAGTTACAGCAAGTGCAGTCGACTGAGAACCCTGAGAACTTCAAAGCCGACTTAGAAGCGTTGATCACAAATCTAAAGAAGCTGATAATACATGATTCGAATGTGAATTCCGCCGAACAGTCATCTGATGAAAAGACAAATTCAAATGAAGTACCAGCGCCTGCAACACCAGTACCAAAAATCATCGATAATCGCACAAAACTACCAGGTTTCGTCGGAGACAAAACCTCAGTTGATCTGGTTTCACCCAATTCAACACCCAAAATTCCTGGACCAATCGATAATGCAGCCCAAATCTTTGCTGAAATTGAGTTCATCCGGAAACACATGCAAAATAGAGCTCTCATCCCATTGAAGTATCGTCGCAAATGTGAACCCTGCAAATCCATCGACGTAATTGTAAAGCGCATTGAACACCCGCTTCGGATCGCTATTGAAACTCAAAAAGTAGAATTTTCAATGGATTATGTCGCCAATTTAAGGATAGACAGTTTCACAGTGGTCACCACCAAGCTTGTCATCAAGCTGCAGAAAGTGCAGCCAACAGAGACGCCCAAAAACTTTAAAGATGACTTAGAAGCGTTGATTACAAACTTAAAAATGCTCCTACTACATGATTCCAATGAAACTTCAACCGACAGATCTGATGAAAAGGAAGATTCAAATGAAGTATTAGTGCCAGCAACGCCACTACCACTATTCCTCGATAATGGCACGAAACTACCAGGTTTGGTCGGGGACAAAACCTCAGTTGATCTGACTTCACCAAATTCAACGCTTAAAAGACCTGAACCAATCGATAATGTAGTCCAAATCTTCGCTGAATTTGAGTTTATTCGTCAAAACATGCAAAACAGAACTCTTCTACCATCAAAATACCGCCGCAAATGTCAACCATGCAAATCCATCGACGTAATTGTGAAGCGCATTGAAAAACCGCTGCGGATCGCCATTCACACTCAAACAGTGGAATATTCATTGAATTATATCGCTGATTTTCGGATAGACAGCTTCACCGTTGTCACCTACAAGCTTATCGTCAAACTCCAGACAATTAAACCGACAAAAACGCCGAAAAACTTCAAAGGCGATTTGAAAGCATTGATCGCGAATCTGAAGAAGCTGATTGTCGGTGTGGATGTGACTTCTTTAATTGATAAAGGTGTAACTGATGCTGTCGTTATAGTGCATGACAAACATGGTAACGATACTTCAAAGACGACTAAAAATGCTTTAACTAACAAGGTAACCGAAATCCCAACGGCAGATGAAATTAGTGTCAGGCTACGCAACGACACGGCCGTGATAACAAATGATAAGAAACTTCCGACAACGAAGTCGACGCAAAAGGGTAAGTGTCATAATTTATCGACATCCGTATAAAAACATCAACTTTTAGCGCCAGGATCTTATAAACCGCCAACTGGAGAAGAAATCAGTGTCTTGTTGCGCACAAATGGCTCGCCTCACGTCACAGATATGATGTTTTGGGAGAAACCTTCAACAGCAAAAGCACCATCGAAAAGCATTTCAAAGAAGCCAGATTGGAGCGACGAGATTTACGTCACTTTAGCAACAACAAAGAAACCTGAACGAGTTTTGTCACCGGCAAAGAACATTAGCAGTGGTAATGGCACTGGTAAAACTGGCATCGGAGGCGGTGGTGGAGAAACTGAGTTTGATGATAAAGGCGTCAACAATTCCGGCAAAGCAGTTGTTGAAGGCAGTGGTTTCGGTAACCGATCGATACCGGATAGCGGCATTCTGTCTGGAAATGGTAGTGTCAAGTTGAGTGGCAACGAAAAGAAGCCTAACAATGGCAATGGCACTGGTAAGGTCGATATCGGTGGAGGCGGCGGGGAAGCTAACATTGGCGATGACGGAGCGGTCAAAAAAGACAGACTTGCCTTTACCGAGACAGGTTTGGAAAACAGAGCAACAACGGACCCTGGATTGATTACTCCATACTCTGGAAATGGTAGTGCTGCTTCCGGAGATGGTGGAAATGGTGCCAACAATGTTCGTGGTGGCGAGACTAACTCTGGCGACCGTTCGCTGTCTCCCGCCAGAAAAGGAAACGGTAGTACTATTTTGACTATCCCCGAAGAAAAAACCAAAAACGGCAATGGCACGGTTAATTTAAACGAAGTAGGAGGAGGCGGTGGAGAAGCTAACATTGGTGAAACTGGCGTAGTTAAAGATGGAATTGCTTTTAACAAAACTGGTTTCAAAAACGGATTAGTACAGGACAATGAAAACTTTTCTGGGCCATCCGGAAAAGGAAGTGACTCCATCGGTGACGGCAGTGGCGGCGGTGGATCTGCTGAACTTGATCCATCCAAGACATCTGGTAGTGGCGGCGGTGGAACTAGAAAAGTAGCTGATGGCCGCGGTCTTGGCGGAGGTGGAGCAGATAACCTCGATAATGCCGAAAAGGGCGGTGAGGCAGCTTCATCTGGATCCAGGCCAGGTACCTCTAGAAAAACCGGAAGCGGCAGTGTCTCCGTCGGCAATGGAAACGGTGGAGGTGGAAATATAAAACAAAACTCAGGCAATGGCAGTGGTTCTGCTAACCTTGATAATGGCGGCGAGGAAAGAGCTTCATCGGGATCAGGATCTGGTACCTCTAATCCATCTGGAAATGGTAGTGCCACTCATGGCAACGCAAACGGCGGCGGCGGAGGTTCTGTGAAACATGGGAATGCCAACGATGGCGGCGGTGGTGGATCTACTGAACTTGATTCATCCGAGTTATCTGGCAATGGCGGTGGTGGAGATCGAAACGAAGCCAGCGGCCGTGGAAACAACGGCGCTGGTTCCGTTAAACATGGTAATGCCAACAATGCCGGCGGTGGCGGGTCTACTGAATTTGATTCACCCGAAAAATCGGGAAGCGGTGGCGCTGGAACGTTAAAAGAAACAGACAACGACGCCAATGGCGGTGGTGGTTCCGCCAATAATGGTGATGCCGACGAAGGAGCATCGGGATCTAGGTCTGGTTCTGCTGGATCAGCAGGAAGAGGTAGTGCCAATGCAAATGGCGGTGGCGGTTCCGTTAAACACGGTAATGCCAACAATAGCGGCGCTGGCGGATCTACTGAACCTGATTCATCCGAGATACCGATAAAAGGCGGTGGCGATGGAGACCGAAAAGAACCTGACAGCGGCAATGGCGGCGGTGGGTCCACTAATTTTGGTGATGACAATGGTGGAGGTGCGTCTTCATCTGGACACGGGTCTGGTGCCTCTGGGAGACCCGGTAGCGGTGGAACCCGAAATCAGGCCGGCAGCCGCGGTAACGGCGAAGGCGAGACTAACCCCGATGGCGATGGAGGTTCATCAGGAAGTGGTGCTGCTAAACATGACGCATCTACCGGGTCTGGTGGCGGCGGCAGTGGAAAGTCAAATTCTGGGAGCGGTGGCGCTGGAGCAGCTTCATTAGAAGCAGGTGGACAGTCCCATTCCGGAGCCTCAAAGTTACAAGGAAGTGGTGGCGCTGGATCTCGGGAAGGAGACAACGAAGCCGACAATGGCGGCGGAGGTGGCAACGCCAAATTTGGTCACGACAACGACAATGGTAGTGGTGGAGGTGGTGCCACCAAACTAGGTAAAAACGACACTGGAGGCGCTGACTCTGTTGAACTTGATCCATCCAAGGCATCTGGTAGTGGTGACGGTGGATCTCGAAAAGAATCCAACGGACCAGCCGGTAACGGCGGAGGTGGTTCCACTGAACTCAGTAATGACGGCAATGGAGGTGGTGGCTCTGCTGAACTTGATCCATCCAAAACATCTGGTAGTGGTGGCGCTGGATCTCGAACAGAAGCCGGCGGCCACGGTAATGGCGGAGGTGGTTCCACTGACTTTGATAATGACGTCAGCCGCAAAAAGGGAGCTTCATTTGATGATCGGTCTGGTGACTTCGAGTTATCAGGAAACGAGGGCGATGGAACTCGGAAAGGAACTACTAACAACGGTAGTGGCGCAGGTAGTGCCGCCAAATTCGATGACAACAATGGCAAAACACCAGGAAGCGGTGGCGCTGAAGTTAGAAAAGGGTCCAACGGACCAGCCGGTAGTGGTGGAGGTGATGCCGCTAACTTTGGAAACGACGATAACGATAAAGCGTCGGGAAGTGGTGGCAGGAGGATAGGATCTGACGGCGAAAGACAACCTGGAAGCACCTCCGGCGGAGGCGGTAATTCTAAATTTGGCGCATCAACTGGGTCTGATGCTACCAGACTACCTGGAAGCGGTGGCGGTGGATCTCGAAATGGAGCAAACGGACCTGACAATGGCGGCGGAAGTGGTTCCGGCACATTCGGCAATGGCAACGACGGAGCATCAGGAGGTGGTGGAGCTGGAGCGTTGAAAGAAACCGGCGACAAAGGTAGCGGCGGAGGTGGTGCCAGTAAATCCGGGTCCGGTGGCTCTGGGCTATCTGGAAGTGGTGGCCGCGTACCTGCCGACGGCGGTGCTGGTGCTTGGAGAAAAGACACTCACGACCACAGTGGTGGAGGTGGTGCCACAGACTTTGATGATGAAACTGGTGGAGGATCCGGAAGCAGCGGTAGTGGATCTGCCGGTGGCGGCGGAGGTGGTAACGTTAAATTCCGTAAAGGTGGCAATGGCAACGGCGGCGGTGGTTCCGCTAACTATGGTAATGGCGGATCATCAGGAAGTGGTGGCGCCGGAAGTTGGAATGGAGCCAACGACGACGGTAGCGGTGGAGGTGGCAATGCCAACATCGATAGTGGTAACGACAGAAGCGGAGGTGGCGGTGGTGCTGCTCAATTTGACAACGGCGGCGCATCGGGAAGCGGTGGCGCTAGAGCCGGCAATGATGATGGCACTGGCGGAGGTGGTGCTGCAAACTTCGGTAACGCCGGCAATGGCGGTGGAGGCTCTGCTCACCGTGGCTCATCCAAGTTACCTGGAAGCGGCGGCGGCGCTGGAAATGATAATGCCGACGGTAGCGGTGGCGGTGGTGCTGCTAACCACAATAATGACGACAACGGCGAAGAATCCGGAAGCAGTGGTAGTAGACATGCCGGTAGCAGCGGGGGTGGTGCCGCTAAGCATGGTAATGGATTTAAAGACCGAGGTATATGGGACGATGGAATGCTTTCTGGATCATCTGGAAACGATGGAAAAAGGAAACAAAATTCGCACAATGACGGCGGTGGTGCCGGAGGTTGGAATGGAGCAAAGGGCGCTGGCGCTGGTGGAGGTGGTGCCGCGAGCATCGGTAATGACGCCAACAAACGCAGTGGCAGTGGTGGTGGCAAGCTCAAAGTCAGCAGAGGCGGAGGCGGTGCCGCAAGTTTTGATAGTTCCGAAGGCTTATCGGGAAGTGGCGCTTCTAAACTTGATTCATCATCCGGGTCTGGTGACTCCGGATCATCAGAAAGTGGTGGCGCTGGCTCTTGGGAAGGACCTGGCGACAATGGTAACGGCGGAGGTGGTGCCGGTAACTTCGATGATTACGATGACGACAATGCGTCGGGAAGCGGGGGCAGTGGTCCGATGTCAGGATCAGGCGGAGGCGGCAATGCCAAGCTTCATGCGGCATCTGGGTCCGGACGACATAGCAGTGGATCTGCTGGCACCGGTGGAGGTGGTGCCGCTAAACTTGGTAGCAACGGCAGAGCGCCGGGAAGCGGAGGCGCTGGAGATTGGAATGGAGCCAGCAACGATGGAACCGGCGGAGGTGGGTCGGGCAACTTCGATTATGACGACAATGGCGAGGAATCCGGAAGCACTGGTAGTAAACATGCCGGTAAAAGCAGCGGCAAGGCTAAGTCCGGAAAAGGCGGGGGTAGCGCCGCTAATTTCGATAATGGCTTCAAAGACCGAGCGATATTGGACGACGGAATGCTTTCTGGATCATCTGGAAGCGGTGGAAAAACAAAACAAACCTTACACAATGGCAATGGAGGCAGCGGTTCCGCTAACTATGGTAATGGCAGAGCGTCGGGAAGCGGTAGTGCTGGATCCTGGAAAGAAGCCAACGAACCCGACAGCGCCGGTGGAGGTGGTAACGCAAAATTAGGCAATAACAACGGCAGTGGCGGAGGTGATGCCGCTAAACTTGGTGGCAGCGACAGAGAGTCAGGAAGCGGCGGTACTGGAGCCTTGAACGGAGACAACGATGATGGCACCGGCGGCGGTGGTGCTGCAAACTTCGGTGACGACAATGGAAGCGGAGGTAAAGGAGCAGCCGGTGGCGGCGGAGCTGGTTCGGCCAAACTCGGTAACCGCAACGGCAAAGGCGGTGGTAGCGGTGTGTTGCTAGGATCTGGCGGAAGTGGTACCGCTAAACTAGGTGACGAAGGCACCGGCGGAGCGTCAGGAAGCGGTGGCGCTGGAGCACGGAATGCAGCTAACGACGATGGCACCGGTGGAGGTGGTGCTGCTAACTTTGGTGACGACAGTGGAAGCGGTGGCAGTGGAGCCGCCGGTGACGACGGAACTGGTTCGGCCAAATTCAGCAGCGACAAAGCATCGGGGAGCGGTGGCAGTGGTGTGCTGCTAGGATCGGGTGGAAGTGGTACCGCTAAATTAGGTGACGACGACAATGGAAGCGGTGGCAGTGGACACACCGGAAGCGGTAGAGGTGGTGCTGCTAAACTAGGATCATTTACGGGGCCTGGTGCCTCCAAGTTATCAGAAAGAAGTGGTGCCGGAGCTCTGCAAGCAGCCATCGAATCCGTTGGTGGCGGCGGAGGTGATACCGCTAAACTTGGTAACGGCAATGACGGCACATCGGGAAGTGGTAGCGCCGGAGCTCTAAAAGAAGCTGTCGATGACGGTAGCGGCGGAGGTGGTGCTGCTAACCTCGGTAATGCCGTCAATGGAAGCGGCGGCAGTGGATCCGTCAATGGTGGCGGAGCTGGTTCGGGAAAACTCAGCAAAGGCAATGGCGGAGGTGGTGCCGCAAATTTTGGAAACGCCGCCAACGACAAAACATCGGGAAGCGGTGGCAGCGGTGTGCTGCTAGGATCTGGCGGAAATGGTACTGCTAAATTAGGTGACGACGGCAACAACGAAGCGTCAGGTAGCGGTGGCGCTGGATCTTGGAAAGAAGCCAACGAACCCGAGAGCGCCGGTGGAGGTGGTAATGCTAAACTCCGCAATGATAACGGCAGTGGCGGAGGTGGTGCCGCTAAACTTGGCAAAGGCGGAGCGTCAGGAAGCGGCGGAGCTGGAGCCTGGAATGGAGATGGCGATAATGACACAGGCGGAGGTGCAGCTGCTAACTTCGGAGACGACGATGATGACGGAGCATCCGGAGACCATGGCAAAAAGCACTTCGGTAGCGGCGGTGACGGCAAGGCCAAATTTGGCAATGACAACGGCAGAGGCGGTGGTGGAGGCGGCAAGTCTAAATCTGGCACTGGTGGAGGCAATGCAGCTATCGGTAATGGATTTAAAGACCGTGCGATATTGGACGAAGCTATGCTTTCTGGATTATCCGGACACGGTAGGACCTCCGTCGGCGACGGAAATGGCGGCGGCGGAAATATGAAACCGAACTCTGGCAATGGCAACGGTGGCGGTGGTTCCGCTAACGATGGTAATGACGAAGCGTCTGAAGGCGGCAGCGCTGGAGCTTTTAATGTAGCAGACGTCAACGTCAGCGACGGTGGTGGGGATGGTGCCGCCAAACTTGCCTCATTGTCCGGATCCGGAGCTTCCGGGTTATCTGAAAGCGGCGGCAGCGGAGGTGCCGCTAAACTTGGCAACGGCAAGGACGGCATGTCAGGAAGCGGCGGTGCTGGAGCCTGGAATGGAGACAGTGACGACGGCACCGGCGGAGGTGGTGCTGCTCACTTTGGTGATGGCAATGGAAGCGGAGGCAGTGGATCCGCTGGTGGCGGCGGAGCTGGTTCAGCCAAATTCGGCAGCGACAAAGCATCAGGAAGCGGTGGCAGTGGTGTGCTGCTAGGATCTGGTGGAAGTGGTACCGCTGAACTAGGTGACGACGGCACTGGCGGAGGTGGTGCTGCTAACTTTGATGATAACAACAATAGCAGTGGAAGCGCCGGTAGTGGCGGAGGCGGTAAAGCTAAATTCGGCGACGTCAACGGCACAGGTGGTGGCGGAGGTGGTGCCGCTAAACTTGACTCATCATCGGGATCCGGAGCCTCTGGACTTACGGAAAGAAGTGGCGCCGGAGCTCTGAAAGCGGCCATCGAATCCGTTGGTGGTGGCAGAGGTGGAAAAGCTAAACTTGATAATGGCAGTGGCGGTGCGTCTGGAAGCGGTGGCGCCGGTACACTGAAAGGAGACAACAACGACGGTAATGGCGAAGGTGGTGCCGCTAAATTCGGTAGCGACGGCACGTCTGGCAGTGGTGGAGCTGGAGCTTGGCAAGGAACACCCGACGACGGCAACGGCGGTGGTGGTAACGCCAACTTCGGCAAAGTTAACGGTAGTGGCGGAGGTGGTGCCGCTAAACTTGCCTCGCCAGGAAGCGGCGGTGCTGGATCATGGAATGGGGACAGCAACGATGGCACCGGCGGCGGTGGTGCCGCAAACTTCGGTGACGACATTGGAAGCGGTGGCGGCGGAGCAGGTTCGGCTCAATTCGGTGACAGCAATGGCACCGGTGGAGGGGGTGCTGCTAACTTTGGTAACGACGACGATGCCAAAAATGGCAGTGGACACTCCGGTAATGGTGGAAACGTTAAAGCTAAACTCGGCAACGCCAATGGCATGGGCAGTGGTGGAGGCGGTGCCGCTAAACTTGGATCATCATCCGGTTCCGGTGCCTCTAAACTAACTGAACGAAGTGGCGCCGGAGCTCTGGAAGCAGCTATCTTATCTGCTGGTGGTGTCGCAAGTGGCAAAGGTAAACTCGGTAACGCCACATTGGGAAGCGGTGGCGCCGGTACACTGAAAGGAGCCAGCGACAACGGCAGCGGCGGGGGTGGTCATGCCAAGTTCGGCACTGACAACGACAGCGGAAATGGCGGAGGTGGTGCCGCTAAGTTCGGTAATGACGACACCGGCGAAGCATCTGGTGGCAGTGGGGCCGCTAAACTTGGTTCATCCGACCCATCTGGCAACGAAGGCAAAGGAAGCTGGACAGGATCCAGCGGCGAGGGAGTGTTATCCATGCCAACTGGTAGTGACCCCGAAGGTGGAGGTGGTGGCGGAGAAGCCAACTTTGGCAACGACGAAAGCGGTGGAGCTGCTAACTTCGACGACTCAAACTCCGGTGGCTCAGGCAGCGCTAATCTCAATTCCGAATCAGACACGTCTAACGGTATGTAAAAACCACTATCAATCCCAATCCAACCCACAACTTTCAGGCAACTCCAACAAAGCATCAATAAAAACCGCCTCCGGCAGCGGCAAAGCCAACTTTTAAGCTAATTTCGCAATCCCAAAACAACCCCCACATTACCCATCTCAATATTCACACAATTCCAAGTAACACGATAAATTTATAAAGATAATCAAGAAAGAAATGTATACTTGATTAGAAAAAGAAAGGGCGTACGCGACCAAGGTGTCTGCATAGGATTAGAGGGGGAGATTCATACAATCGGCAAAAACAGCCTGAAGGAACTGCCGCCGGTAATTACAACACATCCGACCCACAGCACAATACCGCCGCGCGAGGTTAGATGAAGAAGGGGGTGATGAACGCGAAACGCGCGATGCTGGAAGGCACAGCACAACCCTTGATAAGTTAGGAGGTTGAGATGGCTTCCTTCATCGTGTTCGGATTCACGACAGACAGGAGCTTCGACGGTCGGGGCGGGTCCCGCTCGCGATCCGGACCGTGCGAGCCTTCGCGATGTGGCTGCGACAAGCCTGATGCCGAGTTTAACAGCGGCACGGGTGACGCAAAGTTGGCGAAGCTGGTGGTGAGGCTGGAGCCGAGACCGTACATGTGGCCTTGGAGCTCGCAGGCGACCTGGAAGTTGGTTTTTAGGAGGAGGGAAGGTTAAAAAGGGTGACTTACCTTATCCCAGTTATCGCCAAAGAACTTTTCCTTCAATCTGAAGAAAGTACGCGCCGTCAGAAGGGAATCCGAGCCGGCCTGATGCTGGCTGCCTATTCGTTCAACGCACAATTGATCGGCAACCTGAAATATGACGCATAAAAGCAATGAAAAGAGATTGAAAAACCCACATCCTGCAGACCGCCTCGAAGCTTCGCCGCTTGAACCGCCGGAAATTTCATCAGCATCTTGATATCGAAGCTCACAGGGAAGAGAATCCGATGCATGTCGAAGAATTCCTTCTCTGAAGTCGGCAGGGCGCGGACGACAATCGTTTTGATGAGGTAGCCGAAATCGAAGCACGAATGGAATGTCAGCCAGGTTACATTGCTGTTTACGACGAGGCCGCTGGTGGTCAGGAGGGCTCCGAATTCTTCGACGCGGATGCCGTGGGTCTGAAAGGGAAATTTTATATATAAAATCATTACAAAATGAAGTTGAAAACATACCATATGCCGTTCAAAGTCTATCCCACTCTTCTTCAACAACTCGACCGATTCCACGGCATACATGTCATCATTGATAGAAAAGTGAAAGTTAAACTGCCAGATATCTCCGCCTGGTGGCAATTCCCCCTTCGAGTTGACCAGACAGAAGCCGACTTGAATCAGCTTCAACAGGTTGACGTTGCAGCTGATCTGGTTGTACTGGAACTCTTCCTTCGTTCGAAACGCGCCCATCGGCGTCGCGACCACGCCAGGGAACTCCGTGTCGAAGGCGACGAAGGGGTATCCCTTGACGAGCTTGCGGATCTTGGCAAACTCCTCATCGAGGTTCTGACGCCACACATTATGGATGACCACGTCCTTGGCGGCCATCTTTGACATAACGCCAGCGAAGGAGATCGCTGGCGGCAACTGTGACTACTAGCGGTGGGGAGGATGGTGGTGAAGCACGGAAATGTTGGCGATGATGGGGTTTGTTGTGACGCGACGACAGGGCTGGAAGGCGGGAAGGATGGTGGACGCAGGCCTGTAAACACGGCGATGGAATTGCATTGCTTTTGAAGAAAAAAAAGTGATGATGGGATGGATGGTCACGCGGGACAGGGGAGCGAGGGGTTCGATCACGAGATGGCGGGGAACTGTACGGGGCAGGTGGGGAGAACGGCCATCTGGAGGGGTTATGCGGATATGGGGGCCCCAAAAAATAGGAAAAGGGGTTGAAATATATATAAAAAGTCACCTGGAACAAGTCAAACAACTCGCGCAAGCCGACCTCAAAATAAGGTTATATCGATCGCGAACGCAAAGGGTCAATCGACAGTCGCGCAGGGGGTTCTTATATATTCTCGGCGCATGACGAAAGAAAGCACGAACACAGCCAGGTTGGAACAAGTCAAACATACCCTAGATGGTGACACGCTGTTCTCATGGCTAATGGGAATGCTTTAACAGCCTCGGGAAGGCTGTAAACGCCTGAGGGAAACCGTCATGCGCGTGTTTTATGCTCGAAGTCGACGACCGCGCCGGACAGATGCGAACAGGAAAGCAAAATTGGATCCGAGTTGAAGCTGGCATTTGACGCACTTTGCCAAGGATATTCGGCTTATCTTTGAGGCTTCTAATCTGCTTCAAATCGGTATTATCATTTCTTCTTATCATTCCCATCGTATTGCGCTATCATCTAAATGCCTAAAAACACTTAAAACTGTCATTAGAATGCCATTTTAGAGCGCTTTTCAATCAACTTTTTTTTTCGCGCCGAGACCACTCTCTCCCCCAATGTGCGACGTCAGCCACCTTTCCCAACCCATCCATCGCCGTCGGCGATTCACACCTTCTCGCCCCCATTTCCGCTCCAATCCACCTTCCATCACCCTCATCTTCTAGGCCAAGCCCAAACCCACCATCTGCCTCCTCCAGCACCATCGGAACCCGCAGCGCCATGCAGTTGAGACCCGTCCTGCTGGCGCTGGCAGTCCTTCTGTCGGCAGCGATCGTCGTCCTTGCCGTTGGCGATGTGGAGCACGATGAGCCTGAATTGACCTTGCTCAACAATGATAAGGAGACGAGATACACTTCGCCGAAAAAGCGGACATGTGAGTTTTACCTTTTCGGGTGAGAAAAATATATAAAAACACCATTTTTCAGCGACCCAGGATGTCATTGACAAAGAAATCGACCGAATGCCCCATCGAAAGGAATCCACCCAACCCCCGGCATTACCAGTGAAGCCTGCTCATCCTTTTGATGAGTTTACGTTTGAAATTGATAATGGAAAGTGGGTTTTTTGTCATTTTTTGATGTAAAATATATACTTTTCAATTTCTAGGAACGATCCTATCGCCAAATCGTCCCTAACATCGGCCATCTCCATCCTAGCCAACCGTCGCCAAGCCAAGTACACCGATGACGATATCCGCTCGGCTTACATGGATCTTGAAGCCGCTGCGGAGGCCGGGAACAACGAAGCCAAGAAACTGCTCGCTTTTGCCGATCTTTTTGGCGAGCATCGCTGGTCCGTCGACGAAGCCCTTCACTACTTCCAGGATCTCGTCGCGAGAGGCTCTGTGGATGGCCATTTGGGATTGGCGTTGATCTATTTCACGGGGGTCACCCTGCCAAAGCCGAATCGAGCTCGCGGGCTTGTCCATCTGCAATTGGCGGCGCAGGGCGGCAATCCAATGGCACAAATGGCCTTGGGATATCGGCAACTCCTCGGCGTCGACATGAAACCGAATTGTGAGCGGGCATTAAAGTGGTACAAGATCGTTGCGACGAAGGTTGCTTCGAAAGTGACTTTCCTTGGTGGTACTTCGATGCAGAAGTTGAGAATCCCGGAAGAGGTTGAATCGGCTTCGAGCAGTGTCATGGATGCCAATGTTTTCACTTATTACAAATATTTGGCGGAGAATGGAGATGTTCAGGCTATTGTGAGTTGCTTTTTTGGTTGTTTTAGCTTTAAAAAGGTAAATTCCAGCTCGGTCTTGGCAATCTCTACCTAACTGGCAGCAAAGGCGTCCCCATCGACTACAACGCCGCCCTCAAATACTACTCCATCGCAGCCGAATCTGGAAACCCTATGGGCATGGCAGTTCTGGGGAAGATGTACTACGATGGCACTGATGCCACGCCGGTCGATGATGAATTGGCTTTGACCTATTTCAAGAAAGCTGCTGATAAGGTTCGTTCTCGACCCCCTTTCTTTCAAAAAAACCCCTTTCCAGGGAAATTCCTACGGCCAAGTCGGCCTGGCCCTCATGCTGCTCAACGGCCGCGGCGTCCGCAAAGACCCCATTAAAGCCATGCGTCTCTTCGCCACTGCCGCGGAACAATCCAATGCCGAAGGCCAGTTCTATCTCGGCTACATGCACTACCGCGGATTCGGAAGCCTTCGCGACCACAAGTCTGCTCTCCGATACTTCCAAGTCGCTTCCCAATCCGGAAATTTGCTGGCCATCTACAACCTGGCCCAGATGCATGCCCAAGGAATCGGTACACAACGTAATTGCCAGCTCGCAGTCCAGCTCTACAAGACTGTCGCCGAGCGTGGTCGTTGGGGCGATCGGTTCATGGAAGCTTTTAACAAGTTTCACGATGGCGCCGTCGATGAAGCCGCGTTCAACTACATGCTGCTCGGAGAGCTGGGTTATGAGATTGCTCAGACGAACTTTGCCTATCTCATTGAAGAGAATGCCGAGACCCAGCAGCTCTTCCACACTGAAGTCGAAGCGTACAAATGGGCATTAGTCAGTTGGCAGAGGTCAGCGAATCAGCAATACGCCTTCGCGAGGGTCAAGCTCGGCGATTTCAACTTCTATGGCCTCGGAACGAAGGTGGACTACTCCGCAGCGCTGAATCACTACAAAATTGCCGCTGATGATCACAACTCGGCCCAGGCCATGTTCAATCTTGGCTACATGCATGAACAGGGACTTGGACTTGATAAGGTTTGTCAAATCTACCTTTTTAACAGTCTTTAAAGCCAATAATTGCAGGATCTCCACCTCGCCAAGCGCTACTACGACCAAGCCAGCGAAACCGCCACCGAAGCCCTGGTCCCAGTAGCCCTTGCCATGCTGAAGCTCAGGGCCGTCTTCCTGCTCGACTACATGAAGGAAAACTTTGTCTGGCATTCAGCGCTTCTCGTCTTCCTCGATTCATCCCTGGGTTCGCATTGGGACGTGTTCGTCATGTCGCTACTAGTCGGAATCATCCCATATTTTGTCTTCCAATACTGGCAGAATCGACGACAAGCAGCCGCCGCGGCAGAGCCTCAGCCAGCTCCAGCGCAATAGCACCTTATTTGAGATATTTGAAACTACTTCTACCAATGGTGCCTTTAGTCACGCAGTCTGCTTTCATTCATCCTTCGCTTTGCTCACCCAGCTTGCCTGTATCTTTGATGCTTTTCATCCGATTATTGCGACTATCGGCATCTTGGTGCCTTTTCATTTTTATACTTTTCAATGTATGTAACTTCGGGTCTTTCGTTGTGATAATTAATAATTTATTGGTTGAAGATAGAGTTATGATGATTATTCGATGTTTTTGGAGAGTTTTGCGGTTAATTGCCGTTGATTACTTGATCTTTTGTTCTTTTTTGACAGTTTTGAAATGTTGTGTGTTTGCAGGGTAGCCACCGGCACCATGGCATTCTCAATGTTGTCGACGGTGACCAAACGGTACAACACCGTCAACTTTTTCATGCGTCGAAGCGGCACAGAGTTGTGGAAGACGATCACGTCCGTGTCAAAGTCCGGTCAGAAGAAGGGTCGTCGAAGCACGCGTCAACAGATTCGGCCGTTGGATCGGTTCTATCGGATTGGATCGAGTGGGTTTTCTTTCTTTTTGATTACTTTACAGTTTGGTGTCTTCCAGGTCCGTTGAAAATCCAATTCCCCGGTCTGAACACCCACATTGACGCCGGCCTCAATCCTGTCATTGTCGAAGAACAGACGGAAGACGAGATCAAGGAGGGCGATTTGGCTGTGCGAAAGCAGCTGGAAGCGAGTGGAATGGCCACGAAGCGGCGGCGACGTGAGAAGCTGTTCCCGTTGGAGCGTGGTTTCAGTGGACATCAGGTCGTCGGGCAGAAGTTGGGCCCTCCGCCACCGGTTGGTGATGTCAAGTTGGATGATTTTCAAACTTATTGTCTTGAGGTAAGCCCCTTTTGAGGCTTTTTTCGATCTACAGTACCCCTTCAGGTCAAACGAACCTCCAACATGACCGGTGTCTTTGGCCGTGTCCACACCATGTCGGCCCTCGTCATCACGGGCAATGGTCGCGGCCTGGCTGGATACGCTGTCGGCAAGGCTGGCATCCATCGCACCAACAATGCCATCATCAAGGCTATGAATATGGCGGCCCGGAAGCTGTTCTACGTCGAACTTCTCGAGGACCGGACCATCTACCAGGATTTCTACGCCGAATGCCGCAACACGAAGATCTTTGCCCAACGCCGACCTGCTGGCTTTGGACTCCGCTGCCATCCGAGGCTGGAAAAGATCTGTGAAGCCATCGGTATCAAGGACATTTACGTCAAGGTCGAAGGCAACACGAAGAACTACCTCGCTCTGACTCATGCCTTTGTCACTGGCTTGTTGAACCAGGAAACCCATGAACAACTCGCCGAACGTAAGGGTCTCCACGTCGTTGAGTTGAAGCCTGAACGGCAATACTACCCCGAAGTTGTGGCATCACCGATTCTGTCAACCCTGAAGACGGAGGAGGACTTGTTGCCCATTGATGTAAGTTCATTCTGCGATCTTTTTGAGCTGAACATTTCCCCTTCAGAGACTAAAACTCGATGACTTCTACGGTGAAGGCCGCTATCCACTGTACAAACCGAAGCCGCCGCCATTCTACGCCAAGCTGAAGGAGCATCTCGACGCTGAATGGCGCAAATACCCCTTCCGCAATCAAGAGAACGCGAAGATCCGTCTCCTGGCCGATGGCGTTCTTCCTCGATGGACGCGTGACGAGCGCAAGAAGTGGGGCGCCAAACAGATGGAACTCGTCGAGAACGGTGTTCTCAACGCGCCCCTGGGCATTGGTCTCTCTGCGATTGTTCCCAAAAAGGAAGAGTAACAATTTCATTATCCATGTTTCAAGTTAGGTAGTCGACTGTTTGTTTTTGAATTTTGTTTCATTGTTATCTTTTGATAATTTGTATGCGTAATAGACTTATTAGTTTTTTGGTTAGTTTCGATGAGGGTTGTTTCAATTCAAAGGTGCTCTGAAGGCGGAGGACCGCTGTTTTGGGCTGTTGTTGTTGTGTTTAAGGGTGTCCAGGGACTGATAGTTGCATGCGACCCTTGCTTAATGAAAAGAGAGGAAGAGGTGCACATCAAAGCTGTTGGTGATTGCGCGTTCCTGCCCGTTTCCAGACAATGCAACGGCCTTGTGCGCGGATCTGTCCTTGCGGGCATGACCCAACTAGCTAACCGCCATTAGCGTCTATTTTTATGCTTTCAGGGGTTGCATGGCCTAGACAAGCCTTTAGCTATTCGTCTCCAGCGAGGGCAGCACTCCTCCTCAAATCCGTATAACTGCGGGTAATTCTGCCTGCTTGTTTCAGTGTACCAAGCCAAGGTTGGCGGATGCGGTCCTTACTTCCTGTCGACGTTGATGAGGTTTATATTTAGTTATCGGTCGTTGCTTCCGTCGTGTTTTTGTTTGCATAGTCATAATTATTTTATAATAAACATGTTCAGTCGATAAGTTTATGTTGCATCTTTTCCATTACCAATACAGTATACCCCTAACTCCAACTATGCTTTCTACATCTTGTCGCACTGCATGTTTTCGAGTCGCTGTCGTGTACTTTGTGCATTTATGCTGTAAAATTTCAAATTTCATTCACCGTTGTTTCAGAGCCACCATCGAATCAACCATGTCCTCTACCGTCCACTACAAGTTCCGTTCAGTCAATGACTTGAAGGTCATCAACTTCGATGGTGCCTCCATCGCCGTGAGCGAGCTGGTCCAGCAGATCTGCTCCGCCGAGAAGATTAACATCCAGATGTTCGACTTGAAGCTGTCCTCCGCCAATAACAGTCAATATGAGCCGCATGGTGTTGTACCAAAGAACACTATGATCATTGTTCAACGAGTTCCGGCCCAAAATGCCAAAAAGGCACCAAAAACGAGGTTTGTTTTTTTCAAAATTTTCATTTTGTGATTACTGTAACTCTTAAAATGACAACTTTAAAGTTATTGATTGTTTCAGCAATGCCGAGTTCTCCACCACCAGTAATGCAACCTCGAAAGCCGTCGCCCACATCAATTCCGAGGATTTTTCCAAGATGAGCGAATCCGAGCGACTTCAACACGCCCTTCTTCAGTCGACCTACAAATACGATCCATCGACCTATAGCCGGAAGCCTGCATCGAAAAAGGCCGTCGCCAAAGTGCCAGAATCCTACCAATGTTCGCGGTGTTATGAATTGGGAGCCCACTTCACCGCCAACTGTCCGTTGGTCGGCATCCGGAGCACTCATGGCATTCCCATCAGCGAATTGATTGAAACCACCGAGGACGACGCCGACCGAATGCTTCACACCAACGGCAAATGGTACATCACAAAGATGGTGCAGCGGACCCGGGAGCAGAAGCAGCAACGCGATGAGCAGCGGCGATTGGGCGTTGTGGAGCAGCCGCTTTTGCCGACGATGGAAACTGAAGTCCCAGATGATCTGAAGTGTCACATCTGCCACGACCTCTACAAAGATGCCGTCATTCTGCAGTGTGGGGACAGTTTCTGTGGAGACTGCATCTACGAAAATGTCAAAACGGCCGCTCTCAATGATCAAGTTTGCCTGTGCCCGCTGTGCCAAAAGGCTGTTCGGATCAACGACCTGCTTCCGAATGCTGCTCTTCGTAAGTCCGTTGACGCTTTCAAGAAGGGGCCCCAACCATCCTCAGAAGTGTCAAATTCGCCGTCCGACTCCGCCCCATCAAACAGTACCACGCCACCGCCATCGATCGAGATGAAGCAACCGTTGACTGTCATTAACCTGTGCCACTTGGTAGAACGACCCCACCTAACTAAACCGTCAGCTTTGCCGACGTCTGAAAACACGTCAACTGCTTCATCGCCGTCCCAGACCTGTTCCGAGTCCCCTGAATCAGCGCCAAGATCCTCTTCCACGACCCCGCCTCCTACCGTAACCCAGAATGTCGTCCAGCTTCCCCCCGTCAACCTGTGCCACCTCTTCCAACCAAAGCCAGTCCCTGTCATCGTCGACACGTCCATCCCGCCGCCACAACTTCATTCTATTCCATCAGAATCTGTTCCCATTGACATTAGCTCCGAATCCGAACCAGAACCCTGCAATAGCGAACTCTCCGAGTATGACACCCGTGACTTAGAAGTCATCGAAACCGCGTGGAGCCTCGTTCCTACATTTGAGTTTGATATCGACTTGATGGAGCTGGTCTATGTTGGAAGCCAGAAGATGCCGAAGCTGGTCTGCGACACCGATGACAAAGAGAATTGCCGAGAATCCCGGAAGCGCCGCTGCGTCAACTCTGAAGATGAGTATAAAAATTCGAAGTATTCCAAGAAGAACAAATATTATTGTTGATTTGTAAACTTTTGTTTTCATGTTGTTGCTTTTGAATGACAATAAACGAATTCTACTTCAATTTGTGTGTTAGATTTTGAGGAAATACGAGTTTTAGAGGATAAGACTCTTTTTAACGTTGTCGACTTTGAACGATTTCAAGTTCCAATAATGCCATCTAGATCAAGCACACGCACTTCGAACATATTTGGCTTTGCATGGCAAAGGCTAGGCGTTCCTAATTGTACAATGTTGTATGCTATCAACATTCACTGAAGTCATGTTTATAATTGTACTGATCCCAATTGTCATCGTCGGAAAACTCAAAGCATCGTTGATACTACTTTTTATTTCAAAACATCGAAAAGAAATAAAGAGAAAACTGTAAAAAAACTGTGAGGGTTATCGTGAGACGAGGGTAAGCAGGTTAGATGGGGTTGAGTGCCGAGGACGTAGACGGATATTATCTGTTCTTGGAGCGGGAAAGCTTGACGTGGCCTATATAATGACGGATCTGAAAAAAGGATATCATTTGATGACAAAACAAAAGTGTTCGAAACTAACCTCTTCGTCGTAGTCCTGGGGCTGCACTCTGTTACACCACTTGCGATTAAGGGGATAACCGTTCTTCTTGGGGTTAGGGTGAGGGCGTTGGTCCTGGTTGTCGCGGTTGTCCTTGCCGTGGTTGTGATTGGACATGGTATGATAACTGCCTGCAAATGATGACACATTATAAAACAAGCAAATCATATATAATAATGACAAAAAAGCGCGAGAAGAGAAAAGATTTGAAACAGAAGTGGAGGCAGATGGAAAGATTAATATAAAAAGTTGAAAAAAGAGATGAATTGAAAAGGATTTGGGAACATTTCACGGTTATGAAAACAATTGTCATCATTGACGGCACAGTTGAAGATGAAAAAACCGAATTCATGCGTAAACCACGCTTTGAAAGGGCAATAAACACAAAGCGGATACGAGAAGGGGGAAAAAGCAACACTTCAAGCTTCATAAAGCATGTAAGCAATAGTCATCACCGACGGCAAAAAGGGAATGGCGATCGGTGCGACTGGACCTCCCTTCGCTCAACCTCTCTCTCGAGAGTGGTCATCCGCGCGACAGACTGACTTGTCTGGCCAGTCAGCCGACTGCGCGCGCTGGTTTGACGTGATATCGACGTGAGTTCGCTGCAGTCTTTGAACCTGACTTTATCCGTCGATAAGTCATGTCCCTCCATGAGTGAAAAGCAAACACTTCTACAAGAAAAAAACCAATTCTATCTCTGTACTGTAATAACTCTGAAGGAATTTTTGTCTTCTGATGGCCGTGATGCGTACTTCTGAGTGTCAAAAAAGTGACTTCAACCAATTGCTCAAAAAACTCTGATCCACTAGTAGTACGTGCAACAGCCCGTAGGCACGTGCCTACGAGCGAATTCTGCGGAATTTGCCAGTTTTTTTGGCGGAATTCAGTCGTTTTTTAGCGCACTATCACGCGTAAAACGTTGAATTTGAAATCAGCGAATCCGCTGACTTTTACTTTCACAAAACTGAGTGCAAACCTTTACAAAATCATTGAAATTTTGTCAAAAATGTGCAATTCTGTACAATTTTATGGGAATTTTGCCGATCCTGGGCGTAATTTTCCAATTCCACGACCCATATTAACACAATCGACGCCTCTGGCAATTGCTTAAACCGTTCGAGCATCAAAACGCTGCCAATTTGACAGTTTTCACGGCAAATTAAACGGTTTTGAAACCCCCAGACATCACTTAACATGACGCAAATGTAAAACTTTATAAAATTTTGGAATTCAGTGGAATTCAGTAGAATTTTGCCGGTTTTTGGCGGATTTTTGTCGTTCTTGAGCGCATTTCACGCTCAAAACGTTGAACTTCGAATCAGTGACAGTGCTCCTATCTACTTTCACAGAATTGCCAGCAAAACTGCACTAAAACATTAAAATTTCGTCAATAAAAGTGAAATATGACGCAAATGTAAAACTTTATAAAATTTTGGAATTCAGTGGAATTCAGTAGAATTTTGCTGGTTTTTGGCGGATTTTTGTCGTTCTTGAGCGCATTTCACGCTAACAACGTTGAACTTCGAATCAGTGACACCGCTCCTATCTACTTTCGCAGAACTGGCTGCGCAACTGTACAAAAACATTGAACTTTCGTCAATAAAAGTAAAATTTTCTGACTTTTTCACGGATTTTTGCGGATCCTGGGCGGAATTTTTCATTTCCACAACCCAAGTTATTACATTCGATGCCTCTGGCCATTGCCTGTACCGTGCGAGCGTCGAAACGCTGCAAAACGGGCTATTTGATGCAAAAACAACCAATTTAGCGAGCTGAATTTCGAGTACCAGAACGCAAAACATGCAACTGTCGCACCTTTTTGCTTCTGGTACATGAAATTCAGAACCCTAAAATCGCCAATTTGACAGTTTTCACGGCAAATTGAACGGTTTTGAAACCCCCAGACATCACTTAACATGACGCGAATGTAAAACTTTATAAAATTTTTGAATTCAGTGGAATTCAGTAGAATTTTGCTGGTTTTTGGCGTATTTTTGTCGTTCTTGAGCGCATTTCACGCTAAAAACGTTGAACTTCGAATCAGTGACACCGCTCCTATCTACTTTCACAGAATTGCCAGCAAAACTGCACTAAAACATTAAAATTTCGTCAATAAAAGTGAAATTTTGTGACTTTTTCACGGAACTTTGCCGATCCTGGGCGTAATTTTCCAATTCCACGACCCAAGTTTTACATTCGATGTCTCTGGCCATTGCCTGTACCGTGCGAGCGTCAAAACGCTGCAAAACGGGCTATTTGATGCAAAAACAACCAATTTAGCGAGCTGAATTTCGAGTACCAGAACACAAAACCTGCAACTGTCGCACCTTTTTGCTTCTGGTACATGATATTCAGCACCCTAAAATCGCCAATTTGACAGTTTTCACGGCAAATTGAACGGTTTTGAAACCCCCAGACATCACTTAACATGACGCGAATGTAAAACTTTATAAAATTTTGGAATTCAGTGGAATTCAGTAGAATTTTGCTGGTTTTTGGCGGATTTTTGTCGTTCTTGAGCGCATTTCACGCTAACAACGTTGAACTTCGAATCAGTGACACCGCTCCTATCTACTTTCACAGAATTGCCAGCAAAACTGCACTAAAACATTAAAATTTCGTCAATAAAAGTGAAATTTTGTGACTTTTTCACGGAACTTTGCCGATCCTGGGCGTAATTTTCCAATTCCACGACCCATATTAACACAATCGATGCCTCTGGCCATTGCCTGTACCGTGCGAGCGTCGAAACGCTGCAAAACGGGCTATTTGATGCAAAAACAACCAATTTAGCGAGCTGAATTTCGAGTACCAGAACGCAAAACATGCAACTGTCGCACCTTTTTGCTTCTGGTACATGAAATTCAGAACCCTAAAATCGCCAATTTGACAGTTTTCACGGCAAATTGAACGGTTTTGAAACCCCCAGACATCACTTAACATGACGCGAATGTAAAACTTTATAAAATTTTTGAATTCAGTGGAATTCAGTAGAATTTTGCTGGTTTTTGGCGTATTTTTGTCGTTCTTGAGCGCATTTCACGCTAAAAACGTTGAACTTCGAATCAGTGACACCGCTCCTATCTACTTTCACAGAATTGCCAGCAAAACTGCACTAAAACATTAAAATTTCGTCAATAAAAGTGAAATTTTGTGACTTTTTCACGGAACTTTGCCGATCCTGGGCGTAATTTTCCAATTCCACGACCCATATTAACACAATCGATGCCTCTGGCCATTGCCTGTACCGTGCGAGCGTCGAAACGCTGCAAAACGGGCTATTTGATGCAAAAACAACCAATTTAGCGAGCTGAATTTCGAGTACCAGAACGCAAAACATGCAACTGTCGCACCTTTTTGCTTCTGGTACATGAAATTCAGAACCCTAAAATCGCCAATTTGACAGTTTTCACGGCAAATTGAACGGTTTTGAAACCCCCAGACATCACTTAACATGACGCGAATGTAAAACTTTATAAAGTTTTGGAATTCAGTGGAATTCAGTAGAATTTTGCCGGTTTTTGGCGGATTTTTGTCGTTCTTGAGCGCATTTCACGCTAAAAACGTTGAACTTCGAATCAGTGACACCGCTCCTATCTACTTTCACAGAATTGCCAGCAAAACTGCACTAAAACATTAAAATTTCGTCAATAAAAGTGAAATTTTGTGACTTTTTCACGGAACTTTGCCGATCCTGGGCGTAATTTTCCAATTCCACGACCCATATTAACACAATCGACGCCTCTGGCAATTGCTTAAACCGTTCGAGCATCAAAACGCTGCAAAATGGGGTATTTAATGCAAAAACAAGCAATTTGTCGAGCTGAATTTCGAGTACCAGAACGCAAAACATGCAACTATCGCACCTTTTTGCTTCTGGTACATGAAATTCAGAACCCTAAAATCGCCAATTTGACAGTTTTCACGGCAAATTGAACGGTTTTGAAACCCCCAGACATCACTTAACATGACGCGAATGTAAAACTTTATAAAATTTTGGAATTCAGTGGAATTCAGTAGAATTTTGCATGTTTTTGGCGGATTTTGTCGTTCTTGAGCGCATTTCACGCTAAAAACGTTGAACTTCGAATCAGTGACACCGCTCCTATCTACTTTCACAGAATTGCCAGCAAAACTGCACTAAAACATTAAAATTTCGTCAATAAAAGTAAAATTTTGTGACTTTTTCACGGAACTTTGCCGATCCTGGGCGTAATTTTCCAATTCCACGACCCATATTAACACAATCGACGCCTCTGGCAATTGCTTAAACCTTTTTTGTCGTTCTTGAGCGCATTTCACGCTAAAAACGTTGAACTTCGAATCAGTGACACCGCTCCTATCTACTTTCACAGAATTGCCAGCAAAACTGCACTAAAACATTAAAATTTCGTCAATAAAAGTAAAATTTTGTGACTTTTTCACGGAACTTTGCCGATCCTGGGCGTAATTTTCCAATTCCACGACCCATATTAACACAATCGACGCCTGTGGCAATTGCTTAAACCGTTCAAGCATCAAAACGCTGCAAAATGGGGTATTTAATGCAAAAACAAGCAATTTGTCGAGCTGAATTTCGAGTACCAGAACGCAAAACATGCAACTGTCGCACCTTTTTGCTTCTGGTACATGATATTCAGCACCCTAAAATCGCCAATTTGACAGTTTTCACGGCAAATTGAACGGTTTTGAAACCCGCAGACATCACTTAACATGACGCGAATGTAAAACTTTATAAAAATTTGGAATTCAGTGGAATTCAGTAGAATTTTGCCGGTTTTTGGCGGATTTTTGTCGTTCTTGAGCGCATTTCACGCTAAAAACGATGAACTTCGAATCAGTGACACCGCTCCTATCTACTTTCACAGAACTGGCCGCACAACTGCACCAAAACATTGAAATTTTGTCAATAAAAGTGCAATTTTGTGACTTTTTCACGGAATTTTGCCGATCCTGGGCGTAATTTTCCAATTCCACGACCCAAGTTTCACATTCGATGTCTCTGGCCATTGCCTGTACCGTGCGAGCGTCAAAACGCTGCAAAACGGGCTATTTGATGCAAAAACAACCAATTTAGCGAGCTGAATTTCGAGTACCAGAACACAAAACCTGCAACTGTCGCACCTTTTTGCTTCTGGTACATAATATTCAGCACCCTAAAATCGCCAATTTGACAGTTTTCACGGCAAATTGAACGGTTTTGAAACCCGCAGACATCACTTAACATGACGCGAATGTAAAACTTTATAAAAATTTGGAATTCAGTGGAATTCAGTAGAATTTTGCCGGTTTTTGGCGGATTTTTGTCGTTCTTGAGCGCATTTCACGCTAAAAACGATGAACTTCGAATCAGTGACACCGCTCCTATCTACTTTCACAGAACTGGCCGCACAACTGCACCAAAACATTGAAATTTTGTCAATAAAAGTGCAATTTTGTGACTTTTTCACGGAATTTTGCCGATCCTGACCGGAATTTTTCATTTCCACAACCCAAGTTTCACATTCGATGTCTCTGGCCATTGCCTGTACCGTGCGAGCGTCAAAACGCTGCAAAACGGGCTATTTGATGCAAAAACAACCAATTTAGCGAGCTGAATTTCGAGTACCAGAACACAAAACCTGCAACTGTCGCACCTTTTTGCTTCTGGTACATGATATTCAGCACCCTAAAATCGCCAATTTGACAGTTTTCACGGCAAATTGAACGGTTTTGAAACCCCCAGACATCACTTAACATGACGCGAATGTAAAACTTTATAAAATTTTGGAATTCAGTGGAATTCAGTAAAATTTTGCTGGTTTTTGGCGGATTTTGTCGTTCTTGAGCGCATTTCACGCTAAAAACGTTGAACTTCGAATCAGTGACACCGCTCCTATCTACTTTCACAGAATTGCCAGCAAAACTGCACTAAAACATTAAAATTTCGTCAATAAAAATGAAATATGACGCAAATGTAAAACTTTATAAAATTTTGGAATTCAGTGGAATTCAGTAGAATTTTGCCGGTTTTTGGCGGATTTTTGTCGTTCTTGAGCGCATTTCACGCTCAAAACGTTGAACTTCGAATCAGTGACACCGCTCCTATCTACTTTCACAGAATTGCCAGCAAAACTGCACTAAAACATTAAAATTTCGTCAATAAAAATGAAATATGACGCAAATGTAAAACTTTATAAAATTTTGGAATTCAGTGGAATTCAGTAGAATTTTGCCGGTTTTTGGCGGATTTTTGTCGTTCTTGAGCGCATTTCACGCTCAAAACGTTGAACTTCGAATCAGTGACACCGCTCCTATCTACTTTCACAGAATTGCCAGCAAAACTGCACTAAAACATTAAAATTTCGTCAATAAAAGTGAAATTTTGTGACTTTTTCACGGAACTTTGCCGATCCTGGGCGTAATTTTCCAATTCCACGACCCATATTAACACAATCGACGCCTCTGGCAATTGCTTAAACCGTTCGAGCATCAAAACGCTGCAAAATGGGGTATTTAATGCAAAAACAAGCAATTTGTCGAGCTGAATTTCGAGTACCAGAACGCAAAACATGCAACTGTCGCACCTTTTTGCTTCTGGTACATGAAATTCAGAACCCTAAAATCGCCAATTTGACAGTTTTCACGGCAAATTGAACGGTTTTGAAACCCGCAGACATCACTTAACATGACGCGAATGTAAAACTTTATAAAAATTTGGAATTCAGTGGAATTCAGTAGAATTTTGCCGGTTTTTGGCGGATTTTTGTCGTTCTTGAGCGCATTTCACGCTAAAAACGATGAACTTCGAATCAGTGACACCGCTCCTATCTACTTTCACAGAACTGGCCGCACAACTGCACCAAAACATTGAAATTTTGTCAATAAAAGTGCAATTTTGTGACTTTTTCACGGAATTTTGCCGATCCTGACCGGAATTTTTCATTTCCACAACCCAAGTTTCACATTCGATGTCTCTGGCCATTGCCTGTACCGTGCGAGCGTCAAAACGCTGCAAAACGGGCTATTTGATGCAAAAACAACCAATTTAGCGAGCTGAATTTCGAGTACCAGAACACAAAACCTGCAACTGTCGCACCTTTTTGCTTCTGGTACATGAAATTCAGAACCCTAAAATCGCCAATTTGACAGTTTTCACGGCAAATTGAACGGTTTTGAAACCCCCAGACATCACTTAACATGACGCGAATGTAAAACTTTATAAAATTTTTGAATTCAGTGGAATTCAGTAGAATTTTGCTGGTTTTTGGCGTATTTTTGTCGTTCTTGAGCGCATTTCACGCTAAAAACGTTGAACTTCGAATCAGTGACACCGCTCCTATCTACTTTCACAGAATTGCCAGCAAAACTGCACTAAAACATTAAAATTTCGTCAATAAAAGTGAAATTTTGTGACTTTTTCACGGAACTTTGCCGATCCTGGGCGTAATTTTCCAATTCCACGACCCAAGTTATTGCATTCGATGCCCCTGGCAATTTCCTAGACCGTGCATCAAAACGTTGAAGAATGGTTTCCAGCTTTCGCTTTTTCATAATTACTGCTTAAAATTTGTAAAAGATATTAATAAGAAGACGAAATGAAGAGACGATGTAAAGGTAAACGCGCAGTACCACGAATAATGTTAATCAGTTCTGTCTTGCATTATTTTTGCGGTTTTGCATTGATGTTGTGGGCGAGGCTTAATCGTATCGACGGACAGGACTTCGTGTACGGTCACTCAATGAATACTGCAAAGCTAAATGTGTGCGAGCAAGTACACACAGTTAGACTTCTAATACACCGTGAATACGCCTTCTGAAAGATCGACCTCTTGCGCCTTAAAAAAGACTCATTGATGCTCGCTCCCGCGCATTTGTACTGAAAAAATAAAAACATTGATTGGCTGTTCGTATACTGTGTCCTGCATACATATGAATAAGCTTCGCCCCCAATCTCAACCCCAAATAGGATTCTCTTCCTTGATGGGACTACACATCGCATGAAGACGAACGTCTATGCTTTCGCGCGCGAACAACCTTTTAGGAATTATCGCTTTTTTTCGATGGACCATCCGTATAAAAGAGCTGTATGAGCATCTAGTCAGTACTGTTTGTGGCAAGTCTTCAAGTTGTGCACATCGTCGTCGTGTTTTTGCTTTTTTATTCTTGTTTAAAAATATTGAGCATTTTTAGATAAGAAAAACCATGCGTGTTCTTGAACATCAAACTCCGAAAGACGCGTCAGAGTAAGTTTTTCATCAGTTAGTCATATTCAAACAATTTTTTTGCAGATTTATGATTTTGAGCTGCCAAAATCAGGAGGACTTGTGGCACCTCTACAACATTGTCCGTCAAGGCGATTATGTAGAGGCCTCAACACTTCGTAAAATGGAACTTTCTGAATGTGACCGAGCAAAACCTGTTCGCGTACCGATGGTTTTAGAAATTGAAGTAAAGAAGATCGACTATGATCCCCAGCACCGTAGTATTCGGTTCCAAGGCTATACCACTTATAAAACTAAGCATGTGGACATTGGAACGTGCCATACATTGGTCATTCAATTACACGCTCCTTTCCGTTTGACTAAAAAACAGTGGGACCCCATGGATATCCAGCGAATCGAAGATAGCCAAGAAACTCATCAAGATGGTGGCACTGCCGCCGTCGTGTTGCACGAAGGCGTTGCCCAAATCTGCCTCGTTTTTCACAACCGGACCATCATGAAGGCTAAAGTCGAGATGCCAGTTGCTCGAAAACGCGCTGGATTTTGTGATAACCACGACAAAAGTGTACAAAACTTTTTGGAAACCGTGGCAAAAACGTTCCTGCGCCATATCAAAGTGGAGAGCATGAAGTCGATTATAGTAGCAGGGCGTGGTTTTGTGCACAAGAACTTCTTGAACACTTTATATGACGTTGCTGATCAAATGCATCAGCCGTTCAACAAGAAACAGAAAGCAAAGTTTGCGTGTATGCCTGTTTCAAGCGGCTATGTACATTCATTACAAGAAGTTCTGGCTAATTTGTCTATGTCAGCTGCTCTAGACTACACTACCGTAGGTCTACAGTATACTTTTGCAAAATAATATCACTTTCCGTTTTAGGCAAAGGAAGAGACGACTGCTTTAAATAAGTTTTTGGATTTCTTTAATAATGATCCGTCGCGCGCATTCTATGGAGATAAGCATGTATCTATGGCTAATGAACAGTGCGCTATCGACACACTCATGATATCGGACGCCTTGTTCCGCTCTAACGACAACTTCAAGCGTAAGAAGTATATCGAGTTTGTTGACAGTGTAAAGAAAAACGTGAGTTTAACTTTTTTTTAGTATGAACCTTGTAATTACTGATAGTATTTTTCAGAATGGAAAAGTGCTTATTTTTTCAAGTTTGCATGAAAGCGGAAAACAGCTTGACATGATGACTGGCATTGCTGCTATCTTGCGATACCCTTTGCCGGAACTTGAAGACGAAGACATTGACGATGACGAAGAAGAACAAAATGATGACGTAAAAGAGGTAGAAGCTGAAGCTGATGAAACTCTTCACAAGTTAAGTGAAAAAAGTGCTAAACATAAACCCAGTTTGGCAATTGACGAGGAAGATATCTATGACCCTTCAAATGACCCATTTGATTATGATTCTGATGACGAACCAGAAGTTGAAGAAACAAAGCCGCGACCGAACATTACGATTGCAGATTTCATCGTTAAGAAGCGTTGAATAATCAATCACTCTATGAAATTGACTCCATCTTTTCCAATTAAAATTTCTTATAAAATTGTTAAAGGTGCATAGATAAAATAAACGTTCATACTATAGTACACTGAAAAAATTACCCCTCACATTTGATGACTGCACCCCTGCAAATTCAGCTTAATGGAAGATTTCATCAAATATGAGGGGTTTTCCCTCATATTTGATGGAAAAACCCCTCATATTTGATGGAATCCTCCATTACTATGGCTAACACCTGGCCTGAACCGATTTGGCTGGGCCAGTCAATCTCAGCCAATTTTTGCGCCACGAGACTCATCGCTGCTGCACGCGGTGTGCGTTTCACTGACCGCCGCACCCGATCGCGCGCGCGGAGCGGACGATCGGACAGAAACTGGCTGGTGAACGCACGGCAGCATGGCGCTACACAGGAGTCTCTGCGCGCAAAAATTGGCTGAGATTGACTGGCCCAGTCAAATCGGTTCAGGTCAGGCGTTAGCCATAGTAAGCTGAATTTGCAGGAGTGCAGTCATCAAATATGAGGGGTAATTTTTTCAGTGTAGTAAGAGCATTTCTGCCTTCATTCCGTTTCGGTCAACCGACATCTTCACGTAATTTTCGCCGCATCAAAAACGTCAAATTACACAGAACCGTATGTTTTAGAAGTTTTTAACAAAATTATAAATATTTCTTTGGTATACAATTTCACACATTGACAGTCAGCCTCCGTTTTGCACTCAAAACGACTAGTTTTAAGCGCCTTGTGAATGGGGTGTTAATAGGAACATTGGAAATGGCAAATTCCGGCCAGGATTCCTAAAATTCCACAGAAAACGAATAAAATTGCACATTTCTCGGCAAAATTTCTACTTTGTGTCGAGTTTCGCAGTTGATACATTGCATGTTATTGTGGAAAGTGTTTGTCTTACCTCGAACTGCGTTATTAAGGTCAAAATCCGCTTTGGAAGGACCAAAAATCATCAAATTAACAAAATTCTACAAAATTCTACGAAATTCCGAAAGTTATTAAAGTTTTGTGTTTACATCGTCCCAAGTAAAGTCAGAGTGTTCAGAAACTGTAAAATTTGCAGTTAAAACTAATGAAATGGCGGTTTTGGAGCGCTGAATTTCGGGTACCAGAAGCAAAAAGGTTCTACTGTTGCAGGTATTTTGTTCTAGTATTCGAAATTCAGCTCCGGTTTTGCTCATTTTTGCCTTTAACACGACCAGTTTAAGGCGCCTTGTGAATGGCATCGTACAGGTAGTTGCCAGAGGCGGCTGCAGTGTTAAAAGAAACATTGAAAATTTGCAAAATCAATAACTAACAAAATTCCACAAAATTCTACGAAATTCCGAAAGTTATTAAAGTTTTGTGTTTGCATCGTCCCAAGTAAAGTCAGAGTGTTCAGAAACTGTAAAATTTGCAGTTAAAACTAATGAAATGGCGGTTTTGTTTTGTAGCGCTGAATTTCGGGTACCAGAAGCAAAAAGGTGCTACTGTTGCAGGTATTTTATTCTGGTAGTCGAAATTCAGCTCCGGTTTTGCTCGTTTTTGCCTTTAAAACGGCCAGTTTAAAGCGCCCTGTATATGGCATCGTACAGGTAGTTGCCAGAGGCTACTGTAGTGTTAATTTGAGTGTTGGAAAAGGAAAATTCCGGCGAGGATCGTTAAAGTTCCATCAAACACGCGTAAATTTAAACATTCAGGTATGGTTATGCAGTCAAAACGACCAGTTTGAGGCGCCTTGTGAATGGCATCGTACATGTAGTTGCCAGAGGCGACTGCAGTGTTAATAGAAACATTGGAAATGGCAAATTCCGGCCAGGATTCCTAAAATTCCACAGAAAACAAGTAAAATTGAACATTTCTCGGCAAAGTTTCTACATTGTGTCAAGTTTCGCAGTTGATACATTGCATGTCAATGTAGGAAATGTTTGTCTTTATGAACTATTTTGTGATTTTGGGAGGCCGAACTTCAGACAATTTCGCACTGGCTTTAATATACTTATACCAATAACATCTGACAAAATTGCATGACAAAGTTTTGTAAAATTTGAAGACTTTGAGGTTTTTAATGCCTATGCAATTTGCGATTAAACTTTACATACTGTTGCAAAATGCATTGTCAATCAATATTTACAGCAAAAATATTGTCTGTTAAGCGCATTGGTTAGCAATAGAAAAATAGCCGCCATGTGCGCCAAAAATCCCGTACAGGCATGCGATTATTACTTGCTGTGAAGGCATTCGGACTCGATTGCTTTAGGACGGTACCGCGCAAGCGTACGAAATTGTCAATGGTAAACACACTACCATAAGGACGAACATCGCTACGTCCTCAAACTCATATAAATACGGTTGGGTAAGCCTCAGATAGTCATTCATCACAGAATTAGGTTGTACGATTTTTCTATCTCTTTTTTGTGGTTTTTATCGACCGTCAGATTTTTGTTTGATTCTGACGAAAAAGCATTGCGATTAAACTTTACATTTCGATTATTCCTATTACTTTCGTTTTGCCAAAGTCGTCTTCCTATTCAAAAAACGACAAAAATGACCGCCAACAATGCCCGTGAAAACTACGATGACGACGTTCAGTCAGAGTACGCGTTTGAATTCTGCTCTGAACACTCTGAACAAGCTCAAAACGCCTCGATTACCAACACTTCCACCGAAGGTGAATCCAGTTTTGGCTACAAAGTGCTGAATCTTGGTTTGACCGAGCCCACATCCACCATGAACGGTCCTCGTGGTACTATTACGATCTATAATGAGGAAAATACTACTTTCCGCGACCGGAAAAACAACGTAATTTCTATTATTTTTAAAGGTGAAACCGTTCAAAGTGTTATAGTTAATTGGGATCGAGTATACAAAACGTACGCTAGCCTTCCGATTGAGGTGGGAAATGTTTTGGCTACTGCTCGTGTGGCCATCAATGAGGCGTATGGAGATCTTTATGAAGATTAGTTATGTCTTTTTTTGATGTCTTTGTTTAACTTTTGCAACGTTTTTTTAATAAAAGTCTTTTTAAACTTGTGTAGACTGTTAAAAATTAACTTTATTATTTAGATTTTCCATCAAGTTAACCAATAATTACTGTTTTAACAAAACTTCATTGTTATATTTCGATAACATGCACCCATAATACACATTTATGAAGAGTTTTTGGCCAATGGCACACTTTCTTCCGGCACGTTGCCATTAATTTTAGTTGTTTGTCCCTTCCCTTCACGGTACAGCTTCTGTCGGTTTGTCGCCTGTCCTACCGTATCCGGAAGTGCAACAAAATGTGTTTCCGGAAGGAATTTAGCTGCAAACCCGACAGACAGCAATGTTATCAATGTAGCTCCGCTGTACGGTGCCGGGTGCCAATATTTAGACAGATACGTCAATTGTGGCGTTGCAATAGATCCCAAGAGCGAAGTGCAGCTGAAAGTCGACAAAGCTATCGACCTCATGCATGTCGGGAAGAGTTCTGTTGTGTACAGCTTGTACGCGATCCAAACAAGTCCAAACTCCAAAGTATGTCCGACCAAAACTGCCATCGTGCCAATGACGCGGGCCGTGCCACCGAGCGACGTGACATCAATGAGGAACATGGATGTCAGGAGGAGACAGACGATGCCCTGTGACAGGAGGAGCAACTTCCGGCGTCCAATCACAATGCGACCGTTTTCGAGGCCATAGGCGACAAAGGGCGTCCACAAGCGAAGGGCACCGGACCAAAAGATGTTCATGAATGGGCTACCGGACTGGAAACGAGTCAATTTTGATAGGTTTTTGAAAGGAAGGACTTACAAGATCCTGAATATTGTAGAAAAAGACATCATTAATCACATTCATTGCCATACCGGTAACAATCTGCGAAATGGCATACATAGCCATCTTCGGGGTTGAAAAAAGGTCGACAGCGGTGTAGTGTTTTGCTTTTTGGGTCCTAAAAGTCAGTTTTTCTCAAGTTTCTGACAAAATTTAACTCACTTGGCATCATCAGAAGCATCATAGATCCGTTTCATCTCCTCCTCACTAAAAATTACCTTCTTCCCATTGAACTTGGCAATTCTCGTCAAAACTGCCGCAGCTTCAGCAAATCTCTTCTTCTGGAGCAAGAATCTTGGAGATTCTTCAAGCATGAACAACATGAAGAATGCTGGGACACCGATGAGACTTGAGATTAGTAAATGGATTCGCCAATGGCCAAATAATGGAGCCAATAACCCAGCTAGCTAAAAACGACCGTCAAAAGTTGTCCCAAGTTTTGTAAAATAGCACTTACCATGTACCCCACACTAAACTGAAACGCAAAACCTTGAATAAGCCGATACTTCGGATTCACAGATTCCACAATAAGCGAAAATGACGCCGACGCACTAATCGGTCCGATGAAAGTCCCAATAAAAGTAAAGATCAAATAGATTTTGAAACTCGGAGACAATGCACATGCAATTCCACTGAAGATGGAGTACGCTTTTCCGACCATGATAACTGTCTTTCTTCCAAAACGGTCGGAAATGTGGCCACTGACCATGTAGCTCATGAAAGTGCCGATGGGGGTCAATGATTGGACTGTGGCTAAGAAGTGGTCTTGGCCACAGACCCATTGGAATTCTTCATACATTGAATGCCATTGTGAGTTTGTGACTAAATTAGTGCAGTTTTGGATCAGACTACAAACTAGAGTTGATTGTTGACGGACTTCGTCGGCGGAGTAGGACCAGGAATTTAGCTGGAATTGAAATTTTCAAAGACTATTAGTGCCAAAAATTGAAAGCTCACCTCATCATGGCACTCATACCCTGGAACCAGTCTTCCAAGTTTGTAAAACGCCGCGACAGATCTCATCGCACTTGAAATAGACAAAATTTGGCATGCCACAAAAAAGTAAACTTGATATCGACCATAGCTTTTCATAGACTTGAAAATTTTATCGATATTTAACATTGACCCATCTTGAGCTTTGATCGGACCATCTTCGACGTCATTTACATCAGTTATGAGGTCAGTCAACTGGTCAGCGAACGGATCACAGGAGCCAATGGGTAGATCATCGTAGACCACCGTGTTTTCCAAGATCACAGCCGGCTCAGTTTCATCCACATTATGCGGCCCATCCGGAATTTGGTCGATGTCAATCGGTCTGGTCATCCTTCAAAAAGCGAACACGACTAATACCGACCCGCCGATAACACCTTTGTATACTCGCTACTGGGGGTGTCATTGCATTGATTTCGACGACGACCAGTTCCGTCAAGACACTGATTGAACATGACACCACCTAGCTCATTTGATTAGACGCCCCGACAGCCCTATTCGAAGTCAATCGGTCCATGATACGCCGGTGCTGAACTATTAAGTCATCTAATTTTTTTAACGTTCAAAATGGTTTTTCACTAGACAATGTACAAAATACTATCAGGCCAAAAAACGCGCCAAACATCACCCCTTTCTAACACATTTTCTTCGTGCGTTGACGGTCGATTGGTGCATGGCGCACTTGTCTTGCGTTTTCACCGCTGGTTCGAGCCCCGTCGCTACCACTTTCTGCAAAAAACTGTGAATGATGAAACCTACGTCATGTAGATAGGGACATCTGATTCTTTGTGATGTTTCCTCGCTAGATAGAAATAATTGACACTTTTTTGTCAACTGTCTTTACTTTATTAAGTTCACCGAGGAAGGAAAGTAAAAAAAGTTTATTATAATCAGTGTCGATAAAAATACGACGAGATCGTCATCAAATTAGAATGCAATGGGAAGAAGTTGTTTTTTTGCCCGGAGGCGATTAAGACATCAGACTAGAGGTGGAGGATCATCTTCCGACGGGGATCCGATCAACTTTTACAAGAAGATTCATTAATTTGAAGGCGTTTGCACGTTTTTCTTCATCGGTGCCGCGTTTTGTCATTATCAAATCTAAACTTTATCGTTAAAACTTGAAAACACAAAAAAGTTAAAAAACCGTACCTGAATATTCACCTTCATAACAATCATCAAACTTAGCCTTCATATCTTTCAAGCAGTTCGACTCATCTTGGCAGATGGAATCAATTATTCGGCATGATACTGCAAAAGCAACTTTTTGATTGCTTCCAGGGATAATCAGCACAATTAAAGTTTCCTAGATTTCGGAATTGCATTTTCCCACAACACTAAAGTTAACCCAAAACTCCGAATTCGGATTAATTAGTGCCCTCTGCGCGTGGTTTTTGAAATTTCTTCACCGAATGACCCAAAGAACGCCTTTCGATGCGTCACAATGCCCTCAAGGCAAATTGCGCGGGGCATTTTCCGCTTGAACAATGCAATGCAAGTGAGAATTAATCAAAAAAGTGAGGACCAAGCTTGAACTCATCACAAATAAGCATCGGAAGCGCGTCGCAAACAAGTTCGAACTGTGGTCATTGAGCTTGTAACACTTTTGGTATGGGCTCGCTTGACTATTTTCGGCATCTATCCACGTAGCTTGGTTTTACATAAATTGACGACCTAATTACACGCAACGTGGATATGCAATTAATCATATCACATTATTTAAATTAAATTCAAAGAAAGTTGCGAAGCTGCAAAAAAGTATAGTCTATGCACTCCAAAATACATGCATTAACCTCAATGATGTAACAAGTGTAGCCAGTTGCAAAGACAGCCATTGAAAACATGATTTATCTAATCAAATCAATCAACATGAGGCCTATTTTCGAGACTGGTGTTAGGGGGCGGCGGCAAAATGTGTCAATTACACGTGAATTGACACTCTTTGAAAAAATGGTAGTAGTAGGGAGGAAGTATGCAATTTTCGAAAGTGCGGGGGTTGATGTAATTTGGATATTTAAATAATTTTGAAACAACGTCATTTTGGACTTTTTGGCTCTACGATGAATGGCGTTTCAACTTAATTTTATTTTTCAACGTTAAAGTTTTAAGTTTAAATTTTGAACATTGGCATGAAGGCTAAGTTGCATAATTTTTAATTGCAACAATTAGTTTAAAACATTTTTCCAAAAAAAATCAAATAAACTCACACAAAATTCTGGCTTCAACGATCATAGCGAGGCAACAAACAGCGAAAAGGGCCAGAAACAGTAGTTTTGTAGTCAACATTTGGGCTTTTGTGGACGGTGGAGAGAGTTACCTTAAAATAAACTTGAAGAGCATGCACAAGGAAATGGTGGATGTTGGACAACAGAAAACTCGAGCCCGAAGGCAGGGACGATGAAAACGCCATATCCGGTTTGTGGTTCAGTGGTAATGACCAAAATCAGGAGGAGGGGCTGGGGAAACATGAAATGATGGCATCTTCAGTGGAACAAACCACGCTCCGTTGAACTTCAAAAGGAACTAAATACGGATGTAAAAAAATGTTATTCATTATTGGTCAAAACATTTTTCAAAGTCAAATCAAAGGAATCAGAAAAAAGTTTAATCGGTTAAGTTTTGGCTAAGTGACTGGACTGGCACGGCAAATTTGCAAAATGCAATAAAAAGTCACAATTAGCACGTTCCACAGTCTTCAGATAGACAGTTGTGTCATTTTGTCGGACAAGTTGGATGACATTATACAGATATCGCGTCATTTTGACAACAGCCAAAGCAAAGTGTCGTCTCTAAACTGTCCCGTCTTCACAATCCGCCAAACATACACTTGTCATGCCCCGCAATTGCCCCGGAGGGCGGCAAATGGGCCAGCTCTCAAGTCAAAAGGCCCTACCGTCATGAGTGCCATCACAAGCAAAGGTCGTCAGGCGGCAGGATGGATGCTTTTCCTGCCCTCCTACAAGCTGTAAGCTGTGAAATCGTGCTTTAAATACACCCTTTCAAGAGGTTTGAGGCAGAAAAACTTGCAAAATGCCGCCCTTGCTACAGTATCCCTGTCCTTAGGATTGAACATGGGCATTAACCACCCTCACAGCTTTACTAAAAACTTGAAAGGACACACTTAAATTATGAAAAGCACTCAAAATTTCCAAAAATGGTCCCCTATTATCGAAAGGCCCCCATAAACAATTGAAACACCAATAAGGAAACCAACAAAAATCGAACAACAACCCCAATCACCAACAAAACAGTAGTCAGAGGCAAAAATTTTCGTCAATCGTCAATAATCGTCAAAATTAACGGCTGAGAATGTCGCAAACTTGCATTTATTACCATGTTTTTCGACATATAAGCATTCCCCTCGCCTACCTGCGCCCCCAAAATGTAAAATGGCCCTTTTCAACCGAAAAGTGCAGGTACTTTTTCTATTTTTCGGTATGCATTTCCACTTCCATGTTCTAACTGTTTAATCTTATCATTATAATCACCTTTTTTAGCCGTGTTAACGCTCGTGCAGCCCAAACGTATATTCCGTTTGTTGCCCGTGGAACTCGGTGACGAATTTGTGTCGAACTTTGATCAAATTAATCAGAAAGCCTTCCAAAGGGGTGGTGATGACGATGATGACGAATTGGAGAACGACAGCTGGAAGCCGAAAGCAAGGGTAGACCTAAAGCCAAAAGCCAAGCAGGCGAGACGTGCATTTGGGGGCCAAAACGTCGATTTTGACGAGATACTTCCGTTTGTGATTGTTTTTGTAACATTTTAAAGCGGTTTCGTGCAGGTGGTTGTATTTCAGTGACAAGAAAGACACCACTTTCGGGAAATCTGACGGTGTGGTCTACTTTGTGAGCGAAGACGGCAACACAAAGGGCCAAGTTAGCGGGAACAGCTATGACTACGAAGAATCGAGTGAATCCAACATCGACCTCGGCGCTGATGACCTTCTGAACCGTCGAAAAGCCTATCACAAAGCCAAACGACCTGATTACTTCAAAGATGGATCAGATTTCGGGTCATCGGATGGCTTCCCGAGGTTCAACCCCCCTAAAGAGCATGTCAAATACGTCGATGACATCCCGATCAAGAAGACGCTTCGCTACGCTGATGAGGCTCCGGAATTCATCCAGTTTTGATGGCATTGTTTTACTTTTCTATGTTTATTAACTTTAAACTTAAAAAACGGCAAAATAAATCAAAACTTAAACAAAACCACCGACATTGATCTTCTCAGTGACCTTATCCTTTAATTCAAGAACAACAGAAGCGGCTTCCTTGCCACTGAGCGGGTAGACGTCACGGTTCAAAGTCAAACCACAAAGGGCTTCATTGATGGCGAACTGCTTGACGGAGGGTGCGGTCCAGCCACCAAAAGGTCTGGAAAGAAGGAACTTGTTAGGTTAGGGCTGATAAGGATGTTGTTGTTCCACTTTTTTCGATGAAACGAAATGGCTAACTGATAAGGGTTGGTCAATCCAGCGCATTACGGAAGTGAAATAAGAACACACTAGTTCAAAGTATCGTTCAATGTCAAAAACTAACCTGAAATCATCGAAAGAAGCAACACTTTCAGCATTAGGGCCCTGGCCGTTCGCGTTCCAATACCACAGACCAGCGGAGTTCGCGAATTGGGTCGTGGCTCCGGTGATTTGTTGCCAATCATACCAGTTAGTGTAGATGCCGACGGTGATGCCGTAGTTCTGGGCGCGAGAGATGAAGGCAGCGATGAAGTTGATGTTGGTCAGAACGTTGTTGGGCCAGTTGATCGGGCCGGTCACCTGGAGCCAGACTTTACGGACATTGATGCCGCTGTTCTTCATGCCATTGTAGGCTTCATCGAATTGCTGGGCGGCAGTCTTGCCGGAGGGCGACGGCGTGATGTAGATTTCAGTGCCGAGACCGGCTTGATAGGCGTTGACGACATCCTGGCAGCCGGAAGAGACCACAGAGCCACCGTTATTGGGGCCGTAGACTTGAAGGAAGGCGACCTTGTAGCCTTGTTGGTAGATGCATTGGAAGACGGACAGTGTTCCGGCATTGTAGGTGTCAACTGCAAAGTTGTAGGAAGCTCGGGATTCTGGATTCTGAACAAAGGTCTCCTCCGTTCGAGTGGCACGAAGCTGAGTGCCGCTAACGGTTACAAGCACGACAGCAAGGGCAAGGCCTTGAAGGAAAGACATTCTGGACGAGCCAATGTGGCAACAACTTCTCAAAACATAGCTTTTATATGATTTTGTCCAATTATATCCCGCCTATTTCCCTCCAATGTAATGACTTATCACTGATAAGACCATCGAGAGACTGGACATATGATATGGGCACCCCTTTTGATGGAGGGTGTCTAACCACTGAAAAGAGCGTGGGCAGACACCGTTTAATCATGTTTAGGGCAAGGAATAAGCTGTTAATGGCCATGATACCGCCACCTTTGGCCTATGACAATCAGTATGGTTGAATCATTGAAACAGCTCGCCTTTGTAGGGTTTGTTGTTCTTTTGAGGGCGCAGCTAATGGCAATCAACACCTTTCCCGTCGAGTCAGGCCCCAAACACTCCCTAAAGATAGCCACAATCACCGGAAGTGATCATACAATGACCGTAGCATCCCATCATTTCCGGTTGGTAAGTGCTAATCACTTCTAATCCCCTACCAAAACTGATTGTTTAGTTGATCAAAAGCTCAAAAAGGCTATTATTAGCAATTTTTATAATAAACTTTCAAAGAACAAACAAAAAACAACATGCTAGGCATGCGAAAACACCATTTGCGTGATGTTTACAAACAACAAAAACAAAAAACGGGGATGCTGTCCAAGGGCGTATTTAGAAAATTTTTTTATGGGGGGGCATCCGGAAAAAAAGGTAAGGGGGGACCAAAGGGATTTTTCCGGAAAATTTTTTGGGGCGATTTTTGAAAAGTTCAAAGGGGGTACCAAAGGAAAAATTTTTGCCAAAATCGTGAAAAACCGCAAAATCCCTTTGGTCCCCCCTTACCCCTCTTTTTGACGGATCCGGGATATGGGGGGGCACTGCCCCCAGAACCCCCCCCCCTAAATACGCCCTTGATGCTGTCAAAGGATACTGTAATTAGGGCCTAATTAGTAGGCCAATTTAACTTACATTAGAATTTTGTTCGACTGACATGGTATCCTAACCGAGAAAAGTACAAAATTAAAGCAAAAAACAAAAAGTAAACAAAAACAAACAAAAAACGGCCTTTGTCAGTGCCTTCGAGCGGCCCGGGCTTCTCGACGACGAGCCTTTTCGCTCTTTTCACGCATCTTGATCTCGCTACTGGCAGCATGGAGTAAGCGTTCGATGGTTTCACGAGCGGTCGGGGTTTCCGCGGGTGGGGGAAGGTCTTTGGGCTTCTGGAAGGGAAAAAATATATATGAAAATAGAAAAATGATATATAAAAACACACCTTTTTCTCGACGTTGGCCTTTTTGATCACTCGAGGCGCAGCTGTAGAGGTAGTAGGGACATCTGGAGCAGGAGTGGAATTAAGGACGTTCTCAAAGATAAGCTCGTTGGGCTTCTAGAATGAAAAAATATATACAAAAATAAAAAAAACTATATATAAAAACAGACCTTTTTCTCGATCGTGACCTTCTTGGCCGCTTGAGGCGCTGGAGCCGACGTAGTGGCGAAATCTGGAGCGGCAGTAGAACGAAGGACGTCCTCAAAAATGTGCTCTGTGTGCTTCTGGAATGGAAAAATATATATAAAAATAGCAAAATATTTATAAAAAACCCACCTTTTTCTCGATGTAGGCCTTCTCGATCACCCGAGGCGGAGCTTTATAGGTAGTTGGCACATCTGGAGCGGAATTAGAACCAATGACATCCTCAAAGATGTGCTCGTTGGGCTTCTGGAATAAAAAAATATATATAAAAACGGAAAATTTATATATAAAAACACACCTTTTTGTCGACTTTGGCCTTCTTGATCATCCGAGGCGCCGGTGCCGACGAAGTAGCGACATCTGGAGCGGCAGTGTTTCCAAGAACATCCTCAAAGATGTGTTCCATCTTCTCATCCTGCCAAGAGGTGTCCAGATACTCGATCTGGGTGTCCATGAAGTCTCGATCGCCATGCTCGATCAGGCGCTGACAGAGGCCGCGTTTGATCATGCTGAGGCGCTCGATCTCCTTCCGGACGCAGTATATGTGATAGCGGAATTTGTTGTTTTCCTAAAAACAACCTTATTAACAAAAATATACATGAAAATGAACAAACCTCTTCAACATTGGCACACATTTTGGACAAAGTTCCGCACTTTTTGAGGTAGACATCGTCGCGATTGAGCAACCGCCGCGGAACTCGGATAAAGGCCTTGCCATCGGCGGTCTTCGGCACCGAATCCGGCGAATCAGACATGGTGGAAGCGGTAGCAGGCTTCGAGGTGATTTTCGGCTGCTGAACCATGGTCTTTGGTCATTCCCAGGACGGAAGATGAAAGCTAACTCGTGGTGGGTTTGCCGAGCTTTTATGACGAAGCGCGCGTTGCCAGGGGCAATAAGCTGTGCGCGCATTAATCACATTTTGCCAATGATTTATGAATTTTTGAAAATGACCACCCACTGATATTGATTTGAAGTCTTTATTTACTAATATCTTGACAATTCCGTTACTTTTACAAAATCGGTCTTCCACAAATAATCATTACACAGCATTGTTCATTTTCAGAAAATCCTATTCATAAATTCAAACTCGGCATTTCGAGTGTCGTAAAAACAGCCTCACAAGAGATGGTTATTTTCGAATCAACAATGCCGCCAATTAGTTTCAGTTCTTCATGTGAAATGAACTTCGGAAAGCTGAGGTAACTGTCGCTTTCGATTGGAATGTTGACCTTCTCTAAAAATTACGAAATAAAAGGCTACCGTAACTTGAAAAACCCAAAAAACGTACTTTCAAAGGTTGTCCCAACAATTCTGATAACGCAACTTAAGATTACCATCTTTGTTTCACTTGTTGAAGCTTCTATGAACAGACTAATATGACCCTTTGATCTCGCACAACCGCCAGCGGGGAAATATTGAAGCTGCCACTGATGTTTTATAGAATCTTTGACAGATGTTTTCAGAATACCCTCAAAGTCATGATTGCGATGCAACTCATGTTCGTCGATAGTAGCTGTCAGTTTGTCCTTTACGGAAGTTTTCTGAAATCTGATAGCGGTTATAAAAACCTATAAATTACAATAGCTGACTGACATGAGACGGTAGCGGCGTAAATATAACATTTGGTAAGTTTCGGACAGTTACTTTGAATTCAATATCAACAATGTCATTATTGTGATCAGCACGTTTGCATTGATTGTGCGAAAAAAGTTTTAGATACCCAATGCCGTTGTTGTGAAATACATCGGGACTGTAATCGTCTGTAAATAAAATAACTGTTGCCTCCTTAGTCACGACTTTCAAAATTTCTTACTGTAAACAACGACCCCGTTTATAGACATGGCACCGCGAATTGTCAGTTTTATGGGGCCTTCGTCCACGTAGAAAAACATGCTGACATAATGTTCAGCCTGAGTGGTATACCCTGCCGGATAGTACTGAATCCACCAGTTGATTCCGTTGAATATCCGTTTTTCTTCAACGATTCCTTCACCGGTTCGGAATGTTTCCAGCGTTTTTCGGTTAAACTTAATGACATAGTTGTCTTCTTCGAGCTGCAGTTTTTATTTTAAAAACTAAACGATTTCAGTCTAGTCTACTCACCTTTTCCCCATTCTGCACCGCTTCTAGTGGGATTTTGAAGCAAACTTTAGCTTTAATAGCAAAAACGCCACCTTTAATTACATTACCAGACCGGAGTGCTTCGTGCTTGGCAAACTGTCTGAATCCACAGGATGTTCGTTTGATGTGTTTGTTAGTATGGGTTTCTAAAAAGGAAACTTTTGTTTTAACACCGTCGTTTGAAAAGTTCAAAAACCTACCTTTTATATCAGACCGAAGAAGAGCAACCGTCATAGTTTTTTCAAAGCCACCAATAGAGGTGCATATGTAAACGTCCAGATATCCTGCATTATCTGCTTCATTTCCATTGGGATAACACGTAATCCACCATGATAGGTTCTTGCATTTTCGCACTGGTCGCTTTGCTGATGTAACATATTGGCCATTGTCCAAAAGGTCTAGCAATTCGGCATCGATGGTCAGGGTCTCACTGTCTTCAAACTCATACGACTGCAATGTAACACTTTATATCAAAGAAAATTGGCGATTTGTATTTGGCAATTTTACCTTTAGAGTTGCGGGGAAAACAGCTTTCAACCGACTAAACATGCTGAAGCAAGAACAATCGATTGGGGGCTTAGTACAAAGGCGAGACAACCCAGTCGACGGAAATATATTTTACTTTGGAAGACAAAAACACATAAATAGAATCTGCAACAAGAGTTTATTCCAGAACGGGTAAGCTTATCAGTAAACTGCCAGACACACATAGACAGAACATTGTTACAAGATGCACGGGCTAGTAAACTCGCGACAACTTGTACACTGATAAACATTAGGCGTTCAATGAAACTGTGTTAAGTTCAACAAAGTACATTGAGAAGAGTTCCATTGTTTATATACCCCTGAAGTTAAAGATAGAGAATCGAAGTTTTCAACCCAAAATCGCCATTTCATGCGTCGTAAAAGTAGCCTTGCAAGTAATAATTATTTTCGAGTCAACAATGCCACCAATTTGTTTGAGTTCTTCATGCGAGATGAGCTTCGGGAACCCATAATAACTTTCGCTCTCCACTATCATGTTGAATTTTTCTGAAATTACGAAGTGTAAGCTTACAACAATCCAACGAAACCATACTTTCAAATTGTGTTCCCGCGATTCTAATCACACCGCTAAGCGTTACTGTCTTCGTTTCAATTGTGGAAGCTTCTATGAACAAGCTAATATGACCCTTTGATCTCGTACAATCGCCAGCAGGGAAATATTGAAGCCGCCATTGATGTTTTTTGGACCCTTTGACAGCAATTTTCGGGGTACCATCAAAATCACCGACGTCGTTGTGATCCAGCTGATATTCAACCATTGTAGCTGTGATGGTATCTTGTACAGAAGTTTTCTGAAAAACTGTTTCATGTCGAATAAGTTTTTGGACGTTACTTACAGGAAATTTGAAAGTAGAAGGGATTACACCAGCAGATTTGTCAATTCGTATTTTGCACACAATGTCAATAACACCATTGTCGTGATCAGCCCGTAAGCATTGTTTGTGTGAGAAAAACTTTGAATATCCTTGCTTATCGGTGTTTTCAAAGTTAAAGGACCCTACAATGTATTTCGTTGATTGAAATATTGCACATTGTACTTACTATAAACGTAGACTCCATTGATACGGATGCCGGCAGAAATATTGCGTCTTACAAAGCCGTCGGTACAGAAGTATAAGCTTAGATAACGTTTACCAGCATTGTTACGGCCAGTCGGATAGTATTGAATCCACCAGTTGACGCCATTGAAGGTGCGTTTTTCTTCAATAACCGCATCACTCGAGTTTAGCGTTACTATTGTGTTTTGGTTTAGTTTTACAATGCAAATGTCTTCTTCCAGCTGAAACTTTATATATTAAAACACGACCGGATACAAATGACGTCATATAACCTTTTCATCGTCGATCATTGTTTCGCTTGGAACCTTGAAGCAAACATAAGCTTTTATAGTTAATACACCATCTCTGATTGCGCCGTTGGATAGCAGTTTTTCGTGGCTAATAAACCTTTGCCATCCATCGGATGCTGGTTTGACATACTTGTCAGTATCAGTGTCTACAACCAGTTGGTAATTTCATTATTACAATTAATCAAAACTCACATTTCGCATCTGATCGAAGCACTGCCACTGTCATAGTTTTCTCGAAGCCACCGATAGAAGTGTTAATAAATATGCTCACATATCCCTCATTTTCCGCTCCATTGCCATTGGGATAACAAGTAATCCACCATGACAAGTTCTTGCATTTTGGCACTACTCTTTTAGGTGAAGTAACAAACTGGTCAAATTCCAAAAGGTTGAGGAACTCAGCATCGATGGTTAGGGTCTCGCTGTCTTCAAACTCGTAGGACTGCAATGTAAAAGTTTAACAACGTTTCAAAGAATTAATTGTTTTTTATATTTGGCAATATTACCGTTAAAGTCGCTGAAAAGAGAGTTTTTAGACGACTAAACATGATGAACAACGATCAAGTTTGGGTTCAGTTTCAAGGCGGTGGCAACCCAATCAACGGAAATAAAGTTTATATGTGGATGCAAAAAGTAGAGGTGCGATTTTGTAATGCACTATGCTGACGTTGCTTTCATTGCTTTGCGTCTTCTACAGGCGAACTGTGGTGAATTAACGGATTGCACTTGTTATCACAGAAAGAGTAGAGGTTGAACATTGACCGAAAGCAGCTTTTTTGATAAGCATTGAAACCAGGGTTTAGGCAAACATAATTTTATAGGCATCACATCAAGTAGCCATTAATTTGGGCGTGAGAAAAAACTGTTGATTTATATATAGAGTAGTTAAAGTTTTTAAATAGAAACTGTTTCGAAAAATTAATTTTGCATCTTTTTTTTGAAATTCTTATTGTACCGTACCAACACAAAACAGTTCGACTTTTTTAGATCAAAATTACGTAACGACTTGACGTCATAGCATGCTTTCATCACCTATACCGAGCTACGCCTCGGTTTGAACTGTTCGATCGACCATTGAGCGATTTGCGCTAACGACTGACTCATCCATCCATCCATCAGCTGTGTTCCTTTCCCTTTCTTCGACTTTTCCGAACCTATCCCAGCCGTCCACGGCCCATTCTATCCGTTTCGCCTATGAATTGTTTGCATTCATTGCCTGTGGCTGACTGTTTAGACACGTAATACTTCCGAATGTGTTTGTTTCTCCTGCCCCCGTGATCGTGATTGTGAAAAATCAACAGTTTCATTTCAACGGAGCGAACAATACAGCAGTTTTGCCTCGCTCATGACGTGTGCTTTTAGCCCAGCTTACCCCATCCTCCGCGCAATCAATATGTTGTGAAACGAGTAAAAGTGAAACAATAGCCAGGCAGCGCAGGCCTGCGCAGTTATGAAACTCGCTTTTGCTAGGTTGGGTGACGCATGCATTCCGTGGAATCTTCGAAAACGTCGTAGCCAATCTCTCCATTTCCCGTCTCTCACGTGTTTATTCAATACCCGCGGTTAGCGAGAAAGCTTATCAGACCCACGCCAGACTTTCGATCAATGTTTATATAGCGCGATTTCTGTCAAAACATGCACGTATTGATGCAGTTGCTGGCTTGTGGCATATTTGACTAAAATTTTTGTCGTGAATATTCGCGATTCATGGTTCAGTTTTTGAATTTGCATCTCTTTTTATGTTTCCGTGTCTGATCACAGGCCCTTGAATAACTTTTTTTACGATTGGGTTTCATGTTTTTCGCGAAACCTCCACCCTCCGCAAGTACCCTGTCTATAAATTGATCGCTGTTTTCCATTTTTGTCAACACTGAAAAGTGAAAAGTCGCAATGGTTCGCGTGAATTCGACTCTTTTTTACCTTTAACTTTCTTCAATTTTGACTCTTTTCAGAGTAAATCAATTCACAAACGTATCATGGGCCTATTTGACAGCCATAAGACGCATTATCCGGGTGAGTCGATCTTTTTGACATTTTTTGACACTCTTTTTTACTCAAACTTGTGTTTGTTTTGCATTGACCTTTCTAAAAGTTCCAAAAGTTCAACCCATGTATCACAACTGTCCCAATTTCTGCTCTTTTTTTGTTTACATCCATCAATTCTACTTGCCCTTTCGCTTTTGCTCTCGTTCTCATCCTCGTTTTCGTATTTTCTGTTTTGCTTTTTGCCCGGAGGGCCCAGTCCGGCTGCGTGCATGCCATGTTCTGTTCCGAGTCTGCGGTTTCGAAACCGCCAGCCACGAGGTTGGTTTCATCGACATTCGACTATAGCTGTAGTTCCAGTTTGTGGATGTCGTCAACGCCTTGGTCAGTCGGGTGTTTCCTTTCTCTGGAGAGCGTTTTTATCCAATTTTTAACTTGAATTTTATTTTATCCGATTTCATCTAATGGCCCTCCAAAACTCCAAAACTTGGTTGTTTGAACGCTTTGATGCATTTCTTAACGCGGAAATTTCTTTCTTTCACATTTTGTTGCCGCTAGCAACGGCCTTTTATTTACTTCTCGTGTTTGGAAAGCTAGCCGGTTAAGGCAGCTGTACCCAGTTTGTGGCTATGTGGCACTAGCTACAATTTCAATTCCACGTTTATTAGCTGTCTTGATGCGTAAAATGTCGAAATAATTGGCCACTGCTACTGTTTTCTTTGTTATTCTGCCTATTAGGCCTATTTCAAGCAACCAAATTTTAAAAGTGCATTTCGTTCATTCATCAAAACCAAAATTTAACTAAACGTGAGTAATGCTCTGTCGCAATGTTGATGACGTCACTCCACCGGGTCGGTTTTTCGCTTTTGTTTTTATCCCTTTCAAGATCTTTGCCCTCCTAAGTGGCTGCCATAATGTCGAAATTGGATTGCTTTTCGCTTTCTCATATCCCCGCCCATATACCCGATCCTTCTAGTCACTTCCGGTCATCATCGTCATTGATTTAACTTTTTATCGTGTTATTTGCGTTTTAAATAGACAGGGGCGCAAGTTGGGTACAGCCATTCCATAGACACGTCGCCCGGCAGTTGTTGTTATGTTCGACCCCTGACGACCGACAATTTTTACGTTTTTTACGCTCTGACGGGGTTGTTTACCAGCCCCGGCTCCCTGGGCCTCTGGCATGCATCTGGTCGGAGCCAAGTTAACTTTCAACCCTTAAGGACGCCCTTTTTTATGTGGTTAACGTCTGTCTTTGTCGATCATCATGGGTTGCCCTTTCTTTCGGACGTTTTTGATGTTTCTTTAGTTAGATGGCCTTAGAATTGTCTTAATTTTGTTCCATTTCCAGGTATGGACGCCCGCAGACTCAAAGACGGCACCCTCAGGCGGTACAAATCCGGCCTGCTCGGTGGCAAGTGGAAGGAGCAGTTTGTCGTCCTGTATTCGGATTCAACGCTCAGCTGGTTCGATGAGAAGAGCGATTCCCGTCCGGCTGGGTCCATCTTATTGAAGGATGTTGTACCCTACATTTGCGTGGGTCTGATGACCGATAAGATGCCGGTACGTCGGCCGAGCTTGCCTTCTAACACATCGGTCCATCATGTCGTTGGTATCGGCATGGACCCTCGGGGCGATAAGGTTCATTGGTTCCTCTTCGGCAGTGACGCTGATTTGGAATCCTGGTTCGCTGAGATCGTAAAGACGCTCCCCAAGCCTAATCCGCCTCCGGGGGCTACAGCTCCGCAAGATGGCGGCGTTCCGGGTGGTGCCGCGCCTGCTCCACCGGTTGGATTCAAGCCGAATAATGATTACAGTAAGCTTTGTGGCACTTTTTTGAAGTTTAGATGGTTCAATGATGCCATTTCAGACCCCCCTGCGCAGTACCCAGCAGCTCCCCCGCCCTACAACCCGCAGACCAACAATGGCCCCAGCTACCCGCAATATCCAGCTCAAAACGGTCCTCAGGGCGGCTATGCCCCCAGGCCTCAGGCTGCCTACGGTGGTGGATCTAGTTACGGTGGTCCTGGTGGCTACGGAGGCCAAGGCGGCTACAACAACGGCCCTGGTGGCTATGGCGGTCAAGGCGGCTACAACCAAGGAGGTCTTCACCAAGGCGGCTACCCTGGCCAAGGCCCGACAACCATCATTGTCGATCGCGATCGCGGCCGTCCGCAGTCCTCCGGCATCGGTAGTGGCGCCCTTGGCCTAGGCACCGGCATGCTCGGTGGAGCCCTGCTCGGCTACGGCCTTGGGTCCTTCTTCACGCCCCACTATGGGGGAGGCTTTGGAGGTGGATTCGGCGGAGGTTATGGAGGCGGCTACGGTGGCCCCGGCGGCTTCGGAGGCGGATACTACTCCGACAATGACACCACCATCAACAACTACTACAACACCAATGATAACGACACCACGACCAACAACTACACCAGCGACAACCCCACCAATGACACCCCCATTGACAACTACGACGTCGGAGGCGGCTACGATGACGGCGGATTCGACACGGGCGATACCGGTGGATTCGGAGGGGATGACGGTGGTTTTGACATTGGTGGCGGCGATTTTGGCGGTGCTGATTTCGGTGACTTCTAAACCGCCTTTTTTTGTATTATTTGTAACTTTTTTACAAATTTGTCATTTTTGCTAGTTTGACCGAGATTTGCCTATTGTATTGTAACTTTCCTAATGTTCTTTATTACCGTACTTTTGCACGAGATCTCGCCTTTTTCCAATGATTGTTTTTAGTGCAAAGTTGTTTTTTCAAAGTTTTAAATAAATTGAAAGCACAAATGCGATTAGAATTCGTGAATATTCTATGGATACAAGATACTTTAAAAACACAAACTCGAATAACTGTTCTCTCACGTTTTATTTGCACAGTGATTCAAAAAAGAGGTTCACTCGACCTGGGCTTTGGTTATTATTCTATCGATTCATTCACTGTACGTGTTCTTGGTGGCTTTTCTTATCCATGCGTTGAGGTGGGACGTGTTGTTGCTCCGGTTTCACTGTTTTGAAATAGGAAAAGCCTTTGGGTGCTTTTTTTGCATTTGGAGCTTGTCGAAAGGTCAGCATGAGCGTGTTGAATGTCAAAGATGGCTACGTCAAAAAGTACAAGGCTACCCTTATGGGTGGTAAATGGAAGGATCGGTATTTGAGGCTGTCTAGTGATAGTAGTTTGTGTTGGTTTGACCATTCTGTGAGTTGGCATTTCCTGAAAATTGGCTTTTTGGGTTGAAATAAAGTAATTTTAGCGAGATGCCTACCCTTCCGGCCGAATCATCCTCAAAGACGTGATCCCATACATCTGTGTCGGTCAAATGGTCAATACGATCCCGGTCGCGAGGCCGCCATTGCCTTGGGGCACTACCATCGATAATGTGGTTGCTATTGGCACTGGGGTTCAAGGAATGGATGTGCATTGGTTTTTGTTTGCTAATGATTATGATTTGGAGTCATGGTTTAAGCAGATTTTGGCGACACTTCCGAAACCTGTGGTGCCGGCGCCGCCTAATCCTAGTAAGAATTGATTTTTGGCACTTTTTAACTTTTTTATATCGAAAAATGCCACTATTTCAGGTGCAAGTTATCCGGAACCCCCTCCACCTTACACCGAAACAGTCCAGTCCAATCCAGTGCCCCTACCACGTGGTGCAGGTGTTGGTTATCATAACCGTCCTGTTCCCCCACCTGTACCGCCACGAACTGTCGCTGCTCCAGCTCCAGCCCCAGTTCAACACATAATTTTGACCTCAAGCAATCGAGATCGCGACATTCTCGGCCTTGGCAGTCTGATGGGTTCCCTAGCAGCCGCTGGAATGGGCGCATTCTACTTGGCAAAGAAACAGATTCGACCTCCAGGTGGTTTCAGTTCACTGAGGCCAAGTGGCTTCGGTTCGGCACTTATGCCAAGACAGAATCGAGGTTATGGTTGCCATTGTGCTCATAGGCGGAATCGGATGTGTTCTTTCTGAAGAATTGGATCATAACCTCTAAACTTTTTAAATCGGCATAAGTTTAATTTCGTCAAATTACCTATTTTTTAACAACTTACTTACAGTACCCCAAATAGGTCCCCCATATTTGTATTACTTACTTACCCCACCAGATATACCATGGCAATATTTATTTAAAGTGCAACATTATCAATAAAATTAATAACAAAAACTGTGAAAATGAAAAAGAAACAACAATAAATGTAATGGATTCATGCCTGACTACTCGTAACAACTTTTACGATAACAAAAACGGCAGATTTGAAACTTCAAACTTGAAAATGGAATTCATGTGCTCTGTTAACTTATTATATAAAACTTTCATTATGAAATATGAAATTATGTAAAACTTAAAAGTAAAGTTGCGGATTGTTCACGCGGTACTCTCGAACTGCACAATGTACCCCTTGGAAGCCATGATGGATCGCCGGCGAATCCAGACGGTGTACCGGGCGGCCCAGGTTGGGATGAAGATCTCACGGCAAACTGGTGCTTTCGAATTCAGTGTGCAGATGGTCTGGAAGACCTCGCGGAGCGGGAAGGGATGGGGGTCGTTGTGGGTGAGGAGCTGGATGTCGTTTTCTTGGGCGAAGGCTTGGAGCTCTGGGGGGACCTGACGAGGTTTTAATAGACTTTAGGGTACTGTAGGATACTGTAGATTAACTTACAACACAGCACCCGTCAACACTAAAGTGATTCACACAGGGCTTGATGTCCACATTGTTGACCAGCTCTTTCAAAGCATGCAGATTGAAGTCAGCCACGCCAATGCTGATGATCTTCCCGCTTTGGATGTGCTGTTCGAGCTCCTTCCACACGCCGACAACCTTCTCGACCCAAGTATTGTCGATTTCGTCATCGCCGGGGTGCGGGAAGTCGATGATCAACTGCTCGATGGAGTCAATCTTCAGCTGGGTCAAAACGGCAGCCACGGCGGCATCGACTTCTTTAACGCTGAATTCGTTGATGAACACCTTTAACGTGATTTTGAGATCATCACGATCATAAGTTAATGGGGTCTCTTTAGCCGACAAGAGAAGAGTGCCATCATCGCTAAAACGGCTAACTTATTATATAAAACCATCAAATTTTTAACCAAAAACGCACTCGACTTTAACATTCTCGCTCAAATTAGCAAATTGCATGTCCAAACAGGCGACGAGCTCCTCGCTGGAGGACTTGTATCGTCGGGTCTTCAATTCGACGTAGTTGTTCATGTTACCCGTGTGAAGGCGGAAGGATTTGAGGGACTTTAGCCGATTCACGACCGATTCCCAGGCAGTAGCGTTCACTGACGACATGTTTGGGAATAAGCTTTCTAAAATATGTATCTATGAAGCTAAATAATGATAAATAGAGTCAAAATACTCGAAAAACATCGAATCAGAGGGCCTCGCCGAAATAGGATCCTCGCCACCGACATGGGATATCCGTTTTTGAATGAATGATTCCATTTTTTGACAGAAAAAACGCAGATTATTATATAAAACGCAAAAGAAAGTGCAAATGATTCACGTCTAACTAAAGTCTCGTGTTTGATTTGATAGTTGCAATCGACATTCTTTAGACATGCAATTGAGATAGACAGAGGGGCTAGTGGAATGAAATCGGGGAAGATCCGGCTTCTAAAGGGCAAAGTGCAGGTGAAAATATAAAAATTTAGATGCCTTTTGGTACGTTTTTAGTGAAAAAGTAAAGCAGAAGGCTCTAAAAGGCCAAAGAACCTTCACAAAATCCATAAAAACAGCTAGAGTACAGTTAAAACAGTTAAAAACCAAGAAGGAAGACACCCTTGTTGCATCTTGTCAAAAACCTCAAAGCAATCCCATCAATGATGACCACAAGCAATAGGCTAGCATTCTCTTTCCTTTCCGTCTCTGTGGGTAAGAATGACGGCCGACCTTCAAGTAGTGACGAAGCAGGGAAGGAAACGACCGACATGTTGGCCCACGGCGGCCGCCACCCCGCAAACATACACACATTGCATCCAATATAACATCATCGGGGTTACTTGGGGAAGTGGAAAGCACAAAATACAAGCTAGAGGGGTTTTGAAACAGACTATGCATTTTGGGGAAAAAATTTAACGATAAATTAGTCTTTCTCAATTCTTACACCTTTATTATCACTTCAAAACACTTTTATCAATCCCAATTCAAGCATTGACAATACACTCATTCTTGCTGACCGCTTCCAACAACGGATAAGCCCCCTGTTTGCACGAAGCATCAAAATCTTCCTCATTGAGGGCCATGATGCCGATTCCGCCAAGGCGTTCACGCAGGGCATATTTGGTTTTGTAGGTGACTGTCTCAGGGGTTTCATAGCTGATCACTGTGGAGGTTTCTGATGTGGCCGATGTGGCGAAGGCAGCGACACTGTCATACTGCATCTGTTGATGGGGGTGGGGGTCTTTGGCGGTGAGCTTCTCGCAGAGAGTCTTTTGCGCGATCATCTCATATGGCATGCCCTTTGACGCTTCATCGAGGTAATCGTCGCTGCGGGTAGTGGATTTGCGTTGGACTTGGACAATGGCATAGGTCGGGATGTGGATGAGGATTACTTGGCGATGGAGACCGTCGGAGAGCCAGCGATTCAGGGTTGAGTCCTGAAAATTTGTTTTTAGCTTGCAAAAAGGTGATAAAGAGTGCGCTTACGATAGCCTGATGACCCCGACCACCTTTTCCGTCCCCAAAGAGCGGACTAACAAGCTGCATCGAACCCATAGGCACTTCAAATGGCTCCAAAACAACATTCTGGAGGATGTTCAACGTGTCGATACTGTAGAAATCGGTCAATTTAGTATTCCAAGCGGGTACACGGATGCTCAATGTCTTCGGACAGCTGCCAGTTTCACGTCGCTCATCCTTGAATCGGCGAATCAGACCGCTTAGAAGCTCATTAAACGCTTTTTTCGTTGCTGGCTTAAGCACAGTATCACATCGGAGCTCGATTCCGTCAAAATTGTGCGAGTTCAAGTGATGCAGGATGCTTTCCTCCAGGGAGGAGGTATCTTTCATCAATCTTTCAAATTCGGCTACATTCATTCCGCAACGCATGCTCAGCACAATGCTCGTATTGCCATAGATCGAAGTCGCATTGAACAGGTCATCCAAAACTGCAAGCGCATTAGACTTTCTGTATAGGATGCTGCCATCTGCGGTGAGTATAGCCTCCGAGACGACGACTTCCGTGCATTTGTTAAAGGGGATCATATCAGGCGTAAGTGGCGATTTGTTTTTAGAGGACGGAATACGGTAACTGCAAGAAACCTGGAAGTTTGGTCGGCAACTTGAAGTCGAGTTTGGCGCGATGGCGTTGATTTCGTCTTTGTTGAGACAGCGATCACAGACTTGGGCTTTGACGAGGCTTCGGAGGAGCGGGAATGGTCGATCAGCCGGGCAGTCGCCGTCGGCATTGTCGGCGTCCAGGGCGTAGAGACCGATGCCTCCGAAGTTTTTGAGGGAGGTCCAGACGGCCTAAAAGTTTCATTTTTTGACTTGAATTGTGATTTCAAAAGAGTAAATTACCTTGATTTGCATCGACTGTTCATCATCATAAGCAATGAATTCATCCCCCGTGACCAGATACGGAACTCCGAGGGCTTTGAGTCGATGCATTTTGGTAACATTGCTCTTCATGGCTTCACAGACCTGAAAAGACACCTTCAAAAACTTCAAAACTGATGAAATTGCTCACATCACTCTGTGTCGCAACACCTGGTTTCGATCTCATATTAGCGTGAAGCGTGTTCGCAATATCTCCTATTTTCTTATCATCGCTTCGAACTCCGCTGAAATACTGCACCATGCCTTCTGCCGAGTATTCGATAATGAGCTGGGAACGTGTAGCGCCTCGAGAGATCCAATCTTGGGCGAGGTATTCCTATAAACCAAAAAACGCTTCTAAAACTTACTCAAAAAACATCTAAATTACGACTTACAACACATTTCTTTGAATCATCCGCATCGCAAAAAAGCGGGGAATGATGACCAGTAAAGAAACTCTTGGAAGAGTGGAAACGATACCCTTGCAACAAAAAGTAGTTGACATGTTTCGACAACTCCTTGACACTGTAATACTTCTTGTAAGCTGAGCTCATCGAAGTTGCCAAAATGATGATACTGTCGTCGGAAAGTGCTTTCCGGAGTTCGGCGACGAATAAGTTAAGGGCTCTGGTATCGATGGCGTAATCTGGGCCGGTTTCGGTCCAGGAAATGACAACGCCATCGGCTTTGAGGTCGTTGAGTTGCTGAAAAATCACATTAAACGACGATTTTCGATAAAATAGGCTCACATTCTTCAAACTGAGAACCAGTTTTTCCCTCTGAATCGGAAACGCCAAAGCTGTATTCCAGATATCGTTAGTTTGGCCATCACCGACGGAAAGCAACAAATACGGCTTCTCTTTGACCTTCCAAGCGTTGTAGTTCTTGACAGTTTCCTCAATGTAGGGGTTCTTTGACGTATTTCCGGAAAGACGACTAATTTCCAAAGTTGATAAAACAAGATGCGAGCACCAATTTGGAGCAAAGTTGTTGAAATCGAGCATACTGTCATTAGACGGCCTCCAGGTGCATAACCTTGTGCAGGAATCAGTGCCCTTTTTGGCTTTCTTTGCTCGGCATTGGAAATGCTCACCCACAAATCGATGGAGCGGGAACACGCCTTCACCACATTCGTCTTTCTGGTCATCAGCCGCGATGGAAGCCAGACCGACGCCGCCAAAGCCATTATCGCCGATCCATTCCAACTTTGTCTTCAATTGCTCCCCTGGCTGGGTAATCGAATACCAAGTATCATCAGCCGTGAAAGAAGTCACCATAGCTTTGTCATCGAGCTGGAGATTGCTGTCCCCTGCGAGTTTACAGATTTCATGAAAAGCCAGCCGGCCATCCTTTCGCCGGGTCAATGGTCCAGGGGCTCCGGGGCCCTTAATCGGCATCCCATGATGGATTTCGTCATATTTCGACTTCAATCTGAAGCTGAACGACCAACCAGTCAAGCCGACAACAATCTTCCGACGCGGGAAGCCGTGTTTTGCCAATAGCTCCGCGTTATCACTGATCGAATCTTCTAGGGGCACATCCGCACTTTCGAACAATGGATCAACAGCGATGGCCATGGTTGGGTCTTCACTGGACGGCACAAGGCTTCCGATAAGATAGACAGTGTCGAGAACGGGCTCCAATTCGTCGAGAACATGCATGGCACGAGCGATTCGTCGGCTACCAAGGGCAAGGACAACTTGCAATTTAGCATCTTTTGTCGTAATTTCTTCCTTCAAAGTTTTGAAGAACTTGACCAAATTAACGTTCCAGATGCTTTCAGCATCGAAATACCAGAAAAGACCATCAAGGTCGTTGGATTTTGCCATTTGGACAGCGTTTTGAGCTACTGTTAGCCTGGTTGCTGCATTGGACAGGAATCCGAGGTTTCCAGTGACATGAATTCCAAGAATCAGCTTCTTCGGAGACTGAGTAGTCTGCTTCAACAATTGCAAATTCTCAAAGTTGCCCAAGAAAGCAGCATCTGGCAGATCGAAGGATGATGGCGTTTCGAGGGTGAACTTTGTCGTTAGAGAGGCGAAACCGTAAACGAGATGGGTACATTCAAGCTTTTTGTAGACAGAGACGTCGAGGTGTTGATTCTGAAGCAACAATTATCATGAAAATTGTAAAATAAAGCTAATTTTTAAAGCAATTTACCGGTCTCGGCTGCAAGAAACAATAAAAACCACAATTCGACGTCGAGTGTAAGCCATTGCCCCCGGTTATGAGGAGCAGAAAACAGAGAGAAACACCGATTGCGAGCGCCATCTTGGCCATGGCGATCACAGTCGAATGATGTGGATGGAAAAAATGGGCTTTTGCGATGATAGTTTGCGGATGTGGGACGATCGGGGGGGGGGGGGGTGCTTCCGGTCATGTTGGCTTCCGTAAATAACGGGAAGATTGTTGTTTTGGGAAAGCGGATGCGGATTTGACGGATATGTAAAGATAGAAGTGTCAAACAGCAAAAAGTGACGTTAATATTGTTCAGAAATGCAATTTGATTTAAATTTTTGTTACTTAAAAAATAAATTGTTGGTTATAATTTGTAATTTTTCAAAGTTTTAAACAGTGGAAACAATTTTAATTTAAAAATGTTAGCCGATGACAAATACGGACAGAAGTCAAAAATGTATTCCAACTTATCCGCAATTACGCCGCAAAACTCACCATTATCCATTCCATGCAAATTCGGCTCCAACTATGATTGCCCTTTCACTTGGTCTCTCATTCCGACGACTGACAAAACCCGCGATTCCGGCGTCGGGCGGCAAGGTCCTCAATGGCACGAAGTTTGTTTATCTTTATCAACCACCTACATCATACGCAATCTGACCCTTTTAACAGATGAACATCAAGTGACATCGGCCGGTCGGAGCAACAGACGCAAACAGTCCACAGCAGATGGCCCCTCGAGCACGCCCGAGTTCCAGCAGATTGACTCCAAGAAGAAGCCCAAGGCCGCGAAACCGGCTCAACAAGGCTCCGAGAAGCAGCCATCGAACTCGGACGTTGCTGAGGGCGAACAGCAAAACAACAGCAAACCCAGCAAGAAAGAGCAGAAAGAGGCATATCCGGAGCCGAAGAGTATCTTCGCGAGTATCTATGGCCCAGATGTCGAGCGCTATGAAGCCGCGAAGGCTGCCGAGGCCGCTGGGGGTGAAATGTCGCCGTGCAAGGTGCCGAGTAAGGAGAATTCTGACAAGCCGTATGCACGGACCCCACCGCCGGCGTCTAGGGCTCAGAATCTGATCCCGAGTAAAGAAATGGCTGAAAAGAGACCACGGAAGTCGAAGAAACAGAGCACCAACACTCGTGATGTGTCGAAACAGTCGGTGGATGATGCTCGACCGCCGAAGAAGAAGAATGGGTTGTTGAATTCGATTGGGGGGATTGTGAGTTTACTGTAGCTACCGTAATCTATCGAAATTGAGAATTTGGGTTTGCAGTTCTCGAGCAAACGCCGAAAGAGCAAGCAAAAGCGCACGACCCGCCACGCCTCGGATGAACGCCACAACGCCCCCTCCAAGAAGGAAGTCTCGCGCTCCATCGATGAAGCCGATGCCGAACAGATCCAAAAAGTCGTCGCCAGTGATGTCCCGCCGACGGATGACTGCCGTCGCACGCCATCTGGGAATGTCCCCGTTGTCGATGCTGACTTCAAGCGGGTCAGTGCCGAGAAAAACTAGCTTCTTTCTGATACCTACGACTTTGACGTGATACCAATGACATAAAACTGCAATAAAATTTGATTTTCTATGTTAATTTTTGTTAAAATCTGCAAACTATCCTGGTCCTGGCACGAAATCTCTACCTAGGGTTCTCATTCGGCGGTGCAGCGCCGCTGACTGTCGAGGACCGATCGACTTTTGACACCTACAGTAATCTGATTTGAGGGAACTGATTTGGGGAGTATGGACCGTAAGACTATCTCATTTCTTAATGTAATTCATCAAAGAAGTGCTTCCAGGCCCCGACAAAAGCAAAGACAAGGAAAGAGACAGAGTTTCAAGCAGCAGCTCCAACTCAAAAACAGTCAAAAAGGGCAGATTCAACAGCTCGCTCGATGAACGCAGACTTCAGGGCAATCATGAAAAGCATCGGCATCACCATCGGAAAGTGAAGATGATATCAACTGAAAAACATTCCCATGTCAAACGAGGCTCTCAAAAGAAGAGAAGACATTCACAAAAGGGCGAAAGTGCCGTCGTCATTCTGCCGAGGGAGCGGGAGAATCTGTCGAAAGTCAGTCCGGTCGAGAGTCTCGATAAGAACAAGGTTGACAAAGCTGATAAGAAGTATGACAAGTTGGAAAAACTGGAAAAGCTCGAGAAACTTGACAAAATCGAAAAAATCGAAAACAAGTTGGAGAAACTCGACAAACTCGAGAAGTTGGAGAAACTTTCAAGGATTGAGAAGCTGGAAAACCCTGAAAAGAAGTACCGGCCAGCCAGCGCTGAAGTCACGTCACAAGCGCCAGAAAATGAGGATGCGCCGACGGCGTTTGAGGTGGTTAAGGCTCCGATTCGACCGGCTATAAGCCATCGACAGTGAGTTTATTGACTTCGGCCAAAAATGACTTCAGTTTGTGTCAAAGCCCACTGTTTTCAGTCGCCGCCGAAACAAATTCATGTTGAAACAAAAACAAGAATCCTCCGATCCGGGCATCAAAGATGAAGCAACTCAAAATGTCTCTGGTAACTGCCGAAGCCCAGACAACAAAGACACTGACCAAGAAGCCAAAAACAGCGATGCCGCAGGCACGGACAAGGATGCCGTTGGCTCAGCGAATGAAACTCCGGATCCGGGAAAGATTTCGACTGGAAAACTGAGCGCAGAACCGTTAGAGCAATGATTATGAACCAAATTTGATAAACGTGTACCCTCTTGTTATTTTGCGGTTAAAATTTACAGTTTTATCAACATTGATTTTACGGTATGCTGTGAAATTGCTTTTTTGGTATACTAGGCCACACTTAAAGTAGAAGTGGGTTGTAACTGGTCAGTAATCCTAGTTGTGCGTCCATGTCATGGCTTAAGTGTATTGAAACAGCCTGTGTTTATGTAGGCCGATGGTTAATCCATATATAAAAAGCTGCGCAAGTATGACGTCGCGTTTCTTCATTGATCCACTCCCTAGTATATAAGCACTTTACAGCTATATTCAACCATGCCATACCCCATCGCCACCCTTCCCTACCCCTTCCGTCGACGCCTACGCCAGCTTCTAACCCCAGCCGAAGCTTGTCAACTGCAAATTGCCACAGGTAGTTTAGATGACAATAAGGACCTTCTTCCGCTTCAAGCACATTATTCTGTCTATAGATATTGCATCCAGAAGCTAAACGATACCACCATTGAATTTAAATATTGTATAAAAGGTGGTGATGAAGTACGCACCGATAATGGTTTACGTTCGCTTTGCTCAATTAGATTCCACCTCGAAGGTCTCGACGAAACTGATATATCCCGCATAGTGTTTCACAATGTGTTAAAATGCTCTTTTTTAACCATATCGAACTGTGCTATAACGGCAGATTTTTTGACAAACTTGTCACAAAAACAGTTAAAACCAGATCGTTTAGCTATTTCTAAATGTTCAATTCAGCCATTTTTGGAAAGTGCTACAAAGATTTCTTACCTTTTTGAAACATTTCCATCAGTAGAAAGGTGTTGGTTGCAATTTTTCATGGTTCCTGGATGGCTTGGACATTTGTTGGATTACGGTAAAACAAATTTAAAAGACCTGTACATTTCGGACAACGATTTTGATAAACTGTTTAGCTTTGAGCCTAAAGAACTTTGTCAGCTATTCAAAGTATGTAAATTTTTGCAAAACAGATTTCGTAATATTATGTTTCAGGCACAAAATGATGATTTTCGACTGCACATGCTTTATAAAGGAAGTTCGCTAAATGGCGACGAAAACATTCCCTCCATCGAAGCTAAAATTTTGCCATTGTTGGAGCCGTATTTTAAAGTATCTTCAACTGAATCCAGTTATTCTTTAATGTTGACGTTTATGTGTGAACATGAAGGACATTTACAATTTGGAGCGCCAACTCAGCATCTTTTTTCTTTGCGCTAATTTTGTGGTTTCTATTGGATACGTTTAACATGAGGCACTACTTTTATGTTTAAAATTCAAATTGTTTGATTACATTTTCTTTGACAAGCTCAGTTTTATTTTATAAGATAAAAAAGTTTAAGGTTTATGTCGTCCAAACATTGCAGTGTTCAGCCGGAAGGTATTTAGAACCAACAGGGCATTTGAACGCTTTTCCAAAAGCAGGTAAATTTGAAATACTGCCTTCAACACGGGCCTTATTTGGAGCATGTACATCCGTCAATATTGTATTATAAATATGCCATTCCAATTGTATCTGGCATTGCAATTCGCCGAAACCAAGAAAGAAGATTTGATCCTCTGTTAGTTCACGAAGTTTGGGATGCTGGAATCGGTGTTTTTGTTCATGGTTTTTCTGTAAAATCTTAAAAGTACGATACGCAGCGTGAAGTCCACTGATGTCAGCCGTGTTGTCAGCAATTGTTTTTGTTCCATTCACATGATTTGGTGTGTAGTTGCTTGGAAGGACTTGCATGTTATCGTATTGATCAATCACACACTTTTCCATAGTTTTCAGTTCTTTTTTGACGGGGTCACTGAGTAAATTCTTGTTGTCAGTAAGCATTTTGTTGATATCAAGCGCGTGTGATATTTCGTGGCCAATGAAAAAGCCTATGCCGCCCATGTTGAACGAAAAAGGGTAGCTTTTGTGGTATATTGGAGCAACCAGAAGGCCATCAAAAATCAATACCTTGTTCAACTTAATGTAATTTTTACGATACGTGTTGCAAACAATGAAATAGACTCACCGATGGATCATATCTCGAGTTAAGATCGGACATATCCACTTCAAAATTCTCTCTTGGATAGACCAAATCTCGCACTTTTTGATACATTTGAAATTTGACAACTTCTGAATGCATTTCCAGAAAGTGGTAATCAGGATCAAAATGAATTTGGCGATAGTAATTATCAATCCAGGTGTTGTTCAACACATTGTTTTCAATAGCAAACACCATCTTTAATGTGTCGAAAATGTCAATTAACACGTTGTACGCACTTGTATCATTTTGAATCCAAGGCAAAGATGTCGCCATTTTTTTCAGTGTACTTTTCGTGGTATTCAGAATCTCCATCCCCCAGATGCGCAAAGCTTCACGTTCGATCACAGAGGGGTACTTGAATTCCGTGTAAATTCGTGATTTCACCATGTTAAATATCTCCATCAGCATAAAACAATTCGGGGGTACGTTTACGTTGTTTAAAATGCTTCGGAATACAATGTAACGAAGGAGGGTGGCATCGTCTGTTTTGCTGAGTGCTTTCGGAAGAAAGGCATTGTCTACAAAGATGTAGAGGTTGTCGTAGTTTATCGGGGTGTCGCCGACTCCGTGAGCGATCAGTTTCTAAACACAGATCGAAATAAAGTTTTATATGGTTGTAACTTACTTTGAAATAACTGTCAAGGTCAAGATTCCAATTATCAAACGTCAATTTGTCAAGTTTAATAAAACCATGTTGACCATTTGTATTGTTTGTTGATTTGACATGTTTTTGATCATCTTTGGCGTTGTTTACTGATTCGCTTCGATTGTCTTTTTCACCTTGACAAGCACCCAAAAGTCCAATTTCAAATTCCATCAAGTCCATCGCCACTTTTTCCACTTCACTTTTCGTAGCAGTCAGTCCCATTGCCTTCATAACAGTATTCACACCATCCATAAACCTATCCAACATCTTTTGATAGTTACAGTCATTTTCAACGAACGACCTGTCAGTAACTTTGAATTCAAGATACGACAACGCCGTCGGATCGGGGTTCGGCAATTTCGTCTCGAACCAGTTAGGACCTTTTGTTTTAAATAAAGGTTCAACGTGAAACTCATCGTGAACATAGAGAAGCATATCTGACAAGTTTTCTCTGTCAATTTTTACATCTTCGTCGTTGTTGAAGAACAAATCCACCGGAAAACCGAACTTATCCAAAAAGCCATCTATTTTTTGTTTCACATAAGCAACGCCGTCAACGTCCTGCACGTGTTCTGTGACACAGGCATTGTAATAACGAACAACTTTATTGATTGCACTAGAAGACATCAAATTATGGTAGTCGCCAGATCTCAGTTTGTTTAGACCGTCTTTTACAATGCGCTCATTTTTGTCTCTCATTATCAATTCGTCGTAGGTGTCGATATTGCCACATGCATAGTTGTAAAAATCTTCACACGGATCAGCGGAAAAGTTCATTCGTTTCAATAGCAGCAGTTCCAAGTCACTGTAGTGGTAGGGCGGTCGAAGATACGCCGCACCCACATGACAGGCGAACAAAAAACACAAAAATATCGTTGGAAACTGCATTTCCGTGATACATTATAACTATTACAAAGGTTTTGAAGGCCATTTTATACTTTTTCTTTTTAATGCATTTCTAATGGATGACGGTTTGCTTAATCATTATTAGAAACACGTGGAAAGAAACAGTTTTGGGGTGAGTGTATTGGGTTTGTTTTTTGCAATCGTTGTAACCTTTTAGTGTTTTCAGCGCCAGCTAAAGCAAAAACTACAGTTATTGGAAAAAACGACATTTTTCCATAAGTTCAGAAGTCAAAAAATGCTTTAAAACTCAAGCATAATTAGTTCTCTATGTTTTTGAATTACCAAAATTTTTTAAACTTAAACTTGTTTATTTAATTAGAACATGAATGCACAATGGTATTGAAAAGAATGAGACACAACAGTAAAAACCAAGACAATTAAGACGAAGTAAATATGACTGAAGATTTCGAATCAAGGGGAAAAGGCCGACCCCCGATTTTTTGACCCCCAAATGTTTTGTGCCAAAAATGTTAGCATACTAGAGCATAGTTCAGAACCGGAGTATTTCGGTCTGAAACCTTCGGATTCTGGAGATATGGATTCTGAAGGCCGTTTTTTCAAAAAATTCTAGCAGACTTCACTGATAAGGTAAAATTCTGATATTTTGGTTATAGGGGTTTTTTATGGTGCGCAATAGAATGACGCTTTCAGATTTTTTCAAAAACCGTAATAAATATCGATTTTTGTATGTTGAAATACTAAAATCGTCTGTAACTTTTTTGTATCTCAAATGGCGGCGATGGCACTATCTCCATCGTGTTGCCCGTCGTTTTTTGCATCAGATGACACCGGTTGGACCCAATTTGAAGTTGGCATGGGGGGTCTACTTTGGCGCCTTCTGATGCGACCTTCCAGTTTTACCACTTTACCAAGTAATAACTCCTTTCAAATTAACTTGTGGAAGTTGCGGTTTGTCTCATTAGGCTTAGAATTTTGTGCTCTTTCGAAAGATATATAGTTTATTTGAAGATTAAAGTTGACCTAAAACGGTCCCGGGAGCTGAATGGTGCGTGCAACATGCGAACGCGCGTTTTGTCATCGTTTTTGGTAGACCGCACCAGAAGGCGCCAAAGTAGACCCCCCATGCCAACTTCAAATTGGGTCCAACCGGTGTCATCTGATGCAAAAAACGACGGGCAACACGATGGAGATAGTGCCATCGCCGCCATTTGAGATACAAAAAAGTTACAGACGATTTTAGTACCTCAACATACAAAAATCGATATTTATTACGGTTTTTGAAAAAATCTGAAAACGTCATTCTATTGCGCACCATAAAAAACCCTTATAACCAAAATATCAGAATTTTACCTTATCAGTGAAGTCTGCTAGAATTTTTTGAAAAAACGGCTTTCAGAATCCATATCTCCAGAATCCGAAGGTTTCAGACCGAAATACTCCGGTTCTGAATTATGCTCTAGTATGCTAACATTTTTGGCACAAAACATTTGGGGGTCAAAAAATCGGGGGTCGGCCCCTCGAAATCTTCACCCATACTCCCTCTTAACAGCGTAGACGGAACCAATACTTTTCGCTCCCATCCCAACAATCACCCCCCACTTCAAGAGAAAAGTTTTCCCACTCTGCCGGTTCAAAATACCGCGTTAATAACTGGAACACTTTGGCTTTTACGGCAGCAAGTGATAGCTGGTGAGGATTATTGTAACATAAGCGCAGTTTGAATCCTTCATTTTGTGCCTGAAACAAAACATTCTCTCAATTGAAACAGTTATCGTAGAAAATTGCCTTACCTTAACAAATCGATAAAGTCTAACAGCTTTGAAATTAAAGAGCGTATTAAAGTTGCTATGCATGATGTTCAGCTCTGTTAAATTGGTTTTACCGTTTTTCCATAAATTTTTGACCCATCCGGAAACTAGATAGCTATGAAAATAAGCGGCGGTAACTGTCGGAAAAGTGTTGATAATATATGAAATGTTCGTAGTGCCGTCCAATATGGGTAAAAGTGGATCTACCAACAAAGTTGTTGGCTTCAGTCTCTTCTGCGACAATATTGTCAAGAAACGTTTAGTAACAGTGCAGCCGACCAAAAATAACGATGATACGTTAGGAAGAAAAACGTAATCGAATGATGGATCAGAAAGACATGACTCGCCTAGCTTACTTAAATGTAGTTCTTCTACATTTAGTAACTGTTTTTGAGCGAGTACAACCTGTTGTGTATCACTCTTTGTCCATATTAGATCAATAGTAGAATCCTCATTTTGCATGGCTATATTATCGATGGAATGACGGGTTTGAAGTGGTAGAAGGTCCTTGTTGTTTTCCAAATTTCCAGTGGCGACTTGCAGATTATATAGTTCGGTAGGGCTTAGAAGGGTGCGTAGGCGTCGTTTGAAGGGGTAGGGAAGAGTGGTAATTGGGTATGGCATGGTTGAAGTTTAGCTGTAAAAGTTTTTATATAAATGGAGTAAGTCGATAAATGCATGCGAGGATATATTTGCGCGCGCTTTTCTATCTGCAATGTGTCTGGATGGATTAAGCAACGTCGGACATTGCGAAGATCTCAAAAAACGCGAACGATGCTCGGACACACATCCATAATTGCGTTTTTGCCTGGTTACTGTACTCCGCGCAAGCTTACGACTGCCTCGCCGAGTGTCATAGCGCCAAAAAAGCTAACATGTGTGCAGGTCAAACGTTGCGCAGTCCAAAAAGACGCAGTTTTTAGATAGAAACCCGCGCGAATATGACATTAATCGATTTACGCTTTTTATATAAAAGTTTTACAGCCTTATTTTAATCATGCCATACCCGATTGCCACTCTTCCTTACCCCTTCAAACGACGCCTACGCACCCTTCTAAGCCCCCATGAACTTGTTCAACTACAAATTGCAACTGGGAGTTTGGAAGACAACAAAGATCTTCTACCTTTGGGAACATATTACTGCAATTCTGATGTACGCATTGAGAAACTATTATACAATTCCAAGATTCGATTACTCTGGTCTAAAGAATTTACCGTACCGAAGCATGGTTTACATTTGGTTCGCCCTAAACATGTAAGCCTTGATAAGTTAACTGAATCAGATATCTCTACACGACATTTCGGTCACATTCGGCCCGACAATATTGCTGAGCTGACTATTAATGAATGCACTATTACTGAAGATTTTTTATTTAAATTGTCCGAAAAACAAATAAGTCCAAAAATTTTGAAAATTTCGCCTTGTTCAGTCATAAATTTTACGGCTGGTACAAAGTTTTCTTACTTTCTTGAAACTTTCCCATTACTTGAAACAGCACTTGTTCGATACTTTTCGGTTCCTGGATGGATTGGACATTTGTTGGAGTACGGTAAAACCAATTTGAAAGACCTGTATATCGGGGATAGAAACTATGATAGACTGTTTAGCTTTACACCTTCTGAGTTAGCGCAGTTTATTAAAGTAAGTTCATTTTTAAAATATTACAAAAATTATGTTGTATTTTTAGGCCCAAAATGACGGGTTTAAACTCAACATTTTGTACGAAGGTAGCCCAATCAATGGCGACACAAGTGTAGCTTCAATCGAATCTAAGGTGCTGCCAATGTTTGAACAATACTTTAAAAAAACAGACGTTCATGGTTACTCATTTTGCTTGGATATAAAATATGAAAGTCCATATGTTAATTTACACTATTTCTCCCTGCGTGTGTAAATTTGTGATTTTTATTTATTTTATAAACTATGCTGTTCATTGAATAAAACAAACAATAAAATTTTTTTTTCGAGTAAAAATAAAAAAAAGTTCAATACCGTGGAGTAAAACATAGATGAGAAACCTTTGAATCCATACACTGAATCCGTATTTCAACAGAAAAATGTTCCTTATTGCACGGTTTAAAATACTGACTAAACAATGGGACAACTCTGGATTCCATGTCAGCAACTTTTTGTTCTTGAAGATTGACATAAAACAGGCTTAATTTAAATCCCTCTTTTTGTGCCTAAAATAAATGACACTTTCAGTTTAAACACTTCGAATTTTGTAAGCAGCCTTACCTTAATAAACTGATAAAGTTTCACCGGTTTGAAGTCAAACAATATATGAAAGTTATCATCCCAGATGGTCATCATTTTCAAATTAGTTCTACCGTAATCCACCATATATTTAACCCATCCAGACATTGAAATGTTTCTAAAATAACATTCCTGAAGTGTAGGAAAGCTGTCGAAAAATGTAGAGAGCTTTGTGATACTATTGCATCTTGTAAGGTATATTATGCCTGAATCTACTTTCAGGAATGATGGTTTTACCCTTTTCTGCGATAAACTTTCCAGAAAACGCTTTGTGACTTTGCAGCTGTTAACATATAACCTATCAATACTTGTAGTTATTATATTGTTGAACATTAGATTGGAAGTATCGGCCTCATTTAGGGCGGTTAAGTCAATCATCGCTACGTTGTATACTTTTGCGCCATCGAGCTTAACCGTTACATCAAAGTTTTTTATCCACATTAAATCAATAGTAGTCTCATCCAGCTTCGAAACTTTAACACATATTATAGAATGGCAGGTCTGAATAGGTAGAAGGTCCCTGTTGTCTTCCAAGCTTCCAGTTGCAACTTGTAGCTGATGTAATTCGAGGGGGCTTACAAGTTGGCGTAGACGTCGACGGAATGGGTAGGGAAGGGTGGAGATTGGGTATGGCATGGTAAAAAAAATTTCAAAATTTTAAACAAATAAATGGGTAGTCGATAGATGTACACCACGTCGCACTCTAGCGATTTACTATCTACACTGTGTCCGTATGGAATAAGCAAGCAAATGTACATGAGTCAGTTTTAGTCGATAAACTTAAGCGATGCCTCGGCCGAGCCGGACACACATTTATCCTTACTATTGTATGCGAGCAATCTAAATCAGCTCTTTGTCCACACATAATAAAATATCTGATCATTGTGAAGGAAAATACACAAGCGAATTATATAAAGATTTGAGCAAAGGCATCACTGGCACTTCAAATCTTTTAAAGTCCACAATGTTAAAAAGGTCCCGTCCTCAGAACTCAAATTTCCTCAAAATCTAACACACAAATTGAAGTAGTATTCGTTTATTGTTATTCAAAAGCAACAACATGTAAAAAAAAGTTTACAAATCAACAATAATATCTGTTCCTCTTGGAATATTTCGAGTTTTTATACTCATTTTCGGAGTAGACGCGGCTGCGCTTTCGGGATTCTCGGCGATTCTTTTTGTCATCGATGTCGCGGACCAGCTTCGGCATCTTCTGGCCTCCAACATAGACCAGCTCCATCAAGTCGATATCATACTCGAATGTAGGAACGAGCCTCCATGCCGTTTCGATGACTTCCATGTCACGGGCGTCATACTCGGCGAACTCGCGATAGCAGGATTCTGGTTCGGATTCGGAGCTAATGTCGATGGAAACAGATTCGGACGGAATAGACTGGAACTGCGGCGGTGGGATGGAAGTATCGACGATGGCTGGGACTGGCTTCGGTTGGAAAAGGTGGCACAGGTTGACGGGGGGAAGTTGGAGGATATCTTGGGTTACGGTAGGAGGCGGGGTCGTGGAAAGGGCTGTTGGTGCTGATTCCGAAGATTCAGAACAGGTCTGGGACGGCGATGAGGCTGTTGACGTGTTTTCAGACGTCGGCAGAGCTGTCAGTTTAGTTATGTGGGGTTGTTGGACCAAGTGGCACAGGTTAACGACAGTAACCGGTTGCTTTGTCTTGATCGATGGCGGTGGCGTGGTACTGTTTGATGGGGCAGACTTGGAAGTGTCGTCAAAAGAGGTTGTGTTGTTCGATGATGGCGAATTGGACACTTCTGATGATGGTCCCTTCTTAAAAGCGTCGACGGATTTACGAAGAGCAGCATTCGGAAGCAGGTCATTGATCCGAACATCCTTCTGGCACAGCGGGCACAGGCAAACTTGATCATTAAGAGCGGCCGTTTTGACGTTTTCGTAGATGCAGTCTCCACAGAAACTGTCCCCACATTGCAGAATGACGGCATCCTTGTAGAGGTCGTGGCAGATGTGGCACTTCAGATCATCCGGGACTGCAGTTGCCATCGTCGGCAAAGGCGTCTGTTCCACAACGCCCAATCGCCGCTGCTCATCGCGTTGCTTCTTCTGCTCCCGGGTTCGCTGCACCATCTTTGTGATGTACCATTTGCCGTTGGTGTGAAGCATTCGGTCAGCATCGTCCGCGGTGGTTTCAATCAACTCGCTGCTGGGAATGCCATGGGTGCTCCGAATGCCGACCAACGGACAGTTGGCGGTGAAGTGGGCTCCAAATTCATAGCACCGCGAACATTGGTAGGATTCTGGCACTTTGGCGACGGCCTTCTTCGATGTGGGCTTCCGGCTGTAGGTCGACGGGTCGTACTTGTAGGTCGATTGAAGAAGGGCGTGTTGAAGTCGCTCGGATTCGCTCATCTTAGAAAAGGCCTCGGAATTGATGTGAGCGACGGCTTTCGAGGTTGCATTACTGGTGGTGGGAAACTCGGCATTGCTGAAACATTCAAAAACTTCAAAATTGTCATTTTACAAAAGTTACAGTAACCACAAAATGCAACTTAACGAAAAACAAACCTCGTTTTCGGTGCTTTTTTGGCATTTTGGGCCGGAACTCGTTGAATAATGACCATAGTGTTCTTTGGTACAGTACCATTCGGCTCATATTGATTGTTATTGGCGGAGGACAGCTTCAGGTCGAACATTTGCATGTTAATCTTCTCGGCGGAGCAGATCTGCTGGACTAGCTCGCTCACAGCGATAGAGGCACCATCGAAGTTGATGACCTTCAAGTCATTGACTGAACGGAACTTGTAGTGGACGGTAGAGGACATGGTTAATTCGATGATGCTCTCTGAAACGACATTAATCAGTTTATAACGTTAAATCAGAAATGCGGTGCAAAACACGACGGAAATGTCATAAATGCAGAGAAATGGGATACTGTATTGGTAATGGAAAAGTAGTCACCTTAGCTCATTCACTTTACACGTTTATTCCAAATTTCTTATGACAATGCAAAAAACACGACAAAAAAATGCAAGGAAGTAAAAAGCGAAAAATAGTAATGAACGTACAACGAAAACCTCAATCAAAAAATAAGAACTTGATAATCATCGACAGGAAGTGAGGACCGCATCCACCAACTTTGACTTGGTGCACTGATACAAGCACGCGGCATCGATAGTATTTATACGGATTTGAGGGGAAGTGCTGCCCTTGCTGGGGATGAATAGCTAAGGCTTGTCTAGGCCATGCAACCCCTGAAAGCATAAAGATAGACGCTAATGGCGATTAGCTAGTTGGGTCATGCCCGCAAGGACAGATCCGCGCACAACGCCGTTGCATTGTCTGGAAATGGGCAGGAACGCGCAATCACCGACAGCTTTGATGTGCACCTCTTCCTGCCTTCATTGAGCAAGGGTCTCATTCAACGGGTACGTGGACGACGTTCGGTCCATGGGCACCCACAAAACAACCACCCAAATACAATAACGGTCCTCCTTTAGCACTCTTCTTCCGTCATGTCCTCACAGCAATACTGACCGTTACAATGAATCGATATTTACCAAAACTAGCCAAAAAACTAAAAACAAGTCTTTACCAATATGTACAAATTATCAAAGGATGACAATAAAACGCATTTAAAGTTTCAGTATGAAAGCTCGCATTTGAATTTTTTAATTTTTAGGCTCATTGGCATCCAGGCTCATTGGCATCCAACAGTCTCAGATCGGCGATGGCAATATTCTCAATCTTGCTCTTGTAAGCTCGATTAAACACATCTCGAGTCGCCAGTAGCTTGAAGTTGGTGTCGCTGATTAGATGGATCTTCAAATCGGCCCAGCCAATCTCGGACACGATAAGTGTTCCGCTCTTTACTCAACTACCGATTGACTGTCAATATCTAGTACTCAATAAACACAGATACATAATTAGATCATCTTTATCGCGTACTTTTGAAAATCTGATATCAACCGTGAGCATTAACTTTTCAGACAAAACAAAAAGCAAATGTAAAATAGCACACTAACAATATAGCAACAAGAGTAACAAAGTGGTGATAACAGTTTGGTAAGTATACATAAAATCTAAAAGGCAAATGATTCTGATACAAATTTATAAGTTTACAAATGATAGAGCCGGGGCGTTTAAGGGTGAATGTTTTGGTTAGGACAATTGCTTTGTGAGTTTTTGGCAAAAAATAAGGTTAATTTTGATACAAAAAAGGCATTTTGAATCCCTATGACACACAACAACACGGTTAAAACAAAGAAAGAGGTGGAAGTTTTGGCGGGGATTGCGGAAGGCACGCAGATATAGTACAAAAACAAGCTAATTATGGGTGTGTGATGAAACACACGCTCCAAAAACACCGTAATCAATGACTGTTTTGAGATGCCGCGGCGGCGGCAGCGGCTGCGAGGGAGGAAGCATTGGTTACTTGACGTCCGGATGAAATGGGCTCCTGCAAGGGAAATCAAACGATAGAAAAGATGGGGTTGGGGGAGGTAGAAAAAGCGTACCAGATAGTCGCTGTCATTGTTAGGATCGGAGGACGAAGAGGCTTTCGTGTCGCGTCCGAGTGATGAGCCTGAAAGAAACGGAAAGGTTGGATTAAAACAGGGTTCTGGGAAAGCGGAAAAACGGCATTCTGAACCCATTTGAAAGATAGAGGAAATCTGGGGGCGGGGTTTGAAGCGGTTCAAACATGGGAGTACATTTTGTCCAAAAAGTACAGTACACAAAAGGGGTAAGTTTTTCAAGTTTCAGAAAAACACCCCTAAAAAGGATCCCTAATCAATGGAATCAGGCCACGAACCATCTGATGTCCGGCTATGCGAGCTCAACGGCCGTCCAATGTCTTCCCGGGCGGCGACGCGTTGATGGAGGCTGCCAGAAGCACCGGCTCGGAGCAGTGATGGCGCACCAAAGCTGCCGCCTGAGGTCGTTGACGTGTTCAGGGAGTGGAGATCGATCATCTGGGACCGGCTGGCTCCACTGGCACCACCACTGCCGGAGGTCGTCGTCGTCGCGAAGGATTCGTCCAAGAGGTTTTGCAGCGGTTCTACGTTGTTTGGACCCATGTGGCTGACGTGGACGAAATTGGAGGGTGCCGATATGGGAAGCTGGCTGCGGCGATCGCCTTTGGCGTCGTCCTTGCCCGTTTTGACGCTGAATTTGCGGCGACGCTTCGTGACACCCTTGTTTTGGAGGACTTGGGACGACATGGGCACGATGAGTGGGTCTTTGATGGCTGCAATGTCCAAAAAAATGATAAACTTTCAAAAAACAGTAAAAAAACATACCATGAAGATGGCTAAAGAGCACTGTATACGGCATATCCATGACATAGCACATGGAAAGCACGCATTCATCGCCGAGAGGCCGTGCTTTCTTCAGATTCAGTGTCTGCACCCATGTTGCGGTTAGGACGTTGAAAACGTCAACCTGATTCTCGGAATAGAGGCACAGATATGGTCGAATGAAGGCGAATCCAGCGACCGGTTTGCAGGGGAACATGAGCTCCTGGGACCGTTTCCGTCTGCCCTGGGCATCCACATAGACGCCGAGGTGTGAAAAGACGAGCAGGTATTCGTCGGCATCCTTGGAATCGTTGACATTGATGACCATGTGGGTGTCGAGGATGGTTCCCGACAGGAATTGCAGGGATGCGTCTTCGAAGTTGACCAGAGCTGAAGAGAAAATGAGTTCAATCAATGTAAAAAGGCCAAATTAAAGTAAAAACTTACAAGACTGATTCAACGTCGCCAGATCCCACACCCTAAAAGTGCCTGGCATCCCGACAAACAGCTTGCCATACTCGATTCGCATGGTTTGCGGCTGCCCTGGCATGGCGATATCCCGGAGATACTTGTGCCGTTTGGTCGTTCTGTCTATCTGGAACAAGTAGACAGCCTTCTGGACAGCGGCAGCAAAGTAGTGCGAGCTCTGAGGTCCGGCTCCAGTGCCCCAGGCGAGAGCTAGGACACCCTTGGTGTTGTCGACTTTGATCCATTTCAAATCCCTTCCATCCAGCGCTGCCGTCGGGATCAGCCTCACGCACCTCGTCGAAGTCGTGTTGCCGGTGATAACCAATAAAAGCTGCTCATCAGCGTCATAGATGACCTTCTCGACAGGGCGCTTGTTGTTCTCCTTCTCACCGCCGACAGGGGCAATCGTCTGAAATTCAAATTTTGTCATTTTTCGGCATTGTTTATCAAAACGTGCAAACAATTAGCATGGAATCCGACCACCGAGGGAAAGCCGGCAAAAAGCAGATAAAAGCCGGGCTAATCAGAGCATTTAGACGGATTTGCCCCACTGACTGACTCGAGTACACGCTCGCCCTTTTCCCATCGTCCACCGTCTTCCCCATCCGCTTCACCATGGCCGAACCTATCGTTAAGACCATCACGCAGTACCGTGGCGAGTTCGAGGAGACCTACGAAGGCCTCCGCAAGCGCGCGACTGCCTTCCAGGGCGTCGCCAAGGACGAGCTCGTCAAGTACCAGGAGAAGCTGGCCCAGCTCCAGCCCCAGATCAATGCCCAGCGTGATGAGTTGATCCAGGTGCTTCAGGATGTTGTAAGTTGACTTCACCTTCATGCTAAGGTCGCTAAATAGCTACTTTTAGAACGCCCCCGTCGAAGAAGGTGCCCCCGCCAAGTTGATGGAGGCCCTCCTCTGGACCGCCACCATCCAATTCGGCTACCATCTCGCCTTCCTCTTCATCGGTGGCGCCCTCAGCGGCCTCGTCGGTGTCGTCTTCGACGTCTATCCGGCCATCTTCCTCGCGTACTTGCTCATCCCCATCGCTGCCGTCCTCCACATCAAGGCCAACAACGACTCTGATGTCACGACCCGCTTCAAGATCCTCTCCATCGCCGCCGTCGAAGGCATCCTGACCGGCTTCCTCTTCTCGAACCGTTACCTCGCCAGCTGGCAACCCGCTCCCTTCATCTCGACGGCCGTCCTCGCCGCTGCTGCCCCCATCGTCGCCGAAAAGGTCGGCAATGCCCGTACCGCTTTCATCGGTGGCACCGTCGGCGCTGCCCTCGGCGTCCAGCTCGTCCTCGGCCTCCTCAGCGGCAACCTTGGCTTCGCTTACCTGCTCCTCTCCGTCCTCTACGCTGGTATCGGTTTCGCCACCGTCCAGTTCTACCTCAAGTACAGCGCTAACGACACTGCCGTAAGTCTCCCACCTTCCTAAACATTTCCTCAGCCTCTGGCTTTCAGAAGGCCGCCTACTACGTTCAGCTCGGCTACTTCTTCGCGTCCATCCTCGTCCAGGCCCTCGTCTTCTTCCTCTTCGGCATCCCCGCTGACGCCGTCGCCGCTACCCGCAACGCTGAAGCCGAGGCCGAAGCTGCCCGTGCCGCCGCTGCTCCCATCCCCCGCAAGTGAATCCCCATCCCTCACATCCCAAACCCAGCTACCAGTTAGCCACTAACTCCCCCTGTCGCCCCCATTATAATATGTGAGAAGAGCCACAATAAAGTAAAGATCACCGATAATTTTCACACCCGAAACTTAAAAAAGGCAAAGGCAAATCAAAATGGCAAATTGGCAAAACGAAGGTTAAGAAAGTAGTTAAAAAGTTAAGTGTACATTAGTGATATGAGGATTATGTGTTACTCGGTATAATTGCGCAGTATGAAAGCCGTGTACGGTAGTGGTGGTGACGTCATCTTCGAACCTACCTCTCGATCGAGTTCGACGCACATGAGCCCGTGATCAGCGAAGCCGAGAACGAACTTGTTGGGGTCGATGACAGCGGCACAGATGGCGTTGCGAAGGGACGGCAAAGCTGTGACATCGCAGACTTCTTTGATCTTGAAGGCGGAATAGTTGGGTAGACAGATGCGAGCGAGGATTTGCTTGAGCTCGTTCAGGGCTATTACCCATTTTCGAGCTTCCTGAAATGGCACTTTGCTTCAAACGATCGACAAAAAGGAGCTACAAACCTCTTGTGTGTTGGTCATCAACAAGGAATACTGCTTCCCAGTCGAATTCTCTCCATTGGCCAGGGCCTCATTACTCGCAGCATTCGGCAAGGCGGCATGAATCTGACTGTATACGATTCTGAAGATCTTCGGCAAGTCCATCTTATTCGCGTGAATGGCATCGTTCTCAGTGACACCGCTGACTTGAAAGTCGGGATCCCGCATGTCCAACACCTGTCGAATGCACGGGTCGATCCAAGTCGGATTGCCATGCTTATCCACAGTGCAATCGTAGAGGTACAGCTTGAAATCACAGACGACGACATAGGTCGATTGCCAGCCCCGTCGGACGCCGGTTGGCTTCGGCGTTTTGACAGTGCCCTCGTACGCTGTGCCGACTCCCATAGCCGGGTCAATTCCTGCGATGGGTCGTTGCTGATCCTTCGGGACAGGGCACTCGGATGGCACCTTCTCGACACAGTGAACATGACAGACGTAGTTGCAATCCTGGCATATGAGCCCCTGACGATCGAGACCGACCAGAATCGACGAACAGTAGAAGCACTTTGTCGGGGCGTTGAGCTCGGCATGCGTGAATCTGTGACCCTTTCCATTCAGGGCATTGTTGAGGGTTTGGAGGACCTTTGGCGGGTTTCGTCGATAGGATTCCCTTTCAGAAGCAAGCAGTGTCGATGAGGCTGAGGGCGTCGAATGGCTGTAGGGGGCGTCGTTTTCATAGGGCGATGACATGGCATATCTGGAGTTGGAAACACGCGAAGATGTCGAGGTATCGAGATCGTGGTTGTTGTACCCGTATGCTGAAATAGAAATCTCATCATTAAAGACTTCAGAAGCCTCAAAACTCACGATAAGGCTGCGGCCCTGGGGACCCTTGAGCCATTCTCGCCGCCGAAAGCTGTTGATCCCTGTACAGGAAGAAGGTCGGTGGTCGATCCCGTGTATCCGCATACCCCGAAGGCAGCTCGATCGGTGCCGGATTGTTAGCCCGTTCCCGTAATCGTCGGTTATCATGCTTGAGCCGTTCATTCTCGTCCTGCTTGTTGTGCAGCTCGACCGACAGCTCATAAGCCCGCTTCTCCGCGGCTTCCTGCGCGTTTCGAACCTTCCTCAGCTCATCCAGCGCCGCCTGTTTCGCCTTGATTTCAGCTTCCAGGCTTTGCTGCGCATCGAAACGTTCATAGTTCTTCTGCTTCTGGATCCGCTTCGAGCCCCAGGTCTTCTCACTGCCCGGCGTCGCGTGATACATGGCAACCGTGGCGGGGGAAGAGTTTCCAGGCAGAATGGCACTGGCAGCATAGGGCGAGTCACCGGCATTGGACTGCCTCTGCATCTTCAGCATGGCGATTTCCTCGTTCAGACGATCAGCCAGCTCTTGGAGAGACTTGTGGGAGGCCTTTTCTTCATTGAACATGGCGATAAGGTCTTCCATTTCGTGCAGCGCGCCCTGTTGAGCAGCTTGGAGTTGACGTTCAAGCTCGGCAATGTGGTCCTTCTGCTCCTCGTAGCTTGTTCGGAGATTCTTGTTATCAAGCTCAAAGGTAGCCAGTCTGTTCTCAAACAACCTTGTGATCGATTCAATGTGCTCTTGGTGTTGCTTGGTGAGCATGACCTTGTCGTCTTCGTGGTCGAGTTTGAGTTGGTTGAGTTGTTCGACGTTGCGGGATAGCTCCTCGTTTCGGCGCTGAAAACTCAAAATTAACCAAAATTCCTTCCAAAAAGCCAACAAACCCTCAGTTCAGCCTTCTTCCGCTCCTCTCCAGCCAAGACTTCAGCATGCTGAGCTTGAAGCTTGTCAATCTCGGCCAGCAGATTCTTGACGGTGTCGCTTTCCTGGCCACCACGTTCACTATCAGCTTGAACCTTGGTCTCCAGCGCTGATTTAGCCAACTTCTCAGCGGCCAACTCAGTCTGAAGCTTGTCCACGCTTTCTTTCAAGGTCGCGACTTCGTCCCGGAAGGCATCATGGGCAGCTCTGAGGACCTCAAACTTCTCCTCAGTGATCCGAAGTGTCCTTTCTCGCTCGGCCAGGGTGGCTTCAATCTTCGTCGTGATGGCTCTTTCGTCATTAAGCGACTCCGTAATCTCTTCAACATCCCGTAGCGCTGTATCCCGTTCTTTTTGAGCCTTCTTCCATTCCGCTGCTTCGGAGTTTAGTCGTTCCGCGAGGTCTTCCACGTTCTTCTGGAGGTTCTGTTTGTCGAGAATAAGTTGCTTATTCTTTTCCTTCAGATCTCGGTTCTTCTTGTCAAGCTCCTCCACATCGGGTGGCCGTGCAGAATGTTGCTGATTCCGTTGAGCTGCTTCATCTTCTAGTCGGGTCTTCAATATCTGGATCTCATCCCGTAGTTGGGCCACTGTTTGATCGTTGTTAGTGCTGCTGGGCGCAGATGCCGCCGAAGAGGACAGCGCTTCTTGCAGTTTTCTCGTCAGCTCCTGCTTCTCCTGATCCAGCCTCTGAATCCGCCTTTCGAAGGCTTCCGTGCTCAGAGCCGAGGGTACATCACCGGCCGCTGCCATGTTAAGAGCGTTTTTAGCCGCATCCGCTAGACTGTTACAATCAGATAGCAGGTTATCATGCGTGTAAGTGTAGCCGACAAATGGCAAATGATGCCCCGTAAACGCTGCCGTTACAGAAGGCGGTCGTGTGTCCCGTGGCGGCAAATCATCCTCCTGAGCAATGTCAAAGTTGCTCGTATCAGTCGGACTGCAGACCTCCGGCCTGTAGGGCGCGTCCATATCACGAATATGCTCCCAATCGATGCCATTGAAGAAGGGATGATCCCGGAAGTCAGCCAACCCTCTGGATCCAAGACGAACATGTTTCGGGCAGATTAACCTCTGAATAAGGTCTTTGGCGGCATCGCTAACGTTGATCTCTTCATCGAAATCCAACATTTGCTGATGATTCATAATCTTGGCATAGGTCTCCGCCAGCGATTCAGCATAGAAGGGCGTCGCTCCATACAGCATTTCATAGAGACATATTCCGAGGGACCACCAATCGCATTCGACGCCGTGGACATTTCGGCCTTCTTCCATTGCTTGCAGCGTTTCGGGCGAGATGTAATCCGGAGTTCCGACTGCTGTCCTCGAGAAAACTGTGCCATCGGCGAGACGTTTTAGACAGGACCCAAAATCAGCTAGCTTTATGTGGCCTTTGATGTCAATAAGGACGTTATCGGGCTTAATATCTCGATGGACGTAGCCAAGTTGATGCACTGAATCGATGGCGAGGACCATCTCAGCGGCGTAGAATCGGACCGTAGATTCTGGGATAGTGCCTTCGGTTTCTTCGAATTTGGCCATTAGGGTTAGTAGGTCACCGCCGATGTAGTAGTCCATGATGAGGTACTAAAAGATGGCTTTGAATGACTGTAAAGTCGAAATTAAGGTAGACTTACAAGGTTTTTATCATCCTGGAAGGCATAGTGAAGGTTAGTAATCCAGCGCCGATCCCCAAACACCATGACATCGCGTTCTTCCTTGAAGCAGGCCGTATCGGCCTTCCGCAACATCTCCCACTTGTTAAGGATCTTCATGGCGTAAATCTTGTCCGTGTTGACCATGCGAACGACAGCAACTTCGCCGAAGGCGCCTCGGCCAATCACGTTCAGGATTTCAAAGTCATCTCGAGATAGGCGGAGGTTTTTGACTTTGTCCACGACGGGGCGAGCTGAAATTTCACTATTTATAGAGAATTCGGTTAAAATGAGATGGAAGACATACCAAAATCGACAAATTCACTGATCGCCTTCTCCTTCCTCAACGTCGATGAACAACATTCATCAAAAAGACAAACGAGAACATCGAGAAGGCTCTCAAGTGAAAGCACCTGCGAATCATACGGGACCCCCTGGACGTAGATGTGTTCGAGCTGCTTCAGGCGATCGGGGCCCGTCCCACGCGAGGTCGGTGGCATCTGGGATGGGTGGGGGCGCTAGAATCGACGTAAATCTAACGTGTTTACAGTTTCACGGTAGCCAACAACAGGAAGTCGGAAAAGCGCAATCAATCGAATTGAGGTCCGTGGTGTGGGCAACTGGTAGTAGTGGGACGGCTAATGATAGCGAACGTTACACGCAATACACAACACGCCTCACGGATCGTGCAAAATCGTTCGGGGGGCTCGACAACATCGACAACGAGACGAGCGTACAACGAAAAGAGCAAAAAAACAGACAACGGCTGGATGGCTGGATGGGGATGACCTCGAGGTCGTCGATAATGTCAACTCGACGATGGCTGGATGGTTGGAAAAAACACAGCGACAGCGAAAAGAGGCGCTTGTTGCTATTAGATAGGGGCAGATATGAGGGGCTTTGGATGAGTGACCACACGGCGATGAATCGGAAAAACGGATCGTTATGACGGAATTCCGAACCACGGGGTCAGATGAAACGGCGAAAGTGTGACTTTAGACTAGTCAGCTTTAAGTTTTGTTGAAAAGAGCTTTGAATTACGTGGGATGAGTCAGCAATGGGTCGAAATTACGGGGTTTAGAAGAATGCGTAATGCGGATATTGCGAAAATCACACAAAACAAGTTAGCAAAAGCAATTACGGCTTCAATCCAACTTGGAATTGTTTTTCCGTTTTGAAAGCGTCCAGAAAAGACAGCTGGACCAGTCACATTAGGCAAATTAAGCGCGTAATTGGTGCTGACAATGTCCATTACCGACTAAACAAACTGAATAAATGGCCAATGGCTATCTCGGAATAGAAAACTCTCCTCGAAAAAGAAAAAGAAACTCAAATTTCGAGGGAAACGAGTGACAGCCTTACGTTAGCCCCTCAAGGTCGTTAGCGTAAACGCCGGAAAAACAGCTCGAAGAGGTCGTCGTCAATGAAAAAGCGGACGACAACGGACGCGGGTTAGACTGACCGCTCGGCAGCAATTACTCACAGACACGCAAGAGGGCCGATGGAATGGCAAAAAACGATGAAGATAAACTTTTCCGGATGAATGGGACAACGGACAGGACTTTCGTAATCTATCTCATCTCGCTCGTAAGCTGTCAGGGGATATGTTTGGCGAAGCGCCAGCTTGGATTGGGTTGGAAATTGAAGACGGCTAGTTGGTCAACGCGGTGATTTTTTGTCTTTTTGTCAGGGGTGCATAGACACGTCGGGTGTGACGAGCAAGTTGAGCTGTTCGTGGCAGGGACAATGTTTCAGGATGGCCAAGGGTGATGAGGAAGGGCGTGCCAGGAGGGTGGGGGTCAGGGGCGATTTGGGGATTATTTAAAAAAAACTGGAAATTTTCGAACTTTAAGTAGTGACAAAAAGATCAAAGCTGCATTTACCAGATTCTCTGACTAGAAAAAAATATTTATTATTTCTCAAACTGATAAAAGATTGATAAAACTTTTGACAAGCCACCCACAGAAGCAAAAAAAACCACCACACACCGCGGGCTCAACAACTCTCGCTCAACAAAAACCAAAACCAACGGATTTTCACGTCGATAACCCTCCCCGACACTTTGGGGCGACGACATACGTATTAGATCCACGCAAATGCCTGAGAACTTGCTTCGATTAGGGGCCGCGATTCGTCAGAGACGAAACAAAATGAAAGTCGCACAGCGGCTGTGCGTGGATTTTGTCTTTTTTTCATTCAGTCGACAAAATTTTATTTCAATTCAACAGAATCGATTGACTGTGCTTCCAAACAAGGAAGCTGGCTTGTGCAAAACTGATCAACATTCATTTGCCCGCCAAAACCCTCACCTTTACAGGGGCTGACATCGTTCAGGAAAAGAAGTCAGTCGCCATTACTGTCTCCGTTCATCGATACGCCTGCCTCACATAACAAAACAACTAACTGGTCAGGAAAAGGGAAGCAGATGGAGCCCCGGCAGTCGTCGGTGTGGGAAAACCACTTCCAACTGCGCACTCACTCATTCCGCCGACGGCAATTCACGATTTCACATGGCACGCTAGTCATGTCAGAAGGAGCCACCACTAACATGAAACAAGAAACGACAGGCAGTTTTTGAATCGAAGAAACGGCGCACAGTTCCTCCGGAAATGTTTCATTTGTTGGAAAAACAAGGCGAGGAAATCGAAAGGGACCGCCACCACACCGCCACGGGGTATAGTAGCAGTGTGACACCGGGCAGCCATCGGAAACTGAAGGCAAAAACAAACGAAGGAACGATGTGACTGACGACTGACCGAAAGCGAATCGAAACTTTGATTTGATGGCGACATGAATGGACGACGGTTTTTATTGGAAAGCGACGCGAAGGCAAGTGGACTTTAATTAAATCACAGGCAAGTCAAAAACTGTAGTAAACTGACGGGTGAGAATCACGTAAAAAAGTAGTACCACTGGTCAAACTTCTTATCAAAACAGTGATTGATGACAGTCGGCATCATTAAACTGGTAAACATCAATTCGAGACTCAAAACACGCCGCCAAAGAGCTCGCGGACGCGTCATGTTTATTTGTTTTCGAACAAGACCTATAATTGTCATGAAACGTTGTCCGTGCTTGTCGTCGGCGGGGTACCTTATACCTTGCAAGAAGGCTGGCAACGTCTTTGACAAACAAAATACCCTCGAAAGTGGATAATTTTGCCTTAAAACCGGCGCCAGCTGTATTTGGCCCGACTGCTAGGCTGGCAATATAAAGTATTGCGTTCGATAAACTGCCTTAGGGTCATTGCCGGAAATGTTGATGTCACGATGCGTCATGCATCAGCATTTTGAGTTAAAATTATGCGGGAACAAGAATAAATGTAAACGGTTATGATTGCCCAGGGACCGGGGAGGCGATTGATTTACATTTTCATCGGTTTCAAATGCATTGGGGGAGGGTTTTACGGCTCGTGATGAACGTGTATCATGTTCATTGCTGTATTGTGAGGCAGAGGAATTTACAACAATGGGCTAGGAGCCTAACGGTACAGGCAATCAAAATGAAAGTCGTGGATTGAAAAGAAGCAAGCAATTCGAAAAGCAAAAAGAAAACATATCAGTCACGCGTGAAGATGGGCTGGAACTTCTTTCGTGGCGAGACCAAAAATCAAGAAAAAAGCATAAAGTATCAAATAAAGGTCGATTGAATGTTTTGAAAGGCAATGTAATAAAGTTTTAAAGAAAGTCTGGAATGGAATGTGCAATCAAATCACACGCAGATGGCAGCGCACCGATTTCTCGCTCGACGCAGCCAAACACGTATACTTACATTAACGGTGGAAATCGGTCATAGCCTGAGGCACTAGTGGTGGCGGGGATGGCTTATCGGGCAGGACCTACCACGATCTGGGGGCTGCTGGCTGCGCGGACGACGACACGACGTAATCCGCCTGTCAATACGTGCTCTCGCCCCCGAGGTAAGAGATGCTTGCAGTTCTTGCGCAGAGAATACGAGCCGCAATGTCTTCCTTCGCCCCCACGTCGCCATGCTCGATTGATCAAGCCGGAGGAGGGGGGTTACTGAAATGAGGCCGAGCTGAACTGAACTGTCGTCGTTGTCCTTCAAACCGTGCAGGGGTGGCTGGCTGGCTAACACTAACGATCGGTCTGTCGGGGGCAGGAGGCTCGTTGAACTTGAACGAAATTAGCCCTGGGCGAAGGGGAATGGATGGGAGGCTCGGGAGGTCGTAAATGCTTCGATGATCCGTCGCAAGGAAGCAAGCGATAGCGGGGGCGCGAGACTGGGTCCAGCTGGACAGTTCGGTTCTGAATCAGCGGGGGCATCTTGCAAGATGTCAGAGACAGGCGGGAAGGCTTTGAAGGGGGATAATGTTGGCTTTAAGTTTGGGCGGGAATGGAATTCAAAGAATTTTGACCATTCACCCCGATTGAAAGGCGTTTTAGCGTCCATAAAGCCAACTTTAACTGTCAAAAGTGCCGAAACTCAAATGCCAGAGCACTATAAACGCATCAAGTGACTTTCAAAAGCCCTCAGGACCGCTCCAAATGAACTTATAACGCAATGGTTTATGAAAATGAACCCAAATCCGGGTGTTTCAAAAGAAAAGGAAGCCGGCGGCGGCGAGACCGGATGGATGGGCAGCCCGAGAACGCCGCCGCAAGGCTTTTCGAGGGTTAGCCGTCGGCTGTTCTGTTCACCCAAATGGGATTAGCACAGTGAGGCACGGCAGGAACGGCGAGGGAGACCGCCGACGACCACAATGACACGACCTCTTCGCGCAGCAGAGGGCAGCCTGCAGACAGTTCTGCTCCAATTGGTCGCAAAAACGGCGAGCTTTGGCGCTGTTGTTGTCGGAACACAACAATCGGTTTTGGTTTTTACATTAACGGAACGGGGATTGAATTGGATCCAGCCAGGGTAGGGTGTTTGGACAATGGGATCGTTTTGGGTTCACGTGGAGTTTGAACTCTTTGAATGAAACTGATGGAAGGCCTTGAAAACTGTGAAAAGGAAGCCCCTGGGCACGTGGCTAGGTAAGTCAACTGATTACCCGATGGATTAGCACCCACCACTCGCGACGGGATCAGGAAAAGCATGCTTCACGCGGGTGGATAAGACGACAGAGGGGCTGGAATGACTTGAAACAACATCAAAAAGTCAATGTGTGACTTCTCACAAGCCAAATGGATGGCCGAAACTGACGGTGGTTGGGTCGGTAAGCATGAAGTACTTGCACATACACACGTAAAGTTAAAGTCTGAAGGCTTTTCGAGACCCGGGGTGCTTCACTCCAAACCGGAGTAGCACTCTGTCTTCAAACAAATACGACAAGGGCGCTCAACTGGCGAGACTATCAGCCCTGTTACAATTAGCCAGGCTCAACTCAACGAAAAAGCAAAAAACACAACTTTCAACCGATTCAAAACCCCACTGAAGCCAGCTTCAGCCACGTCCATCACCTCGGATTCGATCGCAGCCCGAAACGCACCGTCATCGCCGACGGAAAACGCGTGCCGGGATCGATTGGTTGCGCTCGGGCTCGACTCGCGCTCGGTGTCATCGCTCCCCTGCCGATGCGCACGCGCTCGACTGACCTTCCCTCACTGCGTGCGCATTCCCTCTCCCCCAAAAGCACTCCCATCGCGAAACCCCCTCTGCTACGGTACACACAAAGCAGGCTCATTTTCTTCCATCCGTCGCGTTGTTTTCCATCCGGATGCCGCTTTTCACCCCTAATTTCCTTATTTCCACCCATTATTTGCCCCCATTTTCCATCCCAAATCGATCCCCGTCAGTTTCACATCATTTTCGACCACATTTTTCCAAAATTTTCCCGACATTTTACCACTTTTTCTCGAGCTTTCTATCCACGACTTATTTCCTTCAAAGCAATTTCATCAAACATCCCTTTTTTCCAGCAGATCGCAATCATGCAGATCTTTGTCAACGGCTTGGACGGAGCTACCCTCAAATTCGACGTCGACGCCGATACCTCGGTTGCTGATGTCAAGGTAATATACTTATATCCACGAAATTTATATATTTTATATATAATTTCCTCCCTTTTCAGTCCGCCATCGGTGTTGAGAACTCCATCATCTCCTTCGGCTCCAAGATCCTTGATGTCGAGTCCGCTACCTTCGGCGCCCTCGAGATCCCCGATGAGGCTACCTTGAACGTCAACGTCCGCTTGCTCGGTGGTAAGGTCCACGGTTCCCTCGCTCGTGCCGGTAAGGTCCGTGCCCAGACCCCCAAGGTTGAGAAGCAGGAGAAGAAGAAGAAGAGGCGCGGTATGTTTTCACAACCCCCTTACAATTACATTTCCTAATACGAACTCGATTTTTAGGACGTGCTTTCCGCCGCATCCAGTACAACCGCCGCTTCGTCAACGTCGCTGTCCAAGGCCCCGGCCGCAAGCGTGGCCCCAACTCCAACCAAGCTTAAGTGGTGTTTTTTTATTGTTTTGTGAAGATCTTTCGTTGTATGATGGTCTTTTCACAGTAAATTTATAAAGTTTGTTGTTAACTTCACCAACCCCAGCCTAATCGATCCCATTTAATACTATTACGGTTTGTACTGAGAGGCTCTGTTGGTCGGATCCGGCCGATACTGCCAAAGGTTACGACTCGTGTTAGTAGGTCTAGAAGAAAGCTATTTGCGGACGCTCGGAGTTGAGCCTGGTTGTTTGGCCTGGAATATCGTTTTTAATTTATCAGTTTGTTCACGGTTGAGCTTTGTGCTTACCTGTTATATCGAAGTTCATTACCATTTAGTCGTCGAATTTGTACGATTGTGTTCGAATATCGGTTAGGGGCAGCAAACACGGATCGGATAAGGCATTGTGATATGATTAGAGTTACGATTAACTTTCGAAATGGCATTGCTGGCTGGCTGAAAGCGAAACTGAACTAGGAACAGGTCACTAATCGGTTATGAGGTATGAGTAAATACTGCGGCACGAGTTATGGTTATGGCCTTTGTCCGGAACTTGTTTGTTGGCAACACAAATGTCACGGAACGCGTGCCAAAGTCAACCTATTTTATATTTAGATGATGTACTTGTTACCGGAAAGGTGTCAACCACCTTTCTTTGACTTATTATAGGGGGTCCACTCGTACGGATATTGAAGAAAGTTGCGTGAGACAAAAGTTAATATATATCCGGTGGTAGAAAACACAAACACGCTTAATGTTGTTCCACCGGATGCCCAAAAGCGAACTGTATGTGACATGCTTAGCGATGACGCTAAAAGAGTGTCTTATTTTGTCGTCACTCCCGCCACTATTAGTAGTATTATAAATTGAGGGGGCGAGACTACGATGCCAGCTAGCCAGTTAGCAACCATGACGAGCCTTAATGAGCAAAGCACGCAAAAAAGGTTGTCAATTACGCCTACAGGCAACCCACCTATGACTATTACCTGAAATTTGTCAACCTAATTCGTCAGATCCCCAGAGGAATACCCTTTATGGTGGTCATAGCCTTTTCGAATATAGCTTTATATATTTGGCTTCGCGCGTTGGCCTAATGCCCGTCAAAGAACCAAAAATTGTCGCCATTTTACCTTTTTATTGTGTCTGCCCTGGGTCGCGGTCGTGTCGAGCTAATGGCGTGCGAGTCTTGCTAAATTTGTACCCGATTTCTGACCGTTTTTCTATTTTTAGCTCCGAGTCATGTCTGTCCAGTTGCTGCACAAGTCCCTGGATTACGTCAACGAAAGTAAGTTCCTCGATGGTTGAGCTACTATAATCTCAAAGGGCCTATCCATTGCCATGCAAAAGCTAAATACTAGAACGTAATAAAAATATTTTCTTTCAGCCGACGGATTAGGCGAAAAAAAGAGCAAGAAGCGACACGGAAAGTCTGCCGTCGCCGAGGAACGCGACCTCCTCCGAAACCTCGATGACCGCTTCCAGTATGACGTCGAATCTGGGGTCCTGGTCAAGAAGAAGCGCGATCAGCTCCACAAAAGAGAAGGCGATTTGAGTGGGTTGTTCAGTGACAGGGATGCTAAAAATGTAAGTCCTTTATATGGTTAATTGCTCTAATTAGGGGGATTAGTTCTTGCTAAATTGAGTTATCGTGTACTTAATTTCCTCCCTCAAATAGGATTATGTTTACGCCCCCAATAAGATTAGCTTTTTATATAGTCATTGAGGATGTGTCCTTTTTGCAGGGATACTCGCTTGTTGATCAGTACCGCGACACAAAGCCTCCGGATGTCGCTGCTCATAATCGTCGATACCTTCATTATGCTGAGAAGTTCAAGGTGAAAAGTGATGTCGTTCATCAGATTACGAAGCCGATTCGGAAGGCGAAGAAGCAGAAGGAGGCTAAGTTGAATTCGCGGTTTGATTTGAAAGGTAAGACCTTTTTAGTTTTCGAAAAGATCGTAATTGAAAGCGTTTCAGGCACTTTGATCGACAAAAAGAAGGGTGCCAAACCCGAGCCAACATCCGTCTTCGACGACTCCGACTTCGATGCCATAGCGAGCCTTCAACACTCGAAGATCCAGGAGAAGATCAAGCGGGTCAAGTAACTTTGTAACTAATTCCATCGTAATGTTTCATTTTTTGTTGATTTTGGGTTGTGAATGAAGCGAGTCCGAAAAATCAGTTTATTACAAGTTTCAACCGGTTTAAGACAGATTTCAGTTTCTTAGACATTCTTCGGGCTATCACTGATAGGCGTCCTCGGGCTGTAGTCACGACGACTGCTGCGACGGCTTCGGCGACTGCGTCGAGGGCAGCAACAATCAAAGCTCGGACAGCATCGGAAACACGGGCAGCAGCAGCACAGGCAGCAAACACAGAAGACGACGGAAATGGCAATAATGACCATGGTGGCTATGTACAGATAGCCGAGAGCGGTGCCGTTCTTGATGTGGGTGATGACAGTGTCGATGTGGCCGAAGAAGCGGAATTGTTTCTTTTCCTCGATTTTCTCGGTTGTTGTGCCATTTTTGTGTTCATCCTTGACAGATTTGAATACGGTTTTGAAATAGTTTCCGACCGGGACGAGGTAACTGGAATACGGTATTCAAAATGGGGTTTTTGAGGGGTTGAATTACCGTTCATAGGCTTTGACCAGCCTGGAAGGGCCTTCTGTCGTTTCGATATCAGTGGTGTTAGTTGTCTCTTCACAGTTAGTTGAAGTGACAAGCGCTAGAATCACCAGAAATCCAAGGCACAGGCCATAGGACCCTGGAATTCTAGACACCCGCATCTTTACGGTGGCCAGTTGTCAGTAATGACCATTATTGGGGTCCTCGGATGAGTAATAGTGGTTTTTGATAATGCAAATTTTTGTTTTTATCATCAAAATGAAGTTGAAAACAAACTCGAAAGTTCAAAGCCCCCTCAACCGGAACCCTTTGATTCATCATCATCACCCCCATCACGCATGACATGATCCACCTGGTCGCGTCGCGCATGCATTTCCAATTGATGACACACCGAAGCCCACTTGAAACCACTACCCCACCGCCCCCAAGGCCAAACCGCCTCCGGGCATTAACACAAGCGACGACCCGGGTTGCGCCCTTGGCCCGGTTCCAATGAATGAAAACGAATGAAAAAAGCGCAGCACTTCATTTGACACGGCTGTCGACCCGAGCATCAACCCACTTCGTAATGTGTTCCTTTCGTCGTTTTCGACTGTAAAGATAAACTATTTTTTTCGATTGCTCAAAGGCGATAGGTAGCGCAAACAAAACTTCTGAAAGTGTTGTCCTTTTTGTGGTTGGTGGCTGGCTTCAAGGCCGCCGCTGGCTGCTAGACCACAACTACTTTCGACTTGACTACTATCCGTTCGAAAAGGTCGATTCAAAAGCAGGACCGTCGTCGTCTCGGAAATGAATGAATGCATTACATTGGTGGTGGGCCTCGTCGCTAGGGGCCCGCACTTTGTTTCTATCGATTTGTATTATGGCTGCATGAGTTAGGTACTGACTGTGTGGCGGGATCTTCCATGTACGCGGTCGGTCGTGGCCATAAAAAGCGGCCGGAAACACCTTTTATGGCCCTTCTTATCAGACTTTTTTGACATTGAAACAGATTCCGTTACCTATTTTTGCTTTTTTCGTGTTTTTCGTTTAAAAAAGTACTTTCGCGCCGTCAATTTCGCCAACTTTTTTTCAAAAACCCTATTTCTTAGCCACCGCCCGCGGCGATGACGGACCCCTCATCCCTGCAAGTCCTCGTCGAAGCCTCCTCGACGTCATCCTCGTCCACGGCGTCGCCTGTTCTAACCCCAAACTCCACCGGTCTCCAGATGAATGTGCCCGGGCCGCCAGATTGCCAGGGAGATTCAAATTGGCGGAGGATAGCCAGCTACAGTGCGTGGTACCTGTTTGTTATCTGTTTAGCGCCGCCATTGATAGCCTTGTTCGCTGACTTTATCATTGGATTCGCCGTTGATTATGATCAGCTTTTGAATTATGAATGGACTTGTGGGGTTGGTTTTTGACACTTTTTAGCACTTTTTATTACCGTAATTCAGCCAATTAACATTTGAAACTTTCAGAAAGCCTACTTGCCATCTGTATCCAGAATCGTCAACCTACCAAAAGAACGGACAGTCTTCCATCTCGGCAGCCTTGGTAGCATTGCTTTTCGGTGTTTTATTGTTATTTATTACTGTAAGTTTGACTCACCGGTAACACTTCGTTTCATTTTTGCTCAAATTTTAAGTTCAAACTTTCAAAAAACCCATTTTCAGACCGCCTGGCCCGCCGTCTCAGCATCTCCCGAGGCAGTCGAGTCTGGCGCCGCTTCGTGGCCCCGGCCATCCTGCTCTCCGGCCTCGGCGAACTCGTCTTCCAGGTCGCCATCACAGTCGTCGGCGAACGCGAACACGGCGACTTCCACATGTACTTTTTCATCAGCTTCACCCTGTGTGCCGTCACCTACTTCCTGTTGATCACCATTGTGACCCGGTATCGACCCAACTATGGCGACAGTGCCGTTCTCCAAGCTTCTTTTCGGCTAAAGTTGCTCCTGCTTGTAATGACGGTGCTTCTGATCCCCACTATTGGGACCTTTTTCGTCCTTTATTGGGGGTATTGCGTCACTTTCGGTAGGTCACTTTCAAACTGCATCCTATTTCCATAAAATGGGATCATCTTTCAGCTTACAACGCGTTCGCCCTGTCCGAATACGTGACCATCCTTGCCATTTTCGGGTTCCACTCCACGGCCATGCTGGATCTCAAACATTTGCATTTTGCCTTTATAGTTCCAAAGCGGAATACTTGAATTTTTATGACATTGCCAAACTGACTTACCAAAACGTGTACAACCTCCAAAAAGATACGGTATCGAAAAAGAATAAAGTTTTTATCACTTTTTGTGTTTTATTGAAACTCCAAAGCAAAATGCCAAAATGTAGGAAGCAAAAAAAACTAATAAAAAAGATCATTCGCTACGTATGTACAACGTAAACAGATTTTTAAGAATAGAAAAACCAAAAAAATAATAAATTATTGCCGACGAGGCTGCAGTGGCGCGGTCGCCAGGCGAGACTGGGGGAACATGTCATGGTAGCTCGTCGCTGGCACGTAGGAAGCTTCAATCAGCTTTCCGGCAAAGTATCGGCCATGCAGAGCGCTGACACAGTTGTGGGCGACTAGCACGGTTGGGCATTTGACGTAGACGCAGCCATTCGGGGATGCCTTGTCGACATGAACGTGGAGGACACCTGAAACAGACACAATCAGTAAATTAAGTCGAGTGTTGCAAGAAAAGTCAAGAAAAACAAACCTCCAAAGGCAGTACATTCAATAATGACATCATCGGCGACGTCTTCATCCCAATTGGGCCCAGTCTCTGTGGCCGGATCAAACATATTCGACAGCATGAAGCATTGCGTCGCGTATGGCGGTGCCGACGACGGTTGCACAGCTATCGCATCACGAGTGGCTTGAGGGATCGCGAGACCGCTGCCTTCTGCGAGCTTGGCCATGACATGCAGACGCCCAGAGTGGCCGAGCTCCATCTTCTCATCATTGGCGAGACGATCATTGTTGGACGTCTTTTCGGGGGAGGCCTTGCGAGGCGGTTCCTCGTTCTCCTCAACCTTGATCCGTAGCGGCTTTCCAGCGATTTCGTAGCCATTCATTTGCTCCAGGACCTTCTTGGCGTCTTCGGCATTGCGGAATGCGAGTTTAGCGAAGCCGAGAGAGTTGCGATCCTTGTCCTTGACGACTTCACAGAGGGTAACCTTGCCGAAGGGGTCGAAGATCTCGAGAAGCATCTTGTTGTTGATGTCGGGATGGAGGTTCTCGACGATGAGATTCATCGGCCCAGTCGAGTTGAAGGAAGACGAAAAACCAAGAGCGCCACCGAGGGTCTGGGCTGCTTGGCGGTTGCGTTCGGCGCCGGAATGTTGGATTATAAGCGGGGCACCGAGAAGTCGCTGCTTGTTGAGGCCGAGGGCCAGGCTGACGGATTCCTTCTCCCAGAACTCGACATAGGCTATGCCCTTACTGCGACCGGTGCGGGAATCGGTGATGATACGGACATCACGAACGTTGCCGACGGCACCGAAGAACTTCTCCAAATCGGTGGGGCGAGTGTCACGGGCGAGCTGAAGAATGAAAACAGTACGTTCATCGCGTTCTTCGGGGGTCATGTTGGGGTTGCAACCTTCGGGCATTTCGTTGGCGGGTTGGAAATACATCCTGAAATTGGAATAGATTAGCTTTGAACGGTTAAGAAAGATAGGTAGACTTACACGTCACGCCGTTCAGGCCCAGGAAGCCGAGTCGTCCGACGCCAGGTCGGCGGCGGCGATCGTCGACGGCTTCGGCGCTCATACGGAGATCGGCTGCGACGTCGGCGGTCATGATCACGGGGGCTTCGAGACCTGCGACGCCGTTCTGGGGTGCGTGACCGACGGCTCCGACGTTCAGGGGTTCGGGAGCGACGACGACTCCGACGGCTGCTACGGTCCTCGTCACGATCGCGGTCTCGACGGCTGCTGCGTTCTGTCTTGTCTGACTTGTCCTTCTCCCTGAAAACATCAACATTAACCTCCATTCAACCCAATATCGCCCCAATCCCAGTCCCGAGTCTCCATAATATCCACAGGCAACGAACACAGTCAGTCTGAACGTTTCCTGAAAAGGCTAATCGTTTTAAAACTATACAGAGACGTGGGTGTTCTGATCGATGAAACTTTCGACTGTGCCGTGTTCTGTTCAATACAAAGAGTTAGTGATCCTGAAAAAGCATGCGGAAGGTGATTGAAGTCCGTAAAGGTACCTCGTGTTTTGAGTCTTTCGGAAGACTCCGAGCGTTCAGCGTTCACAGAAGGATGACGGAATGATGAATGCAGTCACAAACAGAATGAGAGGGTCTGTAAAACTAGGACTGTGCTTTAGACCTGTTTCACCAAAAAAGAAGGGACAATTAAAACCAACAAAAAGGATCTTTTTGGCAGAAAAACAACTCCTCGGCTCACACAGATGGGAGGCACGGCTCAGCGGACTTCGGGGGTCATCATCTCTTTTGTTGGACCATTTGAATGTTTTCTCATCTGCAGAACATTGGAACTTTTCAACGGATATTTCCCCAAGATTATTACAAAAGCTATTGCACTAGGTAAGCCTATGTAAAAGGAGTGAAAATGAAAACCAAAAATTACCCAGTTCGACGTTCAGAGGATCGGGAGCGGCGTCGACGGCTGCGTTCACGTTCGCGATCACGGTCTCGACGATCACTGCCACTGTCAGGAGTCCGGGGAGAGCGACGCTTGTCAGATGATCGGGAGCGGTCGTGGTCGCGGACGGGCGACTTTTCCTTGTCGGAATTGTGGCCGTTTTCTTTGGAATCGCGGTCATTGGTGGGGGTTTCGACGAGGCTGGAAGGGAGGGTGTAAGAAAAGCAAAACAGAAGGTAAAAAGTGGAAACTTACGGTGGGGTGGATGGAGAAATGTCCATTTCGGCCATGGTGTCAGGCATTCGGGGGTTTGACGTTAAAATCTGCAAGTTTTTGACGTTAAAAGAAATTTTTGGAGTTTGGAATCGTCAAAGATACGCGAAATGGGTCCGTAAAACGAAAAAGGAGACTTGCAAAAATCGGCAAATTTGCATTCGCGACGCAAAACGAAAAAAACGCATAAATGGAAGAGCGCACTAACGAAACACATGCTTATCGATGACTATGATGAAAAACCAAACCCATCCGTTCTCCTTTTATGCAAGAACAGAGCGATATCGCAATAGCAAAGGTCACAACAGCGCAAAAGCAAGCCAAAGGCGACCGAAAGCAACGTGTTCGCAACCCGGAGGGACAATCAATAACACTCAATGAAGACATTGGACGCTATAGACCTCCCAGGGTTCACAATTGCGCACACACAACCATAACAATACACATCGCGTGCGTCTGAACAGCTGCCAACTCGCGCCATTGTGCAGCTAATGAACAACGAAAAGTAAATTGTGAGCGGACCCAAACCGCATACATTTCATATATCCCAAACTTCCAAATTCAACAATTTTATCTCAACAAAATTTCAAAAAGCAACAAAAAACTCAACAAAACAATTTCAAATCAACAAATTTCAAAGACCAATCCATTTCTTGGGCTCATTGGCGGCCAACAGCCTAGGATCAACGACTGCAATGTTCTCAGTCTTGCGCTTGTGAGCCCGATTGAAGACATCCTGGGTCGCCAGCGGCTTGAAGTTGGTGTCGCTGATCGGATGGATCTTCGAGTCGGCCCAGCCAACCTTGGACACGATATCGGTGTTCCAGTGGCGGAACAGGGCTGACAGCTCCCAGAGAGACGACTCCATGGCGCGGCAATCTTTGAGGGAAGCGGTTTCGTCGTAGGGATCGGAATCATGGCTGGCTGGCTGCTCGCGATGGAGGAGTTCCTGGACGACTTGATGGTTGATGAACATGTTGCGGAGAGATGGCAGCAGGACGGAGATCAGGTCGACGGAAGCGGTCAGGCAGATTCGGGAAACGCGTTTGACGACGCCGGCGACGATGTAGGCGGGGATGTGGCTAAAATGGGGCTTATTAGCTCCAAAATATATATAAAAAGGAAGCTACTCACGTCGAGGACATGTAGGAATCAAAGTTTCCAACGAATTCCACCGCTTCAAAAGACGGGAACGTCACAAGGGCCGGCAGTTTGGCGTAAAGGGTGTCGAAAAAGTGAGGATAGGCGCTGAAAAGATGAAATTCATCCAAATTCAGAGACATTTTATATATAAAAACTCACAAATTCCGGGTCAACATCAATCTGGCCATGCCTTCCAACGCAAAGATCCCGTAATTCGTGCCCGGCCGTTCGATAAAGGCCGTCAGAAAGTCGCCAAGCATCTCGGGCTCCTTGAAATCGGCCATAACCGAGCTCGTCAACTTCCGCAGGACCGGGACGACCATGCTTTGAGGGATTCCACGGTACAGCTGCTTCAGCCAGACCTTCTCGAAGACAGCGCATCGACGAGACTCGGTGAACTCGAACTTTTCGTACTCTTTGCAGTACAGCAGCGGGTAGAGATGTTCCTTCGGCGATGGCATGTTGATCAGAAACTTCCACAAGTTCTCCGTCGTCGCGTTTGCATTGTCCAGCGCTTCCGGGTGCAGCTCGAGGTACGTGAAGAAAAACACGTAGAGATCGGCGTTCTTGAAGAGCAGCGAAATGACGGCGCGAGCGCAGGCTTCCGGGACTTTTGACTGCTTCGAGAAGGCGACGACTCCCTGAAAAGTCGAGTTTTACGACTGTCAGACCAGAAAATTGTCCTACCTCCAGAACATTAGTGATAACCGGAGTCACAGAAGCTTTCGTACCAACAATGCGGAGCGGCTTGGTCGACTTCGTGACGAGTTCGCGGATTTTCGGGAGATTCTGCAACGACGGATTTGAAACGCATAAAACCGAAGAAATACAGTGAACTCACATCTTCTCCGCCATCCAACAACTCCTTGATGGTTTCTGCATCGGTGGCGGGATCGAACGAGAGCTTTTCGATGCTCATAATGGGGGAATTGGTGAAGTCTGAAGAGCACAAAGAAGTGCAACGAACTGACTGTGTGCTTGCGTTGTGCACATCTGTGTTTTCATTGTTTGGGGACATTTTGCCAATGGCAGTGCAACTTTTTCAGTTTGAATCAGTGTTTCGATAGACAGCAATAAAAGTCTCCTAACTTTATACAAGTTTCAATGCAAATCTAACAATCATAAAATCCTTTAAAAAACAGACAATGTTAACCCTATCATTCTTCAGCTCATATTTCATACGCAAGAATGCCCACCCTCCCTCCTCAAAGATATTTACAAACCCCGACCCATAAAGAATTCCCTAGTTTCATACAACATAAAATGACCCCCAATTTTCTCAATTTTGACATGGCGCTTTCGGTAGTAGGGTACTTCCGCTTGGGGGTAGCAACGATCGGGCCGATGTTGGAGTGCTGGTCCTGAAAGAAAAAAATGGTTACGATGACTATAAATTTAACTAGTTTCAACTCACTTTGTAAGCTTCGAGGTACTTGTTCACGTCCTTCGGGGCCCGGCTTTTCGTCTTCAAATTGTGAATCTCGACCGTTTCATCTGTCCGCTTCTCTTTGGCCAGGGCTCGCTGGATGCGGATCATCTTCCGCTCGATCTGGTCAATCCGCTTGTTTCAACGCTTGGACGTGGGCAAAGTTTCGTACATACATTCTTGATTGGTAGAACTTTGAAGACGGATGAAGATGAAGTAGAGGGGGCAGAGGTAGTAAGACCTGAAACATGTTGATAGAATATAAAAAACATCAATCAATCACGGAAAAAAGGTTCATCTACACGAAATCCACGAATAGAACCGTTTAGTACACTGATATGGGGTTAAATATCGACAAAACGGTTTCAAATATGGTCGAAAAGACCTTCCATGACAAACAAAAAAGGCAAGAATGCCAACCTTTGAGCGGAAAGTCATCATTTTACACCCTATCCTCTCGGACACACGTTGCTAGTTGTGCCTGGATCAGCGTACGTCAACCAAAAGAGGGTTGCGCAGTCGGCCAGTCGATTGTCGGCACCAACCGACTTAAACGCCCCGGCTCTATTAGTTGTTAACTTATAAATTTGTATCAGAATCATTTGCCTTTTAGATTTTATGTATACTTACCAAACTGTTATCACCACTTTGTTACTATTGTTGCTATATTGTTAGTTCGATCTGATTATGAATGTGAATTTTGTGTTTTTTGAGCATGTTTTGTTAGAATATGTAAATCAGTTTTTAAGTTTAGTATACTCAAATTTCAAAATTAATAAATTGAGGTGCATTACAGTGTCTTTATCAAAAGAGGAGTTAGCATGGACTGTATTTGAGAGTGTTATCAAGTATGTGGGCATGTGCTTTTTTCGTCCACATATCTAGCTTTTGAATAGTTATTGATTGTGCGTATATGGTGGATGTTCCATGCATCGTTACGATAGCGCCGCGCCCCCAACCTAGACGCGAGCGAGATCTAACCCTTAATTAGTTGTGGAACTGCGCGTTTACCTACTTGCCGTCTCTCTTCTTTTTTATTTCTTTTTTTTTAGGCATAAAATATGAAGGTCCTTGAGCATTTGTTGTTGGAAGATGGTTTTGAGTAAGCTTTTGTTTGAACGAATTCTTTTCTTTTTTCATAGAATGATCCTTTATATTTCTTTTTTTACAGATCTGTGCTACTAATGTGCGACACGCAAGATGACTTATGGCAGATGTACAACATAGTGCACCGTGGCGATCGCGTAGAAGCCGTAACGACCCGTAAAGTAAAAGGTTGTGATAAGCGAGTTAGATGTCTTTTAGAAGTTCTTGTGACTTCGGCAGAATTTGATCCGGCTTTCGACGGAATACGTTTTCGTGGTTACACCACTTATGCCATTGAAGTTGTGCCCGTTGGATATAGCCATACACTGCAAATTGAACTAAATCAACAATTTAAAATAACAAAGAAACGTTGGTTGCCTATGGATTTCCAGCGAATGGAGACAAGTATCGACGTGCGCCATGAAGAGCAAATGGCCGCTGTCGTGTTACACGAAGGCGTTGCCCAGATTTGCCTACTGAAACGCAGTATGACCACCATTAAAGCCACCGTCAACATGCAGGTAGCTCGGAAACGCGCTGGGGCTACTTCTGGTCACGAAGCCAGCGTTCAGGAGTTTCTCGAAACTACGGCAAAGACGTTCATGCGTCATATCAAAGTTGAACAAATGAAAGCGGTCATTATCGCTGGCCGTGGCTTTATCCAGAACAGCTTTCTAAAAACTTTGAAGAATGTCGCTGATCAAATGGGTCAGCCGATCACCAAAAAGCAGAGCGAAAAGTTTGTTCTTGTCTCTGTTTCAAGCGGCTACAAACATTCCGTGAAAGAGATTCTAAATAGTCCAGAAACAGTTAAAGCTCTGGCGAATACTGTGGTAAGTTTACATACATACATTAGTTTTTTTCTTACATAAACTTACAAATATTGTTTTTCAGGCCAGAGAAGAAGTCAAAGCTATAGACAAGTTCATGGGAATGGTTATGAATGACCCTTCACGTGCATTTTATGGCTACAAACATGTGTCTATGGCTAACGAGCTGGTCGCCATCGACACATTGATGATCTCAGATGCTTTGTTACGCTCCAATGATCTTGAGGAACGCAAAAAGTACAACGACTTTGTTGAAGATGTGAAACTTAACGTTAGTTTAAACTTTATGCAAAACAAAAAAATCAGTTAATAATGACATTTACGCCTTTTCAGAAGGGCAAAGTACTAGTTTTCTCAAGTTTGCATCCTAGCGGTGAACAGCTCAACATGATGACTGGAATCGCCGCCATTCTGCGGTACCCACTAGCGGAACTTGAAGACGAAGACATGGAGGAAGCCGAAGAAGACTGGAGCAAGAGTTTAGCTGTAAAAGAGAACGATCTTAAAATTAAAGAATTAATTAAAAGCGATTTTCCTGAACTGCATTCCAAACTGATGGAACGTGCAGCTGTTTACTATGAACACATGGGAAAAGGTGGTTATGAGAGCAGCGGATTATCTGATACCGAATTAGACATTGAAGAAGAAGAAGACGATGAAGATGACACTGAACAACCTCCGCCTCGACCGTACATGACGCTTGGGGATTGCATTATCGGCAAGAATTAAACAACACACTTTGCCTTACTGACTCATTGATATCAAATAACTTCCAAACTGTTGTATTTAATCTAAAAATGTTGTATTTAATAATATATTAATAAATAAAAATGCCAAGAATATGTACTTAAGTATGACTGGACGTGCATGGGAGCCAACCACAACCCATAGATTACACGTTTATAACATTCAGCATTACAAATGACGACGTTTACATTTTGGTTACCACAAATTTATTGTTTTAAAGCGTTATCAACTTATTACTCAACCCAATCTGTCTACCCCACGCTAAAATAAGATTAGCTTATTCTAATCTGAGCTTTGTTGTGCAAAAAACTCACAAAACAGCTCATTAGGACCGTGTTATAGGGTTGTTTTTTGGATTGGAAAACTGTTTTCTCATACCAGCTCACATTAGCTTCCTTTGAACCGCGAACAATGTTGTATGGTGTGGAATACATGTTTTACATTGCCTTTATGATGTGCATTATTTTAAATGTGTTTCTACTGTACATTGTGAAGTGTTATACGTCCAGAAAGATGCAAGCTTTCGGTAATTTGATAACTCAAACTATTGTCGTTGATATTTTGACATCTGCTGCCATGACTTTGATACAATTTGTTAGTTTTAGACGTTTTTCGTTGTTTTTGATGTGTAAAATTGTGTTTTTAGACAGTAGAATCAAAAAACGGTATTGCTTTTTACGGTTCTGGAAATTCATGGCTGCCATTACATGGCCAATGGAACTGCTCACCAATTATAGTTTTTACAATTACGAACAACGTCATCTTCTGGGGCGTTCCTATTCAAGCTTTGTACCGGTACATTATGATTGTCAGGTGAGCAAACCCAATCAATATGTGCGATAAAAGCAGGTTTTAGGAAACAAAAAGTGCCCCCATGGCTGCCAACACTCATTTATACCATTATCTGCTTGATTATTTTTATTTCAACATTTCCAACTGCTTACTTTTCCGTAATTGGTTCACCACTACAAAATATAAAACCACTTGAGTTCTGGCAAGATAAAGACACACAAGAAATGTGTGTCATTGAAGTTGTGAGTGTCCCCATTTGACTGTTTACGCCTTTTTTCAACGTCTTCAAAACGCCTTCAGCTCTCATGGCCAGTCCTAACCTACCTCATTGGCATGGTAACCGCGTATTCAATTGGAATTTCATTACTTTTATGGTGCAACAAACAACTCAACAAGGCGCTAGACGATGTTCAGATGCACTTTACGGCCAAAACAAGACAAATTCACAAGGAAATTACACGTAAACTGTATGCCCAGGCAGCTGTTCCTATGGTTATGAGCGTTTTATCCGTTTCAATTAGCGTGTGTTTGTTCTTTAAACTCAATGCTGGATTGACGGTGGCGCTGTTGCTTGTGCCTTATCCATGGATTGTTGTTATCAATCCGATGTTGACGCTTTGCTGTATTCGGCAGTATAGAAGTGTTGCGACGGCTATTTTACGGTGGAAAAAGGTTGAAGTTAAGAAAAGTAGTGTTTCTGTGGTTACGGATGGGAAGTGATATAAAATTGTGATTTTATTTAACGTGTTTTTGAAACTCGAAGTAACATTTTTGTTTTTAGATTAAAATTAAAGATCAATTTTTGCCAAAAAAGAGCTTTTTTCTAAATTTTATCAGTCGAAAACGTAAAAACACACATTAAAAATCACTATGATTATGCCATTTCAACCTTCCTATGAATCACTATACTCTTGCCAGTCCCTTGAACTACAAAAACACCCACTCCCACCCCCATTCAACCAAAAATACCATCAAACGTTCGAAAGTTGCAATATTTCTCCAATGAGCGCTGGATCAAAGGCATCGGCGGTCACGAGCGCAAGAAACAAAAGCTTCGAATCGCCCATGTGCGGCAAAGATAAAAAGAATCACAAATTGAGCCCTCGGTCATGGAGCCTCGGACCTACTTACAAGTTCACGGCCGCTACCAACTTGCGCAACCGTGATTATGCACGAAATTGGGTGCTATGGGAAAGTTGAACTCGTTTCCCTTTCAAAAATAGCCAACCAACCTTGTTTATAATAAACATTTATTAAAACCATCATCAACACCACTTTGTATAAAATTTCCAAAAACTTACAATGTACAAAATAAAATAATGAGCTAATTAAGTCAATTAGTGAGATTGCACCGGGCTTCACTGAGGTATGCCTTTGATGGCAGACATGGCAACTGGTCCTTTGAAGATCATGTTTTGAAACTACAACAAGATAAGCGAAAAAACATTCAGGAATGTACTACCGCGGGTACGGTTTCATAACTGATCTTCTGATATAGGCTGTCAGGACTGCCAGGGGCATTGACCTGGTGTTTTGAAGCGGCTTGCCTCAGGGCCTCGGGCGTGCGTGGTCGCCAGGGACCATCTACGTATCTGTTATCGGTGAAAAGTGAACTTCTGTTGTGGCGGGGATTTGGTGGACTGTGGCTCATGTACTGTTCGCAGTTTTTCAGCGCTCCAGGCGCGGAGGAACAGAAATCCTTGTCTTTTTGATGACATACTACTTCGGAATTAAAGGTTGTGATGGATGTGTCTGCGCATGGCGTGGTTGGGGTTGTTGTTGTTGTGTTCATAGGAGTAGGTTGAGCTTGTTTTCGGAAGTTTTTGACTATTCTTTTGATGTATCTCGAAGCTAGTGAAATAAGGACGCTAACAATGACGACGATAAGGATCAATTGCCAGAGGGGAGGTAAAGCGTTGCTTTCAGCGGCACTCGTAGGAGGAAAATAGTCAGTATCGTGAATCAGCGTCATTGCAAACTGGCATTGTGCCCCGTAGAACCCTCTCGGACACACGCAATGACTGGAGGATACTGTATTCGCACAGTAGCCGCCATTTTGGCATTTCGATTCATGGCACTCCTTATCGTCGGTCTCGCACCGAAATCCGGAGAAGCCAGCCGGACAATCGCACATTGGCTGCCCTTTCCTTTGAATGCAGACGCCTCCATTATGGCATTTGAACGATCTGCAGACGGCATTCGGACCGACGTAATCACGTAGTCGCCGTTCACATTTTGATCCATAGTATCCGCCCAGGCATTCACAACGGTAGCCGAGATCGGTCGCGAAGTCGTTTACACATTTGGCGCCTGAAAATTGATTTAATTAATTCATAAGTCATTTATCAAAAAAGGCGCCAATTTCATTATAAAGCTATCCAAAGACATGTAAAGGGTACACCTTGTGTTGATTTTTGATGAGGTCACCCAATATTCCCATCCTTTTTTGGAATTTAATTTAGGCCCCCTGGGTCGCGGCGTAAAAGACATCTGTCTATAGAAGGAGGGTGCGGTGATGGCAGCGACTGGTACCCATTAAAAAACACCCTTCGAAACACATCGCGAAACGGTGGTGGGTCTGTTTGGCCGTTTACGTAACCCGGCTCAAAAACGACTACATTGCCCTAGGGAATAAACCAAACCCCGCGAAAAACAACTAGCCCCAGGAGAAAAGCGTCAAAATAGCTTACCGTTGGAACAACTATCCGGCTTACAGAGCGTGATCGGAATGTCGCAGTTTCGTCCCGTCCAGTTGTTATTGCATTCGCAGGTGAAGCTCTTCTGATCTCTGCTGTTTTTACAGATGGCACCGTTGAAACACGGCGAATCGGAGCACGACGTCGCCCGCTTCTGGCACAGTCGACCAGTCAGACCTTCAGGGCATTCACAGACAAAGTCGCTGTTGTCAGGGAGCATGTGGCAGGTGCCGTTGTTGGTGCAGGGGCTGGAGGCACAGTCGCGGACGGCGATACTGCATGTGGGGCCCGTGAAGCCGGGGGCACAGCGACAGACAAAATCGCCGCTGGCATCATCTGCCACGTCGCAGGTGCCGCCGTTCTTGCACATGTTCGTCGATTGGCACTTTGTCAGGTCTGAAATTTGAAGTGATTAAGTTAATTTGGTACTAATGATGATGTAAACATACCATAAGCGCAGTTCTTGCCGCCGTAATTCGGGAGGCAAATGCATTCTCCTGGAAGATTACAGTATCCTTGGCAGCCGTATGATGGAATGCACTAAAAACATAACAATTAAACTCAAAAATGATAAATTTAAACCATGGCTATGGCTATGGACACCTGCATCATTTGCATGTCAATAAAAACGTATCAAAAAAAACCCACCTGATCACATTTAGGACCCGTGAATCCAGAAAAGCATTCGCAACCTCCCCGGCCATTGCAAATGCCCTTTACACACGAATCAGGATCACAAACTGGGCTCAAAGGATGGCTTCGTGCTGGAATTCGAGAACACTTTTCACCGCCAAACCCATCGGCACACACAATCCGGTACTGTAGCTCAATCTTGACATTGCCAGCGCCTGCTTTGAAGTTGAGGTCCCGCGACGTCCAGGTCGTCGATGGCTGCGCGAGGTCGGTGAATGTCTGGGGATAGGTTACTGAAACAGAACGGTCATTAATTAGATCAAGAAAGAGAGTTCTTATCAGCAACCGGAAGCCAAAGGCAAGGTTTATCGGTGTTAGGCACACTTATTTGGCACCAAAAAAGTGTGTCAATATGGCTATTGCCCTCCTGCCCATAAACCCCGGTCATAAAGTAACGAATATCATTACATCGCCGAAAGGAAACCGGGCAAACACACATTACGACATCAAAAAAGTTGCGTTTCGGCATATTTCAAATATGCAAATTTCCGATTCGCATAAAAAGGCTACTTACCATTGGAAATGCTGGGACTGAACAAGCTGACGGCGAAGGTGAAATCGGCCTGAAAGAAGATGAGTGTTATTACTGTGTCAATGTGCCCCGAAAAAGCAAAATTCCATCACCGCCAATCCACCAGCAGGGTCGGCCTGTCAATGTTTCGATTATCCCCACAAAACAGAAGCAAATTGAGTTGCGTCAAATCCGTCACCAACCGACGGAAGGCCGTCTTTGACTCTGCGCTAATCGCCTTTCCGGAAAGAGTGGCCGCCTGCTGTTTTGATTCGCGCAATTCCGCCGGTTTATACACCGAATCGAAACAAAGAAACTTTTTAGGCATCGATTGTTTTTTCGACTTTTTTTAACCCCTAAACTTTAAAAATGGACAAAAAATACAACTTACCATAAGAGTATCACCGTAAATCGGCATTTCAACGTTAGTTGAAGTCGGGAAATCGAGCTCTGCCGATCCGAAGACGCATTCTTCATTCAATTTGAAGACGTGTTGGAACTGCTTTAGACACAGAGTTACTGGACAATGTGAAGTCGAACATTTGTAGGTTTCATGTGATGCTGAAGGGTGTATTCTGTTGAAGCGAACTTGAAAACTTGCTATTTGGTCCTGAAGCAAAAAACGATTTGTTAAACAAAGTCGTCTAATGTTTGAAAATGACAAACTTACCTTATCTCCCATTACTGATGTGATATGTGAAATAAAAATAAAGAAAGTTGAGGCCAATGCCAATAACCTAGGCCGGGGAAACTGCATTTTAGGCCTGAAAATTGCTTTTTAGATTGATAATGGATACAAGTCTCGGATCGCGTGCGGTAAATTGGGCATCAAAACACATATTTCAGTGATAAACACGCACATCATAAGGTCAAAAAACGGGTCGAAGCAAAAATAGCTGCAGCGATCGAAAACGGGGAAGCGACTGTGGGCGAACGGCAATGTTCGACGTTAGGAGGACCGCCTCCATGCTTTTCGGAAGCAAACGAGGGACGGTTAATCGGTCGCGCACGCGTACACAAGGAGGTGACAGTTTGTGATGGGTATTGTCGCAAAAAAGATAACATTGTTCAAAGTTTGGGGCTATTTTGGCAATATAAGTATTGAATGGCTAAATTTTGAGATGGTTAGAATAAAATGTTTCAAATTAGCTAAGAAGCTACAGTAACCCGATGACTCATAACAGCTACAATGAAAAGAAAAGGTCGAATGTTTCAACAAATTCGCCGTTCTTGATAGAAATCAGTAAGACAAAACAGAGTAACCAACCACTTTGCGTCGGTTACTCGACGACCCGCAAGCCAGTGACTGACTACGGTCAAACGATGTAAACGAAACAGACTGCCGGGGCTGAGTTACACCGTTAAACATGGATCACCACCGACGTCGACCTCGATGAAACCGCCCTTTCTGGAGTCAGTGAATGCCAAGGCTGCGAGTTCACGGGAACTGTGCCTCCGGCGCGGAAAGAACAGTATGAACCGACGGCGCCGACAAAGCCTTTGTGGACTCCCTTTCAAAGGTGATCCATGACACCTATACCAAAAGCAAGCGGCCAATGCCTTCGGGGTGTGCGCGAAGCGCGCCGATCGGCGGGATAGGGTTTGATGTGCCGGCACGCGTAATGGAATCGTTTAGCACTTCACACCTGAAGCTTGGGAACTGATCAAGGGGGGTTGCCGCTGACATAACGGCAATGTTGCTTGACTATACGGGCCCGGGAGGTCAATTGGCATTCAATGAGCCTTAAACGGGCGTAAGTGTTGGGATTATGGATGTAGAAAGTCGCAAAGCCGGTGTAAAGCGCGTACTTGACTTGCGGGAAAGCGCGGCGCTTTGTTGAGGTAAGATCGGCTGGGAAAATCAGGATCCAAAGACGGTGGATATGTGTCAGAAGAGAAAGAAGAATGCAACGAATGTGACTCATGGACATGTTGCCATGCGTTTTGAAGATTTCGAGACTTCTAACTAAAGTTTACTGATGAATCAACTGTCGATTTCAGCAAAAGTACGTCATTGCAAATTAAAAGTGCTAAAGTAAACCCTAAATCGATAAACTAAAGAATAGTTTGAAGCGTTTTTATAAAAATTAGGGCCAAGAGCAAACTACTTGTCATTTGTATATTCTATTCAAATAATATCCGAACAAAATAATAGAAGCGCACCACCAGTCTAGCGTCAATTTCGGTGAAATGAAAACCTGTAGATGCTTGATTAAGACGGCAAACTTGCCCGGTAAACACTCACACGGAAAAGGTTTATCATGGAAACAGATGAAATGCAGAAAACAGATAGCAAAAACTAATCGCAAAGCTGTCTTTTTATATTAGCTACTACAGCAGACCATCAATAAAGAAAAGCGTCATCAAATTTCAAAACTTAAATTTTTTGGGGGAAATGTTTGAAGAAAACACATTTACTGTCATGAATCTGTTTCTTTTTATGACGTACAACGATAATCAAAAAGTATTAAACCGTTTAGAAGCACGAAAAGAGGAGCTTTGATGGTCGTTTTATGACACACTAATAAGTCAGTAAATGTAAGTTTATTACTGTCTTACACTTTTATGTTTCTTCCTATAAAGCTGTATCAAAGCAGTAGGTCTCACGATACTGTTTATAGAAATTAAGTCTCTCAATACATAAATGGTTAAGGCATGAATGTATTTGTGCTGATCAATCCGTACAATGAATCGGACTAAATTGGAAAAAATGGGCAAAAATCATTAACTTGAAGCTCTATGTAGCTAACTATTTTTTTACAGGTATCTACGACAACTAATTAAACAATCCTCTTAAGAATTGTAAAATGAGATCACTACAAAACGTTTATAGTTTGAACTATGCTTATTGATAGACTGGAAAGGAAGACGAACCTAATCAACGATACAAATATGTGAGTTGTTTCGTTCCGATCCGAATAAAACTATTAATTAGAGAACAGAAAAAAAAACCACAGAGAATAACGACTACTGTAGATTAGTGACACGCCGCGACACGGTGAAAAATTAAAAAAAGAGTTAAAATTTAATAAAACAATTAAAAAAAGCTGTAAAAGGTTGTAAAAAGCGGACCTCTAAGCAAACATCTCAATTACCCGCGCGCGCAATGTTAGATATTGATAGCTACCAACATTAACTTCAAAGACAAACGGAAATACAGTAAAAGGGGGTATGCACAGGGGGCCACACTTTGAAGTAGGTGGTACGGTAGTCTTACATTGCTTAAAGACATTATACGACATTGATCTTGCTTCCTGGCAGTGTTGAACATGCCTTCTTTGTTGCCGAAGGCAGTACATACCGGACAAACATCATAAATCCAACCCCTTTTTTGGCCTGAAGACAACATATCTGCCCGATCACTTACAGAAGTAGGTGTCCAGTAGTCATCGATCTTAGATCCTAGGGGTATTTGATCGCCTCCCGCAATCCGCTCTCCGGACCATACCCAAAAGACGGTTTGACACCCATGAAGTAACCCTGGCACACGCTTTTCGCGCAAGCCCCTTCTCCGCGGCCGCGGTCACCGATAAGATTCAACATTGTCGAAGCTCAATTGCATCTAGCTTGATCGATGTGCAAATAATCGGCCATTTTGGGTTGACTCATGATGGAAGTACATTGTTTGTGACATGTTTCATAAACGCTGGATTGAGATGGATCAGAGATGGGACGGGTTGATGTTTCAAAAAGCTTGTTACCGTAATACGAAGTTTAAATGGTCGAATTGGGCTAACTATGCAAAACGAAAAAGTGCATGGCTGGCTGTTCGATGCCAAATTGTTACATTTTGGCTCTCGTTTGGCGTTCAAAAGGTTGTTTGTCCGGTCGTAAGATAGATGTTTTTCAAGCAAAAATGCGTTCGAATTGCTGCAAAAGCCTGAGAAACTTGCAAAAAGTACAAGCACCACGTGGCAAAGTGGAAGGGGTGTGCAAAAAACCTTGTTTACTCTGTGATCTTACGTTAGCGTTTTTGGAATGACATCATCGGTAAAAATGCAACACTTTTTATAAAAAAAGAGTGTTTTTGTGTTGTTTTTTGTGACAGTTCCCAAAGGTATTGCTCATCGGAAGGAAGTGCGCGACTCGGCCGGCGCCACTTGCACGAGCGAAGGCAGAAAAAACGTCTAGGTGTCGCCACTCGGAACAATATAAAGGTGTCTGACATCGTGGGAACGATGGGTTGCTTCTTTTGTCGGGTGGATTCTTGATTGGGATTAGGTGGCTTTGATCCGCCGCGGAATTAACATGGAAAAAAGTTCATTTCTGGGGTTTCCGGTGGTGTCAGATGGCTTGCGTGCCAAAGTTACATCGTAACTGTTTCAATGTTGCATTCTTTCACGATCGGCATAAACACAACTATCTCATCGATGGAAAAACACAACACCCATTATCGAGAGCGATAATCTTGTTTTTGAACAGCCGTGTTTTTCTAACGGAAACCCAGAAGCTCTCGCCGGAGTCGCAACATCTTTGTTTTGGTCAGTCGATGGAAATGGAGATGGAGATGGACGGCCAAGTGCACTTTGATGGAAAGAAAACACGATCAAATGTGGGAAGTCGGTAAAAAGACAGAAAGTACGGTCAGAAGGAGAGTTAAAATGAGTGAGTGAAGCCCCTTTTGTGAATCAAAGCATCACAGGTTTCGACGAATGTCAATACCGTGACTGACCACAGGGAAAAGGGGCATTTCGCAAAGCAAAACACGTATGAATCACATGAAATTGGCTGGCAATTGCAATTGGACGAGTCAAAAAGGGGTACAGAGGTTACAGTCATCACCGGAAACTGTCGGAGGTACAAGTGCTCGGCTTTGGAGAGCAGAAGGGCATGCTTTGATTGGCCGAAAACAGGCCTAAACAGTGAAACTACAGATTTTATTGATAAAAACTCCTTCGAGAACGTCAATTGACACTGTTTCACCATCATCTCAGATGGTAATAACAGCCACTGACGACCCTCAGATGTATATGACAATGAAGATGGGCCCCGCCCGATTCCGGCTGCTCGCGCGCGAAAAAACTGCCAACAACGCGATCCTATTCGAATCAACAAAAGCAAAGGAAGCCCCTGGGAACCCGGCGGCCCGAAAGCGAATGATGAGAACGTGGAAAAATGGATGGTGACCGTCACCTTGTGAGACCTATACACGCATAATTCTCAATCTCATTACAAACTTTGACTGACCATTACCACCCTTTCAACTTTTCACATCAGCTTTTCACTTTCAAAGTTTCAAAAACCATCTGAATCACCAACCAAAACAAAACAACCTCCCAGATTCCGTCTTCAGAGTCTCCTTCATGACTCCGGAAACGAGCTCATTGGCATGTCCATCATGACATTGTCATTAATGACAGCCCCTTGCGCGGCGCGGTGACGCTTTTTGTCGGGTCGTTTCGGTAGATGGCAGCGGAACGGCATCAGTCGAAAAAATATTGAAAACGGACTCAAGGCAGTTCGAGCAAGACAAAAAAGAACACTGTCGACAGTGTTTTGTATGCCTCTAGATGCTGGAATGAGCATCTCCAAACAGGCAGGCACCACCTCATCAACATTGTCTTTTTCAATAGGGAGTATTGGGTGTTAGAGTGGCACTGGAAAGTGCGTTTGGAGCCGGATTTTGGTGTAACGGTGTCAGCGGCATTGTATTGTAACGGATGCGGGTGTTTTTTGCTTCGGAATTTTAGAGTTATGGGGGTGGTTATTGTTTCTTGAAGGTGGAAGTGGTTATAGGGTGAATATGTGGGGGACTGTGTTGAAATTTGGTGATAATTTGGTTAAAATTCAAAGGGTAATGCATTTGAACACATTTATTTTTTGTTACCATCATCATTTTAAACTTTTTTGAATCAAAAGTTTAAAAAATCACTCTGTTTTTGCCAAAATCAGCATAAACAACCCCAAATCCCTTCCTTCCAGAACCCCCAGTCCCATTCCCCCAGAATCCCCTCCCCCAGCCATGTTCGGCATCCGAGAACCCCTGCTCCCAGCCCGAAACCCCTTATCCGTCGACAGTAACCCTGATGCCAATCTCTGGTTCGGCCGTTTCGGCGTCTTTTTCACGTCCATTGGCATCCTTATTTCCTGCATCTATCTTGTCCATAAAGCTTATCTCTTCCTTTTCGACTACTCCAAATTCAAAGCCGATTTTCCCGTCCTGATAGCCGCCTTTCTGATCCTTTTCGTTTGCTGTTTCGCGGCCTATGCCCAGAAAAGTCGGAATCGCGCTGGCTATTATCCAGCCATCGCTTTCTTGGTATGTTTAACATTTCCAAAACCCTACCTATGCTTTAATTTCAGTGGTTCGTCAAATACGGCTCTGTCGCAACCCTCGCCAACAACCTGGCCTCGATGATGGTCCGCAATGTCAGCAACATCAACGTCGATAACGACGCCAATTTACTCAATATCTGGCTGATCGTTTCGAGCTTCATAGGAATGGTGGTCTCGAGCTTCCTGCATTACGTCTACTGGGCAAATTACAAGTTGAACAACTCTCGAAGCTTTGTAGTGCCGGCAAATCGGAGCTCTCTCAATGCGAATGCACAGTTCAGACCGGACGTCGTGTTTGATGAGGAGTGCTTTGATGACTTCATGTGATTTTCAATTTGCCTAACTGTAGCTTTAGTTTTTCATATTTGTAAAAAGTATATTATTTTATGATTTGTTTTTCAATTTTATTAAAATAACCAATTTTATATTGTTCAACCGGTTTTATACACATACACACCCGTATTTGGCACCCAGTACTAGTAAAATACTTTTCTAAAAACAGTCGTCTCCAGTCTACCTATCTTGACATGGCCATGTTGTGAGCGTCCAATGATTTTAGCGTCTTTACATCTTGTCCGGACAGCTTCAGATCGCTATCAAAACACTACATTAGCAGTTTTCACAGAAATGATGTAGCATCCGGAAATCGCGTCCTCAAATGCGCTTCAGAATGTATCGGCAACAGTCGGCATGGTTTTGGCGATATCACAGTAAGACGGCAGCAACAATCCGTAAATTGACCATCACAACGACGACGATGAGAACCACTTGCCAGAGAGGGAGGGCTTTGTTATTATCAACAGGTTTGGCCTCTTTTGAGAACTTAATTTTATCAGTTTCGTGCATCAATGCCATAGCAAACTGACACTGTGCCCCATAAAACCCTCTTGGACACACGCAATGGGATTTTGTTTCCGCACAAGAGCCACCATTCAAGCACTTTGATTCGTGACATTCGTTGTCGTTGATCTCGCAGCGAAACCCTGAGAAGCCGGTTGGGCAATCACACATTGGCTGACCTTTCCGTTGAATGCAGATGCCACTGTTTTCGCACTTGAAGTCCTTACAAACCGCGTTTGGACCAACGTAATCACGCAGGCGACGTTCACATTTGGAACCATGATATCCACGAATACATTCGCAACGATAGCCGAAATCAGTCGAGAAGGCATTTACACATTTGGCACCTGAAAGTTGGTTTAATTAATTCCTAATTTATTACATTTAAATGATGCCCGCCAATGTCTTCTTGGGGAACACCTTGTGTTGATTTTTGATGAGGTCACCGCAATATTCCCATCCTTTTTCGGAATTTAATTTCGGCCCCCTGGGTCGCGGCGTAAAAGACATCTGTCTATAGAAGGAGGGTGCGGTGATGGCAGCGACTGGTACCCATTAAAAAACACCCTTCGAAACACATCGCGAAACGGTGGTGGGTCTGTTTGGCCGTTTACGTAACCCGGCTCAAAAACGACTACATTGCCCCAGGGGATGAGCAAGTGGAGACTCGTGAAAAACAACTAGCCCCCGGGGAAAAGCGTCAAAATAGCTTACCGTTTGAACAGCTATCAGGCTTACAGAGCGTGATCGGAATGTCGCAGTTTCGTCCCGTCCAGTTGTTATTGCACTCACAGGTGAAGCTCTTCTGATCTCTGCTGTTTTTGCAGATGGCGCCGTTGAAACACGGCGAATCGGAGCAAGAAGTCGCCCGCTTCTGGCATAGCCGACCAGTCAGGCCCTCGGGGCATTCACAGACAAAGTCGCTGTTGTCAGGGAGCATGTGACAGGTGCCGTTGTTGGTGCAGGGGCTGGAGGCACAGTCGCGGACGGCGATGCTGCATGTGGGGCCCGTGAAGCCAGGGGCACAGCGACACACGAAATCGCCGCTGGCATCATCTGCAACGTCGCAGGTGCCGCCGTTCTTGCACATGTTCGTTGATTGGCACTTTGTCAGGTCTAAAAAATCAACTAATTAATTGGGTCAATTACCAAGTAAGACTAAACCAGGGCCGTATCCAGGGGGGGGGGGTAGGGGGGGCAGCGCCCCCCCATATGGAACTTTTGAGAAAATTTTTTGGAAATGGGGTAAGGGGGGACCAAAGGGATTTGACGAATTTTTGAGGTTTTGGCAAAAAAGTGCCCTTTGGTCCCCCCTTTGGATTGTTCAAAATCCAGAAGGCAAAAAATCACCCTTTGGTCCCCCCTTACCATCACCCCCCTGTAAAAATTTTTCCTGCATACGGCCCTGGACTAAACATACCGTAGGCGCAGTTCTTGCCGCCGTAATTTGGAAGGCAAATGCATTCTCCCGGGAGATTACAGTATCCTTGGCACCCGTAAGATGGAATACACTGAAAATTTTAAAATTACTTTTCTTGACCATGTCTCATGAATGAAATTCCATCAAGTAATGATAATGACTCACCTGGTCACACTGCGGACCCGTAAAACCGGAAAAGCATTCACAACCTCCCCGGTCGTTACAAACGCCCTTTATACACGTATCAGAATCACAAGCTGGACTTGAAAGATGGTCACTCGATTCAATTTTGCTGCATTTTGAACCTTCAAACCCATCGGCACACACAATACGGTACCGTAGCTCTATGTCAACCTCGCCCGTGGCCGCTTTGAAGTTGATGGCACGCGTTGTCCAAGTCGTTGAGGGCTGCGCGATGTCTGTGAATGTCTGGGGATAAGTGACTGAAACAGAACGGTCATTAATTAGGTCAAGAAACAGGTCCTTATCAGTTTTCGGTAGCTGACTAGTCGGTTTATCAGTTTTTGGCACACTTATTTGGCACCAAAAAAGTGTGTCAATATGGCCATTGCCCGATTGCCCATAACGCCGGTCATAAAGTAACGAATATCATTACATCGCCGAAAGGGCACCGGGCAAACACACATTACGACATCAAAAAAGTTGCGTTTCGGCATATTTCAAATATGCAAATTTCCGATTCGCATAAAAAGGCTACTTACCATTGGAAATGCTGGGACTGAACAAGCTGACGGCGAGGGTGAAATCGGCCTGAAAAAAAAGGTAACTGTTATTACTGTTACTGTGCCAACGCGTTACATTGGCGGAACTCATAAACGTACCATAAGAGTGTCACCAAAAATTGGCAATTCTGTGTGAGTTGCATTTGGAAAAACTAACTTAGCTGACCCGAAGACACATTCTTCGTTCAACATGAAGACGTGTTGGAACTGCTTCAAACACAAAGTCACTGGACAATGTGAAGTCGAACAATTATAGGTGTCATGTGATCCTGAGGGGTGTATTCTGCCAAGACGGGCTTCAAATTTGGCTATTTGATTCTGAAATGTAAACCGGTCAGGGTTTTGGAGTTGAAAACGCAAAACTTACCTCATTTAGTATCGCTGTGACATGAGAAATATAAAATATAAAACTCGATGTTACCGCCAAGAGTCTCGGCCATGGAAACTGCATTTTTTACCTGAAAAACAACTTTTTTTAGATTTTATGTTCAAAAAGTGAATACAAGTCTCGGATCGCGTGCGGTAAATTGGGCATCAAAACACATATTTCAGTGATAAACACGCACATCATAAGGTCAAAAAACGGGTCGAAGCAAAAATAGCTGGCAGCGATCGAAAACGGGGAAGCGACTGTGGGCGAACGGCAATGTTCGACGTTAGGAGGACCGCCTCCATGCTAAGCTAACTTGATAATAAGCTGGCTTAAAACTTTAAAAGAATTGAAACTTTGAGAAAACTACGGTACTTTATTCGTCATGGCAGCCGCATCACCGTTTAAATCAGAAAAGGTCAAATGTTTCAACAACTTTGCCGCTCTCGATCAAATTGGTACTTCAAATTGAGTAATCAAGTGCTTTGGGCCCGCGGCCGCAATGCCTGACTACTACTACTTTGTAAACGAAACAGACTGGCGGGGCTGAGTTACACCGTTAAACATGGATCACCACCGACGTCGACCTCGATGAAACCGCCCTTTCTGGAGTCAGTGAATGCCAAGGCTGCGAGTTTACGGGAACTGTGCCTCCGGCGCGGAAAGAACAGTATGAACCGACGGCGCCGACAAAGCCTTTGTGGACTCCCTTTCAAAGGTGATCCATGACACCTATCCCGAACGCATGCGAGATGCGTGCGACCCACGCCTTCTGGACTTGCAAGGCGCGCGCCAACAATAAATCGGCTTTCATGTGCCAAGCGCGCATAATATGGTCGTTTAATGTTGCTTTTGTAGTTATAATCCTCCAAAGCAACATAAATTTCTTTGGTTACAAAAGCAGTAGTAGGAAACGGCTGGGAAAATCTAGATTCCGGAGTTGCATGGTGCCGAAATTAACGAAATTGTTTTACTAACAACTTTTAAAAAATCCACATTTCAATTATTATTTCAGAATTATTGCTGAACAACGTTAGTCTTGTTGCTCCGATCAAGTTGCAACAAAAAATAATCGTAATAGGAAGTATAAATCCCTGGGATTTTTACGGTTGTTGTAGGTGTTAGAGTGACACGCCCCGACAACACTAAAACGTAAAAAAAACGTTTAAACTTGATACAAATTAAGAAAAAAAATGGCTGTAAAAAGCGAGCCATCAACAAAAAACACCATCTCAATTACCCGCGCACATAATGTTGGATATTGATAGCTTCCAATGGAAATACAGTAGAAGGGGGTATGCACACTTTAAAGTGGGTATGTACGTACGGTAGTCTCACATTGCTTAAAGATAGTTTGCGACATTGATCTTTCTTCCTGGTAATATTGAACATGCCTTCTCTATCGCCGACGGCAATGAATGTCGGACATACATTTCGACTCCAACCCCTTTTTGGTCTGGAAACAAAAAAATATGCCCTATCACTTACAGAAGTAGGTGTCCAGTAGTCATCGGTTTTAGTGAAAACATTTGATAGCTTCTTGCCGCAATCATCCATCCTCCGGACCATACCCAAAAGACGGTTTGACACCCATGAAAGTGGCCCTGGCACACGCTTTTCGCGCAAGCCCCTTCTCCGCGGCCGCGGTCACCGATAAGATTCAACATTGTTGAAGCTCAATTGCATCTAGCTTGATCGATGGGCAAATAATCGGCCATCTTAGGTTGACGCATGATGGAAGTACATTGTTTGTGACATGTTTCATAAACGCTGGATTGAGATGGATCTGATGAGATAGGACGGGTTGATGTTTCGAAAAAAGTGTGTTATCGTAATGCGAAGTTCGAATGACCGAATGGGACTAACTGTGCGACACAGAAAAAAAAGTGCATCGATGCCAAATTTGTTTTCATTCGGCTCTTGTTTATCGCTAAAATCGTGAATGTTTCGTTTTTTCCGCTCAAAGGCTGCCAATGCATGATATTTTCCGTATTAATATAAAGGAACATAATTCAGTTTATCCACCGGTTTCAAAAATCACAAGAACGTAAAATAACAAATACCCTAATTCATCAACAACCAAACATTCCGAAGCAAATCTGTCACAACATTTTCATCTTGGTGGACAAAGTCGGAGTTCTTGATCACCATTGCCATGTTGCGCGTGTAGAAGCGGCTACACTCGTCCAGAAGGTCGAGATTGTTGTATACGGAGGCGTGTTTTGCAATATCGCAAAAATTTCCCACGGTGAGATGTCGTGCGAGCCAGGAAGAAATGAAGTTCTGAAACGGCAAGATTTACCCAAAACTATTCGTTTTAAAAGTTGTAAAACTAACCGTAGCAGCGCGAACATCGTACTTTTCCATGAAACGCAGAATCTTGATTACGTCAACGATTGTTGTAGTCGTCATGGGTTGGGAGTAGCAGATGGAAATGGCTTCCTTGACTGTTGCATAATCGAAATCGACAATTAAGACCATTCCGGTGGCGGATTCTTGTGTGTTGTGAGCAAACATGGCTCGGAATACGGGGGAGATCATGGATAGATAGCCGCGATGCGCCTGAAATTGACGACTTTAGTAAAGAAACGAACCAATAAAAGCCATACCTGAACAACCCCTTCATCACCGATCACAAAGTCGACATCATAGTTAGAGTCAGTGCCGGTCATCAAAGCAATCGGAGATACAGAAGCAACTTCATGGCGAGTGGGTTGCATCTGCTGGAATTGAGACTCGGTGAGGTTGAAGGAAGCTCGGCACCATAACGTGACGAATCCGTGTTTGATAGCGCTCAACTTCTCAAGACTTTGGTGCGAAATGAGGTGGCGACATCCATCATTCGAGTGAAGAGCTTGGAGAAGGATGTTCTGTTTGCCTGGAAACGTTGTATTTATAAAGTTTAGAATCGAAATGACTTCTACTTACCTAAAGGACCAACAGTTTCGACGGAAAACGAGTAGTCAGCCTTCAATACCGCATTGTTGATCCGTAAGGCCAATCCAACATAACCTTTTGTACGCTCAGTATCGCCATTCGGATAGCAGACGATGGACCAGGTATGGTTATTACTGCCGGCGATGTGGACAGGCGGGGTTTCATAGCATTGACCACAGTTGGCGGAGAACATCGTCTGGCTGATCTCGAGGCATGCGACATCTTCGTAGGAGGGGCTCTGAAAGAGGGTGGGTCGACGTTGAATTCATGTTTGGAAGATAAGTGGACTTACATCAAGACAAAAGTACTTCATTTTTGAGCAGAAGAGCAGTAAGCAGAAAAGAGCAGTAGCAGAAGGACACGTGGCTGAAAACAGGCTATAGTAGAGGGGTAGATCAACCAGCGAAGACAGCATGCAATACACGACTACTCTTGATTCGGATAGGAATCTGGTAATATCATCGAAGTGTGAAACTTTGATAGAACCCCGAGCGATACCCCAGAGAAAAGGCTCACGGACATCAGAGCGAGAGTGAACAGGACACGTGGAGCATGCAATAATGAGCACACGAGAGAGCGACATCGAGTCCCAGCCTTCGCTCCCAAACTGCAACTTATTAGTTCGAAACTTTCATGCAAATTTTTTTGAAACGCTCAACGACTTGGCGAGAGCCAGCGGACATTGCGCGCAGGTAGCGAGCGACTCGCGATGTGTTCACGAGAGAGCGACGCTTTCCGCGAGTCATTGCTTCTTACCAACTGACTCAATGCATCCTTTCGAACATTATTGATAAATCTCTGTACTCGTTTACAATATTACTCTGCTGCAAGTAACACTGCCATTCTTGCACAATGATTTCATCGAATCTGAATTTTGGCATTTTTGACCACGATCACCCTCGAACTTAAAAAAAAACATGCACAACGTGATTACACTTTATTGCTAGATAGTAAAATTCATTACGACACATTAATAAAACAGCCTCCATGCTTTGAAATGCAGTATCGCTGCGTGGACGTGCATCAAATTTGAAAAAAATGGGTTTTTCGGATATTTCGTTGTTGACAGGCGCCTCTGTTCTACTTTTTCGAGTATATCAAGCACGTAGCATCGGTGGTTCAGTGGTAGAATGGTCGCCTGCCACGCGATCGGCCCGGGTTCGATTCCCGGCCGATGCAATCTTTTTAATTTTTTTCAAATTTAACAATTTTAATTTTTAGCAAAATTTCCGACACTCGAGGTCCACTGATTTTTAAAATTATCAAAATAACAGCATTATTTTTTAGTTTTTGCTTGTATTCGTTCGCTTGTTTTGCTCAATGACTATGATTTGCGTCGATTAAATTTTTTAATGTAAGTTGGTATAAAATATAAAACAATGTCTTTAAAAATAATTGATCAAAAAAGGTTGAAAATAAATAACATAGTAAATTTAAATTCAAAGCATCAGTTCTTTTGCCAGATATTGCTTATTAAGATGCTTTTATCTTAAAAAAACTTTATTTGTTCTTTAAAGCCACCCAAATTTTTCAACCCTATACTACTTCTCAGAGAGCCCATGGTTGACTCATAATCAGAGCCATGCATGCTTGAGTATTGTTCAACGTCATGTGAACGGTGGCTTTTGACCGGGGGCGCTGACCAAGACGACTACACCGTGACTGTCGGAAGGCAATGACAATCGGCCGCCAAGCATCCGTTTCGACCGATTTTATTTAATTTTAGTCGTATTACGATTTTCATTCTTGAACTAGGCCATGATAGCCAGGCGCTATATAATTTTTACTTTTTTGGTGTTTTTTGGGGTGGTTAGTTTGATAGAAGGGCAGTTATTTGGGCAACCTTGTTGCAATACACAATGCTGTTGCAGTGTTTGTGGAAGTTGTGATGCCGCACCGGTGTTTGGGTAGGTTTAAAATTGATTGATTTGCTAAAAAGTTGCAGTTTTGTAGATCAGGAAGTTGGCCAGCATCAGGGGGACTTGGGTGAGTTGCAATTGGAAGATTGGTGGTTTCGTTTAGATTTTTTGTTTCCAGACCAGTTTCAAATCAATGCAACTGCCAAAATTTGACATATACGTGTTACCTGTATCAAAATGTACCATCTCCAATCGGGCCTTCATACATCCAACCTCCGGCACCTTATGTGCCATCACAACCGGCACCGTATGTACCACAACCACAAGTACCCCAATATGTGCCACCGCCGTACGTTGAACCTCCACTTCGACCAGTGTCACCATGTAATAAGCCTAGTTGTTCAATTATGTCGATTCCGAGACCGCCGGCGCCACAGGTTTGTAGAGCTTCTAGCGATATAGTTTTGGTTGCTGGTTACGTCTTCAAAATTTTTTAAAAACTTGCCAAAGTTCACTTTTTTTACGAATGTAAAACTCTAATAAAACAAATTTTAGCCCTGCATCTGTGCCATCCAGCCATGTGCCACTCCATGCATCAACGTCGATGTACCGATAACCATTGATTCTGACATAATTGATGATGGCAGATCTTTTTGGGAGTATGATGCTGACTTTTTGAGTACGATCATCCTTAACTTTTTCAATTTTCACAAAATCAGTATCAATTCCTTCCAGAAACCCCTCAAGGCATCATAGTTCTGGTCGTCGTGATCCTCCTTGCCATTCTAGTCCTCTGCCTACTGATAGCCCTCATCGCTGGCTGCATCAGAGCCTTCTGTTGCTGTTGCAAGAAAAAAGACACTGTCGTCGATTCACACACATCCACGACGCAGGTTTACAATTACCAAACTGATGAATATCCGGCCAAATATGACGAACAGTATTACGGTACCCGGCGAATGCGTCCAACTTACTGATAGAGTTTTTGAGATGTTTATTTATTATTTATTTTTGTAAACAATATTAAAAACAAGCATATTGACAACAGAAGGACAGAAAAAGCAAAGAAAACAGTATCGCAATGTTATCCATTACTCGTAACGGATAAACCCAGCCGTGAATGCTTTGACGGTGCAATACAGCCGCGTGTCTTGCACTGTTTGCCAACACTTTTGCGATCGTAAGTGAGGACACGGCCAGCTTACAAGTAGTCAGATTTGTACGGAGCCACCCTGCCCGTCGTCGTCTTCCAAGGGCTCTCATCTCGCCGTCGCTACACGCTTAACGTTAACCTTAACATAGCCCAAGGTTATCGATTGCGCGAAATCCGAGGTTCTGAAATGTTACAACTTTTTTGCTCCCAATATTTTGACTATTCATTCTCTTTGATGTTTGTCGTTGTTGACAGTTTTCAATTCCTTCCATCCTTAAACTTTGTCTTTGAAGACTCAAGTTTCAGCGAGTTATGAACCCCCACGGCACCGAGCCCAACCCCCACCTCGACACGCCCGCCAAAGAACGCTTCTATCGACCGACCTTCCTTGAACCCGTCAACACCCAGTTACTACATTACTCCCGTAAAGTATGCCGATACACTGTCTGGGCCTCCACTACTTTGTTGGTGGTCTGCGCCATCACGATTCCAGGGATCTTCTTCGCGAGTTGCAGCATCACATCGATAGCGTATGACAATGTCGAGCTTTTCATTGCCTGGAATGCCGTTGCCTACGTGATTTTGACGCCAATGGCAGTTCATGCCGCAAAAGTCAGGGATAAGAACTATTTCATTCCAATTATCATGTACACAGTGAGTTCATTACACATTTAAGAAGTCTATTAACGGTGTTTGGTTTCAGTTATCAGTGTGTATCTTCCTAATAGTGCCAATAACGCTCGGTCTCGACTGTCTCGACATGCATTCCACACTGCTTTCTGATACTGGGGTATCCGTGCTGTTCGTCATCATGGAAGGATTGGTGCTACTGGCATTTCTGTATTTTGCGGCTTACAGATCGATCGACCGATGCGAAGAATACGACAAAACTGGCGTTCTTTTGATTTAGCGTTTTTTTACATTTGATAGATCTTGGTCAAATTTTGTGAAGATGGCTTTCTTTTTGAACTTGAAATATAAAAAGAAACAAAAAATTTAGAACATCGTCACAGTACCGAGACACCAGCGGATTTTAATTAAAAAAAAATCAACATCCAAACACCTTGGGCCAACCGAGTTCGGTCAGATCGAAAATAAGATATTCATGGACCAATCACCTCGAAAAACCAGCATATAAGACGCGCACGAATGTCAATTTTTCTGACGTCCACAACTTTCGTGGAAAAGTTTGACAATTAAGCTTAATAATAGCAAAATGCGTCCAAACTCTGATATTTAAGGAATAGCCGCTTAATTTTGACGTTTACGGTCGTTTTTTCCAAATTTAATAACCAGCTGAGTAAAATCCTAAAAATGCCAGAAGTTTTCCGTTTTCTGCTCAGCGGTGAGCAAACTCTTGATTTTGTTGCCGATTTCTGATTTTTAACACTTGCGTTGTTTTTGCATTTTAATTTTGTGCTTTTCAGTCATTTTACCCGGATTTACAAAACAAGCTCAATAATACACAATAACAACTGGACTGAGGAAACCGCCGAGGTAGCCGATTTACTCAGCCCGCGCGTCGACTGAGGAAACCGCCGAGGTAGCCGATTTACTCAGCCAGCTCCTCAGCCAGCGCGTCGGCTGAGGAAACCGCCGAGGTAGCCGATTTACTCAGCCAGCTCCTCAGCCAGCGCGTCGGCTGAGGAAACCGCCGAGGTAGCCGATTTACTCAGCCGCTCCTCAGCCAGCGCGTCGGCTGAGGAAACCGCCGAGGTAGCTGATTTACTCAGCCAGCGCGTGCGCACTGGCAGGTCTCATCACGATTGAGACTGCGCTCTCGGTGCACAGCTTTTCCACAACAGCGCATGCTTCAACTTTGTTCGACCGTGCCCTCCGGCGATATCCGACCTCCCCTTTGCCGTTCTTCGTATCCTGCATGTTCAGAAAAACAAGGTGAATCTACTGGTATGCATTAGAAGAAGGTGTGATGCAGGTTTCGTTTCGGATTTTTGATTTAAAGAAAAAAGCCACTTACGTAGGGGGATACAAAGAAAAAAGCCACTTACGTAGGGGGATACTTTAAATCGAAAATCCGAAACGAAACCTGCATCACACCTTCTTCTAATGCATACCAGTAGATTCACCTTGATTTTCTGAACATGCAGGATACGAAGAACGGCAAAGGGGAGGTCGGATATCGCCGGAGGGCACGGTCGAACAAAGTTGAAGCATGCGCTGTTGTGGAAAAGCTGTGCACCGAGAGCGCAGTCTCAATCGTGATGAGACCTGCCAGTGCGCACGCGCTGGCTGAGTAAATCAGCTACCTCGGCGGTTTCCTCAGCCGACGCGCTGGCTGAGGAGCGGCTGAGTAAATCGGCTACCTCGGCGGTTTCCTCAGTCGACGCGCTGGCTGAGTAAATCGGCTACCTCGGCGGTTTCCTCAGCCGACGCGCTGGCTGAGGAGCTGGCTGAGTAAATCGGCTACCTCGGCGGTTTCCTCAGTCCACGTGATGGGCTGAGGAGATCGGCGATTTCGTGAAATTACTCAGTCGGCCTGCTGGCATGTATGTTTTTCGGTTTTTCTTTCGTTTTTCATAAAAATAAGAAACAGTTGCAAAAGGTGTTGTGGAAAACAGAAAAATGAATGCAAAACTCAAAAAATAACACATGGATGATCAAAATCCACGAATTTGACGAAAACTTAAAAAATTAACAAAACGCTGATACAAAAATGGAACTTTCTGAAAAAATTGTTAAAATTGAAAACAGTGAGTAAAATCCAGACTTTTCCACAAAAATCGTGGACGTCAGAAAAATTGACATTCGTGCGCGTCTTATATGATGTCAAAAGTCTACCCCGCGATCAATGTTTCCACGTACTTTGATCAGTTGCAAGCACCAAAGAACAACAATGCTCTCTGTGTGCCTCAAAAAAGAAACATCACTGGCCCAGAGGAGTATTTTGATCTTCAAAAGTTGTAAAGTTGCTTCGAAGCGACCCCGAAACCCACTACTTATAGACTTTATAATTGCTAATAGACGACTTACGTGAAGAACGACAAAATTTTTTAAAACGAACACCTCCAATCGGTGGTTCAAATTAAAATCGGTAAAAATTTGACCCAAAAATTTTTTTTACGATTTGATCGACTTTTGCCAATGAACCCACGTGAAAAACACAAACTTTATCAAACAAAAGCCCTGTAGGCAGCGCAAATTGGATTCAATAAACTCATGAAACGTTGATTGAAATCGAGAAAAGGGTTACTTGAGATCAGGATTGTCCTCCAGCTCGAATGGCGCCCTATTCTCCTTCTTGACAAAAGTCATGATCCGACGATCGGGTAAGGCATTCAGATACAGCCGGGCTCGTTTGAGGACTTTACGCTGCCAGAACAGCGTGAATGTCAGCACCAGACACCAATAGAGGAGAACCTGGAAACCATTTGACATGTTACACACTACCAAATTGGATAAGGCAACCCAACCTGTGATATGAGCATAGCCCCGACTTCGGCACTGGTCAATCCATGGGGTTTGTGGCGACATTCCTAAACTTGACCAACTTATTGCAGTCTAAAACTGCCAAAGACTAACCGCAAGGCTCAATTTGAGTTCTATTGGTGCTTCACCGCCTTCTTCGCTCATTTTGACTTCCTAGAATCCTAACTTTTGCAATTACGGATCCTAAATCGATTTTCTGGCAAGCCAGATAGATCAAAATTAGCATTTTACAAATTCCTTTATTATTTAGACCATTACAAACAGATTTGGAAATTCATAGCTACAAAAACCCGAAAATACAAAAAATTTAAAAAGATCCATGAATTTACACATGATTTTTCAAGAAAACTGACCAAATTTAAAGATTTTCAAAGATGGCAGCCGAGTGGTGGTAAAAAACGAAATCTAATCCGAATAAAACGTGACAAAGCCTAATTGGAAAGGAACGACTTCACATTAGATAGGGCGGTAGCGCTTTTGGAAACAGATTACTGCTTGCTGTCTTCGCAGGCCTCGAGGGCATCGTTGCGTTCGTCTTCGAGTTCCTTGGTGGTGGCGTTGATCTTGCCCTGGGCGAATTCGTCGATCTTGAGCCCCTGGACGATGCTCCACTTGCCGTTTTCGACGGTGACGGGGAAGGAGAAGATCAGGCCCTTGGGGATGCCGTAGCTGCCATCGGAGGCGACTGCCATGGAGACGAACTCTCCGGGCTTGGTTCCGACGTGCCAGGTGCGGATGTGGTCGACGGCGGCCTTGGCGGCTGACATGGCCGAGGAGAGCTTTCGCTTCTCGATGATGACGGCACCGCGCTTCTGGACGGTCGAGATGAAGTCGCCTTGGAGGTAGGCGGTGTCATTGATGGCGGAGAGGGCGTCGACTTCTTGGCCGTCCTTGAGGACCTTGGCATGAGCGACGTCGGGGAACTGGGTCGAGGAGTGGTTGCCCCAGATGATGACATTCTTGACGTTCTCGACGGGGACTCCGACCTTGAGGGCGACCTGGGCCGCGGCACGGTTGTGGTCGAGGCGGGTCATGGCGCTGAAGTTCTCGAGGGGGACCTTGCCAGCGGCGTATTTCGCGGCGATGAGAGCGTTGGTGTTAGCGGGGTTGCCGACGACAAGGATCTTGACGCTGGGCTTGGCGTACTTGGCTAGGGCGAGACCCTGGGACTTGAAGATCTTGACGTTGGCGGCGAGGAGGTCCTTGCGCTCCATACCCTCCTTACGGGGCATGGCGCCGATGAGGAAGGCATAGTCGATGTCGTGGAAGGCTTCGGCTTCGGTGGTCACGGCTTCGACGCCTGAAAATCATTCAAAATGAAGAAATTTATATATAAAAAGTCAAAAATAAACAAACCAGCAAGAGTGGGTAGTGCGCAATCGATCAACTCAAGCTTGACACCCTCAAGCGGCGTAGCGAAGGCCGGGATATCCAACAAGACCAGGGTGACCTTCTGGGTAGGGCCAAAAACGTCGCCCTTCGCGATCTGCAGCACGATCGAGTAGCCGATCTGGCCAGCGGCACCAGTGACGAGGACACGGATCGGGGCAGACATTGTTGGAGAAAGTGGTAAGATGTACTTGCTGAAAGGTACGAAATAATATATGAGCTTACAGACGACGACTAAGTACAAGCGCAACAAACACGAAACTAGAAAGATTGTGTAAGCTGCGGCTTGTCTTGGACGCATACTGTTGGCAAAAGCTCGACTGAGATCGGATCGTTCTCCGGAAAAGCCACAGAACGATCAACGGAAAGGTCCTTTGCCAGCAAGTAAGCAACCAACAAACACCGAGCACACCAACACGACTGAGCAACAATCAATTCGAGGCCCTGGCCCTCTCGGTGATGGCAAGGGAGGAGCTCTCAGGGTTGTATCGAGGCCGATGGCGACGACGTTAACGCTACAGAGCACGGAACGCCCAGCCAGGACGCCTAGGGGCGACCTTGCAACAGGCCGGCGGGGCAATTGACGGAAAAAACAGGTATGAAGGGGGACCTCCAGCGATTGGGACCAAAGATCGGGGAAGGGTTAGATAACAGGTGCTTTTGTTTGTTTGTTGGAGGGGGTTAGAGGTGATTTAAACGTTGGACAATGGCATTTTGGAGTGAATTATATATAAAGGTTTTTGAAAACTGGTCAAAAATCGACAAAAAGGGTTAGAAAAACTGATCTTTGCGTATTTACGTGTCTTTGTTGACGTTAACTGAAGTCAAATAACACCACTATCAGTTATCAGGGGTGTTGTTTGATGGTAGAAAAGGGTCTTTTTTCGATAATGATCGAAGAGTGTTGTGATTTGGGCTCAGAATGGTCAATAAACTGGATTGAGGGCTATTTTTGGGAGCTCCATGAAAGTTTTATATATATTTTTCACTGAAGGATCGACCAGGTGGTTCAATTTATCATCAAAAAAGCGTCAAAAACTGAAAGCACGCTCAAACCCCGTCCAAAACACACGCGAAAAGCAGAACTTTTCGCTTGAAACAAGCAACTGCGATCCACCAGCCAAGCAGCATGGCCCCAACGTGCTAGCATTGACGTAGCTTCAAGCCGAAACCACGCGGTTTGCATGCCTTTGGCCGACAAACTGCAACTTCTCTCCATCTCCAACGCCGACAACGAGCCCCGCAAGATACGTGCATTCGTGGACTTTGCGTTGTTGTTATTTCAAATCAGCGAGGACGACCCGCCGAACAAAAAACGCACCAAACACGTGCACGCTGCAATTGCAAAAAACGAGCGAGGTCGAAATTGCTCTGCGGTTTGTTCCAGGCCACTTTTTCTGTTCTATTGCTGGCAGTTTCCCACTTCTAGAAGTCTACGTTTTGAACAGTTTTATCAGCTAGAAAGTGCCTCAAGGCGGGCTGCTGGCCAGAGGCATTTGCGCTTGCGTTTTTTGCTGACCCGCAGCGTGCGTTTTTTGCTTTCCTTTCCTTCTTCCGACACGCCGGTGGCAGCGTCGAACAAACAACTTGTTGGTCGGGAAGGAAGGTTGTCTCGTGACATTGCGAGGGAGCCTTTCTTATCTAAACAGAATTGGAACAAAGTTTAGTTCTTGCAAGTGTTTTGAGTTTTGAACATCGAAAAATCGAATATTGATTGGTTTTGGGTTTTGTACGCATACTTCAGTTTTTTATCATTGTCAGTTTATGATATGTCCAGTTTTACATTACAGAAGTTTACAAAATTTTTAAGTTACAGTTTGGAAATATTCGGATTTTTCAAATATTGATCGGTTATTGACTGATTTCAGTTTTGTGCGCACACTTCAGGTTTGTATGAGCACCAGTTTGTAGTGTATGCGCACTTTGACATAGTGTATGCGCATTTTTATATAAAGTTAGCACATATTGAGATCAGTTTTATTGCAAATTCTAAAAACTCCAAAAGCAAACAGGTTGTCGAGATGTTAACAAATTCCGATATGAAAGCCGTGATTCTCAAATTTGTACATTCGATGTCATTTGTGGCCCGCGCTTCTCAGCAATGACACACCAGTTTCCACTGTCAAAACTGCTCTCAACAACGACCATTTCCGGCAGTGAATCGACGAGGGCTTCGAGTTCGCCCTTCCTGAAGACATGGTAATACCGGTAGTAGCTCACAGCACTCAGGGTGCTCATGACTTCGGCGTAAGATTCTTCCATCAGTTTGTAGGTCAGCTCCGTCGCGTACTGTTCCTCGACTTTGAGGCCGGCCAGGCGTCGCCCCAGGGCTGGGCTCCATTGATTAATTCCCGAAACGAGGTAATTAGGCACATTGCCGAGTTTTGATAGATACGCCGGGATGGCTGGCGGCACCGATTGGCGAGTCGGAAGCATCTTCCAGAGGCGGGTGCTCATGAGGGGGCGGAGCCAGCGTGGGGCAGTGTCTTCGGGGATTGTGATGGGGATAGAGTTCTGAAAAGTGGTCAATTAGACGAGTTGAGGGTGTTGAAGGTGGTTTACATTGATTATACGTTCTTCTTTTGTGGAATCTTTATGAAATTTGACCAGTGGCAATTGACCACTTTTAGCTATCTCATGCAAATTGAAGGGAACTAATACATCTTGAGTTTTAAACATGGCATTTGGCTGCTCAAATGCCCAAACGTAAATAACCACCTGGGCTCGGGGTTTTAGAACACGTGCAACTTCGTTTAGGGCCTGTCGACGGCGGTCTAATGTCGATAGATGATGCAATACCGACACTAATAGCGCTCCATCCATCGAATCTGATCTAAAATTCCATAATTTTAATCCCTCAAAGGCAGTTTTCAACAAAAGAGCTCACTTTAACGGCACATTTAACGCATTAGCCAAGACAATCTCCATCCTTTCATGTTTGTTCACCTTTGTAACCATATCAGGGCACGTATCAATGCCAATAGTAAGACAATGCTTCGCCGTGTGTTGCGCCCGTCCACAGCCAATATCTAGTAGAACCGAGCCCGGAGGCAAGTGTTCGAGGAACTTTTTCACGCTGGGCCATACTTGGTTGCATGGATTGGAAGAAGCGTATGTGGCGAGTCGCGAATACACATTGTGGACGTAAGAGGTTTCAATTTCGGTCATCTGAAGACTCGAAGTTACAGTTTTCATTACACTTCAAAAGTTGAACAACACTATTAAAGATGAGCATCGCAAAGTGTAATTTTATCAAAAATGCATCAAAATGCATGGAAATGAAGTAAGAAAAGAGAAGAGACGTGGCAAAATGCCAGAGGCGAGTAAAATTGGAGTCCTGAGGCACTGGACACGAATAACATTCACGGCTGGTGGTCAGTTGCAACAAATAGGCAAAGTTTTTCTTGGAGTTTTTTCAGTGTGGGAAGGCACTTTAGTTGCGTAAGAACTCGCGGAATGGCATTTTTAAGAGTGACTAAAGTTCATTAAAATGGAGATTTACTTACACGTGGTACTCATCGTGATATTGAAAGTCTGGTGTTTAAAATTTTTCATTTAAAAAATCAACATAATAGCAGTTTCATTACGGTAATTGTCAAAATTTTTCAACAAATTTTGACTAATTTTACAGTTTTAACATCAAAAAGTCAGTTTACCCACCCAAACCCTTTCCATTGTCACCCTAAAAGTGGCCATCCCCATCTATCTATACACAATGCCCCATCAGAAGCTGCAACAAATTAGCCATGCCGAAAGAGAAAGCTGTTGACAGAAGCCAGACCAAAAGAGCGTCAAGCTAGCTAGCCATTTCGATAAGAGCGAGTTAAACGCACATTTTTTTCGCTCATTCAAAGTGGAAAGAGTGTTGTGGCGCGGGAGGATTTTGCATCCATCGTTTCGTGTCGAATGTCGATGGCATTTTGCTGTCCTGAGGCATGCTGTCGTACACATACACACAGTTATATACACGCAGATGAATAAAGAGGTGGCGTGTCATGGCATAAAGGACAGGGATTGCGTCTGTCGACCTTTTTCCGAGTGCCGGTGGTGCCGATGCAGGTTGCCATGGCGACGGAAACCTAAAAATGTTTCACGTTATTAGAAATTAAGGGGTGGATCGAAGGTTTATGTGTGGTTTTGTCGGAAAAGGTAAAAATGGAGAGCAGTTGCGTTTGAAAAGTGCACTTGTGGGGGATTAGGGGTACATTTTGGATTGGCTTAACTAAGAAAAAGGAAAAAAAACTTCATTAAAATGGGGATTAGACACGTGTGAAATAGAATGTGCGTAACTTGGGACCAAAATTGTGAGAAAATTGAAACGTCTAGCTTTCAAATTTGAGAAAGCATAAAAACAGCAAGATCAAAGTCACTTATCATCCCATCCATCAATCAAACCAATGTTTTTATACGAAATTAAGACCAAAAACAGCCTTAACCCTGCAACTTCCAAGCTGCCAATCCGTCTCGGCCCCTGGCTCCCCACTGATAACACGAATGCTCCTAGCCGGGACCCTAAGTAGGTGTCAATCACCCCTCTGACAGCCGATCGCACCCATACAAAAGCAGCTCCATGGCCATGAGGTCCTCGCAGTGCCACATCATCTGATCTGACCGATTCCAGACCGACTTTAAAGCCGAACTACAGTACCCCAGCTCATCATAATGCTCACCAAGGGCACTATAGCGCTCCTCTGCGCGTTTGTCGCAGTTGTTGGAGCATCCTCGCCTTGGAAGGCCTTCCGTTCCGGCCATGAATACAGCTATGAGTATGACAGTCAGCTGGCTTCCTCCCTGACTAATGGCGAACAGTTTTCGGCTACGCGTATGCGGGCTATTGTCAAGGTGCGTTACTGTAGTGAAGTTTTGTCATTTTATAAAGTATTAATGGTTTAGTTGAACTTCCTCTCCGACAAGAACGTCCTCGTCCAAATCGAGCGCCCGCAACTCGGTCAATGGAATGATCACTTTGCTGAGCCGTCTGAGCTTCACAAGTTTGACAAATTCGAACAAGTTGAAATCAAGGAGCGCAATCTGGAAAAGCTTAGCTTGCCTTTCATGATGCGGTTTGTCGCTTCCACTTGACTATTGACACTAATTAAGCCCTTTTCAGCCTGACCAACGGCAAACTCCAATTCTCCGCCGAAGACAGCGTCGAATCCGAGAACATCAAGCGTGCCATCGTGAACACCCTTCAAGTCCAGCTCGAAAACAGCCTCGACGAAAACACCAAAACCCCCAAGTCCGCTTCTGGCTACGCTTTCCGTCTCAACGAAACCACCATCGAAGGCGATTGCGAATCCCTCTATGATGTCATCATCGTTAAGGACTCGCAAGAAGCCGAATCCAACGTCTACAATGCCACCAAGTCCATCAATTTTGCCAACTGCCGTCAACGCCCGGAATTCCGCTACAACTACCAACGCTATTCCGAGCCCATGAAGCTTATGGGCAACCAGATGGATTCTGAAGCCACTGAGATCAAAGCCGAGCAAAACAACGCCATCAACGTCCGCTCCAACTACGAGTTCACCGTCGCCGGTGACAAGCGTCAATTCATCATCCAATACGGCAAAGTTCAAAGCAGCTACATGTACGAGTTGTTGGACAGCAAGCACGTTTCGATGGTGACCTATGTTGTGAGCCAGATGGTCTTGAAGGTTTGTAGATTCTGCACTTTTTCTAAAAGGATGTTCTAAAATAGAGTTTCCAGAACGTTGAACCCAAAACAGCTCAACCTCTGACCACGCCCATGAAGTCCGAGCAGACCCTCGTCTATAATGACGAATACAGCATTGCTCGTGAGCGCTTCATCGCTGAAGGCGATGAATCCCTGTTCAACTTCCGCCAAAACAGCTTGACTGAAACCATGGTCACCCCGATTAAGAACACTTTGACCCGATTGGTCGAAGCCGCTAACGCCAACCAGCTCGATGAACACGTTGCTCGGTACTTCTCGCAGCTTGTTCAGCTTATCCGTCGTTGCCGTAAGACCGAATTGAAGACCGTTCACGATGACCTCTATGCCGAAGGCGACCAACTCACCAAAGACCTCCTCGTCGATGCCATCGCCACTTCCGGCACTAAGAATTCCCTCGATTTGCTTTTCCAGATGATCGCCAAGAAGGAGCTCACCACTTCCAAGGCCGCCAGTGCCATCAGCAAGCTGGTCAACCTCCCGCTCGTGTCTAATGACATGCTGAATGCCTTTGAAAAGTTGATGAAGACCTCCGCCGTCACATCGAATGCCCATCTGCACCGTACCTGCAAGCTCGTCTACGGTGGCATGATCTCTGCTATGTGCCGTGCCGAGAACCAGGCCATGGATGCTGATAAGTGGGTCCAGAAGAAGTACTGCCCCGCTTCCGTCACCACTGAGCTGGCCGAAAAGCTGATCAAAGACTTCAAGAAGGCTTCCACCCGCGCCGAAAAGGTCCTCGCCATCAAGGTCATTGGAAACGCCGGCCTCGAAGGCTGCCAGAAGTACCTCCAGACGATCATCAACGACTGGAACGTCGAAAAGATCATCCGAATCCAGGCTATTGACGCCCTCCGACTTATGCGCAACCCGAACAACAATGCCATCGCTAACATTCTGTTGCCAGTCTATTTGAACGAGAAAGAATACCCGGAAATCCGCATGAACGCCTTCTACCAGCTCATCAAGGCCTACCCGACTCAGGCTGCCTTGGACGCCGTCATGGCTTCTTTGACTACTGAGCAGAATGCCCACGTTAAGAGCTTTGCCGTCAAGATGATCGATGAAGTCATCGCTGAAAGCAAGTACATGTACCCTGCCGAGGTTTCTGAGAAGTTCCAATCCATCCAAAAGCAGTTGAACATGAACAATGACCTCGACATGAACGCAGCTAGCACCTTCTTTTCCATGCTCTCGACCACGCCGTTGAACCTCCGCGAAATCGCCGCCCAGCTCCAGACCGCCATGGTCTTCGGCAATGAATCCCGTCTGCCGTCTGAATTCATGGCAACGATCAACACCCTCACCCAGGGCCGTCTCCAATCCGACGCCTGGCAGTTCGGATTCCATGCCCAGGATCTCGAACAACTCCTCCAAAAGGTTTCCTCAGTTCTGAACGGCAAATCCATCGATGACCTCATTGTTCGTGAACGCCGCTCCAGCGCCTTCGAAGTCGACGCCCTCGGCATGATGAAATCCTTTTTCAAGAAGATGCAAATCGTTGCCCGTCGCACCTTCAGCCACGAAGCCACCCCAGTTTTGCTTTTCTACTCCCGCTGGCACGGAATCGACCTCAGCTTCTGCTTGACTGACGAGGAATCGCTGCCCTCCATGTTCCAGAATGTCGCCATCAACGGCAAATTCGACGTCAGCATGATTGAAAACGCCGTCCCGATGAACTTGGCCAGCCACAGCGCCGGTTTCTTCGCTGAATCCGCCGTCAAGGTTCCGACCACCTTCGGTGTGCCATTGATCGTCCGTACCCAGATTCCGACCGTTTCCATCGTCTCCGGCAACATGAATGTCAAATTCGACGCTTCTGAAACCCACATCAAGAAGGCCATCGTGTCTGTGAAGGCTCTGCCCAAAGTCGCCATCACTTACATCACCAAGATGAACGCCATCTCCCAATTCTTCGTTTCCGGTGTCCAGAACCTCTACTCCGCTCAACTAGGTCTCCCGACCGACTTGAAGGTCACTCTCGCCGCTCCGCATTGGCTGCCTTCTGTTGAGATTGCTCTCCCAGAATCTGAAATCCGTCCAATCCACTTCCAATCCCGCCCGGTCACCTTTACTTTGGTCTGGCCCGAGAAGTCGAACATCTACGTCGAAGCCGTCGAAAAGACCTTGATCGTTAATGACGAGCTCCAGACCAGCAAGATCCGCACAACCGAGCCTTTCACAGGTCTCCGTGTCAACTACGGCGCTCACTACCACCCCAATGCCGAAAGCGACAACTACGATTGGCTTCTTTCCGGCGAGAACTCCGTCGAACTCTGGCTCCAACCCAACGCCCACACATCAAAGACGCTCAAACTTGCCATTGAATCAGTTTTGAAGTCGACCTTCAGCGAATCCGCCATCAACGTCCCCCAATTTGATGAGCTTTTTGGCCGTTATCAGAAGGACCTCTTCGCCGCCGTCACTGACAAAGAAGAGTTGATCCAAATCAAGTCTGAGGTTCAATCCGCCATGCAGAAGATGTCCAAGATCAATCAAATCGTCTTCAAGGCTTCAACTTCCTCCAATGTCGCTTCATTTGATCTGAAGTACGTCTGTGACGCTAAGAATGTCCTCTGTGTCATCAACGCCGACGCCAATGTCAATGAAGACTGGAAGTACCGCAGCATTATCCAATTCGCTCGGCCGATCCTCCGCAGCTTGGCTGGTGGAGTCCCGACTGAGCACTACTTGGCTACCATGGATTCTGGCTTCGGAAAGAAGAACAATGTCGTCTTCAGCTTATATGGCCGTCCAATGGAATCCGAAATCAAGAAGACCCGCGAATTGGTCGATTTTGAATCGATGAAAGCGCCGAAGATGATTCAAGCTAAGGACTTTAGCCTGATCACTGAAGTTAAGAAGACTGATTTGACGAACCAGAGCTGGAAGAAGATGTTGGAGCGTCTTTTCAACGTCGCTTCAATACTGCCTGGCTTTGACGGATACAATGCCATGACTGAAGAAGAAATGCCAATGAAGGTCGTGGCCCTTCGCCTGAACCCGTCCAACTTCAGCATCCAATTCCCCGGCCAAGGCGAAACTCGTCTCCAGCTGACTTCAGCCAAACAGAGCCTCTACGACCTCCTCGAAACAGCCCCCAACGCCGAGTGTGCCATCAAAAAGGGCACTTTCATCAAGTCCTTCGACGGCAGCAACTACAAGATCCCGCTGACCACCTGCTACACCATCCTGGCCCAGGACTGCAGCAACCCGGAAGAACCCCGCTACAGCTTCATGGTCAAGAAGATCCGCAACAACGAAGAACACTTGAAGGTCAAGATGCTCACCAACAGCAACCACGTCTACGAGATGTACCAAGAATCCGGCAAGATGGTCGTCAAGGTCGATGGCTTTATCCTCCGTGAATCCGAATACGCCAAATACAATATCAACCGCATTGGCAACACCCAGACCTACGAGCTTCACTGCGCTTATGCCAATGCTGGCTTCCGTTTCAACGGTGAAGCTGACCTCACTTTGATGATCGGCACCGAATACGTCGGAAAACAGTGCGGTGTCTGTGGCCACTACAACATGGACGCCTCTGACGACCTCCGCGACAACGCTAATGAGCAATCTACCAACTTGAAGGAATTCCACGCCAGCTATCTCTACCGTGGCGATGAATCCTGCGATCCGGCCGCCATCAATGCCATGGAGACCGCTGAATATGGCTACGAATCCGAGCAGCTTGAATCCGTCGAAACCGACCTCATCCAAACCACGATGACGATGGAAACCCACTCGAAGGTGTGCTTCTCCAAGCGCACTGTCCCCGCCTGCCCTAAGGGCACCAAGATCGGCGCCACCGTCCCGCGCAAGGTTGAATTCGTCTGCTTCAAGCGTTCCGACTACGAAGCCCGCAAGATGCTGCGTCAATTGAAGCGCAATGCCGATGGCATCATCCGTGTCGAAGGAAACAGCAACCACGCCAAGGCTGTCAATGTTCCGTCCATGTGCGAAGTTTTGGCTTTTTAAATCTGTTTTTAATGTAGTTTTTTTGTGATCATTGTTGTGGAAGTGGTCAAATAAAGTTAGAAATCAACTATTACATTGTGTTTTTGAAGTTTCGTGGCGAGACATATCGCATTCAAAATGCAAATGTTCAAAGAATGTTTAACAATAGGGGCATCAAAAAGCGCATAATAAGGCCTTGATGAATCACTGAATTTTTTCAAAACGGAGTGACAGTTCGCTGATAAGCATGCACCGAGGGCGTACAAACAATTGTTCACATGATATTTCATCACCAGAGTCACGCTGACAGACAACTTCCGCTATCGATGACTTTTGCTTTGGTATTGTGAGTTGGCCATGGAGCGTTTTAGCTTTGAATATTTGATTTTTTGGGTTTTTTGAAGTTTTTCAAAGTTTGTTTTTAACTTTTCTACGTGAGTCCCGTCGACAACAGATCGCTTTTTTGTTAAAAATTGTATCAAACGAGCTTAAAATGGCTTTTCTCACTTTTTTTAACGTTTTTAAAACACTTAAAGTCACTCTTTTCAGCAAAATGGACTACACAGACCTGCTAAAAACCATCATAATCGGTGATTCCAACGTGGGCAAGACCTGGCTTTTGACCGACTTCCTCGGCGGCAACGTCAATTCGACCAAAACAACCATTGGCGTCGAATTCCACGCAAAAACCATGCAAATCGATGGTCGTCCCGTGAAGATGCAGCTCTGGGACACGGCCGGCCAGGACAAGTACCGCGTCATCGTCAAACAATTCTATCGGAACGCGGTCGCGATCGCGCTCGTCTATGACATCACCAACTACACAAGCTTCCTCAACCTTGATTCCTGGCTCGAGGAGGTGAGTACTTTCATTCCTGTATCACATCATATCACGTTCAATCCCTCGTTGAACGTGTACCTATCCACAAAAAACTTAAACTTGAGTTTTTGGTATTTGGTTTTGCGGCACATCAAAAAAGTCACTTTTCCATTGCACATTATATTATTTGCTTGTGCTTTTGCTGGTACAAACACGTGACCCTATCATTTGATATACTTCCAATTTTCAGGCAGCGCAATACATCGAAAACAGCTATGTAGTAATGTTAATCGGAAACAAGGCCGATCTGACGGGTGCGCGACAAGTGCCACGGAAAGAAGCCGAAGGCTTTGCTCGTCTAAAGGGCTTTCTGTTCATGGAAACATCTGCCAAGGAGGCCACCAACGTCAATGCCGCCTTTGAATCATTAGCGTTGCAAGCGTTCAGAGCATCAAAACGTGAGAAAATGATCAAAAAAGCGGATAATGATTTAGTTATGTTGAAAGCAAGTGTCGAGGCCGAGGAAGCGGGCAGGCGGAAGTGGTGCAGATGGTTTTAATTATGGCTGTTAAGGTTGGAAATGTGCGATTTTTGATATTTGAAGGCTTTTTATGTCCAAAAATTAGCTTTCAACTTGAGACTTTCGCCTATCATTTTTTCAAAAACGCCCCCTCATCAGAGAAAGTGCCTTCAAAAGAGCGTGTAAATAAGATTAATGTACGTTTTATAAGTTTCTTCCGCCATTATGTGAATGTACAAAGTATAAAATACAGTTAAAAAGGTTCCATTTCGACGTTAAGGGCCATCATTGCGCAGTGCTGGTGCTGTTAGTCTTGAAACTGTCTGGTTCTTGCAAAAACTGCCGAAGCAAGATGAACAGCCCCAAAATAACGCCAATAGCTGCGATCAGGCCGAGATAGAGGAATCGGGACTTGTTTGAATAGCCGACCATGCGTTGATGGCTCTTTAGAACCTGTAAACATGCTATTAATTACGTTTTTTCAAAAACAGGGGGTCAAATTACCGGCTGTCCACCACCTTCGGCATCATCGTCCTCAACATAGGCATAAACTTTCGCGTCATCAGCCATTCTGATAGCTTTGTTCTTCGAACTTTGGTGTTTTTCTGGAAAAAAGCGCACTAAAGTGTGACAAAAACAATTAGTTTTCAACGGTAAACAACACAAGCTTTCGACACGAGGGATAAGGTCGCCCAGAAATACATAGCGAAAAAGAGACCCACCGCTACCCTCGAGGGGTTTTAGCTTGACTGGAAGGAACATGAGGATGGATAGAACACACCCAACTCAGATCCCGATGTTGTCAAAGGACAGGGAGGCTTTCAAGGGAGCGGATGAGATCGCAATCCTGAAGTGGAAAGGAAGCTCCCTGATCCCTAGTGTTTTACATTAGCCCCAGACCGGGTCCTCAAGTCCTCATCCTCATTGTAGGCGTGTCGGTCGACGTCCTCCCACCCCTCTCGAACAACCTGCAAAAAAGACACGCAAACTTGCAAAACAATAAGCTCTTCCGGAATCCACAGCCTTGTTGAACTTGTTGTTTTTGTTCGACCGTGGACGCGTGCGCGAAGGAGGATGGTAAAAATAGCGGAAAACCGAGGCTTGAGCTTTGATGTTGGATTGTCACGCAAGGAGTTGGTGATACAGTGAAACAGTAAAACAGGCATACTCGAAACGGTGCAAGAATAAATGATACAAACTTAATTGCAGCGGGCACGGAAGTTTATTTCGAATAAGAACTGTTTATTCGCAACACTATCAAGCTTCAAAGGTTGAGGAGTAAATTGGTTGTTGTCAGTGCTGGACCGTGCGCGAAATAAGGTTCATGGTACGGATTGCTTGTACTGCTCGTGGAAGGTCATCACGGCTTCTCTGTGTTTGGGGATTTTTGCCTGAAAAAAAAAAATTTTGCACGAAAATAGAAAAGGATTGGTCCCGACACGAAAGTTTGCAAAATGTGGTCTCGACGCGAAAGTCTACAAAACCTTATTTTTACACAAAAATGACAAAAAACAAGTTTTAAACAAAATAAAATTTGTGGTTCTTTGACGAAAATGCCCAAACTCGGTCCCGACACGAAAATTTTTTAACTTGGTCCCCCCACGAAAACCCCAAACCCAACTCACACTGATGTAATACATGACAGAAAGGTGTGCAAAGATGTACTGATGATCGGTCTGCATCATTAGGGCTCTTTGATTGCGCATCTGTTTCACAACTTCCTTGAAATCGATCGTTTGACCTTTCCATAATCTTTGAATCACCGTCTCTATTGCGAGCAGGGTTCCCGTCCGTCCGATTCCGGCTGAACAGTGGACTACTGCCGGCCCTGAACCCAGTGATCCCTGAAATTCATTACTTCTGACATGCTTCAACCAATCTTTGAATGTCTTACCGTCGCAATCATCTTCAAAAGTCGCAGAATACTCATGCCACTGCTGGGTACGCCCTTATCCGGCCAATCGATCACCTGTATCAGTTTGACGATATTCGAATTGGAGCAGCCTTCTGGCAGGATTTCGAGCGTGTACGTGCAGAAGCGGTCCTCCTTTTCGACGCGTTTGTTGTTGACAAACATGCCGGAGTAGGTTTTATAGCCGCCGGATTCGGCCGGCCAATATTGGGAGCACTTGACTTTGCCGTCTTCTTCGCATTTGCACAGCATCAAAACGACTGGGACGTTCTCCTGGAAGACCATCCGCCAGAAGTCGCCGATAGTGTTGTCCAGCGGCCCTTGGGTCGCGATAAATTGCCGTTCTACTCCGTCCATTTTGATCCAATTCGCGTGGATGTAGTCCGTGTCTGGGGGTACATTTAGTGATAAGACGACTCTATTTGCATCGAGACAGATTATGTCATTATATCGATTGCGATCGGGATTCGCATTGAACTTCTCGTGCTTGACATCGGGGCCCACATAGCTCTTAACTTCGAGAAATTCCTTTCTAATGCCTTCAACGCCGGCACTGACCGTTGCCTGGATGAAGGCGTTGATGGCATTTTCGGCCTCTGGCGACACGGACGTCTTCCCAAGCACTTTGATTCGGGCTTTTTTCTCCTTCTTTGCCGTGCTACTCGAGTTGGCGTTCTGGCCACCGCCTTTTTTAAGGCGCCTGGAACGGTCAATCTACCATTTGAAGCCAATGTGCATCAATCAAGTTGTAACCCACTCCATCTGAGAAGCCGACATGTTGGCTCTGTGGCCGTCGTCGTCAACGTCGTCGGGGATTCGATGGCGGCGCCTGCAGCTGGGTTAGTTAAGTTCGGCCACACGGTCCTCGGCGTCACGCCTTTTGCCGAATGACACCCATTCTCCCGTGGGTCGGACCCGGCAAAATAGGCGCCAAAATGCAGATTAGGCCCGGCATCTGGGGGCCATTAATCGGGTTTAGACCCACTTCAAATCGACCCAACCCGTCTTTTGTAGCCTTATTTCATTTCATCCAAAAGAAAGAAAGCCGTTTATTACCCTTATTAGTTGCGAATAGCACACTGGAATTAATTCAAGTTCAATTCAATTTAAATTCAAACATCAACAGATTCCCCTTCACCCCCGAGATTCGTCTTTGCAATGGTCAAACTACTGAACGATGATGTCATGAACGAGTTTTTCTCGTGATAATCCAGCCATTTGCCCTCACTTTGGCGCCCGAGTATCCGAATGACGTGGGCCTTGACGAAGGGATTGCACTTGCAGTAGATGAGGATTCGCGTGGCACTGCTGAGGCAGTACAGAGCGGATACAGTGTCTCCGAGGAGGGTGTAGAAGGTGGAGGCTTTGGTTGGGTCCTCTTTGTCGTCTAATAGAGACGATTTGGATCGCTCCAAAATGGTTAAAAACAGATGTAGACTATTGCAAATCAGATATGAAGCTACAATGGCCAAAGTTGTGTAGACAGCATTCCTGACAGCGGCAGGCATTCTGATTCTCGAAAAAGATCGTTTCTGACGAACTCTCGGATCGCCTTTTGGCGGCGTTGCTAGCAAATTTGAAGCTGACTGCGGAATTGGACTTGCTTGAGCATTTTGTTGCTGAAAACGACCACCTTGCAGTAACCCAATCCCAACCTTCTGAAAATCAAACCTTTTCCGAGCTATGAACCGCCGCCAAACGCTTCACAATGATAATATTAAACGAAACAAGAACAAAAAACGGCAAGAAAGTCTGAATAAAAGCCATGAGCCAAAAGTCATAAATCGCGTACCATTGACTTTCCTGAAGAAAAAATATTTTTTTTTATTTTTTACTCTTTTTTAAACTCACTATAACCCATTCAGTCGGCGCCACGGCCAAACTTCGAAAAAAATCCGGACAATCTTCAAAAGTTTCAACAGTCAATGCCCATAGTGGCGGAGATCGAAGCAAGATGCATACTGTCAGACAGCAGATGACGCTAATCGGTCTGCCCATGGTTGAAAACAGGCAGAAATTCTTCCTGAAACGGAAATCCTGGTATTGATAAACGTCTGGGAACATTTTGAAACACTACTAAACACTTTTAGATTGCGGAAATCCGGGTTTAAGAAACATTTTTAACTAAAGATGACACACTTGGCGTCATAAAAGTCACCATAGTTTCTTTTCAGAAGTTTCAAAGTCAAAAAAGTATGTTCTAATTACAATTTTTGGATTATACTATGCATTGTTTGCACGCAGTGGAACATGGGCTTAAATTAGCCTTGAGCTATGTAATCCATTTGATTTTTCGCCTCTCTAATTAACACAAAATGTTGCTATGAGCAAAGAAAACTTACAAATTTGGCGAAATCCATGCATACCGCTCCAACGTCACGAAGATAAGCAAATACGGTATGGCTAACTGGGTCACTTTTGATAGGACAAAGGCGGGGAGGATGTAGGTGTGGTAGATTACGAATAGGCTCTGGAAGTGGGCTTTGTCTTCAAACAAGTTTTTAGAAGTTTTGAAGGGAGATTGTTGATGTTTTGGACATTCTTTACAACTTCCGAATCTTTTTCAAAAATGCACGTCCTCATTCGGTAAGTAACTCACCTCAATTTTCAGATATCCCATGACAACATCTACGCCAAAAAGCAGGATGTAAAAGAAACATATTAGCCCGTCTAAAATTGCCAAAAACGTTGGATACAGGGTGGGTGGCGTGTTGGAGCACTTGTAACGGGCGAAAATCCATGTGAGCATGCCATTCGAGAGGATTCCTATGGCAGCAATTAGGCTCAGGATCGAGATGACAATGAATCTGTAGATGTCGCATTCTTCCGTGAATCCGCAGAGGATGACGTCATCTGACCCTTCTTCTATAGAGTCATTTATTGGGACGAGCTTCATGGTCAATCAACTGCGTGGATTCTGAAAATGTGTTTTGTTTTTTAGCCCTTCACGGCTAATGTAAGTACATCAAGATAAAACACGGAAGCCCACCAAACCGCGTCGGAAAACGCTAAGATATTTTACGCTGAATACGTGCAACTAATTACCCATAAGCTTAAGCGTGCCAAAATGAACTCCCAGAGGGCACTTTCAAGGAAGGACACGCTACAAAAGTCAAACTTGGCACGGGGCAGGGCGTCTTATCATGCGAGCGCGAGCAAAGATCCAATGAGCAGATAGAATTTGTTTGTTCGGTTCGCTAAACAGGGTCAAGACTTGATGAAACTAAAGTATGATGTCCATTTTTGGAAATTATGAAGCCAGAAGCCATAAATCAGCGACGTCAAAGACCCCCCGCAACCCAAAAGGGCTTCATCAACATTTCAAACCCTTCAAATTTATTATGATTCCATTCTCAAACTAAAGAAGTTAAAAAAGACAGTATAGTCAGCCTGGAAAAAAGTTTAGTCCAGAAAACCGAAACTAAAGACAGTTCACGACGCCTCAAAGGGCACGGATAAGCGATGGAGGGCACGGCGAATAAAGTGCTGTAGGCGGGTGGCAGGAGATTAGCCCGTTGACGGGCGTATGGGGGGTGTCTTCACTTTCCATTTCGCGTGCTTTGGACCCCCTTAAATTAGGCCACGCCTCCTTGAGACAGGCTTTTTTGCTTCAATTTGACCATTTTCACCGAAAAAATTCTCAAAACGGTTTTTTTGTATCTTTAAAGGCCATTTGCAGGAAATGTAATACGTGTACACACGTTTACAACAATTTGATAGTAGCAATATGATCCCCGTCAAGGGTTACACAGTACAATAATTATCCGAAACAAGGTTAGGGTCACATAATATAAATTTATAGTCTCTCAGTATTTATGTGGGTCATTTCCGTCGACGTGGGCTTAATTTACTTATAAAAACAGTTCAAAAGCAAAATGACGTGAAAAGTAAACGTAAAACGGATGCCTAAAAGTATTTTTCAAAGTCACTGTAGTTTGCTATTGTCGGTTTTTAAAACAAAAAACTACAAAACCACAGACAGCCCCCGTAATTTGTTGCAAACTACGTCGGATTCAAGTACAAATTTAACTTTAGGAGTTCATTAACGAGGAACTTTTGAGTGACAGAGAAGTGCGTCAAGTTTACAAAGTACAAAACTGTCAGAGATAAGCTAATGACGGCCAGAAGCGGGCGCGCAGACATGTTGAGATGGCTTAAGGAAACATAAAAAAGTTGTTACAGACAAGATTTGTCACGTCAAAGTTCAGATGGACCTCTTGAGCATTGTGATCTTCGGTGTTGTAACTTTCTAAGAATATTCAAAAATAGGTTAATTTACAGTTTATCGAGAGAATTTTTTTTTTTGCAAAAATATGTGATTTACATTAGTAATTTTGCCCAACTTCCGCGTAAATACCGGTAAATACTAACTTTAAGAACTATACTATTACGCATAAAACTACACACCTCTATCCAAACATCTGCTTCCGCAAAAAGAACCAATAAAATTGTCATTTACCATGGAAATGCATTCAGGAAAGCTGAACTTTGTTTTTATAAACACGTTTTTCATAACAAAAAGGCCATCCAGTGCATCCATCTTTTAAACCATTGTTCAAAACCATAATTTGTCTCTTTTTAGTCATTTAGATTTCGCATTTCCTTCCGACATTTACCAAGAAACAAAAAACAAAACACAACTACCAAAAAAACGGCATACAATTTGGGTGGCCTACTTTAACACGACATTTCTATGGCCATAGTGCAAAAAAACTTGAATTCGTTAGCTCATTGTAATGGTAAAGTGGTAAAGAGTCTGTTTCCGGAAAATAAAATTCCATTATCCAATAAAAGGTAAAGTACTGTCGTCAATTTACTAACAGTTTAACAGTTTTACACGCAATTACGATGTGATGCATAAAAAGCATATTGAATTTACTGGAGTAAAAGTTTGCAGAAACTAATCAGACGAGGATCAAGTGCCCTTGTGGCCAGACGGAAACGGAGTTGTAGGGGGTTTGAACCGGACAAACCAAGACCAAGACCAAGGGACAATTAGAAAAAGTTGAGTGTTTGAAGGGTCACAGGGCAGTTAGGATTGTGTTGTAATCAATGGGATTTGTGGCCGGTTTGAAAGTGTGAAAAGTGGCGTGTCAACAAAATTTGAAAATACAATTTTGCAAAATTTTTCAAAAAAGTTCACACCATTTGACCTATCTGAATAGAGACACTTTTGTTGAAAACAGCTTTTAAACAAGTACAAAGCATTTAAAGTGAGTCACGACATTCAAAACAAGCATTTTGTTCGAACTCGAATTTCACCTACGTGGCACGAAATCAAAGACGGATGTAGCCTTTCCAACATAAACATGATTACAGATAACAATAAACAAAGGCGTCTGCGCGCACGGCGGATGTTATCGTTATGCATTTACTATAAAGTCATTATACAACAAGAAAACAGTCATTATCAAATTCAAATCAGCGCATAATTACAAGGCTAGACCCCCCCAGAAGAAAGTTGTTCAAAAACAGTGTTTTTCGTTATCAGTAAGGCTTTTTTGTCTTTAGTTTCAAGCAATAGCAGTGTCAAAGAGAGACAATTACTCCAGACAAAAACAAAAAACATTTAGTACCTCGGTTAAAGTTCGTAACTTTCAAGAACGACAAAAATTTAGAGTAGCCCATCTTCACTTTTATTAGTGTTTTTCCATTTCCGTGATGACCTGACTGACTGGCTGACTCTGTTCACTTTTGTTAGACCCTGGGGGTGGCATCCCTGCCGTACAAAGAACGATAAAAAGCTGAATTGAATGAATCCAAAAAACTGAATATCAATGCATTCTTATCTATGCCTCTTGCCAGGAATACTCGAAAACGTAAATAATGCATTATCTAGTTTTTGAAAAGTGATTTGGTTTGTAAACACGGTTTTATTGTTGAAAAAGAAGTCAAAAATTGAATAGATACATGGGTCAGTCGGTCTATAGACACAATAAGTCGCATGAAAACACGTTCCAATTCAAACACAGATAGAGACGTCGGTGCAAACCAATCAATTCAAAATTGTTCCAACTTCTCACTTCGTCATCCGGTAATTATATGGCTTCCGAACAACTGCGTCACCCTGACTTGATGGCGTGTCGATAATGTTACTTTTTTAACTTACACATCTTATCCCTCATTCGATAAAACCTATTTTCTTCTAACAAATTTTCCATTTTTTAAGCCCATTGTTCAAAGTTCTGGTAGATGGATGGATTTAGACAGCTTTTGGGGGTCAAGAAAGACCAAGGCCAATAACACCGACATCATCACGGATAAATGGAGTTCCAGAAGCTCAAAATAGATGGATAAATGGGTGCAAAAACTGCAAACACGAACTTTCTGCAGAAAAAAATATATTCAAATGGAAAAAATTCAAACCCACGGTCAAGACGGATGAAGGTCAAAAAGAAAATTTCGGCAAACCAAAAGGTAACCTCAAACCCCACAAATCAAAAGACTTAAAGACCTCCTCAGCTCATCAAACAGCTGTTATTTATGTTGTTTTACATGAGGTAGGAAAAGAATAGAGTCGATGGAGGTGCGAAGCGGCAAGTCTTTTCATTCTTAAAGTTAGAGAATGCGTTAAGTAAATGGGTTGGATTTATGTTTCACATGGGAAGAAAGCGGATGTTACAAATGTTTGCAGTGGCACATGCTTTTGATGTTATTGTTTTGTGATTTAGACATAAAATGAATCAAATTGAAATTAAAATAGTGTTATTTCTAAAGCATGTGTTTCTTTCCAGATGCAGGCTTACGATAAGGTCAATGAGGAAAAGCTATAAACTTCCTCGTAGCCTTTTTGAAGAAGTTTTCTCGTGATTTAAGTCGACTTTTATGCGAGTGCAAGTGGTTTGCACCCGTTTTGAACCAATGTGGAGCACTTATATTTGCAAAATTGACGGAAAGAGAAGGTCAATTTTGAGAAATTGGAAGGGCAGTGGCAAACTGCAATGGAACGGCTACAAGGTCATTTTATGCATTTTTTTGCTAAAAAAACGTTTCTCAATCTTTTATAAAACACCAGAGCCCCACGCTAATATCCAAATGAGATTTTCATTATGTAATTTTGTCGAATTGTGCAAACAAACGCCCCAAAAATTGCAAACACACCCAATTTAAAAGCACTTCAATTCAACTGTTGACCGTATTCACGGCCTCTTTTGCTTCCGGAACTTCTGTTTAAACAAATATACTTTCCATATGTGCTAGGAAAACTCTAAATTTTCCGGCTATGATGCCCCGGGCAATTTACATAAGCAATGTCGTAAAAGTGGGCCAAAGATGTATATCCGTCTTCAAAGAAGCCCCCGAACAGATGAAATATCAAATTTATGAACATAGAAAAGACACAAATAACATATCAGATGGCGGTGCGAACTACTTTTTTGACAATGATTTTTTATCCTTTTTCTGCCGCTTTGTTTTTTGTAACTCATCGGCACGAAACACATTTATGCCGATGTTGAAGTCCTTCTGCACGATGAGAACGGCACCTGCGTTGTCGAATTGGCCGCAGTAGTTCGGGGCTGGAAAATATGAATGGATTACTGTAATGGTGGGAAGATGAAAGAGAAGAGTACAAACCTGAGAAGATGGTCACGAGCTGTTTATCGGCAAAGAATTCATAGCCATCTTCGACGACTTGATGGGCTCTAACGATGAGCTCGAGACTCAGGGTTGCGAGAAAGTTTTTCAAGGCATCCGCGCCGAAAATACGCGAGGCACCACGTGGGGAGTCCTCGAAGCCGGAAATCGAGGGATCGGGGTCGGCCCAGGTTAAGTCGGCCAGGATGCCGAGGTCGGGGATGTCACAGGGCCGTTCTATTCTGTCGAGCTGCAAAGAATGGGCTTTTTGTTTGAAAAAAGCAGGTTAATGGAAAGCTTTCAGACAGAACCACTTTGCAAAAGTCTGACCTGTTTCAAATCCGTCAATTCTTCGCTGATCCCGCCATGCATGCAGAGAATGCGATATTCGATCCGAGCACAGAATGGCATACAGTAAAAAGCGTACTGGAAAGCTTCATATAAAGCTACTGAATAGCGTTTTTTGCATTCATTGTAGAATCCATATTGCATGTTGACAGGGCGTGATTCATGATTTCCGCGGAGTAGGACGACATCTTCTGGATACAGTATTTTGTAGGCGAATAACAGGGATATCACTTCGATCGAATATGGGCCCCGATCGACGTAATCGCCGAGAAATAGGTAGCGGTGTCGGGGTGGATGGCCGTTTAGGCTTAACAGAGCTAACAAATCCTACAAAAACACTGATCTTTACATAAAACTGCCATTGAACAGCCATCTTTCAGCCAAAATAAGCTTGTTTTTGTTAAACCCACCTCAAACTGTCCATGAATGTCGCCACATACTCTTACCGGCGCTTTGACTTCGATCATTGCCGGCTGCATCCAAAATGTTTCTCTTGCTCGATAGCAGAGTTCGTGAATTTCATCCTCTTTGAAAAGTTTTTGTGCTAATGATGGTCGCCAGTGTTTTGTTAGACGATCGACGAAAGATGATAGTTTTCTTCGGACCTTAATTAAACACAACCGTTTTACACAAGTTTAAAAAACTAGCTAATTAAAGTTAGCACCTGCCTTGAGGGTTTGTTCGAGTGATGCTTTTGCAGAACCTGATGAACTTTGCGATTTGCTAACGCCTGGCAGCGACATTTTAACAGAAAAAAGGCTCAATTAGCGTCGGAAATGAACACGGATCCGTGGTGTCCTTCACGTGCAGACGATATCACGGAGCGGCAACGGACACTAGGATCCTAGCTTTGTCAATAATTAGCATAAAGTGTTTTTAGACGCTACGGCATTTTTGACACCAACGTTTGAGAAGATGTTTCAAAACTATTCGAAAAATACGGTAACGCACAACGATTTGTCTTGACATTGTGTGTCTAATGCCACACGACGCACCTCGATTTTGAAAGCATTCAACTGCCATGTCAGCACGCGCAGTTTTAGGCGCATCTTTTTTTTACAAAATATATATTTTTTACTTGACTATCACATAATTTCGCCGTTATTACAATATTAAAACTGTTTTCAGTACTACACTACTACTTAGCAATGTCAGTATCAGCTTCAGCGTGTTTGACTATTCCATATGACAATGATAGAAGACCGAATTCTAACTACTGCAAGTATATTGGCGACACTAAAAACTATTCTTTAGAAATAAGTAGTTGCTGTTTTTCATGTACAGTTTTGACTACAGAATCGATAGCACTTTATTTCGAAGGATATAAAACGAACATTCTCGGAAAACCGAAAGGGTCACTGAAGTTTGGAAAATTTTTTTCACGTTTAAACGTTGAAACTGTTTGTACAGATCAAATTGAGGGTGGAGATGACGAATTCGCTACTGGTTTTGCATATGGATGCCTTCTGAATCCACTAGGCTCCAGAATCCGCCTGGCAGAATCCATGATTTGAAACTCATACGTGTGTGGTATCAATCGATTGCCCACACCTAGAGGATCATTTTAAAACCGGGTAGACAAGTATTGATTAATTTTGACAAAAGTTATAAGGTGTCAAAGTTGAAAAAAACGACGAGATAGCCTTCGGAACGTTTTATCTCGAAAATGAGTTAACTATTCCAATTTTTTTATGGTTGATTATAAATGAGCGCTAATTAATACAACTTTTTGTGCATGGAAATAAATTTCTGTGCGGGAGAATGTGGTTAAAATTGGGGCAAACTAATCACTAATAACCGTTAATTAGTAATTTTTAAAAAATACGAGAACATTAAAAGTATCGGTGTTGCCAAATTGTTAATATATCTGTTAACTATCATTTTAGAAAAATTTACACTGACAACTCACAAAATTATCGATTAAGTTGAAAATAACACTTAAAATACAAAAACTTTTTTATTGCTTTTTTTTGGCGTTTACTGTTATAAAATGTTAGTGTGATAGTTTAAATAACTGTAACTTTTTGTCAACATGTATAAAAAAAGAAATAACCCCAGGGGCTTCGAACCCACTGCTGTGCGCATGCAACGAACACTTCGGATGAGGTTCACCGTATGTGCACGCACCACGAAACCACGGGTTCAAACCCCCTGAGGTCATTTCTTTTTTTTTTTCATGTTAACAACAAACTACACAGATTGTAAAATAAACATTAAAATTGTACAACCGTAAACGCAAAACAAAGCAATTAAAAAAAAATTTTGTATTTTAAGTGTTATTTTCAACTTAATCGATAATTTTGTGAGTTGTCAGTGTAAATTTTTCTAAAATGATAGTTAACAGATATATTAACAATTTGGTAACACCGATTCTTTTAATGTTCTCGTATTTTTTAAAAATTACTAAATAACGGTTATTAGTGATTAGTTTGCCCCAATTTTAACCACATTCTCCCGCACAGAAATTTATTTCCATGCACAAAAAGTTGTATTAATTAGTGCTCATTTATAATCAACCATAAAAAAATTGGAATAGTTAACTCATTTTCGAGATAAAACGTTCCGAAGGCTATCTCGTCGTTTTTTTCAACTTTGACACCTTATAACTTTTGTCAAAATTAATCAATACTTGTCTACCCGGTTTTAAAATGATCCTCTAGGTGTGGGCAATCGATTGATACCACACACGTATGAGTTTCAAATCATGGATTCTGCCAGGCGGATTCTGGAGCCTAGTGGATTCAGAAGGCATCCATTTGCAAAACCAGTAGCGAATTCGTCATCTCCACCCTCAATTTGATCTGTACAAACAGTTTCAACGTTCGAACGTGAAAAAAATTTTCCAAACTTCACAAGGGGCTCGAATATGCTCGGTTTTCCCAGAATATCCGTTATAACACGCGCACGAAATGCCATTTTTTACATGTCCCCAAAAAAGGTTGAATGATGTAAAATTTGATCAGCTGATCAAGAATGAATAAGCGGTGTAAAAACCTTGATTTTTAATCACACGGATCAAAAAAAACAAAAAAGGCATTAAATACAGCATTTTGGATCACACTTGATCATATTTTCCAATTTTTCGCTTTGTAACTTTTTTTTGTATCACTGTGATCTAAATATTCGTTTTTTACCGTTCTCATGAAATGCCAATTTTTGCAAACCACCGATATCCCTGAACACTGTTCACACAGATCAGGGCGCCTTCACCCTCGATCTATCTGAACACTGTTCCTCCAGATCATGCAGCCCCCTTGCCTCCCGATCTCCCTGAACACTGTTCCCACAGATCAGGGCCCACTGATCTTTCTGCACAGTGTTCAGGGAGATCAGGCCACTCCCCTTGCCCCCCGATCTCCCTGAACACTGTTCACAGGGATCAGGGTGCCCTGATCTCCCTGAACACTGTTCAGAAAGATCGAGGCCCACCGATCTCTTTGAACACTGTTCCCACAGATCAGCAGCCCCCTTGCCCTCTGATCCCCCAGAACACTGTTCACAGGGATCAGAGCGCCCTGATCTCCCTGAACACTGTTCCTGTAGATCAGGACGCCTACCGATCTTTTTGAACAGTGTTCAGAGAGATCAGATTGTGCATGCAGCCTGCACAGAACAAACGGCTTTGGCGGGCTCTTTCTTTTCTGAGGAACTAGCTGTTAGCTTTTCTCGGGGTCGGCTTTACGTATCATCTCGCATACCTTTGAACTGTCATCAATCCAGAAACAGTGTTCAACATGGCCCCAGTGCAGTGGATATCGCGGTCAACAAGATATTAGTCATGGAGGCGATGCGAACGGGTCAAAAAATGAAGGTCGGCCCACACGAAAACGCGCGCGCGTGTGGTATTGATCGCGTGGTTTCCTGCAGAAGGCTGGCTTTGTCATCATTTTTTGACCCGTTCGCATCGCCGCCGTGACTAAATATCGTGTTAACCGCGATATCCACTGCACTGGGGCCATGTTGAACACTGTTTCTGGATTGATGACAGTTCAAAGGTATGCGAGATGATACGTAAAGCCGACCCCGAGAAAAGCTAACAGCTAGTTCCCCAGTAAAGAAAGAGCCCGCCAAAGCCGTTTGTTCTGTGCAGGCTGCATGCACAATCTGATCTCTCTGAACACTGTTCAAAAAGATCGGTAGGCGTCCTGATCTACAGGAACAGTGTTCAGGGAGATCAGGGCGCTCTGATCCCTGTGAACAGTGTTCTGGGGGATCAGAGGGCAAGGGGGCTGCTGAACTGTGGGAACAGTGTTCAAAGAGATCGGTGGGCCTCGATCTTTCTGAACAGTGTTCAGGGAGATCAGGGCACCCTGATCCCTGTGAACAGTGTTCAGGGAGATCGGGGGGCGAGGGGAGTGGCCTGATCTCCCTGAACACTGTGCAGAAAGATCAGTGGGCCCTGATCTGCGGGAACAGTGTTCAGATAGATCGAAGGTGAAGGCGCCCTGATCGGTTTGAACAGTGTTCGGGGAGATCGAGAGGCAGTCTGATTAAAAAATTAATAAACTGATCGAAAACCGTTTATTACACACAACTGATCCCAAAACATAGCAAAGGTGGAAAAATCCAAAAAACGGATCAAAGTGTAGCTGAATTTAAAGAATTGCTTCCATTTGTGTAAATTAGATCACAAGTGATCCAATTTCAGCAATTCGAAGGGAAACAACCGAGCTGTACTCACGTTGAGCTGTATATAACAAAACTTATCAAAAACATGATAATTGATCACACTTTGAGCAAATGTAGCATTATTCAGTCTGTTTTGTGGACGTGTAAAACATGGCATTTCGTGCGCGTGTTATATACTAAGGATACGCGCTCCGTTTATGTAACAACGTTTATTTTTGTTGAAAACTCCGCAATTGAAAGTGAGTACTTCTGCGTATTTACAAGAATGATAAGTTTTAATTATTTAAATACTACAGAGCGTTATGCGACAAGAGTAGGAAAAAGCAGTAATTCCCGAACAACTCTTTGTCGACTTTTCGAAAATCAAAAGTTACCAGCACGCGACGTAACGATACGATGCCATGCAAAGTTTGAAATTTTGGACCACCGTCCAGGCTCTTTAACGTTAGGCCTTTTGGAGTTTGTTGGAAACTGTCAAAACCAGAATAGCGATGCTGAAATTCATGTCGATGGTGAAATTGTTGAGGTTTGACGCTTTTTCCATTTTACGGCTAAAGTTATATAATTTTTAGATTCATCGGGGCTACTTTACCATGATATCGCCCGTTTTTCATGCCATGTTTACGCATGACACCGAAGAAAAACGTACCGGCATTGTCAAAGTTACAGATTTGGACTTTCCTACTGTAAAGAACGCTGTCGATTTTTGCTATGGCCAAAGTCTTACTGATAAAACGACTATAGAATTGCTAAACGTGCTTACGTTTGGTGACAAATATGACATTCAAGTAATGGTGGTACGTACGGTTCAAACTAAAAAAGGTAATATAAGCAAAGGTTTTCAGAAGAAAGTGGGCGCTTGGGTTTTGTCAAGTCTTAATCCCTTCAACTTTTGTCCGATCTTGAACCATGCATGGGCTACGTCAAATAATGATTTAAAAACAAAATGCATCCAGTACTATCGAGACAACGTGGAACAAGTCGCATTGACACCAGAGTTTGCAGAGCTCGAAAAAGAAGTTATGCAAGATTTGATTGGGAAATCACGATTTTTGGACAAAATGACGTAACGAAAATTGCTGAAGAATAATTTTGATTTTAATATTTTGTTTAAATTTTGCATTTTTTGTCTTTGTATTGTTTTCATATTTAAACATTTACAAAATTGGCTAATAAAGTGACGCATTTGATACTGTTTAGAAGCGAAATAATATAACAGACTAACGGCTAAATCAACGTCGGAAATGAACACGGATCCCGGTTGTCCTCCACATGCAGGCCATATATCGTTTCTATAAAGCTGTTCTGTATGCCACGACATTTCTGATATCTCTGAGAAGTTTCTTTAAACTAACCAAAACCGATATTCAACAGCACACAACTACTTACTTGTCTTGACCTCGTGTGTCCAATGCCAAATGACGGACCTCCAGCAGTCATCCTATAGCCATGTGAGTGCAGCTTTAGCCGCGCTCTCTTACAGCTAATATTTTTTTTCGTATTTCGTGTATCTTTTACTGATACAATGACAGCGAAATAAATGGAGCGTTATAGACCATCATGGTCTATGCTAGTCTCGCACCATTCGCTGTAGGACCCCAATTGGGGTGTGCGGGGTACACCAGTGTGCACGCGCCAATGCTAAACCTTGTAGTTCAATGAAAGTGAACTTGACCGATTTAAATTAACTTTATCGTATTTCTGTGTTGCCTAACGCTTAGTTACATTGTAATCGACTTTTCTAAATTGGGTTATCAATCAATGTGAGCTACAGCTCGTAAACTTTGACATTGGGAGTTCTTGCTTCAAGCAGATTTGCCTTGCGAGCATTAAAGAGTCATCCCTCGTGCCAATTATCACTTAGCGCTTCAAGCAGGGCCTTTTAGAACTGAATTCGAATGAAAGAATCTTAATGTGTAGAAAAATTATATATAAACAAGGGCAAAGAAGGCTCATTGCCGCCGGTGACGAAGCTCGACGGCAGTTCGCCCGGCTTCACCTTTCGAGCCTCTTTGTTTTAGCATCTGAAGGATCAGGAACCTTTACTAGTGCTTTAAGCATCATTGTGATGGACGAGGACGGAGCTTTCTTGGTGAAAAGGCGGGTTCTAAAGCTTGAAGCCAGACTAGCTGATCATCGCGCAAATTTATATATAATTTTTCATTTTTAAGCAGCGAATTGATCTGCAAGCTTGCCAATTAGCCTTCAGACATGCTAACAGATGTTACTGGGGCAAGGAAGCTTTGAATTTCGCGAAAATCAAATGTTTGAAAAAACCCTTCGCCAAGGCCGCCCTTGCATTGATACAAACGCAAGGTAATTTCTCAAAAAACGCACAAAATTTTGAAAATAGGTTAAGCTTGGCATGCTTAACGTTTTTGGAAACCAGAAAAACCAGAATATCAATTTGAACTATACTTAATTCACTTTTAACGTCGCCCCCGTTTGCGTGCACACTGGTGTACCCCGCACACCCCAATTGGGGTCCCACAGCGAATGGTGCGAGACTAGCATAGACTATGATGGTCTATAACGCCCTATTTATTTCGCTGTCATTGTACACGAAATACGAAAAATTTTAATAATTATTTATATATAAAAATAAAATTTCAGCGGTACAAGGACTACTAACCAATGGTATCATTAAGTTCTACATACGTTGACATCCCGTACAATGATAATAGAAAGCCGCCTTGTGAATACACTTCTTATGTTAAGAAGACCGAAAACTATTCTTTAATAATAGACAATTGGGACTTAATATGTAAAATAGAAAGTCATTCATCGATTAAGCTGTACGTCAAAGCAGTTCATTCGGAATCAATGCACGTTTATGTAACAGCATTCGTTTCTGTCGAAAACTCATCAATCGAAGGTTAGTTTATATATATATATATATATATAAAACTACAACAATGCTGCAAATCAATTTTACGATTATAGAACGTTTTACGGTATCACTAAGCAGCGACGGAACCGTGTATCTTGGTCAAATTTCTTATAATGACAAACTACCGCAACATCACATAAGAATACGATGCCATGCAAAATTTAAATTCTATGTGACCTATACGGAAACTGAGGAAAAATCATTAACGTTTGGTAATGACGTTTTTGCCAGATGCCAAAATAAAAATACTGACGCTGAAATTCATGTCGACAATAAAGTTGTTCAGGTAAAATGGTCTTTCGACTTGACGATTGAATCAAACTGTCTTTTTAGATTCATCGCGGCTATTTTGGGATGTTATCTCCAGTATTTTATGCCATGTTCAACCATGATACTGAAGAAAAGCGAACCGGAGTTGTTAAAGTCACCGACTTAGATTTTACAGCAGTCAAGAATGCCGTAGATTTTTGTTATGGTCATAACCTAACAAATAAAACGACTTCAGAACTACTCAACGTATTTGTGTTTGGTGACAAATATGACATTGAAGTAATTGTGGTACGTTATATCTGTAGCAATCAATTTAATATATGATACTTTTACGTTTTTAGGAGAAAGTGGGCGATTGGATTATGTCAATTCTTAATCCGTTTAATTTTTGCCTAATTTTAAATTGTGCTTACGCTACGTCAAATATTGATTTGAAAAATTATTGCGCAGGGTATTATCGGGATAATCTTGACCCTATTGCCTTGACACCAGAATTTGCTGGTCTTGAAAAAGAAGTATTGCATGATTTAATTGAAATTTCTCGTTTTCTATAGAAAAGCACATGTCGATAGCAGTTATGATCACACAATTTAGTAAAAAATATATTTGAAAATATGCTGTTGTCAACAAATAAAAGTAACGAACACTTTGCACAAATATAATCCACATGCGATTTTACAAGGGTTAATAGGAACTATGAAGAAGTCAGATGTCTGCATGGTTTAGAACAAACCTGGACACAGCCTCTGATGAATAGAAGCTTTACGGCTAACAAAATTTCTATAAAATTTGCAGCAAAGTTTAGGCGGGCTGGCCAAGGTTGGTCCGACCCAGCACCTGATTTTAGTTCAAAATCGCATGTCATTTGTGCCATTGACATTTACGTTTTTGTTTCACTTGTCTGAATCATAGCTGCGTAAACAACGCACCTTCCGTGTCCAATGCCACAAGACTTATTCTTTTTGTTGATCCTATCTATACGTGCGCACGTTTTTGCTGATTTCATTACAAAATAGTATGTTAGTTTGTTTTCAAAGTTGCTATGGACTTTGCTTTCAAAGAAACATTTTTTGGAACAGATTATGCTGGCTGGATAGCCGACAGCAGTTTATCAGTGGTTAATGCAAGGCTGCCAGCAGATTTTATAGAACAACTGGTTTCCGTCAAACCTACTTTTTCATCTTGCCTAAGTGTTAGACGTTCCGTGCTAGTCGGTGATCGAGTTTTTTTCATCTCATCGGCTTTTAAATGATACTTGTTTTTAAGCGTTTTAGATACGGTGAAACTGTCGATACGAAGTAATGTTGCTTTCTACCAACACATACGTAAGTTTTTCATATTAAGTTACTGACACTAAACCATACAATTGTCTTTAGTTTAAAACCCAATTTTCGTCTTCTGCTTGCGTAGATATTCCGTATGTTGAGAAGAGTGAAAGAAAAACCCGTGAATACGGGGCTATGATTCAAGCTTCACAACCAAAATACGAATTACAAATTCGTTACTGGTTGTTGAAATGTGAAACAACAACAAATTCTGATTCCATATCATTTTATTTCCGAATGGAATGCGAAAAATATGATTCTTGGGTGATCGCGTACATTTATGTTGACGGAACAACGATTGAAAGTACGTTTTTCATAATAAGATATTGCTGTAGAATACAGAAAAAGCCCTTTTTAGGATGCTTTAGAGGGTATGTGAAAGACTCACGAAATGTCTTTCTTGGTGAAATTGTTGAATGTGAACCAATGTCTAAGAACGACATACGAATCAGATGTCATATTGTTCTTCAAGAGGCTGAAGCACGCATAATACCTCAGTTGCCGTCATTATCTTTGAGCCTTTTTGACGCACTGGGAGTTTGTCAAAACAATGAAAGCGATGCCGAAATTCATGTTGGAGAAGAAGTCATTCAGGTACGCTGTATATAAAAATTAAACTTTTATATTTTTATTTTTTAGATTCACCGCGGCTATTTCGGCATGCTATCCCCTGTATTCTATGCCATGTTTAACCATGATACGGAAGAAAAACGGACTGGAATCGTTAACGTGAAAGACATTGATTCTACCACGGTGCAGAATGCTGTGAATTTTTGCTACGGCCAATGTCTTAAAGAAAAAACAACCGCCGAACTGCTTAACGTTCTGACGTTTGGTGACAAATATGACATCAAAGCGATACCGGTTTGTTTAAATGTTAGTTGATGCAAATAGTGTTTACTGTTATAGAAAATTGTGACTCCACGGATCTTACAAACCCTCAATCCGTTCAACTTTTGTTTGATTCTCAACTACGCTTGGACTACATCTAATGAAGAGTTGAAAAACAAATGCGTAGAGTATTATCGGGACAACGTAGATCCAATCGCGTTAACACTCGCATTCGGTTTGCTCGATAAAGAAGTACTGTGTGGTTTAATTCAAAGTGTTAAGTTTAATAAGTGACATAACAATAGTTTTGACTGATGTTTTCATCATGAATTGACACTGTCACTCCACTATTCTGTTGAGTTTTTTTATTTGTAGTGCAAGTTTGATTATTGGTTTTTTTAGCGTTCCTTGATTCAAAGTTGCCGTTCTTTTAAAAAGTGACGTTATTTTACAATAATGTCATTTTACGCTTACGTTGTAATGTTCATTCTTAAATGACTACGTTTTCTGACCACATGACCAATGCCATAGGACACCAACCTTTTATTGCGCTTTTCCTGTCTCCTCTTTGCTTCTTGTCGCTTCAATACCTGGTACGAAGCAGCCGTGAGTAACTGAGCTTAAGCTGACGTTGCTCGACAGTGTTCTCGCTTCTCTTTACGACCTTTAATATTTTCTCTAAGCCTTAATACTGCCTCGTATGTACTAGATAAACTCTGACTGCCTATTTGCCATTGTATACTTTTATTGTTGTTTAAGTCATAAGTAAATTTGGTTAAGCTCAAGGCTTTATTATTACTATACACTCAACAACTGGATATTTGTCACGCGGTTCTTTACGCATTCTAGCATTTTGCGCACGGCATCAGCCTTTAAGACTAACTTTATACATATTTGTTTTCTAAAACGTTTGTGTAACTAGTACGTAAGCCTTTACAATTTAAAAGTCTAATAGCATTTTATTTTCAGATGTCTCAAACGCTATCAACATCAGCCTGCATAGACATTCCATACGAAAAAGATGGAGAACCCTATCGCGAATATACCGTCATCATTGAGACACCAGAATTAAGCGGTCCAGCATTCAACTGTTGGACATTCACTTGCACAATTTACAAGACTATGGAAATCTCCATTGAAACAGCTTTAAACCAAAGAATCTTCATAACGGCATTTGTTTCTGTCGAAGGAACTACCATTGAACGTTAGTTTAGGCCATTTCAAGTATGAACTTTGTGGATTCGTAATTTAGGTCGTTTTACAAAGCTACTTGAACACCGACGAAACATAACCATTGGTGAATTATACGAACATAAAGATCTTCCTGAACACGACATTCGAGTACGATGTCACTTGATGATCGAAGACAGACGTTTCATCCCTCCAACACTGAAATTATTACTTTTTGACGTCATGGGAGATTGCCAAAATGTGAATAGCGATGCTGAATTCAAAGTTGGCTACGTTTCCATTCCTGTATGTAAAGATTAATGTTAGACATGCTTTATCAAATATAAACAGTATCAATTTCAGTTTCACCGCGGCTACTTTGCTATGTTATCACCGGTATTCTATGCCATGTTCAACCATGAAACCGAAGAAAAGCGCACCGGAATCGTCGAGATTAAAGACATGGATTTTACAACCGTTCATAATGCTGTGAATTATTGCTATGGCCACCTATTTGAAGACAAGACGACATTTGAATTGCTAAATGTGCTTGCTTTTGGTGACAAGTATGACATTCGAATCATAACGGTAAGCTTGTGTTTCACGAAACTTCCTTTTTTTAATAGAGTTGTAGAAAAATGTGTTGGAATGGATTACAATGGCCCTAAACCCTTTCAATTTTTGTCTCATCCTTAATTACGCATGTGCAACATCAAACAAAAACTTACTAAATACATGCTCAAAATACTTCTTGGCACATCTTGATCCAATTGTTTTGACGCCAGAGTTTGGGTTTCTGAAACAGGATGTCATGTGTGAGTTGATGCAGCGTGTTATTGATCTATGAAAAGTTTGCTTTCACTGTTTTGTTAAAAAAAAAACCTTTGATTTCATTTTAATTTTATATATTTGTGAATGTTTCGATCACTCTATGCATTTTTATAATGTTTTGTGTTTAAACTATCAATTTTTTTTTATTTTTTTATTGATGTTTTCCGACTTTTTTTTCTTAAAAATCGACAATCTGTTGAAGAAAATTTAATAATTAATATCCAGTTTTATTTACCAAATCAATAAAAACTTCAAAAACGGCCTCTACTTACACAAAACTAACAAGCTAAATGCCGAGCAGACACAAAACCACAAATCTTTATGGCACTTTAAAGCCGCATAAATGTATAATATACAAAAATATACAATACAAAACTACAGAAAAACCCATCTGAGATGTCTTTTTTATTTAAATTGTCAAGTTAATTCCAATAAAAATGACTCGTTTGTCACCGTGCTAATGTTTTGTTGTATAAAATGGTCATCAGAGGCTTTTCCTTACAGAAGAATCCCGTTTCAAGGAGCCGTCATCACCGTCGTCATCGGTTCGATTGTTGTTGGACAGCTGTTCGGAGAGGTGTCTCTCGGCATCTGCCGCCGATAATGGCACGACTGGATGAATCATCGCTTGTCGCGTCGCTGAATCCAGCTCGAGAGAGCATGCGCGCCCTGCTGCTACTGATGAGGTGCCGCTTATCGATGAAATGGCGGATGCTGTAGACAAGCTGGAGGACGCGTTGCTGACAATCGATGCCTGGCGCATTAAAGCCACAGGTGATGAGGCAATTTCGATGGCTGAGGAGGTTGCGATGGCATCGGGGAGGGTGGTGGTGTCGATGTCGTCCTCGGAGCCAGGCTGGAGCGCCGGCATTTTGGTAGCGTCTTCGTAGGATGGCAGTGGTGGGAGCACTTCATGGCGATTCCGCCGAGATCGCTGTCCTGGAGGGATGTAGGGTGGAGGGCCACCGTCGAGGGTGCCGATGGGACGGAAGGGGTATATTCTGGGGTCATCGTGGGGCGGGCGGAGCTCCACACGTCTGGATAGGCATTGGGTGCCGCCAGGGGAGACAGGGAAGTTACAGGCAGTTAGAAGGTCTGGGCGGCGGTGGAGGTAGCGAGTCTGAACCTTAAATTTGATTTTCAATATTTTCGTTGCGAGACAAAACCTAACATACCTGCATCCTATGCTTCATCAATAAGTACATTGAAACAACCAGCACCACTATCATAACCAAACTGAATATAGTCCCAGAAATATCTCTCGTAAAACCTTCATTTCCATCTCCAAATCGTTGAAACCGATTCCCAGTGCCAGTCTTATTCGTATCAACCTCGCAATGACTGCCCCAAAACTGCGGTGGGCAGACACACCTCCCATCCTGTTCGCGACCACCGTGAAGGCAAACTATCTGCTTGCATTCTTCGCCCTGATAGAAAGGGTTACAGCTACAGTAGTATCTATCATTAATATCCTTCATCAGCTGGCCTTGGTCGCAGAGCTTCTCACAAGTATCACCGAAAAATGGGTTCAAACACTTGCAAGGGCTGACACTATCTTCTCTAAAGCCCTTATTCCGGCATTCTGGCAATCTTCTGCAATGACCATCCAACTTTCCAGATGCCCCAACATTTGGGCAATGGCACTTTATCAGCCCACGTCTAGGAAGGCCAGATTCCAGGAAATGCTCCGGCGAAATGAAATACTTTCCAGTAAAATGTCTACAATTAGCAGATGCCGACATGTCTGGAGTGTCTTCTTCAATGACATAATCCAACATTCTCGTCGTTAAATTGATGGCTAACATCGAATCGACGATTTCTGGGGTCCCACCACGACAGCATGTTATATTGTATCTCTGAGGCAGGAAAATTAGGGATGGTATTGAGGGTTCTGTGGGGGCAGTATCTACATCTGAAAAGTAATCGATAATCAATCGATATTTTTAAAAAGTGCGTTTTAAAATGACTCACCTTCAGCAAAAACAACTAAACACCCGTAAATTGCGACTAGCGCGAAAATAACTTGAGGATGTTTTTCGAACTTCATCTAATTGGCATTGCTTGACGGCTTTTCAAACCAACTGTGTATAAAATATGCAAGAAAACGAGAAATCCAGAGGGGGCACGGAAGTTCGCACGTGCTGAAAAACAGAAAAGTAAAGACAAATTCTTGGAATTTAATTACGGTTCACGATTCACGTAAAAGTAAAAAACACGCAAAACAAACAAAAAAACAGTAAAATCCGACCCAAACGCCAAAAATCTCATGAATCCATACTAGAAGTAGTGAAAAACAAGGGCCAAGAAAAGAACAAAACAAACACAACCACAAAATTCGTGTGTTGTCAACCCTCCCACCCACACTTAATGTAAAACATGTCCAAACATGACGAAATGCATGCATATGGGAATTATTGAATAGTTGAACTTGGCCGTAGTTTGGGGAAATTTATGTGAAACGGCATTTTGGAAAGAAGGAAACTAATGTAAATAAATACGCAGAAAATGTGGGTTTGAGGAAGTTCTTGTCTTTTACAGGGCACTGCATGCAATAAAATAATGAAATAGGGCCTCGGCTGAACCCGACAGACAGCTTACTGGAATTAATAACAAATTGTATAATGAAAAATTAGTCCTTTAAACAAATGGACAGGGTAGACAAAACCCACATTTAAATTCAATGTCAATAGAAAATGGTAAACAAAAAACACAGACGGATGGATGGAAATTTATTGTGAGTTCATTTGTGGCCGATTCTACTATTGCTGAAGCCTGGCACAAATGCAATAAAATGAAATTGAAAAGAAAAAGACACACTATTGCAATAGGGTAAAATTGAATGTATGTTGGAGGGCCGTTGGCAGGAGCAGTGGCAATGTAAGTGAAAAAAACGCATGAACGAACATCGGAAACGATAAATTGTGAAGTTTGGGGTTAGTGGTGGCTTTTAAGGACATTGGAATTTTATAAAAAGGGCAGAATTATCATATTGAAATATAAATCGACGCTATGGATGACCATTTTTAGACGAAATAAGCCAAACTGACGCAATTCACAGCCTTGTTGCAACTTTTACTTTCCCAAAACCCCTAAGGCGATGACAGCGTTGCGTAAACAGGTTACATAACGTGATAAATGAGAGCTCGCGATAGCCAGAGGCGATTTAGAGATAGCAGACTTGAAAAATGGAAAAAAGCTGTGACTAATTTAAACTGTTAACGGAATTCGGATTCTAGAAAAAAGGATTGAATGTCAAGTGCAAAAAAAGTTTGCAATTAATCCATAATCCTTTAACGCTTCGATAAACATGCGTGTGAAGTGTTCCATCTTTTTGAGAGATGGAAACGTGTTTTCGGTCTTTGGACTTTTGCGTTCATAATCGGAAGGGAGTGTATCGAAGTGACAAAAAACGTCTTCAAAACGCTTTTTGGATGCGTTTTGTGTTTTGGGAAACTGTCTTTTTCGATGAAAATTGAATTTTTTTCAATATGAACCATTTTTTACAATAAAAATTTGAACAAGAAATGGCCCAATCCCACGAAAAATGGCAAAATCGAACCCAAACAAAACCCATTCAAGAATTCAAAACTTTCAAACAAAGAACGAAAGCAAAACAAAGACCTTCAAAAAAGAAAAGCCAAGCCAGCGTGGTGCCGAACGTGACGCAAGGAGCCCTCAGGGCGGTACAGAGATGTTCACTTGGATGCCCGAATGCCTGGCTAGCTCGAAGCCCGGAGCCTATGGCACGGTTTTGTGTCTTTGTGGCCGGGAGAGTGCGTTGTCGGCAACGTCGTCGTAGTCGTTCGCCAAGGATAATCATGCGACAGAGACACGAACTGCTTTTTGCAACCACACGGAGGCCCGAGGCCCTGTGGCGATGATGGCAGTTGTCGGGCAAGCGCGGGGGCTGTGGATGGGCGGCCATCCGACCCAGAAACAAAGAAAAAGAGGGAAAACATTGGAAACGGGAGCGGTTTTTCGGGTTTATGAGGTTATGGCAAGGGCAAATGTTGGTTTTGGCCGTGCCAATTGGCTCAAACTTGGCCTTCACCGTCAAAAACATCCTAATAGTTTATAAAAACGCCCATTTTTTAAACAAAAACGTCATAATTCATACATTCTGACACTTTCCCTTCGCTAATTACCCCGATTATGATCACGTAAGAGAGTAAAAGAACACTTTCACGTTTCCGACAACCTAACCAACAGCTGATACGCGCCCCCATGGGTATCGATATTTCTCCAAAGGGCGTCCAACGACGGCCAACAACGATCGCCTCAGGCAAGGCTCACAGTCTCAAAAAACACAGCAAACGACACACAGAAGACCTTGCCATGTAATGTGAAATTTTTTCGTTTTCGGGTCTTCCTTCAGAATCAGAATTGGCCGAACCGGTTCGCCCTTTGACAAGGCCACATGCGGAAACGGCAGTCCCCAAAATGCGACACAAATCGAATCAGTGCGGCGCAGCTGGGACGATGGGTCGACACGGAGGATACACAGTGTATTCTGAACGCTTTCAGTGGTTGGTCTTCAGTAGCCATTCGGTTTTTGGCTAATTTGGGGGCAGTGTACAGACTATGATGGCGTAATTGACTGTAGGATGGTCGAGGGAGAGTGAAGGTGGTTAATTGGGGTAAAAAAGTGTGACTAATGTTGTTTTGGGGTGAGTTTTGAGATTCTGAATGGTCAAAAGGGTTACAAAATGTTGAAAAAAAACATAAATTGTTCAAATAGCATCACTTAATTGGTCAAAGAACAAAAAAGCTAATATCTTTTAATAACAAACGTTTTAAGTCAATAGACAGTTTCAATTTCAAAAAACTGACAATTCTGAAACTTTATTTTAACTTTAAAACCCAAAAAAAGCCCATCCAAATATAGCCACACGTCCAACTTTGACGGCCAAACCCAACCTAAATGAACCAGTTCTAGCCGCTTCACAACTTTCCCTAACCCTATTCAAATGAAACTACAACATGAAAACGACCATCCCAAACTCCCAAGCTATCTATTCCAAATAGCCCCTACCACCAAGCAGGTGGCCACTTCGCGCGCCACATGCCCTGCGGCGATGCAAGCAGGGCAGGGCAATGAAAAAAGCGAAATCGGCTCGGGGCAGTGAAAATTCAAAAAAGCCGTCGGCCGTTGGTCGTCAGTCGTGAGAGTTGTCAGCCAACAAGCGGTTTAGAAACGCCTCGCAATAGATAAATGTATCCGCCAAACACCGGACAATCGTGTGATCCCATCACATCAGATCAATCGTCGGAGTCCCCAACCTGCCCTCAAGGCAAAGGAAAGTAATGGGCTGTTGTGTCATTAATCGGACGATGAGAGCTTTGGTTCTGATAGGAAGGGGGATTGATATCCGTTTCGATCCAATTTGACCGTCCTTGAACGATGGAATAAGGGAGATGAAGCACATCCATGCGGAATTGCGACACATTAGAGTTTGAAGGGTTTAATTAGCTGTCAAAAACAGCCGATAGCCGATCGAAATGAAGTCACAAGAGGGAAATATCCGCATTTGCGGGATTTGGCTGGGCTAGAGAAGCTAGAGGGGTTGGTTTCCGGAAATCCGGTGTCAACAAGGCCCTCCAGAGCTTCAAAAAAGTGGGTGCGGATCAGCGAGGGGATCATTGGGACAACAAAGCTCGCAAAAAGTGGTGACTGACCGCGTCAGATGTATCGACAGTTTCAAACTGCCAACTTTAAACGTTCAAACCAACAAATAGCCCGAGGCAAAACCCCTCAATGAATCATAATCCCGTTCTGGACTACGCCTAATTGTTACATAAGATTACATAATCGCACCCTTTAAAAGTTGAAGCACAATGTCCTATCTATCCGGTCTATGAATCTAAAAAGATTGAATCCATGACAATCGACCGGTCTGCGACAGTCGTTTTTCCATGAGTATCCCATTAAAAAAGGCAATCGCAACTGATACATTCATTCATATAGATGTCCGACAATAGTTGATGGACAATGATTGCCTGGTCATGCTCAAATCTCCTCCGCGTATGTCCATGTCCATGTCCAGCCAAGGTGTTGGATAAACAGATACACAACCGATCAGATGGACGGAATTATGCATCTTTTTCAATTTGAAGACGATGGATAGGAAATAGCCTCTTCGCGCACAGCAAAATAACATAAAATGAATCAATTCGGAGGCAAGCTACTATGAACTCACTTCAGCTGGATTATCGCATCGGATTTGGGATATCCGATCGGAGGATTTCAAAAAAACGACTGACTAAGAATTGTAAAGGAAGAGGGCTTTGTTCTTGATGCATTGAAGCATAAAAGAGACAAAAAACTGCGAGTAATCTCAGTCAAATAACTTGAACGCTTTTGTGGCGGAAGGGAAAAGGACAGACAAAAAGCACGAACACGGAAGCGTTTGTTGAAGCAGCGGATGGCAAAGATGGCATTGGCGTGTCTTCGAATGGGCCTCAAAATGCTGGGGGAGAGATGTCGTCACAGATTGGAAGGCTTATCAGACATAAATCAAATGGGATAATGATGGATGGGGGTGGTTTTACGAAGAAATTGGTTCCAAATAAGTGCCAAAAATGGACTGTAGCTTCCAAAAATGCAAAATGGCAGCCATGTAATCCACAAATTTTGTTTCCAGCTAGTTTTGAGAACTTTTTTCATCCTCTATTTCAAAACTGGCATCAGTTTAGCCACCCTGGACATGCCCCTCGCCCGAGAAGGGAGGGTTTTATCCGTTTTGGCTTAAGGCTTAAAACGACAAACATAAAAAACACATTTTTTGCCATCCTCCACATGGATGGCAAAAAGCGTCCCGAATAGAAACAAGGTTGTCACCAACGCGAACCCCGGCCGAGAGATTAAGCCTCCGATTGGGCCTCAGGGCAAAGCCTAGCCAGCTTTGTACAAAATGACGCCGCCTACCCCATGCTGAGCCTATTTGATCAAAACCCTTCTCCCCCCTTCTGAACATTGACCCGTTTGTGCCGTGTCGGAAATGGCATTTCAGAGCTATTTGGAAGATAATTTGTTTGCGGAAAGGATAAACGGTTTTACATCATCTGAAATTTGGCCTTTTAAAAAGCTAAAAATAAACAACAAATGCAGACATTACTTTGCAGAAAAAAAGCTAAAATTTGAAAGCTTAAAAATGCCACTTTACAGAACTCATTTCAAATCCACAAAACTTCAAACTTCAAAGAGGCCAACGTCCACGAAAAGCAGCCCTATGTTTTGAGAAGTGCGTTGCGTCGGAGGAGGCGGAAAAAGTGAAGCAGTGGAGAGGCGGGCGGCAGGAAGTGGCCAGTAGTCAGTCCCAAGCACGTTTTGCCTTATCTCCGTCGCGCGATCAAGTGTGACGCAATGGATTTTTCACGCGGAAGGAAGACGGCCGAAGGGATAGACACGGCTAACTAACTGCTTCTGGCAGTTTTCGCGTGGGACATGCTTTTCGGGGTTTAGGGTTTAACATCGTTTTTAAGTCCAAATAAGTCAATTTGCATCTGTTTTATGGAAAACAGATGCAAAATACGGCATCAACATGGCCGACAGAACGCATAATAAGCAAAATAGAACCCTATTAGACGCAATTATGGAAAGCCTCGCCGCATCATAGCCTAAAATAGACAATAAAGTAAGCTCCATTAAAACCACTGCCAGTTCGATACACCCTCTAATTGAAAATGGTCCATAAATCAAATTAGCATAATCACAGTCCACACTGGAACGCTGTCTGTGTCAGTCAGCATGGACCCACACGCAGAAGCAGAACCGTCAACAATCATCATCATCGACGTCGTCCAGATTGCTTTACTTTTTTCTTCTTCCCTCCACGGTCGCAGAGAAGCGGAACGGGCCTCCGTCGGCCGCAGAACAGCAAATACACGCAAAACGTTAAACTTTGGGCGTACCCGTTCAAAGCGGTTTGGACCACAACTTGCTTGGAGTTGCATAAGAATGTTTCAGTTAATGTCAGTCTTACAAAAAAGTGTTACCACAAACTGAAAAAAAGTATGAATGAGGTTTTTGAAGTCGGTTTAACTTTTAAAGAGGTGCAAATGAAGATGTCAGACGAAGTTGGTGGTATCCTTTTTTGAATGAATTGACCTCAAAACTTGTCTTCTTATTAAACAGAATTCAAAAGTGTGCGCGATATCCAGGGGCTTTGACCAATTGAAAGGTGGTTTTTGTGGATTCCGACAATTATGGGATGAAGGTGGTTTATGAAAGGGCAGAGATGAATGAAAAAAGGGTGGAAGTGATTTTGAAGTTGCATATTGAGGATGTTCAGGAGGTCATTGGGTTCTTTTAGTAAAAAAAGGAAATTAGAACTTTTAAACCTTAAATTTTTATGAGAAAAAAGCTTACGAAAAACGATTTGTAACGCAAGAATATCATATCATTTTGGATTTCACCAAAATGTTTATTTTCAACATTCCCTAAATTCAAAATCATCTAATTTTTCAAGTAGCATCACTAACAACGCAAACAGACCCTCATCAACTTCACTTTTTATTGCCGGATAAATTTAGCCCCCAAAATCCAGACTTTCAAAGCCAACGTGACTTTGGATAACTTTAACCTGACGTATTATTTCAGCGAATGGGTCATGACAATAACAAAACTGTTGTGAGAAAAAAGATTCAAAAGACGCAATACTCTCGGCCCGTCCTGAACACAATGTACGCCTGGCCCGGACAGTGGTGACAAAGTTGAAAAGTAAACAGTCAACTTTTCAATTCAGTCAATGCTGGAAGTCGACAAACGTGTGGACCCGAGACGCTCACAGTAACACCAGTCTGGAAAACTGAAGACAAAACTGAAAACAGCCTCAGGGAATCACACAACACAAAACTGATTTTAAGACAACAAGCATCAGAATCAGATAGTTCAGAAACGCAAAATTAGAGGGTGGAAAAGTTTCAATAAGTTTCAATAATTATAGCAATTTCGGATCATTTTTTGTTGATTTGATCGACGCCAGCTGGCAGCCGGCTGGGTTTTTGATTTGATTCTCACGTTCAATGTTCCGTTTGGCAACCTGTTTCAACCCTGGCGGGTGGGTTTCGAAGTGATCGGCGGCATTCATATGAAATATTTGATGAAAATGCGAAATGAAAATGACTGATTTCGCGTCATTATGAGCCATCTTTCCTTAAAGTGGAGCCTTGAAGGGGAGATGGGTGTCTGTCGCCGCGGCGATTAATCGCCAGCTTTCACTTTTTGTCACTTTGATGATTGTGGGTGGGATTTGGCTGGCGCTAGATTCCAGAGGGGTGGGTTTGCGCAAGCTTCGCACGTTAAGTGCGCAAGGGTGTCAGGCGCCTCAGGGTTGGTAGCAAATTAACGTGGAGACGTCGGTGGTTGCCATGGGGATGGAAATTAAAAGGGCAAGTTGTATCTTGGCATGGGAGTAGAAGGAGAAGGCATTTTGAGCATTGTTTACGACTTATAAGCCCGTAAACTTGGGATAACTTGGGCCCGAGGTCATACGATATTCATTTTTTCACTACTTCAGATGTTCAATATTGACAATTATTTTTGTAAAACTAATTTTTGAAAAAATTATTAAAAAAACGCTTAATGTCAATTCCAGAATGCCGCCCCCATCATCTGCCTCACCACCTATGTCGTCTCAAGATTCTCAACCTCCCAAAACCAAAGCCTTCAAAAAAGTCCCCCTCGAATCCTATCACCAAATGCTCCAATGCGTCCACAACATGTATCGTGGACCCAGCGTCAGATTCAGCGACAAATTCCTCCAACGTCTTATGTTCTTCGCCAATACTCCTGCCGAAACTGAAAAATTTTACGACATCGATCTAATATTTCTCAAATATGACATCAAACCAATTTGTAAATTCGTACCACAACTCGTCATTGAATGCAAAGAAAATCCACCCGAAGATTCCGGCTACTACAGGACTGATACCATCGATGATGATCCTACACCGATACAGCCTGCCGCTGGACCCAGCAATATGGTCATCACAGAGAAAATAGCCTTCAAAAACTGTAAACCATCAATTTTTGAATCAATCCTCAAAGAAAGAAGCATCGGATTTTCCGGTCACGCAGTGTCTATGGATTCGTGTAAAATACATCTCGAAAACTTTGAATTTCTGGCATTAGATCGACATTTAGAGTGGTTAGACTTGACTGGAGTCCATTTGTCGGATGTTATGGAATACGAGTTTGAAGAAGTTTGGAAACGAATTCAGAACGTCAAAAATGTCAAGTACTGTAGTCTTCTTTTCAAATGTCTGTCATAAAAGATTGAAACTTGCAGATTGGACATAGTCAACATAAGCTATAACCCAGAATACGGCTTCGAGATGCTTGAAGAGTACACCAACAACTTTGAAACCATTGAATTAAGACGGTTGCCTCCTGAATTGAACGTATTGTCGTTAATTAATTTTTTTACGGTTTGTTTAAATTTCGACCTTTTAAATTAATTTTAAAACGTTTAACTGCAGAAAGGCCCCAAAAAGGCCACCAAAGCAAGCTTCTACTTCGAAGACTGCTTCCCAGATGACGTCCTTGCATCAATGTTGGAGCCACTTTTTGAAGCATTCCCCGATTATGTTCAAATTACTGAGACATCGGACCCCTACAAACTGTCTCGAAGCTTTGTTGAGATTCTGACTGATTCGGAAACGCTTATAAGTGGACGGAGGATTGATATGAATCTTGCCAAGCTTTTCAATGTTTAGAATTCTAACTGCCAAACTGTTTTCGTAAAAGCTTCAATCATTTTTATAAAAGTTCTGTACAAAGTGACAAAATGTTCAACTTAACACAGACTGATAAGCTCAAATCGGTAAATAAATACATACAAAATAAATTAAGTTACTGTTCACCCTGAGGTTGTTGCTGCTCCGGATTTTGCTGAGCATCTGGGTCATCTTCAGCGAGAAGGATATCTGCTTCTGCGTCGCCTAACTGTTCATAGTTAGCAGCCTCGGCTTCGGCTTCCGGACTGTCGAGAAGCAGGTCTTCTTCTGTCATTTCAGTGCTTTCTGGAGCTGTCGGCGAGATGGAAGCCTGTTCTTCAGGGGATGATCCAGATCCACTTGCTTGAGCTTCAGGGGATGAGTCCGACCTTTCTTGCTGTTCTTCGGGTGATGAATCTGAGCGTTCTTCCTGTTCTGACCCTTGGGAGCTTTGTGGTGACTGTCCTTCGTCATTGTCGTCGGCGGACTCCATTTCGATGTCTTCGTTTTCGTCCTCTTCGACGGATGATTCTTCGGACGATCCAGAAGCGTCGGAGTTGTCGTCGCTGCCACTGCCTTGTTCCATGCTTTCATCGGAGCCAGAGCCAGAACCATCTTCACCGCTGTCATTGCCTTCGGAATCCGACTCAGATCCGGACCCAGATTCCGCTGATTCGCCGGTGACGGATCCATCTTCACTACTACTGCTACCAGACCCATCGTCATCTTCATGCTCACCAGATTCCGATTCAGATCCACTGGAATCCTCGCCCTCATCTTCATCTTCAGAACTGGTACTCTCGAAGTCCTTCGGCTTCGGAATCTTGCCAGTGGCTGAGCACAGCGACTCGAGAATGACCACTTCATCATCTTCGTCATCGCTGGACAGGTCCGATGAATCCGGCGACACTGGGATGACCTTCTTCTCGATGACCTGCTCCAACGTGCCATCACGCTCTTCCAGGATCGGTACAGTGATTTCAATCTGCGTCGGCTCCACATCTTCATCGGAGTCTGACCCGGATTCATCCTCAGCTTCCGAATCGTCTTCAGAGCTGCCAGAATCGCTGTCACTGCTCGAAGACTTGACCGAATCACCACTGCTGGCACCGCCTTCTGTGATGAATTGCTCTCTCAGCAGTTCAATCTCGGCAGGATCGTCGTCTTCATTGACACCATGGAGGGCCATGTATTCTTGGAAAGCAACAGAATTCAAGCCTGACTTCGGCTTTTTGATCGGTTTCTCCGGGTGAGGCTGCTTCTTTTTGTAGATAACTTCGAATTGGGTTTCATCGTCGTCCGATATGTCACGGTCCTCGTTATTGCCGAGGTTCAGGTTCAACAGCTGGCGATGGAGACCAGGTAGTTGTAGCGGTTCTTCTTCTTCGTAGGGGACTTCGCCGAATTCGTCGGGCTCGATGTCTTCGTCCTCTTCGTCTTCGAATTCCTCGTCGGAGTTGTCGCTTTCGTCCTCGCCAGTCTCAGCACCGGTTTCTTCTTCATCATCAGCAAAGTCGTCATAAGAGTCGGATTCAAAGGAGCCAGCTTCGGCGTCGTCGTCGTCTTCGCCGGATGCGGAAGCTTCTTCACAGTCGACGGATTCGCCACTGCTTTGGGATTCATCTTCGTCGGAGCCAGACTCATCGGAGGAGCCAGATTCATCGCTTTCGGCAGATTCATCGCCGCTGCTGAGCTCTTCTTCGTCTTCAACTGCGTCTTCGTCACTGGCTTCGGCGGAATCAGCACCACTAGGTTCGTCTGCGGAGGCCATTTCGACGTCGATGTCAGCCGCTTCAGTGCCAGTTGGGTCTTCTTTGTTAAGTTCTTCGACGGGTTCGACGGCAGGTTGGACTTCTTGAGCAGCGATTTCAGCAGCTTCGGTGGTAGAAGGTTGTTCTTGGTCGCCGACTTGGACGACTTCAGCTGCACTTTGAGCAGTTGGAACAGTTTCGACGACACTGGGTTGTTCAGCAGTGCTCATTTCGACGTCAGCACCACTGGAAGCTTCGATGACAGCGCTTTCAACAGATTCAGTGCCAGGGAGAATGTCTTGGTCCAAAACTTCGACGTCTTCAGTGCCCTGTAGGATTTCCTGGTCCTCATCTTCACCGCCATCACCACTGTGAACTTCTTCGGATCCGGCGGCGTCATCGACACTGTCCATTTCGACGTCTTCATCGACGTCACTGCCTTCTTCATCGTCACTGGCTTCACTACCGCTGGCGGAATCTTCATCGCTAGAGCCATCGCCGCTACCAGATTCTTCGTCGTCATCGGAAACTTCATCGCCACTGGAAGATTGCATTTCGGCGTCGCTGTCACTTTCGGTGCTGTTGTCGACGGCCACACCGTCTTCAGACTCGGATTCAGAGCCGTCAGAGGCACTGCCATCACTGACGTCCACATCGGAGCCGGATTCTTCGTCGCTGTTCTCAGAAGAAGTCTCCTCTTCCGAGTTGTCTTCAGACGACGAGCTTCGAGAATCTTCTTCTTCGGAAACTTCTTCCTCGTCACTGCCCTCTTCGCTGTCGTCTTCATCCGAGGAGGTCAAAGTTCTGCTGATGTTGCCATAAGCGTCCTTGTAGATGGTATCATACGTTCCAAGATCGCGAGTGTCAACTTCCATGGCAGATTCTTCGCTTTCCTCTTCGGATTCGGAAGACACATCGGAATCGTCGTCGGAATCGTCTTCATCGCTGTTCTCGACGTCCTCAGACTCGTCAGAACCAACTTCTTCGACGACATCAGAGTCATTTGAATCAACTTCAATATCGCTGTCGTCGCTGGCACTTTCCATTTCGACGTCGCTGCCTTCTTCAGAGTCCGTTTCAGCCTCGGATTCGGAATCGGTACTTTCTTCGGAGTTAGATTCGCTTTCTTCTTCAGAACTGCTAACTTCCTCAGAATCGGACTCCTCCACAGAATCATCTTCCTCCGGCGGTTCTTCCCAGTGCTCCAACATGTACTTCTGACCACCTTCATCGACATTTTCCAGGTCTAATTCCTCTTTGACGTTGTCGATTAACGGGTTTTCATTGACGTCTTCGAAGTCTTTCGGGAATTCGACGTATTTGAAGTGGTCGACCAAGGCTTCTGCAATGCAATTGACTTTATTACAACCAAAATCGGCAAAAACCAACCCTCATCAAAAGGCTCAACCTTCCTAGGCATCGGCAAGATCCAATGATCCTTCGCAAACTCCTGCCCGGCGATAAGTGTCGCGTTGGCCGCATCCATACTTGCCCGAATTCCATCAAGCGTTGTAACCAGTTTCAACAGATGGTTCTTCTGGGTGGCATCAATGATACATCTGGCTTGGATTGGTCGAAGTTCATTGATAAGATGGTGGAAATTGATAAAAAGCAGCTTCATTTGATCGAGTTTATCCACCCTTTCCGCTGATTCTGGGTTTCTGAAATGCCCTTTCTTCAACCGAGATTCATAAAAACGTGAACTCACTCAATCAAAATCTGTGTCAAATCCAAAAACGCCGCCATAACAGATCTATTGAACTTTTTAAGCTCATACTTGATTTCTGGCATGGTTCGAGGTCGTTCATAGAGTTGTGGTTGGCAGAACTTTCGTAATGAAGGTAGAATCTTTACCTGTAATAACAATTTGTCAATTGGGATACCCACGACTGAAAAATATATATAAAAAAATACCTTTCTGGAGTTGATGTCTTCACCAAAGACCCTGTATCTCGGTGGAACCATGGGTGGCGCGGGTGTAAGGCCATCGGCTACCCTTTTCGACGTGTAATTGAGGTAATAAGAGGGTGGATTCGGGAAGGGGCATTCTAACGGCTTCTGGGGATGCATTTTGGAAGGAAAGACGCTTCGGACAACCGGATAAAATGATCGCCGGTGGCGGTCGGCTAAAAGCGCGCACTCCATGTTTTGCTGTTGCTGCGCGCAAGCTGCAGAGGCTTTGTCGTAGTGAAAGGACTTTTGGGGGTTGAGAAACACAGGTAACGACTTGCACTACTAAAATATACTTTTTTTTAGTACGGTTTTAGTGCCGAGTTAATATGATTTTATTGGGGTTTAGTACGGAATTATTAATTTCAATTATTTTAATAGAAGTTAGTAGAAATTAGTCGAAATTAACCTCGTTTAGTTAGTTTTTAGTCTATTCCCGTTTTAATCAGGAAATAATAAGAGTTGCTCCCGAGTTAGTCGTAAAATAATAAATCTATTAGTGCAGGTCGCTCCCTGTGAATGCACGCAGTGGGTCCTTTTGATGATGCATTCACTTTTCGATTTGATTACAAATTATTTTTCAAAGCTGATATAATTTTAAAAACTGTTTTTCTATTTTGTTTGAACACGAATATATAATAGCTGTTCAAAAAATAAACCATCTTTTTGGAGACGCCAAAGTTTTCTTTATCATTTAACAAAGTTGTGTATAAAAAAATTCAAAAGTAATTTTTGACGTCTAATAATATAAAATACCCTGAAAGTAATAAAAGATTGTTCATTTTTAAAGCGTCATCAAATGCATTTCCGGGAAAAACCGATGAGTCGTCAATTGCAATCGGATCATCGTCGAAAAAACAGTCATCATTCCACCAAAATGGTAAAACCAAACAACCACTTTGCATCACTATATAAGACGACTGCAGCAAAACCGAAAAAACATACAGTGTATCGACAATGCGTATTCTCATCGCTGTTATGGCCCTTTTTGGTTTAGCTGTTGCAATCCAAGCTAATAAAACTGACGAAACTACTTTCTTAGAATCAGTTTTTGGTATAAAAGGTTTGTTTGCTGACTACCCTTTCGAGCTGTACCCCATCCCGGCACGTGGAAACCGAAGCCTTGAAAATTATGCTGCTGTTTCATTTTTGGTCTTCATTGATGCATGTATGTATTCAAAAAAATTGACGGGTCATCTGACGGATATCGAACTTGGCAAAACAGTTCCAACCAATGCGACTTCGGAAATCAATGACCTTATTTCAAACTTGCAAAACGTAGTCGAAAACGCGTATTCTTACAACTATGAAACTATTGAACAGCTATTATCGGAAGTCGGGCGTGCTGACTACGATACCGTCTTATACACTACTTTGGTCATACAGAAAAATACCGATAAACACCGACGTGATAATTTATGGACAAATTTGCGAAATCTTTTCAATGACGGATCAAACAAGACACAGATCCTGTCTGAAATTGAGACTGATTTTAAAGTGGTTCATGATGACTTGCCACAAAACAACAAAAATGTCGCTCAACTAATCAAAGGGTGCGGTATTAATCCGTATTACTTTTATCGACAACAAATGGAACGTTTATTTGTTGCGCCTACGTGGATTGCTTATAATTTCGTAATCCCACAACAAGAAGTCGATGAAAATGTTGACAAATACATCAAAGAACATGGTTACTACATGCCGATTTACGAAAATTAACTGAGCGTTTGTAATGACTGCGATTTCGAATTTGAAATAAAGTACTTGAATTTGAGTTTTATGTGCCAAAATGAACTGTGAAAACAAACAAACATAGCACATTCCTGTAAATGGCACCATAGGCAGCATTATGAGTATCATTGTGAAAAAACTTGTTAATCACGCGAAATGTTTGATGTTTCGTCGATTGAAATATGAGAAGAGGGAGAGAGAGAAAATATTCATCGTTTGATCAAAATGTTAAAACCATACAATCACTTTGCACCACTATATAAGACGACTGATCAAGACTAAAAAATCATACAGTGTATCGACATGCGTCTTATCTTCGCTGTTTTGGCTCTTATTGGCCTAGCTGTTGTAACCCATGCTGGTCCCATTGGCAAAACTGCGACTTCTTATTTGACTTTCGGTCCAGAAGATTTGAAATCTAGTGACTATCCCTTCGAACTGTACACACAAAACGAGAGTTTGAATAGGATGACGCGGATTGTGTGATTTTTCATACATCGGTGTGTAAAAGTTCAGCAAGAACTATGCTGTATGTTATGCAAAACAATGCTGTGTAGAACGTCACACACCCGATTGTTTTCCTTTTTAAACATTGGTTGTTTAACCAGCCTCATTCTTTAATAATAATATTATTATGACTTTATTAAATAACCTAACAGTTTGTTAGGTTATGTTTTTCCTTTTGTATGTGTTGTTCGGGGTCACCCAACAGTTATATCTATTGTAATCTGTTCAACCTTTTGAACACACATTTATATTATCTGTTATTGTTCAACTCGTTATTTTCTGAATAAAGAAAAAAATCTCCAGGCGTAACATACAGCGAGTGTTTAACTATTTAACCACTGATATTTTTTTTATCGATTACCGTTTCCCTATTATACAGCCGACATGCATTCGTAATTAAACGTTTTGTTTATTAAACCTTCAAACAAATCATATCATTAAACATGACAACATATAAAATTAAACGTGATATATACATGAAAACGGTTATGCGGTCAAGCTGGTCGTCGGTGGATTTCAGCTGCTACGGCACGGTTCTGCGAGCGCTGATGTCAGGCTTAGATCGGACAAGTTTGTTCGTGAGAAGGGCTGATTTTGAAGTGAAGTAAAAATCTGTAAAGATTGAAGTTAGGCTGGTCACAGGTTTGACATTTTTGAAAGGTCGCTTACCTAATTTCGCATAACTTTATATATATTATCTATTGGTTTCGATTACGGCCAAGCTGTCAAGAGTCTGATTGAGTGCACTGACGATCCTAAAAGGGAATTGATTAATAGAAAAACAACAAATATTTAAAAACACGACACGAGCTTGCATCTCGACACTAACAAGCACCTGACAGTTTACATGTTCTGAACCATTCATCATTGAAAATCCACAAATTACTAACACATAACACTGAGATCGATTAAACAACAATAACCGAAGCAATAAACGAAACAAATCCTCACATTTTTGAGGTTGCTTTCTTCGGAACATTGCTCTGAGCCAGCGTCGATCAATGAATTCGACGCGCCTACGTCCAAGCGGTAAAACAGTTAATGTTTGAAACCGAAATCATTAATGTTTGCCTCACCATACGCTTTTGTGTAAAGTGTGAAACGCCGTAATGTTCGCAAAGGTAAACACCGAGTGAGCTGTGGAACACACAATTCATTGATAAACAGCACTGTTTTACTTTTTACACACTTGCATGCTTCTATTACAAACAATTGTCAAACATTGACTGTTTGAATGCCATTAAACATCGGATGAGTTAAACTCCCACTTTGTGTGTACCCGATCCCGCCACATGAAAACCGAAGTCTAGCAAATTATGCTGCTGTTTCTTACTTGGTCTTTAGTGATGAAGTTATGTATACAAAAAAATTAAGAAAATATTTTTTTAATTTCGACAATATAACTCCAGAAATCCATGACCTTCTTTCAAACTGGGCAAACGTACTCGAATATGCGGTATCTTACAACTATGAAACTACTAAACAGCTTAAATCGGAAGTTGCTGACTACGATACCGTCTTGTACACTACTTTGGTCACACAGATGAATACCGATAAAAACCGATGTGATAGTTTATTGACATATTTGCGAAATCTTTTCCATGACGGATCGAACAAGACGCAGATTCGGTCCCAAGTTGAAGATGGTTTTGACGAAATTAATGGTAGATTGCTAAAAACAAACTATAATATTGCTCAACTAATCAAAGGAAGTGGTATTAACCCTTTTTACTTTAATCGAAATCAATTGGAACGCTTTTTCGTTGGGTCTATGTTCAATGTCTTTGGTTTCGTAGTTCCGCGACAAATAGTTGAGGAAGCTGTAGACGGATACATCAGAGAACATGGTTACTACATGCCGGTTTACAGAAATTTAATTGAGCGTTTATAATTACTGCGATTTGAAATTTGAAATGAAGTGATTAAACTCGATTTTTTTTGGTTTTGGTTTTGTGTTTGTCGGTGATTTTATTGTCTATTTTTAGTGCGAAAATGAACTATAAAAACCAGGGATGCGCATTCGCCGGCGACGGGGTTCCTTTCGCCGGCGCGGGTTGTCCCCGTCTTGCACCAGTGCACAGTCGGAAAAAGAAAAATCGTTATTTTCCGACATTTTTTGCTATTCTTTTTTGATTGTAACGTATCCTCCAGGCATTAGGGCCTTTTTGAAGTACAAAAAGTGATAATTTTGTTGTAAAAACACGCCGAAAAGTTGGTTTTTATTAAGAAAACAGGTGCCTTTGTGAGAAAATTTGTTAATCACGCGAAATGTTTGATGTTTCGTCAATTGAAATATGAGAAGAGAGAGAGCGAGAGAAAATAATCATCGTTTGATCAAAATATTGAAAACATACAATCACTTTGCATCACTATATAAGACGACTGCATCAAGACCAAAAAAGCATACAGTGTATCGACAATGCGTATTCTCATCGCTGTTTTTGCCCTTATTGGCCTAGCTGTTGGAACCCATGCTGAACCAATTGCCAAAACTACGCCGTCTGGAATAGTCTCTGATGCACGTGCATGGAAAGCTAAGTTTCCGTTCGATCTGTACACTATACCGGCGCCTGGAAACCGAACTCTTGACAACTTTGTCGCGGTTTCTTACTTGGTTCATTTTGATGCAACGTTGTATTCATTACAAATGGTGAAGTTTATAATCAATGTTGAAGTTGGTGGCAAGATTCCGAGTAATGCAGACGCTACTTTCAATGAACTCCTTTCAAACTGGGAACACATGATCGAAGACGCGTATCATTTCAATTATGAAACGCTTAACCAGCTTTACTCGGAACTCGGGCACTCCAATAACACTGCCGAAATGCGTTTTTTCAAATCAAATTATCTTGAAAAGAATGACTGCATAAATGAAATCAACGATACATGGGGAAGCTGGCGGAAACGGCTAGTAAATGAACTGTACACCGCACGGGACGTTGTACTGAGTCGGATTATCAAAGAAGATATTTTTGGAATTCTTCGACTGCTGGCTTTAAGCAATAAGAACATTGCCCGTGTAATCAAACACAACGGTATTGATCCGGCCTTCTTTTATCGAGAACAGCTCGCACGCACACTTGCCGCTTCTACTTGGCATTTGACGGGTCGTAAACCCTCCCAGCAAGAAGTCGATCAAGAAGTTGATAATACGATCAAAATGCATGGTCATTACCTACCGATGTATCAGTGAAATATGCTGCAATCACAACTCACTTTAATTTGGATTCAAAAATGATGTTTCTTTGTTTCAAGTTCATGATCAAAAAATAAAGCTCTCAATCGGCAATATCATTTGAAATAACTGATTCATTGACTGCATCAGAATCGGGGTTGAAAATACTGTAGCAAGTCCAAAACAATTCCACAGAAAAGTGACTCAATTATTGCACAACAGGCATTATCATCGATCACGCGAAACGCGTTCAACGTTACAGAAATAACCAAACCAATGAATCAAATATTGGTTTTAAAAAAGTTGGACATCTCAATTACACTAAAAAAACGCGTACGGTTTTGATTGAGGACAAGGATTACTACAAAAAACGACGCGATTTTGCATGAGAGGGTTTTCAACTTTTGGCTTTCAAATCTCACAAAAAATACTATGATTCAAATGCTGCATCATTACTGAAACCACAATCATTTTTAACAGTCGATTCGCAAAATGGCACTCTTTCAGTTTTTCTTAAGAATAACATTTAAGTATAATAACTTTCTGAAACAAATGATTCATTATTCACGTTAAATCCTTCATCGAAAGAACAATCATCAGTCACGTTGCACAACAAAAACACCCCAAAATAGTATTTAAGCAAACGAAGATTGAAAGCATACATACAGTGTATTGACAATGCGTATTCTAATTGCTGGTTTAATTTTTGTTGGCTTCGCAGCTATCACCAATGGGTGGTTCTTCAATCAATCGGTTGACAAAATATTATACAGCTTCGAACGGTACACAAAAAAAGAGTAGTCTCTAACAATGGAAGTACTTATACTAGTTGAAACGGATTTGAATGGGACAAAAAACTTAAATAGTACTCCCATATCTAAGACATTTCCCAAAATATTAGCTGCTATTGCGCCCTAGGGGCCGAGAAAAATGCCGTCAAAGTTCGAAAATTTGAATTTTTGGAGGGCTATAACTTTTTTCAAAATCGGCCAATCGCTACGCCGTTTAGAGGGTAGTTAGACCCTATTAGGGCCTACGAATCCTAAAAAAATCGAATTGATCCGAAGATACAGGTTGGAGTAATGAGACTTTGAAATTCATGAATTTTTGAACGACCATAACTCAAAGGTGTAACGTCCGATCAATTTAAATTTTTCAGGATTTGTAGACCCTAATAGGGTCTAATTACCCTCCAAACGGCGTAGTAATCTGCCGATTTTAAAAAATGTTATGGCCCTCCGAAAATTCAAATTTTCGAACTTTGACGACATTTTTCTCGGCCCTCAGGGCGCAATAGCAGCTAATATTTTGGGAAAAGTCTTAGATATGGGAGTACTATCTAAATTTTTTGTCCCATCCAAATCCGTTTCAACTAGTGTAAGTACTTCCCTTGTAAGAACATTACGCTTCCCGTAATCTTTTATAAAGTAACGTTAAGATTACGGAAGGCGTAATGTTTTGCATGTTTTTGTAATTAAAAGTTTACACCATGCGTAATCTCATACCCACGTTTAATTTTGATATACGTGACTCTAGCCAGTGCGTCGGGCATACTTTTTGATTACTCTTTTTTTGTGAATACACCGTACCGCCACGAGAAAATCGAAGTCTCAGTAATTATGGTATTGTTTCAAATCTCTTTATTTTCGACTTATGGATGTATTCATTTAAAGTGTTAACGTACATCAACAACGGATTTAACGATAATTTGGTTAGATCAATTTTTATACATAAAGTTGCTAATGACTTGGATGACATGCTCAGAGATGATTTATCTTACTACTATGAAACTATTGAACAACTTAAAACAGTAAATGGGTATGTGAATAGTGCGGGGACATGGGTCATAACTGAACACTACCCATTACAGTGTCGACCCGAAACTCGTTTCAAACATAGATGAGGATGCCCACAATCAGCAACTTGACGCTTTGTTGTTCGATGTGCAAGTTCTATTACGTGAAGAGTTTTACAAGAAGTCAAAATTGGATGTGAATCAGACAGTCAGTAACTTTAGATGGAGGACAATCATTGAAAAGGTAGCACACACAAAAATGATGGAAGTATATAATCTGCTCTCTCGAAACGGCATTAAATTTCACAAACTTTCTCCAGAACAAGATTATTATCTGTATGTTGTTTTCAAATGGTTTTACGCAGGCGAAATTGAGAACCAAAGTGAACTCGAAGAAGCGATCGCCGAAGTGAAGAAATTACGTAGTAGTTATCTCAAGACGTTGTAAACATGAAATTGTTTTTGATACTATTGCAAATTGCATGAATTTGAAATAAAATTGACATTTCCATTTTAAAACTGTTCATTATTACTCTCGACAAATTGACAAACGCAGAAAAAGTCACATTGTAAAATATTACTAATAAGAAAGGTTACTTGTTCCCCGGTACTAGGTTTGCTGAAACAAAATAAACAAAACAATTAATCACTAATTTCATGAAAAACATTTGATTCATTGAATAGCCTGTGAAGAAATTATGATTGTTTAAAAAAAGAAAATGTTAAATTAAGCTGAATCAGCACTGCAGGCTAATGCTTTTGAATTGTTGAAGAAACGTAGCGTTTTGTAAAAGGCTTATTTTTTAACGAAGAAACTAGGAAACAGTTGAAATCGGCAGTTTTGCCATCACATGTCAATTACACTTTTGACACGTACGACCTATTCAAGAAAGAGTTGAATATTTACAGATACGATTGTGCTTGTACTTGGAGACTTTTGCAAAGAATGTTGCGTGATCGATTTAAATATAGAGGCGATTTATCCAATGCTTGGAGGGACTTTAGCAACGTTAATGACCATTTGATACTAGTGAACAAGAATGTTGCTTAGCTCATAGAAAATAATGGTTTTAGAACTTCTTTGTTTCGTCGAGACCAATTGGAACGCTATGGCGCTGTGTGGACTTTGACAGGTGTCGTACCGTTGCAAGAAAAAGTTGATGAAGCTGTCGAAAAATATATAGAAAAGCATGGATACTACATGCCGATCTATGACGGATTGAAGCATATTTGAGCACTTACTTTTTGTGAGTTGAAATAAACTGATTTAATTTCATTTTGACTTTTGGTGCAAGCATAAGTTTTGATGGTAAAAAAACGTTTTTGGTTTTCTCAGAAGGAATGAACAGACACACAAATCAAAAAATTGACTCATTGATTGCATCGAAGGCATCATCAGAAGAATACTCATCAAACATGCGAAACGCATTTCATGTTTAAAATATGCGCACTAAAAACCTCACCAAATCAGTATATAAAACAATGAAGCCAAAAGTATTACAGTGTATCGACAATGCGTTTTCTCATCGTTGTTTTGGCCCTTGTTGGCCTATCAGCTGTTTCCAATGCTGGTCCAATTAATCGACCTTTGGACCCAACTTTGGCTGAGGGTTATCCCTTTGAGTTGTATACCATACCACCTCGTGAAAACCAAAACCTAAGTAATTATGCTACCGTTGCAGTCAATGTCTTTTTTGATGCATTTAATTATAAATATATAATCTTAAAATACGTCAACGATATTAAAGTTAGCGGCAAAGTTCCAAGGAATGCAGAGGAAACCGTCGACGAGCTTCTATCAAACTGGAAGAAAATCGTCGAAGACGCTCATTCTTTCAACTCTAAAACTGTTGAACAGCTTGAATCGGTCGTTTGTCACGTCAACTATACTGATGAAGTACGTAAAGTTTTGGATTTGAACAAGGATTACTACAAAAACCAACGCGATTCTGCTTGGGTAAAAATGCGAGTTCGAATACTCGCTGAACTGCACAAAAAAGCAAAGATTGGAACCTACGAGCTGTTTGACGATGAGTCCGGTTATCATACAATTCTGGATGGTTTAGACAAGTTCCTTATTATTGCGCGCCTAATCAAACAAAATGGTGTTGACCCATCCTTTATCAATCGACAACAAAGGGAACGACTGTATAGTATTACCGCCTGGTTTCTCACAAGTACCGTACCACCTCAACATGAAGTTGATACAGAAGTCAATGAGATGATTAAAGAACACGGCAATCACCTTCCGTTGGAAACATTGATTGATTATTAAATCTTTTTGCTTGCCGTAATATTTAATGCAGTCACAATTCATTTTAACTTGAAATAAAAAGAGCAGCATCGACTTTGTAAAAAGTCATTGATTTATTAAACGCATCAGAATCCGTAAAATAGTCAAGGGTGGACACCGGGCCGGGCCAGCCCAAGCCTTTGACCGATTTCATTCAGTCATAAATAGTTTATTCTCGGTGATTTTTACCTGTCTGGCCTACTCCCAGCTGAAAAACGAAGCGTTAAAAACGTTGATGCATTAGCAGACCTCGTCATTTCTGTTCAGTTCTTTCATTATGAGAAACACTGTTTGCAAGTTCAAACCTTCAAAACATTCCGATGACGCCTGTTTTTTTTATATTTGAATTGCGCAAATGTTTACAAAAATGCAATGATGTCAGTGCATGTTTATCAATAACATCACAGTAAATACCATTTCAATGATTCAAACTACACTATTTAAGTAAAGTTTTTAGAACTAACGGCACTCAGTGTTCTGACAATGCGTGCTTTCGTCATTTTTCTAGCTGTTTGTGGTGCCATATTTACCATCGATGCTGCCCGCCCCTGTTGGCACGGGTGAATACTATATCGACAATATATTAACGAATTTATTTCTTTTTTTACAAGTAAAAATCACACAGTAACAACATTGAAACCAAATGTCACTAACTGCATCAGAACTATCGTCAAAAAACAGTCATTGCTTACGGCGAAAATGTTATCAACAGTCGATCAAATTGATATTTTGAAAACTGGCTTCGCTGTAGAAAAGACTACACTTTTTCACTAAAAAACTGAGAAAAAAGTTAAATTTCACGGAAAACCATGATTCAGTTGCAGCATCACGTACAAAATCAAAAAACAATCATCGCTAACGCAAAATGTTGAACGTAAAGAACAGAAGTGATATATAAAATGACTGTTTCGTGAAGAAAACGCATGCAGTGTATCAACAATGCGTATTCTCATCACTGTTTTGGTCATTGTTGGCACTGCAGTAACTCATGCTCGTCCACCCCGCCGAACACCAACCTTAAAGAGTTTCCTTGAAGCCATGAATGACCCTCACCTGTTCGACTTACCCCCAGCTGAAAACCGAAGTATTGATGATTTCGCTGAATATGCTAATCTTGTCATTTGGGATGCAACTTTGCAAGCTGAAAACCTTTACCATTATCTGAATTCTACCAAATTCAATGGTAACGTGTCCGACGAGGTCAGAGCAACTGTTGCTGAACTATTCAACAATTTCACCCAGAAACTTAACGATGCACACACATTCTTCTATGAAACGTATGACCAAGTTAATTCGACAGCCGTATACGATCGCGTACCTAATGCGCTCGACAAAAATTATTTAAATCAACGACGCGAAGAACTGTTAAGAGAAGCAAAGACTACAGTTACTTCCATTTTGGAGGGCCACGCTACGTATCGTGAACTACACTATTTTTGGCAATATTCAGGAGTTCGGCGACTTTTACTTGACTTAGTCGACCTCCAAAAATATGTTCGCGATCTTTACAAACCAAAGTACAATAACCCATTTGCCTGCAACGAGAAACATTTGCGTGTACTTTATCAATACTTTTCCTGGAATGCGAATGGTCGGCTTCTTTCTGAACAAGAGTTGGATCAAAAGTTAGCTGAAGAGGCTGCATTGCAAAAACAACGAGAAAACGAAGAGCACTAAGACTCATTTGTTGTTGCGTAATATCTGATGACTTGGTTATAACTGTCGGCACTTGCATACACTTGTGTTTTCTTCAACTTGTCGAATAAAAATGTTTGAATAAAATATTTTGCAAACTTTAAAAACATCGTAAAAAAGAGTATATCTTTAGATCAAACAAAATTTTACTATTTTGCAATAACAAGCTGGTCTTTCGTCGCGATTTAAAGCAAAACAAAACCGAAGGATTCGTTCGAAAAAAAATCAACTACGCTTCCACAATCAGTATTCAGCTCTTTCGAAATAAGAAACATCGTTTCCAAGCCAAAAACCTTCAGAACATTCCGATGACGCGTGTTTTTCACCATTTAAATTGCGCAATTACTTAAAAAACACAATGATGTCAATGAATGTTTATCGATAACATCATACTGAATACAGTTTCAACAATTTAAGCTTCATTCACTATATAAGACGACTTCAGAAAGTATCGGCACTCAGTGTTCCGACAATGCATGCCTTTGTCACTCTTCTAGCTATTTGTGGTGTCATATTCCCCATCCACGCTGCTCCAACGACTGCTTCACCTCCAACGGGTGAAGATTATCTCTTCATTGCAGGTTTGGACTTTGGAACCAGCGAATCCCAAGCCATTAAGGCTTTTGATTATGTAAGAAACACAAGAGACGTCCAAGAAGTTGCCGCTGATGCGAAACAGAATGTTAATCAATATCTTTTGGAAATTAAAAAATTTGTTAATTCATCCTATTCCAATGTTTACGCTGGATTTGCTCTAATTAAGGAAGAAATGAAACCAGATGGCTTTGATTACTGTTATGAAATATTGACAACCAAAAGAGAGTTCATTCAATCGAGAACTTTTACGGATATTTCCGATATTCGAAGCCGTCTACTGAAGGTTTTGGACGACATGACTGTGTATCACAATGAAATTGAAGTTGCTTTGGACAAGTATAAAGAGGTGTGTGATCTTTTAATCAGTTCCATGGGCTGTTTTGAGAGTTTATTACATCATTACGATGAAAATGCACCCCGTACTTCGCCAACGGTGCCTGGGTGGAATGAGATGTTTGAAGTCTTTAAAGACTTTGTCTTGAACTGATTTGTGGTTGTTTTTATGTTAAAATCACTTGGAACACATTATACATATAATAAGATGTTCGTACAATAAAACTGTATTCTAAAACGGTCTTTATGAACAGTTCACAGGCATTCACAAATGAAAATCACAACTATCACCAAAACAACAGCACGCCATCACAGCTCTTTGGGTGTCGTTGATGCACGCCGTGCTACCACCAGCAATTTCGCATTTATCATAATCACATCTCCAAGTGACCACTCGGTATTGCCAAGAGATGTGGAGCAAACAACCGGTAGCGTTTCTGACACGGTGGTCACACTGCGTGGGGGCAATGTCCATTTCGGTCAAGTCTTGGGGCAGCGGGAATTGGCCTTGTGCACAATCGGGAAATTTGTCGACTTGGGCGGTTATCAGCGACGGCAATGCCATGATTGTCAATAAGAAAACATGACGGTTGAACCCATTCAATATCATTTTTGGGGCCGAAATACAAAAAGAGACCCTGCGACAGTTTGTCAATTGTCAAAAAAACCCACAAACATGTATTAGGTGTACAAAACAACGGTCAACTGCAACCTAAAATCCTTTTTTGGTTGTACTATTGATCCATCTGCCATCTGTAACCCGAATAAGTGAAAAACTTGCATCAGATTTAGCCTAATCTGTCCAGACTTCAAAAACGTGTAACCAGATATGCATGCAAAACTGGCCTTATGGATTTCTAGTACAGTCAAAACTTCTTCTGTGAACTTTAATCTTTGACTCCTATGTCCCCGACTTTTCCGCAGTATCGCGTGCGCAGCAAAGCCCGGACCGCGAAAGTGCCAATCAATTCCAAAGCCAACGGCCCCTTCCTATTCTTTACAATAACCACAGCCTCCGTGTGTGCGTACTGGCGCCGATAATGTCCATCCATTCATTTTCTTGTTGACCAGTGTCCACATTAGCCTGTGTCGCCGAAAGAGCACGACCTTTCGCTCAGAACCGTCCGCCCTTGCCGTCGTCGGTCGTCCAAAACACGCCCTTGGCCACCACAACAACACAGTACAGCTGAGCTCTGCCAAAAGCCGAGACCATCATTACACAGCTCATTGCGCAAGTACAAGTCACTACTTCTCCGCTTTGAGCCGGTAGTCAGTACCGTGTTCTGTTTCGTAGATCGCATCTTTCGCTTTTTTTGTGTCTCAAACGTTCTAAACACCGTAATTTATAACCATTTTTATAGGCCCAGTCCAAAACTTGACCATCTCAACCCAACTTTAACCATGAGCCAATCCAAGTCGTCGATGCCCCATCCTATGGGCAGCCATAGAACCCTTCAACTGCTCAAATCCAAGTTGTTCGCAACCCATTACGTCGGGGTTAAGCATCTGTTCGATACCGCTCACGGTTCGACCCTGATCAGCAAATGCAATAAGCTGAACAAGGAAGTCACCGTTTGCGTCCGCGACAAGGTTGAAGGCATCCGGGGCGAAACCCCTGGAATGTGGGGTTTTGTGCACGAGCATCTAACCGATCTCGTCGACATCGTTGTCGATGATGAAGCAAACTTGTACCTTAACATCAGTACGGACCCAGAGGGCGTGGACCTTGACATGTTTGCCCGTCAATATACCAAGTACGACGATGATCTCGCTCGCAAGAACGTGCACATCGTCATGAAGATGCTGTGCAACCTGTTCAAGAGCATGATGGACGCCAACATTGGTCTTTTGCCGCTTAAGGATAAGGCTTTTATTGTTAAGAGCACCTATGATGGCGAGATTTGTGAACTTGTAAGTTACCATAATGAAAAAAATTGGCAAAAGTAAGGTTAATTTTGTAGAAAATCCGCCGTAACTTCCTCTGCAAGACGTGCAAGTTGTCCGACTTCAAGGAAAACCTCCGCCTTGTTGCTACTATGTTCACCGATCTGTACGACAACCTCCAAAAGGGCGACCTTCTCTGCCAGCCGGAGCTGCCTTTCTTCCAAGGCTTGCTTCCGACGTCGGAAATGACTTTGGAGGAGCTGATGGAGCTCCCATACTTGCAGTATGACCCTGTTTCCTGGACTAAGGAAGACCGTGAACTGGGTCCTAAGGCAGAAACGGCTGAAGAGGAATACAACTCCGAAGAAGATTCGGACTATGAAGATGAAGACGCCGAAGATTGGAGCGAGTGTGACTGTGAGGAGGATGGTAGCTGTCATTGCGACTCTGAAGATGAAGACGATGAAGAGGAGGAAGAAGAAGAAGGCAAGTGCATCGACGACGACGCCGTCTCTGTCCACACTGCCGTCGAAAGCTCTGAGGACTTCGTTATCGACGAACCCACTAACCGTCGCCTCGACGAAATGATGCGCGAGAAGTACTTATCCTTTGCTAATAAGCCGGAGGAAACATTCAAAATTCCCACTGCCGCTGAATTGCAGCAAATTCAAGACGAATTGGACGGACTCAAGCTGATTGTGGAAGAGGAGATTAATTTCGCCCTTGCCAAGGAGGCCAAGGATGACGAAGTCCGTTCCGAATACGCCTTCGAACTTCTCAACGAGCGTATCGAAGACGTTGACGATGAAGTCCGTTCCGTCTACGCTTACGAACCCCTCAACGAACGCATCGTTGAACCTATCGACGATGCCGCCGAAGACGACGACGAAGTCCGCTCCGAATACGCCTTCGAATACCAGGAAAAAGCCCAGGACGACGATGTCAAGTCCGTCTACGCCTTCGATGCCCTTAACATCAAGGACGACGAAGACTATGAATATGCCCACTCGGAGTATGCCTTCGACTTGGACCTCTACGAAGACGTCCATTCCGTCTACGCTTTCGACATCAATGAAGACGTTGAAGTCCCCTCGAAGATGGAGGCCGAGGAAGACGATGAAGTTCGCTCCGAATACGCCTTCGAGTACCAGGAAACCAAGAAAGTCGAAATCAAGAAAATCGACCCCCCGACGCTGCATCCGTCATACTATTACAATGACGTCAATCATAACGTGTATGAATCCTCGTGGTGTCAACAAGAATTGACTCCGTATTGTCCTACTGGTTGGTTCTAACTTCTTGAATGGGCCAAACTGTGCTCTGTTTGAAAGTGTGTAAAAAACACAAAACTTATCTTTTGCAAACTTAACGTTGTGTTATAGCTTTAATGTAAATAAAAAATATTGAGTTGACCCATATGTTTTTTTTTCGTTTTGAAAAAAAACTGTATAATTTGGCTTAAACTTATTGTAGAACTGCGCTTTTTTACAGTTATCAGGGCTAACATATTGCCTAAAAACTGACACAACTTCGGCTCCTAGGGTTCGACGGGAATCTATAATTTTTTGTTACGACTCAAATGTTTAAAAATTACTTTGATATTTGTAGGTTATCTTTTGGTTTTTTTTGAAACTGCAGAAAATTTTCGAAAGCTTTTTTCGGGGCAATTAATACCGTACATGACAAATATCGGCAAAAGTCATTGGGAAGTGAGAAGCTTGCACATTAACCCCAGATAAAACAAACAATTTTTAAGTACAACAAGCATAAAATAACTTAGCTTGATACTGTATATCAAACCGTTGATTTTGACTGTTTATGATCAATTTTACATACCGTATCCGGCTGTACTCAGGTGACCCCACCTTTGATGCTCTACAGATGCGCATCTGCATCGTAACATTGCTTTTTTTAAATCAGAATGATTGTAAAACATTATAAGATGCGTTTTATGTCTAGAAACCGTAATAGAAAAAATTGTACTTTAGTTAGTTAATGTTTTCACTAAGGAATGCAGTCGAGTACCCTGCCGCTATACCTCAAGATGTGGAATGTCATACTTTTATGGTGACGACCGACAATCTTTGGCTTGAATATTGTTAAATATGCATTAAATAACTTATAAACGCGATTTGGTTGATAGGGGTTATCAAATTTGTATAAAAACTTCGACCAACACCATGCTTCCGGGTGCCCAAACTAAGGCGAGCAAAATTAAAGTCAACAAATTCGATTCTTGCTCCAACGAAACAGAGAGACGTAAAAACACTTGAAAACATTAAAAAACTTATGGGTCCGCCTACAGCGGCCCAATCGGCACATTTATAGGCAAAAGTTGTCCAAATTCAAAATATGCGCTGACAATCAATTTGAGTGTCGTCGGACCATAAGTTTCGTTGTGAGATTATTTAACAATCCAAACAAAACCCATGTATTACCAATCAGTTAAACTTTTTATAGTTAAAATTTAAGCCCAAAACCTCGCGTTTTAGATGCCGAAAAATCACCCTTTGCCCCCCCCCCTTACAATCACCCCTCTGTAAAAATTTTTCCTGCATACGGCCCTGTGTATAACCTCAAATGACGACCTTGCTCTCCAGACCCCTTGCACAAACTATGTGTCGCGCACAGATTTATTGATTTGGCAATTGTTACACATAATAAGACAAAAATATACCACGGGGCATGTTTTCGATCTTCCAAGAGAAACAGCTCTGCCTCCTCATCTACCCAGTGCTGACCTAACTGGCCATCAGATTAGCAAAACCGCACCCACAGATCTCCCTTTCTTATTTTTTTGTATCTTACTAGCGGCCGCTGCAACTCGTTGTTGTGTTCCCTATATTTCCTCATTATTTGTTCCAAAAAACTGATATGCCCTATCCCCTCGAAAAACTACCTTACGGTCTCCGTCGCCGTCTCCGTAAACTTGCTACTCCGAATGAAGCATACGCTTTTCAAACTGCTGCGCCTTACTATTATGGATTTCAACCTATTCAGAAACTTCAACCAGTGCTGTATGCAAAGTTTCTAATAGATGAAAAAAGCCAGTTGTTAAAAATTGATTGTCCGGAGTATTCGTCGACAAATTCAGATCAGACCACGTTATATATGATCTCTTACAGCTTGACATTTCAAAACTTTACCACAAACTGTCAATTAAAAGTTCTGCCGGATGTTTTTCGATTTGCACCAAAAAATGTGTATTTTTATAACTGTACCTTGGATACAAATTTTGTTCAAAGTTTTTTAGTATCTACCGATAAACCCATTGAACGTATTGAATTTTATCCATGCTCATTTACATCTGAAAGTGCTGCTAAAATGTTGTGCAATGCTACTGCTTTCAAAGCTTTAGAAAGTTTTAATGCTTTAGAGCCGATGTTTCCATCGAGTGCTTGGTGGATTGAAGCGTTTGAGAAATCGAAATGCACCTCCTTGAAGGAATTTGATGTCTATGATGCTCCGATTTTTAACATTGACGACGACGTTTTTCTTAAATTTATCAAGGTAAACAATACACCGTACTTTAATTTGTAATATTAATACAATAACAATTTCAGGCTCAATGCGAAAATTTCAGGTTAAATTTTTTCATGTCTGATCAAACGGACTTAAACAACGCAGGAAACTTTTTGAAAACATTGGTTGAAAAACACTTTGAAGGCAGCCATTCAGCGCACTATTCGCTTAGAAAAAAATTTGTTAAGATTTATTTTGAAAGTCTGAAATGGTGCTATACTTTTCGAGACGATTAAACTTTCAGTTTGGTTGTAGTACAATGATAGCGAAATAAACGGAGCGTTATGGATCATCATAGTCTATGTTAATCTCGCACCATTCGGACCCAATTGGGGTAGGTGGGCCACATGTAAACACTTTAACGATTAACTCACAAGGGAATGTTTTGAGGTCATCCGCGCCGATTCGAACAAGCTATATGGCATTTGAAAGAACATCAAATTCTAAGATTTTTTACGCAAACCGGAACTGCCAATCGATTATTTCGGCGAAGTTATGCCCTTTTTAGTTCAAAAAAAGTCGTTTTTAAACAATTTTTGAACGGTCATAACTTTTTTTGCAGGAGGTCTACACACAAAAAAAAACGTAATCGAAAGTTTACGCCAGGGTGTAGTCGAAAGATTACGCTCGGCGTAAACTTTCGATTACGAAAACACGCGAAAGTTTACGCCGCGCGTAATGTTTCGATTACGTTGTGCAAGTTTACGCCAGGCGTAATGTTCCTAAAGTTTACGCTTTTTTTTTGTGTGTCTGGAGACGGGGTTGGTTTCATTCGATAGATATTAACGTGAACTAAAAGTTGTTTATTATAAGCAGAAGACATACGTCAACCAGTTTTTGGCAATAATCAATTGAAAAACGCAGAATTTGCGTAATCATTTACGCAAAACTGTGTGGCCCAATGCTTTTAGCCATAAAGAACAACTTTTAGTTCAAGTTAATATCTATCGAATGAAACCAACCCCGTCTCCATAGCCCATCAAAGAGAATGTTTTAAGACTAGGTAGTCTAGTATTGGTTGATTTTGATATAACTCGTCAAAATCGGAAAAAACGACGAGATACACACAAAAAATGAAAAGACTTCGCCAAGCGTATTTTTTTTTGACGACGTAATAACGATAGACCCGACAATCGCTTCAGCTCGGACATCGCAAAGGTAATTGTGTCGGATTTACACCGATGAAACGGCAAAGAACACGAAAGAACAGCTTCAGTGACAATTCGTAGAAGTGATAACAACAACCAACGGATAAAAAAACGACGCACAGTGCTTTTGCGCTAACATGATGCGCTAATAACTTGCGTGAAATAAGCCCGCTTTTAGCGCACTTTGCAAGAACATTGTTCGCTTTTAATGCAACTTTTACATGCATAATTAGCTATTTGCACTAATAATGTATACAGAACGCGCATATTGTAGCGATTGCGGTTAGGGGTGTAAGCTTTCACACCATAAAAGGGTAAAAAAATGTAAAAATAAATAAATTTGTAAGCGTTTTAACTAGCAACTTTAAAATGTATTGCCCGAATACTTTAATCTATTTAGTTTTTGACAGATTAGCGCAAAAAAGGGCAAAATTGAATAGAAAATAACAAATCTGAAACCACTTATGTACCCCGGTTTCACATCTTCCAAAAACATATATCCTGCCCAGTGTGAAACCGCCTCGCTTCATGAGGCGCCTCCGAGGTGCCTCACCCGCCTCACGCCTCAGAGGCTGAGGCGTATGCTGAGGCGAAAGTATTTGAGCATCTCCCGAGCGAGGCGCCTCAGGGTTCAAAAAATTATTTTTAAGCGCAAAAGAGCAGTAAAATTTAAAAAAGTCGCATACTAAAAATTATCAAAAATTTTGATTTCTTTCTTTTTGAAAATACTGTGTCGTTTTTCTTGGCCGCTTCACTTACTTGAGGCGAGCGCCTCATGAGGCGCCTCAATGGCCTCAAGCCTCCGCCTCAGAGGCTGAGGCGATTTTGGATTTTTGTGTCACACTGATCCTGCCTCACTCAACTTTGATTTCGACGACTTGACCTGCACTTCGACCAATCGTTAGCCATACAACGCCAAAACATGTCCACCCTCATGTGCAATGTGGTAGGTAGATACTACTCTGTATGTTTGCAAACTGATAGGGGAGGTATCTGACACAAGTGCGCCAAAAGTTTCCGAACAAACATTTCATGCCATAACTAGTTAACAACTAACGACTAAGCTACCTAACCAATGTGTATTTATAACATAGATATATAGTAAACTAATGCCTAAGCGGTTCCTCAGTGGATGCTCCCTGCGCCGCTACAGAAGTCAAAACGTTTGTCCAATTTTTGCGCGGAAGGCCGGAGGTCGGTGGAAAACATTGGGATCCCGTTCTGGCGCAGTGAATTTTGTAGGATCCTCCAAGTTAGGCGCTAGTTAGCATAGATTTGAACTCCAAAATCGAGCACAGGCTGGATTTTTTAAGATTTATGGAGAGTACGGTCACTTTTTTGGGGTGCACTAAAGTCGACAAAAACAACAACTTTCGGCGAAGTGGCTAACTTTGCCCAATGGAATGAGCGGTGATGCTAATCAAACATCAATTTAATGCTGCTATACGTTTAAAGAAGTATGAACTCCAAAACCGTTCCTTCGATAGGCCTTCGATTAAATTTTTGCCCTTACACCCCGGGAACAGGCAAAAAAATTACGATGTTGCAGAACCCGCTCATATTCCTTACAAAGCACGAACCCTGTAGGGTATCAAAAATTATAGCAATGCTGGAAGATCCTAGGAACAGAATGCAATTGATTAGATGGAGGTCACTCGCTTCTCGAATGAGAAAAAAAAATCGGAAAAAGGCTCCGCGTCTCAAAGCTGGACCTGCGGCCCCATGCCCAAAAACTAAAAAAAACGTTTTGACTTTTGTAGCGGCGCAAGGAGCAGCCACTGAGGAACCGCTTGAGCTTTAGTCTACTATATAACTATGTTCTTAATCCATCTTGGTTAAAGAGCTAGATCGTTCGTTGTTTACTAGTTATGACATGAAAAATGTGTTCCGGTTTGTTCGGGAACTTTTGGCGCACCTTGTACAGAAGCCGGTGTTTTTTAGAAGTACATAGAAGGCAGAACTCCTGTATTAACACTGGACAAGTGATTTCTGTAATACAGTAGTCAAGGTCATTCTGTATGCTAACAAGCATGCGAAAGCCAGATTCCCCTTATAAAGGAATTAATATCAGGTAGTCAATGAGAATTTGTATGTTTACAAAAGACATGTGGCGTAAAAAAGATTCGGGTCTTATCTCCGGAGCTAACATCTTTCAGTTTTACAGTCGTAATGGTTTTTTTATGAAATTCCAAGTACAAAAATAGTCGTTATAGAAAATACCGTGTAAAAAAACTGTGATAAAACCGCGAATAATTAAAAAACAAGAGCTAAAGAGATATGTGACAAAGGTTATCTAACATTTTACAAGTTTATCAAAAACGCAGATCAATTCTAAGCGCGTCAAAGTGTTGGTCCGTGAAAAAGTGTTCACGTTCCACCACCGGCAATTCACAAATCTCACATGAAGTCGATGGCAACTTGGGCGGATTGTCGGAACGCATTCTCCCGAACCGCTTCTTAATTCGATTAACGTCGTCAACGTCGAGTTTGGCGGTAAGCCATTCAATTTCCAAAGTCGTCGGTGTTTGAACGCAAGAAAAGATTTGGTTTAAAACGGAGTAAACATGTGGATTCAGTAATTCAACTTTCTTACGCGTCTTTGGTTGCGCCACCTGGGCAGTGTTGCGAGGGCCGTCATACGGCATTTGAGGTCGGACGTCGTGTCTCTGAAGGGTACTTGCTTAAAGTCGGGTAGCACCTGCGAATCACTTACGTTAGCATCAACGAACGGCATATTAGGCTGGAACCCGACGGGATTGTACATCATGGGTTCTTGACGGGGATGTTGAGCCACCTGGGCAGTGTTGCGAGGGCCGTCATACGGCATTTGAGGTCGGACGTCGTGTCTCTGAAGGGTACTTGCTTAAAGTCGGGTAGCACCTGCGAATCACTTACGTTGGCATCAACGAACGCCATATTAGGCTGGAACCCGACGGGATTGTACATCATGGGTTCTTGACGGGGATGTTGAGCCACCTGGGCAGTGTTGCGAGGGCCGTCATACGGCATTTGAGGCCGGACGTCGTGTCTCTGAAGGGTACTTGCTTAAAGTCGGGTAGCACCTGCGAATCACTTACGTTAGCATCAACGAACGGCATATTAGGCTGGAACCCGACGGGATTGTACATCATGGGTTCTTGACGGGGATGTTGAGCCACCTGGGCAGTGTTGCGAGGGCCGTCATACGGCATTTGAGGTCGGACGTCGTGTCTCTGAAGGGTACTTGCTTAAAGCCGGGTAGCACCTGCGAATCACTTACGTTAGCATCAACGAACGGCATATTAGGCTGGAACCCGACGGGATTGTACATCATGGGTTCTTGACGGGGATGTTGAGCCACCTGGGCAGTGTTGCGAGGGCCGTCATACGGCATTTGAGGTCGGACGTCGTGTCTCTGAAGGGTACTTGCTTAAAGCCGGGTAGCACCTGCGAATCACTTACGTTGGCATCAACGAACGCCATATTAGGCTGGAACCCGACGGGATTGTACATCATGGGTTCTTGACGGGGATGTTGAGCCACCTGGGCAGTGTTGCGAGGGCCGTCATACGGCATTTGAGGTCGGACGTCGTGTCTCTGAAGGGTACTTGCTTAAAGCCGGGTAGCACCTGCGAATCACTTACGTTGGCATCAACGAACGCCATATTAGGCTGGAACCCGACGGGATTGTACATCATGGGTTCTTGACGGGGATGTTGAGCCACCTGGGCAGTGTTGCGAGGGCCGTCATACGGCATTTGAGGTCGGACGTCGTGTCTCTGAAGGGTACTTGCTTAAAGCCGGGTAGCACCTGCGAATCACTTACGTTAGCATCAACGAACGGCATATTAGGCTGGAACCCGACGGGATTGTACATCATGGGTTCTTGACGGGGATGTTGAGCCACCTGGGCAGTGTTGCGAGGGCCGTCATACGGCATTTGAGGTCGGACGTCGTGTCTCTGAAGGGTACTTGCTTAAAGCCGGGTAGCACCTGCGAATCACTTACGTTGGCATCAACGAACGCCATATTAGGCTGGAACCCGACGGGATTGTACATCATGGGTTCTTGACGGGGATGTTGAGCCACCTGGGCAGTGTTGCGAGGGCCGTCATACGGCATTTGAGGTCGGACGTGGTCTTTCGGGGTATCGATTGCCGGCGGGTCTCGTTCATTCGGCTGCGACATGCCTATAAACAGAAAAAGTATAGCGAGAATTGCATGCAAATTCAAAAACCGCAAGCACAGAACAATTGGAAAACGCGGAAAATAGGATGAAAGTTGGAGTTTGTGTCGCGAAAAATACCGAAAAATGATAAAGCTATCTCAACAGAGCTTCGACCGATAGCCAAATTACAGATTGTGGACGGTAGGAGGGCTTAGGAGGAGCAGGGAAGGTGACACAAAACGGCAGGGCACGCGAAGCACGCATCACGGGCAAAAATTATATAAAAAAAAGGGTTTCGGAAGCCTTGAGAAATGGGGCTCCAGAAGCCTGAAAATGCGACAAAAACTAACGAACACGGTACAAAAGTCAGGCAGCCCGACTCGTCGGCTTTTCAACCTGAAAAGACAAACAGAATTGAGCTGATAGCGGGCGGAATCAAGAAATTTGGTCGGTATACAAATTTTCAAACCCGCAGGCGGGTGTTTTTTTCACAAAAACAAACATGTTTCAATGGCTCTTTTTAAGCCACTAGCTTTTCATTTTTGCACTAGTGTGTACGTTTATTCAAGGCACAAGCAGCTCGTCCAGCCGCACACTTCGTCCAATGTATCCCTTGTTGCGCGCAATCTATACACTAATTTTCGTGGTGAAAGTATCGTGACCCCCTCTCCGCGCATTTTTTCTTTCGTCACACTGACGACGAGCGCTGTTATTTTTGTCCAAATATCCCCAGTTTTATCCGTCTCGTGCATCTTTAACGGCCCTACTCGATCAAAGACAATAACGCCATGGATTTTGAATCATCTGACCGGCAGATTCGGTTGCCAAAAAAGGCCGAAAAGGTCAAAAACAAGGTATGTCGGTGGTTTTAACAGTTTTTTATATAATTTTTCTACATTCACATGTTTTTAGGCCGCCGCCCCCCTTCAAATCACAGCCGAGCAACTTCTCCGTGAAGCCAAGGAACGCGAACTCGAGATCGTCCCACGTGCGCCGAAAGTCCGTGTCAATGATCCCGAAGAAGCCGCCGAACAGGCCCGAAAGAAGCGCAAGGAATTCGAGGACAACATCCGCAAGAACAGGAATCAGCTCGCGAATTGGATCAAGTACGCGAAATGGGAGGAATCTATCGGCGAGATTGCGAGGGCGAGAAGCGTTTTGGAGCGTGCCTTGGACGTGGACCACCGGAACATCACGATTTGGCTCCAATATGCCGAGATGGAGATGCGAAACAAGCAGATCAACCATGCCCGAAACATCTGGGATCGTGCTGTTCAGATTCTGCCGAGAGCGATGCAGTTCTGGCTGAAGTACACGTACATGGAGGAGCTGATTGAGAACGTGCCGGGCGCGAGGCAAGTCTTTGAACGCTGGATGGAATGGGAACCGGATGTGCAGGCCTGGAACACCTACATCAACTTTGAGCTGCGGTACCATGAAATCGACCGAGCCAGGGGGATTTATCAGCGATTCTTGCACGTTCATGGGAATGATTACAAGAATTGGGTGCGATATGCGAGATTTGAGGAGAAATTTGGCTATATTGGCAATGCCAGGGCTGTGAGTTGGCTTTTCACACATGATTTATATATAAATTTTAACCCTTTTCAGGTCTTCGAGCAAGCCGTCGAATTCTTTGGCGACGACGCCGTCGACGAGCAACTCCTCATCCAATTTGCCAAGTTTGAAGAACGCCAAAAAGAAGTCGAACGCGCTCGAGCCATCTACAACTACGGCCTGAACAAGCTGCCCCAGTCCAAAACGAAGCAGATCTTCGACAGTCTCGCCATCCACGAAAAGAAGTACGGTGAGCGGGTTCGAATCGAGAATGTGATCATTGCCAAGCGTCGCCGGAAGTACGAGGACCAGCTGACGCTCAATTCGTATGACTACGATACATGGTTCGACTATGTCAACCTCCTGACGACCGAGCAAGTCCCCCGCGAAGAAGTTGAAGACGTCTTTGAACGTGCCGTCGCGAATATCCCGCCGTATGAGGAGAAGCGCTACTGGCGGCGATACATCTATCTCTGGATCAGCTATGCCCTGTACGAAGAGGTCGATGTCGAGGACGTTGAACGCACCCGGGACGTCTACAAGGCCTGTTTGGAGGTTATCCCCCACAAGAAGTTCACTTTCGCCAAGATTTGGATCATGTTTGCCATGTTTGAGATTCGGCAGTTGGATTTGGCTCAGGCGAGAAAGATTATGGTATGTTTTGAGACTTTTTAAAATAAAAACAGTCTAATTGTCTAATTTTCAGGGAAATGCTATCGGAAAGTGCCCCAAAAAGAAGCTCTTCACCGCCTACATCGATCTCGAGATGCGTTTCCGCGACTTTGACCGTTGCCGAATCCTCTACGAGAAGCTGGTCCTCTTCATGCCCGATAGCAGCAACACCTGGATCAAGTTCGCTGAATTGGAAGGTATTCTCGGCGATACGGACCGTGCTCGTGCCATCTACAACATGGCCATCCAGCAGCCCGCCCTCGATATGCCGGAGGTCCTTTGGAAGTCGTACATTGATTTCGAGATCTCCGAAGGCGAAAACGACCACGTCCGCCGGCTGTACAACACACTTCTCGAAAAGACAAACCACATCAAAGTTTGGGTGTCCTTTACCGAGTTCGAAGAGCGCATCGAGAACTTTGACCGAGCTCGGGCCACCTTCAAGAGCGCCAATGAAGCCCTGGAGCAATCCCCGTCCGAAGAACGTCTTCTACTTCTCGAAACATGGCAAAAGTTCGAGGAAGATCACGGAACCCCAGAGCAAGTCGAAGCCGTCAAGAAGCTCATGCCGAAGCGTGTCAAGCGCCGTCGACCGATCCACGCCGAGGATGGGACCGATGCTGGCTGGGAGGAGTACTTTGATTACATCTTCCCGCAAGATGAAGGTATGTATACTCACTTTTTTGAAGTTTCTTTTTTTAACATAGGCCTTTTTCAGCCTCAAAACTCAGCTTCAAACTGCTCCAATGGGCCGCCGCACAGAAGAAGGCTGCTGCTGCTCCGCTCGATGGCAACGCCGAGGAACCTGCCGCGAAACGGCACCGAGGCGATGATTCCGGCGATGATCGCGACGAGAACGATGAAGTCAATCGTGACGAAGACAGTGGAAGCAATCGTTCAGATGACGATGAGTGATCTCATAACTTTTGTGTGGTATTTATTTATACAATAAAAAGGGTTTTGACTTTGCTTGTTTTTAGATGATTGACAAGTGTTTGAATTCATTTGAATACCTTTTTCTTCCTTCTTTTGACGTTTTGATGTTAATTGGGTGCCTGTTTGTAGATGGTGTTTATCCAGAAGAAGCCACGAGCCTCCACCACCCCGGCACCGAAGCCAGCGGCCACAGAACGCGCTGCCACCACCCCGAAACCGGCGAAAAAACCAAAGAAGCAGGCAAAACCCGTCGAAGAGCCGACTGAAGCCGCCCCAGTTGAACAGCAGTCAAAGCCCGTTGCCATCGGTCAGAAACGCCCGGCATCCGACGCTCCAGCTGCCGCCCCTGCGAAGCCGGCCGCTAAATCGAAGAAAAACAAGAAGCAAAAGCGCGTCAAGACGAACCCCAACAATGCCGTCGCCCCGAAGACCTTCGTCCCCGGCACAGATTGCCCTCAAATCGTCAAGGACCTCTTCTACGACCTCGCCAGTGTCAAGCCGGAAGTCCGTGCTGAAGCCGTTGACAAGGTTGTCAAAGTGGCGTTGATGGATACTGCCGAACAGTACATCATTGGTCGTCTCATCGCTGGTTGTGCAACAGGTTATCGTGCGGCTCGACTCGCGTTTCCGGCTGCTCTTGCTCTTCGTTTGGCAAAGTCAGAGATTCAATACAACATTGACTATCTTCTGAGTGTTGCTCACGATCGGTTGAAGGTTGTCAACGTGAGTTTTCATCGCTATTTTGTTCAAAAAGCTCAATTAGCTGCTTTCAGGGTGTCAACGACCAAGTCATCGGCCTTCAATGCGTCTACGCCGCCATCATCAACAGTGGTCGATTCACTACCCCAGAAGATCTGCTCAAAATCTTGAAACTGGAAGCCGAAGCCTTTAAAAAGTACCCGTATTTGGGTTACTACATTGTTGAAACCGTCGGCGACATTGCTGAAATCGCCGGTGCGGACACCTTCTTCAACGCTGACTTCTCGGCTGTCAATTTGCTTCCAAAGTCGCTGCCCAATCTGAAGGACATCTCCCCCGAGCTGCTGTATCTCGTCCTCCGTCTGCGCAAGCTCGACGTCAAGAACACAGGAAAGCTCGGCAATTACCTCAAAAAGGGCAACTTCGTCTTCAAGCCGGCTGATTACCCCGACCTCATCCGTGTCGTCATGGAAGCCACTGCTGTCGGCGTCGGAGCTTCACCTCTGCCCACCGAGCTCTACAAGGCTGCCATCGAAGCCGGTTGTTCCAAGGCTGTCTTCGAACAGGTCTTTTTGAAAGCGTTAAACTTCGATTTGTCGAAGAAGGAGGCTGTCACGACGTCCGAAAAGTCCGTCGAACACGGCACTCTGACGCTGTTCCGCCTGGTAACCGAATGGCTCAACGATGGCGTCATCCCGACCGAAGAAGCCCTGACCCTGCTTGCTTCCAAGGCCTTCCTTCGTCGTTTGAATGGTGTCGACGCCAATCTGGATGTCCCTGTCAGCCCGGTCAACGGCACAGCCGATCTGCTCCTCCAGGCAGCGCTGAAGTACTTCACTGGCCGCACTGTCAACGCGACCGCCGCCTATGAGGTCCTCAACACCCTCGCTGGCATCGGTGAAGCTGAACCGACGTCGACACTTCAGCGCCTGAAGGCGACGAAACAGCTTTTGGTTGTCTTCGAGAGCATTATGGACACCATCGTCGACAAGTTGCTGAAGAACCCAGCATCGCCCTTGCTTCATCACGTGCTAGAAGCCTTCCCTGGATCCCACCCCAAGTTGGACCTCGAGAAGCGCATTGAGTTGCTCATTGCCGGTGGCGAGGAGTTCCTTCGCAACAGCCAAGGCCTCGTGACCGAAGTTTTGGCTCAAAGTTTCTACAAGCCGGATCGCCACTCTGACTTCCGGACCTACAAGGACACCGCTGTTGCTGGCCTCCATTCGGTGGCAAAGAAGATCGCCAATCTCGACCTGAAGGAGCCCAAGGGCAAGCTCGCCAAACAGCTTGGCGTTCTCAACACGACTCGGGCTTTGTTGACTATTTTGGAGAAGCTGACCGTCGAAACCGAAGACAAGGCTACCTTCCATTTGCTCGGCAAAGAACTGGCTACCGTCGTCGCTTCGAAGAAGATCGACATAGATTTCATCGTTGGCAAGGCTGTCGAACTCGTCGGTGGTCGTGAACGCATATCTCGCATGATTGCGTACGTTTTGCTGACTGAATTCGCCGATTTGATCACCAGTGAGCAGATTCAAGTCCTTTCTGCGGTTAGTTTTGACCTTTATTTTGAATGTTTTGATCATAATTGCCTTTTAGACGGTTGCAAAGATCGAAGCCGACCCAGACGCCGAAGAAGACGACGAATTCGCTCCAATCACGGCCGAAGACCTCGCCAATCTCGAGAAGAAGAAGGCCGCCAGCGCCGAGGAGGAAGATGAAGACGAAACTGATGAGGAATCGGAAGAGGATAACGACTCCGATGACGAACTCCCCCCACTGAAGCCGGAGTTTGTCGCTGCCATGAAGAAGGCTCTCGGAAAGGCAGCCATCGCCAACAGCGACGATGAAGATGTCGCTTTGGATGATGCCGAACTCGCTCGCGTCGATGCTCGACTATCTGTGGTCATGTCCCAGTTTTCGACTGCTGGCAAAAAGGCTGCGAAGGAGGAATCCAAGAAGCAGCGATTCCACATTGGCGAGTTGCTTGGTATTGCGCTTCAAGCTGCGCCCATGGAACAGGTTATTGTAAGTTGAAATCTTTCCATTTTGATCCACTCCAAGATGACATGGTGTTTCAGGCCTCCTTCCCAGTCATCTTTGACCTCCTGATCACCGCTTCCGAATCCAACCGCGATGACATCATCACTCCAGTGTCCCATGCCATCGGCCGACTCTGCACTCGAACTCCCACCCCTGAAGCCGAGCTCAGCCCGTTCTACAACACCCTCGCCGAAAAGGCCGCCGAAATCCATGGAGCCAAGCTTCGAACCACTGTCTCCAGACTGGCGACTTTCCTCTTCAAAGCAGGCATTCGTGATGACACCGAGACCGCCGTCCAGAATGTCGTCAACCTCGCGGAGAAGTACTTTGACAAAGAAACACCGAAATCTGCTGTCGGCGAAGTCATCATTGGCCCCGTTGCTGCCAAGCACGTTCAACATTTCTACAGTCATTTGGCAAAGTTCTTCGACCTTTTCACGACGACAAACAAGAAGGGCGAAGCCGCTACGCTGATAAAGCTGTTTAATCGGAAGGATAGCGTAAGTTGACTTTTGTCTCGACTGTAAATCCGTGCTCAGATCGATCCGTTTCAGTTCATCATTCACTCCAAACACTACGACCCCGTTGCCAAGAAAATCCTTGCCCACTTCGACGTGCAGCCGAATCCGCAGCCCGTTGGCAAGCCTTCCAAGCTGTGTGTCCAAGCCTGGAAAGTATTCGGAAACAGGACCAACTTTGCGCACTAAATTTTGTTGATTTTTGTAATTGCCCATGGCCGTTTTTGTTGAGTTATGTCTGAAACCATGTTATTAGTTGTTGAATTTTATAAAGTATTTTCAGTTTTGTAATTGGAAATAGCTTTGCCTGGTTTCAACCGATTTGCTACATTATAAGTTCATGATTTTCTTGTCTAATTGTAATTTTAAGCGTATCACAATGAGTAGTACCATTCCGCCAGAAGTCGCCGCCACCCTGAAGGCCATCAACAACGCCATGAAAGAGGTCAAAGCCGCCGTCAAAGATTTCAATTCACTAACTTTTGAGCAGCGACAAAATGTAAGTTACTTTTTCATTTAGTGCTTGGTCAATCTCATGGTTTTGATTTCAGCTCCACGCCCTCGACCAAGCAGAACTCGGCGTCGCTGCCCTCCACGCCTGCAACTCATTAGCTGCCTGCAGTCAACGGATTCGCGGCGTCGATCCCACCGACAATGAAGAGCTCGCCAAGGAATTTGTCCGTGAACGGATGCACGAAACGCGACTCCGAGAACAGCGTGATCGCCATCTTCGTCCGACGGTGAATCAGACTGCTGCCAAGGCGTTTGTTCGGAATGCGATGTTTGATGTCAATGCGGAGACTAACAAGGATACGGTTCGTAAGAAGTTTGAAAGTTACAAAGTGTCTAATTTGATGGTTTTCAGGAAAAGGGTACCGAAAAACAGAAAGACGAACCCATGCAAGAATGAAATTACGGTGTTTTTGTTTGTTGATTTTGTTGTTTGTTTGACGGATAAAGAGATGGTTTTGCGATGTTTTGTTGTTTTTGATGATGTTAATGACGTTAAAACGTTGCAATATCGAATATTCTTTGCTTTTCATAACGGTTTTTCATGAATTCATTGTTCAGAATGCGCGGCGCCGTCCCTCCTCGCCAACACCCTGGCTACTTCCCATCCTTCAAGCGCCCTCTTCCATTCGATCCGTACCTTTGTGAGAGATACTTTCCACGCGTCCCAGAAGGCGATGACACTACGATCACCCAGGTAAGCACATCTTTACAACCACCACCCAACCTACCGTAACCCTCTTTCTAGGCCCTCCTCCAACGCAATGCCTCCCTAATGCCCACGGCCGCCGAGGAAGCCTCCATCAACCTAATGGTCTCCAAAGTCAAGCAGATCCTCGATGGCATTATGACCAACCCACAAATGGCTGCCAAAGTGGAGATTCAAGAAGTCCGTGAAGTCGGATCCTTCAAAAAGGGCACCATGGTCACAAAGTCCAACGTCGCTGACCTGGTCGTCATATTGAAAACGCTCCCGACGGTCGAACTTGTGATGAACCTCGGTCAGAAGGTCGTCGATGACCTCAAGGCTGATTTGAAGGAGATATTCGGGTGTGTTTCGCGGGCGTATGGATGTGAAATTGCTGGAACGCAGGCCGTGGTCCGGCTTTACGTCACTATATCGCCGCCGTGTGTGCCGTTGTTGGAGCCTGATCTTCATTGTGAGTTGATTTGCTTGTCTTGATGTTTGAAATGTTTATTACACCAGCTTCAGTGCCCGTCGCCGTCCTCCAGGAGAACATGGCCATGATCCGACATGCTCGCTGGTTCGAGGAAAACGGCAACATATCCTCGCTAAAAGTACTCGTTCGCTGTTTGAAGGACATGAAGAAGCGCCATGAAGGCTGGGAGAACCTGTCCATCTGGCACATTGAACTCCTAGCCCATTACAGCATCAATCACACATCGAATCGGCAGCCGTTGCCACTGTCCCATGCTTTCAAGCGATTCCTGCAACTGCTATCAACCGGTATTCTGCTTCCAGGATCGCCGAGTTTGAGTGATCCATGTGATCGGGGCTTGCCATTGACCAACTTCTACAGCCCTGCTGATATGGTAAGTTTTGCCAACTTTCACTAATTGGGTTAAATTGACGTCTTTTCAGGATTCAATCTGCTGCGCCGCTCAAACCCTGCTACGCGTGCTATCTCATGGCGGCGTCAAAATGCTTCTCGGCACAGATTCCCGACAGGTCAATGTCACTGCTGAAGTCAGCATGTGGGATTCTGTCGTGGTGACTCCGCTGGAAAAGGCCTATGGTGTTGGTGACGAGTTCTAGAGGATCTCTTTTGTGGATATGTATATTTTTATACTACGATCTTTGCAATTTAACTGATTTTTGTTTTCTTTACACTATTTATTGTCGTTTTTAATAAAGTTGCATTCTTTCAAACACGGTGTTGATTTACTAATTTGGGGTTTTTTCTTCTCAGTCTAACTATCTTCAGTTTCTTCTAACATCCTTTCCTCTGTTCTCTAACGTGCTTTTTTCAGTTCTTCGAACGGAGATGGCTGGCTATGGAGACCAACCAAAACCAGACGCGAATCCACGCAGGGGGCCATCAACACCTGACGCGAATCCGTACCGTCCGCTCTTTATTCCGGACGTCAATTCGTACACGAGGCCTTCTGGACCATATGTGAGTCCGTACCAGTGGACGCCTTTACCTGACGCGAATTCGCATTATCAGCCCTCTGTTCCCGACACAAATGGCTATAATGGCGGCGTTTCGGAAGGTTCGGTGCAGCACAATCACTATGAACAACAACTGCATCATATTCGTGCGCAGCAACAACTACTGCACCAGCTCACCCCAAGCACTCCGACGTATCCGCCATTCCAGAATTCCGTTAGAATGAGTTATGACGCCGGTCAATCCAGCCAAGTTCGTGCGGGGCCGCTGCCGAGTCAAGAATTCGCATATCAAAAATACCAGCAACGCCAAACTGCACCGATGAATCAGCAAAGTCCGTTTTGTGGCCCCAATTCCAACAATGCCGGCCAATCCAGCTATGCCGCCCCTTGGAGTCCGGCGGGACCATTCGCGTATCAACAACGTCAGCCCGAGCCGACGAATCAACAGAATCTGTATTCCGGCTGGAATTTAACGCAGATGAACTACAACGCCGAACACAACCGTGCCAGTACCGCCTTTTCGGATCCGACTCCAGTTACACCAAAAACTGCGCCAATGAATCAGCAAAGTCAGTTTTGTGGCCCCAATTCCAACAATACCGGCCAATTCAACCGTACCGCCCATTGGAGTCCTGCAGCTCCATATCAACAACGTCTGCCTGAGCCGGCGAGTCAACAGAATCTGTATTCCGGCTGGAATTCAACACAGATGAACTACAACGCCGGAGGTCAACCCAGCCGTGCCAGTACTGCCTTTTCGGATCCGACTCCAGTTACACCCAAAACAAAGCCGATGAATCGTCAGAATCCTTTCCCTTGCCAGAATCCTCCTACTCGATACAGTAACAATGCCAGTCAACCCAACTCCGTCAACTCCGTGAGACCGAGGCCGTTGTTCGGTGGACAGTTCCAGTATCAAGAACGCCCGAACGCTTCCTCTCCAATGAATCAGCCACGTCAAGTTCATCCAGCCATCGCAACGACACCGAATCCGATGAATCAGCAACGTCTGCCCGAGCCGGCGAATCAACAGAATCTGAATTCCGGCTGGAATTCGACGCAGATGAACTACAACACCGGAGGTCAACCCAGCCGTGCCAGTACTGCCTTTTCGGATCCGACTCCAGTTACACCCAAAACAACGCCGGTGAGTCGTCAGAATCCAAATCAAGTTCGTCCTGCCATCGCAACGACACCGAATCCGATGAATCAGCAACGTCAGATTCGTGGCACTAATCCGACTGGGTCCGGGCAATCCTCGCTTCGTCCAGCCATCGCAACGACACCGAATCCGAGATCAGCTAAGCCACCGCCGTATAATCCGATGCCGGTTCCACGTGAGTTCTTCACGTTGCTCGACGACGATGATGATGCTGGCCCCAAACCTTCGCTTCCAGATGGCGACAATCAAACCAATCAATTCAAGGCCCCTGTCGAAACCCCGAAGCCGCCGCAGGACTCCCCTTCTCCAATTCGACCGATATTTTGTCCAGATTACGCCCGGCAGAGCGCGCTTTGTCCCCGCCCCGAACCCAAATTGCGTCCGGCCACGCCTAGAGCAGTTCTCATCCCGACACCGCGGAGAGCTGATCCGTCTTCAGAATCGAATGTTGCGGAAACTGTGATTATGCTGAGGGACCGCATCATGTCTGCTCATCCGAAGCCTCCGATCTGTCAAACTACTCGACCCACTTCCACCACGGATTCTACCGTAACCCCAAAGCGCACAACAGCTCGTCGGAACTCCATCGCCGGTCCTACCGCAGTCTCGCCACGTCTGACTCCTGTCACCAGTACCAAGAATCTACCAACGCCTGAAATTGATCTTTTTATCGAGGCCGAACCGGATCGTCAAAACTCTACCAGTGTCACGGCGTCTTCAGCACATGAGAGATCTGATCAAGCCAATGAATTCAATGTCCCTGTCGGAATCCCGAAGCCGCCGACGGACTTCCATACTCCAACTCGACCGATATTTCGTCCAGTTTACGCCCGGCAGAGCGCACTTTGTCCCCGTCCCGAGCCCAAGTTGGCCCCGCCTAGAATGTTTCTGATTCCGACACTGCGGAGACCTGTTCCGTCTCCACAATTGAATGTCGCGGAGTATGTGACTTTGCTGAAGGACCGCACCATGTTTGCTGCACCGACCCCTCCGATCTGTCAAACCGCACCCAATTCCATCACGGATACTACCGTAACCCCGAAGCGCATAATCCGTCGGAACTCCATCCCGAAACTTTCGATGCGTCAACTGACCCGGCGGAACTCCATCGATGGTACTATCCAACTGCAGAACTCTACCAAAATCATCCCGCCTGAGGAAATAAAGGCGTCTTTTGCATGTATAACAAAAACCCGTCCGCCTCCCACAGAGCGCGATCTTAACATTTTTAAGAGAATGCATGAAAGTACGTCTGCCCACCTTTAAAATTTAACTGTCTCAATACTTATCCTTTCAGTGCCCCCAGTCAAGGACACCTCAGCTGACCTACTCAACGACCTCACCGCCGATCTGCACCGCTTCGAGCCCGTCATCCCAGATGCCGCTTCCCGGTACATCATGACCCGCAGCGGTATCAATCCCGCCCCAGAATCCGAAATCTGCGCCCGTTTCCTTGGCGTTGCTGCGCAGAAGGTCGTCACAGACATCCTGGCTGATGCGATCAACATCTCACGGATGCGTGGCCTAGGCCAACGATGCAAGGAGTCAAAAGAAGTGAACCACACGCTGACGGAGAAGCTGGTCAATGAAGTGCTTGGAGAACTTGGCGATCATTAGGGTTTGAAGGATTGATCTCATTTTTTGGTTTTATTTTGTTTACTTTTTCAATTTTGAACATTCCAGTGTCCTTCGAACTGTATTACTTATTACGGCTATGATTTTGGCTTTATTTATTAACTACGTGATCTGTATTATTATTAATTTAATATTAAACGCAACAATTTGGATTCTGGAGCAGATTTGTTGGACCTAGTCAAGGTTGCTGACATCAGGATCGGCAAAGTAGCAATCACGTTCGATACCCATGTTGTAAAGGTCGCCATGGCCGTTTTTGTAGAGCGACGTGACGATGCGGAACCAGCCTCGCTCGCCCCAGGCCTCACCCCACGAGTTGCGGACGATCCAGTACTCGGTGTTAGTGACGGGGTCGACGCCCCAGCCGGTTACCGACACGATGTGGTTGCTCTGAAGTGGTTGGTTTGAATTTGTGTTTTGAAAGTTAGCTAACTCACAGCAGTATCGCTGAATTCATTATAGATCCCACCAGCATAGTGATAATCGAAAGCAGGCGTGGCTCCAATGGCACAAGCAATCGGGCCGCGGTTGTGAATCTCGGCCATCATGTTTTCGCGACCCTTAAGGGTACCGTAATCCTTGATGTAGTAGCGGGTGTAGTTTTTGACGGCATCGCAGGAGTCTGGCCAGCAAGTGCCGCAGCGGTTGTAGGGGTCGCATTCTGAAACCCCAATTTTCAGTTTTTAAGCCCTCAGAAGTCATTATACTCACTTCCATTGACAGCCTTGTAGTTATTGCAACCTTCTTCGACCAACCCAATGCTCTTGGCATGGCCGTAGACATCAGCGATCTCACCACCCTGGCAGCTGCCCTTTCCATTACAGTCGATGACCTCCTGAGGCGACAACAGCGTCATCGGCCAGCGGTTCTTCCGCGCAATGTTGAAACGGTCATTCAGCGCTCCCAAAGATCCGAACACCCAGCAACTGCCACAATACACCGGAATGTGTTGATTGCGCGTCGGCGAGCAGAAGTTGACCCCAGAAACGTTGCGCCAATCCCATTCACGCGGAAGAGCGGCTTCAAAGCCAGCATGCTCGAAGGAGCGAGGGTAGGTGCGTTGTTCGACCATCTTGCCGGTCTTGCGGTAGCAGTTGTAGCGGGTCTTGTGGACTGGGACGGGCGCAGTGTCGAATTCAGCGGATTCTGATGATTCAGAAGTTTCGTCGTCGATAAGGGTCATGGCAGGGCGGATTTTAAGAAAGTTTTCCTCACTGGGGAGTTCGAGGGATTCCATGGAGGTGGATTCATCACTGTCAACTTCTGGGGAGATGTGGATGCGGTACTGTTGAGAGGCTTCGATCGCTTTTTCGACGGCGTCTTCGAAGGCGGCGATGGCTTCGTCGCTTGGGGGTTCGAGGTCTTCCTGGAAGGGGGTACTGTATAGTTGGACAATGCGAAACCGTTTTTATGACATTTTTAAGTGGAGAATTGGGAGAAGACGAGGCTGATGAAATTTTTATTTCGAAAAATTGATAAATTTTTAGTTCAAAATTTAATTTTTGGGTTTATTACTTCAAAAAAACTCACAATAGATTCAACTTCTTCACTATCGAATTCAATATCAGCCGAAACTGGAATCTCAAACTCACGACGGCGAGGAGTTTCAGCCTCCTCTGACGTTTCTGGCCTCTTCAATCTGATCTGAAACCACAACTTGATCCATTTTAGCCCTTTTTCACACTTACCAACTGCTCAAATTCCCCAACAGTTTCAATTTCCAACGGTTCAGCGACCTGGATAACCGGCATCTTCATGCGACGTCCACCGTAGCCAGCATTACGCCGTGGTTGGCGCTGATACTCTTCACTACTGTCATCATCGCGCCAAACTGCTCCAGCAAAAGCCACCGCTAAAACAGCGCAAAATACGATGGCCACACGCATGGTGCCTAAAAATTAAAACTTCTGATAGAAATGTAACCGCAAAAAGGTGGCCTAAAGTTACATTAGACAAATGAACGTATGATAGATAGATAAAAGCAATCGAAGGGGGTTCGCCAACTCAATTAAGCCATGGCCACAAGTCGAGAAGCACAGATGTACCATCAGTATCACCGCTGCACTGCTTTTTGTCGATTTTTGGGGGTGGTTGTTCGTCGACTTTTTACCTGGGGGCCCAAATTAGGGCTTGTAGACAAGACAGGGGTGATAGTGGGCGCATGTTTCAATGCTGGGTTGTTTTAGACTTTTTATTGATAACAATCGTGGATGGGGCTGCTGGGTGCATGTTGTGGATGGGATGGGGTTGGAAGGGAGGCTTATCAATGGTGGGCTTGCTGGAAGAATCAGAGATGCATGGAAGCTGTGTAGGGATGGTTGCTTAATCATGTTTTGGTGGCTTTAGAGGGGTTACTAATTAGGGGATTCGATTAAAGTTTCGAAAACATTGTGTAGTCCTAAACTTTCAATATATAAGTAAAAATTAAGAATGAAAAAGTTCCGAGCAGAAAAAAAAGATCAAATGAGACTATTGTCGCTACCAGGTAGCTTCACCGACTACCAGAAAATCCACTAACGTTGACTTCCGGAAGTCGTAAAGTCCACTCATATCGACTTCTAACAATCACAGTTCACCAAAAACCAGCACCAACAACACCCAAAAACATGCATGACTGAACTTGTCCACAGTCCATCTTTACCACCTTCAACCCCTCTACGTCATGGCCGTGACCGTAAAAAACTTCAGCCAATTTTGCTCCCGTCTAACAACAGATAAGCCCTTGTCGACCCGTGTCACCATTCGCCCCCAACGAACGCTAGCTAACACGACCCGCGACAACCTACCTCAGCTTCCGCACATTACTTTCATCATTAAAAGCCCCTGTTTCACGCTTTTGACTACTGATTTATTGCCGATTCACCGTTGTCTACCATTATGTCAAATCCCGTCCCGGCCGAGCCCATTGAAACCCGTGCAACTCGCAGTGCCACTGTCGTAGAAATCAACAACGAATTGTACATTGACGAAGAGGATCTTCCTGAAATTCCGCGCACTAAAAACTTAGCTTTAATTTATTACAGTGATAAATTCAATCCGGACGAAGGTAGTTGCTTTTTGTTTTCATATTGGGAAGTTGCTTATTGTTGAAACATTTGCAGATTATCATGTCGTAACGCTAGACAACCCAAAGACCGTCAAAACAAAGTGCCTCGTGATAACTGGAATCTTTGCAGTGATTATTTGTGTGCTTTTAGCGGGGATCGGGTATACTGTTGTGAGGGCCTGTACGTGAAACGTGGACTTTTATGGTTGTTTTGGGGGAATGATGTTTGTATTTAGTGGATTTTTGTGGATGAGCTTCTGCGGAGTGAGTAAATCGGGATAATGGAAAAAATCTATTAAACGTTTTTGTGTAAAATAAGTTCCAAAACCCCATAAATACAACATTTTTATACATTAAAACCAAAAAACCACCAAAAACAAAATCTCAAATTAAGTAGTACAGAAATTACAAGTATTGGCACACATCCTGGTCATCAATGTAGTGTACTCGGCATGTGTGCATAAACTTCGCTTATTCGAACAATCGATACCGTAATCCACGCAGGTTGAAGTCGTCGAAGTCACTGCTGATCGGATAGCTGACCGTCCACGAGGTTTGCCACGGGTCTTCTTTGGCTTGGTTTTCTTCTTTTTGACCAGCTTCGAAAGTGGGCGTGGCCTCGGCGTCGTGAATTCGACCTCGAAACTGGATTCACCAAATTCGGAAACTGAATTCTCTTCCGAACCGCCGGTTAAAGGTACGTCACAATAGCCACATGTTTTCCGGCAAAAACGCTCCATGATCCGAATGTAGAACAAATTTGAACAAAGACGAGTCTTGGATTCACAATCCGAAGCGTAGTCTTTGCAAGTCGGCGCTTTGGAAGTTCGCTTCATCGCTCGGGCATAGATCTGGTCGATTGTGTCGAGATCTGGGAGGTAGCGTTCGGCTGAACCGACGAGCTGGTTGAGAGATAGGAAAGATGCGAGAGAATCTGGGAATTGGGCGGGTGGTGCCATCGGGAGGGGTGTTGGAAGAGTGGTAGTGGTGGTCGTTGTTCGACTGGTGATCTCGGCCGAGGTTTCTGGAGCCACTATGGGCAATACTTCCGGTGGGACTGGGTAATCAGGCGGAGTGACTTCACTTTCCGGGTACTCGACGGATGAATCAGGCAAAATAGGCTTCCCACGCGCCAGAAGTTCGTCACAGAGATTGCATGTCCTCGGGCAACGGTCCAACATGATGTCATGGAAGGCTGCGTTTTCGCAGAGGTGTTCTCGCTCTTCGCAATCGGCGGATAGGTCTACAAAATTCCAACTTTTTGACATCAAACATTCAAAAAAAAGGGTCAAAAAGGTCAAAACAGACCTGTACAGTACGCATTCTTCATCAACTCCGCATCATCCAACGGCCCTGTGGCATTAATTTTAGTAGAATTCACAATCTCATCCACCTTTCCTTTACTTGAAACCGGGACAGCATCACTATCCGGAAAACTGGCCCCAAAAAAGAGACCAGCTCCAGGTCGGCCGCATCGGACGACATCCACAAGAAGGGTTATCAAAACAAGGCGAAAAACGGGAATATCGCGTCCTCTGGTACCAATTAGGAATTTTACCATTTTAAAAGCCTTCAACCGAAGTAAGGCTCATCCACTAAGGTAATCCTAATCCGACTGAATGGAAACCAAAAGTTTAAACTAGTCCAATCTCAGCCACGCGTCCGCTTAAGGGAATTAGACGTTTTTGAATGGGGGCAGTTCACGTGAAACCGTGGATTTACGGTTTGCCGCACCGAAATCCGATCCAATATCCACGAAAAGCGCTTTCACTCGCTTTTTCAACCTGGTCCGAGTGTCTCAAACTGCATCAAGTTCGGCTTCGAATGGATAGATGGCCACACCGAATGGGCGTCGTTGTTGTGTGTGGTCAGAGGTGCGACTTTCGATTATTCGAAACGCAATGACCGTCAGAGACGAAAAACCTAAGGCCCTCGGGCTACGCCGATCGAGTGAGGACAGGACGGGATTGGATTTGCAAAGGCCATCCAATATCCATATCTGTCCAGTCCATCGCCCTGTGGCGATGAAGTAACTGCAAAGTTAGAGGTGCGCACGAGCTTGCTTACCACTTGGGCCTCTAATGGAACTGTAAACAGGGCTCTTGAAAGGGCGACGATATCCATCACCATCGGCCAGCCGGGTGACCTGCGCGTGGCCATGGGGTCGTCTTTCAACCTGCGCAATCTCGGCCCCACCATTTGAGTGCTTTTTTCACTTCAAATAGACACCAAAGCCTGTAAAAGAACACCTCTCCTCGAAAAACCAACTTCACTCCTCTTGGTTTTTACGAAACCAAGCACAAACCAACAAAACTCAACAACAAAAAAACAACAAAATCAACAAATTTAATCGGACTCCGGCTCGGTCTTAATCTCGGCCTCGGAAATGACACCTCCGTCTGTATCGGTGTCATTCACTGTGATGGTTTCATTGGGATCAAAGTCGACCTTCTCCTCCTTCTTGACTTTGACTGGCGGGGCCATCGGGACGCGCATCTTCAACATTTGGGATGGGGTCAGACCAGGACGAGAAATCGGGACGGAATCCATCTTGCGCTTCTGGAGCTCGACAATGTGCTTCCGCTTGTCGCTGAGCTTCTTCTTCTCGACGGCAGCGAGCTCCTTTTGGCGGTCGGCGACTTTGTTGAAGAGTTGAGTGACACCTCTGCAATATTTATATATAAAAACTTTCCAAAAACCATCAAAAAAGTACAAACTTCGTCGCAACATGGGCCAATTTGCGTTCCTTCTCCTTGTCCTTCGTGATATCCGGCTTCACGTATCCCAGCAACAGTCTTGATGACGCTGCCTTCAGCTTCTGGGCTCGTTCTTTGCGGGTGATGCGCTTCTTGCGTTTTTGGATTGCTTTGTCCTGGAAATTATATATAAAAATCATCTCAAAAACTGCAAAGCTCAAAACATACAGGTCGGTCAGATCTCGGCGCATTGACCTGGTTAACGGAAACACCATCCACTCGGATCGGCTTCAAAGCAGTCGGGTTGGCATCGATATCGCTGTCGGTGGAATCGTCGGTTGAATCGGAGAGCGAGTCGTCTTCCATGTCGGCTGCGGAGCCCGACGGCGCTAACTTTGACTCCTCATCGGCGGAATCTTCTTCGATGACGAGCTGGTCGCCGTTGGAGGCTGCTGTGGAGATGGCCATTGTGGCAGATTGGTAGAAAAGGCAGAAATTAGACGGAAATAAAGTGGAAACCACTACAAAGTTGCAATGGAAAAAATGTTGTGCGCTGCAAGTGGTTTTCGTGGTGGGACCACTTTTGGGGCGAAAAGCGCGTGCAGCATTGAACCCTCAAATCCGACCTTTTCCAATTTGCTTTTTTCGTTCCAATATCCTTTAGAATCGACTTTATTTAAATTATTTATTTAAAATTAATAAGTTTGAGCATGGAAGAGTGAATATATATGCTTGAAAAAGATGTCTAAAGTTGGGGTTACGGTATACGCTTAAATACTTCTATTACTGTAGCTTACTGCGTTCCAGCAACAGCAAACGCAGAACTAACGACGCCAGCCATGATTGTCGGTTCAAGTTTGACAAAATCCGGATGCAAGGCGATTTCTTTTAAGTTGTCACGATAAAGTTGGCCACACTTTTGCTGCAAATCCTTCCGATCAGGCACTTCTACCGCACCGGGTGCCCCTCTAAAAAGCATAGCCATGTGCGTGCGCGCGTGGCTTGTCGGCCGCGCAGCTCGTTGATCAGCCCAAGGTGCGTGCTGGCTGATTGTGAACGCGCCTTCTGAACTTGAAGAATGAATTCAGTTACCTTGACTCGAAAATTCAGCATTCTCCAAAAAGTGAAACTGAATATGGGTTTGATGATCACGCTGAGCTGTGAGCAACCAAGCAAGGGTCGAGAGTTCCATTCCCCATTGTTTAAGGGGCATGAGAGCCCCGTTTAATCAGAATCCCAATGCCAGGGGGGCACGGGGGCGCAGCCCCCGTAATCAAAGTCCCAACCTAAGGGGGCACGGGGGGCGAAGCCCCCCGTATTCGAATTCTCCCTAAACTTCATCTTCGTCTTCATTCGGTTCCACCAGCCTAATGGTCCCCCCTTACATCCAATTTGCAAAGCGCCATGAACATGATTCAGAATCAATTGAACCCTGAATCATGAAGTGGGGAGGGGCACGGATGCCTTAAACAGAACTTTCACAAACTCTGAATTTTTGTTCGATTCGGCAGCGCTAGAAACATAAGGGTCCCCCCTTACCATCGCCTGCTTCTCGGTTTGCGCGAGCTGATTGCAATGGTCCCCCCTTACTGTCGCCTGTTTTCTGGCTTGCGCGAGCTTCTTCGAATCGCAATCCGACGTCCTGCCCCAGCGCACCTTAGCATTGACGCGAGTATGGCCTAGCGGTGCGCGGACAGATCAGCATGTCCGCGATCCGGGGGTTCGAGTCGCGCGGACGGCACATGCCCGTTCGTCCGGGCTGTGTCAGCCCGGAGCGGGAGGGGGCACCCGGTGCGGTAAGAGTGCCTCCGATCATACTGCCAGGCATACGTTGCGATGCCGGCAAACGTGTCAATAGTCAGATTGGCATTGAGCCATTCTTCAAGGATAGCCTAAAATTTTGTCGAGGGTTATAACTTGTGTCATCACTATTAAAATAAACTAACAGTCGCTGGTTCGATGTTGTACTTGTCGGCAAAGCGCAGTATGTCGACAATTTCGACCGCTGATTGGGTTTTGACTTCCTGGCCGTACAGATAATCAATAGCGTTTTTTACTGTTTTAAAGCTAAAGTCTTTGATTTCGAGGATTCCAGTTTCAGCTTCCTTGGTTTTGTGGGTGAAGGCGGCATGAAACACCGGCGAAATCATCGATAGGAAACCGCGGTGGACCTGAACATTCAAGTGTACGATAAGCTTAAAAGTGAAAAAAAAACCTTTAAACGATTTGGGCCAACAACAATCTCAGCATTGTAGCAGTGTGGTTTTGAATTGTCAACAAGCTCAAACGGCCGAGGTGAACGAAGCTTGGTTACTGCGGGCTCGAAAGTTGCGGTGCAGGTAATGCCCTCACTCCAATCATTATTGTTGTCCCATATTTCGCATCCGTGTTCTTCCCCACTATTGAAGACATGCGAAAAGTTTCCTGCAACCATTCAAGCGTCCAGTCAATCAAAAAGGGTACTTATCAATTTGAAGCTAAATCTTGAAAACGAACGTTTTTCGCCGTATAAATTCCTTTCAACAGTAGCTTGGATCTTTGCCGATCCACCAAAGAGACGGATGGTAACTTCAGGAACGCCATTATTGTGTTGGCCTCTTGGATAATGATGTAAAGACCATTTCAACCCTGGCATACCCTTGACATCTCTTGCCTGGGTGTTTGTTACGGGACTGCAAACGTTAGTACTGATTTGTTGCTTAAATGGGATAAGAAAGTAATGAGCAACAAAAATGTAAAAATTAACATACTGTCGATGTTACTTTAGACATAATAGGAACTTCGATTTTCTGAAAACTAACCAAAAGCAAACAAAACGACCCTCAATAGACCAACTAATATTCTGTGTATGTATCAGGGTATACAAACATCGCTGATAACGGTCTTGTTCTTTAGCCGTATGCTATACAATGTGATGCTTTTTTTCTGCTGAACTAACACTGACACATCCTATGACTCACAATCTTGATCAGCACTTTTTGATAACAAGAAATGTGCTTACTAATAAGTCGATTGTCTTTGACGTGTACAAAAAAAAACTTAGGGAATTTTATAGACCGATATTTGTTGCCAAGCTTTATTTTTATTAGTGAAGATACCTACCATCTAATAAAACAATTTGAATTATTCCGTGATGACACTTTGGTTTGGACTGTTTTGTCGACCATGTTCATAATACAGAAACGACCATTTTAACCCTGGCACCCCCTTAACATTATTTGTTTTGATTATAGTGAACCCGTTGAAGCGATGGTAACGATACCAGCCATAACAGTCGGTTCCAGTTTGGCAAAATCGGGATGCAATGCTAGAACGTAAACATTTTTACGAAATAATTGGCCACATTTTTGTTGCAACTCTTTCCGATCATATTGCCAAGCATAAGTTGCGATGCCGGAAAACGTTCCAATGTTTAAGTTGGCGTCCAACCATTTTTCCAGTATAGCCTAAAAACCAAGTGTATAAAGTTTAACAATAAGGTTGAACAAACCATAGCCGGTCGAATGTCATATTTGTCGACAAAACGGAGAATGTCAACAATTTCGACTGCGGATGTTGAACTTATTTTACGCCCGTAGAGGTAGTCAATGGCGTTTTTGACTGTTTTAAAGTCAAAGTCTTTAATTTCAAGGATCCCAGTTTCTGCTTCCTTAGTTTTGTGAGTGAAAGCTGCAGTAAAAACGAGTGAAAGCATTGACAAAAACCCGCGGTGAACCTAAAACAGTTTTTAAGTTTAAAAAAGTCACAAAAGAGGAGGAAAATACCTTGAGGCGATCGTTGCCAACGACAATTTCAGCATTGAAGCAATGTGGCATCGAGTTGTCAATAAGCTCAAATGTTCGCGGCGAATCCATTACGGATGCAGGGTAACGGTCGCAACGTTTAAAAATCGCGTAGCAAGTTAGGTTATACTGATGAAAGGTGTCAGGATCCCGTAATTGGCATCCGTGTTCATCACCGTCTGCGAAAACGTGTGAAAACTTGCCTGAAATTGTTAACAATAATAAGTATTCATTTAAATCATAAAAAAATTTCTGCAAATAATGAATAAATTGTATCTTTTGGTTTAGTTACTATTCTGTAATACAATAATGTTTTAAGCCTGCAATGCAAAAACAAACGTTTTTCCGAACCAGCCCTGACACCAGCAAAGACTTCTGCTGATCCACCATAAACACGAATTGTAACTTCGGCCGCATTCATGTCATTGTTTCGTCCGCGTTTGTAATACTGAACCGACCATTTGAGACCTGGCATATCCACAACATCTTTAAGCGGGGAAGCTGCAGTAAAGTATTCAACAACAAGTTTTATTTTATTCTTAAAAAATTTAAAATTAGTTTAAGCAGAGTTACCAAAACTAACTTACCATTGCCATTTCAAATAAATGTCCTTTTTAAAAATGTCGAAATCAACCAAAGTGGCGCGGCGCACAGAAGCAATCAACTGATAATCCTAAGCATACTTTGTGGAATCACATACATGAAAACCATTCCTGATAACGGTTTTCATCTTTACACGGTGTGACTCATTCTAGTTAAAACGTAAAAACGTTTAAGATCAAAAAACAGCTTGTAGTTTGTCTTCTGTCATCATTTGATTCTTATTGGTTGTAATGCCTCGCCACCAATAGCAAAAGTCGTTGTAATAACACCTTTGTAATAGCCACAGTTGCATCAAGTTTGACAAAATTCGGATGCAAACCAACGGAATTCGAGCTTTCGCAATGGAAATACAACATTTCAGTTGCACGTCATTGCAGGCAATGTACCAATGCCGGCATACGTTTGAACTATCAAGTTAGCGTATACAACTTTTTTGTCATGTTGTGAGACTAAAGAACATTTTTTAACTTTTGTAATTGTTGTTCTTAGAATTTGCGCGTTCGTCGGAAACTGCAATCTGTTTACGCCGAATACGTAAACATATCTAGCGGCATTCACGATTGAGCCGCCGGAACTGGTCCATTCCAACACGCTTTGCTTCCAAACATTGTGAACCGTTTTCCCAGTTTCGATTGTTTAGAATGGTTGTTATTTGTACATATATTATGTTTGCAAGTACATTTAAACATTTTCCTTTCATACGTTTTTCATAACTATGTTTGGTTATGGCCTTGCAATGAAACATTCCAAAGCCAACAGCTAACAGGCTTCATTTTATCTTGTCATTCTCTTTTTTTACACTTCCAAAGTCTCCATAATTCCCAAAAGCTATGTTTCTTTCATTTGTTAAACTTATAACTTGCATTGTAACACGTTTTGTTAACCACAATACCAGGTATTACCATTTACTCATTGTAGCGTGCGAAAAAACTGTAATGCGTCTCTACCGGTTTCTAGATTCCCATAATTGATACATTTGTCATACCTTTTTCTGTGTAGTATTGACATTATCGACGTCCGTTGTCGTAAACCCACAGATTATTACCAAGAAGCCATATAACGAGTGCCTCCCAGGCCCCATCTGGGGCACAATTGTGGCAGTGAGATGGAATGTTAGCTGTCGTAACTCTTTTAATTTCGAGGTTCTCATTGTCTTACGCGAACAGCAGCCGCACATAAATAATTAACCACATTATGCAACTTGGTTTTTGACTGCTGTTTCACTGCAAGTTAGACGTCTAAGTTTCGGTTTCTGTTTTGTAATCTCAAAAGCGTTGTTTTTGCCGTTCATAAATGACTGAAAACACTCGTCTATGAGCTTTCAAAACAGCACCGCAGTGCCGTTTCACGCATTACCCCCAGATTTCGTCAATCACAGTACATGGGGCTTGTCACTTGTGCTTTTTGTCCATGGCCTAGTCATTTTGTAGCCCGCACTACCGCTTAAGTTAATACTTTTTTCAACTCCCATGGGGTCCTGGCTCCCCTGACATGACATGGGGCACCACCTGTGTTAATTGTCCTCCGGCATTGCCATTAAATCTTGTCAGGGGTTGGGGTTGGGTCGCGCGAGCGTTGACAGCCCTGGGGCAGTTTACCTGTTGCGCTTTGGTAGGTGCCCACGACCACATTAAAAGGCTCTTGTTTTCAGGGCTTACGAATTAGTCACTTCCGGACGTTTATCTCGCTTTCACAGACGAAATTGGTGGTGGCAACTTCACTTTTGTCAACTTCCAACTTCAGACCTTTTCATAATCATGTTCAAACTCACCGTATTGCTCGCATTGGCCATCATTAGCATTGCGAATGCCCTGAAATGCTACCAGGGAATGCAGAATGCGAGCTACCCGTTATCCGGAGTCGCTTCTGATTGCCCGATGACTGCCATGACTTGCACAAAGCTGTATGATGTTCAATCGAACAGCGTCTATCGGGCTTGTGGGGCTTCTAATTGTACTGTAAGTTGCTTCAAAACATCAAAATACTCTCATTAAGTCAATATATAACCCCAAAACTTCCAGTCAAACGGCATCATGACCTCAGTTTCGCAATGCCTCAACCTGACCAGCCAGATAAATTGTTGCTGTTACGGTGATGGTTGCAACACAGGGTCGTCGTATTCCTACATTACCGGCATTCTGATGGCAGTCTTCGGCACGGGGATTGCTGCCATGCTTTAACGGCTCAAAAAACGACCCGAAATTGACCGCTTACAAGTTACCCAGCTCACTCAGTCAGCATACTGTAGTTATGCGACCATGTTTCTTTACGAAATGAAGTTTATTATAATCTCTATGCTTTCAGTAATTGTTTTAACTTTATAATTACGTTTTTTATGTTCTCAATGGTCTCACTATGTAAAGTACTGCTTATATTTTTTAATATTGTATGTTGCGTTTGCCTATGTTGACTTTTGATAGTGTCTCAATTTGTTAAATTTAATTTAAAATAAAAAGTAAATCTTATTAATGCGACAAGTTTAGCTGAAAACACTATTTCGCAATCCAGGTTCCCGTTTTTGTTTTCCCAATCCCATTCCATGAAAAAAGGGCGCATGCCAAGTCCCGCGACAGGCCATGCTTGTTGAGGAAGTTGTCATGGGAACGACCGCCACTAAACGTTAACGGTTGTCCTCGGCCTGGTCCTGGGCCTTGTCTTTTGCAATGCTGCCCTGCTACTTGCGCATTGCTATGCTAAAATCACCGTCCATGGCTATAATGTACTTTAAACTGGGCTTTTGGCCTTTTAGAAGGGTAAATAAATGTTGTGGCAAGGAGACATAGACGGCGGCCATGGGCGGGGCCTAGGGTTGGTTAATATGTCATACTTGTCAGTTGTCCATAAAAATAAAGTTATTGGTGGATAAAAAGGAACTAAGTATGCATGTGTAACAAGGTTCGAGCTTTGAGCTGTTAAAAATAGAATTCGGAAGGTCAAAGTTCACTTTGTAGCGAACCAGATGGATGCAATGTATATGTTTTTGGTTTTTGAGTGATTCATTGTACTGTTTATTGTTATGATTAGCCAACAATGACATAAACATATTGAATGGGGTGTGTTTTGCAAGATGTGCAAGTTTTTACAGCAAAATTTGTCGATTACAAGAACTTGTTTAAAAACGAATGCATAAACATTGCAAAATACATAAACAGAAACCCAATAAGCAGTTGATTATCAGAATAAAACACAACCCTATTCACTTTTGTGTAGTTTGCCGTTATACATGACAAATAACTAATTTTACAACGTTGCCAAGCTGTTTCATGCATGTTCAACCCATAGATGGCAACAAACAGCTGCCAATCACCTTTTTTAGACTAATTTTGACCGTTTTCACCGTGCCAGTTAACATTAGCTTCCGGAATTTCAACCCTTTAAAAGCGGACACATGTTCGTCCACCTTCAGTTTCACCTTCACAGGGCCGCCTTCGACGAATCCAGTCATGCGGGCAATCGGCCACTGTTGCCCGCGACATAATAATTGTCCTCCCCGTTCGACGCCGCCGCCGACCAAACCAAACTCAGTCAGATTGTTCATGCCCTTAGGACATCGGCGTCTCCCCTGGCCGACTAAACTTGAATGGCTTTCAAAACAAGCTTCAACGCTATTTTTTGTCGAATCATGGCGGTGAAATCAGTCAATACCTGTTATCTTTTGCTTGTATTTGGCGTTTTTTATGCAGATTTCATTGTCGTGCTTTCGAAATATGTCACCAATGTGTTCAAATTACACAATGTCTACCTTCTAAAAGCTGATAATTGCCAACATCCGCAAATGTCGACCACCCTTTAGGATAGAAGCCATATAAACCTCCCAGTTGAATCAGAAAACTACTTCTAAACCTCGATTATTAAACTTACCTTAAGAAAAACCACAGTTAAACATGTGAACTTTCAAAGTTTCCCTTAAGCATGTTTAGAGACCAGAATAAACCACAAATATGGCTCTTTTTTAATCCAAAACGGCGTCACTATTCTTCGAAACTGTTCTTTTTGTGTATTCTTGTCATTATGTCTATGCTGTTGAATAAGGCCAATTTATTTCCACAGAACATGCAATAATTTTTTCATGTTTCAAACTCTATTCATTATTTCAAATGCAAACCCTTTTTAGCCTAATTGATACCCCGTGCCAGTTGGCGTTCGTTTTTAGCTATAAAACTGACATTTCATTGGTATTACCGTAGTCAGTGAAGCGTGTTTCATCATAAACCCTATAAAAACAATCTTACCTCATGTTTACTCATTGAAACGTGCCATTGCTATTGCTATTTCCTCATGTCAGTCTTTGGTTCTGGCCATATGCCAAAACTATCACATTTCAATCCTCAAGGGTCAAGGTTAATCTTTTTTTTTGGGTAATGGTGCACTTTATTGCGGTTCTTGTAGTTAAAAGTGCCGAAAAGTACTTCTGATATTTGGTGCGGATGTTCTTTGTCATCATAGGGCCAAAAACTATAGTTGTACGATGACAAAGTCTGATTAAGCCGGCTTTTTGCTCTGGCCACAAGTTCGAATTCAGCCTTTTTTGATGATTACTCAAAATGTGTGCCACTTTCTCACGACCCAGGTCATGGTAGTGCCAGAAGTAAAAGTAACCAAATCAGCGAAGGTTGCCTTGGCTTATGTGTTCCCATGAATATGGGCTAAATTAAGTAAGGAGTGTTGTGGAGGGGCCTATTTGAACTGAACTACTGACTGGCTCAACTTTGGAAGTTTTGTCGTGGCTGTCTTTGAGAGTTGCGACGACAACGACGGCACCTTTCGGTTTTCACTGATTACACGTGTCGTCGGTGTTGGTAGTAGCTTGTGAAAGAGGGTCTATGGCAGTAGCTTGAGGCAATGAGAAGACGGGAAATGAGCAGGTTCAGGTATGGCTTCGCTAGCTTCAGTCGCGCGAGCAGAAGGGACCCTTGTCATGTGGTTTTGGTTCTCTTCGGCGGGAAAATTGAGTTACTGACAACGATTCAGGCCAAGCATGGGTCTGGCTTCCGAAATGTTAGGCAGTAGTTCACATTAGGCAGCATTCTGAAGGTCGCTAAGACCTTACATTATAAAAAAAATCGTGTTTTTCTTGCGCTTTGACGCTCTATTGTGCCTCCACGTGCTATCATACCGTAATAATAACCCCATTTCAGCCTTCCAACGTCACCAGCCAGCCCAGTCATGAACTTCCTCAGCCTAGCACTCCTCTCCGCCGTCATCCTAATGATAGCCCCTTCCATCAGCGGGCTCAAATGTTACGTAAGCCAAAACCCAATCAACGCTAACCTTACCCAGCTCAACCCTCCCATCGAATGTCAAATGACCAATTACGTGAACGCCACTGGCTGTGTCAAGCACATCAGCTGGCAATATCAGACCGTGACCCGCGCCTGTGATTACTCAAACTGTGGCAACGCTGCCGCAACATGCACCAATACCACGACCGCTGGTGTGACCACTTGCTGTTGCATTGGTGATAGCTGCAACTCGGCCTATGGCACTTCGATCGGGGTCTTTGGCCTTTTGTCTGTCATTATTGGCAGCCTTTTTGCGTTTTGATCAACTTCATGACTCCTATCAAGCTTCAACACACCTCGCGCTCCACCGTAATACCTAATAATGACTATCCTAGACGAATTTCTTAACATTAAACATTGAATCAATGACCACTTTTCATGTTGTTAAATAACCTTGCTCATGATCATTGCCCTTTGATAGGTACAATTAAACTATATTTCTATCTACTTTCTATTTTGTAATTTTGTAAAGTAAAAAATAAAACATAAAACAACAACCTAGCCATCGTAACCGTATCCGAGCTTATTCGTCTCCGGAAAGGTGACAGCACACTTTGGCAGACTCATCTTCAATTGCCGCAGGACTGCGGCCCGGTTGGCCACGTAGGGCAGGAAGTAAAAGTGTAGTCGGCGCAGGGCTTTCAGCTTGATAATCCAGTAGACCATGCTGTCGGAAATGGACGGGTTAAGGCAAACTTCCTGTAAAGTACAATTTAAAAGTGCCACAAGGTACAAAGTGGGTGAGAGTTTAACCTACAAAATTCCTCAAAGTTAAAGCTGGGCGCCCGAGGGCTAATTGCCGAAGTGCATGGTCGGTAAAGTAGTCGCAATGGTTGAGTTTCATCACTTTGAGGGCTCTGCATTCGGTGAAATATTGGAAGCCCTCATCGGTGATGGCACTGTCGCTGCCGTCGACTTCTTCAATGTGGACTTTGGGGGTGTGGGCCCAGCGCTCGGCAAAGAGGGACTCCGATGCGAGAATCTTTGGGTTTAGGGGTGGTGGAAGCGATTCTGGGGGGATTGAGGGGAGCTTTTTGAGGTCAAAGCCTTGGGAAGCGATGTAGGCACGCATTTGAGATATTCTGGTGAGCTCTGTGCCGTCGGACATCTTGACACTGGTGGCACCGGCTTCCATGAGCCATTCGAGACAGGCTAGATCGGGGCCTAGGATGGCTACGCGTTCGGGTTTGAATCTGAAGACGCCGATACAGTAATCAAAACACGCAGACTGGCGACAAAAACATCAAAAAAGTGAAAAAACGTCGAAAAAAGTTGAAAAAACATCGAAAAAAGCTCAAAAAACTCACTTATTAACAGTTTTCTGGGCAATAAACCGCCGAATTCCAAAAAACTTGATTAACGGAATCTTCGGAAAGATTGAAAACGCTCTTCTCGCCTCCAGTGATGCAGCTGACCCGCCATGTCGACGAATTATGGCCCTCAGCATCGACAATTTCTGAAGTTTTACCCTTAAAACTTGACTTTCACCAGGGCCGTATTCAGGAGGGGGGTATGGGGGGGGCAGTGCCCCCCCCCCCCCCATATGGAAATTTGAGAAAATTTTTTGAAAATGGGGTAAGGGGGGACCAAAGGGATTTGACGAATTTTTGAGGTTTTGGCAAAAAAAGGTCCTTTGGTCCCCCCTTTGGAATTTTCAAAATCCAGAAGCCGAAAAATCACCCTTTGGTCCCCCCTTATCATCACCCCCCTACAAAATTTTGGTCTGCATACGGCTCTGACTTTCACCAAAAAAACTTCAAATAGATCAATTCGGAAATCCGTTTGTCAACCCAAAATCACAAATTAGCAAGAAAACAACTTCATTAAAAACAAAAACTCAACAAATTATTACAAAAAATCAAATACCCCCTGGCACTTTTTCAAAAAGATACTCCCAGGGCAACGTCACTGAAACGCAATACATCTCTTTCCGACCCGCAACCTTCCTCACATTGTGAACCTCATCGAATTTGACATGCCACAACTTCAGCTTACTGTGGACGATTCTTTCCGCTTCTGTGGCGTACCATTCTTGTTTGACGTCTTCTTGTGCCTTGACGAACATGTGGCAATGGACGATGAATCGGTGGCGCTTCAGCTCTTCCAAATTGGCCCCACTTCCATTAAGCAATCCTCTGAAGTCGTGAAGAAAGTCGACGGCGATCGCGGGGAGGTTCATGATGCTGTGGAAGTTTAGCTGCTCTTCGACCGCGGCTTCTGAATTGGCTGTCAAAATGTTGGGTCCAACGACATCCTTGATGAAATCAGTCGCATCCAATGTGTAGATCTTGATCGGGGCCAGACTCAAATGGTTCAACTTGACATTTTCTTCCATGTAATGCGTCGAATTGGGGTTCTTATCATTCGCAAAGACGGCTTTCACGCCCTTTTTGACGGCTGGGATCGCGAATGGGCCAACACCGGCGAATATATCGAAAACGACAGAGTTCTTGTCCAACTTCTTGACGATCCGCGCGTGTTCTGTTCCAAGACGGCTGTTCCAGAAGACTTTTCGGAAGTCAAGCTTGTAAGTTACGCCCTGTTCGACCATTTGGGTCTCGTAAATGGGCTCACCAGCGAGGAGTTCCATGTCAAATGAGCGGAATTCGGTGGCGATGCTGTCTGTTTTGTTGACCACAGTCCTGAAACTTTCATAATACAACCCATCAAATGGAAAATTAGGCTAAATTGGACTCACTTGACCCACGAAACCTTATCAACCAAAAGCTGTCCAATAATCTTCTTAAACGGCAGCATCTCTTCCCGTAGATTCAAATGAGCAATATGTCCGACTTGGCTGTATCCATGAAACTCGAGGCCATCCGGTAAGATCGCTTTGATCGCCCTTTTGATGTCCCAATGATCGTAAGTTAGCTGGATGTCCGTCGTGCCGAATTCAAACTTCTCATCGGTCACTTTTTGAAGCCCATCAAGGATACTAAATCGAATTTCTGGAGTTAAAGCTGCTGGATCGAACAAGATGACTTTACTGTCGGGTGTGGGGCCATCGGAGATTGGCTGAAAGCATTACTTTACAATTTTTATATATAAAAACTGTGTAAAACTCACCTTTATCGCGCTCAGCTTATCGATAGTGTAGTTTTTGATGCCAGGACTACCGACAACTCGTCCAATGAGCTTTTTGGAGATTTGGATTGAAGGGAATTGGATGGTTGATCTGAAATATATATGAACTTGAGCGATTCTTCGAAAAAGTTTGAAAATGCTAACCTGAACTTTTCCCTGTCTAACTCTGTCATCCCTCTCACGGCCTCCGGTGGCAGGAGCAGTCTTCGAGATTCTGAGGCAATTTGGGAGACCATTGTGAAGGCGGTTCGGACGGATTGAAGCAGATAGCCACGGGCAATCATCGGGGACTTCAAGCTTGATTTTTTTTGGAAAGGTGCTTGTTTTCGTTATGGGAGCACTGACTATTGCAGTTTGCGTGACTCATTGGCTGGTGGCTGGCTTGAGGTGTGCTGATGAGCGTCCTTCCGTCGCGCCACTTTCTTGCGGGAAAAATGCTGCGTGCGCTTTTGCGTTCTTCGAGACGGCTTGCTTTCACGGAGCGAGACCAACAACAAAAGGATGAATCAGATAGGCGGAGCACCCCATTTTGCCGCGTCTTTTTCGTAAGCGCGCTTGCACAACTTTCTTCAAAAAGCATACAAAAAGCCATCCGACTCCTTCCCCATGCACTCCCCTGCAACCTCGTATGTCAACATTGTCGCGCCATGCTATTCCGCGTCTTTTATTTTCACCTCCAACCTAATTTTATCCCCTTTCAGCGCTGCCAGTCCAAAGCCCATCATAAACCATGTCGACCTCCGTCAAGCACCGCGAATTCATCGGCGAGCCCATGGGCGATAAAGAGGTTACCGCCATTGCTGGCATCGGCGAGACCTACGGCAAGAAGCTCGCGGAAAAGGTTGGTTTTTTTCAACTGTTTTAAAACATGTCTTTTATATATATTTCGAAACCATGTCTTTGACGTCTTCTATTTCGTAATTAACTTTTAGGGCTACGACAAGGCCTACGTACTCCTCGGCCAATTCCTGCTATTGAAGAAGGATCAAGAAATTTTCATTGACTGGCTGAAAGAAGAAGTCGGAGTTTCGGCGCAACACGGCAAGAACGCTGCGGCCTGTTTGCATGAATGGACCGAACAGTACATGTAAAATGTGACGGCCGAGCTTTTCATTCGATTCTTTTTACGGCTATTCAACTTTTTTTGCACTTTTAACTTTACAGTTTTGTTTTTTTGTCAAAAACACTTAAAAGATCTTCCTATTTGAGCCTTGTATGTTTTGTGGTTTCTTTTTGGTTTTGTATTAAACGTTTTTCATGCACAAAGTTGGTTTTGGCGGGATCTGGGGTCTTTGATAAGGTGGACGGTTGGTATTTGAATTGCTATGGATGGAAATTGGCGGTGATAAGAAGGTGCATCGCCAGCGGCAATGAGGTGGGTTGTTCATTGGCTTGATTGTGGCGCGGAGGGGGAGAAAAAGTGAGGTGATTAGACGCACGTTGGTATGGGTTAGCGTTGTGTGCGGGCGGTTGTCCGGACGTGATTTTCGAATTTGCTTGCGTGATGGCCTGAGAAAGAGCCATTGAAACTATCGAGTTTGTACCTAAATTCCTCCAAGTCGCGACCTGCGAGTCGACGTTATATATTCCTTTCGCTCCAACCGCATTTCCACTCCGAGCCACATGTTTAGTAGTGTAGCACAAACCCTCGGGGCGACCATTGTCGTCAACACGTGCTCCGACCCTGCGTGTTTATCGTGATAACCCGATGATCACCGTCACAGCCTGCCTTGCAAAACACCCATTTCCAACCTTTGCCCTATCAGTCACCTTTTTTGCTCCTTGTTTGTTTACTCCCCTACACCTATCATCACAACTCACATTTCCATCGATTCCAACAGGCGCCAGCAGCAATGCGGTCCTCAGAGTTGCGTAAACGCCGTTCGCCATCGACTTCCTCGAGCGATGTCATCCCGAAGAAGGCCAGCCAGAATTCCTTCTCATCGGCATCGAAACCGACCAGTCCCGTGGATCAGCCCGTCCATGCCGCCCAGGACAGTCTATTCAGTGGCAGTAGTGGGTTCACGGATTATCGGGGCTTCTTCAATTTGGCCATGATGTTGTTGGTGAGTTTTTATATATATTTTGGCACTTTGCCATGGTTTTTATATATATTTTTTCACTTTGACATGATTTCATAGTCATTTGTGCTTCCAGATAGTCTCCAATGGCCGTGTAGCCCTCGAAAACCTCATCAAATACGGCATCCTCATATCCCCGGCGACTTGGATCAGCATTTTCTCGAGAGATGTTTGGAAATGGCCAAACTTGACGATGGTTTTGCTGTCCCAGGTGACTTGCATCCTCGTTTTGTTGTCTGAGAAGGCCTTTGGTAAGTTCCAACCCCCCTTTTCTCCCATTTAACCCCATCTATCCGTCCTCCAGCCCGCAAATGGTTCTCCAACCGCATCGCCGCCGTCTGGTACACCGTCCTCATCTCGCTGCACCTCATCCTCCCCGTCCTGGTGACCCTCTGGCTCAAAGGCAATCCCATGTTCAGCACGCCCGCCCTGGCTCTCATCGTCATCGAAGCCCTGAAGCTCGTTTCCTTCGTCCATGTCAACTATTGGTGCCGTGATGCTCGGGACAACAATTCCCCCAATGCGTCTTCGCTGTACCCCGGAAACTTGAACTTCTTCGAATTCTACTACTTCATGTTGGCGCCCACTCTTTGTTATGAGTTGCGCTTCCCTCGGACCCCGAAGCGCAGGAAGACGTTCATCGTCAAGCGTGTCGTCGAATTGGCCTGCTTCTCGTTCGTTTGTGTGGCACTGAGCCAGCAATGGGTCGTGCCGCTCGTCCGGAACAGTTTGTACACGTTTTCTGAGATGGATCTGTTCCGATGTGTGGAGCGCGTTTTGAAGCTGGCTGTGCCGAATCATGTTATTTGGCTGCTGTTTTTCTACACTATCTTCCATAGGTGAGCTGATTTTCACGAAAAAAACGCCATTCGGGCCACTTTTTTTGACCTACAGTATACCTAATTGGTATACGGTAGCTCCCGATATTATCCAAAAACGGCATATTTTGGACCAGAATTTAACTACCAATTCAAGTTATCTTGAAAAACTGCTGTTTTGACATTTTTATTGACCTACAGTATCCCTAATTGGTATACGGTAGCTCAATACAGTATACCAAAATGACAAATTTTGACCATAATTTTGTTCCTAGACTAAATTCGTGTGTATTTCAGCTTCCTGAACCTCCTGGCCGAAGTCCTCCGCTTCGCTGACCGCGAATTCTACCGTGACTTCTGGAACGCCGAGACCATCTCCTACTTCTGGCAAACCTGGAACATCCCCGTGCACCGATGGTGTGTCCGCCACGTCTACAAGCCCATGGTCAAGAACGGCTACAACCGCCAACACAGTGCCATCGCCGTCTTCCTGATCTCCGCGGTCTTCCACGAGTACCTCGTCAGTGTCCCGCTCCACATGTTCCGGCTCTGGGCCTTCTGGGCTATGTTGGCCCAAGTTCCGCTCAGCATGCTCACTGATAAGGTCATCCGCGGCGGACGAGCTGGAAATGTCGTTGTTTGGCTGTCAATCATTCTGGGCCAGCCCATGGCCATCCTGATGTACGTCCATGATTGGTACCTGTTGAACCACCCCGAACACATGGCCGAATTGAAGCATCAGATGGAAGCAGCGGCTTCTACTTAGGTTTTTAAATTCGAATTTGAATGATCTGTGAATAGTAGTTTGTAATAATTTTGCATCTTTGAACAATTTGAGATAGATTTTTCGCGGGTTTGCCTGTTTTTTAATGGTATAAATAGATTGGATTACGGTGGTGGAGAGTGGCTTTTGACGGGGATTACCCTGTTTGATATTTATATTGAGTAATTTGAAAGCATTTAAAGTAGAATTTTGTTCAGTCCGGCAGCAGCGGCGATGGCAAGTAACATCGTCTCACCCCCATTGGCACTAACAGCCTACCAACAACTCATCAACGGCGCCAAGTGGTGCGTTTTCTGGCTGACCGCGGAGGATAGGCTCGGAATTACTGATGGAAAGACACGTCTCTATGAAGTGACTTTGAACACGACGGAGAGGATGACGCTAACTGGGGTCGCTGAGAGCTTGCTGCCGGCGCGATGGAGGTATGTTTGGGCTGTTTTGGGGTTATTGTAAGGGTGAGGATTGCAGGATGATCTTCGATAAGCGCGGTTTCACAGTCGTTTTGGATCCGGATGAGAATGCCGAAACAGCCGAGATAAAATACATCCGAAATGGCGTCACTCTGCAGAAAGCTGATCTGGCGACGACGACGGACAGAATCGCGCAGTTGCTGGAGACTTCTATTGCGCAGATGTCGCAGGTTTCGAAGAAGCTGATGGACATTGAAACGGAACGGCAAGTGGCAGCGCTGGAGAAGCAGAATGCCAGACGGAAGGGGACAGGTGTTGCCATACCGGCCAAGACGAGAAGGACACGCGCTCCGGCGATGGGGCTTCAATTCAACGACTGAATTCTGCTTTTTTCGTCGATCTAACGACTAATTTATGCCTTTTATGCACTTTTAACGGTCCTAAAGCAGTTTTAAGACTAACTTTTGCCCTTTTTGTTCACTTTTAACGCCTCAAATGACATTCAAAAACTAACTCTAACCTACTTTTGTACAGTACCCCTCTAACAAACTAACTTTTTGTCATCTGTGATCTCGACTTTTGTGATATAACAAACTTTAAATAAACTTTGAAACAATAAACAACAAACAACTCAAATTCTAATCTAGCCCATCCGAATCCCACCCGCAGTCCCACCAAACTGCACCATCGTCGTCATCGTGAGCATCCAATCCGGCACAGGCATGTCGCGCTTCGCCAACTCCGGCGCCAGCATAGCAGCCAATTTAATGTCTTCCAGATTCGTTGGCACCATGTACGTCAACGCCTTTGCAGTTCCACCCAGACGGCCAGCTCGACCGACACGGTGGACGTAGACTTCCATGGATGGGGGACAGTCGTAGTTGATGACGAATTGGACGTCGGGGAAGTTGAGCCCCCGGGAAACAACATCGGTGGCTGTGATGACGTTGAATTCTTTTTCAGCGAAGGCGAGACATGCTTCATTGCGTTGGCCTTGGGTGCGGGCGCTGAAATGAAGGGGAAAGTGGATTCATGCAAAAATGAGGGTCCAAAGATGGGACTTACGCATTGACGCTCTGGCATCGGACCCCATGCATGACCAAATAGAGGGCGACGACTTCAGCCGTCCGATGGGTGTTGCAGAAGATGATGGTCCTGGGGGTGTGGTACTGTACCGGATGGACGAAATCGGACCGGTCGTAGTTGATGTCTTCGGAGAGGATGGGTTCGGGCGGGTGGCCGATGAGGCGACGGAGGACGTCTTCGAGGCGGGTGTTTAGGGGGATCTGGGAGGGGGTGGGGGTTACGGTAGAAAATATATAAAAAAAGTACCTTCAAAAAGTCGTGTTCAATGCCCTCACGCAACGGAGAAGCAACAATCGCCGCCTGGATGTAGCCAGGATTCAGGACTTCATCGACTCGTGCCAGAACGGCGGGGTTGAAGGTGGCACTGAACAGGGTGGTCGTATAGTCGCTGCGCTGAAATTTTTTTTCTTTTTCGGCAAAATTTATATTAAAATTTTAAATTTTTGTTGAAAGTTGTTTGAAATTCATAACAAAAATTTTAGTGGGTTCTCAAAAACAACAAAATTTTAACTAAATAAAAAAAAATTAACTAAATTTTTTATAAAATTTGAAAAAAAAACAGCAAAACCCACCGCTTTGAGCTTAAAAACCTTCAAAAAACTGCCAAACAAATCATCTTCAATCAGCTTATCAGCCTCATCCACGGCCAAATAGTAAACATGCGTCAGCGGGATAATGTCGCAACTGATGAAATCGACCAACCGCCCGACGGTGGCCACGACAAAGTCGAGCCCCTTCCGGACTTCGGCCTCATTGTGGCACCGATAGTACTCGCCATAGGCACAGCACACCTTTAGCCCAGTGCCATCGGCAATGCGCATGACATCGGTGGTGAGCTGATGGGCGAGATTGCGACTGGCGCAGACGAGCACGGCGAAGGGGGCGTTCGGCTGGCGATGGGGATCGGCCGTGCGCTTCAAGTCGAGGCACTTCTGGACCAGCGGCAACACGATTCCGAGGGTCTTCCCGAAACCGGTCGGGGCCATGGCGAGCAGGTCGACGTTGTGGTCATCGAGGAGGAATGGGACGAGGAAGCGCTGCGTCGGGAGGGGCTTTTCGATGCCGAGACGGGCCAGGTTCTTCATGAGTTGCGGGTCCAAGGCGTCGGCCGGGAATTCGCTGAAACCGCCGACTCAAAAACTATGAAAAAGATAAAAATAACGGACTCACTCGATAGTTCGAAACGCTCGAGGCTGATCGTCCGAATCGACGCACTCGATGGAGACATTGTTGCGGATCTCGGAATCGAAGTTCTCGCCAGGCTTGAGCGAGGCCTCGACGAAAAGCGCATCGCCAGTGGGGAAGGTCGGGACGAACTTCTCGACGACTTTGCCCTTCCGGTAGTCGCGGTGGTCGTCGAAGAACTCGGCTGTGGCGGCGGCAACGGGGTTCAGGGCCATGGCTGGGCAGGAGAACGAATTTTGTGAAGTTGGACGAAAACGAAGAAGTGGATTGTGCGCAAGTGTGCGAGAGTGCAGTTTTCGTGCTGGGACCACCGAAAGTATTTCAAAATTTAAAATTTTTATATGATTACCGCCAGCCTTATAAGTATAAATGCAGTGCGTTTTTTGGGTTACAATTTTTTAAAATCAAATCTAAGATCAAAATTGTTGTTTTATTTTGTTCTCTGTTCCACGCTACAGTTCATTATAAAAAACCAAAAACAAAAAAACCATTTACAACGTAACATCAATGAATACCAATGTACCTGCTAACTGCACGAGCACTGACTAGCATATCAGCAACTCGACTTGGAAGTTCTTCGAATCGGTGGTACAACTTGTCGCCATGCTCAATACTAAGCAGATGTTCTTTTTTGTTGAAGTTCAGTTGAATTCTGCTTCCGGGAATGCTCGTATCTTCGAAGGTTGTTTTCGTCGAGTTTCGACTATTCATCACGAAATCACCAGTGTAGTAAATATCCTTATAATGCGTGGCAATGTTTTTGAGTCGGAAACCATCAAAGTGACATTGCTTAGAAGGACTTTGTTGGTTACAAAAATCGGTATTATTAACTTCTGGAGTGTCTTCAATTTCGATGGCAGTGCAAATAGATACGGTATCCATGTCGTTGATAAGTTCAGAATCAGCTTCAACAGAATCCACAGTTTCAAAAGGTTCAACCGCAGAATCTTCAGACTGTTCAGATGACTTTGCGAGGCCTGCGAATTCAGTGTCGTCTTCGACATCATCGCTGCCGGCAGAATCAAAGGCGTTGTTCCAACTTTCGACGGAAGTAGACGCCTCTTCGGGTTTTTCGAGCTGCGGTCCATTTCTTTTGGCAAACATAGCCCTTTGCTCCCTCTGATCCTCGAAAATATCACCATACAAGCCAGCGCCAAAACAGTTTCTTGGGTTCACGGCATTCAAAAACTTGTTAACGAGGTCGGCAAACATAACGGAAACGAATTTGGGGATAATTGAGAGAATCTGAAACAGTTATGAATTCAATTACTGTTACTACGTTTCAACAAAAAGACACTATTTTTGATTTATGGTACGCGAAAACAAGTTCACCGATCGTTTCTTTTTTCTGAGATATTCAGAAAAAGTCATTGCACTAACCAAGTCAAGCAAAAACTCGTTCATCTAGCAAAACATGAAAGCCCAAAACTGCTGTTCCCGCGCGGTATCGACCTCAACATGCTAACTCGAGAACAGTCATGACGTTCGTCGTAAGCATTACACACATCGCAGGCAATGCACCGATTAGCCACGACCCCCGCAAGAAACCGCCCCCGGCGGTAAGATGGCAAGGGCGTCGGCCTATTGGTACTGTGGTAATGTGGGTCAGGGACCAAGCCCGGAGGGGCTATTGAGAAAAACTCGTTGGCTTTTCGTAGGCATGGAAATGCGGACCTGCAGTTTGCCGCCATAATCGTCGGATAACGTCGTCGCTTCTTCTTGTTGCTGTCGACATTAACTTTATTGGTACTTGCTGAAGTTTATTTTCATCGTCGTATTCTTCTATATTCCTTCTAAATCAGCCATGTCTATCATTGAAGGCTGCGCCAAGCACACCGGCCACAATGAATCCAAGGTGTTCATGAATCGCTTTGTGCCATTCGAACACCTTTTCGACTTCACGTCAGTTTCAGTAATAAGCTGTTATGATATGGAAAAACGAAAGCCTGTCACCGTCGGAATCCACCAAATGACAGAACCTTTCGATCGTGAATCCGTTGTAGAAAGTGGGTTCTACGAGTCGTCCGTCGCCGATTTGGTCGAAGTCGTTTGTGACGAAGAAGCGAAGCTGTACTTCACCATCAGTGAAATCCCCAAAAATGCCCACACGATCACCGACTATGTCGAAAAGCAGCTCAACAACGACAAATCTGCTATTCGCAAAGCCGTTAGTTTAGCGATGAGACAGATGCTGCTCTTGTTCATGGGCATGCAGGAATCGGGATACGTTATTTCACATATTCCAATGAACGGTGTCTTGTTGGAAGTCAACGAGAAGAAACCTCAACACTTTCAACTCGTAAGTTGTTCAAGTTACCATAATCAAAGTTTAACAATTGTTTTTTCAGAAACTTGCATATGATCTTCTTGAACCCGGTGTCGCTGAGCTCAGGCATTTCAAAATGAATCTCATCACAGTCGCTACAATGTTCAGCGACTTGTATTTCAACGCAAATCCAAAATTCACTGCCATGACTCCACGAGAATATGAATTCTTTCATGGTTGCAGCTGGGAGTCACCCATGACCATTTTGGATCTCTGGTTGTTACCGTACATCCAGAGTGACGTTGATGACGACGGAAGTGGTCCGTACAAAAAGTGTGAAAGGTCGTGTTGCAGCAAAACCGATAACGGCATTGGCAAAGAAGAAACTGATGAAGAAATGGATAAAAACGACTCCATTGAATCGCAGCTGTCTTCTCACATGGAGCACTTGTCCTTTGATGACAAAGACAAAGAAGAATCGATTTCTAACCAGTCATCCAAAGAACTTCAGGATGAGCATAAAGACGTCGAAATGCATTCACCTTCTAAATCTAAATGCTACGATGACACGTTTGAACTCAACGGTTCGGAAAATGATGAAGTCGATATCACCCTTGACGGTTTTGTTGTTCTTGAAATTCCAAAAAATATTGACTGCTTTGGAAACTATTGCAACCTTTGAGTGATGGCTGCTGAATGTCAAGAAATAACCCGCTGCTAACATAAGTCTTCTTTTTATCAATATAGCTATAATACGGGCGCATGTTGATTCGTTTTGTTGAAACCGGTTTTCTATGTATGTTTTTGTTGCAAATAAACCTTCAGTTTAGTTACTTGTTTAAATATTATACTAGTAATAGTTTATAAAACTTGAAAGACAAGTGATTTTCGTTTTGCTTAGTCGATTACACTCACATTGCTGATGACCAAAAAAAATGACGACAGTTATACATTTGTAAACTGTCAGAATCTACATGTTGGCGTATTTTATGAATGAATCTGCGTTTTCACAATTTGTCTTTTTGATGATCACCGTAAACCTAACACACAGTGTAAGATCGCAACGATCTTATACTGGGTAGCAGTGCGGTTACAGCACTGTGTAGTGTCTTGCCTATTAAAGTGAAATCGGGTGTATACGTTACGCCGAAAATGCGCATAATACACGCGGACGCAATGGTTTTTTCTACCCAGTATAAGATCGTTGCGAACGTATACTGGGTGAGCGATCCAGGGTGATTACGTTTTTTTCTGGTAACTAGCGTTACTAATTTTGGTTTTTTTGAGGAACTGTTTGTTTTTTCTAAACTTTTTGCATGTTAAGTGTAATATTCCTTTCATTGAAAGCACGTCATCACATGGCTTTTTTTTAAAGTTTTTGAATTAACACAAAATTTGTATACTTATCGACCAGAACCCAAAAGCAACACCCGCTGTTCATCTGGGCTTATAAATTCGTGTAAACCTCGCCTCAAAAGCTAAACTTGTCCATACACCACGATGTTAAATATGCAAGTTTTATTATTGACCAATGTGGATTCCATCAAACAAAAATGCAGAAAACGGTTTTCACTGGAACATTGGTGACTTCATTTTCGAACGACATAATAATATACTTTTTCACGACCGTTGTTGTCTTTAAATACAACATAGACACGCTTCTCTTTAACATACATGGCAAGCACGCGTTCAAAATGTTTGTCGAAAAGGATGTTCAACTTTTTTGCGAATTCTTGTGGATTAGGAACAAAGTGCAACCAAAATGTCATCGCAGTTTCTTGACGTTGAGCCTAAATATAATTAAATTACGTTTAAAACCGCATGCGTTTTGATGATTACCTTGAAAAGCGTCACAAACTTGTCGACATCAATATCAAACGCAGAAAGCGAATCAGAATGTACGTGGACATATTCCAAAGTGGTACATTTCATGTTCAAAAATGCGTCAACCCAAGTTTGAAATGAAGAGGCATTTTCGACTGGAGATAGTTCTAAATTCATTAATGTTAAGTCAGTTAATGACTTAAAAGCGTTACAAGCAAATGTGGCCCCAGTTGTAGATTGGATTGTACAGTTTTTGAAGGTAAGTGCAAGCAAAGGTTTTTCCATATGTGAGGCAAGTTCTTCAAGAAAAGATGAATCGATGGTACAGCGATCAAAATACAGGATCCTTGGTGCCAATCGAAATTGGTCCAGAATAAGTCTTGGGCTATCGGTCGAACGAAACTTTGTAATCCACATAGCTTGAACGCAATAAAAAACGTTATCGGCTACGTTCACATGATATGTAGCACTATGCCATGGTTTTTCAACAATAGAAAGGTCTGAGTGTTTGTTCATGGAAAACTTAACATTACATAATCGATGGCATTTTTGTATTGGTTGAAGGCCAGAATAATGAGGTGCAGCGATTTGAAGCGCGTAGGTTTCTGCTGGTGTTGCAAGTTCACGTAGGCGTCGACGGAGACCGTACGGTAGCTTTTGAAGTGGATAGGGCATTGTTAATTTATGAATATATAAACCAAGTTAAAATCAGTCGCAGCAATGACTTTTTTGCGCTAAACAGGATGGGCTAAAATAATGCAGCTTACAAAGGGTAGCGCTCGATCGAGGATTTGGGTCGTGCGGATGGTCAGTATACGCGTATGCGGCTATCGCTGACATATTGATTTTCGACGAGTCATGTTTAGTTTTATAAATTAGTTGAATTTAACTATGTTTTGATAGCAAAGTGTTAATTTATTGCTTACTGATGGAAAGGAGTCCCTCATTTTATGTAACTATAATGTACAAGTTAATTTGTTTTGTTTTGTTAAAACTGTTTTACTATTCATGTTTTTGTTGCAAATAAACTTTCTCTTTTAACATTTGTTTTACATAACAATAAATGATTATACGACTTAAAACACAAGTTAATTTCGTCTTGCTTAATCAATTACGTTCACATTGCTAATAATCAATCAAAAACAACGTCAGTAATGCATTAGTGAACTGTCAGAATCTACATGTTAGCGTACTTTCTGAATGAATCTGCGTTTTTACAAATTGTCTTTTTGAGGAAAACGTCATTATTTTGGTTACTCTAGAGTTTAGCAGTTTGGGTTTGTAAGCAAAATTGTTTAAATTTCTCGGATTAATATAAAACTTTGAATTGTATCAATTGTTTCAAACGTTGTTTGTAAGTTACTAATTGACTTTGTTGGACCTATAGATAAAACGGGTGGTATATTTATCGATTATAAGTCGAAAGCAAAGTCCGTTGTTAATCTGAGCAGGTGAATCCGTCCAAACATCGCCCCTAAAAGCTAAACTTCGACATACACTACGCCCATAGCCTGCGCGGCATCGATCTTGTCTACCATGGTAACCCAAAATGCATTACACACAACACAAGCTACATGTTTGCATCACCTAAGCAAGGCTAGCGGCAACAACAGTGTCGGAATGCCGTCCGTCTAGTGGTACTGTGGGCAAGTGACCTAAAGTCCGGATGGTAGACGAAGCTGCGTACGATAGAAGAACGCCTTCTTCTTCATCCACATAAAAGGGCTCTACCAGCACCAAGATAGTCAGTCTAGCCATGGAGCTTCAGCTTAAACAAGCCGTTTTTCTTCATTACTCTTATTTATAAATAGATTTGTGCTTGAAGCAAGGTTTTTGGTGAGGTTGAGCTGATGTCGGTCCGATTTACGGTAAAAAGAACGCCTCTTTTCGTAATCTTATGCAAGAAGAGTTCTACCATTATCGGCCTACTCCCTCAGCCTGGTCAACAGCCTCTAGTTCTCGGCCTTGTGTCCCGTGCCATAGCTGCTAACTGACCTGCGCGCAGTCCACCTACACAGCCATCGGCGGCCACGCGGTCACTTCTTCTTCCGCGGGCGGTTCTGGTCGATATTTGTTGTCGTGGTGGACACTGCGAGCGGTCGTCGCGTGCTTTTTTGACCATCGCTTTTATGTTTTTACTGTATTCATCACTTGCATGCCTTGCTAATCGTGTTTTTCTGCTTCCATTTGCTTAACTTAAATTTCCAAACCGGTTCTCAACCCAATGCTGTCGATTTAACGCTCGTTTTTGCTTAAGCACCTTGAATTCCTGTAAACATTGCATAACATTACTATCTTTACAGTATCCAACCACCCCCAAAACCTTCCAAAAGCCATGTCTACCCAGCCCGAAGCCCCCAAGAAGACCATGTCTCTCTTCGACGTTTCTACCAAGACTGGCTTCACAAAGTCGAAGATCTTTGAAAAGCGTTACATCGCCTTCCAGCATCTCTTCGACGCTCACGATGGCAGTTCTGTCATTGCTTGCGTGGATCGTACTCACCACACTCGCAACACTGTGGCCATCCACAAGTTGACTGATAGCTTTAATGAAGAATCCGTCATGGCCAACACGTTCTACCATGACAATGTCACAAGCTTGAATGGCGTTCTTGTCGATAAGGATATGAAGCTATACTTTACGATCAGTGACAGCCCCTCCGATGCGTACACTTTGAAGAACTTTGTCGCCAAGCGTTTGAATAAGGACATTACTCGCATTCGCCAGAGTGTCCATTCAGCGCTGAAGCAGACATTGATTCTCTTCATGGATATGTCCGACTATGGTTGGGGCCTTGACACTCTTCATGACGCTGGTGTCCTCGTGAATCTCGATGAGAATGGGGTTGATTTCAAACTGGTAAGGTTTTGTTCAAGTTAAAACAAGCAGAGTTTAAACGATGGTATTCCAGACATTCATGTGCAACCTTCTCGTCAATGGAGCCACCCTAGAATTGTACAAGCAGCGTCTCGTCGAGCTTGCTCAGATGTTTAGCGACGTCTACAAGGAGACCAATCCCTATGAAACGCGTCTGACGCAGCCGGAATATTACTTCTTCCAAGCTTGCGAAGCCGGTTCCACTGTGAGCCTGCGCCAGCTTTACGATTCGCCGTACATCCAGTCTGATCCCCAGATGTGGAATAACGACGAAGTGACCTGGAAGGTGATCACTGATGCCTGGAAGCTCGCTGAGGAGGTGGACGAGTCCGGTGCCATGACCGCTGTTGAGCCTGAAGATGAAGAAGCGGCTGAAGCTGATGATGTTGTTTATGCTGAGGTTGAAGATGAAGACGAAAGCTACAACGAGGATGATGAAGAAGATTACTACATCACAGAAAGCGAAGAAGACTATTATGAGGATGAAGATGATGAAGAAGAAGTCGAAGATGAATCTGAAGATGAGGCTGAGGCTGAAGTCGAGGCTGAGGCTGAAGTCGAAGTTGAAGTTGAGACTGAAGCTGAAGCTGAAGTTGAAGTTGAAGCTGAAGCTGAATCCACGGAAGAGCAAGTTGGCTGCCAATTCGCTCGCCTTGTCCGCAAGCACATGCACAACCTCCAACAACCTACCGAAAGCGTGAAGACATCTTCCACGACTGTCGAGGCTGAGTTCTCCGAAGAAGAAGACATGTCGGATGTGTCATCTGATGAGTCTCAGGAAGAGGATGAAGCCGATGAGGTCAAATCCGAGTATGCTTTCGAGTACTACGAGGCCCAGGCTGAAAAGGCTGAGGCTGAGAAGATCCGGGCTGAGCTTGAGAAGGTTGAGGCTGAAAAGATCAAGGCCGAAATTGCGATGGCCCAGGCTGAGAAGGCTGAGGAAGAGAAGCTCAAGACCAAGCCTCAACCGGCTCATGTTCAAATGCGCCAGATTCAAGTCAACCGGTTCCTTGAGAACTACGATACTGTCCAAGCCGATACGGAGCTGTTGAAGGGTATTGAAAAGCAAATGCTAAAGTTGAAGCAGCAAATGAAGGAAACGATTGATGAGATTACCATGAGATCGACACTCAACGTTGCCCAAACCACTAAGGATGATGATACCGTCTCAGTCGACACTGATGTCGAGGAAGAAGAAGTCGATGACACCGCCTCTGTTCACACCGCCATCGAGGAAGAAGATGTCGATGATGCCGTTTCCGTCCATACTGCTGTCGAAGAAAAAGACATCGATGACACCGCCTCCGTCCACACCGCCATCGAGGAAGAAGATGTCGACGACGCCGTCTCCGTCCACACCGCCGTCGAATCAGAAGTCAACACCCCCAACCCCGACGGCTTCATCGACGAATACGGCCTTGCCAACGAGTTCATGCGCAACGTTGTCATTCCCAAGGACGACCCCATCGACATCGTCTCCGTCGAGGACTACGTCGCCCGCGCCCCCCTCCAACCCGAAACTGAAGGCACCACGCCCTTCGGCTTCTACATCCGCAACCTCGGCATGGAAGGCTCCTACAAGTGCGACAAGCTCTACGGCCAGGCCCTCGAAATCGTCGATGCCAAGTGCACCTACTTCGTCATCAAGGCCATCTCCGAGAGTGCCATTGCTCTCTTCTACGACGGCGAAAACCTCGTCGGCGTCGGACACCAAGGCTGCTTCTACAAGCACTACAACCAGTTGCCCACCAAGGTCGCTGATTGGCTCAGCTCTGCCCGCAATCTCGTCAACATTGTCTACGACAACCGCATCATGGTCAACGTTAGCTTCAAGAAGCTCGGCGCTGCCATGTTCATGAACCGCGATGGCATGGTCACCTTGCGTTGCGACAAGTACCGCCAAGTCTACTTCTCGCCCAAGCGTATGGAGGAGACGAAGGTCCAGTTCTTCAAGACCGACTCCGTCTACGGCGATATGCTTAAGCAGTTCATGATGCTGCCATTCAACGTCAACAAGTACACTTCCATCGAGTTTGCCTAAATGTTAAATGTACAAAATCCTTGTTTTTTGTTATTAAAATGTCTGTAATTTCTATTTAAATTTAATTTTCTTTGTTTATATAAATATAATTAACACAAAAAAACATATCACGATGCCTTTTGATTTGTCTTCGCCATCACAATACCAGTCACATCAATGATAATAAGCGTTTCTGAATCCAGTTTGTAGGTTGAAATTGGCTTCATGTGAGTGGTCTGATTCACGACCAGCTGCTCGTCGCCGCCTTCATCTCGTCGGACGAAATAGCCATAGACCTGGAAGTGGGCAAAATGGCATTTAAAATGATCAAAAAGAGATAAAAGCTTGCTTTGTCAGTGGCCATAATCCGCATAGCTCGTCGAAGTTCCCGAATGAACCCGCCAAGCGACCCTTCCTTGATGTATGACACCAATGTAGGGCCTTCCTCATCCTCGGAAACGTTGCATTTCACGATTAAAAGCTTTTCCTTCGATTTGAAGCCTTGGGTCGGTGTATGCATCGGTGTCGCTGTATCGTCTTTGATCGCTTCATAGCCTTGATTTAGCTCGAGGGCGAGACCGGCAAAGTACTTTGCTCGATCTGGGAGTAGCGCTTTTAAGGCTGCGACGGATTCAAAGCGATATGGAAGGTGGCATCGGTCGTTAGGGCACATTGGCATGCTGTCTGAAACTTTCTTTTTACGATTTCGGAACACATTGCCATGATGCCGTTGCTGACTCTGTCCAGAAGTAGCATCAGAATCAGAAAATAAAGTCAAAATGACTCACCCGAAACCTGACAATCGGCAATCATCCGATCCAAGCATTGCAAACACACGTCATGCTCGCACTCCTGTTCTGATGGGAAATTCCGCAATGCCACCCTAGCGCAATCTGGAGCGCCCTTGCACTTCGCCAGAGCCGGCGTCGTGACTTGCTTCTTCCCAGTGCCTTTAGCTTTGCCTTCTTTGTTTTTACTGGATCCACCGGCGCCCTTTTTCTTATCGAAGCACTCATCCTTCGGGCATCGTACTTCCGTCGTCGTTCTCGGCTTATCGGTCCTTTCCCATGCCTGGATGAAGCAGTTCTGGCAGACGATACTGTTGCAACATAGCGTGGATAGAAGTTTATCGCCATCCGTCAGCGTTTTACACATGTCACAGGTGTCTTTTTCGTCTTCTTCGAGCACGACGGCACAATCAGCGATTGGGCAGAGTGGTGGGTCGCGGTGGATGGCTTCTTCGAAACAGTTCCCACTGAAACCACCCATCAACTTATACCTACAGTAATCCAAAACTCACCAAATCTCATGTTTACAAACAGTCAACTTAAACAAATCATTTGGCGGTCCAAATCGATGTGCACACAGATCATTCTCGCACTGATTCAGCCGATGTTCCTCGTTTGGATGCAAACTAGAGTAGCAATGAAGCTGTGGGCACACTTTACCCCCAAATTGCTTAAATACGGCGATACAGTCAGTGCAAAAGATGTGCATGCACGGCAGAAGTTGAGTCACGTCGCCAGGACCCTTTGGAACGTCGCAAATCGCACACTGATGGCCGTATTCATTCGCTTTTACACTACTCGGTTTATTTGTGGATTCATTTGACTCAGTAACGACGTTCTCTAAACTTGAATCGACGTCGGATTGCTGATCGGCTGTCCCGCTTGCCGTATCGGTCGATGAAGTTGTCGAAGCCATAATCAATGATGGGAAAACGGACGGCGAGATGGGCCCTCAAAACAGGAATGAAGGCGCCATTCGGAAAGGTTCAGACAGACGAGAGAAAAACCCATCTCTCTCGGAGATGCTTTCATGTCGGATTCGATTTTTATGCAAATTTTAGTTGGATCTTCTTTCAAAAATTGCTTTTCGTGGTATTTTCTTTCAGTATGTTGTCAAATTCAAACTTTTTTCGGCCCCTATTTGACGCTGTTCACCAATGCCCAAACCGCGAGTTGCTATCAAACACATAAAGTTTGTCAACGAACCAATGCTGGAAAAGGATATCACTATTGTCGCTGGAATAGGTAAAGCGTATGGAAAGAAGCTGTCAGACAAGGTTTGCTGTTTTGATAACTGTATTTGTTTGACAACAAATTACGAATGATCGTTTTAGGGCTACGACAAAGCGTACATATTGTTCGGCCAGTTTCTACTACTCAAAAGAGACGAAGAAGATTTTAATCAATACCTCAAAGATGAGGTTGGCATGAATGCTCGATTCTGTCGTCAAATATCAGCGTGTTTTCGTGAATGGGCTGACCATTTTTTGTAATTTGTTTCTATTTTGTTTTGTTAATGAGGCAATAAAGTTAACTAAACGGACGATTATCGATCTTTGGGTAACGTCAGCACAGTCAGTTCGCGCCAGTCGCCTGCCTTATCTCGACCGGTGACGTAAGCAGTCACGTGGATCGGTGGCTCAGTTGATAGAGCAACGGCACGGCAAGCTGTTGGTCGATGGTTCGAGTCCATCCAGGTTCATGCGGGGTTTATGCGCTCTCTGACCTTTACCGGTCGTAAGCAGTTCAGTACGTATAGTATATCGCTATAGAATCCCGCCTTACCCTGTAGCTCAGTTGGTAGAGCACCAGTCCGTAAAGTAAATCCACATATTTTTTGGCTTTTAATTTTAATCTAAATGTTTATACAAACACTTTTCTCATTAAAACGAAATCTAACAACACAGGTTCGCCAAGAAATGTGCAATTTTTTCAGTTTTTGGCGTTGTTCTGTCGATCCTGGGCGGAATTTTTTATTTCTACGACCCAAGTTGACACAAACGATGCCTCTGGCAATTGTCTGTATAGTGCCAGCATCAAAACGCTGCAAAATGGGTGTATTTGAGGTAAAAACGAGCGATTTAGCGAGCTGAATTTCGAGTACCAGAACCCAAAAAGTGCAACTGTCGCACCTTTTTGCTTCTGGTACATGAAATTCAGCACCCGAAAATCGCCAATTTAATAGTTTTAATGGCAATCTCGATAGATTTGTGACCTCCAGATCTCTCTTAACATGACGCAACTGCAAAACTATACAAAACCTTTGAATTCAGTGGAATTTTGCCAGTTTTCCTCGAATTTTAGTCAATCTTGACTACATTTTTACAATGAAAATGCTGATTTTGCATCCCAAAACACCGCTAACAATCATTTGAAAAAAAAACTGAATGCAAATATTTACATAACATAAAAGGTTTGTTTAGAAATGTGTAAATTTGCCAGTTTTTGGCAAAAATTTGTCGATCCGCGGCTGAATTTTACAATTCTACGACCCAAGTTAACATATTCGATGCCTCTGGCAGTTTGCTGCTGCACCGTGCTAGCGTCAAAACGCTGCAAAATGAGGCATTTAAAGCAAAAACAAGCAATTTAGTGAGCTGAATTTCGAGTACCAGAACCCAAAAAGTGCAACTGTCGCACCTTTTTGCTTCTGGTACATGAACTTCAGCACTCGAAAATCGCCAATTTAACAGTTTTAACGACAAACTCCACGAATTTGTGACCCTCAGAGCTCACTGAACATGATGCAAATGTAAAACTATAGAAAACTTTGAAATTCAGTGGAATTCAGCGGAATTTAGCCAGTTCTTGGCAGATTTCAGTCGTTTTTGAGCGCATTTTTACGATAAAACGCAGAATTTGGAATTAGTGACTCCACTGACTTTTACTTTCACAAAACTGAGTGCAAACTTTTACAAAAACATAAAAACTTTGTCAAAAGTGTGCAATTTTGTGCAATTTTAGGATAATTTTGCCGATCCTGTGCAGAATTATCCATTTCCACGACCCATATTAATACAATCGACGCCTCTGGAAATTTCCTAGACCGTGCTAGCATCAAAACGCTGCAGAATGGTGTATTTAAGGCAAAAACGAGCAGTTTGTCGAGCTGAATTTCGAGTACCAGAACCTAAAACTTGCAACTGTCGCACCTTTTTGCTTCTGGTACATGAAATTCAGCACCCGAAAATCGCCAATTTTACAGTTTTAACGGCAAATTGAACGGTTTTGAAACCCTCAGACATCACTTAACATGATTCAGCTGCGAAACTATACAAAACTTTTGAATTCAGTGGAATTCAGTGGAATTTTGCCAGTTTTTGACGGATTTCAGTCAATTTTGAGCTTTTTGTCACGCTGAAAACACAGAATTTTGAGTTAGTGACACAACCAACATACACTTTTACAGAAATGAGTGCAAAACGTAACAAAAACAGTAAAATTTTGTCAATAAAAGTGCAATTTTAGGACTTTTTCACGGACCTTTGCCGACCTTTTGCTCAATTTCTCATCTACACGACTCATGTTACCACAACAGATGCCTTAGGCAGTTTCCTGTATCGTGTCAGCACTAGAACGCTGCAGAATGGGGTATTTAAGACAAAAAAAACGAGCAATTTAGCGAGCTGAATTTCGAGTACCAGAACCCAAAACGTGCAACTGTCGTACCTTTTTGTTTCTGGTACATGAAATTCAGCACCGTGAAAGCGTTTATTTAATAGTTTTAATGGCTCCACGAGTTCGTAACCCTCAGACCTTACGAAACATGATGCAATTGCAAAACTTTACAAATTTATAGAATTTTGTGGAGTTCGACGGAATTTTGCCAGTTTTTGCATGTTTCTATCATTCCTAAACTCAGGGTATGGTGAGCTATTTGTTGATAGCTTGTTTTTTAAAAAATCGTCACGTGGTTACGAGCCTTTTGTGTATGCTTTATTTCATTATACAGTTAACATTTACGAGTCCAGTGCAAATGACATCATGACAATTGCGTGTTCTCTCGCTTCGAATTGAGTTATTGGTGTTACTAAAATTTTTCGTTCATTTTTTTGTTTTTTTTGTTTGTAAATTTTGATAAAAACTTACGAAGAAGCATCTATTGTTCATGCAATAAAAGTTCGGAGGGCAATCCGCGTCAGTTTTGCAGGTTTGTTGGATTTGGGCGGTGATTTCGGCAATAAATGTGCTCAAGATGCAAAGAATCAACAGGAAAACGTAAAATAGATTAAGTTCAGTCATGGTCTTCGATGTGACGACCAGTGATGTTCATCGGCCTTTATTTAGATCTATTTATATGAATGAAGTGTACCAATGATTTAAAGCCACGAGAATTTGCCACGTTGGATTTTTTGTTTTTCAAAGAAATAGAGAGGGAAAGAAATGATCTCATTAAGTTAAATATGGCTAATGAAAACATTAAAATAAAACGACTTCCAACGTTTGAAAGGCATTGCAGATGATCACGTGGGCGTCTCTGACTCGCAAAAGAACATTGTTTCATGGTCTCTAAGAACTGCAGGAATACTCTGCTCTATTTTTTACATACTTAAAAATCTGACTTTTCAAGCTGGTCTGTGGCTCATTTTAAACTTGTACATACGTGAAATCAACGTTTTTAACGGTACTGATTACTGTAGTTCAAAAAAGACACGTGACGCACACCTTTTGGATATGCTTTATTCATAAAACTACATACAATATTAGTTCCAGTGCATCGACTTCCGATATTTACGGAGGTTCAGGACCCTGTAAAAACATGTTATGTACATATGTTTTGTTAAAAGCTGAGTGAGAAACACGATTACCTCACAAAGATTCTGAACGCAAGAACGGAACCACCCTCCCCAGGGCACTGTGCAGTCACTGTCTAATTGACATTGTCTGTCTTTGGGCACGGCGACACCAACTGTACTCAAGATGCATAGGATCAGCAGAAAAAAGGAAAGCTGCAGTAATTTTGCCATTGTCGATGAGTCAAACGAGCGAAGTGTTCTAAAAACTTGACTTTTGTATTCTGTCGATACGACGCGGACGAAGACCACAGTGGTATGCTTCGACGCCACAATTCGTCTTTATAAAATACTTCCAAACAGTTCAGTCAAAATCTAAAACAATAAAAAAAAATAAAAAATCAAATCTGAATAATTATTTTCATTGACGTTTCTAAAGATAATGCGCAAAGAGTAATGCGTTTTTTGCGAATTTTATGTTTTCGTTTTAGCCCCAGCATGACAATTGGTTCTCACTTTGTTTTCACACGAATTTATTTTATCGTTGTTTCTCAGGTATTGTTCAAGTGCGCTCTTTTTTTTATTTATACTTTTACAACAACTGCTACACGCGATGTGTGATCCATCAATTGATTAACACAGCGCTGAAGTGTCGTCTGAAACTCAAAGACAACTAAGGAGTGCGCAAGTAGTAATGTACCTTTCTGTGCGTGTGCGAGTACCCAAGATCTTTACACCTATTGGTTAGCTACTCAGAGTTTCCTCAGGATGATCTGCTGGAAAGTTTCCTCCCATTTTGACTTATCGTGGCGAGAACCACAGGAATATGTGCGTACTCCCATCAATCGACGGTCCAGGACCGACATAAAAGGGCAAAAGGTGATCCAATCTTTATTATTCTTAGCAGGAAACCATTCTTAGCCATTGCCCATTCTATTCTTTTTCTCTGCTACTTACCATATATTTCTTTCAATTCTTTCAACTTCATTAAAAATTCCTGACTTACGATGCCATATCCCCTTACCAAACTAGCTTATGGTGTCCGATGCCGATTAAATGAACTAGCTACTCCCCTGGAACGGTACAATCTTCAAGTTGCCGCTGGTAGCGCTTCTATCTGTCCGCCAAAAGTTCAAATCATTCAGAAATCTTATATCGAATCTTGTTATGTATCTGCTAAAAATGGAAAAGCTGCTCTGTATACTGATTTCTGCTCAATCATGCACAAAAAGCAGGTAGATTTTAGTGTTGACAGTTTTATCGTTTGTGGAAGCTTCATAACCGTAATGGATTTATCATTTCAAGATTTCAAATCTGAAACTTTTGATCATATTCTTATTAAACGCACTTGTTTAAGAATATACGGCTGTAATCTTTCTAAAACGTTTTTTGCAATGCTTCCTAAGGCGCTTCCTGGATTGCAAGAAATATCTATCTTTGAAAATACCAACGCTTCGTATAATTTCAATCTAACGGACGTGCTCAATGCTCTTCCCAATCTTAAGACGCTTAGTGTTTTTTGTTGTACCAACAACAACTGGATAACTGAAATTTTAAAGTCAAAACCTCAATCGCTAATAAATTTGTCGATTATTTTTCTCACTGAAATGTCGCAGTTTAAAAAATTTGAGTTTAATGATCTGCTGACCTTGTTAAGAGTTAGTTTTTACTTTTTAGAATACTAATAACAACGCAGTTTACAGGTACTACCAACTGGCTCTTTGGTTAGCATTATGGTTAAAGACAAAAATAAAAACTTCGAAGTTTATTTTTCTGAACTGAAACGATTTTTTGACAAGAAGCTAGTTAAAAATTTGAATTACGGTTACACTAAATTCGATTTAGACGTTGAATACAAGGACAGAACAGTTACCAACACATGGCATGTACCTACTAGTAAAACGCGTAGGCAACGATCCCGATGATTTTTGATTTATTCATAGAGAATGTTTTTAGTTTATTCATAGAGAATGTTTTTAGTGTTGGGCACAAACCCAGTATATGGCAGTCATTTTAAATCAAATTAATAATAGTGTGTTCAAATGAAATAAAGTTAAAGTGGAAGGAAGGAAATACAATGGTTTTTTCAACTATGAAACATGCTTGATTTTTTATGAGTGTAAAATTGGACGAAACGTAGAAATACAGTTCAGTTTATTTTACCCTGACTTGGCATGCAACAATAACAAAACGAAAACCATGATTTCTTTCTCACACCGTTGAACCCAAACTCTGAATCATCATTTGCACAGAACTGAATCAAATCTCTACAAAACTTAAACATTTGCTACGAAATGTGCAACTTTGCCAGTTTTTGATGCAATTTTGTCGATACTGGGCGAAATTTTTCATTTCTTCGATCCAAGTCAACACAATCGATGCCTCTGGCACATACCAGAACTGCGCCAGCATCAAAACACTGCAAATTGGGGTATTTAAGGCAAAAACGAGCGATTTAGCGAGCTCGATTTTGAGTACCAGAACCCAAAACGCGCAGTTGTCGCACCTTTTTGCTTCTGGTACATGAAATTCAGCACCCTAAAATCGCCAACTTGACAGTTTTGACGGCAAACTAAACGGTTCTGGAACCCTCAGACCTCACTCAACATGACGCAAATGTAAAATTTTATAAAATTTTGGAATTCAGTGGAATTTTGCCAGTTTTTGGCGGTTTTCAGTCGTTCTTGAGCGCATTTTTACGCTAAAAACGTTAAACTTCGAATCAGTGATACCGCTACTATCTACTTTCACAAAACTGACTGCAGAACTGTGCAGCATTTCGTCATAAAAAATGCAATTTTCTTACTTTTTCACGGAATTTTGCCGATACTGGGCAAAATTTTTCATTTTCACGACCCAAGTTAACAGAATCGATGCCCCTGGCAGTTGCCTAGACTGGCCAGCGTCAAAACGCTGCAAAACACGGTATTTTAGGCAAAAACTTGCAATTTAGCCAGCTGAATTTCGAGTACCAGAACCCAAAAAGTGCAACTGTCGCACCTTTTTGCTTCTGGTACACGAAATTCAGCACCACAAAAACGCCAATTTGATTGTTCTGACGGCAAAATCAACGGATTTGTGACCCTCAGAGCTCACTGAACATGGTGCAAATGTAAAACTATAGAAAACTTTGGAATTCAGTGGAATTCAGCGGAATTTTGCCAGTTTTTGGCAGATTTCAGTCGTTTTTGAGCGCACTTTAAGCAAAAAACGTTGAATTTGAAATCAGTGACTCCGCTGACTTTTACTTTCACAAAACTGAGTGCAAACCTTTACAAAAACATAAAAATTTTGTCAAAAGTGTGCAATTTTGTGCAATTTTGGGATAATTTTGCCAACCCTGCGCAGAATTATCCATTTCCACGACCCAAATTAACCTCTGGCAATTTCCTCGCCAATTTGACAGTTTTAACGGCAAACTCAAAAAAATCGCCAATTTGACAGTTTTAACGGCAAACTCAACGGATTTATGAAATTTCGTCATTAAAAATGCAATTTTCTTACTTTTTCACGAAATTTTGCCGATTCTGGGAAGAATTTTGCATTTCCACGACCCAAGTTAACACGATCGATGCCTCTAGCCATTGCCCGTACCGTGCTAGCGTCAAAATGCTGCAAGAATGATGTATTTATGGCAAAAACGGGCAATTTTGCGAGCTGAATTTCGAGTACCAGAACGCAAAACGTGCAACTGGTGCACCTTTTTGCTTCTGGTACATGAAATTCAACACCCGAAAATCGCCAATTTGACAGTTTCTACGGCAAATTAATAGGTTTTGGAACCCTCAGACTTCGCTTAACATGATGCAAATGTAAAACTTTACTAAATTTTGGAATTCAGTGGAATTTTGCGGAATTTTCCCAGTTTTCAACGGATTTTAGTCGTTTTTGAGCCCATTTTTACGCTGAAAACGTTAAATTTTGATCTGGCGACACCGCTGACATCTTATTTTACGAAACTGTCTGTAAAACTGTACAAAAAATTGAAATTTTGTCAATAAAAGTGCAATTTTGTGGCTTTTGCACGGAATTTTGCCGATCTTGGGCCGAATTTTTCATTTCTACAACCCAAGTTAACACATTCGATGCCTCTGGCAATTGCCTAGACTCTGCCAGCGTCAAAACGCTGCAAAACGCGGTATTTAAGGCAAAAACTTGCATTTTAGCGAGCTAAATTTCGAGTACCAGAACCCAAAACCTGCAACTGTCGCACCTTTTTGCTTCTGGTATTTGAAATTCAGCACCCGAAAATCGCCAATTTGATAGTTTCAACGGCAAATTAAACGGTTTTGGAACTCCCTGATCTTACTGAACATGATGCGATTGTAAAACATTAGAAAACTTTGAAATTCTGGGGAATTTCGTGGAATTTTGGCAGTTTTTGGTGGATTTCAGTCGTTCTTGAGCGTTTTTTCACGCTAAAAACGTTGAATTTCTAATCAGTGACACCAGTGACTTTTGTTTTCACAGAACTGGCTGCACAACTGTACAAAAACATTGAACTTTCGTCAATAAAAGTGCAATTTTCTGACTTTTTCATGGAAATTTGCCGATCCTGCGCGGAATTTTCCATTTCCACGACACATTTTAACACAATCGATGCCTCTGGCAGTTTCCTGCACTGTGCCAGCATCAAAACGGCGCAAAACGGGCTATTTGAGACAAAAACGAGCAATTTAGCGAGCTGAATTTCGAGTACCAGAACCCAAAACGTGCAACTGTCGCACCTTTTTGCTTCTGGTACATGAAATTCAGCACCCTAAAATCGCCAAATTGACAGTTTTGACGGCAAACTAAACGGTTTTGGAACCCCCTGATCTTACTTTACATGATGCAAATGTAAAACAACAGAAAACTTTGGAATTCAGGGGAATTCAGCGGAATTTTGCCGGTTTTTAGCGGACTTTAGTCGTTCTTGAGCGTATTTTCACGCTTAAAACGTTGAAGTTCTAATCAGTGACACGGCTGATTTCTTCTTTCACAGAACTGGCCGCACAACTGCACAAAAACACTGAAATTTCGTCAACAATAGTGCATTTTTATGACTTTTTCACTGAATTTTGCCGATCCTGGGCAGAATCTTTCATTTCCACGACCCAAGTTAACGCGACCGATGCCTCTGGCATGTGCGTGCACCGTGCCAGCGTCAAAACGACGCAAAACGGGTTATTTGAGGCAAAAACGAGCAAATTAGCGAGCTGAATATCGAGTACCAGAACACAAAACATGCAACTGTCGCACCTTTTTGCTTCTGGTGCATGAAACTCAGCACCCGAAAATCGCCAATTTGACAGTTTTAACGGCAAATTAAACGGTTTTGAAACCCCCAGACCTCACTTAACATGACGCAATTGTAAAACTTTATAAAATTTTGTAATTCAGTGGAATTCTGCGGAAATTTGCAGTTTTCAACAAATTTTAGTCGTTCTTAAGCCCATTTTTACGCTAAAAACGTTAAACTTCGAGTCAGTGATACCGCTGCTACCTACTTTTACAGAACTGACGGCAAAACTGTGCAAAAACACTGAAATTTGGTCAGTAAAAGTGCAATTTTGTGAATTTTTCACGGATTTTTGCCGATCTGGTGCGGAATATTCCATTTCCATGACCCAAGTTAACACGATCGATGCCTCTGGCAGATCCCTAGGCTGTACTAGCATCAAAACGCTGCAAACCACGGTATTTAAGGCAAAAACGAGCATTTTAGAGAGCTGAATTTCGAGTACCAGAACCCAAAAAGTGCAACTGTCGCACCTTTTTGGTTCTGGTACATGAAATTCAGCACCCTAAAATCGCCAATTCGATAGTTTCAACGGCAAATAAATAAGTTTTGGAACCTCCAGACTTCGCTTGACATGATGCAAATGTAAAACTTTATAAAATTTTGGAATTCAGTGGAAATTTGCCAGTTTTTGGCATTCAGTCGTTCTTCAACCTTTTTTTCACGCTAAAAACGTTTTAATATGATTTAGTGACACCGCTGGTTTCTGTTTTCATAGAACTGGCCGCACAACTGTACAAAAAATTGAAATTTTGTCAATAAAAGTGCAATTTTGTGGCTTTTGCACGGAATTTTGACGATCCTGGGCGGAAATTTTCATTTCCACGACCGAAGTTAACATATTCGATGCTTCTGGTAATTGCCTAGACTCTGCCAGCGTCGAAACGCTGCAAAACACGGTACTTAAGGCAAAAACTTGCAATTTAGCGAGCTGAATTTCGAGTACCAGAACCCAAAACGTACAACTGTCGCACCTTTTTGCTTCTGGTACATGAAATTCAACACCCGAAAATCGCCAATTTGACAGTTTCAACGGCAAATTGATAGGTTAAGGAACCCCCAGACCTCGCTTAACATAACGCAAATGTAAAACTTTATAAAATTTTGGAATTCAGTGGAATTTTGCGATATTTTACTAGTTTTTGGCAGATTTCAGTCGTTTTAGGGCTCATTTTTAGGCTGAAAACGTTAAATTTTGATTTGGCGACACCGCTGACATCTGATTTCATAGAACTGGCCGCACAACTGTACAAAAAAATTGAAATTTCGTCAATGAAAGTGCAACTTTGTGGATTTTGCACGGAATTTTGCCGTCCCTAGGCGGAATTTTGCATTTCCACGACCCAAGTTAACACATTCTATGCCCCTGGCAGTTGCCTAGACCGTGCCAGCGTCAAAACGCTGCAAAACACGGTACTTAAGGCAAAAACGAGCAATTTAGCGAGCTGAATTTCGAGTACCAGAACCCAAAACGTACAACTGTCGCACCTTTTTGCTTCTGGTACATAAAATTCAGCACCCGAAAATCGCCAATTTGACAGTTTCAACGGCAAATTAATAGGTTTTGGAACCCCCAGACCTCGCTTAACATAACGCAAATGTAAACCTTTATAAAATTTTGGAATTCAGTGGAATTCATCGGAATTTTGTCAGTTTTCAACGGATTTTAGTCGTAATTCAGCCTTTTTTTACGCTAAAAACGTTAAATTTTGATTTAGTGACAACACTGATTTCTGCTTTCACAGAACTGACCGCACAACTGTACAAAAATATTGAAATTTTGTCAATAAAAGTGCAATTTTGTGGCTTTTGCACGGAATTTTGCCGATCCTGGGCGGAATTTTTCATTTCAACGAGCCACATTAACACAATCGACGCTTTCGGCAATTGCCTGCACCGTGCTAGCGTCAAAACAACACAAAATACGGTATTTAAAGCAAAAACGAGCAAATTAGCGAGCTGAATATCGAGTACCAGAACCCAAAAAGTGCAACTGTCGCACCTCTTTGCTTCTGGTACGTAAAATTCAGCACCCTAAATTCACCAATTTGAAAATTTTAACAACAATCTCAACGGTTTCGGAAGCACTAGACGTCACTTAACTTGATGCAATTGTCAAACTTTAGAAAACTTTGAATTCAGAGGAATTCTGCGGAATTTTGCCAGTTTTCAACCAACTTCAGTCGTTTTGGGCCACATTTTTACGCTAAAAACGTTGAATTTTGATTCAGTGACACCGATAGTTTTTGTTTTCGCAGAATTGACTGCAAAACTTTACAAAAATATTGAAATTTTGTCAATAAATGTGCAATTTTATGAGAACTTCGCTGTTCCTGACAAGGGAAGTGTTTATACTAGTTGAAACGGATTTGGATGGGACAAAAAACTTAGATAGTACTCCCATATCTAAGACTTTTCCCAAAATATTAGCTGCTGACGGGCCCCGAGGGCCGAGAAATGTGCCGTCAAAGTTCGAAAATTTGCGTTTTTGGAGGGCCATAACTTTTTTTTAAACAGGCCAATTGTCACGCCGTTTGGAGGCAAGTTAGACGCTACTAGGGGCTACAAATGCTAAAAAATTTAAATTGATCGAGACATACAATTCTGAGTTATGATCGTTCAAAAATTCATGAATTTTAAAGTGTTATAACTCAGAATTGTATGTCTCGATCAATTTGAATTTTACAGCATTTGTAGACCCTTGTAGGGTCTAACTTGCCTCCAAACGGCGTGACGATTGGCCTGTTTAAAAAAAAGTTATGGCTCTCCAAAAACGCAAATTTTCGAACTTTGACGGCACATTTCTCGGCCCTAGGGGCCCGTCAGCAGCTAATATTTTGGGAAAAGTCTTAGATATGGGAGTACTATCTAAGTTTTTTGTCCCATCCAAATCCGTTTCAACCCGTTCAGACACTTCCCTTGTGAGCGTAATTTTTTATCTCCACGACCCATATTAACACAATCGACGCCGCTGGCAATTGCCTGCACCGTGCTAGCGTCAAAACAACACAAAATACGGTATTTAAAGCAAAAAAGAGCATTTTAGAGAGCTGAATTTCGAGTACCAGAGCCCAAAACGTGCAACTGTCGCACCTTTTTGCTTCTGGTACACGAAATTCAGCACCCGAAAATCGCCAATTTGACAGTTTTAATGGCAAACTTAACAGATTTGTGACCCCCAGACATCACTGAAGATGATACAAATGTAAAACTGTAGAAAACTTTGGAATTCAGTGGAAATTTGCGGAATTTTGCCAGTTCTCGGCGGTTTTCAGTCGGTCTTGAGCGTGTTTTCACACTATTGCAGTTTAGTAATTACTGTTTTTGTTTTATTTTCCCCCCGTAGGAGGATGGGCCGTTCCCGGAGGTAAGTGCTATACCGGGTCGACCCGCGGCAGAAGAGGAGCAAGCTCCTGCATTCCGCCAAGTCCCAAAAATTAATTAACCAGAATTGGTACAATTGTACCGTACAGTTGGTTAAAACTATAAGAACAGATACTACACTTTGATCTTAGCCAAAAGGCCGAGAAGCGATACTGATAAGGAGATTCTGAGGGCTATATCTGCGCATATGGGACTGTAACATCGTGCGCGAGAGAGCGGACCCCCCGAGAAACACAAAAAATTAGAGTTCTCTCGTCGGGTCTGTCCGGCGGGGGTGAGTGTTGGTTTGTGTGTGAGTAGGCGAGATCCACATTGTCGCTGGCGCAATAGCCGTCGGCAGTATAACGGAAAGCAAGCGAGCTCTACGGAGGTCCACTTCGTCGTCGATGTGCCACGCTTTGGCTTTTTGCAGACAGAAAAAGCCAGTCAGTAAAGGCAAACTGACTGAAAAAAGAATATTGGACATGTTCGCAACGAATTCTGGTAAAAACTGCTTCATCAATGCTCAGAAAGTCACCTGATACAGTAACCCAACCTATTTTCAAAGTGCCGTGGAACAACAAGTTAAAGTTCGAACAAGCTGTTTTCATGGTTTGCGTTAATGTGAACTTGTTTTTTATAAAGTTCATTCGAAAAATACATCTGATCGGTAACAAAATTCAACAAAGATAACCATCACAATTCGATTGAATTCGATTATAGAGTCGTTCATTGTACGAAATTTTTGTTTTTCTGTACTTTTTCAGTTTGATATTATCAGTCGATGTTGTTTTGTTGGAGGCTAATAGTCTTCAGTATAGTTCAGTCCGGTTCCAAACAAACAGCCGGGTGCTGTTTTTTGAACAGTTGAAAACAATAAAAATGCAAATCTCCCCAAAAGCCTCGCGCTAATCCCCCAGAACACGCTGTCCGCCTCGTGGTTGCCCTTCAACGATCGTTCCGAATCCAAAGCAGAGCCAGAATGGTCGACGCCAGTCTGCCTCGGCTTGTCGGAACCATGCCTTCCATCACGCGGGGATGCCGTTTCGGTCGGGACCCGTCATCAATCTGAGAAGGACCCATGGCATCTGCATATCTGTGTTTGTCGTTTTCATTCTTTTTGTTATCGGCACGTCGATAGTCACCGCCAAACCGACCAAAGAAGCCAACAAAGATGACCGCCGTTTCGGGTGTTCGCCCACCTGCAGTCCCGGCTTCAGCTGTGAGCGAAAGGATGGCCATGCTGTGAGTTGAATCGTGACTTTACGTGTAGTTTTGGAGTTTGCAATTCACATTTTTATGGTTAGTCGGTTAACGGCCCGCTTCCCGGACTGGCAGCTGCTCTGCGTCATGACCTTTTTGTTTGACTCAATTCATTTCCATATTTACACTCAGTCAGAAGCCACTTCGGTGGTGCTTATTTATATCCGGAGGCGAGCGCTTTTCGGTTTCTCTGTACCTTTAGGACCAAAAAACGCGATGCTAAGTACCTCCGGTTCGGACGGCAAACAATAAGCACTCCAGTTTCGTGGGTGCAATGTCCGGAAAAACAACGGCTCACATGGCTGAACCTATTGTTGTCTGAATCGTGCAGTTTCAAGCACTGTAAACAGTTTAAATTTCGCGAAATAGGATTCCATTTTTGGATTTTTATCTCCCCCGCAACGGCCTTGATACCTGGCTGTAACCACTGGCTGTAAAAAGGCCTCTAATGGTGTACTGTACATGTTCGACATGTTTTTTCACGTTTCAGTCATCATTAAAAACAAAATCGCAACAGTGGAAAGTGATCTCTGTTTTCGTGATTTACACGTTGTCTTTTTTCAGCATAAGTGCGTCCTCAGCAAATTGGTCATTATTTTCATCGTCGTGATTGCCGTTCTGGTCTTCATCGTGGTCCCGCTAGGGGTTATCGTAATCTGCTTTACTGGATGTGCCGTGTGGCGCCCGGAGCGGATAAAAGCCATGATTAAGAAGACCGCTGAGAAAAGAAGAAATCGGAAAAAGGTCAGTCAGGTTTTTGAAATTTTCTAACGCAGGTTGTTTTCCCTGCCAGTTTTCACGAAACGAAATCTATCTTTTTTGTGCAACTTGGTGCAAACAACGCCCTCAGGGAACGACCTAACCATGAGTCGACCACGTGGTCAGATGACTTCCCAAAGTTCGCAACCTGAATTCGATGTACACATGTAGCCAGCCCAGCGTAGCGTGTAGCCTTTTGCGTAGTAACCGATACAAAACAGATCGCAACAGTGCAATGATCAATGTTTTCCCGAGTGATGTGGGCTGTTTTGACGTTTCCCTTTTATCATTTTGCATTTTCGTTACGAAATTTGTTGAAAGTTTTGCGATCTATTGACTGATAGGATCAAATCAGCTGATTCACCACCGCCCCGAAAAACTCCAAACTTCATGCGTGTGGTGTTTGCTTTAAAATGTGTTTTCCACATTTGCTTTGTTCATTCGAATTTTAAATGGTCGAGAGTTGAGACCGCACCCAATCGTGTTACCATTTTGTGGAATTTTGTTAAATCGAAAAAGTAACTGTCTAACACGACTTCAAAACTACAATTTCTGATTCAATTAACTTTCATTCAGTCTTTTTTTATGTTTTTGACTTCTCAAAAGTTGCTGTTTCCCCCTCGTGCTCCCACCTCCACGTTTATAGGTTTCTACAGTAACCCGTTTTACGATAGCGAACCTGCTGACCCACGCATGTAGTGTTTTTTTACAACTGCTGTCTTTTGTGATCTCGCGAGACTCGTATCTTTTCCCCTAAATGTTTACAGACAAGTGTGTTCTGATTTCTTTTAAGGCGCATCGAAACCATAAAAATTCAGAGTTTGTTGCGCTTGTTGATGCCCTTGGGCATCGATAAACTGTGGGTGGATGCACGTTTCGACACGACTGCGCACGCTTTTTCTGCGAAAAAAAACACGCCCGAAACCTTTGTCGTGCTGGCTGACTTTTGGCGATTGGGAGGAAGTATTTAGAAGATCAAGATTCCTGGGATGACTTTCTGAATCTCTTTTCAATGTGAAGAAAACAATGACATCCAATGCAATGCTTTTTTTGGGTGTGGTTGTTGTCGGGCACAAACTGCAGACATCTGTAAGCTGGATTTGGATTTGGTAAAGCCCCTTTGGAATGTGTTCAGATCTCTTTAATGTAGTTTATAATACGAAAGTACAAAAAAGATCCTCTTTCAGAATCATCACATGAAGGTAATCTCGACCCATGATGTAAACAACGCGACTTCTCCTGCGACGACGCCTCCGGCGGCTACACCGACGCCATCGGTGGTTAGCGGCGATAATGTGTTTTGAGTGCGTGGCAGATGTTTTTTGATACTGAATTGGTTTTATTATTCTTTGGTCGAGTTTGGGATTAACAAAGTTTATGTAGCCTCTAAGTTTGGATTTTTTGTGGTTAACGGTGCATTTGCACATTTTCATGAACGCGCAGTGTACATTCGCACATTTTAATTGAACGCTGATTACACATTCGCACAACATTGTGAACGCTCATAAAACGTTTGTCAAAGTGTGCGAATGACAAAGTATTGTTCAAGGTAGAAGAGTGTGCGAATGCGTGCCCCTCGTTTATAGAAACTATACTTTCTTTTTCCTTATTTTTACTTTTCCATCAACGCCCATAACGTTATTAGCTTTACACTCCCCGCAACAACCAACTTCCCAAGCCCCCTCAATAGACGCTATTCACCTTCATGAATCATAAGCGGAACGCACCTCCTTTCTTCCCAGCCCCTTTTTTGGCCCATGTTCAAGCTGGACTGGCCACGGCTTTGTGTAGCTTCCTTTATTTCCCCTCCCAATAGTTAATCACCGTCATCAAAAAGCCATGTCACCATGCATGTTGTCGTTGTTTGCGCAAGTGTGAGTCCAGGTCACCCCAACCGTGACTTCTTCCCACCCTGCCAGAGGGGGTGAAACTAGTTGCTTACGTTGTTAGTAGCATCTCCCATCCGCCTAGCCTTCGTTTTCCTTTTCTCTTTTACTTTTTTGACAGAGATCAAAGCTTGATTACGTTCTTTATTGTGATTTCAGTGTTCCAGTATTTCCAATTTGCAAAGGCCGGAATTCTTCCCTCGGAGAAAATGGCTCTTATGATTGTTTTTTCCAAAATTGGCTACAGAAAAGCACACCTGTAACACAAGTTTTGCTTGCTTTGTGTCAGTGCAGTTCTTTCATGTGTTTTCCAAAACCTTCTCGTCGAACACGGCCACGCTCATTAACCTTGCGCACGTAGTGCAAAGGTTTGTGCTGTTCGACGGTCTCTAACGTTTCAACTTTCAACCTCGATGTGTATTTATCGTGCCATCAATAGGTTCAACCCCTCCTTTGACCGTCTTGGATCCATTAAACTCAAGAATTCCTACTGTACTTTTATGAGTTCTTCCGATTCCGCACGTAACTCGAAACAACTCATGATCGAAATTTATGCCCCGTTTTAGTACATATACCCAAGTCGAGAAACCTTTTGCCTTGTTTCGTTATTTCCGTGTTTCATTTCTTTGAGGTCAGTCTTTTGGGAATTTTGTTTTTCACCCTACTCAAATTTCACCTTACTTAGTAATTGAACTTTTATGACTATGTAGCAGCTATGTTTCATTCACCTTTCTCCATTCATACATTTAAAATGTCGAAATCTGCAGCTGATTCTATCCACGGCATTTTCGACACCCGGCTAGCTGCGTAGTTCGGCCCCTGACAGGCCGCCTGCAAAACTGTCTGTCATTTTAGGGGTTTTAACAAGTTGGACAGGAGACAAAACTGCCACTTTCAAGACTCCCAATTGAAAATGGAAAGTTTTTGTGTTTGGACTTGTCAAAAGAATGGTTGAAAGGGGCCAATTTTAAGGTTGTCAATTGTGAGGTGGGAAAATTGCTACCGCTGCCGTTTTTGACCACTTTTGCGGTTTTTTTTGTATTCTAGGCAGGCTTTGGTAATTCACGTGGTCTACCAGTGGCTGTCATTTATCATGTCATGTAAAAGTTGTTATAAATTATCCTTTTATTCGGGCTTTTTTTGTAGTTAGGGATGGATGCAGATCGCGCAAAGTCTTTTTCAATGATGTATCGAATTCCCATTGCATTCTTGCCCTGCGCGACGGACCGATGGGAGATCACTGACTCAGAATCAACGACACTCCATGGGATTCGTTCCAGTCGGCCACTGACGCCGTCGGTCAGTCTGAAATCGAGTCGGAGGAGGGTGTGAGCAATCGAACGGTGATCGCCCAATCAGTTAACGTTCGGCGACAACAAGAATGTTGACGTCGATGGGTTGCGTGCGCAGTCGGTGCCTATATTGTGCCCCCGCATTATCATTGTCTTACCAAGTTTACGGAATGAGTACTTTCTTCTTTCATTCAGGACGGTAGAAGCCCAAATTAGACCTTCCGGTGCATTCATTTTTTTACAAATGACCTGATGATGAATGATCTCACTGCTCCGATCCTGACTTCCTGCCTGGTTGGAAAACTTCTTCCAATTATAACTTTTTCCGTACTTCGTGTCCCTTCGCAACTATGTCTTCGCTCGATTTCAAAAAGCAGACAAAAAAGGCAACGTTACCGAACATCCCGCCTCTCTTCTTTATCTATCAATTTACGTCACCCCTTTTTTTCCAGGATCATTCAAAGCAAAAGGGAGAATGGACAACCCCATCCTCGGCTGATATGATTCTATTCTATGCATTTCCTCAGGTGCATTTCCGCGATTAAAAGTCATTGCCCATCTCAGTGTTCGCTCGCCACAGGTGCCTGGTCTTATCAGTGCTTAGCAGCCTCAAAACTTATGCCCATCAGTGGCCAATCCCCCTGCTTTCCATTAACTGGCGTTGTTCGTTGTACAAATGCACCTTCCCAGGTCCGCATAACATCATCTTGACTTATTTGAGCGTACTCACGTCCCTTACGTGATCGCGAGCGTGAGACGTTCTACTTGATTTCCCGCTAGTATACTAATGTTTAATGTTGCCGAAGCGAAATTCCTTTTTTGTTTTGACCGTGGCCGTGTTTTTGCATGTACATTCAATGTTTACATGTGCACATTTGTATTTTGTACACAATTTCAGATGCCAGTGATCACAGTGAAATCGATCGTCAGCCTGATTGGTCTCGGCACGAAGTCCGTGGATCGAGCGCTCTCGACACGAAAATCGAGTAAACTCCGGAATAAGTTCCGATCTAGAGTCGCTGATGGAAAGAGCAAGAAGCCAGTAATCGAAGCCCCAGTCCTCCCGGATGCCATCTGGAACACCATCTGCGACAGTTTGAATCCCTTTGACCAGATGCGCCTGCGAAGAGTCAACAAACAGCTGAATCACGTCGTCGAGGAACGCCTGCAAAGCCAGATCTACCTGGATGTTGTCAAATGCGACCTATTGGATGTGATGCGTGAGGATGAGCAGAGTGGAAGTGAGTTGTTGACACGTAATGGGTTCATTGCCACGTGGGAAGCTGCCTGCGCAGCTACGGGTCTGTGCAAACTGTTCGAAGATCAGCAGATGCAAGAATGTGTGATGCGGGTTCTCTCGACTTTTCTCATTATTCGATCGGAGAACCCACGCGTCTTTAAGATTTCTTTGACGTTTTTACGTGCCGATGGTGGATTGCGCAGGCAAGGGGAGACCTCGGGGTGCACTTAAGAATGTAAAAAAAGTGCAATCGAAAATGCATGTCGCGACTTTTCGGCCTTCGTATCGTGCTGGAAGTGGGGGCCCTGAATCATGACAACGACGTAGTTTTCGAAACCGCTTTTGCTCATGGAGGTCGGTGTCGTCGTCGCGCAGGCGCACGCGACAGGGCCCCGATTGACGTCACGTAACCAAGAAAGTGCGGTCGCCTCAGGGGTTTTGATATTTGCCTTTCTCATAGCTCATTATGATTCATGCGTTCGAAATGGGGCTTGAAATTTGCAAACTAAAAAGTTAAAAGACAAAAACTAAAAAAGTGATTTCCAGCCAACGACTGCCACCCGCATCGTCGCCACAACCTCCTCGTCAGCATCAGTGACCGTAGTATCACTTTATTTGTCGCCGACCACTGGACCTCGCGCGACGTCTCGTGCCTCTACAGATGCGTAAATTTCTTCGCGAAATACGCTCGCTGCATCACCATCGATGCCGCCATTGCTGAGCTCATCGTCGTCGGCCTGTCCACCATGAAGCTCTCCCGATGGCACGCTTTTGAAACCTACGTCCAAGCCGTCGGCCCCATCGTCGCCAACGAGCTCCACATGAAGGTCACTAAGTCTCCCCAGCCGATTCCAACCCCCTTCTTCCCTTTGGCCACAGAAATCACCATCCGCGCCCTCACATCAGACCTCTCCCACCTCTCGAGACTACCCGATTACGGCGTTTCCGTCCGAAGACTCTTCAACGAATCCACCTTAGAACTTCTGCGAATCAACATCGTCGACACAGCTTCACCATCGCGTTACGAAGTCGGAAGTGCTTGCAGACACATAAAACGACCCCACAAACACATGAATACATTCAAAAAATGGGTGCATGCTGCGGAATTGCGCGAAAAGTACGTGCAACAGTACAGCTGACACCTTCTGATTTGTTGCGACTACGGTACTGAGCCTACAGTATCCGCTTATTAGTAGATTTTAACATAATTTAACCTGATACACAAATCACATATCTCAATAAGCCCTATTCTAGTCAAAACGAGTACCGATCTCGATCGGAAACGAGTTTATTTGGATTGTAAATACGTTCATGTTTTACTACGGGAAGGAGTGTCATACAAATTTATGTACATGTTTTGCGATTGCGACGCCATTGTTTTCAAAAATAAATAGTTTTATTACTCTTTGGAATGTGTTTTACTTCATACAGACCACTAAATTTAGATCTTTTATGTCTGACTGTCTAATGCAGTTTTACAGTACAGCAATACCTAAAATACACTTCAAAAGTAGTGTTTGACCTAAAACGCTAAACAGTTTTGATGTGTCTAATATGTTTTTCAGCTGTTTATTACTTTTTCATCATGTCTGGCCATCGTACGGCTTATCCCAGTCCAAAGTTTGTCCCCAAACACATTAAAGACAGATAAGAATGATCATGTTACGTGCAACGTGGAAGACTTTTTGACATGTGAACGGTGTTAAGCGTAGTCGAGCTGTATAATCAGGTGCGTTGTGATTATCTTAAACCGAGTTAAGTAAGCTAGGGGCATCCCCGAGTTGAGTTGAGATGAGAATACTGTTTGAGAAGTCAAAGTAGGTCGAACGGGAGCAGGTGATAGTGATAAATGAAGGGAAACTCTTTCCAAGTCAAATGTTAAGGGACAGACGACAGCAAAGCACATACAGGTTTATATGTCAAGTCACAGTAGTAAAGTTTTGTTTAACTTCCGCCTTCAATTTTTCAATGTACTTCACTTCACATCAACTTTGTTATGACACAACATAATCAAACTTTAAAAGTAAACAGTCTCATTTTTAACAAAACAAAGAAAAAGCCACCCATGATGTTACCATGAAATCCAAAAGATCACCCTCCGAACGCTACATGTACTGATCTGCCCATTCCTTGAAGCAGATTGCTGTATGTGTCGCGTGATAAATCGAAATGCCAAATCTTTGTTTGAGCCACAGGATAAACTGGGTTTTGTCTCGTCTCAATATCAAGAACTTGCCGAACAGAACATACGCTCTGGAATAGCCCTAAAACGTTACGTTTAAAACGTTACACAAACAATGTCAAAATGTACAGACACCCTCATTAAGTTTTAACCCATAAGCGATGCCAATGCCTGGAAGGACGAACACACTTTTGTTGCCCATGGGTTCGCTCGTGAATTCGCGGTGCTTGATGGTTGTCATTGTGAGCGTCTGAAATCAAATGTCCGCTGAAAGGGATTCACCAAAACATCATCAATGTCATTCGAAAATAAGTAAAAGTTATGTTTATAATCATCCATAATAGACTAAAAGGTTGTAACTTAACATCGAAAAGCAACTGACCGCACCGAATGCGAAAAACAAGTGTTTGAGTTAGATTAGTTTGTTTCATTCAGATGACACTTTTTGCTCTTATCTAATCAATGGACATCCTTTTCAACTTTATGTACATTGCTATACATCCTCATCCGTACCAGTGAAAACAAGGAACGGGCCGATATGAAACATCTCAACATTGAATAAGATAACACTGTTTGAATTTTGTTTCGTATGGGGGCTACAATCAATGAAATACTTCGATTGCAACATTGCTTACAACATTGAAAACTTTCATTACGGGCTGGTGCTCTACCAACTGAGCTACAGGTTATGCGGGGTTTACAACGACATACTGAGTACGGAATTGCTTACGACCGGTAAAGGTCGGAGCTCACTCGAGTAAACCACCGCATGGACCTGGATGGACTCGAACCATCGACCAACAGCTTGCCGTGCCGTTGCTCTATCAACTGAGCCACCGATCCACGTGACTGCATACGTCACCGGTCGAGATAAGGCAAGCGACTGGCACCAAGTGACTGTCCTTAACCGCAGCTCGACAGTCCTTTCCTTTTTTTGGTTCGAGATGCGCGGTCGCTATTGACAACCATAACGAACGTGCCTTCTCACGGACTGTAATTTGTTAATCATGGCTGACCATCCTACGGTTTATCCCCGTCCAAACTCTCCTAACAAACAAATAAAGAACTGATAAGAATGATCATGCTACGTGCAACGTGGAAGAGTTCTTGCCATGTGAACGGCGTTCTGTACCTATCTTAAACCGAGTTAAGCTTGGGACATTCCCGAGGTGAGTTCAGAATACTGTTTGGTTTTATAACAGTCATTACTTTGGAATTGCTGTGATACAACAAGTTCAAACTTTAAAACTATGAATTTTTATTCCTAACCAAAACAAAGAAAATACTATTCATGATTTCGCCACAGAAGACAAAAAAGCATCCGCTACATGTACTGATCGGCCCATTCCTTGAAGCAGTTTGCTGTATTGGTCGCGTGATTCATCGAGACACCATACTTTTGTTTGAGCCAGAAGATGAACTGCATCTTGTTTTTCCGCAATACTAAATATTTGCCGAAGAGGACGTATGCTTTGTCATAGCCCTAAAAATAATATAAACAGGGTAATGTGAACAATACTTAAATGTACAGACATCACCGATAAGTTTCATCCCATATGCCATACCAATGCCTGGAAGGGCAAGCACACTTTTGTCGCCCATTGGTTCGCTTGTGAATTCACGATGTTTCGCGGTTGTTGTCATTTTGAGCGTCGGAAATCGGGTGTCTGCTGAAAAGTTTTACAACAATTGTATCAACATTACGGTCAGCAATATCTAATTTGCATTTCATCGATCGTGATGAATAAATAAATATATGAAAGAATACAACTGAGCATTGCAATGCAACTTACCGCAAAGAGTATAAAAAAAAGAACGCTTTGAGTGTTCCAAAGCGTTCCCTTTTTTTGGATTAGTCCTGTTTTTATCAGTTAACACTTTTTGTTCTTATCTAACCAATGCACATCCATTTTAACTTATGAGTATCCAAGTAAAAAAAAAAGCAAAATGTGCTATTAAAACAGAATAGGATTGAATGATAACATTGTCTTCGGTTTCTTACGCTTAGTGAAAAAAACGACTATTGCAGTATACTTACAAAATTGTTTTGGTTTCAAAAATAACACCGATCTGTTAATAATAAAGTGCAAGGATTTCATTTAAAAAAATATCTGGATGTCATTACATTACGGGCTGGTGCTCTACCTACTGAGCTACAGGTCAAGGGGGTTCACCACAAGTATATTTGACGATTGGTAAAGGTCACTCGAGTAAACCACCGCATGGACATGGATGGACTCGAACCATCGACCGACAGCTTGCCGTGCCATTGCTCTATCAACTGAGCCACCGATCCACGTGACTGCTTACGTCACTGATCGAGACAAGGCGGTCGACTGGCACCAGCTGATTGTGACGTCCGTAACCGCACCTCAATAGTCCTTTCCTTTGGTTTTTTTATTCGAGATGCGCAACCGTTTGAATTCGGAGAATCCGTGGTGGCCCCGGAGGCAACATCTCTGTCACCGACTGTAACTTGTTTTGACTGAAAAAGCCCGAAACAAGTGACAATCAATCCCCAAAATGATTATTGTGATGTTTCAAAGTAAAAAAAGCTTTTTGTGTTTTTAACGAATGTAAGCTTTACTATGTCAAGGCAAAAGCAATGTTCGTTTCTCATATGTTATTATTCAAAACTTTGTACACACCCATCGATTTGTTTATCTCTTCATCACGCTTAACGAGCGCTTTAAAGTAAGTTTTTCTTTTCTTAGTCAGATTCTGCAATACGCTCTTCACGACTCTCCGCGAATCATGTGCCCCGAAGAATGTGTTTTTTTTAGCTGCTTTTAACTTTTTTATTATTATATATGGCCATCGTACGACTTATCTCAGTCCAATGTTTCTCCGCAAATACATTAAAGACAGATAAGAATGATCATAGATCCTCGCTTATAAGGCCTTTATATAGCCCCGTCTACTCGTGTCTTATTCATGTTCAATCTGAAGGCTTGAAGTGCTTCGTTCTTCCACAAGATCGTCAAGCATGTCGACTTCTTTCAAGCATCGCGAGTTCACAAGCGAACCTATGGGTGACAAAAAAGTTACCGATATTGCTGGAATCGGCAACGTCTATGGCAGTAAGCTTGCTGAAAGGGTATGAAGTTTTTAATTTTTGTTAAAAAATTACTGATGTGTAATATTTGCAGGGTTTTAACAACGCAAGTAACTTGATGGGACAATTTTTGATCATGAACAAGAATGAAGACGCGTTTGCATCGTGGCTGAAAACAGAAATTGGGGTTTCATCGCGTTACAGCCGAAGCGCCGCTGCTTGCCTGGGCGAGTATTCTTCTCAGTTCATGTAATGATGACTAAAAAACTATAATCATCGGTTTATGTGAATAAAATTGTGTAAATGTAAAGCATGAACAGCTTAACACTACGGATCAACAGCTAGTCGTACCATTGTTCTTTCAGCTCTGATCCTTGTGACAGATTGTCGAGATTCGTGCCGAAGAGGCACAAAATACACACAATGATCAGATTTATTTCAAAAAAACGTCCCTATAGTTCAGTCTTGATGACATTTTGTTCACTTTTTATCAGTTTATTAAACCATTTAAAACAACAAAGCTATAAATCAAAACTTAAACAAAACCACCAACATTAATCTTCTCAGTGACCTTATCCTTCAATTCAAAGGCAACAGAAGCTGCTTCCTTGCCACTGAGCGGGTAGACGTCACGGTTCAGAGTCAAACCACAAAGGGCTTCATTGAGGGCGAACTGCTTGACGGAGGGTGCGGTCCAGCCACCAAAAGGTCTGGAAAGAAGGAACTTGTTAGGTTAGGGCTGATAAGGGGGTTGTTGTTCCACTTTTTTCAAGGAAGTGAAACAAGCTAGCTGATAAGTATTGGTCAACACTTCACGGAAGTAGGCGCAAAGCACAATTGTTCAAAGCACTATTTCAAAACACAACTCACCTGAAATCATCGAAAGAAGCAACACCTTCAGCGTCGGAGCCTTGGCCGAGTGCGGACCAATACCACAGACCATCGGAATTAGAAAACTGTGTAGTCGCGCCAGTGATCTGTTGCCAATCATACCAGCTAGTGTAGATACCGACAGTGATGCCGTAGGTCTTGGCTCGGGCAATGAAATCCGAGATGAATTGGATGTTAGTCGCGACATTGTTGGACCAGTTAATCGGGCCGGTGACTTGGAGCCAGACTTTACGGACATTGATGCCGCTGTTCTTCATGCCATTGTACGCTTCTGTAAACTGTTGAGACGCCGTCTTGTCAGAAAGCGACGGCGTGATGTAGATTTCAGTGCCTAGACCAGCTTGATACGCGTTCACGACATCTTGGCAGCCGGAAGAGACCACAGAGCCACCGTTAGATGGGCCATAGACTTGAAGAAAGGCGACCTTGTAGCCTTGTTGGTAGATGCATTGGAAGACCGACAGTGTTCCGGCATTGTAGGTATCTGCGGCGAAATTATAGGTTGCTCGGGTCTGCGGATTCTGGGCAAAAACCTCCTCTGATCGGGTGGCACGGAGCTGAGTGCCACTAACGGTCACAAGCACAATGGCGAGAGCAAGGCCTCGAAGGAAAGACATTCTGGACAACCTTGTTACAACCACCAGTAAGCGGACTTATATATTGTTTGTTTCAATTGTAGTCCGCCTTTTTACCGCCGATGTAGTTTACTTGCAACTGATAAGAAAGCGTGAGTGAATAAACATGATGTTAAACAATATTTGGTCTTTCAATGGGACAACTGCTACCACTGTAAACAACTTGATTTAATTAAACAGATAACAATTTAGGTTTTCCTTTTGCCTAAAACTTGATAATGTTTAAAGCAGTTTTCATTAGAATTTCATGAAACAGTTCATCTATTCTTTTTTCAGTTATTTTGACATGTCTTTACCGGCCTTTTCTATCTGCATTAAGCCACAGCGGGCGAATGTCGATAACGAAGTCGACCTCCGTCGAGCTCGCTCGCTTTCAGTTATAATGCCGACGGCTACTACGCCAGCGACGATGAGGACCTCGCCTACTCACATACAAGCCAATACTCACCCACGCCGGACAGACCCGACGAGAGAACTCTAATTTTTTGTGTTTCTCGGGGGGTCCGCTCTCTCGCGCACGGTGTTACAGTCCCATATGTGCAGATATAGCCCTCAGAATCCCCTTAACAGTATCGCTTCTCGGCCTTTTGGCTAAGATCAAAGTGTAGTATCTGTTCTTATAGTTTTAACCAACTGTACGGTACAATTGTACCAATTCTGGTTAATTAATTTTTGGGACTTGGCGGAATGCAGGAGCTTGCTCCTCTTCTGCCGCGGGTCGACCCGGTATAGCACTTACCTCCGGGAACGGCCCATCCTCCTACGGGGGGAAAATAAACAAAACGTTAATAAAGCTTTAGTTAAAGTGATAACGCAATTTGTTCTTACCTAAAGTTCGGAAAGTGCATATGCGTCCACCCACAATTGGGCTTCAGGGCATCTGCCAGGTTGCTTCATGGATTTTTGTGCGTGTGGTTAGAATTTGCAAAGAAAAGCACAACTGTATTGATTATTCTTCATTCTGTCGGTTGAAAATAGGCACTACAAAAACATTGAAAGAATCAACACAAATGCAAAGTGCTTTAAACGAAATTCGAAACTGAAGTATTAAAACTTGAAAAATGTGTGTATCGTACGCCGACAAAAAATCTACGGAGAAGGTCAGAAGAGCAAAAGCACTTTCTATACAATTTCTTAACCCCAATTAGTAGAAAGCCAATCACAAAAAACTATATCGATTCGGTCCTGAAATGTGATAGGCAGACAAAACACTTCAATATTCGGTTCTTGTGCGTCATTCAGATCTGACAATATTACCAGAGAGCATGAAAGCCAAGAAAGCGGACGCACCTGTTAGCTTACTTCCCTCTTTTCGCGCAAGGAGTACGGTATGGCATCCGCCACCAAAAGCGTATAAATACCGGCCTGCGTTAGCCTTTTCCTCACTTCGCTCAGAGTTGAGCACAACGGAGCGTGGGCTCTTCCGGTTCGGATCTCCATCTTTCCATTTGCATAATGAAAAATGTTTTCTTTTCGTGGTTATCTTTTTTATATATTCATGTTCATTGCTAGCGTTGGTTTCGGTGAATACGGTAATCAAACGATTCATTTTTGCAGATTTTCTTCAAGTTTTCCAAAAACTTTGATTTCTTTATCATGAGCTCCGTCGCCACGAACCCCAACCTTCGCTACGTCCAGGGTGCCGTCATGCAAGCTGTCTTCCGTCAGATGTACTGCCCCACCGGCGAACTCTTCCGTGATGGCCACCAGACCGTCAAAGCCTGCTATTGCCAGGAGACGAATGCTTCTGTCGCCGTTGCAGTCGGAAGAGTGCCGGAAGGCTACAACCCAGAAGCCGGCCAATCCGACGTTTTCAAGCACCCGCTTTTGACGGACTACGTCACTGAGCTGGCCTACCCGGATGCCGATCTGCTGTTCACAGTCAGCTCGAATCCGATGGGCCTCAGTGTTTATGACTTCGTTCATAGTTTCTGCAAGGGCGACATGGCCAAGATTCGCAAGAACGTCCAGATTGTTATGAAAAAAATGTTGGCTTTGTTAAAGGATTTGGAGGCTGCCGGTCTCAGCTTGCGCCCGCTCCAAGCCAAAGGTCTTGTTCTTACAGCCAAAAAGGGCGAAATCGTGGATTTGGTGAGTTTTTATATCAAGTTTTATCTACAGTCATCTAACTTTGAATCATTGCAGAAGGTCCATCGCTCCTTCATTTGCTCATTCTCGCAGAAAAATGCCAAAGAAAGCCTGAAGTCAACCGCAGCCATGTTCAACGCCTCGTACTGGTTCGCGACACGCAAAACGCTTCCCCTCCGAGAAGAATATGAATTCTTCCGTGGCTGCCAGCCTGGTTCAGAGATGACCCTGGATGAACTCAGGGATTCGGATTACGTCACCACTGATTCTGATACATGGGTGGTCCCGGAGCCCGATTTCGACACCATGTCCGTACATACGGCCTACGATCCTGATGACGACAAGATCTTGGCTTCGGATAGCGAAGACGACGACGATTACGAATTCAATGTTGTGCCGATGTTTTGATGTTTTAATTTTTAATTCAATGGTGTTTTTTTCTCAATTTTTAATAAATTCGAACAATGACAAACTTATGTGTCAAATTGAGGGGCGATTTGGTTAGATACAACTTTATTTTGATAATTTTTTACTAAGCAAATGCTGGACTTGGATTCAAAACAAAACTACAGAAATGTAAAATTGATCAAGATTTGCACCATTTTGTCAAATTGATGCCTACTTTCGCGACCAACATTGTCATTTAGGGCAATATATTCTCACCGCTTCCGGAAAATCAAATGTTTTGTCATATTTGAAAACTACTTGCAAAGCTGTTGTTTGAAAAGCGAAAATCTTGAAATTCATGAGAAATAGATTATTCATCGTCACCGATCTTGTTAAAACATAAATAAGAGTAATGAATCAGTTTGAATTTCACACGCTTCTTATTGTTTTTAATCTTGATTAAACTGTTTCAAAAGCCAATATAAAAACGAAACACTGCGTCGAAGCGTATCACCGGAATCTTCTTCATCGCGGCGGCACAATACAGTGGTCAATTTTTAGGGATCATTGCTCATCTGAATCATCGACGATGCCAAACTTAATGCAGCTTTCCGTTTTTCTGCTGATCTTGTGCATTCTAAGCACATTCGACGTCGGTCTGTCATTCAACCGTCTTCCGTGCAAAACTGATGACGACTGTCTTGGATTCTGCGTTCCGGACGAAGGCTGCGTGGTAATCATACTTTTCAGTTTTAAAACCTTTGTTCAAACCCACTTTTGCAGCGTTTACCTTAGTAAACAGCGACAACCAGGCCGAAGCATCGTATATGTTAACTATTAAATAAAGCGTAAACAAACGGATCTTTATACCGTGTATTTTATTTACTTACAAACAGGAACAGTAAAATTTCAAGTTTACGTACAAACAAAATACAAATTGAAAGTAAAACTTAGCTAAAAACTATCAAATTGACGATTTTCGGGCGCCGAATTTCGTGTACCAGAAGCAAAAAGGTGCGACAGTTGCACGTTTTGCGTTCTGGTACTCGAAATTCAGCTCGCTGAATCGCTCGTATTTGCCTCAAATAATCCGTTTTGCGGCATTTTGACGACGGCACGGTGCACGCACATGCCAGAGGCATCAATCGTGTCAACATGGGTCGTGGAAATAAAAACTTCCGTGCAAGAGCCACAAAATTGCACTTTTCTTGACGAAATTTCAATGGTCTTCTACAGTTGAGCGGCCAGTTCTGTGGAAGCAGAAGTCAGTGGTGTCAGTGATTAGAAACTCAACGTTTTTAGCGTAAAAATGGGCTCAAGAACGACTAAAATTCGTTGAAAACTGCCAAAATTCCATAACCGATCAATTTGCCGTTGAAACTGTCAAATTGGCAATTTTCGGGTCCTGAATTTCATGTACCAGAAGCAAAAAGGTGCGACAGTTGCACTTTTTGGGTTCTGGTACTCGAAATTCAGCTCGTCAACTTGCTCGTTTTTGATTTAAATTCCGTGCAAAAGCCACAAAACTGCACTTTTATTGACACAATTTCAGTGTTTTTGTATAGTTGTGCGGCCAGTTTTGTAAAAGATGAAATCAGCGGTGTCAGTGACTTAAAATTTTACGTTTTTAGCGTGAAAAAAGGCCAAACAACGACTAAAATCCGTTAAAAACTAGCAAAATTCCGCTGAATTCCACTGACTTTGAAATTTTTGTAAAGTTTTACATTTGCATCATGTTAAGCGAGGTCTGGGGGTTCCAAAACCGATCAATTTGCCGTTGAAACTGTCAAATTAGCGATTTTCGGGTGCTGAACTTCATGTACCAGAAGCAAAAAGGTGCGACAGTTGCACGTTTTGGGTTCTGGTACTCGAAATTCAGCTCGCTAATTTGCTCGTTTTCGCCTTAAATACCGTATTTTGTGTTGTTTTGACGCTAGCACGGTGCAGGCAATTGCCGAAAGCGTCGATTGTGTTAATGTGGCTCGTTGAAATGAAAAATTCCGCCCAGGATCGGCAAAATTCCGTGCAAAAGCCACAAAATTGCACTTTTATTGACAAAATTTCAATATTTTTGTACAGTTGTGCGGTCAGTTCTGTGAAAGCAGAAATCAGTGTTGTCACTAAATCAAAATTTAACGTTTTTAGCGTGAAAAAAGGCCAAAAAACGACTAAAATCCGTTAAAAACCGGCAAAATTCCGATGAATTCCACTGACTTCGAAATTTTTGTAAAGTTTTACATTTGCATCATGTTAAGTAATGTCTAGGGTTTACAAAACCGTTTAATTTGCCGTGGAAACTGTTAAAGTGGCGATTTTTGTGTGCTGAATTTCGTGTACCAGAAGCAAAAAGGTGCGACAGTTGCACTTTTTGGGTTCTGGTACTTAAAATTCAGCCCTCTCAAGTGCTCGTTTTTGCCTTAAATACCGTGTTTTGCAGCGTTTTGACGTTAGCACGGTGCAGGCAATTGCCAGCGGCATCGAAATTGTCAACAACCTGCTTGATACACATTTTGAAATCGCCAACACAGATGAGAATAAATATGTTTTTGTACTTTTTGATAATGTGGAATGGTATTACACGTTCGAACAAAATACAATGTAGGATCAGGGTTCGCCATTAAGAACACAACGCATTCGTTCATTTAGTTTTATCTTATTTTCCCCCCATGGGGGATGGGCCGTCGCCGGCGGTAAGTGCAGTACCGGGACGACCCGCGGAGGCTGGCAGCAAGCTACCGACACCTCCAGGTTCCAAAAATTAATCAACCGTGAAAGTGCACGTGGCACTTTGTAGCAGGTTAATACTACAAGAACAGAAACTACAAATTGATCTTAGCCAGAGGCCGAGAAGCGATGCGGAAGCAGTCATAGCCGGGCCCATATCTGTGGATCGGGGCGACTGGCAATGCGCGAAATCGGCGCGGCCGGCACAGAAACAGACAAAAGGCAGAGTGATCTCGCGCTGGTCTGACTTGACTGGTTCGAACGCGGCGAGGCATAGTCCATCGCGTCTTTTCTCACAGGTTGGTGCCGCCGAGAGTGATAACCGCGAGTCAGCAGTGCACTCGGTCGGTGACTGGCGATTGTTTGCACCTGATGGCAGCAAAAACTGAACAAAACGTTGGATATAAAATTGGATTAAATTCAAAAAAATAAGTGGATAGCACATCTTTACGGGCTGGTGCTCTACCAATTGAGCTACAGGTCAATCGGGCGTTAACGGTGATATAGGGAGGACGCTGACTGCGACGACCGATTGGTTCATTCGTAAACCCCCGCATAGAACTGGATGGACTCGAACCATCGACCAACAGCTTGCCGTGCCGTTGCTCTATCAACTGAGCCACCGATCCACGTGACTGCATACGTCACTGGTCGAGATAAGGCAACTGACTGGCACGAACTGACTGTTTTGCCACCAAGCGAAAATCGTTAGACGATCGATTTGATACCTTTTTTGTGTCTACAAAAACAAGCATTTATGTCTAACTTTTCTCTAAAAAACCTGCAAAACTTCGATCGATTTTTGAAACGAAGACGTTCCTTTCTTTATTTTAGAACAGTCAAGAAGAGCCGCTTTACGAATCAATGACCACCGACAATTTCTGCTCCGTCCGTAAGTGTGCGTGAAAGTGTTCACGCAAAGAGCTGAAGCATACCTGCGCAACGTACTTAATCGACCACCGTGATGAAGTTCTCGATTACGAGCCTTTCCACAGCCTTCTTTCTGATGTCATTGTTGAAATGCTGAAAGCCAGCTTTCTTCTTAAATTTGGCCACAACAAATAAGTTTAATTAAACGTGTTTAAAGCAATAAACAAATCACAAACAAAACAAGACTCAAAGAGTTTGTCAGAGCAGAATTCAACTTCGGATAAGTCTCATCGTCACCGTCATCGAAGCCCGTGTTGCACCGATTCGTGTCGCAATAGCAGACGTCTTCGGTACATTCATCCGCAAAGCCCCAATATCCGCAGCCGAACTTTCGAGAATCACGTTTTATCGATCGTTGGCATAACCGCGTCGTCGTACACGCTGTAATGACGGCATCGGGTAGTCATTCGCAATAGGCACTGATAAGGGATTGAAAACTAACCCTCTTCTTTGTCGCATTTGGCGTCTTTACAGCAGATTAGCGCGTTCGTTGACATCACCCAAAAGAGTAAAATCAACGTTGCAATTTTAAACACAACAATGTTCATCTTGGCACCTAGAAGCGTACCGTATACAACTAATATGAGAAAATAGGTAAGTTATGCAAATTTATGGCACTTTTTATAATTAAATTTGGTTTTAAACAACAAAAACACTAATTAGTTATCCAATACGTAAAAATTACACAAAATTACCAGCATCAGTCGGTCAGTGAGAAAGAAAGGTTCGAATTATAGGAGGCTTCAGACGGTCTGCGGATGCCCAACGGCGTAGACGACGAGATGCGGGCCAGACGGAACCGGTGTTCGGCTTCTTCGATCTCCTCGGAGTCGAAAAGGGCCGCGAACTCGGCCGCGTATTTGGCGAAGATGGGCTCTGAAACGAGTCAATTCAATCAAAGAAGCTCAAAGCCAAGGCCGAAACGAACCCCCAATGCAGGCGACTTTCATGATGTCACGGAGATGCATGAAAACGGCATACTTTGTTTGTCGACTGTCGGTGGCCCAGGCGGCTTCCAGGATCCGGAGACAGGTCTCGGCGTCGGTGTCGGCGGTGCGGGGCAGGTACCGCATGGCATCCACGATTTGGCCCCTTTGCAGCAGTTGAATGACGACTTGGCTGAAGTTGCCGCGTCTGGCCAGCATGTCGATGCCCTGCTGGAAGAACGGCTCATGGAACTGGCTCATCTCGAACAGTCGGAATGCCTGAAACTGATCACTGTGAGTGATATGGACTAAAAAGAAGCCACAGACCAGGAAACGCGAGTCTTCAATGACCCTGTGTTGCAGCAGCTGTTGCAGCCGGTTGTATTCCTGCGCGTCAGAGAGGATCGTGATCAGCAATTCGGGTATGTAGTTCTGCAAATGATAATGTTACGAGCGTTAAGCACTGCTTACATCCTCTTTAGAATGCTCATAATGCCCAAAAACCCCAAAATCGGCCAAAAATAAAAAAAATAAAATTTTTCAATTTTGACTCTCGACGTCGTCCCACCACTTTTTGAGCTCTAGCTGTCACCTGATTCCGTGGTGTAGGGGTTATCACGTCAGTCTAACACACTGAAGGTCGCCGGTTCGATTCCGGCCGGAATCAGTTATATTTTTTAAAAATTTAACAAATTTTTTTAATATTGGAAATGCACGCCCCGCCCCCATGATAGGCGACGGACGCGCTTTTCCCTTTTTGGGCATGGGCGTGTGTCACTTTCTGGCACGAGTGTTATCTTGTTTTGACTGAGTTTTAGCCAATTCAATTAGAAAATAATGAAAAACGGATTCAGAATTCTTGAAAAGTGACTTACATCCACAACGACTTGAGCCTTCTTCAAAATCAGCAAAAACTCAAGAAGAACATCGGACAGCCATCGTTTGTCGACTTGGCTGTTTTCACGGAGCGGTTCGAAAACGAGTCCCAGAATGGCACTCTGGTCGACACGCATCGGAGCATAGGCTTCTGGAATCAGATGGAACTTGACCGAATCGGCCTTTGGAAGGAGCGACATCTTCGAAACGGCTGGTGGCGACGGTTTCGGGCAGTCAAAGATCTCGCTGAAGACGTCGGCGAGCTTGGCCAAGGACAGGGACTTGGTCAGAATCAGGCTCTGGACCACTTCCAGCATCAGTTCCTCGGCCTTGGTGCGGTTCATGATGAAGCGGAGCAGGACTTCCTGAAATGGGGTTCAAATTGACGAAACACGGTGCCAGAACCGACCTTGTCGCTGATAAAGTGGCAGACATTGGCCAGACTCAGGGTCACATCGGCGAACACGCCCAATCTCGGATCGACGATGATGTTCGGCGGCAATATGACGAAAGTGGACGGGTCCACGGAGGCGTCAATGGCAGAGTCGACGGAGATGGGCGTCACGAAGGCCGGGCTGTGCTTCTGGGGCTCGGGCTGGGCGGCCGGGGGCTGGGTGGCATCGGCCTGGCCCAATTGGATGTCAAAGACGAAGGCCTCGGCGGTGGCACGGTGGTACACAATGACGAGGTTGTCGACGGCATGCAGACTGACGGCATCGTTCAGGTTCAGCACGAGGACATGGGCCAGCTTGGATGGCACGTTGACGTTGGCCGAGACGGCGTACATGTTGATTTGGCGGATGATGCCGTCGGCGTCCGATTTGACGACCAGGAAGTACAGCGTGCCGTAGCTGGAAGTGCCGACGGTCAATGGCACTGTCGCCAATGAAGTCAAACTCACATGGAAGCGATCATGACATCGCGATCGGTCAGATTGGGCCTCAGATTGGAACAGCCAAAGTCGACGTCGAATCGGGCCAGTCTGTGGATCAGGCCCTTCTGGATGACGAACGGGTTCATGACGGCGTAGTCGAGGCCACTGGCACAGATGATCAGTTGACTCGTCGGCTGAAAACACCAATACTTGACTGATATATGGCCTCAAAGCGTGGACCCACGTAAAAGACGCTCCAAACAGGCGCCACATTGCAGGTCTTGAGGAACTTCAAGGCCTTCCGCTTCGTGTCGACCTGATACAGCTCGAGGCCGTTGTCGGTGATGAGACAGACCTGCCGATTGGCGACCCATTCCACGGTCAGAATCACGGAGGATGCCACTTTGCAGGGCTGCGTCACGATCAGCGGCGCCATCCGATCGGCCTTCGGAGGCGCGTCGAAGAAGACGACGTCGACGGCATTGGCGTCTCTGTGCACGCTGCCGACCTCCATGTCGGCCGCGAAACTGACCGTGTCGATCTGCTGCGTGCTCGGAATCCTGGAATCGGTGAGTTTAGCCATTTTGGAACAGACTTTGTAATGAAGACCGACCGAAAGTTGCGCACTTCATCCTTGCCGAAGCCCTTGACCGTGACGCCGAGAGCGCCGTCGTTTCGCACTGTTATTATCTGTAAATCGACTTTATTTAGTGTTCTGGGGCCTGTATGCAACTTTCAAAGGATTCTGACTCACTTTTTGATTCAATCTGTCGTAGAATATATCGGACAAGTTGTTGCAGGGCTCAAAGAAAACACGCTTCTTTCCGACGTGCAACACTGGAGACACAGACGGTGTTGTAGACATTTCTGGCCTTGCTCGACAGTTATTTACAGAGAAGGTGGATGAATTAGGCTGGATTCACGCTTCAGAAGTCGACAATGTTGAGCCAAACCCGTGTTTGAAAATCGGCCGCTTGCGACGTGTTTTGGACCAAAGTGTGCATTGTCATTCGACACGCGACGCCAGACCCCCAGCAACTAGTGCGAACAGAGCCACCGACTGATTGCGCCGCTGACTCGCGGTTATCACTCTCGACGGCACCCACTCAACTACGTGACAAAAAACAAGAGGGACAAGGCCTCGCCGCGTTCGAACCAGCCGGCTCCCACCAGCGCGAGATCACTCTGCCCTTTGTCTGTTTCTGTGCCGGCCGCGCCGATTTCGCGCATTGCCAGTCGGCCCGATCCACAGATATGGGCCCGGCCTACACTGCTTCGGCATCGCTTCTCGGCCTCTGGCTAAGATCAATTTGTAGTTTCTGTTCTTGTAGTATTAACCTGCTACAAAGTGCCACGTGCACTTTCACGGTTGATTAATTTTTGGAACCTGGAGGTGTCGGTGGCTTGCTGCCAGCCTCCGCGGGTCGTCCCGGTACTGCACTTACCTCCGGCGACGGCCCATCCCCTCACGGGGGGAAAATACTTTGAAATGATAGTCAGTTTATCAGTTCTTACAGGCACTGTATTATGATCGACACTTCATTTTGTCGATGTTTCACTTGAATGCACTCACAAAAGTTTCCAATTATGGATCGGTCCAAATCACTCATGCCGTGTCATAAATAATGGCACTCTGGCCCAAATTGCACAAAGCGATGTTCTATTAACGTTCCCATTGTGACAGGAACAACGGCAAATGTTGACCGAGTCGACGGCTGCTTTGAAACCGTGCCGTAAGCTGCTGCGACTGCGCTTATCGGCGAATCGTGCTCTCAGAGATCATTTTCGTCAATTGTTTGCAACAGCGATACAGTGTCGGCGTTTTCACATTCAGCATCCTCGATTCACCTTAAGCAGCATTCTGTAAACACTTCTATGCGAAGGCATGTCCCAAGTTCCGGTGACGAAGTCATAAGTGTCTTTGATCAAAAATTAGAACCTGCCATTTTGGCGTTGGATCAAGCAGCATTCTGGTTGAAAATGTCGGAAACAAAGTTAGTAATTCGGACAACGGAAAACGAAGCAAACGTAATAAGCATGCAAACACACCATAGAGGTTATCTGCGACTGATAGTAAGCTTAACTTCAAACAAAAAGTATCAGTGAATTCATGGTCAAACACAATTCTACTTTATCTACGTTGAATCTACAGTTTTAAAAGTTCCCTCATGCAGAGTCGTAAATAATCCCATTCTATCCCAAACGTTGCCATCTGCAGTTCCATTAACGTTCCCATTGTAACAGAACAACGGCAAATGTTGACCGAGTCGACGGCTGCTTTGAAACCGTGCCGTAAGCTGCTCAGACTGCGCTTATCGTCTACGGCACATTGCACCCTAAGAGACAGTTTTCTCTAAGGGCATCCGAAAGCACTACTTCTCAGCCACACCCGATCGCGAAATAACCACAGAGCCAAACTGGCGCCACTCCGCCGATCGCGACACGGTGTCGACCTGCCGACCTCGAAGAGCACGCTTTCGTGGTTCCTGACCGTGTCTTGACCATGCTTAACCTAATTTTTATGCCTTGCAGATACGTCATGTCCTCATCGACCATGCTCAAAGCCTTTACCGCCGACTTTCTCATCCGACTCGTCGAGCTTGTCCCCGAGGATAAGCACGACGATCTCGCCTGTGTTTCGCCGCTCATGACACGCTTTGTTCACCGTTATGCACCTCGTTACTGTAGCGAGCTTCAGATTCGTCAAGACGCTGTCTTTTTAAAAGCAGAATCAGATGCAGAATCGGAAGAATACGACTTTTCGAAGCGGCTTCGATGCACCATTATCGAAGATCGCATTGGCCTCGTCCAAGCACCACCAGGAATAGTAACAAAACTAACACACAGTGGCATTTGCTTTAAAAACAGCACACTTTATGCACGCGATTGCACTTTTACACCGCACGATCTGAGATCTTTACTAACACGTACTAATCCACGTTTCATCACTTTTTCAGAATGCCGGATGACCGAACCGTTTTCATTTTTAGAGTTGTGGAGGTTGTGTGGTAGCAGTTTTAAAACTCTTTTGTAAGTTTACTTTCGACCAGGTTATTACAGTTTTATGTTTCATGTTTTAGCATCGACATTGCAAACCTCACATTCGAACCTGACTTTGAACGGCGTCTAGCTGACTACACCTGTTGGCAACAGTCTGTGTCGTCCATCGAGTTATTTAACATTCCCAAGGATACCGATTTAAATCTGCTATTCAGTGCTGTCTACGTGAGTTTAAATTTTGTCAACTAAAATAAACCAATGATGTTTTTTAGAAATCGAACAGCTCACCACTGCCCACACTCACACTACATATTGCCGAAACGGTTAAAATGCAGTTGCTTGAAGAAGCTGCTCGACCAATCCAAGAAGTTTACAAAATGGTTGGACAATGTGACTTGCTGATCATGTCAGGTCGCGGCCGTGACATGACTAAAATTAAAGGTTTTTGAATTTCGGTTTTATTCATTACAAAATCGAAAGTTCTTTTTTCCTTCCGTAGTTTTCTGTAAAATCCCGGTTAAACTTTAAATAAACTTTTTTTTACATCAACGTTGCGTTGATTTCGAATAACTTGTTGTAGTACTGTTATAACAAAAAAAAACGTTGACGTTCTAATCAGTGACACCGCTGATTTTTGCTTTCACAAAACTGGCCGCACAACTGTACAAAAATATTGAAATTTCGTCAATAAAAGTGCAATTTTGTGGTTTTTGCACGGATATTTGCCGATTTTGGGCGGAATTTTCCATTTCCACGACCCAAGTTAACACATTTGATGCCCCTGGCAATTGCCTAGATTCTGCCAGCGTCAAAACGCTGCAAAACACGGTATTTAAGGCAAAAACTTGCATTTTAGCGAGCTGAATTTCGAGTACCAGAACCCAAAAAGTGCAACTGTCGCACCTTTTTGCTTCTGGTACATGAAATTCAGCACCCGAAAATCGCTAAATTGACAGTTTTAACGGCAAATTGATAGGTTTTGAAACCCCCAGACCTCGCCTAACATGATGCAAATGTAAAACTTTATAAAATTTTGGAATTCAGTGGAATTTTGCGGAATTTTGCTAGTTTTCAACGGATTTTAGTCGTTTTTGAGCCCATTTATACGCTGAAAACGTTTAATTTTGATTTGGCGACACCGCTGACATCTGATTTTACGAAACTGTCTGCAAAACTGTACAAGAAATTGAATTATTGTCAATACAAGTGCAATTTTGTGGCTTTTGCACAGAATTTTGCCGATCCTGGGCGGAATTTTTCATTTCCACGACCCAAGTTAACACATTTAATGCCCCTGGCAATTGCCTAGACTCTGCCAGCGTCAAAACGCTGCAAAACACGGTATTTAAGGCAAAAACTTGCATTTTAGCGAGCTGAATTTCGAGTACCAGAACCCAAAAAGTGCAACTGTCGCACCTTTTTGCTTCTGGTACATGAAATTCAGCACCCGAAAATCGCTAAATTGACAGTTTTAACGGCAAATTGATAGGTTTTGGAACCCCCAGACCTCGCTTATAATAATGCAAATGTAAAACTTTATAAAATTTTGGAATTCAGTGGAATTTTGCGGAATTTTGCTAGTTTTCAACGGATTTTAGTCGTTTTTGAGCCCATTTGTACGCTGAAAACGTTTAATTTTGATTTGGCGACACCGCTGACATCTGATTTTACGAAACTGTCTGCAAAACTGTACGAGAAATTGAATTATTGTCAATACAAGTGCATTTTTGTGGTTTTTGCACGGAATTTCGCCGATCCTGGGTGGAATTTTACATTTCCACGACCCATATTAACATAATCGACGCCTCTGGCAATTGCCTGCACCGTGCTAGCGTCAAAACGCTGCAAAACACGGTATTTAAGGCAAAAACGAGCATTTTAGAAAGCTGAATTTCGAGTACCAGAACCCAAAAAGTGCAACTGTCGCACCTTTTTGCTTCTGGTACATGAAATTCAGCACCCTGAAATCGCCAATTTGACCGTTTATCGGCAATCTCAACGGGTTTGGAATCCCCAGACTTCACTTAAGATGATGCAACTGCAAAACTTTATAAAATTTATGAATTCAGTGGAAGTTTGCCAGTATTCAACGGAATTTAGGTGTTCTTGAGCGTATTTTCACGCTAAAAACGTTGACTTTCTAATCAGTGACAATGCTGACTTTATCTTATAAGATCCTTAACTTTTTTTTAAAAGTCCCTAAATTGTAAACGACCACATCCTCTAACAATCAGGTCACAACAGACAACTACAAAGTACCTATTTTCTATTTTGTGTCAGTAGCCCGTTTTCTGGTTTGAAATACGAAAACAGCGACGACATAAAGAGCTCAATCAGTTCAACGCGACCAGTTCACATTCATGTTATTCTCTGGTTCGAAATCAGACAATTTGTGTTCAGTGTTTATTATTTAGACTCAAATAATACATGGGAAACTTATTCAACATAGAAAATCTACAAAATACAAAGACTGAGATGCAAAAAAGGCGAGTATCGGGGTTTGTGAAAGTTATGGCAGGATTAAAGCTATTCGGGTTGTCAGATTCATCGGTCCATGGTGTAATGACGCTTTCTGGGTTGGCGGCAGTTCTCTTTGTCGTGAACTCGCAAGGTTAGCTTCGGCATTTCCTGGGGATCTTTGGTGAGCAACTCGGCAATGTCGACTTCACGGTCGAAAATAGGCACCAGGCTCCAGGCGGCGTCGATGGCGGCTTTGTCGTGTTTGGTTATCTGGATTTCGACGTGTTTGGAAGGCGGTGGAGACGATCTCGGACTTTCGACAGGGGTAGAATCTGGCCAGAGAGATGGAGCAGGGTTGACGGCAAGCGACTTAGGCGGCTCTTTGGAGGGCACTGTCGGTGGAGATGGCAAATTCAAGATGTTTGAAGCTTGTAGCAATGCCATGATTTCGTTCATTCGCTCCGGAGAGGGCTTTTTCGTCTCTTCAGAAGTTTCTGTCTCCACATGATGACCCGCAAACGCCTTCGCAGCTTCTCGCAGGCTCTTATTCGCCGCCAAATCGCCTATTCCAACAGTCTCCTGGCACTGCGGACAGCGACACAGCTTCCCCTCCCGAGCAGCCTTCGTAATCTGCGCCTCAATGCAACCCGCACAGAAGCTGTCACCACATCGTAGCGTCACTGCGTCGCGAAAGACACTGCTACAGATGGCGCACTGCAACTCCTCCGGGACGCCGCCAGACTCAGACGTCGTCCTAGCCTTCTTTGCCACCACCGGCGACAACACAACAATGTTCCGCTTCCGTTCTTCGCGCATCATCCGTGTCTCCCGGGCCTTCATGACCATCTTGTGCACCATCCATCGACCATCACAGTGGAGCAGACGCTCGGGGTCGTCGGCCGTCGTTTCAACCAGATGCTGCGTAACGATGCCGGTGGTCCTTCGAACATTCTTCAGCGGGCAGGATGACGTGTAATGTCCCATCATGTTGCATCGATTACATTGGTAGGTGACTGGAGCAACGCGATTGTACTTCGCTTTGGGACTGTACATCGCAGGGTCGTATTTGTGGGTTGATTGGAGCATGGCATGTTGGATGCGTTCGATCTCGTTCATCCTGGCAAAGTCCTCGGAGCTGATGTGGACGACGTTTGGAAGGGTGGAAGTGGAGGCGGGGTTGAATTGCTCGGGATTGCTGAAATGGGAGTTGTAAAATGCGACGGAATTGATCGAAATTGAGAATAAAACGGCGTGGTCATGCGATCTGGCACGGTCTCAGAGCCGGATGGGGTCGTGTTTACGCCTCCAACGGACAAAGGCAGGCAGTTCGCGGTTGTTGCGCGTATGTTTTTGGAAAGGGCACCGAGCCAGCTGTGAGATAGCATCACGAAACGGCCGGAACTGCATCAGCAATGAGCGGTGTGATCTTTCACAGGGGTAGAACGACCCACATTACGATGCCACACTTCGAAGTCGACCAAAATGGCTAATGGCTAACGACTTAGGTGTCGTAAATGAGTCCTTTTGTCGTCTCCCTTGAAGCCCCTAGGCCGAAAAAGGTCGCGTCTCGCTAATTCTAGTAAAACTAACCTCGATTTCGGTGCCTTTCTCCCATTGACCGCCGGCACCCGCTGAACAATAACGATACTATTGCTCGGCACCCTCGAATCGGACCCATACTCGACATTGTTAACATTCAGCAGCTTCAATTGGAACAGATCAGTGTTAATACCCTCAGCTTCACATATAAGGCTGCTGAGTTCTGTTACAAGGACATCTGGGCCATCGAAAGAGACGACTTTGAATACGACACTGGATCGGAACTTGTAGTGGATCGATGGCATCGTCCCAGGTCCCTGAAAAGTACAACTTTACAGCCTAAATGTCATCAAAACACGATAAATACACGAAAAAGCTACAAAAAAGATACACTTTTAGGCAAGTGATCCGGCAGCTACCGTAATCCTACCAAAAAATTCAAACCTAAAAAGACTGAACTGTCCCACATCGCACCCTCTCCAACCTCGCATTAAATATAATACTTTATTTAACTCTATCTATCTCTGTCAAAATATACAGTCTTTGTTAAACGTAACAATTATAAAATTTGTGTAAAAAAGTGATTTGTCCAGCATGAAGCTAAAAGAGTAATTTCGAAAAGGAATGCATTAAAAAGCCGTAAAAAATTGAAAATTTCTAAGGCAATAACAGTGGCAATAAGATTCGCAAGTGAAAAACACCGTCCAAACATGGTCCCAGTATGGTTAGCTTATTCCTTGAAGTTGATGACGATCTGCTTCTGCTTCGGGTCATCAAATCGGTCCATGGTTTGCACCGAGTTCAACATGAGGAAGCCGAACATGAGCACAGAAGCCAGGGTGATCGCGACGATAATGCCCATCCACGAGCCGGAGGAGAAGGTGCCGACGCAATCGGCCGTGATACGGGTGAATTGCGGGATGTCGCCGTCCTTGGCGGCCTTGATTCCGGAGCCTTGGATCTGAATGTTGTCAAAAACGAGGCCGATGTAGACATCGCTGATTGTGGCGTTGAAGAAGATGGCCTGGGTTCGGCCGCAGGCAAAGTTGTGACCGTAGTAGGCGCGGAGGGGCACGGCTGAGGGATGGATGGCGCTGCCGTCGACGGATGCGTCTGAGGGGAGGACGTCCTTATCAGTGCCCGCGGTGACCTTAAGACCGTTGAGGGTGGCATTGGCGAGAAGGAAGCCGTCACTGACGTTGAAGGTCAGGCCGACGGTGAAAGTCTGCGGGGCAATGGTGAGCGAATCCGGCTTTTCGCCATGGGCCTTGTATTCTGTGGTCGTGGTGTAGGCGACGGTGAAGACGAAGGGCTTGGACACGTTGAAATCGGCCTTCTTTTCGCAGTCATAGCTGTACTGGTAGCTGTCTTTGTTCGCACCGAGTGGGACAATGTGCGCCTTCTGAGAGCCGCCAATGCTCTTCTTCGACAAAACGACGATGGTAATGTTCTCGAAATAAAGCATGCAAGACCCGACCGAGCCGTCAATCTTGAATTGCCCCTCGGCCCATTTTGGCACGACAACAGGCGTATCGCCGCCATTGGTAAGGCTAACACCACCGGGGGCGCTAGACGGGCTCGGGCTCGCGGCCAGCTTCTTTGGCTTCGGGGCTTCATCACTGGCGGAAGCGAAATCAACATCATCCGCAGCACGCTTGACACGATTCAATTCAAGCGTGGCCGCATCGACGAGGATGCCAGTATAACCGGACTTCAAGTTCAGCGCCGAAAACTGTTCATTTAGCTGGTCCCAATTGCTCGCCTTGATGACAGTGGCCGAGCTCGCTTCCGGGAGTGATGAAACATCTTCAGATGCGTGGTATTTAGCGGCCCTGATGGCAGCGATCACAGACGAGTCCTGCTGATCGGCAGGATTGCCGGAATATGCGTGGGCGGCTTTGCTGAAGCTGGCAAGGTTGAAATCGTCAAGGGCCAGGATGACTACAGATTCACCGGTGACGAGCTCACTGGCAGAGGAAGCTGTCACGTCGACATTGTTGGACCACAGAACGGCATCTTCACAGGTGGCTCGTGCCAGTGCCAACGCGAATGCGACGGCAAGTAAAAACATTCGCATGGTTGAAGTAGCTTCCAAGTAGGGCGGATTGAATCACCTAGAAAAGTACAAATCAGTCATGTAGCAAAGTGCAGGGAGCCAGCGACATGCAAATAGGGGTATCGAGCGGGGACGTGGGGGAAAAGATCGGTCGGAAGGACACTTATCAGGTGCAAAATCAATAATCGACGATAAAATGCAGTCAAATGGCTGAGTTATGATGACGTCAGTTAGATGAAATTAAGCTGGGGGCTTCTGGGGGTCATATGAGAGTTGCTTTGTAATGATTTAGAAAGTTTGGAAAAAACGGTATATAAAAAAACGATCAAAAAAACCGATCGCAATCAACGAAATCGAAATTCCTTAAAAAATCCAACAAATATGAACAAATCAAACACTTAAGCGGTTACAAACACCTGGTGCGTTAACCCACACCACTTTAAAAAGACAAAATTGATTGATTCCACCAAAATTAGAGTCAAAAAGTGATAATGTGACACGGAAGAGCCGAGCCTGAACAACCGACAAAAACCAAGAGCAAAAATCAGTCGAAAGCAATCTTGCAGGGACTACGCACACTTTGCCAACCCAACCTCTTGCTTCGATGTGTTGCAAAAAGTGATGATTTTGCACAAAATCCGCTATTTCTCACCCTTATTATCTCCAGTTTTACATTTCCATTACATAACGACATAGCCCATGCACAGTTTAACGCATGAAGCAACAGTTTTCATTAATTGGACACAGTTTTAGCCGCCAAAATGAAGCTCAAACAGACAGCATCCATCAATCTCCCACTAAAACCATGCTCGATGACGGCTTTCAAGCAGCCTTCCACGTCTCGGGTCCATTATGCCATCGCGTGCTATGAACAGGATGCTTCCGGAAACTACATTGGTCAAATTCGGATCACTCCCGCTGATGGAGACCTCAAATCGGAGGCGAAAGTGCTGCCGATGACTGGCGGCGTGTTTCGGATATATAATCACCCCGAAGAAAGTCGCATTTTCGCGGTTACAACCAATGGCAAGGTCATTTTCATCGATACAGAGACATTCGAAGTGGACAGTCTAGTCTATCCAGTTGAGGAAGGTGGATCGAGGCCGTATGTCACGGATGGGAGCCTGTTGCCGAGGAAGTTGGCCGTGTCGGACGATGCTGGAAATGTGCATGTTCTCGATCGCGAAACTGGCCAAGTCTTGGCGAAACAGCGAGGGCATCTGCTCAGGAAGGTCGGGAATCTAGAGTGTCCGGCATGGAGCGTTGCCTGGAGGTCGGAGGAAGAAGTCGCGAGCGTCGGCGACGATGGCCGGCTGAATCTGTGGGATCTGCGTGCATCGCCGATGGCAGTGTCGGCCTTTTCGACGGGAGCCTGCGATGATGGACTGGTCTTTGTCAAAGTTCCGAAGTTGAATGGGGATGGAGCGCTGATAACTGGGGACTATGGCCAGAATTACTGTGTCTGGGACCTGAAGGGTGATCCGAAGCTTCAGCGGACCGTAACCAAGGAGGTCAGTTTGCTCTTTTTAAGATTCTAAGCGCCTTAAAAGTCTATCCAAATGGCATATTTGTCAAAATATTGGGTACTCCAGTTTAAAAAAGTCCCAATTCCAGCTCCCCGGCGGCGTCTGGCACGTCGACGACTCCCTCGCCACCACTTCCTACGGCCTCCAAGCAGTCGCCTGTATGCAGGGCGGTTTCGTCATCCTAGACAAATCCCTAAACACTGTCGCCGCCGACGATCACTCCGGTCTGACCTATGGTGTCGCTATCCACGAAAACCCATCCCAAACTGGCCTCATCGTGGCCGAAGTCGAGTTTGATGACAGAAAACTCAACCAGTATTCGCTTGTTTAAATTTTGTTGATTTTGACTCAGTTTTTGTTGAATTTTTATTGAAATCAGTTATAAAAGTGTCTATCACAAAAAGCAGTTTCACATCAAATCTCAAGACAGTTCAATTATCCCTGTTTGTAGTTATTCCGGAAGGGCACGATACCGTACACAATTCTGCCCTGCTTCCCCTCAGCAGTGGCACGCTCGATGTACTTCTTCTGCGCTTCGAGATATTCCGCAGCGACAGTGTCATCTGTCAAGTCGCTGATGTCCTCATTGATATCGGTGCATTCTGTCATGGCCTTCTGACCGGCCTGTGCCGTCTGAACGCTACAAGCCAACACGGCCGTCGTGAAGTCAGAGGGAGGGATGAGGTCGGACCAGGCGACTGTTGATTGGACTTTTCCGGCGAGAAGTTTGTTTACAAAGTCTAAAAAAGTCGATGTAAATGTATCAAATTGGTGATAGTCTTACCAAACTCCTGCGTGGCCGGTCGTCCGATGCCAATTCCCTGGGTGACGCCGTCCTTGATCGCTGAAACCATGGCCGGAGCAGTTCGGAAGCCACCAGTCAGATAGACTACGGCATTTTTGATGGATGGAACGATCTCTCTAGCAAACTCGAAGAAGAATGCTTCACGGTTTTTGGTGGATTCACGGGTTTCAAAGGCGAACTTTTCATAAGTTCCGCCGGAGAGTTCGATGAAGTCGAAACCGGCCTTCTGAAATGCCAACTTTAGATTGGAATCTTTATCAGTTTACTTACATCAAGCTCCGTCGCAATGATAACAGCCTCATTGGTCTGGAGACCCTCATTCTGGAACTCAACCGAGTTCAGTTTCGCTCCAATGATGAATCCAGTCTCAGCCGGAACCAACTTCCGAATCCCTTCATAAATCTCAACAATAACCCTAGCTCGATTGATTTCGCTGCCACCGTACTGATCAGTGCGTTTGTTGGTGGTCCGGCTCAGGAATTGAGCGAGCAAGTACCCATGAGCGCAGTGGAGCTGGATTCCGTCGAAACCGGCATCATAGAGGTATTTCGCCGTGTAGATGAACTTGTCCACGACCTCCGTCTTGACCTGTGCGGTTGTCATCTCAACTGGGGTTCCGAAGGCTCGGCCGACTTCAGTTTTGCCAAGCGCTTTTGTCGAAACAGCAAAGGGGTGCGGATTCACGGCAGCTTGCGTCTGACGGCCGGCATGCATGATTTGGCCAACAATAAGACCGCCATGGGCCTTCGATTTGGCAGCGACCTCTGCCCAGACGGCCCTCTTTTGAGGCGAATCGACATCAGCCGAGATGATAGTGTTCCCCGGCGCTTCCAGATGATCCTTATCGACCAAGATGCCACCAGTCAGGACGACTCCATAGCCACCGGCTGACCACTTTTCGTACATGTTCACATGGCTACTATGGGGAGTGCCAGTTTTAGCGAGGTCGTTCGGGGTCCAGGAGGCAAGGTATTCCGACAGAGCGGCCTAAAACTTCTTCATACGACTTCAAAACATTGAAATTGACCATACCTTCATCAGACGATTCCGTGCCACCCGCTTCGAAGTCGGAAAAGTCAGAGATTCTCCGAGAATCGAAACATCGACCGGAGTTTCAACGTTGTATCGACGAGGCATAGTTGGTACTTGATAACAATTGTAAGATGAGCCAAGTAGCTGATCTTGTCGGTTTGAGAAGTCGGATTCACTTATATGGATCACGGAGATGAGACGGGGCGGTCCTTCCATTGTTGTTATTTTGCAGGAAGGAGCAGAGTACGCAGAACATAGTGTCCTTCCCCTTTCAGTTTTGATGCGGATGAACCCGATTCTACTTTGTGCGACTACAATGTAGACAATGCGTAGTCAGGTTGTGACTTTTTCGTAGTTGGTGGCTGATGATACCGTAAAAGGCGTGACAAATCATTTACGGTAGCTTTTTGTTAATTTCAGAATCCATAGTTTTCAAAGTCAGTTTAAAGAATTTGATTTTATCAACTCTGTAGACGGTCTTTGTTTGAATATTTTGGTACTTGTTTGTTTACAAACGTCTGAATGCCATTATCTATTTGAAAATCAACAAATTATTTTCGCGTTTGCAACGATTGAATGTTCAGTTTACCATTTTTCTTCAAGATGCAGAAACTCAAAATTTCAGTATGCATTTACAATTTCCAATGAAGTTAGTTTATCCACCGACATTAAATTTGAATCACTTTTAACGTTTTTAAACCCAGTTTTTATGAAAAAGAATTGCAACTGGAAGATGGACCTCAACTTTTTCAATTGCCGTTTCACAATGTTTGTTGCCGACTTTTTTAATTTTTTGATTTATATAACCATAAGTGCAAAATTAGATTAAGTAAAGCAAAAAGTACATAGTCACCTGCAGTTAGTTAAAAGTCAACTTGCACTTTTACCAATCAACTACCCAGCTCTGTTTTCATTGCAAACGTTCAAAGGTCGACCTTGCTCAAGGCGGTCTTTGCCCCTCGGGCTGCCTCTGGGTTGGTGTATCTATCGCAGCAGCAGAGCCAAAGGCGATGAAGGGCAGGCTGATGGGCGAAGGAGGCGGGTCCATAAGCAAAGTGTGGTGGGCTAACTGGCTGCAAAACGCGCAGATGTAAAGGGGGCGTACAACTCTGGAGAGTGGCGGGTCCGACTGGCGGAGTTGCGGGGCCGCCTTCATTTCGCGGACGACGACGCACTCGGGCATGTGCATGCAATGTCGGGGGTCCACCCCGTCGGAAGAACGGGGCTGGAAACCCCGGGCATCGATTGGGAAAAAACCTGCGACCAAGAAGCAACCGGCGTTAAAGTTAGGGTTGAAACCGTTGGGAGAACGGCGTGGGGTTTTTGTAAGGTGACTGGTTGGAAGAAGCGACTTTAATTAGGTTGAAAATGCCGTTTTTTTGTAGAAATTTTATATGAACCTTTGAAAAATTCATCGAATATGCTAATTGTGGCGTGATTTTGGAAGCCATGTGATGTCGTGTGCGCGATTTGACAGTCAAAACGTTATCTACAGGCTGTTTTTTCGTGATTTTATAAAAATTGTTTTACAGAAAGTCGTTCAAAACCGGCACCCCTTCAAAGAATGCACACATAGCTTCCTCCAATCACATGATGACTTCCAAACCCACTGACCCCGCAGTCAACGACGGCGCTTCTTCCTCCACCCCATCAAGCCAGCCCACCGTATCCTCGCTGATAAACAGCCTCTACGATGGTGGCAATACGACCCTGTTGGACGAGCTGAAGAAGCAGGTCAACGCGCAAGGCGGCCGCGTTGAGATGACTGGAGACGAGATTGCCAAGATGTTGCAGGATTACATGAGGAAAACTGGTGCGAAGGACACGGATGCTTGTATGTTTCACTTTTCACTATTTAAACGACATTTTTTATAAAACATCACAAGCTTTAGCGCCCCTCGTCAACGCCCTCGGCCTCAACCCGGAAGACGACTTTGATGAAGTCGATTTGAGCTCCAGCAGCTTTGACGGTGGCGCCCTTGATGGCTGGATTCACATTGGCCGATTCGACTCTATTGAAGCCGTGGACGCGGCCCGGAAGCAACACGGCGTTTCGCGGCACCAGACTGGCACGATTCGAGGCGTGACGAAGATGAAGTACCGGTGCAATCAGTGGAAGCGGAATCAGTGCCTGTACAAGATGTGCTGCTTCAATTCGAATGGTATCTATGAGCTGTATGCCAGTGGCGAGCATGAACATACTGTATCTGAGCCGAGGATTACACGGGATCGACGGCCGAATGGGTCGCTGAATGCTGGGGGCAGTGATGGCTCGATGGTACAGCCCGACTTCAATGGGCTGTTGTTGCAGAATGTGCTGTTGCAGGCCTATCAGAACCTGGCTGCTAATAACATTCTTCCGGTTAGCTCCGATGCGACCCCTGTTGTAGCAGTACCGTACCCGCTTGGGGGTTTCATGCCGCCGGGGCCGAGTGGATCTGTCCCTCCGCCACCGACCTCCGTCCCTCTGGGGTCCATCCAGCCTTCGGCGCCATCTTCAGCCCCGATCGAACTCAAACAACCAAAAGAGCAGCTCGAATCCTCCGAATTCTCCGACATCGAGGTCAAAATCGAGCCCATGGACCCCACCGAACCCCAGCCACCGCCACCATCCCACGAGGCTCCAGACCACTCCCCCAGTAAGCGTCCCAGAAGCGAAGTGCCATCGCCACCGACCGAATCCTCCATGCCGACTGCCTCACTCGGTGGCATGCCCCTCTCACTGCCAGAATCCTTATTGAATGTCTTCCAAGAAGTGACCCGAAACGACGAAAACGGCACCGATTCCCGAAACTTTTCCCTATCCTCCGGGACGACCATCAGCAGCCTTCTCAAAGTCGCCACAGATATGCAACTTGTTTTCGTCTTCGATGCGCGAAACGCCGCCGAATTCTGCCTCACCAAAGCGGGTTTCAATCTCGCCGTCGTTTTCCACGATCGAAGGAAGCACATCGACGTCAAGATCCGCCGAAACGACCTCACCGTCATTGAAGAAGAAGTCTGGAAAAAGGGTGACTTCCAGCAGTTCATCTGGGCCGTTCGCGGAAAGTGTGCCTTCGTTTTTAGTGTGACCAATTTGGACATGTAAAACTTGTAATTTGTGAAACTTGTAAGATTTTGACTATACGTGAAAATGATATAAACTTGGTGCTTGTCTGTATTGGTGTTTTTGGACTGGAGATAGCATTTATGCGTTGGAATGTCGTTGAAATACCTCTAATTGGTACACTAATCTTCCGATTTTATGTAAAATGTTTGCTTTCAAGATGCGGGAAATGATCAAATGGGTCTTCTTATCAGCGATCTCAACTTTAGCCATGTCTAGTCATGATTTGTACATATTTTCCCACCCACTGTCTACTTCACATCTTCCGACAATGTTTACACTAGCAAAACGATCACAATTATCAGGAAAAGTCTACGATGTCCGATGGCCACTATTGGACGGTACCAAAACGTGTAAAGCGCCGGAAAGTTTTGTGAAAACACACTTCACATCAGCATTCTATCGCTTCAAAAGACTCAAAACCAATGTAGACAATACTGTAAAGAAACGACAAGGCAGCCTATTCGTCTTTATAGACATGCTGAACCAGCTAGTATCCATCTTGCTATCACCTTGCTCATTCGCTATCAGCGAAAAGGTTCCAAAATCTACCGATACACAGCCCATAGCTCTCATAGATCCCTATGGATTCGGATGCACCGTCGCCCATGCAAGGGCTATCGGCGCCAAAATAGCCTACGTCGCTCCGATGATCGAATCCTCCACAATTCAAGCCCTATCAGATTCACCTCTGACAAGTTACGCTTCGTCCATGATCCAAGGCGGGATTGAACCTAATCTCCGAAACCGACTCGGAAATGCCATTGGTCATCTTGTGTTTAGATTGTTTTTCGTTCAATTGCCACTGGCTAAATGGTATTACCCCCAAAGTCGGGGTCTGAAACACTTCATGTTACCGACAGAATCGATAGTCTTCGTGAATGGGCACAAATTTGTTGATCAAGTTCTACCCAGGACGAATCTAATTGTCGATATTGGTGGATTCCATGTTGAACATGAAAACAAAGTTTCTGAAGATGTGAAAAATGTAAGCAAAACACATCTTATGAAGTCAAAAAACTGTGTTTTTAGCAAATTGCAAGCTTTTTGACACAATACGACGACATTGTCTACATCTCACTTGGCACTTTTACGGCAGATGGACAGTTTCCAACACTTTGGAAGAAAATGTTTGTAAAAGCGATTCTAAAATACCCTAAAGTTGGGTTTATTTGGAAGTTCAAGCCGGAATCTGTTGAGAAACCACCGCGAAACTTGTTATTGTTGGATGGGTTCATTCCACAGAACAGCTTATTAGGTAAGACAGAGTGCTTTTCTAGTAAAAAACTTACATTTTTGAATTCAGAGTCGCCCAAAACAAAAGTGTTCATCACAAATTTGGGTCAGAACAGCTTTCTTGAAGCTCTACAAAATGGTGTTCCAATGATTGGTAAGCTTGTTCTAGCAGTCTTGATGCTTTTTGATTGACAAATTTAGGCGTTCCGATTCTTGGCGATCAGTCAGTAACGTCAGAAAAGGTGACCCGGCTTGGTGTTGGCATTGTGTTTTCATTGCCTGAGGCGACGGATGAAATCTTAACAAACGCAATTCGAAAATGTTTGGACAGAAAGTCAAAAATCGTCAAACGAAGTCACCAGATTCGCGACATGTTGTCCCACGAGCGTGAATCAGGCATCGCAACAGATGGATCTCATGCGTTGTCAAGATTAGCTAAACTTAAACAAACTGATTTTGACAAGCTTTATCTACCAAAAAGTGCCATCCCATTCTACGCGTATTGGATGCTTGATTGGATTTTGGTAACTTTAATTTTGGGAACTTTCCTTGCTCTCTTTTGACAGACGCTCACAATGACTATGATCTCATCACTTTCTTATTATTATTATGATCTCAAACAACTAAACCCGCAATAAAACTGATTAAACCTAACTCAAAACTTTGGAAATTCATACTTTTTCCTACATTGCGAACTTTGAAGGGTGTCAGTGACGTTCCTTATGTCGTCCGCTTCTGCCTGTTTGAACAGTTCACCCATCTCTTTCATGGTATACGTAAATGGAGGACCTTCTTCATTTGTTTCCTAAAAGATTAAATTTCAAATGATGTATTTTAAATTGTGTCAAAACCATACCTCATGCCACTTTTTGGAGCATCCAAATTCAATTATTCTTTCGGTTACATTTTGGTTGTTTCTGAAAACCGTAATTTTGGAATACAAATGTTAACAAGTGGATCTACAAACCGGAATGTCCATGTAGCCAAAGGATCAAACAACTCGCTCGAATGAACCAAACCAAATTTAACCCCGTTCCACACCCACAGGCGTCTTATATCTTCACTAACGTTCGTGACCACTGTTTGGGAATCAATGAGAATAAGGTCTTCGAGGTGTGGATTTAATTGGAGGAAATCGAGTACATCGCACCATCGGTATTGCATATTTGTTGTTAAATTGACGATTGAAAAGTTAAAGTTGTTTGCGAAACACTGTAAATTTGCGTCGACGAGGTTTTGCTCTTTTTTTGATAGGGGGTATGGGTGGTCGGCGAGGATTGATCGGATGATGGTTACAGCTGGAGAATTCCGTTTTTTGTTGATATTTGGAGTGATAGTTACCGTTGGAGCCGTTAAACTGTATTTCTGTTTCCGTCGATACGGTAGTCGTAACATTGTTCATCGAATTGGCATCGAAATTCGAACCCCTCTCCGCTCTTAACCTCACTTTTTCCTCCGTCTTTACCCTTTCTGGTGTCGGTGCAAATATATCGCTGACTAGAAGATCATAAATAAGCCAGACATAGAACAGAAAACATAGAACGAAAAGAAACAGGGCAGGTTTGACCCGAATCCTGGGTTGTACCATCATGCCAATGCTGGGAAGCCGTGTCGACTTGCCACAATCTCGCGAAATAAGGTCCACTTGAGCGAAAGTCAAACTGGGACAAGCACCCCGAGGGTTATTGCCCAAGAAATATGCAAATCAAAGCCCATTGCGCGAAGCCGCAAAGCCAGGGAAAGTGCGTCCACCTGTGATCGGTTTCTGGGTACATGCCGGCTTACAGGGCCGCAATGCGCGAAAGACGTGTTCACACATGCGGGTCAAAAAGTTCAAAGTGGCTATTTGGGGGTGTTTAGGGGGTCTTGGACACGGTGGACTGGGAATGGGGCTGGGCGAAGATGTTGCTGGAATTCCTTGACCGCTCAGTTTTGGTCCGATTTCTCAATCCAGTGATTCTAACCATCAGCCACCATGACCTGCGCTAATCCCGCTTCTCAACCCAAAATTCTTCCAATTGGAGTCTGTCAACTTTGCCATCGCGGCATTGCTGGAATCAAATCCCTCCAATTGCCATGCGTCCACAACTTCCATTATGCCTGTTTCGCCAAATACAAAAACTGCCAATGCTGCCCAGTTTGTACGGTAAAGATTCCCACCTCCAGCAAAACCCGAGGCTTACGTGTATCCCGTGCCCGTAAAATTACCAAAAAAGCCTTCACACCGTGTCTACAATCCATCCCTGAGGACCCTGTAGCCGTTAAACCAGTCCGAGAACTGGAACGGAAGGTAATGTATGCCCTTTCCTTCCAATTCCCGCCTAAACAGGTGGCATCCTACTCCACCAACGAACTTCTGGACATGGTAACTACTGAACTTCATTCTGGATTCCGACAAACTAACCCTACAAAAGCCTTTATCCACGGTTTGTATGCCTGCTGGCTTTTGCGACACTTTCCAGAGAAAACACACCAAAGTTGGACCCAGTTGGCCAATACGACTACACTATTTATTGACAAAAGTCGATCTAAATTGAACTTTATAATGCAGTGATAGTTTTTTTTGTGTTTTTGTACAGTTTTGCAATTTTAATAAATTTTTATCAAAAAATATTGCTTTTTCGCACCAACACCCCAGCACTCGCCGAACATCTTCTCCCGCCATCCCTAATGGTCTAGTGGTTAGGATTTCTGGTTTTCACCCAGGCGGCCGGGGTTCGATTCCCCGTTAGGGAAGCCTTATTTTCTTCTTTTTTCCCAGAATTCAACAGATCAGTTAGATTTTTTGGAATACTTACCAAACTGTAAAAAGTTCTCCAAATGCTCGGTTCAGCCTTCTGGAACTTCTGACGTGACATGTCAAGTTGCGCAAGCAGAACGTTAACCGGACCCGGCTGTCAATAAAGACAGTGGCTAATGATTGCTGCGTGATGTGTATTCTGTATTCAGTACACAACGTCGTCGCGCAGGAAGAAATTGACGTCAAGCCGACAATCAAGCCAGCATTCTTCACGGAAACGTCGTCGCTCGAGGCGCGTTGCTAGCGGCAGTGTCCAAGGAAAAAAGTGCGCACCTAGTCGGTCTCACCACGAAGCAGTCGTGCATGTGCAAGTGACGCCGTGGTCGCCCGAATCAGTCTGCTCACATTCAAAGCACGCGTCCTTCGTCTTGATTGTCTTCGATTTCGTTATTACTAGTTACAAAATATTAGCAGCTTATCTATCCCACCTCCCGGGTCAATCACGTCGCTGTTTATGGCTTTCGATGCGTTTTTTAGACGCGTAACGTCGAACGCAAACCTTCCTCCGATAATTGTAAACTTTTGGGGTCAGTTTTTTTATATCCATTTTTGTCAGACTATGCTAATATCCCTAGGACCTTGTTAAAAAAGCTCTTTCAGGCGCCGCCACCAATAATAATTCACATTCCGAAACTTGTGACCCCGCCACCGAAGCAAAAATGTCCGAAGAAGCGACTGACACGTTCACCTGTTCCGTGTGCTTTGAAGAGCAGCTCAAAGAGATCAGTGTAGCATGCACAGAGTTCGACGTGCCCGACTTTGGTGAGGCTGACAGCTCCGACGACGACGATTTCACGGACGACAGCGACTCCGACGATGAGGACATGTCGGGAACGGCCGTGTCGGATGAAAATGACGCATCGAAAGCGGTAACCAAGTCGGATTCGCCCGAAAAGAGGAAACCCCACGTCGCCCATCGCTTCTGTGCTGATTGTGTTCGTGGTTTGGCGACTTCCGCCTGCGATGATGCCCCTCTTGCCAAGGGCGGCGTCGGACTGTGTTGCATGGAACGAGAATGCAACGGTGTTTTGCTCCTGAGCAACTTCCGCCGGTTTCTGGACACTGATTTACTGGCTCGATTGGAGGATCGGATGCAGCATGAGACGTTGGTTCATGCGAAAATTAAGAATTTTGAGCGGTGAGTTTGATTTTTGGAGCATTTCGACGATTTTGGAAAACTTTTTAGCGTTTTCGAGGTCTAATTATATATAATTTCCAGCTGCATCAAATGCAACTCCGGTCAGATCATGCACAACCGTCCCTTCCAGCGTCGAAACCTGAAATTCGTCTGTCAGGAATGCGATGCTGCTCATTGTCGGCTCTGTAAGTCTCAATGGAAGAAGCTCCATCACGGTCGGACTTGCTGGGAGTTCAAATGGGTCATGACATATCGCTATGGATGGGACAAGATGGGTACCCCGGAGTTTGTTGATACCGATACGTAAGTCCAATTCACTTTTTTAGTCAAAAAAATATATAAAGTCTCACTTTCAGCGCCAAAAAGCTCACCGAAAACATCATCCGCCAATGTCCCAAATGCAACGTCAGCTTCATGAAGTCCTCCGGCTGCAACAAGATGGTCTGTCGTTGCGGTGAGACCCAATGCTACGCCTGCCGAGCCGTCGCTGTCGACTACAATCACTATTGTAACTGTACTTCGAACAAGTCCCGCAAAGACTGCTGCAACAAGTGCGACCTCTTCGACGACGTCAAAGCCAAGGAGCGGCGAACCCGGGACGAGCTCCTCACCACTGCCAAGCGACGCCACGAATCGACCAATTCCCCGCAAAAGCCGACTTCCAGCGCGCCCTCTTCATCCAACGATCACAACTCGAGCACTTCCAGTATTCGATTCACGGCACCAAAACGGACCAATCGTCGACATTAAAACCAAAAACCCGATAGTAATACCCATCCATGATTCCTATATCTTTCAAATTGACATTTTATAAGAGACACTATCCCGCCCAATCATTGTTCAACTCGAACAATACCAAACTTTCTTTGGACCTTTGTAGAATTCTGACCACGGGTTTCACTGCAATGTGTTCCTTGTAACGAAAAACATGATAATTCGCTCCGAGAAGGATGTAAATACGTTTTTTTCTTTGTAAATCTTTATAATTTTATATCCATAATTGTTTAATTGTTATAAATACACCCCGTCTTATTGGATTGGTATGGTTCTAGTCTAGATTTAAGGGAAATCAAAAGGCAAGCAACTATGAGCAAAGAATTTGCGTGCACAGAGCAGGTTGTCCACGTTGATGAAGAAGGCCTGCTGCTCGTGGCCCCGCAAATCGGAATGGAACAAGAACCACGATGTTTTGACGACGCTCTGGATGAACTTCCTCGCAGGACTCAGAATTCCGGTGTCCTTCTCGTATTTGTGGCTGAGGTCGTCGCGGATTCGGACATTAAGCTGACAGACGTCGGGCTTTTTGGCTGTCAGATGGTCGAGGAAGGTCAGGAGCGATTCCGTGGTGAAGTAGGGCCGGATGAATAGGACGTCGGCGGTGTCTTTGCCGAAGCCGGAGGTGACTGCAGAGATGATTTGGGGAACGTCGGCTTCTTCGGAGTCGGGTTTGGTGAGCTGGAAGGGGGTTTGGGTTACTGTAGGGGTACTGTAGTTGATTATATAACGTTGTCGCAGGGATTTTTTCCCACATTTCAAAATTTTTTTTAAAATCAGTAGGGCGTTTTTAATTTCAACCGTGTTCATGGTTCATGACTACAACAAGTTAGCAGTAACTCATAAAAAAATCAGAGCTCGATCTTCAAAATGGAATGAACTACGCGCTTACAAGGTTGTTCGGCGGAAAACCGAGGTGACAAACTTTGTTGGTCCTGCGTTCTTTTTCTATTGAAGCTAGAGACCCCAGCTGGTGGTCGTTAGAAAGGGGAGATTTTGGGCTATTTAAAAATTACCACGACGTGATCTAGCTTGGCGTTTTTAAAAATTACGTGGTGGTTGATCATGCTACCTCCTGTGTGTGGTCCTACCCAAAATTGTTTTTTGCGATTTTCGGGAGCTACACTGTTTCTGGCTCAGAGTTGTTTTGTCTGAAGACTAGCACTGATACCCCGATCACGTTCTAAAAGTTTCCGGATTGAAGCGCGCTTTGGGGCTTAGTTAATTTTTCAAGGGCGGGTAGCTTTCGGGCTCTCAGTGTGCCTCCCGCGCGCCGCAACCTCTTTATATTTTTTTTATAAAAAGTATTAAAAGTGTTCTAAAAAATGCCTGAAACGTTTTTGAAAAAAGATGCATACGAAAATTTTAAACTTGGTGCAAAAAGTGGGAAAAAATCCCCGCGACAACGTAATAATTGGCATTTTGACCCTATTATGATTAATTTTAAAGTCAAAAGGAATGTTATAACGATACTAGAAGCGATAAAACAGCTTTTTGAAACATTGGGTTACGATATGGGTTACTGTAGGGGTACTGTAGTTTGGAAAAGTGGCGAATCAGACTACATTTTGATAGTTTTTAGAAAAGTTCAGTGTGTTTGAAGGTTACTGAAGTCAACAAAATCACATTTTAAAACTATTGGGGTTACTGTAGAACTACGGTAGGGTTACTGTACCCAACAAAACACCCTCGTTTTTCTGCATTCCAAAAACATGTTTTATCTCCGAACCAGTTTCCCGGATCTTTTTAAGCCACTCTTTCCCAATCTAATCACACCTAAAGATCAGATAACTCACAATAGCTCCATAGCTCTCCCCTCCGAGGGTGCCTTCGATCAGCCGCTTGCTCTCCTTGACATTCTCATTGAAAGCCAGAATCTTGCATGATGGATGTGCTTGCTTGATTTGATACTCAATCGTGATATCAGTGCCCATTCCGACGGAGCCGACGTTGCATGGAAGGAGGAAGTCATGGCTAGCCAGGAACAGTTGGGTGCCCTTTCCGTGGCCGATCTTCGGGCCGTTAAGTGTCACCAATTGCATCAAATTAGTCTGCTTCTCGAAATAAGCGCGATTACAAGCTGCAGTGACGTTGCCAATGTCAACAAAATGCCGGAGTTGCAATCTGGCTCCACTGCCACTGCTGATGATTCTGATGAGGCCATTGGTTTGACCGAGAAGTGCAGAACCGCGAGCAGCGCCGTGGATGCATTTTCGAAGAAGGTTGATTTTCTCGTTGAAGGTTGGGCATTGTTTACAGACCTGGAAATTGGCAATTTATGTAAATTGTGACAAAATGGGACGTGAAACTGATGCATTTTCAGCGCTATTATCGGACTTGCGTCCATAGCGCAGTGGTATAAAGCGCAAAAATTTCACGCACAACCACCGGGTTCGAATCCCGCACCAGCCTGGTTAGGACTAGTTGCAGTTCATTTGCTTCAAGCCCGCTATTACTGGTGCCAGATCAAGAGTACCTTTCCCATTGATCTCTCCGGCATTGACGGAGGTATCGAGATAAAGTGCCGACACTTTTATTTTAACTTTTTAGAAAGATAAAGAAAAACTCACGGATTCATCCTCGCATCCTTTAGTTTTCTCCTCGATGACATTCTTTTCGACAACTTCGTCCTCCTCGTCGATCAAAAGCCCTCGATTACGGTCAGCTTGCTGGGTCCAATCCCCACAAATGACATACATAACATACAACATAATCGCAAAAGTTGCCATGATCTTCCGTTTGCCAGAAGTGGCAACGAAAAAGCGAACACGTCGAAGCCAAATGCTCATGACGCCGGCTTTCCAGGATGCTCCGAGATGCGACAAACTGAAGTGACCTCCGGGGGAGCACCGATCCAAGGCTGGCTATTTAAAAATTTGAAAACGTTGACCAGCTTTATAATGCGAGGGTCACGCCTTCACGCGAACAGACGAAATCCCGGTGGCGAAGATGTTTATCCGCGCGACTTTATGCGTTGTGAGGATCCAGTCAAGGCTTCCCGAGTCACCGATTTATGTGGATTGATGCGAAAAGAGCACCAGCTGGTTTCCGGACTCGCCTCCGGCAAGACCGTGGATCCGGAATGGCATCTGCCACGCTCAAGAGCAGTGAGGGTAGAGACCAGTTTAACCTGTTTTCCGTTGACTTAGATGCCATGTTATAACTTTTTGCAAGTGTCTGCAAGTCTGAACTTTCTTATTCAAATCATCATCAATCTACTTTGCAGTTGTTTGTTTTTGTCCTTTCAAAATAGCAACTATCTACCGGGTAAAAGGGAAAGGCATGTGATTTCAGGCATTTCAAGGTCACCCAAATGACGACAACAATCATCGCTATGTGATCAATGTTGTCAAATTTGAATTTTATGATGTTTCTCATTCAAAAGCAATAAAAATGCATAGTTGTGATACGATCGCCCTAAAAAAAGTCGAAAAGAAGACTGATTAGAATCAAATCGTTTTTACATTAGATGGTTTTGTATGACTGAACAACAACTTTGATTGTCATTTTTGTCTTGCAGTCGTGATCACTTACCATTTACAGGTGTGTTTGGAGTGGTTTGATGGGGACAAGTCTATACAAAGAGGCCATTGAGTGCATGGAAAGTGTCAATATCGGCGTTGGTCAAGTTGTAAAGTGGCCAATTGCGTTGGAAAGTCGGGTCAATTGCGTTTGTTTTGTGATTTATTGAAGTTCTGGGAGAACGTTTTGACATTTTATTGTTTCGATTGCCCTTTTTGGTGGTTATTAATGGTAACAGTTGTGAAAAATAGTAGCAGCCCCTTGCCAAAAGCCGTAAATACGCACTTTTTGTGTTCGTGCCAGCAGTTTTGACGCACCAAACCGCGTCAGAATGCTTGGCTGACGCTGTTTGGTGCGTTCCCGCCAAGCTGTGATTCACTTTCGCCGCCGACGGCACCGTTATTTGCCCGTCTGAATGTCTGAATCGCAGCGGCTCGGAAGAATGTCCTTTCTTTCGGCCGACATCGACAACGATCGCGAATCACATCGTTGGTTTGCTCATTTACTGACAGCCAACGGGCCTCAGTCCTGTTTACATTTGATCGTCACTTTGTCGGACGTCGTCGGCAAAAGTGGGCCCATGCAAAGATCAGCTTTTTCCATCCATTCGTCTGCGCGAGTTCCGCCAGGCCACGTTTTTGCTTCAAAGACAAAACAAAGGAATGTATTTCCAAGTGGTATTGGCGTTGAAGCTTTTCGCCTTCGCCGCGAGCGCCAGAGATTGCCATTTGATTGTTTATGTTTTTGATGCAGTTTTCGATAGATTCGTTGTTGTGTCTATGGATTTAGCGCCATTTGGATAGGTATCGGAATGCGCTGACTTCAAAACTTTGGCCTTTATGCATTTCAATTGACCTGCCACGCCTATTTCCCTGAATCTGTTTATCACCTATTGTACACCAAGTATGAAACAAACACGACACCTTAGTCAGTCTTCGAGACCGATTCGGCTTCTCGATGCGCTCATCACCCCCGTTTTGCGATCGCTCGCCTGTCTCCTTCCAAACTTCGAAGTGATTGATGAATGATTCCCATTGTGGGTGCCTTTTTTAACCACGAAGCCGATAGATGCTCCCGATGCGCTGGAATTTTTAGGTTAGGGCAAAGCTCGCAAAAACCGAACCCGTCTTTTTTCCACCTACCCATCATCGATATTCTTGATGCGTCTTGCGTCAAACCGCGGCGGTCTTGTACGGCTTCTGCCGCATCTTCACGTCTACTCGATGTTAAAGTTGATTTATTGCCGTTTATATACGTCTATAGAGACCCCATGCAAATGGAAACCTGCAAAAATAGCTAAAAACCGCGCTGACATTCTCGGAATTTCTCTTTTTTACGATCTTTAGCATTTGCTTGCACTTTAAGCTACATAAACACCTTCTGTTTAACCGCTTTTTTTCTCTGTTTGCTCCCTTTTTTCGCACTCAGTCATAGCGATGATGCGAAATCGGTCTAACATAGCATTGACGATCAAAGTTCGATTAAGCGGTGTTCTTTCGTCGGTTTGTAAAAGCCTGGGAAAATTAAACTTACTAGTTTGTTTTCCTTTTCTTAAAAGCTTCCCCCAGGGCTACGTGCTCTCTGGCGAGCATTTCTTGATCTTCCGATTCCGATATTGCGATCCCCTGTCATACAGTAACACCTTTTTTCGCCGATTACACAAAAGAAATCGAGTCCCTGTCAATTGTGTGTCAATTTCTGTACATTAGCGACCTTCACAATTGCAATTGGAGGCCATAAAATCAATCATTGTCAAATCAACAGGTAGAAATAGCATGATCATCCGGTTTTATTGGGTTTCCGTTTAAGTTTTGTCGGTAGCAGTCATTAGAGAGGTTTGAAGGCAAAGGCATGTTTCAGAAAACCTGGCATTAGCGTGCGCGCTTACCTTTATGGAGGGACGGCGCCAAGGTCGTAACACAGCACGACCTCCATGGAGTACTTTCTTTTTGAAAAAAGGGACTTCTTGGGTGAGGGAAGGCGGCACCAGTGCCATCGTAACTTGATTCCTTTGCCGGTTGTCGGCCGCTTGACACTCACTTTCACTGCGCGCGTACCTTCATTCAGTTCCACAGTTGCGTTTCGGCCATCTTCAAAGCCGGAATTCCCTCAATAGGCCTCCCTCTCCACCAAAAAAGACTCCATTTAAAAATAACCTCCCATGACCATGTTCCTGACTTCATACTCATCTTTACCGTTACCCAAAAAAGGCCCGTTTTGTCGCTAGTCGCTCTCGTTGGACATTTATCGCCGGGCACAATCATCTGAGTTATGCGTGTTCTCGCCTATTTTTTGCATTGGAATTTTATGACCCAAAACGAAAAAGGAGCGTCCGTCGTGGGGAGAGAATAAAAGTTTTTGGTAAAGAAGATGCGCACGGTGGTGAATCGTCGACGACTGACTTACTCCCTGTGGGTTACCTACCAAGTATCAGTCGAAGTCGAGGTAGAGGTAAAAAGTCTTTTTTAAGTATGCAGCCCATGGCAAAGAGCGAAATGCATAAAATTGATAGCCTTTTCTTTCTTGTAGACCCTTTCGGTTTTGGAGTGCGAAAGGACAGAAAAAGCGAATGTTAAATTAGACAGCATGTTCGGTTCAATCAGACAGCTCTTTTTTGGCGTTTGAAAAAGTCTGGCTGGACTTACAGGTGTTGGGGAAGGGAGGACTGGATTGGATTGGCGATTGTTTTTGGTATGAGGCTGGCTTTGGATAGCTTTCGGGCCGTTATTAGTTGTTATTTTGAAGGGCGGTTGTGGTTGGTGACAGGTGGAACTGCTTAGGGGTCGACTTTGACCAGTGTTATGCTTGCAATTTTGGTTTTAGATCATGTAGTGACCCTTATCAGCTATCTAGCTTATATCGAGCATGTCCCGGTCAAGTCCGGTAACGCCCTTTATACTTTCATACCCGCATCTTCACACCTTTATTACGTCATTATGTCCGTTTTTTCGCCTTTCATCGCATCCCCACCTAACCCTAGCTGTCGGACATGCCAAACTTCACCCCTGTCCACCCTTATCAAGATGCTAACACATCTGCATGTTTGAAAAAAGCCAAGACCCTGCACATCTCCGCCGAATCGACGGACGGCGACCCGCATTCCTTGGCGGCGCCCTTATCTCGCATTGTTCCGCGCATTTTGCATCTCTTTCGCGTCCGCTTGCTGCCAGCCAGCCCCCGGCTCCGTCCGACGAAGACATAGTTTAGTTCGTATTTCCCCCCTTTCCATCGTAACAATTCATTCGATTTTTCGACTTCTGCCCTCCGTATACCATCGTTCGCAACCAGATTCATCTGAACACACTTACATATTATACTGCTTCAACGTCCGAACAGCATAGCTCCGCCCCCTTGACGGACACCGATTTCCATTTTTCAAAGGGCGCGTCTGTCGATCGCCGACTACTTGTTTCGATGGCTTCCGATGGGGGAAAAAGAAATTCTGACATTCTTCGGATGTTCTTGATTTGTTTTTTGCGCTTTTTGATTGCTCAATTTCTGTTTGGTTTTTAATGTTTTAACATTCGTCAAATTTGACGGATAAGTTTTCTATTCTATTCAATTCTGTTGCATGTTATCAGCCCTTTTTTATGACCGTATTACGCATCCCTTTGTATATCGCCCAAAAAATAATTTCACACCTCTCGCAGCCTGTTTGCTGTTTGATTCCATCAGCTTTTTGACATTCCTTTCATCACATTCCGCGATGGCTTCCGTCTTTTATGTTTTTTATTTGATTGTATCTGTGACTTTTGCACGCAATCGGTTGGCATTATTTGTCTTTTTGTGTCAATTTGTTTGATTTTATTTGGTGATTTTGGTTGAAAGTGTTACACCTGATATGGCGATTTGCGACCACCTCATTAAGATTGTTGATGTGGGTACTGTAATTGGTGGTGATGTTGGTTGACTTTTGAAAACATACATATCTCTGATATGATCTTTGTCGCTCGCTTTTTCACGTCCTTACTGACGTCCGAGGGGGCTTATGTTGACGCTTTTGGCGCAGCCAGTTTTCTGAGGAATTTTTGGAATGACGAACAGGCTGGGGCTGTCCTTGGCGAGCCCAGCATGATCACTTTCAAAATTTTGATGCGCTGATACACGTGAATGCATTGTTTGAAGGGGTAGTCTGAGAATGGAGGCTTTTGTAACGGTAATGATGGTGTTCTATGTCGGGGAGGATGGGTGGCTTATCAATTTGGGAGGGTTTCACTTTTAGCCTTTTGAATTTTGGTTTTTCATTGCTACGAGTCGCTTAGATGGTGGTTAACTTTGTGATTTGGCGATTCTGATGGTCTTTGTGGTCCGTTTTTCGCCATCCTTGGGAACTATCAACATGCCTGTGCTATCCCCATATGTAGTCTTTCGGCATCTCAGCCTTGTCTTAGTGCCGCTTCAATGAATCACATTTCTCCACGGTGCTGTTTCCCCGTTCATTACGAACATCGGTCTTGTCAGCCCCAAAGGTGACGAACGAACGATGATTATGGATGGTTTCGCAGTCAGTCGCCCGTCAGCCTTGTCTTGCTACCTTCTTAATAATAACCGCAAAACATCAGTCCCTTCCCCCTGCCCCAACATTGACGCTTCTTATCTATCTGAATGCATGCACACATGCACAATCACGTCTCGACGACGACCTGCGTCGCTGCCGTTTCTAACCTCGACTGCGCTCCGCCGCGCTCCGTTAATGTGCCCACGCCGTCGGCATGTCTGTCGTCGCTCGGAGATCCGATAGATCGCGTCGCGCTCATAACTTTTTCACCCCCTCCAAACGTCGACTTCCCGAAACCAACTTGCCCGCTGTATGGTTTAAACTTTTAACGTATCCCATCCCCTGCCTGAATCGAGTGCGCGGGGCTGCGTTGCGCGGGAGAGCCTTTTTTGTCGCTCGGTCTTCCGTGAAACTTCTTCGATGTGGGTGACAAATGAAGCCATCTATTCGGTTTCTTGTGACTGTCTAGAAGGTCTAGAAGTATCTGAATAACAAGTCCCATCACAGTGGTGACGATACCGGGTGACAGTAACACCGGTACCGATGTAGGTGTGTTTGTCTGTCAGCCCCTGCCTGCCTTCTATGAGAATTCCGATGCATTTTTCAACCTGACAGAAGACAGAACCCGAATCTGTTGTCATTGATCGATCCACTTGTCCATCTGCATCGGGTTTCCGTGATTGTGAATGTGATTAAATTCCTCGCGCCTTCTCCATTCGTCATTCTCGACGTGATTCACGTTTTTTGCGCTCCTACCGCGATAACAGTAACGTGTTCATCCTGCGTGCGTGCCCACGGAAGTGACGTTCGTGCCCACCTTTTTTTTCGGTTTATCAATTGCTTTTCCAATCCTTTCAACCTGGATGGTCTTTTTACTTTCTATTGACGTGAAGCTTATGCTTACTTAACTTTTTCTTTTTCAAAATCAAAAGTTAACAACCCTTTTTCGTTCCGCTGATTCCGCTTTCTATTATAAAATGCCCAATTTAAATTCCGATCAGCTTACTCGCCCCACCATTTCCTGTTTCTATCATTTTCGTAGCCTTCGTAATGTACATTTATCGCCCCCATCTCTCTCCAAATATGTCTAATCGAATGTAAAGTATGAGACAGCGATCGAACAGGTAATCGGCCTGGGCCTGCGAGGCAACCACTATCCGACCTGGCCACCCGTTTGAGGTCGTCGTCTTATGGCGATCGATCGACGACGGAAGCGGCCTTGGCCCAGCGCAAGGCAAGGTAGGGGTTCTTCTTCTTTTGGCTGCTTTCAACAAAAAACTGACGAACGATAAAGAGGGGCCATGGAGTAAGTGGTTGCCGGCGGCGGGTGTTCAGTCTGGGAAGACCAAGGTGCGCAAGGGGTCGTCAAGATACGCACCAATGGACACATTTGCATGCCTTTACGGGGATTGGGAGTCGGGGAATGTCGGGGAAGACATGAGCTTTTGTTGGAAAGTTGGGGTGCGCGGGATTGGATGTTGCTTTTTGGCATTTGTTTGGGGGTCATGGGTGTTTTTAGGTTGTTAGGTTGATTTTGATCGGTTTTTGATGTTGTTTATTGATTGATTTTGTGTTTTATTGCCATTTTGTGGTTTTTTGGCCTACTGTATGCGTAAACTTGGTAATGTATTCTCTTTTTTTGTTGTTATTTTGCTGTTTTGGCCCCCGTGAATCGCGTTTTAAGCTATTTTACGTCCATTTTGTAATCTTCAACCCTCCCTCTCCAGATGGACGACCCCCTGCAGCATGCCCTTCGCTGCCAGCCTTCCACCTCGACCTCCACCCCCTCCCGATCCACCGATCCCGTCTCGCCGTCGGGCTCCAATGGCAGCGCCAACACGACTACGACCATGTCCTCCAGCATCGCCATCAGCCCACTCCAACAACAGCCATTGAAACAGATTCTGCCCCTCCGATCACCGAGCCTCAACACGACCACCAGCACGGCGACTCCAGGCAGCGTGAAGCGGCTATTCAGCAAGACGCCGGCGCCATTATCAGCCCGAGCGAGACTAGTCCCATCCATCTTTGCTGTCTTGCCACCCACGCAGAGACTCGTCCAAGTCTACACGCTGACGAAGGAGACCTTAGCCATCGCGGTGGAGCAGAAGTGCCCTGTCTGGGATGTCTATCACTGCTGTTGCTCTCATTTGGGCATCGACGACTCGCGATTTCTCGGATTGGCCCTCCGGATGCCGAGTGAGGGGATCGGCTGCGACAGTCCACGGCACGAGTACTACTTTCTGCAGAACGATCAGAAACTTACCAAATATGTGCCGAGCAAGTCGAGAACATGGGCAAAGGTACGTTTTTTGAAACTTAATCGGGGTTATTGGGTGTCTGTGCATGTTCGACGGCAGCAATCCATCATAATTTTCACTTTTCATTCCATTTTGGGATCGAAATCCCATCGGAATCCGATCCAATCCCATCGCCAGCGGGGATATGTATCAATGCCTGCGCGCCGCATTCTTGCTGTCGGTTTTTCTTTATTTATCGCTTTGGATCCATCCGTGTGTGGTTTAGGGCCTTCTTTGCGGCTTTGTTTCCGGCGATTTGAGCGAAGAGAAAGGATTTGGTTTGGTTTGATGAATAAGGCATGTTATGTGTCGTGACTGACGCATCCGTGTTGCAAGTTGGTCTTTTGTGGCAATCGATACGGTAGATATTCTGTACGGGACAAGATAAGACATCGGAATGCACGCCGAAGGCTATATTTCTCGTAAAAGGGCATTATCGATGGCCACCTGGCTGCCTTTTACGGACATTCTTGGCGCTCAAGGCCAAACTTGACTTCCCTTTCACCTTTGCTGATGACCATGCAAATGTGTGCCATCGCCGTCGCGCCTATCTGTCACCGACCATCTCCTTCTTCGGGCCAGCCGCCGCCGCCGATCGGAATGTGAATGTGCTACCCTATCTTTTCACCACCCCAACTTCCACCAGTAACGTGTACATACACATTTTTTATAATCTTCTTCCTACCCCGCTGGCGCCGGTCCGATCTTGCGCACCGATTAGAAGGCACTTTGCATGCGCCTCTACCCTAGTCAGAATGCAAAACCAAAACTAAACTGCATAGCCATAGGGGTCCGCATGTAAGAAAAGAGCGTCAGAAATTCCTCTACACATACCCTAAAGGTGCGAAAGACGTGTTTTTCGGCTAATCGCTCCGACGTGAGACGCCTTCAGGGTCGTTGGGGTAAAAAATGTTGTTTGTTTCCCGTCTTCAACTATACTTATTGATTGAAAACATCATTTCACCGTCAAATAGTGACTTCAAAACAAATAATCGCCCCCATTGCATCATAAAAAACCACCCCAATCATCGATTACTTTCGCGCATTCCATTCTCTGATGTGGTAACTTTGCGGAAAGCTATCCGATAAGCCTTATCAGCTCAAAAATGCAATGATCAAACAGATGATTTGAGTTGAGCGAAAGTGAAGTTCTTCTCGAAAGTGGTACCCTTTTTGCATTGTTTTGCATGCACAAACTGTCTGTCAAACATTGTTTTCGGTTAAAAAAAGCCATCAACAACCGATTAAACTTTAAGTTAAATACGATTTCATGTTCTAATTAGACAGAAAAAAACCAAACCTCAAAAACCAGACGGAAATGAAGTCACGTTTTTGTAGGTTTCACATTTGAAGAAGTGTTTCATCCGTCTTGTTTAGGCGATGCTGCGATTGGAAGGAATGCACGATTGATTCATGCTTTTGTTGACATAGCTTTTTTGGGGAGACGTTATCGTCATAGTTACTATCAATGATGGAAATAGGGCTGACAGTGGGAAAGAACATGCGCAGGCAGCGGTTTTGGTGATAAGGAGTGGATCTTTGGGGGGTCTTTTGATGGTTTTGAGGGACAGTTGAACAAATACAGTAATTTCAGACAAGTGCCACAGACAAATCACCACTGTTGGTTTTGTACCTCCGAGTTCGAGTCTACGCAGAATGCATCGAAATGATCTCCTGCCGAGTCGCGCTTCATCATTACTACCTCCAGTTAAGGGAAAATTTGCTAGATCACTGGTCCGGGCCGAATTCCGTCAGAGAGGAACGGTGCTGGGAGCTGGCGGCTCTGGCTCTTCAGGCTGATGATGGAGCGGCGCCATTGGGCAACGACACGCCGAACAATGGCACCTTCCGGGCTGAACGCTACTTCCCGCTGTGGGTTATCAACATGCGAGGACTGGATTACATCCGGAAGAACATGCCGAAAGTGAGAACTGTTCCGGATTCGAAGTCTGTGGCTGCTTGTTCATTTGAATCCAAGAAGCAGTTTTGTCTCGAAGCGTCCCGAAGCCCTCTTCCTCTGAATTGCCATCTCTATGGCCTTCGACGCCACAAGCAGGACAACCAAGACAATGCCCTCCTCGGGATCACTGACAAGGGCGTCGATATGTGGGATGTCGGCCCAGAAGGCGAGCGGATTCCGATCCGATCACTTTGCTGGAACAAGATGGTCAGCTTGGCCTTCAAGCATCGCAAAATCACTGTTGGCGGTGTTGATAAGTTGAACACGAGCCTGTATGCGTGCAGCAGTGAGCGAGCGAGCTATCTGCTGCACTTTTGTCGGGATGTGCATCAGCAGTTGATCCAGATTAACATTCATTATGCTTATAAGAAACCGAGTAGTGAAAGTGAGTTTCTTTTTGGCGATGTTGAAGGTGTTAATGGTGCAATTTCAGTCCCCCCACCGCCCTGGTGCAAGGAAATCAGCGTCGATTCGACCCGAACCCACCGACTTCACGCCCTCCCGCCGATTCAGGCCTCATCGTCCGCCACTTCGACCCCGGCCCAGGCATCACCGGCTTCAAGCATCGTAGCCAGCCCTTCCCCGGCTCCGCCGATGCCGAATGCGCGTGGTGCTTCACCTCATCCATTGATGCGGATCCATGAGCAGCATTCTGTGGACTCCTTCGAAACCACTGATTCGAATTCGAGACAGTCTTCGACGAAAGAAAACCCCTCCACTGCCATTGAACCCGTGCCGAAACAGTCTGTGAAGCGGTCCAGTGGTGGCGCACGGGCTCGAATCTCCGGCAACACGTCATCGACAGAACGCCGGAATGGCAGGTTCGAACCAAATGGCTCCACAGCTCGTCACAGCAGAATCAGCCCATCCAACGATTCTGGCGACAGCCTCCCTCCGCCGACGAATGACATTGAAACCTTCCTGAATTCCGCTGCCTCACCACCTAGGTACCAATTTAGTGGCGATGAGGAGGTCAACAGCCAGATGACAACATCGACCATCTCCGCTGTCAGCATGCCGGCCATGTCGACAGCCCAGGGTGCGATGCCGATGGATGCTGCTGAGCGACGGGCTCATTTTGTGACTTCGAGAACCTTTGATGACCATGCTCGAGTTGAAACTACTCCTCTTGGTGGCCATGTCGACCCCGCTTCACGCAGCATGCATGATCTCCGCTCCAGAATGCCACCACCACCGTACATGCATGCCCTGGCCCAGCTTAATGGTCAAGCCGTTCAACATCCACCGGCGCAGATCCGTCAGTACCCGCCACCGCCGACGCATCAGACCCCGACCCCGCAGCGAATGCCGACGCGATCTGGCACTGTCATTGGAGCCGATACGGAGATGCAGGCCTACATCGACAGGCTAAGCATGCAGAACGGCGCTGTTCCACGGCCTCTGCCAAGCTACCCTGGCGAACAGTACATGGCTTTCCATCGTGGCGTTTCGGAGCCAAGATTGAACATGACTGTTCAGCCAATGCCCCAGCAGGCTATTGTGACCAATGTGACCAATGGCGCTCGACCGCCGATGAACCCAACTAGCAGTGTGACGCCTACCCCGGCCGATCCGACCCATGCCAAGCGGCGCTACGCTTCACGGTCACCGTCTTCTAGAGGAATCAACCGAGTCAAGTCGATGCCGTCGTCTGCTATGAGCGCGTCTGACTTGCAGGTTCGCAATGCCGAAGCTAATGGCACCGCTGCCGTGGCTACCACCACCAATGGCACGACCCACTTCGCCAAACAGCCACCTCCGTATGACCACGCTCTGCAGCTGCAGTCTGCCGCGAGCCGGAAGTCTGCGTTGGAGAAGCGGAACTCGACCAGTGGCATCGATATGGCCAGAAGCAAGCATCAGTATTCGTTTTTGCAGATGCTCATGCAGGAGAATAATATCAGTGGAGGTATGTCTTTGAGAATTTTGAAGTTTTTTATGTCTAATCTTGCCATTGTAGGTCTGCCATCCTCCTCCACCTCCGACGAGACCCTCTCCAGTGCCACCGTGACCCCACCCATGCAAGCCAACCTCAGCGGCTCTCCTCAACATGAATCCTCTGCCGAACGTCTGTCCCCCGCCTTCGAGGACACCATGGCCACCCCGCCCCGAAGCACCATCATCCCGCCCGCCTTTGCCCATGTAGCCTCGGCCGGTAGTGCTGGTGGTGGATCTCCGCCTTCACCGCCCTTCTACTACGCCGGCAATGGCGGCCCTCTGCTCTGGAACAACGGTGCCACTCGAGGCGAATACCTGTTCCAAGACCAACACATCCAGGCCCTTATCGCCAATGCCAATGCCAACAACGCTGCAGCGGCCGCGGCAGCTCATGCCAATGGAGCATACTACACCCAAGACAGATATGCCGCAGCTGCAGCGGCTGCCGTCAACGCCAATCCTGGGTACGTGCCTGTTTTCGAAGCGCTTCCACATTCATGGGTTTGATGGGTGCTTTGCTTTATCCCTTTTTTGACCGTTAAATTAAACTTTTTACCTTTCTTTTCTAATCACGCTTCTCCAGTGCGTCCAACGTAACCCTATGCCTTCCACATGCTACCGTTGTTTTACCGTATTCTACCTACCGTATGCTACAGTAACCCTAGTTGCTTCTTTTTTGTATGTTTCTTATTTTGCTTTGGTAACATTAAAGTACTTATTTTTATCGGTTTCTATGGCTTTTACAATCATAACTATGCTTTTTAAAACACACTATATCAATTTTAATCCATCAACTTTCAGTCTCTTCCAAACCCAAGCCGTCGTGGACCTCCCCGCGCCACCGCCCTACCCTCAGGGCAGCCTCGTCCGATGAATGATGACCCATTCGTCATCAGCAACCAATAGTTATTACAAAACAAGTATTTGAATTCCATATTTACACTTTCGTAAGTATTCGCGAAGCATATTTGTCCAACATTATCGTCAGCATCTGACGACCCCCATAGCGACTTTTGATAGAACAGTGTTATTCATTGAATGCTCAAAGCCAGCCACCATAGACGACTTTATATCTATCTATCTATCTTTTCTCAGAAACGCTAACACGTTTCGACCTTTTCCTCATTTTTCAAACGCAAAGGATTGAATTAAGTGAAATTTGCCAACACAAAGAATCATATGAAGCTCATCATGAACAAAGATTGCCTTGACCTTGCCTATTTGCCATGTTTTATTCCTAGTTGTACGTTTATGTGTAAATATAGTTTGGTTTTGAATGTTATACTTTTTTATTTGATTGAAATAAAGATAATTTGAAGATTTTGAGCAATATTTGAGGGTAAAAAATCAAGTTGAAATGATGCAACGGCATTTAGCAAATATAAAACAAATGAAAAAGCGTCAGAAACAGTGATAATGCGGCAAAAAAGTTTGAAATGATCAAATTGGAAGGATCACCTCGATTTACAAAACCTCATGGCCGCGCATTGGCGTAGTGTCCCGAACCATCACTCCTACGCGTTTTTTTCTTTCAACTTTTTCGCCGAGATTCTTCCTTTCCAACTTGCCGGATTTTCACCATTTTCACGTCAGTTTTCTTATCGTTTATCATTTTCGATTGCCGTAGACCACCATACAGTTGTGCTGAACGTGTTACCAGTTTGAATTTTGAGATTGACTGCGCAGTTTTTTCCAATTTTTGCCATTCCTTTCAGACCCCGAAAGTCCATCTCAACCATGTTTGCCCCTCGTCGCTTCGTCATCGCCGCTCGTTCGGCTGCTTCCATCGGCTCCAAGCGCGCCGTTCACAAGGGTATCGAGGGCACCCCGCCTATGCGCTACATGTCTGTCGCGGTAAGCTTTTTTGGTTCTCAAATCTCAAATTTTATATATAAAATCCAAAATTACCAACCAATCTCCCCCTTCAGGAGCGCATCGCCGTCTACGGCCTCATCACGGTCTCATTCCTGTCGTACCCGACGTATCTGATGATCAATCTGGACAACATCCGTCCGAAGGGAGAGAACTCGCTCGGCGACAACGCCCTGGCCGAGAAGGAACGTCGCGCTGGTCGGGCTTAAAGTCTAGATTTATGTTTAATTTTGCTCCTGTCTGTGTTTCAGTTTCAGTGTTTTTATTAAAATGAAGTTTTCGTTGTGAATTTACCGTTTCGGAAGGTGTATGGATGGATTACAGTTTGAAACTTCGCGGTTTTCGAGTGCGCGGCTTGAGTGCGTGCACGCGACGCCGCGCAAATTGAGAATTGGGTTCCAAGGCCGCTGGCAATAACCCGACAGCACTTATGTCAATGAGGCAATTTCCCTCGGAACAATGGCATCGATAGTGCGAAGCTAATTGCGGAGAATGACGCCGCTCCCGGTCTGCCTCTGGGCGTTGTCAAAATTGGCCTTTTCGACCTTGCTTGTTTGCAAATTGGACCAATGATATCCATTGTTCCATGACATCAGCACCAAGGGGTCGGATTCTTGTATCTCTCCACCCTCAAGTGTGATCGTTGATGTCGCGGCTTGCACATTTCAAAGACCTTGCCGCATTTTGCAAATTCTAGAACTTTTTATGTTTACATTCGCGTCTATCCTGCTAATAACTGCAAATATCCACCCTCCGTGAGGAGCTTTAATGATATCTGATTCACTTTTGAAGAATTTTGTGGTTTTTGTCTATCATGTGCCAGGATTAATGCTGATGTTTCTTGGCTTTGAAATTTGTTTTTGAATCCGATGCGTGGGAGCCGCCCTTGGTTGGCTTTGTCAAAGAAGCCAGAAGACAGTCTGCCTTTTGACTGGCTCTCGTCTAAAAAAGTCCTCCTGTAATTGATACCCGGCTGAACGGCTTGTCTTCCCCGTTTGGCCGGTATCTCCGAAACCCCAGAAAAAGACTTTCGACGACTCAAAATACGGCACCCGACGATTCTCGTGGCCCGAGTCTCGTGAAGTAATGTTTGCTCCCACAAGCCACGGGGGCTGTCGATCGTTTTTGGCGCAACATTCCTTTATTTGCTCACTGGAGGTCGGACTAACACTGCCCCAGGGCAGGCCTGGCCTGATATCCGGCCCATTTCAAGATGCTGCCATTTGGAAGTGACCCGATTCCCTGAAAAAGGGGTACCCATTTTATGGCACAAAAATTTATTGGAATTTTGCCATTTTTTCTTTTAACGGTCGAGTGCCCTTCCAGAGTGTTGTCCAGCTAAATTTAGGTCGGTCGAGGAAGGAAAACTTCTGCCCTTCAAAGAAGGTGCGAAACACCAGATAATGCCGACTATTTTCAGTTTTGCAGCCCATTCCGAGGTCATTGAGCTAGCCCGATTCGCTGTGTCTGAAGTGAAAGCCCTTCTCCCGGTCGACGAAATACGGGATAAACAGGCATGGTCTAAAGCACAATGCGGTGCCATAATCGACGACGACAGGGTGCTTCCGGAAGCGGCCCCGGATTCAGGGGGTTGGAGCCGGCGCCCGGCCCTGGAGGTGACAAGGTCGTGAAAAGTTGGCACTTTGGCACTCGTCGTGTTAACAGAGCCGTCCTATGCCTCTCGTGTTTATTCGTGTGCCTGCCAATAGTGCAGGCCTTGCCGACTATGGATATACTACCGGTGGGTGAGGGTTGGAGTTAGAGATAGCCTGAGGGCATTTGAGTGATTCAGTCATTAGTTACTTCATTATTTGCTTTTTTACTGTACGACAAATGTGTAAAAATCGTGTTTTAAGCAAAAAATTAGCTCAGAGCTTTCAAACATTTAAATTGATAGCTTAAGAGTAAGTGCGTAACAATACATTCATTTTTTTGTCATAAATTGACGAACAAGTTCAGTTTTATGACATTTTTTGTAAAAAAATTGGTCAAAAGTAGAAAATTAGCCCAAAATGCACTGTAATATTCGAGCTAATGGTCAAACCGTTCAAAAGCGTTGTTACCACCGTGTTATTTTTTTCTTAAAAAGTAAAGTTGGCCGCAAACAAACTTTTAATGAGATGTTAAAATCTGTTACGAGCCAATCTTTACTAGACAAATTCGATACATTATGAACAACGAGTTGAACAGTTTAACCATTGGTCCAAATGTTCAAATGCTTTTACAACCGTTTTGCTCACTTTTCCTCTAATTTTTTGAAAAAATCTTACAAATAGACCTGGTAATCAGTTTAATTACGTTTCAAAATCAAAAATTGACCCTACGATACCCATCTTCAGAAAGCATTCCGTCTACACCGACTGAGTCCTACAAGCCCGCACCGACCAGTTCGAGCCCGACCCTGTCCATGTCCCCCTGCTCTCGACGAGTGTCGTCACTCGGGGGATGCCCTCCGGCTGCGGCCCCTGATGCCACTAAGAAGCGTCGCTCTGTCTTTTCCTGCTGCTTCGGCTTCTAAGCTCGCCCCCACGGCGACGACGGAAGCGCCGGAGGGCTTTTCGATGACGGATGATGCCGTCGCGGTTACGATCGAAGCGACTTCGGATTCCCTCGACATGGACAACTTTCTTTTCGCCCCTAATTCTTTCTCCTGGCAATGGCTACCATCAGCTCACGATACTGAGGCGCCGAATTTCACGAGTCCAAGATTCGTCGGTGCCGATATCGAACATCATAACGGTCGAACGAGGGCTTCTCTGAGCTTCCATTTCCCAGTTGCTGTGGTTACAGCACGGTCGACCTTCCGATTGCGGATTCACGACATTGAGCATGCCGTCTGCTCCCAAGTTGTTAATTTCGACGGTGAACCCCGGACTGACGTACATTTCGCCTGCGAAAACGCGGCAGATGGTGATTGCTTCACGGCTGTTCCACGTAAGCCATTGTCAACCCCTATTACCCCTATAAATACACGCAAACATATCCAAAAGGTGTAAAACACCAAGAATCGGCCATCCCACGTCAGCCAGACACCCTTTCAAAAACAAACATTGGCAGACTGGACTCATTGTACGAATGTTTTCGGCTTTCCCAAACTTCCGGTCCCGCCACGAAAAGTTCAAAGCTCGCTCAAAGTATTGTCTAGATTCTCACGTCTAAAAAAGGCTCATGTTTTCAGCGTATTCGCCGCTCTGCGTCAGCGCCGAAAACGTCTCAGTGTCGCTGTCACGGACGGCTGGCGCCTACGATGCTGTTATCGAAACACGTGGGGTCGCCGTGAATGTCGGCAAAACAGGCAAATTCGATCCGAAATTGCAATATGCGGCTTTGTTTGGACCTTGTTCGCCGACCATTGAATCCTATGGATTCAGATTGGCAGTTCGGCCGAGGAAAGACAAATGTCAACTGCGAATTGACGCTATTTGGAAGCAGTCAATATGTAAAACGCCGTTTGAAAACTGTGCACAGACGGTACAAACACGACAAATTTAAAGAAAAAGTTGAACAAAACATGTTTCAGAACGTCATCAGAATCCCAAATGTGTCCCCCACAGTTGAATATGGGCTCCTTTTGTGTGTATTTCGGGATGCTGTGCCGTTTCCCGACAATCAAACGATGCTTCAGCAGTTGGCTTTAGCTAAACGCATCAAATGTAATAAACATTTTCTAATTACAGTAATTGCAATGAATAAATCCGTCATATTTCAGTGCCAGCAACAAAGTTCTCAACCTCATTCCTAAATGACGGCCAAATGAAAACCTATTTAGCGTATGGGGCCATTTTGCTTATCCTTTTCGCTCTGCTTTTGATAACCCTCATCCAGAAAAAGCGACAAAGAAAACCCCTGGCAGCGGATATGTTGCAGTTTTTGAAGTGAGATTTTTTGCATACTTGTTGTTGGAAATGTTGGAATAAACATGTTGTTTATAGAGCAGATGAATGGGAGCTTAATGACAGTGATATTACCATCCATTATGCAATTAAGATTGGACATGGTTCGACGGCGGAGGTTTATAAAGGTTCGTTTTTCTAAGTGCTTTGACAACTCAAATCACAAAACATTTTTATGATTTTTTTCAATGATTTTGTTTAATTTTCCAACATTTTGTAATTTAGGTAAACTGGCAAAAGACTTCAAAACACCCGCGAACGGCCCAGTAGTCCTAGACGAGACTCAACAAGTAGCCGTCAAAATCTTGAAGAAGGTATGTAGTTAACTCCAAATAGTGTCCGCAACTGGTTTTTGAACATTGTCAAAAAGCACAAAAACATGAAAGTACAAGCTGACTGGACGAACACAGGACACAGTTGTTACATACACATGAAACGGCTTTCAGAACGTTACGGAAGCCCAAAAAGCAGAGTTTTTATCCGAAATGGAGATAAACAAGCTTCTTGGACGCAATACACGCATCGTTGACCTCATTGGTAAGGGTCGAATGCACTTCCGGAGTTATAAAAATACACGTTTTTAGGTGTTATGCAATTACGACGACCACCGTTGATTGTTTTTGAAATCTTGCCAAATGGCGATCTGAGAAGGTGGCTACATAAATGTCGACAGTATGCACTTGAGGTGGGTGGATGGGACCTTGGAAGACACAAAAAACATAGATTAGACGCAAAAAGTTTTAAAAATTAAAAATTAATGAGGGCGTTTTGGTCGAAATGTGTGCCTATTGTTCAAAAATTTAAAAGACTGGTAACAGCCCCAAAATGAAAACACTATAATCCATCCCAGAAACTCTATAAGCTTAAATTTACCTCACCCGGTAACTCCTTGCGCAATCATACCCGGAGACCAGGAGCCCCTTAGTTCCTCCTAGCAACAAAGGACGCTTATCCGCGAAGCGCAAACAAAATCCATTTTGGCTAGCAACAACACAGCGCAGAACCGTCCTTGAAGCCACCCGATGTTGTGTACCCGGCTGTCTCGTACAGTTTTGGAGGGCTGGTTGCACCTGTACTCGAACAGCGGAACGAATTATAGTCAATTTTGTACAAACTGACTACAATCTTTCCGTTTTGCTCTTGACTAGTTGTTTGACATTTTGTATTGAAGACTCAATTTAAATGAAGCGTGGTTTTGTTTCAGCTCGACGGCCAGGGCTACCATCTGGCCGATATGGACGACATCAATGCCATCCCACAGGTCAATGAGGAGTTCGTTTTCACGCTGAAAAGGATCATCAGACTGGCTATTCAGATTGTTCTCGGAATGGTAAGTTGCATTTGTCTGAAGTGTGCGGTAATGGCGTATGGAGAAAACTTTTTTCCTTAAACTTTGTTTCAACTTTTTCAAACATGCAATTTAAAACAGTAGCGAATTAAAAAAAATTGGATTAACTGTAAAATAAAAAAACGATCAATCTTTCAGGAATATCTGGCAAGCCGTCAACTAATCCACGCCGATATTGCCACTCGAAATGTCTTTATCACAGCGAAGAACAGTCTTAAATTAGGCGATTTTGGCATGTGTCGTAAAGAATCTGATACATCAAAACTCAGAAGGTACACTTTTCCGTCTATTTTAACTAACACATTTTACAAGTTGTTGTTTCAGTTGCGTGTTGACAGACAATCGCGCTCGATGGGCTGCTCCCGAAATACTCACGTGTGATGCGCAATACTTGGCTTCTGATGTGTAAGTTTTCAAAAAAACAACTTTCTTTGAACGCAAAGTATCCCTTTAGCTGGTCGTTTGGCATCGTCCTCTATGAACTGATCACCCTCGGAGCTATCCCTTACCACAATGTCTCCGATGCAACTACCTCCCTGGCTCCTCTGCTAGTCGATTCGGGCTATCGATTGAGACGGCCCAAACTATGCCCGCAGAAAGTGTATGACATCATGACCAATTGTTGGATAGCAAACCCCGATGATCGGCCCTCCATTTCTTCGATTACTAATTCTTTGACTGATTTGTATGATGGCATTGAAACGAAAGACAACCATGCCAATTTTTATGTTACTGTAAGTGTTTTGATCAATTATAAGTCATTTTAAACAAAAAAAACGTGTTTTAAGCCTGATCCCGACCCTGATTTATACTTGCTCCCATCCGCCAGACGACCCGATACCTCTCCGAATCCCACTTCTTTGGGATGCCATGTCTCCACAGGGCCAATAGCGTCGAATGCACCTTCGCCTACAGATTCTCCAGCCCATACAGTTCGTGATTCAAATCCGACTGCTTCGACTGTTCCGCCTACTATATTGGAATTGGAGGGCAAACGTGGGCATGATAAGAAGATTCAGTTACTTCAAGAAGCAGAAAGGCTTTTAGGATTTAGTTAAACAAAAGCCTACACTTAATATGGTTTTGTACATACGATTTTAAGTTAATAAATATAATTTACGGAAAATGATGAACGTATACTAATGAAAAATCGGCTCAGAACAGGGTTTTCAGTGCGTATGGCAAAACAGTCAGTTCGTGCCAGTCGGTTGGTTTATCTCGACCAGTGACGTAGGCAGTCACGTGGATCGGTGGCTCAGTTGATAGAGCGACGGCACGGCAAGCTGTCGGTCGATGGTTCGAACCCATCCTCGTCATGCGGGTGTTTACTAGTCTACCAAACGGTCGGCGCAGTCATTACTGTAAATGTCCAATTGACGTGTAGCTCAGTTGGCAGAGTAACAGCCCGTAAAGTCGTGCCATCCACATATTTTTTTTCAAATTCAAAGTTATCAATCAAATTTTATTACCAACGTTTTGTTCAGTTTTTGCTGCCATCACGTGCAAACAATCGCCAGTCACTGACCGAGTGCGCCGCGGACTCGCGGTTATTACTCTCGACGGCACCTGCCCCAACTACGTGACAAAAAACGAGAGAGACAATGCCTCGCCCTGTTCGAACCAGCCAAGTCAGAGCAGCGCGAGATCACTCTGCCCTTTGTCTGTTTCTGTGCCGGCCGCGCCGATTTCGCGCATTGCCAGTCGCTCTGATCCACAGATATGGGCCCGACCATGACTGCTTCGGCATCGCTTCTCGGCCTCTGGCTAAGATCAATTTGTAGTTTCTGTTCTTGTAGTATTAACCTGCTACAAAGTGCCACGTGCACTTTCACGGTTGATTAATTTTTGGAACCTGGAGGTGTCGGTGGCTTGCTGCCAGCTTCCGCGGGTCGTCCCGGTACTGCACTTACCGCCGGCGACGGCCCATCCCCCGTGGGGGGAGAGTAAAACAAATCAGTTTTTAGTTGTAAAAAAAAGAGTTTATTAAAAAAAAGTTATCTGGTAATGGTTGTTCTGTTCTCGCCGTAGCCCGACATCACTAGCAAGTTACGTCGTCCACAAATTTGGAAAATAACTAGGAGCGGCCGAGCAATTTGTTCAAGCAAATCCAGGGGAATCATTTCGTCAAAATGAAACGTAAGTTTGGGATATGAACACTGGTATTTCTGAAAATTAAAAGAATTACGATTTTTAGAGGACAAAATTTAAACTTACGGAGAGAGCGTTGAACAAGAAGATCATATTGGTATCCCTGGGAAGTCGAAATAGCTCGATAGACGCCACAGGTTGCTGCGAGTTGATGTACTTACAAAGAGTGCGTTCGTAGTCGGATTCGTATGTGAGGTTTGCGATGTCGAGGCTGAAATAGAAACAATAAAAATAGTGAAAGGCTTAAATTTGACTTACTATAGACTTTGAAAATTGCCGCACAGTCTCCACAACTCTAAAAATGAAAACGGTTCGGTCATTCGGCATTCTGTAAAGGTGATCGAAAGTGGGTTAGCATGTGTTAGTAAAGTTCTGATATCGTGCGGTGTGAAAGTGCAATCACGTGCGTAAATGGTCTTGTTTCCAAAGCCAATTCTACTGTGTGTTAGTTTTGTTACTAATCCTGGTGGTGCTTGGACGAGGCCGATGCGATCCTCGATAATGGTGCATCGAAGCCGCTTCGATAAGTCGTATTCCTCCGATTCTGCATCTGATTCAGCTTTCAAAAAGACAGCGTCTTGACGAATCTGAAGCTCGCTACAGTAACGAGGTGCACAACGGTGAACAAAGCGTGTCAAGAGCGGCGAAACACAGGCGAGATCGTCGTGCTTATCCTCGGGGACAAGCTCGACGAGTCGGATGAGAAAGTCGGCGGTAAAGGCTTTGAGCATGGTCGATGAGGACATGACGTGTCTGCAAGGCATAAAAGTTAGGTTAAGCATGGTCAAGACACGGTCAGGAGCCACGAAAGCGTGCTCTTCGAGGTCGGCAGGTCGACACCGTGTCGCGATCGGCGGAGTGGCGCCAATTTGGCTCTGTGGTCATTTCGCGATCGGGTGTGGCTGAGAAGTAGTGCACTCGGACGCCCTTAGAGAAAACTGTCTCTTAGGGAACGATGTGCCATTGACGATAAGCGCAGTTTGAGCAGCTTACGGCATGATTTCAAAGCAACCGTCGACTGGGTCAACATTTGCCGTTGTTCCTGTGACAATGGGAACGATAATGGAACTCCAGATGGCAACATTTGAGTTTGGATGGCATTATTTACGACTCTGTGAGAGGACTGTAGATTCTACGTAGATAATGCCCAGGGTCTCGCAGCACGCAGACTATTGCAGACTAAAATTGCAGACTAAAATTTTTAGCATTCTGTATCTGCACACTTGAATTTCCCGCGCGCGCGTCAGCGAATCATTACGATCAAAAAAACCTTTATAAAGGTAATCCTCGTCCGAAGCTGGATCGATCCTAAAAAAACCCGATATTTTTACGTTAAATATGCGAAAAGTTAAAAAAATTCGAAATTCCTTCAAAGTTTAGCTGCATACTAACTGCAGACCAAATGCAGCCTAAATTAGGCTGCATTTGGTCTGCGCAGTCACAGAATAGCAAAATTAGTCTTTTTTAGTCTGCAATTTTAGCCTGCACTTAGTCTGCCTGTATTTTCTATCCTGCAGATCTGCAGGTAAGGGACCCTGGGATGGGCATGTACATTTTAGGATCACAAATGTACCAAGTTCAACGAAATTCTTTTCAGTTCGACTAATTTGATATTATTTACAAATTACTGTTAAGTACACCGTGTGAGTTGTTGATCACAAATGCTTAATTTTTCGTTGTTCAAGTTGTTTTATTAAAATCTTTAACACAAATGTCGCAGTTGGGTAAACCGATAGACGAGTTAAAACGTTTCTAACTGCATAATCGCACACTGATGTCCAAAAATCTTAATCGAAGACAGCTAATGTGAGATGCATCCGAGTACTCTTCGATCAGAGCGAGGTAGGACTCTTCTCGCCCATGTTATTAGAAAGCTGGTTAAAGTTGAACTGACTGACGATTCTAAATGAAAATACACCGATGCTCTTCCGCAACTCAAACAGTCTAAAAAACGATCTCTAAGGGCATATGCCAAAGACGATAAGCGCAGACGGCTTCAAAGCGGCCGTCGACATTGTCAACATTCGCCGTTGTTCCTGTCACAATGGGAACGTTAATAGAACATCGGTGTGTGCCGTTTGGGCCAAGATGCCGTTATTTACGACTCTGCATGAGAAAACTTGTGAGACTGTAAATTCAACGTAGATAAAGTGGAATTGCGTTTGACCATAATTCACTGAATTTTTTTGTTTGAAAAATTTAGCTTACTGTCAGTCGCAGATAACCTCTATGCTGTGTTCGCATGCTTATTACGTTTTCTGTGCATCCGTTGTTCGAATTACCAACTCTGTTTGCGAAATTGTCAACTTGAATGTTGCTTGATCCAACGCCGGACTTCGATCAAAGACACTTATGATCCCGTTACCGGAACTTGCGACGTGCCTTCGCATGGAAATGTTTACAGAATGCATGCTCAAGTTGGATTGAGGATTCTCAAATGCAAAAACGCCGGCACTTCCGCCGGTGCAATCCGAAACGGCTATCTCTGCGGGCACGATGTGCCGATAAGCGCAGTCTGAGCAGCTTACGGCACGATTTCAAAGCATCCTATCTGTCTGTGGATCGGGGCGACTGGCAATGCGCGAAATCGGCGCGGCCGGCACAGAAAGAGACAAAGGGCAGAGTGATCTCGCGCTGGTCTGACTTGACTGGTTCGAACGCGGCGAGGTGTTGTCTCTCTCGTTTTCTGTCACGTAGTTGGGGTGGGTGCCGTCGAGAGTGATAACCGCGAGTCAGCGGCGCACTCGGTTGGCGATTGTTCGCACTTGCTGCTCGGGGTCTGGCGGAGCGTGTCGAATGACAATGCACACTTCGGTCCAAAACACGTCGCAACCGGCGGGTTTTCAAACACGGGTTTGGCTCAACATTGTTGACTTCTGAAGCGTGCATCCAGCCAACTTCATCCACCTTCTCTGTAAATAACCGTCGACCGAGGCCGGAAATGTCCACAACACCGTCTGTGTCTCCGGTGCTGCACGTCGGAAAGAAGCGTGTTTTCTTTGAGCCCTGCAACAACTTGTCCGATATATTCTACGACAGATTGAATCAAAAAGTGAGTCAGAATCCTTTGACAGACGTACACAAGCCATAGAAGACTAAAAAAAGTTGATTTACAGATAATAACAGTACGAAACGACGGCGCTCTCGGCATCACGGTCAAGGGCTTCGGCAAGGATGAAGTGCGCAACTTTCGGTGGGTCTTCGTTACAAAGTCTGTCCCAAGATGGCTAAACTCGCCGATTCCAGGATTCCGAGCACGCAGCAGATCGACACTGTCAGTTTTGCGGCCGATATGGAGGTCGGCAGCGTGCACAGAGACGCCAATGCCGTCGACGTCGTCTTCTTCGACGCGCCTCCGAAGGCCGATCGGATGGCGCCGCTGATCGTGACGCAGCCCTGCAAAGTGGCCTCCTCCGTGATTCTGACCGTGGAATGGGTCGCCAATCGGCAGGTCTGTCTCATCACCGACAACGGCCTCGAGCTGTATCAGGTCGACACGAAGCGGAAGGCCTTGAAGTTCCTCAAGACCTGCAATGTGGCGCCTGTCTGGAGCGTCTTTTACGTGGGTCCACGCTTTGACGGCCTCTGTCAGTCGATTTTGGTGTTTTCAGCCGACGAGTCAACTGATTATCTGTGCTAGCGGCCTCGACTACGGCGTCATGAACCCGTTCGTCATCCAGAAGGGCCTGATCCACAGACTGGCCCGATTCGACGTCGACTTTGGCTGTTCCAATCTGAGGCCCAATCTGACCGATCGCGATGTCATGATCGCTTCCATGTGAGTTTGACTTCATTTGGCGACAGTGCCATTGACAGACCCCCTTCCAGCTACGGCACCCTGTACTTCCTGGTCGTCAAATCGGACGCCGACGGCATCATCCGCCAAATCAACATGTACGTCGTCTCAGCCAACGTCAACGTGCCATCCAAGTTGGCCCATGTCCTCGTGCTGAACCTGAAAGATGCCGTCAGTCTGCATGCCGTCGACAACCTCGTCATTGTGTACCACCGTGCCACCGCCGAAGCCTTCGTCTTTGACATCCAATTGGGCCGGACCGATGCCACTCAGCCCCCTCCCGCCGCCCAGCCCGAGCCCCAGAAACACAGCCCGGCCTTTGTGACGCCCATCTCCGTCGACTCTGCCATTGACGCTTCCGTGGATCCGTCCACTTTCGTCATGCTGCCGCCGAACATCATCGTCGACCCGAGACTGGGCGTCTTCGCCGACGTGACCCTGAATCTGGCCAATGTCTGCCACTTTATCAGCGACAAGGTCGGTTCTGGCACCGTCTTTCGTCAATTTAAACCCCATTTTAGGAAGTCCTCCTCCGCTTCATCATGAACCGCACCAAAGCCGAGGAACTGATGCTGGAAGTGGTCCAGAGCCTGATTCTGACCAAGTCCCTGTCCTTGGCCAAGCTCGCCGACGTCTTCTCCGAGATCTTCGACTGCCCGAAACCGCCGCCACCTGCCGTTTCGAAGATGTCGCTCCTTCCCAAGGCCGATTCGGTTAAATTCCACCTGATTCCAGAAGCCTATGCTCCGATGCGTGTCGATCAAAGTGCCATTCTGGGACTCGTTTTTGAACCACTCCGAGAGAACAGCCAAGTCGACAAGCGATGGCTCTCCGACGTCCTTCTCGAGTTTTTGCTGATTTTGAAGAAGGCTCGGGTCGTTGTTGATGTAAGTCACTTTTTAAGGATTCTGAATCCGTTTTTCATTCTTTTCTAATCGAATTAGCCAAACCTTTATCAAAACAAAATAGCACGCGTGCCAAAAGGGACGCACGCGCATGCTTAAAAATGGAAAAGTGCGTCCGTCGCCAACTTTGGGGGCGGAACGCGCTTTTCCAATATTCAAAAAATTAGTTAAATTTGTTAAAAAGTTTACTGATTCCGGCCGGAATCGAACCGGCGACCTTCAGTGTGTTAGACTGACGTGATAACCCCTACACCACGGAATCAGGTGACAGCTAGAGTTCAAAAAGTGGTGGGACAACGGCGAGAGTGAAAATTGAAAATTTTTTTTTTGGTTGATTTTTGGGTTTTTTGGTGTTCTGAGCCAAGCAAAGGGATGTTCAGCAGCATTTGACGCTTATAACATTATCATTTTGCAGAACTACATACCCGAATTGCTGATCACGATCCTTTCCGACGCGCAGGAATACAACCGGCTGCAACAGCTGCTGCAACACAGGGTCATTGAAGACTCGCGCTTCCTGGTCTGTGGCTTCTTTCTAGTCCATATCACTTACATTGACAAGTTTCAGGCATTCCGACTGTTCGAGATGAGCCAGTTCCACGAGCCGTTCTTCCAACAAGGCATCGACATGCTGGCCAGACGCGGCAACTTCAGCCAAGTCGTCATTCAACTGCTGCAAAGGGGCCAAATCGTGGATGCCATGCGGTACCTGCCCCGAACCGCCGACACTGACGTCGAGACCTGTCTGCGGATCCTGGAAGCCGCCTGGGCCACCGACAGTCGACAGACAAAGTATGCCGTCTTCATGCATCTCCGTGACATCATGAAAGTCGCTTGCATTGGGGGTTCGTTTCGGCCTGGCTTTGACCTCTTTTTATTGAGTTGACCCATTTCAGAGCCCATTTTTGCCAAATACGCGTCCGAGTTCGCGGCCCTTTTCGACTCCGAGGAGATCGAAGAAGCCGAACACCGATTCCGTCTGGCCCGCATCTCGTCATCTACGCCGTTGGGCATCCGCAGACCGTCGGAAGCGTCCTATAATTCGAACCTGTCTTTTTCACTGACCGACTAATGCTGGTTTTTTTGTGTAATTTGTATGTATTGGGTTGATAGTTAGTGATTTTTGTTGATTAAAACAAAATTTAATTATAAAAACTGCCATAAATTTACATAGAGTACCCATTTTCGCATATTAGTTGTATACAGTATGCCTATAGGTGCCAAGATGAGTATTATTGTCTTCAGAATTACAACGTTGACTTTACTCTTTTACGTCTTCTCAACGAACGCGCTAATCTGTTGCAAAGACGCCAAATGCGACAAAGAAGAGGGTACGTTTTAAATCGCTTATCAGTACCTATTGCAAATGACCACCTGATGCCATTATTACAGCCTGTACGACGACGCGACTATGCCAACGATCGATAAAAGGCGATTCTCGGAAGTTCGGCTGCGGATATTGGGGCTTTGCGGATGAATGCACCGAAGACGTCTGTTATTGCGACACGAATCGGTGCAACACGGGCTTCGATGACGGTGACGATGAAACTTATCCGAAGTTGGATTCTGCTGTGACAAACTCATTGAACTTTGCTTTGTTTGGGATTTGTTTATTGCTTCTTTAAACACGTTAAATTGTAATATGAAAAAAACAGCCATTATTAATCTTGGAATTCATTTTTGAGAATTTCAAACGCCTTTTCAAAGGAATCAGCTTCATACGGTAGTTCACTGATCATGCACTGACTCTCAGCATCCAACTTATTCGTCAGTAAATCCAGTTTCGTGAGACTGTCCAAAGGCGAGCCGTCAAAGGCTTGTTTCAGGCGTGTCTCGAATCGCGTCCATGACTGCTCCGGTGACCATGTCGGAATTCGATTGACGGCAGTTTTTGCGACTTCGATGCGGCGATTGATTTCCGTTTGAAAGCGGTCCAACGTGTCGAGCAGGGCCACTAAGACACTTTCCACACGTGGACCGGCATCGGAACTTAACATCGCGAAAGACGACTTCGCAGCGACGGCCGCTTCGGCACGATATCTCGCAAGTAGGCTCAAGGCCTGTGACCGGATGACGTTCACGAGATGAGCATCAGCCGCGCTGAATCGAGCTGGATCAACAGCGCCGAGAGCGTCATGGCAACTGATGGCCGATGCGATAAAGTCGTGGACTCGGCCGGCGTGGAAGGGCTGCATTTTGCAAATTGGAGCTGAAAATGGGTTAATTGTTACAAAAGTTTTGAAAGTAATACAGTAATTGACAATATTATGAGCTACTCACATAGATATGCACAAGTCGAAGTCAAATTGGCTTCAATTGGACAAAAGTGCAGTTCAAATGACTAAGTTCACCAACAAAACGATCGCCGAGCAATCTCGCTAGACGGAATGTTCCACTTTTGTCAAGGATGTCTGACAGTTCGTCCCACTCGATCTACAAGTACCATTGCACAGCTTTTGATTCGAAGCAGTCATTGAATTACACAACAGATATCGGTTTCCGATAGCTGCGGCGATAGCTTTTCATGCTTTACACACTTTTTTGCAAGTTGTGGGAATCAGGATGCAAACAATGGTCTCTAAGCAATATGTTTATTACAAAAAGTGTGTTTTGAGCAGTATAAGTCGATTTAGTTGAACAAAAACTATCACATACATCCTTTTTTGATTACTAGCAAAATTCAGTTAAATTCTACAAAATTCCTAAAGTTTGTGGAGTTTGACATTTGCATACTATTAAGTGAGGCCAGGAGATTCCGAATCCGTTGAGATTGCCGTCAAAACTATCAAATTAGCAATTTTAGGGTGCTGAATTTCATGTACCAGAAGCAAAAAGGTGCGACAGTTGCACGTTTTGCGTTCTGGTACTCGAAATTCAGCTCGCTAAATTGCTCGATTTTGTTTTAAATGCGTCATTTTGCTGCGTTTTGATGCTAGCACGGTCTAGGAAAATGCCAGAGGCATCGAATACGTTGACTTGCCGGTTGGAAACGGAAAATTCCATTCAGGATCGCCAAAATACCTTGAAAAAATCCAAAAATTGCACATTTGTTGACAAAATCTCAATTTTTGTAAAGATTTGCACTCACTACTGAGAAAGGAGAGGTCAGCGGTGTTGCTTTTCCAAAATTTAGCGTTTTTAGTATAAAATCGCTCTCAAAAATGACTGAAATCCACCAAAAACCAGCAAAATTCCGCTGAATTCCAAAATTTGTAATGTTTTGCATTGCCATTATTTTGTGTAAGGTTAAAGAATTTTATAACCGTTGAAATTGCAGGATAAACTGTCAAATTGATGATTTTAGGGTGCTGAATTTCATGTACCAGAAGCAAAAAGGTGCGACAGTTGCACGTTTTGCGTTCTGGTACTCGAAATTTAGCTCGCTAAATTGCTCATTTTTGCCTCAAATAGCCCGTTTTGCGGCATTTTGACGCTGACACGATGCAGGCAATTGCCAGCGGCGTCGATTGTGTTAACTTGGGTCGTGGAAATGAAAAATTCCGCCCAGGATCGGTAAAAAATCTGTGAAAAAGTCCGAAAATTGCACTTTTATTAAAGAAATTTCATGTTTTTGTACAGTTTTGCAGACAGTTCCATAAAAACAGATGTCAGTGGTGTCGCTGAATCAAAATTTAACGTTTTCAGCGTATAAATGGGATCAAGAACGACAAAATAGCGAAAACTGGCAAAATTCAACAAATTCCAAAGCTTTATAAAGTTTAGCAGTTGCATCATCCTCAGTGAGGTCTAGGGGTTACAAATCCGTTGAGATTGCCGTAAAAACTGTCGAATTGGCGATTTTAGAGCGCGAAAGAAATTCAACGTTTTTAGCGTGAAAATACGCTCAAGAACGACTGAAATTCTCCATAAACTGGCAAAATTCCCCAAAATTCCACTGCATTTCAAAGTTTTACATTTGCATTAAGTTAAGTAAGGTCTGGGGTTTACAAACCCGGTTAATTTGCCGTCAAAACTATCAAATTAGCAATTTTAGGGTGCTGAATTTCATGTACCAGAAACAAAAAGGTGCGACAGTGGCACTTTTTGGGTTCTGGTACTCGAAATTCAGCTCGCTAAATTGCTCGTTTTAGCCTTAAATACCGTGTTTTGCAGCATTTTGACGCTAGCACGGTGCAGGCAATTGCCACAAGGCGTCGATTGTGTTAATACGGGTCGTGGAAATGAAAAATTCTGTCTAGGATCGGCAAAATTCCGTGCAAGAGCCACAAAATTGCTCTTTTATTGACAAAATTTCAGTATTTTTGTACAGTTGTGCGGCCAGTTCTGTGAGAAAAGAAATCTGCATTGTTACTGAATCAAGATTATACGTTTTTAGCGTTAAAAAAAGCTCAAGAACGACTGAAATCAACTAAAAACCGGCAAAATTCCGCTGAATTCCCCTGAATTCCGAAGTTTTCTATAGTTTTATATTTGCATCATGTTAAGTGAGGTCTGGGGTTTACAAATTTATCGAGATTGCCGTAAAAACTGTCGAATTGGCGATTTTCGGGTGCTGAATTTCATGTACCAGAAGCAAAAAGGTGCGACAGTTGCACGTTTTGGGTTCTGGTACTCGAAATTCAGCTCAGGTTTTGCTTGTTTTCACCTTTTTAACCGCCGTTCTGTAGTGCTCTGCATACGGCATGTCACAGGTAGTTGCTAGAGGCTGCTGCAGATTTAGTTTTGACGTTGGAAGTGGAAAGTTTCGACTAGAATCACCAAAATTCAGCCAGTCAACTTAGTTGATTTGTGCATTCGACCAAAGTTTATGGCATAAATTGCTAACAATATTAATCAGTTTGTACAACTTTATATCTAAAAAACAGCTTTGCATTGTTAACTGAAAGGCTGAAATGATATTCCGCTTTCATCGTACCCAAAACTAGTACTGCCACCAAAAGAGGCATCAAAATGACAGTCTGAAGCCCGCCACAGGCGGTCCTTTACAGTCACAAAAGACAGCGTCGTTAAACGCGCGCCTTCAAATCGGGTAAATCCGTGGAACTTGCCGACTATAAAAGCCTCTTTCAATCTTTTGAGTCGGATCCCCGGTTTCAAGGATGCTGAAGTCCGGTGACTATGCATTGGCCACTGCGGCTGTTCTCTCTTGTTGTACTGTTGCTTTACTTGGCAGGTTTGTTTTGGCTGTAGTTTTAGCTATTTAACCTTTGACAGTTATAGCTTCATTCCTCGATACGCCCAACGCTTAACCGACATTCGAAGTTTCTTGGACAGCGAATTGGACGAATTCAAACGCCTGGAAACAGAAGCCTGGAATGAACTGCGACTTGCTAGCTCGGGCCAACGTGAAAAACGTCAATATTATCGGCCCAATGGGTATTCCTATCCGCGGAATAGCATGCGGAGACGTGTACAGCCTCGAGTTTCGACGATATCGGCGAGTGGAAACTACAACGATCAGTGTCAATGTGAGCGAGAGAATCGCTGTCCATCTGGACCGGCTGGACCTCCTGGAAGGCCAGGCTTTGATGGAGTTCCTGGAAGTAAGGGGGCTCCAGGGCTTCGTGGGTTGGTTGGCATTGTGCCGAGAGAGCTAAATGATCGATTCCCAGGATGTCGAGTGTGCCCATTAGGGCAGAAGGGGGCCTCTGGACGGCCTGGGCAGAGGGGCGTGGCTGTACGTTTAACAGATTTGACAAAAAAAGGGTTACAGTTTGGCGATTTCAGGGCGCATTAGGCCAACCTGGCAGAACAGGCAACCCCGGTAGTCCCGGAAGACCAGGCACAATAGGCCCAAAGGGCGATAATGGCAACATCGGCCAACCAGGTCAGACCGGCCCCATCGGGCCCCCTGGCAAGGAGGCCATTCGCGGAACGAAAGGCGCTTCCGGATCCCCAGGCCCGACCGGCGCCCGTGGTTCAACCGGTCCAAAAGGTGACCCAGGCCGACCCGGATCACCAGGTTCATTCGGTCGTCCAGGCCTTCAAGGCGATACTGGTCGCCGAGGTCGTCCAGGTAACCGAGGCCGACCCGGCCCCCAAGCCGATCGGGGCATCCCTGGTCGAGACGCTACTTACTGTCCCTGCCCCCGACGGTCCCAATACTTTGGAACAGCTTAAAAACTAAAAGCGCTTGCTTTATTTCTCTTAAATTACTTATCACTGAATAAAAAACTCTGATATAGACTATTTGTAAAAAAACATTATACATTAATATCACATCTAAATTCTGCTATGACTTCCTTAAACTCTTAAAAAGCAAAAGACTATATGACAAATTTTGAAGTAAAAATCTTATAAAAACGCGACAGAAACAGGATAGACATTAAGTAAGTGATTAATAGATAATTGAGATTACATAAAGTGTAAATTAATAAACTTTGTGTGTCAAGGGCAACAGAGAGCAAAGTCAAAGAACAACCGGCCAATGTTGGCAATGAAGAAAGTAATATTTCGAAGTGATTCAAAACAACCTAAGTCCCGATCCGAAAGTATACTGGAAGTTGTTCAAATGTTGTTTACAAAACTGATCAAATCTTTAGTTACAAAAGAAATGGAATGAAAAAGGGCTTAACGAAACGGGGAAGTGATGTCACTTAGACTGAGTCGCCCATTGATGCCTTGTTCGTCTGAAAATGGGTTGAATTGCAATTTAAAATGAAGAAAATCAAGTTTAAACGTACCTGAACAATACCAATGATCATACCGAAGAGACCAATAGCGGAAGCAAAAATTTCAATAATAAGAATCTTGACGAAAAGGGCCGGATTGGCGGCATCGGCCAGGGCGGCACCGGAGCCAACAATGCCGACGGCCAGGCCGCAGACCAGGTTGCTGAAGCCGACGGTGAGGCCGCCACCGAAGATGTAGTAGCCAGCGGCAAGATTGCGGGCAATGACGTCGGGATGGGCGATGTTCTTTTCGGGTGAATAGGCCTGAAAAGGGACCACGTGTACTTGGGTTGGGCGTTGGACAGTTAGTTAATTAAAGAGAGAAATCGATACATACGTGAAGCTTGCCAGCGAAGACGAAAGCCATAATAATACCGAAAATGGCGACGGCTTCACAGAAAATGATGGAAACCAAGTTCTTGGTGCGGATTCGGGGTGCCTTGACACCGCCACCCAGGATGGAGGAACCGGTCGTGAAGATGCCCCTGAAAAGATAATTTTTATATATAAATATCCTCCAAAAAGGGTTGAATTGTCTTCCTACCATCCAGCGCCGATGACAGACAAGGACAGCGATGCCGCAACACCCAAAGAAGCCCACATGTGGGGGGAAGTAGACGTCAGAAGCCAAGCAACGTCGAATCGCTCGCCTTGACCCGTGAGCATGTAGAACAAGCCTGAAACATCCCATTTTACATTCCCTATCGTCATCTGACAAAAAATTATATAAAGACCAACCTGTGCCAATGAGCACGGCGCTCGTGAGGGCCGTGAGCGAGTAGAACGTGTAGAGCATAGGGCCACCCATTCTGCTCAGCTGAAACAGAACAAGATAACTATATTTCCGGGGCCGAAACACGTAAAAAGATGCCACGAAACTGTCGGAAACTCGTAAACATGTGTAAAAGTAAAACCAGATTAAAGTCGGTTCAAAAAGAAGCATCGAAGATCGAAACCGTGTGCATGTGGCCCGCCCGCCATGCACACGCAGCAACGATTTTTGCTCTTCGATCCATCCAGCCAGCCCGCCTCGGGGCTGCAGGTCGCTCAGGGTGAGTCGTCACGAGAGTATTGAAAATACACTGGATCAGTGGCTGTTTCTGAGGTTTTATTTTGCTTTTATTTGCGCCACACGGACAAACCATTCCCTGTTCAGATATCATGTGCGCGCAATCTTACGCTTTTTTTGCTCTATCTAAGCCACCACGCGTCCACTGAACCATTTCCACCCGCCTCCAACGTGCACATGCATCACTTCCCGAAGTAAATTGATCGCCTTTCATCTGGCATTTCCATGGCACAATTCACTTCCCGTTGCCATATCTATCCATGACATCGCTTCGACAACGAACCACCACCAATAAGAAACCAGAAGGTGAGTCATTTTGATCTATAATGATGTTTAATTTGTGCCAATGCCAAAACTCTTCAATCTGATCTACTTTATATATAAAATTTATCCCAAGTTTCACAAAAGTCGCTTAATATGTATCTGTCACCCCTCTACCACAGTCTCGAATGCATCGGACACCCAACGTGTCCAATTCCACCTGTCAAATCCCGTCGCCAACTGACATTGCGCATTCTGACGGATTTCATATATCCCCTTTTGCAGGCACCACTTTGCCGGCCATGCTTCCGACTGGTATCACTCGCAGACACTTGGCCTACTTCTTTGGAGGGGTCGTATTTCTATATTTTTGTGTTACGGTAATATTGATACAGGAATTGTCTGTTGATAGTGTCATTAAAAAAGTACAGGTCAGTTTTGAATTTTTGGTACCAAATTTTGAAATATCTATCATATGGGATGTTTAGACATATACTGATAGCACCCCCAAATGTGTTCTCAATGATTCACTCGTCGTAAGCGCCCTTCAACGTGTACAAACTGAGGAATGTCGAAACTCAATCACGAATGCGTACTGTAGCGGAATCGAGCAGGAAGTAACCCTGGAAAATACGTGTCCTGACTTTGGTATGGCTTTCTGACACATTTTTGTTATCAAAGTTATCTATTATGACTGTTTTTCAGCCGCCAGTCAAGTAGGGGTACCAATTGGCTGCTTCAATGAATCCACAGTACCGCTTCTTCGAGGTTTTGCGTATACTTTCGATGAAAACTCCCCCTCATATTGTGCTCAAGCGTGTCTCCGTGCCGGGTATGAACTGGCTGGTCTAAAAGCATCAAGACGGTGTTACTGTGGGAGCAAAAACGATCTCAAGAAGGCCGTCAAGCTCGATGATGCCAGCTGCCGGACGACTCCATGCCCAATTGGTTCGAACTCTTCCTGTGGCGGTATTCATGCTGTTTCGGTCATCTCAACTGGTTTGCTATCTTCTGTAAAGCGGTTGGTGCCAGTGTATCAGCCACTTCCGGATGTCGATTTCGATGGGGACCCGAATGGCACGCCCAATGTCAAACTGTTGTTTGTATTGCAACTAAATGGCCGAAACAGCCGCCAAGTAACTCGAATGCTACGATTACTGTATTCGAAAAAGCATGTCTATGTGGTTCATGTTGATAGTCGGCAGGAATTCATGTTCCAAGGTTGGTTTTGGCCTTTTTTGACCAACTTTATTCATAAAAAGTGGTTCCAGAGATGAAAAAACTCCAAACCTCCCTCGAAAAACGCGGTCACAACAACTTCCTTGTCTTCGAAGAGCGCTTTCCAACCATCTGGGGCGGATCAACCCTTCTAACTATGTTCCTACGAGTCATCCAATGGTCAATCCAAGTCAAGAACAACTTTTCAAACTGGGACTACGTGCTCAATCTATCCGAATCCGACATGCCACTACTATCCCTCGCCGAGTTGGAATTCAACCTCGCCAACAGCAAAGGAAAGTCCTTCCTGGCTTCACATGGCTACAACACGGCTGATTTCATTCGAAAACAGGGCTTTCATTTCGCTTTTCATCAATGTGAATCCCGAATGTGGCGGATCAAAACCCGAAAGCAGTTCCCGAAAAACATGCGCATCGATGGAGGGTCTGATTGGGTCATCGTGAGCCGGAATCTGGCTGTCACCGCACTTGAGAAGGATGGTCTTTCGAAGCAGTTGTTGACCTATTTCGATACCATTTTGCTGCCACTGGAAGGCTTCTTCCACACATTGGCCCTGAATTCCCACCATTGCCGAGATGTGGTCTACAAGAATCTGCGATTGACAAACTGGCGCCGTCAACAGGGATGCCGATGCGCGAGTTTGAAGCCGGTGGTGGATTGGTGCGGATGTTCGCCTCTAGTTTTTCGGGGGAAGGGGGATAAGCGGTTTGAATTGGCTGTGAGTTTGAGTTTATTGAAGGTTGGAAGTTGATGAAATGTGTCGGTTTGCAGACAGTGAAGTCAAAAGCGCACTTCTTCGCCAGGAAATTCGACAGTTTCGTCGATGTTGATGCGGTTGCTGTTGCTGAAGCGCAGGCTTTGAGGTTACAGCCGGCTTTGTTGGAAGGATTAAGGAAATCCAAGGCTTTTGATGCTACTTGGGTGAATGCTTTTGACGTTGTGGTGGATTACGGTATGTTTTTAACGTCTTAAAAGTTTCAAAAAAGGCTGTTTTCAGACCATTCAAAGCGCCTTATCTACGAAGGCATCGCCAAAAACATCTTCCGCAAATGGGCATCCGGCCAATCTTTCGAAAACTGCAAATTCGACCATCTCACTGGCCTCTGGGCCTACAAAGCCAACTCTCAATCGAAACCAAAACCGATCCTTGTCGTCCGAGATGGCTGCGGCAACCGATTCCACATCCTCCTCGACGTCAAAAACCTCACTACCATCACGCCAGATCCTGGCATGCTGGACTATGAGATTACTGATGCTGAATTCGGAACATCCCTCGACCTCAAAGAGGAAGTTTTCCGCGATATCCTTCCTGCTGTTGGTGTCGTAAGCTCCCCTATACCCTCTAATCCACCCATTCAACCCATCTTTCAGACCTCCAAAGCCACCATCCTCCTCCACTGGCGCCAAAACTCCTCGTTGCCCTTGACGACGAACATAACATCCCCCCTGATAAACCTTCAATGGTGGAACACTTTCGGCCGACTCGTCAAGCATGAGCTCGTCAAACCCTACAATTCCATCTTTTCGGGCCAGCATGCCACCCTCGACCTAAACACCATCAATGCCGACGTCGTTCCAGGGCTCTGGAGCGTCCGCCTCCCATCGAAAGACTCCTCCGACGCCGTCTTTGAAACACACTTCCCCGTCTTTCCCTTAGATTCCGATTCGGAACTCTTCGCGAAACTCGTCGCCACAGCCTTTGCCCCTGGCGATGTCTGTAGCGTCGATCGGGTCGATCCACGGGTCCCACTTTGTGCCACGACCGAATGGAGCCCGGATTTCCCGGACCCAAAGGCCGATCTTTCCGCGTTTTCGTTAGCGTGATGCCTTCCAGACAAGATTTACTTTAATTTATTTTGACATTACGGGCATTTCAATTCGACCTTTCCGTGCATTATTAATTTATTGATTTTTATTTTGTCACCTTGAACAAATTGCATAATAAAGTTATTTTCCAGTGTCATGGCGTCCCAAACATTGATATCAGTCCTGCGCCGGTGCCATGAACTCGTGGGCGGAGTCAGCGAGGAGGCGGTCAAGGCGGTGGTGGCTTCAGAAGTCATGAAATTGGATGCCCGAGCCTGTGGGCTGGAATACTTTGCCAATTTTACCCACGCTATGGACATACCTTATGAAGTCATTTCGGCGACGATATATAATTCCAAGACGTTTGTATGCTCAGTTTTTGCGTTTCCGAGGATTGGAGCCACGCTGCCGCTTCATGATCACCCCGGAATCACAGGTTTTGTGAGACCGATTGCTGGGAGGGTGGCTGTGTCATCTTTTGCGTTAATTACGGATGAAACTGAAGCCGGGCCGCGACCATTGTCACATTATTCGTTGAGACCGGCGAGATTTGAAGGTTTGTCATTCTACCGTAACCCCATCCATCCTACAGTAACCCTAATCTTTCAGGAAAACGCTTTCTCGACGCAAACAACCCATCAACATCAGTCCTAGATCCAGTCAACGGCCAGATCCATGCTATCGAATCACTTACTCCAGTCAGTGCCTTTGTCGACGTCCTCGCCCCGGGATATGACAACGTTCCATGCACATACTATGCTTGCGATGATCCACATCCAGAGCCAGGCAGGATATATTGGCTTCGCGTCGTACCGGAAACCGTCCGAATGGCCCCCTTTTATGTTGAACAGGTTGAAAGCTCTGATTTGAACCTTTAATTTTGCAGTTTTTTTACTGTGTAATGACTTTTTTGACCTCTGGCAATAGATACTTCCTTGTAATCCCATATTCCACCGTGTGGATCGATTCCAGTTTTGCATTTTGAACAATTTTAATAAATAAATGTAAGCTTTATGTTAAAAAATTAAATGATACAAAACAAGTTTAACGAAAACAAGAAACGAATACAAAATTGAGTATCAAAACGCATAAGGTAGTTAGAAACAAAAAAGAAACTTCCAACCAGTCCGTCTTACTTCCTCTTGCGAAGCTGTCTCGCACTCAAGTTAACAGCCGGGGCCTTGCTAGGCTGTCCGGCGGTAGAAGTCGTCGGGGTGGTCGGGATTTTAGCCCCGGTCGAGACCAATCCAGCTTGAGCGACTCCAGCAATGACAGTCGGATCAAGAACAACGAAGTCGGGATGGCAAGCGAGGTCTTTGACGTTCTGATGAAACATGCGACCACAGTCAGCCTGAAGCGACGCCCGGGAGAACTGCCAGGCATAGGCGGCGATGGGGGCAAAGTTTTTGACAGTCAAACTGGCCTTCAGCCAGGCTTCGAGCTTGGTCTGAAATGAAAAAAAAGTAGAAACAAACAATAAAACAATGTTAAAAACGTACCATAGCAGGTTGAATGTCATACTTGTCGTAGAACCGAAGCATGTCAATGACTTCCGTTGCCGTTTTTATCCCGAGATCGGCGCCGTAACAGTAATTGAGGGCGTTTTTGACGGTGGCGACGGAGAAATCTGTGATATTGACGGTACCAGTTTTTGACTCCTTCGTGTCGGGGCTGAACATTGCATTGAACACGGGTGAGATCATGGAAAGGAAACCGCGGTGAACCTAAAACAAGGACAAAGTTAGCAAATGGGGTAAAATTATTGTAAAACAACTTACCTTAATATCAGTCTTATCAATGGTGATCTTCGCATCAGTGCAATGAGCTTTCGTGTCGTCAATAAGCTCATGAAGCATCAGTAGAACGATTTTAACCTCTTTTCGTTTGAACGTAGCATCGCATGTGATGGTCCAATTAAAACCGTAATACGCTCCATTCGAATTACTACAAAGATCCTTCCATCCGTGCATTTCTCCATCTTTAAATTCGTGATCCAATGGTTCTGAAACTTAAATTTAGCTACAATATAATCTTAAACAACAAACTTGTGGTGCTTGTTCCAGTGTTATTGTTATAGCCCGTAACTGTTGCCTTCACCAGGACATCACCTCCGATGACGCGAATGTATGCTTCGATGTATTGGCTTGTGTTCGTTTTTCCAGAGGGATACACGTGGAGCGACCATTTGAGCCCTGGAATACCGGGAACGACCCGCAAAGCAGACTCAACGTTGGTCTTACTGTTGAGGGTCAAATTGACCGTATCTTTAACTGTCTCAGCCATCTGAAACCTTACTTTTCGCGATTAAAGTGAAAGATGACATAGTAGAAAGTCGCCAAAACCCGAATAGCATGAACTGAAACAAATATTCCGAGGGAAAAGATGCACTACATCAAAACTACACAAGTCGCGGGCGTCATGAAAAAGGTGTAAAGTGTGACAAATTGTCACTCCGAAAGCAAATTTCATGAACATGAGATTGTTTAACAAAGTCATCTCTAAAAACATCGTGAAATTGTAACCTGCTTTCCCGCACAGAAAACAACTGCGTGAGCATCTTTTCATACTGTGTTAGTGCGCGCAGTTTGAAACCAAACAAAATGACTGTTTCAAGTAAACCACGTTTTGGTTTTTTGAAGATTTTGATGAAATAATTTATAGATGGTTTGCAAGGACACAATCAATGGTTTAAAAAATTAAAGATACTCCTATAATTACTAAAATTGCAGACACTGTCAGCTTCGAATGCTCGATGAGCTGGTCCGTTTTTGTTGCTCAACTGATTTTAGCTCAGCTTGTACTTGCATTCGTAACAAAAACAACCAATTTAGCGAGCTGAATTTCGAGTACCAGAACCCAAAACGTGCAACTGTCGCACCTTTTTGCTTCTGGTACATGAAATTCAGCGCTACAAAAACGCCAATTTGATTGTTTTGACGACAAAAAAAATCGGTTTTGGAACCCCTTGACCTTGCTTAACATAAACTTTACAAAAACTTGGAATTCAGTGGAATTCAGCGGAATGAATTTTGCCAGTTTTCGAGAGATTTTAGTCGTTCTTCAGCCAATTTTCACGCTAAAAACGTTAAATTTTGATTCAGTAACACCGCTGACATCTGTTTTCACGGAACTGGCTGCAAAACAGTACAAAAACATTGAAATTTCGTCAACAAAAGTGCAATTTTGTGGCTTTAGCACGGAATTTTGCCGATGCTGATCGAATTTTTTCATTTCCACGACCCATATTAACACAATCGACGCCTCTGGCAATTGACTGCACCGTGCTAGCATTAAAACGCTGCAAAATGAGGCATTTAAAGCAAAAACGAGCAATTAAGCGAGCTGAATTTCGAGTACCAGAACCCAAAAAGTGCTACTGTCGCACCTTTTCGCTTCTGGTACATGAAATTCAGCACCCGAAAATCGCTAATTTGACAGTTTCAACGGCAAAAAAATCGGTTTTGGAATCCCTTGACCGTGCTTAACATGATGCAAATGTAAAACTTTACAAAAACTTGGAATTCAGTGGAATTCAGCGGAATTTTGCCAGTTTTCGAGAGATTTTAGTCGTTCTTCAGCCAAATTTTACGCTAAAAACGTCAAATTTTAATTCAGTAACACCGCTGACATCTGTTTTCACGGAACTGGCTGCAAAACAGTACAAAAACATTGAAATTTCGTCAACAAAAGTGCAATTTTGTGACTTTTGCACGGAATTTTGCCGATTCTGGGCGGATTTTTTCATTTCCACGACCCATATTAACACAATTGACGCCTCTGGCAATTGCCTGCACCGTGCTAGCATTAAAGCGCTGCAAAAGTAGGCATTTAAAGCAAAAACGAGCAATAAAGCGAGCTGAGTTTCGAGTACCAGAACCCAAAAAGTTCTACTGTCGCACCTTTTCGCTTCTGGTACATGAAATTCAGCACCCGAAAATCGCTAATTTGACAGTTTCAACGGCAAAAAAATCGGTTTTGGAATCCCTTGACTTTGCTTAGACATCACTGAAGATGATGCAAATGTAAAACTTTAGAAAACTTTGGAATTCAGCGGAATTTTGCCGGTTTTTAGCGGATTTCGGTCGTTCTTGAGCGTTTTTTCACGCTAAAAACGTTAAGTTTCTAATCAGTGACACCGGTGACTTTTGCTTTCACAGAACTGGCTCCGCAACTGTACAAAAAATTGAAATTTCTTCAAAAAAAGTGCAATATTCTGACTTTTTCACGGAATTTTGTTGATCCTGGGCGGAATTTTTCATTTCCACGACCCAAGTTAACACATACGATGCCTTTGGCAATTGTCTAGACTCTGTCAGCATCAAAACGCTGCAAAATGGCGCATTTAAGACAAAAACAACCAATTTAGTGAGCTGAATTTCGAGTACCAGAACCCCAAATGTGCAAGTGTCGCACCTATTTGCTTCTGGTACATGAAATTCAGCACCCGAAAATCGCCAATTCGACAGTTTCGACGGCAAACTCAACGAATTCGTGACCCCCAGACATTGCTTAACATGACGCAAATGCAAAACTATCAAAAACTTTGGAATTCAGTGGAATTCGGCAAAATTTTGCAAGTTTATTATGGATTTCAATCAATCTTGAATGCATTTTTACACTAAAAACAATAAATTTTGGAAAAGCAACACCGCTGACCCAGACCTCGCTTAACATGATGCGAATGTAAAATTTTATAAAAATTTGAAATTCAGTTTAATTTTGCGGAATTTTGCCAGTTTTTAACGAATATTAGTCGTTCTTCAGCCTATTTTCACGCTAAAAACTTTAAACTTTGATTCACTGACACCGCTGCTATCTTTTTTCACAGAACTGACCGCAAAACTATACAAAAACATTAAAATTTCATCAATAAAAGTGCAATTTTGTGGTTTTTGCACGGAATTTTGCCGATCCTGGGCGGAATTTTACATTTCCAACCGAGTAGTCAACATATTTGATGCCTCTGGCATTTGTCCGTACTGTGACAGCATCAAAACGCTTTAAAATAAAGTATTCGAAGCAAAAACGAGCAATAAAGCGAGCTGAATTTCGAGTACCAGAACCCAAAACGTGCAACTGTCGCACCTTTTTGCTTCTGGTACATGAAACTCAGCACCCGAAAATCGCCAATTTGACAGTTTCAACGGCAAACTCAACGGATTTGCGACCCTCACGCCTTGCAGATCATGATGCAAATGTTAAATTTGACAAAACTTATTAAGTTAGTGGAATTCAGCGGAATTTTGCTGGTTTTCGGCGGATTATCGAAGTACATACAGAAAAGTTTATTTTTACCGTTTTTGAAGTAACAAAATACTGATTATATTATTGAAATTTAAGTTCTTTCACATTTCCGATGCACAGACAAGCCAAATGTTTTAGTGACACGTTCCTTCTTTGCCGCCGGCGCAACAGCCTTCATGCTTCTTCTCAGCTTCGGCATGCTTGCAGCCGCAGTTCTTTTCAGGCGTGCATTTGCAATCGTCACCGCATTTGCACTTGTCACCACAGTTCTCTGAAAACGCAGAATTGCTACTGAGTCCATAAATGCAAACTTACTCTTGCCAACGTTTTGCTGCTCGAATTCCATGTTTGAAAATTAGAGAAAGCTTTGAGGTAGAACAGTCAAATGTAAACCGTAAAGTAGGACACGAATGAGTGTTATTTCTCTCGTCTTCCACGCGGCTTTATATATCCTTGCGTTTCGGAGGTCAGTGACCACGCCTCTGGGCGGCGAACGTGTTGTCGTAAACAGCGGGTGCGAACAAGCTTCTTTGAGCAATGTGTCGAAAAGAACGGCGTGCGTGACTAAAAAACAGTTTTTGGTCGAATTGAGGAGATGGAATCACGCTTTCGAGCGGGAGGGTGGCTTCTGCGGGGCTTATCAGATGAATCGGAGACTGATTTTTACTCGAATGAAAGCGAAAGTGGAAAACACACGTGGTGAGTAACGTTTGTTTGTCAAAGATTGGAGTTGCTTACTTTTTTTGGCTCATGTTTCTCGTTTCAAAATTATGATCGACCTACTTGGTTTATGATGCGTCGAATTCTGTCAATCATTTTGATTTTTTGGGTTTTATCAGCCATATAAGCCGGTTTTGCGCAAATTTTAAATTCGCTTCGATTGTAACGGCCCTTCTTCACCCCCAAATTGTAGATTGCAATGCTTTTTATTATGGCGTCGGCGTGAATTGCCAATAAACCCGACCAATAAAGGTCGTCATGAACGAGAACAATATGTACAGACAGAGTCAAACAAATTCGAATGCAATAAGTTTGAAGGCAATTTAGACGGGCAATGATAGAATTATTAGGTTTGAAATTTGATGTGTTTCAATGCAATGACATCAGTGAGTCCTGTTTTCTTGAAGTTGCTAAGAATTACACGTCCTGAGGCTTGTCTTGGAAGGGTGTTCGCAGGGTGATCTTGTGGCTCCGCAGCGGGATCGTCGGGATGGTACGGTAGAAGTAGGGCAAGGCGACGGGGATGCCGGGAGCTGGCGCCATCAGAGGCGCTGGTGGAGCGGGAAGGGCGACCGGGACGGGGGAGAGGAGCGGCGCGGCTACGGCGGCTGGTGGTGGGGCTGGAAGGGCGACACCGATGGGAGCGTACTCGGGAGCTGGGACGTAGTTGACGGGAGTACGGGGTGGCGGGGCTGGCGCACCGGGAACGGGCGCGTCTAGGGGTTCAGGGGCTCCGATAGTGGGTTCGGGAGCGGAGGGGCCCTGGCCGGGTGAGCTGAAGCCGCCGGCGGTCTGTTGAGAGAAGCCTTGGGGAGCTTGAGGTTGTTGCTGAGGATAGCCTTGAGCTTGGGGTTGTTGCCCGGGATAACCTTGAGCTTGGGGTTGTTGTTGGGGGTAGCTCTGAGGTGCCTGTTGCGGGTAACTTTGAGGAGCTTGTTGCGGGTAGCCTTGAGGAGCTTGCTGAGGATAGCCCTGTGGCACCTGAGGCTGCTGTTGAGGATAACCTTGCGGTGCGGCACCTTGACCAAGACCCTGATTAGCTTGGGGCTGTTGTTGAGGATATCCTTGCGGGTAGCCTTGGGGTTGTTGTTGCGGGTAGGCTTGAGGATACCCCTGAGGTACCGCACCTTGACCCAATCCAGACTGACTCTGAGGCTGCTGCGGTGGATACGCTTGAGGGACGGCACCCTGACCTAGTCCACCTTGCTGTTGCTGAGGATAACCTGGCTGAGCACCCTGCCCGATAGGTTGGCTCTGTTGAGGGTAGCCTTGTGGGGCTTGTTGGGGATAACCTTGAGGGGCTGGAGCCTGCTGGGGGTAACCCTGGGGAGCTTGCTGTGGGTACCCCTGAGGCTGACCACCTTGACCAACTTGTTGTTGGGGTGGTCCTTGCTGTTGGGGTTGCTGACCCTGTTGGGGATAACCTTGTTGCTGAGGCTGTTGCCCTTGAGCTGGACCCGCGCCTTGTCCAACAGGTGACTGTTGCTGTTGCGGAGGAGCCTGTTGTTCCGCACTGTAATCAGATGGTACTTGTCCAGATTGACCGCCTTGTCCTTGGCCGCCCGGGGCAGCACCACCACCTAGAGTTGCTCCACCGAGGTCACCCGGGTTGTCCAACATCTTCTGTTCATCACCCGTGCCGACGAAGTACCTTGCTAGCCAGGGAAGAATGGGTCTAGTCAGCTGAAATTGCTAAATTGATCAACAAATTTGGCAAAGATCAAACTTACCGGTACGCCAACCTGCGGACTGTCAAACAAGACTTGTCCAACGGCATTGCCCAGCAATGCTGACAGTAAAATAACGCTAAAAACCACAAAGTTAGCACATTCTTCACAAGATTAGCTATAAATAAGATCCATAAAAGTGCCAAACTCACCCCAATGCAGTAGCCTTCATGCTCGTATCAGCAGAAGGCAGAGGCGATTCGAATTTCTAGATGCACTTGCAACACTGTCAGTCCAGATGTGGCCTAGACAGTCGCCCTTGATCCCCAGGCTTATATACAGGCGACAAGTACCTTTTTCGTCACCAGTTTTTGTCGGTGACCATCTCGAAGCCACCGCTGACACCCCTCCCGTTGCAAAAAGCGTACGGTTTGCAAACGCTGCGTCGCACCCGACTGGTTTCCCCCCTCGGCCGTTTCGTTCGACAGGGCCGATTCTGACGGATTAATGTTTGTCAAAATCAAATTTCGTTGCGATCACCCCCGGGAGCCCAGGGGTGAAGTCCCTTGTCCTTGTGGACCCGTCATTTCAGGAAGTTGAAGGCGATCAAATCCGAAGCACACAAAAAACCACCTGCGGAATGGTTTTGTAGCCCTAGAGCTCACCTCACTTTTTTGTGCATATATTTATCCGTCTAGAGGGGGGATATTGGATCAAGCGCTATGTCAAGATGAACTACTTGGCCCAATTGAAACTATCCATCGAAGCCGGGGGTGAAGCACGAGAGGGATCATCGATAGGAAAAAATAGTGCGCAAAAGCAGGGAGTCCGATTTGGGAAAACACTTTTTATGATCGCACCCGCATTATTTCTATTTCGCGAAGTAGTGATTGTAAGCTGACGGATTAGAAGATCATCTGTGATGGAACAGGTACGACAAGGAACTGTCTGAGGCTATGTAGCGCGGTTTAATCTTTGTTATGGTTAAGGGTTTTTTGAACTTTTTTTGCTTAATCAATCGCTTTATATTATACTTTTTGTCACAAAATGGTAAAATACCGTAATCAGATCACGTACAAATCACCAAAAAGCCAAAAATCAGTTACGGACCACAAATAAAACTCCCATTATCAGGTCTCACTCCACCATTAGCAATCCTCGAAGCCGTATATCTCACTTGTGGAAGGTTCTCATAGTACTGTAGATCCAGCCCTTCTCTCGGATACACCAACCCATTAGATCGATTGTAAAGCCGTTCAATTGTGCATTCCAAAGCGCCGAAATCAAAGTCCGGCATGATTTTGTTGGCGAAAATGTCGTGCGAAACGGCAAATTTGTAAATGTCTTCCAGCCCATAGATGCAGATATCATGCCGTGATTGTTTGCTTTTGCATTTGTACACATTTTTGGTATCGGTCCAAATTGAAGTTCGAGTGAACGAATTTCCATGCGGGAAACACTCACGCGTGAAACCCCCCGGCAGTTCGAAATTATCATTGCAACTGAGGGTTGCCCAGAGGTACTCGTCACTAGCGTAGTAGATTTCCGATAATGTTTCCAAGAATGTCGACAAATCGAGCTCATTCAAGATGTATTCGACGGCTTCACGGGACACTGAGGCTTGCATTGCGGCTTTTGTCGGATAGACTTCATTGGGTTTGGTGATTTTGTTTAGGGTCTCTAAAGTTTGCTTGATTTTAACATTTAAAAAACTAAAATCATACTGTTTTTGAAAAACTGCATCCCTTTCAATGACCAATCCGCCTCCGGAATATGGACTGTCGGCGGAGTGCACCCAATATCGTTGGCACCGTTCAGAATCTTAAAAATGTCAACAATTTCTCGATTTGTCTTAATCGGAACATCATGATTCTGCTGCATAATGACGTATTTCCAGTCTTTGAATTTGACAAGTTCCTCCAAACACGCCATAACTGCGGCATTTGTGTTGGTGCCATTGCTGTCGAGGTCCAATTCGACCTGTGAAACGACGACATTTGGAAAACACGATGCCAAAGCGTTGATTCGTTTGTAAAACAAATTGTTCGAGCTCGAATCAATGAAGTAGCAATAGTAGTTTTGGGGTTCGTATGTCGCTCGGAAGATTGTTTCGAGGTAGTAATAGTCCTAAACTCTAGTTTTGTAGCTAAACTAAAGGATTGGCACAACTCACAGTAAAAACAAGCCTGACATAAGCAATTGGAAAGTTGCCCTCATAATCAGATCTCGCTTTTGTTCGGTATGGAAACCTGGTAATTATCGACAAACAGTCCATGGGCAAATTTTGTTCAATTGGGTCATACAGTCGTACTCGTTCATCACTTTCAATTGTGTCGGAAACGTCATTATCTAGGAAATAGGCGCAATTGATGGTTTTTGTGGATGGATGTCTGGGATATGGTTGAAAGTCTGTCGCAATTGCTTCAGACAATAAAATCAACACTAGTAGGGCCGCTAGCACCATTGAAATATGTCTGAAAGCTATAAATGAAATACATGGAATGGTAATGCGTTTATCACACAGCTTTGTAGCAAAACTGGCAAGACAAATCTGCTATAAAGCAGTGTCGGTGTTGCATTTTTTCCTTTGTAAGTCATAAATCTAATAGTCTAAATCAGTAAGCGCATTAAAAACAGATGTGTTATCAAATTACACTTAGCAACGGTAACAAAACAGTCATAAAAACCGCACTTTTCAGTCAACGTAATAAACAAAACGAAGCTTTGTAAAATGTGACGCAAACTTATCTAACAAAAAACTGAAAATTGCATAGGATAAATAGCAAAAAAGTTATTCCGGAATGGGTCGAGGTTTGGAAGTGGCGTACAATGAATACAATGGCAGCAGCAGAGAAAAAGGGCATGGTAAATCATTAAAATTACATAAAAGTGAAAATGACATGACGTGCATGTTAAACGAGGTGGAACCATGCAAAAGTACCGATATCACATCAAACGAGGATCCAACGAACAAACAAACAATAAAATTTGAAACAGTGATGAAAATCTCTGATCGTATTGGCAATTACTGTGAAAGCAGGTGCTGTTTTAATTGTTTGTCACAGTAAACACTGTCAGAAATCAGTTTGTATCTCTATTTTTATCAGTTACTGTCAAACAGTATTAAAGCAATCAAGCACTAGTTCCAATCTCTGCAGCCATGTTCATCACGCCCATTGCCGTCGTCGGTTCCATGGACAAAAATGAATCCATAGTCGTGATTTCAAGACGGTGGTCATTGAAAAACTGGGCACATTTACGTTTCATAACTTCACGGGACAATGACCAGGCGTAATTTGTGATGACAGCAAAGTTATCAATGTTTAATTTGCCAATCCAATCTTGCTCAAAGTGATCCTAAAGTAACAAAATAAGTACACAGTTTTCAAACGATAAAAACATACAGTAACACTCGTAATCCCAAATGAGTTAGCGTATGCAAGAACTACGTTGTCGGGCAAAGAAAATGCATCCTTTAAGAGCACAAAAGCAACTGATGAAGGAAGTTTTTTGAATTTATCGGTCTCTTTGATAATGTCAATGTATTCTTTGAAGAACTTGGCGCATTCATTCATGATATCAGGCTTGGAACAGTCGACGGCGTAGTGGGCAATGGAGCAGAAGGATAGGAAGTTGAGGTTGAACAGGAGGGTTTTTTCGAGCTCGATCTGAAAGTTCACAACTCTTATTGGTCTGGTTGAAGAAGAACGTACATTAATAGACTTGATGTCGTATTTGTCGCCGAAGCGAAGAACGCCAACAATGGTCTCGGCGGAGTTGTCATCCAATTCGCGACCATAGCAAAAGTCGATGGCGGCTTTGACTACATTGAACTCAAAGTCCTTGACAATCAGCTGCCCGGTTCTAGCTTCAACCGTATCATGGGAAAAGACGGCGTGAAACACGGGCGAGATCAGAGCCAGAAGGTGTCTATGGGCCTAAAAACTGTAACATAACACAATAGAATGACAACCATGATCAACCTTAACAGTCGCATCACCAACAACAAACTCAAAATCCGTCGGGACGTGATCACAAGAATGGAAAAGGCTACTCTTCAAATACTTTGGCCTCAAATCAATATCAAACTTCACCGCGCAAGTCACTGTAAGCGACTTCCCACACAAGTCCGGCAATATATCGTTATGGAATGCGAAACGCGGAATCCTAATCGGACTTCGAACGAATGGATGGCAAATGACCTTTTTCACGTCAGTGCCATCGATGGTAAAGGTCAGATGAACGTTAACGGGATCAGTAACGTTGAAACAAACGCTGATATAGTCCTCGTGTATCGTCAATTCACCGTTAGGATACATAGACAACCACCATTTCGTGCCATTGGTGTATGGAACGTCACGTTTTGGAGAAATTGATTGGCGACCGACATCCCAATAGAGTTTTGCCCTGGTAATCTTGATGGAACATTGGTCTCGAAAAGAGCGCGTAGTTTTGATGGGCTAAAATATGGTTCTGAAAATTGATCATTTTGTGAAAACCTACGTCAGACATGGAAAGCAGCAATTATGGGGGCAGGATCTGGATAGAATGATCGAAATGAGAAAATGATCGATATTGATTTTCAAATTTGCATGGTAACACCAATGTGTATATAAATGTGATTAGAGCAGTAGTAAACAAGTTACCAGTGAATATGTGGTAATTTTATTGGTTTTTTAACCTGGAACATGCAATGATGCTAGCTAATTATGCTTTTATTATGTGTTTTGACTTTTCCAGGACACATGTTACTTAAAAATACGTTAAAAGCTGCGCTGGGATTACTAGTTTGTGGTTTAGTCACTTACCAGAACTGATTATAGGTGATTATTGTCAAAATCAGGTTCTGGTAAGTGCAAAAATTTTGAGCTAGACCACTTTCAATGAGTGTTTCTGAACCGCCAGAGCACGGAAAATTCGGATACGTGACTTAAACAGTGATCGGATCAATAGTTAGTATAGTTGCCAGCTAAAAAGTGGGATTTTGGGTCGATTTTTGGTGTTTTTAGCCCTGGAAGGTGTAAATATCTCATGCTACGGCACATTAAGCAAAAGTTTCTGAACCGCAAGAACACAAGGAATTCAGAAATGTGCATATAAGTGTGATTCGGGCAATAGTAAGCAAGTTACCATCGAATATATCATAATTTTAGTAGTTTTTTAATCTGGAACATGCAATGATGCTAGTTTATTATGCTTAAATCAAGTGTTCTAACATCAAAAAGCCACGTGTAAACCAAAAATACGTATAGAACTGCACTGGGATCACTAGTTTGTGATTTAGCCACATACCAGAACCGATTATAGGTGATTTTTGTCAAAATCAGGTTCTGGTAAGTGCAAAAATTTTGAGCTAGACCGCTTTGAATGGGTGTTTCTGAACCGCGAGAACATAGGGAAATCAGAAACGCGACTTAAATAGCGATTGGATCAATAGTTAGTATAGTTGCCAGCTAAAAAGTGGGATTTTGGGTCGATTTTTGGTGTTTTTAGCCCTGGAAGAGGTAAAGAGCAAATCCATCGTTTTGTGGGGGCGTGTACCCTCTTTGTAGTTTGGTTTTGAGCCTGTGTTGTCCATCGAAGAGCCCTTTTCGGTCTGGGATGACTATTCAATGGGCAATCCCGGCTGATTGATGGCCCAGCGCCGGCTTGAAAGACACGCACTCTCTTCGAGATCACGAGCAAATCCATCGTTTTGTGAGGGCGTGTACCCTCTTTGTAGTTTGGTTTTGAGCCACGGAAGTCCATCGAAAAGCCCTTTTCGGTCTGGGATGACTATTCAATGGGCAATCCCGGCTGATTGCTGGCCCAGCGCCGGCTTGAAAGACACGCACGCTCTTCGAGATCACGAGCAAATCCATCGTTTTGTGAGGGCGTGTACCCTCTTTGTAGTTTGGTTTTGAGCCACGGAAGTCCATCGAAAAGCCCTTTTCGGTCTGGGATGACTTTTCAATGGGCGATCCCGGCTGATTGCTGGCCCAGCGCAGGCTTAAAAGACACGCACGCTCTTCCAAATCACGAGCAAATCCATCGTTTTGTCAGGGCGTGTACCCTTTTTGTAGTTTGGTTTTGAGCCAGTGATGTCCATTGAAGAGCCCTTTTCGGTCTAGGATGACTTTTCAATGGGCGATCCCGGCCGATTGATGGCCCAGCGCCGGCTCGAAAGACACGCACGCTCTTCCAAATCACAAGCAAATCCATCGTTTTGTGGGGGCGTGTACCCTTTTTGTAGTTTGGTTTTGAGCCAGTGATGTCCATTGAAGAGCCCTTTTCGGTCTGGGATGACTATTCAATGGGCGATCCCGGCCGATTGATGGCCCAGCGCAGGCTTGAAAGACACGCACGCTCTTCGAAATCACGAGCAAATCCATCGTTTTGTCAGGGCGTGTACCCTTTTTGTAGTTTGGTTTTGAGCCAGTGATGTCCATTGAAGAGCCCTTTTCGGTCTGGGATGACTATTCAATGGGCGATCCCGGCCGATTGATGGCCCAGCGCAGGCTTGAAAGACACGCACGCTCTTCGAAATCACGAGCAAATCCATCGTTTTGTCAGGGCGTGTACCCTTTTTGTAGTTTGGTTTTGAGCCAGTGATGTCCATTGAAGAGCCCTTTTCGGTCCGGGATGACTATTCAATGGGCGATCCCGGCTGATTGAACTCAAAATACTTGTAGAACTGCACTGGGATTACTAGTTTGTGATTTAGCCACTTACCAGAACCGATTATAGGTGACTTTTGACAAAATTAGATTCTGGTAAGTGCAAACATTTTGAGCTAGATCACTTTGAGCAATTGTTTCTAAATCGCGAGAACACAAGGATTTCAAAAACGTGACTTAATTTGTGATTGGATCAATAGTTAGTATAATTGCCAGCTAAAACGTGGTATTTTTGACCGACATTTAGTGTTTTCAGCCGCGGAAGGTGTAAAGATCTGATGCTACGCCGCATTTAACATTAATTTCTGAACTGCCAAAACACGCTGAATTCAAAAATGTGTATATAATTGTGATAAGAGCAGTTGTAAGCAACTTACTAGCTAATATGCAGTAATTTCAGTAGTTTTTTAACCTGGAAAATGCAATGATGCTAGCTAATTATGCTTTTATCATGTGTTTTGACACTTCTAGGACACGTGAAATACAAAATTACGTTTAAAACTGCACTGGGATTTCTAGTTTGTGATTTAGCCACTTACCAGAACCGATTATAGGTGACTTTTGACAAAATCAGATTCTGGTAAGTACAAAAATTTTGAGCTAGATCACTTTGAACAAGTGTTTCTGAATCGCGAGAACACAAGGATTTCAAAAACGTGACTTAATTTGTGATTGGATCAATAGTTAGTATAGTTGCCAGCTAAAAAGAGAGATTTTTGGTTAAGCCAGTTAATAATGCTGAAATCAAGTGTTTTATAAGTAGTCAATCTTGACATAAATAAGCTACACCGTCCGCCTTTCTATTGCTCTCATATCCAAGTGTTTGGCTCGGCTTAATTGTAAAGATGCGCGGAGTTAGAGCCGGTCAAATGTGTGTTCGCTCAAGTCTATACTACGTAATGTATAGATTGAAGTTGGCCTATGTTCATGTCGGACATTGCTAAATCCATACAGACACAGTGCAGATAGAAAAGCGCACATTAGTACGACGTTGTGCGCGTTTTTCGACCTTTTTCCAACTATCAACGGTTTTACAGTCCTATTTCAACCATGCCATACCCGATTGGTTCCCTTCCATACCCCTTCCGTCGACGTCTACGCCAACTTCTGAGTCCGGCCGAACTATATCAGCTCCAACTTGCGACTGGAAGCTTTAAAGACAACAAGGACCTTTTTCCGCTGCAAACTTATCACATTATTCCTGGTTACACCTTTGATAAGCCAGATGAGGCCACTATTGAGTTGTATTGTCTTCAAAATTTTATTGAAAAGATTAAACTCGATGGAACAAAACTATACAAGGCAAAAAACATGTACCTAACTGATTTAAAAGAATCAGCTCTTTCTGATCTAGTGTTTCACAATGTCATGACTGCGAAAATTTCTCATTTGTATATTGTTAACTGCGAAGTCACCGAAGATTTTCTCGAAAAGTTATCGCTGAAAAGAATGAATCCAACATTCTTGCACGTAGACTCTTGTTCAATAGGAGGGACTTTCAAAAAGCTTACGCAATTCTTCAAGAGTTTTCCCGCTCTTCAAGATTGTATTTTCCAAAATACTCTGAATTCCGGATGGGTTAACAATATGTTGGATTACGGTAGCACCAATTTGAAAATGCTGTCCATTTGGGATAGTAATTTTCATAAGTTATTTGACTTCAAACCTGTGAAACTACATCAGTTTGTTAAGGTACTACTCATGACGTCATAAATGATATCATTGAAATAACCGTTTGTTTCAGGCACAAAAAGAAGGATTTAGACTACGCCTTTTTTACGTTAATTACCAAGAACAAAAAGTTGCTGACGTAAATTCCAAAATATTCCCATTGTTGGATCTATATTTTGAATTATGTGATTTCAAAAAAAAATCTTTACTTGAAGTTTTGATTCAGGGTCAGGATAATATTGCTCATCACTGTTTCACTTCACGGTATTGAATTGTTTCTTAAATACTAATAAATGACACACGATGTACAAAGCAAAATTTTTTTACAAAAATTTCAAACAAGTTGTTGTCAGTTAAATTTATACTTTACAAGTTTTGACAAGAATCAATGAAACAAAGTGTTGAATTCAAAATTTACAATTGTTATTGGACTCGATTATCGTTTTATAATCGAGTCCAATACCGGAAACGTTCCTCCTTCCTTCTTTCTACTGGCCAGCGACAGCTTCATCACATCCAGGACAATCTTCGAGTCCAAAGTAAAGAAAGATTCCATCGTAGTGATCTCGACGCGATGTTCATCCAAAAACTCGGCACACTTCTTCTTTAGATTTTCACTGGGCGAAAACCAGCTCCAGGCGGCTTTAGCGATTTGTGCAAAGTTTTTGAGGGACAACGAAGCGATGACGAGCTGCTCGTAATAGTTTTTTTAAGTTACAAGTAATGCCGATTAAAAAGAGGTCATTGTTCCATAAATGAGCTTCAACGTCTGCCTTTTTATTGCTAAAAAGTTCTAGTGTTTAGTCGGGCTCAATTGTAAAGATGCCGGTCATTAGCGCTAAATGTGTGTTCGCTCAAGTCTTATAGATTGAAGTTGGCTTACGTTCATGTCAGACATTGCTAGTTCCATACAGACACAGTGTAGACAGAAAAGCGCGCGCAAGTTTGACCTCGTGTACAACTATCGACATACTTTTTCATATATAAACGGTTTTACAGTCCTATTTCAACAATGCCATACCCGATTGCTTCTCTTCCCTATCCCTTCCGTCGACGTCTACGCCAACTTCTGAGTCCGGCCGAACTATATCAGCTCCAATTTGCAACTGGAAACTTAGAAGACAACAAAGACTTTCTTCCACTTCAAACTTATCACTTCATTTCTTGTTTAACCTTTGAGACGCCAGATGAGACCACGGTTGAATTATTTGGTACTCAAAAATTCGGTGAAAAGTTTAAACTCGATGGTACAAAACTATACAAGATAAAAACTTTGTACCTAACTGATTTGAAAGAATCAGCTCTTTCTGATCTAGTGTTTCACCATGTCATAACTACGAATATTTCTAATTTGTATATTGTTCGCTGTGAGGTCACCAACCATTTTGTCAAAAAGTTATCACAAAAAGGCATAAAACCGACATTCCTGTCAGTAGAAGCATGTTCAACACGATGGACAGGTTTCACAAAGCTTTCCAAATACTTTGAAAGCTTTCCAACACTTCAGAATTGTAGTTTTCAAAATACTTCGATTTCCGGATGGGTTAACAATATGTTGAATTACGGTAGCACCAATTTGAAAATGCTGTCCATTTGGGATAGTAATTTTCATAAGTTATTTGACTTCAAACCTGTGAAACTACATCAGTTTGTTAAGGTACTACTCATGACGTCATAAATGATATCATTGAAATAACCGTTTGTTTCAGGCACAGAAAGAAGGATTCAAATTACGCCTCTTTTACGATGCCCATGAAGAACATAAAATGGCTGACATAGAATCCAAAGTATTCCCATTGCTAGATCAATATTTTAAACCATGCGATTCCAAAAATCGTTCACTTGAAGTTTTGATTCAGTGTCAGGAAAACTATACTCATCACTTTTTTATCTCACGGTATTGAATTGTGTTTTAAATACTAATAAATGACATACGACGTACGAAGAAAAACACTACACAAATGTTTCAAACGAGTTGTTGTCACTTAAATTTATACTTCACAAGTTTTGACAAGAATCAATGAAACAAAGTGTTGAATACTTAAAATTTACAATTGTTATGTCGCCTAATCGAGTCCAATACCGCAATCAGTTTTCGACTTCCTTCTTTCTATTTGCCACCGACAGCTTCATCACATCCAGGACAATCTTCGAATCCAAAGTGAAGAAGGACTCCATCGTGGTGATCTCGACGCGATGTTTATCCAAAAACTCGGCACACTTCTGCTTCAGATTCTCACTAGGCGAAAACCAGCTCCAAGCGGCTTCAGCGATTTGTGCAAAGTTTTCGAGGGACAGCGAAGCGATGACAAGTAGCTCGTAATAGTCCTGAAATGTCAATTTTATAAAATTGTAAGTAAAGAACTTCAAACTTACAGCAACATGTGTGACACGCTGACATCTCGCATACTTGAAAATGTCCAAGTCGGTCTGAAGGCACCACGCTTGTTTGAGTACGTCGCCGATAACTTTGGGAGGAATGTTTTCAAAATCGCTTCTCTTCATAAGGATAAAAGTTTTGTTTCTCAGAAGGTCGGCACATTTGGCAATGAGATCGGTCTTGTTACAGTCGTAGGCGTAGGGGGCGATGGCACAGAACGTGTCGACGGAGAGGTTGAAGGTGATGAGTTGCTCGAGTTCGACCTGAAAAAAAGGTACATTGAAACAAAAGAAAGGCTCTGAAAACATGTAAAACCTACCGTAATCGACTTGATGTCATACTTGTCGCCGAAGCGAAGGACACCAACGAAAGTTTCGATCGACTTGTCTTCCAATTCTCTTCCATAACAGAAGTCAATAGCGGCTTTGACAACTTTGAAGTCAAAATCTTTGATGACCAGTTGTCCGGATCGGGTTTCGGCAGTATTGTGCATGAACATGGCATGGAAAACGGGCGAGATCAGAGTGAGGAAGGCTTTTTGTACCTGAAAACCGTAACTGCACGTCGAAATATAGTGAAATGAACCAACCTTTACAGTCGAATCGCCAACAACAAGCTCAAAATCATCAGGAACATGGCCACAGGACTGGAAAAGACGGCCCGAAACGAACGACGGTCGCATGTCGAGTTCAAATTCAACATCGCAAACAGCCGCCACATTGAATGCATTCTCGACAAAGGACTGTTCCAACGATGAGTGTGGTGCGAATTCAGCAATGCCAATGACTCCAGCCTTGGCGAAACAGTGGTCCATGCTTTCTGCAATGATTTATATATAAAAAACCGTGCCAATTGTTGTGATCGCTTACGTTTAATCGTGGTAGTTGCAAGGGTGAAAGTGACTTTAACCTTGGCGGGCTTGGAGACATTCAGAAAAACACCAATTTGGCCTTTGTATCTCTCGGCAGTGCCATTGGGGTACATGGAGAGCCACCATTCGAGACCATCAGTGTGGGGGACAATGCGCGAGGGGGATTTTGATTCGGCACCGACGCATCTGGCGAGCTTGAATTTGTCGATCTTGATGGAACAGGAGTCTTTGATGGTTTTGGTGACTTCGACCTGGAAAAGGGTGATTTGAGGGGGTCCGTGGGGGCAATGGGGGTTGAAAAAGGGGTGAGCTTGCCTCGGGCATGGTGATGGGTGGGTTAGGGGGTTACAGAGGGGTGATTTGGCGATAGTGGCCTGGAATGGGGTGGATACAAAGCGTTGGAATGAGCAACAGGGACGCAAAAAAACTGAACGGAAAAGCGAAGTGCACTTGGCAAAATGACCACTGTCCAACCAATCGATGGCCAGTTATCGACGTGGACGCGGCTGGCTGTCACCGTGCGCGTCCAGCTGACTGTCAATTGACTGCGCCACAACACGGGTGTTGTGGCGCAGTCAAAAAATGACTAAACAAACTGTCAATTATTGCTTATTAGTACACTTTGGCACATTTCCATGCCATTTAGAACTTCAATTTTGTCAATTTTGCACACTTTCGACAGCTGCAAACTGCCATTTGCTGAATTACAGCCCCTGAACCGTCCCCGTTTGCACGATCAATCCAACTTCGTAAATTATTCTTTTTGCCATCACCAGCCAACTTCCGCATGACACTCATCCCTCTAATCCCTGACAACCCTCAAACAACATTTGGATATGCTAGGTATAAAAAGAGTGTAATTACAGAAATCGCATGCTTGACCACTTCTGCATGTTTGGTCTTTGTCAAGTCGGCTACCGATGCACGAAAAAAATGGTTGCATGCACTTTTTCATTGCAAGGGGATGAAACCGAACCGTCCTCCTCGCCTTCGATCGCTGGGGGTTTCAGTTTCATACTTCTGTCTGAGTCCGGCCCCGGTTGAGACGACTTGAAACAAGTTTGTTTCCTTTTTTCGACTGTCGTGTCTCATCTTGTTTCTGATCTTCGGCAGACATTGCCATTTTGGTTGCGATTCTTGGAACGTTTTGAAAAGTTTGATTTCTAATTTTGAGTTATTTTAAGAATGTCCAAATCACATTGTTTCTTGTTCTACAACAGATGGTAGTAGTGCGTAAAAAATAGGTACCCTTTGTTACGACCCTTCGAATTCACGTCATTGGACTCGCTTCCGCTACACCACGCAGAAGTAGTTCTAATTCGACCCCTTTTTTTGTGCATTGTATCGGTGCATTGTAAGATCAGGTCGTCGTGGGGTTCGGTCCCACTTACATGTGCATTTCTTTGGGGACCTTACTTTTTTACTTTTTACAATTAACAACCAGTCAGTGCCTCGAGACAACCGTCATTTAACCTACGTTCGCGGCGAACAATAAAAAGAATCACCCCGAAAAAAGGCATCCATTCGAATCAGGTTTTTGTATTAAGAAGCCTCCACCCTCCTTTTTTCGGGCAACAAACAGCAGCCCTCAAAGTGGCAAATGAGACGGAAAGCTTTAGGGCAACCTCCTCTGAAGGTCATTGTCGTTATGGTTGTTTGTGTTTTTATCGGGCGTTGGGAAAATATTGGGTTGTATTTATCTTTAAGAAAGTTTGACGTTATTTTGACAGTTTTGTTCCGTGTTTCAGATTATAATTATGAGAACCGGCTATTGTATAGCTATTTTGATGCTAAATGTAATCACGACTTTGGCAGACCGAAGCCAGCTTGATTGTCAGGAAAACGAAGTTTTTATTCAATGTGGTCGATGTGAAGGTACTTGTAAAACACCTATTGTTGTAAGTTTTCGGTTTTCTAACTTTTGTAAAATTTGTATCATTTTGTTGTTTTGCACACTTTGTACTTTTAATAGAAATTTTACTGTTTGCAAGTGTATGCGAATTACTGTTTTTAACAAATTTGTTGTGCGAATGCTTTTTCAACGTTCATGAAAATTAGCGTGCGAATCCCGTTGTAACGTTCACAAATAGTGTGTGCGAATGCAAATTTCTTTGAAATCATAAAGCTTTTGTTAAAAAAACTACTTTCAAAATAAAAATAAAAACCCTTTCTAGGAAGTTTGCGACCCCAATTGCCGTCTTCCCCGCTGCGAATGCCAACTCTCCGAAGGTTTTGTTCGAGCCCATGATGGTGCCTGTATCAAAGCCGACGAATGTGCCACCTATGTCGGAATCGAAATCTTTGGCGATGGAAACTACAAAATGCTCCGTGAACCAAAACCAGCCGATTCCCCCGCTCCGCCAGCACCACCAACATCCTCTGGTTCAAGTGAATTCAACGCCGCACCACCAGCCTATGGCCCCGAAACTCCAGCCGATGTCGACAGCGCTCAAGCCAACGAATACGATGAAAACACTGTCAATAGCTTTGCTGATGTCGGCGCCGACTACGGTGGAGCTCAGACTCACCAAGACGATCCCAATGGCGCACAGCCTCCAGCCTATCCAGCAGCACGTGCACGTGATGAACCGTATTTGTCGGCCTACATCTATGGGCCGCCCCAATATCAGCAGCGGAGAGCCTTTTCGGCGATGAAAGCTTTGTAAAATTTGTATTTTTATTACGGTTTACTTTCGTGAAATTGCATTTGTTATTGTAAATGAACTTTGATCACTTTTATGAATCAAAGATCAACAAATTTGCATAAGAGTACAAAAATACAAAAGGGTAACCCGTTTTGGTTACAATCAGTTGGCCAGAGGCAGTGTACCTGTACTATCCCGTCCTGTGTGTAACCTACGACATCAATCATGGAATCCAAATCTTCAACTGGGTCCACTTCGTCCTCGGAAAGCTTTGATTGGAGCTCGAATGCCAGTTGGCGCACCCATTTCGATGACAGCTACTCCTTCGAAAACAACAGTGTCGACTCGCTTGAGGCACGCTCTGTGAAGCGATCGCTTTCACAGCTTTCTGTTTTGACGGCTGAACCCATCGACTACGACTGCACCCTGGGCGAGGTCGATTTCAGTGGGTTTCCCTCTTCGAAACCTGTAATTCTGAAATCCCCTTCAGAGCCGTCCGAATTCTCCGAATCGCAATGCTCTTGTGGCCACAGCAGCACCAACAGTGCCGCCGCTGTCCCTGTGAAACAGCTCGTGCCAGGAACGCCTGAGGCGATGAACTTCGGGGATGCTGGCTTCAAAAACCGTAGCAAAATTAATGATAAACGGGATCCATCATCGTTTTATCATGCTTTGGATATGAACGAAGGGCCAGGTAGGGTTTCTATTGGTTTTTGCAGTTCGATTACGGTAACTTTTGCCATTACAGTAAACTTCGCTCCACGCGGCGTTCACATCCAATCACAATACCATGTCCCTGACATGTACGACTATCCCGCGACCCTGTATAGTAGTCTAAGTGCGGCTAAAAAAGTGAACTTCGAAATGGATGGCGAAAGTGCCGTCCACGAGGTGAAATCGGAGTATTTTATGGATGTTTAACGGGGCAGCGAGCATCAAAATGAAGGGGTGACTGATTGTACTTATTGTGATTGATTTAATGAATTGTATTATGTCTGAGTGTTAGGTGATAAAGAGAAATGTCAAATCTTTCAAAAGTGTAGTTACATCATAAAAATGTGCGTTAACACTATTGAAAAGTGTGTTTAGAAACATAACGTAAGCGCACACTCGTAAAATTGCGTGCGCTCCCAAACCCGGTCCCACCACGAAAACATCCCAAGTTCAAAATTTGTTTTTTCGAGATCGCAGCTCCATGCTTTTGGATCAGTTGCCTCCGGCGCTGTTTTCCATTTGTTGTTGTGCTTCCGCCATGGCGCCCCCACGCTCCCGCCAATCTTCCCGTCGATCCTCGGGTGGTCAACGCTACGACGGCCGTGTCACGAAGACGGTTTCGCCGTCCTCGATCAAGCCAGCTGTCGCCAACGACGATCCGTTCAATCTGTCCGAGCTCAACGCTGCCTTGCCGAACAATGCCCTCCCGAGCCGGTTGATCCGGTGCCAATTCTGTGATATGGTCTTCGCCAAGACGTACTACACTACGAAGCATCAATTCGTGCATGCCCAGGAAGTAAGTGGCGATTTGAAGGCGGCCATTGTCGGGAAATTGGCGGCTGAGAAGCCGGAAACGCAGGTTGGTGATGGGTTTTATATATATTTATCATTCCTAGGGGTAAGATGGTACTTTCAGTGCATTGTGTGCCAACGGAACTTCGACACTGTGGCGAATCTGCGCGAACATCGCTTCCAAAGTGAACATTAATGGCTGTTTTTTTGCTTTGTTTTGGCTTATTTTTGTACATACTGTTTTACACGTTTTCTGTTTTATCTGACATGGGTCTGTAATTACATAAATTTGCATTGTCAGACAGTTTGTCAGTTAGATTGGCCTTCTTTCGGTATATTGACCGACCAGTTTATCGAATCTCAACACCCTTCAGGATGTTCGCCGTCCGTAGCCTCCTGCTCACCGGCCGCTCCGTCGCTAATCTCGCCAAACGTGGCGTCCATAAAGGCATTGAGGGGACCCCGCCGATGCGGTTCATGTCCACCCCGGTGAGTCACATCTTCTAAACGGCTGTAGACTGATAAAAAGTTGTTTCACCCCTTCCAGGAACGCATCGCTGTCTACTCGCTTATCTGCGTCTCGTTCCTGTCCTACCCGACCTACCTGATGCTCAACCTGGACAACCTCCGCCCCAAGAACGACAACAGCCTCGGCGAGAAGGCCCTTGCCGAGAAGGAACGCCGTCTGGCTGCCCGTGCTGGCCATTAGAATCCCAATTTAGTCGGCTGACGTCAAATAGGCTTTGTTGGTACCCCCAAAAGTGACGCGAATAAAATAACTTTCACATTCTTTCATCAGAGGCTAATTCTGGACAGATTTATCACCTTTTGATTATTGATAAGAGCCATGTTTCACCTGTGTCCCATCTCTGCCCAAATTTTATGAGTCCCCGTCGGTCGGTGTCAGATTTAGCCCTTTTTTGCAACCACCATGCATGCATCCTATCACCTTTTGAGGCAGCTTGTAGCGGTTGAACTCATTTTTTCGAGATTCTGTGTGTTCAGTTGAACTTTGACATGTCTTTGAAGGTTGTCTGTTTACTTGGGTTGGGTTTTTTGAGTGTTGTAGCCGATTTGGATCGATGTTTTACAGGTTTGTCTTGGCTAACTTTACCTAAAAAGGCCATCTTTTCCCATTCCAGGTGACGGAACAGCCAAATCCGGCTGGACAGAAGACCCCTGTGCTTCTGGCTGGTGTCTGACCCTTGGCGGAACTGATGATATCCAGGACCATCGGTAAATTTAGCTTTTTTATGCCACCTTTTATCCAAAAGTTTCAGCGAATGCGACAAAAGCGGCGTCTGCGAAGCCTACGGTGCCAAATGTGGTCCCCCAGTAGTCGTGATCAACAACCAAACGACGCGTTTCCCTGGTGGTGAGCTATGTTGTTGCAGAGGCGATCTTTGTAACACTTCTGCACCACATTCTTTGATGTTGATCACTCTGTTTTGTGGCTTTATTTCTGTTTTTCTGTCGAAATATCAATAAACATACACATAGAAGCTTCCCAACACTACCGCTAACCCGAAATCTAGTCCATAATTAGCTGCAGGGTTGCACCGATCACCTTGGCAACAGCACATTAGACTAGAATAGGGAAGATTATCGATATCAGGCGTCTTGACATGATCACAACGGTCACCAAATCGCGGACAGATTTCATCAGCGTTGTCACAAAGCCTGGAATTTGTTAAACTAGATAAATTCTGATAACGTTTAGAGGTTTGGCTCACCTCAAAGCGTCGCCATTGTCGGAGTTCACAAATTTGAGGCACCAAGTTGTGTTGGATGTGCAGGCTTGGGGGATGAACACACTGCCATCACCTTCAACCACAGTTTTTTTAAGTTAAAAGATAGAAATGGCTACTTACCGACAAAACACTCAAATTCGCCGTTGACGAAGTTTTGAATAATGGAAAATGCAATGCAAGTGTATAAAAAAGACCGCATTTCAAGCCAGTTACCGCGATTGACTGAATTGAAGCAGCGTCACACTGATGGTAGTCGGTATTGCCTTTGATGTACTGTTCCAAATGACGATTATCATTGAGGTCACAATTTGTGTGGAGGGTGTTAAAATTATAAAAAAGCGCTATCCGGGTCAGACTCAAACCTGGACGTTGGTGACGCTTTGGCAAGCCGAGCCGATATTGTTTTGATCCCTTGGTTCGGATGGCATTTAAGAGACTTTAAACTTCACTTCCAACGCACATGATGATTCTCATCCCTATAGGGAAAACTAATAGGTAGTTGTTTTATTTATTATATTTAAAAAAACAATAAAACGAACAAATAAAATAAGAAAGAATTCAATACCGTGGAGTAAAATAATATCGAGAAGCCTTATCCTGACACTGAATTGCAAGTTCGACTGAAGCATTTTTACAATCAGTTGGTTTGAAAAACATCTTTAAAAATGGGAATACTTTGGATTCTATGTTAGCAATTCTTTGTTCTTGATGGTTGACATGAAACAGGCGTAATCTAAATCCTTTTTTTTGTGCCTATAACATTTTGCAATTATAAAATGTTTAATCTTGTAAATAGACTTACTGTAACAAACTGAAAAAGCTTCACAGGTTTGAAGTCAAACAATATATGAAAGTTATCCTCCCATATGGTCAGCGTTTTCAAATCAGTTCTACCGTAATCCGCCATACTCTTAACCCATCCAGATATCTCAATATTTGTGAAAACACACTCTTCAAGCGTGGGAAAACTTTCAAAAAATTGAGAAAGCTTTGTAAAACCGGTCCGCCGTGTTAAACCTGAATCTACAGACAGGTATGTCGGTTTTACCCTTTTCTGCGATAACCTATCAAGAAAAGACTTGGTGATGTCGCAGCTATCAATATACAACCTAGCAATATTTGTAGTTATGACGTGGTGAAACACTAGATCAGAAAGATCTGATTCTTTGAGAGCAGTTAAGTACATAGTTTTTTCATTGTACAATTTTGTACCATCAAGCTTAACCTTCTCATTATAATTTTTAGGCCATACTAATTCGATAGTAGTTTTATCGAGCTTTTGAATAGCTAAGTGTTCAATGGAGTAGCAGGTTTGAAGTGGTAGAAGGTCCTTGTTGTCTTCCAAGCTTCCAGTTGCAAATTGGAGCTGATACAGTTCGGCCGGACTCAGAAGTTGCCGTAGGCGTCGACGAAAGGGATAAGGAAGAGAAACAATCGGGTATGGCATAGTTGAAATAGGACTGTAAAATCGTATATGTATATAATAAGGAGTAGGTCGATAAACGCGCACGATGTCGAATTCGACTGCGCTTTTCTCTCTGCACTGTGTCTGTATGGATTTAGCAATGTCCGACATGAACATAGGCCACTTTTAATCTATACAGTAGTGGTGCGAACACACATTTAGCGCTAACGACTAGCGTCGCGCATCTTTACGATTGAGCCCCACCCAATACTAATATTTGTTAACAATAACTTTCAATCCAGTTACCGCGTTCGACTGAATTGAACATGCTTGAAGCATCATCACACTGACGGTAAGCGGCATTGCTTTTGATGTGCTGTTCCAAAAGACGATTATCATTGGGGTTACAATTTGTGTGGAGGGTATAAAAACTATGTTAACGCATAAATCAAACTGCTGTTAAATCAAGATTTGTTTTTTTAAATTATCCACCTTTCGATATCTAGGCAACGACGTTAAAACTAGCTGTTGATTTTGATCTGCGTACATGATAGCACCGAGATGGTTGGTACCAGTCGCGACTGATCCGCTTGGCAATCTCTAACAAGCCGGTAGTACAGATTTGAAAAGCGTCGTCTGGTTAGTTTATCTTGTACTTTGCCAGTTTTTGTTCCACTATTATCACACTGGTCTTATAAGTACTTTCTGAAGTTAGTAACGTTTCTTACTGCCAAAATTTTTGCATTTGGTAGCAGCGAGTGGTGGTACAGTAACATATTTTACACATCCTGTCTAAAATTATTTTTCAGAAACGCCAAAATTACGTAGTTTTATGGTAAAACAAGATTATTTCACATTGTGTAAAAACCAGCCTTATTTGTTTCGGGCAAGTACCTGTATGAGATTTTCACGATGAACCGTCTAAAGAAACTATGTTTTGATGTTATTCGTTACGTATACGGAACTAAATGATGTTGCGGTCGCCGGTCACCGTGATGAATTATTAAGAAATTTGAATTTGGAAGCAGCGAGTGGTAATTAACAGGTTAGAAACACCTTTCTGTCTTTCGTAAAAAACTAAAAGTACGTAAAGTAAGTAGTAAAATTATTTTTTCAGAAACGTGGCCGGGCCTTGTGCTTGAAGATCGAGGCAATGATGAAAGCGGAAAGCAGACAGTTAGGCAACTTTAATAGATTTGTCACGGCCGAAGACTTTCCAGCATTCTGTAAGCTGATGAAAGTCAGCAATGCTTACTCAACGGTAGCATGGTCTCAAGGCAACGCACGTGTAGAACAGTTATTTATATTTATGCAACAACCCCTAGCAAAATACGTGAAATTGCGACAGAAACATTCGTTAACTTTAAGTGAGCATCTTGATAAAGGTTGGAATATAATCTTGAATTTGATCATGAAAAAAAAATTTGTGAATAAACGTGAATCTTTTTTTTCACTTGAAAAAATAGTCTTACTGGAAGTTTACATGCTTCAAACTGAAAAAAAATCAAATAAGCCGTTATCTAATTTTGAGCTTGTCAGCATTAGCTGGGTGGTTACAAACAAGCAATGGACACACATTTTCCAAAAGGGATGTCATTAATAACATAGTAAAAGATGGAATAACCACAACAAAGATAAGCACAGTGCAATTTTTACGAATGTCAAAAAACTGGTTTGAGTTTTTGAAAACGCGCCAAAAACAATGTCGATTTTGCACGTTGCACGCACAAGTCGACTTTGCTCGGCTGCGCGGTCCCAAAAAGTTCAACTTTTGATTGCTTTGAAAGTCGTGAATCTTTGCATCTGTTTTCACGTATTTGCTTGTCATTCCATTGGCTAACGGTAGCGAGTGTTATCCGGCTACTTGGCAACTAACGATTTAGTGGCTAATGCATTGATTTGGGTTGGGTATTTGTCATCACTTTTTTCATTTCAAAATTTCACTTTTCGACAATATCGATGCTTTGACGCGTTTTCGCCGTTCGAATTCGAAACAATATTATTCATTTCCAGCTCAGCCACCGCCCCATCACCCATCAAAGCCATCATGGCGGCTAGCAAGCTCAACGGGAAGCTCATGGACTATCTCGGCAGCTGGCTGTACGCAAAATACCTCGATCAACGGTGCGAGGCCCACTTCAAACCCAACAAGTCCTTCCCCTTCAACATTGCCATCTTCTGCATGTCTGGCAAGGATCAGATGAATGTCATGACCAACGTGTTTTCAAAGTGTCTGAAAGGGTACATCTGTGAAGGCGACATCAAAATTGTGAGTCATTTTGGACGCTTTTTCTATATTTTTTATATCCAATTGCTGTCTTTCAGACACACAAAACCGAAAACACTGCGAATCATCACATAATGCTCGTACCACTATATCGAGCCGGCATCGGCGAAGTCTACGTGACGATTGGGGACCCTTCGAAGCCGGAATACCAGAGCACTCTCGCACATTGTGTTGCTATGAACAGTGAGTTTTGAAGTTTTCGCTTTTAAAAAGGGTCTTTTTTCATTTCCAGAACCCCGTCACCTCCAATTCATGCCCGGGGTGACCCCCTATGGCGGAATTCCGGAGCTCATTGACGTATTTACCCGAGTTGAAACCCTTAATATCGAAGCGCGTCTCGTGGCCCCCATTTGCAAGCACGCCTTTCCGATTTTGCAGAACTTGACGACCTATGGGCCGGTTGTTGATGTTCAGGTTGGGTTTTTATATATAATTTTACGTTTTAACATTGATAAAGTTGACTTTTTAGCGTTTCTTCGAGACAGTCGACCACTTTCCCTCCCTCGAGCTCATGGTATTGGACCTAACCGGCAATGTTGACAGTTTCCTTGCCAAGTGGGTTCATTTTCGATCCTTTTCCCATCTCTAATCGAATACCCCTTCCAGCTTCAACCATACCCGCTTCCCTGAGCTGATGAATCTCAGCATCAATTTCGCCCATTACGGTGACGGCACCTTCGAGAACGTTGCCTCTATCGTCAACTTCTGCAACCTCTTTCCGAACCTCTTTAATGTCATGTTTACCATCGTTCAGACAAGAGTGACCTTCGCCAGGGATGTTGCTTTCTATCAAAAACTCCGTGAAGCCTTTGTCGAAACCCCCTGCAAGGCGAACTTAAAATTTTATCTCCAGCATACTCTGGATACTACTCCTTCGAAGGAGACTGGGGAAGTTGTAAGTTGGCTTTGCTGCTTTTTACTCGTTAGTCGCCCTTACTGATGCCTGTTCATTTCAGCTCACCAGCGAAGAAGTCCAAGCCCTCCTCGATCCACTGGACTACAAAGTTAACCCCGACTACTCTGGCTTCTGTACCATCATCGACGGGGGCCTTCACAAAATGGAGCATTCTGTTCTTATCGAAATGCCGCCTCCTGGACGCTTGTATTGAAATTGCATTTGATATCGAATATTTAGTATTTTGTTGACTAGTAACTTTTTTATTCTGTGCATTTTGTGGCATTTTCGCATGTATAAAGTTGACTTAATAATCGAAAATTGTTTAAAGTGAGAGATAATGGTGATGATACAACGATTTCAACTCACAAAGCAGTTCTAAACGGTAATCGATATTGCTCTAGCTATGGTACTGTATGCAATGTTCAACGAAAGGCTAACTAACCTACTGTGTTGGTGCAGGTCTGTTTTTCTACAACTTTTAAATGACCAAAATCTGTTCGGTTGTGCGCTATTGGTGGTAATGCACTCCCATTACGAAAACAAAACTGGCGCCAGTTCGAACTGGCTGTTGTTGTTTACACCCGTTTCGAGTTCGCGAATGATCGTTCGTGTGATGAAACGACTTTTTCTATCTCTTCTAACATTTGTCCGTTCATAAGTGCCTGTTGGCTTCCTGGTTTATTATCTTTATTGTGCTAATCGAGAAATATTTGCGCTGTTACTAATTAGAATGTATATTTTACTGAGTTTTTAGTTTTAGAAAAGTGTTTCAACTTGACTTGTCAACTGTGCAACTCGTTTTCACTGAAAGAACAAACTTTAGAACTCGTAAGTGATTATTAGGTTATTCGTAAATCGTTGGTAAATACTTTGTTTACAGGCTTACATCTAAAACCGAAGCCGATTCCATCATGACGGCCACCGAGTGCCCCGACTTCAGCACCCTTCCGCATGCCGATGACCCGCTGCCTGCCTTTCCTGCCCATGTTTCGCCGGAGGGCAATCAGTACGACAAACTTATTCCTTCCACGACTTTCGGAAAACTTAACAGTGTGCTCTGTGGCAACATCCGCGGTGGTTTTCTTGTTGGATTGTACTCTGATGTCCCGAATGATGGATTGATGTTTCTTGGCGATGACCCCTTCGAATACTATCTGCCCGCTGCTACCCTCAAAGCTGACCCTGACGGCAAGACGGAACTTGAAACTCGGGCTGTGGCTGCTTCCTTCCTGATCACCAAGACCCGTGTTTGGACGAAAGCGATCAAATTGATCAATCAGAAGGTCACCCCGGCTGCAAAGCTTGCCGTGAAGCGTGGAATCGCGCACATCATGTGTGCCATTGCTGGCTTTGGAGAGGGAATCTTCATCAAGGGCGCGACGACGGATGTCACTACTGTAATGGAGGAACTTCTCTACACCGATGTTGATGCTGAAATCTTTGAATCGATCGAAAAAGCCCGCGAAGTCCAATCAACTCAGGCTCCTCGCATCATCGCTATCATGGCCTACAATGCCATGTTCAAAACCGGCAACTTCAAAGGCAACTTCAACCCGTGCTTCAAATCCATCAAGAAGCATTTCCTCGCCCTTCTGAAGTCCCTCGGCGTCGATAAAACCGTTATCAACCTGCTTTATAATGGCACCACCAACAAGCCGAAGTTCTCCCCCATTCTCTGTGAGCTCATCTGCAACATCATCATCCACGACAGCGACGCCGATCGCTTTTTCTACTATCTCAACACCCGTGAATTCCTGCCGGATTTGATCGGTGACCTTTCCAATGACGACCTTTCGACCTTCAATCCCAATTATTACGGTGGCACTGCCCTTTGCGCTTCGAGGGGTGTCCTGGAGGTTCTTCAGAAGCTGAATCTCGACGAAGATGAAAGCAAGAAGCATCTTCAAACCGTCGACAACTTCTTGGCTCAAGTCACCCAGAACAATCGTCTCGGGCTCATTGCCTATAGCCTCACGGCCAAAACTTTCCTGAACGCTCCGACAAAAGAGCCCCCTTCTGAAGTCAAGTGCGTCGAAGACTATTGTGCTCCGTGGGCCGCTGCTTTCAAACACGTCAAAAGCCACCGTAGTCCTGGCTCTGCTTTTTTGAACCGCTTTTCGATTCCTGGCATTTTGAACCTTTCGAAGTCAATTGACGGTGTTCGGTTGTACGGCTTCCAACTCAATGCGCTTACGGCTGCTCTTGCGTCGCGCAAGCCTTCTGGCATGACTGTTTGATTTCACCTTTGACGATTGTTTGTTTTTAATTTTGATCATTTTTGTTAAGACGAACTATTTGAGAAAATATCAGGGTCAAGACCCCTTAATTTTACGTTTTTTGATATATGATAGGGACCCATGAGACTGCTTTAAATCCCAAATATGAGGGTCTGGGGCGGCCTTCTAAGGGAGTTATGATTTTTCAAAAAATGGCTTCTGGAACCACTTTTCACATCGCAAGTCGGTCAGTTTTACAGATATCCGCATGAAATTTTTTTTCTAGCGTTAACTTTTGATGCTGAATCTTATGGTAATAACCAAATTCTGTTATTGTTAATAAAAATTATCGATTAATTTTTTTCAAAAAATCAATTTTTTTCTTTTGATAGGGCGGGTCCGTTTGATTGCAGAAAATGAATCTACATTCAAAGTTAACATGAAAAAAATTTTTTGCTTTAGGGCAAAGGGGGCTGGAACGTCACCGTTATGGCCGCCGAAAGTGATGATAAGAAAAAAAGTTGCTCAGATCCGGAAACCAATTACATATTCGGAATCAGCGCAAAAAATTATGTCGAATTGCATGGTTAAAAGGTTAATGGGAGTATATGCTAATTTAGTCATTTATTGCTTAAAAAAGGAAAAAACGCACAACGGGGTCGAACCTGCCGCGCGTGGTGGCGGGCGACCGGAACCCCTGCGCCGCGTGCGTGGGTTCGACCCCCAGTCGCACTTTTTTCTTTTTTATGGTAAAAACCACAAAATTCAAACAATCAATTTTCAGTAATCTTAATACTTTGTCCGGACTCATTTTTTGCGCTGATTCCGAATATGTAATTGGTTTCCGGATCTGAGCAACTTTTTTTCTTATCATCACTTTCGGCGGCCATAACGGTGACGTTCCAGCCCCCTTTGCCCTAAAGCAAAAAATTTTTTTCATGTTAACTTTGAATGTAGATTCATTTTCTGCAATCAAACGGACCCGCCCTATCAAAAGAAAAAAATTGATTTTTTGAAAAAAATTAATCGATAATTTTTATTAACAATAACAGAATTTGGTTATTACCATAAGATTCAGCATCAAAAGTTAACGCTAGAAAAAAAATTTCATGCGGATATCTGTAAAACTGACCGACTTGCGATGTGAAAAGTGGTTCCAGAAGCCATTTTTTGAAAAATCATAACTCCCTTAGAAGGCCGCCCCAGACCCTCATATTTGGGATTTAAAGCAGTCTCATGGGTCCCTATCATATATCAAAAAACGTAAAATTAAGGGGTCTTGGCCCTGGTGAGGGTCCGTGATTTTCTCAAAAAGTTTGTCTTAAGATTTGTAAGACTTTTGTAATCACCGTTTTACGGATCTGTTGTTAATTTATCGTCGATAACATTTTTTGCTGCTTTTTTTTGTTTTTGGTTCATTTTTCTATTCGTTGCATTGCATTCTAATGTTAGTAAAGTTGTTCTTGCTTGTAACCTTTGATGGGAATTTGAATACCTAAATTTCATAAAAAGTCGTTTGATTTTTTGAAAACGCGCGACACGCATTGCTAACATCGCATGTTGCGGGCACAAGTTGACTTTGCTTGGCTGCGCAGATCGAAAAATTCGATTTTTTGCTGCTTCGAAGTTCGTAATTGTTTGATTCTGTTGTCATGACTTTGCTTTTCTTTGTTTGTCATTTGGTCAGCTAACAGTCGTAATCCGTAATTTCGCTTTTTCGTGGCGGTTTTGGTGGCCCATGCATGATTTGTCATCACTTTTTATTTAAAAAGTTTGCAATTCCTCAGATCGAATCTTAACAAGTGGTAGTTGCCTAGCTTCCTCCAATAGTCCTCCTTCCTTTCTTGCGAGCGTGATTTTAGTAGTTTCGATCTTTTGAATTTTTCTCAAAGCCTGGAATCGACCATGACATTTCTCCCACTTTTCGCTAAAAACGATGATTTGTTGCATTTCCATCATCTGCCATCGTTTTCCACCTTCAATAAGTACAATTTTTTGATTGTCCACTGCTTCTAAGTTGCCCTTTTTAGTCATTATGCTTTTAAAACTTTGATTTTTCGACTAAAAAACGATGATTTGTCGCGTTTCCACCACCATACCGTCATTTCCCACCGTAACAAAGCCCTATTTCCAGGTTGTCCACCGCCTCTGTAACCCCATCAAAGTCTTCATGGCATCCAGCAAGTTCCACCTCCCCGCCTGCACGCTCACAGTTGATGAAACGGGCTGTGCCCAACTTGACGCTCGATATATGGCTGCAACCTTCCTGGTCACCAAGACCCCTGTCTGGACGGAAATGGCCGCACTGATCGATGAGGAAGTCCCAGAGCTCGCCCGACTGGCTGTTAAACAGGTCTTCGCCCACGTCCTGTGTGCCGTCCACGGCTTCGGAAGAGGAATCGCCTTCGAAGATGCGACCACCGACATCACGACGATCGACCCCGCGACGCTCCAGTACGACGAGCTCGAAACACAAATCTTTGGAACGTATCAGAAGGCCAGCAACATCCGGGATTCCCGAACCCCTCACATGATCATTTTGGTCCCATCCGTATCATTGGCCAACGTAAACACCCAACGCAACTACGACGTCTTCGGAAGGGTTGATGAACATGTTCTTTATCTTCTGGATCAGCTGTATGTCGATGAAAAGATTGTCAATTTGCTTTTTATCGATGGAAAACCCACTGACGAGTTTCAAATTACTTGCTTGAACCTCATCACATACGTGGCCGAGGATGCTGACAGGAGCCGCATCGCCGAATACGCCAATGACGAGCAGATGTTGACTGTTTTTAACTTTTAATTCCGACATATCTTTTGTTATCGTCATTTTCTGACTGTCTATGATACTCATGTTTTCATTTTTGTGTCTTTTTGACCTTTTTTTATTGTTTTTTTGTGCACACATAAACACTATTTTCATGAATTTTTTAACGCGAATTTCTACAACTTCGATTTTCAATTCATTCAAATTCATAGAAATCAAACCAAATTAGCACAGCTGTGACAACTCAATCATACCCAAATACCAATAATTTTTAAAAACGTCGTCATAACGATCAACTTTTGCCGTTCGGGGAGATTTCTCAGAGGTCCATACTTTTAGACAATCACATCTGAACTCCATTTCCGCGTAAATATCCAACAACGGGTTGATAATGTCGTCATAGGCCGCAATGACATACTCAAGTGAGCCACGTTCAATTTTACCTGTACCAATTTCGACTTTGTGGGCGGCATCCTTATCTTGATAAAACGTCAAAAACGAATTAAATGGCTTGCCATGGCAGAAAAAGTCGCCGCTAGCACGGACATAGTGCTCTGATCGGAAGCCGTGACTGTCGGAGAGGACCAAAGTGGCCGTGGATAGCAAGAGTGTGATGGAAAATAGGAAAATCATGGCGAATGTGGCCTGTGGCTGCAAGAATGAGCTTATAAAGAGTAGTTATGACTGATTTTATAATGGAGTTTATAATGGGTCTGAAGTGGCTTGTGTCTCAAACTTTTGTAATAAATTGCTGTTTTTTATGGGTTTTTAATTGCTTAAAATTTAATGATCAAATGAAACGACAAAACTGACAATGAACCACAAACCTAAAAAACACAAAAAAAAATATTTTGGTTTTTTTAAAGTAGGTAGTAAAAAAAATTTCAATTTATGATTTTCATAAAAAAGTTAAAAAAAAAGTTAATTTAAACATTGAGAAAAAACTTATGAGTAAAAAGTGCAATTCAAGCAGTCATTCACAGTCAAAGTTGATTGATTAACCTCATAAAACCATTCAAAGAACAGCTCCCTCACCTGGCCAATGTGTTTTGCACGCCTAATTGGGCCCCCCAAATGCGGAAGCAGTAAAAGTTTATCGCCTACTTATCGTTTCTGGAACACTTACTGCCCTTTCGGGACACCCCCAGCTGTTAACTGACTGTTCCATGTGGTTTTTAATCCTTGCAAGCATGTCGACCTCGACCTTTTGAAAGGTGTTTTCCCCTCAGGTGGTATGTATACAGCTTTTTGTCACACGTCCTTCCTCAAGCACTCCCTTGTTTGTGACATTTTATAGCTTTTTCTAAAATCGTGGAAGATTTTGACTATTTTAACGCTGGTTTTACCTATTTTGGAAAGTCAGACGTTTTTCTGTTTGATATGGTTTATGGTAAGAATGTCTGAAACAATCATGTCTACCGACCCATTCATCAAAAAACGCACAATTACGTGACCCGAAGCGAGATCACCCCCGGCCAGGAGCGCATTCTTTGATTTCAATGGGTCCTCTGATCTGTTACAATAAACAATCAGCAGCCAGCCGACGAGAGTAGTTTCATTGATCACGCTTGTTGGGCCCCCTTTGATCAAACACAAAGTTTACATTCCAGCATGGCGATTAGCTTCAAGTCTGTCTTCTCTTCAGACAATGTGGGTTCTGCGTGGCCGTCAGGCATGTCTAAAAATGACACTCCAATGACAGCCATTATCAGTAACTCCCCCTTTTATGGATTAAGCTTCCAAGGTGCGCGCCAGTATCGACACCATGGTCATTGACGCGATTCTCTGATCACGATAAGCTTGCCTAATCCTCGGGGCCACGTGTACTTTCCTTATTTTAGCCACCCGGTGCAGATAACTGCCACCAAAAAAGTATAAAGAAACGTTATCAGTAAAATTCTTCGGGGCTGAAAAAATATGTGCGGATTAATGGCAATGTGCATATTTGAACATTGTGCTTTGTTGAAAGTCGTATATATAAGCGGATTCACAGCTAAGAAAATAGCTTTCGATCGTGTTGTTATGATAATGATAAGAAGAAAAAACGGTTATGATGAAATTTCAGAGCAAAATGATTCTACGGTGGATTTTGGCGCTTTCGCTTACGGTAGCGACTGTGCATGGATGGACGTGTAATGTGATTATGTGTGATCACACTAATACTAATAATTCGTGAGTTTTTTAACATTAAAATTAGAAATTACGTTTTAAAATGCGTTCTTGTTAGATTACAATTGTCAGTTTTGTCTGTAAAAATGTAAGAACTATCTTTTTTCAGTCAGATTTACTGCGGCGGCGACATTCTAAAAGCCGTCAACGAAGCAGCCTTATTCAAGGACTCGAAGGAATTCGTCGATATGCCACTGAAGTTCGATCCCGAAACGACAATAGCCGATTTTGAGGCAGAATTCAATGGAACCGAAACCGATCAAATCGACCCTGTCAAATTGCAGAAGTTTGTTGATGACCATTTCTATCCAGCTGGGCATGAATTGGATGAGTGTATTCCTGCTGGATATTCGCCTAAGCCGGATAAGTTGATGGCCATTGCTGATAGTAATTTGAGGGACTGGGCGCTGAATTTGAACAATATTTGGAGCCATCTTTGCCGTAAGGTTGGACTTTTATGGCTTTTTGAGAATTCTAAAGTTGAATTGCGTTTTCAGGTCTCAGACAACGTCACCCTCCACCCAGAACTCCATTCCCTCATCGAAGTCCCTCACGAATTCATCATCCCAGGAGGTCGCTTCCGTGAGCCTTACTACTGGGATGCCTATTGGATCATCAAAGGGTTGTTGGCATCGGAAATGTATGAAGCCGCTGCACGTATGCTTCTGAACTATAAAAGCTATGTTGATCGTTTTGGATTCATCCCAAATGGTGGCCGTGTTTACTATCTCCAGCGGTTTGTCACCCTTTTTGAGACCTACAGTACCCTATAATCACCCTTTCCAGAAGCCAGCCCCCAATGTACATCCCCATGATCTACGAATTCTACGAAGCCACCAAAAACATCACCTTTACTCGACAACTCCTCGACAGTGCCGAAGCCGAGCTCAACTTCTGGGATACCCATCGAACCGTCGATGTCGCCCTTCAACACGGCAATTACAAGCTTTATCAGTACAGCTCTGCCTCAAATGTCCCCAGACCCGAGTCCTTCAAAGAAGACATGGCCACAGCCAATGCCACTGCCCGTCAAAGCTGCGACCTCTGGTCCAATATCGCCTCAGCCGCTGAATCCGGGCTCGATTTCTCGACACGCTGGTTCGCTGATAAGCAATCCCTCGAAACCATCGAGACGAAACAGATTGTCCCAGTAGATCTGAACAGTTTCATCTGCTGGAATCTCGAAATCCTAACATTCTTGTATGAATACGTCGGCATGGACACAGTCAAGTCCGATCAATACCGTCAAAGATACATCACGCATCGCCGAAACTTGCAAAAAGTCTTCTTCAACGAAACAGAGGGCGCCTGGCTGGACTACAATCTGCGCGAAAAGGGCCACAATCCGACCTTTTATGCATCCTTGGCCGCTCCATTGTTTACAAATTGTTATGAGAAGCTTGATGCCAACAAGGCTGGCCAGATTTATGACTTTTTCAAAGTAATTTGGCCATTTTTGAGTTTTCATTGCGGGACCAAAATTTTAAAAAACTTCAATTTTTAGCGAAACAACGCCTTCAGCTTCAACTCAGGCGTCCCCCAATCAACCCTTAACGGTTCCGCTCAACAATGGGACTTCCCGAACGGCTGGGCCAATGTCAATCACATGATTATCGAGGGCTTCCGGAAGTCGAATTCGCCCCAGATGCAAGAGGAAGCTTTTGCCTTGGCTACGAAATGGGTTCGAGGAAATTACAGGGTTTTCCACACGACGCAACACATGTATGAAAAGGTAAATACAGCTAAAGTTAACCTTATTTGGCAATGTGAGCCCATAAAAAAGCAATAACCAATCGAATTACAGTATGACGTCGTCGGGGCTATACCCCAAGCAGGTGCTGGTGGCGAGTACAACGTGCAGGAAGGCTTTGGCTGGACTAATGGGGTCATCTTGGACCTGCTTGTCACCTATGCTGATCGGATAAGCGTCAGTGATGGTGACAAAACAGCAGCAGCGCCTATGGCTTACATTTCAAGCGGGTTGGGATTGATTGCGCTTTTGATTCCTATGTTTATTCGAGCTTAAATTTGTTCACCGCCATAAAAACTAACTATAAATAATATTAAAACTTTAACAAAATCGCAATTTAGCACCGCAAATAAGTCTTAAAGTAACAAAAAAACAAACACGTAGCATCAAACTTTGGAAATATGGCCTAGCACAACTTAATTTTAGAAACAAGCAAATCCGCATATGCTTGAAAGACATGCTCTCTGCCATCTGCCTCGAAATCTGCGTCGACTGTATCCGTGCTGTAGGTGTACTCGGATTCTGATTCGGTTTCTTGGGAGTCTTCGACGGTCAGCTCTTCACGGGCGTTGGCTTTTGGAACGACAGCTGGGTCGGGTTGAACCGGTGGAGGGTAATCGGTTTGAGTTGATATCTCGATGGTCGAAACAGCCGGCCTTTCCTGCGAAGTTTGGGCATCCACCTCTGATCGAGCCGCCCTGATCGAAGCTACAACTTGGTCAGTCTTCTTCTGGAGCCGGGGTCCAATCATATCCAGGATTTCGTCGAACTCTTCAGGCGTCGACCAAGAAAAGACCATGGGGCCTTGGACAAACTTGGCTCTGAAAATCGAACATAACAAACTGACAAAACCCCCAAATTGACCAACCTTTTCTCCTCTGATTTGGCCGTAAAAGCATCCAATCGGCTGACAAACTCGTCCCAGGACTTGCAAGACGCTAACGGCAGCACAGATTTCACCTCATCAACGCCGATGACGCCAGAAGGCTGGATACCCGATGCAAATTCTTTCGCAGCACTCGCATACGCCATGATAGCAGCGACATTGGCCTTTTGTCGTTCCTTTTCTTCGTTGAGTTCGACGAGTTTCTGCTTGTAGAACAGCTTTTCGCGTTTCTGAAGAACCTTCAATTGCTCTGGGACGGAACATCGTAGTTCTGGGTCGAATTGGAAGGGATCGGTGGCTGTGTCCCAGGGTGAGTTGCGGGCATAGGCTTCCCAGGCTGCGGAATCACGAGAGTCGCGGATTTCATGCATTTGGGCTCGGGAGTAGGCAGTGAGAGGTTTCAGAGGGGCTTCTGAGGAGGTTGAAAAGGGTGCAACAGGTTCGTCTGTTCTGATTGGCTCAGCAGAAGGTTCGGGTTTTGATGGCTCTGGATTCACGGAGGTTTTTTCGACCTGTACTCCTGGAGCTATCGTACCGGTACCAATGACCTCCACTGGCTTGGCTGGCTCCACAGAAGGGTCAGAATTTGATAGTTCTGGATTCACAGGGGATCGTTCGACCGGCACTTCTGGAGCTACTGCACGGGTAACAGCGACCGCAACTTCCACTGGCTTGACAGGCTCCACTGGAAATTCAACTTTCAACGGCTTCGGAGTCGGCGGTGGTACTTCGGGTTCTGTTTTCGGCGCTTTTGTGACATCTTCCTTCGCTTCAGAACAGTCTTCAACGAGAGGTTCAGGTTTCGATGTCGCTTTCTTTGCTGGCGTGAACAGCTTTCCGAGTGTTGTAGCCGAGGAAAAGCCTTTGCCGAATGATTTACCCTAAAATTTGACATTGAAATAGACGAAAATGATTAAAAAAAACCGATTTTACCTTCAAACTTGATATCGAATCTGCCACAGCTTTCACGATACCAGTACCCGGAGGCATTCCTGCTGCCACCAGAGGCTCTTCTTTCAATTTATCGGGTACCATTGGAGGAACTGATGTGATTGGCGGCTTCTCTGTTGCAACTACTTGAATTGAAGGCGTTTCTGTCGTTGTCGCCGTGCTTGAAGGCTTCTCCGCTGATGTTGACAAGATTGAAGGCTTCCCTGTCGGTTTGAACAGCTTTCCCAAACCAGTCGCTGGCGCAAAAGACCTTCCAAAAGTTTTTCCTTGAAGAGTCGATATTTTTGAAGGCAGCGCCGAAGTTGTATCAGTAGTCGCGGAATCTGCATGACTGTCGATTCTGATTTTTTGGATTCCGTTGGTGGCGGCTTGCAGATTTGATTCAAATAACTTGTTTTCGGCAGAAATTGGCTTTTCATCCGTTTTGGCTTTGAATTCTTCATTGGATTCATTGGCTGTTTTGATGTCGATGGAGGACTTCTTGGTGTTGCTGTCGGTTGCGGACGGTTTTGGCGGCTCGTATGAGGCTTGACTGGCGTTTGGAGTCGCTTCTTGAGAGTCGTATGACACTGGCTTCCTTGATTCATTTTCAGCTGCCTGTTTAGATGAAACCACTGGATCACTGGCACCAGGCATCGCAACTTGAGACTTTTTCCGGACATCATTTCCGTTTTGACGCAATACACCGCCTTTGTTACCATCTCCAGCGTCCGGCCGATCCGAAGGCGCAACAAAATCAGTCTGCTTGTCAAAGTACACCGTATTCGTAGTAATATCCTCCGGGAAGTTCCTGTCCAAAATCTTCACATGGAAATTCCCCCGCTTCGCCAAAGCCTTGAACTTGGCCACTTCCCATTCCGATGTTAGGACAGTCACGCCAACACCGTATCCACCATAACGTCCGGCTCGGCCAATGCGATGGAAATAGGTATCCGTGTCATACGGCGGTCCAATATTCACAACAACGTTGACGTTGGAGGCATCGATACCACGAGCAGCGGCATCAGTAGAGACCATGACACGAAGCGCGTAGTTTTTGAGATCATTGATGACACGAGTGCGTTGTTCTTGCGGGAGGTCGCTCGAAAAGGCTTTGACGCGATGACCGACGGATTCGAGCTTGTCGGCGATTGGCTGGCATCTGAAGAGGATTGGATATGTAAAAAGGAAGAGTTAGAAGGTAGATAGACTTACTGATTGATGGCACTGGCAAAGATAATAACCTGCCCATAGGAAATGTCCCCCAAAAAGTTATGAACAACATCAATCGGATCCTGGCCACTAGCGAGCAACGCATATTGATGGATCCCAACAAGCTGGACATCATCAGCATTCAGACGAACCAGGACCGGTGTATGCATCAAATCGCAGAGGCTTTTGCTGAGTTCGGCCGTGTAGGTGGCGCTGAAGACTGTGACTTGGGTGTTGGGGCAGAGGACTTTGTAGATCAGCCTGAGATCGGTTTTGAACACTTTAAATCGAAAAATATAAAGCTAACTCACTCAATATCGGCCAAAAAAGTCTCCCCACAAAGCTTGTCCGCTTCATCCAACACAAACAGCCTCGATTCATTCAACTTGACTTGGTCATCGTTGATAAGTTGCGCGATCCGTCCCGGTGTGCCGATCAAAACGTCAACGCCGCTATTCACCGCTCTTCTGTTATCGCCGTAATCAGTTCCACCAATACATGACACGATACGGGTTCCCTTCGGCGCGACGCGGCTGACAGTGTCCTTGATTTGAAGCGCAATTTCGCGGGTCGGAGCCAGAAGGACGGCGAGCGGATTCCCCGTCGGCGCGACTTCCGTGAAGATCTGAGCGGCTAAAGTTGCGAAGACGAGTGTTTTGCCTGTTCCGGACTTGGCTTGGACGAGGAGATCTGCAAACAACAAAAAGATATATATAAACAGCATCAAAGAAAGCCATACCATTGCCCATGAGTCCCAGTGGCAATGCACCAGCTTGAATCGGCGTCGGAACAGCATAGCCAGCACTCTTGATGCGCTGGACAATGTCGGGATGAATCAGAAGCTGGTCAAAGGTTTTGGAAGTGTGGACATCGAGGGTTCGGGTGTCAGAAAAGGAGAGCATCGTTGAATCTGATTGTTCCATTGTTCGCTTCGTTCAAGTCGAGTTGCGAAATGGGGATTGTCATTCGGGGCGGTACGCCAAACGTGTGCGTGCAATGCGAAACGCGAAAAAGGTTGAACTTTTGCTGCCAGCTTTGCGTTCTTTCGAGACTTGCTCGTGATGACAATTCGATATCACTTGAATCTATGCTTTTTTCGTGTTCTATTTGACCTTTTTTGCTATATTACTTGTAGACACATCGAAAGTTGCGTCTCGGGTGTCAAGGATGCCTACAAAATACCGTTTTTTGACCAACTCTTAACAAATTGAGAAACTTTCAGACAGTCATTGGTCACCTTTTGAGAAGGAAGCTTTTATATTTCGTCCTCTTGTGCGATTCTTTTGCGCGTTTCATCGATTTCTAAGTTACAATGTTTTTGCTTTCAGGAGCCAAGAAGCTGCCATAAACAAAGACTGGAACACTGCATCCACCTCACCAGAACCACCGGCATTACCACAAAGGAGCGCCAATGGCCGGTATCCACAACAATCTCCTTGGCCCAGCAATGCCGCTCCGATCACTTCAACGCAGTCCATCCCGACGGAACAGTTTCAAGGCTTCGGGCAAATGGCATGAGCCAGTGCCTGACTCGTATTTGGACGATGACTGGTTCCAACCCGAGATCGAACTTTTTGATGCTGCGACGGCATCCGCCCCACCGCAATTCAGAGTCGATACCGGGCGGCCGCAGCAACTTACCTGGCCCACCAATGTCGCCCGACCCACTTCCACCCCATCCAACCCGATGGAACAGTTTCAACACTACAGGCAAATGGTAACTTGGGGCACCGTGCCAGTGCATGACACGTATTTAGACGATAACTGGTTTCAACCCGAGAATGACTTTTTTGATGCTGCGACGGCATCCGCACCTCCGCACTCTACCTGGCCCAGCGATGTCGCCCCGCCGACTTCCACCCAGTACAACCCGATAGACCAGACTCAAAACCCTGGGCCAACACCAGTCTGGAGCGTCAATTCAGCACCGGTGGCCCCTGATATGGTCAATACTCCGCTACCTCGGTTGCAACCTTCCGGTAGTCACATGAATCCACAAGAAGTTATTCCGCCTGAACCAACATGTTCGACGGCATCCGCACCACCACAAAGCAGCGTCAATGCCGCTTACTTGCAGCCATCTAGCTCGTCCAGCCATGTCGCCCCGTCGGCTTCCACCCAATACAACCCGATGAAACAGCCTCAAGGCCAACAAATGGCAGCCCAAAGGTCGGCTTCAGCTATCAAGGTCCCGTTTATGGTGGCTGGCCCATCACGGGGGATGCAACCTTCCAGCAGTTACGTGAATCCACAAGAAGTTGTTCCATCCGAGACAAGTCATGTTGCAAAGAAGAGGTATGTTCTCTTTTTGGTTTGAATCAGTCATATTTAAAAGTGCTTTTTCAGAAGTCGTGGCTCTAGCAAGGTTAACCGTAACGTACAGAATTCCAGCGATGAACGAGTTATGTCAATTTTGAGCAAATACGCTGAAAAGACGAGTACAACAGGAACTTTAGACGAAACCACTCGATCAATATTGTGGAAGCACTTTTATCAAAAACCGTATCCGAGTACGGCAGAGAAGAATGACTTGGCAAAGCAGCTGCGATTGAAACCGACACAGGTCACGAATCGGTTCAATCACCGTCGGACCACGAAGTCGAAAAAAGGTCAGCAAATTGATAACGACCCCGATGCAGTTGATCATCATGACACGGAATCGACATCAACTGAAGATTCTGAGAATATTGACCCGGACTGGGAGCCGATGTGATTCCGGCACAACCACTATATTCCAACTTTTCCCATACCTCTGATAACGAAGAAGAGGAATGATAAAGATTTGTTCAAACATGTAGTGATAGTGACTTTATTTCAAAACGCCATTTTTTGTTCTGATATTTTTACTTTTTGATTTCAGTAAACTGGTATGGCATTGATGATCTGTGTTTGTACAATCCATTTTCACATTATGAGTTTGAACATACACAGTTTAGAAGGCGCGTCAGAATGTGTCGTGCGAAGAACCCGCGTGTTTTTGACTGACAAGGGAATGCTTTTAAGAGAGAGTTTTTGACAGGATTTATGGTGGCCGACCCATCAAATTTACACTTTCAAATGTTTTGAGTCAAAAAGTTAGGTATACCAGAGTAGTGTCCCGAACCGGAGTATTTCGGTCTGAAACCTCCAGATTCTGGAGATATGGCTTCTGAAAGCGTTTTCGTCGGAACCCTATAACTAATTTCAGTGAAGAGGTAGAGGTCTGATTTTTTGGCTCCCGGGCTTATTTATGGTGGCGAACAAAATGACGCACTCGAAATTTTTTGAAAATGTCTGGAATTATCGATTTTTGATACTCGCTTTTTTTCAAACGGCCATAACTTTTTTAAAATGCACCAGCGGCGCCTAATGACATTACCATAATGACGCCCGTCATTTTTTGCACTGGGTGACATAATTTGAGCAAAATCAAAGGGTACCATCTACGATTTTTGTGGCACTTTTCAAGCGCGATTGCCAAAAAGGTGCAAGTGTGCTGGTGCAAAGTGACTGCGTGCACTCGCTCGCTTCTTCGCGTTACGCATACACCGACCGACGCACCCACCCGCGACCGTGAAAAGGCTGTGTGCAAGGTGGGAATTTCGAAGGTAGTCATAAAAAGTGCCACAAAAATCGTAGATGGTACCCTTCGATTTTGCTCAAATTATGTCACCCAGTGCAAAAAATGACGGGCGTCATTATGGTAACGTCATTAGGCGCCGCTGGTGCATTTTAAAAAAGTTATGGCCGTTTGAAAAAAAGCGAGTATCAAAAATCGATAATTCCAGACATTTTCAAAAAATTTCGAGTGCGTCATTTTGTTCGCCACCATAAATAAGCCCGGGAGCCAAAAAATCAGACCTCTACCTCTTCACTGAAATTAGTTATAGGGTTCCGACGAAAACGCTTTCAGAAGCCATATCTCCAGAATCTGGAGGTTTCAGACCGAAATACTCCGGTTCGGGACACTACTCTGGTATACCTAACTTTTTGACTCAAAACATTTGAAAGTGTAAATTTGATGGGTCGGCCCCTCCACCTTGATGGTAAATCCTGTCAAAAACTCTCTCTTAAGTCACCCGCGCCAATCGGCTCGAGACCTATACCATTCGAAAGAGCACAAAATTCTAAGGCGGAATGTCGAGTCCGTTTTTGCCAAACGATAATTTGAATATTTTTTTCGATTTTTTAAAGTTTTTACGGGGCCAAAATCATGGTTGTCCTGACTTTTGGAACCATGGTCTGCCGAGCTGGAATGGTCTAGTGGTTAGCGCAAGCCACTGGAACACTCTGGGTCACAGGTTCGAGTCCTCACTGCCTGCATTGAGACTGCGACCGTGTGACCTGGAGCTGTGATTCCTCATACCGTTAAAAATTGATTTTTATTTTTGAATTTTTATTTTTTTCAAGTCTTGAGGCTGTTACTTAAAGACAAGCTGGTCGTCGAAATGTTAAATTTGCATCCCGCTGACTTCCAGCCTTCGTACTTCAAAGTGCATTCGTAACCCGAACTTTACCGTGCATTCGAGACTATTTTGCTTCAAAGCCCATCTGGCCCAGATTTGATCGTTTAACTTTGACATTCAAGAGGTATTCAAAATCCGGCTTTGAACAAATTTTTGAAATTTGAGGTTTAAATGCCAGCGCTGATCAATGTCTGGGCTTCTATTGCGCTTCAGAAACAAAGTCTTGAGAGCCATCTCGGCATAAAGTCAAAATTTAAAATGAACCGTGGAAGCTAGTTTGACTTGAAGCCTGAATCTCTACCCCGAAGTCCAACTTAACCTTGTGCTTCAAAGTTCAAGTCTGAATTCCACAACAAAATCTAAAATGTTGTTTCTTTCAATGAAACGTGTAAAAGTAACAGCCTCAAGACTTGGAAAAAATAAAAAAATAAAAATTCAAAAATAAAAATCAATTTTTAACGGTATGAGGAATCACAGCTCCAGGTCACACGGTCGCAGTCTCAATGCAGGCAGTGAGGACTCGAACCTGTGACCCAAAGTGTTCCAGTGGCTTGCGCTAACCACTAGACCATTCCAGCTCGGCAGACCATGGTTCCAAAAGTCAGGACAACCATGATTTTGGCCCCGTAAAAACTTTAAAAAACCGAAAAAAATATTCAAATTATCGTTTGGCAAAAACGGACTCGACATTCCGCCTTAGAATTTTGTGCTCTTTCGAATGGTATAGGTCTCGAGCCGATTGGCGCGGGTGACTTAAAAGCATTCCCTTGTGAGGACGCGTTATTCCCACCCGCTCGCCCACGCATTTTGCCAGCCAGCCGTTTGGTTGGACTTTGCGGCGAGTTTTGATTACAATTCATCGATCTATCCATGACGATCCGAAAACGTTGGAACCCATGCTTCTTTACGTTCTCCTTTAAAAATGTTAAAAGCTAAATGTCTTCGGATCGAGAACTTAGAAACTTCGTGTAGCAGCCCCAAGCATTTCTCTCCTGGTTCTTTCACTTTGACCCTAATTGCGATGATTTGTGGGTGTCCAGGTCCATAGATAGTGCAGCCGGCTTTGCTTTCTTTGTGATTTGCGCGTGATGGCAGTTCAATATCGTTAGCCTTTACGCCTTTTTGTTTATCAAATCAAGTTTTTCCATACCTATTGTGTTCCACGTCCAAACCGTCACGAATTTTCTGCAGAGCGGATCCAAGTTTGGAATATAGGCTTACAAAAGAGCAACTTCACATTACCCACGTTTTTTTTGATTGTTTTCCGCGCAAAAACCCCAAAATTCAACATATCATTTTGAATCGCGATGCCATTTTGCGTTTTTTTGGTTTTCCAGTTACAATTATTTCGCTTTCAGAACCTCAAACGCAACCATGAACATTAACCCGAAAATTGTCTCGTTTTTTGACGCCGGCATTTTCCCAGCTATGCAATCTTCTGGCAGTTACATGAATCCACAAAAGATCGTACAGTCTGAGACGATATCAACTGCGAAGGCGTCCATACCATCATATAACACCATCGATGCCTGGTCTCCGCCACCATCTACTTGGCCCAGCAATGCCGCTCCGACGACTTCTACCCAATACTATCCAGAAGGAGTTGTTTCGTCTGATACGAGATATGCGACGGCATCCGCACCACCGTATAGCAGCGTCAATGCCGGATACTCGCAGCCCTCTACCTGGCCCAACCATGTCGCCCCGCCCACTTTCACGCAGTACAACACGGTGAAACAGATTCAAGATTACGGGCAAATGACAGCTTGCAGTGCCGATTCAGTCCCTTGTGTAGACGCCGGCCCGTTCTCTACGATGCAACCTTCCAACTTTCACAAGAATCCACAAAATGTTGTTTCTGCGACGGCATCCGCACCAATACATAGCAGTTTTGAAACCGGATGGCCAAAACAGTCTACTTGGCCCAGCAACGTTGCCACATCGACTTTCAACCCTGGGATGCAGTCTTCCGGCAGTTACATAAATCCACAAGAAGTTGTTCCGTCTGAGACGAGATATGCGACGACATCTGCCCCACCACAAAGCCACGTCGATAGCGGGTACTCGCAGCCATCTAGCTCGTCCAGCCATGTCGCCCCGCCAACTACCACCCAATACCCGATGGAGCAGTTTCAAGCCTTTGCGCAACTGATGGCGGCCCGTTCTGTGGTTTTAAGCCTCGAGGCTCGAGTTATGAGAAGCGGTCTTTTCCCTGGGATCCAATTTTCTGGAAGTTACATGAATCCGCCAGAAGTTGTTTCATCTGAGACAAGATATGTTGCAACAACATCTGCACCACCTAAGTGGCCGCAACCATTGGCTCCATTCAGCAACACCACCCCGCAGACTTTCACCCAAAAACCGATGGAACAGTTTCAAAACAACCGGCAAACAAAACTTTCGAGCCCCATTTCGCCGTTTCAAGCGTTTATGGTACCTTCCAGCCGGTACATGCATCCACCAGAAGTTGTCGAATCCGAGACGAGCCATGTTGCAAGGGTTGAGCAGGATGAGTATGTTTTGTTTTTTGGTTTGAATTAGTCAAATCTAAAAGTGACATTTTTCAGAAATCTCGACCCTGGCAATACTGATTGTAAAAAGCGGCAACGCTTCGACGGACGGGCTGTATCAATTTTGAAGAATCACTACCTCGAAGACCAATATCCAAGCAAGGCAAAGAAAGAGGACCTTGCCAATCAGACAGGATTGACAAACAAAAAGGTCGGTCGTTGGTTCGCGGACCATCGAAAACGCGATCCGACCACGGTAAAAAGGTGAGTTTTTGTTGGTGCTTAAAAAACGTTTTTAAAATTAGCAAATGGTGCCTCTTCAGAAACCGTAAGCCATACGAACAAGAGGCTCGAATGGCGTCAACAGAAGATTCCGAGAATGTTGATCCGGTTGCACGACCGAAGGACTTCCGCCAAGCTTCGACTTCTACTATGGTGAATGGCAATCTATTGGGCGTGGCCAAACATCCGTCAAATCTGCGGCGAGTAAAAGATGAACGGACTCTGTCAATTTTGAGGAAGCACTACCTCGAAGACCCATATTTGGCTCCAACAAAGAGGATGGACCTGGCCAATCAGACGGGCCTGACACAGATGCAGGTCGCGGATTGGTTTGCGGGCCGTCGACGAAAAGAGCGGAAGGCGGAAAAGATGCCGAAGAAGAAATACCACAATAAATTGACGGTTTCAACTTTGCGAAAGCACTACCTCCAAGGCCCGTATCTGAGTCTAACAAGGAAGAAAGAATTGGCCAAACAGACTGGATTGACGCCGAAGCAGGTCAATCGTTGGTTCATCAATCGACGAAGAAGTGATTGGGTTGCGGAAGTGAAGAAGATTGAGCAAAATGGAAATGTTATCGATGCGATCAATCGTCACAGCGTGGAATCGACACCGTCAAAGGCTTCAGAATCTGTGGATTTCAGCAGCCAGAGTGTGCTGATGATAGCACCTGAAGACCTCCAAACGCCGATGCAACTTCAAATGGCTCCGACCCATGATCATACAGGCGTCATGCAGAATCCGCCGAAACCACTAAGTCCCCAAGATTTACGACAACTCAATTAACAATGTGAAGGAGTGGTGAAAATTAATTTAACCGTATAGTGATAGTACTCAATCATTTATGTTTTTCTCACGCGCAATAAACTGGTATGGCATTTAGCTATGTGTTTATATTAGTGACAATGACAATTTTATGCTGGTTTTTTTAACTATAACTTGACCCGTGCTGATTTGAACCTTAAGTTGACATGGCCAGCATAAGAAGGCGCCAGAAGGCGTGTCTCGAGAAACTAGAATGGTCGCAAGTTGCCATGCGAAGCACAGACGTGTCTTTTGAGGACGCGTTATTCCCACCCGCTCGCCCACGCATTTTGCCAGCCAGCCGTTCGGTTTGACTTTGCGGCGAGTTTTGATTACATCCTATTGATTGCTCATCCACTTCGCGTTTTTGTCGTCCCTTTCGAGTTGCATACGTCTAGACACAATTTTATGGCCATCTGTCTTGGTAGCTTGTTCATACCGCAGTGGTGTCTTGATTCGCGATGCTTTCCGTGATAATTCTAATTTTACACATGAATAATACTCATTTTCAGAACCTACTAACCATGAACATAGACCCGGACATTGCACCCACCCCGCCACATTGCAGCATCGATGCTTGGTCTCCACAACAATTTACTTGGTCCAGCAGTGCTGACTTGCCGATTCCCAGTCCATACAGCCCGATGGAACAGTTTCACGATTACTGGCAGACGGCGGTTTGGAGCGTCGATTCACCACCGGTGGCCCTTGATATAGTAGATGACCTGCTACCCGGGATGGAACCTCCCGGCAGTTACGTGAATCCACAAGAAGTTGATTCGTCTGATACGATATACGCGACGGCATCTGCACCACCATGTAGCAGCGTAGATACGGGGTATTCGCAGCACTCTACCTGGTCCAGCGATGTCGCCCCGCCCACTTTCACCCAGTACAACCCGATGGAGCTGATTCAAGACCCTGGGCAAACACCAACCTGGAGCGTCAATTCATTACCGGTGGCACCTTACGTGGATGCTGATTTGTTGCCTGGAACGCAGCCTTTTAACGGTGACATGTTTCCACCAGAATTTGGTCCTTCTGAAACGAGGTGTGCGGTGGAGGTCGAGCAGAAGGGGTATGTTCTGTTTCTGAGACTGAATTAGTCAAATGTAAAAGTGAATTTTCAGATGTCTTGGCCCTGGCAACGGTGAACGTAAAAAGTGGCAACGCTACGACGAACGGACTGTATCAACTTTGAAGAATCATTTTTCCAAAACCCGGTATCCAAGTAGTGCAAAGAAGGAGGAACTTGCCCATCAGACGGGATTGACAATCAAACAGGTTGGAACTTGGTTTACTGACCATCGACAACGCGATCGGACTAGGGTAAAGAGGTGAGTTTTTGTTGGGGCTTGAAAACTTTAGTAAAAATTAGCAAATGGTGCGTTTCAGAAACCGTAAGCCATACGAACGAAAGGCTCCAACATTCTTGAAGCAGTACTACCATAATGTATCGGGCGGTGCGTCAACAGAAAATTCTAAGAATGTTGATCCGGGTGCACGACCGAAGGACTTTCGCCAAGCTTCGACTTCGAAGACCATGGTGGATGGCAATCTATTGGGCGTGACCAAACAATGGTCAAATCTGCGGCAAGTGAAAGATGAACGGACTCTATCAATTTTGAGGAAGCAATACCTCGAAGACCCAAAACCGAAAATGGCAAGGAAGAAGGACTTGGCTAATCAGACGGGACTGACAGTGAAGCAGATCGGGAATTGGTTCAGCAATTGTCGACGAGATGAGCGGTATGCGGCGGAGAAGAAAATCAACACCGATGCGGCAAATCGTCACAGCGTGGAATCGACATCAACACAAGATTCCGAGAATGTTAACCCAATGGAGCAGCCCAAATACGTGTACCAGGTTTTGACTCTGGTCAATGGTCAACCATTGAGCATGTCCATGGCCAACTCCGTTCCGATTCCGTCAATGCCGTTCGGATTTCCTAGCGCGATGTCAGTGTTCGGCAACACCATCTTCCCTTCAACGATGGCTCCTGAATGCTTCCAGATGCCAATGCAACAGTTTCCGCCTCATACGGCTATGAATCCGGCGTTCCAGCAGACGGCCACCATGCAGAATCCGGCACAGCCAGAAGTTGTCAACTTTTACTATTAACAAAGAGGGCTGCTTAAAGTTTATTTAACCGTGCAATGATAATAACCTCATGTTAACTGTATTTTGTGCTGACTGTGTTACTTTTCTTAATCACAATAAACTTCCTTTTGTATCGTGTCTAGTCACAGGGCAGATTTCAAAGAGATCAAGGCTGGTGCTGTGCCGGCAGAAAACGAAGCACGGCGTGTTTTCTCGAGGACGCGCTTTTCCCACCCGCTCGCCCCCGCAGTTTGTCGAGTTTTACACGAGTCAGTCGGGTGGTTCGACTTTGCGGCCAGCATTGATTACATTTCATCGATCTATTCATGGTGATGTCGCAAAGTCGTTGCACGTCACGCTTTTTCCATACAAATTAACCATATAGTCTAATGTTTCCTCTGTTTCGAGAAGCTACAAAAGATGCCTTCGGCTGATAATGATGCTTACAATGTGACTTTTTTGAATTGATGCCTTGTTTCGCGACGCTTTTCGTGATATTGCCAACTTTTCACTTAAAAAATTTCTATTTTTAGAACCTACTAACCATGAACATAACCTCGAACACTGCATCCACCTCACCAGAACCACCATTATCACCACAAAGCAGCGCCAATGCCTGGTCTCCACAACAATCTACTTGGCCCAGCAATGCCGCTCCGACGACTTTAACGCAGTCCAACCCGACGGAACAGTTTCAAAACTTCGGGCATATGGCAGCTTGGGGCGACGCTTCAGTGTCTGAGACGTGTATGAGGGCTGATCTGTTTCTTTGGATGCAACCCTTCGGCAGTTACGTGAATCCACAAGAAGCTATTGCATCTGATGGGAGCAGTGTTGTGAAGTTAGAGCAGGAAGAGTATGTGCTGTTTTTAGACTCAAATAATCAATTCTAATAACAATTTTTCAGAAATCTTGGCTTTGACAATGGTAACAGCACTAATACCTGGTCTCCGCTGCAATCTCACTGGTTCAACAATGTCACTCCAACCACTTTCAACCAATACAACCCGATGGAACAGCCACAAAACTACGGACAGACGGCGGCTTGGAGCATCAATGCAGCCACACCGGCCTTGGATTTGGCAGATAACCCGTTTCCTGAAATGGAGCTCCAACGTGGTCACGTAAACCTACAAGAAGGAGGTCCATTTGAGACGAGAGATGCTGCGACGGCATCCGCACCTCCGCAATTCAGCGTCGATACCAGGTATCCGCAGCAATTTACCTGGCCCAGCTATGCCGTTACGCCGACTTCCATCCAGTACAGCCCGATGGAGCAGCTTCAAGACCTTAGGCAAATGCGAACCTGGAGCGTCAATTCAGCACCGGCGGCGCCCGATATGGCAGATACTCCGTTTGGGATGCAACCTTCCGGCAGTCACATGAATCCACAAGAAGTTGTTCCGTCTGAATCAAGATATGCGGCGGCATCCGCACCACCATGTAGCAGCGTCGATACCGGGTCCAATGATGTTGTCACGCCAACTTTTACCCAACACAACCCAGTGGAACAGTTTCAAGACCTTGGGCAAGCGGCTGCTTGGGGCGTTGATTCAGTCACGGTAGCACCTTACGTGGAGGTTAATCTGTTGCCTGAAACTCAGCCTTTCAACGGTGACATGATTCCACTAGAAATTGGCCACTCTAAAGCGAGATGTGCGGTGGGGGTCGAGCAGAAGGGGTTTGTTCTGTTTTTGGAAGCACTTGTTAAATCTAAAAGTGAATTTTCAGATGTCTTGGCCCCGGCAATGCTAAACGTATACAAGGGCAACGCTTCGACAAACGGGCTGTATTAACCTTGGAGAAGCACTATCTGAAAACACCGTATCTGGATCGGGCACAGAAGAAGGACTTGAGAAATCAGACGGGATTGACAACAAAACAAATCGATGGTTGGTTTGCAAACCGTCGACAACGCGACCTGGCTACGGTGAAAAAGTGAGTTGTTGTTGCGGTTTAAAAAACATTTTTTAAACTAAGAAATGGTTTTTATAGATCTGTTAAGAAAGGTATACGCAAAACGTGGACGCCCTACAATGATGATACAATATTCACCTTGGAAATCTACTACATTGAAAACCCGTATCCGAGTATAGCAGAGAAGAAGGACTTGGCTGATCAGACGGGACTGACACCGAAGCAGGTCGGGAAGTGGTTCAACAGTCGTCGACTTCGTGATCGACATGCGACGCAGAAAAAGAAGCCCAATGGAATCACCACCGACGCGGCAAATCGTCACATCATGGATTCGACATCAACAGAAGATTCCGAGAATGTTGACCCAATGAAGCAGCCCATCTACGTGTGCCAGGCTTCGATGCCAAAAACTTTGACAAATAGTAATCTAAGACCGCCCACGGCTAGTTCAACGCAAAATCCGTCGATTAGCTTCCAAATGCCGTTGCAACAGTTTCCGCCTCAAATGGCTGTAAATCCGATCTTCCAGCAGACGACCGCCTTGCAGAATCCGGCACAGCCACAAACTACTAACTTTTATTATCAATGATGAAACGTTTTTTATTACTCTATTACCGATGAAGAGATTGAGTAAAGGTTTATTCAAACGTGCAGTAAAAATAACTTCATGTAATTCACTAGTTTTGTTTCAACAGTTTGAAATTTGCACTTTAACAACAAACTGAATTTGTACTGAAGTTGCAGATTTATTTGTTTTGACTTTTTGACACTTTTTCAACTTTACATATGCGTTAATAGGGTCTGAAACAATGCCAAATATAGAAGTTTTACGTGACGCGCTTGCAGAAAACGAAGCACGGCGTGTTTTTTTTGAGGACGCGATATTACCACCCGCTCGCCCACGCAGTTCGTTGGGTTTTACACGAGCCAGCCTGGTGGTTGAACTTTGCGGTCAGCATTGATTACGTTTCATCGATCTGTCTATGATGATGTCGCAAAGTCGTTGTACGTCACGCTTTTTGTATTCAAATTAATCATATAGTCTTATGTTTCCTCTGTTTTTACAAATGATGCCTTCGGCTGATAATAATGCTTACAATGCGATTTTTTGGAGTTGATGCATTGATACGCGACGATTTCCGTGACATTGCCAATGTTACACTTCAACAATTTTCATTTTCAGAACCTACTGACCATGAATATAGACTGGGACACTGCTTCTACCTCACCAGAACCACCATCATCACCGCAAAGCAGCGTCAAAGCATGGTCTCCACCACCATTTCCTTGGCCCAGCAATGCCGCTCCGATGACTTCAACGCAGTCCAACCCGATGGAACAGTCTCAAGGCTTCGGGCAAATGGCTGCTTGGGGCGACGCTACAGTATCTGAGACGTGTATGAGGGCTGATCTGTTTCTATGGATGCAACCTTCCAGCAGTTACGTGAATCCACAAGAAGCTACTGGATTTGATAGGAGAAGTGTTGCAAGGGTTGCGCAAGAGCGGTATGTGCTGTTTTTTGGTTTGAATGAGTCATGTCTAAAAGTGACTTTTTCAGAATCCTTGGCTTTGGCAACGGTAAAAGCATCGATACCTGGTCGTCGCTGCAAGCTAACGAATCCATCAACGTCGCTCCAACGAATTTGAACCAATACAACCCGATGGAACAGCCTCAAAACTACGGACAGACGGCGGGTTGGAGCGTCGATTCAGCCCCACCGGCCTCGAATTTGGTAGACAACCCGTTTCCTAGGATGGAGTTTCAAAGTGGTCACGTAAACCTACAAGAGGGAGGTTCATTTGAGGCGAGAGGGGCTGCAACGCCACTTGCACCTCCGCAATTCAGCGTCGATACCGGGTATTCGCAGCACTCTACCTGGTCCAGTGATGTCGCCCCACCCACTTCCACACAGTACAACCCGATGGAACTGTTTCAAGACTACGGGCAAACGCCAGTCTGGAGCGGTGATTCAGCACCGGCGGCCCCCGATATGGTAAATACATCGCTCCCTCGATTGCAACCATCCGGAAGTCCCTTGAATTCACAAGAAGTTGTTACGCCCAAACCAATATGTGCGACGGCATCCGCACCACCATGTAGCAGCGTCGATACCGGGTCTAGTGACGTCGCCCCGCCCACTTCCACCCAATGCAACACGATGGAACAGTTTCAAGACCTTGGGCTAACACCAACCTGGAGCGTCGATTCATTACCGGTGGCACCTTACGTGGATGCTGATCAGTTGCCTGGAACGCAGCCTTTTTACGGTTACATGTTTCCACCAGAAATTGGTCATCTTGAAACAAGATGTGCGGTGGGTGTCGAGCAGAAAGGGTATGTTCTGTTTCTGGGACTGAATTAGTCAAATGTAAAAGTGAATTTTCAGATGTCTTGGCCCTGGCAATGCTAAACGTAAAAAGGGGCAACGCTACGACGAACAGACTGTATTAACCTTGGAGAAGTACTATCTGAAAAACCCGTATCTCAATCGGGCACAGAAGAAGGACTTGATGAATCAGACGGGATTGACGTCGATGCAGGTCAAGAGTTGGTTTCAACGTCGACGACGTGATGTGAATGCGGGGATTGAAATCAAGTAAGTTCGAATGGAGGTTAAAAAAACAATTTTCAACTGTTTTTAGACATGAATTCTGATAGTGATTTTTCAGAAATTTCTGTGTTGACAACGGTAACAACATTGATACCTGGTCTATGCTGCAACTTAACGGATCCAGCAATGTCGCTCCAACGACTTTTTATCAATACAACCCGATGGAACAGCCTCCAAACTACGGTCAGACGGCGGCTTGGAGCATCAATGCAGCCCCGCTGGCTTCGGATATAGTAGATAACCCGTTTCCTGGAATGGAGTTCCAACGTGGTCACGTAAACCTACAAGAGGAATGTCCATTTGAGGCGAGTGATGCTGCGACGGCATCCGCACCTCCGCAATTCAGCGTCGATACCGGGTATTCGCAGCACTCTACCTGGTCCAGCGATGTCGCCCCGTCGACTGCGACCCAGTACAACCCGATGGAGCAGATTCAAGACCCTGGACAAACGGCAGTCTGGAGCGTCAATTCAGCACCGGCGGCCCCCGATATGGTAAATACTCCGCTCCCTCGGTTGCAAATTTCCGGCAGTCACATGAATCCACAAGAAGTTGTTCCGTCTGAACCAACATGTTTGACGGCATATCCATGTAGCAGCGTCGATACTAGGTATTCGCAGCACTCTACTTGGCCTACCAATGTTGCCAAGCCAACTTTTACCCAATACAACCAGATGGAACAGATTCAAGACCCTGTGCAAACTCCAGTCTGGAGCGGTGATTCAGCACCGGTGGCACCTTACATGGATGCTGATCAGTTGCCTGGAACGCAGCCTTTCAACGGTAACATGATTTCACTAGAAATCGGTCACTCTGAAGCGAGATGTGCGGTGGGGATCGAGCATAAGGGGTATGTTTTGTTTTCGGAATCGACCAATCAAGTCTAAAGTTATTTTTTCAGAAGTTTTGGCCCTGAAAATGGTATACGCAAAAAGTGGGCGCCCCACAACGAACAGACTACATCAACCTTGGAGGAGCACTACCTTGAAAACCCGTATCCGAGTACGGCATTGAAGAAGGACCTGGCAAAGCAGACGGGATTGACAATGAAGCAGATACGGAGTTGGTTCGAAAACCGGCGAAAACGTGATCCGGCTGCGGGTGTTGAAATCACGTAAGTTTGAGTTAGATGCCACGGGCGGCCGGTCCCTTGTAAAACGGGACAAAACCGAAATGCGCGCGGGTGGGAATAGCGCGTCCTCGAAAAAAACCGAAAACGCTTCGCTTTTGGTCGGCACGGCACCTAGAGCCTTGAAATTTTTACAGCAAGTGCCTATGGGTACATAGATGTACAATTCTGAAAATCACAAAGATTCAGACACTTTAAAATTTTTGCCATTCCAAAAACCTCCAAAAACGGTGTTTTTAAGGTGGAGCGGCAACGGGAATGCTTTACTTGAAGCCGGCACTGCACCTACAACTTTAATAATTTTATGAGGCATGCCCTAGGGTACCTAGATGTACAATCCTGAATGCCATAGGAATTCATGCACTTTTAAACTTTTGCCGTTCAAAAAGGCACTTTTTTAAGCTGGAGAAGACTCGGAAACGCTTCCCTTTTGGCCGGCACGGCACGCAGTGCCTTAATTTTTTCATGAGACGTCCATATGGGTACCTAGATGTACAATTCTGAAAATTAGCCGAATTCGATTCCATTTAAGAAAATGCCATTCAAAAAACCTTTAAAGTGCTCACTTTTAAGCTGAAAAAGTGCTGGGAATGCTTTACTTAAGGCCGGCGCCGAAGGTATAGCTTTGATTTTTTCATGAGAGCTGCGTATGAGTTTGGAGATGCACAATTTTAAGTTTCAGCCGGATCCAACCATAATTACAATTTTGCCATTCGAAAAACCGCTGCTTGATTTTGAAAAAAAATCAAAGAGGACGCAACTTGATTCGAACTCGATAGAGTGCATGCAAATTTCATACGCGCGCATTTTTGGCGGTTGCGGCCACCCGTGATGCGTGCCATTTTAAGTCTAAAAGTGGGTTTTCAGAAACCGTAGGCATTGTATCAACCCGTTCCATGAACGGACTCACCAAATTTTAAAAAGGCACTACCTCGAAGACCGGTTTCCGAAAATGGCAAGGAAGAAGGACTTGGCTGATCAGACGGGCCTGACGCCGAAGCAGGTCAGGGATTGGTTCAGCAAATGTCGGCATCGTGATCGACTTGCGGCGCAGACTAAGATGCGAAATGAAACTGCCACCGACGCGGTTAATTGTCACAGCGTAGAATCGACATCAACAGAAGATTTCGAGAATGCTGACCCCCTGGAGCAGCCTATGTACGCCTGCCAGGCTTTGACGTCAAAAACTCTGACAAATGGTAATCTAAGCCCGCCAATGGCCATCTCGGTGCCGATTCCGTCGATGCCCATGTTCGACAACCTTCCGATGATGGCACCTGAATGCTTCCAGATGCAAATGCAACAGTTTCCGCCTCAAATGGCACCAAATCCGACCTTCCAGCAAACGACCGCCTTGCAAAATTCGGTACAATCACCAAGTGCCAACTTTTACTATTAATGATGAAACTGTTTTTTTACTTTATTACCGACGAAGAGATTTACTAAAGGTTTATTCAAACGTGTAGTATGAGTAACTCTATGCAATTTTTACGTTTACAATAAACTGTATTCGTGTTGAATCTGAAGATACATTTGTTTTGACCCTTTGACACATTCTCAACTTTACCTATGCGTTAAGAGGATCTGACACAACGCCAAATATGGAAGTTTCACGTTGCGCGCGGGCAAAAAACAAAGCACAGCGTGTTTTTTTTCGAGGACGCGTTATTCCCACCCACTCGCCTACGCAGTTTGTCGAGTTTTACACGAGCCAGCCGGGTTGTTGACCTTTACGGTCAGCGTTGATTATGTTTCATCGATCTAACCATGATGATGATTCTGTATCGTTATGGATTACGCTTTTTTACGATTAATTGACAAATTTTGAGAGCTCTTTGTTTTCTTTGGATAAAAACACAATAAACTACGCGTGTTAACTGAAAGCGAACCCCTCGGCCTGTTTTTGAGGACGCGTTATTCCCACTCGCTCGCCCACGCATTTTTTCGAGTTTCACAAGAGCCGGCCGTGTGTATGAAATCGCATTGATCACATTTTATCCGCCGAAGTTTCGCCAGCACCGACTTCCTTTTCTGCAAATCATAATTGCCATGTATTTGTTGCACTATTCGTGTTCATCTCATAAGCATACTTGACCTTACGCACTGGTGTTTGAAAGTTTTCTACTTTGTTTCTGCCTGATTCACGACGCTTTACCATGTTACCCGTTTTTTTGGTTTTCAAATGTACTCTTTTTAGAACCTAATAAGCAGCCATGAACCTAAACCCGGAGCTTGTTCGCTTCATGGCTCAATACATGAACTCTGTGGTCTCCGGCGTGCCACCAATCACCCCAGATGCCGCCACTTCAGCAAGAAACACATCCGCCTCGCCAAGAGCTTCAGCATCTCCACACAGCAGCGTCGATGCCGGGTCCCCTCCACAATCAGCGTCTCCCAGCAATGTTGCCACGCCGACTTTGACTCCAAACAACCCGATGGAACAGTTTCAAGCCCTCTGGCAGATGATGGCAGCCCCAGAAGCCCCCTTCATGGATGGTGGCCTCTTTCCTGGGATGCAGTCCCAAGGCAGTTGCGTGCTCCCAATAACCGCAGATGACCCCACGTCCGCGACAAACCTATCCGCTTCACAACCAGCATCATCAGCATCGCAAAGCCGCGTCGACAACGGGTGGCCACAACCATTCGCATCATCCAGCAATCTTTCCACGCCGACCTTCATGAACCCCCGAGAAACTGTGCCGTCTGAGACAAGATCTACCGACAAAAAGCAAAAATGGTATGCGTTGTTTTTTTAAACCCTTTAAGCCAAGTTCAACGTTGATTTTCAGGAACATTGATCCTGTTGACGGCAATGATGAAACGATGAAACACTTTGACAAACGGATTGTGTCAATTCTGTGGAAGAGTTACATCAAAGACCCGTATCTAAATTCAGCAAGGAAGAAGGAATTGGCGGATCAAACGGGGCTGACATCGAAGCAGTTGATTTGTTGGTTTAGTAATCGTCGAAAACGTGATCGGGCTGCGGCGGTTAAAAACAAGCAAAATGGACAAGTCATCGACTCGGCTAATCATCTTGGCATGGAAGCGACACCGTCAGAGGATTCTGATTCCGAAGATTTCAACAGCTCGGGCATGCCGATGAATGATTTCGCCTCCACGCTGAATCCCCGGCCAACAAACTGCCACGATAAACAAGCTCAAGAACTTTTAAGAAAATACTACTCCGAAGAACCATATCTGAGACTGGAAACGAAGATGGACCTGGCAAATCAGACGAGATTGACACCGAAGCAGGTCGAGAATTGGTTCAAGAATCGTCGAGAATGTGATCGGGCTGCGGCGGTGAAGAAAATGTGAGTCATTGTTTTGGTTTTAAAAGGCTTTTTTTAAAAGATAATGGTTTTAGTCAAAACAAAAACTTCACTGATGCGGGTCATAACATGGAAGCGACGCAAACAGGAAACTCCCTGAACGTTGACCCTGATCAACAGCCTAAAGACTCCAGCCAGGCCTTTACTTCGAAGACCCTACCCAATGGCAATCAATTGGACATGAATACGCCGAACCAGTGGAAGCCGACATTATTTGACGAAGGAACCCAATCGATTTTGATGCAGTTCTACCTCAAAAACCCAGTTCCAAGTCCAGCAGAGAGGAAAATGTTAGCCAGTTTGACGGGATTGAAGCCGAAGCAGATCAGCAATTGGTTCTGGAAACGTCGACCAAGCGATTCGGCGAGAGCAAAGGAAAAGCAATATGGCAATGCCACCGACGCGATTCACCGATGACTCCTTGCCGAAGCCCGGTCATCTCATCTAAGTCAACATAACCCTCTAACAACATTACTTCTCGTTCCGCCTATCTTAGATTCTTATTTTTTCCTTAACTTATGTCTCTTTTTTGAAACGCGGTTCTAGTTCGTTCGCGTAGTCGTTTTGCTTACCAGTTTAACAATACGTGATTTATAGTGTTTCAAAGTTGTACATATTCGAACACTCTGTTTTATAAAATTTTTAAGATATTTTTCGCTATTGTAAGCCTGACACAGGTGCGTGTTTTCCCGCTTAAATAGTAAAAGTTTATTCAAAAGTGTAGTAAGAGTGACTTCATGTAGTTCACTATTTTTAGTCTAACAGTTTGAAATCTTCACGTTTGCAATAACTTATTATTGAATCTGAAGATGCAACATTCAATTTGACCCTTCGCCCCATGCTGGTTTCAACTTTACCTTTGTGTTGAGAGGGTCTGACACCATGCCAAAAAGACTTACACGTTTTACGTGTCGCGCCGGCAGAAAACGAATCAACTGCGTGTTTTTTGAGGACGCGTTATTCCCACCCGCTCGCCCACGCAGTTTGTTGAGTTTTACACGAGCCAGCCGGGTGTTTCGACTTTGCGGCCAGCATTGATTACATTTCATCAATCGATCTACTCATGATGATGATTCTGTATCGTTAAGGATTACGGTTTTTACGATTAGGTGACAACCTTTGAGAGTTCTTTGTTTTCTTTGGATCAATAAACAACAAATTACGCGTGTTAGCTGAAAGCGAAGACCCGGCGTGTTTTTTGAGGACGCGTTAATTCCTACCCGCACGCCCAGTTTATCGAGTTTCACAAGGACCAGCCGTGTGTTTGAACTCGCGTTGATTACATTTCGTCAATCAAAAACCGGCTTGTTTCGACAGTATCGACTTCCATTTCTTCAACTTTTACTTGCCCTCCATGTATTTGTTGCACTATTCGTGTCGACCTCTTTTTTTGGTTTTCAAACGTACCCTATTTAGAACCTAATAGACAGCCATGAACCTGAACCCGGAGATTGTTCGCTTCATGGCACAGTACATGAGCTCCGTGGTCTCCGGCGTGCCACCAATCACCCCAGATGCCGCCACTTCAGCGAGAAACACATCCGCTTCGCCGAGGGCTTCAGCATCTCCACACAGCAGCGTCGATGCCGGGTCCCCGCCACAATCAGCTTCACCCAGCAATGTAGCCACGCCGACGCTGACTCCAAACAACCCGATGGAACAGTTTCAAGCCCTCTGGCAGATGATGGTAGCCCGAAGCGCCGGCACAGCCCCAGGAGCGCCCTTCATGGGTGGTGGCCTCTTCCCTGGGATGCAGCCCCAAGGCAGTTCCGTGCTCGCAGATAACCCCACATCCGCGACAAACCTATCCGCTTCACAACTAGCATCATCAGCAGCGCAAAGCCGCGTCGACACCGGGTGGCCTCAACCATTCGCTTCATCCAGCAATCTTTCCACGCCGACCTTCATGAACTCTCGAGAAACTGTGCCGTCTGAGACAAGATCAACCGATAAAAAGCAAAAATGGTATGCGTTGTTTTTTGAACCTGCTTACTAAAGTCAAAAATTGATTTTCCAGGAACATTCATCCTGTCGACTTCAATGATGAAACTATAAAATACTTTGATAAGTCGGTTGTATCAATTCTGTGGAAAAGTTACCTCAAAGACCCGTGTCTAAACCCAGAAAGGAAGAAGGAATTGGCGGATCAAACGGGACTTTTGTCGAAGCAGGTCGAGAATTGGTTCAAGAATCGTCGAAAACGTGATCGGGCTGCGGCGGCAAAGAAAAAGTAAGTCTTTTTTTGGTTTAGATGGCTTTTTTGAAAGAGATGATGGTTTTAGGCAAAACAAAAGCTTCACTGATGCGGATCATAACATGGAAGCGACGCAAACAGGAAACTCCGAGAACGTTGACCCGGATCAACAGCCTAACGACTCCAGCCAGGCTTATACTTCGAAGACTCTATCCAATGGCAACCAATTGGGCATACTTACGCCGAGTCAGTTGAAGCCGACATTCATTGACGAAGGAACCCGATCGATTTTGAGGCAGTACTATTTCGAAAACCCAGTTCCAAGTCCAGCAGAGAGGAAAATGTTAGCCAGTTTGACAGGATTGAAACCGAAGCAGGTCGACAATTGGTTCTATAAACGTCGACCAAGCGATTCGGCTAAAGCAAAGGAGAAGCAATATGGCAATGCCACCGACACGACCAATCGTCACGGCGCGCAAGGGATACCATCAAAGAACTGTGATCCTAGAAGCCTCCAGAGCCCCTGTTTGAAGCCGACACAATCGCCGGTACCAGGACACCGATGACTCCTTGTTGAAGCGCAGCCATTTCATCTAAGTCTACATAACCCTCTAACAACATTACTTCTCGTTCCGCGTATTTTAGATTCTCATTTTTTTCTTAACCTATATCTTTTTTTGAAACGCGTATCTGATTTGTTTGTGTAGTCTTATCAGATTAACAATGCGTGTTTTATAGTGTAGCAACGACTTATTTTATAAAGTCCTCACTATGCTTTTCGCAATGATACGCATTGATTACCGCGTTTTCCCGCTCAAATCATACGGCTAACTACAAAAGTACACCTAAAGACTTTGTTCCCATATTCACCCTCTCTAATTGGCGTACAATGACATCAAGCATGTCCTAACACCTCATAAGTACACCGCGGGGAAAGGATTTATTACCTCTCATTGTTAGTTACCGTATCCGTATCGCTTACGGGGGCGCACTTCACACTTTGCATCGACCCGCCTTTAGCTACCGTGCGCGCAAACAAAGTCTTTCCGTGATAGCAGCACTATATAAAAGCCGTATCGTGTGATTACCGCATTGTCTCTTGGCATGGTCATTAATAGCTTCTTCTTGTTTCGTTTTATGGTATTTCGCGATGCTTATCCGTGTTTATTACCTCGTTTTTCGGTTTATTTTCAATTGTTCCTCTTTTTCAGAGCCTAATAAGCAGCCATGAACATGAACCTGAACAACTTTCCCTTAATGGCCCAATACATGTCATCCATGGCCTTCGCCGTGCCCCCAATTGTCCCAGATGCCGCTATCCAGAGAAACAGCTATTCTGTCATGCCGACTTTCACCACAAACACCCCGATTAACCAGTTTCAAGCATACGCGCAACTGATGGCGGCAAACAGCGTGGTTCCAGGCCTCGGAGCGCCGTTCATGAGTGCCGGTCTCTCCTCTACAATGCAACCTTCCAGCAGTTACGTGAAACCTCAAGAAGTTGTCCCATCTGAAACATCGAAAGACGGCAGGACCACAAAGAACTTCAATGAAAGGACTCGGTTAATCCTAAAGAAGACCTACCTCAAAAACCCGTTTCCCAGCAACGAAAAGAAGCAAGAGTTGGCCAACCAAACGGGACTGTTGCCGAAGCAGGTCGAGAATTGGTTCAAGAATCGGCGACAACGTGATCGGGCTGCGGAGGCGAAAAACAAGCTAAATGGAAATGTTATCGACTCCGCTAATCGTCAAGGCACGCCATCGACACCATCAGAGGATTCTGTTTCCGTTGATTCCAACAGCCCGAGCACGCCGATGAGTGATTCCGATGAGCAGCCGAAGGACGTCAGCCAGGCTTTGACTTCGACGACTCTGGCTGATGGGAATCTATTGGGCATGCCTATGGCGAGTTCACCGCCGAATCCGTCAATGCCATTCGGCTTTCCCGACATGATGCCTATGTTCGGAAACCCGATGATGGCCCCCGAAGGCTTCCAGATGCTGATGCAACAGTTTCAACGCCAAATGGCCAATCCGACGTTCATTCAGCAAATGGCCGCCATTCAGAATCTGGAAGTGCCACCAACTGTTGATGCCGTCAAGACGAAAGATGAAATCATCGATGTTACTCCGAAGAAGAAGGCGATTATCAGCATAGACGACATCCTCAGGAAGTAAGCCGAAAATGACTTCAAACATTTACGCCTAAAATGATTCTCAAGAAAATACGGTTTAGATTTGATTACGCATTGTCACTTTGTATTTACATTTGATTTATATTTTACAATAAATGAGTGTATTTAAAGTTTACTCGGCATCATAACGGTCAAAAAAAGTTACAGTTCACCCCAATTAGGACCACCCACTATGACCCCATGCTGATTCGAAGCTCATTTATACGCAATCAGAGTCGAAATAGATTGACAACACCCCCAAACGCAATCGCAACTAAAACGCAAGTTGCGCGTTCTGTATACGCTATTAGCGCAAGTTGCGTTATGTATACGCGAAGTGCGTATACATAACGCGCTAATAGCGCTAGTAGCGCAACTTGCGCGTCGGATTCACGGATCCAGATCCTCCTGTTCTTGCTTTCCTTTTTTTTGTTTTACTCTTACACTGTATTACACTTCATACTTTATGTATTTTTTATTAAACTATGGTAAAACAATTAAACATGGGAAAAAAACCAATGCAATAACAATGTCAAAAAACTTAGAAAAAATCAGTTGTCAATAGCGCAGACAGATCACAACACTTCTTTAGTCCGAAAGACGTTGTCGACATTGGTGGGATTGACGTTCGTTTATGTTGCTGGTGACAATGAGAGTCTGCAAATATGACAATCAACATCTACCTTCGACATTAGAAAGTAGAAATAACTTACCATTTGTAAAGGGTCAAAAGCTATATATATATATGCATCGCGAACCGCCGATCTCTGTTGCCATACCCACTGTGCTTGCAAGAAGACGTTGGCGAGGAGAAGGTCGTTGTTATATAATGACGAAAAGCAGGTATGGGTGTCTAAATGGTCATGAATGAAATTTTTGTGGGAGCACGGACTTCAGCAAAAGTTTACCTTCTAACCGGGGGCAGCGCGGGTCAATCGTTGATAGGAATCAGGAACATCGCGTTCAGTTGCCATTGACAAAGCTGCAGGGAAGAATTGCTTCAGGGAGAGAAGTTCGGGCATGTTCGAGGTTGATGTGCTGACATGAACATGAATATATATATAATTTTTAACTCACAAGGGATATCAACTCACCAATTGACTATAGACTCGACAGTCGCTTCAGATGGGATGCCGCAGTGGTGATTGTGCCGGAATTACATCAATGAAACGGCAAAGAACACGGAAGAACAGCTCCATTGACGATTCGTAGAAGTGATGACAACAACCAACAGATAAACAAGTCGTTTGCGATGATATTTCGTTCGACACACAATGCTTTTGCGCTAACATGATGCGCTAATAGCGCAACTTGCACAAAATTAACCCGCTACTAGCGCAACTTGCGCGAACATGGCCCGCTTTTTGCGCAATTTGCGTAAACATTGCCCGCTTTTAGCGCAACTTTCACACACATAACTAGCTTTTTGCGCTAATAGCGTATACAGAACGCGCAACTTGCGTTTTTGTTGCGATTGCGTTTAGGGGTGAATAGGGGTCGCATACAAGCCCAATTAACAAAGTCGTTGACATGGGCGAGAGTGGTGAGTACCTCAAGCAGTGTAGTAGCAGTTCAGAGGCGCTTCCCACCACTCGATTGCGAGATTGTAAGTCGCGTGTCAACAAGCCCCTATTTTGGTGGCTACTTGTCCGAACACATCGGCTCTCGCGCAAACGATCAGCTCAGATCGCCTCTTACCTCGAATCTGATGCTTCTTGATGAGGTGAGCTTACATTCGACATTAGCTACTGTGAAAATGTTGTTTTTTAACTGACTATGGTCGTCGTTGTTAGAAACAGTTTCAAAAACGTTGACAGTGGATTACATAAACAGTCGAGACCGAGATTATACAGTACACAAAAACATCTCATGTGAAGCCGAACCAGATTATTGCGCGATCAAGTACTAAAGTGCCATTTCGGTCGAGAGCAGACGATTGACTCGGTTACGCAATGCCACTTCTCGGCCGCCAAGTGTACATGGCAATTTGTACGTCGAGGACACCGAGCATGAAGCCCATCATCTAAAAAATAAGCATAAATGGTCATGCCTCTCTTTTGTCGCGCAGTTCTGTATGCACAGTGGCTACTGCTAAAAGCATGTCGGATGGCACGCTTTTGCCCTTGTGCGGCGGGGCCAGGATGAAAGCGACGGGAGGCCCTGTTCGCCGGCCGAGGATGAGCGAACAAGGTGTTAAAATTTGCACTACCAGGCCGCAGAGGGCGGTTTTCTGCTCAATCATCCGATGTTTAATCTAGACCGTTTTCTGTTTATCTTTAACTTTACAAACCTTATTCGATTTGGTTTGAGTTGGGCATATTTGCTCCGAGAACGTGATCAGGTATATCTAGAATAACGCAAAACGCATTATTGATCAAGCTTTATTTTACGTAAGAATTCAGTGAAACAGCAACAAAAAAAGAATATTAAGTTATATCTACCAGCCCTACGGGCTGGCAGCTCCGCTGGGGGCGCTTCGCGCCTACGCCCAAAAGTTGCCGGCCTTCGGCCGGCAACTTTTAGGCTCCGGCGCTCGCGCGACTCCTGCATATAAGTTTCCCAGCATAGTAAATCACAAAGGAATAAAAAATCACAATACAAATGGTTTTAAACGGAAAGGATCATGACCGCCTTCGGCGGCCCCCATCTAAAACAAAACAGATATGGGCCGCCTTCGGCGGCCTTAAATTGTTGTTTTACGTGGGACATGTTTGATACACCTGATCCTACGCTACCCTGCATCGTTGGTTACCGCCACAGGTCGTTTGGGGTCCATTGCGCCTATGCCTAAAAGTTGCCGGCCTTCGACAACTTTTGAGCTAAAGGATCGGGGCCGCCTTCGGCGGCCCCCATCTAGAACGAAACACATATGGGCCGCCTTCGGCGGCCTCAAATTGCTGTTTTACTTGTAGCCCTACGGGTTGGCAGCTCCGCTCGGGGCGCTTCGCGCCCACGCCCAAAAGTTGCCGGCCGAAGGCCGGCAACTTTTGGGCTACGGCACTTGCGCAACTCCTGCATATAAATAAGTTTCCCATTTTAGTAAGTCACAAAGGAATAAAGTCACATTACAAAAGGTTTTGATAGATAAAGATTAGGGCCGCCTTCGGCGGCCCCTATTCGGCGCATCTTTTAGAGACATCGGCATTTGAAAAGCAAACTGTTTTATTTTTTTGAAACTGTTTGTGCCGTCACAGAACACTTTCTGCCTGTTTCGCGTCTCTATGGACAACTGCGTACCTCCACGGGTCATTTGATGGCACTACGAACCGTTGCTGCTCTCGCATTCGTGACACCTTGCCTAAGGGTCTGGGTTCACTGTCCCCCTTTGTTCTAGCCCACGCGCGACACATTTAACGCACTTCCCAAAAACCCCAAGGGGTCCCCCTTAAGATTTGAAACTTGGAGCCGATTGCGTGTTTTTCGCATTCAGAGTAGGTGCGTGCAAATAGTGCACCTCCCGTTAGGCGCGTCGAAAACATCGACTTGGGTCTCCTCGGTCGCGATCGACGCTGCACTGCCTGGCCACGCTGCGACCTGTCTGGCTGCCTCCGTTCTACGCACGCTCTCTCGTCGGACACCCGCAGCCAGCCGCTGGGTTCACTTGCTGTCGCTGTGTCTGCACCCTCTCCCACCCCGCACTCTCTCACACACGAGCGAAAATCGGGTGGCTGGGGGTCGCCCCGAGGCGTCAGATTCCAAAATTTCAGATGGCTGTAGCTCGCGCGAAACTCAATGAATCCGGCTGATTCCACCTTGTTTGTATTTTGGGTACTACAGGAACGCGTACAAAAAATTTGAAGCCGATCGAATAAGTTTGAAGGGCAAATAAAATTCCCAATCGACGACAAAAATGTTGGAGTGCCATTCTACACCTTTTGCCGTTGTCCTACGGGTTTCGACCTAGAGACAAAGTTTCTGGATTTGCAATTTTGAGTCTAGAGAACGTGTTGCAATCAGAGTAGCTTTCAAGATTGGGCGAACCGTTTTTCGCGTTTTGGCACGAATGCCGTTGTTAATGGCACAAAACTCGATGATGCGCGGCAAATTCTTCCGTTTGGGGGCACTTTCGGGAGAAAACTTTTTGGAAGCGAAAGTGCAGGAGTTACAGTTGGCGAGTTCGACACTTTTTGGGCCATTTTTTTGTGTTATAAGGTGAAGGTATTACCATCTACATTTAAAACAAGACGACCGCGGTCTTGAATGGCGACATTTTTTATCTTTGACTAACAGAAAGAGTCGGGGATCAAGCTCCTTCTCTCGTTTTCGTCGATTCATGAACCAACATTCAACCCTCCACGGTCGCATATTTAGCTGAACCGCCAAGTCAAGTATTCTCTCTTCAGAAGGACGATGGTTATAACGGAACTGGTATTCTAATGTTGTAATAGCATTATATCCCCACAACCTTTTTTTAATGATTGTAGGACACGGGAACCGTTTTCGGACATTGTATTTATCCTTTAGGTTTAGATTGCTGCAAAATTTATTTTAAAAAGATCCTAATTTTCCTTGCACCTACCGCCCCTTCAGCTTAGCTGCCTCAGCATATCTAGCATTCCACCACAACGTCCGCAACTCTTCACAATTCCCACTAAATTTCTGCGTTCTTAAAATTTTATACATTTCCGCGTAATCCCCAGTATGAAAACATAAATGCGCGCGTGCCATCAGAATCAATTCGTTTTTGGACAGTTCAAGCTGTATTGGACGTGGAATCATGGACCAGTAGACGCCAAAACCTTCAATGCCTCTAATTTGTTTGAGTCGATTGCATCGTTTCACAATGTGCGTAATCTAAAAAACATGAGTTTGGTTTTTTTTAAGTTTCAATAAAATCATACCGCGATCTTGCACAAAGAAGGAACTTCTGCGTTCATGTTCATCGCTGACTATTTCTTTCTGAAAGTGGAATAGTTGCAAACAGAGCGAAAGTAAAACAACGGAATGGCACGAAACGAATCCGAATGGAACAAAATGACGAGCTTGAAAACACCGTATTGCCCAATCCGGAATTACGGTAGCGATGTCGAAACAGGGATATTACAACACAACGACTAGACAAGCCACACAAGGATGAGCGATTATGTGGATGTGAAGTATTAGGTCTTTGCAAAAGTTCGTGCCGTTTTTTGACACGACTTTTCTCAAGTATTTTCCCGAAGTTTCTGGTCTCGTTCAGATCTGCTACAGGGGAAGTCCTAAGCTATTTTATGAAAACAAACAGAGGCGCCAGCGGCCCATGTGTCATTCTTATTTTTGCGCTGAAGTAGACGACCCACAACGACATTTTTCAGTAGCGCCTAAAAGCATTTTAAATTAAGCATCTACAGTCGCCTTCATGGCTGCTGTGACTTTGATATCCCCTCTGCTAATTCCTATTTGATTAGGCACAGGTAGCTTCATTAGCAAAAGAAACGCTTCGAGAAGTGTAATGACCTCAAAAATGGTGTCGGTCGGTTTTTTCCAGAATCCTTCTAGTGGAAGCGGATTCGAACGACAGTTGTTAATTCTTTGTAATAAGTATGCTAATTATTAAGCTAAAAGCCAGGTTTGGAACTGGAAAACAAAAATTTTAAGTGGGACTCTCCGAAATGTGGCACGAACTTTCGCAAAGACCTAATAATAAAGAAAAGTGATGCAGGTTTTGCCACGCAATAAAAAAAACTCTAAGAAAGCGTTGTGTGCCTTATGCAAATTGTGCATTGATCGTGAGGAGGCGGAGAATCCCATAGAGCTAACAGATGATTCTATGTAAAGTATTGTGTGAAGTGGAGGATTGTGCGCGATTTGCTCAGGAAAATGCCCGCGGGTTCATCACAGGCTACATATCTAGTAAGGGAAAGACTATGGCATACTGTAGATATGACACAAAGTACGGATTTAGTTACAATGCTTGCGACGCGGTGAGACTTAATTAAAGTTTGCTTGGCGAAAAATTAAAACTTTTTTTAGTCCCCGGGGATCCCTGGGGACATCCCCGCCAATTTCGAGTCCCCAGGGATCCCCGCATCCCTGCGCAATATTATGAGGTTTGGGGATCTATCGACACTTACATTAGATCTAGGTAATCGACAGTATACGCAGTCTTTCTGTCACGATGAAACCACTAGAAGGGTTTTTGTAACGCGTTAAAGACCAAAGTATAAATTCTGTGTTCATTTTTTCTCAACCATCCGCTGTTTAATCTAGACCGATTTCTGTTTATCTTTGACTTTACAAAACTTATTCGATTTGGTTAAAATCGGGCATGATCAGATATATATAGAACAGCGCATACTCTCAAAACGCATTATTTATCAAGCTTTATTTTACGCTAGATTTCAGTGAAAAAGCAACAAAAAAAAGTATTAAGTTACATTTGAAGTATTACTTACATCTAAAACATGACCTCCACCGCGATCTTGTATGGTGACATTTTTTACCATTGATTGACTCATGGAATCGGAGTTTACGCTCCAGCTCTCGTTCTTGCCGATTCAGGAACCAACATTCAACCCTCCACGGTTCCATACTTAGATGAATGGCCAAGTCAAGTATTCTTTCTTCAGAAGGACGTTGGTTACAACGGAACTGGTATTCTAATGTTAAATTAGCATTATAATCCCAGTACTTTTCTTTAATGGTTGTAGGACACGGGAACTGCTTTCGGACATTGTACTTATCCGTTAGGTCTAGATTGCTGCAAAACTTATTTTAAAAAGATCCTAACTTTCCTTGCACTTACCGCCCATTCAGCTTAGCCGCCTCAGTATATCTCGCATTCCACCACAACGTCCGCAACTCTTTACGATTCCTATTGAATATCTGCGTTTTTAAAATGTTATACATTTCCGCGTAATCCCCAGTATGGAAACATAAATACGCGCGTGCCATCAGGATCGATTCGTTTTTGGATAGTTCAAGCTGTATTGGCCGTGGAATCGTGGACCAGAAAACGCCAAAGCCTTCAATATCTTTGTTTTGTCTAAGTTGATTGCAGCGTTCTACAATGTTCGTAATCTAAAAAACATGAGTTTGGTTTTTTTTTAAGTTTCAATAAAATCATACCGCAATCTTGCACAAAGAAGGAACTTCTGCGTTCATGTTCATCGCTGACTATTTCTTTCTGAAAGTGGAATAGTTGCAAACAGAGCGAAAGTAAAAAACAAAACGACACGAAACGAATCCGAATGGAACAAAATGATGAGCTTGAAAACACCGTGTCGCCCTATCCGGATTTACGGTAGCGATGTAGATATGGAAATATTTAAGCTTTATGACAACACAATGAATACACAAGAGGATACCACACTAACTAAGACGGGAATATGTGCATGTGAAGTAATAAAGGAAGGTGATGCAATTTCTGCCACGCAATAAAAAACGCTAAGAGAGGGTTGTGTGCCTTATGCAAGTTGTGTATTGATCGTGAGGAGGCGGAGAATCCCGTAGGGCTAACAGATGCTTCGATGTGAAATATTGTGGATGGGGTTTGTGCGCGGGTTGCTTGGGAAGATGCCCGCGGGTTCAATACAGGCTTTAGTCAAAGTAAACCTTTTTTGGAAAATGAGTTCGCCGTTGTATGTTCGAGTAGCAAGAATTACCTCCAAGATATATCGACACTTATTTCAGATCAAGTCATTAGTACAAATCCTTTTCTTTTATGTCTTACAGTGAGCACTAAAAGTATTTTCGAACGTTTAAAATTTAGTTAAAATTTCTTGGTCAAAGATTTTAGTTAAGTCGAACGATGCGAGCAAAACAAGAAAAACAACGGCGTTGAAGGTTTGCATGCCCTCGTGCCCTCTCCTTAATATCAAATGAATCTTTAAATTACCCGTAACGTTGCAGATCCTGGTCATACATTTATTTTTAAATGCGTCATAACTAAAACTGTTGTTCATTTACTGCATTGTTTCGAGAATGAAAAAAACACGCAAATTTTATTTATATTACAAGTTACTGTAACATTACAGAAAAACAACATCGAGTGGGTATACAGAAACATTCACGGTCTAATTTCCACCGTTAAAAGCGATGTCGTACATCTCAGGACGATTGTGTGTGAACGTTTGTTGGAGATGCGCCTTCTGATGGTCCGGGGCAGCGGAAACTTCTTGCGGATACGGCGCTTAGCGACGTCGCTGAGATCTCTGAAAATATTTCTTTTTAAACTGCATAAACTTTTTTAAAACCCTCGCTTACCTTCTGTTTCGTCTAGCAGCCTCTTTATATCTTGCTTCATACCACATGGTCTGCAACTCCGGATGATTCCAAACTGAAAATTTGTGGTTTTCCAATGTTCTATACATTTCCTTATAATTTCCAATCCAGAAGCAGAATTGCGCCCACGCTTTTTGGATAAACTCGAAGTTGGCTAGTTCACGGAGTATTGGACGTGGGAATAAAGCCATGAAGAATCGCATGCCTTCAATGTCTTTGTTTTCTTCGAGTTGCCAGCATCGTTTGACAATCCGCGTCAGCTAAAATTTATATGAATTAGGTTACTATAAAACTATAAAGATGTCATACCGCGATCTTGGCCAAAGAAGGAACTTCTGCGTTCATAGTCATTGCTGACTATTTGATACTGAAATTTAAATAATCGTGAACGTATCAAAAATAAAACAACGGAACGACACGCCACAATTCGGGATGAAACAGAATGACGAGCTTGAAAACACCACCGTGATATTTTACTCGGATTTTTAGTAGCGAAGTCGTAATAAAGATATAAGAACTTTATTACAACACAAAAAATACACAAGAGGATGCCAGACTTGGACCGGCAAATATGTGCATGTGTAAGAAATAAGAAGAAGGGGCAACTAATGTGTGTGATGCACTATTAGCCTAATGACTTGAAAACCAGTAGATGCTGGAAAACACACCTCTGTGTAGCTTAGCAAATGAAAGTTTGAAAAGACTAACTCACCAAAAGCGCAAGCATACCGCGCAAAGTAAGATCCCGCGTTTTTTTCTAATACGGACCTACCACTGTTCAAAATGGAGGTGTTGCGATGAATATCGTGCTAAAATCAATATTACTCAACGTTTACATTTTGTATTGCGTTAATGTTGTCTGTCTTTCAATCTTTGGTTTTTAAAATTTGTACATTTACCAATGCATCTCAAACCTGAATACGGGCCTGAATTTTTCGGCCCGGGCCCGGCCCGCTCACTTTTCAGCCCGGTTTGACCGACCCGGTTTTACAAATTGTCGGCCCGGCCCGGTTTGGGCCGTAATTTTTGCCTAATTTCGCATGATTTGAGCAAAATTTCTCAAAAATCGTCAGCCGGGCCCGGCCCAATATTCCCTCAGCCCGGCCCGGTTTGGGCCCGTCCGGGCCGGGTTGGCCCGGCCCGGCGTCCACGTTTGATGCATCTCTTTAAAACGGCTCATTTTAAAATGATCTATGTGGTCCTTGAAGTATGGATGGGCAGCCAAATGGCCACTTTGCATCTTTGGCACCAATTACCACACACTTTCGGCGAACATGGATGGGTAAAGCCGTGACGCCGGCCGTGACACTGCCATGGGATGTAAGCCAGAGGCCCGAAAAGGCGAAGCAATAACCACGTTCTCACGAATCGAGTTAACCGACCGACAGGATTGGCTTTACATGTGCCACAATCTCAGCCTCCTGGCAGCTGTGTCCAAAGACTCAATTATGATTTGCATACAAATCTGGTGCCGTCGCCGCCATCATGCCCACCGACGATACAACTTTGGCCCGGATGAGATATGCAAATGATCCCCTGGCGTCGCCAAACTTGTTTACAGCCTACAGTATCCTTGGCACTTCGCCTTGTAAGTGCCATTGCCTGCCCATGTCCAAGTGGGGCAACTGTGTGCCGGAATAAGCTAAACTGGCAGCGATTCTCCCAACAAAGGTCAATTACAGCCCTGCGGGAAGCCGGCGTCACACAGGGGGCACTTCTCGAACTCGATCGACCCCGGATGACCAATGGAGACGGCCCCTGCTGCTCCTTGAGGAATGCATTACCGTTTCCAGTCGACTGATCCGACGGCAATGATCGGAATCGCCGCCGATAATGGACTTGTTCGCGCACTTTTCGTCGCTTGTTCACAAATTGGATCAACAATGACCGCAGACACATTGCAACGCTGGCTCAGGCCGATTGCCATCGTCTTCAGCGGTGTCGTGGGCGGTCAGCTGGAAGGAATCGGCATTCACACGGACCAAGCGTGGCTTTGGAGGACAAATGAGTGTGGTTTTGGCGGATAATCGGCGACATCCGTCGCCGATACGGATCTACAGCGCCTAATTGGTGGCACAATACGGTCGACGGTATTGTTACGTGCTTATGCAATGCAATGATGCACGCAATGATAACAACTTTCGAAAACATCGCTGCAGAGAGCTGTTTTTACACGGCCACTTGAAGACTACTTGAACGAGCGTATGTTGCTGGGCTCCCTTTCGATCGTCGAGTTCGCCTCGCTTTTTGCTGCCATCCGACACGACAGTCGAAACTTGAACTTGCGCTGGTTCAAAAGTCGATGTTTTCACCGGTTTTTGTCACGTCTATTACACGTTGAAAGGGTTTAGCACTGCAGAAGTGACTTAAGAGGGGCGACCGACACGCCGAAACACCGATTTGGGACACCGCGTCATCCATTACGGTGTCTGTGGAGGCTGAGTGCCGTCAAGGTGAGACGCGGCCCCGTTATGCGAGTAATCAGAAACAGCGTCTAATCGGTGCTCGCATTGTCATTTCGATTCGAACCCGCAAACAAGAGCCAATATTGGGTTGACTTTGCTGTACAGACTGTCGCTGAAGACGACTCTTTTGTCAAGAATGCGATTAATGGCGGTGGTTGAAGGTTGAATCGACGCAGGGCTCCAGCTTATTCAACCGCTTTGGCCTGTAAACTGCGCGAAATGACGGAAGCCGGCGGAACAGTGTCGAAACACGCACAAACAGACACAATTTGACAGATTAAAGTTTTCAAAGTCAACTTGTAAGTTCAAAAAGTGTTTGTTTGCCGAGTGAAACGAGACCCGTAGCAGATGCCTGCGTCATGGATGCCATCGTCGACGGTCACGTTCTCGAGTTGCGTGATTGCGCAAGACAATCTCGGTTTCAAATTAGTTGTTGACCAAGTTGAGCCTAAACGTCGCTTAATCTCGACCCACGAGGACACACAGTTGCAACACGCAACACGGCTTATCCGCCGGGCCTAAGCCACTGTGAACAGTCGATCAAATTCCAGGCCGACCTCGATTGTTTTGACACTTTTGGCTGGATACGGTCGCGGGCATATTCGATGAATGACACCGCATTGATGCCTGTTTTAGTGCATTATCCATGGGGTCTGTTCGCATGGATAGGTAAACATATGCGGCTCTCTTTTGACTCGCTGCTGGCTTTACACCTGTTGTGTGGGATGTCATTGTGGGGATCCTGATGCATGCAGAGTGTCGCCGCATGATCCCATTTGGTTAATTGGCGACACGGTAATCGTTGAATGTGAACCGTGGAGCTGCAACGAGGCCGAGCCCTGAAAAGGGTGCTAATAGCAGCTGTTTAGTTGACCACACGGCTCAGATTTGTTGCACATGGTCGCTTTGTTTGCACGGATAAATGGGCGAAGCGAGAGGCACGCGGAACACTCAATAGACTGCGCAAGTGTTTCAAATTCAATGTTCCTGCTGTTTCTGACTGCGCATCTCATTGTGTTTCGCTAATTGCTGGCGTTTAGACAAGGGTGCGGATTTCGGATCTGCTGTGTGCGATCCAGCACGGATATGTGTGTCCTTGACGATACTGTAATTGAGCTTTGATTATGTGTTGTGTGTCGAGTTGCGTTGAAAGTGCCGGTTTTGGCTGGATTACGGTAGGGAAGTCAAAGCCAGTTAGTCAAGTCACCTTTCAATTGCTCCCCAATTTGTCCCGCTGAGCCCTTAGGCCATTCGTATTCAAAGCCATTAGAAGTCAACAAGCTCTCTCGCCCAAAATATACCTTTTTGAAGGCACTCAGCCGGGTTTTTCGCCGAAAATGCATCCGGAAACTTGGCTCCCCGTAGGGTCGGTCGCTTTGTTCAGCGACAAGTGTCGCTTTTCAACTCCGCCAAATGTGGAGGCTGACTGCGGCTCGCCTAAAAATGTCAATCGTCATTACCTTCGCCTTTTGAAAAGAAAACATGCAAAATGGCCGTTTCCGGTGGACACGATTCAACGCACGTCAAATCGTCGCCTCAGGGCTTTACTCTTCCAGTCATCTCGCAAGCATTTGCGTGGTGCCTCGGCAAAACCACACATAAGCATCGGGTATAAAAAGAAATTGAACACTTCTCCTTCTTCCAATGGACTACCGTATCCGACCTTAGTGCCGTTGGGCATCTATTATCTTCTATCATGGCTACAGTAACCCAAGAAGCATGAAAATTCAAAATTTTATTAATATTCTGACATAATGCAAAAATAAAAAACGGGCAAAAATATCTGACACAAAAATTGAGCCGCATAAAAAATCAATCAGTCTATGATGGGCTTTGTACGAAATAAACAATAGTAAATGCCAAATTTGAAAAAAGACAATATAGTACCAATGAATCGCAAAGTTGTAACAACGTGGAAAGTTCCTGGATTCTAAGAAGTGGTGGAATAAATAAAACGAAGGGAAGACTACACAGGGCTGCGTAAATGCTGGCAACGGCGAAGGCTCTTACAACATAGACGTTTTATCTTTTGAGAATCTTTTTATTAGGCGAAGAAAATCTTGTTTTTTTGAAAATAGGAATCTAAATAACTTCAATTTGAACTTGATGTAGAGGTGTTGCTGGGCTCTGTGGGTGCTGGGGAGACGGCTGGCTTTACTAGGGAGTCATCGGTGCCCTGGTCTGTCGTATCGGAGGTTGTGTTTTCGTCGGCTTCGGACAGGGGCTCTTCTTTGGGCTTCTGGGGGGTCGTTTTCTGGTTGAGGATGTCGTCTATGCTGATTCGGGTCTTCTTTTTCGGGGTGGCATCGAGGACTTCCTCCTTGGCTTCTGACTTGACGGAATCGGCAGTCGGTGGCACTGCGAGATTCTGCATGGCAGCCATCTGCTGCATGAAGGCCGGATTGGCCATTTGGCGTTGAAACTGTTGCATCAGCATCTGGAAGCCTTCAGGTGCCATCATCTGAGGGAAGATGGGGTTGCCGAACATGGGCATCATGCCGGGGAAGCCGAAAGGCATCGACGGATTCGGCGTGGAATTCGCCATGGGCATGCCCAATGGATTCCCACCAGCCAGAGTCTTCGAAGTCGAAGCCTGGCTAAAGTCCTTCGGCTGCTCATCGGAATCACTCATCGGTGTACCCGGGCTGTTGAAATCCTCGGAATCAGAATCCTCTGACGGTGTCGCTTCCATGCCGTGACGATTTGCCGCATCGATGACGTTTCCATTTTGTCTGAAACCATTATCTCATTAAAAAAGGTTCTTTTGTCATGCTTCTGTGGATATGAGATGGATAACAGAGCCTGATTGGATTAATCGAAAACCTCTTTCCACCCCCTTTGTGTGTGCTCCTTTTTGTGTCATCATATTTCCAACAGAGGTCCCCCTCTCCCGTGAATCATGACGCTCGTGTCGCTTCCATTATGAGATTATCTCTCTCCGAAGCGAGCTCTTTGTTACAGAGATATAGACACTGAAGACAGCGCAGAAGAAGTAAGTAAATCTATCAGTGAGACGCATCCTGTTTGCACGGATCTGTAGACGTGCTTTATGTTAGTTAGAAGTGTGTTGCACCCTTCAGGCTTGCTAGATGTCTACCGCTCAATGCTCTTACTTCGTAAGCGCCCGGATAAACATGTTTTGTATTCATCCCCCCTGAATAGCTCCCTTCCATCCCTATGGCCAAGTGCATCATGATTTTCGGGAGAAAAGGACTCCCAGCGGCTGCCTGCAGTGAGCCGTGCCATGGCATTAAGCGGGTGGGTGAAGCGCTGTTCAGTCGTGGTTCTCAATTAAGCCGCTCACGAGACTGCCGGTAAGCGCAAAACGGCTTTTGTTCACAGCTCTCGAGCCGTACCATGCCCACATGCCGCCAACAATCAGTCAACCAAAAATGGCCATGTTATACACAAGCGCTATGGCCATGTACAGATGCATCGCTTCGGGGCAATTAATTAACCAACCAAACTGTAAGTACTGCTTAGTTAGTTAGTTACTTGCTCCGCAAAGTGGCAACAAAACGAGCAATGGCATGCTAATGATGCGGTACTTAAGCCAGAACGGCGAGCGAAATGCCCTCTCAAGTGATGGCAGCCATGGGAGTTGTCATTGCCTTAGGGCATTTAGCGATCTACAGTAAGCCAGAGGGCTATGATTTTGAAAAGGGTTTCCAGGGGCGGAGCGCGCGCACACAGGGTATCATTGGCTGACATGGATCCCCCACTCTCCAGTGCGCACCCAATGAGCGAGCGAGCTGTCGCGAACGCGGTTGGCTAAACATCCCTTCGCCGATGGCTGCCCAAATTGGCGACAATAATCCACCAGATCCTTGGTGGCTTGCTTGCCTTTCATCGGGATAAAGACGCGCTAATGGCGGTCGCTAGCCATATGCTTTTTCATCCTTGCTTTTTTCGGCGGGGTCCCACGCTAACCCAAAACCTTGTCATTAATTCGTCCGCACCGACGACGCTGACTAACTGACTCCATGTGCTCGATGGCACGACTGACCCTAATGTAAGCCTTTTAGAGGGTCATCCTTCAAAGATGCCTCTCAATTTACCGCCACCGCTCAGCCGAGCCCAGACAACCGAGTCTTCATTTACAAGACCTCTGATTACTGTATCAAGCATCTAATGACTGCACCCACTCGGTGGAGCAATAAAAACTGTAAACTGTAAGCAGACCCCGAAAAAGCAGCAAGGAACCCTGCTTAAAAAAGTTGAGTATGTAGATCCATCCATCCAGTTGGCCCTATCGTTAAGCGCACTTTGGTTGCTTTCGAATAAGATAAAGTCGAATGCAATCTCTGTGAATGTTTGCGCTGGGTCTGTGAAGTTGTAGTTGTGTCTCTAACTGCTGGTATCGCGCATCTCTCCCTTTCTTCTTGTTTAATGAAGCCGCGGATGACGGAGCCCAGCATAAGCATAAGCAGCCGATTGGATGCATCGTTGACACAAGGCAGCCGAGGGGCCAGGTAGTCAACCACATTCATCAATCACATTGAAAGAGGTAAAGTAAGCCTGAGAAGACACAAGAACAAATGTATCAGAGGCGCGATTTATCCTTGTTGTTGTATTTCGCGGGTGGTAGGTAGTGAAGTAAGTAGTGAGTGCGCAAGCATGTGGTGGGGTTATTTCGCACTACTCGGGCGACGACACGCGCTAATAGCGGTTAATCGGAGCCCCCAGGAGAGAGAGTTAACTTTGCATTCGTATTTAGGCGAAAAATTTGCTCTTCTCTGAGAAAGATACTATAACATGGCGATCCCCACACAAACAGTGAATGCTGATGATGCGCAGCTTCTAAACTAAACTCGCGAAACAATAATCGTCTTGTTCGCAGTGCAAGTCAAGGTAAATGTGAACTTGCATCTGCCCAGGCCCGATGATGCCCAGATTAATTGCTACCGTAAATCGAGTACTACCAGTTCAAAAAGAGCGACCTCTCTTCACCCCCGGCCGTGTGCAAGTGGATCCATCAACCGAAAAACACAAAGTGCGTCAACGTCAACGCTCCAACCATGTATCAAGGTTGGAGGTGGAAGACACTGAACCAGCAACCGCCGAACCAACATCATAAGTTAAGTGCGGTTGTCGTTGAGTGGAAATGTATGCATTAAATGTGGAATCAAAGGGGGGCTCCGAAACGTCAAAAAGGCTCTGTTTTCCTAATCAAACTAACTTCAACCCCAAACCATGAAAAAAGGCAACTCACTTATTCTTCGCCGCGGCAGCGCGATCACGTTGTCGTCGATTCTTGAACCAATTCCCGACCTGCATCGGTGTCAGACCCGTCTGATTGGCCAGGTCCTTCTTCTTTGCCGGATTCGGATAAGGGTCTTCGAGATAGTGCTTTCGTAACGTTGAGCGGGTCCGTTCCTTGAAGCAGTGGGTCTTCTGTTCGCCATCCCAGATGGTTCTAGGCAGAGGGAACTTCTTGCGGACACGGTACTTGTCTACAGGGCCGAGATTTCTGCAAGAATCTTCTTTAAAACTGCTAAAACGTCGAAAAAGTGAATCCCTACCTCCCCCTCTGCTTAGCCGCCTCCGTATATCTCGCTTCATACCACATCGTCTGCAACTTCTGATGATTCCCCGCAAATTGGTGGTTCTCCAGAATTCTGTACATCTCCGCATAATCCCCAGTATGGAAGCAAAACAGTGCCCTCGCTCTCAGAATAGAATCATTATGAGCAAGTTCCATCGGCAATGGACGCGGAATCGTGAACCAGAAGGCTCTTAACCCCTCAATATCATTGTTTTCCTCCAACTGCTCGCATCGTTTCACAATCTGCATCACCTAAAAAGAAATAAATCTGCTTTATAATGTCTCAAAGACCCCTTACGAAAGAAAGAAAGCCATAACTAGCCAAATCGGGATCGAAAAGCACGCTCCCGGCAGGGGGGCGTCGAAGCAGGCCAATTATGTAATGGGAAGACATGTGTAAGTTATAACTTTACTGGGGACAACTTTTGATGTTACTAAGTTAGGGCAATCTTAATCTCACATCAAGGAAAAGTGCATTTACGAAAGTGAGCCGTGATGCCAAGGAAATTCAGTTAGGGTCTCTTGATAGATGTCTTTCTTACACATCTTCTCACAAAGATACACGAACAAAAGACTTTGTTGAAAAGATGATGATTACGGGCATCTCTTAAAGTGAGCAATGCCGTGTCCGAGTGCCTCAGGCTAGGCTAAATATTTTGAGAGCCTCTGCTTAAACGGACGGGGGCTGAAGGGCAAATGTGCCACGATAAGCGTAAAAGTTTAATGAAAACCATAAGGGCCATTGTTGGGCATGGCACGCGATGGATGGGGGATATCGTAATGAAATAATAACAGAGACAGACGGATTCAGAAAGACTAAAAGAAAGACTAACCTCTTGTGGGTTCATGAAACTGCCTTGAGGCTGCATCCCAGGGAAAAGCCCCCCACCCATGAAGGGCGCTCCTGGGGCTGTGCCGGCGCTTCGGGCTGCCATCATCTGCCAGAGGGCTTGAAACTGTTCCATCGGGTTGTTTGGAGTCAGGGTCGGCGTGGCTACATTGCTGGGAGAAGCTGATTGTGGTGGGGACCCGGCATCGACGCTACTGTGTGGAGATGCTGATGCTCGCGGTGAGGCGGATGTGTTTCTTGCTGAAGTGGCGGCATCTGGGGTGATTGGTGGCACGCCGGAGACCACGGAGCTCATGTATTGGGCCATGAAGCGAGCAATCTCCGGGTTCATGTTCATGGCTGCTTATTAGGTCCCTAAAACATTGAAAACTTACAACCAACTCTAAAACGGAAACCGAAACACGGTAGCCTCGCAACCCGGAATGAATGAAACAACCGCAGAAACTCTCAAACACCGATTAACGTAACCTATCAACCATCCAACCACCGTATCATCCTCCGGCGCCGACGTCCGAGTGAGAAGGGCGGGTATGTTTTAGAAGGAGGCAAAGGAGAAGAAGAAGGTTGGGCGACGCCCGAACACGACCGTCAAGGCCCCCGAGAAATGATGGGGGGAGCCGCTACCGCCGCCAGCCTCTGGTAGGAAGTAATGTGTGTCCATCATGCGCGACGAACACGCCTCACTTCGGGGTGTCATTCACGCTTTTCAACGAAAATCGGGTGAAGAGACAAGCAAATGAAGGGCCACGATGGGGGCGGAGCTTGGCCCCTGAATCCGTCTCAATTTTTTTGGATTTTTGGAAGGGAAACACACTAGCGGGCAGCTTTTCCGATGTAAATGGCATCTAGCGGCTCTTGGGCCACGCCTGGAAGGCATGCCAATGACGGAAGCCGTGAGGTGCGGACAAATCAAACTGTGACGGACACAATGGGGCTAATACGGTAGGTAGTGCGATACGGGTTTGCAGGGCTAATGGCCACGCTTTTCAGGGGGTGTTAAAGTGTGCGCAGAAGCTGCGGGTAGAAAGGACTCGTGAAGTGTGCCTTGCGGAGCGATAGGGATGTGAAAACATGTAAGTTGGGGGTTAAGATTGTTTTCCTAGGGTATGGATACGGACATGGTCAACATTTTTGGACGCTAATTAAGCAGAGACAATATGAGAGCAACCTCTAGAAAGGTTATTAGCTTCTGTAATTAAACTACCGTATCGATTTAGGCGCGATATTGGCGTTTTAAGCTCAAAGAGCGGGAAAAACTTGCATAGAAACAGACAAAAATCGAAAACAACCGCTCCGTAAGTACCTGTATCCCGCCATGAAGCATGCAAAAAGTATCAAATCACGGTAAAGCTCGTCCCTCGAATCCACTCAACAACTGTCGAAATCAAAAAAGCAAAAATTGTTCAACGAGCTACCAAGTACCCGGACAATGACACTATTGCAATTCAATGCGACGCGACCAGCTTTCAGCCTGAAGGAAGCTAGCTTGTATCTGTATCGTTGTACATCAAAACGGTGTATACGGATAGCCAGATGCACAATGCCACTCGTTTTCCTTCCTTCCATGCAAACAGGCGTCGTCAATCTACAGGGCTTCTTCGTGTCGCGTAACGGAAGTCACACGCGCCGATGATCCGCAAGCGATCTGAAAGCACAACAAAGAAGCGCTTCCGTCGAGAGTAGAGTGAGTAAGATAGGTATTTGATTTGAACGAGCGAAAAGTGAGGGAGTTACAAGCGCCTCTGACCTTCGAATGACACGCGACCAACGTAGGTATTTCATTCGATTCGCATCGGAAGAAGTGCGGGAAACCGATGTATGCTATCGACTTAAGCTGAGTGTCTATAGATCTTCGAGAACAGGCAAGAGTGAAAGGGAGATGGTGTAGCTATCGAAAAGCACTTGACGGCTCTCGTCATTTTTGGGGCGATCGAAGTCTGAACAACAAAAGTTCAGAGAGGCCAGATCGAAATGGATACTTTTTTGCGCTTGGAATGGGATTCTGACTGGAAATAGAAACGCTTATGCTCAGCCTTTAGCCATTCAGTCGAGGCAGACACAAACTACCGTGCTATGACACCGTAACAGTGATCCCCCACCCCACCTTGCCCCCGTCACAGTCCCATCTAACCCAAAACCCATCAAGACAAGGTTGAAATGCAGCCAACCATACCATTCACTGGACATGATTGGATTTACATGTTCGCGGTTATTGGCGAACGGCCTTGAAGACGTATTACGGGACACAGGTAGAAGGCACCCGATATAGATAGTGGCGTTAATGGTGGTTTAGTAGACCCAAAAAGTGTTGTCGACCATATTGGACAACAAGTTTATTCACTGATGAGACGTCATGCACGGTGTCTGAATACATACGAAACTGACAAATGGCGGTAATGCGCATCACGAAAGACAGGGACTAGGCTCTGAAGACGAAGAAACTGGAAAATCATAATCATCCGCCGATACGGATCCTCGAAACTTTCAGATAACAATCAATAGCCGACAAAAAGCAGACCCAATACGACGGCCGTGATGAGAAAACCGCCCTCTGCGGCCTGGTAGTGCAAATTTTAACACCTTGTTCGCTCATCCTCGGCCGGCGAACAGGGCCTCCCGTCGCTTTCATCCTGGCCCCGACGCACAAGGCCAAAAGCGTGCCATCCGACATGCTTTTAGCAGTAGCCACTGTGCATACAAAACTGCGCGACAAAAGAGAGGCATGACCATTTATGCTTATTTTTTAGATGATGGGCTTCATGCGCGGTGTCCTCGACGTACAAATTGCCATGTACACTTGGCGGCCGAGAAGTGGCATTGCGTAACCGAGTCAATCGTCTGCTCTCGACCGAAATGGCACTTTAGTACTTGATCGCGCAATAATCTGGTTCGGCTTCACATGAGATGTTTTTGCTTACTGTATAATCTCGGTCTCGACTGTTTATGTAATCCACTGTCAACGTTTTTGAAACTGTTTCTAACAACGACGACCATAGTCAGTTAAAAAACAACATTTTCACAGTAGCTAATGTCGAATGTAAGCTCACCTCATCAAGAAGCATCAGATTCGAGGTAAGAGGCGATCTGAGCTGATCGTTTGCGCGAGAGCCGATGTGTTCGGACAAGTAGCCACCAAAATAGGGGCTTGTTGACACGCGACTTACAATCTCGCAATCGAGTGGTGGGAAGCGCCTCTGAACTGCTACTACACTGCTTGAGGTACTCACCACTCTCGCCCATGTCAACGACCTCGTTAATTGGGCTTGTATGCGACCCCTATTGTCAGTCTATTTCAACTCTGATTGCGTATAAATGAGCTTCAAATCAGCATGGGGTCAAAGTGGGTGGTCCTAATTGAGTTGAAAAACAAAATTTATACTTTTTGAACTGTTTATTATTTAAAAAATCGAAGCGGAATACATAACAAACAAGTTCAACTGACTTTATTCTATATGACAAACGTATCAATATAAATTCAAACAAACTTTCAAAAACACTAACACACAGTACTCAAATGCCAATAAGTATACAATTAAATCCACTGTTCCTCAAATCTCTCGCTTCGACCATTTATCCGTGCAAACAAAGCGAGCATGTGCAACAAATCTGAGCCGTGTGGTCAACTAAACAGCTGCTATTAGCACCCTTTTCAGGGCTCGGCCTCGTAGCAGCTCCACGGTTCACATTCAACGATTACCGTGTCGCCAATTAACCAAATGGGATCATGCGGCGACACTCTGCATGCATCAGGATCCCCACAATGACATCCCACACAACAGGTGTAAAGCCAGCAGCGAGTCAAAAGAGAGCCGCATATGTTTACCTATCCATGCGAACAGACCCCATGGATAATGCACTAAAACAGGCATCATTGCGGTGTCATTCATCGAATATGCCCGCGACCGTATCCATCCAAAAGTGTCAAAACAATCGAGGCCGGCCTGGAATTTGATCGACTGTTCACAGTGGCTTAGGCCCGACGGATAAGCCGTGTTGCGTGTTGCAACTGTGTGTCCTCGTGGGTCGAGATTAAGCGACGTTTAGGCTCGACTTGGTCAACAACTAATTTGAAACCGAGAAAGGCTTGCGCAATCACGCAACTCGAGAACGTGACCGGCGACGATGGCATCCATGACGCAGGCATCTGCTTCGGGTCTCGTTTCACTCGGCAAACAAACACTTTTTAAACTCAAAAGTTGACTTTGAACACTTTAATCTGTCAAACTGTGTCCGTTTGTGCTAGTTTCGACACTGTTCTGCCGGCTTCCGTCATTTCGCGCAGTTTACAGGCCAAAGCGGTTGAATAAGCCGGAGCCCTGCGTCGATTCAACCTTCAACTGCCGCCATTAATCGCATTCTTGACAAAAGAGTCGTCTTCAGCGACAGTCTGTACAGCAAAGTCAACCCAATATTGGCTCTTGTTTGCGGGTTTGAATCGAAATGACAATGCGAGCACCGATTAGACGCTGTTTCTGATTACTCGCATAACGGGGCCGCGTCTCACCTTGACGGCACTCAGCCTCCACAGACACCGTAATGGATGACGCGGTGTCCCAAATCGGTGTTTCCGCGTGTCGGTCGCCCCTCTTAAGTCACTTCTACAGTGCTAAACCCTTTCAACGTGTAATAGACGTGACAAAAACCGGTGAAAACATCGACTTTCGAACCAGCGCAAGTTCAAGTTTCGACTGTCGTGTCGGATGGCAGCAAAAAGCGAGGCGAAACTTGACGATCGAAAGGGAGCCCAGCAACATACGCTCGTTCAAGTAGTCTTCAAGTGGTCGTGTAAAAACAGCTCTCTGCAGCGATGTTTTCAAAAGTTGTTATCATTGCGTGCATAATTGCATTGCATAATCACGTAACAATACTGTCGCCCGTATTGTGCCACCAATTAGGCGCTGTAGATCCGTATCGGCGACGGATGTCGCAGATTATCCGCCAAAACCACACTCATTTGTCCTCCAAAGTCACGCTTTGTCCGTGTGAATGCCGATCCCTTCCAGCTGACCGCCCACGACACCGCTGAAGACGATGGCAATCGGCCTGAGCCAGCGTTGCAATGTGTCTGCGGTCACTGTTGATCCAATTTGTGAACAAGCGACGAAAAGTGCGCGAACAAGTCCATTATCGGCGGCGATTCCGATCATTGCCGTCGGATCAGTCGACTGGAAACGGTAATGCATTCCTCAAGGAGCAGCAGGGGCCGTCTCAATTGGTCATCCGGGGTCGATCGAGTTCGAGAAGTGTCCCCTGTGTGACGCCGGCTTCCCGCAGGGCTGTAATTGACCTTTCCTGGGAGAATCGCTGCCAGTTTAGCTTATTCCGGCACACAGTTGTGCCACTTGGACATGGGCAGGCAATGGCACTTACAAGGGGAAGTGCCAAGGATACTGTAGGCCGTAAACAAGTTGTCAGGGGATCATTTGCATATCTCATCCGGGCCAAAGTTGTATCGTCGGTGGGCATGATGGCGGCGACGGCACCAGATTTGTATGCAAATCATAATTGAGTATTTGGACACAGCTGTCAGGAGGCTGAGATTGTGGCACATGTAAAGCCAATCCTGTCGGTCGGATAACTCGATTCGTGAGAACGTGGTTATTGCTTCGCCTTTTCGGGCCTCTGGCTTACATCCCATGGCAGTGTCACGGCCGGCGTCACGGCTTTACCCATCCATGTTCGCCGAAAGTGTGTGGTAATTGGTGCCAAAGATGCAAAGTGGCCATTTGGCTGCCCATCCACACTTCAAGGACCTCATCCGGGGACTTATCAAACAATTTCGGATTACTACAGATGGCGTGCCAGCGGGCAAATCGCCTATCGTAGTACTTTGTCGCTGGAAAATGCCGAACTTGACACCTCTTTGGGGGTGCCTATTGTATTCTATTCTATTTCAGTGCGACAATGAGTGCCGGCGGCATGCGCCATCGCTTATTGCGGTAAAATGAGAGCCGCATGGTACTTGTGTAAAGACAAAGGATGCATGTTCGAGGGTAGTCGTGGAAGTGAGATTCCTCCTGACTAAACATACAACGAATGTAATGTCGATGAGCCTGCCGAAAGCGCCACATTACCCATCCCGGAAGCAACGAATTGGCGTGAGGTGAGCGGCATGAGGTCGCCCGAGCCGAAAGCAATTAAGATATAGTCGGCGACGAAGTTCAGGTAACACCTTTTGGGTTCGAATGCGGCATCAGAGTCAATAGTCATGCAGGGATGGCGGTGCACAAAGGGGATATACACGTTTGTCAAGTGACGCTGCTCAATTGAACAAACATCCGAGTGACATGGCATCCTTTAATGGGTGCATGGTGTCGGGTTTGGGTATACTATACTTTTGGCACCTTACTTTTCAGGTAACTTTTCAGGGAAAAGCTTTGAAAATGCCACTTTTTGCATCAGTATGTCGTTAATTGACAAACTTCCTCAAGCAAAACGCATTGAAAGTACATAAAAGTATAAAAATGTTTCATTGGATTGCGTTTTTGATAAATGAGTGCACAAAAATTGTGTGAATAAACCGTTTCCACCCTCCATTGAAGGAACTTGGGCGTCTAATTTGACGTAATACACCCCCATTGAGTAATGACAGCACTCATTTTTAACGTTTAAAAGTATTGAAAACACTACATGGAAAAAGGAAAACTTGTTGAATACAATTTATCTCAAATGCCATCTATCATACATCCATCAGACTACAAAAAAGGTACAAAGTCTATTCCATGTCCAAAGTTTCGGAGGAGGTGGTAGTACATTACCAGCAACATGGCATGGCTTCACGTAGCGTAATTCGTGTTCAATGAACTGGTTCCGCCGAGTTTGTAACAGTCGTTTGAGTCTTATCAGTCTCAGCCGACAGTTTCGCCGTGCTGACTTGGGTCGTATCGACGACATTGGCATAGGCTGAGAAGCCATCGGCATCGCTTTCCCATTCGTTGTTAAGTGAATAGAGCGTTTGGTACTGTGGATCGTGTCGTGACTTCTTGGAATCGATTTTACGGTGGGCATAGGCGATGACGGGCTTTTTGTCGGAGTCGGGGACTTGCTGGAACTTATTTTCTTATTTTCGTGTCGAGACCAAAGTTTTTAAACATACCGTCTGACTGACCCCCCTAACTTCCGGTTTAACACCACCACCAACCCCCTTCGGATCCACCGTATGCGAAACGATCTCAGCACTCGGAGCCTTCACTGTCGTAGCTGTCGGCACTTGACCCTCCGACACCTTAACCCCAGTTCGAACAGCTTCACATGACCCCTTGCCCGTGCTTTCCCTCGATTTCGGTAACAATCTCGTAAAAACATGGAATCGGCTGTAAAATAACAATTTGTCAAAACAAACATAGTTCCTTGTACTTGTGCGATCCCCGAAAACCAAAAATAACACAAAAACAAGGAAAAAGACTTTCCAAAATTGGTCAGTGTAAGTGTTTTGGGAAGTTTTTCCTGTCCAGGAACGGCATAGCCCCTCTATCACTTTCCGGACATGCGTGTTTTGTGACGTAGCAATTGTTGTTTCCGAATGTCTTGGAAATTGGAACCACTTTTTTGGAAAGTCAACACAATAAACGCTCTACTATGTAAGCATTATTTAAAAAGCTAACCTTTTCTTGGCTTCCGGTATACTGGCACTTATCTCATCTTGCGTCTTTTCGACGGTGGTCTCGGCTGATTGGGCCTTGGGATCCACCTGCTCGAAGTGGGTCGGATCCAGTGAATCCGATTTCACATGATGGCGATGGACACGTTCAACTGTGGGATGTCGACTTGATTTGGCGGATTTTTTGGGGGCTGGATGCTTGCACATGGTTGGATTTGGTGTCAGTGGGGGGAGGATCGGTAGATCCGGGTTGAATGGAGATTAGGGAAAAAATGCCAATCAAAAGTGAAATTGCAAATTTGCATGGAGTGTTGGAAAAGAAGTTGGGAGAAAAACTGTGAATTGATATGTACACGCAGCCGGTGCGCACACCGCACGCACCACCAGCGCACAGCCCGCGCACACTTCGCGCACCAAAAAAATCTAGGCATACCAGACGATAATCTGCGTGTTCATATATAAAAAAATGCAGAAAGTTATAAACTTCAAAATGGCGTCGATGGGTGTCACTAGTGTTTCAAAAATATGGTAGTCAGACTGTCTTTTTCGATATTTCGACATCTTTTTTTGTAACCTGCACTTTTGTGCCCCACTTTTGTCAACAATTCATTGAACTTTGCCCAAACACTGTCAAAAACCTTTTTCTTACAAAAATCCGGAACCAAAAAACCACCAACTTCCTCCCAAGACAAAACAATACCCCTGACTCACGCACGCAGTTTCATTCTTTCCACGTGAAACACCAGGCAACCATTTACGCCAATCCCTTCAAAATGTACATACCAACACACCTACTTGCGTAAATCCTTAAAACGACCATTGATGAACCCTCTCTATATAAGCTCTACCGTACTTCGGTCAATCTGATCTTTGACTGTCTTTGGTAGCTCTCTGTAACCTCTATTTACAAAATGCCAAAATTATTCATCAATCCCATTCAATTTCCTTACATTAATTTTGTTTACTTCTCCCCCTCCAATCTAAATTTCTAAATGTAAAACACAACCAAAATTGTCCAATTCAAATGACTCAACAGCCCCCATAATATCCCATAATGGTTAGCGATAGTATAAACCGGGCATAAATCGCATAAACAATTTTTAAATGTGACATTTAACGGCACACCCCATAGCAATTATGCCTACGCTGACATTTCACGTGTCACGTCAAACATAATTATAATGTAACTAGATTGCGTAAAATGTAATATTCATCACTTTTTGATACAGTACTGTTTTACATTACTTTTTAAATGGGGTTCTGTAGGTGTGTTTTTCAAGTCAAGATTGACCGTTCAACGATATTTGAATTCCCTATTTTGACCAAATGGTTTTCTTTGGCTACAACTTTAATGCATTTCCAATTTAAGTTTTTCGTAAATAATATATTCCTTGCTTAGTTAGTGACGTTCTATGGTAATATATTCAATGGCATAGTTATTTTCATTTCAATGGCAATGAGGCTGATAAATGTATTGAGTTTCAGATGGAATGAAACAGAACAAATCTTGACGTGGTTGTTTGTTTGTCTTTTCATTTATATTTCGATTGTCAGTCAAAGTTGAATTGAAAAAGGTCAGTTTAAGCAAACTTTGAAACAAGAATGCCTGAAATTAGCCATTTCGCGTTGCCTTTTGTTTTGGCATGTTTTCGCATACGTCAAAGTGGGCCTTTGTTTGAGCCTTTCTTCAAACAATGCTGACGCTGACGCACTTGAAGCATGTCTATGCCAGGCTCATGGTTAATGGACTGTTATCCGTAAATCCGAACAGCCGACATTGAGACGTGTGTTTTTTCAAAGTTTAAGTAAGCATGAACTTAAATTGAAACAGATGGGGTGTCAGTCACGTGTGTCTGTCTGGTTCAGCTGGACTAGATGTAACTTTATATATTTGACACTTTTAAGATTTGATAATGTCGAAATTTGGCTTTATTATCATGCTTTTTGATTCAAACAAGTACAGTTTTCCGGAAACAGGCCAGCGCGCGCTTCCCCATGCCATAATGATATGCGGATGAGCCTCCCACCAAAAGCATGACATCATGTTTAAGCATAAGCCCTGAGGCACTGAGATAGTCAAAATATCCTCCCTCCTCGTTAAGATGTTCTTTTGGGACAACCGGCAGACCCGGAATAAAAAGCGCGTCCCTGGGAACTTCATGATGGGTGCCAAGAGATGCAAAAAGGCCGCCAGTCACCATGTCCTTGATATGGTTATCTATTGAGCTCCCTGTAAGCTCATAAACCCCTCTGGCCTTCGGGGAAGGGTACAAAAACCGGCATCAAAGGAATGACGGAACCATACAACAATGCTAATGAGATGGAAACTATAAAAAGCTGTTTATAAATACAAGAAAATAGAATTTAACTTTTCTACAAAGTCATGAATGCTACAGTATCCATTGCTACCGTAACCCAGCCTTCCTGGAAACTGCGTTCCGCCACCGCAGTTCAATTCAAAAACAGAAAACCCCCTCAAACACTGTACTTCTCAAAGCCCTTCGCCACCCAAATTCCCACACTTTTGCAAAACAATTGCAGCATCTTGCACGGATGCCATCTTGCATAGTCCATTTGTACTTTCTTCGCCCCCACTTTTATCAACAAATGACGATGAACAAACATCATTCATTTTTCGCCTTTCATCCCTCGCTTTTTTCTTTCTTTCAAGATAGCTAGTTATCTTTTAGTGTTTGTTTTCAGCTTATTCATGCTCACCTTAAGTTGGTGTAGGTGTGCCGTCGCATACATTTGAATACATTAATCGTCATCCCTCGTTATCTATGGTTGTTTTAATGGTCTAAAATCTCTAAAATGCCTCGTCCATGGATAGAGGGCGGTCATACATTAATAAATATTTGTTTTTTATGTGTACTTTTTAGTAGCTTAGTAGTAGTTCCCAGACATTACCAGAACTTCCGCGGGAGGAAAGCGGATGTGAGCTGATGAGGTGATCTAGCTTTTTCGAGGACAATCTGTGTATTAACTTTTTATTGTTGTTTTTTTTGATGTTTAGATGACGAATTTCAGCAAACTGGATGACAATTTTTAAGTGTTATTTTTTCAAAAAGTCAAAAATTTTCAAAAATTGTTTAATTTTCTCTGATAATCTTGACATTTCCTCAAATTAGATGATTATGAGCGCTTCAAAACAGTCCCGGAACAGATGAATTCGCCATATTTCCGGCTTAAAACATAAATATGATGGCACTCATTAAGGCTATTAACCAGATAAGCACCATCATAACATTATGATTTTGACGTGAATTTTTGTTCTTTGCAATCTTCTTTCATTGCTTCTGAAGGTCATGACTAAAAAAATAGAATTCCAATTTCCAATCTTCGTATTTTGTATTTTTACAGAAAGTAGCAATACCAAAGTTTCAAACACAACCACACTTTTTCCCTTTTCCAGGCTCCACATAGTTATGCTGTCATTATACATAATAAGCACCCTCTTAAACTTTGCTACTATTTCACAGAATATAATTTAAATCTTATGCCACATAAAAACAAATTAGCATTATTATTCGTATTAGCTATTTGTTAAACAACGTTTAAAACCAACCCCCGCCCATAAGCCCCCAAAATGACACAACTTCAATGTGTTCTATTTCGTAACGGGTGGATGTTTTTAGTTCTTTTCGAATACCGTAAGCCTGAAAATTGGAAGGTGGCACTTAGTAATATAGCTTTTACCAAAGCTACTTCAAAACAGTATGAATTCTACGTGAATTGTATGTTATATTTTTGTTCGAGAATATGACATGATTGTACTTTCTTTTTAAACGTTGAATTCAAACGCATAATTTTAAACTTCCGTTTTTGTAGAGGGGTAGAATAATACAAATTAGTGGTTTTTATCGGGATTTCGATATTGCGTCACAAAATGGAGGCGATCTTGGCTTATCCGCGATTTTGAAAGTAAATCCATGAATGTCAAAAACGCAATAATGGTAAATACAAATTTTTGAGATGGGAGGGGGGAGGGTGGCTTATCATTCTTGGGAAGGTATGTGGTCGGTTGAACTTTTTTCGAGACATTTTCAATGTTCAAAATTAGCTTACATTCTGTTTTGTATCTTGAGCAAGTCACATAGACTCTATTTCACCCCACAAAAGTCCACCGCGACCACCAATGACTACCTATATGCGGGTGTCACTCCAATGTATAAAAATAATTACCCATATAATACATTTCTTACATATGACATGTGTGCGTGCCCTAAGTGTGGGATAACAACCTCCTTTCAAACTTTGCCATGGTTTTCTGTACCCAGTTACGGGTACCTTGTCATTATACAGTGGGAATGTTTACGTTAACCTTTAGAGCCACCTCAAAAGTATACGTAACAATCTTTTTTAACCTTCTTTTCGAATCTTAAAGACCACTACTTACTTACTTAACTACCTCACTCACTCTCGCCTGCCCAAATTTTTATTTCATCGCAATTTATACAGTAGCCCCGCTCTCGTTTTTAACCTATACGTATTCAAGAGTATAGAGAAGAAGAAAATCATATCATAGCAAAATAATGAAACATAATCCAAAATGACGTGATTCACGCGATACATTTTTTCGGCGCTGCGCCATGGGAAAATAAGTATGCTTATGGGCACGGACAATTGGACCAATTCAAAGTTGGGGTGTCCTTGAGAGGGGGGCTTTACATTAGGGCGTTTTTACGCCCTCAAGTTCTTTATGCCGTACAATGGCGATAAATTGAGGGTGGGATTTTGTAATGTAACGTATCGGCGGACATGTTTTGGAAATGGACTATGCTTTTTATGATACAAGGGTGTCCTGTTCGATTATGGTTGCTTGACTGGATTCAGTCAACTTGTCTGAGGTTAACGGTCAGTGTTATGGTTATTAAAATAGTTTAAACCGTCTGGAATGACGCACTTTTGGTCGTATTTTTGGTGCTAGTACGGAGAGGCCAGTGGTCATGACGCCGACAATGGGTGCATTGTATCGTGGTTGGCTATGGGATTACATTATAGACGGAAATTCTTTACGCGATTTCTGAATTTGCTACTTATGACCTTATTAACCTTCTTCGAGAATTGTGCTTTCAAATTTTAGGGATGGGCGGTTTTAAGGTACATTACAGTAATCGCCTTACTTTTTTAGGGGTTTTGTAGTTTGAATTCGTATTTCCTGTTTCATTTGTTTGAAGAATTTAAATTTAACTCTGAATTTAATCAAAGTTCGAAAGAAGACACCATCAGTGCGTCACGGGCTTGATATCAGCTGTCTGCGCTGCCGATCTCCGTTCTCTTGTTCCTTATTTTTGCCGTCGACGGTGGCTTGATGTTAAAAAAAACTGTCCGTCTCCGACAGCTCCGGAAACGCGTCAAGCAGGGGCGGAGTCAAGGCAAAGTCGGTGAGGACATGGGGGACCCATGAGGAGTAGTTGTTAAACAAGGCACACCTCTCCCGCCATATCTGCCTACATCAGTCCGTGTTGGGGTTGTCGTGAGTCCATTTGACAAAGGCCTTCGTTTTTCATTTGAAAATTGGTTATGTTGTTCGCTAACTTGATCTGGGTTGAAGGAAGATGGGATATAGCGTGCGCGATTTCCGAGAATGCGAGAGACACATTATCGTCCTTGAGACGAAACGTGACTTTGTTCATGTTCCATGGTATTTACAGATTGCCGAAAAGTCGAACGAGAACCCTATCCACTCCGCCGATATACACGTCTGGTTTTATCTCGGTCGCGACAAGGGCCGATTTACCACGTACGCGGACTTGATTGACTTGTCTACGCCTTCGCCAAAGTCTGTTTTCACGTCTGCGGAATCGCGATCAGACTTATTACATCTACCCACCCAGCCTTCGGGTACCAACTAAAACTAATCATAAGCCCTGCCGCGTGGCGTCGGCGTCATACGCCATCAGAAGCATGATCTTTCCCTTCGGGACCCTCGGAACCAGCAGCCCCTTCGTCGTCAGAATCTCGCTAGTGATGTTACTTATGTCGTTATGTCTACTCACAGGTGCCTATGCCTTCTCGTCGAAGCGATCAGCCAACTCCAGACACTTCGCAGATGCCTCAATACCATCAGCCGTGTCTTCAGAAAGCGCAGTCTTCCCCGACATCAGTACCCCCTCCTCAGGCGGGCTCCACATGCCATCATTCGATGTGCGATTGCCATCGACCTCCGCGGCACAGCCCAACCTATTCGAAGAATACATGTCCCGAGGACTCTATACATGTACCTCCAGCTACTTAGATGCCCTGGGAAAGCTTCATGCCCTCATGGCGGTACGTTTTTGTGTTTCTTGGCCTCCTCTTTTTGTGTTATGTGTGACTCTGACTACCCGCCATTTCCATTATAAGGGCTAAATTTCGCATCCGCATAATTTAGCCCTACGTAATCTAATGGGTGCGTTGCGTTACATTAGACACAAGAAGGGAATAACCAATTACTAACGGAAGTACGAACTACATAAAGTCATTAACATTTCGTTCCTTTTCAGCAAGTCTACGAGGACTATCAAAACTGTCAAAAACTAATGAAATCGACGCCAAAAGCGTTTTCAAAAACCGATATCGACGCACTGGACGACATGCTAGCCGATTGGGAGCGCGAAGATGCCGCCACTGGCGGTCGTCCACCGTCATCTCAATCACAAGAAATTCTGACTTCCGCAGAATTTGTAAGAGAACAAGCGCCACCGGCACCCGCCGCAACCCCAAAGCCCGTTGTTTCGACATAAGCAAATGCAGTAAATCTATGCCGGCGTTGCCTTTACGCTTTTCCCCTAGATGTCAGAAAGTTCTATCAACCATGAGTATCATTACGTTATCACAACTTTGTTGGAAAACAATGAGGTTGTTGAAGGTCTTGTATTTTTGTTCAGAGATTATTGGAATTACAAAAAATAAAGAGTGTTTTTATAAAATGAGTAGTTGCTTAAAGGGGACACACTCAAAAGGGATCAAAATACATACAAAAGCGACTTCATTGATGAGATCAGTGGCTTCATTGGGTGCGGACAGGGGTTCCATTGAGCGAGAACAGAATCTCGCCGGCAATCGGCCAACGGACTTCCTTCTGGTTGGTTTGGATCACGACATTGTTCTGGTTATTGCCTGGAAACATAACAAAGTTGATACAACCACAAACAACGCAAAAATATATATAAAAAAACCAACCCTTCATCAAAACATTCAAGAAACTCGTATTCGAACCAAATTTGCTCAATTCAGTCTTAAAAGCTTCCTTGTACGCTGCCTTGATATCGTCAAAGTACGCCTTGATGGCTTCATCAACACTATCGATGAGTTCGACGCCTGGAAAGGGGGAAAATCGGATTCTGGAGGGAGAAATATATATAAAAACTTACGAGAACCGTCAATCTTGTCGTGGAGTTCCTGGACCCGGGCAACGGAGACTTCATCGGTCTTGACCTTCGCGCGAACCATGGTGGATGTCGATGGAATCGATTTGGGGTGGTTGAAGCGTCGGAATCGGTGGGATAGCCGGAGGCAAAGACGGAAGCGAGGAACTGGTCGGATGCGTTTTTTGAAAGAGAGCGATGCGCGCGCGAATGGAGGGGTGTCTTTCGTGGCGGGAGGATCGGGTGCGCACGCGGTCGAGTGATGGTTTTTTGTTACAAATTTTTTGGAGGATTTTTTTTTGATTTTGATACTTTTCTGTTAATTTTTATTGTTTATCGTTACTTCTTGGTTTGTATTTTGTTTGAACATTGGGTTTAGGTTGGAGAAAACTGCATTTTGAACCGTTTTTTGATGTCTGCGCACACCCAAATCATAGTTACAGTAACCTCCAAACTACAATTACCCTCCAATTCCAATCCTCGGACCACCTATTTCCAACTTTCTTCCATAAATAATGTATCAACATGCCATTGCCCCTCCTTTGACGTCACCATATATCCAAATTCTTGTTTTGTCCCCGACCTTGCTCTGTGTTTCCCGAAATACAGTCACGAACAATGCCTCGAAAACGGTATTTTGTTCATTCCGTGATGCTAACTAAATTCAAGCGACAAAGTTCAGGGTCTCCCAGCGTAGCCCATGTTTATGCGACAACAAAGGGGCCCCTTCTTGGCACATGGCCGGCCCTTGGCTGTCAAAGTCAGACGTAAAGGCATTCACCACATACAAAATAACACAATAGACGGGACCCAGCTACACTCAATTATTAGACATACGACCGAGCATGAACCAAATAATGATACATATAAGAAAAAGCGGGACACTTCATAACAAAACAGATTTTTGGTTAAGGGTCATGGAATTGGAAATGTAAGCAACATACAAAAGGCGAATATCAAAATATGCGAAACTGTATCAGAATTTGTAAGTTCAAAAGATGCCGGCCGCGACCTTGCGTTGATTCTGACGCCACTTCGGCAGTTTGTAGAAGCCCTCTCGATCGATCCCGAGAACTTCGATAAAATCGGTATCATTCAAATGCTCCTGAAAAAAAAAACGTAATAATGACGTAAACAGTAGCATATTTTTTGTATTTGGTTAAAATTTACAACTTGAATCGAACCTCGGGCCACAAGTACCGGAAGTGCGACACTTTATACCAATTGTATTTTTAGTTAGGTAAACGTAGGTACTTAGCGCCTAAATAGGGGTCTGCGTGTTGTATTGTAGCCGTGAAAAAGTAGTTGAGCGAGCTTTTGGGTTATAACCGATGAGCAATTGGACTTTTTTACGCGTTTTGTTGAATGAAGGAATGGCATTGGCAAAAAAAGTGAGACGGTGGAACATTGGATTACAATTTGAAAGCACGATTTGGGTAACTTATCTTTAAAAATACAAGATAATTGTTCCTACGTGTATATGTGAGTCTTGAATTAGATTTGTGTTTGTCAGTGGAACCGTAACGAAGGGGCTCATTAAGGAATTGGACTGCACGAAAAAGTGGCGTAAACTACGAAATTAATGTTTGAAATTGTTAAAAACATTCAAATTAAGGGATGAGGGGACGTAGTTTGGTGTTGAAGTATGATTTGGAGTTGGAAAAAGTTATGCTACATGGTGATAATTAGCTTTTTTGGTAATGTTTGTTATGAACGCTATCAATGCGTTTGCACTCTTAAGACATTGAACGCATTTATGACATTCGCACACAACAAAATTTGTGTGCGAACGAGAAATCGCCGTTCGCAAAAATGTGCGAATGTCTTACTTTCAACAAATTTTTTTCCAAATTTTCAAAAAAGAACAAACTTCTTTTTTAGCCGGATCAACCCCAAAAGGAAGTTCCTCAATGGGCACTCGGAGCTCTTCCACCGTATAGATTTTGTTGAAGTTTGACAGCAATTCCCGGCCATCGACAGGTGAAAACACTTGCGACTCGGTCGATTCGACGAGTGTTCGTAGCTGGGAGTCGTTAAGGCCGTTCTGTAATATTACTCATCTCATAAACAAACTTTTAAGTCTTTAACAACATCATAAAAAGTGTGGCTGATCATTAAAAGCATCGTTTTACAGAAGCAATTACATTGACTGAGGCCAAATTGGCCCTGAATCCGCCACACCACACTTTACAAATGACAGTATGAATCAGTGTTTTCCTTTTTTAGGCAATCATAAACAAGAAAATGAAAACCAGTAGAACTCACAATCCAAAACATGTCATCCCAGGCGCCAAAATGGGCCCGAAAAGCTTGGGGCTCCTTGCCTTGATCGACGACCAAAATCGGTAGGTTCTCATTGCTCCGGCCGCTGGAATCCGACGCAATGTATTCCATGACAGTCTTCAGGGCGCTCTTTTTCTCAGCTGCATTCGAGCCGGCTCCGATCCAAATGTATATTTCGGTAAACGCGTCGAGAATCATGATGTCATCGGTTTCAAGGTCACTTTGGGTGAGACTGAAAACTTCTTCCACGTGGAATTTTCCCTTGGCATTTGAGCAGTGAAACAGTCTCGCTGTGCAACTGGCATTTGCGTCTTCGAGGCGTCCGCCGGTAGCATACTCCTTCTGGCCGCCAATGGCATCCCAGAATTCTTCGGGTTCGTCGCCTTCATCGATGATGTCGAAAACGGTGGCACGTAAAAGGCGAGGGAGCAGTTTGCTGACGGAGATTTCAGCTTGGTTTGCACCCTGAAGGGAAAATTGACCGTTTAGATAATGCAAAACAAAGATATGATACTTACTTTGCCAATCCAGATGTACAGTCGATCAGCTTCCAAAACACCAAAAACATCATTGCTATTCAGATGTGATGCATCCACAGCAATCTCGTTGACCGTTTTCTCACGGATTTGGAAGAGCTTCACATCATCTTTGGCGCCTTTAGCCGCAGCTTTGTCAAGCAAGCTAGCTCGAGTCGATTTGAAGCCGCTGTCGTGACCGCCTTTGAGATAGATGAGGATACCGCCGAAAAGTCGGGAAAAGTGGGGTGGTTCTTTGAATTGGGCAATGTCATACTGTAATTTTGCCTATTTTTAACAAATTTTCTGACAAAAAAGCTCACATTTTTCAACTCTTTCCCGCCAGTATCCATATTCTGATTCCTCAAGCTAAACGCCGCCGCCATACGCTCATCAATCGTGCAATGCGACCCCAACCAGGAGTACATCACGATCCGACGGCGATCTTCAACACGGATAACATAGGCATCACCGGAGTAGAAGCGACCGTAGTCTTCTATGGGGACGGGATGGATGTCAAACTTTTCGATTCTGCCGATCTGAAGCACCTTTTTTTTTTACGAACTGCTGTCTTTTGAGGACAAGACAAACCTCAACGCTGTGATTTTCCATGTAGGGACAATCGTTTTCTTTAACCAACTTCGTCAAAGACGACTCCGTTCGACGATGCATCTTCGTTGCATCGAACTTCTCATTAGAATCGACTTTGGCAACCTTGCTCAAGGGGTGGAGCTCCAGACCGACCGTACACCCCTTTCCGACATTGGTTCCCGATGATGAAGCTCGCGGAAACTGCATCAGATCTCGGAAAAGCATGGGTTCCAAGCCTTCGCTGACCTTGCAGATGGGCGTATACGACGGAAGATTTTCAGATCTTAGGTATTTGAGAGCCTTGTTGAAGACATCGGTTTTTTCAAGCTCCGTGCAACCGCGACCGACCCAAGCAAAGATGCCTGTCGTGTTGCAACCGCTGTCCAGAATGAAACAATCTTGGGTGTCAAGAGAATCCTGGGTGAATGGTGGATTTAACTCGGTGATTGTCAGCTGGCCACTGGCATCGGAAATGCAGAAAAGGCGGAGGGGGCGTTGGAGCTTTTCAAACTGCTCATCCGAGGTGCTTTCTGCGACTGCTGGTATCTTTTGAGGTTTCGCGTTTAAATGCGCGAAGAAGTCACGATCGGTGAAGCATTCACGACCTTCTGAAACGACAAAATTAATAAAAAAGGTTAAAGTAAGGTAGACAAACCGATATAATTGACCGTACACCGACCCCCATGGTCCTGATCCCGAATATCTCGAGCGACTTCACCAGCTTTGCACCGTTCAAAGCAATTGGCAGTTCGTCCAAACCAGACATAGATATCTTCATCACCGGTGTCCAGAATGAAGGCGTCGTCAGTGTTCAGGGATTCGACTTTTAGCGGGACTTCAACAACACGGACAGTGTTTCGGCCTTTGACTTGGTACAGTCTTTTGGGGGTGTCGAACTCGAGTTTTCGCAAGATTCCTGTTTTTGTGTCACCGTGAAAGTAACTAAATATTGGCATGTTAAAAGTATCTATGAAAGGTAGATATAACTTACCGTAGTCGATGAAACACTTCCAAAAAGAACTTCGATTCGTGATTCTGGGTCTCGCGATAGGTGCCATAACACTTGACGTAGCGCTCTAATTGGGTTGCCAAGAATGCAGCTACGCATTGACGATCGAGTGTAGCCGCTTCACCGATCCAGAAGAACACCTTTGAAGTTTTGTCTCGATTGGTAAAAAGCGCCAAATATGTCAGAGTGTCATCAAAGACACCATGATCAGTGTCTGGTACTTGGACTATCGACTTTAACGACTGAAAAAACCATCAATTGTCAACACAAAGCATTCAAAAAGCTAAACCAATCCCACCTCAATCATCCAAACCTTCAATCCCGGCGCCGTCAGCCCCTTCTCCTTGGCGAAGTCGATTCCATCCGAATTCGTCATGGCTTCTTTCCAGAAGAAGAAGAACAGACCTTTACCAACTATACAGTTCGTCGATCAGTGAAACTCTGTCTTCACTGACTTATTTTACGAATCAGCTCTTAAAAGCATAGGGAGGACCCCTCTCTTTCCGTAGACAGAGGCGGCGTCAATGATCAGAGGACCCTTTAAGCTTATGGAGGCAGTTCTTTTTCCATTTTTTCCACGACAAAAAACACGGAACGCCGTTGATTTAATGGCCTTTTGGAGGGATCCGTCGTGCTTGACGACGACGCTTCTCGTCTCCATTGCCCCTTTCACTGGTGGTCGATGAGTAATCACGGATAGTCGTAACGATGTGTTGCTCTTCACAAATTATGAAAAGAGCACTTCTCGATTGTTTTTTTGAAATGAGAATTCAGTCAGGCCACGGCCGCCAATGGGACGTTGCGAAGGGCAGCTGCGGGGCTGACTTGGCTGCAAAATGAAGCAATCGGGAAAGGTTGCTTTCAATTTTATATTTTTATCTTTTCCTTTCACGCTTTTTCTGGAAATTGGAAAAGCAGGAAGAATAATGAGGGAAACTTACATGTGGGTCGATTGTGGAGTGTGGTGGGGAGTTACAGAAAAGGTCCGTGTCGCGTAGATGATTCGGCAGAGGGTACGGTAGACTTGGAAAGTACGGACACGGTAGGGACGGATGACTAGGGTTGTTGTTAGGTTGAACATTATGGTGTGGAGTTCGCCGAAGACGAGACAGACTTCAGAGATAACTGAAAATAAATCGGGATTTTCATTAAAAAGTCGATTTTTAATTGCTTATGAACTTTAAATTGTGTAAAAAGTAATCGCAACGTTTTACGCATGGCAAACTCTAATCTAAAAACTTACTTGTAATATTAGGTAAACCACATTGCACCATTACCGTAACCAAAAAGATGGGTATAACACCAAAAATGATTGGTATAATGAACTGAAACATATTTTATCAACAAAAAATTTACATTTACATATTCCAGTACCAACCTGCAAAGAAGTGACAATCATCAACATCAAATGAAATCTAAACTTCTTTTTACTCATGCTGAACCGCCGCATTTGCAAGGCCCGTATAATCTTCCAGAAAAGCACCACGGAAACTTGTCCAAAACACAGGAAGAAAACAATTGCGACACAACTGTACACGTAAATCCATTTGTTGACCAGTGGCGTGAAGCCGAATACGACTTCTGTTTCGAAGATTTCGCGTAAAGATGGATAATACTGAAAGTTTGAAAATTTCATGTGGTTTCAAAAGTTTGATAAACATACCTCGAGCACAAGAGGCTTCAAAACCTCCACCGGTACACCCGCAACGTAATTAATCACAAAATTTTCGACAAAGATGAAAAACATAAGAAGCCCGTAACCGATGAAAGCCTTTGGTTTAACCAAGTTATCGTAGATTCTCACATGTTCTATGCTAGTGTATCGTAATATGATGGCTACCAGTAAATTGATGGCGATTGCGTTGGTGGCACCGGACATTAGTGACTGAAAGTTGTGTTTTGAAAACGTGGGTGGATGATGTCACATGTCAGTTTTGACGCTACAGAAGTCTGTTTTTTTGTCGTGTACTTTACAGTTTTACGTAAATTTTAAACCTAGAAATTAAAATAATGCCAGGGTTGACTAAAACCTTTCTCAACGCCGACCTTTAAGACCGTTTCTTCAGTCTGTACGGCACTCTGCACTCCGATGGACGCTTTTTTGGGAGTTCTTGTTATTTTTTGCCTATTCAATGGGGTCAACTCTGAAAAATGGAAAGTCGACTATAAGCTCACATTCGGTAAAGTGAACGAGGACAATTCGGTCGATGTCAAGGGAACTTCCGACGGTCATTACTACTTTTTCTACAACGCAACCGCGAATCAAAGGATTGTTTCGTCGGGGGATGACGGTGACCATTTCAACCCACCGCTGCCGGAGCTACCTTCTGGAAACGGTCAGAACAACAACGGTCTGAGCAACAACGGTCAATCTGGAGCCTCTCAGCCATGTATCGGTCAACCTGTCGGCCATCAGCCTTGCATTGGTCAACTTGCAGGCGCTCCGCAAACTTACTACCCCCAGCCGCCCATCTATTACCCGATGCCGTATCCCATCTACCCGATTCAGCAGCCTCCCCCTCATTTTAATGTGAATCTCATCCCGTTTCCGTACGGTAAAGCTCCATTCAATCACGCGAACCACAGCCAAGGCCTTCAACTTCAACCTAATGAACTTCCCTACCCAGTTCACCTCTAGGATGACTTAATTGACTGTTGTAACTTGAATTTATATGAGAATAGCAAAATAAAATGCGATACCCTTTTCAAACTGTAAAACATTTACTTAAACGCATGCCAAAAACTTACCATTATGACCAAAGAACCCTTCTCGCCAAGGTATTTCCCTGGGCCACGAATATAGCCGGCCATTACCGGGAAAAGAGGAACCGGAATCCATAAAACACCCATAACAACGCCAAAAACGCACGTAAGAAGCTGAAACAGATGCAGTTGGGCTGATTGAACTTTGTAAAGACACAAAACATACAGTCTGGCTTAACAAAATCCATTTATAATGTTTCATTTCTGGCGATGAGTGTCTTAAAATCAAAAATACGTTCCAGCTTGTCATAACCGCGCAAATAATGCCCAAACTTCTGCAGGTAGCGACGTACAGAGCTTCCGAGCTGCGAATTGTCTCGAGCGATGCCATAGTTTTTATTAATTCAGCAGATTAGACTTTGTTTCAAGTCTGTTTAAAAGGTGCTGGCAGGTAGAGGCTGAGTTTACAGACAAGGGCCGCCAGACATCTGTAAATCGCCACCACCACTTACAACTTACTGGCAACACCTGTTTTATCGCTTTTTGGTGTCGTAAAGTAAAACTTGACATGGAAGGAACCCGCCCTACTGGAAACGATTAACGTTATTACGCACAAGTTCACTAATGGCACATGAAAGTGGTGTTAATACATCACAAAATAATCGCAGATGTGATAACTATGTGGTAGACGTAATTACAAATTCTTAGAACGTGACTTACAACATAAGTTAACATATGTTTTAACTAGTAAAAAATGCAGCGACGTAAATTGCAAACTGTGAAAAGGGTAATGGTACTTTCCGTTGCAATTATCGATGCGAGATGCTCAGCAAGTAAGCAAGCTTAGAAAAGTACAAAATATGGGCCTAGTTGATACATTGCGCCGCGATGAGAAAATTATTTGCAACATTAGAGAAACACTTTTTACAGAATACTGTTTAATGGAGTTCAAACAGACTACCATGTGACTGAATGTAGTTATTTATGAATTAAAATAAGTTTTATCGGTCTAGTCGTTTAGGTGTTAGTAATTTCCTGTAGCTGTTTGAACATCGAGAAAGGTATTGTGTAATACACGTCAACTTTGTCAATAATACCGATTATGTCGCAAACACAACATCGTGAAAACCAAGTCTTACATTATCCAAATGGCTGAGCTAAACTACTTTTGACTTGCAACAAACAATAATGCAAAACGAGTCAATGGAAACTAAGTTATGGCAATCCAGTCAATGTATTACTGAAATTGGTTTTTATGAGACTGTAGCCTAACAAGGTAATACAGACTTTGTAGTATCACTCTTTAAAAAGTTAGTACGACAACATTTTAAAGTCCGTCTTGCTGATTAGCACTCATATTTTTACCTTATGTTGATTCTCACGGTAACACGTGTGCGAACCACAAAAAAAGTAGTGAATTTGCCAAAACTGTTGGCATTTTACAAAAAGAGCAAAAATGTAGTTTTCTTAATGGGAAAATTAGTTCAAAACAATCCCAGAAGTGGCAAGAGCAAAAACTCAAGACATCCGTTAGTTATCACTATGAAATTTCATACTTTCATGAATTAATTTATCTGATACCAGGTTTTTTGTGTTCACAGTTACATTTTAGGGGCAAAACTTAATTATGTTACGGTTGACTATTGAGTTATAAATAATTCATTTTATTACAAATGCATAAAGTTTGTTTATATTTACCACCGTTTCCCAGAACCTTTGACATCAATCAAAAAAACGTAGTTGCAAGATAATATTATCATTCCTTGACCCACTTCATCACGATTGCATGAATCTGTTTCCGAGCTGCGGTGATAGCCGGGATGTCGCTTTCCTTATCGGAAAGCATATCGGCACAATGCCCCGCGCCCTCAATAACAATGGCATCGACACCCTCACGCGGTTCAAGAATACTCAACGCGTGCCATGGATCGTTTTTGCCATTGACAAACAAGACACGTGTTCCGTTGTACTTATTTCGGCCGTGGTAGTATTCGTTTGTAGAATCGACATTGCTGTAGACAGTGGCATTGTTGAAGACATTTCCAAACATTTTTATGCAGGATTCGGGGCCATAGTGAACGGGAAGGACGTCCGGAACAAAGTTCTCGACGACCTTTTTCGACGTGGTAGTAGTGTAAAATCCGAACTCGTTGCACGTTTGCCAAAACCATGTTCGACCTGAAATTACTTGTGAAAATAGTAAAAATACAAAAAAAACTACTCACCGTTAGCTGGTTTGATAAGATCAAAAGATCGCAACAACAGTTTACGTGGACTGAGGAACGCTACAACATTGGCTAATCCCTCCAACGGATTCTTCTCATCCGCAGATTCCAGCTCACAAATCTTTGTCAACTTTTTGGCGTGGCCACTACCGCCGTCACCATATTGGATGAATTCCATAATCGGATCAAGAATTGTACTGAAAAAGTTAAACTGGTCTGCTGGAGCTTTCAAACTGTGGTGATAGTTGAAGATTCGATTTAGTTTTTCTTGGCCTTCTGGTGTTTGTAGTTCTGATTGGACGGCTAGGAATCCTTGGTGGAGCCTTTGGGCACATGTTTTGTCAAAGTTGTAAAAGACGTCAGATACGACTTCCAGATAAGCGGAAAAATCAACAACTGCCTGAAAAATTAACCTTTTTATTGAAATTGTACAGTTTTCTGACCTCTATCGGAGCCGACGACGCAACTGCCGCATAGATCGTATCCGGATACTTCTCGCGTGCCCACGCACTCAACGAACCACCGTAAGACCCTCCGAAAGTGATCCATTTCGGGTTGTTGAGATCGAAAGCAACATTCTGAGCGAGAATAAACGCATTCAAATCGGCAATAGCTTGTCGACTGGTGTGGAATTTCAATGATTCGGGACTCAAATCAGGTTTCGGCCATGAATATCCGTAAAAACGATGTTCCAACGTGAAAATAATTGCACCAGCTTCTTTGGCCAAAGCTACCCAGTATGACCGATCCGTATGGGTCCACGATTGTAGTATCGTAACTTCATGGCCGATGAGGATGAACGCAGGCCCGCCGGGTTTGTAAAAAGTTACGTTCACACCATAGCGTTGCAAATAGGTGTCTTTGTTGTTGGGATCGAAATGGTCGACCTTCTGGTCGAAAGTGAGGAGGGTGTCGTTGATCTGGCTAAACTCCTGGTGCGTGAGTCGGATGTTTTCTATGCCGGAGGACAGGCGAGGGGTGAAAAACGTTGACACAGGTGGTACAAAAATTGATAAAATTCTGACGGCTAGAAGAAGTTGGCTCATGGTTACACGCAATGGACGTGCAGATGGACTATGGCCTAACTAAAAAAGTGGTAGATACTAAAAAGAAATGCATTGCCACGTTGATTTCTCAGAAAAACTCATAATTTTTAATTGTTAGCCACTTCATGAGCAACGCATATTGGAAAACTATTAATTGCTTTGGATCATCATTTTTTAAGTTGAAAAAAAAAAAATGTTTTCGGAACGCTTTTAGTTTGTAAGTTTATTATTCCACTTTTTGTACCACATTTATCGAATACATTAACATTATCGGCAAAAAGAGTCAGAAAGAACATATCAATGTTTGCATACAGCATCAAGTTTGTGGCATTGTCACCTTCTCACAACCGCCACTTGGAAAATGCAATAATCATCGTAGTGCAGCCGAGTTGCAAAATAACGCCAAAGTTGTACAATCCAATTCCCCCGGAGGTAGTCGTGCTTTCAGGGTTTGCATTCGGGCTAGGATTCGATCCATTGGAATTAGACGCAGACGGAGAATGCCCAGGCAGACCATTGGTGGCGTCTTCGTAGCAGGGTGTATTGCACAGATCAGTGATGCACCATTTCCAGTTTGTTTCAGTTATAGGCGTATCAGGCCTAACGGTTCCGTCCGCAGCGCTATAATAAGCATTATTGTTTGACAATTGAAACCGTCCGAGTTACCTGAACCATGTTGCATTTTGGCATTTATGTGTATTATTGTAGGAAGGTTCGTCTTTATCTATGCAGCTAAATTGTTCCGATGCTACATTAGGTAATAAACCATCACTTCCTGTAATACAAAAACTAAATGCCATTTTTTATAACAGTTCAAGTTTTTGTTACCGGCTGTGTTTAAATGAATAAACATATCGTATTGACAAAGTTTGCAGTCTTCGCGAATTGTAAGAGAATATGTACCATTCCTCTTCATCTCTTTTAATGTTTTCAAGAAAGGAGCTTCTAAAATAAAAATCAGTAATTATAAAGTTGAATTTCAGTTTTTTGAGAATATTAAAATATAAAGCCAAACTAAAAGTGTGTCAAGTCGGAGCTTACTATAAAAAAGGCCTAGTTCGCCATCTGGATTAACGTAACACTTCACGGTTTCCCCTGGTTCGAGTACGGCTATAAGAATGCAGACTGTAGCGACCAGCTTCATATCGACAAAACACGCAACCATCCGTAGCCGTTGGAGAAATCGTCGACTGATTCTCTGACTAATGGGTGCCATCAGAGAAAAAGCTGCATGTTAACGTCTTTTTTTATATTTTAATTGCAGTGGTTTTAATTATATTTGTCAGCAGTTCTCGAATAATTAAATTAGAATCATTCATTGACCCACTTCATCACGATTGTATGAATCTGTTTCCGAGCTGCGGTGATAGCCGGAATGTCGCTTTCTTTATCGGAAAGCATATCAGCACAGTGTCCTGCGCCCTCAATAACGATGGCATCGTCACCTTCGCGCGGTTCAAGAATACTCAACGCATGCCATGGATCGTTTTTGCCGTTGACAAACAATACACGTGTTCCGCTATATTTGCTTCGTCCGTGGTAGTAGGCATTTGTCGAGTCGACATTACCGTAAACAGTGGCATTGTTGAAGACATCTCCAAACATTTTTATGCAGGATTCGGGGCCGTAGTGTACCGGAAGGACGTCCGGAACAAAGTTGTCGACAACCTTTTCCGAGTTTGTTGTGACAAAAAATCCGAATTCGTTGCACATTTGCCAATTCCACGTTCGACCTGGAATGACTCATCCTAACAGTAAAAATAATACAAAATAAACTAGCTTACTATTATCCGGTGTAATAACTGCGGTTCGTGACAACGGTTTATGCGAGCGAAGAAGGGCATAAACGTTGGCATAACCTTGTACTGGATTCTTTTCTTCTGCCGTCTGAAGCTGGCAAATCTTTGTCAGTTTTGTCGCATAACCACTGCCGCCTTCGCCATATTGGATGAATTCCAAAAGTTTATCGATAATCAAATTAAAAAAATCATACTGTTCTTGTGGACTTTTCAAACCACTATGGTAGTCAAAGAGTCGAATAAGTTTTTCCTGGCCTTCTTCGGTTTCTAGCTCTTCTTGAATGGCCAGGAATCCCCAATGCATTGATTGGGCGCAATTTTTTTCAAAGTTGTAAAAGACGTCGGATACGACTTCCAGATACTCAGAAAAATCAACAACTGCCTAAAAAATTTAAACTTTCAAAAAAATGTGTGGTGTTTTCTGACCTCAATTGGCGCCGACGACGCAACTGCTGCATAAATTGTATCCGGATACTTTTCGCGTGCCCACGCACTCAGCGAACCACCGTAAAATCCTCCAAATGTGATCCATTTCGGGTTGTTAAGATCAAAAGCAACATTCTGAGCGAGAATAAACGCATTCAAGTCGGCAATAGCCTGTCGACTGGTGTGGAATTTCAATGATTCGGGACTCAAATCAGGTTTTGGCCACGAATATCCGTAAAAACGATGTTCCAACGTAAAAATAATGGCACCAGCTTCTTTGGCCAAAGCTATCCAGTATGATCGGTCCGTATGGGTCCACGATTGTAATATCGTAACTTCATGGCCGATGAGGATGAACGCAGGCCCGCCGGGTTTGTAAAAGGTAACGTTCACACCATAGCGTTGTAAATAAGTGTCGTTGTTGTTGGGATCGAAGTGGTCGACCTTCTGGTCGAAGGTGAGGAGGGTGTCGTTGATCTGGCTGAACTCCTGGTGCGTGAGTCGGATGTTTTCTATGCCGGAGGACAGGCGAGGGGTGAAAAACGTCGACACAAGTGGAACAAAAACTGATAAAATTACGACGGCAAGAAGTTGTGCCATGGGCAATGCAGTTAGACGTTACACTAACTAAAAAAGTCATACATATAAAAGTAAACTGCATTACCATGTTGATTTTTGGAAAAAAAATTGTAATTTTTAACTGAAAGCCATTCAGTAATCAACGCACAAAAAACAACTGTGATTTTGTATTTTGAAAAAGAGAAAAAATTTTAAAACGATTCTAGTGTAATTTGTGTAGATTTCCAATTTTATGAAAAAACCGGTTTTGACAACATCAAAAATGCCGTGATTGTTGCGATTTTTTATTTTTGGAGGCTTTAACAATGCATTTACAACTTTAGTTACACGCTTTGGCAAATTTTCACACCCTTGCAATTGTCTATTTTCAAGAATGCACCAAAAGGACCTTTGTCTTCCACTTCTTCACCTCGTGCTCTCAGCCATGCTTGTCATCAAAAAGTGACATATTTTGTTATTTATTTTCGCGGCTGTTTGGAATGACAGTTGGCTTTTCAATAAATAGAGGAATGCACTTTAAGCTAGGGTTTCAATCACTTTTGCAAAGCTCTAACAAATATTATTAAGAAATAAGCAAAATCGAACATTAATTTAATTGTTTTTTGTTTTTTATTGACATAATTCACTTCGAAATATACTGTTATTCCATCATTATTACCTCGCAATAATTGTCAAAAATCCTTCAAAGCAGCCGAAAAGACGCTTAATGCGAGCAAAGTAGCTGCTGACAGCAAGGAGGACGTCACCCGCTCCCTTTGCGAGCGTCACCGTCACCGTCATCTGTCATGATGACGAATGATGACGGCCTCGGGCCTTCACAGTCCCGAGGCCGACGATGGATGCACTGTTTTCCGCCGAGTTGAAGGAGTCACGCAGGCGAGCCTCATTTTCGAGGAAAGGCTCCATCAACAGTCGACGGCATCATCATTTCGGTGGTTTCTGGAAACTGTAATGTGGGGAAATTGTTGTTTTCGTGATTCTGTGGATGCTAAATGTGGAAAAACTGACTTGAAAAGGGTGAAATACCCCATCTGTCACGGGAAAAAAGTGTTCCGACAGTCCCCTTGTTAAAAAAAAGTTCATGTTTCATAGTTCTACCCGTGTTTTATCATTGTTCGGGCATCATCGAGTTGACTGTGTCTTTTTTCTTTTTTCCTGTTACGGGTGATGTGACCTTTGTTTTACATCAGTTAGTTACCTGGGGTTCCATATCAGCCGATTGTTTGATTTTGGATGGATGGATGGGTAAAATAATTCGATCGTTGGGGGTATTTCTGGGTTCCGTGTGCCGATTTCGATGGTTTAAACTGACTTTTCAAAGTTTTAATGCTATTACTGTAACAATTAGACATCTTATGACAACTGTAGTCCAAAAGTTAGTCCAATATACGTGTCCTTCCTTTGTTTCCGCTATCGCGACGTCCGTTTTTTTAATCGCGCATTTCACTTTGGCTGTCATTCATTGTCATTGTCATTTCGGCGACTTGACGGTTCTCGTTTCAACTTACATTAGGCCGGGCCGGCCTTTTGAACGCGCGAAATATGTCACGTCCAAAAGTTTGTCGATGACATTTTCAAAAAAACTAAAAGTTAAGGAATTCCAAAAAGCGCACTCCCGTCACACACAAAACACTGAAACATGCATGCACCACGTACCGGCAATCTCGAGCAAGGAAGAAAGCCTCACGTAAAAAAGTGGGAAGCAACCCTCCGGTCTCCGTGAAGATAGCAGCGGATGATGATGGCAAACAGACTGACACGCACGTGTAAGTGCGTGTGCCCTGATGTGTTTGGGGTTCATCGGGTGCTTTGGAGGCTCCTCTTGCGCTCTCGGTTCTTTCCACACTTTTTTCCAGCCCCCAATGCCAACATACATACAACGCACACGCATATGTTGATATACACCACCCCATCACCACCAACACAAAACGTCAACAAGAAAATAGACAAAAAAAAAGCAAGCAAAAAAAGAGAGAAGGCGCTCAACTGCATGTGCATGGTGATGACGATGACAGGCAACGGAGAGCTCTCGGTCGTCGCCTGGCCCCCCTCTCCTCTCCTGTCATCATCGCTCGACGACCCGAAACAACGTTGACAACGACGACGTGGTGTTGCAGGGCGCAGACTCTCGTGTCAACCCCCACCCCTGAGCAACACCATCTTCTATCCATCTAGCCCAGGCATCCATCCCAGCTTTCACCACTTCCACCGGTAGTTCCCGGTCCTCGACCTAGAGCACCCAACAATGTCAATGTTAGTGACAGCCCCTGGTCCCCCTCTCTTTCCGTGATGACGACCCTGGGCTGATGATGATGGCGATGATGATGATGATGTTGGTAGTGGGGTGACGGCGGCAGTGCGATGGACGTGTCACTTTGAGACAGTGGAGATTCGTGCGAATTGAGAGTTTGCGTGTTTTGGAATTTCGTGTTGCGTTTCGAACTTTGACAATAATTGGCCACTATCACTTTTGTAACGTGTTTTTGCAGGTATGCCGCGTCGATCGGCCCCTCGATCGCCCGAGGAGGAAGAGGAGTATCGGCGGCGTCGGCGCGAACGCAACACCGAGATTCAGCGTGAACGGCGACGGCGACTGAAGTCTATGCGCGATGGCGGGTTGGCATTGCCTATGTCAGGTTAGTTCTTTTTTTCATTTTTCTATCTAAAAACGCGACCTATGAAATTGCAACTCACTTTTGGCCCTTTTTATCGATTGATTTGAACTCTATCCATCAATTTGCGCGCACTCACTTTTAGACCTTTTTTATCGATTGATTATTGATTTTTCAATTTTTTAATGCAAAGTGCTTACTGCGACATATCAAACTGAAGCCCAAACAGTTTTAAACCTGATTATTGATAGCGATTCAATTTTAGGACCCTCCTTCGTGACCTACGAATCCACGACCGACTCCACGCCCTCCCCCGACACTGCCACCGAATCTCCCGACGACCAACCGCCCCATGCGTCCTCCCCGGACCCGATTGAAGCCGATCCGCCGCTCCTCCAATTTCCCATCTTTGACGCCGGCCCCACCAATTCCATCGAAATCCAGCGTCGTCGACGGATGCCCCTGCTCCCGACCCGGAAGAAGCGCACTCCCGAGGAGGAAGCCGCCTACGCCGCCCATCGCCGTGCCCGCAACACCGAAATCCAGCGTCGTCGGCGGCAACGCATCAAGGAAGAATCCATGCTCTCCGCGACGACTTCCCCAACCTCCTCCACCTCCTCCAGTGGCACTGATTCGTCGTCAGCTGCGTCCTTCGACCAAAGCGCCCTGTTGACAGTGCTCCAGTTCTGTCTGGCCCAAATACAGACAGGTCCGCCCTCGCTCGACGGCAATGGCACCCCTACCAGTGCCACGACCTCCTAGCTAGACATTTTCGATTAGGCAACCATTAATACGTGCTAAAAAGTTCAAATATCATATCTAAAACCACTGCTGACAAACATGTTTCTGTCTTAGGGAATTTTGTAACGCCATCTTTGTTTCATCGAAATTATCGTACAATAGTTATCTCAAATTTTGCTCATTTTTGTATCTTTTTAGTTTGTAAGTCAACTTTCCATGTTTATCCGTTGTTAAAATTCGATCTCGTTTTTCTGTTTTTAACTTTGTTTAATGTTATAAAGCCAAATCGTTCATACCAATGACGCCATCGTTCAAACCACATTCCCAGTAAACGTAAACCCAATCAATGACTACCACGTCAAATTAATGTTAAATTATAATGTTATAGGCATAACTTTTTAAGGTTCACCACCACCGGTATTTCCAAATGGGGGTGTCCGACAGACCAAGAACACAAGTATAGGTTATTGCAGCCGGCGGCACATGTCGAGCTATGTAATTTCCTTTAATCTTTTTCATTCGGTTTCAATTATATGGATTCTGCGATAAACACGGAAGGATGTCGTCAAGCGAATTGACGGATATGATAAGAGGAACTGAAAGCGTTTATGTTACGGTAATGCAGATTTTGGGTTCGATCGGCACGCTTTTGACGATTTGGAATATGTATTTGATTCTGAAGCATTCGACGGCACATATGGAGTATTATAAATGGGTTTTGTTGAATCAGACTGTGAGTTCAGATTAAATTTGTTTATTTTGTTTGTGAAAATGGCGTCCTTTTAATATTGATTTTGTGTACTTTATCAAATTTTTATGTGCTACTGATAAAAAAATAGTTACTAACACGTTATTAAATTACAAAACCGGATCAAACCCATAAATTAATCATTGTTTTTAACTTTGTTTAGCCGTTTTACGCATTCTAGGTATGCGTATTTGGCCAAATTTGCTAACAAAATTACCTAACGCACCAGTAATCTGACGTTATGCTACAAATAGCGTTATTGATTTTTGTATTTCTAATTTTTAAACAACATTTTTCAGTTCCTTGTATCGTTTTTTGGCTTCCTGATGGGCCTGCTTTGGATCCCCGTACCACTATTCCCGGTAATGTGTGGCTATATTCGTGGTCCTCTATCATTCCTATCCGAAAAAGGAAATCTTTGTATAATGGTAAGCCAACTTTTATTTGCCCGCATGCATTTCTTAACATTTCAACTTTTCCACCTGTTCCATTTTACAGTCGTTGATGTCGGCCGCTGTCACGTCACTAACCATTAACCTGATGTATGCCACAATTATCCGATATGCGAGTATTGATCAGCTAAAGATCTATGCACTTTTAACGACACGGGAATCAGCTTATTTCGTCGTTGCTTTTATGTTATTTTGCTTCTTAATTGCCTTTTTCTTAAATTTTATGGCGGGTGTTTCGTCGGATGAGTTGATGGAAAGCGCTAAAGTGGTAAGCATTTACATTGCAATCCTTATCAAACTTCCAAGCATTGCAAAACGCATTATTTTCCAGAAATACCCCGAACTCGTTCCAATCTTCCGAACTGAAAGTGTGTTTGGCTTCGATTTAAGCATAAACAAATGGATGTACGCCTTCATCCTAGTTTCATTAACTTTCTTTGGCATCTTCGGCATGTTATCATCATTCTTATTTTACAAACTTTTTTCTGCTTTGAAACGCCACAGAGCATCGATGAGCGTCAGTGTTTTCAAACTTGAACTATCTTTATTTTTTGCAATTGCCATGCAGGTGAGATTTTTGTTTTTTCGGACTCTATTAACGTAAAACATTGTAAAGTGGTGGGAAAATAGTGCAGTTTGCATACATAATAACACATTTGAGATTGTGTTTTCATTTGCAAATTACACGTTTTTCTGTTTTACAACGTCTAAAGCGCTCTAACGATACTATTGAAGCAAAAGCATATCGTTACTTTGCAAATTTCAGTTTTGTATTCCAATGATATTCGGTGTATTTCCCATCATGGCCACCATAATCTTGGTCGTAGTTCGGAATGACAACATGACAGTGCTTGGTGAAGTCGTGTTTTGCATGGGGAATGTGCACACTATCTTATTCAACCTTTCAACGACATTGATCATTCGGCCATACCGACGGGTAACTTTTCTATGGATTCGGCGAATTTATTGGATTACTGTGAAAAGACAGAGCCTGAGTGTTACTATTTCTAGTGAGGCTATTTCGGCAAAAACGTGAGCAAACAAAGTCAATGTTTTTGAAAACAAGAGTTTACTTTACAGGCAAATGGCAACACGGTCACGGGCACCACCATCGCAGTTTACGCCAGTTTTTTGACAAATTGCTTTTGAAACCATTGATAGGTGCATGTGCGTAACTTAATCAGGAAATGATTTTGGTTTTGTAAATTAGTAATGTCTTAAAACAATGACGACAACAAAAAGCTCATTTATGCACAACCAACAAAAACAAAAAAGTAAAACAAGAACAACGAAAAAAATTATCTCTTCTTGAAGGAAAGGACGTCAACGCCTACGTGAAAGAGCGGATGGGGCTGAAACGACTTGCAAATTAGCCCATTTTGAACTGCCACGGAAAAAAGGTCTTTTTTGAAAACAACGACGGTTATTTTGGTGATGCACGCGTACACATGTGTAAATTTCATGTTTGCGCGTGCCCCCAAAAATTATCTTGAAAAGAAAAGTTGTAAGTCGATAAATGACAAGAAAAACAAACCTGGAAACATCCGAGACAAAAATAGTTGAAGCAATCCTTGCAGAAGACCTTGCCAAGCTGGGTGCATTTGGAAACAGAGCACTGACAAGCGCGGACGAAAGGATCAATGGTGATGCGACGGCCAAACTTGCTGGTAACAACATCGACAGAGCCCATGGCAACAGCTTTGCGGCATGATTCTGCATCCGCAAACGTGACGGAGCCACAACCGATCGGATAACTATTGCCATCGCATCGAAGATCGGTATAGGCCACTGGGCCGAAGGTGTCCTCAAAAATCTCGGCAATGGCAGCGGCGGTGAGAAGGGCGTGGATGGCACCAATGAAGACAGTGTTGAAGGCATTTTTGGATCGATCGGGGGACTGGACCTTGGGGTTGCTGTAGTAGAGGTCCTGACAGAACCATGGGATGACTTGGATGTGTTCGAGCTGGAAGAATTGGTTATGAAGTTGTATGTTTTGGAAGAAAATGCCAAAACCAACCTTTCCATCGTAAAAGAAGTCAAAATACAGACCACCCTTGCGTTTATGCGCGCAATGGATCATCGCCTGGACGGAATCCGGCGTCTCATAGACCAGATAGCAATGGTTGCCGTTGCCCTTGTTGTTGTCGAAATACGAGTACCGTCCGAAACGAGCAAAAGCTTCCATCAGAATGTTATGGGGGACCGTACGCGACCAACCGATGAAAATTCGACGGGAGACTTCTTGATTCGTCAGTAAACGGGGCCGGATCTCGCCTTTCCATGTGGGGATGGTGGGTTTGATGGGGGCATCGGGATCGGCTGGGGTTTCCTGTAAAATTATATATAAAATATGACATTAAGACCTTGAAAAGTGATAAAAACTTACAGTTTCGACGGGATTCGATGATGAACTCATTTTGCGATGGAAGAAAGCGGCAGAAAAGGCGCCAAAATCACGGAGAACGGAAGGAAGTCGCCGTCAGCATTGTTGAAACACATCGCGAAATAGCATGGGAACGCTTTTGACAAATTTGGTGAAGCATAGGAACGATAAAGTCAAAATCGTTGCCAGACCCAAAGTGCGCACGCATCCAAAACGAGTGCATTCGTTATGGAACTTAAAGTGCGCACGCGTTCAAAAATAAAGTTGTTTCGCTTTTAATCTTTTTCAAACTAAATTTGTAAATTCTCTTTATTCAAACAAACTTTATAATAGTACTCGAGCACATAATACATACAAACATCACAGTTTTATGGCAGTAACCCGAAGGCAGCGGTATCAATTTGATCAATCGACAATTTTAAACATTAACAAATAAATAATAACAATTAATCTTTGTGGATTTTCATCAAAAGTTGAAATAAGTTAATACTTGGCAAAAGGTAGGACATATCGACTAAGTATGTGAATAAAGTTGAGCATAGATGGCACTTCTTGGGTGGTCACAGTGGTTGCGGATTGCAGATAGCCGGTGGCATGGTAGATCCAAACGAGGGCATCGAAAGCGAGCTTTTGCACAGAGTGCGACTCGATTTGGGAGAAGCACGATGCGAGAACGCCGTTGGCAATGACGGCGCCTTCGACGGTCATCGGCGAGTAGATGCCCTTTTCGATGCGACGACCGACGGCTACGATGGGGTCGAGTTCGAGACCACCGGTCGGCGTCACGGACACGACGCAATCACCGACGGTAGCGCGGTGAGCGAATTTGGACAGTTGCATGACGGCATCGACGGTTTCCGTGGCTTCGGCCAACTCGGAGCATGAACCCATGGGCAGCAAGTGGAGAGCAGTCAGACTGAGTGTCTTGCCGGAGGCTGTCTTGATCTGGACGAACTTGGCGACAGTCTCGGGCTCACGGTGGTAGAACATCTCGACGCGTTCGTATTTGAGGGAGTTGCCTGAGGCGGGGACCAAGACGAGATCACCGACTTCGAGTTCGTCCATGCGCTTGAGGCCGGAGACGGTCGTGACTTCGGTGTCGCCACTGAAGCAGTTACGGAGACCACCGCCGCCACCACCAGCAGCGGGACTGGCAGCGGCATTGGAAGTCGGACTTCTGGCAACGGAAGAACTGCCTGCAGCATCGGATTGGGTAGCGTGGGTCGGGGCAGCAGCGGCACGAGCTGGGGCGGCGGCGGCTTTGGATGACTTGGATGCGCTGCCACCAGATGATGAACCGGAGGAGCTGGATGAGGTTTTTGTAACAACAGAGTTGCCGGTTACAACTTGAGGGCCGCCGGCACCGGAACCGGAACCGCCAGATGCACCTGCTGATGCATCAGTTGGTTCAGGTTGTTGGACGAAGGACTCGACCTTTACAAATTTGCCAAGGCCTCCGGCACCACGAGTTTCATTCTTGTCTTTTCTGACACTTTCGATAGTACTGCTTTCTCCAAAGTTGTCTGTTTCCTTTTCTTCACCATCCCCATCCTTGGTTGGCGGTCTTGGGGGGCTTTGAACGCCACCAGCACCTTCATCTTCGCCAGAACCTTCACCGGATGCTTCGATCAAATCTTCATCACCAGAGCCAGTGCCGTTTCCATTGGAGTCACCGTCGCCGCCAGCGCCAGCGGCATCGCCATCACCGCCATTGCCGTTGTTGGAACCATCGCCGATTCCATTTCCATCGGAGTCGCCACCGTTTCCGGTGCCATCGCCATTGCCGTTTTCACCGGAAGCACCTGCGCCGGCACCAGCTCCAGAGCCAGAACCAGCACCGGTACCAGAACCGTCTCCGGAACCAGCACCTGCACCAGCATCTCCATCAGGAGAACCATCGCCGCCGTTATCGGAACCATTGCCGTTGCCATTTCCATTTCCATCGCCGTTTCCATTACCGGAACCGTTTCCAGATCCATTTCCTGCTCCGACGCCATCGCCGTTGCCGTCACCGTTTCCATTGCCATTGCCATTTCCATCGCCGGAACCAGCACCAGCACCACCTTTACCGGCACCGTCGCCTTCGCCGGAGCCGTTTCCGTTGTTGGAGCCGTCGCCGTTACCAGTGCCGTCTCCATTGCCATTACTGTTACCGTCGCCATTTCCATTTCCATTGCCATCACCGTCGCCATTAGCAGTGTTTCCGCCGCTGATCTTGTCTGTTTCAATCTTGACCGGACCGGAAACCATCTTGTATTTTCCGTTTTCATCGACTCCCTCGACTTCAGTGACACCGCCATTGGCTTTGCCCTTTCCGTCGTTGTCACCAGTACCGGCTCCTGCGCCATCGCCAGCTCCATCACCGGTACCAGCTCCGCCAGCGCCAGCTCCATTGCCAGAGGCACGATCTTCTTCGTCCTTCTTGGACAGTTCTGAAAAAGAGCTTTGTTGACGGTTTGCAATGCTTATTTCTTAACAGCGAAACCCATTATTTTAACAGGGCGGTTTTCACGACTGTATAAAGTGCCTCTTGGCAGCCTGACTCTCGGGTCTTGGACGATACCATCAAGAGTCCCTCAAAACATAAAGCAACATTCTTTTTTCTCTATCAGCCCCAAACCGAAAAGTGCAAAACAGCACATCCTTTGTCCCAGAAATTCCACCCTGATCGATGAACCAATTCAAAATGGCAACATCGGTGCCGATAAACACGCTGGTTGCACGTTTCCCCGTGGTAAAAGCGGATCTTTCTTTTTTCCGCGCCACACTTTGCTTTCCCCGTTTCCGATAGCTAGACAACGATGGTCGTTAAGGCCGCGAAAACGACCCCTTGCTTACCCTGTACGCCACCATCGGGCTCCACCATCACTTCGGCACCTTTGTTGTTGCTTCCTTCATCGCCGTCGCCGCCAGTTTCATCGCTTTCCGTCTCGAAGGCCTTCTTCTTTCCGTCGGGCGAGTTGTTGCCAGCCTGAAAAGACATTGTTAGTTGCACAGATCGGGCGATTGGGCATGCTTTGCGTGTTTTTGATTCCGGGAAGTACGGTCGGAAGTTGGTTAGCTTTGCTGTGACACGTTTTGGATACATAAAGTTGCGTATAAGCAGCCTTGGAGGTTTAGATTTGACGGAAGTCACGTCCGCTGATCACTGTTTCATTTCCCTTGTTTTCCTTTCTCTAAATTCCTGCGCATCCCGTCCTTGATAAACACACTCGCTTTCGAAATTCGATGACCAAACATGGAAAACTTGTTGAAAAATGAGCCAAAGATTAGACCTGTACTACATCCCACCTTCCATGATACATATTAGGCCCTCAGGGCATGCACGCACACTCTCGCCCCCGCAAATTCCGGTTGACGGGTCGTTCCCACCTTCCTTGAAATTTCATTTCATCCCCACGTGACTGACTTTACGTAAACCTGTCCCATGTTGCTCGATTGAGTGACTTGAATGGGCTAATTGATAATCAACTGATTCGAAGAACTCCGCCCTTTTCAATCGACCACGTTGGGAGAACCTGTTGATACATGAGTTTTCGAAAAACGCCCTTTTAAAGTTTGATTTATGTTTTGCCACGATAAAGTCAAATGCCAGCGGCAAAGTTGTGTTGCGCCGTCGTCCGGAAACAGCGCAACACAAAAGAGGGCCATGATGGCTGTTGCGCAAGGGCGTTTCTAATCCTTTGTGGCGACCTTTTCCTTTGAAAAACTCGGGTCAGCCGGCTGGCTCGCTGTTGTTGGAGATGATCAGTGAGGTTTTGGCTGGCTGACAGGTCAGCTTGTGCTTTCGCGCTGGCATTTGGGGTTTTTATAGACGGACTGGGTGGACATAGATCAGTTTACATCGGTCATAGGGGCCTCTGGACTTTGAAAAGTGCTTCCAGGCTATGGAAATTTCTGCTTCAAACCGGCAAAAATGCCAATATTTACCCCTTTTTCTTGTTTACAGTACCTAAAATGCAAATTTTTCTACAAAAACATCCAAAAAAGCACGCTGAAGCCCCTCCCAAGTCACGAAAATTCCCGAATGACCCTTTTTTCCGCGCCCATTAATTGAAATTATTGTCAAAGGTGCCGTGCTCTGACGACCCTGGCCATATTTCAGAATCATGTCGTCGGAGAAGGATAAATCGAAGTCGAAGACGAATTCCGAAGCGAAGGATCAATCCGAGGAGAAGGTCCCTCTGCCGCGTTCGCGCCATGCCAGCGAAGGCGCCGAATCCACGACTTCGGAGCGTGTTTTGCCAAAGGCCAAAGTCACGGCTAACCTCCTCTGGACTATTGTCGTCAGCGTTTTCGGCAGTTCCTTCATCTTTGGCTTCAGTATCGGGGCTATCAATGCGCCCCAAGTGGTTAGTTTCACCCCTTTCTTACAATTTCTATCTTCAAATGGTGCCATTTCAGCTGATCCAAGACTGGATGCGCGAAAACCACGAATCCCTCTTCAAAAAGGCGCCCTCCAATGGCACGATGAACATCATTTACCCCGCGGCAGTGTCCCTCTTCGCTGGTGGTGCCATGATTGGCTCGCTGGTCAGTGCCATTCTGGCAGATCGGCTCGGAAGGAAGCTCTCGCTCCATGTTAACAACGTTTTCGCCATCGTTGGCAGTATTTTGATGACGATTGCGCCGCTGGTCAACGTCTATCCGCTGTTCCATATTGGTCGGTTCATCATTGGCCTGAATGCTGGCATCGGAAGCAGTTTGGTGCCTCTGTTTTTGACGGAGATTGCCCCGGTCCACATGAGGGGTGCCATCGGAACGGTGCCGCAGTTCTTGGTCACGGCAAGTGTTTTGGTGTCGCAGATATTTGGTTTGCCACAGATTTTTGGAACAGCGAAGTTGTGGCCGTACATTTTTGGTGTGTTTATCGATTTATTGATTGAATTGGCCAAATTGACCGTGTTTTTCAGCCGTTACGCTCGTACCGTCCATCTTCCAAAGCATCGCCTTCTTCTTCGTCGTCGAATCCCCCAAATTCACCCTCATCATCAAGCACAATGAAGCCAAAGCCACCAAAGACTTGGCTACGCTACGTGGAGTGCCTGAGGATGGTGTTGCCGCGGAAATCAAAGTCATTGATAAGGAAGCTAATGCCAATGCTGTGAGTTTTACCCTTTTTTCTGCCTTCTGGAAGTCCAAATTGGCTTTTTGGACCGTTTTGACACCTTAATCGACCTTCAGGACGCCCCCGCTCTCCGCTGGTACGACCTCTTCAAGCACCCACTCCTCTGGCCCCTCTTCCTGGCCTGCTTCCTCCAATGCTCCCAACAGCTGACCGGTATCAATGCGGCCATGTTCTACTCGACCCAGATCTTCCGATCCGCTGGCCTTACCGGCAATTGGCCCGTCTACGCGACCCTCATCATGGGCTTGGTCAATGTCCTCCAGACCATCGTGTCCTTCTACCTCATCGACAGCCCGCGCTTCGGCCGTCGCAGCCTGCTCCTCATCGGCTACATCGGCATGCTTTTCGCCATGGTCCTGCTCACTGTCGCCATCAATCTTTCGGTAAGCACCAAAAGACCTTATTTCCGGAAATTGGAACTTGGCGAACACTGCCCACCTGACATTTAATCCAATTACCCTCTCAAATGTCATCAACAATGACGTCAACAGTAACCGTCTAAAACCAAAAATCACTTCCAGATGAACAACTACTCGGCCACCATCACCTCTTGGGCCCCAAAGGGCGCCATCTTCTTCGTGCTCCTGTTCGTGTTGTCCTTTGCCACCGGGCCCGGATCCATCCCATTCTTCTACGTATCCGAAGTGTTCGATTCGAATGCGCGTGCCTCGGCGTCGGCCATGTCGACCGCGACCAATTGGACGTTCAATGTCCTCGTCGGACTCTGCTTCCCGCCGATCAATGTGAGTTCCTCTTCCTGTCTGTCTGAGTCTGATGTCAATTTGAATTCTTTGATCGAAGGAAAAGGCATTCCTTTAAAAAAGCACGTTGGATGGCCTAATTTGTCAAAATGTACTCGTTTTAACATGGCCCTTCGAATTAATGGGTACACAAAGTGCGCAAATAGTGATGTGTAGAGTTCGAAAAAAGTTGACAATTGACTTATGTGGTCACAGCCGCGAGGGTTGGGGATGTCCTAAGGCATTTGAAAAAGGGGTTCTTTAATTTATAGGGCTAAAAAGAGGGACCTGCTCAGTGAAAGTTGCGCTTTTTGGGTTCGGGCCATCAATCAATGGCATCATTAGTGAACACAAATCACTTTTTGACTAATTTGACACTTGCAAATCCAATCAAACACCCAAAAATACATAAACAAAAAACCCTTCCAGGAAGCAATTGGCGAATACGTGTTCCTCATCTTTGCCGGCTTTCTGCTCATCTCCATGGGCCTCATCGTCAAGTATCTGCCCGAAACCAAAGACAAGGATCTCGACGAAGTCCACGAGGAAATGAACCGAAAGAAGGCCCCGTGCTGCTAGATTCTGACTGACTCCCAGCCATCCTGAGGCAATTCCCGCATTTTATGTTGACCCACCGTACCCATCTATTATAACCATTAGTTGTGTCATTTAACGGGTTTTTGAGATATCAATCCGTAATTGAAATCTTATCCCTATGCTTTTTGCTTGCTTTGCCCAGACAAAACTTACATTATCACCGTTGCCATCGCCGGTGCCGTCAGGGCCGGAATTGGTCGTTTTGGGGTCTGAAAGTGTAATTATTTAATGGATTTTGATCAATAATTGTAATAAATGAGTTGATTGGATGTACCTTTTTCGTCTCCGTTGCCATTACCGTCGCCGGCGATGCCGTTTGAACCACCTTCGAGGGCACCGTTTTCGCCGCCGTTGTTGTCTCCATCGCCAGAACCTGGGGCGGGCTTGCCTGCACCGCCTTCTCCAGCGGCTCCGACACCAACACCGGTGCCATTGGCAGCGGCTACGGATGTGCCGCCACTGGGAGCGATGCCATGGACAGATCCACCGTGGCCGACGCCTCCCTGGCCTCCAGCTCCACCGGCACCGCCTTCGGCTTTGACGTTAAAGTTGTTGGTGACACCGCCGGCACCACCATTTCCGACACCGCTGCCATCAGCACCATCACCACCAGAAGTGGGTGGTCCAGCAGCAGAAGCCGACGCTCCAGCAGTTTCACCTTCAACAGGGATGAGTGTCCGGTCACCACGAACGGTGCCACGGCCCTTTGATCCCGAAGCGGATGAAGATTCGGATTCATCGCCGACGTAGCGGGTTGTCGACCAGGAGGACCAGCTGTAATTAAAATTAATGTAATGACGATCCAATTAAAAGTAAAAATGTGACCCACGTGCTACTACTCCAGGAAGACCATGAAGCCGCGGCCCACTCGGCAGGGGATCGCACTTTACCGTGCAGGATGTCACCATTCTTGGTGCTATCCGTCTTTTCCTTCGTGTTGACTTCGCCTTCGCGGTCAAAGTTGCCGCAACGAGGCCGGCAGATGGTCACTCGGTAGCCTTCGCTGTAAAGGTTGGGGTTTTAGTGCAATTTAATGATAGTTTTACTTCGTAAGTTTGCCAATTGCTTTAATAACATAAATTTTTCTTCCAAATTTTTAGTTTAACAATTTTTTAATTAAACTTCAATTAATGAACATAATTTATCAACTATGGCAAAAAATTCTTTGATCAACCTCCTGTTGCGCGAATAAAACTCACGGTAATCTCTCAATAGCCTTAACAATCAACGACGGTGGCGACTTGTTCCTCAACATGAACAACCTCATCCGATACCCAACATTGCCACTGGCCTCAGAATCGACATGTTCCGGAACTTGGTTGATGTTTTGCAAAACGGTCAACTGCTCATTCCAGTCGACACTATGGGCTTTGCGATTGCGTGCCTTCTCGCTGTCAGTGGAGCCGTCCGGCAACTCATACACGAAGCAATCATTACCAGCGTGACTCGCGATGTCGGGGTCGTTATCGTGCTGTAACTCGCAGCATGTGTGCGACACGCTGAAATGTTTTTGTTTTGTAGTCGTTAACACATTTTTTCAGGCTTGGAATTGGTAATAACTTTTGTTTTGAAAAGATGGTAACTTTTTAACAAAATAATTTGGTATTTTAGACAAGTCTGAGGTGAAATAGTAAAACTCACGGCCCAGTCGCAGTAATCTGGTTAACATGCGAGACAAAGTTGTGTTTGCCACCACAGGAGGGCTGTTCGCGATCGTAGTTGCATTTCTGGAAGGGATGAAAGGAAAAATGAAAAACGTTCACTCAAAACACAAAGAGCCTTTAGCGTTCCGATGGCAGTCCGGATATGATCGGAACTGTGTTGCAAGGGTGAAAACAGAAAACAGGCATCAAAACAAAAGCGAAAAACACTCGACTTACCAAGTTCTTGAATCCGCACAAATTGAGCTTCTGACAATGCATCCGGATCGTGTCATTGCCAAAACTCTGCACAATGAGAACCTGATCATTCTCACAGCGATACGAAATGGCTTCAACCACGGCGACCAGCGCCAACGCTGAGGCCCACCAACGCATCTGGGTCTCGACGCGAAAAAATGAAGGGCGTGAGGCTGTAAACAAACATTTTACTACATAGATGCGTTTTAAAAGTATAAGTGGATACAAAGTTTATGTCTATTGAATAGCGAGGAGGACACGGAAATACTTCGATTCAAACCGCACGTAAATAGATAGACACAGAATGGGCAGCTGTTTTTGAGAAAAGAATGTCGAATGGTGACCTCCAATGAAGTTCGCGCGAGAAGTGTATCATTGACGCTTCACGCCGAAACTGCGTCAATCTGTCTGCGCCTGGATGACTGGAGCTGGAGCTTTGAGGAAGTACACATCTTCCGGGCGAATGGCTGATTGGTGTCGATCTCATTTATCCATGGTCAATTAAATGGTGGCATTTGGGGGTTCAAATGGGAGGAAGATTCACGGAGATAGAGCTTTGGACTTTTACGACATCTTTAAAAACGCAAAAAACCAACAAAAGATAGTTCAAATTGCATAACTAAGCATAAAAATGGCATTGATAAAAACTACCGTATACCAACTAAGACTACTGTAGCTCTGATATGTGCGCGAAATCGAGTTTTATTGGGCTTTTTTGTCATAACATACTCAAAAAAGATAAATAGCGGTCAACCAGCTGGCAAACCCCGATCAAAATCACAGGTAACAATCAAAAAAAGCAACCTTGCTCGGAGCCACTTCGAGATGCACCGAAAAAAGGGGGGAAAAGAATTGACTGCCCCCAGCCTGGTCAGTGCACCACAGTGACCTAATTTTTTTCTTGCCCCACACCGCTTGCTTCGGCACAGGAGAGGGAGAAGAAAAAAGTGCGCAACTACCGGCGTGAATGGTTTCGGAAGGGGCGCAAAAAATGGGGGAATCACAGATGTCAGGAAGTCAGACTGACGCTGGATAACAACAGGTACGGATGGATGGTTGGATGGAGACAATGGATGGTAGAACATCAAAAGGTAAAGTAGCGTGAGTGATCCAAAAAATAGACGCGATCGGTTCGACGAGGGGCGACTTCCGAGAACATGGATAGGAATGGTTTCGCGTTTTCGGAAATGGATGATGACCGTTTTCAAAACACATGTGAGAATATGCCGTGATGAATGAGGGAGCCCTATGACGTCGACCGGAGTGCACGCATAACTACCAAAGTGGTTTCGGCTAAACGGGCTGGGTTAAAAATGGATGCATTTTGACAAAAGACAGGTGAAAAGGGCCCACTTAATGGTATCTCGTAAAGAAAAGTTCTTAAAAGATCCTAAAATTTTTGATCGGAGCAACTATTTTGTTCAATCAAGGGTCATAAATCTGATTTATATCAATCTTAATGGCATTTTTAAAAAGTTTTACCCAAAATGGCAAAACTACAGTAACCAAAACCCACGAGAATCATCCAGAACCACAAATCTCAACCGCAACTACCCAATCCACCCAAAAATCAGACAAACAACTGTAACCTATATCCAGAGCATTGTCAACCCCGCCTGTTGACATCAGTCATCACCACGAAACTCGCCATTCAATTCCAATCCCGAAAGTCGTTACCATTTACCGAAAAACCGACCAAATCACATCCCAAGTACGACTTTTTTTGATCGGTCTAATGCAATGTGCATTCAGGATGCAATGATGAAAACGCCTTGAAGAAAAATGCCCTTTACCCGAAAGCGCAGCCCATTAAAAAAAGTTTCCAACCCAACGGCGATGGTGGACGCATCTGCATGTTTCCAGGTTGATCACCCAATTCAGAATCCCAATCCCGCACCGCACAGACGAACCGCCTATGAATAATCATTGCGGTACCACATACCACGCCCAAAAAAGCACTGTTAGACTTATACGTGATTTCCATACATACTTCCAGGAATTTCAAAGAGATAGAAGGCGAAAAAACGGATCTACCGCAACACAGTTATTTCAAAACTTTTTGCAGTGATCAGGATCTCATTTATCCAGTTGTTAATCCGTTAGTGACTTGTTCGGATACTGATGGGAATTCATGAAGTTTTGTTTTGTTACCAAGTGCGTCTGTGAAGAAAAGAACTTCGATCATTCCGTCTATATCCGTTCGACGGACTGGTTGGTCACTCACAGTCGACTTTTGTTTTTTTCTGTCTTTCCTGAAGCGTTTTCTCTTTTCCTAATGTAAGGGGGCTAAAAATAAGGAAAAAAGGGGGTCAATGAAGTCAAGCATGAACAGATGCCTGTGTGAAAGTTGTTTTTGAAGAAGGCGGTTATCAGTTGCCCGTATCGGCGACCCACAGACATCATGAGTCATCCGAAGCCGGACCCTTCTTTAAATCCGATTAAAAATTTTTAAATAAACACTGGTAACGAAATAAAAATGATTAATTTATCTTTCAAATCTCATAACAATATTTACAAAAAGCATCTAAGTATTTACGTCAATGTTTTTTATCCTTAATATTTTTGCAAGCATTTTTTTGAGATCATAGGCCGAAGTTAAATGTCAAATGTCAACTGGAAATTGTAGCGGTGGTCGTGAAGCTGGTGGAACTGGCGGAAGTTTGTTTTTACCCAAGAATGACGTATTCAACAGGTGCCGAGGAACGCTTTATTCTGTTATCGGTGGAGTCATCTTCGTAGTTACGCACTAACTGGACACTGAAAAGAGCAAATGTAACATAAAAATAAGCACTTGTAGCGTCATTAGTCATGGTTGTTAGTGATCAAACATGATAATGAGACATTTTGGGGGTCATTTATCAAATGTGGAAAAATAATGTGCGTCATGACATTTGCACAAGGGGTTCTGCGAATAAGGGTAATCGATTTGCACATGCGCACTAATGCGGTATTGTTGCAAACTTGTTGTGCTAATGAGAGCAAGTGCATTCGACAATAACAGCGTGCTAATTTTAATTTAACGTTCGTCAAAAAATGCATTCAAAAATTTTGATAATTTTGAACTTTTTGCAGCAAAAACAAAAAGTTAACAATACGAAATCTCGGACAATCGTTAAAAAAATCTTACCCATCCAAATCCAGCGGTCGAATATTCTGCGAATGCAACTCCGCCAATGTCACCGCACTTTTCTTAGCCCTCAACGCATGCTGAAGCCTGCCGATCCTCTCTAAATAGTCCTCATCATCGCTATCATCCAGCACCGACATGCTTCCTGGAAGCACCAATTCCGGCACAAACGGCGCACCCGAACGGGATCCCGAATTCATAGCCGCTGGCAAGTCCATATCGCTCTGCAAGTGACAGATTTTGACACACAATTACGTAAACAAACCTAATTATGGCAACTATATAGCGCCCAGACAGTCAAAATATGCCATATTCGATAAACTTCAAGGAAAAACATCACTTACAGGGTACCCAAAACTTTCGTCGTCAGCTGTTATGATGTAAAAACCATAGGAAATGGTGATGGCAACAGAGAACACGAAAAAGTGGGTCTGATTGAGCATGGTTTGGATTGTTTCGGGATCTGAAATGCTTCAACGGTGGATTTTGCGGGGAAGATGGAACACGGAGGGCGTGATTTGGCAATTTGGATAACGTGCAATGAGGGGTGAAGGGAAAAAGGGCAAGATGGGTCGGATTAAATCTAAAATGAAACATGGCAGACGAACTGGGGTCAATTATAGTCATGTGGAAATGAGACATTTTGAAAATTTCTACGCAATTCCGGATGTTTGTAATGTATTTATGGTTTGGCGGAGGGAATTAAGGAAATTGGGGGTCGGAAAGGGGTGGAATTTTAGTTTTGGAGAGATTTGATCGTGTTTTTGTTGCAAAAATGTATGATTGCGCACTACGTTGACAGGTTTAACAAAATTTTAGCAACTTAAGTCAACTACCAAATCCCACAACAACGACATACCCCATAAAAAGCCCAAAATAGACATCCCCCGCTCATAATTACCGTAATTTATAAAACAACCATCATAACGTCACATATGAGCGCATTCTGATGAACTGCGCCCGCCCTCTTATTTATATACTTACACGTGTCGCCGCGCCCTTCTGACTCGTCTTGCAAAAAGCTGGCACCGTTTTGCCCGATGGAGATGAACCTTCGGAAGCGGGGGACACAACATGTTTCAGTCAGTGTTTTACATACGTTTTTAAAGGGGTTTCGGACGTCGAGAGCCATGTCGTAAATTTAAATTCTGGCCCACGCCTTTTGGGTGCCATCGGAGGACAAAGTGTCGGGCGCAGTTATACCCATCTCCATCGGCATGTGTCCGGGTCGAAATGAACGAGGAAGCCGACAGCTTCGAGTTGCAATGGCATATACAGCAATACACGAAGTAATAGTCAATTTGTGAGGGATAAAATAAATAGCGCGACGCCTATGGGATGTCATTGGAAGTGAAGTTGAAGTTGAAGTTGAAGCGGGTTCTGGCCATTAAACTTTTGTACTTTGGAAAGGGGAGTTTAATGGGATTAATGAAAAAAGGGGATGCAATGTTTAGATTGAAGTTGAAAAAATTAAAAAAAGTTGTTATGGCAACATTAGCACTGTTTTATAACTCAAAAATGTCCAACCTCCGCTGTAAGTCAAAATTAAAACATTTTAAATACATATAAAACGTATCTAATCCACTCCAAAGCCCTATTAATAACGTCAAAACACCTCGAAATAGTACACTTTCAAACTTGTACCCGTGAGAACTCCCTCCAAAGTGCCCCAATTACCCTATTACCCCACCAAAAGCGCAACAAAATTAAGAAACACGGCAAAGTTCAACCCTCCAAGCCTCCTCCACCTGCGTGGGAGCCGCAAACTTATCCAACTTTGTCATGTAATATTCAAACCTGCGCACTCTGTGACCGAATGTATCCCGCAGCTTACGTATATAAGCCCAAATTTCCAGCCCAAGTATGCAAAGCTCACCTTTTTCGAATCCAATTTTGCCGTGACAAGTTGCATACGGAAGGGATTAGACTAATACACCATCTACCACCACCCCATCTGAAGGTGGTAGCTTTCTGCATATGGGTTTTGTAGTCCGCTACAATCTGTTGCCAATTAAAAGCGTCTTTGCATTCGAATTTTACAACGTTGTGTATCATACATCAGTGGGGTATGATGTATACATTAGTATGCAGCCGTTTTTTATTCAACCAATTTGGGATTGACTTAACTTCAATTACGTTATCAGTGTGTCATGCCAGGCTGTTTTTAACGATCTTTGTGTAATTTATTGTTTGTCATGTTATACAATTCGTTGGCTTAAAGGTCGGGTCGCCAAAAAACAATACATAGAAGGCAAACTCGTAAAATGCAAAAATGAGATTCAAACAAAAACAAAACGCGTTAAAGCTGGGTGGGTAAAGTTAATAGTAGACGGCGCAATCAGTCAGATAGACCTGGACAGAGCGGATAAGGCCGATGAGGTAGAAGACACGGCAATAGGCCTTGATCCAGATGGGCAGCGAGAATCCGAGCTTGACGTTCATGCAGGCACGATCCAAGCAGCAGGACGTGAAGACGTCGAGGGCGAGAACAAAGATAGTGAGGGCGCCGAAAACGATGATCGGATCGATGACAAAGTAGTCTTGACGGTTGTTGAATTCTTCATTGAGCTTGGAAACGAGCACTTCGACGGTTCTGGCAAGCTCGCCGGCGCAACGGCGGAGGTCTTCGCTGATTTCGGGTATGTGGCGGTCTTTTGAGAGAGACATGAGCTTTTCGACGTCCTGGAAAGGGTTTGATTGAAAAAAAGGTCAAAAATCGATTCAATATTGATTGATTTTGGGTGCAAACTGTGTTGACAAAATGATGTGCGCAATTTGATACCGTATCGATTGGTGTCGACCGAAGTCAACATAGAAGACAATGTACCGAAAATCGATACCATATCGATTGATATAAGTCTAAAGAGCGCTGACAGAATGGGTGCCAAAATCGATATTGTATTGATTAGTTTTGAAAAAAGTGAATTTTCATGTCAACGCAACAAAAATCGATATCTTATCGATTGATTTTAGAAACAAACAAAGCGATGATGAAACTGCGCGCAAAAATCAATATTGCATCGATTGGTTCCGAACGTAAGCAAGAGGCCCAAAAAGGCGCGCAAAAAACCAAGCACTTGCTTGCTTTCGTTTGTAAACATCGCTAGCAGCCAAAAAGTGACAAAAAACTCACATAAGTCTTCTTCAAAACGTTGAACGGCATCTGAGCATAGCACTCATCCGACATCAAATTAGTCCTTGTCATTGTTCCCTTCGGCGTGAAATAGTAGACGGCCTGATGGGTACCGATAACCATGAACGTGATCAAAGTAATAAACGCGATGCATCCAAGGATGAACAAGAAAAAAGCGCACATCGGCTTCAAGGAACTCGGCTTCTTTTCGGTATCCTCCGGCATCAGACGGCGCTGCATACCGCCCTTCATCTCGACATCGATGACTGGGTACATTGCGGTTACCATGTTAACTGGAAACGAATATAATAACGATGTGATGAACGGAAAAGGGAGCGAAAGCAAATGAAAGTGAAAGTGAAAACAAATCGAATCGGCAATAAAAAACGGAACGGAAAAAAGACGCTTTTGCAGGTCCAGAGACTGCTGCGCAGGGGCCAGCAATGGAAGGCGTCAAGGCTATCTATCTATCGGCGCTATTGGGAAGAAACGACGACTCAATGTGGAATGTGGCGATGGGCTCGGCGCGTGGTCGCTCGACTGAACCGACCGCAACCACAAGATCGAAAATGGCCGATACGATGGATGGTTCAATGTAGGCAGTGCCGTCGGACGCACAAGGGGGGGTAAAACTGAAACCACCCCCAAAAAAATACTGAATTACCCCCAAAAAGCTGCGCCCCCAATACATTTGCTGAATCTACCCCCAAAAAATGACGCCCCCAATATTTTTGCTGAAGTTACCCCCAAAAAATCAAGCCCCCAATAAACTTGCTGAAATTACCCCCAAAAATTGTCACCCCCAAAACGTTTGCTGAAACTGCCCCCAAAACTGGCAACCCCCAAAATGGGTACTGAAACTACCTCCAAAATTCAAACTCGTTGAACAGACCCAAGTTGCTGAAACTGCCCCCAAAATGTTTTTCAAATTGTTATAATGTGGAAATGATAATGCTTATCAATTCATTTTCTCATATCTCCTGGCTATGAACTTAGCGGGGGTGTGGGGGGCGCAGCCCCCCACTTATTTCTCAGACTTAGACTTAGCTCAGACTTAGGGTGCAGTTTCAGCAATATCGGCCTTTTAAACGAGTTTGATTTTTGGGGGTAGTTTCAGTATTAATTTTGGGGGTTGCCAGTTTTGGGGGTGATTTCAGCAAGTTTATTGGGGGCTTGACTTTTTGGGGGTAACTTCAGCAAAAATATTGGGGGCGTCATTTTTTGGGGGTAGATTCAGCAAATGTATTGGGGGCGCCATTTTTTGGGGGTAGTTCAGTATTTTTTTGGGGGTGGGTTCAGTAGCACCCCCGATCTGTGGAAAACAGTCTCTCTGCCGATTGCTAGCGGCGGGGCTGGCAGACGGTGTGCCGACGGCGGCGCTTCCAATGTTTAGCTTTTCTTTGAATTGATCGAAGGGGGGTTCTTCCCAGGCGATCGGAAGGGGTTGTTTGCAGCAGGTGCGCGGCATGTCTGTGAGAAAAGGGTATCAAATGCCAATTTGTGGGTGTGCCGATGCGGGAACTTGCGGCGCCCTTTAAGGTGATATTTATTATTTTATTCAGTATGCGTCAGTTTTGAAACCGGTTTTAAGTGCGAATACATCATATCATTTCTCAAAACATTACGAAACTTAATCATCATCAGTTTGTTAATAATCATTATAAAAAAACAAAAACTATCAGTTCGCTGGCAGTTGAACATTAGCCCCGCCCAAAATATGAACGAAGAACGGAATCAAAATGACAACTCCAGTGAAAATATAATTACCAGCCTTTGCCGATGTCATCCCTTTCGAAAAGTAATCAACTGCGACAATTCGTTCGGTAATATCGCGCGCAATTTGATGGACTTGTTGATCCGAACATTTTGACCAGATCTCGTGGTCTAGCCAGATTAGGTGTTTTGTTTCTGTCATCTGAAATGGTTGATAAATAGATTTAAAAGTTTTGCAAAACTCATCGGTTTCAAACTAATAAGAAAGTTGAAAACCACAAAACGAACCATGCTATGCAGCTCTGACGGTCTCCTGAGTGAAAAAACGAGGAACATAATAGACTGTGCTGTCCAAATGCCATACAGTACTCTTTGAGCGCCTGTCATGTAGGCTGAGAAACTGTAGACCGCGAATTGGGCTGCTACTTGGGCCATCATGCCGCCCATGAAAGTGAGACTTACAAGGCCACTACTGACGGTGTTGAGATAGCAGGCCATGGAGAGATAGTCGATGAGTTGGGATTGGAAGGATTTGATGGTTGTCAAGTTCTGAAAGTTATTCGTTGTTTTTAAGTACAGAAAAATGGAAGCATACAGCAATAGTTCCATTCTTAACATGGGAAGTTAGCTCTTTGTTGAAGATGGCATATTCGCGACAAAGAGCATCATTGGTTAATAGATATAAAATAATGACTGCAGCGCCAAAGAAGCTTCCCCAAACCACGACAATGGCATCGAAGATGTGTAAAACGTGCACATCGCTGAAACTTTTTGACTGTTAATTGCATTTTTTTTACTTTTATTGTTGAAAACTTACCCGTATATGCTGTTCTGAGAAGCCGAATTTCCAGTAGAATTATCGGAAGCCATTTCCTTTTCATTGTTATAGCGAATGAAACACTCAATAATGTAGGCTGATGCCGGCGCCATGAACACGACTACAGTGAAGATGTTTCGGTACAGACTATACCTTGACACAGGGGTCATCTGAAAATGCAGTTTAACGGTAACTTGCAATGTTTAAAAAATCTAACTATGGCAAACCTACTCTGTCGAACGAAACCTTCCTCATGTACTCGATAACCTTTGAAAAGAACCGATCTGTTTTGTATTTGAACAAAGTGATCGCGCTAATCAGTCCGTGGAGTGACATGAAAAATACAATTGTCACATAGGCCCAGAAGAGGGTAAAGGACTGAAACAGATTTAAGGTTATTTTTACTGTTTTAAGTTACTGAACCAAAAAAAAGGCGTTTTAAATGGCAGTTTTAAGACAAAATCAAACTCACTCTTGCAGTCATCATAGTATAGAGCAAAATAATGCTCCTTATAAGACACATTAAGATACTAATAATATTCGGTAAATGGTGCAACAATGTCACAAACTTGCTCGCCCCAGGTGTCATCTCAAGCAATTGCCCGGTACACTTGGCAAACCAGTACCAAAAACCCCAAATGCCAGTTCGAAGGTCTTCATCAGTTGCGTTGATTAGAACTTTTGAGCAATACTGGTCATTTAGAGGAGGTCGGGTTAACATGGGAGGCTCAATGCTTGGTGATTGGGATGCCATCGTTGTGATCGATCTTTCTGGCGGAAGTAAAATTTCAATTTCCTGTAAAATGGGTCTGTTACAATTACTCATGAACGCGATAACATTGAAATAAGCTAAGCTGGCCCCGAAGTAAAGCGTATCGAAATGGGAAATCGAAACATGCAGCTTTTGACCACAATAAGCATCTGCCGATACCGTAAAATGGCTGAAATAAGCAGATACCACGGCATCGACCTGGTAAAACACTGATTATATAGGTGCTTACTTCGCTTATGTAGCATTGGTTTTGATCAGTTGAAATGTAGGTAAACAACATGAGGATAGAATGTGGGGTTAGCTTTTGGTTGGTTTTATTTGCAAAGGGGTCAAAAATGAATTATAATTCAAAAAAAAAGTAAAGTCTTCTTTTATACAATGTGAATCAGGGATGCTCAGGTCACAAAGTCGATCAGTTGGTATGTCTGTTATGTGTTTAAAGCGTTACCTGACAAAGACTACCGTTTTTTGCTACGGAAAAACCGTCAAGCTCGCTTCACTGAACCGCTAGCGGTAAGCAAACTTTGATTTACGCAACTGTGACTCACTGTAGTCCCAAAGTAGATCAAATGGTAGGTCTTTGTTGTGCTTGTGCACCTTTTTTACTGTTTTCATGGAAGCTGATTTGACTTGATTTCAGACACAGTCGGGATGTTTTTTGGCTTTTTTGAGGTGTTTCTTGCTACTTTATTGAGTATGCGACAGTTTTAAACCAATTTCAAGTGCAAAAGTTGTTACCATAACTGTTTCACAAGCCTAAAGCAACCTTTTTACATATATACAAAACTTGAAGATTAGTTTCAACCCTCAAAACTCAGAATTCCGTGCTTTCAACCCCCAAGCGCACCCATTTCTTTGTTTCACAAAATCCGGAAGCACTTGTTTGGGTATGATTGCGCAGAGCCGATTAGCCGGTAGACATTCCATCCGATAAGGTCGCACTGCAATGTTGCAACTAACGTCTTGAGGGGCAAAATAACAACTTGTCGCTGTAGTGCATGGTATTGAGTAGGTGGTCATTTTAGGTTTTCTGTACAGGTTGTGAAGCCGATCCTTACATGTTTTAACCAAATAGGAGTATCCCAGCGCGGGAGTGGGTAGATCGTGGTTTTTCGTTCTTTCTTCGACGTAATTGACTATTGTTAGGTTTGATAATGTTGACATGTCGATAACTTCTGATAGATTGGTTAATGGGCCTGGCTAAAATCTTAACTTTTGTATAAATTGGAGTAATAAACAACTTACAGGGAAGGGTGTTTGATCAAAAAAGTAACTCAAATGTGCCAAGTAACTTTCAGTCCTCGAAATGTGCACATACGGAGTCGCATTTATACTGGGCCAATGAATCCACGGTGTTTCAGTGAATCTTGGATTAAAAACTGATTTCCCGGCAATATCATAAACATCAGTCAACTTCATCGAATTAACATTTTCTCTAATGTTGTAGTCCTTAAGCGTCGTCGCAGTGTTCACATAGGCGTTTCTCCGATCAAACATGAAAGCCGATGCCGTCGGATGGATGTTTTTCCAATAACTGAATTCGTCATAGAGACTTTTCCCGTGAAGTGGGAGAAACAAATCATCCGGGTCACCGACCATTATAAATTCAGCACTTTCTCGATATCGAAAATAGCAATCTTGAAGCGCGACAACTTGATGCCGCGCTTCTGTGGCCTGAGCTGGGTTGTAACCGAGTTTTCGATCTAATGTTTTGCCAAAGTTTGGAATATCGAGGCCGCGGAATTCCAACCGCCCAAGATCTACCATTGGTTGAAGCAAGTTCATTAAGTCGCCGACGACAGATTGGATGTAGTGGACCTGGAGGTCGACGCCCCAGGCAGCATTGAGTTCATGGGTCATCGCAATGGTTTCCCATCGTTGCTCAAAAAACATGGGTGCATAGCAGGCTACGATGTTTCGGGGCTTTCTATCCGGCAATTCCAATGGAATTTCAATCTTTGATGTTGCATATAAAACTGATAATTCAAATTTTGTCGGATTGAGAACTGTCGGACATGTCACAAAGTGAGTCATCCAGTAGCAATGTTGCGAGTTATTCGTTGCTCGACGGACCAGAGCATCTGAATAAAGTGAATCTGTTTCGTTTTTTGTTATACAGACCCAATCTGTCGAGTTTTGTCTATGATCGGCATGGTAGATCAACACTGCTGTGTTATCAGAGTAGCTGAAACCTCTCCATTATCACAAAAAACCACTGTTAAAGTTAGAAAGTTCAAACTCACAAAACTGAAGTATTGAAATAAAAACCTGTCTGAACCACCAAAAGCTCTTTAGAAAACGCAGCAATCTCTACAGGTTTCAACCTGCCTTCTCCAAAGAAATACAAAGCAACGACAACATAGGTAAAGATAATCCACAACACACCCAAGACAAACGGTTTTGCCAACCGTCTAAAACCGCCAATCACCATCTGCAGAATCATCTGTCTGTTTTTCCGCGCTGTTTTGAACAAGACATTGAAAAAGCAAAATAAGTCTTGGAGGGTCAAGTTGATGACCAAATCGGATCCTCAAACTAGTGTGAGACTGTCGATAGCATCAGTGAGCAGTTTTCTCGACACAATAACTAAGTATCATTTTAGACAAAAACTGGATTGCTTATCTTTAAAGAATCAACTTGGTGCTGATGTGCTTTAGTCTGAGCAGACTAGTCAAGACTTTCAAATTGCTCACGCAGGCTGTGCTTTCGGTGGCAATTTTATCCGGTTTTGCCCTCGAGAAAAGTGTGATAACACAGTTGGTAAAAATCGTTTTATTAAAAGTAAAAACCCATTTCGCGCCATAGAAAATCGACTGTCTTTCAAAACAGATCCTTTTTTACCGTGACCGTCGCCTCCGTCTGAGTACCCATCACCTCCACGCTGCCTAAAACGTCGCGTTTCTTGCCATCAGAGAACGTCGCTTGAGTTTCATCCGTGTTCTCGTTCTCTTCTGTGGCTTCATCTTTTGCATTTTGTTTCAATACTTCAATAGGCGTTGAATATGCCATATCGTTGGCACCGTCGCGGAACTTTTTGGCGTCCCTTTTCAGCATCTCCGGGATCAGGCAGATGGGGTAAGCCTTCCCCAAGAGTTCATTGGTCGGGTGGAGGCATGCCACTTCAACGAGTCGGGCCCGGAGTTTAGCGAAGGCCTTCCGACGGACTGGGGTCCTGAGCTGTTCCCGGAACACGACTGTCAACAGGGCTGGGACGGACATCTTTGCCAGGATCTTCTCAGTGGCTTTGCTATCCTTGAGCCTGACGAGGCGACCGTGTTCTCCTGCAAAGCCATACCAGGCGATGAAACCTGGCGTCGTGATTTGCCGGAGATAGTGCCTGGTCACGGTATTGAAGGAGACCCAGCGGCGATGGGTGTAGACGGCGCCGTGCCGGCATAGCTCTTGTCGCGCCCGTTTTCTGAAGTATCAACTTTGTTAAATTAAGTAACTTTTGGCTTGTTTGCAACTTACAACAGTCCGGGTAACATCGTGAATGCATCAGAGGTGATGCTCAGGAAGAGCTCGATCTCCTCGTCGGCAATCTTTCGGCGCGGGAATGTGGTGTAGTCATTATATACGTGCTGCAAAAATGGATGCAGCTGACTTCCGCTTTGACACGGCGACATTCCCTGATACTCCAGAAAGTCTAGGCGGTGGAGACATCTCGGGGCATCTTCAGCAAGCTTGGCAGCCATATCATACTTTGGACTGTCATCATCTTCGGCATTAGTTGTCGTCGTCTCGAGCGTCTTCACGCCACGGACTTCCCAGCCACGCTGTTTCTTATTGTTCTTTTGCTTTTTGACTTTTTGGGCGTGCGACACGACAGTTTGGGTAGGGGGCTCAACAGCAGAAGGGGACATGACGTCAGTCTTAACTGTACTTGGGGCTACGTTGGACGGCGACTCTGTAGGCATCGGTGAAGTTGGCGGGACGATGGGTGAAGTGGGGGCCGGGGATTTGACGATGTTGATTTCAGGAATCTGGGGTGGATGTGCAGGCTTTTCGACGGCCTTTGATCGGCAGGACCACCAAATCAGGATGATAACGCCAATCAGAAAGGTGACGCTGAAAAAAACACAATCATGAAACACTACCGTTTGCGATTTTTGAACAGTCGAACTTACGATAAAGCTATACCAATAACAATGATTACTATCCATTTGATGTTTGCATCTTTTGCCGGTGCTTTGGTGCCTTCTTCCGCCGAACTTTTGTCCTCCTTTTTTTCATCCTCTTCTGCTTCCTCCTCTGGCAAAGACGCTCCGACCTGAAATGGTTACGTTAAACATGTGTTCACAAGCATGGTCATTGTTAAAAAGTACGACGGTGACTTGGCAATCTGGCATCTTGAGAACAGTGAAATTTTGACGTGAATTTACTGTTTTACGTGCACAGTATTTAGAAGTGTCGTCATTAAAAGTTGCAATCTTGTGCTTCCCATCTGAATTCATCTTGACAATGCTGTAATCTTCGATTTCAGCGACGTCGAAAGTCATGATACAATTATGGGGTGGGCATTTGTTATCAATGTCAGTGTTAACCAAATAGTTGCTGTAAAGCGTGGTATTAAACAATAATTATGCATACTTATACCAACTTGGAATGAGTGACGAAATTTTCTGTTTCATAGCAAACTGACAGCGTTCCTACGCATGTCTCAGGAATTTTAAAGCTGAGCTTTTCGGGTAAAAGAAGCTCGACAGTTTCGCTGACGGCCAATGGAATACCATCTTTTCCCGCAACAGGACGTCCCCAACAACCTTGGCAAAAGCAACACAGAATAGTCGAGGCAAGCAAGAGCTGAACAGTTTGCATTTGTTGTTGCTGATCTGTGGATGTGGGTGCCAAAAAGAGGATCTTAGTTCTGCTCAGACTCTGATCCCTTCCGGTGCCGATGCAAAACAGATTCTTTACTTCAAGCGTTTACATTATGCTTATTTTTGTACAATTATTATTCTACAAAACATAGTTCCGGGTTCTTGTTTTACAAAATGAATCTGATTGCAATGACTGCAATGTTTATCGTTGCGTGGAGCAGTGAAATTGAAGTAGCCAAGGAAGTCGAAGGCGGTGTTCAACTTCTACGGACTGGTTCCGTCATGCTGATTATTCCAGAAACTCTCAGTTTTATGTTGAGAAGATTGCACCCTTCACAAGAATGTGTAGGAGACTTTGTTATTTGTTACGAAGCTAAGGCAGTAATGCGAGCAAACACACCAAAACCGTCAGTTTTATCAATTAGTAATAAGTAAACAAAAAAAAACTGTTTTAGTGACCATTATGTGAATTATTGGCCAGCTTGCCCATCGGATACATGTGCTCTTATAATTCATCCATCTGCTTCTTTCGCTCTTACGTTTAAAAGCGACAATGATTACGTTCACGGTTTTTTCAATGATCACAGTAAGCTTGCGTGCCCTCGAAAAGTTGATGATAGCCGGGAAAACTTCACAATTAAAGAACTTCCAGACTGTCCAGTGATTGTAGTAAGTATTCTTAACCATTAATGTTTCACATTAAAAGCATTTTTAAGAAAGGAGCCAAGTTGCTAAAGGAAGATAACACGGCAGATGGGACGTCAAATACAAAATGGATTATTATCATTTGTGTCGTTATAACTTTATCGTAAGTTAAACGCACTATGATAGATAAACACAGGTTGCTAATTTCAGAATTCTTGTCATCTTTGCTGTCGGATTTTGTATTTTTATGCGATTTAAAGATAAACCTGCGCCAGTAAAATCCGATGAAAGCGTTCAACGCGTCTCAAAATCGGCGATTTCTCCAATGACACGTAATAAACCTTCGCCGATGAACACACCAGTTGACGATTTACCGAGAGTGTGAGCTGCTTTGTCATAAATCGCTGACAACGGCGTTAATTTCAATCATTTTATTCAAATGTAGAACAAATAAAAACAACATTTAAATACAACATCAGCTGATCTTGCAAAAAGCATGGCATACTTGGAAAATGCAAAACAGACTGCAGTCAATCACGATTAATACAAGCAAACCATGTGCACTTCACATTGTTAGACGTTGATGTGACCTTTTCAAGGGCAAAAAAGCAAATGTGACTTTATACAGGACCCTCCAATTAAACTTGAACATGATGCAAATTTGATTTTTTGTAACCAGCTTTTAAATTAAGCTTATTTCCCTGTTGTTGTGTTTTTAATTACAGCTAACGGTTCTTAATCTACAAAATGATTTTGATGGTTACAACAGCTATGTTCATTGTTGTATACAGTCATAAAATTAAAGTAGCAAAAGAAGTGGAAGGCGGTGTTCAACTTATTAGCACAGGTTCAGTTGAGCTCATTCTTCCGGAAGTTTTAAATTTTACGTTAAAAAGAGTGCGACCTTCACAAAAATGTGTAGGGGACTTTGTTATCTGTTATGAAGCAACTGCAACTTTGACAGAAACGACACCAAAACCGTAAGTCTTTTCATACAATGAATACTGAAGAATGCAATGTAAAATTAAGATTACATTACATGAATTATTGGCCGCCTTGTCCTTCTGACAATTGCGTCCTTGCCGTTCATCCAGCACATGTTCATGCTCTTTCCATGCGAATTACGACCGATTATGTGTATGCATTTTTTAATGATGACAGTAAACTCGAGTGCCCTCGAAAAGTTGTTAATAATCGGGCAAATTTTACCATTAAAGAGCTTCCAGATTGTGCAGTCATTGTCGTATGTTTGTTTTTCTTACATCAATTATATACATTAAATAAGGATTTTAGAATGGAGCAAGATTGCTGAAAGACGAAAGCACAAAAACAAACGACACATCAATCAAATGGATTGTCATTATTTGTGTTGTTGTGGTTTTGTTGTAAGTAACGTTATAAGTTTATGTTTTACACCGCTTATTTTAGACTCGTTGTTGCCGCTGTCGCCGGATTTTGCATTTTCATGCGATGCAGAGATAACCCTCCTTCTGCAAAATCCGAAGGTCGTCAACCCGTTTTAAAAGTAGCGGTTTCTCCGATGACACGCAGTAAACCGTCGCCGATAAACACACCAGTTGACGATTAACTGAGAATGTGAGCTGCATTGCCATTCAAAAAACTTTATTCAACTATGCAAATAAAAATAATCAATTCTCCTGTATGTAGCCGTACGTGATGCAAAACTTTTTTTTCATAATATTCTTTAGAAAAGGATCTTACACTACGCTATGAACTCGTTTACTGTTTTTGTTACCACATTTATTACGGTATGCTCCACCAACGGATTAGAAATAGCAAAAGAAGTAGAAGGTGGTCTTCAAATTCTTCGTACAGGTCAGCTCGAACTTATTCTTCCGGAAAGACTCAACTTCACAGTTAAGAGATTGCAAGCGGGACAGGAGTGCATAGGACATTTTGTCATGTGTTATGAAACATTCGCAACAGTAAGACGAAAAAACGGGGAACCGTAAGTTTTTACGTGACAGTTAGAGTGCAAGCAAATTATACTGATGTTTTAGAGAATGGTACATGAATGATCGCCCGCCTTGTTCTAAAGGTACCTGCCTTTTAGCCATTCATCCAGATAACGTCCACGGTCTTACTATGCGTAGTGACAGTAAGCACGTTTTTGGCATCTTCAACGATAACAGTCACTTGGCATGTCCTTGAAAAGTTATTGATAGCCGGACAACCTTCACTGTTTTGCTGTGAGTTTTCGATTGTCGCTATGATTAACTAAACTACTTTGACAATTTCAGATTTCTTATTGCCGGTGTCATCGGTTTCTGCTTTTTATTGCGATGCAGAGATAATCCCGCTTCGGTCAAATCCCCCGACCGTGTTCAACGCGTCACAAAGTCTGCGAGGTCTCCAATGCCATGCAATAAGACGTCGCCGATGAACATACCTGTTGATGATTGACCAGATGTTCAATTGTCATAAACACAATAATTAGTTCCAAACATTTTATTCAATAAGGTTCAAAATATGCAAGTAAAAACAACAATTCAATATATTTATTTCTTTTCTATTCGCTATGACTTTTGGCCATCTGCGAAAAAATCGACTTTGGATCTTTCAACAATGTTCCGGGTGTATCAAATTCAGCGATGATTCCATTGTTTAGGACCATGATTCTGTCGTAATCAACAATGGTATGCACCCGATGAGCAATGGTTACAATCGTCGAAGTCGAGAATTTGTTTCGAATGGTCTTCTGGATAAGAGCATCAGTGTGCTGATCAACGCTAGCTGTAGCTTCGTCCAAAATGAGAATTTGAGTATGTCGAAGGATGGCACGAGCCAGACAGACTAGTTGTCTTTGGCCGACACTAAAAAATCAAATTGTAATCTGTTTTGAAAATAATTGAGTTACCTGATGTTTTCACCGCTTTCCGAAACCAAGAAAGACAATCCTTCTGGCTTCGTTTCAACAAATGACTTCAAATGGGATTCTTCGAGTGCCATCCAAAGCTTACTGTCGTTAAAGTTGCCAAAAGGATCTAAATTGAAACGAAGAGTGCCACTGAACAGGACCGGGTCTTGCGGGATGATCGTGAGCCGGCTTCGAAGCTCATGTAAACCGATCGATGCGATGTCAACATTGTCAATGATGATTTTGCCACCGGCTGGTTCGACAATTCTAAACAATGCCAATGTTAGGGACGACTTTCCGGCGCCCGTTCGGCCAGCGATTCCGACTTTCTCTTTAGCTTGGATGTCAGCGTGCAGATTCCGCAAAGCTAGTGACAGCCCAGGGCGATAGCGAGTCGAATAGTTTTCAAAAGTGATCTTGCCCTCAGTCGGCCAGTTCTTTGGCGGTTTATCGGCTTCATTTTCTGATTCCCAAGAAGCTTCCGTCGGGGTTAACGCGTATTCTTTAATTCTTTCCACAGCTACAATGTTGGTTTCGACTTCGCTGATTTGACGGATAAGGAAGTTCAACATCATGGTGATATTGAAGGAGTATGACACGCTCAGACCCAGGACACCGGCCGTCATGCCGCCCCAACTCTTCGACAAAACTGCCAGCAAAGCAGCGCTCAGAATGATCACATTACCGATCAATTCCAGCCGAATTCCAAGCCATCTCGCAGAAATGAGACTGTGATACTTGCACATTAGGTTTTCATCGACAGTGTTACAGAAGTTGTCAAAGAACCGCTGACTTGCTCGGAAGGCTCGAATGACAGCAGCGCCTTGGATGGTTTCACCAAATTGAGCATAGAGTGGAGATCTAGTAATGCTGGAAAGTCGCTGGAGCTGTCTCGATGACGAAATAAAGTATCGCAGAATGAAAATATAGAATGCTGCCATCGGCACTGCGATAACAATGAAGAGAGGCGTTGACAGTGAGATTATAAAAAGTGTTTGAATGACGTTGAAGAAAGCAATTATCAAGAATCGGAAAGAGCCAGTTAATTTCAAATCGACAAGTTCCATGTCCTAAAACAACTTTGGTTATGATAGGTCCTACAGCAACCGCATACCTTTCCAACTCGGTTCAAAACTCGTCCCAATGGAGTTGTATCGAAAAATTGCAGCGGCGATTTCAGCAAATTTGAAATCAACGGATTGTGTAGATTGAAACTGGCATTGACTCCGCCCAGAATCAAACAAATGTTGCCAACTCCGAGGAATGCCATCTCAAACACGCCGAGAAAACCGTAAACACCAAGTCTAGATCCGAGACTTTCACGAGCACTTTCTTCATCGACAAGTGTGGCATCTGACCATCCGGTTAGCCAGAGGGAACGGAGAACAGAGAAAATAATATTGAGAAAGAAACCGCCGACAAATGCAAAGGCAAACGTCAAATTCATGGCTCGGAAGTAGGCATAGTACACGCTTGATGACACTCGGCCTGTGAGGACTTGTTCATCAAGGATCATCCGAGCGGATTCTTGCTTTTTGGTTGCTGACGTTGTTGAGGATTTTGATTTCTAAATTTTTGAATTTTGTGAAATGCAAATTTGGGAAGGTAAAACTTACTGAAAATTCCCTCGACCGTGATGCCGTTCCACGTTTACTAATCCTCGACCGAATGGATCCCGGCTCACTGGATGGTGCTGAATCATTCTCCGCATCATTATCGCCACTTTGGGGCTGTGCTTCGGAGTCTTCATCAACCTCGTCTTCGGAGTCTTCCAGCGTTTTCAACACATCGGCAACAGAAGGGTCTTCAATGAGGTCGTCGAATGCACCGTAGTGGGTTATTTCACCGTCTAAAAAAAGCTTCTGTTACCAAAAATACAAATACATTGATGAAGAAATGCAAAAAGTATTTGCCTCTGGCAGGGGTCGAACCTACGACCTTCGGCTTATTAGACCGACGCTCTAACCGACTGAGCTACAAAGGCAGTGTGTACGCAGTGATAGGACCCGAGGACTTCCGCATGCACTTATCGCCCTATTTCTTCCCCGAAGTCGATAAACTAACCTTTGACGACTATAACTTTGTCACAGGCTTTCAAATACCCGAGAGAATGGGTGACGAGTAGTCGGGTTTTGTTCTTCAGCAGTCCCCGAGGTCCGATGGCCTTGTCGAATAGGGCTTTTCCGACAATGGCATCAACGGCAGAAAGGGGGTCGTCCAAAAAGTAGATATCGCTGTTCTGGTAGATGGCCCGAGCCAAACTGACTCGCGCTTTCTGACCACCACTAAGATTGATACCCTTTTCACCGATTTCTGTGTAGTCGCCATGGGGGAGAATTTCAAAATCTCGACGAAGTTCACAGGCTTCGACGATCTCTTGATATCTTTTTTGGTCGTATTCATGACCGAAAAGAATGTTTTCGCGGAGAGAAAGGTTTTGGATCCATGCCTGTTGAGATGCGAAAGCGCATTGGCCCCGAACGCCGACATAGCCTTGAAGTTTTTCCATTTCGCCGAGAATGGCACTTAGAAGGGATGATTTGCCATTGCCGACTTTACCGACCTGAAATATCAAATTTAAGCTTAAGATATGGGGGTTATTAGACTTACAACAGCGACGAGAGCGCCTTTTTCGACGGAGAAGTCAATGTTTCTGAGGGTTGGTTTGGGTTGGTTCTGCTCCCAGGCAAATGATGCCATCTGGACTTCGATGCTTTTCGGGACTGTAAAAACACAATTCCAAAACAGGCTAGAATACAAAAAAGACTCACAATTAGGATTGCTATCCCTCTGAACAGCCTCCAAATCGAGCTCTTCCTCGACGAAAAAGGCCTTCAATCGCTTATGCGATATCAGTGTCTGCACCGTCATACCGATCAGCTCCGAAACCATAATCAACGGATGCCGTAGCTGACTGAACAAAGTCAATGACACAAAAGCAATTTGCGGAGTCATAGCGTGATCAGCAGATGAATACATATACGTCGCAAATGTAACGATGGCAACCAAAAACGGCGATCCAATATTGATAATATCGGCAATAGTTTTGATAATGCTAGCCTTTTTTATCAAAGCAAGCTCTCGGGAACGGATATCTGAGATTCTTTTCAACATTGGCTCCTCCCATGCATAGAGTTTGATGACTTTAATGCCATTCAGGACTTCGTTGGTGACTTTTTGGCGTTCATCTTTGAGTCTCATCTGGAGGCCTTGCCAACGCTTGACCTTGATGGTCACAAACATGTTCAGTGGGATGATAAGTAACATGACAATGACACCGCCGATGAAGCTGATTCCCATTGTTTGGTAGAGCAGGACCAGCGATATAACGATTTGGAGCGGCGTGGACCAGTATTGCTGCGACATCTGGACAAGAGCTTGGAATCGCTCGACGTCGATGGCCATCAAGTTCACGATTTCGCCTACTGTCCGCCCTTTTCGGGCTCCGTTGGATAAAGATAGCGTTTTATGAAAAACGGCAGTCGTTAAGATTGACTGAATCTGTGTCCCAATACGGGCCATAGTTTGGAAGTAATTGTTCAAAAACAACGATCGCAGAATCCCGGAGAAGAACATCACAAAAGCGACAGCAATCCCCTGCCATAATGGAGCTGTAGCATCCTCCGTAAATGTAATCAGAACGTTAAGAAGCACTGGATTTACAAATTGAAGCATATCAGACCCCAGTTTGATCGCCGTACCGCCCAAAAACTGCCATTTGAACATCGAAAACAACACTTTTCCGACTGACGGGATTGGGATTAGCTCTTTCTCGTCCTCATGTTCCAGCTTCGGGCCTTCAGTTTTCGCAGTCGTCGATCCATAAGAGCCCCAGCCCTTGTCCTTCTGCCGAGTCAGCCCTTTTTCATCGCCCAAAAGCGGCGTCGAATCGGACACAGTTATCGTTTCATTGTAAGTTTCATCCAGTGCCGCCTTGATTTTGGCGGATTTTAACGCTTCATGATACTCATCAGCCAATGGCGTCCATCGTGCCTTCCATTTTTCGAACAATGGCGCTGCCGTCATGTCACTTTCAAGGCGGAAGAGATCAGACGGTACTAGCGCTTTCTTATGCCCTGTGGCGACGATCGGGTTAAACCAGGTGAAAAAGAGGGCGGAGATAAAAGATGCGGTTGATTCGGGGCAGATGTTCTGTAACTAAATCGAGTTAAATATGATATTTGGGGATGGGTGACTTACTTCATACATGGAATCAAGGCTCTTTTCGGCGAAAATATGCAAGAATAACTGAATGACAGTCAAGGGGAACCAGATTAGGAATAGCAAATATCGGTAAAAATCGACAGTGGCCACCATCTGAAATTTTTTTAGTAATGAAAAAGTTTCGTTAAGGGTATCCAGCTCACATTAGGCTCAGTTCCATTGGTAAACCAGCTATAAAATTCTGGAATTCCAGTCAAAAAGAACAATAACCAGGTACAGAAAATGATGCCGGAGGATGTTATGCCACCTTCGCGGCATTTTGTGTTGAGTTTGATCAAGGCAACCTTAAAACTTGCATTATTTCATCAAAAAGTGAGTTAAATTGAGCTTACTAATGCCAAAATGTGCTCAAAGGGGTAAATGTATTCGATTATCGGCACGTCTTGCTTTGAAATTACAGCCTGCCATATCGTCCACAGAAATAGAAGCACTTTTACGATCAGTAATGCTATTGTGATCAGCTAAAACCCATCATTAGCTTATAAAATTACAAAAAACTCAAAACCAAAACCCACAAATTTCATCGAAGTCAACAAATTCCACTTAATCGGCGGCAAATGACTCATACTAATTTGAAGATACAATACCGGCGTCATTATTAACAAAAACACTACCGGCACAGCGGATAAGACAGTATGTTGGAAGCACCACGTCAAATGTGGCACATTAGACGGGCCCAATTCATCGTCGAACCAAAACGGATCGCCACAGAAGGCACCCCCGATTTTGGTCCCATTGAGGGACATGGCTTAACTCTCTTAAGATTTTAGAAAGCCTTTATCGATTTCAATGAGAAGTTTTTTACCACTATGTTGAACGCGACCGTTGAATGCACCCCAAATGGCGACTGTTTATCGTCAACACAAACATGTGCAGTGTTAAGTAAGCAGGGGCCGGGCCGGCGTTGACGAAACACATCGGCAGCATCTGATTAGACCGTCTTGGCGGACTTTAAAAGGCAACGCAAACTGATAACGTGCGAATGTCGAGATATGAATGGGCACGTCGCCTGTCTTTTAGGGGTCCATTAGGCACGGTGACCCTAATCTATGTGTCTAAAGATGTGGCTTACAAGTGCTACAAAATACAAATTACCGGGCTTTATGGACAGGTTCAGATCATATATGTTTGACAAATAGGTAAAATTTACAAGACTTGAAGATACAGTATTTACAAATTGGCAATCTTTTCGGCAAGGGCTTCAACTTCGTCGAAAGATTTCTCAGTTTTAAACTTTGGCGTTTCCGTTTTTGGTTTTTCTGTTTTCGTCAAAGGCAAAAGGCCTTTTTTCTTCAAATTCAAAATAGATTGAGTAATAATGTTAGCCGAATCTTCAGTATAGCCACCACTCGTGACCATAACAATCGGAATTCCAACATCGGCGGCCTTTTTGAACACAATTTCGTCCCTCTTTTCGATACCGTCTTCAGTGATGCTCAAACATCCGAGATGGTCAGCGTGGAAGACATCCGTTCCGGCATTGTAGACGATCAAATCGGGGGTAAATTCTTCAAAAGATTGCTCAATGTGTGTTTCAAGCTGTCCCAGATATTCCTCGTCTTCGGTGAAGCGTTTCAGCGGCACTGCAAGGTTGATTCCCTCTAAAACAGCCAATTTAATCAATATTACAACCCCCATTACAGAATCAAACCCACTTTTGGCTTCTTCATCCCTCGGAAAAGCATTCCGATTGAACATGTCAAAAATGTAGACCCTGTCGTCTTCGGTGAAGGCCCGTTCATAGCCGTTCCCCTGATGCGCGTCCAAATCGATGATCATAGCTTTTTTGATGGATTCACCTTGTAGCAGGAATCGGATCGCGATGGTCACATCATTGTAGAGACAGAATCCGCCAGCCTTGTCAGTGGCAGCGTGATGGAAGCCGCCGCCAATGTTGATGGCCCAGCCACGCTCGAGTGCGAGGCACGCTGCAGCTACAGTACCGCCGACATGGTGCCGGAAGGGTGAGAGGACGAAGGAATCGGCAAACTTTGAGAAAAAGGGGATGTAGCCGACGAGAGGGACTTCCATGGCTTTGGCGAGGACATGCTTCTGTTTGAGGGTGTCCAGATAGGCAGAGGTGTGGGCGAGGAGGAGGTCTTCTCGAGTGGCTTCGTTCGGGATGACGTAGTTGTGATCGGTAAGGAAGTTGGCGGCTTAAAATTGGTTAAATATAGCTTTTTTATAACCATGGTACTCATAACGACAAATTTTTCTAACGCTATAAACCTATTAGCGCTATATTGACATTTTATGGAGTTGAACCTATTAACACATACAATTTGTAAGAAATCAGCATTCGCACAAGTGTGCAAATGCAGAATTCCAACAAAATTTATAAGTGTGCAAATGCATTTTTTCATTCAATAAAAATGTTAACGGAAGTTGTTTTCCGACAACTATCTGACCCCACTACCTACAACCAAATCTCGGTCAATGCCAAAACCAAAAAAAACCCATCACCAACCTTTCAAAGCTCGAAACACCTTGCCCCACTTTTGTGAATCGAACGGATGCATCTTCTCGAGCCCATAGAACGTGACATCATACTTGCTCGAGTACACGATCGGATACTGGTCCGGACTGGCAAAGATTCTCAAGTTACTGTCACGGACCCTTCTTTTGTCCTTCAACGCGTTCATCGTCTGGTCAATGTGGCTACTATCACTGGGCGTGCCCATCTTTCTGAAAAGACCGTCAATTAGCCATCAAAATCGGAAGATTAGAGTTACTTCCAAAACGGATTTTCAACCACGGTCAACCAACAGTCAAAAAGTCGAAACTATTAGTGTTAACAAATTTATGGGTAACTTTAACAAATTGGTTAAACAAAATTATAAATAAACACTTTTTTCAACTTTTGTAAGTAATGAATTGGAAACAAGAGCTGGTCATCCGAATATGGACGTTCAAAGTGAAGAAACTGCCGCACCACTAGCAAAGAGGGACCCGAAACAATGCGGACAGGCAATTACAAAATAAAACGCTATATGGACCACGACCACCTTTTTTCAGTGATGGGACCACAGAGGGGGTGTGGCGACCAATGGATGGCCGTCTCGAGTTATTTTGTAATAAAAATAAATATAATTAAAAAGTAAGTAAACAATATACGAATGAAGGGGCAGGAGACACCATCAATCAGGTTAGTTCTTTGAGTTTGTTTGGGGTGGAAGGGAAAGGCACGTATTTAGCATCCGGAAGAGCGAGATTCCTGTTTGGTACCATGAATGAAGAAAGAAAGGTGTTTATTTGGCTTTCTTGGATTCGGGCTTGTCCTCGGACTTGGTATCGTTGCTCTTTTCGGCCTTGGACTTGCCGGCCTTCTTCTTCTGGGCGGCGGCACGAGCGGCAGCCTGGGCAGCGAGACCGGTCGGGAAGACGTAGTCGATCACGCAGACAATCAACTGAAATGGGGTTGTTGAAATGGATAAAAATATAAGAAAGTGATAAGAACTCACGAATCCAAGAACACATCCCAAAGCCAATGTAACGGTAGCGAAACCAGTGTAGCTGGCCCAGGACGGAACACCGTGGTTTTCGACGAGGTTGTTGTGGAAGTCACGGACGGCCATGGACAGCTTGAAGAAGTAGGCGACGACAGTCATCTGGGGCGAGTTGGGGTGCTTGTAGGACGGCAGAGGGTCGATGGCGGACCAGCGCTTGTCTTCGATGAAGGAGATGAAGTTGTTCTTGTCACGAGGGCCTTGGTACGGGCGGAAGACGCCATCCTTGACGCTAAAAGACATCCATTAACATTGAAAAACAGAAAAATATATATAAAAACTCACTGATAGATCGTCGGCAAAGCAGTCACCAGGAAACGTCCAGAAAGACCAGGGTTAGTCGTGACATCAACCTCGGCAACCTTGATGTTAAGGTCTTTGGACCAGCCAGCGAAGGCATTCCAGGCCTTTTGGAGGTCCTTGCAAGCTGGGCACCACGGGGCATGGCTGAAATTCGGTAATTAGCGACTAATTTCCTCATTTGGAGGAGAAAAAGAACTCACAATTCAATCATCCACTCTCCAGCCAAAACATCCTCCCAGATTTCTTCATTCAAACTGATCAGAGAAGGGTTCTTGGCGGCGCCAACGGCAGAACTGATACAAAGGGCCAGGCAGAGTGCGGTGATTAGTCGCATGGTTAGTGGTTTCTGAAAAGAGGGCTTTGAGAGGTTGTTGGTTGAAAAGACGGTGAACGGAAGTTAAATACGCGACGGAGACTGGGGGAAATGTCGAAAAAACGTTAGTACACGTAAGCAAAAATCATGGGTGGATGGTTTCAAAAATTGGATTAAAAATTATATATAAAAAATGGCAACGGGAGCGAAATTATGGGAAGGCGAGTTGGCGTTCGATAATCTACGTCTATTGGCTTTAATTGAACGCAAAATTACTTGGAGGGAGCGAAAAGAGTGGGCCAATTTCAAAACACTGACCATTTCAAAGTGAAAAACAAAAACAGACTCAACAAGAAGCGGGGAGGGAAAAACATTCCTGAAAATAGGCGCAAAGTGGGAAAAACACGTCCTCATGGCACGAAACAAAAAACAGCAAAACGCTAATCATAGCCCATTGCGCCATTACCACTAATTTATACAATCGCTACCTAACGCCCGCGTCAGTGATAGCCCCAACAAATGCCACGTCAGCTTTGCGCATGCGGAAGACGACCGAAAGGAACTGGACAAACTTGTTTTCTAGTAAAGAAGACCGCTGCACTGTCGCTGTTGCCGGTGGCGGTTCTGTTCTTTCCATCATTCCATCCTGCGTTGACCAACCCTATTGAGACGATGGAAGTAAGAACCCTTTGCAGTCTGAACCGAAGAAGGACTGTCGTCGGCGACCACGACACGCGGCGCCATCGGCAAGCAGCAACGTGAAGGACCAACACAGCCACGAACGATCAGTCTGCGCATGCATAAGTAAGGTAAGCAAGTGCATGCATCGCCGACACTACGCTCACGGTCCCGCCTTTTGGTGTGACACGGTGGAGTTGTGTGTCGAACGCCAAGCGCGTGCGCTCGTTTTCTGTCCCGCAAGATGCTCTTTTTTGCGGATTCTGAACCCGATTTACGAAGCATCAGTGACACTTACACCATTAATTTCTTTGCTGTCATAAACTAGGCATCTTGAATGACAGTTTTGTGAAGAACACGTCAGAATTGTATAATCGCTGCAAGCTGCAGCGGGCGTCGACTGAGCAACACTCCACCGAGGATTCAGACGCCTGTATCTCGACGCGTTGTTGTGTTTTATATATACTTTTTTCTTGCAGAGGTTTAAGTATACATTGGGTCATGCATTACAATTGTTGAATGCGTCGTCATCATTTTTGTTTTTACAATATTTATTTAAAATGTGGGATTTTAGGTAAAAATAGTCGATTTTGAACGTTCTTACGCCCAATTTTTGTTTTTTAAAAGTTCAAAAACGTTAAAATAGTAAAAATAAACTTACTAAATCTGTTTCTAACAGAAATACTTAAAAAGGACAAGGAATAGGAAATTAAGTTTTCATGCTTGCGAAGCTCGTGTTAAAGAACAGAACATTCAAATACATTGTTCCACGGTGTAAAAACTGTTAAACTGTATAAATGTAATTATTTTGTCACTGTATTAACGGTTTTTAAAGAAATTTCGATCTACAATGACACTTTTTGTCCTGTTTTAGTGCTTGAAAATAGGTTTTTATATATATATTAAAAAAACAAAAATGATGACGACGCATTTAACAATTGTAATGCATGACCCAATGTATACTTAAGCCTCTGCAAGAAAAAAGTATATATAAAACACAACAACGCGTCGAGATACAGGCGTCTGAATCCTCGATGAAGTGTTGCTCAGTTGACGCCCGCTGCAGTTTGCAGCGATTATGCAATTCTGACTTGTTCTTCACAAAACTGTCATTCAAGATGCCTAGTTTATGACAGCAAAGAAATTAATGGTGTAAGTGTCACTAATGCTTCGTAAATCGGGTTCAGAATCCGCAAGAAAATCCTCCATTTTCGAAGAAGATGTGTGCGCGCGCTTGGCGTTTGAGACACAACGCCCACCGTGTCCCATATCGTGAGCGTAGTGCGCCGATGAGAGACACCGCCACCGCCGCCGCGCCGTCGGCGATCGACCGGTCGGGATGGTGTGGCGCCTTTGACCTACATAGCCGCAGGGGCTGGTTCGCGTAGACTGGCGCTGCAAAAATGAGAACGAATCATCACGGAAAAGGCTTTTGAGAAAGGAGTATCCGATGGAATTGGTTGGAGCAATGCAATTCAGGACGACGGCTTCAAGACGGACACGGAGAAGATTCGAGAAGCTGTGAAATGAGAAAAAAAACATGCGGGGAGGAATTTGTTGCGGATCAGGGGGCGGGCTTGTTTTGGGATTGATAAACATTGACACTGGTTGGGATTAGGGGTTGGATGTTGCGACACGCGTAAGGAATTGAAATTAGAGTTTTGAAAAAAAGTAATTTTTAGGCTAGGGGGATGGGGGACCGGGGGCGACATTGATTTGAATTGATAATTATAATTTATGAACGGAAAGCATATGGGATGGTGTTAATTTTTTCAAAACAAACCAAAAACCATTTAATTTCAACTTTGAGAAAACGAAATTTCAAAATTTTACCTTATCACAAAATTATTGATAATTGATCTATCACGCAAATGACGCACACCCCAATGAGTAGGCCACCACCCATCCTGAATGAAAAATTCAACAAAAAATCAAAAAAATACAAATTGAAAAGCAATGCAAAAAACTCAAAACCAACGTCAAGCTAACTCCCATCAAGCCCCCAAACGTGATCCCCACGTTGTCAAACATCGAGAATGCGCGAGCAACCTGCGCAAAGGTCAACCCTCACAATTGTCAGCCGCGGCGATCGCCGGTCCTCGTTCTCGTCGTTTTTCCGCATCATTCGAGACACCGTTGTTTGTTATCTTTCGTCTCGCCTCCGCCACCACTTCTCCGAGTTTTCCCCCAAGTCAACCGAAATCAACGAAGGCTACGACCAACCTGCACAAAGTTGCTGGATGGTTGCAAGCGCCAGCCACCGGCATGCTTGTAGTAAGCAAGCTCAAAGTGCGTGGCTTGACTGTCCGCCTCCCTTTCGACTGTCTTGACTCGCGTTATCGAGGGCCGAGGTTTTGTCTTTGTCATTGCCTTGACTTGACTTGGGATTCGTTTTTTTCTATTTCCGTGCTTTTGGACATGTTTATCGAAGACGAGAAAACAAACGTGCCTTGGAGCGGTGATTCAACGCTGTAGGTGTGTCCTTGGCGATCGAGAGAGGCACTTATTGAGCCGCTGGTTGACGGCTCTTTCGAAATTAGCGCTGGGGCTGTTTGCGCGTGCGGTTTTTTTTACCGAGATCTTTTTGCAATTAGTTTTGATTGAATTTCGACATTTATCCCTGCCATTGATATTTCTTCCTTTTTAAAACTGTGCGAGAGGGAAAAGGGGTGTTTTTTTTGCTCGAATACCCCTTTTTGACCGTTCAAACCTCCTCAAATCCAACTTTTTATATATATTTTCCCTCTTTTTCAACTGATAACCCTCTTTCCAGGCTCCATTCTCGTACGGGTAAGCTCCAACCTTCCCACCAGATGCGGAAGCTTGGCCAAAGTTACTCCGACGCTGATGCGGAAGCCGATGCTCGTCGATCTCGAAGTCAGGATGTGCGGCCGCACGCTAACTCTTCAGATTCTTACATGAGAAGAGATTCCACATTGGTAAGTGCCTCTTTTGACTTCGAATTAAGTTAAGGTCAACTTCGCAATTTTACTTTCCAGCCCAGTACATCCCGTCGGCGCCCAACTTACCAAACCCAAAGCAATATCCATTCATCACGTTTGAATCAATCCGGTCTCGAACGCAGTACGAGGTATGTCTTTATGCAAATTTCTGTCTACTTTCGAGGCATTTTGTAACTTTCGAAGCGTTTCGTTACAATTCTTTCGAAATATATCACCGTCCTGATCAGCTTTGATCATCAGAGTTTCGCTCATGGAGTGTGAATGGTGTGTCTCATTGGAACCCAATTTCAGTATCAGGGATCGCGCCTCGCAGTTCCTCGGCATCGGCGAATCGGCCCCGGCGGAAGATGTCGCGTGGCAGAGGCGGAGACTGCGGCATCTGCACCGGGCTTACGGGTTGAGGCCGAATGAGGTCCCTGTGACTCCGCCTGCTGTGGCTGCGGCTGATCGGAATGCTTCGAGAGCGCCGAGGTCGAGATCGGCTTCGAATGCTGATGCCATTGATGTTTTGGGGGAGATTGTGGATGATTTGCCTGTGAGTTTGGTTGAAAAGTTTTTTGAAGGGATAAAGATGGTGCCATTTCAGCCCGAAGACCCCCACACCGACAAAGCCCGCATATCCCGAGCCTTCTCCATAAACAATGGCAACACCGTCGCTGATCGGCGTGATTCTGCGCTCAAAATCGCTGTTGATGCCATCTATCGAATCGCCATGGGGAAACCGTCAGCTTCTCAAGCCAATTTGTCCACGCTGTCACGCTACCAGGGCACCCGTCAATCCGGCAGCATCTCAAGAAAGCGAGGCTGGTCATTCCTCCCAAATCCCTACATCGAAAACGAATTCATCCCCGCCCAGCCGGCCCCAACCACCCTTGGCCCCATCGCTGAGACCAGTTTTATCAGCAATGTGACAGACCGCCCACATGGCGTGTCCGATCCGACCCCAATGGCAGTGAGATCGGTCTCGATGAGACGCCCGGTACGTAGCTTTTCGAACTTTCCCTCCTCCCGCTTTTACGTGGGCCCACGCGTTTGCGCGGGATCGGCACTTCCCGCGCGACTGCCAATCCCTGACAAACAGTTTCGAAACATTTCACACGTGTTCGAACCTTCACATAGCAAGCCGCAAACACCTCATTTTGCACCCCTCTGCTCATCCATCACCAGTCCGGGTCTCGGATCACCGTGATGAGCAGTCGTGTCCATCATTTTGATCGCTTTTTCATGCCCTTTTTCGGGTTTCAGAGTGCCGTTGAACCATCACCACCTCCGCGACGAAGCCGAACCCGTCCCGATAGCCTGAATCTGCTTGGGCATACGGAAATGGGTCTTTCGAGGAGTCGATATGTCGGAGGGCGAGATTTTCATGAATCGGTAAGCTGTTTTTACCATGATTTCAACTATTTCGATGCTACTTTGCACTTTTGTAATTTAGTTTGACCACTTTCAGCTCCCATTGCACCCCCTAAGCCCAATCTTCGATGAAGCCACCCCGAGCGCGCCCAATGAGACCTTCTTCATGTCGCCTCAAAAGAAGTCCAGAGGCCCTACTGTCACCACCGAAAGCACGGTTGAAGAAGGCACTTCGACGCCGCCGTTCCCGCTCGTGTCACCTGAGGGCCCTTCAGAGCCGCCACCGATGCCGCCACTGGCCGCAAGGCCGATTCAAGGTATTCTTAAAGTCAAGGAAAGGGCCGTCTCGAACTTGGATTCGAGTTTCGATAGAGTTTCGTGTTGGGAGTATTTGAGGAAGCGTTTTCGACAGAAGGTGACGGTGGATACCTTCAATTTGGAAACGGTATGTTTTCACTGGCTTTTTCAAAGTTAATTTTGATTTTTTAGATGATCCAAAAGACCTATCGAGTCCGAGACGAGCCGAAGTCCCTGCCCTTTGGTGTTGAGTTCGCCAAGAAAAAGAAGGCTTTTATTGAGAAGCAGTTGGAGGATGAAACTCTCGATTATCGGTATGTTTTCCACCTTTTAGGCCTTCAGAATGCTAAAACAAGCCTCTTTTCAGCCCCTTCTTCACCTACTGGATCACCACTGTCCAAATCATCGTGACCATCCTGTCCATTGCCTGGTACGGCTTCGCCCCCTTCAGTCTCACCGTAACCCATCGCAGTGGCGACGTCATGGCGGCATCCCTGTCGATTGTCCACATTGAAGTCATGGAACTCCCGAACTCTTGGCTGGGCCCTCGCTATGAGGATTTGATACACATTGGCGCGAAGTACACCCCATGTATGCGACGAGACTCGAGGATCATGCAGCAGATTGAACGCGATCGCAGGAGGGAAGCCACAGATACGGGATGTTGTTGGAGCCAGCAGCCGTCGTCGTCGAAGAGCAGCGGGGATTGCTATCAGACGAGTGATTGTCCGGTGAGTTTTGGGTTCTTTCTTGATTGGGGTTACTGAAGTTTGGGTTTCAGACACAAATCTCGAAGCAATTCATGTGGGCGAACCAGTCTGCCGGGATTCGAGCTGTTTGTGGCCAGGATCCGCGGTATTGTCGGCATTCGGAGTCTTGGGGGAAGGATATTTCGAAATGGCCGGTAAGTGTTTTGTCTATTTTTGGCTCTTTGAAGTTGAATTTGCCTCTTTTCCAGGCCTGTGCCTCGCCAATCACCCAATACTCCCGCAGCGACGTCCACATGACATGCCGAATCCGAGGCCGTCCCTGCTGCATCCAGCTCCATGGCCAATGCCGCATAACCACCCGGGAGTACTGTACCTTCGTCCATGGCACGTATCATGAAAACGCGACCCTCTGTTCCCAAGTTTCGTGTCTGAGCGATGTCTGTGGCATGGTGCCCTTCATCCGACCCGAACATCCTGACCAGCTCATACGCTTCGTGACCCCGCTGTTCATCCATGCCGGCATCATCCAGCTGGCTGTCACCGTCTGGCTCCAAATGTACTACATGATCCCGTTTGAGAAGCTGATTGGTGCCCCGCGAATCCTGTTGATCTACTTTTGTAGTGGCATTTGCGGATACTTGGCCAGTGCGACCTTTGTTCCTTATTTGGTTAGTTTACACATTTTACTTTCGTGTTTAAAGTTAGTTCTTTCCAGCCCCAAGTCGGCCCCTCCGGCGCTCACAGCGGCATCGTCGGCGCCCTCACAGTCAACGTCATCTACAACTGGAAGCTCCTTCTCGCACCGGTCAAAGCCCTCATCTGCCACATCCTCATCGCCAGTGGCATGTTCCTCCTCGGCTTCCTGCCCTACATCGACAACGTCGGCCAGATCGTCGGCTTCATCGTTGGCTCCGCCCTCGCAGGCGCCCTCATCCCATACATGGGCGTCGACCGCAAAGTCCGCGTCCTCGCATCGGTCTTCTGCCTTCTTGTCACCATTGTCATCTTCGTCATCTTGATAACTCTGTTCGTCATCAAAGACCCCTCCCAGCTCTGGGATATCGGCGGACTCACGTGCTTTGACATGTCGCTCGAAGGCATCTGCGATCAGCAGAGCCTCAAGCTTCGTGATTGGCTCCCCATCTAGGTCTCTAATTAACCCACAAGATATCCATTTTTGCTCATATTATAGCTTTCAGATATGTTTGTTCTAGTTTTTGATATCCCTTTTAAAACCGGTTGTTTGTGTTCCTTCCTATCTGTGATTTTGTCGTTTCCATTATTGTAAATATTTTGTATTGTTCTCCTGCTCACCCCTATTTCCTACGTGCCTTTCACAAGATATCACCTCACCTTTAACTGCCTTAAGAGATTTTCACGTTTTTATGTTTAGTTCGAAGTAAATAATTCAATTCAAAGCCAGGTTTATTCGATTATTTGACAAATAAGACCAAATTTAGTTATCAAAAACAAAAATTGGCATAAATTCAAACTGCCAATTTGTGTCATTTGAATCGTACAGAAAATCATAACAACAGCCACTTATGCAGTTCCAAATCCGGCAGCCCGCTTGCCGTAATAGCCATATCCAGTGCTGTAGGGGATGCCGAAAGCGCCGTAACTGCCGGGAGCGTAGCCGGCGCTCGGATACAGGACCTTGCCGTAATACTGGGCATCAGCGACGGCCAAAATGCAGGCAATAGCGACGAGAAGGAAGAGGACGACCTTGGAAGCTGACATGGTGGCACTCGAGTCAAGTGATATCCGTCAACTTTCACACGCCTGGCTTTTATACGGATCCGCGGATGTTTGCATAAAAGTGACAAAGTCGCGCAATTCAACGAAAGTACTCTCGATTGTGTTTGCATTCCGTGCTGCGATTGCTTGATACCTATTTTTTGATCCGAATAAAACCAACATTATCCCGGCTTTTGGTTACAACGTTTTTGCATGGGGAGACGATGTTCATATTCTGGTTATAATAAACTGCTTCTCTTGAAAGTTTCTGTTTGTTGAAGATGGACTTTAAGCGGTTCGTGCTAGTTTCGGGGTGGAATTGGAGGATTTGCGGCTAACAGGTCGGTATTGTTTGATGGGTTGGTCATGTTGTAGACATAGATTGACCGTAATGGAGCGTTAATGAAAACTGACAGTAACAGAGTGTGCGCATGGATCGATAGTAAGCTTGCAAAAAGTGTGCAGCACAAAGCTAGGACTATCAGCTAGTTTCGGCTATCTAATGTCGACTAAAAAGCCACACCACAGCTCACATTTCTATTTTCTATGTAATAACTCCTATTTCCAGCCAATTCAACCATGCCGTACCCGATCAACACCCTCCCATACCCCTTCAAAAAACGCCTACGCCAACTTCTGACCCCCTTCGAACTTTATAACCTTCAAATGGCTTCAGGTCACTTGGAAGAGCACCACTGCCTGTTGCCGTATCAAAAGAATCAGAAATATAATGAAATTATTTTCCAAAAAATTGCAGATAACAATTCTCTTTCATTTCATTTGACAACCCTCCCAAACTTTGGCACAGAAGATGCACCCTTTAGGCTCCGACTTATCGAAGCCCCCGACTTAACGCTTAAAAACTTTGACGACAAAAGTGATGTTTGTCGTCGTTTTCTCAGCCATGTACAACTTCAAAAAGTGAGAACGCTCAAATTTTGGAATCCTGTCATTACTCACCAATTTCTAACAGTCTTGGCAGAGAAAAAAATGAGATTAACCGATCTTCAAATAGTTTTTTCGAATGAAACCTCAACCTCGGTTTCCGGTGTTTTTCAAGGCATTTCCTACAATTCTGCACATTTCTTCGTACAACTACGCTTATGAAGGATGGGTCAAGGATATTTTAGACTACAAAATGTTTGGTCTAGAACAGTTTACTATCACATCATGCAGTTTTGACAAACTTTTTAGTTTTAGCCCTGAAGAAATGTATCAGTTCGTGAAAGTGGGTTTCAACTTGCTAAGAAAACACTAAACCATACAAGTTTTAGCTTCAACACTACAAGTTTAAAATGCAAATATGTTATGCCACTGAAAAAGACTATTCGATAGAAGTAAACAGTATTTTGCCGCTATTTAAACCGTATTTTAATATCGTGCATGAGCTAAGTGATTACGATGTATCATTCCTAATTCAACCTTCTCTTGCACATGGAATACCCCCACCTCCCGCAATGATTGTGCCGTACGAATATTATTTTAAGTTGCGACCTTCTGTCCAATGTGCTTTCAACCAATTGTTGTCTAAATTGACTTAATTTATTTTTTGACATTAATTTCATCGTAAAACCAGCCTAACGCCTAATTCTTACAAAAAACTACTACAAATAAAAAACTCAACAAATATTTTAACTTTGACCAGCCTTCAACACAAAAATTTTGACATCAGTCGTCTGTGTAGTGTCAATGGCAATGCTGTCGGTGTAAATCGCCGCAAATTTGGGGTCATTTTTCTCGAAGGAAAACTTGCCGGTCTTATTGGTCCAGGTGACGGTTTCGACGATGGTGACATCCCTTTCGACGAGTTGCTGCAGAAAGGCGGCTAGGGTGGATTCATTGCGGATGGCACAGCCGATGAACGCGTAAATTGGGATCGATTTGGCGTGAAGGAGGGTTGAAAGGGTGGCGGTGAGGTGGGGGAGGATGGAGGGGTCGTAAACGAGGTCTGGAAAGGCTTTTTTTCGGGACAAGTTTAAATTGAAAACTAAACTGACCAGCTCCAATGACGACATCCGGAATGGCACTATCGGCAATCTGGCTCATCTCAAAGTCAATCCAATTCAACGGCGCAACAGAAACAGTCCCAGTGGCATCATTATTCACAGCGTTGGATTCCAGCTGCCTCAAAACATTCGCATCGCCGTCGGTCAACAAGAAATCAGTGTCTTTCATGAAATTGCTCAAGTAAATCCCGGTAAAGCCGCATCCAGCGCCGAGTTCCAAAACTTTCTGAACCTCAAACCTCGGCAAAACTGTCTTACAATAGTTCGCCAGAATATACGAAGCCTGCCACGACGAAAGCCCAGTCGTCCCTTGCGAAAGTTGATTCACATGTTCCTCGATGAAAACAGCATCCACAGGCTCCTCCCAAATCATAAAAACCCGTGTAAATGAAGCCGCCGCGTCGGATAGCATCGCTCTTCGTTGGTAGAGAATCGGATAATCGTAGAATTCGCGCTGTTCGAGCTCATCGACAAGCTGTTTGAAGATGCGTTTTTCATAGGACGGCCTTGGGATGAAATTCGCGCAGAGAAGAGGGTCAAAAAGCGATTCCAGCTCGGGACGTTCCATTAATCTGGTAATGAACGCCTCGAAGATGGGTTTCGGGGGGAGATAGCCGGCGAGGTAGTAGGTGACAAACTTTTTGACGCTCTGGAAGTGGAATTTATATAAAAATATATATAATATATATAAATTTGAAGCTAAAATGCAAAAAAAAGTGAACTCACCTCATCCTCGCTTCCAAATATTGCGTCCACCTTGCCAGCCAGATCCCTTAAGGCTTTTCTGGACAATTTTTCCTTTGTGCACTTGGGCTCCATCGTAAATAGTCGATGGGGGCAGGTATTCGGGGCGTTCGTACGGGATTCGGTAATGCTCGCCGATGGCAATGCGTTTCTCGGTGGCGGCGATGAGCTTTTCGATCTGGGTAGGGTCGGTGAGCTGAAGAGAGTTGAATTAGGTCGATTTAAAGGGTAAAAAGTGGTAAACTGACCTTCGCGTTCTGGCGAAACTTGGTCGCAGCCTCCTTCCGAATGTACTCCCTCTCAACCTCGGTTTCCGTGGCAACGCTGGCCTCCCAGGTGTTGGCTATCTTGAGAATACGTTTATAGAGGCTTAGTACTTGGGATCGCTGGGACATTTAGCAAGTTTTGATGGGTGGCAAGAGTGATAGCCTGGGGCGATCAAGCTTGCAATTAGCGATTTCGAAAAAAATTAAATTTTTCAACAAAAAAACAAAAAACCTGTTCGGGACACTTTGCCAATCCTCATTGTTGACAGTTTCTTTTTACAATTTTATATATTTTTCTCCGCCAAATCCAACCCATTTCATCATCAATTCCTCCAAATGTTCTCCTGGGACAACCCCGACGTCCATGGCATGATCGACCGATACGTCAAGGCCACCTATCTCCCGCATCTTGGCGTCAAAACGAAGCCCCTCGAATCGTCCGCCTCCGAGATTTCTGTCGTCATCAAAACGCGATATCACGTCGACTTTAGCCGACATGCTGTTCGTCATCAGTTGGAAAAGCATCGTCGGCTGATTGCTACCGATGTGACAACCCCGGTCGTCAGCCACAAACGCAAAGTGCGCGAGGCCGAATCGCCGAGCACGTCGCCGGAGCCAGGGCACAGTTCCAAGGCCGAATCTGAAGAACCACCGGCTAAAATTCCCAAAGATGACACTCGATTCGAAACTCGAAGGATAACTGAACAAATTATTCGCCAGTTTATGTATAATGGAGGCCCTTTTGTGCCGCGCGTCGATCACTTTGTGCCGGCCAGCGATTCGACCTGGAAAGTCAACCCAAAAGTGCTCGCTGAAAACATGGAAGCTTCGGGAACGGGTCCCAAGAGAAATAGTTACCCCTATGAAGATATCGATTACATTGATCCTGCCGATATTTTGCCTTTTTATAAGCAATGATTTTGCCATTTTGACAGTTTTTACCGGTTTTTGTTGTTGTGTTTTGTTGTAAATTGAGTTATAAACAGTTTTCAATTTTAGTTATTCAGTTTTTTGCTTTGTATTTACCGTTTTATCACGGTTTTGTAATAAAAATGTCACAAATGCATCGCATACTCATCGAAAATGGTAACTCCCTTTCCACTGCCTTTGTAGCTCAGTCGGTTAGAGCGTCGGTCTAATAAGCCGAAGGTCGTAGGTTCGACCCCTGCCAGAGGCAATTATTTTTTGTAATTTTTATAAACTATATGTTTACACAGTTTAAACAACTATATGCTTTTTATGCTTTATTTCATTCTCACCACTGTATCAGTTTGCCACAAAACCAATCAGAACAAATCCAGTAAGCACAAGTTCAAGAAGAATTCCACGCCCGTTTGAGCCGTTCGTCAAATCAAATGCAGTAATGTTACGAATCCAATCGTTGTCAATCGTCGTGTTCTCAACCGTCATGTTGTCAAAGTTTGTAAACATTGTTGCCATCGTCGTCGTCGTAGTCGCCGGCAGACGCGGCGGGGTTGGCTCTAGCTCGTAATTGATATTGGCCATTTCTGTTCGGATACCGCACAGATGTAAGTTGGCATCACAAGTTTTCAACTCTTCCTGTGCAAAGGCAGGGTCGCAATTTTGATCACTGCACGCCACACCCTGGGAGTACAGTTGAGTTCGGCCATTGATACCAAGAGAGTTGCCGGTGGTGCAAGCGATGTATTCGTCGTCTCCACAGAGTTGGATGTAACAACCAATTGCGTGGTTCTTGCTGTCCAGGAACAACATCATCGAAGATACAACATCGGCATCCATTTTGGACACGTCTGGCAAACCGTCCTTAATGTACATTTGCCACTTTTTAGGGAAGACACGCATAAACAGCGATGTGCGCATTTCGTTGCGTTTCCGTTGAGAGTACGCCTTCTGTCGCCAAATGTTATTATCAGACGTGGCACTCGCGTCGGGACAGGAGAATTTGACTTCTTGTTCGAGATCACAGTCGTACGTCTGTAGTTTAAATTTTGATAAAACTGAAGGCCAAAACTTTTGATGACATACCATGAGGGAAAACAGTCCAGGCTTAACCTTTTCATACCCGAATTGGCATCCCTCCACGATGGACCGTCTCATATTTTCGAGCAAATCCACAACTGTCTGACGTTCTGCATTACTCATAATGCCATCTCCATCGGTGTTTTGACCACAATGTTGAACCGGATAGTTGTCAACAAATGGAGCCAGCATATCTTTTTCACGATCTGCTGAGCATACTTGGGCCGTCGCTGGCTTTGTTAGCCCGAGAATCAGGATCAGTGCCGCAGAGGCGGCGATGGTCACCCCTCGCATGGGTAGGAGTTTTCAGCGTATGGCGGTCTGGGGAATTGGAAGGGTTTTGAGAGGCGTTTTGGTGGTAGAAATTTGCATTTGGAACTTGAAAGAAGGTTAATTTTGGTTTTTGTATTAAACAACTTTTTTTCGTTACCTCTGCGAATAAAAGAAAAAGTTAAATAAAAACAGCTTTTAGAACTTAATTTAGTTTGGTCTGGTTGATATGATTCGACGCCCCACCACCTGCCTTTGTAGCTCAGTCGGTTAGAGCGTCGGTCTAATAAGCCGAAGGTCGTAGGTTCGACCCCTGCCAGAGGCAAATACTTTTTGTAATTTTTTACAATTTCAATGATAATACAGTTGCAGAATTTAACACATTTATCAAATATTCACAAAACCAATCACAAAAAAGGTAGTTACGATAAGTAGGGACAATCCTTGACCGTTTGAGCCGCTAAAAAGTTCAAATCCCTGGATATCGCGAAGGTGGGCATTGGGCACTGTCGTCTTGTCCGTGTTCGGTGGCACTGTTGTCGTTGTCGTCGTCGTTGGCATCGTCGACGGTTTTGTTGAGACTGTAACGTCTTCTTTGGCGGTCGTCGGCAGGATTAGCCCAAAAATCAGGATGAACGCCACAGAGGCGGTGACGGTCATCGGTCGCATCGGTAAAAGTTCCAGGCGTATGCCGGATTGGGGGGGGGATGGAATGGTTCTGAGGTGGTGTTTCGGTGGGGGGAATTTGCATTTGCCGTTTCTCAGAGTGAAATTCCAGTTTTTTTCTTTAATTTTGTATAATTTTTTTAGGTTAAGTTTTTATCTCAAAAACTACCCCCTGAACTTCCACCCTTCCCCATTACCCCAGCCTGACTACACATTGTCTGAAGGATTAACAATCCAACGCGATGTGACTACCCACCCGTCGGCTGCCAACAATTTCCACACTTCTTCCCCGAAAGCTACATATCCACAATGGATTTAAATGGCTTAAGTTTTCGAGATTAAATATTTCCATCCTGCACCTTTTTCCAGGCTTTCAGCCATCCCACAGACAATACCCGCCTCATCTCGACCCACCATTATGCCGCCTTTGCAATTTACTACGTATTATTCTCCGTTTTTACCGTTGAATATTTTTAAGCATAATAAAAATTCTTTTTTGGCTTTTGTTGTTTTTGTTAAATGCACAGTGGTCTCACTTGGCTTGGAGGGCCATGCAAAAAACGCCTAAATAAGTCAAAGATGAACGACTTGACTCAAATTCTGTTTTTAAGCGACTAATGCGTTCTCTGGCTGGGTTATTTATAGTTTGATGGAAGTTCTCTGCCCTAATTTGGGGTTTCAGGACATAAAATGCGTTAGTCAACTATTTTACGTCATTTGCGTTGGCGCGATGTCCTTAACCGACCAAACCAGACTGTTTATTGAGCTAAAAGTGCCAAAAACACCCGCCTTGGGAGACTTGTTTACCTTTTTCATCAATAAGAATAATTAATGGTAAAAAGTAACATTTCTTTGTGGATGCCATTAGTTTAGTTTCGACACCTGCTTGATTATGGCAAGCTCTGGAGGCAATTATTTTTTATAATGATGTTTTCGATCACGCGAGTCGGAGCTAAACTTTTTATCGTTACATTTACGTTTATTTGCATATTAATTGCCGCCGGCAGGCTAGGGTAGACATTACATCATGCAGGATTGAAACAATTTCTGCTTTTTATAACCCTGGAAAGCGCGTTGAGTCCATGTCGCAGCAACGCTGCAAAGGGATTTACTTTGGCTTTGGTTATCAATCATGTTTTTCTTTTCACTCCATTGTTCGGGGAGCGAGTTAAAAACTTTTATTTATCAAAAAAAGTGCAGTGAGTTAGGCTATTAATCATGGGAGTCTCACTTCACTTGCATGTTCCCTGTTCGAATTGAATTGTTTTTGTGAACTTTTGAAAAATTTACAGTACACTTATCCTTAACTCAATTTTGGATAGCTTTATCAAAAACAAAAGAGTCCATCCTATGCAGTTCCTTCCTTTTTATCAGTTTATCATGCCCATCTATCTTTTTAACTAGCTCAAATCATTGTGAATCGTCAAATTTGTGTCATAACGCACGTCTTCCACTGTTTCGGCGTGCTAAATAGCCGTCTGGAAGCGTCTTCGAGACAAAACGCAGCTGTTTTACAATCTTCCGTCATCACTGGGTGGGGTGGGTGCCAAAAAACATCAAAAAAAGTTGCGTTTTTGTCAGTGATGATGCCACTGTCCTCAAAACTCACTCAGTGCACGAGACAAGGGATAGTTGTGTTTTTATCTTTTGAAAGGACAATGCGGTTTGTGTTTTCGATGTTTGTTAATTTTACTATACGGTGCCATGTGTTGCCTCTAAGATTCTAAGATTACGAAAATGATTTCTTTGTTAGAAATTCCGAGAAAACTGACCATTACAAATCGTCTTGTTGACATTAAAAACAGAGGATAGCATTGCCGTATGAAAGTAGTATTAGTTTTCTATGCGTGACTTTGATGGAAAGCCTGTTCTCGATGAAACAACTGTTGTTGTTTATCATTTTTTAGAATTGCGTCGAGTTTCACGGGGTCCGTTGAAAGTTCGAAACTGATTTATTGAATGTGATAGTTTGTCTGGGTTATGTTCAGCGTGTTGGGTGGGTAGTCTTTGGCCGATGCCACACGTGGTTAGGGTTTTCTTTCATAATTAGGGATGCAGTAAATATTAGTTTATTGGCATGCGTGTATTTTTAGAAGGTTGAAGGTTTCTTGCTTTTGATACGAAAACAGCGCGCTGAAAATTTTTGCATTTTTTTTATTTTAACAGTTTCAAATTTAAATTTTTTACACTTTTATCATAAAAACACCACCCCCACCCCCTTAACCCCATCAATGCCAGCTTACATCTAACCCCATGCCCACCCTTCCCCACTTCCTTGAAGCAGGAAATAAAAAAACCCCAAAAATCCTACCCCGCTTCCATAAACGGATTCTAATTGGGCTCGTCAGATTTTCCCGATCCAAAGAACAGTTTCCCCGAATAAAAGGGCCATGAAACCGGCACCCATATTCATGATGCATCCATCTGTCAATTATAGCGCTCCCCAATGATAAGACATAAGACAGGCGTGCCTCATCGAGAACATCAGTGTCCTTTTTGACTAATTCGATTGTCACATACATGAAGTATGCTGCTCCGTTATGTTTGCAGCCTGTGTATTCCGCTTTTGCAAACAAGGATTCTAACTACCCCTGCCCTACCGCTAGTATGTCCATGGCATTTACACACCAACCATTTCGGGGGTATACTGTAGGTGCCGATGTTTGGCTCGTTGGACTTGACCTTGGCGCTAAATTTAGTGCGGATATAAATTGTTATGCAGGCGAAGCTTTCGTCGCCTACTACTTATTTTTGTTTTTGATGGCATTCGGGTTTTATTTTACGGTTTAGTGGAGGTCAATGCGATTAACTTATTATTTTATATTCTTAATAAGTTTAAAGCGTGAGAAGTGAGTGAATAGTGAGAAAATGGATGCATGGGAGGACAAGCTCGGTCAACTTGCTTTGCGATTCATCACATCACTTGGGCAAGGCGACAGACGGCGGCTGGAAAGTGTAGTTGGCAGCGGTTTAGGGGTGGAAATTATTTAGAAATTAAGACTTCCTGAATTTGGGATTTGGTTTTGAAAAAATTAAGGGCTATAAAGAGCTGCAGGTTTATTTATTTACGACACACAGTAGAAAAGTGCATTTTTGTTTGTTTTTGTCGAATTCTGCAATGAAAAACGTACTTTTATCAGTTCATTTTTATTTTTATTTGTCTTAATTAACCACCCCTAAGTAAATTTTAACAAAAAACCAAAATCAGCACCTCCCACGCCCCCCTAAAACCATCCTCCCCCATCCCAAGGAAACCAAACCAGCCTTTTCCCCTTTTTGTTCCAACCCAGCCCAAATTGCTTCCCCGCTCATTTTTGGAAGTCCAGGGATACGCAGAGCCTTCTCGATTGCCTAATACCGCCAAACTACGTCTTTCCGCACTGTTTCGTCAAGACATGAGTGTCACAGAACCTATTACATATGGGACCTTTCCTGCGGCAACTCGACTTTCTACCCCTCAAAACAAAGGCCAAGCCAAGCCAAGTCGAGCCGTGAAGTTTCATTTTTGAAACACTAAAGCATACGTTTCTTTCCTGGAATTACATTACGGCTGGGATGGACTGCGTTGGTGGGCAGCTTGAAACAGTCTAATCTTCTTTTGGAAAGCTTCTTCGGTGCAGGGTTGAGTTTCTTATCTCGTGTTAGTCGAGTAACTCAAGTTTCAAGACTGTTTGTAAAAAGTTTGCAGCCAGGTGTTAGACAATGTTTGAACATTGGAAACACTTTTTGGTATGCTTGTAATGTGCTACAAATGTTATTATCTGTCGATTCAATCACAATTACCACCTTTTTGAACGACTTTATAAAGTTACTCGCAATTTTTGTCGGTTTCACTTATCAACTTAACCGATTCTGGTTACTGTAACCCGTAAAACTACATTTTAACGGTACTCATTGACGCCTTATCTTAATATAGTTATGTTTTTCACCTATTTCATGCGTTAATCGTATTTTAATATTACAATTTTACACTTTTTGAAGTCGTTTTCAACCAGATTTGTATTATTTATTCACCAATTTATTTCCTTACACCTCTTTACGTCTGAATTCGTATGTTTTTTCAATTCAAAACAAGCATGTGCCATTTTTTTCTTTGATAATGCTGTCCGCGTCCTCAAAAAAGCATCTCCCCAATTTAAAGCCAAAAATTGTCTGCGCTTTTTCCGTGCAAAAGTCTAACCGACTTCCGTTGAACATGCTGCCAAAAAAACAATGTCCCTAACTGACCATTACCATTTGCCTTCAAACCAAATTAACCCAAATTACAGTTTTGCGTGCCATGTTATAACTGTGTAATTTGAAAATTCAAAGTATTGTGCATGCCGTTTGTTAAGGGTTGCAAATTTGGATAGTATCTGGCACTGGAACGTTTGCAGAAGTCAAACCCGTCAAAGTTACAAATTTTTGTTTGTATTTTGAATCCGATTTCTAAATTTCGTAAAATTAAGATAAGAACTGGTTTGTATTTCCAAATCCCTCTCGAAAAAAGGGTTACAGATGAGATTAAGTATCAAAGCTCTTTCTCTGTTGGCAGCCAAGCCGAGGGGGTTTGTGTTTGCCTACTTATGTTAGCCAGGAAAACCGTAAATTTTCATTTTCAAAAAACTAGTTTTCCTAAAATAAGTAGACCTATAACTGCCCTGGCGCGTCTCTTATGCGATTCACTGCCGGGGGCGATGAATAGCGCTGAGTAAACGGAAGTTTTTTATATTAATTTTGAAAAACTTTATAGAATCCGAGTTTTTTTGTGAATACATTTCAAGGTTTCAAAAAGGTTGTAATCCTTGCAGTTGACACTCGAGACTGCATAACCATAAGACGGACGGACGTCATATGGAATTTGTTCTATGATTTTAAAAATCTCAAAAAACTAACATGTAACATGTAGAACGTGATTGGTTTACAAGCCTTCTGGAATGAGTTGAGGGTGCCCTTTCAGCCACCTTACGACATACATAATGTATTTAGACATAAACATGTTAACCTTATGATTTCCATGAAGTCATGAAGTAGTACATACTTGATTTTAAATGTACATATTCACTATTCTGGAGTCTGTTTTTTGTTGTAATACAACTGTCAAATGCAGACTGAAGGTTCGGTTTTTGAACATCTTTTGCACACCATGCGTGTTTACTGTAGGTTTTGTCTAGTCTGAGTTGAGTTGAGCCAAATGTAAAAATATTACATGCAACCACCCCAAAAACACCAAATGTATCACAAAAATATTCACCATGTAACAATACAAATGCCCTTGCCCGCTCGAGCGTACAAAATTCTGCACAGCGTATTCCTCCCTTTTTTGTTTAATTTTATTGCAATTGCAAAGCAGTCGACGCCGATTTTGTTTTCGACATGTGAGTTGGCCTGGCCGACCTGCACGAACCTCACTAGTATCCTTCCTTCCAATTTATGTCATTCACTTTTCTAAAAACCCTGGCTTTCAATGTTTTTCGGGTTGCTGGGCCGTGCCAATACGTGAATTATACTTCGTCTGAAAGTTTGCATTTTGAACCCTATGAAATTTTGTTTCGCCGACGGCATTCTGTCTAAACCCACCCATAAAACCCAAATCCATTGACTGAATAACTGTACGCAAAAAGGTCATTTTGTACATATTGCCGTAAGCAGACTTAGTATGTTACATCCGACATTGGAAAAAAGGGAAAAAAGTTAATTAGGAAATGGCTTTGAAGCATTTTGTAGGCTGGATGTTCGTTTTTGGGGTTTGAATGGGTATTTCTATGTAGCGTATTAAACATGTAAAACTACTTTTGATAATTTTAAAACTATTTTTGGAGCACAAAAATCTTACATAGTTATGGTACATTCGATTTGTAAAATTTTGAGCAATTTTTGTTTTTGCGCGGTCGGACCACCCACGGTGCGTGTAAAAACACACCCTGGGTGGTCTTAAAAAATTTCACTTTTACCATTATTACTGTAATTCAAACCTCCTTCCAGCTTCTACCCACCCCAAAAACCGAAGATAACCTTAATCCAGCCATTTTTTCGCCCATTTCCACAATGCCATTCATTCGTGTTTTCGCCCTCATATTTACATTTTTTTGTTTTCATCCTACAACAAATTACCCCATTTTCCATTCATTATTGTCGCCAAAGTCTATAGACAGCTTTTCCGCCAACTAACTCATATTAAAATACAAAATGTCTAAACTAAAGTCTGGCAAACTTTTATCCGTCTGGCACCCTTCAAATTTGTCATTATGAATTCGCCGAAATGACAAATCCGTATATTTGCTTTTCCTCACAGCTGAAAATTGCATTGCTTTGATACACTTGGACACTCACAAAACTCACCAACTTGTGTAGTCGTCATTTTCATGTACAATGCTCAACTCAATGTTACCGTGTTTTTCGGATAGTAACTAACAGTAACAGCCGTTATGACTCCGCCCCCTTTTTGGTCGGGTTCCTAGGGCGCAGATTTTTATGTAATTTCTATACATACTAGCCGTCAAAAGGAGGTTTTGCACTTACTCGCGTACTTAGATTATCGTTTTCATGCGAAAGGGGCCACTTCAGTTGCAATAAAATACTTCCATTTTCGGTGTTTTTTACTTCCGTCTTTTGTTTCAAACTTTGGTAATGACATTTGCGTCTGTTGTGATGTTTGACATTTTTGATTTTTTACGTTTTTGTTATCAGTTCATTGATCGGACATCAGTTGGATGGACGGAATATCAATGTTTCGGCGGCTACATGGGCATATATGACTGGGCTTTTTGTTGTTTTTGTGCCATTGCGCCGCGTGCGTTATCGCGGGTGTTAATCACTCTTTGACTGTTTGCGTGTTTCGTGATGCAATTTTAATTTAAAGTAGTATTCGCCTTGCAGGATATCATCTTGACGCCTCCAGTGCGGCACATTTTCAACAAGTTATCGTCGATTTGAATCTGCAAAACGCGGACCCCTGCCCATTCCGCGCCAATGCTCAGTGATGTGGATGGTGGGAACGCCGCGGACGGCACTGCTAGTCCATCGTTCGACGATACACAGGGTTATGCCGTCTTAGCGCAGGGGATGCCCGTAGCAATGGCCAATTTCACGGGGAAGGTTATCACTGCGGCTATTTCCAACGGGCTTTCAAGTGACGGCGAAGGTACTGAGCTTGTCGAAGCCGAAAATGGTGAAGCTACAGTTATCAGTGCCATGCTTGGTAAGTATTTTCCACTTTTTATCTACGCTAACATGTAATTTTGCTCAAATTATGGCCTAATTTTATCACCAAAACGGCTTCAAGTGTCAAAAACTCAAAAACCGCCTGAGGCAAAACTGCTTTTATGAGGTTCGTCGGGGCATAAGTGCCGATTACTTTGTAAAAACAGGGTTCTTAGTATATTTATGTTGCCCAACCAAAGGTTATCGTAAACTTAATCTAATCGTAGACTGAACGGTTTCCCCGAAAAGGGGGGATATTATTTTGCGTTAGGCCGCTAAACCGCTAAATAGTTCAAATAGTATTCGTTTTCGAGCCAATGAAAGTAATGTAACCACCAATTTGGGCATGTAATTTTTTGTAAATACATACCGTGACGTTAACACTGTACCTTGATCTGGCTACATAGACAGTCATAATGTGTCTATTTGCAAATGTAATTCAAATAAGCATGCAAATCGGTTTCAGACGACGGAATGCTGTCTTCCTTATCATTGCTCTTCACATTTGTTATGATTATTATGTGTATAATTGGGACTATAAATAATATATTGTCGCTGATAATCTTTACTTCTCCGTCGTTCCGGAAACGATCGATAAATATATTGTTGGCAGGGCTGAGTGCCAGTGATTTGGTTTTGCTCATTTTGGCGATACCGGTATTTTCGTTGAGTCAGATTCAAAAGTATATTCCAGGTGAGCGGGTTTTTCACTGTCAAAATTTTCGTGCTGTAAAATTTTATTATTGCGTGATGATGTTTGCAATCGGGCAGAAGTTTAAATTATATTTCTTATAAATGCAAAATAAAAAACAAAGTTTTTAAAACCATAAGTATTTATGTCAAAAAATTTTTAATTATGCGTTGTATTTCAGCATTTTCAATCAAAATGACGGCCAGACTTCTTGTCTACGCCTATCCCGTAACTCTGATGGCACAGACTATGTCAGTTTGGATGCTGGTAAGCATCACTATTGACCGGTATCTCGCTGTATGTCATCCTTTCGCGGTTCGGATATACTGTACAACGTTAGTTTCGCTTTTCACCCTTTTCGAATCCGAATTGACCGACATTTCTTCAGAACCCGCGCCCTCACAACAATAGCCGTCATCGTAATCTTCTCTGTCGGTTACAACTTTGTCCGTTTCTGGGAATACACAATCAACCTCGATGAAGGTATCCCCGATGAAGAGGTCATTGTCGGCCGTCTCCGCCAAGATTACTGGTTCATGGTACTGTATCAAAACATTGCCACTCTTATCACGCAGTTTGTTTTACCGCTACTTGTTTTGTGTGTCCTTAATCTTCAGGTGAGCTATCTTTAACTTTTTAAGTTTCAAAGTTAAGTTGATTTGTTGTTTTAGGTAGCCCGAACAATCCTCCGTGCCGGTGAAACCCGTCGCGAACTCGTGGCCTCCGAAAAACGCGAACACAGCACCGCCAAGATGATGCTATTCGTGGTCATTGGTGAGTAAAAACCTCTCCACGGCCTTTCACGTGCCGTTTTTTTCCAAGCCCACTCAATAAACCAATGCCTTTTTTAGTCTTTCTTTTTTGCTACACGCTGTCATTCTGCCTAAATGTCATGGAGATGGTCGATCCAAGCCTGTTCACAACTCCCTTCGGCTTTCTCTTGAACGACATAAACAACATTTTGGTCGTGTTTAACTCGTCCTCAAGCTTCATTTTCTACACAAAGTACTCGTCACGGTGAGTGGAGCATTACTTACTTGTTGTTTTGTAACTTTATCGCAAGTTTCAATCTGTCATGTTGCAGCTACCGCGCCCAATTACGTACCATGTACGGCATCCGATACATCGTGGCTCGGTGTTGCTTCATTTCGGGTCGGAACACCATTAACGGCAAATCAAGAGTCGACGAATACACAACTTTGTCGGGATTCAGCACACGGCAGACGATGTACTGTACCAATGCGACATCGAAATCACAAAAGTCCGTAACTTTTGAACGCAAATATTAGGGAAGTGCATCGTTATTTGATGAGAAGTTTGTAAAAAGTTATTAATTACAATTAGTTACAACATGGGTTGATTCTCACTATGTGCCAATTATTAAATTTGCTGCATTGCAGTTTTATTTGCGATCTTTGATGATTGTTGTCAGGCCATATCAGATTTTGTGGATTTTTGGATGTTTTTAGAGTGTATTTGATCTCAGAATAAAAAACTAATAAAAAGTTTTCTGTCATTCGAGCCGCGACCAAAAAGAAATTTTAAAAAAGTGTTTATAATGTCAAAGCATACAATGAATATATGAACATTATCCATTTGTCAACAACAAATATAATTTCCACCAAAAAAACCTTATTATACGTATTCTGGCTGAGATCGATTGCACAAAAATGACGGAAGAAAGTGTGTGACTATACAGTTAAGTGGCGAGAGAGAGCGAGATTCATGGTGTTTCAAACATGGAATTCTTGTGATTGGTTTGTGTGCTGCTGCGTTACAACTTCAGTGAATGCTAATGTTGAAACTTGTTGTCAAACTTGGAAAAAGTTAGAACTTAGACATAATTGACCCAAGCATAGGGATTTCGTGCCCGTTTGACGTCTGACATCCAGGAATAGGGGTTGCGAGACTTTTTGTCGAAGGTCGGGTAGTAGGCACGCTTCGAGGCGGAATCCTCGGCGAGGGCTAGCCAGGCATAGGGGTTGCGACTGCGTTTTGAGGGCTGGAAGTTATTTTTAGTTATTTTGGATGGTAGATGCGTGGGTGGGGGGCTTACAGTATTGGTGGCCATCCAGGAGTACGGATTGCGAGAAACAGGGCCGACTGGACGTTTATAAAGGGGAAGTTCATCGGGAGCGAAGGCGCTGAGATTGTCAGGGATGCGTTTTAGCCAGGCTGGGCCTTGGTAGGGGGTGCTGACTTCTGAAAATACTGTAATGAAGTCATTTTGATTACGTTTTTGGAGGTTTTTACCAGTTTTGTCAGTCTCATCAACCGGAACATCAGCCATCACAGCAATACCGCCAAGAGCACTGGCGAAGATAAACAATATCCAAGGTTGGGACAGCATTTTGAGGACAAAATAAGTAAGTAGCTGTCGAAAAACCTGCAAAATATCACGTTGTTCAAAAACTTGCAATAAAACCGCCTGTTTGCCACGTGTTTCCGCGTTCAAATATATACCCCCTGGCAAACTGATCAAAACAGAGCAATCCGATATCACTGCCAGATTGGCCTTACCGACCTAGTCAGGATTACTAATCTATCACAAGGAAGAACAAGAACAAGGACAACCTTCTCGATCAGATTGACTCCCCATGGCTTCATGACGTTGGCGAACTGCTATTCTACTTTTTCAAGATCCCCAATCACTTTCCCATCGCTTGGCAACGTTCAAAAAACCCCAGGTTAACCCAGAGGCCACCACGCGGAACCCAAATGACGACAGTTGTCATCAATCTTGGACTTTGTGCTTTGAAGCAGTGCACACGAAGATCCGCAAATAGTTTTTGTTTCAACAGAGAAAAGGCAGGGCATAAACCCGGGTCGGCCTCATTTATCATTGACAAACTTAACTTAGAAACTATCGAGCAAATTTACCCTGCAAGTGAAACTAACACAAGTCCATGAAAAACCGCTGTAACTCTCGTCAATCCCAATAGGCCCATCTGGGCGGGCACGGACTGAGTTCAGATGCCGTCAGTCACCCACTCTGAGCCATGGTTTTCCATGACTTTGCATTGCCCGTCTCGCAAGTGACATGTAAAAACATTAGGGAAACAGTTGGCTTAACAGCTTAATGAAAGCGTCGCGAGCTAAAATTAGCAATTGTGCTTCAAAGAAGTGAAATGCAATGGGGTGAAGATTCACAGGAAGTCAAAAAGCAAAATTATTTTGATAAGTATTTCCGGTATCGCTACAAACTATGTGATTTAGGCGGTTACGTAGAGGTTTAAGTGGATTATGGCTTCATAAAGTTGCAGGAAACTGGAAAAAATCACGTTCCGACTTGGCAAAGGCCCATAAAACCGATAAAACGCGTCTGTCTCGAGCCCTAGGGGGTCTAAAGTGGGGCGTCACCGATCTAGATGACATACAACAGGTGCCAAATTACCAGTGGCATAAAGTTCCGATACTAGTAGACTTACGCAAAGTCTGCAGGTAAAAAAGTGCCAGTTAATGTGCCGCTGACTAACAAAAAACGTTCTTTTCCAGTAACTTGAGCAGAGATCGACTTTTTTCAACCGCCCAGATTACGGAACTGACAATAATTGTAGTTTTTACCTTTCAATTTCCACAAAACGACTGGCAGTAGTGACTCACTGCAAAAGCAAAGCACAATTTTGACGAAAACAATGTCTACAAACTTAGCAAGATTACAGTATCCTAACATATTTTTTCAGCATTCAAATGACGCAAAAAATATATCAAATTTAGCTACAAGATTCAAGTATCACAAAACCCACCCATAGCCCTGATATATGCCATGCCACTTTGTGAGTAAATCCCAAATGAATTGAAGTGGCACCCGCCCTCTCGCGGTTACTTTTATGTAAACCGCGACCCCGACAAACGGGAAATAAAACAACCCCTACGGCGGTGATGGCATCCAAAAAAGCGGTCGCGGTTCTGTTCTTTCATCGGCATTTTTGATGGTTCCGATGAAAGAAAACGATGAAATTTCTGATTCGGGAAAAGGCGCGCCCTTTCTCGTGCTCTCGATTGGGAAAGCGGCCGCCGTTTTTTATAAGTTTGAAAAGGATGGCGACCAAAGCCCAATTAATAAGAGCCAAGCGGCTTGAAGTGGTTCTTAGGCGGTTGAGATGGGCGTTCTTATGGCGGAATCTCATAAAATTGGAAGTGAAACAATGAAAATTTCATGATTACGGTATTGGGAGAAACAGAAGACCAACGTCACGAAATCAGAAGTTTTTTCAACCAAAGAAGAAACTGAAAGTAAAGAGAGTGCTTAAATCCTTGCCGTTTGTCGTCCTGGGGGGTGCTTACATGTACATGCATGGCAAAGATAACTTTCGAGAGAAAAAAGGAGGGCAATGCACGGAACAATTGGGGTTTCCGGACCATCTACGGATTACTTTGATGGACGGTGTAGGGCAACGCAAAGTTTGCCGATAGACACGGGGCACTGATTTACACACGTCAAACGGAAAGGAAGGTTTCCAGTGTTTTGAAATGACGCCCACAACTAGCGGATGCGTTTATCGTTTTTGGGCCCATTTTGGAAGAACATGGCCTCCTCCACCAAAATAGCCCTCAAAATCAGTAAAGTGACGTTTTTCCAATTTGATAACGCCAAAAAAGGAAGTTTCACGCTTCAAACTTTTATCAAATTTAACTTTAAAACGCTCTTCTCAGTCACTGAGACCAGCTAGTGACATCTCAACAAACATGTTCCTCAATGTAGTCATTTTTATTTGGCATTCGAAACAGCAACAAAGTTAATCCTCTAAATGGCATTATCATCAATGACGGACATAAAAAAATAAGACTGAATCACTTATTTGCATTTATACACTTCAAAGGAATGAATAATGCCATTCAAACTGCTTGCTACAAATAAACTGCCATGCCAATTTGTGTCATTTGAATCGTAAAAACAGAAAATCATAACAACAGCCACTTATGCAGTTCCAAATCCGGCAGCTCGTTTGCCATAATAGCCATATCCAGTGCTGTAGGGGATGCCGAAAGCGCCGTAACTGCCAGGAGCATAGCCGGCGCTCGGATACAGGAACTTGCCGTAATACTGGGCATCAGCGACCGCCAAAATGCAGGCAATAGCGACGAGAAGGAAGACGACGACCTTGGAAGCTGACATGGTGGCACTCGAGTCAAGTGATATCCGTCAACTTTCACACGGCTGGCTTTTATACGGATCCGCGCATGTTTGCAGTGAAGTGACAAAGTCGCGCAATTCAACGAAAGTACTCTCGATTGTGTTTGCATTCCGCGCTCCGATTGCTTGATACCTATTTTTTGATTCGAATAAAACCAACATTATCCCGGCTTTTGGTTACAACGTTTTTGCACGGGGAAAAGATGTTCATATTCTGGTTATCATAAACTGCTTCTCTTGAAAGTTTCTGTTTGATGAGGATGGACTTTTAGCGGTTTGTACTAGTTTCGGAGCGCAATTGGAGGATTTGAGGTCTGATGCGGACAAATGATGTAGGCAAAATGAAAAAAGCATGACCGTGGTTGCGCATCGGTTGAAGTCGGCGAAAACGGATTTGCGCAAGGATCAATGAAACCGAAGTCATGTGTGGTGCCACGACAGCGCCCTTGCTATTAGCGCTTGAAAAGCCACCACACTGCACTTTTTTTTATATAAATCTATTTCTTTCCAGCCAATGCAACCATGCCGTACCCGATCAACACCCTGCCGTATCCCTTCAAAAAACGCCTTCGCCAACTTCTGACTCCCGTCGAGCTTTACCAACTTCAAAACGCGACAGGACCTATGGATGAAAACCACTATCTTCTTCCGCTTATAAAACGCAGAAAATGTTATACGTTAAACAGCACAACAACTCCCGATAATGAGCTTGTCATTGAATGGTTACTCAATGATCAACATCGTAGTCACATAACAGAAACGAGTTCCTACGTGTATCAACCAGTCAGATCAGTGATTTTACAAAAATTTCATGAAAGCCATTTGTCTGATCCCAAATTTCACCATATTATTTTTGACAAACTATATAGCTTAGAATTTCATGATACCATAATGACCGAATCTTTGTTATCGGCTTTTGCGAAGAAGCAAATACGTGTTACTGATGTTAAGGGATGCTTTCATGAAGAACAGTACCCCGACGGTTTTCATCGCATTCCTGCCTTTGTTGCTGCATTTCCAGCAGTAACAAACCTTAAACATCCATGTTCTGCATATAAGGGATGGCTGCAAGATCTTTCGAAACTAAAAAAATATGACTTGGAAGATTTTTCTATCTCATCTAATAGTTTTGAAAAGCTGTTCAGTTTTCATCCAAAAGAAATGCTAAAATTCATAAAGGTTAGTAAAAATTTAAATTTAATTTTTTTACAGATAAATGTTTTAGCGTCAAAGCAAACACAATGAAGATTTTAGTTTGCATATGGATTATTATGTTAACGACATCACTCCAATTGAGTTGGAACGAATTCAATCTTTGTTTGAACCGTACTTTGAGCAAGAAGATAGTCTGTCTGATTGTCACCTTTCGATGTGTATTTTGACTGTGCCTGATGACTTGAGAGATTGGTATTATTTTAAACTTCGATCAGTTTCTTATCATGCTTTCGCTCATTTTGCATGTGCTTTCAATTTTCAACAACGACATGTTGGTTGTTCTGTTTCTATTTAAAATCACGCTTTTTTCGCACTTTAAATATTAATAAATAAAAAATTTGAGCAGTTTTTTGCATACGATTTGATAGTAGCAATAAAAAATTGTTAAAGTTTATATGTGTGATGAAAGAGGTGTAAACTACATATGATAAACCAAGTTGCGCAAGAATCGATGGTGAGCTGACCGATGAGGTGTATGAGTACAGTGTAACGACATCGGCGCAGCGAGTCCTTGCTATGGCCGACTAAAAAGCCATCCTATCGCATCCATACTTTTTTTTTATATAAATTTGCAACTTTCCAGCAAATTTAACCATGCCGTACCCAATCAACACCCTCCCCTACCCCTTCAAAAAACGCCTTCGCCAACTTCTGACTCCCGTCGAGCTTCACCAACTCCAAAAAGCCACAGGACCTTTAGATGAAAATCATCACCTCCTTCCACTTATGAAAGTCCAAAAATGTAACTATCTATACAGCAACACAACTTCCGATAACGAGCTCGTCGTTTGGTACTACGATTATGGTCCTCGGAACTACATAACGGATGCTAGTCCATACGTGTATCAACCGCAAGACATGGCAGTTTTGGAAAAACTTCACGAAAGTCATTTGTCGGACCCCAAATTTCACCATATTCTTTTTGAGGGACTAATACACCTTAAGTTTCGCGATACTGTAATAAGTGAATCTCTGTTGCTAGCCTTTAAAGAGAAGAAAATAGGGGTAACCCAAGGTTTTGAAACACATGGTCCGCTTCAAGAACAGTACCCCGCCGATTTTCACCCACTTTGCGCGTTTTTCGCCGCATTTCCTGCCGTAACGTGCTGTTTATATCCATGCTCCGCTTATGAGGGATGGTTGCAAGATCTTTTGAAGCTGAAAAAATATGATTTAGACAATTTTGTAATAGAATCTGACAATTTCAAAAAGTTGTTCAGTTTTCACCCGCAAGAAATGCAAAAATTTATCAAGGTTGGTTTAAGTTTAAAATCACTGTTTGGAACTGAATAAATTTTTAGCGTCAAAGCAAACACAATGATGAGTTCACTTTAAGTGTTCTATACAAAGTTGATGACATCACCCAAACAGAGTTAGAACGTATTGATTCATTTTTTTACCCGTACTTCGAATATGATAACGGCATAGAAAATTGCAACCTTAGGTTGAGTATTTCCACGTCTAATGCACGGAAGTATTATGTTTACAAGTTAAAAATGAGATCAGTTTCTGTTTATTCATTCGCTAACCTTGTACGCTTTTTCAATTTTAGACCGCGACGTGTTGATTGTAACGATTATCTTGATCTTTAAAAAAGCTTTGTTTGCGTTTGTTATTTTCATATTTTTGTGGGAAACATAAAAAAATTTTTAAGCAGTGTTTGAGAGTATCTCAGGGAAAGTCAAGATTTACAACCGCGCAAGTCGATAGTAAGCCATCGAAAAAGGTGTTCAACACAGTGGTCCGACAGCGGCGCCGCCAGTCGCTATTGGCGCCTAAAAAGCCGCCACACCACACTCACACATTTTCTTTTCTTATATAAAACTACTTCTTTCCAGCCAATTCAACCATGCCGTACCCGATCGACACCCTCCCTTACCCCTTCAAAAAACGCCTGCGCCAACTTCTGACCCCCGTCGAACTTTATCAACTTCAAAAAGCCACAGGACATTTGGAAGAAAATCATCACCTCCTTCCCCTAATGAAACGCAGAAAATGCTTCCTTCTGCATAGCACGACAACGCCCGATAACGAGCTCGTCGTTCAATGGTTTATTAAAGGCCCTGATAAGAACTACATAACGGACACAAGTCCATACGTGTACCAACCTGAATATTTCGCTATTTTGGAAAAATTTCATGAAAGCCATTTGTCAAGTCCCAAGTTTCAACACGTACTTTTCGACGGACTAAAAACCATAGATTTTCGTGACACCGTTATGACCGAATCTTTGTTATCGGCTTTAGCGCAGAAAAAAATTAAAGTTACTGAATTTAAAAGAGAGAAAGGTCGAAAAGAAAAGTACGCTGATGGGTTTCATCGACTTCCGGCCCTTGTTGCCGCATTTCCAACAGCAACAATGTTCGAATATCCATGTTTTGCGTATAGTGGATGGCTGCAAGATCTTTTAAAACTAAAGAAATACGACTTGGAAATTCTTGTATTATCATCTAACAATTTTAAGAAGCTGTTTTGTTTTCGCTCTAAAGAAATGCTTAAATTCATTAAGGTTAGTTTCATTAAACTTTTATAATTTTATTCAATAATTGTTTCAGCGTCAAAGCAAACATAATGACAAGTTTATTTTACACATGGAATACAAGGTCAATGACATTACCATAATTGAATTAGAACAAATTCTTTCGCTGTTTCAACCTTACTTTGAACTATGCGATAACATGATTGGTTGTCACCTTTCGATGAGAATTATTAATGTTTCTAAGAATTTGAGGAATATGTTTTACTTTAAACTACGACCAGTCTCAGATTATGCTTTCGCTCACTTTGTATGCACCTTCCATTTAAAACAACGGCGTTTTGATTGTTCTGGTACTATTTAAAAACAAGATTTGTTTGCACTCGTAACTTATAAACTGTCGTGGTATGTGAAAAATAAATAAACAATGAGTATATAAAACTTTTGAAAAACCTAGGGTTTGGATGTAGCAAGTAAAAAAATTAGATTTTTCATCGCGCAGATCGATAGTAAGCCGTCCGACGAACTATACAGCACAATCCACGACGCAACTACTAAAGTCTATTCATTCGCGCCCAAAAAGCAGCAACGCAGTCTTTATATTTCTCCAATTCTTATATAAAATTGTTAGTTAGCAGTTTATTTAACTATGCCTTACCCCGTCGAAACCCTTCCCTACCCCTTTAAGAAACGCCTGCGTCAACTTCTAACCCCATTTGAAACTCTTCAATATCAAAAAGCCACAGGGCGATTGGAAGACAAGCGTTACCTATTGCCTGTTCAGAGAAACGAACAATGCTTGAAAGTATTCATCGGACTACTTGATAATAACCTCACTTCTAATTGGTATTTAGATAATGCTGATCAGGAACTGCCGATTGAGCCGGGTCCGTGTATCTATCGTCCAAAACTAGTAAATCTAAGTAATTTGCTTGAAGTGCATCTGTCGAATCCCATTTTTGACTACGTTCTTTTTGATAGGATTGATACTTTGACGTTGTCAGACATTGTAATTACGGAATCTCTGTTACTGGCTCTTGCATCAAAAAAGTTAAAATTGACCACGTTTAAAAGGCAGTTTACGGAACCAGAATTGTTCAGTGAAGATGCTCCTCAACTTCGCGCTTACTTTGATGCATTTCCTACAATGACAGAATGTTATCGACCTTGCCCCGCATATGAAGGATGGCTTCAAGATCTTATTGCCATTAACAAACATGACTTAAAGTTGTTTATTATTAGCTCTGACAACTATGAGAAGCTGTTTAGTTTTCGGTTAGAAGATTTGCTAAAACTGTTAGAGGTATGTAACTTTAAATTATGAAACTGTTATATATAATTTTTTTAGGGTCAATGTAGCGAGTTTCAAATGTATTTGGATTATAAGGTCAATGACGTCACAGCCGTTGGTTTAGATCATTTTTCTTCTTTCAAGACATCTATAACATCGCCTGAAGCTATCAAAAAACTGAATGTACGTGTCCGTGTTTATGATGGAAACAACCCATATCAAAATTTTCAATTTATAATACAATGGACTACCCTCATCTAGAATCAAATTGGCCAGCGCACCCAAGTGCACACCAGGCCAGTGTCGTGGTGAAAGTTACACTGGGGTCGCGTGTTTACACCAGTGTACGCGCGCGCGTTTTGAAATGGACCCACGACCCGACTCGAGCGTGGATGCGTTTAAAAAACGCGCGCGTACACGGGTGTAAACAACCGGCCCATTGTAACTTTCAGCGCGATACAGGCCTGGCGTGCACTTGGGTGCGCTGGCCAATTTGATTCTAGATGAGGGTAGTCCATTGTACCTAAAAAGACTGTAAAAAACGTTCCCGAATCAAAGCAAACTACATTTGAGGAGGTTAAATCTGAGTTACTTCACTTTGCTTTGTTTGTTTTTACTTTGTTTGCAATATTGTTAATTTTAATAGCTGACGAAGTCATTTTGCCATATCTTAAGAATTAATGTTCCCTATAAATGAATGCATCGAAAATAAAAACACTTGCTCCAGTTTTTTTAAAAGCAAATTGACACTTAGCTGTACGAATGCGCCGATTAAGATTGCGGAAAACTCAGTTGCGCAAGGATCGATTGTAAGCCGCAGGAAAAGGTGTTTACCGTTGTGCCACGACATTGGCGCGGACATTCTTAGTTAGCTATAGACTGCTAACAAGTCGCTATATAGCGTACCTTTATATTTTCTGTACATGCCTTTATACTTTCACCCCATTCTATCATGCCATACCCGATCAACACTCTTCCTTACCCTTTTAAAAAACGCCTTCGCCAACTTCTGACTCCCGTCGAACTTTATCAACTTCAACTAGCAACTGGAAATCTGGAAGGCGAGCGTTACATTTTGCCAATCCAAAAATACCATCCGTGTTGGGATATACTTGGCACAACTACTAATAACAAGCTTAGTTTGCAATGGTATAATTATAAACCTAATCAAACGGATGCAGTTCATATGGATTCTTACCTGTATCAAGCCAAAATCTTAATTTTAAGAAATTTCGATGAAAGACAACTGTTGGATCCTATATTTTACTACTTACTTTTTGATAAAATAACAATTTTGTATTTTTTTAACTCCATAATAACCGAACCTCTTCTAATGGCATTGGGATCGAAGAACTTAAAACTGACACACTTTCACAAACACACATCAGAAACAGAAGTGATCTCTGAAGTACTTCCTCGACTTACGGCATATTTTGCTGCGTTTCCTACAGTATACGATTACTATCTATCCTATTCCGCCTATGTAGGATGGTTTCAACATCTTTTAGAGTTGAAAAACCCAGATTTGAAATCTTTTTGTATATCATCTACAAATTTTGAGGCGCTGTTTAGTTTTGAGGCTGAAGAACTGCTAAAACTTGTAAAGGTAAAATTAACTGATACTTCAAGCTTACTTAAGTTGAAAATTGTTTCAGGGTCAAACTAAAAAATTTCAATTCGAAATGATTTATGAAGTCGAGCAAGGCAAATCTGTCGAGTTAGATGATTTTCAATTTATGTTTGAACCGTATTTTAAATATTCGACCAAGGAAAGGTGTAATGTATCCCTGCGTATTAATGCTGGTAAAAATCAGCTGCTTATTCTACCATTTGTATTGTATCCAGCTTATCGTCCTCCGAAAAGCATTTTTGAGCATCCGTTTTTCAATCCAGATTTTTTTCCTATTTATTTTATTATTTTTCTATCTTGTTTTATACCTTTTGTTGTAGTCATGTACACATGTGATATGAATGCACGCCCAATGTGCCAATAAACATTTTAATTAGAAGAGTAGTTCTGGCCTATGGATGGGGCAAAGACCAAATTTAACATCGCGCTAATCGATAGTAAGGTAACACACAAGATGTACAGCACAATGTCAAGACATCGGCGCTGCAAGTTTTGTCATTGGCGCCTAAAAAGCCGCAACGCAGCATCCATACCTTTTTATATGTTATATAAAACTTCATAATTCAACTTGATTGAACCATGCCTTACCCAGTCGAAACCCTTCCCTACCCCTTTAGGAAACGCCTGCGCCAACTTCTGACCCCATTTGAAACTCTGCAATTTCAAAAGGCGACAGGAAGTTTTGAAAACAAGCGTTACCTTTTGCCAGTTCAAAAGTATCAACAATGCTTGAAAGTAGTCAGCAGAATAACTGATAACAACCTCACTTTGAGTTGGTGTTCAGATGGCTCTGATCAGGAATTGCCGATTGAGGCGTCATGTGTCTATCATCCAAAACACATTCATCTCCATAACTTGCTTGAAGCACAATTGTCAAATTCTGTTTTTGACATTGTACTGTTCGATAGGGCTGATACTTTGACGTTGACAGACTCTACAATTACTGAATCTATGTTGCTGGCTCTTACATCCAAAAAGTTAAAACTGACTACTTTCAAAAGGCAGTTTTCGGGACCAGAAGTATTCGATGAGGATGCTCTTCGACTTCGCGCTTATTTTAATGCTTTCCCTACAATGACAGAATGCTATCGACCTTGCCCCGCATACGAAGGATGGCTTCAAGATCTTATTGAAATCAACAAGCCTGACTTAAAGTATTTTAGTATTGCATCTGATAACTTTGACAAACTGTTTAGTTATCGCCTCAAAGAAATGGTAAAACTGTTAAAGGTGAGTTAAAATTATAATGTTTTTATGTTAAAATGAATTTTTATAGGGTCAATGCAGCGAATTTTGTTTGGATTTAGAATATAAGGTCAACGATGTCACGACCATTGGGTTAGATCACTTTTCTTCTTTATGTGGGACAGTAGAGGATCTTATTAACCTTAATGTACACATCCGTGTTTATGATGATAACTTCGAGCAACAGTATAAGTATACAATACGCGAAGATGTTCAAAATGCTTCTACAGACAAAACCGAATCATATAAGATTACAAGAAATATATTAGTTCTCGTTGCCTGTTTCTCTGTTTTACTATTTGTAACTTCATTTATTGTATATCAAATTAAAAAACCACTGTTGACAAATCAACAGTATTGATTTTCCTGGGCGATTGAGATTTCTAATGTTTTTTGTATCCTTTTTCTTTCATGTTTTATATCTTTGTTGCAGTCACGAATGCATGTGATATGGATGTGCCAATGTATCAATAAAAACTTAAACAATGAGAGCAGTGCTGGTCTACAGTTTGAGAGAGGCAAATGTAAATGTCCAGATTTTCGCGCAATCGATAGTAAGCTAACGCAAAAGGTATACAGCACAGTGTCCAAAACATCGGCGCTGCTAGCTTTGTCGTTAGCGCCTAAAAAGCCGCAACACAGCCGTCATAGCTTTTCATTTGTAAAACTTCTTTATTCCCTTCAATTCCAACATGCCTTATCCCGTCGAAACCCTTCCCTATCCCTTCAAAAAACGTCTACGTCAACTTTTGACCCCAATCGAAACTCTTCAATTCCAAAAAGCCACAGGGCGATTGGAAGACAAGCGTTACCTTTTGCCAATCCAGGAGTACCAACAATGTTCGAAAGTATTCGTCTCATTCACTGATAACAACCTCATTTCGAATTGGTGGTTAGATGATGCTGATGATTCTGATGAGGAACTGCCAATTGAGCCGGGTAAATGTGTCTATTACCCGGAACACATACATCTACATGATTTGCTTGAATCACACCTGACTGATCCTATTTTTGACTATGTTCTTTTTGACAAGGCAGATGCTTTGACGTTGTCAAGCGATGAAATTACTGAATCTCTCCTACTGGCTCTTGCATCAAAAAAACTAAAGTTAACCACATTTGTCCACGGGGTCCGGGTGCCAGAAGTGTTTGATGCAGATGCTCCTCGACTTCAAGCTTATTTTGATGTTTTTCCAACAATGACAGCATGCTTTCGGCCTTGCCCCGCATACGAAGGATGGCTTCAAGATCTTATTGAAATCAACAAACCTGACTTATCGTATTTTAATATTGCATCTGATGATTGTGAAAAACTGTTTAGTTTTAACTATGAAAACATGCTGGAGCTGTTCAAGGTCAGTTAAAATCTTAATAGTAACTTTTTGTGTCGCTGACGGTTTAGGGCAATTTGTATTATATTGAAACTTTTTTCAGCTTCAATGTAACGGATTTAGTTTGAACTTGGAATATAAGGTTGATGATTTGACGGCCATTGACCTAGACGATTTTTCTCTACTGTTACAACCCTTAGGTAAAACAGTTGAAACGAAGATAGATTTAAACTTATGCATCCGTGTTTTTGATGAGATTAACGAAGACCAATACTTGCAATGGGAAGTTTGTGATGTTGTTCAGAACGATTCTACCAAGGAAACCAAATGGGTATTATCTTTCTCACTATTTTTTGGTTTTATTCTTTCTCCCTTTCTATGTTTAGTGATTTTTGTTGTTTTTAATTCGAAAACCTGTCAAAGTTATTTTTCCTGATGATTTGCATGTATGATTTACATACACTGGTAAATAAATAAATCAAATAATACTTGTAATTAGTGTGCGAACAAAATATAATCGACCTAATTAACAATACAAAAGTTCAAACTTTTTTTATTTCACTTCCCTATATAAACTAACAAAAAGATCCGCCATGAATGCCTAAAAAATACCAAAACAAATGTGTAGCTGGTGTTTAATGAATGAACAGTCTCATCTACACCCTCACTTCCGTTGACGCAGTGGAATAGTCCCTATGAATAAATAAGTGCATACAAAACATTACCGAAGCGTTCAATGGTCCCCCTTTTGTTAAGTTTTATTAGTTTTATTACAAAAACAGAGGGCGTTGTGAGAAAAAGTGTAAACAAACTCATTTTTCTTGTTTTTTGTTTTGTCTGGATGCACTTTTGTGGCTAATAGTTAGCTATTATGCAATTGTTGATTGTTCCAAACACTTAACAATGCAAATAATATCTAACTTATGAACGCTAGGATCCTGTCTGGAAGAACATTTGTGTCTAATATAAAGGCTCAAAAATCCTCATGCAAAGTTAATAAGATGGAGGTGTCAACCATTGGGTCCGGAGAGAAGAAGTTTTTTGGTTTTATATGGGTGTTGTTGGAGATCTTTGGAAGTTTGATTGAGGTGTTGGGGGTTTTAAAAAAGTTGAACTCTGCAGGGTGCTGCAGGAGATGTTTTTGAGCTGTTTTGGGCTTGAAAGATCAACATTTTACGGCTAATAAAGTAAAATTTGTTGATTTTGGTGAGCTAATCGGATGAAATTCAGTTCTCGGTGGGTGTTTTACGGTTCGTTTGCCCCAAATTTAAGAGTCTAGATGTCGTGGGTGTAAAATTGGTCTCACATCAGATAGTCTTGGTGTTTGTCCCCTGAGGCTATCAAATGAGAAATTTAAAACACAGAAAAAAGCGATGGGGACCCGTGACTCATAAAATAAATCAAATCCACAAACGGCTTTTCACGGTTTAGATGTTTGCTGTTCCCTGTTTTTATCTATTTTTGTAATGCCATTTTCGTCCGTGGAATTAAACCATCCCTTTTCATCCATCCATGGCGTGGCTGTGGTGAAGCGCTATTGTCAAAGTGCATCAACTACCTTCGGCTAATGCTCCTCCTGACTTTTTACATTTACGTAGTCGGTTTCTGAAACGGCTCTGACATAAATAGTCGCTAAAATTGACCTTTCATCCTTATTCTGTTCCATCCACTTTTGTCTTGTTTAGATTTACTTCTAACTCCACTTATCTTTCTTCCGGATAATCTATCCCTCTGTTTTATCACGACACGTAGAAAAACCATTTCCCCTGTTTTGTATATCCGCGGAAATGCAACCTAATCCTTTCCCTGTCAGCTGATACAGTGTCCTGGTCGACCTCTGGAAACAGCGGTCGGACAGGATAAAAACCATGCTTTGAATCTGCAGGAGCTCATAAAAAAGTCATGCACTTGTGCCACGTTTTTTTCGGAATGACACCGACTGTCAATGACGTTTTGATGCGCTGTCGTACACTTTGAACGCTGTGGCACCCTGGAAAAGGTGAACAATGACTCTGTTTGTGGAAATGATTTTGTAGATTGCCTTTTTTGTCTTTTTTTATTTGCAAATTGTCTATATATTCTTTGAAGGTGCCACACATGTCAAGAATTGACATCACATTAGAATTCCCACATTACAAATAAACTAAAATGACATTTCTTTGTTAATGGACAAAAAAACACCTATAAAATGCCTCATAAAATGTGTTGTATGTCAACAGAACTGCAGTTAAGGTTGCCACACCTGACTGGCCGTACCCTGGTATAGTGGGCCTAGACTTCCGGGAATTTCGACACTGTTCAAAGCGATCAAAAAGTCATGGCAACTGTCTTCAAGCAATTGTTTCTTGTCTTTTTTGAGAAAATTCTTACAAAAGAATTGTCTAATATTAAATATTTATTACCAAAAATGGCAAATTACCATGGTGTTCGACCGTTGCCATTGGCATTATTGCTATTCTGGTAATTCATTCACCAAAAACTTCAAATTTCCTCAATTCTTAACTTTAAGTTTCATTCACCATTGCTCTGTCCATCTTTGACTGTTTCAAAATGACGAGAATTAGCAACGGTCGCGAAGGGCCAGCCATGCTACACCGGTCTGGTTTGGTTTTGGCCAAAGCCGCCCTCTGGCGTCGACAGCGGTGTCGTCTTTCTCCTGGGTGTTTTGTTTTTTGGTTTAGTGTGCTCTGAGGGCATTTGACATTGTTAGGAACAGTGCTTCACCACGGTTGTCCATTTTAGGCAAATTACTTTCTAAATTTTTAAAATTTTAACAAAACGACTTACCATTTTTTGTTAAATATAACCATTTCAAACAGTCTAAACACCAATAATCACCAAATAGATGCGTTATTTGTCTCAAATTTACCCATGACTATGTGCCATCAAACATATTGACCACATTATCCCCTTACTTATTAATCCTTTATTATGCATAGGACTTGCTAGACCGTTATGTATTGATAACTGCTTCGAAACAACGAATAAAACGTTTTTATGCGTATATAATAGTTTTTGTTATAACTGAGTTAAATATAATGGGTGTTCTTAATGGATTTACCCTTTTTGTTTCAGTCTTTTGATATGTCGATTAACATGTTCAATGTGTTTGAGGGGATTAGTGGTTTTTTTGAATGGAGGGGATCCTTGTCTTTTGTTTGCGCGGTTGAACATCAAATTTGAAGTTAAATGACATGTAAAAAAGTTAAATACCTAATTATCGGTTTCAGGTAGTTATTAACATTCATCCACGTGTAACGTGAGAAGCGCCAGACGGGTTTGAGGCGCCTCACCGGGCCAATTATACAACGACTGTTTCAAGATGATGCGAATTAAGGAAGCCATCCAGAGACGGAAACTCATTCAACAATTGAACGATGAGTACGCTCAAAACTATGGAGATGATGTTGATCGTGAGTTTTTTTGATTTGTTTAATATTACAAAAAAAAAGTTTTTTTTTTTTTGAAATTTTTTGAGAAATTACCGTAAAAGGTTTTTTGGTATTGCTTATTACTTCATTCTAAAAAAAATTTTTGTAAAATTTGTCAATAAAACCCAATTTCCAGAAGACTACCAAAACCCCAACGGCTCCATCTCCAAAAAACTCCCCGAAATCCCATCAGATTCCTTCGCGAGCCAACACGCAAATGGCAGCGCTGGCCTCTTCCCCGAAGAACAACGCCTCAAGCAATTTCGCGCCTTTGTCCGTGATATTTCGAACAAACTCAGCTATCCGCAACGACGCGCCCTCCGAGTCACTTGGAATCGCCTCAGTGAGGCGCCAAAGACTTCCGGAAGGGGCACACTTCAAATAATGGAAAAAGTGTTCGATCGGATGATTGCCAAAGAGAGTGCTGTCATGACAGTGTACTACCGTAGTGCTTTCATAAAATGCATTGAAGACCGGAAACTTCGATGTCAAGGAAGATCTATTGTGACCCTTCGAGACCACGCCCACTTATTGATCGATTTTATTGACACAGTTTTGGCGATCATGTTCGATGAGCCTGTTACGAAGGCTGTTTTTGATCCGACGACGATTGGCAGAGTCCATGCGCCGCTGATTCCGCTCGGTTTTGATCGCAACATGTGGGTAACCCTCGGGGAATGCTTCGCCGAAGTTATGTTTTCCCAAGATGTTATCCGTGGCTATCCCCATGCAGCCGGAGCGTGGTCGTTATTAGCCGTCGCCTGCACGGATAGAATGTACTCAGCCTGTAAAATGGCGACCCAGCCATCGAGAACGAAGACGCCATCAAGTTTGCCGTCCAATTCGAGCATCGCACAATCAACAACATCGAAAACGTCAAAAAAGTCGTTGACCCATTCGGCCACATCGAACCAAATATCAACATCGAGAGTATCGCCAGTGTCTGCCAGTTGTCGGAGCCTCGATGCCCTCGGAAAAAATGAATCGACGCCAGTGCCGCCGAATACTGCGAGATCAGCGATAGGGGGCCCATCGTCGCTGTCGAGCAGCATTTCATCACTGCCTCTGGCTTGCCCCTTTGGAACGCCACGAACCTTGCCGACCGATCCGGGGTGTCGGCGGAGACTGAAGAGTGCAACTTCGGCTATGGATGTTAGCAGACCAAAAGAATAAAGTACAACTTTTGTGACACTATTAACAGTTCAAATTGTACTTTTGATAACGTTGAAGAAGATTACGAAGTTTACTTGGACCAATTGGGATTACTCTAAACGCCTTATACTTATTATGCATTGCCTTTGATCTCTTTACAGGACCCTTCATCGAATTGATAACACTAATAATCTTATCTAAATGTCTTGCATGACACTGTTTACATTAGCCAAATTGTTTTTTGATGCCAAGAAGCCCTTCCTAATTACTTGTATTTTGCTTACAATAAAATTGAAAAATGCGATGTTTTTGAAACCGTTTGTTACACAAAAAGATAGACGAACCAAACAATTCTGCCACTTGTATATTTCATCCTTATCATTTTAACTAAAGTTACAGTATACGGTTACAGTATACAAAATACAAGTAAACTGTTACAGTGTCTTGTTTAACTGTCATTGTAAGTTCAGTTTTTACTATAGTTTACTTACCAAATTGTTGTCGAATACCATTTTCAGTCTTTTCTCGTTTGCTGACTCACACTTTTCACATAAGTGTAAGGTCGGTTGGCGAAATGCGACCAGCCGTCGTGCAGGGTGGTACTTTTTGGTCGCGTGTTCGTCGCAACCATTTGCAATCGACTCTATTTTCACGCTCATCAAACACGTTTCGAACTTTTAAAAACAACTGATACGTCGCTTATCAGTGCTTGATTTCGATTTGCCAATAAAAGAAACCAAAATTAGTCAGTTTAATACTTTATTCTATTCAAAAAGCCGTTACATCGTTGTTTCTTCCCAGTTGCTTTGTTTACTTTCGTCTTTCTTCTTTTCCGATAGCAATCAATTCGCGAGCCGAGCATTTGACCATTACTCCAGCGCCACATTCGTTTGCTTTGATTCCACTCTGGTGCCGAGACGCGCGCTTTGTCCATTGTATCTTTGATTCGGCTGATTTCCCATTTTCGGCTCTTTGAAGTCGCATCGGTATTTTTAAATCCTTCATTGCTACAGGAATGTATGTAGTCGTTTCCCAAGGCAACTAACAATCACGCATTGTCGTTACTTTTGACACTGCCGTCGTTTTGTGCTCTTATTTGCATTTGTATTTGGCACTGTTCAGTAACGTTGATCAGTTCATGCGTAACCCATTACCGCTGCCATTCGTCCAGTATCCGTTGCCTTTTCTTCCAGGGGATACAAGTATGTCTGTTTCACAGAGGCAAATTCCAGTTAGTTTTTTTTGTTATTGTGGTTTTAATATTAAGGCTGTTTACAGATGTGGGATCATTTCGACATGGAAGATCAGCCGAAATGCAACCTGTGCTCTGCCACGTTCTCTAAAGATGACCGTCTCGCCGTTTTCAAGACGCATCTGAAGAACAAACACAACATCGACGTCGACGCCAGCGATGCCCCGTCTTCTTCGACGCCAATATCGACACCAGGACGACGTCCGGGACTGCGGTCATCGACTCGTAGGCCGATAAGCTGTAAGTTTGGATTAATGTTTCTTTTGTGGTTCAAACTGGCAACGTACGAATGTTTCAGACGCCGAAACATCTCCGCGCAGCAGTCCGATTCAAAGTCCTACACCTATCGCCTCTCAAGTCGTCGATCCCGACTACCCCGGCACCCAGGACACCGCCGCCACAACCGATACCCAAAGAAGTCAGAGCAGTGAAGCCACCACTGCTCTGGCCGTTGCTACCCGAAGCCGCCAAAGCAGCGAATCCACCGTGACCACTTCATCCACTGAGCATAGCTACACCCCTGTGAACCTTCTTCACGACAGTGATTTCGAAGAACAGGACGAAGCTCCGTTCCGATCTACCTCCCCCGCTGGCCCGCCATCTGTCCACACAGTAACCGATTCTGACACCTATAGGTGGTGGCGTGTGTACACGCCACCACCACGAAAGAAGCGCCATCGAACCGGCTCCCAGAACATCAACAATGTCGCCAACAAGCCCTTCGATTCCTGGCGCGACGATAGTTCATGGATCGTAAAGAAGGCCGAAGCACGGGATCTAGATGTGCGCTTTGCAAAGAATCGGATCGAGATCACACAAGAAGACGGAAAATCGCTCATTTTCATCATTAAGGACGCTTTTGTCGTTGTCAAAACTCTTGACAGTGATGGCGATCTCGAGAAGAAGGACAAGTGGCAGAAGGGGGCCGGATTTGTGCCTTTGGTTTTGGGGACCATTGATGTGACCTTCGAGTTTTTGTGATTGTTGTTTTTGGTGGGCTTGGTTACTGTATTTACTTATTTTGACTGAAAATTTAACTCTCACTCGTAGTTTTGAATAGAATACATAATGAAATTGTTTATTGATGCCAAAAAGTGCACCCTAATAACTTCTATGTTCTTTGCAATAAAATGTAACTTAAATCAATGCAACGCACCGAACATTTGAACTGATTATTATTATCATTTTAAGTAAAACTACAGTATACCGTTACAGTATCTTGCTTTTCGGAGAATGTAACTTTAGTTTCTACCACAGTTCGTTACCAATTTGTTGTCCAATAGCACTTTCAGTCCTTTCTCATTTTCTGACTCATACCTTCCATGCAAATTTAAAGGCCTGTTGGCGAAGCGCGACCAGCCGTTTTGCAGAGTGTCACTTTTTGGTCGCGTGTTAGCCGCAACAATCTGCAATCCCATTTATTTTCATGCTTGTCAAATGCGTTTCGACCCGTTAAACGCAACTGATACGTCGGTTACCATATCTTGATCTCGATATGTCAATCAGAGGAGTCGTATCCATGCAGTTTGTGATCTGACCTATTCAACAAGACGCTGCTATGTTGTTTCTTCCCAGTTGTTGGTGTTTATTTTTCTTTTCCGATTACAATCAATTCGCGGTCCAAGTAAAACCCCGTTCCCACCAGCCACACCTTCCATTCCGCTCTGGAGCCAAACCGCGTGCTTTGTCCATTGTGCCAGTTGGTTGTTTTCCCATTTCCGGCTCTTTTTTTCCGCGGCAATCGCGTCGATAGTTTGAATTTATTCCATTCCCTAGACCACTTTTAACACCGCCGTGTCGTAGTTGTATTTGTAATTGGCACTGTTTAGCATCAGTTCATGCGTAACCCGATACCGCTGCCTTTCGTCCAATATCCGTTGCCTGTTTTTCCAGAGACAATCACCATGTACACTCCTTTGGGTCGTGTTGTGAGACAGCATCCAGTTGGTTTTTTGCTTGTTTGGCACCACTAAAGGGGACATTTTGCAGATCTGGAAGCACTTCACCCCTGGCGATCGGCCAAAATGCAACCGCTGTGATGTTACGTTCGCGAAAACGGACAGCGTAGCCGTTTATCAGGCCCATTTGAACAAGAAGCACCGCATCGAAGTCGACGTCATTGATGCCGCGTCTCTATTGACGCCAACATCGACACCACGACGACGCCCGGGACTAAGGTCATCGACTGCCAAGCCGACAAATTGTAAGTTTAGATTGTTTCAATTCTCACGATTCGAAACGACATCATACGAACTTTTCAGACGCCGAAGCATCTCCTCAGAGCAATCCAAGCCGAAGTTCTACACCCATCGCCTCTCAAGAGGCCGATCCCGACTACCCTGACACCCAAGCGACCGTCGCTACTCAAAGCAGTCAACGAACTGAAGCCACTGTTGCTACCCAATCTACGCAACGCAGCTTAACCCCTGTAAAACTGCTATCTGGCGACGAAGCTCCGACCAGATCTGCCTCCCCCGCTGGCCCGCCATCTGTCTACACTGTAGACGATTCTGACACTGACCCGCCGCCGTCACCGCGAAAGAAGCGTCGCCGAATCAGTGCCTCCCAGAACGACAATAACTTTGGCAATAAGCCCTTCGATTCTTGGCGCGACGATAGTTCATGGATTGTAAAGAAGGCCGAAGCACGTGATCTTGACGTGCGCTTTGCAAAGAATCGGATCGAGATCACGCAGGAAGGCGGAAAGTCGCTCATCTTCATCATTAAAGACGCTTTCGTCGTTGTCAAAACGCTCGACAGTGATGGCGATCTCGAAAAGGAGGACAAGTGGCAGAAGAGCGCTGGATTTGTGCCACTAGTTTTGGGAACGATTGATGTGACTTTCGAGTTTTTGTGATTATTGTTTTTGGAGGGCTTGGTTACTGTATTTACTTATTTTGACTGAAATCTGAATCTCAAATGTAACTTTAAATATGATAATGTTGTTTGAAAGCCAGTTGGCAGTAATAAAGTTTTAATAAAAACGTTTTTGTGATCCCGGAACTCGAACTTTGACAATTCAAAAAGGTCTGATAGGGCGCACGCAGCGCACACTTTTTTCATCTCTTTCGGAGGAGTGTCACTTTGCGCGCGCCGTTTTTGCTGACAATGCCGTGATCGACCGCTTTCCTTCGAGATTTCTGTTAAATTTTCTAACTTTTCAGCCTTCAAACCCCTTGATGTCGACCCCACCGCCTCCGCCACCGGATTCTGGCGTCAGTCGCCGTGCGCAGCGAGAACGCCGTCCACCGAAACGCCATTCATCGCCGTCGTTCGCTTACGGCGTCGATTATAAAAAAGCTGACTTGAAAGCGAAACCGCTCACCAGATCCAAGAGAGGTAGATGGGATCTGTCGCTCGTCAATTATGACGAGTATGACCCGATTGTGCTTCTGCCTGAACGCGAAATTTGGCAAGTATTCTATCAGCGCATTGCCAAGATGCGGGAGAAAGCTGATACGCCAGTCGTCGAGGAAGAAGTGGACGTTGAAGAGCCAGCCGAAGTGCAACCCTCGCCGATTCCGGCCAACGTAAATGTCTATTTCACCGACGCTGCGACAACCTCCCCACTGCTTCACGTCTCTACTGATGGCACTAACGAGTTCGAGTACACCTACACTGCCAAGGTACGGTTTTCTGACAACTTTTTATATATATTTTTTTACATTTTTTGATTTTCAGATCTCTTCCAAAGACGACTGGCGTGGCAATGTCCGCTTCTCGTGTATCAATCCACTCGACACAACCGCCGGTGTTAATTTCATCATGAATTCAAACACTGACGAGTATGATCTGTTTGAGTTTGGGAAGCACAACGACTCCGGCTGTCGATTCCGTCGGGACCAGAGCGGCGACAATCAGCTCTCCATTGAAGACCCCGTCCAACCAGTTGCCATCGAAACGCCGTCACAGACCCTTCCGAGCTCTGATCACTCCAGCTCGACGGTCTCGCCGGCACCGTTGACTGTCTCGACTCCGGCTCCGCCATTGGCCTCCAAACCAAAAGGCAAGCGTGTATCGAACCATCGCAGAGTCTACTTTTCCGGGATTACGACACCGTTTCCTTATCTTCACGTCGCAACTGATTCTACCAATACGGAGGATTACGTTTACGGTGCCGAAGTAAGTTTTTGACTACTTTTTTGAACTTTTTGGTATACTGTACCTACTTATTCAGTAAAATTTTTGCTTTACAGGTCGCTCTCGATGGCTGGCACGGCAAAATCCGCTTTTCTTGTCTCGATTGCCGCGGCGACAAATCCGCTGGAGTAGATCTAATCATCACGCCAGGCGGTTCTTATGAATTCTTCGAGTTTGGGCAACACAGCGAAACGGATTGTTCGTACCGCCCTCTGGACAATCCGGACAGCTTCTACTTCCATAATAATCGCATCCACATATGACCCGTTGTGCTTCAGCCGTCTTTTAGGTTCATTCGAGTGAGGCTTCAAGTTTGCGTTTTTATTTTGACTTTGATTTTAATGTTTTGTTTTTGACTTTACTTTTTGCATTGTTTTTTCACTTTTTGACTCTAAATTTTGCATTGTTTTTTTACTGTTTGATTCCAAATTTTGCATTTTTGTAAACTTTGAAATGCCTATTTGATTATAAATTTTATTTTGAACACGCTTCATAACCCCACCAGCCACTAGTACATATTAGTTAAGCATGTCAATACCAAAAAGCCATTCAAAAATATCACAAAAAGTCAGTTCAATATCCTCGCCGCCCCCTTCCATAGCCATCGGCGGTCATGATCACACCGACATACCCGGCGGTCATCGGTCGAGCCGGGGTCATTGAATAAATTGGTGGCGGTGGCGCATAGGCTCCGCCACCGTACATTTTGTTCTGCTCATACGGATTGACTTGGCGTTGTGGTCGACTGCTGCGGATGGCATCAGCTATGATTGACGTCAGACAAATGCCCTGGAAACGGGGTTTGGTTTTGGCTATGTTTCAGGAGGATGTTGAAACTTACGCAGAGACAACGCAAAAGACAGAAAACGATGAGCCAGAAGATGATAAAAGCTGAAATTGAAATGAGAATCCAGAGCCAGGCCCATTTACGGCAGTTTTTGTTGTTATATCGGTTGCCGCGATTGTTGCGGTTGTTGTTATTGTAGTTATCCCAGCTGCAGTTATTGTTGTTTTGATTGTTATTATCAGGGTCGTCGTAGTAGTCATCCCAGCCGGTGCCGAAAATCGGCCAGGCATTGGGGTCTTTGGTGCGGTGGGTTGTAGCGGCGGTGGAGTTGGTTGGAAGAGTTGTGGTAGTTGTGTTGGCTAAGGGGGTGGTTACGGTAGTTCCATTAGTTGGGGAAGTTTTGGTTGTTGTGTTGGTTAATGAGGCGGTTACGGTAGTCGTAGTGGTGTTGGAAGTTGAGGGAGCCGCCTGGATAGTCGAATTGGTCGGTGGCGGTGGATCAGCTTGAACAGTCGCATTGATCTGGGGTGTTGTTGGGTTAGCTTTGGACGTCGATGTCGATAGTGCATTGGAATCAGTCGTAACTGCGTTTCCAGCTCCAGTAGTCACATTTTGAACCGCCGATACTGTAGTCGAATCACTTCCTACAGTACTCTGACCAACTGTGGTCCTCTCCGTGGCAGCTGTCGTCACCCCACTACTCGATCCACCACCAGTCGATTGAACACTACCATTTGTAGTTCCAACCGATGCAGTTGTCTGTGCCGCCGACGTCGAATTGGCAACAGCCTCTGCTACTGTCGTTGAATTGGTACCTGCCACCGGCGCTGTCGTCAAATCACTCCCAACCGATGTCAAATCGACAGTACTGTTTTGACCATTCACATCATAAACATAGAAAGTCACAGTGACAGCGAACACGAAATATAAGCGTTTCATGACCTGTTCGCCACCCAAAAATGAGGCAAATTCCAAAACTTGCCAAAAACACAAAGCAAAGCCATCCAAATCCCTCAAAAAATGCAACCCCTCATGTCGCATGCCGACGCTACCTAGCAACGGCATTCCCAGGATGGCACCCCTACAATGCCCAATGTGCCTAGAGACAATAAACAGCACTTTTTCTGGTGTCGGTTTTGTTCAAACCGCCTGAGGCTGGTTTGCACGTTTCAACAAAGACACACGGAAGCTGTTCTCGAGATTTATGAAAAAATACAAAGGTCACGTGACGTCGAAAACACAGTATGCCATTGATAAAATTAAAAAAATACATCAGAAAATGAAAGTTAAAGCCGATCGCCCCAAGCTGGTTAAACGCGACAAATCGCTGTGGGACCCAAATGATGACATCTGCGCGCAGCCATTTTCCACTCGCACTCACGGAAATGCGGAAACGCATGCAAATTTGACCTCATTGAGGGCCCGTTTTCCGTGAATGTTGACCATTCTGACCTTTTTTGTTTTAGCTTTCAATCACGGATTGACTTGACTTGAATTATGGCCGTTTCGGACAAGGAGAATGCGCCCGTCAAGGCCGAGGATTCGAAGGAAAAGCTGAAGTCGGCCAAGGACAAAAAGTCCAAGAAGGATGCCTTGAGCGAGATGGTTTGTGCCTTTCTACCACTTTATTGTTTCTTTGATGGTGTGATTTCAGACCGAGGAGGACAAGAAGCTCCAGGATGACCTGAATCTCCTTGTTGAACGTCTTTCGGTAGGCTTTTCTTTCATATTTTTTTAATTTTTATCAATTTACCTTCCAGGAACCCAATGAACAACTCTACCCGCCCGCGCTCGAGATGATGAAGACCCTCATCCGTGCCTCGACCACCTCGATGACCTCTGTGCCGAAGCCCTTGAAGTTCATGCGGCCCCATTATCGCCGAATGAAGGAAATCCAGGAGAAAATGTCCCCAGGGCCGTGGAAGAAATCCTGCGCGGACATCATTTCTGTCCTTTCAATGACCTCCGATGAGACGAATGACTGCATCAATTACCGTCTGAAGGGCATGGCCGAGCCGATCAGCGATTGGGGCCATGAATATGTGCGCCATCTGACCATGGGCCTGGCCTCGGAGTGGCGATTCGCTGATGCACCGCGGCGGGAAGAGCTGTTGAAGCTGGTCAAGGACATTGTCGGCTACCACATGAAACACAATGCCGAAGTCGAAGCCTGTGACTTGCTTTTGGAGATTGAGCAACTCGACATGTTGTTGAATTACGTCGAGGAAGTCGACCACAGCCGTGTTTGCATGTATCTGTTGAGCTCGGCTCCGTTGACGCCGGACCCGGACAACATGATCATCATTCGGACTGCGAAGGATATCTATTTGAAATTTGAAAAGCGATTGGAGGCGATGCGATGTGCTATTATGCTGAATAGCCCGGAGGTTATCAAGAGCATTTTTAGCGAATGTAAAGATCCGTAAGTTGAATTTGTGGTTTTTCTCTATTCGCACACGCAATTCCATGAACAGAATTTAGACATTTGCACACACAGTTTGTTGCTTTTGCGCGTTCACACAACTGTGCAAATAGGATTGCTTTTATTCAGAAAAAGTGATGTGCAAATAGGTCGACCTCTATTCAAAAAACAGTGTGCAAATGGACATATGCTTAATATTAGCCTTAACTTTTGTAATTTTCCAGCCTCATGAAAAACCAAATGGCCATCCTCCTCGGCCGTCACCAAAGCTTCTTCGACCTCCCCGGCGCTTCCAAGGAAGACACCGATCTCAACTCCAACATGTCCCTCACCAAGCACTTCCACTCCCTCGCCAAAGAGCTCGACATCATGGAGCCCAAAACGCCTGAGGGCATCTACAAGTCGCATTTGGAACAGACCCGTAAGCACTTTTCTTACAGTATACCTACAGTTTCCCCTCTCTTCAGGCCCCTTTTCCTCCGCCCTCACCGAATCCAACCGTCTCAACATTGCCGCTTCCTTTGTCAATGGCTTTGTCAACTGCGGCTTCGGCGTCGACAAAATCCTCCAAGACACCGAAACTGCCAACAAGTTCTTCTACAAAAACCGCGAATTTGGCATCATGTCGTCGGTTGCCTCGCTCGGGCTGATCTACCGCTGGGACATTGACAATGGCCTCGCCCAAGTCGACCGTTTTCTCTACGCCAATGACGACTACATTCGTGCCGGGTCGCTTCTCGCTGTCGGGATCATCTCCTCCGGCGTCCAAGACCCTTGTGATCCTGCTTCAGCTCTGTTGATGGACCATGTTCACAGCGATCGCCCTTGCATGCGGATTGGGTCTATCTTTGGTCTTGGCCTGGCCTATGCCAACTCGAAGCGCGAAGCTGTTATCAAGGAAGAGGATGGTGGTGTCATCTTTGAATTGAAGAAGGTCCTGGCCGATCAGAAGCCGTCAGCTACCAGTGAAGTGAAAGGGCTCGCCGGAATGTCGCTCGGATTCATCCTGGTTGGCACCGCCGACCACAAAGTCGCCATGGAGATGCTTCATTTGCTGATGGACAAGACGGAGGCCGAGTTGACCGATTATAATTGGTCTTTTGTGGCGTTGGGCATTGCATTGATCTTCTTAGGTAAGTCTATTCGATGTCTTTGACAGTGATAAGATGGCCATTTCAGGCACTCAAGAAAAGTCCGAAGTCTTCGTCGAATCTCTGCGCTCCCTCCCAGACCCCTTTGGCAGCATGGTCTCCACCCTGGTCGATGTCTGCGCCTATGCCGGCACTGGCAATGTCCTCAAGATCCAGCGACTTCTCCACATCTGCTCCGAGCACTATGAATCCGACCCTGATGCGAGTGAGAAGCGCAAATCGGCCAAGGACAACTCTTCCAAGGCGTCTGCCGACCCGAAGAAGGCAAAGACGTCCACCGAGACGCCTCCCAAGGCAGCGACTTCCCCAGCCAAGTCGCCAATCAAAGAAGCGCCCAAGCCAAAGGACCCCAAAGCCAAGGAGAAGGTCGACCTGTCTCCCCAGCAAGCCGTCGCCGTCCTCGGCATCGGTCTGATCGCGATGGGCGAGGATATTGGCTCCCAGATGGCCATCCGTATGTTCGGACATCTCATCCGCTACGGCGAGCCTCCGATTCGTCGTGCCGTCCCGCTCGCTCTGGCTTTGTTGAGCGTTTCCAACCCGCAACTCAATCTGCTCGAAACCCTTTCCAAGTTCACCCACGATGCCGATGTCGACACAGCTAGGAATGCCGTTTTCGCTCTTGGCATCGTCGGAGCCGGCACGAACAACGCCCGTCTGGTGACGATGCTCCGTCAACTGTCGACCTTCCACTACAAAGACCCCGTCAGTTTGATGCTGGTCCGCATCGCTCAGGGCCTCGCTCATCTCGGCAAAGGCACAATGACGCTGAATCCGTTCCACTCTGACCGTCAACTCATGTGCCAGACGGCTGTTGCGGCCATCTTTGCGACGTGTTTCAGCTTTTTGGATGCCCCAACATGTAAGCCTCTCATACCGTAACCTTATCCAAACAAAGACCCATTACAGGCGTCTTGAACAACCACCAACACTACCTACTGTACTCCTTGGTCCTGGCAGTCCAGCCCCGTCATCTCGTGACCCTCATCGAAGACGAGCTCCACAAAGGCACCCTGAAGTCGGTCAATGTCAGCGTCCGCGTCGGTCAGGCCGTCGATGTCGTCGCTCAGGCAGGCAAGCCGAAGACGATCACTGGCTTCCAGACGCATACGACTCCAGTTTTGTTGGCGCATGGAGAGCGAGCCGAGTTGGCTACCGATGAATGTGAGTTGTTCTTGGCTTTTGCTTGGTTTAAGAAAGCGTTTTCAGACATCTCGCTGACGCCCTACCTCGAAGGGCTGGTCATCTTGAAGAAAGCGCCTACGTCTGCTAAATAAGTTCCATTTTTTGAATAACTAACTGTTGTGGTACGTGGATATTGATTTTTTGTTTAGTAAACTTCAAAAATGTAACTTACAAAAACTTGAAAAATCCAAAGTAATGCAAAGTTTAACATTGAATTGATGTCTGAAAACCAGTCTAAAAAAAGAATTACAAATATGTCACACAATATTTAGTCCCGCCACGTCAAACTGTTTCAAACCACACATGCATGTTAATTAGACTTTTCGGACTACGTAGAACGAAGTTGAAGTGTACAACGCTTAACTTGTTTGCACTGTTAATCCAAACAGGTGAAAACTGTATTACGCCGGGTCGTATGCTACATTTTTGAACACTCAAATGTCATTCCGATACGCCAAATGGCAATGAACGCTTCCGTCACCATCGATGACTTTAAAGCTTACAGTAATTACATGCATTTTAATTCTATTGTCGTAGTATCCATCGGTTTGTTCACTATTTACTTGACGCTTTTCCACTCGACAAAAGACATGGGCTATTATAAATATTACATTTTGAACTTTCAAGTTGCTGCAACACTGTTTGATCTGCACATTAGCTTCATCTATTCACCATTACCTATCTTTCCTGCCCCTGCCATCTGCTGCACAAGTGTGTTTTCGGTTAACGCTACATGGGTATATGAATATGTCAACTTTATTATTATGCATTTCACATTGAGTTATGTTGGTGTATCGATTTTTATTGGCCTTTTGTATCGATATTTCGCACTTCAAGGCAATCTTGACTTTTTTCATTCGAAAAAAGGCGTTGCTGTCATTGCTATTGGCAACCTAATGTACCCGATTCCTGTTACAATTGCTTTGATTTCATCCGTTGCAAGCCCTGAGGATACACTTCGCTACATTCAAACAGATTTCCCAGCGTATTATGACATGTTCACTCAAAACTGCTGCCATGCCATATCAGAACCGTTGAAAATGATCATTTACGCTTTCGTCGCCGCTGGTCAAATTATAGCGGTAGCCGTTTCATCTGGTATTGCCATGTTTAAGATTAACAGTTTGAAGAAAGAAAAGAAGATTAAATTTACGAAGAAAACATACGACATGCATCGCCAACTGATTTATAGCCTGTGGGTACAAGCATTTTTGCCTACTTGCTTTTTGGCTATCCCGACTGTGACTGCTTTTGTCATGATTATCAACGCCTTCGGCAATTTGAGAGGTAAAATTTTACTTTTGTTTGAAGGCTTGACAACTAATAAGTTGATTTTCAGCAGTGTCATTGACCATAATGCCGGTTCTGTGCTCACATTCGGCAGTATTAGGGCTGTCAACAATCATCATGACAAAACCCTATCGCCAAGCAACAATCAATATTTTGACAAGGCCGATAAGGTTTTGTAGGAAAGGTGGCGTTGTATCAAATAGCTATGGACAGATTACCATTTCTCATCGAGTTTCGACTAATAATTCAAAAGTATACTGATTTCATGTTTATTTCTAAAAAGTTAGTAAAAAACGAATTAGCAAAAGTTCATAACACCAACATAGCTAAAAATTAACAACACTCAACAAAAAAAAAATAAAGTAGCAATCAGCTCAAGTCTGATAAACATAGGTGTTTCTGCGAGTGCTGACGCCAGCAGGAGCTTGGGCAAGCAAGGCATCTTGTCGCGCCTTTTCGGCTTTCTTCTCCAGACGTTCCTTCTTTTCCAAAAGCAGCTTTTTCTCCTCTTCTTTTGATCTCCTGTTTCCGAATGGATTAATCGGTCGTCTTGGAACAAGCTTGACACGTCCGTTGATACGGCGCGCGGCAAAATCGAATGTGAGCTCTTCGCCAGGCTGGATGTTTCGATTAGCAAAAAGGCAAACACGGCGGTAATGCCGGATGCCATTAATCTGCGAATCCATATTGGGCAGGCACGAATGGTTGATGTAGAAGGCATCGCCATCTACCTTCTGAACGTCCAGAATGCGGTGTTGCTCGAGTTTGATGAACCAGGGCTTTTTACCTCCCCGCTTGTACAGCATTTCACGATACTCTTTCTCATTGTTGTCGACGGTTTCACCCATGTAGTCCATGACTCTTTCGCCTGCAGGGATGAAGGTGGTGGTGAACAGGCCGTTGCCATGGATAGGCGATGGTCGGACTTCGAACTTGGGCTAAAAGTTGATTATGTACATATTACAGAAATGACGTTAAAGTAAAGCAAAACTGACCTGTGGCTGCAGCAACACTTCAGGTTCACGCGGCTCGGTCATAGTTCTCGATTTGTGGATACGCAATAGCTGAAAACGCAATATTTTTTGTCTCTAAATATCACGATGGCTCGACGTATGACAATTAAGATAAGCGCGTAAGAATGAAATGAAAGTCAGAGGAAGCTGACTAAAAAAGAGAGAAGTCAGTCCACGCTTTCAATACAAAATGAAACGTCGAAACACGAAACTCTTCGGTCGATTGCAAAAATTTGCGCGTAAATGAAGATCTAAATCGCGGTGAGAGCGAAATTGGGGCAACAAAAAACATCGGAGTACACGTGTCATGCAAAAACCACTGCCTTTTCTAACCAGAAGCCGAGATCATCTGTCATTACGAAGAGGAAAAACAAATTTTACTTTTTGTAACTAGCTTTCGATGGCGGTGATCATTTTGTAAGCAATCTGTCAGACATTCACCGCCGAATACCGAAAATGATTGTTGACAATGCACAACGGGATTTTGGGGACAGTTCAAAGTCATTGGTTGAAGCGTTTGTGGCAGCCGGCGTCGGCCTGCAGGGTACTGATAACGGTCGACAGCAGCCAAACCAGGCTGATCTCATTCCGAGGGTTGTCGCCTGTTTGGAGTAGAAGGTCGCCGCAAAGAGTGAGACAAATCTGTCGATGGCGATGAAAAAAAAAGTGGCATTGGCTAAGAAGGCCAAAAACACGGCGACCGTGATCGGAATTCCAATTGACAGTTTTTTGCCTAATGACGGCCAAGGACGTGTTTTAGCAAAACACACTTGAAAAGCTTCCATTAGGTTTTACATGCTAAGGCATTGTAGGTGTTTCAAGCCATCTTAAGCTCCGCCCTGTTTCACGGAGACCAAAATGTGCATAAAAAGGGCAATATTTTCAAAGAACGTGTTCAACTTTTTGTTCTAAACCTTGAAATTGCATAAGAAACAAAGAAAACTTTTATTTCACGTACAGACTATTTGCGAGTTAAAACTTTTTATCCAAAAAAAGGTTCAAAACCAAGTTTCAAACTGCAACAATCTCGCAAGCTCCATTTTAGCTACCAGCCCCTCTCCATCGGAACTAATACCAGCATTCATAGCGATGTCGCTCAAAGCTGCCCTCACATCTTTTGGCATTTGACCAGAACTACCAGCAACATAGAATGTGACTGAAAACAATAAATTTTCATCAAGTCAAACAGATAATTCAAGCCACTTACCCCGATTCTGACCAATAAACCGCCCCAAAAGCGCCGTATTCTCCCTCAAAACATCCTGAACATAAACTTTCTTCGATGAATCGCGGCTAAAGGCAGGCTGGATTACTGCATTCGAGTAGTTCGGCCATTCAACACCGAAATAGTAATCTAATGCCCTTCCTCGACAGCCGAAGAACAACATGATCGGCATGTGATCACCATTGGCAAACGCTTCTGCTATCACAGATCGAAACGGAGCGACTCCAGTACCCGTAGCAATGCAAACTTTGGTAACGCCCTGAGGTGTGTTGAAGTCCATGGTGCCTTCCTTGAAGCGGATGGCGACCCGGGTGCCGATTGACAGTCTGGCCAGAAAGTTGGAACAGAGCCCAAATCGTGCTGGGAGGCGATACTTTCGCTTAAATTCGACCCGTGCCACGAGGAGTTGTAGAGCCTTAGGCGATGCCGCATGACTGGAAGCAATCGAGAAGGAACGCGTCCGAATAGTGGGAAATATCTCGAACAGGCGCGGAATCGGGATGATCGGGGCAGTCGCATGGAAATCGCGAAGGACTTCGGCCATGGAACGTCGAGGCTGACGGGCATAGTCGAGGTAGTCATCGAGGTTGTTCAAATCGGCCAGCTCGATGAGACGCTCTTTCTCCATAGGGTTGGTGGCTATTCTGGACAGGTGTTTGAAGAAGGCCCGATTTGGGATGCCTTGGATGTCGAAGAGGTTGTGGAAGCATTTTCGGAGGGTTGTGGGGTCTGAACGAAGGCAACTTTAGGTACCGTATGGCATACTGTAGATACTCTAGGCTCGAAAAAGGCTAAAAACATACATTCAATGATGTGTGCCGGCGGCAGCAATCCATGGGGGCTCGACTTTTCCAGATAGAATTCGCGATCAAGGGTATCAGCGTCTATTTTAAGCGAATCCAGCACCAAATCAACACTTTCGGTCAGATTGACTGGCTGGACTTGAGCAACGTCGCCGGGTTTGTAGGCGTGGCCGTCGTTGGTGAAGGTTATCAGACGAGTGTCCTGAAGACATCAGTTTAATACCCCCTTCACATCAAAAAAGTCAAACCAACCTGAAAATGGTCTTCATCGGTGACCCTTTCATTCTGCTTGACTTCAACAAAGAAGAAATCGCTCCCAATCGAAGCCGCTTCAGCCGCCTTCGCCAGCTCCTCCCTCTCTTCTGCCGTCACTTCATCAACATACCGAATCACATACTTCGGCGGGAGCTGCTTTTCTGGATCGAATGCCACCATTTCTGGGTACAGTTTACTGGCCAACAATGCATCAATGACGGCAATTTTGAACTTTTCAATGCCATCATCGGCCCCATTTTGGTGTTGATCATCGCAGAGGACGATAGGGGTCAGCTCCGTGGCTCCCAGACCCAGCATTCGACGATAGAACTTCTTTCCGGCGAAATTGAATTCTGAGTAATTGGAATCGCCGAGGGCTGCGATGGCGAATTTGGTCTGCAAACATCCTAATGGAACAGTTTTAAAAATCGACAAAACCAACATTTGAAAAGAAATTAGCCGGCAAGTTCTTGGCCAACATCTTATTCCAGAACTCCCGCATATTCGAAGGGACTTGTCCTTGGCCAGATGTCGCAACAACAGCGATAATGATATCCTCATCCGGCAGGGAGCTGAATTCAATTTCATCAAAGCCGGACAGTCGTGGATTGAGGTCGCAGATTCGAAGGGCCTCGACTAGGGCTTCCGCAGAATCTCGGGCGGTACCGGTTTCAGTGCCGTAGAGAATCAGCGGTGTTGATGGCATCTGGTAACAGCGAATTAGAAACAGTCATTGAAAACTGTGAAAATATCGGTAAAAGCGATACAACTTGGAAAACTGTCAATAAAAAGGCAAAATGGATAAACTTTATTCTAACCAAACAACAACAACAAAACTCAACAAAACAAAAAACAAAAATAACAACGATCGGCGGATAAAGCTAACATCAAATCACTCATCATCCTCATCTTCGGCAACTTCAAGGTCGCCATCTTCATCGCCTTCTTGGCGCTCTTCTTCGTCATCGTCGTTTTCTTCTTCTTGCTCTTCATCGTCCTGTTCCGGCACATCGCCAGCCTTCACGGAAGTTGTTTCCTCGTCTTCGTCGCCAGTTTCCTCACCGCTCGTAGCGGCTTCAACGGCAGACAACTGCTTCGGGGTCAGGATGGTGTAGCCCTTCAAAGGGATCTTGTGAAGCTTCTTGATCGTGTATCGATGGACGTAGATCAGCATCGTCGTCGGGGACAGATCCAAACGGAGCTTCTTTCGGCACTTTTTCGCAATGAATTGAACCAGACCAATCAACTCAATGATGGTCACATCGGCCGGGAGAAGGCGAAGGAAATTGTGCTTCCGAAGGGCGAGCAGGATCCGATTCACGGTGCGGAGGACGGTGGAAGCGGGCGTGTAGACGGTTCGGAAGGTCAGATCGGCGGCGATGAGGCTGAAAACGGCCAGTTTGAAAGTAAAGTCAAAGAAAAAAGAAAGCAAAACATACCGTTCCTCAAGTTCAGCCGTGTTGATATCATAAAGCTCACTGATTTCCTGCTCTTTCGCCAACTCCAGCAAAATCTTGAAGCAACGCGCAGCAATCCGAGCACTGAAACGCTTTTGCTTCTCGAAAACAGTGCCAAAGGCAGCGGTTTCAACGACATCGACTGGGATTTTCGGGTCTTTGCCAGCGTCATTCCACGCTTTGCGGAGCTTTTCCTTCAGCTCTTCCCAGACTTCCTGGCAATGCTCAACAGAATGTTCGCCGTTGAACTTGCGGACGATGGAGTTCCAGTTGATGGCACGTTCCGATTCGACTCCGACGCCGGTGGCGATCAGCTGGACTGGATGGACTTTCAATTGACTTTTAATGAACACTGAAAACAACCAACATCAAAAACACCCTCAAAATTGTCTAAAAACTCACAATAAAGAACATCAATCTTCATCGGCCCCCGCTCATAGTACTTTTTTGTCGGCTTGTAGAGGGCGCCATTCAAGTTCTGCGTATTTGGTTCAGTCAAAGCCGTGTAGCGTTTCTGGCATTCGAAACGGTTCCGCTTCAACTTCATCGCGATTTGCTGCCATTGCGGGCCGTAGTCCTCATATAAAGACAGCAGCTTTCGATCGTCTTCTTCGTTGAACGTCGGTCGAACACGGCAAAGACCAAATTCCTCGTCCCTAGGATCGAAGATACGGTAACATCGACGGTAGACCTGATTTGCGGCACGATGCATCAAGCCCTGGCACATGTAGGGAAAGAACTTGGTCGTGTCATTGAACTTGCGATTGGACATGGTCAACGAGCCCTTGTCCTCGAGATAGCGTTGCCAGCCCATGTAGAGCGGGGCTTCATCGTACGGGATTCCGTGCAAAGCAGCGAAACGCTTCCAATTCTCCAAAATGATGTGATCCTCTTCTGGGGTGAATCGAGTGGTTCTGATGACGACGCCGTGGGCGAAGAGACGACGGATATGGACAGCTTTCAAAGGGTAGTTGAACCGATGATGGAAGGGGAGGCCCTCAACAAGGATGCCTCGAAGCGGCATTTCCATCTCATCGTCTTTGTCGTAGTCCTTCTCGGTGTCAATATCGACGATGGGCGTGTCGATGTCGCGGAGGGCCTTGTCTTTGAGGCGTTTGACCGTGCCGGGGACTGAAATTGACTCATTTTAAATAGAAAATCGAAGAAAAAAGCGCTTACATTTCTCTTCAACACGTTCAGCATGAGCATAGTTGTACTCGATATCGTCCAAGATGTCGCTATCATTGCCGTCTTGTTGGACAGGGGGCATTGGCTTCACTCGCTTCTTCTTTGATGGAACTTCCTCGATGACCTTTTCCGGCTCTTCGACAGCATGTTTCTTCTTTTTCTTTTCCCTCACAAGTTCATCGACTTCCATGGGCTCGTCCTCATCGGCCTTCACAGCTTCATGCTTGTGTTTCTTCGACTTTTTGGCAGGGACGTCCTCCTGTTCTTCGACTTCAGCCTTCTTTTTTGACTTTTTGGATGGCTTTTCGACGACTTCCTGGGTTTCTTCGTCGGAAGAGTCGGCAAATTTGATTAGACCCATCTGAAACCATCGAAATGACGCACTTTTAACTTGTCAAAAATCAAAAAGTAGCAGTGGTAACAAAACCAGTAGACCAGAAAAGCGCCATAAAACACAAAACATTTATTATTATCTCCATTATTATGGCCATACTCTAGCTCTCTCTCGCTCTCAAAACTGGCGCAAAATGCTAAACTGAACAAAGAAACTCGTTAATCCACAAAACAATAAACGCTAAACAATGTAAGTGTACTGTAAGTCATGACTATTACATTACAATGAGAATGGTTATGGTTAATTCTTAGCACACGTAGCTTTTCATATTTACATTACATCAGTTCAAAATCAGTTTACAAAGAGTATTATGCGGCTTTGGTCTTTGCGGAGACTTCGGCTTGACGTTTCGCGGCTTCGGCACTCAGACGCTCGTAGGCTTTGAGCATGTCGGCGCGGATGCGGTCGGTCAGGGCTGGGACGTCTTCTTGGGTCAGCTGAAATGGGTTTGATGAGTTTTGTGGGGTCGTTAGGGGTGAAAAAGGGGACTTACGCCTTTGGTCGAGACAGGCTCCAAAACTTCACCGACGATTTGGCCATTAGCATCGAATCGGCGCTCTTTCTTCGAGTAGAAGGGCGAATAATCGGAAAAGACGACGGGGACGATGGGGATCTGGGCCTGGACGGCAATGTTGAAGGCGCCTTTCTTGAAGGGCAGCATACCGGCCCCGGGGTTGCGAGTGCCTTCGGGGAAGACCCAGATCTTGAGATTCTGGCCTAGGATGCAGTTGACAGCATTGTGTAGCGCTTCGGCTGCCTTGTCGCGTTTGAATCGTTCCACGAAGACTGTAGAAGACAGAATCGCGGCGATGTTGAAGAACGGGACGTATTTGAGCGAGTTCTTCATCATGACAGTGCATCTATCCGGCCAGACCTTGCCCATGCCGATGACGTCCAAGGACGACTGATGATTGGAAATGATGACAGCACTGCCTTCGAGTTCGAGTCTTTCCGCATTCCGAACCTCAGCATCGACATCGAGCCATCGGGTACAGGCCCGGAAGCACGCGAAACACGTATTGGCTCCACAGCCTTTAAGATAGCCAGGTATCGCGACGAAGGAGGAAATGAAGGCAGCGATGAGGATGCTGCTGTTGTAGGCGAACATTCGGACGTAATACCTGCCTCCGGGTGAGATCATGTAGAGAATAGGCAGTTGGAGGGCCAACAAAATGCCCAAAGCCAGGACCGGATGGTCATCCAGCGTGTCGGCCCACGTCATGGCTGAAAGTGGGCGCTTAATGTGGACAAAGAATTTGCTTCCGACGATCATTAGATATCAGTTTCAGCGAGTTCAACGCAATCAATCAAAAAGGGTCCTAAAAGCTAGGGTTCGCGATTCATTGGCATTTTTTACATAAAAATTTGGATAAAAATCAATAGATAAAACAAAAATAAGTTACTATTTGACCATTTAAGACAAGAAAGGCACTTTTTATTTGACTGGGGATCGATTTCAAGGCATCTTGAGCAACGCCTCATAATCAACCTCGCCATCGGCCGTCATGGGGACGTCTTTGCTCTTCACACCCATCTTGGATAGAGCCATCTTGGCGAAATCGAGGTTGTCACCCATGTAGGACGTGACACTGCTCGTTAGGAGGTACATAATGAGTGCCTGAGTCACGACAACGCTCAATAGCATGTACATCTTGCGCTTTCGGCCACCATCGTAAGCGTTGTACCCGCCGGACTGCATGTCGAGGACGAAGGACTTGAGCGAACGGGCCTGGAAAGCGATATTTTTCAATAAAACTGAAGTTTAAGATTGAAAAAAAGGCCTACCAAGAAAATCGTGATAGCCAGAACCATATATACAAGCGCGCAGTAGTAGATTGTGGTACCACCAAGGAGATAGAGGACCAAACAAACAACAATTCTAAAGACAAAGTATATAAATTTTCGGACTTTGACCAAAAACAAAGATAAAAAACTCACCCGACAAATTTATATCCGGTAAAGGCCAATGTGTGCCAAAGACTCAATGATTGTGAGATGTTGAGAACGTATTTCGTGATGAAGACGATCATATTCTCCAAAAACAGGTAGAAAAGAGCATTTGTCGTCTGCATTCCGAGCTGTTCCGGGCTAAAGCGCTGCTGAACGCCAAAAACGAAGCCACTGATGAGGACATACGTGATGAAAGCCATCAATGGCACGTACAAATCAGGCGCATTGACATCCAACTTCGCTGGAACTGGCTTCCCATCACCGCCAAATTGCGTTGACCAATCCCTCGGAGCGAAGGGGAAGAGCAGAATCCCGATTTTCCGTCCGACATACTTCGTATCGACGGCAAAGTAGTACTTCAAATTGAAACTCGAGATGTACTGCGACAAAGCCTGTTTCTGCTGCTCGGCAAATTGTCCACCGAAAGTTTTGGCGGCATTGAACATCGGATCGCCCATGAAGCCCTGGGCCGCCGCCGCGAATTGATTGTTGCCATAGGCATTTGGAGCGCCATTGGCAAAGTTGCCGGCCGGGACGCCGCCGAATCCGCTTTGGTCGTAGCCTGGAACAGACGCATTCGGGTCCCATTGCGAGTAATTCGGCTGGGTTGGTGGTCTGAAATGATCATGATCACGTGATTGTCTGGGACGCAAATTGAAATTAAAGTAGCACAAAACACGTACACCGGAGCCTGTGGCGTCGGAGCACCGCCGTAATAATCACTGTGCTGGGGAGCTGGCGGAGCCCAGCCTCCTGGTTGACCCTGGTGATGTGTCTGGGCGGTTTGGTCCGGTTGGTAGCCCCAGTTCCAGTCTGGCTCCGACATGGTTCTGGAAATTGGATTTTGGAATGTTTTTATATATATTTTTTGATCGAAACTGATAATCACGGGCAAAAAAGTATTGCACACGAAGACATCGACGTTGTAACGTCGAATAAAACCAAATTCAACGCTTACGAAACACTGTAAATCAAAAAATATATATAAACTTTAAAAAAAGTTCAAAAAAATCAAACTCCAGGAATAGCCAGGTAAAAAATGTTTGGTTGACCTGTTCGTGTGCATGAAAACTAGCATAAACCCGACATGAACACGATCGAACAAGAAAAAACGAAAAACAAAGCCGAAAAAACGAATGAAAAGCAAAATTGTTCCACGCGGCGGTGTACTTTGACAGCCAGCGGCAACGTCATTCCAAATGTCCCGCCAGTCCACTTCGCGGTGAGAGTTGCGTGCGTCCGGAATGCGCGCGCGTCCGTCCGTCGGCGCGAGGGAGACTTCAGTACGTTGTAGCGGGTCCGCCTCCTCAATGCAGGGAGACTTCGAGGTGGTCGCAAGAGGGTGCCCGAGTGTTGGAGCAGGCGACGTGTGTACGCATTTTCATTTACAAATAATTCTGTTTCTATTGGGTTTTTTACAATTTTGTGTTGCCATATAATTCAAAATGAGTTGTTTTTTGATTTGAAAATGACAAATTGTCAATTTCGCTTGTTTTGTTAAAAATATTTAAAAATAATCAAACTTTTCAATGTCGCCAAAAAAAATTTTGCGCCATAAGCCAACTGACATTGTAATGAATTTCAAATGTTCACCAAACCCTTCCTCAATGCTCATTTTGTTTATTTCTAACAATTATTGTCATAACAGAACAACACAGAAACTACAGTAATTGCAAATAAAATACGTTTGACAAGACATGGGCACACAATAAAAGACCTGTGCCGCCATTAACCGAATGAAATTAATTACCGAAAATGTGTCAAGTAAAACGAGTTAATCATAACAGGTAGATGAGGTGGCCCCTGCCTCGAGCCGAGCCAGCGTCATTGCCAGCGGACATGGAGGGGTGCCAAAAAAGCAAGACACAACAAGTTTTACATTAGGGGACTGAAACAAATTGTCGGTTGTTACAATACAAAAGACACATCTCACAAGTATGTAGACTATATTTGGTTGTCGATTGAGCGACCGGTCCTGCCACCGCGCAATGACACTTGAAAAAGAAGAAGGAAGAAATTGGATCGAGTTAATCGATAACTGTAACCAGATTGAAAAGGGATTGATTAGAAGCAAGTTTTGGATTAGCCTGGATGAGTTTTGTGAATAAATACAGTTACATGGGTATATTGATTGGAAAAGGTTAGAAATGCGTCGCCTCAGGGCAGAGCGTGGTGGTCGTGGCGCGCGAGAACAGGAATTTGCCGAGGTCGGCATTGAGCAATCCGACTTCACGAGCACCGCCGCTCTGCGTTAACTGGGGCTGTGACGAGTTTGACTATTGTTTTGCCAGTGGCTATTAACACAGAGATTATGAAAATTCATCACAATGGATGGGCAATTTGAACTAGAAACAGACAACGTATACGAAATGCGACTATGACCAGATATGGTTCTACACGGCTTTGTTGAATAATGTTAAAAAAAGTATCGCAGCTTGTGTCTTTGCACGAAAATATGAAGTAATTGATGATCAGATTAGAGTAAACCGTTTCAGTCCCAATAGTTTCAATGCGATAATGATGGTTATTTTTTGATGGATGATAAGCACCGGAGCCAGGCCATCTGACGGGGAAGGCGAAGTTCATTGAAAATGCAGAGCTGGGGAGGAAACCGACGTCGCAAACGGCACATTCTCCGATTCGGTCACGATGGCAGCGGCCGTTGGCAACGTGAAAAACGTGACTGGTGAGGTTGGGCCGTTCATCATTTGCTGAAAACACACCATTGTAAAGGGTTTTTTGTTTATATCGAAACCGGCAGGCATATCTGATGGATATGACACGCGCCACACGCAGAGTGCGGAAGTAATTTTCAAAAAAACGTGGTGAATTCACTGTGACGGAATATCAAAAATTGGTCGTCTGTAGGCTGAAGACAACCCGACAGACGCTTTTCGCTTTGGTGAACTCGAAAAAAATTAAATTACATTACATTAGTGAAGACCCTGGGCTGTGTTGGCGTGTGTAAGAGTGCACCACAACAGCAAAACCGAACCGTCAGACGGCGTTTGTTGATTGCGCTAGCGAGCTTTGCTGACAGCCGTGGATGACAAATTGGTCATGGTCATGCGCGTAATTATCGCCCGCCAAAAGTGGGGTTTTGATTTATGGGGGCAACGATCCAACTGTAAATAGGTGCCAAAAGTAGTCACTAACCTCACGCATTTTGTCGAAATCGAGCGATGGCCGTTCGCCACCTTTTCTTCCACGCTTTAGACTCGGGTTGTTTGGAGGCGATTCAGTTAAAATACCGTTAGCAGCCGGGTTTTCATCGTCATTAGGCGTGAAGAAGGTGGATACATGACGATTACTTGGGATGGAGATCGGGTTGGAGCAGCGTTTCACACCGGAAGATGGGTTCGGGTCATGGAAGAGGACCTTTACACGGGTTCGACGGGCTACCAGCGTCGGACGGGTGGCTTCACCAAAATCAGCCGGCGAAGTAGCTCCAGCCATAGCGCTCCTAGTCCGAGTCGCAATCGGGCTCGGATTCCCTGGCCAACGACGCTTCTCCCCAATAGGCGTCGGCGAGTCGACCAATCTACCACCAACCGGCTGGAACGCACCAGAAGCCGTTTCCCTTCTATCCGTGGTCGTCGCAGTCGAGTCCAGCTCGGCTTTCAACGCCGAAAAGTCGATGCAGAATCCGGACGTCCTGAAATTCATCCAAATAAACCCAACTGAACTTTGCCCTCACCCCAAATGAACCACCCCTACAGTAACCCCGCCATCCCCTCGAGACCCGTCCCCCCTGCCGGAAAGCACTAAATTCCTTCCATTTTTTCATTCTCTACTGCTTCTGCATGTAAAAAACGCCTGCCAATTGTGGCCCCATGCAAGCAATACAGCAGTATCATTGCCAAAGCGACATACATCGTTTAGTTTTCGACGTTTTGGTCATTTGAGAATCGCTTTTTCAACCAGTCGACCCCCATCTTTTCCTATGGTATGGTAGCAGCAAAAATGGCCCCGACGTTTATAGCTGTTGTCTCTGCCCGCCCCGGTTAAAACTTCTGCATGCATACAACAAATGGCCGGATGGATGAATTGATACAAAAAACCAACAATTCACGTGGTTTTCTTTCTGCATGTCGTTCCCGAAACGCAAAACAAATGCAATGGCTTTCAATCTTGCAATCTGTCACAAAGTAAAGTGCGAAGAAAAAAACAGCGAAAGGCGATGGCGATAGAATGCGTTATCGGTGGGGCGAATCGGGAGTTTTGCCAGGAAGGAGATTAGGCGTTTTGGGGCGACTTCCGGGTGATAAGGAAAGATGGATTAACTTACCGATCGACAGGGGTGGTAGATTCCGAGGTGTCGTCGAGCAGGTCTGTCTGGGAGAGGGAATCACGTTCGGCGGATTCGCGCAGGACGATGCCGGATTCGCAGCCGGTGCTGTCCCAGCTGAAATTTGAGGGGTTTTAGACGGCTGAAGTACTGTAGTTTGCTTTTTGTGTTCACTTTGCTGTCTTTGAGGTGTTTTAAAAGTGCAAATCCCTGATCCGATCCATCACTCAACCCGACTGACCCATGCTCACTTGCCCCCGAGATGTAAGCCTACATAATATTATCCCTTTGCCGCCCCCTGGAAGTCAGTCCCAATTGTTCATAGGAGGTTCTTCCGCGTCGTCCGGACCCGAGAGTACATCATCATCGACCACCGAACAACGGCCGGGTCGGTTCGCACCCCACAGCCCGACCTCCGCGCTGGCTTTTCCCCCCTCCTGTCGAGAGCGCTCTCGTGCTGGCACGTCGCCAGCTGGCAGTCATCCAGCAAAGCGCGCTTCGCTTCCGCCCTTTATGCTCTCGGGGGCCCCAACAGCAGCCAGCGTCAGCCCGCTCCTTTTTACCGGGCTGGCTCTTCTGTTGTGTCTTTTTTTCTTCTACTCTACTTCTTCGATGTCGATGTCGTTGTTGCCCTCCTAAACACGACGCGTGTCTGTATGTACATCATTCATTCATTCATACTTGTTTTCCAACTCTATCCGTCCTGCCACCAATGAAACAGAATGCCAAATGACGGCACATTGCGTGGGATCGCAGAGATCACAGTGCTTGGCAGTCCAGCCCACGTAGCGGCTTGTTAGCTCCCCATTTTGGTCGCTCTTATCAAATCCCTCAAAAGCCCTCTGACGCCAGTCCGACTGGACTACCAGCCCACAGGTTACCAACTGAGGCCATGACATGACATGACTGTGCCCCCACCCATCCAGCCCGAACAATAATGTGACCATAAACATGGCAATCAGCCACTTTTCCACTTGCGACCACAGCCATCATCAACCCATTAATATCGTTCTCCGGTTGTGGTCCCCGCCGGTCCCAAAGAGTGATCAAAGTAATTCACCAACCCTTTTTCCAAAGCAAAAACACGTTCGTTCCCCCTCCTTTTTTCGAATTTTCGTCTTTCTTGTCACCCCGAAACATGTAGTACCAAAAAATCACTTCTAACCACCAGCCTCCAATCCTCACTCACGCGTTTTGAAGGCGTATACTACCACGCCAACCGCAAAAAATCTAATCTAATGTAATTTTGGACAGACCGTTTCCCGCACGGAAAAGTCGTTGTTCGAAAATGTTGAATTTGAAGTGAAGCGAAAAGAAGCAATACACAAAACCAAAAAAACTTGCCTGTTAGTGTCAATTTCGCTGGCCAGCATCGGACGGCTCGTCAATGTAGGTGGCGATTGGCTGTACGTGCCCGTCGTCGACATCATCATCTTGGCAACGTCGTCGTCGTCGGCAAACAGCTCGCCTGTGGCATTCGACACTGCAAAGACAGGACATTTACTTACTTAATTCAGCAATTAACCACCCCGAGGAACTCGAAACTCGATTTATCACTTTTCATCCAAAACGGGCAGTGTTTTTGACGGCCCTACTTTCAAAATTACATCCTTCCCCATCTTTGCAACACAGTTTTGCATGTTTCCATAACACTTTTGCTGATTATTGGTCAACAGCGGGTAGTTATACTTTTTTTAGATACGTTGCCGCGTGATTTGGGTCATAAAGGTGATAAGTGACAGTTGTTTTTACAAACTGTGCCAGAAAAACGCCTACCGTAGTCACTACAGTAATCAGTTGGGTTACTGTAGCCCCATTTCAAAAAAGTGCTCATTTCGGATGCAATTTCAACTTCAAAATGACCCTCGAAAAGCGGAATAGGACCCCCATTGTTTTGCAGTTGAAAATTTGAAAGCCTTCGAAAACATATAGCTTTCAATTTGTTCGTTCATTCCATTTCCCGCAGACCGGTAAACAGTTTCAACTTTCCGGGCCCGCGGGACGGTCTCGACTTTCAGCTCGAGTTGCGTGTGCTTGCGTCGAATTTCGGATGCTGTCTGGACGAAACAAACCGACGACGGCATCCGAACGCAAACATATTGGTCCCGGGCCCTGCTTCGGCTTTGAACGAAAAACACATACTGTCCGAGGATATGTACGTGTCCTTTCGGGCATTTTGAAAAGTTTCAAAGAACATTGGCGTTGCTGTGGGGGGTTCAAATATGTAAAGTAAAAGATTGCAAGGAATTTGGCTGGTGGCTTGATTAATCATAAAAGCAAGCAGTTTGAGGGGGCCTAATGCCGGAGCGGCGCGGCCATTCATAAACCAAAGTAAGAAAGAGCTGTTCGATCTGGCTTTCCTGGCCGGGGGACACAATAACATTGAATTCAAGTATTGTGGGATCCAAGACATGTCTACAGAAATGTGGAATTCACAAACGCGGAAGAAATTCAACGAAAAATCACAGACAGCCCCATTTTGACAATGAAAGTTGGTCTCGACGCGAAAGTGTAAACAAAGCGCTACACCGCATTTACAATGGACCCCTTAAACAGACAGACGGCTTAAGAGGAACTTACTTTCGTCGAGGTCGTCGTCGTCAGAATCCTCAAAGTTGACACATTTGGTGGTGTCGGGGTCCTGGAAGAAAATCAATCAATATGGTATTGATTTTATCGACTTTTTGAAAAACTTTGAAAAATGAAAGAAATTTGAACTTACCGGATATGTAAGACCAGGATTAAGTCTCGGACTCTTGCGTACGATACCCTCACTCGCGCAATCGACAAGTGACGGCGCCGAAACGACCGTACGCGGACTGCCGCCGTCGTGGATCGACTGACGCTTGAATTTACTGACCAGCTTGCCGAGCATCATGATGACGTTGATTCACAAATGGAGATGGGGGTGGTGGCGGCCGTCGTTGATACCCGTGTTCGTGCCACAACCCGTAGTCGGAATGGTTTCGGAAGGAGGAGATGAGCGAAGGTTGGTGTTCGTGACAGCGCTGCTGTTTCACGCTGACGCTTATGGAAGGCGAGGATGGATGGGATGGGGGGCGAGGGGGGAGTGGAATCTAGAAAAGGATAGTACTGAGATTTAATTGAGAGATGCGGAATTTTGATTCATTCGTTTCGCGACGACAGTTGGGGCTGGGCTGCAAGTTGGCGCCCTGCCAAGCCCGGTGTGGTGGTGGTGCGGCCCATGGAGAGGGGGCTACGGTAGGGGACCGCGTCACGGCTGTCCAGAGTGGGGATGGTGAACTGTGGGGTTGACAAAGAACATAGCTGATAAATAGCATCACTTGGTTAAAAACTATCTGGGAAGTGAATAAACCTGATGCTTAGCATGGAAGAAGGAGGGCTGGTGAGGAGGAAGCCTAATCGAAAAGGGGAAAGAAGCACACAACACAGACACACGATGTCGGCGAAGACCACGCCAACTGTGACCCATGGAGATGAGATGGGGTCTATTGACACCCTATTTGGGTAGGTATGATCCATGGCTAACACGAAACGGATCGAAAATGGCGGGACTCTCGCGCTCGCGGACATTGATCGTTCAAAGTGGGTCCCTTGGGTTTTGGGGTCGATTTGGCGTCGAATGAAACGGTTTTCCACCAATTTAAGGCCATTTATCGGTGGTACAGTATCTCTAGAGCTGACAAATAGCTGGAAAAGCCCAAAATTCCCCCCATTCTCGGCGGGTTTTTCGTCGAACCACAGTTTTCGACGGGGGAGACGACGAAAATCTTCCCCCAGGAACACAGCAGGGAGGGGAGGCTACCCGACTCCCCCCGAACCAGGAAAAAATGGGGGAGGAGCACCACGGGGCTCGAGGGCGCCTTCGCTCCATAGTCGTGTGCGTATCGGTTGGAGCGCTTCCTCGGCTCGGGCATCGCGCCCAGCGGCGCGAACACACACCACCAACGCCGCGGATAGGTAGGAAGGAAGCTGGCGAGGCGGCCGGGGAACACAGTGTTCTCTCAGGCTGCCACACAACCACCCACCCTGGGGCTCCGCTACAGCCAGGCGACCCCCCTGCTGTACTTCGAGGCGGCCGGGCTTCGTCGCAATCGATTGACGAAATGCGCGTGTCGGTCGCTGCCCGGGGCTGTCCGTTCGAGAGCACGAACTGCGAGGGGTAGCCTTGGGGAAGAGTCGGTGCGCTGTGACGCGGGTCGCGGCTGGCGCAGTGCCAGTGGTCCGCCCTCTGAAGTACGTCTTCCGCGAGGGGTACTTCGAGGGGGTGGAGCCGAGAGGGATGCTTGAAAAGTGTTGCGCTTTGGCGGGATTTTCTTGGCTTTGAGCCATCTCAACTCACTCAAGTGTGGTATCAGGACATTCAGGAGAATTAGGGCTATCATCTGATACCCATATTGAGGCACTTTTCGTAAGTTTAGTTTTTATCGATTTTTTGCGTCCTATCAATCGATATTTTATCAGAAGTACAAAACTTTCAATTTAAATGCTTTTTTCGACAATTCTCGATACTTTTAACATTTTTAAACATTTTTATGCGTTTTTAGTTCAAATTTAGCCAAATTAAACGTCATTTTTCAACCATTTCCAAAACCGTTCCCCTAATCCCCTCAAACTTGACCAACATTCCATCCCCTATCCCAACTAATCTCTCCAACTTCCACGTGTTCTACACTTACTACATACATTTATCTTGCTTGCAATCGTGTACACACTCAATGGACCTCTACGCGCATGAGCCCGAGAGGCGAGGCCCTGTTGCCCCTGGCAGAAAGCAAAGGACGACAACATCCAAGACTGGACAAAATTTAACTTCTCGCCTCCTTTTTTTTCTCGGCTGCTTTTGCTGTTCCGGGACAGAAACCATAGAGTGAATAGGCATAGAAGGACACGAAAAAGTTTTGGTTCAAAGCTCTTGGCTCGGGTCGTGTCCCGTTTGGCAGGATGCCACAACAACCGGCCGGTTGGAGGGCGACCCCTACAATTAGGGATGCGTGCCAAAATGATGATGGAGTATGTTGAGGGGTCGAGTTGACAGGAGGGCGAGGGTGAGGCTCAAAAAAACACGGGCGGGAAAACACGTTTTACAGAGTGTTTTTTGTGGGTGCAATTAGACTGATTGTGTTATCAGTTTTGGAAGTTGGAGGCTAGCGGTTGATTGATTTCATTTCACGCGAATCACCGCCATTGATTGGTCAGTTTAAAATACCGATCTTATCCCCTGCGATCGCTTGGGTCCCCTCAACTCAACGGATCAATGACCACCAGCCGGTTGTCAGGAGAGATGTTCGAAATCTATCTAGCGCCTTGATCGGAGTAGTGGGGTAGTAGTGCACGCTGTATTTGGGCTCTGGGCTGGCGTCACGCCAGAGGGCTCGTAAAAAGCGAGACGTATACGCGCAAAATGGCTGATCGAGGAAGGCCGACGCCGACGACGACGATATGTGTTCGGCGTCGTCGTTGTGGGTGTACTCGAGCCTGGGGGGTGCTGCTACCAGCTCTCTGAGTGGGTCCTGATGACAACGAAGACGGTCGACGGGGGGCTACACTACCGGATCGCGGAAAGGAACCGAACCGTGTTTGCGTTGCGACTTGGCTGGGGTCGGACGGCGTCCTATCCAGACTACTGTACTATCCGATCCTTGGATGCGATTTCGTGGCGAGACCTTCCCCTCTTGCCAGCGGGGTTGACCAACCAAGCAGCCTTCTCCGACAACAACAACGATAGAGAGTTAAAAAACGGAAATTTGAGACAGCTCCCGTGGCTCGCGACAACCAACTAAAGGACAAAGACCGCCGAGAGAGCTTAGCGTGGGCATTGTGAGGTAAGATGGGTCGAACTCTCCGCTTGGATCGTCATCACTTCTTCTGTAACATGTACCAAAACAGACAGGCATCCTCGTCAGTTTGAAATATCAACAAAACAGACGGGAAAAAATCAAAATAACAACCTTTTGGGGGCCGGGCCGGTTGCCATTTTGGTCGAATCGACAATCGTTGTTGTTTGTCGAAAAAGCCAGAGACAGCCAAGCAGTTTAATCACACCCGAGGCCCTAGGCATGGACGAACACTTGGTCAGGGCCTGGCTCGTGCTCGGAGCCAAGCCCGCAGTCATGCATGACTGCCGCCGAATGCTGTCCTTTTCAGGAAAAATAGTGAACTATAATGTGGCAGCATGCACTTTAGCTTGAGAGGAGGCATCATCTGCAGGGTGAATTATAGCGATCATTATGTGTTCTGATGGGGATTGTGACTTTTTTGCAAGTTTGGAGGGGATTGGTGTATCTTTTTAGGGGGTTTTTGGATTTTTTTATTCGAATGTGTTTGGTGCGTTCGCACTATGTGTGTGCGGAACGCAAGGACGTCATTCGCACTGACGTCTTTGCGTTTGTTTGGCATTGAATGCGATTTTTGCGTTCGGCCTTGTGTGCTAATGCGATTTTGCTGTTAGTGGTCACCTATGTGCTAATGGATGAATTACAGTTCAACAACTTCCGGAAACATGTTAGCCAAATCACCAAATTACTCACTAAAATACCAGTTAGTGATCACGGTTCAACGTCACAACCACCCAATTACTCAAAATCCAAATCCAAATTGGCATCGTGACGATTCTTTTCACCACGATTGACGTGAAGTCAATCAGGGAGGGGCCCCGACGCCAACCACCATCACGGAGCCAATTTAACTCTAACCAATGAACCGACCACCACCATACAGAAAAATTTCGGACCATTTACCTCGAGGGCTGCCGCCAGCGACCATCGACGACAAAAATTTTGGGATGGGTGTGGGTGGGGGTCGCGCGGCAGCCGGCTTTGCAATTACCGGCGGACAACGACCCCACCGCCGATGATGGCAACCGGCGGCCCGACTGTGTCTCTGTCCTCTTCCGGTAAAAACTGCATGATTGTGTCCGAAATCGGCTGGCTGGTTGTTGGTAGTAAGTAACAACTATGTTCTTCCAAGTTGCGCATGACAGCCGGTAGAACTGGGGAAGAGCAACTGTGATGGTCGGAAATGCGTAAAATTTCGAAGCTTCGATAATTTATACATGCCATAGATCGGTTCAAGCCCTGTTGACAGACCAGAACCCTCTCCCAGGATGATGGACATCGAAGCTGGTCGGGGCGGTTGTCCGGTCCGACTGTCGTGATGGGTTTTTGGCGACTTCCGACTTTTGTTTACTTTTTCGCGAGGAACCCACCAAACATGGGGGCCTTCGGGCCTACAGAGCAGCGCGACAAGGCAAAAAGATCTCTTCCTTCCCAAATAGAGAGCAAAGCAACATGGACAAAAAACCGAGGGACAACTAAGTGAAAAGAAGATTGACACGGACCGTCGATCGCAACAAAAATAGATAGGGCGGCACACGTCGAAATGGTTGTTGCTTGGGTTGGTTTTTTTCACCCCTCAGGGGATAGCCTCATAAACGATCACATAAATCTCGGATGGGAAGCAAAAGAGGCCCAAGGGGAAGCGACCGGCAGGCCTCATTGTCAACACGACAAACCGTCTGCGGGGTGTCGAGGAACGCAACCCCGAAAATTGGCACAACAACGGTCGACCTGGCACGCTGCCAGATGCCTCCAGGAGGAAGGAGGCACACCTAGTGGGCGCGGTTTCAATGGCTATACGACTTCCGAGTGTTGGTCGCGACTTCGGGCCTCCCAGCTACCGAAAATAACACAATTGTAAAATTCTACAGTAACCCAGGTGGAAAAGGCGGACCACCACCCATAAAACTGTCATGGCCCAACTCATAACCGAGCTTTGTCGGAGCGGCTAATTGCATTTCTGTCCATGGGTGAAGACAAACTTCCATCTCTCCAAGTTTGGCCATAAACTAGGATGGAACAAAGGCACCCGTGTGTTTCGAGGCCCCTAAGACGCGTGCCGTCGTTGTCGGGCACCGTCATTTGGGATGGGGACGGCAAGAGTGCAGGCGTAGTCGTCGGGGCCGATGGCATTGTCGCCCTCAGGGTGGAGGCGGAGGGGAAGGGCGGCAGAGTGGAAAATGTCCCCAAAAATGAGGGGTGGTAACAAATATGGATGTGCCTTCTGACATATTGGAGCTTACAAAGTTGGAAAATAGGTTTAAATGGCCTTGATTACAGTGTCTGATTAACATATTCTTGTTTGTGTACCGTCGCAATGACTCGACTGATCAACGCAAAGGTAAAGCTTGCGCGTCAATCCGCAAACAAAACAGAACAGTTGATGATGACACGGACCTGCAAATCACACCATCTACCTGACCAAATAAGGGGTGAGCTTGCCAGGCGGCAGACGCGTTCTCGCAGAACAATACAATGGCTTCACTCAGACAGAATGGGTGCGAAGTCGTGAAGCGCATCCCATCAACATACAGAAATGGGGATCGTTGTCAACAGATAGCCTCGAGAAAGGTGTTTCGTTTAATCAGGTGTCACTCGCAATGGGGGTTTTGTCTCTTCAAGCGTTCAACTATAAAGCTTGTTTGGTTGTCACCGTCGAATGTGAGGGTAAAGAGGTCAATGGCATTTCGAAATCTTACAACCTTCATCCGCTGACAGACATGACTAATACAATTCAGGTGTAAATGTAACATAAAACCCCCCCTTTTGGGAATCATAATGCCTTCCCAGACCTGTTTCGACATCCCATCGCCAAATAGCGCCCACAAACTTCATCATTACACCTTTCCAAATCCAACTTCAACAGTATCCCCCCGCCAACCTCAACCAGTAAACAGCTCCTTTACGACACCCCCAACTCACTGAACCATCCAAAGCACAACAAGCTGCCTTCTCGCATTTTGATTGACGCCAGCGATGACCTTCAAAAACAAACTCACTCTCGATTGTTGTTCCTGCCCAATAAATGATAAAAGTGCACATGGTCATAAAAACGGCTATCCTGACATGTGCATCGACTTCCTCGACTTCCTTGCCGATATAAGCTGTTCACTTTTTTGACCATTCACTCCAGGCCCACGTCAACAAGGCAAGGGTGTTATTAACCTTTGCCCCCGCTGTGGCACACGTCGGATAAAGGGGAAACAAAAAGCTTAGAAAGTGCATCAATAATGAGCTTTTCCGGACGAAGAACCAACCATTCCGCTGTAAAGAGGACAAAGATGAGGAAATTGGGGCGATCTCTGGGCTTCTTTCTTCTTTTTTTCGGATAACTGTGAAGTGATAAATGAGGCGCCATGGGGGCACAGATGGATGGCATGGTCGACGGATTTGTAATGGAATATCATTTCGAAGACATGCGAAAAGTGCATTGCGGCATTCTTTTGAGTTTTGATAAGGAAAAGTTTGCCCATTTGAAAATAAAGGAATTTAAGTCATTGATTGGCTGTATTTGGAGCTGGAAACAGAGGGTTACAACATTCCGCGACAGACTGACAGGTGGAAGAAAACCATACAGTTTTTGTAATGCAGACTATCACATAGAGCAGTTTCCTAACGATCCATAACTTCTCAAGAAAAGAAAAAATTTGTCTTTTCAGAATGCCGCCCTCAAGAGAGAACAAACCCATTTGATGGTATCAATTCATAAATCTACAGTAGTTTGGGAATACTTTTGACGAGGCAGAGTCGTAAATTGTGCACTTTATTGACAGCCACTTTAAATCAGAAACTTTTATTGTTGTTTGGAAAAGTTAAATTGGATCAAAAAGCTTTTAAAATAAGAAAAAAAAAACAAAAAACCAATCTCGACAATGACATCAAAAAGTTTCATTTGTTACCCAAAAGTTGTGGCCTTCTTTAGATTATCATTCACGATCCTTTTGATAGCCCTTGGATGTTTGTTAGGTTCATTGATTCTGAAAAAAACCATCAATGTGTTGTTTGTAATTAAACAAACTTACTCCTCGAGGCCATAGATTGATGGGCCGTAGTCTTTGTGGCCATAGTCGTAATAGTCGGTGACAGCTTCATTGGACATTACAATCACAGTCAAAAGAAACAATAACAAAACAAATTTCAGCATGTTGGAATAAAGAGTGAATTGAAACTGATTTTAAGATCCTTCTTGTATTTTACGTTAATTGTGTCACAATTTGCATACCGAACAAACCAAATTTTTATCAAAATAAATTGTTGGCTCAATTTGAGATCTATTACCAGCTTTAATAGAAAAAAGTTTAAATCGTCAACACTATCGCATTCCAAACGTTTTAAACGCGCACTAAGAACGCTTTCAAGGTGGCAGCCGTCCTTCTAAAAACCGTTCTTTTTGGCAAACTGTCCTGAAATACAGCGCGCACATTGCTTCCAGATGTTACAAAGTCGCGTGGAGGGTTGGCTTGGTAACCTATCTTGCTTTGTTTCAATTAAATCTTTTTGAAACTGTCTGCAATCATCCAGGAAAACGGTTTCCCTTGACTAGCGCTAACGTGAAGCCAACTTTACACTTTCTTCAGTTCACCCATCCCTGTTCTCTTTCCGCGCGCAAATTTCAATGTGCTCACAAAGTTGTTTGTTTCTGGTCCCAAGCAGTCGAGTCCGATTAAAATTGATTGTTTTCTTCGACTTTTTGTTTACGTAAAACGTCGTATACTTTTATCGCGTTTACTACTGATCTTGTTTCAGAAATGGCAGAAAATAGTCAGAATAATCCAACGGCCAATCGAGCCATCAATAAGCCATCATTGATTGAAAAGCTCGTTATCAATTACAAAAATGTTCTCGTCGGCACAGGAATACCAACTGTACGTTTATTTAGTTAAATAAAAAATGGTTTTTTAAACTTAAAAGTTTAGGTTATTCTAACATTCTTCTGCTTCGGATTCCTTGGCTACATGTTTATCATTGAAAGTCACGTTGTTCCTACCGCTCCTACTGTGATTGTGTTTCTCATGTACTTTTTGACAGTGTTTACAATAATTGGTATCTTTTATCAACTTTGGCATTACATCAAGGAGGAACCGCTTTACAAACATTTGACACGTGAGCCGGTCGAAGAAAAGGAGCTAGAATCCTTCCAATCTTGAATTATTTTACTTACACTCGTTTTGTTTTGTTATATTTTATGTTTAACATTTGATTGTTGATAGTGGAGTGAGATGCCAAGGTTTTTTGCCAGCCACTGATAATCTGTATGTTTTGATTCACGTCAATAAACATTTTTAAATCTATTGTGCATTTCAAGTTTTACTCGATAGTCGTAAAGTTCCGCATCTGTCATTTTTTCCTATGTGCATTTTTCCCTCAAAAACCTTTAGAAATGCTATTGTGCCTATTTCCCGTGCATGCCTGGCTCCTTCAACGCATGATGTGATCACCACAGACTGTCTGTCTTCAGGGAGAGGTAAGTCTGGACACATTCATGCAGCATTTGTAATAATGGTGATGGCATTCACTTTTTGGGCGGCGGCAAGTATCGAGCATCTGATTGTGAATAGGAAAAAGGGTAAACAAACAACAAAAAGACGTGCGTTATTTATGTAACAGGTGTGTTGTAATGTTTACATCAAGTTTTGGATGCTGTTTACCTATAATTACAATCTTAATTGCCTTAACTTGATTGAAGTATATAAATAAGAAGTTAAATTTTTGAAAAAAAAGTTTAAAGCCCAGTTAATCTTTTCCAAATCTTTTACGTCATCCCTCATCTTCCCAAATCCCCATCCTTCCGATCCACATGCACTTTCCAGACATCTCGTCCCTACGCGATTCACAATTGCGCTCATCTCCAATAAAAAATGTATGAAAAAAGGGTGATGCGATGCGCGAGCGACATTGTCCACTCCAGTCAGGCGATGCATCAATTTTGATCATCAATGTAGAGTGCATGTCGGTTGCAACATTTCCAAAAATGCACCCTCCATCCCTTCCTGTCTTGTCTGCCCTAAAGGGCCCTAAAAAGAACCGGTTGACCGACACACATATACATTCACGCAGCATACTGTAGGTAGTTCAATGTCAATCTATTTATGCCTTGCGCCTGCCTATGTATGTTCAACTATCTCATTTGCTGTATCTGTGGCCATTTTCATTATGTATAGGTGGCGACGATACATATCAGATGGAGAGGGTGTTGCTTTTTAGTGGAATTGGAATGGATTGAATTGGCAGAGTGCCAGGGGAACTTTATTCGGACATTGACCGGCTGGTTGGACGGAAGATTCATTCCGTTTGATACGTAATAAATCAGAGTGCAGACGTAATGGATCGTTGTATAGCGTCAGCGGGAATTGCGCTTGTCGAAAGTCTTGTTTTTGGGATGCAGCTTGTGTCAGCGAAGTTGTTGCACAATCGGATGAATGAGCAAGCCATCCCGCTTGGGTGGTGGTGGGAAGATATAGACCGGTTCTATGAGTATTGGGTTGAACAAACTGACCAACGAGACCACTTTTTTCAAGGGTTTTAATGGCCGACGGGAAGTCTGGAGTTTGGAATGAGTCAATAAGTGACGTAGTGTCTGACTTTTTGACAGAAAACTTCCAAAAATGCAATTTTATTACCTTTAAACTGATAGATTTCCTCAAAAAAATCCATCTGGAGCTTTGCATTCGCATCAAAATTCAACAACAACACCCCCCAAAACACCCAGATGGCACCCTGCCAACCCCTCCCAGCTGACTGTCACCTCCAAAACGAAGCCGCCGTTCCCCTGACCTTGAACACCGCCACCATCTGACGATGCAATGCCTTCAATCCGGTTTCCTTCGACCCACGACGCCACGATGCCCTTTAACATTGCCAAAAAACCGTCGTCCGACATAAAGGCACCCGTGTTTTTGGTCGTTTGTTTCGGTGATTCTTCTTTGTCAACGTCATGTCGCCCGCGAATTCTATCTTTTTCGCGCAACAAAGCTCACGGCGTCGCCGACCTCATGGACAATGAGGTACACATATAACAGCCCTGTAACACATCGCATCCTCCAGTCTGAAACAAAGTATCAGAAAATTGTTACCAGCTGACTCCAACGGGTGGTAAGAGTCGGAAAATGTGCACATGCGGCTGTTTTTATAGAGAAAACAATACGCAAAATGAGGCATTGTTGTTCGGGCCTGTTTTGAAAATCTAACTAATGGGTGACATTCACTTTGTAGCCAGTCAGTCTTTGAAGGTGATGTAAGATGAAAATAAACAAATTATGGTTAATGGTTTTTAGGGGTTGGCAAATAGATTGATTGTTGAAAGATTTTTGTTTGTAAAAAAGTGGAACAAGCTTTTGGTTTTTGACGGTTCAAATTAGGTTTATTGAAAAAGGGCTTCCTCCTTTTTGGTATTTTGCGTTTGCATGTCCAGACGAGCGCCCTCAAACCTCAAACAGACTACAAAGAATGACCAGACAGATAAAAAGTGCAACTTGGGGACGCTAGGATATGACCATGAACCCTCAAAAAGCAGTTTGAACTCGATGTGGACGTATTACAGCTGATTGTTACAAAATGTATTACCCTTTTTGGGATTTGAATGAGTTTACTTGTACTTTTGAGAGTTTTTTTCTCATAAAGATTGAGTTATGTGATACTGGGAACCCTTTTTGGCACTTTGTAGGACACAAGTAGTTCAAAACATACTAAATACTTAATGCCATCTCAGATTAACTAGGTTCATTGTAAGAAAGCTCCTGAGGGCCCGGGTCACATGACAACACCCACGAGCTATATGTTATCCGCCCTCTAGGCCTCCCCGGCTGTTCAAAGCTATGCATTTCCCGTTAAACTTCTCGGAGGGTCGTTAAACTTTTTTTTGTCTTTTCGTTTTACGCAAAATGTTTAGCGAAGAGTTGGGTATACGGGGCCCCTGGAAGACGCAGTTTTTACGCGGATGCTTTGCTTTGCTTTGCTTTTGTCTGACTGATGCATTGCTCGGCGCCGATGGCCATCGTGTGGGAGTCTGACTGCTTGATGGTGATCTGTGATTGCTGACTGGGTGGGTACTCCTACGCTGGAAGTTTGGTGGGAAATTTCAACTTTTTGTGAGCCAGGTTTAAGAGAACTTTTTTTTTAACTATAAAAATTTGTTTAATTTTCCAAAAACTCCATTTTTTCTTATCAAATTCCCATCTCAAACCCCTTCTAATCCCATTCCAACTGTCCATAAGCCTCCCCTCTGGCCACCCGAAAAAACATCTGAGTGCCGCTGCCCCCTATTCAATTCCCCAACCATTTTTTATTCACAAAAACTAAAAAAAATAACCAATACAGAAAGTACGTAGCGCCCGCGCCGCGCCCTGTAGTGAGAAAGGAAGGTGTTGCCCCAACTCCCTTCCATGAATGCATACATGCACCATGTAGCTTTTTTTTGTTCTTTTCCTTCCTTTTTTTCGGTTTTATCTTTCTTGCCACTTCTCTTCGAATGTCATCGTCGTTCTATTCCGCCGACCGAGGTCCCAGACGACACTACCCGCAAAAGAATTGCATGAACGTATGCATCTACAGCGCTCCTTTTTTTGCCCATTCTTTGCTTTTTGAATGGTCACGGACGCGGCGCTATCAGACAGGGCTCAGCTGACTGCTAGCCTAGCACGTGAGGCAGCCTGGAGCGTCCGATTCCTCCCCTAAAGTTGATCTGTACGCCACCTTACCAAGTTTGGGAGTGTCCTCGGCTGCGCCGTCCGTGTGGAACAGCCCTCCAACCGGTTGGAGGGATCGATTGCGAGGACAACATGAGGACGGATTACGACGGATATTGTTCAACTTTTTGAATCATAGTGAGTCCAGTGTTGCTCAACTGGTGGTCATTGGCATTACACTGTTGTTAAATGTGAGACTTGTGAACTTTACTGGTATTTAGATGCTCAAAACACGTGATTTGAACTATGGAATACATGAAATTCTAAAATTTATGCGGATTAGCCAGCGTTCAGTGGTGTTGTTTTATAATCCCTGTAGCTATAATTGGTTTTCTGGATAATGATAAGTGCGTCAAAAGGGGATTGGACAGGGGTGGGAGTTGAACCATTGACCTTGCGTGTCACAGAATAGCGCCATAACCGATTGCGCTATGAGTGCAATTGGGTGGGGTCTGCGCGGTAAATCAGTTTTTGTACTTTTCTAGCATCGTATTTAGCGCTGATTGACCGTTGGTTCGATCCCCGTAGCATGCAAACTTTTTTAACGCTTTTTAACTTTAGTGGCAAAAGTTTCACAGTTGTCCACCCTCTCTCGAACCACTTTTTAATTAATAAAGAAGTCACTCGGCGGATGCAACTCCCGCCCCTTTGCCCTCGAGGCAAGCGGCCATCGATGCATCGTACTTTTCAATGATTGCCGCCCCGCGTGCATAGTTGAATAGGTTGGGGTTTTATTTTTGCCCTGGGGGGATGGATATTTTGCTAACGGCCGGCCAGATGTGTGTCATTGTCATGGAATTGTGTCCTTTGGCTATCTTGATTTGATGTGATGCGGATTCGCGTTTTTGGTAACTTACATCCCTTACCTGTTCCCATCATCAGAATCAGAGCCCCTTTTTCCGCGGAAATGCTCCCATTCATCAGTAGGCCCCTCTTCCAATCAAAAATGCATCGATTGATCAGTCGGTCCCAACGGACATGACCAGCGTTTTTGAGTAGTCGTACCCAACGGCCATAGGAGCCCCCGTTGCTTGCATTGGCTTGCGGGGCTGATGTCGTCAGCCGACTCCAGGAACCGGAAGTGTTCAAACACATGTGAGCCTTGCCTGCGGCCATCAGCCCCATCATCATCGACGTCCGCAAGGACTCGCGGAAATCGGATTTGTGCTTGCTCGCTCACAGACGGCCAGGGGGTCTGTGTCCACTCCAGTGTTTGTCAATGTACCGGCGGTCCGCTCTGTACCGACCATGTACCAGGTACCGGACCGGTCCGCGGTACGGTCCGGTCCGCGAAAAACTTAAGTGGTACGGCGGACCGGACCGTACCGGTGAAAAAAATTTTTTTTTACTATAAACTCAATAAAAGAGACAAAAACAATCTTTACGGAAAGAAAGATATCAAACTTTGGTCGTTTTGTATGCCACTTTTGACGTTTTCAACGTAAAAAAAGTGAACACACTTTGAAACCTTGCTAAAGTTTCACGACATGGATTCCATAAGTTCGGTCCCCACCGCGCTGAATTTCTTTTTCCACAAAATCGAAACCATTAAAATACGGCTAATAAAACTTTCGAACGTTTAACATGCTGAAAAAACGCATTTAAACATGTTTTTTTTTCATTTTGGTACCGGTCCGCACAACAGTACCGCACCGGTACCGGTACTGTACCGGTCCGCGGACCGCAGTACCGGACCGGTACCGGTACGTGGTCCGGTCCGGTACTCCAGAATTGGTCATTGACTAACACTGGTCCACTCGGATCAGACCCCTCAAATCGAAGCTATCCTGTGGGTGGAAATAAAAAACCACCATTGGCCAAGCTGGTGTTGATTGCTGACGGCTGGCCGGAGGCTGAAAACGTTCCGCGCGAGCGGCTACGCTTTTTTTCTCGGAATGTGTGTTTGTTCACGGAGCAAAAAAGTAGAAAGAAATAAAGCTTCTCGCGCAGGGCAGGATGACGTCATCCTGGAAAGGGGTACTTGACGGCCCGGGGGGCTGCTCCGTGTTGATCCAGGGTTTCCGGAAGAGCTGGGCGGCGGTCCCTAGTTCCAGCTAACTACATTACACTGACTAAAAGTTTGGCAAACATTGGCCGTTGGCTGGCGGGCAAAAAAAGTGTTTTATGTGCGCAGGACCCAATCATGTGAAAAGAAACAACTTTTCAAATTTTGGTTTGTTTCGAGGACCACCGGAATTCGAAAACGCTCAATGTTGCAATTGCAATGTAAGTGAATTACAGGGCCGCCTGGGGGTGCCGAAACGAACTCATTTCCGAATGGAAACTTCCGGCTTGATTGCGCCTGCGTGTATGCGTCGTGATTACTGTAGCAGTTGCAACTTTTCGGGGGTTAGGCTCACTTACATTAGTTAATTCCAGTCGGGTGCGTTAAAACAGCTGATTGAAAAGCGAACAAAAACTCCCAGCTGCCAGACTCAGACCCAGGACCAGCGAAAAGGCGCTAATCAATCGATAACGGCATTCTTTTGGAAGCGGCGGCGGCAGCCCAGACAGCCGGAGGCCAGCGGGTTGGCAACTGTCTCTTCGCGAACGGAAAAGGCTGTCTTTGCATTTTGGAGAACGTCTAGAGTTCTAGGGTGTAAATATTCAATGCCAATATCGATATCGACATCGAACTTTGAGGCCGCCCCGGCCTTTAATCAGCTCCGTTTTTGTTTTCCCCACACAACCATTCACACAACCCTTTTTTGAACCCTGCCCCTGTCCGTGTCCCTGCCCCTGTCTGTTGAATCATAAAAAACAACATTACATCCTTATCTATCGCAATTTTGTCCTCCCCGGTCGGTCTCGGTATTACCGCCATCGATAGAATAGACCAAGTCCCGTGTCAACAGTAATAGAATTTGTTGTGGGTCTTACCTTTCCCGATATACGCAACCCTTGGTTCCCCTGTCATCTGAAGGCAGCCCAGAGTCACATGGGTCCTTCCCCTCGGCGGCACAGTCACACGTAACAGGTATCGGGGACCTCCGTTGTGTTTGTTTGTTGGTTATTTTTTTACTTTACGTTCTCTTTTTTTCGGCGAAAGAGAAGGAAAAAGCATTCTCCATCAACTAACTTCCAGCTGAATCCTAGCCACAGAGAGCGAAGCCAAAAGGACGCAAAAACAACAACAACCTTTTTTTGCTGTTTTTTTGTCGTCGGCATTTTTGACGTATGTCTAAAAAACGAGCAACGAACTCTGCACGGAACTATTTAGCTGGCTGTCTGGGGGTGTTTTTGAACTTTTCTCGCATACATAATAGGAATGGACTGTCTCATGGGTGGCACTGTTCCCGCCCGAAACGCAAACTTGGCAGTCTGTGCTGCGTAAACCCTCATCTGATTAGCCGATCAACGCGCCCATTTTTTGGACTACTACTCGCTTTTTGTGTTTGGAAAAGATTGCAAAGTACACACGTCCCTATGCAACATTATGTAACGTAGGTGGAGAGGCGGCGTCCGTGTAGTCTGTCTGTGCAATCTGTGCTCTGTCGTCTGTTCCGAGGAGAGCGTCGAGACTGTCTCATTTTTCGCGCGCGCAAGGCGTTTTGAGACTGTGTTTACCGTGCGCTTCCAGGACGAGAGGGCCTCAGGGCCAGCCCTCCTCCTGCTTACTACCCCGGAAGAGGAAGCCGAGCACTTCCATTGCGATGGATGCCTCTATCCAGCTGACTGTCTATCCATCCATCGTCGAGAGGGGGGCTTCGCTATTTTATTTTGTGCATTTTCGCGCAGACTTACTTAAGCCCGCGTCTTGCGCGTTTTTTATTCTTCCGGGGTCCCATCTGGCTTGAGCCTGGAACACACAGACCTCCAGACCACCTGAAGTCACATCAGTTCGGTTGCCTCAAAGTTTGCACTCACTCGGCTGTCAACTTGCTTTGTCGATCCTTCCTTTCCAATGCAATGTGAATGTGAATCAAGAAGGCTTTTTGTCGGGTTGTTGCGTGTGCGCGAGTATGTGTGGAGCCTCCTTCCGCCTTCGGGGTCTCCTGTTCTGTTCGCCTTTGTTTATTGCGTCGTTCGTTTCGTTGGTGGAGATGGTTGACGCCATCAACATTACATACCCTACCCCAGTCAGCCCGTCTTCAGGAAGACACTTCAGAAGGCGGGTACGTTGCGCTATGCTCGCCCTTGAACGACATCGGACAAGGGGGGTCTACATTGCCTGAGGGCATCCCATCCCTCCATGCCCACATCACTTTTTGGAAGAAAAGCCTGTTTTCGGACGCCGCATTGTTGCGTGATCGAGACGCAACCGCTTGAATCCCTCTCCTTCGCCGTCGTCGCATCGTTCGTGGTTTGAATGTCGATTAGATCTCGACGCAGGCATGGCCTCAGGCATTGCGCTTGGGACGCGATGTGTCCCGTGGGCTGGCTGGCAGGCAGGCAATGATGATGATCGGATGGAGCCCCCCTCTTTTTCCATCAACCGGTTTGACGCTGCTCCGACGGCTGATGCGCAGACAGAGAGGCCTCAAACGGCTCCACAAAGTGGAAGACGCTCGCTCGGCGGCGTTGTCGCCTGCTTCTGCGCACCTACCCATTGACAGATGCGCCAACGTTTGTGACTAGCGTGTTTCATGGTCCACTTGAACGCGGCGCGGCTCCACATTATGCATGCCATTAACAGTCGATCAAGTTAGCTTGCACTTCCCCGTGATCTTTGTCCAGCTAGCTTAAGATACATCCATCCTGCAAGCTGAGAGCTATCCGTTTTTCTGTTCAGCATTTTCCCACTATATGTGATTCTTTCTGTTTGTTACGCGTTTTGCCGAGATCACCAATCCAGACGGGCTGCTGATTGCCAGCCACTGACGTGTGTAACAGCCCTGAAGGCCTAGGCGTCCACTATCTGCCTGCCTGAGCCTACCCGTCGAAGATATTTATTACCTCTCGGCGGCCCCGACCGTGTGTGTACATCACCACCTGCACTTTGCATCAACTGTCAGCTGTTTCTTGTCACATTCTTCGCCCGCCACCACCACCACTTCTTCCCGCCAGCCAGCGGGCCCCTAAGGCAAAGCAGGCTTCCCCCAGCCATCAGTCAGCTTTTTTTCTCCTGCCGTCGTCGTTCATCCTGCGTGTGCCTTTTACATTAGCAGCCGATAGATAGATAAACTTTGCTGTTTCCCATTCCATTGCATGGACGTCTTCAATGGCTTGCAAATCCGCGATAGTTGAACCTATTTAGCTGACTTTTACGTGAAACACCTCTCTCTTTTACCGTTTTTGAAGCCCTGGACCCATTTAAATTGACCGTGATTGATTTTTCTGTTTTGAATCCCCCATGCCATATTTACATCACCGTATCTTTAGTGGTCCTCGCAATTCCTCCGTTAACCGCCGCCACGGCCACCAGATCAAGTTAGCCCCCACGGAAAGCACCATCCGCCGTGAGATGGTGTCAGCACATCCACATGCCGGTGACACGGCCATCAGACAACCGCCCAAACTTGGCGACTTCTTCTCACCGTATCAGCCCCATGGCCAACAGACCCAGCAGCACGTGTCCTCGTTGGTTGAACTCGCTAACTTTGATGAGCGTCAGCAACGACAGATGGCGAGGTGAGTTATATTGGATTTTTTTGAAAATTTGAAGATTTTTGGTTGAATTTTTGAAATTGATTGGCTTGGAATTTTACCTTTTCAACTTCAGACAACCTCTGCATCGCCGATCGCCTCTGGCAAACAGCAATAACACCCATTTGAATGGTGTTTCGCGGCCTCAGACTGTCAGTTCGGGGAACAGTTCTCCTAATCAAGGTAAATTTTGCTTTTTGAAACGGCTTCACGCAGCTTTTTGAATGTGCGTGTACGTGTGCGTTATGCGCACTCGGTGCGCGGGTGCACGCACCCAAATATGCAATGCCATTTTGTTTTAATTGTCGAAATAACGCAATATAAAATGCTGAAAAGTTATAATCTTTCTTTTTTTTCAGAAAACTCCGGCTCCAACTCCCGTCTGAACACGACCAATGGCTCCCCCAAGAACCCCAAACTCTACAAAACCGAGCTGTGCCGTTCCTGGATGGACCATGGTCGCTGCAATTACGGCGAACGGTGTCAATACGCCCATGGTGAAACTGAAAAGCGCCCGATTCCGCGTCATCCCAAGTACAAAACCGAAGCGTGTCAGTCGTATCACAAGACAGGGTACTGTCCGTATGGCCCGCGGTGTCACTTCATCCACAACGAAGAACCCGCCATGCTCGCTCAGCTGATTGCCCAGAACGCTGCCGCCATGGCCACCGTCACGTCTGGCGGGGCCCAACAACAACCGCGTCCCCGCAATTTGAATCTGACCGCCTCGGCGCCCGTTTCGACTGTCGGAACCCCGGCGAATGCGGCGCCTGGCCAGAATCGTGTTTACTCGCCTTCCATCATGCCGATCGGATCTCGCCCGACCCAGCAGCAACAGCAACAACAGCAGTGCCGACAGACGAGCCGCTTCTTCCCGCGCCCCATTGGCTCCGACGGTGAATCCCCCGTGCCGTCATCGACGGATTCCGGCTCTGAATCTCCGCTTGGAAGTTTCTCCCCAGGATTGGACCAACTCGACGACAGCCTGGCCCGTCTCAGCCCGACCTCCTTCCGACGCAGCCTCAGCCATGCCACCACGAACCACTGGAGTCCGACCAGCAGTGTCGGACCCTTTGGCGTCGACTTCTGGCAGCCCGTTGAATCGCCCGCGTCGTCGTTGTCGGCCTTTGTCGGACTCGGCTTCGAGGAGCCCATGTCGACCTGGGACTCGCCGTCCACGACCACCACCACCTCGCCCCATCGGCTGCCCGTCTTCGAGCGCCTCAGCAACAACTTGGCTTAATTTATTTGCATTTTTACAATCTGAACATTTTACAACTTTCTATTATCAACTTTTTGTAACCACCCACCCCCTAGAAAGCCAGGGGTCTCACTCTATTTCAAAACCTGTCCCACCGTCTTTCACCACTGACCTGCAACCTCAAAAGCGACCCCCAAAAGGTGTCAAAAATCTGTACAACATTAACTTTATGAGTCTTATCAGTTTAAAAACTTACTCCACATTTTCACAAAGTCAAAAGTGCCTTTATTTGTCTATTATCTGCCGGAGACCCCAATGTGCTTTCAAAAACCTTAATTTAACCCTATTTTGTTTGTAACCACCTTACTTTCATCCGACTTTAGCCTTATTAACGCAAATATTGTTTAAGTTATCTTGTTGCTAAGTTTGTAACCTTAACCATAGCTGCCTTATAGCCTCACGCGATCAAGCGACTCATTTTTCACCTGAACAATGGTTTGCTTCATCGCGGTGTACGGTAACCCTATCTATCTATACTGTATCTATCTAATTTCCTTACCGATGCATTGCATTTGACCCCTGAGGGCATTTGTATCATATTGAAACACACGAAATCTATCCAAATTCAATCAACATGTAAAGCAGACCTGTAATAATGGTCGATTTCATCCACCCCGCGTGCTCTTATCTCTTTCTTTAAAGTTTAAACAATGACGGTAGTTTCGTCGGAATTCGCTAGATTGTAGATCCCGCTAGTCTCTCTCTTCTTACATCTGCTTGTTAGAAAACTTCAAACTTGTCCATAGCGATTGTATTGTATTCACGGAGAGGAAGAACGCATTTACCCACCATCACCACTGCTAATCAGAAAGGCTGTTAATTGGAACAAATAATCTCTTTTCGATGTATAACTTCTTTGGAATCCATTCGAGCCCCGCGTGAAAAGAAATCTTTTAATTTATTATCGCCTTCCATTAAACAAAGTTTTACTTTATATTGTTTGACTTATTGACCCTTTGACGACTATGGGACCCCATTTTGGAATAGCTTCGACCATCAGAAGCTCAGAAATCCAAATGGTTACTGTAGTTCGTTCCGACTGGCCTTTGATGCTGGCATCTTTCAACCCATATGAGAGTTGATCGGCGCGGAGGTCAGATATAATCATCCTTATGTATCGTTATTCATTTACGTATTGTTTATAATGAATTTATATTGATAATGAATGTTAACGAGTAGACTTAGTGTTGGATTTTTGAGAAATGCAAACAAACATGACCAAAAAACAGAAAAATTATGAACAAAACTGCTTTAAATTGATCAAAATCACCTGCAGAATGATCCGAAAAGAAAACAAGATCAAAAAACTAAAAGATAAGCACGCAAAGACCGATCAAAAGCACGGAAAAGCCGATCAAAAAATTGCACGCACAAACTGCCCCAAAAGATGTCCCACCACGAAAGAACCCCTTCGCTTGCTCTTTCGAAAAAATATATTATTTTCGCGAAGCTCGCTTTCTTTCGACCTTTCTGCTAAAGTCCCCCATCAGAATGTCGGAATCTATCGTCGATTCGATCGCCAACCTTCCCTGGAAGAAGATTGCCATCGCCAGTGCTGCCTCACTCATCGGATACGCGATATATTTCGATTACAAGCGCACGCATGCGCCCGACTATCAGCAGAAGATCCGTGAAAGTGAGTTTTTATATTTTGCTCTGCTTTTTAGCCTAGTTTCGTCGTTTATTGTCTTCATATCGATGTATACTGATCCTTGATGGTTTTAGAGCGTCGCGGTGGCGGCAGTGCCGGCGGTGCGAGCACCCATACGCCGCTTCCGGATATGAGCAATCCCAGCGCTGTACAGGGCTTTTTCTTGCAGGAAGTTCAGATTGGTGAAGAGCTTATGGCTTCGGGTGAGTCATTTAGCCGCTTCTTTTCATTATGATGATGAATCCATCCTTCAGGCAACCCCGCCCTGCTGAACGAAGGCGCCGAACATCTCGCCAATGCCGTCCTCTTCTGCGGTCAATCCGAGCAACTCCTCGCCGTCTTCCAGCAGACCTTCCCACCGGAGCACTTCCAACTCGTGCTCTCGAAGCTGCCGGCCGCCAAGAGCCGTCTCGAAGCCCATGTCATGTCGATGGCCCGTGGCAGCAGTGGCGACAACCCGTCCACGCCGAGCATTGTCCCTCTGGATGACGACGACCTCGAGTGATCTCGCTCTTCATCAAGCTTTTTTGTTTTGTTATTCGTTGTTGTCACTGACTTGATTTTAATGGCTTATTTTTATTACGTACAGTAGTATAGGTTGCCAATAGCGAATGCCATTTTTCTTACAATAAGAACTTTAATAATAGGTGTTTTTTGGTCATTGGGGTTAGGATAAGTGTTACACATTGCCAGTCAGAGTGGCGTGATCGAAAGGGTTGCAGCCACAGGCAGTGGTTTGGTTGTAGCTGATAGAGCGGATTGAAGCATCGGCTTCGGGGTGGCAGTCGGTCAGCGGCGCCGTCACAAGGGCTACTGCTGTCGGGACGCAGGCGGTGTTGTCGTTTTCGTGGTTGGGGAAGATGTAGGTGCCTTTCTGGAAGGTTTTTATATATATTTTAGGAACTCTAAATGGTCAACCAACCTCAGAAGTCTTGCAGAGCCCCATACAAACGCTAATCGGAATAGAGCCACTGCATTTCCGTCCTTCCAGATCAGTTTTATTAACTGTAATCGCTGTATGGTTCGTAATCACATTGCAGCTATTCCTCTCGCTCGGGGCGCCGGCTACGAAGGCTAAGAACGTCTGAAATTGAAAAATTATATATAAAAATCAAAAATTATATATAAAATCTCATCAAAATCTTGAAAATCTCAAAAAACTCACAAAAACCCACAAAGCCGCAGCAATCTCCATCGATTCAGCCTACTGATCTTCACTTCCTGCCTGGCATTAGCTGACCCAGTTGATTGATCAGTCCTGCCATGAAATTCGATCCCGTTGGGCCAATGCTTACACTATCGTCGCTTTTGTTTAAAAACAGCTATCAATTTCCCCTTTTCCAACCCGCAAATGCATTTCCGACCTTCTCCAACTTGTGAAACACATAAAATACCAAGATCAAAGACTAGAACTCCCAGCTGAGGTCGTAAAAGTCGCTAAATTGGGAACAATCTGCGAAAGGCGTTGAACTTTTCACCCAAAAACGAAACCACACTTTTCCTCTCTAAAATGCGCATTTTCTTCACCTTCCACCCACTCTGAACAATACTCGATGTAGTCTTCAGCTTATCATCGACCTTGGTCAGCTTTTTATAGCGTTGAAACTGAGCTTTGAAGCCTCAAATTCGCCGAAATTGATCATCGCCACCGGCAGCGGGCATAAACGGTGTACCTACAGCGCGTGCGCATTTCAGCCTCATCCTGAAACGATCAACCAAGGAAACCCCTCGCTTGAAAGCGCACATTGCTCGCAGGCTTTTCCCCTGACATCCTATTGCGTCAACTTTTGGCCGCCTGCAGCAGTGTTCCGTTTCGATTACCTTACAAATTACTGAGCGTTCTCTGCTCTTATCCAACTTCTATCCGTTTCATTGATAAACCACACGTGTTTTCCCATATATTGATTATAAAATAACTTTCAAGTTTACGTGAGAAAGGCGACTTTTGACGAAAGAAAACGTGTGCGCTAATGAGATGGTTTTTGATCTGTCTGGGTTTTATCGCTGATTGCGTCACTGCCACTGGCTGTTTCATGTCTATTTTTCTAAAAGAGACTTGTCGTGACCGTTCTTTCTTTTCCATTTGGACCTACACTTGCAAAACATCGATAACAGTACCTAATCGACGGTTTGACTTGCCCGTTCTATCGTTTTTGTTTTGTTTTTCGATCTCTAACATTTGCCTTTCGTTTCCGACCCATTGAAAGTTGTTTACGTTTTACGCGGGTACAAATCGGTTTGCGGCTGCCCGGGTGACAATCATTACCATTCAATGTGAATCGTATCTTACAAAATTGACGTTTTCAGCTTTCGTACAAGCATCATCGGGTTCCGCCGCCGTCAAATTGGCAAGCAGACATGATCGCTGCCATGGGGGTCCCGTTACATTGCCTCAAGTGCGGGCTATTAAGTCTACCCACGACGAGTAGTACAGCAGCGAGGTTGGTTTTGACTTCTTTATATATTTTGATTGATTTTTATATATAAAAATTGCGTTTTAGAACATTTTGTTCCCTCCCTCGTCAAAGCCTTCTCCACCGCGCCGCTCAACTTCGGATACGACGGCCAACCAAAGCCGAGTTCAAACGGTTCGTCAGCAATGCTACATCGGATAAGCGTCCGGCGATCAAGCTTCGCGATGCTTCTTGGACCGAGTTTATGCGGTTAGTGCGGTTGGCTGTGCCATATAAGGGCCGTATTGGACGTACGTTTTCTTTTTTGAAGTTTGAATCATTTTAAAGCCCCATTTCAGTCGGTTTCGTCTTCCTCGGCCTGGGCTCCTCAATTTTCCTATTAACACCCCACGTTTTGGGCAAACTCATCGACGAATTCGACGACAGCAAGAAGAAGCGAGAAGCCGCTGAACAGGATAAGGCCCTCAAAGTCGCGAGATACTTCAAAGAGCACCCCATTGCCCTCGTCGCCTTGCTAGTTTGTGGAGCAGGTGCCATTTGTGGCCGTACGTATTGCATGCACACCGCTGGTAAGTGTTTTTTAACGCTAAATGGGGTTTTTACATGCGAGCAACTTCATTAATCACAAAATTTGTACAAGTTCAAACACAAAATGTTCGCTCTCGCCCATAATCTTACGATTAGAAGGCTAAAGTTGCCGAAAAAGCCGCTTCCATCGCTTAGATGCGGGACGAGCGTTGACGGTAGCCACCAGCAGCAGGGCCGCCACCAGCCGATGCGGAGCCTCCAGTGACGCCGGAATCGCCGGTACGGGGCGGGCAAGGACAGTAGGCGGCATCGGAGCCGGGGACGCCGGGACCACCAGGAGTGCCGGGCTGTCCGTCGCCACCAGGCTGGCCAGGACCACCGGGCGGGCCGGGAGGACCAGCAGGGCCGGGGGCGCCGGGTTGAGCGGGAGCGCCAGCATTGCCGGGAGCACCAGGGGGACCAGCAGGGCCGGGAGGACCCTTGGGACCGGGCAGAGGGGTGGAACGCTGGCCGGGAGCACCAGGTTGACCGGGAGGACCAGCGGGGCCGGGACCGGCAGGCGGGCCAGCGTCTCCGGCAGGACCAGGGGGACCGGGAGTGCCAGGATTGCCGGGGTTGCCAGGAGCGCCGGGGTTGCCGTCAGGGCCGGGGGGACCAGGAGGACCGTCAGGGCCACCGGGGCCGGGAGGACCAGCCGGGCAAGCGATGCATCCGCCACCAGCGAGTTCGGGATTGCCGGAGGTGGCTTGGCCGTCTTGACCGGGCTGACCAGGCTCACCGGGAGTACCGGGTTCACCAGCTTGACCAGGGGGTCCAGGAGGACCCGGCGGGCAGGAGGAAGGCTGCTTCCCGCAGTCTAAACATTCAAATTAGGCCGTTTTTAAACAATCTTTCGTTCAACTTACTGCACTGTCCACCGCCACCACCAGCACTAGCCGATCCACCGCTAACCCCAGCGTCGTATTGACGCTTGACACGGCCGAAGACAGCTTCAAAGCGCGATCGCGGCTTGGTGCCAACAAGAGGGGCATGGTTGCGGTTGACCGTCATGATGCCAGTCCAGGCGTCATTGGCGACCTCACGGAACTCCTTCATGTCATCGAGGACGTCATCGTAGAGGGTGTTGATCTCGTTGACGAGGCTCCCAACGATCATGAGCGAAATAAGGATGGAAACGGCTGCGCCGGCAGTCGTCACGCCGACAACAATGCGGCTGAGGGCAGTCATGGTTCGAGGAGAGAACACAAGAACTGCTTGGTGCTGATTTGGGAAGCGCAATCACGCCCTTTATATAGTCCTTTTCCTGAGATGAAGCTAAAACGGGTTGACACTGTCAGATGCACGGATTCGGTCATCGGCGCTCCTTTCTGATGATCAAAATACCCTCAGGGCATAGCTACAGCGTAAAAGACTGTAAATTGCGGTCAAGCGAAGTCGCGGCGACCGGTTTAGCGGAAGCAAAACAGATTTGTTGTGCGCTGTTTTTCATGGTTCTGCTTGGATGCGTTTTTGTAGACGGTTTTGTGCAAAAAATTGATAACAATCAGTGATAGAAGTTCCGATTAACACTTGCAACACCGTTTCAGGCCAGTTGATCATCAATGATCTCCGAACAAAAGTTTTCGGCAAACTCCTCCAAAATGACATGACCTTCTTCGACAAGAATCGCGTCGGTGAAATCGTCAGTCGACTCAGCTCCGATGCCCTGGTTGTCGGCCAAGCGGTGTCCACAAACCTCAGTGATGGCCTCAGATCCTTGGTCACGATCTTCGGCAGTGCAGGACTTATGGTTTACACGTCGCCAGCCCTGTGTGCTCCGGTGACTGTCGTGATTCCGATTATTGTTGGCACATTTTACGTGTTTGGCAAGATCCAGCGCAAGTTTACCGTCCAGATGCAGGAGGCTGTGGCCGGCGCGAACAACGTCGCCACGGAGCGGCTTTCCAACATGAAAACTGTTCGAATTTTGGTCGCGGAGAAGCGCGAACTCGAAGCCTACAAGGAGAAGATCCATGCGATTTGGGAGATTTGTCGGAAGGAAGGCGTTTTCAAGGGCATTATGTTTGGATCGGTGGGTTTTTGAAGGCTTTTTTGCGCGATTCTGACGGCGCTTTTGCAGTTCCAACTCACGGGTTACCTCGCGATTACCTCCGTACTCTTCTACGGCACGACGCTCATCAGTCGCGGACTTCTGACCTATGGCGAGCTGTCGTCGTTCTGCCTGTATTCGGCCCTTTGCGTCGGCGGTCTTTCCAGTTTGAGCATGTTCTACAATGAACTCATGAAGGGTCTCGGCGCCTCCCAACGACTCTTCCAACTCGCCGCCGAGAAGCCGACGATTCCGCTCCACGGTGGCATCAAGCTTTCCGATGTTGCCCGTGACATCCGTTTCGAAGGCGTCGCGTTCAACTACGTCGGTCGTGATGCCATGTTCAACGATGTTTCGTTCAAGATCCCCGCCGGCAAGATTACTGCCATCGTCGGTCCCTCTGGCAGTGGCAAGTCCACAGTCGCTCAGCTGCTGCTCCGACTGTACAACCCGACTCAGGGCCGAATCTTGGTCGGCGACCACGATCTACGGGAACTCGACCCATCCCATTGGCGTCGAATGATCGGAACGGTGCCGCAGGAGCCGGTGCTGTTCTCGGCCTCCATCTGGGACAACATTGTCTATAGCGCCGAGGATCCGAAAGCCATCACGAAAGAGCAAGTGCTCCGAGCAGCGGAACAGTCCAACTCCCTTGAATTCATCAACTCTTTCCCTGACGGCTTCGATACTCTCGTCGGTGAATCGGGTCATTCCATGTTGAGCGGTGGCCAGAAGCAGCGAATCGCGATCGCCCGTGCTCTCATCACTGATCCAAAGTTGTTGATTATGGATGAAGCTACCTCAGCCCTCGATGCGACCAGCGAATATCTCGTGCGAAAGGCGTTGAATGCCCTTCTCGAACACAACAACAAGACTGTTGTTATAATTGCTCATCGGTAAGAAACTCTTTTCTCTCTTTCTTTTAACTTTAACTGTTTGCTTTCAGTCTGTCCACCATCAAGCACGCAGATCAAATCGTCGTCCTCGACAAGGGCTGTGTTGCCGAGCTCGGAAACTACGACGAACTCATGAGTATCCAGGATGGTGTCTTCCATAAACTTGTCGAGAAGCAGGCCATCGGCTGGCAAGACAACTTTTAGGCCGTTATTTACAGTTTAGTGTCCGCTTGAAGTTTTTATTTGTCGTTTTTTTAAACAATGTGATGTGCCTTTTGTGATGTTTCACATGACTTTAGAGAGTTTTTTGCAAGTTAATAATGTGTTTACGGTAATAAAAGAGTGTTTAAGTCGAACGTTGATTTGATTTCTTTGAATGGATCTCGCTGCCGTCAACAATCCTGCCATTATTCTATTGGTAAACGCGTTGCTGGCTCAGCTTCTGTGTACTATACCGTAACCGCAAACACATTTAACGAAAGTAAAATTTGCGTACCCATTCCATGGGAAAGTCAACCGACCATGACTAAATTAGTTGACGACTAGTTTTGGCATAAAAAGGGCAAAAAATCGGGGATTCGATCAGTGTTCACCGTCGCCGCCACCATGGCTCGTTTGTACGCCGTTTTCCTTGCCATCACGGTCATCGCCATCGTCTACGTTCCCACTACCGCGTTTATGTGCTGCAGAGACGTCAAATGCACCGTGGCGAGAAACTGCGATGGCGCCGAAGTTTGCTCAGCATCTCCTATTGGTTGTGCCGTAAACACGACAGCACTCAGCGCCACCTGCAACTCTGACGCAACCTGCTTTTGCAACACCGACAAGTGCAACAAGAGGCCTGAACCTCCTGCAAAGCCGTCGTCTTCGCCTCCTTCACTGCAATCCTTCGCCCTGCCCATCGTTACCGCTGGATTAGCTGCCATCATGCTCTTTGTCTTGTAGACATGAATTAACTTATGTTTGTGCTTGTATCGTGAGAATAAATTTTGATTTGCATTGGTTTTTGGTGTGATTATTGATTTGCCGATATCGACCTTTAAATGGATACCAAAATTTTACATCAGTTCATGCTTAAAAGATTAACTTTCGAATCTGTCGCTTTTTCTCTGTACACAGCTTATATTTACAGTAATCACAGAAAATAGTAAAGAATTATAGCTAGTAAAACGATAATACACGCAAACTTAGCGAAATTGTTCTTGACAGGTTTGGCAGAAGTAAGAAAGTGTACCATGTCCGCGGCATCCACTTTGATATCACACAACGTTTCAACATGAATCGTAACACACACTTCTGATGTACCACGTGGAAAGACAAGTTTAAAAACTTCAACCTCTTCATATCTGTCCACTATGACTTCTAACAATGTTGAACTATTCAGATTTACGGTAACCGTCTCTGTGAAGGGCATTTCGTTCCATTTGGTACAAATTTTCTGGGTTCCGCCCTCCCATTTTAGCTCGAAATCGAAATCACAAACGTCGTTAAACATGTATCCATCCAAGTCAGTCTTTTCAGAATCCACAACGCTCCACAAAAAGTTTGAAGTGAACGGAGTGAGGTTGGCTTGTATCTCTTTTGTGAGAACGAACAACTTATTATTCGGAACGGCATCACGCAACTCATCCAAAATGGACTTTGGGAAGTCGTTACCCAAGTCTGCGACAACGTACGCATTAACTTTGCACTCTTTGAATTCAGCAATGCTTGTATCGACCTGAAAAAAGTGAATAAAAACATTGAAAATTGTTTTTATGTTGTAAGAGACCGACCGTTTTGCACACCCTTAGACGCTTTTCCACTTTTTCTATGATAAGAAAAATGTTGGAATACAGTACAGCAACCAATTTGCCTGCCTTTGCGGAAACGCCGGCGGTGCTGAGAACAAAGGAAAGGCTCACTGTTTCATAATTTATAAACTCTACATTCGAGAAACCGGCTTTGCGGCAGGTTTCTCGAAAGCTTCGAACGTTGCTGACGTCATCAGCTTCTGAATAGACATAGAAAACGGGCGATGCGGGAGGAAGTTTTTTCAAATTTGTAATAACACCGTTGAGGGTTGGACACAAATCCATGGTAGGTTCCCGGTTACGGTACTGTGTTGTTACTACATACATGCCATACATTTGCATGATGCTAGAGATTGCTCGAATAACGCCAACCTGAAACAAGCAAATACATTATAGATACTGTATGAATGTTTGTTAAATGAGACTTACTTTGGCAGATTCACGTGACTCAATCGTATTGAGAGTCACTGTGGGGAGAAGGGTTTTGTCGACACTGACAGTAATGGAGACCGTTCGGAATCCTTTACTCTTGAAGTTAAACAGTTTTACTAAAGTCGTAGTTGGTACGGGTTGTAAATACTCGTAGGCATAGGTCTAGAAGCAAATTTGTCAAAAATATATATACAATAGGTGTACCGTAAAAATAGAAACACACCTGAACACTGGGAACATTACCAATATCAATCTCCTTTGTAATCGTGAACGGTGGCACCTGTTCAGCAAAGGATATCATCTCGGATTGATCCCCAAACTTGATTAATAAATTATAACAGCAAAACGGCAGGACTTCACATCCATTGAGGTTGCCACCGTTGATTCGGTTTCGGACGAAAGTGAACTTGAAATCTGGATGTATCATTATAGAAGGATGAAGCTTGCAACGTGGGAACTTTTGCCGAAGTTCAGCTTTATCAGAAGCAAGGGCGCCTTTATAGTAGACAACGTTGCGGACCGATGGGTGTTCGACAAGGGCATTCATAGGGTCACATATCTTAAAGAAAGCTTTTATATAATTTTTCATAAATAACACAAAAACGTACATTTGCGACAATTTGCCACCCCTTTTCACATTTTCGAAGCGGTCGGACGAAATGTTCCAACGAAAACACTTCGTGTCCGGTAACGGTAAAAACGACTTCGCCGACGACGCATTTCAATGGAACTTTGTAAATATTTGAAGACCGAGCAAGACTGGTGAGGTCAATCGACTCAATGTTGTCGTACCCGGCCTTCTGCAGAGCTTCTACGGAGCGCCGACAACTGTTGAAGTTAACGTAGCTCAGAACGAAGACACCCTTAATCGTTTTCGGAGGAGTAGCTTTGACCAACGCCGTGATAGCGTCAATCAGCGTCGGGGCGTTTGTCACAATATTGCAGACGGTAGACGGCGTGATAAGGTGAACATCTCGTTCTTTATCAAGAAAGGCGTACCGATCGGGAGGCATTCAAACGAAAACCAAAAACAATCTCTTCGCTGCCGCATTAACAAATGCGTTAACAAATATAAAAAAGTCGTTGCGCTGAAAAAAAGCGTCGAGTTGGTCGACGGATCAGTCGGGCTCGCACGTTGCGCGCTACCTTTATAATTTTTTAGTGAATCAATTATTTTGTTTAACTTTATACTTTTGTCAATGATAGCTAAATCCTTTTGTTCAATTAATTATAGTGATAGTTGCGCCACAACTTTCTAAAAAGAAGCGAAATGCTGCAAATACTGCAAAGTTCCATTGATTTCGGCTAAATTCTTTACGTGTGTATGTATTGCCGACTTCAATAAACTCTGAGAGTTCCAAAACCGTCATTTTTGCCGTTTAAACTGTAAAATTAGCAAATTTAATGTGCTGAACTTATTTTTGAAATCCTTTTGCGAATCAGAGACGTTTACTCAGTGATCTAACTTAAAATTTTTGCACTTACCAGAATCTGATTTTGTCAAAAGTCACCTATTTTAAAGCGCCGTAGCGTCGCATCTTTGCACCTTCCGCGGCTGAAAACACCAAAAATTGACCAAAAAACCCACTTTTTAGCTGGCAACTATACTAACTATTGGTCCAATCACAATTTAAATCACGTTTTTAAAATCCTCGTGTTTTTGCGATTCAGAATCACCTATTCAAAGTGGTTTAGCTCAAAATTTTTGCACCTACCAGAATCTGATTTTGCGAAAAGTCACCTATAATACGTTCTGGTAAGTGGCTAAATCACAAACTACGTATCCCTGCCCAGTTCAAAGAGTGTTTTTAGATTTCACGTGTCTTAAAAGTGTCAAAAAACTTGATTCAAGCATAATTAACTGGCATCTGCATGCCCTAGCTTAAAAAACCCACTGAAATTACCACATATTCGCTGGTAATTTGATTACTACTGCTCTAATCACATACATATACACATTTTTGAATTCAACGTGTTACTGCGGTTTAGAAATTTATGTTTAATGTACCATAGCGTCGGATCTTCACACCTTCCGCGGCTGAAAACACCAAAAATTAACCAAAAATCCCCCTTTTTAGCTGGCAACTATACTAACTATTGATCCAATTACAATTTAAGTCAAGTTTTTGAAATCCTCGTGTTTTTGCAATTCAGAATCACCTATTCAAAAGTGGTCTAGCTCAAAATTTTTGCACCTACCAGAATCTGATTTTGCGAAAAGTCACCTATAATACGTTCTGATAAGTGGCTAAATCACAAACTACGTATCCCTGCGCAGTTCCAAGGGTATTTTTGTATTTCACGTATCCTAAAAGTGTCAAAAAACTTGATTTAAGCATAATTAACTGGCACCTGCATGCCCTAGCTTAAAAAAACCACTGAAATTACCACATATTCGCTGGTAATTTGATTACTACTGCTCTCATCACATACATATACACATTTTTGAATTCAACGTGTTACTGCGGTTTAGAAATTTATGTTTAATGCACCATAGCGTCGGATCTTCACACCTTCCGCGGCTGAAAACACCAAAAATTGATCAAAAAACCCACTTTTTAGCTGGCAACTATACTAACTATTGGTCCAATCACAATTTAAGTCAAGTTTTTGAAATCCTCGTGTTTTTGCAATTCAGAATCACCTATTCAAAGTGGTTTAGCTCAAAATTTTTGCACCTACCAGAATCTGATTTTGCGAAAAGTCACCTATAATACGTTCTGGTAAGTGGCTAAATCACAAACTACGTATCCCTGCCCAGTTCAAAGAGTGTTTTTAGATTTCACGTGTCTTAAAAGTGTCAAAAAACTTGATTCAAGCATAATTAACTGGCATCTGCATGCCCTAGCTTAAAAAAACCACTGAAATTACCACATATTCGCTGGTAATTTGATTACTACTGCTCTAATCACATACAAATACACATTTTTAAATTCAACTTGTTACTGCGGTTTAGAAATTTATGTTTAATGCACCATAGCGTCGGATCTTCACACCTTCCGCGGCTGAAAACACCAAAAATTAACCAAAAATCCCACTTTTTAGCTGACAACTATACTAACTATTGGTCCAATCACAATTTAAGTCACGTTTTTGAAATCCTCGTGTGTTTGCGATTTAGAATCACCTATTCAAAGTGGTTTAGCTCAAAATTTTTGCACCTACCAGAATCTGATTTTGCGAAAAGTCACCTATAATACGTTCTGGTAAGTGGCTAAATCACAAACTACGTATCCCTGCCCAGTTCAAAGAGTGTTTTTAGATTTCACGTGTCTTAAAAGTGTCAAAAAACTTGATTCAAGCATAATTAACTGGCATCTGCATGCCCTAGCTTAAAAAAACCACTGAAATTACCACATATTCGCTGGTAATTTGATTACTACTGCTCTAATCACATACAAATACACATTTTTAAATTCAACATGTTACTGCAATTCAGAAACTCATGTTTAAAGCGCCATAGCGTGCATCTTTACACCTTCCGCTGCTGAAAACACCAAAAATTGATCAAAGAACCCACTTTTTAGCTGGCAACTATACTAACTATTGGTCCAATCACAATTTAAGTCACGTTTTTGAAATCCTCGTGTGTTTGCGATTTAGAATCACCTATTCAAAATGGTTTAGCTCAAAATTTTTGCACCTACCAGAATCTGATTTTGCGAAAAGTCACCTATAATACGTTCTGGTAAGTGGCTAAATCACAAACTACGTATCCCTGCCCAGTTCAAAGAGTATTTTTGTATTTCACGTATCTTAAAAATGTCAAAAAACTTGATGCAAGCATAATTAACTGGCATCTGCATGCCCTAGCTTAAAAAAACCACTGAAATTACCACATATTCGCTGTTAATTTGATTACTACTGCTCTAATCACATACATATACACATTTTTGAATTCAACGTGTTACTGCGGTTTAGAAATTTATGTTTAATGCACCATAGCGTCGGATCTTCACACCTTCCGCGGCTAAAAACACCAAAAATTGATCAAAAAACCCACTTTTTAGCTGGCAACTATACTAACTATTGGTCCAATCACAATTTAAGTCAAGTTTTTGAAATCCTCGTGTTTTTGCAATTCAGAATCACCTATTCAAAGTGGTTTAGCTCAAAATTTTTGCACCTACCAGAATCTGATTTTGCGAAAAGTCACCTATAATACGTTCTGGTAAGTGGCTAAATCACAAACTACGTATCCCTGCCCAGTTCAAAGAGTGTTTTTAGATTTCACGTGTCTTAAAAGTGTCAAAAAACTTGATTCAAGCATAATTAACTGGCATCTGCATGCCCTAGCTTAAAAAAACCACTGAAATTACCACATATTCGCTGGTAATTTGATTACTACTGCTCTAATCACATACAAATACACATTTTTAAATTCAACTTGTTACTGCGGTTTAGAAATTTATGTTTAATGCACCATAGCGTCGGATCTTCACACCTTCCGCGGCTGAAAACACCAAAAATTAACCAAAAATCCCACTTTTTAGCTGACAACTATACTAACTATTGGTCCAATCACAATTTAAGTCACGTTTTTGAAATCCTCGTGTGTTTGCGATTTAGAATCACCTATTCAAAGTGGTTTAGCTCAAAATTTTTGCACCTACCAGAATCTGATTTTGCGAAAAGTCACCTATAATACGTTCTGGTAAGTGGCTAAATCACAAACTACGTATCTCTGCCCAGTTCAAAGAGTATTTTTGTATTTCACGTATCTTAAAAGTGTCAAAAAACTTGATGCAAGCATAATTAACTGGCATCTGCATGCCCTAGCTTAAAAAAACCACTGAAATTACCACATATTCGCTGGTAATTTGATTACTACTGCTCTAATCACATACAAATACACATTTTTAAATTCAACTTGTTACTGCGGTTTAGAAATTTATGTTTAATGCACCATAGCGTCGGATCTTCACACCTTCCGCGGCTGAAAACACCAAAAATTAACCAAAAATCCCCCTTTTTAGCTGGCAACTATACTAACTATTGATCCAATTACAATTTAAGTCAAGTTTTTGAAATCCTCGTGTTTTTGCAATTCAGAATCACCTATTCAAAGTGGTTTAGCTCAAAATTTTTGCACCTACCAAAATCTGATTTTGCGAAAAGTCACCTATAATACGTTCTGGTAAGTGGCTAAATCACAAACTACGTATCCCTGCCCAGTTCAAAGAGTATTTTTGTATTTCACGTATCTTAAAAGTGTCAAAAAACTTGATGCAAGCATAATTAACTGGCATCTGCATGCCCTAGCTTAAAAAAACCACTGAAATTACCACATATTCGCTGTTAATTTGATTACTACTGCTCTAATCACATACATATACACATTTTTGAATTCAACGTGTTACTGCGGTTTAGAAATTTATGTTTAATGCACCATAGCGTCGGATCTTCACACCTTCCGCGGCTGAAAACACCAAAAATTGATCAAAAAACCCACTTTTTAGCTGGCAACTATACTAACTATTGGTCCAATCACAATTTAAGTCAAGTTTTTGAAATCCTCGTGTTTTTGCAATTCAGAATCACCTATTCAAAGTGGTTTAGCTCAAAATTTTTGCACCTACCAGAATCTGATTTTGCGAAAAGTCACCTATAATACGTTCTGGTAAGTGGCTAAATCACAAACTACGTATCCCTGCCCAGTTCAAAGAGTGTTTTTAGATTTCACGTGTCTTAAAAGTGTCAAAAAACTTGATTCAAGCATAATTAACTGGCATCTGCATGCCCTAGCTTAAAAAAACCACTGAAATTACCACATATTCGCTGGTAATTTGATTACTACTGCTCTAATCACATACAAATACACATTTTTAAATTCAACTTGTTACTGCGGTTTAGAAATTTATGTTTAATGCACCATAGCGTCGGATCTTCACACCTTCCGCGGCTGAAAACACCAAAAATTAACCAAAAATCCCACTTTTTAGCTGACAACTATACTAACTATTGGTCCAATCACAATTTAAGTCAAGTTTTTGAAATCCTCGTGTTTTTGCAATTCAGAATCACCTATTCAAAGTGGTTTAGCTCAAAATTTTTGCACCTACCAGAATCTGATTTTGCGAAAAGTCACCTATAATACGTTCTGGTAAGTGGCTAAATCACAAACTACGTATCTCTGCCCAGTTCAAAGAGTATTTTTGTATTTCACGTATCTTAAAAGTGTCAAAAAACTTGATGCAAGCAATATTAACTGGCATCTGCATGCCCTAGCTTAAAAAAACCATTGAAATTACCACATATTCGCTGGTAATTTGATTACTACTGCTCTAATCACATACATATACACATTTTTGAATTTAACGTGTTACTGCAATTCAGAAACTCATGTTTAATGCGCCATAGCGTCGCATCTTTACACCTTCCGCGGCTGAAGAAACCAAAAATTGAACAAAAAACCCACTTTTTAGCTGACAACTATACTAATTATTGGTCGAATCACAATTTAAGTAACGTTTTTGAAATCCTCGTGTGTTTGCGATTTAGAATCACCTATTCAAAGTGGTTTAGCTCAAAATTTTTGCACCTACCAGAATCTGATTTTGCGAAAAGTCACCTATAATACGTTCTGGTAAGTGGCTAAATCACAAACTACGTATCCCTGCCCAGTTCAAAGAGTGTTTTTAGATTTCACGTGTCTTAAAAGTGTCAAAAAACTTGATTCAAGCATAATTAACTGGCATCTGCATGCCCTAGCTTAAAAAAACCACTGAAATTACCACATATTCGCTGGTAATTTGATTACTACTGCTCTAATCACATACAAATACACATTTTTAAATTCAACTTGTTACTGCGGTTTAGAAATTTATGTTTAATGCACCATAGCGTCGGATCTTCACACCTTCCGCGGCTGAAAACACCAAAAATTAACCAAAAATCCCACTTTTTAGCTGACAACTATACTAACTATTGGTCCAATCACAATTTAAGTCACGTTTTTGAAATCCTCGTGTGTTTGCGATTTAGAATCACCTATTCAAAGTGGTTTAGCTCAAAATTTTTGCACCTACCAGAATCTGATTTTGCGAAAAGTCACCTATAATACGTTCTGGTAAGTGGCTAAATCACAAACTACGTATCTCTGCCCAGTTCAAAGAGTATTTTTGTATTTCACGTATCTTAAAAGTGTCAAAAAACTTGATGCAAGCATAATTAACTGGCATCTGCATGCCCTAGCTTAAAAAAACCACTGAAATTACCACATATTCGCTGGTAATTTGATTACTACTGCTCTAATCACATACAAATACACATTTTTAAATTCAACTTGTTACTGCGGTTTAGAAATTTATGTTTAATGCACCATAGCGTCGGATCTTCACACCTTCCGCGGCTGAAAACACCAAAAATTAACCAAAAATCCCCCTTTTTAGCTGGCAACTATACTAACTATTGATCCAATTACAATTTAAGTCAAGTTTTTGAAATCCTCGTGTTTTTGCAATTCAGAATCACCTATTCAAAGTGGTTTAGCTCAAAATTTTTGCACCTACCAAAATCTGATTTTGCGAAAAGTCACCTATAATACGTTCTGGTAAGTGGCTAAATCACAAACTACGTATCCCTGCCCAGTTCAAAGAGTATTTTTGTATTTCACGTATCTTAAAAGTGTCAAAAAACTTGATGCAAGCATAATTAACTGGCATCTGCATGCCCTAGCTTAAAAAAACCACTGAAATTACCACATATTCGCTGTTAATTTGATTACTACTGCTCTAATCACATACATATACACATTTTTGAATTCAACGTGTTACTGCGGTTTAGAAATTTATGTTTAATGCACCATAGCGTCGGATCTTCACACCTTCCGCGGCTGAAAACACCAAAAATTGATCAAAAAACCCACTTTTTAGCTGGCAACTATACTAACTATTGGTCCAATCACAATTTAAGTCAAGTTTTTGAAATCCTCGTGTTTTTGCAATTCAGAATCACCTATTCAAAGTGGTTTAGCTCAAAATTTTTGCACCTACCAGAATCTGATTTTGCGAAAAGTCACCTATAATACGTTCTGGTAAGTGGCTAAATCACAAACTACGTATCCCTGCCCAGTTCAAAGAGTGTTTTTAGATTTCACGTGTCTTAAAAGTGTCAAAAAACTTGATTCAAGCATAATTAACTGGCATCTGCATGCCCTAGCTTAAAAAAACCACTGAAATTACCACATATTCGCTGGTAATTTGATTACTACTGCTCTAATCACATACAAATACACATTTTTAAATTCAACTTGTTACTGCGGTTTAGAAATTTATGTTTAATGCACCATAGCGTCGGATCTTCACACCTTCCGCGGCTGAAAACACCAAAAATTAACCAAAAATCCCACTTTTTAGCTGACAACTATACTAACTATTGGTCCAATCACAATTTAAGTCAAGTTTTTGAAATCCTCGTGTTTTTGCAATTCAGAATCACCTATTCAAAGTGGTTTAGCTCAAAATTTTTGCACCTACCAGAATCTGATTTTGCGAAAAGTCACCTATAATACGTTCTGGTAAGTGGCTAAATCACAAACTACGTATCTCTGCCCAGTTCAAAGAGTATTTTTGTATTTCACGTATCTTAAAAGTGTCAAAAAACTTGATGCAAGCAATATTAACTGGCATCTGCATGCCCTAGCTTAAAAAAACCATTGAAATTACCACATATTCGCTGGTAATTTGATTACTACTGCTCTAATCACATACATATACACATTTTTGAATTTAACGTGTTACTGCAATTCAGAAACTCATGTTTAATGCGCCATAGCGTCGCATCTTTACACCTTCCGCGGCTGAAGAAACCAAAAATTGAACAAAAAACCCACTTTTTTGCTGGCAACTATACTAATTATTGGTCGAATCACAATTTAAGTAACGTTTTTGAAATCCTCGTGTGTTTGCGATTTAGAATCACCTATTCAAAGTGGTTTAGCTCAAAATTTTTGCACCTACCAGAATCTGATTTTGCGAAAAGTCACCTATAATACGTTCTGGTAAGTGGCTAAATCACAAACTACGTATCTCTGCCCAGTTCAAAGAGTATTTTTGTATTTCACGTATCTTAAAAGTGTCAAAAAACTTGATGCAAGCAATATTAACTGGCATCTGCATGCCCTAGCTTAAAAAAACCATTGAAATTACCACATATTCGCTGGTAATTTGATTACTACTGCTCTAATCACATACATATACACATTTTTGAATTTAACGTGTTACTGCAATTCAGAAACTCATGTTTAATGCGCCATAGCGTCGCATCTTTACACCTTCCGCGGCTGAAGAAACCAAAAATTGAACAAAAAACCCACTTTTTTGCTGGCAACTATACTAATTATTGGTCGAATCACAATTTAAGTAACGTTTTTGAAATCCTCGTGTTTTTGCGATTCAGAATCACCTATTCAAAGTGGTTTAGCTCAAAATTTTTGCACCTACCAGAATCTGATTTTGCGAAAAGTCACCTATTATACGTTCTGGTAAGTGGCTAAATCACAAACTACGTATCCCTGCGCAGTTCAAAGAGTATTTTTGTACTTCACGTATCCCAAAAGTGTCAAAAAACTTGATGCAAGCAATATTAACTGGCATCTGCATGCCCTAGCTTTAAAAAACCATTGAAATTACCACATATTCGCTGGTAACTTGATTTGGCTCGGCCTGGGTATCCAACGCGCATCCCTGCCTGGAAGCATACAAGTAGATAACAGAGACTTCAAATTAAGTTGGGTGAAAGAAATGTGTAACAAGCTTGTCACAATTTTTTATTAAAAATTATTTAAAACCAACGCAAATGGGGTGTAGAAGCAACAAACAGTTGCCACTGACATTAGCAAAAAACAGGCATAAAAACAAGAAACAGAAGTAACACTGATTAATAATAGTAAATGATAAGATTAACGCCGAGCTTCTCGGAAATCTCGCATCGCATGTCTTCGGAGATGACGCTGCCACTGGGCAGTTGAATGCCGACTTCTTCGATTGCACCGTTGCAGTGTTGGTTGATGTAAGTAAGCGTGCACTTGACAATGATCGCAAAAAGGGTTGTGACAAGGGCACGTGTCTTGATCAAATCGACCATAATGCCAATTTTGTTTTCACGCCAGACTCGGAATTTCCAGGAGGGATCTTTGCCGATGGAGGGATCAAAGTTAGTTGCGAGAAGGCGGACAATGTCTGGAAATGCAAGTGTAAGAATGAAAGCGATAAACTTGGCCCGACTCACCGTAGACAACAGCTTCGGGGCACGTTTTGAGGTACTCCTGGGCAAAAACTCCAACTTGGAACTCATCGGTGAAACTCAGATATGCCGGAATGCTTTCATCACCAGTGTAATCCGCTCCGGCATGGATCAAAACCTGATTATCGGAAGTGAACTTGAGGCCAACAGGGGGAACACGATCGGCACGGATGAGCGTCGCCGAAGGTTTGAGGTATCGGTCAACGGCGAGCTTCACAATGATGACACGGTTAGCGGGGGTTTTGAAGTTGAATTGTTTGATGAGCTCGGATTTTGAAGACGACAGAGAGGTCATATTGATCTGAAACATTGAAATTGAATAAACTACCGTAATTTGAGTAGAACATACCTTCAAATTCTCAGCAGTTTCAACATGAAACACAAAAACGTCCGAATACGGCACAGACGCAAAACCGATTTCAACATTCTGCGTTCTCTTGCCCCATTTGACAGTGAAAACGACGCCGGTAAAGTTGGCAATGTGGTGACGGTTGAACGAGGCATTGGAAGCGATCGAAGACGCCAAAAACTGGTACAACGAAGTGGTAGCCGATGCAGTTGGCGTCAGAATCTCGACATTCACACCATCATAAGCTGCTGGGACAACGGTATCTGCGTCCTTGACGATGAAAGCACGGCAAATCGCAGGAAAAGCACCTCGCAACTTTTCAAAGTTCTTCGAAGCTCGAACCAGCCGATAGCCAGCTTCATCGCGTTGAATGACGAACGATCGTCCAGATGGCTGCGACAAATCAGTCAAAAAGACGGATTCCTCGATAGCGCTTTCAAATCCGTCGCAGGAAACCAGAAGCTTGTTGATATCCAGACAGATGCTGTGCATGCCGAGACTGGCTCCATAGCCATGCTGTTTCGCGAGGTCAAACCACTTCACTCGTTCCTCACACGTGGCCAATGCGACGTCAATGACGAGAGGACAGCCATTTGGAGACTTGTAAGCCTTGATCGCGGCTTCAGCTGTCGGAAAAACTTCGGATTCGACGTTCGGCGAGTTTTCAGTCAACACAATTTGACAGAATCCATCCAATTGCCGCTGGATTGTGACAATTCGAGGGGCATCTCCACGTCGAAGAACGTCCATTTTAGCCGTAAAATCGTAGGGATGGAGAATCTGCATTGTGAGGGCGACAAGTCGGCGTTCTTTGGTCTTCATTTTGAACGTTTTCACGACTTCTGGCATGATGGACATGAAATCAGCGACCGACATGGCAGCGACCTCGACACACATGACTTCACCGATGTCTATTTCGACCCTCAGATTGTGAGGCCACGACACGTAGCCTGTTTTGAAGACACGCTTTTCATCACCAAAAGTGATCGTGAATTCGATGTTCAAGTAGTCCGCGACTCGAAGGCCATTGAAATCGCCACCATTGTAGAAACTGTGATAATACATCGGCAAGAAGTTGGTATCGTGCGTCGGATCGGAGAAAACAAACTTCCGCGGGGCCAGACGCTGTTTCAGTCTTCGCACAATCTCGGAGGTAGGAATGTGATGCTCGCCCAGCGTAAACAGCACAATGAAATTGGTTCCATATTCGTTGCAGAGCTCCAGAACATCACGTTTAGACACATCGAGAAGCGTGTACCCGGTGGCAGTTCGCTTCAGAATGGCAATATCGTCGGACATCACGATGGCAGTCTCACCGATAGCAACATGTTTGTTAGCGTCGGCACGAGCGAGTTCGAGCGAATACAGGAGGCAGCAACCGTTGACTGTGATGACATTGGGGAGGTTGGCCTGAGCCAGGAGATGCTGTCGATGACGACGCTCGGAAACGGTGAACTTGTCTGGGTAATGGTCGACAACGCCGAGGACATTGAGCTTTTTGCTTTCTTCAGCGATTCTGGTGTACAGAGAGGCGCGATTCGGGAAGTGTCCGGTGATTGGCGCGGTCACGTTGGAGTAGTACATGAACATGGAGAACTCCTGTTCATCGGTGCAGCAAGGCGCAAAAACGACAGGGGATTCGGACGATTGGAGGAAGAATTGGAGCTGAAAATCAGATAAAACTTAATAATAGCTATTTTACAGTACCCGAAACCCTTAATTTTGGAATTTTGCCCCGACAGACATTGACTACAGTACCCTGATAATCAAAATCCATCAAAAAAGCCACAAAATTTCGTGAAGCTCAAAAAACCAACTCACCGTTCCATCTTGAAGCGCCTTCGCAAAAAAGTCACTCGGAATCGACGACATTTCAACCTTAATCTCAGCCGTCAGAATCAGATACTCATCAACACTCAGCTTCAGAACGGCACATCGCCCTCCCTTCCCAGCCGGAATTTCAACGTCCTTCACCAAATGCTCCATCGGATTGCCATACAGCGTAAACTTCAGCCTAGCAGTGCACTTTCCGCTGCCAATAGCCAGCTTTTCGACATGGTTGTCAAAGGCCCCTTCGAAAACTTTGTCAATCTCGACCGACTTGTCGCCAGCCTCAAAGACGAACTTCATCCCGAGGTGCTGCTCAACCATGTATCCACCAAAGTCTGTTCCGAGCAATTGGTGTCTCGAAAAGTCGGCACGAGTGTCCTCTGGAAGCGTGGACCAGTCCGAAATGATCAGCTCTTTCCCGGGGAACGTAGTGGCGACATTGTTTCGGCAACAATTCGAAATGCCATTCGTGACGGCGATGACGACTTTATCAAAGTTGAAACTGCGTGGGAAGCTGTACTGAAACCACAAAATTGGTTAAAACTGACATTAAAAAGAAACCGTACCCCTGTCCCGATGCCTTTGAAGCCGTTTTCAGTCTTCTGGAGGACGCCAAATTCGTAATATGAGCCATCATAGCGTCGAATCGCGAGCACGACGTATTCATCAAGGTCACATTTGATTCCAGACAGCTTCAGAATCATGGTGAGATAGAATTGGGTCGGGCTGCAACACACTTTGGGGCGCGGCGTCGGTAAAGCTGCGATGATCTCCTTATGGATGTCAAATGGGTAAAACTGATCGTAACAGATGTCGATTCCGATGGATTTTGTGGTTCCGGCGTGCTTAGTCATGGCTTCAAAGACCTCGGATGCCGATTTGACATGGTAAGCGACTGGATAGAGGCGTTTGTCAGAGACGTAGAAGCCATTGAAACCTTCAGTGGTGCTGTGGTAGATTTCGAAGAAGACGGGGACATTTGTCTGAAAAGTTGATACGGTACTTTAACAAAGTCAAGTAAAAACATACAATGGCAGTTTTCTCGACCACAGTAATGTCAAACTTGGGAAAATAGTCCTCCCCAAAGGTGACCGTAACTTCGACAATGCGATTGGCGGGTTCTTTGAAGACATAGGTCTTGATGATGTCGAATTGGCACTTTAGCCAGGTACCGGAGACCTGAAAACTTACTTCTAATTTGTAAAAAAGTTGACTAAAACCCACCCAAAGCTGCCCGGAATCCTTCAAATCAATCTTCACCGACTGCTTGGCAGGCCGAAGTATGGCAGTCATGTAAACCATTTGCGTATTGTCCTTGTGCCAGTGGAATCGCAGGCCCATTCCGCACACTTCCGGCACTTTGTACCCCTTGATGCTGCCATTATCGATCATGTCCCACAGATACATCGATAATGGGTGATCGACAATGGCCAGAACGCGGAAGTTCTTCTTAAATTTCTGCCGCATGACCGCCAATTCGCTGTCCATGTCATTGACGGATGAATCGACGATGACGTGTTTGAAGTTCTGTGTAAAGAAGCTGGAAAGGTCGTCCTGAAACACGATTAGACTTTTTGGATATAAAGTATTTTAAAAGAAAAACTTACAACACTAGTCCTAAGCATCTCAAAATGGTCGTCCACTTTCTTGCAGAGCATAGGGGTATATCCGAGGCTGGGATGGAACCCGATGGCGCCCATCACCAGGATCGCATCGCCGGGATTGGCTTTGATCCCGGATTGGGACAGATAGACGGCGACATCGAAGCTGAACCCGAGGACATGGGGCTTGTAGCCAGCGGTCTCGACGGCTTTGAGAATGTCGACACGGGCGCTGTAGTTGGAGCAGCCGAAGTGGATGTAGAGGGTCGGGACTTTGCTCGGCGGAGCATGCCTCGACAAGACTTCGAGGGCGGCTTCAACGGTGGGGACATTGTCGGCGAGGCGGATGTCCTTCTCTCGGATGGAGATCGTGGCAGAGAAGGTGGATCCGAGGGCGGAATGCTGGAGATAGGCGATCTTGGTTGGGTTAGGTGTCGCCATGGATAGAGTGGCTGAAAAAACGGGGGAAAAGTCAGACGCAGGGTTACAGACACCCCGAATGAAGGCTATGACCATAGTGGGCACGCTAATAAGCAAATTGGGTGGAAATGGAAAGCAAAATGAAGTCGACAAGACTGACAAAACAAGCGCGAAACAGAAAACAAGCTGTCGCTTCATGTGAAAAGTGAGCAGCTTTCGCGGTGAGACATATGAATGCGCACGCGCTCAATCAAAAAACGCTTTATGCAAATTTAAACCACTTCACGATGTAAAAAGCTGTATTGCAAAGTTGAAAAAAAATTGGGTTTACCAGACAATCACAAATCGAAAAAAGTGCAAGGATCCTATAGCAGAATCCATAATCCTCCAATAAGTTCGCCCTTTCTTTCAAAATGGATACCTCAACCACCCTAATTCCAACATCATCCGAAAAATCATCCACCCCCTTGATCATAGTTATCGGATGCCTTATGATACTGGTCATCATGCAAGTTTTCCATCCTTCTACAAACTTATTTTCTATTCATTTCGTTTCAGAATAATTGCCGGTGCCGTCATAACCTTCTGGTATTGCCGCCGCAAAGCCGCAAAGAAAAACAAAAAGACCCCAACCATTCAAAGAAGGCCCATGTCATCGTCAAGACCAAAAAGTAAAACGGTACGCCAAATCAAGGAAACCCAGCTTGTGGCACCGCTGCCGAAAAAGCCGATAACTTCGGCAGAGAGCTCAAAGCGACCGGAAGTGGTCATTGTTCCAGCGGGCATAACTCAAACTGAAACCACGTCTGAAGCCGCCAAACCGTCGGAAGATGAAAAGAAATCGTCCGATGAAAGAAGTTCTCAACAAGAAAGGGTCGTCGTTGAACCATTGTCGAGTGTACGGCCAATTTCGTATGATAATGTTAGTGAAGCTTCGGAAAAGGTTGTAATAAAGTATGCATAGTTTTTGTTACGTGTCTACTGTGTTCAAACTCATAGCAAAATGTGAATTTAACCTTAATTTTGTCAACAGCCTTGAGAATGCAAATTTCTGCCGTCCACAGATGAAACCGAATTGATTGGGTTCAGTGGTTTCTTACACACACATCCGGGAAACGCGCACTTTGTCGCAGCGTGAAACGGCTTCGACGATGAACGTTCTAGTCGCCTTTGCGACCTTATGGAATGTTGCGAGCTTGTGAGTTTAATGTCGGCATCATGTGGTTATTTTTAAATCGCTTTTTACAGCTTAATCCACACCATGGCCGATGGGAAGCTGCCATTTCAACCTGGATATGAAGCCCTCGGTCCCCCTACTACAACATTGCCAACAAATGCCTCCTTCTTCGTCAAAATCAAAGAGGCAAAGCGTAATGACCGAAACGACGGAGCAACAGTAAGTTCTGACGGAGAAGCGACAAAATTGCCAACCTGGTAAGTAGTATATCTTTCGTTTTAACTTTAACAGAAAGTAAAACTGATCCTTGTAGGTCACCCTTCTCTTCTCAACTAATTGGTCGGTTCTCCGGAAGCGTTCATCCTCTAAACGGCTACTCTTTTCGACGGGTTAGAGGGCCGGGGGGCAAAACAGCGACCATTACTAATCCGACAACAAGCAGCCATCTGCGGCACCCCAAGGTGCAACTCTGATTTGTCACCCCTCCTAAAGTGACGCTAATAGGAGTGAAGCTGAGTGGAAACAATTGAACCGCAGTGAGTAAGGATGCACCTTCTCTATCGACAGGTCGGAGATTCACTACCGGAGCATATCACCATCATCTTGTTTCTTGTTGTATCGCTTCTGTTGAGTTTTACGTTAAAATAAAAACCCTCTTATTGTTCTTTTGGAAGCGCTTTCGAATGTTAGTTGAGTCATCGAAGTTTTGCAATTTTCATCTGCTTGTGCATCATCGTTTTACGCGTGCAAGTTCTCCCCCGTAAAAACCCCAAAATAAAAACAATCAAACAGAATATTGTTTTTCTTGTTCCGATTGATTAGCTGATAAGGAAGCCCGAAAAATGTTGCACAGTTTTTCGGTGTATTTTGGAGCGCTGTTTGACAAGTGTCGCCGTCGGCAAAGGCCAGAACATCGAAATTGTGACGACGAACCTGCAAGTATGCCATTAGTGGAAATTCCTTCACCGTCTGCACCATTTCAGAATGTATCATTTGTGCCATCCGAAACCCAGGATACTTCAAAAACGTCAAAATGTATCTGCCTATCGAAAATCAAATCACACTGTCTCATCATTTTGGCAATTTCAGTCAGCTTGCTTATCATTCCAGGCTTCATTATCACAAGATTAGTCGGTCCGGCAAAACTGCCACTAAACTATTGGGCTAAGGAATCACTAACCGTCGAAGGGCAGCTGATTTGTTGCAATGATTTTGGAACTGTGTGTTTGCCGACGCCTTTTGCCAATGTTGCTATCTATGATCGCAAAATTTGTGTGTTTTCAGCAGTTTTTATCCATTTAACAAAGTTTTATCAGTTTTCAGTCACAACCCCCACACTGTTAACCGAAACAATAACCAACGCGACCGGCCATTTCAAAATTTCAGCCACAACCCATGTTTTCTACGAGTTTCGACCCATGTTAGCCGTTTCCCACGACTGTCGGATGACAAAACCTTCTGTAAGGCTCCAAAAGTTGAAGTTTGGTAATACAAAACATGCTTTTAGACACCATTTATGCACTGGTTCAAAGAATCTTTTTACGAAATCCCGAGAGATTATGTTTTGAAAGAAGGATCTGTTTTTGGTGGTGGTGTTTATCGGTTGTATCCATTGATGCTTCACGTTCCTGGAATGATAGAACTTGAAGAGTAGGTCATTTTATGGCATAATTAAAACCAAAAGTCAAATTCAGTTTGCACTGCGTCTTCTACGAATGCGCCCCCGACAACTTGGACCCGCAAAAGGTCAAGGAACAAACACGAATCTATGCTGACCACAGTATTTTTATTAATTCTTTACCTTCAATTTCCACAAATAGATCCACTTTTAAGCGTTAATGAAATGATTAACCCTGTCAAAAGTCATGTGACAGCTGGAATAACAATGCGTCAAAACACAGGGAGCAAAGAATGCATCGGTTTTTTCAATTCAAGCATTCACGAATAGATGTTTCCAGTCATTGGTTTCGTTGCTAAAAACACATAGGTTTGAGAAAAAGTGTAAAGTATAAATAAAAGCATCTGGGAACTCACCTCTTTACGTCATCAAAAGTTACTTTGATTTTCTTTTTGAAAATGTCGATGAATTGGATGGCGATGGATTCGGTGGAGGCGTCGACGACTGAGATGAGTTCTTCTTTTCTGAAAATGAGGTGGTTAAAGGTTGAAAAGAAGAAAAAAGCTTACTTGAAATGGTAACAAACAAAAGTCTTATCCTTCAAAGTCCCTCTGGCAATGTACTCTGTCGGCTGGGTGATCGGATCTCCGGAAAAACGGGCTACGATGCCGAAGAGCGATATCCACATGACTGGCACGAAGCATGTGTTTTTCTCTTCTGTGTTGTTTTTGCCGGTTATTGATAGCGCTGCGGTCCTGGCTGAAATATCTTTTTTCGATTGCTTTTCGCGTTAAACCTTGCTAACCTTGGAATTGCGCAGCCTGAATATGCGGCAGATTGGCACAGACCCCATTTCTCTGCGGAAAAGTCGCAATATCTCCAATGGCATACACATTCGGCACCGTAGTCGTCATTTTGCTGTCGACTTTGATGAAACCTTCCCCATCAGTTTGAACTTTCGATTTCATCAACAAACTACTGCATGGCTGAATCCCAATAGCAATGATGGCAGCCTGTGCGACGGCACACAGGCCATCTTTGACAACGACATGCTCAATACGATCAAAGCCATCGAAACTGCGAATTGTTGATTGGAGCCGAATTCGGACATTTGTTTCGTCATCGATGAAAGCGCGAAGAGCTCGGCCAAATGGGACTCCAAAGCTTTTCAATGGTGTTTCTGATTTGCAGTGGACTGTGACGCTGCGAGTGTGCGGGCTGATCGAACTTGCTTGTTCGAGGGCTAGAATCCGTCGATAAACACTTCAAAAGCTCAAAAAAGCTTACCATTAAATCCAGCCCCAACAATAGTAACATGCTTCTTCTCAATGCCTTCCCGCATCTTCCACAAGTCCTCCACATCCTTCAACTGATAGACCCCATCCAAGTCATTGCTGTTCGTTATCGTCGACAATCTGTTATTCGTCCCCATAGCCAGTACCAAATTACTGTAAGTCAGCTTCTGATCATCGGAAAGTGTGATAATCTTGTCCTCCACATTGACATTCTTGACGGGATTCGACAAAATTAGCTCAATTCCATGTGTTTCATAGAATTCTCTCGTTCTGAACGTGATGTCTTCGATTTTGGCGTTCTCCGCGCCCAATTTTGACAAAATAGATCGATTGTACGGCAAAATGTCATCCTTTGAGATTAACATAATCCGTCCATTGAACCCTTCTTGTCGTAAAGCTTCAGCACAGGTTACACCGGCCAAACCAGCGCCAACAATGACCACCGGGTCCGAAACACCATCAGTGGCACGACACATTGGGGTCACGACGGCATGTTGGAGGAGGCGTTGAATGGTTGAAGTGATGCAGACGTCTGTTTTGTTGATTATGACGGGGAATGAGGGTAATGAGTCGAATCCAGGAGGGTCTTCGAGTTTGCCGGTTTTGAGGTTGAAGGCTGTGCCGTGGAGAGAGCAGCGAAGGCGGCCGAAGGTTAGGAAACCTGGAAGGGATCAGAGATTGTATTTAGGGTGGTATTTCGGCAAAAAATGGTTACCGTTGATAAGAGGAGCACCGCAATAAGTGCAATCAGCCCCGAGGCTGTACCACTTTCCCTTGTGTTTTATAACCAGCAGTCGTAAATTGACTGGGCCTTTGTTCGAGTCTACAGTAACCGCGCATTCTTTCATCCTAAAGCAACCTTTTTGTCATCCAAAACAGAAAACTTCCATAAAACAGCATTAAGTATGCCCAAAAACTCACTGTCCATTCTGCAACTCATAAATATGACAAAGTTTAACCTCAACCGGCGAATTCTCAACCTTATCAATGATATCATGCGTCATCCGCCGTCGCCCCAGAGCATGATTATCCGCAAATCCAGACACATCCACGCTATTATTCCTCGTTCCGCCCAAATTTGTATCACTCTTGTCATCATCCGATGACACTGTTCCCATACAGATATCTCCAGGGTAAACAACTGGCAAGGGCGAAAGAAGAGTGCGTCGAGCTGCTCGGTACATTTTTATCACCGTCTAAAATGAAAAATGTGGCTCTAATTACAATTTCCGATGGAAAAAACGTGGTTGATTTGAAATGAAAACAATAATTTGTGGGTACAAATAGGCTATTACGTTTATTGGGGTACAAAACGAAAGCATGGCATTTTTGAGGTTTTTGTTGAGATTTTCAGGCCAGACGAGGTGGACATTGCCCAAAAAAGCAAATTTAATGAACTGCTTTGCAGACATTTAACGAAAGGTGGCAATTAAAACATGGCAATAAATACTTTTTTGTATCCGTGGGTTTTTGGTACAGTTTCAACGAGAACAAATTAAGCACAATGACTCGCAAGACCAAAATTTTTTTGAAAGGTAAAGAAAAATGGAACTAGTTTGGACAAAATATGCTTTCAACATTGCCAAAAATGACTATTTACAAGTGTAATTGTAAAAAATATGCATTCCAAACATTGTAAATCATGCCACATCCGTAAAACCGAGAATAGGCTTGACTTTTTCAAAGAATGAATTCAATGATTAAAGGATAAAACAAGCCTTTACAAGCTTTCCTCAAAATTAATAGAGCCACGACAGCAAGGTCAAACAAAAATGTTATTAACTGAAACTAAAAATCTCACAAAGTTCCAATAAACACGAATTTTGTATTCAATCGTCAAAAGGACATGGACAGGTGAGTTCCCAAGAGTGTTGCCGCTGGCACGGGTTAATGCACCGCCTTTCCGTGTAACGCATTTTTAAAACTATCACAACCTTTGTGGTATAAATATGTGAACAGAGAACAAAGAATGTAGGTAAGTGCAAGCAGTGGGATGCACAGAATAGTTCCAAAACAAATGATAAAGGCTTATTACTAGTAAGTGGTTTTTGACAACGTTGAAATAGAAAAACTGTAACTCAATCTGTCATTTTTAATATTCCATTTACGATTTTTGAAGCTTTAGGGCTACATTATTATTTTTACCTTCGACATTTTGATAAAGATACAACCCCAGCGGTGGCGTTGTATAAAAAGTGGTAATTAAACGGCAAAAATAAGCTTTTTGTGGCATTTTACAGTCCTATAAACAAAAGACACGCTACCTTTTACGTCAATGTTGCTGTTTTCCTTGTTTTTGTATAACTATGCTGCATAATGTAGCCCTATTAAGCACCATTTACTTTTGATTAGAATTTGCAACCTCATTTTACAATGGAAGTGTAACGAAAAGATCTCAATACAAAATGTGGTCAACGTTGCATAAGGAACTTTAAAGATGTAATGTTGTTGACAGTTAGAAAGCGTAAAACAGTTTTCCAGACTTTTGACTGTATCAAATTGATATTTTGAATAAATAAAAGCAAAACTGAAGTCATGAATTCTACATTTCTTTAATATCATCTGGACTTCCTGGTTTTATTGACGTATATCATTTGGTTTCTGGTACAATTAGCGATGCAAAACTTTGTCAACACTTTATGTAATAATGTATTTCATGCGTTCGAGAACAATGTTCACCTGTCTTTCCAGAATGCTGCATTGTAGTGTAGTAACTTGTGACCTTTTGAAAGGTTAGCTTTACAAAAAGATGGTAAACTAGATGCGCTCATAAGACAAACATACAAGATAAAAAGTACTGTGTAAAAATGCCAAAAAAAGTCGGCTTTTTTATTCCCCAAAATCAGAAAGATGCCAATGGAAGTACCAAAACCAAAAATTGAAGAGGAAATGCGCAAACTGGAAAACCACGGTTTTTATAGGTTTCAATACCGTATGACAAAAGCGTGAAGAGCATCTTCACTCTATTGGTTGCTTTTATGCGATTGTGTTTGAGACTGCACCTTCGACTTACACATAACAGATAGTAAATGACGCGCAGGGACGGTCATACGTTAGCTGTGCGCGAAACGGCAAGCGCATTCCTCCTCCGGGCACACTTCAGATCACTAGCGCATCCGTTAGCTTGCACAGCAATTAGATAAATACCATCACAATCACAACAATGCCATTCTATTTTCAATCACTCTTCAAGTTTTCTTTCGTCATGGATCGTCGGTTGTTTCCGGTTTCTCAATGGTCAGCAATTAGCTTTTATGTGGCCGTATATGACAATGTATGGCATGGCTTGTTGCATATTGTTATACGCCACCATCGTCAGTTGCAGCAGGCAATACCCGCCTTAAGAAAGTTAATGTGCACCTTACCTGTTCAGTTGCAAGATTTGATTACAACTGCACACTTTTCAACTGAACAGGATCGCGGTCAAGCTCTTAATGACATTGCCGCTTACCTTTCTGCAGGCAAGAACACAGGTACTGTAACCTTCCTTTTTTTTTAAAGCCTGTTTTTAATTTAATGTTTTTCAGCTGAACAAAAAATTTTATCAGAAGCGCAAGAACTCGTAGCTGTCTACTTTGACGGTATGCTGACGCAAACACGATGGCTGAAACAGGCTAAAACAAAAAACGGAAAGCTTCAACATCATTTTAAAGTGGAATTGAATGGTAGGGACGCGACCCTTGTGTTGGGAGTGACAAAAGATTATCTCTTTCCGAAGATAACTACAGCATACTGTCAGATGTCAAGAAAACCCGTCTCGGTCTCCCCGTGATACGATAATTAACATTGTATATTGTGAATCTATGTCGCAAATGTCTATTTTGAATATACATTTTCGTTATTGTTTGTTATTTGGTTTTATTCAAGTAAAACGCAATATTATAAAAAAGAATACTGTTATTGTTACAATGCTGCGTCGACCTGCAAGATTCCAACACCTTAATTTGGTGTAACATAACAGATCAACATGTCTGTTTCTTCATGGGCTTCACCGATTTCAACACATTTTGACGCATTCAAACTTTCAACGTTTTTGTGTTGCTCAAACGTTTTTTGATTTACAATTAACAGAATGGCTTCGTAAGGTTTCAACATGTTTAACCAATCTGTTCAATGATTAATGTGTTTTAAAAACACGAATATACGGATAACGTTGTCATAAATCTAACCTACAGCTAGTCTTCGACATTTCAAAGATCAAAAAACGCCCCATTGTCGGTTATCCAGATTGTTATTGAATCCTCGAAAACGTCATTATCGGGGAATTTACCATTTATGTGTCTGGCTGTACTGCAGTAGGAATATTAAAATTACTTATAACAATCATTTACTTTTCATGTATTTTAAAAATAATCCATCTTTGTAGTTCTGACCATTGGACTTTACGTTTGCGAAGAAACATTCCATTGTTATGGATGCCAACACCGTCATGAACGGAATAAACTTCTGCCTTGATCACGATGTTGGGAGATTGAATTTACGGCGAGAATTCAAAAAGCGTTGTCTTTCACGCTCCATCATTAAGTTGCCAAAAAAATGTTCGCTGATTACTTGTTAACTATTGATCCAATCACAATGATACACACATTTATGACTTTCAAGGGTTAATGCGGTATGGATACACTCGTTTATTGCTCCGTAGCATTGGATCTTGACACCACGAAGGGCTAAAAACACCGAAATTTGACCAAAAATCCCACTTTTAAGCTGGCAGCTTACTAACTATCCATCCAATCGAATTTTAAGTCGCGTAATCGATTTCGTCGTCTTTTCCCGCTGCAGTCGCACTTATTCCAAATGGTCTAGCTTAAAATTTTTGCAGTTACCAGAATCTGATTTTGCGAAAAGTCACCTATAAAACGTTCTTGTAAGTAGCTAAATCAATAACTACTGATACCTGTGGATTGCTCCAGGTATTTTTAAATGCCACGTGTCCTATACATGCCAAACCCCTGATTTTGTCATTATGAACTGATATCTTTGCACCTTCCGGGTCAAAAAACCACTGAAAGTTGCACTTTTTAACTCATAACTTGCTAACTATCGATCCAATCACAATGATGCACACGTTTCTGACCTCCACGTGTTAATGCGGTTTGGATACACTCGTTTATTGCTCCGTAGCATTGGATCTTGACACCGGGAAGGGCTAAAAACACCAAAGTTTGACCAAAAATCCCGCTTTTAAGCTGGCAGCTTACTAACTTTCAATCCAATCAAAGTTTAAGTCGTGTTTTCGAATTCGCCGTTTTCTCGCGATTCAGAATGACTTATCCAAAGTGGTCTAGCTCAAAATTTTTGCACTTACCAGAACCTGATTTTGCGAAAAGTCACCTATAAAACGTTCTGGTAAGTAGCTAAATCACAAACTATCAAGTGTTTTGACACTTTTAACACACGTGAAATACAAAAATACTCTTTGAACTGCGCAGGGATGCGTAGTTTGTAATTTAGCCACTTACCAGAACCGATTATAGGTGACTTTTGACAAAATCAGATTCTGGTAAGTGCAAAAACTTTAAGCTAGATCACTTTGTAAGAGCGTTTCTGAATCGCAAAAACACGAGGATTTCAAAAACGTGACTTTAATTGTGATTGGATAAATAGTTAGTTTAGTTGCCGGCTAAAAAGTGGGATTTTTGGTCAATTTTTGGTGTTTTCAGCCGCGGAAGGTGTGAAGATAAAACGCTACGGCGCAATAAACACACTTTTCGAAGTCGCGAGAACACGCTGAGTTCAAAAAGGTGTATATGAATGTGATTAGAGCAGTAGTAATCAAGTTACCAGCGAATATGTGGTAATTTCAAGGGGGTTTTTAACCTGGAACACGCAGATGCCAGTTAATTATGCTTAAATCAAGTGTTTTGACACTTTTAACACACGTGAAATACAAAAATACTCTTTGAACTGCGCAGGGATGCGTAGTTTGTAATTTAGCCACTTACCAGAACCGATTATAGGTGACTTTTGACAAAATCAGATTCTGGTAAGTGCAAAAACTTTCAGTTAGATCACTTTGAACAAGCGTTTCTGAATCGCAAAAACACGAGGATTTCAAAAACGTGACTCAAATTGTGATTAGATCAATAGTTAGTATAGTTGCCAGCTAAAAAGTGGGATTTTTGGTCAATTTTTGGTGTTTTCAGCCGCGGAAGGTGTGAAGATCCGACGCTACGGCGCAATAAACACACTTTTCGAAGTCGCGAGAACACGCTGAGTTCAAAAAGGTGTATATGAATGTGATTAGAGCAGTAGTAATCAAGTTACCAGCGAATATGTGGTAATTTCAAGGGGGTTTTTAACCTGGAACACGCAGATGCCAGTTAATTATGCTTAAATCAAGTGTTTTGACACTTTTAACACACGTAAAATACAAAAATACTCTTTGAACTGCGCAGGGATGCGTAGTTTGTAATTTAGCCACTTACCAGAACCGATTATAGGTGACTTTTGACAAAATCAGATTCTGGTAAGTGCAAAAACTTTCAGTTAGATCACTTTGAACGAGCGTTTCTGAATCGCAAAAACACGAGGATTTCAAAAACGTGACTCAAACTGTGATTAGATCAATAGTTAGTATAGTTGCCAGCTAAAAAGTGGGATTTTTGGTCAATTTTTGGTGTTTTCAGCCGCGGAAGGTGTGAAGACCCAACGCTACGGCGCAATAAACACACTTTTCGAAGTCGCGAGAACACGCTGAGTTCAAAAAGGTGTATATGAATGTGATTAGAGCAGTAGTAATCAAGTTACCAGCGAATATGTGGTAATTTCAAGGGGGTTTTTAACCTGGAACACGCAGATGCCAGTTAATTATGCTTAAATCAAGTGTTTTGACACTTTTAACACACGTGAAATACAAAAATACTCTTTGAACTGCGCAGGGATGCGTAGTTTGTAATTTAGCCACTTACCAGAACCGATTATAGGTGACTTTTGACAAAATCAGATTCTGGTAAGTGCAAAAACTTTAAGCTAGATCACTTTGTAAGAGCGTTTCTGAATCGCAAAAACACGAGGATTTCAAAAACGTGACTTTAATTGTGATTGGATAAATAGTTAGTTTAGTTGCCGGCTAAAAAGTGGGATTTTTGGTCAATTTTTGGTGTTTTCAGCCGCGGAAGGTGTGAAGATAAAACGCTACGGCGCAATAAACACACTTTTCGAAGTCGCGAGAACACGCTGAGTTCAAAAAGGTGTATATGAATGTGATTAGAGCAGTAGTAATCAAGTTACCAGCGAATATGTGGTAATTTCAAGGGGGTTTTTAACCTGGAACACGCAGATGCCAGTTAATTATGCTTAAATCAAGTGTTTTGACACTTTTAACACACGTGAAATACAAAAATACTCTTTGAACTGCGCAGGGATGCGTAGTTTGTAATTTAGCCACTTACCAGAACCGATTATAGGTGACTTTTGACAAAATCAGATTCTGGTAAGTGCAAAAACTTTCAGTTAGATCACTTTGAACAAGCGTTTCTGAATCGCAAAAACACGAGGATTTCAAAAACGTGACTCAAATTGTGATTAGATCAATAGTTAGTATAGTTGCCAGCTAAAAAGTGGGATTTTTGGTCAATTTTTGGTGTTTTCAGCCGCGGAAGGTGTGAAGATCCGACGCTACGGCGCAATAAACACACTTTTCGAAGTCGCGAGAACACGCTGAGTTCAAAAATGTGGAAATGAATGTGATTAGAGCAGTAATAATCAAGTTACCAGCGATTATTTGGTAATTTCAGAGGTTTGTTTAAACCTGGAACATGCAGATGCCAGTTAATTATGCTTAAATCAAGTGTTTTGACACTTTTAACACACGTGAAATACAAAAATACTCTTTGAACTGCGCAGGGATGCGTAGTTTGTAATTTAGCCACTTACCAGAACCGATTATAGGTGACTTTTGACAAAATCAGATTCTGGTAAGTGCAAAAACTTTCAGTTAGATCACTTTGAACGAGCGTTTCTGAATCGCAAAAACACGAGGATTTCAAAAACGTGACTCAAATTGTGATTAGATCAATAGTTAGTATAGTTGCCAGCTAAAAAGTGGGATTTTTGGTCAATTTTTGGTGTTTTCAGCCGCGGAAGGTGTGAAGATCCGACGCTACGGCGCAATAAACACACTTTTCGAAGTCGCGAGAACACGCTGAGTTCAAAAATGTGGAAATGAATGTGATTAGAGCAGTAATAATCAAGTTACCAGCGATTATTTGGTAATTTCAGAGGTTTGTTTAAACCTGGAACATGCAGATGCCAGTTAATTATGCTTAAATCAAGTGTTTTGACACTTTTAACACACGTGAAATACAAAAATACTCTTTGAACTGCGCAGGGATGCGTAGTTTGTAATTTAGCCACTTACCAGAACCGATTATAGGTGACTTTTGACAAAATCAGATTCTGGTAAGTGCAAAAACTTTCAGTTAGATCACTTTGAACAAGCGTTTCTGAATCGCAAAAACACGAGGATTTCAAAAACGTGACTCAAATTGTGATTAGATCAATAGTTAGTATAGTTGCCAGCTAAAAAGTGGGATTTTTGGTCAATTTTTGGTGTTTTCAGCCGCGGAAGGTGTGAAGACCCAACGCTACGGCGCAATAAACACACTTTTCGAAGTCGCGAGAACACGCTGAGTTCAAAAAGGTGTATATGAATGTGATTAGAGCAGTAGTAATCAAGTTACCAGCGAATATGTGGTAATTTCAAGGGGGTTTTTAACCAGGAACACGCAGATGCCAGTTAATTATGCTTAAATCAAGTGTTTTGACACTTTTAACACACGTGAAATACAAAAATACTCTTTGAACTGCGCAGGGATGCGTAGTTTGTAATTTAGCCACTTACCAGAACCGATTATAGGTGACTTTTGACAAAATCAGATTCTGGTAAGTGCAAAAACTTTCAGTTAGATCACTTTGAACAAGCGTTTCTGAATCGCAAAAACACGAGGATTTCAAAAACGTGACTCAAATTGTGATTAGATCAATAGTTAGTATAGTTGCCAGCTAAAAAGTGGGATTTTTGGTCAATTTTTGGTGTTTTCAGCCGCGGAAGGTGTGAAGACCCAACGCTACGGCGCAATAAACACACTTTTCGAAGTCGCGAGAACACGCTGAGTTCAAAAAGGTGTATATGAATGTGATTAGAGCAGTAGTAATCAAGTTACCAGCGAATATGTGGTAATTTCAAGGGGGTTTTTAACCAGGAACACGCAGATGCCAGTTAATTATGCTTAAATCAAGTGTTTTGACACTTTTAACACACGTGAAATACAAAAATACTCTTTGAACTGCGCAGGGATGCGTAGTTTGTAATTTAGCCACTTACCAGAACCGATTATAGGTGACTTTTGACAAAATCAGATTCTGGTAAGTGCAAAAACTTTCAGTTAGATCACTTTGAACAAGCGTTTCTGAATCGCAAAAACACGAGGATTTCAAAAACGTGACTCAAATTGTGATTAGATCAATAGTTAGTATAGTTGCCAGCTAAAAAGTGGGATTTTTGGTCAATTTTTGGTGTTTTCAGCCGCGGAAGGTGTGAAGACCCAACGCTACGGCGCAATAAACACACTTTTCGAAGTCGCGAGAACACGCTGAGTTCAAAAAGGTGTATATGAATGTGATTAGAGCAGTAGTAATCAAGTTACCAGCGAATATGTGGTAATTTCAAGGGGGTTTTTAACCTGGAACACGCAGATGCCAGTTAATTATGCTTAAATCAAGTGTTTTGACACTTTTAACACACGTGAAATACAAAAATACTCTTTGAACTGCGCAGGGATGCGTAGTTTGTAATTTAGCCACTTACCAGAACCGATTATAGGTGACTTTTGACAAAATCAGATTCTGGTAAGTGCAAAAACTTTAAGTTAGATCACTTTGAACAAGCGTTTCTGAATCGCAAAAACACGAGGATTTCAAAAACGTGACTCAAATTGTGATTAGATCAATAGTTAGTATAGTTGCCAGCTAAAAAGTGGGATTTTTGGTCAATTTTTGGTGTTTTCAGCCGCGGAAGGTGTGAAGATCCGACGCTACGGCGCAATAAACACACTTTTCGAAGTCGCGAGAACACGCTGAGTTCAAAAATGTGGAAATGAATGTGATTAGAGCAGTAATAATCAAGTTACCAGCGATTATTTGGTAATTTCAGAGGTTTGTTTAAACCTGGAACATGCAGATGCCAGTTAATTATGCTTAAATCAAGTGTTTTGACACTTTTAACACACGTGAAATACAAAAATACTCTTTGAACTGCGCAGGGATGCGTAGTTCGTAATTTAGCCACTTACCAGAACCGATTATAGGTGACTTTTGACAAAATCAGATTCTGGTAAGTGCAAAAACTTTCAGTTAGATCACTTTGAACGAGCGTTTCTGAATCGCAAAAACACGAGGATTTCAAAAACGTGACTCAAACTGTGATTAGATCAATAGTTAGTATAGTTGCCAGCTAAAAAGTGGGATTTTTGGTCAATTTTTGGTGTTTTCAGCCGCGGAAGGTGTGAAGATCCGACGCTACGGCGCAATAAACACACTTTTCGAAGTCGCGAGAACACGCTGAGTTCAAAAATGTGGAAATGAATGTGATTAGAGCAGTAATAATCAAGTTACCAGCGATTATTTGGTAATTTCAGAGGTTTGTTTAAACCTGGAACATGCAGATGCCAGTTAATTATGCTTAAATCAAGTGTTTTGACACTTTTAACACACGTGAAATACAAAAATACTCTTTGAACTGCGCAGGGATGCGTAGTTTGTAATTTAGCCACTTACCAGAACCGATTATAGGTGACTTTTGACAAAATCAGATTCTGAATCGCAAAAACACGAGGATTTCAAAAACGTGACTTTAATTGTGATTGGATAAATAGTTAGTTCAGTTGCCGGCTACTGTGTAAAAATGCAAACAACGTCGTTTTTATTTGTTTCCTAAAATTAGGAAGGTGTCATTGGAAGTATAAACATCAAAAAGTCGGAAGAGAAAAGACGCAGTAGAAAAACAATGGGTTTTATAAATATAATTACCGTATGACATAACCGTGAAGGACATCTTTACTTTATCGGTTGCTTTTGTGTGTAACTACACATTTGACTTCACACATAACAGATAGCAAATTACGCGCAGGAACGGTCATACGCTAAGTGTGCGCGAAACGGCAAACGCATTCTCCTTCCGGGTACACTTCAGATCAACCCACATCCGTTAGCTTGCACAGCAATCAGATAAATACCATCACAATCACAACAATGCCATTCTATTTTCAATCACTCTACAAGTTTTTTTTGTCATGGATCGCTGGCTCTTTCCGGTTACTCAAATATTAGGAATTAGCTGTTTCGTCGCAGTATAAGACAATGTATGGCATGGTTTGCTGCACATCGTTGTGCGGCATCACCATCAATTGCAGCAGGCGATACCCGCTTTAAGAAAGCTGATTTTCCGCTTACCTGTTCAGCTGCAAAACATGATAAAAACTGCCAGCCACTGCACTGAACAGGATCGCGGGAAATCGCTAAATGATATCGCCGATTACCTTTCGGGTTGCAAGAATACAGGTACTGTTCACTAAATTTACTTTTATAAGCATTCTTTTAATTTAAATTCTTTTAGCGGAACAAAAAACACTCTCAGAAGCGCAAGAACTCGTCGCAGTATACTTTGACAGTATGCTGACGGAAACGCGTTGGCTGAAACAAGCCAAAACAAGCGCCGGAAAGATTCAGCACCATTTCAAAGTAGAATTGAATGGTGTGACTGCAACACTTGTTTTAGGGACGACGAAAGACTACCTCTTTCCGAAAATCACGACGGCTTACTTACGGATGCCAAAAAAGTCCCGTTCTAACCCCTCCCTGTGATTTGAGAACTGTTGTTTTTGATTGTATATTGTGATTTTGTTGTTTTTGTCTCAAATGCACTTTTATAATGTACAGTAATAAGATTGTTGATTTTTGATATTTATTTCGATTCAATTGAATTGCAAGGTTATAATAAAGATTATTGTTTATGTAACAACGTTATGTCGTCTTGCAAGGTTTCAAAATCCCCTCCGCAGTTTGTAACAACGCAACACTTGCGTAGTTACACTCCACAAAACAAGGTTCTGCACTTTTTGAACCGTTGTTGGGTCTCGCCAAGAATACCCGCACTGATTTCATAATAAATGCACGCGACGGTGCTGCGTTTTATTTGCACACAGCTCGCCTCGTCGATTTCGTGTTGCATTCGAAGTTTGCAGGTTTTGTGTTGCTCAGTCGTCGTTTGGTTTACTATCGACAGAATGGTTAAGTTTTAAATATGGTTACCATAACAATTTAAACATCGACATATGCATTTCAGAAGCAGCAATATACGGATAACGCTGCCATGTGTCTCACCAGCGGGCTTCCCGAATTTTCAAGGATCAAGAAACGCCCCGTTGAGGGTTATCCCGGTTGTTATTGGTTTTTTGAATTCGAAAAGCAAAACGCTGTTCAAGGAAATCTTACCATTTATGTGTCTGGTTGCAAGGGACCCGGCAGTGGGAGTTTTAAGATTACTTATAGCAATGGTAATCATTTACTTTGAATATATCTAAAAAAATTTTTTTACAGTTGTCAAGACTGCGACCATTGATTTGACGTTTGTGAAAAAACATTCCACTGTCGTTCGTGTTGGTTATACTGTCAGTTGTGAAGCCGTGTTCAGTTTCGAATCTCCGCTTGCTGTCGAAGGCTGGTTTATGCGTCCGTATGAGTTGATAGACGATTCGTTCAGATTGAACATGGGGCTTGTCGTCGGTGATGAGCGTATCAAAGTGAGGTTCGTTATCAAAAGTTTTACGCTAATTGGATGGTTCCAGGTCCACCGCGGGTTCCTTTCGTCAATCTCGCCTGTTTTCGAAGCCATATTTGCCGCGAGCACCAAGGAGACCGAAACGGGCATCGTCGAGATCACGGACATAGATGCGACCACCGTCAGGAATGCCATTGACTTCTGCCTCAGCCACGATGTTCAGGAAAAGACGTTGAATGAGTTTCTGGGGATGCACCAGTTTGTCGACAAATACGCTATTCTTCCGGCGATTGTGAGTTCTGATTTCGATAAAAGGTTTATATACCTCTTTATCAAAATCAGATTGTTGAAAGTTGGATATTAAAGTCAAATTATATATTAAGTTCAGGCTCGCATTGAAACGTGCATCGCTTTCAAGACGACTATCGACAACCTCGCCCACGTCATTGACTATGCTTGGAAGAACTCCCACAAAAATTTGCAAATGCTTTGCGCTCGAATCTTCGGCGGAAATGTGGAAAGCGTCGTCTTTCGTAAATCCATCATCGCGCTGCCAAATGACGTCCGCCTTGCCGTCATGGATGCAGCGTGCCTTGCCTTCAACGAAATAAAGAAAGATGACGTTTGAGTATTACGTTTTGTGTTTTGTTGTGTTTTTGGTTTGTTTTGATTTCTTGTTTTTAATTTCATGTTTAATTTTCTAATAAAAGACTTGTATAACGCTTTGATCATCATGCTCACGGGTCACCGTGCCCCTGTAAAACCCGCAAAAAACCGGTAACATCGATACAGTGCTTTGCATAATGATAGGAATTTGACATTTTGATAATTTTTGTTCTTCTTTGAATCGTTATCAAAATTCTGTTTTCTCAAATGGTTTTTTAGACCCATAAAATACTGCTGTTAAAAAATTAGACCGAAATATGCGTTTCTCATCAAAATAATCAAAAATAAAAAAAATAGGCTTTTGCAAAAAGATAGGAAAATTTTTGTATTTGTTAGCAACTCGGTTAATTTTCGGTTAATCGCAATATCATTTTCCAGTGTTGTTAACAATCCTTATTATAAACTAATTTAAAAACGAAATCGTAATTTAATGAGTTATGGAGAAATAATTTGTAAAATTATTTTAAATCATTCATTTTGTAATTTTAACGTCAATAACGCTAACTGACCCCCGTTTTCGAGAAAAGGCGTGTAAATAATAGTTATTGATCATTTCTGATTGTTTTAAGACATGAGTCTCAATTTGACGCTTCCAGTTGACTTAACTTGTGAGCATGTGCAATTTTCAAGGAGGTTTATTGATGACATGTCATCTCGTTACATTTGGTTTTTTTGAATTAAAATGTTCAAAATAGGTGTAAAAAACGGTTGTATACAGAAAAACTTTGATTGGAAGCGTAACAACGCTTGTAGGATGCGTTACATTTCAAAGCATGTTTTCCGCCTATGTACGAGGGGCCTAACAGGGTCCCATACAGTACGCTCACAAATCAGAACTTTCAAAGCCAATTTTGCTCTTAGTAAGAACTCCATCAACGCCAAAGTGTTTTTAGGGTTATTTTACACCAATATAATCAAAAAAACCAAATGTAACGAGATGACATGTCATCAATAAACCTCCTTGAAAATTGCACATGCTCACAAGTTAAGTCAACTGGAAGCGTCAAATTGAGACTCATGTCTTAAAACAATCAGAAATGATCAATAACTATTATTTACACGCTTTTTCTCGAAAACGGGGGTTAAATAGCGTTATTGACGTTAAAATTACAAATTGAATGTCTTAAAATAATTTTACAATTTATTTCTCTACAACTCATTAAATTACGATTTCGTTTTTAAATTAGTTTTAAATAAGGATTGTTAACAACAATGGAAAATGATATTGCGATAAACCAAAAATTAACCGAGTTGCTAACAAATACAAAAATTTTCCTATCTTTTTGCAAAAGCCTATTTTTTTTATTTTTGATTATTTTGATGAGAAATGCATATTTCGGCCTAATTTTTTAACAGCAGTATTTTATGGGTCTAAAAAACCATTTGAGAAAACAGAATTTTGATAACGGTTCAAAGAAGAACAAAAATTATTAAAATGTCAAATTCCTATCATTATGCAAAGCACTGTAGTTAGCAAGTTATGAGTAAAAAAGTGCAACTTTCAGTGGTTTTTTGACCCGGAGTGTGCAAAGATGTCAGTTCATATTGCTTAAAACAGGTGTTTTGACATATCTAGGACACGTACAATTTAAAATTACTATAAACTATCCACAGGGATCAGTAGTTTGTGAATTAGCTACTTACCAGAACGTTTTATACGTGACTTTTCGCAAAATCAGATTCTGGTAAGTGCAAAAATTTTGAGCTAGACCACTTTGAATAGGTGATTCTGAATCACGAGAACACGATGAACTTGAAAACGCGACTTAAACTTTGATTGGATTGAAAGTTAGTAAGCTGCCAGCCTAAAAGCGGGATTTTTGGTCAAATTTCGGTGTTTTTAGCCCTTCGTGGTGTCAAGATCCAATGATACGGAACAATAAATGAGTGTATCCAAACCGCATTAACACGTGGAAGTCAGAAACGTGTGAATCATTGTGATTGGATCGATAGTTAGCAAGTTATGAGTTAAAAAGTGCTACCTTCAGTGGTTTTTTGACCCGGAAGGTGCAAAGATGTCAGTTCATATTGCCCAAATCAGATGTGTTGACATCTGTTGGACACGTGGAATTCGAAAATACTCTGAGCAATTCACAGGGATTAGTAGTTTGTGATTTAGCTTCTTACCAGAACGTTTTATAGGTGACTTTTCGCAAAATCAGATTCTGGTAAGTGCAAAAATTTTGAGCAAGACCACTTTGGATAGGTGATTCTGAATCACGAGAACACGACGAACTTGAAAACGCGACTTAAACTTTGATTGGATTGAAAGTTAGTAAGCTGCCAGCTTAAAAGCGGGATTTTTGGTCAAATTTTTGTGTTTTTAGCCCTTCAATCGTAAGTTACAATTTGGTTATTAACGTCAATTTATTACATATCAACTTCAGACTCGCATTGAAACGTGCATCGCTTTCAAGATGAATGTCGGCAACCTTTCCCGTGTTATCGAGTATGCTTGGAAGAACTCCCACAAAAACTTGCAAATGCTTTGCGCTCGGATCTACGGCGAGAATTCGGAAAGTGTTGTCTTTCATGAATCCATCATCGCACTGCCAAATGATGTTCGCATTGCCGTCATGGATGCGGCGTGCCTCGCCCTTAAGAAGACAAAGGAAGGTAAAGCTTGAGTATTGCTTTTTGAAATTGTTTTGTTGTGTTTTTGTTTTGACTTTTTGTTGTTAATTTTGTGTTCATTTTTATAAAAAGGAGTGTAGAGTTTTGATTGTGCAATTCACATTTGGACGCGCGTGCGCATCTAAAATTTGTCTCGCGTAACATGTCATTGGATAGACCCGATTTTGCAGGAGGAGGTGGAGCCAATGATCCAAATAGAACAAATGAAGATAGATAGAACGTTTGAACGGAAAACTACATTTGAAGTAGAATCTCGCGAAAAACCTGCCTGATTCTGACGAAACCTCCCTTTTGTTAGTTTTAGAACTCTGTTAATTCTGTTATCTTTCTGTTTTACCTCACCAGCTGCAGCTCTGCCGCGCACAACGGTTTCAACTAATGTCGCCCGTCGGCGCGAGCGCTCAAACAGGCACATGTTCGGAAACCCGTCAATCATTCGGCCAGAAGCGCGTTTGCTGCTTTGCCGTGTACCGTCCTTCCTAGTGGATTAGAACGAGCGCAGTTCAAAGGTTACAACGTTACATTGACTGCAGTCGGTTTTAGATTATTCGGTCATTTGTTGCGTTTCAACGATGCCCTATCCCATTCTGTCCCTTCCCTATGGCCTTCAACGACGTCTTCGAAGTCTTGCTACCACAAGAGAAGCGTATGACTTTCAAATTGCGGCTGGATTTCAAAAGCATTATTTGCACAAACTTGTCAAATATACTAAATATTTAAATACAGATGGTTTTATCGGTATCGCTGTTACAAAGGGTCTCGATAAATTCGACGTTCTTGCCCATTTTGAGCACCAGAAATGCATTTATTGTAAAAAGGACGAAATGATGTTGGTAGATGGTCATTTTGTACTATGCGATCTACAACCTTCTGACTTCGACGATCCCATCTTCGATCAATTCTTGATCAGACGTTCTATTATTTTTGAAGATAAATCTTATACGGATGGCCAAACACTACAGAAACTGTCTTCATTGAGTGATCCATTATCAATCACGCAGATACACCTACAACAATGCAGTGCGGAAGTAACATTTTCTCTCATTTTTAGCCTTTTTGGCAACATGCAAAACATCAGAGTTTTCGGAAAGAACTTTGCTTATAAAAATTGGATACGAGACATTCTCAAATTTGACAAGAGAGAAGTAAAATATTTACAATTCACGGGTACTTTTGACAATCTTCTTAGTTTTGAAGCCGATGAGTTGAAGCAGTTGTTTTATGTATGTTCAGTTTTGATATATAAACGTTTTTACAGAATGGCATTTTCAGACCCAAAAATCAAAACTATTTATAACTCTAAATTGTGACGACAAGCCTAAGAACGCCGAAGACCGAGTTCGACAGTTGATGGCACCGTGTTTCAGGAATTGGTTGAGCAATGAAATTCATGAGCGTGGTCAAATTGCTGTTAAATTTCCATCGTATTCTCGGTGTATATTCGTTCCGGCAAATTGACTGCAACTACATATTACGACATTGTTGTTGTTACATGTTATGAAATTCTCAAGTTTTAAAATAAATCGCAAATAAATCAGTTTTATCGTATGAGTGCACTGAAGCCTTCAATTGACAAATTAAAAATTCCAAGTTCAAAATTTATTTGTTTCTTTGGTGACTTATTGTTAAAAAAACAGTGTTCAACAAACCATAAAGTTGTTTTTTTCAAATTGTCAATAAGTTACACGCGTGCGCACCGCGGCACACAACCGGGTCCCGCACAGAAAACGCTGACAACGTCTCTTTGCTGTGTTTCATTTGCAGCACCACTCAGCTGTTTTTCGCCACCGACTTCGACGCACTTCCACGTTTGCCGTCGTTTCCGTGCATCCTTTCTCATCCACTAAGCTTCCGTCTGGACCAGCACGATGTCCTACGTAAGTTTCTATCAGTTTGATATCAACCAATGCAGTTGGAACATGTGATTTTTTCCAGAAACGCCAGTTCACTGACAACCTTGTCATGCAAGTGAGCAATGTCCCATCAGCTCCCGAAGTAGCGCGATCCAAGAATCGTCCAGTTCAAGGCTATCCCGGGTGTTATTGGTATCTGGAAATGCATACCAAGTACGAATCGTATATGGCTGAAGCTGTTATCCACGTTTCGAAGACTCCCATCAGCGGCAGTTTTCGACTTGTTTGTAAGAGCGGTTGGTTCATCCACCCCTCATTGACAAATTTTTTATATCCGCGTTTTCAGAAACCAAAATCCCGACCGTCGACTTTGCAAATACGAAGGAGTTTCGTGTTAATATGAGTATTGGCGGCTATAGCACCACTGCCAGTGTCAGTTGTGAAGCCGTGTTCAGTTTCGATTCTCCGCTTGTTGTTGAAGGCTGGTTCATGCGGCCCTATGAGTTGATGGACGACTCGTCTAGATTCAACACGGCGTTCGTCGTCGGTGAGGAGCGGGTCAAAGTGAGTTTCGTTGTGGAAAGGTTGAAACTAAATGTGAATTTACAGGTCCACCGCGGCTTCCTTTCGTCAATCTCGCCTGTTTTCGAAGCCATGTTTTCTGCGAGCACCAAGGAGACCGAAACTGGCGTCGTCGAGATTACGGATATGGATGCCACCACCGTCAAGAATGCCATTGACTTCTGTCTTGGTCACGACGTCCAGGAGAAGACGTTGGAGGAGTTCCTTGGGATGCACCAGTTCGTCGACAAATACGCTATTCTTTCGGCAATCGTGAGTTGAAGCTATGTTTTGATAAACAGTTTAGAAATCAATTTCAGGCCCGCATCGAAAAGTGCATCGCCTTCAAGACGACCGTCGACAACGTTTCCCGCGTCATCGAGTATGCCTGGCAAAACTTCCACATCAACTTGCAAGCCCAATGCGCTCGATTCTTCAAAGATAACTCCGACAGTCTTGTTTTCCATCCTTCCATTATAGCGTTGCCGAATGACATACGCATTGCCATTACGGATGCTGCATGCCACTTTATCAAGGAACCGAGCGAAGAGACTGTAATTGATTCGAAATAGTTTTTACTTTTGTTGCGTTGTTAGTTTCGTTTTGTTTTTTGATAATAATTACCTTTGAAACTCCTGACCCCCGAAAACAAATTATCGAAAGAAGCGTCATCCACAAAACCACGAAACGTAATCAAAACACGGATTGAAATTCAATCCATCGAAATGACAGCACGCACTGATGGCCACAATGTTGATGATCGGTTGACAGTGCGCGCAGAAGCAAGTGACGTGCCATTGGATAGGGTCGATTTTGCAGGGGGGATGGAACCGATGATCCAAACAAACGATTGATGACGAAAAGTTTGGATAGAAAAGGGAATCACAGCTCTGTTATTCGATTGAGTCTAGGCGTTCAGTTTTTGACTTCGTGGTCTAACTATTGAAGCCAAAAAGTTCGGATAAAAAACGGAATCACTGTTTTGGCCAGTCGATCGAGTTTTTAGGCGTTCATTTTGTGACTTTCTGACTTGTTTTCAGATTCCAATGAAATGAAACCTCGCGAGAAACCTCCAAACTTCTTTACGGCCCTTGCCATTACGGCATTTCTATGCCTAGCCGCTACAGTAACCGCCGTAGACGACTACAGTGACCTCGTCGTAGCTAACAACGATGAAACAAGGTCCCGAATTCTGATGGTCGATGGAAACATCTACTTCCACGCCGGAAAATCGAAAAACATAACTTTTCGAGTGAACGATGGCGCTTCTATTTGGTTCGATAAAACTGATATCCTAAATCTGCCTAATTCGGTGAGTCACATGTTCGAAAGTCTTTTTGTCAAGTTTATGAATGGTCAAGCTAACACATAAAATGGATTAGAAAGGGATTATGCGGGGGCCTTCTTAGCTTCGACCTCGATGTACTTGATCAAATCAGCGCGCTCATTGGCCTTCTTGAGCCCGGCGAAGACCATCTTAGTGCCCGGGATGTACTTCTTCGGGTCAGCGAGGTACTCGAAAAGGGTTTCGCGGTTCCATTCGACGCCCTGAAGGTGATGTCAATGTCAGATGTGGTATCAATGATAGAAAAAAGTGACTCACCTTAGCCTTGTTGGCACCCGAGTAGTCGTACCCGGCGACGGCACCCGACTTACGACCCATGACGCCATTGAGGGTGGGACCGGTCTTAGTGGCCAGGGAATCAATGTTGTGGCATTGGGAGCAGCGTTGCTTGAAGATCTTCTTGCCCTTTTCGTAGTCGCCTTCCGGGATAGACATGGTTTGAGAGGGACGAGCGTGGGGGCGCGTAAATGGGAACCGGAATGGTGGGGTTGAGGGTTTTTATAGAGAGGCTTTCATTTGGGGGTGAAATATGCTAATTTTAAGTGTAAAATTGACAAATTCACGTAGCGAACTTCAATTTTTATGTCAAAAAGTCTTACACAGTGCTGTTAATAACGTCTTTCAGACCCAAATCGAAGAACTAAATCTCCAAGTAGCCCGTTTCTCCTCCCATCTCCACGAAATCGACTACCACATCATCGGTGCCAATGAAAAAACCTCCGGTGTCGAGACCAAGCTTCGGGATCTCAGCTTTGAGGTTTGTTTTTCACTTTTCTCCATCAAAAACTCAACTTTCATCAATTACAGCTTCAATCCCTCCGCCAAAACTTCACCGCCTTCGCCAAGAAAAAGAAAGACAAAGCCCAATCCCGCCTGGCCAAAAACATCAAACTTCTATTCGGCCACATTCAGAACTTCACCAAACTAATCATCCAAAACGAATGCCTCAACCAACCCTGCGAGAACGGTGGCACCTGTATCGACCTCATTGCCAAGTTCCAGTGTCTCTGTCCGGCCCACTTCAATGGTAAAAAGTGTGAAAACCGCATCGATGAATGCGCCCTCTATAGTCTGTCTGACATTGGCTGCAAAAACAATGGAACATGCACGAATAATGGAGCCCTGCCCGGCATAAAGTGCCATTGCCCCACCGGCTTTTACGGAACCCATTGCCAACTTCGTTCATCTTCATGCGATCTGAACTTGGACCTCTGCGGCGAACACGGGCATTGTTTACCCATCCCAGGAGAGGACTCATCCGGCGTCAGCTACAAGTGTCTCTGTGAATTCGGCTACATCAGTGATAACGACCCCGATAACCCGACATGTGTCGATATCGATGAATGCGCCACGTCACCATGCTACCCCGGTGCTGGTTGTGTAAACACGCCTGGCGGCTTCCGATGCACGTCGTGTCCGGCGGGCATGCAAGGAAACGGTATCCAATGCACCGATTTTGACGAATGCGCCAGTGAATTCACCAATGATTGCTCGAAAACGCCGAAGGTCGAATGCTTGAACAACTTTGGCGGTTACACATGTGGTCCTTGCCCAAGGGGATACAAGGGCGATGGTAAAAAGTGTGAAATTGCATCATCTGGTTGTGATGGGTCGATTTGCAATGAAAATGCAAACTGTACTGATGCCGGTGCTTTTGTGGTTACGTGTGTCTGTCAGGAAGGTTACACTGGGGACGGCATTGGAATGTATGGATGCAGCAAACTCAATGCAACTTATGCAGGGCAGTACTGCAATCCAATGTTTTGTAATGAAAGAGGTGATTGTGAGGTTAGTTTGATTAAACAAAAGTTCTAAAAGCAATGGAGAAGTGTATTAAGCAATGTTACGGATGCGTTATGCGTTGTTACGAATGCATAACACAATGTTACACATGCGTAACACACTGTTAAAATGCATTTCACGTCAAGTTAAACACGTAACACAATGTTACGATTTGATAAAATGTGGTTTTATTGACATTGGACAGTGTTACGCATGCGTAACATTTGCTGAAAACCGTTTTTGTAACAATTTTTGTTCTTTTTTTCATAGCATAACGTTATTGCAAGACTAAAAAGAAGTTTTTCTAGGAAACAAACGGCGACGACTATGGCACAGTAAGAACTTGCACCTGTAACCCCGGATTTATCGGCGATCACTGTGAACACAGCGACGTTTGCGTTGGCAAAACGTGCAGCTATCGTGGTAAATGCAGAACCGGCCTAGACCGAGATCCCGATTCACTCATAATTCGACTTCCCGTTTGTGAATGCGATGAAGGGTTCTATGGAGATAACTGTGAACTGGAGGAAACTGGCTGCGGCTTCCACACGCATAACGACACCGGTGCCATCGAATTCAATGGACGTGACCTTGTGAAACGTGTCGCTTGCCAATGGACGATCCAGCTCCTTGACAGTCGAAAGATAATTCTATTCAAATTTGAGAATTACACGACAACGTCTTTCTTGCATCGCTTCAGCAAAGGCTGCAACACGGCATTTGGCAACATTTCCGTTTATGATGGCCTTTCGACGGATCGACCGCTGATTGGCACCTTCTGCCAAGACGTCCAAACCACCGGTGTGCCATTCTACACTTCCGGAAGTGCGGCAAAACTTGCTTTTGAATCAAATGAGATGATGATCAACAGTTACTTCCGGATTTCCTGGAATGCGTCATCACCTCGATGTGGTGGTCGATTCACTGGATCAACTGGAACCATTTCCTATTCTGACATTCACGATGAAGATGTTTGTGTTTGGTACATCTCAGTGCCGCCACAATACCATTTGGAGCTCAGTGTGACGAGCGTGACAATGGGCACGGGAGCGGTGGTCAACTGTAGCATCAACTCGTTGGAGGTGTTTGACCATCAAAGCGCGTCGGAATCCCTTCGAATTATGGAACTCTGCGAATCGATTACAAAACCAAGAATTTTACGGACGACAGTGCCGTATGCGACTGTCTATTTCAAAACGGATCGACGAATTGTGGATCCTGATTTGAAAACGGTCAATTGTGATGGGGACGAGCCTAGTCCGTGGTGCGGTGTTGGATTTACGATTAACTACAGAGTTATTGAACGTAAGTTACAATGTCGGCATTGCGAGCATCTAGCATTACTTTTTTATGTCAGCTGGTTTTCATATTCAAAAAAACCTAAATTTTTAAAGCATTTTTTTGCAAAAGTTTCTGCATTGTTACGAATACGTAACACAAAGTCATACATTCATTAAACTGTGTTACGAATGTGTAACACCTTTTTAACAGTTATTAAAACCCCAGATTTTTAGTCGAAGCCGGTTGCGGCGGCGAATTCCGCCCCGACTCCAAGGGCCAAATGTCTGGATACATCACATCTCCACACTATCCTCATTCCTACTTCCCGAATCTCAACTGTTACTGGCGTCTTGACGCTGCCATCGAAAACAGCACCGATCTCAGCATTGCCGAGTCTGCCCGTAAAGTTCGAATCGAATTCATCGACTTTGATGTCCAAACAAACGTCCAAAAACTCGACTTTATGGGTCGGTCTCAAAGCCTTGAAAGTTGTATGGGCGATCATGTGCGACTGTTGCCAAAGGGCGGCATCTTCTGCAATGTACGGCCACCGAGTGGAATTTACAGTAATCACCACTTTGAACTTGGATTCAGATCTGATGAATTTGGCACTGGGCGAGGTTTCAAGTTGAAGTATGAAAGTATTTGTGAAATGGATTTCACGGAGAAGAATGGCACGATTCAGTCGCCGAACTATCCAGCACCAAGCAAAGATCCGTTCAAATGTACTTACCGGATCATTGCGTCGAAGAAGGAGGCGATTCGGGTCACATTCAGGGATATCGGGCTGCGGGCGAGTGTTAGCACGTGTTTCTATAATAAGAAGGCTCAAGCGGCATCACAGGACTATATTGAGGTATGTTTTGACCATTTTAGCGATGCCTAAATTTGTGATTTCAGTTCAGCGGCGGTCACGCTTCAAGCGAACAGATAAACAAACGCTACGTCTGCGCTCGTTATCCATTCGTCGCTCCTATCGGTGAAATTGTGACTTCCGCCAACGTCCCGTTATCCATCACCTATTCCACAAGCGGAAATGACGAAAATTACGGGTTTTCATTCGACTATGAAATCTTTGACGTCGGATGTGGCGGATTCTTCTTCACTTCAACTGGTACAATCACTTCCCCTGGCTACCCAGAAAAGTACCCATCCCACATGTACTGTACCTATGAAATCGTCAGCGGAACTGGTAACCAAGTTCGACTCGAGTTTGACGTCTTTGAGGTCGAAAATGTTGCACACAATGAAGGATGTGGCTTCGATAATGTCCGTGTTTTCGATGGTTTTTACATAGATGACGACAACCATGGCGAGTTATTGGGTCAATTCTGTGGCATGTCAATTCCGCCACCCCTGATTTCATCCAGCAACAAAATGGCGGTTGTTTTCATGTCTGACAGAAGCGTAAATGGTGCTGGATTCTCGGCAAAGTATCGTGTTGTGAAGGCAGATACCGATTGTGATCGGACTTTTGCGGCCGAAAGTGGGGTCATTGAGTACAATGGGACGCAGTATCCGAGAAACACTAAATGTGATTACATTATTGCTGTAAGTGAAGTCTTTAAAACTTCTGTTAATTCCTAAAAGTGCAAGTTTAGCTCCCCCGAATGCACCGAATCTCGCTCTCCTTCGAAAACGTCTCCATGGCCTGTCATGCCGGTGCGATCACCGTCAAAAACGGCATGTCAGCGACGTCACCGGACTTTCCTGGATTTGATCAACTGTGTGATAGACCAAATCCGGTTAAGATTATCACCCAGGGCAACCGAGCGTTCATCCGGGTTACAACGAGTTCCCCGACGACAACATACTTCAAACTTCGTTACGAAATCTTCTCAGCCGGCTGTGGCGGACGTGTCACTGGTGTTTCTGGATACTTCTCCGCGCCACAGTATCCCGACAAAGATTCAAGGTCTCTTGATTGTTCGTGGACTGTGTCAGTGGCCGAAGGCAACAGAGTCAAACTCACTTTTCCGTTTATTGATGATTTGGCTAGTGGCACAACACGTGGTGAATGTACAACTTTTTCGGCAAACTATTTGGAAGTCATCGATGACAGTGAAAATAAGAATAATTTGTTGCGACGGTACTGCGTTAAGGAAACTTCCACGGCAGCGGTTTTGGCAGACAGTAACAGGCTTAATGTCAGATATGTGCAGCACGGTGGAAGCTATCAAGGCAGCTTGTTTGGGTTTTTGGGACATTTTACGACTGGTAAGGTTTTTTTTTTAAGTTTTTAAAAAATTGCAAAAAAAAAATCAATAATTTTGTGCGAATGCGTTTTTTCTTCAAAATTTATGCTGTGCGAATAGCAGAAAACGCGTTCAGTGCACCGTGTGTGCAAATAAGACAAATACGTTCCGTCCATTGTGCGAATGACGAAAACGCGTTCACAAAAAAAAATTTTCATAAATTTTTCAGATTGCGAAGACATTACACACACAGCTCCCCACGGCACCATCCAAACCCCTAACTATGGCACATCTGATACAAACCCTGTAAAGTGTAAATACACGATTCGAACCTCGCCGGGATCCCGTATTCGCGTCATTTTCCATCGGTTCAACGCCGATTACAGCTGTGCGTATTCATATCTCCTGATTCCAAAGTCACAAATCGCAAATGTCAGTTACACTGTCAACAATCCTAGCGTCTACCACGACTTCAACCCATCAGGTGCGCAACCATTCTGCCAAAACGTGGTTCCAGCAGAAATCGTCTCGACTAACAATGTCCTCGAACTTACTTTCAAAGGCACTTCTGAAGACTACTTTTGGCTGTCTTACTCAACAATTGGTTGTGGCGATATTATTTACACTAATAATACCCTTGTCGCGGTTGCGCAGTCTGATTTTACGCCGAATTCCACCGTTCGTGAATGCGCATGGACTGTCAAGGCGCCGGTTGGCTATGTTATCAAATTCAAAATTGACTATGCTTATTTCATGGGCAATCCGGAAGCTGGTTCAAAGTGTGATGACATTGTCAATCCGAAGAATGAAGAAACTGATGGAATCGCATTCTATTCTGGAACAAGCAACGCATCTGGGGTTCCGCAGAAGATACTCTGCCATACTTTGACGAATGATAGTTATTTGAGTCATACTAATGAACTTCACATGAGAATGCGGTTGTCGAGTAAGAATATTATGCATTCGACGAAGGGGTATGTCCTGTACGGTGGGATCTACTTTGAGAAGTATAATATGAGTGAGGAGGCGCGATGTGGTGGCATTGTTGATGGTGAGTGTTTCAATAATCGTAAAAATGTGTTTAAAAAGACGTCTGATTACAGTATCCACAACAAACCGGGTAACAATAACCTCCCCTGGCTACCCCAAACCCTACGACAATGGCATCAAATGCATCTGGGAGTTTAGAACACCTGAAGGTTCCATGCTTCAGTTCAATTTGAAGGAGTTTACGAATCCGTCTGGTGATAAGAGACAAGTTTATGCGTTGATGTATCCGGCTGATACTGCTGTCACTAAGTTGGTTTAGACTGTTTTTAACACATTCTAATTCGCTGTTTTAGCTGTTCCGTATCACTAAGCTACCTCGAAGGCGGTCTTTCCTTCTACCGCGGCGACTATAACCAATCCGCCAACTACTTCTACAACAAAAACATGATCTTCCGTGTTTGCAATGGCTTATCACAGCCATATGCCATCGATCCAATGACTGATAAGGCTACTGTCATCTTCCAAGGATCCAACCAGCCAAGAGTGACAGAATCTGGCGATGACGCAAAATCTCATGGTGGCTTCGTGCTCGAAGCATGGGCAACATGTGGCGGGCAACTTGTAGCGGAGGAGAAGCCAAAAACCTTCATGATTGAGCACGACGGTGAAAATGGAAACATCAATGAGTGTGAATATGCGTTCGCACGGGATCCTGATAACGGTATGGATGCTATTTAAGGCCATAGCTATAATAAAACAACTTTTAGAAAACGAAGGCGACACTCTCTACATTCGTGGCGAAAACCTCCACTCATTAAATTCCGTAAACTCACTTGCCAACAGCTTCATGATCAGTTGCGGCACAGAAGTTGAAGAAACAACCTTCAGCAACTCGCATGTCATTAATGAAGCACGCGAATGGGGAACATGCAATGACAAACTTCTCCTCCGAACGAAACTCGCGCCAGGAAGTGGCCGCTATCTAATCACCTACGGCCTTGAAAACACCTTCTGTGGCGGAACATTCAAAGGTGGAGCACACGTAGCGAAATATGATGTCGATCCGAACCACGAAGCCGATTGTGAATGGAATTTCGTTTCTCCGGGAGGCGATTTCACTTCAGTCACTATCGAATTCCCGATACTTCCGGAAAGTGAGTTCTGCCAAGAAAACTATGTTGAAGTGAAACTATCCAATGAAACGAAGCCCCGGACACGTGTTTGTGGAGCAGCTGAAGTGGCTACATTTGAAGCGGTTAATATCACTGTAAGGTTGCGATATCGACCTGATAAGGACAATATGCCGGAAGAGCCGCAGTGGAAGATGACGTTGGCGTCACATTTACGTAAGTTTGGGTTATCTTTCATTGGAAATTGAAAAAACAAAGTGTTTCAGTGGCGACAAACACCCCTCCAGTAGGCTTGCTCGAGTCAAACGGCGATGCTAGAACTGTCCAATGGGAGCTGATGGCACCCGAAAACACAACTTTTGTTAAAATTGCTTTCGAAGAATACAACATCCCTCCGAATAGTTTAATCAAGCTAGAACTTAGGGGCGAATGTCCTAACATGGACGCATGTTACCACAAGATTGAAGGCTTTTTGACCACTGATGCGCCGCCGGAAGTTTACTGGATTCCAAGTGGTCATGTGTCATTTGCTTACTCGTCTGCTGAGAATCTGCCTTTCCGACCGTTTGTGGCGCGTTGGGAGGGTGTGACCGCTACTGAGTTCAGTAAGCACATGAGCAAGTCGAAGGTTGGGGAAACTCTTGAAGGTTGGTTTGACTTACTGTTTTTCGGAATCTGACATCATTATTTTAGAATACAACTGCGGCGAAGAACTGATCGCCGACTTTGACGTACAAACATTGACCAATCCGGTCAACATTTACGGAAAATACGACAATGAACAACATTGTCGCTGGCTTATCAAGAATACAAACCCATTTGCCAATTTGAACTTCCAAATTAAGAAACTTGATTTCGAATATTCGACAGCCTGCAACTATGATTACCTTAAAATTAAAAAAGGTCCCGGCTTGATTTCAACCACAGGCTATTCGCCAGACGATTTGAAGTACTGCCATGCCATTAAGCAAGATCCGATCAACATCACAGCATACAAAGATACTACGATTGAAATGATTACCGATCGATCCCGTTCTGCTACTGGGTTTGAACTTGATTACTGGCTCGGATGCACAGGCCATAATTACATTGATTTCGATAAGTCGCCTTATGAAGGCGTTTTGACGAGTCCCGGCTGGCCTAATGGGTACAGAAAGAATGAATCATGTTCATGGTCTGTCATCTTGGAAAGTCGACGAACAATGAATGTTACTGTTGAGCTGGATTTGGAAGGCACTGATGGACAATGCACAGGCGATCACATTGAAATGGTAAGTCTTAAATGTCCTTTTTAAAACAGTAATCAATGTTTTTAGTCGCAATCGCCGTACCACGTAGGCAAGAAACGCTGTGGAACAAAAACGTTTGATTTCGTGGCACAAACTGGACGTCTTTTCGTGAACTTCGAGTCGGATAACTCCGTCTATGGCAAAGTAGGTCCAAAATTTGATAAACATGTATCACAGAAAACGTTTCAGGGTTTCAAAATAACTTTCAAAGAGATCATCAACGACTGCAGTTCGTCCCATCTCACTGTCGATGAGCACAACCCTATCAAGGTCTTGACGCCTCCAGGCTTTCCGGGTTTGGACAGTTCTCTGGATTGCAAATACGTCATGACAGCACCGACCGGTCATCGGATCAAGTTTACTGTGGATCCGCTGTCGTTCTATATGCAGAACTCGGAGTATCCGTAAGTTTCAAAAAGTGGGCGGGGCTAATAAAAGGGCGGAGTCAAAAGTGAGCGGAGCTAAAACTCGATTTGTATTTTGATTTTTGTCTTTTTACCTATTTCTCCAAAAAAGGGGCGGGGTTTATAAAAGGGCGGAGTCAAAGGGGGCGGAGCTAGAAAGGGGCGTGGCCAAAACTAAAACGGCAAAATATTCTCTTCTTTGCAGCTGCACCGAAGATTACTTGGAAATCCGCGACGGTCCAAGTGAACATGCCCCTCTCATCGGCCTGTACTGTAAACATGATCCTCCTTCGACAATCTTCTCTACTGGATCTAGCCTTTTTGTGCGCGTAACGACCGACTCTTTGACCGAATCTTATGGATTCAACGCGACCTATGAACTGGCAACCTGCGGCGGCAGTGTGGTCCTATTACCCGGGCAGAACTCGACTATTACCAGCCCGAACTATCCGATGCCGTATCCGTTCAAGTCCGATTGCGGCTGGACTGTCAAGGGGCCCGTCGGGCATTTTGTCCAAGCCAATGTTGAACGCATGAACATCAAATACTCTGTAAATTGCACAGACGAATACGTCGCCCTGCGTGAACGGAATGAAACCGGCGATTACATCATGGAACCGTCCTGCAGTGCCACTGCTTCAAAGAGGCCTGAGGGTTATCAAAGCGCCGAAAATGTGATGTATCTCGAATTCAAGACGAACACTACCAACAGAGATTCACAACACACGTCAAATGCGCTATTCTGCCCGCAAAGTATCTGCGGCTTCGAGGTGGAAGTCGCTTCGACTCGATACGAGTGCGGCGGTGACATCACCGATGACGAGGGCACGATAACCTTGCCTGGATATCCGAACCCGATCACTGAAATCAAATGTCATTGGAATTTTAACGCTGGCATCGGAAATGTCTACGTTTTGAGCTTCAAATTCAATGACGACGCTGATGGTTTCTATTACAAGAGAATGAACAAACGCTGTTTTCCGAGCATCGCTTTTAGCGATGCCATCCCAAGTAATTATCTCATCGGAGCTCGAACGGACTTGCACTTCTGTTTGAACTTGACTAATTATGTGACTGAATCGGATTTGCTGCGGTTAAGCTATACGCCTTATTCGAAGGGTATTTTCGATCGGTTCAACATTAATGTTAATGAAAGTATGGTTAATGTTCCGTGGTCTATTGAGTACAAAAAGGTGAGTTTTTGCATGCTTTGATGGTTACTTCAAGTTGGTTTCAGATACCTGGCAACAAAAAAGACGCAAATTGCAACCGCTACATCACTGAAAATCTTGATTGGAATTTCAATAACACGGAATTGGACGAAGCTAAATGTTAGTTACGGTAGTTTCTGACAAAATTTTTAAAAGTTTGTGTTCAGCCTTCTGTCATCTCCGAATCAAACGCCCCTTCGACGGCACCACAGTCATAGAGTTCAAAAATATGTCACTGCGCCAGGACGCATTGATAACAACATGTGATTATGGTAATCATGTCCGGCTAAAATCGTTGGATGAATCCCCCTGGGACATCGATGAAACTGTCTGCAATGTTACTAAAAACTTTAAAAACGCGTCGATTTACTATTTTCCGAATAAGGAAGTCGATTTTCTCGCTTATGTTCGAGTGATTCCTTTTGATGAATTTGATTTTCACCTTTCTGTCAAATTTCACCGTGAGTTTTGTCAACCTATTTTTTTTTTTTGAAACATTTTTTTGTTTTTGTTTAAGCTTGCGGCGGCACAATCGACCCAGATGAAGCCCAATCCGGCGTGATAACATCGCCCAACTTCGATGGCAACAGTATCTACGAGAAAAATACGGACTGTCTTTGGTATCTGAAGGCACCAGAGGGCCAAATTATCGACTTGGAATTCGATTTTATGGATATTGAAAACCAAGTTGAATGCTTAAACGACCAACTGATCGTGGCTGAAGGCGAGGGGCTTCATTCTATCATCTTACGCTACTGCCACAGTGTTGACAAACCTATTGAAGAGAAATATAGGAAAATCCGATCTCATTCTCGGGAATTGACGCTGCTCTGGCATACGGATAGCAATGTTCAACGGAAGGGCTTCAATCTGACTTACAGTTTTGTGGCCAGTAATGAGAATGGCTGCGGATTCACTGCGCATGCTGGAAGTGGGCTTATCACGACGCCGAACTATCCGAAGGATTACCCTATTAATACAAACTGTATTTGGAATATCATCGTGCCCCTTGGCTATCATGTGAAGTTGGAATTTGAAGATTTCGACGTTCAATTGAGTCGGAATTGCGAAAAGGATTATGTCGTTCTGTCTCAAGAGTACAACAGCCGTGCCCTTGCTCCACTTGGTGATTACTATTTCTATTTCGAACACGAAGATGTACAGCCGGAAATTTGTGGCAATGAACTTCCAAAGCCGTTCATCGCTGAATCCAATCGGATAAGAGTCAACTTCACGAGTGATGCGGCGACGAGTGGCCGTGGCTTCAAAGCAAAGTGGTCAACCCAATGCGGATCAGTGATGCTATTGACACATGGAGTTATCACTTCGCCGCATTATCCACTTGGGTATCCGAATGAGGACCTCTATTGTGAATACCTCATCTACCCACAATTGCCCAATCAAGCTGTTCCCATCTTAACGCTAAAAATTCTGGACATCAACTTGGCGGAATACAACATCTGGGGCAATGAAGTCATCCCAGCCGATGAATGCCGTGGCGACTATCTCGAAATCATCGATGTCAACGCACAGAACAAGTCAATTATGAAATTGTGTTCCCATCATTTGCAAAACGTGACCGAACTGCCTCCGATATCTGTCCATGGCGGTATTGGGGTCCGTTTCGCGGCAAATAGAACTCGTTTTGAATCATCGAAATTCAAAAAGAATCGCGGTTTCAAGCTGTCATACGCCTTGGCTGACTGTGGCGGCGAGATTCGACTAGATGGCAACAGCGATCGTCTGACCAGCGTCATTATGTCTCCTGGCTATCCACTACCATACCACGGCAACTTGGACTGTGTCTGGAATGTCACAGCACCAGAAGGCCGGATCATCCAAGCGAAGTTCACTGCAATTAGCATTGAAAACTCGGCTACTGATTCCAGATGTCCTTATGATTTTGTTGAAATGTATAATGGACGTGTGAACGACTTTCCATACTTCTCCAGAGATGTCGTTAATGACACGAGATTGATTGGTCGATATTGTGGCGCATCGGCACCGAAGGATTTCATAGTTACAAATGGGGGGAATCTGACTGTGAGGTTCAGATCGGATCACAGTAAGTCCCTCGGCGGATTCAAGCTGATCGTTGCGGCGACCCTGGGGCCGATGGCTGGCTGCGGGGGTGATTTGATTGCCAGCAACGAATGGAAGACATTGATGCCGCCATTGGATAGGCAAGGGAAGTATTTCAACAGTTTAAGGTGTCTGTGGACAGTGAAGGCTGAGAAGAAGAAGTTAATAGAATTCCGATTTAATCAGCTTAATGTGGAATCGAGGAGGCGGTATGGGTCTAATAATACTGGGTGTTATGACTTTGTGGCTGTGAGTTTATCACTAAATCTTATTTTTAGCCAATTCTAAGCCCCATTTTCAGATCTACGACGGCCCTCGAGCTACAGCCAGCCTCCTCCTCCCCCCAACCTGCTCCATGGCCGACTTACCTGTAACCATCCAAAGTTCGTCCCGAACAGCCAATTTCTACTTTGAATCCGACACTGCCGACAGTTTCGATGGCTTCAACGTTACTTATCATGCAGTTGACCCAGATTGTGGCGGCTGGATGACTGCCGTCCAGGACCCACGCAGCGTCAGCTATGAATCCGACCGCGGCCTAACTCGAACAAACCTGAAAAACAAGCGATGCCGATGGTTCTTCTTCTCGAAAAATAAGCAACCAGTCGTGCTCGAATTCAAACAATTCAACTTCCCGTCCACCGATGCGACATGTCCGTTTGAGTTCCTCGAAATTCGAGACATTGGAATTGCCGAAAATTGCGAACATCCAGCGTGCAACCGGGGTGACAGACCCAGGGACGTGTTGCGGTATTGTGGCACTGACAAACCGGCAAGATTCGTTTCTCAAAGCACTGTAGTAGAGATAACGACGTCTGTTTTGACGACAAGTCAGTATTCTGGGAAGTTTGCGCTGGATTACATGATTTTGGACAGTAAGTTTATGACGACAGAATTTCGTGGCAGGACCATTTAAAAAAATTTCAGATTGCAATCGAACAATAACAATCCCCGACGCCGATTCCCATTTCGCCTCAGGCAGAATTACATCGCCAAACTATCCTAACGTCTATGATGACAACTCGACCTGCACTACAGTACTCTCCGGCCCAGCCGATTACAGATTCCTTCTCGTTTTCAAGAATTTCCAAATCGAACGCGGAACTGGGTACCGTAGCAATTACGGCTATGGCAGGTATACGTTGCGCGGAGGAGGCTATGGTAACTTTGGCCTTGGTCGGGGCAGATTGCACGATAGACCTGGCTATTATGAAGGCATCCGATACAATTCACCGACGTCTGGCCTGTTTGATAGCGCTGCGTGCACCTATGACAGCGTCAGAATCACTTTGGATGGCAGCGATCCAGATGAAGGAAACACAACGAAAAAGTTCTACGAATTCTGCGGCCACAGAGTGCCACCAACTCTGTTGAGTGAGCAAAGCCAAATGCGCGTCATCATGAAAACAGATGATAGCATGGCTGGCACTGGGTTCGATGCGAGCTATTACATGGTTAAACCGGCTAAATTGGGTGACAATGTCTTCTATGACTTCCATACAATCTATGAAAAGAGTGGCGTCATCGCACCGATTGGTTATCCGAACAATTTGTCGTCTAATACGATTCAAAGATGGAAAGTGGCACCGCCAGCTGGGTTGGAATGCAGTTTCAAGGTGACTGAATTAAAGCTAGCGGACGAGGACGGCATTGGTGACTGCAACAACACGTTGAAGTATGCCGTGCAGAAGGCTGACGACAAAAGTGCTACAATTCCGTGGCAGTTGTTGCCGTGTAAGGAAAGCGAATTCAACACGATGGGCGAAGATGGTCTGATTCAAAAGACGAAAGCAAGTGTTGCCTATTTCGAGCTTCGCACTGGCGAGGCGAAGATTCCTTCCTATTTCCGTGGATTCAGAATTGAATGGAGTTGTGAGAACTTTTCAGAGGATGTCATTTAACAATTTTGTCTATTTTCAAGGGTAAAAAAGTTTTTAATTTCAATGTTGTAACGTTCAATAAATAGTGTTTTAAATACAAGTGCATCACCCTCCCGATACATTACAAAAAATCAGAATCAGTGAATATGCTTCTTCGCACGCAACATGAAGAAAATCGCCGCCGTCGATGACCCAAGTAAAACTATCACAGCCAGACTGGTCATCGCATTGAAGTATGTCTTATCGAAGCACAAAACAGCATCAACAGTCAATGGAGCAGTTCCAGATGCAGCAGGTCGGTGCATTGGTGTCCGGATTTGGGTGTCAGCACTGCCAGAATTGACCGAATCCACATCGATCTGCGTATCGACCCGATGCCGACGAGCAGCGATATCCGGGCGGCTGAGCAATGTCGACGTGAATCCGCCTTCATCGAGAAGGTCCAAAGCGTTCAGCTCTGTCCGCACATCCATAGTCCCGGCCGAGTTCTCACGCCACTGCTCCGTATCCCTGGCTGCCCTGCGGAAGCGTCGGAACAAACGCAAGCGTGGCGGGGGTCGGGATGAGCTGGGCGGGTTCGCGTTTGGGCGACGAGTTGGTGGGGCGGCTCCGGCGCCAGCAGCGGCTCCAGTGGCTGGGGGTAGTCCGGCCGGTGGTGGTGCTCCTGCTCCAGCGGCCGCAGCGATGGTGCCAGTGGGTTCTTCGCATTGGGGTCGAGAGCAGTCCTCTCCGGGGTCTTTGATGGTGATCGTGATCTGGCACTGGTAGAACAGTTGGCTGCGATCGGCGTACTTGTAGACGTGGGCTTCCTGAAACCGACCACAACCCTCTAATCAGCCTTAAAAGTAGTTCAAGCCCACCTGTCCAGCCATCAAATCCGTGGGATACTCCAAGTTATTCAACACAAATCGATCAATGGCACACCCATCATCGTTTATGATAGTTACCGTATCCCCATTGCCATCATCGACCGTACAGCTGTGCACGACCATGCAGAAGGTGTCCACAGTCTCGGAATCGCATGTCCATTTGTGGTAGACCTGGTCGCCGACTTGGGCAAAGCTGATGGCCTCGCCAGTCGGGCCACCATCAAGGATTTCATAGCGGCAAATAGGCATGGGGACCAATTGCGATTGGAAGGCCGTCGTCAGATCAGAGACAGCAATCTCGGCCGAGACCGTCTTATCGGCTTCCATGTAGAAGCATTGGACCCGGTAGGCACGGTCGACTTTGGTCACGAAATGGGGATGGAAAGTGATGACCACAGTGGTGGTGACGAAGACGCCTCGAGGGTTCAGGCTGCGAGTTCGAGCTACATTGCAAGTGTCGAAAGGGAGCGTGATTCCGGCGACAGTGCGGCCGTTTTCGTCGTTGCGACAGCCGGGTTCGTTGAATAGGCCCTGAAAAACACCCATTTTGCCACCCTTAGCATCGGTAAAGCTCACCTTCACATAGACATGACCATCAAACGGCGTCCGCGTATTGAAATTAACCGTAATCGTGCTGCCACCACACTCAATCTCGGGCTCGCCTTCCACACCGTTGTCCACAGGGATGCCATCGACGCCGCCGAAAGCCCACAAGCACAACACAAAAGATATCCAAATCCACATGGCTGAATGATGTCCACCTCAACCACATCCCCTCCTTATATACCACCACCAAAGTGGAACACTTCCTGATTCCTCAAGCTAATCAACCACCCAAACCGCTGACCTTTGTCCAATTATCCGGTCCGCGCGCACACCATTACTTCTTTATTGGCTTTCCAAACAAAAACAAAAGGGAAAACAAATATTCAATCCTTATAAAACGAGATTTACGAATAAATTGGCTATTATACAAGAGAAAACAAAGAAAGAAATCGCAGCAAACTGGAAAAAACAAGGAAAAAGAAGTCAAAATTATAACAAAGAAAATCAGTCATAATCACGCGGCTCGAGGTAAACAAAGTCTGCATCCATGAGACTCGGGATGCCGCGTATGTTTTTCGTCAATGCCGGTGGCTGGAAAACGGGCAATTGGCTGTTGGGATCAGGCATGCAATAGGCCAAGTGCCGATTGGTGTTGTTGAGATGGGGGTATTCGAGGATTTCGCGGCCGGGTACACTGTAGGTCGACGAACTTTTACCATACTGAAAAGAATGGTTATGATGGAAAAACTTTAGATGGGTTGAAAACTTTCCGCGGGGGCTGGGACTGGCGTCGGGCCGGCTTTGACGGGATTCGGGAGATCATTGACGATGGCCCAATACGACTCGACATCGGCATCCGTGACGTAATTGAAGCGAAGCGTGACGGTGGCACTGTTTGGAGGCAGTTTGACATTGCTCGGAACGAAAATACTGCCAAAGTCGTCGCTTCTGATGTACCATCCGTCGTTTCTGGGCTTAGTTTGCTCGGGGGTGTAGGCCAGGGAGACATTGCGCATCTGAAAGACAGTCATTTCACGTCTTTCGTCAAAAAGATGATGTCAACTCACGACTACACGATCACCATTGGTAAAGACATCGGCATTCGGAAGCTTTGCGCGATTCGGACAGTATATGCGATACAAAACCTGTGGTGCCGGAATCTCACTCGAGAACAGCCTCCAAAATCGGCCTTCAACAAACGCTCCGATGCCGTAGGAAGCACCTCTAAAAACGGCGTTTTTACGCAAAACACCAACAACCGCAAAACTTACTCATCATAAGCCAGACACCCCTCCTTCAAAACAAAAAAAACCCAAACGCCGTTTGAATGAAACAACGCAACCGCCATGCCATCCACGTAGTCATGCTCAAGATCGAAGGAAAGTTTGTTCAACTGCATGGACTGATAGATTTGCAGGAGAGACAGTTCTTCAGGCTTGGGTTGTTCAAGAACTTCGGCATTGCGCTGTAAGAAGGCTTCGGTCGGGATGTTCAGTTGGCTCGAGGTGTTGGTTACCGTGGGATGACTTGGGTTCGCGTGGTACGTGTTCGACTGATACGGAACAGAGTGGGCACAAGCATGCTGTTGAGTAGAGGGCGGTCGGCTAACCTGGTTGGCGCGATGGATGCTCTGGGTGGATTGACCAAAGCCATTAATACCACCAACATGCTGAGTCGAAGGCGGACGGCTGATGGCTTCGGCATTGCGCTGTAAGAAGAGTTCCGTCGGGATGTTCAATTCGTAGGGGGCAGTTACCGTGGGCGGCGGGGGACGTGGAGGAGCTTCAGCTGGCTGTTGCTGTCGGTAGATTTGGGTTTGCTGGGGCTGGGTCTGCTGATTGGTACCCATAAAGTCGTCGTTCTTTGGAGCGGGGGCTTCTTTCGGCTGTGGAGGCTGATCTGAGTACATGAATCCGGCATCCTGTGCCTGGGCTGGCTGTTGGTGAGCCTTCACTTGTTGCGGAGGATTCGTCGAATTCAAGCCACCATTCCCACCAGAAGAAATGCCGATATTCTGAGTCGACGGCGGACGGCTGACCTGCTTGGATCGATGAACGCTCTGGCTGGTGTCGGCGATTGTCGCAGACGGCGGACGGGTACGTGGCGGATACTCGACATCAGTTTGGCTGTTACTCTTTCCACGATTCAGGTACATAAACTGAGGAGAGGCGACAACCTCCGACTGATTGAAGCCGCCATTCACACCGAAAGTGATGCCAGTCGACGGCGGTCGCGATGTCTGAGTCGCAGGCGGCGGATTGGCTTGGCTGGCACTCTTTCCGAAGCCCATAGCACCTTGGACTGGCGGATTCTGGATGATGCTCTTCCCATAGCCCATGGCAAGGTCAGTCGACGGCGGCTGTCCATAGCCTTTCGGAGCCAACTCAGCAGACGGCTTCGGATCATACTCCTTCGGGAACGGTGGATCTACCAGGCGGCTCGGCTTGGGAAACATGTTGGCATTGATGTTACCCGATTGAGACGAGCGGTTCGGTTGCTGCTGCTGCTGGGGCTGATTGAGTTGACTGGCACTCTTTCCAAAGCCCATTCTGGCTTCAGTCGCGGGCGGCTTCTTGCTGCTCGAACCGGAACCCGGATCGAGTGGCGGTGGGCTATCCTGATTGCCGAGCGAACCAAACCCCGCAGTCATCGACGGCGGACGGTTTCTGCTAGCCGTGTGCGGCGTATCGACCAGACGCATATTCTTAATGCCGATTCCAGAAGCACCTGCCGGCGTAGGCTGGACAGCCGACGCTTGACGAAGAGCATTCACGCTCGAAGTAGAAACCGAAGGCGGCTTGACGACCGGAAGGCCAGAAATCGGCGGCGAATCAGCGGGTTGGGCCTGTACCGGCTGGCAGGGATGTCGAGACGGCATCGAAACGCCATTCTTGACCTGGAGTTGTTCATCCAAGACATCCTGCCAGTCGGTTTCGTCATTCGGAGTCGGACCAATCGGAGGAGGCTCGCGAGCAACAGGCGACGGATTCCGAGACTTTGGCTTCGAGAATACACGACGGGGGCCTATCGGGACATCATTACCGCCAGTGGGGACGACGGGCTCGCGATTCTGTTGCCAATGGGGAAGTTCGGCTGCACGGGAGGATTGGGAGGTGGAGCGAAGGCCACCGCGACCATTGTTGAACTGTAAAATGCATACTAAATGGGCTCAAAAAGTTACAGTAAGAACAACATACCCTCTGAGGCGTCTGAGCCGAAGCGTTAAACGAATTCTCATGGCTACTGACAGACCAGGGGCGCTGGAGGTTTCGACGAGCTAAAAAAACCTTCTTATCAAAAATCAACAATATCAATCAAAATTACACTTCGGCCGCGGCGCCGGTCCAGCAAACGGCACCCTTCGCACAGAGTTCTCAGGCAGTTGGCGATTGTTCAGCTCATTGAGCTCGCTAAGATCATCGACGTGCTGCATTTCTGGAAGATTTTATCATTAAACCATTCATCAAATCGAATAAAAAAGGCTTACTGCTCAACATTTCGGTCGTCAAATAGATCTCCGAGCCACCATCGTCAAACTCGGAAAAGTCGTCTTTGTAATCCATTATCGTGTTCTGGGGGTCATCGATCGTGGAAAAGCCGTCGTTAGCCAGCTGCGATGGCTCCTCGAAATCGGTCTGTGGGCTGGGCGCTTCGAAACCTTCGGACTGTGGCGGTTCGTCGTCGTCCGAGGCTTCCGGCGAGTTTGGTGACTGATCGGGTTGATCGTTTGGAGGGGGCTGATCTTCTTTGGCGGGAGGTGCTGTAAATAAGAAAGATAGGAGGTGATATGGAAGAAAAATATATAAAAGTACCGTCAGGGAAGTCGTCGTCGCTGTGATCCTTGCCGGGAGTGGTTTGGAGACGAGCCTAAAGAGGGAGGATGATGAAATAAATGGCGCGCGGATTATGAAATATAGAAGTGCGTTAAGGGTGGTCGAAAATAGAAGTTCAATCTCGACAAAAACTTTTTAAAAGAAAAACCGACCACCAAAAGTTCGAGCTCAAACTGCGCATTGTACTTCGCCTTCCCATAGACCAGCATCAACCCAATATCGACCGCTTCCTGGACAATACCCACACATTGTGGTGCCACTTTGGCAAAGCCGAGGATATGCGAATATACCTTCTCATTGTTGACGACGGAAAACTCGGCGGAAAACTGCAACCACCTCCACTTTTTTAAGCCCAAAAAATGGTGATGACAAAAACGAACCTCGACCTCCTCGACAGAAACACTCGTCTTGACCGGGTGCACCTTCAGCTTTTGGATAATCTTACAGCCGGTGGGCAGCACGACCAGCGATACCCACCCACCGTGATCCCGCTCACTTACTTGGGGATGGCCATCGAGGGCGACGAGGATCCTGTTCCGGTAGACGACCGAAACGGACTTGCTGAACTCGCCGGCGCTCACCACGACGCCGAATCCCTTCTCATCGATCGTGTTCGGATCGGTCATGATAGTGGGAAGAGATGGCTGAAATCTGGGAGGGATAAAGGTGCCGATAAGCTAGTAGGAAAACGTGAAGATGGCGAGGAACACGGATAAATGTAATCATGAATTCGCGCACTGCGATTTGATTGCGGTTTGCTTTTCGTGGTGGGATGAATTGTGGGGGGTCGGTGTGGTGGGAATGCTGTGTCCTTTGGATTTGTTTAGTTTTGCAAAATGAGGGTGGTAATTTGCTTATTTTAATTTGCTTTCTTTACCTTTTTGGTAGCATTTATGGTGATGAGTCTATTTCTTTTTACAATTTTTGTTTGCAATGTACAAAAATGAGTTACAACGTTTACAAAAAAAGTGATGTCATGGACTTTTATAGTGCACATATTTTGCCAAAACTGACAAGCAACTGGTACAACTTTCGTTTTGACTGGTTTTTGTTGACCGTATTTTGCTATCGAAGTTTGTTAGCATCATCTTTTTAGACGATTTCAGAATCATTGTGATGTGTATATAAGCCATGTCTGTAAAAATAGGTGCCGACAATCCAATCGTTCACAGTTCGCTTTCGACGAAGTTACCCAAGTTAAGACGGAAACCGGAAGTCGGTAATTACAGGTAGCTTTTAGTCGACCATCTGGATTGCTAAGATAGAAGCAGTTTGTAGGTACTGCGCCATTTTGAGTCGACTTTTTCAAAAATCGTTTTTCTACAGTAGTATCAAACCAAACAGCTGACTGATAAAGCTATCATTTGCCATGTAAAATCCACCTCTCAAAACTTCCAAAAACCGAGTTCGAAAAAGTTCCTCTCCCAAAACCCAAAAATAGCCACCCTTCGCTCCGCCCCTTATCCAGTCCTACTGGCCCCTTCCAGCCAAGCTTGCCCTTGGCCACCACCCGCGCCCCGTCAAAGTGTCATTTCCACTCGGACCGCCGGAGGGCAGGGCGGGCACCGGGAGCCGTCCACCGTTTTTGCGGCCGTGACATGGTGCTTTGCTGGTCTGGTAGCATGTTATACGAGGACAAATACCAGGAGAGCCCCCTCCCAAGGCAGCGATGCGAAACTTCCCCACTCCGGTGGACTTCCATGGGGTCATGGTCATTGTCTGAGGGTGTGCCGCCTGTCAACGGCTCCTTGTCCTTTCTTTGGCCGTTAAACGACTCCTTTGGGCGACTGCCCTGAGGGCATGTTGCCCGGAGGCTATTAGCCGGGTTCTCGTTGTCTTCGAGTTAACGAAGAAACCCCCCGCAAAATGCCGTGCGTATCATCATCATTTTTTGGAGGAGGTGGCATGCGCGCCGCGCCATCTTAACGAACTATTACTCATTTCCGGGCAAGGCATGCCCTCAAGGCAAAACGGGGTCGTCGTCGAGGGTCGGGCGAGGAGTGTCTTACCAAATTTGACTGTGACTTTCTTTCCATCCATTTTGCAACAAGTTAAGTTCCCGAAAAGTCAAAACTTAACTTCAGATTAGCTCAAAGGTGTAATCTCACTTTGCCCTCGCCTGATGTGAGGAAGGAATCATCCGCCGAAGTCGACTTTCGTACATGTCCGTCGGCGTCTGTGTAGCATTGCTGCTGCTTCTGGTCCTTCCAGGTACGTTTTCCCCGCTTATTTCTTATTCAATTATCCAACTTTATACTTTGACACTCAAACAGCGCCTTGAGAAGGAGGCCTATTTGCATTTTTTCTCACTGTCAACCAAAAACGAACGAACGAACGATGAAATTATATAGCCCCAATCGGAAAAACATAAATTACTTAACATACCTATTATCCTGTGTCTTTGCAGCGACGACAGGTCTGCAGTGCTACTTAGGAACAACCACCAACGATATCCAATGCGAAGGCGTCGGCTGTGTCAGGATTCTCAGGTGGGTCTCGCAACGACTTTTGGTCTTGACACGAAAGTGCACTTTTTCTGTTTTTTAACATTCTTATGCATTTTTTTATACTTTGTATTCATCTTTCAACTGAATTAAGCTCACAGTCGCGCACAAAAGTAATTTTTATTACCGAGAACACGTTCCCATGCCTCCCAAGCCTCTTTGTAGCCCTCAAATTCCGACATAATCCGCGTCTTAACCCAACTATAGACACAATTAGCACCTAACAAGCGCTTTCCCATTGGTCCTGTCGAGCACGTGCCACCGAAAGGGGGTCAACTGCGGGTAAGCGGACATGGTCATAGCCGAAAAAATGGGCGACGACAACATTTTGCGTATGTCTTTTCATAGTTCGTTAGTTGGCAAATTGTTTGAGACAGCCCTTGGCCTCCCAGAGCTGGAATGCCATGAACAGTTGGATTGACTTCAACTCGGGTCCCCAAGTCTGACTCCAGTTACTCGAGACATGCCATGCCATTGCTTGTGGGGCAAGAATTGAACAGTTTTATCAATGCAAAAGATGTTTTTTGGGATCCGTTGTGGGAAATGACATTAAATTTTACTACTCAAATGACTCATGCTGGAGTTTGTTGGTTTTTTTGTACACAGATCAACAAAAACCAGTTCCATCTTTGCAAAACTACCATTTTAAAACCATTTTTTTCAACACCTACCAGGTGCACGTCAGCTGAAAATTGCACAGAAATAAAAATAAACGTGATTCCACCACATTGGCCAAAATACCAACATCAACTTTAGCCATGACGGCTGTGTGTGGCTTTCTACATGATTCATTACGTATGCAATGCAATTATTCAGGAGCTTCGCGCATATAAATAAAATGGTGCCGAAAAGTGGCTAACTGGCAGGCACCCACAATGACTTCCGTTGTGTTCTCACGCTGATTTGAAGTTGATAGAAGTGTGTTTACATTTGCATATTTTGGGGGCATTTGGGGGATTAGAGTGGTTTTGATGATATTAAAAGGTTAAATACACTTTTTGCAAGCATGTGTGAGGTTTCTTGTTAGATAAGTGGTTCAGTTTTTGGAAGTTTAGGTGTTTAGACACCCGTTGTTGGGTGTCTAAGTCGATGTTTTCAATCACTTTGGTGGTTTAAGCCACTCAATTCAAAACCCCATTCACGTAAGTCAGCTAATTTCCTCTTAGTTATGCGCATTGAGCTTCTCCATTCATTTTCTGTCTCTTCCATCCTGTGCCTTTTTCCACAAAAGCCACAGTGCCGCTAGTCACTAGGAACTCATCGCCATTCGGCATTGTTCACCAATTTCCAATTTGCTCTCCCCCATTGCATGTGTCGTTTCACCGCGGCACAAAAGGTTTCCCCTTTTGGCTAAGTTCATGTTGTTGTTCATATACAGCTCACCAAAGTAAGCGCTTCAAGAAAAGAACAGAGTCGAGTCATGGATGCTGGAAGGCGTAGCGTACTTTTTGCTGCCATCCATCGACTCCGACTGCCGCCTCGTTCCAACAACAATGGCACTTCCAACTTTTTTGACGGGGCTTACATTAGTTTTTTGCCCTGCCTTGCCCATGTCCGTGCATGGTTGACTGCCTCGAACCGGACCTGGCAAGGCTATTGTATATCCTTCTGGATCTACTTGGTGCAACAAGCATATGTTGAGCGCAATGAAAATTGGATTGTCGCCGCCACGAGCGCCAAAAATGAACGGAGCTTTGACACGCTCGCGGTCGCGCTCGTAGTTGTAAGACTTTGTTATTCTGGCGGTGGAGATGCGAGATGCCGCCCTGGTAGACAGTATTATGCAGTCATCCAAACTTGTGTGAAATGCATAAGACATTGGTGGTGACAGGTGTCACTTACATGTGGCCACCAACTTTAGGGGAGGCGGCTATCTTTTGGAAGCGCGTGGGAAGTGATGCTGGTGCCGGAAAAGTTGTTTATTTGTATCAAAAACAATCAAAAGTTGTATAGGGAGTTGATTTCAGCTGTCTGACAGGTGTGTTTTGACTGTTCGGAGGGTGTTTGGCATCTCAGACACCGTTTTTTTATTATTTAGGAAGTCTACTAAAGCAAAAAAGGCTTAAAAGAGGGTAATCTATTCAAAAAACGTCAAAAACTTGGGTGTCTAACTTTTCATACACCCAGAGATGTTAGCTCCGGAGAAAAGACCCGGATCTTAGGGAAGGATCCGGATCCAAAAGACCCGGATCCGAGACTTCGGAGCCGGAGGCTCCGAAGGTCGAGATTCGGCGCCGGAGCCGGTTCCGGAGCCTCCGAAAGTACCAAATAGGATCCGGATCCGGTGCCGGAGGCTCCGTGAAGCCAGGATCCGTCGGTGAATCTCCGATTTTGTGCGTGAAATCCAAAGACTAATACCAAAAAGTTAAATTGCGCGTAATCAATAAGTCTGTGAAAATGAAGTCTTGTTTCACTGGCCAGTCATGGCGCGCCATTTGCAAGTACACGAACGTCAAAAACGCACAAATACCAACTATGCGTCGCAGTAACCGCAATTTAAGGACCCCCAAAATGACCAAAAGTTGCAACTTCGCTTTGTGCGACAATTTCCGGCAATTTTTCGGACAATTTACACGTTTTTAAAAATTTTTGAATTTTTACGGAGCCGCTCCGGATCCAAGACCCAGGCTCCGGAGCCGGAGGCTCCGGACCGCAAGATCCGGAACCGGAGCCCGGAGCGGATCCTCCGAAGGACTGGCGCCGGATCCGGATCCGGTGCCGGAGGCTCCGGTCAGGATCCGGAGCTAACATCTCTGCATACACCCATGTTCAGGTGTCTAACACGCTAAACACCCGGTGTCTAGACCGTAAAACCCCGTTTTTCTTGATTCTCTTTCAAAAAGAACGCTAAAAAGGGTTGTATAACGCCTTCCATCACCCGGAACAGTCCACTTTGCAGTCCATTTTCCCTTTTCTGCGCACATATTGCATTAGTGGTCGCTAGGCTGCGCATGACTCATGTTCCAAAATGGAACGCTTTATTCCAGTTAGTGAAAGTCGAGATTGCTGTGAGCTTAAAATATGACTTCAGACAACAAATGCCTAATTGTAAAACTGAAAGGCGTGAGACAATGAAAAGACCATATCCGTGAGAAATCATTAGAACCCAAAATCCATCCAAATACAAAAGGAAGAACAATGCCAATGACCTCAAAGTACATTCAAAAAGAACCATTACAAAGTTAAATTTAGGAAAGACCGCTACATCTCCTACAACCCTACTCGTCAGGACATGCCGAGGTTGGCCATGACCTGTCTACCGGCAGAAACCCGATTAGAAGGCCCAGAACCCGAAGGCTGCCACACGAATGTGATGACTCAGGAGGAGCGATGTGTGTGCTACGATCACGATTTTTGCAATTCGGCTCCATCTCCAAGTCGCCTTCAAATGATCGGGATTCCAGCGCTTCTCGCTTTACATGTCTTTCAGCGGCAAATTGTATTCTATCTATGATAATACGCCAGCGACCTCAAAACTACGATTATGCCTCAAATTTATCTACTAATAAGGTGAAGGAATCAGAATATCCTTTACTTAATGTAAGCACGTTGACTCATTTTTTATTCCACACATGCGTGCCCATATCTGTTTCGTTTATATCGCCCCAATTGGGCTGTTAAATAAATGCAAACAAAATTAGACGATTGTATCATGTATTTTTAAGTGAAACGTTGCCAAATGACGTTGGAAATGGCTGGAATTTAAGCTGATGAGCCAAAAATTGCTGGACGACATGCAAAAGCCAGTAAAAAGATAACAAAAACGCTTTTTTATTCATTGCCGAAACATAGCAACTGCAAACATGCATGCTTTTCTATTCATTAGCAGGGTCATTTCGTCATTGGCTTAAGTGACTAATGACAAACTGCCTCGAAGCACTCTGCAGGTCATCGATAGGCTGTTCTCACATGTTTCCAATACAAAAGAGCGTGGTTTTATTCAACCTTTAGTCTTCTTCGGTAATAATAACACCTTTATGACCCCCCTTCACATATATTTTACTCTTCTCTGGTCTCTTACCACCTAACGTATAAATTTTTTATTGTCTTTTCTTATCGGAACTGTGTTCTTCTCACCTATGGCACGCATTCCAATGTAAGTGATCAAGGAAACACTGAAAATGGCCTGTAAAAGGGCAATCGCACGTAAGATCGCGTTTATGACCTGATTTTTAACACCTTTCCAAGTTTTAATCAATGTTGTCTGTTCTTGATTGTTGTCAGGCTTCCCAAGAAGAGGAAGCTTCCCATAACTTCCCTGTTCTTATGCCCTCACACCAAAGGCGCGAACTCAATCGAGTTCACCACCTTTTTTCTGAGATGAGATTGTCAGAATGCAATCATATTATTGATAAGCAAAGTTATGACAACCATCGAGGTCGTAAAGAATGGAGTCTACATCGCCTTGTGTAAAACCTATAAAAGCATGATCAACGACAGTTTTGCGGTACTTACCTTTTATCGACAAGGTTAGCGATGTCGACTTTTTTTGTTACAGTATGCTTGGCTGTTTTGGGGGTAGCGGCGGCGAGCTGTGGTAGCCATACGGTTTGTCAGGAATGTGTGGCGAAATCTGTTTGCTAGTAAGTTTTTATAACTTTCGAAGGTTTTGAATAGTAAAATTGTAATCTGTTTAAGTTACAATGCCGATACAAAATCCTGCAAAGCCATCGGCCTGATCAACTCCGAAAAAAACAACGGAACAGCCTATGTTCATCGGGATTATGATTGCCCTAGGACCGATAAAATCGAATACAATCCTGATTTTGCGAGAAATACGGCATTCGTCTATGCAGCAGCGTCGAATGGAGATGTTGCTGAGATTCAGACGTGTCTAGACAATCGGCTTCCGGGTGGAAAGGTGTATTCGCAATATACGCTTGTTTGTGATCACATTAAGGTGAGGTTATTCGACTTTTAATTGACTTTTGAGTTCATGAAAGATCGTTTCCAGTCCAACTGCAGCGGCTACATCTCCGTCAACGACGCCGACCAGACCATTACCGTAGTCTTCCGAGGCACAAAAGGCACAAAGCAGTTCCGCGAGGAGGAAATGGACCTTATATTATACATCTCCGACAACGTTGACTTCTTCGGCGGAAAAGTGTTCTCCTACTTCCACCAATCCTTCGACATCCTCTGGAATGCCGGAATTCAAAAAGACCTCCAAACACTCGCTCTGCTTCATCCAACTTACAAGCTCCAAGCCTTCGGACACTCCCTTGGCGGTGCCCTCGCTTCGTTGACAGCCCTTGCCGCTGTCAAATCCGGCTATTTCACATCCGATAAAGTCATTTTGTACACCTTTGGCCAGCCCCGTACCGGCAATATCGACTTCGCCGAAGTCCACGATCAAACGATCCCCCATGCCTTCAGAATCGTCCACGGCAAAGATATCGTCCCTGAAGCACCAGTACGACTCAGCTACACTGACACTGGTGCCTATCACCACAGAACTGCCGTTCTGTATGACAATGACATGTCACCAACTTCAAATTTCACCGTCAGTCCGACACCGGATCCAACTTATGGGCTGAAATTCATCAACTTGAATGACAAATACGACTTGCATTTGACGTACTTTAATGTTGATATCGACATTCTGTATCTTCAGGGATGCATCTTCTAACTGCCTTGTAAATTTGTGATATTTATTCAAATAAACGTGGTTTTTGTTAACCTATTTACAATAATTATTGACTAAATTGACCCATGTTTAAGCTTTAATGCCCCAGGCACAGCCATCTTTCCGTTTAACAAAATCTGCAAGGATATTTTCAGGAATAAGTGCACATAGACGATTGAAAGGCAGGCACTCTGTTTGATATTTGCGTACAGCAATGTTGCAGTTTACATTTCTTTGGGGGAATCTGCAGCTTGTTGTAGTTGTACAGGGCACGGTATAAGTTACCATTTTTGGTAGAGCATGTAAAGCGTGAAGTCGACGACGGCAGGTTCCGATCAGGTCTTTGTAGTCTAATGTGTGGCTAGCTAGATCGTCAATTTCGAGGCTGGCTTTCTTGTAATCGACGACAGATTGGTTGATGAAACGGGAAATGTCGATGTATTCGGCGACGTTTTTTAGATCGGCACGCTGAAACTTTGAATTTTAGCAAATCTATGGCGTTTCTTTAATTTGTTTACCTTTCCCGGCGCTTTATCATAAAAATACCCCAAATGAACTCCCCAAGTGTCATTATTCGAAAGTCTTATGTAAGGTGTGATGTTCAAAGCCGGCCAATGAATCCACGGAGTTTCAGTGTACCTCGGATTGTAAACACTTTTCCCGACGCCAGCATCCTCAGAAATGTGAAGCGTTTTTAGTGTTTCTCCGACGTCAAAATTTTCCAACTTCGAAGCTGTCGTCATGTGTGAGCCTCTTCGCGGAATCATGAAAGCCGACATTGTTGGGTGTAAGTTTTTCCAGTAACTGAACTCGTCATACAGCGTTTTTCCATGATGTGGCAAAAATAGATCATCTGGGTCGCTGATCAGGATGAACTCGGCACTTTCTCGATATCGGAAGAAGCAGTCTTGCAGTGCCATGACTTGATGACGGGCTTCTGTGGCTTGAGCTGGATTGTAGCCGAGTTTTCGTGTTAGATCGATGCCGAAATCGGGGATATCAAGCCCCCGGAATTCCAAAAGCCCCTTGTCCACCATGGGTTGAAGCAATTTCATAAGATCTCCAACGACTGATTGGACGTAATGGACTTGTAAGTCGACACCCCAGCCAGCATTGAGTTCATGAATCATCGAAATAGTCTGCCATCGCTGTTCGAAGTACATTGGCGCATAGCAAGCGACAACGCCTCGAGGTTTGCGGCTGGGCTCTTCCAAAGTTAATCCAATTTTGCTAGTCGAATTTAAAACAGTCAATTGAAATTCTGTCGGGTTTAAAACAGTCGGACAGGTCACAATATGTGCCATCCAGTAGCAATGCTCCGCGAAATCTGTCGCTCGACGCACTAGCGCATCTGAATCGAGTGTTGTTGTGGCATTTCTCGATGTACACGTCCATTCTGTTGAGTTTTGTCTGTGATCAGCGAAGTGGAGCAATACAGCTGTATTGTCTGGGTAACTAAAACCTCCATTATTATGACTTTCAAATATATCTTATCACTCACAAAATAGAAGTATTATAATAAAAACCCGTCTGAAACACCATCATTTCCTCAGATACAACAACTTCAGCAGCGATTTGCGGCTCTGGGCCTATCCCAAAAACATTAAACACAATTACGGCATACGTAAATACAACCCATAACGACCCCACAGCCAGTGGTTTAATCAACCTTTTTAAAAAATTAACAAAAGAAGGTCGAATCATCACGTTGTTTTAGATGTAGACTAAAACTAAAACCTAGAAACTTGACAAGGAACTTTTAAAATAGTGCCCATTTCGAAAGTGTCCGCCTTGAAACCCACTTTATGTGTTTTAGTTGTGTACCTCGTGCTATCGTGCTGACTGAGTATCTCTAACAATCGCGAAAGAATCTTTGATCTTATCAGTATTGAAACAAGTTTTCTAGTTTAAACAAAGCGTGTTTGTCTACCTAAGTAACACAGTTCTACACCTTTCCACAGACTTGAAGTCGAAAGTTTTCATAACTGCTGTTAATTCCATCTAAGCAAGTGCATGTGTATTGTCTTTTAAAGGTGTGACTTGAAAAGTGTCGCTGAACTTTTTAAATGGGAGAATTCGTTTATTCGTTAAGCAAAAATACTGTTAAGGTGTGCTTCAAATCGCGAATTTCAATGTTTCAAACAAACATAGCTTGCTATGCAAAAGCTGTCTTCTTGCTGAACAAGGTTATCCGTAAGTTACTTCTCTGCAGATAAACATCTGCACGCTTCTTTTGAAAGTGCCTCAAAACTTGAATCCTAAAGTCTCACTTATCGCATGTAATCAGTCTCCCATTTCCAGTTTGTGTGACTTGATAAACTCAAAGAGCTTCTTGAAGCATCCGTTTCTTAAGCGTGGCGCTGATCAACATGCATTGTTTATTCATATCGCGAAGGGCATCCTGACTGTGTATCAAGTGAAACAGGTTTCAACTTCAGTTTTTACTTGAAAGTGTAAGTTTCAACGGATAGGTTTAAGGCATGGATAGGCAAGACAGACACAAGTAAAAGAAGAATATTATTTATTCGACAATCGATTTATTCACACAGCGCAAACACCAAATTAGGGGTTGTATTCGATAGGCAAGTTCTTGCGGCGGACCATACCGTCACCCTGGAACCACTCACGGCGGAAGGTCTTGGCGGCACCGTCGGGGGTGTTGGTCCACTCGATGGTGATACGGTCGTTGTTGGTGTCTTCCTGACCGAACTGGAAGGCATCGCAGCTGACGGCCATGAGGACGGCCTCCTTGGGGTCGAGGACACCGCACGGGGGGTCGACACCGAGACGCTTCATGTTGGTCGTCTTGATGGCCCATCCGATACGGCGACCGCCAGAGTTGGTGATCTGAAATGGTAAAGTTCAATCCAAGATGGCCGGAAGGCATGGGCAGGGGAGGCTCACCTTGATGTGGTAGGTATGCTTGTCATCATAGGGGGCGTTGAAGACGATCTTGGTGCCGGGCTGGGTGCCGATATCGCCGGGAGCAACGGAGGCCATGGTGGATGGATGGGGTGGATGGAACTTGCAAGAACAAGTGGTGAAGTTTGGGAATCTGGGGGGCCTTTTATGGGAAAATTGAAGGGTCGGTTTTTGGATGGTGTCGTTATGCAAATTTTGGGCGATCTGTCGGTTTTTTTGGAAACAAAATTTTTTTCTTTTTTTTGACAAACTTTTTAGAAGACTAAAAATCTTTTTAAAAATGCCTTCAGAAATATAATGATTTCCTTTTCGGCGCCGTAACATTTTTGATGTCTAAAAAATGTTTTCAAATGCACGTATTCGACATTTTATAAACAATTCACCCATTTCCAATCACATTTTGCTCTCCGACATAAACACTTGCCTTGTCTAATCACATTCCGAATGTCTGTCTAGGCTGCTCCGATTAAAAAACATAAGAACACCCCGACTGAAGGTCAGTCTGTCATTTGATCCATCGATCGCCTCGGGGTGTTTATTTCAAAAACGTTTAAACGTTGAGCCCTTTTCGTTCAAGTCTATTTTTCTACCCGATGACCACAACTTTCCACTTTTTGCCGTCATTTCAGCCCCCCTTGCATCTAATTTTGGCCGAAAGTACACCTCCTTGATTGGAACATTCTTTTTTCTTATCACTAAACCCTGGGCCAAGCCCTGGCTAAACTATACAATGCTATCTGTTTTTCGTTTCAGCTGCTTTCTGCAGCGTTGTACATCCGTTTTTCGTTCTTCTTATCAGCACTGGTCCATCAAAGCTGCTGTATAGTTTTTGTCCGTCTTATAATCAGTCGTCGGACCATGCTCGGCGGTCAGTCGTTTGGTAGATTGACTATTTTTGTGACGAGCGTCGTTTTTGATTTTGTACTTTTTGACGTCTTTATATTAGTGGTTTTTCAGCAACGATGAAGTTGCTCATACTTTTGGCAGCGTTTTTCGCAGTTGTCACCGCCGATGGCACAGTCAGTACCCCGAAGGGCGTCATTTCCTACACCGAAGATTGGGGCTATGTTGATATCCGCCAGAATGCGAGAACCTTCTGGTGGCTTTTCCAAGTCAAGACTGAACCCAATCGGCCATTGATTTTGTGGCTTCAAGGCGGTCCTGGATCCGACTCCACCGGTTTCGGCAACATTGACGAGCTGGGCCCGAAGGACATCAACCAACAGGATCGTAATTCGACCTGGTTGCAATACGCTGATTTGGTTTTCGTCGACAATCCGGTCGGAACTGGCTTCAGTTATGTTTCCAACAGCAATGCATTCACTAAGAATGTCCAACAAATCGGCAAAGATTTGGTCACCTGGGCCAAGGCTTTCTTCACAAAGCATCCAGAATACGCGACACGGAAGTTCTACATTGTTTGTGAAAGCTATGGTGGAAAAATGACTGCAGAATTCGGTAAACAGCTCCAGGAGGCTATCGAAGACGGCACTGTGAAAGCGACTTTGGGTGGTGTAGCTCTTGGTGACAGCTGGATCTCAGCCATGGATTTTGTCAACACTTGGGGACAGTATTTGTATTCTGTGGTAAGACATTTTGACTTGACAAAAAGTCGATAAGATGTCATTTCAGTCCTATCTCGACGATAACCAGCTAACAACCGTCAACGCCCAAGCCGCAAAATGCCAGAAGCTTGTCGACGGCCAAAACTGGTACGATGCCACTTCCTGCTGGTCTGAGATGGAAGACCTTATTGGCACTCTTACCGATGGCGTCAGCTGGTACAACATCCTCAAACGCGGCGGCACTGACGACTGGTCCAAGTTCAAGCAAAGTGACAAGTCCTACCGTACCTCCAACAAATTCAAGACCCTCACCGCTAAAGAACGCGCCTTTAACCGCCATTTGAAGCCGCTGCAAACGGAATCCCTCGATAACCTGATGAACAATGAGATGAGGAAGAAGTTCGGCATCATCCCAGACAACATCCGCTTCAACGCCCAATCCGGCCAAGTGTTCAACCACCAATGGGGCGATTTCATGACACCGAATTATGCCACTGTTGACGCCCTGCTCGCCAAGGGAGTCAACGTGACTGTTTTCAATGGCCAGCTGGATCTGATCTGCAACACGCTCGGAGTTGAATTGTGGCTGAAACGTCTTACTTGGCCATCGTTGGAAAAGTTCCAAAAGGCGACAAAGAGCAGCTTCGGTAATCCGTCGGAGAACAATGGTCAAATCTTCGGGTATCACAAAAAGTATGACAATCTGAACATGTATTACATCCTTCGAGCTGGTCACATGGTCGCTCACGATGCGCCGTGGGCTACTTTGGAGGTTATTAAGGGAATTTTGGGTTTGTAAATATTGGATTTTAAATAATAAATTTGTAACAAAAATATATACCTTATGTTTTTACACTCTAAAAACAGTTTAACTTTTTTTGTAAATAAACACGCTTATTTGGAGAATTCAGGACAAAATGAACATTTTTCGCATGACGTGGCATCACATAAAGTGCTAAATAGGAAAGAGGCGTCAATGAATATATGTCATAAATGTTTATTAGCCCGCATCTTGTGAAGATGTGGCAGCATTATCTAGCTTCGTGTGATGGCCGTTTTTCAGTGATTTGTATTTTTTGAAGTTTGTATAGAAATAGTTGTTTTCAACAAGGATGAAACTGTTCATACTTTTAACCACGTTCTTCGCAGTAGCCACTGCTGATGGTACAGTTAGCACCCCTAAAGGAGTCATTTCTTACACCGAAGATTGGGGCTATGTTGATATCCGTCAGAATGCGCGAACCTTCTGGTGGTTGTTTCAAGTTAAAACAGAACCGAATCGACCTCTGATTTTATGGCTCCAAGGCGGCCCCGGATCCGACTCCACCGGTTTTGGCAATATTATGGAGCTTGGCCCAAAGGACCTCAACCAACAGGATCGTAATTCAACTTGGTTGCAACTTGCTGATCTAGTTTTTGTCGACAATCCGGTCGGGGCTGGCTTCAGTTATGTTTTCAACAGCAATGCATTCACTAAAAATGTGCAACAAATCGGCAAAGATTTGGTCTCTTGGGCTAAGGCTTTTTTCGCGAAGCATCCCGAATACGCTAATAGAAAGTTCTACATTGTTTGCGAAAGCTACGGTGGAAAGATGACTGCAGAGTTTGGCAAACAGCTCCAGGAGGCTATCGAAGACGGCACTGTGAAAGCAACTTTGGGTGGTGTGGCTCTGGGTGATAGCTGGATCTCGGCTATGGACTTTGTCAACACTTGGGGACAGTATTTGTACTTTTTGGTAGCCGTTTCTATTTGAAAAAAGATTGTGAAAATGTCATTTCAGTCCTATCTCGACGATAACCAACTCAACATCGTTAATGTTCAAGCCGCCAAATGCCAGAAGCTCGTCGACGGCCAAAATTGGTACAATGCCACCTCTTGCTGGTCCGAAACGGAGAGCCTTATCAGCACTCTTACCGATGGCATCAGTTGGTACAACGTTCTAAAACGCGACAAAACTGATAGCTGGTCGAAGTTGAAGCAAGCTGACAAAACTTCCAACAAACTCAAAACTTTTACTGCTAAACAACACGCCTTCAATCGTCATGTAAAGCCGCGTCAAACTAAAACCCTTGAAAGTCTCATGAACAACGAAATGCGAAAGAAATTCGGCATTATCCCAGATAACATCAACTTCAACGCCCAATCCAGACAGGTGTTTGAAAACCAATGGGGCGATTTCATGACACCGAATTATGCCACTGTTGACACACTTCTCGCCAAAGGCGTCAATGTGACGGTCTTCAATGGCCAGTGGATCTCATCTGCAACACGCTCGGAGTTGAACTGTGGCTAAAACGCCTGACTTGGCCGTCGTTGGAAAAGTTCCAGAAGGCTACAAAGAGCAGCTTCGGCGATCCGGATACGAATGATGGTCAAATCTTTGGCTATCATAAGAAGTATGACAATCTAAACATGTATTACATTCTGCGGGCTGGCCACATGGTCGCTCATGATGCACCATGGGCTACTTTAGAGGTTATTAAGAAGATCTTGGGGTTGTAAATATTGGTTTTTAAATTATATAAGGTGTAAATCAATGAAGTAAAGAAACATTTTTGCATTGAAAAATAGTTTATTCCTCATTTTGTAAAAACACAGACACTTTTTTAAAGAATTCAGAGTAAAATTAACATGTTTCCATGACCATAGAAGCGTTCTTTGGCTCCACACGGATCCTATCCGCCATCGCCAACACGCGTCGGGCGTCTGATAACTAACCAAAATGACGACAGCCTTCCGTCTTGTTATTCTGTTCGCCGTACTTACTACAGTAACTTCAATCAGATGCATCATATGTGGCCAAGTTCAGGATGACATTTGCGAGAAAATAGAATGTAAGCCGGGTGAAGTGTGTTTTAAGAGCCGCCAATTTACTCAAACTTCAAGGACGTGTGCTGATCCGGTGAGTTTGACCTTATGCTTTTACAATAGCATTGTTTTTGTAGCAGCAAGCTGATAAAAGCTGATTTCAGAACGAATTCCCCCTCGGCACCAGTGGCTGTAACGTCCTTCGACCGAACCATGAATGGTACTGCCTCTGTGACACTGAGCTTTGCAATGATTTCAACTTTGGGCCCACTGCGGCTAACACGAAGAAAATTGTTATTACTGACAAGGACGGCGTCAATCAGTTTAAGGCTGCGGAAACCAGCGTCGCTACGACTGTTTCGACTACGGCGAAGCCTGAAACTACTACGAAGAAGTCGGGGGCTGGATGTGCTACTGGGGTTGTTGCTGTCATTGCGGCTGTTATTATGACTATTTAAACTGTTTTGTCCAACTGACAATTTGAAGGAAGTTTGAAATTACTGATAAATCGATAGAAGTTGAAATTAGTTTACTCCGTGATAGAATCATAACTTAAAAATCGCAAATCCCCATGTAATGACAGTCATGTAAAATGCATCAAAACACGATACATCACTTAATATTCAAAATTACAATGTGTACAATACTTAGGCACTGGTTTCACGGTAGGACCGAGGGTAAGGAGCCGGCTTGTTGTAGCCATTGCCGTTGAATCCGCCGTTTTGCGGGATGTTGTAATTGCGGAGGAATGGCTGGTGTTGTTGGAAGCGCTGGTCGTCTTCCTCGAAAGTGTCATCGCTGAAAAGCATTTTCTATTAGTCACGCTCCTTCAAACTTGAAATGAAAAAACACATACCCCAGAAACGATGGCACAGAAACATCAGGATTGCGCTTGCTGTGAACAATTTGACGGCTGTGATTTGATTGTGATCCGACTTTTTCAAACAATTTTATTAAATTCGCATTTAAAAAACCAGGGAAAGAGAATCCTGAGAACGTTTGGCACAATTTGAAAAGTCAGGTTTTTGAATGGATCAGATATGTGAGAGGAAAAACTACGGCAGCGATGAGGTCAGGTCAGTCAAAATTCAACAAATGCAGATGTAACTTTTTCGTCATTTGACAGAATTCGAATTCAGATTATGTTTTCTATTTTCGTTAAAAATGTGATGAGTTTAAACAGATGTCGGAAAGGCGTACGAATCAACGAGATGCTGGCGTGCACTGTTCCTTTGGGTGGTCATGGGAATCTGCTGGGACCCTGGTTTCGGCTGCCATTCCATGGTAACGTGCGAAGGACCCGCGGTGTGGCGATAACCGGGTTCGAAGAGTTTGCTTGAAACATTTTCGTGACTAAAGACAATCTTGCAAAATGTTACTACCCCATACGGTATCGACTGTTTGGTCGGATACTGTATACCTAGCTTCCCGATGTTTCTGTGCCATCGTTAGTTATGAGGTTTGAAAGCAATAAGCGTTGTTAAAAAGAATGTAAAACCAACCTGGTGCCATTGGACTGGAAGAACTTGTAAGTCGTCAAAAGAGCGCAAACGAAGGCACCGATCCAGGCAAGAGTGCCGAGAAGATGCACGTAGAAGGCGTAGCCGATGCGCTGTTCGTAGGTGCCGACCATTCCCTGGACGAAACGGTTGTCGACACGGTTGGCGGCGAGGAAGAAGATGCCATCGGCGATGATGGAGCAGATCACTAAACATTTTGATAGTTTTAAAGGCAATTTTGAGATTAAAGATGGCTTACTAGCACAGAACAGCGAAATAGCAAAGACAAAAGTCGTCGGCGCGAAGCACGGCGCACAGACGCCAGTACAAACAGACAGGAATGCCAAAATTTCGCTGAAAATAATAAAGAACAAGATAGCCTTGTGCCATGCCCAGAATCGATGATGCTCGCTCTCGCCAGCAGCTCCATCCTCATCAATGTTGTTCAAGGTGTTCTCAATGACAAGTTCGGCAGAGTTGTCAAACTTGTACATGCAATGGAGGGGTGTTTCATCGTAGAAGTCACCGACGGCGACGACATGCTTCTCGGCGCGGACGCAATCCCACCAGAGACCGTGCTGAAAGTTGATATTATTGATTGCAAATGCCGATCAATCGATTAGTTATTGATTGATGCAGACCCAAATCATTAATTGATCGATAGTCGTGTCAAAAACTCACATGATGTTCCGCCCTGAATTCCCGGATATCAACAATCTGCCAGGTAGGCGAGAAAGCGCCACCAATTGTGAGTGCCATGCCAACAAATATCAAGATGATAGACAGCGTAAGCAAAAGTTTTTTGACTATTGAGGTAGCCATGGCTGTTTTTGAAGGTGGTGAGTCACGGCAAGAATGCAATGGAAGGTTACTGTATCATAGACCGTGGCGGATGGCACTGAAAATCGAGGTTAATCGTTAAATAATGCGATTTTGAGATGTCTATCGATACAACTCGATGTTTTTTTCAACTCGAAAAGTATCACGGAATAGTTTTATCGATCGCGTAGGTCACAGTGGCGATTGAAAAGGGTAACTATGCTATCAAAATATACGTTTCCATGATCGAAAAACGACAATGAATAACCTCATTGATTGTAAATACTGAAATGAGTCACACAAGAAAAGGCATATTGGTCATGAGAAAATTAAATTTACAATACCCAAATGTCCATTAAAACCCCACTAGCCATGGAAATCGAACCGATACCCCCTTTCAGTTCTGATGGTCCGGCTGGATGGCGGCCGTTCAGCAGTTTCAGAGGGCTCCGTCGACACCGTTGAGCAATCGCATAGCCTTGAGACTTTGCCTTTTGCATCCCTCACTCCGTGTTGGGTCGTCGCCCACCGTCGGCAGCAGCGCAGAAGAAACTAGAACAGATTTTCTGGGAAAACCGAGCAAATGCGAGCTCCTACTGAACTTCAAAATTTCAAAGTGTATAAAATTTGCTCATACTTGGTGATCTGACTAATTTTAGGACGCAGATAACGAATTTGTATCAATTTTTTATGGGCGATGCCTTCAGAATCCTGTAGGATTCTGAGGTCACTCATAAAACGGAATCAGATCGTGCGCTATACCAATCGATTGCCCACATCAAGACAATCATTTTGACCTATACATTGACGGTAATTGGTTCACGTAGAAAAAAGTTATTACACGTCAAAGTCGAAAAAAACGACGAGATAGCCTTCTGAGGCTTCTAGCAAAAAATTTTTCTAGGTTGTCCGACGAGATAATGGTAAATATCGATAGAGCTTTTAAAAACCATCATTTCATTCCTTAGAATCATCTTTACCACACCCAGGGAAAGATGTCAAATTACGGTAATAAGATTTTACCAACAATTAATTTACAAATATAAAAGCCATTTTGTGCAAACAACAAAATCCGTCTTCGTAAATATTTAGTTTTGAGTTGTTCTTGATGTTGATAAAACATCATTACCCGATGTTGCGTATTCGAAGTAAATTTTACAATTTATTGACTTTTTATAATTTTTGTTATTAAAATTTTTTTGACGGATGATAATTTTGTAAAAGTATTTAAAATTATTAATTATCATTAAAAAAAGGGTAATTTACATGAAGAAAAAAAGAAACTGCTTACCGGTCTCGAACCAGCAGTTTTTGGACGCTGGATGAAACCGGACCTGCTCTGCAACGCTTGCACATAAGGGGCATAAGGAAAAAATTTTAATTGTAAAGTGTGCATTCAATATTTAAGATATCGTATAATCATGTTCCGTACACAACAATAATGGTAAAACCAAGTATTTACGAAGACGGATTTTGTCGTTTGCACAAAATGGCTTTTATATTTGTAAATTAATTGTTGGTAAAATCTTATTATCGTATTTTGACATCTTTCCCTGGGTGTGGTAAAGATGATTCTAAGGAATGAAATGATGTTTTTTAAAAGCTCTATCGATATTTAACATTATCTCGTCGGACAACCTAGAAAAATTTTTTGCTAGAAGCCTCAGAAGGCTATCTCGTCGTTTTTTTCGACTTTGGCGTGTAATAACTTTTTTCTACGTGAACTAATTACCGTCAATGTATAGGTCAAAATGATCGCCTTGATGTGGGCAATCGATTGGTATACCGCAAGACATGATTCCGTTTTATCAATTACCCGAGGCAGATTCTGGAGCCTAGCGGATTCAGAAGGCATCCATTTCAAAAATTTTGTAAAATTTTGTCATCTGGGGTTTCACATTAGCCTTATTAAAAGTTTTCGTCAAAAACAAATAACTTTGAAATTTTGAAGTTCAGTGACTCTTTCGGTTTTCCCAGAATATCCGTTCTAGTTTCAGAATTGTGACTTAAACGAAAAAGGAAACGAACGATTCGATGGCGCTGCCTGCCGGCCGGCCGGCCACCGAAGACGGATAGATAGTGCTACCAGCCGGTTCCTTCAATCTTTCAAATATGTGTTATTTTTGGTGATCCTTATAAGCGCATTATGAGTGCTGTAAAGCGGTCACTGTTCTGGTTGTACTTGAAGGGATACATCTCGATATGATCAGGGAAGTCATTATGATGTATTGTATTGTGTTAATGGTCGAAATATAGCACCTCTTGACAGCCTCAGGGCATCTAGATTACCAAAGGCGCTACATGATAGTTGTAATAACACAAAAACGAGAACGCCGGCTCTATAACAACCCGAAATGCACCCTTTTCCAATACACCGGAATGACCATGTTAGGTGTTTGGCATGCGCAAATGTCACAACTCGGGTGCTCACGCCAGAGGGCAGTCAATGTCCGAAAACACCATAAAACTTGAAAAACCGGGTGAAATGAGAATGAGTGACTCATCGCGCAAATGTGGACGGATGTAAATCGTAAACGACGGCCAATAAGCACGTTATTGACGACCAAAATTGAGGAAAATTTGTACAAATAAGTGTGACTTGACTCATGTGAGCATGAAAAACGTCTCAGGGCAAGGTTTTTGCTAACTTCATGATTGCATATTGCATCCATAAAAATAAGTTGTACAAAAAAACTGTTCAAAATGCACTCGCGACCACGTTGTAACAACATTTTGTCAGATTCACATGGGTTGGTATTGGTTTCAAGGCTATGTTGGTCGGAATGCCGCCCAAAAATCGAAATCACATAGCAAGTTGACAGGTGTACGATCCTCTGGAGAGGGAGGTGAGTAAAAAATGGGTAACGATCATGATGATGCATAGTTGGGTAAGGGTTTTGGAGGCCATTGGGGAGGCTGTCAACTACGGTGCCATGGAGGGAGGGATGAAAAACGCCGTCGAAATGGATGCCCTTTAAAATTAACCGGGCGATGAACGGAATCGCAATCAAGGTCGAGAAACTCAATGAAAACGATATAAAAGCCCGAAATGGAGTCACGTAGATCCATTACAGGTGAGCTCAATCGGTTGCCATGAACCTCTTGAAAAACCCCAAAAACGAACACCTTTGTCCGGGAAAATTGACCGACAATCTCAATTGCAATTGGCCGGGGCGCTGCTACGGAACAGTGAAGACGTCAAAAGGCGTAATTGTCATGTCTGAATTGTCGAAGGCGCTGCGATGAGATTTCAAGGACAGTCGATAAACAAACTCTAGTAAAGTGCATTCTATTATAGGTATGAAAAATGGTGATGGAAGAGGAAATGAATTTGCAAAGTGTCGGCCAAAACAGATTTAGATTTCAAAATGTCTTTCAAAACTGCCCTAAGGGCATGCCGTTGTCGGTTGGCAATAACAAAAGTGCTCTCCCTCAGGTTGGTTGGCACGAGGTAGGTGCAGAATGCATGCCCTGAGGGCATTATGCAGGAAAAGGGTCGTTATTTCGAAATGGGAGCGATGCCAGGCGGTGTTTTATTATAGTACCTGAAGGCTGGAGGCTGAAGGCCTTGTGAGTGAGGTTTTTCCGCGCGACTGGGCTTGCTCGAGGCGAAAGACACCATCGGCAGGTGGTTGGAGGGCAGCGAGGGATACAGATATTCAAATCGGCTTTAGTCCTTTGGTGTGAGGCGCGGAGATGGCAATCACCGCGCCAAGACGTCTTTAAAGGTATGCACCGCTGGAGGGTGTGATACGACATGACTAATAACACGAAAAATTCCACGAATTTGACATTGCATAAACTTCTCGCGCAAATTCATGTTAAATTGAAACCTTCAAAACAGTCATCTATCCAAACGACTCCCCAAAACACCCGAAACTTCCAAAATTATCCCCCTCGGCCCAGCGGGAAGCCATCAAACACCAACCATTTAGGCGTATCTTTGTCCCCCGCGCGCGGAGTTGAATGAATTTCAAACTTAGAAGACATGATCAACAAACTAACATCCCAAGAAATGCGGTATGAGCGCTCTATTTTCAAACGGCACGCGTAATCGGAAATTCAAACAGCAGAAGGTGTGATTCACCAGGGGTGCGCAACCGCCTCAGGGCAGATTGACGCGTCGATACTGACTGAAGCGTATGTTTTGACGGCTGTTTTGACAAAATCCATACATGCAAACTCGCAAGACACGCGGGTCATGCATACTACCGGTAGTCGGGTGAAGGGGCATAAACAGGGGGCGCCTGCGGTACCGCCACAGGGGTGTGCTGGAGCATTCATTGTCAAAGTTCGATGGGACAGGGGCACGGACAGGCCTGGAGGGTGTTTCAAGGTCAAAATTTGAATTTGGTGGAACGCGGGATGGATTGTAGCTTTCAATAGTGGCAGCGGGGTTTTGACGGATCATATTTTTGTGCCAAAAATAGGTTCAGATTACGGTAGTTTGAACTTTTTTCACGGTTAAAGGACAAAAAATGCGTAACATCATTGCTAAAAGTAATAAATCCACACAAAGCGTCTAATTGCCCAGTCGCCGATCTCGGGTGCATTCCATTCCAACGTCAAAACAATGCACCCCGACAGTCCTTGCGCATCCGCTCCGTTCCGATAGTCCAGCCGGTGGCGCCCCGTTTCCGTGTCCACGCTCATTACAGGGCCATTGGCGCCAGCCGTTGATGCAATCGAGCCCCCACCCCCGAATCCTACAAGTGCACGACGTTGCGCGACAACCGAGTGACCATGGGTCAAAATCCGTCCCCCACGCCATGTATCAAAGTGTCAGTACAGGTCGTCGTCACGCAGAGGCAGTGTGACAGTGGATGCCGCCAATCGACAGCCTGAGGCGAGACGACATCCCACCCATCAGGTGACCCACATATCTCGGCGCATCCTGAGGCCTCTTTGGAAACATTGACGACAACGGACGGCGATGGCGACAAGGGCCTCTGTTTCGAAGAGGACGACTGACTTTGTTGTTTGCATGACCGTGTAGCGGAGTTTTGACGCACTCTTACAGCCGATTCTGCGTCACTCACTCAATCAAGGACAAAACAAGGTGCGCAGACAAGTGCCTTTAGGCGTTATTGTGCATCTGCGCGAAAACAGTAAACAAAAATATTGCTAATTTTCAAAGTTTATCGGCTCAATCGTCGTCATAAGAACATTTATTGATACATACTCGCAAAATTCAACCATAAAAACCAAGTTTCTGTCAGTTTTCAACATCCCACCAACTGTAGTAAAACCAATAAGCTGCACAAAATATTGCAAAAGTTGAGGGGAAGATTATTCGAGCGTCTGAAATTTGTTTTATAAAAAAATTTTAACCCTCAACGCGTAACTCACATCTATCAATTTTCCGAGCAATCATTTCATTTTCATAAGCGCACTTTGAACACGGCTTCGTCAAATCCGTTTTGTTGTAATAAGGCATGTTGGTGTGATTCGTTCCTGACATCAGAGCCTGCAAACCCAAAACGTAACCCCATAACTTCAAAAATTGGCAAAACGAAAAAAGAAGAAAGCAAAATCAGCCCGAATAAAGCGCCAAAAGCGAAACCGAAATCAAAAAAGTGTAAACCAAAGGACAGAAGCATAAATCCCAAAAAGAGGAAAAAATCACACAAAGACTCACGGTTGTCTCGGCTTCAATGTCCGACCAGCTTGGACGTTGCCCTCGTCGAGCGTACAGATTGTTGTTGACAGTAGCCAAGCGGCACAACATCTTTAAAAACAGCAGGGGAATTCAAACGAAACCAAAGAGGTAAGTAAGTAACCCAAAAAGTGAAAACCCATTTCAAATTTGCAATTAGTCATGGTTACGGTAGAAGCCAAACATAAGAATTGCATTCACTCGTGGGATTAACGTAAACATGATACATGGTGGCAAAACAAGTAAAGCTTTCATCAAGGCTATACGTGATAAGTGCGAAAAATAACTCACAGCTGAATTGCCGAGGCATTGCCCCAGGCCTGTTGACATTGAATATGATGAGTTTTGAGCGCTTAATTTGCCATGACCATTGTCGATGGACGCGTGCCGTTGACGAATATAGCCGTTGGCACCGTTTGAGCAAAGTGGCGTTGAGGAAGTGATGCCAGCGATGGGCGATTCGGAACGTTGGCGTAAGCGGTCTTTGGATTGGGACTGGAAATGGCACATTTGAGGGTACTGTAACTATGAACGTGATTAATGCATTTGCACACTGTTTTCACTGAATATGGTTTTTATAATTCGCACACTTTTAATTTGCAAGAAACGCACATTCGCACAAATGCGCGAACAGTGTTTTTCCTATTCACCCTCTCAAATTTTTTCTAATCGATACCTAATCAATAAAAACAAAACAAATCCAACAAACCTTAGGAAACACCATATTCGTCCCAACTTCTGTCATCAGTCCCATTGCATTTTGACTCCTTCGATGCTCACAATCCATGGTTCTTTTCGTTAAAAAGTGGCTGACTATAGTGTATTCCAGTAATACCAAGAATATCAAAACTTGGTTAAAACTAAGCCACAAATCCAACATTTTTATATAGGCGACTTGTGGCAAGTCTTGTCGAGCACCGTTGCTCATTGTTGTCAAAGTGAGAAGTGTTGTAATCGTCAAAGTAATTCTAGCCGGGGATGCCCTCGGATCTAGCCAAAAAGACATCCAGGAAATACAAACAAGCATTCCTGTCGGGGCGTACGTCTGAATCACGTGGAACAAAACGAGCCGCTTCATAACAATGAAGCCTCTGACGCAGGACCAGTTGCCATAGCCTCGAAACATGGGGTAGGGTCCTTCGCACTTTTCAAATCGCGTGTTTGTGATAACCATGTCGTTTAGTTTGATTTCGGCATTTGAGCCGATAGGGAAGTTTGGCGGATCATTGTGCCATGAAAGATTGACAAGGTTTTCGACGTAGGCGTAGGATTGGATTACCATGGGGCATTCCTGAAAAATTTTACGTCAAATTTAGACAAGTTTGGTTTGAAAAGTTTAAACACACCTGTTTATCAGTCGGAAACCGCTTCAAATCCATCATACAACTCAAAGTAACATCAATCCTCATCGACTTGAAGATCAAACCATCAGGATAAACAATAAGCATGAAATTCGGTGTCGTAACTTCTTGAAGATAGGCAAACTTGCTGTTGACGAAGTACAAATCCGGCTGCCAGATACGGTCAGCTATGAATTTATGTGTGACCAAAATTGGATTTGTGCAGTTATGAGCTAGACGTCGGTCATACCATCCCATAGCTAGGTACATATCAACCTCAAAATCCATAGTTTGGGCCCGGAAGGATGACATCGATTCAATGTAGACCGCTACACTGACATTAGTTGTGACCCTTTGGGACTGCCCTGGGGCCATGAACATGTTATACCCGTTTTTGACCACTCCATTGCCGATGATTTTTAATAAACGATCGGCGGATTCGGTGTATTCGAGGTTGACATTGTTCCCGTGTCGGCCGGAATTCCATTCTTCACAGAGGGAATGCGTTTTGTAAGATTCGTCGAAATTGGGCAGTTTAAAAGGGTTATCTGGCGGCGGCCCCATTGAAGCTTCTTCTTCATCAGTAATGTGGTCTTCAAGAGATTCTGATAGAGGTACAGGTTCCATGCTGTCTTGCCCAGAAGCCATCTCAAAAGCCCGTCGATGGGCGCGTTGCTGGGCTGTTTCGGCATTTAGAAGTATCGATTCCACCGAACTATCAACACTTCGATAGTCTTTATGGGTCTTCCTCGAGTGTTCCGCGATCAATGTAGCCTTGATGGAAGGCCCCGCATTCCTCGCCTTCGCGGCCGAAGCCCCCGCTATAAAAAAGACGAGCCAAACGGCACAAATCACTGTAGTTGTCGACGGCATTGGACACGCATTGCCTGGAAGGATGAGGATTCAAGTTTGAAACATAAAGTTTGAACTCATTTGCAATTAATACGTGGAACTGTGGAAGCCGGAACGCGCTACGTGAAACGTGAGATTTTGAGTCACAAAAAATAGCTGAATGATTTAAATTTCTCATATCACAAAGTACACATCCCCAGGCTATATGGGCCCGTTGGTCAGTTTCATTAAATTTGCAACAACTTTTGAAAACTTCACGCGGAACTTGGTTATGCACACAATTGAGGGGTTGAAAAAAGTTGAGAGACTTGCAGGAATGGGAAAGGCTGGAATTCGGGAAAAGGGGGTTTTAAATAGGTTTTTTCGATGATCGGTGAGCGGTGGGAATTGACTTCCGGAAGTTTGGAGCTTACTTTTGAAAAAACATTCGTCACGGGACCCGATTAGAGGCTACATAAGGTAGAATTTCGAGCTTTACAGTAATCTGAACCAGTTAATATGACGTTATAGATGGAAAAAGATTGCACTCTGAAGCAAGGAAGATTGTTGTTTTCCCTTTTCAAACTCAAACACCGCCCGGAATATCATACTTGACAGAAGTGTGACTGACTTTATGTCTGCCTTTACGGGTAAACTTAAGTTAAACTTCGATGGAACACATTTGAACCCATTTCCTGCCTACTTAAATTTTGGAGAAAAAAACTTGTATCATCAGCTCTTTCGATAAACATGCCCGAAATCGACGCGGAAAGAACGGAGGAAATCCTATTACCCATGGATGACACTCTTCACGGCGCCAAATAAAAACTGCAACGCTTGCAAAAGCTGTGAAATGGAAATATGCTTATCGTAGGCGGTCTCGATGGATTCAGATGGCACGCGGACATGACATGGATCTATGGGCTCCATGAGCGTGGAAAGTTGTTTTTATAGGTCAAATCAAGGCGGAGTGAAGTCATATGTTGCCATGGGGGTCTGTCTGACATCTGCTGGCATAACTAATGTTTAGACTTAAACAAAAGGCGCAGATTGCCGTCTGCGTTTTCGACAAGGGCAATAGCAACAGCAACGTAAACAGTGCTTAAAAAACTGCAAAGTGGAAGAAACAATTTTCAAAAAGTGGCGTCTCAAGAGCTACGTTTTAAAAGCTTCCGGGTATCTTTGGCACGTCATTTGGCGGATGACTTTTTAAGACGATTAAGCATAGTTTGATCGTTTTGGTTTCTATTTGATTGAATTAAGGCCCGGAAGTGGTCGTTATTATCGGAAACCCGAACAATATCAAAATCGTACATGCCAATTTTCAACCCAAAATCGAAATCTCAATATCCCCAAAAGTCGAAAAGCACCCTCCTAAGCCGCTAAAAAGGCGGTAAAAGCTATTGGTACTCGAGTTTCGACGCGTCTAGCGGCATTACGCCATCCTCTTCAGATGGTTTTCACTGATATGAATTGCGTCGGGGTCCCTGTGCAACAGCCATCTGACTGAGAGTGCATCTAGTCTGTAGCAAGTATCTCTTTAGTGAGTAGACTCTAGGATTCAAACAATTCCAATCCCTTTTATTCGGAAATAAACTGTCTTTTTTCGGGCGGTTCTTGTCGTTCTGGGCAAGACAAATAAGGATACATATTTCAAGGATGAAGGGTCCTATTTGGGACAGTAAATGATGGGATAACATTAAGCTGGATGGGTTTTTTGGGGGGTTTTTGATTCGGGAAGTTAGCAACTTGACTTTAGAAGTCAAAATTTCCAAAGAACAGCACTTATTGTTACATTTCTAAGAATGGCAATTCAAAAAAACGGCATCAAAGACCCTCTAAATACACATTATGAAGCCTTATCCTACCCATTCAAAAGCAAAAACAGCATTACGCGCCAAAAATGCATGCAATCCATGCCGCAAACTCATTTCAACGAGTTTTTCAAGCGCCAGACAGTTTGAATAATCTTTTTATAGCTATAAAAACAGCGAGATTAAGCATGAAAAAGGCATATAAGATTCGTAGCTTAGAACATGGAACGTGTTTTGTCGGTTTACGGTCACGGAATAACACATATTACTATAAATTTTTGTTGCAATGCATGGTGAAAATAAGATCCATTTAGCAAAACAGAAAACTACCCTGGCAACCCATAGGAAATTAACCATGAAAAAAAAGCTTGACGTAACTTGTAAGACAATGTGGGCGAAATTGCTGTATAAAAGGGTCCTTGTTCATTTGGAAGTCGATAGTTTAGAAACAATGCCCCTGTCGACACTTGCGTGTGCACGGGGTATAATGCCGGAAGCTATTTGGGCAAAAATGCTTTGTAAAAAGTGAATGATTGAAGTGGGGAGGGACGGTGAATGTTGAATGTTGAAGGCAATATGGCTGGCTAATGGGGTCCAAGTCCAAGGCATCATGCAACAGTGAAATCTGAGATCTTTGATGGATAGATGCATGTAAAAGGAGGTGCGAGGGAGGTGGTAGACCACTTTTGACACTTGGATGAAGGCTTGGAACATCGGTCTCGGTCCTGAATGGTCGAGTGACGGTCCCAAGGATTGAAAGTAGAGACCAGTGAAAGCTAAGTGTTGTAAAACACGCGAAAAAGCTTAAAATAAGCACTGGTAACCTTTGGTATCACCATAAATCTTTGATCCCAGACAATGTGACTTTCACAAATCTCTAACTTTACGCTCAAAATTGCCTTTAAAACACTAGAAAACATGGTAGTTACAATTTACTGACCAAATATCACTCAAATGGCCCTCCCGATACAACTTCCATCTTAAACACCAGCCAGAAAGCAAGAATGACCCTCTCAAATGAAAGCATGCCGCAATGAAAGTTATATTTATGGCCGAGATTAGGCTTTGGGGGGGGCGAACCGCAACGCGTCTGATTTACCGCTATTGATACAGTAATCCCATCAATTCACAACAGACAGGCCAATGAAATCAAAAAAAGATCTCGCCTATAAATACATATTAGCATTTATAGCGAAAAAAGCTTTCCCAATAAGTAAACTGACCCCTCTGTGCTGTAAAAAGTAATTGAACTGCCTTGCTAAATGCGTCCCAAACAACCTCAGAAAGCATAGCCCTCCCTTTTTTCCGGATGGATTTCACTTTCACTTTAACGTAGCCATCGTCGCATCGCTAAGGATCGTTGATTACCGCGTAATGCCGGGTGTGTATGCCTCGTTTTCGTTGTGCTGATAATTCAATACCAATTTATTTGCGGAAATGCCTACTTTGCTCCAAAGTGAGTAGTCAAGTGGTTCCAGGGATTGGGATTCTTGGAGACATGTTAGCTTGGCTCTGAGCCCGGCCCAAGGCAGAGGCCGGTAGATGGCCAAGGAACTTTCAAACACGTAAACGACTCTATCTATCGGTGTTTTCGACATAGTTGTCCTTATTTCATCGAAGACAGGCCCAAGCCAATGTCCAATGGCACGGCTAATGCAAAGACATCAGGAGCCTGCAGGATGGAGCCCGGACGGATGCCAAGAGATGGACACAGACAAATTTCAACTCAATTTGGATTGCGCCCCACGAGTAACCCAAACATGGGTACTGGATAAGTCACAATTTGCGAGGGATGAGTATAGGAAGTTTATTTTGAAGGGAAATCTTGATGGGGGAGTTTATATTTTGGAGAGATTAAGTTTTTTGCGAACAGATTAGAGGATTGGATGAACTGTCAGGGCCAATTTGGGCCTTGCAAGTGGGAGATGACGGCATGTTGCAAGTGGGGGTCCAACAAACTGACCGAGAAACGAAAAATAAATAAATGCATACAAAATTAAACTATTCAATGAAACCAAAAAGTTAGATACTTAAAGAGCTGGGCAACAAAATTTTAATAAAATACAGCCGAAATGAACAATAAAAGCATCAATGAAAGCCCTTTTGGCGTTCAACCGAAAAAGGACACCGATATCGATACTTACATAAAATTGTTAACAGCAATTGGGCGTATAAACGGAGACATCTAATTCCTTGTTCCTTTCATTTGGTGTGCATTTTAAAGCTGACTGGAAAGAAACATGTTAGCTATGCACAATTGTCTGTAAAAGATAAACTTTTTTGGAAAAAAAACTAATTTTGAATGGTTTTGACTGATTTTGTGGATCAAAAATTGTTAAAGAGGTGAACTGGGCCAAGGTTAATTTACAAAATAGTAATTTTTAACTTTAAAGAATCAAAAATGTCCTTTAAAATCTTCCAAGCCACTCAATCAGGTCCATCTGGCACCGGCCCACCAACTATGGCAGCTTCTCTAGTGACAAGTGAAACGGCACAAACCAATCTCATTACCGTCTTTGAGGGGATTGCCCAGATTGGAGCCACCGTTCTCCGCGCAAGCTTAGTCCCATTCATGATTGCGAGCCCTTCAGGCTTGACTCACCAGCCCGGCAGACGAGTCAAGACCTCTCGTCATGGCTACCAAGTGCATCATCTAACTCATTGTGAAAACCAGGAAGCCGCCACCCCTAATCCCGACCATCACATTGCTTCGCCTGCTTCGCCAGGGGCCCGTCGAGTTCAATTTCTTGACTCGATGCTCTTATGAGAAATTGGTTTAAAAGGCACACGCGCGTGTGGCGTGCCAATCTTCTGCTGCCTGTTGGAAGTGGTCCTGTCCTTTGGCTGGCCGGCTTCATCATGCAATCCATGTGCTTCATGCTTCACCCCTTGCATCTTCAAAGCGGGAGAAGAAGTTAAGTTAAGACCGACCTGATTCCATTGCCAATGCCATTGCCAGGACGGCACACCAAAGGGTGTGTCTTTGAGTGGGTTGTTTTGGCCTTCTATTAGAAGCGTCTTCCATTCAACCATGTAGGGGGCATGGGTACTTTGACTATTAAATAGGCCTCAAAACAGGCCGGATACGGTGTATCACCCACCCAATTGGCACCCAATTGAAAATATCTCCCTTTTTGCAACCCATATTGAAAGCGCATTCACACGTGAACACCGTAAAGGTCACCCCTACCCATTTATTATCATATTTTGACATGAGATCGCTGGCTTTTGCAACCCGCGTCCCTCTAATAAGCTTATCAAAGTACGACCGCTCCCCAGGTTCTCCCTTCACAATAGTAGTAAAAAATGACTAAAAGTCAGCCACTCTTAACCCATCGGAAACACTAATGATAAGGAATCACCGGTTTACCTGTGGTGAAGCATGTTGAAAAAGACACAAAGCGCTTATCAGTGGTTGCACACCCTGCCTGAATAAGCGGACAAACCTTTTTTTACATGATGAAACAAGACTTTGGGGACACATAAAAACGGTTGTCAATCAAACAGAAAGGCAGTTGTTTCACAGCAGTATTGTTCAACCATAATTTCAAAATGACTAGCAGCGACCGTAACCGTCAAGCCGTTCGTCGATGCCGGATCAACAAGAAGACGCACGAAAAGCAGATGGCTAGCTACAATGATTCTCTGGAGCGTCAACTGGCGGTTAAAAGATTGTAAGTTTTAATCATTACATGTCTTTTTACAGTTACAAATTGTCGATTTCTAGGGACATGTACACCGATATGCACCGCATAAATGACCTATTTAAAGAACGTTTTTCAACTGCCAAGTCAAGTTCGGAGATTATGCGATTGGAATCAATCTATAACAACATCAAATCCGATATTAAACAACTTTTTTCATCACTGGAAATTGAAAATCGAAATCAAAGCCCTTCAATGTCCCCTAAATCGCTCAAATGACGCCCAACTTTAGTTTTATGGACTACAAATTCCTGTATTTGCATATTAACCCTGTAAAAAATGAAAATCAATGAATCAATGGAAAAAACTAAAAATTAATAATTACATGAATAACAAAAAGGATACAAATCAATGAGTATCAGAATCAGTCGGCGTCGGTGCAACTGTTACAACAGTGGCAGGGGAGGTGGGATACTCTTCTGGCGGCGGGGGCTTTGTCGATTTGAGCGCGATGGGCGAAGCTGGAGGGACTGTGGGCTGATTTTGGATGCCTTGGGTGCCGTTTGGATGGATGGGGACTACTAAAGTTGAAGCGATGAACGGTTTTTTGGCAGGAACTTCGTCGACAATCTTGATGTCATCGTCGTCAGATGATGGCGGTGGCGGGGCTGCTCGTTTGATTGGTTGAAGAATGCGTACGGTCGCGGATGGAGTCGAGATGGGAGTTGTGGCTTCGAGTTTTGGGCGGGGGTTCTGAAAACTGCCGTTGAAAGGGTTAAAAAAGCGCTCAAAACTTACCACAGGCTTCAGAATCCGTATCTGAGGCATTTGACGCGGAATCACTGTCACTGGAGTCGCCTCTTTCTCGTCATCCGACGTCACTTGCCTTACCAACACGTTGACAGGTGTCGGCTCCCTTGGCGGAGGCTTGATATTCACCGGCTTCAATATCTTAATCGCAGCAGCGCCATCAGAAATCGTGCTTATCGGATAGGCCCCTCGAGGCACGATACACCGCCCGTTTTCTATCCGAACGCACTTACTGTCCCAATGTCTCCAGCAAATCCGTGTTCGTGAATGTATTATAACATTTTCCGGAATGCCGAGAATCTTCCTAAACGGCTCACAACGCTTGCCCCTCGGAAACGAGACACTGTTGCCATCGGTGGCCTTCTGCCCGCACGCGATGCACTTCAGACGGACTTGGCGGCGCTAAAAACAACCAATTTATCATAAAATGGATTAAAAACAAAAACATACCGGCTTCTTCGTCTTTATAGGGTGTACAGGATGCTTCGGAAGCGCGTCAATCCGAAGTGAAAACTTGTAATCCTCGATTTTGATGTCCATCGGATCAAAGTGCTTCAAACAGAGACGAGAACGGGTGTGGGTCGGTGTGAATTGGCCCATTCCAAGGATCCGACGGAATTTGATCCCTTTAGGACCGCGGGGGAAGGTTGTGCTGAGCAGGGGGCTGACCAGGGCTTTGCAGTAGACGCATTTGGATGGTCGGAGCTTTCGGCTGTCCTGGAATGGCATGAAATACTGTAAATGATCAAAAACGGGTCAAACTTACATAACCCGGAAAAGGTTGAGTGGGTTCAAGCTTCGGAAGCGCATCAGCCTTGACAGTTAATGGCCATGAATCCGATTTGACGTCACCTTCTTCGAAGTGCTTCAAACAAAGGACCAAATTCGGGTCAACTGGGAGCTCGGTAGTGATGTTCAGGGCCTCTTTGTACTTCTGGCCGAGCTCACAGGTCGGGAAGGCGATACTGTATTCGGGGTAGACATGGCTACAGTATAGGACGCAGCGAAGAGCGTCTGTGTCTTGGGGGATCTGAAAGCCACTTTTTTGAAATAGAAAAGTTTAAAGAAAGCTTACATTTGGCAAAAACAGCGGCGCCTCAAATCGTAGGGGGTCAAAAGGCCTTTCCGGGTCAGCTTTCGGCAACGCAGAGTCATCTACGATAAACTCGTCTATCGTCACTTTGACATCGACCTCTTCAAAGTGCTTCAAGCAAAGCCTCGCATCTGGAGCGACAGACTTCCGACGGGATATACCCAGAGCTTGGAGGTATCGTTTGCCGCGTTCGCCAGTCGGGAATGGCAGGCTGATGGCGGGTTTCGCGCGTTTCTTGCAGAAGTGGCAGTTTTGGGGTTTGAGCTGGAACTTGACCTGGTTTAAAACGGCAAAGTCAGTCAGAAAAACTCACCGGAGTCATCGTATCAACAACCTCCTGAGGCGGTGTATACGGATTTGTACAATTCATACTCGGCAATGCATCCACGGCTATGATAAAGCGTCGCCCATCGGCTCTAACGGCGCCCTGCTCAAAGTGCTTGAGGCACAGCTTCGTTCTTGAATGGATGGAAACATCGTCGCCGAGGCCCAGGGCTCGCTTGTAGCGCTTTCGCTTTTCTCCACGAGCAAAATGGATGTAGAACGGTGTTTTGATCTCTTCTCGACAGGCGACACACTTGCGTTTGCCGGGGGTCTTCTTTCTCTTCAAAAGCTTTCATTAAAATTTGTAAAAATCAAAAAAATAAAAGCAAAAAACGTACATCTTTGACCTTCGGCGGCTCCACAATATAAGGACACTCCGGATTGACCTTTGGCAACGCATTTGGCCTCACCATCGCCCGGGTCTTCGGGTCAATGTCCTCGATTTCAAAGTGCTTCAAACACAGCCGAGACCGAGTGTGGGTCGCCTTATCCGGGCCGATTCCCAGTGCATTTCGATAGGCTTCGCGCTTCTCCTTCCTCGGGAACGGTATGCATTGGATCGGCAACACGGAATCGCCGCAATAGACGCATTTGCTGCTGACGGGCATAACAACCTGAAAATTGGCATTTTTATATAAACTCGCCACATAAACACACGTGTAAGTATGGAAAATATCGCGCAAAAACCGCTTTTTTCTCGTTATTTTCCCTTCCCCTCCCTCCCACAACTCCTTCCTATCAGGAAGAACAGAAAAACAAACAGAAACAACGTGTAAATAAACAATATTACCGCAAAAAGCGATCAATAAACTGCCATAAATGCGCTGCACGCGTTAGCACGTGTGTAAAAAGTCGCCCCAAGAAAGCGCTTGGCAAAGTGTGCCTAACAGCTAAAGGACGCGCTCGTTTTTGATCGTTCACTGTTTCCACTTTTTTGTGCCCATTTTCGCTGTTTTTGCTTAATTTTACACCAAAATCATTGAATTTTCTTCAGATCAGCCAGTCAACAATGGAGGTTGACTTCCCCCGCGGCGGTAAGCGACCGAAGAGCAAGCCCACAGACCCGGAAGCGGCCAAGAAACGGAAACTTGAGAATGGCGAAGCGAAGAAGGCTGAGGTTGGTTTTTGTCCGTGTTTCTGGGCCTTTTTGATTGTTTTTCTTTCAGAAAAAGAACGCAGAAGGTGCCAGTGGCGAGAAGTCGATCGAAAATGACGTTTTCAAGAAGTTTGTCAAGACGGAAATGTTGACTGTTGGAGTTCGAGGGTTGGGATCGGTTTATAAGGTTTGTTTGACATTTTTTATATATTTTTTCTTTCATTTTCTGTTGAATCAAGTATCTATTAGTCAAGTGAGAATGTTACTGTGATTACGAAACTCTGTTTCAGATCAACGACGACTCCATCGTGCTCAAAGCCATCAACAACATCACAGTCAACGTCCCAGCCCAGTACCTCAGCGAAGTCTACAAAAAGGCCCTCGTTTCATCCTCATCCGTGGCCGATCTCGATGAAATTTTCAAGATTGGCCAGCTCGTGGCCTTCAGAGTCGAGAAAGCCGGCGACAAGCGAACACCGCCAGTGGCATCAGTCTGCCCGACCCGCGTCAACTCCTGCGTGACGACATCAACCCTGTTCAATGGCCTTGTTATCAATGCAGCCGTGAAGAGTATCGAAGAAAAGGGCGCCGTCCTTGATCTCGGTATTGGCTCAGTTTCCGGATTCGCAGCGACTGAAGCCCTCCCCGATCTCAAATCTCTGCACATTGGACAGATCTTGCTGGTCCGAGTTATCCGTGAATCCGGCGATTTGAAGCGATTCGTCAAAGTTTCCGCTTTCCCGGAAATGGACACACTTGAAGAGGAGAAACTTGTTTTGAACCACTTAATGCCGGGAACGGTGCTGCATGCTGAGCCGACTTTAAAGGTTGAGAATGGCTTTGTGGTGACTTTTAAGAATGGTATTGTGTTTCGTTATCTTATTTGATCTTTTTAAAGCCTATTTTTGCAGGTTTGAAAGCCTTCGTCCACACCGAATGCCTGCCACCCCGATTGCGAGCTGATTTGGATCGACTCGTCAAATCATTTCGTGTCGTCGTGGCCGTTTGTTCGCAGAATTCGCCCATTCTCGTCGTCACTGGTCATCCTGATATCGTCGCCCTCAGCAAAGCCGAACGACGACTCGCTCCCGCTGGTTTTAGCACTGGAGAAACCATCGAAGGCGATGTCTACACCATGGATAAGCGGTCGAATGTCTATTTGACGGTGCCGGAATCTGGAGACAAAGTTTCGTTGGTTACGGCGAAACTGACCGGGAAGAATAGGTCTAATGACAAAAGTGAGTTCATATTTTACAATCTTTAAAATTTGACGTTTAACTTTGGCGTTTCAGCGCGTAAATACACTCCCGGCACATCCCACAAGCTGGTCATCATCAACTACAGCCCCTTCGATCGCCATGTCCTCGTCACCGACAATAAAGACGCCCTCAAAAGCGGTGCCTCCGTCAACACTGATCTCGTCCCGGGTCAACGCATCACGGCCACCGTCAAATCTGTCGTCGATGCGGGTTTGTTGGTCACCATCGGCATGCACACCAATGGCAACATCCCCGCCGAGCACGTCTTCGATATTCCGATCGCAGCCTGGAAGAATGCTTTCACCGTCGGTCAGAAGATCAAGTGCCGTGTCCTGAACAAGGCCCCCAATCGCAACAACTACTTCCTCACCGCGAAGCCGTCGCTTGTCAACATGACCGAGGAACCCGTCACGGAATACGACCCCGCGCTCGTCGGCAAGATTGTCGTCGGTTTCTGTACCCGAATCCTCGAACGTGGTGCCGTCGTGCGATTCTTTAACAACGTCAAAGCCCTTCTTCCCGACCATGAAGCCGCGAAGATCCCGGCGTTGAAGGTCGGAACCCCGATCAAAGGCGTCGTCGTCAAAGTCGACCCCGAGCTCCAGCACATGGGCATCTTCGTCGGTGAACGTGGCGCAAGAAAGCTCAAGGCCAAGCCCGCTGATGCCCCCAAAAAGACGACCAAAGCCCCGAAACCGACGAATATCTGCAAGGCCCTTCAAATCTACCCAGCTAAGATCGTCGGCGAATGGACCTACGGTACTTCTGGCGTCGCGATTGAAGTTTCACTGCCCGGAGACAACATTGGCCGCCTCCACGCATGTGAACTCGGTCTCGGCGATGGTCAAATCTCGCCAGATGCCAGCGTTGTTGAAGCTTTCTTGAAGAAGCATAAGAACGAATACCTCAATGTCAGAGTTATCGAACGCTCTCGACCATCCAAACGCCATGGTAAAGCTGTCATGGAAGCCCTGAAGAAGCGGAAGATAACCAAGCTCTATGAAGTCACCCTGGCCCCCGAGAAGCTGAGCGCCCCGAAGATGCGCAAGAAGTTAATTGACTACCCAACCGTCACCACTGGCAGCGATGTTGTCGTCTATTTCACGAACTTCTCCCAGAAATTTCAGCGTGGTGAAGTTTCACCTTTTGCGAGGGTTATGCTGCTTCCGGAATCCAGCAATTTTGTGAGTTTTGGCGTCTTTTCTGTCTTCTTACAATCCAATTTATCCTTTTTAGGCCCTGAACGACGTCGCCAACGAAATCGGCCTCCAAGAAGCGGTCCCAGTCCCATTAAAGGTCGGAAGCTCGCAGCTTTGCAAGGTCGTATTGAAGAGCGGTGTGACGAAGACCTCTACCGTCGCCCTGAAATCACACGAACCCGTCGTCCCAGCCAAGAACGCCACCGCCGTCGGTCGTGTCATCTCTGTTGCGCGTCACCCTTTCGCGGCCAAGGTTTCATTCGGCAACAAGGTGTTTGGCAGCATTCCGGCCTCAGGCTTCTCAAATGGCAACCTCGCTGCCCATGAACTCGCTGAACAGCTCTCCACCGATGGCCTTTACAACTTTAAGTTTATCAGCGAAGCCGATGATCAATGGATTCTGACCAGCAGTACGAAGAAGAAGCATCCGGGAACATGGACCAAGGGCAAGAGCTACACTGGCTATGTTGTTGAAGTGCCGACGGATGATACTGCTGTTGTTGAGGTTTATCCGGGTGTTACTGTCACATTGACGACGTAAGTTTATGCTTTCTCCAAAGATTTATCTTAAATGACGACTTTTTAGTGAATCCAAGCTGTCTCTCGATGACTTTGTGACCTTCTCCTGCACCAAGGCCCTGAAATCCGGCACATCCGAGTTCACCGTCTCTCTGGTTACACCCGCCGTTTACACCACCAAAGAAAAGGAACACCAAAACGACGAAACTGACGATGAATCTGAGGCCGAAGAAGAATCCGAAGTCGAGGAATCTGAACCCGAAGAAGACGAAGTCGACGACATTGAGATGCTTGGCGCTTCCGACGATGAAACCGAAAAGTCAGTCGTCCAAAAAGCGATCGAATCCCTTGCCAGCAACGCCGGTCTGTGGTCTTCGAACGCCCTATCCGAGGACAAGCTCCTTGCCGCCAAGGAGCAACTCGGCATCAACAAGAAGCAAGCCAAGGCTACTGCCGCCGCTGCTCGTGCTGCTGCCGCCGAAGCCAAGGCTAATGCCGAGAAGAAGGACGAAGATTCTGCTGATTCTGGCCTGGAAGACGTCTCCGAAGAGGCTCGTATCCTGCACAAGGAGAAGCTCCTCGCCGGTATTGAGAAGACTGTCGGCATTCCGTCGGACATTGAATTCGATCGTCTCGTTTTGAGCAACCCCAATTCCGCCGAAACATGGATCCAATACATGGTCCACCAGGCTGAGAGTGGCGATATCGACAGCGCTCGTAACGTCGCTGAAACCGCGTTGAAGACGATCAACATTCGCGAGGATGCGGAGCGACTCAACATGATGACGGCGTATTTGTCGTTGGAAGCGTCGTCTGGAACGGAGGAGACGTTGAAGGCTGTGTTCAACCGTGCTTTGGGCGCCTTCGACAAGTTGGAGGTTTACAAGCGATTGGCCAACATTTACAGTGTTTCGAAGAACAATGAGGTATGTTTTTTCATTGCTTTGCCGAACCATTCTTTAAGCGGTGTGTTTCAGGAACTCGAAAAGCTCTACTCCATCATGCTCAAAAAGTTCGGCCCCTTCGATCGCGATGTCTGGACCCTTTATGGCACCTTCCTCTACAAGAACGGCCAACAAAACACTGGCCGTAACGTCATGAAACGCGCTTTGAACTCCCTGGAGAAGCGCTACCACCTCGAAGTCCTGTCTCGTTTCGCCAACCTCGAATATACTTACGGCGACATTGAACGCGGTAAAACCATGTTCGAGAAAGCGTTGGCTGCGGCGCCGAAGCGTGGTGATCTCTGGAACGTCTACATTGACAAGGCCATCAAGTATCAGACGCCCGATGACGTCCGTGGCATCTTTGATCGCGCGTTGTCGAACAAGATGGGCTACAACACGGTCAAGAACCTTTTCCAGAAGTGGCAGGACTTTGAAGCTCTTCGCGGCGATGAAGCCCATGCCAAAATGGTCACTGAACGTGCCATCGAGTACGCCGATAAGGTTAAGAAGGAAGTCAAGGCTGACGTCAAGTAAATCTGTTTTTATTGTTGTTTTTGTTTAATTCAATAGCCCCTGAGGTTGTCACCTCTTTATTTTGTTGATTTGTTGTTTTTCGTTGTCGAGTTTTTAATAAAAAAAGTTTCATTTAACAATCTCAACACAAACTAATTACTATTTCAATACAGTTTTAAAATCCTAATTTATTTCTCTCGAAATCAGTTCACAGATAGGAAGACGGGTCGAATGTATAGCAAAGAAGTGGACGTAGGTGTCGTCATTCATGAGCACGATGGTTTGAAATGAAATCAGTAGGCACCGGCGCGGGTCTTGCAGTCCTTGAAGAGGTCCTGGAAGGCCTGGCACGAGGCAAGATCGTTCTGGCGCTGGGTGCACTCCATCAACTGGCGCCACTCGACTTCACAGACGTTCATCTGTTGCTGGCCAGCGGTGGAGTAGGCCGGAGCGGGAGCAGCGGCGGCCTGGGGCGCGGCTTCGGCGGAGTGGCTCGAGCTGCCACCGGTGAACATGTTGCCGACGGCGTGGCCGACAGCGGAGCCGATGGCGACACCACCAGCGGTCGCGGCCATCTGACCCATGAGGCCGGGGCCCTGGGAGGGGGCGGCAGCCGGCGGGGGCAGGTGGGAAGCCGGAGCGGCAGCAGCAGCGGCCGGACGCGGCGGAGGCGCCGAGGAGTAGGACGGCGGCGGGGCAGCACGGGCCGGAGCTGGCGCCGGGGCACGGCTACGGACGGGCGCGCTGGCCTTAGGGGCGGCTGATCGACGAACCATGTTGGGGAGAAAGGATTAACACTGAAATGAGGAATTGGATATATAAAATGCACAGATTGAAGTTAGAAATTTGAATACGCGTCAAATGAATTGAAAATCCGAGTCCAACGGGTGCATTTATATGCGGAGGTAAGGCTAGACGAGTTTCGAAACAACAAAAGAGTACGTCATTGAGAAATGTCTGCACGCTAATGAAACAGTGACGTGAATGCAGTCACGTGGTCAAGCCGGTCTAGCGAAGGTAAAAGACCACTACAAACACCCGAAATCGATGCAAACCGACCACGTGACTGATACCGACATGTACGCAAAAGATAAATATAATGATCAAAGAAAAGAAGTGCAAACGGTTTGATAAACTGAGAAAAGCAAAGAACAGCGTGAATTTTCTCGAACAACTTGAAAAAACGTAGTCTGCCGTTTATTCGTCACGAGAGTCAAAACGCGCACGCACTCACTTGTCAAAATACCCATTCGCAGCGTTCATCGAACGCTCAACGCTCCATTCGCACACCTGTACCCGGGTACACTCGTCAAAAAAGTACGATCAGAGATCACAGAACTCTCATTTTATCTCTTCAGTGGGGTCAAAATTCAACAAATTTATCAAAATCAGTAAAAACAATCAATTTTCAGTATCTTCAAGTGTCGTATCCAGCAAATTTTCAGTATCTTCAAGTGTTGTACCCTGCAACTTTTCAGCAAGTTCTTCATAATTCAAATCCGCGTAAGGATTGTTGACAAGGTCGTCAACACCGTTTTTGTAAGTTTCATGGTGTTTCCGGGGTGAAGTTCTCTTAAATTTGTCCCAGCCATGTGCCCTGATAGTTTCAGCATCCCAGCCATCGAGGTCGTTGTTGGCTAGAAGGCAGATGTACTTTCGCTGGACGGGGGTGAAGGAGGCGATTGTTTCTTCTGGAACGGGCAAAATTGGCTAATAATGACAAAAATGGTGAAAGCTTACTGTAATTAACGGCCAAACGGGGGTTCTGGAGGACGGGTTCGAGGCCAGGGATGGGTTTGTAGTATTTGCAGACGAGGAAATGCTCTGGAATTGAAATTTTATATATAAAATTTACAAAATATGATGAAAAAAGCTAACCTGTGCTATCAGGCCGACTTGACGAAGGCTTATAGCAGTAAACTTCCTCAAAGAACTGCATAAATGTGATGACAGTGAAGTTGACCCATTGAGCACGGAAAATTTTCGAAACGAAGTGCCCGCCTGGCTTCAAAACGGACATAGCTGTCATAAATGCCGGATAAATCAGTTGAGATTGCATCATTTCATCATATCCATGGAAGCCTGTCACATCTGGAGCCCCATCACAGACGACGATTCCGGCTTGCTGCCCTCCAAGGGCATCGATGATGGCCTCGATCGTTTCCTGTTTAGTCAAATCGCCCTGGATGATGTGGACGCCGGGAATCTCGGACATTGGCTGGATGTCGATCGAAACGACCCGATTTCGCCGCCAAATGATTTCCCCGGAGGCAGTTTCGACGCTGCCATTGGGTAGCAGAAACCCGCCTTCTTGAGCTTTCAGAAATTCGGCCTCATCAGCATCCCGATAGGGCTTCATCAGCTTCGATAAGACCTGGCTCCATGAACCCGGGGCCGCGCAGAGATCGACGGCAGTTTCGACGCCTGAAATAGCAAAACTCATCATAAAACTGACTTTTTATATATAATTTCCCCACCTTCGAACAGATTGTACGTGGCATCACATTCCATAAGCTTGAAAGCACTACGAGCTCGGAATCCAAGCTCTTTGGCCTTGCGATAGTAGATGTCGCGCTTGTCGGATTTTGTCTTACCCATTTTGATGCCTAAAAAAGACAAATTTATATATAATCCTTTACCGAAAACACGCATTATCGGCTCGTGAATCCATTGGCAACACAAAAAGGGTTATTACATTTAAAAACAGCTTTATTTTTGTAAGAATAATGACAGTTTAGGGTTGCGCTGAAACTTTTTCAGATGCGTTGAGTTTGGTTCGCGGTGAGAGTTACTTTGTGCTCGTTTAGGATGGTTGTACGCAAAAGTAGCGACCTGTCACATGCGACGGGTCGCTACTTTGCGTGCGAAAACGTTTCCTACAAAATTCTTGCTTACAGTTTCTTGACTTTGTCAGTTTTCTACTTCATCGAGATGTCTGGATCAGTTTTCATGATTTTAACCAAAACAAGCGCAAAATAAGCGTTCAGTTTTGTTTCTGTGGATGCACTTTTATAAATTTTAACCAAAAAAACCATCCCACGAGATGCATGGCAAAAAGCCATAAATTTGACTTACAACAACGTTTATAATTACTGACTACAAGTTTTACTGCATCAAAAAACGTTTTTAATGTGTACATTAGCCTTAAACTTTGCCAATTTTTCAAAATGGCATCAGATGACGAAACAGATTTACGGAAGTTGCACTTTTCCAAGCTCAAAGTACCAATCAGAATGTCAGAAGTTGCACTTTTGCAAGATCCGCGGAGAGCATCTCGATCACGGCGATTTCGATCGGAACAACATAGCTACATGGTGAAAAGTGCATTGAACTTTCTAGTGCAACACTTTTGCAAACTGCAATGGCGTTAAGCCCGGAGGGTGCCAAAGGTCGATCAAGTTGCATGAAATGGTGTTAAATCAGTGAAATCATAGAAAAACAAAAGTTTATTTCGGTTTAATCGCTGTGTTTTATCATAGTTGGCACAATCATGTTTGTTATTCAAGAAAGTTGATTTTCCAATGATCAACATGGAAGCTACAGTAATCTGTCAGTGGTTTGACCTGTATATAAGCTGGTCGCAATCACCAGAATGAAGTCAAATCTGCTTTTCGTCAAGTTACAGTATGCTTCGTCGCCTTGTTTCCGGCTTCTCGTTCCCACTGATCCAAACGGCTTCCATCTGTGCCGAAGCCCATTACACTCCCATTAAGAAACAGGAAAAGTGTCCTGAAGGCTATCTTCGGCATCCGGATCCGCTGAGCCGTGAAGTCGTCATCAAGGGGTACAAATCCCGAACTGGAAGGCTCATCGACTTTGTGAAGGCAGACATCCGTGATCGCGATATGGCCGCGCAGTTCTTCTGTGAGGAGTATTCGGCACACAACAACTGTTGCCGTCATGCGAGTAGGTTTTCATGTTTTTATGAACTATTTTATAGCATCATTAATCAGAAAAATGGTGCCAATTAAAGAAAAAACTCAAAAAGTGTCATTCCAGACATGACTTTCGAAGATTTCGAATGCATGGCCGCACCCGGTACCGACCTCATGCTTGACCGCGGCGATGTCTTCATGGCTTTTGACGGTGATAAGCTTGTGGCCACCCATGTGAGTTTCAAATGCTCGAATTTTTAATCAGTTGGGGGGTTGCTTTCAGCTCGTTTCGTACTACTATGAGGACCAATTTAACGACATTTTCCATGGCGAGCTTCCAGGTGACCCTAATCCGACTTTCAATGTGAAAGATGACTATGCCGATCGTAAGTTTTGGCTTTTCGGCAGATTTTGAGGTAGTTGGAACGTTTTAGTGATCAAAACCTACAACTTCAACCCGGCAATGAACCGATACATGGCCCTGCTGGACACCATCCAGCCCCAAACCGGCAAATTCCTCCCAAAAGGGGTCAAAGCCCTCGGAATCAACGAAGTTTTGTCTGTTTTACCGGAGTACCAAAAGTAAGCCACCCTCTTTTTACCACCATGTGACTGCCAACTGTCACCTTTTATTATGACCCCATATCGAAAAAAGTCATTCCACAACAAATTGCGCACTCTATAATGGTCTTTAAACTTTTATGACACTACATAACTTCCAGAGACGGCATTGGCTACACAATGCTATCCCTCGGCGACGCCGAATGCATCAAAAGGGGTATCAGTCACATTGCCGGGTATGCCCTCGCCGTCGGAACGCAGAAAATCTGCAAAGAACTCGGTTATGATTCACTTTACACCTTGCCATACACTGACTTTAAAGAAAATGGCACCCCAGTGTACGCTAATCTGTACGATGGCGCGATTGTTGCTGATTCGTTGGTGCGTGCACTCTAGCTTTTTATCAAAGTCCAAACAACCATCAGTGTCTATGTCTGTGCGAATGCGAAATTGGTTTTAAAGCGCTATCACGTTAATGAGAGGAGGAAAAAAAAATAAATAAGCTAAAATTGAATTGAATTGTGGCGGCGGCAAGAAGCCAAGTCGCTCAAATAGGAGCCATTAAAAAAGGCAGCTGTCTTATTTATTGTTTTTATTGGGATGGTGGTGGAGATCGGAGGGGCCGATTGGGCCATAGGTGCATTTTGATTTGAGTTATTTCGTTTTTTGGGGTCATAAGAGCAAGTTGAGTGTTAGCTAACATGTGAACCAGCTTATCGAGCATCGTTCAGACTCATGTGTATCGGGGCAAGGAGGAGGAGAGGCTAGAAGTGGCTGGGGTTGGGGCTGGAGGGTTGTCATTATCTCAGGGTAGTAGTAGTCGGCAGGGGACGTCGTACAGCTAATGTATTATAAGACAAAAAAGCACGGGACTTTTGGCAGTCGCCATTTTGGTCTGGGGTTGAATTTTTTTCAAGGTCGGTCCAATTTCACGTCAAGTCAAATGTTGGAAATTGAATACTTTTTTTTGCCTCGCCTATTTGGTTGAAATTGGCCTTTCAATTGCCGCCAGGCCGTCGCCCTTTTATCGAGTGCGAGTGAGACATTGTGCGCGATGGTGTGAAAAACTGGCCCTTCGCGGAGTCCCAATTGTTCAACTTTGCTGGTTGTTGCCCTTGAACCACCTCTCGGCTGTCAAAACCCCTCCGTTCAACCAGACAGCTTTGTTTTTTGTCCGGCCCCGTGTCTCGCGCTACTCTGTAATACGTTTGCTATCTTTTCTTTGCTTGCTTCCTTCCGCCTTTCTAACACATTGATTTGTTTAGTAATGCACCGAGTTTGCACGCACCTGTAGCGCATCGCATCGCAGACCCCCGCCACTGCCAGCCATCACGCAACAATTGTGCTTAATCACACTTTTCGCCTAAACGTATCTCTCATGATGGCCCTACCCCAAAGGCAGCGTTCATGCCAGGGGCACGGGATTTTCGACCGGTTTATCCACCTTGGGTCTGTTTAACGGTGGGGCTTATCCCCGATCATCCCTGCTGGGCGTGCACGTTTTATGACCCCATTTAAGTGCAATCATTTTACAACTTTACTCATTTGCACCTCTATTCCAGGCGAACGATGTCATCAAGCCCGCCGCATCCCGACTTTGTCAGCCTGAATATCAATCGATACGATGATGGATCGGTGAAGGCCTCCGAGCCCCGCGAGGTTCCCGGCTTTGACGGGCTCTTCTGGACGTTACGTGTGTATCCGAACGGCCGCGACGAAAAACAACTCAAAAAGTTTTGTGATGTCTTTTTACACATTTCTGGAGGGCCTATCAGGGTTAAGGCGACTGTCATTTTGGATGAGACTAAAAGTAGGCTTGTTTACATCATTAAAAGCACTTCAAAATGGCAAATTTCAGAAACCCTCGACGCAATCTTCCAAGCCGAAGACGAAATCGGCTTCCCGGACTTCTGTCTAACTTCCCATCTCCGACTCCTCCCCGGCGAAAACCAATTCAACTGCATTGTAGCCTTCGAATCGGTGTCCGATCCGGCCCTCTGGGTGCCCCGCCCCTATGAATTCGTCGATGAAGCCAAGGACAACACCTGGGACACTGAATTCATCGTTGGTGATAGCCGTATCAAAGTCCATCGCGGCTTTTTATCCATGACTTCCTCCGTTTTCGACGCAGAATTCAACAATGCCAATGGCAAGGAGAACACAAACACCGTAACTATCGATGATTTCCCCTTTGAGGCAGTGAAAAACTCGGTAGATTACATCTATGGCCATGATCTGGGCGCAAAGACGCCGGCGGAGATTGTTGATGTGCTTCGGTTTGTCCGGAAGTACTCCATTGACACTGCTATCGTGAGGTTTTTACACTTTTCCTCCCTAAATAAGCCCTAAATCTTATCCGAAAATCAATCCAACCCCTAGAACTCATTCCAGGCCAAACTCGAAGCCTGGCTCCTCCTCAACATCACGCCCGAAACCTTCCCAGTCATCGCCAAGTACGCCTGGGAGTACGAAAACGCCGAAATGCAGGCCGAGTGCTCGCGTTTCTACGCTCAAAACATCGAACAGCTCAAAGATTTGACCGAATTAGAGTCGTCGATTATCACTGGCATCGAGAGCTTCAAACTGTAAACATGATCTGATAACCCCGCGACTTACTTTCCTTACTGGCAGCACTATCACTCCCATGTTAGAGGCCTTATTGACTTATTTGTGTTAAGACTTACGACTTAAGTTCAAATAATTACTGTATCCGTGTAAACATGTTTATTATTGCCCGTGTTGAAGTTATATTTTGATTGTAATAAAAGCGGGTTCTGTTAAGCAGCTTTAAAAGGGCACATTTGGGATGGAGATTGCCTTTGAGGATGGGGGCGGAGCTTAGGAGGGGTTGAAACACCTACATTGCCTCAGGGCATTTGGCTTGGAATGGAAACTTATCAGGTGTGTTTTGCTAAAACACGTCCCTGGCCGACATTACTCGAAAAACTGTCAATTGGAATCCCGATCACAGCCGCTGTGATTTTGGCTTTCCTGGCCAATGCCTACATCGCCGCGATCATCCTGACCCGCCTCAGGGTCATGATCATAGCCGGAAAGATCCACTACCTCCTCGCCAATGTGTGCTTAGCCCAATGCATCTACCTATCAGCTCACTTTCTATCATCCCTGCCATCCATATTTTCGCCTCAACCCATTTACAATGAACCCGCCATGCTGATTCTGGCCGCCCCCAACACAATCGGCTACTATACCGTCCTTCTGTCCAACTTTTTCATCGCCATCGACAGATTCGTCTCACTCTTCGCGGCGACCTTCTACTCCAAACAGGCGACAACCCTCGGAATAGTTGGAATCAGCCTAATCTGGCTGCTTTCGATAACTATCAGTGCCCTGCAGGCCGACGCCGGCTGCCACAAACGCTTCAACCAATGGCTTATGGTCTATTCATACGGGTGTAATGGCGCTAATTGCGGCCGGCCATTCATCCTGGGCCTGACCTTTGACGACTTTTTGACTTACTTCGGTCAGAGCATCTGTAGCCTCATGTTTGTCCTATATCTGCTCTGTTTTTTGAACATTGCCCACAAACAGAGGCATCTAAATGCGTCAACCACGCGGAACAAACGCAATCTAATGGTGGTAAGCGCACTTTTATGCCGAATTGACAAGGAAACTTAAACTTTACGTGTTATAAATTATGTTTGATGGCTTATTTAGGGCCCCTTGACCGTAATGACGTTGCCAGTTCATGAAAAACACGTGTTTTTTCAGGTCATTCAATTCTTCTGCATTTTCTTATTTCAATGGGCGACGTCAACGTGTATATTCCTCGGATTCAGGCTATTTGGAAATTCATTACTAACAAGTTTCTTTGTCAATTTTGCCGGAATCTTCAACGCGGCCGTGAATGCACTGTGCCTGCTTTGTTTCAATCGAAAACTACGGTCACACTTCCGAGCTTCATGGTTCGCATCCCAGGTTTTGAAGACCGTGGGAGCCCTGACACAAGCTTCGCCCAACTTTGGAAGCAAGATTTCCACGGTGAGCCCGCTACCACCGGCTTCGGTGCCAACGAGGAGTCGACCGATGAAAGTACTCGCTGCAAATCGGGGGTGATTGCCGTGGGAAGAACATTGTTTCAAAGTTCATTTGGAGTGTAAAATCGTACTATCTGTAAATAAATTTGAACTTTCTTTATTCCAAAAAGTGGAACAGCACATGTTTGTAACAAGATAAGCGTAAAAAGTTCTAGTTCAACCAAACGTGCACCAAATTTTCCATGTTTATTGAAACTGGTAAAAACATAAATTTACACAAAAATACTCAAAAATCAACAATTTATCCACCTGATACAGTACATCACGCCAAATTCAAACTCTTAACAAGCTCTGTTTCTTGTGGCGTAAGCGAGGAATGCTTCAAACCAAGCAATTCACCGACGATCCGCATCATCGATATCAAGCACTTTGGGTATTCGGCATTGAATGTCTGGTAGAATGCGAACAAAACAATCACAGCAACTGACAAATCGCCTTTGACGTGAAGCGAGACATCTCGAAAGACGACATAGTACGGATCTTCGGCAGGTTCAGCCAGTCGGACAATGCACGGCACATTGACACCGGATTTCTCGAGTAGTTTGATGGCTTCGGAGATGGAAGATATGTGCTGAAATAATAAAAAGTCAATAGTTTATGGCTATAAAGAATGTAAAAAACCCACTTTAAAGTCATTGTAGAAAAACGGTGAAAGTACATTTTCAAGCGAAAAGTGATAGGCAGTCAGATAGATCATAAGAAGACTTGCATGGCACTTTCGATCTGCATCCGACGGGACCTCGCTTATGGCAAAGATGACTTCAAGCTTCGGCTTATCCGGATTCAGTTGCAACAAGACGCTGAGGTAATCGTAAACAGGGCCGGTGATTCTGTGGCTGAAGGTGCTGGTGCCAGGTGCTGTTTGGCTGAAGTCGTAGATGGCCTGAAAATTAGAAGTTTGTTTCAAAACTTGGAAAAAAGTGGTGAAACTTACAAGGTTCTGGTCTTTGAGGTAGTCGGGGTATTGTTGCAACATGAGGAATGGGTCCAAGGCGGCTAAACCCTTCCTATGAAACCTGAAAATAGACTTTTTCAATCACACAAATCCCATTTTATCGTCAAACTGACGAAGTTTTCGCAATCAAATCCCTACGCTCATCAGAACCCGCTTCAGAAGCTTCTAAAGCCGCATTCAATTCGCCGATATCATCAACCTGCTCCAAAAATGATTGCTTCGAGCTCGGTCCAGCTTCGCCCTCCTTCCGCTTTCGCTTTCTTCGCTGAATTCCCATGTTTTTGGTCATTGAAGAGGTCATGTTGTTACACGCCATGTCGAAGGAACCTCTTTTCCGGGCAACGGAGACCAATTGGTCCTGAAACATTGCCAATATCGACAAAATAGTTATAAAACCTAGATTCAACTCACAATATCCCAGCCATAGGGCCCAACAATGGCAATCATGAAGTCCCGACGTTCAGTTTTTGTCGGTTGATACTTGTTCCCGCAAATGGACCCCAAATAGTAAGCTGCCCGGCGTCGGAAGAATATTTCCTGCTCTGTTAGTAGTGGGATTCCGGCTTCGATGCGTTCGACGATGTACATGGCATCGTGGAAGACGTCCCGAAGCTTGGCTTCACGGATGGTGACTAACGGGTGCGATGGGACGTTTGAGGCTATGGCGGGCTTGTACTGTAACTATATTTTTTATAAAAATCTGACAAAATTATAACCATACTCGAACATTTAGCGGGTTGGTGGTTGATGCCGATGGCTGTGGGTTAAAATCTGGAATCTGGGGCGAAGTTGGTTCGAGTTTGGGTGATGGCAGGGGTGCCGGTGGCGGTGGGATCTAGAATTGGCATAAAATTGGTGTCTGAACTCAACAGAAAATGAAAGTTTACCTGAACAAACACCGACAACGAACAAGGCGGAATCGAAATCCGATCAGACAAGGCCAACTTGATCTGCTGGTCGCCAATTATCCGCTTAACGGTAACAATGTCCTTCTGCTCGAAGCCAATGCCCTGCACCACAGTCACGACGATGGCTGGATAGGTGCCTGGAGAGTCACAACTGCCGAGGAATTCGCCGTCATCGGCGCTGTAGACAGAGACGGAGAACTAAAAACAGCAATGTAAAGCGGTGTTTGAAGTCAGCTTGACGCCACTTACTTCGTTACTCATCGGGAAAGACACCAATTCCCCAATATATCGATAAATTACTCGTAACGGTTTCGCGTTTGTTGAAAAATGGAACGACAAAACTCACGAGAGATGAAAACTAACAAGGGAGGTATTTATACTAGTTGAAACGGATTTGGATGGGACAAAAAACTTAGATAGTACTCCCATATCTAAGACTTTTCCCAAAATATTAGCTGCTATTGCGCCCTGAGGGCCGAGAAAAATGCCGTCAAAGTTCGAAAATTTGAATTTATGGAGGGCCATAACTTTTTTTTAAATCGGCCGCTTGCTACGCCGTTTAAAGGGTAATTTTACCCTATTAGGGCCTACAAATCCTGAAAAATTTAAATCGATCGGACGTTACACCTTTGAGTTATGGTCGTTCAAAAATTCATGAATTTCAAAGTCTCATAACTCCAACCTGTATCCTCGGATCAATTCGATTTTTTAAGGATTTGTAGGCCCTAATAGGGTAAAATTACCCTCCAAACGGCGTAGCAATCGGCCAATTTAAAAAAAAGTTATGGCCCTCCAAAAATTCAAATTTTCGAACTTTGACGGCATTTTTCTCGGCCCTCAGGGCGCAATAGCAGCTAATATTTTGGGAAAAGTCTTAGATATGGGAGTACTATATAAGTTTTTTGTCCCATCCAAATCTGTTTCAACTAGTATAAGTACTTCCCTTGTAAGCACATGCAATGGTCATACTCCGCATGTTTAGAGTAGCAAACACCAATGTGTGCACGCGTATACACCAGTCTCTCGCTTCTCTTCGCTGATGTTTACGTGCGAACCTACGGCGTTCTGGCTGTAAACAGGGTGCCTGCAGGGGGTTGAATCAATACCGGAGAATACACCGTTAAAACTGGAAAACTACTTTTTTTTAACAATTTTTATTACCGTTTTGGATTTTTAATGAAAACAGCAGTACTGATATTTTGAACTGCGCAGTGGCTTATCAAGAGTAAACTTTTGAACGAAATGAAAGTTGTCAAAATGGTTAAGTTTTCAATTTTTATTGTTTTAATGAAACTTTGAAGCGTTGAAAACTGTAAAAACCGGTTTAAAAAACGATGCTTTTTGTGTTTTCGACAGTTCGCACACTGCTTCCTTTGAACGAATATAACGTCATTTGCACATTTGATTGAACGCAAGCTTGCAACAAATATACATGTGCAAACGCAAAATTACTGTTCATGGTCTTTCTAATGCTTTGTTTCAGTTCGTAAGTCGATCAAACTGTCAATTGATGCGTCTAAATGACCATCTACAGTATCCATATCAAATCAGATAACGTGTAAGCCATTTTGTAACAACTTGGCAAAACAAAAACTTCCAACATTGCATCACCTCGTTCATTTTTGATGACTGCTTCCATCCCAACCTCCCCCCGCCAGCGGCTATCCTACCGTTTTCGCGCTGGGAGCGGTCGCGTGGTGTTGGGGAGGTCGCAGTTTCTCGCTTGCACGCGCCCACAGCATGCGGAAAGGAGCGAGCGCTGAACAACGCACACACCCCGCAGCACTGTGTTCCTTTCCGTTCGCCTTGGCTGTGGCCCCATGCTTTCCGACCATTCCGTTAGCTTGTTTTGCTCCTTGCATGTTCCAGCGTCTGTGTTTTCGCGATATTCATTTCCCGAAACATCATAAAAGTTCAGTTTGGCCATGCTGTTTCAAATCGGACCCCCACAGTGGTGGCTTCATTGGACAAGATGCATCGCAGTGCATCGACACCCTCGTGACTGCGTGCATGCATGTGCACCTCGTGCTTGTCGCCCAGGCTTTTTCTATCTGATTGGTCTTTCGTGAATGGAAAAACTAGCTCCCATCCCTTTCTCTGTTACATAACTACTGCTTTTGCTTTCGTTTCTTCAAGGCAAACTTCTCCAAATCAACCTTTCAGACATGATCGACGAACTCGACGTCCAAACCCTCCTCGAAGACCCGATCGATCATGAAACCCTCCACATTCAGACGGCCACAATCGATATGGCCGTAGCCTTGGGCATCTTTCTGCTCAAACTGGTTTCTGTCATTGCCGGAGTCGCTGCATTCGGCATCAGTGCGCAGATGATCGATTTTGACGTTGAAAAAGTGAGTTTAAACAGCGTTTTTATATATTTTTCTTTACTCTAACATCACAAAACTTTAGGTCCTCTACATTTTCTACCGTAAAACCGAAGCCGAACTCGAAATTGAAAGAATGGCAGCCGAGATCGCCGTCTACGACAAGGAGCTTGCCTGCATGTCTGAAATGGACGAATTTGCAAAGTTTCACAGAAAGAAGCGTGTTCGTGACCGCCTTTTCGATGAATACACCGCTAAAGGTAAGCCCCTTTCCCAAAGTTTCCATTTTCATAAATAAACTTCCAGCCGGCACCGCGAAACAGTCAACAATGTACAACAAACTCAAGCTAAACATCATCAGTCGCGTCATTATCTTCCTGTTGACCGTGTTCTTCTCCTACGTTTCCCGCGACATCGTTATCGCCGAAATCCCGACCAATGTGTTTTGGCCATTCAACTTCCTGCTTACCTTCCCATGGGTCTTTGCGTCGAGTGTGGGGGATCCGCCACGTAAGTTTAACGTTTATCATTGAATTTTATCAGAAAATTGATAAGAATTTGTTGATTTTTTAGAAACCCCGGTGACGCTGTTCAACTTCTGCGTCCTGTTTTCGATCACCTATCGAGCCTTTTTGACCCAATCATTAAGGAACAAGGTTGCGGCGGGTAAAAAGTCGCAGTGATAATCAGAAATTGGTGTAAAGTTAATTTATTTGGGTAATAATAAGCGCCTTATTTATTGCAACGGGTTAGAGTACCTCATTTATCGTGTTATTCATTTACTTGTGAAATGGTTAAAGAAAGAGACACTTATTGTTTGTGTTGGAAGTTCGATGTACTATGGGTTTTGACCCTAGGTTTACTTTTGTGAATTGAGGTTACTGTATTACTGTAGGCGCGTGTTAGTTTTTGATGATAATCGTGATTGATTGGGGCGCGATGTTAGTCTATTTCGGTAAGTATTAGTTGAAAAGTACCCTTTTGGCTTACTGTGGCTTATAAGATTACGGTAGGATGTCCAAAATGGCGCTTTTCAAGCGCAAATCGAAAAAAAAACACGCGTTTTTGAAGCTTTTCATCCATTTTTTGCACAGCCAGTCGATCGAACACCTGTCTCGCGCGCCGCATCCCCCCTCTCTCGCCAATTTGGCCCCCATTGCCTGTTGTTTTTCGACCACCCCCTCATATCCACTCATTGTCACCCTTTCGATTAACCCGTAACCCTCTCCAAAATGTCTGACGAATCCGATATTTCTCTTGTTGACGACCATGCTTCCGCCCCGCGTGACCAAGCTAAGCCTTCTGAAGCCGCTAAACCCGCTTCAATCGAACTTGACAAGGAAAACATCCCCAACCCCGATGAACCCGAGATTGTCGATTACCCTCAAGACGGCGAAACCGATGCAGAAAAGGGTAAAATCTCTTGGATCGAAGATTGGTGTCGTGACCAATTCAAAAGGGCGAACGCTCAGAATGCCATCCCGGTCAAAGCGCCCGAAGAACCTGAGATTGTCGATCATCCTTACGATTTTGAGGCAGAAGCCGCAAAGGGTAAGACAATGTCATCTGTCTTTTGAAATGCTTATATCTGCACGCACTGGGGAAGAACGCTTTGATTTGATTGTTATACTTTTTTGTAATTGACCTTTTTTGAATGATTATTCAAGTTTGATCGATTTCAGCCATGGAAACCCCGCTCGAAATCACGAACATTGCCTTCAATCAAGACGCGTCGAGCTTGACAGTGTGCCACGACGGGGGCTTCTTCGTCTATGATCTCCAAAAGATAGACCGGACCAGTGGTGCCCTTGATCTCGTCTTCAAATCCGTCGACAATGAAAAGACCATCATCGTGGAACGCCTCTTCAAGTCCAGCCTTGCCATGATCGTTTCCGCCGAGAACAGCCGTCGTCTTCGCGCGTACCATTTCCAACGTAGGGATGAGATCCTGAATCAGGTCTACACCTCTGCGATTAAGGCTGTGAAGCTGAATCGGCAACGGATTGTCGTTTGTCTGGAGGAAGCGATTCATATCCACAATGTTAGGGATATGCGAGTAAGTTTGACTGTCTTTACCTTTTAACTTTGTCTAAGTCAGCCTCTTCAGATCATCCACATGATCCGTGACACTCCCTCGAACCGTGAGGGCATCATGGACCTCTGCTCCTCCGACACGAACTGCTACCTCGCTTATCCCGGATCAGTCACCCACGGCCATGTCAACGTTTTCGACGCCGATCGACTCACAGCCACCTGCATCATCGCGGCCCATGACGCCCCTCTGGCTGCCTTGAAGTTCAATTCCGATGGCACCAAGCTCGCTACCGCGTCCATCAAGGGCACTGTCATTCGTGTCTTCGCCGTCGTTTCTGGAGAACGTCTCTTCGAATTCACTCGAGGTATTCGTCGCAGTGTTACGATCCATTCATTGGCCTTCTCCATCGATTCCAAGTATCTGTGTTCATCCTCCAACACGGAAACCGTCCATGTCTTTTCCCTAGAGCGTGCCGATGAAACCCGTGCCGCTTCGAGCACGCAGAAGACAGAAGAAGCCGCTGCTGAACAAGGCTGGCTGGGCTACATTACGAGCCAGGCTTCGAACTACCTGCCTCAACAAATCAATGAAATTATGCTTCGTGAGACTTCCTTCGCGACGGCACGCCTCCCCATGGTAGGCAAGAAGACTTCCTGTGCCATGCCTCGAATCGGCAACAAGGACTACCTCGCCGTGACTAGCACTGATGGCTTCCTCTTCTGCTACTCCCTTCCGACCGAAACCGGCGAATGCACCCTCGTCCGGCAGTACAAGGTCGGCCCCGAGGCCGCCGTGGACCCCGACTATGCTGGCGAGAGCCGGATCATCTCTGCTGCCTCTGCGGCTGGACCAGCGATGTATCCGTCCCTTCCCCGGGATATCAAGGTGGGTTTCGGCCATTTGATGAATACCCTTCATCAAACGTTCTTCCAGACCCCCGAAGGCGGCTCCTCCCCTGGTCCTGGTCTCGGCACAACGCCTCCGGTCACGAGCTCCCTTCCCGGATCCCTCAAGCCCAATAGCGTCGTGTCTCCGCCGTCCCCGGTCGGAAGTGATAGCGGCTCGTCCGTGGGCCGTGTCTCGCTCGGCGGTGGCTCCCATAGCAGTGGCGGCGCCGGCTCTGGTGGCGATGACAACCTCCACCACTCCACCGGCACCTACGATGACAATTCGGACGACGAAGACTTCCCGCCCCTCAGTTAAGACGCCCTCCAGCGAAACAGAAACGGGACTACCTTCAAAAATTACATTTTTCATTGTCGTATTCGTTCTTTTGCGCCTTTAAGCCAGTCAACGGAATCTTGTGATAGCGTCGATCGAACTTGTCTTTTCATCTTGTTTTCCTCAGCGTATTGCTTTTGTAATGTGTCTAAGTTGCGCGGTTCTGTGTAGTTTTTGGCCTTTTCCACAATAAGTTCCAGGATACGTCTTTTTTGCCTGTTCGTTAAGTGTCTTTTGTTTTCAAATTTTGTCATTTTGTGTGTTTTTTGTTTCACTTTGTGCGCCGGTCCGCTACAAGGACAAGCATGGTCGGGGACCAAGCTTTTGTATATTCTGTACATTTTATCATTTTGGAATCTCAATAAAGAAAGAAAAACGAAATTTTGAACTGTTTGAAAGGTACATGACATAACAGAAAAGCCAATGTAACATACAACCAATGAACAGATGAGTGAAGGCTTGTCGGGATGAAAAATGAGATGTTTTTTGCAAACAGGTGATCCATAAGATTGCACACAACATGTTTTGATGGATCGTCATGGATAAAGGTAGCATTGTCACATAGATCATTCGAAAGCGGATTCGAGCTTGAAGCGGTTTGACATGAAAATAATGATACACCTATCAACTAACCAAAGTTAACGTTCAACGCTGTTCAGAAAAACATATGTTCTAACTTGGGGGCTAGATCTGGCCAGATGTTGTGTTATGGCCGGCAGTCATAAAGGTTTTATTAAAAATGCACAATCGGATTGCAAAGTAAATGCACGAAAAATGGCTGTCCGAAATAAGCCATTTTTGCTGCGTTTACCCATGACTTGTGCAGTCGAGTCTTGGCGAAAGCGCGGCTTTTCGGGATCATGCACAAGCTTGTTGATGATGAATGGCTTTGGTCAGCGGTTATAATGCGCGTAGTATGTTTTGCCTCTTTGGTGCTTTCGTTTTAACATTTTGTAATATAAATTTGGATGGACGGGCGTCGAGATCGGTAATGAAGCCTGTAAGTAGTGAGAGATGGGTGATCCGGTTGCCATCTTTCGAAGATGCTGCACCGACCTCGTCCGTAGTACAAACATAATGGCCCAAAATGCCGCCCGTTCTGGCCACGTTTATGAAAATATCGCTCCGATGTCTCCTCTGGAAGTCGAGTCGGATAGTCGCATCCATGGCGTCTCCGGATACGTTTTGTCCAACGTTATAACGATTATTCTTAGATGAAACCAAAAAGGTTGACATTTACGTCAGACGTTTTTTTGCGGTGTAAAGACAAGCGTTATAACGTTGCAACTTGGAAGTTTGTAGGCAAGCAAGCTTGGTTCTAAAAACACTCCATTTACCGATTTTCCAGTAGGCCTGCTGATGGGTCATGCAGGCGTTCTCGTAAAAAAGCGAATTACCCAGCAGGGTAAGAAATTTGCGGTCCAGCAACTTTCAGTTACATTCAAGTGACCGATCCCCTGAGGCAAAATAAGCCCAACCACCTCTGAATCACATTAATTTGACCCAAAATCGTCCCACATCAACCTTTCCACATTCCCCCTGACTCACTCGAACCCCCAGGCTATCATACTGTAGCCGCGTGCACGTTGCCTGCAAGCGTCATCGCAGTCCCAGCACGCGAACTGCGGGACGATGGGAGACGAGCTGCAGCCGGCGGCCCTGCAGTCAGCGCGCGAATGGGTCCCTCTTTCTCCGCTTCCACCCCTAATTTCGCGATGCCTTCTTCGTTTGAAGCCCATCTTTTTCCATTTCCGGCACCCCAAAGCCCCTCTTGACTGATTCCCGTAAAAATCGGCGTTTCAAACGACAAAAATCCATGTCAAAAAGCGATTTTTGTGATCCATCCATGCGCGCAACGTGCGAGCAGGCAAGTTGGGGTCGGTCGGCTGTTCTGCGTCGTGAGGAAGGCTGCGTGGTTCGTTGCGAGCGCTTCTCTGTCCGCGTCGCTGCCCTGCCAGCGGCGGTTGTTGTCCAGCGGTCCGCCCGTGGCGGTAGTAGCATGCGGGAAAAGAGGGGGGAAAATGGACGAATTTGAAGGCTTGTTGATTGTTGTTCGTTTTTGGCTGGGTTTGGGTTTTTGGGACGGTTTTTATGACAGGGTTTTGGGAAGTTAGCATGTTTCTTCTATATCTCGTTGTCCCCAACCTCAGAAGTCTTTGTAAACCTGTTTTATGTAAATTCTGACAAATTTGACCTTTCGCAAAAAATTTCAAATTTGTAAAAATTGTTTTTGCTTTTTCTAAAGTCAATAATTTTCTTTTTTTGTATAAAAAACGCCCTCTATTTCTACCTTGTAAATGTTTGTTGTGGTCACATTACTCACTTCCCTTCATTTTAAGCAGCGCGCCTCACAGTATCCTTGCGGGTCCCACCGCGAAAGCTTGCACCGCGCGTGTTTTGATTTCTGTCTACCTTTTCTCGACATCGCCTTATATCGCAATCGCTTTTTCAGGCCATCGGGTAATCAGCTTCATTCTTGCTGTTTCCTAATGACCACCATTGGCACGCCGTCGGCACCGCCAATGCTGGGGGACCAGGATGCGGAGGCGGATCAAACCTGTGATGAGGAGCTGATGGATGTTACCCAGAGTTCTGAAAATTCCGGTGAGGCCGAGGAGGAGATGGAAGTTGGTGATGGTGAAGCTGACCTGACCAATGATGATACCTTTCCTGCTGCTAGCAAGTCCCCGAAGTCTACGACCGCCCCAGCTGAACCCGAAGTAATCACGCTGGGTGATACTGACGATGAGGAAGACTTAAGGCGACGACGGGCAGCGAGGCGGATGGACCGTATCCGAAGAAGGGGGGCGACAAAGGCTGCTCCGCTAGCGACGACCTCTGATGAGGAGGAAGATGCACGAAATCCGGTGATACGGACACCATCGCCGGAACGGTCACCGTCTCCTCATAGGTTCCGTATGGTCCAAATCAAACCAGGTTCGACGCCGCTAAGACAAGTCTGTATGTATCGATCAGTGCATGGCATTCCGCCATCGCGATCGTCAGCTCGTGAGGCACCTGTAACAAGGACGGGAGCTCGTACTATGCAACCAAAATATAGATACAGTCCCCATACAGGACTGGTGCCATATCAACCATCATCGTCTGCCCAGAAGCCGCCATCGCGACCGACATCGTCAACTCATGAGGCACCTGTAACGAGGACGGGACCCCGTACTATGCAACCAAAATATAGATACAGTCCACATACAGGACTGGTGCCGTATCGACCAACATCGTCAGCCCAGAAGCCGCCATCGCGACCGACATCGTCAACTCATGGAGCACCGGTAACGAAGACGGTACGCTGTATTATGCAACCAAGTTATAGATACAGTCCACATACAGGACTGACGCCATGGCAACCATCATCGTCAGCTTCGAAGCCACCGCTGGCCTCGCGATCGTCGTCGTCAGCCTCTGATGAGGAAGAAGCCACTTCATCCGCGAAACCGATACCGCAATCGATATCGTCTATCGGGGAACCGGTAATGGCCAAGGACCCCCATGAAAACCTGCCACCAGGAGCTCCAAAGGTGGCGTCGGCTACGTCAATTTGGGTCCCGCCAACGGAGGTTGAGGCAGCTGCCCAGCGTCGAGGTAAGTCTAAAAATATATAAAATATCAAAGTTATATATAAAATTTTCCAGAAGAAGATGAAGAAAATGAAGAAGTGGCCTCAAATGGATCGGAACACTCCCTCTCCAGAGACGGTAGCCCCGATGTTGCCGAAGTGCCCGAAAGGTCTAGATCACGGTCAACTTCAGAGACGTTTTATGAGTACATGGACAATTGGTTATATGGATCTGATTCTAATGCTACACCGCCGCCGCCAGAGCCTATTCAAGCCGCAACACCGCCGCCGCCAGAGCCCATCCAAGTCGGAACACCGCCGCCGCCAGAGCCGATCCACGTCGAAACACCGCCGCCGCCAGAGCCGATCCAAGTCGAAACACCTCCAGAAAGGGCTACTTTGGCCACGCTGACTTCAAAACTCGGCGAAAAGATAAAAAAAATGAACCTCAATGCCCCCGCTTTGAAGGCCCTTCTCAAAAAACAGGACCCAAAACCTGCAACGATTACAATTACTACCCAAAACAAAGCTCAGATACCAGAAATCAAAAAGCTCTTCGACCTATCAACCGACTTCGATGTTAACGAATTCTGCCAACGCACGGGATGCCATCCAGCCGATCACAGATTCATGTTTTTCAACACCAAAGTGGCCATGTCTCCGGTCTGTCAGGCTGTTTTCATCAGAGGCATGGTTCTCGAAGTTGATCGCGGCAACGGCATCGAAAAGGGCAAAGTAAAAAACAACATCAACGGAGAAGTGCTATTGGGCACGGCCAAGGGCGATCTCATCCCAGCCAACCCGTGGGAGGTCACTTGTCGCGAAGATTTTAATGAAGGCTGGGCAAAGTCGGTTTTCATATATATTTGAGCCGTTTTAATGATTTTTTGGGTTTTAGGTACGCTGGCGAATCGTTTTTCGACTACATTGAAGATGTCAAGCCGAAGGAGAAGTGCAATGAGCCGTTACATACCTTCATCAAGGTGATTTTGTTGTTTTTAGGGGTGTTTTTATATATTTATTTTTGCAGAAAGGCCAGTTTTTCGAGCTTATCGACGACCAAAACCCAAAACAAGTCCATATCGTGATCGTGACTAAAAATGCTTGCGGCTTTCTCGATGTTATGACCATTGACAAGAGGAAGTACACTGTCCACATGGCCGATGTCCACTGCAAGCCGATCGGATTCGCAGAAATGCATCCAGAAGACTTTTCTCTCGCTGCAGGGTCGATTGTACCCTCCAGAAGTCAATACGTTCCCGCCTTCTGTTTCGGTGTCGATCCATTCGGGCATCCGGCCAGTCCCAAGGGTTTGGCGCCGCTTTTGACTATGACTTTGAGCTTGTGCCAACATCGATTTGAGGTTTGTTTCGCCTTTTGTTGCAAAACTGTCAAACCAATCTTGTCCTTTCAGGTCGGCCACCTTTTAACTTCCATCGACTCCGAAACCAACCCCCGTCTGATACCTTCCTTCGTTTCAAAGATTATCAATTCCTACTTCTTTGAAATAACCTTGATCGAAGACGTCGACAAGCCGAAGTCAGAATGGAACACCCGTGTAGCCTGGGCATCAGCAATGTTCATCTTCCCCTTCGCTCATGCCAATAAGGAGAAAGTTGGAATGACTTTGCCGAAGGGCCTATCCGGCTATGATAAGCTTACGGTAGAAGAGCTGAACCGCATCTTGAGTCCTGTCGAATTGAAGAACCCTCCGACTACTCGATTCGCGCTTCCGAGCAGCGAGAACCCTGTGACGTCCTTTTTGTGGGATGACGAAGGCGAGGAGACGGCTGAAGTGAAAAACAAGCTTCAACGGAACTTGCTCGAAGTCGTTGATGATGGTTTGAAAGATGCCGTACATCTTGGGCGTGTGGTCCGAGTCACGAAGCACTTTATTTTTGTGTCTTTGGAGAGTTTCAATGAGTTCACGCCGCCGAGGATGTTCAGATACAGGTTTGTTTTTGATTTTGACTTCTTCAAAGCCTAAGTTTTGCCATTTCAGCGACCCGAGACTCCTACCCCTCGGCACCGCCAAAAACTGCGGCTGGAATACAGTAACCCCAGCGATCACCAAAGCCCCGCCCGTCAAGAAGCCGAATACCGACCACCTCACATCTAACCCCGTCGAAGCCGTGGCCAACCCCAACCTCAGTTTCGTCCCGCCATACGTCCTCAGCGAGCGGAAATACTGCCCCAAAATCTACGTAAACAAAACCTGCTTTCACGGCCCGTTCATCGAGGATAACCGTGTCTGGCGCTTCTCGAATGTCTATGGCGAAGGCCCGTTAGACCGTGTCCTCGAAGACCTCGTTTCCGACTTTTCCCAGACCTGTAGACACACCCGCATTTTGAGTCTGATTGATTCCAAGTTTATGACCGATGTCGTCGAACAACGTGCCAAGTACTACTCTACCAACGGCCCCAATGACCGGCAACACAGCGGAAACTGTCAGTTATTTTCCTTCGTAACCTGTACATCAACGGATCGCCTGAATTACTGGCTGAACATTCTCTGCCGAACGGTCGATGCCTGCCCTGGATTCCTGTCTGTATCCCCGCGTGATCCGGCAAAACCGTGTGAATTTGGCTGTGAAGCGGCGACGACGAAGTTCGCTTCTCTGATGATGCCCAAGGTTCACGTGAATACGGCCTACTCCAACTATGTCAACATGGAGAAGGCGAAGCACACCCTCCGTAAGAAGCGAAAGACGATCGTCGAGCAGTTGAAGGAGATAGCGCCGAAACGGCCGAGGATCGATTACGAAAAGGACTACCTTGAATCGGACAATGACGATGCTTCTGACGATGAAGACGCGGATTCTGTCGATGTCAATGCGCCGAGACAGCTTCGCGCGCGGAAGGCTCGCCCGGCTTCGCCTGTGGTAGAGCGTCCAGTGCGTATCAACCGGCCAACAATCACCAGAAGACCTGTGGTTCGAGAAGCGTCTTCAGATGTCGAATCGGAGGATGAGCCGATCGAGGATCTCAATGAAAATGAGGTCCCGTCGCCGTTGGACTTCCAAATGAACGAAGAAGATTCCGACATTGAAATTCTGTCCTCGACCGATAGCAATCCGACGTCAGAGGCACCCAGCCGTCAGAACTCCGTCCAACCGCAAGCGAATCAACGCATCTACCGACCCGCCGCCTCCAAACTCCCGGCCAATGTCACAACAATGAATCGCCAACCACCCCGCCCGGCCGCTGCTCCGATCACGCGACCACATTTGGTTGACATGGAAGAGTCGTATCGTTCGAATCCGACACCGCCTCCTGGACTTCGACCGATCAGACGTCTGCTTCCACAGCCCCAACGGATGCAAATGCCGAACTATCAGCACGGTAAATATGGCCCTATTCTCACTGCTGAACGTCGCTCTATCAGCTTCCGACCACCACCACAAAATGCCAATGGCGATGGCCACTTTACTTCGATGCGGAGTGGTGGAGCTAAAATTAGACTACCCATTAACGAGTACCAGCGACCTCCGATTCGGCCAGCGAACCCGCTCCAAGGATATCGCCAATACCCCTCCCGTGATGGTGTCCCATTGCCGCCACGGCCCCAGGAGTGGAGAAGCCCGAATCCGGTTGATCGGATCTCGCTGAATCGCATGGGTGGCATTACGGCTTCGACTTTCCAGCGCATGGACAACCAACTTCGCCAAGAAGGGCCTCGCCCTGTCCAGCAAGCCTCTCGCCCATCTCCGCAAGGAGAACGTCGCCTGCCTCCGAATGTCCAGGTCGCGTCTCCTAGCGAGCAGATTTCACCAAACACTCGTCCCAGAGAAGCGGTGATCAACGGCAGTCGGTATAATAGATATGTGCCATATGATGAAACGTCTCGAACCTTTTCCATCCGCCAAAAGCCAGCTGCTGGCGGTGCTCCGAGGCCTATTTTGAACTTGGTGTCGCCGAATCCAAGACCGACAACGCCAGCAGGGTTGGTGCAGCTTCCAAGGAATGTCACTATGGCGCCGATGTCGTCGCAGCAGGTTCCGAGGGTCACTTCAATGTCGACTGGACCTCCTCAGCTTTCCAGAGCTGTTACATCTACACCGACAGGACCTCCTCAGCTCGTCAGGGTGGCTACTTCGACGCCAACGGGACCGCCACAGCTTACTAGGGCCTCTGCATCGACGCCAACAGCGCCTCCTCAGCTTTCGAGGGCTTCTACCACGCCGACAGCGCCACCCCAGCTGAAGTCCGAAACGATCACATCGCCGGCGGAAACTCTGCGCTATGACCCTGTGTCGAATCGCTATGTTACGGGCTACTCGCTCAACTCTCTGCAAACCACCGGCTCAGCAACGATAGTCACGCCGCCCCAAGCTGCTCCACTACGCGTTCAGAGGCAAGAAGTACCTGCTCCGAGAGATCAGCCATCCTCGTCAACCCAGCCTCCAGTCATTTTCGCTCGGAATTCGTCATCCAACAACATTCTGAACTTGAACAACTCCGTCACTCGTGTGTATCCGACGAATCGATCTTCGCTAACATCTAACCCCTTATCGATCACACGGCCGACAGCTCTGCATCGACCTCGGTCAGGTGGATTGGCGAATGACCTTGTTTACAAGCCTCGACCACAATCGCAGGGGCCGAGATCCCGGCCATTGACTCCTGTCACTCCGACTCCTACAACTTCTACAAATGGCCCTCGTCCGGCATCTCGCGGTCCATCTAACACGGAGGTTGCTCCCCTGGTATCTCCAAGAAGCGCAGTGCCGTCCCACGTTCAGAAGAAGGATGAATTGCTGAGCCAATTGAGGAACATGTCAAATGAAGCCGTTGGATCGACACCATCTTCGTCTGCTCCAGCCCCATCGCCGAGATCGTCAGCCTCATCGGCATCTGCTCCATCCACATCAGCAGCTTCATCGTCATCTGCACCGCGACCAGCTCCCACGCCTTCCAAGTCCTCGGAGAAACCCGCTGTCGCCCCAAGAGACCCTAAAGCATGGAGCTGCGCTGAGCTTGTTAAATACATGAATGGACACTTTGGCGATGAATCGTTGTCGTCGTACATAGCTGCACATGTAAGTTTTGCTTTCGATTCTGTTTGACAGTTTCATTTAATTTAACATTTCAGAAAATCGACGGTGCCCGCTTTATCGCAATGGAAAAAAGCGACCTTACAGTTATCGGCTACAAACTCGGTCCCGCCCTCAAAGTTCACAAGCTCGCTATGGATCTTCGCAAGCTGTCTGAAAACAGAGAATTATTTTTCACATTACTGGATTCTCCTTAAACTTGTTTTGACTCCTTAACTAATCGGTCTCAAAGTGTTTTGTATTATATAACGGACAAAATTGTCAATACGGATTGGACCTTTTTCTCTTAATAATAAAGTGCATCGATTTTGTTGTGAATACTTATTTTGACACTGTTTTTCGGTTAATTGTGCCGTAATATTGAAATAAATCTTAATTTATATCGGTTGAATGTTATCGTTTGTGTGTCAGATGTCGTCGATGAGTCGCCGAGCCAAGAAGCGACAATTGCAAGCTGAAGCGATGGACGGTAAGGACGATGGCGATGACTGTCTTGGCGGTGTCCAGCTTCGGCCGAAGGACAAGAAGTTCAAAAAGATGCCGAAGATCATTGTAATCGCATGGAAGGGTTCACCGCCGCCAGAAAACACGCTCCTGGACCATGAATTCGCGAATCTCGTCCAATATTGTGCCATTGGCGGTGGGTTCCGGAAGCCGGCATGGTGTGCTATTCGGAATTTCGCGGGAGTCATGTCGACGGTCGTTTTTCGGGTCAATGTGAATGATGCTGTTTTGGTGGGTTTTGGGTTACTGTAGCTTTGGAAAGTTGGAGGTTTACGGGATTGCAGGACGCATTCACGCCAGACAACAAGGACCTCTTCGCCCCGAAGTATTTCACGTTCCAAGGACTGTCAGCCACCATCACCACGGCATCTCGGACGAGTTTCTGGAAATCGCTGCTCCATGTAACGACACCACCGAAGCAGTTGATTGCGAAGTTGGTCCAAGATCGGGGTGACCCTTTGGAGAAGGCGCGGGCCATTGCTAGTGACGACTTTGATCGGACGAAGCTACTCTTGACGATGGTCGATCTGGCGGAGCTGAACTACCCCCTCCCGTTGAAAGGCGTGGGTGTGAAGCCGTCTCGAGAAAAGTACGCTCCAGTTACGAAGGATTCGCCGATCTTTGTGATTGACTGTGAAATGTGTCGAGGACGAGATGGCTCTAGCTTGTTGACCCGGATTTCTGTCGTATGTTTTTGTCTATTTTCAGCCTTTTTTCTTTCCATTCTGTGCTTTCAGGTCGACGAATCAGCTCGTATCATCTTCGACACCCTCGTCAAGCCAGATGAACCCATCTCCGACTACTTGACCCAATACAGCGGCATCTCCCCAGAATCCCTGAAAAATGTCAAAACGAAACTCGCCGATGTTCATGCCGCGCTCCGAGCCCTACTTCCCCCTGATGCCATTTTGTGCGGGCATTCGTTGAATTTTGACCTTGCCGCTATCAAGTTTTCTCATCCGTGAGTTATTTTTGACGTTTGGTTTTTTAGAGAAACATTCAAAAATGCGCTTCCGCTTCATTAATTATGTGTACTATGCCCTTTTTTAAGTGTCAGGCTACATTTTGGATGTTTTGGAAGGCATTTTTAATCAACACTTTGCATAACTTCTAATTTTAAAAAGACATTTGGCATCTAATTTCAGGTACATTATCGACGTGGCGGCCATCTACAACCTTACCGGGCATCCACTGGGAGTACGTAGGATCAGTCTGCGGAGATTGGCTCAAGTCTTTTTGAACGTGGATATTCAGAACAGTGCTAATGGTCATTGTTCGGTGGAGGATTGTTTGGCGACGTTAGGGTTGTTAAAGCTGAAGTTGAAACATGGGTTAGTTTGGCCGATTTGTGGAGTTTTTTCATTGATTTGGTGGTTTAGGCTGACTTTTGGAGACCTTTCTTGCGGCTTTTCCGTGGCTGATTACCGTCGTGGAGCTTTCCCTGATGCCAAGGACGACGAAAATGACGAGTCTTCTGACGATGAAGGCCAAGAACCTGCCGGTAAGCCAGTCTCGAAGGCCCTGACCCCACGGATCTGTGAAACTTGCAAGACCAAGTTCGCCACCCAATGCCCCATCACCGATTGCCCGTGTGAAAACGATACTCCGAAGCTTTGTTGTGCTTGCTTGGCTGAATCAACACCGACGAAAGATGAAAGTTTGGAGGATGGATTCGATTTTGCGTGAGTTTCGACCCTTTATTTTGCCTTCCTGATCCAATCAATACCCTCCCCCATCTTCAGCGAAGCCACCCAAGCCGGAACGGCCAGCATGCTGGTCCCCTTGACGGACTACATGAACACCACGATGAGCACGGTCTTCTGTGCCATCAATGCGCCCGACGACTTGGTCACTCCCACGAAGCAGTAAGTGTTTGTTTAAGCTTTCCGTCTTTTCTTTGGTCGAAGAACCCTGCAGCTTCTAAATTACGAGCTGACGACCCTGTTTTGCAGTCATTTCTGACTTGTAATTTATAATTGAAGAGGTTTATTTACTCCCAGGGCACCCATTTTTGTTGATTTTCGGCCCAAGGATTCCTCTCCCTGTAATTTGGGACTAAATTCGGACTCTTTTTTCGACATGCACTTTCAAAAACTGATGCAGACCGCAAAATTGCTACCTAAGATCAACAGACACTCATAATTCATGCTCAAAAGAGTGCCTTTTGCCCCTGGCTGTCTTAACTTTAACCGTCAACTCATTACGAAAATTGTACACCGCCGCCCTTGTTTGAGTCCCCATTTAGCAGGGCCCATAAGGAAGGCACAGGCGGAGGTCTTGAGTTTTTTTCGGACAAAAAAGGATGCTTTTTACAAGCATGATTAACGAACCCTCCTTCCGTTGTCATTTACGTCACCTCAACGCCTCTTTTTTGCAGTTGCAAAGTCCGTGATGCCCAGACCCTTGCCGGAAATGGCCTTTCCGACCTGATCCGAGAAGTTGGCCCCCGTTGTGCCGAGAATAGGCTCACTCTGATCGAACACGATGTCGCCGAGCCTGAATCCTCCCCCGAAGCCATCGATGAAGCCGTCAAGAACCTCGTCCTCAAACACGTGCTCCGAAACTTTCTCTGTGCCGTCGTTTTAGCTTCGCCTTCGCGATCTATTGCTTTCATGAAGGCCCGCGGCGACTAGCCTTGTTAAGATTTTAATTAAATTGTTTTCCGTGCCGCGTTTTTTGTTGATTTTTTGTTAATTTTTTTTGTTACTTTCTTCAAGCATTTTTCAAGTTTTTATAAAACAGTAACGACGTGAAAATGGGTACGTATAGTTGAGTAGTAGTGTGAAGTTGTCAGTTTGTGATGAATGCTATGCGAAAACGTAGTCTACGGGTTGCGTGCGCCTTTGAAGTAGTTTTTGTTTTTTCAAACTCACGTTAGCCACGTTGGTGAGGGTTAAACCAAACGTTTATTGTCATAATAAATAGCTTCCGGGGTGAAATATTCAAGCAGCGCTTACATGTGCTTGGCTCATGGCGGATTGATGTTTTATGATGTAGATTGGTATTTATTGAGTCTAGTGATTGACGTGGATCGTGTTTAACTCAATTGGATTGATTTTATTGGGGCTTTTGATTGGATATGTATTGATTGAAATGGGTTTTGGGTGGATTTGAAATTGCTGTTATTAAATAAAAAAAATTTGAATGCACCGTCTTTGTCACTTTTAAAAAGGGTGGTAAAAGGCTCAAATTGTACCGTTAACTGTCCGAATACCAAAAGAGTAAAGATTGCCAGCTTCTTTGAGCTTGTTTGATTGCTGTTTGGTGCCTAATAACGACCATGGAGGGCATCAATTTTGTAATTGCACCCTGACTAACTGGACTTTGTTCAATCTGTTCACTTTTTACACTAAATATTCTTTAAAGGTATTCATTTCGGCTCGAATTACCTATTTTGGTGACAGTCAGTGAATAGGCAAATGCCATGATGTCAATGTTTACACAAAATTATTCATGATGTTGTTTGTTCTCTGCAGGGGTTGTCTGACTGTGATTCTGCTAAATTTTTGAATTGGATTTCAGTAAAGTTGCCGTTCGTTTTGAATTTTACCATGTTGATTGCAAAAATACGTCATGCGTGTCGTTTTCAAAGTTTAGCGATTTGATTGCAAGGACCCAAATGTAAACTTGAAAAAAGTGGGCTACAATTCGAAACCGATTCAAAGTTAATGTGCCCGCGCCAAAAATCACCCAATTTGCAGTTAAACCGTAAAGCCGTCTATCTCGAATTTAAACCCAGTTTCATTCCTCCCCCGACTGGGTCATACCATTTACCGAGCATTGTTGATAAGCCCATGCCCTATGACCCCGGGGTTTCTTGAAGAATGTCTCCCCTGAGGGCCCTTACTCGGGTGATGTCTGCCGTTCATTCGCGTGCCAACACGTCTCGCTCCGATAAGCTGTCATCGTGACGGAATCAATTTTTACGCCCTTTGGCTACCTACATCTTATCCATAGCTTCTTCCGCGCATGAAGAAGTGAAAATGCCGGTTTTTAGTCAGTCATTTCTAATTCCTCAACAGTGCCACCCAAAATAGCCAAGTGTTTCCATTTCGAGATCCCCACTTTAAAAAAGTAACTTTTTCCCTCGTTAAAACCCATTTCCAACAAAATTCCTCCCCGTAAAAACACAAGACCTTATTTTTTCGAAGAAAAACATAACATTATCCCGTCTTATTAGTACCCTCGAGATGCCCCATGTTTCCGCTATTCCAGCTCGAACCAACTAATGTGAAGCTAGCCGTGAATATCCCCAGGGCGCCACACATTTATTTGTTTTTCCTTTATTTTTTCATTAAGTACTCGAATCAACCCCATCATCATCATGTGTTATTGCCGGCGGCGCTCTTTTCAAACAGTCGCGACCAATGAATTCTATCGTTGAGGAGAAATGAGATTACCCCGAGCTTTTCATGGTTTTCATATGTTTCGGTAGTAAACGATCATGTTTTACGAGTCCGTTAGATGGGCTTTTATTGTTCAAAGGATAATGTGATTTGGGTTTCTTTCGGGGTTTTTGGGGTGGCCATGTGTGGAGGGTGGGGCGATCGGGGGAGGCGTGACTATAAACACGATTTTGGGAATTTTTATATAAAATTTTTAACAAAATTTGAAGAAAAATGCATTCTTAGTCCAACTAAAAATGTTCAAACGATGTTTATACTACATTTTTGCACCTGATTTTGTATGTAGTTTAAACATTTACGTTGTCAAAAGTGTTTTTTTAAGTTTTTAAAAGGTTCAGTAAAAGTGTTAGATGACAGTTAGCGTGGGAACGAACGGCTATTATCCAGTTTGTAGCATTGTTTTTGCCGAAAACTTCTTTACTGTGCAATATTTTTGAATTTGAAACCGTCATCGAATATTAAAATAACCAATTTTTTATTTTATCACAATTTCTATTTCACCAAATCGCAATTTACCCCCACTCCGGAAGTCCGCCCCCATCGTTTTCACCCGCAAAAAACCAGACAAGAAACTCTTTTTACTATTCATCAATCATCGTCCGAACCATTTCCATTTCCAAAGTTTCGAAACGCGCCTTTGTAAATATTGAAAGAAGCAACTAAGCATAAAATCAAGACCTTCCGGGAAGCAAGTCAAAGACCGTGCCAATGACCTCCAAAGGCACGGGGGCAACAATGACTGACGCCATTCCGACACGACGGCACTTTGCTTTGTTCCCCGGGATTAGTCGCCCTCCATTCGGGTTGCAATCAGTCTCCGCCGGTCCCCAAACAAAGGCGAACCCGCTGGCTTACCACCCCAAAATGGGCCTCAAAAAAATGGCTTCACAGGGTGTCGGTTCATCAAACTTTGCAATGACCAAAGTCACGCAAATACATCACATCGGTACTTATTTCAAGGAATTCTGGGACATTGTCCATAAGATTTAGTGATGTTGCTTAGCGTTTCTTTGGTGAGACACGCATTGTGCCAAAAATGGTCGAAAAATGTTGCGAAATGGCGCTTTTTTCATACATACTCTATTAATAGACAGCTAAAGGCCAAACTACAGTCACCTGATTTTACAAAAGCCAACTTTTTTCAACTAGTGCCAAAAATGCTTTCCGGAACAGTTTTCCGCTGTACTTTAGTATCTCATTTTCAAACCAAACCAAACGAGCCGTGTAAATAGTAAAAAAAGAGATAGCAAGAGGTTAGACCAGTTGTAATTGATATCCGTGGAATGCTTTTAGAACAGAAGGAAGGAATTTATTGGATTCTATATACATTTCGAGTATCAGTGAACGTCGTGTTTTTTATTTTCTAAAAAAAACGTAACTTTAATTTTTTTCTTTGTCTTACTTTTATAATTTTGTGTGTATTGCCCTCATTGACATTCATAAAACTTTCCATAAACCCAAATAGTGTCCTTCCACATCATAGGGTCATATGAACTGCAAAGGACAAACAAATTGCCTCAGGCAGTTCGGTTCGTGGTGGCATTCGTCATTTCCATAAGGAATAATCAGGCGTTCGTGGTTTTTAATATGCTTAACGGGTGTTTTTTGAGGTTTCTGGTTCGCAAACATTTGCAATTTGCAATTTTTTCATTTATATTTTTTGATTTTTCTTTGTTAAAATTTATCATTTACCAGTCTTGACGCCTTCTAAGCCCCCCCCCCCCTCTACAGTACCCCTCCCCTCCCCCCACCACGTGGAATCACTTTCCACTCGGTTCAGTCAACTTCCTCTGCAAAAAGTGCCATTAATGATCTCCGAACTGATGTACCTGTCAGGCGGAAGGGTCTTTGAAGCCTTTTTTATAACACGGTTCACACTTGACAACTGGTAACTTTTAAGTGATGAGGAATATCCTGCGGTCGTAAAGACGAGAAGATGGAAGACTGGAATTAAAAGTCACATTGGTCTAGGCATTTGAGGCCCCACAAATTCTGAACTCATGTTTTCGGCCCCTGTGCCCTTTGTTTATTGCCGCATTAGTCGCAGTTTTTAAGTGTTTAAGTGGTTCTTAAGTGGGGGCACAATGGGCGGTGGCAATGACAACTGTTTGAAATTTGATTACGTTTTGTAACTTTTTCAGAAAGAGGGAAAAAAAGGAGACGGAACGGAGAAAAGTGGATCCACAGGGCATGTGTTATATTTTCCGTTGAGTTGGTATGTTTGTTGAGTGTTTTGACAGTTTGTTTTAGTTGTTTTATAAGGTTTAAGTGAAAATTGGGGAAGTCGAGGGGAAGTTTAGATGGTCTGGGTGGGTGATTTATACGGTTTGAGATAATTGTCCTTGAATGGGGGTGGGGTCGTTTGCGAGTGATGGACGTGTCTAGGGTTTGAGCCATTTGCACACAGTCGTGAACGGGCAATCTTTGCACTGTCAATTTTTTTTCTTAAAACAGTTTTATTTCAAAAAGCTTCCAATGACCATCCCAAAAGTCTCAAAATAAAGCCTAAAAGCGTGTATTTTTCATTATAGCATTCATTAACATGTCAAAAACAGCCTTGCGTCGTCTTTTCACAACCCTCTGTCAACCCACATTGTTAGAGTCTACAACTCGAAAACAAAATGCCGATAATGACGCCGAAAGAAAAACGAAACTTCAATACCAACCGACAAACTTTGTAAAAAGTTTAACTTTATCAAATTTTGAACACTATCCATGCCCTTGTCACTCACTTCAATCACATTTCGAGACCTACTTTCGTTCACGTGCCAAAATGTTCGTCTGGGGTTCGGAGCCATAAAAACTAACACCCAATTCCTAATTCCTCAGGGTCGAAGGAGCCCGTCGTCCGGCTTTAATCGACTTACCGCCTCAGGGCGAGTTTGTATTTATCCTTCTGTGGCCTCTCCTCTCGCGCCTTCCATCCACGGCATTGCCATACTTCAAGGAGAGATACATTCCTTTCCGGGATGGCACGGCTGCCAATTCAACTCGAGGCCATTATCATTTGTCCACGTTCGTTCGAGTGAACTTTTTCGAACGTTTGTTTCGAAGTTTTTTACATACATACTTTAGATTTTGTTTGCTTTTTTCGAACATACTTTTAGATAGTGCAAGTTAAAGGAAGGCATTGCGTGTGTGTTTTACCCCCACAAACCTTTTCTTTTGCCCTTAAGTGAATTTAATTTGATTGTGCTTCGAGGAGTTCCATTTCACCCATTGGGCCTGCAATACTGTCGTACTTATTTTGAATTCTTGCAGAACAGAAACAACTCCAAATTTGGTCAACATTGGTCAAGTTTGACAAATTTTTGATAAACTTCGCACTTCTCTTCCCAAAATGGGGGAAGTCGACGATGCTGTTGAAGTTCTGAATCAGAGTGAATACTATTATGATATAGGTTGTGAATATAAGGTAAGTTTTCATTTTTTGCCAACATAAAATTGAAGGTTATTCTAAGTTGTAATTGTTATGTCCTCAGGGCACGGACCACCCCCACATAAAAATCTACCTCATCGGCGTGTTCGGAACGGCAATAGCCCTTCTCAATGTGTTATTCAATACGTTCTACACCGTTGTTTTCGTTACGAATGCGTCGCTTCGCAGGTCGCCGCTGTATTACTTTGGTATTTTGGCCATATTAGATATTTTGTTGGCGATTAACTATATTATGTTGATGTCAGTTCCGGTTAGTTTTTTCATTAACTTTTTTGGTGAAGAGATGGGTTTTGTTAATTCAAACAGTGAAAAAGTTGTCAAACTGCACTTTTGATGGCTTTTTTTTTGAAGTTTGGATCACCATTTTATGATTTTTACTATGTTCAGGTCTACATGGACCAATTCAACTGGCTGTGGTTATACCACATCTTCCTCCGCTACCTGAACCCCATGATGACTGCCAGCAATTCTGCCATGTTCGCTTCCATGTTGCTCATCTTCATGGCTACAGTAGAACGTCTTTTGAGAACGTTTCGCTCCGAGAAGTTGGCCGTCTTTCGAAAGTAAGTGTTTCTTGGTCTCTTTGGACTTCCCAGATTTATTTTAAGCGTCTTTAAAATTTTTGGTTTTGCAAATCCACTGCAAATCACTTCCGTAGATGTCTGCAGTCTTAAAAGATGCCACTGCTATCCTGATGACCTCTAGCCTTTTTTTTTAATGCACGCCTTTTTACGAAAAGAATTAATCCACTTTTAAGTTGAACTGAACTTACATTGGTTTTACATGCACTTAAAAGAAAAAGGACATGCTCGGAAGGGCAAAGCGGCACTGCAAAGATGCACTTTTTCAAGATAGTGGATAACACGTTTCACAGTTTCACATTTTTAAGATTACTGGAGCGATGCCGGCCCCAAGTGTGCTTCGTATGCATTTGCGTCGCGGTACTTTACAAATTGTGCACATACTTCGAGATTCGCTACATTAGGAATGAAAATTGCACCGACTGGGCTGAATATGAGATTACGTCGACTTCTTTGGTGGCGGAGAGTTATGTTTACAGGTGGGTGGAACAAATATTTTAAAATTTATATAGAAAAGTTTAAAAAAGCAAATTTGTGAAAAAATTTACAATTATTAGACGATGCCCAATGTTACATTTTTAGATTCTGGTGGATGTTCGTAGCCCGAAACCTCATCGACCGTATCATCCCGTTCTTCCTGCTGGTCCTTATCAACTTCCTGATCATCCGGGCCCTCAAACGTGAACACTTACGCTTCACTGTCGTTGAAAGTCGTCTGATGTCGGTGTCAGATGTCAACAATAAAAAGATCCTCCGTGACGCGACACGAGCACTTAGTGCCGTGGTCTCGCTGTACTTAATTTCGCAAACGCTTCAAGTTTTTACCACTTTTTGGGAGGCCTTCGATAGAAACAGCCTCGAAAACCATCCAGACTTCTATTCATACCTTAATGATGTTATGAGTTTGATGACGTTGTTGTCCAGGTACGCTTCGACACGCTTTCTTATCAATAACGTCATAATTTTGATAATTTGCTAATTTCAGCACGCTCCGATTCCCAGTTTACTGCGCATGCAACAACGAAATCTACGAAGCCTCCAAATGCACCTACCAATACTTAAAGGCAACGTTCTTCAGCGCCAAAACAGGAGAAGACTATCTCCCAATCGCGAAGAACCAGAAGGATTTCAAACCGCTTCCAATTGTTGAAGTCCCACCACCTTCGGGGACTATTGTTGCGACGACTGATGGCAGTCAAGATTCACAAGACGGGTTTCTTTAAGTTTTTAAGTGAATTGTACAAATTATGAACTTCAATTGTCCGACATCGCTCAGGCTATGCCCAGTTTCCGATGCTTTTCCGCAACATACCGGTTGAAATATAACACAATTACATTGACATTAGGCCTTTAAAGTTTCATACGCTCTATTTATTGTTTTTATTGTTACAAAAATTTGAAAATTTGCAGTTTTAATGATGTTATTCTGCTCCTGGTGGTATTAGAACGCAAATTTTACATGTATAGTTCTCACTGTTTTCTTCATTTGTAACAAGCTTGTTTTTTGCGGAGTAAACGGAAGTCAAACAAGGGTTGATAGACGTGATAAAGGAGATACAAACGGTGATAAGGAGCTAATTAGCTTAAAACGTTGCGATAAAATTTAAAAGAAAATGTAGAAAAAAACGATGAAACTAAACTGAAACTTTCGAAAAACGCAAAAATTTAAAATCCTACAAGTCAGATGGTCGTGAACACAACGTTAGGAATTCACAAAAACAGTGGCCCGATACAGCACACTCAAAAATACAAAACAACCAATCACACGGTAATTTTATCGACACCACCCGGTTTCGAAGGCTCAAAAACACACCTTAAAGACAGTCTCCATCACGCTTATGAGTTGTGAACAGCCTCGTGCATCCTTAAAGCAACACAATGCCACTGATCAATCAATTGATCGGCTAAGAACGCTATCAACGACGAAGGAGCGAGGAGCCAGCAGCCGACAAGCGCGTCTTGATTATCTTTATGGCCTCCCGTTAGCCGAGTAAGGACCCACTGAGCAGGTTGTTCGGTGCACTCCTGTGTTTCTCTTTCATTATTTTGTGCCTCTGGGGTTCTTTGCTTGACCTTCGCGGCTTTTCCTTTTTTACCGGGGTGGTGATTCTTGTTTGCTTTGTGCCACGTTTAATCGGTTTTGTGAGAGACAGTTTGAAAAAGTTTATTTTGGTTGTTATAGCATTGTTAACTTGTAAATTTGGTAATGTTAACAGTTTCACATGACAGTTTAGTTCAATTTTAGCAAATCACCGACGTCCAGCCTATGACGTAGCTCGATTTGACGAGCAATCACGCTGCTCGTCATGCTCTCCACGGGGGTGTGTCTGCTTCTTTTCCATATCTGCTTCATCTTTTCATGGCCAGTGGTCACGGCTGATGGCTTTTGTGGTATATTTTAACTTTATTTTACCCCTAAACCCATCAATTACCAACTTCCAGCAAGTACCGGTGCCCTCTCCTCCAAAGAAGACCTTCCCGACGACTACAAATGCCCAAATGACGCCTTCTATTCCCTGCTTCCCGTCGACCCCGACCCGTACGGCATCTTTGGCGAAAGCAACTTTTGCCATCGCCTCTACATCTTCGATCTGGCAAAAGAATTCACCAGTGCCGAGGACTTTGCTGACATTCAATTCTTCCTCTTTTATTCGATCCAATTTTGTCTCAAAGACCATTTTGGTGAATCGATAAATTTTATGGGTCTCTCTGATAATGTGCGTTTTTAATGTACCTCGAGTTTCTGGACGGTGACTAGGTAACTTTTTTATAGACGACCCAGGAATGCTGTAGCGCCGACAATTGCGAGACCGTCATCGATAGCATGAATGCTCAAGACTACTATGAGTCGTACAACAATGGCACTGATCTGATCGATAATAATGAGCAATATGCGGATTATTACTATGACAAGTTGAGCATTGCCTTGAAAATGCTAAATACGGTGCCGTGCAAGTATAATTCGATTGTTTTGATTACTAATCGGATTGTTAATATTAAAAGTCATCGACATGTGAGCAATTTTAACGAATTTCAACGTCTTTTATGATTTAAAATCGAAATTACAGAACGTTGACGACATCCTAACCTGGTCATGCTCCGAACTTTCCATCGTTCTCGTTGGTCGTCAAACAACATTAGACGTTCTCGAAGACCAATATGGGTACATAACGCCAAATCTCTTCGTCGTCCCAGATTACAACTGCCTCCAAAATATAGTCAACTGCATCCCGCCGTGTAATACATCCAGCTACGATTACTGTATTACCGAAAAGATGGACGGGTGCACCATTCCGACGACGACCAAACCGACTACGACGACCACACCTGCACCGGTGGTATGGTTTAAGATTACAAAATGTAAATTTTGTTAAATTTTGAATGCTTTCAGACAGAAAAGTACCCCAACAGCTTCCATTTGTTGTACACATTGGCATTATCGTCCAACATCACCCAGGGCAACTATACAGCTATTCTGAAAAACCTTGTCCCGCCAATTGATGATTACATTAAGAAAGGGAATGAAATATCTGTCAGTATTGTCATCTCAGATACTGAAATCAGTCCGTGGTTTACAAATGCTACTGATTTAGAGACGTACGCGGCCGAAGCACAGGCTTCTTCGTCGACTTTTCGAGCTCGTGAGTTTTTGGAGCAATTTATTGATTGGCTATTGATTGATTTTGTCCATTTGTCATCTTTGATGTTATTGATTAAGTTGTACTTTTTGTCAAGTATACAATATTTCAATTTGTAATTTCAGACGTCTTCGACGACGTAGACAAGAAAACCACCATCCGATTGAACCATGCCATCCAACACCGCCCAGTCCATCCACATGAGGCCCCACCATTCCCTCAGATTGTCTTGATCACCGATTTTGTTTCGATGAACTTCATTAAAGACTATTTGACAACATCCATTGGCCCGGCACTTGCCCCGTATCAGTTCCGTCTGTATGTTACTAACGATGAAGCAGAAACGTACTATGTCGATCATTTGAACAATACGGATAGTTATTATTTAAATCTGACGCACTTGGTGCCGATTCCACTGGTTACTAATCACACTTATCAACCGACAGATGCTCCGGGTATGTTTTTTTTAATTTTTTTCAGTTTTTTAGAACTATTAATTTTTGCAAAAAGTTACCACACAACACAAAAACGTCGTTCTGAAAACGCTTTATGTAAACATTAAGCGACGCTGTTTTTTATGTGCAATTAATTACAACAAATTTAAAATAAAAAAAAAAAAAACAACTGAAAACAAAAAACAAATAACTTATCCTTTGTTTTCAGCTCCCGGCAACAAAAGCATCAGCGAAAGAACCGTCATTATCATCATTTTCGGTGCCATTGGAGGCTCTCTAATCCTTCTCTGCGTAGGATCCTTCCTTTATCGTCAAAAAATGTCCTGGAAAACAAAACTTGAAAACATCAGAGCTAACCACCACAAGCATGAAGTCCAGGCTGAAATGAATCTCGACTACTGGGAGCTCACATGGGACAAACTGCTTGTCAAAAGTGATAAGCTCGGTCATGGTGCTTTCGGCCAGGTTCTCCGAGGTAAAGTCATCGGAAAACCGCCTTGTGTCGACCAGTACTACAGTAACCTGCCACTCCGAAGTACAGCCCAATTTGAAAACGCGGATGTCGCAATCAAAATGCTGCCGAAATATGCTAATGAGGATGCAAAGACAGAGTTTTTGAATGAAATTGAGCTGGTGAGTGTTAAAGTCAAATAATTGATAGAGTATTAAAGTTGTGTTTCCAGATGAAAGCCATCGGTTACCATGAAAACGTCGTAAACATGCTGGGATGCGTCACAATTGGTCATCCAATTGCACTTGTTTTGGAGTATTGCCCCCATCGTGACTTGTTACAGTACGTTAAGGCAAGGAAGGTCGATGTTAACATTGTGAGTTAGCGTTTTTAATTGGATTGAGAAGGATGTTGGTTCTTTTCAGTCGCACTCAATCGAAGAAAAAATCAATTACACTAAAGATTTTTTAATTTTTGCATGGCAAATTGCACATGGAATGGTAAGTTGGTACATTTATCGCTTTGAAGTTTAACGAAAGTCGTTTTTAGAAGTTCCTAGTAACCAAAGGAATCATCCACAGAGACTTGGCAGCCCGAAATGTCATGATCGACGCGGAAAGGAATGCCAAAATTGGTGATTTTGGGCTGTGTATGCAAACAATCGATAGAGACATGTCAGCACAGCAAAACAGTTTGGTAGTTTCGGCTTCTGGGAGATTGCCGATCAAGTGGTTGTCAAGTAAGTTTACAAATTCGTAGCTTGAAAGTGTGAAATAATGTAAAATTTTAGTTGAAACTTTGAAAAATCACGAATTCAGCTTCAAAACTGACATCTGGGCGTTTGGCATTCTGCTTTTTGAAATGTACAGTTTCGGTGATATTCCATTTGCCGATGTGGAACCTAAAAACTTGTTAGAACATCTTGAAAGTGGAAAAAGACCGCCTAAACCTGAATTGTGTTCGGAGGAAATGTATGACATCATGACAAAGTGCTGGAGGGAAGGCCCTATGGATCGGCCGTCTTTTGAGCAACTTTTGACACTGTTTACTGTGTTTTTGGAGAGGACGACAGAAAGTTACGGTTATTTGCCATTGTTGAAAGCCGATCAATCTCCAATTGGCCAGAGACTACCATTGGAAAGTATAGGGGCCACAGGGCCGATGGCCACCGAACCGCAATCTAAAAATGCTTCCAGAAAACGACTATATTCAAACGGATCTATCGGCGGCTTATTCAATGCTATATCCCGTCGAATGAGTGCCACATTTAACAAAATCACTCCTTCAGCGCCGCCGCCGGACCCTGAAATGCCACCACCGACAAGGAAGAATGGATGGATGCAGCATTATTACGACGCTCCGCCAATAAATAATGAAAGCGACGTCGACTATCACGTCTACGATGAAATTAACGGCCGCCCTCGTTCCCATACAACATTTTCCGTCTCCCGAGCCAGCAGTCTAAATCAAGCCGACCCCGGCGTCGAGGACTACAAAGGTCGGCCCAGGCTCCGAAACATGGCCCCAGAGTCCATCGCTTCCGGATCCCCCATGAACAGCATTCGAAAGTCGCTCAGCTTCAGTGGAACGAAAGCTGAATACTCTCCGAAAAGGATTTTTAAACGGTTTTTCTAAATTTTTGCATGTTTTTTCGAAGTTTTTTTGGCTTCATTCTGCATAATAGTGCTTTTTCTCGATGTCCCTGACCGATCAATAATTCAGTAATCATATTTGTATACTTTTGACACAATAATTACAAAATAAAAAAATAAAAATTAATAAAAAATAATGTTTTTATTTCATTTTATACGCACTCGCACGCTCATCCTCAAAAATTGGATCGATTTCATCCAATTTTACGGCACTATTTGACAGGCTGTTGTTGACGGAATCCACTGAAGGCAGTTTCATGATGTTCATTTGCTGGAAGGTTTTGATGAGCGCGATTGACTTCTTCGTGTTGGATGAATTCTGCTTCAGTAGGTCGCCGGCACTGCGAGTTTTACCGATTTCGGAGAGGGTTTTCTTGGCTTTGGCTTTTGGCACGGGGTCATCTAGGCTGTCGAACTCTTCCGTCACTTTGGGGCAAGAGTTTAGTGAGCCAGCCGACTTCCCGGAAGAATTTGTCAGCTCGGAATCTGTTCTTTTGAGGGACTTAGTCGCCGCAATGCGTGCCGCGAGAGCTTCCACATCCGATGAATGACGTGAAAGGGTGTTGTCTACAAGGGTGCGCATTCAAAATTTGATGTTCATTCAAAATTTTAAGTCTTTGGATTACAAACTGGTGTTTAGGAGTTGGGATTAAAAGAGTCTGCGTTTACATACAAACACACGTAGAGCAAATAAGGATCCAAAAGTGGTGAAAAAACTCACATAATTTGTAGCTCGGATCAATCAAAACCTCCCGAGCTTTGCTGCTAAAGCCACGATGCGGCGCCGGATTCTTCACCATGGGGACGGTCGGGGATGCTGTACCACTGCCAGGCTGGTCGTCTGACATCGCAAGCACGAGGTGGGGGTTGGAAGCAGGCGGGCGCAAAAGGGGGCGTTGTTATTTATCTGTGATTGAAAAAAACGAGGTGTAATTTAATGGTGTTAGACGCTCGACAACGCGCAATAACAACGAAAACACAGACGATAAAAGTCACGTGGCGCTAATTGGGAGGCTTTGATAGATAAAAAGTTATGTTTAAAGTTTAACCATTTCCTCAAATTATAATATAACTACATTGAATGACAAAATTAACCCAAATACATAAACGGCACCGACAAATGTACTAACCCGTCGATAGACAATTCTAACATCTACATTTCCCCGCCCTGAAGCTAATACTCATCGTCTACATAATTAGCTTTCAAAATATTGACTTCCGCTCTACTGTATAGAGTGTTCGCTACATTGTCTTCGCAAATTGGCTACAAAATGGAATTCTGAGACAGTTTTTGGTAGAATTATGTAACAAAAAACTCGATAGATACGTGAAAATAACGTAAAAATGCCCAAACTCAGATAATAAAGAAGCCCTTATCACTCGCGCATGACAAAGAGATACATTCCGCCTAATCCGCCGCATCATTTAAACCCGAATAATAATGGTGACGTTCGTTGTCACATTTTCGGCGAACTAGAAGCAAGCTTCAACACATTATAGATTAGTGTAATGTTTGACGCTACCACTAACGCATAGATGATGGTTTTAATAAAGCTTTTTTTAGTCGAAATAAAGCCTGTTGACAGGTTTTGACCTTGATAACCCTAAATAGAAGCTTTACTCATTTAGTCATAATCCATTAGTGCTTCATTTTAAAAAAGAAATTAAGTCCGCTGGGATGAAGCGAGCTATGGGGAAAGCATGTGATTAACTAACCAACGCGACTTGTATGACAAATTATAAAGTGGGGGTGGAGGTGGGGATAAAGTAAGTAAAGTACAGCTTCATGGTGCCTTAAATTAGTCTGCAGAAACATCATTTACTCTTCCAAGGTGTCTGGATACCTAAGATTAGTCAGCCAAAGCAAAGCAAGTCAATGAAGAAGCCCCGCGGCATGGCACGAAACACCTGTCTGCGCGACTGGCAAAACTTCTTCGGCCTTTCTGAATACCCCAAGGCCTATACTACCTCCAAAGAGTCTTCCTGTTGCTATAGCTGGCCGACTGGACGCAATGAAGAGGCTAAATTTAACATTTGTGGACGTAATCAACACTTTCTTAGTTTCTTGGTTGCTAAAATTGGCACCTTCAGACGACAGCAAAGTTAAAAATAAGCCTCTGGAACGGATTAGCTTTGTGTATTTTTGAGATCTTGGTGAATGCGAGCATAAATACAAATGAATGACGAACAGATTGACAGACGTAGGAAAGAAAACAGTAAGATTAATCTGCAAAAAATCGATGTACGTGCAAAATTAACGATGGTTGATGCTAATAAACAAGAGTTCAAAGTGAGTACATCTGAGACCAGACTTGCACAAAATGTTATGCTTGATGAAACAGTGGAAAAACAAACAGAAAATACATGGTTTATACAAGTTAATTATTGTTTGTAGCGTTATCGGGGTTAATTTTAAACACTCAAATGGAAGTTTCTACCGAAATGGTGTAGCGATGTAGTCAAAAGTTTATGGAAGACTGGAAATAATAAATTACAATGTTTTTTTCTAAGGAAGAAAGCGTTTTGATCAAAACCTAAGCTGAATTTCGAGTACCAGAATGCAAAATGTGCAACTGTTGCACTTTTTTGCTTCTGGTACATAAAATTCACCGCTTCTAAATCGCCAAGTTAACAGTTTTAAGGGCAAACTTAACGGATTTACAATCCTGAGACTTCGCTAATGCTGACACAAACGCAAAACTTGACAAAATTTTGGAATTTCGTGAAATTCCACGGAACTTTGTCAATTTTTGGCAGATTTTTGTCATTTCTGGCTGCATTTTTACCATGACTAGATTGATTTTGGTACGATTAACACTGTTCACATCCAATGTTCAAGTATCAAACACAAAACTTAACAAATTATCGAAGTTACGTTGAGAAGTCTGAATCTAACAATTTTTGGCGGAATTTTTTATTTTCAACGCCTAAACTAACACTGCAGCAGCCTCTGGCAACCGTGTGTATCATGCTTATTGTAAAACACTCAAAATTATTGTTAAAAAGGTAAAAACGAGCAAAAGCCTGAGCTGAATTTCGATTACCAGAATGCAAAATGTACAACTGTCGTACTTTTTTGCTTCTGGTACATGAAATTCAGCACCCTAAAGTTGCCGATTTGACAGTTTTTACAGCAAACTTAACGAATTCGTAACCATTAGACATTACTGAAGCTGAGGCAAACGCAAAACAAGTTTTTGAAACTTCGTGGAATTCCACGAAAGCGTTGTGATTGGTCGTGTGTCGGCTTTTTTGAAAAGCCCGCGCAACGGAGCATGCTTTCCGGTGGTGCATCTTTACCTCCAGCAAAAAGAACTTATAATACTCTGGAACAGGTGCGTACTGTAGACGCGCATGGCTAAAACGGTAAAGTAACCCCTGCGCGGCGCACTTGTCTGTCGGCGTTTTTCGAAAATTGTGCGCGACCGGGAATTCTGTCCGCGGGGAACAATGTCCCCCAACCATTGTAACAGACACGTACTGTACGTCTACCGTAGCAGGCCTAAACGCGCACACCTAGAACGGTAAAGTAACCCCTACGGGTGCACTCAAACCCTCAAGTACACAGCTTAATAATTGATCTCGGCCTGATAGCCATGATTTGCTGCATCGGAATGGCATTCGTTAACTTAGCATCATTTGTGTATTCATTATCAGCTATTGTCAAGACATGGCTTCTTTCGGCTCTGATCGCAGGATCTTTCCGTTTGGAAAAACGGGAAGTCAAAGCTTTATTGCTTTGTTTGACAATGAGCGAAAAGGGCTACTCCATATTGTAGCCCGTCACTACCGCCAGTTTCAGAAGGCAATCCCCGCCTTGGAAGCAGTCGTGCTCCAACTTCCGTTGGAGTTACAGACTCTTCTTAAAAATGCGAATTATGCGACTTCGCTGACATCGGCCGATTGCCTTGCCGAAGTTGCTGACTTCTTGGAAAACGATAAAGACTCAGGTACGGTTTTTCGTAGTATTATTTGAATCACAACTAACCTTTTCTTTTTTTCTAGAAACCAAGAAGCTTTTATCTAAAGCTCAAAAACTGGTGGCCGCGTATTTTGACGTCACGCTGACGCCTGCCCACCATCTGAAAAAGACCACCACGAAAGGTGGAAAGCTGCAGCATCACTTCGAAGTGAAGTTGGATGGGATCGACGCCGAATTGATCGTGGGAACATCGAAAGATGTGACATTCCCGCGGATCATAACGGCCTTCTTCAAAATGCCGAAGCCGACACCCCCTTCTTCGCCTTCCAGCACCGCCGTACAGAAGCCGACACCAACGCCGCCTTTCGCATGCATCGCAGTCAAAAAAGCAAACGTCTCAACATGGACACAAGTCCCATCAAAGAAAAAAAGATATTTCTAATTTTGATTGCTTGTTTTTAATTGTTTTTGAAATTATATTGTTATTTGTTTGTTAGCTTTATCGGATTATTATTTTGTCATATTTTGTCAAAAATTATTGCTTAAGTTTATTACACACTTATCCGTACCAAATAAATCAGCGTATTTTTACCAAGATTCATAATTACTTTCACAAGTTTTTTCAACTCCACAGTTTTCTGATTGGGCCCCACAAGGGGAAGTGCTTGACGAACGGTTAACACGCTATCCACAAGGCTCCGAAGTTGCATCAGGTGTGCCTTCAACGTTGACTATTCACTCGTTTTTGGGCCCTTGTAAGATACAGCCACGGCCAGCTTGAAGTTTGACACAAGCCCCAAAAGTTGAGGTTGATATGTATTTTGTTTCCACGAATCAACACATGAGGTCCCACTCTTGCGGAGCAAAGGGTGTAGCGAGGGAGTGGTAGCGATCGAACGGCCCCGGGTGGGGCAAAGGCGAAGACAGATTTATTCTTGACGTTTCGACGCTCACAGAAAGGTCGTCTCTTCCCCCTGGCCTCCGTCTTTGCTTAAGATCAGCTCGGAATCTGTTCTTCCGAGCCGATCTTTCTTACCTGGTGTAATCTTTCTTTCGTTCGAGAATTACTTTCTCGACAGCTTTTGTCTTTATTGCTAATTTTATTGATACACTTCTTGAGTTGCTTTCAATTAGATTTGCTGAAGATTCGTCTCAACACATAACGGGAAGACTTCGTTTGTAAACTGCTCGCAACCTCCAAATTGAAAAAAAAACTTTGAATCGCAGTTGGAGAAACGAAAAGGTTATCCTCCGCGCTGTTGAAAGAGATTTTTTTCTGGGCTCTTGTCCTGCGGAAGTGAAGCGTATGCTTACAGTCGTATACAAAATAGGCGCAGCCTATTTGTACACGAATTTTTTCTTCGCACCTCTTCCCAGAAAAGTTATTTCACTAACTTTCCCCTTAGGAACATTCTCGAGTTTAACGCGAACCTACTTTAAAATCCATAAATGGTACCAACACTTGTTCATATACTTTACAGGCATTCTTCACATCATTTAAATGGTTCTCATTTTTATTATCGTAGCCTGTATCGTATTCCTACTCATATTGTCTATTTTTGTTGATATTTACACCGACAGCTACCGGTTCTTCACAATTAGCAAGCTACAAGGTTATTACTTTTATGCACAGGTTCACGATGTACGCCGAGGTTTGCTTCACATTGTTGTGCGGCATCACTTGAACCTACAAGATGCTGTTCCCGGTTTGAAGATGGCACTATCAAACCTGCCAGAGAAGTTGCAGCAGCTTATTTATAATTCGGCAACCGCAACCGAACAAGATCGAGACAAAGCAGTTAACGATGTCGCTAACTATTTAAACGATTATGAAACTGATGGTACTGTTGTCTGTTTTTTTCTAGACAATTTAGCTACTAAAGTCACTTTTAGCCACAAACAAAACACTAAAAGAAGCACAAAACCATGTCGCTGAATATTTTGATAACGTTCTGACGACAGACGTTTGGCAGCGAAAAGTCGAATCACCTGAAGGAAAACCTCGACACCTTTTCAAAGTCGACTTGAACGGTGAGGAGTGGGAACTTTATGTCGGAACGACGAAACATACTGACGTTCCGGAGATAATCACGGCGTTCATCGGAAAGAAAAAGCGTGCCAATACCGACGAGTGGTCTACTGTAAAATCAGAGAAAAAATTGAAAAAATTTCCCGCGCTGCAGAAGTTGCGCGATTCACCCGACCTTTCGCAGTATGCAAAGACACTTGCAAATTTAACATGTGCATATTTAAGATTTGTTATTGATAACATTATCACCCCGTAACGATGACCAGAACCTCGATTAAAGGAGGCTGGTTTTGTGCTTTTACCATATCATTTGTTTGCCTGTTTAATATTCATCACAACTGTTCAACTTTAATAAACATTTATTCGTAACAAATAAAATTACAAGTTTTCAAAGAGATTCATAATTATATCAACAAGTTTCTTCAACTCCACAGGTTTCTGATTGGGCTCCACAAGAGGAAGTACCTGACGAACGGAAGTCATAACGTTATCCACAAGGTTTCGAAGTTGCGTCAGGTGTGCCTTCACCGTTGACCATTCACTCTTTTTCTGGGCCTTAATGAGGTACAGCCAAGCAAAGCCGAGTTCGATCATATGAAGGGCGAGTTTGAAGTTTGATACAAACTGCTGCACATGAGTACCATCCATTTCGGCACGGGCTAGGTGGTTTTTAAGTTTTGCTGGCGGCTTTGACGTTGAAGCGGAGTTTATGAATCGGCAAACAAACGTCGCTGTACTCGGCACTGATGAAGTTTGGCGTGTTTTCATCGGCAAAGTTGACCAGTTTTACCGATGGGTCGCCCTTTTTGTAGCGCCAGGACCAATAGTATTCGATACCGCAGTCCTGACATGTTTAGAGATGGACTTTGTTGTGGGCTTGGTACATGATGCTGCCACAGACACATGTCCGAACAGAGTCAAGGTTTTTGCGGGACAGTTTGAGATAGTCTGAAATGGGTTTGTTGAACTTCTGACTTCATTTTCACCATGACTATGTTGATTTTGATAGGACTAACGCTGTACACAACTATTTTTTAAGTATTAAACACAAAACATCGAAGTTACGTTGAGAAGTTTGCAATTTTGACAGTTTTTGGCGGAATTTTTCATTTTCAACGCCCAAATTAGCACTGCAGCAGCCTCTGGCAACTACCTGTACCAAGCTATTCGCAAAACACTACAAAACGGCCGTTATAACAAAAAAATGAGCAAAAGCCTGAGCTGAATTTCGATTACCAGAACGCAAAACGTGCAACTGTCGTACTTTTTTGCTTCTGGTACATAAAATTCAGCGCTATTAAATCGCCAATTGAACAATTTTGACGGCAAACTCAACGGATTCATAACCTTTAGACATCACTGAAGCTGAGGCAAACGCAAAACTTGACAAAATTTTGGAGTTTCGTGGAATTCCACGGAAGCGTTTCGATTGGTCGTGTGTCGGCTTTTTTAAAAAGCCCGCGCAACGAGGCATCCTTTCCGGTGGTGCTGCTTCACCTCCAGAAAAATGGACTTACAACACACTAAAACAGGTGCGTACTGTATGTCCTTCCATTCAGGCCTAGACGCGCACAGCTAAAACGGTAAAGTAACCCCTACGGGTGCACTCAAACTCTCAAGTACATAGCTAAGGAGCATAATGGATCTTGGCTTGATAACCATGATTTGCTTCGGAATGGCATTCGTTAACTTAGCATCATTGTGTATTCATTATCAGCTATTGTCATTTACTATTCGGATATGTCTCATTTCGGCGCTAACCGTAGAATCTTCCCGTTCGCTAAAACGGGAAGTCAGAGCTTCATTGCTCTGTACGACAACGAATGCCAAGGGCTACTCCATATTGTAGCCCGGCATTACTGCCACTTCCAGAAGGCAATTCCCGCCTTAGAAGCAGTCCTACTTCAACTGCCGTTAGACTTGCAGAACCTTTTAAAGGCGGCAGCTCGTGCAAGTTCGCTGACATCGGCTGATTGTCTCGCCGATGTTGCCTCCTTCTTGTTGAATAAGGATTCAGGTATAGTTTTTTCATAGTGTGGGTTGGATAACAACTAACCTTTTTTTTCTTTTTTAGCAACCAAGAGGCTTTTAACTAAAGCTCAAAATCTGTGCCTTGAACTATAAAGACCCGAACCTCGGGTCTGGGGTTTTTCGCACCTCGGTCCCCAGCTAGGGAACATTAAAAAAAAAGGAGACGAAAAAACCCGAGCTGAGGTCTTTCGTTATAGGAGTTCGGTCCGGCCCGAACCTCAGGTCGGGTCCGGTGGTGGTACCCTCCTCTTTTTCAATGCTCTCTCGCTGGGGACCGAATTGTACATCATTGGATGGCTTTGAGCCATAACATAAGCCGGCACCCCGATTCGAGCTTGACACAAGCGAGCGCATAAGGTAGTTCGCGCGGCACTCGGGCCGTGGGCGTCCAATGAAGGCACGCCAAGTGGTCTCTCATAACGAAAGACCCCAGCTGAGGTCTGCCCCGCCTCAGACCTGAGGTTCGGGTCTTTATAGTTCAAGGCACTGGTGGCCGCTTATTTCGACACCGTTTTAACGCCCACACATTTGCTGAAGAAACCCACCACAAAAGGTGGTAAATTGCAACACCGCTTCGAAGTGAAGTTAGACGGTGCAGATGCCGAATTGATCCTAGGAACGTCGAAAGATGTGCAGTTCCCGCAGATCATAACGGCTTATTTCAAGATGCTGAAGCCGACATCAACTTCGCTTCCTCCCAGCCCCGCCGTACAGCCAACGCCAACACCGCCTCCCGCATGCCTCTCAAGGAAAAAGGCAAATGTGTCAACATGGACACAAGTCCCATCAAAGAAAAAGAGATGCTTTTAATTTTTTGGTATTTGTTTTTCCTTAATAAAAATAAACCGGTTATTATTTTGTCATATTTTGTCAAACATTATTTATATTTAGTTTTATTATACATCAACAAATAAATTTACACGTTTTCAAAGAGATTCATAATCGTATCAACAAGTTTTTTCAATTCCGTAACTTTCTGCTTGGGCTCCACATGGGGAAGTGCTTGTTTAACGGAAGTCATATCGCTGTCAACAAGGCTATGAAGTTGCGTCAGGTGTCCTTTCAAAGTGGCCCATTCACTCTTTTTCTGGGCCCTTGTAAGATACAGCCAAGCGAAGCCGAGTTCGATCAGATGAAGGGCCAATTTGAAGTTTGAAACAAACTGCTGCACATGGTTAGCATCCATTTCGGCACTGATAAGATGGTTTTTGAGGTCACTGGCGGCTTTGACGTTGAAGCGAAGTTCATGAATGGGCAAACAGACGTCGCTGTATTCGGCACTGATGAAGTTTAGCGTGTTTTCATCGGCAAAGTTGACTAATTTCACCGATGGGTCGCCCTTTTTCCAGCGAAAGCGCCAGGTGTATTCGGTGCCGCAGTCTTGGCAGGTTTGGAGAAGAACTTTGTCGTGATATTGATACATGATGCTGCCACATACGCAGGTCCACACGGAATAGGGGTTTTTGCGGGAGAGCTCGAGATAGTCTGAAAGGGGTTTCTTTAATGGATTTCATTATTGGATAACTAAAACTTACATTGCAGCTCGAATTTGGTCGCCCAGGAACCAAACTGCTCGCATGTCAGGGGGAAATGGGGCCGACTTTTGCAACGAAGGCAGAAGCACATTGAACAGTTCCAGCACGCGAGGCTGTTGAACTTCGGAGGCGAGTCGATGGTTGCCATGCTTTCGCAATGTGGACATTCAATGAGCTTCTTACCGGCGTTGATAGCGCTATTTTTCAGCTGTTCATTGAAGTAGAAGTTGGCCACCGGCAAGGGGAGAAGAACGTAAAGGAACTCATCACGAACAAGCGCCGTACAATCAGTCTTAAGGCACTTCAGCGGCGACGCTTTGTGGCATTCGATGGCCGTTGTAAGCTCGCTTTGAAAACATTCGCGACAGAAGTTATGGAAACAAGTGTTGAAAGCTCGGTAAACTGGAGCCTCTGAAGAGTCACACTTGGCGCAGGACGGCGTTTCGGTCTTTCCAAGGTTGATGACTTCGAAACCATCAGCTATGTCAGCAACTTTGCTGATCTCGGCAAACTTTGGAGGCGTCTGCTTTTTGATGCCGCTGGCAGTGATAAGTTCCTTTGGATGGAACGACGATTGACAGTCGTAAGCATCGCGGGTTGTTGACAAACACGATGTTTCATAGCTTTTGCTGAGTTTGGTGGTGCAGGTCTCCAAAAACTTCGGCAGTGAGTCAAAATGCGTTGAATCAAAAGACTTGAGCAGAGACACTTCGTCGATTGGGAATGAGCCGTTTAAGATAACCCTGTAAAATGAACTTATAGACAAACGCTGAATAGGTTGTTCAAACTAACCTCAATTTCTTTGATTTCAACTGCTCAATAACGATAACAGCGACAACGTCTTGCTCCGCTGGGTGAAGTTTCTCGCTCAGATTGATGGCGCAGCTGGTCTTCGCCGGATTCAGCCATTGAAAAGCAAAGTTTGATGAGTCAAGTGATTTGAAAGCGGCATCGGAACAGCCCAGCTGGCTGGCATCACAAGTGAATTCCGTGAAGAAAGAGTCTTTGCAGAGACCCGTGACATCGACCAGAGACGTGTAATCTGCTCCAAAGTCAGTGCTATCACTAGCCAAGTCATAGCTGCCGAGGGTCAATTCAGATGAAGAAGCAGTTGGCGGAGAACGATTATCGACGACAAAATCGGCAAGTGTGAAAGTATTCGGACGGGGTGGAGTCGATTCGGTGTCATCGTCGTTGCCATCGTCACTATCGGGACCACCAGCAGCAGCCTTCGGGTCATTGTTGTCGTCTTTACAGCCTTTAGCATCGTCACCCCATTGATCGAGCTCAAAACGATGAAACATCTTTCCACGCTTCCATTGCCAAGGGGTGTTCCAGGTCAAATGTTTGAAATCGGCATAACGCTTATCAGTCGTCGCAGCCTGGACGTATCGAACTTCCGGGATCACTTTTCCATCTTCATCCAAAGGCTTATCCTTGTTTCGACGGATACAGTAATGAGCCGGATCTGCCAACCAGAAGGCGCGATTAGTCGTAGTTTCCACGTTTCCATCTTCAGTTCGTTCATAATGACCTTTGATGACAACATCATGAGCCAGAGCGTATGCGCCATCGCAACCATCGACCTTAACGTTATCAGGAAAGACGTCCGCATCCGCTTCGATGGCATTGCCGGCGCCCCAGAGCTGTTCCCATCGGTATTTACGGTTCAGCGAATACATGACATTGATAGCGAATTCAGACTGGTCGTCGTTGATACGGGTCAGACGGGCAAGCTGCTTCTTGGTAAGCTTCTCGGGATTGACGATGAACTTGCCGAAGGTGGCTTGGCTTCGATCTCGCTTGACAATGTGTTTGTCCCAAGCATGGTGACGACCCTTACCGCCAGTGGCACGGTGGCTCGATTGAGGTTTTTCGTCGGTGTCCATGGTGATGGACCTGAAATTGGTTGGCCATTAGCTCGTAAAATGAAGACTTGAAAAATAGCGCGTAAAACGGAAACGGCGTGCTACAATTTCAAATGTTTACCCATTTACGTGAACCCACAATCACAGACGCGTGCATTTATGCAAAATCGATTAACTTTTACGCTGTGGTTATCTGTTTACTTTACAAAAAGTGTCATAGAAATGCAAAAATATTTAATTTAGTATAAAATTTTGTTTACTTTAACAAAACTGATAGATATAACTTTGTTATGTTTGAAGAGCCTGTTTTACGTAAAATTGTAATCCAAATATTAAAAAGTTCTCGACGGGGTCAGTACGGAAAGGAAGTGAGGATATTGACAAAAGCTATGGCTGTTTTATACCAGACGAAGCAGACGAGAAGGGGCTGGTCAGACAGCCGAGAAAACACTCCCACATGGTGAGTCAGCAACGTTGTGCAATTTCCAGCTGCACCCAGTGGTTTGTTGTTGTTTCGAAAGTGTCGCACCTCCAAATGATGTCATCCTTGAAGGCGATACTATCCATAACGATTTCGAAATACACGGAAAAACTACGAGGTTCTTGAACCGTATTCGAGGCAAATGGGATAACAAATAAGTGAAAGGAGCCCACAATTTACGAGCGTGAAATGTCAACGTGGCTCTGACTGCTCGCTCGTTTTTGAAGTCCAGTCGGTCTAACTTGAACGATTTGTACTTTGCTCGGGTGCAAAAAATCATGTTGTTGCCATGGTTTTGCGGCTTTTACTTTTTATAACTACAAAAAAACCGCTGTTCTAATGCTTGTTCGAGTGTCCTTTCAAACTTTTGTCCATAGTATTATTTATTAGTTTAACACAACAAGTCATATTCAAATTTCCAATTCTTTTAAAACTTCTAACACGTTATTCGATGCTTGAATCAAATTTGAAACCTTTTCTGCCGAATAATTGTCAGAAACAGTATTTCTATCGATGACGACCCGGACATCTTCCCATTTGACTTTCAGTTGCATCAAGTTGGCTCTAACGGCATTCCATACTTCTTCGCGTTTGCCTTCATTCAAGTAAAGCCACGCGAATCCAAGTTCCAGAAAGTGAAGCGTGAGCTTCAGAGCGGTCATGGCTGTTTCTTTTTCCGAGGCGTCGTCGACGAATTTGATGGTCATCCGCTGATTGAATCGGGCGTTGTAAGCCGGGGCACAGACATCATTGTACCTTTTGGCGATGGCATTTGGATGATCATAGTGGATGAGTTGAACACATTTATCGTGGTAAATAACGTATGAATACGTGTCGTAATAACATTCTGCGCCGCAACCTTCACATATGACTGTCCACCAAAGTCTCTCGGGTAAATAATGGATTGTGCCACAGGGGCATTTGGCAATGCGATCGCGAGGTGTGGCGTTTAGGAGACCTGTAAAATTACACTTTATAACTTAAAAAAGGTTAAATCACGTACGTTGTAGCTTGAATTTTTCGTCCCAGACCTTAAATTCGGCACAAGTCAATGGGTAATGAGGGCGTTTGCAACATTTGATACAGAAAGTGACGGGACAGTAGGTACAGGTGAGGCTTCCAAGTTTGGGTGTGATTTTGACATTCAAAAAGTTTCGGCAACCTGGACAACGAACAGTTTTGTGGCCACAGGCACTGCCCTCTGCCTTGAAAGCATTTTGGAAATACATTTTGACCATCGGGAGCAGCAAGACGGTATACAGCATCTCAGGGCGGATCGGGGTCATGCAATCAGCGTTCAGGCATTTCAACGGGTACTGTGATTTGCTGGCGATGGAGGTTGTAAGTTCGAATCGAAGACAACTACGACAGAAACTGTGATGGCAACCATCGAACAATGGGAACGTCAGGGGTTGCTCTTCATCACAGATGCCACATGTGCGACTTTTGTTGGCTGTTTCTAACAAACTTTCAGTTGTAGAAACTTCAAAATCGGTGGTAATGCTTGACTCAATCGAAATATCAGCAATCTTTGGGCAAATTAACAAAGTCGCACCATCCTCACAAGAACCGTGAGTAAAGTGGTCAGAGTAACTAACACTTTGGTATTCAGTAATGTCGCCTAGATATTTTGAATAATCGTGAGCTTTGTCGTAGGTTTTCTCGACACGTTCGACAATGCTTTTAACAAAGTCGACTGGATAGTAGAAATAAAGGCCACGTAGAATGCCAATGTTAAGATCATCGGGACTGGGAAAACTGCCGCTGATAAGGATTCTGAAAATTAATACAATTAAAAAAGTCGATAACAAAAAAGAAAAAAAAAACTCTAACCTCAAAACATTCGTCTGATTTGGCAACAGCTCGAAGACGATAACAAGTGCCGTGGAAGTGTCACCAACACACAGACGCCCCGTTAAATCGACGATGCACGATGTTTTTTCAGCATTCAGCCATCGGAAGGTGCAGCCACGAACATTTCCCAATGCTTCGAAATCGGAGATAAAACTGTTTTCTTCGCTGCCTTTCTTCCATTTGCGGTCAAATTCGTAGAAAAAGTAACTTGATGGATGTGGCAACTCATCGAAATGACCAAAAGAAAGTGTTTTGAAGTCGTCCATGAGATCATTGGCGTCTTCAACGAAATCAATCGATGATTCTGACTTGGAAGAGGCGGAAACAGCGTCTTTTTTGACAACAAAGTCGGAAAGTGAATACAGATGTTGTTTTGGGGCACTGTATGCAGACGGCACAGGTTCATCAGTATCAGAAACGGCGTGTTTGTCATAATCAGGTTCATCTTCGTCAGAAAAGTCAGCTTCGTCGTCATTAGTAGTACCACGTTTGCCGGAATTCGCGCCGAAGTTGTTAGATTCGCGAAAGTAACCATCACTGTACACCTGTGGCACTGGATGGGCTTTCAAAGCCACGTAACGGACAACCGGAACTTCAGGATCCGGCTTTTCATCTTCATTATCTTTTCCGTCTTCACGCAACGCAAAAGGTACACCTTTGACAGCCTTCTGTTTGTGCTTTTTCGAGACAACGCGGTCAAGTGTACCCAAAGCTGACTCATGGTTTGTCGTTTTCGTGACTGATCCATCGATTTCTCGTTCGAAATGAGTTTCCACAAAACGCTTTTTGCTTTTACATGTCAACACGTCTGAGCCTTCGAGTTGGACCTGCTGAGGAAGAACATTTGCGTCCATGGCAACGAGGTCGTCAGCTCCACCAATGTCTTGCCATCGATTCTTCTTGTTCATGGAGTACGGCACATCGAATGCAAATTTAGACGCATCATTGCTACTCTGGATCAGTCTGGCACGTTGTTTCTTCGTCAAAACGTCAGGGTTGACGATGGTCTTGCAGAAGACGTCGTTCTTTTTGCCCTGTTTGTGCCATGTTTCGAGAAGTGCGTTGTGGTGCGCCTTACTTTTGGTGTGTGAACCAATGTGAGGCTTTTCGTCGAGATATGACATGGTTGTCAACGGACTGAAACAAAGCACTGCTTATGTGGCAAAATAAGAAAACACAAGATAAACACGTTAGAAGCAGTGATACACGTTATTGACCTGAGGTTCTCCCGGGTAACTATAATCTATGCGGCCAAAAAGATCAAAAAAAAAACAAGAAACCCTAACACAAATGTCCAAAGCGTCAATAGTTGTCCGTCTTTTATACTCGAGAACCTCGTGAACGCAGACAGAGTGTGAGCTGTTTTTCTAAAATTGCACAACGTTGTGCACACGCGTCGAGCAGACCAGTCATGGTGTCATACCTAATGGAGTTATCTTAAAATACTCAAGTTAGTATAACTGTACATTACCTAACATTGTAAAATTAAAAAGTTATGTCCTTCATATCTACTAAAAGCCTACAAAATCCAATAGACACGTTTTTTTTGTTTTTTTCAAATTTAATTTCAAAACAATGGCATGACAAGAAGCAATCAACAAAACAAAACCGTACAAAATGAGCAACAACTACAATTCAGAATTGACAAAAACCGCGTCGACTAACCACATCCGCGAGGCATTCATAATCTTCAACACTCAAATTTGAATCAGTGTAGCGTTGGTAAGTGCCATCATAGCCAATGGCGACAACATCTTTATCAAGTCTACCTCTATTGATGACGTCATTAATTGTGAAAGCGCATTCAGTTCTGACTCCAGTTATTGGCATGGTGAACTTGTTGATGCTTTTGATGCGACCGTTGAACATTTTCGGAGCACCGGAACCACAGTAGAATACATGGATAGTACCCTTATCGCTGGATAAGACCAAGAACATGCTATCATTTGAAAAGCGCATACTGTGAAGCATGCAATTATCAGCCCCACGATGAAGCGTGTGAAGCAACTTCAACGTTTTAATGTCAAAAAGCTTGACCACTGTGCCGCTTTCGGAACCGGTGGCAACGATCGTGGATTGTGCGTTCAACACGATGTGAGTGAGGGCGTTTTCGTGGGCACAAATGATGGAGGGAAACTTGTAGACAAGGGCACCGGCTTTCTGGACTTCCGAAACCTTGACAGTGCCAACCTGACGAGCTGGATAGAGTAAAATTTTCTTCTCTTTGTCACTGGCAACTGCAACCAATGCCTTTTTGTTGCAATCTGTGGCTTCCGTGTGTATCCACTGGAAGGAATCTGGATTAAACAGTTGAATGCTGCGCTCCTGGACGACGACCAAGCAATCAGCTGTGAATTTAATGCCAATAATGGCACTGTCAAGGGTGATGTCGACGATTGGTTTGTTCTTCTTCAAATCGTAAATCATCACGACGTTTGAGGCGTACTTTGGCAACGGATTGCCGCTCACAAACGCAACAAAGTTCGTTCTGTCGCGGATTGCAACCAGACGAACACTTCCAATTTGTTTCGCTTCTAAAAATTGTCAATATGTATAAAGTTAAGATTCTTAATGAAATAATAAACTTACTGATATGGTTGATCTCACTTATTGGCGTGACATTGATAATGTGAATACCATCATCGGAGGCGAGAGCAAACGCGTCTTGGTTCTTGTTGAACGAGATTTGTTTGATGCTAGTTTTTGTCATTGTGAATATGAGTTTTAATATATAAATGAAAGATGGAGAGAAACAAATATGCCTAATAAAGAAACAGGAAGAGGTCCCTCACTCGCTCAGTAGAGATCTGATGTGTCTCTTTGGAATGTACAATGGTCGTTGTAGGTTTTGGTTAGCTTAATGAGAGGCGTGCGCGGATGCTTGAACACACCAAGCCATCCGAGGAAGCGTTGGTCGTTCCTTTACAGTGTCCTGAGCATTTTTACGATCAAGCATGGACCCTAGCTTACACTATTGAGCGTGATCAATAAGGCTTATATGAACTGTGTGTCATAATCTGTGGCTGTAAACCAAATTGCTTTTCTCCATACACTTTCGTGAAAAACTCCGCCCAAGATCGGCAAGTTCCCAAAAAAAGTTACAAAATTCCACATTTATCGACAAAACTGTAATGTTTTGTAAAGATTTGCACTCAGTACTGTGAAAGTACGGGTTAGTGGTGTTTTTTTTTCAAAGTATTGCGTTTTCAGTGTAAAAATGCACTCAAGAATGACCAAAATCCGCCGAAAACAGACAAAATTACGCGATATTCCATTAAGTTACAAAGTTTTGCATTTGGATCTACTAAAGTGAAGTTCGAGAGTAACGATTCCGTTAAGTTTGCTGCTAAAACTGTCAAATTAACATAATCATGGTAAAAATGAAGTCAGAAATGTGAAAATTCCGTCAAAAACTGACAAAATTCCGTGAAACTTCACGAAATTCCAAAGTTTTGTCAAGGTTTGCATTTTATCAGCTTCAGTGATGTCTTAAGATTACGAATCTGTTGAATTTGCTGTCAAACCTGTTAACTTGGCAATTTAGAAGCGCTGAGTTTCATGTACCAGAAGCAAAAAGGTGCGACTGTTGCACGTTTTGGGTTCTGATACTCGAAACTCAGCTCAGGTTTTTCCTTGTTTTTGCTCTTTAAACGGTTATTTTGTAGCGTTCTGACTGCGGCAGTATACATGTAGTTGCCTGAGAATGCTGCAGTGTTAGTTTAGGCATTGGAAGGAACGAAAAATTCCGTCCAGGATCGAACAAAATTCCGCAAAAAACAGTCAAATTTGCCCGTTTTTGACGAAATATTTTGTTAATTTTCGCATTGGTACTTTGTAAATGGATATACACAGTGTTAGTCTTACCAAAATCAACGTAGTTTAAATGAGAATGCGGTTGGAAATGATAAAAATCGGGTAAAAACTGACAAAGTTCTGTGGAATTCTAAGAAATTCCAAAAGTTTGTCGTTTCGCATTTGCATTAGCGTCTGTGACGTCTGTGGGTTACAAACCTGATAAACTTGTCATTAAAACGTTTAAATTGGCAACTTTCAGGCGCTGAATTTTAGGTACCAGAATCAAAAAAGTGCGACAGTTGCAAGTTTTGGGTTCTGGTACTCGAAATTCAGCTCACGATTTGATTGTTTTTGCTTTAAATACACTCGATTCGTACTGTATGGCATTTGACACGGTTCAGGTCAATGCTAGAAGCCTAAACAATAGTTATTGGAGAAAAGAAAAGGTGGAATTTTCCACCAGGATTGTTAATTATCCACCAAAAAATGTAGACGTTTTCGGGGTTGTTTTTTTTCAAAAACAACGTAATCAATCTGTAAATGCGGTTAGAATTTCTTTTTTGTAAACGAATTCGGTTATAAATGTGAACTACACTTGTTTTGTGGAGTTTAGTTGACTTACACACCGTTAGTATGAAGGACACATGCTTACATACAAAAAAGATCGATTGCTTTTCTCTAATAACCTGTGCGTCTATCATTCCTTACACACAACCTGCAAGGCCAAGTCGCATAAAAAGCGCTAGCGAAAGTACTTTTTTACCATTCGAGACAAGCGACCTGCATACGCGTTTGGCTTTGCTTACTCTCTCTATTTTTGTCTATTTTTGTACCCATTTTTTTAATAATGTATATTATTGAACGTTTTATCGACAACGACAACTCTGAGTAGGTTTATTTTTCTTTATGTTTTACATTTTGACAAAAACTTACTTTTTTTTAGTTCGTTGGTGCTATGGTGCATTGACCAAGACGACCTGTGGCACCTCTACAACATCATCCGTGTAGGTGATTGCGTTAAGGCACTGTCCGATCGAAAATGTAACGCAAATGAATACCGTTCCAAAACTTTTCGTCACATATGTGAGTTGGAAGTTCGCGTCACTTCAATTGACTTCGATCCAATTTACGAAGGCTTACACGTTCATGGTGTTCTTACCAACGACAGTCTTTACGCGGGATCTCACCACAGAATGGATATAAAACTAAACATGCGATTTACCGTAACTAAAAAATGTTGGGATTCTTTTGACGTTAAACGCATAGAGACCACTGTAGGAACGTTCAAAGAGCAAATTACATCTGTAACTTTACATCAAGGGTTTGCTCAAATCTGTGTTATCACTGAAACCATGACCGTTGTCAAGGCGAAAGTTGAGATGCAAGTTGCACGAAAGCGTGCCGGATTTGCTATAAACCACGAAAAAAGCCTGCAACGCTTCCTTGAAGCAGTTGCAAAAGCTTTTCTGCGTCACATCGATATTGATTCTATGAAAGCTGTCATTGTGGCTGCACGAGAAAAGTTGCATGAAAAGTTTATGAAAGTTTTATTTGACGTAGCCAATCAAATGAATGAACCTATTAAAAAGAAAAATAGGATGAAGTTTGTTTTTGGTAATGTCGCCAGTGGTTTCAAACATTCATTGAAACAAATCTTGTCTGATCCGTCTACTGCGCATCTTCTAAATGGTTCAAAGGTATGTTTACTGTACTTTTTATTGATACAAACTAAAAAAAATCTTGTTTTAGGCACATGAAGAAATGCAAACATTAGAAAAGTTCATGAATCTATTCGACAATGATCCGTCACGTGCGTTTTATGGATACAAACATGTCGATATGGCAAATCAGTTATCCGCTATAGATACATTAATGGTTTCGGACGCACTGTTCCGGTCATTTGATGTTAAGAAGCGTGAAAAGTACATAAAATTGGTCGAATCCGTTCAAGAAAACGTAAGTTTTTTCTTAAATTAACTCTTTTGTTAATGTTAATAACTAAAACACTAAAACACAATGTAAAAAAACTTTTTAATCAAGCGTCAATGTTTCAGAATGGCAAAGTGCTCATTTTCTCAAGTTTGCATGTGAGCGGTGAACAACTAGATCAGATGACCGGCGTCGCGGCTATTTTGCGATACCCTCTACCCGAACTTGAAGACGAAGAAATGGAGGAAGAAGAAAATGAAGAAGCTAACGAAGTGACAATCAAGGTTCATGAATACGTTGTCAGAGAATTTCCCAACGAAGTTTTTGTCAACAGTCATGACGTCGATGCCACAGCCACTTCTGCTTTTTAATGATCGCAATGACTTTTATCACTGTTTTTATTTTACAGTTAAATTTTATAAACGTCTTCAGGCAGGTTTAAATAAAACAGTAATCGTTTTAAGGGGGTAAATGCTTTCGTAAGCGTTATTTATACGGTTTGTCTATGCGAGGAAAGACGCACAGATTACAGTACAAGACTAATCAATGTTTATAGTTAGAAGTGTGTGTAAGCATGTGTCTTTATGCTCAACTTGATTCTATGCCAAGTGCTGTGTGATGTGCAGTAGACCGATAGAATACAACTTCTTTATTTAATGATTAAACCTGCTTGAAACTATTATTTAATTGTTTACAGTTTTACTTTCATTAAATAGGTTAATTCTGTTTTACGTCAAATCAAACTTTTGCAGATCTGTGAGCCTCTGGAATATACCTGCAACATAACAGATGCAAAACACTACAAAAAAAAGCATGTTTAAGGCAAAACCTTGCATTTTAGCGAGCTGAATTTCAAGTACCAGAACGCAAAACCTGCAACTGTCGCACCTTGTCGCTTCTGGTACATTGTCTTACATGAAGGCATGGCTCAAATCTGTGTTATCACCGAAGAAACGACCGTTGTCAAGGCGAAAGTTGAAATGCAAGTCGCGCGAAAGCGCGCCGGATTTGCTATAAATCACGAAAAAAGCTTGCAACGCTTCCTCGAAACAGTTGCAAAAGCTTTTCTGCGTCACATTGACTTAGATTTGATGAAAGGCATTGTTGTAGCTACAAGAGGAAAGCTTAATGAAAAGTTTATGAAGGTTTTGTATGACGTCGCTGATCAGATGAACGAACCTATCAAAAAGAAAAATAGGATTAAGTTCGTTTTTGGTAATGTCGCTAGCGGTTTCAAACATTCAATGAAAGAAGTGCTGTGCGATCCATCTACTGCACATCTTCTGGCTGGTACCAAGGTATGTTTACAATATGATATACCATTAAACTTTTTTTACAGTTCAAATTATTTTCAGATTCAGGAAGAGATGAATACGCTTGAAAAATTTATGAATTTGTTTAACAATGATCCGTCTCGTGCTTTTTACGGGTATAAACATGTCGATATGGCAAACAAGCTGTCAGCCATTGAAACTCTAATGATTTCGGACGCTTTATTCCGTTCCCCTGATGTTGAAAAACGCAAAAAATACATAAAGCTGGTTGAATCTGTTCAAGAAAACGTAAGTTCTTTTATAGAATATTGTCAGTCATTTTTTCTGTCCTTTTTGGCTGTCAATAAGGCAGTAAAACAAAATTAATTGAACACTTTAACCACATAATAATGTTTCAGAATGGCAAAGTACTCATTTTTTCTAGTTTGCATGTGACTGGGGAGCAGCTGGATCAGATGACCGGCGTCGCAGCTATTTTGCGATACCCATTGCCAGAACTGGAAGACGAAGAAATGGACGAGGACGAAGAAAATGAAGACAACATCCTAACGTTCAAAGTTCCTGAATACGTTGTGAGAGAGTTTCCAAATGAAGTTTTTGTTAACAGCGAAGACGTAGATGCTACGATCGCTTCTAATATTCAAATGATTCCGACTAAAATCTGAAATTTTAAACTTTCTTCGACTTTTCACCTTTAAAAAAAGTTGTAATTTGTTTTTCATGTACTGTTTTGTAGTAATTTTCTATTACTTAGACAATGTAAGATACTTTTTGATGCAATGTTAAAGTCAAGCAAATATAAAATGTAACTTTATAAAAAGAGAACAAACTTTTACGCAGTAGAAACGGAAATTCCGCCGAGAATCGTCAAAATTCTTATAAAAACTGACAAAGTATAACAATTCCCGACAAGTATTTAACTTTCTGTTAAGTTTTGCATTGGATACTGTGTAAGTGGATGAATCCGGTGTTCATTTTTGCAAATACGGCGTTTTTCAGTGGTAAAACATGTTCAGGAATGTCAGAAATCCGCCCGTAAACAATAAAATAATCTTCATTTTTTAAGCTGTTTTTATCATAAAATGAAGAAGTTTTGTTCGATCGGTCTACTGCACGTCACACATTGCATGGATAGAATCAAGTTGACCATAAAGACAGACACATGCATACACAAACTAACCATTGATTATTCTTTCACCGTAACTTGTGCGTCTGTCCTCGCGCAGTCAAACCGCGAAAAATAACGCTTGCTAAAGCATTTACCCACTTGCAACCTGGTCGTTCAACACCATTCTTCTTCTTTTTATTCGTTTGCTTGTTTTCCAAACAATAATTCAACACTAACCATGCATATTGTTAGACGCTTTATTGATGAAGATCATTCTGGGTATGTTATAACTTTTTTTATTGTCTAATTTTTAATTTTATAGATCAATGGAACTATGGTGCACTGATCAAGATGACCTTTGGCACCTCTACAACATAATCCGGATTGGCGATCGTGTTAGCGCAGTGTCCGACCGCAAGTGTAATGCAAATGAAAACCGCTCCAAGCCTCTTCGTATAACTGACGAGTTTGAAGTGAAAGTTACGTCCGTTGACTTCGACCCCATTTACGAAGGCATACGTGTCAATGGTGTTCTTACCGACTGGAGTCAGTTTTCTGGTTCTTACCATACATTAGATATCAAACTGAACATGCGATTTACTTTGATTAAAGAATGTTGGGATTTATTTGACATCAATCGTATCGAAAATACCATATCAACAGTCAACGAACAGATGGCCGCTGTCGTCTTACATGAAGGCATGGCTCAAATCTGTGTCATTACTAATACCATGACCGTTGTCAAGGCAAAAGTTGAAATGCAAGTCGCACGAAAGCGCGCCGGATTTGCTGTAAATCACGAAAAAAGCTTGCAACGATTCCTTGAAACAGTTGCCAAAGCGTTTTTGCGTCACATAGAGTTGGATTCTATGAAAGGCGTCGTTGTAGCCACAAGAGGAAAGCTTTATGAAAAGTTTATGAAGGTTTTGTTTGACGTCGCTGACCAGATGAACGAACCTATCAAAAAGAAAAACAGAATTAAGTTTGTTTTTGCAAACGTTGCCAGCGGCTTCAAACACTCATTAAAAGAAGTTCTATCCGATCAATCGACCGCTCATATTTTAGCAGGTACCAAGGTATTTCTACAGTATACCTTGTGTTTTTGTAATACTTTTATAAATTTTTAGGCCCTGGAGGAAATAAAAGCGCTAGAAAAGTTTATGAATTTATTCGACAATGATCCGTCACGTGCATTTTATGGATACAAGCATGTAGATATGGCAAACAAGTTGTCAGCCATTGACACTTTGATGATTTCTGATGCTTTGTTCCGGTCTTACGATATCGAAAAGCGCAAAAAGTACATAAAGTTGGTTGAATCCGTGCAAGAAAACGTAAGTTATCTTGTTATATTTTTGTATTGCTTGTTTATTTGTCAAAAATTATATTAAACAAACTTCAATAAGTTTTGAATTATATAACAATGTTTTAGAATGGCAAAGTACTTATATTTTCGAGTTTGCATGTGACTGGTGAGCAGCTGGATCAGATGACCGGCGTCGCTGCTATTTTGCGTTATCCTTTGCCCGAACTTGAAGATGAAGAAATGGAAGAGGACGATAAGGAAGAAGCCAATGGTGTGACAGTTAAAGTTTATGAATATGTAGTTAGAGAGTTTTCCAACGAAGTATTTGTTGACAGTAATGACATTGACGCAACTGTCATTTCGACGTTCTAACTTTACTGCTTAATTTTTGTTGCCCATGTAATTGAAATAAAAATAATTTGACGTGAAAAAGTTTGTGACGTTTTTGGTTTAGTTTGTACATCTTTGCAACTTCTGGAGCTTTAATTACTTACTGAAACACTAAAAGTAATTTTAATTTTTCAATCTATTGTTGAGTACGTACACATCCAAGCACACTTTTCTGACTTTCCAAGCAAAAAAATTAGTTGCAATGAAGTACATTTATTTACACAACATGTGTAAAAGTTTCGTGGCTTGGGTTTTCTGATGAGGTAATGTTGATTCGGCATTTCCTTTGTCTGTCTATCTGGTTTCAGCAGTTTCAATTTTTTTGAACTTCAAAGTGATATCAGGAATGACCGAAATCCGCCAAAAACTAGCAAAGTTCCGTTGAATTTCACGACTTTCTATACTTTCTAAAACTTTGTGAGGTTTTGAATTTCGATCATTTATAGCAAGATCAGAGGGTCACAAATTTGTTTTATTTGGTGTTAAAACTGTTAAATCAGCGATTTTAGTGCGTTGAATTTTATATACCAGAAGCATAAAAATGCAACAATTGCACGTTTTGCGTTCTGGTACTCGAAATTCAGCTCATTAATTTAATCGCTTTCAACTTAACACAGTTTCTTAACAGCGTTTTGCAGCTGGCATGATTTAAGCGGTTGACAGAGGCTTTAACAATATTGATTAGAGCACTAAAAGGAAAACTCCGCTTGTTTTATTATTGAGAAATTCTGCACAGAATTACTAAAGACCCCTTTGGAATTACACACCATTGTGCTTAGGCATGAGTTTGATTGAAGCGCGAAAGTCGTACACACACATCCGTTTCTCTGGTGACTATCGATCTTACTTCTACCGGGCCCTGTCTATCTTTACGATTAAGCCTCGCCCACAAACCCCTCAGTCTTACCGCGTAAATATCCATCTTTAGCTTTCTTCTTACCGTTCATAGCTATAAATCTAATCGCTCAACTGCGGTTTCATATTCTACTTTTTTTAGTCCTGTTTGTTTTCCGAACAAAACACTAATCATGTATATTGTGGAACGTCATATCGACAACAAAAATGCAGGGTAATTTTTTATTTTCCATTTTGTTCAGTGTTTTAAAATCTTTTTTTTAGATCATTAGAATTGTGGTGTATCGACCAAGATGACCTGTGGCACCTCTACAATATAATTCGTGTTGGCGATCGTGTTAGGGCATTGTCTGATCGCAAAATCAATGCTAACGATAACCGTTCAAAGCCTCTACGTGACATTTGTGATTTAGAATTACGTGTTACTTCAGTTGACTTTGATCCTGTTTTTGAAGGCATCCGTGTCCATGGCATTCTTACTGAAAATAGTCAATATAGTAGACGTCGACATACATTGGATATAGAAGTGAACATGCGGTTCACTTTAACTAAAAAATGTTGGGACGCTTTTGACATTACGCGTATCGAGACTACGGTAGGAATGTATACAGAACGGATGGCCGCCGTTGTCTTGCAAGAAGGGTTTGCTCAAATCTGTGTTCTAACCGAATATATGACAACCGTCAAGGCAAAAATTGAGATGCAAGTCGCACGAAAACGTGCTGGATTTGCTATAAACCACGAAAAAAGCTTGCATCGGTTTCTTGAAACTGTTGCCAAAGCTTTTCTGCGTCACATAGACTTGGATTCTATGAAGGCTGTCATCGTGGCGGCTCGGGAAAAGTTGCACGAAAAGTTTGTGAAGATTTTGTTTGAAGTAGCCGACCAAATGAATGAACCTATTAAAAAGAAAAACAGAATTAAGTTTGTTTTTGGTAATGTTTCAAGCGGTTTTAAACATTCAATGAAAGAAGTTCTGTGCGATCCGTCTACTGCACATCTTCTAGCCGGTACAAAGGTATGATTGTTATATGATATACACACAAATAGTATAATATAAACTTATTTTAGACGCAGGAAGACATGAACGCACTTGAAAAGTTCATGAATCTATTCAACAATGATCCATCACGTGCTTTTTACGGGTATAAACATGTTGACATGGCAAATAAGCTGGCCGCTATTGACACTTTGATGGTTTCGGATGCTTTATTCCGGTCATACGATATAAACAAGCGCGAAAAGTACATCAAGTTGGTCGAATCCGTTCAAGAAAATGTAAGTCATCTTGTTATATTTTTGTCAGCAAAAACTATACAGTTTTTTCTGTGAATAAGAAAATAAACCACATTTTAAAAGAACATAATTTAATGATTTTTATGTTTCAGAATGGCAAAGTACTTATATTTTCGAGTTTGCATGTGACTGGGGAGCAGCTGGATCAGATGACCGGCGTCGCCGCTATTTTGCGCTATCCTTTGCCAGAACTTGAGGACGAAGACATGGAAGAGGAGGAAGACGAAGAAGTCAATGGCGAGATCATCAAAGTTCATGAATATGTTGTTAGAGAATTTCCCAGCGAAGTTCTTGTTGACAGTGACGACGTTGACGCTACCATCATTTCGGCATAATGTGATTTATTAATAACAACATTATCAGTTAAACTATCGTGGTTTTTTGTCTTTATAACAATCGTTAATGTATAAGAGAAGACTACCAATCGTCTTTTAACTCGTTTTGTACTATGAGTATTTATCATTGCTAAGTATAACATGTAAAAGTTGATATGGTACTCGAAAATGTTGAGTTTCTCTAAATAAAACGAACGACTTATATCACCCTATAGCAAGTGCGAGACATTTGGGTACCAATTAAACCAACTGTTCGAATTATTAATAAAAAATTTTAATGATAAAAGCCTTTTGCGATATTAGTCAGTTTTTTAAAACACCAATTACCGTAATCCACGCATCAGACAAACTGTACAATTAACTGTAAAAAGTCATGGCAGCATCTACTGTCGACAATGCAAACACTAAACAACTGAAACACTTGAAAATGCCATTCTTTGCCCGAATAAAAGTGATAGACTGCGGTTTACAAACGTAAACTGGGTCCGCATAAACGAAAGAAACATCCATACGCTGATATGCCAGCGTCATAACCCTTTGCATTGCTTTCTCTCGTCATTTGCATCGTTCCTTGTCCATTCATCAACTGACAAACTACAGTATTTTCAGCAATCGGTGAACGATGAGAAGTCAGTTTACCTAAATTTTGACTTACATTAGAAAGCATTCTATTATTAATATTGAGATGACTGAGGTATTTTGAACTATTAGAGTCTGATTTTATCATTGTTCAATAAAATTAGCTTTTGATTAGTAATTCCAATTTAATTTGCAAGCCAAAACAAGTGGAAGAGGTATTTTAGAAGACCCTTCAAAATCCATTGGCATGGTTACAAGTCGAAACAGAATGACCATACCCTGTTGGGATCGTGACATTGTGGGTGAGAGTGGGAATAAACCAGACGACGAAAGAGGGCATCTCTCTCCAGGGTCCATCGCAACGAGGATGTTCACACCTACGTGAGAGGCAATCGACTCGTTTGTTGCCCTCCCGACCGGCCCCGCCTTCTTCGCGCACCCCGAAAACAGCCCAGCAGTCATTGTTGGCTGGACTTTGGATATGATGACGTCGTCGGTTCGGGGACTTCAGCTTTTTGAAACTTCTGTTGATTTTTATACCTACGTGTTTTCGTGGTTTTTCTGATGACCCTTTTGACTGGTTGATACAGTCAGCGACATAATGATAAGACCAAAATTTAATTGCGTTTTTTGTAATTCTGTCGACATTTTCGGCACATTTGAGTATCAGAAATGGAACCAGCGGCCAAAACAACCCCGGGTACACTTCCAGACCGGTGGTGGTGTGCCGCCGTAGAGAGAAATGCCACAATTAACATTTTGGGGCGGTTTCGGGTGCGACATAATGAAAAGACCAAAATTCAAAAAAAATGACGCGAGCCGAAAACGGATTCCTTTCATGTTGAATCATGTTTAGGGATCTGTTACTATCCACTGATGCCGTTGGAAGCGAAGTCGTTGCGGTTGGCGCGTGCCGTGGCCGTGAAAACGGTCATCTACTTCATCGGCACACAAAAACGCTTTGAGCGACTTTTTGGCACCGTTTGTGCACTTTGCTACTTATGAGTGGCATTTTTTACTTATTAGAAGTCAGTTTGTGCTTTGGTTCTAGATGAAAACTGCAAAATGCCGATTTTTATGGCTTTTGATAGAAAAGGGGACGTTTCTGTGGCACAATGGCATGAAATGCCGTCGCGACTGATCCGGTATAGCAATGGAAAAGTTCAATGCCATCAAAAGGTTACTTTTGGCACACTTGAAATGAAAAGGCCTGTCTTACAAACTTCGTTGACTACGTTGAAAGAATTTCAAGCTGTTTTCAAGCAGAAATAAGCTGAAAATGACCCAAAATTTGGACGGTTTTTGGGTTTCGCAATGTCCAGGCGTCTGTCGCTTCGTATTCCAAATTCCAAGTATGGCAAAAGGTAAAATAGGATCGTAGAAGTTACTTTTTGCCGTTTGGGCGCATGTGTGCCATAACGGCATGCGTTATGTGCCAAAACGTGACCCCCGGGGTGCAATTTTTACAATTTTCACCGATTTTATTGGGTTTTTGATGCGACGACGGCACGTTTTATACTTTCAACATTCTTAACTAACCTAAAACAAAATACATTTTTAATGGCACTGTGCTCGCGGCGCGGAAAAATCGATGCTTGGACCCTTAATTCTGATGACCGTTTTCACGGCCACGGCACGCGCCAACCGCAACGACTTCGCTTCCAACGGCATCAGTGGATAGTAACAGATCCCTAAACATGATTCAACATGAAAGGAATCCGTTTTCGGCTCGCGTCATTTTTTTTGAATTTTGGTCTTTTCATTATGTCGCACCCGAAACCGCCCCAAAATGTTAATTGTGGCATTTCTCTCTACGGCGGCACACCACCACCGGTCTGGAAGTGTACCCGGGGTTGTTTTGGCCGCTGGTTCCATTTCTGATACTCAAATGTGCCGAAAATGTCGACAGAATTACAAAAAACGCAATTAAATTTTGGTCTTATCATTATGTCGCTGACTGTACATACTTGACCAATGCGCCCGTTTTATTTCACGTTTTTGCGAGAATTTTTTTAATGTCATCACTTTTGAAACAGATTTTATGTGCTTTGTTTCAGAACCTTCACCGATCCAATGGCACCCGGATCTCCGTCCAAAGGTAAACACAGCCACCGGCGATACCTCGAGCGCCAGCACAAGAAGGTCGTTAAGAACGGGAATTCGGTCGCTATCAAGGTGCCGCAAAAGTTTGCCGATCCGAAGACGCTGGAGTTCATCAACAAATGCAACAATTCTACGGGTTTCGAGCTCGGCGTCGCTTACGCCGTCCACAAGAAGGACCGTCACTCGACTCGCTGTTCCTCGAAGTGCGCCATCGTGGCCGAATCAAAGGACTTCCCCCTCGAAATCATCCTTGAAGGCAAAGATCTCGCCATCTCCCACGATCACCGCGTTAGCGTCCTCCGGAAGTTCCAGAGAAGCCAAGGCATCGCCGTTGTCGGGTCAAGTCCAACCCCCGCGCATATCAACTATTTCACCCTCCCGAACCACTCGGGCTTGAAGTCGAAAAAGAAGGCCGATGGCACTGACAAGAAGAAGGCTTGGAAGCTCGAGAAGTACGAGGACGAATTCGAATCCAGCGAGTACAATGAATACGTCACGAACGATGTCAACACTGCCAAGAGGGCCTCGTTCAAGTTGGCCGACTATCTGCCTCCTGTCCTACTGTAATGTCAAGAAGCAAGTCGTCACCCCCTTCAAGCCTCCTGTCTTCACTGATCTCACATGCCAACCAGGCCCTTCCTTCAAGCCTCCTGTCTTCTCTGCTCTCGAATGCCAACCAAGCACTTCCTTCATGCCTCCTGTCTTACTCTGATTATAACTTATTTCAACTCCATCTTTTTGTCAATTGCCCAATTTTTCTTATGAGTAACTGTTTTTGAGAATTGTAATTATAAATCGAAGTACCTCAATTCCTTTGATTATATTGACAACGAAGGTTGATACTTGAGAGCTTTACTACATCCAAAGAACACCCAGTTTTTGAAAATATTTTAGGAACAAAAACCATTCCTTTGCTATTATGCGCACTTTGCCAAGTGTTTGCCCGAGGCTGTGTTAGCTTGCTCGGACCGCTTGCGATTGTGCGTTATTCGCGCTTTTTACTTTTTACGCACTCATCCATTTTTTGATCGCCCTCAAGCCGCTGTTGTGCGCGCTTTTTATTGACATGTTACGTCAGTTTCCGTGACTTTTCAATCCAAAAACCCTATTTTGCATGTTTTCTTGCCCATAGCTCACCTGCTGAACGTTTTTATATATAAAAAGTTCCAGGTATTCATGCCACACCAAATCGTTTGGGTCGAGAAGGTCGTCGATCCCCGCGCCTCCGTCCTGACCCACGCTGAGGTCCTCGAATTCGTGGCCCAGACGAAGACGAAGCTGCAGAAGCCCCGCGCCACCGCCGAGCACGTCACTTACGCCAAAGTCCCGTCCAAAACGACCGTCGAAGCTGCCCGGGCCGCTGTCCTCGAAATCCGGGACCTCATAGCGGAGCAGAATGCCGCCAAACCAGCCCTAGCACTGGAAGCCGAGCTGGAAGCCGTCCAAGCCTCGACAGAAGCGTTCAAAAAGGCGGTAATGGACGGAGCGCTGAAGCCGACGGGTATGCCGGTATGGAGGCAGTCCTCGGCCTTCAAGAAGGAAATGATGAAAGCGAGGGCGAAGGCTGGGAAGTCCGTTCCGTCAGTATGGAAGAAAATCAACAATATGCGGAACAAGGAGCTGAATTCGGACGCTTTGAGGGTTAGTTTCGGGTTTTGGGGTGAAAAATATATATAAATATGAGGTTTGGGGGTTTGTTTTGCATTTTGGGGCAAAATTTATATATAAATTCAGCCATTGGGAGATGATTTTGGAGTTTTGGGGCGTAAGATATATATAAAATTGAGCTATGAGGCTTGTTTTTGCTTCTTTCGGGCAAATTTATATATAAATTTGCGTTTTGAATGATGATTTTGCATTTTGGAGTTAAAGTTGTATATAAATTTTAGCCCTGAGGCTTGATTTTGCATTTTGGAGGTCAAATTATATATAAATTATAGTTCAGGGGGTTAATTTTGGCTTATTAGTTGAAAATTATATAAATAGTTTGCATTTCCAGGCTATTCTGGACGATGACGACGAAAACGTGACCACCAGCAAGTCAGTGAAGAAGGAAAAAGCTGTGGAAGCGATGGAAGTCGATGATGACGGTTCGCCTGTACCCGATTTGGAGTCATCGGACGAGGATGAGGTCATGGACACGAAGCCTGATGTCTCTGTGAGTCTGTTTTGCTTCAAAACGTTGTTTTCATTGTAAATTTTCAGACGATAGCCCCAATAGAACCAACACCAGCCCTCAAATCCTTCGCCGATGATCGAAAAGCCTTCGCAAATGCCGCAGATGCCTATCAGCCGATTGGGCCCGTTTCCATCACCTTCGAGGGTTCCACCGTCGTCGCGACGCCAGATGAAACCGCTGAAAGCCTCGCGAATCCGGCTGTGACCAACATGCAGTTCACTGATCACGCCATCAATCCTTATTTCGGCGTGAAGAGCACCGGCGACAGTGACGATGAATCTGGAGCGACGGCGAAGTTGGAATCGAAATTGAGCGAGTACAACTTGGCAAAGAAGGCCGAGAAACCTGTCGAATCCGTCGTGAAACCAGCCAAAACGCCTTCAAATCACAGCTCGAAGTCCAAAACCGGCATCGTCACCGATATGGACATCATAGCCGACCCCAGTTTCCGGAAAGTCCTCGTCGAAGGTGCCAGTGCCGAAGAATCCGACCTAATCTATGCCTATTTGGGCGTGGATCCCGCTGTCTTCGAGAATGGCGATGAAGAACTCGAACTCCAAGCCGGTCTTGTCACTAAAACGGTTCTGAATTCCATCTGGACCGCGGAAGAGCTCGACTTAATGGAATACCGCCTCAAGTACGACGAATACAACGCCCTCTTCTCCCGGCAACGCACCCGTGTCCAGCATCCATTCATAGCCGTGCCGCCACGGAAGACCGAAGACGAATCTGGACTGCCTCCAGAGAAGGAACGACGCCTCCACACTCTCCTCGGCGAAGCCACGACGAAGCAGATCGTCAAGAAGACCCATCCCGCCGTCGCCTCCACAGCTCAGCCACGAAGCGGTCGTCGGAAGCTGGAACAAGGCCGAACCGCCCACAACACCGTGATTCATTGCTGTACGAAGTTCCTGGAGAAGAATGCCGCAGCTCAACGCAGTCCGGCCGCGATTGGACGGGCTTATCAGTCGCTCTCGAAGCTGAAGCTCACTTTCGTCGAGAAGCTCAACTACATTAATACCGCTCCGAAGACGCTGCCAAACATGTTGATGATGCTGGACGACATTGGGCTGCGATTCGGCAAGGATGAAATAGATAAGTTTGAACAGACTGTTATGAATTTGTATGGGGAAGAATGAGTTTTTGTTTTGTTTTTGTTGTTTTTTGTTTTGTTGAATGAATTTGGCCAATTTAAGTCTCCAAAAGTTCATTTTGACGCTTTATTTCACGCAAATTGCACAATTTTTCCACTGTTTTGAAAACTTTTCACGGTATTCGAGGCTGAAATACCATTTTTACAGTAATCTGACCCTTTTTTCAAAAACAAACCTAAAAAACCAGTAGACCCAAAAGTCGCAAGCCACTGATAAGTTGATGCTGATCCCATTCCACAGCGTTAGAAGCATCTTGTTCCGATGATGTGAACGTCTTGCAACAATCTCAAAGATGTAATTAGACAACCAGCCAGTCAGCGAAATGCAAACGATAATAGTTATTGGCTTCATAATGCGCATGTATCCAGCCAGCTTTTTCCGTTTCTTACATGACGTAACCCAAATAGTCGCATAAGTTATCATTGTAAGTCCATAGAATCCGCTCATAGTGTAGAAATAGACAAACATGTATCTTTCTGATATGACACTTCCCGGCATGCAAAAAGTTAGTTCATTCATGTTTTTCATGGTGAAAAGAAACAGCAACATGAACGTAAACGCAAAAACAGCCGTTAATAGGTATACTGTACCGATGTAAATTATTATTTTAAAGTTTTTCTTGACAAGTGGTGCGTGGAATCCAAGAAATCGATCAATACCGATGGATAGGGTCATCATGGAAGTGCCAATCACAGCAGAAAAGGGTAGAAATTCTAAAATGAAGCATGTTTTACGGAGCATTAGTTGGGTGCCACTGAACATGAGAAATACGGTCACAAAATGGCCGGATTGATGGACCATGTCGAGGATTGCTCGGGCGAAGATGAGACGATGGCATGTTGATGAGCGGCTAAAACTGTTTTTATAAAAAAGTTGTTTCGTGAAGTTGGTTACCGTAATGACCACGCAGCAAATGCAACTCTCAAGTTTCCGAAAATACCAACAATTGACAAAAGAAATATAATAAAAACTGGTGTAAATTTTTCGTCTAACATGTTGCGACTTGTAAAAGTTCTTCTGCATCAGAAAACAGACAGTAGGTTCTGGTTACTTGTTAGCATTAGACAGGTATACAATCATCGCTGACATGAGTGAGTTCAATACACATACAATTATGTTCTCTCGACATTGTAATAGGTCATAATGTCCGCAAACATACGCTTAAACTACCCTTTCAGGGGTTATTATAACAGTAGAAATGACTAGTTACGATGACGATTACAACTGAACCTATACATTGTGTCTTTGACTTTACAAAGTGTGTCATTAAAGTCATAAAAAATTTTACCGCAAAACGCAACAAAGTTCAAAAAAACTCAAATTTGCATAAATCAACTTTTCAATAACTCACACACCCGCAGGATCTGAATGCCGTCGTCAGCTTTGTCATCAGCCATGACACGTCCATCGATGCCGAGGAACTTTTCAGCTACCATTGCACCGTCCCACCCTTCACCGACGACGTCGGAACAGCTGACAGATGCCTCGACACAGCTTTCTACAGAATCGACGCAAGTAGTGACCGAACGTCCCGATTTGCGCGATGAAGGACTGACAACGTTCTTCGTTGAGGTTAGAATTCACTAATTATGACATTAAATACTTCAGTAATCCATTTTAGAGCATGCCACCACTACTCTTCGCCGGAATCAGCTTGATCTTCACCGGGTTACTCCTTCAAAAATGGCAAACAAGTCAATTTTACATTGAAGTACACGAAGCCCTCATGCTAACACCAGTATTACTCGGTATGAAAGGCAATCTCGAGATGACGCTGGCTTCAAGACTGACAACTCTGTCCCATACCGGGAAATTGGACGAAAATAAGACACGTTGGCCGATTCTCGGAGCAAACTGGGCCCTGGTTCAGTTGCAAGCTTCAGTTTTGGCTTGGTTCGCGTCTGGATTGGCTATGATTGTGACCAGTGTTGGAAAGGGAGTCTATTTGAGAGAAGGAATCATTCTAACGGCTTCTGCGCTGTCGGCTGTGCATCTGTCGTCTGTGATTTTGGGGTCTGTGATCATGACCAGTGTGCTGTTGGCACGGAAATTCCACGTCAATCCAGATAACGTCATCAGCCCGGTGGCAGCGAGTGTGGGGGATTTGACTACTCTTTGTTTATTGGTAAGTTTTTTTTTTGAATTTTGGATTTTATGGGAATTTTGTCATTTGCACATTGATTGCATGGAATTTTTGTGTTTGGTGTGTTGTGCGAATGCAGTGTGTGCGTTCGTAAAACTGTGCGAATAAGAAAAGTTTTAGAAAAAAAAAGTTGTGCGAATGCATTGTTTGCGTTCGAGTAAAAGTGTGCGAATTACGAAATTCCATTCAACATAAAAACCAAATTTCCAGGTCGGAACCGGCACTCTACTAATCAAAGTATGTCCATCCACCAATTGCTGGCTCGTCTACACCATCATGGGCACCACACTTCTCGCTATACCCATCTGTTTCTTCATAACCTTCAAAAACACCTATACAAGACCAACTCTCAAATGGGGCTGGTTCTCGATCCTCCTCGCCGCCGTCATATCCTCCATCGGCGGCTTCATTTTCCAGGGCGCGACCCACAAATTCAAAACATTAGCCATGTTTCAACCCCTCATCGCGGGCCTCGCCGGTAATCGGGCCGCAATCCAATGCTGTCGACTTTCGACTTCGTTCTACGTCGAAAACGGCGACCCAGGCCGTATCGCCGTCGGCGACACGTGGCGACGTCGCCTCAATCCGATTAATGTCTTCGACGGCCACGATATTCACTCCAGAACTACGTTATTATTGATAGCATGTGCGATTCCTTCACACGCGGGCTTCATGAGCGCCATAATCCTGCTTAATGGCAATCATTGTTTGTTCAATCCGTCATTATTTGGTGCGTATCTTGTCGCGGCTTTGATACAGGTATGTGTTCAGTCACATTTCATTTATCATTAAAAGTTGCCAAAATCGAAACCACGAAGCAGCAGAGTTCAAATTTTGAGAAGCAGCCCTCAAATAATGTGCCTGTTTTGTGCACTTTCACCTTTAAAACAAACTTACATCAGTTACTCAACACTTTTTAACGATGCTGCTTCCGACCAGACTGATAAGCAGTCATAAAGACTTTGTGTTCTCCTTTTTATGGCCAATAAAAAGTTCAATTTTTACAGGTAACCCTATTGCTCTACCTGGCCCAATTGCTTGTTTATGGTTTGTGGCGACTCGGCACAGATCCTGACCATAGTGCGATTCCAGTAATAACGTCATTGAGCGATTTCTTGGGTAGTTTCTTTCTGTTTATTGTTTTTTCAACGCTGGATGAGAAGTCAAAATGTGTGGCATCGGATTTTGTGCCATTGACTTCACTTGCGGTTACTACGACTGTTGCGGGTTTTTGAATTTGGTTTTTGTTGAAAATAAAGTTAATCAATCACAGAAAAGACATAACAATAGAATTATAACGAGGTTCAATGATTTGGCTGATAAGAAAAAAAAGTAGCCCGATCAATTAATCATGCCTTTTTGAATCGTCGTCTGTTTGGGTCCTGCTCCGCCACAAAGAGATTGTAACTTTGTGGCGGGGGACAAGATGACGATGGCGGTGATACACCTGATCAGGGCCGACTGTTCCTTTTCGCCTTGCACTTATCAATGATAATCAGCTTAGAAAGTTGGGGGAGGGTGGAGTTGGATGATGAAGCAATGATGTGATGTTTCAAAGGTGCCAATTTGCGGGAGACGCTGTCCTTTTTCTAGCTATCTTCATTAGTCATCTTTTCACTTTTCTGAAGTCAAATTTTGTCAGCTTCTGATGGCCAGGCTGACAACGGCCATCATATGGCTGTCGATTTTGACCATTGCCACAGCCAGCTTCCAAGGACTACCCTTCAAGCAGGAAAAGATCGACTACATCAAATTAACTGATTATGAACAGCTCGCACGTGCTTCAAATGGCTTCAGCTATGCGGATTCCCAAATTCCAACATTGAAAAATGTGATTCAACGTTTGGCTGAAGATCCGACGCCAATTGATATTCTCGGAAATACCACCTGTGGACGGGATTTGAATGAAATTGTCAACGATTTTTACGCTATTTTAGACACGGCGGCGTCTACCAACTTTACTAAAACTGTTTTGAAGTGTACGTTTTCAAATTTTAAGATTGCTAAAAAGTTAATTTTATCATTTTCAGTGCTCGACAGTTCCGGAAAACCTGGTGCCGGCATTTTAAAAGGAAATGTACATTGGTTTGGATTGTTTAAAAGTTGCCAACAGATTGAATATGAGTTTGAGGATCGGCTTTTTGAAGGGCGGTACAGTCAGTAAGTTGTTCTTTGCTTCGAATCCTTTTCATTTTTGGCTTTGTTTCTGTTTCAATCAATGTAAAAATGTGAATTTTGCTCATTTTAAGAAACTTTTAGAGTCACATTTTTGTCATCTCCCGGAACACCAAGCCCAAAAACCTGCGCCAGTGGCACTTTCACCATCGATTTGTGCATTCCAAAGTCATGCTCCTCCGTTCAGCTCAAAAACGTCATTGAAACCAGCTTCAATACGTCATTCATCTGCAGTGTGTCATCGTTGATGGAGTTTCCGAACAAGCCGACCGCTGGCACATGGATTACGGTAGCTATTATTGCCATTGTGTTGTTCCTTGGCATAACTGCATCGATTTATGACTTTTTCATCTACAAACATCATAGGGATCATCGATACATTCAATGTGAGCCACTTTTTGACGATATTATATTTTAACTTGCCATCTTTCAGCCCTCGGAATGCGCTGCTGGCGATCCTTCTCCCTCTACACCAATGTCGTCGAAATCTTCAACACCAAAGGAGCTAACAAGCCCGGCAACATTGGCCCGCTCCATTGTATGCGCTTCTTCTCAATGGTCTGGGTCGTTTTGGGTCATTCCATGGCATTCTTTGCTTTCATGTCATCGAATCCGATTGACGTCTTTGCCATGAATCAGCACAGAATCACCGAAGTTTTGACATCGGCCTTCTTTGCTGTGGATACATTCTTCTGGCAATCTGGGCTACTTTTAAGTTTTGTTTGGTTCAAAAAGTACAAACAAAACCCAAAACAGTCAATGGCACCCTTGGCTTGGATCATGTTCTATGTGCATAGAATCATCCGATTGTCGCCGCCGTATTACATCCTAATCGCATTTTATACCTGGGTGTTTAGCCCATTTGGAACCCAAAACATGGCAGTTTTCAGTGGCGCTTTCAAGGATCCATGCCCCCAAAATTGGTGGATTGATTATCTTTATTTGAACAACGCCATTCGTTACAAAGATCAATGTTATCTAGTTTCATGGTATCTGTCGACCGACATGCAGATGTATATTTTTGCACCACTTATTTTAGTGCCATTTGCGTTTGGCAAACTTTTCGGCGTCACAGTAGCGTTGCTAGTGTTCGGAGCATCGACTGGTATTAACATTTTCCAAATGCTGCATTACTATTTTCCGCCGACTGACTATAGTTATGCCACGATGGACCCTCGGATGACCGTGCCGTACTCGACGTATACGGTCATGATGTACGATGCGCCATGGATCAGATGCCAGATTTACATTGTTGGAATGTTGACTGGAGTGTTTTTGCAGACTTATAAGAAGCTGAAGATTCCATGGGTATGCCCGAAAAATTCTATCCAGAAAATTTTTTATTCAAAACTTGAAAAGTGCAAAAAACTTTTTATTTTTTTGTTTAAAACAAGTTTTCATTTCAGTTCATCCAAGTAATCGGCTGGATCGGCACCCTCGCAATTGTCTATGGCTGCATTTTTACTCTGAAGAGCTGGATCAATGGCACCGTGCTCCCGATCGGCTGGAGCACAGTTTACTCGGCCGCGAGTAAACCGCTATGGGGTGTGGCTCTTTCCTGGGTTGTTATTACTTGCTATTACGGCTATGGAAGTTTTATTAACAGCTTCATGAGCTGGTCTATTTGGGTCCCATTAGGCAGACTGACCTATTCCACTTATCTGGTCCACATTATTGTCCTGATTTACATCTCTGGACAGAATCAGCAGGCCTTTGTTTTTGCTAATTTCTTCCAAATGGTAAGCTATTCAAACTGCTCATCTAACAATAAGTCTACTACGATATTTTCAGCTAACCCTGTACATCATCCCAATCATCGTTTGCGCCTACCTCTTCTCCGTTCTTTGGGCATCAGCCTTCGAGTTTGCTTTTGGAAAGCTTGAAATGGTCCTAATCGGCAGCCTTCTCGGCAAACCTGGTCCATTGCCAGTTCGACCGAGGGCGACTACACTGGATCCACCAGCTGGAGGTGAACCTAGAACTCCGACTGATAACCACAACCATCCCCGAAAGAGCTTTACCATCGCTGTCGAGCAGGCTAAGGCCAATGGCAATGGTCTTCATAAGCGAAATGGACATTTGAATATGCCAGGCGATCATCCAAATGTAGAAATCATAAAAATTAAGAAGATCGATGACGATGATCGATGGACTTAAAACTGTTATTTTTACATGTATTTATTGAAAAACTTTTTTAAATAAAATTTGAACTTTTAAATAGGCAAAAATGCAAATCATCTTTTCCTGTTGTGCCGTAAATAGATTCAAAAAGCAAACTAACCCCCAGGCGCCCTGGATCCCTGCCCACCAAACCTTTGAAATGTTGCGTAAGAACTCGTCAAAACCGCCTCTAAAGTATGTTTAACAATGTTAATGACATTAATCGGAACCTATTTTCAGTCTTGACGGGTCCAACAAATCAATAAAAAGAAGAAAGACCAAAAACAAAGACAACAAAGATGCGCCTGGATCCAAACCCGTGGAAGCAGTCGACCATGGTGGTCCAAAGAGGAAATCAAAACGGTCTTCGGAGATTCGGAGGAAGAAGAAGAACATTGACTTGGACGAAAGCGTGAAGAAGCCGGCGAAAAAGAAGAGGCCGGGTTCACGGCGGAAGAAACACGACAGCAAGGAAGACAGTGAAAAGAAGAAAAAAGGGTCGAAGGCGCTGCGGAAGAAGAAGGAGGATGAAGCTGGGTCGCCGAAGAAGAAGGAGAAAGAAAAGGACAAAGACAAGGACAAGGACAAGGATGGCGACGGTAGCGAGCGGAGGGTGAAGAAGGAAAAGGACAAGGAGGGCTCGATAAGGGAGAAAAGGGTAAGTTTTGTGTTTCTGGATGGGTGTGAGTTGTGTTTTGCAGGATTCTGAAAGGGTCGTCCGAAAGAATCAAGACAAATCGAAAGAAAAAATCCACAGAGACAAGGACAAAGAAGCAGATAAGGAAAAAGAAAAGGACAAGGAAAAGGACAAAAAAGAAGAAGCCTCAGAACGAAACAAAAAGTCACCCCCACATGCTCTCACGACTCCGCCCATCGGATCAGCTTCATCCCAGCCGGTTTCCAATCCAACCCAATCACCGAACCTACCTCAAACGCCAGCGGCAACACCCCCGAATGCAACTCCAAATGTGGCATTGACACCAAACCAGCAAGCAGCAGACAATGATGACAGTGATGACGAGGAGGAAAGCAGTGGTGGAAAGACACCTCCAAACACGCCGGAACCGAATGAGGGGGCGAGTGAAGAGCAGGATGCAGCTGGGAAATCGACGGAATTAGCTATGAAGGGCGATGTGCTATCGGTTGGAGGCATAAAGTTCGTTGATTTTGGATTAACGATTAAGGGGATAAGGTCGGTGATTGCAGATTGATGGTCCAAGAAACGCTGAAAGGATCATACGGCATGGGAGTAGCATTAACAAAAGAAGTCGACAAGAAGATTGACATTATATCGGCGGGTGCGCAGGTTAATTTGAAGTATGAAAAGCATTCGGCCAAGGTTAAAAAGTTGATGGTAAGCTTTAAAAATGTTTAATAGAGTCTGTGGATGCTAGCGGGCTCGAACCCTTTTGGTTTCCCGCGTTCTGGCAGTGCTGCAAGCCGCCCTAAACCGCTAGACCACAAACGCATTTTTTGCCAAATTAATATTACTTTCCGGGTTCGATTTTCATGTCATCAGTAATGTTTTTTATTAATTTTAAGATTGAAACTGAGATCATCAAACACGCCCATGCCAATCAAAAGCCATGTGTCCCCGTTTATATCGAAAGTGGCGAACACAACAATTTCAATTGCCTAATTGTCGATGGCGTAAGTTTCTAACCACTCAAACCTTAATAAAAGTATCTCTTCAGATGGGCCCCTCCTTAGTCGACCTCATCGAAAAGCTGAACGGCTTCTCGCCACCCACAATCTTCAAAATCGCCCTGATCACCATCGATCTCCTTCGAATCTTCCACAGCATGCTCTACCTTCATCGAGATATCCGACCCCACGTATTCCACGTCGGGAAAGAAGGTCACCGGAACCGTATCATTATCGGTTGCATCACATCCGCACGGAAGTACGGTATCCGGAAGGAAATTGAACCCGAAGAAAAGTGCGATCTCGAAATACGAAAACCCAAGTTCAGGACTAAAGTCTGGTAAGCCCGACTTCTATTATCGGTTTGTTGACAGATAGCAATGCGTGGGCGACTTCAGGCACCCCCGCAAGAAGGTCCTTTTCATCGGATCGGTCAAATATGCACCGAGGTCGAGTCACCAGAACAAAGAACACACGCGTCGTGACGATGTTGAGTCATGGTTCTACATGATATACGAATTCCTCAACAAATCCCTGCCCTGGAAGAACATGACCGATAAGGAGAAAATCTATGAGGCGAAAAATGAGTTCCTGCAGGATCAGAAGTTCAGCGATGACGTGCAGCGGAAGTACGGACCGGAAATGGTCAACATTTGCGAGTACTTTGGGGTTCAGAACTACTATGAGATGGAGCCGGACTACACTTATATCGAGTTGTGTATACTTAATTTGCTCAAGGACGCTAATAAGAACGTAAGTTTACGTTTTACATTACTCCACAAATAAATTTTTCCAAAAATTTGTAGTTCAAATATGTCAGATAAGCGTTAATTTCAATTCCTTTTCAGAGCCAAAGCGAAAAATTCGACTGGGAACAACAACCATCAGTCTTCAACCCTCAAGCCCCGGCTACAAGTCCAGGAACGGCTCTTGAAAAAGAAAAACCAAAAACGTAGGAGCAGAATTCCGGCGAGTCTGACGCAATCACTTCTTCTGAATGCTCAAAGACGTGGAAGCAATCCCCCGTAGCCCTTTGACTTTTTCAACACTTATAAAGCATGATCAATTGGAAAAATGGATACGAAACCAAACCTTTTTTACGCGTTATAAAGTTGTCTTTGATGGGGGTTTATATAGGGGTGGCAAAGTGGCTGTTGCCCTCACTGATCTCTTATTTTGGGTGCTAAAGATGTTGGAATTTCGTGTTTTGTGCTTTTTGATGTTTGTTCAGGTAAAGTTAGCTTTCAAAACCATCAAACTATAGTTTTTCTCAGATTTCGAATGCATGTGGCCCCCAAAACCTCGCCCCAAATGAAGCAGTAACTGACCAATTTCTTCAATTAAGCCAAGCCTTGGGGTTACCGCCATTAGCCCAGAACCCACTACTTCAGAAAGCTTTTGCCGCGCCGATTCATCCAGTTGAGAAAAGCGATTACGAAAGGAGTCAAGCTGAGAATGCTGAATTTTTGAAAAAGATCGCCGCAAAACTTCCGAGTGCGACGAAATGTATGGACAATACCACTGATATTGTGATAGCTGTGTCCACAGCGCCCTATGATGCTGGAACTTTGGCGCAGAATCTTCAAGTTCAACGAAACAGCGTTCGTTTTCAAACTTACTAACCACAGATAAGCCTCATAATGACCTGATTTCAGCTCCGCCGCCTCGAAGCCTTCACCGGAAAACGAGTCGCTTCATTCGGCCCCTATTCCGAAGAAGCCCTGTAAGCCCCCTCTCCCAACCCCTCAAAACCACCTATTCTCAACCTTTTCAGAAACTTCGACGGCCACTACGCCTACCAAATGACCTTTGAAACCATCGCCGACTGCAACGAAGCGAAAGAATTCACAAACAAAGCCGTCAGTTACTCGAGACACATTGAACGTGCCGTTGTTCACTGTAAATGTGAAAATTATGCCATTTCGAAAGTGCGAAGATCGCATTAACACTATTTTCCATCCATTTAGCCAAAATAAATACTTTTTATTTTAAACCGCCTTCTTCAATTAATAATATAAGTGTCTTTTCTTCTAAGTATGTACAACATTGACCAAAAAACACGCACGGGATGGATCGCAAACAAAATACAAACATAAGTTTAAGGCAAATTTTGCGTAATATAATTGGACTATGGTTTTCGTAAAGCTGATGCAGGTAGTATAATATAAAAAAGAGCGAAAAGAAAGGGTGTTTAATTTTATAACAAAACAAAAATCAAGTCAAAGCTAATTTGGAGGGATTAGTTTTAGCGCGACTTTACGGGTTGCGCGGAGGGGACGGCTGACGATTTACCCTTCTTTGGTACTCGGAAGGAGGTGCGTAACCTCGTCAGATCGTCGGAGAAGATGTCACCGCTTTGGATGGCATCGATGAGACGCTCAAAGTCTCGGCCGGGATCGCCGCCTCGGGGGTTTTGCTTGCGCTTGGCAAAGAAGGATTTCGCGAGGGTTTGACGCTTGATGCGTTCGGCTTCTTCGCGGGCGTTGTAGATTTGGGCCTGGCACTCGGTGATGTCCTTGAGGAAGTTGGCGAAGTAACCGAAGAAGTGGTCGGGGGAGGAGGTGGTCGGGGTTTCGGCGTAGTAGGTGACGACTTCGCGGAACTGCAATGGCATTAGATTGCTAGATGTGTCCAAAAAATGTAGAAACTTACGTTTTTGTCAGATTCGGCATACTTCTGCTCCAAATCATTAAACTGCTTCCTCGCGCCAGTAGCAAAGCTGCCAACAACCTCGATGAAACGGTCGCCCTTCGTACGCTTGGTCATTTCACTCGAAGCCGGCTCTCCAGATGGTCCAGGATCAGCAACATGGGACTTCCGCTTAGCAGCAGCCAATTCGGCTTCAACTTCTCTCAAAACAGAATCCAAAGCGCGCTTTTCAGCCTCGGTCTCGGACCGATTGTGCTTCGCGGCTTCATACACCACAGACAACTCCTTCCTCAATCTAGATGTCGCATCAGAAGTCTCCTGATCCATCGCCATTACAAGAAAATGGAGCAGATTCTGATCGTGTTGGATGGCATTCCGTACATCGGGGATGGTCTTTAGCGAATCCAGACGGAAACCATGGGCATTGCCATTGTGTTTGCCGTGGTTGAGGTAGTTGCCGATGGCGAGAACCAGTGAAAATAGACGGCGAAGGCGTTTGGAGTTCTTAACTGTGATTGAGGCTTTGGAAACGGCTGAAAACCCACACTTAGACAATTCATCAATGATAAAAAGCCAAACTCACAAACAGCAGCAGCGTTCAACTCATCAACACGCTCCTGGAACCCGCGAATCGCATTCAAACAGCGAAGTCTCTGTTCATAGCGTGGGAGCTGACCAACTTCATAGAAGAAACGGTCAGCGAGGGCAAGGACCTTCGGCGAGCCCTTCTGTTCGACGACTTCATTGATGGCGAGAAGTTCGTCAGCTGTGGGGACGTACTTGAGCATCTGTTCGATCATGTCTTTCGGTATTCTGCCTTTCTCGTCCATCGACAGCAAGGCAGCGCGGATTTCGCGATGGCTCAGCTTCAGTTTTGACAACATAATCGTGCAGTTCTGGGCTCGACGTGCTTCCAAAACACTGATGACAGTCGGCTCCTTGACTCGGCGGAGCGTGGCAGCCGAGCTGGAAGCCTTGTCGTCGTGGCCGGAAGCGAAGGCGATGTCCAGGGCGGATAGTTCGAGTTTCGCGTAGAGCTTTTCGTCATCGATGTTTTCAAAAACTGTGCCAGGAATCTGTGGCAGGGCAATCGGCTTCCAGTTGAGGCTTTTTAGGGCCTGTGGCGGCTTCGGTACTGACTTCTTCTTCGTGTTGGTATTGGCCAGCGGACCACTGCGAATCTGCTTCGCTGAAGGCGGTGGTGGTGGAGGCGGCACACATGGAGGCGGTCTACACTGTGGGACATTGTGCGGCGGAACGACTGGTGGCAGCGTCGGATGCGGCGACGGACAAGGGTCAGACGGATTCGAAGAGGTCTCAGAGCCTCGGGAATAACTGCTCAATGAAGCTGTATCGGCATCAGCGAGCCTGTTCTCCAGCTCGACGACCCTTCGACGCTCGTTATCGAGCTCACTTTGAAGGGCGGCGACTTGCGCTTCGGCCTTTTCGACGTCAATGTGGGTCTTCATTCGTGCCAAAACAGCTTCCAAGTTCAATCGAAGCCCAAATTTAGGGTCAATGTGCTCATCAGCCGACGTAGACGGGTCCATAGAAGCTTGCAAAGTGAGTTGCTGCAGGATCACATCAAACAGAGCCCACAGGGGTGCGTATTTGTCCGAACCCGGAACCAAAAGTAGATGATGGAGCAGGCTGATAAAATGCGGCATTGCTGTGGAGGTCGCCAAACGTCGAGACAGAGTTTCGGTCATGGCGGTCGCGGATGTGAAGTCGATGGACTCGCCTTCGAAGGAACTGAAAAAAGCCAAAATTAGCCTTTCTTGCGACAGTGGGGGTGTCAATGGTCAGCAAAATGATAGCCAATCATCCCAACATCATAAAAGACGTTACCAACCTGCACAATTCCTGTTCATCCTCCTGCCGCATCATGTCAAAAAGATCGAAATGGTCCTCCAATGCCGTGCCATGCGCATCCCGTAAGGCCTCGATGGCCTCACGGATGCCGAGCATGAGCAGCTCGTGCCGAAGATGGAGACGGAATTCGAGCGAATGCTAAAAGACGTTATTATTTTACAATAGCGATGCGATTACAGCGGCTTATGGAGAAGTTTTAGCCCAAAGCTAGCATTCCAAGAACCTCTAAAGAACAAGGTGAGCCCCAAAAAAGGTTTGTTTCTCGAGGCCCGGTCAGCCCCTGCAGCGATTCCGAGTTTCGTCACCCGATACCGTTGCTGACTCAGCGCCAGAATCTCCCTAGTCTTCGCATCCCAGCTGGATGCAGGTCTTTTTTTCAGCCGTTTTGCGACATATGTTTTGAAAAGGGCTTTAAAAAGAGGGGAACGAAACATGAAAAACAATACAATAGCTAACACCGAAAAGATAGGACCCCCTGGAGGACTGTTTTTTGCACAGTCGGGATAAGGTTCAAAGACAATGACCCCGCTCAAGTTGCAAAGAAGCATAGATCAAACTTTTCAAAAGCCTTACCTCAGCTGCTCCAGATCTCAGCAACGCATTCAACAAGGACATTGTAGCGAGTCGAACCCGTTCAGTGTCTCGAGGCGCTTCACCGTGATGGCGATGGAGGTCGTCGACGAGCCTCTGGAAGCGGGTGCGTTCGCCGATGCACGGCGAAGCCGATGTCAGGGCTTTCAGGACGGCAGCGTGACCTCCTTCCGGGACTAGGCACAGGCCGGACAGAATCTCGAGGACCAGGACCTGCAAATCGAACGAATGTTACGACATCAAAACATGGAATCTAGCCATATAAAGGCTGTAAAACAGTAAAACGGGTGTAAAAAGCATTGCGCAAGGAGCCCCAGGTCAGCTGGCCTGGGTTTACGTTTGCTTTTGAGGCTCTTAAACCCAACACCACATAGCCTCTTCGAAAAATAACAACATCTACAATCGTCAGCGTCTTTTCGCCGTCGTGAGAACCTCAAATCGTCAAGGAGACCGCCGGCAAAAAAAGGCCTGTCATCGGAAAGGCTAATCGTGCGTGAAGACAAGTTTCACGGCCGGTTTCTGCGAACACGAGCTCTGGATTTCGAGGTTTGACTCGACTCGACTTCACACCAGCTAGATGGCGTCGTTTTGTACACATTAAGGGTTGGATATTGCAAATCGGGGGAAGGAAATTGGTTAGCGTTGGAATTGAATCGACTCACCTTGCACTTGGCATCGGGACTATCCAAACTGGCTGCCACTGCCTCAAGCGTTCGCGGACTACCGAGGACGGTTGCTCGAGCTGTCTGAAAACCGAAACCGAGGTTAAGAATAGATGTATGGCTTGCATGTTTGAAGGCACTACATCGGGTTATAGAGCAGGCCATTTTTGAAGTGGCAGCTGGCTGTTGAAGGCCCATAAATCTTACCGTTGAGTTGAGAAGTGCGCGCAATGCCGACAAAACGGGTGCCGCGATCCGGGCAGCGCCGCCAGGACGTTGTCGGCACTCGTCCAGGAGGTTGGCGAGGAGGAGGATGCCTCCGGCTTCGACGAACTCACTGACACTGGAGAGGGAATCGGTGCGGAGGGCGATGGCAAGACTGTCTAATCTTTGGCCGGTGAGGGTCCAGTCGAAGCGATCTGGGAAGCGTTCGACCCAGGACTTCAAAGTGTCGACGGAGAGGGAAGAAGAAGCACGACGATGGGCCTGTTCGACGACCATGCGCTTTTTAACAGTGCGGGATTGGGCTCGGAGCTCTTTTTGGCGTTCGTGCGGGAGGTCGAGGTCTTCCTAAATGACATAATTTGGGTTTTGTATACTGTAGAAGTCAAAACCAACCAATAAATCATCAAAAGCTGCCTCCAAATCCTCATCATCAGGCCATTCAGGCTTCGGCATGGCACCTTTATCCGGCGGCTTCTTGTCTGCGGCGGCAATGCGCTGGAAACAGGCCCACGCCCGATCGACGATGGAATCCAACATTTTCGGAGGTGGCGATTCACGGCCCGCGACTGCGGGTTGCTTGCGTTTTGAGGGCTTCGTTTTTACGTCTTTCTTGTCGCAACGGGCGCGAATCTGCAAAACGCCCAATAATAAAGAGACAATTAAATTGAAAAAGGGGAAGAAAGTAGTTTGGGAATTTGCATAACACGAAAAGTCAAACATCGACACGAAAAGCCAACATAGCCTCAGGGCCTGATGGAAATAGCCCACACCTCGAGAATAGCACCCCAAAAAGACAACCTATGAACGTCTAAAAACAGCTCATTCCAGCGGGCTTTGAGCAAGTATAAGGATACACAGGTAAGGCCAGCCAAGAGAGGGGAGACGAAACTCGAGAAGCCCTCCGGGGCGCGAATGGTCAGGCGAGCGACAAGGCTTGAACCACGTTTGTTTGCATTGTTCCCTTTTGGGGTGGCTTCCTTCAAGAAAAGTATGTACAGATGTAGTGCGAAGCGGAGGAGATGATAGGCGATATAACAACGGATATAAAAAATGACAACATGCAATGACAAGTTGCAATTTCAAAAAAAAAATATATATAAAAAGTATATATAAATTACATCACAACTAATCACAAACGGAAGCCCCTGTCACTGATTAGATGGACAAGACAAACCACAAGACAGTTACACTATAATTAGGCGCCGAACGCCAACCGGCTGGCCGCTAAGTGAGCCATAAAAGAACAGGGATCGATGACGGCGTTATCTCGCATCATCGACATCGAGGACGGCGGCGGTCTTTGCGCGGTGAGGGGTCTCATTCAGCGTGGGGTCTCGAGATAGCCGCTGGCGGAACACACAACGCTTGCGCCATACGATTGATGACAGATAACCGCGAGATACTCGTTGCCGTCGGCTGTCTTTAAGGGGTCTGGGAAGAAGACAAGCGATGATGGGTCAATGATTGTATAACTTGAGGGTGGGTTATTAGCGAATTTTACAAATGAGTGGAAACAAGGTGGATTTCTACCTCAAACGAGAAATAGCTTTTTTTTCGCGTTAAGACCAAATCCAGACAGTTTTTCAAAAACTGTATTTATACAAAATCCAATCAAAGCACTCAATTATTCCGCTTCTTTTTGTATCAAAACAAACTAGTAGGCATATTTGGTCAGTTTTGTTCAGCAAATATGTGACAACAATGTTCAAGGAACAAACAGGACGTGGTTGACCGTTCAATTTTACGAATAGGTCGACTTAAGGAGTGTTTCTACCTCATTTGGTAAATACCAACAAAACTGTTTAAATTGATCGTTTAACAAAATTACCACATTTTTTTCTTTCTAAATGATCTAATAGTCATGTAAAGTCAAGTTTGTTCAGCAAATTTGTAACAAAATTAACGAAAACAAGACTTTCTTTTTAATTTTACGAATAGGTCAATTTCAGGGGCATTTCTACCTCATTTGGTTAATTACCCCTTAAAACCGATTCAATTGATCTTTTAACAAAATTACGTCAAATCAAACAAACTTAACACATTATTCGTTCATTCAAATGATCTAATAGCCATATTCGGTCAAAATTGTTCAGCAAATAAGCAACAAAACCAGCTATAGACAGACAATAAGCTTGTTGTTTACCGACACGCGCGAAAGGTGTCCATCCTCAAACATTACCAAAAAAGTTTTTGCATACTTGATTGCATACCTGGTTGCGCAATCGCTTAAAAAGTTGGGGTAGACCTGATTGGCCCTCCGGGGGGTTGTACTCGCCTGAGGGGGACATTGTTTGTGTACCTTTAACATAAGCGGCGTGCATTGCTTGGACTTATGTTAAGCATCGAGTCCAAAAAATGCACTTTGACTGTTTTGAAAACGCAATTGGAATGTGAACCAAAACAAAACTTTTTTAGAGCAGGGTTGCGATGTGATGATGGGGAGGGGATAATGGTGGTGGTAAAAGCTGTTTTTAATACGATAGACAAGGTAATTTAAGTTTAATTTTTGAAGGCGTCACGTTTCGCGCTTCGCGCAATCGCGTTGCAACCCAGCCGTGAAAATTCGAATGCCTTGAGGGGATCATGGGTAATCGAGGGTGGAGGAGGCTGTGGAAAGTCTGCACGTACGCCGCCGGACACAATGGGGCATGCCAGCGATGGATGGAGATGGGTGAAAATATGAGGAAAAACGAGAACCTCAATCAAAATCAACAAAAGGAGGTTGGTTGGTGCGAGGTGAGGCGAACCGGCTGAATTTTCGGTGTTATTATTAATTGCACGAGTTGGCTTGCTTGCCATCTTTGAGGGATATGGTTCTTCAAATGAGAACAATATGCTGTAAATCAACGCGGATATGGGTAGCTGTGCTTGCGCGAGTGCGCAGGTATCAGATGCATACAAAAAGGCAAACAGAAATGCCGTGAGAAAACATTATGAGGACAATAGGAAGAGTGTGGTTTACGGTAGCGCGTTGAAAAAGGCAAAACATGCGCAGGCGAAACCTTTTCAATTCCAAAAGAGAGGAAGTTTGGCTGCACTCATTGAAAAAGTGCTTCCGGAAAAAGGAAAAATGCAACTTCCTATCCCGAAACCGGCTTGTCCTCGTACTGGATGATATCACGATCGTGATCGAAAAAAGTCAAACTGTCCCAAGGCTCACAGTTCCCGAAATGTTCGTAGCCAGACGAAACGGGAGATCGTGAGCGAACTAGCCAGCCCCAGCCAGCTTGTGTATCTGTTCCGATATGTAGCACCGACCATCTAGCCAAGCAGGCCGCATCCGGACACCCCCCTAACGGATCAGCGCAGACAGTTGCAGCTGGCTGTTGCCCCTTACTATGAGCTGGTCATCCTCAATCCTCGCTACTCGTCCCGAAGTATCTGCTTCCAATAAAAAAGACAATTATATGCTTCCGCTATGCTAAAAACTGCCTAATACTACCAGTCCTTGGCCTCGCATCACTAAACTCAAACCAAAACCATCCAAAAGCCACCAAAAAACGCGCTAACAACCCAAATCAACACCTCATCACCACCGCTTTTATCAAAAACCCTCTACAGTTCGCTAATCAGATGATCCAACACGCCCTCAAGCCATTAACACGTGTTAATATGGCTTTTCCCTGGAATTGGAACACAAAAATAAGCTAACAACCGCAGTTCCCCAAAATTCAAAGAGCAATGTAGGTCGACACAAAAGACGTAAAACAGACAATTAACAGTACCAAAGCGCAAAAACATAGCCCCTTTTAAAAAAATTGGAAAGACGCCGACATGGTTAGAGATGGGATTCAAAGAGAGTCAAAGGACCTTTCTTGAAAAGTGCGAACACCATCATCGTTACAATCGCGATCGACCCTGTTTCAAGCACGTCGTTAACGTTACATGTGTTTTTTGGATTGGTTTTGGATTGTATTCGGTCGAGTCAAGAGGGGGAAAGAGTTCGGTCAGCGTCATCAGCTCATCAAAGTTATGTCGGACAGAATTTGGATTGGCTTTGAGGAAATGGAAAAGTGTTCGGCTTGGATTTAGAGGGGTTTATTAGCTTTAAATCGTCAAAAGAAGGTTAAATTCAGAAAAACAACAGTCTGGAAGGAGTGATTATTCCTTGTTTTAGCAAGATTTAGCGATTTTAAAGACCTTTGAGGTCAGTAGACAAAAACCGGAAAGAAAAAATCTGTTTCTGTTCCAACCAGCTTAAGATAGAGTGCGAAAACAACGGATCACTACCGCCAGCCACTTGGGCCCGAATTTCGAGTGGACACTACCCTCTTCGGGAGATTGGGGAAGCTAAAATGCGCTTTTAAAGGGGTCCAGCTTTTTGTAGCGATAATGTTGCACAACAATCATGGTCAAAATTGGCTTACATCATCGGGCAGACCCCTAATTTGTACATGGCAACATAATTTTGACGCCATTGATACATAATATCTCAAAAAAAGTTGTAGGACGACGACACGCGCTTCACTATCCCGCACAATAGTCTTCTCCGCAAAAGGCAACCAACTGGAGGAAATCATAGATGAAGAAAAACTGTCGCGCGCCGGTGTTTGATTGAGGATGTCCAATTTATGGGGCTTCTGGCGAAAAAAAAGAAAGAAAGAATTCCAAAATCGGAAAGCAACGGCGCGGAAAGGAAGCACCGTTGGCGTCGTTTTTGAAGTTAATTCGAATCTAAATAATCCCTCAAAACGAGTTGATTGAAATAGAAAAAGAAGACGAATATTAAAAATTCCGTTGGAGCTGGGGCTGGGGCGCCGCGGACGTCAGATTGGAAGTATCGGCGTCATTGTTGAGTTGGCGGGCTGCCACAGGACAGATAAACTTGCCTTACTGCCTCCGATGACTGGATGGATACATAATCCGGCCGTCTATCGCTGCCGATTTCCTTGCGGGCGATAGATACAGAGCCAATGTCCACAAAAGGCAGATACAGGCACGCGAACGGATTTGCGGAGGCTATTTAAATTTAGATTAAAGTAAGTCAGTAACGCCAAAATATACTATCATAGTGCTCTTTGTTGAACCAATACACCCAAAAAGGGCTTTTTTCAACGGACCAGTTTTTTATGACAAGCCTGACCGTGGATGTGGTCATGATCTACGTCCAAAGGGACCAATGGACAAAGGCGACATTATGTTAAATTGAAAAATAAGGCAAAATAATGCAACAATGTGGCGATGTTGATCTGTTTTGTGTGAAAAAAGTTAATCCAACAAAAACCAGACCAAATACAAAGTCAAATTCAAACACCAGGAAGTTCACAGAAAAAACGGCCGACAGCGATTTTGCGCCAAGGGTATCGTTTTCCCCTTTTCGGAGGAAGTGCCGTCGTCGCGCGCGAAGGGGAAAAGCGTCCGCGCACAAACTTTACGTTTTGGTACGAATTTCCCCTTTTTAAGAGGAATACTGTAATTCAAATTAGCCGGGAATAAAATGCCTCTCGGCAACGAATCTTTTCTAACTCTGTCAGGCTGATCTTTGACATCCGAAGTGAAACTGCAAATTTCACTTTTTTAAATTTAAAAGTTTATGTTTAATTAGAGATTAAAGTGTTATCTTTGTTTGTTATCATTTAAAATAAATTTGGAAATACACATTTAAAAAAAACACGCATCAGTGTCGAGATTCACTTCGATGAGGTTCTTCAATCAATGTCCATGTGCACATATGTATCAATACGGTCGATCGACTTGGAAAAGGACGGACAAAGGGGGCGGGGACAGAAAAAGAAAGACGCATTTGCACACGCACACATGAATAAACGATCCCGAAAAAGCCAGATCTATCAGTGTTCATGGTGAAGATGCTGTGTGATTTGTGTTCAACCGTTGATGCTAGAAAGCAGTTTGAAACCGTTTCAACTTTTGTATTCCACATTGGCCAGCACTTAAAAGGTAACAATTTGCAATTTTAAACAAAAAACGCAAAGTTTATGATGACTTTTTGCAGATGTTGACTACGGTGTCGTCATCGAAGGACCACACGGATGTGCTTTCTGCGATAAAAGTGCAGCTTCATTCAATGCTTTAAAGCAACACGTCTACAAGTACCACCGTAATCTATTAGACGAGGAAAAGAAGCAGCAAGCATCGTCAAAACTCGTTGATCCTTTGATCTTGGCGGAAACTGAAGAGATTGATGTGCCGTCCATCGGTGGTTCCAATGATTTGGACCCTGGTGAGCCGTTTGAAGATGTGTCTCCTCCAGATGACACTTTCACGCCAATAGATCTTCCGACCGGTAAAACGGTGTACCAGAAAGTGATTGAGCATGCCATTGTGAGTTACACATGCAACAACAGTTTTACATTATAATATTTCTTTCTTTCATTTAGGCCTTGGAGCGAAATCCCGCAATTACCCGGTCTGTAGCTGACGATGTGATCAAAGGGCTGGTCGACGTCGTTCAAACGTTATGTGACGAAGTTTCCTCCTCAATCGCGCTGATCGACAACCCCGAAGACGCCATTCGTGTCGCTGGTGCAGTTGGAGCCATACCAGAAAGCCTTGCCGAGTTGAAAACTGAACATTTGCGTCATAATCATTACGAAAAAGAGCAATATCTCCTCCGTCCGGAAACCAGGATCCTCAATGAACTTCCAGAAGTGCGTCACAATGATGGAAATGGGGCCCTTGCAGTTAGAGCAGAATCAATCGAAACGATTTCACTGGTCATGCTCCTGACCCTCCTAATGCAATCAAAAGAGGTTTGAACTTGCATATAAAATATAAAAACAAACATAGATAACTTTTCAGTTTTGCAAAGAACTTTTGTGGCCGTCCAACTTTGCTGAAAATGAGCATTTTACCCACCCATTTTCCGGAACTCGAGCTCGAAAGTTGTTGGATGCCGTCGGCGATGACTACATCGCTCTCGAAATCTATGGCGACGAGTTTGAAACCTGTAACCCACTCGGAGCAAAGAAGGGAAAACACAAAATGTTAGGCGTATATTGCCGAATTTTGAATTTGGGACCCCACATGTCGTCGTTGCTGGCTCAAATCTTCCTGACCATGATGGCACCGGCAAAGTACTTCAAATCGCACCGTGAAACCCTTTTCTTCTGGACATTGGAAGATTTGAAAGAGCTGGAAAGACACGGCGTCAAGGCTCATGACAAAAATGGCGACTTCCGATCTATTCCTGTGATTCTGTTTTCGTCCAACGGCGACAATCTGTACGCAAACGAAGTGAATGGTTTCCAGATGAACTTTAACAATGGAAAACCGTGTCGGTATGAAACTTACATTTGTTATGGTATTCCAATACTTATTACGGGTTTTCAGAGCCTGTCCACTATCATACCACGAACTACAAACGTGTGAGTCACTCGAAGACGTGGCTCTGCGTACTGTAGCGTCCTATGAGGCAGCTTTATCGAAGGAAGGAAAACTGTCCGGCATTTATCGCCCTGGAATCTTCAATAAGCTGACGCATTTCCATTGCATTGATGCCGTGATGTGGGATCCCATGCATGATTTGGCCCATGGTCATGGACCGTGGTTTGTCAAACTGGTCCTACAGGCCATAATTCGGGAAAATGGAATACTGTCTCTGGTGGAATTGAACGCTTTGATCGCCGAATTTCCATTTCACGACCTGGATCAGGCAAAGAAACCATCACCCCTGCCTACAGACTTGTTTCTTCGCCGACAAACCCAAGGACCGAAACGCCGCAGAGTCACTGAGACCACCAACGTCGCCGAGCCACAAGACAATGGCAAACATATCAGCCAAAGTGCGAGCCAAATGTTGGCACTGATGATCTATTTGCCGTTGATTCTTCGAAATTTTGCGGATAAGTTGCAAAGTTTACCCGAATGGCAAGAGTTTTTAAACTTTCAAAAAATTTTGGATCATGTGATGAGTCACAAAATTTCGAAAACTCAAATTTCAAAGCTGTCTACCCTCATTCAAAACCATCTTCACTTTTGTATCAACCACTTTTCCGATCCGATTAAACCCAAAGCTCATTTCCTTCTCCATTATCCCGAAACAATGATGCGAATGGGGCCAATCAGGCATTATTGGTGTTTTGCATACGAAGCCAAGCATCAGCCCTTCAAGCGTTACGCTAGTTCAACATTCAGCTATAAAAACATTCCTAAATCATTAGCCATTAAAAATCAATTAACCATGTTGCCTTTCCTAAAGTCTTTGAAAGACGATACATTTGTCAATCAGTTTTCTGCCTTTAAATGTCATCAGTCTATTTACAGTCTTAATGCTAAAGTGCTGTTTTTCTTTTCTCAAGTCCCCACCGTTGGCACTGTTGCATCAGTTTTCCAACATGATAACCGTACTTTTTTGAAGCTCATTAATGTCAAACATGTTTCTTTCGATCCTAAACTTCATTGTTTTGTCTACGATTCTCAAAAGCCTAATCTCGATGTCCGATTTATTGCCCAAACTGATCTTATTGTCCCGTTGCCTATTATTTTATACTTTGATCGATACTTTCGAGTCACTTCATCTTACATGTGCCATTAAATAAATTTGTTTTCAATAAAAATTGTTTGTCGCCTCAAGACTGGGCCCAGGGCAATCAATTTTTGCGCGCTTTTTGACGAAAAAGCGAGCGGCTTTGGCCTTGCGCGGGAAGCTGTGCTATTGATCGCGATATCTTTGGAAAAAGCCTGCCTTTTTGCCCGCCCAAACCGAAAAAGCCTAGCTTTTTGCCCGCCAAAGCCAAAAAAGCCTGCCTTTTTGCCCGCCCAAACCGAAAAAGCCTAGCTTTTTGCCCGCCAAAGCCAAAAAAGCCTGCCTTTTTGCCCGCCAAAACCGAAAAAGCCTAGCTTTTTGCCCGCCACAGCCAAAAAAGCCTGCCTTTTTGCCCGCCAAAACCGAAAAAGCCTAGCTTTTTGCCCGCCCAAACCGAAAAAGCCTAGCTTTTTGCCCGCCCAAACCAAAAAAGCCTGCCTTTTTGCGCGCCCAAACCGATCGTGGCTTTTCATCGGATGCCACAAGGCATTTTGCACAGTCAAGCATTGAAATTAGCAATTTTTACTGAATTTCACTCGACGTGAATGTTGTTTGACGTGTAATTTTTCAATTTTTTTGAAATATAATGCCCCTACTTATCGTTATAATCTTGCAGAGTTCCAACATGAGCACCGGATACTACGTCGTTTACGTAAGTTTACGCTTTCAACCAATTCCTATCACTTTTACAACAACCACTTTGCAGGACCCTGCCATGGACTCGACCACTGCTCAACAGCAATTTGACGATTACTACGACAAACTTCGAGAATCCTTATCCCCCCCATCCGACGTCAGCCCGGATCAAGATCAGCCCGTGTCGACCTTGCACGTTCCAACCTTTGATGAAGGCTCCTCGCCAGCCAATCTCGGTACCGACAGCAGTCCATCGCCTACCGTAATCGTTCCCAGTTCGGAGACTGCACGAGAAACCTCTTTTGACGTGAGCACGGCGTCGTTTTCGTGTAGTACGGCTGGCTTGAGGAAGCGGACAGAAAAGGAGTTTGCCGCTGCTTACAAGGAAAACACTGATTCGACCGATGCATTGTTTCAAGGTTTCCCTGATCTGAAGGTTGGCAACCCAAGAGTCAGCGCGAAATCGTTTTTCGACAAACCGCAAACCAAGTTTGCATTGTTTGTTCTTGCCAAAGATAAACACTTTCCCTGTAAGTCAATTTAAACTTCCAAATCATCGGTTTCTTTACTGCACGGTGCACTTTCAGCGTTCAAAACCATGGCCATCAAGAAAGTAACTGCCGCCATCGAAGCCTTTTTGCGACGGATCGACGAAGGTGGATCGTACACCATGGACGACGTCAAAGCCCTCGTTGCCGCCGTCGGGGAGTGTGAAGTACACGAATGCTATCAGGTAAGAGCTTCAAAACACGGTTTCGATATATACATTTCAATATTTCAGCAACAAATCACCCGCCGAGTCGTCGAATGGAGGAAGAAACAGGTTGCCGCCGCCAAAATCTACAGTCGACCCACAACAGCCGAACTCGACATCGATAAAGCCGTGACAGCAATCATGAATCTGCGTCAAAACAAGGAAGAAATTGTATCGGTTTACAAAAGAACGGCCCCGGCACGCTTGAAATGGCTTAAAGTGACGAAAGATGTCACCGTCGGCGACGTTTTCGACAAGTTCCGGCACATGCAGGCCTATGGGCAGTTTATTGTGAGTCCATTGTTTCACGCTTTTTCAACTTTCCTCTAAAACACTTATGATTTTCAGTTTGACAGTGACTTCATGTACCTTACGGCTTCAAAATCCCCTGCCATTCTCAACCTTGGGTCGTTCTTCCGCGAGCAGCAGCGTGAGTTGATAGCTCTGGCACTACGCCTCGGGCTTGTTACCGCAGATGAATCCAAGCAGACGAACACCGACATGACTTCGCTGATTGCCCTCCCGAAGCTTCTCCAACATTATGGTAGGAAGTCACCGAAGGCCACGATTGGTACGGTATTCTACCCTCAACTGGTAAGTTATCCCGTTTCCTTTCATCACTTTGGTTGCAAAACAATGTGGTTTTCAGGATCTCCACGGATTCGATCAAGCAAAGTTGGCTGTACTCAGCGAAGGAGTGAAGCACTCGTTCATTGCAGCTATTACGGTCGATGATACTCCAGTTTTCTTTTTGACAATCATGAACAGGGTTGTACTTGTAAGTTTTTACAACTTTTCCCATCGAAGTTTATATAATTTTCTTGAATTTCAGGTAGAAGGTGACGGGTTCGATGCCCTGGATGCATTCTTCAAGGCTCACTACTCTTTCGACATGCAACCGCCCAAGGATTACGAGTTCTTCTACAATGCCCTTTCAACTTTGGTTTTCGACAAGAAATCAGCGGCGAAAGACAACTTCCTCAACGATCTGAAGAGCACCCACGACATGTTCGGCATCCCGGAGCCTTTGTAAGGTACGAAAAGTGGTGTTTTGATTGTAGTTGTATAATTTTCATGAATATTGTTAATAATTTATCCGGTTTTAACTGGTTTTTTTAACCCCGATGTAAATTTTAATAAATTTTCCAATATTGAAGCTACTGTAGGCATTTCTAGGAAGCAAAAAAAGTCAACGGGGACAGGCTCTGTTTCCGGGTTAAAAAGAAAACTCCTCCTCAGCATACTTTGAAAAGCTTCTTCTGCTGAAGGGTAAAATAAAACCCAAAGGGCATAGTATTGATGTCCCAATTGCCCCTGGCTCCTTTTTCCCCACGCAGAGGGGAAAACGCTCCCGGCGCGCGTCCCTTCCGTTTTCCCCTTTTTGAGGGTGCGCTTTTCCCCTGTCGAGAGGATCCGTTTCCGCGCAGCCGAGAGGGGAAAAGGATCCTCAAAAAAGGAGCTAACACCGCCGTCCCTTTTCGAGGGGAAAACGAGGCTATCATTGCGCGGACCATTTTCGTGATTTTCTTTCTGTGTTGTTGGCCAACAACATGCTTAATCGCTTCCCTGATAAAAAAAGATTCACAAAAACTTTAAGAAAACCAACCTGTCACAAAGCTGTGAAGATGCGAACAGCCTTCTTTTTTGCCTCTTTGAAGCTAGCTAAGGTGGACACAATACTCGCTAAAGCTGACAATGTTGTCGAACATTGACAAACTTGGTTACAGTTAGGATGTTCGTTCGCTTTCTAGGTGATGAGCGAATTCTTTGAATTCTATTCAACGACTACCGCGCCGCCCTAGACTGTCTAGATGAGGTTTTCTAACGGCTTTGGATACTTTTTTTACAATTTCGATCATGGAAGAAGAAAAAGGAAAACAACAAATTCCATTTTTTTTGGTTTCGAATGTTTCTATCTGACTTTAGTTCGGGTTTAGACAATAAAAAAGGCAACATTCCGATTCCAAAGTTAAGCTCATTTCCAAAACGGATGTCCGTGCATACCAAACATCGACTAAACTGTTTTTACAACCCCTCAAACAAAAACGACCAAAACAGAAGCAAAGTCACCGCCAGGGGGCTAATCGCCTCTGCGACGACGTCAACAATGATTACATTGCAGTTCGCCGATGAACGACCTTGCTTTCGTCTACTTTTTTGCAGAATTGCAGAAAAATCAGGTCTAGATTTGCATTTTTTTTATCTTGTAACTGCGCAATAACATGCGGATAGTAAAAAGTGAAAGCTATTTTGTGTAATGGCGATGTCGGCAAAGCTAAATGTTCAAAGAGTACAATAGGGGATGTAGAAAATTGGAAAAAATATTTGCCTCTGGCAGGGGTCGAACCTACGACCTTCGGCTTATTAGACCGACGCTCTAACCGACTGAGCTACAAAGGCAGCGAGAGAGGAAGTTTCAGCGCGCTACCGGAGGCAGGGAAAACGCATGGCCAGACGATAAAAATAGTGACAAAATAGGTTTTTTAGAAGACCTATGTAGGTTTAAAAAAGTGTAAATTTCAAAAGATCACGATCATTATGATCATGCGGAATCGTTTTTCTGGTTTTTTCAGTCAGCCTTACTTTTTCTTAAGGGTGACTTTAATGTTTGATTTCAGACGGAGGCGCTTCGGAGGAAAACGAAAGCAGTAAAAACCCGAATGAACTCGCGACCGACGGATAATCCTCCTTGTAGGGAGATCGCTTACAAAAAGTGACGCAGTCATGAGGCGCGCAACCGAAATCTGAAGGCGGTAGTTTCATGGTTATTCAAAAGGGTGAGGTTGAAGGCGGAAAGGAAAACAAAACCAAACTCTAATCCGTACAAAATGCATAAAACATAAGCACCAAAGACACTACTCGCCGCCCCGAAATAGTAGAGATGGCGATCGCTTGTATGATCACGACCTCCTGAGGCGCCTGTTAATTGAGGCTGCCTCGCGAGGTTAAGACACAGTGACACCGCCCAAAGTCGGCATGCGGCAAAAGAAGGTTGTTAAAAAGTGATTGCAAAAAGTTTTAGTTTTATTTTTAGAATGACGCCAGCCGGGCACGACGCCGTGAGAAGTTCCGAAGTTACGCAAGGACTCGGTCGTAGCCGCCATCATGGATAGTATAGATAATGCGAGGGATGAAAAAAGAGGGACACAGAACAAGAGCAACTTTTCAGATGGGTGACCTTGCGGGTTCCAACGAGGAAAAACAAATCCCCATAGCCATAAATTTTTTCGTCCATGTTCGAGGTGAGATTGAAACAAAATGTTACGTACGATTTGTACAATAGTTATTACGTGAGATGGATGGGTCGAGGTTGTGGGTTTGATTAAATGGATGAATGGGAGTGAAAAAAGTAATGTGAAACGGTTAGATGAAAAAAGATTAATTGAAGGTATTGTTCGGACAGGGGTAATAGTGGCTTTTTGTATATTGAATCACATTAGACACCGTAAGAAAAAGATTGAAACGTCGTCAAGGGCATTGTCCACGTCATTAAATTGGATAGTTTAGGGCTTGAATAGAGATTATGCTATATTGGACGTTTTTTGGGGGACGATTAATGGAAAATGGGTCAGAAAAACGTAAATCCGCTTTGGCAAATGTTGAAATTGACCAATAATCGGTAAAACCATGAAACATAGTGACAATTTGGAAAAATTTAACGGCTGGGAATTTATAAAAATAAGTTTTTCTGCAACATTGTTGGTTTCAATGGCCAAATTATTCCTTTTTAGTGTGTTAAATTACAAATTTACCGTGTAAAACCAACGTAAATATCAAAAACTGACTACAAACTGATCACAATTCACGGTTCCACATACAAAACCGCATGCTAATACTGTTTTTACACGAACTTGACGTGATTCTGTGTTTATTGCAATTGCAACCCATAAAAACAAGCCATCAAAAAATTCATAAACCGTTTCAACAGACAACCACGAAACAGCTTCCATCACCCATACCATCAGCCTGTCTGCAGACTGATCACCTCCCGAAAACACATGAAAATCGCTCAATGAATGCAATGATGAAAAGCGAAAGCGAGTGAAAATGCAAATGAGCCCCAATTTTGACTTCATTTTTTAAGCGAAAACAATTCAACGCTAAAAGAGGGCGCTATTGTCGGTATTGGGGGTATTCGTGCTGTGAGAAGTGGGGAGATACCACAAAACGGCGGGTATGTCGAGGACAATCGCAATTTGCGTGCCGACGGAGAGCTGCGCAGCTTTTTTGACTATGAAAAGAAGGCATCGGATCGGATCAAAACTTGCCACATGGATTAAGGTTAGTGTCGGCTTGGGGTCGAGGTCGATGGAACCTTATGCATTTTTGAGGGTTTTGAAGGGGTCCAGAGATAACAGAATGCCGAAAAAGGTTGAGAAAGTGCAAAAAATATGTTGATTTTGAGTGGGTTAAAGTTAAGGTGCAAAAACTGTAGTATCAAAAAAGTTCAAATTCACGTCTGTCAAAATACAGTTTAATGATAGGATTTGACAAGGTATGATTATGCAGTAGTATTTCTATTTCCAGAGGGGTACCAATACACATAATTTGCCTCCGGGGAACAACAACAATACCCTTGTTGTCGGTGCTCATTCGTAAAATGGCACAGTAAACCGTGCCCTACCTCGAAAGGAAGACCAACGACCTTGAGTGGTGCCACTGGCGTTGAGCGGAAGTGCGCCAAGTCTATCCAGGAACTCCCTGATTGACAATGAGGCAGGTGCATCGGGGTCTTTGCACACTTTACAAGGGGATAGACGCGTGCGCGAATCCATCAAGCATGACTGCGCGTACAGGGGCAGTGAATACGCAAAAATTGTCTGTCAAATAAATCTATCCATACATCCACTTGAGAGGGATAAAGGGCACCATTTTGAAGTTTTTCCGGTCTTTTTTTCGATGACCTCATCCATCATTGATCATTGAAATCGCAGTTATTAATTCATAACGAATACATCAATCGCCTGACTCTTATCAGCCCATCATTTTGTAATGTGTTTTTGTCAACTTCACATTACCCGACACAGCGCACCCATAAAAACCCAGCCAAACCTTTTTCTACCTTTTTCTTGTTACTTTTTGTAAATTAAAAACAATCTTTGCACCTTCTTATCAAAATCCGATCACAATGAGTAACCAAAAGGGTGTGTCTGCTCATCATTAGGAACTATCAGTCGTAAAACACGTAATAAAGTCTTTCATGACCCGAAAAAAAAGTGCTCACTAACATCCGGAAAAACGAAAAAAAAACCGATAAAAATAACCCCCGTCAATAAGAACTCAAATTACACGTTTCTATAATTTGATCAATCTTTGCTTCCATTCCTTCAATGAATAACAAAAAAAAACACTTAATAAAGCAAACATACTACATACAAATGTTTCACCTTTTTATGAATTCCAGTTGACACTTTTTACCAATAATTTGATTTCCACGACCACCTATGCAGGTAGCAGTCCAAAAACACCCTTTATTTAATCACAACTCTGGCACAAAACCTATAAAAAGAATGTTTTGTGTCGTGCAATGTTACTGTGTGTTTAACGGGAAACGGTTTCAATTTCACTTTTTCCGTGCTAAATTTTTTTGGTTTTGATCTTTCCCCCAAAAGTGTGACCCTTCGGGCGGTTTCGGCACCTCCGATGAAAGTACTTCTTCATTTTATGGAGTTTGGGATATCAAAACGCGTGGATCTGTCTGCGGGGGCCGATGAAAATCAGGACGTCGGAGGCGCAGCGTCTTTTCCGGATGGCGTCAACTTTCAATGGTGCCGTGGGCGCCCTACGTCTGAAGCTCTGTGTACTTTCCACTTTTAAGATTGCAAATACTCACTTTCTTCGACTTTTGGCGACGGGTCCACTTTTCGGGAGGATACATTGTGGCACTTTTGAGGCGGCACTTCTCACATTGGAAGGGGGATATAAAGGGCGATGACGACGGCATTGTTTCATCAAAGTGAGTCTTTCTTTAAGTCTGATGCCTTTGTTTGGATTCGGGTGCGGGTTTGGGTGTAGGTTACGACCTGATTTTGCAAAAATAGGCATTAGCTTTCGTCATTTGTAATCTCTCAATTGTCTCCTCTGGTAGATAGATGATTAGGTGCTTTGATCAGTGTACAGGAAGGGAGGAAGTCGACAAACAGGTCATTATTTTCAAAGAATTACTTTACTTTCATTACGTGTCACGACAGCCCAGGACCAGCGGCACTCCTGTGAATCAACCGCCAAACCCCACGCACGGCCACTCTGGCTTTAATATCTATTGTACGCATGTTAATCGGCCGTGTTCGATGATAACACTTGCTTTTCTACGCAAGCACCTATGATTTTCGCTGCAAAAAGGGGGTTGTCCGAGGCGGTGGAAAAGATGGCCACGAGCAGGTGGCAGTTCCTTTAAAAGAGGGGCAGGTTGGAAGATGAGACCTCACAGTTAGCTAGGCTACGGTTCAGAGTAGCTACGAGGTTTTCAGCGGGTCTTTAACCCCATCAAAATTCAAATTTTGAAGATGTCTCGCCGTTTAAAAACTTTTTCAATTTGTTTTGGGTTTCGTGACACCTTTAAATTTAACTTTTCATTGAAAATTAGTTTATTTTGATAACTTTCAGGGTCCCCGCTACACTCCAATCCGCACCATGCAGTCACCCAGTTCCAATAAGATCAGCTACACCGCCGTGTTTTGCTTGTTGGTCATTGTTGCAAACACCACCGCAAAACCGATGCACTCTTCCGGTACATATGTGCAAGCATCCGATGCTGATGTCGCCTCTGAATTGGCTAGACTACAGGAATTGAAGGATCTTTTGGATGCTGTAAGTTGATTTACATTTTTTTAAAGCCGACTTTCATCATTTTAACTCTAAGTCTCTTCTAATTTTGATCTATCAAGCTTACTGTAACTTTTTTCAACCCTGTTTGTGCCCTTTGCCTTGTATATGACTGACTTTCTTATCAAGTGTGTCAATACAGCTATACTAGTTTCAAAGGTTAAAAGTGTAGCCTTCAAAAAACATCCACTTTTTAAAAAACTGTAAAAACAAACTCATCAATTCACTTTCAGATGTTCGACAAACCGATCGCTTCCCGACAACGCCGTTCCAAATCCGTCTATAAAGTGCCCACGCGCCGTACCGCCGATGTTCCATGCTTTTTCAACCCCGTTTCCTGCTAATAAGAAACCCACGTAGCCAGCTTTACAGATATCCCGTCCATTGTTCGATCTCATCAACCTTCCAAATACGTCTAACAGCTTTCGTGTGTCGAAAATCTCACAAAAGTCAAACATTGTTGTGTGTTTGAATTGAATGTTTATGCATTTATTTTCCAATAATAGCTGCAGATAAAAGTTGTAGCAAGATGTTAACATAAAACTTGTACAAATTTTCATTCGGATATGGATGAATAGTGATGGTAAACATCGGAGGGGATGCAGTAAGTCAATCGATCTAAGACTAGACAGACATTACGTGAAAATATACAGCGGCAATTATGTCGCTCATACCTTGCATGTCGAAACATAACTTTTGTCACGACAGAGTTGATAACAGATTGTGTCATTGAAACATTGGCGCCGCGTGAGTGCCTTACAAGCTGATACATTGAGAACGGTCCATGAAAATGTGCTGATTAAAATGTAAACATGCCAGCGTCCTGGTTATCGAAATAAAGTGGCGTCGGCTGCAAGTGTCTCGGCTTCGGCGGCTCATTCGGAGGTGTGCGGGCGCCGAGCGCTTGGGCAAAGTTGATGTTGGGATAGATGCTTTCGACACCGTAATATTTTGAGTTCGACAACAATTCACGAGCGAGTGACCGTGTTGATAGTTCGGTCGTGTCGTACCAGTGGTGTCGAATAGCTATAATCAGGCGATATTGTTTTTTTATAAGCGGTTTTGATGTTTTGACATACCTCCAGTCCTGTCTCTCACGCTGACTTTCAACTTTCCGAATTCAATATCGCTAAACCTGATCAATAAAGTCGTCTGACGCGTCTCTTTGAGTAAGTCTTCAGCTTCCTCTTTTCCACAAAAGCCATAGATCAAGCTGTAATGTATACTCTACAGTAAGATATGACCTTTGGACTAAGCCTCACCCTTCATTCCACATTTGAACCAAATGCTTATTCACGAATTCGGCTATCTTGAAGAACCATTCAAAGAAAGGGACAAGTTTCCATTCTCCATTGGTTGTGGAACCCTTTTTTAGACAGTATTCTTCCGCAACTGGCAGCTGAAACTTCTCTACAGTAATCCAACAACATAAAAACCTTCAAAAACTTACTTTGAGGAAGTTGTTCAACAAAATCCGCGCATCATTATCCGGCTTCAATCTCCTAATTAGATGATGTTTTGACTGATTTGAAAACATTCTCGGCTGAATCGCTGGAATAGTGTCAGTCGACTTTTGCGGCGTTTCAATGATAGATTGGAACTTCATTTCCAACGCAGCTGCCATTTCTAGATAAGTTACGGACTCAGGAACTTCGGAAAGAGGCTTCAGGACAAGGTCGGCAAAGGATCTCTCAAGAAAAAGTTTGGCTTCGACGTCAGTTTTGGGGCCGACAAGAACGGCAAAGGGGAGGGAGACCTTCTTTCCGATAAGGTCGATGCCGTGGGTGGCAGAAGCTCGGATGTTGTAGCAGAGGCAGTAGCGTTTGGTCGCGACGCTGTCTCGGCGGAGAGGGCCTTTTTTAGCGACGCGCTAAAAAATTTTAAATAAAGTTTTTGAAACAAATTTTGTGCAAAAAATGTTTCGCCTTAGTAACCAGCCTCCAAATGAATACTCAAAAACCCACCATATCATCAAACTTAGCCGCCAAAGCGTTAACCTCATCCATCTTCAACAAAGCCGTCATCGGTTCAATCACAAACTCCTCATTCTCAAACACATCGTGATACGCATTGCTCAACAGAATCCGTGCCGTGTCATCAGTAATCAAGTAGCACTGAATCTGCAACCCTTCCCCGACTCGATGCAGTCCAAATGCCCTTCCGCCCAGGACTCTGATTTCCGTATTGAACCAGAATCGGCTTCGTCGATGATTCTCAGCCTCTCCACACTTGACGACCACAGATGGTGGCTGCTTTGCCACAATGACCGAATAGAACAAGAAATAGTGTGCAATGTGAAGCACCCTTCCATGGACTTCCGAGAACCCCTGATTCGGATAGTTATCCCTCAAGAATGCCAGGCCAGTCAGAGTCTGCTCCAGAAGCTCGCCAAAATACTCAAATTGTGTATCGATTGTCGTCAGAAGTGCGTAATGTTGCTGTTGCGTCCAAACACTGCCAATTGACACTTTTTGTTGCCTTGTCGCCCATGAACAGAGTACATCTCCCATAAGGTACTGTTTTTCCGCCTCAAAAGCGGTGATAAGGCCTTCACAGTTTGATCGGATTCGCTGTAAATCAACTTCTGTGATGTTTTTTGTAACACTGATTGCAACATACATGGAGTAATGCCGGCTGATCGGCAGGCATGACCTTGCCACTGAACAGGAAGTCGACATCGTCTTTGAAGAGCTGCAAACTACACGTGATAAGACTAATTTAATCTTGTCCGAGAAAAAACAATCGACACGCTGTAGAAAGTTTTACGACCTTTGATTATAGCTAATTTTTGCTTGTTTGCGACGTCACAACACAATCTTTTCCCATTGACAGGACGCTTGATGACGTCAAAAAGGACTTCCGTATTGTAGCCACCGAAAGGGAGGCGATATTTTTATAGATGTTGTTACCTGATAAGCTTCTGCGGTTACGTTGTGACGCATGACAAAGTTTGAATCGACCTGGGCTGCCATGGTGGCCGGGGATTGGACACTGTGTGGGGATTGGACGGAGTCCGACTCGAAGTCCATCATGTCGGGGGACGACATGGTGCCGTTTGGAGGCTGAAATTCGTTAAAATTAAAGTTACAATGGGCATAACTAATAGAGATAGCATCACAAAACTATCACAAGTCGCACAAGAATAGCACTACTAATACACCCGAACACAAAACAACAGACCCAAAAGTCTACTCAACTCAAAAACTTATCGATCTCCCTGCCTTGAGGCGTCTAAACTTTGGTTGTCATCAGGAAGACCGGTTCTAGCTACGCGATGGCGTCAATCTGACCCCTCTTGGAAGGCGGCCCGGGTGCGCAAGGTCGTCCGTCGTCTTTTTTTAGTCATCCCGAGTCATTTTGCGTTTCCTTCAAACATGTTCGTTCACTTCACGTGGAAAATTTTCTGCATTGCAACGATTCGTCATCACTTTGTTCAGAAGGCCTTCAAACCGACCCCCGCGGCCATCAAAAACAATGTTCTAACCGTCGAAACAGAAGCTCTAACGTGTCCAAAACAACAAAATAAGGCATTTTTATTACCAAAATACAAAACTATTTACACGTTTTTCGCATCAAATATGTCAACAAACTCATCAAACTTCTCAGAATTCCTCGCATCCCAATATCCCGTCGAATTAAACTCATAAACATCATATTTATCCAACATCTCTGATGGGTCTTTGCGTCTGAACCATAGTGGCTGCCATTCGATGCCTTGAGCTTCTAGGGTTTTGCGTCGGGCTCGCTGGGCTTCTTCTAATTGCGTTTTTGTAAGATTTGCTTGACTCCAGTGTCCTTCTTCCATCTGGCGCTGATCGGGACGCATTCGGGAGTCGGAGGGGGGTAAGCCGGGTTCGGGCTCGTTCAACTCGATGGCCAGTTTTGTGAAGTTGTGCATCAGATGGGCGTCCTTTCTTTAAATTTACGTTCATCATACAAAGTTCAACGCCAAATCGTCACTATGCTTATCATATAGCCGAATGACGAATGTGACTTGATACAAACTACGTCTAGGGCACAAACATATTGTCACAAACGTGAATATAAAAGCGATAGAAACTCACACAGGTGGATTAACTCTCCAAATAACCTCTTCAGCTTCAATATTATCAGCACTATCAACCTGGAACAGCGTCGCCGAACTATCCCAGACCCCCTCGATCCGGAATTTGATCAAACCACCTGCATTGGATACATCGCCGCTGACTTTCCGGACTTCTTTCGAGAAATACCCAGGTTCATGGAACTTCAGAACAGCTGTTGCACCCGTTTGCAGATTACGAACACAAATTTCACCGCTGTTGTCGGTTTCGATGTTTCCGGTCATGATGTTGGTCATGCGGGTGTAAGTGTGGGCCTGGAAAATGGTTTATCAAGGTCAACTTCTACAATTTATAGGGTTAGCTAACCTTTTCAAAGCAAAAAACATCTCTAGAATCTCCAAATCTGATAACAGTGCCACCAATTGGTATCACACACAAAGATCGGCCTTTCACTTTGGAAGTTACTGTATAACTTTGATTCAAAGTCCACCCACGCTCACTTTCAGCTGAAAGGGCACTCGTTGGCGGGTGATGGGAGACCTGTTCGGAGACGGCACGCCATCCAAAGTCGGACCTCCGATCGGCATCAAAAGTTTCACCGAGAAGTGGGTTGAATGGCTTAGCAGAGCGTCGAGCTGTGTTGGAATACGTCGAAATCGCAAAGATCGCGACGAAAGCAAGGCGTCTTTCCGGGTCGGATTCATTGGCAGCACGATCCAGAAGGCTGGAGTATTCAAGATCCTCGGTTTGGCGCTGGAGGAGGCTCAGAGGTTCGTTGAAATCGACCTAAATTAACATGAATGATACAGATGGCCCAAAAAAGGTCCCAAAACAATCAGATCCTATCAACTCTTCCCCAAAATGAAGGCCGTATACTCGAAGCAACAAATCGAAATCATCGACTACTTCAGCCCGTTGATCGCTTTCGGCTGGTTCGTCGGTGGCACCTATCTCATGTGCTTTATGTTGCACCATTTTGCTGGCTTTCGTCCTGTGCCCAAGGTTTGGCCCCTTTTTTTCTACTTTTACAGCTTCAACTCACCGGCATTGAAATTCTAGACAAATCCTTCCCTAGACATTTCTTCAAGAGCGCCAAGTAGTTGATCGAATTCGATGGCCGTACCGGTACTTTGCTCCGACGTGATGACAGCCGTGGGGATGGGGTCCTCTGAAATTTGACTTTTCGTTATTAGTTTTTGTTTAAAATAAAACTTACCGTATCACTATTACTCAAAGTGGCATCATCATCCCTATCACTATGGTCACCACTCGAATCCGGTTCATTGGCATCAAAAAACTCTTCACTAGTGGTCGAGATCATGCTATCGGCCCGGTTTGATAGCTTTGGCTTACTTGTTTGAAGCAACGGGACTGAACGCGTCGGACCCACAGGCGCTTTGGCCGTCAATGTTAACGTTGTCGGCGGGGTCGGCGTCGCAGGGGATTTTTCAAGCACCTGCGCGGCTGCAAGTGAAAAAGCGACTGATGCGTCGACCATCGCTTTGGCCGTCATCTATAAAAAGGGGTGTGAGTTTCGATTTAAACGACACTATTTGACTATTTGACAAAAAACCCAAATAGTACAAATAGTGTCAAGTCATAAAGTGCGTGAAATGTGAGCAAAGACCAACTTTAAACAAGACTATTCGGTCTAGCGTGTTGCGATTGATCAGGTTTCCGTCTCGGGCGAGAAGTTCGATTAGTTCTGTGCCGTTTTGGGCTAAAATAAAACTTTTTTCATTTCAAAGTTGTCCCGCAACGAAAGACAAACCTATCATTTGTTCACATGTCTGTAATTCTGTAAGTTTCTCTTGCAACATTTGTAAACCCTCGTCTTTTTCGTCGGAAAACAATCCATTAGATTCATACTCACTATCACCCGGCGTGGAAATTGCCTGGATTGCGTGTTCAATAGCCGGCTGGTCTAAAGCAGCCTTCAGAAGCATCGTAGCTGGGTCCATTGATGACATGGTTGATTTACGGACTAATTTCCTGCAAAAATGATCCTTTTTGACAGTTTTATAAAAACGTCTGATAAACTGACTTTCGCCTTTTAAGCCGACTTGCATGATGCGCTAGCGATTTGCGCGCAGTGCGCAACCGACCCTCCAGAGTCATATCTCTCGGCGTTGATGGCTCTGTCGACGAAATCTTACTTTCTTTGATGGTCATTTTTGGAATTGCTTGATCAATGGTCGACATTTTGTTGTCCAAACACCGCTGTAAAACCAATATTTCAATATTTCAACCACATTTCAAACCACGATACCAATTTCAAACCCCAATTTCACGAAATACGAAAACGAATAACGACAGCTGTCACCACAGACACGGTTTTAACGGATATGAAACGGAAGTGCACTCAAACCCGTCCCATTGCCCCAAATGGATTCCGTGACAGGAAATAATTATGACTCTTTTTTATCAAAGGGGTCATCCTTCGGGCAAAAAGAGGTTTTAGGTGCATCAATAGCGTCATACAACAAGCCCAAAAAAGACACCGACGCCATAAAACTATAGTTAGCCTATGAAAACAAAACTCGCGGTGTGAAAAGAATTTCATCCATGATGATAACGTTGACTCAATGCTGTATGTATGCTCTTTACAAGTGAAAGTGAAGAAATTTTTCATGCATGCGGAGGAAATTTGGTTAACATCAGACTATGTTCCACATTTTTGAAACTGTAAAAAACGGCTCGCATTCGTACGGCAATATAAACGATCGAAAAGGCTACAATTTACGTAGATACTTCAAAAACTGTCAGAACATATTTCAAGTGCGCCGAAAGTAAACCTGTCATGCCCACCTTTTTATCCTTTTGGCTGATACACGTCAAGGAGTATATCAAATTTCCGAGAGGAATAGACAAACTTGTAATTTTAAAGCAATAAATAATTTTACGTAAACAAGAATGTGGTTTGGTTTTTCTGACGTAAAGAGAATGTTACAAATACACCGTTTAAGTAAAGCCTAGGGGTTTAAAGTTGGAAAGCCATCAATTGAAGTTAAATGAGTAAGAAATGCAGAAGAGCTATGTAGCAACAAAAAATGTTCTTTTTTCGTGAGCTTCTTAACGCTGAACGATGCAAGCCGAGAGACGGCTAATTTGCCGGTCGTTCATGGCTTGGCTTGTTATTTAACAATGAAAAAAGCCCTGTTTGGCGACGCTTTCTAGTAGTTGGCATAACAGCTTGTCGGGAGGAGTAGGAGGAGGCGACAAAGCTTCTGTTTGGTTTGAGCTATGTAGAATGGCATCGAGACATGAGCCGGGATGGAAAAGCCGTCAGATGAGGCGCTGTTTGATGGGTTGGGGTGCGCTTCGATGAATTATTTAGGTAGGAAGGGAAGCAATTAGGAGAAACTGAGAGGGTGGAACATTATTAAGTTGGAGGTTTCACTTATTACGATAATTTTAGCCCTTAACAAAAACTAAAAACGCCGAGAGCGAAAAATTTTCAAACCAAAACCAAAATCGACCATAAAACAAAATTGGCCAAGGTCACAAAAAAGCCAATCTTCAAAAAACGTTTCCACCAACCAACCAAACAGCAAACATAAATTTTCAAAACTGCTTCCCCGAAGAACAATTTTCATGAGCATTTATGAAACGCTGGAAAAAAATACAAACGCCATCCATGCCCGGCCCCCTCCACGTAATGGTTGAATATTTTGCCCTTCCCATCAACGGAAACGCTGACTCACGGAATTTCGATTCGACAATAGAAAGAAAACAATGATGATCAAGCATGCTCAAGGATCCAATAATACAACCCCTCAAATGCAATGCCTCGAAACACGCAATTCAGCCGAGTTATAACGAGACAGCTATACTTGGCCCGAGGCAGTAGACACGCCTCACTAAGCCTTGGCCCGGCTTCTTTTGGCCAGTCTGAAACACTGAACACTTTGAATGCGTTTGTCATTAGTAACTGCTAGCCAGTATCATTGAAATTTGAGGAAAGCCGTATAAATATAGGCCCATTTAAACAGTTTCAAACAAAGTTCAGCCGGAATCGTAATAGATGTATTCTATTGTAGTGTAGGAAACTGGTTCAAAGTTTGACTCAAATCGAACGTTTGTGGTGGAGCAGCAGCTACGTCAGTGACTTTGGACTTATCAGTGCTAAAAAGGGTACGTGAGCTAAAAAGGTGTGCGTCATTTTGCAGGGCAAAGTTTTTTCGCTGTGGAAACTTTGCAAACTTCGCAGGTTACTCATCGGTGAAGGCAAATTTGACGCAGTTTGTTGGTATTAGTTGCATTTGAGGTGCATTTTTATTGAACGTTACAATCTTGGTTTTTTGGTGTTGATCCAAAAAAAACAATAACGTTTTTATTATCGTAATAATGACTTTATAAATGACATTTAGTGTCGGTGTAATCTAAACTAAAAAAACGCATAAAAATTAAATGAGAAATTCAAAAGTAAAACAAGTCATTTGAATGGGACTACACTACAAAAGATGGATTATGAAGCCCATGCAATGCAGCCATTTTTGTGTTGTTGTTTACAACTGTCAACAACATACTTGATTAGAGCTATCAACTGTATGAAACTGATAATAGCTCTGTATTTGTGATGTTATACGACATTTCCAGCATGCAGTTTATTGCTGTTTTGCATCTGACTAATCTCGAATCACCATTATGTGTTAGCTTCGATAGTCTCATCTGCTTTTACATCAACTAAATACATCAAAACTAATTTATTGTTGATTACGTTTGTAGTTAGAACTGTTTTTAAACTGATAACACTGAAAAATATATATAAAAAAGGTTTCGCTTCCGAGTTATCGGCGAAGGATGCAATAAATTTATATATTTTTCCGCTGCACCCAATCTCGTCTATCAATCATGTCCATCGCCAACCACCTTGTCCGGCTTCTCCAAAGTCTAGACATTACCTCCACAGCATATTGATCGGCTAACAAGTAAGTGACTTGCGCAAAAGGGAATGCCAGCGCCGAGAGCGCCGAACGAACAACTGCAAGAAAGCAGCAACCTCGCCCATGACCACCAGCAAATGCATTTGTTGCGTGCAGCCCATTCGTTTGGATGCGTGCGCGTCGACTTTCTCGACACGACCGTCTTTTCAGTGCTTTTTGAGCAAAAAGCTTTTTTTCGCGCTCGTCGAAGCGGTGTTGGCGCGCGATACTGTTCGCCTTGTGTCGCTCGCTTTTTATCGACCCACACATATTCGACGGCCGAGAGTGAAAACTAACTTCTGTTAACTTATTATTATGCCATGCCGCCAAAGAATGACCAATCTCGGTGAGTTTACTTAAAAATAAAATGCGTATATATGTTGCAACGTGCAAGCGTTGGGTGCACTTGAACAAAAGTTGCTCGCTTGTGTGTAATTTGGTTTTGTTTTAATTTGACGTTTATTGTTTTTAGGACATGCCGACGGTCACAACGCTTATCCGGTAAGGTAGAAGTAGTTGATGAAAGACGTCCCCAGACAAGGGCACGTCGGGCGAAAGTGGAAGAATGCCCAAAACCTTCGCCGGAACCGACTCCGTCACCCTCGCCGGCGCCGAGCCCAGTTCCGTCGACACATTCGCCCACACCGCCACTAGCGTCAAGGTTGCGTCGATCTACCAGGGTCGGCGCTGCAACCTCACCTCCAAAACCACCTGTGAAAAAGGTTTCGAAGGCTTCGGAACCAGAACCAACGACTTCGAAAGCTGGTGCAAGATCTACAAGGCAAAGCACTAGGGGGAAGATCGAACCAACACCAGTGCCTCTGCGTGAACCGACTCCGCCCACGAAAAAGATACTGACACCCCCAGTCGAAGATGAACCGCAACCGTCTGTGTCTTTTTTCGCACCAGTCGAAGACGAACAACCGTCTACATTATTTAACGATACAGTTGAAGATGATCCAGACTCGTTGGAATCTGATGATGAGTTGATTATTGAAGCAGCTGAAGAAGAACCGCAACCATCTACATCTTCTATCGTCCAGGCTGAAGATGACCCGGGATTATCTGTATCTTCTATTGCTCCAGTACCCTTACTTACGCCACCAGAAACACCGGAACACGCAGAAACCAGCTCCATCCTTGACATCAGCTGGCCTCCTCAGAAAACCAAAACTGTTCAAGTCAGACTACCGATCCTTCCAGTATTCGAGCCTATTCCATCCTCTGTATCAAAAGCTGAGAAATCCGCAATCATGCATAAACGGCAAAGAATACTTCAGGCGTATCAGGAAAAGCAGATGGAAGCATTTCTAAAGGCAGGAATCGCGTTGAAACCTAAACATGTTCCAACTCCTGAAAAAACACCTACAAAAAACCCGGTAAGAAGGAGACGATCTCGACACTGCTCCAAGCATCGTATTAGAAGAACTACCGTGAAAGTGGACCCTCGTGATGGATTGTTAACAATAAAAAATGGACGGGTATTGAAACGATCAACGAGGCGGATATTGGAAGCTAAAGTACGGTTGGCGAAGGCGCGGATAGTAAATGCTCAATGTGGTTATGAAAAAATTAAATTGCCGAGAAAGACACGGGTGTTATTGGAATCTATTGAAAGGCCAAAGGCCGCAACTAAGAATACGGGATCGGTGAGGGTTGTTCGGCCCAAACCTAAGTCTAAAACTGTCGCAAGGAAAGCCAAAAGTAATGGTAAAAGTTCAAAACGGTTAGTTTTATTTACATATTATAAATTTTATATATATAATTTAAGGGCAATATTAAAATGCGATATTTTTTCAGGGTATCTTGGACTCCTGTCAATTCGGCTTCTAATCTTAAAACATCTTCACTTAAAAAATTACCATGGCCAGTATTAAAATCTGCTCCGAAAGCAGTCACAACAAAAAAGCATGTTGCTTTTAAAACACCGTTAGAAATGGCTCTAGAAAAACCTAACTGTAAAAAGGCGGTAACATTTTCTCCTTCCTTAGTTATCAATGAACTACCAGTGAAAACTACAGTAAGATTTACCTTATTACAGAAGTATTATTAAACATTCTCTTTGCAGGTACCAACGTCAAGATTCAACAAACTAAAATCCGTCGATAAACTAGCCGTTAAACAGAAATCCATTCTGAAACGAACAACTGTGCTAAAATCTATCCTGAAACGGGCAACTACACTAAAATCTGCTTTAAAACGCGGACCTATATCAAAATCTACCGTGAAATCAACTCGATCAGTACGCCGAGGAAACTTGCCTTTCATTATCAACGGATATACATTACGTCCGCGACGATGCCGGAAATCGAAATTGCCAAAGAAACGTAAAACCATTTCATCAGTACGATTTGTACGAGCTACCAAATTGAATTCGCCTGCAAAAGCGGCAAAACTTGACACTGTTCAGCCAGCCAAACTCCGAAACCCGTTGACAAATATTTTTTGCTCTGGTACAACATCAACAACTAAATCGTCATCACTGCAAAAAACACAGTTAACGTCGTCTGCACCACCACCAGCAAAAGCGGCAAAGCTTGATCTACCTCATCGTTACGTTGCAACGCCAAACACTAAACGTACAACGTCGGACAACAAGCCTACGGATTCTGAAGAGTTCATTCTACCGGTCAAACCTAAAGAACCTTCAATGTCTTTCACGGTACCAGTGCCTAAATCTAATGCTAATTCGACAAAACAGAAGGTACGCCTAACTGTAAAGAATAAGGACGGCAAGGTTGTGGATACTGTTGTTGATTTGTCTGAAAACGGAAAAGCAATTAACACTGTAGAGGTTTTGATTGGCTCAACTAAACTTACTCGGCCCAAGGAATCAACAAAAGTTCCGCAGAAAACAAAAGTAAAGTTGGCTGATGGTCTCCCTTCACCTGGTAAATCCGTAAAATGTACGGTTCGCACGGAAAAGATAAATGGCAAAAAGGTGAGTAATATAGCAAATACAACCCTCAAACTTTAGACTTATTTTCAGAACCAACTTGTAAAGTCAGCAACTGCTTCTGGAACTGCCATAACATCGTTAAACACACTTCCGCGAACAGCATCACCCAGGAAAGCAGCAAAACCGCCGGTAGGTTCAATTGCTACACCTTCAAATACCGGGCGTAGGAAGTCTGTTACCTGGGGAGCAGACACTTCTCAGAAAGATTCAAAAAAGGCAGTAACATTTGCCCCTGGATCGAAAGAAGCAGCCCCGGTAATCAAACCGTTGACCCCAATTTTGATGAAACGGTTGACTGACTTGTCTCACAAAGCCGACACCGTAAAACCAGCTAATGTTATCAAAGTTCCGGCAGTAAAAACTTTAAAACCTGTGAGGGCCACTTCCAAAAACGTCGTTCAGCTTACGGCTCTTCCAAAGAAGCTTGCCCAACCGGCTGTCAAAATGCCTGTCGCAACCAAGTCTGCTCCCGTCGCTTCTAAAACTGTGAAGATTCCGACTAAATCGGTTTTGCGTAGCAGGTCTGCTGAGAAAACATCCTCCGTTACGCCGTTGGCTAGAAAACCTACTAGAACATCACCTCGTCGATCCATAACTTTTGCCAAAGAACCGCTTATCAAACTGTTTGATGGCAAGAAAGAGCCTCGTAGTATATCTGCTGATACTCAACGAGCTTCCTCCAGCAAACTGAACAGTAGTATCCTCAAAACTGCGAAACATGTTGTGGACCCACCGCATTCCAAGTCCTTGGCTGTCAATGTGAAGCTGCGTAGTAAATCGGCCGAATCTGGGAAACGCACTATCGCTACCCAGAAAACCGCAAAGTCTACCGCAGAATCGCGTCGTAAGATCGTACCCGCAAAGACCTCATCTGTCAACTCTATGGAAATTGAAAAGCCGCGTAGTCATTCTGCCAACGCTGATTCATCTTCATCTTCCATGAAAACTTCACCAGTTTGTGTTGAAACGCCGAGAACTTCTGAAGCTACGCCAATCAAGTCTGCCAAAAGAAGACTGTCATTTCCTGCTGAACCACCGATTTCGAAAGAACCCGTTAGGTCTGTTAGATTTGCCAAAACGGTTGCTCTCACAAAAGTGTGTTCGAATGTTGCAAAGGCTGACACCCGGTTGACATCACCTATTGCGGAAAAACCTCTCACTAATGGCAAAATTGTGGCGGAAATGTCTTCCTTATCACTGACAAAGGCACCAGAGTCAGTAGCTATCGGTAAACGAGCAAAATCTAAGGACTCTTTGGTACAGCCTGTACTGACAAATGGCAAAACTCCTCCACCGGATGTCAAAACTATTGACACAATGCCTTTGGAAGTTGCTAATGTGGTCATACCTGTTAGTCCAGTAATGTCTCCGCTGACAAACGGCATTCGGAAGATGAGTATAGGATCACCGGTAAAACTGCTGGATGATGAAGTACTGAAACCACCGTCCGCAAAACGTCTCAGAGTTGCGACGCAGCCTCTGAAAGAGCCAACACCGGTAAAGGAAGAAGATCCGACACCGCCAGTGCGAACTTCCATGAGATCTGCCAAGTTCAAGGCTCTTGAAGCGTTGCATGCTGCACCTAAGAACGTCAACACACCGGTGAAGTCGTCTGCGAAGGTAACAGATGCTGAAGTTAAAGATGAATCGGCACCTGCGATGAAGCCATCTTTATCAGGGGAGCCATCGTCGGTTGTTACGGCCAAGAAGCAGTCATCGATGAAGCCAGCCGAGAGGAAATCACCAACGCCTCCAATCGACATACCAAGACCATCCGAACCAGTACCGCCTGTGACGTTGCCTAAGAAGTTTCACCCAACAGCTGCATCCACACCATCAATAGGAACTTTGAAGCGTAAGGCCGAACCGTTTCCAGAATCATCGCCGTTCCTCATGCCTTTAACCATCCATACGCCTCGCAGAATCAAGCGTCGTGCCCCGTCGGACATCGCTCTTCCTTCTGCCGTCGTTCCGAAGCCGCCTCCACAAAAGCGTCTGAAGCGTGAAACCATAGTTCCGACTCGTGTTAGAAAGATGAAACGCCGCCCTGCTCCAATCAAACCCACCAAATACCAAAAACGGATTGTCCTGTTTCACAGCAAGAAACAGCAAAGTCTAAACGTTTTGCGCATGCCAGCAAACTTTAATCCGCTCGAATTTCGCTACCTTGAAGACTTTTTTCTTGCCGGTATGGTCGGAAAACCGAAGAAACGGCCTCCTATTCCGGCTTCTGAATTATTGGACTTGGAAGATGACGACGAAGAATCGGAATCCGAAGAGAAGGATGAGAGCGAAGAAGAAAAAGAGGAAGAAGCTCCACCTGCGCGGAATCTGCGATCCCGGAAGAATGCATCCGAGCCACCACCTGCTGCAAAAGAATCAAAACCACTTCCAATGGAAACCAATAAGGATGCAGAAGCAACCCCGAAAGAAGAAGAAAAATTAAAGAAGCGTCAAATGCGGAAGAGGCACTACACCAACGTGCGTGAAGGCCCTGAAAAGGACCTAACTCCAGCTGATGAAATGAAAATCGAATACCTGAAGCAGATGGATGAACTTCTTCGTGCCGAACCGCCAAAATTCAAACAACATGGCGCCCGAAAACTAGGTAGATCCCTTCCGGTTACCTTCAAAAAGCTGATCGCAATCGCTCACGAATACCACAAATGGAATCCGAGTGAAATCTCGCTTGCCGTTCAGGATATGAAGACTGCCAAGTTTACGGGTATGGTTTTGCTTCCGAAGTTTCGGATTAAGCGTTCCATGCGGAGTGTTCCGAAGGACAGAGTTCAGAAGCTGTTGCCGGTTTTGCGACGTGATTTGGTAAAAATCGAGGAAACGATTGAGAAACCAAAGGTGGAAGAACCAAAGAAGGCAAAGGCGACGCCTAAGAAAACGAAAGTGACGCCGAAGAAGTCAAAACCGACGCCGAAAAAGACCAAGACGACGCCAAAAAAGACGAAGACGACTCCAAAGAAAACGAAGGAACCGACACCAGTGAAAAGAATTCTGACGCGTGTTACGAAGCAGAGGCCAGCCATCGAGATGCCGGCAGAAAAACCGGTAGTCAAAAAACCGCCAAACAAGAAGCAGGCAAAGAAGCCGGTTAAGAAGGCAGTTGTTCAGACGCGGGCAAATAAGAAAGCCGTGCAGAAGCTTACCAAACCGAAAGTTGTTCAAAAGTCGGTCAAAAAGAAGGTCGTCAAGAAGCCAGTGAAAGCCAAGTCACCGCCAAGACGAAGGATGACCCGATCAATGGCAAGACTTGCAACAATCAAAAAGAAGAAGCAGATGCAAAAGAAGCTGAAGTCGACAAAGAAGGCCCAAAAACCGCTTCCGAAGACTAAGAAGCCGAATAAGAAGAAGAAGAAGAAGCATCAAAAAGTCAAGATGACCTTCCGGAAATGGTCAAAGAAATGCCCCCGTCCACAACTGAAAATCGAACTTCTGACCAACCTCAAATGGCTAGCGCTTCTGACCCCCTGTCAAGCCAAATGTAGCTGCCAGGCGTTCAAAAACCATCGTGTCAAATGGTCTTTGAAAACGCGACGTCGTGATGTGCAGAAGCTTCAAGTGACTTCTCACTGCGATTGTAGCCACCCTCTTTGTAAGTTTCTTTAACACCTTTTTTTCCAAATCAAAACATTAAAAAATTTAGGGATGCATCGCCGCAAATACAAAACAGCCCAACGTAAGAAGCGTGTGCAATTAATGGAAGACGTTGGCACTTTGCAAAAAGTCCTTCGCTGTGAAACAAATCCCGAAAAATGCAGGGTCTATTTCCTGCTTTGGAAGGATCTCGTTCGCGCCATTCAGTTCAACTTGCCATTGCCGAAAGATCAGGTTCGATATGGCCGTTTGATGCAGGATCCTACGTCTATTCGTCGGATGTTCAATGTTTTCGTCAACCATAACCATGCTTGCCCTGAGTAAGTTTATTGGCTACAAATTTTCTGAAAGTTGAAAGCTAATCTTTTAAATTTTAGCTACTTCACAGACCAACACTGCCTCGATCTCATCACCACCGTAAATGACTTCAAGCTCCCACCACCAAACAAAACCTGGCTATTGCACTACTCCTTCCTCCGTCGTGACTACGAAGGCACTGTTGTCGAGGATTCCTTCCAAGGCATCTACCGTAACTACTACGTCCTCTGGTTTACGTTTTGCCACATCGCTCGAGTGCTGAAAACCGTCCCGACCCTGAATTTAATCGACATTGTCGGGCCTCACGTCTTCCAAATGTTCTATGAATCCGTTGGACTTCGACTTGAGGAGCGTCTCGTCAGGAATTCCGATGCTTATGTGGCTACAGTGAGTGCCTTGTATCGGCGATTCGTCGAATACGTCGAAGTCAACTTCTTCAACGCCGACGAAGTGCCATCATTGGAAGGCTATTGTGAAAGATCTGGACCACCGAAAGGGTTGAATCTGTTGAAATCTGATTACCGATTGCTGCAAATTCCACTTGAGGGCGAACGTGTTCCAGCACCTGAAGCACTGGATCAACCGACAGGTTGCCTCGCACTGGACCGCAGTTTGCGGGTTCAATTCCTCGAAAAAGCGCTTGAGCCATTCACAGTGAAGCGGGAAATTGTTCAATTCTTCGCTGTCGAAGTGCTGAAGTCAATGTTCAAAAAGAATCAAAAGTACATTTTCCAAAGAGCCGTTGAAATGGTTAACCAAGGCTGGAAAGACGGTAGTGCAATGACGACACTTCGAAACATGCAAAACGTCTGCGCTCAAATGCGCCAACAGCAATGGCTTACCCATTTCGACACTGAAACGGAGAAGAATTTTGCCAGTGGCGGTCTTGTGTTGATGGTCGTCGACGGGAAGACGAGTTACGATCGACCTGTCATGTCTGATTTGCTGACGCAGTTTGCTGCCGTCATCCATACGCAACTGCCAAAGATGCCAAGACATTACATTTTGAGACTGCTGTTGAATTCGAAGCATAAGTGCATGATTTTGGTAAAGTATAATGATGGGAACAATCCTTGTAAGTTGTTTTTAACTTTATCTTTTACTGATTTGACTTATCTTGAAACTTTAAGTGCGAACCTGGCGCGTCGTCGGAGGCATCTGTTTCCGCACCTTCCCCACCCAGGAATTCTCCGAAATCGTTTTCGTCACAATCAGCACTGAAAATCAAGTACACGGTTACGGTACTTTCCTCATGAATGAGTTGAAGCGGTACCATGTCGAACATCTTGGTTACCAACATCTGTTGACATACGCTGATAACAACGCTTTTGGATATTTCAAGAAGCAACACTTCAGCACGGATGTTCCCATCCCAGAAGTGCAGTACAACAACTTTATTAAGTGCTATGACGGCGCCAAACTTATGTATTGTCAGGCGAAAATGTGCAACAACCGCGAAGAAGAATCCAATGCCTTGGAATTCATGCTGGACAAGCTGGATCAGTTTGAATCGCTGGTCGTGAAGGACCGGAATATGAAGTTCACTGCTTTTGACCTCTTCAAACAGCAAGGAATTGAGCATAGACCGATTGATGAAATGTTCCCTGACAGTGTTTTGGATGTGCCTAAAAACCACAGCAACTTGCTTCGGACATTGGTCGCACTATGTGGTAGAAAGCCGAAGCCCTCAGGTGGCTATTCAATTGAAAAAAGGCGAGTGCCAACCATTATTCCACAACCACGTCGAAAGTCGACTGGAATCGACACGCCATTGAACTACCTCAAAATGAAACTGAGCAAAGGCAAGCCAAAATCGCGTATTGCTTATCAATTCGCTGGCCTCGATGAACACCCAGAAGACCTTGTCGATGACGAACTCGAAATCTTCCGTGAAACACCTCTCGAAATGTACCTCGAAAAGCAGCACCCAGATGCAATGAAGACCGATCTCCTCGGTTTGCCGATGGCATTTACTTCATCAGAGCCTGAATCTGCGGCAGTCCGCAACAGCCCATACAAAATGACAGTGCACCTGTACCAGAAGACTAAACTGTTGCATACGGCAATGATGAGATTCCCTTTGTCGTGGCCGTTCCACTATCCAGTCGATTCATATGATGCACCGACTTATGCTGAGAGCGTTTACATGCCGATGACATTGGAGATCATCGGAAACCGTCTTCGGAATATGTATTACAAAAATGTAAGTTGCTTTTACCAAACCATCAAAATCAAATTCATTAACCTCAACTTTCAGATCGAAATGGTCTTCGCTGATTTCAACCGCATCTTTACCAACTGCTACTCCTTCAATGAACAGCGTGACGGTCACTACTATCACTGCTGCTACCGGTGCCACCAATACTTCAACGCGTTCGCTTCGCGTGTGTTCAGTGAGTACGACATCCTTGACTTTTTGATGCCGATTCCGGAACTGAAGACTACTTTCCCGCAACACAATCGCAAGAAGGCAAAGGTCGCTTTTGATTCTCTTCGACCGTATTGGTATCCGGAAGTGCCTGATAGCGATGAAAATGACTCAACTGACGAAGACGAAACTGATTCAGAAGATGAATACGGAAGTCTGATGGCTGCGATTAAGAAGATTCAGAAGGAAGAAGCAAAACGGGATGCACCTGTGAAGCCGAAACCTGTCGTTAAGCCATCGCCGAAAAAGGGTCGACCAGCTGCGAAGCCAAAAGGCAGGCCAAAGAAGGCAAAGGGTAGACCGGCGGCTCCGAAGGGCAAGAAGTCGGAACCAAAGCCGAAATCTCCGGCAAAGTCAAAGCCGGTTGCAAAACCAAAAACACGAGCCGCAAAATCGGCTACTGCTGAAGATTCGGGACCGTGTACTCGTACCCGTGCCCAAAAGCAGAGTGAGCCGACATCGCCTCGTGTGCTTCGAACACGCACCGCTGTCACCCAGTCGCCGGCACGTCCTCAACGTTCTCCAACGAAGAAGGTGCCCCAGCCAGAAGCTTCACCACCACCGAAGTCGCCACCTGCCGATTCTACGCCCATGCCTCCCACACGTGCTCGTCGTAATGCCGCGGCTGTTGCAACTTTGCTAATTTGCAAAACGACTCCGAAGACTCTAAAACCAACAAAGCCCGCTCCTGAGAAGCCAGTTGAAAAATCTGCTTCGAAGGAAGTCTCATTGGAGCCAGCGACAACGGTAACTCAAAAAGCCAAGACTGGCGAAAAAGACACCCTGCCGAGACCATCTCCACGCAGTCCCCCCAAGAAGTGGGTCCAAACGAAGCTGAACTTTGCCCCTGTAACACGACAACAACGAACACCGAAGAAGGCCGCTCCGCCAAAACTTGCGGAAAAGCCGAAGGAGAAGTCAAAGTCCCCGGAACCATCTCCACCACGGACAAGAACAGCAATCCGGGCTGCGCTTCAAAAGTCTGCCGTGACATCGCCTGAACCAGAAGTGCCATCTGAAACACCAAAGAAGGCCGGTAGACGTAAGGCTACTGAAGTGGCAAAAGAAAAAACGCCATCGCCCGAACCGGAGCCGTCTCCACCGCAGACAAGGACAACGAGGGCAGCGGCTGCTAAATCTAAGTCGACGCCATCTGTTGATGTTGAAGAAGCCGTAGAAGAGCCAGAAACAGTAAAATCACCTGAACCGCCACAGACAAGAACAACGAGGGCAGCGGCTAAATCCCAGTCGAAGGCAGCGTCGGTGTTGACAGAAGCGCACATGTCGCCCGAACCGGTTATACCGTCAGTTCAGACAAGAACAACAAGGCAGGCCGCTAAATCTGAATCCAAACAGCCAGAACCGCCAAAGGAGAAGACACCGTCGCCTGAACCCGACCCATCTCCTCCGCTGACAAGAACCGCCAGAAAGGCTGCTGAATCAAAGTCGACGCCGTCAGAATCTGAACCGCCTGTAGAACCGCTAGCGCCGAAGTCACCGGAACCGGTACCATCGCCACTGCATACAAGACGAACTCAAATGGCAAAGTCCCAGTCACTAGCAGTTCCGGAAGAAGCAGAGTTTGCACCGATTGAAGAAAAGTCGCCGGAACCCAGTCCTTCACCACCACATGCAAGACTCACAAGGAGTGCTGCTCACGCGATGGAAGCCGAGGAGCAGAAGGAAAAGACACCTGAACCTGTGCCACCTAAACAGGAGCCTGTAACACCAAAGAAGGCCATCAAAAGAAAGGCGCCGGTGTCCGAAGTCATCGAGCTCGAAGTTGAGCAACCAGCTGAATCGGAGCCTGCAGAGGTGCAGGCCAAGTCCCCTGAACCGCAGCCCGGACCATCGAAAAAGGCAAAGGTCGCTCGTCAAAAGCGTCCAGTTCCGAAAAAGCGGAAGCCCAAGTCGCCTGAGCCCACGCAAGTCAAGAAGGAGTTAGTTTCACCACAGATGACATCGGAACCTGCAGAGGAGCCAATACCATCTGAACCTGCCGCGTCACCGCCACGACCAAGAATCACCAGACGGGCAGCTCACGCAATGGCTGAGGAGGCAAAGGAAAAGACTCCTGAACTTCTGCAACCGAAGCCAGAACCAGTAACGCCTCAGAAGCCGACCGGAGGCAGAAGAAAGGCACCAGCGAAGCCTGCCGAAAAGACAAAGTCGCCTGAAGTCATTGAACTGTCACCAGAGCCGGAAGCACCCAAGTTGACCAGATCCAGACTGCGACAACAACAGGAAGCCACGCCATCCGTCGCCGATGAAGACGAAACCCCAACTGTTCGCCTCACCCGAGCCGCCGCGCGTGCTACAGTATCCCAAACACCTCAAAGACGCGCTTCCGATGCTAAAGCACCATCGCCAGCACCTTCAAGTCGACGGCCCTCTAACGTAAAACCAGAATCGCCAGAACCATCACAACCAGAACTCCGTGAGGTGAAAGAAGAACCCCGCACCCCATCACCCCGCCATACCCGAGCAACCACTCGCGCCGCCACGAAAGCCTCGGCTAATCTGCCAAGTCCGAGACGTCGCGGCAGAAAACGTTGAGCTTTCAACTTGCAAATCGTTGATCATTCTTTAACTTAACTTAATTTTTGTTTAAACCAATAAGGTGATTCCCAGGCCTTTTTGTACCTCTAAAAACGTGTGCTTCCTTTTTCATGTATCTCTACCATATAAGACATCCCAAAAAACGGTTATTTTTGTTAAGTTGGTTTTTTTGTTTTTGTACATAATAAAGATTTTTCAATTTATAATGACCTATTTGTTTGAGCTGAGCAGATGCAGGGGCTAAAGGGGCGGGACAAAATCAACAAATTTGTAAAGAAACTACGAAAAGCTAGGAGGGAAGTGTTCTTCGGAGGGTGATGTTTATTCTATGGGTGTTGGCATAGGCTAACACTGATTGGAAATCAGTTTCGGATGGACCTACAGGTGGTGCGAAAGTGCGGGTCTTGAGAATCTGGGGAACGGCGTGGAATACGAGACGCTGGGAGCCGGCCATGACGAGGATGTCGCCGGAGTGGAGCATGATGGGCAGGACTTCATCGTCGGGAGAGACGCCTCCGGTGAGGTAGATGGCGGATTGACCAAAACTGAGGGAGATGAGGGGCTGGCTGTGGTCCCGTTCGGAGCTGGAAGACCATTTTTCTTTGAAAATGTAGAAAAAAGTGGAAAACACACCGATCAACATGTGGAGACAGCCTGGCCTTCAATGGATAGTAGTTCACGATAGCCGTATCAGCGTGAAATTCCCCCAATCCGACGGCATTTGTAACACAATTCGCTACATCAGTGAATTCGACCGGCAAGGGAGCTCTCGGAACATCGGTGGTCCGAACTATAAAAGTCGGAGCTCGGTCGCAAACGACTGAGCTGCGTCGTGCGCGCTTTTCTTGGCGAGACCATGTTCAATGGACGTTTTCGTTTTGGCCTTCACGCATCCCACCTGTGCGTAAAGCCCAATCGGGGCCGAATGGCTTCAAGTTTCGGCTTTAGAGCGTCCATTGCGCGTCGCCGAAAGTAGTAAAGGCAAAGCGCCCCAGACGGATATTCAGGTGAATCCACGACCCATTCTGCATGGTTTCAACCTTACTTCTCATGAAAAACATGCCTGATAAGTCACTGATAAAATTGAAAAGAAGAAGAAAGGAAAAAAACTTTGGAAAAGGGAAATTTTTTGACAGAAATCAGATCAAGGTGGAACGCCTTCAAATTCATTCCGTGTGTTACTTTTCTTGTTCTTTCTACTTTGCCGTTGCACATACATGCCTACGGCATCGAACTATAGTAAATTTATAGCGGATTCACCTGAATATCCGTCTGGGGCGCTTTGCATTTACTACTTTCAGAGACGCGCAATGGACGCTCTAAAGCCGAAACTTGAAGCCATTCGGCCCCGATTGGGCTTTACGCACAGGTGGGATGCGTGAAGGCCAAAACGAAAACGTCCATTGAACATGGTCTCGCCAAGAAAAGCGCGCACGACGCAGCTCAGTCGTTTGCGACCGAGCTCCGACTTTTATAGTTCGGACCACAGACGGGCAGCTCACGCAATGGCTGAGGAGGCAAAGGAAAAGACTCCTGAACTTCTGCAACCGAAGCCAGAACCAGTAACGCCTCAGAAGCCGACCGGAGGCAGAAGAAAGGCACCAGCGAAGCCTGCCGAAAAGACAAAGTCGCCTGAAGTCATTGAACTGTCACCAGAGCCGGAAGCACCCAAGTTGACCAGATCCAGACTGCGACAACAACAGGAAGCCACGCCATCCGTCGCCGATGAAGACGAAACCCCAACTGTTCGCCTCACCCGAGCCGCCGCGCGTGCTACAGTATCCCAAACACCTCAAAGACGCGCTTCCGATGCTAAAGCACCATCGCCAGCACCTTCAAGTCGACGGCCCTCTAACGTAAAACCAGAATCGCCAGAACCATCACAACCAGAACTCCGTGAGGTGAAAGAAGAACCCCGCACCCCATCACCCCGCCATACCCGAGCAACCACTCGCGCCGCCACGAAAGCCTCGGCTAATCTGCCAAGTCCGAGACGTCGCGGCAGAAAACGTTGAGCTTTCAACTTGCAAATCGTTGATCATTCTTTAACTTAACTTAATTTTTGTTTAAACCAATAAGGTGATTCCCAGGCCTTTTTGTACCTCTAAAAACGTGTGCTTCCTTTTTCATGTATCTCTACCATATAAGACATCCCAAAAAACGGTTATTTTTGTTAAGTTGGTTTTTTTGTTTTTGTACATAATAAAGATTTTTCAATTTATAATGACCTATTTGTTTGAGCTGAGCAGATGCAGGGGCTAAAGGGGCGGGACAAAATCAACAAATTTGTAAAGAAACTACGAAAAGCTAGGAGGGAAGTGTTCTTCGGAGGGTGATGTTTATTCTATGGGTGTTGGCATAGGCTAACACTGATTGGAAATCAGTTTCGGATGGACCTACAGGTGGTGCGAAAGTGCGGGTCTTGAGAATCTGGGGAACGGCGTGGAATACGAGACGCTGGGAGCCGGCCATGACGAGGATGTCGCCGGAGTGGAGCATGATGGGCAGGACTTCATCGTCGGGAGAGACGCCTCCGGTGAGGTAGATGGCGGATTGACCAAAACTGAGGGAGATGAGGGGCTGGCTGTGGTCCCGTTCGGAGCTGGAAGACCATTTTTCTTTGAAAATGTAGAAAAAAGTGGAAAACACACCGATCAACATGTGGAGACAGCCTGGCCTTCAATGGATAGTAGTTCACGATAGCCGTATCAGCGTGAAATTCCCCCAATCCGACGGCATTTGTAACACAATTCGCTACATCAGTGAATTCGACCGGCAAGGGAGCTCTCGGAACATCGGGATATTCCTTCGTCGTCCAGTTATAGTCGAAGCCAAGGGTCGCCCATCTCACAGATTCCAACGCATACTTCTTCCCTTCTTCACCAGTTAGATTGACATTGGTCGGATTTGGCGGCTGACTGTATTCACTAACCGCTGAACGGAGCCAATTGAGATGTGATGAAGGTTCAAAGGCGTCATTGATAACGAATAGGCCTGGTCGGGATGGAAAAGTTGTGATTGTCCAATCTTTGTACGGCCTAAAAACACACTTTTTTATATAAATTTTCCTCAAAACTGTACAAAAACCAACCTCAATCCATGACAAACCTTCGGCAATCCTTCAAAATTCCCTAACAACGGCCTACACTCAAAAACCGGCGCTCCATCAACCCTCGATCCAACCGAAACCCGCAAATCCAACACATCGCTCAAATCCGACTTTCTCTGCTTAAACCTATTGAACGCCGCCCGCATGGCCGACCCTGCCGGTGCCTGGACTTCATAGCCTGAAGCGCTTTGCTCGTTCTGATTGTCGGGAGCCGGCGTGGGGGATTCCGGTGCCATTGTCGTCGCCGTCTCCGCCATCGGCAATGTTTTGTAAGGCTGCGGCTCTTCGCTCGGCGAATTTAGCCTTATACTTTTCGAGGAGGGCGATTTTTCCTCGTTCGAGCTCCTCTTCATATTCCTGGAAGGAAAAATATAAATAAACTGATCGTATAACGCCGTAAAATGGCAACCAACCCGAAGTGGATGCAACTGGAAGGTAACGAGCTTGGCTCCAACGACAGCACCACCGAGGACGACCAAAAACTTCTTGATAACGTCGCGCGGGGGCGTACGATATGGCCACCAAGCTGGAGCAACCATTGGCGTGATAAGAGGGCCAGAATCTCGGGAAACTGACGAGATTTGGAGCGGGATTTGATCGGAGAAACGTGAAAAACGTCGAAGAAATCCGACCGTTTGAAAAAACTGAAAAGGAACACAACGCCAAGACATCCACCTCATTCCGAACAAGCTTTTTCAACGCATTCGAAAACCGTTTTCAAAAATGTCCGCCGCTGATTTTGGACGTCTAATCCACATCTCAAAACGTCGCGAACGTGCCAAGGAGGATGCTGAGCAGCAGAAGAAGAAGTTGGAGGAGGAAAAAGAGCGCCGTGAGTCAATTTTTATATATAATTTATGGTTTTTTGAAGTTGTGTTTCAGTTGGCCGCGAAATCACCGAAAAATTCACCTCCAATGCCGAATCCGAAGAAGTCACGAAACCCGTCAGCACCTCCGGCGGTCTAGTCACCCTTGGGGAGATGAAGGAGAAGCATAAGGCTATCCAGCAAGCGGGGTTGGTTTAACTTTCAAAGTTTACGAATTGACTTTAAAAAATGATTAACTTATATATAAATTTTACTTAATTTCCAGCGACGATGTCATCACCGGCAAGCGAGAAGAACGCGAAAGGCTAGAAAGAGAAAAGAAGAAGCAAGAGGAGGAGAAAACCGTTTCCCAGAAGCGAATGCTATCCTTCAACCTGGACGAGGACGAGGAAGAAGATGCGCCGCCGATTCCGAAGAAACGTCTCGGTATGGACCCCACTGTGGATACTTCTTTCCTTCCGGATAAGGATCGAGAGAGTGAGGATGTCAAGTGGGTTTATTTGTACTTATTTTCGCGATTTAAGGTTGGTGTTTCCAGAAAACGCGAAGAATTGGTCAAAGAATGGCGCGCCCTTCAAGAGAAGGAGAAAAACGAGATCCTCACAATCTCCTATTGCTACTGGGATGGCTCTGCTCACCGTAAAGAGATGAAAGTCAAGAAGGGCGATACGATTCAGCAGTTTTTGACGAAAGGGTTGGAAGTTCTTCGGAAGGAGTTCAGCGAGTTGAAGCCGGCGGGGGTCGAGAATTTGATGTTGATCAAGGAGGATTTGATCATTCCGCACTTCTATACGTAAGTTTTGATCTTTTTTAGGCCAATCTCATGGTTTCGTTAAGATTTCTCGACTTCACGGCAACCCGAATGCGCGGCAAAACAGGCCCCATGTGGGTGTGGGATGCCGCTGGCGAAATCCGCGTCCGTCAAGATGCCGCCCTTGACATCGGTGAAGCTCACCCGGCCAAAGTCGTTCTTCGAAGCTGGTACGAAAAGAACAAGCACATCTACCCCGCTTCTCGTTGGGAAGCCTTCCAGCCGAAAAAGGAATACCGGCGCGTTATCGATGATCTCAGTACACTTTGAATGGCACCACCCTTCGATGGTTCTAATCTGGTAACTAAATTTTGTACAGACAGTTTTATAAAGCTTTCCTTTATCCTTTTATTCAAAAAAAAGCTCAAAACATATCTTCCTTAAACACACAGTGTTTGTAATTCACACTTTTCGAAGTCCCTCTCGAAAGCTCACATGGAAATCTATCAGTTTTTGACAAAATATCTTCCCCGGCAATGCTTTTCCGGGCGGTGGCGGTGTAATTCATGCTTTTGGACTTCTTTCGTGTTGGGGCTGCTTCGAAGTTCGAATCAGTTGGAAAAGTTGAAGCTTGCGAGTGACGTTTAACCCCAGCGATGGCTTGATGGCCTCGATGTATCTGTTTTCGAGTGGCATTGGCTCGTCGGATTCCATGGGACCGTTTTCCGACGAATAGGCATGGTAAAACTTTGCGGGCTAGCTTGAAATCGGATATCAATGCTGCGATGAAGTAGCCAGCGAAGCCCAAAATGGCGATGCATATGCAGGATAGGGCCACGATGAGGGTAATATTGACCTATAATACCACTTTATCCAATATGGCAACCCTTTTCAAAACTCACATGACAACAATCCAACCCGCAACAACTCCCCGAACACAAAAACAATAAGTCCACCGTCGCATCATCAGTTTCCAAAGTCGTGTAAATTTCCCGAGTTTGCACAGTAATCCGGCAAACTCCGGCGGGTAAAAGCTGTGAAACATTATCACTGATGCTGTCGTCATCGTGGTAGTAGATTTGAAGCGGCCGAGCAGCAAGATGAACGATATTCCTGTTTCGGAGGGCCATCTGCTCGCTTTCCGATGGCTCAGTGTTGGACGTACTCGACCAAAACGACATCCTCGGACTGTAATTCGGCCCCGAACTGCTTGTTGACATGGGGTACCCCTAAAGAGGTCCCGGCGGAACTGAGGTCCCAAAGCGCGGGCTGTTCAAACCCGCACGAGCTAGATGCCGCGGTGCGTATCGTGTCAGGTCGTGTGTCGGCGCTGTGTACGCACCAAAGCATCTGGTTCGTGCGTGTGTCGGCGTTTTTGAACAGCCCGCGTTTTGGGACCTCAGTTCCGCCGGGACCTCTTTAGGGGTACCCGTTGACATGTCATACGTGAAGGATGAATCGAATTTGAGAAGACTTTCAGCGGGAAATGTGGATACCGTATGCCAAACACCCATAACAGTCAACAAGTTCTTTAAAAATGACATAATTCAACAAATAACAGGGTTCGAAATAACAACCAAACGAAAAAAGCTTATCTAACCACTGGACCCTCAACTTAAAGAGCTCGTACGTTGAAAGTAGCCTAAAATATACGCAATTTGTCCGTTTCCTGAACCCCTCAAAAGCCGCCTTCTTCAACGCCTCAAAAAAGTCAATCTTTAGCCATTGTCATGCGCTCAAACTCAATTTAGTCAAAATAAACTAATTTTAAGTTTCATTGTTTGCCGTAGCCACGTTTAAACATGTTTTCAATCCTTGATGTGTTGAAGATTCAAAAAAAGCGAAAAAAATACATCTGACGAGAGTGGGATTCGAACCCACGCCTCCGAAGAGACTGGTGCCTTAAACCAGCGCCTTAGACCGCTCGGCCATCTCGCCACGTCAGAAATTTACCGGGAACAACTTTTATTGGGTGTCAGCTGGGGGTGCGAAATGGACAGAAAAAAGATCACTTTATTTTCTTTGGCTTCTCATTGATACCATCGGATTTGACTGAAGAAGAGGGGGTTTTTTGAAACACGATAGATGATGGCTCGTTCACGGACCTTGACGACATTCTGGATGGGTTTTGTTTGGCGGATGCGTGCCTGAAGAAGAATCCAAACGGGCCGTGGTCCATCTCTTCAATATCTTCTGGCATCGGTTTTCCTTTCGTTTCGGGTAGGATGAGGGTCAGGAAGGCGCCGATGAGGGACAGGACTGCTAGGACTACGCTGGGCAGCCAGTCGTAGCCAAAGCTCTGGAAATGATCTCAGTTACAGTAACCCAGATTAGAAATTGTCTCACCAAATGTTTCATATAAGGCGCAACCAAAGTTCCGAGTGATTGCGGCACATTGACGACAGCATAGATCATTGTCCTCATCTTTGTCGGCATCATTTCAGTGACCAAAACTGGGTGGACGACTTGAATGACGCCATTGGCAAGCTTTCCGGAAAGATTCAACGAAATCGCGAGCCATTCATAGCCAGCGGCTTGAGCAAAGGGATATCCAACAATGAAAGCGCCTTGTAGGACTAGTGATCCAATAGTTAGCGATTTGCGGCCGAAATACTTCATCAACGGGATGACAATAAGCCCTCCAGGGATTTCGATGAACCCTGATAGCATGAATCCCAGAAAGGGGTCAGATGACATTGAAACTGATGTCAAAGTCAATGCGAAATAGTACAATTGAGTGATAAACCTGAAATGACCACGTGAATCATCGAAAATTACAAAAAGACAAACATCAGATAACCATTGATAAGAATAAAAACAAAAAACATCGGTTTACACATTGCCCGTTTATATTGTCCATCTTTATGCGACTCATACGACTTCCGAGTCTCCCTCCGATCCGATTCCAATGTACATAGCTTCAAATCGATTGCTTGGTTGTTAAAGCAGATCGCATTGTTGATGTATTCCCTCAGGCGTTTCGTTTTGCCATGGGCAGCGAGCCAGTGGGGGCTTTCTGGGAGCCAGAAGAAGTATGAAAAGGCTATAAGGGATGGGACGAAGGTGAGGACATAAAACATCCGCCATGACAGCGTTATCACTGATAGCAAGCCGACATAGAGATATCCGGCAACCCAGGCCATCGTGTAGACCAGACCGACCCAGGATCGAGTTTCTTGGGCCACCATCTCGCAGGACATGATTTGGGCTATTGTTCCGAGGCCCTGGAAGTCGACAATTTTCACAGATGAGGAAAAGTAAAGGCTTACATCCAAAAAGCCGCCAACGATAAACCGGCAAACCAAAAACAACCAATACCATGGTGACACTGCGGCCAATATGTTGAATACAAACGAAACGGCCAGGGTTATTATCATCAGTGGCTTTCTACCGTAACGATCGCTCAGATGGCTGATGAATGGGACAACGAAAATGGCACCTGAAACCACGATTTGTTATTTTTGACTAATAAAAGTGAAAAGTAAGCCTTCAAAACCCACCAATAGTCGAAACACTCAACCCAGCTTCTCGATAAATATAATGCGAACACGCCAAATCATAGTCATAGATCAAGCTGTTTATCGGTGCCGTATCTATCAGTATCAGAGCGGTATCATTTTCATTGCATTCGTACTGCTTATCCCCCGGTGGCGGCTTGATGAAACACGCTGGTGGCACACTTTTGACGCTTTCATCGTACCATTCGGTTACTGGCAATAGTGTGTCCTTGTTGAGGCAAATCGTTTCGGGCTGGGCCTGAATGAACGGCATCTGGAAGATTGAGGTCGCTATGTAGAAGTTGAAAAGCATGCAGAGGTAATAGCAGAGTAGTTGGAATCGACCGTTCGGCCCGAACTCGTTCATCAACTTATCCGCATCGATTTCGCGCATTTCCTTGTGGCGACGTGCGGATTCATGGTCGGGGCTGGAAAGGAGGGTTGGTTACGGCACTGGCTTACTGTGGAAAGAAAAAAGAGTTGTTACTTGACGTAGAAGCGCATCAAACGAAGACAGTGAGGTTGAAAAGGTCGATCTGGAGAGGGTCCGGAACTAGAACGAGCCAAAAGGGTGATTGTTATGAGGGTCAAATTTGCATAAAAAACCTTTTTTTTATGTTTAGAACTTTCCTACGTGTTCCGGACGGTAAATGGCTAACATTTTTGATTATTAATTGAATGTAAGCTGTTTTTTTTATGTTTCAAGTTTTAATTTGCAAATTTTTGCCTCTTTTCATAAATTGCACCCAACATCTTTGCCCCTAAGGCTCAAATAGAAACGTTTTATACATACAATTTATGTTATGTGTGTTCACATAGAGCCTTTCACCACACCCAGAGCAGACACTGCGCCATATCTGCCACCGACAAGGACAACGACGAGTAAAACGACAACCCTCTCGCCCGGTGTCGACCATGTACGGCTGTCAACAAACAGTAAAAAAGGGCCCCCAGGACGTGGTAGTACCTCAACTCAACCTGTCCATGTTCACCTACGTCTTGTCTTACATTAGTTTTGCTCAGTTCTGTTTCACTACTTTATGCATGTATGTCCAAGTGTATTAGTTTAACAATGTTTCATAAGAAACTTTACCAATAAATGTTTTAATTTTGGTGTTGATTTCTCCAGAAAAACTTTTTTTCACAACACCGTTAGTTACGACTTTCAAATTTCCAACTACCCTTTTTAATTAATTTCAATAAAGTGATGCCAGCCCCCGACATTCTAGTCTATCAGGTCCGAACGACCTAACCTCTTATCAGTTCGCTTTCACTGCCGTCCCATTTACTACAACAGCTACTACTCGCGGAACCAAAGTTCAACCAATTTTTCGGACCGCTGAAACGGCTGTCCTGTCACACACGGGGAAGTTTCCATCGAGTACTTTTGAGCAGTTTTTAATGGTTGTTGTTAGTTTTTTCATTGTGTCTTGCTTGCTTTTTTTCGAGGCATTATTCACCATCAGCAATCTTTTTGTTTATAAAAAGGCAAAGTTTTGAACAAATCATTTGATTTTTGTAACAAAAAATAATTGCTTTTCAAAAAAAGGTCAGCTTCTGATAACCAAATTCCCTCAAAGTGTCATCCCCAACCACCCACGTCGACCAAACCGTGACCAGTTAGCGATCGATCATCATGCGGCTGCCGCGTGGCCAGTCCACCAGGTTGCCCTGACATTGATCTTTTGTTTTCCCGAAAAACGGCCCCTCATAACCCCGCCGTCATTAGAGTTGACAAATCTGTTTGTTTAGCTGCGACTTTTTGGCTACATCTGAAGCCCATCCCTCTAATTTGCAATTTCCAACCTCCAACTTCAAACTTGCACTGTCTCACTTCCAGCACTTTCATGGGGCCCTATTTTTCCATTCTTCTTCGCCAAACTTCCTATTTCCCATTGAACACCTCAACCGTTCCATGAAAATGTTAAAGACCGTGGTTGCCACCCTTCCGTATCTTTTTTCCTCCCGTTTTTTGCGCCCGCCCTGCGCAATCGCAATCGACTGTCACCTAACAGCACAAACTATGTTGTTGGTCGGTATTTTCACGTCTCCGCAAACAAAACCCCTCTACCAACTTCCCGGGTCAAGATGACCGCCTGTTTTGTTGCTTGTATTTTGGCGGAATTTCAATGTTGACTTTGTCGACGTAGACTGTTCTGTCTGAACTGTGATAAAGCTCGTGTTTCTTGTGGGGTTTTAAAGATTGGGAGGTTGGAATTTTGAAAGTTTTGGGGTTTGGAATCATCGGAGGAGCACGTTTACACGGTTTATTAGCGTAAAATGCCGCGACAGCATAAATTTTTTCGAATAAAACTCGTGTTTTATAATCAAAAACCATGTTTAACACCATTTTTGACCCTTTCAGAATGCCACTTTTCACGGGTATCATCCGCTCCCTCGACAAATCCCGCTTCTCCAGCGCCACCGCCACCAATTCCATCACTTGGACCTCTGAAGACCCATACCTCCTCATCCGTGATTTCGATGACTCCGCAAAAACAAAGCCTTCTAACCCGCCGCAACGAATCTACCTCGATGACATTTTGAACATCCGAAAAGTGAACCCGACTGCGGCCCCAGGGCAGAGTGGACCGGCCTTCGATGTGGTCATGTATCCGATTGTCAATGGAAAACGGGTCCGAAGAACGGCACGAATCATGGGCGACGGCGTGGATGAGTTTGAGAAGGAGTTGCGGGTTGCAACGAGGGCAACAGAAGCTCGTAAGTTTTGACAAAAGGGTCCAAAATGGCAAACTTACTGTGTAATTTCAGCCCACCGCCCCCAAAACAGCGGAAATCGTCGAATCTTGCTCATGCTGAATCCCTTCAGCGGTCAACGGAAAGCCATGAACTTGTATGAGAGCCATGTGAAGCCGATTTTTGATGATATTGGAGTTGATTATGAGCTGCTATGTACAAGTAAGTCAACATTTTGGAGGTTTTTTGGCACTTTTATTGATGATTTTTTTTCAGAACACGCAAACCACGCGACCGAAATCGCCAAATCCCTCGATCTCGACGCCTACTCCATGATAGCCATTCTCAGCGGCGATGGCCTGGTCAACGAAGTCCTCACTGGGCTCATCTGCCATCCCAATCAGGCTCGTGCCCTCAAAGTGCCAATTCTCCACATTCCTGGTGGCACTGGAAATGCGTTAGCGGCTTCGATTGCGTTCAAATCTGGCGAGCCATTCTCACCCCGAGGCGGTTTTGTTCCCGAAATGGCTCTAATGGCGACGAATCCTGCCTACTACAAGCTGAGTCTTGGCCACTTTGAAGGCGCCGATGACGGCCATAAGGTCATGTTTCTCAGCGCTGTCTGGGGCTTGATGGCCGATATCGACATTGGGTCAGAGCGCTTCAGATGGGCTGGGATGATCCGACTTCACATGGAAGCGTTCATCAGGATCGTTCAACTACCCAGTGTGGCGAAGTACAAGGGCCGGATCAGCTACAAGCCGGTGACTGATGACAAGCTGCTGGTGAAGACGAGATTGAAGTGGAATGCGGCGAGAAAGGCCTTTGGAAAGGGTCACTTTGAAGGCGGTGTTGTGACCCCTCTGCCGGACCTTGAAGCCCACCTCCCCGGCGAGCCTGTAGACTCCGTCAAGACAGCCTTTTCCGGCCACGAAGACACTTCCATCCCGTCTCTCTCCTCCCCAGTCCCCTCAGATTGGATCACCCTCGACAGCGAATACGTCTACATCGTCGTCTCCAGCCTGTCCCATCTCGGCTCCGACGTCCCCTACCTCCCATCCTGCAAGGTCGAAGACGAAATCCTCTTCCTGAGCCTCGTCGACTGGCGCGTCGTCCAATCCCGCTACCAAATAGCCCGCATGTTCATCGATATGGACATTTGTTCCCATCTGGACTACACCTGCCTTCACATCATCCCCGTCCACGCATGCCGGATCGAGCCAGCCCCCGGCACTGGAGGCTATGTCGCCGTCGATGGAGAACCCTGCACTACTGGAACCACCTTCCAAGTCGCCACCTCTCAACTCGGCGCCACCGTCGTCGGCCGCAAACTTCGAGATGAAAAGTGACATATGACCTACAGTAACCCAACCCCTACTTAACAGGTTCCCATGTACAAAACGGACTAACAACATATCTTCCTCATTCCAAAAAGGAGATTATTTTTACAGGTTTTCATAATTTGAACATTTTGTCGTACTTACAATAAAAACAACGTTGAAAATTCATTACCACTCTTATTACTTTTTGGTTATAGTACTTTTTTCATCACACAAAAAACGGTAGTACAGTACAGTAGGTAACAAGAAGTTTGAATGAAGCACTTTTTATAAGAAAAAGAAAATAACTAATAAAAACAGAAGGCAATAGCCGATGCATGCGCTGCTATTGGATTAGATTGTGACGTTTGGCGAGGATGGCAATCTGCTGTCGTGCGTCGAATTGGAGATCTTGTGAGTTGTGTATGATACAGGTTAGAGAGAGAGAGAGACAAGCTTTGTTCGGCGGTGGATGGTCCAAGGTAGCGTGTTCAGAAGAAGCCGGTTTCTCGGAGTTTCTGCGCGAAGAAACGGAAATCCGCGGATTCATTCGCCGATAAGTCTGTGCTGCCACCAGCGCCGCTGGTGATAGCGTCCATGACTGACATCATCTTCATGAGTTCGTCTTCGGTGAGTTTCATTTCGGAGCCGAAGGCTTCAGCGGTGGGGGATTCTGAAAAAAAACCAATTTTAAAAAATTTGTAATAAATTTTTTTCAAAAAAGTTTTCAATTTTGTGATATTTTTACAATTAAAACCAAAAAAATGCCATCAAAATCTATTTCAAAACCTCCCTACGCAATTTCCGTCTCCAAATTCCAGAATTAATCAAACCCCAAACCACCATTAGTCCCCCATTAATCCGATTAATCAAAACAAACCGCTTCCAAACTGCCACTTCGACCTCTAACATCCGCTTTTTCTACTTTTATAAAAAAAAACTTGCTCAGCATCCCATTAACAAAAATGGCATCATCCCGGAATAAACTCCCCCCGTCATTAAGCGATTTGTACACACACCTTTGCATAATTCATTCATCATTATGGTCACTCTAGCCCCCCTTTAATTACATCCAAATAGCCACCATTTTACTTTCTCCAAAGTACGTGCATCTTCGCGGAATCCTGACTTCCGTTTTAAACCCTCCCAGGCCCCGCCATGTGTCGCCAATAGATCAACTCATGCAGACGACATTTTTGCATTCTTGCATTATTTTACGGTTTTATGGCCTTTCTTGACTTCTTGAATGAACGAAAAAACGTATCAAAAGTAGTTCTCAGGAAAACAGAAACAGTAAGTCACCTGACTTTCAAAAAACCCCTCAACATCGGCCATTGAAGGCAATGCATGTCATTTTAGATGCATAGATGCTTATTGCCGTGGTCTGTCAGCATTAAAACAGCGTATACCTCGAAACAGATCGTGTGGTTGACGCCACCTTGTCAAAATAAGGCTGTCAAAGATTGTTATAAATGAGTTTTTTCGGGGCGATATGGCCTGATAGATTTGAATAAATTGGTCCCTTCATCAAAAGTTCGAACTTCGAAGTTTCGAAATGCCGGAAGCGATGGAGGTTGAATGGAAATCGTACATTTGTGTTTTGTATGTACAGTACCCCGGGAAAGGGCGGCTTTGATGGTGCATCCTTGCCTTTTCATTGATGTTAGAATGAAACGACGTCAAAAAAAGCAAGTTTTTCGCTGCCGCTTTTAGCTATCTATGGCTGGGGTGACACTTTCGTTTTTCGCGCTTTTACATGTATGTAGTAGTGGCAAGCAAATTAATTTGGACACATGTAGCTCCGAGGAGAAGAAAAAAACCTTTTTGAGGAAACAATGACCACTGCGATGCCCCACGGTGACAGTCATCAAAAATTTATTGTCGACAATGGCATCGGCGGGGGCACCTTTGGACTTTGCCGGCACCGACGCCAGCCGATGTCGACATAGGTTACGCAAATTGACAATATCAAAAACTTAGACGGCAAAGGGGTTTAAAAATGGATGCCGATTGTGACGCTTGAGATGCAAAAGTGAAGTCAAGTTATGACAAAAGCCAGTCAAAATAAGCGTAATTGCAACTTGCCTTGCAAAGCTGCGCTTCTTCCGGAAGATATAACAGATCCAACGTGACAGCCCAAGGGTGTCAGCAAACTTGTTAAAATTGACGTCACCCACTTTGGAATTGATACGGAAATGCAAAGTTTAAGCTTGCAAATTAAAGGATTTGATGAATTATGGTAAACTTTTTGCAGGCTTAATCCTAGACAACACCAGAAATGGATGAACTTTGATAAAAATATCAAAATTTGACGTAAAATACAAAAATGACATAAAAACTTACGTGACAAAGCTACAGCAACCTGGTCAACGCCACCCAATCCGGACAGTTTAGCTTTCGCTTTGGGACCAAAAAGTTTGACGAAAAAGTCATCACCATGTGCTTGAATGAGGGCCTTTAAGAATGATGCCGTTTCTTCGACGGGTGGTCGAGTTGCTAAAACGTTAAGTTGGACTTTTGTTGTGGCCAAAACGTGTGACATATTTCGTAAATTAAAGCGAAAAGGTTAATGTGAGCATTTAATGTGGAAAATGATTAAGAAATGGCGTTAACAAACAATCACATAAAAGTAAATGCCATTATGTCATTGATGTGGGGAGAACGGTAACAAGATTAAGGTGCATGGGTGCCGTTTTTCACGATTTTTACGAAAACAAGGACAAAGAAAGCTTACCGGCTGTACACATTTGTGGGTTTTCATCAAAACCGTCTCCGCAATCTGCTGAACCGTCACATAAATATCTGAAATTGAGAATATAGAGAATGATGCAAACACTTTTTGCCAAAAAAAATTACGAAAAGTTCAAAATTATGATAGTTTCTGTTTTAAAAACCCACTTAATCGGAACACAATCGCCATTCGGACACTGGAAAGGATGCCATGTTGGACAGGGCATCGGTTCATTGATTGCACCTGTTCGTTTTGCGCCCTTGATGAGATCCCGAATACTGAATGCCTCCAGGGCTAGGAAACAGCAACATAATACGCATACTAATAGGGATCGACTGGTTGTCATTCTCGATTTTACTTCGCCGCCACCAGGGTCGTCACTCGTGCCCAATGCCCAATATCTCGTAATGGTGGTGCTTGAGACGGTGCGGTGCCGGAAAGGGTTATGATTAGATTTCATCTTTGGTTATCATTGGGCAAACACATCAATTGCGACATCAATTGAAGATTGGAAGTGGAAATCGCGAAAAAAACAACAAAAACGCGATTAATTCATTTTAAAAGCACTGTCTAGCGACCGCGGAATCCAATGATAAGCATAAATTAGCCATCAGAGAAACATAATTCAATCAAAATTCAAAGCCGAATGACATCACATATCAAAAAGTGCAAATTCAAGGTGGCACCCCCAGCAAGGACCATGTCATTGAACACTTTTGACTTCACCCGAGGTTGAGGGGCGGCCCGCGGCCCTCCAGAAGCCGCCAAAGGCCTCGCGAATGCGGTAAGTTCGGGCGCAAAAGGGAGGAAGCTCGAGCCGCCCACGTCGAACACTGGAAGGGCGGGCATAGAAGTGCCGTAGCCTTATCCAGCGCCAAGAAGGGCCCTCTCAAAACACACGGCTAAAACTGCCTCGAGCGATTTTAACTTTGAAACGGAACGGCATTCCGAATCGAATTGACAGCGAAAAACATATGAAACCCTTTTAGGCTGAGCTGAGCTTCATTATAAATAACCAGAACCGCCAAAAACCTACAAAAAACTCATATTTAATCAGTAAAAATGCCTTTTAAACATGAATGGCAGCTGATAATGACGAAATTTGATTGTTTCGACCCGCCTTTTGAATACAGGTGCAACGGGAACTAAATTTCAGATGGAAATGGTCTTTAAAAATCTACGCAAAAACGTATATAAGCCCATCCCCGACCGGAAATGCGCCACCGCAAAAACAAAGCTGAGATAAAAGTGAATCACGCTACTTTTTACGTAACAACAGTAACCACAAGATCATGAAACAAACTGTATTACGCATATCTGGCTACATTGGCTGTTTCTTACTACCGACATGCGTTGCTAAAGGAATTACGGAACTAAATTTATTTGATTAGGCTATCTTGGTGACGGCATTTCACGCTTATTTTCTACAAAAACGCCAACAGCGACTATAAAGACAGTTATATATAGACTTTATCACCAGAAAATGAGCGTTATAAACACCTACCACCTCCAATTTATTAATATTCAACTAACTGATATGCACTTATTTGGCACAAATAACACTTTTTCTACCAAATAAGAATAGATTGACTATTCATGACCCTCTGAGCTCAACTTTATGTTGAAAAAGTTAAGTCCAATTTCAAGAATCTCGAATCAGATAAAGGATAAAGGTGACGTAAGACCGTTTAAATCGTGGAATAGTAAAGACAAGCTGGTCTTGCTCACTTTCCAGAAGTGTAAAGATGCGTTGAGACAAATTGTGCCATGCATTGACACCAAATCCGTTGAGTTTGTCACCGTCAATAGCATGAATCATTCAGAAGTACTTGCCATTGGGTTGCGAAAGTTGTCTCTGCGGATAAAAACAAGGATTTGGTCTGTTTCTTGCCATTGGGTTGCGACATCGAAATGTGAAATTTGCCATTTCATGACTGCAGCGAGCGAACATTCAGAAGCCTTTCCTGATAAGGGGTCTGTTGAACTTCAGCACACCGCCCCAGTACGACACACCACCACTTGAGTAGAGCCACCCGCTCACCTTGTTTCCGGCTCGAAGAGGGGGTGGCTGTACTACCATCGGAGTATAGCCACCCCCACTGGGAGAGTCAAACTCCAGCAAAGTAAGCTGGGCGGTGTGTTGTACTACCCCGACCGGGGCCTTTTGAACTACGACACACCGCGGGTCTTAATTAAAGCCACCCCCTACTACTTCGGAGTACAACCCACCACTTCGTTGAAGATGAGCCACCCCCAATGTTATAGATAAGCCACCCACGAAGATGCGGGTGGCTCATCTTCAACACAACGAATTCAATTTCACGTCTTCCAACTTCATAACACAGGGGGTTGCTCATCTTCAACATTGGGGGTGGTTAATGTAAAACATGTGGGTGGCGCATCTACAACATGAGGGTGGCTTATCTTCAACATAGATATTGTAGATAAGGTCACCGCATGCTCAAAATCAGATTCTAAGTTGGCAGCACCATACTAAGTCTAAGTCTAAGAATTCTAAGTCTGAGAAGTCTAAGTCTGAGAAGTCTAAGTCTAAGTCTAAGCGGGGGGCTCCGCCCCCCGCACCCCCCGGTAAGTTCAATGAGATCGTAGGGGTGGAAGGGGGTGGCTCATCTTCAATATCGGGGTGCCTCATCTTCAACATCAGGGGTGGCAGATGTTCAACATCAAAAAATTTATGTTGAAAATGGGCCACCCGCGACATTGAAGAACCGCCACCCCTCAAGAATTATTTAAATTGAAATTTGTTGAAAAAAAAATGTGCTAAGTCTATATTAGGATGTTGAAGATGCGCCACCCCTAATGTGGAAGAACAAGCACCCGCTAAAAACTTGGTTGTGGGTGGCTGTACTCCGGCTGGACAGCGGTGTGCTCTACTCCGGTGGGACGGTGTGCTAAAGTTCAATTGGCCCCTGATAAGTGCTCAGTTGACTGACCGCGGTTTCTTTACAAGTGCCATCAATCGTGAGGCATTTGAAATCTGAACATGTAGTGTTCAAGTGGCTCGAGTGATTGAAACTAGTGGGCGTCAAGTGGTACTTTTAGTAATGTGGGCCGAGATGAAGGTTCATAAATAGGACTATTTGCAAAAAATAGGACACTCAGACGCGTAGCATTACGCCTACCACCAATAAAACTTAGAATAATTACAATGACGTCATTCAAGTCCACATTTAAAACCGTTCACAGCAGTCAAAGCAATGTTAAAACAATTGCCATAGGCCAAACCAAACCAAAATAAAACACCACATTGAAATGAAAATGAAATCAAAAAGCCGAGAACAGCATGCTCCATTGGTTAAAAACAAGTACCCCAAACAAGGGGAAATCCGCTCATCTCTCGGTTAAATGGACGCTAAACGAAGTCGCCGATTCAAAGCTGTCCCCCCGCATTGCCAACTTCCAGAAGCCAAAAACGGCATCCAGTTAGTCCTTGCTTTTTTATACATTTTTCAAACTTTCTTCATTTTTACATCTCAAACTGAACACTTTTTAGTCACCCATCGAAATTACCACTTTTGTATTTACGCACTACAACATTGTTCTTTCAGTAGCGGAAACGGAAGAATCACTCATTCCAAGAATTGTGACACCTAATGTAAATACAGTCTGTATGTATGTATCAAGGTGATGAATAAACCACGACGCATATCCACATGGTTCCGCAAACGCATAATCCACAAGGTCGCCCACTCTTTGGACAATGGCGGTGGTGGAAGGCATAATTATGTACTTTCTGTTTGTTATTTTTGCAAAAAAGGTTAGCTATTGTTTGAGGGAAAGAGCAACATTTCAAAAAGTTGAAGTCGAAAATGTCGGTGATGATTGGCGCTTTTTTAAGATGAACTTTAGATTTAAAAGAACAATGTTTTTCTGTTAGCACTTTCATGCGTAATTGTCTGGATGTTGATGTCTTGAGGAATGGCATTTAAAAATGGAAATAACAGCACCTGCAAAGTTGGTTATGGGGAAAGTTTATGGGTTGTTTTGGGGGTGACGAATGTTTGACGATGCAGTTTGGGGGGTTTTTGTAGACAGGTGTGCATAAATGTTACTCAGCGAGGAAAAGGTGGAACCAATCAATGCAATATCGATTGATTTGACTGCTATCGAAAAAAATCGACTGCTTTGGGTTTTTTGAACTAATCAATAGATTATTGATTGATATTGAGTTCTGCAAATACGTTGTGAACTGAGTTGGTACTTTCAAAAGTAATCAATACGTTATCGATTGATTTGCGCTTTTTAAAAATAATCAATAAACAATCGATAAAATTGATTTATTGTCAGTTTTATTCATAATCAGTTTGTATCAAGTCAATTAAGCCCGTTTTGGATGGCCTAACCATCTCTACGTTTGGAACTGTATTGCGACTTCTTTTCGACACTTGGTTGCGCAGTTAGCACGTACACCGAGTCCTTCGTTGATTTTTTGACAGCAGTAGCAGGCTGGTCTGAACCTAAATCAAAGCAGTTTTAAACAAGTTCAGAAAGTCATTTTAGCAAAAAACGTACTGCCATTGGACGAGTGCGAAGACAGATATTTATTGCCGTTCTCATCCTCATGCAAATTCAGCGGCGGCGTCCACACATCGACGGCTTCCGATGACACTGGCAGGGTATTCTCTGCAACTTTTATACTTTTATACAAGGCATACACTTCGTGTGGCATTTCCAATTCAATTCCAAGGTCAAAGGCAGAGTGACAGCCTTGCGCGGAGAGGAAACGCGTTGAGGCTGTCACTTTCTCACTTTTGGTTATCCATTTTTCGGAGCATCGATCGTCTTTTTTGGTTTTAGAGGTTAGGTTGACAAAGTTTTGCACATTTAAGCCTATTTTGTCTACTTTTTGAAACTGTTAGTGTAAAAAACTTACGTTTAACAGAGGCAGTCGATCCCCGTTGAGTCGGCTCTGTCACTTCCGGGAATTCTTGCCTCATTTTGTCCTGCCAATCCACAATAGCCTTCATGCTCGGTGTAACGTCTGGCACCTTTACTTGGTTTGCGTTTTCTGCGGAAGTTTTTTCGGCTGATGTTCTTGTCTTCTCTGCTGAAGTTCGCGTCTTCTCCGCCGAAGTCCTTGTCTTTTCAGCTGAATTCTTTGTCAATTCCGCTGATGCCGACTGTTTCGTCAATGTATTTATGCCAACGACCGACACGACCGATGCGTTTGTCGTCGTTTTTTGTCCTCCAAACCTTCGCTTTTTCTTTGATGTTTTTTGAACCTTTGGTTGTTTCGGATTCTCGGTAGACGAAGCTGCCGGATGACTGCTTTCGGCCGCAATTCGGGACTGAATGACTTTTACGTTTTACACATTCATGAAAAAAATAATAAGTAACCCACAGATTCCTGAATCTTAGGATTCTCCTTCGAACTCGTGAAGAAGTACCGCGATCTCGAGGTCATCCCGGCCTTCGAAGGCTCATCCATGTTGCTGGATTCCTGGGTCGCGGAGGACCGTGCCTGCTGCCTCATGAAAGACACGGATTCACATGTTGGATCACGGCTTTTGTAGAGATGGCTGCGTCTTGGCTTCTTATGGGTGCATCCAATGAAGATCAGGGCCAGTAATGTGCCGGTTGTGGCGTAATAGGTCAAGGCGACCACGCCATTAAGAACCTCGACCGACATCGGGCCATCCAGGGGGGCCGAATGAAATTTGGAAGGGAGTCTGAGGGCCTCAGGGCAGGGGGTTGGACTAAGTTTTGAAAAAAATTGGTTTTCTTTTTGAAGTTTTGACTTAAATTGACAATATAGGGTATCGACATTAATTTTTGACGATTATAATCGTGTTTAAACTTTACCAAAGTTTATTTTTACAACATTAAGACTACATTCAAGCATGAATCGGCACATTTTCCGTGCAAAAACCTTTTTCCAACTTTACATCAAACCAAAAATTAGCATGCTTCTGAATCCATAACCCCCTCCGTCCCGGCCCTCGCGCCACCAGTCAGTCGCGCAGTCAATCAGACAACCGATCTGCCTCTCGGTTGCTTTGATCACTCAAGGTAGGTTTCGCCGTCCGTCCGGATTCTGTACAAGTCCAAGAATCACCATTTCTTCAGGTCATGGCAACTCCCGCGCCCGCTGCAGCCCCTCCGGCCGCGGCTGCTCCGGCTGCTGCCGCTAAGCCTCCTCCCGCCGCTGCGCCGCCGGCTGCTGCTGCTCCGGCCGCTGCCGCTCCAGCTGCTGCTGCTCCGCCGCCGGCTGCGGGTGGTGCCGCGCCGCCGCCCGGTGCTGCCGGTGCTCCGAGGGACAATGAGCCTCCGATGCCGTTGAACATTGAGCCGGAAGGCAAGGTCATCTTCAAGGGTGCTCCGGATGCGAAGGGCTTGGTCTACGAGATGAAGATTACCAATCCGACCAAGAGTCGTCATTGCTTTAAGGTAGGAGTGTTTCTGATGTGGTACAGTGCCTAAAATGGGAGTCCTTCCAGGTCAAATGCACCTCCAACGACGTCTTCCGCGTCCGTCCTCCTCTCGGCTTCCTCAATGCCGGCGAGACCATCCCGCTGTCGATCAGCTTCATCGGCAAGGACATCCCTCCGAGCGGCAAGCACTTCTTCGCCTTCTACACGACCAGCTGCAAGGACGACGATAAGAACGTCCGTGCCGTCTGGACGCCGACCGCCAAGCCTGAGGGTGTCAAGCGTATCCCCTGCGACTTCGTCAAGGAGGACGGAACCCCGCATGGTGGTGCTGCTCCCGCGGCCGCGGCTCCGCCGGCCGCCGCCGGAGGTAAATCGGTTGCCGGTGCTCCTCCGCCGCCCGTGGCCGCTGCTCCGCCGCCTGCTGTCGCCGCTGCTCCTCCGCCGGCCGTCGCTGCCAAGCCGCCGCCCGTGGCCGCCGCGCCTCCGCCTGCCGCCGCTCCGGCCAAGTAAATCGAGAACTAAGACAAGAACAACGACGAAAATGGTGTATTCAAAGGCTGAAATGATAATTTAATGTTTGGGGAAACAACGGATATCAATTTGCCTTTTTATACATGACTTTTGCTGAAAAATGTATGTATCGACTACATCTGAATCGTGTCAAAGGGGGTCATTTCGTAACCACATGGGGGCCACAGGGGATTGCGCAAGTGTAATCGTGTTTTGCGTGATGGAAGATGATTCACAGCGTGTCGGACATTGTTCGCGAGACTTGTTATAAAGGCCTTTTTAGACTAACACGGTCACTTTACTACTTTTTTAGTGTGACTAGCCAATCCACAACCCTAGTCCTTACTCACACCATGTCATCAACCCCATCAATCACAACCTCATCTACCAGTATCACTGATTCCGACGTCAATGACCGTTCAACGTCGTCAACGATCCATGAGCTCATTGCGACCATTCATGAGTGTTTCGCCGGCTGTTTTCATTGTTGTTGACCTTTTTGCCAATTTTACGATTTTTGATGGTTTTTGTACATTTTGACTGGAAATAATAAAACGATGGCATTGTTGAAGAAGCTTTTGCATGTTTGTAGTTTCGAATTGGCATGTATTGTCTGTCGGGCGAGTGCCTTGTTAGTGACGCATGTAACCATGACTTTCACATGTCTGAAGCATGTAAGTATTCGGCCGACGTCCCGACATCGTTTGTGCAAAAACGTAGCCATCCTTTTAGTCTCGCTGGCCTTTCTCGGACACTCTTTTGCATTTTTCTTTTTGGACTAATGCATGTATGGCGTCGAGAGTTCAGTTTCATGATTTTTGAAGAAAGACTTATCGCGATAAAAATAGAGACCAACTTTGGCCATAAAGTTGAATCGGTATTGCGGTAATGCATTTTTTGAAGAAACCCATTGACTCAATGACCCGTTAGGTTTATTTAAACTGTTTTTAAGTGTTTACAAATTAGTTCAATTAGTCAATTTAAAGCCAAAACAAACAAATTCTAAAATCGAAGTGTCGATGAAGGGCCGAAATTGTCCAGGTTTTTTTCATAAAGTACCCTATATTTACTTTAAGGCCTGCATCCAGTCTGATGATCGATAAGAAAAGAATGATTCCACCCTTCCCCGACCCATGCGCCGAACAAAAATGATAATGGTTCCCTACCGCCTTTAAGATAGGCTACAAACAACGTCGCCAACCATTACCAATTTCACGTCATTATCGATCCCCAAAAAATCACGGCCTATCGCCGTTTTGATCCCGTTGATCGTGTGGACCCTGCCCTTGTCCTTGCCCTTCCCCGCCAGAAAGACGAACAACCCCTTCCTTCTCTATCGCGAGGATCCTAGAAGAAGTCGCTCCTGCCTATAGGCCTGCCTATATAAATTGCGTTTTCAAAACATCTGCGGTTGCACTGGTGGTCGTTTCATTCACGGCCGGCGGAGCGATCAGGCGTGCCCTCAGGGCACTGAGCTCTGCGCAGGCGGCTGGTCGGGTGGGTGCCGTTTGTCTGTAAAAAGTGGCTGTTTTCAACTTTCTCTCTTCGTGTGACAAAGTTTGTGCTGCACCCGACGAAAACGTGAGATAATAGGCCGGTCATCGATCGCAAAAAGACCCAGACAATCGCCAAATGTCGCGACCCTTCAGGGCTTTCGCTCTGTTAGCTGCACTTTCGGTGATTGTGACGACGTATTTATACATTGCTGATACTGTCAATACTCAAACTTTGTATATTGACGCCGAAAATGTTTATGTAAGTTTATTTTTATAACAAAAATTACAAACTTCATTTCAATTTTGTAATTTATACCCATTTTAGGCAACTTACGGTATCTCCCCAAATTCCACCTCAAACATTTGCAAATTCTACGCGAATCCCTTCGATTCCCGGATCACTGACTACATTTCTGACCCACATCCACCAGCAAAGTGCGAATCTCGACAGGTATGTGTTCAAAACCCCCACAGTTGGCCCCCTTTTCGCGCGCACTTGGCAAACCGTTGACAAATGACAAACCCGAGACATAAAGCATGCTTTTCAGTCGTCGCCCATAGCCCTCACTGCCAGCGGGAACATCGTCCTACTCAATAATGAAACGAAAAACTGCCAATATCGACCTTTTCGGCACAATTCCGGCGTCGACGACTTCACGGTGGCCTATGGAGACTGGGTGGATTTGAATGGGACTGCAGCCAAGTTGAATGGCGATTTTGTCGATGTTTCATGTCGGAGTCAGATTGGGATTGAGTATTTTCGGAAACAAATTGCGACTGTTGTTAGGAGGAATGCTTCTATCGAGGCTGGGAGGTCAGTTTTGGGTGTTTTTTTAATTGGTTATCAATTTTGACAGAATTGTGTTTTCAGCGATTTCATCCCAGAATCCGACGAACAACTGAGCGTCATTCTACTCGGTTTTGATGGCCTTTCATTATCAAACTTCATCCGCCAACTGCCCCAATCCCGTGAAAAGATGAAACAAATGGGGTTCATCGAGATGGAAAAACATGCCAAAATCGCTGATAACACCTTTCCGAATTGGATGGCCATGTTCAAGGGCGAGCATACTTATAGCTATGTAAGTTTTGTTTACTTTAAGTGGCAAACCTTTATATAAAAACCCCTTTCCAGGAGTTCAACGGCACCGTCGACGCTTCAGACGGCCTAACTTACGACACTTGGAAGGATCTCATGTGGTTCCGGTACGGTGCCTCCAGCTATGCCACGCTTTTCGCTGAAGATTCCCCCGATATTGCAGCCTTCAATTACAACGGGGCTCAACGCGGCTTTAAAGAGCGCCCTCCAGTTGATCACTACCTTCGGCCATTGTATCTCGCCTGGAAGGACCACTTTCTTCGAGGTCGATCCAACCTCTTTTGCTATGACGACCTTCCAGTCCACAAGATTCAGCTGGATTATGTGAAAAACTTCCTCGATGCCTACCCGAATGTGGCCAAGTTCGCGTTCAGCTGGCTAATCGAAGTCAGCCACGACTATTTGAACACAGCCGGTGTTGCTGATAAGGATTTCACCGACTTTTTGACGGCTTCGGAAAATCATTTCAATAAAAGCATTGTTGTCGTGTTTTCTGATCATGGAAACCGGTATGACAGAATCCGTGAGACTGTTGTTGGCCGTCTGGAAAGCCGATTGCCGTTGCTGGCTATTAGGGTCCCGGATTGGGTCAAGCGAGTTAAACCGGCATATTGGGAAGCTTTGAAGGGAAATAGCAAAGTTTTGACGTCGCATTTCGATTTGCATGCTACTTTTGTGCATTTGTTGAAGGTATGGTTCACACTTTTGAAGCAACTCTGTACAGTAATGCCATTCCAGGGCCTCTCAACACCCCCACCAAACCTCCCCCGCGGCAAATCTCTCTTCACACCCCTCCCAGCCAATCGAACTTGCTTCAATGCCGAAATCCCTGCCAACTTCTGTCCGTGTTTCAACGAAATCGATCTCCCTATCACTGAAGGTCCTCAATATGCGCAGTTTGTGCTTGACAAAGTTGTTGAAATCTTTGCTGAAAAGGGCTACACCGTAAGTTTTTTCACCCAAAAACCACTTTTAACTCGCCCATTTTAGCAAAAATGCGCCAACATGACCCTTGCCGCCGTCAAATCAGTCTCCTTATCCATCCCACCGAAGAAGCTTGCCCTCGATGCCGGTCAACCGTCACTGAAGACTGATTTGCTTCATTATCGGGTCAATTTTGAAGTCAATCCGCCATCGAAGGCCATGCTGGAGGCTGTTGTCGTCGCAAATCGGGTCACTGGAGTGAAGACATTGCTGGGAGACATTGAACGTAATAATAGGTGGGTCATTTTGATAGTTATAGACAAGTTGATGAAAGTTGGCATTTTTAGATACGGTAACACATCTCACTGTGCCGGTGCCGATCAAATGCTCAAGAAACTGTGCTATTGTATTTAGAATCCGGGTATATTTGTATGGAAAACTGGTTATTTTTTGTAATTGGTGCTGCACGGCGCTTATCAATAAGTTTTTGAGTTTTGCTTTTTTGTTGATTTCTTAATAAATACGTTTTTTAAAACTTTGGATGGATTGGATTTGCACGCTTTTGCACTTGTTGGATAACAATCAATACTTTCCACGCCTTTTTTTTTATCAGTTTTGTTTTTAAAGTCATTGTTTAAGGAAGCATGCCGTTGCCATCGCTAATAGTCATCGGCGGCACTTCCGGTTGTGGTAAATCTACCGTCAGTCAGGCCCTGACGACCCAGCTCGAAGGCTACACCTACCTCGATGGTGATGCGTTCCATCCGGCGGCCAACATTGACAAGATGGCCCACGGCATCCCGCTCAATGACGACGACCGTGCTGGATGGCTCCAAATACTGTCCGAACTGCCTTTAAAAGGCGAAAAACGGGTTCTAGCGTGTTCAGCGTTAAAGAAAAAGTACCGCGATGTCCTGGGTCAGCATTGTCCGGCGCCTGGAATTCGGATCTTCTTGCTAACACTGCCAAAGAACGTCCTACTAGAACGACTAGCGACACGTAAAGGGCATTACGCGAAGCCGAATTTACTGGATTCACAATTGGCCGACTTCGAGCTGCCACAAGACGGTGAAGAAAAACGTGTTTTTGCCATTAATGGGAATCGCCCCGTCGTAGAAGTCGTGGAGGAGATTTTGGCGATCTTGAATCGGGACAGAGATGACTAATTGGTTGTTTGTTGACGAAACAAGCGACACTCTCGGTGTTTGGAAGAGTTGCCATATGTGCCTAGTCAGATTTATGGGATTTCACTTATAAAAATTTCACTTTTATGATTTTTGAAATAGAGTTTAAATAAAAATTTATAGTTTCATTGTTTATAGATGCGTCGCATGATTGAATAAGTTTTGTTTTCCATGCAAATTTACACTCTCCAGCTTCGGCACCGTCAGGGATCCAAGTCCCATCTACAAATATCCGACTTACAATGTCGCTAAAAACGGCTCTAATTCTAGCAATTGTCATTTTAACTCTGTCGACATTAGCTTCAACAAAATCGAAAGATGATCACTCTACCAAGGCGCCTAAAGTATCAAAAAAGTTTCCATGGTGGGCGATTATAATAGTCGTTGTCATCTTTTTGCTGGTTGTAATCGCCGTCGTGATTCTGATTTGCGTTATTCGGGACAATAAACAGCAGCGAAAGGATGCTGAAGCGGTATGGCTTGCCTAATCTGATTAGTTTTATTCTTATTTTTGTGACTTCAGCGCCAGGAAGTCCAAAACCAGCTCCAACTATCACGTCAACACATGAGTGCGAAAGTCAGAAAAAACAAACCCGTTGCCAATTCCCCGCATCATACTGATGAACCTGCTACCGTAACCGCTACGGACCCCACTAACATTGCTTGATTGATTTTGATTTTGACTTTGGCAATTTTATAATTGGCATTTTGATTTATCTATTGGCTTTTTGTGTGAAAAAAACCTCAATGAAATGCAAATTTAAACGCAAAATCTTCAAAAAACGCCGTGGGCCTTACCTTCACGGAGGGACGCCCCAGGCTGATTTGCCGCGATGGCGCGTGTCTCCGGCGTCGGCCCAGGACACATGCACGATCGCCTAGAGGTCCGAGGTTCCTTCTTCGTGTGTCGGCTCCGATGGTCATAGACATGAGCATTGTCGTGCTGACGATGGTTTGGCTGCTTCCCATAATCATGCTCACGTCGTTGTGTTGCGTGAGGAGAAAGGTGCATAAACCGACGACGACGCCGGCCTCAGGAGGGCCACTCGGAAACAGTGCGACTTCAAGGAGAGGGTCGAGATCCCGACGAAACGCGGCCACGGATGATCCATCAGGGTCGTCGTTAATGGATAAAGACCGGCTTCAGAAAAAGTCTTCATTGACACAGGCTTCGAGTCAACCCAGTTCGGGGGGTCAAATAGCAGGGATTGGACAGAATGTGAGTGATTAATTTTAAAACTGTCTTATTTAGTTTTTAAAAATAAGAAAAACTAAAGTGACATCAATCGAACTCGAACCACTAACGAAAAAAATGAAACTTCCGCGCCCTTTGCCACTGCGCCAACGGCACAAACTGAAAAATTAGCTAAAGCGTAACCACTTTCAGAGCAAACTCCACCCTCCAACCAAAGAAAAACGCAAAAACAACCGAACCCTCGATAAGGACGACGATAAAGAACCTTCTGCACATCGTGAAGAATCCGCGAAGGAGGAAAAGCTCAAAGTAGAAGGGACCATCATATTCACACTCGATGAAAACGTTGGTCAAACCCGTCGGAACGAGGATGACGATGACATCCTAAAGTCAACCCTGGATTCATACGAGAAACCCACAGAAAAGAAAACTAAAACGACGCAACCGACAGAAGATTTACAACTCGAAAGGACACAAGAATCAACGACAATGAAACAAGGGAAGTCCTTTCGAGCGAAGCGGTCTCTATCGGCTCCAGTACATCCATCACCGTCTGAAAGTCCGGTTACCATGCGAAAAGGGGCTTGTACAAAGTAAACTTTTTTGTGGAAGCTATGTTTTTGGTTATTTTTTGAAAAGTCGTTTACATAATATACTTTTTTATTCTAATGACTCGGATTCTGGGGAGATACATCAGCTGAGGGATAGAAGTTCGTTCAAATATTGGATGTAGGAAATGGAAACGCGGAGAATCTCGATTTTGGACAGCTTCTTGTCGGCGGGGGTCGTAGGGAGAAGTGAACGAAGCTGTGCAAAGGCTTTGTTGAATGATTCGACGCGGATTCTGAAAAGATTTCACAAAGTTGAACCAGAAAGTGTCAGATGTTAGAATTCACCTCTCCCGACTGGCATGAAGAGTCCGATACTTCAATGTGGCCCGACGCCGTTTCCGCTTCTCCGCCTTGGCCAACTTTCGCAACTCCTCGACGCTGAGTGGTGGCGCCACAGCTGGAGGTTCCTCCGTCGACGCTTCTGATTGCGCATCATCATTGAAGCCAGCTTGTGGGGGCCCATCTGCGACGAACGGATGGCCACCATCACAAAAGTATCCCCCAACATCTGGATACGACTCGGGCGAAATGTACAGATTGCCGAAAATGAGCGGCTGTGGAGCGGCCGGAGATCCGTGGAACATCTTCACTGTTGATCAAACTACCGAAACGTTTTTGATGGCAAAAACGTAGAGATATCGAAAGTGCTGGCAAATATGCGACGAGAAGCCGCTAAAGTATCCAAAAACGTTAGTAGCCAGCCATGCCGGGATTGTATCGTCATTTTATTGCCGGCAATGAGTGTAATTGAGTTAGTTTTGTGGGCATTGGTCGCGCTCGGCGGTGCCTCTTTATGGATGGCTCATTGAAAGGCGAGCTTGTTGCGGTTTTGGATGGGTTGAATAATTGGTTTTTGGGAAAGGGCTATTTACAAATTTTGCTTGGAAATGATCCTTTATGTGATAGGCACCTTGTATATTGAATATGTAGGCACTGTAGGTACACGGGTTACTGTAGATAAACATTTATTTTGAAGAAAAAAATTGTGGAAATTTCAAAACAATAATGTACATTGACAAAAAACAACTCTCAACTTTCAAGCTACGAATTTGACACTGACGGCGTTTCCATTTCTTTAGAAGTGGTTTCACACAGCTTCCGAACATCAGCTATAACCTGTGGAGAATCGGAACTCTTCAGCTCTTGTGTTCTCACCGTTACGCCTTTATTGTTCGTCGAGGTTAACCATTCATAATTACCCGTCGACATGAACGTAATATGCCATCCAAGACGGCCCATCTGGAAGGCCTCTTTCACCTCGCCGTCCATGGCAAACATAAGATTGAGCTCGATAGCCATCTGCATCAGAGCTGCGCTGTTTTTGATCAGGAATGAAGTAAAACAAGTCGCTTTGTCAACCTCAGAAGTCAATTCTGTCATTTCATATGCCTTTGACGATGTCGATTTTGGCGCTACACTTGCCTTTGATGACGACATTGAGGCAGACGTTGTTGTAGTTTTTGGCGTACTCGAAGATGTCTCCTTTTTTTCATCACTTCGATGCGATTCTTTGTTCTTAACTGAAGTAATGGCATCATTCCAGGCACGTTGTTGCACACAGTAGTGTTTATTGCTGGTGATAATACGGTGGGTCCTGGGCTTATAAAAGTTTTCCGTCACGGAGAAGCGACAACGTACATTTTTACGGCATATGTAGTCGCGCCGATATCCGTATGGTGTTTTTATTCGTTCGGTTCGACTGAAAACAGAAATTATTAATGCAAACAAAGTCGTTATCAAAAAAAACTTACGGAACGAGATAATTTGATTGAAGATAAGCAGTAAAATCAGCTTCATTAGTAAATGTCTTCATTCTGCTAGTTTTAAGGATCTTTCTAAAAAAGCCTTTCTTCGTTGAAAACGTCATTTGAAACAAAAGAAGCGATGACTCGACTAGCAGCAAACCGCGCAGAATGGCGATGAACAGACCGCGTTTGGTCGCTCTTTCCGCTATTTATACAAATTCCTGGAACAATAAATCAATATGCAACAGAGGGTCTGCGCGATACATTACAAATGGCGGTATTGTCCTCGCGGGGCATGCTTAAGTGATGCTTGTGAGAACCTTCTGTTAGCTATGCAAAAAGGAGCCGCTTTTTTTTGTAAGAAAACAAACTTTAGCCCCGTCGGTGGCGAAGTGGCAAAAACAGAATCCGCCCGATCGACGGGATGCTTCCGGAAGAACAGCCTGGGCACTGCCGGCGACTACCATGGACCGTGACCTAGCCTAAATTTCCTCTACAATCATAATGATGCCGTCTACGTAACACTCTGTTTAACTCATGTTGTAGAATGTACGATTGTTGACTGTTTGTATATGAGGACCCTATTATCTAAAAGGATTTAAGAATATGAATAAATGACATGAAAAAAGTCAACTTTATTGCAGATTAACAAAAATTACAGGGTTGCGAAGGGGATATCCCCGGGGATTTCCCCCGGGGGATATCCCCGGGGATATCACCCGTTTTTTGATTTCCCCCGGGGGATTTCGCAATGGACCACTTGCCAAAGCTCCCAAATTTTTGCTCGATGTCGGCAAAACATCATGAAAACCTGTATTTTGGCGACTTTGTTAACTTTAATGAAAAACACTCCAAAACGTGTTAATTTAACTGTAAATAAAACACAGTAGCCTTCGGTGCCGAAAAAGCTCCAAATTGGGTGCCGGGGGATATCCCCCGCATATCCCCGGGGAAATCCCCGGGGATATCCCCCGAATTTGATTTCCCCCGGGGGATTTCGCAACCCTGAAAAATTATAATATACACAAGACAAAAGCAAAACATCAAAAATTGCTTTACAAGACTTAAAACATTGCATGAGTGATTTCGTAACATAACTCACGAATAGTAGCCAAAAACTTAGCGGCGTTCTTTCTGTTTTCCTTGCGCTTCCTGTCTATTTTATAAAATGATCCCGCGAGTGGTACGTACTTGCCAGACCTAACTTCTACTTCATTGTTGTCCAATGCCGTAAATTCAAGGTCCGTACAACCATCACTGTGAGTAAATATAATACTGGCATTAGTAATACTGTTGATAGTTAACACTAGCTCATGTTGCATTGCGATCTTCACGAGATCTCCACCGTATCTGGTAAGAAAAGTTTTGAAGTTTGGTCCGGTGTTGGACGATTCCGGAGTTCCTCGGCGCGCAAATGGGCCTCTGGATGCACTTCTTGTCATACGGTTAAATCGAACAGATGTCATTTGTCGCATAATTGACGACGAAGGCATTTCGCCATCAGAATCATCATTATTGGATTTATCGGGCGAGTTTGATGCATTGTTAGCCCGTTCTAAAGCTGCTCGGCGTGAGACTGGATTTCTGAATGCCTGAACTGGCGGGGGTCTGAATGCGTCTCTTGTATAAAACGCAGGGTTGTTCGTCATAATAGGCATTTCGTCATCAGAGTCAAAAGTAATGGATTCATCGGGTGAGTTTGATGTGTTGTTTGCCCGTTTTGAAGCTGCTCGATCTGGGTTTCCTGAAACTATAACACCTGGGCCCCGGGACGCACTTCTTGTAAACCGCACAGATGCCGTGGTTCTTCGGCGTTTCGACGAAGTTGGCATTTCGTCATCAGAGTCATTGGCACCGGACTTTTCGGGCGAGTTTGACGAGTTAGCCGGTTTTGGCGTTGATTGGCGCGCGGGTGCGCGTTTGGGTGCCGGAGCTGCTGGGCCTCTGGACGCACTTCTCATGAAACGCCCATTGTTGTTTCGAACCACCGCGGTTGGTCGGCTGTTTGACGAAGTAGGCATGTCTTCATCAGAATCATCAAGAATATTTTCATCGGGGGAGTTTGATGTATTGTCAGCTGGTTTTGGAGTTGATCGCCGCGTAGGTATATTTCCGGATGTCGGAGCTGCTGGGCCTCTTGATTGACTTCTTGTAAATCGCTTAGCGTTGTCCGTTGAATCTGCCGTAGTTGGTCGGCCGTTCGAAGAAGTCGGAGTTTCCTCATCAGAATCATCGAGAATAGATTCATCGCGCGAGTTTGACGTATTGTTATCTGGTTTTGGAGTTGACCGGCGTGTGGGTGAGTTCTTGGATGCTGTAGCTGCTGGGCCTCTTGATTGACTTCTTGTAAAACGCCTAGTGTTGTCCGTTGAAATCGCCGCGGTTGGTCGGCTGTTCGAAGAAGTCGGCTTTTCCTGATCAGATGCTTCGCTGTTCGAATCGAGTATTATTTCAACTTTCTCACCACAAAGTGGAACCTTGTGGTTATGCTTGTACCTGGTTACGACACGGAACTCGCCGTTTTTACCAAAACCAGTGGCTGCGAAGCGACACCTAACATCTCTACGAGCTTTACAAGGGCAAAAATACCCCCGACTGTAGCCGTACGTCGTTTTCCGGGGTTTATCTGTCCTACAAATGAAAACATTATAAAGATTCCTATCGTAACCTCTTTAAAATACTTACGGAACGAGCATGTTCTCACGGAGAAAAGTTCGAGCCTCGGCTTCATTGATGAAGACCGAAACGTTTTCTTCCGAAGGGGTCGTTGAACGGCGAGCAGACATGTTGAATGTGCTTAAAACGGATTATATTAGACGAGAGGACGGAAAGGCAGCTTGATCGCAACAAGTAACCCGCGCAAAATATAAATGACTAATGTGATTCTACCCTTCTTGCATGCATAGCTCGGTACACCTCCTCGACTAACCGTCAAATCAATAGGGGTGTGGATCTGAACATCGAACAATACTCGTCTGCACAATGCTCGGCGGGCTTTTTTGTAGTGTGCTTCCGAATGTAGTGCTTATTTGAGTTGTATTGGCTTTTGTGTGGAAAAAACACTTTTTTAACTTTACCAATTTCTTAATCAAAGGCGCGTCGCGTCGTTAAACGCTTAGCACCCATGCTCGACCTGAGGTTTACTGTCAAATACAATCTTAGCTTTGTTATAACGTGTTTATCCGATAAGCATGTGTAGTTCATTAACAATTTACAAATTTCAAAAACAAAAAAAAACGATTCATACAACGGTAAATATACTGTAATTTTACAAATACACGAAAACTATGTACAACGATTTTGAAAAGTCAAAAAACAAATACCCTGAACAGCCGCCAGAAACTGTAAATCGTCCGACTTCTGCCAATGTTGCGTGCTAACTGTGACGTCCGCGTTGAAGGTTTCGACTTTAACTTGATTCTGCAGAGCCGTGAACAACAGTTTGGCATTGGACGAGTGTCGATGGAACAAGAAGGTCGCAGCATGAGATCCATCAAAGCCGAGCACCAGTTTCATGTCCATAGCGATCTTCATGAGGGCTCCGCCGTGATGGTCCACGAATGACGCGAAAGAAGAAACTGCGTCGGCCTCCAAAGACGGTGTGGAGGCAGAATGAATGCTGAGTGGTGAACGTGGAGAAAATGTGTTGCTTTTGTTGTCCAAATCGTCGTCATCTTGCGTGTTATCATGACCATCAGCTTCGACATCGATGTCATCGTTGGCGGGCTCAGTTTTGATCGAAACGCTCGAAGATCCACTCTCATCTGAAGGGTCCCCATCCTGCACGCTATCTTGACCGTCAGCTTTGAAGTCGACCTCATCGCTGGCTGGCTCTGTTTTGACAGGAACGCTTGAAGCCGGATTCATATCATTGGCATCAGATTCGTCGCTTTGCAGCTGGTCTTCTCCCGGAAGAGGAAACTTCGCATCTTTGACGGGTAAGGGCACAACCTCATGACAGTGCTGCGACCGTGTGACAACACCAACTTGTCCGGATTTTAGAAAGACAGTAGCGCTGAATTGGCAACGAACGTTCTTGTGGTACTTACGAGCGCAATCGAACTGTTGGCGATACCCGTACTTTGTTTTTTGAGCAGTCTCTTTTCTGAAAACGAAACAGGGGTAAGAAACATTGCGTTAAGAGTTGGTCGAAAAACTTACCGCTTCAGCATGTTTTCACGGAGGTAGGCTTCGACTTCAGATTTCTTGGTGAACATCTTTTCGGCTTTTCGAAAACTTTTCCTCGGAGTTCTTGTCTTGGTGACGGGATTGACCGAATCCTGATGCGGGGACGACATGATGAACAGAGCAAGGACAAAAAAGATGTTGACATGTGGTGAAATGATGGATATGGCGCACCTGGAAAAGCAAAATTAAAATTATGAAATCGCGAGTTTGCGCACGCTTGGCAAAGTGTCCTCAACATCGAAACCTCCCAGTGCGCTTTTTCGGCCACTTACTGCGCACTTTTTCCGACTTCCTGAAATCGACCGCTTTCCTTCGAATCCACTTCCTTCCGACTCCATCTGAATCCACTCCAGCCATGGAATCCATCTTCGAAAGCCAACGATTATGGCACGAGGAACGCGAACGGTGCCTCGATTCGATCGTTCGTGACATGTTGGTCGAAAAGAAAACTGTAAGTCTTTATATATATATATTTCGCTACGTTACCGTCGATATATCCCTTTTAGCAAAAAGAAAAAGTCAACTCCGACCAACGCGTCAAAACCCTCATCGAGCGCTATCAAACCTCCACCCAGAAGCTCATCGCGGCTTATCACGACGAAACCGGCGAACGCGCCCGTGAATTGAACGCGACCTCCGGCCCTGGCGTCTTTGCCGAATACTACGCCCGACTAAAGGCCATCAAAGACTTTCATCGCAATACGAAGAATGAGCCGGCCAATCTGTTAATGCTGGAATTCAGCAAGATGAACCAATTCGTCGAGGATCCGGACCGCGTCGAGAAGGAGGTCGTCAAGTTCTCGGACGAGGAAGGCTATGGCTTGTTTTTGGATTTACACGCTGTCTACGTCAAGTATGTCAATTTGAAGGGCATTAAGGTTGGTTTTAACATCTTTTTGGCAGGCTTTATGGAGGGTGTTTCAGCGAATCAATTACCTCACCTATCTCGAAACCTTTGACCGACTTTTCGAAATCCCGAAAGACACGAAAAAGCATGGCAGTTACAAGGAATATCTCACTGCATTAACTGATTATTTGCTGGATTACATGTCAAGGGCAAAGCCGCTGGTGAATATTGAAAAGGAGCTGGAAACGACTGACAAAGTGAGTTTTTGGATGGAATTTAGTCGATTTTATATATATTTTTCCAGGAATTCGAGTCAAAATGGGCCAAAAAGCTTGCCCCAGGCTGGGAACCCGAAAAGTCAACTACCATCAACCCTGAGGCTCTTGATTTGTCGATGTACAACTCGATCGAGGATTTGGAAGCGCTGGGTTTGGATCGATTGAAGAAGGCGTTATTAGCGCTGAATTTGAAGTGTGGAGGGTGAGTTTTTCATCTTTTTAGAGGATATTTTATTTATAAAACACCGTTTCAGCACCCTGAAACAACGCGCTGAACGCCTCTTCGCCGCCAAATCCAAAGCCCCTGAGGAACTCGTCGATCTGAAGAAACAGGCCGAAGAAGAGCGTGAAGAACGCCGGAAGCATACTGTAGCCCAGATGGAGTACCGTATCTACAAGCTGGCCGAACTTGTCGGCGATGAACGTGTGGCCACGAAGGACAATGTCGAACGGAAACAGGCCCGTGGCTACGTCGAGGAGGACGAATCCGAAGAGGAGGATGCCGTCGAAATCACGGAGGAGGTTGAGCACGATGAATCGACCCCCTACAATCCGAAGGGTCTCCCGCTCGGCTGGGATGGTAAGCCGATTCCGTACTGGCTCTACAAGCTTCATGGATTGAACATTTCGTACACGTGTGAGATATGCGGTAATCAGGTCTACAAGGGACCCAAGGTCTTTTTGAGGCATTTCTCGGTGAGTTTTTTCTTTTTTTATGCTTTCTTTTACCGTATGCCCTTCAGGAATGGCGCCACTCCCACGGCATGCGCTGCCTCAACATCCCAAACACGCCCCATTTCGCCAACATCACCAAAATCGCGGATGCCCTCGCCCTCTGGAAGAAGCTCCAAGAATCCAACGACCACGTCAGCTGGAACCCCGAACTCGACGAAGAATGCGAAGACAGCAAGGGCAATGTGATCAGTCGCCGTACCTATGAGGATCTGCTCCGACAAGGCCTTTTGTGATCTCTGTTTCATCTCATTTTTGTAATTGATTTCTTCTTTGTAGCAATTTCTTTGTTGGTTTTATAAATTAATGACTTTAAATACAAAATTCTAACTTATTTCAACTTTTTGTCGTCTACCTTCTTCGGATCGATCTTCACAGGTTTAGCTTCGACCTTATGTGCCACAACAATCTTCGACGGCGGCTGTGGCTGTGCGGGGGACTTGTCGGCAGTGATGCTCTTTACTGTAGTCGTAGTCTGCTCAATCGTACCTTCTTGCTTGCTTTCTTCGCCTTCGTGCGCGTTCATTGACAGCTCGACGACTTCGCAGACTGTTGGAAGTTTGTACTTTATGCGTCGAGCGTAATAGGCGTTTAGTTGTTTGCTGGCACGGTGTCGGATCGAACGGGCTCGATTTAGGCGGATTTCTTGGTAACCTCGAAACCCGGCCCACAACACGATGCCTAATGTTAAGCCACTGGAAAATAACATCAAATTGACGGATCAGAAACAGGTTTTGACTCACACAGTAATGGACAGCACAAATATGATGACCATGTTGTGTTCGTGGTACCATGACCCCATACCGGTGTGTTCCGATGTTTTGAACACATTGTTGCCCATCTTTGGTGAGTTTAACAATAGGTTAACTTGTGATGGTATACATTTCCGGAAGCTTAGAGTTTTTAGGTTCTTATTGAGAAAAAAATTTGCATACGCTGATTTTGATCAAGTTCTTACAAATAAAAAAATTTAATACTGTAGACATCAGGCCAATAATGTCAGGAATACAAATGTGATAAAAACAGTACTATATGAAAAAGCAAAAACGTTTACTGCCTCATGCTGGAATCGAACCAGCGACCTTCTGTTTACTAGACAGACGCTCTGCCACTGAGCCAATGAGGCGGTGTTGTTGCAAGCTCGGGATTGGAGTGACTGTTGCTTTGCAAAACGTTACAAATTTACTTGTTTTATAATTTTCATCATGCGAGAGAAAACTAAACTTTACATTTTTTAGTAGAATGAACAGTTCGAGGGATTAACAAATTTTTTTTTGAGTTGCACAAGCATTATGCTGATTTTGTGGTAAAATACGACAGCCTCTATATAAATTGAAACGCCTGTTTTAAAAAAGATAATCAAAAAATTTACATCGACAGTTAACAAAATAGTGTGCCAAAGTTAACATTTTATAAGGCAGAACAAAAATATTAGCTGCCTCATGCTGGAATCGAACCAGCGACCTTCTGTTTACTAGACAGACGCTCTGCCACTGAGCCAATGAGGCAAGTGATCATTATCAACAAGCATAATATTTTGTGTTATTAGTTCAGCATTGTATGTGTCAGTCAGTGAGTTAGTCAGCCTGAACTAATAACACTAAAAACCCCTAAAAATAACCATGTTATTTATGTTTACGCTGATTTTTATGCGATCATAACATCGCATAAAGTTTATATTGCAAACCCTTTTCAATCCACTTTTTTTGCGTCAACTGGATTTGTCCGTCTGGTCCGGAACGCCTTTGTAGCGGGCGCGATGGATGCTTCGACCTCAATCTTTGGAAACTTCCAGCTGTGATGTGACATGCCATCACGGATTATTCATTTTTGAACGAAGCAAGTGTCAATAAAACGCTCTTTCGAATTTGTACTTTCTTTTTATTATTGCTTTTTTGTGCATGATGGCAATTAAGCCGTGAAATGAGGTCCATCTATTTATATGGGGTTATTCTTTGACGTGTTATACTTTGTTTGTGTTTTTGAAATGGAATTGGTTTGGGTTTTTTTCTAATCTCGGAAGCTTTAGTGTACGTGTAGGACGTAGTCATCAAAGTGCGCGGCCAGTTAGCATGTGTTGCGTTTCGGAACGGCTTAAATTAGCCTTTGCTGATGTGACATCGACGCATTTTGCTAATCTTTCGCGTGTTGTGTTCTGTTTGCATGACTTTTGTTAATCATTTCCTATCATGTTTCGCATCAAACACGCCGAACTAACGTTGCCAAATGTAAATTGACCATTACACCCCCACTTAGCGATCTTTGCAACACTTTTCACCCCATATGACAAAATTCACCTTTTAAATGACGCATTTTCTTGATTAAAATGGCAAAACTCAACAAAAAGAACCCCCCAATGAATGTAGACTACATCCATTCTTTAGTCTTTCTATTCACTTTCTGTCAAAATGTCAAATTACAGTAGTTCGGGAACTTAAGCCTGTTAAAAATTACAATTACGTATGCTAATGTAAATGTCGACTAATGTGTTAACAGTTTTTCAACTGATGGGATACAGTTTGCAAGGTCGCAGCTGTCAAAAACCACTTTCCAATTTTGTTCACTTTTTTTGGAAAAAATTAACATCCCGGACCCGCCTCGTGACAAACCAGGACCCATAAACAATATTTCCATGTTTCAATTGACACCGCCACGGCACGTGGCTATAGCCTCCCTTTTCCCGGATCTGTGTCCTTCGACTGACTGATAAGGCTTCAGGTTAGTTCTTTCATCAGAAGGAGTGTCTTTTCTGTCGAGTTTACCGCACATTTCGCTTATGAACTTCTTTTTATCACTAGAACAGCTAGAGCTTCGTTCATTTCGTCCTTTCAATATTTATTTCATAAGACACGGCACAGTGACAAGATCATGATAAGCATCGACCATTGGGGCGTCACAGGGGAAGAACAATGCTCATGTCCCTATAGGGAACTGTTTTTTCATCGATGAATGCTATCAGCTCAATGCGATCATAAAATGAAGGGCTCAAAACAAAGCAGCGCATCAGAACTAAATCACATTTTGGGTGTGCCCAGGGAACGGGGTCAAAGTGTTTTGGGGGCTGGTTTTGTATGCAGTTTTGCAAAATTTTGTTTTAAAATGCGGCTTCTTTGCTTACTTAAATGCATAACCTATTTGGGCGTTCGGTCAAGTGTGTGGGTTCTTGTGGCCATGGCTCAGTGAAGGCTCAGACATTTAGGGTTGTCTGAGAATGGTTTATGGGTTTGAATGGTTTTAACAGCTGTTTGATGGCTAAAGTTGGTTAAATTTGGAATTGTGACAGGTTACTCAGGGCATTCGCAAATTTTTGATTTCTTTGCAAAATTGCATTTGCACTTTCTGTTTTCTTTTAAAATAATTAATATTTTGCGAAATTATTTATGTCAGTTGCAAATGAATTGAAAAATTTTTAATTGAATTTTTTTTTCAAATTTTAACGCCTTTATCTGCAAAATTTTAGTCAATTTACTCAGTTATGCCACTTTACCCTTTTTCTGCCAACTTGTAAAGTACGCGTCAAATAACGATAAACAAACACATCTAAAAAGTGTTTTCCACCACAAAAGAATTGCTAAAAGCAACTTTTTCCAATGTTTACTTTGCCCCGCCATAAATACTTCTCAACTGTACCGTGTGAACACGTCTCGTCCCAAAGATCATCTATCACTGACCCCATAATTTTGTTTCGTGGTTTGGTGCCACTGCTTTGAATTTTTTAGACAGTTTACACCTGCTCGCTTCAATGTTTCGGAGTTTCGAACGACCAGCATAGCAAATTTGTCAAATTGAAAGTGCGTCACAGTCGTTTGACTTTAAGCCTCCATCGGTTTGGGGCCAGCCTGTCATCAGGCACTTTTTTGCTTGCTTCAGACGTTTTTTTCCTTCCTCATTCCTTTCTTGCTTCTGTTTCTATCTCCACTTTGGGAGGCTTAGCGGCGCGGAATATGTAGGAAATATAAAAAAGAGGCAAGAAACCCGACGAAAGAAGCTTTAGGAACGAAGGAACGTCGACAGCTGCTGGGCCTCTCGGAAGAAGTAGGAGGAGCGGGTTTGGCCATGTATGTACTCCTTCCTTACAATGGGGCCCTGAGGAGAAATATCGAGACCAAAGGGAGAGCGTACAAAGTAGAGACAGGGCCCGGGAAATGGGGAAGCACACTTATGTTAGCCCCTAATCGGGAGATGCAACAAAAACCATAGGCAAGGAACGGACGAGAGGTGTTGTCACTACATAGTTTCGAGGACTTTTTTGCCTCGAGGGCTGGGCCATGGTTGATCTTGTGTTCTCTCACTTTTGTGCGACGAGTGTCATCACTGACCATTACCAGATGGGTATAAAAACTCAACCAGCGTATTGCCACATGGCGAATGCAAATGAGACCGTGTAAACAATGCGATCATTGGTTTTTCTGGATTACGTTTACATTAGTTGAGCGTAGATTGTTCACTTTTGTGTTTTAAAAGTCATTCTGCGCATAAAATTTGTCATTTACTTAAAAATTCGCACGTTTGATAAACCGTAAATCTCTTAAATAGACGTTTTATGGTCTTATCATTCCAAAGGTATCATAAAAGTGACATTTATAGCGCTAAACTTCCTCTTTCAAGCCAATTTTTCATACAAAAGCCCTCTAAACCCGCCAATTTGGACGCGAACTCTCACTTTTCAACACCTACCTTACAATTACTACTTCAGATTCCGCCTACCTCCACTGAAACATCAAAAACACCATCCTATGTGCCACTGACTACCCCACAGTAACCAAAACCTTAACACCTCAAGATCGCCAATGACAGCCTCCTTCAAAAACCGAAGTAAGTTTCTTCTGAATTCCATTTTGTTACAAACTATATCAAAAATTCTTCCCTGCAAAGTTTAAAAACCTCTCCATTTTGCTGACAAAACTTAAGAAGTGGGTTCACGTCGTTCACGCTTCTATTAACACCACTTTTATCCGTCTAAACCTCCTCTAACGTGGGCCCTGACCTCACAATCAGCCTGCGTACTTTGTGTCCAATGATCCTCGACAAGCTTGATGCCTGTTCGCGTCCGCGCTGCTCCGTGTTTCCAGCGCTTCTACTATTGACAAAAGGCACTATCGGACGTGTTGGTTTGACAAAATGTTCGGGTATTTGTTCACCACAGAAGGGAAAGGAGCAAGCAAGCGTCGCGCTCACCTGAATCCACCAAATTTTGGTGCATGTGCGCCTTTTCATGCGGGTTCTCGTTCAGAAGCACCCAACGGTGTCCCCACGGTGAATTTATAAAAGGTGGCCGCGCAACGTTGTCTACAAGACACTTTTTTTGATTTGGCTGGGATAAAAAGGCCGTGAATCGGAGCGGCTGTTTTGGAATTTTGATTTGACGCTTCTCAAAAGGCACGTGAAAGCGTTACATTGCTGCGGTCATGACGATAGATTGTATACATTGTATCAAAGGAGGTGAGGAATTTTAATTGAAAGTTGAATTATATTGCAAAAAATAGGATCTTTGTACTTTTCTATTGTATTGGAAACACTGTCTGGACTTTTCTTCTTATCAGTAAAACATCAACACGTTCATTTCTTTACTTCAACTTGCCTTGATCCGAAGACAGTCCAACTTTTTTCACCAACCCCCTCATTTGATTAGCATTTTTGCACGTTCTTCGACAGCCAATTCAACTTTCTTGACCCCAAAGTGCAACTAATTAACAAAAATCACCCCTCCCGAACATTGAACACCCAACAACATATCAACTTTAGACAATACAGTGTAGTCTTGACAACATTTTTTGCATCATTCACGTTCGGATCGGTCAGACGCTCATGATACACTCCAAAATGCATTCAATTGTCTTTTTTATATCACTTTCATCAAAGATAGAAGACAAAACGTGTAGTTTGGTTAATTTAGTTTCCCAATACCGATGACACACGTTTGGGATGGGCTGATTTGCGCGATCTTGTCGATCTGGAACGTTGCCGACAAGACAAGGTTTAAAAAAATCGCATCATTTTGAATGGGAGTGATTCTGCAGGACAAAGTTTGTAACCAAGAATGTCGTGTTTCAACAGACATGATGCACTAGTTTACGTGTTTATGCTGGGGTTGCTTTCTTTTGCTTGAGTTGCTCATCAAAGACCGCTTTTTCTTTGGGGAAGGCAACAAGGCGGTTATAAAGTGGAGTGACCGGGGCGGGGATTTTGGACTTTTTATGGGGTCTTTATGGTGCCAGATTGTTTAAGTCTCCTATGATAAATACATTTTTGACAGAAATGACCGTGATCAAAACATAACCTGAGATTTTTGTAACAATTTTGCTTTTAAATTTAGTTTTTATAACTTTTTACGGCTTTTTTGAATGCATTTTGTGACCAAATTGTATAAATTCACCTCAAACCAAAACGGTTGGCAACAATTTGTGCTTGTTTTCAATGTTTGCGCAAGCACAGCTCCCAAAAACAACAAAAGCCGATTGTATTTCACGTTTTTTTCCGTTGCAAAAACTCGCCCCCAACCTCAATGGAAGCCTTTCAATTCGAATTCAATTGCATTAATATCACATCACGGCTGTTTGAGTTTGCAAATTGCGACATCCTTTGTCCACGTTCACCTCGTGGTTTCAAACCCCGACTGGAACCAAAACCGCATCACTTTCAACCGCCCTCCGATTGATATTGTTCGCCCCGCTAGCGTTCATCAACACTTTTAAGCCTTATAGGCAGGCAGCCAGCTGTCACTTTGCTGACTCCCCATTTCAGTTTGATCGGTTTTTCACCCCCTTTTGAAAAAGGCTTTGCTTGCCCACGCCGTCGCCAGTCCATCTCAGTTTTCGAATTTTCCAGTATTTTCGACCCTTTCTAGCGAAACATCAAAAACTGAAGACATCATAGTACTCTGTATCCTGCCTGAAACCATAAACGTTGCCCATAGTGACCACTTTGAATTCGGCCCCTGCGTGCCATTAGACCCCCTTGGCCAAGGCTGAGGACCACATTTGCATTTTGTGTCTGTCTCGTTGGACTCTGTTGTCTGTGTATGCAAAATGCAGTCCTACTCTATGAACACTGAAAGCAAACAACATAAATTAGTTGAAAAGCGTAAGTTTTATTATGTGCCATCGAGGTGTTGGCTGTCATACTCAAAATTTGACTGAAAGAAGTTATTAAATTTGAGTTTTAAAAGATAATAATGGTGATTTTTTAGTTAAGAAGAGCATGGGGATGGGCCATGCCCAATCGTCCAAAAAGTCGCTCGAAGATGATCAGTACCCCGAAGCAAGCACCCAATATGGACGGATTCGTGGAAAATATTATAAAATTGGGGGAAGAAGGTCAACACGGGTCTTTTTGGGGATTCCGTATGCCAAGCCGCCTGTTGGAGAGCTCAGATTTAAGGTTTGTATTATCTTAATTGTCACATTCATAATAAATTGAACTTTTTGGTTAAAATTTCCAGTTTCGAAACTTTAATTTTAAATTTAAAATCGAATTTGACGTTTTTACATCTAATTTGTTCATGCATGGTTACATTTTGTTGATTTCAGAAACCAGTCCCCCCAACCCCCTGGAACGACGAAATCAAGCCCTGCCAAAAGTACGGCTACCGTTCAATCCAACGCGACTTCATCTGGGACCAACTCGAACTCCGTGTCCGCAAATCTGAAGACTGTCTCACCCTGAATGTGATGGCTCCAAATTGGGATCCACCCGCAGGGCAAAGCAACTTCCCGGTCATTGTTTACGTTCATGGTGGCGGTTTTGTCATGGATTCTGCCGTCAAATATCATTATAGCAAAATTTCAAGGTACTACCACCCAATGTTTACATTATCTGTTTCTAAAACACAATTTACAGAAATATCGTCTCAAAAGACGTCATCTTCGTGACCATCCAATACCGCTTAGGCTATCTCGGTTTCCTGACCACCGACGATGAGAACGCACCCGGCAATAACGGCATCTGGGATCAATATACAGCTTTAAAGTTTGTCAAAGACAACATTGCCAATTTTGGTGGTGACCCCGAAAACATCACCCTAATGGGTCAATCAGCTGGTGGCGTTTCATGCGATCTGTTGTCGCTTTCACCCTACAGTCGGGACCTTTTCACGAAAGTGATCCTCCTCGCCGGAAATGCCGAAACGATCTGGTCGGTCTCGCCACGATGCAGGGTAGCACGGAATTGCCGAGAAAAAGCAATCGAACTCGGCTTTGTCAAGCCATCAGAAGGCTCACATTGGTCCTTCGATGACAATGCTGCCATGGTCGAATATCTGAGAACCGTTCCAGCTGATAAATTCGGGACGACAATGGTCGGTTCAACGGCCATTTTCGAATCGATCCAACTACCAGTGACCCCGGTGATCGATGGCGATTTCTTTCCAAAGCCACTGGGAGAACTACGAGAAGAAGCACCGGTGAAGACTGTCATCGCTGGAGAGTGCGAATTCGAAGGAATGCTGTTTTTGGCACTTGGGCTGAGAATGGCCGATAAGAAGTTGCTGAAATTTGTGAAAAGCCGAGCAAGTGGTCTTATTTTGGAAGGAAACAGACTTGTTGGACCGTCGAATATGACGACATTGGAGACTTGGGAGGGGCTTTATGGGCTGTCTGAGGAAGAGAAACCGTCGAAAAAGATGGTCCAGAATGCTGTGGTTACTGTGGGTTTTGGCGTTTTTGAGGTTTTTATGATGAAAAATGGCGTTTTTAGATGATGGGTGACATTGTAAACGGCATTCCGTTATACAATTTGAAAAAGAATCTTATCGCAAAGGGCTCCACTGTCTATGCCTACAATTTTACGCATTTCAATGTGCAAGCGCTTCAGGGAATCGGGTTGTATTTGCCTTTTTATGGTAAATTTAGCTTTTTTATTAACAACTTTTACCAAAATTGTCTTCCAGGAGCAACCCACGGCAGCGAGCTCAACTCCATCTTTGACACGAACCTCTTCGTCGTCCCTTATGTCCGAACTTCCAAGGACCGAAAAGTCACCGACCTCATCACCACTCTTTTCACCAATTTTGCCAAATATGCCGATCCCAATGGCCTCCGTAATCCATCCATCTGTGAAGATGGCAACACCACCACCACAGACGATTCTGATGCCTCCACCAACGGCGAAACCGCGCCATCCTTGCCATCAGGGTTCCATTGGGCCCCCATCAGTGCCAATAATCTCGAACGGGAACTGGTCATCCAGGCATTCCCTTACATGCGGGAAAAGATTGAACATGAACGCTTCGCACCCCAGACGGCCCATTATGAAGCGATTCATCATTTCATCACGACAGCCGATGAAGAAACTTACAACGATGTGTCTAGTCGTGCCAAGGATTCTAACATTAGCTCTATTTTAACATGAATACTGCCTTATTCAATAATATTACATGGTGTAAACGTTCATTATAGTCTTACTTTATCTTTGCTCAATCACATATCATCTCGAGGGTAATGCGCGGACCGAGGTTTATGAAATGCGGTTTAAGTACGTGCAAATTATAGAAATTTATGGATAATAAAAAGTTTATTGCATTTATAAAATGGATTGAGATCGATAGATGCATTCAAAAAACCAAAAACATCAACAAAACCACAAAATCAACAATTGGAAGGCATAATCATCCAGTTTTGGCACTGCGCAGGCTGAGTTTCTTCCGCTCACGTCGAATGGTAGACTCGAGAGCCATTTTGGAAGGAACAAACACGAGGACATCTGGCGTGACTTGAGAAAGAACCGCTTCAATAAGCTTCGAAGGTGGTTCATTTGGATGTTCCCTGGCTCGCGTTTTGATCTTTTCCCTGACAAGTCGTGCCTGAAACGACAAGGAACTAATAAATGAAAGAATTATCTAGAAATGAAAGAACTTACCTCAACAGCCGCAAAACTGTTACCATGTACATGAATTTTGGTGACAGTCAGTTCATGAGTGCCGACAGGGGACTTGGCATAACCTGGACAGTTATCCGGCTTGTTGCACCGAGCGCATCGCCAATACTGAATCGTTTCGTCGAGATTGAGCTTGTGCTGGATGTATTCATATCCTTCAAAGGCGACACATATTTTGCCGTGGTTGGTTAGATAAGTCTGCATCACCTGAAAACGCGATTTCACAATGGCTTGGAGTAACAGTTCATTCCGCGTGAACAATGGCAGGGATCTGCGCTGTTTTGAAAACGTAAAAAACGGGGTTCAGCTCGGCTTGGCTAGCCAACGCGCATCTCTGCCGCACCGAAGAACAAAAATTAGGCTCAAACTGTTTTGAAATTTTGATTCGATCCGTTTTACGCACTTTTCTGCGCTTTAGTCAATATCGAACGTTCTGGATCTTCTTTTGACAGTTTCAAATTCAGTTTTCTGAAATTGTTGAAAAAATTAAGCAAATTTTCCTGTTTGAATACCATTTATTTAAAACAAATAAAAAACAATGTTTAAAAAATGTGGATGGCATTACTTTACGGGCTGGTGCTCTACCAGCTGAGCTACAGGTCATGCGGTGATTTACAGCGGCATACTGAGTACGTTTTTTTCGGCGACCGGTGAGGTCGGAGTTCACTCGTAAACCCCCGCATGGACCTGGATGGACTCGAACCATCGACCAACAGCTTGCCGTGCCATTGCTCTATCAACTGAGCCACCGATCCACGTGACTACCTACGTCATTGGTCGAGATAGTCGGCTGGCAGGAACTGACTGTACAGACAATCGACCAAAGAACGATTACTTTTTCTGGGTTTTGTCATCCTTTACCGCAAAAAGGTCATTTGAAAACATCAAGTTTGTATACCAAGAGTGGTTTTATGCTGTATTGACCCTGTATTACTTCATTTAAGAGTTTTCAATTTACGTGCAAAACAATCATTCAATCGTCATGGTTAAGGGCATCAAGTTATGCCTAATTCGATTATTCAGTGTTTGCACTTTTCAAAAAAAGTAAACAACATCAAAACACCGTCAAATCGGTACACTCATGTTAGTCATATCATATCAATCAACCCCAAAAGTGTATTGTATTCTGTTTACTTGTTTTGACAACTTTTTATAAACCCTTTTCAATAGACGTAAAACGCTTCCGATAGCCAGTCTGTACAGTCCGCTATATTTATACTTGATAGATCAATCACCGTTAGATAGCATCAGCCTTTACATACAAAAATAGACTTTTCGTGCTTTTTGAAATCGAAATAGATACGGTTTAACGTGACACACTAAAGAACAGACGTAAAAAATGTACATCTAATTGATGTGGAAATCGGGTAATGGTAAAACACTGGTAACGCAACAAAATGCAACATTCTGCAAATGTAAAAAGGAAATGAAATTCAAATTGTGTAATCAGGTGTAAAAAGAGATACGATAATTGTAGTTCAAAAATGCAAATGAGTATAAGTGAAGATTGGATGTGCTTATAGCCTGGTCGTAATAATAGTAACGTTGCCATTGGATGTTGCCACTGGCAGTGCTGATTCTTCTTCCTCCTCCGCGATGGCCACAGGTTGTCGGAAGGAATTTGTTCTGTAGACACCGCTGGTGTTCAATCGGGGTGAGTGCTGCTTCGAAATGTGGCCCCGGTGGTCGGAGTTTTCTGAATCCGATGAATCTGGGGAGGCCTCATCGGCTGAATGCTGCTTCATTAATTTTGATTTCTTATCATTAAGCGATGGCCCACGGCTGAGTTGAAATGATGGAGGAGGCTCTTTGAGAAGGCAAGGTGCTGAGTTTCGACGGTTGTGATTAGCCTTGATTTTGGCACTGGAAAGGGTGCCTTTTCCGACGGAGTGACTGTCACTGTTGTTGTTCATGTTCATGTGTGTGGAAACTGAGTATGTTCTGGGTCGGACAAAGGTGTCCGGTGGGCCTTGCTGAAAATGACAATATTTTATTTAAACAATGTAAGTTTCAAAAACTCACAGCTCCAACAGTAATATTCAACGAATGCCGTCGATCTTTCCGAAAATTAGCCGGAGGTCCTCCACTGGTGCCAGCCGCGTTTATTTCATTTTTCGACCGAAATTCTGGATTTCGATTTAGCTGGACAAAATCGCCCATCAAGCCGATTAGAGAATCCTTCAATCCCATGATAACTGCCTTATCTCACTTCTGATCAAACTTCAAAACGTAAAAACTGAACCAATCTGAAATCAACAAACTTTAAACCCACACTTTTGAATCAAACAAACGCGAATACAAAGCGAACGCAAACCCGAATCATCAGTAACTAATGTAACTGCCCGAAAATGAAAACCATTTAGAGGCCATCTCGCTTACACGATCGATTGTTTTTAGAAGAAAGGACCCGGGAATACATAGGTATTGTAGATTCACTTACTCGGGCGCGCAAAGAAGTTTGTTCAAAGTTCTAACAAAAAAAGAAGATCACGCGCGGCGTATCTTTTAGTGAAATCAAATTTGGGGGTAGAGATCGACCAGAAGATAGCGATGGGGGCGCGAAGAGAAAAAGCAATACATAGTGATCGCCGGAGGCGTAGGAGCGAACATTCAAGTTGGGGGTGATAGGTTAAACGAACAATGGGTATGTATCGGTGATAATAACTTATGGCAAAAATGGAGACAATTGGAAAGGTTTAAATGAATGAATGATGTCGTCGAAGAAAACGTTTTGCGTTTTGACGGAAGTAGTTCAGCAACAATGGGAGTCATTTTGTGATTGTGCAAAACTAACTTGGTGATCAGAGACAATAGGGGGTGGAAGCATGGTTGTTAATGCGATTTGAGAATGGTGGTGTAGGTTAATTGCACGTGGTTGGCCAAGATTACTGTAGAAAAACGAAATAACAAAAAATCCCGACTTTCTTCGCCGGAAACAGTCGACGACTGTCAGACCACATCACTGACTCATTCCATTCCATCTGATCGGAGAAACACTAATTCGTGCACCGTGAATTCAGACTTTTATACCGTCCAGCCAACCACGCCTACCGTACTATACTTACTGAAAAACCATTCCTCCTTTCCTCGGTGTGTCAAAATACTTACATTAGCCCTCATTTAGGAGGGAACACAAACCACTTACAAAGGGCAACACTGTTCACTGTTCGCATTCGGTTTTTCTTTTACTCACTTCAAAATGGACACGCATTTCCATAATTACGTTTCGAAATCAAGTCTTGGCCCCTAAACAAAACACTTATTTCACTCTGATTGATCATGATTAAGTGCACTCTTGACTGTGAACAGCTGATGCCAACCCTAACGCCCCTGACAGTGTTCCGACACTATTTTTACGTAAAAACACTCATCAAGAATGTCACAATGGCTAAATATGGAAAGACCTGACGGCTCCTGATCATCCAGTGACGCTCGCGCAGGGTGAGAGCCGTTGATTGTCGCAAGAAAACAAAAATTAGGCCGGAGCCGGAAAAACACTTGAAAAGAAAAAACACGTCTGCAATGAGTGATTGAATCGCACCGAACCGGTCTTCAGCGTTTTTGAGGACGTTGTTGTGGCTACAGGCCGGCGGTGAACTACGTATGACCTTTTGGACACGAACTTCTTTGTTACTTTGCCGTAAATGTGATTCTCGAAACAATCAGTTACGGCAGATTGAAAAAAGTTGAATCAAAATAAATTAAAAATGTAGAAGTTTGTGTCAAAGTGCATTGACAGTTTGGTCGTTTTCTGATGAGGTCAAATTGGGAGCAAAAATCTGTTTCTAGAAATGCAATACAACATGCAGCTGTAATAAATCACAACAAATTCTATTGTTTTTCAAATACAATACAATGCTATGATTCCATCCAGCCCCGTCTGACCTGTCTCCAACCTCGTAAAAAACAAAACATGCGGAACTAAATTTTTTTTTCTCCTTCAGTCTCCACAGTCTTAGAGTCTGAAACCAGCACGGCGTAGTCAATATCACATTATGAGGGGATTAACGCAGTTTTTAATTTAGGACTGATTAGATTAAAACTGCTAATTTAATGGTAATTGGTTTGTACTTTTTTCACGGACCAAAAGCACGTCTAAGAGGTCATGGATGCATGCTTTGCATCTTTGAAGTACATTAATAAAAACGAACAACGAACCCCCGCAAGTTAATAATGTGCGCCTATTTTTGGCATGTTGCATTGCAAAATTAATTCTTACATCGGTTTAATTGAGCTTATTTAGATTGAAAAGTGCGTCATGAGGCATAAAGCCGTCTGTCTTGACTTCGGTTTTTAAACATTGCAATACACATTTAAGTGTACTGTATTTGTAGTACATAGTTTGAAAACCCCATTCGTGGTTATCGGTTAAACATTATTTGCGACAATTTTATTATTAATGAAAGTTTGACCTTACAGAACATGAGCAGCTGCAAATCTGTGTCTGTAATCTGTTCGTGGCACGGTTTTTCATGCTTTGGGGTTCGTTTTCACGTAAATTACACGTGTAGGAATTTTATATCTTCTTCGGAATTTCTTGTTAAGCATGAAACTACAAAGTGGATCTTGGTAATGAGGATGCCTCAGGCATGATGGCTGGCAGCTTTCGTGTCCGATATCTTTTTTTGGTTTTTATTGCCCTTGATGACAGACGAATTGCTTTCGGACGCGCATTTATGTTTCTGTTTTATGCTACGATAGTCGCAGGCAACTTTGGAATATATTTACAAAGTACTTGAAGGCTATAATTGAGGTTGAAGGATGGTCGTAAGACATGCGTAAACTACACCCGTGTCGGTCTGGGTATACTTTGCAACATAATAAGGTGCTAGGTTTGGCGTACCTGTTTGAAATGGTTGAATATTAACTGCCCCGCTGGCCCGGTGTAATATTTATGACGTCTTTAATCGTTTTGGATTGGAAAAGTATCAGAGCGCTTTGTAAAGAACATTAAAGTCAAGGCCCACTGAGCTTTGTCATGCAAGTTTCCCTCGCTATGATCCCATGCATGGGAAAAACGGCCCTCTGGCGCGACACGTAAAAAATCTGTGTCCATCCAAATGTGTGAATACGTTTTTGGAGAAACGGAACGAGCAGGGATGGATGGAAAAAAAGGACCACGACAACTGTCAGCCCTCCTGTTTACACACACCACCAAAATGCGATTCTGTGTTCTATTGTGTTGTCTTTTTTTCTCAATACATGTTTTTTTCCGTGTACTCAAGAGTTTCATGATCACCATGACCTTAGGAAGAGTAAAGATTGGTACCCATTTAACTTTTCACAAAGACCTCTGATAAGCTTGATCAAAAGCGCCCACCGCAAAGTCAAGCCGTTAAAAGCTTCCCGAATCTGACGTGTCTCGCTCCATCCATTAGGCTTTATCTCGGCCCCCAAGACAGCATAACCAATTGAATTGCCATAGTGACGCATGCTACCTTAGTTGGCCAGTCTCAGCCTCCTTGAACCAATGTGTCGCCTCAGGCGGTCTCAGCGACACTATCCTCGAAAAAAACGGGGGGAGAGAACAAGAAAAAGGGGGAAGCACCCCACAAACAGCTGAGACCCCGCAACGTGCAAAGGCCAATGCTTCTCTGTGTTATTTCTTTGGAAGGCTTTGCTGTCATCAACACAAATTAATGGGCAAGTGAAATAATTTCGTTAAGAAATTTGGTGTCAGATCGTTCATGTTGACGACGTTATCATTGCTGTAAACATTTGAGTAGGCATGCAGTCAATAGTTCCGTGTGTTTTCAATTTGGATTTGGTTTTAATATTAAAAATAGCTTTTATTATGTTTGTTGTTAAAAAGTTCAAATTTGTTGCAACTTTAAAACGTGATACCGTATACCCATTTAAAAACTACTCAACATTGTATCCCAAAACACCATTTTCAAATCGCAGTAGTTCCAACAACTCTGCATCATTCATGTTTTACTCTAAATTTATGTTTCGAACAGTCATACTTCTTCAACATTATCACGTGTCGGCTTGTTTTTTTGTACATTGTTACACGCAGTAAAAAATTTTATTTACATTTTTTCTTCTCTCAAATTTTACTTCGTTATGTATGTTGTTTGATCGAGTTAAGGTAATGTCTTTGTTTTGGAACCTTTTCAATCACCGATTTTGATCTCTTTTTTTCAATGTTTCGTTAATCCAGCCATTCGGGGACAAAAAATGGCCAAAACGGCCCCATAGATAGGATCCAAGTTCCTCATGCCGAATCTCCCCTTCCTTCGAAGCGAAACAGCCACAGTTGATGCACATCAGCGGTCATCGATGGGCATCAAGGGGTATAGAGTATGTGGCACAACGACGACGACGACGGCAACGGCGACATCGTCGGCGACTCAGTCAAGCGAGTGAACGACTGCCTGAGGGCAGCTAGGCCCCAGCTCTCGACGAGCGGGTAGTCGTAGTAGTAGTAGGAGTAGTAGGGGAGGCCGAAAAAAAGGAAGGCAGCTAGCTTTCAGTTCAGTTCGGTGCTTCTGCATCGGCGTCGGCGTCGTTGGTAGAGCGTCGGTGGCGCGGGGCCGTGGCCGTGCCTCGGGTTCTCAGTCCGCTCCGCTTGGTTCGTAGTTTTTTTTCTTCGTTATTTTTTTTTCATTCTCAGTTTTGTGCGCATGCCGTTGACGACGTCTTGCTGCCCGCGGGGCACGCTTTGACAACGGCGACACACAAGCACACACGCACACGCCTGGAGACAGAAGTTTTCGAGGGTGCAGTTTTAAAGCTTTTCAAGAAAAGAAGCATGAAAGTATATTTTTTATTCCGTTCCATACATTCATCATCAATTATTTTAAATTTTAACATATGTAATCAAGGATTCTGTGATTTCGCGAAACGGCATTGCGTGACTTTGCGCGTGATTGCTGACTAGTGTAGCAGTTTTTTCTATGCTATTCCGTGTCCACTGTCATGACAGCATGTTGTCCGTCAGGCGGTCTCGGGTCTCGACCACACGTTTCCGACCGCAAATCCGTCTAGCCTTCCGGAACTTGCATAATAATGAAAAAAGAACGTTGTCCGTTTGTCTAATCCCTCCCGATCAATCATCGGGGGGAAATAATCCGGTTAACGCGGCTGATAGGGTCACAACGTAGGCAACGAAAATGGGGGAGGCCTTTATCCATCTATCTTGGCTAGAGTAGATTCATTAAGTTATTAAAACCGTTAAAAATCGCATAACGGCTCGGAGCGAGCGCGCCGTCGTCCGAAAAAACCGCCTGAGGCAGTTATCAGCAGCTCAATGTCCCCTCATCCTGCTCTTCTGTAAGTATATACCCACATCTCCTCGCCCCAGGGCCTTTGCGTTCGCTTTTTTCTCGCCCCGGCTGGCGCTTGGCTTGGAGATGGCGAGAAAAAAGTGTAAATGTGCCCTCCTCGGTAGCACCAAAGTAACCACACCGCCGCAGGCATACACACACTGCACACGCAACCACATCCGCATGTGCCGCTGGCTGCAACAGCAAAAGCAGCATTCTCGCCCCTTTTTTTCGCGCTCGTCTGGTCTTGCGACGAGCTGCTTCAAGCCAGAGGGGGGCACCCAACGACGCACATATACACGTACGGGCTGGGGGGAGAGCCGTGGCACTCCTCGCTTTCCAGAGTATTTTTTCGGGGTCTCGAGAAAGGCGAACGAGCTCGTGAGCTTTGCTGCTGGCCTGCTATCCCTCCCTTTTTTTGTTTAGCCAAGCAATGGCCACAGGGCTCTCGTTAAGGCGCTGCTCGGGGGCCCGCGCATCCGGCCGGAGCCCGCCGGCTTCCACAAATTGACTTTCCAGAGCCAACGAGAAGCGCGACTTCGCCCGATGCGACATGCCATCGTTGTTCGCGACATTGAAGGAGTAATTTTTGTCGTTAGTGTCTAATTTTAAAAGTGGTTTTGTTTTTTGTGTTATTTTTTGACACCTTTTTTAAGCGTGAGAATTTCTTTTGTGTAATTTTAAACTTGACTTTGATTTTGTTATTATCAAAAAATACTGTCTAGCGCGCCAAATCAAAAAGTTTTTACTTTTTTTACGCTTGTTTTGTTTGTTTATCCCTCGCTCCACCTACAACCCACCGTGTCCCTGCGCGCCCAACATTCCCCTCAAGACCATTTTGACCCTTTCTGACCCAACTATTTTTCCAGTTGCCTCCAAAATCCTCGTATTTTCTCGTGGACGACGTGTGCGCAAGAAAGAGAGACACGACAGAGTCCTGCTAGTCCGTCGTCGTCTTCCTTCTCCTTCCTACCGATGGATCAATAAAAGTGCCACCACATATTTCTCATTCATTTATTTCATTTCGTCGCCGTCTACACACCAACAGCATCCATCTACCTTAAAGCCTTCTTTCATCTGCAGGCGCGACCCGATTGGCTGTACCACCCACCCTGCATCGATTGAATTCCCATCCCCACAAAAGGCTACCGTAGACGCACACGATGACGGTCTTTAACGGCACGGCGAAGATCCGCGTCGTGGAGGCGCGCGATCTCCGGCCGACGGAATGGTCCAAGCGCTTCAACACGAATGACAACGAAACAGCTGCTCAACAACTCGATGCATATGTTAATGTTGATTGCGATGAGTATCACGTTGGCCAGACCGTGACCAGGCCCAAAACGTCAACACCGGTTTACAACGAAGATTATCAGGTATGGATCGGCGATAAATTTAGCAATGACTGTTGCATAATCCAGTTAATCGTTTCGAAACTTGTTAAATTCCAACCCAAGTCCCCGGAAAACACGCTCCCCGTTCCAAACCATTTGTTCTTCAGCACTTTTGTCCTTTTCGAAAGCTTTCAAAGTTTTGCTTTCACATACATACAGCCGTCTTTCTTAACTTAACAAGTATCCTAAAACTCAACTCGACCGAGACAGACACTAAACTTTTAAACTCAAACTTCGCCGTCGCCATTTTTAACTTTGATGCAGTAGCTTTTGCCCTTTTTTGCAACAGCGCGGAAAGAAGCAAAAAATCCATTCCCCAGAAGAAACAAAGTGACGTTTCTTTTTCTTTCCTGAGCTCCCGATAAAGGGGGTGACGTGACAGCAATGCCTATGAAATTGTTGCCAAAGTATTTTTATTTCGCCAGGGGCGAAATACGAAATATAAAAAGTTGAGTTTGTTCAATTTTCATTTGGAACAAATTCTTCGCCGACTAAACCTTTTCGTCCTGTTCTGCAGTTAATTAACAACCCACTGAAAAAGACATTACTGCATCGGATTCGTTTTTATATTGCAACCACCAAGTTCTATGACAAATGCCTGTAGGCGATTTTGCCGCCTCTGCTTCTTAAAAAAGCGAAAACCTGCTGCGTAAAATTGTTAACTGTTGCATTAATTAAAAAGGAGGGTTATTCTATTTTTGTTTGAACGATGATAAATTTTTTGAACATGGGCTGAGATTCTGTTTGCAGAAAAGCTCTATAAATAGCGATGGGGAACTGAATATCGTGTGACAAACGGCATTCAGGAGGTTCTATAAATATTGGTGCTTTGTTTAAGTTTGTTTCCAGAGGGATGGAAATAGGTTTTGCACTTTTTAGGAAAGTTTTTGAGGTTCTGCATAATTAAAAACAAAAAATGTCATGGCAAAAATTTTTCCAAACATCAGAATACAAAAAAACTTTCAGACGGATGTACACAATGGCAAAGTACTAGGTTTCACAGTGTTCCACGACTGTGCGTTGCCACCCGACGACTTTGTCGCCAACTGCCGAATAGTTTTTGAGGACTTGAAAATGAAAACAGTCAACGATATCTGGGTGGATCTCGAGCCTCATGGACAACTTCATCTCATGATCGAAATTCAAGGCTCTTTTAGTGAAGGTTGGTTTGAGCCTTCGCGTTTTGTGACTTTACGTCATTGCCTTGCCAAGTCCGGATAACATCTAGTCAGATTTATTCTACACTCGAGTTCATTAGATTTTCGTTTCGAGACCAAAAATAGCATCAGATTTGCTGTCCGTATACCCGTACAAAACAGTTTTTCATTCAACGCAATAGCAATATTTTCTTAATAACTGTGTGCCAACACATGTAGACTGATTTCCATACTTGTTGATACGATTAATGTCGCCGATCACAGCAAATTGGCGTTTCGCAGAAGGGTCGAATCGAACAGTTCCTTCGAAAAAGGCGTCACTGGGTTCAGCTATAAGTGCCACTCGGAAGTTAACGCTGAATCCAGCGGTTCCAAAGAAGCTCCTTGTTAGATGTTGGGGCGGTGCAAATGTTTGGGCGTGCATGACTTTCGAGAGACGTAGTATGGCACACTTTTTGCCCTCAGAAGCTAGGATAGAATTCACTTTCATAATTATAGCGTTAGCTGCGGTTTGTACATTTAGATCGGTAACAGGAACAGATTTTTCACGTTGACAAGTGCAAAATTCTTCGGGAATACCGGCAGCAGAGCAATTTCGAAGGTTTGGAAGTGGTCGTAGGAGGCTGAGACCACGGGGGGAGTAGTTTCGGAAGTCTGGGGGGTTTTGAAATTCTGAAATGTCACTTTTGTACTTTGTTTCCGGTAATGACAGCTTACCAAAATCGCCTCCAAAGTCAATGTCCAAAATGTCTCTCAAAGTAACATACAAATCCCAGAAACTTGCCAATTTATCAGAATTCTGTCTCACATTAGAACCAATTTTTCCATTTCTCAATTCTTCCGGCAAAGACATACTAAAAAACGGCATCCGCTCTTCAATCCGTCCAATAACAGTCTGTCGAATCGGATCAAACCGATGTCCATGATCACCAAACACAAAAACGAAAGAATTCTTCAAAATAGGCTCCATGCGTTCGAAAAACCTCGAAATGTCTTCATCGCCAACGCCGACTTGATTCAACCAATCATGTCCTAATTCTGTTAGCCAATTAAGCGCAAACATCGGTGCTTTTCCGTCATATGCGGTTAGAAACTGTTCCAGATAATCGAGTTGTATGTTATGGCACTTTCGATTGCCATAACAAAGATGCGTCGATCGTCGATGCAGGAGGCTACCGTATAGTTGAAGCCAAAAAGGACGAAAATAGTGATCTGTCGGAGGTTTTTTGAAACCTTTTGCCAAGTATCGGAACAAATTGAAGGCTGGATAGTCTTCAGCGTAAAATGTAGCAGCACCCGCATTGGCATAATGTTTCCAAATGATGGGCCAGTCATCGAAGAACGAATGCGTCATATCGTCGGGCATTTCTGACGGATACCCCGCCGTTTGCACACGTTTTCCAGTTAGAAATGCTGCTGCATTTGGAAAACTGTTATCACCGACTTTTGTAAATCCGTTAAAGACAGTCGCATTGTAGAGGTTTTTGAGGACTTTGAGAGTTTTTGGTAAATTTCGTTGCCAGTTTGAGTTTGAAACACTATCGACGACGAAAAGTAAAACTGATGGGGTGTTTCTTGGCTTTTTTCGTTGTAGGATCTCAGGTTTTGGAAATATTTGAGAATGAAGATTTGCATAGACTCTTAAAGGAGGAAACTTCTTCCAGCAACCTGTTTCCACAAATTCACAGGCTGTTCTTGTGGTATTTTCAAGCTGCTTCCAAGGACCGTAATCAAGGTTATCATCGCTGTTGTTAGCACGTTTGAAGCATCGATATTGACAGTTTAGACCTGTTGGAGGGGTCAGAAATCTGATAGTACTGTTTACTAATACTGTGTATTCTTTCTGGAGGGTCGCACATGTCAGAGGTCGGACTGGGTGGATATATTTTAAAATTGATGGATCGTAGGGGTCGATATGTGGGAGTTCACAGGTTTCCTGGAAAAAGTAATTTTATTTAGTATCAGGGACGTTAGAAACCTACAGATTCTGTCCCAACAGCATACTGCAATGAAATTTTATAGTAATCGTTGCTCTCATAACCAAAGTAATAGTACCATAAACACAGTACAGTTGCAACCAATACCACTAGATGGCCTTTTTTAAAGCGCGAACGGCGAAATAGCCGGCTTCGTTGTGGCAACATGCATGTGAATAGCTATGGCACCTTTTCGATGAGTATACTTCACATCTGAAGCAACATTGCAACTAAAAGCGAAGTCTAAGTCAGAACTCTTGGTAGTACACGCCTCTACACGAGAACCATGGCCTTGGATGGATGTTTCCACCTGACCGCTTCCTTTTCAAAAAAGCACGCAACAGCCACAAACAAAACTTTTAAAGGCATCGATTTTTGGTTTACGGCAGGCCACGGCACGAAGCGGGATGCTTGCTTATTATACAATCTGCGTGAAAATGATAACTAAAGACGTAGGTCGTTGCTATGGTGAAAATGCCGATGCACTAGACATAAAAAAGGTACACCGATTACGGCAAATGCCTTCCCCGAATTGTCTAGTCTCTAGTCTGCGCAAAGGCGGATTAATTTGTCTGGCAAGTCCCGACGGCCTCTGTCGATAATTCGTACACATAAGCATTTATAGACAAAAAATGATGGAAGGACGTGTCAGTTCCGAACTCCGAGGTTGGGAGAGCAATGCAAGTCCGAAAAAAGAGGTGTAATTATCCCCGGTGGGTGGTCACGCAAAGGCTGCGGCTATGTTTTTGCGGCCAATTTTGAGCCAGCCACGAGCATGATGGAGATTACCGGGGCGGGCAGCGAGGCGTTCATTGTTCATGTCGAGGTTTAATGTTCTATTTCGTGTTTGGACAGTTACTCCTTTGACTAAATTCACATCAGCATTACAAGACGGCTAACCTCAAAGAAACAGGCAAAAACTAATGCAATTTGAAAAAGAAGCACATAAAAACCGTCTCTTCTTTCCTTTTTTGTATGAATTCAGCAATTCTGCGTCTCACGATGCATCCAGTCACCTCTCTAACACCTCACTTGACAGCCCATACAATACAATACAATTTCCTCACATGTGCTTTTTTGTAGATCAAAACAAATATGATTCTCTTTGAAGTTTTTTGATGTCCTTTTTCACGCAGCTCTGGCGCACCCTCGGGGCACCGATTAAAATGGGCGTCACAAACCCGAAGTTTTTCTTTCTTCCGGTGATGACATTTGCTATCACGTTGGGCCCGATAGCGAAGCTTATCAGCAGCAATGAGTGAAGGGACCATCGAAAAGGTTGCAAAAATACACGGCAGCAACGCATCAAACGCTCAACAAGGGGAGGCATTATCAAAAATGGAAACAGTCAGTGAAAGTGCAGTCGAAACGGAGGTAATCGATTTGATTTCTCGCTAAAAGTGGTGTCGAATTTGTCAAATATTGGAGTTATTGTTTGTTTGGTTTGATCGGAGGCCAAAGTTAGATTGATCAGTTAATCCTGGCGACTTACTGGAATAAATTAGTATCAAAGAACGTTGAACGACGACCCCCGTTGATCTTGGTCATGGGTCGCAATGGGTCGGTGTATCCGGCTGGCAATGGTGGAATTTTGTTAACTTTTGAATTTTGATAAAATTTATAATTGGATATTTCAGAGCCATCACAAAATGCGGGTAAGACACAACGCGTCTTCCAGGAGCGCTCCGGCGCTTTCAATGATCGCCAACGGCGTGGTGCGATGCGTCGGAAAATTCACGAAGTTAGTGTTTTTGAACTTAATATCAACTTTTTAAGTTTAAAAATTTATCTTATCATTCATCTTTCAGGTGACGGGTCACAAATTCATGGCATTATTCCTCCGACAACCCACATTCTGTGCCCATTGCAAGGAATTCATCTGGGGCCTCGGCAAACAGGGCTACCAATGCCAGATCTGCACAGTCGTCGTCCACAAACGCTGCCACATGGAAGTCGTGTGGAAGTGTCCGGGAAGCAAGACCGACGCACTCGATGAGATTCAATCGGAAGTCGCGGAGCAAGGCCTCGGCCGATTCAACATTAACATGCCCCATCGCTTTAGCGGCCATAATTTCAAACGGCCCACATTCTGTGATCACTGTGGTTCCATGCTCTATGGTATCTTCAATCAGGGCTTACAATGTGGCGTTTGTAAGCTGAATGTGCACAAACGGTAAGCTAAAAGTTGATCCGGCTGCAATTCCACTTTCACGTTAAACTTTTTTCTTGCTAAATTGACGTAGTCACTTAATGACACCCCGATACTGTTTGCTCACACCTCGCGACCTTGAAATCAACGGTGTGAGCAATCCTTTTTCTCACAGGGAGGATTTCATTAAGCCAGCTGCAAGTTGGGGAAGTCTTCTTCCTGCTTGTGGGTTGCAAACAGTTTGTCAGCTGTGAATAGAAGTTCTATTTGATCTACAATAGTTTTGGAAGTCATTTTCTTGAAATAAACCCATGCTATTTTCAAGATGTCAACGAAACGTGGCCAACAATTGCGGCATCAATGCGAAACAAATGGCACTGGAGCTGGCTCAACTTGGTCTCACTGGCGATAAGATGTCTCTTCGATCTAAACGAAAGGTATGTCAGCTCTTTAGACGTTCACAAAGTTGCAAAACAGTTGTTTTTTCGGCATAAAATAATGTCAGAATCTATAAAAACCCCATTTCAGCCGATGTCAATCTCATCCGGCGCCTCCGATCTCAGCGATGCCTCCGGCACAACCTTAGACACCACCGCATCTGCCCCCATTCTCGAAGATCTCCCAACAAAAACAACAACAGAAAAGAAGCCACCCATCAATGCAAGCGCAAGTGTCGCGAACACGCAGGACGTGTCCCGATCCTCCATCAAAGCCATGCACACAGTATCCATCGAAGATTTCAACTTCATCAAAGTTCTCGGTCAAGGTTCCTTCGGTAAAGTCCTCCTAGCCGAGTGCAAGGGCACCGATGAAGTCTACGCCGTCAAAGTCCTAAAGAAGCACGTGATCCTCCAAGACGACGACGTCGAATGCACCATGTGCGAAAAGCGAATCCTGTCCCTTGCCGCAAAGCATCCCTTCTTAACCGCACTTCATTCCTCCTTCCAAACCCCAGATAGGCTGTTTTTCGTCATGGAATACGTGAATGGTGGTGATCTCATGTTCCAAATTCAACGGGCTCGAAAGTTCGAGGAACCACGCGCACGGTTCTACGCGGCCGAAGTCACATGTGCATTGCAATTTTTACATCGACACGAAGTTATTTATCGGTACGTGGGAATGGCTTTGAATACGTAATTTTAACTTTTGTGAACTTTCAGCGATCTCAAACTTGATAACATCATCCTCGACGCTGAGGGACATTGTAGATTAGCCGATTTCGGCATGTGTAAAGAGGGCATAAACAAGGATAATTTGACGTCAACGTTCTGCGGCACGCCGGATTACATTGCACCCGAGATTCTGCAAGAAATGGAATACGGCGTCAGCGTGGATTGGTGGGCATTAGGCGTGCTCATGTATGAAATGATGGCGGGTCAGCCGCCATTTGAAGCTGATAATGAGGACGATTTGTTCGAAGCTATCTTGCATGATGATGTATTGTATCCGGTGTGGTTGAGTAAGGATGCTGTTAGTATATTGAAAGCGGTAAGTGACAACTACTGTAATAATACTGTTTCTAAAATGTAAATTTGTAGTTTATGACGAAAAACCCGCTAAAACGACTTGGCTGCGTGCAATCCCAAGGTGGTGAGGATGCCATTCGAGCACACCCCTTCTTCAGGGAAATTGACTGGGATGCCCTAGAGGCACGGAGGGTAAAACCGCCTTTTAAGCCGAAGATTGTAAGTTTTTGCCGATTTTGTTAAAAATAATCAATAAAGTCGATAATTTAAAAATAATCATTAAAATCGGTAATTTGAAAAAAATTAATAAAATCTATAATGTCGAAAATAATCAATAAAATCGATAATTTCCAGAAATCCAAACGCGACGTCAACAACTTCGACGCCGATTTCACCAAAGAAGACCCCGTCCTGACCCCGACCGAAGTCACTGTCGTCCGCTCCATCGCTCAGGACGAATTCCGCGGCTTCTCCTTTGTCAATTCCGACTTCAAACTGGACTATTAAACTCACTTCCTATCACTCCCCCGCAAAATCTTAAAAACTCCCAGTGCCGTCCAGATGTGCGCGTACTCCTCTGTCAATCTCTCCAAAACACAACCAACCCAATCCAATATCTCCTCATTCGTTGTAGCCATGGCATACCGTATTCTTTACTTTAAACTTTCTTTTTACATAGATTAACCTAACCATTGATCGATGCAGCTGGTCCAATTATCGCTCTTTTCACGCCGTTACTTACCTATCTCTCTTCATTTCAAACAAGTTTATCTTTCATTCCCGTAGAGCCAGATGACAAACCTTTCAACCATGCCTCTGTTTTCATAGCTTCATTATTTTATTATTTTACTTTTTGTATCATCGCTTAACTGAAATTTGAAAATATATCTGTCGCTTTATATGGTAAAATCATTACCGATCGCTTTTCCATTGACTAAAGCAAAACACACAACCCCGTGCATCTCTCAACGCGTCTGTATTATGTATTTCATGCACTTTAACAACGTTATATTTTATATATACATGTGTACATTGCTGTTTAAAAACAACTTATGTCCAAAATGACTTTCAAACTTTGCTTGGATGAAAATTGGTTTATCAGTATTTTCGAGCTAGTTGCGTGTCTGTTGTTTTGAAAACGTTCACCATTTCTTTCAATTTTTATTTAAGGCTTTTATCGATTAAGTTTCCTAAAACACGTTGACACTTTGTTTGTACATGTATTTCGCGGCGTTTGAACCTTTTGTTTTTGTGCAGGATGATTTTTTTTGGTCTTCGTTGAATTAATGGATTTTTTGTTAGATAAACTTTTTTGTGAAAATTTGATGAAATTTATGTTTTGAAAGGAAAAGGAAGCTGAAACACTGAAATTGGCGGTGATTGCGGTGTCAATAGGACGCTAAAAGATGTCGGCAATCCATCTAAAGTCTCGCGGCAGATCTAAAAAGGCTAAAGAGGCCAACTTTGTCGAGGAAGTTGAACAGTTGCCACTGCGCGAGCCCCAAATCGGCCCGGATCGGGTACCCTGCGCCGATCTACCCATCATAGAAGGCGACAAAACCATCGCCGACAGCACTTTACGGTTGCATTAAGCTTCTGGCTGCCACTGAACAGACGCCAGCCACCCATTTCTCACGGCCGTCTTTCCCGATTTGCATTACACTGCTGTTTTTAAGGGCATTACATAGAAGGATATTGCTGATTTTTACGATTTGCCACCGCCACGCTGCCCAGTCTGTCCAATATGAACATCCCATCACATGTAACAAGCAACACATAGTACTTTGCAATCTATCGCCATATTACACAAACTTGCTTCTTGTTTTCGGTCCAAAACAGAACAGCGAGCGATTGCCGTCAAGCGATAACACTTACCCCGCACTTTTTAGGCAAGGCGATGCAAAGAAAGACATGAAATTCCGACCATCCACGGCAACCGATCGACAGTTGTTGCTGTTTTTGACGGAAATGGCTCTTCACATCAAGAATGCGCTTTTTCTTGCTCGCACGAGATGCACAAACAGAGCCATCTTTCCAAATGCGTCCGTTTTCCGACTCCCGATCCCCGATCAAGCACCATACATCCATTGTTTTGATCGTTTTTATTCATTTTTCCAATGCGATTTCGTCAAATTGATAAAACGCCTTGTATACCCACGTCTGACACAGTAAACGTTACAAAACCAATCTAAATAGGAAAATTTCAAACACTGAAGGCACAATTTGGTGAATTTTGTTGACTGTGAATCTCGAATAGCGATAATCTTACAACTTAGAAAACTGATATTACAATACTGAAAAATTTACCAAAAAAACAACTTGACTGAGAAATGGATGGAAAATGAAATGCGATTGATTGAATTAAAAAAGAAGGAAAAACAACTGTGAAGCCTTGATGAAAGCCGGAAAAAAACAAGTTCTGTGTAGGATTGGTTGGGTTCCTGAACTGGGATTGCTTAGATTGGGTGATGATTTTAGACTTTAGATAGGAAATAGTCGCCGGGCTACTTGCGTAGGAATTTTGTTGGAATTGGAAGAGCCAAAAGTTTGTTTGATGCTGGACGAGATCCGTCGAAGATGGAGCTGTTTTAACATTAGTCAAAGTTTAGGGAGTCATATTGGTGCTTTTTGTTGTCACCGGATGATAGCTGGGCCTGGGCTTCGGCCAGGGCGGCAGTGGCGAGGAGTTGCTGCATTTGCATGTTGCCGAAGGGGAAGCCGTTCAGGAATTGCTGGAGGGGGTTGTCGGAGGTGGATTCTGTGGTGGAGTTTGAGGCGAAGAGGTTGTTTGTTGAACCTGAAGTTGACAAAACTAAGTAAAAGTTCATAAATTGGGGCAAAATGATGTTAAAAGTGATCAAAACATGTTAGAATCGAAGAAATTACCATTCTGTTCCGCGCTCGAAGAAGACGACGACGAAGCCGGCTCCCCATTTGAAGCATAAACAACCCCTTGGGGCATCTGATACAAAATCCTGTTATCATCGCCGTCGGGAATATTATTATTATTCACCGTGGGCTTCGGGGAGTTGCGCAACTCAGCGGCACCGTTGGAAATGCCTGGAAGAGGGGGATAGATAGAAAGGATTCAGAGGTGTAACACAGGAGGTTCAAAAAACGTTCAAATCAAACTCACTTTGCAACATTAATGGCAACAGTGTACTCAAATCAGGCACATTGTTCCCACTAGATCCGGATTCTGCGTTGCCATTCTGTCTCCGACCCGCTGATGAATTCCGATTCGCTGACGATGACCCAGCAGATGAAGAAGTCGGTGTCCCAGAGTATCGCGGCTTCTTCTGCATGACATTCTGTCTTTGCAATGACGCAGCCCTAAGGGCATCTTTCAACGTTTTCTGTAGCAATTGAGGATCTGCCGCCGGTGGCACAGGAGATTTCGCTTCTTCAGTGTCTGGGCTTTCATTGGTGTCTGAATCATGGTCGGAATCGCAGTAATCTTCGACGTTCATGGGGCTTGTTGACAGAGTTGATGATGCTACCATTGTTGGCACACATAGCTGCAAAAATTGGGTTTTGTAATTGCATGATTGATTTATGATTGCTCAGTTTGCTCTTTTTTGCTTCTTTGGAGGTTACTCATCCCCATTCAGACCCCCGTAGACGCCAGCCCCAATCCTATTGACAACGCAGCCTTTTTTCGGGAAGAAGCACTCTTTTCGTGTCCTCAAGTTGCTTCCTCCGGAAGCCCAAATCAAAAAACCCGAGCCACCTATGTGCGCAAAATTGGGAAAACGGTGTCGTCGTTCCCTTTCTCTATCTATCCATCTATCCGGAAGAGGGAAAAAGACAAACAAAGAAGCCTCATGCAAGCCTTGTGACTACTATCGGCTCCCCCAGCCCTGAAGGACGACAAACGTACTTGCGCGGAAAGGGGTCTGTCTTGGGCTTCATTTTTGAAAAAAACTGAAAACTACTCAACTTGGAGCTAGCCAGGCTACCGCTTACAGTCAGCGTGTGCGTCAAGGCCTACATGAAAGCACCCTGGATCGCACACACAATAGACGATCGCTTGCACACAGTAGACGATCGCAGAAATCATCTACTGGGTGAAAAAAACTATTGCGTCCGCGTGTATTATGCGCATTTTCGGTGTGTCGTACGCGCAGTTTTCACCTTAATGTGCATAACACTATATAGTGTTTTAACCGCACAACTGAGTGGTTTAATCGCAGTTGCACACAGTAGAAGATCGGAGAGATCGTCTATTGTGTGTGCGATCCTGGGTGAGGCCACCGTTTCGACAAAAACCGGCTGTCTGACTCGTGGGGAGCGTCACAATAGCCACCCACGGCTATCGTCAAAAGTCACAAAGTTGATGCGTTTGGTCTCCTCTACTTGAAGGAGCGAGAGTCTCGGAAATGTTACAACCATGCGGATATAGCCTTTGCTTTCTTCCTGCCAGCTTAGCCTTAACCGCAATAAAAACGCCTCAACAAAGCAAAACAAGAAAAACTAAAGCCATGAAGATCGCTGCTAACAACAGCTCTCGGCTTTCCGAAATGCCAAGTTTGCGACAACTGTGCTGTAAAGTCCCAAATAGCGATGCCGTGCTCGTTATGGATGCCCAACGATGCTGACGTTTTTGTGGGCCCTCGTAAAAAGGCGCTCCAGGGCAACAAAAATGGAATGCTTCGATGTTTCGACGCGCCAGAGGTCCCGATCGGGCTATAATAAATCTTTTTTTCAGTCGGGTTGAAGACTGGCAGGCAAACAAGGGAAGATCTGTCTTACATTAGCTTTACTAACGACGCCTGACACATACCAATCGGAAAAGGGCAATCGGTGTCGTATTTGGGCGATGCCAGTCGAAGCAACTGTTGTCTGGGGCTGACTTTTGAGGGGTGTTGTCACTTTGAAATGCCATCATAATGGTCTTTGTCCAAAAAGGTGCGAAAACAACCCCCAAAAAGTGGAAGTTTCATGTTTCAAAGAACAAAAAAGACACTCAATCCCACTTGATATAGTTACAGTAGTCCTTATATGACATCGGCACGTGCCGTCTGGGGTACTTCGGTAGCTTAACTTGTATATGGAGGCCCAAAGGCAGCAAAGTGCCGCGGATGGCCAGACGCGCCAGACCGCGCACTTTGACAACTGTCGCGGGCCTTTTTTGATTCGCCGACGACAAACTTGCCTTGCCCGCGACCTGAAATGGATAGCTTTCCATATCCTGGCCTGCGGAAGCCCATCAAACTTGTTCCGTGCAGCTTTTTAGTACAGCCAAAGGTTGGAAAGCCCCCATATAGCGGGGAGAATGCCATTTGTCAGTTGCGGGCGATGTTAGAGATCCAATGCTTCCAATAACGGCGATCGCCTGTCCGTTGATGGTTCGTATTGCCAATAAAAGAACGGAAAACGACTGGACTGGCAAGACTATGGTTGAGTTGGAGTTTGCCGTTTCCCGAGGGCGATCAAATCAAATGGAGGCCATTTACTGGCTGGACGGGGAAAGACCAAACCGGGTGTGTGCTGGGAAAGTCATCTCACGTCACGTCACCTGACGGCTGGCTGAACGCATGCGTCAACTGTGTCAAGCAAACGGCCTGCAAGCCCGCAGGCTCGCTGACTTCCCCACGCATGAAAACGCTGGCTGAGCGCAGCCAATGACAGCCAGTTCGACGTAAATGGGCAGGCACCCCGCGTGCATGCGACCGTTTACAGTAAACTGCCGCTTAGAAAGCGCAGAGCAACTCCAAAAACGATAAAAAATTACAGTAAAAAGCTAAAAACAAACCGTTTCAGTCTCATTGATCTTCCTTTTCCGGGCACTACCGCCCCCACAGCCTGATGGTGGTTCAAACGTGAATTCGGTCTTGCAGGCGCCGACATCTGCTACGGCTTCTGAAAACCAACCAAGTAAGTTTCACATCATAAAGCTTAAATCTGTCTACTACGATTTTCAACTTTTCCCATGATATCATTCATCTTTTTCCCCCCGTTTGCCAAAAACTTCATCGTGTCTATTAGCTGAATTGAGTCATGTGCGCCCCCGCGCCACACCACAGCAGGCAGCTGTCTCCATCCATCCCAGTGTGTCGAAAAAAGAAGCAAACGACATACAGTAAGCCGACGACTAACTTGGTGCATCCTTTCTCGGGTCTGGCTTGACGGCAGCGACCACGCTTGCTTGATTTTTTTGATTTTTTTAAGCTCGTCCCAGAAAGCAGTGAAGAAGCAAGCCTAATGCGTGTGTTCGCGTTTGCTTCCTTTCCTTCCTCGAGAGACGCCTACACAATCATGGGAAGCTAGAGGGGTTGTCGGGCGGCCGGATCGGGGGGCTCCGTTTTGAGAGTCACGGGTAAAACGCAACGACGAAAGGAAGGAGAAAAAAGATGGCTTTTGACTCGGGTTAAAAATGAAGGAAAACGTCAAAAGGATGGGGGGTTCTATTTGCGGAAGTTACAAAACACTTTTGGAGGTTGTGGGCTCGAGTACTGTACTCTGCTTTTTGGGAAGGTCGAGTAAACTAACTATAAAAAACTTACCATCAGGTGTGTTCAAACAGCTTTGAATCAAGCCCCGACCTGCGTCAGACGCTATCATCGGCTTCAACTTGTTCGTCGCGAAGGCATAGACGTGACCGGTTTCAGATGCGACTAGGAGCATGACCTGGGTACCCGTTAGAGTTGACAATTCGAACGCCTGAAGATAAAATTAACAATGAAATGACCAAAAAAGGCACAAAAGTCAGAAGTCAAAACGCACCTTCTTCATAATACCCGTCTTCCGCTTGCTAAAAGTCGTGTATCGTCTCAACTTGTTCCCGATGTACTCCATCTTGATCTTTACACGGCCCTTCGTCTTCTTCCCATTCGGCAACAGCGTGTTAGCGCCGCCGAGAATCGGCGATTCGGCACCACCTAACAGAGACGGGGTCACGGAGCCGGAGTTTGCCATCTGAAAACACACCAACTTCAGACAGCTCTTGCCATTTCACGGTGAGGTCAAATCAAATGGCTATCATTAAGGCAAGGCAAAAAATCATAATAAAACAACTATCTACGACGCGGAAATGAACGTAGATGGACATGGGTCGCAATAATTACAATGAAAAACAGAACAGTGGTTTTGGGCTGTGTCGACGTAAGACAAAAAAGCGTCTCCCGAAAGTCCTCCAACTCCAATTCCAAGGTTAAGTCGAGTCGACCTTCCGGGAACGTAAAATGTTTCAATAGGGGCCGGGGGACGTGTTTGCTTCTTCTTCCGAGCAGCGCGGCCATACTTGACAGGAAGAGTCAAAAAAGTTGAAACTCCTCAAGACTGGGGGAGTAGAAGGTAGGATAGAGCCTCTACAGGCTGAGGAGCGTGAGATGTTTGTGGTAGTCAGAGTGGGGTTCCAATAGGAAGCATCCCATCTCCTTCGAAACTAGCTAAAAGGAGTGCGAGCTCCTCTTTTGCGGCCGCCTGCGCGCCTGTCGCGCATTTCCGGAAGCGTCTCCGCCCCCCAGAAAAGGGTCCAAATGATCTATCCGACACCCATCTTTCCTTACAGTCGATCAAGTGAATGAAATAAGAACGTCTCATTCGGCTAAATCTAACTTTTTTGGGAAACTGCAAAACAGAAGTTGAAATTTGGATCGAGCGCGAACGAATTCGGAATGACTGCGACCACATTACACGCACAAGGATCTCCGTGAACATCTACAGTAACCCTGCGCACGGCGAACATGCCAAAAAAGCTGGTCCATCGCCCAGAATCGAGGCTAATGTGGTGATGGCGGGCTTGATTTCATCGAAATTTCGGACGAAGATAATGACGCCCTCGCCCCCTGTGCCTGTCTGGAAGTGAACACGACCACCGCCAAACATAATGAGGCCCAGATTTTCCAATGAAATCGTGTTTGGGAACACTTTTTTTCACGCAAAACGGATGACGGAAAACTTGAAACTCCTTTGATTTCGAAGCAGAGTCGTAAAAGATGCAGATACATGCAGGGATTCTGTAGAGAAGGCTATGCGTCACGAATATGGTAGATGGATGCATGAAGGGAAAAGCTTGGAAAAACACAAGCGGCTGCCTGGATTGTGGGACACGACTAACACGTCGATGTGTGCTTGTGCCCCTAAAAATCCGTCGAGATCCCTTAAAAAACGAGAATGGATGGGAGCGAGCTAGGGCTGCAGGCCACAAAGGGCGGGGTCTTTCTTCGGCACATCCGCGGATCGCTGCGATCTAAGGAAATCGTAAGCTCAGGGCCTCTGGCGGCAGTGGCTGGCCGCTTTTAGTGCCCTATGTTGGTGGGAAGACAACGCCGAGTGTGTCGGGATAAAGGAGGAGCAAAAAGGTCTTGATCACAGCCGCCGACGACACCCGAAAATGAGGATAGCGGCTTATAGCTACATAGCTATGTACCTATAGACATGGATCAGGTAGTCTAGTATACCTAGGTTGAAATGTGGGTATAAAAAAGACCTTCAAGCTTTAAAGGAAAAAAACCAGTGAGATGCGCGAGATCGTCAGCCAGCTTCGTCCTTATTTGTCTAAGAAGAAGCTGGATACAGCAGCCAGTCCATTACAAACGCCTCAGGCTAGCACATGGAGATTGCGAGAGGATGTGCTCATTCTCCTTTCAGTGCTTTCGGAATCCCGCATACAATACACAACGGAAAAGCCGAATGCACCTTTCAAGAGGACGAGACGCGATCACTCATTAAGGACTCTGCCTCAGGGCTGCGCGGAAGCACAGACTGTTTTGTTTCAAAAAGGAGTGTCTCTGTTGCATGCGCGCAACCGAGACCATCAGCCAGCCGCAGTCTTGGCTAATGTAAGGAAAGGATGCGATCACCAATTCCAGGCGCTTTTTGAGGATCGAAGACAAACGAAGCACGAAAAAAAGGAAAGTATATTTCAGCGCTTCCCGACGGACGGAAAGAGCACTAATCATAGGGATAATGAGCAATGCGAACGGGAGCCAGCCGCCAGCCAGCCTGAAGCAATGCAATATGGCTAAAGAAGGAAGATAGAGGCGATCGGGAGGGGAGACTAGCAAGGTGGACTTGGAAAGGTGGTTAAGAGGAGACTTTTAGGGTTATGGGGACATCCGCCGGAGCCAGGGACGAAAGACGGTGATCGATTCGATTTCAATTTGATTTGCATCCAAAAAACAGGGAGGGGTTGGGGTTCTTTGTCTGGAGATGGAGATTGGAATGTTGTTGTTAAATGGGGGAGGGCACAGCGAACGAACTATGGCACGGAAGTTCGAAAAGGTGTGCGAGATGGGTTGGCAAAAGAAAAAAAGCGACGTCGCCAAATCAGAGCATGACCGTCGTGGCCCAAAATGAAAACATCGCCGCACCGCGCTGGCAAGAAGACCCTTTCTCGGGGGTTACTTTTGTACAAAAAAGCAAAGATTACTATCTACTTTTGTGCTTCACGGGCAAGGGAAGGAAGCTTTTAGATGCAGGTTGTAACAAAGTTGGTCTTACTTACAAGCATTCGCCTAAAAACAACCATTTAGAGAGCTGACAATACAAAAACAAGCATTTAGAAAGTCAACTTGTGTTTCGTAACCTTTCCAATTAGCACCCAATCAACAAACAAAGAAACCCCAATCTGCCAACCACCCCAAAAACACATTCCAACCGCCATCCAAACTGTTTAAAATTCAACGACATCACTTCGCGCACCTGTTTGTCGTCTGTCGTCTCCCTTGTCTTTGGAGCAAGTAGTTTTTTCTGCCCTTTGCTAACTTCCGACTTCCGAGTTTACGGCCAGCTTCCGCGCAAGTCCGAGTCCGACCAAAACGGACTTCCGACGAACTTTCAACGTGCTTGATCGACTCCCTTGCTTTCGTAATGTGCTTTTTTGTAACAGCTTTACGCTCCTTTAGTCGATCGACCACCGTATTCCTCTTCCGGCAAGACGTTACGCATCAAATTTCGACTGAGCTTTTCCCCGGAAGCTTACATTCTTCCAAAAAAACAATCCATCTATCACCATTGTCAGGATGGGGGCCCATTGTTAAGCCACACCACCACAAAGGTGGGCCAAGGCATGATATCCCGAAAACTTTGCATTGCCGCAAAACACGGAGAACATCCTTGTTTTCAAAAAACGACGGAGACGATTTGGCATAGCCATGCAAGCAGTGCAGAGTTGGCTGTTGTGATGGAATGGGCTGGGATGCCCTCGAGGACTGGCATTCCATCGCCAAATGTAAAAAAAGTCTTTTCCACTCATTGGGATCGGGGGCTTAAAAGTAAGTCGAACGAAACAGAAAGACAAAGGCAGTAAGTAGGGGAAGGCTTGACTTGGCTCACACGTCCTTTTGAAAAAAAATGTGTGGAGATAGGCCCGATCCGTCAAATGGGGGCATTGCTTGCTTCCATTCCATCGTGACACACAAACCACGCTGATGGCATAGAAGCAAAAGCAAAGTAGAACGAAAACGGGATAACACGATCCACGCTGACATGCCTGAACAGGCGTGCCATTGGCAATAAACGGCAGCCATCGCATCTCCGTGTGCGTCATACGCGCCTGACTGATGAACATACTTGGGATCGGCTTGAAAGTACTCTTCTCTTTTTAGTGATCTCATAAAGCTCAAAGCAAAAAAGTGAAAAAATGGCTTTGCGAAATGGATATTTCATGCAAAAAAGCGACGAAGACAAACTTAACTGATCGCAAATGCTGACTTTAGCTAACTTAAGTAAGCTTTTGGGGCTTAATTTTTGAAAGATGAAAGAAAGTTGTAACAAAACAACGGTAAAAAACTGGATCTAGGCTCATTTCAGACGGACTTGCAACACCCTCAAAGAGGCAGACGGGGGGGTCATATTTGCGCAATAACAAGCTCTGAGGAGGTGCTTCAAACGACTCATCACCTTCCCCTTTGCTCAAAGTGCAAGGCCTTTTCGGAAGTCGAGAAGTAAGGGTGCAGCCGGACCAAGTTGGTCGTCGTAAGCTGCTAAGTTTGATTTTGAGTATCGCGCCTACATTTGGCCAGGCAATAAACCACATTTGGACCTGGACTGGCTTTGAAAAGGTTGTGGCTAGTGGCTGATTTCGAGTTTTTGTTTTGGGTAGTGATGGGTCATAGATGGAAGCTGGTTCACTGGGCTCATTGTCAGTGTTGATTCATAACAAATGACCGAAAACCGTTGGTCTTAGCCGAAATTGATGAGTGAATTGAGCGTTTTTGGTCGGAATTTCAAAAATGGGCACTGTGTGTCATCGATTGTGATTGACAAAAACGGCTAATATGAATTTTGAAAGACATGTTTATGAAATCAATTGCATTAGTCAGATCAAAGGTGGCATCACAATTCATGTAAATTATAGAAACGTCTTTATACACTGACCCATTTTCATTTTGAAAGTTGTTGAAAGCGTCATAGCCAACCGTAACCGCTTCAGACCGTCGAAAATGGCTAAAAACAAAAGTTTGTCAATTCATTTTTTTCAAAATGCGAAAAATGACGTTTGATTCTACTTTTGTAAAGTTTTTGTTCACTCTTTTTTTTGTTTTTTAGTCAAAGTTATGAGCATTAGTAGATGAAGATTGTTAGTCGATGCGTCCTAGAACTATATTGGTGTGTGTCCGATCGCGCAAGTCTCGAGACGCTAATTTTGACAAAAGCCAGCTTTGCTTGGTTTATGTGTCCAATGTATATAAAAAAGCGCGTATGTGACATTGTTCAACTTAATCGTTTGTATAATCCGCTATTACAGCTTACACCTAACTTTCAAAGATGCCCTACCCCATCACTTCCTTGCCTTATCCGTTCCGTCAACGCCTATAGCGTATACGCCAACTTCTGAGTCCAACCGAAGTTTTACGGCTTCAATTTGCCATAGGAAGTTTAAATGACAACAAGCATTTTCACCCTATCCAAATCTATCACAGCGTGGCTGAGTTAGGCATCCAGAAACAAAATAATGACACCGTTAAACTAAAATGGGTCAAGAATAAACGAATTTATGAGCATAATGGATCAAATTTGCTTACTGCAAATAATTTATATCTCAAAAACTTAGAAGAATCGGATCTATTTGACCCAGTATTCGCTTACGTTTGGCTAGAGAATATTTCAAAGCTGACAATTGACTACTGCACGATTAGTGAAAGTTTTCTGGCTAAACTATCGCAGAAAATGGTAAAAGTATCAGATCTCAGCGTTCATTCAGATTCAGATGACCAGTTTTTAAAAGATGGAGCAAAGTTTTCCGTAATTTTTGAAACTTTTCCATTAATTGAAGGCAGTGACTTTAAGTTTTCTTCGGTTCCGGGATGGGTCAAACACATGATTGATTATGGTAAAACGAACTTAAAGGAACTGTGCATGATAGATAACAACCCTTGGAATCTCTTTAGCTTTACAGCTGCCGAACTACATGAGTTTGTCAAGGTAAGTCAATCTTTGTTAGTTTACATTTCGTAATTTCAACGGTTTTAGGCACAAACAACTGAATTTGTATTGCGGATATTGTATATCGGTGTTTCAAAGGTTGCTATTATCGAATCTAGAGTGCTTCCACTGTTTGAGTTTTTTGTTGAGTTGCCAAGTCCCCCTGCAAGTCGTCTCAGTTTTTCGATTGATTTGTGGATTGAGAGTGAAAACCAGGAGCCCGTACAACGTATTTTTGCTATCCGTGATTAAGTTTGTACCATTCGATAAGTTTCATTCTTGTATTTTAAGTGTGTGAGCCAAACTTTTACGTATAACCAACTTTTTTATCAAAATTTCGTCAATAAAGAGGCAACTTTGCTTATTTTTCATGAAATTTTGTCGATCCTAGGCAAAATTCTTCATTTCCAACCCTCAAGTTAACATTGTTTAAGCTTTTAGCAACTGCTTGTATTATGCCAGCCGCAAAACGCTGTAAAATAAGCGTCATAAAGGAAAAAATGAGAAAAGCGTGAGCTGTATTTCAAGTACCAGAACGCAAAACCTGCAACCGTCGCACTTTTTTGCTTCTGGTACTCAAAATTCAGCACCTTGAAATTGCTAATTCATCATTTTTTCAGGCAAACACGACAAATTCAAAACTCCCTGACCTCACTTTAGATGACGGAAATGCAAAACTTTACAAACTTTCGGAGTTTTGTGGATGTTTTCTGAATTTTGCTAGTTTTTGGTGGACTTTGGTCGTTTTTAATCGGATTTTTGCACTGACAAATACCAACATAGTGCATATCTATTAACAAATTACTAAGTGAGAAACATAACAAAATATTGATATTTCGTCAAAAGACGTGCAACTTAGACAGTTTTTGGTGGAATTTTGGCGATCCTGGACAGAATTTTTTGTTTTCAACGTCCTAACTAACATTGCAGCAGTCTCTGAGAACTATCTGTATTGTGCCGCTTGCAGAATGCTGCAAAGTACGTGTTAAAAAAGTCGAAACAAGCAAAAACCTGAGCTGAATTTCGAGTACCAGAACGCAAAACGTGCAACTGTCGCACTTTTTTGCTTCTGGTACATGAAATTCAGCGCCCTACAATCGTCAATTTAGCAGTTTTAACGGCAAATTAAATGAATTTGGAACAACTAGGCATTATGTAAGGTGTCGCAAATGCTAAACTTCACCAAACTTTGGAAGTTAGTGGATCAAAGTTATTGCGAATTATACATTTATGAAATCAAATTGCAGTAGTCAGATAAATTACGGAAATCAATGATACAAAGATTGAAACTTTCATATACATATCACAGTTAATCAAATTTGAGTACAAACAGCAGCTCAAAGCTTACTTTTACCAGACTTCGTAGCCATCCGGTTGCGCTTGGCCGCGATTCGATCGTTCTGGACGTCGCGGAGGACCTTGTAGATGCCTTCGACTTCGCTGAGGATCTCGGGAATGTGTTCATTGACTTGCTGAAATGGAACGAATTCACTTTTAATGATACCAAAAACCAAAAGTATGTCAAAACCTACCGTAGTCGCCTTCTTGAACGCCTTCAAATGGGCCTCCACGAAGATGTGCGTTTCCCGACTGTCTCGGCTCCATTGCAGCAACTTTGAGACCACAGTGGCACTCTTTTCCGACTCGGCGGACAGCTTCTTGAGGGCCTGGACCAGCAGGTTCGACAGTTCTTTCGACTTGGCCACACGATCGAGGATCTTTGCGACTTCGAGGGTGGCATCGGGGTTGTTATCGACGAGAGTCGTATCACCGGCATGGGACAGCTCAGCCATGACACGTTGGAAGCCTTCGGAGTCGATCTTCTTCGCGGCTGTGATAGCGGACATGATGGATTCGTGGACAGTGGGGTCGATGGCTTCCGGGGGTTCGACGAGGGTCCTGAAAAGGGATGAATCGAACATGGAAAGTAGTTAAAATGACAAACTTACTCAGCACAGTCCTCATTTAGCGCCATCTCCGCAATACTCTTCAAATAGGCTTCGTAATTCGCGCACTTTTCAGCCATCAGCTCAAAATCGGCTTCTTCCGACGCACGAGTACGGTAATCAGCACCGAACTGGACCTCCATGTCGACGGTTTTCGCCTTTTTCGGGCTATCATCACCTCCTTCCGACTCATTGGCACATTTCTTGTTAAGCTTCATCATGATCTGCGTCTGCTTGTTGATGTCAGCTTGAGTTTCTTGAAGCTCTCTCAAAAGTGCCGCCGATTCGGCCTTGCATTCCTTCAACTCAGCTTGCAGTTGGCCAATTTTGACTTCCTGGGCCTCCTGGAACTTCTCCGTGGCCTCGAGCTCTTTCGAAAGAGCACCAAGTTGAACAAAAATCTCGCAGTTTGAGGGTACTTCATCGAGGTCGATGTCGGCTTCTGATTCACGGGCAGGGCGTGGTTTCATTCTGCTTCTGATTTCTTCAATGATCTCATCCCTGATCGCCACGCGAGAATTCGCCTCAGCCAATTGTGCCTCCATATCGGCCAGCTTTTCCTTCAATTCGACGACTTGGCTCTTGATCATGGCCGCTTCGGCTGTCACAATCGATCCGATTGATTGGTTACGGGAATGGGTCGTCAATGATGGCATGGCCGCGTCACTCATCGACTTTTCAGCCTCATCAGCGACGGCAAAGGCTTCATCGACGTCGGCGATGACGGCATTCAGCTTCAGATTGCTGATGGTGTTGACCAGTTCTCGCGAGACCGGATCCGTGTGGCCCTGGAGAGCTGTGTTCAATCTGTCGAGGAACGCAGCCGTGCACTGGAGCCGCGTGAACATCTCCTCAGAGGCGCGCTTCAGGCTGTCGTAGCCGTCCTTCGTGTACCGTACACCCGCTGCGTCCGAGGCTGTGTAGGTCGACCTTCGGCGGAACGAGTCATCCAAGTTGGCGAGATCGATGCTACAGTCATCATTGACATCGATGGGCAGACTGTCGGAGGACGACGTGTTGACGCCGGAGCTGAGGCCGCTGATGGGTCGGGTGTCGATGTCGCGTTGAAACGTGGGCTGAAAAAATGCAAATTTCAGCTTTTTTAAGTCTTTTTATATAAAAAATGTAAACCAACCTCATCAGTAATCACATTGTCCCTCTCGGCCTCAAAGTTGCCACCCATTTCGCCGACAGTGTAGGTCATCCTGCCGCCGTCAGCCGAGATGTCGAGGCTTTTGTTGGAAGTCATCACAGGTTGATGAAAGAGCGCGATTGCTGCAAAAAAGGTGCATGGGATGACGAAAAAACGACAGAAACATCAAATTCGCGATGATTTTGGATAAGAATAGTCAATTTTAACATAAAAACGCGAATTAGAAACAATTACAATGGAAGCATTGATTGGGACGGTCGCAAAAAAGCGTGGGCGAAAAAAGCGCAGCCGACTGTCGCAAAAACGGGGGCCTCGCTGCCAGACTACAACTCTTGTCGTTTGTATTGATCCGCCAGGGCACGCACCTGGCCGAGAAAAGTTGAAATGGACATGACTGGTTCGACCGCTTTTGTCAGCGCGCAAGTTTGGAGGATGCAGACAGTCAAATTACACTTTATTAAAATCAAAAATACACGTTTTAATTCCCAAAATTACAGTAATACGTATTAGCAACTAAGTCACATGACATTCTAATCGTGATATTATGTGTACCAAATTGGCAAACCAAGTCCAGACAGGTCGGAACTGGCGCGAGGGATGGTTTTTCCGGTAGAAGTGAACCCCGCTTTGACAACGCCAGCGATGACAGTGGGGTCGAGGGCCACAAAATCGGGCTGCTTCACGATGCCAGCATTTTTGTTGAACATTCGCCCGCAATCAGCTTGAAGCGATTCTCGGGAGTGTTGCCATGCATAGGCTGCGATGGGGGCGAAAGTTGGGACGGTCAAATTGGACTTTAGCCAGGCTTCGAGCTTGACCTGAAAAGTGATGATTACTAAAATTTGGCAAAAAAAGCCTGACGAAAACTTACAACAGCAGGTTGAATGTCGTACTTGTCGTAGAACCGAAGCATGTCAATGGCTTGCTCAACAGTATCCACTTTGAGGTCGACGCCGTAACAGTACTCGAGGGCGTTTTTGACAGTCGAGACGGAGAAGTCAGTGATCTTGACGATGCCAGTTCGTGATTCATGCGTTTCGGGACCAAACATCACTGTGAAGACTGGCGAGATCATGGAAAGGAAGCCGCGGTGGACCTTAAATTGACCATTTCAAAGTACAAAACTGCAAAAAATATGACCACAAACCTTGATTTCTTCGGTGCCAATGACGACCGTTGCATCCAAACAATGCGCCTTCGATTCATCAATCAACTCGTGGATCGTCAAACCAGCAAGTCCAGGCATGTGCTTGGGCTTGAAAACAACAGTACACTTGAATGTGTAGATAAGTTTAACATGAATATATAGACTTTCGCAAATGTCATTGAATCCATATACATCGCCGTCATTGAACTCTTCATTCAATGTTCCTAAAAAAGTTTTTTTTGGGAAACTTTGCGGTATAGAAATATAGAAAACATACTGATTTTCTTCGGAAAGGTACCGTATTCGCACTCAATTGTGGCATCCACAGTAGCGTCTCCGCCGACGACACGCACATACACTTCCATGTAACCTGTTTTTTTACTTCGACGAGCCGGGTAGACTTGGAGCGACCATTTTAGCCACGGGGCACCGGGAACGTCGCGCAGTTCAGATTCGACTTTGTTGAAGTTTGCGACCTCCAGAATAACCGTATCTTTGAGCAGGTTGGCCATCTGAAGTTACGAACTAGTTATGTAATGCCATACAAAAAGAAAAGATGACGGGACACGAAGTTCGCAAATGACGCGACGATAAACGTTTTTACTCAAAAATATGCAAAAATTGGAGTAAAAACAACATTGAAATAAAACTGGTGATAAAATATTCACCGAAATCAACATATTTGGTAACAGCGATCGATTACGCGTGAACAGTGACGTGAAAAGCGACATGACGAGATAGACCCTTGCTGCCAAACGACAACTCCTGTCGCTGGTATTGATTGAAACACTGACCAGGAAAAGGGCTCTTTCGAAATGAAACGCTCGCCATGCGCGCAAGTTGGCGACGTGCTAACTGACAGTCAGAACTTTATTGAACCCAAAATACAACACGAAACATGACAATTACATCAAAAAAAGCATCAACAAACACAAATCAAAAACTTAGGAATCGCCTCCGGGAATGGTGCGCCCGGTGGACGTGTAACCCGCTTTGACGACACCGGCGATGACGGAGGGGTCAAGGGCCACGAAGTCGGGATGGTCCACGATTTCCGCTCTGTTTTGATGAAACATGCGGCCACAGTCAGCCTGGAACGACAATCGGGAGTACTTCCAAGCGTAGGCAGCAATTGGAGAGAAGTTTTTGATGGTCATGTTGGCCTTCAACCAGGCTTCGAGCTTTGTCTGAAAGATGGAAATGTACAAAAAATGAAAGAGACATGAAGTGCGACTCACCATGAGCGGCTGCATGTCGTACTTATCATAGAACTGAAGCATGTCGACGACTTCTGCCGCATTCGTCATTCCGAGATCGGCTCCGTAACAGTAGTTGATGGCATTTTTGACAGTGGCAGCAGGGAAGTCTGTGATGTTGACGGTTCCGGTCTTGGACTCCTTCGTTTCGGGACTGAACATCGCGGTGAAAACGGGCGAGAGCATCGAAAGAAAGCCGCGGTGAATCTAAAACAAAAGCTTAAAAATGTAAAAGTTTTAATGACAAACCTTAATTTCTTCTGTGCCAACGACAATCGTCCCATTCGAAAAGTGTGGCTTCAATTCATCGATCAACTCGTGCACCATCAAAGGAGCCAGATTAGTTCCAGTGGGTTTGAACGTAGCGGTACAGGTAATTCGACAGGGGTATCCTTGCATTGTGGAATAGATACAACTGCAAAAATCTGTACATCCATGTTCATCGTCATCTTCGAATTCATGCGCCAACGTTTCTGAAAAACCAAAATCTTGTAAACGATGAGATAAGCATTTTTGCACTAAACACACTGTTGACATTATTATAGTAACCATGGCACCCTTGAAGTGTTGCATTCACATGGGCACCGCCACCGACGACACGGATATAAACTTCGATGAAACCGCCTGTATTGGTTTTCCCCCTAGGGTAGGCATGGAGCGACCATTTCAACCATGGGGCGCCAGGAACATCGCGTAGTTCCGATTCGGCATTGGCAACAGAGTTATGGATGGTCACGGTAACGCGATCTTGGAGAATTTCAGCCATCTGAAACTGAATTTGAAACAAAAAAGGTCAAATTTCAACGCTCAAAACAACGCAAAACACGAGCGAAGCAGTAACCACCCAACAAAAAGAAAAGCGTCGTCGTGTGCTTTTTTATGAAGGGTGGTTCACGACGCAAAAGTGCGCGCATATTTTTGAATCGCTGGCGGTCTTGTCCATGTGTGAATTACAAAATCGTCAACGACAGTTGAACCATTACTTCAAGGTGCCATCGACTTCTTCTACAAGGCAGATAAGTGCCTCATGGTACCGATCGAAGGCGTCTTTGCGGGTCGCTACGTAGTCTTCGGCACGTCCGATGCAAGATGCAATGACCTGAAATGTTGAACGATTGGATAGATCATTGACTTAAAGTGGCTTACAGCTTCGTTGGCATCGTTCACACTTTTTTACTTATAACTTGCTAACTATCGATCCAATCACAATGATACACACATTTATGAATTCCACGTATTGATGCGGTTCGGATACACCCATTTATTGCGTTGTTGCATAGGATCTTGACCTTACGAAGAGCTAAAAACACTGAAATTTGACAAAAAATCCCAGTTTTAAACTGCAGCTTACTAGCTATTAATTCTTTCAAACTTTAAGTCACGTTTTCGAGTTCGTCGTGTTCTTGCGATTCAGAATCACCTAATCAAAGTGGTCTAGCTCGAAATTTTTGCACTTACCAGAATCTGATTTTGCGAAAAGTCACCTATAAAACTTCACCTATCCAAAGTGGTCTAGCTCAAAATTTTTGCACTTACCAGAATCTGATTTTGCGAAAAATCACCTATAAAACGTTCTGGTAAATAGCCAAAACACAAACTACTGATCCCTGTAGATTGTTCAAGGTATTTTTGAATTCCACGTGTCCTAGATATGTCAAAACACCTGATTTGGGCAATATGAACCGATATCTTTGCACCTTCCGGGTCAAAAAACCATTGAAAGTAGCACTTTTTTACTCATAACTTGCTAACTATCGATCCAATTACAATGATACACACATTTATTTATTCTCACGTATTGATGCGGTTCGGATACACCCGTTTATTGCGTTGTTGCATAGGATCTGGATACTACGAAGAGCTAAAAACACCGAAATTTGACTAAAAATCCCACTTTTAAGCTGGCAGCTTACTAACTATTAATCCAATCAAAGTTTAAGTCGCGTTTTCGAGTTCGTCGTGTTTTTGCAATTCAGATTCACCTATCCAAAGTGGTCTAGCTCAAAATTTTTGCATTTACCAGAATCTGATTTTGCGAAAAGTCACCTATAAAACGTTCTGGTAAATAGCCAAAACACAAACTACTGATCCCTATAGATTGCTCAAGGTATTTTTGAATTCTACGTGTCTCAGACATGTCAAAACACCTGATTAAGGCAATATGAACCGATATCTTTGCACCTTCAGGATCAAAAAACCACTGAAAGTAGTACTTTTTTACTCATAACTTGCTAACTATCGATCCAATTACAACGATACACACATTTATTTATTCCACGTATTGATGCGGTTCGGATACACCTGTTTATTGCGCTGTTTCATAGGATCTTAACCTTACGAAGAGCTAAAAACACTGAAATTTAACTAAAAATCCCAGTTTTAAGCTGCAGCTTACTAACTATTAATATTTTCGAAGTTTAAGTAGCGTTTTCGAGTTCGTGTTCTTGCGATTTAGAATCACCTAATCAAAGTGGTCTAGCTCAAAATTTTTGCACCTACCAGAAGCTGATTTTGCGAAAAGACACTTTTAAAACGTTCTGGTAAGCAAACCAAAGAAGTTCTAACACCGTAAACAGGAGGAGTACTTTTGTCTACATTTTCATAACGATCATGCTTATTTTTAACTCAAACATTTATTGTAAACTTTTATAAAAGCTTGTGAATCGATAGCGCAAAATTTTTATACCCACAGTATGAGCCAGCTAGTACTCATCTTTGAAATCTCCGATGTATTTGACGTCGTATTGATAGGTGTTGAACATCATGTTAGAATCCGTTTTGCATCGTGCAATGTTGTTCCTGGTTTCCGTCGGTGAGCAACAACATAAATATCGCATCCGGGTGCCGCTCTGGACAAGGTGGCACTTGTCTTTGGCTTCTTCTACAAGGCAGATAAGTGCCTCATGGTACCGATCGAAGGCGTCTTTGCGGGTCGCTACGTAGTCTTCGGCACGTCCGATGCAAGATGCAATGACCTGAAATGTTGAACGATTGGATAGATCATTGACTTAAAGTGGCTTACAGCTTCGTTGGCATCGTTCAATCCATTGAGGTGGAAGCAACCGTGGCCACCCGGATAGCATCGCCGAGTTACTTTGCCAACATGACCAATATTGCTTTGATCACACATATCAGCACTTACGTTGACGTCTTGAGGAAGCTTTTGTACAGGTTCATCAGGATCCAGGGTAACGGCGGCCTCTTCTTCAGTTTTGTTTTCCTTGTCAAGGTTGTTTACGATGGACATTACGTTGGAGTGATGGCATTCGTGGTCGATGTGGGACATGTTGCTACTGGCTGTGTAGCAACATGTGAGATTTCTGTCGCCGCCCTTTCCTTTAAATTTGTAGCAGTCATCAGACCTGGGATACACGTGCTGAAAATTTTCTTGATAAACCTGTTAAAAACCTTCACAAACTTACCCCAAAAACGACGTTGACTACTTTCTTATTCCGGACAGACCTGATTTGCAAGTCAAGTTTACAGTGTAGCCCGATGACTTGCGTTGTGTTGATCGGCGGCAGTTCATCGATGACGGCAGCATCGGTAGTAAAACTCATGCTGCCGGTTTCGCATCGCGGGACAGCAGTGTTATCGATTGCTTTGTTGACGATGCTTTCATGTAGAAAGCTGAAGAAAAAATCGTCAAAAGCATGGTCGCACATTTGGGCTGCACAGGTAATGGCGTAGTACTGTCGGTCGTAATGATGGAATTGTTCGGGGCAGCTATCGTCAACATTTTTGTTGACCAAAAATGCGAGAGAAACGTCGTAAACGGTCGTTGCGGTTTGCGACGAATAGAGATGAACGCTGTAACAACCAATTTTTCACTAGAAAAATCACTCAAAACTAAACTTACAATTCACTCTTTTCCATTTCAAACCACACAATTGAACTTCTGATCCATTGATTGTTGGCCCGGTAGAAAATGACGGTACATCCGTTCTTTTCTTGGTCCTCACCATAGCTCCATCGGCACTGTAAAAAGTAAAGTAGTATACGCAAATTTGTAGACTTAAAAGTACCCGTCGAACATTACTCGCCAAACCAGCTTGAAGGCTACAAAAATAGTTGCCGCTACAGCATCCGATGTGAATGACGTCAACGGATATGTCTTTGCACTCAGTAGCATAACGGGTGCTACAATCCCACGACTTGTCAAAATGCATTGTCGGATTAGACGTTATGGTCAACGCTTGACGGTGTTCGAACGAGTCATCGGCAACAACTGGCAGCACGCGTTTGTACTCCTTGACAGCTGTAAATGGACACTGGGAAGCGAAATAAAAGCTTGTTGAGTCGCCAGATAATGCGCCATCCAAACAGATCGTTTTTTTGTTCTTGACTGCGTCCGTGACCTCTTTGCAGTTTGGATCATTCTGGCCATTGCAACAACAGCCATACATTATGACCTTTTTTTCATTGTTGAAGACCTTGTGTCGACATCCCGTTTTGTAATCGCTGGGAAGCTGAAAAATAAAAATTTAACTTTGCGAGTAAATTTTATATAAGCAAACTTACTAGCCAGGAATTATTTTTAATCAGGGAGCACAGCACGTAGTCGAATTCAGTCATAAAATCAAGAGTAGGCGTATCCGATTTTGCGAGACCTCGGAGCGTTGCGTAATCTGGATATTGTGAGCCAAGGAATGGACCATAATACGCGTTTTTGACGGTCGTTTCCACTTTTCCATCGATTTCTTCAAAGGCAGCGTAGTTTACGTAGTAGCAAGCTTTCTGATTGGGGATGACGGCCTGAAACTTCACGTTAACTTTGTTTTAAATTAACACACGCTTACGGTAGGATTTCCATTTAAGCCAACACAATCAGCCGATGACGCTTTGTCCGCGGGCGCAATTAACGTTCTTGGCATCCGAGCTATGTATTGAGCATGCATCCATGAAGACAGTAAATGATCAGGAAAGTCCAAAACGTCGTCGTGCTTCATGTAATCATCGTGGAACACACACAGGGTAAGCGCATCCTTGGTAGTTCCGTTAAATATAAACGGGACAACAATAAAATCGTAGGTGTTTATCGGGACTTTGGTGCAGATACAGGCTGTTTTTAGAAGAACTTCGCTGGTGGCTTTATCATTGTCCGGCTCAGAGTATGCGCGGAAATCTGCCACATCGAACGACGGGATTCTTCCAAAAGTGTGCGGATTGATGTAAAAGTCTAAACGAAACTTTGTAATAGCCGTTGATATGTTCTTAAGACTCACATGCCATCATCATATTGCCTTTCTCTTCCATGTTTCTCTTGCAGTTGGATAAATAACTGTCAACGGCATCGTCAAACGTCGAATCTTCGGCACAACCGACACCGCAAAAGAACAGAGTGAAGAACACGGGCAACCATAGCATGGCAAACAAAACACACGACTGAACTTTTACTCTTATCGTTTATAGGATCATTGCCTATTTATCTATGCAAATTATACGTGAAAAACTATCGATACAATTAGGTTCCTAGTTACAAACACAAGACTTTGTTTCTGATTATTCCGTTTTTTTGCTTTTAAGCAACAAATCTCTACGCGAATAGGTTTTGTTTCAACAGTGTTTTGCACGGCGAATGGTAGTTTCATGCAATGCTTCCCATTTGCCCTTCTTATTTTTGTCTATGTTTGTGTATTTTATTCTTATTGTTAAACGTTGATTGTTGGCAGGTACTACAGTATGGTAGAGTAAACATACTAGATCCAGTTACAAACGTTCCGGACCCTAAATGGCACTTTTTTCATATTTGTGAAACCCGTGGAGATCACTAGTAAGTTTTGGCGATAAATTTTTATGCAAACGTTAAACTAATTATTTAAGTGCTACCGAACTGACACCAAATGCTCCTGTTCTTCGATATTGTGCAATGGACGAACTGTATAAAATATATATTAAAAATGGTCAACCGCGATTTGAATTATTAATTTTAATGCATCATACAAAGGGCGAACATCTAGTAAATTTTACTTATGACGACAAAAGCGTTTATTGGAACAAAAAGTTCCTTTTCAAATGTAAAATTTGGAGTGTTCCCGGTGGTAGGACAGAATTTTATATACGAACAGATAGACAAGGAGGATTTGAACTTTGGGCAGATGCTGAAAGGTAAAGCTTTGCGATACGTTGCACAATCTTTAAACAACGTTGAAGCCATTCGACATATTCGATTGACAACGGTTCTGTTGGACATCCAGAACATGAATATCTATATGTTATGTCAGGAGAATATCGTTGTTATGAAATAAAAGTAAAAGTTGCTGTTGGACGTGTCAATTTTACAGTGGTAAGTGTGTTTTGGTTGACAGAAACGTGCTTATAACACTGTTCACTACTATAGTATCAACAATGGACCGGCTTTCCTACAGAACCTTACGATGATACTTTTTTTGAAACTACTACAACTACTACCACCACTGTTGCTACGAGTACATCCAACACGTCTGTTTGGTTTTTAAATGACAAAACAACCATCTTTTAATTTTATTAATTTTAGCAAAAGTCACGAAGAAAGCGAAACAACTAAGCAATCAATAGTTAACAAGGCGTCGACCATGCTTGGGTTGATCTATGCGGTTTGCGGCATTTTGGTTCTGATTGCGGCTGCACTTTTATTCTTTCTGGGGTTCCGACTTGGCAAATGTTTCGCGAGAAAACAAGCACTGAAAAAAGGATTACTGGTCAGGAAGTTTAACATAATAATTGTCAGCAATATTACTTGTTTTTTTTAGAAAAGTGGTGTGAAAGAGTCCAACGCATCTGAAACGGTTAGTGATACAGGTGCGATCACGCCGGATGCTTCAACCAACCCAGTCGAATCCACGAAAACGCTGACAAAAGCCGTAGCAATTACTCCGACCACAAAGACCAACACTGAAAAGAATGCGACAAAAGGCAAACCGACTAAACCCAGAACGCCGACAACCCCAACCACAAATAACGAAACTCAATCGTCCGCAGTGCCAACGGAGTCGCTGTTATTATCCAACAAGTCTAACAGACCTGTATAAATTCAAATTTATAAATCAAGAAAAAACAGAAACAACAAATAAAAACAAGAAAAACTCAGCGGATAACGTCAAGGCACCGTAACTAAGGTCAGAGGGTTTTAAACCCGTTAAGTTTAAAGCTGAAACCGTTCAACTTCAATTTGACCGAAAATCCCACTTAAACAATTTGAACTGACATCTTTGCACACTCCGGGCCAAAAAACCACTGAAAGTAGCACTTTTTTACTCATAACTTGCTAACTATTGATCCAATCACAAGAATACACACATTTATGAATTCTACGTGTTTCTGCGGTTCGGATACACCAGTTTATTGCGCCGTGGCATAGGGTCTTGACACTACAAAGGGCTAAAAACACCGAAATTTGACCGAAAATGCCACTTTTAAGCTGGCAGCTTACTAACTATCTAGCCAATCAAAGTTTAAGTCGTGTTTTCGAATTCGTCGTGTTCTCGCGATTTAGAATCATTTATCCAAAGTGGTCTAGCTCAAAATTTTTGCACTTACCAGAACCACGTGTCCTAGACATGTCAAAACACTTGATTTGGGCAATATGAACTGATACCTTTGCACACTCCGGGCCAAAAAACCAGTGAAAGTAGCACCTTTTTACTCATAACTTGCTTACTATTGATCCAATCACAATAATACACTTATTTATGAAATCCACGTGTTTATGCGGTTCGGATACACTAGTTTATTGCGCCGTGGCATAGGATCTGGACATTACGAAGGGCTAAAAACACCGAAACATGACCAAAAATCCCACTCTTAACCTGGCAGCTTACTAACTATTTAGTCTCTCTTGTAGTTTGGTTTTCAGCCAGTGATGTCCATCGAAGAGCCCTTTTCGGTCTGGGATGACTATTCGATGGGCGATCCCGGCTGGTAGATGGCCCAGCGCCGGCTTGAAAAAACCACTGAAAGTACCAACTTTTTACTCATAACTTGCTAACTATTGATCCATTCACAATGATACACACATTTATGAATTCCACGTGTTTTTGCGGTTCGGATACACCAGTTTATTGCGCCGTGGCATAGGGTCCTGACACTACAAAAGGCTTAAAACTCCAAAATTTGACCAAAAATCCCGCTTTTAAGCTGGCAGCTTACTAACTATCTAGCCAATCAAAGTTTAAGTCGTGTTTTCGAATTCGTCGTGTTCTCGCGATTCAGAATCACTTATCCAAAGTGGTCTAGCTCAAAATTTTTGCACTTACCAGAACCTGATTTTGCGAAAAGTCACCTATAAAACGTTCTGGTAAGTAGCTAACTCACAAACTACTGATCCCTGTGGATTGCTTATAGTATTTTTGAATTCCACGTGTCCTAGACATGTCAAAACACTTGATTTGGGCAATATGAACTGATACCTTTGCACACTCCGGGCCAAAATACCACTGAAAGTAACACTTTTTTACTCATAACTTGCTAACTATTGATCCAATCACAATGATACAGACATTTATGAATTCCGCCTGTTTATGCGGTTCGGATACACTAGTTTATTGCGCCGTGGCATAGGATCTTGACACTACGAAGGGCTAAAAACACCGAAATTTGACCGAAAATGCCACTTTTAAGCTGGCAGCTTACTAACTATCTAGCCAATCAAAGTTTAAGTCGTGTTTTCGAATTCGTCGTGTTCTCGCGATACAGATGCACTTATCCAAAGTGGTCTAGCTCAAAATTTTTGCACTTACCAGAACCTGATTTTGCGAAAAGTCACCTATAAAACGTTCTGGTAAGTAGCTAAATCACAAACTACTGACCCCTGTAGAATGCTTATAGTATTTTTGAATTCCACGTGTCCTAGACATGTCAAAACACTTGATTTGGGCAATATGAACTGATACCTTTGCACACTCCGGGCCAAAAAACCAGTGAAAGTAGCACCTTTTTACTCATAACTTGCTTACTATTGATCCAATCACAATAATACACTTATTTATGAAATCCACGTGTTTATGCGGTTCGGATACACTAGTTTATTGCGCCGTGGCATAGGATCTTGACACTACGAAGGGCTAAAAACACCAAAATTTGACCGAAAATGCCACTTTTAAGCTGGCAGCTTACTAACTATCTAGCCAATCAAAGTTTAAGTCGTGTTTTCGAATTCGTCGTGTTCTCGCGATACAGATGCACTTATCCAAAGTGGTCTAGCTCAAAATTTTTGCACTTACCAGAACCTGATTTTGCGAAAAGTCACCTATAAAACGTTCTGGTAAGTAGCTAAATCACAAACTACTGACCCCTGTAGAACGCTTATAGTATTTTTGAATTCCACGTGTCCTAGACATGTCAAAACACTTGATTTGGGCAATATGAACTGATACCTTTGCACACTCCGGGCCAAAAAACCAGTGAAAGTAGCACCTTTTTACTCATAACTTGCTTACTATTATCCAATCACAATAATACACTTATTTATGAATTCCACGTGTTTCTGCGGTTCGGATACACCAGTTTATTGCGCCGTGGCATAGGATCTTGACACTACGAAGGGCTAAAAACACCGAAATTTGACCGAAAATGCCACTTTTAAGCTGGCAGCTTACTAACTATCTGGCCAATCAAAGTTTAAGTCGTGTTTTCGAATTCGTCGTGTTCTCGCGATACAGATGCACTTATCCAAAGTGGTCTAGCTCAAAATTTTTGCACTTACCAGAACCTGATTTTGCGAAAAGTCACCTATAAAACGTTCTGGTAAGTAGCTAAATCACAAACTACTGACCCCTGTAGAATGCTTATAGTATTTTTGAATTCCACGTGTCCTAGACATGTCAAAACACTTGATTTGGGCAATATGAACTGATACCTTTGCACACTCCGGGCCAAAATACCACTGAAAGTAGCACCTTTTTACTCATAACTTGCTTACTATTGATCCAATCACAATAATACACTTATTTATGAAATCCACGTGTTTATGCGGTTCGGATACACTAGTTTATTGCGCCGTGGCATAGGATCTGGACATTACGAAGGGCTAAAAACACCGAAACATGACCAAAAATCCCACTCTTAACCTGGCAGCTTACTAACTATTTAGTCTCTCTTGTAGTTTGGTTTTCAGCCAGTGATGTCCATCTAAGAGCCCTTTTCGGTCTGGAATGACTATTCAATGGGCGATCCCGGCTGATTGCTGGCCCAGCGCCGGCTTGAAAGACACGCACGCTCTTCGAAATCACGAGTAAATTCCTCGTTTTGTGCGGGCGTGTTTCCTTTTTGTTGTTTGGCATTGAGCCAGTGATGTCCATCGAAGAGCCCTTTTCGGTCTGGGATGACTATTCGATGGGCGATCCCGGCTGGTAGATGGCCCAGCGCCGGCTTGAAAAAACCACTGAAAGTACCAACTTTTTACTCATAACTTGCTAACTATTGATCCATTCACAATGATACACACATTTATGAATTCCACGTGTTTTTGCGGTTCGGATACACCAGTTTATTGCGCCGTGGCATAGGGTCTTGACACTACGAAAGGCTTAAAACTCCAAAATTTGACCAAAAATCCCGCTTTTAAGCTGGCAGCTTACTAACTATCTAGCCAATCAAAGTTTAAGTCGTGTTTTCGAATTCGTCGTGTTCTCGCGATTCAGAATCACTTATCCAAAGCGGTCTATCACAAAATTTTTTCACTTACCAGAACCTGATTTTGCGAAAAGTCACCTATAAAACGTTCTGGTAAGTAGCTAACTCACAAACTACTGTTCCCTGTGGATTGCTTATAGTATTTTTGAAATCCACGTGTCCTAGACATGTCAAAACACTTGATTTGGGCAATATGAACTGATACCTTTGCACACTCCGGGCCAAAATACCACTGAAAGTAACACTTTTTTACTCATAACTTGCTAACTATTGATCCAATCACAATGATACAGACATTTATGAATTCCGCCTGTTTATGCGGTTCGGATACACTAGTTTATTGCGCCGTGGCATAGGATCTTGACACTACGAAGGGCTAAAAACACCGAAATTTGACCGAAAATGCCACTTTTAAGCTGGCAGCTTACTAACTATCTGGCCAATCAAAGTTTAAGTCGTGTTTTCGAATTCGTCGTGTTCTCGCGATACAGATGCACTTATCCAAAGTGGTCTAGCTCAAAATTTTTGCACTTACCAGAACCTGATTTTGCGAAAAGTCACCTATAAAACGTTCTGGTAAGTAGCTAAATCACAAACTACTGACCCCTGTAGAATGCTTATAGTATTTTTGAATTCCACGTGTCCTAGACATGTCAAAACACTTGATTTGGGCAATATGAACTGATACCTTTGCACACTCCGGGCCAAAATACCACTGAAAGTAGCACTTTTTTACTCATAACTTGCTAACTATTGATCCATTCACAATGAGACACACATTTATGAATTCCACGTGTTTCTGCGGTTCGGATACACTAGTTTATTGCGCCGTGGCATAGGATCTTGACACTACGAAGGGCTAAAAACACCGAAATTTGACCGAAAATGCCACTTTTAAGCTGGCAGCTTACTAACTATCTAGCCAATCAAAGTTTAAGTCGTGTTTTCGAATTCGTCGTGTTCTCGCGATACAGAATCACTTATCCAAAGTGGTCTAGCACAAAATTTTTGCACTTACCAGAACCTGATTTTGCGAAAAGTCACCTATAAAACGTTCTGGTAAGTAGCTTAATTACAAACTACTGATCCCTATGGATTGCTTATAATATTTTTGAATTCCACGTGTCCTAGACATGTCAAAACACTTGATTTAGGCAATATGAACTGATACCTTTGCACACTCTGGGCCAAAAAACCACTGAAAGTAGCACCTTTTTACTCATAACTTGCTAACTATTGATCCAATCACAATGATACACTTATTTATGAAATCCACGTGTTTCTGCGGTTTGGATACACTAGTTTATTGCGCCGTGGCATAGGGTCTTGACACTACGAAAGGGTTAAAACTCCAAAATTTGACCAAAAATCCCGCTTTTAAGCTGGCAGCTTACTAACTATCTAGCCAATCAAAGTTTAAGTCGTGTTTTCGAATTCGTCGTGTTCTCGCGATTCAGAATCACTTATCCAAAGTGGTCTAGCACAAAATTTTTGCACTTACCAGAACCTGATTTTGCGAAAAGTCACCTATAAAACGTTCTGGTAAGTAGCTAACTCACAAACTACTGATCCCTGTGGATTGCTTGGAGTATTTTTGAATTCCACGTGTCCTAGACATGTCAAAACACCTGATTTGGGCAATATGAACTGATACCTTTGCACACTCCGGGCCAAAAAACCATTGAAAGTAGCACTTTTTTACTCATAACTTGCTAACTATTGATCCAATCACAATGATATACTTATTTATGAATTCCACGTGTTTCTGCGGTTCGGATACACCAGTTTATTGCGCCGTGGCATAGGGTCTTGACACTACGAAAGGCTTAAAACTCCAAAATTTGACCAAAAATCCCGCTTTTAAGCTGGCAGCTTACTAACTATCTAGCCAATCAAAGTTTAAGTCGTGTTTTCGAATTCGTCGTGTTCTCGCGATTCAGAATCACTTATCCAAAGTGGTCTAGCTCAAAATTTTTGCACTTACCAGAACCTGATTTTGCGAAAAGTCACCTATAAAACGTTCTGGTAAGTAGCTAACTCACAAACTACTGATCCCTGTGGATTGCTTATAGTATTTTTGAATTCCACGTGTCTTAGACATGTCAAAACACTTGATTTGGGCAATATGAACTGATACCTTTGCACACTCCGGGCCAAAATACCACTGAAAGTAGCACCTTTTTACTCATAACTTGCTTACTATTGATCCAATCACAATAATACACTTATTTATGAAATCCACGTGTTTATGCGGTTCGGATACACTAGTTTATTGCGCCTTGGCATAGGATCTGGACACTACGAAGGGCTAAAAACACCGAAATTTGACCGAAAATGCCACTTTTAAGCTGGCAGCTTACTAACTATCTGGCCAATCAAAGTTTAAGTCGTGTTTTCGAATTCGTCGTGTTCTCGCGATACAGATGCACTTATCCAAAGTGGTCTAGCTCAAAATTTTTGCACTTACCAGAACCTGATTTTGCGAAAAGTCACCTATAAAACGTTCTGGTAAGTAGCTAACTCACAAACTACTGTTCCCTGTGGATTGCTTATAGTATTTTTGAATTCCACGTGTCCTAGACATGTCAAAACACTTGATTTGGGCAATATGAACTGATACCTTTGCACACTCCGGGCCAAAAAACCATTGAAAGTAGCACTTTTTTACTCATAACTTGCTAACTATTGATCCAATCACAATGATATACTTATTTATGAATTCCACGTGTTTCTGCGGTTCGGATACACCAGTTTATTGCGCCGTGGCATAGGGTCTTGACACTACGAAAGGCTTAAAACTCCAAAATTTGACCAAAAATCCCGCTTTTAAGCTGGCAGCTTACTAACTATCTAGCCAATCAAAGTTTAAGTCGTGTTTTCGAATTCGTCGTGTTCTCGCGATTCAGAATCACTTATCCAAAGTGGTCTAGCTCAAAATTTTTGCACTTACCAGAACCTGATTTTGCGAAAAGTCACCTATAAAACGTTCTGGTAAGTAGCTAACTCACAAACTACTGTTCCCTGTGGATTGCTTATAATATTTTTGAATTCCACGTGTCCTAGACATGTCAAAACACTTGATTTGGGCAATATGAACTGATACCTTTGCACACTCCGGGCCAAAATACCACTGAAAGTAGCACTTTTTTACTCATAACTTGCTAACTATTGATCCAATCACAATGAATCACACATTTATGAATTCCACGTGTTTCTGCGGTTCGGAAACACCAGTTTATTGCGCCGTGGCATAGGATCTGGACATTACGAAGGGCTAAAAACACCGAAACATGACCAAAAATCCCACTCTTAACCTGGCAGCTTACTAACTATTTAGTATCTCTTGTAGTTTGGTTTTCAGCCAGTGATGTCCATCGAAGAGCCCTTTTCGGTCTGGAATGACTATTCAATGAGCGATCCCGGCTGATTGCTGGCCCAGCGCCGGCTTGAAAGACACGCACGCTCTCCGAAATCACGAGTAAATCCCTCGTTTTGTGCGGGCGTGTTTCCTTTTTGTTGTTTGGCATTGAGCCAGTGATGTCCATCGAAGAGCCCTTTTCGGTCTGGGATAACTATTCAATGGGCGATCCTGGACAACTGATGGCCCAGCGCCGGCTTGAAAGACACGCACGCTCTCCAAAATCACGAGTAAATGCCTCGTTTTGTGCGGCCGTGTACTCTTTGTGTAGTCTGGTCCGGAGCCAGTGATGTCCATCTAAGAGCCCTTTTCGGTCTGGGATGACTATTCGATGGGCGATCCCGGCTGGTAGATGGCCCAGCGCCGGCTTGAAAAAACCACTGAAAGTACCAACTTTTTACTCATAACTTGCTAACTATTGATCCATTCACAATGATACACACATTTATGAATTCCACGTGTTTTTGCGGTTCGGATACACCAGTTTATTGCGCCGTGGCATAGGGTCTTGACACTACGAAAGGCTTAAAACTCCAAAATTTGACCAAAAATCCCGCTTTTAAGCTGGCAGCTTACTAACTATCTAGCCAATCAAAGTTTAAGTCGTGTTTTCAAATTCGTTGTGTTCTCGCGATTCAGAATCACTTATCTAAAGCGGTCTAGCACAAAATTTTTGCACTTACCAGAACCTGATTTTGCGAAAAGTTACCTATAAAACGTTCTGGTAAGTAGCTAACTCACAAACTACTGTTCCCTGTGGATTGCTTATAGTATTTTTGAATTCCGCGTGTCCTAGACATGTCAAAACACTTGATTTGGGCAATATGAACTGATACCTTTGCACACTCCGGGCCAAAATACCACTGAAAGTAGCACTTTTTTACTCATAACTTGCTAACTATTGATCCAATCACAATGAATCACACATTTTTGAATTCCACGTGTTTCTGCGGTTCGGATACACCAGTTTATTGCGCCGTGGCATAGGGTCCTGACACTACAAAAGGCTTAAAACTCCAAAATTTGACCAAAAATCCCGCTTTTAAGCTGGCAGCTTACTAACTATCTAGCCAATCAAAGTTTAAGTCGTGTTTTCGAATTCGTCGTGTTCTCGCGATTCAGAATCACTTATCTAAAGCGGTCTAGCACAAAATTTTTGCACTTACCAGAACCTGATTTTGCGAAAAGTTACCTATAAAACGTTCTGGTAAGTAGCTAACTCACAAACTACTGTTCCCTGTGGATTGCTTATAGTATTTTTGAATTCCGCGTGTCCTAGACATGTCAAAACACTTGATTTGGGCAATATGAACTGATACCTTTGCACACTCCGGGCCAAAATACCACTGAAAGTAGCACTTTTTTACTCATAACTTGCTAACTATTGATCCAATCACAATGAATCACACATTTTTGAATTCCACGTGTTTCTGCGGTTCGGATACACCAGTTTATTGCGCCGTGGCATAGGGTCCTGACACTACAAAAGGCTTAAAACTCCAAAATTTGACCAAAAATCCCGCTTTTAAGCTGGCAGCTTACTAACTATCTAGCCAATCAAAGTTTAAGTCGTGTTTTCGAATTCGTCGTGTTCTCGCGATTCAGAATCACTTATCCAAAGTGGTCTAGCTCAAAATTTTTGCACTTACCAGAACCTGATTTTGCGAAAAGTCACCTATAAAACGTTCTGGTAAGTAGCTAACTCACAAACTACTGTTCCCTGTGGATTGCTTATAGTATTTTTGAATTCCGCGTGTCCTAGACATGTCAAAACACTTGATTTGGGCAATATGAACTGATACCTTTGCACACTCCGGGCCAAAAAACCACTGAAAGTACCAACTTTTTACTCATAACTTGCTTACTATTGATCCATTCACAATGATACACACATTTATGAATTCCACGTGTTTTTGCGGTTCGGATACACCAGTTTATTGCGCCGTGGCATAGGGTCCTGACACTACAAAAGGCTTAAAACTCCAAAATTTGACCAAAAATCCCGCTTTTAAGCTGGCAGCTTACTAACTATCTAGCCAATCAAAGTTTAAGTCGTGTTTTCGAATTCGTCGTGTTCTCGCGATTCAGAATCACTTATCCAAAGTGGTCTAGCTCAAAATTTTTGCACTTACCAGAACCTGATTTTGCGAAAAGTCACCTATAAAACGTTCTGGTAAGTAGCTAACTCACAAACTACTGTTCCCTGTGGATTGCTTATAGTATTTTTGAATTCCGCGTGTCCTAGACATGTCAAAACACTTGATTTGGGCAATATGAACTGATACCTTTGCACACTCCGGGCCAAAAAACCACTGAAAGTACCAACTTTTTACTCATAACTTGCTTACTATTGATCCATTCACAATGATACACACATTTATGAATTCCACGTGTTTTTGCGGTTCGGATACACCAGTTTATTGCGCCGTGGCATAGGGTCCTGACACTACAAAAGGCTTAAAACTCCAAAATTTGACCAAAAATCCCGCTTTTAAGCTGGCAGCTTACTAACTATCTAGCCAATCAAAGTTTAAGTCGTGTTTTCGAATTCGTCGTGTTCTCGCGATTCAGAATCACTTATCCAAAGTGGTCTAGCTCAAAATTTTTGCACTTACCAGAACCTGATTTTGCGAAAAGTCACCTATAAAACGTTCTGGTAAGTAGCTAACTCACAAACTACTGTTCCCTGTGGATTGCTTATAGTATTTTTGAATTCCGCGTGTCCTAGACATGTCAAAACACTTGATTTGGGCAATATGAACTGATACCTTTGCACACTCCGGGCCAAAAAACCACTGAAAGTAACAACTTTTTACTCATAACTTGCTTACTATTGATCCATTCACAATGATACACACATTTATGAATTCCACGTGTTTTTGCGGTTCGGATACACCAGTTTATTGCGCCGTGGCATAGGGTCCTGACACTACAAAAGGCTTAAAACTCCAAAATTTGACCAAAAATCCCGCTTTTAAGCTGGCAGCTTACTAACTATCTAGCCAATCATAGTTTAAGTCGTGTTTTCGAATTCGTCGTGTTCTCGCAATTCAGAATCACTTATCCAAAGTGGTCTAGCTCAAAATTTTTGCACTTACCAGAACCTGATTTTGCGAAAAGTTACCTATAAAACGTTCTGGTAAGTAGCTTAATTACAAACTACTGATCCCTGTGGATTGCTTATAGTATTTTTGAATTCCACGTGTCCTAGACATGACAAAACACTTGATTTGGGCAATATGAACTGATACCTTTGCACACTCCGGGCCAAAATACCACTGAAAGTAACACTTTTTTACTCATAACTTGCTAACTATTGATTCAATCACAATGATATACTTATTTATGAATTCCACGTGTTTATGCGGTTCGGATACAACAGTTTATTGCGCCGTGGCATAGGATCTTGACACTACGAAGGGCTGAAAACACCGAAATTTGACCGAAAATGTCAATTTTAAGCTGGCAGCTTACTAACTTTCTAGCCAATCAAAGTTTAAATCGTGTTTTCGAATTCGTCGCGTTCTCGCGATTCAGAATCACATATCCAAGGTGGTCTAGCTCAAAATTTTTGCACTTACCAGAACCTGATTTTGCGAAAAGTCACCTATAAAACGTTCTGGTAAGTAGCTTAATTACAAACTACTGATCCCTGTGGATTGCTTATAGTATTTTTGAATTCCACGTGTCCCAGACATGTCAAAACACTTGATTTGGGCAATATGAACTGATACCTTTGCACACTCCGGGCCAAAATACCACTGAAAGTAACACTTTTTTACTCATAACTTGCTAACTATTGATCCAATCACAATGATATACTTATTTATGAATTCCACGTGTTTATGCGGTTCGGATACACCAGTTTTTTGCGCCGTGGCATAGGATCTTGACACTACGAAGGGCTGAAAACACCGAAATTTGACCGAAAATGTCACTTTTAAGCTGGCAGCTTACTAACTATCTAGCCAATCAAAGTTTAAGTCGTGTTTTCGAATTCGTCGCGTTCTCGCGATTCAGAATCACATATCCAAAGTGGTCTAGCTCAAAATTTTTGCACTTACCAGAACCTGATTTTGCGAAAAGTCACCTATAAAACGTTCTGGTAAGTAGCTAACTCACAAACTACTGACCCCTGTAGATTGCTTATAGTTTTTTTGAATTCCACGTGTCCTAGACATGTCAAAACACTTGATTTGGGCAATATGAACTGATACCTTTGCACACTCTGGGCCAAAAAACCACTGAAAGTAGCATCTTTTTACTCATAACTTGCTAACTATTGATCCAATCACAATGATACACTTATTAATGAAATCCACGTGTTTATGCGGTTCGGATACACTAGTTTATTGCGCCGTGGCATAGGATCTGGACATTACGAAGGGCTAAAAACACCGAAACTTGACCAAAAATCCCACTCTTAACTTGGCAGCTTACTAACTATTTAGTCTCTCTTGTAGTTTGGTTTTCAGCCAGTGATGTCCATCGAAGAGCCCTTTTTGGTCTGGGATGACTATTCATTGGGCGATCCTGGACAACTGATGGCCCAGCGCTGGCTTGAAAGACACGCACGCTCTCCGAAATCACGAGTTAATCCCTCGTTTTGTGGGGGCGTGTTTCCTTTTTGTTGTTTGGCATTGAGCCAGTGATGTCCATCGAAGAGCACTTTTCGGTCTGGGATGACTATTCAATGGGCGATCCCGGCTGATTGCTGGCCCAGCGCCGGCTTGAAAGACACGCACGCTCTTCGAAATCACGAGTAAATCCCTCGTTTTGTGCGGGCGTGTTTCCTTTTTGTTGTTTGGCATTGAGCCAGCGATGTCCATCGAAGAGCACTTTTCGGTCTGGGATGACTATTCAATGGGCGATCCCGGCTGGTAGATGGCCCAGCGCCGGTTTGAAAAAACCACTGAAAGTTCCAATTTTTTACTCATAACTTGCTAACTATTGATCCATTCACAATGATACACACATTTATGAATTCCACGTGTTTCTGCGGTTCGGATACACCAGTTTATTGCGCCGTGGCATAGGATCTTGACACTACGAAGGCCTAAAAACACCGAAATTTGACCGAAAATGCCACTTTTAAGCTGGCAGCTTACTAACTATCTAGCCAATCAAAGTTTAAGTCGTGTTTTCGAATTCGTCGTGTTCTCGCGATACAGAATTACTTATCCAAAGTGGTCTAGCACAAAATTTTTGCACTTACCAGAACCTGATTTTGCGAAAAGTCACCTATAAAACGTTCTGGTAAGTAGCTAACTCACAAACTACTGATCCCTGTGGATTGCTTATAGTATTTTTGAATTCCGCGTGTCCTAGACATGTCAAAACACTTGATTTGGGCAATATGAACTGATACCTTTGCACACTCCGGGCCAAAATACCACTGAAAGTAGCACTTTTTTACTCATAACTTGCTAACTATTGATCCAATCACAATGAATCACACATTTATGAATTCCACGTGTTTCTGCGGTTCGGATACACCAGTTTATTGCGCCGTGGCATAGGATCTTGACACTACGAAGGCCTAAAAACACCGAAATTTGACCAAAAATCCCACTTTTAAGCTGGCAGTTTACTAACTATTTTGATTATCCAACTTTGAGTCGCGTTTTTAAGTTCGGCAACTATTGATCTAACTACAATTACACACATGATGTTGAAGCAAGTAACCGTTGAAAAAGTGCTTGGCGATTCTGTGTCTACGCGTAACACACTTGTATTTTACGCTTCGGTGTGAAGGTCAGTCAGCGCTAAAAAAAACATGGACAAAAGCATCGATCGCGCAATCCAAAGATAAGAAAAACCTGTCACGTGTGTTTTTTCGTGATAGGTTTGCGAAGCGAAAGTGTGTGCTTGTTATTGAATCGTTGAGGTTCACCGGCTGTTTCAGCCGCACGCGTACTATTTTGTAATTGTAAAAACATCTGCGTTGACAAAACTCACGTCTTTCATCTAAGTTTAATTAATTTGTTTGAATACAAACAATGCTAAACAAAAACACAAGCAGGGATGCGAAGCAAAATTTCTCCCGGGAGCTCCCGGGAGAAATCTCCGGAGAATCTCCCAAACCTGGAACATCGCAAAGTTCCGTTTGAGACGGTCATAAACAGTCACATTTACTTAATCCTTGAGAATTCTTACCATCTGAAATTTCACATTATAAATTGAAAAGGTTAAAGATCAGCACTCAAAACGCCGTTTTGTCAAGTGTAAGCCGTCAAAAAATTCAACAGTGAAAAGTCAAATTTCAATTTTATGATCGATCAAAACGCAAGTTCAGAGCAACAATAACAGAATAAAAAGTTAGAAAAGTTGTAATAGACGCAATATTGTATGTCGTTAGTAATAGCACTCTTCATAGTCGTATCATAAGATAATCTTTTTCGGAATCGTCGCCTCAAGCCGTTGTTTAAAAGTTCTTTTAGGAATGCCGCAAACAGGACCATCCGAAGTGTCTGTAATGGCCAGGAGGTACGACAGTTCAACCGTTATTTTAAAGTGCCGACAACGACGCAGTGAACAATGTCTCTACACCGTCAACAGAACCGATGACGTTATTGCCGACTTTTGAAAAGTATGAAACAAATCGGCCCTAATGTCACCAGTTCGGTTGACGGTAATCGTCGGACACTGCGTTGTCGGCGGTCAAAGTTTCACGGTTGAACTACCGTACCTCCATCGTAACCGCGGCTGGAAACACTATCCCAGGCCGAATCTTCGGACATGCATGCGGGTGGGGTTGGAGCTGGAGTCGGACCTCGGGACTCAGGCCAAGTGTGGGCGGCGTCGGGATCAAAGTTTTTGACTGCCTTAAGCTTGTTCAACACGGCTTGAAGATTGAACTGAAAAGCGAAGTTAAAGAAAACCGCCATTGGAGACAATAGAACTCACTGATGGAAACAAGCTGTCAAACTTCTTGTAGAATCTGAGAATCTCAGCAATTTCCTCCGTAGATTCGACTTCGATGTCCTTGTCGATAGCGTAGTCGATGGCGTTTCGGACGGTCTTGTAGGTGAAGTCGGGGATCTCAATGACGTCTGTTTTGAGTATGGGTTCTTCGTCTTCGAATACATCTGTGTAATCGAACAGGATCACGTTTACACCAGGCAAAACCCTTCTAATCACGTTACTACTGATCTGAAACGAGACATTATTGACAAAACAATAAGGTATTGAACTCAAGAGACCAACCGAAATCTTATCAGTGCCAACGACCAGCGTTATCTCGTGCCCATATGGCTCATCTTGAGCAACATCCGAATAGATCATCATCGTTTTGCATGTGAACTTTTTGACTTTGAAGGCAACATTGCAGATGATGGTAATGGGGCAATCCGCGGAGATGTGGCCATCGACGAGATTACGGTTGTTGTGGAAGTTTTCGATTCCGTGTTCTTCGCCATCGTTGAAGGCTTGAATGAGCCTATCTGAAAGCAAAGTTTAGTGAAAAATGACTGTAGGTTGAAAAATCGATGCAAACCCGAGTGACAGCCACGGTCATAGTCATCAATGATATCAAATGTTGCGTTGAAACAACCATCGACACCACCGACGACACGGATATATATTCCGATGGCATCACTGGCCTCGTTCTTTCCCAATGGGTAGACGTGGAGGGACCATTGGAGCCACCAAGCCCCGGGAATGGGACGCGGTTCAGATTCGACGTTGTTGGTGTCGGTGATGGCCACAGTGATGGTATCCTTGAGAAAACTTTCCTCCATCTGCAAACGCGAATTTACAGTAGAAATGGCTTTATCATCACTTTTTTAAGGTCAAATCATCATGGGCAAACCCATGCATGACCCCTGAGGCTATGGACAATGGTGAAAACAAAAACACGAAGAAAAAGGCGATTTGTAATCGAATTCCATACGAACATTATATAAAAAGTGACATCACGCTGCCTCGCTAACATTTGCTGATTGACGTATTGATCAGCAAGGCCCGTCTGTCTGGAAGAGGTGCCTTTTGAAACGGACTGCGCGCTGGCACGACCTCTTTTGTCTGCGCACATGCACGTGTTTGGTGGTTTCAATTAATCGAACGTGTTTTCAAATAGACACAAATCCTTTCATTTTCAACATAATTCAAACGCAGTAACACAGTAAAAGATTAAACATTGGTCACCGCCTATTTATAAAAATCAGAGGGTGACTTTCGGCATGGCAGCCCCGGTCGAAATCAAGCCCGCTTTCAAAACACTGGCAATGACAGTCGGATCAAGGGCAAGGAACTCGGGAAGAAACGCAATGTCTTTGTTGTTGTGAATCATCCGTCCGCATTCGGCCTGAAGAGCTTCTCGGGAATACTGCCAAGCGTAGGTAGCGATGGGGACGAAGTTTTTGACGGCCAAATTGGCCTTCAACCAGGCTTCCAGCTTCTTCTGAAAATGGAAATTTTACACAAGAAGAATTTAAACAGAGACTTACAACAAGCAGCTGAATATCATACTTGTCATAGAACCGAAGCATGTCAATGACTTCCTCAACAGTCGCCCCTTTGAGTTCGGCACCGTAACAGTAATCGAGTGCGTTTTGGACAGTCGTGGCGTTGAAATCGGTAATTTTGATGGTGCCAGTTCGCGATTCCTGCGTTTCGGGGTTGAACATTGCGTTGAAAACTGGCGAGATCATCGACAGAAAGCCGCGGTGGACCTGAAACAATATTAAGGTAATGAAAAAAGAATAAACGAAAGTAAAAAAACATACCGCAATATCAGTCTTGCCAACGACAATCTTCGTCTCCGTCCAATGTGGCTTTGATTCGTCAATGAGCTCATGAAGCTTCACTGGCCCAAGGTCAGTGTTTTTAACAAGCATGTCGTCTTTGACTTTGAACACGGCCGTGCATTTGATATTGATAGGGGAATATGCGGCATAATGACTGCAAAAATCGTCACATCCATGTATTCCTCCATCCTTGAACTCCAGAACCATTGTTTCTGTAACGTTATTCCAACTCTAATAACCATAGTGTTAAAAGGAACAAACTTTTGTTTCTTAATAGGTTGTTATCGTCAAACGCTTCAAATGTAGCGTTCACAGTCACATTGCCACCAACAACTTGAACGTAGGCTGCGATATAATTACTGACACCGATCAAACCGTATGGGTAAACATGGAGCGCCCATTTCAGCCCTGGAGCACCGGGAACGTCACGCAACGCAGATTTCGCAATGCCATTGTGAATGTTAACCGTCACGGAATCCATAAAGGTATGGCTCTTCTGAAATTGCAAATTCTGAAAAAGAAGGATTGATGGACAGCAGTAAAAAAGGTAATTTCAGCGATGTGAACAACGCGAAGGTACTGTGAATGACCATAAGAGCAAAGTTTGAAATCGTCAAAAGATCCTTCAATCGGGTTTCCAGTTTAGTCTGAAAGAAGAAACTGATAAAACTGTAACCAGAAAAAAACTAAACTCACAATGGTAGGCTGAATGTCATACTTGTCATAGAATCGAAGCATGTCAATGACTTCCTCAACAGTCTCCACTTTGAGGTTGACGCCGTAACAGTAATCGAGGGCATTTCGGACAGTCGCAATGGTGGGGGCTCCTTACCTTCAGCCCACCACCCCAGTATAGCCCCCCACCACTTTAGTAGAGCCCCCCACAGCCCATTTTCCCTGCTAAACGCACTCCATTTTGACTCCATTTGAGGGGGGCTCTACTTAAACCGAAGTATAGTCCCCCATACTTGGGGGACCCAAGTACACCAAAATAAGCTGGGTGGGGGGCTTTAGTACCACGACCGGGGCCTCCTGAACTATGGTCCACCCTAAACTTACATACAGCCCCCCGCTCGCAAACCGGACTACAACTCCCCATTACACTGAACATGAGCCCCCCTTGATGTTTAACATGAGGCACCCACGTGACACTGCTTCATCTAAAAATCGGAGGGGGGTTCATCTTCAATGCTGAAGGGTGCTCATCTTCAACATTGAGGGGTGTTCATCTTCAACAACCGAAGGGTGTTCATCTTCAACATAGAGAGAGGGCTCATCTTCAACATTAAGGGGAGTTCATCTACAACAATGAAACGTTGTAGATGAACACCCCGCCATTTTGTCACTCGCAGCATCATTTCGATGTTGAACTTTAGTACCCCACAGTGTTGAAGATCAGCCCCCCATACCAAATTGCTAGTGGGGGGCTCTACTCCGGTCTGCGAGGGGGGTGCTCTACTACATAAGGAAGGGGGGCTCAACTTCAGTATGCCCAACTGGTGAAATCATCGAAAGGAAACCGCGTTGAACCTGTAATGACAACATGAAAACGTCAAATTGAAGTTTTAAAACAGACCTTGATTTCGTCCATGCCGATGGTGACCCTTGCGTCGGTGCAATGCGGCTTTGATTCGTCGATTAACTCGTGGAGCATAATTGGAACAAGATTTATCCCATGGACTACAAATGTTGCGGTGCAGTTGACTATCCAGGGGTGCCGTTTGGACGTTGTTCCATTCTTAATGTCCTCATTAAGATGCCAAGCACTCAATCCATGTTCTTCACCATCGTTGAATTCGTGAATAAATGGACCTAAAAATAAAGATTAGTCAAGCAGTGGTAATGCATTGGTAACACACATCTGTAATCATTATTATCATGGGATTCACGAATATGAAATTTTGAGTTGACATTAGCACGGCCACCAACAATGCGGATATAAATTCCGATGCAGGCACTTTCATGGTTCTTTCCCAATGGGTATACGTGGAAGGACCATTTAAGCCAAGAAGCACCGGGAATGGCACGCGGTTCAGATTCGACGTCGTTGGTATCGGTGATGGTCACACTGACGGTATCCTCGACGACTTTTGCCATCTGCAATCAACATATTCAAACGCGACTTACAAGAAAACAAAAAAAGATAGCTAGTCAGCGTGAAAATTTCAACAAATATACAGTAACACATTGAACATTCCTCCACCATTTTATCCCACAAACAAACAAAAAGTACCTCACCAAACTTAATAAAGCGATTTTAACAAAAGTTATCAGTTTTGTCCAATATAACAACATCCTTGTCATCCTCCATTTCGGTGAAGCTGATTTTAGAATCCAAAAACAGTGAAAAACAAAAAAATTTACCATATTTCTGCGATTGTTTGTCGCGTTGCTGGTGACGTCCTAACCAGCCACTTCAGCAAAGTTGGTAACACGTCTACTTAGCAAAATCAGACAAAGCGACTTCCGGCACGGTAGCCCCCGTCGGAATCAAACCCGCTTTCAAAACACAGCCAATGACATTCGGATCGAGGGCAAGGAATTCAGGAAGAAAAGCCCAATCCTTCTTTTTATGAAGCATCCGCCCACACGTGTATAGAAGCTTCTTTCGAGAGTACTGCCAAGCGTATTCGACGATGGGGACAAAGTTGTCGCTGGTCAACTGAGACTTCAACCAGGCTTCAAGCTTCGTCTGAAATGTAGAATTTACCGAAATCAAAACTTCAAATTTAAAATGAACTTACCATTTGAGGTTGGATGTCATACTTGTCATAGAATCGAAGCATGTCAATAACCTCGGTAAAGCTTTTCACGTATGTATCTTCGCCCTTACAGTAATCGAGGGCGTTTTGGACAGTGGCGACAGAAAAGTCGGTGATGTTGACGACACGGGTTTGCGATTCCTTCGTTTCGGGTTTGAACATTGCGGTGAAGACGGGCGAAATTTTTGAAAGGAAGTTGTAACATACCTGCAAATGATGCATTGAATCGGGAAAACATGAAAAAAAACATGCCTCGATTTCGGTCGTGTCAATGACAATCTTCGCATCTGTGCAAAGTAATCGCATGTCGCGAGCGAGCTCATGCAGCGGCACAGGTTCTAGGTCGTCATCTTTGACTTCGATCGATGGAAGTTTGCGACTTTTCACCTCAAACGTGGCAGTACATTTGAATATTAATCCTTGATTATAATCGGCAAAATCATTACATCCCCTGAATTCGCCATCGTCGATGTCGCAAACAAACCTATCTGAAACCAAAAATATGTAAAATGATAAATTGTGGTCTTTAACATACCTCTCCACCGCCAATCATTGATATCCGACCAGTTAAAAATCTCAAACGCGCCCTCTACGGTAGCACTGCCACCGACAAACTTGATGTATACTCCGACGCGATCATTATTGCGTTGAACATGGAACGCCCACCGCAGCCCACGTGCGTCAGGAATGGCACGTAACTTAGATTTCACTTTGTATTGGTTGCCGAGCTTAACGGTGATAGAATCCGTGAAGGTTTGGTTCATCTGAAAAAAGTGAACATGAGTACTGTACTACTGGTATGAGTCAAAATAAGGTAATTACAGCGATGTAAACAACGCGATCAAAGTACGGTCATACTGTAGCTACCTATTTACGAAAACACCAAACTTTTTATCATTTAATTCAATAAAAAACAGTCATTTTCAGTATCTGAGAATCTCAAACAACTTTAAAATTATCAATATTACAGTATTACAGTGCTTCACAGCGTTGGTGGCACATAGGATTCTAAGTCGACACTTCAGGAATGTCCACTCCGGTGGACTTCAAACTTTCTTTAAGAACACCCGAAATGATAACCGGGTCAAGAAGAACGAAATCCACTTGAGAGGCAAGAACCGCCAAGTTCTCACGGTGCACACGTCCACATTCAGCCTGAAGCGACTTGCGGGAGTACTGCCAGGCGTAGATGGCGATGGGAACGAAGTTTTTGACGGTCAAAATATCCTTCAAATGAGCTTCAAGTTTGATCTGAAAGTACCATTTATAGTAATTTAACAGAATGAATTGAAACCAAAAAACTTACGATGGTAGGCTGAATGTCGTATTTGTCGTAGAAACGAAGCATGTCAATGATTTTCGCCTCAGAATTTAGTTCGAGATGAACGCCGTAACAGTAATCGACGGCGTTTCGGACGGTCTCAGCGGTGAAGTCTGTGATTGTGATGACACCGGTCTTTGATTCCTTCGTTTCGGGTTTGAACATCGCGTTGAACACTGGCGAAATCATCGACATAAAGCCGCGTTGAATCTGTAATGACCGCATAAAACTGTGAAACTTAAGCTTCAAACGACAAACCTTAACTTCATCAGTGCCAATGACGATCTTCGCATCCGACCAACGCGACTTTGATTTATTAATCAACTCGTGAAGCGTAATTGGAACAAGTTTAACCTTTTTGACTTTAAAGGTTGCTGTACAGGTAACGGTGCAGGGAAAATCATCAAACAGGGTTGGCCCCATTGGTCCATCATGGTCAAAACATGTTTCGATTCCGTGTTCTTCGCCATCATTGAATTTTCGTTTAAACGTATCTGAAATTCAACTTTGGTCAAACACAACTACAATTTACATTGTCAACACACTTAAGGAGTAGTCGGTAACACCGAGAATAGCACGGATAGTAAACTTAGCATTTACAGTGACACTGCCACCGACAACACGAATATAAATTCCGACGGAATCGCAATCGTTGTTTAACCCTGAGGGGTACACGTTGAGCGACCATTTCAACCCAGGAGCACCGGGAACTTCGCGTAATTCAGATTCCACTTTGTTCAAATTGACAATGTCCACTTTGACCGTATCCTCGATAGTTTCAGCCATCTGCAACAACAAATGTGATCATTTATCATTATTAAAACGTGTCAAACAAATATTCACTTTGTTATCTTTAACAAATAATAACCAACTTCCACAATAAACATTAATCCACCATTTTATTCCAGAAACAAAAAAAAACAAATTAACAAAAAACTTAATGAAAATCCAACAAAAAGTATCAGTTTAGTCCAATACGACAATATCGTCTTCATCTTCCATCTCATCTTCATCCTCCATCTCGGTGTCAGCGGGCGAAGAAACCGGCGTAGTCGAAGAAGTGGGCGTGATCGACTCCTCCTTCTCGTCCTTCTCAACGCTAGCCTTCTTGTAAGCCGCGCTGGCCTTGACGACGCCGTAGATGACGTTCGGATCGAGGGCAAGGAATTCGGGCTTCCAGGCGATGGCCCTGATGTTGTCATTGAACAGGCGTCCGCAATCGGCCTGAAGCGGCTCGCACGAGTAATTCCACGCGTAGGCGGCGACGGGGATGAAGTGCTTGAGGCGGAAGTTGGCCTTCAGCAAGGCTTCGAGGGTCGGCTGGAATTAGCATCTAAAGGTGTGAAAAGAGGGAAAGTGAAGCGTAAACTCACAATGACAGGCTCAATCTTGTATTCCTGGTAGAAGCGAAGCAGGTCGAGAATGTCCGCCACGGACTTGTGCGTAACGACGACGCCGCTGCAATGATCGAGGGCGTCTTTGACGGTGGCGTGGGTGAAGTCGGTGATGTTGACGATGCCGGTCTTGGACTCGTTGGTTTCGGGTTGGAAGAGGTCTTTGAAGACGGGCGAAATGGTGGAAAGGTGGTCGCGGTTGACCTGAAACAGGGCCAAATAATGAAAAAGACCCAATTACCGCCAAACAAACCTCGATCTCGTTCTCGCCAACGACAATCTTCGCGTCGGCCTTCGCCTCTTCCGGCTTCTGGAAATGCGCCGACGGCTCAATGTCAACCTCGACCGGCTTGAACGTGGCCGTGCAGGTGATCGTGTAGCTGATCTTGCTCTTTTTCCAGTGCATCTTGTCGTTGCTGATGACGCCACACCCATGTTCTTCGCCGTCATTGAAGAAGTGCACAAAGTACTCTGAAAGCAGACAAAATTCACCTCAAATTCGATCCAAAAATAAGCAACAAACTCGTGACATTCTGGTTGAGCACCGAAATCGTCGCATTGACAGTGGCATCGCCGCCAACGAGACGGACACAGCCGCCAACTTCGCTGCCATATCTGTACCGCGGATACACGTTGAACGACCACTTCAGCCAGGGCGCGCCGGGAACTTCGCGGAGCTCGGATTTGACATTCTCCGCCTTGACTGTGGTCACGCTGACCGAATCCGTGAGAAGGGTGGCCATCTGAAAAGGGAAATGGACGGTGGATTGGAAGGCGGGAAACACGAGCAGGCACGATGTTACGGGAAAGAAATGGGAACACAACGGCTGACTTGTTTACGAAAAAGTGAACGGATCAATTTTTGGGCAGGCACACGAGTCGAACAAAACACGCTCGCAAAAAACAGAACGAACTGTCGGTTGGAAAATGCGCGCGTATTTCGAAAATGCACACAGCTGGCAGACCAAGTTTCGAAACGCAGCGACAACAAGTCAATCGATCGCAACCGAAACGAAAGCTCTAAAATCCCCAAAAAGCAGTGCCTTGAACTATAAAGACCCGAACCTCAGGTCTGGGGCGGGGCAGACCTCAGCTGGGGTCTTTCGTTATGAGAGACCACTTGGCGTGCCTTCATTGGACGCGCACGGCCCGAGCGCCGCGCGAACTCCCTTTTGCGCGCGCTCGTGCCAAGCTCAAATCGGGGTGCCAGCTTATGTTATGGCTCAAAGCCGTCCAATGAAGCACAATTCAGTCCCCAGCGAGAGAGCATTGAAAAAGAGGAGGGTACCACCACCGGACCCGACCTGAGGTCCGGGCCGGATCGAACTCCTATAACGAAAGACCTCAGCTCGGGTTTTTTCGTCTCCTCTTTTTCAATGTTCCCTCGCTGGGGACCGAGGTGCGAAAAACCCCAGACCCGAGGTTCGGGTCTTTATAGTTCAAGGCACAGTAATACTGTTTTTTGGTAGGAGAGATTTGCGTGAAGCGTAATTTAAAACTAGCGAGTTAAGGAAGCTCGTTTTCGCCATTTCATAAAATTCCATAAAATTCCAAAAGTTTGTGAAGTTTTGCTTTTGCTTCGTCTTTAATGAGATCTGGGGGTTTCGAAACGGTTCAATTTGCATTTAAAATTGTTAAACTGGCAATTTTCGGGTGCTGAATTTCATGTACCAGAAGCAAAAAAGTGCGACAGTTGCATTTTTTGCGTTCTGGTACTCGAAATTCAGCTCCGCTTTTTGCTCGTTTTTGCTTTTTTACGGCCGTTTTAAAGCGTTTTGCTAACGGCATGACACAGGTAGTTGCCAGAGGTTGCTGGAGTGTTGATTTGAGCTTTGGAAATACAAAATGACAGAAATTCGCCAAAAACTGGCAAAATTCCGTAGATATTTTCAAAATTCCTAAAAATTGGGCAGTTTTTTATCTGCATCATCTTCTAAGATGGTTTTCATAGGTTTGAATAATGCATGAATGATTTATCATATCAGTGTCATTGTAACTATACGACAAATTGTTTTTATTTCCACATCTAGTATAGTTTTTCAACTCTACTCGTTTGATTTTTTTTCAACATCAAACAGTCAATGGGTTTTTCTACAAAGCTTTTTCCTCCACCATTATTCCGTGGTTTTAATTGGCAATAATGAAATCTGTGAACGCAAAAAAGTAATTGTAACAAAACGTAACGGTCATATGTACGTAACAACCGTCTTGGTTTCATACCGCCTTTTCAACGGTTGTGGCCTTGCATAAGCGGCTCTCAACAAGTGAAGATTAACTTGTGTCAGCCATAATGCTTGGATTTCTCGCATTTTTCGCTATTCAGGCCATCTTGGCTGTCCAGTACGCCGAAGCTCGTACGATCCGTGGTCGCCAATGGCACGACTTCGTTTTAGAGTATGACAGTCCGACTGATTTAAGCAGGCATGTAGCTGATCAGCACTTTATCCAACAACTTGACCATTTCGATGCCTCCAACAACAAGACCTGGCTCCAGCGCTTTTGGTACAATGACCAATGGTACAAGCCAGGTGGCCCGCAATTTCTCATGATTGGTGGTGAAGGCCCTGGGAGCTCAAAGTGGGTGGAACGGGACCAGACATGGATTTTGCTTGCCAAGGAGGTCGGTGCTGCCGTCTTTTTGCTTGAGCACCGCTTCTACGGTGAGTCCCAGCCGACTGGTGACCTCAAGTTCGAATCCTTGAAGTACTTGACTAGCGAACAGGCCCTTGCTGACATTAATTCATTTATCTTGGCCCAAAACAAGGTTTTTAACTTTACGAACCCTCGGTGGATCACGTTCGGTGGTTCGTATGGTGGTTCCTTGAGCGCCTGGGCCCGTCAAAAATACCCTGACGCCGTCTACGCCGCCGTGGCATCTAGCGGCCCGGTTCAGGCTGTGGTCGACTTCACTGGCTTCTTGGACGTCGTCTACAACGCCATCCACAGCTACAACCCGAAGTGTGTCGAATCCGTTCATAAAGGTTTTTTGAAAATTAATAGCCTTGTGGCAGACTCCCAAGGCCGTGAAACAATTTCAAAGCTATTCAATACCTGCCACGACCTCAAAAATGCCGACAACAACAGCATATACAAGTTCTATGATTCCATAATCGGCGAATACATGGACCTCGTCCAGAACGGCGGAAACAATAAGAACATTCCCGAGCTCTGCGAGCGCCAATTGGGTGCTGAAAGCGATTTCGATGGTGTTGTTGCTGTCATTCACTGGTCGTCGTCTGATTGTGTCGAAGACGATTATCAAACTGAGATTGACAATTTTAAAAATGCTGTCGTTGGTTCGCAACAGGGAAATTGTGAGTCGTTTGGTATAACTTAATTTCAAAACTATCTTCAAACTTTCAGTTCGCTCCTGGCAGTGGCAAACCTGCAACGAATTTGGCTACTATCAATCCACTGACTCTGATCTTAACGTTCACAAGTTCACCGGTGCCGATATTCCAGTTGACTATTACGTCCAGCAGTGCGCCGATATCTTTGATGCCAGCCTCGACAATGCGACAGTTTACGCCAACGTTGAGAAAACAAACTCGCACTATTTTGGTCAAACAGGGTACAATGGCACTCGAGTCGTGTTTCCTAATGGCAGTAACGATCCGTGGCACGTTCTCAGCGTCTTGAAGGCAACTAACGAAGAGGTTTACCCCATTCTAATCAATGGCACTAGTCATTGCGCCGATATGCATGCGCCTTATGATGCTGACCCCCCAAGTCTCGTAGCTGCCCGCGAAGAAATTCGAAAACACGTGCTAAACTGGGTCGATGCTTAATGTTTTTTAAACTTTTATTTGTTAAAGCTTCTGACTTCGGCCATAGAAATTATGAAGTTTTTTGTTTATTTCTTATTCTAGTTTGTACCGTGTCATGTTTATTACAATAAAAATAAATAACCTAAAGCGGATTTGACATTGTCAGAATCTCCTCAATAAAAACAAATTAAAAAACCCTTAAGAAGAGGAAACATCAATGAAATGTGGAATGGAAACAGAAGGCACTAAGTATTAACAGAAAGAAAATTACGACAACAGCGGTTCTGTTTAGAAAAACGTACATAAATAGATTGATTTTTGGAAAATGAAACAAATCCTAAATCAAAATTCGTGGAAAAGCAGTGTCTTCGTTTTGTCAAATTGATATGTGTCCAACATAATTCAAAACTAGCGATTTTAGGATGCTGAATTTCATGTACCAGAAGTAAAAAAAGTGCGACAGTTGTGCGTTTTGCGTTCTGGTAATCCCCGTTCGTATCCGGATTGCTACAAGTAATTACCAAGAGCTGGATGTTAAAAGGACTTGCAAAATTTTCTCTAAAACGCTCTATTTTGTAAAGCAACGATGTCTCAAAACATTTTACAGTTTTTTTAAATGTTGCATTTAGCATTAATTTCAACGTCATTGAAACTATACGACTGGATGTTTGCATTTTTCACGTCTATAGTTTTTTTTCAAAATCACTCGTTTGAGTTTTTTTGTCAACGTCACACAGTCGATAGTCGTTTAAACAAAGCCTTTCCATACCATTATGGGATGATTTTAATTGGATGATGTAACTTCTAAAAACAGAAAGAGTGACTACAACAAAATGAAATGGTTATCTTTTGATATGTCCTGCCTTTGTCCTACAGAAAGCCTCTCACCTTTTTGGGGGTATTGTTGTTGGCCTACATAAGCGGCGTCAAAAATTGTGATATTTACTACTTTTTTTTCAAGTCGAAATGCGTGGTCTTCTCGCACTTTTGGCCATTGCGGCTATCTTGACTGTCCAATATGCCGAAGCTCGTGCATTGTCAGAAAAGCGCGTCTCCAGAACTCATATGATCCATGGTAGCAAGTGGCATGGACATGTTCGAAAGCATGATCGTCCGGCTGATTTGACTAAACGCGTTGCCGATCAGCGTTTTGTTCAACAACTCGACCATTTCGATGTCTCCAACAACAAGACCTGGCTCCAGCGATTCTGGTACAATGACCAATGGTACAAGCCAGGTGGCCCGCAATTCCTCATGATCGGTGGTGAAGGCGAAGAAGGCCCATTTTGGATAGAGGGTGACGAATACCCCTTCGCTTCACTTGCCGCAGAAGTAGGTGCTGCTGCCTTCGTGTTGGAACATCGCTTCTATGGAGAATCCAATCCGACTGGTGACCAAAAGGTTGAGTCATTGAAGTACTTGACTAGCGAACAGGCCCTTGCTGACATCAATTCATTTATCTTGGCCCAAAACAAGGCTTTTAACTTTACGAACCCTCGTTGGATCACCTTCGGTTGTTCGTACGCTGGAGCCTTGAGCGCCTGGGCCCGTCAAAATTACCCTGATGCCGTTTACGCTGCCGTTGCATGCAGCGGCCCGGTCCAGGCTGTGGTCGACTTCACTGGCTTCTTGGATGTCGTCTACAACGCCCTCCACAGCTACAACCCGAAGTGCGCCGAATCTGCTCATAACGGTTTTTTGAAAATCAATAGCCTCGTGGAAAACTTACAAGGCCGTGAAGTGCTTACAAAAGCCTTCAACGTTTGCAGCGATCTCAAAAATGCCGACAACAACACTCTCTACTATTTCTACCAGAACATCATTGGTAATTACATGGAAATTGTCCAATACGGCGGCGACAATGCCGGAGTTTTCCGTGATGAACATACCATCCCAGAGCTCTGCAGACATCAACTGGGTGCCCATAGCGACTTTGATGGTGTTATTGCCGTTAATCGCTGGTTGAAAACGGAATGTGGTGATGTCAACTATCAGCAGTACATTGATCGTCTTAAGAATGATGATGGCGGGGATGGTGAGCCTATAAGTAAGATAACTGCCCATTGACTCGGTATTTTTAGATCGTGCTTGGACTTGGCAAACCTGCAACGAATTTGGCTACTATCAATCCACCGACTCTGATCTTGTTGTTCACAAGTTTACCGGTGCCGATATCCCGATTGACTTCTACGTTCAGCAGTGCGCCGATATCTTTGATGCCAGCCTTGACAATGCGACAGTTTATGCCAATGTTGAGAAAACAAACTCGCACTACTACGGTCAAACAGGGTACAATGGCACTCGCGTTGTGTTTTCCAATGGCAGTAACGATCCGTGGCACGTTCTCAGTGTTTTGAAGGCAACCAACAACGAAGTTTACCCAATTCTTATCAATGGTACCAGTCATTGTGCCGATATAGACCCGCCCGGCGAGGACGACTTACCTAGTCTCATAGCTGCCCGCGAGGCTATTCGAAAACACGTGCTAAGATGGGTCAATGCTTAATGGTTTTCTTCACTTTTGATTTTACTATTTTCGGACTTCGGCCATAGAAATGTTGTTATTTTTTGCTTGCTTTTTGTTAGTTTGCACCATGTCATACTAAGAAAAACTTTTTATTATCGTAAAAACAAGAAACTCAAATTAAATTAATCACAAAACTATTATTTATTTAAGCGGTGGACCAGCTGAGAACATGAGTGCGGATGGCCTTGCGGGCAGCGGTAAGACCGGGTTTATCGTTAGGGCCAGCGGGGTACATATCAGCACAGTGGCTAGTGCCGGCGATGATGCTCGGATAAACCTGGCCGTTGGTAGCCGTCAACACGCCAAGAACGTGCCACGGGTCGTTGGTGCCGTTGGGGAGCGAGACGCGAGTGCCGTTGTAGCCGGTTTGGCCGTAGTAGTACTGGTTGGTCTTGTCAACGTTGGTGTAGACGGTCGCGTTTCCGTAGCTGGCATCGTAGATCTGGGCACACTGCTGAACGTAGAAGTCGATCGGGATATCGGCACCGGTGAACTTGTTGACGACGAGGTCGGAGTCGGTGGACTGGTAGTAGCCGAACTCGTTGCAAGTTTGCCAGATCCAGGAGCGGTCTAAAAGTTAAAAGATGATTTTCAAGTAAAATCAGGGAAATAGGCTTACAATCTCCCCATTCAGAACCAGCTTCGGTGTTCTTAAGAGCGTCGATCTGCTCCTGGTAGCTGACATCAAGGCAGGATTCCCAGTTCTGATCCATCAACCATTCGTTGACAGCCGCAACACCGGCCAAGTCGTCGCTGGCACCCAATTGCTTTTTGCAAAGCTGGGGGATGGTGAGCTCAGAGGCGTAGACGCTGACGTTGTCTTCGCTGTATTGGACGATGCCCATGTAGTTGCCGATGATGGATTCGTAGAACGTGTACAGGGTGTTGTTGTCGGCCTTGTTGAGGTCGGTGCAGATGCTGAAGGTCTTTGTAAGCGTCGTAAGACCGGCGGAAGTTTTGCCGAGTTCGTTGACTTTCAAGAAACCGTTGTGAGCAGATTCAGCGCACTTTGGGTTGTAGCTGTGGAGGGCATTGTAGACAACATCCAAGTAACCAGTGAAGTCGACAACAGCCTGAACTGGGCCGCTGGATCCAACGGCGGCGTAGACGGTGTCGGGGTACTTTTGACGGGCCCAGGCGCTCAAAGCTCCAGAATACGAGCCGCCGAAGGTGATCCAACGAGGGCTAGTCAGGTTCAAGACTTTGTTTTGGGCGAGGATGAAGGTGTTCAAATCAGCAAGGGCCTGCTCGCTGGTCAAGTACTTCAAGGATTCGAACTTGAGGTCACCAGTGGGCTGGGATTCACCGTAGAAGCGGTGCTCAAGCAAGAAGACGGCGGCGCCGACTTCCTTGGCAAGGGAAGTCCATTCGAAATCAGCACGCTCCACCCAGGCCGGGTTCTCAGCGGATTCACCACCGATCATGAGGAATTGCGGGCCACCTGGCTTGTACCATTGGTCATTGTACCAGAAGCGCTGCAGCCATGTCTTGTTGTTGGAGGCATCGAAATGATCGAGTTGTTGGACAAAGTGCTGATCAGCCACACGTTGACTCAGATCAGCCGGACGGTCAGGCTTTGGGACAAGTCCGTGCCACTTGCGACCACGGATCATACGGGTCCTGGAGACGCGCTTCTCCGCCAAAGCACGAGCTTCGGCATACTGGACAGCCAAGATAGCCGCAATGGCCAAAAGTGCGAGAAGACCACGCATTTCGGCTTGACAAAAGTGAAGCTTTACTTGTCAAAAACCGCTTAAATAGGACCTAGACAGTACAAAAGGGCGGCAGACTTTCTGAAGGGCAAAGCTTAGACGTTTCGATAGATAACACTGATAAGGCCGTGATGATATTTGCGCAAATGATCACCGATGACCGTGTCGATTATCATGTCTCTAAAGTTGTCCTTAAAGTTAAAAGCTCGCTATGCGGATCTGTTAAGCCGCTTTGCACGATTAATCCCGTCCTTGTTAGCCTTTGCTGGAAGTGCTCTTTTTTGTGTTTACGCATTTCGTCATGGCCAATTAGGGACATGGGAAAACGGTATCGATAAAAACTGCAGGGAATAAAATTCAGAAAAGTATTTTTTTGTAACTTCATTAAAATAACAACATTAATATAGTTTAAAGCAACCACATAAAAGGTTAGTTTTACCAAAAAGACGTAGTCAGTTAAAAAAAGCGTTCAGAAACAAAAAAACCGCCAATAACTGCCAATGTTTTGTAGAAATCCAGGAAATTCTAAAAGTTAACAAAGTTTTGCAATTCCAGCATTGTAAGTGACGTCAGGAGGTTTGGAATCCGTTGAGTTTGGCGTTAAAACTGTTGAATTGGCGATTTTAGGGTGCTGAAATTCATGTACCAGAAGCAAAAAAAGGCGACAGTTGCACTTTTTGCGTTCTGGTACTCAAAATTCAGCTCAGGTTTTTGCTCGTACGCATCAACAGAAAATGACATAAATGTTTTCTCGATATTGTAGGACATTGCGGTGGTCTTTGGGACAATGCTACCGTCATGAATGTTCGGGTTGATGGGTCACTTTCAAATATACCAGACCGTCAGACGAACCGGTATCCCTTTGTTTTTCCAATTTAACTTACAGAAACGACATTGATCCAGTGTTTTACTCCAATATTTGTATCAATACTGCTAAAGACCATCAGTTTCGCTTATCATTTCCGACCTTATGGCATAACGCTGCATTTTCCTCCGTTTTAATGTAAGCCAATTTGTAATTAAACACGTTTTTTATTTTACAAAACACTCACAAAACATCAAAAAATTACAAAAGCAAATAACAAGTACTTTTGTTCTTAATCAATGCTTGAGCAGTTCGACTTAGCCCATTGCACAAATTCATCAGGTTGTCTACCATATTGCTGTTTGTATGCTTGCATACGCCGGATATCTACCCAATTGTAGACAAAGCAACACGCGAATAAAAGCGTGGGTCCGACAAAGCAGTAGGAAGCTTCAACGTACTCATAAAACCGGCAAATATGTACCAAAAGGCATGAAACAACCGCAAGGCAAACCAACAAATACAATTCGCTTGTCTCATCACACGTGTAGGCACTAATTGAAGCCGGAACATCACGTTCGAACCGATACGGCACATCGTCATCGCTATCGCTGAAGGCATCATTGTCAGATGAATCACGATTCGTGCAATCAAAAGCGTACACCGAGTGCGCATCTTCGGTTTCTATTTCCTCACAGTCTAAGGCGTACACAGACACAACTTCGTCCTTTTCATCGGCATCATAAATTGTGCCCTTGAAAGCGTACATCGATTCGACGTTGTCACGCTCATTTTCGTAAACGGCGCTGAAGGATTGCATAGCTGACATGTTGCAAATGTTGAAGTTTATACTGAAAAACAAGGCGAATTACTGTATATTCTGTTTTGGTATGAAGAATAATATACAGCCCGAAACGGCAAAAAATGTATATAGATTTCGAAAAACGACTCGTTAAAATAAGATTGATATACGTAAAAAAATGTGGAGAAAACAAAGTAAAGCAAGGAAACGCTCTGACTCTGCGATGGATGAGTGAAGAAAACAGTTGCTTTTTGCTGTATTTATGCGAATAAAAAGGTAACCATCCGCGCGGGACGGACTGCTGTACCTTTACAAATCAATAAGACCGCCCATCACCATCCCAAAGGTGATGAGCGGTCTAAAAAACTCCGCCCCGGACCGCCAAAATTCCGCCAAAAACAGGCATAATTAGACATTTCTCGACAAAAATTCCCTGTTCTGTTTTTGTTTTACAACAATCAGCGTTGTCTGTGTCAAAATGCGCTCAGTAAAGACAGAAAACTAACAAAAACTAACAAAATATCACGAAATTCCAAAAGTTTGTGCGGTTTTGCATTTGCATCATCATCAGTAAGGTCAGGGAGATTTGAATCTGTTAAATTTGCCAGTGAAACTGATAAACTGGCGATTTTAGGGTGCTGAATTTTAGGTACTAGAAGCAAAAAAGTGCGACAGTTGCAGGTATTTTGTTCTGGTACTCGAAATTCAGCTTAGATTTTGCTTGTTTTTTTGCTATTTTGACGGCCGGTTTGTAGCGCTTTGCTTAAAACATCATACAAATAAGTGCTAGAGGCGCTGCGTTGTTGATTTGGGCGTGCCAACAGTTCGTTCTGTTTGCTTCGAAGTCGACAATGCCTGCGCATCGGTACGATCAAGCTAAGCAACAACATGTCCGTCAGGACTACAAAGTGTTTGTAATAAAACAAGTTTTTTCTTAGCAGACTCATTCGATTACACACACATCTTTAAGGATTATCGATTGCCAGTGTTACTATTTAGCCGCCCAACCTCCGTATGGCATATAAAAGCACAAACCATCTTATTCATGTCATTCGTGGCCAGCTATCACGTTGTGTTCGACCAAGTTTATTACTTTTCTTTTTCTTGTAACTATGCGCATCGTCGACCGTATCCCGTTCAAATTAAATCGTCCAGCGTAAGTTTTTTTGTTCCTTACTAAAAATATGTTTTAATTTTTTTGATTTAGCGGAGTTGTGATGGTTTGCGAAACCCAGGACGACCTGTGGCACTTGTACAACGTCATCCGCGAAGGCGACCATGTGCAGGCGTTGACAGACCGTAAAGTTGTCGAAAAGGAACCGACGGGACATGGTGATGAAGAACGCACAAAAAGAAGTTATCGTATCACCATGGAAATGAAAATCAAAGTTATCAACGTCGACTTTGATCCCCTGTACTCCGGCATACGCGTTAATGGCGTCACTCTCGACGAGTATCACGAATCAATTGAAATTGGTGTTCGTCACACTTTAGACATTCATTTAAATACTCAATTCCTTCTGTCGAAAGCGTCTTGGGATTCTGTTGACATCGAGCGTCTCGAAAGAGCTGTAGCAATCCGTGGCGAAGACGTCATGGCAGCGGTTGTCTTACACGAGGGAGTAGCCCAGATTTGTATCATAACCAACAACATGACCGTAGTCAAAGCAAAAATCGAAACGCAGATTTCTCGAAAGCGTGCTGGCTTTGTCAAGAATCACGTGAAAAGTATCAAACGCTTTCTCGAAACTGTAGCTAAAGCTTTTTTACGGCACATTGTCGTGGACGACATGAAAGCCGTCATTGTAGCTGGGCCAGGTTTTGTGCACAAAAACTTCTTGTCAACTTTGTACAGTGTAGCCGAGCAGATGATGCAACCCTACAAGGCTCGGCATAAGGCCAAGTTCTTCTGTGTTAACGTTTCGAGTGGATACAAGCATTCATTGAAAGAGATTCTCTCCGATCCGCTAACCGCGTCCCTTCTTGCAGATACCATGGTACGTTAAATATTATCTTAATCATATTAATATCTTAACAAAGAACTTTAAGGCTCATGAAGAAATGAAAGCGCTAAACAAGTTTATGGATTTGTTCAACAACGACCCTGCACGCGCTTTTTACGGCTACAAACACGTCGCCTTGGCTAACGAACAATGTGCCATCGACACTTTGATGGTCTCGGATGCATTATTCCGATCTAATGACATTGAAAAGCGTAAACAGTACATAAAATTGGTCGAATCTGTTCAAGATAGGGTAAGTTCGTCGAAACACTTTTCATTTACTTTGTAAAGTTGCTATGTTTGTACGTTTCAGAACGGCACAGTGCTCATTTTTTCGAGTCTCCACGTTAGCGGCGAACAACTGAATCAGATAACCGGTGTTGCTGCCATCTTGCGTTTTCCCATTCCAGAACTTGAGGATGAGGACATGGATGAGGATACAATCGTTGAAGACAATGGACCAACAATCAAAGTCGATGAATATGTGGTTAGAGAATTTCCTGGCGATGTTGATGTCACGGTGGCATAATCTTAGTCTTATTAGGGGTACTTTTAGCCAAACTTGTAACGTTTATTGGCTTTTAAATTTGTTTATAAAACTTCAGTTTTTTATACGAGACAGCAAATGCGACGTTAAAAAACACCCTAACATAGCACGCTAATACAAACCCATTAAAATTAATGCGAATTCACTTTTTTTAATCGAGTCTTTAACTAAAAATGCATCGTACAATGTGGTTCTCTATCGTTGATAGCTTTGGCGCTATTTGCATGTATGTAGACAAGTGTGGAATCAGAAATAAACCATAACAGTAAACTTGCATTTTCTTTAGAACACGTTTGAAGAGTATACCGAGCGTAGTTTTTCTGTAAGAAATATTGTGTGTGAAGCTAATATGTATTATGTTTTCGCAATCTTTCTGAAGCGTAGTCCTCTTTCGATTAATCAATGAAACTTATATTTGGTTTATTACAGCTTTCAACCATCCCGAGAATGTTCAAAACCTTCATCGCTCTCTTTATTTTCGTATCACTTCTCGCAGTCACCAATGCGGGCATCGAATGTGACATGTGCCAGTCGCTTATTACTAGTTTAGAGAAAAAAATTATTAGTGAAGATCAAGACCTGGTAAAAGAGGCGAATGCCGTCTGTGACAGTGTCTCCTTCGGCGTCGACATGCTGGATGCCATCTGCAAAAACATTGTCGACCAGGAGATTCTCAAGGTTAAGGATGACATCATAAACAAAGAAAATCCGCTGAAGGTGTGCCAGAAGATTACTATGTGTTAATTAAGGCTTTTAATTTGATTTTTTCTTAATAAGTGTCGTAATAAAATACCAAATATATTTGGATCGTAAACAAACCAAATGTTGAAGACTATGAATGTCCCGCAGACGTGACTAATCGACGTGGACTTTGTCAATTCCAAATCATGTTTTTTGCTAATTTTGTTTTTTTCTCTCTCTTGAATGGTTATTGTCTTTTAATTGTTAAAAAAACACTTAAAAACGTAAAGAAACGTTTCTATTAGATTTCGTAGGTTTTTTATGTCAAATTCATAGTTTTTTCAGAGCTTACTTTAGGAATAAAGTTAAGTAGAATAAAGCACAATTTTAAAATTAAGCTATATTGGATAATGATCAGTTATATTAAATTGCATAATTAAAGGTAACGACACTGGGTATGACACCATGACTGTCTGCTCGGCGCGTGTACACAACGTTGTGCAATTTTAGAATAACAGCTCACACTATGTCTGCGTTCACGAGGTTCACGAGTATAAAAGACGGACATTTATTGACGCTTTGGACATTTGTGTTGGGGTTCCTTGTTTGTTTGTTGCTTTTTTCGACTGCATAGATTATAGTTACTTGGGGCAACCTCAGGTCAATAACGTTTATAACTGCTTCTAACGTGTTTATCTCATGTTTTCTTATCTTACCACATAAGCATTGCTTTGTTTCAGTCCCTCGACAACCATGTCATATCCCGACGAAAAACCTCACATTGGTTCTCACACCAAAAGTAAGGCGCACCACAACGCACTTCTCAAAACATGGCATCAACAGGGCAAAAAGAACGACGTCTTCTGCAAGACCATCGTCAACCCTGACGTTTTGACGAAGAAACAACGTGCCAGACTGATCCAAAGTGGCAATGATGCCTCCAAATTTGCATTTGATGTGCCGTACTCGGTGAACAAGAAGAACCGATGGCAAGACATTGGAGGAGCTGACGACCTCGTCGCCATGGACGCAAATGTTCTCCCTCAGCAGGTTCAACTCGAAGGCAGTGACGTTTTGGCGTGTAACAGCAAAAAGCGTTTTGTGGAAACTCATTTCAAACGAGAAATCGATGGATCAGTCACGAAAACGACGAACCATAAGTCAGCGTTGGGTACACTTGACCGTGTTGTCTTGAAAAAGCACAAACATGCTGTCAAAGGTGTACCCTTTGCGCTGCGTGAAAATGGAAAAGATAAGGAAGATGAAAAGCCGGATCCTGAAGTTCCGGTTGTCCGCTACATTTCTCTGAAAGCTCATCCAGTGCCGCAGGTGTATAGTGCTGGCTATTTTCGCGGATCTAACAACTTTGGCTCACATTCCGGGAAACGTGGCACTACTAACGATGACGAAGCCAACTTTTCCGACGAATGTAAACTCGATTACGACAATGACGCCGATTCTGACGGCGATAAACCTGTGACGTCTGCTTACAGTGCCCCTAAGCAAAATCTGTATTCCCTTTCTGATTTTGTCGTCAAAAAAGACGGGGTAACTGCTTCCTCCAAATCAGAATCGTCTATTGACTTTGTTGAAGATGCCAATGACTTCATAGACGGTTTCAAAACACTTTCTTTTGGTCACTTTGATGTTCTACCTTCTCCATCGAGCTACTTTTTCTACCAACTTGATCGTGAATGGACGAAGGGTGCATCTAATTTCGTTTCCGATTTTGAGACATTAGGAAACGTTCGGGGGCACACCTTCCGATGGTTGAATGCTGAAAAGACAGCGTGTATCGTCGATTTAACGGGGCGTCTGTGTGCTAGTGACACCTCCACTTCACTTGTTATTGTCTTTGAACTGCTGCCGAATCAGACGAATGTTTTGAGGTTTGACCTGGCACTTTAAAAGTTGATTTCATTAACTTAACGTTTTCAGAATTCTTGTCAGCAGCAGTTTCCCAAGTCCTGATGATCTCAATGTTGACAAACTACGGTTCTTCCATTTCGACTGTGTCGTTGAGTTTGTTGATAGCATTTTCCAACGTGCCGAGAAGACCTACGACAAAGCTTATTCGTATTCCAAATACCTTGGTGACAGCACCGAATATCAAGGTACTTTTTACTCGGAGGACTTTACGTATGGTTCGTGTGCCGATCGAGCAAGCGTTTTGATTTGCCCCAAAATTGCTGATATTTCGATCGAGTCGACTGATGTCACCGATTTTGAAGTTGCCAAAACCAAAAATTTGTCAGATACACACAACAAAAGCCAGAATTGTGTCATCTGTGATGACGAACAACCGCTGACATTCCCATTGTTTGATGGCTGCAGTCACAACTTCTGTCGGAGCTGTGTGCGATCTGAACTTACAAACTCCATCGCCAGCAAATCACAGTACCCGCTAAAATGCCTCAATCACGACTGTATGGCCCCGATTCGCCCTGAAATGCTTTATGCCGTCTTGCCGCTTTCCATCATCAAAATGTATTTCCGAAGTGCCTTCAAAGCAGAAGGCAGTGCCTGTGGCCACAAAACTGTTCGCTGTCCAGGTTGCCGAAACTTTTTGAACGTCAAAATCCAACCCAAACTTGGAAGCATCACCTGTGTCTACTGTCCCGTCACCTTCTGTATCAAATGTTGCAAACGACCTCATTACCCGTTGACTTGTGCCGAATTTGAGGTCTGGGACGAGAAATTCAAGCTACAACGTAAGTGATATACCTTTTTGTTTAGTAGTAAATAGCTAATTTGCAGGTCTCCTAAACGCCACACCTCGCGATCGCATTGCCAAATGTCCCTGTGGCAAAATTCACTTTTTACCCAAAAGACTTTGGCTGACAGTCATCTGTAAGGGTTGCGGCGAAGAATGTTACTACGATACGTATTCATACGTTACTTATCACAGTAAATGTGTTCAACTCATCCACTATGATCATCCCAATGCCATCGCCAAAAAGTACAATGACGTCTGTGCTCCGATTTACAACGCCCGATTCGACGCCCGAATGGCTCTGAAGTTCGTCGGCGATGCCTCGCAGAAAGAAGCGGCCGTAACCGCTCAGAAGCTTGCGCTTCACTTTTTGGAACTTGGATTCGCGTGGCTTTATCTGAACGAAGGCAAACGTGAAATAGTATGGAATGCCGTTAGAGCCAAATTGATGCAACTGAAAGTCAAATGGGAGGATGTCCGGGTCGTTATGGATCGAAATGTTTCTGACAACTTTTCGGCAGATAAGGTTTCAAATTTGATTCAAGCATCGAATAACGTGTTAGAAGTATTAAAAAAGTTTGAAATTTGAACATGACAGTATTGTGTGAAATAAAAATATATGTGGACAAAAGTTATACTCGAAGAAGCATATGAACAACTAATATAAAATGCATTTTCATAGTACTAAAAAGTGAAAACTGCAAAACCATAGCAACAACATGGTTTTATTACATCCGAGCAAAGTACAAATCGTGAGTGTTGGACTGCTGGCTGGTTCGTCTACATCGAAAACGAACAAGCAGTCAGAGCCACGTTGACATTTCACGCTCGTAAATTGTGGCTCTTGACAATTATTTGTTATCCTTTTTGCCTCGAATACGGTTCAAGAACCTCGTAGTTTTTCCGTGTATTTCGAAATCGTTATGGATAGTATCGCCTTCAAAGTTGACATCATTTGGAGGTGCGACACTTTCGAAACAACAACAAACCACTGGGTGCAGCTGGAAATTGCACAACATTGCTGACTCACCACGTTCTCTTGGCCGTCTGACCAGCCCAACCCCGTCTGCTTCAGCTGGTATAAAACAGCCACAGCTTTTGTCGATAACCTCACTTTCTTTCCGCACTGACCCCGTCGTAGAAAACTTTTACTATTTGGGTTTCAACTTTACGTTAAACAGGCTATTCAAACATAAGATAAAGTTACATCTATCAGTTTGGTTAAAGTAAACAAAATTTTATACAAAATTAAATATTTTCGCATTTCTATGACACTTTTTGTAAAGTAAACAGATAACCACAGCGTAAAAGTTAATCGATTTTGCATAAGCGCACGCGTCTGTGATTGTTGGTTCACGAAAATGGGTTAAAATTTAAAGTTGTTACACGCCTTTTCCGTTTAACGCGCTGTTTTTCAAATCTTTGTTTCACGACCTAATGGCCAATCAATTTCAGGTCCATTACCATGGACACCGACGAAAAACCTCAATCGAGCCACCGTGCCACCGGCGGTAAGGGTCGCCACCATGCTTGGGACAAACACATTGTCAAGCGAGATCGCAGCCAAGCCACCTTCGGCAAATTCATCGTCAATCCCGAGAAGCTTACCAAGAAGCAGCTTGCTCGTCTGACCCGCATCAATGACGATCAATCTGAATTTGCCATCAATGTCATGTATTCGCTCAACCGTAAATACCGATGGGAGCAGCTCTGGGGCGCCGGTAATGCCATCGAAGCGGATGCGGACGTCTTTCCTGAAAACGTCAAAGTTGATGGCTGCGATGGCGCATATGCCTTGGCTCATGATGTTGTCATCAAGGGTCATTATGAACGAACTGATGATGGATACGTGGAAACTACGACTAATCGCGCCTTCTGGTTGGCGGATCCGGCTCATTACTGTATCCGTCGAAACAAGGATAAGCCCTTAGATGACGATGGCAAGGCAATCCCGGAAGTTCGATACGTCCAAGCTGCGACGACTGATAAGCGCTATGCCGATTTCAAACATTTGACCTGGAACACCCCTTGGCAATGGAAGCGTAAAAAGATGTTTCATCGTTTTGAGCTTGATCAATGGGGCGACGACGCAGCTAAAGGTCATAAAGGTGATGATCGTGTCTCGAAGGTTGTCGACGGTGGTCCCGACAGTGACGATGGCGACAATGATGATACCGAATCGACTCCACCCCGGCCAAACACCTTCACTCTTGCCGACTTTGTCATTGATAATCGTTCTCCGCCAACAGCTTCTTCATCTGAATTGACCCTCGGCAGCTATGACGATTTGACTGACAGCGTTGACGTTGAAGCCGATTATACGTCCCTCGTCGATGTCAAGGGACCCTGTAAAGACTCTTTCTTCACGGAATTCACTTGTGATGTCGGTCAGCTTGGCTGTTCCGATGCCGCTTTCGAGTCAATAGAATCATCAAATTTTGCTTTTCAATGGCTGAATACGTCAAAGACTAGCTGTGCCATTGATCTGAGCGAGAAACTTCATCCGGCGGAGCAAGACGTTGTCGCGGTTATCGTCATTGAGGAGCTGAAATCAAAAAAATTGAGGTTTGTTTGAACCAACCAATTCGACGTTTACCTAAAAGTTCATTTTACAGGATTCTGCTAAACGGCTTATTCCCTATCGACGAAGTGTCTCTGCTCAAGTCTTTCGATTCAACGCATTTTGACTCACTGCCGGAGTTTTTGGAGACCTGCACCACCAAACTCAGCAAAAGCTATGAAAGATCGTGTCTATCAACAACCCGTGATGCTTACGACTGCCAATCGACGTTTCATCCAAAGGAACTTATCAGTGCCAGTGGCATTGACGCGCAGACGCCTCCAAAGTTTGCCGATATTACCAAGGTTTCTGACGTTGCTGATGGTTTTGAAATCATCAAGCTTGAAAATACCGAAACGATGTCCTGCGCCAAGTGTGACTCGTCAGAGGCTCCAGTTTACCGAACTTTCAAAACTTGTTTCCATAACTTCTGCCGCGAGTGTCTTCAAAGCGAGCTTACAACGGCCATCGAATGCCACAAAACGTCACCGCTGAAGTGCCTTAAAACTGAATGTACGGCGCTTGTTCGTGAGGAGTTCCTTTACGTCCTTCTGCCATTGCCTGTGGCCACCTTCTACTTCAATGAACAGCTAAAAACAAGCGCTGGCAACGGCGGTAAGAAGCTCATTGAATGCCCTCACTGTGAAAGCATGGCTACCATCGATTCACTTCCGAAGTTCAACAGCGTCGCATGCTGGAACTGTTCAATGTGCTTCTGCCTTCGATGCAAGAGTCGGCCTCATTTCCCCCTGACATGCGAGCAGTTAAGTTCCTGGGCGACCAAATTTGAGCTGCAATGTAAGTTTTACTTATCCAATGATGAAATCCATTCAAGAAACCACTTTCAGACTATCTTGAACTGGCCCGCAAAAATCCCGATTCCGTTCGCACCTGCGTCTGTGGCAGCATTATGTACCAAGCCCATGAAAAAGTCTATCTACAAACATGTCAAGACTGTGGCACCGAATACTACTGGTCCTGGCGCTGGAAAAAGGGCGACCAATCGGTGAAACTGGTCAACTTTGCCGATGAAAACACGCCAAACTTCATCAGTGCCGAATACAGCGACGTCTGTTTGCCGATTCATGAACTGCGATTCAACGTAAAGGCTGCCAGTGATCTCAAAAACCATCTTATCCGTGCCGAAATGGACGCTACTCCTGTGCAGCAGTTTGTATCATACTTCAAACTGGCCTTGCATCTGATCGAACTCGGCTTCGCTTGGTTGTATCTCACAAGGGTCCAGAAAACAAGTGAATGGTCAACGGTGAAGGCGCACTTGACGCAACTTCGAAGCCTTGTGGATAGCGTTATGACTTCCGTTAAACAAGCACTTCCCCTTATGGAGCCCAATCAGAAGGTTGCTGAAATGAAAAACCTTGTTGATACGATTATGAATCTCTATGAAAACGTGTAATTTTATTTGTTACGGATAAGTATATAATAAATAAATAATGTTTGACAAAGTATGACCAAATAATAACCGGGTAAAGCTTATTAACAACAACAATCAAAAAACAATCAAAATTAGAAGAATCTTTTTTTCTTCATGGGAACTTGTGTCCAAGTCGAAGTATTCGCCTTTTTTCCGGAAAGGCTTGTCGGAGGCGGTGTTGGTGTTGGCGGTACGGCGGGACTGGAAACCAGCGACGATGGCGTCGACTTCGGCATCTTGAAATAAGCCGTAATGATTCGTGGGAATTGCACATCTTTCGATGTTCCCAGAATCAGTTCGGCGTCGGCGCCATCCAACTTCACTTCGAAGTGGTGCTGTAATTTACCACCTTTCGTGGTAGTTTTCTTTAGCCAGCGGGAAGGCGTCAAAACGGCGTCGAAGTACGCGGCCACCAGTTTTTGAGCTTTAGATAAAAGCTTCTTCGAGTCTAAAAAGAAGAGAAGGTTAGTTGTTATCCAGACCAAACTATGAAAAAAACCGTACCTGAATCTTTATCATTCTCTAAGAAGCTAGCAACTTCGGCAAGGCAGGAAGCCGATGTCTGCGAAGTCGCAAAATTCGCGTCTTTAAGAAGAGTCTGTAACTCCAACGGAAGTTGGAGCACGACTGCTTCTAAGGCGGGGATTGCCTTTTGGAACTGGCGGTAATGCCGGGCTACAATATGGAGTAGCCCGTGCCGCTCGTTGTCGAACGAAGCAATAAAGCTTTGACTTCCCGTTTTAGCGAACGGGAAGAATCTGCGATCGGCGCCAAAAATAGACATGTCTCGACAGTACCTGATAATTAATACACAATGATGCTAAGTTAACGAATGCCATTCCGATGCAGCAAATCATGGTTATCAGGCCAAGATCCATTATGCTCCTTAGCTGTGTACTTGAGGGTTTGAGTGCACCCGTAGGGGTTACTTTACCGTTCTAGCTGTGCGCGTTTACCCCTGCTGCAAAGGACATACGGTACGCACCTGTTTTAGTGTGTTGTAAGTTTTTTTTTCTGGAGGTAAAGATGCATCACCGGAAAGGATGCTCCGTTGCGCGGGCTTTTCAAAAAAGCAAACCAATCCAAACGCTTCCGTGGAATTCGACGAAAATTGAAAATTATGTCAAGTTTGCATTTGCATTAGCTTCTGTGATGTCTAAGGGTTACGAATCCGTTGAGTTTGCCGTAAAAACTGTTCAATTGGCGATTTAGGGGCGCTGAATTTCATGTACCAGAAGCAAAAAAGTGCGACAGTTGCACGTTTTGCGTTCTGGTACTCGAAATTCAGCTCAAGATCTTGCTTTACCTTTTTATCGGTTGTTTTGTAGCGTCTTGCAGCTAGCATGATCTAAGAAACTGCCTGAAGCTTCGAGTATGTTGATTTTTGCGTTAGAAATCTAAAATTCTGCCCATCTTTAAAGTTCTTTCAAAAGTCGACAAAATAGCACGTTTCTTGAAGAAGTTTTAAAATTAGTTCAGTTATATTGTGACAGTAAATGTGCCTGGTGATCCTCTCATTAACAGAATTGTTGTCGTTTATTCGGCCAGGTTAAACTGGTACAGGGTGCGCCAAAAGTTCCCGAACAAACCCGAACACACATTTCATGCCATAACTTGTAAACAACGAACGATCTAGCTGTCTAACCAAAATGGATTAATAACATAGATATATAGTAAACTTAAACTCAAGCGGTTCCTCAGTGGCTGCTCCCTGCGCCGCTACAGAAGTCAAAACGTTTTTTTCAACTTTGAACGCGGGGCCGCAGGTCCAGCTTTGAGACCGAAAGTCATTTACCAAATTTTTTTTCTCATAAGAGAAGCAATTTACCTCCGTCTAATCAATTGGATTTTATGCCTAGGATCCTCCAGCATTGCTATAATTTTTGATATCCGCCAGGATTCGTGTTTTGCAAGGATTCTGAGCGGATTCTGCTACATCGTTATTTTTTTCTTGTTCCTGGGATTTAAGGGTAAAAATTCATTCTAAAGCCTTTCAACGCAGCGGTTTTGGAGTTCATACATCTTAAAAAGTTTAGCAGCATTGAATTGATGCTTGATCGGCATCACCGCTCATCGCATTGAGCAAAGTTCGCAACTTCGCCGAAAGTCGTTGTTTTTGTCGACTTGGGTGCACCTCCAAAAAAGTGATCATACTCCCGTACATGAACCCAGTAAATTCCAGTCTGTGCTCGATTTTGGAGCAAAGGGTCTTTGCTAACTAATGCCAAACTTGGAGGATCCTACAAAATTTGCGACGCCAGGACGGGTTCCCAATGTCTCCCACCCACCTCCGGCCTTCCGCGCAAAAATTGGACAAACGTTTTGACTTCTGTAGCGGCGCAGCCACTGAGGAACCGCTTAAGCATTAGTTCACTATATAACTATGTTATCAATACACCTTGGTTAGGTAGCTTAGTCCGGGTTCTTTCCTGTTAACGCGACCCATTTGGATTGCGCAAACACACACCCTCGTCTGCGGACGCACGCGGGCGTACGCGGCCATAAACAAACGGGCGCATGCAAATTACAGTCGTTGCCTGCGCCCGTTACTTTTAGCTTTTGAATTTCTTGTTTGGGGATCCCGTTGATTTTACATAACTGCGGTTAAACTTTGCACCTGCGTTGTAAACGATGTGCTTTGCTGCCGCTGACGTATTCACATCACATACGATCATGTTGACTAAGACTCAGATTTACCCATCACGGCCTTATGAACTTACCGGGGGGTGCGGGGGGCGGAGCCCCCCGCTTATTACTTAGACTTCTCAGACTTAGACTTAGACTTCTCAGACTTAGACTTCTCAGCCTTAGACTTAGATCATTTAGACTTAGACTTAGACCTTTTTGACTGGCCTTACGTTTACAGTTTATGTGCACTGTCTTTTCGACAGGACCCGAATGCTCAAACAAATAAGATCCTGTTAAAAGGACATGCAAATGCGTGCGAATTTGGATTTCGATGGTCGTGGGTTAATGCAAATGCAACCTGTCGGGGCATTGATTAAGATTTGCATTTAGTAAGCTTCTGGACACGTCAAAAGATACAGTCCAAGCTTTCATTGTTCAGTCGATCTCTTGCGAGTACACGATGCGGTGGGGTCTCCGTCCCAGCTCACTGTCGTTGGCAAAGTCACCGAAGGGGCTTCACATGACCCCTTCGGGACTTTGCGGGCTCACCCGCATCGTGGATCCGCACGGGGCACTGACAGATGGACGCGGCCCGGACTCTTTGGAAGGCGCGGCCGTGGGCTTAAGGCCGCACGGCCGGCCGCGGACTTCTCCCGCGGCCGCGCAAAATACTTGTGCGCGGATGGGTCGCGTTAACAGGAAAGTACCTAGTCGTTAGTTGTTAATTAGTTATGGCATGAAATGTTTGTTCGGGAACTTTTGGCGCACCCTGTAAAACTCTTGGTTGTACTGAAAATGATGTTTGTTTCACACCCAAAATTTATAAAGAAATAACAATTTATTGCGATAGTGTATGACAGGTTTTACAAATTTATTGATAGAAAACCGATATGTTTTGAAACAGAACGCGTAGTTGAAAGCTTGAGTATCACACTTTTAGCAAAACCAGTTTACACGGTGGAAATCAGTGCTGAAGTTCATTGACATTGTAATTGATGAAGGAGATATTGTTACTGAGGTTGATACATCATGTCATAGGTCCTAAAAGTATTTTTTTAAGTTTTCGACATAGAGTTTGCTGGTTGTTTACAATCGAACTTACTGGTTGAGTTCTGGTAAAATGGCGTTTGCATCTTTGGTAGAAATAAGGCCACGCTTTTTTAGAGTTCGTCGAGCGTTTTCGGAATACTTGCAAAGCCTTTTCGTCCATTCATTCTGAAATGTAAGGTTGTTTTGTGACATAGCTTATAATATGTGAACTTACATAGACTGCTCGCATGTGGGGATACGGATCCATGAGATGTAGGAAAAAAGCCCCAACTTCACCGGCAGAAGGACTGTTTTCACTGAAAACGTTAATAATTAGACAGCTTAAAGTTACACAACAAACTTACACATTGCAATGACGCAGCAGTTGATGCCCAATGACAGAAATCATCGGGATTCGGTGGGATTTGTCGGTCGGAATCTGGCCAGCCTTGATGATTTGCACAGCTTCGGTGACTTTTGGATTGGTGACCCTGGAAGCGATGGTGTCCAAAGTAAGACTTGACAATGCTTCGGGCAACACGGCACGCGTCACTGATTTGGGGATCTTCAGGTGTGTTGATGGCGGGACGGTTGGGGTGAAACGGATGGGAGCTGAGCTTTCTGGCTAAAATAACAAAGTTTAATTGAATTCCGTCTGCACCGCATGAAACGTACAGTAACCGGTGCCACAAATGCTTGCTGGTTTGATTCAGCATTTGGAAAGAGACTTGGATCGTACTCCTGCTTCAAATCATGTTTCAACAATGGAGTTTGAACCGCCTGAGAAGGCATTGGCGGGGTAGGTTTATCCTAAACCACTCTAATTATATAAAAAGTTTACAGTAAACGACCCTACCTCGCTCAAGTACACCTCATAGTTAGCATTGTCGATGACCATGATGTCGTCATGGACGGTAGTTTCGTATCGGCAGTTGGTAATGCGAAATTTGATGCATTTAATTTGCAAACTGCTGAATCCGCGCGCCTTCAAAACCTCAGATACGTATTCATCGGGAGTGTGGGTTTCAAAGTGAGTGAGCGCAATGTTGTTGTTGCCTTCTTGCAGGATAAGTGAGAAATGAGGCATTTTCTGAAACAAGGTATATATGTATATATTTTTTACACGCTTTATAACATCCATAAAAAAACAGTTTAACGAAAAATAGTTATAAAGATTGCGCAAAATACAGGCTAATGTTAAGCTAAGAGAGGGAGATAGGTGAACGTTTCGGCCGCTAAATCGGTTGAACAGTTGGAAATAGAATAGTGAAGGACTTTTAGTCGATAAAAAGGGTCGGGGGAAGTGGAGAGAAGAGGCGAAACCCCTCACTTCTTTCGAGAGCACACATCAAAAATGAGGGGGACACTCTGTGGAGAGGAAGGCCGTTGGAGGGGTGTGGGAAACGGCTAGCCCCTCACTTCAAATGCGACCGCGACTAACACTGAAGGGGAAAAAGAGACGGACAGAAGTGTGCGTCAAAGTGGAGGCGCGAGTTGTTGTGGCGTTGTTGGCCTTGTGTTTTGGAGGGGATGTCGACAATTGAGGAAACCCTTCTTTACCTCTTCACATTACGTGAAATTAACATTTTTTGGTTTAATTTTTAACACCAATTTTAAGAATGCTATTAATAAGTTGTCTTCAAAACTTCCGATTATGCAAAACTAAAACTTGTATTTTCTACAATTATACTACAGTTCTAACTTTATTTTTCTTACAAAAACTTAAAATAAAACAAATCCCAGCCAAATAAGCATCATTGAAGCTAACAATGATAACCCTGCACAACCCTTGGTAGTGGTGTCAGGCGCAACTGTAGTGAATGCCTGCGCAGGTTTTGGTGTCGCATTAAAGTTATCCGTCGCGTTGTAGTTCGTCACAGAGTTGATAAAGTTGGTTATCATCTGGAGCGATTGGCCTTGTCGGTCATTAGGCACAAAGTGTCCAGAACCCTTTACGGTCACAACATCAAGAGTGAAGTTAGCCTTTCCAGAAGCTGTGTCATAAGTGGTGTAGTACGGCTGATGGAAACCGGCCAACTGTGATCGGAACAACCATGGTTTGCGTTGCAGGACCTTAAAACAATAAATTTATGATTTACATCTAAACGAATTTAAAATTGCCAACCGTCAAATTAGTGTTCTGCGCAATGTTATCAAAATGCCACGCATCGCCAAGGAAGTTGCAAACAGTGTCGACATCACCGTTGTAGATCAGAATCCGGAAATCTTTCACGTATTGTGCGGGGTCCGTGGCAATGTTGATAATATCGACGAAAATGTCGTAAGTATCGACGTATTTCACAGGGTAGTTTTCATTGAGCGGATCATTACAGCCCTTCCAGGTGCCATTCCATTCCGGATCAACGTGGAACGCTTTCAGGACTTCTGGTTTTCTTAAATAGACTCGAGCTGCGAGGCCGTTGTAACATGGGTATCCGTTTTGGTTGTCAGTGGAGTCTTCGTATAAATCAGCGGCTGTAATGTCTTCACTGGGCTGCATCGGCGTTCTGAGGAGGCCTTTGTTGATGAACTTCTTCGTATTCGTTAAATAATCGGATAGATAGCAGTCCTGATAGAAGTTGTAAGCGTCATACATGTTCTGATCCAGATTCAGGACCTCCAAAACCTTCTTTCCACAATTATCTTTGGTGTTATTGAACCAAGTCGCATCGAAATGAGAAGCAAAATCGCAGTAGTCAACGTCGCCGACCTCTCCGGTGCCATTCACGACACAGCATTGTTCCTTCAAGTCGCGCCACTCGTACAGACCAAAAGCGCCATGATAGCTTGACCATAACACAAGGGCATTTGTGAGGTTCTGAATGTTGCTATAACCATTGCCAATGGCGATTCCGCCGAAGTTATGGTTCGGGAAGGAGTCATTTTTGATGCTGTGAAGGACATTCTGCGTTACGGTTGGAATGTAGATACCCGCATAGGACTCTCCAGAGATAAACCATCGGGAATTATTGTATCGCGGCTGGACACGGGCGAAGAAATCAGCGAGGGCATCGTGGTTTTGCTGGGCTGTGAGGTCATCGCCGACGGTGTAGGCTGTGGGGTCTTCGGTATCGTAAGAAAAGCCGACACCGATGGGGGATTCGATCGCGAGGACGTTGGCGTTCTGGAAAAAGAAGCCTTTAAAGTTGATTAGAAAGCAATATTTACCTTATTCCAAGCATAAATGTTCTCATAAAGCGTAGTACCATCCTTATAAACGTAGAACGGGCCCAATTCTTCAAATAGACCTCCAACAGACGAACAACCGGGGCCACCGTTAAACCAAACGACCAACGGATCAGTGCTGGCATTTCCGGACTGACTTTCGACTAGCCTGTGAACAATTATCTCCAATATAGCCCCACTTTTCAAATTTTAAATCCAAAAACTCACCAATAAAAAAACTTCCAAGTCCCATTTTTCCCAGCATTCAAATACCCCGAATACTGGTCAAAACTGACCTCAAAGTTGACCCCTGGCAAAGCCGTGATCTTATCATCGTTGCCGATGGCACTCACAGATGCGATTACACCAAAGATAATTAATGCCAAAGGCAATCGGAGAGTGTTGACCGTCCGCGACATGCTGTAGCACACGCAACTGGCTAATAACACCCTTAATTTTAACGACAAACAGCGCGACCATCAAAAGTGCGGACAGTCCTCCTCACATCTGTGTTATCATCCTATCAGTAACCCATAAATTTGACTCTTCCTTTGAAGAATGGCCTTTAAGCTTGTTAGCTGCGGTTATTGCTCGACGTTGCGGCTTATGTTATTAGATAATGAGATTAATGTCGATGGTTCCGTCTGTACAACTATTGCATCACCTATTAGCATGGAATTTTGATTGCTTTTTGGTTGGAGTGGATGTTTGTTTTGTGGTGGGGGCATTAAGAAGGGTCGATAATTGGAATTTTGGAGCTAAAAATAACGTCAAATTTTTAAGAGGATAAAATTAAAAAAAATTAAGTGTCTTAAAAATACGCGTCACAAAAGAATTTATTGAAAATGACATTTTTGATAATGTCAAAAAAAGTAAAAAAAATCAAAAAAAAAATCGAAAAAAACAAGTCCCATGTTTTTGGCATTGTGTCCCGAACAACAAACACGCACTTTTTTAACGACCCCCTCCGGCTGTGCACAACTGATTTTCAGTCTCACCCTCTTCACCTCCCCTTCCGTCGATTGACCCCACTTTCCACCCATCTTCCACATATCCCAGAGCCACTTTCATCCACATGGGTAATGAAGGTTCGAAATCCTCCAAAAAGGGACCCTCCGGCGTCCTTTCATCGCTGAAATCTGGCCCCTCGACGTCTGTTGTTCAACGCCACCTCGAAACAGCACAAAAAACACGTGTATTGACGCTGAAAAGTGCTAACATTAAAACTATTCCACCAGTTATCGTCGAGGTGAAGCATTTATTCTTACTCAGCCTGAAATTGTTGAAAAATATATAAAAATCTTGCGTACTTTCAGCTCGCCCCGATCTTGCGCAGTCTCGACCTCTCGCTGAACAGGATCTCCGTGCTGCCGCCCTTCTTCGGTGATTTCGCTGTCTTGAAACAACTGCATCTGACTGGGAATTGTCTGGAGACACTGCCAGATGAGATTGGGAATTTGAAAAAGTTGGAAACGCTCGTTTTGACCGATAACAACATTACCGCCATTCCGGACACTATTGTGGGATGCTTGTCGCTGGCGACAGTCAAGATTAATAACAACAAATTGACCGAGTTTCCGATTGGTTTTTGTCTATTGCCGAGGTTAGAGTCGATTGATGCGAGTGGAAATGCTATTGTGGCCCTGCCCGATGAGGTTTGTTGGTTTTGAAATTTATAAAATGCTAATTTGAGTTCAAGTTTATATATTCTTTTTCTTAATTAACAAAAATTGTTACTTAAAATGGTTTCAGATCGGCCAAATCTACGCGTCCGAACTAAACTTCAACAACAATAAACTCATCCATCTGAACCCAGCGATAGCAAATGCAAAGAACCTCCGAGCCTTGAAGGTCGAGAACAATGAACTCCCGAAACAGGCCTTTACAAAGGAATTGCTCGAAGATTCCAATGTAAATCTGATTGCCTTCGCGAATAACCACTTCCAACAGAAAGACTTCCAAGATCTGCCCGGATATGAGGCCTACGAACAGCGGTACACTGCAGTCCGACGGAAAGGGGTTTATTGAATTGCTTTAACTTGACCAACATAACCTATTGTACCTACTTCTGACACTAACTTCTGCCCGATTTGAACTGACTTACCCGATGTATTCTCATTTTGTCAAATTTACATTATATACGTTTTATTTTTACTCAAATCTAGTCTTTTTTTAGTATTGTGATATTCAAAGAGGATAAAGTATTCACGCTTTCATTTGCAAATTTTGTAGACAATTTGTTTAAATTCAAAAGTTTACTTTTTATTTATAGTCCCAGAGATTACGGTAACACAGCGCATGATCATAAAACTGATCAAAATCTCGGGGTTTAATGTTGGCACATGCCACAAGAGAACTTGCACATTCGTCGCATTTTAATGGTCATGTAGAAGTTGTTTCGACAGAATCCATTGTGTTTCCACTTCTGGCAAAACGGACTGGAATCCATGCAGCATTTTAGACATGTTTGGGGGCAGCTGCGAGCGATTAGAGGCTAAATTACAATTTTACATAGACAAAAGTTGTCAAATGGCTTACCTGCGATTCACACAAGTCTTTTAATCTCGAACAATTCCACGATCTGTCTCGGCAACTGCTAGCTGCTTTCGATTCTGCGTGCATCAAATTGGCGGTAACAAGGGGTATCAAAAGCAGGAGGATTTTCATTTTGGCTGATTGATACTACTAACAGTTGACTATGTTCGGAATTCTAGGGGTGTCTACAGGGTCAAAGAGCCTTCTAGCCTTGGATAAAATCCTTTTTATTCCCTGCGCAACGATGACACTCACCGATCGACCTGTCAACGATGTTTTTCGATCAAATTGAATGGGGTTGTCGGCCACGGAGATGTATCCATTTCGGGAATTTGTTTCATTTGTTGTCTATTGATCCTTTGGAGATAGAATTGGCTTTATTTAGTTTTTTAGCGGGGGTCTTCTGTGTAGATTTGACGCAAATCGCGCGGATGAGTAAGTTTCGCAATTTCTGTTTTCGCAATGTTCAAAAGATCAAGGGGGCCATTTGGCGGCTGAATAGCAATGAATCAAGCTGTTACGTGACTGTTTGCATTTCCGGCGGGCTGGAGACACTTCTATGATTCAGGCTTTTCAGAATGTCTGCCTCGACATCGGCCGATGATTGCTCCAAGCTCTATGACTTTGCGCCGGAATGGCCGAAGGGCTCTGATAATGTTCCGGAAGTGAGGACAGAAGCATGGATCCACGATGAGGGAAAGGATTTCGGTGGGGACATTAAGATTGTCGAAAACAAACTGGATCCGAGTATTGGCGATACGGAGGAGGAATTGCCAAGGTAAACTTTACAATTTTACGAAAAGTTGGGTTACTGTAGGTTGTTGATTTCAGTTATCTCCGAAACCGCTCAGTCAGCGTCTTTATCGATTCTAACGTCACTGTCAAATCCACAACCAACCTAAAAGTCATCCCAGGCGGTCATTTAGTAGAATTCCGTTCAACATCGCTACTCTTCCCCGATATGTGGTCCTCCCTCGAGCCAGTTTTCAAGAGCGTCGATGCCGCTGACACTACCGCCTTTGAAGTGTATGTTTAACCGCATTTTTTTCATTTTCAATTCCTAATTACAGCCGCGCCACCATCAACACATCCCAATCTCTGCTTGAACCGCTCATCCTAAAGCAGATTCTCGCCCAGGAATTCAATGACGCTGTCGATACGCTTATCAAAGTTGACCCTGCCAGTGTTTCTGTGTAAGTTTTTCTCTTCTTTTTAGATTTTTACAAGTTTTGAGTCTGTTTTAGCCGCTTCTTCCCCCGGGCCTTCGGATTGGACCGCAAAAAGTTCATGAAACGCGTCCGCTCCGTCTTTGAGCTCTCCGAACTCGCTTCCCGTGTCCATGAAGTCGCTTTGAAGTACAACCCCGGGCCTTTCCCGACTTTCGATGCACACGAATTTGCTCCGAGGGGGTTCAAGAAGGATATCGAAGAAGACTGATGGTTTGGTTGTTGTTTTTGTTGATTTTTATTGAGTTAAAAACTGTATGCGTAAAATTGAAATGAAAATACATTGTTTTATAAGAAAGATCAGTTTAGTGTGGATTAGTTTGGTTCTTTTTCGCCATGCTCTTGAGAGTTTTCATCTGGGCATCACTCAACTGAAAAACACTATGTTTAAAAAGGTCGCTGACGCAAGCTGACTCACCGTAGCCTCGTCATTGACGTCAGAATTGTTCCCCTTGTTCGCGTTTTGAACAGTGTTACCGTTGATATCGCTGTTGCCACTGTTATCATTGGCCGTCCATGCCTGGCACGTGCAGACTTGCCATGCCGTGACACGAAGGGCTGGGACCATCAAAACGATGAAGAGCGGGAAGGTTATCGGGATTAGAGGGATCAGGGTTATGGTAACGACTTCTTGCAGCGGGCTGAAACCACCATTCGAAAGTTTTGTTTTAAATTTCAAAGTGTTTTACGCACTAGCTCTGTCCCCTTAAAACCGAAACCACAAAATTAGCCGCCGGCAAGGCGATCAACACCATAGGCGTATAAGCCGCGAGCATCAGAATCTTTGTCAAAGTGCGTTGTTCATCCTTGGACTTGTTGCTCATCTGTTCACGACCGTAGTTCTCCTCCTTGTTGAGCTTACACATTACGACGAGTGACACGACAAGAGTGCCAAGAAAGCTGATTACGATAAGCACACCATAAGTACTGAAGGATAGCAGAACGAGCGGGTTTCGCTGGTAATCCAGGCCAAAGATGCTTATCTAGAGATGTGGCATTAGACTTTTTTCATTAATTGAAAGCGGATTTACCGTCTTCTGTGTCGTCTGCATGTACGTAGATTGTCCAGAGACCCCGGCAGCGCCATGGGTCTCTGGCTCGTCAGGGCTGTGCTGATTCTGGAACTTTTGGGGAGATCCTTGTTGCTGGGATGCTTGTTGGTTGCCTGTGGTTAGCTGGACTTGGGTCGAGATAATGTCGGGGATGAGATCCGGGCGGAGATCGCGGGTTCGGTTGAGACGGTCACGGAGAAACTGAAACTCGACTTCGTCTTACTGTATTCAGTTTTTGAAGGCTTACAGTAGCATCGACAGCGCTGTAATAGATCAAACCGGCCTGAACAAGGCAAACTACAGCAGTAGCGACCAAAAAGACAAAAATGTTAGCCCGGGAAAAGATAGTCGACAACATAGTCGTCTTGCAGGTTACATTGTAACGGTACAGAAACAGGATGCAGAAAGTGATGGCAGTGTAGAGATAAATGCCAGTACCGACTGATGCTATGCCATTCTAAACTTTTTTCGTTTAGTTTTGTGCAGTTTTTTGATGCAACTCACAAGAAAAGTGGCATCAAAGTTCTGCAAAATCCCATACGGAATGCGAATTGTAGAAGTTGCCAATGTCACTGAGCGGGGCACCAGTGCCAACAGGCATAATGACATTAAAATGTATCCGATGCTGATGTTTCGCATGAAAATTAGCACTTCCTGAACCCTCGTTTTTCATATTACCAAACTATGATCTTTTTGTAGTTGCCCAAAACCAACCTGAAACCCTTCAACTCGCCGCAGATGAGTAACCACCAAAAAGAACAGGTTCACCACAATGCTGACGATGCATGCGATTTCGCAATACGGTACAATGATCGGGGTTAGGTCTACATTCAGCACTTTGGTCACAATTTCCATGGTCGACAAGCAGGACACAGTTTCAAAAAGGCGAACACTGTGCAATCCCAGAAGCCGCAGTCAGCTACATGTAGTGAAATGGCATCTGCGAGATAATGCAAAGCACCGCCTCAGGGCATCAACAAAATTACTTTTACAGTGTCACAAGAACCGACCAACGTTGATAAGAAGAGGATTTACGGGTAAGCGTTTTACTGCGTCGGCATCTACGGATTTCTAAGGACAGTTTTGCTTTTTTTTCTGTAGTTTAGTAATCGACCTTCATTTTTTAACATCTCAGTCACAGTGCTTTATTTTATCTGCCTGTTTAAAGATATTGCTGTTTAACACCTCCAAATTGCGTTGATCTTTTTATAATCACACATTTTAACGTTTAATGTTATTGGAAGCAGATTCAATCTTAATTCTTCACAAATCAAATACAAACGTTGATAGACCGTCTCTGAGAAACAAACTCGTTTTAAAAACAAAAAGGGCAATAAATGGTTTGTAGCTTCATTAAACTAACAAAAAAAGAAGCTACTTAATACAACTACCCATCAAAATGAGACGAGTTTAGGCGCAATCTACCAATACAAGTTTAACGAAAAAAGCACAAAACATGTGATAAACCAGTGTCAAAGTTACTCGAATGAAAAAAGAGAACAGGAAGTCTGTCAACAGAATGAATCTACAATTAAGTTACTATGTATTACCACTCACTATTAGTTGATAATTATTTTCTATTTCTGCCAGACCTACAATCTTTGGGGAACATTGGTGTGAAAGAAAGGGGATTTAATGGATTTGAATGGAGTCAAAAAGTGATAATGTTTTTGTTAAAATGTGCAGATCTAATATTCCAAATGATGGTGAGACATCTTAGAAGTCATGGTGGACGACACGCTGACGTCGCGGACGGAGCTGACGCTTGCGGCCGAGCGCGGAACAGGGGCCCATGTCTCGGAGAGGGTTCGTGCGACCGCCGGATTTGTAGCATTTGCGGGAGAAGTAGACCTGGAAAGGGGATTTGTAATTAAAAGTTTTTAAAATTACAATGTTTTAACTTACCAAATCGATAGGCGTATCGTCATGAGGCAAGAACTTCCGCCGAGGATAGTCATCCTCGCCACGCGAGCAGAACTCAGAGACCTGAGCCTGCAAGATTTCGGGCAAAAAGTCGTACTTGGTTTCAGCCATGTACCGATTGTACTCGGAAAAGGTGAGGACATGGGCCGGGGACTGGATGGTGTCGCAGGAGATGTTGTCGCTGTGTTCGCCGTAGTAGATCAGTTCACGATCGCCGGCTTGGTAGTCCGCCAGGAACTTGGCTTCCGACGCATTGGCTACGAGTGTGGAGCATTGGTGCTTACGGTAGTACCAGAAGATCTCGACACGCATGCCAGTGTCAGGGTCGTAGTAGATCTTGGTGATGTAAGCGACGTTTTCACCGTCGTCGCCTTCTGCGTTGACCAGGATGGCATCGCCGATGCGGAGGGTGACGTTTTCGGCTACGTGGCGGATTTCTGGGTAGCAGCAAGCGACAAAGTGATCACGCTGGAAGAGATACAATGTTATCATTGTCAGAAACAATGTCGAAATCAACTTACAGGGTGCCCAATAAAATCAGCATAGGCCTTTCCAACCGGAATCCAGTTGGATTCAAGCAGAACACACTTAGCCTGAGGCTTGCTCTGCGCTACAATGTACTGACGCTTGGCACGTCCGCGAGGCTTCTTCGCTGGCATGTCATCCGGCGCCGATGAAGCCTTGCGCTTGGAAGCAGCCCGTTTCGGCGTCGCACGTGTGGACGGAGCTGGAGCGGCATTTTCCTTCTGAAGGCGTCCAGATCTGCGGTTCGTCGATGGCTGTTTGTTGTCGGTGTTGACCGGAGCAAGTGGCGCAGAAGTCTGCGGAGACGTGCATTCTTCCTCAGCACAGGAGCTTACACCGCTGCTGGAGCCCATTGAAGATGGACCGGCTTCTTGGGTAGTGTACATTTCGAGGGTTGGCGGAGCATCGGAGTCTGGGGATTTGACACGCTTGATCGTGATCTTCGGGACCTTCTTAACCGCCTTCCGTCCTTTCGCTTCAAGATTCGCAGCAGCGACTGGCGCTTCAGATGCCGTCAAAACCGGAGCTTCAGAAGCGACCAAAACTGGCGCTTCGAGATTGCTGACTTCTTCCTTGACACCCATGTTCAAAGCTGGCACTTCACGTTCGAGCAGTGGTGGTGCTTCGTCGTCGTAGTTGGCGTTGCAGTAGCTGGGTACTGTAGCCTTCTCGAGTGATGGAGGGCGATCCTGAAAGAAATGCATATTTAGGTGGGTTCATCAATGAAAAACAATAATTGGAGTAGTTAGGGGTCCAATGCAGTCGTTAATGCAACATAAGAAGAAAGGCATAAGAATAGGCAGCTGGGAAACTACAATTTGCCGAAGAGCACGCATAAATGACAATGCGCAGCAGCGGTGAAGAGGAATGGAAAAGCCAGACGAGTGCAACAAAAAATCGCGCGCGCGTTTGAGATACAGCAAGGCAGAGTATGAATCGGGCACGCTGTGGCGACGCCGATCGGAACCCCACGTGTTCAAGGCTGCCATTTCACCCCTGCCGGAGGGAGGCTGCAAAAAAGTGAAAGCGTGGGCGTTGCGGAGTGACCGAGGGTGGTGGGAGAGGAAACAAAGAACATGCAAAGCTATCTGTCGAGCATCAAAAAGATTTCCAGGCACATAGAATTAAATTACAGTCGTTTAACTGGTGAATAAAAACAAAATCTACTCTATATGCCCACGTCATTTGTAATTCACCAACCAAAAACCCCAGCCAGCAAGGAACCAAAATGAAATAAGCAAACTTTGTAACCAAAAATTACAAAAAAAGGTTACCCTTTCCATTCAAACGGAAAAGATTACCAACCCAAAGAAAGCAAAGAAAAGACAAAATAGAAACCTTTAACTAAATTTACAGCCTTGCGACATTCTTTAATGCTGGGTTGACATGTACGACGTTTACTAATCACGTAAAACTTTAAAAATAGTGCGGGAAAACTTTGCGACCACAATAAATGAATAAGCACTCTTTTGTATGTATAAAAACAAATACAAAATTTTTGCCAAAAATAAAAAAAATACTATTTTTGTATGTTTTTTTGTAGTTAGCCGCGGAAACATTAGATTGCCACATAGAAGCGGCTACACTTTCTGTGCGAAAAAAGGTTAAATTGTACAATGCAAAAAAGGTGGTAAACATCCCGTCTGCACGTGAGTTTCAGAAACTTCGAGCGACCTCTCGACTAATGTAATGTTGTAAGCAAAAAAGGAAGGAAGAGGAAAGAGACATCCGGAAACTAGTTGAACATGTATTTTTAGCATTTTTAACTGTTGTGAGGGAGAGGGAAAATAGGAATAGAATCATTAAAGGTTTCCTATTCCATGGCTTGGTTTCTCATTGAAATATGCAAACACGGGCAATGATGGCACATAAACTTTAGGAACGAAGAGAGAGTCACAGGCAATGCTTCTTCAGGCAAACAGACTTACATAACTTGAAAATAATATGAGAGACAGACAAAAAACGGAAGGATGTAGACAAATGCGGCGCGGGCATCACAGTTGGAAGGTCGATGAAAGCGAAGAGAGAAAGAAAAGGGCTTCCAATGTAAATAGGGCTAAAATGCCTTTGGTTTGGCCATAAAAGCGAACAACAATAAAATGGATAAAATGTTTGAAACTCATGTTATGAAAAAATGAGGCATAGCCGTGGTCGCGCGGATGCAACTGACTGCCTCAAGGATTGATACAGACAAAGAAGGCCATCAAGTTGGCTGTCTCACAACGAAATAGGGCGGAGCATGTGAGGCGTATGACTGCTTGCAAAACAAAAATAACAACGAAACAGCCAGACATATCAAACGAATAGTGGCGATATTTCGAAATAACTTATTGTGGGTGACGAAATCGATGACGTCATCGATTGGCGGTTAAGTTTAAAGTCGACTTTTGATGACGTCATTAATAGACTGGGTGCAAAGTGGGTTTAACGAAAACAATGGATGGATGACTAATGTAAGACATTGAAAAGCGAAAATAAAAGGCTTATTTAATTTATGATAACTATTAATAAACAAAATTGACGTGGCTTGCATAACATATTTATAGGCTTTAAAAAGGCATAAAAATACAGAAGAAGCACAAAGGGGAATAGAAATTTCTGGAAACAACCAGAAAGTTTCAGCGTATCGACCGTTTTAAAATTATTTCGGATTTGGAAAGGTAAAAAAAGCCCCTCAAAGCATGCGATGAATCAAAAACACCGATTTCGCAAAGAACATTCAAATGTGTGACAGTCAGACAAAAAACAGACACCCGCCAACCCTCGAAAATGTTTACCAGCAAGCTGGAGGTCGGTGGACAGAGTTTAAAGAACATGAAAAACATCAACTGACCTCATCAATTTTGATGCGTTTAGCCGGAGGTTCCATGTCTGTGGCGGCGATCAGTGGTGGCGGTAACTCGTCATCATCGTCGACCACGACTGTGGGTTCCTTTTTCAGGGCCCGAATCAGGGCTGATGGAACTTTACGGGGTTGTTGGGGCTGCTTCAGCGAAGCCGCGAGGAAGTTCTCCAAAATGGAATTGCGAGTTTCTTTAATGGAGATACTGATCGACGGATTGGCCGGAGGGGCAGCCTTTCCGACAAGGGCTGGCTTCTGGAGCAAGATCGGCATGGGAATCGGCGGCTTGGGCTTGGCAGCCAAAGGCTTCGGCATCTGTTTTCCGATAACTGGCTTCAGAGTAGAAGCTGCCATCTGATTTCGGTAGTAAAGGGGCAGCGGCTGGAAGGTTGTCACGGGTCGAGCTTGAGGCTGAACCTTCTGGAGCATCGAAAAGGACGAATACAACGGCGACGATGGCATAATCGGTGCAATACGATTTGCCTGCATTGGAGCAATACGGGATGATTGGGTCTGGAGCGACTTGTTGATGGATTCAAAGAACATCTGCGTCTGGCGTTCGCTGAAGGCGTCAGGAGTCGATGAAATTGACGAAGACGCTGACGACGATGGACCTGGTTTCGACGAATACAGAGACATATTCGGCATGGCGAAAGACGACGTCCCTGGCTGGGGAACTTCTGGATGCAATGTCGGCGGCGGTTCGAGCATCGATTGGTCTGTTGGCGACGGCGTCACTCTGAAAGTTAAAAAATATTGTTGTGAATCACGTTGTAAAGAAATTGTGATAAAGGTCGGGCGACGACAAATGAGTGATTCATGTAATCGTAAAAATACGATTTATAAGTTTAAAAGGTGCTCGGAGCATGAACAAGAATGTTACTAGCCCAAAAATACGGTTGTTACGACAATTATGACGGATGCAAATGTTATAAAACGTAAAAGACTGAAGCCAAAAACCACAGTACTACCAAAACTCGCGCAAAACCCGTGCCACGGCCGCCGTCTACGTGCAATGGAGCCAAAATGAGATGCAAGGCGAACCAGTTCCGTGGCGCAGGGCTCATAAGGCCAAGCACCCAGGGAACAAGTGGACTTAGAGCAAAGCTTCCGCAATAGACATTTCACGATAATGGTCTTTGAACCCTGCTTGACCAGTGTCGGTCGGCGCCCGACTGGCAGCCGCCGGCCGGCCAACTCCCATCAGTTTACTCATTATTAGCCTACTAAAAGCCGTTAGCAATGCCACCTACGCGAACCCCAATCATTCCAAACTGATCCCCACTCCCAAAGTGATACATAACCGTAAATCACGTCCCCGAGGCCACTTGTCAACCATTTTTACGCCGCAAAAACAACCTCGCCACAAATGTGATCTAACTCCAGCCCAAATTTATGCAGAAGCAAAGCAATAAAACCAAAAAGAGCCAAAAAATGTTACCCAATGTTAAACTGAAATCAAAAACGAGGAGAGGTCGTCGTTAAACTAGGTTACGAACAAGAAATCGACCGGGCGAAGTGGGTTGGGTGCGCAGCGAAGAGGTTTCACCTCCGAGTAGCTTAATCATGACTTGAAATCAAAAGTATCACGGATGCAGGGTCTGAGCCGAGTGAGGGCGATGCCTGGGCGCTGATTATCCCTGATCTTTTTGAGTTTTTTGTTTAAAAGGTACTGTACTCGGGATGGCGACATAGTGATAACATACCAAAGCACAGATATGGATTTTCTACAGTGTACGTGAACGTGAAGTTAAATTAGGCCGTAGCGCATGCATGGATAATCTTTTTGATTACAGTAATGTAAAACTACGTGGTAAAATCACAAAATTGTGACACAAAACTGGTTTTTTAAGCATTCAGAAGCTCAACAGATAAGAACCAGCAAACTAGCATTATTTGGGTCAACATAAGCAACTATAGAAGTAAATACAACCGTTACAGTTACTTTCAAGTTTCAGAAACAAAAAACAAACGAAAAAACGCTGATAACTCCCTCAAAAACGTCAAACCATCTGTTAGTCAAGTTAAAACACTCAGCACAACATCATATGCAAATAGAAAGCCCTAACTATAGTTAAGCACACAACGCAACAAGTAAACTATGATAGGATAACAAATCAATGTTGCTTGCACACATGCCCTAATAAAAAGTGTCCTACTTCCGGTTAAACGTGAAAAACGTGAAAGTGTAAGTGTAACTAACCTGTCCAAAACTGGAGGACCTTCATCATCCTCTGTGATTTCCATCTTTATCTTCGCAGGGCGATTCAACTTCTGTGGCAACAGGGATGCCATAACTGATTTATGTAGTCACACTGTATCGTATGGTATGGAAAACTGTCGATTTCTCGAGGGTTTTTCTGTCCGTAAAAAGTGTAATCTGCAAATATAACAAAAATGTACACAGGATCTTTTTGGTGTAAACAAAAACGGAATTGTTGCAGATGTATGGAAAAAAACGCGGAGCTCACGGAACGCAAATGCATGTTGCATTTGTTGAAACAGTTGGGTAATCACGGATAATACAGTGGAATCGATTGGGTGTCCGGTTAAACGAAACTGGAAATAAGTAAACGTAAAGTAAAAGTTGTAGAAATCGATGTTATAATTGTTTTGACTAACAAAAAAGACAACCACGAACATCCGCGGCACATGGCTGCGGAGTAGACTAACTAAAAATCACATGACACAAAGTACATAGTGACAACGAGGGTGTCAGACCCCGGGGCTGACTGTTCTGCGGAGGGTGCAATCAGGCCGCTGGCAATGTGAGTTTAAGCGCGGGACTCACGTTTTCAAGTCAAGATTGAACAGTATTGAGAGGCTGGATGGATTGACTTTTTACTCGGTTAGCATAAGGTAAGGTAAGTGTATACTAACACCTGTACCGATGGAAAAGGGTGCAAATATAGGAACAATGCATTCAATAAGCAAGATTAAAAGGAGGCTTGCCGTATAACTACAAATAAAGAAGTGCTGATTAGGAAGACAATGCAGAATGAAGAAGCTAAGATGCAAAAGTGGCAGTGATAAGGGTCCAAAAACAAGGACATGGACACGGTAAAGGTGGGGTTAAGGTTGTTTAAGATGTCTAAATTGGGTGCAACAAACTTGATTGTTATTTTTAGCATTAAGGATAGACATTCCTATAAGGCGATGCAATAAACAAAACTTCCCAGTCCCATAAAACAGCCAAACATAAAGGTCATTGAAGCTACATCAAAATACTCATCTCAATTCTGCCATTTAACACTTCACTAAATCAGCTTATGAACGGCTTTACCCTAATCTCATGTAGGTGTTAGAAGCCTAAACCCGTTACAAACAGCTTTAGTTAATCATGCACGTCCTTTTAGTCAAACCTTCTAAGCCTTTGTAACATCGCAATTTGAAAGAAACAAAAATGTGAACGTGTGACATCCGTAGTTGACGACCCAAAGTTTGTCTGTCACAAGTCTGTTCAAAAAAAACGACTGAAAACTGTGTTAAACACGTCTTTGATGTAGGCCAACTGTATGAATTACGGATGACTGCGCTACACTTGGCTACGCGGGTAAACAGAATGCGTAATTAGAGTATTTTAGTAACGTAAGGAATGTAAAAAATAGCATATTAACGCAATGAGTACAGCTTACTATAATATAAGAGACACAAAGGCGACGAAAGCTACTTGCAACTTTCGCAAAATCGACAACCAGGAATACTTATCAGTTTTTGGTGGACTTTAACATGGTCTGCCCCGTTACTGTCGTTGGGCGTTACCAGGCGACGTACAGAAAGACAGATAAACACTGACGTAATGCATGATAAAAAGATCCGTTTTGAATGATATTAGTTTTAATCGGGGTCGGGTCATGCAAACGAGCATTGGTTTCATAATTTCTATGGTAAATTGTTTTTCATTAAATAGTACCATAAACTTTTAATCTAATTGAGCATAGTACGCATTGTATCTCATTAGGGAATTCAACCATACCAAGATGTAGCCAGCCACACGACCTTGACAGCGGTAAAGTACACATCCACAACCATCATCAAGCAGCAAATTTTGAAAGCACTGACAAAGTCATCAGCCACGTGATGCACGAGGCACACGGTAAGTGAAGAAAGATAGCTTTTCGTGGCGAGATTCGAGTTATTGGCAGTGCGAGCATCGAGCAACTAAACAATCACACCACACGAGCCCCCAAAGAAACAGAGACACTCACACTGTAAATGCACATTGACCGTGCATCGATTTTTCGCCGAAGCAGCCGTATGTCTACCGTAGGCGCACGCGTACACCACAGTCAGCGTACAACAAAATTGTTTGTTATCGTGTTGGAGACAGTTGGGGTTGTGCACAAGTGCGCAAAACATTTACAGTGCTGGATTTTACAACTGGACTATTTTGGTAAAAAAGGAGATGTGTTGTACGTACAGTATTTGTAAGATCAGGTTGCAAATGGCATTTGTTAGTCAAAGGTTGTAGTAACTGTGTTGAAATAGATGTTAAACGTAAGTTAAGCTTTAAGATTGTTTATCAAAAGCATGAAAAAAAAGAAGCAAAGAAAATTGGTGATGGTGTTGTGTGCGTAATTTCCAAAGTCGTCTGTATGTGCCTCAAAACATTGTAAGCGTAGTTTTTTCCCTCCTTTTTCTTCCTTCAAATTTCTTCCGTGTATGTATGTAGGGTGAAGACGTAGAAACAAGCACATCGGGACGGCCCGCGTCAGACGCCACAAAAGTGAGTGAGTTCAGAGTCTTCGTGGGGGTCTCCGAAACAACACGTACATAACGCACAAAACAAATGCAATGCACAAGCACAAAAAGCAGGAGAGATGGGATGGCAAAAGCCCCCGGCTGGCTGGGAAGTACCCACAGAGAAGTCAGTCAGGCGTCGTCGTCGTCGTTGTCCAGCGCCAGAGGGCGGAGGCAAAAGCAAAGCGCGAAGACCGTCCGTGGCTCACACAAAACGAAGTAGTACTGCCTAAACCCACGGGCCTCGCCGACGACAAGGATGGAAAGGGGGAAGCGGGGCGCACGCAACGTTCACCCCGAACGCCTACACGGACGAAACCAGCTGTCCAAAACGACCAGATCGCCGGATACATGTACAGACGTCCTCGACGTTTCGAATCGACGCACAGATATATCTACAGACATACATTAAAGGCCTATTTAACCGACAAACAGAACAAACATACGTGAAAAGATGAAGAGTTCGTCTGTCTCAAAACACACAATTCATAAACGCAAGTATTTCTATATTGAAAACAAAAAGGGGGAGGAGACAAGTATCTCGAGGATGAACCAGAAAAATCAAAACTAAAGCAGATGTGAGCTTATTTCGATAAAGCGTTCCCTTTTTTTAGCTTCACCGAAGAGTGAAACCAGACATTTAATTCAAGATAGCAAAGAAGACTGAATTTACAAATTTAACCAAAACAGGTTTACAATTTTAAACTGCTTACAGACAAACCGGAAAATTGTTAGAAAGCACTATAAAAAGTGCCATTCAAAAACGTGCAAAAACAAAGTCCAAAAGAATCGCCGAAAATGTGTATGTATATACACATATTAATCGTATTTAAAAAAGGGTACTTTCACACCACAGTACTTTTGGCATCTACGTTAAAGCCGGCTAATGATAACTTAGGTTCACATGATTTCAAAGTATCCTACAAAAATTAAAAAGGGGGGAAAAATGTTAAGCAAAAAGCTAAAATGACAGACTAGATACCCCAATAAGATCATTATGAAGTTAATATTATCTTTAAGATTCGTAAATACGATGAAGTATTAATTTAATCAGTGCCTAGACCGTAGTACTTAGAATTCTTAACGTTGTAGTATAAGCACAGATGTTTTTACTTAAAATTACTTATGTTAGTTGCAAATGTTAATGTCAACTATGTTTGGAAGTATAAAAGTATAATATTATTTTTTGCAGAAAGTGTTATGTTAATTGATTGTAGTAAAACAAAAAGTGGTAAGCTATCATGTTAGTAGTAAAAAGGTAGGCCATTTAGGGTATGCGGTAGAATAGAATTCAAAAAAATTAAAATCGACTTATCCATTGTGTAGTTCGAAAAAAGCGGAAGTAAGTTGTGACGGGTGGGAGCGATAACTCAACCACAATTCAATAAAAACAGCCGCCGGACACTGGGAACACTTGCCGAAAAGCATGCCGACACGCTATGACCGAAACTCCGTTCGTTTGCCATCAATTTGCGCAGCTCTCTCGTTTCCTTCGATGACTGACAAACAATTAATGGCAGTCGAAAGATGGCATGTCGATATTACGGTTGGCCTGAAAACTCATAATAAACAATCGGGCTTGGTAGGGGTTATAACGACTATTGTTATGGTTCACGATTTCACGAAGCAAATGTAAAGCCAGTTTGCCATTTGGCTGTGATGAAAACGTCGGAAAGGCCACGATCACCGACGGCGCCATTGGCGTGTAATTTTCAATTGAATATGTAGCACGGGGCTCGATACGAACATTTAGACGAGAGACTACGCTGCGCAGGGGGTCGGTAGGGACGTCCGAGGTGGGTGCCGCCGATAGCGAACACCCCGCATCTCTTACAATGATGGTCGGTCAATTCGGCTACACAGGGCCTGCCCCCGTATCTTATTCACTCCCGAGTGTTGGCTTGGAACGCCGTCGTTTTTTGTGAATGATTAGAAAGGCATCGACTTTTTTCCCGACAAACTGACGGCCTATTGCCGGTGCGCGAAAGGCTCGCGAGCGTTCTATGCTGCCCCAGCTAGCTGGCCGTCGGTAGACGAGCAAGCGATATGGTAGACGCCGGCGCAGGCACAACTAATGTAAAACGAGCTACCATCAACAACCACCCTAGCTAAATATCAAAACACCCAAATTCTAACCGCCAAAATTTCAAAACCCTCTACCCCATCGAAAAAAAAACGAGTTCAATCAGTAAAACCATGACCTTAAAAGGCATGGTAGTAACCTTGCCGCCCTACTGTAACACCCGTAAAGCAATCAAAAAACCACCGGAACCCTCATGATTGATCACGCTCGAATTTCAATGAACAAACTGATCATTACACCGCTTTCTGTTTTTCACAAAATTTGCCCCGGCCGTCTGCAAGTTTAACAATCAAAATATTAGAAGCGACCCATTCGAGCATGAAAAAGGAACTACTTTGCATCGAAAAGAAAGCCCTCTGTGCGCAAAAACGGGACAATCGCGCCAATGTGTCACATGTCATCAGCGTGCCCTGCCCCCTCGGCGATACCACCGACCCAACTGCCCGGAACCTGCGTGCGGCTTACAGCGCGACCCACCCTTCGAGTATACTGTAGATGGTTCTGGGTGCCCTCGACAACGCAGCAGACTAATAAAGCTTCGTTTTGTGTTGGCGTCGGAAAGGACTTTTAAAAAATTAGAGAGGATCGGCGGAGAAAATTGGATGCGTGAATGGATGGATAGCAATCTTTACAAGCGCTAACCGCAAATGCGTGACATGAACGGACGGCCATAACTTGGGGTGACTAGAAGTTTCAATCTGGTTTCGACTAAAATTAGCACCGCAGATGTTTGGCGAAAGGTCAGCTGTTGAAATGCGTAAACGCGGGCATTTAGGCGTTTTTTGTGTGAAGGTGTGCAAAGTTGATTGTGTTTAATATTTCAAGAGTCTCGGACTATGCTACAGTTTGACATTTCGGCAACAGAATACCAAAAACAGACAAAGCAATGAGTACAAAATGGGTGTATAGCAGGTTAGACGCCGTTACTGTATGCAAGTCACCGGTGTTTTCTATATTGGACATTTAAAAACTGGTACTTGAGCACTAATAAAACCGATTCGAATTCGAAATTAGTCAATCTGAACACTGCTTGACCGGCTTCTAATTTTTAACTAATTTAATTTTGCTTTGCGTGCAACAGTCAAATTGTATTTACCAAAAGGCAACACAAAAGGTTGAATTTTCATTCAAAGTTTTGAAGTTTTCAAAATGTCAGAAACCCTATTTAAAAGTAAGGCCTCCCCGCCGAATCCGTGTTTTACTTTCTTGCTAATTGCTAACAATTACAACAAACAATGCCGCCACTCATTTATAGCTACTGATTCACCCTTTATGTTAAGCCGAAGAAGCTATCAGAAACGAATTATCCTCGATTGAATACAGTCATCATCACCGAGGAAAGCCTCGTTCGTCATCGATGGGGACCGCAAACTCCGAGAACAAGGAAACGACCCAAGAATTGCATAAAAAATCATTCGTCAAATCGTGACGGTTAGCGAAGGTCGTGTTCATCGGCCTCAAGGGCTTCCGTTCGTTTCTGAGTCAGCTTGTATTTTTGTATCATCAATCTTGTACATTGGTGTTTTTAGTTTATGCTGTTATTGACAAAATTTAGGATTGTGCAATCTTTTGAAATACTTTTAGGTTAGAACCACCGCCTTTCATTTACAAAATGTTATGAAATGGGGGGTTTTGCACGCACGCGTGGATCAGACTTGGCACCCGATTCCCATGAAGGGTGTGTGTCCACGCGCAGCTTTCCCAGATAGCTGTCACCCGCGCGCACTTTTGGCGTTGATCAGCTCTGGATGGACTTTCCCAGACCTAACTATTGTCCAAAAAGTCGCGCTATCAATGCAAATTCGAAATCGCCGAGAGTCCAGTATCGCCATTTGGCCCCGGCCCGGTCTGCGCCACCCGTCTCGTCCACCGCGAACGCTGCTTTTGGCGCGCAATTGAAAGTTTGTCTTTTCACTTTTCCTACCTGCGCGACGCGGCCGTCTGTTTCGGTACGTTCCTTTCCCAATCCAATCCGATCAATGACTGCGTGGATTTCATTATCAGCTGGGCCGCGGGGACCACCGAGCTCGGTCCGCTCTCACTTTGTCATGAATCACGCGATTATTTATTGTTTGACGTGTCGGTTTTTATTTCACAAGCTAAAAACGCGGCGCTTTTGCAGGTTCAAACATCAGTCATGGCGGACATTTTCGAGATGGAGCTCGACAACATCGATGCCAACGCAAACGCGGATACCGATGTGGTCATGGAGGATCACGTGTATGACGATATCGAGGTAATTCCGTCGCCGCCGAAGAAGAGTGCCATGGTGTGAGTTTTTTAGGGGTTGTCTTTTTGATGAGGTTATTATTGGTGGTGATTTCAGGGGCGAACACGATGCTGCCATCGAACTCATCGGCCGGAATGTCAACCCGCCCAACATGCGCGTCGGCCCGAAGGACTTTGAAATCCTGCGTGTCCTCGGACAAGGCGGCTATGGCAAGGTTTTGCAAGTCCGGAAGACGACGGGTGCCGATTTGGGGTCTATCTTCGCGATGAAGGTGTTGAAGAAGGCCAGTCTCATTCGCAGTCAGAAGGATACGGATCATACGAAGGCGGAGAGGAACATTTTGGAGGCTGTCAAGGTGGGTTTAGACCTTTTTCTGATCCAATTGGCCATTTCACAACCACCTATTTCAGAGCCCCTTCATCTGCGACCTCCTGTACGCCTTCCAGACCGGCGGCAAGCTCTACCTCATCCTCGAATACCTCAGTGGCGGCGAGCTTTTCATGCTCCTCGAACGCGAAGGCACCTTCTCCGAGGACTTTGCCTGCTTCTATCTCGCTGAAATCATCGTGGCGTTGGAGCATCTGCACAAACATGGCATCATCTATCGGGATTTGAAACCGGAGAATATCCTCCTTGATAGTCGTGGCCATGTGAAACTGACTGATTTTGGACTTTGTAAGGAGGCTATCAATGAGAATGAGAAGACGCATACGTTTTGTGGTAAGTCGACTTTCTGTCTTTTCAAAGTTTGATGTGATCTGATTCAGGCACGATCGAGTACATGGCCCCGGAAATCCTGCTCAAAATCGGCCACAACCACGCCGTCGATTGGTGGAGCCTCGGCGCCCTCATGTTCGACATGATGACCGGTGGCCCTCCATTCACTGCGGATAATCGACAGGCCACGATTCAGAAGATCCTTCGCGGAAAGCTCATTTTGCCGTCCTATCTGACCCCTGAAGCCCGTGACTTGCTGCGTAACCTGTTGAAGCGGAACTGTGCCGAGCGTCTGGGCAGCACGAATGATGCCACTGGCATTCAGGATCACAGTTTCTTCCAGTGTGTTGATTGGAATAAGGTCTATTCTCGTGAGGTTGGTTACCGTATGCCATTTCTGACCATTCTAACTATCTGTCTTCAGCTCACCGCCCCCTACATCCCCACCCTGACCTCCCGTGAAGACGCGTCCCTCTTCGATCCTCGCTTCACCCAGCAGCCGCCCGTTGATTCCCCCTGCGAAGTCACCACCTTCCCCGTGAATCCCTTCGAAGGCTTCACCTACGTCGCCCCGTCCATCATGGAGCAGTTCCACAAACCGGCGTCCAGTTCCATCCCGCCCATGCCGTCCCATGTCCATCAGCCGGCGGTGAATCCCATGAACATGCATGCCCATCTTTGAACAGCGTTAGACTCTCGAAGCTGCCTTCTGCCATCTCGCCGGTGTCGCAAACCCAAAACGTCTTATCATTCTTAGCCGACTAGCCTAGCCTTTTGTACACCTCGACAGGGATCATCCTCCACAACTTTAACAACCGTATTGTCTGTTGTATTTAATATTATTTTGTATTTGTAATAATTACACCTTTGTATTGCGCCAATTTGTATCACCCCATTTGTATTACCTAATTTGTATTGTTTTTACGGTTGATGAAAGCCGGTTGCGCCATTTGACCTCAAATTTTGATTGTTGTTTTTTGTAAATTTAAACGTTGCATTGCTTGGTAAAGAGCAATTGTGAGTTGTGAATTGTGGTTTGTATTTTTTGTATGGGCAATAAAATTTGTATTGGAAAATGTTGGGATGAACACCATGTGAAATTAGACCATTTTCAAAAAAGGGTGAAATGTGACCCCTTAATGAGGTCATGATGACCCAAAAATGGGGTAAATTACACCCCAAATGTTTTTTGCTTAAAAATTTTCGACAACTTTTTTGGCATTGAAAAAAGTAACCCCATTTTTTGGGAAATTTACACCCCTTTTTTATCAGTAATTGTACCAGCTTATCAGTTAGCGCATTTGTTTTTTGACCCCTCACCCAACCCCCACGCCAAAACCCGATCACGGAAACACGTGGACACGAATCATGAATACAAAGACCCCCAGTTAGACTCTACAGGTACCCCCATTTGTAAAGCACCTTTTGAACTGATTTGAAAACGCGCGAAAAAGCAGGAAATGTTAGGAGCGAAGAGCAGCTTGCCCCCACTATGACAGTTGGAAATTGGGGGTGGTTATAGAGCAAGTGTACTGCAGCAGAGCGGATGATGATGATGATGCTGTGCTCTACGTGTTTGGAGTTAGTTATCGCGTTACGGCCCCTGCAGCCCTGGGGCCTCGGGATGGATGTCGAAAAGTGTGATATGTAATTGTTGCCACAAAAAGACAACAACTCATGACACCAGATTTGAGAATTGGATACAAGCAGATGACTAATTTAGAAATTATAGGACAAACTTTTAATTTGTCCAACTTTTTAGTTTGCTTCGATGGGAGCTATTTACACAGACCCTCAGGCGTCGAAAAAAGAGCCAAAATGCACGTAGGCAAAACGCACTGACGCATTACACAAATACTGTAGCTTACCAAAATATTACTAAGAAAGTTGCACTTTTTATGCGCGGGATTAGTAAGGCATGTGGCTGAGATGTTTTTGCGAAAGTTTTGTGTTAACTGGTTGAAAAATGTGCGTGCTATGGTTGTTAGACGGATTTGAACGGTTGGTAATTTGGTAAACCGTCAAATGCGTTTTTTTCGAAAATGGCTAGGCTTTTTGAGCTGAAACTTTATGGATAGCGTCTATAAAATGCGCTGATTCAGGAAATGTAAAAATTGTGCCGGATTTGTGAAGTTTGTGGCATGCTGTCAGGAGCTACAGTAAGGCGCACCCAGAAAGAGACCCCAACCTACGCGACGTGTTTTCTCGGTGACCGCGCATGCTACCGAGTTGTACCGCGCATGGGAGACCGCGCATCATGTCAACCTACCATAGGAGCATCTTGACTTCCGAAGCCGGAGGGCATTTCATGGGGTCTGGTCTTCCTGGAAACCGTCACCCTTTTTCGAGTACGACCACCGCGGGACGCTCGGCTCCATTGATCGATTCTCCTTCCTTTCTTCCTTCCTTCTCTCAGTCAGTCAGTCTCTCGCAGCAGCAGTGTCTTTTCCGACGCCGCACGACGACAACGACCACCGAGGGTTGGCGGAGGTTGTTTGCGGCCGGAGATTGTTTTCGGTTTGGCGCCAGTTTGAAAAAATATGGGTCGTGCGGCCACAGGTGGTATGAACACGGCATTTGTTTGGCCGTTTGTCGCCGTTTTTTCAAACTGGCGCCAAACCGAAAACAATCTCCGGCCGCAAACAACCTCCGCCAACCCCACCGAGTGGGTCGGGGCGAACACGCACGGTCTATCCTGCCAGCTAGGCAGCCAGCAGCCCGATGCAGGGCAAGCCCGATGGCAGTCAGCGATGCGACGTACGGACTGCCTGCTGCCCGGGGCTCTCGGACCAAAAAAACTGCAAAGAGAAAAAGAAAAAGGAATGGGAATATAAGCGTGTGTCGAGCGCGAAACACGAAAGGAATATCGCTGCGACGACGACCGACACTGCTGACAACCAGCAAGCAAGCCAGGGGCAGAGCCCCCTAGGCGCTCGCCTCGCAACACGGAGAACCCACGAAACAACGACCGACAACGCAAACGCTGCCTCGCTTTGAACGCAGGCCCTTGCTGATGCGAGCTGTAGTCGAAAATACTGGTGCAAAACTGCACTTTCCTTCCTTTTTTCGCCTGCGTACATGGTGAATGTCAGAGGACTACATTGCATCCGAAGAAGTGATCAGACGTGAGAAAATGGAAAATACCCAAAGTCAGCTTACAAAACATGACAGTACGAAAACATTGAAACGTCAAAAGTTCACAAAAACTGTCAAAGTCAAAAAGAAAACACTTGATGCCATTACAGTGGAAAGGTACGGTGCTCCGTGCCATTCAAGTCCATGCCAAAAACGATGAATGTATTGGATTAGTGTAAAAGGTCACATTGTGCAAATCTGATTGCGTTTTATACGTTTTGTGAGTTCTGTAGGCCTAATCTGTTGATTGATTACCATAAGTCGCATTGTTTTGCAGTTTTTGGTTTGTTGCGTTTTTGGGGGACTGTACATTTAAAATGGTAAAAAAATACTTTTGTAAACATTTTGTTCTTTGCTTTTGGCACAAAAATATTCCGTTTACTAGCTACCTTCAAATTATCTAACCGTAACTGTTATTTTTAATGACAGATTAATGTTAAAATTTCATAAAAATTAGTTATTACAGTATATTTTAAAGTTTTTTTGTTAATTTCCACTTTATCAACACAACTGCTTTTCACGTGAAAACCAAAATCCATGCCCTATTGTACCCCTCATCACCATAAAGCCTTCCAAACCAAACCATGTCACTTTTTTCACCACTTTCTCAACCCAAATTCCAATATACCTCATCCTCGCCAGCACTTTGATGCATCTTGACACATGCGTAGTTGAAACAACACGTGACAAGACAACTTGATCAACAGACGAAGCTCGCCTTAACCGAGGGGACGACCACGAACAACATCGTAATGTACGTCCTCTGAGCCATACATTATCAACCGTAAGAGGTGCACCGCGAGGACAACGTATATTTATCTATCTTGCTTTTGTTTGATAACAAATTGAAGACCTTTCTTTGATTAGACTTTTATATGTTTAAAATCAAAAGGAACAGAAATCGTTGCGTTTTTTTTCTGTTTTATTTCGGAATACTAATGATACTGACGCATGCTTAAGCGCAGTTTTTAAGAAAAAGAGGCTTATTACCAGGACAGTCAGGGCAAGTGTTGAAGGTGCTTAGAAATGTGAATAAATCTTTGGGAAGTATTTGTTGCTTTTGGTTTTATGTGCGTCAGAAGTAAAAAGACGATAGTACATGTGGTTTTTTGAAAGTTTTGTGTTGTGGTTAAGCTCGGTGGAATTTCTACAGTAACTAAGATAAGAATTTTGGATTAAAATTTGCTTGATTAGACGGAAATCGGCTATTTTGAGAATTCATGGAGTTTTAGTGTTGTGAAATTTGTCTTAATTACTGTACTTTTAAATAGTTACAAGAAAACACAAAACTAAATCGTACTTAACGAATACATGTAAAATTTAAAAGGGCACCTAATAAGTATCAAAATTCGCATGTTTATGTAGTCTTTTTCGTAGCCATTATATGGTATACTTTACACATTCTATTTCCTGATTGCGTTGTCGTACTTTGACCTTAAAACTTTACTTTCTGTCACACGTCTGACCTTAATAAAAACCCCGAAACTAAACAGTTTTGACGTAACAAATATCTGCAAACACTCCACTTCCTCAGTTATATCCTCGCTAGCCTACATCTATCTGTCTTTGTGTACCTCCATACTACTTAATTTTTCCGTCTATTTTCTTGCATGTGTTTTTCTTCACGTTGGTCTTGTTTGTGTCCAAGCTGTCACGAGGGATTTTTTGCCAGACCGAGTCTTCTGTCTCGTTTTCCACCCTTTTTTTGTGTTCGCGGCGGGTTTTTTTGTTCACACGGAGACGAAGGAAGGATAGTCGGTGCGGCTGGTGCCCCTTTTCATCACGAACATTACATCAAAGCCATGGGGGAAATTGTTATAGATGGGGCAACGCACAAGCTGGTTGAAAATGGAAAAAGTGACGGCTGTCACTGAGGAAGTGGCCGCACAACTTCCGACAACCAATAAGGGCCGACGCCCGGCGCACGCCCTCCGGCCCGCAGCGAATGGGAGCCCATGTGTGTTCGTCGTCCGCGCAGTCACGGTAAAAACGGCCGAACAAAAAGAAAAAAGTCTCACAAGTTTAAGTTAATTACACTTTTTATGGGTTATAAACAATCACAAAATTATTAGGTTACAAATAAATATATATTGGATTTAAGTGCATCGAGTGGATATGGCAACAAACAAGGCGTAAACATCGTTGAAAAAGTAATACAATTGGAAAGATTGAATAATAATTTCTAATATAATAATATGGCGCTCCTATTTTGGAAGTAATATGATCGTTTTTCTGATAAATGGAATGGTTTTGTAACCGAGAACTAGAAAAATGACAAAAAATGGCACAAAGAGCTGCGTTAACCAGGCAATTAAAGCTTTTAATTAGTCAAAAATGTGCTCAGAAATAGGCCCCAAAGTAAATGATAGCTTGATCCGCACCACTTTTGTAGAAGATGCCGTAGTAGAATGGTCGGTTGATGTCGACAAGCTCGGTTTCGATGTTCGTGGTTTCTTCGACGATCATTTTTGGGGATTCGACGTTGACACCCTTGTGGTTCAGGGTGAAACGGGTCTGAAAAACCATTATTAAGGTTTATTTAAGGTGTTGAGTTGACTTACAGCCTGATAAGCGGCAGCAACCTTCAAATACTTCGAGTGTGCACGGTCCTCATTTCCAAGCGGAATCGAAGCAGTTAGCTGATACTTTTGAGCCCATTGCGTGTAATTAGTAAGAGTTTTGTGCTCAAAAACTGGCATTGCGATTGTGATTTCCTGTCTCCCGGCATCTATCGCCGAATTCAGCAAAGCCACATAGTTATCAGATGTCGGAACAGTGTCCTCAGTGACGTCATCCCTCATCTCCATGACGAAAAAGTGATAACTGTCTCGAGCCATCGGCCATGTGTAAATGTCGTAATTGTCGCTGTACATTTTCGTCCCTTGGAGAATGCCAAGAACTTTTGTAACTTCACGGTCGCCATTGAGACCCTTGAAGTTCGGCCTGTCGTACCAGAGCCCGGCAAAGGTCTGTTTGAATTCCATTTCAAAATCAACAAAGTTTACTGCGATCAGGCTGTCGGTTGTCGGGAACATTTCCTGATTTATCACATTGCCATCCGCCAAGAATCCGTATTCCTCCTGAATCTCGCTCTGAAGCATCGCAAACGAAACAGGTTCGACAAAATGAAGGGTCGTGTTTTTGTATTTTTGTGGCGGACTGGCAATTGTTGTGTTCTGTAAAGTCGCAATTTGATAAGTTTCAAAGTTTAAAAACCTTCTTTTCAAAACATACATGTGCAATCAGCATGTTTTTCATTTGAAAGGCCGAAGACCGGTTCACAGCGTCGGTGACATCAGCCAAATAGTCGAGGGGCGAAGTCTTATCAGCTGGAATTTCATCATTTTGAGTTGCTGTTTTGATGGAATTTGATGACTTACCATTGAAATATTTGTACGAAACTTCGACACTGGTTAGTTGGGTACCGACTTCGCCGATGGTGGCCAGCATGTAGTTTGCGCCAATGGGGGAGTTTACGAAACTGCGTCCGGGGGCTTCGATAAAGGCCTTGCTTCCGTAGGCTTTGGGGGGTTGTGTAATTGGGAGATCTGGGGTCGTTGGGGACGCGATAATGGGTTCGGTCTCGGAAATGACTTCAGTCGGGATCGGTTCTTTGAAAATGGAGGTCAGTGTTGATAATAAGGAAACATCAGCCGTCGGTGAAATATCGGGGATCAAAGCAGTCGTCTGGGGCAGAGTGTAGAAAACAGTCGACGTAATCGGCTCACTGTAATTCCGACGCGGCTTTCTCAATCCCGTAAAACGTTCATTCTCCTTCGGCGAGACAGTCGATTCTACCGGTTCTTTAAAGTCGATAGGCACAAGCATGTTCGTAGTGTACCCCTTTGTCGACATAGTTTCATTCCGCCAGAGATTCTGCAGTGGTGCATACAGCCTATACGCCACCAAAAACAAGCCCAAAACAGCGGCGATCAATGCCACAATCATGACAATCCAGCAAAAGCTTTCACACTTCTGCCATCGCTTCTTGACAGGGATGCCTTTGACGATCTTGACATCACCTTCCATGTTTCGGAATCGACATGTTTCATCACTCGTGCCACTGGTGTCATGATGGGACAACAGCGCATCCTCGGAATCCACATTCGACCCACAATGGCTTTTTTCACTGATGGATTTACGGGGTGGCTGAACGACAATGCTGAAGTCTTCTGGAATCTCGGACTGCATAATGGCGACTATCTCCGGAGGCACGACGCTTAACCGACGGGTGTGGGTTTTCATCGATTGACGGAGAGGGTTCTGAAATGGCTTCAAATTGAGAAAAAGTAATGTTTTGGAGACACTGATGAAAGACAAAGTAAGAAAAACAAGCCAATCAACCCAAAATGAGTAACTCACAGCGCGATCAAACATAAACAAAGCTTCAAAGACGGAACTACAAAGACAAGACGGAAATCCCAATATGTCTTGGACCTGTTGCGGTCCGGCTTTTGATGCCCCTTGACTCCGCCCCGCTATGTAATGTATAGGATACATCCCAGCACGCGCAAAAAAAGGCCAGATGCCAGATGTAAGTCACGAGACAGTGTAAAAATGCGCGAAAAAGGTCGCCGCAAGCAAGTCTTAATCAAAAACGTTTGATCGTTGTCCTTTAGCGTGAGATATTGCCACTAATCCGTGCCCCGCTTGTGCTAGCTGGTTTATGTCCCATGGCTTTGTTTATGTTATCATGATAGGGGGAACGAACGGCCCACGGCGGGGAGCGATACAGATATCTTGGCCTTTTTGATGTTTACATTGACATCATGGTTCTATGGCATGGAAAGGTTTTGATTTGGGAACGGTTATCCGGAAGTTGGGTCTCTAACGGATGTGAAGTTTGAAATGACGCTGATATTTGGCGGTTTGTTTGAATTTGTCTGGGAAGTGGTCTACCTGCATCAGTGAATGTTCAGACGAAAGACATAACAAAGAATTTGGGAGGCAAAAAGACGGATGCCAATGAACGATAACAGAGGCGCGAAAGACCAAAAAGCCGAAACAAAGAGTGAAAAAGGCTACTTTATGTTATTGGGTTGTGGTTGCCGCCGATGTAATCACTCATTCGAAGCAAAAAGAAGGAAAAACTCACATTTGGAAAGTAGAGGAAGTAAATGGCTGCTCGATAGGTGGCTTAATGTGGGAATTAAGCTTGTGATTTGTGTTGCGGTCGATCTGAAACACGCCCCTTTAGAAGTTTGAAAGAAGCACCGGAGCTGGCACGCGACCGATCAAGCTACAAATGAAAAAGTCAAATGATTAGCACGTCGAAAACAAGCTGTAAAACGGCAAAGGAGACCCTACTGACGGTAAAGATAACTAAGGTCACCCCAAATATCGGAAAGCTGCGGCGGCCCGTTGCCTTAGAAGGCTGCCGTAGATCGCGCGGCTGTTGGTGTTGTTGCAAGTTTACAACCGCCCAGGCAAACGGAACTGCTAACTGCCAAAACAGAATGAATGAAGGAATCAAACAAGGGTAGGCGATTGATACAACAGACGGCCGATTGAACGACTGAAAGGCATTGGGGAGCCATAAATATCGAGGTGATGATGAGCCGGAGGGGTTCTGGTGGCCAGGAGGGCGGTAAACGATAAGATTAAGGGGTTCGAAACTGAGGGGGTGGAGACATTTGCGGCAAAAATTCAGCGTTTATCCGATTCTAAACACTAGTACTAACATGAAAAGCCGCTAATACCCTCAAAACCCTATAACTCAACATTGCCAAACCCGACAAAAGCCTATACATTGCGCGACCGTCCTTATCGCCCCTAACCATCATAGCCCCGAAAGTTAGCCGCTCGCCGTCGCCCGGCTTATGCATTTCCGACACTTACATTGCATCGTCGGTTCACACATCAACATCCCACTTTGGTCCACTTTACATTAGCCGACAGCACTTCTAAGTGTGAGGTCGTGCAACATGATCCCCGAGATCGGTGTCCGTAAATGCCCTTTTACTTTATTAGCGCAAAGCCATCCCCGCCTTTGCCGCTTTTTCGCGGATACTTTCGGAATATTCGTTTATTGGCGCTCTTATGGTAATTAGCCATTCAATGCGCGGACGGATTACTCATCTTCGTCAAGCCAAGACAAAGTGTTGAGCGTATCGGTATCGGCACGCGCGACAGATGGCCCGCCATCGACATGAGGTCACGACGGCAAACAAAGAATGAATCATCGAAAAGGACTATCGATAAAAACATTGAAAGCACTTCGGGGCTTGAGAGAGATGTTGAAAATGCCGAAAAACTGTTTTTTTTATCGGCGAAGGGGCTGCCGTGTATTGGAATGCATCTTGCAAGGGGGCTTGGTTTTGCTTTCTGATATTGATAGGAACGGCTAAAGTTTGGCAGATCTTTGGTGTTTCTTGGTCAGTTTTTCTTGTAAGTTGCTTCATTGAATCATCGGGAAGCTTGCTGACAGCTGCATCTTGTGAGATAAATGTCGAATGAATCATCGCTGGACTTTCTTGTGCCACGATTGACCAAATGTGTTGATATCAAAGTCGAGATGAAGATGGATCAAAGATCACGTGCACCCAAGAAACCAAAACCATGCAAACCCTGCGGGAGAACGGATAACCTTGACTGATTGACATGCATTCGACGATTTCACAAACATTAATTTTTTCATTTGAAATCGTATGTTTACTGATCGGTCGATCTTTGATGATATCATGTGAGCAAGTTTTCAATAAAACAAATCTTGAAATGGTTGTTTGACGAATTTTGGTGCTGATCAAGTGGTACTTACAACTTTCAAAATCTGTACAAACTGTGTTTATTGTTGACAATTACAAAAGTTCAACCAACAACTTCACATCTGACCTTGGTCATGTCATGACATCCGTGCTGTTTACTTTCCGCATTGAAAAACGGTTTTAAAAGGTAAAAAAGTTTATTGTTGCCCGATCAAAGTGCAGAAAAAGGCATCCTCAAACCCCTCTGAGAGCGCAAAACCATTGCTACCAGCCCGCGCTCCGAGTCCTCGATGCATTGTTGTCGACAATGTCGAACTGGAGCTTCGATAAGCATCTCCACCTCCACATACTTTGGGGAAGAGAGGAGGATGCTTCTGAAGGCCGTTTGACGCCCAAAGCTGGCAGGTCGTTTTGACACTCGGAGGCAGAGTACCGCCCTTATGAAATGAATGATGCACATCCTTCGAGGCACGCGAAGGTAATGGCCTCGATTCGGCTGACGCTTCGAGATGAGCTACCGATAGGGCACACTGCACGACGACCGGTCTCGCTGTTTTCCCTCATCATCGATACGTGACACCGTACATTTGTTTTTACGGTCTGGCTTTAGGGTTAAGTATAAATAGGATTTGTGAACTTGACAATATCGAACGGCTTAATGGCTGGCTTCATGTCTGCGGATTTGTACGATTTTGAGCAAAATTATGTCTGTTGACTTTCCTTACAACGTGGAAACCGCCCTATTTAACGCTTAATTTGTTTCCAAAACGCCATTTGTCGCTTTCAATGCTATGAATCCCCATAACTGCCAACTTTCATTTCGATAAAGCATTGCAATGTGCACCATCCCACCCGTTTTCAATGTCATTACCACATTCCTGCTTGCTCGCTTTTTATTTTCGCAATGATCATTCACCATGTGCACCATCTCCCTCTACTTAAATGGCCGCCTGCCCTGAGGCGATTGCACCTATCTAGGCCAAATTGCGGTCAAACCCATGCATTCTCCACGTTTTTATGCGGCGATTTTCCTTTTCATTGTGTTTCGAATCGATGCGTTGAATTTTACGGTCAAAATGGACTTCCAGCATTTAGATTTACTATTAAAAATTGCCCTTTTTTCGTTCCGGCTTGTCAGTCATCAATCGTGTGTCCTCGAATTAACCTTTTTACGTGTGATCGCACCTGTCTGTCAAGTGCCTACATGCGTGTCTTCAGCCCTGCGCGGCTGTAGATACCCTAGGGGCTGCAGATATAGCCAAAATGAAAATTCGAATGGGTCAGTTTCAGTTTCAACGCGAAGACTTTCCATTTTTCGGTAAGAACACGAGCCTTTCTTTTGTGAACTCCATCGAAGAAGTGCAAGTCTTCAGCAACCATCCTGGGCGCGGGCCGGCCTTCTTCGTAGACCGCTCCATGCTGCGTCATTTGCACGTAAACCTGTTTTTGTCCTGAAGGCAGAGAAGCCTTCTCAAAACGTTTGTAGGCAGCAGAGGGGAGAGCTGGAAGCAAGCCTTCCGCAGCGGTTGTCACATAACCAAATGTCATCCGAACAAAAGCTATCCATACTCACGGAAATGCCTGACAGCCTGACAGAATCAATCCATTTCGGAGTATAATATACTTTTTTACGTTCAGGGAAATTGGTTTTTTCGAATCTCGTTAATTTTGAGTCCGGTAATGGGTAGATCGAAACTAGATAGCATTGATAACTTTTTGGAGGTGGGATCAGAATTTCGATCAAGCCTTTCCGTTTCATTTGGGCGAACGAAATCACGTCGGCAGTTGTTTTCTTGGGTGGTTTTCTGGTACCCGGAAGGAATGTCGACCGTAACGACAGTACCCAAGCCGAGACAGTCCATCATCCCGAAAAGCCGCTATTATTCTTGTCGCCGCGTGAAAAAGCCGGCGTTGGGTCCGTCACCCCGACCACGTCGAAAAAGGGTGGCGTGGTGGCTGCGCGAGTCTTGTTGCCAGCGGCGGTCGCGGAGGCGGTGGCAACGTCGATACCGATCACCACCACCGGCGTCTCGCAACATGACCAGCCAGCCTTCCGAGCAAACGACTACACGTCTGACAAGTCCAGTTCGCAGCGTTCTCGACTCGGTTTTTGCGTGTGGGTATTCGGATTCGTTGGGTTGAACTGTCTCACTCCCGGATTCCATTTGTTTTTTATTTTCTTTTAAACTAAACAATTAGTATTTTTTAAAATTTCTTTAACATCTAAAAATTTCAATAACCTGAATCCTTCTCAAAACTTAAAAACGCGAAATTTGTTCAAATTTACATTTATTTTACTTGTCAAACACAAAGTGGTTTTTTCTATCCAAAAATATCAACCAGAATCCAAATCCAGAATCCATCCGTACTTTGTGACCCTATCTTCCCTCCAAAAAACTCAAATTTGCCTCTGCTCTTGTTGATATTTATTTATAACCAGTATTTTGCTTTCGTGTTTCAAATTGTGCTTTCAATTTTCTTTTCACAACAAGTATCATTAAGATTTCGATCTCGGCACCCCAAGTGTCCACCCCCAAACAACAATTGCCCTTTTCCTTTTCCATGATTCTGATTCTAATGCCCATTCCCATTCAGCGTTTCGCGAACTGGATGGTTGTTTAAACTTGATTTATTGCCTCCTCCCTGCATCCTGACACGATTGTCGGGAAAGCAGGGAAAACGGTTTCACCCATTGATTGATGGGGGTTTTCATTGGGTTTATTTTGACGTGATCTTGTGAGTCACTTTGTTTACTTAATCTAAAAGGTAGTGGTTTTTGATTTGATCTGATTCATGTCAGGCGATTGATGTTAACAGGAAGTTGAGTTGGCTTCATGATTGCTTTTTTCAAAGATTTTTATTTTACAATTTGCGCGCCGCATGCTTTTCACATGGTTTCCATGATGTCATGGACATGGTTACAAAGTGATTCGAAAATTGCTATATTTCCGTGTAATCTTTGCAGGTTTGCTTTTTGCTTTGTTGCTGTTGCAGTTTTCATGGACTTTAAAGAAGAGATAGTTTCCCAGGCGCCATGGAATTGGAGATTCTTGTTTTTGCGGGGAGGCTGCGTACTTTGCACATCAATCCATTGAAGGATGGATAAACTCTAACAACGTAACTGACAATCGTCAAATTGTGAGCATAATTCTTGCCATGGGGCATTTTTCGGATAGAATCCGTCCCTCAAAATTGGCTGTAGGCTTTGAAATTCCAAAAAAGAGAAGAATGTGTTTTCTGTAAACATAAACTACCATCTTTTTGTGATAATTATCCTCTCACGCATTCATATTCAAAATTTGAAGACTCTTCTAGCACTTTTTACAACCTGGCCTCCAAATGCATACTTGACTGACCTGATTTAGGGCTATTTTTGCACAGAAGACAAGTGTTGTTGTGTTTTGGGGCAAGAGACCGAAAACCACAATAGCGGTATTGTCATTCTTAACTTATAATGAAGCATAATTAACGCGACATGGTGAGTCAAGGATCGCACTTGAGTATGTTTTTGGTGGCACTTCTGACTTTACTTCCTTGATTTTGGTAATTGCTGACATCTGAAGGTACAAAAGGTGCGCATTGGATGTTTTTAAAAAACTAACTACATTGTTTTTGGTGTCATTACAGTTCTAGTGGTCACTGGATATTGGTTACATTGTTGTTGACAGCGCCGAACACTTGGGAATTTATGTTTTATAACATCAGCGAACTTTTTTCCTTTTTTTTCGAGCATCAAAGAACGGAAGTGTGTTTATGGTTTTCTTTGATTTTGAGTTTATGTGGAAACCTACTAAATTTTGGAATGGTATTCACTTCCACCGTTTATAGAATTTGATTCCATACAGCTGCAGGGTCATGCCTCCATTGTCCAGAGCCGCCTGGTTGAGGTGAGGGGCGCCTAGTCAGTCATCCGCGGCCATTGCGGAATCGGCTTTAGCCAAGGTCAGTCAGCGAGAACCCCGTGGAGTCACACCCTCAAGGCCACGATGGCCGCGCGCCTGATCTGTGAGTCTTTTGGTTTTCCCTGCAAAAGGGGGCCTCGATCATCGGGAAATGTACAGATGGGAGTCGATTTCGGCACCTGCCAGGTGACCATGGCTGCAGCCATGGGATCCGTCTATTTCGAAGTTGTAACATGTGCAATTCACGGGCTGGGGGCCTCGGAAGTTGGTTGGATGGAGTCCTTGATCCGATTTTGCGTGACTCTTTCTTCTTTTTTTGATGTTTTAGGCCTATGAAGAAACGTGGGAAGTCTATCAAATCATAAATGAGTCTCACTAATGCTCTTCTCTTTCATCAAAGAAGCGTGATTCTACTTTGTTTCACCTTCAGTGTCGTCATTGCGCTCTCTTTTTGTTTTTCCGTAGCACATTGAACCCCAATAGGCATACCTCATGCAAACATCACTCCGCTCCCCTGTTTTACATTGCCCGATCGGAGATCTTATCACCCCCATGGCACTGGGACCCGTCAGACATGGTACCATCGCCAACGAACATCTACCCTGTTCATTGCTGCCAGTCAGGCGCTTCTTTGCCTTCGAAATGGTCCCACCAGCCTTTGAATCGCTGTTTGTCTTGCTATTTTCATCAATATTTTGATTAAAAATTGCTCGAAGCGGGGAAATACCGTCTCCCAGGAGCCAGATTGTAAGATTTAAAAAGTCTGTTGTTTTATCCGCCTCGAAAAAGCTGAAAACCACCTGCCCTTCCCACAGTCGTCAACCCCGAGAAATCAGTAGTCATCAGATGCCAGTGAGCCAAAGTCGTTCAGTTTAGTACTATAAAGACAGTCTGCGTGGGCACCTCGAAGACAACTATGTCAAGTGGCATTGACATTTTCACGGAAGGGCGAGATGGGATGTCATTAGGTCGTCATATCGACCGTCTGGAGGGGCCTCCTTGGATTCGTTGTCAAATTAGCTCTCATTTCGAGATTACATGTGTCGTGACGTGTTGAGACCCGTGAAAGTCATCCATGTCCCAGGACTGGTATAAATTTTGTTTCACTTTCAGCACTTGGTAGTCAAACTTTCCGCCATTTGGCTGTACTGTTGTTGTTGATCCTTGAAAGAAATTAGAAATATGTTTGAAAACGGAATTATTCGCGCTGACCCCATGAGCCACAAGCCCGTCGAGCTGTGGAAACGGTACTTGAAGCAGGGCAGGGTTGTGGAGCCGGTGAAGACGCTTAGGTAAGCTTACTTTGACATAAAATGGTGCTTACAGTAACCATTTTGCAGATTGAACACCCCCATCTATGAAAACAAGGTCCGTTTCGTCTGCATTTCCGACACTCATGAGAAGATGGGCCAGCTTCTCGACTCCATCCCCGACGGCGATGTTCTCATCCACGCAGGCGACTTCACGGAAGGTGGTGACATTGGTGAGGTCATCAAGTTCAACGCGGAAATCGGAACCCTCCCCCATAAGTACAAGTTTGTCGTCCCTGGCAACCATGAACTCGGCTTCGAAGACGGCGAAATCATGTCGGATCAACAGGTCGCTGGCCTCAACATGCTTGGCGTCCGTAAGGCCTATGAAATGCTGAACAACTGCGAGTACATCGTTGACCGAACCGTCGAAGTCTACGGCCTCAAGATCTACGGCTCCCCATGGCACCCCATGCAGGGCTACTCCTTCTACCGGTCTCGTGGCAGTGCCCTCCTCCAAAAATGGAACAACATCCCATCCAAGGTCGATGTCCTCGTCACCCATACCCCTCCCCTCGGTCACGGCGACTACAATGCATGGAACAAGATGGACGGAATCCTCGCTGGCTGTGCCGAGCTTCTCAACACTGTCGAATACCGTGTCAAACCCAAGTTCCACGTGTTCGGCCACATCCACGACCGCTACGGTGCCACCACCAACGGCGCAACCACCTTCATCAACGCCTCCAGCTGCGACCACAAGATGAACATTGCCCACCCGCCCATCATCTTCGACATCCCTCTCCCCTATGGCCACAGTAAAACGCCCGTCGAAACAGCATCTGTCGGCAGCGGCAGTACGGCGTCTTGCTCGCCCAGTGAAGAAGATTCCGACTAATTTAAACTCCATTTTTAAGTTTCAGTTGTTTTTTGCGCAATTTCATCCTTATCAGTTGCACGTATGATCCTTGTATACTCACATCATGCAAAACAAAAGCATGCCAACCGCATGCGACTAACAGCTTTTATATAACTCATAAAACCCCTGTCCCTTCATGCGGGTCAATATATAGCGTATTTACTGTGTTCGTTTTTCATCCATCTATCAAGTCTCCGATCACAAAATAAGAAGGAACTGCTTATTTTGTCACCACAAACCACCGCTGATGTAGTGTCTTTTATAATTCATAATTCTACGGTACTTTTTATGTTGTTTGTTTACGTTTTTTAAGTGACGAAAATTTTCAACATGCATATTTTAGCTACTCGTTGTTATACAAAATGAGTGTAAAAATTGAAATAAATTTATACAATTTGAAAAGTTTGAACAAAATTTATAAGGTAAAAAGATTAGAACTGCAATCCACACATCATTATTTTAAAAAACAAATGTAAAAAGTTTGAATAAAAAACACTTGCGCAAAGTTTGAAGGGATCAGTTTTTGGATCCCTTCCGCAATCGTGCAAACGCAAATTGTAAAAGCAAACAAAGATATGGCTGTCAAATTCTTGGAACGCATGCACCGAGGAAGGAAGTAAAGCGGATCTGGTCGCGAATTTTTCGAATTTCGGAAAGATGAAAGGATGATTTTTTGATATTTCAGGTCCTGAGGACATAAGGGGTTGGTGGAAGGGTGATAGGATTTCAATTTTCAGAGAGGTAAAGCAGGGCTGTGGTGAATGGGTTTTCGTTTTTTGGTAGTTTTTTTAGAAAGATTAGGTCAGGTGCTTGTGGAATGTAGTGAAAGTTAGGGTTTTGGTGGAGAAAGTTTTGAGATTTGGTCAGGAAGTTTAAAAGTACGCAAAAAATTGTCAAAATAGACAGAGGTGGTTTGATACAATCGTTTTTTCTTCAATAAAAAAAATTTATAGTTCAAACTTAAAAAAATTACATCTTCAAAGTAGAAGTGTAACCAGAAAATGTAAAAGACGACAATAATAACAGTTAAAACGGTGTGCACACCTTCTTTTCAAGACTTTTTTGACAGAATGCCGACCATTGAAGTTAGAACTTACCCAAATCCAACTTTTAAAACACATTTCAACTTTTTTACAATCCTCCTGCCTTGCAAGCCCTCGAAAAATCACCTGCTCAACGTAGTCCCCTACGAATCCGTCATATTTGTTCAATCAGAAGTTTAATAGGCCTACTAATCACCCGTCATCTTTATCCCTAATGTCATTCGTCGTCGTCCTGTCCGCCGACAAACAGAATTAATCAGCTCAAGAGAAGGAAAGCCAGCGAATCTTAACGCCTCGAGCTAGTTAGCGCCAGCCGGGGACGCACCTGGACACTCTTGATGCAAATAAATTCAATTTGTGAATTTGTCCGATCGGGACTATGATGCAAAAAAAGTGCATACACTGGACAGGGACGATCATCTTGGGGCTTCGAAGTGCGCGAGGAGAATCGCAAAAAAAGTCAACAACAAGCTTCGAAGGCAGGTCTTTCCCGCCTTTCGGGAGCGGGATTCGACGACTATAAAGGCGACTTCGAACCCGGATGAAAGGGCACAATCGTTCTTCGACGGTCCTGTCCTGTCTGTCTACAAACGCCTCAGCGGCTTATATTGCATATAACTCAACATGGCTTGCAAGTTGGCTCTGTGGGTTTTGAGGTTTTGGGGGTTGGTTTGAAGGTTAGGGTTTCAGCATCTCATTGGCTTTGGCCTCGTGTGTTTTGACTGGTAATGCCCAGGCGGCTGCGGTGAGTTGATTGAAAGTGGCTTCATAGGTTCATCAGGTGGTTTCAGTGGCCCGCGACATCGTACTCCCCGTACTTCCAAAACCTCTTCGCGGCGGCCAGCGCCCCTGTGGCGGCTGAACCCAGCGGCCCCGGCCTCAAGGCCCCGGCAATCCCGATCCCGGCTCCCATCAACGTGCCCGTCCCGGCCCCAGTGCCCGTAGCTGCCCCAGTTCCGGTTCCTGTGCCCGCCTTCGCGCCCGCCCCGGTCCCTGCCTTCGCTCCGGCCCCGGTTCCGGCTTTCGCCCCTGCCCCGGTTCCCGCCTTCGCTCCTGGCCCAGTCGTCGGCCCCGCTCCCGTCCCAGCCTTCGCGCCTGCCCCGGTTCCGGCCTTCGCCCCTGCCCCGGTGCCCGCCTTCGCCCCTGGAGCCGTCCCAGCCTTCGCGCCCGCCCCGGTGCCCGCCTTCGCCCCTGGTGCCGTCCCGGCCTTCGCCCCCGGAGCCGTCCCAGCCTTCGCCCCTGGTCCAGTTCCCGCCTTCGCTGCCCCGGCCTACGCCCCGGCTCCGCGCCTCGTCCCTGCCTTCGCGCCCTTTGTCCGCGCCGCCCGGCTCTTCGGTGCCAGCAAGGCCGCCAAGAAGAACTAAACAACATCCAGAAGCGCCAGTCAGGCTACCCATAACACATATTGCCCCTCCATGAGACTGCCAGTCGGCTTCCAAGCTGTCCGCTGAGGCCTTTCAACCCTTTCCTTCCTTCAAATCTCGACAGTATTGCATCCTATCGTATTGCAAAACCCAACTTTCACAAAGTTTTCCTCCCTTGTCGGATCCACTGACCGTTCCACGTTGCTACTGCCCCATCACGTCTTTTTGAGTTTGGGCCCTAAGGCCTCAGGGCGTGATGGACACTGCTCCAGTAGACGGTCAGAATCTGTATGTACAAAGATGGTGGTGACTTGAGTCCTTTAATGTTTTTCCTTGATTGAATAAATAAAAACGCCTGCATTTGCAAATATTCTGGTTCTATTGGACATGGGGGAGGCGTGAAACAGTGAAGCGGTAACAGTGAAGGGGACACAGGATGCATTATTTGATGGAGCCTAAATGCTGGGACTCGATGGATGGGGATTCCGTGTGTTTAGAGACAGTCGGAAAGGATGGAAAGACGATTTTCTCCTTCGGCAAACAATTGTTCTCCGGCTTAGGTATACGTCTTTGTCGGAAAAAGATGGACTTTTTTGGGGCTAAGCTGCGTTTGACGTGTGCATGAAGGCTGGGCAGGGGATTTGTGGATGTACAGGGATGGATTGAGGGTGACTGCAGGTTTGCAAGTGTTTATTGGGAACTTTGGGTAGCACATTGTTCTGTCGGACGTCTGCTAAGAATTTTTGCAAAAACAAAAGTTTCAATTTTGCACAAAATTCTTGCAAATCACAAACGCACGGTTCCATAAACCACTCCAAACGCTCCACCGAAACTGTACTTCCACGAAAATCACCCCCAAGTGATTCATGATCACTTCCTCCATCCTTTGTGACGTCCTCTTATCGCCTATCCACAACCACCAGCCTCGTACAAAACCCCCACCGCCAAAAAACAGCCTGTGGTCACGTCCAAAACCAATTCATTTTTTGGACAGCTTCCATGATCCATCTCCCTACCACCACTTCTCTGCTCCTGTACCTCTTCATGTTGTATGTAGCATCCTAAAAAACCCCTCGGAAGCGACTGGTTTTCCAACACCCTTTTCTTTCGAAAAGTGGGTAGGCCTGATCCATCGTTGTACTCATTCATATCGATGGATCAGTCCTATCAGCCCATTATTTTCTACTATCCAGAAGTCCAGAAAAGACTCACGCATTTAACCTTCCTTTCAAAAGGCGGGGTCTTTTACGAGCGTCTTAAGCCTGGCAAATCCGTGTAGTTTGTTTCGGGTCTTCAACACTGTCGAGGTTGTGGGTCTATCTTGTGTGTTTAAGAGAGGCATTAATGTATGTTTATATTCCATCCACCAGGTGCTCGACAAACTAAACGACGTCTTCAGGGACGTCTGAGTCTGCCTTTTTTCACATTTATAAAGATTGTGTCCAATATAAGAGGCACAATCCTTTTCCGGAAGCGATATTCTCGCGTCCCTAGAGCCTATTCGAATACCCCTTCAGGGCCTAACACGCAATAAGACAATCTCAATGTTCCTATTTTCATTGATGGCCGTGAGAAGGTGGATGTATTTTGTGTCACAATACCAATAGCCCTCCCATATTTCGCCATCGAAGCCGACTGACTTCAAAAGGCTCACAGAACAGCCATCTTGAACCAATTCACAAATAACACAAACACGCGATTTTTTCGTTCCTTATAGTCTGAAATCTGAAATACCGTTCCCTTTTGAAGACAGTCGGCCATCGCGGGAATGCATTTCCTCATTTGACACTTCCTCCCGAGCCTGGGTCCCCGCCAAACCTGGCAAGTTGACAGTGGCCAAACAAGGGCCGTCCGCGACCACCTTTAAAACTTGACCTGTAAATGACAGCTTTTGCGGGAAGTCACGTCAATTGCAGGGGTTCGCCTTTCTCGGAAACTGTATATAAATGGAGAGGTCGTGTGGTGAATTCGAATAATCTGTGGACTCTGAGAGACGGGAAACGTGTCGAGAAAATTTGACTAATTGTAGGCTTAATCTTTTAGAAACGAAAAAAGATAGGCTGCTGGCTGGCTTAACGTTGGTGGTTGAAATATGTTTGCGAGGTTTGTAACTTGTAATTTTTATGTTGGTGGAAGCACAATTTTGGTTTTAGAATATTTACATTTGTCATGGTAGCGACTGTTTTGTTTCCGCGATTTGAAGTAAGTTTTTGTCAAAAGAAAGGGGGATCATTTTGAAGAGTTATCAAAATTTGGATCAATGTTGGCTTTAAAGTGCGATTGTAAGGATCATGTAGGGAACTAGTTTTAGAGAGCTTTTTCAAGTGGGGGTTTCTTTGTTGTGCTTGCTTTTTACAATGCTATTATTTTTTACCAAAAAAGTTCAATTTCTGTTTTAAAAAACACACGTTCATTTGCACAAAACAATGATTTTGAACATCCAAAATACTCATAAAATCAAAAAATTACGAATCCATCCACCAGAACATTTTCTAGGCCGCCCCAACTCCCTATCCGTCCTCAAATCCATCTCCTCTCCGATCACCAAATCTCGGCTACACTGCCGTAACCCCTTCAATCCGAGAAGTCGAATCCGAGGAACAGACTCGAACGCTTGATCGACCACGTGCTGTTACACAACCTTCAAACTTCGTCGACAAAAAGTAGATCCATCTTCAAACAGCTACCTTTCTTCAACATTATTTTACTGTCCTACACGTGCCTTAGATTACTTACTTAATTCCTCCTGCGACTTTCTGTCAATCCGCGTTCCACTTCCGACATGTATCAAAAGTGCATAGTTCCTTCCTGTGTACCTGTACCTGCGTTTTTTGTTGCGATCTTCGATTGTTTACTCTCAGAGTCTTTGTGTCAACATACACAATGGCCTTCCAACGGTGAGCCCTTCCAACCCATATCCCCTCGAGAACAATGCCTGTTCTGTTTTTATCTCTTGTGAATTTGTGCATCGCTCACTGATCAAACACTATTTGTATACGTATAGTTATAACTTGTTGCTTATATTTTTAGGTTTTATGACTCAAATCTTCTTCATACGAGTTCAATGCGTGTTTCTTGTACAAAATAAAGTTTTGTATTTCGTTAAAAAGTTAAATTTTATTTACTTAGTTCTGCACCATGTGAACTATACAGACTTTTTCAACATGAAAACAGTATAAAATGAGAGGAATTGTGTTTCAAAATTTGTCAAAATTAGGCCTTGGTGATGGTAACCGAGTTGACGTCAACGTTGCCGTCGATTTCGAGGGTCTCGATGTCGTCAGGGGCGCCACGGTGACCGAAAGCGGCGTAGCGTTTGCCGTTGAGGAAGATTTGGAAGGAGAATTTCTCGTTGATGATGGTCAAATCGAAGCTGAAATTGCGTTTTTAGCGGTTTTAAGGGAAGTTGGGTGGACTTACATTTCGTTCTTCTTCAACTTAAATTCACCCTCACGCTCTTCAACACCCCATTCGCCGTCCTTCATTGCGTTACGGACAACGGCGCTCTCATCGAAACGGACCGAAACTTGAAGGGCGTATTCGCCATTCTTGCGGTAGAGGTTGACATTGACACGCTTGCCATTGGGCAGGGCAGAAATATCGAGACGCTTGCCAGGGACAACCTTAGCGATGGCGGTGTAGGGGTTCGGGAAGGTGGTGCCACCGTAATGGAAGACACGCAACTTGATCAAATCGCCGGAAATGGAAACGTGGTCGATGCCCTCAAGGCCCATGCGCTGTTCGAAGGAACCGAGCTCCTTGCGGTTGCCATAGACGATGAATTTGCCGTTGGAAATGCGGACACGGATGTCGAATTCCTCGTTGGCCTTGTAGGGGGAGGAGATGCGCTGTTCATCGGTGGACCAGTTGCCGTCCTTGAAGATGTTGTAGACGATCTTGCCGCTGAAGATGCCTTCGGTGAAGCGGATGGACAAATGAAGAGGAAGATCAGCATCCTCGCCAGCGCCCTTGTGGAAGTTGAAGTCAATACGCTTCGGGTTGGGGCCAATGGTGCCAAGAGCGTGGATGGTCTGGCCATCCTTGAACGGCTCACTAATCCGGGTCTTGAACGGAATCACATAATCGCGTTCACCGACGTAGGCGCGGTATTGCTCCTCCTTGGTCTTCTCCGGGCCGGGCACGGTGGGCGCGGTGTTGGAATCAGTGGAGTTATCTTGGGCGAATACTGCCGCAAAGGCAAGGCACAAAACTAACACTAAAAAACATAAACTTTATTGAGTAAAGTTAGTCCGAGAAACCTACACTTAACCATGGTGACGACCGTTCAGCAAGCAGCTAGGCAGTCCCCTACTGGCAAGTTTTCTCTCACCCCAACGCCTGAGGGCCCACCTGCCCAACGGCACAAGACAAATGCCCGCCTCTCTTTCGGCCACTCCGCCATTAATTAGACCACGCACTGCTATCAATAAAACTGCCAAAGTTGAGTAAATAAAGCTGATCCCGACCATTGGAAAACGCCAAAGTGACGCAAGTACTTCGACATGTGTCGCCATCTTTGATCCAAATGTTGCCGGTAAACAATAGAAATCATCAATTTGAAATGTCCGAAATGACTCACAATACACCTGTCGGATGCCATGTTCTTTGCAAAATTATGCTTTTTGAAGATGAGTAAATTTTTTGCAATGTCTGACTTATTGGTAATTCATCATTAACGGTGGTATATAAACCAATGCTGCCAATAATGTCCAAATTATTGCAGCTATCTGCTCTAAGTGGTGCTTGAAATATGTTTTTGAGGTATGTTACCCATCTTTATCGACAAGAAAGAATGAAATATGTTTTCAGAACCCTCTTGTTTTTGTTCGTATCGGCTATTTTACTATCATCGCAATGTGAAGTAAGCTTCTTATGCAAAGCAAAATTAAAGCTAAATTTACACTCTATCATTTTTTCAGGCGAGCCTAATGCCATTTGGGTTCATGTCCCCGAGTCTGCCAATGGGTCCACTCCAACGCATGGATCAAATGCGGACTCGGCGTAGCGCTTTTCGCCGCACTGATCACCCTGGACATTTCGTGCTTGAAAAGCCAAGCTACCGCAATCTAGCCGGCCGTTACCGTGCCCCTTGCTTCGGTTGGCCAATTTCTAGGCGCCCTCTTTTGTGAAAAATGAATCCAACAAACACGCGTCAAAGTGTATCGATACCTTCAATCCCAATGTTGATGATAAACAAAATAAATCACTCTTCCGGCAGTGTCCGAAATTAGATTAATCAGGGGGCAGCTGTTGAATGTGCAATATAAAGGGACAACATGGCTTAGAGAAATGTAGCATTGTGATGTGAACTTTTTGATTAATTTATTTTTGGACTGGCTGTTTCGATGCTTCCAATTGTTGAATTCAAAAGTTTTGAGAATAAACAGTCAAATGAAACCGTGTAAACTTGAATTAAAAATCGACGACAACAGGTTATCTTAAAAAGGTACTTAACATGATGCATTTTCTGTTTTTACCACCGTGAACGCCGTTGACTAAGTATGTTAATTTCAGTTCTCACGAATGTCTTTGTTCTCTGTTAATTTATACGGATCATACACGTTTCAACTAAAAAAGTTGTAACTTAACGCACTCAATAGATAAATCTTCCAAGTTAAAACAATAACATTTGAACTTGACTACCGGAAATGACGCAAATAATGTGTCATTGAACGTCAAATTCATCATTATGTTGCTACTAAACAATAGGTTTCACTCATATTTGCAAATTATTAAATCAGTTAGGATTGTCCGAAATGACTCACAATACACCTGTCAAACGTCAAGCTCTGAACGAAAATTATGTTTTAAAGATGACTACATCTTTTTTGCATTCTCTGAAAGATTGGTAATTCATCTTTTGCGGTGCTATATATACCAATGTTGTCAAGAATGTGCTGATTTTTGCAACTATCTGTCCTAAGTGGTACTTGAACCATGTTTTTGAGGTTTGTGGCCCGTTTTTTTTTGGTATGAATGACTGTACATTCCTTTTCAGAATAGTGTTGCTATTGTACGTAATGATTCTATTACTATCGCAGTGTAAAGTAAGTTTTTTCATTAAGCTTTTTTTTTATTTGTTAAACTTTTTGTAAGCACAACTCAACTAACTTTTCAGGCTGTTCCTGTGTCAATTGACCCAAATGAATGTCCTGCTTTCATGAATCCCCCATTTCCCAATGGTCCACTCCAAACGATACATCCATGCAGGAAAAAGCGTGAGAGCTCTGAATCGTTCCCGACGGAGAAGCCAAGATTCCGCGTGTCAGCTGGCCGTTTGTGCCAGATCCGTTTCTACTGCTCACGCGTTGGCTGCGCCCCTTTTTGTAAAACGTGAATCTTGTTCATTGAAAAAAAAACAAAGAAGCTTCAATGTGTATCGATACTTTTAATACAACTGATACTCAAAATAAATATGTTTGTTTACATTTGAACTTTCCTTTTATTCAATTGTTGTTTATAAACAATTCAGTTAAGCTGTTTGGTGATGTACGTACTACGGTATACGACAGTTCACCGAACCCATTGACCGAAAGACTTTTGACCGAAGCGTAATTACACAAGCTCTTTGCAAAAAGATATTGTGCAGCGTTCGAATCTCTGCATGACTCAGAATGCACCTGTTGCATGTCATGTTTTGACGAAAGTTATGATTTATGCGGAGGAGTACATCTTTTTTTCGCGTTGGCTGTCATTGTTTGAAGAATGGAGTGATAAATCAAAAAAATCGGGTATATAAGCTTGATATCGCAGGTTAGCGGTAGATTTTGGTGGCATTTTTGCATCAAGTGATTGGTCGAAAATGTTTTCAAGGTTTGTGATGGCTTTTCCGTTTGGCAAGATTAATTGTTGTTTTCAGAGTTTTGTTGCTTGTGTTCGTATCGGCGATCCTACTCGCGCAATATGAGGTATGCTATCGACAAAACATTGTTCAAGTCGTTTAAACCAAAACATGTATTTAAAACTTTTTAGGCAGCTCCAGCACCAATATTAACTGTTTCTGTTCCCGACGAAAGAGATTTAGAAACAATTCGAATGCGGCGTTTTATTCGTCGCATTGATATGAAAGATGTTAGAAAAAGTTGGTACCGGAGGATGAATCCCGACTTGTCAGATTCTTCAGTGGAATAAATGAAGTTGATCCTCTTTATACCCCCTAAATGAATAACGTCCTTCATTGTCATTACCCAACCCATCTATGTTGTTAAACATAATAAATCATTCAATGCCAGAAATGACTCAAAATGCGATTGCTTGGTGACATGTTTAAAATGAAAACTTATGTCTTCTGGAAAACTTTTTAGCAATGTCTGACTCATTGCGTAACTCATCATGTTATATTAGTATATAAACATAAATCGCAAATTAGCTGTAGATTTGGGTGGAATTTTGTCCCAAGCGGTTGTTTCAAGATGTCCTTGCGGTTTGTGAGGTATTCTTTGTTAGGAAAAATGATTTTTTGTTTTTTAGAGTTCTGTTACTTGTGTTGTTATCGGTGATCTTGCTTGCACAATATGAGGTAGCTTGTGAACAAAAAAACAAATTCAAAGACTATTGATAACTTTTCAGGCAGCACCGAAACAATTTGGCTTCATGGGTCCGTCCCTTCCCTACATAAGGAACGGACGTGTTCGAATGCCGCGCAGCTTTTTAAATCACGACGATCTGTCCGATATCACGCAAAATTGGTCCCAAGTGGAACTCCCGAGTTTTCTATATCTCAGATACGATGATGCAATGTCTGTCCAGAACAGATTCAAGAACCCCTGTTACCGTAAAGACCGTATCTGCGCACAGATCCTACATCTTCGAAAATATGGGCCAGTACTAATGCCAAGTAACATGACTAAACTTGATCTTGTTATTCCCTAATGACAAATGCACTTTGACATGGATTGTCATAACTTATCCCACTGCTGTGGTTCAACGTAATAAATCATTCAATGTCCACATGACTCAGGATGCGACTGTTTTATGACATGTTTAAAATGACAATTTATGTTTTACCTGGAAACGTAATTTTTTTGCATTGTCTGACTAATAATGTAACTCATCATTTTTTATCAGTATATAAACATAAGTCGCAAATGTATTATAGTTAGCATTTTGCCCCAAGTGATTGGTCGAAGATGTTCTCAAGGTTTGTGGGAATAGTGTTGTTTAGGATGAATAATTTTTTTGTTTTTAGAGCACTTTTGTTTGTGTTTATATCGGTGGTTTTGCTTGCGCAACATGAGGTAGGTTAAACCCGAATTAAAACAAAATCTCACATTATAAAACTTTTCAGGCAGCCGCAAAGCCAGTTGGATTTATGTCCGCGTCCCTTCCTTATGAAAGAGATTATGAGAGAAACTGGACGCCACAGATCACTTTGCCTTACGATAGTCTGGCCGACATCATGAAGAATTTGACCCAGCTGGTATTTATGTACTCCAGATACATCACTGGAATGTTTGACCAAAACCGATACACAAACCCCTGTAACCGGAAAGACAGTGAATGCCTAAAATTTATTTTAGATCAAGAACCCAACCTGTTGTAATGCCAATTTAAACTAATAAGCTTATACTGTATAAAATTTGAATACAATACTGTATACAATGAATGTCGTTTAGTAAAAAAACCAAAAAATTCGAATTCAGTAAACGCCAGAACGACGTTAACTACAAGTTACTACTTGCAACCGTATAATATTTGCAAACTACTGTAACATCAAACACGTCCGAAATGACTCAGGATGCACCTGTCATGTTTTGGACGGAAGTTATGATTAAAGCTAATGAGTACATCTTGTTTGCATTGGATATCTATTGTTTGAGTAATGTAGTCATCTATCACACAAAAAAAGTATATAAACATCATGTCACTAATTAGCTGTAAATTGGAGTAGCATTTTCCCTCAAGTCGTTGTTTCAAGATGTACTCACGGTTTGTTGCATGTTTTTCATTTCGGATGATTGACTTTTAATTTTTAGACTATTGTTGTTTGTGTTGGTCTCGGTGATTCTGCTTGCGCGTTATGAGGTAGGCTCTAACATAAGAAGTACCGTATGAGAGTGGCTATTTGAAACATAAAAATCCATTGGAAACTTTTTAGGCAGCTCCAGTACCTGGCGCCATGTCTGCGTCTATTCCTTCCGACGGCATTATAGAGTTTCACGAGAAAAGTCCTTTCCGACAGCCCGATCTGGCTAGAGTTATGAAGTGGTCCAGTCTGAAAATACCGAGTTATCTAAAAGAAAGATACCGCAAGGCCATGGGTGTGGCTGTCGAAACCCAAATCGCCTTAATGCAGCTTGCTCGTGTCATGTAACGCCTTATCAAAGAAGAATGAGACCGATGCCAAGTTCAATGACCATAGTTGATCTTGCCATTGTCCAATCCCTAAATGACTAAAGTTCTTCTGTGACGTCGGTTATCATAACCCATCCCGTCAATGTTGCTAATCATAATAAATCATTCAATGCCAAAAATGACTCAGGATGCGACTGTTTGTTACATGACATGTTTAAAGTGACAACTTAATTTTTCTGGGAATGTAACTTTTTTGCATTGTCTGACTAATTGTGTAATTCGTCATTTTCAATCAGTATATAAGCATAAGTCGCAAATTAGCTGTGGATTTGGGTTTGTACCAAGCGGCTGTTGTAAGATGTTTCCGAGGTTTGTGACGTATGTTTTAAAATTGATGATCCTTTGTTTTTAGACTACTGTTGTTTGCATTGGTATTAGTGACGTTTCTTGCGCAATATGAAGTACGCTTTGAGATAACCCGATATAAAACAAAAACTTGCATTGTAAACTTTTCAGGCAAGTTTCATGTCTCCGTCCCTTCCATATCAACCAGACGAACGAGATCAAGGGATAAGTTCGACACCTCGTAACACTTTTCCACAAAACGACCTGGCCGATATAATAAACAATTGGTCACGACTGTTCTTACCTGGTGTTATATACTCCAAATACATCAATGAAATGCCTGACCAAAACAGACTGAAAAAGCCATGTTACCGTAAAGACCGTCTCTGCGCACAATTTCTTTTGCACCGATCATAAACACGACGTTAATGCCTTGTTAAATAAATGAACTTAATCTTACGATTGTAACACTATAAAACGACAAATGCACTTGAAATGGATTGTTATAGTTTATCCCACATTCGGCGTAAACACAAGATATTGTTTTTTTGCCGAAACTTACTGAAAATGCGACATAATAAAACTGACTCTGTGTCGTTTTCAACAGTGTAGAAAACAAATGCTGTAACTCGGCAAGAACATCCAAAGACTTCTGACTCAGAAGACGTCAGTTTTATGGTAATTACGTATGTTCTTTGCAACCGTATGTTGCTTGCAAATTACTGTAACATCTGTAAGGAATGCCCGACATGACTCAGGATGCACCTGTTATGTCACGTTTTAAAAGAAAACTGTGATTTATGCGGATGAGTACACCTTTTTTCCATTAGACTATTGTTTGAGTAATGTAGTCATTTATCAAACAAAAAAAGTATATAAACCTCATGTCACTAATTAGCTATAAATTGGAGTAGCATTTTCCCTCAAGTCGTTGTTTCCAGATGTACTCACGGTTTGTTGCATGTTTATCAATTGGGATGATTGACTTTTAATTTTTAGACAATTGTTGTTTGTGTTGGTGTCGGTGATCCTACTTGCGCAATATGAAGTTGGTTGTAAAACACCGATTAAGTTTTGCTGTGTGAAACATAAACATTCATTGGAAACCTTTTTCAGGCAGCTTTAATGCCTGGCGAAATGCCTCTGTCCACTCCTTCTGATGGCATTATAGAGGTTCAACAGAAAAACATTTTCCGTCACCCCAGTCTGGCAGGACTTATGAAATGGTCCATTCCGATACCATCAGATGAAGAAAAAGAAAGAAACCGCGATGCTTTCGCTTTGTTTTTCGAAGTTCAAGGCGGACGTGTCATCGAACGCCCTTTAACTCAAAGAAAGGACCGATAGTAATGTCAAGTTCAACGATTGAGGTTGATCTTGACATTGTTCAACCCCTAAATGACTAAAGTTTTATGACGTCGGTTGTCAACCTATCCCGTCATATTGCTAAGCATAATAAATCATTCAATATTGAAAATGACTCAAAATGCGATCGCTTAGTGACATGTTTCAAATGCAAACTTATGTCTTCTGGAAAACTTTTTTGCAATGTCTGACTAATTGAGTAATGCATTATTTACAATTAGTATATAAACTTAAGTCGTAAACTATCTTAACATTTCGGCCGTTGTCTGCTTAAACATAAGAGATATTAGAGCATGTTTGCGAGGTTTGCGATTTTGTATAAAAAATTAAAATAACAATACTTAATTGTTTTTAGAAACCTTTTGTTTCTACTGATTTTAGCAACTTTGTTTGTGTTATCTGCTGTAGGTTTTTTTTTATATTTGGAATTGCACATAATATACCGATCGTTTGAATCATGCAACAAACAAACGTTATTGTCAAAGCTTTTCAGCAAGGTTTCATGCACCCATCTCTACCAAATTGCACGGAACATTTTATCAGAAATGATTCCATGAAGCATCAATGTTCGTTTGAAATCAGCATGCCTTCGTGTTTTGAGTTCATAGTAAGCACAGTCCAAAGATTTTGGGCTTGGTTTAAACAATGACTTTTTTACACCAAAAAAACTGCCATGTTAAATAAATAAAGTAATCTTTGGTTATCCGAAACCATAAAAAAATCTCTCTCTGTCGACGTTGCATTGTTGCAGATAAACAACATAAATCACAAAATCACAATGTCCGAAGTTAATGATTAACGTGATAACTGTTTGATTGCTCGGTTTGAGTAAAACAGAATTGTTAGCATTCCACAAGGATGATTATTCGTAATATAACCACTTGAAGGCAATAAATGTGATTGTCAAAATTCAATTCGCTGGAACCAACTCGCTCGTGTCATGTAACCCTTTTCACACAAGAATGGGACCGATACTAATGCTAAGTTCAATGACTAAAGTTGATCTAGTTTGTTTAACCCCAAAATGACTAAAGTTCTACGACATCGGTCGCCATAACCCCTCCCGTCGATGTTGCTAATCATAATAAATCATTCAATGCCGGAAATGACTCAAAAAGCAATCACTTGGTGACATGTTTGAAATGAAAACCAATGTTTTCCGTCTGGAAATGCAACTTTTTTGCAATGTCTGACTAATTGAGTAATCCATCATCTCTATAGTATATAAACAAAACCGGTAAATCAACTGCAGATCTCGGCCATTGTTTGCCCAAACATAAGATATATTCGAAGCATGTTTGTGAGGTTTGTGTTGTCACATTGAAATATTAAAATTGTAATAAATAACTTTTTGTTTCTAGAAAACTCTTATTTTTATTGATGCTAGCAGCTTTGTTTGCACTATCTGAAGTAAGTTTTCTTATTTGAATTTCGCGTATTTTACAATCAATGCTTATTACCAACGCTTTTCAGCAAGGGTTTATCTATGCGTCTCTACCACGCAGCGATTCTGTGGAAGATCAACGTTTTATTAAAACGTTTACCTGGCAGCTAAGTATTCCGGTCATGTTCAAGAAAGTGCGAAACTTGTTAGTCAGCATAGGTTAAACTACAAATTGCATGAAACTGCTACGTTGAATGAATAAAACAATTGTTGATTGTCAAACAACGCTAAAAACACTTTAACATGTGTCGATGTTACACCTTTGCAGATAAACATAAATCACACTTAGAACGCCCGACTCACTCACAGGGCAACTGTTTTATTGTTTGGCTTGATCGTAGATCATCTGTAAGTTAACCAACCAATTGTTCCTTGGGTTTACTATAAAAACAAAAGTCGCGAATGAGTTTTTACTTATTTAATCCAAACGTGAGGTTGTGAGCTACGATAGGAGTTGTGTTTACAATATGGTTGCACGGTTTGTATTTTGTTTTTTGGTTTGTTAGTTGAGAAATTTAGGATTTTAGAATCTTTATTTGTGTTTTAGTTGTGGCATCTTGTTTTTTTCAAACCGATGTAAGTGTATTGTTTCAAATTATCACGATTTGATCAAAGTGGCACGTGTTTTAGGCGACAAGAACAGACCGTCCAGCCACGACACCATGTCCGAGGCCGACCTATGAAAGAATTGGATTTGGAGCGATTTATGCGTCATTACCATGTACAAGATACAGAACTGAGATTGTGGATGAGCAACCCACAGCCGATCCTAAGCCGACGTCTTCGTGACGTCAGTCTCAAAAGTCACCTTGGCTACACTACATGAATCTTCGAACTGCACCTAAGTCATTGCATTGTCGAATAAATATAACTGATTTTGCCTGTTGAAACTTGCTGAAAAACGCTTTAGCATGCGTCGATAATCCACTGGTGCTAAAAAATAAAATAAATTTTCGGCCACTCTATCACTAAATGATTTATCCGCTAATCAAAGATCATAGAGTCAATCTTTATTATCTATTGAAAAACTTTAAAGTTAACAAAATGTAAAAAAGTTCCGACAAAGATATGTACAGTAACTTGGTAAATACAAAAATAAAAATATTAGCCCGTTGAAATCACAACACACGAACTCGGGAATTTCGTGTCGAGATGAAAAGCCGAAAACATGGTCTTAAGATTATCCGCAAGAGGCGCTGGCAACGCTGTGCCAACCGGCGGCACGGTCGAGGCCAGGCAACATTACCCGAAAAAAGAGGTGGGCCGAAGCTTCACCGAGAACGACAGCGGCGCACAGCCACACGTTGAAGGTCATGAAGATCATCATGAGACTGTAGGATAGGAAGAGTTGGGCCGCGTGGAGGACGAAGTCACCGACCATGGGGCAGGAGATGGCACGGCCGTGGTTGGGGGCGCTTTCGTCGTTGTGTTGGTCGGCATTGGCGGCGGCAGTGGCATCAGCGACCTTCTTTCGCCAGGAGAGACGGGTCCACTTGATGGCTTCGTGCAGGTAGCAGAACAGGACCACGATGATGAAGCTGATCACGATGCCTGAAGGGGTTATTGTAAGTTAAAAATGGATAAAGGAAAGTTTGGGCTTACCGATGGGCGATTTGGTGTTCCAAAACTTGAACAAAATAGTCTCCATACTGCTAAAGTGGTAATACATGGCCATTCCCATGCCCATGTGGTCATGAGCACCGGAATTCATGGCCGCGGAACCGTGATCCATGCCATTGTGGTCCATGTTGGACATGTCGTGGCCTGCGTGATCGTGCGACATGGCTGAAACGCGATTTTGAACTTCCAAAACTGTAAACTTTAACAAAAATCGGTCAAGAACACGCAAAAGTCAGCAATCCACCCACGCAAATCCAATCAAAAAGTCCACCTGAGCAACTCCTAACAATCTAAAGGTCCACTTTTCCCCAGAAACCTGTGCTCATAACGTCAACTGCTCAAAGTCACGTCCAAATCGACTGTTAGAACCAGTTTTCGGTCAGTAACGACGACCATCACTAAGACTATTTGCAACGAAAGGACGAAAATGAGATGACTAAAACAAAAACTCCTTCCGTTTGCTCTGATTTTCGATCTTTGCGACAAACTTTGCTATTCAACCTTTTGGTCAAATGTCAAAAACTTTAATTCAAACTATTCAATCTCAAAAACAATAGCAGCAATTTTCAATCGATTAAGGATTAGTTTTTACAAAAAAGCTATAACGACTAAAAGCTGCTTGTACTTCGTATTAAAAAGCTATAAAAACGCGATTATGAAAGTGCAAAAAATATCTAGGCCCATAAGACCTGTCGGAACAGGTAACAAAACAATCCAAATGCTAATAAAAAGGAAAAAAACTAATAAATTGTCAACACATTACTTGCTCACGCGATGTGAACATGCTTACAACTAGGCCTAACACCTGGTAATGTTGGCGTAGCCCATGGCAACGGGCTAGCTACAGTTTATATTTGAAGTTTTGCGTGTAAAAATAAGCCGAAATTGGATTGAAGAAAGTTCAATGAAAGAGAAGGACAAAGTTCAAGCGCGTTTTGTAAAGCATCGGTTTGTCAAAAAGGGGGAATGTCAAATTTAAAAGGGAGCATAGAAACTCGGACATGGTCGTTAAATGTCAAAATAGAAGCTTTTGAAAGGTGTTTACAGTTACAATGAAAAGGAAAATGTGACTCAAAGATATCATCTAGTGTAGGCTAATGTTTGGACGGTTTTCGTTTGCAAGAGCATAAACACTGGTGGAAAAAAGTCTGTTGACAGAGGACGATCATATGGAGAAGTCTGATTAGAAAGTCGGCCGTTGGAGAGATGACGACGTTGAGATGGGTAGGTGATGGTAAATACAGGTAGATGGAGAGGGAGATTGGTCAGAGGGGGTTGCTGATAAGAGCTTTTATAGACTGTAGATTAAGAAAAGGGTGGGTGGGAGGTTTGGAACTTTTGTAGACTTATAAAAACAGAAACTGCAGACATAAAGAATGTCTATGGCTTAAAAAAACTGATGGTAATTAGATTTGAAACCTTTTTAAATAGTAAAAGAAAAATGTTTGTACGAAAATGCCCGACGTCGTAGCAGAAACGCAACCACCAACTGACCACATCAAAGCTTCCGCAAACTAGCACTGGTCAGCAATCACTTTCATCGCCAAAACAAAAAAAACTAAAAATAAGTTCATTCGAACCTTTTGCAACGTAAAAAAAAAAAAGTTGTGTCAGTATCCCAGCTTGGACAAAGAAATGCTTCAAATCAATCCCAAAACACGATCAATTGACATCTCCAAAGCCTCTGCAAACCAAGCACTGGTCAGCGGTCACTTCCATCGTCCCATCCTCGGTCACCTCCGTTCGAAAAACAAACGTCGATGATGCAATGGGTCGGTCAGTCATCGAACGGACACCCACCGAACCGATCGGCCTGCTTTTTCCCTTACAAACATCCATCGAATCGATCAATCCATCCCTGTTGTGCTCCATTGTGGACGTAAATACCCTCAGGCGTTTTCAGTCGCAAACTGACAGTGGTCGGCGGCCGATTGAATCAACATCAAAGCAATCGACATGGACGATTATGTCCATTTGAATGAAATGAAATGAAGGAGAATCAAACCAAACATGACCTCCGGAAGCAGGAAAAATCACGAATTGATGCATCGCCGGAAGCAACCCATCCACCGTCGGGGCTGTGCGATTGCGCGGGGCATCGATAGCCTCAGGGTGTAACCCAAAAAGACGTGAAGAAGGAAGAAAAAAGAAAAGAAAGGTAACGGTAAACACAAAACGGGGATCCGTCTGACTGGGGGTGTCACAGGTCACCAGTGTTCATTCTGACTTTGCGGCTGATTGACTTGATTGTCTACTTTTTCGAACATTTAGTGGTTTTTGACTTCAGAATCACTTGATATCCCACCATTTCTTTGAAGTATAAACATGAACGCTTTTTTGTCCTATAACAAATGACTCACGTAGCCAAATCACCCCACTTTCCCTCCAATCAGTCAATCCCGATGTTAGTGTTTACATGAGGAAGCGAAACGGAACGGATATAAACACCAAATGCTTCAAAATCGGACAATGCCTGCGGCTGTTAGGGTTGTTTTGCGTGCACTCCGTGTTGTGTTTCGTTCGTGGCGAGACCCTTAGCCAGTGCGGTGCGCCGAGCCGAAAGCCGCTGGCGGTTGCAGTCGGCTTTTGTCTCGAACCCTCAGGCTTATCCCCCAACTAATCCTACTTTTCACCCTTCTCAGAAGACACCTACCCTGTCCAGGCATTCGATGGCAAACGATACCCTCTGTTGACGCTAAATTAACCCAGCTATGGTGGCCACAATGATGGTGGACTATGCGGAACACTTTTGGGTGAGTTTTTATATATCCGATCGCCGGGATTGTTCATAACTTTGTGATTTATAGGGTGATCGACACGCCGGCTATCACGTCCTGTATGAAAATTTGAAAAAAGGCGAAGATGCAGTCCAGGAATTGAGCACATTCGTCAAAGATCGGATCAGCTTGGAGGAGGATTTGCACAAGTCGCTCAACAAGAGCCTGATGAGGGTTTGTTTATATATTTTTTGTCTTATGATATAGTTGGAAGGATTATCTATCTCCAGATCAACAACTACATCTCCAACAATGGCGCTTTCGTCGATTCCTGGCGCCTAACCAAAGGCACCTTCGAGCTCTACTGCGAAATCCAATCCAACGTGGTCAAGAACTTGATTGACCTCTCCAGGGACGTAATCAAGTACCATGACGATTTGGTCAAGTCGAGAAAGCGTGTGAAGGAGCAGGATGTCATTGATGCTGTGAATATGATGCAGACGACGACGACTTGTTTGCAAAAGGTTGGTTTTTATCATTTCAAATGCCATTTTCAACTTTTTAATGGCTTCAGGCAAAAGAAACCTATCAACACCGATGTGCTGAATTGCAGTCGCTGAAATCTGAGCCCAATGCGAATGCAAAAGACTTGGCAAAGGTTTGTTTATGCCTGTTTTTTTGAACGTTTTTTGAGTGAGTCACATTTCCAGATGAAAACCAAAGTCGTCAAAGCCCACGAAGAATACCGCAGCTACGTCGAAAAATACGCCGGCGTTCGGGACACCTTTGAAGAAAAGATGATCAAAGCCAGCCGAGCCTTCCAAGCCCATGACCAATCCCACCTCCAACAGATGAAAACCTTTTTCATCCAATTGGCATCCGCCATCGATGACTCACAAAACGCCGTCTCCCAAGTGACCGGTGACTACAAAAACATGTTGACCCAGGTGGATATTGAGAATATTATGGTCAAATTTGTGGAAGAAAAGGGCACTGGGAATGAAAAACCAGGTAAATTTCATCTTTTTTCTAAGAAAATGCTAATTTGGGTTACTGTAGAACCGATAAAATGGTCCGAATCCGACGAACTTCACGATCTCGACAATGTCAGTCACATCACATCGTCACAATCAGCCCCGAGCAGTTCCAACTCGTCGGCTATCATTGCGGGGCTCGCGGGAACAACGACGACCGCCGAAAATGCGTCCACGAATAACCAGTTAGCGTCGAAGTTGGTCGATTTGGACAGTGGCTCGACGACATGGACGCCCACCACCAGCACTTTGGACATCAATGTGGGTTTTTGATCTTTTGTTTACCTCTTTTTGATTGATTGTCCATCGGAAAACGAGAAACAAACGTTTCTTTGTTGCAGAAATCTCCCCATGATAGCGATTCCGAGATAGCCAGTGGCAGTGGAGCTAATAATTCGTCGTCCTACGTGTCAGCGCTCTCGAATTCTATTGGTAGGCAGAAATTGGCGGCGTGGTGAGTTAAATTAGACCTATTTTTGGGGTTTTGACATTGAAAAGGGCGAATTGAACGTAGCTAATTGGTTTCAGGCTGCCTCGACGAAAGAAGAACGCATCTCAGAGCAGTTTGCCGCCGGCGGACGATAGTTCGTCGTTCAACGAGAGTACATCAAAGTCTGGGTTTTTGAAGCGGTATCTGAAGGCGAAGAATTCGATCAACGATTTGACGGCAATGAATGAGAACAAGGATGCGGGCGATGATGCGAAGAGCACGGCGAGTAGTGCGCGGAGTGAGGATCAGAAGGCTGTGAGTTTTACCTATTTTTGAACTTTCTTTTATTTTGGAATTTCAATTCAGTCCACTGGCGACGAACTCTCGACCCCAACAGCCTCCTCCACCCCTGCCGTCGATGAAGATGGCTTCATTATCAGACCACCGGAGCAGAAAAAGTCCCAAGCCTGGTCCAGCTGTACTTCGTCTTCCGACGAAGATGAGAATGAATTCCAAGCTTCGAAGATCCGACAACTTCAAATTCGACCTGTTGATGGATCACTTCCGAAAATCAACGCCTCCGTCGATGAACTACGACACGCTATCGGGCACATTTCACTCCAACGAAGCACGACTTTCGATAGAGACCCCTGGGCCGGTGTGATTGGAAGCGATTTCACGCAATCTTTGAATACTGGCGTCGCCACGAGGACGCCGTTACGGCCTGCTTTCACGGGGGATGAACATCTGAGACGGAAAGCTTCAGCTGATGAATTTGGGTTCTCCCAATCTGTCGGCGGAACTACGAATCCCATCGCTAGGGCACGGGCACGACCTAGGAGCAACACGCCGACGGCACTCACCGCGTCTGCGTTCGGTTTGACAGCGTCTGTCTCCGGTATGTCGACAATCGCTTCTGATACGAAATCGGCCGGTGGATCGTCGACGTCTGACATCTTTGTCGATTCAAAGAATGAGCTAGCTCAACAAGGCTTCAGTGATTCCTTCTCGAACTACGCTCCGCCACCGATTCCACCACCACTGCCATCTGGTATCCCGAGGCATCCAGTCGCGATGGCAGTCAATGAATACGTACATGCTTGGTTCAAGAAGGGCGTTGCTAATGGTGTCCAACCGGATGTGAAGGTCTTTGGAACGATTGTGGTATCATTCCCAGCTTTACTCGTGCCGATTTTGACCGATGTGAATCCGGATTTGAAAGCATTCAAGTTTTCGGTTGAAAATGCGAGCCAGATCGTTAACTTGATGCCGAACAAGAGGGTTTGTTGGCTTTTCTTACTTTTTTGAGCGTCATTACAAGTTTGTTTCAGATGGTGTTACCGACGCCACTTCCGGCCGTCCCAGCAGAACGATACACCTTCACAATCGACAAAATTGCGCTTGCCAATTGGCTTCTCGATCAACAAAAGAACCACCCGGATTGGAATTTCTACAACATTGACGTAAGTTGCTTGCATCCATCTGTAAAACAAGCCGACATTTGGTCAATTTCAGATTGTCCGCTATGAACTTGTCAACGGCCTGGCACCCCCACTAACCCTGACAGCCTACTGGAAGACAGAACCGACAGAGACAGCCATCCGCGTCGACTACAAGCTCACCCCTGATCACATGGAACGGCCCGACGCTAAGCCGTTGTTGAACGTCGCTTTCACGACCACTGTCGATGGCGAAGCTGAGTTGACAAATGCAAGCCCTGATGCGACCTATGATCCCGAGACTGGTGCCCTTGGTTGGAAACTGACCGAGATTACGAAGCATGGCGAGCCTACTGGGTCATTGAAGGCGAGACTGAAGGTAAAGGCTGGGCCTTCGAACCCGGCCAACACTGCTATCACGTTTACGGTTCGTTTTGGTGTTTTTCTTTTGGCATCTGACATTTTGGTTGCATTTTCAGACATCCGACGTATCAATGTCGACAGTATCTTTGGCGATCAACCCCGAAGACGGGTACAATTTGAGTATGACACGGCGTAAGGTCATTGCGGGCAAGTACTTCTGCGAACCCGAAGTATTTTCATAACTATTCCTGAAAACTTAAACCTAAATTACTTTTTGTTGAAGCCCCGTCTTATCTCACTCTGTGTCTATTTCATTGTCCTAACACTGATGAGATTGTTGAACTCTGGTCCGATACCCTGTTGCCACAAGTGCTCAGTTTCGTTGTTTGAAACGTATTCCCAACTTCCAATTGTACTTATTTACTTTCCTATTTTCAAACGTGTTACTACATTTGTCGGGGACCTTTGATTTACAGCCCTATTTTGAATATTTTGAAATTTGAAAAAGTTTAAAGCCAGGAGAGAATGAAATGAATTGAATTTTTTGACAGTTTTTATTGGATGTTGTTTGTTATTCATGACTTTTTGACTTTTGACAGGGATGGCAAAATTTAAAAGAAAATTGTGAATGATGTCGTCTCGCCGCGAAAGGAAGTGTCACACGGCATGAATTAGGCGTTTATTCATTAGAAGGGTTTGCATGGAATGAACGCCTTTGCCTAAATTACGCGCGTGCTTTCCGACGACTTGTTTTTTTTCCTTATTACGTGAGAGCCGCGGCCTCAGGGCAATGGCCGTTGGCACATTTTGCCGGGCTCTGTTTTTTGCCAACAAGTCGTAGCTCGGAATCGATAAGCAGCTGTGGGGTTGCCTGGAGGGGGTTTTAAAAGGCTCGCTTTTCCGGATAGTGTTCTCATGACGCCGGTGGGTGTGCCATGGCATGTGGTTCATCATCAGCTTTGCCTGTGGCATTTTTGGATTAGTTTTAAATTTTTTTTTTCTTCATTCATAAAAAAGGAAAAACAGTTTCAAATCAGCATCATGTAGGAGCGCCATAGGTGCTGTTCGTTTTGTCACGTGCCGAGTTCTTGCTTTCAGTCGGTGTGCGATGGGCGGCCGAAGCGGACGTGCCGGAGGGCACATCGCCGGCCTTGAAGTCGAACACCCAGGGCACGGCCGTGGGGAAGGCGTCTTCCTCGATCTGGTTGGGGTCCTTCTTGGGGGTCTTGTTGAACTCCACGTAGAGCGACTTCTCCTTATTGCTGCCACTGATGGGCGGGGTCCGATTCGCGTTTTCACGTTTTGCGCGACGTGCCGACTTGTCCCCAGGGCCGCCGATACTGCCAGTGCTTTTGGACTTCTTGGGGGTTATGACGGAGCCGGTGGCGGGTAGATCTTCCTCAATTGTGGGGACTTTTTCGGGGTTATCTGGGGATTTGTTTCGATCCTTCCGGGATTTCTTCTTTTTGGCCGTCTTGTCGCCTGGAGGCTTCTCCTTCGCTTCTGGGGTTGGGGGCGTGACAGTAGACATCACAGAAGGCTCGAAACAGCTCTTCTCGATGTTGACATCGGAACCGCCAGCACTGCCGAAAGGTGATCCGGACATGGGTGCCGACATGGCCGAGTTGGACGACGATACGTTGTTCATCTCCCTAGCGTCTGAAACAAACCCCCTCAAAACGGCTCCCAACAGCCAAAACCTCAAAAAACTACCGTAAAAAGTCTCAAACATACCCGTCGGTATAATGGTCCCCGTCTCCTTGATGGCCACAACCCCCGGCACGGGCTCATTGACGGCTGAACTGTTGGTATCCGTCAGCGATGCCCCGGTGTCGCCCTGCTGATTGCCGGCGGGTGATTGTGGTGGCGGCTGTTCTTCGGCCTTGTTGGTCGGCGAGGTCCCTGATGACCCTTGAGGTGGGGTGTCATCCTTTTTCGGCGGCGTGTACGTTGTCGGCTCGTCTTCCCAGTCGTACAGGTCGGAGAACTTTATTTTTTTCTTGCGGATTACGTCCATCAACTGCAAAACAGTCATCTTCATTCTGTTTTTTCTATTTTCAACGTTTTTTGCAACTTGCAATTTTGACCCATTTGCACAGCAATTTTAACTACAGTGTTTCACTGTTCGTCAACTTGTGCAAATGCATTTCCTCTTTTCAAAAGAAAAGTGTGCGAATTGAGTGTGCGCGTTCGATAAACACAGTTACGGTTTTTTCGCATTTTTGACAGATATGGTTAAAATAAAACTCACACAAGTATAAACAAACTTATAATCCGGCCTATCTGCATAGTTACACGAGTTCAAATAAGCCAAAATATCCCTCATTCCTTCGAGCTTGTTTAAATCCACATTATTGATGAAAGCTTCCTTCAAAGCGATGAGCCTTTCCTCTCTTTGTGCCGCTTGCCATGGCAATGCAAACCGCATTTCCGCCAGCATGTAAACCAGTGATACGATGTCGTCTGCCCGGCCCTAAACATCCATTTTCACTTTTTCAAAGCCATCTATCAAACTTCATCCAACCTGTTCCATCCGTTTATGCACATTGATCGAGCAGTACCGTAACGTCCCTCGTAATGACACCTTCTTCCTGGGCTTCCTGATAATCCACCTTTTCTCTGTCTTCGCACTTTCCTCTAACACGGCATAATGTCGGACCATGCCGAAATCGATGAGGTACAGTTGTTTGTTGTCTTTTTCCGTTCCGCCGATGACAAAGTTTTGGGGCTGGAAACCATCTTCTTTACATCATAAAATAATAAAGATAAGCTCACTTTAATATCCCGATGAACATATCCAACTTCATGAAGCTGCTTGATGGCGTACAGAGCATGCACGCCTACCCTGTATATTGTCGATTCCGTGAATTTGGCAATCTTCTTTTCAGTCTTCAGTTTGGCGAGATCAGCTCCACATAATGTTAAAACTATAAAGCTAAAAGACTAAAAATAATTACTAACAGATGGAATACATGCTAAACCTCACCTGTAATCGGTCCGTTTGCCAGCGCCATAGAGCCTGATTGTGTATGGCCGTTCTTGTAGTTTGTTGAGAACTTCGAATTCAATCTTTAACATGCTGTTTTCCTGTTCTTGGTTGAGTTCGACCTTTAGGGCGGCAACGAGATGCTGTTTTTGGATGTCTTGCACGGAGTAGACTACACCATAGGCGCCGGTGCCTATTCTGGAGAGGACTTTCCAACGGCCGCTGACTACCTGGATGTAAATGGTTTAATTTAAAGTTGCAATAGAAGTTTGCTTACTCGTCCATTCGAAAAGTCAATCTGATACGGTATGTTCTCATTCTCATCCATGATGTGCTCAAAGTGACGTGATTCTGGGAAGTTGTCTGGGATCGAGTAGTGGCCAACTAAGACCCATGGGCCATCGACGGAAGTGAAGGTCCATCCAGACCGGTGATGGCGCCTCGAGACGGATCTCTATTCTAGGGTTGGCTAATCTGCATGAACTTTCTTTCCATTTCCGTAGAGGCTTCTGCCGAACCCAATTGCATCCATCCATCGCCCTCTAAACTCTACCCTCTACCCATAAAACACTCGTATCAAAATCCAATTATGTTACAAGTTGCAAGTTTTATTTTATTTCCGACCCTTCGCCCACGTTTTCCCCTTGCCCTGACCGATTCACTTCCTTAATTTACGACATTCAACCCCCATCCCCTCAAGGCCGATGTTCGTTCGTCGACTGTTTTGTCAATTGCGTTCAAATGAACAACAAAAAACACTTAAAAACCGATCTGCTGTCGCTTTTCGGAGTTGCGCGACGAAACAGAAACCCCAAAGGGCTCTGGAGGCGTTGTCTATTATGTATTTTTATGCGTTTTTTCTTGCGGGAAAAACTGAGACATCGGGAACAACCTTTTGGAAGCACGAAGGCGAAGTCGAACAGTCATTAGCCTTGATTTCTTGTCTTTGGTCTCGCCTGGAAAAAAGTATAGACACTTTTTAGGCTGATTGGCAGTGCTGATAGCATTGAGTTACATCAACTTGATTGGAATTACATTGAACAATGGTTGTCTGACAGATGTGATTTCGATTGTTTCAAATTTCATTGTTACAGGTCCATGTTTCCGCTTCACTGATTCTAGGTTGACTAAATTGGCTGATTCGGCTTTGATTGATCCATGGATGCATGCTCTGGCCTGGATCCAAAAAACAACCTTTCCCGTCACTGTTTTTTAGTCTGTAATCCACCAAAGAGGGTATAGTGTAGCCAATTGGATTGACAACAGTTCCCAAAATTGCACCCTATAATCATCTAGGACATGGACAGGGATGGGGTTGCGGAGGCGATAGACAGGATCGATGTCAGAAGCCTTTTTCCTCCGACGGAAATGAACTTTCACAAGGACGAATGTAAAATTATGTTCTGTTTTTGTTTCGGAAAGTGCTTTCTCGCGCGGGATGTGGATTATGGATGGGACAGCCAAGGTCAGGCAAAAACACTGACAAGACTCGTTGGAGTTCATTTTTAAGCTTGTTTTCATGAACTTTATAGTTATTTTAAATCTTATTAGGCTACAAATCTCAATAATACGCTCAAATATCTATGTGAGAACTTCCCGTCTACCAAAAATAGGTGTATAATCACGAAAATAGAGTTCATGTTCTATCCGTCTTTAACGATGAATCCTTGAAATTTGTTTTTTTACGTTCACATTACTTAAAGAAAAACAAGAAAGGGTTTAATGTTCAAACCGATTACTATGAAGATTTCAATTTTTTACAAAATTTACACACAATTTGGTCAAAATTTTTCCTTTTCGTGTCGAGACAAAATTTGGGACCTTTTGCGTGTCGAGACTAATGATGTTTATTTCCCATTAAATGATGAATTGCTACTGTTATTTCTGATAATTACAATGTCTGGCTGATGTTATTGTTGTTTCAGGGTTGTCACTGCGGGTCGGGTCAACTTTATTTGGTCTCTTTGGTTGGCGTCTGTACCCTATTTTCACAGGCCCACAGGCGATTGGAGCCCCAGCATCCATAAAAAACCGACTTTAACCTGCGTCATTACCAGGCTGACTTCGCCTAATTGTTGTTTGGTGTCATCGAACTACTCATTTTAGCGGTTTTTTACCATCAATTTAAAACTTAAATGATCGTTGCGAGAGCCTCCTAAAATTTTTGTAAGAAAAGTGAGTTTCTTTTGCACTGTTTCAACTTACGTCACTTTCGGCATTATAAATCTGAACAAAAGCCATTGCAAATTCCGCACTTCCGCGGAGGATTTCATTCTGAGTTTATTTTATCAATGATTCAAGACCGTCGTTTTCAGACAAGCAGCGCACTTCCTGAAGAGTATCAGTGATGTCACGCGGGGTCGACATGGAGGAAATTGACTTATCCGACCAGAGAGGGCTCATCGCCATGGCCGAGATGTATGCCCATGGAGGGCCGCCTGAACCTGCAGCCTATGCTAATAACGCTTTTGAGGATACTGGATCGGTGAGTACGAAGATTTGACACGATTTGAGGAACGCATTATTTTTTGATAATAATTTTCAAGTTGAAAGCACGTAAAAACAACACTTATCCGGGAAAATGAAAACTTCATTGTTCCGTATTCCTTCGAAAACGCAATTAATATTTTCATTTTTTCGTCGCCTCTAAACATTGCCATTGTCATTTTTTTCTCATTTTACGTCCATGTGCGAGATGTCAGGCATCAAACTAGAATCTGTTCAGACTCGGCGCAGTTTGTAGTTTTTGTCGCCAAAACTGCGTGCCATTGAATTCGAAAAACTGAATCAGCACGCGGATTAAACTTACATTAGGCCGTTTAACGGCCTAAATGTCATGACTTCCTCAGCTTGTCCCAACTGGGGGGTTCCTTAACAATTCTCTCCCTCGCTTCGTCGGAAATGGATGCCATCCACCCCCATTTCCGTGGGGTTGCTGATGAATGAAGAATTGAAAAGAAGTCTGTCCTCCCTCACTTTCCGGAAGCGAGGGTTGATGGCAGCTTTTGTACTCGTGAATCTTTGAACATGGGGGTTCTAAAAGGTTGGAAAGGGGCGGGGTTTTAGATTTTTGAGCTCGGGAGATCACTGATAGCCATTTGAGCTGAATTAAGGGTGAATTCTGCGGTCAATGGGTTATTTTGTTAAAATTTTTATTCCATATTTTGTAAAAAAAGATCAACTTCAGATCAAAAATAAAAAAAACAACCAAAAATAAAACATAAGAATAACACATTTTTTGTCTGCCCTTAACTAAAAAATGAATCATAACTATTGCACTGATACCCTTTTTGATGAGACTTGCGCTAACTTCTATTCAAAACTGCACAAAACTGCACAAAGCCCTCGGGTAATCCGGTCGGCTCGATTCCCGTAGACCTCCGCGCTCACAATTCGCCAATCCTGCTTACCCGGGACAACACTATTCATCGAAATACAACCACCACCCTTTATAAAGGCCCATGTTGTTCATCTATACCTTCTCTACCTAGGCTTAATCGGTCAGCACCCTTTTTTCATTGGGGTCCTCATAAATATCCGTTTCTTTGTCTATCAAAGCTAAACCTTTGCGCTCTTTCAATTTTCGACAAGATTAAATATCCATTCCATCGAAGACAGCCGTCTATATCTATGCCGATGTCTATGAACACCGCCAAAACTGCGAGGTGACAAAATTAAATATGAAAATATCTTCCAGACTTGCACATATAACGCGTCCCTGTTGTCAGTCGTAGTGGGTCTACCTTTTTAATGTGTAAGGGATTTTATGCAACGCTGAGTGCATAATTCAGAAATATTATTATCACATGATTTATTTGTGAGCGCCAAGTTTGCAAGTGGAGGGGCTTTGAACACAGGTAGTTTACATTTTAGTTGTTTGGAAGTGGCGATGGACGTGTACTTGTTCACGTGAGTTACTGTCGGGTTGGAGATTGCGTGTTGTGAATTTTGAAACTTAGGGAAATCTGTTAAGGCTAGACTTTTCGAAATAGCTTTCTGTGAATTGTGGCATAAATCTTTCTATTTTTAACACATTGACCTTCAATATCGGTTTTACACCGTTAATCACAGCGTTAACGGGTTTAGAAGTCACCACAAATCGATAGATAAACATTTAATTTCCAATTAAATCGACCGTGAAGTCCAGTCGTCCTAAGTAACCAAAACCTGTCTGAGCCTGATGTGGAATCAAATCACTTTCGAATAAATAAAACCCTGTTTTTCTCGCATCTGCGCCTTCCTGCCGGCGTCGGGAAGGGGGTGTTCGATCTTCGGTCATGACATGACCCTCGCGGGTGCCTGGGGGTATCAGTGAAACCCGCACCAACCCCCTTTTCGACTTTTTACGCACCTACCTATACTCTGACCGGAGAAGATGGAACCGAGTAGCCACAAGTCCGAAAGGATGGGTATCTAATTCCTTCTTTTCGATTCACCTTAGATTAGGTTTACGTGTGACGTGACGACACTAAATCTAAATCGCCTTTAAAGTTAAGCAATAAAAAAAACTGTCCCATCCCAAAGTGAGCCAATTTTCCACGGGGGCATTGTACCCTTTTTCGGGGTTGCGTGGGTTTTGTGTCTTCATCGTGCTTCCTAGTCTGATTCCGTGTTGCCGACAGAATAAAGGCGTGAAACAGCCTTTGTTATGCTAACTAGTGAAACTATTCTGCACTTCAATTTGACGTCGAATTGCATAAATAGATGAGGACGTTCCGTTCCTTGCGGTCCTTTTGTTCCTGTTAACATGTTAACTGACATCAGATCAAATTTGTCTGCAAAATTTAACCATTTTTGAAATCATACGATCTTTAAAGTTTGAAAAAGTAAAACTAATGTCAAAAAAATTTTGTTTTTCAACTTGAATTACGTCGGCTTAATGATTATGAATCACGTCGTATAAATTGCTTTCAATTTCACCCAAGACAATGACTTTATAGGCGCACTTTCGACCAGGCCGTAACGGCAGCGACGACATCACAAAGATCCTTCACAGACCGACGGCTGCCGCGTCCGCTCCGAATACCCCTCGGAAGATGGCCCCCGTCAGCGCGAACGGCTCCTCCGCGAGCTCTCCGCCTTCGACCGCGGTTAAATTCCGGCGAGGTGTGGGCCATGGTGAACGTGGAAGACGCATTTCGTGCTCCATACCGGCATTGTTGCTTTTCCTCGGCTTGATGGGAGCGTTATTGTTTGTTGGAATTGTTGCTACCTTCTTTTTGACGAAGGAGCATTATGTGAAAGGGGCTGGCGTGGCTGATGGCCCTCTGATTCCTGGCGGTATCAGCGCCAATGAAACGACGAAAGATGTTGCGACGGATACGGCACATGATGACCCCGATGTGGAAATTGACACGACTGGGCCGACACCGGAAGAATTAAGGTTGCCAAAGGCGTTGGAGCCTGTTTGGTACAACTTGACTTTGAGAATCAACATCCCTGGTTATGTGCCACTTCCGCCAGAGAAGAATTTGACTTTCTCGGCTGCGTTGATTATGAAGTTGGACGTGAAGGAGGCTACTGATAAGATTGAATTGAACATGTTGAATTTGGATTTACCAACTGATACTAGCCAATATGTTATCCTCGTAGATGGCCTCAGGGTGTGTTTTTTATTCCCAAATGTCCCATCAAAAACTAAAAGTGTAAATTTCTAGCCAAACGCCAACGTCAGCCTGCCCCCAGATGTCGATGATTCCGAAAACACCACCACAACAACCCATGAAATCCAAAAGCGTCAATCTGGCGTAATTCGAAGTGATTCCGGCATTAAAGTAAACAAAGTCACTTTCAATGAAACCCTCGAGAAGGTCATCTTCGAGCTCAGTGACAGCCTTGAGCAAGGGAAAATCTACTTCTTCCAGGTTAGCACTCCTCAAAACATCTTAAACCTAACAAAAACCCATTTCAGTTCCGCTACGGTGGCGCCATCTCAAACAAACTTGCCGGTCTCTACGTCACTTCCTACCACGATGCCAAGGGCGAAACCCACTATGCCGCTGTCACCCAGATGGAGCCCACAGATGCCCGTCGAATGGTGCCATGCTTCGATGAACCGGAATTCAAAGCTATTTGGAGGATTCGGGTGCATCATCCTGTGGGGTCAAAGGCTATCAGTAATGCTAAAGAGATTTTGGAAGAGGAACCTGACACGTAAGCCACTTCCAATTGAAATATGCACCTTCAAAATGGCATTTTTAGCAAGTTCCCCGACTACGTCTACACAACTTTCGACGAAACCCCCAAAATGTCATCCTACCTCCTTGCCCTTATCGTTTCCGACTTTGAATTCGTCGAAGGCCACACCGACCGTGGCACACGTTTCCGTATCTGGTCCCGCAAAGAAGCCCTGGAAGAGACGGACTTCGCTTTAAAGGCCGGTGTTACTGTCTTGCAGTTTTTCGAAGGCTTCTACGGCATCGACTTCCCTCTCCAAAAACAAGACATGATTGCGCTTCCTGACTTTGCCGCTGGCGCTATGGAAAACTGGGGCGCTGTAACATACAGAGAGCGAGCGCTGCTTTACAATGATAAGCTTTACACGCCGCTCCAGAAGCAGTATGTCGCTACGGTGGTTGCTCATGAATTGGCTCATCAGTGGTTTGGCAACTTGGTCACGATGAAATGGTAGGTCAAACTGAAGATTTCGGTATACTGTAACTGAAATTTTGTAGGTGGAATGACCTCTGGCTCAATGAAGGCTTCGCCACTCTCATGGAATACTCCGGTGTCGACGCCATCGACCCACAATACAAAATGAACGACTACTTCCTTCTCGATGCTCTGGATAACGCTTTAGCTCGTGACAGTATGGCTACAAGCCATCCGTTGAGTTTCCCGATTCTCAAGGCTGAGGATGTCAGTGAAGCTTTCGATCAGATTAGTTACGACAAGGGCGCCAGTGTTATGCGAATGTTGAGAACTGTCCTGGGTGAGGAGAACTTCAAGAAAGGATTGAATGTGAGTTTTTTTATTTTCGTGGCGAGACCAAAATTAACAAAACTGTGTTTAGATCTATCTGACCCGTCACGCTTACTCGAATGCCGAACACACCGACCTCTGGAAGGCCTTAACTGAAGCTGTCCCCGAAAACTTGACTTCATGGACCGGTGAAAAACTGGATGTTGATGACTTTGCGAAAAAGTGGACCGAACAGATGGGCTACCCTGTCGTTTCTGTGACGACTACGAACAAGGGTGTTGCCTTATCCCAGCACAGATTCAAAGTCGACGAACACAGTCTAGAAGGCCCGAAATATCGTAACGCCAAATACTGGTACAAGTGGGACGTCCCAATCTGGTACAGCGTCGATGGCAAAGAACAACCAATGACTTGGCTTCACACTGACAACGAATTCAACCTCAGCAATCCTGATTCACTGATTTTCATCAACAGTGAATCTAATGGCTTCTACAGGGTCAAATATGACGCTAAACAGACTGATAAGATCAACGCCCAACTCATCAAGGACCATACTGCCATCGGCATGCGTTCCCGTGCACGCTACATCGACGATGTCTTCACTTTGGCACAGGCTGGCCACGTTCCCTATGAAAAAGTCCTTGAAATGAGCCGCTATCTCGTCCACGAAGAAGACTACGTCCCACTAGACCTAGCCCTCTCCGGCTTCCGAATCATCTCGGAATACTTCGGCGACGAACCAGAATCCGTCTACTACAAGAAATACATCAACAGTCTTTTCGAAAAACGCTACAATGCCATTGCCAGCGAAGTCTTCAGCGACACCGAGCCCAAGGATGCCGACTTTTTTACAACCCAGACCCATAAACTGATCACACGAACTGTCTGTGACCTCGACAATGAAGACTGTGCTCGACGGAATTCGGAAGCCTACATTCAGAACTTTGTTTATCCTTGCCAGAACATTAAGAATGCTATTGCTAGCAACTGCTCAACGTAAGTTTCCACCAAATCGGAATCAACTTTTTAACTTTTGCCATTTCAGCGTCCCTGTCAGTGTTCGCGGAATGGTCTACTGTGAAGGCGTCAAATTTGGTAACTCCAAGGATTGGGACCGAATGCTGGAAATGTTTGAACGCGAATCGGTTCAAGTCGAACGTGATCGTATTATGTTTGCCCTTGCTTGCTCACGTGACACATTTACATTGAAAAAGTTGATGAACATGGCTGTCGATATCAACAACACTGTCATTCGGCTTCAAGATAAGGCCACTGTCTTCAGCTTTGTTGGAAATAGCCACATCGGAGCGGAATTGATTTTTGATTTCTTCATTGAGAACTGGGATAAACTTTACAATGGGTTAGTTTTACACCTTCAACATTCCCATATACAGATATTCTTGAACATTGATAATTTCAGCCTCAAGGATCAACAAACCTTGTTGAAGCGCTTCGTCCAGGCTTCGCTCAGCGGTAAATCGTGGCGCCGCGTCAAGGAGGTTCGTCTATCTCGACCTAACTTCAAATTTTGGTAACAATTATTAAAATGTGTGTTTCAGATCGAAAACTTCCTGGAAGAAAACAAAGCAACCACCTCAAACTTGGATGTCTTCAAACAGCAACTCGAAAGTGTTCAGACCAATGCCCGCTGGATGGAAAAGAATTACGATAACTTGATTAAGTGGTTCAAAGCAGCTAGTGCCAAGTCCGCGCCGTAAGCCATACTGAATCTCACGACTGTTGTGCTGTGTCTAAAGCAGCCTAGCACGACGTTGTGGCCCCGTAACGCGCCTATCGACCTTTGATATTTCGGTGTTTTGAGTTTTTATCGATCATCGACATAGTTGTACACACTCTTCTTCACTTTTTGTAACTTTTATTTGTTTACGTACATTTTTATACATACATATTTTATTAAAGATTCGTTATTGTGGGTTTATTTTTGTTTTAAGCCAAAATTCTATATTTTATCGTTGTTTTTGCAGTTTTTTGTTTTTGCCATTCGAATTGTATATTAGAAGAATCATTCAAACTGAGATATTTTATGTCGAAATACGTGATTTTATGCATAATAATTTGTGTCCAATGAACAAAATAAAGTATAGAAAACTAACAAATTGAAAGCAAATACTTTTTTTAACGCTACTTCTCGTTCATCACTGAAATTTTTACTCGAAAACTGAAAAAGTTAAAAAATAAAGTTAGATTAAAAAGAGAAAAAAAGTATCGCTCTCGGGTGGGCTCGAACCACCAACCTCCTGATTAACAGTCAGACGCGCTAGCCGATTGCGCCACGAAAGCACTGAAGGGAACAGCCCCAAAGAGCGAGTGACCTCGGTGAAATTGGTGACACTTTTTTGCTTTGACGAGCAATTTTGAGCATCAGAACGCGCAGTGTTTTTCAATGTACCGGCGGTCCGCTCTGTACCGACCATGTACCGGGTACCGGACCGGTCCGCGGTACGGTCCGGTCCGCAAAAAAGTGGGTGGTACGGCGGACCGGACCGTACCGACGAAAAAAAGTTTTTTTTAATTGAAAACTCAAAAAAGCGTCAAAAATAGGCTTTATGGAAAGAAATACATCAAACTTTGGCCGTTTTGAAGGCCACTTTTTACGTTTTCAACGTGAAAAAGTTGAACACACTTTGAGACCCTTCTAAAGTTTCACGACATGGATTCCATCAGTTCGGTCCCAATCGCGCTGAATTTCTTTTTCCACAAAATCTAAACAATTAATATACGGCTAGTAAAACTTTCGAACATTTAACATGCTTAAAAAAAGCATTTAAACATGTTTTTTTTTATTTTGGTACCGGTTCGCACAGCAGTACCGCACCGGTACAGGTACTGTACCGGTCCGCGGACCACAGTACCGGACCGGTACCGGTACGTGGTCCGGTCCGGTACCCCAGATTTGGTCATTGACTAACACTGAGAACGCGTACTTGTAAGTTTTCTGTAAACTTACTAAATGCAGCTGATTACCGCACGTTATCAACATTAAGAAACTGGAGAAAGCCGACCCCTTGATCGACTGCTGGTGTACTATAACACATTTGTTGCTGCAAATCAAAATGACTAATGCCTTTTATAAAAGCAATACATTAGTCAACGTCTGAATGCCTATAAATTGATTCACATTGTTTCACAAAACTGGTTGAACCCTGACTGAACTGGCGAAGGTTCTCAACAATGCGTCAAATCCATCTTGCATTTGTTGTGGCCATCTCTATGTTGATTTCCGCCGGCCTTGTCTTCACCGCCGATCTCGACGATTCCGAAAAGTGTTCAAACTGTTCAATCTTGCTAGATATTATGAAGTTCTATCTCGGCCAAGGCTATTATCCCCGTGCCACTGATACTCAAATGAAAAATGCGCTTCACAGGGCGTGTGAGAAGATGTATCCGGATTTGACATTAGCATGCGTCGAGTATGAAAGTATTGTGAGTTTTTAACTGGTGAAAAGACAAGAGATAAAAATTTTTTTCAGAGTTTGGGACAAGTGCAGTACATGTTTCCAGTACATACCAATGAACAAATTTGCAGAAAAATCGGCCATTGTGTAGTCAAAAAGGAAGGTAGAACCAAGCTGACTTTATAAAATATGTTTGTGGTTGTAACTGATAAGAAATAAAACTGATTGAGCGGCGTTAACGACGTCAAATTTAGGAAATGAGGCAGCATTGCGAAGGAACGTTCGAGTTTCGAGCGATACTTCACAGCGCTGCTGCAAGGTCATTGATTGGTTTGCAGCGGGCTCGCGGGTCGCCTCTTGCACGCGGAAAACGACACACACGACCAACGGTTTTTTTGATGTTTTTAAAAGAACTCATCAGAAAAAGCTTAAATACTAAAGTTGTTTTAAAAAACTGATATACACAACGTTTTTAACAAACACGAAAAATAAAATTACAGAGGAACAAAAGCGGGCTAAGATGGTAGAAAAACAATATCCGCTGTACATGTCGCTGAAAAGCAACCAGGAGGAAGAGCCGCGCACACTCTCTCCACGAAAAGCGACATTTTCCTTTCAACTGAAAACAGCTTTTTCACGCCTTTGTTTTTCTATTTTAAAATCGTAAAGTTAAGCTTGATGTTTCGCTTCCCCATTGTCCCAGCGCTATGAATTGATAGTAATTATTATATTTTAGAGTTTTGTAAAGTGTAACTTCTTTAAAACCAATGAAAAGCCGTTTGTTTTTTCGAAAACACAATCCGCGTTGCATTTTGTACATTTTATATATATTTTTCGCTCATCTGGAGTTTTTTCAGTTTCCACCTAACCCAGAATGTCTACCGTTGCAAAAAGGCCACCCCCAAAACCAACTTCTACGCCTCAGTTGATCTCAGCTCCTGCACCCCAGATGATCGCAGCTCCTGGATCACAACTAATCGCAGTGAAAGCCAATGAACCGACATCGGAAGTCCAACAGCCACAGACCTATTATGTGATCCACACGATTCCGGCTGTCTCAACTGCTTCTACGGCACAACCAGCAGCAAGTGCACCTACTGGAGCGCCTGCCGGAGCACCTACTAAAGTTTATGGTGGGTTTTTATATATATTTTTTTCCTAAAGAGAAAAATTCAACTTTAGGTCTGCCACCAGCAAAACGCCCAAGGGCAAAATACCACAAACGGCAACGCGCACCTTCCCCAGACCTCCCGAGAACCCGAAAAATCGCCAGCAAACCCTTCAGTGAACTCGGCGACAGACAGAAACAGCGTGTAAAGAAGGAATTCGACGAGATGCTAAACGCCTTCTGCGAACGCCACAAGATTGCGGACAAAGCCGAGCTCTGCGACAAGTACTGTCCGACGAAACTGCAGAAGAAGCTCACTGGCGATGAAACCTACCACTTGCAGACGAAGTTGAAGTTCTCCGGGAAGACGATGAACAAGCTCCGAAGCATCCTGAACGGCCATGGCTGCAATGTATTCGCGAGCAAGAGGGCGGTAAAGATCATCGAAGAAAGGCTGCTCGCAGAACACGCAGACCTCCGGGAAGGCGGCGAAATCGACGTCGATGAGCACATTGAAGTCGATGGTGATACGAGTGGCGAGCTGGATGTGGACGAGGAGATCGAAGTCGATGAATCGCCGGACATGGGCTACGACGACGAAGAACACTACGAAGAAGAGGCCTTGGAAGGCGACGAAGAGGGCCATGAGTACGAAGTCAACACGTCCGATGAGTACGTTGAGACGCCTATGGACTATGTGGATGTGGCGCAAGTACAGTAACTTTTTTTAATTTTATAAATTTGCACATTTTATGTAATCAAATAAACCTTTTTTGCAATGATGAGTTCTATTTCGAATCAAATGGGTTTTCATTTTTTATAAGTTACAACAAATAACATATTCAAACAACATTACAGTAATACAATGATACAGTATAACACGTATTTTTTGTGTTTTATAAGTTTTTAAACAAAATTAAAGAAGCATTTTACAAATTAAAGCAATGGAATGGCACAGATTAGTTGTCGATGACGATCTCTTCAGGGGCGGCAGCAGTCTTGGGCTTCTTGAGCACGACGAACAGATGGCCGCGCTTCAGCTTCGTTTTGAGCTCGCTGTCGGCGTCGACGCCCTCGGGCACGCGGATGCGGTGGTTGATGGTGGTGGAGAAGGTGCCGTCGGCGGTCGTCTTCTCGCGACGGCCCTCGATGACGATCTCGTCCTTTTCACGGGTGACTTTGATGTCGCTTTCGGCGTAGCCACGGGCCTTCACGACGAACTTGAACTTCTTCGGCTTCGGGGCGGCGTCGGCGAGAGTGAGCTCATTGACGTCCTTGACGATGTCGAAGTCGGTGGTGTCTTCCTCGGGGGCGGGGTGGCGGCGCTTGCACATGCCGTGGTGGCGACGGCCGTAGCCGAAGGGACCGACTTGGCCGAAGCGACGGCCGTGTTTCCGGCCCCAGCGACGCATGTGTTCGACTTCAGAGTCGGAGGACGAGTCGGAGGAGGTCGAGTCGGACGAGGGTTCACGTTCAGGCTTCTCGTGGCGGCCATGGCAGTGACGGCGGGGAAAGTCGAAGGGCGAGCCATGACGGCCAAAGGGAAAGCCGCCATGGGGGCCGTGGCGACCGTAAAACTCGGCGGAATCGTCGAAATGGTGGCGGTGTCGGGGAGGGCCACGGCCATCGAGACCGCCAAAGGGCGCGAAACCGGGGGCACGGAAGTCAAAGGGGTGCATCGGGAAGCGGCCATGGGGGCCGTGGTGGCCGGGGCCGTCGTGGTGGGGGCCGTGGCCGTGGTGGCGGCGCGGGGAGGCGTCAAAGTCGAAGTAGGAGTAGGAATCCATGCTTGTAGAGTCAATTGGTGGGTTGAGTGACCGTCTGGTGGATGCGGGCTCGCTTTTATGCGACCTTCATCTCCTCGGTCTTTCTCAAGCGTCAACCACGCCTGTGTTGCTGAACTATGTCGAAATACATCACAGCCACTCGGTGCAGACACGAAATGGGTTCATTTTGGGTGCTTTTCATCATAAAAAGTTTATTTTAGCTTCGATTTCAAAATTATCAAAACACAAAGTGCCATTCAAAACAAAACTGCCCAAAAATACAAAAATTAACAAAGTTTACAAAGAAATACACGACTTACACCCATTTGTTGTCGCTACGATGACTCACCCGCTTTCGTAGTTTGTATTTCCATTGCTTGTTGCTGAACTTTTAAAGTCAAGCGGGTCTCCAGACAGTGCAGATGTATGTCGAATTAACAGGGAATCAGTTGGAGTTGGTTCAGAGGTTGATGTCGATTGCGTGGGCGTCGCTTTCGGGACAGTTGTCAAAATAACTTGTCCAGAAGGCAACGTAATTGTGGCACCCGGATAAACCTCAGTCAGCAGCTTCTTCAATTCAGCTTTTCGGCGCTGCAGCGTTCGCTCGCTCATCTTTGCCAGATCAGTGATTCTTCTATTTGGAGGCATCTTTGGTTTCGGAGTTTGCGTTGACTACGAAACTTGTTGGCCCATCAGTTTCTGTGGTCGTTTCACCGGCTTCTGAAGCTGTTCCACTGGCTTCGGAGCTTCTTCCAGCATCTTTCTGGCCTGCTCAGCCGCCGCAAACTGCTTCTCACGTTTCATCTCCCGCATCCTTATGGCGAACTCGGCCATATGCTGCTTCTTTGCCGTTAAATTTGCGACACGCTTCTTCGACAAAACTCGGCCAAGCTCGCGCATCGCTGGATCAACGGGTCTTGGCGGCGGTTTGGGTAGTGCTGGTTTTTGTTCTTTTACAGGAATTGGTTTAACGGGAGCGGATACAACAGTTGGAACTTGCGGCGGTGGATTTGCTGGTTCTGCTTTTACTTCTGCCCACCTTACGGCGGCCGCATTTCGATAGCGCTGGAGCTTTCGAGGCATTGCTAAAACATTTAGATTATTAGAACAATACCGTATTCATACATACAGAGCACTTGGCGAAAAAGAGAACTGATAAGTTGGTCACAAACCTATTTTAACACCCACAAAGTCAAATTAGTTTAGGAAATAAAAATTACTTTATAAATATGCAAACAACATTCAATAATAAAACAAATATTTTTTAGTTAAAGTTATACAAAGCTCAAATAAAACCAATATATACAACTAACCGTATTGGGAGACAAGTTGCAAGTCGGTGCTTTCAACGATGAGATCATCCTTCTGCTTGAGGAGCATGTAAGGGATGCCACTGGTGATTTTCGAAGTTTGTGTTTCCATTGCCTGAATCTGAACTTTCGAAGTCAAACAAGTCTTCAGGAAGTGCAGATGCATGTCGAATTGGCAAGGAATCAGTAGGCGTTGGTTCAGACATCGATGGCGCTTGCGTGGGCGTTGGTGTCGGGACAGACGTCGTAATAACTTGTCCGGAAGGCAGTATAATTGTGGCACCCGGAAAGACTTCAGTCACCAGCTTCTTCAATTCAGCTTTTCGGCGCCGCAGCGTTCGCTCGCTCATCTTTGCTGGATCGGTGATTCTAGCTGTTGACAGCTTCCTTGGCTTCGGAGTTTGCGTAGCTGGCTTCTGAGGTTGTTTCTGAATTGACTGCGGCGGTGTCTGTAATTCCGCTGTTAAAATCGGAGTATATTCAGCTGGCGGTTGCTCCTGTAGTCGTTGCGCTGGTTGGTCCGCTTCGGCAGTTGGCGTCGAAGCTTGATGATCCTTCGGTTTCTGGGGTCTTTTCCTAGGCTTCTGAGGTTTCTCCACTGGCTTCGAAGCTTCTTCCAACATTTTCCGAGCCTGCTCAGCTGCCAATCGCTTCTCCCGTCTCTTCTCGTTCGTTCTTTTAGCAATCTGAACACAATGCTGCTTCTTAGCCATTGCTTTTTCGTAACGCTTCTTCACAGCCATTCGGCATTGCTCACTTTTTATCGGATCTACGAGCTTCGGCGGTTTCGGTTCTGCGGGTTTTCGCTGCTTTGGAATGGTTGCTTTAGCGGGAGTGGATTCGTTTGAAGGACGCGGATCAGTCGGAGCAGGCGGCGGTGGATTTGCGGCTTGTTCTGCTCTTCTTCTGGCCCAGGAAATTGCGGCCAGGTTTCGATAATGTGCCTTTCGAGGCATTTCTGAAATATTAAAACTTTTAAAACAGTGGTAAACACACTGCATTCACAATACGCGCAAACTATATAAAAATCGTAACCACTTTACATCAGCAAAGCTCCCGAGTAGGTATTCCGTTCAGAGCACTTGACCAAAGAGAACAAAAAAGTTGGTCTCATACCTATTGTACCACCCCCAAAGCCGAATTAGTTTAACAAATTTATAATAAAAACAACTTTATAAAGATATAACCAACAGCCAATAACAATACAATTATTCTTCAATTGTAGTCTTCTCGCTGACGTAGATACCGTCAAGGAACTTACGGATATCCTTGTTCTTCACGGAGGTGGACTGCTGGATACGGGCAGCTAAAAGAAAATAAGGTAAAACGAAAAGTAAAACTAATATAAACAACAAACCGTATTGAGAGACAAGCTTCAAGTCGTTGCCTTCAACGATGAGCTCATCCTTCTGCTTGGGGGACATGTAGGCGGTGACACCGGCGGGGAGCTGGACTCGTCGGATGATCTTCTCTCCCAAGAAGTTACGGATCTCAACAAGGGAGTTCTTGTCTTGAAGGGCAATGTTGATGGGGAAATGGGCGTAGACGGAGCGCATCTTGTAGCGGAATCCAAGGGTGACACCCTTGATCAAGTTCTTGATCTCGGAGATAATGGTGCGGATGGTGGCGAGTTCCTTGGAAACGCCGAACCACTTCTTGACGCGGAGAGTGCTGTTGCCCTCCTTGATGATGTCCAAGGTAGCGTGACGGAAGTTGCGAGTCAGGCTGCCGCGGGGACCGGTGACCTTAAGGACACGGTTCTTGAGGGTGAACGTGACGTTCGCGGGGAAGACGACGATGTCGCTGGACTCGATCAACCTCATGGCTAGTCGGTTACCTAGAAAAAGTTGAATAGAAGTTGAAAGCAGGGAAAAATATATATAAAACAATGCGCGAAAAGGAGAGAAACGGAAACATTTGAAAAAAGCTAAAATTACTGCAAAAATACAAGTTTTAAGTGGCTTATCGGGTGGTAAAAAGCTTGGGGATAGTTTGGACAAACTTATTGTAACAAAGAAGGTTATAATGAATACGTATAATACACGCAAAGATAAATAACGTTGTTCAAAAATAGCCCACACGGCTGGTCAACCGAGAGCCACGAATTGCACGTTATACGCACTAACACTCAGTCAACGAAACCCGCGGGTGCTTTGAAAAGGGTGCACGCACGATGCAGCTTGCATTCGTGCATACTACCTCACTTGCATGGTGTTTGCATTAGTTGAACATGGTGTAAGCGCACTTTTCTGTCTATTGTGCATACATTTAGGTGCTTTTTTGCTGAAGGTTTTCGGTGTAATTAAATAATTTTTGTCATTGTCTACCCTCCTGTGCAGGGAGAGTAAAATTTCTCCCCACAAGTCACCGCAAGTCACCGATCAACTTTTTTGATGGCCTCCTACTCGGCCTATGGCATCCAAATTTTGATAAATTTCATATCGAAGCTGGGACCTGTCAGGGGCTATCGATAGAGACCAGAAACGCCCGGATTGGGATCGAAATGGCCGAGAAAATGCCATCCGCAGTAAGCGATCAAAGACCAGCTGCGCGCGAGTTTCAAATCGACCACCCAAATTTGACACTCGCCCTCGAAATTTTGTTATCAAATGTGCCCCTATCACCGGCATAGCTTTCTTATTGTAAGGTCAACGTAGGAAAGAAAAGAAAAGCCAAAAAAGAAACATTAAAGGTGCCATTTTAACAAATCCAGTGCATTGAGGACCACACACATGGACTACCGGGGAGCACAAAATCTCAAATCCGAGCGTCAAGTTTGGCACCTTTGTTGTTTCTTTTTTGGCTTTTCTTTTCTTTCCTACGTTGACCTTACAATAAGAAAGCTATGCCGGTGATAGGGGCACATTTGATAACAAAATTTCGAGGGCGAGTGTCAAATTTGGGTGGTCGATTTGAAACTCGCGCGCAGCTGGTCTTTGATCGCTTACTGCGGATGGCATTTTCTCGGCCATTTCGATCCCAATCCGGGCGTTTCTGGTCTCTATCGATAGCCCCTGACAGGTCCCAGCTTCGATATGAAATTTATCAAAATCTGGATGCCATAGGCCGAGTAGGAGGCCATCAAAAAAGTTGATCGGTGACTTGCGGTGACTTGTGGGGAGAAATTTCACTCTCCCTGCACAGGAGGGTACATAAAGCAACTTTGATTTTGTTGGGAATTCCTAATGACTATTGTTTTTCGAAGAAAAAAAGGTTCAAATTGTTTGCCGTTTTTTTAAATACTTACTTTTGTGGGTCGAAGGGCGGGCAATAAAATGTAGTTAACCTCTGATTGATAACAGGTTCATTCCGAGCACAAATATATGTTGCATCCGTAACAGTGAGGGCATTGATAACAGTTTGTCGCCAAACGGCTACTGACAGTGAATAAACTTATCTAACAACTGCAACCACAGGTCGCGAAACCCGCATTCTTGAGAAACACAAAGTTGTAAAATGTCGTTAATTATGCATGTGATACACCTAAAAGCTAAGAAGGACATGCACGGAAGCTATCTTTATTACTTTATTGAGGCTGAAGTTTGCGACCTATTGACGGAAGCAAGTCATTTCAGGTCGAAATATGGTTAGAATGCGGTCGCTACCAGCCGCCGTCTTATTATTTTTTGCTGGACTAGCACTTTGCAACGGTGCTCCTCTGGAACAGGGCGATCTGACTGTTAAGGCGACACCGTGTCCCTCTGGATGGTACTATGCCAGTACTATTAACCTGTGCTACATTATTCCAAATGTGTTTTTGCCGTTGGAGGATGCTAAAACTTATTGTACCAATGTGACTGGCGGCGAGTTGGTTACTGTGTTTTCGCAGGCGGAGTATGATGCTATCAATAGTAGGTCGAAAGGTTGATTGAATTGTTTTCATAAAAGTGTTTTCAGGTTACATCCAACTGCAAAGCTTCTCCCACCTGTATCCTCTTTGGATCGGGCTCGAAGGTGAAAAGTACTGGCCATATTACAGATGGCAAGATGGCCGCTACACAAACTTTACCAAATGGATTAATGGCACAACCCCCTCCACTAACGGTGGTGAATGTTTCGTTTGGAAGAGTACCGTTGCCAATACTGGTTGGACAACTCTTGACTGCAAGTATCAGCAGCCATTCATCTGCAAACAGCATGCCACAAATTGCCCCACCCTTATTATCAATGGCACCACTGGTAACATCACATCGCCAAATTATCCAGACATGTATGATCTCGATGATGAATGCTATTACCACTTAAACGTGCCCGAAGGCAATGTTGTCCATTTGACCTTTGACTTGGTTGACATTGATGCATACAGTGACGTCTACGTTTACGATGGCCCAACGGCGGATAACCGTTCGAGCTTATTGGGATAGTAAGTCCACTTTATAGTCTACTTGTTTTCAAGATAGCGTATTCCAGCGCCGCGCAAAGCTACTGGGACTACTACGGCGATGACGAATTCGAATCCACTGGCAGTTCCATGTCATTAAAGTTTAAAACGACTGCGTATACTTATTACCCTTGGTATTATGGATGGGTTGCCACCTTCACAGCAGTGTTTGTTATTTCCATTATCAAGTTTATGATGTTTATCCGCTATTTTTTTTAGCCCCGCCCCAGTGCCCACCCAAATAAACGGCACCTCAGGCAGTCTGACATCCCCGAACTATCCTGGCAATTACACCGTTGGCGATGAGTTGTTCTACCAAATTAATGCGCCGCCAAACTATTACATCATTTTCACCATTTGGGACTTCGTGTCAGAAGCCAGTTACGATTGGCTTCGATTCAAGGAAGGCACGTCGATTCTTTTGACTTGGTCCGGCAACCATACGACGGACGTTCCGAAGACTGTAACATCAAAGTCAAATGTTGTCAATCTTCTTTGGCATACTGATCTGTCGGTTGTTAGAACAGGGTTCAATTTGACCTGGGTCGCGCAACCTTCATGGGGGTAACAAACTTTACTAAACTGATTTTGTAGTTACAATCATAGTATATGTTTAAATGTAAATATGCCGCAAAGGCACTTTTTTTATGCAGTCATGTTTTTGAATATAGTATATATGTGCTTCCTGTGAATAGTTATGTTCTTCGACGGCTAAATAGACATTTTTTGGACTTTTTGTTGTATCAAAGAACGGACAAGCAACGTATGTAGTTGACCTTCGATTGATAACAGGTTCATCCAGAGCACATAGTGCTTCCGTAAAAGTAAAAGCGTTGATAACAGTTGGCAGCAGTGTGGCTACTGACAGAGACCATGTCGCTGCTAATTGCTTTTAAATGGAACTTTTGATTGTTCACGTGACTATGCACACTTTGTAAACATAATTTTGATTTAAAAATGCAAAATCAAGTGTTCATAAACAATAATGTTGTTAAAAGTGTTCATAAGCTTGGCCCAAAAACATGGATCAAGCGAGCTTATCGCCACATCGCTGCCATATCGCGCTACAATCGCATTTTTGACCGACATTAGGCTGTGAAACAGTCGCTAATTGTGCACGGGGTACGCCTAAAAGCTAAAGACCTGCACGGAAGCTATCTTTATCAACTAATTGAGGCTGAAGTTTGCGCTCTACTGACGGAAGCAACTCATTTTAGATCGAAATATGATTAGAATGCGGTCGCTACCAGCCGCTGTTGTATTACTTTTCGCTGGACTTGCACTTTGCAATGGTGCTGATCTGGAAAAGAGCGATCTAACCGTAAAATCGACGCCTTGCCCGTATGGATGGCATCATGCCAGTGCTATTGACCAATGCTACATCATTCCGAATATCTTTTTGCCGTTGGAGGACGCTAAAGGTTATTGCAGCAACGTGACAGGCGGCGAATTGGTGACTGTTTTCTCACAGGCGGAATACGATGCCATCAACAGTGAGTCAAAATGCTAATGAAAGGTGACCGATAGGTGTATTTAGGTTACATCCAAATGCAAAGCTTTTCCCACCTCTATCCCCCGTGGATCGGCCTCAAGGGTGACCGTTACTGGCCGTATTATCAGTGGCATGACAATCGTTACGCTAACTTTACCAAATGGGTCAATGGCACCGCTCCTACTACAAAGGGTGGTGAATGTTTCGTTTGGAAGAGTACCGTTGCCAATTCTGGATGGACAACTCTCGATTGCAAGTATCAACAGCCATTCATTTGCAAACAGCACGCGACCAACTGCCCTACCATTGTTATCAATGGCACCACTGGTAACATCACCTCGCCAAACTACCCTGATGAATACGATCTCGATGCTGAATGCTATTATCACCTTAACGTGCCTGAGGGCAATGTCGTTTCTCTTAAATTTGACAAGATTGACCTTGATGAATACAGTTATGTCTACGTCTATGACGGCCCATTTGCTGACAATCGCTCAAACTCTCTGGGATAGTGAGTCTTTTTTTTAACTTTCTAGTTAATTTTAAGCTAATTCCAGCGCCGAGGAAAGTTTCTGGGGCCTCTTCGGTCATGATGAATTCCAATCCACGAGCAATTCGCTGTCTATTAAATTCAAAACATACGACTACCTCTACTGGGGCTACTATTCTGGATGGGTTGCAACCTTCACTTCAGTGTCAGTTGATTTCAACTTTTTATACATTGAACGAATAAAGTTTTCAGCCCCGCCCCCTTGCCAATTTTAATAAACGGTACTTCCGGCAGTCTTGCATCACCAAACTATCCAGCAAGTTATAACATTGGCGACGAACTGCTTTACCAGATCAATGCTCCCCCCGGATACACGGTTGTCATCACCATTTTGGATTTCGTGTCGGAACCCACCTATGACTGGCTTAAAATTTACGAAAGCACTTCGAAACTGTTGACTTGGTCCGGTAATCAAACGTTGTCTGTTCCGAAAACTGTGACGTCAAAAACAAACGTTGTCAATCTTCTTTGGCACACTGACCTTTCGAATGTTCGAACAGGTTTCAATCTGACTTGGGTCGCGCAGTCTTCATGGGGATAAAGATGTTGTTTAGGAAAAGTATGTAATAATTCTGTTGAAAAGTAGATGTAAAAATAAAGTAGAAAATGTACAATTATGTTATAAAGGACAACAAATAACACAATTGAAATGGAAAAGAGTCTGGAAAATGTTGCATCATTGCAGTCAAAACTGTTACTGCTATCGCAAAACCACTAAAACGTGTAAAACAATCGCCCTTTCAACTTTCACACCCAATATATGTGTTTTAATGCAGTTATGTATTTCAGATAAGAACATTCCAAAATTGAGGCATAACAATGTTCATTCATTCATTAAAACAATGTTATGACCTCTTATATAAACTAAACTAGTAGTAAACGCTATTGTAGACCAGCAGTGTTTCTACAATGAGGTCTTTTTTAGTCATAGCTTTTTGGCTTGCAACAAGTGTTGCGCTCTGTTACAGCATATCGGATAAGCAGTATTCCGTAAAAGCGGCACCACCCTGCCCAACTGGCTGGCTTTATGCTAGTATGGTCGATCAATGCTACCTGATTCCAAATGTCTTTTTATCGTTTGACGATGCCAATAACTACTGTTCTAATGTCGTCGGTGGCGAGTTGGTGTCGATCTATAGTCAAACTGAGTATGATGTAATAAGTTGTGCGTTTTGCATCATCTTAAAACTGTCAAAATCTTGCATAAGATAAAAATTAAAGTTTAGCTTACATCCAATCGCAAAGCTTCGCCCATCTCTACCCTTTTTGGATTGGTCTTCAAGTAAAAACCTACTATCCGTATTACGAATGGCAAGATCGCCACTCAGCTAATTACACTCACTGGATCAATGGCACCGTTCCAAGTAGCGTCAACAGTGGTTCTTGTTTTGCATGGAAGAACACAATTGCGAATTCCGGATGGACAATTCTTGATTGCAAGTATGAACAACCATTCATCTGCAAACAGCATTCGAAAAACTGCCTAACCTTAGTTATCAATGGCACAAGCGGCAATTTGACATCACCAAACTATCCAAGCGTCTATGATCTCAACGACACATGCACTTATCACATCAATGTTCCAGATGGAAATGTCATCGACATCATTTTTGACACTATTTTGATCGATTGGAGCAGCACGATCTATGTTTACGATGGCCCGACATTGGATTCGCCTCGGCTTGCTTCGTAAGCACATTTGAACAAAAAATCCAATATTTATCATTAAACTTTTAGAATTTACGCATTCTACGATACAAGAGAGTTGAAATCGACGGCAAACTCCCTAACGATAAGCTTTGTATCCGGTCAATATGCGTATTCTTATTACTCTGGGTGGACGGCAAGTTTTGATGCAATGTAAGTTGTGCATTTTGAACAACTTCAACAATTTTTAAACATTTTCAATTTCAGTCCCGCTCCGATCCCCATAATGTTCAATGGTACTTCCGGAAACCTCACAAGCCCCAATTACCCGTCAAACTACACTAATGACGACGAAATCTTTTACCAGATCAACGCGCCACAAAACTATCGGATTATTGTAACCATTTGGGATTTTGTAACAGAGACAGCGATCGATTGGCTCAAGATTCTTGATGGCACGACTACTGTAATTACCTGGTCTGGAAATCACACTAACGATGTGCCGTACCAGTTCACCACGAAATCAAATGTTGCAAGACTCATTTGGCACACTGATCACAGCATTACTAGACGGGGTTTCAACTTGACTTGGGTTGCTGATCCTAATTGGGGATAACACTAAAGAGTTACGATGACTAAAAATAAAGTTAATGTTTTTGGTATTTAAACGAACGTAACCAAATACCGGCAATAAAACCTAATCAAAAAATTTACTTATTGGGATGACATCCATCGTAACTTTTTTAAACGAAAATATGTTTTGTTAATTTTAAAAGGAACAGAATACCACAAAGCCACAATGAATAGAAACTTTTCTGAGGAGAACCTTGTCGTTGCACTTGAAAGATTACGTACGTGCTGAGCTGTATACGTTTTGGCGAGTGTCACACCACTTGTGTTTCTTTTTCGACGTAGTCTTATCAGTTGAACGTGATTTCTTTGTTTGCACGTGCATGCGCACTAAACTGTATCATTTTCATGCCTTTTTAGAATCGTAAGATCAACAATCACCGTTTTATAGTTCTGAAATTCTTCTGTATTTTCTACAAGTGCTTTTTTTACGCTGAATCAAACAAAGGTTGTTTAGGAGCGCGCTAAGGTGCCGTCGGAAACTAAGTCAATGTATTACTGTCAGAAATTTCTAATCACTGTACTTCTTATTAGCCTTTTTTGACAAAGTAATTGTTTTATTACAGTACCCAGTAGAAGATTTTCAGTATCCCAACTTTGGTCTTCATCCAGTTTCTAAGGACATTTTTTTCTTATTGGGGTTATCAAAAAAGTGAACTATGATACAATGACCTTTATAAGCCGTCTTATCGCGGATCGTTCTTTGACAAGAGCTGTGATACGCTGTGTCTTACTGTAACAAAAAGAAGAAAAAGCACGTGTATGAACGGATTGAACGTCGGAACGTTTCATCTCAGTACACTTTTATCGCTTTTTGTGATAACCTAGTCTTATCGCGCCTACATAAAAGAACGAAAAACGCAAAACGTTTATTCAGGCTCACAAAAAAATGATGCTGATCATACTTCTGGTGTTACTAGGTTTTGCGCTTGGTGATGCTTCAAGTAATGATGTCCTTGGAAGAAGCTCACTATCGGCGAGTGTGAACACGACGACACCATGTCCTCAAAATTGGTTTTATTCCTTGGAACTGGACAAATGTTATTACATCTCTACTAACTATAGTTCGTTTCCCGATGCCAGAAAAGCCTGCTCTGAGATTTATCACGCTGAGTTAGTTTCTGTCTACAGTAAATTCGAATATGACGTCATCTCAGGTATTAAAACGCCGCTTTGATAATCTGTTTAACAAATTAATTACAGCACAACTCGAGCAACTGAACCTTGGTTTTTTACCTGCAAGAATCGGACTTAAAAACACCTGTTACGGTTCGGTGTGTTACCATTGGCTGGATGACAGTCCCGCAAATTTTACTTTTTGGGTAAATGGAACGAAACCGCCAATGTATGTTGAACTCTGCTACGGCTGGCTCAAAACGAAAGCCGATGATGGTTGGATGATCGCGGATTGCCAACAACCATTGCCATATATCTGCAAGCGTGAAGCCTCATCAGACAGCCACGTCATCGTAAATGGAACGACTGGACAGTTCACATCACCAAAGTATCCTGTACCTTACGATCCTGATGTAACTACGTATTACTACATAACAGTGCCCGAGGGAAATGTGATCGATTTGACATTTCCTTTTGTGCGTATTGATCCTGAAAGCTATATTTCCATATACGACGGTTTAAGTCCAAGTGCCAAGCTGTTACAAAAGTAAGACTTTCACACCAGTGGGATGCGATAGACACAAGTTCGATCATTTTTTAGCATTACAAGTGCTACCCAACAAAGCATCTTAGAGTCAACATCTAACACGCTTTTAGTAAAATTTGCAGCAAGCGGGACAAGTGGCGGAAGTTACTGGGGGTGGTTTGCTAACTTTACCGCTGTGTAAGTTTACGTACGCACTAACAAAAAAGTTAATTGTTTTTATCTTTTAGCGCACCCATAACATTCAGTGGATTGATGACGTCACCAAATTACCCGCAAAATTATAGCAACAATGAGTTTATCAATCTCACTGTTCGTGCTCCCCAAAACTTTGGAGTCATTTTTGAAATATGGGACTTTTGTACAGAACCTGGCGATTTCCTTAAAATAACAGACATTAATGGTGGTAATGAATGGTTACATAGTAGCTGTGATGATTCAGGGCAATCTGTATGGAAGGAATTAGATGAGTTAGTTGTTACATGGTCAACTGACAAAGAAGGCACAAACAGAGGCTTCAACATGACTTGGACGGCTTTTCCAAATGTGGAGTTGGCTAAGCTAAACAATTTTGCACAGCACCCGCACGCAATTTACAACGTCTTGAACGACGGAACAGTTGAAACTGGCTGATTTTGCGGTAAAGTCTTTGAGGATTGTTATGACTTCTCCGCTCTTTTTATTTCAAGTCATTGTTAGGTTATGTTATTATTTTACGACAACGTTTGCTAATAAAAAGGTGCGTATGTAAGCCTTCCTCTGAGGTTCTATAGAGGGATATAAGAAAAGTTTAGTATGAACAGAAATTGAAATCAATACAAGGGATTCAAAAACAATACAAAGCAGCAACACCGCGATAGCTCAAACTTTTTTCAGTGAAACTTTTGCGTTGCTCTCGAAAGATCACGTATGTTGAAAAGGTTTTGAGTATCCTTACAGCGTTTCTTATTGATGTTCTCTTATCTTTTAAACGTGATTTTTCTATTTGCACGTGCATGCACACTAAACTTTCTTATTCATATGTCTTTTTTAAAGTCGTCGAATGCCTATCAGCAGGGATGCGAAATCTCCCGGGAGAAAATATTTTCGGGAGATTCTCCGGAGATTTCTCCCGGGAGCTCCCGGGAGATTACTCCCAAATTAATTTTTTGAAAATTTGATCACTTAAGCAAACGATATGATGAAAACCGTGATTGCTTCTGCTTTACAATGCATTTTAACGCAGAAAGCATCTTTTACAAAATTTTTGTTTTATTCACGTTTTTCGAAGTTTTCTTCAATTTGATTGCGAAATCTCCGGAGATGTTCAAAAAACGGGAGAATTCTCCAGAGAAATCTCCGGAGATTTCTCCCGGGAGCTCCCGGGAGAAATTTTGCTTCGCATCCCTGCCTATCAGGAAGTAAGAGAAGTTGTTCGTCTTAAAACTGGATTATAATGATTACAGTACTCATGTCAGTAGAAGATTTTTTGTGACCAGACTTTGGTCGCTATCCGGTTTCTGTAATAACTTTTTCTCATTAGCGTTTATCAAGAAAGAAGTACCATGGTACAATGACCTTAAAAATCATTTTATCACAGATAATTCTTTGACAAATGCTGTGATACGCTGTGTCTTACTGTAATTAAAAGAGAATAGGCACGTGCATGAACGGATTGAACGTTTTTCATAGTACACTTTTACCGCAATTAGTGATAACCGAACGTCGTGTCATCTACATAAAAGAAAGAACGCCGCAAAGCGTTCACTCAGTCAGTCAGGCACGCACAATGTTGCTGTTAATACTTTTCCTATTAGGTTTTGCGCCCAGCTTTGCTGCAAACCATGATCACGCTGTAGCAAGCACACGTAACAGCAACCAAACAACACTATGCCCTCAAGACTGGCTGTATTCTTCTATCTTTGACGCATGTTATTCTGTTGCAACTAACTATGCTAACTTTGCCGATGCCACGAGTTTTTGCGCTAATGATTATCACGGAGAATTGGTTTCAATCTACAGTGAAAGCGAATATGACGTCGTTTTAGGTATTAAAAGTTTGCATTTATATTTTGTTTAATAATACCTTTTTAGCCTATCTTAAACAAATAAACATAAGTCCATTTCCTGCGTTTATTGGACTTCAAACGTATTCGTCTGCGCCATATCACCGTTGGCAAGACGGCAGTGCCGCAAACTATTCCCACATTGTCAATAGGATGGCGCCGTTCGACGACACTGATGACCCATGCTTCGGTTGGGAGAAAACAGAGCCCAGCGGTTGGACTATTGTAGATTGTCAGGCTGAGTTGCCATTCATTTGCAAGCAAAAACCCGACATTGTTGTTAATGGCACCAGTGGATCTATTACGTCACCATTGTATCCTCTCCCTTACACACCCAGTGTCACAACGTATTACTACATAACAGTGCCACCAGAAAATGTTATTGATTTAACATTTTCTTTTCTGGCTATCGACTCAGCAAGTTACATTTCCATATACGACGGTGCTGATACGACCGGAGAGTTATTAGAAAAGTAAGAGCTCGTCCGGGGCTATTTTACAAAAATTAATTGTTTTTTAGTATCACAAATACTTACCGCAGAAGCACGATTGAGTCTGTATCTAACCAGTTACTGGTAAAGTTTGTCGCAAGTAAAACCGGGGGTGGTAACTATTTTGGATGGTCTGCCAAGTTTAAAGCTGTGTAAGTTAATCACGTTGTATTAAAAATATTGCATAATGTTTTGATTGTTTAGCATACCTATAACTCTTTTCGGCTCAATGACATCACCAAATTATCCCGCAAATTATGGCAACAATGAAAATATTACGTTTGTTGTTCGTGCCCCCGAAAACTGCGGATTCGGCTTTATTATATGGAATATCTGTGTAGCCCCAGGCGATTATCTTGCAATCATGAACATACAAGGCACTGGCGGATTGGTATACAATAATTGTAGTTCTATTCCATCTATTATGGGAGCGCCTGATCAAGAAGCAAGAATAATATGGTACACGAACAGTCAAGATACAAGTACCGGTTTTAACATGACCTGGAGGGCTGAACCGCATAATGTAACGAGGCAATATTCTGATGACTTCAAGGTTTACTACGGCTTTGACCAAGGAATTATTGAAGTTTCCTGACTTTGCGGTGACGTTATCATGTTGGTTTTGTCTTCATTCTTTATTTTACGTCATAAGTTGACTATCCCTAGTTCAAATTAGCGTTAATTAATAAAAAAGTATGATATATACCAGGGCCGTATGCAGAAAAAATGGGGGGTAATGATAAGGGGGGACCAAAGGGTGATTTTTGGCGGTCCGATTTTGGAAAAATCCAAAGGGGGGACCAAAGGACCTTTTTTTGCCAAAATCTCAAAAGTTCGTCAAATCCCTTTGGTCCCCCCTTACCCCATTTTTAAAAAATTTTCTCAAATTCCCATATGGGGGGGCAGTGCCCCCCATACCCCCCCCCTCTGAATACGGCCCTGATATATACAATTAATATTCTGTTGCTCTATACATTAGGTAGGAAGTAAAACAAGATTTCTTATCAGTAACCAGGTTTCAACATGCATAATGATATTTGTCTGACTGTGAAAAATAGTGTATCAAGCTAAGGAGTGTTCAGTGATAAAAAGGTAAACTTAAATTGACTTTGACGTTATCTGCGACAGATAAAGCAGCATGAACCTACCAAGGGCGCCTGAATAAAAGAACAATAGTTCAAGGTTAACATCACTTCAGCCGTTTGTATCAACCATGTGGCGGCTGCTTCTATTTGTTTTCCAGTTCTCCATATGTGTTGCTTTAAAACATGATGTTATTCCTGCAACGGATTCTGCAAAACCTGCAGGCAAAATGTCCCAATGCCCGGCAAATTGGCTATACTCCCTCGAATTGCAAGAATGTTACTACGTCTCTAACAACTTTTCAAACTTTTCTGACGCTAAGGATTACTGTTCGCAAGTTGCCGAAGGAGAACTGATTTCCATCTACAGTAAATTTGAATATGACATTGTTTCATGTACGTTGTTCTAACCTAACAAATTTATCTAATTCGCTTTTTTGTAGCCTACATCGAACAGCAAAGTTTTGAAGACACGTTTCCAGTCTGGATTGGACTGGAAACCTACATTTTTGAACCACACTTTCGTTGGCAAGATAAAAGTTCAGCGAACTACACGCATTTTGTCAATGGCACAGCTCCGTCAAACACCACTGGCAGTTCCTGTTTTGCTTGGCTGAAAACCGAGGCAAACGATGGATGGATTGTCGTTGATTGTCAAAATCCGCTACCCTTTATTTGTAAACGACACGTACCACATGGAAACAATGTTTATCTGAACGGCACAACCGGGACATTTACATCGCCAAAGTATCCGATTCCCTACGAACCTGCTGTGACTTCAAACTACTACGTCAATGTGCCTGTCGAAAACGTTATCGACGTAACGTTCGATTTTTTGAGAATCGATTCAGAGAGTCTGATTAATGTTTATGATGGCTGGGATGCTAATTCAACTATTGTGGAGACGTAAGTTGTTTTGTTTTTTTGCACCTTTAAACAACAGTTTTAGAATCACAAGCACATATCGACCAAACATGATCGAATCGTCTTCGAACCAGATTAGAGTTGAATTTGTCGCCAGTGGCAGCAGCGGTGGTAGATATTTCGGATGGAAAGCCAGCTTTAATGCAGTGTGAGTTTTACAAATTGGTTAAAGTCAATACATGACTTATTAAAATTTCAGAATTCCAATTACTTATAGTGGTGTAATTTTATCGACAAACTACCCCTCAAATGCTAACAACGAAACCATAAAACAAAATATTCGTGTTCCACCATCTTTTGGTATTATATTTTATGTTTGGGATTATCAGGTGGAAGGCACTTCTGCTAGCTTGGAAATTAGTTACACAAGTGGCTCTGGAAACTATGATTTAATAAACTGGGGTGCCGGCAATTATACTAATAAGCAATATCGATTGGACGGCGATAATGCTAATATTTATTGGCACGCGGGAGATTATCCTAATTATTTCAAAAGGGTTAATATTACCTGGACTGCTGATCCTTAAACTAAAATTTTTTATGGTGTTTGCTATAAAATTGTCATCGTAAAAATACGCTAATTATTTTGTGATTAGTTTTAGTAACCAAAACCGCTTGATGTTTCAATTTATGAGAACTATTGAATTGTTTATTAATAAAGGAACGAAAGCAGACACTGATTGAGGAGAAGCTTGACGACTGCTGAATCCCGACTGTATCTCTGATTTTCACTGTGCATTTGTTTTTGTTTTGCCATGTTGCCTTAGGGTACCCGTGAGGCTCCAATAAAGTGATCCCTATACCGTTTCCACTCGACCCCAAGACGTATCAGGGGTGAAAACTATAAAAAGTTGAACCTCGATGGTTGAACTTGAAAGTTCAACTTGTGTTCGTTGGACAAAGATGGCCGATCGCGTGGAGACCCGATCGAACATAGAGCCAAGATGTGCGCGAATGGCTTTTGTTTCACTTTAACGCTGGCTCAAAGAATCCAATTCTGCGGTGATACCGGCAATGAAATTTGGTTCAACGCCGTGCACAAAACATGGCAATCTATGATCGGAACTGTTTTGAAAACGGTAGAGATTACAGATTGGTTTAATATTGACTTTGAGCTAACGGCGACCACTGCCGACGACATGATGACCAAATTAAGTATGAAACTGCTCGTAGACGCAGACGATGATGAGGAAGATGAAGAATTTTTTGCAGACGAACTAGATGATGACGAATTCGATGATGGCGCACTCGATAATGACGAGCACCTTGTTGCTGACGAATGAAAGCCATTATTAGTTATGCTTTAATGAATAAAGTTTAGTTTTACTCAAAAACAGTTTTTAAAAAGTAACAAAGATTCAGGGCCATATTCAGGGTTGTGCATGTTTGGTTGGCCTTAGAAAATTTTGGATGCTCAAACGGGTGGCCCGAATCTCCGTAATGTTTCTAAAGATTACGCCTTTTGTGTAGTCAAAACTTTCGATTATGAAAACACGCGAAAGGTTACGCCGCGCGTAACGTTTCAACTCATTGTGAAAGTTTACGCCAAACATATTGTTCCCAAAGTTTACGCTGTTTTTTGTGTGCACTCAATACCCTCTTTTTATTACGTTCTGGACCTTCGTGTCTGAAGGATGCTGCGATCTTCTTACACTTTGATCTTCAAAATACTGATGCCAACATCTTGTTCTGCATAGTTCATTACGTCAGCCAAAAAAAGAAAGAAACTCTTCATACTACAAACAACCAATAAAAATAAGATCATTGTCATTTATGTAGTTTTGTTTCAATGAAACACTAAAACCGATTGTAAATGACTTCCCTCTAGAAAACATGAGTTTTTGTTGCTGATAAGCATGATAAAAATTGGCGTGGTATACACGACCTTTGATTGTTTTTTCTGGTCAATCCACTGTAGATACAGTCAGTTTACTATCTAGCACCAAAGGAGAGTGAATGAAAAAAACATGTACAAGCATATCTGTTTGTTCTTTTTGCTTTTGCACTTTGCAGATAGCGCGTGGTTTTAACGAGGATCCTGTTTAATCCCGTGATTTTCCTTTAATCAAAAAGCATATAAAAGAGGAAGTCAGCTGAATGCCACTTCACTCCTATCACAGAAGGATGTGGTCGTTGATAGCTTTTTTCGTGGTGCTCTGGACAAATGTTTCAACTGGTTACAGTATTCCAACTAAAAATGACAACACGTCAGTTAACGCTTATTCCCCATGTGGTGGCGACTGGCGTTATTCGATCGACCTAAACCAGTGTTACTTTGTAATGAAAGTATATGGAACCTTCGATGATGCAGTGGAACGATGCAATGAATTCGGGGCTGAACTTGTTTCAGTTTACAGTGACGATGAATACTTTTTTGTATCCGGTAAACTAATTTTCGGTGAACTGTCAGCAAAATATAGAAAGATTTTCAGCTCTCATTCAAGATGCAAATTTTGCAACTGGCGTTGTGCCAGTGTGGATTGGGCTACGGTTAAACGCGAATTACTATTGGCATGGTAATTCTAAAGCAAATTATACTCACTGGATTAATGGAACCGCACCTAATAATGTGAACGACAAATCTTGTTTTGCATGGTTCCATACGCCTGAAAACAACGGGTGGGGTGTCAACGATTGTCAGACAGAACTTCCTTTTATTTGCAAAGCAAAACCTGACTTTGATAGTATAAACATAACAGCAAATTCTGGCACAATTACATCGCCTGACTATCCCTTTCAGTATGCTGGCGACGTAACTACCACTTATTATATCACTGTCGACCCTGGATATGTTATTGACTTGACTTTTAACATCATAGCAATTGATTGTGCCAGTGCCATACTCGCATACGACGGGCCGGATACCAATGCACTGCTTTTAGAAATGTTCGTTTTTGGAACTCTTTTACAAAATGCTCTCTTAAAAACAGTTTTTAGAGTAAAAAAAGAATCCCATCGTAACATGATTGAATCTAGTTCAAACCAGATGACGCTACAGTTTGTGGCAAGTACTGATGGTGACGGGTTGTACATTGGATGGTCAGCCAGTTTTATCAAATCGTAAGTGCATTGTTTAAAAAAATCAACGGAATGCTTACAGCGATTTTAGTTTGCCTGTAACCGCTAAAGGTGGCTTCACATCGCCCAACTTCCCTGCTCCTTATAATAACAGCGATGAAGTTTACTACAACATCAAAACGCTCGACAACTTTGGTATTTTCATTACGTTTTGGAACTTTGTATCCGAAGCATGCTGCGACCTTCTTACCCTTACAACTTCGTGTGGAAATAATGAAGTCTGGCAAGGCGAATACACGACGCCTTTCACTGTTAATTTATCATGCAGCGATGCTAATTTTGTTTGGCACACCGATGGCACTGATAATTATGAAGGTTTTAATCTTACTTGGGTTGCTAGAGAAATATACTGACAAGTTGACCAACTTGGACTCCGGCGAATTTGTAAATGACATTTTGTACTTACCCCATCTTTGTTATTATAATTGATTATAATATTTATGTTTGCAATAATAACCCAAATAAAACATGTTATTCGATGCTTATACTATCATACAACAAGTTAAATCGAACAGTGTTAACAGTTCTATCAGTGTAAAACAGCAATGTTGCAACGTTAGAGGTTCTACAGTAGGTTAATGGCAGGGTTAACATGGCTCAGGTAATTGTTTTTTAAGTTTGACATCTTTTACTTTTAATTGCTCATTCAGCAATGTTTTTTTTTGTTAAAAACACTGATATATAATAATTAAAACAAACATTTACGTTACTATTTTATATTTAAAACAGTTGTTAGGATCATAAAAATAAGTAGACAATGCCATGTTTTTTTATCTTTTTTACAAAGCAAAGTTCAAATATTGGTGTTGTATTAATGTACTTATCAATCCTAATAGAAATGTGATCTTTTTGCTTCAATCTTGTTTCAATGAAACGCTAACGCAGATACCATTGGTTATTTTTAACGGAACACGGGGTTTCAAGTAGTTGATGATGATAAGGCAGTCAAATGAACGTTTTTTTAATGTGGATCATTGCTCTGTACACTGTGTACACAGTCATTTACGTGACTAACCTTCCAATTAGCGTGAATGAAGAAAACCATAATAGCTTATCTCTTCATATGATTGTTTCTGGATCCTGCAGAAAGCGTATGATCCTTTCAAATCTCGTGATTTTCCTAGGATGCAGAAACACATAAAAGCAGCTTAGAACATTAGGGTGCTTCACTCTGAATGCAGAAGGCTGCAAAATGGAGTCGTATGCGCTGATGTTCCTGATTTTCTGGACAAATGTCATATTCTGCTATGGCACTCTATCCAACTATCACAACGCAACAGTCGACGCACACACACAGTGTGACGAAGGCTGGTATTACTCGCTGGACCTCAACCAATGTTATTACATTTCGAGCGAGCTTAGCAGTTTTGAACTTGCAGAGTTAAGATGTAATGCACTTTCATCTCATCTAGTATCAGTTCTCAGCCAGGAAGAGTATGTTGTCGTCTCAAGTAAGTTAATTTAATATGTGCTACTTAATAGATGTATTTTACAGCTCAAATTCAAAACCAAAATTTTGCTGGTGTTAAACCCGCATGGATTGGGCTACAAACAGGTGGTACTACAGGTTTTCAATGGATCGATGGTTATTCCGGAAACTACACGCATTGGATAAACGGCACAGATAACCCAGGAGGAGCTTGTTTTGCGTGGTTTAGTACACCTGCAAACAATGGCTGGTGGTATCAATCATGTGACCAGCCACTTCCATTTATTTGCAAACGACATTCGTATATGAATTACATCAACGTAACTACAAATTCTGGCACCATTACGTCGCCTAACTATCCCCTACCGTATGATGCGGACGGTAATACGATCTATTTCATTACAGTCGATCCTGGATATGTTATCGATTTGACTTTCAACTTCATAGCAATCGACTACTATAGCCTGGTAAATGTTTACGATGGACCAAATGTTACTACACCTCTTTTGGAAACGTAAGTTATTTATTTCGTTAGGGTAAAATTGAAAACACCCCCAAAAAATTGCTGAATTGCCCCCAAAAACTGACACCCCCAAAATTTTTGCTGAACTTACCCCCCAAAAAATTTACCCCCAAAATTATTGCTGAAATTATCCCCAAAAAATCTTACCCCTAAAATTGTTACTGAAACTACCCCCAAAATACCCACCCCCAAAGTCTTACTGAAATTACCCCCAAAAATTCTGATTCGTAGACTACGTATTAGGGATCCAACTTTGCGCACCCCGACCCCTTTAAACTTAGCGGGGGTGCGGGGGCGGAGCCCCCGCTTATTTCTTAGACTTAGACTTAGCTCAGACTTAGGATTCTCAGATTCTAAATGAATTCCGAAGCTTTAAATTTTGGGGGTAATTTCAGTAAAACTTTGGGGGTGGCAGTTGTTGGGGGTAGTTTCAGCAACTATATTAGGGGCATGATTTTTTGGGGATAATTTCAGCAATAATTTTGGGGGTGAATTTTTTGGGGGGTAAATTCAGCAAAATTTTTGGGGGTGCCGGTTTTTGGGGGCAATTCAGCATTTTTTTGGGGGTCGTTTAAGCTACATCCGTAATTATTGCGCTTATGAAGCCGAAGGTGAACTTGTTTCGATCTACAGCAAACGCGAATATGATATCGTAGCAGGTACTTTCATAGGCTGATTTATGTTTTTGCTTCAAGCAATCTTTTTTAGGATTATTGCAAAATCAGGAAGACGACACAATCCCAGCATGGATCGGCCTCCAAACATACGATTGCTCTCCATATTACCGCTGGATGGATCACAGCAAAGTAAATTTCACTCATTGGGTCAATGGAACGGCGCCGGTCAACACAACAGCCGATTCTTGCTTTGCATTTTATAATGATGTCGCCAATGAAGGCTGGTTCACGGAAAATTGTGACAGGGACATTAAGTTTGTTTGTAAGCGGCATGTGGCTTACGATAACGACGTTAATGTGAATGCCACAACTGGGGGTATTACGTCGCCAAGTTATCCAATCCCGTACGAACCTGGCGTCATTACGGTTTATCACATCAGTGTGCCCTCAGGCTATGTTGTCGATCTTACTTTTAGATTTTTGGCTATTGATAATGGAAGTGTTATTCATGTTTATGATGGCCCTGGGACGAATGCTTCGGTCTTGGAAACGTAAAAGTTTTGCATAAGTTACAATGTTTTATGGCAATATTTTCAGTATCAACAGCACAAGCTCCCCAAACATGATCCAATCAACATCAAACCAGATAACCGTCAAATTTGTTGCCGGTGACCACGGTGGTGGACGATACATCGGATGGTCGGCCAAGTTTCAGGCTATGTACGTGCTTTGGTTTACAATTTATCGTCAAAACGTATTGCTTCAGAATTCCAATCACAGTAAATGGTGGTCTGACTTCACCAAACTACCCCTCCAATTATATTGACAATGATTCCATTGTCAAATACGTCCATGTTCCCGACAGCTTTGGAATTATCTTTACTCTCTGGGACTTTATAAGTGAAATTGATAATGATGTCCTTGAAATTACTGTTGGAAACAGCACTCTGTTTCACTGTTCGGGTGTCATTGACAATCTTCCGTACAGCAATCGGACATCCAGCAGTGTCGCCAATATTACTTGGACAACCAATGCCGCTGCGACTGATAGAGGTTTTAATTTGACTTGGGTGGCTGATTTGAACTGATTCATAAACAAAAAATTATTATTTAATTATAAACCGTTTACTTATGTATACCAAAAACGATACTAGAAAAAATGTGTAACAGTGAAAAAAAATAAGCCCGATGCGGGGCTCGAACCCGCGACAGCCAGATTAAGAGTCTGGTGCTCTACCGACTGAGCTAACCAGGCGACACGTGGCAAACGCAAAAGTTTCTAGTCGATTGGCTGGGTTTCTCATGATTCGACACTCGTTATTATACACAAAACAGTTATAATGTTGTTCTTTTAAGAACCTAAAAACATAATAACACAATAAAAAACAAACGTTGAATCATTTTTAACACAAAAAGAAGCGTGCACGCATGTGTGTATGTAGTGCAGGTAGAAATCAGACTGTAGAACTCGTTACCTAAGTCATTTTATGAGTATACTTTTGAACTTTTGCAGTTTTATCATGTTTGGCAGACAACTTAGGCGTGTCCTTACAGATGCTTTGATCGGGAACACCCAGTTCGGGTGATCCTGAGCGTCTTTGTATTACTCGGGTGCGAAGTATCACACTCGTAAAACAATATCAAAGACAACCCTCGCGACGTTTGACACCTTAAATAATAGAACTGTTAACACTTTGAGTGCATTTAACTGAGAATATGCTTCAGGTGTTGGTTTTCCTGTTTTTGTTCAATGCTGCCGTCGGCAGGATCCAATCTGGCCAATTGAAACACTTTGATTTGGATTCCGCCCGTGTCGCTGTTCCTGGCACTTTCAGCAATTCAACTCCAGCATGCCCAGAAAATTGGAACTATGTCAGTAAATTTGATCAATGCTACCAACTTCCGAATGTCTATCTGCCCTTCAATAATGCCAAAGAATACTGTGCCACCAATGGCGGCAATTTGCTAAGTATCATGAGCAGTGATGAATACAATCAAGCTTTGAGCTATGCCAGAGCCGATACGGCATTGTATCCGTTTTGGATTGGCCTTCAAGCCAAAGTCAACGTTTTCGGCGACACTTATTACGTCTGGGACGATGGCCGCCTTGCCAACTACACGCCATGGGCGGCAAATGAGCCGAGCATCAAAAGCGGGTGCTACGCCATTAAAACGCTTTCGACTGATAACGGCTACAAGTCGGTCGACTGCAAGTATGATCAGCCCTTTATCTGTAAACAACATTCGGCAAACTGTCAGTCAAAGCTGCATGATGGATTCAACGGAACAATCGAGTCACCAAACTATCCTGACAATTATGATAATAATCTTGACTGCTTTTATCACATTACAGTACCCGAAGGCTATGTGGTCGTTTTGACAGTGATGGACTTTGATACGGAAGCCACTGACACGCTGTATATTTGGGATGGTCCTGATAACTCCACTGGCACGCATCTGATTCATGAGTATGTCTTTTTTTGTCAATTTTTGGAAGTTTATTGAAATTTTACAGGCTCGACGGCTGGAACGTCCCAATCGGGGCCAAGTTCGAGTCAACAAGCAACGAAGTGACACTCCATTTCAGCTCTGATTATGGCAATGTTTACCGTGGATGGCAGTTTAGCTATCAGGCTGTGTATGTTTCACCTTTTAAATTTATTTCAAACACAATTTTCAAATTTTATAGACTCGATAATGCGGTTACTTGGTACAACACGACTGAAGGTGTCATCACGTCACCGAACTACCCCGATGTTTACCCTAACTTTTACATTGAGATCAGCAAAGTTGTAGTCGCTGAAAACCTTCGTATCAAGTTTTATGTTGAAAAATTTACGACTGAACCAAACAACGATTATTTGACAATTTACAACGGTGATCAGATTGATGTTGTTAACAATACCATTGCTACGTAAGTTGTCTCTATTGAAATCTCAGTTGTTAATGTATTGAAACTTTAGATTATCGGGTCATTTGGATGACAACTGGCCGGACCCGTCCCCCTTGCCATTAACCTACTATTCAACTTCAAACATTGCGACTTTGCTGTTTTACACTGACAGAACGGTTAACGCTGTCGGGTTTAAGTTGTTGTATGAGGGTGTTAGCATTGAGTAAACTGTTTTATTTGGATATTTTATAATTGGCTACATATCAGTATGAATAAGAGTTCTAATATTTTGAAATATACCCTCCTGTGCAGTGAGAGTGAATTTTGTCACCACTTTTCACCGCTAGTCACCGACCCCTTCAGTGTTTGGCTTATAACTTTTGTTTGAACGGCCAAATTTTTACCAATTTTTGTATTGGGGTGGTGACTTGACTGGGGGCATCGACAAGAACAGAAAGCGGCCGGATTGGAACAGGACTTAAAGAGATAAAGCCGATCCCAGGTTCGGGCGTTTGCGCCAGCGGGACGCATTGTCCCGAGGTGGGACGTGTTGGCGCGCGCGCAAAAAACGCGAACCTGGGCGTTCGGGACACCTTGCCAAGAAAGTTTGAGTTTTGAATCGGCTTTATCTCCTCAAGTCATGTTCCAATCCGGCCGATTCCTGTTCCCATCGATGCCCCCAGGCAAGTCACCACCCCAATACAAAAATTGGTAAAAATTTGGCCGTTCAAACAAAAGTTATAAGCCAAACACTGAAGGGGTCGGTGACTAGCGGTGAAAAGTGGTGACAAAATTCACTCTCACTGCACGGGAGGGTAACTGCATATTTGAAAACTTGAAATTGTAATCACAAAACTCCGGCCACCCATGTAAGGTTAAACCCTCGATAGGTTTGACTGCTATCCGTTATCCAATTAAAATAGGCATAACTGCATGACAAGTTGTATGTGAAAGGTACATTATCATATTCCCCGTTCCATGAGGCGCTACCGCATGAACTAGTCAAGTTAAGAAAGTCACAGCGTGTCTCTGATTGAAAACACCAAAAGGTAATAAATATACCTAAATTGTCTGGCACTATAATTGTGTAGTTAGCATTGTCCAAGTTGTCATAAGAATTCGGATAGTTTGGCGATGTAAAACCGCCACTCGTAGCGACGGGTACACTGAAGTAATTTATATATAATAATTTTGTTTTTCCTCGACCCACGATACAACAAAAATCCCGCATTGTGTCAACAAAAACTATATGTATGTATACTCACGTTGAAGAAAAATCCGCTGACCATCCGATATATATGCCTGCACTTTGATGGCTTGCGATAAATTGTAGCGTAATTTTGTTGGATGTTGATTCAATCATATTACGGCGGTATCCTTTTTTTATTCTAAAAACAAGAAATCAGATTAACTTTACAAGGGAAGTGTCTGAACGGGTTGAAACGGATTTGGATGGGACAAGAAATTTAGATAGTACTTTCATATCTAAGATTTTTCCCAAAATATTAGCTGCTGACGGGCCCTGACAAGGGAACCGTCAGAGCTTAAGGTGGCCGATTCGGACAAGCTATACGGCATTCGATAGGGCTTTGATAGAACATTCAAAAACTGTAGAGTTTAGCTGCGGAACACCCCTGAGGGCCGAGAAAATCGGCTTCAAAGTCCAAAAATTGACTTTTTTGAGTAATTTTAACTATTTTCATTAAACACTGTTTTAAATTCTGTTCTGGCAAAATATTAAGGGGACTAATGTCTATGTTTCATCAAAATTTGAAGTCAATCGATCAACACATTTTAGCTAAACTGCCATCCACGGTAAACATTGCCATAATCAGAGCTGAAATGGAGTGTCACTTCGTTGCTTGTTGACTCGAACTTGGCCCCGATTGGGACGTTCCAGCCGTCGAGCCTGTAAAATTTCAATAAACTTCCAAAAATTGACAAAAAAAGACATACTCATGAATCAGATGCGTGCCAGTGGAGTTATCAGGACCATCCCAAATATACAGCGTGTCAGTGGCTTCCGTATCAAAGTCCATCACTGTCAAAACGACCACATAGCCTTCGGGTACTGTAATGTGATAAAAGCAGTCAAGATTATTATCATAATTGTCAGGATAGTTTGGTGACTCGATTGTTCCGTTGAATCCATCATGCAGCTTTGACTGACAGTTTGCCGAATGTTGTTTACAGATAAAGGGCTGATCATACTTGCAGTCGACCGACTTGTAGCCGTTATCAGTCGAAAGCGTTTTAATGGCGTAGCACCCGCTTTTGATGCTCGGCTCATTTGCCGCCCATGGCGTGTAGTTGGCAAGGCGGCCATCGTCCCAGACGTAATAAGTGTCGCCGAAAACGTTGACTTTGGCTTGAAGGCCAATCCAAAACGGATACAATGCCGTATCGGCTCTGGCATAGCTCAAAGCTTGATTGTATTCATCACTGCTCATGATACTTAGCAAATTGCCGCCATTGGTGGCACAGTATTCTTTGGCATTATTGAAGGGCAGATAGACATTCGGAAGTTGGTAGCATTGATCAAATTTACTGACATAGTTCCAATTTTCTGGGCATGCTGGAGTTGAATTGCTGAAAGTGCCAGGAACAGCGACACGGGCGGAATCCAAATCAAAGTGTTTCAATTGGCCAGATTGGATCCTGCCGACGGCAGCATTGAACAAAAACAGGAAAACCAACACCTGAAGCATATTCTCAGTTAAATGCACTCAAAGTGTTAACAGTTCTATTATTTAAGGTGTCAAACGTCGCGAGGGTTGTCTTTGATATTGTTTTACGAGTGTGATACTTCGCACCCGAGTAATACAAAGACGCTCAGGATCACCCGAACTGGGTGTTCCCGATCAAAGCATCTGTAAGGACACGCCTAAGTTGTCTGCCAAACATGATAAAACTGCAAAAGTTCAAAAGTATACTCATAAAATGACTTAGGTAACGAGTTCTACAGTCTGATTTCTACCTGCACTACATACACACATGCGTGCACGCTTCTTTTTGTGTTAAAAATGATTCAACGTTTGTTTTTTATTGTGTTATTATGTTTTTAGGTTCTTAAAAGAACAACATTATAACTGTTTTGTGTATAATAACGAGTGTCGAATCATGAGAAACCCAGCCAATCGACTAGAAACTTTTGCGTTTGCCACGTGTCGCCTGGTTAGCTCAGTCGGTAGAGCACCAGACTCTTAATCTGGCTGTCGCGGGTTCGAGCCCCGCATCGGGCTTATTTTTTTTCACTGTTACACATTTTTTCTAGTATCGTTTTTGGTATACATAAGTAAACGGTTTATAATTAAATAATAATTTTTTGTTTATGAATCAGTTCAAATCAGCCACCCAAGTCAAATTAAAACCTCTATCAGTCGCAGCGGCATTGGTTGTCCAAGTAATATTGGCGACACTGCTGGATGTCCGATTGCTGTACGGAAGATTGTCAATGACACCCGAACAGTGAAACAGAGTGCTGTTTCCAACAGTAATTTCAAGGACATCATTATCAATTTCACTTATAAAGTCCCAGAGAGTAAAGATAATTCCAAAGCTGTCGGGAACATGGACGTATTTGACAATGGAATCATTGTCAATATAATTGGAGGGGTAGTTTGGTGAAGTCAGACCACCATTTACTGTGATTGGAATTCTGAAGCAATACGTTTTGACGATAAATTGTAAACCAAAGCACGTACATAGCCTGAAACTTGGCCGACCATCCGATGTATCGTCCACCACCGTGGTCACCGGCAACAAATTTGACGGTTATCTGGTTTGATGTTGATTGGATCATGTTTGGGGAGCTTGTGCTGTTGATACTGAAAATATTGCCATAAAACATTGTAACTTATGCAAAACTTTTACGTTTCCAAGACCGAAGCATTCGTCCCAGGGCCATCATAAACATGAATAACACTTCCATTATCAATAGCCAAAAATCTAAAAGTAAGATCGACAACATAGCCTGAGGGCACACTGATGTGATAAACCGTAATGACGCCAGGTTCGTACGGGATTGGATAACTTGGCGACGTAATACCCCCAGTTGTGGCATTCACATTAACGTCGTTATCGTAAGCCACATGCCGCTTACAAACAAACTTAATGTCCCTGTCACAATTTTCCGTGAACCAGCCTTCATTGGCGACATCATTATAAAATGCAAAGCAAGAATCGGCTGTTGTGTTGACCGGCGCCGTTCCATTGACCCAATGAGTGAAATTTACTTTGCTGTGATCCATCCAGCGGTAATATGGAGAGCAATCGTATGTTTGGAGGCCGATCCATGCTGGGATTGTGTCGTCTTCCTGATTTTGCAATAATCCTAAAAAAGATTGCTTGAAGCAAAAACATAAATCAGCCTATGAAAGTACCTGCTACGATATCATATTCGCGTTTGCTGTAGATCGAAACAAGTTCACCTTCGGCTTCATAAGCGCAATAATTACGGATGTAGCTTAAACGACCCCCAAAAAAATGCTGAATTGCCCCCAAAAACCGGCACCCCCAAAAATTTTGCTGAATTTACCCCCCAAAAAATTCACCCCCAAAATTATTGCTGAAATTATCCCCAAAAAATCATGCCCCTAATATAGTTGCTGAAACTACCCCCAACAACTGCCACCCCCAAAGTTTTACTGAAATTACCCCCAAAATTTAAAGCTTCGGAATTCATTTAGAATCTGAGAATCCTAAGTCTGAGCTAAGTCTAAGTCTAAGAAATAAGCGGGGGCTCCGCCCCCGCACCCCCGCTAAGTTTAAAGGGGTCGGGGTGCGCAAAGTTGGATCCCTAATACGTAGTCTACGAATCAGAATTTTTGGGGGTAATTTCAGTAAGACTTTGGGGGTGGGTATTTTGGGGGTAGTTTCAGTAACAATTTTAGGGGTAAGATTTTTTGGGGATAATTTCAGCAATAATTTTGGGGGTAAATTTTTTGGGGGGTAAGTTCAGCAAAAATTTTGGGGGTGTCAGTTTTTGGGGGCAATTCAGCAATTTTTTGGGGGTGTTTTCAATTTTACCCAATAATTACTTGCATTGGCAAAATTTGTCAATTCCTGCGAAACAAAATAACACTGCTGCAGCTCTTTTGAGTAAGCCCAGCCAAATGGACACATTGGGTTGCCGTCCAAAACGGTTTCAAGCAAATCATGTTTATCTATGGCAGATCCGCTGCCGAAAGTTGTAAAACACAGCAAAAAGAAAACCGTTAAGCAAAAAACTGACAACATAACTGGTAAGAATACAGACCCACAACTACCATCTTTGAATCCAAGGACAAAAAAGTCGTTAGATAAAGTTAAACCCAGATAAGCTTGATTAAATCCTATTGTTTGCTTTGAAGGTGTGGGCTAACTCAATTTTTGACAGTTATCAGTGATAACGTTTTTCAGCAAAGCAAATGACGTGACCTTTTATTGACATTAAAACTTCAATTTCATGTTTTTTATGAACGCCCACGCAAACAACAACAGTAAGTAAAAAAACAGTCAATTTCACCAGACATCTGCACCAGTTGAACCTTTCTTTACTCGCGTCTAACTTTTGAAAGTTCAGCGACAATGTCAACACAGACTACGAAATGGTGGTGGTGAGTCATCTTGTTTGTGTCGCAAACAATGCAACAGCGGTCAAACTTTGTTGAAAAAGGCAAATTTTTAGATGGAATGGCACTTTTATGATAAATGCAACCTTGTTATCTGATTTTTTGTTAAAATTTGGTATCAAAAACATCATTAGTTTTGTTTTTTGACAAAAAAAACCACCGAGAGAACGCATTTCGTGTCTGCACCAAGTGGCTGTGATGTATTTCGACATAGTTCAGCAACACAGGCGTGGTTGACGCTTGAGAAAGACCGAGGAGATGAAGGTCGCATAAAAGCGAGCCCGCATCCACCAGACGGTCACTCAACCAACCAACTGACTCTACAAGCATGGACTCCTACTCCTACTTCGACTTTGACGCCTCCCCGCGCCGCCACCACGGCCACGGCCCCCACCACGACGGCCCCGGTCACCACGGCCCCCATGGCCGCTTCCCGATGCACCCCTTCGACTTCCGCGCCCCCGCTTTCGCGCCCTTTGGCGGCCCTGACGGCCGTGGCCCTCCCCATCGTCGCCACCATTTTGACGATTCCGCCGAGTTTTACGGCCGCCACGGCCCCCACGGTGGCTTCCCCTTTGGCCGTCACGGCTCGCCCTTCGACTTCCCCCGCCGTCACTGCCACGGCCGCCACGAGAAGCCCGAACGTGAACCCTCGTCCGACTCGACCTCCTCCGACTCGTCCTCGGATTCCGAAGTCGAACACATGCGTCGCTGGGGCCGCAAACACGGCCGTCGCTTCGGCCAAGTCGGCCCCTTCGGCTACGGTCGTCGCCACCACGGCATGTGCAAGCGCCGCCACCCCGCCCCCGAGGAAGACACCACCGACTTCGACATCGTCAAGGACGTCAATGAGCTCAGCCTCGCCGACGCCGCCCCGAAGCCGAAGAAGTTCAAGTTCGTCGTGAAAGCCCGTGGCTACGCCGAAAGCGACATCAAAGTCACCCGTGAAAAAGATGAAATCGTCATCGAGGGCCGTCGCGAGAAGACGACCGCCGACGGCACCTTCTCCACCACCATCAACCACCGCATCCGCGTGCCCGAGGGCGTCGACGCTGACAGTGAGCTCAAAACGAAGCTGAAGCGCGGCCATCTGTTCGTCGTGCTCAAGAAGCCCAAGACTGCTGCCGCCCCTGAAGAAATCGTCATCGACAACTAATCTGTGTCATTCCATTGCTTTAATTTGTTAAATGCTTCTTTAATTTTGTTTAAAAACTTATAAAACACAAAAAAATACGTGTTATACTGTATATTTGTATTACTGTAATGTTGTTTGAATATGTTATTTGTTTGTTGTAAATCATAAACTGCGAAAATCCATGTGACTCGAAGGTGAAACATACTTACAAAGGGAAAGGTGATAGACAAGGGGTAATTAAATAATTATTGATATTTTACTTCTTCAAGTTTACGTTCATAATGACTCATAATAAAGGTTCTTGCGATAAAATAGACCGCTAATGAAAGACCAGCAACAGTATAGACACTAAAAACGCTTCAATATTCTGCTGCGGAACTCTGAAGGTGTTAAACTTACACAAGTGGTGGAACCAGCATTGATACTATATGCAATGAGGCATCAGCGACATTTTCAGGTGTATTTGAGGATTTTGGTTTGGCAGTTGTAGGCGGCTCGTCTGTGACTACGAAGGTAGCGGGGCCCTGTAATCAAAACATTTGTAAATGCCCAGTTTTTAGTTCACTTACAACTTCCATTTGTAAGTTTGCTTCTGGGCTATAGTCAACATCTTCAAATTTAATTGGCACAATGCGAACTGCCGGCCATTTTATTGGAGCTGAATCGTCACAACCATCTTGATTGACTTCCAATGGCTCGTAGCGCGCTTTCGAGTGCCTTTCGATGATGATGAACTTTTTGTTGTCGAAAAAGATGAGTGGTGACATGTTGGGATTGTCTAGGGTTATTGTTCCGCCGAGTGTTAGCTTTTTCTTATCGTAGGCAAAAGTTAATTTGCAGTTTTTGTAAAGTATCATGGTAAAACTAAAAGATAATGTTAAATATAATATTAAAATGGCAAATACATACCTAAAACTGTAAGCTGTATTGAACGAAATCGAATATCCTGGCTGATACATGCCAGTTTTTTGGTAAAGGTAAAACGTTTCCTCATTTGCTGCATCAAGAACATTGATGTTAATATAATCATCTTGTATATCACTTGCTGGTAAACGAGGACGGATATTAGGAGCAAATTTAGGTTTTATTGTTCTCCAATCTGGTACAGTGGGGTTTTCACTGGTGTCACGTTTGATAACAATATCGGAGGGCTACAAAATCATAGTTTAAAAAACATAAATCAATAATAAATTTGTGATAATCCCACCAAAATCATGTATCCAGGAGTTTCTCCAGTCGAATGTAATGTAAGCGTGTACTCAAAACGATTTGACTGTGATATCGGGATGTGATCCTTGACGCTTTTAAAAAGCCGGAAAAGTGCAAACTTATTTTCTTTGTCGCAATCTGAACATATTAATCTCAATTCAACTACTACAAAACAACACGGTACTTTCCCATTATCGCAATGCATTTTCATACGTGCGTGGTATGTGGCATCAGATGCCACCCTGACGGTGCCAAACTTAAGTCTGAGCTGAGCTGAGCTGAGCTAAGTCTAAGTCTGAGATCCCGACTAAGTGGGGGGCTGCGCCCCCCACACCCCCCGCCTAAGTACAGGGGTGTATGGGTGCGTGAAAATGCATTGCGATAATGGGAAAGAACCAACAACACTTGTAAAAAATTACTAATGTGTCTTTCCCCTGTCTCCAAAGTCGAGAAGATAATACCATTAGCAAATTCCAATGTCATTGAGTACAGATAACGTTCTGGACTGATAGTAAACGTTAGGCTTGTGTTTAAATTTCTAAAATTAGAACGTTTATACTGAAAACTTTCATAAAAGCGTCAGACCTTTCAGTTTTGCAAAAAGGAAAGAACATTTCCAACGTTGTCATCGGATTTGCGATGGAAGATAAATGAAATGTCGTCATTTCTTCTGGAAACACGAGAGTGCTGAAGTCTTGCAATGTTTTCGCATCAGAAATGTGTTTAATAAATTACTTACTACTGAACTTGTCTAGGGAAGTTGTTAATCAACTTCGGCACGGTGGCATTTGGTTTCCAAAATGGACGAATATAACGGTCGATGTGATATTGAGCATAACATAACTCGCTGAACACAAAGCTTACCAACAATTGAAAGAAGAACATGACAAATGTTATTTTTCTTCGAAGGTCCTCGGAAAATTTAAACAATGGAAATTTTTGGGTTTTATATTGCCGTTATGATGTTTTGGGCTGTTGAAATCCAAACATGAGGACCCATTCATCCTTTCTATGTGTCATTTCTACAGCATTATTTTATGTTTGACATGTCTAATCTTTCAGACTTATGGCGATCTCAATATGCATCGACTCCTTCGGAAAAAGGACAAGACAATGTCAGTTTTCCCACAAAATCAAACGTGTAATTTACAAATTTTTTAGTTTCATTGATGGATTTCTGTTCCCTAGTTTGAAAATATCAATTGCTCCGAAGACTGATACAATGTTTATGTTTTCAAGAACCCAACCCAAACCACTCTGCAATAAGCTTTTCAAGTCTGGTTTGATTTACGATAAACTGCTATGACGTGGTTTTGTAATAAAGTTTACTTTTTCAGAAGCCGCTTTCAATTTGTGGATGAAACCAATTACGTTAATACAGTCAGCGTTGTATCATATCATTATTTTCATCTTCCGGTGAAGGAGTTGAAACTCCAAAGATTTGCAGAATGTGATCCTGAACCGCCGCTATTGTACCTTACTGAACTGGACACACGATACGACATTACAGATATAGTAAAACAGTGCGACGGCGTATCACCTAACGATGTCAACCATTTTAAACAGATAAACATAATTGTGGTTACTGATGATTCGAATACATGTCCAGTGTATATTGGGCTTGTGAGTCATAGTTTTTTGTGTTTATCATAAGCGGTCAAAATAATCATGTCTCAGCCAGAGAACGCCGCAATCCCTGTAATTGATGCCCCTGTACCACAACCAGCGATGCCAGAGGGCTACGAAAAGGCCGAAATGCCGTCATGGGCAAATGTGGAACAGAGAGAGGGATCTACCCGTAAAACTTTGGTGGTGGATTTGGTGGCTGCCCTTGAAGAGAAAGCGGATTTGACGATACTTCATAGCAGTGAGGACTGGTACCCAGCCATGTACATAAACGAACATCAATGCCGTGATTACAAGTGAGTAATTCAATTTTTGTAGAAAAATGATACAAAATTTTATTTAGGATAAAGATAGAGCTCTATGACGACCCCAGTTGTTACATTGAAGTAGTTCGAACTCAAAGTAACCTAAAACTCAATACTCGTAAGTTCAGTACTTCCGATCGACTCAACAACGTAAATTACAGCCTATGAAAACTATGTATTTGATGGACCTCCTACAATCTATTTTTCTAAAAAAGCTGTCTTTATTACCGCTGAAGAAAAACTAGAGGCCATCACATTTCCGTACTGTATAAAGAAGCCTGCTGATACGATGACAAAGTTGAGGCCAGTCGTGGCCGATATGTCTTTTTATCGGTTTTGTCGGACTATCCATCTTCATATTGTAAGCCATAACATTAAGTTCGTGGCTCACATAGGGTTTACAGATGGAGGATGTCACTTTGATCAGAAAGATAACAACCACAACGACGACTACCACCACAACTTCAACAACAGCAACAGCAACAACGACGACAACGGCAGAAGAACCAGAAGAAGAAGAAACAGAACTAACAACGACCGAAGCAACCTACGAAACCAGTCTCGGATGGGACATTGCCGGTGCCATGATTATAGTACTCGTACTTTTGGCTGTCATCGTCGCTGGGCTGTTTCTATATCGAAAACAGTTCCGCAAACCCGTGAAACGCGTACCTTTAAACCTGAATATACACGAATCAATGGATTCAATAAGGACACCGATGCCACCGTCCACCGTCACTGCCAGAGGGGACAGCTATTCCGAGAAATTGCCAGCTTCGACCGATCCCGCCCAACAACCGACGTCGCTTAATCCGCCACCTACACCGTCAGCCGCGGAATCCGCTAAATCAAAAATCGTCTCCAAAGAAACACCCAAATCGAAAAACACCAAAATTCCGTCAGCCGAGCCACCAAAATCGAAAAAGCAAAATTTCATGGACCCCGAAATGGATGTTGTAATCCCGTCGTCACTATTGTCAAAAGACAATCCGTCGACGGTTGACTTGTTTGAAAAGGCCGAGGAAAAGCAGCCAGAACTGTTGGCGTTGGAGAAAAAGCTGAAAGCAAAACCGAAACCTGTGCGTCGCGAACACAAACATCGAACGAAGGCCGAAGAAGCCGCAAAGCAGACGGCTTGGGAATCTCATTTCGAAAAGGAGCCATGGAAAGATGATGAAAAGACGATCGATAAAGCAGTCATCTATCAAGTGGATTATGTGAACCAAGTCTTGCCGATTGACTGCGACAATACGATGAAGCTGGCTGACAAGGATAATCAGAGGACCTTTTGTATGATCAAGCATCTGTTTGATGGACGGGTGAGTTTTGTGTTCTCAGGAGATGCCTTAAAAAGTTTGATGCCTTCAGGGAAAACGATATCTCCGATTCGGGACACGGTTCAAGTGCAGCTTCGGCGAAGACGGCGTCCCTGAATATTCTATTCCGCCACAATTGTTGAAAATTTTTATACACGATGTGACCCCGCCGGCTTTTGAAATCCATTTTGTAGGTTTTTAAATGAAAAAATATAATCGCTAAACCAGGAATGCATTTTTAGCGCTACAAAGTCCCCAAATTCATCACCGAACTCCTCGATTGTCCTCTTTGCTCAATCACCACCACTAATACCACTATTACAATGTCTGACTACCCGTTGTTTAGAAACAGTGAACTCGGTGACTTCTCTGGATACATTAAAAACATGCCTCCAGGGTCTCACTCTATTGGTTTTGTGTCGCCGACTGAAGATATTCGCGAAATGTAACTCCTTTCCTTTTTTTAAACTGAAACAACATCGTCGAACTCCGATTTTAGGACCAAATGCCTCGGAATCTTTGTCTACCGCGGCCGCGATGCCTCTAGTGCTAAAAAGATGAAAAGCGCCCTCTGCATCCACAAAAACGTTAAGGAACTGGAGCCACTTGATTCCAGTTTCGTCGACGGTCAGTTGGATAACCTTGTTTCCGCCGTTGTCGACACGACGAATGACCCTGCAGGCAAAAACACGGCGGACGATACGGCCTTTTGGGAGGAGCAAAAACGGCTAGGGGCCAAAGTCCAGGATAAGAACAAGGCTGAAACCAAGGTTCCGAAGTCGGCTAATCAGCCGTCGAAAAACAAAGATACAGGAACTAGTCCAGCCACAAAGTCAGCTAAGAAGTCGAATGTTATCAAAACGGCGCCGACGCAAGAAGATTGAATTTTAATGTCATTTATTTGTAATAATACAGTTGTAAATATTTTGTGGTTATGTTCGAAAATGTCGAATCGCTCTGAAATAAGGGGTTAGCATTGCCATGGACAGTGGTGAAAAGAGACTTACTGTTGTCCATTGAGACACAATTCTCGCTCCAATTCGACCCGAGAATTCACTAATGGCTGCCGTTTTTGGTTTCTCTTGGGTATCGTTTGTCTGCTCACAGCTTTCGGCACAATATTGGGTCTTGAACGGATTTTGATATCGTCGTCATCCATGTAGGATAGGGATCGTCGATGAGGCGTCATCATAGGAGTTGATGAAACAGTGCCATCTGGGCTCAAGTAGTGACTGAAACACAGACTTTATAATCCAAACGCTTTAAAAAAAACGAGGTCTACAGACAAAAAACCCCATATAATATTGACCTGAAAGACTAAAAACACAAAAAAAAATTTTGGGTCAAACTGTTTGGGTCAAAATTTTATGTGTTTTTTGTTCGATCATTTAAAAAATGTTAACGCACCCTTCCGGAAAGAAGGTAAAAGCCGCATTTCTCTGTGCAATCCGTTCATTTACAATAATCCTGGCCCCAGGTGGACAATACGGTGGTCGCTTCGTGCCAGAACTTCCCATATTGTCTGAACTTTTGTTGATTGACGGCGAACTTTGCCATTTGACGTCTTTACGAATGTTTATCGTAGGTTCAGCAATTCGGATGTTCAATCCCGACCCCGATGGCACATTCGGACTGACCTCAAATCCAATCGATTCGCTGAAACTTGGTGACCGCATTGATAACTGACTTCCACTGGAATTCTGATCCGGAAGGATGAGGGACTGTTCCGTCGCAGAACGAGTTATAATCGGCTCTTCATCGACGCATTCGAGTGATTTGAATTGGGCTTTGACAAAGTCCGCGTAGACGCGACGCTCGGTGACTGGATTCCCCTGACAATTGAGCCATTTCAGACGGTGGATGGTCGTAAGGGGTTTCAGGGACGAACACGTTACTATCCTGAAACAGTTTTACATTAAATTGCATTGTTTTTACAGCATTCTCACTTGTTTTGAGAAATGTCAAGTCGCTCAAGATGTGGTGTCGACAGACCTTCCAGGTCTTTGAGTTTGTTGTCAGCCAAATTTAAAGATATCAGCTGGGTTAGAGTTTTCTTTTTGATTTTGCTAAAAAGATGACGGGACATTTGCTAACGACGAAATCTTTTTTTCTTACCGAATATCATTTTGGCTCAAATCCAACTCAACCAAGTATCTAAAATCAAATGCACTCATGTCAAACCTGCAAGATCAACATTTACACAAAGAAACAAAGGCGCGCCAAACGGACTTTGTTATCTGATTGCCGCTCAAATTCAACTTTTTCAACGCAGGAATCAATTGTAGCCCCATCCTTACAATCGTTTGATGTGACAAGTTGTTGTAAGAGAGGTCCAGCTCCTTTAGGCTTGGCAAAATCTAAAAACACGTTAACATGCAATAAAAAGCCAAAAAACCATACTTTTGTAACATTTTGACCATTTCCTAGCGCCGGAGCGTCCCCTCCACTCAAGTCCATTGGCACCGGTGTCCCAGTAAACGTAACAATAGTATTATGTGACAAATTCAGCACTTGCAGATTCTCCAACTCCACCAAGTCGTGTAAACTTTCAATTGAGTTGTAACTCAAATCAATTTCTGTCAAATGTTGCAACTTTGTTATTGCCATCCGATCTAGGGCTATCATCTGGAAGTCGTTGGATCTGAGGGACAGTGATTTAGAAATCTCGAAGTTTGGTGCAGCTTGTGAAATGAAGTCAATAGTCAGGGCTTTGCCAGTCTTTCGCGAAACACCGTGACGGCCTTCTTTCGGAATGATTTCACAGTCGACCATCAATAGCGTCGGACACTTTTCAAAGATTTTCTTTTTGTAGTCTTCAGTTTCTGATAAGGGATTGTGGCTGAGGTCGAGGATTGTCAGTTTTGGAAAGGCCTGAAACTGCATTTTGAGTAAAATGATTTTTGCAAATTTTACTTACCGCAATTATATCGATGTCAGTTTTCTCTTTCAAAAAGTTATCAGCAGCTCGAAGCACTTCTAACAGCTTGCATCCTTCTGAACCTTTCAGTGACTTAAGTTTGTTGTGATTCATCAGCAACTTTGTCAACATCTGCAACTTTGAACAGAATCCAACATTAATAAAGTTGTTGTTTGCCAAGTTGATTTCGACTAGCATCTCTGGAGGGTCGTCAAAATGACTGATATTGTTAAAGCTGGCATCCAAGTAGGTTAAGTTTCGTAACTGTTTTAACTTTTTCAATGAAATGAGCTTGTTTCGTGCTAAACTGAGGCAAGCTACGTTGACAAGTTGGTCGATGCCATCTAGTTTTGTTAGCTTTTGGCCACTGATGTCGAGGGATGTCACTGTTGTCTGAATAAGAATACATTTGATGGGTATAAAAGAATCAAAACTTACGCAAAGGTCCATGTTGTCCACAAATATCGGCGGCTTAGAAAAAGTCAACGCTAACTCCAATGGATCCCGCAATGAAAGCCGTCTCGAACCACTAAAAGGCGGTTGTCGTCGCCATCGATCTCGAGGGAGGTCTGCAGCGTTATTCAGAAGATCTTCAACTTTTTTGACTTTGGCCTTTTTGCCACCATCGGCAGGAAGATCATCATTCGCAGCAGGAACATCGACGTCGGCAACTTCGCCGGCGGGTTTGAGAGTCGTGGCTTTCATTTCAAGCTTTAAATCAATACCCAAGCTCTTAAGTTTCTTGATTTGAGCTGTGAATCTGTCTTCAAAAGTATGGGGGCTTCGTAGGTCTTCGAACAGTACATGGCCGGAGAATTGGATTTCAACGAGTAGTAGGACTGCAAATTCGAGCTCGTGCCAGTGAGCGAGTTCGATGTGACCTAGAATTTCAGTTTTCTTTTAAAAAAGTAAGGATTTTGTGACCTTTGTCTAATTTAAAACAAAAAAATCTAGATGTCGCGATACTATTCATTTTCTTATTTCTAATTCAGTAATAAAACAGCTTTAATATAAAAGATAACAAACCCTTGCTAATAAAGTCCGCTTCAACCTCAATGTGCTCTCCAGCAGCGGGAATAGTCCCAAAATCATCACTCAATGGAGCCGCTTCCGTGCCGTCGTCTTTGCCATTGTCAAATCGGAATTTTCGGGAATGTTTGTCGCATTTTACCATTGGAAGTATGAAAAACCTTGTCTAAATAATCATCTTCTAACTTTCACATTATTTTGGTTTGCTCTAGCATACCCCCTCCACAGCATCATTTGTAAAAACTGCAATATCCTTGAAAATGCGCACTGCATCTTCACGATAGTTCGACATAGCTTTCCGATCACACAAGCCAATACAGCTTCGAAGGTCCCATGCGACCGAACGGCGATCCAAGTCTATGAAAAACAGCTTTTCAACATCGTGTCGTTTTAGTTGCTTTCTTTCAAGATCGTCGGAGGCCTCATTGAAGACAAAAGCTGTCTTGATTTTTGGTTCGTATTCATCGTTTTTGGTTCCAAATAGTTTCATTCCATGCTCAATAAGCCGAATTTCATGGTCGTCGAGTTCCCTTGGCCATGAGTTCGATTTGGATGCCTCCAGACGCCAAGTTGGAAAATAATAGTCATGTAAACGGTGCAATGTGTATTCATAGTTCAAGCATTGCCCTGCAAATATGTCAATTTCAATTTCAAGATTCCATTGTTGACGCAGCATGATGTCAACTCACGCTTGACCTTTTTCAGCGCCTTCAAACTGTGTTGTGTTTGTTCGTGAATCCGCATCACGAGCTCCCTTCGACCCTCTTTCCTGGGCACTGATAACACGACTTTTGACAATGTGGCAACGAGTAAGTTCAATTTTTCAGAAATTTGGTGAAAGTTTTTATCAATGAGTGCCACCAACTGTCCATGTGACTTTTCGGCGGCGAGCAGCATAGCATATGCTTCCATGAGGGCGGATTCAGCCACGCCCTGAAATTCACTTTTTTGTTCTTGTTTTCTTTGAAAAAGTCGAAAAAGGCATACAGAATATGTCGCTTGAAACTTCTCTGTCAAGTGTTCCTCATTGAGTCGTTCCAAGTACGGAAAATGAAAAGCGACCCATGCAAAGTGTGTTTCCGCAGACAAAATGTACGGATTCCACTGATCTCCGGTCACATTAAAGCATCGAATCAATTCACACGACGATAACGGCAATAGACTCTGAAAAGTGGCACTTTAAGTTTGATGTTTGTTCATTTTTTAGAAAAGGGGTGGTCATCGTGAGTTTTTTGACCCGTTTTTGGATTGAAAAACTGCTAGAGAAGCGGTTTTGAGGATAGTTTGTTGTCACTTTCGTTTGAACTTCAATTGTGCGCTCCGAAATCTTAGTTATGACGACGTTTTTGGTAACTGTCTGCATAGTGGGATTATCTTTGCCATCTGTATTGAGCCAATACCAAACCTATCGCGATCCTAATGACTATAATGACCTATCTCGACCGGGATTGAGCCAGACTGCCCAATTTGCACGAACTTTGGGTTCGGCGACGGGTGGCTATCCCGTGGCACCGCTGTATCCGACTTATGGTGGCTATGGAGGCAGTTATGGAAGCAGTTATGATTCCGTTCCCATTGGTATAAACAGTGTAAACGGCATTGGTGGTCTATATGCCCCTAGGGCACGTACTTATTACCTGCCTCAACCGGCATTGGAACAGCCTTATCGATACCGCCCACGCTATTCCGCCTATCCTAGCTATGGTAGTTATGGAGGCTACAGCGCTGCTCCAAGTGCTTACACTTATGCTGACCCCGGTTTCGGTTTGTCTTTTTCCAAGAACCCCTATTCCCGCTTTACTAAAACTTCCAGAAACAGAACAACAACCAGGCATGCTCAAAGGCGCGTTTGATGGTGCAGTTCGTGGAACACTTGCTGGTGCTTTCGGAATTTGACCACTTGTCAATTATTTTGCGTTTTTAACTTATTAACTATTAATTAAAGTCAATAAATACCTGTAAGGTCGTCAACCCATTTCCAGAAATGTCTAATTCTTGCAATCGATGGGGCCATAGTTGGACGCTTAGTGCCGCTGAAAAGAGCCTTTTTCTTTACAAACTTTATACAAAGAAAATAAACTTACTGGAGTCATTCAACTGTTTTCCGCCTATTTTTAGGACTGTTAGTTGTTGCAAAGGGTCGAGAAACTAAAAAACACCTTTTGCTGGCCAATAAGAACGAAAATTAATTACCGTGAGATCCTTCAAGTTGTTGTTTTGAATCCACAACGTTTCAATTAGCACCAGCTTACCCAACAGAGAGGCGTCTTCGACCTGGCAATCGTAGATGTACAGTTTTTGAAGTTTCTTGCATGTGTCGATGCCGGTGACGTCCTACAATTGCAACACTTCTGTAATCGTAGTTAATTTTTGCCCTAAAATAATGTTCAAACCATGTAAAAAACCAACTTTTAACGGCCCCTCACAAATCCACAACTCCTCCAACGTCGCACTAACTTCAACAAGCGGCTTCAAGTTGAGGATGTCCTGTCCAAACAGTCGCAAAACTCGTAAATGGTCAAAATATTTCAGCCCGATCAGCACCGGTAAACCGCCGAAGAACATTTCAAGCTCTTCATACTCAGAACCGCTCGATTTCAAGTTTCCAATATCAATTCCATTCGAATTGCAGAGGGTTTCGAGATATTTGTAATAGCGAGACTTTAGGTTGGCTACTGTGTTCGCGACTTGTGATGTCGCGACGATCATGATGCCGAACTTGTATTTCTAAAAATAGACGCTTTCAAAATAAAAGACAGACTAAAACAACCAAAAATGTTGGACTTTTATGAAAGGAAAGAAGTTTGGGACTGCCATTGCTCAAATCACGGTTGAACGCGCATGCGCAGACGGCATGTTTTTCCATGGAACACAGCTCTACGAAAGCGGAAGTCGGATTTTGCCCTTTAAGCATAGGGTTTGACGTCCGTTTTGTCTACTGCAAAATGGAATCGGTGTTTTTATACTTTTGACTTTCGTCGAACGACTTTATTCTTGTAATCTGTTTGTTGGAACATTACACGATAAAAAATGCATTTACAATCTTTATGCCCAGTTTTTCACAAATTCAGTTTTCCTTAAGTTTTGGTCTTTGTTTTCACGGTTCGAAGCTCATTGGACGAGCGTCTGGACCTTCGGCGGCGATTCACGGGTAGCACGATGGCACGAGTACAGCGTTGAGGAGCCAGTCTGATTGTCGCGCTCCAGGAACAGCCAGCTACGGGAGACGTGCTCGTAGTAGTAGTACAGGCGGGTGGCCGGGGTCGATAGGATGTGGAGTTCGGCGTTTTTCTCCTGAATTGGCACTTTGGAGACACGATAGAAAGGGGCAATGACTTACAACAATCTCAAAAACACCATCCGAAAGCAGCTCACAACCCTGAGCCCGCTCCAGCTGGGCCTCTCCAATGTCCCGACGAAGCGAGTTCAAACGCCCCAAGGCATCGGTGTGGACCCGATTGGCCTGTTCCTCGGCCCTGAGGGAAGCAAGGACATGGGGCTCGATGCTGAGCTGGGTGCCGGATGACGACGCACGAAGAGCCATGACCACGCTCCGAAAGGGGTTAATGGAACCCGTTGATTATGGGCTTATAAGACAAAAATCGAAAATATCCAAGGATATGCAAATCGAAAATCGACAAATCAGATCAAAACAACCTTTAAAGAAACATATCCAAAATTGCCATACTGATTCAACCTCCGCCCCCTCAGGGGATCCGATCCGTGCGCAATCGCATTCGTTGACTCTCGTAGGACGTGGGTTCCTCGCGTTCCAGGGCCTTCCGTCGAGATTTGTTTCGACGCCAGGATCTACTGACTGATTGTCTTATCTTAGCCTTTACTACGTTACTTGCACCATGTCAGCACAGAAGAAGAAGCCAGCCGGGTGAGTTTACCTTCAACTGCACTTCGCCGTCACCTTTACCGTGTTCTCACTTCAGTAAGAAAGGCCCCGCCACCAAGGGAAAGGCACGTCTATCCATCCAACAGGAGCCCGATGACTCGAAGATGCAATCCGCGGCACCGACCGCGACAGCAGCACAGACTGCGGCTGTCGCCAAGTGTCACAACAACGCCCGTGCCGAAGTCGAAAAGTGGGCGAAGAGGGCGCTCGACAAGGGCATCCAAGGCCTGCGTGAGGAATTCGCAGAGCTGAAACGCTACGTGCCTCCAGATATGAGCGTGGCGACGTTTCAAAGTCACTGGGAAGCCGGGCGTAATCGGTACAAGGATGTGCCGTGCCAAGACAAATGTCGGATTATTTTGAAGTGGCCAGGGCAGACCCATGATTACATCCATGCCAAGTGAGTTTTATTGATTGCAAAATTGATTAGAGGCCGTCGTGTCGGTAGTCAATCAATATGGTATTGATTTTTTCAAAAAGTTATTACAGTCGATCAATACATTATCGATTCTTGCATTTCAATCGATATCGTTGAATCACCAATTGATACGTTATTGATTGGTACCGTCCGATCAATAAACTATCGATTTTTTCAAACCGATCAATACCATATCGATTTTCAGCTACGTCGCCACGCCCATTTCTGACAAACGCTTCATCTGTACCCAAGGCCCCCTGGACGCTACCGTCACCGACTTCTGGCACATGGTCGTCCAAGAGGAGTGTGACACGCTGATCATGTTGTGCAACATCAAGGAAAAGGGCATGGATAAATGTGCGCAATACTGGCCTCTCGAGGAGAAGGAGCAAAAGCTCTACGGCGACGTCGAAGTCATCAACACGTGTGTCCGCCCGTTGAATGCCGACGAACCGAGCATCAGGTTGAGCATCTTGACGGTTCGTTGGAAGGAGGACGGCAAGCAAAAAGAGCGCGAAGTCCGCCATTACCAGTGGATCGACTGGCCGGATCGTGGTGTCCCCGCGTGCCGTTTGACTTCCATGGTGCTTCTTTCGTACGTCCGTGGCACCAAGAAACCCATCATTGTCCATTGTTCTGCGGGTATCGGCCGTACCGGGACTATTGTCGCCATTGAATTCATCCTGGAGCGACTGCAATCGGGCATCCCGTGCGAGGCTATGGACGAGATTCTCAAGGAGCTCCGTAGCCAGCGGCCTTACTCCATTCAAACTGATTTGGTGCGTTTTCTATTTCTGGGTGTCAGTTTTAATGGTATGTTTTGCAGCAGTACCTCTACGTCCATCGCGTCATGCTGTTCTACTTTTTCGAGAAGTACAAAGTGGCCGTGTCTTCGGAGGAGTTGCAAGCCAAGTACAAGAAGTTCGTCGAGGACTACGACAAAGCCACCGCATAACCCATCAATTCATGTCTTTCTTGTCTTCCCACTAGGTTATACTGTCCCCACATGTGCTGCATAAAACATTTTCATGGCCATACTGACTCTTGCTAATAAAAACCTCTACCGCCTCCACTTCCGGCAAAGGCAAAAACTAAAATTTGAAATTCGACTCGAATCCAAACGTCATTTTTGGAGGAAAAACTAAACCCACAATGATGCATGATGGACATTGTTGTTTGTACGCGTAACTTTTGTATGTACAGCCTTTTTGTCACTGTCACGGCACAGACACCTTTGTGACTCGTTTTTTGTCGAATTAGCCTAGAAAGCTAACCACCTAATCGCATTGTCGATGGTCAGTGAATTCAGAGGCATCGAGTTTTTATGCTTGCAAATCAAGTTTTGACATCCTTTTCGAAGCGGATGCGCGGGATGGAAGGACAAGAGACTTTGTCCAGGGGTGAGCAGGTAGAAATGTGCTTTATAAGGGCATTGGGGGCGATAGAAATGGCAGATTCGGCTTCATTCGCCTTTTGCTATTTTACCTTTTTCGACATTTTGTAGAACTGCCATTTTTCTGCACTGAAATGTTTCATTTTCAAAACTTTCAAAAACCATGCCCTTAACTCTCAAGGGCCCCCCAAAAAGGCGGCACTAATTCATTCTACCATGGTTCCACGTGGGTATGAATACTACCCACTCTCAATGGGTTTCGTTAGCTGGTAGTCATCTTTGTCACCAAACCTAACCCGTTGCTTTGTTAATATTTCCATGCCTCGGAACCTAGCTCCTTCCGCCCTGCCTCCGATAAGATGGGGGAGTTATGTGGCCCGAGGGGATTTTCGGCTTTTGCAAAAATATCAAATATCAATGCCCTCGATAGCGTCATCCTTTATTTTTGACGCCATAAAAGAAGTAACAATATACCAAAATAACCCATTTCCTCATCACATTTTTGTCAATCCAACGGATTCCGACTGGACAACCTGTCTCCGGACACTCGCTACCTTGCTGGAAACACGTTTTTCCTGTGGCCATTTCACGTTTGTTTTTCCAGGCATCAAAATTTGCGCGTGAACACTGCCAAAACTCACTTTTTTGTGGACAATGCGTATTTTTGTACAGTGGAACGGCCTTCGAACACTGAAAAAAGTAAAAATATCTCAAATCGGCTTTGGTTTTTTTACTTTTCAGCAGAGATTAAGTAACCATGACGCTTAGCTGTACCCTTTTTGACCACATGGGATTTACTTTGAATTTTGTGAGCTTTAATCTGGGGCATTAGACATGCTTCGGCGCGGTTGTCGGCCAACTTTTGTTAATAAAAGTTGCTTTTAGCATTTTGCGATTTATGAAAGTATGCTTTTTTCTCACGTGGTTTTGTAGTCGTGAACGCGGGTAGTATCCGGTGGGGTTAAAAATGGCTTTTTCAGTCTTTTCAAAACTTCAAGTCAGTCAAAATGGCCCAATTCATGTCTCTCATCGCTGTCATGGCCGTTGTTGTCCCGGTCACGTTGGCCCAATACGGCGGTATCGGCGGATCCAGCGGTCTCGGCGGTGGTTACGGTGCATCTTCGTATGGCAGCGGCACTGGCGGCTATGGCTACGGTAGTCCGAGCCCCTATGGCAATACCGGCTTCGGCGGTCTGGGCGGTGGCCTCGGAGGTCTTGGCACTGGTCTGGGCAGCGGCCTCGGCAGCGGTCTTGGCGGACTTGGTGGTTTGGGAAGCTCTGGACTCGGGTATGAGAATGACCTTTATGGCTCCAGCGGACTCGGCGGTTACGGTAAACCATAAATCACATTTTAAACCATTCTAAACAAACCACTTCAGGTCTCGGCGGCCTCTACGGCCCATCTCGCCCTAACACCTTCCCTCTTGGCGGCGGTGCTACCCCTTACAGCTCCGGATCCTCCAGCCTCGGCGGCCTCTACGGAAGCGGTGGCCTCTCCCCCTACGCCGGAGGCCTTTCAAGCCCTCTTTCCGGCAGCCGTCTCGGAGGTCTCGGTGGCTACAGCGGTGGCAGCATCTTCGATCAGTACCCGTACAACACCCGCAAGTAAATGCCTTCACCGCTAAGCATTTGACGGCACTCACAGCCCTCTCCGCGTAGTTATCGGCGAGCTGTGGCTGCCGTCGGCATTTTGCACAAAACTCTGTTTGTAAAATATCGCTCGGTAAAAGCATATGGTGGTGACTCGTTAGCTTAACCCTTTTTGGTTTCAGTGTAACCTGTCTGTGTTATTTTGTGTTGAGATTATAAAAATAAACAGGTATACTTAACAAAGTAAATGTTGACATTTGATCAAAAAGCACTGGGTTTGGTATTCAAAGAGTGCAAAGTATCAGAACCTCATAACAAGCATTGAAAACCTGTCAAATCTTAAAAACGTTGTCATTTTTACAGTTCTCAGAGTTCTAAAATTAGCCAAAAACAACCAAAAGTACAGCAGAAAAACAACTTTCAGTGCCAAAACATGTTTTTTCAAACTATTCGCGGTGCACTCTTATTACAGACCACACATTTCGACACACTAATTTGCATAAACCACCCACAGAGCAGACATGTACTAACTTGTTTGATCATCATTACACTTTTTTATTGCAGTTGTCATGGCTGGTTGTCGCGGTTACAATAGCGTCACCATGGATGCTAGTGCAATGACTGTCTCAAATGTCTGTGACATTCAACAGCAAACTTCAAAAACAATACTTTATTTGCACTTCCTATTGTTTTTGTTATGTTCTCAACGGTAGCCGCTTCTATAATTTTTGGTTTTGTTATTGGAATTGTCGCAAAACGTGCTTGCAAAAATAAACTTTTAACAACTGTAACACCTGATCGTATGTTGTTATCTTTTATTTATAAATATTAAAATATTTTTACAGCCCCCAGTTGCCCAAATGACACAACCTGGTACATCTCAACTAATTACGATAATCGAGCTCGTTGCCTGGGGTTAGCCGCAATCCCAAGCAATCTCACAACTCCAACACAACTAACTGCAGTTTGTCAGGACAAAAATCCAGATGCAACACCGGCATCTTTACACAATGGGGAGGAACTTGAATTTTGTAAAAATCACTCGATGAATGGAGGCCTCAATGGGCTATACTTACCATCGGGGAAGGCATTCGCCGCTGCCAATTTCAAGAATTTGGATGGAATGACCGTTGACTTTCTTCCGTTCAACACTTCTGGGGGTACCACGACAACAAATTCGTTTTCTGTTGTGAGTCCGAAGCTGTCTCCAACACCTTTCGTGGGGTACATTTCCCCAGGCAAAGCGAATGTTATTTGTGCCATGTGGGCTACTTGATCAACTGTAATTGATTTTATGAAATATTTCGTATCTCAAGGAATCCTTTAACAATTGCATGTATAAAGTTTGCACGTTTTTTTTTGAAAACACGTTCGACCAATACACAGTAGACTGCAATTCAAAGAACTTCCAAGAATACATTTCCATAAAATCCTACGTGCCAACAATCATCACTACATGTTGATCGTCGTTGTCATGATGATTGTCTCGGTTACAGCATCGTCACAATGCAGTGACAGTGTCAACTGTGTGCTAAAGTAGACATCCAAACTTCAATCGCAGTTGTCGCACTTCCTTTTCAACAATGTTGCTGTTTTTGGCGGTATTATCATTTGCTCTTTTAGCTTCTGCTAAAGTCTGTAAGAACAAACAGTACACAACAGGTAAGACGTTTCCACTTTTGGCCATAATCAAAAGATTATTCCAGCCCCTCCTTGTCCAACTGACTCAACCTGGTACGTCTCAACATACTATCCAAATCGGCTTCGATGTTTTGGATTGAAGGGAATACCCAAAAATTTGACTTCACCAACTCAGCTTACTCAAGTTTGTCAAAGCAAACACGCAGATGCATTACCAGCATCTTTTCACAACGTTAATGAGCTCGACTTTTGTAGTGGAAAATCTATGGAAGGGGGCGTTACTGGGTTGTATCTGCCATCAGGAAAGACATTTGCAGCTGGAAATTTCAAGAACTTAGATGGCATGGCCACTGATTATCTTCCGTTTAACACTTCTGGAGGTACTACTTCGACGAATACGTTTATTCTTGGAAAACAGAAATTGGTTGCAACTGCGTTTACTCCGTTTGTCAGCCAACATGATGCGAATTTGATCTGTGCCATGTGGGCTACTTGATTTGAAATATTTACGTTTCTTACATTAACGCGATAAATTTTAAATGTCATATCTTATAGCATTGTTATTTTGTTTGTACGTTTAAGAATTTGAATTAATATTGTAATCAATGTTATTTAGAAAGATTCATTAAAAAAACATGTTTGTACAGACGTGCAATCATATTCCATTTCAATAAACACTTTATAACGGATTTTCTGGGAAAACCATAAGCCCCACTGACACTTCAAAAATTAATCTCATTTTAAAACGTTGAAACTTCTTGCACAGACCATTCTGAGGGCGTAGATGACGAATTTACTAATTATTTTCTATATGGGTGCCTTCTGAATCCGTTAGGCTCCAGAATCCGCCTGGCAGAATCCATAACACTTGATCCTACGTTTGTGGTATCAATCGACTGCCCACATTAAGGCGATCATTTTGACACCAGAAAGACTTGAATTGATTAACTTTAACAAAAGTTATACAGTGCCAAAGTAAAAAAAAAACGACAAGATCGCCTTTGGCGGTTTCTACCAGCCGGGGGAGGTACAAATACCACTTTTTTTTTACTTCCTATGGATAGAGCTATTAGAAAGGAACATTTTATTTCTTCAAAATTTTTCAGTTTTGAGTGGGGAAAGCAGTCAAAATGAGCAAAATCTTATCACTGATAACGGTTAATTACAAATTTTTTACGCATACAGCACAACTAAAAGATTCTGTGTTGTCAAAATGTTAATAATAAAAATATCTTTCAGTTTAGATAATTTAAAGCTTCAAAATTCCGAAATTATCGATTAGTTTGAAAATAAAGGTCAATTTCAAAAAAAAATTTAATAGGCGTGATTTTACGTTTTTAACTTCATTATCATCTTATAATATTCGTAATCAGTGTCATTTGTAATCAGTATTCAGGAAAAAAAATTTATGGGCAAAGGGTTCGAACCCCACGTTTGTGGTGCCGTGCACGCACGGTGAACTGGTTGCGGCTTTCGCGTGACATGCACATTCTGCGGGGTTCGACACTTTTTGGGTCATTTCTTTTTTCTGACACAGTAGTAACGAATTTTTTTACCGAAACGTTGTCTTAAATAATACATTTGCATTACATGCAAATTAGCGCGTTTTAAAAATTGTTTTTTTACTTAACCTTTATTTTCAAACTAATCGATAATTTCGGAATTTTGAAGCTTTAAATTATCTAAACTGAAAGATATTTTTATTATTAACATTTTGACAACACAGAATCTTTTAGTTGTGCTGTATGCGTAAAAAATTTGTAATTAACCGTTATCAGTGATAAGATTTTGCTCATTTTGACTGCTTTCCCCACTCAAAACTGAAAAATTTTGAAGAAATAAAATGTTCCTTTCTAATAGCTCTATCCATAGGAAGTAAAAAAAAAGTGGTATTTGTACCTCCCCCGGCTGGTAGAAACCGCCAAAGGCGATCTTGTCGTTTTTTTTGACTTTGGCACCGTATAACTTTTGTTAAAGTTAATCAATTCAAGTCTTTCTGGTGTCAAAATGATCGCCTTAATGTGGGCAGTCGATTGATACCACAAACGTAGGATCAAGTGTTATGGATTCTGCCAGGCGGATTCTGGAGCCTAACGGATTCAGAAGGCACCCATATAGAAAATAATTGGTAAATTCGTCATCTACGCCCTCAGAATGGTCTGTGCAAGAAGTTTCAACGTTTTAAAATGGGATTAATTTTTAAAGTGTCACAAAGGGTCTGGTTCTCTCTGGTTTTCCCGGACAATCCGTTTTATTTCGAAAAGAAATTTTGCATATAAGATGCGTCTCGTTATTTTTGGCATGTTAATTGTCGTGGTTACAGCATTGCTATAAATATTATGTAACAAATGTTTGCACAAAAATGTGACACCTACAGTATTCTGCAATTTAAGGAACATCCATTTGGACAAATAAATTTCGTAAACGCAGACGTGCCAACTTGTTCGGTGATCATTGTCATGGTTTGATCGAAGTTGTCATGGGACACTGCCATGGCTACAGCCGCATCTCATTGAAAGTGAGCGTGTCAACTGTCTGACATAAAAAACGAACTTTTAATGCTTTTTCACGCTTTCTACAAACTTCCGGTATGCTCTTGACGGTGGTTTTTACAGTTTTTATTCTTGCTTGTTTTACTATTGGTAAAGTCTGTAAAAACAAACTGTTGACAACCACAGCTCGTAGGTTTTCACAATTCTGTTTCATAATTAGCTCTGTCAAGGTGCCACTTTCAGCTCCATGTCCAACAGACTCGACCTGGCACGTCTCAAGCTGGTACGACAACCGTCTTCGATGTCTTGGGCCAAAAAGTGTACCGAGCAATCTGACTAGTCCTACCCAGTTGATTGAAGTTTGCCAAAGCAAGCATCCAGATGCACTACCTGCATCCATGCATAATGTTAATGAGCTTATATTTATCAAAAACAATTCTATGAATGGTGCAATAAGTGGACTGTATCTGCCATCGGGAAAGACGTTCACCGCTGCAAATTTAAAGAACTTGGACGGTATGGCAGTCGATTATACGCCATTCAACATTTCAAGCGGTTCATCATCGACAAACATACTCGTTGTTGTGAGTCCGAACATGAATCCGACCGGTCTCGTATCGTACATTGGACCTGGTTTGGCAAATGTTATTTGTGCCATGTGGGCTACTTGATGATAAGTGTCACATGTTTACCTCTAAAAAGACCTCTTCAAATAATAATATTTATTTGTATTTGCTGTTAATGGTGTGTTTGTCCAACTGTTTTGTAATTGCAACTATTTGAAAAACAATAAACCCAAAAACAAACAAGTAAGCAGTCGAATCACAGTTGATAACCTGATAAAGGCTACAAGCCGGGTTGATCGGTTGCATAATCTCAATGTCATAAACAACCCAAAAACCGATCAAAGTGCGCGGATACCAATTGTCGAAAGGGATGAATGTACAGATCGCCTCAGGTCGCACCGCAATCGACGGATACAATGACCACACAAAAACCTGCTATGAGAAAAAAATCACGTAACTTATGGGGCGAATCGGATCTATGAATGTTTTGATGGGCTTTAAACTTTGAAACTGGTAGGCGCACCTTAAAAAATGGGGATAGCGTTTGCCATTAAAAACCGTAAAATTACTTTTTTACCGCATTTGAGATTGCAAAATGCAACATTTAATAAAAATTCAGCACCAGACCCGATCGACCAATTTAAACAAACTCAAAAAGTTTTCACAAGTCCATATTTTGTTCTATTACAGTGTAACAGTGGCATGTTCACATGTTACTTCTATATGGTCAATCTGGTTTTTTAACATCACCCTGTCCCGTGGGAGAAAAAAGTGTTTCAAGATGACAACGGTTTCTCCGAACATGATGACTACACAACAACATTGTGGTCAAACCCATCTTCATGCGTTCCCGTGTGATTAATGCATCAGACTTTCATGGTAGTCAGATTGGACGTGCCTATAGCCGATTATAGGTAAGCCCTCGGCGTCCGCGCAGCCGCCATAATGGATGCACCGAATGTGGGCAACGAAATCCTCAAACCCATCCCTACATTGTCTGTCGCGATCCCCCAAAACCAAAATCAGTGATGTGAGATGCAATTTTGACGCCACGTCCGTTGTCTTGATGACCGCGACCAGCCGGCGGGGCTGCAGCCAGTTTTCTTGGATGATCGCCGACGCCCATAGAAGGCAGAGGCGTACGTGTCTCTCCTGCCTTTGTGAAACTGACGGGGTCGTCTTGCGCATCCTTCCTTTAGCCCTTTTATGGAAGTTGTCGATACTCGTGGATAAACCGGGGTTCGGATTTGAACGGATATTGACTAATTTTGGACTTTTTTGTAACTTTCGTGGTTTGTTATGCAAGTTCTTTACCAAAAAATAGGCTTTTAGAGCATGCGAATCACATCAATACTCCTGCCCTTCCTGGCAGCAGTATCCACCTTCGCAAAGCCACAGAGCGACAAAGTCTGGGACGTGCAAGCGCTATCTTCCTCTGAACATCGGCCATTATCTCGATCTCCAAACTATTTAAACAGTAAACCGACTAAAATTCGACTTGTTAACTATGAACAGCGCCAACTCGCCCAACGACAGCAGGAATCGTCCAAGGGCAAGAATGGCAGCAGCTACCTCGGCATGGTCCGACAGAAGATGCGTGGAGCGCCGACGCAGGTGATCAACACTGGCGTCCATCAGACTGGTGTTTTGATGGAGATTGGAGCGGCTTCGGAGCCTGAAGCTACCACTACGACTACGACAGTGGCACCGACTACGACTGCTACAACGACAGTGAAGCCATCAATGACCCTAGAAAAGCTGCCCGAGTTCGACTCATTGCATAAGGCTCGTGAGCTATTCGACATGCGCAAGGACGGATCACCGATCGCTCCCGTGAGTGAATTGGAGATCAAAGACGACCATCAGCTGTTCAAATCGATGATGCGGACGACGGTCAAGATGCGCGAATATCCAACCCAAAGTGGCATTGATGCCGATACGAATGACAGTGAAGCTGGGTCTTTTGACACGACTACACCATTGCCGTCGACGGCATCTTCGCCAGCTACCGTCGAGACGGTGACGCCAGTTCTACCCGTCAGCAACACTATCCCCGCTTTCATGACCCTCCCTACCTTCACAGCTCCGACATTCCCTCCAATTCCGCCACAAGCTAACCTAACCAACGGCCTCCCACCCTATCTCCCTGTCGGCGTCGGCATTGCCCCCGCATCTTCAACCACAGCGCCCCAATTCGAACAACTTGGCTGCAATTGGGACATTCTATCCAACACGTGCAAAGATGTCTTCGCCCTGGGCTGGTGCCTGGGATGCGAGGACTTTGGCAACGTCTTCCTTCACGATTGCCGATGCACAGCGCCATCCCCGAAGCCCAATGCGACTTCTACATTGCCTCCGGCGACTAGTTATGGTGGCAGTCTCGGCGGCCCGCCCCAGCCACCTCCAGTCCCGGAACACCGTGCCAGCGGGGCACCGACGGCACAGGTGCCTGGAGCTGGCTTCCTGCAGCAAAACAATAGGTTTTTCGGATTTGTGTAATGAACGGTGGTTGGAAACTTGTAAATAAAGGTTTAAATATTTGTAAATTGAAACTTAACATAAGAGAAAATCAAAACTTTACGACAAAACAAATCAAATGGGTATCAAGCGGAACCGGAGATCTTCTTCGAACGGACGGGCGTATGAGGCGCACGGGGAGTGGCACGGTCCTTGCGAGCTGTGACATAACCGTGGCGGAGGGTTTGGCCACGCTGCTGGGAGACGTCGACCGTCTGAAACCGAAACCGATGAATCAGATTTTAAAGAAGGGAAAGGTCAACCAACCTCGCTCAAAGCACTCAGAACTTTGACGACCTGCTCGCAAACCGGCGCCTTCGCTTGAGTCTGGAACACGGCCAACGTACCCTGGCTCTGATCAATGCGGCCGAGGATCTTCTTGTCCAACAGCATCTGGGCCAGCTTCTTCTCGACACGCTCCTTCGGAAGTCCGATGCGACGAGCAACATGGTCCATTTCGACGACCTTATATGGCTCGATGACGCGGGAGATCTCTTTTTCGAGCATCTTTTCGCTGAGCGTCAGGAATTGGGCCTTGACGACGGGGTCATCGTGGAGTTCTTTCTTGTACTTTTCGAACGCCTGAAGCCACAAACTTAACAAAAAATCAAAAAAACTTCCAACCGACCTCCAAAAACGTCTTCAACGTCCGCGTCTGGAAAGCCTTCGCCACCTCCGTCATGGCCAACAAATCAGAGCCACTGTACTTCAACGCCAGCTTCATCGCCAGCAAATGCTTGACCTGATCGGCTTCATTGAGGATGATCTTGGTCAAGCACATGTACTTCAAGGCACGTCGAGCTTCCTGCTTGTCATCGGCGGTGTCATAGTTCTCAAAGGCTTCGAAGAAGTAGGAAAAGCTCGTCTTGAAGTCTTTCTCGTCGGCGGCATGAAGAATTCCTGATTGCATATCGAGTGCGGCCTGTAATACAAAAGTGCACGGTTTTACATTGTTGTTTAATCATATGATTCTATTTTTTGACCGTGACGCAAAGCTGGGGTGATGTCGATTACGCTTTCGCCCTTTGCCTTGTCTTGCTTCCCACAGACGCCCAAAAAAGACCACAATAACATGCTACACGGATCTGTCTCGTGCTACCGAGGCCTTATCAGTACTGCTATACTATGCGGAAGCCTAATTCGCAGAAAACGGAACCACACGTCCGCTTTCTTAACTATGGAACATGGGGATGATCTTCGGTGGAAAAAAATGTGTCAATGATAAGGAATGGGGGCAATAGGGCGGCCTATGGAGTCGAAAAGTATAAAAAGAAAGGCCAAATGGCTGTTTCCAGAAAGTTTATCGCTCGAATTGTTTCCTATTTTCCTTATTTGATCAAATTTCAGCCTTTAACTTCACAGACCACAAAAATGTCCAAGGCCCTCATCGCTCTCTTCGCCTTCGTGGCCGTCCTCGCCGTCACCAATGCCACGGCCATCCGGAAACAGAACCCCCTCATCACTCAAGTCAAGGGCATCGAATGCAGCCTCTGCCAGTCACTTATCAGCGGCTTGGAGAATGTGATCGAAGGCGACGAACAGGACATCATCAAGGAGGCCAACGCTGTCTGTGACAGCATTACGTTTGGTGTGGACATGCTTGATGCCATTTGCAAGAACATCGTCGACCAGGAGATTCTCAAGGTTGAGGATGACATCAAGAACAAAGAAGACCCGCTTAAGGTTTGCCAGAAGATCGATATGTGTTAATTAAGGCTGATTTTGGTGTTTTTGGGTAATTGGGGTTAATAAAGTGTCGTAAATTGACGTTTTTCTTTGGACTACAGTATCAAAAAAGGCTAGACCGACCTATTTTGGATAACTAGGATTAATAAAATGTAGTAAATAGACCACCATTTTGGATATGGGCACTAATAAGGGAACGTAAACGCCACTTTTGGGTTTTTGGGTGCACTACAGTATCACAAACGGGTAAACTGACCTGTTTCTGCGGCGAAAGATAGACAGCATTGGCAGTCGAACGGGCCGAAGCCAGCGCCGTCCGAGCTCGGCTGAGATTGGTCAGGAAGAACATGGCCTTGCTTTCCTCCAGTTGGACATCGAGGAGGACTTCTTTGTCGTCGATTTTGCGGAGGGCTTTGGAGAGGACGCTGACTAAAATGCAGTTTTTGACATTTCAAAACTCATTAACCACCCTCAAAAACTCACTAAGCTGACTGGCTTCCGTGTACTTCCCGATATCATTCAACAGCTTGATCAACCTCGCAGACAAAGCCTGACTCAGATAGACTCGATTGGTCTTCTCGGCCCAGGCGATGCAGTCCTTGCAGAGGTCGACCTTGACTTGCGGGTCCTCGTCGATGGTCAAACAGTAATCGACCAAAGTTCGGACAATCTTGCTAGCCTTCGCCGATCCAAGCAATGTCAAATGCGGCCGGACTGCGAGGATGACTCCACGAAGCTCTGGAAACCATCACATCATTATAAAAATTGAAAAATATATATAAAAACGACTAACCTTCGGTATTTTTCTCAAGCGAAAGCCGCTTTCCGAATTCGAGGATACAATCCTCACGGACCTTCTTCTCATCATCATCACCGACGTTGAACGGTTTCCCAAGCAGCTCCGTCAAAGTAGCGAGGTTTTTAGCCACAATGGGGTTGGGCGCCGACGGCGATTTGGCCGTAGCAACGACACTGGACGGCGATTTAGCCGTGGCAATGGCGCTGGACGGCGAGACCGGCGTCCGGGACGACACGGCAACGGGCTCCTTCACGGAAGCAGGGGATGCCATTCTAGGAAAGTAGAGAAGATCCGAAAAAAGAATGGATGTAAGCTTTGTCGGAAACTCGAAAGTGTGGAAATTTGAAAAAGTGGACGGCTCGGGGCGGGTTTATTTGTCATCATTTTCGAAAATGCAAATTTTCAATTCAGGACCCATTCCGTTACACATGTTATTTTTTGTTTAGGTTCTTATCTACTGTTGGGTCGACATTTTGAATGAATATTATTTTTATTATAAAAAAGTGAATTTTTATCAGAATACATTTTGCTGACATTGTCGAAAAATTACACCTAACCGTAAGTCATTCAACCTAAAAATAACTGTGTTTTCACATTATGCGTAAAATATATTTTTCTATCTAGCTGGAAAACAATTTAGAGTAATACTGGTTGCATAGTTCGCTATTAACAAATTAAGTTTTTATAATAGTGCATTGCGTGCACGCCCGACTGCCCCCAATTGTGGTCCCGTTTATGCGAACCCCATCCGCGCGCGCAGAACGGTTTTTTCAAACGCGCTCGTTCTTTCCCTGCTTGTTGGGTCGGCTGTCACTTCGCGCTTCTTTTTTCCAGCTTTTGAACCTTCAGTTACCCTTGAAACCACCTTTCCTTCACTCTTGTAACTGTTGGCAAAGTTGTCGATAAGTTTCTGAAGCTTTACCCGCGAAGCTGATGCCAGCCGAGTTCCGTTTTCCATGGCGTAATCAAAATCCGTTATTGTTTCACCCCAATTCGCTCCCCTCTCTTTTAAAACCCCCATTTCCAGCTCCACCATGACCTCCACCGGCCCCCAACCCTTCTCGAACCGCGGCAAACCTCTCGCCGAGCTGGACCAGTACCAGGATGAAAATTTGCCCGAGGGCTTTGCCAAATGTAAGTCGCTTTCCATCAATATTATCGCCCCATCATCAGTTTCACTTTCAGTGTATTCAAAACTCCCCGCCGACGCCGAGATGAAAGCCTGCTACGAAGAGTTAAAGACCGAAGTGCTCGTGCTAACTCGGCAGTTGCCCCAGCTCAAGGATTCCCAAGGCAAGGACTGCACGAAGCAAATCATCGGTCTCCACGAGCAGCTGCGAAAGGAGCGTCTCGAGCGTGAAAAGCTAGAGGCTCGGATCGCTGAATTGGATCGGCGTCCGCGGATTAGCGAGTGGAATGTGGGTTTTTATCTTTTTAACCTTTTTGGACGAATTTTATATATAAATTTCATCATTTCAGGACGGCGAGACCTCCATTGTCAGTCAATTCACCCTGGACCGTGAATCCGCTCGTCGTGTGGCCGAATCCGTCCGAGGCAACAACGATTCGGACAACTTCAAGAGCATCCACGAAGACCAGTGCCAATCGTTGATGAATGAAGTCGCTGGTTGGAAGGATCGCTACGAGGACATCGCTTACGCGTACGAGCAAGACAAGGCCCGTCTTCTCCGTGAGAACGAAGCTCTGATCGCGGAACTCGCCAAAGTGAAGGCCGAATTGAACGCCAACGTGGCCCAACTCGCCGAAGCTAACGACAAGCTTGTAAAGAACACTGAAGCCCACGAAATCGAGATGACCGAGTACAAGAAGACCGTCAACAACGTCCCCAGTGCTGCCACCCAGGAGCTTGAAGAACGCGTAGCCAAGTTGTCTGCCGAAGTAGCTGGGCTCAATGAAGACGTACTGAAGCGGGATAAGATCATCCGTGGTTTCAAAAAGATCTGCGAGCGCGCTTTGAACAAGGGAAACCAGAATGAGGATGAGGATGGTGCCGAGAAGGATCTGAGGAAGGTCTTGGTTCGAACCCTTTACGCTACGTTTGACTTGTTGGATGAGTTCTGGAAGCAGCGAACGGCCCTTGTCGAGGAAGTCAAGGCCTTTGTGGAGTCGGGCGAGGAGACTGGCCGGTACAGTACTATCAATGATAAGGTTGGTTGACTTTAAAAGTTGTTTGAACAGTCTTAATGGTGTCTTTCCAGCTGAACAAAGACCGCGAAGCCCTCGAACGCCAACTCGTCGACATGACCTGCGATGATGACACGTCCATTTCGTCATTCCATCCCCGTTATGAGGCGACTGCCGAGTGCAGCATCGACCTTGTCGTAAGTTAATGCCATTTTTAAACCTTTCCATCTTACCATTTTCTTATTTCAGGGCAACAAGTCCATGTTCAACAGCACCGCCGAAATCTCCGACCTCCAGTACGTCCAGCGATGCTACGCCGAGCTGAAGGAAACCTGCCAGACGCTCTTCTCCCGCCTCCAAGCCAGTGCCGACTTCCTTATCAAGCTCACCGCTGCCCTGCAAAACAGCACTGACCCCACTTCCCTGGCTTTGTTGAAGAAGATCCAAGCCCTCAAGCTCAACGTCACCATCAGTGACGCCAGCGTTGCCCTGAGCAATGCCAACGAAGCCGAGCGGTCGATGAATGCCACGATTGAGCGTTCCATGCGGGCATCGATGGCTTCGTCCTCCTACTCTGGAATTCCGACTCTTCGCAGTGAAACCGCCGCAGATAATGCGGCCTCGAAGGGCAGGGTCGTTGAATTGGAGAATCAGCTGGCCGAAATGGAAAGAACAATGGCCGAGGTTAGGACTGAGCTGTCCGTCAAGACCAGCGAGGTTGAAACCCTGCAAAAGAAGCTCGAAAACTACAAGAACGATGTCACGAGCTTGGACCAGCTCTACGCCGAACAGCGCCGTGCCACCGACAAGGCCGAATTCGAGCGCGATGAACTTCGGGCCCAGTTTGCCGTGATGGAGGAGAAGCAGGAAGTCGATGATGGCAAGACCCACGAAGCGCTTGTCGAGGCCCAGAAGCAGCTCGAAGACTTGATTGAAGCACAGAAGAATCATCAGGCCGAGGTTGTCGAGATTCAGAATGCGCTGTCGGCCGCGAAGAAGGAAGCCGCTACGATGACGAGCACCCTTCGAAAGGAGCAGTCCGAAGTGAAGAAACTGGCCGAAGAGCTGACGCAGACCCGTAAGAAGTACGATGAAATCGCCGCCGAACGGGATATGAAGTCGCAGATCGCCGAAGCCGCCGAGAAGAAGCTCCGAACTACTGTGGATCAGCGTGCCCGTGAACACGAGAAGGATTTGGCCAAGCTTCGTGGCGCGTTGGAGAAGATGACCCAGAGCTGTAACAGCTATGACGCGTATTTGAAGGCTGTCGTTGCGAAGGCTTTGAGCAGGGATGACGATGAAAAGTGAGTTGACTTCTGACTTCTTTGTACCTGTCTAATTGTCGTCAATTTCAGCGCCGTCATCGAACTCCCCGAATGCATCGACGAATCCGTCCACAACACCATCCTCAACGTCGTCTCCGCCCCGAAGAAGCTCGAAGCCGTCCAAGCGATCATCGACGGCTTTGACAACCTCACCACCCATGATCACGACACCACCATCATGTCGGATCCTGCCTCTGGCGATGTCCAAGTCACCGAAGTCATCGAACGTGTCTCGAAGTCCAAGGACGTCGCCAACAACCTCGTCCAGAGCCTCAAGAAGCTCATCAACGAGCCCAATCTCTTCCCCTCCTTCGCGACCAGGCTCCTTGAATGGGCCCGTGAGAACCGCGAAACCCTCTTCGCCGTCCTTGCCCATTTGGAGGCCGTCAAGGCCAAGAACGAGAACCTCGTCTCGACCATCATCAATGAAATGCAGGAGATCAGCACAGTCCTCCGTCAAGCCGATCAACTTCGCATGCCGAAGAAGCACCACCATCATCGCAGTGCCAAGGGCAATCGGGCTGTTCAAAAGCAGCAAAAGTAAGCTCACAACTCCCTGTAACTAACACCGATCCAACTTTGTATCATTTAACCTTGTACTTATTATTTTTCTTTACTCTTCTGATCCCATGAGATAAACTGTATCTACCAAACTTGTTTCATCTGATTAAAATGTCGATCTGAATTTGTAATAGCTTGAGCATGGAGGTCCTTTTCTTCGGCAGGGGCGACAGTGGCGCTGTCAAAACGTATTTGGTGATAGGTGAAGTATAGAAAGGCGGCGAAAATGAAAGTGCAATTTGCCTGAAAAACCGTATTTCGGCGTTATCGATGTTGAAGGGCCTACCGTGTTGTAAAGAACGTTGTCAAACACAGTGTTTGCCTGCAGCTTCGGGATAAAATGTGCCAGAATGGATAATAACCCAGATACCAGTAGGCCCAAACATGAGGCAACAATGATCGGCATGCCAAAGCGTAATGTTCTGATGTTCTCCTGCACTTGGTACCGGTGACTTAACACGATGATGCTGCGATCATTGATGTGCTTCAGCTTTTTGTTAATGCGTAGGCATATGCATAGGGTCTAAAATAAGAGCTGTTGTTGTTTGACGTAAAAGCAATGAAGCAAAGAGCGACACTTACAAGGGCACATGAAATGTACGAGGTGTAATAAATGGCAGCAAGTATGTTGAAGTCGATGTTGGCTATAAGTTTAATTAACTCATTTACTTATATCATCAATTTAGAATCTAGAACGTTTCGAAATGCGTAAAGTGCAAAGGGAGGGGCGGGGGTACGTAAGGTGCGATGTTATCAGTACAAATTCGTTATTCGTGTTATTCAAAAAGAGATAGAGAGGACGTGGAAGTGAATTTTGCAAAATCGTCCCAAGGGCCTTTACATTCGTGAGGTTCTGTGAAACTGTTTTACAAACTAGAAAACCCTGAGGACATTAGGCAGTAACTCCATTCCAAGTGCATGATGAACTCATAACTCTTTTATAAGTACGAAAGGAATGTAGTTTGAAACTCACAAAAGTTCCAACAGTAAACATCAAGGACACCCGAGGCAAAGATAAGGGTGAAAATGATGAAAATAGGCCTCTTTGCGTTAGTGTGTCGTTCATAAGTCCGATAAAACTTCGTCGCTGTAGTTCTTTCGATCGCAATTGTGATCAGTAATGCCAAAACAAGGCCATTTGCGAATGAAACGGCGGGTCTAGCAACAAACAGCATTGCTTCCAAGGCAGGGCCGTCGGAGTACAGACTAATGACATACAAGGCGTTTACTATTGATGAACAGATGGAAAACGCTATCAGTGATACGAGTAAGCTCATCAGACATAACCTAAATCAATTGCAATTACACTATTAAATTCGATTTTTGACAGTCTAGACAAATAATGGCACTTTTTTGTACTTTTGACCTACCAAAAATAAACATGTGTTGTAGCTTTACAGTGATACGTCTTGCCAATAGCTCGCCCGAACAAAAACCCAGTACCTATCAAACAGATTGTCGTGATTCCGAAGCAGATATACTCGGGCCACATGTTAGTTAAATGAATAATAGCCATGAGTGTTGTAAACTGTTGAACGTAGAAGGGCTATGCCTGAAATATCATTAGTCGTTATTACGTGGCGTGTATAAAAATCGGATTGCACTTGTAATGTAATAAAAACTACATGAAATACACTAAAAAAGATGGGGACCACGTTGGAGTCACCCTCTGGGCATTCCAAACGACGTGTCAACGATTAGGTAATAAAAAAATTATGCACTCAAAGGGGGCGTGTTACACCTTTTAAAAGTGAGTTATGCCAGACAAAATAATTATGGTAAATCATATTTTATAGAATTATCAAGTTTAACAATATTAATAAGGTAAAGTCTATCTCTCAAGATAGTTCTAACCCCCAAAGTGTTAATCTTATGATTCTGTTTTCTTTTGTAGTAAAAAAACTATTTAATGTTACATTCAAAAGCAAACAACACTTTTTAAAATCACACTAATAAAAATAAAAGCCTAATAATAAGTTTTACCTGTTCAAATGTGTAGAAACATAACTGTTTGGTACTTTTCCCAAAATGACAGAGTACAGTCAAGAATCGGCCGAAAACATCAAAGGAACTGTTACCACACGTAGTTATTAATGTGATTTAGGTCAATAGTAACTCGTGGTTTGTCTTTAACACGTAAATAAGTTAAAGTGCCATATCCTTATTAGGGGCAAATTCTTTGTTCAACAGTGGTATGTACGTAAATGTTGAATGAGCATGCTTTAAATTATATATAAGCTGGTTAGGGACCTACCTATAGGTAGCACATAGGTAGCACTAATCTTTTCTCTGCCAGCTTACCGTTTTCAAAATACAAATGAAATGGTACTCATTGTCACACTTTTGTTGTCGTATTTGGTTTCCAAGCTTTCTTAGAATAGCATTTGACTGTAAAATTGTATCGGATTTACATTGTGAGGTTTGTGAGGTATAAAATGGCATTTGTCTGACTTGAAGTTCTGTAGAAAGGGGTTATTAGCTTAAATGACCAACAAAGTACGACTTATCAAAAGCAAAAAGTGTTTCTTGCCAAGTTTTAGGCTATACTTTACTGTAGTTTGACTAAAACCTCAAATTTGGCCACATTTTGAGTTTAAATACAGATCGTAAGTGCCTATTTTAAGTTTTATCATACTGTTAACTTTGCCATTTCTGTGTTTTACCCTTTAGTCATCACATTATACTTGCAATGTTGACTCAACTTGGAACGGTTCCATTGGTGACTCCAAAAACTGTAATATGTACATTAATCTTTTCAGTTTTATTTTCCCAAAAAACCGAAATCTAATGCAAATGCATACAAATAGGTTTTTTTGTCCTTTACTTCACGTCGTTGCTAAATTTCGATTTTATCATTGAAAGAAATCAATGACCCGAAGCACACAAAGCGCAGCCAGCCTCCCGAAACCAATGAATGCTCCAGGTTGGTTTGCACAAACATCTGTGAGATGCAGGCTACTAAGAAAAAGGGGGTGAAATAACAATGCGAGTCATGATGGCTTGCTTGCATTTGCGTTTATTTTTTCCCTCCTTTCCTCCTCGAAATAAAAAAAATCATGATATGGCGGTGTGTCATGCGGCGCGTCCGTCATTTTTGTTGCTATTGTTTTATGGAGGAGAGGTGGCGGTGACGAAGCTGCCCTGTTATTGCTTACAAGTAAGGAGCTACAAAAAGACGGGCACAGTGCCGGAAGGGTCTTGTTTTTCTGATTGCTATTGCTACAAAAACTGTTTTGTTTGTTTTGCTCGGCTGGTGCGGTTTTAAACTTCCGGAATTGCGTGTATTTGTCCTAAACTAGTCAAAATGACAACCCGAGCCCCGATGAATCCACTTTTTGATAATCACTGTACTACGAGGACGGTGCTATCCTTTGAACAGCCGGATTATCGAAAGGAAATTATGGTTCTTCACGGAACACCGGCGCCAGGCAGGCAGAATTTTATTGGATTGGAGGGGCATGCAAGATTAGTGGAAGCTGAAGCGGTACAAAATGTAAGTTTATAGCAATTATAATTGCCAAAATGTAACCAAAACGGTTTAGGATCCCGAAAAAGTCACAATCAATGGCAATGTTGTCCGAATTAAGCCCCTTCCACAAGTGCCTCAGGCAACCTGGGCCGTTTTGACGTTAGAAGATGAATCTGAAGACGAAGATGCATGGACTTATACTGTAACTAGTAAAATATTGATTTCGCCTGAACAATTGAAGTGATCTTTGTTTTAAATGATAATAAATGCTTGTAAATTTTGTAATTATGCATAAAAATTTGAATACTTGCATTCTTGGGTCAAACAGAAGGGTTGACGGTCACTCCTGGTTCGCCTGGTTGTCGTTGGTGGTCGTCCTCTGCTCTGCCCTTCCTCAAAGTCATGGTTTCCATTGCCCTTTCGGTGTCCTTTGTCAATGGCATGGTGCCATTGGCATTGATCGTTGTGCCGATTGCTTTTTGTTCGGTATGTTTCTTGTTTCAACTTTCTGAATTCTCATGTCATTCTACTGCCCTTCCAGACAAAGAAGCAAAGCCAGAAGGCCACATCCACCCACCACCACCGTCGAAAGGGAGAACAAGACCCCGGTGCAACTCGGGATAAGCGGCGATCGAAGAGTCCCGCCCTGCCGCCGAAGTTCGATGAGGTCAACATGGGTTCCGAGCGTGGCCAGAATATATCGGTCGCCGTCACCCATGTCCACACGAACCGCAAGAGTCGCCGTCAAAAGAAGGCTCCTAAGTCAAAGTCCGTCGAACCTCAGCCAACGACCAGTGTGGGAACTTCTGAGGACCCTTATAAGAGACTAGCATCGTCTTCGTCGGGCGAGGACGAGGAAGGCGAAGAAGATCCTAACTCGGCGCAGCCGATGCCTTCCAGCTCCAGGACAGGCGGACAACAACAACAGACACCACCGCCACCTCCACCTCAAGCCACTCCAAATCCATCTTTTTCGAGAACATCCACGAAATTAAAATCCGTTGAAATGGATAGATGGATGGCCGAAATAAAGGCCGATAGGGAAAAGGAGAAAAAGACTTAACTATTACTTTTTTTATTTTCTAATACCGGTAATAAATGCAAACTTTGTGCTTTGTTCTTTCTTTTTCTAACGCTACATGGCTCGTTTTGCATAAGTTTTTAACATTTCCTGTCCCTTTTTCAGTTCCATCATGCTTATTACCCTCTGTTTACTCAGTAAAATAAGGCTAGCCGAGCCACCTGTGGAGAGGCGCATCCTGTCGGCACGCTCTTTCGCGCATCTGCAAACTTTATTAGAAACTGATACCTTCGGTCGGCATCCAAAGCGACCGGAAGTTCCGATTAGGCGCACTTTCGGCCTCCTTCGAGACAGTCTGCCCTGAAAAGCGTGCCCGAGTGCGGTACCATCGCCGTCTACAGTAGTGTTGTATTGCAATGTTTGCCAAAACCGCTAATGGAAGCTAAGAAGGGTGTGGCTGGCGCTCGACATTCACTGACCGTTGGATTACAATGGGAAGACGATATGAAACAAGGTGAAATGGATTAAGCTAACTTATACCACATTTTGTATAAGGATTTTCAAAAACATTTATAAAAAGTAAAAACAAACGTTTAAATTGGATCAGTGATAAACATAGTATTGGTTAAAAAAATTAAGAAGTAGAGAAAAGGCTTCAGTTTCGAAACCATCTCAGGCATTACATATTCCTATCTGTTTTAAAACTGTCAATCAAATGCAAAGCCGTGATCGTTGCAGTGCCATGTTGGCATTTTGTTCGTAACTGATAAAAGATGCAAACTGAGATTCACCCACTTAAAAGCCGCGTCGATTGATACAAGTGGGTTTGCTTTAAAAGTCAATAACAGTGTAGCCATACAATGAACGACAAACAGAACTCAACGTAAAGTGGCTTTATTAACAGTACTTGGTATGTAGCAAAATTCGCTTTCAAAGCTAACGCGTGCGCGGCGCCCACTTGAATGCGCTTCATCGAACAACGAACACCTTTGCGCATTTCGCGGCTTTATCATTGTTGACAAAATGGCGACAAGTATCAGAAGAAACTGTTCTGACGAATATAAACTGTTTATAGGATGAACTTCCGAATCCTGATGCAAAAGGTGATCTTCGCATCCATCATTTTACGAATATAGATGTGGTTTAAAGCAAAATTATTAAAGTTTGTACTGCAAACAATTGAATTTAAAAAAACATCAATTTTGGCCCTTAAAACATTTCAGCGGAACAAAAATGTGTCCGACGTGATTATCTCATCGAGTTTTAAAGCGTATTGGTTACAAATATTAGTTATCTTCAAAGAATTAGCAAACTGAGAAAATCTAATACACTAAAATCACACTTAAAAGTGCGAAAAAGTAAAATAAAATGGCAAATCAGCAAAATGCGCAAACGAACAAAACAGTATTTGTTAAGCAACGTCTAAATATAAATGTCAAAAGACAAACTGCAGCTGCAAAATGCCCCCATGAAGTTACAGGTCATCCACCCCCGTCGGCACCCTACTTTAGCGCATCTTACTAAGCTAATAAGAAACTGATACCGCCTGTCGGCATCCAAAGCCCATCGGAAGTTCCGATTAGGCGCACTTTCGGCCACCTTCGAGACAGTCTGCCCTGAAAAGCGTGCCCGACCGCGGTACTATCCCCGACTACAGTAGGGTTGTATTGCAATGTTTGCCGATAGCGCTCTCGGCTAATGTAAGCTAGCTAAAGAAAGGTGTGGTGGGCACCCGACTTGGTCTGACCTTTGGATTACAACGGAAAAGGCGACATTAACCGAGGTAAATCGGATTAAGAAAACTTATTTCACCCCTCGTGCTGCAGCAACAGTCTACGCCGTGATCGGGCCGAAATCTTGACGTAACTTGAGAAGTCATTCTTCTATAGTATGCAAGAATAAATACATACCATCGCCGAGATTGCAACGGCGAAATCAAAATAATAAAAAAGGTGAAAGAGAAAGGGACGGACGAGGTTGAATTGTATCGGATTCAACTTTGCATTGAAAAAAGAGGACTGTAACGAAGAATCACAAGATAGGTAGGGGTATCTGTGTTAGATGTATCGGTTGGGGGTAAGTTCATTCGAATCAAAGGTTGAATCGGATTGGGGCAGACAGCCGAGAAGTTCGTGTTTTTGCGGGTGGTTCTGATTCATGACGGGATGGGTGACACGACACCCAATCGGAAGCAGGGGTCCGCCTTCGGTTTACTGTGTTTGGGGAAGATGCTACCTGGCCCCTCGAGATCCCGAGGCCCTCGAAATCCCCGCGTCGATTGAGTCAAGTGGTGGATGGTCCTGCTGCCGGGATAACTGTGTTGCGACTGACGACGATAAAGCGACCTCATCAAGAGCTTGCTTCTCCCTCCTTCGTTAACAGTAAACTGTAGCGATGCAGCGTCCCCACTCGAAAATACACTTTAGGACGCGCCTTTTTTCTTGTCTTAGACAAACTTTAGCCACCCCACCGCACCAGCCAGCCAGCGGATACGATACATCCTCCGCACGCGGTCCGCCCATTAGCCCGTGCAAGCTCGAGAGATTCATTCCATCGGTATTCTCTCTCGAGTGAAAAAAGAAGTCGTCGATGAGTGATCATTACCAGCACTCACTTTAGTTGAATTAATCTTCACTTTGGAGAGAGGACGCCGACAGTGTTCACCTCGGTCATCAGCTTCCAAGTCAAGTCCGAGACGCCTTCATAGTGCCACTCAAGTATGCCATCGACTGGAGTGGCGTTGTTGCTTTCCCCTTTACTCAATGTAGTCTCCTAGCTAGCACCTCTTTTCGTGATCATCACTCACTCCAACACGAGATGATAGGAATCTTGTTCGAAGTTCGAGTGTGTCGGCGGCAAAGTCAAGGACGGAAGAAGACAAGATGATCGCCACGCTTGAAAGGTGTCCATCTCGAGTAGATACCCACCCTCAAGAGAATCTCGACTTGAATCTTCTGTCCTTGAATCATGAGTGCCCTTGTTCATCTAAAGCCTTGGCTGGAGTGGAAACAATATGCGTGGAAGTAGTCGTTGACACCTTTTTGAAAATGTAATCGCTACATGGCCATGTTCACATTTTCAGAATCCGCTAACCTTTGGCTACAATTCCAAGATAACTATTGCGGTGAATCGCGCCAATTGAAACGGCTGGGCATGTTCAACGCGATGAATGCAGCAGCGTTTGCTAGTGCTGTCGCGGCCGCTGCGGCGACAACAAACTCATCGGTGACTTCGGCAACTTCTGCCGTGACTACGACGCCGGGGATGAACAATAATAATGATAATCAGAATCAGCAGGCTTCAATTAGTGATATCAAGTGAGTTGAATGTTAACGATCTCTAAAGATGGCCACTGGCAGAGCTAGAAGCCGCTGCCACTGACCATCGGCCACCCACCGTGAAACTAAGTGTCTATGTCAAGTGTTGCTTTCGGCTCGAAACAACAGCAGGGTGCAACAAGCCCTGTCGAGTTCAAGCACTTCCGATATGAAACAATTCCCCTGCCATACAACAATCAAGAGCTGCCTTGAGTGGCGCCAACAAGACCACGCTGACATCAGTCAAAAGAAAGAAGCCGTGTGCGCAAAGGGGAAAGCGATCGAATTTCCGAGACGAGCAACAGAGGGGCGGCTTACTATAGAAATAGAAAAATATTGGGGCCTAGATCCATCTTGTTGGCAGACAGATGTCACCAATTCGATGGATGTAGTCACTCCGACTCTATACACCGTACTTTTTTCCCAATCTAAAGATTTAACGAAACCAACTTTGCAGGTGCGACTTCAAACCCGAAATTATCGACAGTAGCGGGGTCACGGTATCGCAGCACAACGGTATCTACGGCACGACTGGGAATCCGAGTTGGGCTGAGCAGTTGCCACTATTGGGCGGTTAGTTTCTACTTTCTATCTTATCAAACGTTCAAAACTCTAATTCCAGGCTACACCATCGACGGCACCGCAACGACTGGCAGCCATCCAGCCGCGGCGTACATGTATGATCAAAGTTCAGCCTTCAACGCAGCAGTCGCAGGCAACAACTATCTCCCGGCACATTACGGCTACGGTATGCTACAGACGGACCCCTTCGGCGCGGCAGTGGCAGCCGCGGGTCGGAATGATAATCTACTGAACATGATGTCGGGAATCAATGTGGATAAGGACACAGAAAGCGAGAAAAACTGTGCCGGATCAGCAAAGGAAAGCCTGGACGATGAAGCCCTCGATGAAGAGGAGCAAGTTGGAGCCGATGGAAAACGGAAGAAGCGGAAGCGGAGGGTGCTGTTCACGAAGGCGCAGACATTCGCTTTGGAGAGGCGGTTTAAATGCCAACGGTATCTGAGTGCGCCTGAACGTGAACAATTGGCACAGACTATCAATTTGAGTGCGACGCAGGTCAAAATTTGGTTCCAGGTTAGTGGTTTTACTGATCGGGGTTGGAATTGGAGTCGAAAAAGGTGGTGATCATTGAAAATTTGTCGATAGGTTCGGCGTTTTTATTGAAAAAGTACCATGAAAAACTGTTCTGTGTTTTTTGTGTAATGTGTAAGAAACATTTTTTGTGACAACTGTGGTCACAGCGTGTCTTACACATTACACAAAAACACAGAACAGTTTTTCATTGCACTTTTTCATGAAAACATCGAACCTGTCAACAAGTATTTCATGATCGGTACCTTTTTCATCGCAATTTTGCACAAAATTCTTTTTAAAACTGACTTAACGACAACTAATACCTATACCATTTCCAGAACCACCGCTACAAGACCAAGAAAACCCAACAAGACCGCAGCGGATTCGCAGCCGCCAATCTTCTAACCCCAGTTGACGGCTCCGCATCTGTCGCCACAGCTTCTTTCCCTCGTCGAATGCCAATGCCCATGCTTGTCGGTGATGGCAAAAACCGCGTCCCCGACTTTGGTATTGCTGCCTCCATGCCAATGACCTTCGGATCCAACGGATATCTCCCCTCCGCTTCCTCCATGGCCGCCGCTGCAGCAGCTTCAGCATCATCCGGTCTACAAAACAATGGAGCCCACTTCAACTCTAACTATTACATGTCAAATGGATGGTGGCCTCACACATAATAGCCATTTCAACACATTCTAAACCCTTAACAAAACCGCCAAAAGTGCACTCCTCCAATATAATGCTCAAGTGAAAATTGATCACATTTTACAATAGTGACTTTTCGTTCAACCATTTCTGGGGCTCAAATAAACCAGGAATGTTATTCAAATCCAGGTTTTGCGACAAAGTCAATCAGTTTATGTATATTTAACTATATTACGTATTCGTCATATTAGTGGTGGATCTCGAGATCATATCAGTTAAAGTTGAAAATAAAACTGTAAAACTTTATGATCGATGTTTGATATTGTAGGGATTACAAGTTTAGCACGATGTCAATACGTAACTTGATACCGGCGCTTCCAAGCGTGTGACTGTGCAAGGTTTTGTTTGTTCATCGATGTTGTCAGCGGATTTTCGCAGCTTACAATGTCGGAATTAATGTCCGATCTGGGGGTAAGAGGTACATATGGGTGTGGCTGACTTGGAAAGAGGGTCAGGGGGTTATGCTAACAGAGATGAACTGATAATTGGTAGGGTAAGCGTTGGGTAGCAAATTCACTAAATAAAAAAGTATGACCTTTGCGGGACTACCTAAAATGCGGCAACGGCAGCGGCAGCGGCACCTTATTCGCGGCAGGTTTTTTGGGTGGCGGCAGCGGCAGCTGCCGCGATTTTTCTCCCGCTGCCGCAGCAGCACAACCAAAAAACCTGCCGCGAATAAGGTGCCGCTGCCGCTGCCGTTGCCGCGTTTTAGGTAGTCCCGACCTTTGCCAAATTTTAACATGACATATTAGAGCCACTGGATAACCGGAAATAATGAAACTGTCTCATTTTACCGGTCAATGAGGCGATTTCGGCTTTGTTGATGACAAATTTTAGGCCAACATTTTGGACCCGATTTTATATATTTTTTGCCACTAAAAGTTGTTAAAAATAGTATGAAACTGATAACTGATGCATCCTGTCAAGGTCAAACACAAAAATGTTAAGCAACATGAGCTTTTTGTACGGCAGCGAACGTGATTTTGATAACGACGTCAAATCGAAATTTCGAAACGACGCAGAGAAGGAACGAGGACAACGAAAAAGAACAACAAATGTGGCTATTCCCCGGCTTAACCCCAGTCTTACCGGTTGTTGTTTCGCAGCGAAAAATACGAACACCCCTATAGCTCAACTCATGCGTGCGTCCGTCACTTTTCCTCGTCGCTTCCACTCAAGCCATATTTCATCCATTGGGGCTTTCGTCCCGCAACGCTAGGACATGCGCGGTGCGCGCGCGTCCGCAAAAGCTTCATCGACAGGACCGCCAGCTAATAGCTTTGTTTTCACCGTAAAAAGCCCGTTCTTCCTTCCTTTTTCCATACCTCAGCTAACCTGTCCGCGTGTAGCTTCTTCTCGATCCGTTTTCTAATCCATTTTTCCGTCGCGAACCGTCCTTTCTTCCCGTTTTATCGAATTACCCCAAAACAATCTCAATTATATATATTCCAGGACCGATTCAAACATGGCCGAAGAAGGATCTTCCTCATCTGCAGGACAGAAACGCCTGCTCAAGAACGACGAGCTCTCCAACGTCGAATTCGAGACATCCGAAGATGTGGAGGTAGTCCCGACCTTCGACAAGATGGGCCTTCGCGAATCGCTCGTTCGCGGTATTTATTCCTACGGTTTCGAGAAGCCGTCGGCCATTCAGCAGCGTGCTATCAAGCAGATCATCAAGAACCGTGACATTATTGCCCAGTGAGTTTTTGTGGCTTTATTTTGAGGAATTTATATATAAAAATGTCGGTTTCAGAGCGCAATCCGGTACCGGTAAGACGGCCACATTCAGCATCGGCGTTCTCCAATCCATCAACACCCAAAATCGCGAAACACAAGCCCTCATTCTGTCCCCGACTCGTGAATTGGCCGTCCAGATCCAGAAGGTCATCCTGGCTTTGGGTGATTACATGAATGTGCAGTGCCATGCGTGCATTGGTGGCACCAATGTTGGCGAGGATATCCGGAAGTTGGATTATGGCCAGCATATTGTTTCGGGCACGCCTGGTCGTGTTTTTGGTACGTTTTTGTAACTTTTTGATGTGTTTTTATTAAGTTGATGGGGTTTTAAGATATGATCCGCCGCCGAAATCTCCGAACCCGCTCCATCAAGATGCTCGTTCTCGACGAAGCCGACGAAATGCTTACCAAGGGTTTCAAGGAACAACTCTACGACATCTACCGCTACCTGCCCCCAGGCGCTCAGGTAGTCCTGCTCTCCGCTACCCTACCCCACGAAGTCCTCGAAATGACGGCCAAGTTCATGTCCGACCCCATGCGCATCCTCGTCAAACGTGATGAACTTACCCTCGAAGGCATCAAGCAGTTCTTCGTCTCCGTCGAGCGTGAGGAGTGGAAGTTCGACACCCTCTGCGATCTCTACGATACCCTGACCATCACCCAGGCCGTGTTATTCTGTAATACTCGTCGCAAGGTCGATTGGTTGGCGGAAAAGCTGCGTGAAGCCAACTTCACCGTCGTCGCCATGCACGCTGATATGGAACAGAAGGAGCGTGATGACATTATGAAGCAGTTCCGTGAGGGCAAGAGCCGTGTTCTCATCTCGACCGATGTCTGGGCCCGTGGTCTCGACGTCCCACAAGTCTCGCTTGTTATCAACTACGATTTGCCCAACAACCGTGAGTTATACATCCACCGTATCGGTCGTTCAGGCCGTTACGGCCGCAAGGGCGTTGCGATCAACTTTGTCAAGAACGACGATATCCGTATCCTGCGCGATATCGAACAGTACTACTCCACCCAAATCGATGAAATGCCCATGAACGTCGGCGATCTTGTTTAAACTGTTTTCCAATAACCACCGTAAGCCATGTTGGGCATCTGGATCCTCCTCAATATTTGTTTTGATTTTGTACGTAGTAGAGTCTGTCTACTAATCTTATTTATACTGATCTTTTTGACGTTTATTGACTGACTTTTCTTTCGGCTTTTCACTATATTTGTCGTGTCAGTCTGCGTATTTTTAAGTTTTAAGTTAAAATGAAGTTGTTTTCGGGAAATTTTATTGAAATGAGTATAATGGGAATACAGTTCCTGAGTATAATTAGGTATTTTAAAGTCAAGTTTCAATCCAAAACGGCTTCACGCTCCCTCTGAAGTCGCGCAGCCCGATTTCTCAGCCGCGCATCCAAGTTTTCATGGATATCCAGCTCGTCGCGTAGATTAGCCACGTCCTGGATCCGTATATCTTTGCTGTAGTCATCCTCGTCGGGGTGGATACGGTATTTTCGCCCATAGCAAAGATACAGGGATACCACGACGATAAGGGCCCCCATTTCGACGATTGAAATAATCGAAATCCCTAAAAACAGCGACAATTGCCCACCGAGTTCGTTCGTCATCTGCGAAAACGTGTACGATGCAGTTTCCTCATACAAATCATAATCCAGCGATTCAAAAAAGAATTTCATATGGACAGTGTTCTGTTGGAACCAATCAGTGCACTCAGCCGTCGATCCAAAAGTACAATTGACGGCACAACTGCATGAATAAGTCTGGTCGCTCATGCTACTCGGAAGGAAGTTGTACCCATTCTGTGGTGCCAGGGCAAATGTAACTGTTTTGTCGTAATCGACTTCGTCACAGGGAAGTTTGCAATCGCATGATTGGATCGGGTCGAAATAATTTGGATTGTTTTTGTCCTGGTTGTCGCGAAGATTTCGCAGTGCGGTTACTGTAAGCTCAACTTTACTTTCACACCTTTCAAGTCATGTTTCTCACATTGTGCAGTAGTGCAGACCGGAAACGCCGCCGGTCGTCCCAATCTCGGATCAGCGCATTGAATCGACTCATAAATGTGCTTCTGCATGCATGCATTGTAGCATATATCTTGAGTATATATGTTATCCGGATAATAGAGCGTCGTCATGGCATTCGTTGAAGCACACTCACTGTACGGTTTGCCTAGTCTGGAGATTCTTGTTTTCGTGAATCCGATCAAAGTTTGCTGTTTAACCGGCGCCGTTATTGCTTGTGAATGCATTTCTGGGCTTTCATTTATGCTGTTTACGTTGAGGATGACACCGGCCCCGGTCGTCATGGGCAACATGACCTTATTACCGTTTGGTCGTTGCTGTGCTGCCAGAGCGACGATAGTTAGACCGTAATTTGTCCCGGCACGGTTTGTTTTGAAGGTGCCATTGGAGTTGAAACTGTAACACTTGCCGTAGGTGGCGTCATAGAAGGCCGTGAAGTCGGAGCTGAAAGTGATCTTTGAAATGGCAGTTGTTTAAAAACAATAGGGCAACTCACGTCGAACACGGGACGCCATTAAAGTTGCACTGAAGGATGAAATCACTGATATCCGGCGAGACCGCATCAATTTGGGCTGTTGTCAGTTGAGCTGCAAGCAAAACAAGTGCTTCATTTGCGTAGGATGTTTTTTCATAGCGGGTCATTTCGGCCTGAAATAACTACCCCATTTAGCTACAGTAATCTTCAAAACAAAGCCCCCTCAACCTAACTCACATTCAACCCAAACGTATCCGGCGAAACATCCGACCAACCACCACCCATCACACGGGCATACTGTGACGCCAAAGCTGCAATGTTTGCAAATCCGCCAGTCGAGTTGACCTTATCCCAAGGGTACGGATTTCCAGGGCAAATATTAATCACCGGAAATTGCTGCGATCCATACTGCATGTACGGTACTATCGCTGATGGATAGCTCAAAAACTTGATAATGACCGTAGCAACCTGCCAGATTGCAAGACACAGCAAAACGATGTAAATGATAACCCAAGCAATGCGAAACACTCTGTTTATAGCGTAGTGTATTTGCGGAATCGCAGCGGCGCTGGTCCAATCCGCAAAATCGGTGAAAACTAGCAAGAGCGACATGTTGTCCGACTGGAAACTCGCCAAGAATGAATGTTCAAGTTAAAATAAACCAAAAGTCAAAATTTTTTCTTAATGGTTAGCTTTGCAGGGGCTTACAGAAAGGGGTGTAACGACAGTCTTTGTTATGCTATGCAAAAAACTTATGTTTCATTAATGATAGCCAAAACGAGCATTGTTTTTTTCGCACAAGTGTGTTTCTAACCTTCATTTAGTTGGCTGAATAATAAAAAAGATTTTCAAAGACAAAAAGCACATACTCCGGCTTGTAAGTACGGTATGTTTGAGCACTGTTTTGGTGCATTTATGAGTGCTTTTAGAGGGCAAAGTTTGTTGTTTGACGGTGAAAGCATAGAACCTTCAGACAAGCGTCATTGAATATCGGGACTTAGAAAAACAATGAAAGTCGCTAACTATGGTGGATGGTTTTGTATGGATACCAATGTTTTTCTGTACAGTAGTGCGAAAGAACAAAGTTTTATGAAACTGAAAAATGCACACAGTGCACACATTTCGAATTCTAAATTTTGCGGATTGGCGTTCCGTGTCCAATGACATTGCTTTCCAAATGCAAATTTTGATTCGCAAATTTTTATTTGTGTTTGTTGTTCGTTCACTGTCTTGTTACGCTTAACGTTTAGCCACAGTGTTTATGTGAATACTAACTTGTATAACTAGTCGTGTTACAGGTAATCGCGTTTTGACTAGGACATCCACTCCAACCAACCGCAAAAACACAAAGTCGTCTTCCTTGAAACAAAATGGTTTGTTTATTATCACCAATTGATTTGAACATTGTCCAAGTACTAGTTTTCAGGAATTCCACGACGTCGCTGAAATCAAAATATCAACCGACGATGTCAACAACTTGCCTGCAGGAGAGTGCATCAAAAGTGACGAGCGTCCAATTCTTGGATCGAAAAATCTCTGCTGGGCATTTCATGTCCGTAAGAACAGCAGCCTTGATTTTCGAGTTGATCTATCGGTGTCGTCTACTGACTACTTGTTGACCGCCAGGGGGTGGTTTGCAGTGGCCGGCGCAGATCCATGCAATATCAGTTTGGTTTTTTACACAACACAAAAATTGCGTGAAAATTGATATTTTTTCAGTCTTTCATTTTCGGCTTGGGAACAAAAGTAGCTGTGTCCCAACTACCAACCTCGGTACTTGTATTCGCCGTTTGGGTCCGAATGGCTCAATCAAAGTGGACGTAACATTTGGTGAATTTGCCAGAGATCCCGAAATCCGAGTGCTGCGTTTTCCTCCCCAGTTCACCATTGATGACTTTGTTAAGCGTTCTGATCATTACCTACCAGATGCCCGGATTGTTGTTGGTACTCATACGCTCGATGTAAGTTTAACCTTTTCCCTAATTTCAATTTAAATGTTGTTTTTTAGGTCCATCGCCACGTTTTGTGCATGATTTCACCGGTTTTCAACGCCGCCTTTACCCACGACACAAAGGAAGCCCAAACAGGCACAATTGACATCAAAGACTTCGATTTCGATACGGTCAAGAATGTCATTGATTCCTGTTACGGTCGTGAATGCAACGCAAAATCGGTGGCTGATCGTCTCAACATGCTGCGGTTTGCTGACAAGTACGACATTCGCGTCGTTTCGGTGAGTCTTCGTTAGTTTTTTCGTCACTCTTGTTGTAATGTTGATTTGATATTTCAGGAATCTGTCGAGACATATCTGAGCAGTGGGTTGACACTGACTACCTTTTGTGACGTTACCACATGCGCTTTTGATATGGAGAAAACGGATCTGAAAGTAAAGTGCGCCAAGTTCTACAAAGCCAACGTTGCCCAAGTTACGTTTCTGCCAGCTTTTGGCAACATGAATCCAGACACCATTGTTGATCTTATTCAATTGGCGACTTCTGTTTGCTGTTATTCTCACTGATGCTAGAGATGAATTTGCATTGTTTGTTAATTTTGTAGTTCTGTTTTCGTGATGTTTTCAAGTCACTTTCTCAATTTTATGTCGCAGTATTTACAATTTATACACAGCAACTCCAGCTTTAGCAAAGCAACAGTTTTCAATGCCGTAAAAAGTTAACAAAAACAAAAAATGTAAAGCAAAACCGGATTACGTACGTTTGGTTTGAAAAATTATTTGGCAACAAAGGCAGGCAGGCTTACGTAGAAGCAATTAGCTGTGCCCAGTCACGCTCACACCCGGTTGATCAACCTGTTCGAAGGTCTGCGACAAGTAATACCACCAGTAGATGAACTGAAAAAGTAACTTTTTAAAAGGTGCTTGTCAAGTGTTGCAAAATAAAGGTCTAGGAAGTGCATTTTGGTTTCAAAATGCCATCATAGGGGTAGTTTGGCACGTTTACATTCACCGGAACTGTCTAATTTATGATAATGTCCCGGTATTGCGGGCTACTTTTATGGTTTTGTGCAAATTCAACATTAAAAGGACTGCAAAATGTTGTTCTTTAGATTATTTTGTCAGTTTTGAAGGGCACTTTACAGTGAAAATGCCCTCCTGTCAGCCCACGTTTAAAAAAAAGTCATCTCAAAACTCACATTGAAAATCATAAAAGCAAAAGGAAAGCACACGATGCTCATCTTGTCAATGCTTTCGGGCTGGATGGAGCATTGCCAGCATGAACGTTGTCTTCTTTTCACATTATACACCGGCGCCATGTCAGCTTCATGTCCATTGACCTGTTCAAATGTCAGCGGTGTCTGGCTGACAAACATGCCCATCTCGTAGACGCCACCATTACCGTTTCCGTTGCCATTGACGGGTACGACTTGGGGTGTCGCCATGGAATGGGCTCGGATTCTGGCTGTCATCGGCGATGACGGTGGCGACGAGCCTCGAAGGAGTAGGCTGTTGTCGCGATGATGCGCACTGGCAGTGGTCGTCTTTCGGGATCGGTCAAAGATGGACCCCCGATCGGATCGACAGGACCCATTGACGTAGCCATTGGGCCGGAAGCGGCCACTCGATCGGGAGGAGTACAATGTGGCAGATTGCGGGGGCGGGGAATCGGGCTCCTTCGGGAAAGATGATCGGCATCGGGTAATGTAGCAGACTATGGCCAGCTCGACCATGGTGCCGAAGACGAAGCTGATACACCCGAGCATCCAGACATCCATCGCTTTGACATAGGATACGCGGGGTAGGTTTTTCAGAATATTACCAAACTGAAACCACAAAACTGTCATCTGCCATCAACAATGGCAACCCTTACCTGAAAAGTCAGCGCCAACAAAGAGCTAACCCCCACAGTAGTCCGTGCCGGGAGCGCTTTCGGTTCCATGCAGAAGCTGACCCACGAAACGATGATAGTCAAATATGTCGGCACGTAGGCTTGAAGAATGTAAAATCCATAGCGTCGTTTGAAGGTGAATTCCGCTTGCAATTGATCCCAGTATCCATTCGGGTAGAAAATGTTCTGTTTCCGTGTTTCCCAGCGGACCATATCGAAATCGGGAAGCTGAATTTTTCTAACGAGCGTAATGGGCTCATGCATCCAATGTAGGGTTACTTCTTCACTGTTGTGACTGTAGGATTCAAGGTTGAGCGTGCATCGACGGGTATCGAAGGGAAACAGTCGGAATCCACCTTCATCGAGTTCACAGGGGGCTTTTACGGATAGGCGGTGGTTTATCCAGACTGTTCCGTTCTGAAATTTAATGATTTTTAACTTTTTGGAAAAATTTTACACCGGCGTTACGTTTTTTTGAATTCGTAACGCTAATGTAACGCATTCGTAACAAAACGTAACATTGCTTATACCTGATCTTAAATCATTAGGGTTCATTAAAAAGACATTGCCATGCATTTGTAACGTATTCGTAACAAACTGCGTTACGTTTAATTTTTCTTTAAAAATCTGTTTTCAAGTAAAAATATTAAATTTTCGGTCATAAAACACTAAAAAAACTTACATCATACAAGATAAACATAACGTTATCCGTCGGCGATGAATGCACGACAGCCCGTTTACTGTTGACCAAGCACACATTCGGTGTCCAAATAGAATGCAAAAACTTTGGCTCCATCGTGATGTTTCCAATGCACTGTGAATGATTCATAAAGCTCAACTGTGGATCGTGCCAAAGCTGTGAGAACTGGATATCGATCTCGAAATCCGACGTAATTTCATTCAAACTCCCGATATCCTGGACATGCATTTCAATGTTGACATGGACATCATCCTCGGCATCTGGGAGCAGCTTTGTGTAGTTGGACATGATCCATTGCACGATTTGGCCCTCGTTCCATGTGCCTTCCGGGCAACGCCGTCGCCGGGCTTCACATACCTTAAAAAGTGGCGGTTACTTCCTGGCTACAGTATCCCCTGGTAATCTGGGAGCAGACTTTGAGGACGAGGGAGGAAACATGGGTTTTTCCGGCCACTAAGGTCAAAGGCCGGACAAGCCGGTGGTAAAAACCGCCTGAGGGGACAAGGGTTGCAAAAAGGGGACTGTGAAGGTTGCCGCGTCCAAAGTTAATGCGTTTAACACACATGTTGTGCCAACTTAAGGCTGAAGCTCGAGCGCATCGTGTCAAGCCTTGACTTGACAGGCGCCGTCGCTCCTGTGACCTATGGCGCCAAAAAGGGCCTCAGGCGGTTTCGCGGATCGAAAGGACATCCGCTACGCGCATAAATGGAGCCAATTTGCGAGGCTACCGATGTTTCGAGATGTGAGGGGAGGGCATTTAGACAAAAAAGGGAAAGCATAAAAGTTTATATGGTTTAAGAATAAAGATTTAGAAGTAGACACTTACCTGTATTAAAATAACCCCGATGAAAATGACGATAAATAACCGCATGTTTGTTGAAGGACCCTGTTTTGGGGGTTTGAAACCTTTTTAAAAAAGTTGAAAGTATGAATTGATTCGGCTGATTCGTGGTGTTATCGGATGCGCTTCCGGCGCATTCTTCGCTAAAGTTACGGCTGTCTGGAAAGACAAGAATTATAGCAAGTGACACGGAAGACATTTCAGAATCGCACGAACGCGCTCACTTCTCGGGTTAACCTGGCCCCCTAGACCCTCAGCCATAAAAAGGAAAGATGATCTCCAAAAACCCAGATCCATGAAGTGTCCCCCATATTTGGCCCACCGGAAGTGCCCCTTCCCCAAAAAACGGAAGAACAAATACGCAAAGAAAGGAAGCCAAGAACGTGAAATTGAGCGGCTCTATGTGGGCCACATTGGCGGGTTGTGATCTTCACCAGAAGCAGAAACAGAAGCAGAAGCAAGACCAAGAGACAAACCCTCGACTAGTGGGAGGAGCATCGAACGCCGACGGCCAGCCGGCTTCTGACTGTTGCACCGAAGACAACCCGCGATGACGGGACGCTGGGGGCACCGGCCTGATGCGTTAATTGACGCATGGGATGCCGTCGAACATGCTGCACTCCTTGAGGGCACTGACTTAAAGTATTAAGCCGAGAATGGAGGGAGGTTAAATAATGTTGCTTAGTATAAGGCAAGGCCACAGCGAGGGCTTGCCCTGTTTTAGACCCTTAAAATGACGACATTGTTAAATCTGGGGGTGAACGTTGCAGACAGAACATGTATATCCGACAATCTTTGACGAACAATTTTCATTTTAAGACTAGACTAGACGTCAAACAGCCTCAAGCTCAAAGTTTAAGTCTCAAAAACGGGCGACAGAATGTTGTAATCAAGTGCAGTGAAGGGAACGAACCCGTGCAAAATGGCTACAAAAACATGGAAATTCCAATTTTTGCATCATCCCTCCAAAAGAATGAAAACCCGTGCGACACAGATCAGTGTGCCATCAGTATCCATTGCCATCGAGCCAATGGGCACCATGGCGCCCAAATGGCTTCACGGGATACTTTTCCTCCTCGCCGTTGCATACGTTTACGCCGACAGAGTCGAGTGTCACGGCCAACCCGAACGTCAAGTCAGTTGGCTCGTCATGCCGGAGGGTGTAGCCAGTAAGTTGTACCTGTCTTTTGCTACAATTGACTTTATTAATTTACAGAGCTAGACCGGTCTAAGGTTCAGTGGCAAGGCACTAGTGATGGTAACGGTCATTGTACCTTCGGTAATGAGTTCACGAAGAAGCAATTATTTTTCATTCACACTTGCGGCTTGCCGGATACCATCGCTGAGGTAAGCATTTTAACGTGTAATTTTAATCATAAATAACAAAACCTTTCAATTTGTAGCGTTGTTTTGTGATCACGCGAAGTTATGACATGGGCAAGAAGGACACAGCACCAGAATTTCCTGGTCAACATTATTTCTTTGAGCTCGCCAAGGTCAAACCTGGCCACAGTGAAATCGTTTGTGATGACCAGCAGAAGCCATATATGAAATAATAGGTAGTGGAATTTGATTACTGGTTTGTGATGTGAGGCGATAAAGGGATTATGACTGGATCTCACACTTGTAAAACCAAACCAACAAATGGACGTTTTTACGGACATTGTTGCACTTACAACTCGAAGAATAGAAAAGTTTCTATCTAAATTGGCTCACAGTGCAAGAGTGTAGTAGACACATGTAGGTGAAAGGCGGAAGTTTTCCCCTCAGGGCATTTTGGATGCGCCCGCCATTGGGGGTCTTGTGCAACCGCAAATGAGTCAAACATGCTTGAGCGAAGTTTGATTATGGGCCAAAGTCAACAAACAAAATCGAAAATTTCACTTTTGCTTGGATGATTTTTGTATTATTTGTCAAAATCAAAACCCTTAGTCAAGGAAAAACAACGTCATCCGGAAGTTTATCTGTGTTTTTCCGCTATTTTTCAGACGAAAACAAAAAGCCAGGCATGTTAAAGGTTAAAAACTACCCGAAAACACGACTGTTACTAACTACGCCCTTGATCACAATGTGCCCTTGTAAACACCTAAATAACACCATAAAACGCAACATTTTTTTCCAATTCAGCAAAAAGTTTGCCATTTTTAAAATAAAATCTCCCACTGTGTTTTTGTCCTTTAAAAAATACGCAAAAAGGTTCCTCATTATTCCTCCCCACAGCTGGATGGATAAAGCTTAATAGAGAAAGCAGCACAAAGCAAAGTACAATCGTTGTAGGACCAAAGGGTGCACTTATTCCATTTGAATTCAAATAGCTATGTAGCATCATTGAATCGAAAGAAAGTACACCAGGCTGAACCGAAATACGTGTGAAAGAGCCGGATATTGACCCGAGGGAAGCGTGGTTAGAAGACGCAAAGAGATTTTGGCACTATTGCATCCATCCGGTGTGCCATGGACATTGCCATGTTGCAGCGACGGCTATTGTTTCCTATCCTTGTGTAAACACGGGTCTTACATTTGACGGCACTAAATATGCACATGGAAATCGATATGGTTTTAATTTGGAGGATAAGAAAGCGGTTCTTTGCCGATGTTGACCGAATGATCGTGGGTTTGTCAGGCACGTGAAAAAAAGGTATGGATTCGTGAGAATTTAGGCCTCTTGTGGATTTTGTCTACAAAAGTGGTGGAACTCTGTGTACTAGAGTTACAAATTCATGTTTTTAAACAAGTTTATACATAATTCTACCAGATACAGGTGCTTTTTAACAGCCGTACCCACCATTGAGTATTTTTGATAGGTAAAAAGCCCATTAAAAGAGTCAAAGTGGGTGTTAAATGGCTTTATTTATATCAAAAGTACAAAAATACTCAACAAAAACAAACTTAATAGCATGTTTGTTTTCAAAAACAGTATACTTATACCCATAGCAATACACTTTTATGCCCCCGAAGCATCAAGCATCGTTCCATCCATCCCGAAAGACATATCCACCGTATGCAAACCAATATCCCATGGCTACAACGACAAAAAAACGACTAAAAAGTCAAGTCAAACTCGTCAGACGGAATGTTTGCGCCGTTTCCGGCGGGAATGGCAATAGCCGGCAACATCAACAATGCCGATTGTATTGTATTGAAGTTGACTTTTTTAGGTTTTTTTTAACATTACACTTTTTTCCAGATTTCGGGAATCCGTTCAGTTTGACGCGCGTCATCCGGTATGGGGGTACTATGCAATAATGGGCCACCCATTACAACACTTCCGCGCTAATGGGAAGCGGATGAAAAAGTTTAGCGTTATAGGATCTTGGTGGTCCAGAACAAGGGCAATTCCATTTGGAAGTGGTGAAAAAATTAATGAGATCGCGTGGAAATCTGTCGCCATCGAATTGGATAGGTTTTTTGTGGCACGCGATGGGTGGTCGCGGAAGTTTGGAATGGAAAAAGTTATCAGTTGGAACTTTTAAAGTGGATCGCGAAGCAAGGGACTAAATTTGGAAGCGGGCATAAAGTTTTGGGATAAACTAATTTCGAGGAAGTAATGTATAAAGTGGAAAAGCATATGAGCCGGACACGAGTGGCTTTCGGCTATTGGAAATGAATGAAAATGCTTAGGTCTGTCATTAAACTGCAGGATGGTTTTTATGGGATGAGTTTTCAAAATTTGAAAATTATTTTTCTTTGAAAATGATATTTTGATAAAAAGTGCCGAAAGTGATAATGGAATTGTCTTTGATCTTTCGACTCTACAATTTACGAGAATGGAGTTATCGTTTTTGGTGTTTCATGTTGCTGATGCTATCGAGGAATCACATTATGGGTGGATGGATGGTGTAGACACCACCCACACTTTAGATGAGGTCGTTACGGTATAGCCGGAGTGCCCTTTTCTCCGAAACAGCAACATCATCGAAAATGTATAAATCCTGCCCCAATTGGGGTTCCAATACAGGAATCTGAAGCCGACTTACTCGCTTCTAGGGCAACAGGGCCGTATCATGTCATGTTTTAAAGACCCGCTGACACAATGGCACCACCGGAGGACAATGATGTCCTTTTAGAAGGGCCGAGGAATGAGGAGACGCATGGAGGAAGAGCAACAGATTGGATGAGAGGATAAATTACGGCTATTGACTCCTCTCGGCGGCTTTTCAACGCGTCCAGAGCCGGAATGGGGTGGATTCCCGTGGATTTGGAACGACTTGACTCTTACATTAGCGAGTAAGCGTCAAGGGTGCCATCACTATGCCGCAGGCTTGTACAATGAAAGACACATTGGATTAGATTTAGGCGGCACGAGGCAGAGATGGATGATTAGGAATATGTTAATTGGAAAAAAAAACAGCTGATGTTGCTTTGAAATTTGTTACTTTTGCAAATTCAAACAAAATTTTAAGACTTTTCAGAATCCGGGCCGACTCTTAAACGTCTAAACCTAGCAAAACGCAATAAAGTTAACATCTCTTCAAAAAACATCTATAACCTACTTAAATATAGACACTTTTACAAGTTACAAACGCCTTTTACAACTACGACAAACGTCGCAAAAAACATCTCGTGTCACAAAATCATCGAAAAAAACCTCAAAACGCCCCTTACACACGCAAACAACGTCGATAACTTCAACTTTTCCTTATTATTACATTCAAAAAGCCTGTAGGAAGCAAAATTAGCCGTTTCCCAACCGTTGCCGTCTGTCTCCAAAGGTTGCAAAAGCTACCAAACCATGAAAAAACAAGACAGTTTTCCGATGAGATGCCATGAATAGAACTCCGCCTTCGTGCCAATGAGATAGGTACCAACGATTTTTTGAGCCTTCGGCATTAGAAGCCGAAAACATCCTATCCCAATTTGGCAACAACAACAAAACCTATCCATGCTTGGGGGGTATATTTCAAAGTGGGGAAGCTAATATCCGCTCGGGTCTACATAGTATTACCACAAAACAGGAAGTTGCAAAACGTTAGGGTTAAAAAACTACTCAAAATCGAATTTATTTTACAAAAAGTTAAAGTTAGAAACGCGTGTGGGCAGACGGCACTCACGTACTATAATCCAATGTTTTCAAAGTTCGAACAGATAGTTTAGCGTCCGGGGTGGTACACTTAATCATCAATGGCATTCTTTGGGTGCAAAAAAAGTTTGCGAATGGTCGTCTTCCCCTTTCGGCGGTCATTTTTCATTGAACGTCTTTAAAGTTCGGAAAGACTTTTACATTAGTAATGCTTTAAATTGGACCGGCGCATTGCATTGCACAAGTCAGGAAGGCAGAACAGAACAGGGATTAGACGCCACGGTGGAGGGGCTTGGAGGGGGGAAATGGGAAGCTTTATGTCAGTTGTGGAGTTTTTTTGATTTATTTTGGAGTTGTTTTGAAACTTTTTTATGGGTCTGGTGGAAAAATTTGCAGGATATCCAGCGATCGTCGAAAGTTTGAAAAAGCTTGTTGAAATTTGTTGAAATGTGATCACCGGTGGGCCCATTTATTACGCCAACAAGCAAGTTAGATATCGAAGTGATTGACGACAGCCCCCACTGAACCTGCTAGCAAACACGTAAATGAGAACTTTTTCCGGCTGGGGTCTATGTATATCGGTTATGTATGTTCAGGGTGCCCTCTGGCAGGAATTGATGACCCGGACATGCAGACAAATCACTTACTCAAAAAAACTAAAAGCTTAAGCGATGAAGACACAAGTCTTGACAGACAAACTGGCCTTTAATCTGAGATATGCCAACATAAAAAAAACTACTGTCAGAAAGTTGAAAAGTTGAAAATAACCAGCTTTTGAATGACACTTTTAAATAGCCTGAGGCGTTATTGATGTTGACAAGTTTTGACAAGCCCGTTAAAACTTAAAATATGAAACTGAAACAACCTTTGATTTTCACGCAATCAAGTTAGGACCAAAACGTAATCAAATCAGATGAATGTCGAGTTGCTTTATGTTTGGACGGCTTGAAACATCACCTTCAAGCTTCTTTTATGTAGCTTAACTTTGGCAGAGTCGTGAAAGGACACAAAGTTTACGTTGGCAATGACAATTGCTCGCTTCAATGCCGGTGCCAATCTTTTAGGCGTACTTCCCTGGTGGCCCAACGCGTAAAACAAAAAAAAACGGCTGTAATTACCGAAATGCCAGCCTGTTGAAAACGAAGTTTGCATACTTTCCAACCACCTAACTGTGACGAAAGTGCAGACAGAGCGAAAAAAAGACTGATTCCACGAATAGCTTGGCCCAAAAGTGTACAAACGTCTGAAACACGGAACTTCAAAAGCCCTAAAAATAAGCATAGGTCAACTGGGTCCACGTCCAGGATTAACCTGACGGGTTTTTAAAGACTTGACATCGGTGATCCATCATAACGTGTAGTAAAATTCAAGCATTCGAGGGGATGACATTTGTTACAAAGTCGAACTAACTCAAAATTCCGTCAAAAACCAACCTTCAAGTTCCCCTTCGACAACTCGCCACTGATCCCCAGCCTCTGTGATGCCGCCATTGAAGCACGAAGCCCATCCCATTTTGCAAAATCAAATCCCGTGTTGCCCGAGCAAGCCATCGGATATCCATTAGCTCACCCCATTTAGCATTTGCTCGACAATGTTGAAAAGATGTTTTTTGAGAGTACCGCCGCTAATGTAGCAACTTCTGATCATAAAAGCGTCAAGCCGACGCCAAAAGTAATGTCTTCCGGGCATAATGGGCTGTGGAAGTTTTGATGTTTTGTCAGTCAAACAACTGTGACGACAACAACGTTCATCATTGTGACCTTACTTCCGTGGTGTTTTCATCTGGGGGCTGTCTGGGTAATCAAAAGTACTTTTGCTAAATGAGTCATATTACTGGTGTTGATCTCAATTTTGTGAACAACTCACAAGGATTATAAAGTTACAGTTTGGCACGATTGCGTCCGGGAATACAAAAAGGACAGATTTGGGCTACTGTAGGCATGCGTGGGCCATTAAAGTGTTATAAGCTCATGGATAGACGCACATTTGCATATTGATTACCTTTGCTCAGCATACAACATTGTCATTGCTCGCATACTCAGACCGTTTGCGCTTTCTCTGTTTGCGTCTTCTGCAGTTTATTTTCCCGATTTCAACCATTCATGCCGTACCCAATCGCCAAACTGGCCTATGGCCTTCGATGCCGGCTCCATGATCTTGCTGCTCCAGTTGAACGGATACTTCTGCAAACTGCCGCTGGCAATCCGTCAATTTGCCCGCCAATGCAAAGCTTTAAGAAATATTTTTCTTGTGAATACAAAAACGATACAATCTCGGCGAAGGTAGATAGTGATACTGAAGGTGAAATCATAAAATTTGGTAACGACAATCCCGTTTATGTTACACGGCATTTTGAAATCAACAATGTTCTCCTGCAAGACCTGACTTATCATCCCTTTTATGATTACTTCCTCAATATTGATAGACTTGTACTTTACAATTGCAACCTTTCGACCGCTTACTTTAAAAACTTGTCCAAAACTCATGCATTTAAAACTGTAAAGTTTATCGACCTTCCTGTGTGCAACATGAATGATAACAGTCTTTTTAATTTCTTTGACATCTTGACAGTTTTTCCTCATGTCAACAAAGTTTCTGTGCCATTTCTTTCTGTCGCTGATACTTGGCTGACAGATCTACAGAAATTCAGTCAACGTGGATTGAAGTATATCAGATTGGATTTAACTGTTAAACAGATCAAATCTTTAGCAGTTGATGATCTTGTTACCTTTTTAGAGGTTGGTTTTCGTAGATCATACTTTTTATTTATAAACATTTAATGCAATTTCAGACACAAAAAAGCATAGAAGGCTTTGAGTTGGTAATTACAGTGAGACCTGCCGACATTGACCTTAAGACTATCACCGCATTGCACAAAGAATTTAGTAAACGGTTGTCATTGAATGATAATATTTATGGTCGAGAGTTTGCTAAGCTCGTAATTGATGTCGGTTTCAGAATGTACATTTGGTATTTGGTGACTCCACTAAAGTCATTGATGTAAACTTTTGTTATCTTTATTTTTCATGAACTTTGTTAATAATATCGATTTGTTGTAATGAAAAAAGACTGTGAGAATAAAAAACTCGAACAATGTAATATATTAGCACTCAGTATAAAAACTAGGATAGAGCTAATATCCGACGAAAGAAGGGGCGTGTTTTATCGTAACGCACACACAGTATGTATGTCTTTCGGCGGTATTGACTCGTATTACTTAGCTGAACGCATAAAAGTGGTATAAATAGTTGCGCCTCTTTTGCATTTCAACAATCCCTTCGCCCATTACTTATTACCTCACATCGCTTTCATCGAATCATGCCGTACCCCCTCGCTCAGCTTCCCTATGGCCTTCGCCGCCGCCTCCATGATCTTGCAACCCCAGTTGAACGCTACGACCTTCAAATTGCCGCAGGCCATCCTTCTATTTGTCCACCGCTTCAAATTATAAAGCACGCCGAGTCTAGATTTTATTTTGAAAACGACAAACTAACCATGAAAAGCATGCCTTGGCATTCCCTAGATCCTGTTGAGTTTGGTCATGATAAGCCAGTTTATAATGGACGTTATTTTGAACTTTCCAACGCAAGTTCTGAAGCTTTGGCAAGTATACCATTCAGCGAACATTTCGTTTCCTCTTTTGTGAAAATGGCATTCACAGATTGCGATTTGTCAGCTTCTTTCTTTAAGAAGTTTGCTGAGTCAAAGCAGGCTTTTACCGATGTTCGTCGGGTTTCCATCGACGGCAATACCAATGCCAACTATTCCCTCAATTTCGCTGACCTGCTGGCCGCATTTCCGCATGTCGTATACTTGTTTTTATTTGATCTCGATGTATCTTCGACTTGGATGACAGATATTTTAAAAGGCAATCACGAAAATTTGTTACATCTTACTTTTTCGTTAAGTACTGAACAATTTGTATCTTTAACAGTTGACGGTCTGCTTAACTTTTTAAAGGTTAGTTTTTGGTATTAGGTACATCAGACTTACAGCAACTTTAATTTCAGACGTTGAAACAAGGCAAACGTATAAGTGTGGTAATATCATTGCCACGCGAAAATAACGACAAAGATGTCAAAATATTGTTTGACAAACTTGAAGAAGCTAAGAGTAAACTAGTAGTGTTGAACAACGGGTCTGTTTCCCTTTCAATGAGGAACGGTAACAGCTGTTTTTGTATTGATGTTTAATAAGCTAACAATTGTAAGGGTATTTATCTTCTTTCTTTACCAAAAACACAAAAACTTATTAATTTTAAGGTTGAATAGACTAGTTTTGTTTTGTATCACCTCTGTTGTAAATGTAAATAAAGTAATAACTAATATTTTACTCAATGATCAAATTTAATGAGAATGCAAATAAGTCTGGTTTCTTAAATACCAGCTAACTGACTGCACGTTAACTACACTAGTAAACAGAAATCCCAACCAGTACAGATACCATGGACATTGTAGACCTATATATGCCGTTATGAAAAGTTAAAATCCCATGACTGCTGTCCAGCATACTCCCCAGCACCATTGACATTTTCTATGACAAACAACAAAAATAGCAGGAAATAATGAAAACACTGTAAAACGATGTGTTTTATGATGCTTGAATGCTTCAGAGAACTTGGTATTCAGTTCTGGAACGACGTTCGATTGTAAATGAAAGCTACAAATTAGTTTGTTAACAAAATGTGTATATAAGAGTTAACTTACAAAAAGAGAAAACTGTGTATTTGCTGCTTCACAAATGCCACAATATCATCATACTCATCTGGTTTCATTTCAACTGTAGCGCGAATGAATATTTTTTGAACTTTGGGATGAATAAGTTGCTTTGCCTGATCCCAGGTTATGTTTCCATCTAGAACTAGCCGGGATTTTGATGGACTCTGATAAATATACGGCTACATCGTCGGTTATAAACACCTGATCAACGCATTCCGGGCGATGGCAGCGTAATTGACCTATTTCTGGACTAATTTCGCAAAAACCTTCAATTTTAGAGGCTGGGACGAGATTCGCAAAACGTTTTTTAAAGTCATAGGGTAGACTGTTGAAAGGTATCGTATCCTTTTTGAAAAATGTGGCAACAAATGAAATGAAAGAATAAAAGCTGCTTAAAATGAGATTGGACATTGTGCGCAAGTAAGCATGGCGTTAGCGAGCGACTGGCGCTTTTTCGGGATATTGACCCAAATCCCGGCTAAGTGAACATCTGCGCAAAAACGCGGACAATCAATGTGCCACAAGAATTTTGTTTCTCTGCCGAATGCGCGGTGACCCCGATTTGTGTGGCGTTTTTTCCAACAGTGCTATAGCTTTTTGCGCAACCATTGCATTTGGGCTGACTTCCATCTTACACATGCCGTACCCCATTGCGAGTCATATTACTGGTGTTGATCTCAATCAAACATAGTAAAGTCACATTTTAGCACGATTCGGTCCGGGAATACAAAAAGGACAGATTTGGGCTACTGTGGGCATGCGTGGGTCATCAAAGTGTTATAGCCTCATGGATAGACGCACATTTGCATATTGATTACCTTCGCTAAGCATACAACATTGTCATTGCTCGCATACTCAGACCGTTTGCGCTTTCTCTGTTTGCGTCTTCTGCAGTTTATTTTCCCGATTTTAACTATTCATGCCGTATCCAATCGCCAAACTGGCCTATGGCCTGCGATGCCGTCTCCATGAACTTGCTACTCTGTCTGAACGTTACCATCTTCAAATTGCCGCTGGAACTCCAACCATTTGTCCACCAATACAAAACGTAAAGTTTGGTTATGACGGGGTGTTTCAAGTAAAAAACGGAGCTATAATCAACGATTTAATGGAAACTATTGATTTGAAAAAAGAAAACCTTCTTTATTCTTCAACAACTCTGTTTTTTTACAACACTGACCTGCATGAACTGATTGACGTATCATTATGTGATTATTTCTTGGAGCTTTGGATGATCCTACATAACTGCAAACTGTCTTTACCTTTTTTTCGAAAACTGGCGAAGACAGGAGCTTTCAAAAATGTGAAACAAATCTCGATTCAGCGCAATGCTAATAATAGTTACCTTCTCAATTTTACTGATGTATTAAATGCTTCTCCAGATGTCACCAACTTGAATTTAATTGGTGCTCCTGTAGCTTCGACGTGGATGACGGACATTCAAAAATTCAGTCAGAACAAGCTAGAAACCATTACATTCGATTTAACTCTCGAACAGTTCGAGTCTATTGTAATTAATGACCTCGTAAACTTTTTAAAGGTTGGTTTTTAAAATCGATTTCTAACAAAAACAACGCTATTTATTATAATTTTTAGGCAAGAAAACTACGAAGAGGTTTTAGTTTGATGCTTAGACAATCTGCCAATACCAGCACAAAAGAGTTCAAAATGTTTTACAAAAAACTAAGTGCCGCTTTAAAAAAACGGATGTCTTTGAAAGAACCACGTAAAAGTAAAAAGTTTGCAGAACTTGTTATCCATTTTGACTACACATCATACTACTATTATTTATATTAATTGATTTTTTTTAAACCTACTATTTTAACAGTGTTTAAAGTCACTATAAATAGTTGGTTTTAATGTTGTGTAATTTTTTATTTTTTATTGCATTATTAAAACTTAAAATAAAGTCGTTACTGTAAATGAAAACAATTTTACACTATAATGAGAGACGCACAACAATATATTGATTTCATTTCAGCTGAGCATGTAGTAATAAGACGCACCTTGCCACAGATGCACTGTGGCATATCGCAGCTTTTTGCGCAATCGCGTCTCCGATTTTTGGTTTTATATTTCCTTGTTTTAAAGCCATGCCGTACCCCATCGCCAAACTGCCCTATGGCCTTCGATGCCGACTCCATGATCTTGCCACCCAAGGTGAACGCTACCGTCTTCAAATTGCCGCTGGCAGTCCTTCTATTTGTCCACCGCTTCAAGTAATAGAAGATGAAAATTCACAACTCAGCTTTGAAAACGGTACAGTTACATGGACAGATTCTTGGGATACTGAGACGAAAAGTGTTGAATTTGGTAAAAACAATCCCGTGTATAATGGATGCGTTTTTAAATTTTACAACGCTGATTGGAAAGATGTGGCAAGCATACCGTTCAGCGACTATTTCGTTCCTACTTTTACTAATATTCGTTTAGAAGATTGCAACCTATCGGCGTCTTTCTTTAAAAAACTTGGCGAAACTGACATCTTCTCAAATGTGAAATGGTTCCATGTAGGACGCCAGACGATTTATAAAGACTCTCTCAACTTTGCAGATCTATTGACTGCATTTCCGAGTGTGGAATATTTAAATGTGATGTATACTGTTCCCGTAGATTCGACATGGATGGCGGATATTCTAAAAGTTAAGCACGAACACTTGAAAAAAATTACGTTTAATTTAACTGCAGAACAATTTAACTCTTTAACGGTTGACGACTGGGTTGATTTTCTAGAGGTTTGTTTTTTACGATTATATACGTCAGTGTATGAGGAGATTTTTTTTAGACATTGAAAAGAGGCAGACAGCTCGGTTTGAGAATTGGAGGGCTTAGTACTGCTGAAAAGGTTAAAATCTTGTTCGCCAAATTAAATGAAGCTAAAAGTAAACAAGTTATATCGAATACCGACGGTCACCGCAATGAATACGTTGAACTTTGTTTCTGTTCAAACGGCCGGGATTATTTAATTACTTTTTAAAGAATTACAATATTACTTTTCTTTGCGAAAGCAAATATTTTTAACGTTGCATAAAAAATTCGTTAATGTCATAAATTTTTTCCACTCAAATACGGCTTTCATTAACTTAATATTCATACATAGCACCCTTTAACTTAAACTGTAGTTCCATAAATTAAACCAGTAAACGCAATCAAGGATTGTACCAATCCAAAAACAACAACGTGAACGTCAGCACTATCAAACAAAACAGCATTACGACCCTTCGAGAAGCGCTGTTCTGTATCGCTTGACGGATAAAATCGTTAGCCGCTTCGAGATTATCCAAAGTATGGACCGTCTTCACGTGAATCTGCTCGATATCCTGCTCCTGTTCGAGTACCTTCTCGGCAAATGTGTCCTGGAGGCGTTTGATTTCGGACATTTGGGTTTCAATCTTCTGGATTTCGGTGTTTGTGCGTGAAAAACGTAGAAACATTTGTTCGTTCTCGATGAGAAGTTGCTCCTGTTCTTGTTCAGATAGTTCGAGAAGTGGCTCATCCGGGGCGTAGTGGGTTTCGTGGATTTCGGCATCGTAGGTTTGGGGTTCTTGTTTGACTTTGCCTGGAAGATGGGGTACTGTAGGTATACTGTAGAAACTTTAAAGTTGTAAAAAAGGCTTACGTTGCCGTACGCCATCACTGATTTCCGGGGTTGGCGGTCTGAAGGGTTTGAAGTCGTCTTCTGCGGGTTCAGTTTTGACATTGGATTTGGTATCGACGACTTTGAATGGCACTTCGGTCTCAAAATCGTCCCAGCCATCGTCTTGAGCGATCTTATCACTGGCCCATTTCGACTCCAAATCCTTGACTTTCCGCTCTGCAGCGAGGTCTTCGACTTTCTTGGCAGATAGACTGTTTTGGTAAAGGTCGACGAGGTTGGCCAGTCGGCAGACACGTTGCAAGTTGCGGGTTTTCTTCAGATGGACCTCTCTGGAAAGGTTTTTACATATATTTTTCCCCAAAAATAAGGTCAAACCAACCTCAACTGAGCGACAATCTTACAGACTTCCTTCAAATACACGCTCAGTAGCTGGATAACCATCTTCAGATGCGTCAATTCATCCTCGTGGCGCAGATTGGCATCGCTTTCCACCGCGGCTTTCAACGATTTGATCAACTTCCCGCACTGCCGCATCGCCACATCCGTATCGGCATCAAACTGTCGTCGGTCATTGTCCGACATGAAATTGGCTTGGCCATAGGCCGAAAAGCTCCCTCCAACACCGCCGCAGAGGACGTAGTTTCGACGCTTCTTCGCGACGAGTTCCCGGAGCTCTGTGATGTTTCTGACAATATCCTTCGCCTGGGATGCGTATAGTCTAAAGCTTTTTGAGCTTTCCCGGAGTTTGACTGCTGAAGGATGCTCGGCCGGGGTTGGTGGGATGGGTTCGGGGGTGTCTGAAGTGAACTGAATATATAAAACTGAAAAACCTCAAAAAATGCACATACTTTGCCTATCCTTGGCCTTCAACGCGTTCTGTCTCGTCATAATCATCTTACAGCGGGCCCTGAACAGGGCGGTATTGTCGACAACGGCCATGGTGGCGTGGAAATGGCGATTCTGAAGGGCTTTCGTTGCAATGAAATCGCGTCCACCTCACACTGACGACAGTTGTCATTGTTGGCAAAGTGCGACACTCAATTACACGCGATGTGTTCAACCGTTGGCGTTGTTGGCAAAGTGTTCTTTTCAAAATTCCAATACAAATTTAGGGACCGGCAGGTCAAAAAAAATTTGGTCCGTTTCGGGTACAAACGGTCTTATTCGACGCAGAATCCCTGTAGATTTTGATTGGAAAGAGAATTAGATTTTTCAAAAAATCATGAAGGCATGAAAATGCCGAAGAAAGAGCGCAAAAATCCAAAACTTTTCTGACGGGGAACTCGCGTATTTTTGGTGAAACACCCCATTGTCAAACAGTACACTTTGCCAAGCCTCACTAGCACACGCGTTTTTCCTATTGACTCAATCCCCTCATACGAACGCAACTCGTGCATTTGCACATGCGCGCGAACGCAAACACGGCATTAGCGCGCCTTTTTACAATGTTTAAATTCACAATTATCGTGCCATCTGCGTCCCAACTTCGCGCTAAAACCATAGACGTAACTTTTCACGCTGAATCAAATAATGATAATGCCTTTTGAGGGAGGGAAGGCGATGGTGCCCAAAACTTCAAAAAACTATGAAAAATTACGGTTTTGGCACTTTTTTGAAAGTTTATGATAAAACCAATATTACCATTCGATTTCTCGTACATGTAAATAGGGATCTAGACGTGCTAATTATTGAAATTGATCAACTTTTATTTTTGGCACCGCATTTGTAAAGTTGTGCCACGCGCATCCGGTCTTGTCCGGACTTCGCGCAAATACCAAGTATGCAACTTTTTACGCTGAATCGAATGGTACAAGTGCCGTTGTAGGGAGCGAAGGCGATGGTGACCAAAAACTGAAAAAATCAAGAAAAAGTGCCGTTTTGGCACTTTTTTGAAGGTTTCAGTTGAAACCAATATTGCCATTCGATTTCTCATACTTGTAAATGAGGGGCTAGACGCGCTAAATATTGAAATTGATCAACTTTTTTTTCTGGCATTTCACGGATAAAATTGTGGCACGCGCATCCGGTCTTATCCGGTCTTTTCCCATTAACCACCGATGCAACTTTTTACGCTGAATGGAATGGTATAGGTGCCGTGACGGGGGGCGAAGGCGATGGTGACCAAAACTTCGAAAAACTGTCCAAAATTGCCGTTTTGGCATTTTAGGGCAACTTTTTTGAAAATCTGATGGCACCATTCGATTTGGAAAGGAACGAAACGTTTGAATCCACTATCGTATTTTGAATTTGAAACAAAAATTTTTGATACAGTACCCCGGGGAACACTTTGTTCGTGTCGAAATTTTCGTGACCTGCCGGTCCCTATACAAATTCCGTTCAAAAACGATTTAAAATGTTGTCTAATAATCTCTCTGTCAACTGCTTTATAATTACAAACTCATTTTTGTCCGACATTTACACGAAACAGACTAAAAAGTCACAGTTCACAAACTGCAAAAAGAAAAGTTTAAAAAAGGCATGCATGCCAAAAGTGAAGTATACAAAAAATAGAAAAGTATGTTCAACAAAGAATAATATATTTTTCTGAATGAATGTAGAAATGAAAAAAGTGAAAAGTAGGATGTTTCGGAGGATAGTGCGAGTCTTTGCAGAGGCAAAGACGACTTTCAAAAAACAATGAATGGGTCAGGATGGCCTGTGCCGGGATTTACAGTACAGTACAGTAGACGGAAAGGTGAAATTAATTGTGTAGTCACAGATTCTCGGATGGTTGGTGTTGTTTAAGCAATCATAGCAATGGGGGGAAGCTGGATGGATGTGAAGTGACACGCCGCATTTACTTGCCACCGGCCCAGATGACAATGATAATGACGAGGAGGACGACGATGGCGCACATGATGATGATCATCTTGATGTTCTTCCACCAGTACTTTCGTTTGAGGGTCGCGGCCGACTTTTCGAATTGGGATGCGCCTTCCTGTAAGATGGTTTTTATTAGCTTAAAATGGTCAAGAAAGTTGGCTTCAAACCTGGAGGGCATCAGCACGATCATCGAGCTGAGACAGCTTGGAATCGCGTTCGAGGACCTTCTCGACGTTGACCTTCATGATGCCAACGACCTCATCGACCTGGGCTTGCGTTTGCTGCAGACGCTTGTTGCTGGGCCGAGGACCCTGTTGACCGGGCGGGCCTTGCTGACCATCGGCGGCTCCCTCCATCTTGTCGGATCGGGCAGAACGGGAAGGTCGAGGATACCTGAAAGAGGCAAAACTTCAATAAGGCTCACGGAATTCCATTAAAAAAGGCCCTAACGAAATCTAATTCCCATAACAATAAACAGGCATCACGCAAAAAGGGGTGGAAAAACACGCAAGTCATACTTTTCAAAGTTATGGTACGCCAACGCCATGTCGTCGACGACGACCGCAGTCAGTCAGTCACGTCGAACGTGTGTTGTATACGAGAAAAAACGAGGGGCGACACGCAATCGATAGATTATCTCGCTTGGGGCGAACGGGGTTGTTTGGTTCGTTTCGTTGGACACGCAATTTGATCAGGGATCAGTGTTTAGGTGGTTTGGTTGACAGTTTTTGGATCTTAGTTGAGTTTTAAATGCTAATTTTGATCGATTAACTTAAACATAAACATCCAAAATGCGATAAACAAAAACAAAAAAACAAAATCGGATTACACTTTGGTCGATTTACATCTAAAACGCGTCACTTTAGACGTCTCAAATTTCCAAAGTTGCGCCAAAAATCGATCAAAATCAAAAATATCGGAAATCCAAAAAACCCCTCTAAACCTAAAAGCCCAATGTTTCCCGTCAAGACGCCATGCCGTCCATCCGGCAAAACAATGTTGGCCAGTCACCGTCCGCGTGTGACATGCTTCATCTGATGCTGGGCTGCAACGCGCCCACCAACAACGACGACAACGACGGCAAAGATGGCGAAGCAGCGAAAAAAACAGAAGGAAGAAATGGCACAAAAAACGAGACCTCTTGCTGTAACGACGAAAGGCAAGGCGGCGAGGAGCGGAGAGCGAACAAAATCCAATAAATACACGCGTGTTTGAGTCCTTTTTCGACGTACGACGACGACTACTGCCACGACGGCACGGCAGGGGCATTACCGGAAGCTAGCCGATGGCGGTTGGGAGAGCACACGGAGGCCCTGTGGGCGCTGGCGGGAGTGAAGGGGAGACAAATGACTTTTCGGTGAAGAAGTTATACACCTTTTGGGGGGTTGGAGGGTGGAAATGGTAAATGCCCTGAGGGGATGGAGCATTTGGGGGTGTTTATGACGGGGAAAGGAGATTTTATGGATTTGAAGGAGGAAATTGGTTTGAAATAACTTTAATTTGGAGGGAAACCGATACAATACCAGTCTCATAACACCAAAACAAAAGCAAAAACGGTCTTTTCAATCGACCGAATCCAATATTCCCACGAGACCGTAGCCGTGCGTCTATCGCGACGCCTTCAAAAAGCGCAGCCTAGCCCTTTTCCCGACACAAAACTGCAGTCAGCCCCAATGGCACCCCTTCTCGGTTGTCGAGCTCGCCCCTGGCTTTGCCCATATCGATCTCTCGCCCCCTGGCTGCCTCTGGCATTGAAAGAAGAGTCCTCTTCTTCTTCCCAGCTTAACATAGCCCCCCTTGGCATCACCCAAAATGACACGAAATGCTTTGCGCATTGCCTAAGGCACCCGATGCCCGCCGATGCCACCAGGGTGGCTAGCCAAATGGTTCCAAAACACTGGCAAGAAAAAAGGAAGATGAATAAAAAACCCTGCCTAAACCGAAGGCATCGTCATGCATTTCTTTCATTCTAAGGGTGCCATCGCGGCAGGAGGGCATGCCAAGCGTTCCGATGCACCTGGGGCACTGCCATTGGCACTGCAAATGGGGCGCGTCGGGAAGGGGGAAATGTCATTCGGAATGGGCTGGGATAATGGTTAGCTTTGGTTTTTTTGATTAGCGGCAATTACTGGGTTATGTGAAACCAACTAACGCTTAATAGGGGGTCCAACGTCATGAAAGCCGTTAGGAATTTTGGTTTATTTTGCTGCAAACTGCAAAAATTGTATCTCAGTATTACTGAGAACGCGTTAATTTCTTCGGGGGAACTACAAACTGCGAAAAAAGTTCACAAGGTTCAGGGTAAACAATCTTTGCACCTGGAAGTGATTTAAAACTAACCAAGCGCCTGCGAACTTCCTCCAAAACTAGTCTTTGAGCTCATTTTCAAGGATAGTTTCAAGTTTTCGTAAAAAAAACTTCCCTTTGATGACCAAAATACAAAATAAAATGACAACATCTACCATCCAGGATAACACAAACACTAAAAAAGAAGCGATAAACACTAAAACCAACAGAACGCCCCCAAAAAGGGCTAATTTCCGGTCGCCTGGACATCCACAAACGATAATCCATACTGTCTTTGAAATATAAATGCAGCTTTGATGAAAATAAATAACTTCCGGATCGTCAAAAAAGGCAAGGACCACAATCCTAGTCGCATGTACGCATACAAGATTAATTTAATGTACATGTACGCCAAGCTTTTGCTTGCTTTCAGAAAATGTAAAAACAAAAAATAACCGTATAATTTTACAATTTTTATCGTCCCCAGATGCGGGAAAGTACAAAACAAAAATTATACAGCAACCAAAACATGAACATGACTAACTTTTGGTGGTGACGTTAATGGGGAACTACGAGTTTTGATGTAGTTCCCTACTATTAATAACTACTTTTAATTAGTGCCTGGGGCAAAAATAATCTTCATTCATTGAAACTCGATATGACGCTACACGTCATGCGTTTCCGGTTTTGGGGGCTTACTAACGGCGGATAAAAAGTATTATATTAGTAAACTTTTTACAAACAGTATAAAGTAGCGAAAAAACAGAACCGCAGTAAGCCTCACGTGATATCAGTACTGGGAACGCATGGGATTTTAGAATTGGGAATATGGAGCGATGTTCGGGCTACAAATGGACCATGGTGTATTCCATTCATAGTTTATCAGTTTTTTAGGGGTCTGACTTCCGACTGCTAACAATGGCAGTCATTTCACGGCGAGGGGGTCTTTTTGCTATGAAAATGCGAACTCGGCTACTGTTGCGGGCCATTTGTATCCACGCAGCCACGGGGAAGGGCAACCAAAGGCTACCATAGCTGCCGATGTCGACACGTAGACCCGTAGATACAATCATAGCCGTTTTTTGGCTTGCCATGGCAAAGCAGGCAGTCGGTTTCATTGTAAAATGGCGGAGAAATGTTTGTAGGGGGAGAAGCCGTTTACTTTTTGGTCGGCGGCGCAGGGCATACATCAGGAAAAGAAAACCGATTGTATGTATGCATGTATGAGAGCACTGAGGGCGTCTGCGGATGGATGGAAAGACCAAAACCGACTTCCTCGTTTGGTGCCCCGCGGCTTCTCGCAGCAGCAAAGATAAAGAAAAATGAGGTCTGTGTTGCAACAAGTGCATAAGGAAAATTAAAATCCCGAGAAAGTGCGGGCTTAAATGTTTAATGAGGCGGGTAAGGCGTCGATTGGAATACTAAGGGGTTAGGAAAGTGGATTATTTTTCGGAATTTTGCAGGAAATGGTAATAGATCGAAGTTAGAGGTCAAAAAGTTATCAAAAGTACGGTGAAAAGTCACGAAAGTGAGACGCGAACCGATAATAAACACGTCACACCTATCAAACTTCCACTCGAACACCGACAAAACGTGTTCTCACAGAAAGAATCAATCAAAAGATGGCCTGAAAATTAAAACCGACGCCGAAACAGTAGCCTTTATGCATTTTGTAACGTCCAAAATGCAAACACAGCTGAATACGCAGTCACCGGACGGAGCCATCATTTATATAAAGTTTGCGAGTTTGCAAAAGCTGCTTGTTTTTCACTAGTAAAGCCGACGAAACACCCTACAATCCAAAGATCTTCGATAGAAAAACGGGTCACAGCTGCCGGCAATTGCTTGAGGGTCAATGAGTGACAAAAAGTATCACTCTCAAACAAGACTAAAGGGTGAAATCATCGACTAGAATGATTTTGAAACTGAATCATCACTTTTCTCACAACGTAGAAGTCGACAGCTCACAAGCCAGCCAGGCGGAACGCCCTTTTAGCAGCTTACGGCCATCACAATGAAAGATGTTGGTTGCTCGAGGCGGTGTTACGAAATGACGGGTGAGCGCACTGTTTGGCTGACGGGACTGGTTGAGAAGGCTGTGGTTTGGACAATGATTGGAAAAGGGATAGGAGAGGTGAGTGATAATGGGACGTGTGATTGATTTCGAGGGGTTTTGGAAAAATATATATATAAAGATGGGTGACAATTCAAAGATGTCTGGAAAATTGGACAGGAGATGGTCAAAATGGAAGGATTGTCGGTCGAAAATGAAGCGCAGATACAGTGGGACATAAGAAAAGTTATAAAAAGTAAGAAACATCGTAAAAACAGCGTGGAAATCGGCGATGATTCATCCCCGATGTCGGCGGTGTCGTGGATGACTCGACAGACCCCACCTCGGTTGGAGGTTCTTCCATCTTCGCGGTAAGAGTGCACGCAATTTTAATTGATTTAATTAAGGTCCGTGAAGATTGCGGTCGGCGCCGGCTGACGTCGCCTCTGGTTACAAATTTCGCCCATTCGATCGTCGTGGAAAACCAGGACCACCAACGAATGAAAAATGAGCGCTGTCGACCACCGAGAAGAACATTGATTTTCGCACGCTTGTTTTCCTCCGACGCTCTTCGCTCCACAGCTTCTCGCCGCTTCGCCACCAAACTTACATTAAATGAAGCCGAAAGTGCCGACGGAGACTCTCAAAGTGACCCCCCTCCGGATTCAATTGACGAATGGCCTGTACCGCCGCTGGCTATGGACCTCATACGACGCAAAGCCCCGAGCTTGTTAGGAACCAGCTCGCGCTCAACCACACGCACCACTCACTATTGATTTGTTTGTTTGGTCCCGCCGCCCCGACCCTCAGCCGAGCCTTGGTGTCGCTCGTGCTTGTCTTCCTAGCGGTTCTCCCTCGTCTTTACCCCATGTCATCCGGTTGCTTATCCCTATCCTTTTTTCGTGAAACAACTCAAAAAGCCAACATTAGCCAGCCACTTACAACCACCCCCAGCCTCATCAAGTTGCAGGTGTTCTCGGCACAATCTCTACAGCTGTCGCGTGCAACTCGTGTTTCATAGATTGAAATTGCTCTTCTATTTTTACTCGTGAACACTTAAAACATATACGTTTTCATTTGCATTTCATTTCCAATCCTTCCAGATGACGATGGTGTGGCGAAAACTCAAACGGACGGGTCATGAAGCGTCTCGGTTCCGGTTTCACATCGCTTTCAGCGAGTTGATCGTCGATACCGTTGATAAGAAGCCGGAAAGTGTGGCGATCGCTTGTATGCATAGGTGGGTAGTCTTAACCAAACGTACTTACGTAACTTAATTTGCCATTTTTGCAAAAAACAAGCAAATTTTATATATAATTTTCCCTTTCCAGGCGCCGAAGATACGCTTCAACGCCTCGAACTCCCGAAAAGAGCTTCTCCCATCCCGGCCGCAGCCTAATTGTATGGCCCGAGCTTGCCGCAGACACCGTCGACGTCGATACAACTTTGTTTAAGGATCCTAACAAGGACACATATGACTCCAAAGTGGGTTTTTATATTTTTCTTTTTTACTTTAAACTTGATTTTATCCATTTGTCTTCAGGAATGGACACTAATTGTCGAGGAAACAACTGCCAAAGGCAAAACCCGCGCCCTTGCTGCCATCGCTTTGAATTTGTGCTTTTTCGTCAATCAAAACCCAGAAGTCAAAACTGAGCTGAAACTTAAGCTAAGACCGCTGCAGAAGCATGTTGCTAACTGTACTTTGTCGTTGGTGTTGAATTCGACGCTGTTGAAATCTGGTGTCGCGTGAGTTTTTTGTTATTTTGGAAGTTTTGTAATGAAGTTTTGTTTCAGGGATGACCCCGAACTGCACAGCAATGCCTCGACCCTCTCCAGAAACTATCGCGATGAGGAAATCGTCGCTACGACTCGCGATGATCCCGAGATCGCTGCCAGTATTGCCAGGGTTTCGAAAGAGATCGACGATTGGCACGAGGAAAAGACCGGCGAGACTGTCAAGCCGACCCCGCCTCCAGCTGCCAGGGCAGCGTGGGGCGAGCCGGCACCAGCCGCGCCGATTGCCGCTTCTGAAGCCAGTGATGCGACGCCGTCGACTTCAGTTCCGCCACCATTGCCTCCGTATGTTTTAACCCTATTTCGATAGAGCCTGTCCTTCACCTTGCCATTTCCAGCCATCGCCGCCGCACTGACGAATCTGCCGATTCTCAGCCATCCCCATCCTTCGCTCCCAGCTTTATCGCCCCTGCCCCACCACCAGCCCCCGTAGAACGCCGCCCATCCGCGAATTCGGTCATCAAATCCCTGCCCCCACCGCCGCCAGATATCATTGAAGATGAATGCCTTCTCGATTGGTGCAAACGCGTCACAAAGGACTACAAACCCGTCAAAATCACCGATTTCACGAAATCCTTCCGAAATGGCCTTGCTTTTTGTGCCATTCTCCACCGCTATGATCCCAGTTTGATCGGGCCATTTGATGAACTCGATTTCTCGAGTTCCAAGCTCGGCCACAAGAAGAACTGCGAAAAAGCCTTCACAGCGGCATCCTCAATCGGCGTGGACCCACTGAATGCGTCTGAAGTCACGACATATCCAGATGAGAAGCAGATCACCATCTTCGTATCGAAACTGCGTGCTGCTTTGTGTGGCCAGGATTGGGTGGACAATGCCTTGGAGAAGCGGAAGTCAGAATACCGTATTTCGACGTTTTATTCGGCTACAGAATCGGAGCTCAATGTTGTCCGTCAACTGGAGGAAATGCGCCTCGCTCGAGGGTCTGATGAAACTGATTGGGCCAGCAGTGCTCCCAAAGTCAGCCAAGGCACTGTGAAGTCAAGAATCAAGGTTACAACGGTCGCGGATACTGACAAATCGAAGGATAAGCCCGATGAAGCGACGACAGTCGTGAAAACGACTACTGTTACGGTCGTTCCGGATGCGCCGGCAGCCTTAAAGCGGAAGGACAGTGTGAAACAGCTGGAAGAGCATGAAAAGAATTTGGCCAGAATGGCTGAGTAAGTTTATCTTTACCTGTTTACCTTTCTTAATGGCGTTATTTTAGTGAAATGAAAGCCCTTGCCTACGCCGATCACCTGAAACAGTCCTCAAACCCGTCGTCTACCAACGGCGCATCTCGACCCACCTCATCCTCACCCCAAAATGAGGACGAAGCCGATCGTCGGCGACTCGAAGAAGCGAGAAAGTTGCTCGAAGCTGCCACCAACGCTCCAAAAGGTTAGTTTTACCCTTAATTAACGTCGTTTGCAACTTCCACCGTTAAACATTTTCAATTCCAAACCTTGTGCCATCACGTGTGTTGTTATTTCCATTGACCGTACCACTATTGTCTCGTCCTTTGTACTGTGGTGGTGTTCAGTTTTAGGATATAACCGTTCGTCGCCGAATGTCCAAAGCTACGGCACTCCTCAATATAACTTTTATTCAGTGAGATCTGCACAAGCTTCACCCGTGCCGGAGCGTCGAAAGTGTTCGTGGTTTTGTTTTCTAATCGTTGTTTTGCTTCTTTCCACGATCTCTGTAACTTTGGCCTTCCACTGAACATATTGCTTTTCAGATTCTCATGAACGCCACGCCAGTAGCGACTACCTCAAACAAAATGTGAGTTTAACCCTTTTAAACTGACTTTTATTTGGTCGGCTTTGCTTTTGTAAAGTTCATTTCGCTTCTTTTGCTATCAATTTCGCACTTTTACCATAGCGCTTTCCTTGTACCCTCAATATTGTGTTTGTGTCGTCTTTGCAGCCGTCCACTTCCAACGGCAATCCACATGATGCACGTGTGGGCCAGCAACCACCGAATCGCTTTTTGGATCGTGCTACGCGGTATGGTTCGATGCGTGGGGCCGAACTCGCCGAAGCGTTGGCTGCTTTTGTTGCACCTGTTTTGACACCGGTATGTTGGTTTTATCTTCCTTTGAAGTTGTTTTGATGTGAAATGTGAATGTTTTCCATTGTTTTCGACCTTTGTTAACGCTTTTTTTCCTTCTCTAACTGTCTTTTGGGGGAATTGGGTTGAATGGAGCTCCAATTCCAGCAAACACCGGCAGTTCAACAACCTTCATCGTCGGCTACTGAAAGCGCTGAAGCCACTCCAACTCGGAAGATTGTCACAAAGTTTGAAAAGACGGTCATACACGTTGATGACATCAATGAGGAGCTCGCGAAGATCAGTCAAAGGCTGGGTGAGATTGAGCGGCTGGATGCCTATGTTGGCGAGAAGTGTCGGGCTTTGGGTGAGTTGGTTCTAAATTTAAGACGATTCTGAATGGTTTTTGTCGTTTCAGACCCCGAAGACGAAGAATACCACAAAATGGTCAACGAAAAGCTGAGATTACTCCACGAAAAGGAAGCCCTTGTGAGGAAACAGGACTATTTCAACGATGCTGCGGAGCTGAGTGAAGTTACGGAACAGATTTCGATACTGGAGCCGCAATTGAATGAGGTCACACAGAACGATGACGGTTTGTTTGTTACAACTTTCTTTCAAATGCTATCTTAGCCTTTTCAGACATGTACAAAACCGAAGAAGAGAAGCAACGCATCGATGCTCTCGTTGAAGAATACAAAAACCTGATCAATCGCAAGAACGAACTCGCCCTCGAGCTGGTCAACAAGGAAGCCGAGGAAGAAGACCACCTCCAGCGCTCTCAGGACACCCTTCGGCGCAATCAAAACTTTAACCGAAGCAGTCAAGAGCCGTTGAATGCATCGAGAAGAATAATGAATTGGATCCGGTCAACGACGGCCAGCTAGAAATCGGTTTGCTTTGATTACTGTAGTTTTTGGTTAATTGATTGAAGCGCGGCTCATACCATAATCGTTTGTAACACTTGCCAAGTCCGTCCCTGTTCTATCGTAGTAGTCTCAGTCAGTTTGCTAATGCCCTGCTTTCAATTCTGGTCGAACATGTCAGCTTCAACCACCGGTTTTTGACACCCCATTTCACAGTGATGCAGATTGCTAGTCTTTTTTATCCGCCTGTTTTGCACTGATAACTAATTGTTATTAATTTTTTGGTATTTGTTGCCCTGTGATGCAATGAATAAAAGTATAGAAAAAGCTTAAAGATAAGAATAGTTTATTTTGAAAAGATAAAGTGAACAAATAACAAGCCCGCGTGAGGAGATCGACTTTGCTACGGTGCCCCATTACTTGGCAACTCATAGGCGAGCATTTCCGCAGCTAGACTGCGCTTTCGTTGGAACTCGTCTTCCTCGCTCATGGCCCTGGCTACACGGTTTTTGGAGGCACTGCTTGGCGTTCTTCGATGGCCATTGATGGGTTTTGTTTGGCCATTGGCGTCTTCCTCGAGCAACGGCTCCAATTCGTGTTTGATCGGTTGTAGTTTTATGTCTTCAGGGGCGGTTTTTGCGTCGTTTTCTGGGGTATCATCATCGTCATCTGATTGCTCTTCCTCGGTTAGCTTTAATCCGTCGGCGTGATAAAGGACAAAGACGTCTGTGACCAGCGAGATCACTCGAATGAGACCATAGATGACGTGAAGACTGAAATTTCGATGAGTTTAGGGAAGTAAGGAGGTGTTTTTACTATTTTGGACACGGCTTATGTTAGGGGTCATAGGGTTGATAAGCATGTCTATCGGGGAAGCACAAACAACAAATAATGTACCTACCTAACACGGAGATTAGCAGCATCATACAGCGAGCACGAGCCTCGTGTGTCTGGACACTTTTCGTCCCATTTGAGGCAGTTTCGGTCAAACAGCCAGCCCCAGAAGATGGGGGAGGGAAGGGTTGCTAAAAAATGCCGTAAATAGGGTTTTTGAAACAAATAGTTTGAAAAAAATAATATTTTAAAGTAATGGAAGACAGAATTCGTTAAAAAAAGGTGAACTCACCAAATAAACTGACTAAAAATCCGTTAAATCCAAGCGAAATACTTCTATGATTCGGTGGCACAGATCTCAACAAAATCAACATGCCCGCCGTGACTCCCATGCCTCCAACCAAACCGCCTAGGGCCATCACCAGGAAGTACATGAGACCCATTTGATCGCAGTCTTCCGTCGTGCAGAACTGTCTGGAGACACTGCTTCCACCGGCACAGGCACAATTTTCGAAGATTATGCCACTGACCTTATCACTTGCCACTGTAAACATTTCTAAACTGCTTGTGGTTAACTTGCATCCGGCATGGCACGGCGAATAGAAGACCTCGCCGGATTGATCACAGACTGGGAACATTGGCATCCGCTCGCAGGCACAGTTCTTCAGACAGGAGGCAGTTAGGGAGGTTTTGGCTTCAAGGTCGAGACCCAATGTTGTTAACGTTGATTCACAACCAGTGGAAGCATTGATAAAGCTGAGCAAGGCTGCGAGACCACTGCAGAGGGCCACCCAACCAGCGGCACGACGGCCTTCGAGTTTGAAAACACGCATGACGATGGTGCCGATCGAGACGCCGAGAGCGAAACCAGTGATGCCAATGATGCCCATGTACTTTTGGATTTTGTATTGAGGGAAACCAAATTGGACTTCCAGATACTTTGGCAAGAATACGAAGTAGCCTTTGAAGGCGAAGACGTCCATGATTCGACCGATCATGCAGCCGATGTAGACTGGCTGCTTCACGATGACGGCAATTGTGTCGACAAAGTCTATAACCGATGTTTTAACTTTAAAATTTCTAATTGTGGAATTTTACCTTTGACTTTAGATTTGGTCGAGTTCGGCACTATAGCCTGACCCTGCGAATTCTTCTTGATGTGCTTATCGACCAGCCTTAACGGACTTGGCGTGCCATCTTTGGATGGTTTGGGAGTTGGGAAGCAGAAAAGTGCCAACGACGGGAAGAATAGGATAATGCCGATCAGAAGGAAGCCTGCCCACCATCTGCCAATCCAGTCAGGATCCACATGAGTCAGACCAGTCGGGACTTCGAATTTGTAATAGTACTTGTTTGACAGGTAGCCCATGGCCAGACCGACGACGGGGCCAAGCATTCGGACGAGAAACATACCAGCTGGAATTGGGTATGATTTACTTATCGATTGACACGTTTTTTTGTTCAATGCGACCTAGTCGTTTGCACAATTTGCAACATTGAACGCTAGCACATCATTTGCACACACTGTTAACGTGATTTTTGCGTTCGAACAAGAAAAGTGTGCAAATGCATTGATAATAGAAAAATTTTAAAAAATTGATAAAATCACAAAGTAAGTTTGTCATGAATGTCTTACCAAAATACACTGGCAAATTAGCCTTCTTAACATTATCATCAATCAGCGGCAATCCAAGTGAAAACGGCATAGTCCTACCGATTCCAAGAATGAACAATCCGAGGAAGATAAGTGCCGTTGGCCCTGCATGAGCAAGTTCATTGTTGCTGCAGGTTGCTTCTGTATTCTTAAAAAACCAACTTTAATGTTATTTTTATAACCCTTTTTTGTTGATCGGACCCTTTATGCTCCTATTTACAATCGTTAATTCGATTTTCCTCTCAAAAGGCCAACTTTAACAGAAACACATGTACACAACCACCAAAACCCATAAAACACATCCCATGTGTCTCCAATGTGTACGACTACTAATACTTTTACGATTGTCGTCCCAATTAACTCACTTTGTTGCGCTCTTTGTTCAGGATCGCATCACAATATGCGAAGGAGCTCTTCAAAATGGATGGCTTTGCCCTCCAGAGCGTCGCATTACACAGCATAGCCGCATGGATTGATTCAACTTCCGTCAATTTACGTGATCTTTCAAAATTTTGATAGTCTTGGCATGTTAAGTCTGCGGAATCAATCATCAGCGATGTTTCCGTTTTGACAGGTTCATGGTCACTGAACACGAAGTTACTCGAACTGATAAGGACATTTGCGACGGCAATCAACATACAGCCGAAGCCAATCCATCGCGCACGATTGCCCTTGCCGCCGAGGTAAGCGACGAAGATTACTGATGGGATGTAGCCGAAATCACCGGCGGAGACCATCGTTCCGGATACTTTGGAGGGTATTTGGAACTGTTTTTCGATAGATACGACGGCGGTGGTCATGTAGAAGCCGCCGATGGATTCCAGGAAGTGGACTGTCATGAAGATGACGAAAAAGGCAAGGACCTGGAAGTTCGATGAGTTAGGCTTGTAAAAAGGTCAAGCATAAGGTGCGAAAAGTTGCTATTGTAATTACCATTCTATCCAGCGCCATGATGACTCAGACGGCTCACTTGGCCGGGCCAAGTGTAACAAATAAGGCGAAACAATGCTATTCAAAGCGTTCGGAATTCCGTTTCACTAATTGAATGAAGAAACAAGAAGAAAAAACCTCGGCCAATCACAAAAAATCGGTGTATGAACCGAACTGTCGCCTCGCTTGCCACACCCGAGCTGCCTCAACAGTTTCGATGTGCTTGGCTGCGGGTTTCTTCATTACCCATCGGCTTGGGGGCCTGATAAGCCGTGTTTAGGGCCTCCTCGCGCTACAATCTAGGCACAACTAAGCAAAGATGAGCCACCCCCACCCAAATTGAGTGATAACAAGGGTCGACCGCCGACGGCCAGGCCAGGGCGGCCACAAACAACACACCTAGCCTGAACTGGCCATGTCTAGAGGGCCTTTGGGTCACCTTTTCCATCCCGAGACAACACAAATCGTGTCAATACCTAAATTGCTGAGGTTACCAACCGCATTTGGCTATGTTTAACTTGTAGGTTGATGCGACGGCCACCTAAGTATGGCCATGTTAAATTTGTAGGTTGGTGTGGTTTCGTCCGGAAGTCTATCAGGTGTCACATGGCGTGTGGATCACATAGTCATTGTGACCGGAAAGGAGATCGCGGCCAACTGTAAACTGTAAGTTAACCTTTATCATTGATTTGATTTTGATAAAACGCGATTATCATACCATGAAATTGTAAGCAAAAATGTTTCGCTATGTTCAACAACATCAAAAAACGCTCAATAGGCAATCGAAAAACTGCCTTTTGAGCAAAAGAAAAGCAAATACCAGCTTATTCATCGACATTGACGTCATAAAAACTGACTTAAAACAGTAAAATTCTTTGAAAACTAACAGATTTTGCGTTTTAAACATCATAAAGTTGTAATGTTGTTCCAAAAATTTATATTTTCCCTACTTCTTTGCATTTCCATTACAATCAAAGGCATTTGTTGTGATTCTCCGCCAAAATCTGAAGCCTTTTGTGAAAGAAGTCGCGATTGTCTAACCTTTATTCGCGAAAAACTCGACGATTCTTTCGAAAATGCCACACTTACTGATTTTGAATACATTATAAAAGACTTCGGTGATCAATTTAAGCCATTTCAATCAGTTTTTATTTATGCTGGCCTCCAAGTAAGTCGTTTTCACTTCTAACTTTACTTTATTTTTACAAATCTTCCTTACAGAACGCTAAATACATCGAACAAGCGATGAAAAACGGTGACGATGACCGTGACATTATTGAATATATGTGTGCGTAAATACCTTTTTTGACTATTATAAATCGATAAAATATATGAAAAATACATTAGTTTAAATACACATTTCGGAATAGGGCATAGACTGTCCCATGGGATGTTGTATGTCTGTAATCAAAGCGGGTTAAGAAGGGCAGAGAACAAGAAACTTGAGAAGGTTTTTGTCGTATTTGGCTTCCTTTTTTCGCTGCTTCATCATTGCATAGGGTTACTATGCAACGAACAAGGCGACGGCTCCGAGTAAAAGTGCAGAAGTCAATGTCGTGGCTGAAGCGGTGCTGGGTTCGCGTTGTTCGGCGGCGGCACCGGCTTCGGCCGTCTGACGGTCCGCGATGAGGTTGGCGACGCTTTCGCTGTCGGGGTCTGAGGTGGGGTGGTCGTGGTCATGGTGGTCGGGGTCGTCATTCTGCGGGCTGTCGTCGAGGATGGTGGGTTCGGGGACTTCTTCGTGGCCGGAGGATTCATGCACATCGGAATCGGCATCAGCATTGGATGTATTTTCAGTTGGTTTAGGCTGGCTTTCGTCCTCATGATGGTCAGCAGTGTCTCTAGCTTGTGGGTTCACAGACTCGTCAGATTCAGACTCGTGATCCGCCAACTCCGATGCCAAATCTGTCGTCGCATTGCCGACAGCTTCCAAACCAGTTTCAACAGCCTTCAAAGTTTCGTTGACATCGGCACTGACATCCGAATCTGTGTGTTCAACGACATCAGCTGTCTGGATTGTTGAATTCTCTTCGACTTCAAAGGGGTCATCTGATGTTGAAATTGGAGCTGAAAATCGACACCCTTCATCAATTTCAAACTTTTGAAACCTTCAGAATTACAGAATCCAAAACTTACCACCCAATGCCGCGGTTACCATCAACCCAAGCGTGAAAATAAGAACATAGAAGCGTTTTCGGTATTCCATGTTGATATTCTGAAAATTCTTAACTTTTTAAAAACCGACCAAAAATTTGATGCGTTTCAAACACAAAAACGAAAAGCCCAAAAATTCCAAAGCCATCAAAGTGCCGTGCCTATTTGAATGGATCTCTGGAAGCGTTTGCTTTGGCGTGTTACTAGTTTTTTGCAGAAAGAATGGGGAGGGGGCTGGGTGGCATGAGGATCGAATTACAACAGGTCCCCACAGACGGGAAGACCTAGCCCTAGGGTCTATGGTTTTTTTTTTGTTTCTCATTTCTGGGATGGCGAAGGGCACGGTTTCCGGTGAAGAGGGCGCCAATGGCTTCAGGAGCCACACACAGGATAGACGTATTTGGTATCTGAACCTTGGCTGATGGGAGCAAGGGCAAGGCTTTGGATGGCGAAAGAGGGGAAGATATCGGGTTTTGGAAGGAATTGGAGGGGATGGGGGTTGAACTTGAGGGTTTTGAAACAAAAATTTTTCTTTCATTGATCTCAGCTACAACAATTTCGACAATATTGCAACCCAGACCCAACAAATCTACACAATAGACCCCTGGAAAATTCCAAATGTATAAACATAAACCCAAACCTCATCCCATCCGCCCCCATTGAACTGACTACCTGCTCTCGGCTGGCTTACAGTCACTTTTCCAATGGATAGTGATCGGCATGACTGCACTTACGTAACATCTGCATCAAGCTTACGGCCGTGACACTCTCCCACACAATGGAAATACCGATGTGATTGCAAAAAAAGGTCTTTCAATCAAGCTTCAGATGGGCAAACATTTTCCGATGCGATTCAAAAACTGATATTTATGTTTGCTCGGCTTTTTTGAACATGGCCACCGACCATGGGGGCTTTGTTCAGACTGTCGACTATTCAATCACCGCAAAAGAGTTCCATCGTTTTATTGGTGTCACGGTTTCAATGGGTTTGAAATTTTCAAATTTTCAAAAACAACATGAGTGAAACATGTACGAAAGCAATAAATAAAGAAAATCAATCGACAACATCAGAATTGAAAAACGTTAGTGTCCCCTTTCAAAACGGCAGATTGCGGGGCGAAGAATGTTTCGGCACGTTGTTTGAGATACCAATACAGTCGGCGACCACAGCGGAAGTGATAGACTCGAACGACGAATTGGGCGAGGGTCAGAGCGACAAAGTACTGTAATTTTTTAAAAATTAAGAAAAGAGAAAGTTGAAATGAACAGATTGTATAAACTTACGCCGTCATAAGTCCCATTAGACGTCAAATAAGTGAAAACCGCCGCAATAAAGAACAAAACAGACAAAAACATGTTGATAGGCAACACAGCTAACAATGGAATCACCAATTTCGGCTGTTGCGCGGCTATTCCGATCAGTGCAAACGCATCGGCCACAGCATGACATATCACTAACAAAATTAGCAAACCATAATTAGTGCAAAGTCGTTCTTCGTTTAGAACAAGCCTCGATGGCCCTCTGCCTTCTGTAATTTCTTCGATGCTTGAAATGTTGACTGTTTTGCAGATCATTAACGGGTGCTCCACTTCTGAAACCGGACATACAGTGGCGCTCAAAAGTTTAAGTGCAAGCAAAAATGTTGCATTAACTTCGTTCAAACGCATCCAATCCGGACCCCGATTTTTTTGATAAACCCTTTTATAGTAAAGCTAAACATCGCCAAGTTTCATGCCGCTACGAGCAAAACTAAATTTTTGGGGTTCCAAAATGTGCAAACTGCAGATTCAAAAGTTTAAGTGCAGTTCGTTTTTTAATGATAAAAAATTTTTTTCGGTTAGAGTTTGCTTCCGTTGAGAAAGTTTATTATTGTTCAAGTCACTATTGATTTCTATGCACGGAACCAGGTCGAGATTTTGGGGTATAAGGAGGTTGCCGTTGATCTCAAGGGGAGACCCTCCGCGATGCCATTACGGCCCGTGGGCTCCGCAAATCAGGCACCTCCGTGGTGATAACGAGTCATAAACAAACTTAGACCCTTATAAATACAAAACAAAGTCAACTGACCCCGAATCAAGTTCAAAAAACTCAATTTTGGCTTGCTTCCTTAATACCCAAAGATGACTAATTTTGGTTTGATTAATTTTTGAGGCGAGATAATTTTTTCTATCCCCGTCAATCAGTTTTAAAAGTATGCTAACACAATGTTAAAGCCACCGGACAGCAAATCTACCCGAGCCAGCCGCCTACGGAAGACATCTGAACGGTCCAACTTGCCCTAACCGCGGGCCGTCAGCCAGAGTTAAGTCGATCATAACGAACGACTGTCAATCGACTCGGTTTTTTTATTTTTAACGTTTAACAACTCAAATACGTTTGTAAAAGTTTTTTGAGACAGTTTGAACCCTAGGTGGAGGCTCCAGATTGAACTAAAGCAACCCATGGTTCACGGCCTGCGACCAGGGCAAGTTGAACCGTTCAGATATCCTCCGAATGCAGCTGGCTCGGGTATATTTGTTGTCCGGTGGCTTTGACATTGTATTAACATATTTTTAAAACCAATTGACTGGGATAGAAAAATTTATCTCGCCTCAAAAATTGGCCAAACCAAAATTCGCCATCTTTGGGTATTAAAGGAGCAAGCCAAAATTTAACTTTTGGACCTCGATTTCGGGTAAGTTCACCTTGTTTTGCATTTATAAGAGTTTAAGTTTGCTTATGACTCGTTATCACCACGATAACGAGTCATAAGTGCCTGATTTTCGGAGCCTATGGACCGTAATGGCATCGCGGGGGGTCTTCCCTTGAGACCAACGGCAACCCCCTTATCCCCCCAAATCTCGACCTGGTTCCGTGCATAGAAGTCAATAGTGACTTAAAAAATAATAAACTTTCACAACGGAAGCAAACTCTAACCAAAAAAAAATTTTATCATTAAAAAACTAACTGCACTTAAACTTTTGAATCTGCAGTTTGCACATTTTGGAACCCCAAAAATTTAGTTTTGCTCGTAGCGGCATAAAACTTAGCGATGTTTAGCTTTACAATACAAGGGTTTATCAAAAAAATCGGGGTCCGGATTGGATGCGTTTGAACGAAGTTAATGCAACATTTTTGCTTGCACTTAAACTTTTGAGCGCCACTGTAGTCCTTTCAAAATGCTATAATAAGGCTTAATCAACTTACTGCTGAAGTAAACATAACCAACAACAACCAATTCCAACGCGCATAATACACTTACTGCCGTTTTGACGTGAACACATAGAGTTTGATAGGAAAAGGCGTTCATTTTCTCCAATCCTTCAAAAAAATAGCTTTTTTCTTGTCACACTGCTGAAATTTGCAACAGCTGATTAATACTATGTCCAACTGTCTCGGCTGCCAAGAAGGAACCGCAGTATTCACTCAAAATAGCTGACATTCACGAAAAAAGAGGCGAAACAAGTCGAAATGAGTTGTCGAAGGCCCTCAGGGGTTTCGCTTTGACGCGCGTCCTCACTTCAGTCAGTGGTTGGCACTGACTGAAGTGAGGTGAAAGTGAGTGCAATTTGCTATTGCTTGGAGCGCAAGATGAAGCTTTGGCGTGAAAAGCGATCAAAAGGAGGGGTCAATTGGTTTGTTGAGTGTGCCGTGGCATTCAAAAATGTCAACAAATATTAGATAGCTGTTAACAATATGAAACTAAACCTTTAGCGGCTTAGATTTAGCGGATAAATATGAAAGCAAAGCCAGAATGGCAGTATAGACCCTTCGGAAGTTGACTTTGAGCTGTTTGTGACACGTGTATCCTTTTGCGACGGCAATGCCAGGGGTGCTTTCAGATAGTAATGCCATAAAAGGCTAAAGGTACTTGTAACCGACTAAAAATCAAATTCAAAACATGGCTAAACATGGATAATCTTTTATCATAACCGCATTTTTAAAAATAAAAAGTCCATAAACCAAAGTCAAGTACCCCATCGTCACCATAATGGCCAAAGTCTAAATTCCAAAAACTTTTCAAAACGTCAAAAACATAAAAATGACCAGTTTCTCCGAACAATGCCGTCCAAAACCGAGCAGCGCCAACGGCAATGCAGATTTTTGCACCCTTTCCGCCTTGTTTTTACTCATTCGGGTTGTCGTTTTCCATCTTTTGCCAGGGTCTTTGGAAATTAGGCCCCTGGGCGGTGAGGGACCTCGAACCCAGACCAGCGTTCGTTTCATTAGGACCTTTCTCACTTTTCTTTAAGAAAATTGCAACATGGCTGACTTTTTTGGCGAAATCGAGGAAATACCGTTCAATGTGTGTGGACAGATCGCGGATAGATTTGTTATTGAGGCTCCGATCGATGATTTGGTCAAACGGGACTTTTTGACTTATCATGTTTGTGATTCGGAGAATCCTGATTTTGTAAGATTTACCAAACTTTTTGCAAAATCTGATATTTTGGATTTCAGAACCTGTTATTGATGTTCCCCCGTCACGATGTCAAGCAAAGCCGCAAAAACACATCAGTCCATCGCCTAATCGCAGTTATCGAATCAACGAAAAACAGATCAGTCCACTTTCCCAGGCTGATTATGTCTGGAAAATTGCCTCAATTGATCTTCGGTGCCGATGGCGAACAAGCTATTGAACGAGATCCCGAATGGCCTGATCGACCGATGGCACTGATTGAAACAGACACCACCCTTCTGGCAACGCTGCCCTGTTTGGCTCCAAATGGTGCCCTTCCCATTGAAACGGCAATCCATGTTGGTCTGGGCATGTTCAGAGCATTGGCAGCGCTACATCGAGCCGGATTCGTTCATCGATTGGTGTCGCCGTTTTCATTTACGGTACCTTCGCCGCCGACCGTGGAAGGCATTCAGAGGGGGATTACATTTTTTGATATGAGCCATGTTATTCCGTTTCCTATCAAGTGGGTTTATTAGTGTTTTGATAGCATTGGAAATAGATATTGCATTGAGATTTTAATAAAAACGGCTGCAGACCCCGAGTATTTGTACCATTTGTCGGCACAATGCGGTACTCCTCCCTTCGAGCTCACATGGGTCGGGAACAGGGTCCGTCAGATGATGTTATTTCGTTGATTTATGTTATTGCGGAGCTTATTTCTGGGAAGTAAGTGACTTTTTTTTAATTTTAAATGTGCAAATAAATGAGAACATGCAACTCTGTTTGTGCGAATGGTGCGTCACTGTATGTGTTGACCCCGCGTGCAAATTACAGAATGACACTCAATGTAAAGTATTTTTTATCCTAAAGTTTTGCGGATCACGTTCAAACACTCGTCTTTTTCGCATAAACATTGTTTTAAAATAGTCAAAATATTTTAAAATATCTTCTTCCAGACTCCCCTGGCGATCAGTCCGCGACGAAACCACCATCATCGCCCTCAAAAAGGCCTTCATCAAATCCGACTGTTTCAAACGCCTTCCCCGTGAGCTCCGTAAACTCTACCGAGACATGTACCTCACCCCCGGCCCTGCCATGATCGACCACAACGTAATCCTTTCCCAATTCATGTTACTCGTCAATCGACGGTGTCAAAGATACAAAAACGAAATGCCGCCATTCATGGACGTCGAAGTTCCGAAAGCCATCCAACGAGCAAAACGCGAGAAAGAACAACGTGGAAGGAATCTTGGTGGTTCACTTCCAGTGGTCGAAAGCAACCCAGTCGGTGATACGGGCTAGACGGAAGTGCGTTGACCTTCTTGTTTGTGTTTTTTCGAGTGTTTTTTCGAATTCCATTGACCCCTGTTTAACAGACAAAAGGCTGATAAAGCGTCTTTTAATCAATTTGAAGCACAGTAATGGTTGAACCCAATTGAAATGTACATTTGCAATGAAGAAGCCTTGCGTTACCGGGCAACAATACGTGTTTCGGCCGTTTTTAACAAATGCGAACGTACAACGTATTCTTTTTTGCCCTTTTTGGAGGAAGTTACACGTTCTTCCAAGACCCAAGGGCCGTTGAAGTACATCATTTGGTCTTCTCGGCGAGGTACGTTACAGGAAGCTGATCGAGGGATGGCTGTTCCGGGGGATAGGGTCGGGATTGGTGGGTCTGAAATGTCGAAGTAGGAATCAATGTGAATTTTTAAACAAAAAAAGATGTTCAAAATACCTGGAATGCGCCTCCGCCCAACTCTAAACCTCCAACAACAGTCACAATCAACATCGGTAGGACACTGCCAAGCACCGTGTTCATCGCGTTCAAATATGTGCAAACTTGAGAATCCATTGAGGAGAAGCCATTCAGAGAGGGCCACTCGAAGTTTTTCAAGGGTGAAGGATGCGGCTTCGGTTTCTGACAGCTCGGGTTTGAGACTTCGAAGGATGGTTATGATGTCTGGCTTTTGGAGACGGAATATTGTGGGCATTTTTTTGGTGAAAAGCTGAAACAGACAAAAATGGAACTTTTTGAACAACTTGAATTCAAAAATTTCATGACCGACCGTGAAGAACGATATGAAAAAATTTTGCATGGAATAAGTTCGACAATATTGACAGAAAGTGCGCGAAAACTTAAGCTTATCAAAAATTCAGAGCAAATTTCAAATAAAAATGTCACGCAATAAACTTGTTTTGCCATTGATCCAGACTAAATGACATAAACATCTTCCTCCAACTGACAACCCATTTACCTCTTCGAACCTCCCCATAAAACACTCATAAAGTACGTCTTCATGCCCTCAAGGCACAGCCCTCGTGCTCGTGTTTGTCATAAAACACCCCCTTGCAATGTCTCCGAAGCATGCAAATACAAATAAAATGACCACAGCCATGACCATGCCTGGACATCGAGAACGAAATCTGTCGCCCCAGGCCATTTGCCGTAAAGGTATGCATGCTCATAGCGCTACAACATAGCCCTGTGGTCCCATGGCCATGGTCATGGTTGTAATTGGCCGAAAAAGGGGGCCTCAACGACGACCCCTGGCAACGTTGACTAAAAACACATGGATTTCCATGGAATTGATATGGGCGGGCGGCATTTATGAAAAGTATATGCCATAATTTTTTGGTTTTTGGCAGTTATGTATTACTACGACATGCGGAAGCGACTGGAGTGGTCTTTAGCCGGGTGCGGTGGGGATGTTATTAACCTTGGTGGACTTAATCGGTTTGAAGTTAGGGTTTAATGTGGATTTATAGATTTGAGAACGCCAGATAAATAGAATCGGTCACGGTTAACTTCGCCACCGGAAGTTAAGGATGTTATGAATAGATGTAAACACCGAAGCCAACTTTGAATAAAAAGACCTTCAGTTTGGTTGAAAAAGAAGCGTTTTGCATGCTCCTGCGCCTCAAAATAGAAGAAAGAAACTGACAACATGAAAAGCGGGGCCGAAAAGCGCGACAACCAGCTCAAACACAATCTGATTAGCGCAGCCAGCACCCGTCGAAGCAACACATTCTTCCGAAACTGAGGAAGCAGTTTTTGACCTCCTCTCCGCTTTTGTCAGGTGTATTTGTACACAAATAAAACAGAAACTGTGGATTGAGGAAAGACCAAAAACTAATTGAAATAGACCAAGCTGCCAAAAACTGTCAAAAAATCACGGCTGTTTTGACGTCAGAGGGTGGATTTATGATTTTATTAATCATCCGATTCAATAAAAATGTCTGCGTCATTGGAGCGGGTTTGTGACTGTGTACATGGATCAAACATGTACATAGAAAAAGAGACGAGCGAAAGAAAACAATACGGTCAGTCGGAGGGCGGTGTAAGCCGATTAGAAGCCCCGCCGATGACGTTATGAATCAAGAAGGGACCTAACCTGGTTTTCTATGGGTTACAAAACACGAATGACTCGACATTGGAAGAAAGATCGACATGGATTATGTGTATTGAAAGGAAGAACACTTCGAGATGTTTCTAACATTGAAAGGTGCGCCTTGAGACGATCTCGAGTTGGATTGTACAGTGACAAAAGGTGGCAATGAATGGGGAAAAACGAAAAAACAACATAGTCAAGATCAAAAAAGTGCCTACCCACTTGACGGAAATAAAAAGTGTCAAATTCAAGTAGTATTTTGCGTCAGTCACGTATATCAACCAGGTCGACCCTGACCCGGAATAATAACCAACCCATCGCTCAAGGGATTGTTTGTTTCAGTCACTCCTCTGGCTGGAAGTGGATTGAGGCAGGCTTTTCGGCTGACTAGAGACCCGAGCAAGTGCAACCTGAGCCGTTCGAGTTCTAACCATGTAATTGTTGCACCCTTTCTCCTATATCCAAATTCCGAAGTCTGAAATGGTATCGCTATTTTCTCTTTTTCTTCAACCCTACCCTATGTCTTTTATTTAACGACTATGATGACAGATGACAAGGGCGTCTTTTCATTGCCGATGTGAAACAGTGAAAAACCGAACAGCCGTAATCCTATCGCCGTTCCAGCCGGAAAACTGAAACAATAAAACCTAAGACAAGACAGTTTCAATGCAGAAACCAAACCCAAAAAACCGTGTTTACAAGCTGTCGAATCCAATTCAACCATGTGATTGCCCTTTCCCATCCATCAATCAAACCTCTTACAATTCAAAAACATGCTACAATTTCAACAAACAATAAAAACGGAAACATAACCGACGCAGACATTCCAGCCACAAAAGAATGCCATCACAATAAAAAGATGTTTTAACGATGCCCAAAGATCGTAAACTCATTTCTCTTTCCGTGCGAAATGTCATAATTCATGCCCCGACAATGTCATCGAAGGTCGACAAGGTCAAGTTTTCCGTTCCTTCGAATGGATCGAAACAATATGTGCACATCTCAGCCAAAACTGTACAAGTAAAAAAGTAAGTACAACATTTATGACAATATATTTACAAATTCAACCCGTCAACAAATAGGTAGTACCAAGTCACAAATATACAAGCTTCTCTGTCATGGCTGAGTTTTAGCTTCACGCGTTTAGGGAAAAAGTTTTACGGTAAGTTTTTGGTGGCAAGGGTGGAGCATCCGGATCATTGGTTTTCGGATGGGTCACTTCGCTGACCGGGGAATTCCGTTGCGAAGTTGATGGTTTGGGTGGCCTCGGAGGGCAAGTTGCGGGTGTTTTATCGTCATGGAGGCTGTCTCCCTTGACGTAGGTTTCGGACGGGAGGCGCTTTCGTGGCGGGAGCGGAATTTTGGTCGGGTCGATGTCGAGGAGGTGGTCGGTTATGGGTTTCGGGGGGCTGCTGCCTGGAAATTACACAATTTTACAAAACGCCTGAGGGCATTATTGTTAAAACGTACTCGATGGTTCGGTATTCAACTTAGGCGGCGGCGGTGGAGCCTTTTTAGCCATATCAGGGTTCGAGGCAGACGCTGATTGATGCGATTTATTCGAATTCCGCCTCACTGGGGGCTTGTCCAAAACAATCGCGTCAGGACCGGGTTCTGTCGGAAATACTGTCGAAGTGGCGGGGGTGGGCGGGTACCGGACGTGATTGCGTTCTCCAGATGCAGTCGAATGTGAAGTGAAACTCTTCCGGTTCAATGTCCCGACCGGTGTGTCCCAGGAAAAGGCCTGATTCACCTTGCCCTTATCACCGAGGTATCTTGGCAGCTGGCCTGGGTTGATGTCCACAATTCCGAAGGGGGATTCATCCGGGGTTGACGATTTCATCATTTTAGTTCTCGAAGTGTCTTCGTTCTCCGTGTTATGGTCGTAGAAGCTCTTTCTAAGGTCGTTTTCTTCTTTCAAGCCGTTGATTGAGTCAAAAAATTGCTGAAAATGCATACTTTAGTCATTTTGTCAACTTTAACAGAAGCCAATTAAGTTTTAAGAATGCAGAATGACAAAATGCAAGAATTAAGACTAACCGAGGACGATTGTACATGTCCAGGGGTTGTAGGAGGTGTGCAACACACAACACTCATCATATTCATGTTAAACTATTGACAGTTATCAGGTATTCAGGCATACAGTGGTAATCACAGAAATGGAGCTATAAGAACACTTTTTATAACGGTGACCTCGAAATCTTTGAATCGTCAACAAACACGCGGAATCAGCACAAACATTTACGCTATAACTCGAACTACTTCATTCAACGATCAACGATGAATCACAACTACGTATACGTATTACTATTACAAAGTTGGCTAACAGCCCCTGTGGCGTAGATGGTTGCCGGGCGAACGGAAACAATGAAACCGCACAAAAACATGTCGAAAAAAGGGCTGTAAAGACGAATCGCCGCCCCCACAGTTATGTTTGATGGGTTCTGTGGTTAATTTGAGAACCGTTCTGATCGACATTCACGAAGGCTGTGCGTCGGTAAACATTTCCGGTGCGCCATCACACACCATGCTCCACCTTCGCCGCGCCTCGGGGCAAACCGGTTCAACGACGCCATCCGATGGATACACGGATGACGGAAGTTTTGCGAAAAAGCGATGAGGAACTGACAGTGATCGCCTGAGGGCTGGAAAAGTCTGGATGGCAAATGGGAAGACTGTTTTTGAAATAGGATGGGTAGAGAGGGCGGGTTTTCGGTGATTTGATTAGGGCTTTTTGCAGGTAATTTGCAAGAAAATTATTGCGAAAATTGAATTAAAAAGTGATTGGGCTGTTTTGGAAACATAAAACGCATTTGCTGGGAAAACCGAACAGATCCGAACCTCTTGTGACATTTCAAAAATTAATCCCATTTTAAATCGTTGAAAATTTGTATACAGACCAATTAGAGGTCGTAGATGACGAATTCACCTATTATTTTGTATATGGCCGCCTTCTGAATCCGGCAAGCTCCAGAATCCGCCTGACAGAATCCATGACATGAAACCTCTACGTATTGGGTATCAATCAACTGCCCACATCAGGGCGATCATTTTAAGACTAAGTAGACCAGTATTGATTGATTTTGACAAAAGTTATAAGCTATCAAAGTCGAAAAAAACGACGAGATAGCCTTTGGCGGACTATAGCGCCTCGGGGAGTATACCGCACCAATTTTTAACCATGTACAATCGATATACTATCAAAAAAGGAGCATTTCATTCCTTGGCAACTTTTCATTCTAGGTTGGGGAAAGCAGTCAAAACGAGCAAAAACTAATCACTGATAACGGTTTATTACAAATTTTTTGGTTATACGGCGCAACTATAAGATTCTGTGTTGCTAAAACATGGTAAACATGTAAAACTTCGAAATTAGAAAAAGTTAAGTATTTTGCTCACAAATTTATAGACTTAATTGAAAATAAAGCTTCATTTCTAAAAAATTTTTTTAATCTTATATTTTTGCAGTTATTGATTGTTACTCACTGTGACTTACTTTTAAATAGTGTATTACATCATATGTACTCAAGAAAAAACAAATTTATTGAAAAGGATTCGAACCTAGCATCGTGCACAGGCCCAGCGTTTTCCTTGGAAGAAAGGTGCTTTCGCTTGGAAGGGTCGAAACACAGAGACCGACCTCCTCTAATAGACTCAAGCAACTCACTACTAAATCGGGAATAACAATTAATTCACGAGTAAATCGCAAACGAGTTCAAACAAAATCTAATAGCATGCAAAATCTATTAGAATTTAGCAAAATCTAATAGTAAACAAAAATCTATTATATTTTAGTAAAACATATTAGATTTAAATAACGCCTAATATTAATCCATTCTGTTTGAGTGCTTTTTTTGCATCTGAAAGGTGTTGAATTTTCCTTTTGCCGTCTGTTCTGTACATTGTGTTGCATAAACGACGTATTATGCTGATCCCGGTGGATAATGAACAACCTGCCAACATACATTTTCAAGACAGCGGAATTGCAACGAGATGCGATTCTTGGTAAGCGAACCAGGCCTGATTCCTTCGAGCAGCCGAGGCTTCCAAATTATGACGACGATGGATTTATGGCTCCAGACGCCATCCGTGCGAGGCTGGATGAGCCCACGATTTACGACTTATTTGATTTGGAGATGGACGAAACCTCAGAAGTCAGCAATGTCGAGACTTTGCCGGCAGACACGCCTACTAACAGTAAAGAAACCGAAACCAATCAATTTGCTTATGGTTTGTGATTCAATAAACTTCATTGTTATGAGGTGCAATGTTTCAGAGCTGCAAGACAGTATCGCCATGCTTATCTACCGGTACACAAACGAATATTGGACAAAGGTACAACTTGAGAGAAACATTTTTGAGCTAAAGATGACTGCCGGAATCAATCGTCATAAAGTTGCCAGTTTAACTGATATCAAGCGTTACATCACCTCCTTCAAAGCTCGAGCCGGCATTCGCAATGTATTTCTGTGTTCAAGATGTCATGCAACGGTCAAATCATTCAAAACCAAGTGTCCGACTTGTCTGCCAATAGTCGATGCGAACCGCAAACGATACAACTCCTGGGACACTTTGGGCCGTCCAGGTTCGGCACCTTGCTCGTCTACCGATATCCGTTTGAAACCAAACATTGTTATCACTTTCGCCAGCATGAGGTTCCAGTTACTAAACATTCTTGAAGAATGTGCAGACGATTTTATCTTTGATGCGTTAGTTTGAACATTGAATTTCGATTATTGTTGCTTTTGTTGTTTCAGACAAACAACAGAGTGTCGTTCAGACTTGACTGATTTCGAACCATTTAACGGCAACGAAATCCGCCTTATTATCAGCGTTGATGGAGTTCAGCCACTTCAAAATTCGCGGCGACATTTCACTCCCATTTCCTTTGCTATTGTCAACCTTCCTGGTCACCTCCGTATTCGCAAACGCAATCTCGTAATTGCCGCTATCACGTTTGGTGAAAAAAGTGTATCAAAGGAAACGTGGAAGGCGTGCGTCGACGAAATCAACACGGAATTGACTGATATTCAAGCACAGCCAATCGTGCTCAGGTCAAAGGACGTGTATCGAGCCGTTACGGTAAAAGTGGCCCATGGATCATTGGACATTATTGTGAGTGAACTATGAGAATTGTGGCATACGACTGAACAGAACTCTTGTAGGCTAATCAAAATGCCACTTCGTTGTCACCCCACAGCTCCACCCGATGCTCTTGTCATATGTGCACCGTGAAGGGAAAGTACGTCGGAAATGTCAATGGAAAAGGAGGGGCAGTTCGGATTGAAATTCGAGAAGACGTACTTCGTCAGCTAAGTAATTGGCACTTGCGTGATTTTACACACCCATCATGGTATGTTTTAAGACACAGTAGTTGCCATGTATCAACGTTTTTTACAGTTGGGAAGGGTTTTCTGATCCATCAATGCCGTTCAACTCACTTTTATCACCAGAAAAGTTACGGTATGAAGACTTGCACGGAGTGTCACTAGGAATTTTGAAGAAACTAGTGGACTTGTTGTATTTTGACAGCCAATACAAGTTGAGTGGAAAGCATATTCAAATGCTCAAAGATCTATACAAAAACGCCGGCAGCATTTCCTATGTATCTGCTGCAAACCGAAACCTTGAGCAATACAACGCATTCAATGGGCACGAAACTCGTTATGTACGTTTTCTGTGTAAATTATCAAAAGTTAAACTACAGTTTGCCTTTTAGTTTTTTGATTGCACGACACCTTTCATTGCATTACTGCGTTTTGACACATTGGGCGGATGCTTGTATCTGATTTGGTTAGTTCTGCGGGTGTTGTCTTCAACTCACATTGACAAAAAAACCATTGACTTGGCTGTTTCCGTCATTCCATCCTGTGCTACGGCGCTTTACAATGAATTTGGTTCAAAGGTTCAAACACTAAAGATTCATGTATGTTTCGTTTTTGATCATTAAAAACGTTAACAGAGAATCCAGCTGCCGATTTAGGACCAAGGGGAAAGGGCCGACACCGTAATTTCACACTTTGAAATGTTTTGAGTCAAAAGTGTAGGTACATATAGGAAGGGTCTCGAACCGGAGTATGAAGGTCTGAATCCTCCGGATTCTGGAGTTATGCCTTCTGAAAGCGTTTTCTTCGACCTACCATAACTAATTGCGGGAAAAAGTTAGAGGGCTGAAATTTTGGTTCCGGGGCTTATTTATGATGGCGAACAAAACGTCATACTCAAAATTTTTAGAAAACATCCGGAATTATCGATTTTGGAATTTTGCTTTTTTTTAAATGGCCATATCTCGTTAACGAAGCGCGATCGCCGGATACCGACGATGCCATTGGAAGCTTCATCGTTTTTTACATCGGATAGCATCGATTAATTAAAAATCAATTAGGGTATCCTTTGCGAAATTTACGTATTCACGCATGCGCCTCCGGAATTTGAAACGTGCGCCAGTGCAAAAAACGCGCGTGCACTCGGGTGCGACTGGCTGGGTCGCACAGTTCGCATGCAGCATTTCGTTCGCTTCGCACTCACACCCGATTTCGCCGAGCACACATCTCGTTTTTGGGGAAACGCGTGCGTTAGCACTCAATTTTCGCAAAGGATACCCTAATTGATTTTAGATTAATCGATGCTATCCGATGCAAAAAACGACGACGCTTCCAATGGCATCGTCGGTATCCGGCGATCGGGCTTCGTTAACGAGAAATGGCCATTTAAAAAAAAGTAAAATTCCAAAATCGATAATTCCGGACTTTTTTGAAAAATTCTGAGTATGGCATTTTGTTCGCCATCATAAATAAGCCCCGAAACCAAAATTTCAGCCCTCTACCTTTTTCCCGAAATTAGTTATGGTAGGTCGAAGAAAACGCTTTCAGAAGGCATAACTCCAGAATCCGGAGGATTCAGACCTTCATACTCCGGTTCGAGACCCTTCCTATATGTACCTACACTTTTGACTCAAAACATTTCAAAGTGTAAAATTACGGTGTCGGCCATCCTGGATCGGCAGCTGGATTCTCAGTTAATCTGTATTTTTAAGCATTTTATGGTACATCTCGCTAAACAAGCAACTACCGTCGGCCTACCTATTGACTTCAACAGTAGTGTGTTTGAAGCTTTGTTCCGCGAGTTGAAGTATCTCGTCAACCCCTGCCAAACCAATGGCTTTGAAGTCGACCTTCTACTACGGTACATTATAGTAACACCTTAAAAACGTGTTCAATTATAACGCGTTTCAGGTTTCTTTGTAGCCGCGATGCGAAGAACCATCTGCAACGAGTCCGAGCATACAACGAAGATCTCAACGATTTGTGCAATCTTTACAACCTGGTTGAACCGTTGCACTCTCCAACTGTTGTTACCTCGCTAAAAGAGGACTCGATAACTGTCAATGCGCTAAACGCCATTGGCAACCAAGGCCGCATACACTATTTCTCAAGATTCAAAGTGCGTGGTGTCACTATCGTAACCCGTCAAGTCGAAAGTGGAAAGGTGTACAAATTTCTTAACGGTCATGAAGTCATTTTCGGAGAGCCGGTTGTAGCATTTTGTACGGAAGACAATCCGGAGATCAAATGTGTTATATCAGTTCATCAAGTGATTCGAGGGATCGCTAGATCTACCCTTCATCGATATGGTCAGACGGTAGCTATGGCGTTGGAAAACCTTCGACCGATTGATACATACTTTGTTAAACTTACAAAGTCACATAACACAATTGTGACTGTTCCGGCTAATTCGTTCCTGTCGCGGATGGAAGTTTTGCGATTCCACTGTTACATTTTTTTTGTCGATTTGGAATACAGGGTCAGTCGGGCGTGAGTGCGCTTGGCAAAGTGTCCGAAATACACCATTTTGCGCGCGCAACTCACGGCTGTTGTCGTCCCAACTGTTTTCCAACACAATTTCGACACATTTTCACCATGTCTCGCAAACCTCTACCGATCCAGATTCTGCGCTTGCATGAATCCCGTGACAATAACCATGCTCGCTTCACCCCCCAACAGCCGAGTTCATCACGCCAGTACCAAGTGGCTCGGGTCACAACTGTCAGTTTTTAATGTTTTTCATTTAATATAAGGTGTTGAAACGCGTAATTTTTAGGATGATCCGTTGCTCGCCGACCGTGCCCAACTCCTTCAATTACAATCGACAGTCGCAGCTCATGAATTGGAAATTGCTGAACTTCGGAACTTACCCTCTGTGGTGGAAGAGCAGAGGAAACACATTGAAGAGCTTCAAGCTCAGATCGCTAGCCTGAACGGCGAAGGACGTCGCCTGAGATTGCTAAGTTGTCAGTTCTCTTTCAATCTTTTAACAAAGGCAACCATTGAACGGAATCTCGTTATTGACGTCACTCAACTGGATGGCCTTCCAAAAACTGTCTCAGTCGATATTGGTAGAAAGCTTTACACAACTATGTCGCTAGCCGGCACTGTCCCAGCGGTGTGTGCTCGCCGTTTTGCGCCCGTAGCCCTGAAAGCCGTAAGCTAATTTGACCCACATTTACTTTCACACGTTGTACTCATCTTTACAGCTTATTCCGAAAGTTCATTGGATCCACTATACAACAAAACTGAATCCTCGAAACGGCCACCATTCCATTCCATCGTCCTTTGTTGGAGAAGTTGCTGAGTTCATGATTGAGGGCTTTACCGCGCCGCCGGAAAGCGATATTTCACCTGTTCAGTTGCGGGCGGACATTCGTACTGCGTTAGTGCTGCAGCTGGAAGCAACAATGAAATCGGTTTTGTAAGTTTGGTTGACAGTTTTTATCATTCAGAAAGTGACTCTTTTAGAGACAATTCACGCAGCACTCGTCGAGATGGAAAGAAGAAGCCAACTAAACGTGCACGAACGGCAACACCAACGGAATCTGATGCCTATGGCGAGGCATCACCCGACAGGGAAAGCGTTCCCGAAGAAGAAACAGCTACCGAAGTCATTAATGATGCTGCGGATTCTAGGTGAGGTTTTTTTGACACATAATAAAGATACAATGGTGCTTTGTCAGGTATTCCGATGATGGTGCTAGCGCTGCAGGAAGTCCGTTTTATGTTGGCGTTGAAGACTCTACGCTGGCCGATGTCCCTCAGGACTACCTCTACACTGGGGATGACTATTTGGGGGAACTTGAAGATTCTTCTGAGTTCAATCAACGACAGTAAGTTACCAAACCAGTTTGAATTCTTCAGTTTGCACGGTTATCTTTCAGATATCCCGACAGTCAGCACAATTTGACACCCGTTTCATCGATCCATCTGAACTCTGGTCCTCCGACTGGCAACCGTACCCCGTCTGCGCAGCAGTTCCTGAGCCAGCAGCCGCCCAACATGGGAATGACCTCGTAAGTTATCAAATTAGCCCAGTTTCTGCAATTTACACGGTTATCTTTCAGATATCCCGACAGTCAGCACAATTTGACACCCGTTTCATCGATCCATCTGAACTCTGGTCCTCCGACTGGCAACCGTACCCCGTCTGCGCAGCAGTTCCTGAGCCAGCAGCCGCCCAACATGGGAATGACCTCGTAAGTTATCAAATTAGCCCAGTTTCTGCAATTTACACGGTTATCTTTCAGATATCCCGACAGTCAGCACAATTTGATACCCGTTTCATCGAATCATCTGAACTCTGGTCCTCCGACTGGCAACCGTACCCCGCCTCCGCAGCAGTACCTGTGCCAACCACCGAAGGCTTCTTCAATTTCCAACGCAACTATTGAGAAATATATTCCGCCTCCGGAAAAGAAGTCCAAGAATACTAGGAAGAAGTCGACCGTCGCCGTATCCAACAGTGACCTTACTTCAACAGAAAATGTTAAACCGCCGACACGACGCAATACTCGTCAGTCCCGACGTGGCCGTGCTTAAAAAGCTTATGATAAACTGTTTTTATTGCTATTTAATATTTTACCTGTATGTTTTGTACTGTGCTGTTATATTTGATTCATTGATCTATTACGCTCTGGGCGTTCTTTTCATTTTTGTTATTGCGTTTATTTTTTAGATTTTTTACAGTATAAATATGTGAATCTAACATACTGCTAAAAAACAGTAGCGTACGAAAAATCAATATTAATGAATACGGACACGCACAATGCTGCGACTAAAACGCAAGCAAATGACATGTAAAACGCGAGCAAATACAACTAAAGTGCAATTAAATGCAACTAAAACGCAAGCAAATGTAACTAAAACGCAAGCAACTGCTATTATTTCACGAATAACTCAGGCCTAATTTTTCATAAAATTTAGTCGGGTTTTAGTACGGAATTAATAGTCCAAGTCGGTCTCTGTGAATTGCTTGGAAAGTCGTGCGTTTTGCTTGGAAACCCCCGATTTTCTTCCAAGCGATTGCGTCCTTTTTCCAAGCGACGTTTGGGGTGATGTCCCACCACGAACCGGCTTTTGCACGTTGTTCGCAGAGGACCGGACTTTGTCATTTTTTCGTCCCTGTTTTTTGCCTTGCTCGAAGCTTGCTTCTTTGTCGCTATTTTATGCCGTTTTCACCTTCCCAGGCGCTCCGCCACCATCATGCAAAGAAGCAGCGACCTTTGTTTGACTATTTTGACCGATGACGAGGTGGGTTTTGAGACTAGTAGAGGTTTGAAGTGAGACTTATATATATATATATTTTCAGTTCGCTCTCATCGAGGAGTTTGAAGTCCCTGGCCCTGGCATCGTCTGCTATACATCTCCGGCATGTTTTTACTGTGGTAATGTCTGTGTTTTCACATCGCAATAGGTCAGCAACAGTCAGCGAGCGCATACCCAGCCGTCAGGCACTCCTCACCCCCGGAGCAGTGCAGAAAGTAAGTCTGTCGCCCACTTCTAGGATCATTTCCTCCGAGTGCTGATTGGAACGCCGTTCAATGACGTGTATCGCGATGCTTATAAAGCCGACTGCGAGTTTGTACACGACTGACTTGGATGGCGCCGGTAAAGTCGTCGACAGAAGTTACCCCGACAGGTTTTCCGGGTTAGGCTGACCCCGGGGTTGTTGAATAGTAGATTCTCGGGGGTTGTTTTCCTTGGCAGCAGAAAACTTTACTTTAAGTCTAGTTGGGGCATAGTAGCTGGATTTTCGGTTCTTTGCCGTCATGAGGTTGAATCAGAAGTGTTGAAAACCAAGTCAGGCAGCACTGTTATCGCCAGCATTTGATTTGTTACTTGGCTATCTACGTAGTTGTTGCTCCGAGTTGTTAGCTGCATCGTCGATAGAGCTGTAGATGCACGGTAGCTGTTTTAAAGGAATCGTTGAGCTTGTAGTTACGGGTACTTCTTGAAGAAAGGCAATGAATCTGTGCGAAGAATTTCATGGTAGAGACTGGTGTAACATTCTTCCAAAGGCTTTCAAGAAGACCTCACTCAACAAACCGCATCACAACTGCTTCGACAAAAACATCATCGTAAGCAACTGACTCTTTTTCATAGTCACTGAATCCGTCCTGGATGCAGCCTCCCTTTAGGGCCCTATTAGTCTCCTTGTTTTAGCCAAAATACACAAGTCAAATGCCAAACATTCAAAGTCGAGTATGCCCGCTCATCAGGAGTTTGGTCCATTGGAAGCAGACTGATATCACATCCGAGACGACATGACCAGAATCTCAACTTCAACCGTCTCACTCGTTTGAAACTCAGACCGCGCTTGTCTTTGGTCTCTTTACCGTCGGAAGTTACCGCTGGGAGCCTTCTATTCCGCCGTCGACGACTAATCTGTTAATGAGCTCATCTTCGCTTGCCCGAAGTCTCTCAATGCCACTAAACACCGGTTTTTCAACGGTGAACGCTATTCCTTCTATGTCGTCCGTCGCGCGATTCAAATAGCATGCCGAAATGACCCCGTTGTGCCGATAGTCTACAAATGATTGGTCAGCTTTGGTAACCTATGTCGAGGCATATGTCCCCTCATGCTTCTTCATCCAGCAAGACTTCGAAAATCAGTCTCAACATGTTCAGCTACGTCTCATCGACGATCCAGGTTGCGGCATCGAAACGGTTTTACGAGACTTTGCTGCGGTATTGCGACGAGTTCCAAGAAGCCGGCTTAGCTCCACTTGGTTCGTGGTACTCGCTGGATCTTGTCGGCGTCATATAGGCTTGCCGACTCTGTCTACACGCGTGGCGATACGCAAATGATGGCTATTGTCGGCAGTGTGCAGAACCAGGAAGCCGGCATTTCGAGGGCTTTTGCCATTGCGGTTGAGTATGTGGATAATCAAGTGGTGGGTTTTGATCTTTTTTAAACAGTTTTCCAACGTTAATTTGTCATCTAGGGTCGCATCCGAAACGACTTCGACGTCCTCTCCGACATCACCCTCGAGCTCTGTGAAGTTATCCGTCTCTTTGTCGAGCATTGCCCTATGAACGGTCTCAAGATGGCTTCAGCGGGTACTCTGACGATTGCCACGAGCTTGACCTCCGGATGTTTATCGAGCTCCGTAGACGACTCATGCGTCCATTCAAGTTCGCTGCGCTCATCCAAACCCTGATCCAACTCGTGAATGAACTCGGATTCCAAACTGAAGATGGCATTTCGGAGCGTTAGAATTCCGTCACAAAGACGCATGATGCCACGACTTTCCAGATCGCAGACAACTATCGGAAGGGCTGGTCAGCTCTGTCGTGTCGGATGACCCGCCAGGATCACAAGCCGATGATGGCCTTCATAGGGTTACGGTGGGACAGGCGTTCTTCCAGCTCGGCAATACCTCGTCACCAAGTTTGATGTCCATTATAGGTGGGTCAAGTCAAAACAGTTTTCACTCCAAACTAACCCCATTTCAGTCCCCGACGACGCCCCCGATGTCGACGAGTACGCGACCGTCTTCGCCGCCGGCAATGACTTCATCTTGGCGATCGCCTGTAGCCAAATCGCCCACATTGTGTCGATTTTGGGCGCGCCCGAGGTCTGAGTCGTCAAACACGTCAAAGCTCACGTCTCTTGGCTGAGTTTCATCCGGAAGGACGGTGATCATCGTCGATGGCATCCACATGGTGTTTGTCAAGACTGGCACCCCTGAAGGCCGTCTTTTCGTGCTGCCACTTGACTACGACGACATCCTGGTCAGTCACAGAAGGGTCTTCTTTGATGTAAGGCACCCCTTTCCTTTCTAATTCCCGTCATAAACCCACCTTTCTAGCTGCCATCAACTCAAGTCGTTGCCATATCCACCAAGCCTCGAACCCGAGTCAAGCCCCAGAATCCGTAAATGTGCCCTGTATACCTTTGACAAAATCTTCAAAACCGACAACTGAGTCAAAGAATACTGATAAGGGCTCTTCGGAAATCGTCGTCGATCAACATCCCTGACATCCCAAGTTCCATGGCGAGGCAGAACTTGAACTACCCAATTTGAAGCTCAATATATCAGTTGAGATGGTAAATGTTGCGGCCACATACGCATGACCAAGGTTTCAGGTAAGAGTTTGATTTTGCATCTTCTGATAAAGTAAAATATATATATTTTTCAGCACTAAGACATCAGAAACTTCGTCTCCATAAATACTCCAGCAACTGGATTCTCAATTCACCGTCCGAGCAACAATGAACACATCAATACAACTTCACAACAATTTCTTCGGTTCAAAAGCCAGCCAGAATCTCATCCGACTGAACTTCCCGCTATTACAAGTGAAGCCAGAATCGTTTCCCCTCTATCTGCATTCCCCTTTTCTGAGCTTGTTTCGCGCATTTTATATATTCCTAAGTGGTTTTTGTTGTTTTATGATGTTTGTTTATTATAAAGATGAAAAATTTACAATGATTAAGTGTATATTCAAAGCAAGGGAACGAGGGCAAAAGCGGGCAGCAGAGAAAAAAAGGAGGCGAAATAGCAGGAGGCTTTGCTTGGAAGACGTTCAAAATCGCTTGGAAGGTCGACAAGATTGCTTGGAAGGTGCGCACGCGTCGCTTGGAAACTCGGTCAGTTCGCTTGGAAAGTGGGCGCTCTCGCTTGGAAGAATTTACAACATTCTTCCAAGCGAAAAGACCGACTTTCCAAGGAAAACGCTGGGCCTGTGGTGGGGACGCGAGCGCATGGTCAACCACATCCGAAATTATAGTGACACGCACGTCGACGGGGGTTCGGGTCCCTGTTACAGTTATCTCTTTTTTCTAATTATTTGACAACAAATTAAGTACAGCGATAACTTAATATAGTTACGTCAATGCATTTACCACAAAATTTTGCATATAACAAAAAGTTTTAAAATTTAAGCTTAATTTTCAATTAAATCAATAAGTTTGTAGGCAAAATACTTAACTTTTTCTAATTTTGAAGTTTTACATGCTAACCATGTTTAAGTAACACAGAATCTTATAGTTGCGCCGTATAACCGAAAAATTTGTAATGAACCGTTATCAGTGATTAGTTTTTGCTCGTTTTGACTGCTTTCCCCAACCTAGAATGAAAAGTTGTCAAGAAATAAAATGTTCCTTTTTTGATACTACATCGATTGTATATGGTTAAAAATTTGCGCGGTATACTCCCCGAGGCGCTATAGCCCGCCAAAGGCTATCTCGTCGTTTTTTTCGACTTTGACACGTTATAACTTTTGTCAAAATCAATCAATACTGGTCTACTTTGTCTTAAAATGATCGCCCTGATGTGGGCAGTTGATTGATATCTCATACGGGGGGATTTAGTATCATGGATTCTGTCAGGCGGATTCTGGAGCCTGCCGGATTCAGAAGGCGTCCATATACAAAATAAAGGGTGAATTCGTCATCTACGACCTCTAATTGGTCTGTACACAAGTTTTCAACGATTTAAAATGGGATTAATTTTTGAAATGTCAGTGGGGTGTTCGGTTTTCCCAGAATATGCGTTATAATTATAAAAAATTTAAACGAAAAAACATTGCACTGCGATCTTCTATTCAAAAAATGTTCGAAAACAAAAAAACTTGAAAGACAGCCAAAAGTACACAGTCTTTTATTGCGACAAGTCGGAAGTCATTAGTCGCCACAGTCAAATCCAATCTACCATTAAAAAGGGGGCGAAAAACCGCTAATGAGTCGGTCATCAAGCCGTCATTAACCGCTCACGACCGTTTTGAGCCGTGTTCCCGCGCGACAAACGCCTCCATCAACACCAGGATGATGGATCTGCGCTACCATGTGAACTCGAGACTTCTGGCGCCAAGAATCACATGGAACAGCTGGACGGGATTCAATCCTTAGAACCGCACTACCGTACTTACTGATACATACATATTGGATCAGAAAACTACAAAGTGGTAAAAAGCAGCCGTTCAAGCCAACCGTTCGCACTATTTATTCCCCCAAACCGACAGACCCTGATGACAATGAAACGGATCACCTAAACAGGTCAGAAAATAGGAATCAGTATCAAAAAAGTAACCAATCTCTCAATCAAAAACGCATTCGATCAGTCTGAGAAGCTATTTTTAGCCGAAATAGACATCATTGTGCATTCACAGATAGTCCAATGAAACCATCAACGTCGAAACTTTGATCTATGGCGGTCTTTATTGGTCGGAATCAAGGTTCTGGTGTCCTTTTAAGATTGGAAATGTTACTTTTAACAATTTCAATCTTTTTATGTGTTACAAAAATGTAAGAAACCGTTGATTCGAAACGTTATGATACTGTAAAATGCACTCTAAAAACAAGTTTAACCGGAAACAGCCCACAGTAACGTGCAATTTGGCTGATCCACTCAAATAAAATCTATGTCAATCAAAAAACCACAGAACCGTTGGCAGGTTGGCAGAAAGAAGATGAAGACAAGTAAGAAACACGTGTAGACAGAAAACCTATTTCAAAAAGAGGCCACTTCCGTCTTAATCGACGAACTTTCAGCGATCGAGACGGAAATAAATGGTAAAAATAGACCATTACTTCTAATTTTGGATGTCAAAACGTCACCCGTTAATGAAATTAGTCAACATCATCTGCAAAAATGCAAAAATGTCATGAGGAAGAGGTTCCACTTTGAAAAATAACCCATAAAACTGTGTTTTGCACGTTTGATGCCGGAAAACGTCAACATCTGAACGAATTTGCAAAATTTGCAGACTGCAGTCGAATTCTAAGTTGCACTTTTACTTCCGAGACTCTTTTAACCGATAAATTAAGACAATCAGGGCAATCAGCTGACAACTATCATCTAATGATCCGTGTCGTTCAATGGAATAAAGAGAATCAAAAACAATTTCCGTATCAAATTGTACCGGTCACATGCGCTCTAGGCGATAATAGGTTTTTGACGCCTGCAACCGGAGGGTCTCGACGTCATTGTCTTTGACCCCTTTTTGAACCGAAGATGCACCCTGTGGTTTTTTGAAATATTTGACAGGTAAGAGATAGCTTTGTGTCATGGGTTAAACACTTCCGGGCTTCCGGCTAAAAGGGCATAGCTAAGAAGAGTCAAAAAATGTTTGAGGGCCGGGGTAGTGATTAGTTTGGAGGCTGATGGGACAGTTGTTCGAACGATGATGCCGCGACGACGGAACACCGAAACTGCGCCAATTGAAACTACGAATATTTGTCAAGGGTCAATTGTACTTTAGCACACCGTCCCACCGGAGTAGAGCACACCGCTGTCCAGTCGCCGCTCCAAGAGTCTGTCGTGTTGCGGCTTCTGTGTGCCCTGCGACGACACCGAGTCTTTATTGTTCTGGATCTATGCCGAAAATGTGAGTTCATATCGGTCTTCGCCGTCTGTGCCACTGATCTGTGATTCCGAGACGGATGAATCACGCGCCGACCACCTGCACTTTGATGTTTATCCACTGTTTTTGCCAATCTTCCATTGTTTCAAGCCTTGAATCCGTTATTTTGCTTGTTTTAACATTATATTTGACAAAGGGTCTGTTGAACTTCAGCACACCGCCCCAGTACGACACACCACCACTTGAGTAGAGCCACCCGCTCACCTTGTTTCCGGCTCGAAGAGGGGGTGGCTGTACTACCATCGTAGTATAGCCACCCCCACTGGGAGAGTCAAACTCCAGCAAAGTAAGCTGGGCGGTGTGTTGTACTACCCCGACCGGGGCCTTTTGAACTACGACACACCGCGGGTCTTAATTAAAGCCACCCCCTACTACTTCGGAGTACAACCCACCACTACGTTGAAGATGAGCCACCCCCAATGTTGTAGATAAGCCACCCACGAAGATGCGGGTGGCTCATCTTCAACACAACGAATTCAATTTCACGTCTTCCAACTTCATCACACAGGGGGTTGCTCATCTTCAACATTGGGGGTGGTTAATGTAAAACATGTGGGTGGCGCATCTACAACATGAGGGTGGCTCATCTTCAACATAGATGTTGTAGATAAGGTCACCGCATGCTCAAAATCAGATTCTAAGTTGACGGCACCATACTAAGTCTAAGTCTAAGAAGTCTAAGTCTGAGAAGTCTAAGTCTAAGTAATAAGCGGGGGGCTCCGCCCCCCGCACCCCCCGGTAAGTCTAATGAGATCGTGGGGGTAGAAGGGGGTGGTCATCTTCAACATCAGGGGTGGCTGATGTTCAACAATAAAAATTTTATGTTGAAAATGGACCACCCGCGACATTGAAGAACAGCCACCCCTCAAGAATTTTTTGAATTGAAATTTGTTAAAAAAAATTATTGCCAAGTCCATGTTTTGATGTTGAAGATGCGCCACCCACAATGTTGAAGAACGAGCACCCGCTAAAAACTTGGTTGTGGGTGGCTGTACTCCGGCTGGACAGCGGTGTGCTCTACTCCGGTGGGACGGTGTGCTAAAGTACAATTGACCCGAAACTACGAATATTTGTCAAAGATAATGTTAAAACAAGCAAAACGACAGATTCAGGGCTTGGAACGATTAAAGCTGAGCAAAAACAGTGGATAAACATCAAAGTGCAGGTGGTCGGCGCGTGATTCATCGTCTCGGAATCACAGATCAGTGGCACAGACGGCGAGGACAAGGAGTGGAACTCACATTTTCGGCATAGATCCAGAACAATAAGGACTCGGTGTCGTCGCAGGGCACACAGAAGCCGCAACAGGAGAGACTCTTGGAGCGGCGACTCGACGTGGACCGCTTCCGGATGGCACGAAGCATGATTGTTGCAGCTTTGCAGGTTCAACGACCGACGAGACAACGCCGCTCACAACAAAAAACACGGCCCAAGTTGCCTTAGCCACCGGAAACGCCGGCTCGATGGCACACCTGCCCGGAGGCGCTATGGGGGCGGAGTCGACTGATACTACGGCGAGGTACGACGCCGCCGGCGTTCATTCAGGTAAAAACCCGCTGGGGGAGACATTCCAAGGGCCTGAGGCGGTGGGCGACACACTGGTCAGCGGGATGAGGGATGGGTGCGTCGGGAGTGACGGATCGAGACAGGGGGACACGGAAGTGTGGCCGGCCGAGTAACAAACGTTGAGCAATGACAAGTTGCGTGAGTTTCAGACAAGCGGGACTAACCGTGACGTAGCGCTGGAGCTTGGCGAAGCGCTGGCTCGACCGTGGCCGTGGTACTGTCGTGGCGAAGGCGGCGGGATGGAGGACGCCGTCGATCACGAGAAGCTCGGCCCGGGATTCTCGGCGGTGGTAGCGGGTCGGGACGATGCCCTGCAGCATTCGGGGCACCATGCCGGCTTCAGAGGACTCGTCGAATGTGTGAATCAAGGCCAATTCGAGGGGGCTGGAAGGCACGCAGGGGTATTAGTCAGAGCGTTGCTTTGAGCTCGAGCGACGACGACAGTTTCCGGGACAGTGCAGGCACATCTGGACCCGTGCAACCCTACGGAAAAACAATGTATAACGCGAACGACCGCTCGGCAATCGCTTCCGGAAGTCGTCAAACACTTCCGTTTCTTCAAACACTGGCCAATAAAGATGTCAGTTTTATTATTTACACCTTATTGCAAACACCCAAAACAAAAAAAAAACAAACATAATACATAAAAATAACAAAAAACTGGTACAAACTTCGGCAAGATAATATCAAGTGAACGTCTAATGGACTTCGTCATAGAGAAAAGAAGCAAAGTAGAACCGACCCACGAAAGCCATTGCCGAGCAGGCAATCTGCAGTCCTAGAAACACATTGTTCAGCTGGTATTCGTAGAGAGGGCCCGTGAACTTCAGGATCAAATTAAGGATCGTCAAATTGTTGATGCGGGCCCATCTGGCGCCGTCTTTCTGGAACTCCTCATACTTGAGCAGTTTCGTCATGCGTAGAGTGACAACCATGATCGTCGCAAGCTTCGAAATCTTCTCTGGCTCGAATTCAGCGACCGAAATGTGGAGCTTCTTGTCGCCATCGCGATCGAATCGCGGAAGTCGGTGTCGTGGGCAAGGCACGAAGTGGAACAGCTGCGGAATGGAGTACAGGAAATTGAAAACTTGAGGCACGCAGAAGATGAGCAATGTCTTGCTGAAGTGGCCGAGGATGCCGACGACGGCCAGGAGCATGCCGGCCCAGTAGCAGTAGGTGTCGCCGACGAAGACCTTGGCCGGGTAGCGATTCAGGCTGTAGAGGGCGATGGACGTCGCGATGAAGGGAAGAAGGAGGCAGAGGGAGAGACTGTGGTACCAGCCTTCTTCGACATCAAGTCTAGCAATCTGAAAATCGGAAATGGGTTTGAGTTTTGCAACGGAAAACAATTGCAAGGCCAGCGGGCTGGGTAGCATAGCAAATTCCCAGCGCATGCAACGACACGTCATTCTGGCCGAGTGGTCTAACAAGGGAAGTACTTATACTAGTTGAAACGGATTTGGATGGGACAAAAAACTTAGATAGTACTCCCATATCTAAGACTTTTTCCAAAATATTAGCTGCTATTGCGCCCTGAGGGCCGAGAAAAATGCCGTCAAAGTTCGAAAATTTGAATTTTTGGAGGGCCATAACTTTTTTTAAAATCGGCCGATTGCTACGCCGTTTGGAGGGTAGTTAGACCCTATTAGGGCCTACAAATCCTGAAAAATTTAAATCGATCGGACGTTACACCTTTGAGTTATGGTCGTTCAAAAATTCATGAATTTCAAAGTCTCATAACTCCAACCTGTATCCTCGGATCAATTCGATTTTTTCAGGATTTGTAGCCCCTAATAGGGTCTAACTACCCTCCAAACGGCGTAGCAATCGGCCGATTTTAAAAAAAGTTATGGCCCTCCAAAAATTCAAATTTTCGAACTTTGACGGCATTTTTCTCGGCCCTCAGGGCGCAATAGCAGCTAATATTTTGGAAAAAGTCTTAGATATGGGAGTACTATCTAAGTTTTTTGTCCCATCCAAATCCGTTTCAACTAGTATAAGTACTTCCCTTGTAAGGCGCTGCGTTCAGGTCGCAGTCCACTTCTGTGGGCGCAGGTTCGAATCCTGCGGATGACATAATTCTTTTTTAATTTTTATAAGGAATTGGTAAAAACAACAAAGATCTCTTTTTAGATAAAGTCAAAAAACTGACCTGAATAACGTTGAAAATGGCGATACTCGCACTCAAAACAATGCCCTGTCCAGCTTCAACACCGTTGATTCCAGCGATAATGTTGATGGCGTTCGTGCAGAAAATGACCAACATTCCCATGTAGATGTAGAAAAGTGGGCCAATGTCAAGATATGTCGTGCCAATGAAGGGCTGGATGAATTTGGGAAGGAGCATGGCGGTGGAATGGCCTGGAATTCAACAGAGCGTTAAAAAACCCCAAAAAATATGATAAAACAAACCTGATAGCTTGTAGACTATCAACAACGGCACTGACGAAAGCGTCGGGAAGAGTAGCTTGTGTCGCCATCGAAGATCGAGGATGTCGTCGACAAATCCGAGAAGAATCGCAGCGCAGATAGAAATGACGCCTCCAAGGAGGGATAGCAAACGGACGTAGGGGAAACCCGAGCTAAAATCCAACCATTTTGACATATTTACATAATCTAAGCAATGAATAGCCTACCTATCTTGGACCCAAACAATAAACGGCACTGAAATGAACAAGAATATGAATATGAGGTAGACAGCGGCCGCGATTACGCCCATGGGCTCAGGGATGTCGCCACTGTTGAGCTGAACATGTTTTTATATATATTTTTTATACTTAAATGAATTATAAAGCAAACTGACCTTGCACATGTCCTTCCCGAATAGGCCGCGCTGCTTGAAGATCGGAATATACTCCTTCATCAGATAATGCGCCAAGTATCCGGCGATAAGTGATAGGAAGACATTGACGACAACCGTCTCGACGATGTATTCCTCATTGGAAGAGTTGGCTTCACTGTTTAACGGCTGATCCATGGTTGAGAAACGGAAATGAAGGCGGTTCGGAAACGCTGGGCCACGCAGAACCACGTCGACTCGATCGCAATGCGACGCAGCTTTGTTTTGTCGAAAGTGTTCCCAATGCCAGCGGCTGTTTTTTGTTTTTCGCGTTTTTCTTTACGATTTTTGTTTTACCTTTTGTCTTTTTTATCCCTTATCATTAATTCATTAATCAGCCCATCAACGGGCGGTTAAATTAAGATCGAAAACAAACAATAAATCATATATATTTAACAATGTGTAAACACGCACTTTTAGCCCTCACCAAAACTCCCATAACGAAAGTAGCCACTGCTTGCACGCATTTTGCGCTGAACCTTTCCAGATTTACGAAAGCCTTCAACCCCGTCCAAAATGTCCATGGATAAGCTTTTCGACTCTGACAAAAAGTCCTATGTCTCTCCCCCTATCAATATCGGTGAATTCCTCGATAAAGCCGTCAAAGCCGATGCTCGATTGTCGAACTTCTGTGCGGCTCCTGCGTTCGAATACGTCAAAGAGCTCCTCCGCGTCGATGGAACTATCCCTGCCTCAGAGCATCCCGATGCTAGCGATCTGCAAGATTGTCGTCTCAGCTTCAAGTACTATTTGATGTCCAAGGGGATTGAATCTGAACAGTGTGATGAGGTTGTCAATGGAATGGAGTAAGTTTGGGTTTTTATTGCTTTTTTTGATGGTTTTTATATATAAAAATCGCTTTCAGTGATCAGCTGCAAGAACTTTTGATGAACGTCCCCGTCGACAATCTCCAAGGAGTCTTCCCACCGAAAGAGAACAATCTTAAGTCGCTCCAAGCGTTGAGAGAGTTCCAAGACCTCCCTGGAATCCGACAGGAAAAGACGCTCCTCTCGACGAGGCTGAAGTACCATGACCTCAGGGCTGGTGAGTATCGCAAAGGCTACGCTGCTCCGAATCAGCCTGTGGATGCTGATGTTGTTATGATGGTTCATTTGGTCCCGCCGAGGCTGCCGAGAGATGTCCAGAAGCAGGCTAGAGTCCGACCCGATGTCAAGCTTCTCATCCGTGGAGAGATGCCATTATCAAAACTGAGGGACAAAATCTTCTGTGGTTACGATTACTTTTCGAATTTGCATGATTTTGAGGATGCCAGCAATGTCAAGGACTACTACATAGTGAGTTTTTATCTTTCGAATTTCATGCTAAAGTTAACTTGTGCCCTTCAGAACCGCTACCCATCCTCCTTCCTGTTCATCCACGACATCTTCTACATCGACAAACGCAACCCCGAAGCCATCGACATCACAGTCCCAATCCGCAGCTTCATGGCCAACCACAAAATCTTCGGCGAGCCCAAAGTCCGCGACATCACGGAAACCAAAGTCAACGACCTGACCCTCCGTCTCGGTGAACCCTACGTCTTTGTCCACATCGGTGACTGCGAGCATCTCGTCGTCTTCACTGATCTACGTCTGATGCATCCGACAGATACTCAAGCATTGGGGGAGTATCCGATCTTTTTATACGATCGATCCACGACGCCAAAGTGCTGCATCTGTAAGACTGATACACCTGCGTACGTTTACATTTTTGCATTTGATAGCTAAACTAATGATAATGTGTCCATTTTTCAGGTTCATCGTCCCCGAAAGCGATCGCATCCCCCACTGTCCAGCGTTCATGTGCACAAACTGCTTCAACGCCTTCAACTACAACAACGACACACGGATCGGTGATTTCAAGGCATTCCATTTCATTGATCAGAGTATTTTTGAGTGATTTTTGTGTTGTGGCGATGCCGCCATTGCCGCCGATCGAAAAAAACGGGTTTGATTTTGATCGATGGTATGTGTGTGTAAATAATGAAGAAGAATTTTATGACTTGGAATTGGAAATTTCGTTAACTGTAGGCGAGATTAGTTTTTTAATGGGTAGGAGGGTCACGGGAGAGAGAGGGCATCAAAATTAGGGTTAGACTCGAGAATTAGCGATGATCAAGTTAAGTTAACTTTAAGAGAGATGGTTTTGTAACGACGTTCCAAATCAGGGGGTTCTAGTTGATTTGATTGTCCTTGGTCACCTCCCACTCCGTCTTCCTTATCGATTAACTCGATTACAACCCTATGGCGGCGGGGCTGCGTCGACGTCGTTGTGATCGAAGCCGCCCGCACCTAACCAAGTATGCGCCCGAATGGTGTCTCTGTTAGTGGCTTTTTTGTTTCCTTCCAGTCGGGTGGACTGGAAATGGAAGGAAAAGGCCGAAAAAACACGGAATCGGCAGTTTCGATTCGATTGCGCACGCCCCTGGGGGTCACCGTCTTTCGCACATTGGCGCGAAAAGTGAACTGAACGCTGAGATGAACTTTGTTAGCTGTCTGCCGGCGACAGTGTCGATCCGCCGAATACACACAGCTATCGACAGCCAGCGGGCAGTTGTTGGTCGACCAACAGCTGAAGCCGGGCTGCCGGTCGATGCGGTAGTGCCAACAATGAATGCGTTCAAAACTTTTGTTCCTTCCTTTCTTTTATCCGTATGTCCAAGTCACCAAGCAAGTCTCTCAGCTCGTTGTCACTTTGATCCCCACAAAGCCCCGGGGGCAAACATATCCGTGTGCGTGCCTTGGACCGCCGGCGAAGCGTGGATGTCATCCGGTCGTGGCTTGGGAAATGATTTATTCCGTCAACCTTGAAGCCGAGGCGAGTCAAGAATAGGAGAGAGGGATGATCCGTTTTTTGTGTGGCTTTCTTTCTTTCATCGATAGATAGGTTAGTGTCATAAATTCTCGAAGACGGTGCATCGATCTGTCTCGGCGGTCCGACCGACGACCGCGAAACCGCCATCTAATCTAATTATAAGTCAATCCATCGGGCCGAAAGATGGATCAGTTTCAATTTGCGCGGCGCCGAAAGTCGATCCGTTCACGCCCTATTGTTGAAGTTACGGATTAGGCATACCGTCACCCCTTTGCGCGAGTGCGCGAACGCGCGCGCGTGTGTGAATCACCCTCCACACCTTTTTTGGCCATAACAACCCTTCAGTCCATTCCAATGCTTCAGGTAACCACGGAGTCCCCAACGACCTGCTATGTGGAGCCATCTGTGATTGCAGATTTTGGCAAGGCTCCAAAAATGTCGATGCAGCCATCGGCTGAGGAGTTGCGTGCCCATCGCCAAACGCAACGCCTCTCCGATTGGGCCGAGCTCTTTACAGGGCATGTTTACATTGTAATCTTTTGACATTTTTTCAACCTTAATCTTCCTTAAACACTGAAATTCAGGTTCTAAACCGTGTAAACCCTGGAATGAAGCTCGGCAAAGACGCAGTCGCATACATATCAAAAGTTCTCATCCTTGTTTTGCATGAGTTTGTCGAAGAAGGCCCCGAGACCATTACAGCCGTTCAGACTGTCATTAAAAGGCTCAGTCCGACGGCATGGGCTACTTTTGTGGTGAAAGTACTGTAAAACTTGCATAATTTGGCCGTTTAAAGGTGATTTTCAGCACATAGACTACCGAGACAACTTGGACAAATCATGGATGAAGCGAAAAGACAACAAATCCCGCGAAGCTAAAGCCATTGCAATGATGGTGGACCAGTTGAGGGCGATATTGAAGCAGAATAATAAACAGAAAACTATCAGTGATCGGGTTATTTATTATATTCAGAGTGTGTTGGACGAAATTATCAATGATATTATCAAGGTACACCCACTTTTTTGACATTGACAGCCTTAAAAATGGTATAATTTCAGTGGACCTCCCGCTCCGTCAACAAATTCAACGCCCAGAAGCCTGAAATAGACAAAAGAATGCTCGTAGCGGCTATTTACACCGATCGAGGTCTGTCAGAACTTATGGAAAGACTCATCCCAGGCACTGAAAATGATTACTGTGCATGCGACATCTACCAACCCGTCGCCGTGGCTTCTGCTTCTCTAACCCAAAAGACATCACGATTCTACGATTATAACAAAATCTGCCAAAAATTCTACGCCGATGAAGACGAATACCTCCGAGATCTGTCCCTTCTCGTCAATGTATTCCGACGGCGCCTTGATAAGGGTATTGGCGATGACCCGGCTGGGAAAAATTATATCGATGCCATCTTTGGGAACATTGTTGACATCTATGAGCTTACTTTTAAGGTTGTCAGGGCCATTGAAGAAGTGCGGGAATTGTCGACAGCCCCGAGCATGGGCACTGGGTTGGCAGAATTCTATGAAGGCTGTGAATTTGAGAGTTATACGCGCTTTATGGAGATATTCAAAGAACCGGTGGAAGATAAGCTGTCGGCTTTGTTGAGCGATTCGAGATACAGTGCCTTTTTCGATGAAGAGGACAAAATTAGTCACACGCCTGATGGGAAGAGCATGAGGATGGCTTATAAGTATGTTCTGCCGTTGTATTTACATTCCGTGGCAGCGCACTTGGATGGGTATTATCATTATATCAAGGTGAGATTTGTGACTATTGAGTGATCTGCATTTTTTTCTTGAACAATGTGGATCAATTTGCACTTTTTTTGACGAACGTGTTATGTTGATTCGCACACACAACAATGGTTTGTCTATTCGCACAAAATGTGAACGCACTTTTGTCGTTGATATTTTTGTGCAAATAAGTAGTTTTGCGTTCTAATGCAGAAAATGTGCAAACGTGTTTCTAACGTTCATATAAAAAGTTTTCAAATTCAATTTCAGTTACTCATAAAAGCATCTCGAACAAACACCCAAGACTACATCGACCTGAAAAACCTTGAATCCCACTTTAAATCTGTCGCTGCAGCAATTAGTTTACTTGATTTGCCGCCCACGCAACAGTAAGCCCCTTCTTCGCGCATCACTAAACACACCTACTTTACCAAAATTTGCAGCAAAAAGTACTCTCGCCTCCGTGATGAAGGTCGCCAACCAAACAACTTTGCTGACATTACAAAGATCCAGAACAGCATTGAAGGTTGGCAGGGCAAAGGGCTCGGATTTTCCTGCGCGGAGCTAATCCGTGAAGGTATGCTTAGTCTGGCCTATCAGACACAATCGATGAAGGACACTATTCGAGGGAAGACTCATACCGAACGCTATGTATTCTTATTTGATTCATTGCTGGTGATAACAAAGCCGCTGAAAAGTGGAGTTAATTACAAGTACAAACAGCAAATTAAGCTACATGCTAGTGATGTTTTTGATATTAACGACGATGAGTGTAAGTTTTTGAACTTTTTAGTAATGAAATCAAAGTGAGATGGTTTCAGACTACAAAAACGCATTTCGGATCCGCGTCAAATCGCAGAAAAACGAGGAAGACGCCGATGTAATTTTGTTCTGTGGAACCCCGTTCGACAAACAAGAATGGATGACTTCACTTGTCGAAGTTCAGACTGCTGGCATTCTGCATCGATTACTAGATTCATATTATCGTGAAATGGAAGCCAGAGCGCCGCTGGTCCTCCCAACTCCTCAGCAATATCGATTTGCTGAGCCTGACACCGATGAAAACATCAACTTTGAGGACTATGTCCGAAGCAGTGGTATTCCAGTGGTTAAAAATGGCACTTTAACAAAGCTTGTCGAAAGATTGACTTATCCTGGCTATGTCGATAATGACTACATCAAAACTTTCTTCATGACTTATCGGTCTTTTTGCACGCCAGCGGAGTTGTTCGATTTATTGATTGAGCGATTCAATATCCCACTGCCATTGATTTTCAACCAATTTGAAAATGCGCAATCTCCACCTCCTGTAAATAGACCCGGAGGCCCTCTAGCCGGTCGATTTGACACAGTCCAATCCCACGGTTTGAGCAACACCTCTGTCGCGCAGCTGGAACAGGCTTTCATGCGATTCCGACGCGATTATCAAAAGGAAATCCACCTCAAAGTGTTCTGCGCCTTCAATCACTGGATCTATCACCACTTTTATGACTTTGCTCATGATGTTGACCTCCTTAAAAAGCTAAAGACATTCCTCAGTGGCCAAGACAGCCGATGCCGAATCACCAATGACCATCAGAAACGATGCAAAAAGCTTCTGGACAGCGTCAACCGAAAAGAGGCCGCCATTGCCAATGAAGAACCTACGATTACGCAAGCCGTTGTAAGGGAGCAGGCTGAAAAGAGTGAATCAAACCCAAAAAAGACAAGAACACTAGTTGGGCACTTGCCGGAAGTCCTGTGGCACGCGGTCAGAAAGGGCGATGTAGAAAACTACGATTTGTTGACGCTTCATCCTGTGGAGATTGGAAGGCAGGTTACATTGCTTCATTCGAGGTTGTATTCTGCGATTAAGGCGGTGGAATTGACTGGGTCGTCGATTACGAAGAAGAATAAACAGAGTCCGCAGCTAGCCAAGATGATCACACACAGTACTAATGTGAGTTGACGGGGGTGATTTGAAGTGACATTTTGGGTTAAGAAGTGGATCAAAACCATTTCTGTCATGTAATGGCTGAAAACGAATAAAAAATCAAAAAAGAGTTTCCATTTTGAAATTTTAAAAGGGTGAACCGCTCAAATTTGATAGCTAACAAAATTTTACCCTCTGCAATGAGAAGTCGATTTAGTTGCCAAATTACTCAGTTATGAATTGATATAAAATGATCGTTTCAGCTAACCTATTGGATCGTTCGCAGCATCGTCGAAACCGAATGCCTCGACGAACGCGTCGAAATGCTTTCCCGAGTCCTCGAGATCATGCGAGTCCTGGAACAGCTCAACAACTTCGCCGGCATGATGGCCTTCGGCTCCGCCCTGACCAACTCTGCCGTTTCACGACTATCCGAATCCAAAAACCGTCTTGACAAGGAAAAACAGGCCTGCTACGAACACTTTCGTGAGCTCATCTTCGACGACCCTCGCCAAATTCACATTGTTGAAAAGATGAAGAACACCAACCCACCATGCGTACCCTTCTTCGGTAAGTTTGACTGTAATTAATGAGCTCTCGTCAAAAAGTCACACATTCGCCCGCTCCAGGAACCTATATGACTCGGCTGTGCTTTTTTGGCATGCAATCACACATCTACGTCACGGACAGGCATGGACATGATACAAACTTGATTAACTTTGTTAATTGTCGAAAAAATGCTAAAATTATCAAAGAAGTTCAACTTTATCAGACGCAGCCGTATATGTTGAAGGCTGAGCCTACTATTATGGTAAGTTTTTGGTTGTATGGAATTGACGGATAACTTTTTGCTAGGTTTTGTGTTGTTTCGAAACCCTCAATTCACTCTCTCACGCTTTAAAATCAAATTTAAACCCAATTTCTTCCACCCACTGCCGTTTCCGTCCGACAATTCTAATCGCATTCCACGCATCGGTCCGATGTGCAGATAACCTTGTTCCTTTTATGATTAACGGCACCACGAATCTCGAAATACAAAACCTGTCTTCCATGCCTTGCATATCGTCTTCGGACCACCCTCTTTCTTGACGCTTTTTTGTTTCGGTCCAAGTAGCAGTGTTATTTAACATGATGGCAGCCAATGTTTGACGAAACGCAAACCGACCCCGCAGTTGGGGTCTGACACTGCCGTTAGTATTAGGCTGTCGAATAAGTTTTTGCCCACTTTTTACCCATACGATAATAATTTTTTCTAAGATTTCGGACGCGTTGTGGATACGGGGTAAAATTACCATAACATTACACAACATTTTACCTTTTTACTGAAAAAAGCGCCAGGATCCTACTTCAGGATGAAGCGAGTTATGGCCCGAACAAGTCGTTTACCTCGCATTGGAGGTGGTCCGCTTCGTCAGCGGGTTTCTTTCCCAAGTAAGCCTTCTGATCCCAACCGAAGTGATAATTGGACAAAGGACATGTGTAGGTGTAAAATGAAAAAAATCCGGTTGTTCTACCTGGATCCTCCGATTTATTGTGATTTTTTTCTCGCTGTGCGAGTGTGCGGAGCTGCGCAGGGGTTTGATTTTCTGCTGTTTTTGGCACTTTGCGCAAACCACAGCGTCCCATCCCGGGATGTCTTTTCATAAAAATGTTATTACTGCCAACTAGAATAACTTCTGGAAGTTTTTTGACCAAGTGTTGGTTTTTAGATTTTAACGCCCTTAAGCAGCTACTTTTTGGGTTAAAAATTTTGCGCAGCGACGACCTCGGTAGCCATGCCGTATAATGTATTCTGGCGTACCCTTTATCTGTTTACACGAGTAACCAATTCAAAAAACATCCTTCTTTGGAAACGCGAGGGCTAAGTTCAAAGCGCACCTTCGAGAGTCGCGCGTTTGTTAGCTCGTTTCGTGTAAAGTGCGCGCATCTGTGCCTTCCCAATTTTTTTAAAGATAGCCTAAATATTAACTATTAACATGCTTAAAACGGAACTGAAATTGGTTGAGTTTAAAAAAGTTATAATTTTGACAAAAAAGTGGGCAAAAACTTTGTCGACAGCCTAATAGCTTCCGGAAGCGATTGCCGAGCGGTCGTTCGCGTTATACATTGTTTTTGCGTAGGGTTGCACGGGTCCAGATGTGCCTGCACTGTCCCGGAAACTGTCGTCGTTGCTCGAGCTCAAAGCAACGCTCTGACTAATACCCCTGCGTGCCTTCCAGCCCCTCGAATTGGCCTTGATTCACAGATTCGACGTGTCCTCTGAATCCGGCATGGCGCCCCGAATGCTGCAGGGCATCGTCCCGACCCGCAACAACCGCCGAGAATCGCGGGCCGAGTTGCTCGTGATCGACGGCGTCCTCCATCCCGCCGCCTTCGCCACGACCGTACCACGGCCACGGTCGAGCCAGCGCTTCGCCAAGCTCCAGCGCTACGTCACGGTTAGTCCCGCTTGTCTGAAACTCACGCAACTTGTCATTGCTCAACGTTTGTTACTCGGCTGGCCACACTTCCGTGTCCCCCTGTCTCGATCCGTCACTCCCGACGCACCCATCCCTCATGCCACTGACCAGTGTGTCGCCCACCGCCTCAGGCCCTTGGAATGTCTCCCCCAGCGGGTTTTTACCTGAATGAACGCCGGCGGCGTCGTACCTCGCCGTAGTATCAGTCGACTCCGCCCCCATAGCGCCTCCGGGCAGGTGTGCCATCGAGCCGGCGTTTCCGGTGGCTGAGGCAACTTGGGCCGTGTTTTTTGTTGTGAGCGGCGTTGTCTCGTCGGTCGTTGAACCTGCAAAGCTGCAACAATCATGCTTCGTGCCATCCGCAAGCGGTCCACGTCGAGTCGCCGCTCCAAGAGTCTCTCCTGTTGCGGCTTCTGTGTGCCCTGCGACGACACCGAATCTTTATTGTTCTGGATCTATGCCGAAAATGTGAGTTCCTCTCCTTGTCCTCGCCGTCTGTGCCACTGATCTGTGATTCCGAGACGGATGAATCACGCGCCGACCACCTGCACTTTGATGTTTATCCACTGTTTTTGCCAATCTTCCATCGTTTCAAGCCCTGAATCCGTCATTTTGCTTGTTTTAACATTATCTTTGACAAATATTCGTAGTTTCAATTGGCTCAGTTTCGGTGTTTCGTCGTCGCGGCATCATCGTTCGAACAACTGTCCCATCTGCCTCCAAACCAATCACTACCCCGGCCCTCAAACATTTTTTGACTCTTCTTAGCTATGCCCTTTTATCCGGAAGCCCGGAAGTGTCTAGCCAAACCACCCAGACCTGTCGTAAATCTCACAGAACCTGCAAACATGCCTCGGTCATTCGGTTCCCATCTAAAAGGTCGAAGAAGGCTATCGAAAAAATGATTGAATGAAACCAACGGACGCCCCCATCCATCTCCCATTACATTAGTGACACCTTTCCGTCCCGCTGTGCCGGCTGAATCCCATCATTTTTGCATCTATATTTTTGATACGTTCTGCTGATAGTTCACACCTGGACTGATCTATTATTTTTTGTGTTTATGAATACCATCTTGAAATGCTATGTGAGTGATTCCTGTCTAGCTTTTTAAAAACTTCTTTAAAAAAGGCTAGGTTACTGTATCAAAGCCTACTTTTTGCCGTTTTCTCTCAAAAAATGTACTTTGTTCCATCTATCCTTGCTCTTGCACATCTTGTAAGTGTACATCGATACTTTTGTGCGATAACGCCCTTGATTTAAAGCGGAAAAGCGCTTAAGTCTCATCGGTATTTAACGGAAGTGGCCCTTTTTCGCCTGCAAATAGATTTTATTATTTGCCTTCTTCACTGCAAGGAGTTTTACGGACACGGAATTGTCATTGAGGGTTTTATGGATGCGATAGAGTGTTGGTCGAACATGTGTTGTGGTTGATAGCATTGTTGCTTTGTCTTAACTGTTTTCGATGCGACAGTGCTCGCGGGTCTAACGTTTTTTGTGGGGGACGCGGAAGTGACAACAGCACTATTGAAAAACGGAAACGGTTGTTACATCTAACGTTTTGACGACGTTTTTTGTGACTAGAAACAGGGGGGAAACGGTTGACACATTGATTTGAGATGGTTGAGTAGGATGAAATGGATGAATGGCGTTATGTCTGTTCGAGAGAGCAGATTGGAGTGACAGGTGTTGCGAAACAATAGTTATGTGGGAAAGTTGACTTCTTTGAGGGGTTTGGGATCAATGGCTTTTATGAGGTGTGTGTTTTGACATCACTTTTGATGATTATGTCGAAATTGAAAGTATAATCGATCCCACATGGGCAGTCATGTTCATTGCTTGCACCCAAGACTACTTCCTGACTGTTTATACAAGCCACCCCCGCAGTGCCTAAAGTCAACATGTTGAAAACTGACTGTCTTGAGTTGTTTCCGTCTGCCTGTGACGCGGGACCCCTTCCCGGTGTTTCGTGTCCTTTCCCGGTGCTTTTCATTCACGCCGAATACTGATAAAACCTCCCACCGACAACCCAAAGGTCGCCAACCCTTCTGTCTTAACACACAGTCCCACCAATGATGAAGCTACTCTCCAAGTCGCGCTACAACTGGCACAGACTTCAGATTTTTATTATCTCCCAAAAATCGCAGGTTTGTTTTTAACATTCTTCCACCATCTTTCTAACAGTTCCCGTCTAATGTGAACGCATTCCACCCCCTTTTCGTCGCCAAAAGTTCATCCCCTGAAACGGAAGTGCCCTCTTTTCATCTCTAGTTTACTGTATTCACGCGTTTTTTCAACATAATCACTAACGTCGCCAAGTTAGCGCGGTTCTTCTACGCTTTTTTGATTGACACCTTTTATGTTGGATTCAACACTTTGCACATTTCATACGGTCACTTCCGGGCAAACTTGTTTTTTGTGTGCAGTTTACACTGTTCCTATGACAAATTGTGGACCGTTAATTATTCTAATAGCAATTATCCTCGTAAAAGGACGCTTGAACAACCGTTATTTCTGATTGATGATCGGCATAGATCAAAGTTTTCGACGTTAATGCTTCCATTAGTGGTTTTTTTGTTTAACAAATTGGGAACGGAGTCTATTTTGGCTAAAAATAGATATCTAGACTGATTTGCACGAGTTTTTGATAGTTGATTTGGTTGATAATGATCTTTTTTGGTCTGTTTTTGGTGATTTGTATTGTTTGGCACTGATGTATGGTCTGGTTTTGTTTGAATCTTACGCAAAGCATGCATCATAATCGAAACAGTACTTTGGTGTTATAGTACATTGAGCTGGTAGTAGTCCATGTGACTGTTGGCATCTGTAGTCCAGGGATGAACATACGACAGCCCACGACAATCGTGACGCGTCGTTTGTTCATCGCCCAGTCGGTTTTTCGTGGGAAAACGCTCGGTCGAAAAAACCGACGATTGTCGCGCGCGCGTCCACGCTGTCGTATGTTCATCCCTGCTGTAGTCTCGAGTTCACATGGCAGCGCAGATCCATCATCCTGGTGTTGATGAAGGCGTTTGTCGCGCGGGAACACGGCTCAAAACGGTCGTGAGCGGTTAATGACGGCTTAATGACCGACTCATTAGCGGTTTTTTGACCCCTTTTTTATGGTAGATTGGCTATGACAGTGACATTTGATGACTTCCGACTTGTCACAATAAAATGCTGTGCGCTTATTTCTTTCAAACTTGACTGTTTTTTACAGGGCCGTATGCAGAAAAAATTTTTACAGGGGGGTGATGGTAAGGGGGGACCAAAGGGTGATTTTTCGGCTTCTGGATTTTGAAAAATCCAAAGGGGGGACCAAAGGGTACTTTTTTGCTAAAACACCAAAATTTTGCCCAATCCCTTTGGTCCCCCCTTACCCCATTTCAAAAAAATTTTCCCAAAAGTTCCATATGGGGGGGCGCTGCCCCCCCTACCCCCCCCCCTGGATACGGCCCTGGTTTTTTATATGTTTTGTAAATTTCTTAACTGACTCACACGGTTGCGGCTAAATTTTATTGCTTCAACTTAAAATAATGTGTTCTTTTAACTGTTGCATTATCCTTTTTTAACAATTTATGCATTCTTTTTTTTTTACCTGCAAACGACCCTAATCAACTCACCTAAAACCCAGCCATCTACCTATCCTAATCAAACACAGTCCTCCCATTTTGCCATCCAGACTTTTCCAGCCCTGAGGCGATCACTGTCAGTTCCTCATCGCTTTTTCGCAAAACTTCCGTCATCCGTGTATCCTTTGGATGGCGTCGTTGAACCGGTTTGCCCCGAGGCGCGGCGAAGGTGGAGCATGGTGTGTGATGGCGCACCGGAAATGTTTACCGACGCACAGCCTTCGTGAATGTCGATCAGAACGGTTCTCAAATTAACCACAGAACCCATCAAACATAACTGTGGGGGCGGCGATTCGTCTTTACAGCCCTTTTTTCGACATGTTTTTGTGCGGTTTCATTGTTTCCGTTCGCCCGGCAACCATCTACGCCACAGGGGCTGTTAGCCAACTTTGTAATAGTAATACGTATACGTAGTTGTGATTCATCGTTGATCGTTTGCTCGGATTACGCGTACTTGTCCATTTTAAGATCACTGTTTAAAAGCGGTTCTCTTATAGCTCAACTTTGATCGGCTTGTGATGTGGCTTGTTTGGTGATAGATATTCGGGTCGTTATCAGTCATGAATGTGTTGAGCTTGGTTTGTTGTACACCTCCTCCAACTCCGAGCCATAGATTCACTTCTTTGGTCAGTCTGATCTCTATTTTTAGGGGGAAAAAGTTAATTGATAAGGGTTTACCGTGAACTTTTTCAGCAATTCTTCGAAAACTTGAATCCGCTGCAAGACTTTAAAGACAATGAGGACTTTGAAAACTATGTCCACGAACAGTCGAAAAAGATTGAGCCGAAGAATGATAAGCCTTATAATGGGGTATGTTGGACAGCTTTTTGCATGAATTTGATAGTAATTTGTGGTTTTTAGCGACAAAAATACCCTCCAGATGCACTGAAATCCCCTGGCATCAAAACTCCCACAGCAAAAACACCGAAAGCGCTGAAATCACCATCGGCAATCAACAGATTACCCCATGCCGGATCTCCAGATGAGTCCCACTTCGGCATTGTCGAGATCAACCCAGGCCATGCCCCGAAGTATCTTGGCAACTCTGGCCGGGTTAATGGCGGCTTCTCTGGCGACACCCCGCTTCAGACGCCTATTCTGACCAAGAGTAAAGGCAGGAATTCCGGCGGCATGTCAAGCCCATCCATGGAATCGGACCGACACTTCCGCTTCCCGCCCACAACCCCCTCATCATCGAGTGTTCCGATGAGTCCCACAACGTCGATGTCGGTCGCTTTTCCGACGACCCCGGCTCCTGGCGCTTTGGTGCTGAATAAGCCGCCCTTCGGTAAGGGTCATCATAAGCCGCCGCCACCGCCCCCGCCAACTGGTACTTACACGACTCTAGCGAGGAAGAAGCCGCCCCCACCACCTCCGCCAGTCTGTGAGCCAAGTACGTCCTCGCCAAAGTCGACCGATTCACCTAAATCGGCGTCCACCACCCCTGGATCGCCTTTTGGGGTCGATATGAATGCTGATATCTCGCTATTGAAACCGGCCACACCTTCAATGACGCCACCAAAATCGCCTTCGGTCAGCCTGTCCGTGCCACTCCCACCACGAGCGAGAACGCCGGAAACCTACGACAATGCTACCAGTTCTTCCTCAAATGCATCCACGCCAGCCTTATGTCCACCCCGACCACCAAAACCCCACGGCTCCCGCCAAGAATCACCCATCAATGAAGCTTCCAAAAAGCCAGAACTCGAATATCTCGATACAGCCACCTTAGCTCCGCCCATCCCGCCCAAAACCTACCGGAAAAACTTCGCTTCATCACCACGAGCTTAGCTCACACTCCAAACCTTATTAATTTATCCTAATCTTGCCATACCCTACCTAACTACGCGGTTTACCCACACTTTGTTGCCGATACACTTCGCAAACACGAGTCATAATACATATTTTTATACCATAAATCAAATAAATTTGTTTCTTATTTAAAACTTTGGTTATACTGCACTGACAAGTTTGAATCTGATAAACAAGGACGGGAATCACACAAATTACCAACGGAAACTCTGTGAAATGTGTAACAGATTACTGTATTTAGAATGTAATAGATATCGGCAATGTGCCAAATTTGAATAGAAGTGTATTTGGTTGTTTGAGTCATTTTTGTATGAAAGTCAGAGTTGAAATTGCTTGTACATTCGGCATCGAGGAGGGGTGATTAAAGTGAAGCTGTAAGCACGGCAATACCGACGGAAATGACCCAAAGTGGCAGTAGACCGGCGGCGAACAGTGAAGGCGCACTGTTGCAGCCGTCTGTATCGCATGCCTGTACGCAACCCGAAAATTGGTGGCCTTCGTATTTGAAGAACCCGCAGTGACTGATACGCACGATTTCTGAAAGGTGGGATAAGTTAGAAAGGTAAGATTTTGAACGAGTTAGTGAAAATTGTCAGTAAAACTGGGATACAGATTTAAATTTTTTTCTAACAGTCAAAATATTGTATTTTGAACAACCACTTTTACTAACTTTTTTTCGTTTTCGTGAAAAACTAGGTTATACAAATTTTGGAACGTTATTAATTCAACTTTTTTTCATAGCTAAAAAGTATGTTTGTATGTTTCTGCCCTTCACACGATGAAAAAGAGAAAGTTTTAAAAAGCTCACCCGTGTCAGCTGTCAAGGTACCAGAATCCATGGCACAAGTCCGAATAACGATGGTATGGTCCGGGTCATCTTTTCGGTGGCCACTAATTTTGATACAATGATCAGCTGGAAATAGGCCTTGTCGATTCTTCTTGAAGGCCCAGCACGGAAACTGATAATTGGCAATGTTCCCAGTAGCGCCTTCCGCCACTGACGAGTTGAATGTGTCTTCGCATTCTGGGTTCGACCCATTGAATGACGAACACACAAAACAGCCGATCCCTGACGCCGTTCCTGAAACTGGCATTGATTTTGATGTAAAAAACTTCGAATTCGGCGTTTCAAACAAAAAAAATAGCAAAAAAGAATTGAAGGCTTGAAACTGGTTCTTTTTGACTCATCAAAACAAAAAGTTAAGTGTGACATACCCGTCGGTACATTAGAAATCATAACTATCACCAAAACCGCTAATAATGCCGATAATCTTAAGGAGCGTCCATTTTGTAATAAATTTAGTTGTTGTAACAGCGATGGTGGCTCTTTTTGGCGTTTTCGTCTGGCTCTAGACGGCCTACGCATCTGATTCTGATTCACATGATCATCCATCACTTCGCAATCACTACTTCTGCACGGTGATGGAGATAAGCAAGTTTCAGATGCCATGTCTATAGATCGACTTCTCGGTCGACTGACAGTAAAAACGGAACCTCCGGCCACCGGTTCAGCGTCATCACATGACGACGTACTGCAGCCTGGCCGGAGCTGGTCGCAAGTCGCGACGATGCCGCCCGGCAACCGTCGTGGCAGCAGAATCTTGACGGCAACGATGACTGTAACCGATTCTTACGTCTTATTATAAGCATGTAAAACCGGACTTTGGAGTACAAATTCGCGTTGAAACACGTGAAACATAATACAAAAGCGGCAAAGTCGCGAAACAATACGTCCCCAATGGCACGCCGAATGAATAGACTTCCTAAAAGCCCTGAACTAACTCAAGAGCCCAAGCTGACAAGAAAAAAATGACTGATACGAGGTAGCTAGCTTCGAACAAAAACGCAAAACGGATGCAAAAGACGGAAAAAGAAGAGGTTCTTTGAAATCCGTGTTTCCATTGTTCCAAACATTTGTCAAGCCTCGAATTTTCGAACAAACGCTCGAATTTGGCTCAATTTGTCACCCAGACAACTTGATTTGGCGTTCTAATTATAAAACAAGGGCGCATGTCGAGATTGATTTGAAATTAGAAGCTGTGGGCAGGGTTATTGTGCCATAAACTGACAAAATACCAAATAAAAAGCAAAGAAAAGTGCGCCGACGCAGCCTTCAGCTGACGGCAGACGCTCCAACGTTTGCTAAATTAGATTTAGCTTAGCCACTTTTCATAGCCATCACAGCACTTTGAATGGAAAGCAGTTCGTGGCCAAGCCAGGGCGAAAAGACCAAGAAAGGCGCATCGCAGCAAGACTTTTGACGCTGAGCTTTGCCGGTGTATAACAAGGCAAATCAGGAGGGGAAGGATGTTGCGTTTGCGCTTCTGGAAAGGTCAGGGTTTGCATAGCGGGGGTAGAATTTGGAAGGATTTGACTGCTAAACGATGAATTTAGGCGATTTTCGACAGATTTTTGTCGATTTGGTCCCGCCACGAAAGTTAGAAGTGTGTAAGTACATCGAAATGGATAATTTTAAGGCCGCTGAACGCTTCCTCGTCTGTAAAAACGTGCAAATTTTGCGTTCGAGTGTCTGAAAACCGAATGCAGGCAGACAAAACGGCGCCCAGAAACGAGGGGGTTCAGGCATGAATTTCCATTTTTCGAGAAGGTGTCAAATGAGTCCCCTGTGGAAAGCCGGGATCGAATTAATAGTTTGCGTCGACAACCGCAACATTTTATGCTTTTTGGAGGGAGATTAGGATGGGACTGCAAGGAGGAAATGGAAGTGGTCGAATTAGAACTTGCCCTGCTCAGCTCAGAGATAGCCATCTTCAACGTGTAAAGTGTTACAAATCACAATTAACGTGTAAGCCAGTCAAAACAACCGTGAAATGCACCAATTTGTCTTGCTTATATCCTTTTTCAGGACTCTGGCCTGACGGGCAAGCCGAAACTTGATAACAGCCATCAATAAGCAAAACAAACAATAAGTACAACTCCCTCCCCCAAAAGCATGCTCGGACAAAAAACCTTTCAATAAATCTATAGATAAATGTTTTTCCAGCTGGCTATAACAATGCCAGGGATATGAATATAGGAAAACATGGTTTTGACGGCCGTTAAGTTTTTGAAATGCACGCAGCGATAACAATTCGGCAAGCGGCCGGATAATGCGTACGTATTTACAGATAGATAAACAGTTGAGAAAACAGATGCCAAACACATGTAAGAATGCATTTTGAGACGACTTTACTTCAAGATGGCCTACTTCAACTTGAAAATTTGCAAGTTACAAGTAGGCTGGCTGTAGCTAACCCCCTGTGGGCATGGCATAGGCATCTTTTGCGCAAACAAGGTAATGACTTGTTTGGAGGAGGGTTTGGAGATGGAAAAACATGTATGCATTTTTCCGGGCTTCAGGCTTCAGGCAGGGGCGGAAACAAGAAAAAAGGCATAACATGTAGTAGCGTGGTTTCGGTTCCATTCCAAAAACTGAACTGGAAGACATAACAAGTTGTAATATGGATAGAATTGGCCTGGCTGGGATGATGGGAGCAAAAAACATTCGGAATTAAAATATAATTACGATAAATGGATTAGCGTGCGCAAGGTGCAAATGTAGACACAAACAGATGTTGGGAAGTATTGGAAAGTGTAAAAAAACAGGCATGTTGCAACTTTTAGCTGGCCAAAAAAAGGGTTAGTGATAAGCACACTTGAAAACCGAAACAAAACCTCGTAATTCCGTCATTGGCACGCCAACCAGGAAGCGAGATGGACGCATACTTTTCCGAACTGGACCTACACCAACCAAAAAGACGACCGAGACGATTGCTCCTCGGGGCAGAAGAGGGCAAAGTATGCAAAGTACCCTGGGGCGCGGACGACATTTTCAAGCAAAAAAAGGAGGGGTGCCAATTGTGGAGGGCATTTTGTGGATTTTTGAGTGTTGCGGATTCTTGAGAGTTTTAAAACTGCTTAAGGGGGCTTTTGAAAGGGTTTACAGGTAGGGGATTACTGTAATACAGTAGGCTTTATCGGCTAGATAGCATTAAAGGGATAAAATACCTAAAAGAATGAATGTCAAGATACCGATGCTCAATGGTCCCGAGCAATGTTGCTTTTCGTATTCGTTCCGTTTCATTCGGGGTTTTTGTTGGGCCATCGGGCATGGACCATGGCCATGGGGTGCCATGAAAAAAGAGGGAGGCCCGAAAAAAGAAAGGAAGGCAGAATTGTGAGTGCGCACTACTCGGTCCTCGTAAACGTAAATTGGAAACGAAGCCGAAAATGAGAAAGAACCCGACCAGCCTATGTTTTCAGGATGCTTACAGACGGAATTTTGGACGATTTGAGTTGGCTACATCAAAATCGGTGGTCAAACCTGTCAAAAGAGTCCAAAAACACAGCCATCATCGAAAAACCACCCCCATCCCGAGTGGCATCCGACCATTCTGACCACCAATTATAACCCTGCCGCCACCGCCCAACCCAATCCATAAATATATGCATGCTAAAGGCAAACATACAAAAACCCCTCCCAAGACACTTGAAAAAGACATCATCTTCGTCAAGGCCTATGAATGCCAAATGCCGAGAAACTGTGGTCACCTCTCGCTCTCCTGGCCTAGCCTACGTACCATAAAAAGTACCACCGAACATCATTATTAGTGGTCCCCGACCGTAAAAGTACATGTATTCCACATTTTTATGGCATGTTTTCATATGACTAAAAAACAGACACATGACAGTGACAATGCCATGCCATTAGCCCTTAAAAATAAAAACAAATAATCAATTTGACACAAGCCTTCACACATGTTTCCTCCCCAAAAGCCCCCTGGTGACAGTCGTGTTGTTTCGAGTGCTCCGAAGAGCATGGCATAATGTCTGTGACGTAAAAAATGGAAAAAAACGCAGACTTACAACCGTATTTTAACGACACAAACGAGGATCGGGTTTCAGCTCTCCACCCGCGGCTTTACATTAGCCGTTTTTTTGAAAAAAGGATATGTTACATAGGGGTTGAGATGCAAATGATGTTGGTGCCATAGAGATTTTGCGTTAAAGTAAAAAGACAAAGATTTTTTAAGGTATTTTTTCATGTGATCACATCCGAAATATGAAGGTCTGACACCAAGTCATTCTGGCCGAGTGGTCTAAGGCGCTGCGTTCAGGTCGCAGTCCACTTCTGTGGGCGCAGGTTCGAATCCTGCGGATGACATCAATCTTTTTTCCTTCTTCACTTTACAGATATAGGGTTTTCTCTTTTTTGCCGATGCCACCAGACGAAGCCCATTCAAAATGGATCTTAAAAGGGTGTAACAAAAAGCACGACAAAAAAGAAAGAAATGACAATGGAAAGGAGGAATCCATGACACGATGCCGTCGGCAGTCACCGTGTGCATGGGGCCTTTTTTCTCGTTTCCTTCTGGCACCCAATTCCACTCCTCGTTGTCGCCCCTCCGGGGGCAGGGGTTCACCTCGAGGTTCTTCGCTTCGTCGTATTTTTGTTTCTTGCTTAAAAAAGAGTAAGCTTAGCTTTTTTTGACGGTCGTCGTCGTCGGCATTGAGTCAAATTGATTTAACCCTTCGTTTCGGGCCGGACCTAAATGGGCCGAGTTGCTTGTTGCGGCTTCGAGGCAGCTTCGAAAAGTGGGCGGAGTCGAGGGTGACCGAATCACGGGTGGTCGACATCGTTATTGTCATTGATGGGGGAAGCATCATGATAGGGTCGAATTGGCAATTCTTCAAGAGGGCCAAAGTGCCGACGGAAACAAAGACGGAAGGAGCTCCAGGCCGGGGGCTTGAACACGTATACATCGTCAAAATTGGGGTCGTCGGCGTCGTCGGCATTGGAGGCGCACCGTTGACAGAAGAGAACAGGGACGCTTGAGGGGTTGGTTGGTTGGCGTCATCGTTAAGAAAAAATTGGAGAGCAACCAAAGGAAGGGCAGGGAGGTCCCTGGATGGCGTCATCAATGACGACGAGATTCATTTTCGGCGAAAAGTAAACCTCATCCGAACTCCAACGTCATGAATCTGATCTGCTTTGAATCTAAAACCCGATAGAAACCCATATAAACGTCAAATACCCTCACATCAGCACCCTCCAGCCGACTTACACATCCTATAGCCTGCCTTCAATTATTCATGACCCATCCGCCGTCAAGGCAAATCTCAACAAGTCAACGGCACTGAACACCCCGTTCCAAAATTCTGCAACAACATCCGAGGAGACATCCGACAATTGCGCCGTCGGCAATGTCACTGCCCATCGACTAAAAGTCGGGGGAGCTCCTCCGGAATGTGTCCCGTCCCCTGCCTAGACAGGATAGTACCCAGTAAGAAGAATGATTCATTATTTAATTTCAACGCAAGCAAGCAAATAAATAACAAACTCCATCATCAAATGACAGAGTGCATGAATACTTATTATACAAGTCAAAAGACAACACCAACGTAACTTTCGGATTAATACCATATTAAAGCTCGGCAAAGACGAAAAAACCAGTGTAAGCCAAAAAGTGATAGAAGCCAGCCCCAGCCCACCGACCCAGAAACCCAAACTACAGCAAGAAAGAAGGAAAAAGTCCCCTGCCACCTAATGCGCCACAAAATTACCAGTCGGAAAGTGACTGCGAAATACGCTTGAAGTGAGTACCCGTCAGAATAAACAAAACACAAATACTACCAAAAACAGGAAAACCCAAGACGTGTGAAAGATGGAAAAAGTGAGAATTGTACAAAAGCAATGAAAGTAGCAAATGCAAAAATACGAAAGATACAAATGTTGTAGGGGTAGGGGGAAATTTGCCTACAAATGAAGGTAATCAGGGTTAGAAAAAGTGGGGATAAACAGATGACATAGAATTGCAGTATGTCGGAAGTGACTTCAGTTCAAAACATCGGAAAATAGGGATACGGAACGGGCATTGACGCCCCTTGGAGTGCCACCGGGAGTTGTGGGCGGAGTGATGTGATGGGTGTTGAAGTTGGGGTTGGACGGGTAGGATGGGCCAGTGTCTTCAGGATCGTCGGTTAGCTCGGCGGCACTGGAATCGTCGCCGCCGATTCGGAAGGCGACGGGCTTGTTGGGCTGAAACAAAGTGTGTTTAGAGAGGGTTTTTATGGTTTTGTGACGTTGGAAATGGCTTTTAAAAGGGTAATGGGCAAAAGCAAATGGATGAAGATTAGGTAGGGTGTTAAAAAGGCTAAAAGGAGTAATCAATTTCGGTTTTGGCGCAAAAATTTGGTAAGAAAATGGTACAGAAGTGCAAGTGAAAAACTTTTTGTAGTAAAAAAAGTTCAAAAAACAACAAACCTCACGCTCCACATCCTCACTATCAACATCATCGTCGCCCTCATGTCGACCGTAACCCTTCTCATCGACATCCACCACAGTCTGCTTACTCGGAACATCCGGCAAATCCGTCGTGACATTACTTTCCTCCTCGTAATCCCCTCTCACATCATCCTTGGATTCGGCTTCTGGAGGCACCCCACCTCCCTCCAACGGCACGATAAGCGAATTCCGCGCCGACGGTGGAGCACTTTCCAGATCTACCGAACTCAAATCGCTAAACTCATGGGTTGGAGTCGGCTTTGAAGCCCCTTCCAGCTCATCATCGAAGTTCAGGGCTGTCAAATTCCGCAAGCTGACATCGTCCAATCCACTTCCAGTCGATCCGGGGCGTTCGTCATCGGCATCGCCGGCAGTTCCTCTTGAGCCTCGAGATGAAAAGTCGGAAATTGTCCTCGAAGTTGTAGTCGACGACGATTCAGGCGTCTTTGGCGGCAATCCAAGCAGTTTCCGTCGAATTGGGTCCATTTTAGCCTCTTCCCAGGGTGTGAAAACGATCAAATAGGGGTCGAGACAGTCGGTCGGCGAATCGTAGACGGTGTGACGGCTGATTCTGAAAGTGATTTCGTTAAAACTCAAATACCAAATTAAAACTAATAAAAATGACGTTGGTCATGTCAGCCAACGTCAACGTGCAAAGCGGGGAAGGTAAGGAAGGCCTGATGGCTCGCTTTCAGCTGCGTCAACAATGACAAGCACGAACCACACACATGAATATGGGACATCGAGGTGCATACTTTGTTTTGGTGGGTGTATGTTAAAAAAAGGCAATAGGTGCGATCAATGAAAGCAGGTACTCACGCGACTATCTCTTCCGCACGTAGTTGAAAGTTGTCAAAATCGCTTTCAAACAGGCTAGCAGCATTCAGATTCACGATGGACAGAGGGTCGAGGGGGAACTTATCGGTGAGGACGGCGAAGGCTTCTTGGAGGTATTGGAGAATGTCGATGATTCGGTTGGTTTCACGGTGCCAGCGGCCGAGGGGGAAGCAGGATTGGAGGCAGAGTTGGTGGGTCGAAGCGGCGATGTAGGGGTGGTAGATGTCGACTTCGAAGGTTACTTTCTGGAAATTTGGGGTTGAAAAGGGGTGTTTGGATGAAAGAAAGTTGAACTTACAGGGATTTCAGGTGAATTCGGAAACCCAGGAGGCAACTGTAGCGTGAATCTGAAGGTTCCGCCACTGTACACCCCCGCTCTAACCATGATGAACCCCTTCCAAAGCAGATTGTCCATGTAAAGCGGGACTACATAGATGCCATCGACTGGATCTTGACAGATTCGGGAGCTGAAAAGAACCTTTCAATCTTAAAAAAAGCTCAAAACAAACTCACAATTCCGCCGTGACAAAGTCTCCCTGGTCCTCGTCGATCCACGCCGGCGCGGATCGACTTGACAGCATCTGGAGCCACGTGAACGCGTCTAAAACCCCCAATTTATACCCTCCTTCAAACCAATCAAAAGATTCAACGAAAATCACAAGGCTTCAATCACATCCTCACTGTCTGTCCACCTAGAAACCCCACCACCACCAAACCAAATCACACTGTTGACTTTATCCAGATTTTTACGAACAAACCACAGCGTTTCGACAAGCGAAAATCTTATACATTTCAATCAATCATCTAGACGAGTCGACAGAGCTATTCCCCCGTGACTTCAACTACGGTTAAAGTTGGAGGAATCGCTCGCAAAACGAGAATTATAACATCTATTCAGGGGCCTTCAGGTTGGTCAAAGGCCACAAGGGCTTGCCGTTGATGAGGAGAGCGGCGTTGTAGAGGCCGATGAAGAGCGACAGGTACGCGAGAGCCTTGGCAACGTTCGTGAGGCGAGCATCGAAGGGTGTGGCGGCTTCAGACTTCTTACCGGCATCGAGACCAGACTGAAATTGTCCAAAATGAGGGAATTTATATATAAAAAGTTGGTAATTAGACTTACAGAGTAGGCTTCGACGCGCTTGCGGAGCTTGGGGTCGTAGAGGCCGTACTTGCCCATGACGAGCTTGCCAACGCGGGTGCCCTCAGGCAGACGGGGCAGGATCTTGCCAGCGGCACCGAGTTGCCATTCTCCGGGGTTCAGGGGATCGAACTGCTCGAGGGTCGGCGGGGTCTTGCCGGCGTTGGTCGGGATGCCGCTGACGGCACGCGACGAGACCTGGGCGGCGTGCTTAGCGCCCTGTTGAATGGTACGACCGAGCATGCTGACTTGGTTTTCGTAGATGATCTGAGAAGGCGCTGAGACGGCAGCCGACACAGACACCTGCAATTATTGTTCGAAATTAGCCGCTTCATCTCCGATCAATATTATATAAAGGAGCTTCCGCGGAAATAAAACCGGAAAAACAACCGACTTGAGGTCCAGAAGTCAGAGTAGGCACAACGCGGTTAGCGAGTTGAGAGAAGCGATAGTTCGCCATGACCTAGAGAAGCTCCAATGAGTGAGAGACTAACCTCGTGCGGAAGTCGGCTAAAACGAACTTTGAAAAAGTCGTAGTCGAAAAACTATCGAGTGATAAGACGGGTTAGCTTGTTAATGGGAAGCTTCGCGTTCGTGGGTCTTGTTCACGTCGAAAAGGGGCTCAAAATCGCGGAAATTATCGATTGAAATGGGTAATGCAAATCTGGCAAAAATGGGATAAAGAATCAAGGCGCGGACGTGACGAAGGACAGATTTTGCGTGCGTCTCGAAAAATTGCACTGCGTGTCGTTTTCGTGGCGGGACTTGGAAGCTTTTTTGAAAGGTAAAGATGAGTTGAGTGGGGACGGGAGCAGACATGCTGTAAACATACTTGATTTATATTAATTACATTGGCTTTAAACACTTAGCAATTTCATTTTTCTATGACGTTTGCGTTGATATTTTTCAAACTTCTCAAAAAGTGATTTTGTTCAAATTTCTTTCTGCACAAGTTCTTTGACATTGAGAAGTCAAACGCGTGTCGCAATTTTACTTGAATGAGCAACAACCCGATAAAACCTGATAAACACTTAACTTTTGCAACATTTCTGTTATACTTTTCCGTTATTTTGATTGAATTACACAAATTGAAACAAAAGCCAGTGCTTTGAATACAAATAACACCTAATTTCAATCAACAATGTGGTGAAATTTGACCGAAAAAAAAAACCATCAAGAAGTTCATCGATGACACACTTTGCACCTAAATTTAGCCTAATTCTTGTTTCTTTCCGCTTCTTGTAAGCTATCAACCTTGCTCATCAGTACCCAAAGACAGTAAAAACATCAATATCCACCACAATCGCAGAAAGATCTCGACGCATTCTAAAACCTTGGCATAACGTTCCCTCCCACCACGACCAGCCTCCGTCCGACGTTTGCCTCCCGCGCAGCACGAACCCTTCCGATTTTGACCACCATTTGTGGACTTCCGTCGCTCTTCCCCCACCGGATTCACATACCTTCTTCGTTACAGCCCCTCAGGATCGTCCAACTCCCCATCAGAAGCTCAATCATGTCAGATGTGGCGTGGTCAGCATCGAATCGTAAGTTTGGGACTGCCATCAAAACATCAATCATCATTAATGAAACTTTTTATTATATTTAGATCTCGATTTCCTTACCCTCCGAGTTGAGGATTGCGATCGGCTGTTCCGACAGGTTGGTTATCACAGTGGTAGAGCGAGGGTGAAGGTGTTTGTTTCAGTTCCTGGATAAACTAAGCTCGCCGGAGCGCAAAAACGTCGCCGCCCAGATAGAACTCTTCGAGGAAGCCCAACGCCTCGCAGCCCAGGTCGACACCACGACTGAAGCCATTCAGAAGTATCTCGGCGAGATGGGCATCACTCAGGAGAATATGACGGAGCAGTTTGGCATCTGGGAACGCCGGATCGTCGCGTGGAAGGACGCGCTGACGCGGATCGGCACCGCTTTGAGCAATGTTGTCAACGGCGCGCCCGGGGCGTCCGCTCAAGTCGTCGAGGCCGTAGGCAGTGTGGATTACAATTGCTTGGATGTGGAGCCACGGAATGTTGATCAAAGCATTTTTGAGGCGATTACGTTTTCGTATTTGCGGGATCGCTTTGACCATTGTTTTTGTCTCTTGCAAAGTGTGAGTCTATCTTTATTTTTTATTTTTATATATAAATATCGCCTTTCCAGGTCTTCAACAACTTCCTTCGCCGCACTCTCAGACCCGAAGACGCCCACGCTGTCATGGCCATGATCAGGGAATTCAACAGTGACTTTGCCCTCCAGAAACAGAACATCCAGTTGTACGAGTCCGCCCTTTTCGAGAACCTCAGCTTCAGGACCGATACCGACCCAGCTGCCATCGAGAATGAGCTGAACCAGTTGGCGACTTTCGCTGATAGCGTTGACAAGTGGTCGCGACTGCCGTTGGCGAAGATCAGTGGCGTTTCGATCCAGCCGGCTGGGGTCGATAATGGGTTGGTTTCGAGCTTTGAAGCCATCGATTTCACGAATTTGGGCCTGGACCACCCTTCGCCGCCGGAGTTTGAAACGATGGCGAGCAATTTGTTGTTGTTCCGGCCGAAGTTTGAGTCCCGCAAGCTGGCTTGGTTGTGGGTCAGCAAGATGAAGCTGGACGTCCCTCTCGAAGGCGAGGAGAACGACGATGACGCGGATGCTGACGACGATGAGGATGCCATGACGCCGGATGTGTTGGAACAGACTTATGATCGACTGGCTCGGTTTATGAGTGAGACGGAGAAGGCCGTCGATGTCGTAAGTCCATTTTTTAACCATAAACATCAAATAATGACTTCAATTTAAGTTCATCGAGAGCCTCCTAACCTGCAACAGTGCCCAAGCCACCTTCGACGGTCTCAACTCGGAATGCGAGCGCCTCAAGCTCATCCTGCGCACCCAGCGTCGCGACATCCGCCGTCTCTACAAGCAGCTCGGCACCAACAACCCCGGCCTCCAATACGGTGTCGCCGAGTGGCGTCAACTCGTCGAGCTCTGGCTCCGTGTCCTGCAGTCCCTGACCAACCTGCTCCAACACCTGCACAACCCGACCAATGCCGGCAGCAACACCGAATTTGACGACGTCCTCGAGCAGCTCCGAAACACCATCGAACGGGACCTCTTCATCCCCGAAGCCAACAGCGCCGCCGGCGGCAATGGCCCTGAAGTCCCCGAGGCGCAGATGGAATGAACCCACCTTCAAGGTTTGCCAAAACAATAAAAACACTGATATTTGACCTCTTATCTCCACTAAATTTGAACAATTTCTACGTGTTTTCCAATAATTCTCGAACATGCCTTTTTGTGTGATAGTTGAAAAAGTTATTGTTACCCTCAAGCTATATTCAAAAAATATGTCGTCCCTGATCGTTGTTTGTGAGAAACACATGAATAAATTTTTGGTTTTTTATTTGTTTCTAGTACATTTTTACAATTTCAAAGCAGTGCATCAACGACCCAAAACGTGTTTAGATTACAGGTTCATTGAAAAATCAGTAGCAGAGAAAAAATCTTCAAGTAAATAATAACAGAAAATGAGGAAAAAAATTAGTTAGACTGTACAACAAGAAAGGAAGAAAACAACTAGAAGACCTGTATTTTTTTGTTGCACTTTCCAAAGATGTCGGCGATGAAAAGCACTTTTCAAATCGTAATACGTACCCCAATCAAAGAGAAAATAAATACAGAATCAGTCAAGAAACGATACAGATTAACTAGCCGAACATGGAGACATTCGATTGACAACAAAAGATAGGTACAGATCGTCAAAAGAAGGGTGCCCCAGGAACGGTGAAAAGGGTGGATCCGAGCAGCATTACCAGTACCACTCATCCAGGAGGGAATGAAATTAAGACAATAGATACAAAAAACGATGATTGACTTGGGTAGGGAAAAGTTTTGCGGATTTTTTTGGGGTTTTTCTCGGGTTTTAGTAGAATCAGTGGATGGGATGGGGCGAGCGTGTGTGGGACTCACATCCGGCATCGGGAGAGGGATAAGTGGGGGTGGGCAGGTGAGGGTCGATTGAATGGTGAATATTCAGTGGATATCAGTCAATCAAGGGTCGCCATTAGTGGATGCCGTTGTGGGGAGCCGACAAGAAGCCGTATTTGACGCGTTTGGCAGTCGCCGGCGGCAGGGTCTCGGACGCCGAGGAGGCAGCAGCTTCAGCAGCTGCAGCAAGTAAAGATTGATTTATGAGAGTTGGAGGCGAATAAAAACCTTTGCGTTTGCGGGACTCCTCCTCCTTGACGGCCTCTACCTGGGGGTTGGTGTTGGGCATCAGACCGTTCGGATTCGCCTGGGAAGCGTGCTCGATTGGCAGCTGGGTCGGTGGCTGGACGTCGGCGGTGGCACTGGCTGAAAAGGAATGTTCAATTAGCTCAATCATTAAAGTCAAACATTCAAAGCAAAGGTGGCAGCAGACTGATTCACAGATTTCCAGAAGCGGAGGGACGAGGACAAATTAGGACAAACGGTGAAAGAAACCAACGAATAGGGCGCGAGATTAGGGATAGGACAACCCGAGGATGAAACAAAGCGACACTCAACGAAAAGAACAAGATTCGCCCGAGGGCAGTGCCATGCGGAAGTGAACGGTGCGAGATGGAAGATGGTTGTCCGATGATCCCTGACCTCGCAATCTTACCTTTGCATCGCTGCTCTTTTTCAAGCTCTTCTCTCTTCTGGGACAAAAGGCACTCTTTTTTGGTCTCATTTCTTTATCTTATTAATAATCAAAGTCAAAAGAGCAATGGGATAAGTGCAGAAAGAAAGGTCAAAAGTCACCAGCTTCACAATCAGGCACTACCCGCAGTGGAATCTCGCTTTTTCGGTGAGTGTCGGAAGCAGAGAGAGACAAGACTACAATGTTGCCACGAGATATTGCAAATCAGGAAGTGAATAAATAAAAATAAATAAGTAAAAACCGTAATAAACAAGGGGTCAAGTGAAAATAGAAAGAAAAAAGAAAAGCCGAAACCGCGGGATCAAGCATCGGAGACACGAGCGGACAGAACGGCGGCATAACTCGGACGGATAGAGGAAGCCGAGGAGCATTCAGAGTGCAGCGATATCCCGGACACACTGGGACCAGCGACGGGCAAGAGATCGGGATCGAAGGCTGGAGACATGGGGCCGCAATTAGACTTGCTTTTTATGGCTGGAAAATGCTTCGCCTTGAAGCTTAGCTGCTTCTTGACGGACTTGCGCTTACTGTGCGCTACCTTCCAGAGGCCGTTTTCCTTTTCGGCATCATCAGCAAACAGGACGTCGACGGATTCTGCCATTGAAATCGTATCAGCGCTGTCCTCTTCATCGGCGGGCGGGCTGGTTGCTAGGGAAGGGGAGCGGGATCGAAGGGGTTCATCAACATCGTCGACAGACGGCTCATGGGATTCATCGGCAGAAGCTTCGTCGATATCGTCGTGGATAGAGGGTTCAGGCGACTCATTGGGACTCGATGACTCCAGATCGCCAGGGGGAAGCGAAACGGGAGAAGTCAGCTGCGACGGCAAAAGATAGGACTCGCGATAGTCGTTGACGGGAGGTTGTTCCTCGAACATGCGGTTGACAGCGGCCTTGTCAAAGTCAAAGACGTTCGGATTGGAGATCACAGATACAGCGGGCCTTGGAGTCTCATCGTCGGAGTGCAGCTCAGCGGAGCTAATGGAAGGCGGGGGCTCGGAGTAGGCTGGCGTGTGGAAGGGTGGCGAGATGTAGTTGTAGTACATGGACGGATTGGAGACTTGGTTGTTGCCGCTTAACGAAGGGTGTGCGGAGCCTACAACCGTCGCATTGGCACTGGTCGCGGGAGAAGAGCCGGAATAGTGGTGGTATTGATTCGAAGACGGCTGATAGGACGAATTCGATCGTCGCAGGGACGACTTCTTATAGGGGGAGCGGTAGTTTCCGCCATTACCGTTGTTGCCATAAGGCCGAATCTGAGAAAACGTGTTCATGTGATTCAAAAACTGGGCTGTGTAGGAGTGCCCGGAGTCCTGAGTGATCGACGTTGAACTCAGCGCTGCGACTGCGGAATTTATCGGCGCATCGTAGAAGTAGGAGGTATCGTGATACATCGTCGTTGTGCTGGAGCTAGAAGTAAGCGCATGACCGCCATGACTGGGGCTGTTGCTGCCGTAGTACTTCGGGACCTTACCATCAAGAATGACAGTAACCCGATCGGGGTTCTCATCGCCATCCTTCTCAGAATGCTCATTCTGGTAGTCCATCGCATAGTAGGAAGGGTGAGGGCCGTGCTGAACTTGATCGTCCCAACGCATAACACCCTGCATGTCGAGCGGCGACTTCTTAGACGGCAAATAATCCTTGACCAGCGTCTTTTCGGCATCAGCAAGGCGCATCATGTCTCCATGCGAGTTGTCCATCGCGGCTCGGCATACATCAAGAGAACCCAAATAGCGAACAGTGGTAATAGTAAAGAAATCTTTAGAAAGGCCATACTTTTTGCAAGCATGTTCGATATTATTAGCAAGGTTGCAGCAATAGAAAGACATATCAGAACAAGTACAAGATGCAGGAAAGTAGGGGGCGGGCTGGGAAAAAGCATTGGTAAAAATGGCAGGAGCCATGGATTCAAGAGCTTTGGGAATGACAAGGGTACGCATCGGTTTGCGGCGAGTAGGTAACTCGCGCATCACCGTGATAGCAGGTAAAGTGATCGTATGACGCTCGCAGGGCCGAGCAAAAAGACAGGGCGGAAACTTGCCTTCAAGATTCGGCGTCGACGTCGAGTGATGCAGCAATGGAGCGGAGGGGTCGACTGGGCCATCAAAGTTGTTCGACTCGGAGACCTTACGTGTCGGGGACGATGGTTGGGAGGTACTGGCGAGCTGAACCACAGATCCGGAGGAAGAAGGGGCTCCTGGAACGAGAGGGTCGGATGGGGCGGGTGTGGCTGCTTTGCCGCCGTCGGACTGAAATGGGTTTGTGGAATTGAAAAAGAAAGGGTGGTCAAACATACCCCAACACTACCAGCCTTCTCACCGCGAATCTGCTTCTGGTTGACGTTCTTCAGGGCAAGACTATGCGCAGCTTGGCTGGCTCGCTTGTTGTAGTGACGACCACGAGTGAGTTCGCGTTTGGGGAGGCTAAAAAACTGCAATAAATCTTATTCAAACTTAATTTAAAGCAACTTACACTTTCTCAAGATCATTGCGACGGATGTAGAACGGCTTAATGACCATGGTATCCTTGTAGGATCCAGACGTGACGGCAGCCTTGATCACAAGATCGGTGAACTGCTGCATCTCGGAGGTCAGATCGACGTTCTTACGCATATTGCGGTTGAATTCCAGTCCGATGAACCACAGGGTTGCGTGGGGGTTCCTGAAAACTGCCCAATAAACACTGAAAAACCAATACAAAAGCCAAACATACTCATATGTAACACCCAAATCCTGCTTCGGAAGCGGTTTGAACTGTTTCGGATTGATGTGGCACATGCTTATGGCAGCATTACGCTCGGAGAAAGAAATCAAGTGACGGATCTTCGACTCGACGAGACTGCTGAACACGAGATGATCGTCTTCGGTTTCAGAGGTGACTTGAAGGCAGATGTAGTGCTTGTAGCGAGAGAAGAAGTTGACTTCCTCGAAAAGCTTGTTCCACGTAGCAGTGCCGCCGGTGATGTCCAAGATGATCTGGAGTCCGTCCAGGATCTCATTTGTGATAATCTTGCGAGTGGACTTGGTCACGTTGAACGTGGAATTCTGTTCGGGATAGGCGGGGGTGATGATAGGCATCAAGTGGTAGCGATCTTGGATGCGGTTACGCGGGTCCCAAACCAACTCATTCAAAGTCTGGATATCCGCACGGGGGACACTGTCGCCATCTTTGAGGAAGACGGGGTGGGGCCATTCCCAGGTGGAGTAGACGAGGAAGAACTTTTCTATTATATTGGCAGCGGATGCGTTTGGGTAGAGCTGGCAGACGCGTGCGACGAGAATGGCCCAGGAGACTCCGCCGAGGAAGCCAAGGGAGTTGGAATAGACACTGTGGTCTGAAATTCATCAATTTAGACAGTTTTTGATAGAAAATAGAACTCACTCTTCGCCCAAAGCTTAACAGCCCTCAAAGCAACCGTAAAGCTGGCCTTGTTCGGGATCGACCGCAAAATCTCATCAGCGACACGGCAACCGTTCAAACTGCGGATACTCTTCTCATCCAAATTCCTCAGAAGGTTGTCATCATTGAGGCTCTGGTCATCGGGGATCTCTCGCAACGCCAATCGGGCGAACAGAATATCGAGTTCTATGCCATTGTACTTCAACTTGATGACAGGCACAAAGGCCTCCTCGACGGCATGAAGTTCAGTCGCATTTTCATCCTCTTTGAGCATCTGGAAGAAAGACGAGAAGAAATCGGATCGTTCCACATGACGAGGGGCAACACAGAGGGAATCGATATCAGCACCGCGTGTGTGGACGCCCAATCGGTATGATCCGAACGTGTACAATTTGCCGCCAGCCTTCTCGGTCTGCTCTTTGGTGAGACCCTTTTCCTCGGACACCTTGCGGACCCAGTTCTTGACGAGGGCATTGATGCGTCTGAGGACATCGAGGCGTCGCTGGAGTTCGTCTTCGGTTTCGTAGACGCTGAATTGGCGGAGCTCTTCTTGCAACTGAAAATCCAAATTTTGTAATAAAGACCCTAATTTGCATTACCAAAATGTAAAAACCAACTTTGTCAGTGAGTTCCAGGTCAGTCTGTGACGGCATCAACATGCAGATGGGCTGTGAGACGCCATACTGCGGACCTGCGGTGTTCGGCGCCGCTGGAGCCGGAGCTTGATTCTGTTGCTGTTGCGGGCGTTGAAACATGTTCGCAGGTGAGGCGATGATGAGTCCTTAAATGAGTGTGGTTGGAGACAGTTTGCATAGCACGAATTTGAAAAATGCAAATAAAAAGCGAAAAATTTAAATAATTATATATAAAAAACACGAACAGAAAGAGCGAAGATGTAATAACGACGACGATAGCAAGCAACAACGCTTCGTGAATCAAGTCTCCCGCATTTGACGGGCCAAAGATGATGTCGCAAACCCGGACGCCAGCGGAAGATTGGAGACTGCTGTAAATGGGTTTCGGTTAGTCAGCTTATAGATGGGTCACGATTGATCCAAGGAGTGCGCGATGGGGGCAAAGTCCGGGCCAAGCTCGTGCTAAACCCTATGGGCAATGTGCCAGGGGCATGGAAGCAGGCTTCCGGTCAAGGCGATCACGTTTTGATAAGCGCCTCGCGGGGGGAACGCGTTTTCGCGCAGCGCCATCAACAGACCAAAGCGCATTTGCCAACACGACGGACGCACCTAGCAACAGCATGCAATGTGCTTCCCCTGTGCGCCCTTCAAATGCACTAAACGACGGACAGGCTTTCGTGGTGAGAGTATCAACTTGTGTCATCGCGCTCGGCGGTCACGTAACACATTTCCGACGTGTTTGGTCCATTTTGATACACTTATTGTTTATCTATCTTGCTCATTCTTTGTCGCGACGACTACAAACTCATTAGTAATCATTTACTCAATCGATGGCAAACGTTGAAAACAGGAAATTAATCATAATGACGAAGTTGAAAACAGAGATTATTACAAACCTGAAAACGAGACTGGATGTTGTTTATCGAACTCGAAAAAACCCGGAAACAACGCTTTTCGTTGTGTAGAGAAAGAGAGGGGAGATTAAAACTCGGAAATTGTGTGATTATTACTATCAGCATCGGCCGAGACGAGGGAAAAGAGATGTGGGTTTATAGTACTGGATGTGATGACAGACAATCAAAAAACAACAATAGTAAAGTTAAAAAACAAATAAAAACAGATAGAAAACGTCTGGAATCAAGCTGAAATAGCGTCAGCCGACGAAGATTGTTGCTTGGATGAGACCACGAGTGAGGGAGACGAGATCGTACTTGTGGAGGTTGTGGATGCGGTGCTTGAGGCGTTGTTGAAGGCGCGGATGGGGAGGGCCGGGGGTGGCATGAGTTCGCGATCACGATCGACACCGTTGACGATGTTGGCGGGCGCCGATGGGAGGTCGGATGGCGGTGGAGGCGCTTTGGAGGGAGAAGTCGGGGTCTTGGGGGTCTGCTTGAGCTCGGCTACTGGCGCAGGGAGGAGGGGTTGAGGTTCAGGGGCTGTGGTGGCGGCCTGGGCTGCTGCAGCGGCGGCTTGGGCGGCGAGGATTCTGAACTTGGGCTGGTTTAGATGGAAAGAAGTCAAAAAAGGTGAGCTTACCGTTCTTTTTCATCCTTCCTCGGCCGTCCTCGCTTGCGTTTCACCGGATTTCCAAATTCATCGAGCAGTGGAAGTGTTTCAGCGGCCGGAGCAGGCGCCCTTTTCGGCTTCACAACTGGTGGCGCTGGAGTCGAAGCACTCGCATTCGCATTTGCAGTAGCATGGGCAGCCCGTGGCCGACGTTGACGCTGTTCCGCCGCCTTCAAAGCGTTCGCAGCCAGATGAGAATGCGCCGTCGCCTGCATCATGGCCTTGATATCGACCTTCTGAGGGTCCACTGTGGCTAGCCTCTGAAGTGGGGGCGCCATCTCGACTGGGCTCATCACAGGTGGATAACCACCATAAGGATTGCCATTGGTAGCCGGTACTGGGTATCCATACCCTGGAGCTTGCACTGGATAAGCCGCAGAAGAGCTCGGACACATTGAATGGGCTGATACGGGTTGTGGTTGCTGGCCCGGATCCTCAGCACCGGCAACGATCGGGGCCAGAAAAGCGAAATAGGGGGTTTGACGGATGGCTTGCTGTCTGGAAGATCCTATTTTCAATCAAAGTCGTCTTCAAAATGGGTCAAACTCACATATGGTGCGGACTCAGCGTCTTATTCAAAGTGCCATGCATCACATTGGCAGCTGTATCCAAAAGTCTCTCCGCAAAATGCTCCATGGCACTGCCAACGGCCACTGGCACGGATGCGATCATACGCCCAATATCTTCATCGCTCTGCATGACCTTCTTGATTCGTGTCTGAAATCGCATTCCATCTATTTCGGATCCAAAAATTTACATAATCAGTTTTCCCAAGACATATGCATACAAAAGCCGTCCCAAAGTCGACGAATATTCGAATAAAAACTGACCGGTTGAATGCGTGCAGTACTGAATCGGCGTTTCCGGATACGCCCAGGCAACTCGCCCAAGTTGGAGCTCGACGGAATATCTTCCATCTTTCTTTTTGACCGCGGATTGTTCGTGAGAAGGCAGGTCTTCAGGGAGGATTCACACGTGGTGCCGTTTCGATTGAGTTGGGGGTGACAAACGAACGGCAAAGGGGTGGTCGTGGTGGTTCACTTCGACGGGAGCGATAGCGGACAGCGACGAGCAAGGGTCATCTGCAAAACGACGATCAGTGGCTTGCCTTTTACGAAAAGCTGCTTTTTATATACGAGGCGACGGGCCGCCGCTCTTTCGCGCTCGCATTTATTCATGCCGTTGGGTGAGTGTTTTTCCTTCTTTGGGGTTCCATTTGGTTCTGTGGGGAGGCTCTTTTTGGGGGTTGCGGTGGGTAAATCTGTTTGAAAGTCGGTGTTTTTATATATTTTTTTCGAAACCTGGACGCTGATTTTGGTCTAGAATGTTGCCTAGATGCTTGCTTGCTGGGATTTGGAAAATTTGCATATCCGACGTAGCGTAAATGTTGCTTTTGCTAGCTATCAGTGCAGGTCGGTCGACGTAAACGCGAAGAAACGTGAACCAAGGGCGTTGCGGGACGACGGGGCGCGTAAAACACGGACCAAGGGAACACGTCAAAGACACGGACACACACGTATACGTGAAACGTAGCCAACGGCCACGCCCCTCCACGACAAAACACCCGAACAAGACGCGAAAAACTCCAGTGGCGGAGCCATTTTCGACGCCTAATATATACCGAGCAGCGCAGCCGAAAATTGCCCTTCCCGCCGCACACGTCGGACGCACGCCTACCGCCGCCGGCAACGCCGATGAGATTAGCCCGCAGCGCGCCCGAGGAACGACACCCGAACAGTGTGCCTGTGGCTTTAACGCTGTTTTGCCCTCACTCTTGTGTGTCGGTGGTGGGCTGCTTGCTTGCCGTCGGCGGTGGCGCTGGTTGCTAACGCGCGTTCGACGTTCGTGGCGACTGCGCTTTGCTACCTCTGTGCTCGTCCGCGCCTTCAGTGTTTGAGCTTTTGCGAGGCGACGACGACGCGTCCATCCCGGCTCGGCCTACTGCTCACGAGGTTTGGTTTGGTTTAGTCCACTTTTTGACGACAGCTTTCGAGATTTCGTTAAACCCGCCTCAAGGCCCCTGGGCTCTCGAATGACAAAATGCAGGGCAATTAGGTCTAGAAGGCGGGCCAAGCGGGTCGCTATAGCTGCAGAGGAAGGCGAGCAAGCAGGTGCGCAGGTTGAAACAGTGAAAAGCGTCGAAAAAATCGATGAAAAGCTTGAAATTGGCACGAAATTGATTGCATTTGCAGTTTTGAAATGAAAAACCGTTTGAACTCCGAACCATTCACCAGCTGTTCCACGGCCCCGGACGAGCACTCGTCTTGTTACGACGGACAGACACTCTTCATCAAAAATAGACAACAAATGGCTTGAAAGCGTCCATTGAACTGGGTTTTTTCCCATTACGAATTTCTGTTCTCTCATAGCGAACGTGAACCTGGGTTAGAAAATTGGAACGGTGCCAAGTTGACAGCTGTATGCATTTTCGATTTTGTCGTTTTTCGCCACCTTTTTGCCGCTTTTCTGTTGTTTTTTCTTTCTCAGCACGTGCAGCGCGTCGAATACTTCGGTATTGACGAGTTTGGATATATAAAATCCCCCTCTTTTTCCAGAAAACATGGCCGATGACGACAACGATGTCGGACTGCCCCAGAAGGGCCTCAACATGATCATCAAGGACGCCCTCCCCGACATCCGCATCGCCAACGAGACCCGCGACATCATCAACCAGTGCTGCGTCGAATTCATCCACCACATCTCGCGAGAAGCGCAGCGGATCTCCTCCGACGATCAACGCAAAACGATCTACCATGAACACGTGCAAAAGGCCCTTCAGAACCTCGGCTTCACGCCGGATTACATCGAAGCAGCAGATCGGGTCCTAGACGAGTGTAAGATCAACGCGGAAAAGCGGCTACGACGGAAGAATTCCCGGCTCGACAAGTGCGGCATTCCGGAGGAAGAGCTCCTGAAAATACAGCAGAAACTCATCGAAGATGCTCGCCGTCAGACGGAACAACAAGCAGCCCAGCAAGCCGCTGCTGCCGCCGCCATGGGGGCGGCTTCATATGCTGGTCCGATGCCGAATGCGATGGCGACCACGCCGACAACGCCAGATATGGACGCGGCGAGGCAGTTCTTGGCTAGTTCAACGCTCCAGGACGACGATCAGGAAGATTATGATGCTTAGAGACGGGTTCTTTTGGGGTTCATTGATCTCTGTTTTGGGCTTCATTCTCTGTATTGTATATATTTTTGGCTTTCCGCTATTATATTTTTTGATAAAGCAACATTTTTACGGAATTTCAAGGCTTTACAGTTGAAAATGGTCACACAACCTAGCATACTTGTTACAAATTTTATATAATTTTGACTAAAAGTTGTGAAAATAGGTTGTTTTTAGTCAGTCCAAGGCTACTGGAAGTAAAGACCGATGTTTGCTGGTACAAGTGTTCGGTGATTTCCTGCTCGGATCCCGTTTCACGGCCTTTTTTCTTGGTGAGTGTTTGAATTGAAGCCATTGTTTGGCCAGCTGGGGCTTGGAATTTATAATTTGGCCCTCCTTTATGACTGCTTTGATTTCCATGCATGCACATTGAATGGGAATTGTCTTAATGGGGTGCATACGTTGTACAGACGCAATAGGTGCAGTTCTACGCTTAATTGATGAAAAACTGGGGCGCTTTTTCTTTTAAAGTTCAAGCTTCAGAAACCACTGAACTCTTTTTTTGCACAAAAAGCGCAATAAAGTTTGCAATAGAGTTCGTTCCAGTCGTTTGTCTTTTGCTATTGAAGCAATTGAAACCACAATAAGAATTCTAAAGACCATTAGACTGGCTAAAATTGTAAAAAAAAGCGTGTGTTTCTCACTGTTTTTCTTTAAATTTAGTTTTATCTTTGTGTTTTGACTTTCTTTTTTCTAAATTTCCGACATTTTTTTCACTTTTACCACGTACCGTCTTCGCCCATAAATCCCCCCTTAAAAGATGCCCCGCTAAAGATCCAAAGCCCAGATAACACCCCCACTGAATGCCCCGAAACAACTTTTAAAAAGGCTCATTTACGTATCACCCACGTGTATAAGTTGAGCCGCTGTTCAATCTGGTAAAACCAATCCCCTTCTGTCCATGTTCTGGCATAATTGTTTGACGGATTACCCATCCCACATTCGAATTACTCATCATTTTGTTGCGAATCTGCTCACGTTAATCCGTCATGTACCCATTTGCCCGCCATAAAGAGGCCTGCACTTTGTTAACTCAGCCCAAAAATTTGATCAAAACGCATAAAAATGAATTCTGTTTGATGATTTCCATTCACTTTTTTTTTTCCGTGTTATGTTTGCCCTTGGTGAGCATTTTACCCCAATATTTGCCCTCACAATGTTGGGTATTCCAATCCAAAAGTTGTACATTGTGCTACCCAACCTCAAAACTGGATGCATCTGCTTCCCCGTTCAACCTTTTTCCGTCGTGTCTTCTTTGTATCTTAAAATATGTTTTACTTTTGGGGAAAATGACGTTCGCATCCATAGCCTGAGGGTCTGATGCTATCAGCGGCGTTGCGAGTGTCTGACTCTTGCCGCTGATCTTTCTCCCACGACTTCGAATTTCACTTTTCATGTCAAGATTAAATTTTGAAACAAAATTTGTAGTGTGGATGCATTTCCAGGTTCAACATGGGTACCCTTGAAGACATCAACACCGCAACAGTCATCGTAGCCACGGCCATTTCCGAGTATTTGTGGTTTTTTCGGTTCTTCTTTAACTTATTAGCCTATTCGACGGTCATTATTCCGACTATTTTACTGGTAAAATGGGTCCAGAACCACCATCGAGATTCAGAATTCTATTATAGAACGAGAATTGGGGCCTTTTTAAGGCTGTTTGCGGTGGGTCGGCCCGAGTATCAGCTGATTCCGGATGAGAAGCGGTCAGATGTCGATGTGTTGCTGGACAAGGACGACATACCGGAGCTCGTGCCGATAGTGAAGCCGAATCGCTTCTCGAATGACACCTTCATGTTGATCCTGTGTTTTGGGCTCATTCAGTGCTTCTTTGTGCCGATGGGCTTCTTCCAGGAGCACATTATGACCCAGTTGTACCCTCGATTTGATGACAGCGGGGTCGAAGACAAATTCCACGATACGGAGTTCCTGTTATTGCTGAATAGGCTGGTGGCACTTGTTATTTGTGTATTGTTGCTGTTCTATGATTACAAGAATCAGCCAGCACATGTTCCTCCACTGTATAAGCACTCTTTTGGGTCGATGTCGAACACACTTTCGTCGTTGTGTCAGTATGAGGCTATGAAGTACATGAGTTTTCCGGCGTTGGTGAGTCTAATTTTGACTTTTATGGCTGTCTGTCAATGAGCACTTTCTAGACAGTCGGAAAAGCCTCCAAACTCATCCCCACAATGATCATGGGCAAGATCGTCCGGAACAAAACCTACACCACCAAGGACTACATCGTCGCCTCCATGCTGGTCACGGGGGTCGCCTTCTTCTTCCTGTCCACCCCGTCCTTCAAACAGGCAGGTAAACGTGCCGGTGCCACAGAAACGACCATCTCTGGTTTGATTCTCATGGCTGGCTATCTTGCCTTTGACGCCTTCACTCCGAATTGGCAGAAGAAGCTCTTCGATTGCAAGCCGCCAGTCTCCAAGACCCAAATGATGCTCGGAGTCAACTTTTTCAGTGCCGTTCTGTGCGTTGTATCGCTATTGATGCAAGGAACTTTGTTCTCCTCCATTTCCTTCGCCTTGAATCATGATGGCTTCGCTCGGAATGCGTTCCTCTGCTCGTTTTTCGGTGCCTGTGGACAGGTAAGCCACCCATTCCCACTATTTCGATGTATAAAGTTTGTTTCAGTTCGCAATCTATCAAAGCATCAAACGTTTCGGCCCCGAATTCTTCGCAATCTGCATGACCGTTCGACAGATCCTTTCGATCATCTTATCAGCATTCTACTTTTCCCATCCTATCAGTCCCACGGGTATCATCGGACTTTGTATTGTTTTTGGTGCTATTTTCTATTCGAAATTATGTGGCCGCTTCAGCGGCTCCAAACTACGAAGTTGAGATTGAAATTGAACGTTAATTACATATTTGGAATACGAATACGAAATGTACAATTGTTACGGGCCTTTGGGTTGTTGGAAATGCATTGATTTGATTTACCTAATAAATTGTTTTGTTTTTGAAATTTCGAACTTGAAACAAGTAGGGAAGATCGTCGTGGGATTTGTTTACGCAACGGTTTCGCGCGCGATGTGGTGATTGCGAAATCGAGGATGGGTTTTCGTGAGGCGTTGCGACACGCAGTCAGTTTTACATACTGAAAATCAATTTTAATGGAAATTTCAGAAAGTTTTTTCATCTTTGCTCTGCCCTTCTCATTTGGTACTGTCTTTGCGCGTGTTTCGATTGACATCACCAAATTAACGCGAAAAAACACTTGACCGAAAATCATTCTGAAATTCATCATGAAAAATAGTTTCGGTCAAGTGTTTTTCGACTTTCGGTCAAGTGTCTTTTTGACAGTTGCGCGCACTTTTGCCACCGTCTATCGATTTGTCATCATATTGGCCCATATTTCTCAATCAGAATGACAAATCACAAAAATTACGCAGAAAAACACTTGGCCGAAACCCATCCTGAAATTCATTATGAAAAATGGAACCAATTCGGTCAAGTGTTTTTCCAGTTTTCGACTTTCGGCGGTGTCGCTCCCATCGCGCGCGCATTTCATCACGCCCTTTCCCACCCAGCTGTTGTTCTTGGCGAAACGCGCCCAATCGTTTTCCTCTTTCTTGACCGACTCTCCCTCTTCCAGGAACCGTCTTTGTCACGGCTTTAGTAGTTTTGCGCCCCACTCGCCCCTGCGCCCCATGCGCCCCTGCGCCCCATGGGGCGCAGTCGCGGCGAGGTGTGAAGTGCGACCGCCGCGCCCGCGTTCGAGCGACCTGCGGACGCAATGAGACGCACACCGGCGCCCGACAGACGCGATCTGCCCGCCATCTGACCAACGCCGAGCTGCCATTCGCACAGCTTGTCCGAACTACACCAAATCACTGTTCCACCCCAGCCCCAATACCCCGCTGCCCTTGAAAAAGGGTTGACACCCCACACCTTGCAGGGGGTGTGGGGGGCGCAGCCCCCCACTCTTAGACTTAGCTCAGCTCAGACTTAGTCTCAGTCTCAGTTTCAGCGCAGCTTAGAAGCGCTCAGACGATAGGAAATGATGGCAGCATCTCGAGATCAGGCTGGAGATTCTGAACGGCTATAAGCTGCGCTGAAACTGAGACTGAGACTAAGTCTGAGCTGAGCTAAGTCTAAGAGTGGGGGGCTGCGCCCCCCACACCCCCTGCAAGGTGTGGGGTGTCAACCCCTTTTCAAGGGTCGTGGGTGGTGGGGCGGAGGTGGAACGGTGATTTCGTGCAGTTCGGGCAAGCAGTGCGAATGGCAGCTCGGCGTTGGTCGAGTGGCGGGCAGGCCACGTCTGTCCGGCGGCGGTGTGCGTCTCATTGCGTCCGTCGGACGCTGGGGCGCAGTCGGCGGTGGGGCGCAGTTCACACCTCGCGGCGACTGCGCCCCTGCGCCCCGTGGGGCGCAGGGGCGCATGGGGCGCATAGGGCGCAGGGGCGCAAAACTACTAAAGCCCTTTGTCACTCCCATCTCCTCGACGACAAAGCCGGACTTCCCGATGACGCGCGAGTTCCAGCGGCGCATAGTCCGCCTCATCAACGAGCATGGCGACCTCGCCGTCAAGATCTGTCGGCCGTACTTGGCGTTGACTGTGCGTAATCACGATAGTTGGGCTTTTCGCGAATGCTTCTTCGGCGCCATCCTGTCCCTCGACCACATCCGCCAGCGCAACGACGATGGCAGTCCAGACATAGCGTCCATCCCGAAGATCATCGACAAGCTGATCCTGGAGTTCATCAAGCAGGTCGACCTTGAGTTGAAGCAGCCCAGCAATGTACATATGCTGTTGCCCGATGTCGAGACAGGGATTGATTCCCGCCTTCCTGTGAGTTTGTAATTCACTTCTTTTATGGTTTTTTTATATTTATTTTCAGGAAAAGTGTTTGAATGTCCTGTGCCGCTTCGATCCGACCAAGTTCAAGCATGTTTTGGATCGCATTTTTGGGTTCGATCGCCCCAGCAGCGATATATACTTCGCGAAACTGGCTAGCTACTTGCCAGCTTACATCGGCGGCTATACCCAAGCCGTCATCATGTGGACGGTCAACTATCGAGCGAAGCTGCAGAACTTCATCATCCAATACAGGGAGCCCATCGTCATGGCTGCGATTTATAACAGTGTCGACCTCACGAAGACCATGATGGCGGATGATGAAGGTGCCGTCGACGTCCTTACAGCCCTGAACAACTTCCTCACCGACCGTCGCAACATCTCCAGGCACAAGCTCGAGTTCAGGGCCATCACCGAAGCCATCATGAAACTCGAAGAGAAAACTTTGTCCACGAAGGCGTACCGGTACGCGACCGAGAAAAACATGCTCCATCTCGTCCCAGCGGCGTTGTCAAAGCGGAAGGAGGCCGATTTCAACTATCAGATGCTCAACTCCAAGCCGGATGAAATGCTGAAAACTTGTTTTGTGAGCCATTCTTTTAGTTTTATCTTTTACAAGTCATTATTTTTAGCAATTCGTCAACTGCGCCGCCACTCTCGAAGAAAAGCTCGAAAACCTCGCCCTCGTCAACATTCACAAAAAAGAAATTGCATGGGCTATTACTGATGTGTTGCAACTTCCCGCTCCTTCGATCAAGCCGTCCATTTTCCAGACTGGGACTGTAGGTCGAGCCAAGGAGCAGATTAAGTTGATGATGAATGAGTGCCGAGTCGACGAAATTATCTTGACCGATAAGGATGCTAAACGCGAGCGCAAGATCACGTTGGTGGATAGTGCTTCCCAGTTGAATGATTTGATCAACTGGATCAACGATCAGGAAGTGGTGGCTTTCGATGTCGAAGCGAATTTCGTGTTTCAGAGCAGTTGTGGCAATCAGATGTATGTTTTTTTTGTACTTTTTCGCTGTTTTGAAGGTTTGATTGTCATTTTTCAGTGCGACAATTCTCGAAATCGCCAACCATGAAGAATGCAAAGTCGTCGACATCTTCCTCCTGAAGCAGCAGCTCACCGAAGTCGACTGGGAAGCCTTTTTTGCGGCTTTTCTCCGTCCGCGGATGTGCCGTGTCGGTCATGACGTCAAGAATGATGTTGATTTCCTCATACGGGCTTTCCCTTTCTTGGAGGACACGATTCTGATGATGAAGCCGGTCTTCAGTTGCGTTCAGAAGTTGATAGTTTACGTGAGTTGACTTTATTCTACTTCTTTTAAGCTAAAATAGCCCTTCAGATGTATGGCAACCCCATCTACCAGCGCAACTTCTCCCAAAAAGTCGCTCCCCTGGCTCTCTGTGACGTCGTGAAGGAACTTTTCGATGAAGAAATGCCGAAGGGCCTTCAAACATCGAACTGGCAGCTCCGTCCATTGTCCCGTGATCAGCTCATCTATGCTGCGAATGATGCGTTCTACACCTTCCGTGTGAATGCCTTCCTCATGGATTTGCAGTATCAGGATCCAAAGTAAGCCTTTTTCAATTGTCTGAGCCAGTTAAACCTGCCATCTTTCAGCGAGCAGCTCACCAAGCACAGCCTCTACCGTCACGACGCTGACAAGATAGTCAAAGCCAACCCAGTAGCCCAGGACATTGCCACTTTCCCTGATTTGCTCCACTTCCTCGAAGGCACCATCAACGAGATGCGTGCCGAACGCCTCAATCTCACCCCGTCCCATGAGATCACCATTGTCGTGGATGCGCCATTCTTCAAGGCAGTCCCGACCCTCCGTCGAATCGGCTTCCGCACCTGGGATCATCGTGACTGCAAGGACGCCCCTGCCGTTCGGGACAAGGTCGTCGCGTCGTCCATCTTCGCCCGCAAGCTGACTGAAATCATCGCTGCCGGTGAAGTAGAATGGACTTACGTCTTGTCGAATCGCAAGAACATCTTCACCAAGAAGACCGACATCTTCGAGGATCGTCTCATCCTCGACAACCAGGAACAAAACTTGCCCGTCCTGATGTCCAATGTTGTTCGCTTTACCACCGCTGACATCGACTTTGAAGCTGCTGCTCGTCGCTGTGCCAACTGCTCCACTCTGGAAGACATTTTGGATGTTCCGATGAGCGCCTATCGGCTCATCTTCAAGTCCTATGCGAACACGAAGGGCTTTGGGGATACGATTCCCGAAGTTGCGGGTGATCTCGAGGAAGATGTGAAGGCCGTGCGCCTGTTGCCGGATTGGAAGTACTTCGGCGAGGACAAAGTGGTCTACAGTAAGGATGGGTTGATTGTGAAGTATCCGATTGAGTGAGTTTTTTAACTTTTCTAGATTGAGTTCAACTTCATGGGAGTTATCTTTCAGCAACGCCACCAAAACGATGGCCGTCACAAAGCCCGGCGTCGACGAACGCCAGATCAAGTTGAAGTGTGACACGAAGCTCGTCCGTCAGGTCGATCTCAAATTTGTTAAAAGCTGTTATCATTGTGGCAATATTTACTGATTGTTTTCATTGTGCCTTTATTTATTGATTTTTTATTCTGTCATATCTGTTGATTTTTTCCGTGTTTTTGAATCCCCGTTTGTATTGTGAATCCTGTTATAAGCGCATCATTGGTATGCGGGTCTGTTAAATGCCTTCAATTTGTTGACTATTTGTTGAAACTGAGAGTTTGAAGCGTTTGTTCGCTTTTTATACCTTTTTGAGTTGGTGATTCTTTTGCCAGTGCCAATTTTGTCTGTTTTAGAGCAACCATGTCCGCCTCCATCTACACGCCCACCCGCCGTGCCACCCTATCATCCCTCGCTGCGGATTCCTCCGTGCTTCCCTACTCGGTGCTCCGTGAAAACCTGAAGTTTGCCACTGAAGACGAGCTTGAATCCTTCCTTATTGCTGCTGTTTATGATGGATTTATCAAGGTTTGTTTACATTTGCACTTTTCTTTTTACAGGCTTTTTTCTTCTTCAGGGCGAAATCGATCCCCAAGGCCAGCAATTCTACGTCCATGACTTCACCGTTGGCAAGGTCGACCCAGCCCAGTTGCCCGAGGTCGCCACTACCCTGGCTCAATGGATCGAACGCGCCGAGCAGCTCATCACCAAGATGGAAGCCAACATTGACGATTCTGATCGCAAACTGTTTGAGCGGATGAACTGTGAACGCGCTGTCGAGGAAGCCATTGTCGCCAATCGGGATGCCGTCCGCACTGCTGAGGTCACCGATCCGCCGAAGCCGGTTTCTGCGAGCGTTGATGGTCCGAAGGAACCCAAGCGACTCCGCAGTCGTGGTTGGTTTAAATTCTAGTTGTCAAATACAGTGTTCAGACTTTTAGTTCCGCGTCGTTAAGGTGTGCTTGACTAGCTTGCTGACGGGTTGTATACTCACATCTCTTTTTCGTCTTTGTAAGCTGAATATTTTTAACTTTGTCTCATTTTTCGGAGTTTTGCTTTCTTTTCTTTGTGAGTTTAACGTTTCAATAAAAACTTTAAAGGGATCATTTGATGAAACTGTCTTAAAATGGCTAATAAAGCCCGGAGACACATTATTTTAAACGGATTTTTTATAGTGTTTTCAATTTCGTTGAAGCGCTTTATAAACCCCCAAAGTCCCAATTTTAAATCATAGCCACGATGAAGTTGTTGTTGTGTGTTGCTGTCTTACTCTGTGTTGTAATCGAAGCAGAATGTCGCCCGCCCGTCGTGATTCAGACCCAGGCAAACTTCAATCTTACCGAAGTGCCGCGTCAAACAATGTTGAACAGCAAATCCGACGAGCCACCGATGGACCACGGAAATGGTTCCTTACAGAATCAAAAAAATAAACCCGGATTCTGTACCCCCTTTAATTGCTTTTGTTTCTGCTAGATGAAGAAGATGAATAAAAAGTGCAACCGTAGTGTACTTTGCAAACTGCCTTTCTGCAATTAGAGACCGACGGGCAACGATAATTTCGACGCGCGCATTTCCAATATATTGATTGGACCGTTTTGTTCCACAACGAATTTAACGATGCCATCAAATTGCGAAAAACGAATTAGCTGGAAAATGTCAAATTTATAATTTTCGATGGGTTTTTTTATTTGGTGAGGCGCGTGCCTGTTCGCGCCGCTAGGTGACACTATTACCGTTCGATTCAGCGTAAAAAGTTACACTGTGTTGTCGAGGAAGCCATTGTCGCTAATCGGGACGCCGTCCGCACCGCTTGTAAGTTTAACAATTTAATAAAAGTTTTAAAAGGGTTCATAATTTTTGATGAAACTGTCTTAAAACGGCTAATAAAGCCCATAGACACGTTATTTTAAATGGAGTTTTTAATAGTTTTTTCAATTACGTTGAAGCGTTTTTAAACCCTCAAAAATCCCAATTTTAAATCAGAGCCACGATGCATTTGTTGTTGTGTGTCGCTGTCTTACTGTATGTTGTAATCAAGGCAGAATGTCGCCCGCCCGTCGTGATTCGACGCCTTCCGACCCTGGCAGATTTCAATCTTACTGAAGTGCCTCGTCAGTTTAAAGATCGTGATATTATGAAGAAACATTTTGTACGAGTGAAAGTTTCGCACTTTTGCACGACTTACCCCGAAAAGTATATGAATGTTAAAACAGTAAACAAAACACAAGTTTTTTTCTATGAACATAACTACTTCTTCGATCATTATCTACAATACGATTGGATGGATGAAAATGGTAACATCGACGTAATGATTTCCGGTTACGACAACATTTTGTACCCCCGCCTTGAAATCTTTTATTATCTGAAAATTCCCTGCCCTACGTGCGAACAAGGTAGTCAATATATCTCACCTGTGTCGTCAGAGGAGTACAGTTTTGACAATCAAGATGATGCCAATAATCATCCATGGACGCATCACAAAACAATGTTGAGCAGCAAATCCTGCGAGCCACCGAGGGTACACGGATATAGTGATTTACAGAGTCAAAAATATCGACCCGGATTCTGTAATCCTTTGAATTGCGGATGTATGTGCTAATTAAAAAAATTAATAAAAACTGCAACCTTAGTGTACTTTGCAAACTGCTTTTTTGTAATTAGGGACCGACAGGCATTGATAAGTTCGACGCGCGCAGAGTGTTTTCCAGTATATTGATTGGACCGTTTCAACTCACAGCGAATTTAACGATGCCATCAGTTTGCGAAAACGAATTAGCTGGAAAACTTACGTCAAACTTACGATTTCCGATGGTTTTCTTTTAAGGCGCCCGTCCGCACCGCTTGTGAGTTTATCATTTCAATAAAAATTTTAAAAGGGTTCATAATTTTGATGAAACTACCTTAAAAGCTAATTAAGCCTGTAGACACATTATTTTAAATGTAGTTTTTAATGGTGTTTCCAATTACGCAAAAGCGCTATATAAACCCCCCAAAATGTCAATTATAAATCATAGCCACGATGAAATTGTTGTTGTGTGTTGCTGTCTTCCTGTATGTTGTAATCAAGGCAGAATGTCGCCAGCCCGTCGTGATTCGACGCATTCCTACCCTGGGTGATTTCAATCTTACTAAAGTGTCTCATCAATTCGAAGATCGCGGTGCTTACAACATTGTACCCGAAAGAAGGAAATTTCAGAAAGAACATTATGTACGAGTGAAAGTTAAGCATTATTGCACGTACCCAGGCTCATTGTATAGAGATGTTAGATACCCAAACAAAACAGAAGTTAACTTTTACGAAAAGAGCAGCTTCTTTGATGAGCATCTAAAAACCGGTTGGATGGATGAGAATGGTAACATCGACATAATGATTTCCGGTTTCGACAACATTATACATCCCCAAATTGAAGTCTATTATACTATTCGTAGAATTCCCTGCCCTACGTGCGACCGTACTCGCCAATACACCTCACCTGCCTCGACGGAGGAGTACAGTTTTCTGAACGAACAAGATGCTTACAACAACCCATGGACGCATGAAAAAACAGTGTTAAGCAGATTCAATTGCGAGCCACCAAAGATGCACGGATATGGTTCTTTACAGAATCAGAAATATCAACCCGGTGTCTGTACCCCTTTGAATTGTATGTGTTTCTGCCCGGGAAAGAAGAAAGATTAATAAAAACCGCAACTGTTCAAACTGTATTTCTGTAATCGTTGTAAAGATCACAATAAAATATAACTTGTTAAAACAGAATGAGCTACATCTGCAGACAGAAGAGGCCAACACTTTTACTTTAAAGTAATCAGTACTGTATTCGCAAAAAATCGTAACAAAAAAAAGCGTAGTAATATCAAATTTTTTTCTTCCTACAAATGTACAGACAAAAAAGCAATATCTCAGCCGACTGTTATCAACGAACTTAAAGGTGTAAGCATATCAGTATTGTTCCAGTATCTGCTGCTAAACTCGTCTAGGTATTGAGCGAGTAATGGCGCCTGACGTTTTTGTATCGCTGCCAGTCGTTGGATGCTTGCGCGTTGAAATTCGAAATGGCGAAGATAGCTTTGAGACAAATCAGAGTGATTTGCAATGAAGTCGTCAAGCTGTATAATCGTATTATTAATTTTTACATGAATTTAACACACCTAAAACCCAAAATTTTAAATCTTACCTGTTTCATATTATCATCAGTAATTTGAAATCTGAGCAATAAAAAAGAACATGTTTTTATGAACTTTAAAATCCGCTGTCTAAATATTTTGTAATTTTTTAAAATCAAAATGTCAAAAACATACATTTTTAAAAGGTTTCTAAATATTTTAGCCACATGCGGTTTGATTATGTCCAATGTGTGATAAGTATAGAAACTTGCGAAATAGTTCTTTGGTATACTCGTTACGTTAAAAGCATGATAGTTGAAAGATCTGTAACAAAACTCGTTAAAGTTGTCAATAAAAAATAATTGCCTCACTTGATTAAAAATGTTTCGTTTAACGTGCCACTGAGACCAAGACCGATGTGTGCTCGCTCCATGGGAACAGTTTCGATCATAAGTTTGTCCCACAAAAAGTCAAAATCTTCAGTAGTGCCATAACGGAGGGCCATGGCATATACTGCTTCCCGACAACCGGGGACGATGCTGACAATGAAATGGTTTAAATTACAAAAGAAAATTGAAAAAACTTACAAATTGCAATCATCACTTAATTTCTGTGTAGCACATGTAATTTTAAGCTTAGAAAATTGCCTGCGAACGTATTCGACGCACGGGGCATGGTTAAAAAGACACGTTTTTACAATCAACATTTTCCCTTGACTTCTGAAATAAAAAAAGGAAAATACATTTACATCTTTGTTAGAAACCATTAATAATGCTTACTCATGCCGTCTTTGATGAGCTAAAGAAGTTGCAATGTGCCTTTCAAACGGTTCAGCAAGAATAGAAATCCAAAATGTCTGAAGCAACTTTTCTTAAGTGTGCGAGTAAAAAGTAATCATTTACCTTGAACAATTGATCGAATTGTGAAAGACCCATAAACAGTAAGTTTAAAATATCAATTTCTAAGTTTAACAAATGGAACGGCAATGTGTTGTTCTCATTTTTCAAATACCGCGCTAGATTTAGAATAGGAATAACATCCAAACGACCAGCTTGAAACAAACTCAGTGTGTCATACATAAGTTTTGCCCGTGCTCTTGTTGAAATGACAGTATGATTTTTGTACAATTGTTGCGTGATGCCATCTAGTGTTTGGGTGTCGTACAAAATTTTGTAATATCCAATGTATTCTGGATCTAATACTGCGACATTGTGGAGAATTACTAAAAAAACTGTATTAGTAGTTGACGTTTGTTAATTAAAGAACGTACGTGAATCATTTCCGTGAAGCATTGCCACATTTAAATCCTTCTGCGCAAAATCATGTTTAAAAAAGAGGGGAATAGTCCAAGTGTGATTCGGTGGCGTCTGATATGCACTCGCTCGACCACTGTAGCACCGTTGCGATAGTTGGACGCTCGTTGAATTCAACCGCGTAACCGTGATGAGAGGGAAGCCTTTATTGTGGGTCCACGTTTTGATGGATGCGTACACGTCGTGTTTTCCGAATGGATTGGACTTGCCAAGTGATCTGATGATACTTTTGATAAAATCTTCACTGTCGGCATTGTCATAGATGTGTTTCAGGATGAAGTCACGAAGCACGCGTTGAAATTGGTCTGCGCCAACTATTCGTTCAAGTTGTCGAAGTACTGCCGCGCCCTTAAGTTTGTTAATCAAAATAGGACCATGATCATACACATTTTTAATTGATTTCAAGTATGACCAATATGATGTTTTTACAGCTCACGTAACGAAAAACGAACCTTATGATAGGTTAAACTCTCAAAAGCAGCAAACACACCACTTCTGTTAATAATTTTAGAGCTCAATGGTGGTTTTGCTAATGATTCATCCATGTTCATTGCCTGCATCGTTTGATATTCGCTTATAATCTCCATAATTTCAAACTCGACAGTCAAATTTTTAGCAGCACAAGTAGTCATGTGTGTTGCAAACCCTTCGTTCAGCCACAAATCATTCCACCAACGCATGGTGATCAAGTTTCCAAACCACTGAAAGAATATGGCTATGATCATCGCGTTTAGCTTTCGTAATGAAAAGAAACGTACCATGTGTGCTATTTCATGAAGAATTGTCATTACTGCCAGCATTTTATCATTCATGGAAGACGTTTTTTCATCAAAAACAACGTTTTCATCTTTTGCGGTGATCAGTCCCCAATTTTCCATTGCCGCTACATTAAGTTCCTGCACAACGTACACGTCTAAAACAATTGTATAGAAATTGTGTAATTGTTATCAGACTAACCTAATTTTGGCAGAGGATACCGTATATCAAAATAGTTCTCATAGTAGTTGAGTGCTTTTGGCATTAAATTTAAAATATGATAAGTGTAGTTGATATGATTTGGTTGCGCATATATACGTATCTGAAAGTGCGAGTTGTATACAAGAGGGATGCGCAAAAACAGTCGATTACTCTGATATCTCGGTAGTATGTTTCAATGAATGGATAGTCAGTAACAGCTACAGCAAGAAGGTATGTCGACATTTTTGGTGTGGGATGGAATTCGCTTTGGAGCCAGGTTTTGCTGAAACAAAATCGATTTGAAACTGTAATGGGCACACAAAACATACTCTCGAAGCGTTCTTATTGATTGAAGTTTTGTGTTGCTGACGGCTGTCGTTCCCTGAGGATGAATGACAACTATTTGAAATTCAGCTTTGAACTCGGGTTCGTCGAAGCACGGAAAAACGCGACGGGCGTAGATTGGTTGCATTTGGGACACCATGTGGTAACTAAATTTAAAAATCAATCGATACTTTAACTAAAAAATCATTAAAAATGAAAAACCAACCGAGTCTCGTTTCCAATCTGATATGAAGCCAAAAATAATCCGCGATCATTCGGTTCCAAAATTCTTGTGCCATAATAAATTTTCATAGAATAATTGTGGCCAACAAGCAAAGGCTGCTCCGTGACAAACTCCAACATCTGGGTTTCGTTTCGAATTTCGGCCAAACTGACGGATATTGGCTCTTTGGTGTCTTGATTATGTAGTTGAAGCTTTTTCTCATCGATCAACAAATCATTAGCATTGAGAATAATTTTGTTCGTCTGTTTTCGGCAGTAAAAATTCATCAGAACATAGGCGTCAACGCCGCGATTGCGACGACCAAAGTCGACGCCCGGCTTGTACGGTAAATACGCGTGCAGAGTTATAATATACAGAGACGGCTTCAAATCATGGGGTAGCCTTTCTATCAAAATTTCTGTTGGGGATTGTTTTTTGGCAACTGATGGAAGTGAAGTAGGTTTGACGGAAGGGGTGTCCATGAGGTATAGAAAGCCGATTACGAGAAGACTGACCGGAATCGCAGGCACAACAAAATAGAATAGAAAACATCGTGTAAGTTCAATCCTGTGTTTGACGGAATGGCCAGAATGTGTTATTATGGCGGAGTCCGGATTGCTTAATACTGGGGAAACCATGTTGTTGACCAAATTGTAGAATTTAGCATTCAAACAAGCCGGAACATTAATCACATATCTAGGCAATACAGAAACCACACTATTGGCATCGGCATGGGGCAGACATGCATGGTGAACTCAGTTATCTCTACAAAAATGATAATGTCATACGGTAATTTTACATACACGCGAAACCGAAAGTAAAGTAAAACAAAGGGGCAAAAGCTGGAACACGCCTGCGATAAATAAAAACTTTGCCAATGTGTGACAATCGGTATGCGGAAATGATTAATTACGCGCAGTATAAATTCCAACTTCATAAAAAAATGACATGTAATAAAGACAAAATGTGTTTCCTATAAATGTACAGACAAATTTAATAAAACATTTTACCCAACTATTCCCGGGTTGTATGATAACGTGTTATTTTCAGTCATGTTTTGATATTTTTGGTTGAACTCGTTAAGATATTGAGCGAGCATTGGAGCGTGACGTTTTTGCACCGCCAGATCTCGATGAGCGACTGCGTTATTTTTTTTCCACTTCCGCAAAAACAGGGGAGAAATATCTGAATTGTTGGCTATGAAGTCATCGAACTGCAAAATCACTTTACTTTCAGATAATTTTTAAATTTTTTCTTACCCGCTTAACATTTTCGTCATTTAGTAAAATCTTTCCAGGAATGTTGGCACACATTAGAGCAAACCTTGCGTTCTTATGTCTGAAAAAATTAGAAACTCGTTTTCATAATTTGTCAACAAACTTACCGTTTAATAAGCTCTTTGAACACTGTCATCGAATGAGATTGAATCACGTCCAATGTGTAAAAGTTGTAGAAACTTTGGCAATAGAGTTTTTGTGGATTAGTCATGTTAAAACTGTGGTAATTGAAGGCTCTGAAATCGATTTACACTTAACTTACAAGGGACCGGCACGAGCTCCCGGAAGCAAATCCGATCGAGACCTATGCCATTCGAAAGAGCATCAAATTCTAAGGTCAAAGCCGTCGTCTATATCTGCAATGGAATTTTTTGAGAGTGCCGCGATTTTATAAAGTCGTTTTCAGCTTGATTTTGAAGGTTCATATCTCAGCTCAAAAACGAGTACTGGCGGTGTACTCAATAGGGCTCATAGATGTGCCCTAGGGCTGTCTCCAAAATTTTTTTCAGATCAAAATGCCGTGGCATTTTCGAGTTATGGGCGTCGAAAAATTACCATACTTTGAAGGATCATAACTCATAAATGCCATGGCATTTTGATCTGAAAAAATTTTTGGAGACAGCCCTAGAGTACATCTACAAGCCCTATTGAGTACACCGCCGGTACTCGTTTCTGAGCTGAGATATGAACCTTCAAAATCAAGCTGAAAACGACTTTAAAAAATCACGGCACTCTCAAAAAAATTCCATTGCAGATATAGACGACGGCTTTGACCTTAGAATTTGATGCTCTTTCGAATGGCATAGGTCTTGATCGGATTTGCTTCCGGGAGCTCGTGCCGGTCCCTTGTTAAGTAAGTTTCGAACACTGTAAACTTACTTTATAATAAGTGTTTCGTTTATTGTACCGCTGAGACCATAACTGATGTGTACTTGCTCCATAGGAACAGTTTCAATCAAAAGTTTGTCGAATAAAAAGTCAAAGTCTTCAACAGTGCCGTGGCGAAAGGCCATTGCATAAATCACGTCCCGGTAGCCGGGGATGATGCTAACAAAAAGACAATCAAAAAAGGGATAAAAGTAAAAAAATGAACTCACAAATTGCAACTGTCACTTAACTTTTTTGTAGCACATGTTGTTTTAAGTTTAGAAAATTGACCACGAACGTAATCAATGCAAGGTGGGTGATTATGTATGCATGCTTTTGTGATTAGCAGTTTTCCTTGACTTCTGAAAAATTAAAATATATATTGAAAGTAGAAACAACAAAAAACTTACTCAAAATTTCTTTGATATGATAAATTAGCCGCGATGTGATGTCTAAATGGTTCAGCGAGAATCGAATTCCAAAATACCTAAAAACAAATTATCAAGACAAAATAACAGTTGAAAAAGCACAAGTTTACCCTTAATGGTTGTTCAAAACGAGGAAGACCCATAAACAAGAAATGAATAGTATCCATTATTAAACTAAGCACTTTTAGAGGAAAAAGAATACTTTCATTCTTCGCGTATTGCACCATTTTCAGGACTGGCTTCAAATCTGATCGACCTGCTTCAAATAAGCTTAGAGCGTCGAACATAAGTTTCGCTCGTCCTCTCGCCGAAATGACAGTATGATCTTTGAGCAGTTGCCGCGTAATTTTTTCCATACTTTCGCTATCGTACATGATTCTGTTATAACCTATGTAATCAGGGTCTAATACGACTACATCGTGAAGTATCACTAAAAAGGATAACTTTGACAATGAAAAGTGTTGTTAATTCACGTACAATTTTCATTCCCATGAAGCATAACCACGTCCAACTCCTTCTGTTCAAAATCACGTTTAAAAAAGAGAGGGATAGTCCATGTGTGGTTTAGCTGGTTCTCAATTTCTATCCCAGTGTAGCATTGTTGTGATAATTGGACGCTTGTAAAATTCAACCTTGTGACCGTGATGAGTGGGTAACCTTTATTGTGGGTCCACGTTTTGATGGATGCATAGACATCGTGCTTTCCGAATGGATTGGACTTGCCAAGCGATCTGATGATACTTTTAATAAAGTCTTCACTGTCGGCATTGTCATAAATATGCTTTAAAATGAAATCACGAAGTACACGTTGAAACTGATCTGCACCGACGATCGTTTCCAGTTGTCGGAGAACTGCCGCGCCCTGCAAATAATTTGTCAAAATCGATTAGTGAAAACTGTGTTGGTGGTTTAACAAACCTTGTGATAGGTGACTCCTTCAAAGGCAGAATGAACACCACTTCTTCTCACTACTTTAGAACTCAGCGGCGGTCTGTTTGCTGTATCCTCAGAACGCATTGTCAATAACTTTTGAATTTCACCCAAACACTCCAAGTTGTCTATTTCGACCGTTAAGTTTTTAGCTGCGGATGAACTCATATGCGTTGCAAAACCTTCATTTAACCATAAGTCATTCCACCAACGCATTGTGATCAAGTTTCCAAACCACTGAAATTGAATTATAATTTTAATCAAAAACAATTGCAGATCAAGCGTGAGGTATTTACTTAGAAAAACAGAACGTACCATGTGCGCAACTTCATGAAAAATCGTCATTTCGGCCATCATTTTTTCATTGATTGTCGATGTTGTTTCATGAAAGACAACCGCATCATCCTTTGCTGTTATTAGTCCCCAGTTTTCCATGGCTGTTACAGCTAATTCTTGCACAACGTAAACATCTAAAAGAGGCGTAGTAATTGTATTTTGTGTTGTGTGGCTTACCTAATTTGGGTAGAGGGTATCTTATATCGAAATAGTTTTCATAATAATTTAGGGTTTTCGGAAGTATGTTCAGAACATGGTAAGTGTAGTTGATGTGATTGGGTTGAGCATACACGCGTATCTAAACGGTCTGTACGTATATATAACAGATTGAAAAAAAAAACAATCGATTACTCTAATATCTCGGTAGTATGTTTCAATAAAGGGGTAATCAGTAACAGCAACAGCTAGAAGATACGTTGACATCTTCGGTGTGGGATGGAATTCGCTTCGGAGCCAGGTTTTGCTGAAACAAAATCGATTTCAAAACTAAAACTGAAAAGACAAAACATACTCCCGAAGAGTTCTTATTGATTGAAGTTTTGTGTTGCTGACAGCTGTCGTCCCCTGGGGATGAATGACAACAATTTGAAACTCGGCTTTGAACTCGGGTTCATCGAAACACGGAAAAACGCGGCGTGCATAGATTGGTTGCATCTGGGACACCATGTGATGCCTAAAATCAATCAATACTTAGTCCAAAATCAATAAAAATAAAAAAACCGACCGCGTCTCATTTCCGATCTGGTATGAAGCGAAAAACAGCCCACGATTCCCTGGATCTAACATCCTCGCACCGTAATTTATCTTCATCGAATAATTATGGCCAACAAGCAAAGCCTGCTCCGTGACAAACTCCAACACCTGGGTTTCGTTTCGAATTTCAGCCAAACTGACGGCTATAGACTCTTTTGTGTCTTGATCGTGTAGTCGAAGCTTGTTCTCATCGATGATCAAATCATAAGCATTGAGAATAATTTTGTTTGTCTGTTTTCGGCAATAAAAACTCATAAGAACGTAGGCGTCAACGCCGCGATTGCGACGACCAAAGTCAACGCCTTGTTTGTACGGTAAATACGCTTGCAGAGTTATAATATAAAGAGACGGCTTCAAATCATGAGGTAATCGTTCTATCAGGTCGTCTGGAGGTTGTTGTTGAGCGATGGATGGAAGAGACGTCGGTATCACTGGAGGTGGGTCCATGAGGTAGAGGAAGCCGATCACGAGCAGAAATACAGGGATCGCAGGCACAATGAGATAGAACAGAAGGCATTGTCTGAGTTTCATTTTGTACTTGACGGGGTGATCGGAACTTGTGGTTTTTACGGGATCTGGGCCTTCCATGTCTGGTGAGACCGTACTAGTGGTCAATACAAAAAGTACTGCTTCGAAACTAAAAACAATCAGAAACCAATCACACGCCCACGCAATATAGACGCCGCAGTGTCGGTACCGTAATATGGAGCATAGCCATTGTGAACGCGATTATCTACAATGATTCAGAAGCCTTTACCTGTTGTCATAAAACAATACTTAAGTAGACACGCCAGTAAGCTACGTAAGAGTCACTTTTAGAAAGCCCATTAAAAAGTGCAACAAAAACCGACAGAGGACGGCGGCACCAAAAAAAGTCAAACGATGGGGGTAAGACGGGATGCGGTGCCCTCCCAGTGTAAAGTCCATGCATAATGTCCTTATTTGGATGATGGCCAAAGAGCAGGAGGCATGCCATCGGAAGGCTGACGACTTCTTGCGCTGCAAACAAAAACAGGAGCCTGCTCCGCGGCAAGACATTTAGCGTGCAAATTACGGCGCGCCACTCGTGCGGTTAATTTAGTCTGATGGCTGGTGTCTCCCGGCATTCGGTGACTTTGTTGATGGCTCTCTGGCATGCCCCTCTCATTAAACTATTAAAATTCGATTCGAATTTGTCGGAGATGGACGTCGATTCGCCTCTGGCTGGACCCACCGTAATTACAAACACTTGACGGAAGCCCTCCAGCCCAGCGTTTGCAGAAAATAACCCACAGAATCGTTATGTTCTAAAAGTATCCACACGGAGGCGCCGGATGATGGGACAGCGTCGAAAGCCGACGTCGTCGTCGTAGCTTCATCAATATTCATCAGGAACAATAAGTCAAGGAACAGGACGTGTCTCTTTGCACAATTTGCCGGCCTTCGTGTTGGGCCTACGAAATTCGACTTCTGCGACCAACGTTTAGAGTCTTTAGCGCCTTTCGGCGTCGGTCCAAGTCAAGAAACGCAAAAAAAAGAGAAAGACAAAGCTGCTTATCATCAGCGTAATGATGGACGCAGCGGTGAGGGGTGCAAAGCCTCCGCCGTGAACTAAGCCTTCTGGGGCGGCTTCGAGAGCCTCAGGCGGGTTCAGACGTGAGTATTAGAAATTTGCGTTGGGGAGAAGTATTTTGAAACGGCAGTTAGAGTTTGAATCGATTTATATGGTTTGTTCGATTTTCAGTTGCTTGTGGACAACGAGCAAATAATAAAATTTTTTATTTGAAATCAACATTCAACTTTTTGTGTAATCTTTTTTTTGCAAAAAATCAATATTCAATATCAAACTTTTCAATGAGTCATTTTCCAAGCGACAGTCATACGACCATCAAAAACTGTGATAAGTAAGATCATTAGTTTTAAACACACTTATATTTATGTAATGTGACGATCATGAGCATTGCCTGGGGCCACCATCACTTGACAGGCGAAATAAAAGCATTCCACCATTTTATTTACAGTAAATGCAACTTGATTCACTTTTAAAATGAAAAAACTACCTTCATTTTTTCTTCTTTTCGCCATTATCCTCGTCCTCGGCGGCTCACCACGTCGATTCAAATCACTCGCCTCCGGCGCCGCCATCACTACCGCCCCGCATGGTGAAAACAACACCAACTTTGAAGATCGTGACTTCCATACCTACTACTTTGTAAGATTCAGAGCTCAATTCTTTTGCTACGACAAGCCGTATGGACGACATCCCGACGGCAGTAGAGTGAAGGTAACATTTTACGAAGACGACGGTCCCAACAATCACGACTTCGTTCAATATGATTGGCTCAATGATGACGGTACAATTGACAAAATGATAAGAGAATATGACGACTTTTTTCATCCTTGGCTTGACTTGTACTTGGAGTTTGATTTCGATTGTTTCTGCAAAGGCTTCTATCAATCACACAACTCGCCATGGGACAAGCAGTCAAAAAGCCAATATCTAGCTGAAAATAATCCCTTTGATCAGGGAAAAATTAGGTTGAATCATGTTTGTCAATTTCCTTCGATGTATCGTCAAAATCGACAGCAATGACATAATTGGTGACTTTTTTGGTCATAATTAAAATTTGAGGTGTTATGTCAACGATTATTTGTAGTTCGGAAACTGTCACAATGAAGCAAGATTGATAGTTTGAAGTGAAACTTGAAGTTATTGCAAAACAATAAGTTGTCATTTTCCACAAAATTAGTTTACTTTTGTTTTTTGTCTATTTGATTTAAAGTTTTTTAACAAGAAATGTCTACGTTTCAACACCATCAAAAAAATGTGTCTGATAGCAGACGGTAGTCATTAAAATAGAAAACTGAAAGACACATCAAAATGATAAAATGTGCTTTTTAATGTGGTTAGTTGACTTAATAAGCTTTTATAAAAGCCCTTATCACACTTCATTAACAGAGAATCCAGCTGCCGATCCAGGATGGCCGACACCGTAAATTCACACTTTGAAATGTTTTGAGTCAAAAGTGTAGGTACATATAGGAAGGGTCTCGAACCGGAGTATGAAGGTCTGAATCCTTCGGATTCTGGAGATATGCCTTCTGAAAGCGTTTTTTTCGACCTACCATAACTAATTTGGGAAAAAAGGTAGAGGGCTGAAATTTTGGTTCCGGGGCTTATTTATGATGGCGAACAAATTGCCGTACTCAAATTTTTTTGAAAACATCCGGAATTATTGATTTTGGAATTTTGCTTTTTTTCAAATGGCCATATCTCGTTAACGAAGGGCGATCGCCGGGTACCGACGATGCCATTGGAAGCGTCGTCGTTTTTTACATCGGATAGCATCGATTAATCAAAAATCAATTAGGGTATCCTTTGCGAAAATTACGTATTCACGCATGCGCCTCCGGAATTTGAAACGTGCGCCAGTGCAAAAAACGCGCGTGCACTCGGGTGCGACTGGCTGGGTCGCACAGGCCGCATGCAGCAATGCGTCCGCATCGCACTCACACCCGATTTCGCCCAGCACACACCTCGTTTTTGGGGAAGCGCATGCGTTAACACTCAATTTTCGTAAATGATACCCTAATTGATTTTTGATTAATTAATGCTATCCGATGTAAAAAACGACGACGCTTCCAATGGCATCGTCGGTACCCGGCGATCGCGCTTCGTTAGCGAGATATGGCCATTTGAAAAAAAAGCAAAATTCCAAAATCAATAATTCCGGATGTTTTCAAAAAAATTTGAGTACGGCAATTTGTTCGCCATCATAAATAAGCCCCGGAACCAAAATTTCAGCCCTCTACCTTTTTTCCCAAATTAGTTATGTTAGGTCGAAAAAAACGCTTTCAGAAGGCATATCTCCAGAATCCGGAGGATTCAGACCTTCATACTCCGGTTCGAGACCCTTCCTATATGTACCTACACTTTTGACTCAAAACATTTCAAAGTGTAAATTTACGGTGTCGGCCCTTTCCCCTTGGTCCTAAATCGGCAGCTGGATTCTCTGTTAAATGTTCAAAACAATTTTTTTCCAAAATGAAACATCTAATATGCCTGATTTTTGTACTATTCACCATCGCCGTCCTTGCCACTTCTCCCCGCCGCTTCGAATCACTCCTCTCATCCAATGCCATCAATGTTGCCGTCAACGCAACAAAGGTTACTGAAAAAATAATGAAAGACCGCCTATTCCACGAATACTTCTTTGTACGCGTTATTGGAGAATTTACGTGCTATGGCAAACCATACAAACATCCCGATGGAAACAGAACTAAAGTCAGATTTTTGGAAGACGACGGTGCTTTCGGTTTCGACGAAATGTCGTATGACTATCTCGACGATAATGGCAAACTGTATAGTTTGGTTAGAGATTACGATGATATTTTTCATCCTCACCTTGACCTATATGCGGAATTTAATTTTAAATGCTTGTGCGAAAGTTTTTATCAGTCCGAAATTTCACCCTATACTCGACAATCCCGAAACCAAACCGAAGCCGAAAGTAAACCATTTCACTTGGGCAAAATTGAGCTGAAAGATGTTTGCGCGTGGCCCGTGTTGTTTCATAAAGGAGAGCAGGGAAAATGACGGCATTTAAGTTGAATGAATAAAAAGTTTTTTGTCCGAATTGAATAATTTAAAACGCATTAATTAAAAACCAATATAATTTAGCAGTAAAACTGTTAAATAAGCAGTTTTATGGTGCTGAATTTCATGTACCAGAAGCAAAAAGGTGCGACAGTTGCAGGTTTTGCGTTCTGGTACTCGAAATTCACCTCTTTAACTTGCTTGGTTTTGTCTCAAATGCGTCAGTTTGCAGCGTTTTGATGCAAGCACGGTACAGGCAGTCGCCAGAGACATTGATTGTGTTAACTTAAGTCGTAGGAATGAAAATTTCCGCCCAGGATCGACAAATTTTCGCCAAAAACTGTATTCTTTTTCACTAAAGCAGTGTGTCAGTGAAAAAAGCTAATGAGTAGTCTTTAAATTTAATTGGTCATCTTTAAGCATCTGTAGACACATTTAGCGTTTTAATGAGAATCAAGCGTTTCATTTTTTTTGTGCATTTAAAGACCGTTTCGCATCATTTAAACCGTAGGAATCATTTTTAAAATGAATCTCCTCATTTTGTGGGTTTTCCTGTCAGTTGCTGCCTTTATCATCATCTGCGGTTTATCCAGTTCCCCCCATGAATCCAACAGAACCATTATTTTTGCTAATCGCAAAAATCAAACGAAGGATCGTTTTTACAAAGATTATTTTTATATAAACATCAAAGGCGACTTTCGTTGTTACGGTAAGCCGTACGTCGGCAACATGGATTTTATGAACAATGTCCATTTCTACGAAGACGATGGTCACGAATGGTATGAGGGCCCTGATTCAATGGATTTTGTTACTCTCAAAAACGGAACGTTCAATGTTTTGCTTTACGATTTCGATGACATATTTCATCCGTATCTTGAAGTTTTTGCGCGTCTTTTTTTTAATTGCAGTTGCCTGGGGGTTTATGAGTCTTTGACCTCACCTCGTACTAGACAGCATCGAAATGCAACTATCGCTGAAGAACACCCCTACTACTTGGGTATAATCGAACTGACTCATGTTTGCAAATACCCTCATTTGTATCGTAGACATGCTACACTCAATTACACTGAGTTTCCTAATATTGACGATCCTTTTGCTAGTCATTTTAACTTTTCGAAATTTAGGAAATAATAACTTTTATCATTTTTTTATGAAAAACAAATTGTCAATAAAAGCACCATCACGTCCACTAAAATCTAATTTAATTTGAAAAAAAAGTAATTAATAATTGATACGAGACACATTAAATAAATAATAATTGTGTTTTAACGCTCACGTTTCCCCGGTTTTACGACATTTAAAAAGAAGAAATGAAATCACAGACCCTAAACCACCAATGTTAACACAAATTTGTGTTCTGCTGTGCCTGGTGATCCTAGCACAATGCGGATCCCGGCCACCGTACATTATAAAACGCCTTCCAACCCTCGAGGAAGTCGGTTTGACCCCGATCGACAACACCAATCAAACCCAATTTGAAGACCGCCTTTTCCTAGGTGAAAAACACTTTATGCGTGTTACAGGAAAGTTCTTCTGTAACAAGTACCCGTATAGAAAACGACCAAAAGATCCCGTCGAATTCTGGAACAACAACGATCCTTTTCCGGAAAATTTTATCAGATATGGATATTTAGACGACGATGGCGTACTGGACGTTATTATAGACGATTACGATTTTTTTACTGGTCCCAAGTTGGAAGTCCAGTTCTTTATGAACTATACCTGCAAATGTCAAAGCAAATTTGCCTCAAGATATTACGCCATGAAATGGCAGCAAAGCTATCCGGACCGTGATGAAGCAGCAAAACATTCCTTTAGTGTTGGAAATATTTGCTTGGATATTCACTGTTCGTTTAGTGAATATTGGAGATGGGGTGGTGGGCTATGCACAGGCGTATCAAATCAGTAAAACTGTTGTTTTTTTTTATTTGATACTTTTGACTTATTAAATGAAAAAAACAACATATTTGATATTTAACTTCGGTCAAAATAAAAAGCATTATCAAGTTCGCTATTGAAACAGAATAATATGACAGGCATATCATATCAACAGACACATTAAATTTAATGAATGCAGTTTAGAAGTTTTCTAGTGCGTTTAAAATGTTTCATCACAGCATTTGGAAAGCCAAAGCAAAATGCAGTTGCTGAAACGTATCTGTGTCTTGTTATGTTTAGTCTTCATAACACAATGCCGACCAAAATTACCAACTGACGCTGATTTTCCTATGGCGGCAAGCCTGACAAACCAAACTCAATTCCACAGCCGCTCGGTTTTAGAAAAACACTTTATGCGTATTATCGGAAGATTCTACTGCAACAACACTGCTTACAGAACGGAACCGAAAAACCGCATCCAGTTCTGGAACAAGAATCACCCATTTCCTTACGAAAGCATTGGACATGGATATTTAGATGACAACGGCGGGTTGGATATTACGATTCATGATTATTTTACCGCTCCAAATCCTCCAAGTTTTGAAATTCAGTTCTTCATGAACTATACCTGCGGATGTCAAAAAAAGTTTGAATCAGACCGTTTGAAAATAAAGGCGGAACACTGGGATCTGGATGAAGCACAACAGCATCCTTACGATATTGGAAGGATTTGCTTGGACGTGTATTGTAAAAACAGTCAATATTGGAAGTGGACAAAAGACATGTGTCGTGTTTGATATAGAAATTAAATAAAGCGTCTTGCATTTTGAATTGTAATGCAAAGAGGTTGTATTTGCTTACGATTTTACGAATTTCCAATAAACAGTGCATCAAAATTGCGTTGGTGACTCATTTGAGACAAAGATGGTCGACGATCATTATCACCAAAATCATCAAAGTTAATGACATGCGCATATTTATGCATGAATTGCCATGTTAAAGGCCGCTATAAAAGCTTGTCATTGCATCATTCACAAGATCATTCCATCATGAGTTGGCAGAGCTCCATTTTCATCTTACTGTGTCTTGCCGTCTCAACGCAATGCCGTGAACCTGTCGTCATAAAGCGCATCCCCACTCTTGCTGATTTCAACTTGACAGCGCCTATACTGACTGCCGACGAGCTAAAGATGTTTCACGAGGTGCATTCTATCCGACTCCGTGCTAACCACTATTGTAAATATCGCCCACGGGAACGCTTCTACCCCACAGAAACCGAGAAAAAAGTCACAGTCTTTGAAGTAGGTTACCCCTTCTACGACAGAGAAATAGCTGTTCTCTGGCTTAATGAAGGGGCCAGACTAAATGAAATTATTGAAGACAGTGGTAATGTGTATCATACTTGGCTACAAGTGTACTACAAGTTTGATTTTAAATGTCCAAATAGTTGCGCCGGAACATGGATTTCAATCGTTAATTTAGCTATGCATAGTTTCACAAATCGAGAAGCGACGGAGCATAGACCATGGCAACCTACGGAGCGAAATTTATCAAAACAGTGTGATGGGCCCAGGGATGCGAACGGGACTCGTTATCGAGACCAGGTGATTAATTGGAAGAATCCGGGTTAATGAGTTTTCAGTATTCGGATACTTTTGCAATAATCTTAACTGTATGGAATCCGCCAAAAACTTTTATGTAAAATTTGTACTGTAGAGCATCAAAAAGCATGAATAAATTGCATAATGTGTTTTTTACAGTTGGCATTATTTCCATAAACAAAAATTTCATTTTTTTCATTCAACATTTTCCTTCTGCTTTTGAATCAGATCCTCAAACACCTTTTTGATCGACGGAGCGGATGGGTCGTCATGGGGAATGTGCTCAATAATACTAAAACACTCATAATAACCCAATAAATTTTAACAGCTTATCGACTCACGTTGAAATGTCTTTCATCAAAAACTCCTCAATCCGGAGTAGCAAAGTGTCGTCAGCACGTTTCCAATCTTTGAAATAGGACTTGAGCGCATTTTCTTGATACAGCTGAAACTTTGGCCTATTACAAGAACTGCAGAATAGTACAAACCCTGTAATTAGGCATGTCACTCTCGGCCAGTCGATGCTTCAATCGAATATCGACGAAGATGGCGCGCAGCCTTTCATCGCCAAGGACGGTGTGGAAACGACTTTCTAGCTTTAGCGGGCCGATCTGTAACAACTTTGTCACACATTCCTCTAAAAACAGTTAGCAGACCTGACGAAGAATCTCATCCATAAGCAAAGCATGAACTCGAACACTTTTCGCCCTCTTGATGACATCATTAACACGTCGCGCAACAACCTGGTTGGGAAGACGTTCGAGTTCTTTGAAGAAGTCGGCATAATCGTCTTTGAAGAGTTCGAGGATTTCGCTGTTCTGCAAAAATCTTCACTATTTTGGTCCCACAACGAAAACACAAACTTTGCTCTGTTTCTCTGTGAAAGATCCGATATACACTTTCGGAACTTCTGGCGTATCGATGACTTTCGACAGACTCCACATGAGAGCACCACGAACACGAATCAGCTCGCCAGGGTCGACCATGTCGGCTTTGTTCAATACAATTTTTATCTGAAATTCTTGCCATCATTTTGAACTTTTGACGAATAAGTTTTTACCTTTTCTTCATTGCCCTTCAAGTTCTGTAGAACCAGCTTATATTCATCGCTAATGTCGAGTTTTGAAGTGTCAAAAAGCAGTACAATCATGTCGACCTGAAAATGCACGCATGGTAACCCTCTTTCTTTGACCTTCGAACTCATAGGGCGTGTGGCGCAATGGATAGCGCGCTGGACTTCGGATCCAGCGGTTGCAGGTTCGAATCCTGTCACGCTCGAAACACTTTTTGCTCTTCCTAATTGTTTTGCGGAATTCTACAATTTTTTAGACTTACTTTATCAGCGACAAATCTGGTAACCGATGCAAAGTCGTATTCTCGTGCTGCCGTTTGTTTTTGCCCGGACAGAATGCCAGGAGTGTCGATAAAGTATAAATGCTTCAACAGCTTGCACGGCATTCCGGCACCCCTCAAATGCGTCAAAAAGGCACTTCCGAATTGATTCAAAGATTGGAACGGCATCGAGCCATCAGCCGCCAATGATGTGCCCATGGTAGTCCTGGGTGTTTCGGCATGGTGAACAACGACGAAGCAATCGGTTGTTGGTTCGGGTCCGATGCGTGTGCCTGGATATTCGTCGCCGCCGAGCAGATACTTGATCATGGTAGTCTTTCCGACGGAATACTGTCCCAGGAAAAGAACCATCGGCTTAGCCTTGAATTCGGAGGCACAGAGCGGCGGCGTGTGGAACATTTCATAGCAATGTCGCTTCTCGATGGGTGCAATCTTATGTTCGTAGCTCATTTGAAGGACTTGTGCGACGTTTTCGTTGGTACATGGTGGAATTGGTGGCACTGGAGGGGGCTCTTTGCCACAGATACCCATTTTTGGGGGGTTGGCAGTGGTTTTTGGGATTCTTCGGGGAGGAACTGACAGTAAGAACCAAAAACATGCAGATTCGGATGCCTTTGGGGTAAAAAGGTTTACAAAAATACCGATTAATCATAATTATAATGCTATTACAATGCGCAATGCACTTACATTATTATTTGTCATTTTGACCTCCAAATAGGAGGCTTCCAAAAATTGTTCGTCGGGACTCATGAGAGACCCTGACTAGTCGTTATGCAAGTGTGCAAGCGCCGGCCGCGGAACGGGATGCTCCAAGCACACCGCTGTCGTACGCGAGAGAGCGCGCGCGCAGACGACGAGAGACAGGCTCTCTCGCTCAACAAAAAGGGGCAACCTCACACAGCTTACGCGATATGACCCTCCAACGCTAAAAAGCTTCGTATATTTCGCGTTTTTTACACTTTATGTTTGACCATTAACAGAACTTTTATTATTACAATACAAAAATCAACAATTATTCAACGTGTAACACAACAACACAAAAACTCAACAAAAAAGCTTCAACGATCCAGGGTAACAACCCATTCAAAATGGTTGGTCAATGGGAACATATCGACAGGCTGGATACTGGAGATGGTGAAAGGCTCCCCTTCGAATTTGCGAGATCTCGGCTTGCACAAATCGACGAGATTCTTGATAGCAGCCTTGGGGTCGCATGAAACGTAAACCAGGCGACGCATTTCAGCCAGTTTGCGGCATCCGATGATGACACTGTCGCACATACCGGCGCGAGGGGGATCCAAAACACCGAGGACTTGGCCGCTCTTGAAGCTGATGTGTTGCTGGAGGCTGCCGTCGACATTGCGCTTGACGGAATTCGGCACGTAGTAGTGGAGCGACTTGAAGATTGCTTCAGCGCCGGCGGCAATGTAGCGGTAGCTGGAAACGGTGGGGTTAGATATGGAGAACGATGTGTTAGGGAAGGGCAAACCTTTCAGGCGGAAGTTGATTGTCTTTAGCATTGAGCTCGGCATCGGCGACAGCTTCCGCAACAATTTCAACGCCAAGAAGGCCGTAATTGCCCTCGAAAGTGCCTTGAGCAATAGCTGATTCAATGCGTTTGGCGAGGGCGAGACCAATGGTGCCTGCACCGCAACAGATGTCAAGGACGAGAAGCTTCTCGGGTTCAGCGGCGTTTGTTTTAGAGGGCTCTTCGGGTTCGAGTTTGGCTTTCTTGGCCGATGGCTCGCCGGATTCTTCAACAGCCGCTTCCGTTTGGTCTTTGGACTCGGTCTTGACTTCCTCGGTGACTTCCATGGGCTCATCTTTGACAGTCTCCTCGACCGGCGCGGCTACAGGGGCTTCTTCCTTCACTGGAGCACTCCCAGCTTCAATCTTGACATCAGCTTCCTTCTTAACCGGAATCAAAACACTGCCTTCCAACGCCTCTGCACCAGCCCCCGTAAGCACCGGGAATCTGACCATCTTGGCCGGTTTTGGCAGCCCCAGAGCATCGCCAATAGCCGTGTACAGCGTTTCCGTCGCGATGGTGTTCGTCTGGAAGAAAGTGTTCGGCGAAATGCGGAATTTGATGTTGAATAACCGCTCGTAGACGTATGGCGTTCCTGCGAGCTTTTCCAACTTTGGCGTATCACTCGCATTCGCCTGGACAGCCAGATACAACGACGTAACGCGGAACGGTTTGTCACTGACAGCCTCATATTCTGTGGACATGAAAAGCGAAACAAGCTCGGTCTTCAGCTTTTCAAAGCGTTCAGGATCCTCGAAGGGAAACACGGTGACGACGACCATGCAATCGGCCAAGAAGTCGCGGATGAGGATGGTCTTGAAGTGGCCTGTTCGTTCGAACTCGTGGAAGGGGACCAGATCTGAAGAAAAGGCGATCATTTACGGTTAAAGTGAAGCAAAAAAACTCACCAGAATTCTTGATAAACTCCTCAAAAGCCTTCATGACCCCAACAGTATTCTTCCGAAGATGCTGGCAATGCGAACTTGGCACAGTAATCATACGTTTGTCCTTTAATTGGGTCGCCACGAATCCAACGCAGACATTTCCGGCTTCATCATAGGCACATGTGAATTCGGACTTGTTGCGATAGTGCTCTGTTACTGGTGAGGGGAGGATCTGCTTCAAGATCGTCTCAACTCGCCATTTACGGCTATTCTGGACCTGCTGATGGGCAGCCTGGTTCTTCAGCTTCAAAGCGACATCGAAAGACTGCTTCTGCTTCGACGCAAGTTGCTTCTCATAGGACATGTTGGCCAGCGGTGTCGTAATCTCCTCCGCAGTCCTGATCGGTTTGGGCTTGTCGTCTCGAGGATCGCGTTGCCGAACGGGCTCATCTTCGACCTGCTTGGCGGAAAGCTTGTTGTTTTTGATTTCAATCTTCTCAAAAGCGGCAATGGCGCGTTGGAGATCGGCGTCATTGAGGAAAGAAACGTAGCAAGTGTCGCCGACAACTTTGACTTTGCGGTAATCAACATCGGGGAGGGTTCTTAAAAGGTAGGATTGGAAAAATATATATAAAAAGTTAGCCAAAAACTTACTTGGAAATGAGCTTCTTCATTTGAGCAAAACTGAAGTATCGCGGAAGGTTTTGCACCTGCATTCGGAGGGATTGCTTCTTCTCATCTTCTTCGGGGATGGGTTTGTTTTCGGTTTCGGTGACGGCTTCGGGAGCGCCATCGGAGGGTGAAACTGTGGCAGGGGTTTCTGAAAACAGCAAAATAAAAAATAGTAAAAAAACTTAGATTTCGACTTACCGTCCACGGTTTGAGCAACCTCATCAGAGACATTGGCTTCAGCAACAGCTTCTGGAGCAATATCGGCCATGATTGACAATGGAAAAGTGATCAAAGTTGAGAAAAAGGTCGACAAACTTGGAACGGACGCAAGAAAAAACGCAAAAAGAGAACGTGCAGTTCGGGACACAACGCCAACGTTTCGAAAATCACTTTTTTCAAAAAATGAAAAAAATGCGATTCTGGCACTCAAATAATAATTTGCATGTATCACAACAGTCCAAGAACGGCACCATCAAAATCTCCGCAATCCGGCACTCTCCACCGGCATTCTCGGCGTCGAATCGCGATCCTTGTTCGCATCCTTCGAATCCTTGAGCATGGCACCCTCAGATGCGCCTGGTGATGGTGGCAAGTAAGTCTTTGCTTAACCTTATGGTGTTTTCCTCTTATGCTCTGATCATAACTTCAGTTTCGTCCGCTTCCGCGCCGCTGACGAAGGCCGCCACCTGTCTCGAGTCGGGTCTTTCCTGCGCAATGCCCGTCGACGTGGGGATCCGACGTATATGGATTTCGGGCTCCGAACTTCCGAGGGCAAGATCGTAATGCTGAATACTATTGTGGGAGCAGTGCATTCGGAGGCTGTTCGGGAGTTTCTGTCCAACTCGGTCCGACGCAATCCGAGCAATGGGGTGGTGATGCATTTGCCCAAGTTCGCCTATGCTACGGTAGTCAAAGTCGTTGACTACATGTTCAATGCGCATACTGATTTGAATGTGGATCTTGTCCACGAGTATCTTGAGGTTACGGCATACCTCGGCGTTGACAGCTTGCATCAGCAATTGGAGAGGAAGTTGGCCGCTGATGCCGAGCATAAGCCGGCGTATCGGGTCGATTACTTGAATATGGCCACGGATCCGAGATACAAGGTAAATTTTGGCTTTTTTTTGTAACGTGTGTGCAGTATTTGGTAATGTAATGACATTTTTATGTATCGTTTGCATGGTGTATGCGCATATTACAGTATCGTAAACGCACTTTCAGCTCTCCCACGAAACCCTGGACCGCCTAGTCCTCCTCCTCGCTCAGCATCACGACGCGCTCTCCACTTCTGACATTTACCGTCTCACTGCTCCATCCATGATCGCCCTAGTCAGCACCAATGCCGTCAACTTCCATGAAAAGGTCGACATTATCAACCTCGCCTTGCTTTGGCTCCGTTCCGACGAAGACCACATGCGGTTCACTCCAGAAGTCCTCTCAGCCATCTACATCCAGCGCTTGACCAACGTCGAGCTGGAAGCTTTCATTTCATACCTCCAAACCCAGCTGATTCGAAAGCAAACCCGCCATCTCGTCCACGTCTACAGCGACATGGGCCATCGCATCATCGTGTCAAATGACCCTAAAAAGTTCGTCGCTAACAGCGGCGTTGTTGTGCCGACCGTGGAAGATCCGGGATTCCCGTCGCTTGAGTAAGTTTATCCAAAAAAGCAAAATGAATTTCGAGCGTGACAGGATTCGAACCTGCAACCGCTGGATCCGAAGTCCAGCGCGCTATCCATTGCGCCACACGCCCTTGTAGAAAAGGCCGTAAGAAAGCAGTGGACAGAGACGTTTTTTGAGAGGCAGTGTAGTTTGAAAAATGGTTTTTCAGTGTGACCCAGTCAAAACGCAATGAAACTTCAACAATTGAAGTCAACACAAACTATGGCCGATTCGATCTGGACGATCAAGACCTGCACGAGATCCAAGCGTTGCCAGATTTCGAGCGCCGGGAGCAAGTTCGGCTGCGGACGCCGAGGAACTACGAAAACGAGCGCCGAAACAGGGGCAGCCGTGAGGAAGATTTTCGGTGGGCAGAAAGAAGCGATGGTAAAGATGAAAATAAGAAGAATTGCAGGGGTGCCTTGGGTAAACCCCAAAAACGTGCCGGGTTTGGTCGCTTTGACCCTCAGGCTGCCGATTTGAACGTTAGCCGTGGCAGTGAAGCGTCTGTGTCTTCGCGAGGCAGTCGGCGAGAAGCTCCTAGGGAGTTTACAGCGAAACCGACAAATTTTAAGATCTTTTCGAACAACAGGAAAGACAACAGCACGGATGAGGATGTTACGAATGAACCGAAGGGACGGCCTGTCTTTGGTGGGTTACTGTGGGTTGTCGATCGAAAATGGAGGTTATGGTTTTAGCCCCGAAACAGAGCTACAAGCCGTTTTTGAGTGCGAATGAACAGTCGCAACAGTCGTCACGTCGAGAGGGCTATCGCCCACCAGTGGTGGCACGATCTGCTTCAGGGCTGTCGACCTTGGCTGGAAACAGCAGCACGGATTACGATGAGCGTGGTGCCGGTGTTCCGGCAAATCGGTCTGGCTCTAGATTGTCCAGTCTTGTTGGTAGTACGGTGGCAGAACCGTCTGATCGTGGCCTCGTGACGTCGCCGGCGAGGAACAGCTCGAGGAGCACGCTGGATAGTGAAGACTATCGCGGCCCCAACCTTCCTGGTAGCCATCTAACTTTACTTTTCTCATTCAAAGTCCCCCTTTCAGCCTACTACAACCCCGCCAACCGCGACCTCAAGTACTCTCCCTCCACTATCAGCGAGCTCCAACGCGTCCCCGATGTCTTCAACCGCAGTGGCTCAAACCGCGACTTCGTCGAAGCCAACAACAGTGACATCAAAAACTTCCAAGCCAAGTCTCCTCGTAGCAATGCCGTTTCCCCCTCCCAACTTAGCAGTCCTCTTGTCGGTGGCCGTTCATCCCTCTCCGCAGTACCGTCCAAGGCACCCCTCACCGACGCCAACAATAACAACACATCCCTGCTCGGCCGGGATCTCCGTTCCCCGAGCGAGATTAACGAAATCAAAGCCTATCCTAGTTTCACCAACGTTGGAAAACGCCCCAGTGGCCGTGAACGTGAGACCTTCATCGCCCCTGCCATCCGCTATGCTGCCAAGAAGCAAGAAACACGTCTCGAAGCACAGTCCCCGTCGCTTCAGAATTCTCCTCAACTGCCTGATCCCAGTCCGGCTTCAATTCGGTCTACTTCGTTGGCGCCGTATGGGAACAACAACTCGTCGTACATGTACACGGCAGATTCGCCTTCCTCAACCCGTCCGAACAACAACAAGAAGCCGACGATGGCCAATGGCACTCGACCCTTCTTCGCCCCGGGCAAGCAGACTTACAATGCCGAATCGCCGTCTCAGATCAGGGAAATTAACAATATCAGCGATCCAGCACCGAAATCCGATTCGTCTATTCGGAGTGTGGCTCTGGGGCAAAACGCGAACAAGCCAACATTGAAAGGGAACTCGAAATACGCCTATGATAAGACGTCATAGACAGTCTTAGAAACTGCCAGATTGACCCCTCGAATGGAAAGCCACAAATTTTACGTTTATTTATGTTTGATTGACTGATTTGTGTTGCGTAGATAAAGAGATATGTGCAATATGAAGGATATTTGAGCTTTCGGGGTAAGACACAGCAAGTAAACATTCGTTGCGAGACTTTAGAAGCAAATAGTTAATGCAAAATATGTACAATGAGGTGCAAGTGAGTGAATCAAACAATTAGTAGCATCACACCAGCAGTGACAACAGCAATAAGCGAAGAAGCTCCAGAAGCCGATGATGGAGTCGTCGTTGAGACCAACTCAGACGCGGTTGGCACTTCCGGTGAAGTGCCTGAAAAAGAACACCATTATTACGTTTTTTACAGTTTTATTGTTTAAAATGCTGATTAATTTCATCAAATGCATCGATTTTCAAACTTTTGTCTAACTTTTCTGAATTCCAATAACACCACAGGCGAAACGAGCTCCAGCATTTCCGGTCGTCTTGCTCAAGGCAACACCGCCACGGCCGAGATCGTCTGTGCCTTCGTGGAGGACAACCCCACGTCCGAGGATGCTTTCGGCACCACTGAGAGACAGCTGGCTATCAACAATGTTGATGCTGGTCGGGGTGTTGCCGCCGATGACTTCCACATTGCCGAGATCACCGACGTGGCGATTCGCATCGTCAGGGGCGCCGTGATCCTTGCCGCGGGGGTTATAATGGCCACCTGTGGCCAGGCATTTGTTGCCAATGTCACCGAATTCGTGGACGTGGAAGCCGTGGCTGCCGGCGGGGACGTTGAAGAGGGTGCCGGTTACCTGGGAAGGGGTTTTTTTAGAAGGTTTAGGCGAGTTTGAGATGGCTTACGGTAACTTGGGAGCCATCTTGAACGAAATCAACAAAACCAATGGACGTAGTTGAATTTGTTAAGGGGTCTTCGACGGCGCGGAAGAGATAGGCACGGGCGTTGAGCTCTACAATAGCAATATTAAATGAAAATGCGAGAAGATGTAGTAGACTTACGTTGAGCAAAACCAAATTGAACGCAAATCAGGCTTAAGAGGACCAATTTAAGCAACATTTTGACAAAAACCTAAAAACAACGTTCATAAATATTAAATTAATCTATGAAAACCCATTAGAAACGCAACAACTCAGCAATTATCGCAAATCACATCACTTTCAACCCCAAATCACCGCTACCCACCATCACCCCGACCGCGATCGTCGAAAAAGACAGAAAAGCGAAACCCACAACCCTTCTGCAAACACTACAAACACGATCGCCACCCCTATTTAAAAAAACACCAGAAGGACCGGAATCACATTTGTCCCCATTCGAATCATCATCGTTTTGACGAACATCAACATCAACAGGCCCAGAGGTTTCTGAGTTTTGCGCAACTAAAGTATAAACATAGCATTTTCACGTTGTTTGGGGACAAATAAGTATGACCGAGGCCGAGCGAGGATGACCCACCCAAGGGCGTTTGTTGCGTGTGTTTTTGTCGTCAACGTTGTTCGCAAACAGTAGCATTACCTCAATGTTGCTGTCAGGCTGTCAGAAGCCTCCACCGGGCAGATAGTGGTTTTGGTGGCCGGAATATATTGACGTTAGAACTTGCATAACTGGCTTGATCGATGAAGTGTTGACACTTGTGATGGGAAGGGGAGTTTTGTAGACTTAAAAAAGTACTGACATGACGAATTTTGTCACGAAAGTCCTTAACAGATAACTTAGCCAAGTAGTTAATGACGAATTTGTCAAGTACTACAACCGAAATTCACAAACTCGGTTCAAACTACATACAAATTCGGTGGAAGACCCCAATACCAGATGATTCCTCTGGTTTTTTTTAGTGTAAATATACAAAACGTCAGCTTGTCAAATTTTCAGATTGCATTTTGTTTACAGTTTCTACGCTTTAGAAGTGAAACTGATCAATGGTTAAAACCACAATACCTATCTGAAACAGGAAGTGAATATCATGGGAAAATCAACCCAAAAAGCAGCATTATAGCATTGATTAATGAATTGCAAACTAAAAAAACAATAAAAGTGCTGCGATAAGTGCACCGATATGACAAAAAATTTCTTTTTTTGTCATTTCTATCCATTAATCTTGTGAAACTACATGAACAATCCCATTTTAGTTTCCCTGTTCTCATATTACACGTATGGGAAAAGCCAGTTTTATTACCTCCACCCCTTTAGTGCCTGCTTTTTTGTCCAAGTTGCGTGACTATATAAAATTTTTGCCTATTGTTAGTCTCATTCAGTCTCATATCTATTCAATTTCGACCTAGAAGTGTCACATTTCGTTCAGTTTTCGGTAAAGATTATTTCAATAACCCATAATTTCCCCGTCTGAAATTCACTTCTAATCGCATGCGCGACACGTTGTGCTCTTTCCATTTTCACGCGTTAAGTAACCCACGGAATTCAAACGCAAGTAGTCTTTGCTCTGCTCGAATCCCCATTTTGAGCGGCTCACATCAGTTTAACTAAGTAAAGCCTCTCTTCAGGCAACGTGTTGCCAATGCCATCTCTCGAGGCCCGTGTAGAAAGATGGCGACGAGCTCTGTCTGTGGTGTGTGAACACATTTTCCGCGCTCTGTCTCGGTGTTGTTTGTGCATTGCCTCAAGGCATGGAAATAGAAGAAAAACGGAAAAATTGCGCTTCCAAAGTGGTGCCACTGAGAGGGTGCCTTTACGACTCTGTCTCGTTAGCATGTGTCTGGAAGAGGGGTATTTTATGGCTTTTCTGCTACACATGGTTGTTTTTTTACAAAAGGATTTGACTTTTATCGCTTTTCGACTATACAGTTTACTGATATCACTTTAATGGGACCAAAAATACACCAGTAATCTTGCCAAACCCGATCACAAAGACCATACAAATCAGTACTTTAGTTTTTATTTTCACAAATCAGAGCGATAAAATACATTGTCTTGACAACCGCCCTCCCCAGACCCACCCATCAATTTCCTTGTCGACACCCAATCAACAAATGTCGAAAGAAATCAGTCATTCAAGACCAATCATTTTTCAAAAACTAATTTGACTCATTTTTTCTCCCAATTTTCATGAGCCGACAAAAAGACTGCCGCTGTTTTAACAAACTACCAACTATTCATCACTTAGGAATTGTGACCTGGCTGTACTCGTGAACTTGTCCCAAAAATCAGCCACACTTGCGTGTGTTTTAAATATTATGTGGCTCTGTTGCCCTGGGCACCGCCACATGTTTACTTTGCTACCTCTTTGTGACTGTTGTTTAAGTGTATTTATTTGTTTAACCCTTGGCCTATAAAGTACAATGTTAAGTTAAAATATTGGGTGGAAACTGTATTCGCTTCGTTTTTGGCATAATTATTTAAGGCAATTATAGTGGACCATCGTGTAGGTCAATGTAGCACATGTGCGTACACTACCATTTTTTTCTACATTTTAAGTTCCAGACAACTTTTAACAGTTTTTCTCCTATTTTTCTTTTTCTGTACTCTAATCGGTATGATTCATAAAACTCGTGTTTAAGTAAAATTGGTTCTGATTGAACATAAAAGTACAAGCATGACTTCTGTGTTGCATTGCATTCTCCTCGCACTTCTATTATCAAATTCTAAAATCTTTGCAAATGGTATTCTGACTTTTACTTCAATCTTGCGGGATTTGTTCCGTTCTAGCAGTATTTTTGATTCTTTCAAACTAGCTCAAAAACAGTGCTTCTGCGTGGTCACGCAAGTGGTGTAGTGGCTAAAACGCAAGTTTGTGACCCCCCGCGAAGCATGGGTTCAAACTTACCGGGTAGCAAATGAGTGATAACTGCGTGTCATCTGAGACGAGACTTTCAACTAACTTCCATCAGCGTGTAGCATCGGAGTTATGCGTGGAAGTTGGTTAGAGTCGCGTCGTTTGATTACAAGATGCAATTACTGATGCCCCATGAATTAAGTTCTGCCTTTTTTCCCTACTGTTGAGGCGTCATCATGAATGCTCTTAATTAATTAAAGAAGCGAATTATGCGCATATTTGAGTAGTCTCATTCAAACTTCACATCATGTCTGTTTCAACTTTGACAAATCCGCGAATTGCAATTTGTCTAACTTCGTGTTTCTATCCAAAAAAAAGCCGACAACCAATAGACAGAAGTCAAGTTTTGTTTTTTAGTTTCGAAAAAGCTCAAATTCCGCTCCCTCTTAACCAATAAGTAACCTGGTAACAGTATTAGTTCATGACTGCTGCCATTTCCACTCATTCCCTTGGCTCGCATTCTTGTGACTATTTATAGTATTTGTTTTGATAAATATTTAACATTCGTGACATTAGTGAGCTTTGTTTCTGCGAGAAATAAAGTAATTAATTTTGGTTTCAGCAAATATGGTCCATTTTCCCGATCAAGAAGTCTTTTTCGACGGATTCGAAGTCGTCAGAGCCAGAGAATCCGACATTGACATGTTGGTGGAGTTCTTGTGCGCCGATTTTATGATGCATGAACCCCATACCGTCAGTGTGGAAGCGTCGAGAGAGGACATGGAAGGACTTTTGAAAGGTTTGTCAATGTTTTTTAAAAATTTACATCCCTAAAAATGAACCTTCAATTTAATGAAAAAGTCTATCATACCATTGCGTTTTTCAGATCTGGTAGTCGACGCCATCTCCAAAGCCCCCTTCACATACATCGTACGAGCGACTGTAGAGCCGCATGAAATTGCAGCCATTAGATTGGCTTCCTTCGTTACGCGTGATGAAGGCCCAGATGAGCCACTTCCGGAGCCTGATGTCGCTCAAACGGAACCAGAATACGCATCCTGGAAGGCTGTGGCTATTTTGAGACTACTTACTTATATGGAAAAACAGGTTTGTCGGCTTTTGAATTACTGTATTGTCTAAACTCCCCTGTGCAAATGCGTCTCTTTCTGTTCGACGCACTGTGCGAATGCGCCTATTTTTACAATTGTAGAACACGTGCGAATGCGATATCACCACAAAACTTAAAAATGTGCAAATGTGGATAACATCGTTTTTTTCAGACCTGGAACCTTTTGCCAAAATCGATCACAAAACTGGCTACCTGGTGCATCATAACTGTAAGCAGGGACTACACTCGCCGTGGCTTGGCTCAAAAGCTGCTCGAATTCCGTCTGGACGAGCTCAAAGCCCATGGTTGCCAGGGCATCGTCGCCGAAGCAACGGCACACAACTCTCAAAAGCTGTTCGGCAAACTTGGATACACGACGCTGCTGGAAGTGCTTGACAAAGATTGGAAAGACGAAAACGGCAAACAGATTTTCAAGTGCCTCGACAACACAGACCGGTCGACACTCGTCTACAAGCCCCTGCCTTAACATTGTCCTTGTTTCCCCTGATGTTGCTACAATTGCGTTTTAATAAAGATTCTATGTTGTTGACACAAGTTTTTAATTCAAAATTTATTCACAAAAAGTTAGTTGTATGCACATTCAAAAATCAGATCATGGGTTGATTTGGGTCAGCCGTTATTTAGTTACCACCGCGCAGACGAAGGACGAGATGAAGGGTAGATTCCTTTTGGATGTTATAGTCGCTGAGGGTGCGGCCATCTTCCAACTGCTTACCGGCGAAGATCAAGCGCTGCTGGTCTGGGGGAATGCCTTCCTTGTCTTGGATCTTGGCCTTGACGTTCTCAATGGTGTCAGAGCCTTCGACCTCGAGGGTGATCGTCTTGCCGGTGAGGGTCTTGACGAAGATCTGCATACCACCACGCAACCTGAGGACCAAGTGGAGGGTAGATTCCTTCTGGATGTTGTAGTCGGAGAGAGTACGGCCGTCTTCGAGCTGCTTGCCGGCGAAGATAAGACGTTGTTGGTCTGGGGGAATGCCTTCCTTGTCTTGGATCTTGGCCTTGACGTTCTCGATGGTGTCAGAGCCTTCAACTTCAAGAGTGATGGTCTTGCCAGTCAAAGTCTTGACGAAGATCTGCATGCCACCGCGGAGACGGAGGACCAAGTGAAGGGTGGATTCCTTCTGGATGTTGTAATCGGACAAGGTGCGGCCATCTTCCAACTGCTTACCAGCGAAGATCAAGCGCTGCTGGTCTGGGGGGATACCTTCCTTATCTTGAATCTTAGCCTTGACGTTCTCGATAGTATCGCTGCCTTCGACTTCCAAAGTGATGGTCTTGCCAGTGAGGGTCTTGACGAAGATCTGCATACCGCCACGCAACCTGAGGACCAAGTGGAGGGTAGATTCCTTCTGGATGTTGTAGTCGGAAAGGGTACGGCCATCCTCGAGCTGCTTGCCAGCGAAGATCAAACGCTGCTGATCCGGGGGAATGCCTTCCTTATCCTGGATCTTGGCCTTCACGTTTTCGATAGTGTCGGAGCCTTCGACCTCGAGGGTGATGGTCTTGCCAGTGAGGGTCTTAACGAAGATCTGCATACCGCCACGAAGACGGAGGACGAGATGGAGGGTCGACTCCTTCTGGATGTTGTAGTCGCTGAGGGTGCGACCGTCTTCGAGCTGCTTGCCGGCGAAGATGAGACGTTGCTGGTCTGGGGGAATGCCTTCCTTATCCTGGATCTTGGCCTTGACGTTTTCAATAGTGTCGGAGCCTTCAACTTCAAGGGTGATCGTCTTGCCGGTGAGGGTCTTGACGAAGATCTGCATGCCACCGCGGAGGCGGAGGACCAAGTGAAGGGTGGATTCCTTTTGGATGTTGTAGTCGCTGAGGGTGCGGCCGTCTTCGAGTTGCTTACCTGAAAAGAGCAAACATAAACTCTGGACTTCAAAAAATATATGAATTTTGATTTACCGGCGAAGATAAGACGCTGCTGATCCGGAGGGATACCTTCCTTATCCTGGATCTTGGCCTTGACGTTCTCAATGGTGTCGGAGCCTTCGACTTCCAAAGTGATGGTCTTGCCAGTCAAAGTCTTGACGAAGATCTGCATGCCACCGCGGAGACGGAGGACCAAGTGGAGGGTGGACTCCTTCTGGATGTTGTAGTCGGACAGGGTACGGCCATCCTCGAGCTGCTTGCCAGCGAAGATCAAACGCTGCTGATCCGGGGGAATGCCTTCCTTATCCTGGATCTTGGCCTTGACATTCTCGATGGTGTCGGAGCCCTCAACCTCGAGGGTGATGGTCTTTCCCGTCAGGGTCTTGACGAAGATTTGCATGATTACGAACTGAAAACGAAGACAATGAAATCGATATTACGAAACCTTCTACGAAGCACGATGAAATAATCCACGAAGTGTGTCTGCCAGAAAACCGGCTCCACGGGGTTCTAAATCGATCGAAAAGAACCAACAAGAAGGGGGAAAGCGAGCGAGGGGAGAGCGTCGACCGGCTACGAAGCGACCTCAACAGCAGAACTGACGACGGAGCCCCGAAAGCGACCGAAATGGGGCGAGGCGTTCGTCCGGAGAGACCTTCGAGAACACACACTAAACACAGCGTCGATAAAAGAATCTGACTGGGTGCTGTTTGTCCGGGCGGCGGTTGCGAAATGCAAATGTATACCGGTGCGGCCATTATCGAAGGGTTGGCGGACAAGGTTTTCGGCCGGACAAGGTTTCCCGTTTGGCGCCAGTTTGAAAAAACAAAGACAAACGGCCAAACAAATGCCGTGTGCATATCACCTGTGGCCGCACGACCTATCTCGTTTGGTCGTTTGTCCGGTTTTTTCAAACTGGCGCCAAACGGGAAACCTTGTCCGCCCGAAAACCTTGTCCGCCAACCTATCGAAGGAAAAAAGCCACCGCGCGAGCGACATTTTGAAACGACGGCAAAGCGGAGAGGGACAAAGTCCGATGAGAATGGCACGACCGGGTCAAATGGATTGACCGAGGTCAAGCCCGACTGTGTATTGAATGGCACAGTTGGACAGAGGGGCCATCGGCACCGACAATGATGAGGGGTACTCGGCCAGGTCGAGGTCAAGCAGCGATAGCAAAGCCAATCTGGTGAGTTGGCCAATTGGGATTACAAAGATTGCATCGAAAAAGGAAAAGAAAACCGAAAATACAAATGGAAAAGATGAATGGAACAGTAGACCGAAGCCTCAGACTGATGCTAAACCGTTCCCGTCCTGGCTATTTATGCGAACGGCAGCTCATTAAGCCCCTCCTCGTCATCGGAGCCAAAGTCTAGACTGATGACGGCGCGACAAGCGAAAAGTTACACACACGTTATGGGTCTCGGACGGCAGAACGGCCACACCTGTGTGATGTGGACATTCCTAATCAATTTCCTCACACAGGCTATGAGTAAGCAGCTCTCCGGGGCACTTGTGTTTTGTAATGGCCAAAAACGCCGAAAAGCTTGCTCAGAATGCCGCCCAAAACCAAAATTTATGCAAAAAGCCCAATTAAAAAAAGTCAAAGTTCAACGAAACACCCAGAAAAAACCTAATCTGACGCAATTTTAGCCTGGTCACGCTCTGTCACTTCCCCAGTGGTCACAAGACCACTCGTAACAGCTCAACCGACCAACCATCGACCCTACAATCTTTGTTTTATCGCTTTTGCTCCCCTCTCGACCAGCGCTTTTTAAACATAACACGGCAGGCAAACAGCCTGAGGCTTGTCCCGTGTCCAGCTCGCAGTCAGTCAGATGATTTTGTGTCGGTCTTTGCCAGTCAATTCTGAAGGGTTCAAGCCACGGACGACACAAATTCGTCAAAACAGCCCGAAAAGAACGACCACCGAACGCTATACTATGGTACGCACCAAAAAAGGATCAACTTATCAGTTTGTTTGCGCCCGTTACAAAAGTAAAAAACTTCTAAAGCTCAATTGAACGTTCGCGAATGTTGGAGCGCTTTTGGTTTAAAATTAAAACCGTTGCTTTGCTACTTCGGCGGGAATGAAAGGAAGCATGATGAAAAAGCGGTTGTCGTTGCATGCGGAAATGAAAACGAGACTCGAGAGACTGGGTCTGACAAAGGGCATTTTCCGGACGGCCGCCAGATGGGATGGATGAACTTTGTTTCCACTTTTGGCGATCAAATTATTGAATTCTAGAATGGAGAATGCGTTTTCAAACTCGGGAGGACAAAGCCATTGGCGGGGGAAAGACGCGTGATCGATGACGCAATTCAGGGTCTGGACAGCGCGCAAATCGACTTTGCGCTGGTCGAACCCGTCTGGTTCGCCCATATTTGGGTTTGAGACGATGAGATACACAAAGGATAGCCGAAGGGGGACCAGCTAAGTTGGGATTTGCTTTATCACGCACCCTTTTCACGGACGCGAAGATGGATTGAAAGCAAAGAAAAGCGTGTTTAGAGAATGACAAAGACGCTTCTATTTGAACGTGAACGTATTACAAAGTACAAGCTCTAACGACTGGATATTTATAACCAGGCAAACAACAAAGATGATGATGAAAAAAGAACGTTCGGGAAGGGGCCCGACTTTTCGTATCGATTACGGAAGCAGTCTGGCTCAAACAACATTACAAAACTGAAGTGTGAGTAACCGTTGAAGAAAACAATTTCACAATTTGTAATTGGCGTGCTCAGATGTCTCGAGGAATCATCGCCAAACCCCCAGGGAGTGGCTAACATAAGAGGTGTCAGACAACACACATCATAGCGGCAGAGTTATCGACAGTCGATTTTTACCTTCTTTCTTGCTGTGTGTGCGCTTTGGCGAGGGAGCCAGCCTGTGCGAGACGACGAGAGACACGCGCTCTTTCCACTGAAAAATTGACGCAAAATCGCTCCTCGTCGATTTCGACCAATTTTCGTAATGTCAATTTTCGAACACATGGCAGAATCAAATTTATTGCTATCACAACTTTATAAAAACCAAACACTAATTACTTAATTAACGAAATGCTGTTCTGTTTTAAGATTCAACCGAAAAATTGAAAATCGTAAAGCAAAAAAAATAAAATTCGAGACACAGCTCAGAATTTTGATTAGATTTTAATCACACACTAGACCTGTTACGAGGACAAAGTTCGAGAGACAGCCTACAGACTATTTACAGGAATCGGTTGCATCGAGAAGCAGAGGCAATTAAGCGTCTCTAAGCACTGACTCTAGCTAATGTACACCTATTTACACACTTTTTTCATGCACTACTAAAGTCGGCATTTTAAAAGAAGGCATTTTTTTGCGGTTTTTCTGCACATCTTTTTTGAGATTTTTTTTCTCGTTTTTCGCTTTGAAAGGAAAAGGAAATCGAAAAGACAGGTTGGGGACTACACATAATATTTACAGGGTGCTATTTACAAGTTTTAAATTTACAATAGGCAGCTTGGTATTTCAGAGACCAGCAAATTCATCCAAGGCCTTGGTGGTGAGTCCATTAAAGTCGACAATCTTCTCCTCGAGGCCGCCGCCATTGATCGTGGCATGCATGGCATCGAGCTTGGTGCGAAGTCCGGTCAGGGTGGCCTTGGCCGTGGACCAGGAGGTCGGACGCTCGGCACGGGTCATGTACAGCCAGGCGAAGCCGAATTCGATGAGATGGAGGGCGAGTTTGCGCATCTCGATGAAGGCTTGCTTGAGGCGGAAATCGACGGTCTTGCACATGTCTTTCGTGATTTGACGATTGGCTTTCAGGTTGAAGCGGGTGGCATGGGCAAGGCTCGCGATTTCGCTGTATTCCGCGGCGATGACGTTGTTGAGGGAGTCCGGGATGATGGCCGTGAGGGGATCAGTGGCACCAGGGGTGAGGGGTTGACCGGTTTTCCAGAGATAGGAGATGGCACAGGATTTGCACTCGATGGTGTGGTGGTTGGTTGCGTTTTGGAGAAGTTCGCCGCAGGGGCACTTGCGGAAGGTGGAGGGGCTTTGGCGAGCAAGATCGATGAGATCTGAAAGGAATTGAACGGTGAGAATGGTATTTATTGGCGTTGTGTTCTGAATGTCAAGAATGCGACCACACACGTTGAAAGAGTTGGCATTGTGTCCCGAACGTAAAAAAACTTACATTGCTTCTCAAACTTCTCCTCCCACGCAGCCAATTGTCCACAGCTAAGCGGGAAGTGCGGCTGACGCTGGCATCGAGCACAGAAGCAAATCGAGCACTTGGCACACTTGACAGTACCGTAGGTCGGCTTCGACTCGACGGCAGCCAGATCATGGCAGTGCGGGCATTCGACGACGCTCTTTCCAGAGGCGACAGTCTCAGCCATGAAGGCAAAACGCATGTAATACTGGACCAACGGCAGGGGAACCAGCGTCGGCAACACGTCCAAACGGATGTGTGCCTTGCAGCTGGTGTGAAGGCACGTCAACGGATACGCGGATTTGCGCACAATCGCGGCAGTGAGCTCAGTGCGAAGGCAGTGACGGCAGAACCGGTGGCCACAGCCCTCCAGGATGTGGAGGTCGTCGCCATCGGCTTCGGCACAGAAATCGCAACCGGTATCGAAATCCGGAACGACTTCCAGCTCATCCATCTGGATGGCATCGTCATCGGCGACGGTAGATTCGGCATCAGAGTCGATGAAGTCGTCCATGTCAACGACGACGAATTCGAGGTCCTCATCGTCATCAGGTTCGGATTCACTGTTGCGATGCGGGACATCTACGACGATGGCTTCGACCGTCGGGGCAGCTACAGCCTCATCGGCGAGAATCTTGTAATCGCCGCAGGGCTCGACGGTTGTAGCCAGCTGATGCGCATGATATACGGCATTGAGAGAGGTGAGGTCGGCGCGACTCTTGCGGCCAGCACGCGAGTTAATGTACATTTTTTGTGACTTTTCAGCGACACGATCGACGAAATCGGAAGCCGAGTTGAAAGTCTTGTCCCTGATGTACTCGACCAGGTAAGCCGGACGAGGGAATGACCCGTTCAGGAGAACCCTGGAATGAAATGTTAAGTTAAGAGGTTAGAAGGCGTTCAACATACCGTAGTTTCCCGTCCTTGCTTCCCAACTTCTCCACAACGACGACCAACGCAATCTTGCTGGCATGCTCGTCCAGACGCAGCGTCAAGTCCACCACGCACCGCGTCTTTTCAGTGTCCAACCAGCGGAATCGGAGTTCCGGGAAGGCGGCCAGCTTCTCAAAGTTGGCCGTGAAGTCCTTCGGGACACCGACTTGGTTCGCGTTGATTTCGAGCTCATCAAAGAAAGACTCCTTGCACAGGGCGTGCTGATCGACAGAGCTTTCGAGGCTTTCATCGATGATAGAAGAGGAATCAGACTCGGCGCATTCTGATCCCATTTCGATGGTTTCGATCGACTTCGGCTGGATAACCACCGGAGCAGTCGAGTTTTCGGTGATGAAGTCGCCGAGTGAGAAGTTGCGTTCGCGAGGCGCACGATACAGCGCAGCCATGGAGGCTGTCATGTCGGTGTCTTCCTCGGCATCGGCATGCATCGAAGATTCAAGATCGAAATCTTCATTGTACTCCGTCGGACGCTTGGTCTTGAAGCTCTTTTCGCGGAAAGCCGACCCGCCAAGGAGCATCTGGACAGGCTGGACCTTCGAAAGGACATACTGCACAGTCGGCTTCGGGTTTTCAGTTTCAGTTTCCTCAGTCTTCTTCGCGAAAGCCAGCCTCTTCGAAGACCGCTTCTTGTCCTTCTTCGTCTGGCTCAACTGGTTCATCTTGATTCCACGGTGAGGGTTCTTGAAGCTCGTCGTCTCGACAGTGCCATCCTCATTCATGTCGTGATAGGCCGAAACCGTCGACGAACGCTGCATCCGAAGATACGTGTCAGCGCCAGCGACGGAGACGCTATCCGGCACGATGGAGTTGTCCTTGGCCATGAGATCAGCGGCGTCTTCGACGTCTTCCCAGCGGTACTTGCGGTTGAGCGAGTAGGCCACATCGAAGTTGAAGTCTTTGTTGAGTTCAGACATGAGTCGGGCACGACGCTTCTTGCTGAGGGTTTCATCGTTGAGGAGTTCCTTGTAGAAGACGGTCTTATCGCCCTCTTGCTTCAGGCCCTGGAGGAGGTAGCCATTGCGGCGGCCCTTGCCAGACTTGCGGGAGCCGACTTTGGGCTTTTCCTTGAGAAAGGCGAGATCGCTGAAAATGATAAGCTTTAATGATGCCTGTCAGCAAGGAAAGGCAAAACCAACCCTTCATCATTGGCAAGCTTGTTCGACCCCTTCACAGCAACGGCACGAAGAGCATGAGCGGCAACAGACGACATTCTTATTTCAAATGGGTAGTTTAAAAGTTGAAGTTGAAGTTGAAAATGTACAAAATTGAAGGTAGAGATGATAATATACACGGCTAGTTAAGATTTGATGAAGGATTTGGTACTTTTGGATGGGATTCTAAGAAGTTGTGGTGGTGGGAGGGTGGTGGTCGTCGTCGGGAAGGGAGAAGAAGAGGTTTTTACTTGACAAAGTTTTTCAAATCGGCCAGCGATTCTGAAAATACATCAATTTAATATGATTGAAAGTGGTTAGGGTTAGAAATCACGGGTCACGAAGCACGCGATGATGACTCGGAGCTGCTTCTGGTCAGTGGAACGACCTCTCGCTCAAAGGTGTGGGAAGACACACGTTCACGCGCACGAGACAGCCCCGAAAAAGCGGAACACGAGCCCCCATGTGATCAGCTGACTGGATCTGCGTCTTCACGCCTCGTGTGAGAAAGAAAAGGTGTCAGTCAGCTGGAAGTGGAATCGAATCGGTCACACGCATCTTTTTTTCCGCCGTCCTTCCAAAAATGGCACGGTTGTTGACGAAAAGATGGATGTGGATCAATTCGTCACAGAGTACAACCATCACTCCATCTTTTTGGGTACTGTCAGCTGAGCCCCGATGGCGGTCGGTCAGCCGTCGGATATGTCGATTTGAAACAACCACCGATTTTCCATATATACAGAGGGGGCTCTATCTTGCAGCCTTTTCCCTCCGCGCAGAGGCTGCAACCGCGCCAGTCTTACCCATGGGCGACCAGCACGATGACCGAAACGGTCAGTCAGCTGTAGAGGGGGCGGAGCGGCTTCGAGCCTTCCGCGTGACCATCGACAAGTCGTCGTCGTGGTCGTTGTTGTTTCTCCCCTTCGGACGGAGGAGGGCGGATGACCAAACAAGGGTGGTGCGGGCGGAGGTCCGTTCGAACATCTGGAAGTGCCGAAAAAGACAGCGCTCGCGGGAGGCTTTCGATTTCGATTTCGGCGCCGGGACCACATGATGTGGAAAGCACGGGACGTCGGCGTTTTTCGCGTCGATGGCACAATGTTTCATGGACAAAAGCCCTCGGACGGCTTTTATGTTGTGCCATGGTCATGGCGCCGGGAATAGACCGGGAAAGGTGGCCATGGGGCAGGTCAGATGACAAAGACAACATTATGAGTATGATTGAAAGGGTCCAAAACTAGCCATGAAATAGCCAAAAATGAGCTCAATGGTCCCGGAACTGTCCGATCTATGCGTTCTTTGTTTACTTTGAAAAAGTATAATCGCTTTTTGAGCAACGCTAATCTAACAAGCATACCTGTCGCGGCTGATAACTTCCTCCCTTTTCAATACGGGTCAAACAATGATAAAACGCGAAGCCAAAAACCAGACACAGTGGCGTCAACGTACAATGTCAAACCCAAGAACCCCAAAAAACCTAATTTAAAGAAAAACCCAAAAATAAGCCCTCAAAAACCACCCCGATCACGAATCTACCCTCTGGACCTCGAAACGCTGATTTCTGATCCTTAATGGATTCAGACAACAGCGTCTTTTATCGTCGGGTACAGCGCCAAACATGACTCACGTGCCTCAGGCATCCGGGTAAACACAGCGAGCAGCTGATCGTTCTTTAGACCGTCGAAGGAAACATGAAAAGCAAGCGTGAATGACATCACTTCCCGATCAGTTTGGCGCTTGCCTGCCAATTAACGTTCGAAAAGGGGATTGTTTTGGCCAAATGGCAACTTTTGGGCGCTCTGTGAACAAACAACAACAAGTCTTCGTCAATCGCAACCGGGAAAATAGGCACGAGGCACTGAAGTTCTAATCGCATTTGAAAAAAAGTCTCGTGAACATGAATGCCCTCAGGCGACTGATCAACGCATGACCATGTTGTCGGTTGGCAGGGTTGGTCTGAATCATCATATTCCAATTTGGAACACGCGCATAAAAAGGAACTCATAAAACAACGATTTGATCGCATGATACCCTGAGGGCATCGGCTGGGCTGTACTATCCGCAAACAGTCGGCTTGGCTGCAAGCATTCATTGGTCCGTATTATTAGGACCTGTGCTGGTGGTCGGAAAGCGTGAAAGGCCACAAATGTGTATACATCACACATTGGTCGGACGGAGTCGGAAAGGGTGGTGACTTTGGCCAAGCCAAAGAAAGATGGAAGCAGAAAAAACTGGAAAAAATAGTGATTGCGTCGTGGGGTCTGGACCGGTCCGGAGAAGAATCAGCGTGAAACTCTTGGAGGCAACATGAGGCTGGATTCATAGCACGAGGAAACAAACCGACTACAAGTTTCAACACATTCAAAAAACGCAATCACGAAATTGCTCAGGCTTTCGTGTCAAGACCCCCAAATGTTGTGTTTTGACCTTAAAACTGCTCTCTGGTGTGAGTAATTTTGTGATAAATCGCATGGTTAATGTTTAAAAATACATTTTCCAGAATCACCGCACGCATTGAATCATCACATGACCTCCCTTTAGACATTTTCACTTTCAACTTGGCCCTTTTTTCTCCCCATTGCAACAAAGAAGGGGTAAACAACAACATAAACAGTGTAGTGCGTGGTCGAGAGGCATCAAACGTCACAAAACAGATGCGAAACAGACCTCACGTGAGCTAGGAGTATTTAAAATGTACTTAAAATGTTCACTGGAACTTGGGAGGTCGCCCTTACGTAAACCAGCTCGGCCTAACCCAGGGGAGATTTCAAAAAACTGAAGACAGCTTTGTGCTTTTGCATCCAAACCCCTTCTGAAATTGAAAATGTTGTTCAAATGGGATAGGATGTAAGCGTTTTGCGTTTTGTCGAGAGGGAGAAGAGTAAGAGGTTTGTTTTTTGCATTTTATTGAAGCTCCGCCTACTTTTGGTGATGTTGTTCGTTCATCAAAAGCTCAAAAGCGTCAGTATGTATGTCGGCGGCTATCTATCTATTCAGCTGCATGTCGACGTCGTCGGGATAGGTCAGGCGATCGCGAGGAAGCAAAATAGGTGGTCAAAGATCTGCGCGAAGATGTCGATGACACGAAGGAGGGAGGGATACATAATTTGATTTGACCCGTCACGACACCCCGAAAAACAACTAAAAACAATGGCACGGCGGCGAGTAATGGCCGTGACGGCACGTAGGCGCAAAGAACGGGGCCAAATCTCGAGCGATTCTCGAGTGGGGGAATCGCAGCGGGGGATTATAGGGTGTTAAATTGGACACCTTTTGGGGTTTGTTTTTGGAACGATTCTAAGATTGCAGAAAAACGACTCAATGATGATGTACTTTGTAATTTGGACTTTCAAAAGTTACAAAACACCCAATTTAAGCCCGCACAAACTGTACGCTTTCAGCTTTCAAACTGATTTTTGTTAAACTTGAACAGGAACAGAAATAAAAATAGCAAACGTAAACAATTCCTGTTTTTTCTCACGCGTCCAAGTCGAATCAGACTTCCCGACGCCGTCAGCCGTTTTTTCACGTAATCGTAATCAGCTGCTCTGAACCCCGCCTATTCGATCCCGACACTGCCGGCCGTTTTCCTAATCAAAAATATAAAAACCAACCTTTGCTCCTCGCCAGTTTCCGCCAGCCGTGTGACCGCACAAAAAATAGCTGTCCTCGAAACCGTACTACTTATTTTATGTCCACACTTGCCCGTCTGCAAAGACAACGACTCCTTGCCCTTTTACGAGAGCATAGCTGTTTTTTATCATCCCAAAAAAGCCGACGACGACAACCGACTCCTCGCAGTGAAAATGGGGCGAAAACTCGTCTCCAACCAACAAAATACGTGCATCAGGCATTTTCCGTCTACTTTAGGACCGATTTTTTGCAAGTTTCTGTTTAAAAAAAGTTGAAAGATGAATCGCAGACCCGACTAAAACTGGGTGTAAACGACCACTTTCTGTGTCACAATCACAATGTGATACTGTGAAGTGAAATGATGGGTCGTTATTATCGGTGAAGACAGTTTGATGGGGGCACTGATACATGGACTTCTATCTTGTGTCTAATGGAACAGGAACCCTAATTTGGGGGTGCGCAAGTGTTGGCCATGTGAACCAAGGCCATAGGGCAAACTATTTGCAACTTTTTATGTCTAAAAGTAAACCATTTCAAACCCAAAAATCGGTAAATCGATGCAAAGTCGTGGCGAGACCGACGCGCTCGAGTAAAGAACATGCAGCTGTTGTGTTTTTTAGTTTAGTTTTTCGGGTGTAAATAAAAAGGACGCCGTGTGCAGAACGACAGAACGACAAACTGTGATGTTCTTTCACGTGATGAAGTTTCAGGCGGACAGGAAATAGGCGCAAGATAAAGCATACTTATGACATTGGATGGTTTTTGAGGGTTAGAAGTTGGAAGTTGGATTTGAAGGGGACGGGGAAAGGAATCTGTTGATTTTATGGAGTTTGAGAAGGGGTAAACAAACTTTTTTTGTTGTTGTGGTGGTTTGGGTGGTGGAATCTGAAAGTTGAAGGCTGTCAATACGAGATTTGGTTAGAAAAACGCGAGGATTCACAAATTTGGGGGAGTTAGCACGTTGGAGGAAGCGAGTTCGAGGTCTTTCGCGCTTCACACGTCTTGGAAAGTTTCAGAACAAAACAAAAACAAGCTCCATTGTTTCCCCTGAGGGCCTTCGTCGCCCGATCTGACCTGACCTGACGTGACAGGTTGGTGGTAGTGAGGTCACTGGAGCGAATGTGAAACCAGAAGTGGTTGCAAAGGGGGGTAAAGGAGCGAGGAAAAAAGGGGGACGAGCTTTGGTAGAGTGTTGGTTGCTCGGGGGCCTCGGGAGACCGGGGCCGAGCTTCTGCGTGCAGGGGTCGTTTTCGGACGGACCTTTGGACTGGCGGACGGCTTCAAGCCGAGAGGCGGACCGCCCACTTTCGGGCCGTCCACAACACTGCCAGCTCTCTGGTCGCTCTCGCTTCATTCACTCTTTGCCCTGGGGTGCTTCGGGAAACAACGCAACGCTCGCGCCGACGCACGCGCAACACAACGGTGGAACATGTGATCAGCTGACGACGACGACGACTGCCCGCTGGCGGTGCAGATTCAGGGCGAACAGACTTTTTGCACAGGACAGGATGCAGGAGCACGAGGATGGTTACGGGCACGGGGTAGAGTGTGGCACAATGGCGGATCAATCGGAACGGTTTTTGGAAGCGATAGACTGTTAGAAATGTGAAAATGGAAGTGCGTGGGAGATGGACATGGTCAGTGGTTTGTTTTCTGGCTAATTGTTGCGCAAATGGACTACGGTCAAGGGACAATGCACATCTGGGGGCTGGCTCATGGTCAAATTTGACCAGATTGGATGATTTATAATTCCACTGGGGCATCATAATTTTGATGAAAGCTATGGCTATTGTTGAATTTGCATATGGGGTGAGTGCGCACACGCGCGCACTGGGACTGTTGCGCAAATGAAAAGCAATTATTGAAATTTGACAAAGTTTTCGCAATTTCAATCACTTTACAAGATTTTAAATTGATTAAAAAAGTTTTTGAAAGTTTTTGAAACATTGAAATACTCGAAAAATGATTTCTACACGTCAAAACTTGCATTTTTCTCATTTCAGCCTCAAAACTGTGCAAAACAGCCATTAAAATTCAATCAAAAACCAACTTCCTCATCCCACTTTCAATCAAAATCCTCATAAACAACCCCATTATGCGCGATCGTTGTTCGACGGTCCATTTGGCCTCCCCTTCAATGTCGCGGCCCACGATGTCTTGGACATCGACGTCGTCAGCGCCGTGGTGCTACCTGGTACTGGACTCCGCTCTCGTGGGTCTCAGCTGTTCTCTGCGGTATGCTTTTTGATATCGAGTTGTTTTTGCTGTGTCCAGAATACACCTGCCTGCTGATTGCATCCATGGACCATGCCTCTGCACCGCCACCCATGGGGGGTCCTGGCCCATAGATGCAACCAACCAGTGTACCATCATTCATTTTTCAATGAAAAGTATACAAAAAAGTTTACTGTTTACACAACCTGGACGGCAAATAAGTGTTTATCTATCTATAGCTTTTTGGAAAATGACCAAAAAAGTCAGAAACTTTTTTATTTTTAGAAAAATTGTTATTTTCAATTCAATGAAAGAAAACAATACGACTTTTGCTGCTGCTTAATTGATTAGATTTGCAAAAGTCAGAAGCTGCCCAAATGCGGAAGATAAACAATCGACGCAACGGAGCGCACCAAAACAACAACCGTCTGTCTGACGAGGGTAGTTTGTTTCGCCAAATCCGCAATTTCGCCAAAAATATACAACCAATTTTAAAAGTTAATCATCATCCGAATCTCCACAATGACAAAGCGGAGCCCCAAATTTCGGTAGCGAACCAAACTCGCCGATCCATGAAGAAAAGCGTTTCCATCGGTCGGTAATTTTCGATTTTTCGAAACACAAACCTTGGAAAACCCCGATTTCGGACGCCATAAAGCTTTTTAAGGTCACTCAGGCTGTCAACATTGCGCCATTTCGATTTATGTGACGACTGATTTACGTGGACTCGCCTTGCATGCAACGAACAACATTTGAAATGCACCCAAAGCACTTACTTGGTCGCTTTGGTATGCGTATTTCCTAACAAATGTGATTCATTAAAGCTATTATTGCACAAGATTATGACCCATTTGGCAATATTGTCACAGGGTTGTCAATATAAAGGGTCTCGGAATTCACGTGAATTGTAAAGTGCATCCAGAGTGCGATTCAAAACACATAAAGCCATTGTTACCAGCTTGCAATTTTGCACTTTTTCTTAAAGAATGTCCAAAAATGTGTGTTTTGCAAGGTTGGCTAAAATGGTGTCATCTGTCCTTCTTTTTCCATGATCGCTATGGCAAAGCACTATGTACGTTTTGTACGGAGGGTCATTGCAAGCTTTTACGACCTATCATTACAGCTTGCTAGATTGGCTTGAAGACCCTTTGTGGCGTGCCGGAACTGAGCTCATAGATGGATGACTTATGACCGCGGGGACATAGTGGCATTGGGTCATAAGACGATAATGGCCTTCGATATGCGCGCTTAAATGGATACCAGAGGGATAAATCTATTTGAACATGCCGACAGTTGTAAATACATCGGGTTCAAATATGTTGAAAACAAGCCAAGAGGCAAACTTTATCTTGCCAGACGGGTGAAGAATGTTTTTTGAGGGTTGCTGACAATTTGTGAACGTAACAGCGGTGGAGATGAATTGAAAACAAGGTTTATGCTTCAGTTAATTGGTTTTTAAGCGTAAAGGCATACTTTTCTGACAAAAGTGTGCCAAATTTTAAGCAAAAGCATTCGCGCCAAGACCAAATTTCATTTAAAATCGAATTTTCTAATCGAAAAACTTCACATTTCTCACTTTTCGCAACTTTTGACATTCGTGGTTCTTGAACAACCGTCAGATGACGCAAGTTAGGTTTTTCGCCCCATCGAAGACGGGTTGTGTCACAAGGAACAAACAGCTGGAAAACGATGGCAGACGCTGCTCTTTTTTCAAATTTTTTAACAGACGTGGAAAGATGCAAGGTTCTCGCCATCTCGCCAGCTGGGAGAAGGGTCGGGACTTTATGTTTCCTTCAAAACGTGAAAAAAACAACAACAAAGACAGCGAGAGAGAGCAAGCGAGATCAATGGGCGGATTTACGGATGGACAAAGCAAAGGAGGCAGTTCGACTTTGACAGCTTTGAGTATGGCTTAAAGTTAAGGAAGTGGATTCAAAATAACGAAAAACAACAACAAAAAGTTTTTTGAATGTGCAGACAGCATTGATTGGGATGAGATGGCTTTTTGCCGGCTTGGAAACGAAATAACATTAACGAAAAGTTGCCTAACAAGATCCACATGCTTCTGGACTGCGTTTCTCGAATTGGAAGTCGTTCGTCGTTCGCAATCAGTAAACTTTCGCTTTCGGGTGCCGCTAACGACAATGCCAATATACAAGCAAGAACGGGATTTTCGGGACGGCTGCCTCGAAGAGTCGAAACATAAGCATTCGACAATTGCAATGGCTTTCTGCGCGCGGAAGAAACGGAACGTTGGTGTTTCTGGCCTGGCTTGGCTTTTCTTACATATGTACATATGTTTCGGGCTTTGCTATTGGTACATAGTAAGCAGAAGCAGTGAAAAGCTGACACTATAGAAGCGTGCAACGATCAAAGCTCAGCGAAGAAGCGAATTCACGGAAGCAATGACCACCTTTTGGGGCCGCAGGTAGCCAGATGGACACAGAATACGAGCTGGCTTAGCGGCAGGAGGTCAAAACGGTGGCCATAGATGGGAAGCGGCTTTTGCTTTGACGCTGCGCGAAGGGTGGTTTCGGTGATTTGCACGTGCGCGTGACGATTTGGGAACTGGATGTCGGTGGGCTTTGACTAATGTACATGGTAGTGCGATCACATTATGCATGTCCAGAGGCATGACAAGTCGATTCCGGATGGTCTGGCTTTCCCAGCCCAATCGCAAAGTGAAAGGAAAACAAATTTTGTTTCAAAGCGTCTCGCTTTTTCGATTTTCACATATTTTCGTTTTCGCAAAGCGAAGCAAAGCAAGGTTCGAGTCAGCGAAAAGCAAAAGCAATAGCATAACCGAAAATAGGCACACATTTCGGAATGAATTTCACCACCCGTCTTTGCGAAAACAGTCAGAAGTGAGCCATGGTTGGAATTCTGGGAACACTTCTGACTTCAATTGTAACTATAGACCCACCGGGAGAAACTCTAGACGCCAAACGGGTGCCATTAGCATAGTGCCGTTTACCCATGTTTTTCCATTCTCGGCTCCGCAGGACCTAGGATGGCCCGCCTGCAGTCTCGCCAATGACGACGTTCGGGGTAGTGCTGGGCCTCGGTTTGCAGGCTGTGTTCATCCTCCTGTTGATCAGCTTCATCGTCATAACCTGCAAGAAGAAGGGCGCCGGCAACAACACGACGACTGCCGGCGGTCGGAAGGCAGCCTCGATACCGCACAAGAGTCGTCAATGTAACCAGAACTCGGGCTTATTGAATGATGACCCCGATTTGAGGAGCAATGCGTGAGTACATTGGCACTTAATGATGAAATGAGGCATCAAACATCATTGGGAGTGTTTTAGTAACGTGAAAATCCCTGCTACATCGCCAACTAGCGGCGATCAAGCTCCAGCTGCCGGTGGGAATACGAACACTGATCATCAGCAACCAAGGACCGATCTAAATTCAAACTTTACAAGCCCATTGCTGCCACCAGAAGGTGGTGCTGAAGCAGCCACACAAACAGGCACCGGAACCGATGGAAGTAAAAACGTAAATGCAGATGGACAGACTCCAAGTAAGGCGAATCAGCCGGCACCAGGAGCGCCAGGAGCACCGGGATCGAAGGAACAGGCCACGAAACCGAGGACGGCATTGCCAACACCTACTACGCCGCCAGAACAACCTGCAGCGTGATTATTGACTTTGACTTTTTTGGTAAAATTGCTAACTTTGAGGTTTAAACTTGAGTATTATGGGCAAATAGACATTTCTGCACACTTTTTTCAGCTTACTCGACCTTTGTTTTTACAAAATTTAAATAAAACTTGAACGTTTTGCATGTTATTGCATCAATCTGCATTTTTTTAAGTACCTTTACTCATTTGGTACATTTTTTTCAAGAAAAATGTGGCAAAACTTAATTTTATATTGCTTTTGTTGAAGACCAAGCAAATCTTTTTGTAAAATTTAGTAGTTTATTTCACCCCAAAACCCATTTTGCACAATATCACGTCCACAACAACCTCCAAAACCAAACTGTTTATTCAAAACCTCGACAAGATCAACCTCGCGCGACCGCTTTATAGAAAGAAAAATTCTCCAAAACTCTAGCATACATAGTCTCCATTGCATCGGGTGTCGCCCGCCGTCTTCTTCATTTCGGGCTGTCTTTTAAATGTTCCCATATTTACAGATCGGCGACGCCTAGAGCTCGTCCAATGCGCGTCAACCCTGAAATTGCATACATTTTGAATAAATAATGATCTGTTTTTCGGTCACTCATCGTCGGACTTGGGCTATTTTCCAATCCATCTATAGACAGGGAACTGTTGGAAAAAATTTACTCACCTTTTTGGAGGCCGTCTTCGTCGTAACTGCTGAAAACGATGCGGAACCAGCCGGGGACAGGCATCTTTAGCGATTTCCCTCGAACGAACAACACTTTCTGTTCAAAGAATTTGAGTTGCAAGCGTTCTTCGGCTTCGAAGGTTTTGGAATCCAAGAAGCTGCCAAAGTTGATGAAAATGAAAAAACCAGCTCGCGGGGTCACCCATGTTATGTCTTTTCCGGTTTTTTGTTTCACCGATTCCAACCAAGTGACGACTTTGTCACGGAATAGCCGCAGGCGACGGTTGCTTTCGGGAAGGAACACATTGCGGACCCAGTCTTTGTCGCCGACGAGTTCGCGAACGATGAATTCGGTCGTGGCATTGGGGCCCTGGTACATGAGGAAGCGTCGAGTGGCGGCGAGGACGTCGACGTTCGGGGTGTACATGACTGCCGTCCGAAGGCCAGGGAGGGAGAAGTTCTTGCTGAGACCAGACATCCAGACGAGTTTATCACGGTCGAGACTTGGGTCATTGTCGAAGAGGCGGATGGCGGATTCGAAGGGGGTGCCTTCAATGGGGTCATAGACGGACAAGTCGTAGATTTCGTCGAGAATTACGAAAAGATTGTGTTCTTTGACGGCCCAGTCAACAATTGGCTTCAATTCTTCAAGAGTGAAATAACCAGCATCAGGATTGCGTGGATTGACGAGCAAGATGGCACGGACATTTTTCCCTCGAAGTCGGGCTGCTTGATAAGCGTCTTCGAAGCGTTCAACTTTCAATTCGAAACCATTGGCCGTAATAGTCGAAACCTCGCCGATCTCAATCAAACCCCGGTCGGAGAAGTCATTCGGGAAACGGTGATAAAACGGTGAATGGGTCAACATAACATCGCCTTCATCGAAGAGAATCTGGCCCAACAAGTCGCAAACCATAGTCGTTCCAGCAATGGCCAACAGTTGCCCTGGCTGGACGGGATTCTTGAGCCCGGGGGTTGTGAACTCATTGATAATGTCGGCGAAGACGCGTTTCGTCTCCGGAGTGCCGCCAGGGGTCGTATAGAAGTTTAACTCTGTCCTGTCGAATTTGTTCCAATCGATGGAGTTGAATTTTTCGACGACGAGGTCAAGGCTTAGAATGTTGTCGGCAGATGAGAAGTCCAAATGGCCCTGCAAATACGGTATTATTTCTCAACATTGTCATAAAACGGCAAAAAAACATACCTCTGGGTTCTTTTCAGCATGAAAAGGGTCAGAAGCTTTCAAAACATTAATCTCATTGATGCCATACTGAATCATAAGCCCCTTTCGACATCTTTCGGACAGGGAATGTTTGCCATTTGAAATGAGACGAAGTGTTTCGGCACGGAATTTGGGGGCTTGTAAAGCGCTCAGGACGTTTGATAAGTGGTACATGACTGGAAAGAAGCCAAATTATAACACTTTTTGTTTAAGTTAGTCAAACCATTTCCATAAAGATCGGTTAACACGTTCATTTAAGTCAGTAAAATCAGTTAAGAAGTCAGTTTAAGGTCCTATGGGGTTATGAACGGCACAAAAGACAAACATTCTACGCAAATTTGGGTTACAAAACGCATTCCCAGACACCTAGAATCCCCATAAAACTTGAACTTCACACCTATAACAAAGTCCATCTGATCAGATCAACCTTTCTCGATGTAATGACTAGAATCCGAACCCTTTCTACCAATGGATACCCCCCGTGCGACCATGGCCCCTTTTATACGCCGTAGGGGCGTCACGATGTCGTCAGATTTACGCCGACGCTGCTATCAACCCCCTTTCTTTGTGTTTCCCACTGATTGTCCGTCATGGAGCTACCCCCATCAGAAAGTCGGAGATGGCGGCGATGGAACCACACAATCTCCACATGTCGACCAAGACGGTCTGGGGTTTCCCGTGTTTTTGGTCTCTGAAGACTTGGCTTGGGAAAATGGAGCGAAAGGCAAGTTAGAAATCGAAAAACAGTGTTAAAGAACGATGAAATCGGAAGTCATGTGTGCAAAGAAGGATCAACATTGATGGAAATGTGCTTACTTTTGTGGTTTTGGCTGCGATGGTGATGATGATGAGATCGAACAACAAAATAGACGGCGTGTTTTTTGAAAATAGTTGTTGTAAACATTTGAGATTTTAAGGAACTTGAAATTGCAAACTTAAACTTTAAGAAAAAATTACAGCAGAACATCAGTCATTCCACTCAAAAGTTGCATCCGTCAAAACAAAGTCGTTGCAAACCCCTCCCCCCAATGGTCACTGAGTGCTCGACAATCACAACCAGCGACCCAAACAACTCGAACTTTTATTATTTATGTCTAATCTCTGCGTATACTTTTTGATCTTGATGGAACTGTCCACAATACCTTCAATTTCCACATCAGCTGTTTTACTGTTTTATGGCCAAATTGTCCTTGACGCCCTTTCGTTCACACTTTTATGACTAACATTCAACCTTAACCTTTTCCAATCACAGCTGATGCAACGTAGACCACATTTTACATCACTGACGTAGTCAGTTCGAGCACGAATGTATTTTGTTCACGTGTTTTCGTTTTCTTTTTTGTTTGATCGAAAGGGGGGCATGAGATTGTGCTTATTCGTTGAAGCCTTTATTTGATCGGTTTTCGATAGTGGCATGCAAGTGATGAAATATGTAAGCGGAACCGAAAGTGGGCACATGGTTCTACATTCAAGAATGTTATATTTAACTTTTATTGAACACCTTTAACTGAATAAACGTACTCTTTATCTCGCTGTTAAACTTTTTCATAAGTTTTTTTTTTTAAATAAACAAAATTTTTTTTAACATTTATTAGAATTTTGACAAAAATTGTCTAAGTTTCAATCAACATGATAGCCCAGGGCAGTGCTCATCCGCCGCAAACCTTCTTCGATCTCCTCCCAATGCCGGCATGAGAATACGATGCGGAACCAGCCTGGAATGTTCATCGACAAAGAGTGACCTCTGACGATAAGGACATTGTTTTCGACGAATTTCGTTTGAAGATTCTTTTCTTCGGCGAATGTTTTGGCAGGAAGGAACTAAAACGCCATCATGAACATTATTACCTCTCAAAAGGCAATACAAACCTCGCTAAAGTCGATCATAATAAAAAACCCAGCGCGTGGCTTAATCCATCGCAAATCTTTCCCAGAAACCTTTTTCAACTTCTGAAGAAAAGCAATCGTGTTGTCTCTTGCGTTTTTGAGTCGCCCCCATGCTTCAGGAAGAAAGACATCTCTGACCCATGTTTTGTCTCCGATGATTTCACGAATGATGAATTCTGTCGTCGCATTGGGGCCTTGGTACATTAGAAAACGCTTTGTAGCGTTGAGAACCTTCAGATTTGGGGTGTACATGACAGCGGTTCGGAGGCCAGGGAGGGAAAAGTTCTTACTGACACCACTCATCCAGATAAGTTTATCACGATCAAGGCTGGGGTCATTGTCGAAGAGACGGATTGCGGATTCGAAGGGGTTGCCTTCGATGGGGTCATAGACGGAAAGGTCGTAGATTTCGTCGAGAATCACAAAAAGATTCTGCCTGGAAAGTATAAATTAGCAAAATAAAGGCTGTTACACATACTCTTTGACAGCCCAATCAACAATCGGCTTAATCTCATCCAATCCAAAGTAGCCTCCATCTGGGTTACTTGGATTCACAAGCAAAATTGCTTTCACCTTTCTACCATCTTCCACAGCATTGTAATAAACCTCCTTGTACAATGCCAAATCCAAAACGACATCAGTACTGCCGGCTCGAAGCGTTGGCACATCCCGAATATCGACCAATCCACGATCCGAGAAGTCATTCCAAAATCGGTGATAGAATGGCGAGTGTGCAATGAGGACGTCATCTTCGTCGAAGAGGACTTGTCCCAGCAAATCCAAGATCATAGTAGTTCCAGATACTACAGCCAGGTGATCAGGATTGATGGGGTTCTTCAACTTATGACCTCCCAACGTGAATTCAGTAATCAGATCAGCGAAGACTTGTCGAGTTTCCAGTAATCCACCGGGGCGAGTGTAAAACAGAAGTTGGTCATCATAGAAGTTTGACCAATCAATGGATCGGAATTTTTGAAGCACAATGTCACGGGTCAGAACGTTGTCGGCACAGGAGAGGCGGACATAGCCCTAAAAGTGGCTTTTATATAAAGGATTAGGTAATGTGCGTGTTTTGGCATAGTTTTTTTTTGTTATCCTGTAAAAGATATTAGTGAGGGCGCATGCCGAAAGGAAGTAGTTCGCGAACTTTCTATTGCGCAAGTTTCTCACCAAAGGGCGCCAAATTAGAGCTAAAGAACGTGTGCGCATGTCTCCAAGGCCAGGATGTGCACACACACACCGCACAGTGCGTTTTTTAGCTTGAGTTTTGTGTTTAGGGGAGGTCCCCGAAACGAAAGTGCGCACGCGCCCCGGAATTTTGAATTCTCAAATTCTCGAAAACTACTGCATAATTTTGAATCCGGTTTGTTTCATCAGATGCAGAAAGAGATAAGGATTCTAGAATATATATATTATAAACGACTTTGACGTTATTTCGAATGCTTTTTTCACCTATAAAATTTGCAATAATACTAAGTTGGAAATAACTTCTGGCAAAACTTGTGAATTCCATTTTTTTTGTATTCAGCGTGTTCTGCGTAATCGACTTCATGATTCGCATAACACAGAATTGAGAAAAAAATATTCATTTTTCTAAAAAAATCGTTAACGTTTTGACGAAATTAGAAAACGTTAATTTATATATTTTTATCCGACTTGAAGACGTCAGTCATATTCGAATAGCTTCTAACTGTCCCATTCTATGTCCTGACAAAAATTGGGCGAATTTGGAAGCGTTTAAAAAAGTTTTGTCGGGTTTCTGCTGAGCGGATCTTGAGACCCTGCCGGCGGCGGTGTCAAATTTGAAAACAAGGATTCCGCTCAATTTCCGTCTGATTTTCTTTCATTTGCGCTTCCAAACGATTGAGTTAGTTAAATGGGAGCTTCAGATTAAACGAGCGAGGCATATACCGAGCTTTGGTAGCAAATCTACAATCATAAACTGTGTTGAGCCCCTCAATCGGGTTTCAGCGCCTAACTAACATTTTTTTCAGTAATCTAGCTTATAGGAATTATAAAACAGCTAACAGTGATTGACTAGGAACAAAGAAAACGAGAAAACATAATGCCGTTTTTACGTAATATCAAAAACAAAATAGTCGTAGTCTTTAATTTGTAAACGTAGCGCTTTATTTTTTGCGAAAGGGTTAGTCTTTTTATGGATTGATTATTCGTATTAATATCAATCTTTCACGAAAAGGGATTTCAAATTTTTTGACGCAGTAGCTTTTATTTACACTTTAAAAAGTTTGACAAGGTGCGCACGCGCTCGGAGGCAGGGCCCACACCTATCCACAAAAAAAACGCACTGTGACACCGTATCTGCTCTGCGTCTTACCATACACCGGAGCACACTTCAAATCATTGGGATAAGCTTAGCTAATGAACAATAAGCACTATATAAACAAATAAATGAAGCGGATTTGGGTATTATGCATTTACCATAACGAAAAACTACATCACAAAAAAATATGCTTCACCTTCGTATGCCAATTGGGCATAACTTTACATGTGGAGTTGCAACTGATAATGCATACGAAGGACTACTCCACATGTATATCCGACATTACTCGAAGTTTGAACAAAAAATCCCGGGTCTGACAGCCCAGCGATTGGCTCTGCCGTTGATGATGCAGCAAAAAATGAAGGCCATATCTAGCGCCGTGAATATCCACGGCGTCACAAATGACGTTACCGCATTTATGAATGCTATAACTTCAAAACGTAAGTAGTCAATTTTTTGTTATTTATTTTGACTGGTTCTTACTTTTTTCAGTTTGTAATAAAAGTTTGTTTTTAGATTCACGAACGCTCTACAAAACACAAAGAATAATCTTACAGTTTCTGCAGAGCACGGTAGACAAGTTGTACGCTGGAACCAGCAGAACTTCAACAGGAAAAACGTGCTACCTGTACAACGTGAAAGGCGTAGCAAAGCCGTTAAAATTAGCACCGGCTAAACATCTTAGCCCGGTAAACCCAACGTTTGAAGATGGAAGAAGGGTACGAAAGATTATCACCGCTTATTTTTAATTGAATATGTGTAATGTGTATATATTGTTGATTTTTTGTTATTGTTTGTCGAAAAATTGTTATTTTGTTGTCGCAAAACTTTATTTTGTAGAAAAATGTTTAAATGAAAACAAAAGCAGTGTAAAAATTTTATTATTTTTGTTACCGTCAACATTTAAATTTGTTAAACTTGATTTCACCAACCTTTGGCTGCAACTGCTTATGGTACGGCTTCAAACCAAACAGAACATTCAGCTCATCGACTTCATTTTGAACAGCCAAACCGCGCACACACCGATCGGAAAGCGACATTTCTACAAATACTACCAGATGGCAACAAATAGTGGAAGAAAGTGACTTCTGTTATCAGTATTTTGCGGTCATTATTTTGATGCCCCATAAAAAGTATTGACGGACAATCGGAACATGGGTTGTTTCGCCCCTTTTACGATCAAAAAGACCGAATGATGCTCGTTTTATGACCGATTGCATAATGACTTCCATTCTTTGGACGTGTATGTATGTAGGCAATAAAGTCAACAAAGGTGTCAATAAACCCGTGTTTATTTGGATCTCATCTGGCAAGGAAAAAGTAGTTGAAAGTTTAGAAGTCAAAAGATGGCAAGTTTACAGTTACAAATTAAGCAGGACGTTCCTTTGTCCATTTGATCAAGGTCGCCGGTGAGCGGAACAAGAAGACCAAATTAGCATAGAGGGCTTCTTCCAGATCGAATCGGCTAACATCTCGTACGAAGAAGATTTTGTGGCACAGGTCGAGAATGCGGTCGACGTTGGGTAGCTCTTCAAACATGATGGCCTTCATGGAGTCGATGACGAAGCCGCGAATGTATTGACCGAGGAGGAAAACGATAGAGATGTAGAGACCAAGAATGCCGCCACCAGTGATGATGCTGAAGGATTTTGGGAAGACCTGGAAGGGATGATTTGAAATTTGATTGAGGTTGGTGGGCTTACTTTATCAACAAAACCATAGAAAACAAGTTTGTCACGAATCACTGGCTCTGTCTTCCGGATGGGGTCATACATTCTGTCGATCATTTTCAACCGCCAATATTCAACTCCATTGGTTGAAACAAGTTCGAGTTGGACGTCGACGAAGGTGGATTCGATGGGTTCGGATGAGCCTTTGAGGTGTTCTGATAGAAGGGCATTGACATGGTCGGATTTGCCTTCGCCGGGGACTTTGACCATGGACGGGAAGAGGTCGGGGATTAGGCTGAAAGTGGTTTTTGTTAGGTTTAAGCCCCGAAAAAGAGGTGCTTACATTGGCCCAGTCGATACGCCATTGATCATGGCAATAAACTGCTGCCGAATAGGGTCACCGGCACCAATTTCGATTACTCGGTTGTCTTCGACTGTACCATACTGAAGTTCTTCATTTGGGGCTCTAAAAAGTTTTTGTTTTCGCCAATCCTTTTTGTTTTGGAAATATTTACCTTTTGAAATTCCACTCAAACTGCATACTCATCGGCAATGTGCTGTTCAACTTCTCAATCATGTACTCTCTCGCCGGCGGTGAAATCTGCCACTTCGAAGCACTATTTCCATTAATCGTTGCCTTCACAATATCCTCATTTGTATAATCAGCAATGTAAGACAAAGCTGTCTTGCTCATTCGATAAGTGTACCACAATTGATCATACTCGTCATCGCTCAAGTGCTGGATATCGCCCAACTGTGCCGTCGAATCAAACAACGGCTGATAGCCAGCTATCGTTAATCGGCATGTGCATTCTACCGGTATCGACCGAATGCCGACAGTGTTAGCCATCGAAAACAGGACTAATGGGAACCAAATGATTAAAATGATCAAAAACAACAAAATGCCACCATAGCCATATTTGATAAAGGGGCGTTGTTTGACACCCTTTGGCGACGGGAAATCCTCTTCCCAGTTCCGCATGCATTTCAATGTCGCAATGTTCGAATAAATATCGTGAAGTGTTATCCAATCACCCAAATTAAGCGATGTATCTTTCCAAATCCAATCAGTAAGTAGGCCCATTTCATACAAAAATGGTACTTTCATGTAGGCATTTTTCAAGGCGTAGTTGAAATAGTTGTAATTCCGGGTTAGCACGTTGCCAACGCTGAATTTCGGGTATCCACATCGAATCTGTTTTGCCGAGATTAGGAAGTAGATGGATTTGACAAAGTACCACAGTTTACAGGTGAAATTATTTACGAAAAGACGGTCAGTCGCAGCTGGCAGGAGGAAAAAGATCCAAATATGGACAAAAACAACGAGAAATAGCTGGAAACACAGTTTTCCGAACAAGAATTTGCGCAGAAAAAGCGCTCGATCGGCGACGATCAGCACAAATTGAATGATAAGCATGGCGACCAGCGTTCCGGGAACTTTGTTTTCCTCGAAATAAGCGGCAACGCTTCCGGCACCCTGGTCAGCGCCAAAGGAAGAGAATCCGAAGATGACGATTAAGAAGCAAATAATGTCGCACAAAAACATTGGAGCGTAGACATCGATGGGGACCCGATTAATGGGGTCCAGGACGACGCCAAAGAAGCTTTGGACTCTGGTGACCTTTCGACCGACCCTAAAGGCAGTTTTTTTCAAAATGATCATGGTGAGGTTGAATAATGGTCATAGTAAAATTGCAATTGCAAAACACTCGTGCGTGGAAAACTCACTTCAAGATAGGTGAAAACAAATCAGTTAGATCGGAACTTTTAGGCAAGTTCCCAAGGACAGTGTCAGATAGTGCAAGTGTTTCGGGTCGAGGGACATTACCATGGACTATGGGCAAGCAATCCAGACTCCTGTTAGCAGTGAAATTGTTAGAAGGAAAAAGTTGAATTAAAAACGTGTTAAAATCAAAAGTTAAAGTAAACAAAAACATACTTGGCTTTAATCTTTTGCGAAGGGAACTTCTGCGTGACACTCGTAAACGAAATGGCTGTGAATCGTCGTGCGAATCTACTACCAGGACCCCTGTGCGTTTGCGTTGGAAGCAGTAACGACGGCGCGGCCGAGCATTTACTGTCTTCGCCTTTCTCAGTGATGCTGGGTTCAGTGGCTTCGGAGGAGTCTTCGTCTACGTTTTCGTCGGGGTCGTTTCGCCAGAGGCCAGTTGACTGAAGTTTACTGTTTTTAAAAGTGATCTGTGTTTGAAATGCCTTACGAGTAGGATGTTTCGATGCAAAAACAGTGCCATCAACAAAAGCAGATCCCACATTGCATATTTTGGCCGTCTTTCGATACCGATGATCCTCGGCAGCCAGAACGGATCCAAAGACGGCGCGGCATGGTTCCACGGGAAGAATCCAAATTGGAAAAAGTACTTGATAATGACCATAGCCTCAGTATAACCGATTAACGTGATCCAGAAATTTTTCCTCGGAAGTGGCACTGTCAACGTGCCCCATAAAAACACCATAAAAGGTAACGGCATCGACAGTAATGCCGCACTGTTAATATGATTCGCGATGACCATGACGTAGCAAATCAGCTCACTGTGGGACAAAACTGCGTAATACAAGGCTATTACAAATCTAACGAATAAGCCATCATCAGAATCTGATTGCCCGGTGGCCGTCACATCAATTCGTTCTGGCTCTTTTTCAGCTTGCGCTTCCTCATTTTCATAAAGTTTCTCACACATTTCCTGATGCAAGCTTTCCACAGGTACGACCGCTTCCGGAACGTAGACCACACTTGGCGAGCCCTCGTCCCCACTTTCTTTATGGACGATGATAGCCGGCTGAATCACAGCGACATCGCCACTTGCACAAGTCGCATTTGACGCATTAGACGATGACTGCTTGGAAAAAACGCGACTCGACGCTTCGGAAACGCTATCAGGTGATTTCATTTCGGCAGTTTCATCAACAATGTCAACAGTCGGCAGTTCAAAAGCGCGTGAATCCTCCTCAACTTCGGCATCCTCGACGTATTGGTGAAGTTTTCGAAGATTTTCATCTTTGAGGAAGCCACTTTTGTCGTATTTTTCGTGAAGTTTTTCTCTGATTAGAGCACGCTGTTGATGGCGGGCGACTTTTGAAAGCGGTTCGTCGTTCTGGAAATCGAAATTGAGGTTTGTAAAAGGTAATACACGGTTCGAACAAGCGCGACTTTGACTTGGGTCGGTGCAAAAGGGGGCGACAAGCACGGGTCGCCGGCCCCGTGCAAAAAACGCAAAAAGGTTCATGAGCGCGGGTCTTTTCAATGGAATGCTTCGCCAGAAGCCGGCATCACAGCTAGAACCGTCAATTTATTAAGAGACTTGATCAAAAGTATCGAGGCCTCAAATTCTGAGTTTCGTGCAAATTGGTTGACTTTGGCACTTTTTGTGCCTAAAAATTGATCAAAACTGGTCAAAATAAGGTGAAGTCAAATTTGGAATGCTTCGCCTGAAGTCGGCACGGCATGCACATGTCTGAAAAAAATCAGAGCAATGCCAAAGTGGGTCTAGACGAGAAATTCTGAGTTTTAAATGAATCGATTGACTTTGGCATTTTTTGTGCCGTAAAACCTCAAAAAGGGGTCAAATTAAGGTGAAATCAAAATTGGAATGCTTCGCCTGAGGTCGGCACAGCATTTGGTATCCTGGCAAAAATCAGGTTGATGCCGCAGGGGGTCTAGTCAAGGAATTCTGAGTAGGAAGGCAGTTCAGTGTCATTCAAACTTTTGGCATTCAAAAAACGTTTTCGAAAAAAACGCATTTGCACGCAACCGGATTCGATCCCACCCGAGTGACTCGCGGGTCGCCCGACAAAGTTTTTGCGCTCGCCGGCCACCCGTGCAAGAGCGGTCGACCGCGTCCGCAACTTTTGCAGCACAAGAAAAGACCTGGTTCGATACCCGTCATGTCCACTTTTTTTTTAACAGACGGTTAAGCATTTTGATCACTGCGAAAGGGACATCCAACCTAAAGTCAAGCTTAAAAACATAAAAAACAATAGAAAAAGACGTTCTGGTTTCAAACGCTGTTTCGTACGGATTACCGTACACGTATGCTTCCAAATGCTTAGTTTGTTGACGAATTAAGTTCAACAAGGGCTTTTTCCAACGCAAATTTAAATGCCTTATTAATAACTTTGAGACAAAAAAGGCTATGCCACTTGCCAAGTATTCTACGGCACAAAACCCATGAAAAATGTGCTCCCGGGGTCCTAAATGGTATCGTAACTCACGACTCCGACAGTATTTTTTGCCCGTCAAAAAACAAATCGACGCGTATTTTGATGTTCTATTCAATAATGTTAAGAAAAAGAGTGGTTATAAGGCTCTTAATTCGGCTACGGCACAAAAACCGTAAAATTCACGTATTTTGGGTACTAAATGGTGTCGTAACTCATGACTCTGACAGTATTTTTTGCCCGTCAAAAAACGAATCGACGCGTTTTAGGACGTACTATTCATTAATGTTAAGAAAAAGGGTAATAATAAGGCTCAAAAATTTGCTACGGCATAAAAACCGTAAAAACGATGTTTTTGGGTCCGAAAATGTACCGTAACTCAGCGCTTTCTCAACGGATTTCACCCGTTCAAAAAAGAATCAATGCGTAATCTAACGTTCTTTGCAACGGTAACAAGAAAAGAAAAATAGAACTATTTTAGATATATACTTCGGCGCAAAAACCCCAAAATTACCGAAATTCGGACATTCCGTTAGCAGCCACATCCGTAAAAATCACGTTAGAAACTTCGTTCAAAAAAGAAAATGTTTGTTTTTTGATTGCAAAGATAACGTAAAATGTGGAATTGTCAAAAAGAGCTGTAAAATCTTTCTTTATTTTAAATAATGAAAACTTGGGTGGATAGTCTAACCTTTCGACAGCAGCCACTCGGTCATATCGAGTCCGTTTTGCCTCTTTTTGGGGTCATTCGTTTCCTTTTTTTATGGCAAACAGTTTCCAAAGATTGAAATTGGAAGAGTTAGCAAATTTAAGAAGTTATTTGCCAGCAACACCAACGATTGTGGACTTTAGATTTGCACATTAATTTTCCCCTTTGCATGCGTGATTTGGCAAAGCGCGCGCAACGACCAATGACGTCTTTTTACTCGATTGTTCGAACCGTGAATATGAACATACATCGAGTGACTGATTGAACAATTCCTTGTGAATCCGACGCTCTTCCCTTAAAATATAGGCGATATACCGGTAATCACGACTGAGGTGCATTAAGTAAGAGATCAAAGATTCAATTGTGCCACTCAAAAACATTCCGATGAACATGGCTAACACTTTTGCGTATTCAATGACGTAAGTTTTGACTAAAAAAGAAACTTTTAAGACAACCGTGAGCGACAGGAAGCATACCTTTCAGATAGGCTCGTCGAATCTTCTGCTTTTTCGACGTAGAACCAAGTCGTTTCCGAAGTTCGTTGATGATGGCCTCAGGATCGTCGTCATCGGAGGTTTCTTTCTCCCTTTCAAACAGATCAGATGCTGAAACATCATTTCACTGCCTGAAAACAACCAAAAAAACCTACCATCTCCCAAACTCGAGCCACTTGGAATCGTATGAATCGTTCCCTTCCGGTCCAGCGTCACCGAAGCCCCCGTCGGAGCGATGACATATGCTGAAGGGGCATCAGTAGCATAAGCAATTGACTTCCGCACGTTTCTAATCGCATCAGTTTCAAAAGTGTCTTCATCGAAATCTGGTTTTGCCTTTTGACGGGCCTTGTTTTTGAGAATCCGCTTCCTAATTTGGTGATAATCCACACTGCCTTGTGTTCTCTCCATTTCCTTTTCCATTTGCTCGTGTTTTGCTTCAATCGCGTTGGACTCAGCCACGGCATCGCGAATTGCACCCTTTTTGATGGCGAAGTTGAGCAATTGGAGGGGTCCGAGACCTTTGACGCCGCCTTCATCAGTTGTTTTTCGGCGATTGAGAGATCTTTGACGATCGGAGGACCCAATTGACCAGGCATCTTCACTGCTGCTGTTGCTGTATCTGTTGTTTTCGGACTTTCGGCGATGGAATTCATCGAGATTGCCTTGCTGGGTCGAGCGATAATCGATGGTGGAGCTGAGTCGTGCCATTTGACGTGGTTCGTGGGGTACGTTCAGGGATTTTGATTCGAACGCGTCTCCAGGGGAGAGTTGCGGAGACATTGGAGACAGAGTTGACGGAGATCCGAAAGTAGTCGACTCTCGTGATACTTCAACGACGATCGGAGCATGGAGCACTGTTGAACCACGAATATCTTGGGTTCTTTCGTCAGGATTGTGTGGTTGGGGTTCGTTCATGTCAGGGGAAGATAAGCCGGATAATGGGTTCTCAATGCCTTCTTTTTTGATTCCTAAACGGTGCATTTTTAACATTATGTTTGAAGCCTAGCCTTTGGAAAGCGCTCACGTTCATGTTTCTTCGAAATCTTGGCCACCATGTTATCAACCATCTGCATCATATCATTCTCCCTCAACAAAGCCTCCTGAACTTCCTGCTTATTGATCTTTTCAATTAGTTCAGCGCCTCTAGACGCAAAGAATCTCTGTGCTTTCAATTCAGCAGTGACGTGTTTGAAGTATTCAGACCCGAAAATGCGTCGCTGAATCAGCAAAAAGATGAAACAGAAGTTATCATAGAAAATGCCGGCTTCTGTGTGAGGGATGTCGCATTCAGCGAGGATTTCGGGGTTGATTACTGCAACTACCATGTTATAAATACTCTTAAGAAAGTTGAAACTTACATTCTTCAGTCGAATAACCAGCCTTATTACAAGCAACGCCCAACAATTGAAGCAACCAACAAAAATGGACATACATTTTGCTCATGTAGACGCATCCAACCAATTGTAGAATCGTCTTCACCACGATGACGGCCACATTGTAGAACAGTAACAAATCCCACATTCGAAGCACGACAATGATCGGCTTGAAAAACAGCGACGTTCCAAGCCACAGGAACAAGAAACAGCCAAAAACATAGCCAGCGGCGAAGAGTGTTACGTGAGTTGTTCCCGCAATGAAGATCATGGACAATGTTATCCAGTAGAAATACATGAAGAACACATATTTCATCTTATCCAAGAACGATTTACTGTCGCTAATGAAATCAGGAACGGCTGGACGGGCTTTCGGCCCTTTGGCATGTTTGACACGATAAAGTTCAACATCGAACCATGTAGAGAACAGTCTTTTTGGCCATGGAAGAGCAGGGTTTGACGGTGGCCAGATTGGCATCATGTTATTACTGCCGCCTGGATAGGATAATCCGTGTTTGGCTTCGAGGCGGAAGGAATAGAATTGGGCGCTGACGGCGAGGAAGAAGGCAAAATCGGCTGAAAGGCATCCAATCTGGTTAAAAGTTTCACAAAATGCAACCTACAGTAAAGCTTTTCCGCTGTCGGCGGCACCTTGTGCGATGGCAGGCACAACCATTCAATCAACGAATCATCCCAGCTATCCCAAAAGTATCCAACGCACAGAAATCCGGGCAAACCGACACAAAGTAGATACTGTAGCGCGAAACAGACGGATGTAAATGCCGTGTAGTATGGCCAGATGTCACGTTGAGCATGACGAGTTCGAGTTAGCAAAAACATAAGCCACGAGGCATAGAGGACGGCAAAGATGTCGTTTCGGATGCCGATCGCGATGACAGAGGCGATGAAAGTGACCTGTAATGTCGACATTTGTCAGTTAAAAGTTAAAGTTGTAACTTACTTCAACGCCAAATTTGTAGAAAAAGTAATTACTAAAGTACAGCGCACAATGAGCCAAATCTTTATCAGCATGGTGGCGATCGATACCAAAAAATATAATTCCTCGGGGCGGTTCTTCCAGACGGTGTTTGCTTCTATGAAGGAATTGTCGAATTTTGATGAGTTCACGGAAGACTAGCGCCAAAATGATAAACAAGTGCCATTTGCAATGATTGAAAATGGAGGGGACTTTGCGCATGCCGAACCAGGCTCCAGGGTCGTAGCTTGCTGTGCCGTTTAAGAGGTCTTCGTTCTGAAGTTTAACATTGAACTTCAAGAGTGGCGGTGAGGCTCAGAACAAAACTTTTTCGTTTAAAATCTTGCTTTTTATGTTTCAAAACGATCAGATAAATCTTTTTTTTGTGTATCAAGTCAACTTACAAAACAAGTTGTCTTCATTTTCTCTTCCGGAATGAACTCCATCTGGAACATCATCTTCAAAATCACAATAATTCCACTCATAATCGCCACGAAATCGCAAATAACCGGCGCCTTCTCCTCCAACGGCAGCATGATAGCCACACAGACGACCAATGGCACATTTAATGAGCTCACTTCTTTCACAGCAATGTACACAATGACACCAGCTACAAATCTGTTAATATGAACCTCAGCCAGACGCCACATGATGTTCCATGCCGATGCCCGATAACTGAGGACTTTCTTGCACTTTCTCTCGATTTCGCCGAACACCTTCTTCATGCGTTGTCGAGTGCTCTTCATTCCGGCTTCATCCGATGCTTTTTGCGACTTGCCGAGTTCCGGATCATCGAGACTATTGCTACCGTAGTTTGTCTGATTTTGAAACAGCTTCAACTTTGCCATGAGAAGTCGAAGTTTGAGGCCATAGACATCTTCTTCCCATTTGTAGGTTATTTCCATCATTTTTTCGTGGAAAAAGTTTAGCTGGATAAGGGAGACGATGAGAAAAGTGATGGGTGTGAGAAGTCGCACGAGAAGTCGAGATGCGGAAATGCGTTCAAGACCGAGGGATTTGGCTCTGAAAATGGGCTATTGTCTTGACACGAATATGGTTTCATGTTTAAAAACCTACACTTCAGGGCTCGTCCCCAAATAATCATGATACAGTTCCGGAATCCCATGAAATTGATAAGTGTAGATTAGTGTCACCACAAAAATACAGTATCCAATCATCGTGACCCAAAATCGGTAGAGCATTTTCCGGAAAAGCGGAAATGAGACAGCAAATGTGCAGATGAAAACCAAAAAGAAGCCCATGTAAACAATCCGATAAAACACGACCGGATTAGTCATCGAAATCATCAGAAGCAGCCCAAGGACAAGTACCACCCAGAAGTTGGTTACGTGATCCTTCAGACGCTGAAGCAAAGTCGGTTTTGGTTGTTTTTCAGTTTCATTGCTGGATGTGGATGACCGCGATTGTGAATCCTTCTCAATGACGATAGTTGGACTTGGAAGAGCGCCCAAAGTGCCTTCAACTGGGGGTTTTGGGGTGGCCAGCTTGTTTCGAAGCGAAAACCAAAATGCCAAATTGAAAAGTGATTTTAGAAGGATGTCGATGACTGGAGCGTTGTCTCTCGGCTTTTCGAGGCCCAGTTGACGCAAGATTGGTGGCTTTTCATCAGGGAGTTCACTTTGAGTCAATGGCAAGGCATAGATGAATTGGATGATGAGCAGAATCTCGGCATAGATGACAATGAACATGCTTAATCGGTCGTAGAAAGTGTGGGAGTTTGGATGCATCCAGATGATGAAAGACAGAATCAGCATGACGAAAGTTGACCAACTGTGGTAGCAGAGGGACCATGCCTGAAACCGCAACTTCTAAATTGCTTTCAGAAGCCTCAAAAACGCACCATCAAAACAATCAGCGCCATAACATAGCTATGAGTCTTCACCGCCTCCAAAGCCGGCTTCAAATTCTCCCATTTCGCCAAATTCTTCACCTTTTCCCGTTCCAATTTTATTGAATTCAATCTCTCCGCCAAGTTTGCACTCAATTTCTTCGACTTATTTGACATCATTGATACTGTGCTTGTTTTCTTCTTCACAGACGTCGGAGTTGCCTTTTCAGACAGTGGTGTTTTGACAGGAATCGGGGGCTCCTTCAAAAATAGAAATAGTAAGTTTTGTTTATCAACGAACGTTCGACCAACTTACAATCTCCTTCTTCTTGTACCCCAGGGCAACATTAGCTCCATGTTGCGTCGTTTGGACGAGTGCTGCCAAGGCGCCCTTGTGCGCGCCAAACAGCGAATCCAGCCTTTCAACTTCCTCATTCTCACGCAAAACAGCAACTTGCGTCGCGACGATGTAGTAAAACGAGAAAATTATGAAGGGGGATAAGTACTCGGGCCAGATCCACGATGGGATTGGCATCGGATACGAGATGTTGTCGCAGGGGAATTTGGCGAAGTGCACGAGGCCGAGGAGGCTACAAAAAGATGGTTTTTGGTGGATATACTTAAGTTGAGGGTGTTTACCGTGCTAGAAGTTCATGTTCGGGGAACGTTTTATAGACGTTGGGTAACTGGTAAATGTACAGTAGGCAGAGATGGGCAGCACAGAAGAGAAGGAGAGCGCGGCGGATTTTGGCCCAGGTGGTGGAGGAGAGGTTGATTCTGAAGGCCCAGAGGGTGGCGAGGATGATGAAAGTTGCGAAGTAGGGCAGTGAGAGCTGAAATGGAGCGTGATTAATTGCTAGATTTGGTCAAGTTGATGTGTAACTCACAATAGAGGGGTGAAAAGACCCAACAATACAGCACCCAACCGGTAAAAAGGCATTATTCATCCGACCTATGTGTTTCCGCCATTCGTATTTCTGAATGAACGATGCGAACATGGATTCCCGGCGCTCCTTTGGCGGCACCGGTGATTTACCGCCAGCGGCATCCCTGATTGCGGCTTGGCGTTTGCGATGTTGCAAGATTCGGAGTCTTCAAACATATTTTTTTAGCTTTACAGTTTTTGTTTACAAAAATGCCGTTTTTTGATAACGTCAAAAGCAACAACCAAAACACATCAACCAATTTGATGTCAATTTAGATATGTAGCATTCCCAAATTCAAAAAATTTCTATCCAAATTCAATTTACAAAAAAGATTACTTCCGCATGTTTTACTATTAGCATTTTTGACTAACCTCAACAACAACAAGCCGCCCGTCACGAAGACCAGCAAATCTGGGACGAACAAATTGGCCGTCCGCGTGATGTTCCAATGTTGCCGGATTGTATCCAAGCCCATTTGACGGAGCCATCTCGCGAAGGGGTGGCAATCGACGACTCTTATTATGTCACCTTTACTGTAGGTCGTATTGTGTCTTTTAATAGCAGAAGCTAAATGCCTTTCAAATGGGAGCAACGGTTCCCCCAACACATTTTCCCATGGAAAAAAGTTGAATAAACACTGTGCCGATAGGCAGAGCGTTGCCCAACTCGTCACACATGAGATAAATCTGTACGGATGTCCTGGATAATTTGATGTCGGCGGTGATACTGTCAATGGCAAGAATAATGAAAAGACGAAGTAGACAAATGAGAAGAAATTGAGGCGTAGGGAAAAGGCTGAAAGGCATCAATTAGCATATTTTTAAGTTAAAAGTTAAACTTAAAGCTAAAATTGGAAATGTACTCACCGACAATGATAACAAATGGCAACAAAAAGTTATACAAAATAGTATATGACCGCGTTTCTATCATGATTGATGTGTTGATCCACGTAAAAACGTTATAGTTAGTGACAATGTGGCATTTTCATGCCCTCGGGGCAAATGGAATTCACGTTTTGAGTCACCTGGAATTGTTTGTGTCGTGAAAAAAAGACGACTCGTTCAATATCACGACCACGCCGTCAATTGCGGTCACGGAACAACTGTCTACCTTCACAGGTGGCATTTGACATAATACACGACCTCACAGCCGACGATTGATTTGGTTCACACTTTTTATGTCATTAAAAATGCCAAAAGACAGCTTGAACAATGCAGAAAACAAAATCTGACAGCCGCCCGACACACAGAATCAAATCAAACCGGTCAAATTAAACATTCATACAAAACATTCGAAATTGAAGTACTTCCGCCCAAAATTTCAAAAAAACGGGATTGCCATTCTTGTCGTCGACAACCCCTTAGGGGCAGAATAGAGCTAGCCTTAAAAAACGGCCGCCGAAAACAGTGTCAAGTCGAATGTTGGAAGCAAGTGCTAATCCTTTCAGACTGGCACTTGAACATAACCAGACTGACCGCAAGTTGTGCCGACAAAAAATGATAAATCGTGAGACGAGGCGGGGTGGTTCTTTTAGCCGGTGAATCACTACTATTTATTTAAATGTAAATGCATATGTTAGGGCTAGTAGTAGTCCTTGGGGGTCAAGGGTCGGCCATTCGGCTTGATTAATGAAATTTTATTGGGAAAATCTGGAAGTTGTGTTTTGGCAACTTTTTTATTTGTACTTTTAGGCGGTGTTTCAAAGTAGGGGTTCATTATGATGGCAACAAAGTCTGGGTGTTTTATTAGTCACTGTCTGATGGAAGTTGACGGATGGATGTAGCTAACAAAAGTTGTGGCACGCATTTTGATGGTTATTGTAACATCTGTTGGGGTGTGGGTGCAGTTTTTATGGGTGGGCAGCTTTGGTGGAATGGGCGACAATGGAATTTGGAAAACATAGTAAAAAAGAAAATTTTTGGCAATATGAAACTAATTTTTTAATGCAAAAATAGCAATCTGATTTTTTTTTGGCACAGTTAGAAATAATACAAATTTTAAACTTAAAATCTTAAATTTAGTCAAACCACGCTAAAAACAACAAAACACCCTCGTAATTCCCATTGTTTTGATCCCGACCCAAATCCGTGCACACACAAAAGATCACCTACACTCACCACCTCATTATGCCGCGTGTCTGATCAGCCCCTTTCGGCGGGTGTCAGCAAAGCTCGCGGAGGGTGTTTGTGCAAAGTTTTACTTTAAAATACCTTGAGACAAAAGTTGCAATACGATTACGTCCTGTGGCATAACTTTTCGCTTCTGTCTGGATGGAATCTGCAGATCTACTGTTAAAAAACACGCGAAAATACTTTTTTTTACCTTAAAATTTCTTAGCATCAGATTTCACATATCGGCGATTGGATTGCAAGTTTCAGGGGCAAAGCGTTTGGTGATAGTAGTAAACTTTTACAAAAAATGGGTGCTTTCCATTCAGTGCAAATGTTACGAAATTGTGATTTTTGAGGACCTAAAATTTTTAGTTTCTGTCGAAATAAACATTATTTTTAACGCAAAAATTTAACTTTTATTTACGGTATGTTCACAAATTATAAAAATAAAACAACTTTTGATTGTTCAAAATTTTCGATTTCAAAAACAACACCCCAAAGATATCAAAAAACTTCAAACATTACCAAAAAAGAATACTTACGCAAAATCGGCATGGTTGACGCAACTACTTTTTACAAATCCCATTCCAAACAAGTTTTACATGTCTCCATCACAAAAACAAAAGCATTCTCAGAAATGTAAAAAACTAAAAACTTCTCGACCCAAAAATGATAAAAGTGACATCTCAGACAACACTCGTATATACAAACGGTTTCTGCAGACAGCATAGATCACCAAAACGTTAAGTGTATATAAACAACAGAGGTTTATAGTATATTTTAAACATAGAGCTGACAAGATTTAGGGAGGAAGGAAAACAGAAATGTCGGATGGTAGCTTTGACAAAGTTCAGACTTACGGGTGCAGAAAAACATCAGGTGTTAACGTTTGGCTTGATCTTGGGGTTCACACATTCGTCATTTGACAAGTCGTTTCACGATAACTGACAAATTAGAGAACTTACACGATCACTCGAGGATGCCATTGTTGCCAAAAACAAAAGTTGGTTGAAATTGTTTAGACGTGCGGGGTGAGGGATTAATGATATTTGTCGGCTCTTGTGATGGAGGTGGGTTGACGTGATCTTTGACAGGGGATCAGAGTTTGGATGGGGTTTTTGGGGATCAGAGCTTGGCACAGGTAGGAGTTTTGAATAGGTTGGTTAAAAGGTGGGTAAAAATAGAATGTAGTTAGCTATCGTCAAGACGTAGATCTAAACAACGAAAATCGACAATGACAAAATCGCATTTTGTCCCCAGGTGTTTACATCATGCCATTGTGCCGTTGCTGACAGATAGCCACACCCCGAGAAATCTGATATATGTATATTCGTTATCAATCACTTTCGCAAAAAACAGAAATGCAAAAGCAAAAAGGCATTTTTTATCCGATATTCATGCAAAGAATAGAAAAGCAACAAAAACAAAGCCAAGAAAGAATGCAAGCAGCAGCTGACCAGTCTTTTTCCCGGATGTTGGTCACTTTTGACGCTTGTTAGGAGGCCTGATTGCGGCCTTGAGCTTCACAGCTGCTTGTTAATGCATTTGCCATGGATATAATTCCATGGCTCAGCGCTACCTGCCGATGTCATCAACTAGACGACTAATTAGACAATAAAAACGCTGAAAAACTAATACTAAAAAGACAGATTTCAAAAACTGAGCTTTTTTAATAGTAAGTTGAGCCGTTCTTCACAAAAGACGAGCATAAAAAGCTCAAACAATGGCCAAGTGAGAGTGCAATGGGTTCCTTTTTCGGATTTTGGCATCCAAAAAAGACAAGTCAAGTTGAATGGCATTCCGCCATTTTGAATGACAATCCCTCAAATTTGGGTAAAATTGAAAAAACAGACGGCAGTTATATAGAGTACAACTGATTCTAACGGGTTTCAAAGCCCATTTGCAATCACAGAGCAGACCAACTCCCACATCACCATGAAATTGTCAAAATTCAAGTTTTCGTTTCCATTTCACTTCAAATGCGTAAAATTGTCTACTAATTTCACTGTTCGTTAACATTTTTCAATTACTTTTCCTTATTTATGCCTCTCCACGTGGGGTCTGGCTCCATGTCTGTCAAACTTGGCCCAAACTTCGCAAAACTCAAAAACATGTCGCCCGAAACCATGCACATGGTGGGTATCAGAACATGTCTGCTGACACCGTTGCCATTTTCCTCAGGGGAATTAATCGTCAGACTGGGACATGCTTTTTTATTGCAAAAGTTGCAAAAAACGTTCGTTTTGATTCAATCTGTGTAGGCATTTGGTCTTTTTTGTAGGCCCTTTTAAAGCTACATGCAGACATCCCACGTAGGATTAGAACTTCCGGTTGAAAATGCTGTAATTATGGGTTTATTGATGAACTTTATTCAAAAACAAACAAATTTTGTCATGTGCGCATTGCGCAAATTTCATACAAACGATTTTCACAGATAGATTTAAACTTTTATAATTACATTCACCGATACTCGCCCAAAGCCCTTCGAATCACATCATCGAGTAGGAACTGATCATTATAAATCAAAAAGCCCATCAACACAGTCCCAAGCAAGAAACCGAGGAACCCATTATACACAAGCGTCCAATTAGACATGAGAACTGTTCTCAGCCCATGTTTCCAGCAGAGCATGAATCCGAACAGCGTGAAGCAAATGAAAAATGAGCCAGAAACAAGTGAAACGAAAAGAATTTGGCCGTTTTGAACAAAATTCGGATTGGGGACTGTCGTCGCCAAAGTGTGATGCGCAAGATGCCAGGAATTGACGAGAGATGCCTGAATCTGGGCGAAGAGGGCTTCGGAATGTTGGATGTGGCTCCGCAAAAGGCCTCGGATGGAACTCATGTTTGGGTCGATGTAGAGTTCGCGCAGGGTTTCGGATTTCTGCAACCTTAAAATATACAAATTTGAATAAAATTAGATCAAACTCACACTTTTCAAGACATGCAGCGCTTTACCAACAGCCACAAACTCGTCATAGCCTAAAAATCCATCCTTCTGACCATCAACTTCCTGCGCTTTTTCGGCCAATCGGTACGGCGCGTCACAGCTACTTTGAATGATGAGCATTCCGATGATTGGCATTACCAAGACGACACAGAAGTTTAACAAAATACGGGCTGATATTTGCGTTTTATTGCCGGGTCGAACATATTTTCGATGTGAGACGATGATGTCGTCCAAAAGATGCTCGGTGTCGGAAAAGTTCGGCATATTGGACGGTTAACTGAAACTCGGGAAACTAAAATGACAAACTTCTAAGGTATTACGCTTTACGCAAGCAAATTTAAAGGTTCTTGTTTAAACGAAGCATTCAAAACAACTTTCACGCGTGGTATAAAAACAATTCCCACAATTAAGAGAAAACTTTGAACTGGTTTTAGCTGAAATACAAAATTTGGAGGTGGCAGGTTTTACATTATATTAGTCATACGGTACGACGAATGAAATAACAGAATAGAATACTGATAAGCTTTTAGGGGGCGTGGTTTATATCAATTATGAGATGACCGGTGTAAAAAAGTGACATAGATGGGGTTTATGTTCTTTTATTGGTGTGAAACCTGCACTTTTAGATGAGTGCAGAAATTAAATTGGCTTTGCGCACAGTTTTCAAGCTTTATTTGAACGTAAAAACGCGGTAGTCTTATGATTGAGGCTAATTGGTCATGGATATGCATCATAGTGAGCAGAACATTACCTATTCAATAACCGCAATAACAAAAACACCCGAAAAGTAACTTTGTTGCAACTTGCATGGCTTTTAATTTAGACTCACTTGTTGTTGACGTTAACGCAACCCTTGAATAAGTAAAACAAAAAAACAACCACTTAACGGCATATGCTTTTCTAAACATATCCGTTTTGAAGAGTGCCATGGCGTGAAATGGGGGAGATTAACTCGGTATGCACGTGCAACTCAAAAAAGTTACATTTGAAACCGAATTCAAAGCGAATAGCTACATTACAGATGACGTTGGGGTACGCACATGTAGCCGATATGAACCAAACCCAAATTTTATTTTACCTTTGCATAACAAAATAAAATGCTCTACCGAAAAGTACAGGTGCAACAGTATAAACTTTTTTTCGCATTTCCAGCTTTAAGGAAGGAACGGATAAAGCAAGTGACATTGTTCACAAGTTTCGCAAAAGCCGCTAGCAAGGACATTGTTGCCAATGACATTTCCGGTTTGTGGCGAAAAGTACTCAAACATGAAAAGGTTTCACTAAAGACATTTGGTTCCGGATGTGGGCAACGGCGACGGAGAAATAAAACTGCGGGAATTCAGAGCAGGGCAAAGGTTACATTTGTGCATAAAACGTGTGAATTTTGAGGTTTTCAATATGGCTTTGTGTTGTATGGGCATTGATTAGTTGGTAATGTGTCCTTGGTATTTAAGAATACGCACAATAAGTGCTGATTAAAAAAAGCTTGATATTCGGGGTTTTTATTACATACCTTATTATATGTCATTGTTACGTAATTGATTACACATTACATTAAAAATAATTTTATCCTTCAGTGTTTGGCCCACAACTTTTGTTTGGACGGCCAAATTTTTCCCAATTTTTGTATTGGGGTGGTGACTTGCCTGGGGGCATCGATAGGAACAGGAAGCGGCCGGATTGGAACTAGATTTCAGCTGAAAAAGCGGATCCCTGGTTCGGGCGTTTGTGCCAGCGGGACACATTGTCCCGAGGTAGGACGTGTTAGCGCAAAAAAAAATTTGGCCGTTCAAACAAAAGTTATGAGCCAAACACTGAAAGGTGACTAGCGGTGAAAAGTGGTGACAAAATTCACTCTTACTGCACAGGAGAGTACGGCACATTGAGCAAGAGTTTCTAAACCGCAAGAACACGTGGAATTCAAAAATGTGAATAAAAATGTGATTCGGGCAATAGTAAGCAAGTTACCATCGAATATGTCGTAATTTCAGTAGTTTTTTCACCTGCAACATGCAATGATGCCAGTTTATCATGCTTAAATCGAGTATTCTGACATCTCTAGGTCACGTGTAAATTTAAAATACGTAAAGAACTGCACTGGGATTACTAGTTTGTGATTTAGCCACTTACCATAACCGATTATAGGTGACTTTTGTCGATACCAGGTTCTGGTAAGTGCAAAAATTTTTAGCTAGACCACTTTGAATGGGTTTTTCTGAATCTCGAGAACACGGGGAAGTCCGACACGTGACTCAAATAGTGCTCGGATCAATAGTTAGTATAGTTGCCAGCTAAAAAGTGGGATTGGGGATCGGTTTTTGGTGTTTTTAGCCCTGGAAGGTGTAAAGATATGATGCTACGGCACATTAAACAAGTGTTTTTAGGTTGTGAGAACACAAGGAATTCAAAAATGTGTATAAAAATGTGATTCGAGCAATAGTAAGCAAGTTACCATCGAATATGTCGTAATTTCGGTAGTTTTTTAACCTGCAACATGCAATGATGCCAGTTTATCATGCTTAAATCGAGTATTCTGACATCTCTTGGTCACGTGTAAATTTAAAATACGTAAAGAACTGCACTAGGACTGCTAGTTTGTGATTTAGCCACTTACCAGAACCGATTATAGGTGACTTTTGTCGATATCAGGTTCTGGTAAGTGCAAAAATTTTGAGCTAGACCACTTTGAATAGGTGTTTCTGAACCGCGAAAACACGTGGAAATCCGATACGTGACTTAAATAGTGCTCGCTCGGATCAATAGTTAGTATAGTTGCCAGCTAAAAAGTGGGATTGGGGGTCGGTTTTTGGTGTTTTTAGCCCGGGAAGGTGTAAAGAGCAAATTCATCGAAGTGTGGGGGCGTGTAACCCCTTTGTAGTTTGGTTTTGAGCCAGTGATGTCCATCGTAGAGCCCTTTTCGGTCTGGGATGACTATTCAATGGGCAATCCCGGCTGATTGCTGGCCCAGCGCCGGCTTGAAAGACACGCACGCTCTTCGAAATCACGAGCAAATCCATCGTTTTGTGGGGGCGTGTAACCTCTTTGTAGTTTGGTTTTGAGCCAGTGATGTCCATCGTAGAGCCCTTTTCGGTCTGGGATGACTATTCAATGGGCGATCCCGGCTGATTAAATTTAAAATACGTATAGAACTGCACTGGGATTACTAGTTTGTGATTTAGCCACTTACTAGAACCGACTATAAGTATTTTTTGTCAAAATCAGGTTCTGGTAAAAGCAAAAATTTTGAGCTAGAATGGGTGTTTCTGAACCGCGAGAACACGGATAAAACGGAAACGTGACTTAAAAAGTGATCGGATCAATGGTTAGTATTGTTTCTGGCTAAAAAGTGGGATTTTGGGTCGATTTTTGGTGTTTTTAACCCCGGAAGGTGTAAAGATCTGATCCTACGGCACATTAAGCAAGAGTTTCCAACTCGTGAGAACACAAGGAATTCAAAAATGTGTATAAAAATGTGATTCGAGCAATAGTAAGCAAGTTACCATCGAATATGTCGTAATTTCGGTAGTTTTTTAACCTGCAACATGCAATGATGCCAGTTTATCATGCTTAAATCGAGTATTCTGACATCTCTAGGTCACGTGTAAATTTAAAATACGTAAAGAACTGCACTAGGACTGCTAGTTTGTGATTTAGCCACTTACCAGAACCGATTATAGGTGACTTTTGTCGATATCAGGTTCTGGTAAGTGCAAAAATTTTGAGCTAGACCACTTTGAATAGGTGTTTCTGAACCGCGAAAACACGTGGAAATCCGATACGTGACTTAAATAGTGCTCGCTCGGATCAATAGTTAGTATAGTTGCCAGCTAAAAAGTGGGATTGGGGGTCGGTTTTTGGTGTTTTTAGCCCGGGAAGGTGTAAAGAGCAAATTCATCGTAGTGTGGGGGCGTGTAACCCCTTTGTAGTTTGGTTTTGAGCCAGTGATGTCCATCGTAGAGCCCTTTTCGGTCTGGGATGACTATTCAATGGGCAATCCCGGCTGATTGCTGGCCCAGCGCCGGCTTGAAAGACACGCACGCTCTTCGAAATCACGAGCAAATCCATCGTTTTGTGGGGGCGTGTAACCTCTTTGTAGGTTGGTTTTGAGCCAGTGATGTCCATCGTAGAGCCCTTTTCGGTCTGGGATGACTATTCAATGGGCAATCCCGGCTGATTGCTGGCCCAGCGCCGGCTTGAAAGACACGCACGCTCTTCGAAATCATGAGCAAATACATCGTTTTGTGGGGGCGTGTAACCTCTTTGTAGTTTGGTTTTGAGCCAGTGATGTCCATCGTAGAGCCCTTTTCGGTCTGGGATGACTATTTAATGGGCAATCCCGGCTGATTGCTGGCCCAGCGCCGGCTTGAAAGACACGCACGCTCTTCGAAATCATGAGCAAATACATCGTTTTGTGGGGGCGTGTACCCTCTTTGTAGTTTGATTTTTAGCCAGTGTTGTCCATCGAAGAGCCCTTTTCGGTCTGGGATGACTATTCAATGGGCAATCCCGGCTGATTGCTGGCCCAGCGCCGGCTTGAAAGACACGCACGCTCTTCGAAATCACGAGCAAATCCCTCGTTTTGTGGGGGCGTGTAACCTCTTTGTAGTTTGGTTTTGAGCCAGGGATGTCCATCGAAGAACCCTCTTCGGTCTGGGATGACTATTTAATGGGCAATCCCGGCTGATTGCTGGCCCAGCGCCGGCTTGAAAGACACGCACGCTCTTCGAAATCACGAGCAAATCCATCGTTTTGTGGGGGCGTGTAACCTCTTTGTAGGTTGGTTTTGAGCCAGTGATGTCCATCGTAGAGCCCTTTTCGGTCTGGGATGACTATTCAATGGGCAATCCCGGCTGATTGCTGGCCCAGCGCCGGCTTGAAAGACACGCACGCTCTTCGAAATCATGAGCAAATACATCGTTTTGTGGGGGCGTGTAACCTCTTTGTAGTTTGGTTTTGAGCCAGTGATGTCCATCGTAGAGCCCTTTTCGGTCTGGGATGACTATTTAATGGGCAATCCCGGCTGATTTCTGGCCCAGCGCCGGCTTGAAAGACACGCACGCTCTTCGAAATCATGAGCAAATACATCGTTTTGTGGGGGCGTGTACCCTCTTTGTAGTTTGATTTTTAGCCAGTGTTGTCCATCGAAGAGCCCTTTTCGGTCTGGGATGACTATTCAATGGGCAATCCCGGCTGATTGCTGGCCCAGCGCCGGCTTGAAAGACACGCACGCTCTTCGAAATCATGAGCAAATACATCGTTTTGTGGGGGCGTGTAACCTCTTTGTAGTTTGGTTTTGAGCCAGTGATGTCCGTCGAAGAGCCCTTTTCGGTCTGGGATGACTATTCAATGGGCAATCCCGGCTGATTGCTGGCCCAGCGCCGGCTTGAAAGACACGCACGCTCTTCGAAATCATGAGCAAATACATCGTTTTGTGGGGGCGTGTAACCTCTTTGTAGTTTGGTTTTGAGCCAGTGTTGTCCATCGAAGAGCCCTTTTCGGTCTGGGATGACTATTCAATGGGCAATCCCGGCTGATTGCTGGCCCAGCGCCGGCTTGAAAGACACGCACGCTCTTCGAAATCATGAGCAAATACATCGTTTTGTGGGGGCGTGTACCCTCTTTGTAGTTTGGTTTTGAGCCAGTGATGTCCATCGTAGAGCCCTTTTTTGTCAAAATCAGGTTCTGGTAAATGCAAAAATTTTGAGCTAGAATGGGTGTTTCTGAACCGCGAGAACACGGGGAAATCGGAAAAGTGACTTAAAAAGTGATCGGATCAATGGTTAGTATTGTTTCTGGCTAAAAAGTGGGATTTTGGGTCGATTTTTGGTGTTTTTAACCCCGGAAGGTGTAAAGATCTGATGCTACGGCACATTGAGCAAGAGTTTCTAACTCGTGAGAACACAAGGAATTCAAAAATGTGTATAAAAATGTGATTCGAGCAATAGTAAGCAAGTTACCATCGAATATGTCGTAATTTCAGTAGTTTTTTAACCTGCAACATGCAATGATGCCAGTTTATCATGCTTAAATCGAGTATTCTGACATCTATAGGTCACGTGTAAATTTAAAATACGTAAAGAACTGCACTAGGACTGCTAATTTGTGATTTAGCCACTTACCAGAACCGATTATAGGTGACTTTTGTCGATATCAGGTTCTGGTAAGTGCAAAAATTTTGAGCTAGACCACCTTGAATGGGTGTTTCTGAACCTCGAGAACACGGGGAAATCCGATACGTGACTTCAATAGTGCTCGGATCAATAGTTAGTATAGTTGCCAGCTAAAAAGTGGGATTGGGGGTCGATTTTTGGTGTTTTTCGCCTGGGAAGGTGTAAAGATATGATGCTACGGCACATTAAACAAGTGTTTTTAGGTTGTGAGAACACAAGGAATTTAAAAATGTGTATAAAAATGTGATTCGAGCAATAGTAAGCAAGTTACCATCGAATATGTCGTAATTTCAGTAGTTTTTTAACCTGCAACATGCAATGATGCCAGTTTATCATGCTTAAATCGAGTATTCTGACATCTCTTGGTCACGTGTAAATTTAAAATACGTAAAGAACTGCACTAGGACTGCTAGTTTGTGATTTAGCCACTTACCAGAACCGATTATAGGTGACTTTTGTCGATATCAGGTTCTGGTAAGTGCAAAAATTTTGAGCTAGACCACCTTGAATGGGTGTTTCTGAACCTCGAGAACACGGGGAAATCCGATACGTGACTTAAATAGTGCTCGGATCAATAGTTAGTATAGTTGCCAGCTAAAAAGTGGGATTGGGGGTCGGTTTTTGGTGTTTTTAGCCCGGGAAGGTGTAAAGATATGATGCTACGGCACATTAAACAAGTGTTTTTAGGTTGTGAGAACACAAGGAATTCAAAAATGTGTATAAAAATGTGATTCGAGCAATAGTAAGCAAGTTACCATCGAATATGTCGTAATTTCAGTAGTTTTTTAACCTGCAACATGCAATGATGCCAGTTTATCATGCTTAAATCGAGTATTCTGACATCTCTTGGTCACGTGTAAATTTAAAATACGTAAAGAACTGCACTAGGACTGCTAGTTTGTGATTTAGCCACTTACCAGAACCGATTATAGGTGACTTTTGTCGATATTAGGTTCTGGTAAGTGCAAAAATTTTGAGCTAGACCACCTTGAATGGGTGTTTCTGAACCTCGAGAACACGGGGAAATCCGATACGTGACTGAAGTTCCAATCCAGCCCCTTTCTCTTTCCATCGATGACCCCAGGCAAGTCACCACCACAATACAAAAATTGAGAAAAATTTGACCGTTCAAACAGAAGTTATGAGCCAAACACTGAATCGGTGACAAGCGGTGAAAAGTGGTAACAAAATTTACTCTTACTGCACAGGAGGGTACGTTGCGCGTTTTTTGTTTCTTTCCTTCTGCCAATTTTTATCATCTTTGTATCGTGATTTCTTTCCATTTTTTATCACTTTGTTACACATTATTATGTATGCACAACCTTTGCATTTCAGGGTTTCCATTCATAATGAGTGAAGAGGATCAGAAGCTGAATGCTGGCCGAAAGATCGCCGAAATTGCGGGCGCTGTTTTCAAAGGCGCCGTTTATAATGCCAACCGTTACGACATCAAGTTCAACACCAGCTGTTCGACTGCGGTCAGCTTCATCGACAATGCCGCTAAAACCGCCAAAGGCAAGCCGAAAGCGTGGATTCGCTATGATCATCCCCATCCCGGCGTTGAATTCATTTACATCAACGTTGACCGGGTCACTTCGAAACGGTTCCATGGAAGTAAGTCTTTACTTTCTCACTTTTTGCTTTACTTTACGTTGTATTCCGTCAATTTCAGTCAAAAAAGCTCCCAATCACGTCCCCATTTCCGCTGCCCACATGCGGGCTGTTCAAACAGTTTCGCGCTTTCTTGAGGTTATCAACAAGATCGCTCTCCCGGTCGCCCTTATTCTGGATGGTGTCGCCATCTATTTCTCTGTTGTCCAAGACGTCAAAAACGGCACCACCCGCAATACCGTGACGACGTGGTTACCATTGTCGGCAGCTGGATCGGAGGCATTAGTGGAGCCATGATCGGTGCCACGATTGGAACTTACTTTCTTCCCGGCATGGGAACGCTCATCGGTAGCCTCGTTGGCGGCATTGTTGGTGGCGTTGGCGGTTACTTTGGGGCGGATGCCATTGTCAATCGCTGATAAAGCTAACTGCGACGTCGAGGAGCGCAAATGTGAGAAGTGTGGCAAGAATTTCAAAGTTCACATCTACAAAGGCGAGAAGGAGTTGAAGTGCGAAAACTGTCGTAGATGCTCATGATCTGTTGTGTTTGTCTAAATTAAATTATTTTGTAAACAAATTGTTTGTTTTTTGAGTTGACAACAAGCTCAAAATCGGCGGAGACAAAGCCGTCGTCAACATTCTCTTGAAGTTGATTTTAAGATTCTTGACGGTGGGGTCATGCAAATCAGCGCTTTTTTTTGCACTGGCTGCATGCAACTACCTACTGTGCGCACAGCTGCAGCGAAAAAAGGACTAAAATTTCAGCAGCCTTTTACTAGAAATACTGTACAGCAATAGCCAACAGGCTGTAGCACATTTTTGTTGGCAAAATCGTATCCCTGAATCTTCTCTACCGATTGATTCAAACCGCGGTAGAATTGGTCAAGAAATGACTTAGATCCTCTATTGGAAGCACATGCGATTGCCTATTTTTTGAATTTCCTAATTTACAAAATGTCAAATTTTGCAGCGTTGCCGAAAGGTATCAAAGTTTGCGTTGGAGAAGGTGTTCAACAGCTCATTGCGGTCAGTTTGACACCAACGGCGAGTAATTTAGAGTCCTCTGTGCCGAGATCCTCTATTGAGGGGGTGGAAGCATTTTGTCAAACCATCAATCAGCCTAAACATGAAACATTGAAATTTTTACTTCCACTGTGTTGTCATAGAAAACTACTAAAACTGTGGTTACTAATGTTTTATCTTTTGACAGCATCTTTTAAGATAATCGTGTACACGTAGAGTTGCAACTACGATGACAAACGCTTCTGTTTCCGAAGCAACATGGGTCGTTTAGACCAATGTATTTTTGTTTTCTGACCAAAGGGTATAAATCAAAACCATTGTTTCTGTTGTCAGTGTTGAAATTAAAAATTTATGATTTCATTGCCTGGCAAAAGTGAATGACTTCTTTGGCAGCATCAAAGTCGATTTCAGCAATTTCGACGGCGTCGGTGCCGAGTTTAGCAAACATGGCTCGAAAGACCGGCGAAATCATGGTGAATACGATCTGCGATCCTACCCAGTTCCGGTTTACAAAATGTTTTTATCACAGTGGGCATACTCATACAACAGATTCCTTTTTTATGTAAAAAGTAACCCCAAAGTTGGCACAGAACATAAGTTGGACCTATGTCACCTTTGAAAACACAACGTGTGCTTGGCGCTTACATGCCAAGAACTTGAGATGGTTCTGAAAATACGTAGAACTAACAGTACTGTATGGTTGCCACATCTTGTCTTCTAGTAGCGCGAACGGGTAGACAAAATACTTATCGGTAATCAATTCAATCAAATTGACATAGTCCATTGGTGTTCCGTCAATCCACGCAAACTGATTCGTACTAGTTAGTTCGGTATCAATCGGTATGAGACCGATGCCAGTCAAGCCGGTTTTTTGTGCAAGGGGTTTTTCAAGGTCTATAATAGCAGTTATTAAATAATATTTGTTACTTAGCGCCAAAACGTACTTTCTACGAAATCATTTTCTGCTTTACTGTGTATCGAAACCAGATAACCTCCTGTTTCTTGAAAGCAGTAGTCATCTGCTTCTTTATAAGTAATAGTTTTAAGGTTCAGAAGCTGAGTTGTAACAAGACCATAACAATACAACCCCTCAGTGACATTTCCAAGTGTAAGATTTGAACTCGAGCAATCGTATTCTGGAGTTAGGAGCGGCATCACACACTGTTGGCCGTCAAAATTAATTTCCAAAAACGAAGGATAAGAATCACAAAACCATTTTTCCATATGTATGTTACACGCTGTTGCATTAGCATGCCAAAAGTCGGGGCAAACATTAGCCGATGCATACACAAGGTTTTGTAGTAGTTGATCCATATCATTTAAACTTCTTCCTTCAATTTGGATCATTGTTGTATTCTTGGCAAAAAATGAACACCCTCCTGCATCCCAATAATAATTCCGAACCCTTATCATCAAGTAACATGTGCCTCCGCTTCGGTCAATTTGAGTAGCAACGCACCAGTCGTATGTACACTGAAAAAAAAGATGCGTCACAACTGCGCGTTCTACTTTTTGTGGCAACGAAGGCGTTTCACTTTGTGGAACGAACGAAATTTGTTGCCAAATGTATGACGCAAACGTCACCAAAAGTGCAACGCTAAAGAAGTCGTTGCCAAAAAAGTATAACGATTTCATCCCTTGAGGGAGAGGTGCTCTCTTTCGTTGCCTCGCCCTTCGCGCTCTCGCGCACAATAACCCGACGCTCAGTTCATTAGGTTTTGGCACATGAGTGTGTTTTCTGACTTCTGAAACATGAAGCACCTGCATTCATTACTGAATGTGAGAGTAATAATTTTTGAATTTAATTGGCTTTTGGCTAATTACGATCTGACAAACAAATTAATTAAGTTTTTTTAAATTAACCAATCGTTGCATTTTTTTAAAACGAGAACGTTATACTTTTTCAAACGCAAACGTTATACTTTTTGGAACGGACGCGACACACTAATTTTCATTTGCGTTGCCAAAAGTGTGTCGCAAAGGTTATACTTTTAAATGGTGACGCGTTTGTTATACTATGTGGCGGCGCGATTTTTCGTTGCCATTTGTAAAACGAACGCGACACACTTTTGCGTTTTTACGTCACACTTTTTTTTTCAGTGTAGAGCATTCGTAAACGCAAGTCGTCATGTTGGCTGTTGGATAAGTTTTATAGGTTTCTGCTGTTAATCCATAGCCAAAAAGCTGTATGAAATTTGTATCAGAGTAGCAAATGACTGGAAATAGGCAGAGTATCGTCAAAGCGTTCATCATCCACCGTTTTTTCGGAGCGAAATGGATATTCGAAAGCATCCGTTTTTTATGGCATGCAAAGGACGTCATACGGCATTTCCTTAGCAACATGACATGTTAAAAGACTAAAAACATATTTTGTGTAATTCACTGATTTTGGGCTCCGACGCTCGCGCGACTCCTGCATATAAGTTTCCCAGCATGGTAAGTTACAAAGGAATAAAAAGTCACAGGAGGAAAGGTGTCGGGAGAGAAGAATCAGGGCCGCTTTCGGCGGTCCCAATCCGTTTCTCCTTTCAGAGATATGACCATTAATGCTACAACAATGACATGGCGGTTTTGGAACTCGCCGCAAAATTCTGACCGCCCTAGAATTTGTAAAATTTTTCTAACGTTTTTTTTGGAGTTTTGCGAATTTTTGGACAAATTTGCATATTAGACTCCGGCTATTTTTTATGATGCCATGGCATGACTTGACAAATTTCTCTGAAGTTGCGTGATGCTGTTTACCATGTTAACTTTTTGAAAGGAATTGCAAACCACGTTTTGATTGACGTAGTTCAGGCACGTGAACTGAAACAGGGGGCGACGTCTTCAAACAGAGTTGGCAATCCGATGATTTTATCGGATTTTCGGATTCGCGATCCGACACTGAATCCGAACGACCTTTCGGATCGGATTTCGGATTGATCTGAAAACCCGAAAACTTCGGATTTCAGATTGTGATCTGAGTTAATCCGACAATCCGAGTTTTTTTGCAAAAAAATCAAAAAATTCCGTGGAGTAAAATTTTGGTCTGAAGTCTTTTGGAACATTGTAAAATGATGTCATAAATGCTCAGAAGTGGGATTCATCGACGAAAAGTCCCAATTTTGTTGTTTTTAACAGAATTTTGCTCATTTTATCGGATTATCGGATTATCCGATTTACGATCCGATACCGAATCCGAAAAGTTTGTCGGATCGGATTTCGGATTAATCCGAAATCCGGTTTTGTTAAAAAGATCATCCGTGATCCGAAATGATCCGATTATCTGAGTTCAATCCGATCGGATCAAAAATCGGGTCGGACTCAGATTACCAACTCTGTCTTCAAAGGTGGCGTTCGAAATGCCACACGTTACAAGATCCAATTCAATACTAGCCGATCGACTGCGGTGAGCATCATTGACAATGCCGCGAAAACCGCCAAAGGCAAGCCGAGAGCGTGGATTCGCTATGATCGTCCTCATGCCGGTGCGGACTTTAACCACATCAATGTTGACAAAGTGACTTCGAAGCGATACTACGGAAGTTAGTTTTATACATTCACAATTCTAAATACACTTATTTAAAACTAAATCATTAAAATTGCAGTCAAAAACGCTCGCAATCATGTACCCATTTCCGCGACTAACATGAAGGCCGTTCAAACCATTTCACGCTTTCTTGATGGCTTTAATAAGGTAGCGGTGCCTCTTGCCATAGCTCTGGATACTGTCGCCGTCGGTCGTTCAATCTATCACGACGTCAAAAACGGATCCACTCGCAATACCATGACAACTGCTGCCACCATTGCCGGCGGCTGGGGCGGAGGCATCGGTGGAGGCACGGTCGGTGCGTCGGTCGGGACTGCCATTTTGCCTGGCATCGGAACGCTTATTGGTGGCCTCATTGGTGGTATCTTCGGTGGTGTCGATGGATCCGTCAGCGCCAATACCGTTGTCAATGCCATTGCCGACGGAGTAAATTACAACGTTGAGAAGCGAACGTGTGAAAAATGTGGCGAAACTTTTATGGTGTTTATAACGGCGAAAAGGACATTAAGAAATGTGTACACTGCCGTTAGCATTGCTGAGCTATTAGCGTCATTTCTTAATTGTCTGTTTATTTATTTAAACTGTTACGATGCACGTTCGGAGTTTTATATTTTGTTGAATAATGTTAAGCAACTGATTACACTTTTTTTAATTTAACTGAGAGAGGGAGCTACAAAAAGTTAGAATGCAATTTTTATGGAAAACATTTTCGAACACTTTTTTGATACTTGGCGTAGTCGGCTTTCGACATGAAGAAAACAGTAGTAACCGTTCTGACAGGCCGTGCATCGTTGAAATCCGCTATGGGTTTGTACAGCTGATCCGAAGCAGCAATAACCATGACTTCATTAGTTCCATTTGTATCAGTCACATCAAAAAAGACTTGAACCTGTCCACTGTTGTTGACACCTTCTCCATTATAACGGTTTTTCGTCAGATTTTTTTGTAGATAGTTAAAGATTAACAGTTGAGCTTTCAATAGGATCTTACGGACATCTGAAACATGATTGTAGTATGATTTAAAAAAGTGGAAAGGCTTACCCTTCAGATCGGAGGATCGGAGACCCTGCAAAGTTTGCATCAATCGTCCAATAGCATTTGTAGCCGATGTTGGATCGGTCTGACGGGTAACGTCCCTTAAGTGAAATTGGATGTTACTAGGAAGACTCGCAATAAGCGGTCGCAATTCGCGTATATGCCGCTCAAATTGATTCCAATGGCGAATAAAAGCATGAAATAGTCCTTGGGAGTTTCGATTTGTCAGAATACCAAATGTGTAATAAAAGTTTGGTGGCGTACGTAAGTGTAACCATATCTGATCCGTCAGATAATCGGACTCAGTTCGCTTGCTGGGATTGTTCGCAGGATTAGGATTTCCTTTATACGATTGAAGATACTGAGAATCTTGAGCTGTGGCGTAAGATTCTTTAGCCCATTTTTTAACTAATGTTCCTTGCGGAGCCTGTGTCTTGTACCCCGTTAGAATGGCACTCTGTGTGGCTTGTGATAAGGCTGCTTGTTGTACTGAGGGATAGTAATCATGAGCAATACCGGTATCCTTTCTAAAGTAGAAGTTGTAAAAAGGCATTATTTTATAAATACTTACCCACGGTCGATGGCGTCGTTACCATTATCATCATCATCAGAATATGAATCATCAGAATCAGACAAACATTCTTCTTCATCATCGGAAGAAAAACTAATAAGCTTTGAATGATTGCGAAAGAAGTTGGTTCTTTCATTCCTTTGACATTCCTTGAACATCGAGTTCATCTTGCTAATGTCATCAACGACGACGGTAGCCGCGGCCTTAGCAACCGCAGCACCGCTAAAACCGCCGGCAATAGCGCCAACAACGCCACCAATAATCGTTCCAATTCCTGGACATATCGCAGTACCAAGAGCAGCTCCACCAACGGATCCCCCGTAACCACCGCCCCAGCCGCCAGCTACGCTAGCACCAGTCGTCACGGTATTGCGGGCGGTTCCGGTGGTGATGTCTTCACGTATAGCACTCCCGATAGCAACAGCATCCAAGGTAATGGCTACCGGTAGCAGAACCTGGTTGAATCCATCGAGAGCTCGTGATGCATTTCGAACGGCTCCCGCGCCCTTGGAAGTCTTGGCGCCGGCGGCTGCAGTATAATTTATTGAATTTAAACAGTCGTCACATGTCAACTTACCAGCTGCTTGGGAGATGACAGTTTTCGCGCCTTTTCCAACAAAGGCGACACCTGGGGGTAAAATTTTTTCATTGTCATTTATACCAAATCGATTTCTTCGCATGTTTAATGACTTCGCAAACTTTGAAACTAAAAAAATATATTATTCAACAAAATAAAGCGCTGTAGCGAGGAACGTTTATGATGACAGAGTAGTAAATTTCTTTACCGAGGGTAACGCACGGAACGATGTCAAATTTTTTATCGTGGGACGAAATGTAAGTCTTCGAAGAAGCTCCTAACTTTTTTACGTGACTACTAAATCGTTACCTATCTCACATGGGAAGGGCGCGACCTCATCCTGGCCGATTTGGATGAAATGAAAAACACAGATAGCTGACCATATTATAAGACTTTTTTGAAAATATTAGCTGCAGTTTGCCATTAGGGGCCGAGAACGGTGCCGTCAAAGTCCAAAATTTAGATTTTTTTGTGTTTTTTGAAAAATCATAACTTTTTTTTGGTTACCTCTTTTTGAACGCGGTTTTAAGAAAAAAATAGGTAAACATCTTATCTATAACTTCTTCTTACAGATGAAACTAGTGTGAAAACTTTGAAAGTTAGAAATATTGATTTTCAAAACATACACATTTGTGTATCACTGTTCTCAAATATGGCATTATGAAATTACACTATATTTTCACAAACTGTAGAGATGGTATGTATACATGTTTGTTTTAAACGGCGTGGCAAACGGTCAGATAGAAAAAAAGTTATTTGTAATTGAAAATTTGAATTTACGGACTTTGACGGCACCGTTCTCGGCCCCTAATGGCAAACTGCAGCTAATATTTTAGGAAAACCCTTTTTTTAGTGTTAACTACATGTGGTTTTCGTTTTATCAAAATCCGAGAGGATAAGCTCGCGCCCTTCCCTTGTCAGTTCGCGATGTCGTGCGTAAGTTCTAAAAACACGTACGCCAGAAAAAAACGGTGCATAAACGGGTGACAACTAAACGAAACCGATAACTATCGGGAAGAGAACAATCTACATACACTTCCTCTGCGTTTAGAACAGCGCTTTTATATACCCAAAAAGCATTTTGTAATACCGATCTATCACAAAGGGATGAAAATGTGCAAAGAACAGGGGTTGTTTCACATTGCATTACAAAATATCCCCCAGAACAACAAACAGCAGCAGCAAAGAACAAAAATGATTTTTTTTCTCCGTTGTCTTTCACTAGCTATTTGCAATACATTTTCCGCACTTGTCGTAGGCCTGTCATAATAATCTGATAAGACAAAACTAAAAATATTATATATCCAATAACGAGAAGGACGAGCAAAAACAGATCACTGCAATCAAGTGGTTTTTTCCCCGATCAAACTAGAGACGAAACATACAGCTGTTGTCTGCTGTGCACCAGTGTTGAGCAGCGGACCGATTTCCGGGCCGGGGGTACCCCTAAAGAGGTCCCGGCGGAACTGAGGTCCCAAAACGCGGGCTGTTCAAAAACGCCGACACACGCACGAACCAGATGCTTTGGTGCGTACACAGCGCCGACGATTGTAGGATTGTAGGCGAAAAGTTCCCGAGGACGAAAAGTTCCCGCTCCATGGATTTACGCACACCGCATGCACTTGCTTGTGCGCCTGTGTGTCCGACTCACGGACAGACAAGCAAGCGTATGCAGTGTGCGTTTTTTCATGGCTCGGGACCGGTTGGGAGTAAAGATGCCCCGCCGGAAAGGATGCCCCGTTTTTTGCGCCTACAATCAGCGCCGACACACGACTAGACACGATACGCACCACGGCATCTGGCTCGTGCGTTTTTGAACAGCCCGCGCTTTGGGACCTCTTTTGGGGTACCCCGGGCCGGACATAGGACATTTCCGAAACGCATATGTCCGTGAAGTGTCCGGTCATCTAAAACTTATGTACCTACCCATCGAGCAAGTGTTTTTAGGCTTAACTTAACCAAAAAAGATAAAATCAGCAGTTATTTGATATCAGTGTCGGAGAACGATTAAAGTTTTACAAAAAATGCATTTTCGACGAAAATGGATCAATCAGCACGTATTCTGGACTTGTGCAGGGATGCGAAATCACCCGGGGGAAATCAAATTCGGGTGATATCACCGGGGATATCCCCGGGGACATGCGGGTGATATCCCCCGGTACCAAATTTTGAGATTTTTAGGCTCTGTAAGTTAAAGTATCTTATTTTTATTTCAAATAACACGTTTTGAACTACTTTTTATTAAAGGTTGCAAATTCGTTAAAATCAAGTTTTTCATGATGTTCCCCCAACTTTGATCAAAAATTTAGAGATTTTTCAAGAAGTCCATTGCGAAATTCCCCGGGGGAAATCAAAAAATGGGTGATATCCCCCGGGTGAAATCCCCGGATTTATTATGAAGACTCCGCACCTTTTCACCTTAAAAAATCGAAAATTAGGACAGCACCGCTGCCCGTGCTGCTCCTGTATACGGCCCTGGATATCACCTTCGCATCCCTGGACTTGTGTAATGTTATCAAAGTTTTGTAATTTGCGCATGACTGTAACACCCCAGTTCGCAATGTCGGGCAGACTGGCGTACGACATGGTGTAAGTCTAACTTTTTAACCGTTTTGTAAAAAAATTGTTTGTTTATTGAAGTATTTCTAATACAAGTGGCTTATCTACATACTTCTGAAAATACAAGATCAATAAGATCGGTGTTTTTTTTTGGTTTTATTTCAAGGGTTATGATTACTCAAAAAAACTTGTTCAAAATGTGTACAAAGATTTTCAGTTTGTTTAACCACGAAACCGCCTGAATTACAGTAACAACCTCAGCTGCGCGTTCGGTTCGTCATTTTTCAGTTTTCGTTTTGATGACAATTCAAATTTGACCTACTGTCGAGCGTTTTTTGTTTATTTTTTCTCCTAGTTTTACTAATCTTTGTATCGTGACCTCTTCCCAACTTTATTCACCTCGTGACACATCATCGTTTTCGTCGAACGATAAACTTAATACGCCCATATGCATAACCTTTCCATTTCAGGGTTACCATTCATCATGAGTGAAGAGGATCAAAAACTGAATGCTGGCCGTAAGACCGCTGAAGTCGCTGGCGATGTTTTCAAAGGCGGTGCTCGAAATGCTAGTCGTTTCGACATCAAGTTCAACACCAGCCGATCGACTGCGGTGAGCATCATCGACAAAGCGGCTAAAACCGCCAAAGGCAAGCCGAAAGCGTGGATTCGGTACGATCGTCCTCATGCCGGTGCTGATTTCAATCACATCAACGTTGACCGAGTCACTTCGAAGCGGTTCCATGGAAGTAAGTTATTGTTTTCTCACTTTTTCTTTGACTTTACATTGTATTTCGTCAATTTCAGTCAAAAAAGCTCCCAATCACGTGCCCATTTCCGCTGGCCACATGCAGGCGGTTCAAACGGTTTCGCACGTGCTCGATGGTGTCAACAAAGTCGCTGTCCCCGTCGCCATTATTCTGGACACTGTCGCCATCGGTTCTTCTGTTGCCCAGGACGTCAAAAACGGATCCACTCGCAATACTGTGACGACTGCTGCCACCATTGCCGGCGGCTGGGGCGGAGGCATCGGTGGAGCCACGGCCGGAGCTTCGTTTGGAACTGCCATTTTGCCTGGCATCGGAACGCTTATTGGTGGTCTCATTGGCGGTATTTTCGGCGGTGTCGGTGGGTCTGTCGGAGCCAACGTTGCCGTTAATGCCATTGCCGACGAAGCTAACTACGACATCGAAGAGCGCGAATGTGAAGATTGCGGTGAAACGTTCAAGGTTCACATTTACAATGGCGAGAAGGATCTCAAGAAGTGTGAGAACTGCCGTTAATGCTATTGTTCTGTTGTTTTTGTTGAATTTGAACCATTTTGTAAATAAATTGTTGATTTTTTGACAGCTTTCCACATATTTGAAATCGTAAGATCAATGGGGTCGGCTATTTTGATTTTATTCATTATTTACCTTTAAAAACATAAAATCGATAGGGGTGAGACAAAGGAACATGCGCTAGCGCATCTGATCGCGCAATAGCTTGATCTTTTTTGTTATGCACGGCGTAGCTTTTTTCTAAGCAAGCGGGGAAAACATTGATCTTATGTTCTAGGAATAAACGTCCTTTGTATTTGCGTTTTTAAAATTTTCGTTTTTGATACTTCTGATTTTCTGAAAGTCAGAGTTTCCCATTTCAGGATTTCGCTTCCACATGGATCGTAAGCTGAAAGCAGTCCGCACATCCGCTATATTTTATAGCGGATTTTTCAAAGGCGGCGTTCCCAATGCCAACCGTTACGACATCAAGTTCAACACCAGCCGATCGACTGCGGTCAGCATCATCGACAATGCCGCTAATACCGCCAAAGGCAAGCCCAAGTCTTGGATTCGCTATGATCGTCCCCACCCCGGCGCGGATTTCAGTCACATTAACGTTGACAAGGTGACATCAAAGCGTTTGCATGGAAGTAAGTCTTTAAAACCTCCATTTTACTATATTTGACAACGACTTCTCTCAATTTCAGTCAAAAAAGCCCGAAACCACGTCCCAATTTCCGATGGCCACATGCAAGCTGCCCAATTAGCTGGCCGCGTTCTCGATGGTATCAATATGGTGGTTGGGCCAGTTGCTATTATTCTGGATACTGTCGCCGTTGGCAGTGCGGTCATTCAAGATGTCAAAAACAGATCTTCTCGCAATTCCATCACGACGGCGGCCACCATTGCCGCCGGCTGGACGGGTGGTTCGATGGGGGCTGTGACCGGTGCGTCGATCGGGACTTCCTATCTTCCTGGCATGGGAACACTCATCAGGGGCCTTCTTGGCGGTATCGCCGGTGGCGTCGGCGGTTCTCTGGGGACTAATAAAGTTATAAATGCGGTTGCTGATAAAAACAATTACAACGTCAAGGTTCGAAAGTGTGTACAGTGCCGCAGAACCTTCAAGGCTCATATTTACAACGGAGAAAATGATGAAAAAACGTGTGAACATTGCCGGTTGCGTCGTTAATGTTGTTTTTTTTTTGCGCATATAAATATTGGGTATTTGCGAAAGTTCGTGCGTCGCTTTGTCACACCGTAACTCCGTTTGTTTTAAGTAATTTCAATCAGATTTGAACAACATTGTAGAGCATCTTTTACACTTTTTGTATACCAAAATCTAGGGGTGGTTCGAACCTGCTTCCGTAAAAAATTTTTTAACAAAGCGTACCAACTACGGAGACGTCAAGTCGTCGTGGGTGGTCCTAACTGACTACAACATCAATTTTTTAAAATTTCAACGGAGTTAGACGGCAGGGGCGTATTTAGAAAAAGTTTTTATGGGGGGGCATCCCGAAAAAAAGGTAAGGGGGGACCAAAGGGATTTTTTCGGTAAAAATTTTTTGAGCGATTTTTGGAAAATCCAAAGGGGGTACCAAAGGAAAAATTTTTGCCAAAACCGTGAAAAACCACAAAATTCCCTTGGTCCCCCTTACCCCACTTTTGGCGGATCCGAGATATGGGGGGGCGCTGCCCCCCCCCCCCCCCCCCCTACCCCCCCCCCTAAATACGCCCCTGTTAGACGGTCGCGTTGATAACCCTGCAATAGCTTAAGTTTTGCTTTATTTAACCGCTTGATGCTCAGGGGTTTGGCTCCGTTAAATAGGATGAAATGAGTTGACGATGTCAGCACCTCAGCAATGAGGTGTACATTTTTCAAGCGTTACCATACTTTTGATTTTAAACCTCAAGCGCTGGTTTGCTGACAATTAAGATAACATACATTGCTAACATGTTTGGTACTCAAACGAATATCACAGGGCTGCGCAAAAGTAAGAAAAAAAATTTAACGTCGGCGCACGAACTTTCGCAAACACCCAATATATAAATTTTTGTATTGTAATTTGTAACGACACGACACATCAGAACATAATGATAAAAGAAATAAAAATGAAAAGAAAATTATTACTATTGTGAATCACGTTGTTTCGTAAATGACGGGTGGTCCGGTTCAATTGCGCTGGTCCAATCACGAAAACAACTTGACAGCTTCGTTTTGCATTTCAAACTGTTTGGACGTTGGTTCGAAACGCGCGCTTTTTGTCGATCTTTTGTCCGCTTCACCCTCTCAACTTTCGTTTTTTTATTTCTTCGTTCCCATTTCAGACTTTCGTCGCGCTATTCCGTCGTCTTACCATGTTTTCACATAACCTACGTGCATACTCTTCAGGCAACCATGTCCGTCGAAGTCAATGAACGCTCCAACCAGCTCGTCGTCTCTATCACAAACCAGCAAGACGCAACCACCGACGACATCCTGCAATTCCAAGTCGAGCTCATCTACAACGCCCTCCACGGTCGCAAGAGCGTGATCATCGGCTACGACCCCAACAAGAAGCTCGAACTCGATGTCAGCGCTTTCAATACCACCGAGGTTTGCAAAACCGTCAAACGGCCCAACTGCTCAGTGCAGCACTACACTGCTGTGGGTCCTGCGTCATGGCCGGAGGCGTTCATTAAGAAGGCCATTTTTCAAAGCGAATTTGCTAGCGGCTTCTTGTGGTTTTATGTCGCCAAGAAGGATGGAGCTGTCATCGATCCGGAGCACTTGGCCGAGAACATGTTCAAAGAGGTGGCAATGATGCCGGAGAAGTACCCTGACGACGAATGCCTCGGTTGCGTCAATGGGAAGCTGATTTGGAACGGTGTCAGCAATTCCGAGTTGAATAACTTCTTCGTGGAACGTTTTGTCGACATTGCTGATGCTTATGGCATTTATGTTGATGTTAAGCTTTCATAAATTGGTTTGTTGGTTTTCGTTTGGATGTATAATTGTTTTGATAGGTTTTGAGGCTTATTTTATACTTTTTTTGATCTGTTTTTCTAATCTACTAAGTTTTATACGTTTCCACCAAGATGAGCAACAAAGACGACGACGATATCGATGTTGCTTCCGCCTTGGGCATGGCGCAAACTGGCATTTCATACATTTCTGATGCCTTTACATATGGTTTTACGATTAAGGATGCACAAAAAATCAACAAGTCGATTATAAAAGATTTAAAAAATGGCTCATCTCGCAATACCGTAATCAAGGTGATGAGCGTTACCGGCGGCTGCGTCACTGGCTACAGCGCGTATCTGACTGGCGTTGCTGTTGGGACAGCTATTTGCCCGGGAGCAGGAACGCTTATTGGTGGCTTTGTCGGTGGAGTTGCCGGTAAAATGACTGGTTCCAAGATGACCGAAATTGCTGCCAACTCAGTTGCTGATGCTGTCAACTACAATGTCAAGTATGGTCATTGCAAATTTTGTCATAAAACGTTCAAAGTTCGTGTTCACATGGGCGAACGAAACGTTTCAATTTGTGAAGGCTGTCGTGATGTTTCTGTTATTCATTTGTAGTTAACATTTTTGTCAATAAACTTTTTCTATGTACACTTTTTATAAGGGTATTCACAAAAATAGCCATTGCTCTGCAGAACAGGCAAAATTATGTACAATTTTTACGAAGTAGTTCACAAAGAAACGCAAAAACAATCAAGACAGTCAAATTCAAGTTTACATGCCAATCTCGAGGTACTTGTACTGCGGATTCATGGGGCAGCTCATGAACACCTCAAACGCCGTAGCGTAATGTTTATCTTCGAGAAGTTTAGCAAGATCTTTGTCGTCAGCCATTCGCGACGCAAAGTCGTTAAATTTAAGACCGTCTTTGCACGTGATTTGAATCTGGCTATCATGGTGGATGGCGAACTCAGCCTCTAAGTGCTTGAAGTAAACGACAAGACTGAACTGTTGCATATAAATGGCTTCCGAAACTATCTGGAGCGTCATGAAATTGTTGGCAACCTCTTTCGGGAACTGGCTGGCATCGGTATACGTAACACCTGCCCAAACAACAGATTGAACATTAGTGCCGTTAAAGTTGATCGTCATAGTGAAACGCTGCTCGCCGTCTTCATAGGTAGTAAACGTGGTCTGATGTTTGTCAGCAATGACAATCTTAGCATCGATTAAGTCGAAAGTTGAATCAAAAGTGATACCGAGATTTCGCAGAGCAAATTTTGGGTAGTCAGCACGCATTTGGGTATAATAGGACAGGTAGTAGTTGAAATGATTGAGGGGAGCAACATACTCGTGAGTACTACAACAGTTGCAGTGTTCAATGCGTTTGAGAGCGCATAAATCACGGACTTTGATGATTTCAGTTGGGGGGATGAAGCAGCAGTTCGTGCAGGGAGCAGGGGCGGATTCTTTTTGGCGTTGGGGTGCGATGGTGGATGCGGTAGGTTGGTCAGATGAGACGACCGTGGGTTCATCATTGGGAGAGTCAATGATGGCATCAACTTGTTGTTCGTCGGTTTCTTCGTCGGAGTCAACCTGGGTCTCATCTTCGCTTAGTTGTTCTTCAAAATCGGCATAGATCTCGTTTTCAATGGTTTCTTCGTCGGAATCAGCTTGAGTTTCATCTTCGCTCAGTTCGTCGTCTGAAACAGCTTGGATCTCGTCCTCAATGGGTTCGTCATCAGAATCAGCTGGATTTTCATCTTCGCTAATTTCCTCTTCGGAATCCCAATCAGAGTCCATTTTATCATAATCTGCCTGGATCTCATCATCAACGGTTTTTTCGTCAGAATTAGCCTGGATCTCAGCTTCAACGGCTTCTTCATCAGAATCGGCCTGTGTTTCATCCATGCTAACTTCTTCGTCAGAACTAGCTTGCATCTCATCTTCAATAGCTTCTTCATCGGAATCAGCTTGAGTTTCATCTTCGCTGATTTCCTCTTCGGAAGCAACTTCTTCATTCTCCACGACCGCCAGCGTGACATCAGCAGCGTCCTCCTCATCCGAAAAATTAGAACCCGCATCTTCATGAGCCGAAGCAAATGAATCATTGTCAGAAGCGGCAGACTCGTACTCCGACCCGATATCGTCGACATCGTCGCTAATGACGGACGTGTTATCAACAGTCTCGATCTTGGTCTTGACAACATTGTTCTTCGACGATTCGACGTAGTTCTTCAGCCAGTGCTTGCGAGCACAATTACCCTTCAGATTCATATCCGGCATGATGCATCCACGGCAAATGTCACAGTCTCCCGTGAGGCAGCAGTAATACGGAGCGTTGCAAGTTGTGCCTGAAAATAGTTTCTTAAGTTTGGATTGTTGTTGAAGTTTGAAGGACTTACAACATGTGGTTTTAGTGGATTTAGATGTAGGCTTGTCGTTTTCACTTTTCTCGGTTACAGTTTCCGGGGTCGACCTAGCAGCAGTCGATTCAGGATCAAACTCTGCTTTGCAGTGAGCGGCGTTAAGGAACTCATAGAAATGCTTGGCATCCGCTGCAAACTTCGGATCACGGTCAGCAGCATTCATGATGAGGTCATCAATACATCTGAGAATTTTTGTGGCAGCATCATTCAAATCGATAACAGTTATTTCGGGCACACAAGCATTGGCAAAAGAAGTGGCGAATTCACAGGCTTTTTCGTAATGAGACTTGATGGCATCAGCGTTTTCAATGCTTTCATTGGCAGTTTCAGTCGAAGACTTGGCATGATGCTGATGCCAGTGCTTGAAAGCACATTCAGTTTTCGGTGAATAGGTTTCCGGCACGAACATTCCACGGCAGATATCACAGTCTCCGGTGAGACAGCATGAGTACGGCGCATAGCAAGCAGTGCCTGAAATTATGATTAAGTTTAGATCAGTAGCAAATACAAATATCAGACTTACAATTGACCGACTTACACCCAGACCCACTTTCGATAGCTGGGACTGTTACGGTCGTCGATTCAACATCAACATCAGCAGCATTAGCGATTTCTGAGAAAACCTTCTCAACCAAAGTAGTTTCAGTAAAATTATTAACGCGATTGCGGTTGTTAACCACATCGTTGATCAATTTGAGGAACTGATCAGCAGTTTTTTCACTGACGGGCTTGACGGTAGTTTCAGGCTCGATAGCCGTCGAGACCAAACACGCGTCATCGTCATCGCTATCGAAACCAGACTTGACAGTGTACAAAGACTCATTATCCGATGATTCGCTATCCTCGTTTTCGGACTCATCGATTTCATACTGCTCAGCTTCAAAGGAGTCTTCAAGTTCAACTGCGGTAGTGACTGATTCAGTGTCACTAACGTGATCATAGGACTCATCGGAGCTTTCCGACTTGGTATTGTCTTCCGAATCGGGTTCGACGGCGGTAGAAACAGAGTCTGAGTCGTTGATACGATCAAACGACTCCTCAGAGGTCTCCGATTTGGTGTCGTCTTCTGAATCGTGTTCATCTGCCAAAATCACGGACTTAGAGTCTTCGATATGATCAAAGGACTCATTAGTACTCTCCGACTTGGTGTCGTCTTTAGAGTCAGGTTCAACAGCCGTAGAAACAGACTCTGAGTCATCGACATGATCAAAGGACTCATTAGAGCTCTCAGATTGGGTGTCATCTTCCAAAGCTGATTCCTCATCGAGTTCAATGGCCGTATGAACCGACCACGTGTCATCATCAGTTGTTCTGATGCCACTGGTTTCAATTTTAAAGAAGGACTCATCATCCGATGACACGATGTCGCCTATGTTGGTCCCATCGGCAGCGACGCCTTCAACCTCCTGGGGCGAGATCATTTCACCGACTGAAGACGTATCTGAGTTCTGCTCAACGACGTCCCAGTCGGAACACTGTGATCCACTTGACATGGAGAGACTGTCTTCAGGGTCCCATGTTGTTGGGTCAGAATGGACGTAGGGCGTGTGCAGAAGTTGCCTCAGTGTCACTTCTGTCATGGGAAGACAAGCTTCAAAGAACGGCTGTTCAATGGGCAAGAGCTTTTTCAAATTGGCATAGGCCGAACTGAAGAGCTGGGCGACAGTGAGCAAGTTGGTCTTAAAGCTGTCTTTCTTGGAGGTGAGGAAGTTTCGGCGGACTCTCTATAAAGTTAACGGTAACATAATCTGATAGGATTAGAGTTGTGAAACTTACAAAATCGACGATTTCATCATTTCCAATAATCAAAATAATAGCATTGTTGCTTAACTTTTGCAAGTTCAGGTGCTCCTTTTTTAAGGCAATCAGCAATGAAAGGAGTTTTGTCACAACAAAGTGCACACTTCGCCGGACCTTCATTTGACGCTCGTCCCACGGAATCCTAGAATTCTCCTGCAGTCGTTGCGTGAATTCCTGGATCGAGATTCCTCGTGGGGCATCGGTGATGTGGAATGAGTGCCCCACTGCAGGATCGGGCAGGATGGACACCAGGTTGGTCATGAGCGGGTGTCTGAATGTGGACAAAGCATTCTCCTTGGAGTCAACGGTGGACATCTCTCTGATGCACACTTCCACTATGTCAGTCCTCTTCTGGCCACTGTGGTCGTTTTTCAAAACGGCTTCGATGACACATTCATCCTCGCAGTCGAAGAGATGACGCACGGGGACAAAGTGTGCATTGAAGACTTCAGAATCGACGGTGATACGGGTGTTGGTGAAGTTGACGAGGTGAGCCATGTTAAGGCAAGTTGAGACGATGGTGGTCTGAAGTTTGGAAAAATGGAAGTTGTGGATTTTGCCTATGAGAGTTTAAAACGCGATAGAGAAGTAACAAGATTTTGATTAAAAATGGCTAATGAAAAAGCGAGCGGCTCACCAACACCGCTGCTCCGCAACGAATGAACCCCTCGCAAACGAACGGTCGAAGCCGACCCACCGAGTCCAAAGGTCCAAGGCCGTCGTTCTGTTTTCGCCGAACCGAGCCGTTTTCTCGTGACACGATGGTCAGGCCGAACCGTGGCCCTTCTTACAATTAGCCCCTGTCAATGTCGAGTCGATCCACCATTCCCGTCGGCCACCACCCTCGGCACTTGCCAACGGCCAAGCCTGCGCGATGCGTACGTCCGGTGGGCTCGGCTCGTCGGCACTGTCATCGTCGGTGGGTTGAGCTTGTTCTGTTCAATCCCTCGAGTCGAAGAAGTCACTTGACACTGCACTCTTTGTGATTTACCGTATTGATTAAGTTGTGATTTTTGGTGCTTTACACACTGGCGATGCCCCCGCAGTAATATCACGTGATGTGCCATGTGTGTTTTCGAATGCACTGAAGTCGTAAAGTTTACGAACCAAAGTTGGCAGATTCATAACATACGCCCATTTAGTGAAGAAAAGAAGCTGACATTATGACTTGTAAGATCTTAGTGACCAAATTGGGTACTTATGAGTCAGACAAATCCACACCTTCCACCTACAATTAATCCAAAGAACCGAAATTCACATGTTTCACTTTTTACCTCATATCTGTATGCAAATAGAACACATAGCTTCAAAGTAAAACATCCATTCAGAGTACAGGTGCAATATGCGCAAACTAAACAAGAAGTTGTCAATTTTGTTCAGTTTTACCAACATTTCTGCGTCATGAATGTCGCTATCACAAGCGACGACTTCACATCCTACAGTAACTACATGCACATCAACTCCATTGTCGTTTTATCAATCGGTCTATTCACAATTTACCTGACCCTTTTTCACTCACCCAAAGACATGGGACATTATAAATACTATATTCTTAACTTTCAACTAGCTGCGACCCTTTTTGATCTCCACATAAGCTTTGTCTTTTCGCCGTTACCAATATTTCCGGCGCCGGCAATGTGTTCAACCAGTGTGTTATTCTTGAAACAGTATTGGGTTTTTGAATATGTCAACTTCATACTTATGCATTTCACGCTTAGCTATGTTGGTGTTTCAATATTGATTGGCCTTTTGTATAGATATTGCGCTTTGAAAGGAAATTTGAACTTCTTTCATTCCAAACATGGCGTCGCAATCATAGCTTTGGGGAACTTGATTTACCCTATTCCAGTTACAGTCGCACTGCTGTTCACACATTCTAATCGTGAACATTCACTGGATTACATCAGAAATGAGTACCCTGGGTATTACGACCTTTTTGCGCACAATGGCTGCCACGGCGTGTCCGAGCCTGGGGGTATGATTATCTATGCTGTCGTTGCGGCGGGTCAGATCATCGCGGTGGCGACGTGTTCTGGTATTACGATGTTTAAAATTAATCATTTAATGAAAGAAAAGAAACTGAATTTTACAAAGAAAACGTATGACCTGCATCGACAATTGATTTACAGTTTATGGGTTCAGGCTTTTTTACCGACATGTTTTCTGGCTATTCCGACAGTGATGGCTTTTGTTATGATTATTAATACTTTTGGAAACTTAAGAGGTATATAAAATGCATGCTAGCTTATGTAACAGTGTGAGTTTTAGCGATTTCACTGACAATCATGCCAGTTTTGTGCCTTCATTCAGCAGTGTTGGGTGTGTCGACGATTGTCATGACAAAACCGTATCGACAAACAACTATTAGCATTCTTTTAAGGCCACTGAGACTGTGTTTTAAAGAAGCGGTGATTCCAAAAGCTTCGGTTCAGGTTACAGTTTCTCACAGGTTTTCTACAAACATCTCGGTACAACAGTATGTAGTTTAATAATGGGTTTTTAACTTTTTATGGTTTCGTAGATGTTAGTTTTTCAACTTTGTCTAGCCCTGACTGCTTCCAGGTGAATGCTATCAATTAATTTAAAAAAATGAAAAGTTAAAATAAAGTTGAATAAGCTGTTAGTAGCCGTAACACGTCCAGAACAGTCAAATCTGTTATAGTCCCAACATCTCATCAACGAAGCAGGTGCAAAAATTTTCACAAATAACGTTGCTCATGCCGCGCCAACATTCTCGCTCGTTCTACGCGCTATGAGCGCGACTGTTACCCAAGAAGATTTGATTCCCTACGGCAATTTTATGCACATCAACACCATTATTGTGTCATCAATCGGAGCTTTTACTTTCTACCTGATTCTTTTCCATTCTACAAAAGATATGTCTCACTACAAATACTACATGTTGAGTTTCACATTTGCGGCAACTATCTTCGACCTTCATGTCAGTTTTGTATTCTCGCCATTGCCGATCTTCCCGGTGCCGGCCATCTGCTGCACAAGCGTGTTTTTCATCAATTCGACGTGGCGAGAAGAGATTGTCAACTTTACATTGATGCATTTTTTCTTAAGTTATGTAGGAATTTCGATATTGATCGTTCTCTTGTATCGATATCAAGCTCTGAAAGGCAATTTACATTTCTTTCATTCAAAGAGAGGCGTCGCACTATTGGTATTGTGGGTAGTATTGTACCCGTTACCTGCTGTTATTTCAATGTACTTTGCTCTTGGCAATGAAGAAGATACTTTAGCTTATATGAAAGTGAACCACCCTCAAATTTATGATTTGTATGCCAACAACGCCTGTTACACTCTAATCAACCCCATTGGAATGATAATCTATGCTGCCACTGCCGCATGTGAAATTTTGTTCGTATGTATTGTCGGTCCTTACGGAATTTTTAAAATTTATAAACTGCTTCACGAAAAGAAAATCAAATTTTCGCCGAAAACATATGAGCTGCATCGGCAACTGATTCACAGTCTGATCACCCAAGTCGTTATTCACATATTTTTTCTAGCAGTGCCAACGGTGACGGCATTTATTATGATAATTAATTCATTTGGCAATCTTCGGGGTAAGGTCAAGTTAGCAGTTTCGCAAATATTGAAAGTGTTTTCAGCGGTTTCACTTACGATAATGCCAATTTTGTGCCTACATTCCGCCTTCCTCGGATTGACAACAATTGTCGTTACAAAACCATACAGACAAGCTGCAATAACGATTCTACTTCGGCCTTTTAGATTCTGCCGTAAAGCCACTAGTGGTTCAAAAGCATCAGTTCAAATTACTATTTCTAAGAGGCATTCGACGAATACGTAAAAGTGTACTTTGCAATTTTCAAATATTTGGTGCTAATAAACTATTTTACACAACTGTTGATCAGAAAGGGGGAACATGAAGCCGAATAGTCATTTTAAAGAAAAATAAAGAACGTTTTTACAAAAAATTTATTCAGGTACAGCATTAGTTGAAAGTTTTTCCGATACTTTGACCATCACTGTTTTGATTAGAGCTGGTTTTTTAATAAACATTTTAAATGGTTGTAACAGCATTTTGGCAGTCGCTTGTCGATAGGGTTTTGTCATGACAATTGTCGAAAGACCCAACACTGCCGAATGAAGGCACAAAACTGGACAAATCGTTAATGCAATGGCTAAAAAATATAATTTTATTACGTTTTTTTATTACTACAGAAAACTCACTTCTAATGTCCACAAAAGAAGTAAATATGACAAGAAATCCCGTCACAGATGGAACTGCCAGAAAACAAGTTGGTAAAAACGCCTGAACCCACAGGCTGTAGATCAGTTGCCGATGCAAGTCATACGTTTTCTTCGTGAAATGTAGTTTTTTCACATTCATCATGTTGTTTATTTTAAACATAGTGATACCGGAACATACTGCCACCGCCGTTATTTGACTCACAGCAACCGCGACGTAAATGGCTACATTTAGTGTTCCGGATATGGCGTGACAACAATTCTGCGTAAACATATCATAATACTGTGGATATTCCGTTTTTATGTACAAGTTTGTGCCTTCTACGCTTGATACGGCATTAAGCAACGCAATTGTTACAGGAACAGGATAGACCAAATTGCATAATGCCATGATTGCAACGCCTTTTTTCGAATGGAAGAAGTGCAAACTTCCTTGAAGAGCAAAGTATCGATACAAAAGGCCGATTAAAATAGATACGCCAACATAGCTCAAAGTGAAATGCATAATTATGTAATTAACATACTCAAAATACCAAGGCGCATTCACAGAAAACACGCTAGTGCAACAAATTGCTGGCGCAGGGAATATCGGCAATGGCGAGTAGACGAAGCTAATATGGAGATCAAATAATGTTGCAGCAACTTGAAAGTTTAGAATGTAATATTTGTAATGACCCATGTCTTTAGTTGAATGAAAAAGTGTTAAATAAATAGTAAAGAGACCGATCGATAAAACGACAATGGAGTTGATGTGCATGTAATTTGCGTAGGTGTCAAAATCATCGACTGTGACAGCGGCTTTCATAATTTGAAATAACGCTGAAGGTTCTACGAACTGTATGAACAAATTATAACTCTGCTCAAACTGACTTCGAGTGTCGTACAAATATTCATTTTGTTGTTTAACGCATGAGTTTGTACAATTTAATTTTATGCAGAACATGGGTTAAAACAGTGACGAAATCTTACGCATCAAAAAGACATCATTTATCGAGAACGAATAAAGTATTTTTCACTGGCCGCATTGAAACTGTATGACAATGATCATTTCACAACTTTTTTTACGTGAAAGTTGAAGATGCAGATTTGAAGACTCTAACACTGTCTACTTGACCAGTTGGTTTTATAAACAATCTGATGGGTTTTAACAATATTGTTATTGTTGCTTTACGATACGGTTTTGTCATAACAATTGTCGACAGTCCCAAAACAGCAGAATGTAGACATAGAATCGGCATCGATGCTAAGTTAATTGCTGAAAAACTATTTTGCGTTTTATAATTTTTAGAGTTTAACTAACTTCGATAATCCGCAAACGGGGTAAGAATCATCATAAACGCAGCCACTGTCGGAACGGCAATGAAACATATTGGTAAAATAGACTGCACCCATAAACTGTACATCAATTGCCGATGTAAGCTGTACGTCTTTTTAGTTAGCATAGCTTTCTTTTCTCTCATTAAGTTATTAATTTTAAACATAACAATGGCACTTCCGGCTACAACTGCCGTAATTTGAACTGCAGCGACCCCGGCGTAGATGAGAATGTTCATAGGATTCGACATGCCGTGGCAACTTTTGTAGAGAAACATGTCGTAGTATCCCGGATACGCTTTTTTGAAAAATTTCATTGTTTCCTCTCGATCGGAAAGGGCGAAAATTAGCGCAATAAAAACAGGGGTCGCATAAAATACGCTGCAGAAAGCTATGATAGCAATGCCTTTTTTCGAATGGAAAAAATAAAGGTTTCCCCGGAGGGCATAATACCGATACATAACTCCAACAAAGATCGACACACCGACATAGCTCAATGTGAAATGCATAATTATGTAATTGACATACTCATAATACCATGGTGAGTTTATAAAAAATATACTTGTACTGCACATTGCTGGTGCTGGCAAGATCGGCAATGGCGTATAAACAAAACTGAGATGTAGATCGAACAGTGACGCGGCAGTTTGGAAGTTGAGAATATAGTATTTATAGTGACCCATTTCTTTAGGTGAATGAAACAGTGTCAAATAAATAGTAAACATGCCAATGGAAAACACAACTATGGAATTTATATGCATGTAGTTTGCGTAAGGCTCGAAATCGGCTATTTTAACAGCGGTGGTCATATTTGAAAACGGTCTACACTTCAGGCTAATTTAAGTTTGTCGGAACCATTAGATTTCGCGTTTACTATTATCCCGTTATAAATTGTAGTTTGAAAATGGTGTTGACATGCACACTATTATGTTCTGTCGGTTTTGTATCAGCTTCAGTCTGTAGGCGTTTCAATGTGTCATAGAAAACTTTGATTACAGAACTTGCTACTACATTTTGATGAGTCAAGAAAAACATTTGTGGCTTTTTGCCATGACAAGTCCCGAATCACTGAAAACATTTTTGTGAGTTTTTGACATGCCAATTGCTACATATAATTTTTTTTACCAATGCAGTTCATACTCTTTTAAATTTGCATTACAAAGAACCCAATGCATATGTCACAAAACGATTGAAATGTAGCAGTCATAATGGTTTTTTGCAACTTTATTCAACAAAACAAACAATACATGAACTAGAAAAACGTTTTATACAGTGCCCTCAAACTGCTTAAATAATAAATCAATTTAAAATCGGGTTGTCAAAAAGTGTGGGCAAACCGAGGCTTTAGTAAGATGGGCTGCAAAAACATCATGGTTGACGTGACAGTTTTGACAAAACATACTTATAATACATATGCCTAGCTAACATTGCTAGATTGAAGTTAGAACAGACGATCAGACGGCGTGATCAGGAACGCCTGCTGCCAGAAACTCAGCCTCTTAATCGAATTTGGTTGCGTTGCAAAAGAGAGGCTTCGGAAAGACGGGCTGAATGCAACCAAATTGTTTGAATTTTTGACTTCATCTTTTGCTTTTGCTTCGTTGCTTGGGATGAGTTCAGTGTGTAATCTCGAACTTCTGACGCAGGTTTGGAACAATTTTGACGGGATGGTCGTTTTGTCGAGGTCGAAGTGTTTCTATTGTGTTTCGTCGATGACAGACCGCTCCAGGTGGAGATTGGACTAAAAATTGTTGTCAGATTTGATGGCGACCATTAAAAACCAACTTGACAGTCGAAGACAGAATTTAAAATCCTGACTTTGCCATTACAACAATAATTTGGGTGCCATTCGGAAATTGACTTGCGTGTTTGAACGTTGATGGCACTGGTCGCCGTTGGTGCCGCGCATTCCATAACACTCAGATTGAGAACTTTGAATCGTCGTAATGGTCGGCCATATAGTTTGATGTACTTGGCAGACTGGCTGATCGGTGTGATAGCGAAAACTGGCGGATGGGTCTTCAAGGGTTTGAAAGACTTGCTTCAAGTTTTTTCGGTAGCAGTAGACTTTGAAAGTCCAGGACAGCTTTAGCACATAAGGTGTGTAGACGATTTCGTAGAATACATGTTCGGTGGGGACATCTGAAACCAAAATGATAAAACAAGAAGCATCAAGGGAAGGGTAACACTTACCGGTGACTTTGCATGTGCCGGTTGCCAAAGTAGCGCAGTTTGTATGATTTGGTGACAATGCTTCAACAAACCAGGTAGAAAGTGTCATTAGTAGGATGGAGACAAAACGTTGAAAGTCCTGATTTGCGTAATTTGCCATGGCGTACAATTTTATACTGAATGATCCATTTACCAGATCTTCGTGTAATTGGTAGTGCATGCAAATTTTTGGACGAGTGAAGTTTGGGAAAAGCATTGTTAAAATTTTTGCACGTGAGAGAAAGGAACAGTCTGAAAATGTTAAGAAACACTGCATTTTCAATTCCGTGTCGGAACCAGACGATTTCGTCAAATTCTTGAACACAAAACTTCAAAGTACAGGTGCAATGGCATTAAACTAATCAAAAAGTCTGCTTTAAGTCATTTTAGACATATTTGCGTCATGGAAATCACCGTCACTGTTGACGATTTCACTACCTATGGCCATTTGATGCACATAAATTCAATTGTTGTGCTTTCTATCGGCGTTTTGACTATTTATCTAACTGTTTTCCATTCGACAAAGGAAATGGGCTATTACAAATATTACATTCTAAACTTCCAACTAGCTGCCACACTATTTGATCTTCACATCAGTTTCGTTTATTCTCCATTGCCAATCTTGCCTGTTGCGTCAATGTGTTCTACAAGTGTTCTTGCAACAAATGTGAGTTGGGTTTACGAATATATCAATTACATTATCATGCATTTTACGTTGAGTTATGTTGGCGTATCTATATTTATCGGTCTCCTATACCGATACTGTGCACTCCATGGAAGTCTGTACTTTTTCCACTCAAAGCGTGGCGTTGCAATTATCGCTTTGGGCAATATAGTCTACCCTCTGCCTGTGACAATAGCTCTACTTTGTGCCGTTGAAAATCGTGAAAACACATTGTTATTTATCAAAACCAAATATCCGTCATATTACGAGTTGTTTAAAAACAACTGTTGCAATGCATTAGCCAAGCCAACCGGCGTCCTTATCTATGCCGCAGTCGCAGCAATTCAAATCGTAACCGTAGCCGTTTGTTCTGGCATTGCCATGTTCAAGATTAACAATTTGATGAAGGAAAAGAAAGCGATACTTACGAAAAAGACGTACGACCTGCATAAACAACTAATCTACAGCCTGTGGGTTCAGGCATTCTTGCCGACCTGTTTCCTTGCAGTTCCATCTGTGACAGGTTTTCTGTTGGTTTTACAGGGTTTAAATAACTTAAGAGGTAACAATTGTTTTATAAGCATCAGCAAGATGGTCGTTTTCAGCCATCTCCCTGACAATTGTTCCAATTCTTTGCCTTCATTCAGCCGTGTTAGGACTGTCGACGATCGTTATGACAAAGCCGTATCGACAAGCGACAACCAAAATTCTAATGCGACCGTTTAGGCTTTTCTCGAATGACAGTGTAACGATTGAAACATCAGTTCAAGTTACTGGGTCAGGACAGGTGTCTTCACATTCTCATCATTAGTAATCACGTTCAACATCAACAGCCTTATTTTAATCTGTTTGGCTGGTTTTAACAATTGAAACTAACTTAAAACTTTGAAGTGTTCCGGGATCATTTGGTTTTACCGGAAATTGTATTAGAACTTGTTTGTAAAATGAACAACATTCGACATGCGGTTTTCAATTACGCGTCTGTAACGGACTATTATCAATAAAAATTATAAACACAAAACTGTAACGTACAGGTGCAAGTACTTAGGGTTATTCATAAAGTCTGCTTTTAGTCATTCTAGACACGTTTAAAGCATGGAAATCACCATCACTGTTGATGACTTCACAACCTACTGCAGTTTAATGCATATAAATTCCATTGTTGTCTTTTCTATCGGCGTTTTTACCATTTATCTAACGATGTTTCACTCGACGAGAGAAATGGGCTACTACAAATATTACATTCTGAACTTCCAACTAGCCGCAACACTATTTGATCTTCACTTAAGTTTTATCTATTCTCCAGTGCCAATCTTGCCTGTGGCTTCAATGTGTTCCACGAGTGTTCTCGCAAAGAATGCGAGTTGGGTTTACGAGTTTATCAACTTTATTATTTTGCATTTTACGCTGAGTTACGTTGGTGTCTCGATTTTTATTGGTCTGCTATACCGATATTGTGCCCTCCATGGAAGTTTGTATTTTTTCCATTCAAAACGTGGCGTTGCAATTATCGCTTTGGGCAATATAGTCTACCCTCTGCCTGTGACAATTGCTCTTCTTTGTGCCGTGGAAAACCGAGAAAACACGTTACTATTTATAAAAACCAAGTATCCGTCTTATTACGAATTATTTAGAAATAATTGTTGCAACGCGTTAGCAAAACCAACCGGCGTCCTTATCTATGCCGCAGTCGCCGCTATTCAAATCGTAACCGTAGCAGCTTGTTCCGGCATTGCCATGTTTAAAATTAACAATTTGATGAAAGAAAAGAAAGCGATACTTACGAAAAAAACATACGACCTGCATAAACAACTAATCTACAGTCTGTGGGTTCAGGCATTTTTGCCGACCTGTGTCCTGGCGATTCCTACCGTAACCTCCTTCGTGATGATTATTAACGGTTATGGTGATTTGAGAGGTAAATGTTTTTTTTATAAATTTTAGTGAAATTGTTGTTTTTAGTAATTTCCTTAACACTATATCCGATAGTGTGCCTTCATTCAGCAGTTTTGGGACTATCCACAATCGTTATGACAAGACCGTATCGACAAGCCACAATCAACATCCTGACAAGTCCGTTTAGAAACCATTCACCAGACAGTGTGACGGTTGAACTATCAATTATAGTTACCGAGCCAGTACAGGTGTCGTAACATTTCCACCATTCGTAGAAAACGTTTTTTAACGGAACACGTGCTTGTCTATATTTGCTTACACTTTTAATCTTAAATTTGTGCGTTTAGCTATGACAGGTGTAAACTTGCAAAAAATAAATTGGTCTTTTTGGAATTTGTGTTTCAACGAACAAACTCTTTAAGTGCGAAATTGCGTAAAATCACGTCTATAATTGAAAATGCCAGAAACTTTATCTCAAACGACCCACGTAAAAACTTGATAACAACGCGTAAAAACTGTTTGACAGGAACAACCATTTAAAAATACTCTAATAAGCAGAACAGTGTTATAAAAATTAAATTAATGTAAGCTAGAATGTGCAAAATAAATTATTAAAGATGCCGGTGGTTTCTGTGCAGTGTGATTCGTAATGGACTTTGCTATGGATTCTGTCTGCTTTGTGTTTGAAGCGAGAAACGCCCGTCTGTGTTTTTGTTTTGGTTTCATTGTTTCGTACTTTTGGATTCATTTGCTGGAAGCGCAGGTGAAGATATTAAGAAGAGAGCGAGGAATTGTGCCGAGAAGCGTCGAAATGAAGAAAGAGAAGAGATCGCGGGATAGGTGTGGGTCTGATGATGACTGTCGGAAGCCATTGGGTCATCAGTGTGAAGCATGAATGCCATCAGAAGCGCATGTTGCGCAGATTCCATCGACTTTGCTTGCCATCGATGATTGGCGGGGTTGGAAGTCCAATGGCTTAGATGCAGCCACATCCCTTGACGATCATGTCTTCATACCTCCGAACGACCGTATTGTTGTGCTCGTCGAAGAAGAGGAGCGCCAAACCGTCCAGCTCCGTCGGGACACAACACGGAGGCGGAACCAGATTATCACGAACCTGATGCAACAGGTTTTGAATGAGGGCGTGATTGGAGTAGTTCTGGCGGGCCGTCGGCGTCAACTGGTTGCACGAGCCACGGCATTGGTATGCGTTGAATTGGGCTGAAAAAGTTCATTGCCTCATTAAATTTGTCTGCAACAATTTAAAGGCCAGTTTACTCTTAAAGGCTAAATGTGTAGAATTTTAGTATTCAGGGAACGTACTCGCTTAATTTAACTAAAAAGACTCCATAAAAGGGTATACTTACGCGGTGCAATGACGTCATCCCATTGGATCTCGTGAAAGTCAATGGTCAAATCTTCTCGATGGCACAGATCCGAAATCGGATCATAGGTGTGATGGGGTTTTCGTCGGCGGATTCGGCGAGCTCGAGTTGAACGCTTTCGACGTCGGGTATTGTCGAGATGCTCGATTTGGGTGATTAGGGCGGCGGATTGGGATAGGTCGACGAAAGGGTGGTTGGAGTCGGGGGATATCCGCTCGATGTAGAGCTCAACCTGGAAAAATGGCATTGAAATGTGTCAGAAACGATTTTAAGCTTACCAAATCATCGCCACCATCACTCCTCCTCCGATTCAAAACCGGCGTCACATCAAAATCGATCCACTTGACGCCGTTTTGGAGAGATTCCTCGTTCAGGTATCGTGTATCGAGCAATCTTCGGACTTCCGGAAATTCTGGATCGATTTCGTAAACATTTATCTGCTGGATGGCTTCATCGGAAGCCACCGGGTCGACTTCGGCGATTTCGCGTTCTCGAAAGGCTTCAGCGTCCCGGATTTCGTTGGCCAAAAGCAGCCTAAAATCGGCCTTGACCACGAGCTCCTTTTCGGGGGTCCTGCCACTCGATGTCAAATTGTATACGACTTTCCAGCCGTGGGTATCTGCGTCCATGTTTTTCTGGACCCCTCGAGGTAGATAGTGCCTTACTATGTCATATGAGGCGTCTGAATCGGACGATGCGCCTTCATACAGGTCCCAAATATAGTACGGCACTTCAGAACGCTCCGGCATTCTGGCTTTATCTTGTGGTACTCGACCAAATTGGTTGTATAAAAGTTTTCGGACCACTGGGTCATGGATATTGCCGGCAATGGCACATACACTTTGAAGCAGCACTGCCAAGCTGACAGTCATCAACAGCAATCGCAGGCCTACACTGGCGCCCGGTCTTAGACACGGTCTTCTGCTGGGTCTCAGTTGAGAGCTCGATTCTCCCATCACATGGTCACTAACATCAATATTTCCATCTTTAAACGCCCGACAATCATCAAATTCCTCCATCTGTGGACAGCTCGTCGATGGCACGTCCGTCGTGTCACAATTCATCGTTTACCGGTTCAAAAAACGCATTAGCTGTCTAAAACAACCTCATTAGAAACCACTACTCATAAAAATACACTCAAACTAACCGTCAACTAACGACAAATCAATCCACAACAAAGTATACGGTAGTAGGTAGCTGTCGAAACCAAATGACAACAAAATATTTTGCACTTTTTAAAAAAAATTAAGTGGCGTCGCCGCTAAGTAGGTTGATTATGTAGTAATATTGATTGGAATGAAGATCTGATATAGTAGTAATAACGTATTTTAAAAATTTCGTAGGGTTTAAATTGTGTTCAAAGAAGCTTTCGCAAAGCTCGCAAATGAGTAACAAACAGGGGCGGGGGGATTTTCGTCGACGGTACTCGTTCTTTCGTCTGAAATCGGCATTCGTCGTCATTAATGACTTCACAGAAAACGGATTCAATGAAAACGTAAAATAGTGATGACACGGCTGCAATAAAACAACACACGCAAAAAGAATTTGGGAAAGCCTTTTTCGAACTCAAACGCATAAAAGTTAAGTTAGCATTTACAACATTAAGTTAGGAGAGGGGGGTCTACATAGCCCACGCTCATACTCAATCGGTCCGTGTTTTACGTTTTTTATGTTTCGCGGAAACCGAAAAAGATAAGTCGACATCGAACAAGTGAGCTAGCTCGATGAAAAGAAACTGTGGTGGTAAAATCCGAAATGTAAGCGGCGGAGTGAAACACAACCGATCGGTTGGGGGTTTGGGGCGAGGGACGGTGAGGTTTGTGAGGGTTTTGGTTATGAAACTGCTTTAAAAGCAAAAATGGAAGCTTTAAAAGTTGCCGAAATGCGAAAATTCACCATTACAGGGGGTAAAAATGGGCAAATTACGACTAATTGGTATACGGTAGTTTTAAAAAAGGGCATAAAAGTTCAAAAAAACCAATTCAATGAACGTAAAAATAACATCATTTAAAAATTTAGAGCAAAAATCATGCCAAATTGAAGGGCTTCTCAACATTTTCGAACACAAAATCAGCCCAAAATGAAATACTCCGTCACCCGGCTCAATGGAAAGAAGCAACATAAAAGCGTAGGAAATCGAGCAGGTACAAGTCACAGCATGCTTTAATCGGATCATCTAGACATCGCAAAAAGCCGTGGGCGAGAAGGCAGCGTTTTTGCTCGCGTGTCTAATTGTCGGTTCGATCTCCGGGACCCTGTGGGTCGCATGATGACACTAGACGACTGCTAACAGGACCTCGGAACTCGTGAATGAAACTAGATAGATGTCGAAAGAACAGAAAACAGCCAAAATATTGTCCTACCGTACTGCTTATGAGTAAACCCGGGTCACCATAAGAAGAAGTCAACCCGACCCGGACACGACTACCTCTCCACCTCCAAATCGCCACCCCCTTAAATATGCCGTCAGACGAGGAGGGCGGAGAAGGGCAAAGCATTAAAAAAAGACAATGAGATAAAAAGTGTGCCGTTCTTGACTTGAACCCAAATGCCCATCCCACACACGGAGGAGGGTGGCTAAAAATGGCCTCAGGACAGCGGCGACTAACGGAAATACGGCATAGGCCTTCTACATCCGTGTCCCGTATGCAAAAGATAGAAACGTCATGTGTGTGGGATTCTGAATGAATTAAACCCGAAAGTTGTAAAAGGCAACGATCGAACGGCCAATTAAGCGGATCTAAACCGGGTTGTGTTCCGGGCAATTCGTTAACATTTAAACTCCTTCCAGGACATTCATTAACATTTGAAATCGTAACTCGTCATTTTGGAAGTCAAATTCTCAAAAGCCATAAACCCAAAAAAGCCTTCCAAATTTGGCATCGCGCGAAACTTCCACAAAATCAAACAAAAACCCCAAAACGGCTCTAAACACCCATTTAGAAACAGCAAAAGTAAATGTTATGTGTCGACTTTCGATTCTATCTATGCCCTTTCAAAAGTGACGGGTCGCAAAGCAAAACCGCAATGTTCGATGCTAAAGTTAGTTGCGAAAAAGGAAGTGCGCGTATGTTTGGACATCAAATCGACAACGGCGCGGCCCCTCTTTGACCTTTGCCGCTGAAAGTGTCGACAGATGGGGTTGTTAGTATCGGCATTACAGGACCTTCGGCAAAAAGAACCCGGAACTCCAAAAACAGTGAAAATGAATGCAAATCAGCCAAATTGCAGCTGCAGTCTGGTCCATTCCTACGCGCTCCACACCATCCCAGCCATAGCTCAGTTGGTAGAGCGGAGGACTGTAGTTGCAAAATGGATATCCTTAGGTCGCTGGTTCGACTCCGGCTGGCTGGAATCTTTTTTCCTTTCCTCGGGGGATATCATTTTTGCTTGAAAAGTAAAAGAAATTGTTTTTGAGCAAGCTTACAAAGACGAGGAACAACATCAGATGGTCAAAACGCAGAGCGACTACCTTAAGATCACTTGTTTCCGGGGATTGACATTCGAAATGGCAGAAGGCACGTTAAACCCGGGCTGATTGCGGTAAAACCCCTTTGAAATGCAATCTGTGCCCTGCACGCAGATCACTTTTTTGACTCTCGACCTGAACGGGGGACAAGCTACAACAACCACGGATTGCAGACGTGCAGTGTGACGCCGGTATGGGGATCAAGTTGCGCTGAAAGACTTTCAGGAATGTTGTTTTTTGTACGGAAGCGGATGGGATCTGGGTGTTACGAAGGGGTTCCCCGGGGTGGCTATTTTGGATTGGAAAAGTTAGAGTTTTCGAATGCCAAAGTACGACGCGAGCGGCTGACTGTAAACAACGGGCCACAAGACGCGCCAAAATGGTGGTAAACAGCGTGATTCATGGCAGTTCTGGGCTGACTATCAACAGGTCAGAAATCGAACACGGGGATAGGATTTGTTCAGAAAATCGATGGATAAAGAGAAGATGCAGGCTATGTTGATATCCGTGTTGAAAAATAGATACTTTTTTCGCGACGTTGAAGACGTAATCTATCCGGGAGCACTTCCGGCGACCACCATTGGGCTGTCGGTGCATTGATCAGTCGAAATATGGCAAAGAACGATTCAGAAACAGAGACCTGGCTGTCGACGACGACCAAAAACATCACAATGTGCAGCGATCTGCGTGGTCGTGGTGGCGCGGAATGCCAAAACAAAAGCCTTGACGAAAGACGAAGGCAAGCTAGTGTAAGCGGAAGGAAAAAGAATAAAAAGCAAGAAAAACGTAGGTCGGACAGGGCAGCCTTGCAATTGAACTTCTCCTACTCCGAAACAACTAGACAAAGAATATGCAAATGACCGAACCCGGGCGCCTTCAATGGGCATTATATCACGAAGGTCCGGTGCCCCTGATGACGCATCTCACGGAAGCGCGCTCGAGCGGTATAACATTGACTAAATGTGGCACAATTGCGGTGTAAAGATTACACGTTATCGACGACCAACAAATAGGTTCACCGTCGTAAAAGTGATCAGTTCACTTTAATGAACCATGTCGAATCGACGTGAGTATTTATAGCTTTTCTCACGTCCATTCTATCACCTTTAAAGAAGCAATGAAACCGTCAAACGCGCGACGCAACGGAAACTGGCACAATGAAAAAGTCAAAACGACACCGATTGACAGACAGCCACGTTGTGTTTCATGAATGAAACTGCAAAACGTGATCCCAGACTACCTTTGCAACGATAATCGAACCGACGATGAACATTGGACGCAACAATCTCGCCCGAATAGTAACATTGAGCCTTGGCGATGGCGTTGGATAAAAAGTTTGGTTGAACACTTTCTGGTCGGTCGATGGAATACCCCTTGAAGCATGGCCGACATGTGGTTTCAATTTCATCGGGGGCAGAACAAAAATCAAAGCAATTGAAAGTTCTGGAAACAGATTTGCGCAAGTGGCAATTAACAAGGGGAAGATTTGTTGCAGGTTGGGGGTACTGTAGATTGCATGGGTTGGGAGTTGATTTTGTAAAAAGGTAAAGGAAAGACAATGTGAACGTGGTGGCGGTTATGTCTCTAACTGATAGACACGGTGAATAAAAGCGGCGTAACAACTCGATTGCTTTGGAGGGGGATCGAGGGTTGCTCGCGAATACGACGTTTGTGATTAATAGCAAGGACATGGCTCTTAAGGGTTTTCTTTTTTATTTTGGGGAGACCGCTATGGGGGTTTTCAAGGCTAGTGTGGGTTTATTTCTGAGATTTAAAACTAAAAATATGTTGATTTAAAGAGACATATCACTCTTTCACAACTTTTTTGCAATATAAGTTTGGTTTTAATGCCGAAGAAGGTCAATTTTTGAAAACTAAAACATAAATGTTCAAATTTCAGCCCAAAAAGCACTGCCAACCGACCGTATCACCGCTCCCACGTCCCTCACGCACCCAAACATCCGTCCGATGCCACGCCATGTCGCAAAGGTTTACCCCTCCAAATGTTGATCACTAATATTGTCGCCCCTGCGGGCTCAAAAAACCCCTCTCCAACATTCGACAACTGTGTTTTTGGGGCGTGTTCCCTCCGGCGAATCGAAGCGGCTTTTGCCTTTGAGACTTTTTTTGACCGCGAGCGCGGCCTAATTTATGGGCCGATGCCGCCGGAGTCGGTTGAGTCGCAAACGGCTCTGTGGCTCTGCGATTTATCTCCTACTGATAAATCCGAACCTGCAAACCGAACTCTTTTGCCAATTAACAGGCCCCTGGGGCCCAGGGCTGGGGTATCGATGTAGAGCTTGTATAATAGACGTGACTGATTTTTGGTGTACCTATCTATCGTTGTCGTAGTTAGTAGCTATGATGGCATCGAACACGCGTAAGTGGTTGACAGACAACAAAAACGTGGCTCCAGAATTTGACAACGACATCGGGCGGGGATTTAGTTCCGCATTTCTTTGTTTCAACTAGCTCGTGGGTTAATCACTTCCGTGATGGCTTAACTCGGATAAAAAAGACTGATTTATGGCAGCATGGTTAAAGGGGGCTACATTCTAAACTTCCGGTCTTGAAAATAAGAAGCCCAAACCAATGTTAAGCAAGTTAGGAGACTAAAAATTGAAAACTGATTCAAAATTTGCACGAAATATCAAAGAAACATTTCCATGCAATTGCAAGCTGACGAAACACGCGCCAGAAAGTAATCACAAAAACAAACATGAAAACAATTGGCTCTGAATCAGTTGCAGCTGCTCTGGGCTGGGGGGTTACGCCTTTCACTATACAGGCGAGGATAATATTTACAAAAAACGGGGTTTGTTACATACGTTCGACAGATTCGACAGACAATGAAGGCTGAACGGCGCCACTGTGACATGGGAAATAAAATTTATGGATGTCCGAGGTCGTTTGGTGGTTTGGGTCAATCAAAATAAGCATGCGAGCACGGAAAAACTGCGGCTATTAGGGGGAATCACGTTGGAATGGAATAACTTTCTGATGGGATTGGAAAAGATGACTTTTATTACCAGAATTGTGGCAATCACATCACATTAAAAGAGAATGTGAATCCATGAAGACTTCAAAACGGGTCGTAATGTAAGCAAGCGTTCAAGGGTTGAAGAACGGTGACTAAAGAAGGCGCCGTAATATCCCAAAATACATATGCGTATTCTCAAAACCCACGTTTGCACTCATTACACCGATAAAAACGCCTGAAGACAATCGGTGGTAGCGAACTTCCCCGCACTGACAACATCCATCCATCCATCCGTGTTCTGTTTTTGGGGGGCTGTTTGCTTCGCTGCCTGTCCTTTCCCTGCTAATAATAACTTTATTAATCGCCCCCAAAAGAAAAGAGGTAGCGTTGTTCGGGTGGCAGTATCCCGCACCACAGAAACTGTCGGCTGTCGGCGCTCCGATATCAAACGTGATTGATGGGGCCGGGCCACGAGGCGCTTACTTGATTTCGCGCGATGTGATTCAAGTTTTTTAGGCGAGAGGAAGACTCGATGGAACATTGCACTGAGACACGAGCCAGACTGTCTACACGTACTTTAACTGTCTTAAGAACAGTGATTCTCACAGTTCGAACTGTCCAAAAACCCAAGGAATCCCGACACTTCATCCAAAACCGTCCCAATACAGTACCCCAAATGAGTAAACACCGAAAAAACTGATTGTTAACCATCCACCCTTATTCAAGAAACCATAGAACACCCGCAGACTAAGTTTCAACGAAGTAAAACTGCAAAATATGCGTAAATTCGCCGAACTTTGCCAAATATGCCAATTTAAATGTGCGTAAGCAAACCCAACCCCTTATTTACATTAAAGTGCAACAAACATGCGTCACTTTCTGGTCAAAAAGATCAAAAGTTAATCACTATTCCCGATTTAGCAACCTACCATACCCAAAATAGGTGACAAAAACAAGTTTCTGGAACGTATCGATCTATCTCACGCCAGAGCCGTCAAAACTGTCAGCAATGCGTTTTGGTGATCGTCTGTTTCTTCACTTTGATAAATCGAAAAATGGTTTATCATAAAAAGCCGGAATGGAACCCTAAAATTGCGATACGGGCAAGCGGTATTATTATGTCTCAAAACCGGTACAGTGATAAGAATTTGAGACAAAAAACTGTAAATATTAATGGCATTTCCGTAGGTTTATATCACGGGGAAACTAAATATAAAGAAATGTTTTTATGGTCGCTTAATAATGGCCAACAGCACATAAACAAAACAACAAAAAGGGAAAACATTACTCCGCTTTCAAATCCAGAGAAAGTTGCATGACACCAATAGCAATGTCCCCCAGCTTGACAAAATCTGGCATGACAGTGAGTTCGGTACGATTGTCATAGAAGAAGTCGGCACACTTGGTTTTCAACTCTTCGCGAGAATAGTCCCAGGCGTATTTGGTGGTTTCAGAGAAGTTTGTGAGCGAAAGTGATTCAAACATCGGTGCCTCAAAGTAGTCCTGCAATAAAAATTAACAGTTTGAAAGCCGTAAAGTCAAATTGATACTTACAATAACATTCGGAATATCGTTCTTATGGGCATGACTGAGAACCTCGAAGGGGCTTTTCAACGAATAAGCAAGTTCGAGGATGCGGACGATGGCTGCTGGTGGAAGTTCGGCAAACTGATCAGTTGTTTTCAGCTTTTCCTGATGGTCTTTGAAGAATTTACCGCATTGGGCCAACAAAAGATCTTTGCAACAATCATAAGCGTAATGAGCGATTGTACAGAAGGATGCTTCGGTTATGTTAGTGGAAGGGACTTTTTCCAGATCGACCTGTAAATCAGTATTGTTAAATTCAGTTTAAAAAAAGCATGTTTTTACCGATTTCACATTGTATTTGTCGGCAAAACGAAGAATACCAACGATGGTATCGATTGAAGCATCTTCCAACTCTCGGCCGTAGAAGTAGTCCATGGCGGAGTTGACGATGTTGAAATCGAAGTCGGTAATGACGACTTTTCCGGATCGGGCTTCAACTGTGTTGTGATTGAAACCGGCGTAAAGGCCAGGGGCGATGAAAGCGAGTAGCTGCTTGTGGACCTGAAAAACACAAAAGATTATATATAAATTGTTAATTAGAAAGTCGCCAACCTTTATAACTTCGTCACCAACGACAAGCTCAACATCAGTGGGAACGTCTTCACATGATTGAAAGATTCTGTGACTCAAGATGGTCATCGGGACAGCGACTTCGACGGTCACATCGCACGTAATTGTAACTTTGCCGTCACGAAAAAGCGGTTGAAACACTGTCTGTCTAACGAAACATTCAAAACCAAACTTCTTTTCTTTTTCAAACAAACAATTTCGGCTTTCTAAAAAATGAATGTACCATAATAACCGATGGCAGAGGATTAAGAACAGGGATGAAAGAAAAGTAATAATAAAGCAAAGAGAAACCAAAGAAAAACGAAATATTAACAAACCGTACTTTTGATATTGGTTCCATTGACGATGAAAGACACAGCTCCCTTGCAATCATTAGTAAACACGACGAAAATAGCGATAGCCTTGCTGTATTGGAAAAACACGTCGTACCCTCCCGGATAACAATACACAGACCATTGGAGTTCGTTGGAGCATGGGACAAATCGTTTAGAAGACTTGACGTTTTCGCCAATTTTACACTTCGTGAGGTCATCTTTATTGATCGTAATGGTATACGAGTCTCTGACGTCCTTCATGACAATGACCTGTAAAATCAAAACGTCGTTGAATCCAAAAGATAATAGAAACTTACGGATGACATGTCTGGCTAGTAAGGCTCGAAAACGACCTCAAGATTGCGTGACGATTGTAAACAGTGGACTAGCTGGCTGACACGTTGCTGAAATCAAGAAAACTGGGACAAAACAGCTGCAACAGAAAGAAAAAACACTGCACGCAACAACATTCGTATCGAGACCATTGTTGAACTACGCGTGCGCATTTTCTGTTGTCGACGATAACCGGCGCTGGCGGTACAATGCTATTATTTGAATAGTTTCTGTTTACAGTTACAAGAATCGACTTTTTTTATTCCTTCAGATCAAACTTGAAGTTAGCATGAAAAAGAAGAATTGTGCCAGGGTACAGTTTTATAAGCCGTGATTTAGGACCTAAATAGTGGAAATGTTGTATGCTAATTTTACATGTGAACTTCCCCCTATAAGAAATCTTATCTCAAAATTTGCATACGCCACGCTACTGCAAAATCAAAGCTTCATTCTGCGTCAGTTGAACTCGCGATGCAGAATCAAGCGAATCTGTTCTCGCTACTTTTGATCTCCTTCTTCCGAGCGATACCGTCTTCCTGGCTCGACGAAACCTTGGCTTCACCTCACAACAATGACGGCATTACGAGAGGAGGCAACTGTAAAGTCACCAGTAAGTGTAAACTAATGCTGGACGTTATCTTTTTCACAATTCTGATTTCAGCCAGCTTCATTGTATCAACTTACGATGGCCTCACCCAAGATCCTCTTGGAACCGCAGTCGCCAGTTTTCGCCACCACAGCAACCACTCCCTCAGTATCGGATCTGCGTCAAGTGATAGAGGTATCCGAAAGGATTTTCACAACCTCAAATTTCCCGGAACTCATCATCAGGTTGGTTTCCTATTCATCGATCTATTCAAATTTTAAAAAGTCAAGTTTCAGCCTAATAATGTGTCCCACCGATCGCTGAGTGCATCCAACTTCATTCGGCGAAGAAGCACTTTCGACAATACGGATCTTTCTTTGCCTTCATGTCCGCTTGAAGCTCGAAACCACACTCTAAACTTCTTCCAATCACTTCCGGGAAACACTGTCCGTATTCAACACCACAATGTCAACTAAACGCAGGAAGATTACCGTGACAAATCATTGAAAAAGATTAGTTGCTGTAACCTTCTACTACCCTTAGAAAACTTATGATTGACTCTATCGACCAAAAGGAATGAAGAATACGAACAAATTTAAAGTTAGAGATTCACTTTGCGCTGCACAGTTAACCACTGTGCAAGATTGCTGATGAGTCGGTAAGTTTGTATCATTCCAGAAGTCACAGTAATATATTTCAACGTTCATTTCAGCCCGTCTTTCCGAAGCCTCATGGCAGCAGTCGGTCAAAATCCCGATCGCGCCCGATTGTCGACGAGGTCGAGACAGTCCATTTTTACTCGTCTTTCCGAAGCCTCACTTTTGCGAAAAGGTTTGACTCTGCGGCTTCGAAAGCTTTGAGTTATTATCAAGTTGTTTGTAGGTACTGTCGAAGATGGGGCAGCAGAAGCCGTACCCGCCCGCGAAGCCGATCCCGCCCGCTAACCTGAAATCACAAACAAATTTGTAGTGGATCTAGTTGATGGGTGCTGTCAAAATCTTAAAAGTTTATCACGTGTTTATCGTAAATGTTTAATAAAGTTGCTTAACAGATATGTTTGTTTTTAAAAGTAATTTTTTGTCTTGAGTTTTGTTTTCATTCTTCTTCGCTGTTCTGCAATTGTTGCATTCCCTCAGTTTGTTTTTCCACCACAATAATGATGACTTTCAACATTCCAATTGTTAAAGATAAGGAAGAATAGAATTCTGTTTTCTCGGCCCCTCCAGATCACATGCATTTTGCCCACGCATTTCCCTCAATTGCAAGGCATGCAGCTTCAGTACTTCATCGTCATAGGCAGCAGACTTTCCCGCCAGACAGCAGCATCCGCCCAGACAGACCTTGTTTGTTGTTTTTATTTGTTCAAAGTCGTGTCTGACCAGACCTGCATCACCATCACCGCCATTGCCGCTGGCATTCACCCCCCACCGCCCGACACAGGGCGGTGCACATAGCTTATTTTCGGTGTCACATCGGAGTTAGGGTATCGTTTGACCATAAGAACGACACTATCAACATCACTAGCGCACCCATCTGTCTGGAGGTGGCACTGTCTGGGGCATGATGCCAGCTAATGGCATACTGTAGTCACTAACATAAATTCCATCGAGATAGAGGCTGTGCTTTGGAATTAAGGTCTGCGAGCCCCACAGCATGATACGAAAAGATCGAAAGCTGAAAAAACAAGTCATACCCGGTTGTGTCTATTGTCATAGGTCGACGGGGGTACGCCGGCCCTGTCTAGACACCAGTCAGGCAGTCTGTGATTTTTAATGCATCAAAGAAGATGGAAAAAGTTCTGGAAAGGGATAGACAGAGGCCTTGCCTTCGACCCATCACTTTGAGGCGTAAATGCCCACTTAAATGGCGCTTTGAAACTTTGGCGAAGTTTGCAATTCATCCGACAATGGGTTTGTAGAACTTGAAACCTTTGACCGATGCCGACACTGACCTTCGTTTCCATCTTGACAGCCATTTTTTGCCTGTCTACATAAATCTTCACAGTTTTTCCAGACACATAAAACCAATCGAGTTAGAATTAGATTTGCGCAGCCGGCTGCCCAGACAGCTTGTCCGAAATAAAAACTCAATTTAAGATGCAAAGCTTTGTCGACTTCCATTTTACAGTTATATTAAACATGCATGATTTACAGTGTTCTTGGAATTTATGAATTTCAAACTGCCAACATCATTTGACATAATGGACAGACTACAAAAACTGATATAGGTATTTCATGGCACTTTAAATCCGTTGTTTTTATCAAGGCAGTCGTTACACAGTTACACAATTAGAGATTAGAAAGAATGGCAATAACGTCAACGATGAGGGGGTTTCCATTGATAAAAACTGCAAAAAAATGCCAAAGACCGCCGGATTAACTGCGCAGTTTTACATTTTACACCGTTTTTGCGAGAAGCCAAGCAAGCGCGTGGGATTGCCGTAGCCATGTTAAATTGGTTTTATCAAATTACACAAGAAGCCGTTTGCACGTTGCGTAAACAAATTACCTCATCAGAACTGGGGATGTACTTTTATTTGTTTTCGGGGTTGTAGTACTTTGAAAAGGGTATTTGGTGTGTGTTCCAGACTGACTGGAGGGGGTAAATAATGTCAAATCGGATCAGTGATGATGGCTCGTAAATCTATGGGTTAAGTTAAGTTTGGCTAAAAGTGCATTCGATCGCTTCCGTTCTTTGATTGTCACTTGCTGCACACATTTGCACGTAATTTGTGTCAACTTTCGGAACTCATTGATCTCATTTGTACCTGTTCAAGTAAAAGTTGAGAATCGACTGACGCCACTTTGATCCTTCTTGTGACAGGCACTTATTTTCATTTTGTCAGTTTGTCTGGTCAATCGCATGCACGAATCAATCTGTCTGGGAAAAACACCCCAGACTTGCCTTAGACCTGTCATAAGAATCTTATAAGGCAAGACTAAGATCCTTAGTAAGTTAAACATGATGATCTTAATTGTACCTTATAAGTATCTTAAAAGTCTAATAATCTTGTAAGAACTCTGGCAAAACCTTATGAGATACTAAAAACTTTTACGAATCTTACAAGATAAAAAAAGTGTTCTCTCAGTTTAAGAGAAAGACAAAAATTATAGGACCTACGGCTTTATTGCCACAGGTATCGGCCTTGAGCGCCCTGATCGCCTTGACAGCGTTGCCTATAGCGTTTAAGCCACGGGCTTTTGTACCACTACCGAGTGATCGACAGGTCTCAAGTGCCTATTGGAATAATGTTTTTGTGCGAGAGAGAAGCGGGAGACAGGCGACGAGAGAGCCGATCTCTCGCCTTGACTAAGAATCTTAAGTTTGCCTTACAAGAATCTTACAACGTACGACTCGTATAGGTTTCATATCTTCACTAAGAAAATTGTAAGGTTCATAGTAAACTTAATGATCTTATAAGGCAAAATTAAGAAAATTATTAAGCCGTAAGAATCTTAGTCTCTTAAGATACCCATAATAATCTTATGACAACTCTAAGTCAAGTACGGGACTGATACCATCGAGCTCATTGGGAACACATTCATTTTAATAGACCCCCCGACTAGAGGGCTCTATTAATGTCCATCCTCCGCTTTTTTCACAGACTCAACTTTTTTAAACTCATAAAAACTTTTCTGACGTCGCCTAAAAATGTCGCTGCCACACACGCGAAAAAAAGCTGTCTTGATGTCTTCCCGGCCAGACAGCGCCAAGAATTTTCAATTCCATGTCAAAGCAATTTGTCACACGGAGCGAAAACGAAATTAAAGACTACTGGGGCGGTTTAAAATAGTCCAAGCCAGGCCGGGCCCCCAGACCCCTGATGCAATTGAAACATTGATGATGTCTTTATGCGCCTTCGAGAACCATCAAAAAAAGTATGTATAAAGTGCATCTCGTTCTAAAACTCGTGGCGACAGGACAAGTTCACAAACTACAGTATACCCAGAAGGTCAGAGCCAGACACGGCGACGTAGTTTGCATTCTTTGACCTTCGGCGGTACAGTTTCGAGGCTAATTAGGTAGTTTCGAGGTTTCGAGACGGCAGCTGCATCTTTTATGTATTTGGAACGGGTGTTTTAATGGCATTAAAAAAGTGAAATTAGTCTGGGAAGTTGCATTATTTGCATTTGTTATGTATGTTGCGAAAGTTCGGGAACATAAGTGGCTACATTTTGGATGTTGGCTACCTTGAATGTGTAATTAGCGATAAATTATGCTGAAGGTGGTAAGAAAATTGTTAGAAGGATAATAGGTTTGTAGTTTTAAGTCGGTTATTGACTATAATGTGGAAATGTAGTCAGGGTGTACAACTTTTTGGAGTGACGTTTATAATTGGGGTTTTAGTATTGTCGTTATTGTTGTTGGAAAGACAAAATTTGTACGAATTTAAAGTTTTGTCTTCAGATAAGTGTAAATTTGCCGATTTTAAGTCAAAACTTCACACATTAGACCCCCAAAATGTCCCTCATACCATCAAATGGGCAGTTCAAAACCCCGTGCTTTCACATTAGCAGCTGCAATCCCGAATCGTCCAGTGGAGCGAAGGGCCCCCTTTAGACCCCTCCTCGTTATGTTTCAGCGTGTGTCTAATGTAAAGGCGGCTGTCTGGAGGAATGCAATTCCCGTGCATAGTGGAGAAGTGCTCAATGGCGAAGACAGGAAGGAGGGAAGGCTAGCATAGCAAAAAGCGAGCGACCACGCGCCAGACAGCCCTACGAAAGAAACCCGGAGAACCTTGTCTGTGTCGGGTGGTGTCAGCGCCAACGCCGTCAGACGACGCCGCTGCTCGGAGTTGTGATGTGAAGCACCACGCGCTCCGTCGCCATCCGAATGTTTCTTCCTTTCTTTCCAATTGTTTGTGGGCTTCGGAGAGAGCACAGCGAGGACGCTTGCACCACGCGGTCTCGATGAATGCGCGTGTTACATGTCTACGATTTCGTGTAGACATGTAACACGCATAAGTAGTCGGCGGTGGCACTTTTTTGGCATTAGTCGCTTTTCTGAATGGTTTCACATCACGACTGCCTAGTGTAAGCCAAGCCCAGAAAAAAGCAAGATCCGGAACTACGGACTCGTATTATAGCTGCCTGGCATTGCATAAACATCCGTCTCAAATGTTAAGACGTTTCCAAAAAATATACATGTTTCAAACAGTGTCGAAACAAACAACGCCAGACACCCCTTAAGCCCTCTGGCTATCTTTTGTGCAACAACTGAAGCCCCCAACACTCCACATTTGGCCCCTAAGCTACCGTAATGGCCCACCCACACGTCATTGAACAGACGCGTTTCTGGAAAAAACACATTTCCCGCAAAAAAAGAGCGCGCCAGAGTCCATGTTTATCCGCCTAGAGGCTTCCGTTCCATGGTCCCATCCCTTAAATGCCTTATTTATAAGTATCCTGCCCTCAGGGCATACTGTAAAAGCGCATCATTTGGCAATGCAACACGCAACCATAACAACAATGTTTGTCTTGTCTGTTCTTCGATGGTTAGTCATGCCGCAGCGATGCAAATGTGTCTGCAAAAACAGCAGTGATATTTCTGTATCGCTGCCGATAATGATAACCCCGCAACATCATTCACTGTTTGCCCCAGACAAAACAGTGATGTGCACCTGCTCCAGAAGGGCGGATGTCTGCGTTTTCCCCTCTTATCGCCGACCGCCGACGGAAAACGACCTTATCGTTCGACTGGATGGACTGGACCGTCGAGAGTGCACGATAGATCAGAAAGAAAAGACGAATCCCTTCCTTGTGTCTGATTCATTCCCGAATAATCAGAATAGGCAAGTTGTTTACGTCGTCTTCGACGTTATAAAGCGCATAAACTGACGAAATGGAATAGAAGGTAAAAAAAGTTGTTTGTGCAAAAACTTTTTCCTTCTGATGCGGATCCTGGAAGGCTAGGCTGACATCAAACCACCTTCAAAACGGTGTGATTACAGTCTGATGGTCGTTCTCTGGTACGTCAAAGGATTGTCTCTGTTCCAGCGCTGTTCATCAGACAGGGGAAGCATGTGTACTTACGCCGTTGAGCCGGAAATGTTATGAAACAACGTTGATTGCATCATCAGCTTGCAGAAGTTTCTAACAAGCGAGGTTAGACGCAGGTGAAAGTTTTGTAGGATAATTGAAGATACAAAAGTTGTCTCCTCGAAACACTTGCATTTTTGAAACTTTACATTAGTTGATAAAAACTCAACACTGGTGGCTGTCTGCGGACACGTCAACCCAGTGAAGCGTGTCGTCGTTGTCGTTGTCTGAACTTCCACGCGGACGACATTCAGGGTGCACGTAATATATGCACTAGAGCGCGGGGTGGAATAGTGTAGCCGCCCTCCGGCTGGCTGGTTGTTGCCGCCCGCCTTCCTCGAAGAACAGACAAACAACGTCGAGTCCGTCGAACTTTATGTCTATAGACATCATTGCACACTAAAAAGCTGCATGTGTTTGTCTGGGATTGGAAAAAGCGCGTGTGCGAGAGCGAATTTTCGTCTTTTTTGTAGTCAATTCAAATTTATCCTGTCTAGGTGTAATTTGAAGTCGTTGTAAACCGATCCTAGCCTTCATTGATTGATTTGAGTGATACAAATCCGATCCCCTGTCTGTCTGGGTTTCCTTTTTCTCCGAAGACGGCTCCGACGACGACCGCGAAGGCTGTCTCAAACATTGTTTGTCTGCGTCTGCGCACTCTTATCGTAACCATCGCCGTCTCCGCCCGATCGCGCGCACTTTGTCTAGCCGCTGGTCTGCCCACAGGCACTTCCATTTCCAATTCCATCGATTGAAACCCTCCTCACATCCAGTTCGACTCCGCCGGTCATTGGTGTTGTTATTTCGGTCCGCCTTTTTCCCTCCTTTTTCGAAAAAAGACAAAGCTGGAACCAACCAGTCAGCTGTTTCTTGCTCTAACGCCCTCAGGCTTATTGATTGAAGGAATTCCGCCAACCTTTTTTGAATCCTACCCTTCTTTTGTGTCTACCTAGACGACAACACGTGTTTTTCGATTGCGTGCTCTCGCATTTCCACATTTCGCGCATGGTAGCGCATAGCAACATGTCTGCGTGAATACATTTACGTATGAAAGTCTAAAGCTAAATGCTGGGAATCCATTTTGTGACTAATCCATCCATCCTACCTACATGACTCCCATAAAATGGCGTGCCGAACATTGGTTTCTAGCTTTATCTGTCTGTCTGACAGGTGTTACGGACATTATGGTAGATGTGTGAAACGGGAGGACATTTACTGAAGCATAGTTTGCTTAGAGCTTGTGAACTTTGTTTTAAGCTGTTTTTTAATGGTTAAAAGTGTAAATTACCCATTTCCGGGTCTGAAATTGCGTCTACTGAGTGAGCTGAATGATGCGTTGTTGTCGCTCGCTATCTATTGTATCTATAAAAAGTTGATTCCACTGGTTAACCAAAAAGTTTTATTTGTCGCCAGCTTCCCCCTACGTTTTTCAATTCAACGCATTTCCCGATGATCAAAGATCTCGACGAAGTAGCGCGTCGATCTGGTCGCTTGGCGGCAAACATAGACGGAGCAGAGCAGAGCATTGCTCCGAGGCAGACAAACACGTCGTCGACCGCGACAACGATTCTTCTTCCCCCTGTCTCTGCCCGCTGCCTCTGGCTGACTGCCTTCCCCCTTGCTGCCAGCCGCCACCCACCAAAAATGTTGACAACGACAGCCGATGGCGATGGCAATGTGCTTTCCTGCAAAAGAGGGTGTCTGGCTGGCAGCAAGCGCCGTAGCTAGCTTAAAAGGGGAGTGGTTTCGGTCTTATTTCTATCTAAAACAAACACGATTTTGGCTATTATGGCGTTTTGTTTCGATTTCCGACTTCTCCACTGATAACACGCATGTGTCTGCTTGCGCTTCCGATCAAACTCCGCACAATGTTCACGTGTTTCCCGTCCCGGGAGACTCATTTCATCGCCTCCGGACATGCTTTTGCTTCCTAGCTATTTCAATTCGCCCTCAGTACTATGATCCTTTACGATAATTATTCCCCTCTCCACATGTCTGCATGTTGTCCACCCCCGCCGGCGGCTTGGAACCCATGCTGCCACCGGCCTTGGCTCCGATTTCAATCGACCCCGCCGTTGAGTGAAAAAATGGCTGCTGCCAAGTCGAAATCGAAAAAGAAACTCCTACCGTGTCTGTCTGCCCTTTTGTTGACCTTCAGAATCTGTCGCCTCAATTCGTTGTTGTTTTCGGCCCCCGTCGTGGGCGCGTTTCACATCTTTCCGTTTGAAACATGTTATTTTCTTCATTTTTCTACCCTATTGACTGGCTCATGTGCTTATTTTTTATAAATTTCATTCAAAATTCAAAAAACATTACGCTATTTTGTAGCGGGCTTCTGTTTTTCCTTTTTCTTACAAAAGTTCAACTTTCCACCCTTTTTGCGTCAACCTAAAGTGCCATTGAGGCATTTATACTTTCCCTGGGATTGTATTACCTGTATCTTTTTACACTTTTTACAATCCGCCTAATTTGGTCCCCAATGAATGGTATAATGGCACACTTTTTGCCGCGCGCGTATGTGCGTAGTAATACAACATTCTGCGTAATCCAAAAACGATAGCGTGAATGCTATAATGTCATTTTCGTCTGGGAGCAAGCGTAGATAGATACCTATTCCTTCTTACGTGAAGATATTTCGTCCTCTGCGACAGACGGGTTTGATTGCGCTGCAGATAAAGTGTAAATAAGTCAGTCTACAGGGGGGAAAAGTTGGCGCGGGTCCAATTCGCGGGGTGGTGTCGAGGCGACGACACACTTTCACGGAGAGTTGCCGTTTGTCTGTGCACTTTAGTCCCGACGCACTTTTCCCCGCTGGGCCTCGTCTGGGGAAGGCGCGATGTTTGATCGGTCTGGGGACAATACGCGAGGACTTTGTCTGCCGGAGTCCCCATATGCATGCCGTTCGAGCTTTTCGGCTACTCATCTGGGCCTCGGGCGCTGTCATGTCAGTCTGGGCCCCTTGGCCGACGTTGTGAATGACCCTCTCGCGAGAAGATGATGTGTCTGGCTGACGCTCGAAGACTAGACAGTGCCAAGCTGGCAGTTTTGTCGTCCCAAGTGGTCGAATGTTGTAAAAAAGGGAGTTTGTTTGATGGGTTCTTAGGATGTAGCGTGTGCTTCAAGCTCATGTAGTCATGGTATTTGGTCCGTTGGTCTGGATAAGGCTAGCAAGGGCGTCAAATTTGGCATTTTCACGATAGCTCTGGACTAATAAGGCTATTTTGGCCTATTGCGTGTATATAGTTATATCTTTCCGACTTCATGGGGCATTAGATAAGCTTTTTCGCGCAGAATAGTAAAGCCGCCGCCAAAAAAGGTCCCATTTTCGTGTTTTGTGCCGTTCTTTGCACACGTCTGAGCCGTCTAGCCCTCCCACTAACCTCTATTTGTATACCTAGGCCTTCTAACGGCCCCATTGACCCGGGCACAAGATTCATTTGGCTCCCATTACGTAAAGCATGCCGTCATTTGCCTATTTTGGCCCCAATCCCACCCTCTTGCCAACTTTCATCTCTAAACTGTAACCCACGACCCATTTGAACTTTGATAAATCGACCTATCATACCATTTCCCTACTGTTTACCACTCCCGCCCAGCCCCAGACGCCCAGACACTTCCCAAACCACCCTGTTTATGGATCTAGACCATCCTCCCCCCGCGCATCACAAACAATCAGCCGTATTTTCCACACTTTTTGCATAGTGCTTCACCCTAAATCGCCCTTGGTCATTTATCTGTCTGGTGTCTGGGTCCCTGGGCTTTCCTTTTGTGTTTTTTTCCTGCAAAAACATGTTTTGCACGAACGTCCCTTCTGTACTGTCTAGACGACCGGCTCGGCCGGCGACGTTCCGGAAGCACCGTCATTTGTCTCACTTCTGTGTTTTTCCATGACGCACCCCCGCCTTTCCATTCATGTTTTCACTTGTGCAATAGCCCTTGCAATTACTAATTACCAACATTTGTCTCATGTCAACCCGGACCCGAGAGAGATAGTATCGTACCCGGACGACCTTGAGCCCAGAGGGCCTTTCCCTTCAAGACCGCCATCAAAACCGCCACCGCGCAACGACATCATTCGGGAGACAATGGGAAGTAGTACTTTCGCCTAGGCTAGCCCGGGGCGGTTGTGCTTCGCGATGTCAGACATTGCCGTCAGACAGTCTGGGTCGGTCTGTGGGCTCTGTGAGAGCGCACCCCTCTCCCGTCTGTAGTAGTAGTAATGCTCCGCCCTGTCTGATGTATGTACCACGTAAAGACTGAAAAAAGACAGACCCAGCCAGGGCAGGGACAGGGACAGAGGGAGACCAGACCGGCTTCACATTTTCGAATTCCGTGATCGCGAGGGGGGTGAGTCAGGTTCCGTGACAGATGCCTGCCTATAGGCGGGGCCCTCCGTGTCTGTGGGGGCATCTGTGGTCACTTTGGGTCGTTGATCGCGGGCCGTGATGGTGTTTGATGCCTTTCGACTTCGAACTCTTTGATAAGTGAGCCCTTTTCAGATTGCCTTGACCACTCCTACTGTCATTACAGTACCCTGCCGTCACTGCCAGCATTCTATGGCTACATAAAGCAATCAACGTAATCCACTCTCAAAACCCAGATGTTCTCCACCTCCTTCTACAAAGACGGCGATACTATACCACCGTTCTGGAAGGAATCGACGTCTGAGAAGTTCACAGCCTACACCAAGGATAAAGTATTAAGTTGCTGTTTAAAACCGTCCAAAACGGTATCCATAACTTCGTTGATGCCACCCCCGGCGCTGATGAAAGTGCCAGACCTCGTCGATCGCAAAAGGACCGAAGATTCACTCAGCTCGTCCGCGAACACCGCCGATTCTGGCTGCTTCAACGACGAAGAAACGTCCAACACCGTCTCGTCGAACACCACCTCGACAAACAGCACGTATCTCCTCGGATCTACGTCTTCTACAATGATGGGAGAAGCATCAGTCGAAGCGTCAAACAGCTCGTCGATGAGCTTTTCGACGGAATCCGCGTCTTCGGGACGGCATATCTTCCCGGGGCCAATGAAGGACTACCCATCGACTTCATATCAGTACAAGCCGTTTGAGCCTTTTGTTTGCACTGATAACGTAGCGCCGCCAAATGCTGATGCCATTGAAGTGCCTTCGATCTGTTCGAAGAACGAAGCGAAGACCGCTAGTCCGGCGAAGGGGCCGAGTATTCTGAAGCGGCTTCGGAATCGGTTTCGGGCGAAGACTTCTTCGTGTGTAAAGGTGAGTGGATTTTGTTTTTTGATGGAATTTCGAAGAATTTTGATGGAATTTCGAAGAATTTTGATTCATTTTTGTTATTTTAGGGCGCCCAATCAGTCGAATATCTCCCAGTCGACGATGGCCCGTACATCGATGATCTCGGCGAGAACTGGCTCAAGATCAAATACCACGAGTTCAAGGATGTCTACGGCACCAATTACGAATCCAGCGCGACCGAAATCAGCGTCACTGGTCTGAGCCAGATGAACTCGCATAACCGATTCGCGATCTTCACAGTTTCCCGCCCCAATCGGGACCTCCAAGTTCACCGTGTCCGGCAATGTGTCAAGGAGGGCATCCGATTCTACTACGAAGGCCGCAATGTCTGGCTCGACTGCATCGGACCTCCACAAATCTTTGTCCAAGCTCCACTTTATGCTTACTGCAACTCGCAGCCATTGTCGACTGTGTATCGAGTCAAACAAGGTTAGTTTTTGTGATTTGTAATTTGAAATTTTGTTGCCTGAGGGCATTTTCGGGGTTATTGGCTTCCATCTGCAAAAGTATGCAGACATTTCTGTCTTAATGAGCCCCATTAGATGATCCCATTTATGATTTTGCATCGCGCCCGATCGCTATCGAAGATATCGCAAATCATAGATCACCTTGGCACACATATGTGTAGTAATCCCGCTATCACAGACAGCCTCCAGTCGACCAGCCGGGCGCCGGCAGTTGCATTTCCGTAAAGTACACATACTTGTTTTATATCCCCGCGTCGTCGCCGTCTGCAAATCTGTCTGACGACCGCAAAGGCCTCTCCGTTTCCGACACATATTTCGGGGATCAATGACCAGTGCGAGTAAATTCACTCATAAAATGTGTAGTCTACAGGGCCTTGCAACATTTGACGTGACTTTGTCTCTCTTTTTACGACCTGCTAATCCGAAATTTTATCTGTCTACGCCACCAAAAAGCAATTCGCACATTCGGCCACCCGTAATAGGCCTACGGTACTATTAATAGGCATACTGTACTTTGACTTGGGGGTCCTTTTGCAACTTTTTGGCAATGCAATTAACTTTCATACGCCCTAAAGACAAAGTGTAGACAAATTTACCGATAAAAACGAGGTCACCCATTTTGTAGTCATTTTTTTGGGCTGTCCTGTCTAGGGTTTAGAATCGCCGCCATGAATGGGCAGTTAGATGTTTTTTTATTGCTTACGAGACGGCAGTGAATACAAAATGCAGTTATTTGTCTGGCTGGCGCCCGATTATTTTTCCATAAAAAAGTTCAACAAAAATAGCCACGGGCTGATTTATGGGTGCGGGAGCAAGCTTATTACAGTAATCGGTCTGTCGTGCCGCTCGGCCGAGAAGGGCATCTGTCATAATCGTCGGCTGCCGTCGGAGAGGTCGTGCATGTCCAGACATGGGAGAATGAATGGGATTCTGTTGTTGTCTGGCGGGGCACTGGGAACGGGTGTTTCATCGGTTTTGGCGGGGGCATTCACTTTTTGGGATGCAAAATGGCAATACGATGAAACATTTGGAGGCTGTTTTCGAAAGCGGAGTCAATTATGTTCAGACGATGATCACGCGGGGTCGAGTGAGTCGCCATTTGGCAGAATCGCGGGCGAAAGCAAGAAAGGGTGATTCATTGGGCTAGGCTTTGGAAGGGTTGTTGTTTTGGTGGTTATGTACATCAAGCGGGGCGAAGAATAGGAAAACAGGCACATTCAAGGGGGGCTATTTGGGATGGTGATGGGGTTGTTGTGTCTAGACAGGCTTGGTTGTCTGATGATAACGGCTTTTGGAAGCAAGCATAAGGGCTTAGGGGTACTGTAGCTACAGTAAACTTGAAGATGGAAGCCACATGGGACATGGAAACATGAAAGCATTTGAAAAAAGACATCTTTAATGCTGGATATTTCAGGACACGGCATGCCAGTCTTCTCCGCCATGGCCTTCGACCACGTCATCAAAGAAGCCGAACACATCGGAAGAGATTCCATCATGGCCATCGAGCAACTCTGCTCCCTCCGAATCAGCTTCGTCAAGGGCTGGGGCGAGAACTACGCGAGCCCGACCATCTTGACCCTACCTGTCTGGCTGGAATGCCACTTTTTGCACGCCTTTGCCCACGTCGATCGCGTCCTCGCCAAGTTCAAGGCAGCCGAACGCGAAGCCAGACAACGAGCCGCCCACGCCAGACTACTCGAACAACAACAGGCCGAAGCTAACCTCGTAGCAGCCTAATTCACAGATTTACTTTATCCTTTCAACTTCCTAAATCTGTATTACCTGTAAAAATTAACCGTTTTTAAACCTTGTCAAATCTAATAGTAATTAAACAAACTAATCCCCCCGTTTATTAACTGCCATCAACCCACCACCACCCACGCAAACCAGACCATGTCTGCTAAAACATCGAACCGATGTCCCCCTCCTTGTGATTAAATCAAAAAAATAAGCAAAACTCTTTCCATGATTCACCAATCTCAGCCAGTATCGATTCAAAACCACCTAAATAGTCCTAACTATCATCCAACTCAGCGAACCGCGCTTCACTTGAAGCTTATATTCCATTCATTTTCGCCGAAACTCGGCACAGTACATCCCAAAGATTGTTCCTATCATGTAAATAGTCGTCAAATCGTCAAACCACTCGTTCCAATACACGACTTTGTCATCTGTCTTGCCTTATATTAAGGAATTCACACTTCCTTCCACACTTTCATAATAACTATTCTCACTGTCATTTGTCGCACTGCCAAGCAAAAGTTTTGTTATAGAAAATTACCATTTGGAGAAACAAACCAAAGTTAGGCAGCTTTTTGTTGGTTTTTTGGATGGTCGATTTTCTATGATGGATAACTTTGACGCTTCTTTTTGTGATAGCTTTGAGATTGCTGATTCAGGGATGTCTTTTTATTTTAGACGGAAATAAAAAAAATGTTAAAGATGTTTGGTGGATGGAAACATGGGGGCATGCAAGGGTTATACAGAGGGAAAAAACAGGATATTTGGGGATCTTTACAGTTGGGTTGATGTTTGGAGGTGGCGTGGGCTGACCTGTTCATGGATGGCCTAAGGGTATTTGGGATGTTTTGACCAGGCCCAGGACGTTGGACATGGTATATAAGGATGCTGTTAGGATGTCAGGGGGCAGATTCCAGATGCATTTGGACAGATTGGGAGTTGCTATTGGCCTTCTTTTGGGGGTCTTTGTTGGCCATGGTGAAGCCCAGTGCGATTGCTCGTGTCCGGCCCCGATTGCTCAGGTGAGCAGTTGTAGTTGTCCGATGGCAATGCCGATGGGAGCACCTCAGTATTCGGCTCCGATGGCAGTGCCGCCGATTCCGGCATACACGAAGCCGAGGAAGAAGAAGCGACGTGGTTGTCCGTCACCGATGCCTTGCCCATTCCCACCGCCTGATCCGATTCCGCCGATCTGTCCAGAGCCGCCGCCGTGTAATGTTAATGCTGGTGGAGGGCTCAGTTTTCCGGTTGATGCCAAAGGTGGGGGTGGCTATTCGGCTCCAGTACCGCCACCGCCGCCATCTTATCGTAAGTCATCACCAAGATTGTTTTAATTGCATTACTATCGTTAAGCTTACCTTTTTGAAGCAAAAACATTAGATCAAAAGCAAATTTTAACGTTTTTTTTGCTTAAAAAGTAATAAATTAGGTCTTAAAATTGCCATTTCAGCAACCCGAACCCGTTCCCGTCGTGCCACAACCGGCATCGATCCAGCCAAATGCAACTCCAACGACCTCCAGGAAATCATGACCGCCCAAATAACAGAATCGCCAACCTCCAGCAAGCGAAACATTCAAGCAGTCGCTGCCACCCATCTCAACGGCACTTACGATGTCATCTGCAGTCTCCACGAATTCAGTTACTTCGCCACCACCAAAATTTACTGCGAAGTTCAGAAAGGCGAAGTTACATGTTTTGCTTTTCTCCATTAGAAACCCTGGCCTTTCAAATGCCTTTTCAAATCCCCACAATGCCAAACATGTTTGTACATACTGTCTCCAAGTTTTCTTTATTCCTTATCAAAACACATATCGTCAAACCGACTATCAAATTAGCTCCAATTAGTTCGTCTCAAGACACCATTTTAAAACTACACATTGTCCTAGTCCATTAACTAGATTGACTTACACTGTTTTTACTTCTAATATTGGGCGTAAATCGTAACTTTTTTATCGGTTTTACATCAAAAGGGCGGACGACCGGCAGTAAAATGCGTAATTTTCTTAATAAAATCGCTTTAATTCAGTGAAGAAAACTGTTCGAAAGTGCTTCTGGGCAAACCGGCAGCGAAGAAAAACACAAAAAAGACAGAATGATGTAAGTAAACAAAAGTCAGAGATACAAATGGGATCAAGTAAGTGTAGAAGCTGCGCTTTTTGCAATGAATGGAATTACAGGGTTTGAATTCACGGTGGAATTCAATATTAGGAGTGCTAGCTGTCATGCATCTTGTGCCATTCACTGAATCCAACTTTTTCGGGGTAGTAGTAGACTTCCATGATCCAATGGGAGAAGGAATCGCGGGAAATGATCTTCCGAGGGGATTTTGCGTAGCGTTCGTTAGGGAATTCGACGAACAGGGTCCAGTAGCCTTTTCGGTTGACATCGTAGGTTTTTGTGAAGGTGTTCCCAGGGGCTACGTAGAAGTCGGCAGTGTTGTCGACGCCGACTAGGCGGAAGAAACGGGCTTCGGTTATGTTGTGGTTTCTGGAAGGTTATAAAAGTTAAAAACTAGGTTTAAAAATTTTTTTCACCAAATTTTGGAAAAAAGGTTTGTTTAATACCGAGTCTTCACAGTTCGTAAACGCTATATATTGAAAAATGATAATAAAAATGACCAACCTGATTGAAAGCGTCAAACTATACCGCTTCGGCCGATACCTATGATGCCGCCGATTCTCGCAAACAAAAAATAACATAAACAATAAGAAGAGTTTGAGATACTGTTTCATTGTCGGTTTCTAAAAGCCTATCATAATTTTCTCAAAACTTCAAATTTGCAAAACCCACAATTGTAATTAAATTGGAATGTAATCAAAACCAAAACTCCAAACCAAAGCACGGAACACGAATCACGCGTTCAACGTAAATCTTGCCGATTTCCGCACCTTTTTCGATTTACGTTCCGAGTACCATTTTTAGGCGTGTCCCAAATTTTCCTTGTTTATGACTGACCTGAAAAAAGTGGCATACAAACAACGTTTTTTGACAACACAAAAAAAGTCGCATAAAAATAAAAATGCTAAATAGAAAGGGCTCTGTGGTGACACACGTGATGAACCGTGAGAATTCCGCAACATGACGGAATAAAAAAGTGGCGAAGGTTATGTGCATAAAAACCGGAAATGATGGCTGTCTTCTGGGGTTGAATCTCGGATTTCACGGTGGGGGGTAAAGGCGTCTGATTATTGAGAAGTGGGAAGTGTAACACGGAATGGGAAGGTTTTGAGATCGATTTGACTTGAATCGGAATCAGAAGGGGAAAAGAAGTTTCAAATGATAAATTGATTTGGTCGAGGACCCTGCGTGGATGTAATGTAATCGAGACTAGGGAGAAACAGGAAAAATGACAAGCAAAAAATAAACAAAATGATGCAAGGCAGATGGATGGGTGTCGATCATCTTTGAAACATGGTCCAAGTCCAACCAACGTGGCTGCAAAAAGGCGGAAGGAAGGTGTATCAATGAAAAGCATATAAAAAGGCTTGAGGGCCTGCGGAAGTGAAGTCAAGTCAAGCCAAGCTTCATGTTTACAATGATACCACCTCTTAAGACATTAGCCAATATAAGTCGATGGGCTGGCTCGGATGAACGGTCTCTCCTCATTTATGTACATTGGCTTTTATGTTGGTCGTGAAACTTTTGCAATGTTGTTCTTTTCGGCCCTGCCTGGAGGCACCACACTTTTCCGCATCTTTGACAGATGTTGGGAGAAAAAAATTGTTAGATCCATCCACGAGAACACTGTTCTGGCCATTTTTTTCAAGGACTGCATGAGGGCGAGTGTTCGTCGTAAAAGAGGCCCTTCAAAGTAGCAACTTTTAACGCGCACCGCCAATTTATCCTGAGGGGGTCTGACAGGCTAACAGTGAGTAAGATACGCATGAGACGGGGGTTTGAGCTTAATGATTTGCAAATATTTGAACGAAAACGGCAAAAAAATGTCTATTTTGCAAGATTTTACCACAAAAATCCAAAAAGGCCCTCCGGGCATATCTATCAAAACCCTCTATATAATGTTGAAAAATGGCTAGAGATAGCCGGAACCTCAAATATATCAAAAAATCCAAACATAAAACCATTGACAGACAGAATCCTTGAACAAATTGGATAAACCCCTCAAGAAAAAGGCCCAATTCAAACAAGACAGATGGAAAACCCAAACCCGAGAACAGAAGGACCATCCCATCGCCCCCAATTTGTATATATTAAGCAATGGCTCCCTCAGCGGCTGGACACGATCCCTCTGGCCATCGGACATTGAAATCGAATCGGCAACGGCCTTTTAAAAAACTGGAAATCCGCCGACTGTGCGCGATCGCTTTCCTTTCTTCCGAGCCAGCTGGCAGCGTTGTACAGACGTGTTAGATTATGCAAATAGATAGGTTTAGCTAGCCGTATTTTCTTTTCACGTGATCGGAATAAATGGGATTAAAATTTGAAAAAAGTGCACAAAAAAGCGAATTCTTTTGAAACATTTTTGCACAACGCAACAAAAAAAACTTGACACCAATTAAGTACCGAAAAAATGCTCGAAATTCCACACCCTCTTTAGCTTTTCAAAAAGCATGCTTGAAGCATGGCGGCGCTAACATAAGTCGTCAAATAAGCGGTTGGATCATTCACTTGACTGTGCTTGTTCAAAAAGGGCTAGAAGACAGACAAGTTCGCTCGCGCAGGCGACAATGCTAATAAGTCGATTAGAGCAAGTATTTGTGTCGGCGTCGTCAATCGACAGTCCCACCCGGCCCCTCTGGGCATAGGCATACCGCTTTTTCGCCTTGTTAGTGACGATTACCCTGTTAAGACGGCCATAAGCGGGGGAAATAGTGAACTTGGACGCGCAAAAGGCTGGCTAATTCGATTATTTTTAAAAAGACGCGCCCAAAGTTTTTGATTTTTTTCGATGAAAGTAAAAAAATTAAAAAAAAACAAGTTTCCACAAAGTTAATAAACAGAAAATTATTTTTTTAAATGTAAAAATATTGAAGTTTATCCAGTCTCCAACTTTGAAGACGAATTACATCCTCAACATCCCAAACGGAACTATACTAAATACAAATAAATGTTTCAATCTTATTTTTAGCCAGTTTCCGTAAAGTTTGTAAATACATTTGCAAAGAACAGCAAAGCCAAGCCCATCCCGTTTGAGCCAATTTCTTTAATCCGTGAAAACCAAACGTTCCGCCCTTTTTACGAACTTCTTTTTTTGTCTTTTCATAAGTGAATGCACGAGACCATAAAGCCAAAGCATATGAAATTTCTTATCGAAACGCCCTTCAAAAACCGCAAAAAGTGCTATGTTGTCTTTTTTGAGTTTTGAATTTTGTTTGCCAATCGTATAGGTATGGCAATTCAAGGCTCAAAGGGCGTGCTTCATGGCCAGGCAGAATTCCAAATGAAATAAACTGAACTTTCACGTTTCTACTTTTTTTAAAAAGAAAAAAAAACAAAGTAAACAAAGTTGCATTTCGATGAAGAATAATGGCATCCGCCGAGGGGCCGATGCTGATGGCACCGTCGGGAATTTTGGGGTCTGGCGTGGGGGAAGTGGTGGGATGCCAGGAAAGGGTGGTAGCAAAAAGACGGTGCCGACAAAGTCAAGTAAGTTGTTGCCGACGGGAGTTGGAGACGACTTCCATAAATGCATGCAAAGTAAGTAAGTAAGCGGTTCTTTAAAGTGGTTTTTTGCGTTGTTTTTGGAGATTAAAGGTGGGAACCCCCATTTTCGAGGTTCCTTTGCATAAACAAAGCCTTTCAAAGCAGAAAGAATGCCAACATTACTAAAAACTGTCCCTTTCAAACCAGCAAAACACTAAACAAAGGCGGTTTGATTGACATTGTAACTTTTTTACATACCCTAAAAAGCTGAAAGAACGAGACGTTTGATTGGCATCCATCATTTTTAGTGAAAAAAATACCGTTCCAAAGGAAAAAATGCGTAGGACGGAAGAAAGATCAGAAAAAAATTGACCAACAAAGGCATCTTTCATGACTGGCTTTCAATGGCTGGCCAGGGCAGACTATCTATAGATATGCAGGATGGATACATGTCTGCGGAAACAGTGTTGAAGCCAATTGAATCAGGTCGAGTCCGGATGGAATTGGAAGGCGCTGACAGCCATGTTGAGGGAGTTGGGCCACGTTTTTTGGCAGAAATTCTTAAAACAGAGGCGGTGGAAACAAACAATACGGTTCTGAGGGCATGGAAAGGCATGTTTGGTATGCTTTTGGAAGATGGGTGGTTGGGTTTGTGCCAAAAATGACAGGAAATGAGATGACTGAGAGTTTTGAGGGGGTTGGTGAGATGGTGTTTGTCTAATTCAAATATTTTTTGTACATGGTCGGCTCCGGCGAAAGTATGATACTGTTTTTTAGACTAAATAATTACGTTAAGACTAATTAAAAACATTCTTTTTTTTTGAAATATTGAAGGAATCCTACGTGAAAAACGAATTTTTCATAGAAAAAAACGTCAAAACCTAACATAATCAAAACCCAAAGACAAGTCATTGCAATAAGCATCATCAAAACCCCAATGTTATTATAAAAAACCAAAAAAACAAAGCGTAATTTCCTCCCAGAACGAAATACGATCACTTTCGGTCTTCTTTGGCGCGCCGCCAGCAGCTGACTCTCGCTTTTCCGCTCCATGACAAACAAAAGTCGAGAATGCAGATGACAGCGTCGTCAATGAAGGGCGCCCACTTCACAGAACATAAATCAAACCCTTTTTCGGGGTGAAATGAGAAGAATTTTGGCTTTGTCCACTCTTTCCGCCCACGCATGTGTGAATTTTACGACCAAACCCAATCAAAACAAAATGTTGCTAATAGGCCGGCTTTATCAAGATATTGGTTTCAAAAAGTGTGGAGGAAAACTTGGAATTGAAAAAGGAGTTTGCAAGTTTGGACCCCCGCGGTTCACATTGACACCCCAACATAACTTATGATGTTGGTTGGAGGCGATGAATCTTGGGGCAGAAGTATTGCGGTAGCGGGGGGCAAGGCCGTCAAATTAGGGGAAGCGGTTTGAGCAGGACCCCCTCGTTATCGGTGTCAGTTTCAGATAGGTGGAAATGGTTTGGTGGTTCGAAGGCAAAACCCGTTCAGATTCGGGGCGCGAAAGGTGGGGCTCATATTGAATGGCTTCTTCTCCTTTCTGGTGGTAGTGGTTGCGGAAATAAGTTATGTTCCAATTGCAATGTGCGATGGTTCGTTGGACAAAATGGCGTGTCTCTGTTTCCAATTACAAAGCGCGAAAGACTGTCTTCAATGTGTGGTGGGCTAGTTGACGAAACAGAACCACAGCCAAGTAATTACAGGCCAAATAAATATTTACGACCCCTCATTATTGGTGGGCATCATGATGCACAGTGAAAGCGGCACACACCTGACCCGGGTGCGCAGAAATGCATCGGCTTCGGCCTCGGCCCTGAAGGCAATGGGATGGTTGACAGATAGCAATCTGCATACATAGGCAATGAGCCCTGCGCGACTTTTTGGACCCCACCTAGCGCCCGGGGGAAATTATCCGTGACAAATGGCTTCTCTAGCTGTGAAACTCGGGGCGATCATTGCTTTGCCACTTCGCGCACGGGTCGTTAATTAGGTTTTGTCACGCATGTGACCTCTTTTAAACAAATTAAAGTTAAAATATTACATTACAAAAAACATATTTTAAAATCTATCAGTTTTTAAAATTAGGATTGAATAAGAAAAATCACAGAAACACAGGCAAGACCTCTTTGAAAACTCTAACAAACAAAATACAACATAAAACAATGCAGCCTATTGCTCCCAACAATCAAAAATCTGGCTAATTGAACCCAACTTTCTTGTGTTTTCGAGTACCTTGTTGACACATCGCATTTTTCTTCTTGTCTTGAACATTGGAATTCGAAGGTTTTCGGCCACCCCCTTCTTCTTTCTTTTTATTTTGTTTATTACTGTTTCATTCAACGAAAAAACACCTATTTCTACCCTTCTCTACCTTCGGTTTCTCGAACATGCACCATAAAACAGTTTCAAAACCACAATACTCGTAATCGGTTTCGCTTTTATGGCAACGGTTAACATTCGAATGAGAAAAAAAACCATTTGAACAAACTCTACTGATGTTTTTTCATGCTAACCTACATAAATCATGAGATTGTGGTTAGTCTAGGCATGTACCAATGCGCGGACAGGACAGGCAAATGGTGCTCGAGGAATCAACAAACAAACATTAGATTGCGATTGCTATTGGAATTGACAGATAGGAGGGGTCTTCGGGACTTTTGGAACGCACCTTCGAGATGTGTAATAGTTTCAGGTGTGGACGGATTGTAAAAAAATTTTGAGATTTCGTTAAAATTTTAAGTACAAGCCTTTTAAACTGAGCGTAGCTTTCAAAAAGTATATTCAAATCACTATCGACTGATAGAAAAGTACGTCTTTCTGCCAACAGAAAGTCATTGAAACATCGAAGAGCTCAGTTTGGCCGGTTAAACGGAAGGCTGATACTGACCTTTAACTTGCCTAATGCAACTGATTGTCGTCACGTCCAGTTGTAAACAACGCTATATACCGCAAAAGGGGAAGGAAGGGCGTTTCTGAACAGAAATGCGTCAGATCACAAGGAATCGCAGACCTTTTTCGAGATTCCAATGACAGTTTTTGTGAAATCGAATGGACAGGGCCGGAAATTCAATTTCGAGATGAATCATAGTGGTTTTGAAGTGAGGTTTAGTCATGAATGGCCTTGCGAGGTTAATTTTTGGAATTTTTGTAATAACAATAAAAACCATGTGAAATGTGAAAAAAACATAATCATTTGCAAAATTCTTTAAAAAGTTATCTTAATTTGTAACCCCAGTTTTTACGGTTAAAAAAGTTACATTATCGATAACGGCCGCCAAATGTAATATATTTTAACTCTATAAAATAACTAACTAAAATTCCAAATAAAAACACCAATGACTCATGCACAAGTTCAACAACCGCCCCAACCTCGATAAAGGTACCTCAAACTGGCCTCTCGAAATATGGGTGTTGTCCATGGAGGCGTCAAATTGGTTCCAATTAAATGAGTCCCGCCTGCGCGAGGCCATCATCCATCGCGTCCGTCGTTTTCGATCATTCCACGCATCGTCATCCAGGCGGATTCCGGATTGCACAACAACGAGTTCACGCAGTCGGCTGTTTTATTGTTTCGTTTTTTTGTTGTCCTTTCAAACAATTTTCATAGAGACATAGACGATCATTGCTTTGCGTCCGTTAAAGTGGCAATTGCAATTGCATGAAGAGATCAGTGGTGTCCTGTGGTTGAATGAATGGGTTTTTTGGAAGTGCACTTTGATTTCTAAAGATTTTTTTCGAAATTTGTTTGAAAGTCATTAAGTTGTCGATTTGAGGGCTACCCTCCCGTGCAGCGACAAAAAATTTTCTCCACCCAAGTCCACGTAAGTCCCAGTGGTGAAACTTGTTTTGCCGATAAAGTTTGTTTGGCCCCATAAGTTTTGTTAAATTTTGAATTGAAGCCGGGACTTACCTCTGGCTATCGATAGACACCAGAAAAACCAGGATCGGAATCCGAATGGCCGAGAAATCGCCGTCTGAAGGCAGGCAAACTAGGGTTCAAAGACCAACTGCGCGGGAATCACAATTTTTTCTTTGGCAAAGGGTCACCAACGTCCAGATTTGCGCCTGACTGACCGAGCAGTCGCCCGGCTTCTGACGCCGATTTCTCAGCCATTCGGGTTCCAATCCGGGCGCTTCTGGTGTCCATCGATAGCCAAAGGTAAGTCCCGGCTTCAGTTCAAAATTTATCAAAACTTATGGGGCCAAACAAACTTTATCGGTCAAACAAGTTTCACCACTGGGACTTAGGTGGACTTGGGTGGAGAAAATTTTTTGTCGCTGCACGGGAGGGTAACAAGAATTTTTATTGATATTTTAAAATACAGTTCGATTTCAAAAACCCTTTGTAAATTTGAAAAAAGAAAACCCGCACCCTTGGCAAACTGCCAACAATGCCAAACACACAAAATCGAAAAAACGCAAACACAGCCAGCGGCTACAAACCACGACTCCACGCCTTTGCTTTCCCATTTCCTATCAATCCCCGACCTCCCGCTCGACCAACATCACAGCCTTTTCCTGAATTACAATCATGGAATGTTTACTTTTGTCCCAATCCATCGTTTCCCTGTTGCAGCCAGCCTGGTCGTCGCCACAGTCCCGATTATTGATAGCAAAGTGAAAACGTCTGTCGAAGACCGACACAAAAAACGCAGCCCAAATGAACCCCAAAAAAGTATTGAATGCCACGTTGTCAGTCATGTTTGACATGTTATTAGTCTGTACGTTCCCGACTTGCCTTTTCGCGTTGATGTTTTTGTTTTTTCAATTTCCAACGTGGCAGTTAATCGTTCAAACTTTGTAGCCGACAAACCGCTCGAACTCTGGGTCCTACTGGCCTTGACTGACACCTGTTCACCCTCGGGGCCTGTCTGGCAGGTTGGAAAATGCTCGAGACAGGACCGGTGCCGCCAACGGCAACCAACGGCATTCGCGTCCGTAACCGTGAAGGCAGCAGCAGTGCCTCGACGGCCGTCGCAGCCACGCGTTCCGGCTCGGTTTCATCCGTTTCGAGCCCGATGCTGTCCGAATCGGCGGAACGGATCAGCCGTGAGAGCGGTGATGGGCCATTGAACATTAACATTGCGACGTTGAATTGCTGGTTGGTTTTAATTTGCATTTTTATATATAAAATTTAAACTTAATTTATCAAATTTAAACTTCCAGGGCGCTCCCCCAACCCTGGCCGATAGGAAGCAGCGATCGCCGCCTTCGATTAGACGCTTTAGTCGAGGTATTACGACAATCTGACTATGACATCGTGTGCTTGCAAGAACTATGGAGCGAAGACGACTTTTTGGATATAGCCGACCGGACTAGCCATTTGTTTCGGCATAAACACTATTTTCACAGGTTTGGGAAGGTTTTTATATATATATATTTGATAGGAAAATGGTTTCAGTGGGTACACAGGCAGTGGAACCTGCATTCTGTCTCGCTGGAAGATCCAATCAACGCTGATTCATCGATATTCGCTAAATGGCTTCCCCCATCACATCCATCGAGGGGATTGGTTCGGTGGAAAGGTCGTTGGGTTGGCGGAAATTGATGCTGATGGGTATAAATTGTGTGTTTACACTACTCATGTGGGTTTTTATTGCCTTTAAAATCGACTTTTGACCGAAGAAGTGTCGCAAAAATCACATTTTTTGCCATTTTGTGCGTTAAAAATGGCAATACCATACTCCATTATGGCTCTGAAAGTCTTCTAATTCCAGCTCCACGCCGAATACAACCGCGACAACGATCTCTACCTACCCCATCGCCTTGCCCAAGCCTTCGAGCTTGCCCAATTCGTCCGCCACACCTCCCGTGACGCCGACCTGATCATCCTGACCGGCGATTTCAACATTGAACCCGAAGATCTCGGCTACCATGTCATTCGGAACCTCGCCAATTTACGAGATGCCTGGCTCGATCGCAAAGTCACCTCCACCAACGAACGCGACACCGGCATGACTTGTGACCGTCCGGATAACTGCTACACCGGTAAAGCCGTCCTAAAGACGAATCCCCAAGGCAAGCGTCTGGACTACATCATGTACCAATCCATCCGGAAGCCCTTTTCCATCGTTTCCTGTAAAAACTGTTTCGACATCATCCCCGGAACCATGATCAACTACAGCGACCATCTCGGCGTAGAAGCCCAGTTCCGTCTGGATGTCCAAGCCGGCGGTGATAAGGCCGATTGGGCCGAGCCACCAGTCGATATTGACTACAGATTCCTAGAGCGGGCTCAGGACATACTTTCTGAAGGCGAAAAGCGGATCATTTGGGATCGAAGATTCTTTGGAGCTATCTGTTTTCTGGTTGTTATGCTGATATTCGGGATTAGTCAGGTCGCGAGCGCGGATTCGATTCCTTTTGGGAATGCTTTGGTGAGTTGTGGCACTTTTTTGACGATTTTAAAGAAAAGTCGACATTTCAGATCATCATCGGCCAAATAGTCCTTACCCTGCTCCTCGGGTTCTCCTTCTGGCACGGCATGGTCTTCCTAACCATCGAACGACGCGCCATCACAGAGACAAAGTGGAACATCGATGCCATGTTGGGAACGTAGTTGTTGAATCTCTAGTCTTTTCTGCAAAACTGATAACTGTGATAGTATCTAATTTATTTCAACTTTCTTTCAACGAAATAACTATAAAGAGCTTAAATTGTAGACGGTCTAGAGGAAGCTCAAAACAAGTGGTCCGGAGCCCCATTTAGCCAACATGTACTTCTGCGCGTTGTATTCGTTTTCGCATCCGAAACAGTAGAGCCGATCGAGCAGCAGGAGGCAGTTGTCGCTGTTCATGGGTTGTTGGCAGTGATAGCACTGAAAATGGCTGTTGTTATCGATTAGGGGCGTGGCTACAGTACCCGATAACAATGCCCACAGTAGACCTTTCCGGCACGGAGCAACCGCTGACCAACAGCAGTACTCTTGCAGACGGAGCACTGTCGAGCTTGGGCATCGTGATTCCAGGTGTTGATGCTGGCCTGTTTCGAGAGAGCACTGGCATCACAGTCGCCACAGAAAGCCATGTTTTCGCGGATGACGAACTTCTCGAAGCCGCCGCGCTTCTTGCAGGAACCACATTCCATGCAGTCGTTGTGGTAGGTTTTCTGAAGCTTCAGAGGTTAATTTTGCCATGATAGAAGGAAGATCTAACCTCTTTGATCAGAGTCCATTTGGCATCGCTGATAGGAAGCTTACAGAGAAAGCATATCTGGTCTGGGCGCTCCATTGTGGTTTTGACGGGGTTTTAGACTGATAGGAGCGTTTCAGGATCTGTTGTAACTTTGTTTCGTAATTTGCATTACCAATTCCATCGAGAATTACAAAATTCAAACGATTTATCAAAATAATTACAAAATACCGCAACAAAAACTTTATTAAGGCCCATTTTTTCCGCCTTCTTCGCTGTGTTTCGATTTTGACTGTGTTTGACTCGCTTCTGTCTGGAATTCTACCATTAACAACTTTTAAATTCGCCAACCATCACCAACCTGAGTCTTCTCAAACTTGCCATTGGTCAAGCACCCTTTCCCATCAACTTCCCCCACGACAGAGCCTTTCGTCTTCTCATTCGTCGTGCCTCCGTCCACAGAAGCCCCATTCTTGTCCACCGTCCTCTCCGGATCCGCCGCGACACCTTGACTCGACGGTTCATGATGGTCCGGCATCGGAATCACTTTATCGTATTCAGTTTCCGCTTTTCTGGGTGGTTTATGCCCGATGGCCACTGTTACCACTTTTGGTTGCTGTTTCCCCAAATGTGATGGCATCGTTTTCGCGTTTTCCAGTTTCGACTCCCTTGACTCTGTTGTCGTCATCACTTTTGTGTGGTTTAGCTTGTCATCTGAATGTTTTGACGCTCCTGGATTTCCTGAAAGTCTATCTCCATAAAGTTGCCAATGCCTTTCTTCCAATTTTATGTCATGCACGAAATTAACAATCGCATTACAAAAAGAAGTCAATGCATTGAATTATTCCTCACCCGCTGGTTTCGCACCGTCATCTGATGGCCTAAAATTGCAGTTTCGATGTTCGATTTTTCAAGTTTGAGCTGTAAACAATAAACTAACTTTGCGGCGCCCCCATCTTTGGCGTTTTTGTTGACTTTGAGCGACAATGAACCCGTTTCCTTTTCTTTCGGCTTTTCCTCAACTGGTGGCTTCTTTTTGGTGCATCCAAAAATTATTCCAACTGTAAATACAAAAATCAAACATGTAAGCGCGGTCCCGGAGAGGAAAAAGGCCTCATTAACGCATCGCGAAACGGCTACAGCAAACCATGGCCAATCCATCTTTGACGGAAAGACTGCAGTTACGCAAATCGGAGATCCTAGAGATAGGTTTTGGAGGGGTTTGAATGCAAAATGGTTCAGGTTCGCACTGAGGAGGGGTAGGATCGCATGAAACTTGTAAAGATTTCTTCTTGTATTGGCTTTGTGACGCGTTAATTTACTGGCCTTTCTTTTCGTATGTTGCTTGTTTCGTGAAATAGTTGTAAACGAGCGTCTTCGTGTCTATTACAAATAATCAATCTGCGTGCTGCTAGCCCTGCCCCAGTTCCAGTTTGAATCGATACATCGGCGTTCAGGTACATGCGCATGTGTAACTCGTCTATTTGTAATAAGGACATCTTTTACTTTTCCTCCATCAAACAGTTACCATGTTTTTCGTTTCTTGCTTTTATTACCGATAGTGTTGTCATTAGTCTGATGTTTAGTACTTTTTCCCCAACTAGATGCCCGCAACATGATGTAACGCCTTCGAAGTGTGTTTTCTTTTTTATTAACTTTATCAATACAACTTAGTAACAACACAAATAACTGATAAATTTTTTATTAAGCTAAAGAAACAATATTAGATTTCGCAATCAATCTTGCATAGAATTTAAAGGTTGGTTGGCCGCCGAGCCGAGCGAATCTTCCGGATCACAAGCTTGTTTATCTCCAATCTCTTGCCCACTTGTTTCTCCGTCATCTTACGTTTGCGCCATGTATCAAGGTAAAATCCACGCTCTCAATCGTTGATCCAATCTTGCTTCCGCGCGTAAACGATTGCGGCTTCGTTAAGCGGCAAGGTGTTGTCTTTCGTCACGCGATGGAACGCTTGGAAGATCTTATCAGGCTCATCCAGGTCCATGAACTTTTTGACGCAGACATTGCCGACCACAGCCTCCTTACCGTTTTCACTGTTCCGAAGCACACATGACTCCTTGATCGGATGGCGGCAGAGGCATTGGTTGTCGCCGTAGTTGTCACAGTAATAAATGTAGTTTAAGGTCCATTCACGTTTGGCATCAGTCCAGTCGGTTGAGTTACTGCGACTAAGGATCTCCTTTTGAAGCTGCTTGATGTCGCTTGTCATTGTTAGGGTGTCTGAAATCAGAGAGGTGAGCAGCAGCGCCGAATGAAGGGGCAGCTGAAGTGTTGCAGAGTAAGCCAACCCTTTTTATACTGGGCAAGCATAGTCTCGAAGCTTCGAAGTTGTGAAATCTGGGATCGCGCCGCCCATTATGTCGAAAGATATGTCTCGGCAAAGCCGTTTGGTGGCGCCACACCTTGCAAGAAAAACACCTGAGGGACCAAAAAGTGCAAAGGCTACATTGCGTGTTATCGGTGTAAGTCTCTGTGGTCTCGTTCAAGAGCCGCCCTGATCACAGGAAAATGTAATAACAATATGTAATAACGTCGCGATCGTGTCATTTTTTTACCCTTTCGAGCGTGATTCTTCCTTTACCCAAAGATGAGCTTACAACTATGGGTTTCAGATAACCCTTCTCAAAAAAATGACCACCCCACTTTCCATCCAACGCATTTCATTCAACCGCGATGGCACCAGTCTTACCGTATGCCACGATGACGGCTATGTCATCTACGATCTACCAGAATCGTTCAACAGTGCCTCCCTGAATGTCGTTTTTGAACACACCGGAACGACCCGCATGCTGATTGCTGAACGCCTTTCCTCGATTCTGATGCTAGTAGCCGGCGACAAACTCCGCCGTCTCCAGGTGTACAACATGAAATTACGTGAACAGCTTCAGGTTCACGATTTCACCAGTAGCGTCAAGTCGGTGAAGCTGAATCGGAATCGGTGTGTTGTCTGTGTGGATTCAATGATTTTTGTTTACGATAGCCGGAAGATGGAAGTAAGTGGTTTGAAATAACATTTTTCGGAGTAATTTTGGTTTGCTTTTAGAATCTGCACACGATCAAAGACGTCCCAAAAGTCCACGACGGCATCGTCGATCTAAGCCTGTTCGAAGGCACTTGCTACCTAGCTTACCCCGGCACGACCGCTGGCCATGTCAACATTTTCGACGCCAATCTTCTCACGGCATCAGGCACAATTGCCGCCCATGAATCCGAACTGGCAGCCATCAAGTTCAACCATGATGGCACCCTGCTCGCGACTGCTTCCACCAAGGGTACTGTAATCCGTGTCTTTTCTATTCCATCGGGCGAACGGCTCTTTGAATTTGCTCGTGGCTTCAAACGGACCGTCACTATCCACTCACTTGCCTTCTCAATGGATTCAAAGTACCTTTGTTCATCGTCCAACACCGAGACAGTTCACGTTTTTTCACTGGAACGCGGCCATGATGATTCAGATCCGACCAATTCAGTCTCCGAAGAAGCCGCTGACCAAAGCTGGGTTGGCTACTTGACGCCCTATGTTACGCCGTATCTCCCGCAACAGGTCAATGACATCATGCTTCGACGAGGCTCCTTCGCGACGGCGTATCTGCCTATAGGCGGAATGAAGACGACTTGTGCGATGCCACGGATAAACAACAAGGACTATCTCATTGTTGCAAGCAACGATGGCATCCTGTTTTGCTATGAGCTTCCGGCACAGACTGGTGAATGCAATCTCGTGAAACAGTTCAAATTGGGCGCGGATTCTGGCGAGAATGATGCGCTTGATGACAGCACTACAATCAAGGTTTCTCCAACTGCCACAGTGCCACCAGTCGACGATGAGCAACAGTAAACTTACTTTTCTTAACTTTGTTTACACTGTATAATTTTGCCTTACAAATTTGTCAAATATAAAGGGTACATGCAAATTATAAATAATTACAACTGCAAATCATTGTAAATGTAGACAGTGTGACGCTGACTCTGACTCTGAGTCAACTCCGAGTCGACTCTCTTTGACTCCGAGTCAGAGTTTGAGTCAGAGTCAATAAATTTTTATTGACTTAACGTCGAGTCGATATGAGTTTGACTCATCCACTCCAAAAATTTAAATTTGAGCGCAAAGCGGTGTTTGACATGCCATGTAACCAAATTGTTATCGTACAAACGTTCTTTTCATCATTTGAATGCAAAATCGACAATTTAAACTTTACTTCAAAAATTTCGTTTTTACAAGTTTGAACTTGAATTAGCATTGAGTCGACTCGGAGTCGACCTTGAGTCAGAGTCAGTTGGAGTCGACTCCAAGTGACTCCGACTCTGAGTCGGAGTCAGAGTTAGAGTCAATAAAACTGAAAAAGCGTCACACTGAATGTAGAAACAGTTTTTGCATATAATGGCGACGTTGACATTGACAAGGTCGCCGATTTGTCGGAGTTCTTCGTGTGATATAAACTTCGGGTACGCAAGACGTTGTCGATTTTTACACGCTTGTTGAATCTTTCTTTTACAAAGTTCAAACTGGCATGAAAAAGATTGTAATATCATACTTTAAACAGTTGTTCCAACTATTCTGATCACACCGCTCACATAAATTTTTACATCTTGGCACTCGCCTTCGGGGCAATAAAATACTCTGTCCTGGTTCAAATAAAGACAAACATTCAGCATCGAATGACAAGATATCCGTGTCTTCAAACTTGTTGACTTACAACAAGCAAGGCTGCTTTAGATTTTTCGTTTGAATGCACACCTTTAAGTTCCGTTTGACGCAGTCCTTATCAGTGCACGGTGTTTCTTTCTTTGTATAATGCTTATATCACGAGTGGAACGTGCCTATACAAGTATTAGGTCCATACTGAGGGTTATCTGAACTTCATCTATTGACGCATATTTACGACTTTCCCTTTTTGAATGATTGTCTTCGTTTGTTTTCATTGAATATCGCGTGGATAGTTTGTCTTGTAAAACAAGATCTTTTTGACATGCTTCATCATTTTAAGAACACTGGCGTTACCACTTGTTTAGTTGTGTTATTTGTTCGTGTAACTTTGAACAGCTTTTCCATTTAATGGTATACGTTCAATTATTCGCAGTATTAAATACAGGGTGCGCCAAAATAACTGGAACTCGGTTTCTTTGTCATAGCTACCGTACTCTTAATAATCTGACTAAACTTTAAATTGATAAAGTTTACATATCCCTTAAGTAACTTACAACTCAAACGATTTGAGTGTAGCTGCTTGAAGCGTCGTTCCAGAAGCCAAAACGCGAGTCAAAAAAATAGGCTCAGGGCCGCAACTCACTTTTTTGTTTTTTAAAATTTTTAAATCGACCTAGGTGCCGCTTATTAATGTCAATTTTAAAAAAACTGTTTACTAGGATCCTTTAAAACACACATGATTTTTGGTAGCCGCCAGAATCACAGTTGAGCCAAGTTTTAAGGCGGATTCGTCGGACGATGTCAAATTAAGGGTTTTCGGAATAAAACTTAAAGACAACGCAGCGATGTCGGGTTTTTTCGACGTTGCGTTACTATTAGAGTCCTAGCAGCACTAATTGAATGGTTAGTTGGTATGTCAGCAAAGTTCTATGCCGCACAGGGGGGCAAATGCAAAAAACTGTGTTTTGAAACGATTTTGGTCGGTTTGAGTGCACCTTCGAAATGGGCACCGTATGCCCGTACCTAAACCCAGTAAATTCCAGTCTGTGCTCGATTTTGGAGTTAAGGGTCTATGCTAAGTATCATAAAAATTTCAAGGCCCTACAAAAATCGCGACGCTTGGGGGGTCTCTGAATGTCTCTCCAGGAGTCGCGGCCCAAAGGGGGGTAAAGTGCGGTAGCCTTTTGGCTTCTGGAGCGCCGTCTAGAGAAGCTACATTCAAACCGCGTGGGATTAAAGTTACTAAATAGTTAAGTATTCGATATTAACTTAAAGTTTAGTCAGAGTATTAAGAATATGGTAGTTAAGACCAAAAAACCAAGTTCCAGTTACAATGGACTACCCTCATCTAGAATCAAATTGGCCAGCGCACCCAAGGTCACGCCAGGCCAGTGTCGTGCTAAAAGTTACAATGGGTCGGTCGTTTACACCGGTGTACGCGCGCGTTTTTTGAACGCACCCATGGGGTGTAGGCGAAAATTTCCGGCTAGGCGAAAATTTCCGAAAGCGCACAACACATCTCGGTCGTTACGTGCGCGCGTGTGGCGCACGCGGACAGACAACGACCAAGATGTGTTGTGCGCTTTCGGAAATTTTCGCCTAGCCGGAAATTTTCACCTAGACCCCACCCATGCACGAGTCGGGTCGTGGGTCCATTTCAAAACGCGCGCGCGTACACGGGTGTAAACACGCGGTCCCAGTGTAACTTTCAGCACGACATTGGCCTGGCGTGACCTTGGGTGCGCTGGCCAATTTGATTCTAGATGAGGGTAGTCCATTGTATTTTGGCGCACCCTGTAGTTACAGTTGTTTCAGACAAAACTGGTCATGTCGCTTACAGATGTTCTCAGCTTCACACTTACTGAAACGGGTTTAAAGAAACATATATGGTTGGATACACCTGAACACAGAGTTTCTTCTTCAGGAATTATTTGGTTTGTTCGCTATCATCCAAATAGCAGTACTTATGTTGGTAGTACAGCAGTATACTGCTGTGTCAATGTAGCTATAAAGGCGAAATTAACTGTTTTTGTTAACTCTTCTATTAACCGTAAGTTTATTATGTATAAGAACAATACAATCAAATTTTTGATTTTAAAGGCTGTGTTACATCTGATATTGTCAAAGATGGGTGTTCTAAAGCAATTTACATGCCGCATAATGAGCTTGCCCCCTTGTTTCACGACGGAAAACTTACACTTACATGCACCGCTGAGTTTGGACTATGCCAACCGTTCAATCCTTTAGTTCCTCGAATTTTTCAATGTTCTAGCCACATCCCACCTGACTTTGAGATTGTCGTAAATTCACAAACCTTAAAAGTAAGTGTCTCAAAACACTACGAACGTGTAATACTTACAAATTGAATTATTGCAGGTGCACAAAGGCTTTCTTTCGCTAATCTCGCCAGTTTTCCATGCATCGTTTTCCCATGACACGTTGGAAAACCGAACCGGAAAACAAGAGATTGACGATTTTGACTTTGGCAATGTCAAGGCAGCGCTTGATTATTGCTATGGCCATCGATTGGAGGACACATCTGTGAAAAACGTTGTTGAGATTCTTCGATTTGCTGATAAATACGACATCAAAGATGTTGTTGTATGTGTTTTAATCCGATTTTTTCAGTTTATATTATGGCAATTTTTTTTGTAGACGCAGCTGGAATCAGTTCCGCTAGACAACTTGGCGGTCGAGAACTTTGCCACCATTGTACATTACGCATATGATTGTTCGAACGACTCATTGTTGCAGGCATGCATCCGGTTTTTTAAGAACAATCAGTATGCAATTAAGACTGACTCTAAGTTTGTTACACTTCCTAAAGCACTTGTCGTCCACGTATTGAAAACGGCTTACAATTTGAAAACTGATATTGACGTATGTCGTTATGCTCACAAGAATGGCATAAACTTTATAACGGTTTGTTAAATTAACAACATTAAAATAGCATTTGTGTTATAACAGTTAGATTTGATGTTATAGGATCACCTAGAAGCACCACTTATCGAATCAATGTCTACGGAAAACTTCTGTCCGACTGTTATCTACGCTTGGGAGTGTGGCCGAGAAAAGTTGAAGAAGACTTTGGCCCAATTTTTTAACAACAACCGAGATGAAGCCACTCGCCTAGATGCATATCTGGACATTCCGTCGGAAACTGTTCGTGGTTTGTTGAAGTTAGCTAATGGATTAAGTAAGAACAGCAATTAAGTGCCTTTATTGGTTAATATTATACAAGATATTTGTTTATTTTACAATCTGTATCCATTTCAATTGAATAAAGATGTGATTTATGACGCAATACATCGCATAAACCCATCATATCGCTCCGATTGGACTCTCATATCAAGTCGATCCGCCTATCGCCTTATACAGCGACCAATTAGTGTACTTTCATACCAATAGTATCGACTCCAACTAATTGTGCGTACAAAAAACCGCGACTCAGGGTCGACTCGAGCAGTATCTATCGATTCAGCACGTATCGCTGACCTTTACCTTTGCTCGGTCTCGTCAGCTTGTTTTTCTTTTCGATCATTCACGTTGCTACGTTGCCAGTAAAAATAAACAAAAGTTTTTGTTACAAAATCTTTGGCCAAGCTCAAACATTAGCCATGTCCACGAAAAAGCGTGTTTGCATCATCGGTGCCGGACCAGCTGGCCTATACGCCGCTAAAAGATGTCTCGACGCTGGCCAATTCAAAGTTTCTGTGTTCGAACAAACAGAGCAACTCGGCGGAACTTGGGTCTACCGTCCGGAAACGGGTGTTCATAGCAGTATGTATGAGAAAATGAGGTAAATAATCCATATTTGAATGATTTTTGAGGTTCTAAATTAGATTTTGCAGCACAAACATCCCTCGCGAAGTTATGGCCTTTCCCGAAGTGCCATTTCCTGAAAGTGACCGGTCTTTCATCCCACATCAGGAAGTTTTGCAGTATTTACAGCGATTTGGGAGCGAATTCAATGAAGTTATCAAAGTAAGTTTTACAAAGTTATCCATTTTTTGTGCAAAAATGACTTACAGTATAACACAAAAGTCGTGACAGTAGAACGCGCCAACACTGACTGGGACGTCACCATCGATTCAGCCAATTCTGGTGCCACAAATCTAAAATTTGACGTTGTATTCGTTGCAAATGGCCACTATTCCTGTCCTCGAATCCCTGACTTTGCAAAATCTTTACACGTTCCATGGATTCATTCTCATGACTACCGCTCTGCTAGTGTTTATACCGGAAAAACTGTTGTTGTTGCGGGAGCTGGACCGAGTGGGATTGATATTGCTCTTCAGATTGGCCAAAAGGCGAAAAAAGTAAGCCCTATTTCTTGATTTGGCACAATAAAAGCGTACTTTTGAGGTTTATCTCTGCCACAACGCTTACGACACGACAAAGTTAGAATTCCCAAAGCAAATCAACATTGTCCCCGGTCTCCGCGGAACCTCAGAATCCGGCAAAAACCTACTCCTATCAGATGGAACAACCCTCTCCGATGTCGATGCCGTCGTTCTCTGCACCGGATACAAGTTTGACTTTCCATTTCTGTCGAGAAGCCTTGTCCAGACCCCGCTCGATGGCAGCTACATTAGCCCGCTGTTTGCTCATACGGCTCATGTACAGTATCCCGAAAGCCTGTTTTTCCTCGGCATGAACATAGTCGTTGTTCCATTCATCTTGTATGCCTATCAGTTGGACTTGGCTTTGGCATTGATCAATGGTAGAGCGGCTGAAATCGGGTTGGACACGATTCGGGATTGGGAAAAAGTGGAAATGGAGTATGTTTTACGACTTTTTTAACCGATTGTGTAATGTTCGCTTCAGAAAATTGGCAGCCAACGGCATCCCGTCAAAATACTACCACAACCTAGCCGAAAAACAGTGGGACTTCTTCAAAGAGCTTGCAAACTATGCAGGCACTGAATACCGTACACCAGAAGTCTTGCGTGCCATCTATGACGCTGCCGGTGCCGCCAGGAAGGTCAATGTTGCGACTTATAAACGGATGAATTTTGAAGTTAGTAAAGATGGGTCCTTTAAAATTGTGGATTCTGGTTTAAGTGACTTTGATTAACAAAACCATATCTTGCATACTGTACTTTTCTTTGAATAAAAACTTCAAATTATTGAATTTTTTAATTTCCATGTATCGTGAACAAAGCTACTCTATTTGCACACAACACAGAACGCAGATAACGCATTCCACGCAAGACTTGTGCAAACGCAGAAACAGCGTTTTGGGTTTTGCTTGGTGTTATGTCCCCAACATCAAATACGAAATTTGCGTCCCAATTTCCTTTTCTCCGCCTGATCACTTTCCACTGTCGCAAAATTATCAATTTTCGCTCCTTTTTTCACGTCTGTGGTCGCTGTCGTCTGCTTCACTACGATGGCAGAGCCCATGGACACGGGTATTCAACATGAAGATGGTGATGAAACTTCGAAGTCTGTTGAAAACGTGAGTTTTAGTTCGTGCACATTTTTATATATATTTTTTCCTAATTCGTTAATTTTATAGCCAGCCTGGACTGATGCCGACCTCGCAAATGTCGAGAAGGAGGTCTATGATTTATTGAAGAGTTCTGCAATGATGGATACGAGTTCTGTAAGTTATTTTAGTGAAATATTTCCAAAAGCAGTGTTAACTTTACGATTTTCAGGAGTCAATCATCGAAAACGGTCCCAATGATGGTCAACGTAGTGATGGCAATGTTCCAAAAGTATCGCAGAGGGAGGGGGCCACGTCTGTCATTGATATCCCGACGAATGTGAGCTTGCTTCGTTCAAATTGCTTGTTGAAACGAGTGTTTTACAGAACTTTTTTACCGACGAGCTACAAAATCCTCAGAATCGGGTCGCTGATGCGAATGGTAAACCACCACCGGATAAGAATGTCAGTTTTTTTGGAATTTTATATAAAAAATACAGAATTTGCAATTTCAGGTCAAGGCCCTGCTCAGAAAGTATAGAAACGATCGCTTCATCAGAAACTTAGAACCCGTCGTCGTCCCCTGGCACTTCAAAGGGCAGCCTCCTTCTTTTTGGCTTTACGCGGTAAAGATTGACGTCTACACTGACAATCCTTATCGCCACCGACCCCAGAATGGTGGAACTTTTCCCTCGAAAAATCGAAGCGCCGACGGTCCAGCTGTGATGCGTGAAATCCCGCAGGCGGATAGACGTACTTCCCCGGTCGAGTACTGGTGCGAAGAAGAACGCAGCCTGTATTACGAGTTCCAAGCTAATTGGTCAACCTTCTGCTATGACTATGCCGAAGCCCTGTCCACTGATCCAGCCAAGAGTCAGCGCGATACCAAAGAACGGCGAAAGATTCCGAAACTTGAAATGCCGGATTCCGAATTGTTCCTTAAATTCCAGCAAATTTTGGATTCTGGCAACACTAACCACCGTCAAGCGCTTAGCCAGTTGGCCAACTCCGAAGTTCGACAAATCTATGCGAGTTTGATGAAAAAGTACGGTAGATGGTGGTTCATACGGGCCTCTCTTTCCGAGTACTACGAGTACAAGTCAACGCTCAAAGCGTCTGGGCATTATCGTAACATGTTCATTTGGAAGTTTCACAAATGGGTTGCCACGGAAGGCAAGGACGTGAAGAAGGACGGGTCCAAGAAAAAGAAGAAGAAGAAAAATAAGAAAAAGAAGAAGCCGCAAAATGTGAACGCGTAATTGTTACTAATTTTGGTTTTTTTTTACCTTTCCTACCTTTTGCATTGTTTTTGTTTGTTGTTTTTTGCAGTTTCGATCTCAGATCAGTGTTTTTGTACGGTTAATGAAGGTCTTTCTTACTTTTCTTGATTTGGATTCACGGATTTTAACTTTCCGATGTTATCTTTGCCCATTTTGAATGTTTTCATCTAATTATGTTCACTTCCAGATGGGTTACATCAAATTCTCCGAGCTGCCTCACCCCCGCAAGCCGAAGCCAACCCCCAAATCAGCTCGGATGCATCGCAACCATGGCAAACGGCACCAACATCAGCAGAGGGTCGATTACTGGCAGCCGCCCGTGATGCTGAATCCGCCTTATGTCAATTGGAACGCTACCGTCATGGCGAGAATGCCTCAGAACTGGCAACAACTACAATTACAAATGCCGCCGCCGATCATCCAGCAGCGTCCTCAGATCCCGGAACTTCGTGCCCTTCTGACCGGGCATTCGTACTTCGGATGCCCACAAACTGGCGACTTCCCCGACAAGAAGACCTTCGTTCCGACGAAATACTGGACCTCTGACGACGAAAGCGATGATGAGGTACAGTTTCTCGGATCGACGGCCCCTCTGCCTGAGCTGAAGAAGCCAAAGGAACTGTCCCGCAAGCAGAAGTTGAAGAAGATCCGCGAAATGGGCCCGCAGAGAGATCCAGGTAACCGGAAGCGTCGATCTAAAGATACTACTAACCCGTCGCCAAAAAAGTTCAGCAAAAAGGCCAAGACCGAGGCCAAGCGGCAGTTGATGATGTACAACGACGAGTTCGGCAACCAGAACGTCAAGCAGGGCAAGAAGTCCAAGTCATCTCGGAAGCGTCGTCGTGGCGAGCGTGAAGCTGCCCAGAAGGCTCGTGCTACAATGTCGAAGAAAGAGCGTCGGAAGCTTTGGTGGGACAAGAATGGCCGTGCTAATTAGTCATTTTTGTGGTTTAATTGCCGTTGTTGCGTTAAAATTAGACTAACTTTGGTTGGATAAACGGGTGTATTGTTGAATTTGTTTGAGTTATTGTGGAAACTATCGGATTTCCGATTGAAATACTTCTAATTTTTTTAACTTATTTTGTTGAAAATCAGCTTATATGTGGCTTCAGATGCCCCCTATCACCAAGAAAGCCACCAAACCAGCCAAAACCACTCGCCGATCCAAAAAAGGCGTCAAAAAGCCAGTCAACTGCAACCTCGAGCCAGCGCTCCGCCCATCCAAACGGGCTATCTTTAGCGGGACTTCTGAGACCAATTTAAACGTAAATGCAGCCCCGGAAGAGGAGTCTTTCGCCGGTAAGAAGAAGTTTCCCTGGTCAAAGCCTGCTGAAGACGATGCCGATGAAGCCCCTGAGCCAAAGCGAGCCAAGAAGTCAGAATCCGAGATCATTGCCATTTCGAAGAAAGCCTTTGCCCAACTTGACAGCAAAGCCGATCGCCAACGTGCCGCAGCTGCCAAAGACGAATCCGATAGCGACGAAGATGACAATGTGGCGCCATTGTTGAACACGGCGAAAGGCAAGAAGCGGTCAGTTTTACAGTCTGCTGTCGAATATGAGAGTGACGACGACGATGAAGAGGACTCAGAAGACGATGGCAGTGATAATGGCGATGGAGAAGCCGACGATTCCGAGGATGAGGACGAGAAGGGCGTTCAACAAAGTGAGTTCTACTTTTTTTAAGCCCCCATAAAGCAAGTCCTTTTCAGAACTGTCCGACATGACCATGGCTCAGATCAAGAAGCTCAAAGACAAGCTCGGCCTGAAAATCTTCAACAAAATGTACTTCGAATCTGGTGAAGACGAACCCTCCAAACCAGCAGAATCCGATTCCGATGACAACGACGCCGCCCAAGACGACGCCACCGATTCCGACGATGAAGCCCCCGAAGAACAGGGCTCCAAAAAGAAGAGCCGCCACGCTCCACGTGAAATGTCTTCCAAGCGCCCCGTCTCAGTCTACCGTCAAATCGACCCGAATGCCGTCAATTACGAGCGTCGGCGCCAGGATCCCCGCTTTGACCGTCGTGCTGGCGAGTTTAACGAGGGCGAATTCCGGCGCGATTATGGTTTCATCGATGAATTGGCGCATAATGACATTAAAGTAGGCCTTTTTTCAACCTGCCATTTACATTAAAAGTCTACATTGGTATCTTTTAGAAACTTAAAGCAGAGCACAAGGCCCTCCGCAAACGCGGCGACACTCGCAGCGCCAATGCCCTCCGTGAACGTATCCGTCAACTCGAAAACCGTCAAACAGCCGTCGAAGAACGCGATATCTGGCGCCAGACTACTCGTGAAGTTCATGAGACTAACATTGAGCGCATGAATGCCGGTCTCAAGCCGAAATTCGTCAGCAACAGCGCCCTCAAGGCCAAGTTCCAGGAGAAGAAGCTTGCCCGAATCGAGAAAACGGGCAACATCAAGAAGTATCTGCGGAACAAGGAGCGTCGCGAAGAGAAGAAGAAGCTCATGTGAGCGTTGTTGGCCTGTTTTTGTTGATTTTGATTGTTTTTTCGTTCAGAATGGTTGCTTTCTTAATAATGATTCAAAAACGTAATAAATTATCTTTGGTTTTTGTGTCGATCACATCACTTTTGTGCTCTTTCTGGATTCTATCCATCACAAAGTTTGAACTAGATTCTGGATTCTTCCATCCCACTCTTCGGATGAACGATCGAATCGCTGATTGTTGTTATTCCGCCCTTTTGGCCGCTTTCATCTAACCTGATATGAATTTTGTTTTTGTTTGTACCTGACAGGCAGCATGTGGCCACAGGCGTTGGCCTGGATTACCGGTTTTTTGTACGATCTTTGAACAAAAAAAGGGTTTCGTTTGAAGTGGTTTTTAAATTTTGTAGTTTTGCGGTCAGGTTTACGAAAGCAGCGCTGTTTTGGTAATGTTGTTTTCAGGGACTTGGTTTTTTGGACTTTTTATGACTACAAAGTCAAGTTTAGAATGCTTATATGTAGTAAAACGTCACCGACGCCTGTTAACTTTCGCTTTTCGAAGCCGAATGTGATTTTAACGGAATCTAAAAACGTAAAACTCGTTATTTGTTGCGAATTTGATGCTTGCCAAAGGCGTTATCCGTCAGTTTTTGTTTCAAATTGGGCTTGAAAACCGCTGGAACAGGATTTCCATTTCTATAATACATCCACATCCATCGCCTCAGGGCAGGAGCGACCGACAGCGACGACTTTCCGGAGGTCACTTGAAACCACAGGGTGATCGGGCAGCCAGCCGGCTGGCGACAACTTTTTTTTTATTGGTGTCTGTTGTTCGTTCTCATCGGAATGGAATTGGCGATTCAGAGGATATCCGTAGCCTTTTTGACGTCTGTCTGAATAATGGGCGCTTTCTTTTATTCGGTGCTTCTGTCTTCGACTGTGATTCCAATTCGATGTCAAGCAGAGTGTTAAATTTGACCTTTTTATTGGATTCGACCTTCTTTCACAGGTCAAAATTTCTTTAGTTGGATTCACATGCATTTCAAAATAGATGGGTACCTAGGTAGACTATAGTCCATTGCATTTCATTGTAAAAAGGTGGAAGTACAGTTCCCAGTCAGTCTGATCGTGAAAACACTACCCTTGTCCATTTGGATTCGTCATTATTGGCCGCGTCGTCACGCCAGTTCCAGCCTGAAGTCAGGTCGGCAGCATGGGGGCGGTAGTTCCTGATGCCGGACAGCCACTTCCACCCATCGGTCGGTAATACGCAATCTGGCAGATGGCTGTCCGCCAGAAAACAAGTTTTAAACGACGACGCCGATTCCTTCCAGCCTGCCTCGTCGGCCCTTGTGGGTTGATGTGCATTTCGATTTCGGACGGGAGGGTCTGGGAGGTGCTGATCTGCGGGAAAGATTCTGGATTTCGGGCTTACTGGAGTTAAAAGTGCGATGTAAAGTAGTGCCATTTAAGCTTATTTTGTTATTTCAAGTTGTTTTTATCTGTTTTTTTGTCAAGTCTTTGGCCAATGGTCACTGATACGTTGGAAAACAACAGTTGTCAATGTCTCTCAATGTCTAACTTTTCTCCAGGTTGCTGCCCTCAAGGTGAAAAGACACACGACCTGATGAGACATTTTAACAGGAACAGGAAAAACTGTCGTCGTGGCACCCGTAAACATTGGTTTCACCCAGTTTTGGATGTTTTAGATGGCTCGAGCAACTGTAATTCTGTGTTTTTTGCCTTCTTTGTCAAAATTAACCCACTTCTGAAGCCTTTTTTGCACTTCTGGGGCGCTATTATGAGTTTTACTTTTCGTTTTCGCAAAAACATAGTTATTATCAATCATAAACTTAACTAGAATCGACCGAAGCCCCGCCCCCAAACAACATCTTTTCCGATTCACACCAACTTGACGCGCTTTTTGGAGCCCCCTCGAGGTTTCCTGACACTGACTATTGTCCTTCCCGTTCGCAGAAGACGGTCGTGTAGCTGCAGATGTAGTAGGCATCGTCATCGTGAACTAGAGACGTGTTTTACTTACCTTTCTGGCCTACCCGCCTAAAAACTCGTGTCACTGGAACCGTTTTGCCCCCATAATGACGACGATCTATGTTCACTTTGTCCATGCGTTCGAACTTTCACATGTTTTTCCTTTCCATTACTTCATTTTTGATAACTTCCAGCAGACAAAATGAACCCCAACATTGCCCTAGCCACGCCGGAGCCCTTTACCGACGAAGAAATCGCCGCCGCACGCAAACTTCGGTGAGTAACAATAAAATCCATAATTATTATGACCTTTTTTTCAACTTTTAATTGGTCTTTGATGACTATTGTGAACTTACATTGCACAATCACCCCCAAAAACAACTCCCTTTCAACTTTTTTTTACCAAAGGTGGAAATCAACATCCGATAACCAGTCCTCACCTGACCCTTCCTACGATCTTATCGACTTCTCGGTACCTTTGAGGGAGGTATCGCGCAATTTACCATGTCCCCACTTGACGAATGTCCCTCCAAATGTGACAGAATCCGTTTTGTAGACTGCGCTTGGCCGATACCCTGCCCGAGGAGTTCGATTCCGACTTCTTCATCGGACGATGGATGCGCATGTACAAAAACGACGAAAAGACCCTCGAAAACAAGCTGAATGAGTTGATTGAACACAGACGTGCCTTCGGATACAATGGCGAAAACATCCTTCAAAAGTGCCAGGAACTCGAATTCGCGAAGAAGACTTTTGAGCGATTCGGGATTTCGGACCTGAAAATGGACGTCTTCAGTGATAATGTGGCCGTTTTCGTTCAAAAGATGGAAGGCGCCGATTTAAAGGAGATCACTAAAGTGATTCCGCTGAGCTATGTGATCCATTCATATTACCTGTTGCACGAGTGCTTCCAAAGAGTGATGCGTCAGAAGGAGCTTGAAACTGGAAAACCGGCAGCGGTGGTTGTTGTTTTGGATTTGACGGGATTGCCGTTGACGGATTTCATCAACCCGGTGTCGAATTCTAGTAAGCTGGCTCGGCTTATTGTGAAGGTCTGGAGCGACTTTTTCTCGGAAAATGTGAGTTTTTTTTTTAATTTGTTTTTTGAAGGAATTTCGGATTCGCACACATTGTATTTGAAAGTTTTTTACATTCGCACTCAAAACTTTTAATTTGCAAGAATTCAGCATTTGCACACATTTACATTTAAAGGAATTCTACATTCGCACACTCACATTTAAAGCATTTCTGCATTCGCACACATGCAACTTTCAGAACTTTTTAAAATGCTAAAAAATAGCTTCAAATATCTCAAAATAGTCATATTGTTCTTATTTCCAGATGATCCACCTCTACCTGATGCACCCTCCAGGCATCCTGTCCCTCATGTGGCAGGTAGCCAAGCACATTGTCGACGCCAAGACCCAATCCCAGATCATGTTCGTGACCAAGACCGAAGACCTCCACAAATGCCTCAAACTCGATGCCATCCCACAAGATTTCGGCGGCAAACGTCGCGATGACTCCGGCTACACGGACCGCCCCGAAACCTGTGTCCAGACGCCCTTCTTCGTGAAACCCGAACACTATTTCGATCGTGCCGTCTGGTGGAAATCTCAAGGCTTCCACAAGACCCCGGAAACCAAAAGTGTATCCATCAAGTCGAAAGCCGTTCACGAAATCCCGCTCGAAGCGAAAGAAGGCGAGCGTATTCTCTGGGAATTCACAACCTCCTCCGATGTAACCTTCGAGATTGTCCGCCTCATCAAGAAATCAGGTTCCCCAGCTTCATTGAAAGAAAACGTCCCAGCCACGCGAAGGGACTCCATCGACGAGGAAACTATCATGCCAAAGATTACAGTAACCAGTCTAAAAGTGCCAGAACACGGCGTCGTCACGGCATTGCACGCTGGCGAGTATCGTATCCGTTTCGGCTACCCGACAGGCGGCTGGCTTTCCGCCAAAGTCCACGTTTTCGCGACAGTCGCGCCAAAGTTGTAAAAATCTCTCCGACTTCGCATTTCTAATCTATAACTCGTTTCAATTGTTGTATTCTATACATTTGTGACTAGCCAGTAACCTTTTAAGATTGCCCGAAACATGTTTCTAGCCCGTTGTCATAATATTTTGCTTTCTCCATTGTCAGATATACAAGTTTGTTGTATTTTCACCGTGAATAGCAACATAAAATACACACACACACACACACACATAGCATTTGTGATATTTACAACATCGAAATAAATAAAATTCAATTCACAGGTTCAGACGAAAAAGCTCAAACGTTGTTCAAACCGGGGTTCGGATTTGAAAACACAGTCCGCTTCAAATGTTGGATGGCATGGTTGACGGTGAGGTCATTGGTGAAAGCGTCGAAAGTTGTGTGTAATAAAGAAGTCCAGTCGGTAAAGTCCATATCGGGTGCCAGCCAACCGTAATCTGCGACGGGGGTCAGAAGGGGAAGGCCTGGTTTGTCCACAGGGGTGAAGGGGTTGTTTTCAGCCAGGCGAGCAGTCAATTCATCCGGTGTCAAGGTTGGAATAGGCTCTCCCCTCTGTCTGTATTTATCATAAAATTTGATCATTGGACATGATTCCGAGTCCGAGTCCGACTCTGAGTTTCGTGGTTTCTTCGCAGCAGGTTCATCATTTGCATCTCCACCATCATCACCACCAGCATTGGGGCGGTTTTCGTAATCAATGAGCGCCCTTATGATATTTGGCACTCGTCGGGAAAATTCGTTGACTTCTCTCAAATCGTTTTTGCCTTCGGCCGCATGTTGGAGAGGCGACATCTGAAATAAATAAATTTTGTCTTTGAACGCCTAAAATGTGAAAAAGCAACTTACAAGACAATGAATAGCACACTCCTTGGCCTTTTCGACCACATCCGCCTCGATGGGATACCATTTATTGACCGAAAACGCGGCAAAGGACTTCTCATCCTCCAGAACGATGACACAGTGCCACCACTTCGGCGGCAGAAACAGGACATCGCCGGGCTTCAGGTCGACCACACGTGGGTGGCTTCCTTCCGGAACCCTGCCGCCGACGACGTTCCATCGGCTGTAGATGGTCGATTCTTCGTAGGGGAACCGCGAAGGCCGCATCGAATCACTGGGCGGAAAGATGATCCATCGCTTAACACCGGCAATCTGGACATGGAGATTGAAGCCGTAGGAGTCGTAATGGCACGGCGTGTTGGCTCCGGGGGTTCCTGCAACTTCCAACTTGAAACTTAACCATAAAATTTTAGCCAAAGACAAACCTAACCAAAATCGTTGTCCTGATCCATCAGTTTTATTGTCTGCCTCCAGCCCTTCAAACTGATTCGTGAACTTCAGTTCCCTGGCTATCTTTTTTTTTAAGTATCGGCCAGGGGTCTTATAGTCCAAATATCCCCAATGAGTGCCTGTGTGAACTGTCGGTTTCTTTGGGAACAGATTTGCGACGGCAGCGTTGCCTTGGAACCATTTGATCATTTTAGCGTTTTCGAAATTGACTTTGAGGCACGTCTTTTCATACTGGATATTCGTGGAAGCGTCCTCTTTTGTTCCAACGCGGACCTTACAAGGCATCTTTTTAAGCCAATTCGGAAAATCTCTGAGGTTCCACTTCATTGGTTCGTAGTTGGATGGCGTCATGTGGCCTCGGAGAACGAAGGGCTCCATCTGAAACCATGAAACTCATCACATCTTCTTAAAAAGGTGAAAAGATAATCAAAATCGCATTCAACGATGAACTCAAAACAATCCCAAAACAGTAATAAGACAGATTTATACACATGTACAGACAATTATTGCATTAAATCATCAGAAAGACTCACAATACACGTTAAAAGTTATACAGTACCCATAAAATATCAAAGTCACCCGTAAAAAAGTTAACCCGATTTAAATTACACGTTATTCTGCTGGTGAATATTCGGATGGAGAATCCCATTGACAATGTCGACCGTAGATTGATGGGCAAAGGCGTCGAAAACATTATGCAACTGCATGGTAAAAGGCTTAGTGAAGAATGGCTTTTTCCAAGTGTATTGGCTAATAAGCAGTAGGTGAGGCGTACCACTATGCACGGGGGTGGTGGGCGTGGTTTGCGTTAGTAATTGCTTCAATGTTGGCACTTCGTAAATGGTTAGTGATTCTTTGATCCCAACGGCAGCTAAGAACTCCTCTAACGCCTCACTTTGGGTAGGAGATCCTGGTTCATCGAGAAAGATGTCTTCATCGGCGGCATCCATTGAGTTCATTTGAGGAGGGCCTTTGTTGACAGCACGGAAAGCCTGTCGGAACTGGGCGGAGAGGGCTTTTTGGAGGGGGTCCATCTGAAATTTAGCTACTCAAAAACTGTCGAAAAAGGTGAAAAGTCAAACTTACAATACTCCAAAGATTAGGCTCTCTGTTGTCCTCCGGCTTTGGATGTGCCAGGCCGTGTTCTAATTTGCGGTTACACCGGGCCGAGATCGAAATCGAGTATTTGATTGTGGCATGTGTTGGGACGACAAAACAGTGCCACCACTTCGCAGGAATGTACAGCAGATCACCAGCTCTCAATTCAACCACATACGGCAGAGTTTCATCCGGAATGTGGGCACCAATGATGTTGCGTCGGGTGTAGACGGTCATTAGTTCGAAGGGAAGCCGCGAAGTCCTCATCAGATCGAACGGCGGGTTGGTGAATTCATGGCTACCATTCGGCGGGAAAAGGATCCACCTTTCTACGCCTTGGACTACGAGGTGGACGTCGAAGCCTTCGGAATGTTGATGGCAGGGGATGTTGGCTCCGGTCGTTCCTAAAATTTCACCTTTATCAATGATCATCGAAACATAAACCCAAAAACCGACCGATAAAAAGAGTCTGATCATCCGCATCAATCGGCAACTTGAAGACGTCATGGGCAGATAATTCATCCCTGTTCTCAGGAATACTACGAACACCGAGATTGCACGAAAATAACCCCCAATGGGTGCCTGAGGATATTTTAACCGATTTTTGTTTCTTTCCACGGACGTTGATAACTGCAGCATCGCCCGTGAGCCATTCCACGGCGTGTTTCGGCTCATGAAACTTTACTTTGGCACAGACCTTCTCGTACTGGATGGCAGCGATGCCTTGTTTTCGTGATCGCGGTCCAAGTCGAACGTCGAAACCTTTAGCATTCTTATCGGTAGGGTCTTCCAGGGTCAAGCGGTCGAACCACTCCTTCAGAGCGAACTTCATCGGATCGTAGTTGGCTTTTTGCGCGGCCTCTCTGACGACGAAAGGTCTGGTACCCAAAGGTGCCTCAGCATCTTCCTCCGCCGCACGCTCCTGAGGCGTCTGGTCCACCTCCATCTGTAACCGAATAACGATAACTACAAGCTCCTCGCAATACCGTGATAAGATACAAAAATCGTTGCAAACGATAAAAACAAGGCAAAGTTAAAGCGTTGATGAGACATTTTTATTAACAATTACAGAAGTTTCACTCACAACAACACCCTCCTTGTCCCGTTCGACCACATCCGCTTTGATGGGATACCATCTACTGACCGAAAACGCGGCAAAGGACTTTTCATCCTCGAGAACGATGACACAGTGCCACCACTTCGGCGGCAGAAACAGGACGTCACCGGGCTTCAGATCGACCACACGAGGGTGACTTCCTGCCGGAACTTCGCCGCCGACGAAGTTGCATCGGCTGTAGATGGTCGATTCTTCGTAGGGGAACCGCGAAGGCCGCATCTGATCACTCGGCGGAAAGATGACCCATCGCTTACAGCCGGCAATTTGGACATGGCGATTGAAGCCGTAGCTGTCGTAATGGCACGGCGTGTTGGCTCCAGGGGGTTGGAAACCGCCATCGATGAAGGGTTGTTGGATGTAGTCCAAAGTTTTGACGGACGACCAGCTTCTTCTGAAAAAGAAGTGATTGAGCCATAATGGCATATTGCGTGATGGTAATTCAGATTAAATTGGCTAACAAAACCCCCGAAAAGCTTGTTAAAAATTCAATTTTATTCCAATCCTATGAGTGTACAGTGACAAAAGCAATTTTGGATTTCTGGTTTAAACCCCAGAAGTCCCGACAGAGGGAATCTATCTCTAGCCGGCGGCGGGGTAATGCTTATGCAGCATCCTGAATCGACTCAAGACCGCTGATCTTGTAGTAGTTGCCGGTGAGGCGGTGGTCGCGTTTGAGCAGCTTTTCGCTGAAAATGATGAGTTTACTCTATCGTCATCGGAAAAAGGTGGAAAACAAACCGGTGAGGACCGGACAGATCACGGCGATGGAGCCGACCATTATCCAGGTAGTTGGTCGCGCCAGAGACGTAGATGGCGATGGCGGTAAAGCCAAGTGTGATCATGCCGGAGTAGAACTGCTCGTACCACATCCTGGAAGAGATTTTTATGAAATGATGACAAATGGAGGTGCATTATATATATTTCACGATGAAAATAAAAAGTTGACAAAATCTGCGTTGCCTACAGCACGACGCAATAGCAGTGGAATGATTAAACTACCAACGTAAACGAAGCAAACCAAAGTATAAAAAAGCAAAACACATTTAACATTGTCATCATTTTAGAGGGGCCACCCACGTACGCTCAAAATAAATCACGAAACGGCATAAAAAAGATGTCCAAAATGTCAGTAGTCATTAAGAAACTGTCGAAAACAAAAAGAAAGCGGTAAAAAACTAATTTTAATCGAAAATGAGCCGAGAAAAAACGTCCGAATTTGCATGTGCAAAAGCAACCATCGGAAGCAAGAAACGCCAAACAAAACCATTGGACGAAAGCTCGCCTAGAACAGCAAACGTCTTTCAGAACGTTACATGTAAATGAATGCAGCTGTGCGTTACAATATGCAAAAGAGCGAGCCGAAATGACAGCATTTTCGTCCATTGAGCATTGAACTTGTCGTTTGCTGGGTTGCGTTTGCGTGTCGAGACTTTCACAGCCGCCAGCGCCGAGCAAAAATGATGACAACCCTTCGGAGAGGTCCGCTCGAGCTTTGGCGCTCTCGATCGCGCCCTTGGGGCGTTTGATCGCGTCTGTTTTACGTCTCACGTCATGCCCATAAACTTATTTTACGTGATGGTTTACATTAGACGTCTAGTTGAAGCCAAGTAAATGATATATATCCCAATGTTTTTCTTTCGTGTTTTCGAACGATCTTTGTTGATTTTCTTCCTTTTGAAATGCGTTCAACCTTATCCGCGGCGTGAAACCAATCTTCCAAATTAATCGTCATACATCCCTACCTATTCTAGGCTTCAACCATGGTCGAGAAAATGGAAGTTGACGAGCCAGTGCTGCCCGTCGACAAGGACAAGGCCGCCAAGCCGGAAGAGCCGACCAAGGCCGATCTCGATGCCATTTCCTATGAAAGTAAGTCCACCACATCTTCAACCTCACCTAATATATATAATTCCAGACCTGAAAGACTGGTGCTCGCAGCTGGAACGCGGTGAAGTCCATATCGTCGGTCGTGTCATCCAGTTCCTGTCGAAGACGCGCAAGCAGCTCAACGTTGACGTCCTTTCGAAGCTGATCAATGCCTTCATCGCTGACAAGAGCCACAAGGATGTCCTCCTCGCTTTCGTCGGTTCATCTGCGCCCCCTCCGTTGACGCCCCCATCGAATTTGATGGAAGTCGATAAGCCGAAGACTGGTGCCCGTAGCCCGCGTCCAGAACGTCGCAGCGTCACGGCTCCGACGTCCAAGTCCGGCAACGCTGAAGTCGAGTCGTATATCCAGCTTTTGGTCATTTTGTACCTGTTGGATCAGGGCAAGCTCGATGATGTCGACCAGTGCGCTCGGAGCTACATTGGTCGGATTGATCAGTTCGAAAAGCGCTCGTTGGACCCCTTCTTGGCCAAGGGCTTCTTCTACTTGACGCTGGTGGCTGAGAGGCAGAATAAGATTGGAGATTTGCGGGGGTAAGTTTTGTTTTCGCATTTTTATATGGAATAAGTTCATTTTGCCGATTTTAGTTACCTGAACTCCCGTCTTCGCGTCGCCACCCTCCGCAATCAAACCGACACCGTCGCGATTCTGATTGTCTGTCTCCTCCGTGTCTTCCTGCTCACGAAGAACTTCTCCGCCGCCTCAAAGCTGCTGACAAAGATCTCCTTCCCCGAAACGGCCAACAACAACGACCTCGCTCGCTTCCTCTACTACCAGGGCCGCATAAAGGCGATCGAACTCGACTACAATGGCGCTGCCCAGTTCTTCCAGCAGTCCCTCCGCAAGGCGCCCCAGGACGCCGCCATCGGCTTCAAGCAGAACGTGCACAAATGGGTTGTTGTAATCCAGCTGCTCCAGGGCCAGATTCCCGATCGCAGTGTGTTCCGTGTCGCGGCGTATCGCAAGCCGTTGGCTCCATATTTGGAGCTTTCTCATGGTAAGCTTTCTTACTCACTATTTCCCTTTTAAAGTCGTCTTTTCAGCCGTCCGTCTCGGCGACATCATCCAATTCAACAAGATCGTCGACACCTACAAGCCGACCTTCACCGAGGACGAAACCATCACCCTGATCGTGCGTCTCCGTCAAAACGTGATCAAAACCGCCATCCGACAGATCTCCCTCGCCTACTCCCGCATCAGCATCAAAGACATTGCTCGCAAGCTGGCCCTGTCCTCCTCGTCCGAAGCCGAATACATGGTGACCAAAGCCATCAAGGAAGGCACCATCGATGCCATCGTCTCCTTCGACACGACCGCCGATGATCGCTACATGCAGACCGTCGAACAGGAGAACCTCTACCGTTCAACCGAGCCCCAATTCAGCTACGATGAACGCATCAAGCACTGCCTCCTGCTACACAACCAAGCCGTGAAGGCATTGCGATTCCCGTCAGACAAGGGCAAGGTCGGCATCGAGTCGATCGAGCAACAACGCGAACGCGAGCTGATGGAGCTCGAATTCGCGAAGGAGATGGCCGATGAAGATGATGACGACTTCTAAACCCTTGCATATTTGCTACTCCCGGGCCTTCTTTTAATACCTAATTGATTTGAATGTGTAACTTATTACCATGGACACCATCAAGCTTCATTTTCTAATCCCCTTTTCTTTACTGATTGTCATTGTCAAGTTGGCCTTGCATTGCAAGCGGGGTTGTCTCAGTGAAGCTGAGTGTGTTTGTATATGAAATAAAACTGTAATTTTAGCAGGTCTAAATTGGTGGATAATCAGCTTGTAGATGTCTATTTTGGGGTGGTAATTGAATTCATAATTGAATTAAGACGGATTCATTCATGAAAAATGTCTTATGTAGCGGCAACATCGGGATAGATAAGCACCTTTTCGGGAAAAGAGCAATAATTAAACACCAGTTTAATTATGAATTGAGTCGTTGGGTCCTAATCCGAGGTGTTTGAAAAGCCGATGACACATGCTACTTCCGGATAGACATGAGATGTTGGCGATGAGTTGGGGTTTTTGCAGGTTTTGGGCCTCTGTGACTGTCGGTGTCAAGGTGTATAACGCTTTTTTTGTAAAAATTTGATTTCAAATTTTAAATTTTCAAAATTTTAATGCTACTTTCTGTTCCAAACCACCATGACGCTATTTGTAGTCCCTTCAATGTGCACATTGTTGACGTTTTTGGCCATCCTTAATCCCATTTTTCGACAAAAAGCTGCACTTGTTTGCCATTTTCGATTCACTTTCACATGTCCTTTTATGGTGGCATGCCCGATTACGCCACCCCCATCCAAATTTGGAATGTTTTGATCTCCGACGATGGCCATAATCCGCATTAAGCGGGGCATGGCTGTCGTAATTGACTTTACAATCGCCTGAGGATTTCATTCAACTTTACAGTAGTGTTCGAATTTCAGCTGTTTAGGCCTTCTGTTTGATGTTTGGGATAGGCTATATGGCCGTGGGGGGATTCCTTGACCTTGCTAATCCGAAATCACGGTCATGGTGTGGGCTGACCGATGACTTCTAGTTGTTTGCTTACGTATTTTGTTGTTTTCGATGAGGAGGTCGGCCACTTTATGGCATAGGTGGCTGCGAAATGGCCCCCCAAGTCAACAACACTTTGTTTTAAATCCCTTTTCAACGATTATGTTTAATGTTATTGTGGGTCTTATGGGGTGGTTATAGCTTCCGGACAGCGTCACACGTGCCATTGAGCGTCATCGAGCTCCTCCTTCATGGATTAACGGCATACCTGGGTCGAGTCGACCTACTTTAGGAAAACATGTAACATCAGACTTCGACATGTGTCCACTGTTCCACTGGCCAGAAGCCGTTCTGTGATGTAGGTATGCCGTGGAAGTAGTTATACTATATCTTATCATCCCTCCATCCCATCACGTAGGCAAGGGCCTTCCATTGACGTGGTGCGCTTGAAGGACTACGTCAAATCCGCACTGTTTGTTTGTCGCTTTCGCCGGCATCGGTGACTTCTAACAGGCACCGGATTTACGGACTTCTATTCCTTATAAACTGGTGCCATTCAGATTTTTGACGCCGCCGCAGTTATCAGTGTAGGCTTTCGGGGTGTAGGATGGTCGGCTTTTCTTAAGTGTCTAACTAATTAGAAATTATGAAACTGTACGGTTCCAGAGGGCCGTCCTCCCACGTCTAATTGAATTACGTCTTATCTGTTTACAGTTTTATTCGATTTTGATGTTCATCTTTTGTCATTTGTCCTCCATATTTCGCGCTAACCACCAAAAAACAATCAAAACAGTTCTGAAAAGATGACTTTCCCCAAATAAGTAAACCTTTAGGTGCTTAGATACAAAAAATAAGTGCCTAGCCAAAGCCATTCAATTGTTTGTTGAAAAATAGATGAGTCAAGACGCCTTCTTTCCGTGAAACCCTTTGGCCACCAGCATTCGTCGGATGTCCGCTTACGGAATGAATTACAAATGCACGTAGATAGATGGCTTGGATATTACGGTTGTTTAGCCAGTCAAGCGGTTCCGTTCCTGTTCCATTCGACTTCCCTTTACTCGTTTTCTTTTCCATTTTCCGAGTTTCAGGCATTTAGAAGACAACATTTATTGTTATTGTCTATACATTTTTAAAGAATTTCAATTTTGATTAAACCATTTTCCAAACCAATTTGTACCCATGCAAATGGTGTATTCAAAGCGACCTTCCAAAGTTTAAACCGTGACTAACATGAAGTTTATTTTAAGCCTTTTTTGTACTCTAAATAATTTCATCTTTGAATCAAGTTTAATGGTGGCCATTTTTGGCCGGCTTGGATGACCCCCGCATTCGTCATGTTTTATTAAACTTTGCGCTGGGGCTTGGCCTTTGTCAGTTTTAACGCATCAAAATTATCATTGAAAATAATGGCATCCATGCATGTGACATTTTAAAAGTTGCCAAAATTCTTCAACATGTGTTTCACCTGATTCCTGCCATTATTCAACCAGCTGTTTTTGTCCAAGCGGCTTCATTGTCTCTGTTGATCAGCCTTTTTAACCCATTTATCTCTGTCTGAAATTCCGACATGTTTTTGGTTCCTTTTGTTCTTCTTTTTTAAACTTTCTGCAATTTCTTTCGTCATTTTGTCCTTGCTGAAATGAACTTGTCTTGCAATAAAATAAAAAAGGTACTAACCAGAAAAAGCTCATTTAACAAAACTGCATAACCCTGCCCTGTTCGAGTCACTTTTCCATTTCAAGTTCATACATCTCCATTCCACAGGCTTCTTCTAAACGCAAAATTTAGTCTTGTTAGCCTTGTCCAATTCCCTGAGGGGTCTGGCCAGCGTGGACGGCATTCACTTTGTACTTGAATGTATGCCTGATGGGGGCGGGTAGTGGTTTAATGGGCATACAGGGGGTAATTTGTTGTTACAACTTTTGACTCTGCTGTTTTTTGGGGGAATGGTGGGTTTTATAGTCCGCGTTTTGCACCGTGTGCATTACTGTGTGACTTGATTAAGGAAATTGTATTTATGCATAGTCGATTTAAGTATGTAGTCGTTGGGAGAGTGAAGAATTAGTTTGTGGATACGATTTGAAGGTTAGCATTGGCTTACCTGTTCCTTGTTTTAGGCGATGAACGGTATTAGAGCGGGTTTTTTGATAATGTATCGACCTGGCTACGAACAGGGTCAAATTCTTTCAGTATTATGTGTTCTTTGCCACAGTTCGGTTTGATTTTGACTAATGTTAAACCGTGCTTATCCCACGCAGTCACTGACATTGCCCGGATCAGCCAGAGCTACCATTTAGACCGCCAAAAGACCCCTCGGATTAACAGAATTACGTTTTGTCTGAGCACATAGCCCTCTAATGTCAGCCACAGTCCTCATCTCACAGTGTTTTGTGATAGGCACTTTATATTATATATTAGAAAGGACATTTTGTCATTTCAAACCTTTGCAAACATACTAACCACAACAAAACTGCAAAAAACTGTCATAAAATTTCCCCCATCAGTCCAATTAAGATTAATTACATCTCTCTAAACCCTTTTAGTACCTATGTTTCTCCCTATCTGTCAAAAACACAACCCTCCTGCCAAGTGCCATTGAACGACATCTTTATAATACATGAGTTCGAACAGGGGTGCTCAGACTTGCAAATTGGCAGTTAATAACTATCCTTTCAAATAGCTAAGTACTTTACATTTATAATTTGTAATTGACATTTCCAAAACCCCAGATTAAACCTTCTTTTTTGGTTTCATTCATGAATGCATGTGTGAATTTTCAATTCTACTTTTCAAAATGTAAACTCAAATCTGTCTCCGTGCCGTCGAAACGAAACCCCATTTGACAGTCGAGTACTCTAGAGTCTAGTTTTAAACTTTGTGTTAATCGACTTTCACTTCCTTTCGAAAAAAGCTGTCCCGCATGGCACATCACATTACCTATGCAATGCCACCCCGCTGAGCTTACACTAGTTTAGGGTTTTCACGTCACTTCACGGTTCGCAGACTGCTTTTTATCTATGTTTGAGATGTTCTGCTTCACCTATCTTTATAAAAAGAAGAGTTCGCTACACAATTTGATGGTACTTTTGGAGTTTTCAAGTACTTTATATGTGCCAATTATGCATTTCTCTGTATTCCTTATTAGCCTATTATAATTTAAAAAGTGATTCACCTTTACTTTTTGAAGGCTTTTCAAGGAGATCTCATTCTTCATAAAAAGGAAGCAATTTAAATGTATTTAAAGGTGTCAGGATGTGTCCGAATAAGGAAACCATTAAACATCCTTAAAGTTAATTTAATAATGCCATTGAGGGGGGTGGTTTAATGTTTCAATGTTTTATAATGCGGATTTCGTGGATAAGCGCCTTCAGATGCTGCTGCTGGTCCCAGATGGCGGGGTTAATTTGTTTTGCTGTTTGTATGGATAGAAAAATATTGGATTTGGCGGTTTATTTTGGGGTGTTTTGGCGGCGCTTTCTAGTGTGGACAACATCTGATAAAGGGGTCTATCCAGCTTCGCGTTACTCATTTCCTATTTCCGGAAGACAGAAAGCAGGACGGATCAAAAAGCAAAGTGCTTCTGGCTGAACATCGGTAACCTAGCTTCGGCGCTTTTCTAAGGCTTCTTCTCGCGATTATCATTGTTAGCAAAGCAGTGCCTTAGGAATTCCAGCCAGACAGTGGCTAATACCTCAGTCAGATTAGCCAATTCCATGTAGTTAATAAAACCATTGTGAAAATATATACTTTACTCTTTTATCCGACACTTTTTAACCAAAAGAACGCATGAGCCATGCGATAAGTAGCCATCTGCTTCTGCATGGGTGATACAATTCATGTACCCGTTTATCTGTCCATCTTAAAGATCCAAAATGTCTTCCTGGGATGCATAAGATACCATAAATGTTCCATACAAGTGTTTTTAGCATAATTTGTTTCTTCAAGTATGCATGTAGTCGTTAACGTCTTTCGAATTCCACTTCCCCTCCACCTATGCCATCAATATAAGCCCGTGTGACACATAAGTCATCGTCAAAAGTTTGATAATAACGTCAAAACATCAATGAGGAAATGGTGTCGTTCTGTCTGAGCCGCTGGTGTAAGCTTGATAAGTACATTTGTGTGTTTCTAAAATGTTATTTTCGACCACCGGTGAGCAGTTTTTTGGTTGCTTATGTATTTGCGCATGACAGGATGTAATTTCTGTTGTAAATGTATCTTTAAACAAAACAAACTGACGTATATAGATTCAGGTTCGAATTGCAATTGGATTTTAAGTTTGTAGCACTGTAATTTTGTCTTTAAACCCATTGCAAGACCATAATAGGTAGTTTTAAACCTATGCCATGTGGAATGGCATTGACTTATATCATGTATGTGCATTAAACAATGCGAATGCTTCACCTTATCACATTGCAATGTCTAATCCAATCCGCCTTATCAGCTCAAAGCCGACTGAATGACTGGCCCCATTGATACACATCCCTCCACAGATTATGCCATCCCACACCTCTTCCTTTCTCTCTAGCCCTCAGGGCAGCCCTGCCTTCCCCACATATGATTTATACACCTCATTTTTTGCGGCCGTCGGCGGCGACATTATCCGCTTTCCGAAGGAGGGTTCTTTTTATTTTTCATTTCCGGCTGAGAGGTCACACGTGAGACACGCCGCGCCCTCAGGGCATACATAAGATACCTTGCTCATCTCAACGTGATTTGGATTTGTAGTTGTCGAGACGCTCTATTTGAGTAATTTCGTGAAACTCTGCACAATTATTAAACCCAATACAATTTAGCGTCATTTGAAAGTACATAGTGGCTAAAATTGAAATCTTCAGAATCCAGGGCCATGTCCGATGCCAACGGACACCCGTCCACCAACCCGTTCAATCTGACTAGCTGTCCGGAAGAAGTATTCAGCTCTGATCAAATTTCGTATCGACTTTATGGAAACATGCCAATTTCGGTTTTAGGCATCTTTGCCAACATTATTAATATTATCGTTTTTGCGGATTCTGAAATGAGGACGCTTTTGATGAATCACTTTTTATTGGCCCTCAGTATATCAGGTATGGTTTTTGCACTTTCGTTGTGAGACAACAGGCTACTGTAGTTTTCGTTTCAAGACCAATAATACCATAATATCGACTTTTCAGACCTCTTATTACTAATTTTCAACTTTTTCTTCCTCTTATTCCCTGCCATAGCGATCAACTCCAACAACTTCTTCGCCCACAGCATCTACCCTGCCATTGTCCGTATTTCCTACCCGATGGCACTCACGACCCAAACCTGTGGCGTCTATTTGACAGTCCTAGTGTCCTGCCATCGCTTCCTCGGCGTTTGTATGCCATTTAGAACGAAGCGATGGGTCACCCGTCGACCCGTTCAATATGCCATCATTTCAAGTGTGGTCTTCAGTATTGCTGTCAATATTCCGACCTGGTTGGAACTCGATACACAGTACTGTTTTTCAAGACAGTTCCAACAAATAACCACCCATATTACATTGACTGAATTACAAAAAAGTCAGTCCTACAATCTTGTTAAGAAGGTCATCATGTACACGTTGATCATGTTCGTCGTGCCATTCACCATTTTGATCGTAGTCAACTGGAAGATCATTCTTGCCCTGAGGGCGAGCACGAATCTACGAACTTTGCATACGTATTCAACACGAACATTGACAGAGCCTGTAGTGCCGACGGCACATGATGACCAGCATCACGGCGGCCACGAACACGTTCTAAAGCAGTTCCGACTTCTCAAAAAAACGAAATACAGCGAAATGTTTCAATCCTTCGCAAAGATGTCAAATGCATCCATCTTCAAACCGTCTAGTGACCTGTTCAAAAAGAAGTTCACCAACAGCCTTCGAGACAGATCAGTTACCTTGATGTTGTTGGCCATTGTGGCACTCTTCCTTGGCTGCAACGGCCTAGCTTTCTGTAACAATATTGTCGAGATTCTCGTCTTCACAGACCACATCACTGAAGACGAAAACTCCGGATCTTCAAAATGGTTCGAGAACACTGTCGAATTGTCGAACATCCTGATTACCGTAAACTCCTCAACAAGCAGCCTCGTCTATTTCGTGTTTTCATCGAAATACCGTAACATCGTGAAAGCCCTGTTCGGCCTCGAACAGCGGAAATCATTCAACCGTGTCGCCTTCACAACCGCCTTAGCTGCCCATCGTGCGGTGGAGCTTTCCCTCATCCCAGATGAAGCTTCAACACGGAAACGTAACCAGACCATCCCAGATGACAGGATGAGTTTGAACGGTAAAATGTTCGGCTGCAACGCGGCATCTCGACGAAAGCTCTTCCGCTCTCAGACAACATTGAACAGGTCACTGCCAGCCAGCGAATCGCATCATAGGTGAGTACAAACCTCACTTCTACCCTCTCACATCCTGTGGCATCCCTAGGGCTTCCGATAGTGCAAAATTTGGGCATAGCTTCCGCGACCAAATTCAGCCAAAGTACATTTTCCAAGTTTGGGGTTTCAACTATTAGGATTCAAAGAAGAAAGAAGTGCTGATAAATCAATCCCTCTTCAGCTCTTTGTGAACTTTCGCCTTTCAATCCCAACAGTTGAAATCCCAAACTAAAAAAATAAGCTTTGGCTGAACCCTTTAAGAATGTGTTATGCTATCTAGCATACACGTTCATACGGACTTGTAAACTTCTTTGTTGTGCCATTCCTTACAACGATTATGCATAAGAAGTCGTTTTCGAAATAAGAAAAAAAAGGATAATCCCTACATGATGCCACAGATGACTCTGTGTTTCCGCTAACTCCTCCCGTCTGAACCTTTGCTTTCACGCATCACCTCTTTGCAGTTCGACCTCAACCCTAACGCTAACCCGTCATAACCCTCACTTCTTCAGACTCATGGAAACGACCGAAGTCGAACATCCGTAAAGGCAAACGCTGCCATTTCTTTGTACATTCATCATGCTTCAAACCGTTGCATCCCGTTCCGCCATTACCGAATGCTGCAAAAACGAGTAATTCATCTTCCTTATCCTTCTTGGTATAAAATGTGTTCAAAATTTCAAGTATAACAAATAAAGTGGTAAAGTTTTCATACTGTCAGAAATGCATCCAACATCATTGTACAACAAAAAAGTATAAATATTGCTCGTAATGATCAAAAGGTAAAGCTCACGAGCGACCCGCACCAGATCCCAACGTCATGTGACTCACACTGCGCCGCATCGCAGCACCACGAACAAGGTTTGGTTGTGGGGCAAGTCCCTTCCGGGGATCCAGAGACACTTTTGCGATCTTACTCAATGGGACAATAGCAGATACACGGAAAATGGCATAGGTCATGTAATTGAGCATCTTATTACTGGGGTCACACACAACGTTCCGCGTTTCCTCGTAGACTTCGTAGAAACGATCGGCTGCGTCATCGAAGCACTGAAAGAAGCCATTGAAGGGGTGAACAAAGAAGCCAAAGGACTTACCAATTCGTTCAGTGCGTACTTATTCACAATGTCCAGGATTTCAGTGAGCTTCTCGGAAATACTTTTGCTGTCAGAGAACAGTCCGCATTGGGAATTGATGTTGCGATGCATGAGACGTTGAGCCTGCATGATGGGTGTCACAGAGTTGAGCTTCGGCAACGTGTCCGCGAAGAGTTCCCATTGCGAGGCTGCTTGATGGCCAAAGATGGACATTGAAACTCGACGGAGGAATGACATGATGGATGAGATGAAAAGCTGCTCTGGATTGCTGAGCGACTTGATATCCATGGTGCGCTTTCGTTGGACGAGCAGTTCAGCACGGGCAAGTGCTAATCTCAATCGGAAGAGCCGGTTGTACTCCTCTTGAATCTCAGGGGTGACGAGGAATTGGAAGAGAAGCATGTCCGTGAAGCCGATGCCAACCTTCTCGACGAACGGCAAATCGATGGGTTGAGTGACATAATCGGCGTCGCTGGAAATGCCGTTTTCACTGGCTTGACCATCGCCTGAAGCAACTGATTGAGCAAGCACATTTGGATTGTTTTCGTCATTGCCGTTTTCTTCCGCGATGAGGTCAGTCATGTCGTAGTCGTAATTCAGCATGTCGACAAGTCGAAGATCGTTGAGAAGTTGTTTGCTGAACAGATTGTGGTTGTAGAGGCGCATCTCGACGACATCTGGGACATTGTCTTTGCCGTTGACGATGAGACGAAGGCGTTCGGCGAAGTAATCATTGAAAATGCTATTCAAACCAGTCGTGTCGTCGTTGTTCGCGATTCGGTAAGGGTCGTCGCTTGTATTCAGGACAGCGTGCCGATAGTCTTCGAGATCGGCGGCGAAGCTGTTCATCCATGTGCAGGGATCGAAGATGAGCTCGTACAAAAATCTGCAAACATTCTTTTTGAAAACAGTTACAAAAAGAAGTAAAACTCACTTGAAAAACTCCTGAATGTTAATAACACTGTTAATCTTCTGCAACAATGCCGTCCCTGTCGCTTCATACGCATCGCGAACGATCACATCTTGCGCCGCCATGTTCTCAGCCCCGGTGATACTGTGGAAGTCGAGTTTGAACGGTACTTGTGTGTCATGGGTCAGCACAGAAATCAGTCGACGAGTACGGAAAGCGGTTTGGGCCATTTTCGGGACATTGTTCTTCCAGATTGAGGGCACCAAATTCTTGATGAAGACGAAACGGTTATCGAACGGAATTTCGGGTTTGCCGATCTCGCAGTTATCGAAACTGGACGCCTTGATGCAGTTGCTGCGCGACAAGTCCCAAATCACAAACTACAAAATGGTTACACGTTAAAGAGCGACCTAACGACCGAAGAGATAAGAAATTGTGTCGAAGGGAAAGGTAAACACAAAAAGAGCGGGGAATGAAAATTTCAAATTCTCGAAAGTACTAACCTCGTGTTGACGATCAGTCGTGACCATGCCGGTGTAGAGCCACTCTTCCAAGAAGGCGTCATAGTGCTTGATGGCCTCGCGGATGCATTGGTTGAAGAGGACGGGTACGGCACAGTAGTTGGTAGGCATTTGTTGGACTTCGTTACGGTCGAGGTAGGTGATGATCTCGCCGCCGACGTATCTTTCCTATAACCACTTAAATGAAAAAAGAAAGTTGAAAAATCACAACTTACAGAGAAGATCGTGTATAAAGACTTCGAAAGAACAGTCATATCCGACGTAAAATGCTGCAAATTCGATTCGAGTTTGACCAAATTGCCGTCAGAATCCTTGAAAATAGCTTCCACTGTCGCTGGCATTGTTATGGTCACATAGTCACGGATGATTTCGGCGACCGTTCGGGCGACGACCCCGCAGGTGGTGTTGGTTAGGATTTCTGGAAGCGATTATGAGTCATAAAAGGTCAAAAAATAGGCAAAGACTTACTCGAAAGATAGATCCGAACTTGAACGACATATCGCAACAAGTTCACAAACTTCTGCAATATAACCTTGTTCTCACTTGTGAGGCCGCTGGCAATCTTGAACTTGATCTTTCTTTGAGCGGGTTCATAGGGGTAGAGGGCTGGGGTATAGTCGCCCTGAAAAGACACCAATTTTGTAAATTTATATATAAAAATGGTCAAACTTACTAAGATATTCCTCTTAATAGCATCGAAAAGAACTTCACGTTGGCCCTCAGGGCTGTGATCGCTGTAGGAAAGACCCTGAAAAGCACTATTATGTATAACGTGGCAAAAAACAGCTGGACGGACGTACCTCAGCGTTTTCAAAGGTCGGAAATTCGAAGATTCGTCCAATCGGGATCAGTTTTTCGTTGAGGGTTTCCACTGAAAGGGTCCTCGGTGATCATGGGAAAGATGGGAAGACAAAATCTGCATTTTCTCAAGACAAAGGGATAAAGTTAAACTCACAAATCTTGACTCGTCGATACCGCCAAACGCACACTTCCTTCGAGGAATCCATCTTGGTTAGGTCAGTCAGGGCTGATTGAAGTTGTCAATCGGGGTTATTACAGATGGCTAAAGGCAGTTTGGAAGTCAAACACGTTCAGACTGTTAGCTTTTGGCGCGCAAAACTGTGCAGGCTCCGTTGCGCTTCGTTTTGTTCGTGCGGCCGCGCCTCCCCTTTTCATTCAAATGTGCGTCGTCTCGTTTTGACCTTTCGTGCCGAGACCCGGGTTTGGTGTGCGTCGCGGCGAGCGTTGTGCACGCATATAAGCGCGATCGTTTTTATTGTCCTTACTTTTTACCACATTACTCGTGCTTGACCTCGTGTTTGATCCCCATTTCCTGTTTTAACGAAATCGCAACCCTATCTAGGCTTGGAAACCACCAACAGCCTCCGAAAATGACGCAATTCCTCCCCGATAATCTGCTAAAACTATTCGCTCCTCGACCACCACTACCATTCCTGCCACCTGTCGACGAGCTTTCCATTGATAAGAAGAAGCCGCCACCGCAGGGATTGGCACAGTATGTACCGTTGTTTGAGACGAAAACCGAGCCGGCTCCAGAACCGCCGAAGATTCCGACAAAAGAGGAGAAACGAGCTCAAAGGGTTGGTTTTTATATATATATATTTTCGTTCCAACAGTTTCAACTCACCCATTTCCAGAGAAAAGAGAAAGAAGAACTCCTCGCCTACAAACTCGAACAACAAATCGCCATGTGGAACCCTACAGACAACGAAAATGCCACCAGTGATCCGTATCGAACGCTCTTCGTAGCCAGATTAGTAAGTCCACCCTTATCACCTTCCTGAGCCCTTTTAAATATACTATTTCAGAACTACGAAACCTCCGAATCTAAGCTCCGTCGCGAATTCGAGGTATACGGCAAAATCAGTAAGATAATCATGCCTGCAGACAAGGACGGCAAGCCTCGAGGCTATGCATTCATCGAGTACTCCCACAAGTCTGAAATGAGCCGTAAGTTATTCTTTTTCACATTTGTTTTGACCTTTCCTTCCAAAAAGTTGCTTTTTGTCGAATGCAGCTCGAAATTTCCTCCTAGTTTAGTCTCTTTTGCACAACATAGGTAAGCGCGCCCAAAAGGAAAATTAACCCGAAACAAAGTTAATCTTTTTGACCTAATAAGCTACCTGTACCGTTCCAGGGCGATGCCCGACGGATTTGGTGGGCCTTGAAGCCTGAAAGCGTGCTGGAAGGTGTAGTTTCGGTAACTTTTTTGCAATCTCTTTCAATCTAACGCGCAAATGAAAACAATCGGTAACTATGTCGTAGCCTCGTGAGTTGGCTCCGATTAGCTTTCTTTTCTTTTTTGCCTTTACTTTGCGGGTGAGTTTTGCCGGGTAAGTAAGTCCATCTGCGGCGCCTGCAAAAAGCACACAAAAAGAGGTAGGGTCGGCTTCGTTCATGCCATACTATGATAAGGAAAAGAAAGGAAAGTTCGGCGCGTATTCCCATGCCGAAGGTACAGGTCTCACGTCGAAGCAAAGCAGGGAACTCATTGGTAGGGATGTATTTTCAGAAGCGTACAAGAAGGCTGATGGCATTAAGATTGACGGCCGACGCATTGTCGTCGACTACGAACGCGGTCGCACCAATAAGGCGTGGTTGCCGAGACGACTGGGTGGCGGCAAGGGTGATACGCGCAAGGCCCGAGAGCCACGGGCACTGATTGAAGCCCGAGAAGAGGAGTTCTACGGTAGCGGCGGGTTCAGTGGCAGCAATGGGGGCGGCTTTCGCAGTGGCGGTGATCGCGGCTTCGGAGGCGGCGGCGGATTCCGGGACGACCGCCCGAGGGAACGCTTCAATGATCGTGGCGGTGCTGATCGAAATGGAGGCGGTGGTGGCGGATACAGGCATCGGAGCCGAGAACGCGAAGATCGGCACTACGGCAGCCGTGATCGGGATGAACGTCCGTCACGTGAGGGGTCCAGATTCAGCGATCGGAAGCCGTATGATCGGGATGGTGGTGATCGGTACAAGTAAGTGTATTTTCCCATTACTTCAAACCTTCCTAATCACTCCCTTTCAGGAACGACCGTCGCCGCCGAGACTAATCCTTTCAGCTCACTTCCAAACTTCCTCGCATCTCTCCGAACACACCTCCGTATGTTTCAAAAGTCCCTTCCCGTCTTTACTAATTATTAATTTAAATTAATAACCTTGTTGATATTTCTCTGTCCTACTTGATATTCCTCTCATTAGTTTTTTCCCAATAAAATACAATAAGAATATAATTTATTTGGTTTTCATTCTCTCCACTCTAAACAGTAACGCGAACTAACGAAACAAAACTAGAGAACGCAAGAACAAACCATTAATTAAACAATACAAAAAGAAAGTCAAAACGAAATCAGTGAGCAGAAAGTGTCATAGCTCGAAAAAAGTCAAAACAAAAGGAACGAAAAAAGAGCAGAGAGACGTGAAAATGCCATCAAATTATTAATTATGGACATTAGCAATCATTTGTACTTACTTGCTCGATTGCTGATTAGCATGAGCTTAATTATTATGCAAAGAGATCACCGAGAATGGATGAGGTAGATCAGACTTTGGCAGTGATAGGAAGGAGATCGAAACGCTTACAAATCCGGGCGGAACGACTGCCACGGCGCGGAGTCGGTCGTGTTGGTGTTGCTGACGGAGCGAAGGTCTCCGGGGTCAGAGGAGGTGCTCTTGGATGGCAACGGAGGGAAGTCGTCTGGGTTGACCGATGGCGAGTTGTTGGCAGCAGCAGCATCCGAAGCCGTCGGGGTCTGCTGGGCCGGGGTACCGTTCTGGACGCCTTGAAGCTGATGCGGGATGGCTGTGTTGACAGCGCCGATGGGCGTGACGCCACCGTTGGGATCGTAGTGCTGGGGCACGCTTGGGAAGACAAAGTGGTGTTGCTGCATCATCGGGGAGGTGATGTAGGGCGAGGGGCTGCTGTAGATCTGCTGGGGGACAAAGTTGGGATAGGCCACGATGCCGTTGCCGTAACGAACAAGGCCACCGGGGTAGTTCGAGTAGCAGAGGAGGTTCGGGACGGGGACCGGGGTTTCGCGGGCTGGAACTGCAGATTATATATAAAATTTTCACCATTGATAAGAACAAGATACTTACGAGCATTGTTGAACCGACGCATGGCCGGGGCAACATTCCACGTACGCCCCTTGAAGCAGTACGTGCCCGAGGGCTTCTCAAGCACACCAGCCGCGTCCTTCTCGTCCTGGAAGGTGATGAACCCGAAGCCCTTGCTCTGGCCAGCATTGTCACGGATGATCTTCGACTCGCGGATAGTGCCCTCGCCGTCGAAGGTCTGCTTCAGAATGGCTTCATCGACCTAAAACATCCGCCTTGGAAATGGCCGTTCGAAAAGTCATCAAAAACCAAAACCAACCTCAGTCTGAAGACTCCCAACGAATATGCGGTTCGAGATCACAGTGTAGTAGTTATCACCCTTGCCGTTGTTGTTGTTATTAGCCGGAGTCCCGGGCGTCATGAGCATCGTCGGCGGCGGCGAGGTGATGGCTTCACCCGGATGGGCACCCGCATCACCGCCCGCAGGCTGGTAAAAGTACTGCGGCATTTGGCCTGCCATATGCGCGTCGGTAGCCATGGTCGGTAGGGCGAAGGCCATCTGAAGGGGGATCAGATGTATGGGGATCAGGATTCACGAAGAAACAGCGAAAAAAGCACGTAATTAGATCCAAAAAACGATGACACACGCGCGCAAACCGAGTGGGCGGCGATCCAGAGCAATGCGCTCGCTGCTCTGCTCCGAGGTTGAGACTGTATTCAACTTGAAAATCAGGAACGATCCCCCGAGCGAGGCGCGGCGAGAATCAAAAATGCGCACGCGCGGCCCGCGGCAATCCTATCTTATCTTATCTGTTCTTATCTCGCTTTTCACCTCATTATTGTTCATTTATCTCCCTTTTTATGTTCTTATTACATTCCTGACAGCTTTCTCATGTTCATGCGGAGGAGTTTTAATAAATTTGTAAGCGATTTTTTCCAATCTTCATGCTTGAAATTATCAGCTATTTTGTTGCTTTTATCCTGGTTTGTCGTCGTTCTTCCATGGCCTATCATCGAAATCCTTTTCCCACTGCATGCAGCCCTTGAATGGACCATCTTCGCATTGATAAAACTTGTTTGCGGTGAGGAATTTGACACTAACGAGACGCATTTTTAATTTTTGGTGTTTTCACTTTCGTTCCTTATATCCAGAGGCGGTTTTTTGCTTTTTTTCAGCCCGTTTGGTCTTGTTTCTCGTGGTCAAAGTCGTCTCGCTCGGCAGGATCAATGTCTGGTTGACGCCGTATCTCATAGAACCGCGAAGCAATACCCCGCGAGCAACAAGGTCGCTCCGAGCGCGGGTGTTGCCGCTTATCCGAGTGAGCTCCTGTTCGGCGACCAAAACTTTCCTTTTTGATTGGCCAAACACGGAGTCCAACCTTTCCCGCTATCCCGACCCAGTTTTTCACACCGAGGTTGATCTTTGATCAATTTAATTAAAACATTGCACAAGTTTATATTATTCTTCTATTAAGATTTACAAAATATGACATTTGCTAAGGTTATACTAAAACAAACACGTTTTTCGTATACATAACGAACTTATGAAAATCATTCGGTGGAGGGTTATCCTAGGGATACACAAATTTTAATAAAATAAATCGAAAGTAAAACGGTTTATCAGTGGAATTAGTGGGTGGTTTAGCGTAAATGTTGGGCGAGAGATCGTTCTGCCAGGTGGGGGGGCTCCAACTTATTTGTTCCACTTGGCGAGAAGCTGCTTGGCTTCTTCCTGCGTTTCTTTATCGGCATCATCATGGACGGGCAGGGATACGGCGACCTTTAGGTACTTGACGACATTGGCCTTATCGTTTTTGATGACGTAGCACTTGGCGACGTAGAGGAGATTCTCGAGCCACTGGTTGGGTCGAAGCTTCTCGACTTCGAGGAAATCCTTGAGGGCATCATCGATGGAAGCGGTCGGGGGCGTCGCGAAGAAGGTGGCGGCGGCCTTGCGTTCCAGCCAGGACAGATTCGCTACGGAGTAGGAAAAGCGACCGCGCATGTGGTAGAGGGAGTATTCGGATTGCATCGAGATGGCTTTGTCGACGAATTCCTAAAGATAGACCTTCAACGTAAGCCGTTATTAGCTTGTGTAACCCACCTTGAAAGCATAGCCCTGCTGAATCCGCTCCTTCACGCCCAAATGATCCGCCAGAGCGCCAGTCGTCACGGCACACCACTTGACAACGTTAAAGTTGTTCCCGTCGATCTTGTTGGCATCGAGCGCGTACTTGTGACCCTCGACGATCAGCTCCTTCCGCTTCGGATTCTTCTGACTCAACACACTCGAACGCATGTGGCAAGCACGAGCCAATCGCCACAGCAATTCAATGTCTTCCTTGGCACCGGGTTCCGAGTCGTAGGCCTTCTTCAGGACGGCATAGGCGGCATCGCCCTCGCCCTGCTCATGGAGCTCATCGACTTTGGCATACTGAAAAGGATCAGATTAACCCACTATTACAGCTTGATTGACAATATTGAAAAAAGTGGCTCAATGGAGCGTGCAGCGCACCTCAACGACCATATTGTGCAGTGGGAAAAGCACTTGCTAACAACGATGTCGACGACGAACAGAGAGGCAAACCACGAACGATAACCACCACCAACAAATTGGGGCCGAGCCGGAGTTAGTCCAGTGAAAAACCGCTGAAATTGGGTCCGTGAAATGAAGAGAAAAAAGAACGGATTCACGATACTGGCACATGGCGCGAAATATGCATAAACTGAAGGGGCGCCGCGAATGGAGTCACAAAAAGCCATGATGATTTGGCCAGGTTTGGCGGTTATCAGTCGGGACAGGCCAACATGGATCGGTGAGACACAACAATACCAAAAAGTGGAAAGGGAAAAGCGAAAGACACAAACAGATTGACGCGCAAACGTGAAAGGGGCTGCAGCTGTCCCCTCCCACCTCCAATGTCCGCCTCGTGCTTTCTTCGCTGAACGGAGATCGGATTGGATCAATCAAGCGAATGGAAACGGCGTCATGTTGGACTTGTTCTGGGAAGACGACGAACACGGAGAAGACACCGAAGTTGCCCTTCAAACACGCAAAGCACAAAAAAAAATTGCGAAAAAGAAAGGCGCTGTGAATGAACAACAAATAAAGCGTGGTATATACCCTCCTGTGCAGTGAGAGTGAATTTTCTCACCACTTTTCACCGCTAGTCACCGACCCTCTCAGTGTTTGGCCCAGAACTTTTGTTTGAACGGCCAAATTTTTACCAATTTTTGTATTGGGGTGGTGACTTGCCTGGGGGCATCGATAGGAACAGGAAGCGGCTGGATTGGAACAGGAGTTCAGGTGATAAAGCGGATCCCAGGTTCGGGCGTTTGTGCCAGCGGGACGCATTGTCCCGAGGTGGGACGTGTTGGCGCGCGCAAAAAAACACGCGAACCTGGGCGTTCGGGACACCTTGCCAAGAAAGTTCAAAGATCAAACGAGTTTTGAATCCGCTTTATCACCTGAACTCCTGTTCCAATCCAGCCGCTTCCTGTTCCTATCGATGCCCCCAGGCAAGTCACCACCCCAATACAAAAATTGGTAAAAATTTGGCCGTTCAAACAAAAGTTCTGGGCCAAACACTGAAGGGGTCGGTGACTAGCGGTGAAAAGTGGTGACAAAATTCACTCTCACTGCACAGGAGGGTATACGGACAGATTGGATCACCACCGATGACGAAGATCCTCGCGGCGATGATGACAGGGCTGAGGGTTCGGAATGGTCGGCCAACAGGGGCATCAGGTCGCCCGCAGGGCCTGCCTCCGTCGACATGGGACTCCAGTCATCACGGACATCGAAGTAGTCGCTCATGCTGGAGGGAGAAGAAGCGCCCGTCGGAACGAAGGAGACATGCCGTTCGATCGGGGGGCCCTCGTCAAGGACATGGTTTAGAAGCTTCGAATTGTCACTGGTGTAATTACCAGTTCGGATGGTGCCCAATTCACTATGAACGTGGCGGAGTTCGAGTCTGGAAAGACGGGCAGTGGGTTAGTCGGGGTCAAAGTTGCAAATAGTAGCTTATACGGATAAAAAATAGTGATAAGACCACGAAATTTGACTACAAAGTATCCAACTTTTCTAGCGAACATGCTCCACTAGAGTTTGACGCCTTCAAAACATGGAACTGCCTTGATTTTTCCTTTTCCAGCAAAACAAAAGACACAGAAACGTGTGACTAACCGAAAATAAAGGCGTGGTGATACACTTTGTTCGCCTGTTTTGAAATTTGGCCCCCAGATAAGACGTAACAAACACAGTGGCGTCATCTCCACCTTCATTTGTAACTGACTGAAATCGTTACAACATAACTTTTGAAAAGCGCAGACAGGCTGACTTCGCCCGACTGTCAAAAAGCATTGAAACCGAGTAAAAATGAGGAGTATTCGCAGTTCTTTTATTTGTTTATGGTCGAAAGTGCGTTGTGACAGGGGGTCTTCGGGTCGAGCTTATGATTTAGAAGCAAAAAGATCAATGTGAAACCAGGAAATTTGACTTTTAGGGGGTTTGTTAGTCATTTTAGTGTGTTGGACGGGTTTAAAGGCAGTTAGATGGCTGATAAGGGTGGAAAGATGGATGATAAAACCAACCTCAATTCATCGATAGTCATTTCGAGATGCTTCAATTTGCGCGACTGCGACCGCCATGCAAAGAAGCGAAACGCGACATCGACGACCAACACCCCCGAGACGACAGCCACAAAGCCCAGGAGAGCTGCACTGCTCACCGGCATGTCTGGGGCGCTCATAAGCGTTGGCAGTGGAAACGGGCGCTGCGAAAGGGGGAGCGGATAAACGTGTACTTTGTGTTTCAAAAATAAAAAAACAACAACGTTAAAGTTGAAGTTGGAAGTTAAAGTAGGCGTGCTTTGGTATTAGAACCAATTCTTCCATGAAGTAGACGGCAAATAATACGTGAAAACTTTTATTAAAGACAAGCAAAAAGTTGATGACATACTCAAAATCAACAAAGAAAAGATCGACGAGATCAGGTGAAACACTTTATGCCCGCGGCGACCACAAACCGAGCAAAATCAGCGCTTTTTCCGCCATTTGGATCGCACCTTCACGAGTTTTGTGTCCTCCGATGAAGCCACTGATGTGGACGAAGACGCAATCCGGAACGCCGACGATATCGGAGAGCTTTTCGTCACGGAAACCGCGCCAAGCTTCTGGCAAGGGGGCACGGTTTTCAAAGGTCGAGTTGGAATCGACGGGGATGGCTTGCACGCGCCAGGAACCGCCCTTATCACCGAAAACGGCATAGGTCAGGCCTTTGTCTTGGAGCTTCTGTTCGGCTTCAATCTCAAGGAGATGCTCCTTCCACGGACAGCTGCCATTGGCGAAGACGACAATCTTGCCACTGATGTGGTTCTTTTCACGATTTTCGATGGCATCGAGAACGAGTTGCCGGGCTGGGAGGAAGGAATGGAAGAGATAGGACAGCTGCTCTGTGAATTCGCGGCCAACAACCTTCATAGCTTTGTCGAATTGCGTCTCTGGGTTGGCATCCTCTTGATTCCAGGCTGGGTTCAGGTTTCCGACACGGGAATTTAGGGTTGATGACAGCTTGTACCTTTAATGAAGAAAATTTTATATAAAACCCCTATATTTATATATAAAAACCAACCTCGGAGGCCCATCAAACTGCTCTATCCCGTTATCAATCGCATCCACAGCGTGCACAAAGTTTTCATACATCTTCGCGTAGAGCACATCGATCACCGGTGATTGTGTCGAATCCAGCTTCAAGAGTGATGCAATGACTTCCCGACCAAAGTGGTTGTAAACCAAACCCGCAGAGCTGAGCTTCGTGTCGAAGTCCAATGTCCCTAGCGACTTCATCGACTCATTGAACTCACGCTGGTGGTGATCGAATTTGTTTTTCTTGGGGTCGTAGACACCGCCGACATCGACGACAATGTCGCATGTCTCGAGGACTTCAGGGTTACGGGACCTGGAGGACGTCAATTGTTAAGATTGGCGATAAAAATATATAAAAACCAACCGAATGACAGGGGCGTTTTTGTACTGCTCTAAACTGCGGAGAAAAAAGCACGCTAGCACCTCGTCAGTGTGGAACTTGCCGTCGTGGGTGCCGATACGAGCCATGGCTGTTGTCAGTAAGCGGAAGGATATCAATGAAGGCCGGAAGGAGCTCAAAAGCATCAACGAAGAGCTCGCGAGCTTCGGAAAAAACGGCTTTGTAAAAAAAGCTCGATAGGAATGGGATCAGTTTCGTGGTGGGACCCACTTTGGGGGCAAAAAGTGGAGATAAGATTTTTTCGTGGTGGGAGTAATTTTGGGGACAAAATGTGTAATTTTAATAAACTTTTTGTGTTTTTCGAATTTATGCAAAACTGTATACACAATTTGAACAAAACATAGCAAGCTATCAAAATAAAAACATCTAACTCAAAGACTCAACAGCGCTTGAATAAAGTCAAACATTACATCGTCTCGGAGGTCCTGGAAGTCGTCATGTTCGATCACATTGTCCTTGTTGAGGGCAAAATAATTTTTACATTCGGATCGGAGGTATTCGCTGCCGTCATCGAAGGCGTGTTTGACAATTGCGGCGAAGTTGTAGTCTGCCATTTGATTGACGAGCCAGGTTTCGAGCCTCTTCTGAAAACGACTTTTTGAAAGTTTTCATTTGAAAAAGGGGTAAAAACATACCACAGCGGCAGTAATAGTAAACTTCTTCATGAATCGAAGGACGTCAATAACCTCAGAAACAGTTTTGTCAACAATCTGTTGTCCATAGAGAAAGTCGACGGCCATTTTGACGGTTTCATAGGTAAAGTCGGAAATCGTAACAATGCCTATCTCGCTGTTGGAGAACATTGCTTGAAACATGGGGGAGACCATTGCCATGTAGCCGCGGTGGACCTGGAAGCCGTCTTTTTAAAATTGACCAGTTTCAAAGGGTTGAACAAACCTTGATTAGCTGCCCTTCGACGAAAAAGTCGGCATCACTTGTATCGCTATCAGAATTTTCGACGAATTCAAAAGGCAGAATCGGATTCAACGGTAGAGAAGGTGCGCTCGTGGATGGTTGGAAACCACTGCAGGTGATTTTCACATCACATTTGATGCTGAACCTGCCATTCTGACAACCGCCACTGGCACGAAGTTGATCGTGGGTGATCCAAGTCCCGAAGCCGTAGTCGACGAATTGACCAAAGTGGTGGTTGAATGACCCTAAAACAACGCCATGCTACCGTGATACAAAGTCGTAAGCATACGGACCTTTGTAATCAGTGTTCACGAGCGAAAACGTCGCCTCAACATTGACATTGATCCGGTCAACGAGCACAAAAACGCCCATGTGTTTGTAATCGTTGGTGTAGCCATCTTTGACGGCACCCTGAGGGTAGATGGACACTGCCCAAGAAACGCCATTCTGAAGTGGTCGCATAGGCGTACGGATCTCACAGTCTATGGGTCGAACGTGGGTGATGGCTTCATCGAGTTCGACTATCAAGGTGTCGGCGAAGGCGGGCTGCTGGAAGAAAGTCGATTTGAAATTGTAGAAAATGGGTGAAAAACTACCTGGGGGCTGAACCCGGACATAATAGGCTCTTCTGGGATAATGGACATTGGCTGGAAGTAAAAAAATATATATAAAAAGTGAAATTTCAAAAAAAAATATCAATTTGATCGCAAAGTCAAAAAATGAAACTGTTTGGCATGATTCGAAAAGCGCTTATGGACGTAGTAGACGTAGGTAAAGTAATAAGAAAGATTTGAAATAAAATTGTAAAATAATTGAGAGAAAAAAGAGAATGAAAAATCCAATTTTGGAAGGTCGAAAAAGTGAACCACATTTTCAAATGAAAGTAATTTCACTTTCGTGCCGAGAGTCCCAACGCGCACGCGCTCAGATTTAGTTTTGATTTTCTGCACTTTTCAAACACCAGAGACAGACCCTCGACTCAGACAGTGATGTCACATGTAAATTTCAACGGTAGTCACGTAGCTAATCCCTCGAATCAGGGGTATAAAAGCCGATCCCATAGACCATTTCGATATCCGATTTCGATCGCTTCCCCGGTTTTTCCTTCGTCGACCACCTTCGCACCCTCAACTTCTTCACCATGGCCCAGTACTCCGGATATGTTGGCTTCGGCGGTCCCCAGTACGCTCCCCAGCCCGGCCAATTCGGCTATGCCGCCCCTCAGCAGGCCGCCTTCCAGCCTTCTTCGTTCGGTGCCCAGCCCCAGCAGTTCTCTGGCCAGCAATTCGCCGGTCAGCAGCAGTTCGCTGGTCAGCCTCAGCAATTCGCCGGTCAACAGCAATTCGGTGGCCAGCCCCAGCAGTTCGGATCCAGCCAGCAGTTCGCTTCTGGCCAGCAATTTGCCTCTGGACAGCAGTTCGGTGGTCAGCCTCAATTCCAGCAGGGCTTCGGTGGTGCCGCTCCTTCGTCTGGTTTCGGTGAGTTGCTTGACCTCTTCTACAGTACCCCGTTTTACCGTAATCTTTCAGCCAGCCAATCCGGCTTCGTCGGCGCCGGTTTCGGTCAGCGTATTGCCGCGCCCGCCGCCATCCAGGCCCAGTACCGTGGCAAGCCCGCTTTCTTCGATGCCAACCGCGGCATCTTCTTCGATGGCAAGACCGCCTTCTACTACGCTCCCCAGGCATCTGCATCCCAGAACTTCGGCCAAGGACAGTTCGCCCCTGCCGCCCAGCAATCCGTCTTCACTGCCGTCGAAGGTCCTCGTTTCGTCGTCGGAAACGGAACCCAGGGCAACCTCCGTGAGCATGCCAACGCATTGTCGTCCGTCTACGTGCTCGAACAGGCCCCTCAATACTACTTGTAAACCATTACTACCGTAGCCGGGGTCGCCCGATTTTAGATTAATTTTTTCTTACCTGATGAATTTCATTTAATTGTGATGAAAAATGAATGCGTATAACCAACTTCTGTTTTGATTGACTTCACTTTGTTTATACCACTCACTCAACATTTTCCACCACCTCCGCCAATCCTAATGATTAATCACCCCACTTAAGCCATTATTGCCCCAGGCAGTTTGGTTCGGTTTCACTCTGTTTTTTATCCATTTGAAACCTCGTAGGAGTGACATTGTTTGCCGACATGGATCTACATAGGGGCGAAGCGAACGCTCGAATCAAAACCCGCCAAACAACTGTCTTTACTTACCTGTGCCCTAAGGGCTTTTTGATAATAGCCTAAGGGCAACTGCCACATTCCACCTTGCATGCGATCAATTGGAAGCCCACCGTCGATCAAAGAGGTGATTGACGCAAATAGGCACTTAACTAACGCCTGATCGAGCCAGAATTTCATTTTATCGCGTTTTAATTGTCGAACTTTGCCGTTTTGCGCTTCGAAGCTCTGAAGCACATGTTACCAAGTTCAAGCACAAAAAGCAAAGCCAAAAGGATTGTTTTGTCTTACCTGAAGGCTTGCAAGCCACTTGAAAGCCTAAGTACCTGCGCGTTACTGAGATTTTTATGTTTATTTGCGTGTTTGGGGAATGAGATGTGTTCCTAGTCGGACAGGGTCCATTTCACATCAGTCGAGTAGAGTAGCTGTGTTGTTTGAGCAGCTGTGGGATATCAGTGATTTTGCAACAAATGTTGAAAAGCCGCTTGGATGCATTCTTCGCGCATTTTTGTGGGACCACGGGTTTTGTATAGTTGGGTTTGGAGTGGTGCTTTTTTAGCGGTTGCTTGGTTTTGCTGCAATGGCGCAGTTGGTAAAGTGCCGGTTTTGCGCTCATTAGGTTGATGGTTCGAGCTTTATAGATCACGGTTCTTTGTTCCTTAAATTTTTCAATTAAGAATGATGATCAAACAACCTTATTTTTAAATTTTTTTTAGTTTCATGCCATTATCGATTTTTCTGCAAAACCCCTAAAATTCACTCATACCCGAAAGTTCAACGGTTCGAGTCCGACCAAACCAAAACTTTTTTTCCTATTTTTTATAATGTTTAACTTTCATTGTTAAGTTTAGTTTCCATACTTTTTCACCACACGCTCCATTTCCCCACCGTCCCAAGGCCACAGATCAAGCTTCCCCCGCGCGTCAAACATTAGCCAGAAACTTGCACTTATCTCCGATCGCCCTCAAGTAAGTGGGTACTGTCCCTCCAGACTGATGGCCTCTGTCGTCGAATTTCCGACAAAACACGTAGGACCTCCCAGTCTATTGCCATTCAATTTACAAACAAACGACACCCGACGGCAACAAAAAGCATGCACTTAAAAAAGTTAAGTTTCGACTGATTCAGTGCTTCTTACCTAAACCATGCGTCTAACTTTACGCAAATCCGTGAACATCCAAGTTTTGTTTTAGCTCAGCTTTGTTGAATTTAGATTCGAGTACCCAAATAGTACCACAAAAACGAAAGTGAAATTCATAATGCTTCCGTTTTTAACTTTAACTTTACTCCAAACTTCGAAAGCACCCGTTCCCCGCATATCCCCACCACCTCTGCTTATGCAAATGCTTAATCTCATGTCTTACGACCATGCTTGCGTCGACCCTGACGGTTTTTGGTGGCGCCAACTGCAGCCACCAGCTTCACGTTGGCTCCTTCCGAAGTCTATTGTAAATTGGCCGTCCACAAGAAAAGCGCAAAGATTTACGACCGCTAACCATGCGCGACCAAGAATCCGTGTCTGCCGTGTGAGGGTGCGAGTATCCGATTTCCGGACGGACCCCCAACAGCCCAACACTATGCAATTCACATTAGATAGCCTCAAGGCACAGCGATTTATTTGTTTGGGCATGCCGTGTTGGCACATTGTCACGCGTCTCGATTGTTGCATGTTCGTTTTATGCGTGAATTTAATGGGCTGTGAATGGCTTATAAAGTGTATATTAAATATTGGTTTTGGAATAGCCATAGGGGGTCGGCTCGGAAGGCGGATTGTTTGTCGAAGCCGGCGTTCCGGGGTGTAAACTTTGGAAAGCATAGGGTCATTTCATGTTTACTGGTAGTTTGATCAGATGGTTTCAGGGAAGGAACGTGGGAAATGGGATATTTAGTTGGAAATTAGTTAATGAAGGGTTCCAGAAGTGTAAATATTACAAAGTGCTCATGTGGGGGTGTGGTTTGGGGGCATTTTATTGCAATTTTGATTGTTTTGAAGGGCAATTATGACTGTTTTGAGGGATTCTGCGCGGGTTTTAGACTTCAAAGGTTTTGAAAATCGGAATTTGTGGCCCCCATTACCACAAAAACCACAGTTCCCCATCCCATTTCAAAAAAGAACCCCGCCCGAACACATCAACCCTTTGGGGGGACGCCCATTTGGCACCGATAAGTGTCGAAAGTCGGATCACACCATCGTGACACTCAGCTTCTTGTCCCTCCCTCGGGGGTCGTTGTCTCCGAAGCGCCGACCACGGCCATCCATCCGCTACCACGACCTCATATCCCCATTCTTGTCGTTGTTGTTTTTGTCTTTCCGGATGTGTCGAGATACGCGAAGCCTACAAAGTTTCAACCCTCATCTCGCTGTCCATCCCTCAAAACGGAAGCAGCTTTTCCATAGTGTGCCGACACGTCGTCTTCTCCCACCAAATGTGTCGCTACTCCCAATCCACGCTTTTTGTCATGTATCAATTCAGCGACGGTTACCATCTTGCTTTGTCTTTGCTTTGCTTTGTTGTTTTTTCGCGGCTTTATGTCTCTCCCAAGTGTAACCCCGTTAAACCCGGTTTCCAAACTGGGTTTATACCCTCAATGCCAATGCCAACTGCAGTTGGCAATCCTCCATCGCTGGCCATTCCAAAAAATAACATGTCGACAGATTGGAAGAAGAACAAAGAAAAAACCCAGACGAACCTCGACTAAGCTTTCCGAGGACTAAGAGCTAAAGTTTTGAGACAAATGCCGTCGAAATGCGTCGCTTTTTGGCATCCCAACAACACCCCCGTGCCCGGAGTCACAGTATTGATGGGTTCGGATTAACTGAGGCCCTTTTTGGGGTAAGCTGGGCGCCACAAGTTGGTTTGGCAACCTTGAAATTCGCTGTTTCAATGTCATTAGATTCCATTAGGTCAAAAGTGGGCGGAGTCACCACCAAAAGTAGGCGGAGCCACCTTTAATACAGATTACGCATCAAAAATTAAAATTTCCACCGCATAAGCGCAAAACCAATCTGTTCCAAATAGCCCAAATCAAACCCATGTCAGTTTTCAAGTAAGCCATCCCCAGATTCCGTGATTGACAGCCTTCACAGGCGGTCGGGACGTGCTTTTGGTGGTTTGTTTTTGGCGCCAGTCGGCTTATTACTCAAGATTTGCAAAGACCAAAACAGTTTTTGCCGCCTTTATTGACTACATTCTTTATAAAACAATTTTTTTACGGTACACCCGTTCCCGGAAGCCATAAAATGTTGTTTTTGATCGCTCCATGTACTTTCGCGAAACATTTGGATAATATTGGCACATTTATGCCCCCATTTATTATGATTGTCGCAGTTAGTTGCCATAGTCGAGCCAATTCTGTCACAAAGTATCGTTTTCTGCACCCGTTTGGATACTTTGGCTCAAGGGTCGAGGTCTCAGACTGACCCATCGGCACTCCATTTGTCACAAAAGTCCAGTTCAATCAAAAAGGTCCTTCAGCTTGATGGGTCGTTGTCCTGTGGAAAAAGTGCGGATCGACTAGCTGGATCATTGTGGGAAGATTTGGTTGGCGATGAATAAGTGGGAAAAGTCTGATCGCGGGTTGAATTGGGCTTTTTTATGCTTAATCTTGGGAATTATGATCAAAAAGTTATGTTGTCTGGGTAGAATTTGGCCAGGTTAAACATGTCTCGTGTTCACATTTATCGGTGTTCCTTTACTTTTTCAAGTTTATCCGTCTCAGATGATATAGTGGAGAAGATATCCCACAGAGAGGCCAGGGGTTACATCAAAGTTGAAAAAACAGTCGCGATAACTCTATCCGTGTCCCGTTCGAGTGGATGCACTTGAACAGCCGCACACGCTTATTCATTATCCGACTGAATCGAGATCGACGGGGGAAAGGTAGACAATATCAAAAAGATCCAACATAGTTTATATTGTGTTTCGATGTCGATGTGGTAACTGTAAGAATGAAGGTGACTGTAGCCCAGATCTGGGGCCATCTATCATGGGGTCTGCCAGGACGGTTCCTATTTCACTGCCCCCCTGTGGCGACCCGTGTCGAAACTTTTCCCCTTCTTTCGCCGTTCTGGCCTTCCAGGAGCTAACCCCAGAGGCCAGATCGTATTTCGAATATGGCCTTTCTGCTTAGGGCCGGCCTTGCCACACCGAAACACCAAGCGCGGATTCAATTCAACTGGCAAACTCCGGCCACTGAGGGGAAGTTGGAAGGCGTCACCCACTGTCAACGGCGTCAGTGCCCTTCCTCCTTCAAAGAGGCATCATCGTTGTTGTCTCAACGCCTCTCTTTCCACGTCCCTGGGCTGCCATGGGGCTGTCTTCCATCCCGCGCTAATCGGCGACGCTTCCGGCGCTACACTACGCCATCAAAAGTTGACGTCGCCACTGATAACGCCCTTACTTAAAATAGACCTTCTTACTTACCAATTTTAGCCCTTATATCCCAAAATGGGCGGAGCCTATTACCCTTAAGCCCAAAACCCGATTTTAACATAATACTTCCCTTCAATTCGTGTTTCTTGACATGAAATTCGATCTCGCTTTTCTCGTAAATAGTGTTTTGAAATTAGCCGATCCACTTTCACTACACAAATCCCCCAAATTTTTAAGACGCCCTTCAAATTCCACCTGTCTGACTCTGACCCCCAAAAGGAGGGCCCAATATCAATTTACCATAAAACTGCCAATATAAAAAGTGCCATTGACCCTTTAATCCACATTAAGTATATCCCTAAATCCAAAACGACTTCCTTTCCGCCTAAATACCCTCTAGGAAAACGTCTACCTGTGCCGCTGTTCGTTTTGCAAATGACTTGACTTTTATCAGCAGTCCAATGGCAAAACGCAAAGCAAGCCCTTGCTTTAATGAATGTAGCCCCCCACGTCTAACTAATCCGAGGATAGCGGTCGGCGGCCTTGCATGTCCGATTTACAACTGTTTTGCGTCTCTCAGCACAGAGATAAGGTGTTAGGCCAAAAGGGAAACAAAACGATGAGCTGCTTTAACATTGGAAAGGCGTCGCCCGTATTTCCGGATATGGGACCCCGAAAAAAACACCAATGCCTGTCTTAATGTTTGCTTTTAACATTTCGTTGGCATTGGCAGAGTTCTTTGGGGTTTATATTAATGCAGTTTGAGGGGGGTGTGAACTTTGGCATTGGTTTTCATTAAAGAAGATGCGAAATGGATGTATTTATGGATTTTCAAATGCGAATTTACTTTCATTAGTTTATCGCAGCCCGAAAAATATCGTCTTGACATACTTCGTGACATCAGCTTTTAGCAGGTTTCCCTTTCCGTGACCCTTTTTCACTTCCGCGTGGACTTAAAACCGATCTCTTTGGTGCCCAATGTGCCAATATTTGTCATTTTGATAGACTTTCGTTGTTTTATCGCTTTGAAGTTTCAATTTCGCGAACCCCTTCGGCTTTTTGTTTCGTTTATACACACCCAGTAATCTATGACCGTACCAAAGTGTATCGTGGTCGACCATCTCCATTTCAGAACCCCCTTCGAACGGAGCCATCGACGAACACGTTGAGAATACATAAATAAGTACCATACTCACAAGCACACATTCATCACCCAGTCGCAGAAAACTTCCAGGATGAACCTTCTAACCCTTTTGTAACCCCGTTTTATATCACTTTTTTGTTCCAAGTTGCATCAATTTGAATTTGAAATCCACAAGAATGCCATCCCCAAAGGTAAAAACCCAATGTCCGTTCCAAGTAAATGTGCAGTTTCAAGCTTCGCTTTTTTTCGGCAGTGTTTCCACGTAACTTCCAAAATGTTCCTCGTTGTCATGTTTGTCGTCGTCATTGTGTGCTGTCATTTCATTTTGCATTTTGGCTTTCCACTCATTGCCGCCAATCCCGTAAAACTTGAGCCGTGCTGGCGCCCTATGTTAGGTAATTAGTGTGACCAATTGGAAGCCGTATGTCGCTTCCGGGCCACTTTGTCACAAGTGATTTGTGTTCAAAGTCACGGCAAAGTAAAAGGGGTAGGGTACTTTTGGGATTGGACCGGTGCCGAGGATGCTAAAAGTCGGTAGAATCTGGCTGGCAGTGGTTTGGATTTTAAAAGAGTGCTGATTTTAGGTTTTTTAAAAGTTGACCAATAACTTTCGGGTGCCGCGCGTTTCTCCTACCCGAAAAACCGAACAAACTTTTCGCGTTTTTTCAACATTTTATGACGTTTTTTGTGTTGGAATTTAACTGTAGACTCCATTGCGACATCAATTAAAGCGATTAAATGCGAAATCGCAAAGTTACGGCCTTTCAAAAGTTCGAAGTTTCTTCATGCCACGGACTTCAAAATTTCTTCGAGTTTGGACTTCAAAGTTTTTTTCAAGTCTCGGACTTTGAAGCGTGTTCAAAGCCGAGAGTACGAGTCGAGGTGACCATCGTGTTACGGACTTCGGAGTTTCTTCGAGCTCGGACTTCAAGTCGAGCTGGCCTTCGAACCCCAGACGTCTAAATTTGTTCAAGCCTTGGACTTCAAAGGTTTTTCAAAAGCAGGACTTCGAGTCAAACTGACCTTCGATTCGAGCCTTAGACTTGAAAGATTTTTCAAGCCCCAGACCTCGAAGTTTCTTTGATCCCCGGACATTAGATCGAGCTGGCTTCGAGCCCCGGACTTCGAAGTTTTCTCGAGCCCCGGGTTTTTTTGCCCCTTAGTGAACTAGGGCTTCCAATCCTTGTTTCAAGTCTAGGGCGGGAAGATTGAACCTTCTGACATGTTAGAACAGCTAAGTGTAGGGTTTTGCTCGTTTCCCAACTTTGGGATCGGTAAAACCGGGCACCCAACGGAATCGCGTCTTCGCCTTAACGTTGGAGCGGCTGATATAAGATTCTGACAAGCTTCAATCCTCACCCCAATTTTAGGGCCCCCGAACTTGATCTGACTGGCGATTTAGCCGACACGCAACATTTGGGCTCAGTGGAAAAGAGTTTAGTTTTTTCAACCCTCGCCCTAAAGATTGGGTGGGTAGACTGTCGTCTTCTGACGAGTTAGAACGTCTAAGTATCGGTTTTTAATCTCGCTTCAACTCTGGGGCGGGTGAATTAGGGCCGCTGAACTTTAACCTTCTGGTGGCATCAGTCCTCGCCCCAAAATTGGGGCCGATAGAATGAAATTTTCTGACGGATAAAAACGTCTAAGTGTTGGGGTTTGCCCTTGCCCTAACATTAGGGCCGAAGAACTTGAACCTTCTGGTTGCTTCACCCTTTGCCCTAATATTGAGGAAGCCTTCTACATCTCGCCTTCACTTTAGGGCAAGTACAATTTTATGTTTTTAGAACGTTTTCTGGCAGTAATTTCGGAGCGGGATTGTTGAAAGCTTCTGACTCGAATCTTCTAAATGTTGGAAATCGCCTTCACTCAAACATTGGGGCTAGTAAACTAGAGCTTCAAACCGGCTTCAACCAGCGCCCCAAGTTTAAAGTGATCTGACTGAAGTTTTCTAACAGAAAAAACGTTTAAGTGCCAATTTTTCCCCCAGCTTCTGAGCTGTTGGGGATATTTTAGGGCGGATGGACCAAAGCTTCTAGCATCAGCCCTCGCCCCAAAGTTTGGGTTTGTAGATTGAAGTCTTCTAATGGTTAAAACGTCTAAGTGTCGGTTTTTGCTGTCGCCTTAACTTTGGTGCTGATGGACTTAAGCTTTCTGGGTCTTGGGGCACCCGCCCTGACTTTACGGTAAACAGTGGCACGTATTGTAACGTAAGAAACGTCTAAGTCTCCTATATTACCTAAGCCCCAACTCTGGGGCGGGTGAGCGACAGCCTGCTGAAGAACACAGCTCTCGCCTTAATATTGATGCCGGTGAAACTGGGCTCCTAATAGGCTTCAACCCTCGCCCTATCATTGGATCGGGTGAAGTAGGTATACTTTAGTCTTAAAACAGATAAAAACGTCTAAGTGTTTGATTGTTACCTCCGCTCCTACTTCAGGGCTGCTGAGCATGAACTTTCTGATGGCTTTAGCTCTCGCCCTATTGTTGGAGCCGCTGGACTTAAGCATCCAAGTGGCTTCAACCCTACGCATCAAGTGCCTGAGCTTTCTACCGAGTAAAGGCGTCTAAGTGCGGGAGCTTACTTCGCTCCAACTTTAGGGAAGATGAAGTTCAGCCGTCTAGTAGTCCAAGCCTTCCCTCTGAATTGAGGGCGGGTGTTGAACCTTTACCCTGACTTTAGGGCAATAGAGCCGAGCGTTTGACGTGTTCCAACCTTCGTCCCAATCTTAAAGTTGGATTCGTCTTCGCCCCAACCTTTGGACGGTTGGTTACCCCTCGCCCTAACTGTGGAGCTGAAGTTTACTGCTCGCCCCGACTTCAGGGCAGGTGGGCTGAAGGTTTTGAATGGCGTCCTTGCCTCGAGTTAAGAGCGGAAAAAAGCATTCGCCCTAACCTCATGGCTGAAGATTACCCATTGCCCGTGCTTTAGGGCGAGTGGGCTATTCTCGCCCGACTTCAGGGCGGGTAAACCCGGGCCTTTTAAGCGCCCCAACTTTAAGTCGAGAAGTTTACAGTCACCCCAAACAAACGGGCGATGGTGAACTTCGGCACTTAGACGTTTTGTGTTGCCTGAAAGAAAGCTGGTTAAAAGCAGAAGTCCAACGGCCCCAATGTTAAGGCGAGAGCAAAACTCGACACTTAGTTGGGCGACAGTAAACCTTTACCCTAAAGTTAGGGCGAGAACGGTAACTATGCCCCAAGGTTGGGGCAAAGGTTGAGGGCTCATGTTCACCCGCCCCACAGTTAGGGCTAGGGTCAATTCAGAAACTTAGACGCTATTAACTTTTAGAAGCTTGCAACCACTGTCGGCTTCCAAACGGCTTTAACTTTCAGCCCCGCGTTTAGGACAGGTTGGCCAGGGCTTTCGGGCAACTAAAAACGTCTAAGTGCCGACGCTGGATCATCGCCCCAACTTCGGGGCAAAGCTCTTGAGCGCATCCTTCGCCCCAACTTTAGGGTAAGGGAAGTTCAACGTTTTCAAGATGTCTTCTGGCACCAGCATTAGGGCGGAGTGGTTGAAGGCTTCTGATGACTTGAATCTTTTAAGTGTCGGAAATCACCCTCGCTCCAACATTGGGGCTAGTGATCTAGAGCTTCCGACTGGTCCTTGATTCTTGCCCCAAGTTTAGGGCAGCCGAAGGGAAATCTCCTGACGGGTGAAAACGTCTAAGTGTCGGCATTTGCCCTCGCCGCGACTTTGGTGCTAGGGGACGCAAGTATTCTGGGTGTTACAACACTCGCCCTAAGGTGGATAGTGGCAAGCTTCCAAAAGCTAAAAGCGTCTAAGTCTCCAAAGTAACCCCAGTCCCAACTCTGGGACGGGTGAACATGAGACTTTAACCCTCGCCAACTTTGGGGCCAATGGTTTACCTTCGCCCCAACGCTAGGGCCAGAGGTTCACCCTCGCCCTAACATTGGAGCTAGAGGGTTACGCTTGACCCAACTTTGGGGCTAAAGGTTTACCCCGCCACAAGTTTGGTGCTGCTGGACTTCTGGTAGTTTCAGACTACGCCCCAACATTGGGGCCGTTAGACTTAATCTTCCAACCGGTTTCGACTTCTCGCCCCAAGTTTAAAACAGATTGTTCAGGACTATGCTTTAACTAAAAGCGTCAAAGTCTTGGAATTGACTCTTGCACTAACTTTGGCGCAGGTGATCTTCAGCTTTCCGATGCCTCAAGCCTTTGCCCCTAATAAATGGCAAGTGCAAATCCCTCGCTCCGAATCAACGGCGGTAGAGCTAAACTTCTAACCTCTGTCAACCCTCGCTCCAGAGTTGGGGCAAGGGTTCGCCCTCGTCCCCACCTTGGTGCGGGTGGCCCCGACTTTATGATTGGTGAACCCGAGGCTTCTAAACAGCCCCAACTCTGGGACGAGAGCGTTTCTACTCGTGCGAAGGGAGAACCCACCAGAAGGCTCCTGTCCAGCAGCCCCAAGCGTGGGGCAAGAGTAACCCTCTATAGATATAGCTCCAATGTTAGGGCGAGGGTGAACCTCTGGCCCTAACGTTGGGGCGAGGGTGAAGCTTTAGCCCTAACGTTGGGGCGAGAGTGAACCTCTTGGCCGCAAGCTTGGGGCGAGGGTAAACCCCTGGCTCCAAAGTTGGGGCGAGGGTGAACCTCTGGCCCCAAGCTTGGGGCGAGGGTTAAAGTCTCATGTTCACCCGCCTCAGAGTTGGGGCAGGGGTTACTTTGGAAACTAGAAGATTTAAGTCATCAGAAGCCTTCAACAACCCCGCCCTAATGCTGGTGCCAGAAGACATCTTGAAAACGTTGAACTTCCCTTGCCCTAAAGTTGGGGCTAAGGACGCGCTCCAGAGGCCTGCCCCGAAGTTGGGGTGAAGGACGCGCTCCAGAGGCCTGCCCCGAAGTTGGGGCGAAGAGACGACATTGTTGTTTTATTGCATTTGCACGCATTCGAACAGGAACGCTGTTTTCGTGTGGTGCCGGGTCTCTGTGCAAACGGGAGCAGCCTGCAACGCGCGGCCGGCGGGCGGGGTCTTGGGACGAGGGTTGAAACCCGTCAGACGCTCAACTTAAACGGCTTTCAGTCGGTTGAGGGTTTTACACCCGTCTTTTACTCTGAGCGAAGGGTTGGGACATCAGAAGACAGAATTATCCCGGCCCCAAAGTTAAGGCGAGAGTAAACAGCACTTCAAAGTTTCTACTCAGCGGAAAGCCCTGGCCAACCTGCCCTAAACTTACTTAGAGAATGAGATTGAAGCCCTTTGGAAACTTAAGTCTAACGACCCCAACATTAAAGCCCCCAGAAATTTTATGCCCAGCGGCCCTGAATTTAAAGCGGGGGTAAAACCTGACACAGACGTTTTCACCCATCAGATGACAAAAAGTACACCCGCTCCAAAGTTGAGGCGAGGGTTGACTTAGCACAGCTGACCTCGAGTTCACGTCAAAGTTCGGTGGTCAAATTCCTGCCAAGCTGCCCCGAGCTTCAAACCTGGATTTCTTAGCCTGACAAGATGAAAGTGCGAAATATTAAAGCACGTCTAGTCCGAATAGGCCTGAAGTTCGCGAAGGCCAGAATGATTTAAAGTCTGAACCTTGAAGTGTAGATCGGTTTGAACGTTAAAGAGGCTAATTTGAATCGAAGCCCGACGTTCGAAGGTGAAGGGCCCGAAAAAACTTTGAAGACGCACGAAATTTTTTAAGTCCGGAAGACGGTTATCATCGAGGCAGGTTTGTAAGTCTAGGAATGGCCTCAGGGCTTCACAGTTAGCAACCGCATTTGTCTATGTGGTACGATCCCCCATGTTCGGAAATCATAGCGGCGCATAGGGGATAAAGCTAAACATAATCGTTGTGTAAGCATCAAGCACATTGGAAAGCTCGAAGAAACTCCGAAGTCCGAAACACGATGGTCACCTCGACTCGAACCCCCGGCTTCGAAAACGCTTCAAAGTCCGAAAAAACTTTGAAGTCCGGACTCGAAAAAACTTCAAAGTCCGGGGATTAAAAAACTCTGAAGTCCGAGGCTTTGAAGAAACTTCGAAGTCCGAGGCCTGTAGGCTAGCTCAACTCAAAGTCCGAGCTCGAAGAAACTTCGAAGTCCAAAACACGAAGGTCACCTCAACTTCAACTCCCGACATTGAAAAAGCTTCAAAGTCTGAGACTCAGAGAAACTTTGAAGTTCAGGCTCGAAAAAACTTCAAAGTCCGGGGCTCGATGAAGCTTTGAAGGTTGAGGCTCGGACTCAGCAGTACTCATCTTCGCTTGACCTCGACCTCGGATGGCTTCGAAGCTTGAATCTCATGTTTTCATTGTAGATGGCATTCAGGTAAAGATCATACTGTAACTCCGAACAAATGTTTGTTCGATGTTCGGTTGGAGTGAAAAGGAACACAACGCCAACTTGTTCGGTGTTTGTTCGGTGTCGAAACTTGTTCGGAGCGCAGAGTTCCGGGGATTCTGGAGCTTTATTGTTTGTTTTTCTTCAAGATCGAGGTTTTCCCCAGGCCGTACATTGATTAGCTATTGATTGATGTAAAAATTGTAACGATCGATAACAAATTGATCGAAAAATGCACTGAAAGCGTTTCTCCTAAAAAACCGAACAAACGTAAACTCCAGAATTCTTGATTCAGCCTTCAGAAACTTATGAAAAGTTGTTTTGTGAAGCTTATCAACATGCTTAGGGGTAGCCAATTCGAAAAATAGCTATATCTTTACGGATTCTGCGAATTTTTACTTTGTTCGGTTTTCGGGTAGGAGAAACGCGCTAGAACCTAACTTTCTAAACATACAATTTAAAAGTTTAAAATATTTACGTGGAGATCTCCGTCGATGATGAAAATTTTTTCTTACAAATTGCAGTTCAAATCCGCAAATAGCAAATCAAAGTCATTTTCGCCGATAATCCTTCCAAAAATAACAGTTTGTTTTCTCTTCCAAAACTCCTTGTAAGTTGTCTGCCACCGAAAAACTCCCTGAATAGGTCTCAAAAGGCTGTTCTTTCAATTTTCACGCTTATGTGATTTGGTCCGGATGCTCGGCTCTTGAACGTTTTTTTGGGCTTTGGTTATAGTTATTTTTGTTGGCGCTCTTTAAAGTTTACAAATTTCCACAAACATCAATTTTCAAACGTCAATTTTGCAAAAGTACCCGAATCGATATCCCTTCCTTCTAAATTTACCTTGTTTTTATCTTTTTTTGACCCTCTAATCTTCCAAATCACCGGAAACGTGACTTTGTAGCAGTCCAGACCCACTCCAAATGCACTTTTTTCCAATTTAAAGAATTTATAGAATCAGAAGTCCCCATATCATCCCAGCTTCTACTTCTGGTTCTGTTTTCCCCCACTCTCCTGCGGGTCTTGCTTCCTTTCCTTTACTTTTTAGTGCCAATTTGAGCGCTGTTCTGGGATTAGACATAAGCGCGGAAGCACCACTACCAACGGCGACTACCGTCGGGCGCGGGAGAGACCCCGTCAATTCTGACACTAACCAAACGAGAAGAAGCACAGGCACGAAGACGAATGAGGGAAAGAACCAAAAAAACTTTACTTTGAAAAGCTTTATAACTTATAAAGGGACTCATCCACCAACCAATTGTTTTAGCCTGGGCCGAGAAGTGCCTGGCGTCGAGAGGCGCCTCTTGCGTGATGCAGCGATCTTCGCGTGTTTCTGACGGATTTTGGTGGAATCTTTTTTTGAAAGTTGGGTAAAATTACTTTTTCCGTGGGGCAGGGGGGACGCTACTGACGGAAGAGGAGTTTTTTTAGGGGATGGGAAGGTATCATTGAGTTCAGAGGGGTTTTTTTGATCGGGATTATGTTGACGCTGGCACTTCAGATTCAAAGTTTAGGTACAAAAGTTGGGTTTACTTTACGTTTCGATGGGATGCGATTCTATCTTCTAAACTTTTTGCCCCCAAAACCATTATCGACCCTTCCAGTTCAAATCCCCCAAAACAAAGATTCCAAATTCGCTCCAAGACCCATCCTTTTCCCGAGTGTTTATTCCTGTCGCGTGTGTCTTTTTGCTTTTTTTTCTTCCGTGCTTTTAGTTTTTTGTCCGTCTTTAACTCCAGTAAGTGCGATTTGTTTCCACGTCGTTTCGTCCGACCTGTCCAGTGCCATTGCCAAAGTTTTTCAAAGTCAAAACAGTGACTTAATTGTGTACTTTTAGCATTGATTGCCAATTTATCGATGTTTTACTTCATTGGCTTTCTTTATTTACTATTTTTCCTGTGCCTGTTTTGTCCGTTTGAAACCGCTGTGCATTCGCTTTCCGCTTTCAAATCCATCGATACAGTGTATCAATGCCGTTTCGTTGCAGGAGCACATCGCGGCGAAATGCCGTGACACGCGAGAATGGTCGTTGAAGCTGAGCCGTCGACAGCATGGCGCGCCCGGCAACAGCTGCCGCACCATGTCGCGCGTCTGAGCGCCACCGACAGCAAGGTGTTGCGGGTGGTCATGGACGCGTTGACCAGCATGCTCAACAACACGTCTGCGGCCAGTGCCGGCGGGGAATCGTTGATCATGCCGTCGACGACGCCCTATATTGTCGATCCCAACGGCACCAACGCGATGTCGACCAAGATCAGTGCGGCTATCGAGGAAGAGGCTGATAACGATCTCAGCGCTACCGCGGTCATTATCATCGTAAGCTCCGCCTACTTACAGTAACCGAAATTCAATCGATATCAATCAGTTTAGATCATCCTAGGCACGTTATTCGCATTCATCACAACTGTCGGCAACCTGTTGGTCATGATATCATTCAAAGTCGACAAACAACTCCGCACTATCAGCAATTATTTCTTATTTTCGCTTGCTGTCGCGGATATTTCGATCGGCTGTATATCCATTCCATTCATGACCTATTACACGGCCACAGGACGTTGGGAGATTGGCTTCGTGGCGTGCCAATTCTGGCTCTGCGTTGACTACCTCATGTCAAATGCGAGTGTATTGAATCTATTGCTCATCTCATTTGATCGTTATTTCTCGGTCACAATGCCATTCTCATACCGCCCAAGGAGGACGACTAAAAAGGCTTTGATTATGATAGCCTGCACGTACATTATTAGTACACTATTATGGCCGCTATGGATTCTCGCGTGGCCTTATATTGAGGGTATCATTCCTCTCTTTAGACGTTTGAATCGATATTTATTGATGTACTTTTAGAAAAGGAACCAAAACACGGCACTTGCGTGGTTCAGTTCCTCGAAACAAATCCCTATGTTACCGTCGGCACCGCCGTGGCAGCATTCTACATTCCGGTCACCATAATGGTGTATCTTTACTTAAAAGTGTTTCTAGTGACAAAAAGGAGACAGAAAGATGTGAGGAAGTTGCAGGCTGGTCAGGTGAGTTGGCATAGTTCAGATATGATAAAAGGCTTTGCGCAGTTTGCTCTTTGCCGCAATCTACATCTCTCGCCAGCATGCTTATTGCTGTGATCACCTCATAAATGCCCCTTGAACTATAGTATCCTTAAAATCCAAACTCTTAAAAACGATAACATCTGCCCTTAATTGAGTAATTTGCCTCTTTGGTCTTGAAATTATCGATTGATTACCCGTATTGATCAACCCGGTCCAAATATTGATCAATTGCAAGTATTGATTGATTATCGATTGACCCGTTCCAAGTCACGAACGATTATCGATCAATTCACACTATTGATTGATTATCGATTGATCGTCCAAAACCACCGACTTATTGATTGATTCTAACAAAAAACGTTTGATTGTGTTAACAATGTCCGTTTGAACGTGAAACTCTTCCAAAACCCTGCTAATACGTATCCCCGAAACTAACCCCTCATTTTAGATGTTCACAACGACAGAGCTCGGAACGACTTCCGTCCTGCAACATTTGGCTCTGCCTTTGCTCGTGGTCCGTTTGTCGATGTACCATTTTTTTTACGTTTTTGCCTTTCTGTTTTACCACCTTTAAACTTTAGTTTTGTTTCGGTCTATCCTTATTTTCCTCGATTTTTGTTTCTTTGATGGCACCCGCACAGTTTCATTTGATCTATCTGTTTTCTGATTTCCTATACTTTTCAGTTTACTTTCTTCATTTCAAGCCACACACCCACTTTTTAAACAAATACCAAGAATTTCCATTTTCAGATGCGCGGCGGCAATCGCCCCAGCGTGACCAATACGCCTTCCAACACGGAATCGCGTTCCGAATCCCTAAAAAGGAAGCAATTCTTTCCTTTTATGGATGCGTTGCAGAAAACAAATCCAATGTAACACATTTTTCCACCGTCTATCACCATAAAATTTTAATTTCCAATTTGTAGAAACCGAAAAGACCGTCGTCGAGCGGGCTGGTTCAGAACATGTACGGGTCGTTCTGAATTCTCGTCCGAAGACAGTTCAGATGTGCCGGCCAACCTTGAGGAAACTTCGCTCACTTCGAGTGTCTATGGAAAACGGTCAATGAAAGCCTCAAACACGGCATCAGGGCATGAAGAGCTGGTGAACTCTGAAGCTGTGGCTGAGCCGCCCCAGAGTCCGAGATCAATTACAAATGGGCCGGTGGAAAACGGGAACGGAAATGGCACAGCTAACGGTGGATCACACAAATTCAGGAGTCGGGCACAAACTAATAGTGGCAGTTCAACGAAGCCGCTGTTGCATTCATATACGGTTTTGATAGAATTGCATGAAGGTGATGGGAAACGGCCGTCGGTTAGGTTGTCGCCGGTGAATGCGGATTCTTTTCCGTGAGTTTTTTTGGTTTTTGGGATTTGGGTGAAAGTAAATTCAAAAATAGAAACATTTTGATCCGGGAAAAGATTTATGATTTTAAAAGTGCGTGTAACCTGCGTGCGTAAATCTGCGCACCCGGTGTGCACACCCGCGCACCCACGCGCATCGGCAAAATTTAAATTTTAAGATTTTTGAACGTTAAAATAGACAAGTTGCAAACAAAAATTAGCATGGAGAAATTCGGGATCGTAAAATATCATAAAATTACAGTTCAACTGAGCTCGGCCCACCCTTACGCCCAATAACTCGCAAGCGGTCTCGCAGCGATGCCACAGTCGACGAAATCAAACGGGTCTCCATGGCTGCGGAAACTAATGGGCCGGCTGGTGGCTTCCGATCACAGGAATCGACAAGATCAAATCCAGCTGAGGAGCCTAAAAGTAATGGTCGGCCAGGCAGTAAAGTGATTGAAAAAAGTGGTGATAGTGTAAGTTGAACTTTGTTTTCATTTAAAAAGTGTTCCAATGAGGTATGGTATTTCTATGTTTCAGCGAAAAAGTGAAAAAGAACGCCGCCGAAACGAGCGCAAACAAGAAGGCAAAGCTGCCAAAACGCTCAGTGCCATACTGATTGCCTTTATCGTTACATGGGTCCCCTATAACTGTAAGTCGCTTTTTCTCTTCAAATCCAATAAACTAGTCATCGACAACTTTTTTCCTTGACCTTCCCCATTTATCAAATCCCATCGCAATTCCGTAAAAAACAACCAATTGATCAAAATCATCCTGAAAAACGCTCTAGAAGTCAAACAATCAATCTATTTTCAGTTATCGTGGTCTACGAAGCCTTCTACCCCCGCACCTTTTCCGACTTCTTCTTTACGGTCGCCTACTGCCTGTGCTACATCAACTCGACCATCAACCCCTTCTGTTACGCGTTCTGTAACGCCCGATTCCGAGCGACCTACAAACGCATCTTCAAGTGTCAATGGAAGGCCGAGCGTGGGCCTCCAGTCAATGGCCTCTACAACCATGCTTATCTCAGACGGGCCCATTAGTCTTGCAACTTTATCACAATGATGATGTTGCTATAGGTTGATTATCAAAATCCAGTGCCAATATAACTTAACTTTGGCCATCTATGCTTTCATTCGCCAATTCTTTTCAACTTTTAAAATCCATTTGCTCACCTGTATTTTCGTCTTTTTAGAACACCCATCAAATGTTGTTTGTCTTTGTTCATCGCGATCAAGGTTATCTCAGTTAACACTTCTCACTTTTTTCTTCTATTCTGAAATAGACAGTAGATCGAATTATTTTTTCTTCGGTGCTGATGATACTGCTGTTTTGGAATTTGTGTATTTTGACTCTCCAGTGATTCTTGTCAATTGATGTTTATGCCAAATTATAAAAAAATCTATTAAATTCAAAGGTGTAATTTGAAGACGAGATGGGACGCTTGTAGCCAGTTAGAGCACGGAACAATTAATCCAAGCGTTCATAACCGCCACTTAAAATCGCTAATCTCAAGCCTGATTGCAAATCCTCGTGGGGATCGGGCGTTCGAAAACCGGACCGCGAGGCCTTTTTTCCCCTTGCGGATCGGCTGGATATGGAAATGGGGCGATGCCGGAGGCGTTCTGATTGTTGCACGTCTTTCTTTTTTTCGAGAGGGATGTTCGATGTTGCAAAGACTTATAAGACGGGCAGGAGATGCTCGAGTTTCCTTCCAAGAATCACTTCGTCGTCAGTCAGCAGTCGCCAAAAAGGGGTAGCTTCGATCTTGGAATATAGGCGGTACGCCTGGTCATCAGTCTTCACAAACGTCGCCTAATGACCCAGAATGGTGGCAACTGACAGGGGGTATCTATCGCCTCAGGGCTTCTTTCCATCTGACTGTGTGTGTTGAATACAATAGATGACTGGGAGCTCGCTCCTGCTTCGTGAAATTGAATCAAATTAAACTAAATGACAAGACTTTCACTTTTTAAGGGGATTACTAGCTGGTTTTGGCGTTTGACGTCTGGCGTGACTTCAGGGGTTATAAAAATGCTGTTTTTACATTGAACCTTGTCACTTTTCCAGATTCAGACATGAAAACCATCATCATTTTTGCTGCCATCATCGGCTCATCAGTGGCCTTCCTATTCCCGCAAAGTGGTGGCGGATGTGCATGCCCGTGCCCTGCCGCTCCAGCGTGTCCGCCACCGGCACCATGTGGAGGTGGATGTGCCAAGGCGAGGGCGGCCAAGACTGTTACGCCTTCTGATGAACTTGAACTTGTAAGCCTCCTTCCAGCCATTTTTCGCTCATAGACCGATTTCAGCGCGCCCACTTGGCCGGCTTCAGCCTCGACGACCCCACCGAAGCCGTCGAATCGCATCATGCCCAGTTGAAGCTCTTTGAAAACCTTGGCGAGGAACAATCCGACCAATCTAACACTGCTGTAGCTGTGGAAGACCATCCCGAGCTCCAGGGCCGGAAAAATGGTGAAAATGTCCGTTTCGCTCCCCAGGCCGTCGATACTGACACCACCGTGGCACCAGTTCGTGTGGATGAGTCGACAGCTGCGCCGCGAACATCTTCGGAGGTTAACTCGAAGGAAACTTCGGCCACTGAGTTGGATTCAAAGTGTAATAATGCGGAGTTGAAGGCAATTATGCTTGAGGTGAGTCAGGAGGGGTGCTAACTGGGTCTAGGAGGGGCGATGATAGCCGGAAATGTCTTACGGTGCGCGTTTTGGACTTCTAAAGTGAGTAAGGACCCCTTTTTTCGATGTCATTATGCATGATGCAACAAAGCCAGACAAATTAGGTGAGATTGACCTTAGCGTGGGTGGTCAAAAGGGTTGCCGAGCGACGCAAATCGAAATAAGGGTCAGCTTTCGGGAGATTTCCGAGCTTTCGCGCAGGCCTGGAAGCCCTAATGCTCGCTATAGCTAATGTGTTACCAGAAAGGTGACCGTGGTTCGTCGAGTTGAGCTCGGAAAAGTGAAAAAAACACTAACAAAGAACGGAAGGGCCCCGTTCCGTTCGCCCTGCCAGCCCCACCACCAGAGCTCAGTCTTATCCGCATCGATTTCGGGAGACCGGAGGTGTCGTCGTCTCCATCTCCTTCGTCACCAATTCGTTCGTCCGGTCATTAAGACGGCAACACCGGGAGAGGATGGAATGGAAGAAAAAGGCGACGACGACGACCCTTCACTCATCCAATTGATTGTAAGTAAGCTAAGCTCAAAGCTAGCCTAGCTCCCAGCAGCAGCGGCAACACGCAAACGGCTTACTAATGTAAAGAAAAAAGGATAATGTCGCAATGAGCAACATCTTCTGTCCCACCAGAGTAACCATCGTCCAAAAACCATACCATTTTCAGGCCATCTCGGAGAACTCATCCGACTCCAAGCACGCCATCAACGCCGCGGCCGAGGGCAAGTTCGGCGGAAACGTTGACGTCATCTGTTCGCGAGGCCACTTCAGCTACCTCTACAGCTCGAACCTTTTCTGTGAGGCTGCCAAGGGTGAAGTGACTTGTATTGCCTTCCGACAAAGCATCTGAAGCCCTTCTTTACGACTTGGAAGGGTTGTAAACCAAAGCGAAAACCAAATTAACAATGTTGTATTATTTGTATTTATGCCTTCTGTCCACGTATTTAAGCATCGTAAAAGGCTTCTCCTTGCTTCCGTCAAAAAAGGACGGATGCAGGAGTTTAATAAATGTACTTTGTGTTCACACGGAGAGGCATGCCTCTCACAAAAAGCCGAAATAGAAACACCTTTCGGGTGGCCGCCATCTGGTGACTTCGGCGGTGGCGTAGCGCCTTTTCTATCCATCTGTCGCGAACCACCGGCGTGTGCTTTCTTCTGCGGGGCTCGGCCGTCGACACCAGGAGTCAACTTTGGCATTTTGTCGTCCCTGGAGGCGTCGTCTTCGAAAAAGTGCCCCGACGCTGAAGGAGGAAAAAGGAGGCAAATACCAATTTGCCAATGCATAGCCCCTGTGGCTATGAAGACCGGCTTCTTGGGTCGCGTCGCGCGTTGAAGCGAATCCGAACTGCCACCACCGAAAAAGAGTCTTTTCTCGTCGGCGCTTCTCACAGCGTCGTCGGATGCCCTCAGTAAGAGCCCAAACATCCCCCTCCAGTCGAGCCTTCATGGCCAATGTTGTGGCTTCACTCACGAAACGAACGAAGGAAGGCTTTGTGTCAGTCGGCGGCGGTGGGGCGGCGGAGGCATTTCTCGGTTGCCGGCGTCTTCGTCGTCGTCGCCGTCGGTACCACATGCATGGAAACGGAAGGAAGCGTGTTTCGAAAACTCTGTTCTGTTGGTCGGCGTCGTGGTCGTCGTGCACACGGGGGGTCATCGGGGGCGAGGTGTGAGCCTGAGCCCTGTGTCCGACGGCGGCCATTGATCGATCTGCGACCACGACCACGACCGCCGAATCTGGACATCGATTCGTCAATGTCGGATTAAGGTTTCTTTCCCCTTTTTTGATGATCTTTCATCCAATCTTGCCCAAAATCAAAAAAATATTGCCTACAGTAATCCAAATTGGTATACTGTATTTTCGAAATTTCGACCAATTTTGCATTTTCCCTTCAAAATGCCCATCTTTCGATATTTTGTTGTTTCCCCGGGCCCCAAACTTCCAGAAGCTGTCACCTGGCACTCTCGAAGTTAAAAACTGCCCATCACTCCGCCAGCCCAAGAATTACACGTCGTAGTCGTCGTCAGCATCGGCGTCCATCGGCCCCCAGGTCGATAACAGTTGTCGTTTACGACGGAGGACTCCGACCCAACGCTTATCTCGGAAAAGTTTCCTTCGGCCGAGCCACCACGCCAGCCCCAGGCCGCCGATGCAGGTGTAGTCGAGCTCGACGCGGCTGCCTCATAGTCGTCGAGAGCGATCTCGTCGAACTACCACGGACAGTGAGAGGACCCGCGGCGTCGACCTAACGAGCGCCAGATGTGTTGGGCTTGGTGGACTGGGCTGGATGGAAGATGAACAGCTAGGGGGCTCGCTGACGCCTTCGTCTTGAATGCATCGTCTTCTATTCCGTCTTCTCAGCCGTAAACTGTTGGCTGGTGCGCCCGAATGTGCTTTCTCTTTCCATTTTCGAGGCTTTCCTCGGCTGGCATGTCTTTTTGTAAGTGTGCCCCAGGAAGAAGGGGCTTCGAAAACCTACACGAAGTCGGAAGCCAGCGCGGCTGTGGCGAAGATGAGATAGCCGGCTTCAGGGCTTAGTGATTTCCGTTTCGCTGTCCTCACCCAGCCTGCCCTTTCAGAAGCCTGTCGCTTTGTGGACATTGCCATCTCACGGATTCCGACTTCACTCTCCCTCCATTTTCGAGTGTTCAGAACCGCCCGAAAAACTCGACGCCCTCATCCCAGTGGCCTCGGCTGCAGTCGGAACCGAGGCAGCCCCCAGGAGGACACCCTCAGCAGCCAGAAAACACAAAAAGAGCGCAGAAGACGACGACGACTGCCGCAGTCGCCAGCAGCAGCCCAACATCGTCGACATCTAACGCCACCACCACCGCTGCTGCTGCACTCCCAGGCGAACACAGAACGCACACCATTTTCCAACAACACTGAAGGAGCCGCGCTTGTGTGCAGTTGTCGGGGGCAGCCGCCGCCACTACCGCGCCGCCGGCCTTCGTCGTTGTTCCCCCGGTACTGGACGACGACGACGACTGACTTCGTGTTGCCTCCAACATTCTATTCTGGCGGCAGTACCACCGTGGTCGTTGTCGTGGCATCGTAGCGACGCTGACGACGAAGAAGGCCAGCCGTCAGACACGGGTTTCATGCGCAGTGGCGATGTATTTCGATAAGTTTCAGTGTTCGGGGGTTGTTGGTAGTTGTATTCTGCGATAACGACGACAAGGGTTGTCTGCTTTGACGGGGTCGGTGTCGAAGCTGCCTAGCCGCATCGCTTATCGTGAAGGGGGACCTACATAGTCGCGGGCGCCGCACCTCGAGACTAGCTTGCTTTCATCGGGTTCGCTTCAATGATCACCAGGCCATCAGCAGTTGGGTCGTCTGACTTACATGAGCTGTGTTTACAAAGGGCTTCAAGGGAGAAACTGTGATTCAGGACTTTTTCTGAATTTCAAAATCAGCCTTTTCTAACTTATCGAAATACGCCTAGCCTAGTGCCGATGTCGTTAATCTATCCATCTCTTTCCAACTGATGGCTCTTCGATTCCGTGTCCCTGGCCCTTCCCCTCTCTCGAGAGTGAGCATCACAATTGTCGCGATAGACCCCGCCGCCGCTGCCAGCGCCGAGATAACAGCCAGCCGCCAGCGTGCCAGTCGTGATCTGCGGATCCTGACGGCCCTCGGGCTAAAAGCGAGGACACCGCCGTGATGGCTGTTATCCATCCTGCCGCCGCCGCCAGAAGAGGCGGTCGCTTTGGTTGGCGATGGCGCCCCTGTGAGCAGGAGGGCCCTGAACTGAACTGCGGCCTTCCGCAATCTGGTCCAAGGAAGAAAACCCGCGACGACGAATACGACGACGAAGGAGAGAGCCCCAACATGCGAGACACCAGTACCACAACTACCGCGATGACTGTGAGCAAAGCAGCCCCGAACCGAGGCGAGCTTCAGTGTCAAGTGCGCGCACTGCCCCGGACGGCTGCTTGTTGCGGGGAGCGCCTGGGTCTTCGTGATGGCGGCGGTAGTGGTGGTCATCCCTCGTCATTCCAAAAGCCTGTAACATTTCCCGCTTTCTGTCTTTCCCTTTTTGTAGACGCTCTCAATAGACAAAGCGCCGATTCTCCCGCGAAAACTGAAGCCAATCCGAAGCTATCCTCCTTTCTTGCCCCGATGGCACTAACCCCCTCGATCATGATGACTCAGATGTTGAAAATTGCGATGCTCGTCCCAGGGCGAGCGAGCATCGCAGCCGTAAACCATCTGCTCTCGCAGCCATCGCCGACATCATCATCATCATCGGCCACCAGATAGATCTCGCGTGGTGTGCTCTCTCTTTCTAGTCGGGCTCGCTCTTCTCTTTTTCTTGATTGGAAGATGCGATTCTCGTGGCGTGGCTGTATACTGCGACTACGACGGCCAGATTCCGTTGTGCGTTGTCGAGTTTGTTTATCTCGGATGCGGGCGTCCTTTCGCTTTTTCGCTCGTCCTGAAGTCTATCTCATTGCGTGTGCATCGCGTCGTCGTGATGGTTGTTGTCACCTAGCCAACCATCACAACGCTTGATAGTGACTAATGTAACGTGAGGCCACAACCCAGCTTCTTGTTTTCTATCTCCGTCAACCACCATTAAGCTACTTGCCAATAGCAATCACCAGCTATTGCCCCTGGCGGCACGTAAAGGTGGTTCCAAGGCGCCCACCGTCAGTTGTTTCTAATCCATCTGACCGACGACCGGGAGATAGAGGCTCAGGGCTCCTGCTAATGTATGTCATCGGGCCCTGCGAGCTCGTCGGCATTCTGTTGTGTCGCCGCGGCTCTGTGGCCGAAAGGTGAGGCACGAACGAGGACAGGCGCGCGTGTATTGCGGAGAGCAGCGCGCGGACGACGGCACAACACCCGGAGATCGCGACGAGGAGGAGGACACATCGAACGGCGAAGAGAGGAAGGAGATTCGGACAGCAGCAGCGGAAAACGTTCCATCCACCATCCTTGCACTCGGACGGAGGGTAGCTCTCTCGCTCTTTCTCACTTTTTCGGGTCGTTGTTGTCGAAGGCGCAGGAGGGTCGGAGGACGGAGGAGTGGCGACGACGACAGAGGCCTAAAACTGCGTTCTGGCGCCGCTGCTGTCGGTCGCCGTTGAGTTTTGCCTGGGCGACGACAATGACAACGTTGGGGGTGCTTTTTCTAACTGAATTCTGGCCTAATGCGAGGTTCCAATTGTTGGGGGTCGCGCGATTCTGAAGTTTAGCTAATTTCGATTTGGGAATTGCGCTTTATCGTTGACTTCGTCGACGTCTCGATGCTTTGGAGCGCCTCCACCCCTCTCCGTCATCACCCACTTGAAGCATCTCGCGCGTCGTCGTACCGTCACAAGCTTTCTTGTTGCTGGCGACGCCGCCGAAAGACCCTTCTTCGCTCACCTTGCGTTCGCTCTTCTCTCGGTTCTGTTGTCGAGAGCAAAATCGCGCCCCTGTCCTCCTCCACCACCATCGTCGAGCGAATCGAATCACACAGGTAGCAGCATCGTCGGGATGCATCTCGCTCCGTTATTCCTACACTGAAATCGAATCGATTGGCCTCTGTTGCCTGTGCATCAGCCCCCCGCTCCTCCTAAAACATTGATACGCGTGTTCGGTACTATCTCCCCCTCGGCCCTGGGACCCCCGAGACGACGACGACACTGTCGTTGTCAGCTCACCGCCGGCGGCGCTGCTGCTATCTATCTGGGGAAGGGTTTCATTTTCCGTGTTTACACCAACCACGATCTTGCCCCCTCCTAATCGCCATATTTCGGCCGGTCGCTTCGTGAAATCTGGGACCCGCGTTGTCGGTCCATTTACCGCGCGTTGCCTTTTCGCCAACGACGACCCTTATCAGTTTCTACCCTCTTTGCAGAATCTCAACACTCTACCCCCCACAAAGGACGCAATCGTGGCGTCTTCAAAGAAGTCGTTCGACCACACGATCGTCTCCTATCCCATTGAGCAGAAGCGCACCATCGAAAGCGACTATCTCGAACCCCGCATGAGCGATCGGTCCACCGCGGCGCTCCTGCAATTGTACCAACAGCAACAACAGAGGCAGAACGGAAATCGAAACATGTTTTTGGATTCGGTGAGTCTTAATTTTATAATTTAATATTTCTATTTACAACTGGGAAGGTGTAACTGTCCTTCTGGGAGCGATTGGGATAGAACTCTTCGAGGGGTTAGTCAATTTTGGATGCTTTTTTAAACTGAAAGCAAGCACGAGCGGAACGCGTCTATTTGCACTTGGCCGCCTCTTGTAATCGGGAAAAAACGGAACGCCGCTTCCGGTGAACCCTCCGCGCGGGATCGATGATCATTCTACGCGACTTGGGCGATAATAATCTCAGATTTTGCGGGCGATCTGGGCACATTTTGGGAGAGAATAGCGGCTTTGAAATGCGATGCTTTTCCGCTGCGTCGAAAAAGCAAAAGATAGGGACACGGGTCTCGCCACGAATTATGGGTCGCCCAGGAGCGTCAGATTTTTGGGATTCTCTGGATCCTGTTCCGCGCCTTTGTGGGCTTCCTGCCTTCTGAATCTGAACCTATGTCGACGGCGAATGGGTTCCAACTCTTTCGAAGCAGATCGCGACCCCGTCCAGTGATATCTAGTGGGAGGAAAGTGACGCCACTCGCAGCGAAGAAGCCATGTCGGGTTGTCGTTTGGAATAGGGATAAGAATCACTCTTTGCAGCAGCTCACCAACGGCAACGCAGTCCAGTTCGCCTCGAATACGGGCAATGGTGGCACTTGGCAGAAGAACGGCGCCGCCTCCAGCAGTAATGGCGTCATCAACGGGTACTCGCTGATGGGCGGCTTCGCCAATGGCACCTCTGGGTTGATCCCATTCAAGTGCAGCGAGTGCAGTTTGACGAAGAATAGCTGCGATGAACTCGAGATCCACATCAAGACGGAGCATTTGAATTGGTTGCCGTTTCGGTGTCTGAAGTGCGGAGCCAATCGGGCGTCTGATACCCAGATTCGGGAGCACATGTTTTCGGCGCATAAGAATGATAAGACTGTGGTATGTTTTTGATTTTGGGTGTTTTGGGCATGTTTGAAGTTTGTCTTTTCAGAACCAGTCCAACTTCGGCTACGTCGACAATCAAGCCGCCAAACGCGAACTCCAAAGCATGCTCGATCGCGCCCTCACTGAAGCCGCCACAGCCATCGCCAAGCGCAGTGGAGCCGTCGCGGCCAAGGCCCTTCCGAATGCCGTGGCATCCGTTTCCGCGCCCCATGTCAACAACCCGCCTCCACTCAAGCGCCCGAGACTCGTTGATCCAGAGCCTGTCCCCTCCCCGCCTGCTCGTGCCGTCCCGACTGTCACAGTGTTACCCCGATCGACGACAGATGACATCCTGGCCCAGATTACTGGTGGCCTTCCGGCCGCTTCAGATCCCGCCACTGAAGGCTTGTCATCCATCACAGAAGGCGGCGAGGACGTTGACGACTTTACTGCTAACCAGCTCAGCGCCTTCTTTGGCAATGGCAGCGTCAATGAAAGCGCTTTCGACGATTACAACGAGTCCTACGTGTCTGGCGGTGCCGGTGTCGTCGATACTGACAGCAGTCTGCTTGAAAACATCACAGCTCTGTTCGGCAATGGCGATCTCTCCACCAACAAGGTCGAACCCAGCCCGTCTGGAAAGGTCTTCAAGACCCGAGCTCCTCGTGGCAGCCGTCCGGTGACCTGTATCTCAAAGAAGCGCGTACTCGGTGAATGCTCTCGGTGCCAGAAGCCGGTGACTGCCGGAGCTAGACAGATGCACATGTTCTACCATTTGGGCAAGGATTACAATGTAAGTTGACGCTCTTTTTGCCTTCTAAACCAGTCCTTATGAACCTCTTTTCCAGACCTACCGCTTCAAGTGCAAGTTCGATGAATGCGACGTCGAACACTACCGCAAAGATCAAATGGAAAACCATCAATCGAAGATGCACGGCGGCATCGATGCCTCCATGATGGAGGACCGATCGGCCGAGCTTGCCGACATGGTCCAACAGCTGTCCCTGGAGCTCCTCGGAACGGTGGGAAACACGCCGGGCCCGTCTGCTGAGCGCGCCCAAATCCTGTACGATCAACAGCAACGGGAAGCAGCCGAGGCCCAGACCAAGAAGAAGCGCCGTGGCGGTCCCGCCTCCGTCCCATCTCCTCCGGCGCCCAGCTCGCCGTCGACTTCCACCAACACGAACAACTCGCCGCCGAGAATGGGAGGCAAACTTTCTCCGGGGTTTGTCAAGCCTGAGAACCAAAAAAACGAGGAATTCATCAAGTGCAATGTGTGCGACAAGACGCACCAAAAACGGGTCCGTGGCTTCCATCTCCTCTGGCATCTGAGCAATGATTACGGTATCGTCCGGTACGTCTGCAAGCAGTGCGACTACAAGCACGAACGCCCGCAATCCGTCGCGACCCACGGCCGACGCGAACACAACGATGCCAACTGTTGCGAGGATTCGCTCTGGCGCTACAAGGATCAAGTCAGCGAGATCTCAATGAAGTGCTACGGCGTCGATCAGTCGTTCAACAAGGACGTGTTCAAGCAGCCCAAGGTTGAGGACTTGTTGCTGTTGAACGAGAATGAGGAAGACGGTGAACTCGATGAGAACCAGTTGAATGGTAGCGGCGTAGAAGATGAAGAGGAAGCGACGCCAACCAAAATTAAGGTAATTTTTGGCAATTTTCTTGAATTCTGAGCTAATTTCGTTCATTTCCAGTCCGAATCCCGATCATCCTACAAACCCGAAGCATCAGAATCTCAAGGTAAGCAATTTTTACCTTACCTTTAACCGAAAAACCGCAAAATTTTCCAAAAGCCAAATCGTTTTTGCCTTTTTTGCTTCCAAAACTTTACTAGCTTTTTAATGAAAGTTTTTTTGGTTCCATGGTGGTGGCTTTTTTCGTTTGTCTTTCAAAAACCTTCAAAAAATCCAAAAGTCGATCGGTAATTGTAATTTTGCCCATGTAAATCTGTTTTGTAACTACGGTACAGTTCGTAAACTTATTGATGGTGGTGGTAGTGCTTTCGTTTTTTCTTTCTCTTCACCTCTTTGCAATTTAACAACAGCCCCAGCTTCAAACATTCCCAAAAGGATCAAACCAAACAACGACAGTAATTACGGCACCCTAAATTCTAAATTAAACTCCAACCAAAATTCAAATCAATCAATTTATCGGCAAAAGTAGCATTAACACTCACAACTCTTCTTGAAATTTGCTAAATTTGGCCTTTCTTTTTTAGTTTTCTGAACCGCTTCTTCCTTCTCAGTTTGCCCTCACAACGCGCTGCCTTGCCGGCCTCATATGCAGCTTATTCTTTGCAAAAGGGAGTCCTTCAAGTCACACAAGTGTCAAGCCTTTTTATCTTCACAAATTGCTCACAGTTTTTCTGGTTTTTAAAAAGATTGCCTTTTTTGTTGTTAATATATCAGAGTTGATTAAATTTCTTGAAAGCTTTTTGTACAAACTTAGTTCAAAATACCGATTTATGTTGGGCCGTAATTATATCTGGTCGTTTGCTTTTGGTTATCTGTATTATTGCTCAAACGTTTTTTGCTTTATTTATATAAGTTCACATAAACTAATTGACATTATGCTATGCTTTTGGTGGTTGGGTGTTAGGAAAGATAGTGGTGAGGAGCGAAACTGAAGGAAGGTCATTTGAAGGCACGGCATCAGCGTCATGGGCAGCAAAGAAAAAGTCGAAACGCCCGTTTGGCTCACGGAAACCCAAATCTCGCGCACAGAAGGAGCAGATGGCCAAGCTCCGTGATGTTTCGATGGTACTGGGTGGTGCGGCGTATCTGAAGCGCAGGACGGTGGACATTTGCCAGGCTACGCATTGTAATGTGAGTTTATGACCTTTTTTGGAAGTTTCGTAAGGGTGGTTTTGTAGATCTGCGGCGCCGAGACGAACCAACGCCTGCCCCATCACGCCTACACCCACATTGATGGCAATCTGTTCCATTGCCCGATCTGTCAGACTGGAGGCTCTTCTCGGGACCATGTCCAACGGCATTTGAAGGAGTTCCACAACTCCACCCAGTCGCCTATTGATAACCGACTCCGCTATGCTAAAGAGATCAAGGAAGCCATCCGGAAGTGCTACCCTCAGCATTTCGTTGACGCCCCGATCCCTACTGTTGCTGTTATCGAGCGCCTGAAGCGCAGTCTCGGCCCTGAGGGCTCTGTCCACGCCGGTCTTGACACCTTGGACATGGACACGACCTTTGACTCCACCGCAGATCCCGAAGACAACCAAGCTTCCGACGCCGAGGGTGAAGCTGAAGATGAACCCATGGACACCCACCAACAAGAAGACCATGAAGGTTCGCCGCAAGAAGACGCCGGCTACAGTAACAGTGCCACCGATGAAGCCCTCGAGGCTGAAATCGACTAAATTTTATTTGATATACACTTTTTGATACTCCATTTTTATCTTTTCTACTCACACGTGTTGGCGATCTTGGACTTTCGCCGCCTTTTGGTTGTTTTGCTTTACTTTTTTCCTACTTGCAGTTTTCAAAATTTGAAAATCTGTAATCACTTCTTTTATACTTTTTGTTGTACCATCGCCAAGGATGCTATTTATACATTTTTATTCGTTTTACTAGTGTACAGTAATCTTAATAAAAGGCACATGGTAAAAACTTGGAAAAAAGTGCCTCAGGGCTTGGAAATCCTCAAATTATCAATGACAATCAGACTCATGGGGGCGACAGACGTGAGACACTCGATGAAATGCTTGATGTCACAGCAGGTGAAGCCCTTTCGAACGCCGTCTTCGATGTCTACGACGACGTAGGCCCGTTTGTGGGCGTCTGGCTTCGTGGTGGTCGAGGAGAGGCAGCGCTGATAGTCGAAGGCCCAATAGACGCCGGTTTCGGTGGACTTGCCCCAGGTTCGGAGGTTGGCGTACTTTGCCGAATCGGTGTCATCGTAATAGGCGACTGATAGCGCGGCTGTCCGGATGTACTTGGGCCTCATTAGTGGGAAGAAATAGCGTTTGATGACGAGTAGGTCTTCGGAGAGGCGGACATAATCGTCTTCGTAGATGACGTTTTCGGGGTTGGAGCGGAGAAATGCTGTAGTCATTGCAATTAGCGGCGATATGGAATACTTTTTGGCGACAAAATAATATTGTAACACAGCAAATACACTTTTAAATTCAAAAATCAACAAATTACAGCCTCCAAAAGACGCCTGACCAGAATTAAGGGTTCAGATAGCCGACTTGATGTTCGCCTAATCCGCTGAAAACGGCACCCCTCATCCATTAGACCACGCGCTTATATCCCCATCCTGACTCCCCGCCATGGCCGGATTAAGCCCTCCTCTAAAGTACCTCCCCCAACAGAGACGCTACGGAAATGGCTTCTTTTCCGGGGAAAGTGCCGAGAATGACCTGTTTCCGGATGCAGCGGCCATATTATGGATGGAGCTTATGGTCAACATTCAGGAAGCTACTTTTTTCAAACACCTTTCAAGGACCACGAAGCTAAAACGAACGTCAAGCGCCTTGCTAACAGCAATTAATTCACGTGCACGCAAGTTCCAGAAGTCCGGAAGCAAGTTTTTCGTTGCTGTAAGAGGATTCTGGGTATCATTGATGTTGTTTAGTCTGTCTCAATTTTTGCTCTACTTTGGAAGAAACAAAATAGAATCCGATTAAGATTTGGTGAATAATTCTTGAGAAAACAAGCGGAAAATAAGTAATTTATGGCTTCTGGGAGTTATTTTTGGTAGTGGTTAATGGAAAAAACAAAAGTTGGTATCAAAAATAGTTTAACGAAATTGGAAAAAATATTAGCCCGATGCGGGGCTCGAACCCGCGACAGCCAGATTAAGAGTCTGGTGCTCTACCGACTGAGCTAACCAGGCTGGTGTTGATGTAATTGCTGATTATGATGGGGTTCTACACGACTTCCACGTGTCAGAATAAGTTTTATAAAAAACGCTGGCGAAACTGGTTGAAAGTTGATAAATTATAACTTTTGATAAATCTTAACCAGTGATAACCAACACTGCAAGTCTGCATGAAACCCACGCCCAAAAATAAGCCCTGCAAAACATGACATCATGGCATCCCAGTCACTTTATTCTAATCTTTTGTGATGTCAGTTATGTTCCCGGTGGTTTCCCGTACGTCGTAAGCTGTGCATCGGCGACTTTGATCTTGGCATTGGGGAACTTGGGCCGGAAGACCTTGAAGGAGCACTGCAGCTCTTTGTTCACGATCATGACTGCGGCGGCATTGTCGAATTGGCCGCAGTAATGGGGCGCCGAGAAGATGGTGACGAGTTTGCGGTTGTTGAAGAACTCATAGCCGTCCTGGACGACCTGATGCGCACGACAGATTAGGTCGATATTGAACTTGGAGCACACGGCATTGACGACTTTAGGCCCGAACGTGCACGAAACGCCTCGAATCGAGAACTTAAATTCGTCAGTCGTGTGATCAGGGTCTGCCCAGAGGAGGTCCAGGGGGAGAGAGGGGTTTGGCGGGTCCTAAAAGGCTGTCATAAGGCTAATAGTGGAAAGTGTGAAGCTTACAGGCAGAGGTCTGACCAAATCCTTCAACACTTTCAACGAGTCACCCTTGTACAAATCTGGCGAGAGGCCTCCGTGCATACACAGAATACGATCCCCGATGAGCGCCGACAAAGGCATACAGTTGAAAACGTCCTGGAAGGTGTGGTACATTCTGGGGGACTTGTATCGACGGTTTAGTTCTTCGTAGAAACCGTAAATACGGTTGACTAATTGGGTTTCGTGGTTTCCGCGGAGCAGGAAGAAGTTGTTTGGGTATTTTATCTGCAATTTTGGGTCTCACAACGAAAATTCGGCGTTTTGTTTCACCTTGAAAGCAAACAACATCAAAATAACCTCCAAGTTCATCCGTCCCCGATCAATATAGTCGCCCAAAAACAAGTAATTAGTAGTATTCGGAAATCCAGCCTTGCCAAAGATGCGTAACAAATCGGTCAATTGTCCGTGAATGTCCCCACAAACTGCCAAGGGCGGATCCAGCTCCAACATCATTGGCTGCTCCATGAATATTTCCTTCACACCGATCAGCAAGTCCATGATGTCTTGCTCACTGATGGATGTACTGATGCCAGAATTAGGCTTCCCGATGGCCATTATGTTGTCGATGAAGCGGTCAATGTCGATTTTCCCACCACCGATTTGGGAATTTGTCGGAGCGGATAAGGACCGTGCTACCGAGGATACGGTGGGAGCTGTCTTGGCCATGGACGTCGTGCCGACGCCTGCCACGACGGAGAGGGTGGCTGGAGGGGCCGTCGTTGGGCCCGTTGGCATCACGGTCTTGCCTGCATTGCCGGAGATGGTCGTGGGCGCGACGATGGTCTTCTGGATCACCGACTTGTTCAACATGTTGAGCGTCGATGCGCCGACGAGGGGCGAGAAGGACACGGGTATCGGGTCAGTCGGGCACGGCCGGAGTGGGTCCCGCGGGAAGGAAGGGTCTACCTTTTTCGATTTTGGGATCGAATTTTGTTAATTTGCATGTTTTGATTGGTAGCTACAGTAATTTGAGGCCAGTTGGAACTTGTTTTGCAATTTTGGTTCAAAAAATAAAACCATCAATTTTAAAACTGTGATTAAAAACTAAAAAAATTAAGGAGTTTTACCTGTAGTCGTTGAAAAAGTTAAAATGTCCCCCAACCCCACCTGACCACCCCCGCATTCCACAGCACTGGTCACTCAAACCAGCAGCTGTTCGTCCCAAAGGTCATCATCAACCACCACCGTTGCCATCGGCATTTCCGAATGATCAAAAAAACAAAAGAACAGAACACCCGAGGCAAGCAGCCTCTAGCCCGTCCCATCGGAGCCTCCTTAGTCATCGATCGCCGTTCGCAATCGACTGCCTAGCTGACTGACCTACCCTCGCCCCGCAACACATTGTTGACCACTTCCTGCCACACCACAAGTACGTCTTACTCTTAAAATTCTCTCGACACCATGAAAAAGCTTGCTGTAAGTTCTATTCGAATCCGGGATCACCCTTAACTTTGTCATTTCAGTTACCAGACTCCCGTTTCCGCGTCAATGATAAACTCGCCACCTTATCACTGCCATCCCACATTATCGCTTACAAAGCAACAGTTGATGTTGATTCATCAAAAGAAAATGTGCTTGTTTGGAGACTACGGGTAAGACAAACATGTCAATAGCCTTTGTTATCCATCAATTTTTCAGAAACCATCGGACTCCGAACTTTCGACAATCACAAAAACATCAGAATCCACTCAATTCCTTAAAGTCACAGAAACATTCGTCAAAGACAATGCTCACTTTTTCGTTACAGACGCCCCATCCGCTGGAACCCTCTATGACTACGTTCAGAAACACGGCCCGCTTTCAGAGGCCGCCATCAGGTCAATCATGAATCAGCTTCTGGCTACCTGCGACTTCTTGCAGCGGAAACGGATGGCACACCTGTGTTTTGAATTGGACAACATTTTTGTCAGAGAAGTCGCAGAATCCGATGGCACTTCAAACCTGGAAGTGAAAGTTAGCCAATTTGGTTTACTCCAACATGATTGTCGATTCTGTGGAGAAGAATCGAGTCTCAAAAATGGTGACGACAGCTTCTTTACGACTGATTACTGCAAACATATTCGTGATTTGAGTCTTTCGCTGATATCAGTCCAATTGGGACTGTTAAAAGGCTCCGGAAATCGGAAAAAGTTGCTTCTAGCCCCATCGGAAGTGGCTCAAGATGAGTATCGCCGGGAATCTGAAGCGCTATTGAATGAGCTGATGTTGAAAGCATTTTGTGGCAATGCGGAATACAGTGTTGACGGTAACCTTAGGCCCCTTTTTAGCCAAATGTATAGTGTTTTGATTTCAGCCGACATAAAATTCCCCTTCAAATCCCTGCTCGCCTTTAAACACCACCACTTCTCGCCCCGAAGCATGTCCCCATCATCCCTGACTTCAGAAGACGAAAATGAGCACTTTTCCGTCGCCAGTGAACCACCAGCAACTACTCAGAAAATCGCGCCACCACAAACTTCTCAACTTGGGTCGCCATTCCAACGAGCCCCTTCTGAAGTTGTTTACCAATCACGAACGCCTTCAAGAACTTCTAAAAATGGTGTAAATCGGTCTGCTGCAAGCTTACGATCAGCGAAATCGACGAAATCACTGAAATCATTGAAGTCTGCGCGGACTTCGAAAAATTCGGCCAAAAGTACAGCAGCGGCTAATGGAACGCGTTGGCCACTTCCAAATTGGCCATCAACAGGGCAAAGGGTAGCAAGGGTTACTGAATACGGGCGATTTATCTATGAAACTTCTGGAAAGGCTATTTTTGAGTTCACTAATGGCACTGGGATTGTTCATGGAGTTTGTGAGATTGTAAAATTGGCAGGTGGTAAACAAAAGGTGCGTTTTAGACTGTCTTTTTCGTTTTTTAAGACCACCAACGACGCGACATTTTTCCAACAGCGACATTAATCAATAGAACATCGATTGAAAGATAAAAAATGTATTTTTTCTAGGTCCGCGTCTTCAAAGTCCCCAAAAAGTGTCCTCTACCGCCAGCCAACGCCGATTTCGTCAAACGCTCCGACACCCCCGAAAAGGAATTCGACAGTGCCGCCAAACTTGATTGCACTGCCATCTGCCTATATCACATGGTCTGTAATGACGTCGAAGCGTACTTATCTCATACCCCCGCCTGGCTATTACGATCACCGTTCGCACTACCAAGTCTCGTTGGCATTATTATGCATAATGGCGATGTTCATTTGACGTTTGCTGATTCTGGTAAGCCTTTTTCGTCATAATTTGATCATGTCATAACCGAATCCGGTTTAGGCTCAATCTACTACCGCCGCCATGACAGCACCGAGATCACCCCTAAAAATGGAGGCCCTCCGCTCGGCGACGAACAAATTGAAGTCTTTGAAGCGGTTTCGCTGCTTCTTGAAGCCCATCACGCAGCCTGGACGGCCTATCCCTTCATTCGAAGTCTCAAAACCGATCTCGCGTGTCATTTATCGATGCCCACCCCGATTTTTTCGATCAATCCGTCATACATTGTCGTTCCGCCGCCGCCCCAACAAGTCCATTATAACAGCGATGAGCTTTATCGCGAAAGTTTGGAGGAGTTTAATCGGACTGCGGGTGTTTTCGCCTATGGCAATTCAATTCCTTCAACGAGTGAAATTTCGTCGGAGAATTAAGTTGTAACATCTTGTCATAACAAAATGAATAAAGAAAGCGATAAAGTTTATTGATTGACAGTAATTCTGACGTAAAGATGCTAATAACCTTCAACTATGGAACAAAACCCTTCAGAGCATAACCCTTTTCTGAAGTACTGTAAAAATCTCCCCGACAAGGCTGTTCTGTCCATCGGCGGCCTTCGAGAAGAACGCACTACCGTTGTCGGAGCCTCACGGCCATACGCCCCGCGGCCCGAGTTCGGTATCGACTCGGACACTCACACATGACCAGCGGCTCTCTAGGCCTCTTCGCGATGACCTGGAGACGGACGGCGCCGACGCACGGAACGCCCTTCTGCGTGTGGCATCGCATAAAAGCGGACTAGCAAGGCAGGAAAGCTATCTCATCGGGCCTCGAGCCGCAGCAGTGCCATAGCAAGCAAAAGCAAGCAATTTGGTAACCACTGTAGTTCGGGGCTGTTGGTCATCCGCCTACGCAGTGTCGTGGCCGTCTTCTTCTGCGCAGTGGACACTGGTCAGGCGACATTCATTCGGGTAGTAGTTTTATGCATGTATCGACGGGCTTTTCGTTTTGTCGCATTCTAAGCTTGACGTATATATGCGGACAAGCTTTTTAGTTGTTAGCTTTTTGGTTCTTTTTACTTTTTTCTTTATTTGCCTTCCTTTTTTCTTTTCGTTGCAGAACCGCATTTAATAACAACGTTCTGCACTTGTGACGTGTTCCATACCTCGTGCAAACCTCAAAAACCTGCTAAGGGTTTATTGTTTTGCATTTAAAAAGACCAAAATATGTTTTAGTAGTGTTTTGTGCCTTTCTAAGTCGTGATTAACTTTTGTATTCTTGTTTTGAAAACCTGTTATAACTTTTCATCTATTCCAGAATCAAACCAACTTCTTAACTAGCTTCAACATGTTCTCCAACTTGCCGTCGCAGTCCGCCGAAAAGACCAAGATCGTCTCTAAGGTCTTCTACAAGCGCTTCATCGAGTACCGCACTCTTTTCGAAGTTAAGGGCGACCGCGTTATCGAAGCCATTGATAACACGACCTATATGCCCGCGACAGTTGGCATCCGACCTCTGCCGGAAGGTTTTGACGAGAAGCTCGCCATGCAGTACGCGTTCGATCACCCTCAGCTCGCACGTCTTCTTGATGTCGTCGTTGACCGTGATGCTCACTTATATTTCAACGTCAGCGAAAACTTTAAATGTTACACAATTAATGGTTATTTGAAGCATTTTGTCGATAGCGATGTTAAGCTTAAGTACAGTCTTTGGCTTGTCATGAACAAGGTTACCAAGCTCTTCCGTGACTTGTATTCGGCTGGTTACGGCATGGAGTCGCTTCCTATGGAAGCCATCATGCTCACTGTTGGTGAAGACGGTTTCCTCCAGGATGTCGTAAGTTTACAGTTTCTATCAAGTTTCAAAGTTCTAGTTCGATTTTTATAGAAAATTCGTCGCAACTTGTTGAACAGGGTGCCTAATCTTCCCGCCTCCATGCAGAATCTGTACAAGATCGCCAAGTTCTTCTATGGTGATGATGACAGCGAGTGGAAGCTGAAGAACAGTGAAAAGCCGTTCTTCAACCTTCTGAAGAACTACACGTCCAAGATCACACTGCAAGAACTTTGCGATAGTGAATACATCAAGACCGTTCGTGCCAAGAAGGAAGAAGAACCGAAGACGGAAGGCAGTGCCGAGTGGGACGTTCTTGAGAAGGACGATCTTAATGTGTCCGACGTCAGCTCTGATGAGAACGACTTCTCTGATGTCGAGGAAGAGAAGGCCGTCGAAGAAGAAGCTAAGAGTACCTACTCCTTCGGTTCTGAAGACTTGGAAGCGATCTCATCGCAGTCTGACTCGTCGTCGGTGACTGGCAGCGACATTGAGGTTGTCGATGCGGAGGATGAAGACACCCAGTCGGTGACTACTGCCATTGAGCCCGAGGCTGTCGAGACCGCTGAAGTTAAGGTTGAGACTGAAAACGTCGCTGCCGTCGCTGACGAGCTGATCGACTTTTCGCCTGCCTCTTCTGACAGTGAGGACTCGTACCAGTACTGTGAGAGCGAAAACGACTCTGAGTTTGATGCCGAGTCTGTTGCCACCGCTATCGAGCCCGAGGACGACGCCATGTCGACCGTCACTGCCGTCGAGCCTGAAGAAGAGGTCGAGTCGACTGAAGCTGCCGTCCAGACCGATGACGATGCCATGTCGACCGTCACTGCCATCGAGCACGAAGACGAGGAAGTCAAGCCTGTTGAAACCGCTGCCGAGCCTGAATACGATAGCATGTCTACCGTCACTGCCGTCGAACCCGAAGACGATGCCAAGTCCGTTGCCACTGCTGTTGAGCCTGAAGACATTGCCAACGTGGATGAAGTTGAAGTCGAAGAGGAAGAGGAAGAAGAACTGTCCTCGGAAGACGACAGCGACTACACCTATGATGATGAGGACGATTCTGTCAGCACTGACTTCGACGAAGCCGACTACTATAGCGACTGCTATTCGGAGAATGAAGCCGTTGAAGAAATCGTGGAAGAAGTTGAGGAAGTTGAGCAACCTGTCAACCCCATCTACCAGCCAGTCCACCGATCTGCCAGCCCCGAAGCGTCTCTTCCTGAAGGCACCTCCACCGCCGAAAAGGCGGCCACCCCAGAGCCGGCTCAACCCGAAGCCGTCCCCGTGGCTGCCGAGCCCGCTCAACCTGAAGCCGTCCCCGTGGCTGCCGAGCCAGTGCCAATTGAAGTCGATACTACCGTCAACTCCGCCCAAGAAGACGTTCCGGCTGAAGCGTCTCCCATCCCCACGCCGGTTCAAAACGTTCCCAGCATCTGGTTGGCCGAAACCAAGGTCGCCGAAACGCCGGTTGAGAAGAAGATTGACGATGCTCATCAACGAATGCTCAACTACCATGAAGCCCTCTACAAATCAAACCCCCATTGTTGGCTCAATACTATGATTGAGCATGCTGAAAACAACCGTGCCGGTGTCGATGTCGATATGGTTACGGAGGCGTTGATGCGCCTCACCACCGACAAGAAGGAAGCTGAGCGCGTTGAGGTGTCTGTCGCCACTGCCGTAGAAGCCGAGGATGATGACAACTGCTCGGTGGCTACTGCTGAAGAAGCTCATGAGGACGTCGTTGAGGATGTCGAAGAAGCTGAAGAGGAAGTCATCGAGACCTCTTTTGAGGAGGAGGAAGAAGTTGTTAAGGTGGCTAAGCCCATCGTCGAAACCACTGAAGCCCACATTGATGAAGCCATTAACGCCGTCGTTGAAGCGTACAAGACCCCTGTCGTCGAAGCCACTGAGGTTGAAGCTACCGAGGCCGTCGTTAAACCTACCGAGGCCGTCGTTGAACCTACCGAGGCCGTCGTCGAAGTTACTGAAGCCCAAGTCGTCGTCGAAGCCGAAACCCCTGCCGCCAAGGAAGAAGTCACTTACGGTTCGGCCAACATCGTCACCGTCAAGGATTTCATCAGCCTCGAAGACCCCCAGGAAGGCATGAACAACTTCGGCTACACCGTCAAGAACATCAGCAGCGTTCGTCCTATCGGCAAAATCGAAACCAGCTATGGCACGATCATCACCATGAGCGAGTACGTCACTTTCTTCGAGTTGAAGAACTTCGACCAAACAATTGCCATCAACTACGTTTTGCCGAAACAACACGCAGTTGATTGCATCGGATTCAATGGCACTATCTACTCCAAGTACACCGATCTTCCCTGCTACGTCGCCGACGCCCTCGCCACTGCTCGTTGTGCCATCCATGAGATCTACTACAAGGAGCACATCCTCACCGTCGACATGGGCTTCATTGGTGCCACCTTCGCTGTTCGTCGCGATAGCGTCGTCCAGATGACCTCCGCAGCCAACGGCACCTTCTCCTTCTACCCGCTCCAGCTTTCCTCATGGCAGAAGAAGATCTTCGACGAGCCTTCGTACGCTGTCGCTCTCAAGATGCTCCTCATGACTCCCATCAATCCCTACAAGGTCACCAAGATTGTCATCAACTAATTTTGGAAAATAATTGAGTCGATATCTACCTCATTAAAGTTATACATACCTCATTTTTGTTACATTTGTACAGGTTTTTCTTGACATTTGACAATGTACTTTTGTTGTTTTGAGTTGGTTTTTGGAAAGTTTTGTGTAAATAAACAAAATTCTTAGATAGTTAGATAAACATAAAACACGTTTGGTTTTCTTAAAATTAAAGCTACATACGTGATTCAAGCAACTTCCGTCCGGACTAGAATCTAAAAACTACAATAATGGTTCTTACACATAATTTTGTGTAGTCATCGTCAGTATTGTGGTTTTATATTTTATTATACATGCGTTCAAAGTTTCACAAGTTCACAAATATAAACCCTGTAATCTTGACACTTTAGAAACGGTCAATTTGAAATTTTGTTATCTTTCAAAAATCACTTTTGGCTGCCATTACATATTCACAGCGATGCACATGCAGTGTTTTACGGCGTAGAACGTAGGGTACTTTTTTCCAAATGACTAACAAAAACACCGAATTTAACCCAATATTAGTCAAGAATTTCCCACCCAGCTTAGCGAGCATACATTTTCTTAATTCTTTTGAACTTTCATTTTCCCATCAACTTTTATGTGTAATTATCGCCGCTAACGTTGCAACAACACATACTACTCTTAACTAGATTACTTTTATAATCGCCCATGATTCGATATATACAAATAAACCACAAACCACGATCTAACACGTGTATTTTTTCACTGTTTACACTATAACATTACTTTACCTTGTAACGTACATAATCAAGTAACTTTTGATAGCCTAGTAAAGCAGTTTCCATAAAAATTTAATGTCAAGCTGTTCTTTACCGTCTATATTTTGAGACTTTTTGACGGGTTTCAGTCAGTTGTTATGATTTCAGACATGGATTTCGACTCGTATTTGTGGCCCGCCGTGCCTGCCATCACACTTATGTTAATTATATATTTGTTTGGATTGTTTGGAAACATTATGGTTGTGTTGACAACTTTTCGGAGTAAAACACTTTCAACAACTTGCAATGTTTTAATAGCTTTCGAAAGCATAGCATCGACTATTCATGTGACGGCGCATTGGTATCTCGGGTATTTGATCTATTCTGGAGTTAATGATGTGCCGTTGACACGATGTGCGATTGTAATGACGATTCCGATAGTTGGGTTGTGTTCGGGTAATGTGTTTGTGATGATGACAGCGGTGGATCGGGTGTTTATGGTGATCGCGCCGATACGGTGAGTGTTTTTGTTAGATTGAAATGTTTTAGAAAATAGAAAATACATCCACATGCGTACCTTTGGGGTGCTGAAATACTTGAATTTAATTAGGGGTCTTTGTAATTACATTTACAAAAGATCATATGCAATGACATTCAAATGAAAACTTGATAATAACGTTCTATGGCACAATTACGACTTCAAAGAACGCTTTTCTTATTTAAAATGAATGTAGCCTACTTAAAATTTTACGACACGCGGAAGTTTGGGTACGCCAAACTGTGTTTTAGTATGGTTCCTTAACACACTAATCATTTATGAAACGTGCCTTTACTATGCTTGAAACGTTTTAAGTTATATTTTAGGTATCAAACTATGAATAAAACATTCTACATCGTCTCATGCTGCTTATTAGGCCTTGCTTTTGCTGCCTACATTCTTGTAGTGTCGCACATGAATGCGGCAAACTCGCCCAATGTGTAAGTTCGTCCGTTCACATTCCCATTTCGTGAACTTACAAAGATCCCTTCCAGAAATGTCGTCTGTATTATCGTAGAAGCAATGCATGGAACACCTTATAGCATTTATTCCAGCATTTCAATGACTATTATGTTTTTTACCTTCGGCTGTTATGTCGTAATTTTTATTATTCTAAAGCTGCAAAACAGAAAAGTCGACAAATTCTTTAAGCCGTTGATCATCATGATTTCGATTGTTTTCTTTTCATGGTTGCTTACTGCCGTCTCCATGATGATCGCTGCATCGACGAATAACGGAACTATAATGTTTTACACACCGCTATATGTCGGTATTACGGTTAATATTTCTTGTGCAAGCAACTTTTATGTTTTGTATTTTATGAGTGGCGAGTATCGCCAGCACTTCAAAAGTTTGCTTTACAAGATGAGCGGCATAAAGCCAAACACGACTACAGTCAGTGTGATGTCTGTTTCTCATACAAATAAGACAAATAAAAGCTCTGCAAGGTCTTGAAAATAAAAATGGTTTTTCGTTTATCGAAACTACTTTTACAATAAAAATTACAAGATCCTGAGAACTGGCGTCAATCATGGGATGATTTCAAGTCGTTTTAAGTTTGCCATGTAAGGTATACAATACTCCATTCTGTTTTGGCAACCGACGTTGTATATAAAAAGGGTAACAAGCCATTGAATTATGAATCACGCAAAGAATTTATTTTTGTCCCTGTTTTGAACTTTCGGGTTCAGACTTTTCATTCGCCCTGTAATTTATAGCACTGTTTTTCGTGTTATGCTCTACAAAAGCTAATAAACAAGGTGTCTACAATCTGGAAAAAGCAAAATGGTATCACAGGAACAAGCGAGGCACAATTAAAGTGGGGCTGTGACGGTAGTCGGTTCTCAATTAGAGCACCGAAACGAAAACTACAAAAGAATGTCTAGTGTTAACTAGCGTCAACAGTTACGAACTGGTCTTAATGAATTCTCTTTTGGTTATCATGTTACTGGTCAGGCTAAATGCAACCTTGAAGTGGGTCGCGCATTATCGCGATTTGTTTTATTGTTTTTATCGTAGTGATTTGACATGTCAAAATTTTTAACATCACAAAAATAAAGTTTTTTAATTTCAGCAATGGATTTCGACGCATATCTTTGGGCGGCTGTTCCAGCCATCACTCTAATGTTAATTATTTATCTACTTGGATTCTTTGGCAACGTTATGGTGGTCTGGGCAACATTCCGAAGTAAAAGTTTATCCAGTACGTGCAATTATTTGATTGCATTTGAAAGTATAGCTTCAACGGTTCATGTAACCGCTCATTGGTATTTGGGATACTTGATTTATACCGGAATCAATGCCGTGCCACTTCAACGCTGCACATATGTTATGACGGTTCCGATTGTCGGGCTCTGTGTTGGCAACGTATTTGTGTTGATGATTGCACTTGATCGACTGGCTATGGTCATTGCGCCAATGCAGTAAGAGCCATATTTTTCTCATAATAATGAAAAAGTTTATCTTGTATTTCAGGTATCGCAGAGTCAACAAAACCTCTTACCTGATTTTAAGCTGCTTGCTCGGATTTGCTTATGCTCTTTACACGCTTCTCCTTTCATATTTTAACGCATCAAGCTTTCCAAATATGTAAGTACTTTACAAGTTTAACAAGTTATTTACACAAAATAGTCTGAACTACAACAATTGTCCACATTTCAGGAAAGTTATTTGCATTATAGTCGAAGCAATGCACGGAAGACCGTTTTCTATTTACTCAGCGATATCCTTAATCATGAACATAATCACGTTCGGTTGTTATTTAGTTATCATAGCAGTATTGAAGTTGAAAAACCAAAAAGCAGACAAATTATTCAAACCATTAATGATCATGATTATGGTCGTTTTCTTTTCATGGTTTTTATCGTCCGTTTGCTCAACCTTAGTATCACTAAGCGACGATAACGCATTGATATTTTACACACCGTTATACGTCGGGATTACGGTTAACATTTCCTGCGCCTGCAACTTCTACATTTTGTATTTTATGAGCGGCGAATATCGGCAAAACTTTAGAGTTCTCTTAAGTAAGATTGGTTTGTATAAAAAGATGTCCATTAATGTTAATGTTGTGTCAGTTTCTACCAGTAGAAAATAAGATTGCTAGATGACCAATAAATGACTTACCAGTTTCTAAAGTATAAAGTTTACAGTAAAAATTTGCGTTATTAAGGTGAATGCTGAATGTCAACTGCTATCTACGCCTTGATCCGTGTTTTAGTCTCGCCAATGCCGAAACGATGCTGTAAGTGAAGTCAAAATTATGTATCGTTGTTTTGTTTGTATGCGGATATAAACATTGAAATATTGTAAACATAAATTTAATTTGTACTTTTTCTTTGAACACAAATTGTACTACAAACGTCAAAATTTACAATGTTTTAAGCCAACGTTTACTGTACACACCTGGCTCTGTAAACAAAGATAACAAGGTCATGAAAAATTTTGCCGCATTTTTTTTTACTTTTTAGATTGAAACGTGCTATGCCAATTGGCAAGTCTACTTACTGCATTAGTTCCAACCCACACTATCTTATTAAAGAAAACAGAGTTGGTAATCTGAGTCCGATCCGATTTTTGATCCGATCGGATTGAACTCAGATAATCGGATCATCTCGGATCACGGATGATCTTTTTCAAAAAATCGGATTTCGGATACATCCGAAATCCGATCCGACAAACTTTTCGGATTCGGCATCGGATTGTGAATCCGATAATCCGAGAAACTAGCCAAAAATCAGATAAAATCAACAAAATTGGGCCTTTTCGTCGGTAAATCCAACTTCAAAGCAGTTATGCCAGCATTGTACAAAGCTGAAAAAGACTTCAACCCAAAATTTTGACTTAAAAACTTTTTTGATTTTTTTGCAAAATACTCGGATTGTCGGATTAACTCAGATCATAATCCGAAATCCGAAGGTTTCGGGTTTTCAGATCAATCCGAAATCCGATCCGAAAGGTCTTTCGGATTCAGTGTCGGATCTCGAATCCGAAAATCCGATAAAATCATCGGATTGCCAACTCTGAAAGAAAACCGGATTGAAAATCGGCGTTGAACTTTATAACATGATTCAATTGTGCCTTGTTTTGTCTCAAACAAATATTTTATTTTGTAATTAGACATCACACTAGACGTTGATACACCTATATTTGACATAAGTAAAACATTTGATAAAGCGTAACAACGCACTTTTATAAATAGATGGTAAAGTCATGCTCTAAAAACTTTCAAGGACCACTGAAATCATTTTTACCCATAAGTGTTACTCTTAATTTTTTTGAACTTGAAGTTTGTGGTCAAACGTATAATAACATTTGTCCCCTTAGGGCAATGTAATAAATATTTTACAACATTACCTTTTAATGCCTCAAACCCGGCAACATGCCTATAATTTGAGCGTAATTCGTACCGAAGTTGTATTCAAACTTCCTTATCTTTCATTCTGTCTTTGAATTTTGGTTTGGCAAGACAGTCAAAAATGAGCATGGATTTCGACTCTTATCTCTGGGCCGCGATCCCGGCAATGACCTTGATGTTGATTATATATTTGTTCGGGTTGTTTGGAAACATTATGTTGGTTTTGGTTACATTTCGAACCAAATCACTATCTAGCACTTGCAACTATTTACTTGCATTTGAAAGTATAGCTTCATCGGTTCACGTTACTGCTCATTGGTATTTGGCGTATCTGATTTATAGCGGGATCAATGCTGCGCCGTTGCAATTTTGTGCTTATGTTATGACGATTCCGATTATTGGACTTTGTGTTGGCAATGTGTTTATTTTAATGATTGCTATTGACCGATTGGCTATGGTTGTCGCTCCGATGCAGTGAGTTTTTAAACCATGAAAAGTTAATAAATTTTATCATTTTCGTGTTTAGATATCACAAAATAAATCAAACCTTCTATCTCACAGTAAGCTGCCTCCTTGGATTCGTCTTCGCTGCCTATACTCTGGTCATTTCCCACATTAACGCCGCAAACACTCCCGATTTGTAAGTTTTTTACTTCTCATAACCACCATAAAGCCTCACTTTCAGAAAAGTAGTCTGCATCATCGTCGGAGCCATGACCGGTACCCCCTACGGCATCTATTCCACCATATCATTAAGTATGAACATTGCTACTTTCGTCTGCTACGCCATAATTATCATCGTTTTGAAATTATCGAAGCAAAAAACCGACAAATTGTTCAAACCACTCATGATTATGATCATGATTGTTCTTTTCTCATGGGTGCTCTCATCCATTTGTCTAACATTGGTCGCCCAAACAAACAACGACGTCTGGATTTTTTACACTCCAATGTACGCCGGCCTTGGTGTCAATGTTTCATGCGCTTGTAACTTTTACGTATTGTACTTCATGAGTAGTGAATACCGTCAACACTTCAAAAATTTGTTGATAAAAATTAGTGGAGGCACGACACATTCGACCACCGTCAGTGTAATGTCTGTTTCTAACCATAAGCATAGGGCTGTTACTCGTTAGTTAGTATAAAGTTGACCTGTTTAGTTGTACAAAAGTTAAAATATGTAACACACTTATAAATGCAAAGCTGTTTATAGGTTATAAATAATTGCCAGGTTCAAAATCTAATCACCTGTCTGGATAGACTAATGGCGGAGGACTAAATTCGGGGGGCCCGCATAAAGAGGACAAAGTTTATAAACTTTTGAAACAGTTTAAACGAGCTGTTTTCAATTACGTAGTGTTATGTAGTGAATTTATCAAAATTTTAACCCTAACGACAAAAATAAAAGTGCATTTACACAATTTACGGTATTTGTTTTCAACGTACTGCAGGAATTATAGATTTTTATGATGCCGTAAACGTGCCCGAAACAAACATTAACGGTCAAACTTTCCAGTAATGAAGGATACCTAAAGGCACGTACTTTCAACATGTAAGTTGAACTTTAACAAACCTATTCATTATTCTATGGAACGTAGCGTATTGGTCTACATTCCTGGACACTTCCCTATGTTTAACAACGTTTAACTCACATTCGGGCCACAGTTTAATAAGTCGTTTAATCGAAATTGTTTTTTTATTGCAACGTGTATAGCCAAATAATATTGTTAGTGGGTCCAGTTTTATGGCTTTTCATAACACTTGAAAAAAATTACCTGTCGCGTTTGGCAGTCTCGAATTCTCGAATTTGCGGTAAAACGGCTGCGGTTTAAAATATGGATTTTGAATTGTATCTTTGGCCTGCAGTTCCTGCAATTACTATTATGCTAATTGTTTATATTATTGGACTGTTTGGAAACACTATGGTAGTGCTGGTGACTTTTCGAAACAAGTCACTGTCCAGTACATGTAATTATTTGATCGCATTTGAAAGTATAGCTTCAACTGTGCATGTGTCGGCGCATTGGTATCTCGGGTATTTGATTTATTCTGGAACTAATGCAGTGCCACTACAACGATGCACATATGTTATGACAGTTCCGATTGTTGGGCTCTGTGTTGGCAACGTGTTTGTGTTGATGATTGCTCTCGACCGATTGGCTATGGTCATTGCTCCAATTCAGTAAGTTTTTATTCGGGACAGAAAATCCAAAAAGTTATTCCGACGATAATTTTCTTGAACTAACAAAATAAGGACCCAATAAGACTCGTAAATCACGTTAACAAGAAAAACATTAATTGTTTATCGTAGGTTTTTACAACGCAACGTACTTGTGCTCAAGTTGGGCCAACCATGTGTTTTGATAATGGCTACGTAGACATAACTGACAACGTATTTGGCACAAAATGCATGTTCTTTCCAGGTACCACAGAATCAATAAAACTGCTTACCTAATTCTAAGCAACTTCCTTGGTTTTGTTTTTGCAGCATACACCCTTATTAGCTCTTATTTAAATGCTGCAAAGTTGAAAGACGTGTAAGTTTTTATTATAATTACACACTTGATCTACAAACCTCCCCTTTCTAGAAAAGTCATCTGCTTAATAGTCGAAGCAATGCACGGCACCCCCTACACAATCTATTCAGCTACTTCAATGTCTATCAATATTGCTACTTTTGCTTGCTATGCAATCATGTTCGTCGTTTTAAAACTAAAAGATAGAAAAATTGATAACATGTTCAAACCTTTGATGGTCATGATTTCGATTATCTTTTTTTCATGGGTGCTAACATCGACCTGTTTGACTTTAACATCTCTCACCAATAACGCCGTTTTGATATTTTATACCCCAATGTATGTCGGGATCACTGTCAATGTTTCATGTGCTTGTAATTTTTATGTTTTGTATTGCATGAGTGGCGAGTATCGTCAACAATTTAACTGTTTACTTGGTAAATTGTGTGGCCGGCAGCCAAAGTCGGCCAGGGTTAGTGGGGTTTCGTGTTCTACTGGCAGGCATAAGGTTCCTAGTAAGTAGTTTTTATAAAATTGGTAAAAATAAAGTTTGTTTTTGATATTTGGGAGCAGTTATTAAAACAAATGGAACTCATGTCTGACAAAAAGTGTAATTCCGCGAACAAATTTCCAACCCGGACCACTTGAAAGTTGTCTATCCTTGGTCATTCATGAAAAAACAACAATCAGGTAGGATGGGAAGCGACTTCTGTTGTAACACGGTTGCGCATCTTGTCCTGTTCTCGACGCAGGTTATTGCTTCTTCGCTTCCATCCGTTTTCCTGTCTTGCGCGACCGAAGACGGACCTGTGACACTCGAAATGACGACGAAAGGCAATGGTAATCGGTCCCCAGGTCAGTCAGGTCGTTAAACTCGGTAGGATTATAGAAGAAAGGCTTGAATGCATGGATGGATGCATGCATCATCCTGAAGAATGCGTCTCAAGAAGAACAAACAGTTACCCTTAGCCGGGGTCTTGGCCCTTGACTTGCTGCCCCTTAGCCTCAGGCGAAGCAGCCCTAAGGGCTTTTTTACCAGCTAGGTCGCGATTGCGCACCCCTCTTGAGTCCGCCGACTGCTCCACCCTTAATCATGCGAGAGTCCCGGTCTCCGACATAAAAGGGGGTGAGCCCTCAGGCGAAAGCACAGGGTATCGTCGCGAATAACCTCGGCTTTTCCTTTATTCTTTGTCTGTTGGCTGGTTTCGGCCGGCTTGGTGTTAACTTTATCATTCATTCACATTTTTTAAATTTCAGTAAACTTATAACCACCCCCACATATTCCAAGTACCATGAAGTTGCTTTTCTTCATCACCTTTGCCTTGGTTATGATCGCAATGGCATTCGGCGCTGCCATTGATTCTTCTGAGGATGATAGCCGATGCGATGATAAGAGTAAGTTTGCCTTTTTTCAACATTAATCAACCATAATTTTGTCATTTTAGGCGAATACTGCAAGTTCATGAAGCCAAACTGCTTCGACGCCAAATACGAAAAGCTCATGAAGACCCAGTGCCGACAGACCTGTGGATTCTGCTGATCTTTAATCTATTCCATAACTTATTAAAATTAAATTTCAAAGATGTGATCTTGCTTAGCCATTGTGTAATCTGTAACCAGTGTGCCTTTCGGTGATAAGAAAGTGCGTTTTCGAGTTGTTTGTTGACCGAAAATAAAACCAAAGTTTAATAATTTCCATTTTTCAACATTCGATTTATACATTTTGTGTGTAGAAAAAAACAAAATCCAGCTTGCTACAGCCACCTAAATTCCATAGGCCGCTTTTTTGTCAAGTGAAGCGAGAAGCAATCTCATTACGACACTTGTTTAAACATACGCATTTTGAGAGTTGCGAATTCGCTTCTCATTTTGCCTGTTTAAGCACACAATCTGTGCACTTTATGTTTAGGTACCTCACAGACGATACGGATGGAATATCTTCACGGATTTTGACGTAGATTGAGGACGTTTTTTGCTGTCTAGACGGGATTGCATGGGTTTGAGGCAATGTCAATATTGTTTTAACATGGTCATTTGACCAATGTCATGATCGACTTTCGGAAAAGCAATGGTCAAATCTAAATTAAGACCGTCGAGATCACTTTTAGTCAGGACCGTCACTGAGACGGATCACTTTGACCTAATTTGAACATAACATTGGTCTTAAAAAAGTACTACTTACTATCAAGAGCCTGCGGACAATACAATAGCCCAAACGAACCACCGGATTAGCGTTTTCGATCAGCCCTGGGTGGGTGTAAGCGGTGCGTAAGCGATCGCTGACCTCTTCAGGCTCGGTCAGTGACGGCTCCAACTCCAAATTAGCCTGAGGGGCCAGGGTAGACAGACCCGTACGATTACTCAGAACCGAACCGACCCTGCCTGGACTCACAAAAAGCAAAGACAAAAGCCTTGAAAGTTAAAGTGGGTTCACAAAAAGATTGCAGCATACTCACATCAGAGTGTAGTGGGTCCGGGGCTCCAATGATGACGATGACTAGCTGCTTTTTAGGGAGGATTTGAAAAAAACTAAATTTCAAAATCCGTTTTTTGTACGCAACTTTATGCTTTATGCCCGTTTTGCATATGCAGATGGCAGTTTGCAAGGTTGTAACAAAACCAGGGTGCAAAGATCCAATGCTCAATAATTGCAAATCAAAAGTCACATGAAACCGAAAATAGAGACAGAGACTATCGTTCATCGAGAACAGACACTCAAAGTCGATGGAAAAAGTGCCGGATGTGTAGGACAGATGTATCCATATTGCTCACTCAGTCGTGAGAAGCTTGAAAAGACCTGCGCAAATATGAAAATGCTGGGATGTGACGATCCATGGGAGGCTTGCATTGTTCGGGAAATGGTTTGCGAGATGCCACGTTGGACAAATATCGCATTTTTGTGAGAAAGCGGTTTGATACAAAGAGATAGGCGGCGTCACGTGAGATAATTTTCGTATATAAGCTGGATGAGATCGTCGGAATAGGCATCAGCTCGGTTTCATCCAGCTTTCTACAGCTTCTGTTTTCACATTTTAGTGATTTGGCTTAACTTGAAGTGGTTTTAGGTAACTTACTAACACTCCTATCAGCAGTCATGAAGGTCCTGAGCATCGTCCTCTTCGTCCTCGGCATCTTCGCCCTCTCTGCTTTTGCCCAGGAGGCTACCGTCGGACCCTGCATTGATCAGAGTGAGCCCAATTATCCTTATTAGCTCATTTTAAACAAAATCTCTTTCAGCCGACTCCAAATTCTGCCAGAATGCCGCCAAGGATTGCGACACGCTCCGTTTCCGCAAGCTCATGAAGGAACAGTGCCGTGCCACATGCGGCTACTGCTAAGCATCTAGCTGCCCCCGTCTCGAAGCTAGACCCCCTGGATTCAATTCAGCGTCGCTCGAGATCCCCCCTGCCCCAGCATTTCTAGAATGAATTCTTGTTCACCCCCTATCTCTACAGTATCTACAGTATACATACAGTGTTTTAAAGTCAAGCTACAACAACCGTCAGTCAACCACCACCACCACCATCAGTCAATCAGTCACCAGTCAATCAATCTTACCACCTTCTAGTCAAAGGCAGTCAGACAGGCATTACTATTCCAAAGTTTTAGTTCTCTTTCTTTGGATTTTCGTTTGTGAAAAAGTCAGAAAGCAATAGTTCTACAAATAAAAGTTTTCAACAAACAACTTCAACTGTGTCAATTCGATTATAACAAACTTTATCATTGCAAAACAAAACCACCATCAAAAAAACTTCAAATCTGCCTAGCTGTGGGTAGTCTCGAAAAAGGCAAAGTCTGGTTGATTCCAGGCAAAGTTGATTGATGGCCGCCTCCACCCATCGTAGGGGCATTGCTGGTAGAAACTGTATCCCAGTCGTAGGGGAATTTTTGCTAAAAGATCACTTTGAAACAGCAAAAATTGAAGAAATCAAACCCACAAAGCCACCAAGTTGCACCTCATCCCTCAATACCTGTGCAATCATGTTGTAATCCGGAGTATCTTCAACTTTCAAATTGAAAATATGATCGACAACGCGGCCAAAGAAGCTTTGTGGTAGACATTTTGTCTTTTTCTTAACATCCTCGAAGCCAGTGATCGAAAAGAAATTAGTCTTGTCTTTATGAATGGCGTTTTTGTTGTGCAACGACCTCCATGATAACGCTCTTTCATTGAAGAACTCGACAAACATGTACAGCCATGATTCTAAGTCATCTCCACGGCCACGCTCTTCTTCTTGATGTGTTCGTCGGGAACAGTAGCGCTTTGAGCCGAAGAATGGGACGCGAGAGCGGATGTTGCTGAAACACAGTTCCTAAATTCGAAAATTTTGAAATGTGGCTTACGAGTCAGCTCCAACCCGTCTTCCCAAGCCAACATGTATCAAATAAACGGTATTCATGTGTTTGCTGGATCTTCCGATGGCAAAAGCTTGGGGTTTGATATCTCGGCATACATAGCCCATATTGTGAAGTTCTTCGATGGCATCCAAGGTTTGAAGACCCATTTTGAAGGCTGTCGGAGGACTAAAGCTGTTTCCTTGACCTGTTATGAGCTCGGCTAAAGTTGGACCGTGTTCTTCTGTCATGAGGAATTTGAGGTTGCCAGCGTGGCCGAGGACTGTTATCCGCAAGAAGTGCGTTTCGATTTTGGTGCTGGCGGCGGCCAAGGCTAGGATTGTGGCTTGGACCTGCAATGATATGCCTTTAACGACAATTCGATTCACATTTTTGATGTTTTTCACGTTTTTAGTCATGTTTTAAATTTTAAAATGGCAAATCTGTTTCAAAACTAACCTTTAACCTTCTTAACTTCGCGCTCGTAATCTCATAATTCATAGTATACCGATGAACCTTCTCAGTCGACCCCTCTGCTGGCACATTGACAACCGGTGTGACACCGTAATCCTGATCGATCGTTTCCAGAAATCTGTACTTTTTCCCCTTGATCCCGAGCACAAACCCTTCTCGAACAACGACATCCGGCGCCACATCAAACGGTTTCTCAGCTTCGGCATCGGCCACTTCATTCCACGCAGTTTCTTCTGTCGTTTCAGCTCCACAAGACGGCTGGGGTGCTTCTTTTTGTTTTCCGTGTTTCTTCTTTCCACCTGCCGGCCCTCCTGAAGCCGTACCAGTCCCAGTAAGCGAATTTGCGTTTCCACAGCCGGCACCACATTTCCGTCGACGTGAACTGTCGGACGATGATACATTGGGTTCTGGCGAGGGTGGTCCACGGGGCGGGATGTTGACAGATGTTTTTGGGAGTTTCTTCTTCTTTGCGATGGATCGCTTTTTGGGGTCTTCGGCGATCTAAAAGCGCATTTTAGTGATTTGTCAAAAATTAGTGCCTACCGATCGATTCTTCCTTCTAGACCGATCCTGCGATCTCGAACCAGTCGAATTCTTACCGCCCTTTGAAGTCGATGCCACTTCCTCTTCCTCCGAAGACAGTGCCGATGATTCCGTCTTCTCGACCTCCCTATCCTTGCTTCTTTTCGCTTGGGTTCGCTCCCGAGCCTGTTCCGTCGTCTTGTGCGACTTTTTCTTTCGCTTTCCGTTACTTCCGGCACCCATGACTTCACAAATAAAGCTTAAAAGGACCTAAACACCTGATCCCCGCCAAAGGTTACACCTGGCGCCGCCCGCCGGGGACTGATTGAACCCATTTCTTCTTCCATTCAAAATTTCCATGCCTTCCACAGCCTTTTTTCTGCACGAAGGCTCTACCGTAACCTATTTACTTTGCAAACTTTGCCCCCGTCGACCCTCTTTTGACCTGTCATGCGCCATCTTTAATTTCATTTGTTGCGACATGCACTTAGCAAATATTAAATTTCTGAAAGGCGACCCTAGCCATGGCCTAAGTTTTCTGTTGCCTTGTAAAACGGATTCTTAAACGCATTAAAACACACTTTTTCGTGACGCATTGTCGTTTTCTTGATTTTGCTTGAATAACAAACTGCCCGAAAAACAAAGAGAATCTTTATTTAGCATTCTGAAATATGTCAGTCTTAGTTACAGTAATCCCTGCCTGCAGATGCCGACCTAGCTGGACTTTGGCACTGCCATTTCGGCGGCGTTCTTTGACTGTCCTTTGGGTGCTGACTCACATCAGCCGAGGCCAAGACAATGCAAAGAAAGCCCTCCATCGCCACAGGGGATAAGTAAGTGCTGGGTTGTGACGGACGGTAGCAAAATGCGACGAAATTAGTGCCCATTTTTATTGATGCGGGGTTAAATTGTTTTGTCTGTTTCGGTTACGTAGATGGAGGCGGGTATTGAAAAAATGGAAGTGCATTGGGGTTAATTTGAGGGTTTGCAAGAGAGGTTTATATGGTTTTGTTGAAATGGGTACAAATTTGGGTTTAATCCGATCGAAAGTGTGTTATTTTTAACTTTCTTGCAAAAGTTAGTAATTGTAAGGTTGCCACTACTTGTCAAATACAGGTGTTTTTGACAATTAAATGAATAAATCAGCGGCGATTCTAAATTTTTAAGCAAAATCCACTATTTTGAAACATTCCAAAGTTCAAATTTCAAACCAATATTTACAACCCCCAAACCACCTGATGTAAACACCCCAAAATCAATCAATGTCACCCTCTGACGATAGACCAATCGTAAATTTAGTCATCATCGTTCGTTTTTCCGCCCTTTTTGTCGCATCGCATGTTTAGTCTAACTTTTTTAACTATAAAACCCCGGAGAAGAAGAGTTCACATGCGTCCATAACTAGTCCGTAACATGCTTATGTAGTCCCTCTAAAAGACTAGTGACAAAACGAATAGAATCCATGAATGCAACTATTGCAAGGGTTTTAAAAAGGGTCAATTTTTGGGTCGTCAGATTGACCCAAAAGTTGATATTTACCTGGAAATTAAGCCGTTTATCAGACATATTCGTAATGTACTATGGTAAAAACGCGGTTAAATTGCTATATAAACTCGTTTTAAGTTGCCATTTTGAAGTCTCTGATTGCCAACTACATCCAGTGATGTCAAACGCGCGGAAAGATGCTTGTTACGTTCTTGCAGACATCATTCAAAACACATATTTTGAGTACAAAGTGAGACCTAATTTACTTTAAACTTCCTTTTTGAATGTCATTCACATTCGTCAGATTCCTTCAATTTAACCAATTTAGCGTACTTGGACACATTATGCATGCCTTTTTTATCTGTACTTTAATGTCTTCTGTAAACGAACACATTTGACTCTATTAGCAACTTTAAATTTAATTATACAACCAGGTGGCTGGTATTTCGACAGCTGTAACTTAATTTAAAAGTTTCATAGTACTGTATAGGTTTAGTTTCATTCATGATTTCATGCTTTATAGTGTCATTCACGTTCTCTTTTTGCCATTCTCTTTTGGCACCTTTCTAAAAGGCTAAATTTAATGCAAATTATTCAGAGATTCACATCATTTTTTCCATGACAACTTGAAAGATTCATGTTTATTCCGAAAACAACTCTCGTAAATGAAATCCATGCGTTTGTCGCTTGGATATGGCTGTCCACAGGGCATTGTTTCATTGTTTCATTGTCGTGCGGGGGGCATATTTTACACTTTGCAATGGCACCTCAAAGTAAGCGACTTTTTTCTCCTTTTTCGTTTTTTGAGTCACGCAATAAACGTAGAAGACGAAAAAAGTCTCTCTTTGTGGTGTTGCATTTCGGTGGCGGCTCCGAGGCCGGCGGATCTACGCCGGTGCCGATGTTGCGTTGGTGACGTGCTTCCGGATGCCGGTGCCGATGTTACGCAACGGATAGATAGTTAGATGGATACACTTTCTCAAGGAGTCAGTCAGGGGCTGGACGGGATCCGATTTCAGACGCAGACGATGAGGGAGCCCATTTTTAGATGCTGGGGATGGTTTGGTGTGACGGGTTCCCAGTCTCAGGGCGACGGAGGGGTGGGGGATGAATCTTTGCGCTTATAGATGGAGAAGTAGAAGTCTGAGGGGGTTCGAGCTGCTTAGAAATGGGTGATGCACCCTCCGAACGCGCTGATCTTAGCCCTGTGGCGTCATTTGAGGGTTCGGATGTTCCACTTGAAGCGCACCCATGTTCCCATCACGGTCAAAATACTAGCTTGCCAAGGGTCAAGTGTCTTCACCCCACCCGCGTGCTTTCAATTTGAATTCCATTCCATGCCTCCCCCATGCTGAGGAGCCTTCTGATTGTGCCAACACTCATGTTCGGTAATGCCTGTCGTTTTTCGCCCCTGGCGCCAATATTTCATTTCAACGAACGCGGTTTCGCTTTCTTTTTCTTTTGCTTTCTTTGCATCCCAGGCCAAAGATTCGCCCGTCTTTGTCCATCTTGAAGCGAGAAACATGCTCCTGTTCCCCTCCATGTAGCCTGCAGTCAAGCCATGAAGCACTCTTAATGCCACCACCGCCGCCGTGTCCACGTGATGCTCCTTATTGCCGCCGGCATTGACCAAAGCCCCTCAGATCCAACGCATCGTGAATCCGGCCCGGTTTGCAACATTTTTGGCACCCCACCCGCAAATCATGCACACCCGAACAAGTAACCGCCTCAGGCAATCATGACGCAAGGAAGGGAATATATCAGCCCAGGGCTCCTACATTTTGCAAAGATGGGAGTTGTGCCAACCTATTTAGGGCCGCTGAAGTCGCCACGGAAGCATCAAATTGGAAACGAAGAAGCGAAAAAATGCAGCACTGACCAAGTGCAAATAAGTGTGCCATTGCGTGTGCTTCTCCGAGCGTGGTTTTCGTATCAATTTCCGGGGGAGTTTCAACAACAAGGGCAAAAATCATCTTCCATGTTTTGATGGCACTTTTTTTCCTGCAAATGGCTGCACATCTTGTTTTTCATTCATAACAGAAATTTGTACTATTTGTGACCCCCTATCTCAACGAACACCGCCTTTCTCTGAAATTGACTGCAGACTGACCATTATAAGTGTATATCCGGAACTGATAATTAGACCACACCGACAGCAATTTTATTTGACCTATGAGCGTTTATTGCGTGACTTTTACTTTGGAATTTCATGTCTGAAGCGTTCTGAATTGCTCAAAATCCATATTTCAACCCATCTACAGTAACCCAACCCAAACCGGTTTGCCGGAAGTGTCACAAAAAACCCATTTCGCCACCATTTGTCAATAGTCGAAACAATGTTCACTCGAGTTCGGACTGGCACCGCGCCTAATCGACTTTCCCGCGAAGCTCAATTTTCGCCCGTATCCCCACCCGCGACAAAGTCAAATGGCAACAAGGCGCCTACGCAACTTCACGTGACCAATTTGCAATCGGATACGGTTTTCCCAGATGGGCTACATGTACACGGTAGATTTGGACAAGTTGCGTGTAACTGATCCGGGAAGGCTATTTGGGGGTGACTTTACGAAGTTTACGGCGGCTGACATTTTGATGGGTGACCTTTTTTAGACTTAAAACTTTTTCAAACTTAGAAAAAACATGTTTTCATACTGTAACTTAGCCTTTCACAACATAGAGCTCAGTTCCGCGCATTTTTAATATCCAACTTCCATAACCAGATGCACATGTTCTTTGTTCCACAGTGGTGTTTTATCAAGTCTCGTATGCCTAATGAAAGCTGCAACAAATTCAAATTGCAAAAATTGTTTATTCAATGTTACAAATATCTGTTGTTTGCTTGTACTTTGATGTTTTTGCGTTCGGTATCTAATGTCAAATGTGTGAATGTAACAGACTGACTTTTGAACACCTTTTTGGTACCTGTTCTTTGTATTTTGAGTTTTGATTAAACTTTACTAATTTTATATCATTTTTAAAACATCGGGTTCAAGTGTGTAAACGATTACAGTACTCTTTTTTGTTGCATTTTTCATCAATGGGGGCAGCAAAAAATAAGTAGGCGTTTTTCAAATACACTTATAAAGACTAACAGCTTGTAAAAAGAAGCCATAAAAAGTTTATCGGATTATTTGAACCTTTTTTCATGAATGAACCGACCCAATTGGTCTGCCTCTGCACGACGTGAGCGCTTTTTAGAGGCTAATTCGATGTAAAACCACGCACGGCTTAACTTAACTAAATGTAAATGTAAACCCGTAGAAATCTGCAAATCATGATCAATCGCGCAGACTTAACAAAAACCAAATAAAATAAACCAAAAAGAATCAAGACAAATTCCACGATCCACCACGTTAACCACGGAAAAAAGTGTTGTCAGGAGAGCGTGTGCGCAAACAACCTCCACCCCCGCTGGCTCGTCCCTCCATTTCCAATCTGTATGTGCTCCATCTATTCCGTGTTTGTGTGACCTCTTCCTTGCCCGGGGCGCCTGTGGTTTTGAATACACATCATCGTCACCATTATCATCGTCGCCAAACCCAGAGGGGTCCTCCCCGTGACCCTCTCGAAGCTGACTGCCTTCTTTGCATGTGTTCGCCCACCTTCTCAAGAGGTGTTGCCAATGTTCTTTGTTAAAGTTGAACGTGGAATTGTTGCAAAAAAATGAAGTCTTTTGTAGCTATTTGAACTTTTTAAAATTAAACAAAAATTACTACTCTCCGCTTTATCGCAAATAAACTGTCAAAAAAACTGATAAAAATAATTTCTTTAAAAAACGCCTCACATATCTTTGACGTCATTATGGAAGTCTCTTTACTCTTCTCATCAAAGGGGTTTCTCTTTTCATTCAAGACTTTTGCAAAGACATGTCTGTGCTGCGTCATTTTTATAAAATTTTGTTTCGTGTAAGTTTCATTCAACTTTTCAAGAGTCTTATGAAAGTTGTAAACCCATGAACATGAACATCTAATTCTTTTATTAAAAAAATGGCTCATTTTTTAAAATAAAAAAATTTGGTTTGTTTTTTTTTTTGCAAAAGATCAACTCCACGTGCTCTTCATGCTCAACATCACTTTACATCACCGATTTTATGAACAATTTTTTTGCATTTTCTCGCTTCATTCTTAGTAAGTATCTCATGTTTACTCACTTCTGTGCGCATCATCAGCACCGTTGTCGTCGCCGGCTCCGATTCAGCCGCCCTTTACGTCGACGCCTGTTCTGTCGGCCTCTGCGCACCGCCGACAAAGCCTAAGCCTACAAAGGCTACATTTCTAAATTTGGGCCAACCCGCTTCTCCATTATCACCATTGTCTACGAAAGCCCAGTCAGCCGTGCCATCACGGACGGCGCACTGACTTCTTTTCTTCAAATAAAATAAACTATTGTCTTTCTTGAAAACAGAAGCAAGCAGCTTCATCAAGGAAGCTATATGGCCCCACCGTCGGCCGGGTCCATCTAAATTTATCTCATCTCAGCCCATGCCGTCTGCCACATCAAAAACGCGCCCAAACAATGACTGATGCCTCGTGGCAAGATTTCTAAATTGGCATTGCCCCCATTTGAATTCCGTCGGACCTTGACCGAATTGAGCCCTTTTAAGGATGATAATTGCCAATTCGACGGGGGCAGTTTGTTCATTTGTTATTTTTGGGCATTTTCATTATGAATATGCTGGCCCAAAGATTAGATGGTAGCTTTTAAAGGCAAAAATAACCTATAAAAATTGGGTAATGTGTATTTTTGTGCGTCAATTCGGTCGTAAATTTATTCATATTTAACGCGATAGGGTCCTACGGCTCAAGTAGGCTCTTCAGGAATAAGTAATGCCGACCTGTCTCGGCGGCGATGGACCAAGCATCAGTGGTCCTTGAGACTGTTTAGAGTATTGGCGATTTTTACGTTTAGCACGGAGGTTTGAGTTGGTTTTTGTGTTTTTGCGGTTTTTCTGGAAAGATTATTTTGTACGTGGAATCGGGAATGTCCGGGTTTGGGTGGTACTTTGAGGGCTGTTTTTTGTGAGTTGTGAGGTGATTTTTTAGTCTATAAACGCTTTATTAAAATGTCGTTTTTGAAGAGGAGCTATTCTTTTTAGAAAGTTCAAACAGTTGAGTTCAAAAAATTAAATTGAACTATTGTAAATTATATTTAAGCCCCGCCCCTTTTTACCAAAACCCCTCTAACGCCTATCCACCACGACATACCGTTGCCAAGAACCCTCCGGAACAACATTCCATCCCTCCAGGAAGAACAACCCCATACAATCAACCCTCCCAACCTCCGTCCTTGAGCCTCTTTGAAGTTCTCCATTATTCCAGCCCGAACAATGACCTCCCTGATTCCACCCACCTTCTGCCTGGCTTCTAGTTTGACTTTTTAACCTTTTCAATACCTACAACGTAAATGAAGCCTCCTAGGCGTTGCCATCTTCCTGTACTTGGAATTCTGCCCGCAGGACTCGCCTATTAGCCAGTCTTGCGTCCTACATCGGCGTAACAGCGAAATTGTGCCGGCAAAAAGTTCCATTGTTGCAAGCTCGCATTATCACATGTCTCACATGCTTTTTTAATGGGTGTTTCTAAAAGTTCAGGGTCACATAATTCAACAATGACACTGAAAATGACCTTTTGGAGGGGTTTGTTACATCATTCATACTGTAGAATGTTTTTCGGTTGTATCGTTAAACTTTTTGCAGCTGTTTTTATAATTACAAATACTTATCCCCTTACTACAAAAGTGGTTTTCACGTGATTTTTAAATGAGTTTATGCATGATAATTATGTTGTAAATTGGTTTTGGTTCAAATAAGATTGCATTAACCCTACGCTTGCACAGATTAGTTTGTTTGTACTTTTTAGAGTTTAAATAGTAAGTTAAGTCAGCGCTTGTACGCATGCCTGTCATTTGGGGTCGAAACTGTTTCCCAATCTGTCAAAAATGAGCCCTTTTGTTGGATCGCGGAAGGTGGGAGCTACGTGAAGCAAATAGCAATGACGTGACTTCCAGGGGCATTGTCAATACGAACTCGGTCAATGCTCTGTGGATTGACTTGTAATCTTTCGGCTTAGTTGGGTTTTAAACTTTTTGCAGGGGGAATTTTTTCAATTTTTGCAGGAATTGTAAAAATTGTAAAATAAAGTTTGTCAACAACACTGGGCGATAGTAAATACACAGATGTTTTTAATATTGTCCATTTTTTCAATTTCGTTGAACACATTTCAAACCGCGTGACCTAGTGTAAGCTCATAATGACCTACGGACCGCCTGAGGGCATACTACGTCGTACGTGCTTTTAAGACTGCCCTTCGCGCTTCGTTTCGTAATCCAGGCCATTGTATTTATCTTTGTTTCAATTTCCTTCTTTGAAATGACCCTAATTCCAGTGTCAACCATGTCCCTCAGCTTTGATCGTGGCGGCATCGGAAGTGCGCCGCCATTTCGACTGCAATCGATCCCGCATACGGCTGATGCTTTTGAGGCGGCTTCATCCCATCCAGGAAGGATCATAAATTACGATGATGTCGTCGCTGGCACATTTTTATTCGTCTTTGGCGGGGTCGGAATCGCTTTCTACACCATCGTGACCTTATCCATGATGAGAATGTCGAAAGACATTGTCGGATTCAGATTCCTAATAAGCCAAAGTATTTCCGACATATTGCTGCTCATCCAATTCGGCATCTGGCCAGGCATCGTCATCGTCTCCCAAAACGAGATCATCCCAGCCTCTTGGCGATTTTACGTCCACGTGTACCTCGATTTCACGTGGTGGGCCATGGTGTATCACTATCCAATCGTTGCATGGAGCCGCCTAGCAGCTGTCCGCTTTCCGAACTGGTTTCGAACCCTTAAGCCACAAATGTGCACGATGATATGCAGCTTAGCGTGGATCATTGGTCTTGTACAGAGTATTTTGGAGCATCAGGTGGGTCAATACAGTCAAAGCAAATACAAAAGTCCATCTAAATGTAACATTTGCAGTTTTCCTGGTTCGAAGCCCTGCACTACGATCCAAAACTATACGGTCTAACTACCGATTGGGACCGTTACAACACTCATGGCACAGCTACCTATTACATGATTTTCAATGTTTCATCCATGATCTTGCCTTTCCCATTCTACGGCGTCGCACTGTACGTCCTTTTTACGCGACAGCGCCGCCAAATGGTAGACCCAATGCGAATCCGAATTAGAGGAAATTCCGTCGCCTCATCCATCACAAATGGCATCAGTGCTCAAAGGTCGCTAAGCATTGAAACGAGATTACTTATTCCATGCATTATTAATACGGTGCTTTTTGTGGTTGGACAGGTAAGACCCATTTCACCTCAAAACTGTTCCCTTAAGCCCAAATTTTCAGGTCTTCATAACCCTCTGTTCTAAATACACCGGCAAATGGATCTCCTGGTCGCTCATGGCCATCTTCGCTGCCAACTCCTTTGTCAATCCGGTTCTCTATGTCTGTTTCAGCAGTGTCATCCGCCGGCATCTCTTTGCCGACTGCCGAAAACGCTGGTCCGCATCCTCAGTTTACAAGGATTACGACTACCGTAGCTCTAGCCAGATCAGTATGACCTTTGCGCAACGCAGTAGCCTTATCAAAGTCAAAAAAGAGCCTGATTCAGGTTCTTAGAAATCTGTATAATACGTAGCATACAAACTACTTTAATCATTTTGTATAAGCGTCCATCTCACGGGTTTGATGCGCATTTCCAGGAGTGCTACGTACTCGAAACAATTTCCGGGGTAATTGGGTAGTAATTATGTACACTTTTTCCTTGTTTGAATACTTTGTTTGTAGAGAACTTTTAAACTTTTAAAGCTGTGAAAGGCTTTACATATCAGTTTGTATTGAAAAGATAAAAATGGTGTTTAAAAGTTTATGGGTCGTAATTAACGGGGCATAAGCGGCTTTAATTTTGAATGTTATCCCGCTCTTGTCGCGATTGGATAATGATAAAGCCAGGCTCAGTGGTGGTTACTGGTTGAACGGGTTGGACGGCTTTAGCTTTGACGATTCTGCGACGGGCACCTTCTTCGACGGAGTAGTAGGAATCTGTCGGGGGTTGTGTTGGGGTTGTGGCCGGTTTAGGTTGAGGGTTGCTTCGGGATTCTGTTCGGCTGTGGACGACGAAGAACTGGGGTTCTGTGGTGGTTGGGATTGGAGCTGGGGTGGTGCGTTTTCTGGCGTGAATTTTGAGGGGGCCGCCTTCGGATTCTACGCTGTAGTAATCTGGGGTTGTTGAAGCTGGCTTTGGCTTTTTTGTTGGAGATGTGCGGTGGGTCGTTTTGTTTGAATGGATAACGATAAATTGGGGTTCTGTGGTGGTTGGAAGCGTCGGAGCCGGGGTAGTGCGTTTCCTTCCATGGACTTTGATGGGGCCGCCGTGAGTTTCCACGCTGTAATAATCTGGGGTCGTTGTAGCTGGCTTTTTCGTTGGAGTTGTATGATGGATGGTTTCATTTGAATGGACAACGATAAACTTCATTTCAGGCTCGGTCGTCGTCGGCGGGACTGGAGTTGTTGTAGCCTTTTTCGTGTGATTAGAAACCTCATAACTGGAATAAGGGCAATCTGTCTTTGGAACACACGAAAGATCGTTAGCCGATTTGATGACATAGCCAGGCTTGCATCGGCAGACTGGCTTTTTGTGGCAGACCAAGTTCATCGCGCAAATTGGCTAAAAACCATCTTTTAAACTGTCAAATTTTGATGTTTACAAACATTTGGATTGTCACAGGTAGCCTGACAACTCGAATGACAGCTAACAAGAACGAAATTAGTAGGGCATTTGGATGAGCAAACGCGTCCGACACATTTGACATTGTTATTGACCAACTTGCATTTGAAGTTTGACGGGCATTGGATGCCCTCGCATGCTTAAAATCACAATGACACCAATTTTGAAGACATTTTTGCGTAAATTTACCTTCTTCCGCCCTGCTGCTCTTAGCAATCGAATAATCGGCGCCATTGACTTTGCTTCCGTAAACATGGAACACAAAAACAACACCAAATATCAGCAGCCTCATCCCCACGTTTATCATCTTTACAAAAATACAGCCTTCCAGCGGCTGTTTTACACTGACGAGAATCAAACATCGTCATATTTCCTTATAAGCTTGTACCGGAAATGGTCGTAAAAGTATTATGTCGATTCCCATGTGTTTATGGGTTTGTTTCCTTTTTTCCTGGAGCATTTTTACAACGATAACTTAATGAGGGCACGAGCGGTCGCCTGATCGTGATTGTCGACAGTAATGGCTTCCGGAAACATTGAAATTTTTCCGCAAATCAAGGGAAACCATTTGCCTTCTCGGCGCCTGCGTCGGGGACCCTTTTTGACGCCGTCACGTGGCCATGGATGGAAAGGACCAATCGGCGAATCGGACCGTCAAAAAGTCGGGCTGGAAGAAGTTGTATAACAAATTCAAGAAGTCTAGAGAGTCACAAGAGACTACTGGGACGAATACGACGACTGCAAATGTTTTTGATGACTCGAATACTGATACTGCGCTGGCAAAGAATGGGAGTACTGTTATTGCAACGGGGAAGCCTAAAAAGGTATGTTTTGATCCTCAAATGGCATATCCACATCGACCGGGAAAATTTTTTGTAAAAACTTAGTCTCAAAAATTTGCAGAAGTACTGTTTATCACGATTTATAAACAAAATGAAACTTAAAAAACAAAGATTGAAGCAAAAGATGTCGAAAAAAGTCATCCGTTCGGTTAGTGGATAGGCTGTGGAAGCTAAGCTATTAAACGTTTTCAGGCCGAAACGGAGGCAACCATTGAGCCCCAGGCGGCGTGGGTGTCCTCAAAGAAGAGCGATAAAAGTAAAAAGCGCTCGAAAACGTTGGCCGGAACAGGGACCGAGATTGATGCGTCAACGTCGGTGAAGAAGGCTCAGTAGGCGTTTTGAAACCAACAAAACGGCTTTAATCAATAATATTTTGATGGTTTCAGATCTCTGGACCAGATCAGCACTCGCCAACCACGAAAAAAGCCCCGAGAAAAGGACAATGAAACGATGCCAGCCACGACGACAGTTGACGAATCGATGAAAACGACTTCACTGAAATCGCCATCGGCACGGGGAAGGGCACGGGCAGAAGCTCAAGTTCGGCGGAAAAAGTCGGATAATAAGACAAAAAAGGGCAAGGAGGACGATCTGGATCGGTCGTTGTCAAGGTCTTTTCAAAGAGGGTTGAAGACGTTCAGAGATAATCGGGCAAAGGAGTTTCGATCTGTGAAAACGTTTATCAGCCGACAGTACAATCCGGACTCGATGCAGAAGGTCGTGAAACAGGTGGAAGCAAGGCAAAAACGCAATGGAAACGATATTGTGGCGGTTAACGGGTCGAGTGATCGGCCATCGAGTTCGTTGACGTCTACGAAGTTGCATCAAGGGGATGATGTTTTTCCGACTAGGAAAAAGTGGGTTTTTTTGGTTACTTCATCTGATTTAAATGCATTGAAAACTTAACATCTTAATTTTTGCCTACGAATATTGTCATTTCAAAACTTTTAAATGCCATTTTTGAAACTACAGTAATCCATTTTCAGCCGCAAATCAAACCGCGAAAAAGGCAAATCCAAACGCGAACAACAACCTAAATCCGACCCTAAAACATCCGAAATGCAAGCCGCCAAACTCACAGAAGACGGCCACGTCCTCGTCGAAACCAACAACAACAACGATGGCGAACTCTTTGTAGCCGGTGGCCGTCCATTCTGGCAACAAGTCGGCAAAGGTCGCGGCTCCGAGGACGAGGATGAGGATGAAATCACTGATGACGAACTCCCGATGAACGCCGAAATCATCTTAGAACTCCATCGGGGCAAGATTTCCTTAACTACGATGCCGACAGCCCCCGTTTTGTTGGACCCCTACGCATCTGTGGCCCATCTCGACAGTCATGATAAGCTGTTCTTCACGAGGGATTTGATCTTCAGCAACACTGTGAGGAGCATGATCAATTTGAATGATGACACGACAGAAGTGGAAAAGAAAAAGAGGCACGGTGTGAGAAGATTGGTTAAATTTGATAGGCCACATGGCATGAATAGATATCGCCGAAATGATAAGGGCGATTTTGTTTTTGATAACCCGGAAAATCCTCCGAAGAAAGAATAAAAAATTTTTAAAAGTGATTTGAAGATGCAAATTTGGAAGTTTGGAGAGTTTGAAGGGATTGGGCCAACTGTGATGGAAGTGGATTCACTCTTGGACCCGTAGTCGCCATGATGGGTAGGCGAGGAATGCCGAAGTGGTGGGGAATTACTGTAGGGATTGTGTTGGTGATGTTGATGGTGGTAATTGTTGAAGGGAAAGGTGGGTTAGTAGGACGCTTTGTGGGTGTTTACTTGATGTTTTTAGTCGCGGTGCCAAAGCCCGGGCCAAAACCTGGGCCAAAGCCCCCGCCAAATGTGCCAAAGCCCGGGGCAAAGGCCGGGGCAAAGGCTTCGACGACAGACGCGCCAACGACCACGGCAGAGGCTACGACCACGGCAGCACCCACGACGACGGCGGCGCCAACGACCACGGTGGCGCCAACGACCACGGTGGCACCAACAACCACGGTGGCACCCACGACGACGGTGGCACCCACGACGACGGTGGCACCAACGACCACGGCGGCGCCAACGACCACGGCACAGGCTACGACCACGGTGGCACCCACGACCACAGCGGCGCCAGCGACGACCCCAGCGCCAACGTCTACTGTGCAAGTGAACACGCAATCTACGCAACAGTTTACCGGGTCGACAGTGACCGCTGCACCGACGACCATTGTAACCCAACCGCCCACGACCACCGGAGCTCCACCGCCGACGCCGGCACCAGGTGTTACCCCTGAATTGCCGCCTACCGATGCTACCGAAGATACCGAAGGCGCTGGTGGCAACGAAGTGCATGAAGACGAAAACGACAAAACACCCGAAGAATCCGAACGCGAACCAGGAACGACCCATGACCCTCCGGCCGTTCACAGTAAGCTTGTACCACCCCTTAAACCTTCTAACTTCTAAATTTCAGAAGCCTCAATGGTCGGTGTCAGTCTAGTCGCTCTCGGCGCCATCGGAATTGTCACAAATACCATCGTTTTGACGCTTATTCTGACGAAGAAGATTTGTTACCCCAAAATTCCGAAGGAAAAACAGATTTCTCGATCGTTTGATCCACTTATCGGGTGATCAGCCTGCTTTTACTTTAATTTTTATTGACTTGGATTTTGATGAGAGTGTCGATATAAAGATTGTTAGACATGTTTTGTTTTGGAAACTTATGCAAATTGTAAAATCACCCATCGAAATGCCAAAAACGGAGAACGGCACCCATTTGCGTGAAAATACCCATCCGCCATGCGTCTTCAGTCGGAAGCCTGGACGCGGGTCCTCTGCCATAGCGAGTGAGATGCTGAATGAAGTGGCTTCGGTGGTGGCCGGCTTCCCCTTATTCGCTACCGTATCCGTCGTCATTGTGTCGAGCTTCTGTGCCGTATTCAGCCTTATTTCGTGTGTCCGATCTGGAAGGGCTACTGGCAAGAATGTGCGGAAAACGAGATCGGCACTTTCGCCTGGAACTGTCACAAAATCGGCGGTCACTGGTAAGACGACCCAATCAAGCAAACCCACCACTACAAGCTCGACGAAGCCGAATATGGCTACAAAGTCAATTGACACGACGAAAGGCGGCAAAGTCGTTCAAAACGGGAATGCAGCGACCTCTGCCGGTAGCAAGGATCCGATGCCAAAGCCATCGGCATCGAATGAGAAGGACAAGCAAGAAGCGGGGAAGAAGGGCGGCAAATCGAAATCAGTGATGAAGCCTCCACCCGAACCACCACTCCAAGAACAACCAACCCAACGACCAACCGTCAGAGAGGAGAAGCCGGGCCAGAAAGATGCAAAGCCCGCAGCAAAGGGGCAGAAAGGTGATAAGAATCATAAGCCAAACAAATGTAAGCTTTTTTTATAACGATTACTTTGTATCTTATGATGTTGTTTTAGCATTGAGAGTAGAACGAACCCAAATGGGAAGCGTAAAAGGGCTATCTGGCAGCGATGATTGCACCGAAAAGTGCGGTACTCCCGAGTTGGTACTCGATCGAACTCAAAGATCAGTATCCGTCAAGGTAATAGTTTAATTTTACTTTTAATATAATAACAAAATAACATTTGCAGCTTGCCGATGACGAAGACACTAATGAAAACATTGATGAACTACCAATGGATGATCATTTATCCGAATAACACGTGTGAAGTTTTGTTACTTATAAAAGTTTTCTACATTTGCAAACGTTTTCCTCATCTTATAGTTTTTGCATGTTACACCCTTAACGATATGTGTTTCATCCAACAAGCTTGCGCAACTAAGGCCATTCTATTGATTTCTTGAAAAGCGAAGTCAAACCATAAGCTGCGCACGCATGGTTGGTATATCTATATATATATCTCATCGACTAAATTTTTTACCGTAACTCTGTTTCTACTTCATTAACTTTGACACCCATTATGCCATACCCCATTACTAAGCTGGCCTATGGTCTTCGCCGCCGTCTAAGCGAACTCGCAACCCCACATGAACAATACAGGTTGCAAATTTCCGCTGGTAACGCTCTTATTTGTCCGCCCAAGTTACAACAAATTACAGAAACTTGTTATCGGTTAATGTTACTTTCCAAAGATAATTCTATAACATATCTAGTGTATAGAGATAATATCATGCATCCCGTCGAAACACGGTTCGTTCTCCCAGCAAATACTCTTGTCAAGTGTGAAGATGATATAACGTTGATTGGCTTAGTACCTCAAGATTTTAAAAACATTATTTTTGGTCACATTCTATGTAACACTGATTCGTTCAGATTGCAAGATTGTCGTTTATCTAAATTGTTTTACAAAGCGTTTAATAATACATTTCCCGAAGTACGACGTCTTTCTATCATCACTTTTAATAACGAGTTTTATACTTTCAATCTTACGGACCTGCTTACCACCTTTCCAAAACTTCGTGAAATTACTACTCCTCTTTGTAATTCGAAAAGCTGGATAAATGAAATCATGCAATCGGGAAATCATTTGCTAGAGCACTTGTTTCTTACGTTTGAAGACGAATCAAAATTTGAGAAATTTAACTTTAACGACCTTCTGAGTTTTTTAAAAGTAAGTTTTTTATTTGTTAATAAATCTTACTAAAAAGGTTTTTACTTATACCAAAATGATTTACAGACACAGAAACCTGGATTTAAACTTACTATTTCAACTAAATTCCATACTTTTACTCCCAGGCTTAGAATGTACTTTTCAAAGCTGGTGCAATACTTGGACAAAAAGCTAGCAATAGGTGATGTTTCAAAATCAAAAAATCGTACTCATATTGCTATTTGTTATCTCTTTGTTGGTCCATTCAGTCTTCTAACGTGGCATTTACCTCTTGATTTAAAATGAAATGTGTTCATGCTTTGTCGCTTCTGACAGTTTATCCGTGCGTTCGATCCATGCAAGACAAATCCATAAAGTTGTGCACGTAAAGTGTGTTTGTATGCGACTAGACAACAAGAATTACAGTTTTTAGTTTATTTTAAACCGCTATCTAGATTTATCTAACGTTCTTTTTTTCTTTTCTTTCATACTACCGTCTTTTGACTTTTTGTCTTTGTTATCAGGGGCCGGATCTTGAGTGACAGACTTCGTTTTGCTTTTGCTTCCTACAATCTTCTCCCTGCTTCGAGGTTTTCGTGCTTTTTCAGCTGATCCGCCGGCACTTTCATTGAATAGGAACCACTTTTCATCGTTGACGATTTGCGGGTTTTCCATAGCAGCCATCATAATTGCATGAAATGGATGGGGTAGTGCATTGATAATTGCGATTGGAGCGTATAAGAAGGGTAGGGCTTTGATTCTGCAACGTTTTTATGATGAAAACAGCAAGCAGAATAAGTATAACAAACCTCAAAAGCTCGAGTGCCTGAATCCGAATCCACAAGGGTACATCATTACGCAAAACGTAGAAATACAGTATAGAAACTGGGTATCCGGACAGTTTTTCCTTCATTTCGGTGGCCGAACTGTTAAAAGTAAAGAGACTTTTCAACTCGAGGGCATAAACGGCGTGCCGTTGGAGGGTGGTTGTCTGTGGTTCTTGGAGCCAGGCACGGGTTTCAGGTGAAATGATAAATTCGTTGTCTTTGCTTATCTTTGTTTGGCGTTTTGTTGCTTCGTGTTCGGCTTGTTTGCTGAAATGGTTTTGTCAGATTTGAAAATTGAAAAGTTTTTACCTTAATTTTCCAAGTTTATTCACACAGACAAGGACAGACATGTGGTGTGGTGCGATCTCTTCGGGTTGTGTTGGATTGGGGTTTTTGCTTTCATACGTCCTGCAAAACTTCAGAATTACAGAAATCCAAAAGAAGAAAAACAAACCTTTGCAATGTTTCAACCATCTTCTTACAATCCGGATGATTGAAATCCCGAATTTCATCGCATTCCGAATCGCTTTCCTTTAACGGCTTCACTGCTATCCGATTATTCTTAATATACTCCAACACCGACCACGCATCTTCGATCTGTGCTTGCACCTTGTACAATGTGCACTTCGGAAGCGCCAATTTCTGGGTCGGCATCCCGGTAATTTCGTCCTCCCTCGTCGTTTTCAGCTCTTCATCGTCCAAAGTGCCATCTTTCGTGGCTTCCGTCCCCGGCGGCAGCCCATGCCGTAACGTCACTTCTATCGACGGCGCATCTTTGCAAGATTCCAAGACCAACTGCTGTTCCAGTTGTGCCGGAGCCGGTTTTTCGACTTCTTTTTCAACTTCTTTCTCGACCGATTTTGTGTGCTTTAATTTCTGTGATTTGTGCGATTTCTTCGATCTTTTTGACTTTTTCGATTTTGACGATTCGGACCCCTTCGCAGACTTCAGGTCTTCATCCGGGTCAGGTGGTTGTTGAACTTGTGAAGTTGACTTTGAAACATCGATCGATGGCGGTGGTATTGCTGGTTCGGCGCTTCGGGGTAATCTCGGCGTCGCCGGACGATTGCTCGGTGGTTCAGTGACCGGATTCGGCGGGAGTGGATGATTCGGGCTGTCTCCACCGCCTCCATTGCCCCCAGAAACGCTTGTTTCAGGCGGCGCTTCTGGATGATTTGTTACAACTGGGCCTGGAGGGTCTGTGGATCTTCTCGAACAGATGCATTGTTTGATTATGAATGTTATTACCAATATTATCAAAATGCTGAAAAACTATCACTACAACTTTTAAAATCGTAAAAAAACCCACAATGCCAAAACAAAAATAGCAATAATTACAATTTTCTCCGGCCAAGTCAGTCGTTTCGGGAACTCTTTGAAATCAGCTGCGACCTTCGTCGGCTAAAATTAAAAAGCATAGTACTTTGCGCACGTTTCCCGTTTCAGTATACGTTTTTCCAGGTGCACAGGTGTAACAAGTGAATATAAATGAATGAATTACAAGTTGCAACTATGGGAACCGGGACTAAGTTTAAAAGTGCACCTGTTGTTTTTTATGCCATTATGAAATTATGGAAAGGTAAAAAAGTTCAATGATGAATGCACCCACCTTTTCTGTTAAAATAATCAGCGTCAAAAGGAGCCATGGTGTTAGTCGATGGACGTTCAACATTACTTTTACTTTTTACGACTTTGAGTTACGTCAGATGTATAAATAGGGCTGTTCCGAGGATCTTGGATCCATGAGGGCCCCAAAGAAGGGGAAAGATTAGTTTGAGATTCTGGGTTTTACTTTTGATTTTTTGAAAGGCATTCTGTTTCTTTCTGATTTGCATTTTAGAGTGATCAAAGCTTTAGATTGATCAAACAGACTCATTTATCACAAAATCGTATTTATAGACGTCTATTTAAACAAACTAAAACAACTGTTACCCTAAAGCTATCCCCCATCACTGACTACACTCCATTGCTCATGTTTGACAGGTGTTTTGACTCTATTTTACCCCCCATTGACAATGCTTACTTTCTTTCTAACCTTTTGAAAGGCTCAAATGACGGTGAATGGCAACCCTGAAGTAGGTTTCAGTTTCATATTTTCACACAAACAGTTGTCAAAACGATTTTAAATTTAAAACTGCGACATAATACCCGAAATTGTTGCGTTGTTTGCTTCCTCTTTTGCCAGGGGCGCCCAATGATCATCACAAACAATGCCAATCCCCTCTCAAGTGTTATTGTTGCTGCGAACATTAGCGCTGAACTTTCATTAATCGCTTGCGTTTCCTTACACTTTTCAAAAACCCAAGCTTTCTAATAGGTTGTTTTTGTTTTTTCGGGCAACAAAAAGTTCATAGTATTTTTGGATTGTTTCCGGAAAGTGACCACAATGGATAAACACTCTGTTTTACCGCACTTTCTAAAACTGAAAGATGGCTGTCAGGCTTCTGAATCGTGTTTTAATTCCCGCCGCAGGGCCATGGCCGCCCAGACACATGTTTGCGGAAGCTTTCCCACAATTTGACCGCTCATTGTTACTTGACTTTCTAGTATTTTTCAACCTATTATGCCAGCTTAACTGGGCCGTCCAGCTTTCTATGTATTTAGTTCCATGTAAATGATGTGGCCGTCGGCGTCGTCGTCGTTTGCGCGTGCTTGTCTCGTCGGGCATTGCATCGCATCTGAAAAGCTGTGAAATCAAAACTTTTTTCCGCCTTTTCCGGAAGCTGTCAGCTTTCACAGCTGCCTTTTTTGAGTAAATTTGTAGTACATAGTGAGCCAGTGGCCGCCGGCAATGGCCGTGGGTCCTTCCGAAAAAGGGGCAGCGATCCCAGGGCAATTAAATCTGTGGGCAAAGCTGACGCGTTTTTACCCTTTTATATTACATCTGGATGGGCAGGAGTGGCATTTCATTGCCGTAGGCGGGAAAGGGCATGTATGGGAGAAGCGTCATTTTGGTTGGTGGGTTTTATGATCCGCGAGTTTGATTAAGTATCCATTTTAGGTAGTAAAAAGAAGTTTGTCAGTTGGCTAGTTGTATTTTCTAACAAATTTAGACTTTAATCTAATCTCTAAACATTCTAAATATATATTTTAGCGTCTTTGGTCTTAATATTTTCCACCAAAGTTGACTTTTGTATTCATAGAGTTCAATACATTGCCACTTTTAGCCTTTGAATTTATGATAGCTCACTCATAACCACCTTCAGAAAACTTTTAAGACGTGGAAGTTATCCCATTTTGGCCTATCCATTATTCATTGCTTTGACCGTTGTACTTCCACTTCCAAATTTCAAGTGTTTCCACTTTGCCTACTGTACCACATGGCGTAAAAAGTTCCGTTGTTTACACTTTTTACTTGTTTTTAAAACCACATTTGTCTCCTTTTTGCAACCAAATCCCCAAACCTGCCTAACCATGAAATGCCATTACACCCACCCCCGCCAGGATGCCTTAACCACAGGGCCGCATCAGGAAGCATGGTCCTGTGGTTAGGCAAACTTCAACTCAATTTTTGAATGTCTTCCGTTCGTGTCGGTCCTGTTAGCCCAGGCTAAACCGAAGAACGTTCATCATCTTCGGTCTCCGAAGGACACCCTCCGAGCGAGAAACAATAGTTTACACTAAAACTATAATAAATTGAATGTTGAATGTAGCTAGCTTTGTGTCATCAAGGCTTGGTCCCCCTGTGCTTTTTTAATTCGCCATCGAATAGTAGGCGCATTATTAAGCGGGGCTGAAATGAAAGACGTTACAGTGACTGACCTGCTTCCTTCACGTTCAGAATGCGTGTTGTGTTGCCTTGGCACGTTGAAAATTGAAAATTAACAAGAAAAGGTCACAGCTATGTTTCTATTGTTGGAAACGGGTGTCACTAACTTGCAGCTATGCAACCCGTCCAACCATACCCAAAAAAAGGAAGTTGTTACATTTTTAGAATTAAAAGTGACGAAACTTTTTCTGTCTATTTTCATTGCCACTTTAAGCAACTTTAAAATTAACCGCGTGCAATATAGCCCAATTTCAACCGATGATGTTCCCTCGACTTCTAAATTTGCACTTAGACCCCTGACTTTTTTTAACTTTTGGAATTCTCAATGAACATGCTGAATGCAAATGAATTCCAAACCAAGCCACCATGCTGCCTCAGGGGCTAAGAATCTCTGTCTTTTGCCCGGCCGTGGCCGACTTTTCACGTTTCGCCGTGGTCTAGGCTAAAAAAACGTTGTCTTTCGTGCATCCCATCATAAAAGTCATAGCCGTCCAGGGCCTGATTACGAATTTAGTTAGTCATTTCGTCGTTTCAATTCGTTTCGGGCTTGCTGTATGGTAATAAGGGGCTGGATTGCGTCAACATAGATGTCTATCGATGGTTTTTGGCTATTTTTGGTTTTTACCGTCTCACAAGCCAAAAAGAGTGTTCATGGCTATTGTATTGATAGATTACTTCCTGTACATTCTGCAACCGGATCTGTTTTTTGGTAAATTTGTTTTGACGCACTCAAAACAACCAAAAATAATGCTGCAATTTGGACCTTGAATGGCGGCAGTTCATTATCCCCATTTCAATTTGCCGTTTAAAGTTTATCGATAAAAAAGCAAAAGCGAAGTTTAATTTAGAGCCGTTTTGACAGATGTACCGTCTGGGGGCGACGACATTTGACGTCGGGGAAGCAGTTCGGTTTTATGCCATGCATTTTTCTATCCATTCAAAGACAATGCTGTTTTTGTTCTTTTGCATTTTGAAAGATGCAATTGTGCGGTTTTTTGCTGTGATAAAGCTACCAATATGTTTTGTCAATGCTAAAAAGTGGTTTTGAACATGCTCAATTTCATCTAAATGGCCTCCCAAACTACCGTATGCCAATTAATCATGCACAAGTCAACCCATTTTTTCAAACATGCAATTTTTTACATGTCAGCAATACAATTGCTGAAGAACAATGTCAAAACGTGTCTCCATTATGTGTTTTTTCGATTATGACAAGTCATTTTTGATGGCTCTACATTTTGGCATTTCCACGGAACCGTTCCTTTTTTGACGTTGGTTTGCCACAAACTGCTGAGGATATGTCATTCATCTTGAAAAAGCATCGTAAAACAAAGTGCACTGTCTGGTGAAGTTTCTTTGTGGAACGAACATGCTTCATTTTGTCATCTTTACCATGTAAGCTATGAAATTAGGCTACTCTTTGCTCATTCGTACTTACAAATTAGTTCAACATGTCATTCCACCGTCGAGGGTTCACTTCTGACCACTATCGTCACTTTTGTTTTTATCCCCGCCTGCCTAGGTCGTTGCGCTTCGCTCTATTTTGGTTTGTCTTGTATCTTCACAGCCAATAAGTAATAAGAGTCAGTCACAAAAATGTTTTTATCACTCTTCAATTCGAGGAATTTCTCGCGTGGAATTTTCATTAAAACATTGCAACTCGCATAAACATTGACGCCCGCCCGCTCCCAGATACCTACCGTAGAGATCTGTTGTGACAAGCGCAAGTGCTTGATGGACAGCTGATTCACGCAAAGGCAAACGAAACTAAAGATCAGAGAGCAGGGATGCGTGGAATGTAGCTACGTTTGTAGGGATATGTATTAACATGGTTTTTGGTGCTGCAGATGAATTAACGGGGGTTGATTTGGAGAAGTGTTATTGTTTTGATGACCAATTTGTGACGAAAAACGGCACTTGAAACCTTTTTATCACATTTACATAGTTCACATTCGACGAAGAACGTTTTTTTCTTCAATTGAGCGTTTTTATCAAAAAACCTAATCTAACAGCTTTACTTAAACTGCGTAAAAGATTCAGTTGGCTGTTATCAGATTGTCCCATCAGAGCTAAAAATGCGTTTTGTGGGTTTCGATTGCTTTTGCTCCGTTTCAAAGCTGCTTTTCTTGGTCTCTTGCTGCGCGTTGTTAAGATTTTTGCGCTCATTTTTAACTTTTAATGTTTAAAAACATTTCAACTTTGATTTTAAAACATGTGTAATCAAAAATACACTAGTGTAATTCCACCGCCCCAAAAATGGTCCCACCACGAAAACATCATTTTTGCTCCGGTTGTTGATAATTTTGCATAGCATTGCCATCGTATTGTCCTATAGATCTCCTTTAAGCTATATAATCATTACTTACTGCAGTTTCTGTAGAATTATTCCGTTTTACGTGCAACCGTTCTAATTACAAGCACCAAAATACAAAACCCCACCAATTCTAACTATGCCAAAAAAGTCGAATATTCTTGTCTCAATAACATTTGCACTTGAACTTTTCGAGTAACTTGACCGCATAAAAATCGTGAACATAGCTCGAAAGAGGCGGACAGCCGAGTCGTCGGAAACCTTGCTTTGACACTCCATCGCCCAGGATGAGAGTACGTGATAACACGGCTGTTTTGGCCACTTAACACCACAAAACGGTGGCCCGACTTGATGAGAGTGTCTGAGAGTTAGAATCCGCCACGGGGTCTCGTAACTTGGATTCGCCACGTCGAAACAAACAACTTCCGGGAATGACGCCCAACGTCGTCGCATCTGCCGCCGCCAAACATGGCCTCAGGGCATTTGAGGGAGGTGACTGTTAATGCTATTATGGTTTTTGCTTTTTGCTGTAGGTTATTTGTTTGAAATTGGGGATTGCTAAATATCGTGGAACTCATGTGAAGGCGTGGAGGGATGTTTTTTAAATTTCGTAATTTGTGTTTTAATCGGTGGAATTGTCACTTCCAGTTTTTATGGGCCTCTGATTGGCATCAGTTTTCATGGCAGGGCATTTTTCTGGTATGGTTCGTGTCTGTTTAAGCGAAGTGAACATAACTGGGACCACAACCCGGAATAAAAGTGTTGCAATAAAACGCTCCATCATCCTTAAAGCTTACATTAGCACTTCATCTGGCTGGGTTTTAACGTTGTCGTAGGCCATCGTCAGAAGTTTATGCTGCTCGCCCAGCCAAGGCGTTCCGTTCGCTCCCTGAAGCCTTGTTTCGTGTTTCGTTTCGTTCTCACCCCCGCTCGAGATCCCGAAGCCCGGCTAAACCAAGTCCAACTCCGCCACCCCGTCGATGTCATTCTAACTTTTCCTTGCCTGAGGCAATTGAAATCAAGGGGCGCAAGACTCTGGCCCATGCCGAGAAACAAAACCCCACGGAAGCGGGCCCGCAATCGAATTACCGTGTGCCTTCTGTCTTGACTTTTCGTCTTCCTAGCTAGCTTCCTTGCAATGACTTTTTCTTGGCTGTCATCAAGCAAAGCACGACTATCGTCATTCCGCCTCTGGCGATAGATAGCAAAGGGCATTTTGACGTGGATTCACACGACCCGGGTCCTGACTTACACCCTTGTTTTGACTCAAGTCAAGTTCTGGACCCCTAAAAGTGCATAATATCCACCCATCTTATGAAAACTGACCCCGAAAATGCCATCATCGACTTTACTTTTATTCCATTTTTAACTTTCACTCCGCATTTTACCATTTTACATCCAATTTTACGCTTTACATAACCAAATAGTTGTTTATCAACAAAAAATAACAGTGTAAAACTGGTCATCATAGCCATTTAGCGTGCTTTTAGTGATATTGAAAATGCCAAAGCTTATCAACAGCCTTTTTCTGACCAGGCTTACAAATGACTTATTGACGATTTCGTGTGAAGATTTTTGTATAAAAAAGCATAAAAATGCAGATGCCCTTCTTCGTCATTTTTGCTTTTCGGCGTGGTGCGTGACTTTCTTGGCACATTTTTTGCGCGAATTATTACCAGACATGTTGTAATTGTCGGCTGCAAATGTAGATGTAGATGTATACTTCCGTATTGACCGAGTTTAATATTCATTCCTTAAAACATTGAAAACTTTTTGCAGAATTCTTATTTACTCAATTTCCTGACCAACTGCAGCCGTCTATTATGGCTACCCCGTTGAATCAGACGAAAACCGAGCCCAAATCGTAAATTATCAATCAAAGCGTTGACAGACATGGTCGATGTCACGTGCGAAATCGGCAGTATACCAATGCCGAACGTGACTTGGCTCTTTGAAGCCGTGAGCTCCTTTGCGGGTGGCTACGGCTCTATTCACCCTTATTTGGCCATGGGTTTGTGTATTGCCGGAACTTTGATGAACATTATTACTGTCATTGTGTTGACACGGCCACAGATGCAGTCTCCGGTCAATATATTGCTATGTGCCGTGGCGCTGTGCGATATAATCGTCATGGGGACGTATTTCGTTTTTGTGGTTCACTTTCTATTGACAGCAGCCCATCGGTGTGATTACAGTGATTACAGCTATCCCTGGGCGATCTTTATGATGTTCCATGCACACGCGAGTGTGATATTCCATTCGACTAGTATTTGGCTTACTGTAGGTACCAATTAAGACATACTGTAACATTAATGATAAAAATTTAGGTTCTGCTTGCTCAAATTCGGGTATTGACAATCAGACGAGCCACGACAGGGCCAACTACGTCAATCAATATTAAAATGACGGTTATTATCAGTATTCTTACGTGTTTAGCCATGGCAGCTGTAAATTTGCCGAACTTTTTGACTTTTGAGGTTCGATTTCACCACTTTAAGTCACTTTAACCAGGTTTTGTTCAGATAGTCGAATACCCCGCCGAAGCTTACCTCACCTGTCTCCACCCAGTTGAAGACGAAATCCTAGATGATCAAATCATCCAAGAGACCCTCACCCCCTCCATCTTACCAACTCTAGCTTCTTTGACTACTTTCTCCCCACTCACAGAATCCACATTTGAGCCAGATTACTCCAACGAATCCGGCCATCTGGTCTACAGCCTCAAAGCTCATGATGACTGTTTCAAGTTGAAGTTAGCTTTCTGGTCGAATGGCATGGTCTTTAAAGTCGTCCCATGCATTTTGCTAACTATTTCCATCGTGGCACTGTTGAAAATTATTGCTGATGTCTCGCATCGGCGAAAATCGCTATGCCAAGTCATGAAGAAAAAAGTGCCCCACGATCATACCACACCAATGTTGGTCGCTGTTTTGTCCATCTTTCTTGTGGCTGAACTGCCTCAGGGGATGATGCTCGTATTGACTGGGGTGTTCTCAAGTGAGACTTTCCATCAGAAAATCTATGCTTCATTGGGTGATTTCATGGATTTGCTGTCACTGCTGAACAGTGCTGTGAACTTTGTGATTTACTGCGTGATGAGCCGGAAGTTTAGAAGCGTCTTCTTTAAGCTGTTTTTGGGTTGTTGGAAGGAGTTTGAGTGAGTTTTTGGTACATTTTTAAGAAGTTCTTTGTTAATGAGAACGTTTTTTTAGCGACTTTGACGATCTCCAAACCCCGAATGAGCGCACTGACGTCTCGCAACGAAGATTCTCCTCAGCGATAACCAACAACACGAGAACTGAGCAACTTTCTCATTATCCATCCACAGCTTCGACCCTAAATGTCTCTACTTATGAGCGTCGAACCCATGGAAACCTCCTCAGCGTTGATGATGCCACTTCTCGGCGGTCCAGTGCATGCACCCTTCAAGTCGGCGGCAATCCACACTCCCCAACTTTGAATGCCCCCTTCACCTTTGAAGACGGCACAGCAACCCCAGCCCCTTCCAACACGAAAAGAATCAGCTTCAATCTCGCAACTGACAGCCATGGCGGCATCACAGCCTGCACGCTTCAAGTCCCTGTGCTCCCAGCCAAAAACAGCGTCATAAAATCGCCCCAAGTCGGATTCATCGCCCGGCTACGGCAACGTCTACCCCCAATTCGACGCCTAGGGCGATACCTATGGCCAACAGACAACACTCTGCTCACCGATGACGCCAACAGTCCCCAAAGACGCTTCAACAGCATCACCACTGAAACTAACTTCGTCGCACTGGCGTATTAGCTCACTACTGTATTGTATCCTATTGTCAAATCAAATCGAAACTAACCGGGTCAAAATCGACAATGAACAACCAAAATTTGGGTTTTGTACAAAATATCTTTATAATGACTACTTATACGATGTAAATAAACTTGATTAGCATTGAAATGTCTATTCACCGAGGTCGATGACCTTTCCTGGGTTCATAATATTGTTCGGGTCGAAAGTGCGCTTCAACTGCTTCAAGACTTCAAAACCAACCGGGCCGTATTCGAGTTCCAAGTACTTCCGCTTGCCGAGACCGATGCCATGTTCGCCGGTACAGGTGCCACCGACAGCGAGAGCACGCTTGACAAGGCGGTCGGAGAAGTCCCAAGCAATCTTGACGTCTTTTTCGTCGTGTTCAAAGACTGGCATGAGCGTGTGGAAGTTGCCTTCGCCGACGTGGCCGACGATTGTGCCTGGAAATTGGCAGGGTTACGGTAGAATTACACTTTGGGAAGAATGGACTTACCATAGATGCCAGTCGCCTTCAAATCCTCCTTCGTAGCAGTGATGACTTCAGGTAGCTTCGAAATCGGAACGCAGACATCCGTACTAAAGCCTTGGGCGCCCTTCCGTTGGTTCAGCGTCGCGTAGTAGGCGGCGTGCCGCGCGCCCCAGAGGGCTTCGATCTCGTGACGATCCGTCGACCATTGAAAGGAAGAGCCTTCAAGACTCGTGCAAACTTCTTCTGTGGTCGTGGCCTGCTCCTCGACTTCGAGCTTGCTGGCGCCATGGAATTCGAGGAAGAGCGTCGGCAGCTCAGCGTGTTCGACGACATTAGCTCCACGGGCCTTGTTGTAGGCGTTGCAGGCTTTGATCTGTTCATCGTCGAGGAATTCGATACGAGCCAGAGGCAATGCGCATTGTCGCAATGCAACGACGGCATCAATGGCAGATTGCACGTCAGGGAAGCCACAGACGGCAGCGCTGACATGCTGGGGACGGGGATGGAGTTGAACACAGGCGGCAGTGATGATGCCGAGGGTGCCTTCTTGGCCGACGAAGAGCTCTGTCAGGTTGTAGCCAGCACTTGTCTTCCAGGGACGACGACCGGGGCCTTTGGTATGGAGAATCTCGCCATTCGGGAGGACGACTTCCAGGTTTTTCGTGTTGTTCTTCATGGTGCCGTAACGGACAGAAGTAGTTCCAGAAGCGCCGGTGGCGACCATGCCACAGACGGAGGCATCGGCTCCGGGGTCTGAAAGGGATACTGTACTTGTGCCAACACGGTAATCCACCTACCGACGGAAAAGAACAACCCAGTATCGCGAATCCGTTCATTCAACGCCTTCCGCGTAACTCCCGGCTGGACCCAAACATCGAAATCCTCCGCATCAAGCTCCAAAACCTGGTCCAGTCCCTTCAAATCAATGACAATGCCACCACGGAAGGGCGTGGCTCCGCCTTCGATGCCGGTGCCAGTGCCGAAGGGGATCACGGGCAACTTGTTTTCATTACAGAACTTGACGATGGCGGATACCTCTTCCGTCGATTCTGGCAGGACGACAAGATCGGGCGTATGGGGTTCATGGTGGCTTTCGTCGTGGCTGTACTGTTCGCGGATGCCGGTGGCTGTTTTGACTTTGGCGGCGCCGAGGATGCCTTCGAGTTTGGGGACGGCAGTGGCTATTCTCTGAAGATGGGGCCATTATGAAATGGAATGTTGAAAAGGACGACTAACCTGTGCAGCCGAAGCGGCCTTGAGGACAGAGAAGTACATTTTGGCGCTTCAAAAAGTTAAACTTAACTGGTAAATAAAAGCTATTCAAAGGTATTAACGCGATATTACTCGTCCAAGTCCACCAAAAAAGTCAAACCTAGTTAATTTTATTAAAACCTAAGCGAACTAACAAGGGAGGTAAGGCAAGTAACATGAAAAGTACACGTCGGAAGATTGAAACAACAGAAAAGGCAAGGGCAACCCTAAGAAACTAAAAAGAATAACAAAGGCGTAACAATGTACCAGTTGAACTAATGTAGGAAAGATAAAACTCATAAAGGCAGCAAAGGAAACTCAAACATCAAAGATTCAACATCACTTTTAAAAGTCTGTTCGTAGAGGTGATAGATATGTACGTGCAGACTGCAGACAGGAAGCGATCAATGTGACTGAAACACAACTGCAGACACAGCAGCCAAGGGTCTACTCGATCACGTGAACTTTTCAACTTTTCAACCCTGATGGACCAACGTAAACCCAGCCTGCAACTCAAGGACGTCACCGGCGGAGCCCCCATCGATAATTTGGGCTGATAAAGAATCGACGTCGATATCGACTGGAACGAAGAAATCGGCGATGCGTTGACCGGGTTTCAGAAGAACGACAATGTGATCTTCGTTGGCCTGAAATGGTTCTTCTCTTAAAAAACATTGCAAAAAATGATGAAACCAACCTGAAGCTTCAAATCAGAAACCTTGACATCACTTTGGCCGAGTTTGATCTGCGCTTTGAGCAGAGTGCCCTTTTCAATCCACAGGTTTACATTTTCGTGTTGATGGGTGTTGAAGGGGGATGAAACATCTGTCAGGTCGATGACTCGGTTTTGGAGAGGGTTCTTCGGATTCTTGGGAATCGTGTGTTGAACGACTTCTCCGCCGATCCAGGTTTTGTTCTTCAAAATGATGCAAAGGGCTGGTTTTAGTCGGATCTGATGGACACTTTCGATCTTTTCCGTGATAGCTGTGATGATTAGCTGGGTGTGGAATTTGGATTGGGCCCAGCGACGGTGGTAATAGGTGGAATTGATCATTGCGTCGAACTAAAAGGGTTTTGATTTCTAAAGTTTGGACGTTTTTGACTCACTTTGATTGAATTTTGACCAGATTTATCCTTAATGCAGTCCAATTGACCAAGCGATATTGGTAGATGGTATTTGTTGTCGACGCGGAGCAAGGCTTGGAGCTTTTCCTAAACACTTTGAATGCATGACAGTCCAAAACAGACGGTCTTGAAGAGACTCACATCGTCTTCATCCAAATCAGGCGGCAGAATTTCATTGCAATGGCATAGATTAACGAAGCATTTGACTTTATCGTCGTGTGAAAACAGTAATCGAGCCTGAAAAGCCAAACTTAAGCCTTAATTGTTGAACAAAAGAAGTTACCGTACATCTTTAAACTTCAAAACGGCCCCTGGAGCCGGTGTCGCCAAAACGTATTCATCGCCTTTTGGAGTATCGACGAGTAGTCTGCGTTCTTTCATTCGCTGTTCGAATGATTCGGACATCTGTAAAACAGTCATATCTCTCATTGTTCATGTGTACCGTGATCAATCCAAGTATTTTTAAATCGTAAAAAACGAACAAACTACCAACAAAATTACTTTTTAAAACTTTTATTTGTTAAACGGAACAATACTTCATCTCTGTTTCAATCTTCATAAGGCAAAAGAACACCAAATATTTAAGAAAAATAAATTAATTTTGAAAAGTCTATTTCAATGAACAGCCAAATGGGTGGTAGAAAACGGTGCGGTGGAGCGTTTAGAAGATGGCGAGCAGAGCGAAAACGCAATACAGCAACACGCAGGGATAAGCGACGAGTAGTCGTTGGCCTTCCATCTGCAATGTGATGGAGAACAGCTTTGAAGACGTTGATCCGCACCAGAAAGCGGCGCCTCCGGCGACAGCGTAGCCAATTAGGCCCTAAAATTGGACATTTAGCATTGAAAAACATAAAAATGGTTGGAATGCGTACCTGTAGAGAAAGCACGGCGGCTATCATACTCAAAATCGACATTGGCAACAAGCAATACCCGAGAACACTAGCTGTGCAGGTGAATGAGATGGAACGCGTTTCCTCGGCCATGAGGTTCAGCAGGGAGTACATTCCGACGCATCCGAGGAGGCCGATGCCGTAGATGTAGCCGAATTGGAGCTGAAAACAACCAAATTTAACCAAAATATATATAAAACAATGCCTACCTTGCCATGGAGAAGCAAACTGGCTCCAAAAAGCAGACAGAAAACCAATGGCCCCGCCAAATCCTGATCTTCGATAACGTCAGCCCTAGCCGACCCAAACGGATTCAAAACGGCAACCGTCTTCAACCGGATGTGATCGAAATTGATCCCGAGTTCTTCCAGAAGCGGCGGCTCATTGTCGTAGTCGTAATCGTCGACTTTGCCGCCGGCGGCATCGGGCTGCGGAATGAACATGTTCGGCTGAGCAGAGTAGCCGCCATAAGCTGGAGGAGCGCCATAGCTTGAACCTGGAAGGTCAGTTAGTTGATTTTGATGTAAATTTAAGCGAATAGGATAGAAAAAAAATATAAAAACCGCCGAAAATAACTAACCTGGCTGTCCTGCAGTTTGAGCCGAATAATCGTAGCTCTGCCAGGGTTGTTGCTCTGATTGGGCAAACCAGGCATTACCGCCATTGTTGGACTGATCGTAGTAGTAATTGTCGCCCATGGCAAGCCGAGATTAAGCCTGGATTTGGCGGATCGAGTGAGCTGGAAGTTGGCGATTGACACGATCCGGGCAGCTGCGTGTTTTTTAAGAGTGGGAATGTGGTGGAGAAATTGCGTCTCTACGTCGACACAAAGTGCACACTGCAGAACATTTTTGTCGTGCAAATTCGCAAAAAATTCTGCCAAAAATTAATTTTTTTTAAATTGAAACTGTTTAATCTTACAACAATAATTATTTTTGCACATAAAAATTAAAGCTTGAAAACTTTACGTCCAAATCAGACCAAGAAAAGGTTTTAAACAATATTCAGCAAACTTCTCACAAGACTCTTGGCAAAGCGTACCTCAATGCCAACTGAAATTTGCATCCATTTTGCGATCCTCAAATCCTCGAAAAACTTGAAGCTTCAATTTCACAGTTTTCCATCAGTTTTATCCCCCAAAGTCTCTTCCAAAATGAAGGCCGTCATCCAAAGGGTCAAATCCGCCAGCGTCACTGTCGATGGCCAAGTTGTAAGCCTCTTTTTCGCATTTTTTAACCCTCAAAAATCTCAAAATTCCCCCAGGTTTCAGAAATCGGCAAAGGTCTCTGCGTTCTCGTCGGAATCTCTGCCGATAGCACCTTCAAGGATGCTGAATTCATCATCCGGAAGATCATGAACCTTCGGCTATGGGATGACCCTGAAAACGGGAAAAAGTGGGACAAGTCCGTCAAAGATTTGGACTATGAAGTTTTGACTGTTAGCCAGGTCAGTTCCGCATCTTTTATAGTCAATTTGACATGGAAACAATTTCAGTTTACATTATACGGTCAATTGAAAGGCAACAAAGTCGACTATCACAAAGCCATGGAACCCGTCAAAGCCAAGGAATTCTACACCCAGTTTTTAACCGATTTGACGAAGGCCCACCCCAATGGAAAGATCAAAGACGGCATTTTCGGGGCTATGATGGAAGTCAACATTGTTAATGATGGACCTGTTACAATCTTACTTGATAGCAGGGACAAGTAAACAGTTTTTTGTCGGTAAATAAAAGCATGGTTTTATAAGTTTGTGTCTCGAAGTTCGCACTGTTGCCAGCTGTTTCTTCGTTCCACTATCAGTTTGTGGCTTGAAGCAATCATCCGCCAACTTTTCCCGCACTTGAAGGCTGTACTTTGACTTGAACTATCTTAAAACGACGTTGCAAACACAAACACCGCGTTTTGGCGAAGCTCGGCAAACAAAAACCGTCCGAAGGCCACGTCTCGCGTGTCTCCGAGTCTCGTTTGACTTCCACTGGATGGGATTCGGTGTATTGCATTCTGTTGCATCCATCCTTCGATGCTTTCCCCGGAAAAAAAGCTGGTTTTTGAGTTCGACAGACGAATAGTACCTCCGTCGAGAAGTTCCGTTTGTTCAGTGAACAAAGTTGAACCCTTCGCGTGAGATTGTGTGCCTCATTTTTAAAATTTGTGATTTCGACATCACTGAAGGCTATCGAAATCCATCAGTTTATTTAATTTTTACAAAAAAAGCTAAACCTATCCGAAATTTATCTATTTACTTAACCATTTTTTACGTCTCGTCATGTTTGTTGATATTACCATTGCGTGACTGTCGTCCGTGTCCGTATCTGTCTATCCGACGACTTTTTTAAGGGTAACCTATTGAGTTCGCGAAATTGTTTGAACAAAATCAAAACCGACGAGAAGGAAGTCATGGCGAATGGTGTCGAGGAACAGTTTTGGCGGATGCAGCAAGCAAAGGCGGTGCAGCAGCAGCAAAATGGTGGGTTTTGTTTGTTGAAAAAGGGCAGATTGACGTGAGTGACATGGGGCCAGTTGTTTGAGTGATACTTGCAGGTTTGATTGGTTCTGTCTATCATTGTGGTAAACTTTCTGGGCTTCGAATTTTGCGACGAGTCTTCCTTGCCTATTGTTTTTTCGATTAACTGTTTAGTTCATTATTTGTAAAGCATTTTTTTACAAATTTATCGTGAAAACTTTGCTAACGAGTCAAACGCATTTGCACATTTTTTCCCTCTGAACGCTGTGACGTAATTTGCACACGTATTTGAACAGTGTTTTTACGTTTCTAATGTGTGCAAATGCAGTTTTTTTTCTAAAAAAGAAAAAAGTGTCATTGACACATTGCGAACGTGTGAAACGCATTTGCACGCTTTTTGCACTCGAACACTGCAAACTCATTTGCACTACCGCTTAAACAATTTTTTTGCGTTACCAATTCTGTGCAAATGCGATTTTTATGCAATTGAGTTATTTTTCAACTTTTTAAATAAAAATCAAAAAAGCAGTTTATTCAATGTTTAGGAAGCCAAAAACCTATTTTTAGCATTATTTACAAAACCAAAAAACTCCACTTTTTTCTATAATTAATCCCCTGTTTACCATCAACAAAAAGTGTAGTTAGATTGTCCTCAAGCCCCTATTTACAATACACCGCTTCCATTCCACCAAACCTCGCAAAAAATCCGGAAATTTGTTTACCACGACCTTTGATATCTGTATATCTGTCACCAAATACTCATTTTCGACCTACGCACTGTTATAGACTTGACTTTCTCGCGTCTATTTCCAGCCCGCGCAGTTATGCTGCACCTTTCCACCGCTAAGAATATCCCGGAACCAGTCGGCGTGTATGCTTTTCCACCTTTTTTCTCGTCTCCCCGTAAGATCAATCAAGAATAGATGGGATCGAGTCCGACGTCGATGTCGGGGCGAAAAGCACACCGGAAACGTTCTTCAACAGTAGCCCCGGGCTGGCAAGCTCCGTGTTTTGTGTGGCTGGCAGCAGCCCGGGAAGCATGGCCAGGCTCGGATTTCGCATCAGTTTGATAAAAACGTGGAAAGGGCGACAGTTGTCTTAAGAGTGCCATAAATCTCTGCATCTTTGGTCTTTTTATTGTCTTTTGGTTTTTGGAATTTGGATTTGTGTTTCCGTGAATCAGCAATTGTATCTTGGCAATCACGCATGTGTGTACACATTAGATCCGTTGTTTAGCCTCATTTTTGTTTGATTTTACACCAGCTAGGTTGTTTCAAGTTCAACAAAGGTTAGCTCTGTTGACATAGTGCCAAATTCATTTTGAATGAAACTTTGTACCGAGAAACCTCCAATATTGACAATCTCAACATTACAATAGAACCCCCAAGACCCCCTTTCCGACTTTTTGTACTTTATAAAACGTCCTGAGGCACCTTGCCTAATTACCAACAACCAAGTTTGATTCAAAAAAGTGAAGTAGAATACCTGTTTTGCGTTCGTTTCCCATACATAAACTTGTGACTTTGCTTTCGCCTGTTTTGTGTCATTCGGGAGCCTTGTCATTTTGGAAGTTTTGACCCCCATCATGTTGTACTTTCCATATGAGGCTGTATACGTACAATACTCGGTGACTTAATCGAGGTCGAAAAACTGGCGTAAACCTGTTTTTGTCGAAATCACCCCTCCAAATGTTTAGGGTCTTCTCGAGGTGATTAAAAAAGTTGCAGCCAACACAATGCACCGCTCCCATTTGTGATTGCATAACAAACACGGTCTTTTTAAACCATATAAACCGGACGGAAACTTGTGTTTACTATTAACAATGGGTCATTTAACATCTGGAGTGATGGTGGGAAAGAGGGGGCCGGAATTGGAGGGGGTTTGTTAGCCTTTGGAAGCCGTTGAAGGTTATCAAAAGGGGTTGATGGCGTGATTGACTGACGCAAGCATGGCTGTTTTGAAAATAATGGCGATTTTAAACGGATATGAGCGGATTGAGCTTGAAAGCAGGTGGCTAGGGTGTGCTTTTTGTTGGTTTTTTAAAGAGATGAAACATGTTGCAACTTTGACTGGCTTAGGGATCACAGATTAAGTTAAATGGCCACTTTGATGGATATGTTTGCAGCACGCTGGTTAAGATGAAAAAATTTTTGTTTGTAAAAGTTAGTTTCTTAAAAAATTATATAACTTTTAAAACATTTAAAATGACGCAACCCCAAATCCCCCAAAACACCCTCGACCCTTCCATACCATAACCCCTACTTCGATCTGATCACAAGTTTCCATGATGATGCACCAATCCAAACCGTCTCCCGATTTCGTTAACTTCCCATCAAACTTGAAACTTGTTGCCCTTTCGCCCGCGGGGGCGAACGAGAACACACAAAACTCGCGACCGGACCCCCAAAAAACACTGTAAACCGGGTTTCTGACAGTGCCCCCGGTGCCAGGCAGCGTACCAACCAGCTGATCGGGCCGACCTCAAGGCCGTCCTCGAGGTCAAAACCTTGGAAATTTCGATGCAAAACACTGACATTGCTTGTTTCTACCTGAAAGCTGCCTACCTACTCCCATGTGTTGCATACTCGGGTATGTATACCTTTTTCGGGGACAGCTCATCCATCCTGCCATCGCTGACAGGTGATGAGAGCTCTTGTTTAGGGGGGTTACGATCGTGACACCTGCCCCTAGCAAAACGTGCATACCTTGCATGTTTCGAACGGTGATCATAATTGGCGAGACGCCAATTTATGAGCGTGCGGCGTGAACGGACAGGTATGTTTCTGTCAATGAAAACGAAACTTTTTGGCAAAAATAACCAAATCGCTGTTTTTTGCGGTTTCGCTTAGCGTCAGCGAGCGTTCAGCTATTTCGCTTAGCGTTGGTGAAAACGTGGGATTCATAATTTTGTGATCTAGTTGACACGCACAACTCAAAATTTTATGATTTTCATGTCAGTTTTGGTTATAAAAACTCGCTTGCCACTTTCGCTCTATCCAGCGATTTCGCTATTCTAGAGCGTTTAGCCGTTGCGTGAGGCAGTAGCACCAATAACGCGATAAAGTTAGTTGTCTAGATTTTCCTTTCCTGTGATATCACTTTATTTAATCAGTTTCGTCATTTTGGTCATAGACACCGTTATTCGACCCTCCAGCGATTTCGCCCTTTTAGAGCGTTTTTCACGTTTTTACTGACAATAAGCAAAACCTAATGGGACTTTTTCATGATGTGCTGAATTGTGACAATGGGGGTGCTAAGTGCAGATTAACTGGAGATGGCCTACTTTCGCATGGATGTCTATGTATTTTATGGCATTCGAAAAAAGTCGCTCAACTTTTTTTCTTCGCACTGTAAAAAGGGTTTTTTTCGAAGAATACGCGTTACCTCGATTGCGTCAATGTTTCGGTAATGATTCTCTTTTGACCTCATGTTGTACAATAAGGCTACGGTCAGATACCCCTTGCTGCACTTATGCGCTTACGCAATTTTCTCTGTTTTTCGCAGCTCGGTCAGCGTGCTGCAGCGTAAATTGCTTCAGGCGGTAGTGTGTTCTCGTTTTTCGAACGGACGGCATACGTAAATCACGGCGTGGAGCACTTTGCGCGCGATGACCCGAGCATCCGACGCCATTTTCGGGTAGCAGCCCTTCAGGAACGGAAACCGGTTTGTCGCGCCAGGCGCTGACATCCCGACGGTTGACCCATCTGACTGACTGGATGGTGCTCATCCTGCCCGATGCCGGTGGCATCCATCCATCGAATCGAAAATCGGAAAAGAGAGCGAAGATGAGATGCGGAAAAAAGGAAAAGGTGCTCTCTCTCTCTCGCTCCCTGCGGATATTGCAAATAACTTGTTGTGTACGGTGGGGTTGCGCGCATACGTGCGCGGATGTCGGAGAAGGATGAGCGCCGCTGGCTGGTTGACGGTCACTAGTTACGCCATCCAGAGCGAGGTCACTATTCCGCCGCTGGCAACAACCCGATGAGCACGAGCGATGTTAAAGGGGCGAAACAATGTCGGACGGCGAACGGGATGAGCATGAACGAAGTCGGCGCTTGCAGCCGCCAAAAATCAAGACTGGTTTCGCTTCTCGGTCATCCTGAACGATGCATGCACGTCGTGACGCCATCGCTCGAGGCACTGCATTGACCTGACTTGAAAGGAGAGAAAACGTGAACGTAGATGGGGATGGGGATACAGAAGGCTGACCATCATCATCAGGAATGGTTATTTTTCGGGTTTATCCATCAGGAGAAACCGAACTATCATCTGTTGGGATGGGGCGAACTTCGCTCTACATCGATGGCATCTTCTTCGGTGATTGGGAAATTCGATGTCTTCGGTTCTTCGAAGACATTAGTTAGATCTGTGGTATCTTGTTTTGGGTCTTTGGAGACTGTCTTTAACACACCTGTGTAGACCTTCGCTTAGCGGCGTTGAAGTTTCAATTTCGCTACATGATAAGCCATTCCGCATTCATAACTAATACACTTTTGGCCCCTCCATTGTCAAATTAAAAGGTCATAGGTCGCAGCTGTAAACAACATTTTCGGAATTTTACCTGCAAAGTTACGCTTTCCGCTTTCCATATTTGACCCCGCTGCAAAGTACGCCGATCGTCTGATGCTTTCCCCTCTTTCTGATATCACTAAACGCTTAGCAACCCTGTGCATACTTCTGTGGATTCAGTCTTATCACCTCGCCCATCCATAAAGCCATCAAAAAGGTGGTGGTTCCACCTTTTCTGACAGTGTGTCCCTGACCGTCCGGTGGCCTCTTATCAGTTGCCAGTTGCTTGCAAAGCGCACTTGGACACCAAGGTCAACCTTTGCATTGTTTCTAGCCAAGTTGAGCTTTATCAGTAGGACCTCTGGGCAAAGGGCTTTTCCATCTTTGTGTTTTTTGCCCCACTTTGGCTTCGTATGATGGTAGTGGTGCGTTTTTTTCCGTCTTCGTGACTGATGTGAGTTTACAATACTCACACAGAGTGTTCAGACGGAGCGAGGGCTGCATCTGGAGGTCATCCTGTATCCACTCTCCGCCCTCCGTTTTCCGTGATCTGTACACGGAGAGAGCGAGGGTGAACAGCGAGGTCGTCCGCTTCACGCTGCCTGGTACGACTCTGTCCGTGGAGGGCGAAGGGGAGAAACAAGTTTTTAGCGATGGTTAACTGGGGTGAGGGAGGGTGTCTGAGGTCTCTTGAAGCCATTGCCATTGTGGAACGGAGCTTCTAGGGTGTCGGTTTGAACCTTGTCCTGCTCCACTACTCTGATATCTTGTCTGATGACCTGGCTGTTCAAAGCCCTTCATAGATAAGGGCTCCAAGCCCTGGGCTCTCCGTGCCAAAGTCCTTCCGCTCCCCTTATCACCCATCCCTCCGCCCAATCTTTATCATCTTTGTTACCGACCATCGTCACAATCTCAATCGAACTTTGTCCCCTCACTTTGTTTACCCTCTTCTTGCCCTCTGGCGTGCATTGCAACCCCTATTGACACACTAATGACAGCCGGTCACTCCCTCTTCATTGTCATTGTCATCGGTCCGATCCATCCACGAACAATAACCACGTAGAAAGTTGCGTAGAGTCCGAAAAAGGGTGGGAAGTTCGCCGTGTTGTTCCATCCTTCTATCCATCCAGCCGTCGTCCGACCCCGTACAGGGTGCCTCCGCCCTCGGCAGAGATGAACTCGCGCGCTGGCCGCGGGATAAACCGGTTTTTTGTTTCCGTCGGCTCCGCTGCGCGATGATGCGGTCGCCCCCGCCTCGATTACGCCACACACTCTCTTAACCCTTGCCTCTCGATCGGTGGAGCTTGTTGCTACCTGCCAGTCGTTATACATGACTCTATTTATCACTGTTCCGGACACGGGCCGCCGGCTGACTCGCGTAATAAGCGTGTTTTGGAACTAATTTGATACAAATGACGTTTTTTGATGCAACCTTTGCCTTTTTTGGTATGACTACGGCAATATATGACTCGACCCCCCAAAAAATACTGAATCTTTCCCCAATAAAGTGGTTCCCCAATAAACTTATGAATTTTGTCCCCAATAAAACTCGTCCCCAATAAGTTACTGAAATCTTTCCCCAATAAATCCATCCCCAATAAATTAATGAAATGCTTCCCCAATAAAACCATTCCCCAATATTTTAATGAATTCTTTCCCCAATAAAAGGTGTCCCCAATAAGTTGATAAACTTGTTCCCCAATACGAAACTTCCCCAATAAATTCATGAATCCGTTCCCCAATAACATTTTCCCCAACCCCGGAATTTGATACCCAAATTGGTCAGATTTTGATAGTTAACCATCCCCACGCCCAAATTGAACTTATTGGGGGGTGTGGGGGGCGAAGCCCCCCACTTATTTCTCAGACTTAGACTTAGTCTCAGACTTAGACTCAGTTTGGGCAATGAATTCGACTGACTTGGAGGGCCAAGTTCGGGGTTGGGGAAAAATGATATTGGGGAACGGATTCATGATTTTATTGGGGAAGTTTCGTATTGGGGAACAAGTTTATCAACTTATTGGGGACACCTTTTATTGGGGAAAGAATTCATTAAAATATTGGGGAATGGTTTTATTGGGGAAACATTTCATTAATTTATTGGGGGATGGATTTATTGGGGAAAGATTTCAGTAACTTATTGGGGACGAGTTTTATTGGGGACAAAATTCATAAGTTTATTGGGGAACCACTTTATTGGGGAAAGATTCAGTATTTTTTGGGGGGTCGAGTCATAGGGGTTCGTATGACTACTGTGTGTTTTTCCAGTGACGTTGTGGACCACCCACGATGGCACTGCGTGTAAGCTCAAATTTCATTAAAACTATCAGCTTAAACTAGTCTCAATGGTCAGAAACCCCTTTTTTCATCTTTTCAATTCAGACCTAGTCGCCGTGAAGGAACGCCATCCACTTTCCAAATCTAGGTCGCCGGCGGCATGACGTTGTTTACGCGAGACGCGCACGCGCTTGTCTGTGATCATGGAGCCTCAACTTCATCTTCAACGATGTTTGGACTTTTGCTCACTTCCTCACTTTGTTTTTATAAGTATCAACAAGCGTAGTTTCTCCTTATGTCGAGCTTATCAGCCTGTAGCGCCCCGGCCAAGTGCAACGAATCAAACACACGGCTTATGTTAATAGTGGGGTAAAAGATTCGATGTCCTTTCTCTGCCCTATGGACCCATATAAGATGGCTACATGACTTTTAACGTTATTTTCGTTGCTTTTTTTCGTTGACAGAATCTTATCAGACTGTTTTTCCATGTTTTACACACGTGGTGGCGGAGTTTCCGATCGTAAAGACCCCCTATTTAGCGTTATCTTAACAGTTTTAATTTCGCTTCAGGAACCTTTCCGCTCCGTTTACAACCCGGCTTCGGGTGTCCCGCCACGATTCGCGTCCTCGATCAACCTCCGTCTGCCTTCCGGCGCCCAGCTTCGACCACAGTGATGGCCGCAAACCCGAATCCACAAGCACAGGCCCAATTGCCCATGTTCCCGAATCAGCATGCTGCCGCGGCTGCTGCTGCCGCTGCGGCATTGGCTTCACTCCCGCAATTGGCGATGGGCCAGAATAATGGGGCTTCAGTAAGCTCTGCTTCGGGGCCGACTCATCAGCATGCGGCTGCGCTGGCGGCCATGTCGAAGTTGAGCCAGAAGCAACATTGCTATCTTTGTGATCTGCCTCGAATGCCTTGGGCCATGTGCAATGATTATATTGAACCCGTTTGTCGGGGCTGTGTTAACTATGAAGGGGCTGAAAAGTGAGAAAGTTGCCTTTTTTGACAGGTTTTCAATTTTGATTTATAGGATTGAAACTGTAATTGAAAATGCACGCAGGATGAAAGCCACCCACGCACTTTTGACTGCTTCTGGCGTAGATCATAATGGAGTTCAAATGAATGAATCGAAATCATCAGTGCCGTCAAAGCCCCCATCAGTGTCCAATGGCACCACTAATGGCCATCCGAAGGACCCTCCAGGGAATAAGTACCCATCTAACCCGGCACCTCGCCCAGGTACTGTGGCACCGACGATGTCGCTCGATGCTTCAACTTTGGCATCGCCTATTCCAACGAATTTGGCTGATTTCGCTCAATTCGCGGCTGGTCGTGGTCTTAGTTTAGAAGACATGGCCCAGCTATCCCGAGCTGCCGCGGCTGGTGGTGGAGTTCCGCCCATGCTGCTCCCTGGCATGTTTGCGCAGAACAGCTTCAGCAACCTCTGCGGATTCTTCCCTGGCATCCCTGGTGCTGCTAGAAACGGTCGACGTCCTTTTGATGATCTTCGGGATTACAAATCCTTCCAAGGTTAGTATTTTCACCTTCTAAAGGCCAGCTGATTTCACCCGCGCGCACCCATTAACTCGCGCACCCATTACTCATCTCCCATATCCATCATTCCGACAACCCCCTTCAATCATTCATTGTTGCGAATGTTTTAAAAACGTAAAAAATAACCCGTTTTTCTCGACATAACCCCATCGTCATAAAAAATCGCTTCCGTATGTTGCCATCTGGCTGAATTGTTGCGCCACCACCAGCCCTATACCGCCAAAATCGGTCGTGCTGGCTGGAACCAGTCACTCCGACGCCACCAGGCAGGCACTTGTTGCCAGAGGCCCTCTAACAAAAGGTCACCCACATCTGTCGCTCGCCCTCCGGGGTCATAGAGTGCCTGCCTGTGTCTCGGGCCTTCTGAAAACAGGTTTTTCGAAGGACTGTTCTGTTTCGGGACCGAAGAAGACGCAAAAACTTGTACCCCTAACCTGTCCTGTTAGTTTAGTAGTGCGTGTTGTACTTTTACTATTACTGATGACTTGACAATGGGTATAATAGCGACCTCCCCGCCCTTCTGGGGAGCGGCTTCAAGGTCGTGCGTCGATTATACGGCTATTGTCTTCTGGTCAGGCTTGCTTGGGAGAGGAAGTATCGCGCACCGGGGTCACCGACTGGCACCAACGGGTACCGTATGGACTCGGGAATCCGGTTTTTGCGTCTGTTTTTTTTTGATTATGCACTTTGGTGTTGACGCTTTTGGGTGGCGACGACGACCTCGTTGAGTTAATAGGCATTCGCAAGGGTCGATTAGGGACAAATTGAAATTGCAAATTTGAATTACAGTATGAGAAATTTTGAAAATTGATAAAGCAAAGTGTAAATTTCAGATGGCCAACCGACATCGACAAGTTTGTCACCGACTTCGACTCATAGTCCGGATAGCGGCCCGAATCGTCGCCGATTCCACCCATATGGCATGAATGGCGTCGCTACCCGGCCAGCTGCGAGCAATGGCGCCCCTGGCGGTGATAACCAGGTTTTGCTTTGCACTAACTGCCGAGAACGGTTAGAAGACACGCACTTTGTCCAATGCCCATCAGTCGGGCATCACAAATTCTGCTTCCCATGCAGTAAGAAGGCCATTAAGAAGCAGGTGAACTCCCAAGAAGTCTACTGCCCCTCTGGCGATAAGTGCCCGCTGAACAATGGCGCGATGGCCTGGACCTTCATGGCGACCGAGATCCAGCAAATCCTCGGAACTGATTACAAAGCCTTCCTAGAAGAGCGTGAACGAAATGGCATCACTCTTGCGCCGGTTTCCATCAATGCCGCCGCGCCAACGAGCCAATCCAACGCGACCGGCGGCGTCGCTGCTGCCGTTTCGCCCGCCACTGGCTCGTCACCGCCTTCCAATGCCACTTCAACGAGCTCAGATTCCTCGCAAACATCCCCCGTCGCGACGAATTCCGCTAACCAGACAACCGTCAACGTTGATTGAGTGCTTCTGAATCCGAAGCCACTCCAAGATCACATCGCCCGGAGCGTTGTGACTCGCCAAATACCGCATGGCACTCCTTACCTTCAAACTTCAAGGAACTTTTTCCTTTCATTTTTTCATAGAATCCGAATCTAAATCCAAATCCATACGGGTGTCGACCGCACTTCCACATCAAAACTTCGAAATTATTTTTCTAATTTTATTTACAACCGAAAATATCCATGCAATCATCCCTTCCGACCCCCTTCCACAACCCATTTCCAGAGGCCTCACAATTTGTTTAATTTTGAACTTTGTCAATTTTCGCATTTCATTTTCATATACGTTTCCAATTCAGTGATCTCGGTTAACTCTCCGTCAATTAAACTTTGTTTTTTACATGTTCATCATCACGTTCAACATAGTCAGTAGGTAATTTTAAATTGAAAAAAGGGCGGCTAACGCCCATTTTTTGCAAATTGGAACAGTGCAAGCGTTGTTTTTGTTGATACTAAAAACCAAAAATGAAATTAATTGTTAATTTGGTCTTTGTGATTCTCATTTTCGAGTGGTCTTTGTCATTGGAACTTTGATTTCGTGAATGCCTGCAGGTCTAATAAGTAATAAAAGTGATAATAAGATGCGAATAGTCTGCTCTCGACAAATTTCTTTTGCAAAAGTTAAGATCAAGAAAGGTTATTTTTAAATACTTTGTCTATTTTTACACAAATCACAAGAAAACAGTCCCATTAATCAACGAACACAGTGAAATGGTGTGTGTTCGGTCGACAAAAAGACACTAACCACAGGTAATATAGGCTACAAAACACTGATAACTCAAAAAACCAAGAATCTACAGAACTGTATAAGAAACATTGAACATTTTATGGTTAAAGAACAGAACAGAAAGTTGAAATCAGGCATTTTGAAGGGAAAATGCTTGATTGCATCCGGATTCAAGCGCATAAGCCGCTTAGAATGTTCCTTTTTTCGAGAAAAGGCTAATTGTAAGATGACAATCACTGTGATAACTTCCTTTTGCATCGACAAAAGACCATGTGGCAAGCGTTCTTATCACCCCATGTGGCTTGTTGATGAAAGCCTAAAGCCACGAAGCTTATATAAGGTGAGCGATTTGACGTGTGCTGATTATCTTAACGGTCATTGTCGTCAGTTGAGCTATCGTCATGAAAACCGCTGTTGGTAAGATTGTGTTTTAGTGTTTCATTTGGTTAAATTTTGGAATTTTAGTACTTTTTGCGCTTGTTGCTGCCATCTTTGCGGCACCTGCTGTCAAAGATGATGGTGGAGATGGTGGAAAGTGTGGTCTGAGATCGATTCCGAAGTTGTTTTTGAAGCCGAAGCCGAATAATTGTAAGTTTTGACAGCTTTCTGACAATAATAAGGTTATGAAAAAGTGAAATCTTATAGACGGCGCCAACTTCCTCTGCGAAATCTGCCTGGACCTCGTCCAAATTGGTGAAATGTACGCCGAATGCGATGAAGCCATTGTCCAACAGAAGATGAACGACAAATGCGACAGCTACCTCCACACTGGAATTCTTGACCGTATCTGCCGTGACATCATCGATGACTTGACACAGGAGCTCGAACAGGATACTGAAGCCAGTCCGGCGAAAGTGTGTTCAAAGGTGTTGAAATCGGATTGCGAGTATGCGTCATCGTAAATTTGAATTCAATGCAACTTCATTGAACTCCATGAATAAACTAACAACTTTAAGTCAAAGATTATCGCATTACAACCACTATGAGTCAGGTCAATAAAGCAGGTCATAAAACCTTCACCCACGCATAATAAGCAGCCAGACTCACTGAAATATTCATAAAATTGGGTCCATCGGCGGCTTCTCTTTGCATTCGCAACATTCACACCCATCGAATAGTTTGTCTACAGGTTTACAGACAGTGCAATGCTTCCAATTTCCAACGTTTTTCGAAAGCCCAGTCTGAAAAATTCAAAACAGCGCCCCCGTTGCAAGCTTTGGCCCAAAATTGCGAAACAAAACTCGTAACTCGTCCACGGACGTGTCCTCAAACTTCCACAAATTGAAAAAAAGTCAATTTCAACGGTAAAAAAGCAGCCCCAAATGTTTGCAGTTTGGATTATATCGTTAACGTTTGGTCGAATGCAGGGGCGGAGGGCGGTGGTGAAGCGAAGCTTCTCGCGCACCTTCCGGAAATTCTTCTAAACTGTTGTATTTAAGCGGGGCAGCATCTATCGTGTTATTGTATTCATTCACTGTTTTCACTGTTCTATCTTTCCAGACCTCAAAAGTCGACAATGTCTAGCCTCCGCCGTTTCGGACCTCCTCCATTCTCGCCGTTTTTCAATTCTCGCTTTTTTGATGACTTTGAATTTGATCGTCATGCCCTCCGTCCCTATTGGGCCGATAAAAACCTTCTCGAAAGCCAAAAGTTTGCCGATGGCGTCGGTGAAATCGTGAACACTGATGGTGCCTTCAAAGTGGAATTGGACGTATCGCACTTCCGCCCCGAGGAGCTGAAGGTCAATGTTGTCGAGAATCAAGTCGTTGTTGAAGGGAAGCATGAATCGAAAAGCGATAAGTATGGTCTGGTAAGTTAAAACTATCAAAATTACAACCACAAATCATCTCTTATTTTAAGATTGAGCGCAGTTTTACCCGAAAATACGACCTTCCAGCCAACACCAAGCCAGAAGATGTCACGTCCGAGCTGTCGAAAGACGGCATTCTGACCATCCAGTCTGTGAAGGCTCAAATCGAAGAAACGAAAGTTCGCAACATCCCGATCCAGACCAAAGCTTAAACAACTTAAACGACGCTGCTTTTGAATGTGTTATTGATTGGCTTTACTATTCATATTTCAACGCTTCTGCGAACAAAAGTAGTTTTAACAAATTTTTATGAAATCAAGCCATAAATACACTTCTTGGACCAGAATTGACTTTGTTGAGACCAACGCTTTTTGGGGGTTCTTGTTTTCGGGGTGCTGGTTCGGGGGCTGAAAAACAGTTATCTTCAGTTTGTGTGTTTTGGTTAATCTGTGTTTTGTTTGTTTTACAGACGTTGGCAAAAACATGTAAAAAATGACAATATAGCTTTTCAGAACTGTGTTAAAGATTAATTGTAAAAATTCAATCATGCTCCACTGCCGTTCGGATAAAATACAATGAAAAATAAAAAAAAACTAACCCATTTTCTCCTCAATCTTAGTAATCTGTTCCTTCTTGCTGTCCTCCTTGGTCTGACTAACCGGCGGCCCGTTGGCCACTGTTCCGCCGCCTCCATCGACGCCTTCCGTAACGCCTGTAAGCTTCGTGTTTCGGTAGGCTGTTTCTTTGCCGACCTTGTCATCGCCATCGATGACCGGTGGCATTTGTTCGTGAAGGACTTCGATGACCTTGGCGAGTATCATGTACAGCTGATAAGCATAGGCTCCAATCACAATCGCGGCTACTAGGCAACAAATGTAGACAAGAGCATAGGCTACCTAAAAGTTGCAAAAGTTGTAGTTAGAGGCCACTAGAACTTCATCAATTAGATATATGGGCTAGAAACTGACGCCATTGTGAAGCGGGAAAATGTAGAAGAGTACATCTTCGTGGGGTTCGCAGGTGAAGTTCATTGTGGGTCCTGTTTTGGTTAATATTGAGGATGTTTATGACACATTTTGGCAAAATGCAAATTAAATTTGTTGATTTTTATTAGTTTTCATTACGCATTTTTACAAACAAAGTACATGATTATGCTTTTGACTCGCCAGGGAAGAGATCAACGACGATCCTGCCGTTGACAGTGCCCTTTTCGAGTCGTTCGAAGGCTTTTGGAATGTCTTCCAATGTGATAACTTCAAGCGGAATTTTGACAAGTCCTCGTCGAACGAAGTCCAGCGCCTCATCAGCGTCTTGTCGGCTGCCGACGAAGCTGCCTTTGATGGTGATAGCTTTGAAGACGGTCCAGAAGATGTCGGCTTCCAGCTTGGCATCCTTTGGCAGTGAAACAAGAACGACGGTGCCCTTGGTTCTGACGTATTGGACGGAGGCTTTGATGGCACGCTCGACCGGGGCCAAGTTAAGGACAGCGTGAGGGCCGCCGTTGGTTAAACCTTGGATTTCTTGGACAATGTCCTTTGATTTGAAGGGGTCAACAAAGAGATCGGCTCCGAGGGATCGGCAGTGCTCCTCTTTGGCGGTGGCATCGATGGCGAGGATTCGGAAGCCCATGGCTTTGGCGTATTGAACAGCGAAGGAGCCGAGTCCGCCACCGGCTCCGGTGATAGCGACGGTCTGGCCGGGCTTGAGATTGGCTTCGATAAGACCGTGATAGGCGGTGATGCCCTGTAGGAATAGAAGTTAGAAAAGCTGTTTTGAAAAAAGAAAAGGCTTACAGCGCAAAGAATCGGCGCAGCTTGAGCGAGATCAACTCCATCTGGGATCCGAGCGGCTTCAGTAGCCTTAACAAGAGCGTACTGTTGGAAGGTGCCGTTACGGGAGAAGCCACTGTTCAGCGGTGCCACGCAGAGATTGTCAGTGCCCGATTTGCAGTGCTCACAGATGAGGCAGCTGCCATTGATCCACTGGAACCATTTGAAGTCAGTAAAGTTTCCAAAAAGTAAACCTCAAACCTTAATGCCAGCCTTATCACCAACAGCGAACCCTTTCACATGCTTGCCAACCTTGACCACGATACCGGCACCTTCATGGCCACCAATCTGCGGCACTGGCGTCGCCAGCGGCAATTCATTCTGCCAAATATGGACATCACTGTGGCACACACCGGAATACAACACTTTCACTAGCAAATCATCGAAATCCGGCTCCGGAACTGGCACTTCTTCGACGACAAGCGGCCCTCCGACTTGGTGGTAGACCACGGCTTTCTGGGTTTTCGGAATCTCCAAGCTACCAGTCATCTTAACTCACTTCTTCTCCCAATAACAAGGTATCACAATTGCCTACTAGCAAGTTAGCAAGTACCTCTCAACCCCGTGTGCCCCACCCTTTATATACAAACACGCTTGTCTCCGTTAGAAAAGGGCCGGCAGTACCGACGGCAACTAGAAGTTGATTCTATCGCCCGATGATGAGCGACAAGCGTGCTAATCATCACGATGGTATCACTGCTCGATGGGTTTCTTTACCCGTCGCGGGGTCCATCGGTCGAAAAACAAAAAAAGGGTGGAGAGTCTCAATGAGCTTGTCATGTGATCAGCATCGGTGTCTCGGTAGAATCTCGGCTTCGGTGCAATATAACGGATTTTCTGGGAAAACCGAACACTTTCGGGTTTTTGAGGACACTTTGAAATTCAAAGTTAATTTAAATCGTTGAAACTTGGCGGATAGACTAATCTGAGGCCGTAGATGACGAATTCACACATGAAAACCGGATTCGGCGCCTTCAGAATCCTCCAGGATTCAGAATCCGTCTCGGAGAATCCGAAGTCAAAAAGTTCCGAACAAAGTGTGTCAATCGATTGCCCACATCGAGACAATCATTTTCTTTTTTGATGACGGTGATTAGATCACTTTGCCGGAAGTTATGAAGCTTCAAAGTTGAAAAAAACGACGAGATAGCCTTTGGCACTCTGTAGCTCAAAACTGTGGTAACTGGGCATGTAATTTTTCGTCTGCTAATGATGGCACTATATAAAAAGAACGTTTTTGCCACACGGGTATGAAATTCTAGGTTGGGGAACATGTTCATTTCTGGCACAACGTGATTTGCATTTATTTTTATTTACAAATATTTTTGTAATGCAACAAGTTTTACAAATTCTGTTTTCCCAAAATCTGAATAATGGTGGTAACTTTCGGTTAAGAAAATTATTCGTCAAAATTTTTTGATTTGATCGACTTCTTAACAAATGTTTCGCTCCACCTTAGCACGCACGGTAAAGTAGGTCCGATCGCCGTTGACATCCACACACATAAGGGTTCGAACCCCCTTGGAAATTTTCTTTTTTCCAAAAAACTAAATGTTGCTAACATCAAACAAACCAAGTTAGTGTTGATAGTTGTAAGCTAAACACCATGCAAAATGGCAATAAGATTTTTTTGAAAATTTGGTACTAAATTGTAAAGAACTCATAATTATTGCATGTAAGCGGTTTAATATTTTCTAAACCGAAAGTTACCACCATTATTCAGATTTTGGGAAAACAGAATTTGTAAAACTTGTTGCATTACAAAAATATTTGTAAATAAAAATAAATGCAAATCACGTTGTGCCAGAAATGAACATGTTCCCCAACCTAGAATTTCATACCCGTGTGGCAAAAACGTTCTTTTTATATAGTGCTATCACTAGCAGACGAAAAATTACATGCCCAATTACCACAGTTTTGAGCTACAGAGTGCCAAAGGCTATCTCGTCGTTTTTTTCAACTTTGAAGCTTCATAACTTCCGGCAAAGTGATCTAATCACCGTCATCAAAAAAAGAAAATGATTGTCTCGATGTGGGCAATCGATTGACACACTTTGTTCGGAACTTTTTGACTTCGGATTCTCCGAGACGGATTCTGAATCCTGGAGGATTCTGAAGGCGCCGAATCCGGTTTTCATGTGTGAATTCGTCATCTACGGCCTCAGATTAGTCTATCCGCCAAGTTTCAACGATTTAAATTAACTTTGAATTTCAAAGTGTCCTGGGGTCTTTTGGTTTTCCCAGAAAATCCGTTATATTATTCGGTCTCATTGGACCCCAAGCTACAAAACACACATGTGTTAATTGGTTTTCACTTTTTTAGGGGGTTGGTATTTGGATTTTTACGGCTGTTGCGGCGCGTGATCGCTGGTGGGCTTGGCCGGGGTATTGCAACAATTGTTTTTGGAAAAAGAAAGGGTGTGTGTTTTGATCGAAGGGTTGGTGTGATTTGGTTTTGTTGATACGGGGATTTGGTGTTGAAAAACGTGGAAAAACGAATTCTTATCAGTTTAAACTATCAAAATTTTAAAGTTGTAGAAAAAGTTCGCTTGATGACTTCTCCTCATCGGATTTTAATTTTACTTTTCTATCGGTTTAGGAAAAACAAAAAAAAGTATTTTGTGTCAACTGTTTAAAAAAACTAATCTTTATACCATTTTGTAAAATGATACTGTAGCAAAATTTTTTTCAGTAAGGCAATGAGCTTCGTAAATTAAAAAGATAATTGACAAAATATGCCTTGTATAACACTAAAATATACAAAAAAGGATTTTTTTAGTTTAACCTTTTAAAATAGAGCAAAAGTTTAAATCACTCGCGAACATGTCAGTTTTTCAAACAAACTTTTCCAATATCAAAGACATTTTCAGGATCAAATTTTTTAAACTAATAATTAACAGCTGTTTTTGAGTACGCAAAAAGTGCTTTCACGACATTGACATGCATACTTATGCAACATTGCATTGCATCAACGATTATTGTCAAAATACATTCATTATGCATGCACCCACTTCCACAAAACTTCCAAAACGTGCCATTTTCCCTCTCCAAATAAACCGACCCCTGCCTTTTGCTCTCTTCAGTCCCTTCCCAAACTGTGTTATAACCGCTTCCGACTTCACAGTCGTAAAATAACAAAAAAATGCGAGCTACAAGGCAGTCACGCGGTCGCAACGCGGGTCACTTGTGCTTCCCGTCAGCGTCAACCCCTCTTTTTTATGTCGTGTGATTGATGGAGCGGGACAGGGGCTCTCGTTGGTACGTGTAAAAAGGCAAATTGCAAAGAGAAAAAAGGATTATTTCCTGCCGAATCTTGATGTTTGATCGTCAAAGGTACCGGTGGTACCGAGGCCCAGACCAATGGGATCAGGTTGCCTTTTGGCTTGCATTGAGCGGCTTATGGTGCGAGATGCTTTGAAGTTGCGCATATGCGCGAGACTACAGACATTGTGCCGTTGATTGTAGACGGCACACAGTCTGGGGTGTCTGTGTGCCGTCTGCTGGCTGTGTCGGCGGCAGTATTCGGCACAATGCCGGGGTCATAATTGCGCCGGATTGTAATCGGCGACGTCTTTTTTGGCGTCTTTATAGGTCGTCGTCGTCAAAAACAAAGAAAGCACATGGCGCGTGTGACGAGGGTTATAAACGACATCAAAACCAACGGGTGTAATCTATCTTCGGAGAAGTCGACCGACCGTTCGCGATGATTCTTTATCAATCTCCGTGCTACCCAGTCATCGATCTTTGAATGCGAGTTGAATGAACTCTTATCGCCGGTGAGCGATCTGTGTCTGTCTGTTTGTTTGCAATCGACATTAGAAGTTTCCAGATTTCAGTTTTTATTAAGTTTTTTCGATGGATATATGATTTTCAACTTGTTCAAAACAAAGGCGGTGTGTGTGGCATTTAAATACAATCTAAGAAAAGAGGGTTTTTCACTAATTAGTCCTTTCCTATATACAGATTTTTTTGTTGCTTTACGCGTATTGAAGGCTTTTCCAAGGGGCTCCATGAGGGTGTTGAAACGGGGACAGCTTATTTCCAGACGTCGAGGACGGTACGGCCGGTGATCTGGCCCTTGAGCATGCGGTCGTAGATGTTGGGCAGGGCAGACAGGGGGAGCACCTCAATTGGGACATCAACGAGGCCACGAGCGAGGAAGTCGAGGGCTTCATCGGTGTCCTGGCGGTTGCCGACGTAGCTGCCCTTGATGGTGACGGCGCGGAAGACGGTCCAGAAGACGTCAGCCTTGAGCTGGGCATCCTTCGGCAGCGAGACGAGGACGACGGTGCCGCGGGTGCGGACGTACTGGGTCGCGAGTTCGATGGGCTTCTCGGCGGTGGCGATGTTGACAACACCATGGGGGCCGCCGTCGGTCACCTTGGTGATGGTCTGGACGATGTCGGTGGTCTTGGAGACATCGACGTAGAACTCGGCACCGAGGCTCTTGCAGTGAGCTTCCTTGGCGTCTCCGATATCGATGGCGAGGATGCGGAAGCCCATGGCCTTGGCGTATTGGATGGCGAGGGAGCCGAGTCCACCACCAGCACCAGTGATGGCGACGATTTGGCCGGGCTGGACATTGGACTCTTTGAGGGCACGGTAGACGGTCACACCAGCACAGAGGATGGGGGCAGCCTTGATGAGATCGACGTTATCGGGGATTTTGGCGGCTTCAGAGCCCTTGGTCAGGGCGTACTGCTGGAAAGTGCCGTTGATGCCGAGGCCGGAGTTGATGGCGGTCTCGCAGTTGGGCTCGTAGCCGCGCTTGCAGTACTCGCAGGAGAGGCAGGTGCGGTTGACCCACTGGAATGGATACGATTAGCTTATGTTGGGTTGGATTGGATTCAGATACTCACCTTGATACCGGCACGGTCTCCAACCTTGAAGTTGGTCACGTTCTTGCCGACCTTGACGACGATGCCAGCGCCTTCGTGGCCACCGACCAGGGGGCCTTTGGTCTCGACGGGGAAGTCACCGAGCCAGACGTGGAGATCGGTGTGGCACACGCCAGAGTAGAGGATCTTGACCAAGATCTCCTCAGCGCTGGGCTCAGGGACCGGGATGTCGCGGACTTCGATGGGGCCACCGACGGTGTCGAAGATGGCGGCCTTCTGGGTGGATGGAACGTTCTCAGCCATGATTGGTTTAGAAGTTGTTCTTTGTTGAAGATTCAGGAAAGGGTCCCAAGGAAAGGAAAGCTAGTTGCCGTAGTTCAGAGGAGAATGGCTCTGAGCGTAGTTCTGAAGGCCTCGGTGCCGCAGTTTTATACGCCCTGCCCAGCCCTGGGCCGCGTGATCGGCACGCTCGCTAGGCCCCGCCCCGTGTTGTTTTCCCTGCACGATAACACATTCAAATTTTTTTCCTTAACCCGCAGAGAAACTTGTGTAGTGTCGTCCATCCCCGCCGATAACGTAGGGGCCGCCGCAGGCCCTGCGAGCTCGACGATCAAACGAGGCGGAGCCGAAGCCAGCGGCGAGCAACGTGGTGCCCATGTGCACGAACTCTGACGGCGGGACCCGCGGCGGCGCACAAAGAAGCATCGGACGAGCCACGCGGTATTACACTGTTCTCTGGGGGGAAATTGTGCTTTGCAATTGGGTGTTTGTGTAACTTTGGTTCTACGGGAAAGGGAATGTCGAAAATAGAAGGCATGGAAGTGATCAATTAAGAATGTTGATGTCGATTAACCTTCTCTAGCGACATATTAAGTAGAAATCAATAACAACATACGGAAAAGCGACTAATTTGGCGGTATTGAGTAAAAACAAGAACACCAGTTAAAAATATATATACAGTTCGGCTGTCCTTAAAGAGTGAAAAACAACTTTATCAATCGTTATCAACACGTTTTCAATGTGTCGGTTGAAGATGTTGAACTTTTTGCTCATACTTTGTACGTTTTTGTTTGTTTAAGACGGCATAATATTTACATAGGCTTCCCAATTTTCATTTTTTCCATCTACCGGGGAAAGGATTTGCTTCATCTTATTGCTCACACGCTTCGTAAAGCTTTTTCAATTTCCCATTTCTATGTTATTTTAAGCAAGCTAAAACTTCTCGGCTCAAAACACAAACTCCAATACATTCCCGGTTACGTGCAGTTCCCCCCGAATGCCACAACATCCAGTTCCTTCATCACATGGCCAGCTACAAGCAAAAAAAACTTCTTAGCAAGTTAGAGATTGCCCCCATCCGATAACGACCACATGGCGTGCTTGTTCTCTTCGGGTGCAGAAGCCACCACTTTCACTTTCGGGCCCTAAAACTAAAACTAAACTTTCTTTGAGTGCGTAGTGAGCGGTGCCTGCATGCGTGCAGTTGTTCTCTGTTGAAAATTGTTTCAATGCTATAATTTTGGGAAGGGAAACGTGTGTTGCAATGACCCTCGGCCTCTGGCACGAACAGGGTTGTTGTTATCGTCAGTCAGAAAAAAGGGCCCCTTCTGCAAGCAAACCGACCCCTTGATGAGTGTGTTGTGGACCGATTACGTTATGCATGCAATGCGGCCAACACGTGGTGTGCTTTGGGAGTGTGCCTGTTGGCCTTGGGCTTCTCGAAACATTGATAGGATGGAAAAAGTGCTGAGCGATGCGTATCTGCTCTTTTGATGACCCCAGGAAACGGGAAAACTGCAACAAAGTTATGTTGAATGTTTGTCGGTCGATTTAAAACTGCAACGCAACAGAGTGAAGTTTGTTTATCGTCGTTAAAAACAGAAAGGTAACAAAGTCGATCGACTGGAATGATTATGGCTCCATCTTGCCATTTCACTTTCAACCAAAATAACTGATAAGAACCCCAATCTTGCCTAGTGCTACAGGTCAAATCTATGCATTCATTTATTCCTCAAAACTCTCAAAAACTCCAAAACACATAAATTAATAGTCGATCTCCTGGTAGCTCGAGATGTACTTGTTACCACCGTCAAAGGTAACATTGTTGAAAGCGCCAACGATGAGAACTTTGTACAAGTTCAACTTAATCTTCTTCTCAGCATCATAACCGTGGGTTCCAGCGTAGTTGCGGTTCAAGTAGACCTTGAAACTTTCAGCGTTCGACACCAACTTGATGGTAAGCGGCTTCTTGGGCTTGATCACATAGGCATATTTCTTCAGGTTCTTGACTCCGACGAGTGTATGGTCCTTTTGGGACTTGATATGGAGCAGTTCAGTCTTCTTGGCGTTGTCCTGGAGGATGATTTCGAAGCCTTGGGATGGGACAAGCTCGATTGTGTGGACCTGAAAATCGCTATTATTGAAACACTGACATTGCAAGTATAACCTTACATTCTTCTCCTTCAGATTGATAAGACCGCTTCGCTGACTAAACCCATTGCCGTTACCGTTGGCGTCTGAACCCAAAACGTTGAAGACTTGGGCTTGGCGGGCATGGACAATGAAGATCCCGGCAACGGCGACGGTCAGAGGCAAGAGAAACTTGTACATGATGGCTTGTGTCTGAAGTTGTTGAAAGGCATGCTGTATTTATACGGCAAGAATTGATCAAGAAGTGATCACAGAAGTGAACACTAAGTAATAAAATATTAGAAAAGGCTGTATTTGCATGAGAAAACGGTGATAAAACTACTGTTTATGCATAAGTTGCCACGTCTATGTTGTTTTATTTCAAGATTATAGATCACGGATACTTTTATTGTTACAATGTGATGAACAATTTTTAAATTGTATACATTTTAACAAAAATTAGTTGCGAAAACAAAACTTGATTGTTCAGATTAGGTAGAAGTTTTTTTTATTTGAACGTCACAATAAACTAAAGTTCACATTAGAGCAATGCTAAAAAAGCGAGATTTTTAAAGAGTCATACTTCAAACTAAAAGCTTAGCTTTAAAAACATGTTCATACAACTTTTAAAAAAGAAAACTCAATCCAAATTATACAATTCGTCCTTGGTGCCAGAGGCGTCAATTGTGTTAATATGGGTCGTGGAAATGAAAAATTCCGCCCAGAAACGGCAAAATTCCCCCAAAATTGCGTATTTTTTGATAAATTTCAATATTTTTGTATAGGGTTGCACTCAGTTTTGTAAAAATAGAAGTCAGTGGCGTCGCTAATTCTAAATTCAGAGTTTTTAGCGTGAAAATGCACCAAGGACTACTGAAATCCGCCGAAAACTGGCAAAATTCCATTGAATTCCAAAGTTTTTCTACGTTTTGCAGTCGCATCATCCTCAGTACGGTCTGGGGGTCACGAATTTGTTAAGTTTGCCGTTAAAACTGTAAAATTGGCAATTTTGTGCCGCTGAACTTTAAGTACCAGAAGCAAAAAAGTGCGACAGTTGCACGTTTTGGGTTCTGGTACTTGAAATTCAGCAACCTCAATTGCTCGATTTTGTCTAAAATACCTCATTTTGCAGCATTTCAATGCTGACACGGTCTAGGCAATCGCCACAGGCGTCGATTGTGTTAATATGGGTCGGGGAAATGGAAAATTTCGCCCAAAAACGGCAAAATTCCCCTAAAATTGCGTATTTTTTGATAAATTTCAATGTTTTTGTATAAGTAAAAGTCAGCGGTGTTGCTGATTTAAATTAAGCGTTTTTAGCGTAAAAATGCGTTCAAGGACGACTGTAAATCGCCGAAAACTGGCAAAATTCCGCTGAATTCCACTGAGTTTCAAAATTTTTTAAGTTTTGCAATTGCATCATCCTGAGTGAGGTCTGGAGGTCACGAAACCGATGAGCTTGCCGTTAAAACTGTCAAATTTGTGATTTTAAGTTGCTGAATTTCATGTACCAGAAGCAAAAAGGTGCGACAGTTGCACATTTTGCGTTCTGGTACTCGATATTCAGCTCGCTAAAATGCTCGATTTTACCTGAAACACCTCATTTTGCAGCGTTTCAATGCTGGCACAGTCTAAGCAATTGCCACAGGCGTCGATTGTGTTAACATGGGTTTTTTAATCTTTCACTTTTCCGGTAAATCACCCGTTGTCAACAAGTTACCCCTGAACGAAAGCTCGGCTGAATTCAGCTTGTATCGATACCGTGATATTAAAAAACATCCTATTTGGAATTTAATACTCAAATAGTTTATTAGATGCAGTACTTTCCTTTTAAAGCATAAAATTTTTAATTGAACCTATTGGGAAGACAACTTTAATGTACAGAAAGAAAAAATAGAAAACAACAACTTAAAAAAAATATAATAGAAAGCAATTTAAACAAAAATATAACTTGAACAAGTGCGTGTTCACATTTGTCATCGTCTTCAATCTGCCACCTGATGACTGATGAAGTTGATCAACAACGTGAAGTAGCTCAAATCCACTTCACGTTGTTGCTCATTCCAGCTCGAGATTGTCGTAGGTCGTAAAAGTGCCTTCAACCGTAATAGAAACCTTCTCATCCACAACACCACCGATTTGACGAAGTTCTTTGTGCGAAATAAGCTTCGGGAATCCGATTTCACTGTCGGCTTCAACGATCATTTTGAAATGCTCTGAAATGAAACAATGAAATTATTACCAAACATTAAACTGTGAAAACCCACTTTCAAAAACTCTGCCATGCTTAGTGATATCGCCAATCTTGATTGCGCCATGCAGAATGACTGTCTTCTTTTCAGTAGTAGAGGCTTCGACGAAAAGGCTGATGTGGTCTTTGGATCGGGTAGAATCGCCGGCCGGAAAGTAAAAAAGTCGCCATGAGTGCTTGTCAGAACCTTTGACGGCCTGTTTCGCAGTACTGTCGAATTCACTGACGGCATTGTTACCAAGCTGATATTCCAGGATTTCGAATTTAAGAGAATCTTTGACGGACGAATGCTGAAAATTATATATATAAAACACCACCATTTTGTAAAAACAACTCACTTCAGAACCCGAAACTTTCTTTGGAAGTATCTTTGGCCTTGTAAACTTAACATTGAAAACGAATTCAACGTAACCATCCTTTTGATCAGCTTCTTTGCACTGGTCATGCGTCAGCCACTTGCCGATGCCCCAGCTGCCGGATTCTTCGTAATCTTTGGTGCTGACTTCTGAAAGGTAAATTGAATTTAGTTGGCTATTTCAACATTTCAATCAGTAAAAAACTCACTCTGAATCAGAATACCATCGATGTGGATACCACAATAACGTGTCATAATGGCCGGCCCTCCAGTTATATGGAAAAACACGCTGATATTCTCCTTTTCATTCTCAGTCTGACCACAGGGGTAATATTGAATCCACCAAGTAATTCCATTGACAACACGCTTCTTCTCGATAATCTGTTGCCCGGGCTGACATACTTTCAGCAGTTTAAGGGGAAACTTGACAGTTACAGTGTCTTCGAATTCGTCGGACTGAAATGTACTTTTTTATATATATTAAAGATTGTGTGTTTGGAAAAAGTCGCAGAAATATTTTCCCTTGAAATGAGGGAAAACGCTACCCAAAAAGCACAGCCATCGGCGCGCGCTTTTCCTCAAAGTAAGGAACACGCGTCCTGTTTTGTGTGCGACGTTGAGGAATCAAAACATGTTTGTGAGTTTGACAAAGATTTAGCATTCGATAAGTTACAAATCTAACAGTTTTGCCTAGGGGTTCACGATGCTAGTTAACGACCGTGTGAAACAGAAACAGTTGTCAACTGGCATCTCTTACTCCTTCGACAAAAGAAACAACTTACCATTTTTATATATTCCAGTTGTCTAGTGTTGCAGATAGCAGCTATTGAACAGTCCTCAGTTTACCAACAAGCAGTGGTCACTCGATGCCTAAAAGTTACTGGATCATTTATAGACAAGTTCGCGCTCGATTGTAATACAACGTTCAATGTTTTGTAATAGGTTGCGTCGTTTCGCCAGTGCTCGACGAGGCGGTTGTTTTCACGAGGGGAGTGACTGTGTATCGAACGATCAATACCTGGCTAGGAGCGGACCGATAAAAAAAAGCGGGTGCTTTTTCCTTTATTAGAGGAATTGTTTCGAATTTGGGGAAGCTTTTCCCCTGATTGGGAGGGTAATTTTTATCATTCCGGGCTTCACTACATAGAAAAGCGTGGAAACGCGGGGAACCCGGCGCGTTTGTTATAGAAAAAAGGGGAAAACGCCAGTGTTGTGTTGACTGAACAAAAAAAAAGCGCTCACTGGCGTCCAACGTCCGACATTTGTAATTCGTCGTCTTTAGCGCGGTATGTCTTTGTTTGCAGTGAGGTTCGCGTTGAAAGACTGGAAACGCTTTTTATACCATGAGTTTACTTCAAACTTTTAACTCTGATTGATCATTACGACACAACTTCGTTATTTACATAAGTCAGTTCTTTTTTAAACAAAAAATGTGGAAATAGGTTCAGCATGAAACTATGACGTTATCATCACCTGTGACCGCAATTCCAAACATAGTTTCTGCATGCGAAATAGTAAAAAATCAATTCACACACACCGAAAGGTCAAAAGTACAAAACTATCATAATCATACGATATTGTTGTATGTATGATGATATTACAAAAGTGCTATCGAGCGCTAAACAACGTGTGTAATAGCCCTGACTCCACCTACTGTCTAGTTTCCTTATGCTTAGTCCACGCTTTGTTACACACCTCGGTATTTTCCAATGGTATTTTATGTTTTATCAAGCAAAAATAAAACAGTACGATGTTTTAAGTTTTGATCACAGTTTGCAAAATTAAATTAGCAACACGATTTGAGGTTCTAAGTTGACGATTTGCACTTATTAATCTAATTGCACATCATTAAAAGTATGAAAAGTGCCTTCGCACACAATCTTTACTTTGTCGTCGACAATGCCACCGATACGTCGGAGTTCTTCGTGTGAGATGAGTTTCTGGAATGCGCAACTACTGTCGTTTTCTACGATCATTTTGAACGGTTCTAAAATACAGCGGTTACGGTTTTGCTTATTTGCAGATGTAAAAGCCTTACTTTGAAAGGAAGTGCCGACAATCCTCATCATACCGCTCAGAGTGACTGTTTTTGTCTCGGTTGTAGTAGCTTGAATAAATACGCTGATATGTCCCTTGGCAAGGGTACAGTCACCAGCGGGGAAGCATTGGAGACGCCATTGATGCATTGCACCAACTGCTTGTTTCGGAGTGGCATCAAACTCACCAACATCGGTATAGTCAAGTTGGCATTCTTGAATTGTGCACATAAGGGAATCGTTGATGGAGAGTTTCTGCAATAAAACTTCTGTCGTTTTGCATACCTATGACTTTAAGCAACACTTACAGATTGATTGTTGTTCGTAGGCATTGGCTCTGGTTCGACTGGCTTAACAAGTCTAACTTCGCATTTAAGGTCAATGACTCCGTTTTCATTATCAGCAAGTTGGCATTGTTTGTGTGAAAAACATTGCGCATAACCCCAAGCATCAGTTTCACCGTAATCGCGCGAACTCAATTCTAAAAACATAATTAAGTTTAAGCAATATCAAAAAACTTGCTTTGAACAAGAGTACCACCAATTGACATGCCACAAGACCGTTCCGCTGTTACTGGGCCTCCATCAATGTGGAAGTAAACGCTGACACAATTTTTCTCATTCTCAGTCCTACCACACGGAAAGTATTCAATCCACCAAGTTATGCCGTCCACTTTTCGTTTCTTTTCAACGATTTTCTGCCCAGAGCTGTGTGTTTCAATTGTTTTACGATCAAATTTGACGATGCAACTGTCTTCAAACGCTTCGATCTGAACCAATTTTATATATTATTAACAAACTTTTAAAAACCCATACCTTAGGTACTTCTTTTAAGTCATTTGGAATTTTGAAGACGACTTCACATTTTATGACAAAAACTCCATTTTTAATTATGTCGCCAGATTTGATCGCACCATGACTCGCAATTGATTCCCATCCATCTTTAGCTGGTTCACACAGAAAAAAAAGTGCATTTCGTAAAAATTCCGAGTGGACGCATGTCCCCTGGGCGCGGTGGACAAGCTTCTTCTTGCGCAAAGTGGACGCAGTTTCCCCCTTTTCACGGGGACAGGTTTCCCGTTTTGGCATTGGCATTGTGTGTCAAACGATGTCAACGCGTTTCTCGAACTTGGCGGGTTTTTCCAAGTTCGCGAACTTGCATCATCGAATTTTGACTTGTCGCGTTGGTTCACTTTAATGTCGGTACTGTTCCGTTGTTTTTGTACTCAACACCGTGCCGAGCACGCCAGATGAACGCCTAGATCGCCGCCTGATATTCTAATGTGTAAGTTGCGACTTTTTTTTCGTTTGCTATTGGTTTTTCCGGAAACCACTTCATGTACTTTCCAGGTGTGCTAAAGCGGTTTGCTCTCCAGGGCTTACGTGCTCGGTTCTCCGGTCGTCGTCGAAGTTTCATGAGTGAAATACCTGCAGAATTTGAGAATTCGTCGGGGCCTTGGAGTCGTAAGTTGAATTGCGATGAAAAGGATGGATTATTATATATAAATTGTTTCCAGGGTGACCTTCCTGCTTTCCAACTTCCGTCAGTTTTGATCCACGATCCCGTGGGTTACGCTGTGCAATGTCGACTGACTTTCTGCTGATCAATTCCGTGTGAAGGAGATGATAATGTGAGTTTGCTGATATTCGATTTTTGTTACACCTTTCTACCAAAGCAACCCATTTCAGTCCGCGACCACATCTACCTTCCAGACTTCCACTATCCCAGACCGCACACGCCGCCATCGTTGCACCGCTGATCGCAAGACGCCTCCATACAACCAGGCCAAATGATGTCGTAGATGCTCAGCATCTGTCGAAAACCCCACCTCAACACCACACAGAAGTCCAACCAGCATGTAGCCGCGATAAAGCCCAAGCAGAAATCGCCTACGTAGAAAGCGAACTTGGGATTCATTCAGTTTTGTAAAATTGTTTGTAATTTGTTGTGTTTTCATTTTTCTCGTGTTTGTATTTTTTAAACTATATTTTACGCATAATATGATTTGAAAATAAATTTGCGAAAAATGTAACAACTGTCAACATTGATTCGCATTTATTAATAAAAGGGTTAAAAAATCCTATTGATTCCGAAGACATCAATCCCTTTCGCGCAAGGTACGCTTGTCCCCGGTGCGCGCGGGACACATTTCCCCTTCGCGAGGGGGAAATGGTTCCACCGTCAGACGCGCTGAAAAATTTTCCCCTGTGCGTGGTGGACATTAGTCCTAGCGCATTCGTGGAAATAAGTCCTTTTTTTCTTTCTGTGCACTGTAGAACTTTGTATCAGTGCCTTCAAATATATATCTCAATAAAATTTCATTATGTCGTTAGTAAACTTACATTTTATACCGGATCGGACAATTGTAACTGTGGTACTTTTTTCAAAACCTCCAATGTTAGTGTAAACAAATACACTCACGTGTCCCTTGAAATCATCAGGATATCCATTCGGGTAGCATCGCATCCACCAGTATAGATTTCTGCTTCCTAGTAACAAGCGTTTTGGTGTTTTTATAAACTGCTCTGGAATGAGGAAATCCAAGAAGTCGGCAGAAACTGATAGAGTGACCGCGTCTTTGAGTTGTTCAGTCTAAACATTACCCTTTACTACGATGTTTACTTTTGATTATAAAAAAAAACGGAATCAACAAAAATAACTTACCATACGCTTGGCTTTTTTCCCGGTTAATACGAGATTACATATATAATCACGTTGGCTTTCTTAGAAAAATTGTGAGCATTGGGTCAACCTTTGGCTGCCTCAATGGTGTGCACGTGGTCAATGCATTTTGTAATGGAAAAACGGAAGAAGCACCTTCCACACGCAATGGTTTCGTTGATCTTTCCAAATATCGTTTAAAAAGGTGCGACAAAGATTGACTTAACGCAGGGTTTGCTAGTATGATGCTACACTTATTTATTAATCTAACAAAAGTTTGAAAGAAAACAACATTTTGATAATGAATTCGATACAATGTTGCGTCCAAATGACAAAGTTAGATTAATGTGCTGTTTTACAAATAAGGCAAAAAAAAACAGATTTTCACATATGAATTGTGAACATGACGGTTTCGGCACCTTAGTTCAACTTCAAATCATTAAAAGTGTGGAAAGTGCCTTCGCAGACAATCGTAACAGTTCCATTAGTGATGCCACCGATACGTCGTAGCTCTTCATGGGAAATAAGTTTCTGGAATGCGCTACTGCTTTCGTTCTCGACGATCATGTTGAATGTTTCTGAAACTCAACAATTTTCAGAAAACATTGTGATAGAAAATGTAGAACTGACTTTCAAACGCTGTGCCGGCAATTTTAATCACGCCGCTCAAAGTGACCGTTTTCTTCTCAGTGGTCGAGGCTTCCACAAACAAACTAATGTGCTTCTTGGCTCGCGTACATCAATCACCCGCGGGGAACCATTGGAGGCGCCATTCGTGTTTATCCGATCCTTTGACAAAGGTTTTCGGAGAACTGTCAAACTCGCCGATGTCATTGTGGTCAAGTTGATATTCGACCATTGTGACAGTGATCGAATCTTTGATAGACAGTTTCTTAAAAGTTTTACTTCTAATGTGTTTTGTTAAAGTTAACTAAAACTTACAGTCGGTTTGGTTACCACTGGAAGTGGCGTCGGCGTGGTCGTTCTCTCGAAACTGAGGTTAAATACGAGGTTAATGATTCCATTTTTGGTATCTGCCAGTAGACACTGCTTGTGAGAAAAACATTGAGCAAAACCCCACGAACCAGAAGTGTCATAATAATAATAAGTCGACTCTATAATTTTTAACTTTTGATACATATAGTTAAAATAAAAGTACTTGCTTTGAATAAAAACACTATTAATTGACATGGCACAAGAAAAATTCATTCTTATCGGTCCTCCATCAATATGGAAATAGACATCGATGTCTTCAGTAATGCCACACGGATAATACTCAATCCACCACGTAATGCCGTCTATGGTTTGTTTGTCTTCAACGATTTTCTGCCCAAACTTGTATGTTTCAATCAGCTTTCGATCAAATTTAACTACTTTGCTGTCTTCAAATGACTCCACCTAAATGCAGTTTCTACAAATAAATGTGAAAAGTAAACCAATGCCCACCTTCCGAAGTATCCTGTCTTTTTGCATCTTAAAGATGACTTCACATTTGACGACAAAAATACCGTTTTTTATGATGTCGCCGGACTTGATCGTGGCATGACTGGCAAGTTTTCCCCAACCATCTGTTGCTGCCTCCTCGTAGAAATCCGTATCAGTACCTTCAAACGACTGCTGTAATAATAAAATTATTTGGTCAACGAAAAACCTACATTTGATGTCCGATCGCAAAATAGTCACTGTCATAGATTTTTCAAAACCTCCAATGGAGGTATTTACAAAGACACTTACGTATCCTTTCTTGCCGCCGTTGCTTCCATTTGGGTAGCATTCAATCCACCAATAAAGATTATTGCATCCTGGTATTAATCGTTTTGATGTTTTTATCAATTGCCCTGGATAAAGGAAATCCAAAAAGTCGGCAGGAACTAATAAAGTGTCCGAATCTTCAAATTCGCTTGTCTAAAAGTAAAAATAATAAGTTGAAACTTAAAAATAAAAAACCCTATAATTTTAATGATTTACCATCGTTTTACTACTGATTGTTAAGTCAAACAAAAGGTTACAGCTCGACACGTCAACCGCTAACCACTATGTAGAAATTACTTTTGAGTTAACTAACTGTTTCATTGATGAGCTCTTGATCGACGCATTTTGTAATGGAAAAACCAAACGAAGAACGGAAGAACTATGGTACACGCAGTAAAGTCATTGATAATTCTCAAGATAAGCTTTCGGGCTAACGTCCAAGTGAAAACTGAATGTTGTGTTTTGCTTTTTTTATGACCCGACGATTGATTAACATTAATGTTTTTATTTTAGAGTTAAAATTGTGTAAAATATTGCAGTATTTACTGTCTAGAATTCACATTTAAAAGTTGTCCCTTTTCGGAAGAATAATACTACACATAATGTCGATGATTCCATCTTCGTTGTCAGCCATTTCACATTGATCATGTGAGAAACACCGATAGGAACACCACGGACCAAGTTCGGCATAATCGTGTGGTGAAGTTTCTACAAACAATAAGTTTATACGGGTAATGTAAAAGAAATATTGACTTTGAACGTAGACATTGTCAATTCGCATGGCACAAGAAATACCCATTTGAACAGGTTCTCCATGAGTGTGGACAAAAACGCTGACATAATTTTGGAAACTCGGTGATACACCACATGGAAAGTATTCAATCCACCACATCAAGCCATTTACTATTCGTTCTGGTTCAACAATGGACTCTCCAGGTAAGCATTTTTCAATCAGTTTTCGATCAAACTTGATAATGCAGCTGTCTTCAATTGTTTCCACCTGGAAACAAGTCATTATCTTTAAAAAATGGCGACACTAACCTTAATACAACTATCATTTGGAACGTCAACGACAACATCACATTTGACGACAAAAACACCGTTTTTTATGATGTCGCCGGATTTGAGTGCAGCATGACTTGCAATTTTATCGAATGTTGATACGATAGTAAACATTGTGTCTGTGCCTTTAAACGAACACTTTAGTAATTGTTTTTACTTCACCGGCATAGAACCTTACTTTTCGTGTCTGATCCCAAAATTGTCACTGTTGCGCTTTTTACGAAGCCTTTTGTATATACGCGAACGCTTACGTGACCTTCCGTGTCATTATCCGTTCCATTTGGAAAGCACATCATCCACCAATAAACATCTTGGTGTCCTGGTAATAGTCGTTTTGGAGAAGAAATGGATTGCCCTGGAATAAATGTATCCAAAAAGGCGGCAGAAACTGATAGAGTGTCGGAATCTTGAAGTGTATCTGTCTAAAGTCATTTAATGCGAGGTCATTATATTAAACCATTAAAAAAAATAACTCACCATTGTCGTACGAAGGCAAAGAACAAACGAAAAAAATTTTGAGGTTGTTATTATATATCGACCCTCTGCAATATCACAACGAGCTCGTCGTAGTATCAGCTTGTTTTCTACATTTTTTGTAATAGAAAAAGTAAAAAAGGACGGATGTTATTTGCCGATCGTCTTACTTCTTTTTTCACTGATAAGAGTTTCAGCCACAAACAAACACTACATTCCATTTTTACGATGTTGCATTGTGATAGTAATGAACATGCTCTCAGCGACGGCTTTTGGAATTTGGCATGATAGGTAACTAGGAAATTGCTCAGAATTTACAACATTATGCTAAAATCGCAAATACTTTGATGTGCTTTTCTTTTGCTATTTTCGCCGTAAAGAACCAATAGGACATACTGCTGAGATAGTGTGTTTCGTACTGGGCAAGCATAGCGCAATGGGTTGTTGTTCGCTCTGCGGAGCACACACGGCGAGACCAAGGTCTAACTAGAACGCCAACACAGCCTCACAGCGCGCGCACTCGGACGAGCCCCGACACAGTGCGCTCCGCCCCAAAAAATGATGATTTTTACTTTCTATTGGAGCATTTTTTAATGGTTAAAGCAAACGTAATGAAACTTGGCGTACAAATGCAACAAATCCTGCTGCATCCAACTACTAAAGTGGAATTTTGATTTATCAATACAAAAAGGAGCTATGCGCTAGTCACAGAATACGGGCTTGTGGTCTCGCCGTGCACAACGTTTGATGCTTCCCTGGTTCGCTCTGCAGTGGAAGCCCGTATTTTTTTTTTTCATTTGTTCTCACAAGTTAAAAAGCGGTTGTTTTACTCAAAATAACGCGCTTTTTGTGAAAGTTTGCATTTGGCACCTAAAAACCGTGATCTGCATTTTGAGTACTAGAACGCAGTACCTGCAACTGCCGCACTTTTTTGCTTGTGATACATAAACTTTAGCACCCTAAAGTCGCCAGGTTAATAGTAAGAGTTTCAACCAAAACCACTACATTTCACTTTTTACGTTGTTGCATTATGCTTTTCAGACAAAATATCAAAAGTGTAAAACGTATACTTTCAGTTCGAAATTGTCATAATGTCACCTGTCTCGAGGGCTCAAGCACTGCCGGTCGGTCTTTATTTGCAATACCGTTGAAAAAGGTCATCGAGACCGAAAGCATCAACGACCTCTCCATCGCCGTTCACAAAGACTTCAAACAGTTCCGAAAGAGTTGCAAATTGAAACGCAAACACGGTTCCGTGAAAGCATAAACTTTTGATAGTGAGACATAAGCCAGTTAAATGCACACCCACATTATGAAAAGTTAATTCAAATTAAGTTTTTAAAAGTGAGTTTCAGTTTCAATGGTTTAAATTGGCGACACCATAAAACACCCAAACTTTCTATTCATAGAGTTTAGAACATCCATCCATACATAATTCATAATACTAAAAAACGATTATGTACCGTTTTTATAGTACTCGTATAGCATTTGCATGTTTTTAATTTAATGTGTCTATGTTCCTTGTCCTTGTTTTCACACATCAGTGATAATGCGAATAAAAATTGCGTGAAGTTACTTACATCCTCCAAAAAGCGGCGCAACTGCTGGCTGTTGACTGCAACGTAAATCCATCATTGCGCGAAAAACCGAAATTTACATCAACTTTTTGACGATTTCCGATTTGAAGTGATCGCACGAATCACAAAGGCAACGCAAATCTCCCTTTTCGGGTGCGCGACTCCCTGACTTTGCTCACGCGTCAAAAAATGGCTCTTTTCGTCCACCTGTATATCCGGTCTATTATGGTTTAGGTGGTCGAAAAAAAGGACGGACGGCGTTGTCGATTTCGTTTCATTCTTTGGATTACATACCACCCGATCGGTAGCACAATCTTATTTACACCTTTTGTCGCGCTTATATGACGTGAATTGTTGATGATGGTGTTTTTTGAAAGTGTCCTTTTTGACGGATGGCCGGCTCAACTGTCAGATTATGGCGGGTAACTGGTTTTAATTGTTTGAATTACATGGGTTCAACCTTGTTTTTAAACTCTGACTGTTATAAATGGGTTTCTATTGGGTTATCTTGTCAGTCATTGTCAAACCGAATCTTCTCGACGGTGATCCCATGATAAACGCGTTTTTTCTCGTACTTTTCCAAAAAAACTTGATTCTCGGAACACTAACTTTTATCCAATATCGTGTTTTTGTCCGTATTAAAAATTTGTTTATCCATGACCAGACGTGTGGGATTTCACGTATCAAAAACATTAATTATTGTGTTTTTAGGCTGTTTTGTCCACCGTCGTCAGTCTGGAAATGGTAATTTCGCACTTTTTTGCAAAAACATAAATTATGATTATGATTCAAAGCCAAATACTTTCAGTCAGCTGATGACTTCAAATACAACCAACGCACGGTCACCTCATTGTCCGGAACTTCTGACTATGCGTCCAAAACAATGGAACGCCCGCCGAAAATTGATTTCTACACAAATTCCAATCTGGCCAGACCCAGCATAGTGGAACTAATGCGTGGTGGAATCGATGGAGTCCGCGATGACACGGAGCATGCCATCGGGAGATATGAGGATGCGCACGCGGAAATTGTTCAATTGCACATGAAGCCGGAGAAGGGTTCGAAAAAGAAGGATGAACGGAGCATTGAGAGCGGGAATAAAGTACACCCGATCGATGAAAAGTCACTTCCGAAAGCTGAAAATGAAAATGCCACTAAATTTGGCTGGATTGAAGGCGTTTTAGTCCGATGTATTGCAAACATTTTTGGGGTCATGCTGTATTTAAGGATGGCATGGGTAGCGGGACAGGCGGGGATTCTGTTTGGAACTTTGATAGTGCTGCTTGGATCGTTGGTGACTTTGATTACAACACTTTCGATGAGTGCTATTTGTACAAATGGGATGGTCAAAGGGGGTGGAGTTTATTATTTGGTGAGTCAGATTAGTTTTTTAACGTTTAAATTTGACGGTTAATCGTTAAAAACGGGGATGAATTTTAGATTTCAAGATCCCTCGGTCCAGAATTCGGAGGCTCTATCGGCATTTTATTTTCATTAGCTAATGCCTTCGGCGCTGCCATGTACATAGTCGGTTTAGCTGAGACTGTGATAAGTCGACTAAATGAATGGGGATTCAGTTTGATCGATGGCGGGGTCAATGATGTTAGGATTCTCGGACTTGGTAAAACCTTATATCTATTTTTTATAATTTTTGATGGTGGTTTTTCAGTCGTTTGTGCCCTCCTCGTCGTGATCATCTTCGTCGGTCTCGGATTCGAAGCCAAAATGCAGGTGGTCCTACTCTTCGTTGTCCTCGGATCGATAGTTGACTTCTATGTCGGATCCTTTTTCCGACCAAATGGTGAAAAACAGGCTATGGGCGTCACTGGTTTCAAATGTATGCCATTTTCAACTAATCTTTTGTCATTTTGACGTCGAACTTTCAGCGCCCACATTCCTTGAAAACCTCTACCCAGACTACCGTAATGGCTACAACTTCTTTTCCGTCTTTTCAATCTACTTCCCAGCTGCCACTGGAATCATGGCTGGGGCTAACATTTCTGGGGATCTCAAAAATCCGGCGGTAAGCTCCAACCAGGAAAACTACCTCTAAATGTTATCTTTCAGAGTGCAATTCCAAAAGGAACCATAATCGCCATCACCCTAACAACAATCGTCTACATTTCCTTCATCTGGATCACCGGCTGCACTGTCGTCCGTGACGCTAATGGCGTCGACGTCCCGGTGCTCCTAAATTCCACTATTCTTGCTAATTTTGACAACAAAGACTGGTCATCTGAAGTCTTTGCTGCCATTTTCGGTGCCCCTCAGCAGTATTACGCTAAACCTGACTGTATTTCTGACGATTCTTGCAAATATGGTCTCATGAATTACTTCCAAGTCGTCGAACTCGTCTCAGCCTGGGGGATTCTGATCTTCATTGGCGTCGTTACGTCAACATTGTCGTCAGGTCTTCTGAGTCTTGTTGGAGGCCCGAAGATCTTCCAAGCCGTCTGCCATGACCGTCTTTTTCCGTACATCGGCAGCTTCGGCCGCGGCTATGGCCCCAATGGCGAACCCCGACGTGCCTATCTACTTGTTTTCGCTATTGCGTGTGCCGTTATTCTCATCGGTGACCTGAATGCCATCGCACCTATCATTTCAAACTTTTACCTATGCACATACGCTTTGACAAATTTCGCTTGTTTCGATGCCACTTTCTCGAAGTCACCAGGATTTCGCCCCAGTTTCAAGTATTACAACATGTGGATCAGTCTTATTGGTGCCATTCTCTGCATTTGCGTTATGTTCATTACTTCTGTTTTGAACGCATTGATTACATTTGCCATCTTTGGAATTCTATTTCTGTATTTGCGATACCGTAAGCCCGATGTCAATTGGGGATCGTCCACACAGGCTCACAGCTACCGCAATGCATTGTCGTATTTACAAAAACTAGAAGCTATCGACGAACACGTTAAGAATTATCGCCCTCAGATATTGGTTTTGACAGGAAATCCGGCAGCGAGGCCGGCCTTGGTTGACTTTGCGGCGGCTATCACGAAGGGGAATAGCTTGCTGGCGTGTGGACATGTTATTCCTGTAAGCTTTATGCAACCTTTGAAATCTACTATGTTAAACATATCCTTGTTTCAGTATGCCCCATCAGATTCAGTCTATCTAATGACCCAGAACCTCCAAGCCAAAATCCGTAAATGGTTCCGTCGCCGCCATGTCAAATCATTCTATCTTCCGATTGCCAACCTATCTTTCCGTGATGGAGTGCAGTACCTTCAACAAGGCGCTGGTCTTGGTCGTTTGAAGCCAAATATTGTTATGCTAGGGTTCAAGGAAAACTGGAAAGCCTCTGGAATTGATGGTTTGGAGGAAGTCAATGACTATTTTGGTGCTATTCAGTAAGTTTTTACCTTCTTTTTTCAAAACATGCAATTTGGACATGACCTGCATTTTGCAATCACAATTTTCCTTCCAGAGACACCTTTGACAGACACCTAGCCGTCTGCATCCTCCGAAACAACGCATCACATGGCCACGACTTCAGTGAACTTTTGAAATCGCACAATCTTAAAACCATTCCATCTACTGACACTATCAAAACAAACAAGGAAAAACTGACCGAAAAGCCTCCCAGACCAACTAACTTCTTGTTCAATGCTATCAATGTGCAGCCATTGGTAGTCAAATTTACGAAGAACTTCAAATCTGGCAACGATACACCACCATCTGCAGAAAAAGAGTTTGAAAGTGACTCTGAAATAACAAGTTCAGAGGATCTCGAGAGTAATGTTAAAAAACTGTAAGCTTTTGTCGCCAAAAAAGCATCCCTCATTGAAATTGATGCCTTTCAGAAGCACTCACTACACCCCTGAACAAGTCGACGTTCTTGTATCCATGAACAGATATAGATTCAAGGTAAAACGGGCGACTATCGATGTCTGGTGGCTCCACGATGACGGTGGCTTATCTTTGCTAATTCCTTATTTATTGACGCAGAGAAAGAGCTACTTGGAAGGCGCCAATTTGCGTGTTTTCACGGTGACCAGTCATGAAAAACACGTGGCCCAGCAAGTTCAAAATTTGTCGGCACTGTTGACAAAGTTTAGAATTGACGCTGACGTTACGGTGGTGCCTGACGGGGTCAAGAAACCTTCTGAAGCAGCGTAGGACTTGCAATTTTAAAGTTTGCAATTTGGAAATTGATGTTTGTTTCAGATTGGAAGACTTTGACAAGCTCATCACCCCATTCAAACAGTCCACCAATACACCAGATGAAAATGATTCAGTTTCTGACGCCGATGGCTTAATCACAGAAACAGAATTAGCCGTGAATCGTGACCGTACGTGGAGAACGCTTCGGACAGCGGAACATTTGAAGAAGCATTCGGCAAATGCGGATTTGATTGTCGTGTGAGTCTAATTTTGAGTTTATTACTTTTATCAAAATGAGTGAATTGCAACATCTTGTGAATTACAGAACGCTGCCAGTACCCCGAAAGAATGCCATCGGAAGCTGTCTCTACCTGGCTTGGCTCGAAGTACTGACACGCAATCTGCCACCGACGTTGTTAGTCCGCGGAAATCAGACTTCTGTTTTGACGTTCTATTCTTGATTATGTAAAATGGTGGATCTTACGGATATGTGGTTTTTATAATAAACTTGATAGAGACATGCATACTTGGATGATTTATCAGAGTCAAATTTTCAAATGGTAGTTAAAAAAAGTTTATCAGTTAGTCTCCGATTCGGCAGTCATCTTTTTGGAACGAAAGCGGACGATACGTTGGCGAAGGTGAAGACGATGATTTCAGAGATGAAACATTTTGTTGCGATAGTTGTGTCAGTAAACGATTGCAATTCAGAAAAGGGTGATGGCTACGTTTTAGAGAACCGTTTTGTAGCATTTGAGACGTATTTGGGAGTATCGTCAGAGCAAGAATCACGAAAGCAATCGTATTTAACTGGAAGGATCGGTGAAATATCCGGAAATTCAGACAACTCCCATGAAATTGCTGCTTGCGGTTCGAGTCGTTTTTCAGTCAGTGCCCGAGGTGTCGATGATGGCAATTTTAGAGATAACCAATTTTGCGATGTTTTCGGCAATTTTCGAAGTTTTCGCATGTCAGAATATGAGAATGGTGGCGTTTTAGGAATACAATAATTTTTGAAGCACTGCTCCCAGTAGTCAGAATCCAACTCGTCCACTAGCCTGCTCCTTACTTTGAATCCCGTTGATCGCTGTGGTTCCATGACAGGGTTTTTGTAATTGCACAAACTTAAAATGTAACATCCAAAAGCACCGATAGCAGCGACAATGCCACTAAACATAAAATGTAAACTATAGGAAAAAGCTGTTGAAAAGTAAAACTCACTCCCACCACACTCGAATGAACGTTCGAAGATAATCAGAAATAGAACTTATCTGTATAGGTGCCGAACCTGATACCATCTTGGTAGCTTTATCAGGGGCACATTTGGAAGCGCAGATGTCCTGGAAGCCGCAGTGGTGCTGCACATCTTCAATTTTGCCGGATACACCTTCAAAGTCGCTGTTCATCATGATTTGCCACGGACCACCAAATTGTGCCAAATAAAACAAAAACGAAATGAGTAAAGTATGCTAATTTTATGTTTCATTCTTGTACTTTTTTCACAAAATTTTGACGTCACGACCTCCGCACTTTTGTCCAGTATTTGCGTGTTGATTACATTTGTGACTTTTTGTTAAGAAAACTGTCATGGAAACAGGCGTGAGTAACAAAGCGAATTTCTTTGGTAGTTTTCTTGAGTCATTTGAATCATTCATGAGAAGCTGTGAGTCATCCGATAATTGAAAAGCGTTAACGTAAATGCTTCAAATGTCTTGGCAGCATTAACCAACTTTTATTTGTATAAAAAGGTTTCTACTTTATATTTTGTAACACCAATTTTCTTTCTTTTCTCCAAATTTGCATAGAATTTTTTCAGTCTACAAAAAGGTCTTCATACATAAGTAGGTTCAAAGTTCGACCTTCGCTAAACCGTTATCAGTAGCCATGATAACCCCTGCCGAAACGCCGTATTGCTACCAAATGTCCACGACAGGTCCATTCCTATGACCAATATGACTGTCCATCTGTCCATCAAAGCATTCCCTTTCAAGCAAGACGTATCTAGGTAATCTATTCTACTCCAAGTCACCTTTTCCAAAGTTAGCCACAACGTCTAAAGTCCTGAGAAGTCCATTTTGATGTCACCTTTCACGGCATCGCTAATGCGTAAACACAATTTTAAGACGTGCGACAGCAGTGAAATCCCTTTTTTCTACCTTTTTAATCAAATTTAACTCGAGATTTTCTTATAATACCAGGTATGGTGAAATGCCTGCCCAACTACAACTGCAATTGTGTTTACTTCTTTTTGAATAGAATTCCTTTAATATTAGCGTTCCTTCCGGCGGCTGCGCAGAATGCGAGATAAATGTCACGCCATGTGTTCGGCAAAGCGGTCTGCGACGTGTTAAAATAAGCTACTTTATGTTATTTTTGAGTTTTTTCGTTTTTAAATAAGTTTTTTAGATTTCTTAAAAGCGATTTGCCAACAAAAACAGCTATCTTTCGAGTGAAATCGTCTGGCGGCTTTTGGTTCCGCGTTTTTCGAAGCTGGTTTCCGGCTATTTTTGTCGTCGCTCGTCCCATTACCCCTCTTTTGACAATTTGAAGGAACGCATCTGGAAGAATGAACGCTTTTCGAAGGCATTCGAGCCCCACAATGCGGATGTAGCCATAAAAAATGGGGACGACGCTCGACCTGTCATCTCTGGATGTTTTTATGCTGACTGACAATGCGGATATGTGGGGTGTTGCCCTGGGGCCTCTGGAGGGTAGCCGATGGCAACGGGGTGTGGGCTCGATAGATGTTTTTGGCGGGGTTTGACGTTTTTGAAGAAGCTGGCTGGGTGGGTGGTTGCATGCGCGCGAGTCGATGACTGTCTGGGGTGCCGCGGCAAAGCGTGAGTAACGAAAACTGACCACCCGTTTGTCTTCCTCGATTTCGCATTACAATTTTGGTCCCATTGACCGCACTGAACCCTCGCTTTGCTTGCTGGTCATTGCCATTGCCACTGGCACTGCACTTGACCAGCGCTAAGCTTTCCTATCCGTTTTGCAGTCGGCTTGACGATAGCCCTGGGGCCTTTGACGTCGTTGCGTTTTGGTTTTGGGCCGCCCCAGGACCGCCCAAGGCCGATAAACTGGCACCACAATTGGGCCCCCGCCTAGGGTCACTTTGTCTGCGCGCGAGCGAAATTCGATACATCCCATGCCTTGCCCTTTGGCAATGCATTTATTTATTTTCCCAGTGTTTCCTTAACTTTGTTGTTTTTGCCTAAATTTCAATTTTTCCAAATTCCAAAAGCCATCAAAACAACTACAGTTTTGTATCACTGCCCCCAGACTGACCATTTTCGGCATTAGAGCCAGCTTTGCAAGCTTATGCGAATCCTCATGACGTCGTTTCCGGTTTCACCAAACATCTCGACCAAAATGCCCTACAAAAAACGTGGCTTTTATTTGTTTTTGTTTCCCCTGGGGTTGAAAAATAAGAAATAACCTTTCAAAATGTAGTTTCTATGGTTGCTAATGCTTTCTTCGAACGTTTTTCTACCCTTTAATGAAGTTTTCCAAATTTCAAGCGTGCCTAACTTTGATAAATCACATTTTTCCATTCCAAAGTGAAAAATCATTTATTTTGTTTTTCTTTCCATTCCAATTGTTGATGTAGCCGCGGCTTGTCTGTCACTTTACCTTGCCCACGCCGTTTGCCCTTAGGGCATATTCTCCGCCGGATCGGACTCGAACAGCTGGCAGCCAATGGCCTTGCTTTTATTTATTCGAGGCTCAAACCGGTAGGCATATGCATAGTTCAAGTCAATAATCGATGCCTCGGCCCATAGCGACGAAGAAAGTCCATAAATTTCAAAAAACGGGGTTCCATTTTTCAACTTTTCGAAAAAGACTGCCAAAAGATGCCATCTATTCGCTGTCTAGCCCCAGCTCGTACATAGTTTTTTGTGTTACTTGGATGTTGCAAATGCAACCCCTCTGGACTCCTCAAAATGAATGGCCTTCGTGCGTGAAGCGGTTTTGACCTTTGGCAGTTTATCAGTGGTTTCGTGTTTTTGACTTTTTGTGGCTTTTTTCGCCGACTTCTTCCTAGAAATGGCCTTTAAACGCGTTTTTCGTCGATCTGAAGCGATCTCTGACCCCGAATTGCCTAAATTCCAGATGACCCCGGCCTAAAAGTGCAATCAAGCCATCAAATCAGCCACTCAACCCCGTCTGAAATCTCAAACTATCCCATCTCCTGACGATGGCGTCACCGACAAACCGCCGAAGCAGTGATCATGGCGTAGCCACTTTAGCTCCCGACGATCGGATCAAGATAGACCGACGTGAAAGCAGTGCATCCCGATTCCAAGTAGGTTTTTTGCTTATTTCGGGGATGCTTTTTACAATCTATCCCATTCAAAGATCGGTCTTTTTGCCGTTTTTTGCTTTCTGTCGTTCTGATTTGCATCTTTCCCGCGTTATTCACCACATTATTTGCACTTTATCGCTTCTGCTTATTCCTTTTTGTTTCGTCTTGGCAGCGTTCAGTCCTTTCCGTCTCCCCGTGATAAGCCACGAACGACCTTTCCCATAAACTAACTTTTATCAGTGTACAGTCATAACGCTGTCACGGTTAGCCTTCGTTGACAAATTTATGTATTCGGAGAGGCCATCTTGGTTAATTTTTTACAAGACAGCCATTTTTGATGAAGCATCTTTGAAAAATGGTCGCACTTTGATATTTTCACACGTTTTTGGCGCTTTTCTATTTAGAATGCGGATGTTCATCATACAGACAGCCAAGAAGAAGCTCATTGACCCTTTTTTGATTTATGCCCTTACAGCACGCCCTTTTGGTTAACATGGAAGATGTAGGATGTGAAATGTTAGCATTTTGAAAGTTTGAATCGTCTTTGGTGTTGACCTTTTAACTTTTTTGCGCACTAAACTTCTCACCGATCGCTTGCTCGGCCCATAAGCCACCTGATTCACTTCACGCCATCAGTGATGGTAGCCATGAAGTGCTTGCTTTGTTTTCCTTTTGCTTTTTTGAGTGTTTATAAAGTTCAGGCCAGTTCAGCGTGAAGGATGGTTCCTCATTTCCGTCGGGAATAGCTTTTAAACATAACAACTATGTGAGGGGGGTTTTGGGAATGTGGTTTGAGTTTGATTTTATTGATTTTTGGGGGGTTTGGATTTTGATTTTTTGGAGAAGTTTTGAAGTTTTCTTCAAGAATTTTGTCCTTATAGTCCTAATGGATGCTTTTTTATGGTATCTTTGTTCAATTTGATGTTTCAAAACTTTGATAAGTTTGATTTTATTGATTTTTGGGGGTTTTGGTTTCGATTCTTGGGGTAAATTTTGACATCATGAGGTTTCGAGTGAATTTTTGTTGGCATTTTTGCCCATTTCTATGTTTCAAAACCAATCAAACCCCAATTTTCTCACCCTCAATCAACTCCCTTCCTTCCGATTAGCAAAGTGAAAGCATTTCCATCCATCTCTAACTCCCCTTAAGCAGCTATGCTAATACACAGACCCACCAAACCAACGGTGTTCCCAGCTCGCGCGCGAAGAACCCCATCGTTTTTGACGGAGAAGCAAAAGTACGTGAAATCGTCGTCGGTCACGACTTTTCTATTGGCGCCGAACCGACTTCACTTAATCTGGGAGGTACCCCGCCTCCGGCAACTCTGACGACCCCGATTTGACCTATGTAATTAGCTGATGCTGTGTACTTTGTGGTAATGAGTTTCTATGTTTCCTTATTGCCTTATTTCAAACCCTTTTTTTGGTCTTTTTTTGCATTATTCTGATTGCCTTTGTTGTCTATCTCCATTGGCGTGGCATCCATTCAACAAACGAGTGCGCTTAAAGTTGAAAAGCCGCCGAAAATTGCAAACCCAAACTATCAGTGAACGCATAAAAAAGTTCAAAACCCACCGATTTCTCACTAATCTCTCATTTCCGTGAAGCATACAGTCCAAAAGTCAGTCTTTTTTCACTTTCTTAACGCATTTTCACTGCTCCAGTAACCCAAGCTTGCGACCTTCTTGCATCTAATGACGACACTCTTCACTGGAGCCGTTTTTTGTGGACGTAGCCCGGGGTGGCGCCTTTAATTTCCGTCAATTGGGAAGCCATTTGGCAACCATCCATGCGCTTGCTTTGCTCTTTAACTATACGAGCGACGACTTTTCAAACGTATCAAATAAGTTTTATTTCTTCCTCGTGATCTTGACATTTTATTTTCGATTTTCCCACTCTTTTATTGTTTCACGCACTTTTCCGTTGTTTGAACTATTGCAATAGCTATTGTAATCCGGGTTTTGTTTACACAAGTCCGTTCCGATCTCAATGCCCTTTGACCACTGACCGGCCAAGCCAATTAACTGACTGATTTACCCATTTTCACAGGTAGTCCCGACAGAGATGCGCAAGATTTCGAGTCGGTTTTCGGTAAGCTTTACTACGTTTGGCTTTGCTTTGCCTGCAAATACTTGTGTTTTGCAAATTAATTGACCTTTTTTGATTTTGAGCTTCTATGTGACCGCTCAGGGGCTTTTGCATGTATCTTTCGCTTTTATTTTAAGTAGTTGGGATAATTTATGGCATTTAGAAGTGTCAGTTTATGATAAGTGCATGCTTGCAGGTGACAAAGTCGTCCAGTCGGGAAACCGCGCCCATGTTACCGGGTCCGGGGCCGTCCTCGGAAGTCGAAGGCCCTTCCTGTGCCGATTGCAGTGGCGAAGGCGAACCCATGCCAAAAGTGTCCTCAGCTGGCCGGTTCAAGATATTCTCAAACCTCGGAGGGAAAACTCGAGCCGATACAGCTCCTCCAGATGCCGGAGCCGCGGCCACTCCGCCGAGATGTGTCCATTTCGATGTTGGCGAGCACCCAGAGCCTGAAAATGACGATGAAAGCCTGTGTTCGGGAGGGACCCACGATATGGATTCAACCTTGGCAAATGCGAAATCATGGAGGCATTGCGCTACGCTGGAGCATCCGCCGATAATCGACTTTTATCGAAATACGCTAAATGCGGATGGAATTGGCAATACTCGGCCGTCGATGTTGGAGCTCCTTCATGGTGATAATGCTGATCAGAGCAATTTGAACGAGTTTAAGGTTTGTTTTTTTTTGCCAAAACTACCGTATCCGACCAAAATAATTTCAACCTTTTCCAGGAAAAGAACTCCCACATAGTCGAATCCCAAATGGACACCATGTCGCCCATCAAGAAGACCTCCAAAGCCCACTTCGAAGCTTTCAAACCCCCGCCCGCGACCCCCAGAAGCAAATTCGGCTGGATAGAAGGCGTCTTTTTCCGATGCATCCTCAACATTTTCGGCGTTATGCTCTATCTCCGTGTTTCCTGGGTCGCAGGTCAGGCTGGCATTGCCCTGGGTACTGCTGTCGTCCTTCTGGCTTCCGTCGTTACGACTATCACGGCACTGTCGACATGTGCCATCTGTACCAATGGCGATGTCAAGGGTGGAGGGGCCTATTTCTTGATTTCGAGGTCTTTGGGGCCTGAATTTGGAGGGTCCATTGGGCTGATCTTCAGTGTGGCTAATGCTGTCGGGTTTGTTCTGTCCTTTCTTTTCTTTGGTTAAAGTTGTATTCATCTTCAGCGCTGCCATGTATGTCGTCGGTTTCGCGGAAACAGTCCGTGACCTCCTCGCCGAACACGGTCTCGCCATCTTTGACGGCGGTTTGAATGATGTCCGAATCATTGGGCTGGTGACCTGCTGCTTGCTGATGGGAATCGTGTTTATTGGTACTGGTTTTGAGAGTAAGATGCAGATGGGATTGCTGGTCATTCTGACGCTCTCTATTTTGGACTACTTTTTGGGCACCCTGATGCCGGTGACGGAGGTCCAGGCGCTTAGGGGCGTTACGGGGTATAGCAGTAAGTTGACGATATCTTCTAAAGGGTGAGAATCTGATAAAAGAATGAATTTTCAGTGGCAACAATGTCCGACAACATGCTACCCCGATTCCGCGACGGCTACAACTTCTTCACCGTGTTCTCCATCTACTTCCCCGCGGCGACTGGCATCATGGCTGGGGCCAACATATCCGGAGATCTCGCTGAACCGCAGAAGGCTATCCCGCTCGGAACATTGTCAGCCATCTTTTTGACGACAATTGTCTACATTTTGACCATCTGGACGACTGGATCGACATGTGTTCGCGATGCTGATGGAATTACGGCGCCAATGTTGAACGCTTCCGCTGATTATCTTTTTGGCACTTTTTTGGAGCCGGATTGTGTCGGCAATGGCACCTGTAAATATGGTCTTTTGAACTATTTCCAGGTGGGTTTTGAATTGCTGTAAGGTTACTGTAAGAATGACTTTTCAGGTCATGGAAACAGAATCCTTCTGGGGCCCTTTGATCACCGCCGGCATTTTCGCTGCTACACTGTCTTCCGCATTGGCAAGTCTCGTTTCCGCTCCCAAGATCTTCCAGGCCGTCTGCAAGGACCGGCTCTTCCCCTACATCAACGTCTTCGCCAAAGGCTCCGGCAAGGATGACGAACCTCGACGTGCCTACCTTCTCGGCTTTATCCTATCCATGATCATGATTCTCATTGGCGATCTCAACGCCATCGCTCCTATCATCTCGAACTTCTTCCTCTGCAGCTACGCCCTCATCAATTACGCGTGCTTTGATAACAGTTTCGCGAAGTCGCCCGGCTTCCGACCCGGATTCCGATTCTACAACATGTGGATCAGTCTGGCTGGAGCCATCCTCTGCGTCTGTGTCATGTTCATCGTGTCCTGGTCGACGGCATTGCTGACTTTCCTTTTCTTCGGCGGCCTTTTCATGTACATTGCCCATCGCAAGCCTGATGTCAATTGGGGCTCGTCGACCCAGGCCCATAGCTACCGTTCGGCGCTTCAAGGCGTCACGAGATTGGACAATACTGATGAACACGTTAAGAACTACCGACCACAAGTCTTGGTTTTGACGGGCAATCCAGCAGCACGGCCTTCGCTCGTCGATTTCGCTTCGAACATCACGAAGGGCACCAGTTTGATGGTGTGTGGCTATGTTGTGCCGTATGCGCCGTGTGATTCTGTCTTTGCCGTTATAAGAAGGTTGAATCTGCAATTGCGGGAGTGGCTGAGGAAACGGCATATCAAGTCATTCTATGTGTCGATTGCGAATCCGAGTATTCGAGCAGGGGCACAGGCGCTGATTCAGACGACGGGTCTAGGCAGACTGAGGCCGAACATTGTTCTACTTGGATTCAAACAGAATTGGGCGGCGAAGGGTGTCCAGGGGATTGCTGATATCAATGATTACTTTGGTATTATTCAGTAAGTTGGCCCTTTTTGACGGCAGTCAAGCCCTCAAAATGACTCAATTCGCTTCAGAGACTCCCTCGACGGCAATATCGGCGTCATGGTCCTCCGAAACGCTGGAGGCGGCCTCGATTACACCGAGCTCATGCGCGAACAAAAGCTCGCCGATGTCACTGGCCTTCGATTACCTGATGTTCCCGCTGCGACGGCTCTGAAGCGCGATGAAAGCGGCAACCCTATCCCCGGTGAACCTGCCAACACGTCCGAATCGAAGGAATCCGAAGAAAGTCACCCGCTAGATGCGCTCAACAACTACGCCATGGATGAGGATTCTATCGATGAAGGCTCGGATTCTGACAGTTTGACGGATGAAACTTCTGGTGGCGGTCAGCACCCATCTTCGGGCACTGATTACAGTAGCGTTGAAGGCAGTAAAGCTCGACTTCACATTGCTAACAGTGATGTCGAAGCTGGGCCGACGACAGCGGCCACTGGGCAGCAAAATGGCGTTGGAACAAAACCTGAAAGAAGCAATCTCGAACGACTGAGTCTAATCCGCCGACGAAGGTAGGTTTTTTTGGCATTTTGTTTGGTTTTCGCTTCATCCAAATGCTTCCGCTTCGTTTGATTCAAACATTCCTTGCTTTTTTTCATACAGACAGAAGAAGAAGGCCGCCCGGAATACCATTTTCGGCTTGATGAGGTTAGGTTTTTCCCGTTATTACCGTACACTGTGGTTGTGAGCTGTGTTGTGTTTCACTTTTTGAAGATCTAATCAAAATCTAAATCCGTTTTAACGCTTTTGTGTGAATGTTTGATGTGTAATACGTCTAACCAGCTAAAACCGCACGCAATCTAACCTTCCAGATTGCACCTTTTCCACCCGCCACGCCATTTCAGCTCTCGACGCCTCACGACGGCCCAACGCGAGCTGCTTTCGTCGATAAACCGCTTTCAAAGGAAGATAAAGCGGGCTACCATCGATGTTTGGTGGCTATATGATGATGGCGGGCTCACGTTGCTCATACCGTACTTGTTGACGATGCCGAAGTCGTATCTTGAGGTTGGTTTGAGCCGATTTTTGGCATTTTGAACTGTGATTTTGTTCCAGAACGCCCAACTCCGTGTCTTCACAATCTCAACCTCCGCCAAGGCCATGGAACTCGAAGCCCGAAACATGGCGGCCCTACTCAGCAAGTTCCGGATCAACTTTTCCGATGTTCGTGTCATTCCGGACGTTGCTAAGAAGCCTCAACCTGAAACGTGAGCCCTTTTTTGACATATGACCCTTCTGAAACAGAACTTTTCAGCGTCGCCGAGTTCGAAACCCTCATCGAACCCTTCCGAAGTCTAATCACCGATGAATCCTTCAAAGACGGCATGATCTCCGAGGCCGAACTCAGCTCGCAACGCGACAAGACTCATCGACAGTTGCGGATTGCTGAGCTTCTGAAGCAGCACAGCATGGAATCTGATTTGGTCGTTTTGTAAGTTTTAACATCACTTTTTGCCCTTTTGAACATTTTTCAACCATAACAACTTTCAGAACCCTGCCAGTTCCCCGAAAGGGTCTCGTCAGCAGTTGCCTCTACATGGCCTGGGTCGACATCATGACCCGAGGCTTGCCGCCCACGCTTCTTGTTCGCGGCAATCAGACGTCCGTTTTGACGTTCTATTCATAAGTTATCGATTCACTAGTCCATTTCGTTTTTGATTGTTGAATTTCACTACTATTTACAAGTGTCCTTTACCCCTTTTTCGGGTTGTTATGCAACTTTTTGTGCAATTTGTTTTCGATGCAGTTTTCTCACTTTGTTTTGGCCATGCTCAAAGTGGCATGTCGGTTTTTATTGTTTTCTTAGTTAACTGATATCAGAGTTTTATTCAATAAAGTTGAAGTTTAGTTTTTAGTGATAATGTTTTCGTTGGAAAAAAGTGATGCGCAAATGGAAAAATGCACACAATAGATAATCTAAATTTTTGCATAATAGACTTTGTTTCACCTAGAAATCGACAGATAATTTCCCAATCGGCGTCCAATCACTACGCCAACATGAAACTGTTTACAACTGCTTTCATTGTAGTTTTAACGTTTTGTACCGTTTATTGTTGGTTCCAAGAGGAAGAATATGAAAATGACGAAGAAGAGGAAATCGATCCCAGCTGGATATACTGCTACTCCATTAAAGATGGCCACGAGTAGGTTTTTGCCCCAACGCCATTATCACCCCATAACTTCTAGGGCTCTTAATAACACTTTTCGTGAGGAAAGAATCAATGGAACCTATGGAGTAGAAATTAAAAAGTGCAAATTCTGCGAATACAAAATGATGTTCTGGGGTGCGTTTTTAAAATATAATATTGCTGTAACTTTTTTGTCGTTTTTAGCTGAGGGCTCTCAAAACAATCCATATAAAGGAATTTACGTAAACGCTCTGTGGGAATACTTTATATGTCATAGAGAGGGTGAGATTGAGCCAGAGCGTGAATGCAAGGCTCAGCCGTTTTATGAGTATGTTGCTGGTATTTTGAGTTACAGTAATTAATCGTGATCAATTCCAGTCACTTGAATGGACCCTTTAATATAGTTCGGGATAGAATTGTATGTGACACGGATTTGTGCAACAAACCGTGTTACCAAGATCCTAGGCTCCCAACTCTGCCGTCCACGACGACTTTGGCTCCGACAACGCGAAAAAGACGGCGACGAAAGAAGAAATCGAACGGGTTTTCGATGTACAATTTTGGGGTCTTTACGGTTTTGAGGTATATCACAGTATTTATGGTGCTTTTCAAATAGATAAATGAAAATTTATTAAACAACATTTATTGCGCAAAATCGCTATCATACCGGCGGTGACATTCTCTTAGAAAAATCTTTCAACTTGTCAATAAGTTCCTTCTTTGTATTATCGGTCAAAGCTTTCTGCGGCCAAAGGCCGTCATCGATCATGCCCACTGGCTTGATATGGTAGAACATGTTGTCCAACGTGTGCATCCATCCACGACTGACATAATGCCACGAAATCGCGTAGTCGGAACAGCATTCTTTGCCATCACGATACGGGTAATAAATGTATTGGTAGAACCATTTTGGCATGGTCCCGTTGCCAGGCTTCATATGATCTTCTGGCCCCATCGGCAAAAAGCGGTGTCGGCCTTTGGCATCACGTGAGTCGCCGGCGGTGACGTTGATTCTGTCGAGACATTTGCCAATTTCGACGTCTTCACTGCCACCGTTGTCCTTTTTGCAGTGTTTGGGGTTTGTTAAGCCTTCTTCAACAAAGTTTTTGACGGCTTCACTGCAACATGGTATTGAAACTGTGTAAAATAAGTAAAATGGTGGTAACTAACCGACTCAATACGTAACCAGAACCACCGCTCATGTATCCTTGCTTCGTAAATGGCTTGAATCTGCACCCAAAATAGATGGGATCGTCAGGATCATGTGCCAATAACATCAACCGCAAATTCTCCATAATAACATATGTGTCGTCATCTGCTTTGAGGAACCAATCATAGTTGTCCAATTCATTGTCGTAGATGTACTGATACGCGGCTTTTGTCTTTCCCCAGAGGGTATTACGCCCATCGGCAATTTCAAGTTCAACAATAGGTAGATCATAATCCGTCGAATTGGTAAAGTTTGATGCGACAAAGACATACTTGTTGCATCGTGGCGCCCAGGTCGCATTGACATGAATGGCTTTAGATATGATGTTTTTGGGGGATGTCATGATCCAGCAGAAGACGCGGACGGCTTCTTTCAGGGCTGTGGAGACCGGGTTTTCTGAAAGTGCCATTTCAAAACAGTCAAACAAAAGTCAAAGAGCCTACCATGTTTGTGCTTGAACATCGCATCACTTTCCTCATCGACGAAATCAACATCGGCGCCTGCATCTTCGCCTTCATCGTCATCGTCGCCGTCTTCTGGAGGATCGGTCAACAATTGGGTGATTTTATAATCGGTTTCATCGATAACATCCGGGTCCTGTTTCAGTAAAACTGGTTGTTGTGCCAAAGTATCCGCCACCAAAATGCCATTACCAACGCCAATGTTGTTACTCATAAGAAATAAGAAAACAGACGATGCCACAGCCAGTCCCAGCGCAAAAAATAGAACATTTTTGTTGATTCGTAGTGTCATCACTTCCAAATGACTACATTTATCCATTTCGAACACAACTTTGATTAGATATTATGCAAATTTCACTTTTCTGAAGTCCAAAACAAAGCTCTTCTTTATTGAGTCAAAAAGCTATTCAATTAATTCACCGTATTAAAATTTACAATACAAACTTCAAAACTTTTCAAATTTGGTACTACAATATTTTTGGAATGTTGTAAGGCACATACTATTCAATTCGACTTTGCTGTCTAAAGCAACATAAAATCATTCTTTCCGCGTAAACGACCCGTCTTTTTTTTATGACTGATGTTGAAATTATCATTCTTTTTCGGCAGTCTTTTCCGTATCTTTGACCTCTGCGGGCTTCGACAGAAGCGGCTGTGACTTCCGTTCCGCCAGTGCCCTCAACGTGTCGATAATCTCCTTGCCAGCGTTTTCTTTGCTTCCGAGTTCCCGTGTCCATAGATCATCAAAGAAGCCGATGGGTCTGATATGGTATAACAGGTTGTCGAGGGCATACATTGTGCCCTTGTTGACGTAGTGGAATGAGATCATGTAATCCGAGCAGCACTCTTTGCCCTGTTCATACGGGTAGTACATGTACTTGTAGAACCAATCTGGCATGGTTTTGTTGCCGCCGGCTTGGAGATGGCTCAATGGTGAGAATGGAAGCATGCGATGGCGGCCTCGAGAGTCTCGAGAATCGCCGGCGGTCACGTTGACTTTTTCGAGGCATTTGCCGATTTCTGCGTCCTCCGCACCGGTGCCTGCTTGTTTGCACTTCTTTGGATCGGGGATGCCTTCTTCGACGAAGCGTTTTACTGCTTCTCTAAAATTCAAGAAAATTAAAAAAATTAAAAAGTTATTCTGGAGGTATGGGGAATCGAACCCCGGTTGCCCGTCGTTTCTCCTAAACCCGAAAATTTCAAAGTAGCCTAAATCGGTGGTGAGCATTGCAAAATTGAATTCGACAAAAGAAAGTAATTGCCATGCCGTTTAGCTCTCGAATGATGCCATGGGTTCAAAAATTTTGACTTCAGAATCCACTTTTAGGATTCTCGCAAATTTGGACATTTAGGAGAAATGATTTTCGAGCTTTTAAGACTAACCAGACGGCCAAATTGGCCGTTCTTGTCATCATTCGATAGCTCATAATGTCACCATTCAAGAAAAACTTGGGAAAATGAAAACACAAACAATAAAGGGGTGAAAAGCTTGTGCAAAGTGATAATTTCATGTCGCTTTGGGTCCACTTTCTCCTAATCCGGCCGGACAAATCCGGCCGTTGGCGTTGTGTTCCGTTTCACAACACACGCTCGAGGTCCACTTTTTGATGTCTTTCAGCGTAGTCGAGTTGGCCTAGGCTGGCACTAGTTCGTCCGAACTTAGAATTGTAATCCCAGCATAGTAGAATTGGGCAGGTTAGTTTCAGTGATGTAGTTCGTCGAAACTTAGAAGTCAATTACAACACTAGCGTAGTCGAGTTGGATTTGGTTGGCATTGGTTTGTTTATCAAGACTTTAGAAGTTGATCGACTAGGCTAACTTCATTGTAGTCGAATTGGACTAAGCTGGCGTTAGCTAGTTTACCCGGACTTCAAAGTTGATCGCAGCTTGAGCATATTCGAATTGGATTAAGATGGCATCGGCTAGTTTATTACGACTTACAATAGAAACTGATTGCAGTTCCTACATAGTCAAACTCGACTAGCTTAATTTTACCGTAGTCGAGTTAGCCTAGGCTAGTTCCAGCGTAGTCGAGTTGGCCTATGGAGGCTCCAGCTAGTTCATCTGGACTTAGAATCTGATTGCAGGTTCAGCATAGGCGAGTTGGCCCAGGCTGACCCCAGCATAGGCGAGTTGGCCCAGGCTGACCCCAGCATAGGCGAGTTGGCCCAGGCAGGCTCCAGCGTATGCGAGTTGGCCCAGGCAGGCTCCAGCATAGGCGAGTTGGCCCAGGCTGACCCCAGCATAGGCGAGTTGGCCCAGGCTGACCCCAGCATAGGCGAGTTGGCCCAGGCAGGCTCCAGCGTATGCGAGTTGGCCCAGGCAGGCTCCAGCATAGGCGAGTTGGCCCAAGCTGGCTCCAGCGTAGGCGAGTTGGCCCAGGCAGGCTCCAGCGTATGCGAGTTGGCCTATGCAGGCTCCAGCTAGTTCATCTGGACTTAGAAACTGATTGCAGGTTCAGCATAGGCAAGTTGGCCTAAGGTGGCTATAACGTAGTCCAACTGAACTAAGAAATCACTAGTTTCTCCAGACATAACAGTCGATCATCTAACTTATGTACGAATTGCATGCTTCATAGGGCCTCTGAAGCTGAGCCGCCTTTCAAAAGGCGGACGCCAAATACGAACTGAGTGTGAATCTGTTAGAAGAAAGGCTGTCCAGAAATTATGTCATCCAAAATCCGTGATCTTGGAGCCCCCTCTCTCCGTCGTCATTTAAGGTGAAACGTCATCGAAATTTGGCACTTTCTGATACCCCCTCATTTTGATAGACTATTTCTTTAGTCCAACTTGACTATGTCTGTGACAATCTAGTCCAATTTGACTATGCAGGAAACACTTTAAACTTCTAAGTCCTGAAGCTAGTGCAATCTGGTCGAGTTCGACTACGTTAGAGCTGCAATCGGTTTCTATGTAAGTCCAGATGAACTAGCTGGGGCCAGCCTGGGCCAATTCGCCTACGCTGGGGACAGCCTAGGCCAACCCGCCTATGCTGAAGCTGCAATCGGTTTCTAAGTCCAGATGAACTAGCTGGGGTCAGCCTGGGCCAACTCGCCTATGCTGAATCTGCAATCAGTTTCTAAGTCCAGATGAACTAGCCGGAGCCTGCATGGGCCAATTCGCCTATGCTGGAGCCACCTTAGGCCAACTTGCCTATGCTGAACCTGCAATCAGTTTCTAAGTCCAGATGAACTAGCTGGAGCCTGCATAGGCCAACTCGCTTATGCTGAAGCCAGCCTGGGGTAACTTGACTACGACGGGCTGTTTGTTTTTTATGTTTTTAAGTACGTTAACATTATTTAACACAAAATCGAAGTTCAGAAATGGCATCTCCGTGATACTGCGCATCAGAATACCCTATTCCGACTTCAAAAAAGTCGATTTTGAGTTTGTCCGGGTTTGTCCGGTTTTCGGTTAGGAGAAACGACGCGCACCCAGCTATACCCCCATGGAGAACAAACTTTTCACGTACCGACTCAATACGTAGCCAGAACCACCACTCATGTACCCCTGCTTCGTAAATGGCTTGAATTTACACCCAAAATAGACCGGATCACTGGGCGAATATGCCAACAACATGAATCGCAAGTTTTCCATAATGACATATGTGTCGTCATCGGCCTTGAGGAACCAGTCAAAATTATCCAACTCGTTGTCGTAGATGTATTGATGCGCGGCTTTCGTCTTTGCCCACAGGAAATTCCGGCCCTCCGTCACGTTCAAATCGACATTGGGCAACTTGGCCGCAGTCTCATCCACGGAAACAAAGACGTATTTATTACAGCGTTGCGCCCAAGTGGCATTAACGTGCACCGCGCGTGACAGCGTGTTTTTCTTGGCTGTCATGATCCAACAAAAAACGCGAACAGACTGTTTCAGTGCTCCAGCGACAGCAGTTTCCTCTGAAAATAGCATTAATAAGCTTAATGAGCAGCAAATTAAAGTTTATTGTCTTTGAAACAGACACTAACCGTGGGTATGTTGAAACATTCCCTCATTTTGGCCGTGTTGATGGCCATCACCGTCCTCATTATCGTCGTCTTCATGGCCTTCCGCAAGTTTATTGACCAAAATGTCTGGATCGTCATTGTCTATGGTCCTCTTAAGTTGTGACTGTTGCTGAATTTTGACGAAGCCGGCATTGCTAATGACAGCATTACTGTTTGTTGTAGTTTGGATGAAATAAAAGATGGAAGCTAACACAAATCCGAGTAGAAAATAGGCAAAGTTTGTTCGTCTGAGGGGGGTCATGTCATTATTTGAGACGGAAGTGGTCTGAAAGTTACAAAAATGTGAAAATTTGATCGAAAAAAGCGATTTTAAAGGACAAAAGTTGGTAACGGTCGCGAAAAAAAACATAAAAAGAGGCACAATTCAACTTCTTGGAAGGTAATTATGTTTCGCATGGGTACTCAGTTGACATTATTGACGACCTCAGAAATGAGGAACAGCAGGGCTGGAGGTAAGACCCCAGAAACATCGATTTAGACAGACAGTTCTGCGCGAAAGGGAAAGAACTGTCAAATATGGTTCGAAAAAGACGGAAATGGCTTCGGCGCCACCTGTCTAGTCGAAATAAAGGAAGACAGGCTTTCGGATATCCATGTCCGGAAAAGGGAGTACATTCGACTTTACATTAGATGTACTATTTATTCAGACAATTGCTAGGGGAAACGGAAAAGCATTCACAAATAAAGCCACCCCGAGAATAAGGCCATTTCAATGTGGAAAAACATCTGCAGTTTGACGTAGCATGAAAAATCAAACAATATTTGGCCACTTTTCATTCGAACTGCCTGAGAATTCGAATCGATTGAACAACCATCGAAAACTAACATAAACTTACTCAAAAGTGTGACCGCCCCCATGCAATCTTATCGTATCAAGTGAGCGAGTGCAGATGGCTGTCTTTTCACTTCTTGCAGAAGTCTTCGTCACTCATCACAGACAGAGTCAACAAGTTTCTTTTTTACATTACATTAGCTACCTGGGGCTTGTTGACACTTGCCTTGATAAGAATAAGATAGTCTTTTGCGGGGGTCTGTTTTCAGCTTTCATGAGACCGGAAAGCGGATAGTCGGAGCTCTGGCCTTGATCAGGGACAACTAATAAGTCAAAAAAGGGTCGGTCGCCTTTAAAAAAGCAAGGCTGGTTTGGTCGAGGACACCCAGACCATCAGATCGGATAAACAGATTCAATAGCCCGTTCGTTCGCACACGCTTTTTCCCAGTTGAAATGCGAGGACGCCGACTGCCCCTGCCTCGTGCTTGCTATGACCAGAGGCAACAAAACAGAAGCATGCAAAGCATTTGGACGCAGTTTCGTTGATCTTTCGATTGCTTCACGGGGGAGAAAAAGGAAACGAAGCCTTTAAAAAAGTATTTTAAGAGGGTGGTGCATTCATGGAAACGGTGAATCAGGATTATTCACGCAATTTCGACCTTGGAAACATCAAAGGTAGCAATTTTATGAACTGTAAACGTATCTAAGCAGAACTGAGGACCACTTTAAGCAAATGCAGACAGTTAAAAGTGGATTCTAATGTAGTTTATAGCTGAATAGTTTCCCTTTGTTGAATTAGGGGTCGAAAAGGGGCGTTTAAACATGTAAAAACTGGAACAGTTGTTGACATTAGGCCTGATTGACATTGTTTCGCGACTGTTTGCCACGAAAATATAAACGTATAACTAATGTGAACACTTTTCAGTCCTTTTTGGATCAAATAGCGACCCCTACGGCTGATCAAGCAATACGTGTTGCGACAACACTGAACGGCCAACGCTAACGGGGCCTTTTGCTCGTGTTTATGGCCCGCTGTAACGAGTCATCCAGGGGAATTGATTTCCACGCACTTCAACGTGGCATTGGAATTGGAAATGAAAATACATTCCATTTTTAAGCCTCAATAACCCCAACGCATTGATATCGATGTATTGAACGTGAAAAACGATTCCACGCTCCATAAATGCAATAACCGAAAATGAGACCTCGCCAGATTTGGATCTATGACAGGCTGATGCAATATGTACGTACATCACACGGGTCCACAATGTTTGTATACGTTAGTTTAGTTTTCGAGGGGTTGAGCAGAGGCAGTAGTCTGGGCGCCTATTCGACTGGGCTGCCCTGATGAAGGGATGTGAGCTTACTGACTTACTAGGCCCCCCGTTTCGTCTCCGATCCCAACGACCGCCACCGGCAGCGCGCTAGGGCCCTTCTCGCGAGCACAATCTCGATTCGATTTTAGGTTCGACGCGTGAGGTGCGGAAATTCAATGGAATTCGATTGAACGCGAGTTGAATAAAGGGGTTTTAACAATGACGATTGCGATCGAAATATAAGTGACGCGGGTTCGGAGGGACAAGTGACAGTGAAATGATGGCCAAACAAGTGTAGTGGGTTTTGGGGTTGGGCGGAAACTAAAAGATAAGCATCGGAACTGATAAACAAGTGCATGTTCATGAATTGCACGGGATCTTTGTCTGTTTTTAGCTTGCTGATTAGAGCTGAAAACAAAACTGCGATCAATGACCAAGAGCATTTAAAAAAAATTTTTAGTATTAAAATGCCTTAATAGTTAATTAGCAACGTCTCTAGACGACTTTAAGCGGGTTGAAAACATCAATTTTAAACAAAACCATGCTAAAAAAAAGTACAACTCAACGTATGCAAAAACCCTGTTCGAACCATATGTGCAAATGGGAAGTATACTTTAAGATGCACAGGTGTGCGAATGACGATACCGCGTTCACAATTCAAAAAATGGGATATGCATTTTTACAATCTAAAATGCATAAAGTATCTTTTCAAGTAATCTTTATAGCGGTTTAAACGTAAAAATGATTTGAAACACGCAAAAAAGTGCCATGGAAAAAAATTCAATTTCAATATCCAGAAAAGTTTTGGCGTTCTGTCCCAAACGCACAATCTACTTTCAAATCAAAATCGCGCTCAAAAAACAGCGCTGCCAGCAATCCCATCGATCGCCTCGCTGATTTTGACCGATCCAACCATCATGAATCTCAATGACACCTTTGAAATCAAGCCGGACGATGCCGCAGATGTTGCCGCTCCCATCATCGATGCCACTAACATCCTCGATCCTGAACTAACCGGCGCTTTTCCCACTGCCAACACCTCCGAGACGAACATCATGATGAACAGCTTCACCGATGCCTCGCTCGCTGGCATCATCGACGGAACGAAGACCATGATCATCTCGAAGAATCGGACAAGGCCGAATTTGCCTGAAGCCAAGTAAGTTTGACTTTTTTTCTGTTTGGGGGTTTTTTATATGATCCTTTGCAGAACTGAACGCAAACACCATCGCCGAAGCACCTTCAGCGTCGACGACAACCACGTATCCAGCGATGTCTCCAACATAATCAACACTGTGAGGCTGAAGGTGCCCGAGGGCGATGAAGAAGCGACGGTGCAAGCCTTGATCCAAGAAGTGGCCCTGTATCTGCACCAGAAAGAGAAGAAGCACGCCGAAGAGATCCAAGCTATCCGTCAACGAGGTGAAATCATGCGACTGGCCCAGCTGAATTCGAAAAGTGAGCCAAAGCGAGCAACTCCACCCCCGCCACCAGAGCCAGAGGGTGACATCGAGGCCGAGATCGCCGAATTGGAACGAATCAAGAAAGAAGCTCGGGAGAAACACATCGAGAATTTGCGATTGGTCTCGGAGTACGCCCAGGAAGCTGAAAAATTTGCAGAGTTGGAAAGAATTTCCAATCAGGTTCGGTTTTCCAACTTTTTATATATATTTATCCAATAAAGCCCGTTCCAGGACGACGTCGACTACAATAAAGTGGAAGACATTTACGACGAGAGGTTCGCTTATGTAAGGGCCCTTTATGACGAGTTACTGGAGCATGCGACGAAGAAATGTGAAATGTAAGTCCAATTTTTATATAATTTTTCAATATTTGATCTCCAAATGCCTTCAGAATCAACGCCGAGGTGGAAAAGCTCGCCAAAGAACACGCCGAATCCATATCCACCGTCAACAACGAGATCGAAGCCGCGGAAACTGCCATCAAGCAGCATGAGGGCAAAATCGCCGATCTGGCCAAACAGAAGGATGAGCTCCTCGAAATGATGGAACAAATGGTGGAAGAAGGCGGTGAATGATTCCTGTTTATGATGGCAACTACTAACTTTTCGTTTGATTAATCAAATTTACGTTATTATTGTACAAAAATTACTGTCATGCTTTGAAAATTTTGGAAAACTGCTAATTTGCATAAATGAATTCAAAAGTCTTGTAAAAAGGTGGCAGAGTTCAGTCATTTGGGAAGTATGAAGCTACGAATCAACGAAAACTGTCTATTTTTTGTGTTGGGATTTGCTGTGGCGTCGACTATTTTCCTGCTTCAGTCGAGTAACAACAGCGTTAGTTGTAGTGGAATTTTGAAGGCGGATGCTTTGGAAAAACTGCCAAATGTACGGAAACGGGATACTGTAGATGAAGCTGACTTCGAAGTTGCCAACTTGCTGACGGATCCTCCGAAAGAAGTCGAAATTGCAAAGTTGTTGACGGGTCCTCCGGAAGATGGTGCCGATAAAGGAAAAGATGGCGATGTCAGTGAATTGGTTGATGAGGGGGCTCATATCATGTTCAAACACACACATGGTAAGCTTTTAGAACTATGGTTTGACCATTTCGACGGCATTGTGTACTGTTTTTTGACCATTTTGGACTACAGTAATATCATTTTTTAGAGAACCCCGTCTCCAAAGCCCTGCAAAAAGCCGTCCGCGTCTTCTGCTGGATCATGACATCCCCCAAAAACATCATAAAAAAAGCCATTCACGTCAATGCCACCTGGGCGCCGCGTTGTGACAAATACGTCTTTATCTCTTCAAACTTTACCAATTCGACGGATTACGACCTGCCTATCGTCGAATTTGACATTCCTGATGGACGAGACTACCTGTGGCGAAAGACGAAAGCCGCGCATCAGTACATCTACAATTACGAGTTGGATAACTATGATTGGTTTCTCAAGGCCGATGACGACTCATATTTCATAATGGAAAACTTGCGATTCATGCTATTGGCCCAGAACTCGAGTGATCCCATCTACTTTGGCTGTAGGAACAGGAAATATGTGTCGCAGGGGTGGATGAGCGGTGGTCCTGGCTATGTTTTGAGTCGGTTAGTTATCACCATTGACGTTTTCATACTGTATCGATGCTATCTTTCAGTGAAGCCGTAAAAGTCTTCGTCGAAGAAGGCCTCTCGAAACCCGGAAATTGCAGAGTCAACAACGATGGCCCCGAAGACGTTTATCTCGGTCATTGCCTTCAGAATATCAACGTCACCGCCGGCGACTCTCGAGACTCCAAGGGTCGATGGCGCTTTATGCCACTAGGACCTGAGACTCACATGAAGCCTGGCAATCGGACACTGGATGCATGGTTCTACGACTACCTGTACTATCCGTATACTGACGGCAAAGAATGCTGTTCCGACTACTCGATTGCGTGGCATTACGTCAATCGTGAATGGATGCACACGTTGGACAACATGTTCTACCATATCAAGCCAGTTGGGACGATTGATGATGGGTTTTATCCACAGAAGGCTTTGACTGATAAGTCAATGGAGGAACTTATTGACAAGTTGAAGGTGTTGGCTGTTAACATGTCGCAGCCACAGGGAAAACCTTTTGGTTATGATGCGAATAATGTGCTAGATAATTTTGTTTTTTAAAGGTTGATGTTAATAAAAAGTTGAAATAACAGCTGTGTCAGACATTTGAGGCTTACTTTTTGCAAATTTGGCTTCATCTTCCCCGAGGGTTACTGTAAAAAGCGTGTTGTGACCAGCTTTATTATGCCGAAAAACACTTATGCACTGATAAACTCCTACATGCCATTTCAACAATCCACCAATTTCATGCAAATTAACCCCCAAATTCAAAATGCCACTCCCACCTCTCCGGATCCCGATCCTTTTTCCCCCTTCATTCCGACGATAGCCGTGCCCGACAGCGGCCATGGCCCTTCAACTGGACAATCTCATCGATCGGTTGCTGACAGTGGGTCTTGCCACAGGAGCTGGCTTAACCAAATGCGTCAAGGAGGAGGAAATCGTCCAACTATGCACCCAAGCACGTACCATCTTCCTGGCACAGCCCCCGTTGATTGAAGTCGAGGCGCCCATCAAGGTTGTCGGCGACATCCACGGCCAATATGCCGACCTTTTGCGGATGTTCAATCGATGCGGCTTCCCGCCCGACTCTAACTACATCTTTCTGGGGGATTATGTTGATCGTGGCAAGCAGAACATCGAGACGATCAGCCTGTTGTTTTGCTACAAGGTCAAGTATCCCGAAAACTTCTTCCTGCTCCGTGGAAACCACGAATGCGCTGCCATCAACCGTGCCTACGGATTCTACGACGAGTGTAATCGGCGATTCAGCGTGCGATTGTGGCAGATTTTCCAGGTTTGAACTGTGGTTTAAAGTGTTGTTTTACAAATTGGTGGATTTTAGGACGTTTTCAACTGCCTCCCGATGTGTGGCCTGATTTCTGGAAAGATCTTCTGCATGCATGGCGGTCTGAGCCCGCAACTGACTAACTGGGATCAGATTCGGAAGATTACGAGGCCTATGGATCCGCCTAATCCGTCGATCCAAATGTGGGTGTTTTTTTGTTTTTTGAAAGATTTTTACATTTGCACAGCGGTGTGAACGCTGATTTCATACAGTGACATGTGTGCAAATGGTGCAGACACTGTTCAAAAAAGTGTGCGAATGGTGTTTTCTCTGTTCGCAAACATTTTTTTCCAAAATGCAATTTACAAAATTTCCAACACTTTTGTCATGCTAAAAATATATTGAAATGCGTCCCTGAACAATTATTGCATCCGATAATCACTCGACCTTCCAGTGATCTCCTCTGGTCCGATCCCGATCGCTGGGTCAAAGGCTGGCAGCAAAACACACGCGGTGTTTCCTACGTCTTTGGCGCAGATGTCGTTCACAACTTTTGTCAGACCATGGATATCGACCTTGTCGCACGGTATCACCCCCCCCCCCCCCCCTTTTATCAAACTTCATCTCATCTTTGCCATTTCAGTGCCCATCAAGTCGTCCAAGACGGCTATGAGTTCTTCGCCAACCGCCGCCTCGTGACCATCTTTTCCGCTCCGCATTACTGTGGCGAATTCGACAATGCTGCCGGTGTCATGACGGTCGACGAGAATCTCGTCTGCACCTTTGACGTCCTCCGTGCCACGCACAAGCCATTGAAAGTGACCCAGCAATGATCCCATCTCCGTCCAAAAAGTTGTAGGATGACTTGATGTTGAAACTGATACTGATCCCAAATAGCATCACATAACACATAAAAACCCCCATCATGCGATCCTTCTTTTCATAATGTCGCATATGACGTAAACGAGCCTGCATTACCTAAGTTCAGCGATAACAAAAAGCCATGTGGCGTGCGTTGTACGTCTCAGCTGTCGGATTTGCGTGTTTATGCTATGTTATGCGAATTTCGCCAACTTCTATCCATCGAACGCAAGTTTCTTGAACAAAACCAAGGAAGTAAAGTTAACCAGCGAGTGATCGGCAACGTGTTGTGCTGCCCTCTCAAGGTGCCCGCGAGATGATTCGAGAAAAGAAACCCCTCAAGCGATGCGAACTGGGAACAGTTGTGCTTTTAACTTTGCGAAAAGTCCTCAAAGGCACAAATCCTGTTGCCAATAAGCTTCACAAACCAAAAACATTCGCTGTAATGAGGCTCTGGAAAGAGTAAACGACAAAAGTCAAAGATCTTAACCGTAAAAAAGTTGGTCTTTGTCTCAATCTTCTGACATCCGCCAAAAAATGGCTCACTTTGCGCAAGCAATTTCAAAAACCATTCATAAAAAATTTAAATTGAAGTGCAACTTTGACAAATGAGTACGCTAAACAGACAGGTTTCGGTTTGTTTAGGCGTACTAGCTTCCCTCGTTTTTTTTTCTTTACATTTTTTTCAAAACGAGTTACGTTAATCTTAAGTGAGAATGCGCGAATAAGCGTACAACGAGCCCCTCTGGCGGCACATCCTGCGACAATCCCCGTCACTTGAGTGCAAGATAAACAGTGACGGATTTGTTGTGTGGCGACCGACGACGACGAGAGGTCAATTCCCGTGTTTCAATGCGAAGTGAGTCAAAAGGCATGCATGGCTTGTCGGGATTTGTGTGCTCTTGACCTTTCGGAAGTAAGGCCTCACAAGCTACAAAACAGAGATATCAAATTAAAGCTGTTAAAAGTTTCATTGGATCGCCTGGCGATCTTTAATTCAAATAAAAAGTGCACTTTTAAATGGCATCATCACACCAATAAAGCCGTCTTTTTATTGCCTTTATCACCTGATGATGTAAAATGGACAAGGAAGTGGAACAATTTGAAACAAACAAGAAACTTAGCTTCTTGTGGGTACTATTTTTCACAAATTTGAAAAGAAAGGCATTAAAAATGTTGATGCTGATCTTGTAATTTACACCTTTTTGCAAGATGTTTTCAATTTTGACGAATCAGATCACCAAGTATCACGTTCAATTAAAGCTCAAGTAGTCCAAGCACCATCAAAATGGACCCAATTTGTATATCGACGATGAATAGAGCCGCGTAGGAGGCAGTTGAAGCCATTGTTGAGTCATTTTACGAGTGGTCGTCGAAAAAAACGTCTGCGGTCGACGAACTTTAGCAACGAATAGCATTTGATTTGCAAGCTATACAATGGGTGTTCATGCAGATGGCTGCAAGATGCTTTTATTGACGGGGGATCGTGGGAAAAGTTGAAATTTGAAAAGGGGGTGGTAATCGGGGGCTATTTTTAGATCTACAGTGCTGCCGGTCTTTAATGTGTTTAATTTTTGCGTTTTAATTGAAAAATTTTGATTTCTAGTTATACTTTTTTTGTAATTTTATTTAGTTAGCATCTTTCATCCCTGTCCTTACTCATCCCCGATGTATCCTGCGGCAATGCTCAACCGCACTACAAGCCCTCAAAAGCACCTCTCGAGTCGATGAACGGATCACACTCCACAGGTGTGCGAGTACCCAGGCTGTCCGCAATGTAAGCTGGCTTAGTCTAGCCGTAGCTCCGCCCATCTTCTTTGTGGATCTCTGGAAGCTTCCGAAAGTCTCGACGACACCGCGGTCGGGCTCCCCCGATCTCTGCCTACGGGGCAGCGTGAAAAAAGTCTGCTTGCGTAAGCGGGCCCTGCCAACTGTCGGAGATCGGGGGCTACGCTGGCTCCTCCCTACAGGGCTTCTGGATGTTCCTCTCGGCAAAGGACAGGGTTCGCGTGTGGCATGGACACGGATATAAGGCAGATTGGTTGTTGTTGACACCAATCGGTTCGAGTTGTTGATCGGGTTGTTTGTTGTTGGTTGTTTGTGACTGATTGGTCGGTTTTAGATTGATCTATTGTGTGAGTTGTCAAAAATGGAAGCTGTTGTGAGGCATTCGGAAGGTCAAGATGGAGCGACCACGGCGGCGGATCTGCCTGAGGGGGTCATCTATACGAGGGACCATTTTGCGACGGAATTTGACACGGAAGCCTATCTTAGGGTATGTTTAGCGCCCCTTTTTGGATTCAGATGGTTTCAAAACAGCCTTTTTAGGACTTCTACACCAAAATCGAAGACCCCGCAATGCAACTCATCCTAACCTTCCTCCCGACCATCGCGGCACGTCTCCCAGCCCGCCCCAAGCTTCTCGACTTCGGCGCCGGCCCGACCATCCATGTCGCCGCCATCTTCCGCGAAAAAGTTGACGATGTCTATCTCGCCGATTTCCTCCCCCAAAACCGTGAAGAACTAGCCCGCTGGAAGGCCAATACCTCAACCTTCGACTGGACAGCCGCCCTCAAAATGGTCCTCATGCGCGAGGGCAATGAATGGTCCAAAGTCCCAGAAGTCGAAAAGGCCACCCGCGCCAAGGTCACCGACATCTTCTACTGCAACTGCTTCGAAGACCCTGCTGTCACCTGCAGCCCCGATCTCCAGGGCAATTTCGACATCATTACCAGCTTTTTCACCATGGAATACTGCTGCAACACCCATGAAGAGTACAAAACAGCCGTCCGAAATGTGGCAAATCAGGTAGCCCCGGGCGGATACTTCATCATGGGCGGCATTCTGGAAGAAACATGGTGCAGCTTCGGCGGACGGAAGTTTACTTGCCTCTACATTACGCGAGAATTCATGCTGGATTGCCTTCGAGAAGCGGGTTTCTTGGTCGACGATGAGAAGCTCTACATCATGGAAGTCAATGGCATGTTCATCGTTTGCGCGCAGAAGGCTGACGTCATTACGATCACTGCCACGGCTGCGTGACAATGGTTTTTAGTGTTTGGTGGGGTGTAATTATTGAAATGTCTTAATTAATGTTGGTTCACGCGTGTTATTCCAAATATGGGGAGCTGTATATTGCCAGTTTGAATGGATAAATTTGAAACTACAGTGGTCTGAATGATCTGAGGGGGTTAGATGAACAAAAAATGAATGAAAATAGTATTTTTCAAACTTCACCGAAAACAAGTGCGTTGACAAAAAGGAGATTACGCAAAGGAAGTACAAAAGTGCCATCATTTAAAGAGGCTACTACTAGCCAGTCTGTGAATGAGCTTCTTTTAAGTCTATTTTCATTCAATTTGAGCATTGGATGTTTAAATTAGTTAAATGCATGCGGCTTACTTTGCTTTAGGTGATTATATAGCAAATTTTGTTGGCCAAATTGTTGGAACTGCCGCATTTTGCTGGATATTTGCCTTTGGACGGCGATTTGGACTTTCTCAGACTATGTTTACCTATATTTTTGCCTGTATGGCTTACTGTCTTTCTTCCATGCCATTTACGGTTTATGTTTTGATACTTTGGCGGTCTGACCATGCTCCCTATCCTGCTAAGACGCTATTTTGGATGGGCATAACGAAGATCGTGATGCAGACGCTTGTTAGCCTTGCGTTTACGCTTGTTGGAATCGAAAGGCTGATTTGCGTCGCTTTTCCGGCAAACTATCTCAATACCTTCAAAAAAATGGCCTACATTGGAAGAATCTTCATGCTAATAATGGTCCTACTCATCTTTGGCTACTACCTCCAAGACTTTGATGACATGACGAACGAAACGGGCTGCTACACAACAGGATGTCTGTTCGATAAACACAATGTCTATTCCTATCTTTCCCTCCGCTTTACTGTAGCCGCTATAAATGTCGTGATCAGTGTTGCCTTGGTGCTAATGCTCCGGGCACGAAATCACGTCAACCCGGAGACGGGCTTAACAACAAGTCATGCGTACTTTGGGCATGAAGTTCAGCGACAGGTTTTTTTTCCTTCCTTTTTCAAAGTCCACTTGGACAAACATCCTCTTTTTTACTATAGTTCATTTGAACAAACAAATACACATTGTTCCTCCTACATTTCTAGTATTTAGTCCAAAATTACGTTGCAGAATACACGTACAATAATGCGGACCATGTATGTCGACTTTTTCGTCGACTTCTTGCCGCACTTGGCAGCCTTTTTACTTCACCTGGTCAGTACTTTGGTGGTTGAATTGCAAATTGTCAACAGACGGACAGTTTTGTAGTTCAATGTCTGGTCGGTTTTTGTTAATTGTGTTTTGTAATTTCAGATCGGGTCCAGCTTTTCGTGCCTTGGACCACTGCCTCCAGCGGTGACATCGGTCGAAGTTGCGATTTGTGGGCTGATTTATGTTGGCAGCTTGAAGAGAAGGTTGAATTCGGTTGCGGGAAACGGTTAGAAACATGCTTAGATACTGTAGTTTTGACATAGTTTTACTATTTCATGGTTTAAACTGCCTTAATGTCGGTCAGAATAACGATTTGTTATGTTATTTATGCTTTTCAACTAAATAAAGCTAATTTTGTTTAAACAAAAACATATTTTAACCTTAAACTTTCACCTAAAACCCACAAAAAGCAACTTCTACAACACATCAACACCACACTTATTGTAGTTATCGACTACACAGAGCCAAAAACATACAATGCCAACAATATAAACCTAAATACATTGTGTTCGCATAAAAGTTCCACTTCTTCTAAACACAAAAGTAACCATTCTCATATAAAAAAGTCCAAAAGACACCCCCAATCACGCAACAAATAGTATCATTCCATGGCACAATGAAAACTCATAATCCTATCGTGTGCCATTGTTACGTGAATGCAAAACGGCAAAAAGCACTACGATTCTGTAGACTTTCGCGTGCGACAGCCAAGCCTTGAGGGCAATATAGTGATACCATTCCTCGAGTCCAAAAGTTTTCCTTCCTACAAATTCGCTAAGATACTATATTCCAAAGTGTTCTACTGTTCTTAGAAAGAAATATACACTTCACTTGAAAGCTTGCTTGGAACCATGGGAACGTTAACCATAATATTATTGAGTGTTACATTTCCTTTATGGCTCTTCAATCTCAGTGTGCTCGTCTTTTTGGTTGCGATGCGTCGGAAGCATGGAAAGCCTGTTTATAAATCGTCATTTTTTAATCTTATTTTGATAATGACGACGATCGACGTTGTCAGCGAGCTGTTCAACATGATTATGATGAGGATGGTCGAGTTCGATGCGTTGAAGCCTATGTATTTGGTCTATGACATTTTGCCGACTTGTATATTCGCGACGACTGGGTACTGTCTGTATACGCAGTGTTGTCTGAACATGTCTGTCGCAGTGAATCGGTTGTGGTCAGTGCACATGGCATCAAAGCAGAAATCGACTTATTGGGGCGAGATTGGACGGAAGTTGATCTATTTTGTACCGTTCACGGGATTGTGTCTTCTGGGGCCGAGGCTTTACAATAAAGCTGTTTATACGCAATCAGCAGATGGCGAATTGCTGCTCAAATATCAGGACCCTAATGTGAGGAAGTATCAAACTACGGTGGCGGCGTTTGTGCCATTGACGACCGGAGTGGTGGCTTTTATCTTGAATATTGTTACGGTGGCGAAATATCGGGTTTTGACTTCGAAGACGAGTTCTTCGATGTCGAAGGATTTCAAGGCGGAATTGAGACTTTTTGGTAAGTTTCTATGACTGTCATTTGAACTTTTCTGTGAATTTTCATCGTATCAAATCCAACCTGTAACATAGTGCGACGACAAATTCTACACAATTTCGCTATTTCTTCAAAGTTCATTTGCTTTTGTCTCGACAAGAAAAGTGTTTGAACTTTGAAAAATTCTCTAAATTGTGTTGAACTTGGCGTCACCAACAATTAGTAGATTAGATTTGAAGCAACTAAAGTTCATTGAGACCTTTCGAATTTGTTATTTTCAAGTAAAGTAGCAACATCGAAACTCGAAAACAGCTTTTCAAAAAGTTATTTTTCGCCCAAAAACACAGACAGCTTTCAATTCCTAACTTTAACCAAACAAAACATTCCATGTAACCCTTACCCAATTCCAGGTCACGCCATCGTCGTTTTCTTGAGCCACATGCTAATGTGCACAATAGAAGTCGCCATCTACATTTCAACCATTACTGGAATTGACTCTATCCGGGCCTTTGCCATGCCGCAATACCCATGGGCCAATGACGTCCTCAATTTGATCAGTGGTCCCGCTCTGCTTATCATCAGCGCGAATACACGACGGGATTACATGAGATTCCTGAATTTGGGAAGATTCGGATTGGTCGGAGAAAGCACTGTCATGCATGTGACAACGATTCGGAGCGACAAGAAGACCATGACAGAGAAACAACAGTTTAGCCTTCCGACTCGTACAATACACTGAAGAATGTTGAACTCACTACGCATGTACTTGAAAACTGTCATGAACTGTCATTATAAACGAATGAAACTATTATATTATGCGTTAAAATTATTACGTATTATGTTTGAATAAAGTTTCTTCCCAAACGTAAAAGTGTTTGCAAGTGGCATGGCTGTGCTGGGACAAAAACAATCGCAACAGCATACCAATTAAATTGGAAAAAGTGTGTTATTAAATTCGCAGTTTTGAGGAATATCATGTAACATTGGTTTTTAGGCGTCAGTTTTTTGGACTTTAAAAGTCAGACTTACATTCAGTGTTGCGTTAGTTTCGAAAACAACATTTTAACTGATTACTTCCGATTTTCCGTGGAAACAGCTTTTTGATGGCCATTGTCAACGTAGTTTTTGGTGAAACTACGCAATAGTCAATGCCCTCAGGAGATGGACCACACACATGGCCGTTAATGGATGGCATGTGACTTTTGGCTCATCACTTTTTCGATTCTAACATAACTTTAATAGTGTAATTTTACGTAGATCAACAAGTGTGATGCTTGTCTACGTATATTACGCATTATCATAACATGGCCATCTATCTACATTTTGATGTGTGTGGTCGACGATGACTATTACTCCCATTTCCGGGTTTTTCCCACCTTGACCCCGGCTATTCTTACCCAAATCCTACTATCCACCACCTATATAATCGTGCTTTGTGGCACTGGCACGCCGTCAACGGTCCTACAAAGCGCCGTGAATGCTTTCTGCGCTCACTTATACTATAAAAAGACCGTCGTTCCACCGTGGAATACGAAAAGTGCCAATCTTCACGTCGACAACGACTACTGTGACTGTTTAGCGAGCCCTTTTTCTGTAGCCATCACGCAAGGCTATTGTCTAACCGGTTTTGTCACGATTCTGAGTAGGACTCCAAAAATGTTGCGAATTCACATATATATGAAGACAGGGTCGGTCGTACGGTCAGGCGGTGCCTCCCTTTCTATTAGTAGGAATTCCGTTTCCGCGTTTCCGAACCGTATCGGCCTATATAAAGCTGGGCAAGCATGCGGTTTAATGAATGGCAACATACTTGCTACTGGAGACCTTTGACTAAGGTCAACTTCTCCAGTAGTATGTATTAGAGTGCCTGAGCAACCTCTGGCCTCAGGGTACTATGCCGTACAAACCCCATCGTTAGGAAGTGGAACAAACCTTTTTTCCCACTGTGCAATTACATCATAAATAAACAACATCGTGCCTGCCTATTTATTGAATAGTGTCAATGAGCTCTACTTGTAATGAGGCCTATTTTCAGAGACAAAAACAATGTCGACTTCAGTGAGTAACATCATACTCGTAATATTGACTTTTCCGTTGGTTCTATTCAACCTGACTATTTTGGTCTTTCTGATTGCGAGTCGACGTCGACGAGGGGATACGGTCTACAAATCGTCCTTTTTCACGATCATCACGATAACAACATGTGTGGATGTTGTGAGTGAGTGCGCTAACATCTTTATGGTTAGGCTGAGCCAAGTGGATTTACTAAAACCGTACTATCTGTCATTCGGATTTGTGCCATCGGTGGTTTTCGCGACTACTGGGTATTGCCTTTACACCCAAAGTTGTCTGCATCTTTGCGTCGCTATCAATCGCCTCTGGGTGGTCAGAACAGCGTCGAATCTGTCTAGGACGAAAATCGGTTCATTCTGCGCAAAAGCCATCTGGCTGACACCACTAACTGGCGTCTTCCTTCTCGGTCCTCGTCTTTTCAATGTTGCTGAATATAGTTTAACCGCGACAAATGACCTAGTCATGGCTTACAAGGAAAATTACGTCAAGCAGGTACGCTATTTGCCAACGTGTCTTTCATTATGGTTGTTTTTTGTGGCCTTTGTCTCAAAAAACAACCTTAATTACTACACCTTCTTAGTAAACATTATAGCATTATGTTGTATCTTTATCAATATCCTTTGTTTTCAGTACCAAATAACCGTGGCCGCTCTGGTCCCCCTCACATCTGCCATCATCACCTTTGTGATCGACTTGGTTACTGTAGCCAAGTACCGTAAACTCCTTTCGCAACAGCAGCAGATGACAAAGCAAGTCAAGACGGAACTACGTTTATTCGGTATGTTGCGCTTTTGCACTTTCGTAGCCATTGTTGCGTGCCGAGGCCTCGCAACAATCCAAACACGCAACATTAGCATTCTTCCTAAACCATCTAAGGCACCGAAAATTTATACCTAACTTCTTTCAGCACACGCGATTGTCGTTTTTGTGGCACACTTGCTCATGGCCGTCATCGAAGTCGCAATTTACGTGGCATACCTGACAGGCATTGACTCCATCCGGGCCTTTGCCATGCCACAATACCCCTGGGCGAATGACTTGCTTAATCTAATTAGCGGGCCGGCATTGTTGCTTGTCAGCCCTGGGACACGGCGAGACTATGTCCAATACTACAGGTTGCCTAAGGCCTTTGGCGACTACCAAAGTACGGTGGTACAAGTTTCACGGGTGTCACCGGCGGGAAAGGCGACACAAAGCGACGGCAAAAGCAAGAAAAGTAGTATAAAGCCGATGCCGACATTTTGAATTGGACCCATGTATATTGTTGTTGTTATTATTTACAAAAAAAAAGAGAGAAAACAAAGTATAAATATCAAATATTCTAAGAATTTTGACCTTTTTGTCTTTACTATACACAGTTTTTGTTGTCAAAAGCCCTATGAGCATGGCATAAATAAAGGTGCTCAAATATCAGTTAAAAATTAAAAATTAGATAGAAAGCCTAGACGGCGGTGGATTCATCGTTGGACTTTTTGATGGAGAACATCCGACGGAGGGCCTTGAAAGAGTTACTGACCTTGGGGGCCTTGTGCTTCTTGCGAGGGGCCACGGCTTGCAGATCGGCGAGGGTGATGGGGGCATTGATGCGGGAGAGATCGGCATATGCTTGTTCGGGGGTCGTTTGGCCGGAGGCAATGTTGAGCAGGGCCACGGAGATGGCGTGGAGACTGGCGCGTTGGTCGGTGTCTGTGCGATTGTCGATGGCTCGCTGGAGGTGGTTCAGGCGGTCGAGGACTGCGTCCATTCGCTGAAGACATTTCCTTTAAAATATATAAAATGAAAGTCTAAACGTACGATCGAAGCCTGGGAATAGTTCGAATCCGACGGCCGACTCGGTCCTTGCGCAGCTTCAACCTTCTCAACGCCAGTCCGCACGGAGACATCGCTCTCATCCTGAGTCGGCGCGAGGGGGGACGAAACAATCGAGCTCTCCGCGGAAATACTGCGAGAATCATCGCCATTGAACGAGCCCAAGTTGACTTCATCGAGCTTCTCGCAGATGGCCGCCGAGATCTTCGACAACTTCGAGTGCACAAACTTTGATCGCTTGTACGCGTCGCCATAGCCATCGACGACGCTTTTCATCTCACGATCGATGACAATGATGGTGTCGGCATTCTGGCGGAGCACATCGTACAGATCGCAGTCGTACTTCTCCTGGGTTACGACCGTTCGGATGTCTTGGAGCTCGTTCAGAAGGTGACGGACATCGGCGTCAGGCTTGGTATTGAAAAGCTCTTCGAGGGCATCCAGGCGGCGGAGGACGTCCTTCTTGTTGTCAGCGGATACTTTCAGGGCGGATTTGTAGGAGTCAATGTCAAGTTGGGCTCGGGTCTGGAATTTTATATATACCAAATCTTCCAAAAGCGATAAAAAGTCAAGATGAACTTACCAGACGCTCTTGGAGATCCTTGACTTCGGCCTGGAGACGATCATTCTCGAAAATGCCGCCGGCTACTTCGATGGGAGACTTGCGAGTGTACTGTCTGAAAAGTTGGCATTGCTCAATCATTTTACTTTGAAATTGATCTCCAAAAAGTTCAAACCAACCCCGGCGAGTTTGTATTCGTCATCGAAGGCGTCGACTTCAGATCGCCAGCTCCAGGCTCGCCGGAAACGCTGCGCTTCATCCGCTTGTCCATGGACGTTCTCGACTGTGTCGACGTCGGAGTCGTGTAAAAAGTCGCCCTCTGCGAGCTCATTTTCAATCAGATTTCCTGTCCAAAATCTTCCCAAGACAGCTGTCTGCTCTGCGCGTCGGATGCAACACGGAATGGGTCGGATTCTGATCCGGAAAGGCGATCACTTCCGTCAAAAAAGTCCAAAACAAAATCCAAATTTGCATGGGCCGCCCCCGTGCGGAACACTTTGCCAACCGCATGTCTTCACTTTTCGGAGGCGGGAAAGTCCCGCAGCGAAAACCTGTACTTTTTGCTCATTTGAGCCGGTCGGTGCGGCAGCCATGGGAACGCTGGCCTATCAGCGCCGATCCCGTGCGTCCGGCGCAATTTTCACACTTCTTCGCTGTTTTCAGCCATCAATCCTCACGTGAGACGTGCCAAATTTGAACCACCCGCCTGTTCTACCATAGCCATGCCAGTCTCGCGAGGCAGACCCTCCAGATCAGGTCCGAGAGTCGCCGAAGCGAGCGAAGCACCCTCGCTCGGTCTTGGCATGCCTTCCCTCGGTCTGAGCTCCGTCTTGCCCACTTCATATCAGTCCCACACGTCGAGAGCGGTCGTCGTCTGCCTTGGGGCTGGTGATTTCGATGATTTGGTGGTTTAAAGTCATCTTTTTCCAGTGATTTTCCCTTTTCCGGATTTTTGTCCCTAAAATTTACGTTTTTATATATCCGACTCCCCCTTCCGACGCCCTTCCGTGTCTCTATCCCTTCCGTTTACCTTTGATGACCTCCTGAATCATTTCAGGTACATTATCCATCCTTCTAATCATGGTCGATTCGAACTCCAGCGATTCTTCCCTCCATTCCGCCGAGTTGGACCAATTGGCAGCCCTTCTGCGTGAAAAAACCACCCTGCTTCAGACTTCTCCGAATGCATTCCCGCAGATTCAGAAGCTGGTAGATCTCGGTGGGTTATTATCATCATTTTTGAATTTGTCATCATTTTTGAACTTTGACTTTTTTAGAAATCTGGCGAATCCGACAGAAGCTCTTCCAAGATGACTTCAGCTGCGATCTTGATCTGCCCCAGCCGGAGGGCGACATTACTATCATCACTGAGAAGATGTTTTTGCCCCGGAAGGAATACCCCGACGTAAGTTTTTAGCTATTTTTGGTTTTTGATGATTTTTTATGCATGCTTTTGATGTTTTAGTTCAACTTCGTCGGACGCATCATTGGCCCTCGTGGCATGACAGCCAAACAACTTGAGCGTGCCACCGGCTGCAAGATCATGATCCGTGGCAAGGGATCCATGCGTGATGTCCGTCGGTCGTTGTCATCGCCTCGGGGCCGATCCAACTACGATCATCTCGAGGAGGACCTGCACATCCTTATCCAGTGCGAAGACACGCCCAACCGTGTTGCTGCTCGTGTTGAGAAGGCGAAGGAGTTGATCAACAAGATAATTGTTCCCGCTGTAAGTTTTTTACTTTGAACCGTGTGACCTGCCCGTTTCTAAAGTCCATTTTACAGGCGAAGGGCGCTGACGACTTGAAGCGCAAGCAGCTTATCGAGCTGGCCATCCTCAATGGAACCTATCGCGAGAAGCACGACACGTCGACGAGTAAGCTTTTATCTTTCCACATGTTTTTTTGACGTTGCTATTCCTTGCTGTCTGTCCCATGACTTTGAATGACCTTCTTTTTTCCACCGTCCCATTATCAGTGTCCCTCCCATTTGCAGTGATCTCCCCCCTCTCGCCGATTTCCTCGCCCTACATCACGCGCGGACACCGCTCCAGCCCATCGCTAAGCCCTCCGAGCGTAGGATCTTCCTTCGGATCGCCGCCGACGCCGTCCTTTCTTGCCAACAGCAGCGAGATGGATGCTGCCAACTGGATCTGGCGCGAGCTCCGCGTTTCCACCGGATGTACGTCCTCCAAGAAAAGCGGACTTAGCAGCGTCACAGCTTTCCCCTTCTGCACGGACAACCCTACATTCCGCATGTACAACGATGCGACGTCGCCGATCCACTAGAAGGCGATCTTCCCGTCGGCATCCGCGTCCCTACGATAGGCCATTCCCCTCCAAGTCCAAATGTTCAATATGTTAGAAAGCCACTGATTATTAATTGTTAATTGATAGATTTTATATTTTTCATAGAGTCCCAGAGTAATTTCAGAGCTTTATTTACTGTACTTAGTTTTTATCACTTTTGTTGTTTTATCTTTTCAGTTTTCCTACTTTTTTACTTTTACCTCCCCCTCCCCCTTTTGTCGTTTTTTGTGCTAATGCTTTTCCCCAAGTGTTAGCTCTTGTTTCCCCCTTTTTACGTTCACCCCTTTTTATGTTACAAAAAACAAAGTTTTCTTTGACATTGGTGTTGGTGTTTTCGACGCGAATGGGTGAGCAGTTTGACCGCTCCTTTGGATGTTCGTTGCGCACATTTGTGGACATTGCTTTGGTTATATTTAGGTTTTTGGAATGGTTTTGGTGAGTTTTCCACGTTTTGTGTACTTAGTAGTCGATTCGGGTCCGTTAACTGTGTCCTAGTGACGGTTGTGTATATTTAATCAGCGTAGAGTAGTTGGAAACCTGTTTTACGTCAGTCGCGCGGCGGCGGCAGTCTCATTGATCTTTTTTGACGTTGCCTTGCCGATGGCGGTTATTGTGAAACTTTGTCAAAGGCGAAGTCTGCCTATCTTTTGTTATCGTGTCGGTCTTTGCGTCCTCCAGGCTGCTTCCATTTCTTTCAAAAGACTAATTGAATCTTTCATCTCACAGGGCTTTCACTCTCTCGCCTCCCTGGTTCGACGGTTTCACCTGTGTCACTGTCAATGCGGCGACGCAGCCACCGGGAAACGTCGTCAGCTCAACATCGGTAGCCGTCATCGAACCACGGAATGGCGACTCAATTGATTGGAAGGCGATTAGCCTTGGCTTTGGTCGTGGTCATTTTGCAGGCTGTTGCCATCTTTGGCGAGTATGGCGTCGTCGAAGAGGTCATCGTGGATGAGTTGTCACCGGATCTCGTCAAAGAGGTGGGTTTTATATATAACAAACTATAGATTTTGGATTTTGTGACTGTACTTTGAGTTGTTTCACGATTTTGAACAGAATTTATATATAATTTTTCTTCAGGAAGCTACAGAGCCACGATTCTTCGCCGCAGTCATCGATGCCGGATCAACAGGGACGAGATTACATCTCTTTGAGTTCAAACATTCGACGGATGAGACTGCCAATGCGCCGTTTGAGTTGGTTAGAGAGATCTTTAAGGAAGTGAGTTTAGTTTACTCTTTAGCGACAGTTTTTATATATATAAATTCTCCAGGTGAAACCCGGCCTCTCCGCCTTTGCCAGCCACCCCGAAAAGGCCGCCGCCAGCGTCAATGTCCTTCTAACCCGTGCCAAAGAAGTCATCCCAGAGCGTCTCTACGTCCATTCCCCAGTGATTGTCCAAGCCACAGCCGGCCTCAGGCTCCTCCCAGGCGATCGTGCCGAGAAGATCCTCGATGCCGTGAGAAAAGAAGTCGATGCCAGCGGCCTGCTCGTCGGCGATGAAGCTGTCGGCATTCTCAGCGGTAAAGACGAAGGAATCTTCGGTTGGTTCACATTGAACTTTCTCACTGGCCGCTTATCCTTCACCTCAAAGCCCGGAGACGCGTCAGATCTGACTGCAGCAGCCCTAGATCTCGGTGGCGGCTCCACGCAGCTGACTTTCAACCAGAGGGCCGACACCAGCGAAGACCGAACCCATGTTGTCAGCATCTTTGGCCGGGAATTCGAGCTCTACACGCACAGCTACCTGGGCAATGGCCTCGTTTCGGCGAGATTGGGCATCGCCTCCTTATTGGGCACTGATTCCACTAACAAAAATCAACTACGAACACACTGTATGGCCCCTGGAATCGGTGTGGACAAGTGGGAGTACGTCGAAAACGTGTACCAAGTATCGGCGACGGAAGATGCTTCCTTCGAGAAGTGTCTGGTCCAGGCTACTGAATTCGTTAAACGGGTTTCAAAGGTCCGCAAGGTCGATGAACTCAAGGATATCCCAGTCTTTGCGTTTTCGTACTTCTTCGATCGTGGATCCCAGGTCGGCATGATCCAGACAGACCCAATCACTCGAGGCGGATGGATTCAATTGAGCCAGTTCAAATTGGCCGCATCTCAAGCGTGTGCTGTGAAGCCGGATGAGCTTGGTTCTGAGCATTGGCGGCCGTGGTTGTGCATGGATTTGACTTACATGTATGCTCTTTTGAGTGAGGGTTATGGGCTTCCTGATGATAAGAACATTCATGTGAGTTGACTTGTCGTCTCTGATTTTAAAATTTTTGATTTGAAATTTGGTTTGGTTTTAAGAATAAGCTTTTTCTTAAGAATTCGATTGCAAAATTTGCACATTTTAGCGTTTTTCTAGAGTTTTTACCAATTTTTTGATGCATTATCGAGTAAAAACTGAATGTAAGTATACTGTATTTCAGCTAACAAAACGGATGCGCGACATGGAAGTCTCCTGGGCCCTCGGCGCCGGCTTCCACCTCCTCAACTCCTATCACCAGCAGCATTTTGACAAAGCCCACAACCCAATTCCCGCCAGCAATCTGACCATTCCCTTCTTCCTGTCCCAAGTCGTGGATTACCTGTCCGCCAAAGCTACGCATGTTTTGGGTTTCTTCAATCTTATTTCATAAGGGTTTGCTTCTTCCCCGAGATTAGTCTATTACGAGTATTTTCGTGTAATCGATCGAGATAAGGCATGTCATTAATCATTCTACACTCCAAAAAACATTCATTAACCAATACTCACTTTACGAAACGAATCTGAATTCCACACTTTTCCCAGTTTACCCTTATCAATTGCCTTATTGATTACGTGTGTTTGTTTGATTAACTGTTTATGTAACTTGAAATCTGATAAATTAAGCGAATTAAAAGTTTATTTATTGAAAGAATAACAATTGCGTGATAACATGAAAAGTAGTCTATAGGTACTGTAAAATTCCACCAGCTATGCAAAGTTATAAACACCTAATAGCCCGTAGGGTGCCGGAATGCAAAAAGTGTGCAAATAAAAAACATAATTTTATCGACTTTTGATTGACTATACCCATTCAGCGAGGTCCGCGCTAGGTAGATCTGGAGGCTGGCCACGGCGTTGATGCCACCATTGCGTTTCTTTGACGGCGACGCCATCTTTTACTGTTAGCATGGTCCAATCGGGTGGAAAGATGTCGAAATCGTGGACATCTTTCGTGAAATCGGCGTTATCAGTGATTTGGCTGTTGTAATAAATCGGCGCGCCGGGCTTCATCAAATAGGCGATCCACCAGCCGAACGTGGACCCGGAAGCTGTCATGACCATGGCATCGCAGTGGTCGATTCCCAGACACATGTCTTCACCCCGACTGCGAGATTCTGGCATGTAGATTTGTTGGAAGCCATGGTTCTTTATCGGGAGACCAGCCACAAACGGGTGGTCATTGCCGATGAAAAGCATGCTAACATTGTGATGCCCTTTTGATTTGAGGTCATCAACGGCGTATTTCAAGGCTGGCACCGTGAAATCTTCCTTTGATTCGAGCATGAGGTCGCCAATAAAGTCCCCGCGTCTTATATGGGCACACAATTTGAAGCTGTTATCATTGAGGAACAAACTTTTAGCAAAATTCTCAACAGATAGCTTGACCGGAAGCCCGCATTCGAAGATTTTCCTTATTTCATCCCTGTATGGATGGAAGAATTTGTAAGATTGCATGTAATCACCGGCAATTTTGATGTACTTGTCTTTCAGACCCAATAACCTGAAATTCCATCGAATTAGACCACCCAAAAGTGCAAATTTAGTACGGTAGACCAACTTTTTCGGGTCATCAAACTTGCAGCAGTCATCCGCGAAATGATATTTCTTCATGAACTCTTCCGGCGGACTTTTGACTTGCAAAACTTCATGCATCATAGGAAAGACGACTGCAATCTCGAGTAGATTGTTCATCTGATCCGCGTTTTTGCTCTCGAAAAACGGCTCCCGCCCAGTGTAGCGTCCAATGCCATAAATTGACGCAAATCGCCAGATTTGGTTTCCGATTCCGCCAGTTGCCCAGAAATTGCAGCCAATATATAGCCTATCATAAGCTTGTTCGAGTAAGCTTTTTGAATTGCAGGTTACATTCGGCGAAAGTGGCTCGATTTTCGTTGCGGGACCATCGGCCATGGTTTTTCGTATTACAATTGTTTGATTGGAACTTTCTGAGGTGTTTCCATTGATAACTATTGGCGTTTCCGTCGGACAGGTAATAACTGGACATTTCTGTGCCCTCAAAGCAGCGTAAAACTGCTCTGATGTTATTTGCGATTTGTCTAGGTCATCTGAAAGTTTGGCCGTGATCATTTAATTGGGCGTTTTTAATGATCAAAAAGCCAAAAATAACGAACATTGCTGTGTACTGTTCCACCGACTGCTCCCGGTAGCACAGATAAGCACGAACGTAAGAGTGACTGCGGCCAAGCAGCCCAAAAGCAGCGGTCCGTTGCCGTTGATCATTGCATAGCGGTATCGAAAACGCTAAAAAAGAACAAATTTAATGACTATTTAACGTTTTTAGATTAGAAAGAAACCTTGAAACATCGAAGCATAGCTTTAAAAACTTGGTAAAAATAAAAAATAGACAAAATTCAACAGAGCCCACTTTTTGATTTTCGATGTTATGGTACACATTGGCCAAAAAGATGGAAAGTGTTCCACGGCGCATGTATGGGCAATCGAAAAAGCCATTGAATCATAACGATTTTTTAACTTTAGCAAAAAGCATGACGCTATGATGCGCTTTTTAGGCTCCCTAAATTTTCCAACCTCAACCCCTCAGGCAATAGATGCGAGAAAAGAACGCCCTTGCCTGTAAAACGTTGTTAATGACGGCCAGGAAGACACGTTCACAGACAGTTGCACACCGGAGTAGGCGCATGCCTCACCCTGACGACCACCGACGATGATGGAGTTGTTGGAGGGTGTCGAAAAAATGATGTGAATCGAATCCGCAGGCCTTTTTGCAATAGTTCCCATCGAAAAACACTCATCTGGGTTGTATGAGGATCGAAAAGTGAAAAGTTGGTGCGGATCAACTGGGCCTTTGGCCATGCATGGTCGTCATGCGCACAAAAAACGGATTTTCTCGATCTGAATCTATGTCTAAAGCGCTTCCGGACATGAATTACGCAAGTTTACCCCCTATAGTAATGCATTTCCACATCAGATTAAGCAAAGACCGAGACAAGAATCACGCTTTTGTTTCAAATCGGCGTAAAAACGTAAAAAGAGCCTCCTAAACCATCGGAATGACAAAAGTGAGTCAGCCTTTGCTGACAGTCGGCTCCAGCACTATCAATAGAAGCTAGAACACCAAGCATCGGCTTCGTTGGCAACAAAAAGAAGGCTTTTTGTTCCTGGGAGGTACGATGACAACACTGTTGCCATGTTGGTTTTAGAAGGCCCAAGGGTGCACACCGGTCAGTTTTATATGTATTGACGTACATAAAAGTAGAACATACAAATGCAAAACGCGTTTTTATTACATAAGGGCGCTTCAGGCATAAGTTAAGGCGGTTCCGGCGACTTCAAGGGTTCCAAATTTCAAATCTGTTCACCTCAAAAACGCGAATGATGTTCACACCTGCCACTTGTCCCTATTTACGGTCGAGTTCAGAGGCGTCAAGTGACTCATAATTGACCCTATTTTGTATTCATTATTCAGGTAAATCGACTTTCATTTCAAAATTTTGTTTTTAAACCCTTCACGTAGCCAAAAAGTCTATCACCAGGACGCTATCAACAAAAAATTGGAATTTTACTTCCGTATTCTCCGAAAACAGAAACCAATATGTGTACAGATGCAAAACCAGAGATTTTTAGTGCGTCTATATTTTGACATTGACAAAAAATAACGTGTTGTTTGATTGGTAGTGTAAAATGGTCGGATTTAAAGCGATTAAACAGATATTTAGTAAAAACTATACACTAGAAAAGGTTAAACATCGATAGTTTATGGACACAGGTGCACGCTGTCATCAAATGGTATGCGTCTGACGTTTTGAGGGTAAGCATAATATTGTGAATAGATCAGAAACGGGTGGGTGAGGAAGGCTAACTGGTGGAAAGCTGGTCAAATAGGGGAATTTGATTGCCGTTTTTGATCACGCTTATGAAACTGCCTAATTTAAGATAATGAGTTCAAGGAGGCGATAATATGGGACTAAAGTTGTAAAGTAAAAAACGATCGTTTTTCAAAGAACAACGGTACAATAGTGGCCAACTTTTGACGAAAAATAGAAAAAGGGGCCCTTTCGATTTGCATGACCAGTCCGTGAACAAATATAGTCAAATAACCGCAAGCACTGGTTATGCGGCGGTTATAATGCTATCGAGGTGCGAGGGGTATTGATTGTACGAAGCAGCGCGCTTATCACCGGCATCACTCACACATGTGAACACTAAAGGGCAGACAAGAAAGTTCGTGGAGACCATGGTTGAGGCTTGTGATTTTTGAAAGTTGAAAAACAAAAACAGTTTCTTGCAAACAGTCAAGTTTTATCGTTTAATTTGACAATAAAAAATTACCTTACAAATACTAAGTTCTGGTAGCATTTATCAACGACGCTAACCAACTTAAGTTACCGCCAAAATCGATGTCGAAAAACACACAAAATGATTACTTTTGTACGTACGCACGTTTAAAGCAGTAACTTTTAAGCTTATTGAACTGTCTTATCACTCATTTCTGATAAGAATTGTAAAATTGGAGTGACTTCTATCAATAATAGCGTATAAAAACTGTCAACAGATTGAGTCTACCAGTTTCCACCCAATTAAAAGTTCAGATAAGCATTCTTGAAATTGCTAATGACCCAACCCAACTGATAAAACTGTCTTACCAAAAATAGGCTTGCCATTAGTCAGACTAGCTTTACCGAAGTTTAATTACGCATTGATCACATTGAACAGACCAAAAAGCGCGTCAAACAAAAACCAAAAATATTATTATGATGTGAATTCACGGATCAGCGTCAAGCCATGAACCCGCTGGAAATGGATACAGGGGTGCGGTTACACCAATAACCATGACTCGACGCAAAAAGCTGGAAGCAGCGTGAGAATAGCGGCGCGACGGCGGCAAACGTGAATCAAATAGGCTCACGTTGACACAGGACGATAAAGGCAAGAAGTGCAAACAGTTTTAATGGCGAAACGAAAAAGCGGATTTTAATGGAATTGCTTCTCACCTGGGGGAAATTCATTTTGATTCGGTGGTGATGACCAAGCCCAAGTATGGAGGATGGGATATTATATTTTGATGACGGGATGATGTCATGTGCTTTTTGTTGACACTGGTGTTTGGCGGAAATATTAGTCAATTTCAAGGGGGTGGCGGAAATTAGCTTTACAAAACAACAATATTATGGGTTTGGAGGGGCTTATTTTGGTGAGTTGTATCAAATGGCATTCTTTTAAAGTGAAAAAGTGCGATTATTCACACTTTTAAAGCTTTAGAAATTCCAAATTTGTGAGTCGAATGCATTCAACTACCAAAGGGGTGGTAAAAGCGTCATTACAAGCCCGGTTTAACCTGGCTCATGCCAAAGCCCTTTACCGGTAACCATAGCGACACCCAATTTGTCGTTTTTGACGCTGGGCTTTAGTGTTCCGTTGGTTCTGTGGTTCCAAATGAGTGTAAATTAACTTTGTATATCCTTTATTACTTCATAGAAGCTCAATTTACAATGTAACTGTAACAAAAAGTTGAAAGATAAAGTGTGAACGACAAGAAAAGACACAATTGTAACCCCGTATTTTGAAATCCACCGAATTTGAGCCACATTAAACTTGACCAAATTGTTTTTAAACAGTTGAAATGTATTCAAATCACAACCCAGTGACCGGATCCGGCTGCCAAATAGGGAAAGGATGCGCTTCAGTGTTGAAGACGTACTTGTCCAACGGCCAGGCTTCATCATCGAAGGCAAGGTAGGCGTATTTGAGGGTTTCGGCAAGGAAGAAACTTTGTTGGACGTCGTCTTGGCTCTGAAAATGACAAAAATAATACACCATTATCAAGAAATCGGTGAAAAACCTACAGGTTTGTCAGAATTAACATCCCGAATCCCGCTATACCCGGCTGGAGCCTTGCAGTACTTTTCAATAGCAAGAACGGCATCCCAGATCCAATCTTTGTACTTCTGATTACCAGTCAATCTCCACAAGTAGAAAAAGCCTTCAAGGACTTCAGGTCGAAGGACGTAGCCGTTTTCGCCGCGTTTTGAAGTCGCATCATCGTAGTCGTTGAAATAGAACATCTCTGGACCGATATGGGTCTTCGTTCGGATGTAAGATTCGTGGCACGTATTGGCTAGGTCTTCAGCAAGTTGCATTAATGTTGCTTTACGGGTTGCATTTGCTTCATTGATCGATTCCAATGCAAACATGCCAGGAACAAAGCAAGCTAAATGACCCATCTTGTGTTCAGGCATGTTCAGATTCCGAAGTTCAGCGAGGTATTTCAGGCCTGATTTCGATGTAAACAACATGCTGAAATCATTATTTGTCAAAATTTGTTTCATCTGCTGTCAACCCACTTTGCTTGGATCGCTTCCGAAGCGCCAACATGCATCTTCAATGCCTGCGAATCCGTCTTGTTAGTCAAAATGTACGATTTGATCAAGTACTCGTAGAATGAATCACCCATCGCGCCCAATGACACGTGTTCAGCCGTAAATTTACCAGTGGCTGGGTTGATGTAGTTCGGATACAACCCCTTGGGCTTTTCAGCTTTGTCAAGAACGTCGCGGATGGTCTTGACCTTCTCGAGGTACTTACGGTCGCCAGTAATGTGGGACAAGTACGCGAATTCGAGGTGCAAGCTGCCGAATTCGGCGAGGACAGAGCTGCCGCCTTGAGCCCATGGGTAGTTTGACGCTGTTCCGCGGATTGGATCGACGAGGGATTTGGCGATGCCGGTGGTGGTGTCGAAAGCTGGCATTAGGACGTCGGCAATACCGACGGCTTTGGTCCTGAATGTGGGGTTTTTGATTGATTTTTGGTGAAAAATAAGTATTCATACTTGTAAAACTCTTCGCCAGTCATCGCATATAAGGTTAGCAAACCGCCAATAAAGCGAATTGTGGTTTCGAATACGGAAAGGGATCCATCTGCGAGTTTGATGTCGAATTTGTCGCGGATAAAGTCTCGGGCCTGAAATAAAAAGTTGTTTTTATTCATTAAAACTAAATTTGTTACAAAAAAGGAAAGTATGCTACCGCTGATCACGTTTAAAAATTAAACAATGAATGAAAAAAAAATGTAAAAAGGCAAAAGAAAAAAATTAAGCCCGATGCGGGGCTCGAACCCGCGACAGCCAGATTAAGAGTCTGGTGCTCTACCGACTGAGCTAACCAGGCGACACGTTGCATATTCCCAGTTGGACCCATGATGATGCGTCAAACAGGCCCCCAGGAACAAAGAACACAAAAACCGAAAGAGAAAAAAAGACTAACCTCTTCATATTCTTTCGTCAGCCCCATAATATACAATGAATCAGCTCCATCAACAATGGTAGCAGCCATTTTATGTCCGCCAAAGATGTTTTGCGAATGAATGCCCTTCGAAACGGGTCGTAGCTCATTGGCGCCCCAAGAATAGTTTTTGTAGCCCTGCCAAGAGAATCGCAACATTTCCCGAATTTGATCACGTTTCACTGCGTCGGTGTCATCAGGGCCAGCTACGACGCCCTTGTTGGCTTCTTCGGGGTCCTTTGAAGTTGCGGTTTCGACGCTTTTGGCATAAATGTCGACGTCTTTGGCGCCATTTCCACCGCCGATGGTATCTGCATCTGCTTCGGCACCGTTGGGTTTCTTGGCATTTGTGTTGTCGTCCTCGAAATCAAGGTTATTACCATTTGGATTGCCGGCGACAGGTGCGGCAGGTCGTTCTGGAGGGGGCAGGACGATGGCATCATTCGGTTTTGGCGCACTTTCTAGTACCGGTTTGACTTCCTCAGGGACAACGATCGGGTTCAGTATTCTTTTTCGTGCAAGTACATCTCTTCCAATTACAATCGAATCAGCGCGGTTTACATTGGCGTCGTTTGTCAGGGAAGTCGTGTGAACAGCGACCAAAAACAAGACCGAAACGACGGCCAAACATAAATACAGCAAAATCCGCAAGTTTGGGAAGACCGTCTTCATCGTCGGACGGTTTCTGCAAGTGTATCGTTAAATATCATTGTAATTGGATTTAATTTGGTTGGTAATTAGTCGCGAAAGGTGGTTTTAGGGGCCGAGAAACAAAGGATGCTAATTAATGGCTATTGTACGACTCCTGTTGCCTGGGGCTACAGATGGTCGAAAGTGGATGCCAAGTGGGCAGTAAAGAGAAAAAAGTGAAAAATGTTTACAAAAAAGACATTGAAAAACGGACAGGTGGTAATTTTAAAAGGTTTAAAAAACACGAAAAAGCCACTACACGCAAGACTGACGGAAACAACGCTAGAAAAAGCTTTATAGCAAATCGCCAGAGAAGGGTGTGCACTTGCTGGAACACAAATGACAGCTATCAGCGCTGTTGCAATCGATTGATGGAAAGGGGGTGGGAAAAGGACGGAGATGAAATAAAGCAACCGGAAATGGCGTTTTAATTGGCTTGCGGGATTTTAATTTAGCGATAATGGGCTTTTTGGGAAAAATTAAGAAAAACAATAAAATTGAAATTGGTTTATTTTGACAGTTTGGGCAAAAATCGTACACTCTAGAAGACGCGGACGTTGAAAAATTCAAATCGATGAGAAAAGTCAACTCCAAATCAACAAAAAACACCCAAACCGGTCCAACCCTTTTAAAAGGCCAAAAACGTCCACGTTTACCAAACCAAAATTTTAACCCCCTCTGGCAAGTGAATATGAAAGCACTAACACAACCATAGCAATGGACCATGTCTTCCGTCTCCCCACCCTTCGCAATTGTCACTTTTTTGCTCCTCCAAAACGACAGTCGTCGTCATACCTGCACCAACCAGTCTCCAGGTCCAACTTATCATTCCATCCTTCCTTCCTGCCAGCCGTCGTCCATTTTCCCTTCGTTAGAGCCCATCTATTATATTATTGCCTACATAAAACATACAACATGTGTACGTACCCATCTATTTACATTCAAGTGTGACCGTGGGAAACGAATCGAGCTCGGCTAATCTTATCGGATCATCAACTCCCTTCCGCGGACATTGTTTGAAGAGTTTTAATTGAAATTGACGACCCAAAAAGTGCTAATCAGACAGATCTCTGACCAATATAGTCCATTGGTGTCTGCATGGAATCCAAAGGCAACTCTCGAAATTCCCGCAGACAAATGCATGCTTCGAGTAAGCCCACTTTTACAAACACTTTTTTCCGTTAACGTTAGCCATTTTGCATCGGACACAAACCAAAGTACAAATAAATGGACGTGGCAGTGGGGGAGAAGCTGAGAGAAAGCTGTCTAGCTGCTTTTGTAGTCGGCGGAATCGAGAATGGATGGGATTGTGGTCACGGGTTAAGGGAACTGTTTTGTTTTTGAAAAGCGCATCGTAATGCGGCTTATTGTTTTTGTAGTCTATGCAAAGAAAAAGACAAAAAAGGTAGTGATTCGGAGTCGCTGAAGTTGAAAGTTGCAATTTGTCGATAAAGTTTGAGAAAAGACTGACCTAAATGCGTTTGCTATGGGTTGGGTTGGAGTGTTTAGGCATTTTTATGCCGGGGGAGGGAAGGTTAAGGGAAGGAATGGAATTAGAACGGGGTTGAATGGGTTTAAATTGGTGTAAAATGGTATTTGAGTAAAAAAAAATGTTGTTATAAACGATTAAAATGTTGTTTTAAACAACCTGAAATGTCTTGCCGATGAAAAAAACAAACTTTTTAACGACAAAACGTCGGTTTACACTTAATAGAATCCAAAAAACCATTTCGTAGCTCTCAAAACCTCCGATCAAACCCCAACCCACTTCAAACCGCTTCCGCGTAATCCACGTGGAGGCGGATGAGGCCTTCGAAATCGAACAACCACAGTGAAAAACCAACGAATGTTTGGACGTATTGGTTGTCGTTGTGGTCTTCGTGGAAAGGAGTGATGCGAACCCCAACTTCGCCGAGAAGCGAAACGCATTCATTCAATTCAATTCCGTTCCATGAGCCAGGTCCGGCCCACAATCGCAATACCATCATCGGGCATGACGCGTCCACGCTCTCGTCAAAGGTCAGTCGTAGAATGTCTTCAAAGGTCGCTCGCGGGCGGATCGCTGGTCAAACCCTAAGAATCGGCGATTAATTGGGGATCGCTTTCTTCTCGGTCGGTGTTTAATGTCATACGATGGGATTGCGATGCGATAACACACTCCTTGAAAGACATCTAAACGTGTAATTTGGTTGGATGGGATGGGTGGATACAGATGGATATGCGATCGAAACAGATGAAATCGAACAGAGGAACGCGTGGTCAAAAATAGAAACACGGCAGACAGTGAATGTTTATTTACAAACCGCGGTATGCAAACAGATGTTTCACACAAGCAGGCAATGAGGAAATTGAAGAACGTGGAAACGTTCAACCAGCCATAAGACGGCTGTCACAATAGCGATTCATATTGTCAAACGGTCGACTTATTGGTGCAAAAACTGTGAATCATGTTTATTTAAGGCAAGTAACTCATAGCTAGCTAAATTTAAGCTTCAATCCTACAATTCCCCGAAAATGCGAAACAAATCGGATACAAAAAGAAAGCAACAGGATGTAGCATGGAGTAATATGAAGAGAAAGCTGTTTACTTAGCTTATCATTGGTCTTTACACTAATGGAATTGTATTCGATAGGATGCTAGAGATAGTGTAATAGTGAAGCCGTAGGAGTTGAACTCAAAGTCTGTTTGAAAAGTGTCGAAAAGTTAGTGAATAAATGTGTTTTAACGCGACAAAATGAGGCTACAAATTTATGTAAATCAAACTTCCGGAAGACTGGCAAAACCGAGAGGGGAAGTCAACAATGTCTGGAAAGTGTGAAGAGCGCCGCTTAATGGTCTGGTAGGCGCTTCAACTGCGCAGAGAAGGGTGACAAAGCAAATATAACTGCTTGTTAGAAGGACTGACTGACTGAAGATGGCACTGGTGGGGGATGAAGAGCTATTGACACCTTTGGCTTTATGAGAGACGGATTGAAATTTGATATAGTGAACGAAAAGTTGGTCGAAAGATCAAAATGTTAAAAATTGCTACTTTTAAAGTGGTCAAACTTATTCTTAACTAAAAACAAACACATCGTGCAAGAACATCCCGTGTAATAATTATTTTTTATAAATGGTTTTTGTTATTTTTTACAATTTTGTGTGAAATACTTAGTTGCAATGCAAATTTGCCACACCCATAGTGATGAAACACCAAAAACATCTGTCAGGCTCCATTGAACTGATCCACCTGATGACCTAACACGCCCACAAGTGCACTTCCACAAAATGGGCACCGAAAGCAAAACCAAGAGTCAGGAGCCAACCAACGACAAAGCGAATCCAGCCCAATCAAGCCCTAATACTCAGCCCGATTCCGAACCCAAACCGAATCCTGAGAGTAGTCAACCAAAGAGCCAAAAATCATCTGCCAAAAAGAGCGCCGAACATGTCATCAACCTCGAAAACTTCCATGATGACCCCTTCAAAGTGCCTGCAAACCGACGCAAGTTCATTCAACGCGTCTTCATCATTGTTACTGCTATGCTTTTTATTTCGACCATGATAAGTTTGGTGGGATTGGTCTGGGAAGGCTTTCGGGTTTACAATTACAACAATTGGTGGCCGTATGTTCTCGCTGTGTGAGTTTTATCGATACGAATATTATCTGGATGAAAAAAAATGTGCTTCAGAATCTCTTTCCTCGCTGTCTATTTCATAATCGCCTGTATTCCCTTCGTCCGGCACAAAGTGCCTCTCAACTACTTCATGCTGCTTCTCTATTCCGTCGTCACTGGCATCATGCTGGCCATCATGGTGTCCCATCACAGTGCATGGAGCTTCAGTATCGCCGCCGGGATGACCACAGTACTTTGTATTGCTATCGTTTTGTTTGCGACTTTCACGAAGACGGATTTCACTGGATGTTACATTTTCGTTTTTGTTTTTGCGGTTGTGCTTCTGATGTCGTTCATTATCCTGATTCTGGCTTGGTTTTTGTTTCCGGAGGCGCTACCTGTGAGTTTTTTTGTCAATCGTTTGCCGTTTTTAATCACAAAGTTTTAAGATTTTGCACGTAATCATCTGCTGCATCATTGTTCTTGGCTACAGTTTCATGCTGATCATAGACATCCAAATGGTCCTCGGAAACAAGAAGAATCGCCTGGCTTTGAACGAATACGCCGCTGGCGCTTTGTACATTTACACTGATGTGATTGAGATCTTTATGGGCATGCTTGGAATTAGCCGGTAAAAACTTTAACTATGTTTGACGTATCTTCAGTGACTTTGTTTCAGTTAATCGCAATGAACATGGCATTCTGAAACATTTTACATTAAAACTGTGTTTGACATCTAAATAAGCTATCTAAATAAATGTAACTGATAAGCTTTCTAGATAAACATTTTTTCACAACAGCGCATGTGTCGATGGTACTTTCTAAGTCACAGAAATTTCCTACTGGGACCTGTACAACGCACCTATCGCGAACGTAGTCTGTTCACGAATGGTAGAGCTCGTCTTACAAGGGAATGCTTTAAAGTCACCCGCGCCAATCGGCTCGAGACCTATACCATTCGAAAGAGCACAAAATTCTAAGGCGAAATGTCGAGTCCGTTTTTGCCAATCGATAATTTGAATATTTTTTTCGATTTTTTGAAGTTTTTACGGGGCCAAAGTCATGGTTGTCCTGACTTTTGGAACCATATTCTGCCGAGCTGGAATGGTCTAGTGGTTAGCGCAAGCCACTGGAACACTCTGGGTCACAGGTTCGAGTCCTCACTGCCTGCATTGAGACTCGGTTCCTGTGACCTGGAGCTGCGATTCCTCATACCGTTAAAATTTGATTTTTATTTTTTGAATTTAAATTTTTTTATTTTCTTCCAAGTCTCGAAGCTGTTGCTTGAAGACACGTCGAGATGTTAAATTCGCATCCCGCTGACTTCCAGCCCTCGTACTTCAAAGTGCATTCGCAACCCAAACTTAACCGTGCATTTGAAGTTCAGACTATTTTGTTTCAAAGTTAACCTGGCCCAGACTTGAACGGTTAACTTTGACATTCAAGAGGTATTCAAAACCCAGCTTTGAACAGATTTTTGAAATTTGCGGTTTAAATGCTAACGCGGATTAATGGCCGGGCTTCTATTGCGCTTCAGAGACAAAGTTTTGCCATCTCGGCATAAAGTCAAAATTAAAAATGAACCGTGAAAGCTAGTTCGAATTAAAGCATGAATCTCTAACCCGAAGTCCAACTGAACATTGCGCTTCAAAGTTCAAGTCTGAATTCCACATCGAAATCTAAAAAGCAGTTTCTTTAAATGAAACGTGCATGAGTAACAGCTTCGAGACTTGAAAAAAAATAAAAAAATTTAAATTTCAAAATGAAAAATCAAATTTTAACGGTATGAGGAATCGCAGCTCCAGGTCACAGGAACCGAGTCTCAATGCAGGCAGTGAGGACTCGAACCTGTGACCCAGAGTGTTCCAGTGGCTTGCGCTAACCACTAGACCATTCCAGCTCGGCAGAACATGGTTCCAAAAGTCAGGACAACCATGACTTTGGCCCCGTAAAAACTTCAAAAAATCAAAAAAAATATTCAAATTATCGATTGGCAAAAACGGACTCGACATTTCGCCTTAGAATTTTGTGCTCTTTCGAATGGTATAGGTCTCGAGCCGATTGGCGCGGGTGACTTTAAAGCATTCCCTTGTTAGCTTGCTAAAAAGTATCGACGCAGATCTCCAACACATTTTTGTTTGCGTTCATTGCTCTGCAAACGCGCTGTTGTATTATATTTGTTTCAACTTTTAGTTAATTACCTGAAAATGCCGTACCCTATTCTAACTCTACCGTATCCATTTGCTCGACGTCTCTATCAACTTTTGACCCCTGAGGAACTGGAAAATTTACAAACTGCTGCAGCACATGAAATTGGTCAATTAAAACCGATTGTTCAATCGATGAAAGATAAAATCGCACTCTTTTATGTAATTAATTCTGACGTGGTAATGAGCTTGGCCGACCATTCAACAATAACTACGGTTTATAAAGCGCCGTATCTGAAATGCGACTGTCTCGCTTTTCACAAGCTGAATGATTCTATGTTTAAAATGTCCAACTTCTCAAATCTATATTTTAAAGCGGAACAGCTTGTTTTTTGGGACTGCGACGTCAATATTACATTTTTAAAAAACGTCGCTTTAAGGATTCCCGCAATTCATCAAGTAAACGAGTTAGATCTATCCGTCAGCAAGCGGGTCGATGAAGCCATAAAATTGTCTTTTATATTTCATTGTTTTCCAAATTTAATATGTTTAAGAACTTCTCGAGCTTACACAGGCTGGGTAAACGATTTACTTGACCTAAACATAGGTGGTCTATCTTTTCTTTATATAAAGCACACTAATTTTGACGAGCTATTAAGCTTTAACGCAGAACAATTGCATAATTTCATCCAAGTAAGTTTACAAAACCACCATGTTATGTTTATAATATATTTAATAGAACAAACAATTTTTTAGAAACAACAATCTAAATTTATGATACGCATGACTTACAAACGCAGTGCTGATGCAAATACTGCCGAAATCAAAAGATCTATTGTCACGTTAATGGAGCCTAAATTTCAAACTGTTGAGAATGGTGTTGGTAAGATAGAGTTGAATATTGGTTCTACCCCATTTAATCTAGAGCAGCTAGCGTTTGATTACAAAAAATAATGAAGCATTATTACGTACCTGTACTGAATTTGTATTTTTTTGCCTGTATTTGATAAATAATAGTAACTCCACGATTCTGTTATACTTTTTTCGGTAAAGTCGATGTTGTTTTTATGTGTTGTTTGTTTTATTTCAGTTAATCTCGACAAACATGGCCGTTTGAAACACTTTACATTGAAAAAAGCTCTGTAATTGACAAACTATTAAGATAAACATGCTTTCAAAGTCTTGCATTAGCTGATGGCACTTTTTCAATTTTCCTAGTTACGCTAAACGGGCTCAAATCAAAGCCAGTTGGCTCATCCAAGGCCAATTTTGTCAAGATTTTGCCGACGATGGCACCGAACTTGAATCCACTTCCGCTGAAACCGCCTCCAATGATGATGTTTCGGTGGATTGGGTGTTTGTCTAGGACGTAGTTTTGGTCTTCCGTCATCTAAAACCACCCTCATATAACTTTGAAAGTCTATAATAAGCCTACCGTATACAGACACCGAACTTTCTTCATAGGTTCAATCGAGTCAATATCCGGCATGTGCTTCTTTAAAATATCTGCAGAAATGTCTTCAACCCACTGTGGCACTTCTGTCGTTTCTTTGTTATCCGGGTTGATCGGAATCCCAAAGTGGACGCCACACTTGATGGCCCCGATGTAGTCCACTTCCGGGATCACGTAAAAGTCGTCGCATTTGTCGGTCAAAATCAATGTAGGGCTGTTATTAGCGGGCAGGAAGCGCTGGGGATTTGATTTCACCTTCCAAAAAGTCAGCCCAATGAGCTCAGGCTGAAGCTTCACGCTCAAATCGGTCAACAAACGCGGGATCCACGCTCCAGCTGTCACAATAAGCTTTTTCGCAGTGTACCGGGTCTTCGCGGTGAGGACGTCGACGTGGTCTGGGCCAGGATTGATGTGAATCACTGGCTCATTGTCATGGATGATTCCACCGAAGGCGAGAGTTTGACTTTGTGCCGCTTTGACACATCTATCAGCATGGGAATAACCGGCTTGTGGGTCGTATAATGCGTGCCATGAATCATCAAACTTCAAATGAGGAAACTTTTTGCCGACTTCAGTGCCGGTTAAGACAGAGTGCGTCACACCGTGATCACGCAGCACTTTAGCTCGTACAGCAGTAGCCTCAGGATTCGACAGCCAGAGCAGTCCGCAGACATGATAAAGCTTATCACCGCTAAGACGAGCCAGTTCATCCCACTCTTCATAGGCCGCCTTGGCTAATGGCAGGTAGATTGGGTCAGTGTGAGCATAGCGGATGATTCTGGAGGCTCCATGAGATGAACCTTTGTTGTGGCCAAGTTCAAACTGCTCAAGGAGAAGGACCTTTTTGCCGCGTTTGGCTAATTGGTAAGCCGTGCAGCTGCCCATGATTCCGGCGCCGAGCACGATGACATCAAAAGTTTGAGTCATTTTGGAAGCTTTACACTAAAACTAACTTTATTAGAAATAAGCAAGCAACTTTGACCTATCACTCCAACACGTTACCAAAACGCAAACAAACAGAGACTAATGCGTCTCAATGAAAAGCAACCACACGTTTTCATTGACAGAATTGTCGGAAAACATTGATAAAACCCATAAATTATGCTACGATAAGACTCTACAGAGACGTCTAACATAAAAACGGAATCAAAAGTCAAAGTCATTTGACCCTTTATCAAATGACCACGTGTTCAGTCGTCCAAAGTGTAATGCACCCCTTAAGGGTACAATAGAAAAAAAGATAGGGCCCACCCGGAGTTGAACCGGGGACCTATCGGACTGCAGCCGATTGCTCTGCCACTGAGCTATAGACCCACTGGAAAAGTGAGCATTCAGTTGTGGTTGGGCGAGATTGAGAAAGACAGCGAGCGCAGTCGTTTGGTACAAAAAACCGCAAAGACGGGCGTTGGGAAAACGTTAGCAGCTTATTTGGGTGCTATTGAGCCAGAAAAAGTTATGAAAACGCTGTTTTTTGCTGTATTACTGCAAAAGGTTGTCTAGTCTAGGATAAACTGGCATCATTGAGGCACATAATCAACCTTATTTTGTCGACTTTAGAAATAGTAAAGAAAAAAAAGCTGATTAATCAGACAGTCTGTCGTCTAGAACTAAAAAAAGTTAAAGAAAAATGCCATAAAACACACGAAAACACTTCAAATTAGCATTTGCCCGTCTGCCTCACCGGTGGCCATGACCGTCTGGACGGCGGTGGCATTTCTCGTAGGCTGCGTGCCGCAGGTCGACGGTCGTTTTGCAGCTTTCTAAGTGCTGCCGGACTTCAACCGTTTCTTCTGTCCTTCTTCCATTACGGGTGACCTCGAGTCATGCCACCCAAAAAGTCCACAGCGTTCGTTTTCACCTTTACCGTAATTCAAATTGATTTGAAATATGCGATGCTTTCAGCAAAAAGAGCGCAGCCAAACGGAATCGCGCGTCGATTCAACAGGAACCCGACGATGGAGCATCAAAGATGCAGGGATCGACGGCCAATCCGTCAGCCCAGCCGGCCGTAGCAAAATGCCACAACAACGCTCGTGCCGAGGTCGAAAAGTGGGCAAAGAGAGCACTTGATAAGGGTATTCAGGGCTTGCGTGAAGAATTCGCAGAGTTGAAACGCTACGTGCCACCGGATATGAGTATTGCGACGTTTCAAAGTCACTGGGATGCCGGGCGGAACCGATACAAAGATGTGCCATGTCAGGACAAATGTCGAATTATTTTGAGATGGCCGGGACAGACACATGATTACATCCATGCCAAGTGAGTTTTGCGCAACCGATAATCGCTTTGCTTTGTAAAAAAGCAACGAAAGGCGTACTTTTACAATCGATTGATATGGTATGGACTTTTTTACAACTAATCGATACAATATTGATTTTTTCTTATCAATCGATACAGTCTTGACGTTTCACAAAGAACCGTATTACATAATCAATCAATACGATATTGATTTTTTAAAAATCAATCTGCTTTTGATTTTTTGAAAAATCAATATCCAATCGATTTCCAGCTACGTCGCCACGCCCATCTCCGAAAAACGTTTCATCTGCACCCAAGGCCCCCTAGACGTGACCGTCACCGACTTCTGGCACATGGTCGTCCAAGAAGAATGCGACAGCTTGATCATGCTTTGCAACATCAAGGAAAAAGGCATGGATAAATGCGCGCAATACTGGCCTCTCGAAGAAAGAGAACAAAAACTCTACGGCGATGTTGAAGTTGTCAACACCTGTGTCCGGCCATTGAATCCCGACGAAACCAGTGTTCGTCTCAGCGTCCTTCTCGTCCGTTGGAAGGAAGACGGCAAGCCGAAAGAACGTGAAGTCCGTCATTACCAGTGGATTGATTGGCCGGATCGTGGTGTGCCACCATGCCGTCTCACTGCCATGGTGTTGCTTTCCTACGTTCGTGGCACCAAGAAACCCATCATTGTCCACTGTTCGGCTGGCATCGGTCGTACAGGGACCATTGTCGCCATTGAATTCATCCTGGAGCGACTGCAATCGGGCATCCCATGTGAGGCTATGGACGAGATTTTGAAGGAACTGCGTAGTCAGCGACCTTTTTCGATTCAAACTGATCTGGTAAGCATTTGATGACCATTCTTTTGTTAAACTTATGCATTTACAGCAATACCTATACGTCCATCGCGTCATGTTGTTCTACTTTTTTGAAAAGTACAAAGTGGCAGTGTCATCTGACGAGCTCCAAGCCAAGTACAAGAAGTTCGTCGAGGACTACGATAAGGCCACAGCCTAAGGGGGCGGGGCTACCGTCTTGCATTGACACATGTATTGCTAATTAACCAATCTTAAAACTTTTTTATTCGACAAACAAGAAAGACGAGAAGAAAAATGATTATCGTATGATCTCGATTACATCATCATATCGACCAAAGTTTTTCGCGATTGAAAAAAGCACTTCTTTTTTGCAACTTTCCATCAGCAGCATGTCATATAATTAGTTTGACACATCCAGGCTTGCATCTGTTTTCGTGACAATGTCATAATTTACGAATCTGGCATCACCTTGGAGCACGCGGGCACGGATCAGGGCGCCCATGGCTATGTTGCCGAATCCGTGGCGGATGTTTGTGACTTTTGAGTCGTGAAAAATGTCGACATAGTTCTGACTGTCACCGTCATGCTCTACGATGACATGCTCCACATTACGGTCACCAATTAAATGATGACGGAACTTTTCCACCAGCTCATAAGTCAAATGTGATCCACCACTGCCCACTGCCGTTTGATAGGTCAATCTAACACGGATCAGCTTCCCATCGACGACACGATACAGACTCCCTTCCAGGATGTGTGACAAATCAACGATAAGTGCAATAAGCGCGTTTTCGGGAAGTGGTTTGTTCAAAAAGGATAACAAATGCAACGACCATGCGGTATCCACGTTGATGATCGCGATCTTTGGAAAGCCCAGTTGTTCGGCAATGTTTTGAAGTGACGTTTTTTCGGCGTCACTGAACGCCCCAGACCACACGACATGACCTGGAGACGCATACTCTGGCAGCTGATCGGCGAGGAATTCAAAAATTTCGGTGGCGGTCTTTTTGAGGCGGTTGTAGTCTGAAATTGTAATGATTCATGATCTTTTGATGTATGGGTGACGATGTGACATCGGGTATTTTTATCATCTGACGCAAAAGATCGAAAGAACAAGACACGTTTTCATTCATTGCTCTTTAATCGGTTTGCGATCAGGTCAGTCCCAAAAGCACAGGAAAACAAATCAGAATGGGATTCTCCTAATTTGCACGTTTTTGTCACCAAGGTGTGAAACGCGTGTTTGTCACGAAGGTGTGAAACGCGTGTCTGACATCAAGGTGTGGAACGCGCTTTAACACAGAAGTGTGAAAGTATTTGTCAACAAAGTGTGAAAAGCGTGTCTATGAGAAAGGTGCGAAAAGTGTGCCTATCACTTAGGTGTGAAAAGCGTGTCTGTCACTAAAGTGTGAAAAATGTTCAAAAAAGTCGTAAAAACTCACCAAATCGCGGACAAGTAAAACAATTCGTCTTTTTTGTTACAGTATTATACGAGCAAGCCGCCGGTACCGTAGTCGACACCCCAAAAACGACCTCCATCACAGGCGCTTCCATTTCTTGAATACCTTCTGCTGTGCTGGGTGCGTTGAACCAGACTAACGTAAACAGCTTCGCTCAACTCGACTTTTAAAAGATTCGGTCACCAATGCTCCGATCCGAGAAACCAAAGGTTGCCAGTGTTCCCAATGCGTTGAAAAACTTAAAAAAAACTACGATATCGGATGATTCCGCCGAGTTTCTTCAAAGCTCCACCCTCCGAGGCAGACTTCAAACCGCACCGCGCACCACGCGACGTCGCACCAAACAAGTTTCGTAATCAGGGGGAGTACAGATTTCGTGGAAAATGGCTCGCGTCCATGGGAACGGACCCTCCTCCTTTCATCGCCATGGGGGAAGTCAGAGTCAGTGTCACCGATATCATCTCATCACCCTTTTTCGTTGATGCAATTTTCGCGGGTGGCAACGTGAGCATGATGACAGGACAGCCGTTGGCGGGGTGATTCGGTACATAAAATTGGCATTCCGATAGACAAAAAGTCGATAAAACGTGTCATCAATCTGATTCAATGAGCGGTGATCAAACGCTTCTTTTCATTGAAAAATAAATAGCTTCTCTGCAACAATGTACTGCATCTTTTCATTGAAAGACCGTTTTCTTTATTTGCTTTTTACGTGCAACTTCCGACTTTTTAAAGACACACTTTATTTATAGCACCAAAAGTTTTTCAAAAATTGTAGCAAATGGGGTGGGTTGGTGATTGTTGATGATCAGGAAATGACCACATCCTCGATGGATGACAGGTCGGTTAGGTAGTAGCTCCAGTAACTGTAATTAGATGATTTCATTAGGTGATGAAAGTACAGTAGGATGGGCATGATGCAACTTACAAAGTATTGAACAAAAGATACGCAGTGGGAAACATGATAGCACTGTACTTGTCGACCTTGTCGGGCGTAATTTCCTTGAAAAACCGCCGAATTCGATGAAGGATCCAAAAGATGCCGCGTTTCGGAGGCTGGCGACGCATCTGTGGAACGGTTGATTGTTGCGTCATCATGGTGGCATCGATTTGGAGAGGGTTGCTCGTGCCGACGTATTCGTTGGGGGAGACTGGAGGGTCGTGGAGCTGGAAATTGACGGGTTCATTTATTTCAAAAACTATTTTTCTAAAATCACATGAATTGTGACGTTTCACAATAATATAAACTTTTTTGCACATAAAACTTCAAGAACAAAAAAAAATTTTAAACATTAAACTGGTGTACTTTTAGTTGAATAAAAATTTTCTGACCGTGATACCTTCTCTTCTAAATTTTAACTAACCTCATTATTATTTTTCAACGACGAACACCTCCGATCAACCCAAAACTGCCTCAAACCCATCCTTGGCGATGGGCATTGCATCTCTTTCCACGCAAATTCTTCATTTTCAAACGACCTCTTCCTTGGAGTGATCCTTTGCCGTGGAAGACCCTCATTTCGGCACATAAATCCAACAACAGCAAGCTCCAGCAAACTCAAAAAGATAAACATCATGCCACTCAGCATCCAGACATCAATAGCTTTGACATAACTGACTCTTGGTAAGTTTCTGATAATATTACCAAATTGGAAGGTCATGGCAAGAAGACTATTGACTCCGAGCATGGTTCGGGCAGGGATTGCGCTAAAATTGGCCAGATTATGAATGTTTTGGGTGGCAGGTCATACCGTGGCCCAAGATAAAAGCTAATCCAACTAATAAAGATAGTCGTAATTGTCGGAACATAGCCTTGCAAAATGTACCACCCGTAGCGTCGTTTGAAGACAAAAGCAACTGTGAGTTCGTCCCACCAGCCAGCTGGGTACATCTGAATCGAAGAACTTAGCCAAAAATGAAAGCTAAAAAAGTCAAAAAAAGTCTTATCTACCTGTTCAATAGCCACAACGCTAAAATTGACAAGCAAAAAGTCCGGCAATTCTATCGGTTTGAGCAACATGACAGGATACGGCTGATTCCACTGCATTCTGACTTCGCCGGTGTTGTAATTGTAGGATTCGAATGTTAGGAGGCATTTTTGCTGATCTGAACCCCCAACTTTTGTAATTTTGATCTTTTAATCTCCAAAAACCCACCAAACGGAAACCTCTTCAAATTCATATCACACGGCCCAGTCAATTTCATTCTGTAGTTCGTCCACAGGGTCCCATTTGAAAATACCATTAGAAATACATTTCGAAACGGAGATTCATGGATTGCTGCACTTTTGGAATTGATAAAACACGTGTTCTAAAGCAAAAACAATCAATATTGTTTTCCAAAAAGCTGTGCCAAATTGTGTTTACCGGAATCCATAACTTCTTTAACACCTTATCGTCGAAAGATATGTTATTCTTGCAGGGATTCATGTAGTCATATATCAATGCGGGATCTACCCAGAATTCGTTAATGTATAAATCTAAAAATTGAAAAAGTGCTGTTATGCCATTGAAAACCCTCTCAAAAAGGCCGTCCAAAATAACCAAAAGTAAATTGTTCTCTTTTTCCGTCTTTGTGGGAAGAAACAATGATTGCATTGTCCGAACATTGCTGTTTAAGCGAAAATCTAATTTGCGCAACGCCCTCATACTTTGAGTTTGTAGATCTTTGTGAAAAAAAAGCGGGACAAAAGGTCTTCCGTGTGCTTGGTTAGTCCTGAGGGCACGTGCGCGGTTACGCCGTTACGAAAAAAAGTTAATGGAATCAGACGTTGGCAATTTTTTGCTTGCTTTGACTCGGATTGAGGTGACGTAAGCGGATATGCGACATCGCGTCTTCCTGGCTTGAATCCGCGTGAAAGTACTTACCAATTTCAAAATCTTGCGTCAACTCACTGACTGCGGTCACTTCCTGGACCCACATATCGACGCGGACTCTTACAGGGTAACTTGGCAGGTAGTGCTTATTGTAGGTTTCCTTGAGCAAATTATCGATGATTTCGGTGTCATTGGCACAGTGCGGCGAGTACGGTAGCTTGCCGTAGCCGCCATAAGAGGAGAGCAGCTCCGTGAGAAAGGAGACCATGACCCAGCCCGGGTGGCTCATCTGAAAGGGAAGTGGATGCTTATCAATGTTTAACAGGGGTTGAAATGGGTTTTTTTGGTTTTCTGCTATGTTTGGCGATGGCATGCATTCTAAATTGCCGTTCTTATGGAATTTTAGTTGTAAAATTTTGAAATTTTTGCAACGTTTAAAAACAAAACACTTAAAAGTATGTCAAAAAGCAATACATGACCTTTTTACAACCATCAATATCCATGATCGATGTAAAACCTCCTATTTTGCCGTTGTAATTGCAGTTCCTGTTCGCCGCTCGAGCACGCGGAACGATTTGGCCCTCCTATTCTGAGCACTGGTCGGCCAGTGGTAAAATTATGCAAATGGCTGAGCTCGAACTGCATACGCAGATGCCCCAACCGACCCAAGCTGGCTACGACTGGCCTGGTCGAAGTTGAAATCAATTCAGAAAGTATTGCCAAAAACAGAACAGACTTGTTTCCTTTGCCCACTTTGTACAAGACGTCACGGAACTTGTTTTGCGAAATGCCCATTCAAGTTATGCCTACATAATGTAACTTAAATTTTGCACGTGTTTAGTTACTATAGTTTGGGTTAAGAAACTTAATAACGAAAATGGATCAAAAAAGGAATGCCATACTTTGCCAAAGGGCCATAGCATGTTTGCTGAGCACTATGAAGATCGTTGAAATGCCCTCAGGCGACGAGACCCGTAAAGTGAACGGCGCTCAGCTAAAGGGGGTGTCAATAAACAGGCAATAATGATGGCTGTTATCACATGGGTAAGTGTCGTCTGCTGTCTGATGAGAACTTGGTGGTGATAGATGGCATTGTGTTCTGGGATGCATGAAAGTGTGTTTTAACTGGTGTTTGGAACGCATTTATAGGGTTTAAAATGGACCGGAAGCGAATATGAAACATTTTGGCGGAAAAAAACATTAAAGGGATCCACAACAGCATCAAGTTAAAAACAATACAATCATTGGATGTCCTCAAAATCCCCAAAACCCCTCATAACACCTCAAAGAATCTGTCACGACCCCGTCGCCCAGACAAAGAAGCCATCCCCGCATCGTCTATGCACCCATCCAAGTTGGGAGCCATGTGCCCTCTGGCTGTTGCAATCCCCGCCCCACTCGTGTTTGCCCGTTGTCCGTTTCGCTGTTGCCGATAGCACTATTCGCTTAATCACAAAAAAGAAACTTACTTTTGTTTAGCTAATCTTCTCCAAAACCCAAACTACGGATGCCAAGTTCACCAAGGACGAATGTTGTCGTTTTGTTGAATGAATCTCTGAACTTTTATGCCATGGAGCCAGCAGAAATCAACTGTTTTTTGCTCATTTGACGGAAGTTTGAGACGTTTTGCCTTTGTAGTTTAACAATGCTCCGGATGAAGGGGTGATGTTCTTGCCGTTTGTTGATAAGAGTTCAAGCTGGGGACTTGTTGGATGTGTTTGGGAGGTTTGATGTGGGTGTTTCGGTATTTTGGTTCATGCTGAAAGCAAAGATGGGGTTTAAATTTTTGTTTACAAACCAAATTTTTCAAAAACATGTAAATAAAAATTGTAAAATTTTTGCGAGTTTGTAATTCGTCATTGCTTGCTTCCATTTTCCCCACTCAATACGACCGGATTCGCATGTTTTGGCGATGGCCGTTGTCGCGTCGTCGAAAAATGGAAGCAGCTAGTTCCGGAAGCACTTTCAAGGCGGCGGTGACAACAGTCTTGAAAGCCCTGAGGGTAAATGTCGACACACCTTTGGATATTTCACGTAAATTATGCGATATCGAGGTTAAAAGCCACACGCTACAGGTTTCAGAGGAAAGATATTTGATGCTATTGACACTGTGTGGACCGGAAGTCTGCGCGCAACTTGCCCTTAGGGAATTTGAGCATGTATGCGTCTGGTTTACAACATGGGGAGATTTGAGGGAGCAAAATTGAAGACATTGACAATTTTCAAAGAATTTCAGATGGTATAAAGCACTATTTTTGATCAAAGTAAAGACAATTTAGAGCTATGTCTGCAAAATGCCATCAATAGGCAGTCTTCAAGGATTCCAGAAAGCAGTCTTCGGTGAAAACATGCACTTGCGCGGTTACTAGCAGGCTGTACTTTCACTTCTAATCGGCAGTAATGCCCTCGAGCACCCAGAAGTTTGTGCAATTATGCAAACGGGTCCACAGGGGTTGTCTCGGCCAAATTGCTCCAGCCTCCTTGGAAGTACATAATTTTACAATAGCAGAAGCTATAGCCAGCCATAAATCTGTACACATCTAATGCAAACATAAGCTAACAATGTCAGCGTATTCCCTAGGGTTATAAAAAAACGGAAGTCCGTGTTGACAGTTGGCCAAATTTATGCTTTTTTGATCGCTATTTTCAACAAATTTTATAAATTTTGTCTAAAATACGAAACTATCGACAGTCAAACTTATGGTGCAAGGTAAAAATAATATTTAAAATACAGTATGCCGGTGTTTCTGACACTTGGCACGGCCAAAATCAACAACATTGAAACTTCAATTTGTCTAAAAAGCCGTTTAAGTGGGTTTCGCCGGTTTACTTTACAAACGTTTGAGCCTTTTAGCGTCCATCAGTGAAAATTGATGCAAAAAAGTCGTATAAAAAGTGCCACCCGCAAAGTTCAACAAACCAAAGGCGACTCATCCATCAAATTTTGTCCCCCTCTTCGAAACCGATCAAATGCAACACCGGAGAACGCGTCAAATCCCCCAGGGGTTTCCCAAATTCCGAGATTTGTGCACGAAAAGCCTTGGCTGGGAATGGTTCAAAAAATTGGGCACAACCCCTTCGATGACAAGGAAGCGTCGTCTGGGTCGGGCCCGTTAAACTTGAATTTCCAAAGTGGCCGACGACATCGACAACGACGACGACGACGGCATTTGACGTTTCTCCAATTTGAAGAAATGAAACGTCTCGCTCTCGAAAGTCTCAATCTTGAAGAAGTCATTGAAGAAGTCCTTCTTCCTTGCCTGCCCCGCGGCGAAGGTCTCGTAAGCGCGATCGTGTCCGTCAGTGCCCGGAGGGGGCATGCCGCTCCTGAAGGAAAAAGCCGTCGTCGTCGTCGTCGTTCTGATGGCTTTATCCAATTGAAAATCGAGTTATGATTGCCCGGCGGGCGCGTCGGGGGCTAAATTCAATTCAGTTCATAAGCCTTGGGGGCCTTTTGACGGCACTGCTTTGCTTTTTTGGCGAGATGGCACGGAGCGTTTTGATGGCGATGACACAAGTTTTGTGCTGATTGAATGTCGCGGTAATAGAGAGGCGTTGGACAAGCGTTTTATGACTTTGAAACAGAAGCGAGGGGGTTTGAAAGTTTTTTTACGGTTGATTTTATGCTTTATTGTTAAAAATTAGATAATTAACGGCATGTAAAACTATTAAACATTAAAAAAAATTGTCATGCGGGGCAATTGATCAGCGTTTGTAAACCGATGTAAAATATAAGTCGAAAAAGTCAATTCGGCGTCAAAAAGTTGCCGTCGGGAGCCACCGATGCCGCCGCTTTCGCCGTAGTCGTGTTAGTATTCATTCCAGGCAAACTTGAACTGGTATCAAACGGCCGAACAATGCCATGGCGCCCTCGAAATATCATGCTAATCACAGCCTTTCGGTAATGCTGAATGCACAAGATCGTCAGTAACGGATTAGCCACGCCAATCCATGGATACGGTGCGAACAGGATCAAGAAAAAACCGCCATTGTAACTTGGTAGAACAAACGTCAATCCGCAGATTATTGTAACCAAAATGCTGATGAAACCGGGTAAACATGCCTAAAATACGCAACATTTTAATAAGCTGTAAATTTGTTTATTAAACTCAAGTTTTTGTTGAAGTACAAACCTGTGCATACAACTTTTTTGTCATTTGTGCATGAACCGAAAGTGTTTTCTCACTAAGATGTGACTTGGCGGCGCTTATGGTTTGGTTCAGCTTTGATGTGAGCCAAATAAGCAAGCCAAACGCGACTAATTGTTGTCCGACCATGTTGATCATGAACAACAGTGTTGCCCAGTCTTTCTAAACATCAACTTTGTTACTGAAATTTAACCCACAAACTCACAGCAACAAAGAGACAAAACTTAGAAGTATCACGTTCTTTCCAAAAGGGTAGATTTCTAATTTTTGATTCTTCGGGTGTGCCACTGATGAATCGAGTTCGAAGGGTCATAGGCATGCCACAAACAATGCTATCAAGCGTAATTATTGCGTATAAAACCGTCGCATACCAAACGGGAATTTGTTTTTTCCTGTTGAATAAAATTATTAAATGCAAAAGAGAGTACAAAAGTATTTCAAAGACTGAAAATCCACCTACTTGACAATAACAATATACCGATAAATTGCTTGAATCGGAATACTCCAAAAATTGATGTTTGTGATTCCACCGTAGATCATTGAGTGCATGCAAAAGACGTAGTTGTTGAGCGAGGATCCGGGTGCTTCAAAAATGTCTCCATTTGCTGCGTCAAGTCGCTGAAATTATAAGCATTGTAAAGATGGCTGTAAAAATGTAAAAAACTTACAAGTTGCGAAAATGTAACGACAGCAGAAGTAATCATGTCCATGATGACAGTCTGAATGATGACAGAAGCAAATGCGCCCATTGTTTTGTCAGTGTAGTTCCGCACAAGATAAAGCAACAAAGAGTTCAATGACATGCTGAGTAAAAACGTAAAATAATACATCCCTTCATACAGGCCAAGAAGTGCCACCATTTTGAAACCTTATCAGCTACAGTACACCTGGCCTTCTAAAGCGTCAAATATGATGGCTTTTGCTACTTTTTCAGATCTATTTAAACGAAGCGTGCAAAATTAAGTAGACACAGCTCATTTGTGTAATCATTAATCACTGTTTTTATTCAAACAAAAGATTTATGAGGCTATGTAGTACAATGAATAGAATTTTTACGCCATTATGCAGTTTAAAAAAGATTCTTGTCAAGACAAAGAGCGCACAACGTGTACAAATGCAAATGTTTATCAGGTTAAGTAAACTAATCTTATTGAAGTGACACACAAAATATATTAATTAAGGGATAAAAGTTAATCTTAGTCACGTAGATGGCACAGTAGGCGGGTACTGTACCGAAAGCCCAAAGATGGATACGAGTTGCAAATTGTTTACATTATATTAAGTATTCAAAAGACTCGGAACAGAAAGATGGGTAGCTGGGGCTACTGTAGCTGTACTTTTTCCGCTAAATCTCATAGTACTGCCAGCCAAAGTTATGCTGACATCGCTGTGAATTATCGACCTTGGACGGTTGTAAAACATGTTAACAACAGCTTTTCGGTAACTTTGAATACAAAATATAGTCAACAACGGGTTGGCAACACCGATCCATGGATATGGGGTGAAAAGAAGCAGAAAAACGCCGCCATAATAGCCTGGTAGTACGAAACACAGGCCACAGATGATGGTCACCAAGATGCTTATGAAGCCGGGCAGAGCCGCCTGCAATCAGGGTTTTCTTGTCTGCACTTGACTATAAATAAATGTGCCAAAACAAACCTGTGTATACAACTTTTTCGTCATTTGCGCGTGCACTGCAAGCGTCTTTTCACTGAGGTGAGCTTTGGAATCTCTGATGACTTTGTTCAAGCGCGACGTTAGCCATATGAGAACCACAAACGCGATTAACTGTTGACCGACCATGTTGATCATGAATAAAAGGTTTTGCCAAGTTCGCTGAAAACAACATTTTACAAAGTCAATAAGATATGTTTAAGAGAGAGTATACCAGCCGATTCAGTACGGGCGACACAAGTTTTTTACACTTCCAAATGTTTTGAGTCAAAAAGTTAGGTACTCATATGAAAGGTCTCGAACCGCGACGATTTTGTCTGAAGCCTTCGGATTCTGGAGATATGGCTTCTGAAACCATTTCGGTTCAAACCGATGTAGCTTCTATCAGGAGATAGTTAGAAGGCTGAAATTTTGGCTCCCAGAGTAATTTAGGATGGGGAACAATACTACGTACTCAGAATTTTGTCAAAATGTCGAAAATTATCGATTTTGAAATTCAGCCTATAAAAAAACCTTCATAACTTTTTTCTGTAGCTACCAGGGATGATAAGATTAGTGCCATTCGACTGCTTGGCGTTTTTTACATCGGGTACACTTATTTAATCTGCAAAAATGTCGGGGCGAAAAGAACGGCAGATATTCGCACTCAAAACAAGACGTGTGTGCTGGGGGTCAGCGAGTGCGCTGACAAAGCAGCGAGCGCGTGGCAGCGGGCAGCACGCAGCCCAAACTTTTTTTGCACCAGCTCAGTTGTCATCGCGCGCGTGCAAACATCGACCGTTCTTTTCGCCCCGACATTTTTGCAGATTAAATAAGTGTACCCGATGTAAAAAACGCCAAGCAGTCGAATGGCATTAATCTTAGCATCCCTGGTAGCTACAGAAAAAAGTTATGAAGGTTTTTTTATAGGCTGAATTCCAAAATCAATAATTTTCAACATTTTGACTAAATTCTGAGTACGCAGTATTGTTCCCCATCCTAAATTACTTCGGGAGCCAAAATTTCAGCCTTCTAACTATCTCCTGATAGAAGCTACATCGGTTTGAACCGAAATGGTTTCAGAAGCCATATCTCCAGAATCCGAAGGCTTCAGACAAAATCGTCGCGGTTCGAGACCTTTCATATGAGTACCTAACTTTTTGACTCAAAACATTTGAAAGTGTAAAAAACTTGTGTCGCGCTCTTCCCCTTGGTCCGATTTCGGCTGGTATACTCTCTCTTAACGTACAGCAACAAAAAGACAGAAATTACTAGTATCCCGGTCCTTCCAGAACGGTAAACTTTTAACTTTGGCTTCTTCTGGTGTTCCACCAATAAAACGAGTAGATAAAGTTAACGGCATGCCACAGACAATGCTGTCGAGTGTCACTAGAGCGAACATTATGGTTGGGTACCAGAATGGTACTCGTTTTTTCCTGGAATTTGCGTAAATTGCGTGTTTTTATCTTCGCTTTTTGAAAAACACCTTACTTTACAATGATAATATACCGATAAATAGCCTGAATCGGAATACTCCAAAAGTTTATGTTGGTAATACCACCAAATATCATTGAATGTGCACAATAAACGTATTTGTTTAAAGATGACCCCGGTGCTTCGAAAATGTCGCCATTTGCGGACTCAATTCTCTGAATATTTGTCACTATTCACCTTTATACCTAGTTTTGGAAGCAAAACTTACAATCTGAGAAAACGTCACAACCCCAGACGTAATCATGTCAACAATAACAGTCTGAATTATAATATTAGCAAAGGCTTTCATAGTTTTTTCAGTGTGGTTCCAGACCAAGTACAGTAACAGCGAGTTGAGGCACATGCTGCAAACAAATGCAACATAATACATGGCTTCATAGAAGAACAGTAGATCTGGCATTTTGTGTTTTGGTTGTACCGAGTGTGAATGTTTCAAAAATGCAATGTGTTCAATGGTACATCTTCGTTTTATAGCGGGTCTACATAAACGCCTCTCCGTTTGTTTTTTTGTGTTGCAAGTACAAAAGGAACGTCACTGTTGCTTTTAAATAAATATTATTCTTGTCACGTAGAGGCCATGTAGCGCAATGAATGGAGATTTTTGAGATTACATATAAGATAGGTAAGTCTTTGGAATATGAGTGGACAAAGGGAGATGTCGTAGGACGGTGGACTCGATTTGACGACATTCATGCGTCAGGGAGACAGATTTGGGGGTAGTATTCGGTAGAGGTGGGGAAAACATGAATTCGCTAGAACAGCTAATATCAAATGGTATACTGTATTCAATTTTTATTCATTCAAACAGTAGAATAACGTAAAATTGTCGAACAAAACAAAAGTATCAAATTATAAAACCAAAATTGATGAAAGTTCCGTTGACCTGCATTAAATAAGTACCATTCGCAATGACTTCAAACTACCATCTCCCAATCATCACCAATTTCCATTTCAGCGGCAAGGTTACTCGTGTATTCGGCTTCAACCCGGCTAAAATACAGATATGAATAAACCGATCAAAAAGTGTATCCAAAAGGTTAAACTGACTTCATTCTTTGATAGGCCAGACCAGCTTTACGTGTAAGGCAAGAAAGCTTTTCAAACTGGCTATCGCAGGTAATACCGGTAAGATTGTTGAGCTTCTCCGTCGAAGTTTTCAGCTGATAAAGTTGTGTGCACCTTCAACAAAGCAATTTTAAACTAAAAAACGTTTCTCTTCAAAATAACTTACAACTCCTCCATTATCGCTTTACGCACTTTAAAGAATTCTAACTCAAAGGGATCTTTTAAGTCTGATGCTGCAATGCTTAAAGTGTGGTCGACAAAATCTCCAGAACTTATGAGATTTTTCATTAAATCACTATTTCTTGGATCCGCAATTTTTACAACCTCAAATGTTTCTGTGGGTATTTCCGGTTCTTGGGATGCATCCAAAACTGAGCTTTCCGCCGTATGCTAAAAAAACCGCAAAGTTAAGAAGCAAATGAAAACTAAAACAAACCTCTGTCGAATTTTCCTCGACTTTTTTGGGTTTAACTTCCGTAGTTAAACATTCTATGATCTTTCCAATCACATACATGGTCAGGAAAATAATGTATGCCACACCTAGTATTTGTTTAAAAATAAAGGCAAAAAAGTTGAAATAAGTCATGAATTCCATGTTTGGCAAAATAGACAAAACCGAAAGGACGCTAAAGAGAAAACGGGTTTTGGCTCAAGAAATAAGCCAAACTGGTTCAATCAATGGCACAGCAGCTGCCGTGGGTCGGAGTTTTCGGCCCGCGGGGGTGTTCCTGCTGTTCATTCTCGCATTTCTGGACATCTGTCTCATGGCTCAAGCGCGCAGCCGAGTTGAGCAGCTGCCGTTGGGATCGGAATATGGCTCTTGCAATGGGCATGGCGACGAAAGAGGTCAAGCGGGGATCTTGTACATACCACGCTACACAAGATGCTTTTTTGTAACCTTTTATGTCATTGCATGTTCTTACATTAGTTTATTAAAATTATATAAAAATACAATAAACTATACTGTTCACAAAAATCTGTACTATGCAAAAGGCTGTTTTTTGAAACAATGGAAAAACTCCCCTTTTATCTAATGACAGATGCATTCAACAAAAAACGACACTCAATGCAAGAAAGCTTTAAATCGATTATTATACGATCAACTTCTTATCAGTACAAAGTAGAAATAGGTGTTCTTAATGTACGCCTTTTCATTACAAAATAAACAAAGACGTTGGATCCAAACTTAAAAATTATTCACTCTTATTCTTTTTTGTTCAACAGATCAGTTGTACGTTTCGTTGTCGTAATTACCAATCACCACGATTTACCATGGTAAACAGTTGTTCTTTTTCACTTTTTTGATGTTGTTGTATTTCAGTCATTCGAATTCGAAGACACGGAAACGTTGTCAATCGAAGCGGAATGCTTGAATTTTTTTGAGACAAAGCAGTGCATTTTATCTGCTCGAAGGGTAGTTCCGCGTTGTAGAAACTTATATTGGTGGATACAATGCTATCCTAATGGAGAGACAGACGAACACAAACAACATGTTGCTGTATTTGTTCGTACCTCGACCGGTGGCTTCGAACTGACCGAAATAGTAACAGTTCTGAGATCAGATGTGAAACGTAACTTGTTTGCTATAAAAACACGCCACTGTATTTATTAAATTATAGATCAAAGTACAAAGTTTTGTCAAAACCGGCTTCTGGTGGATGGACAAAATGCATCAGTCATGAGAAACTTCGGCTTGCTGACACCATAAAAGACGGAGTATTCGTCATAAAATGTGATGTGACTTTTAAAATTCCAAATGATACGATAGAGAACTTAAAAAAGGTAAGCTTGTAATTTTTTTTTTTAATTCAATGTTTATTTCAGTATGAGTCTTTTGAAGACAAATGTATCATTAAATTTGATCGCAAGCTGGTTTGGACACTTAAACCTGGTCAAAAAATTAGTGAAGAAAAACGAACTGTAAATGGTATTACGTGGTGGAATACCTACTATCCATGTAGTAAAACGGAAAACCACAAAGGATACGTCAGCATATTTTTGCACATTTCTGGAGGCCCAGTAGCGGTAAATCGTTGTTATACCATAACAATCAATGGTGTCTCTGTTAAATGTTAGTACATGCTTTTTCGATTAGTAGTAAAAACAGTTGGTTAACATTGCAGACTCACGCCAACGTGAATATAAAGAAACTGAAAAGAGCGGCTGGACTCAATGCTACTCCCACAAGCAATGCCAACTTGCTGACCACAAAAACGACATCATTGAGATTGTGTGCAAAGTCATTTTTACCAGACCGAGACTAGCGACCTTGCCAATTGATGTGCAAAGTACACCGCCCGAAAACGTTGAAGCAGCATTGAAGAAACAGTCCGTCAAAGATTCAATCACAGCTACATTGTTCGAATACCAGCTTGACCACAACGACGTCGGCGACTTTGACAGTACTTCAAAAACACTTGTCAACGGGTCGGAAAAACACGAATGGCGCCTTTTGTACTACCCAGTTGGTGATAATCCTCGATCAAAAGAACACATTAGCTTGTTCTTAGAAGTCTCTACGACCGAAACTAAGACGGTCACATTGAGTGGTGTGATCAGAATTCTCGGAACAACATTTGAAAGTCCGTTTTACATTTACATTCGCCATTCAAGTTGTTCGTTCATACGTTCAATTGCAGAAAAATTCAACATGATCGTGGAATTCGACAGTATCTCCTCATTCCCGAAGCTAATCTCGCATGAAGACCTTCGACAAATCGGAGGTATCATTGACGAAAAGGTGACAATCGTTTGCGAAGGCACTTTCAACACTTTTAACGACTTGCAGTTAAATTAGTGGAACTCATCACTTTTACAACATTGTAATAACAAAATAAGAATAATATTTCACTTTATTAAACTTCAATTTCACTACTCGCCCAAGACTCCATAAAACACAGAATCTCAAAGGCGCTTATATGCAGTTTACAGATTTTAGCGTGGCCAATCTCCACTTTCTAAGGGGCAACATTGGGACATAGATCAGACAGACTCCTCTTGAACACATGAGAGTAAAAAGAAAAGTGTCAATCGACCAGCACAGATTTAGAAATACAATTAAAAAACAGAATGATAAGTTATGGTAGCTTGCAATGAGTGCATGTTGAACAGGAATACAATTGAATTCACCAAAACACAGATCAGAAAAGCACATTGGGGGGAAGGAGCAGAGAATGCCTGCGTTAAGAAAGGAGGAAGGAAACAAAGAGAATACTCGTACTGCTATTCAACCAAGTTCGGACATAGGAAGGGCCTTGGAGGCCGTTGCGAGGACATCGAGACGATTGGATCGAACAACGCTGGGCCGCGATGCGACGAAACACTGTCTTAACTCCGCGCCTGAAACAGAAGCATTTCATTATTACAATGGTTGCATGGTGAAGTGGACGACGACACAGATGATAGCAAAACAGACGAGAAACCGTAATAGACAAAGAATAACTGACTGATTGGGGGCAGTGGAAACCAAGCTCATAGATGTGCAACGACAGAAAACCGAGGAAGGGGGAAAAGCAGGTTTTAAGGGACAGGAAACTAGTGCACAAGCTCCCATTCATCGCTATCGGCAGCAGCTGAGGCGGCGGCGACGCTGCCGGAGGGCGCCGCAGATCGGTGCTTGGACTGCTTCTAAAAAACCGACGGACCAATGATGCCATCACGTCAAAGTGGGGGGTGTAAATCACTCGAAATAGGAAAGCATCAGGAAAAAACATGAAGCTAAACTTCGCTGCGAATCAGAATCTGTGAAATCAACAAACCTGGAGAGCGGCCAATTTCTTCTCCTGCTCGTGCTTGTACTCGTGGTAGGCTCCTTCTATGGCTTCGATGTGTTTGGCGACGTTCGCCAATCGGTCCTCGTAATCAGCGACCTTCTCCTTGAGCTGTTCGACTTCCTCGGAATCGGCGGAAGACGTGGTCGGTTTGGCGGCCTCGGGCGCGGGGCTGGCTTCCTTCGGCTTGGCGGTAGCCTTCTTGACGGCACCGGCCACGGATTGGATCCACTTTTGGAGGCCATCAACGGAAGAGGGCACATTCGGGTTGGTCTTGACGCCGGCGGAGGACAGCGCCTCACCGAGGGTGTCGACTACCGTCTTCAGGGTGGTGGCGTTAGCCGCAGTGGCATCGGCTTCGATCTGCTTGGCCTTGGCTTCGGCGTCACGAACGGCAGCGGCGAGCTTGACGTTGGTTTCGGCGAGTTCCTGAAAAGCATAATGCTTTTAATTTATCATAGAAAAAGCCATCAAACTTACATTCTTATTAGCCTTCAACGCGACAATTTCCTGTTCAATGGCAGGCGTCTGTGCAGAGCTTTCCTTCTGGGCAGCTTCCAACTCGACAATCTTCTTTTGCGCGGCTTCTAACTCCTTCTCCAGCTTTTCAATCTGTTCCTTCGTCGCGGAATCCTCGGCCGGTGGCGCGGAAGTCACTGGGGCGACGGTTTCGACCTTCTCAAACTGTTCGACGCGCTCGCGCTCTTCGCGGAGTTGCTGCTTGAGGTCACTGAAACGGTTCCAAGTTAAATCAGACTCAAAATAATAGAATCAAAACGAACTTCTTTTCACGCTCCATCGACTTCACCTCGTTCTGCAGCTCGTAAATCGTGCTTTTCGAATCCTGAACGTATTTGTCGCTCTCGGCAAGCTTCTTGGCAAGGACATCACAGCGGGCGGACAGGACGAGTTCGGCTTCTTTGCTGGTGGCGAGGGCCTTCTTCACCTCCTCGACTTCAGCCAAATGTTCACGGCTATCATTGTAGGCCTTGCGGAGCTCGTGGTTCAACTTGGTGATGGCGCCATCCTTGTTCGCGTTCTGGTTCTTCAAGTCCTCGATCTCGGCAAGATGCAATTTGCGTTCTTCGACGAAGCTGTTGTTGGCCTGGGTGAGGTTCTCCTTCTCGATGAAACCGGATTGAAGGGCGTCAAGTTCGAAGGTCAGGGTTTCAAGCTCGGCACTGCTTTGGGCGGAATCTTGCTTCTCAGCGGCTAGTTCAGCCTTGAGGTCGGCAATCTGTTGAGCATTGGTTTCTCTGGCGGCCTCAGCGGCGTCGACGCGCTTCTGCAACTCGGCGACCTTCTCATTGACAGATTCACTGATGGCGGGAGTCTGCTTGGCGGCGGCGAGCTCGGCTTGAAGCTTCTGGACTTGAGCCTTGGACGCGGCGGCGGCTTGGAGGGAAGCTTCGAGTTCGGCAATCTTAGCCTTGAGCTTAGCGACTTCTTCCTTGTTGTCGGCCTTGGCGAGAGCGGCACGGAGAGAGGTTTCGGACTGAAAAGGACAGAAGTGAGATTTTTCAAAGCCAAAAATAAACACCAACCTGTTCAAGCTGCTTCTTCAAAGCGTCAGCCTTGGCCTTCTCATCCGAAACAGCCTTCTGGAGCTTGTGCAAGTCGTGGATGCCGTTGCGAGCGGTGACCAGCTCATTCTTGATCTTCGCCAAATCGCTATCCTTAGCCAGAATCGTCTTATCCGACTCCTTCAACTTGCTTTGAAGCTTGAAAACTTGTTCCTGGACACCGTGGAATTCATACTTGTCGGCATTGGCTCGTCCGATGAACTGGGTGATGAAGTTCAGGTACTCAGGCTCCAAGTCGCTCAAATTAGCCACACGATGGATGAACTTGTCCTCATCGATGTCGGTGACATCCTCGCGCTGGGCAGCTGAAATATTTTTAGATTTTAATTGGCTTGTTTTATGGGCAATCAATCAAATTGAATCAACACCCAAACATGTCTGTCTGGCAAGGTTTTCGCACTTCTGCGACCGCAATCAATCAAAAACTTTCAAGTTAATTTGCGTCGCGCTAATCCGTATCAACTTCTCGCGGGTCTTTTTGAAAGGTGTTAGAAACAGCCTTGAGCGTTTGCGTCTGGCAATGTGAACGAAAAAACTTCGACAAGATGCGCAGGAATTAAAAAAAACAGCAATGACCTTGAAAGGACGGATCGCTAAATGAAGGGCGTCATGGTAGGCTATAGAATGGAATGTGTTCATTGCCGTCGGAGGGGGCAGTGTACGAAAGCGCACGGAAGTTCCAGATCAAGATGGAAAATACTCACCTCGCTTGGTACGGGTCTTCTCCTTCTTCGGGGGAGCGGATTGCTGCTTGGTAGCTTCTTCAATGACGACATGGATGGGCTCGGAGATAGATTCGTGGACGGGTTCGGGAGAGGGGGTGGGTTCGACTGGCTGAAAAAGTCAAATAGTACAAAACTATCAGTAAAAATGAGTCACAAACCTCAGGCGTGGGCTTCTTAGCAGGCTTAGACTTCTTATTCTGCTTCTTCTTGTTAGTCACCGTCGGCGCAACAGCCTCAGCGGAAGTAGACGGCTTCGAGCTGCCATCAGATTCCTCGTGACTGGCGTTATGCTCAGCCTGGGTCGACACGGATTCCGGTTCGGGTTCGCTGGATTCGGCGGCGGTGTTGGGGTGGGCAGCTGGCTCGTCTTTGCCGTCCTTTGGCTTTTTCTGGAAAAAACGCAAAACGTAAACAACCAAAAAATGTTAAAAGCTCAAAACTAACCGCTCTTTTGCTCTTCTTAGCCTTTGCTGCAATTTGCTTCTTCTCTTTCTTGGCATTGGGATCCAGAGAGGCTAGTAGTTGAAGCTTCTCGGCGGAATATACCTGCAGAAGGAAAAATTATATATAAAAACCCTTAAAAATGAAGAAAAACAAACTCACATCTTCAAATTTAGTAGACTTGACGGAAACCGAGAAAATGTAAGCGCAAAAAGCGGTAAAGGTGACGCCACAGACCAAAAGGATCACCCAGAAGAAGCGGTCGATTAGGGCTACGACCTCTGACATGTTGCTGTGGGTGGACGGAGGTCGCAAATGTGTCCTGGCTTTCGAGGATCGACGCACTGGAAAGACAGGTTTAGAGGAAGGTTTGGAGGGCAAGGGTTAAAAACACGTGGCTCGGATGAACGACAACGTTTCGTAGGGGTGAAAAAACTTCGACGACGATCGATAGGAAGGGGGAAGGAAACGAACGGAAGTGGGGTCGGTCCGCCTTTCATCGAGGTCGGGGATGGGGACATTGGAATGTTGGGGGTGATAGCCTGGGGCGATGGAGTGGGATGGTTTCCAAAAAAAGTAAAGTACAGTACAGTAGGTGACGGATCGGGGGAGGTGGGAAGGGTTGGTGACGCTGTTCGAGAACAAATGAACGAATGAAACTGACACGTGGAGTGGGTTGAACTGTTTTTTGGGGGGCATGGATGACAATTGGGTTTGATAGCGTTGATGGAAATGCTTACCGCCAGCCGGGGGTTCACGCGTAAAGGTCAAGAAGGGGGAGGACAGGATCAATGGGGAAGGAAGCAATGTACAATAGCATTGCCCGAGGGGAGGCGAGGGTAAGCAAGACGGAGGCTCTTGAACGGGGTCGAATGTCGTCTCTCGCGTTCGAGCAGTCTCTGCGACGGCGGCCAGTCGGCGCGACCGACCGACCGAAACGACTCACGCCGCGAAAAAACAACAAGAGCGAACGTTTTCTTTCTTCCTTCCTTTCTCCGCAGTTTTTTTCATTCGCTGTCGGCTCGGCGCATCTCGCAACATTCCGCAGCCTCTTCCCTTCCCGCCAGCGGCACACTTCCGGTGTCACGTCCGTAAAGTGTCGCTCGCATCGCCCCGCGGGTATAAAGACAGTTTTTCAATCCGATCTGATCGCGGCGGACGGATCGAACGAGAAAACCTTTTTTCGCCAATCAGTTCAATCCAGTTTATATATCCCAAAATCATCAAAACCCCTCCGACCCCAGATCAATCCATGACACCCGCCGCTCCCCCTATCCCTCCCAATCTAATGTGAATCCATTCAACGAACTACCCCAACCACGTACAGCCATTTTTTACATTCCAATCGACTGTCCTGTCACCAACCCTCCCTCCCCCAGACACCGGTCGGGCGACGTTTGCATCAGCTTAAAGTCCATCTGCATCCAATGTAAAAAAGTGAAATGCGAACCTCCGCCGACCGACGTTCGATTGACGTTTGTTAAATCTGGGCTTCTTTGCAACATCATTAAAATACAGGGACGTGAAACATTGAAACGGTGACACAACGTGGCAAATGTTTGTGTGCAATGTGCGCCGATAAAAATAATCACAAACATTTGCCCCGTCTGGCGGAAGCGTCGCCGATGATTAGCGGAAGCGCTCCTCCGAGATAGTGTTATCAATGTTACTGTCTGCGGAGATGACAACCCGTAAAGCATGGAAATGTCGTCTGTCGGCGCCGGTGAGTGATCGTGAAATTTTATTGGGAGTTCCCATGCAGTTTTGGCTCTTTATTGACAAGCATTAGACGGGGAGAGGCGTTCCGATGGAAAAAAATGAGGAATGAATGTGATTTTGCAAAATCGGTGTCCACGCGATGGTACGATGATTGTATTTATGTACATTTTTTGCAAGATGAATGTTTGAAGGAAAAAAGGGGCCCGTATACATTGAGTGAGTGGAAATCACAGAATAATAATTATAGTTAAAGCATGTAAAAATACAAAACCAGTAAATTGAGATGAAAATAGGGGGTTTGCCGTCGTGACTTCTGACCTAGTTTGCGAGGGAACTGTCAAAATGAAAAAACAGATACCAAGATTACATTTAACTTCATCAGTTTCCTGTAATCTCGGCATCTGTTTCTTTATTTTGACTGTTCCTTCGCCAGCCGGGTTGGAATTTACAACGGCAAACCCAACTCCCTATGTTAATACAGTTACTAATAATATTATGAATCACGTAACGGTGACCTGAAGTTGCGGATTCAATCCAGTACACGTGTCGTGTCGAGATCGACTGCTCGGCGTTGATAAAACTCGCAACGTTATCAGTTTTGAGTTAGGATTCTTCCCGCAGAATAATGCCCGCACTTCATTCAACGTATCAATGACGAGATTCCGTGAATAGCTACTACACAGTAGTAGGATGTATGCTCCCGCGGTTGAATAGAGTATCGTGAGGCTGTCCCAAACAGCATAGAATACGTTTGGTGAGATGCATTTTGAACATACCTGAAACGCATCACTTTTTATAAAAACATGATATATAACTTGATTTATTCGTTTCCCTCTTCCCCAATCAGTTTCATTCCACTCAATACCCCCTCTCACCCGAACAATAGGCTGACTTGATTCTTTCACGCCCCCGGTCAACGTTCTCGCTTTCGTCATAACCACCAGTTTGAATTGAATGCATAAAAAACGAAACCGAAGCCGCTTATAACGCGAACAGCATTCAGAAAAGTTGCGTAACAAAGCCTTATGCACCCACACAAAAGCTGGTTGCCCCAGGTGAGGGTGGCCAGACCATCACCGTTACATGTTTTGTAGTCTGCTTCAGAGAATTTTTCACGTTTGTAAAAAACACACATACCGTAAAGATCACAGCCATGAAGATAGTAAAGCAAATTTCAATAGTACACACGCAAGATGCCATCTTGAAAAGTTGTTGATTGATAGTCTTTCGTTGTTGGGATACTGTAGAACCCGGGGAGAAGAGTGTGTCTGTTGAGGGTTTCTACAAAAGAAAAGTTTCATTATTGTTAAGATCACGCAACAATGAAATGTAATTCTCTTTTTTCTGCTACAATTGAGAATCATCTTACATGTATTCGAATGCTGTGAGTAGAGTACTGGAACACGTAGATCATGTACAAATAGCAGAGAATGAGTAGAAAACAAAATACGAATTGAACTCCGAAACCGACGCCAAAGACGAGGAACTTCGCACTTTCGAGTTTGAAGACTAGTTTGAGGGCCTGAATCATGTGAGTTAGGTTAGTTAGTCGTCATCGAGAAGTGTGATGACTACAAAAGGCAAATGTTGTGACGCACCTGTGGCTCCTGGGCAACAATGACGTCACTGTAGTTAATCTTGGCCGAAGTGGCGTATGCTTCGTTGATTTTCCATTGCATTTCTTGTCGGTCGACGACAATGGCAATGGGTAAGCCCGCGAAGATCTGTAGGATGACACAGATGATAATTATGCCGCGGGTCCATATCTGAAAGGGGTTGAAGTTGGTTAGAAACAGTTTGTGGGAAAGTTTACGTGGGAAAGTTGAAAAATTAGTTGCAAAAGTGGTACTTTGATTGTACCCTCGACATTTTCACATGACCAAATTGAAAGATTAAGCATAGTAAAAGTTTTTTGTAGGTACATTACGAAAAAGTTCGTGTAAGATCTATTTGTATGCTTTGAATAGTAACATTGTACTATTCCAATGTGACTCGATAAAAAGCGCCACTTACTCTTTCATAGTCCAGGGGATACAGTATGGCTGAACATCTATTCACAGCGATAAGAAGGCACGTGAAGCCTTGACTCATGCGGCACCATAGGGTTAGCATGAGCAGCAGTTTGCCTTAAAATGACGACATCAGTTTTTGGTTTGAAAATTGGTAAAAAGACATACCAAACCCATTTCCCGCCTCGACATACCAATCAACACCCAGCCCCCAGGCCGGGAACATAATCCCCAGTGCTTGGACGGCTACAGATACCACATCCAGGCATGTATTTACAACAAAAAACAAAAAGAAACTTTTGTTTAACTTAAACGATCTAAACCGCCTCAAAATAGATATCAATACAAGTATTTGGACTGGAAAAGTGCCAACAGCGAAGGCAAACACCGAGTACTCGAACAATCGACTCGGCTCCACCATCGTGCCTTGGGCAATATCGGCGAAAATAGGGGCTGAACCAAACCCGTTCGTTGATTTGTCGTTTTGAAAAGGCTGAAATTTTAAATTTAGCCAATATTGATGTGAGATTTGAAATGATCAGGTAACACGATTGGGTACACGTACACTTGAAAGTTAGAGTTGGAAAAAAAACGTGAAAGCAGATAGGCTGTAAGCAATATTCCGTCAGGCAGGATGGAACTCCGGAAGATTAGCCCCTGCGCATCTCCACGGGTTTAGGAATGCGCATGCGGGAAGGCGGTTTGGTGGGGACAACGTTTTGAGGGGTACATCGTCATTCGGGCGTTAACTGTCGGCAAACAAGCCGCACGCGAGCTAGGTAAAGCATCAAAGCTGCAGGCAGGATGAGATCGCGCAGGGTCAGGGGTCACGTCACAAAGGAAAGTTCAAGTTGTCTTTTTGCTGTTTTTTATCGTACAATCTCAAAAACCTCAATCACAACGGCTTCCATTGAGATCGCAGTTTGCAAACTATGTTGTACTTTTAAAACTTTGAAGAGCCGTTCGACGTTTTACTATTGGTTTAAGTGGGATTTAACACGTGGCAACGCGGACGGGTTGAAACTATATCGGCCGTGAAGTGAAAAAATCTATTCCGTTGTGGAAAAAGTGAACCTGATGGTTGTAGTTTCCGTTAGGTGGGTTGGCTACCCGCAAGCTTCGACGGTTTCGGCTTTCGACATCCACAGTCTCCCGTGAGGATTGCCTTTCTTGAACGGGGGCCCCATTCGGGACAAAAAGGTGTGCTTGGAAGGGAGTTTCGGCGGTGGTCGTGGCACACGTGGACAGGGAAACTCCCACGGCATTGCCGAGGGCGACCGGTGCTTGCAAACCTTTGACGGAACGTTTGAGGAGGTAATTTGGTAATGATGGAGGCGGTAAAAGGTGAGTTTTGTTGGTTTTCGAGGGGTTAGTGTTGACAGGAATTGGAAGATGGGTTAAAGTGACGTGGCTACAGTAGGCACAAAGAACAACTTTTTTGGTTTTGACCTTGTGAATGGCTACAAAATGGGGAATACTTGATGTCAGGTCGATTTTGGGGATTGAGGCCAAAATTTCAAGGATCAAATCTGACTTACCACCCCCAAATACCCTCAAAAAACACTTCAAACAACCAAAAACGCCTGGCTACATTGTCAACGATACCAATTTACACCCCTACCCACCTAAAAAGTCACCTGAGGGCGTCTATTCTTCCGGATCGTCTCCAATTTCGCGTCTACAGCCCACCATCTTCGGATACTCCCCAATTTCATCAATGATGTCCAAAAAAGAAAAAAACACACTACAAGCGACTCCACCCAAATGTTAATCACAGTTTTGCCCTCCTCGTGTCGTCTGCCCTCAGGCGTTTTCAATCCTTGTCTACTTTTGGTATGTTTGGCGACTAATCAAACAAATAGGTGGCCAAATGCAGATTTCATTCTCTACGTTGTAATATTTGTGCTCTGCTTCCATTCCAACCCAACTGGGTGGCAAATAGCCTCAGGGCAAAGGACATTGTTTGATGACGCGAGAATGAGGTTATCTCGAGGACCTTCCGTGCGGCAGTACAAAGATAGATACATTATTTTTATTGGCATTGAGAGGGGCAAGCGACACGCGATGCAACAAAATTGGCGTCGAGACAGGGGTTATTTAGTTAAAGGGCACAAAAAAACAGCTACAAAAACTGACAATGGAAACATTTGTGACATTCGTCAGACGAAGCCAAGCCGAGGATATCCAATAAACCCGAACAATCCCCCGAATTCTAGTCTATTCAATGGGTAAATCCACGCATGACAATGTGGTCACAGTAGTTTGTGAATCTGCTGAGAAAGTGGTACTTTCCTTCCTTCCGGGCCAAGGATGACTGCCACCGTCGGTCGGCGCCGGCCGACGTATTGTGTCAAGTTGAACGGACTCAACCAAGTCCGTTCGTGGTGGAGTCAAAAAAAGAATCATTGAATATGTGAATGATTTAAAAATTCAAAGTTTTAGAAAAAGGGTGAAAGAAGACGAGGAAGACACGCGATGGCGGCGTCCACGGACCGAACACAAAAGGAGTACTTGGCCATTGTTTTTTTCGCTTTTTAAATGTGTTTCTATGCAGTAGTTAGAAAGGGTAGGGCTGGAAATACTGGCAGGGAAAACAAGATTGTTGATTTTGATAGGTTGCGCGAATTCAATGGGTGTTGTTTCCGATGGGTTTTCAAGGGGATAATTGGCGTTGAAGAGGTTTTTTGGGTACAAGAAAACGTCTTTAAAGTTTTGTAGGGACGAATCGAGCATTGCCTTATGGTTAGTTTTGTAGTTTGAATTATGTGAGCCTCAAAAAGGCGTTTTTACTTCCGTAAAGTCAAATTTCGACGTGTAGTCTTAAAACCGACGTGGGTGGTCCCAATTATCGACACAGTTACAGTACACCTATTTATTTTAAAAGTCGAAAATCAATATAATAAGATTAGTTTCCAGTCATAAAATTTTTCAAAGTTGATCACAATCCTTAATGACCAACGGCACCGCTGGGTTCCCCGTGTTGGTACCGTAGTACCACTGGATGTAATCCAGGACATCCATGCCGTCCTCAACGTGTCCGAAGCATACTCCATCTTCAAGTTTTTCTGGATCTTTAGTTAAGATGAAGAAATGCGAGTCAAATCGATTGCTTTTGTGGCTTTGGTTTAGCATGCACACACTTCCGCGTCTGAAACCGCAGTTTCACACTGACATCAAAGTCAAAAGTTGAAAAGTTGCCATTTGACTCACCTCGGTTTCAACGTTTCCTGACAATCAACAAAATTCATCCCCACCACAGCGGATTGGCCACCATGCCCATTGTGATGGACAATGTCGCCGCCCATGATTATGCCCTCCTTCGGTTGGACCGTGTGTATCGGCGAAAACTTGTAGTGAAGACGTTGCGTCCGGACCTTCCGTTCTCCCGTACACAGTTGACGGAAATTTTCACTCAACAATGGGTGGGTATCTGCTGAGAGGCGAATTGTGATGCGGCCGAGGTCGTCACCGGCTGCTGTTGCGAAGTCTAGGTAGACTCGGGGGTTCATCCGGTGATACGGTATTGGGTCGCCATTCTGAAATGGCTATCTATTTGAAAACTTTCGAAGCACAATGTCAAAACAAACCTCATCAGAAGGATGACAAAGATACTCCGGTACGCCAAGCACAAGCCCCATCGCTAACCACAGACAGTCCGAATTTCGGGAAGTGGCGGTCAATGGATCCCTTTTCCCACTCTGATAACCTCCACAGTTATGCAAATCACAAAAACATCAACAAACAAAACTCATATTTATTTTACTTTTTGAAAATTTAATTAAACTTCAGAAAAACAATTCACTCAATCGAAGCCTGGAAAGCACGCCATTGCGCACAATTGCGCAGGTTCGGATTGTCTGCTAAAGCGGCGTGCATGATTTCAAATGGGTGTGGGCATTTGGGCAGAGGGGTCCTGTTTGGCAGTTTGAATCGATCGAAATATCGGTTTCTGAAATGTTAACTTTTGTTATGTGACCTTTGTCATCAAGGATAACAAACCTTAAAATCTGTATCACTAAAAACCTCAAACTTGTGTTCAATCTTTTCTGAATCAAATAAACATAAACAACAGCCAGTGGCGCAGCACTCAGCAACCTTTCGATGTATTCAGCGTCGAAAACGTATTCAAAAACGTCTCGATATTCATTGGCCAGAGCAAACATCTTGACAAAGGCAGCAGTTTGGGGGTCATTGATAACCTTTCGGGCTTCATTTGGGACTTTTAATCGCTCGTTTTTTGTCCAGTAACATCCTAGCTGTTCAAGTTCAGCGGTGGCCGAATCACTGTAAACCACTTTCTTAACCGAGAATTAATCAACTTTTACCTACATCAAGTTATCTAATGCCTGAGCCGCATCACCGATATACATTCTGTGAAATTGCAACTCGGCATGACTCAGTAGTAGTTTTGGAAGTTCGGGATAGTGTCTGAAACCGCTAATTGATTGACTTTGCTATAAAAACGTAAAACCAACTCTTTAAACTGATCAAAAATAAACTGGTTTAACAACTTCCTTGTCGCAATGTAGTCTGTGATCGTCATTTCGGGGTTCTGTTCCTCAAACTCCGCCTTCGGATCGGGCTCTTTCGGGACGAACATCAAAATCTCCGAATCGGGATCATCAGTAGATTCGAACAAGCTTGGACCTGACTTTGTCGTTTTAACATTTGATTTGGTTGTGGTTGTTCTGCCACATGATGCGGTTGTCTTTTCGCGGGATTGGGACTGGATCGGGCGAGATTTTGACAGCTGCAGCTGCTTCTTCTGTTCGGAGGATACTGTAGTGATGAATGTGGATCTTGCAGATTTCTTTTTCGGTTTTTTGGTAAAACAACCGGCGAGGTACAAGATTACAATGATAACGACTCTAAAAAAATAATCCCTTAATGCCGCCTGCAAAAAAAAAAGAACATCGTAAGCAAACTTACGCAATAAAAATAAGAGAAAGAACTACAACTACGGCGATTACAATGGGATTAGAAAACTGAAATTGCTGTCTTTACAAAGTTAACGTAGCGTAAACTCACATTAAACTTTGTCAAATCAGTGTTTGGCATCCTATTTGGACTTTTGGGAAGAGAACTCGGTGCATTTAGGATCCAATGGAGAAAATATAAGTTCAACAACATTTGGCCCTACTTTATGTTAATTTTGCCCTTCTTTCCATTCTTTTTGTTGCATTTTTCATCAAACATTGCGTGCCACGTCCTCTAGAGATAATTCGATGTAGTATCTTCATTTATTATTACTATGTTGTAGCGTTTGTTTCATATTTCATCATTTACATATTTGAGTGAGCATTTTCTTCTAACATAACAGTTTCTTTCTTGCTTTTTTCAATAAAAGTACACATTTTTGCCAGTTACAAGTAACAAGTATTCATGGACGTTTGTCCATAGGTCACATTGGCATTGACAATCTGACCTGGACGACTATTGTCAGTGACAAGCTGATCGTCACGGCTACCGGCACTGACGAGATTATCGGACGACTTTTTCTCAATGGACGTTTCGATGGTGCAGGCTTGTTTGCAATTGAGGAATTTACGCATTTGCGTGCACAGTTTTGAGAAGTTATTGAGCGTTTGGGCACGGAATTGGGGATTACAGAAGAAGTAGATGAAAATCCGCAAAAAGCAGTTGATCACTGCGAGGATTGAGACGAGGTCGGCTGTGTAGGTGTAGAATTGGGTGCTGAAGGGGTTTACATTAATGAAAATTGGTTTATAGGATGAAAGATACTTACCTTGAGCCGTCTTCATTAAACATGAGCCGATTATCTTTGAACACATTTTCCATTACGGTAACGAACATACTGAAGCTGTTGCAGAACAAGTATGTGAAAACGATCAAAACCATGGTCCTGGTAGCGTAGCGGAGTTCAGTACGGTGTTTTTGGTTTGTGTTTATCGATTCTAAAAAGTTACCGTAATCCATGGTCCCACCGCGAAAACTAAATAACGCACCTTTTCGCAGTAATGTCGCAATCTGAGGCATTTCCGCAAAATATCCCAACCCAAACTTGCTGTAGATCTTCTTTTTCGTCAATGCGATAATGATCAAGTTCAGCGACAGCAAAAGTATGAACGGCACGATAATCTGCACAATACTATTGACATAGAAGTTGAACATTTGATAGTTTTCATACTCCATCAACAACGGCGCAAATGTGTAGTCTTCGAAACTGGGGCATTCCTTAAGGAAAACAATTTTGTAGTCGAAAAACGCTGGTAGCCTCAAAACGAAAATAACACAAAGCGTCAAAATCGAAAATGCGTAACGGCCAATTTCACTGAAAAAAATGTTTACATTATTTTGATGCCAGGAAAATTGGGATAACAACAACATACGTGCTCAGGAAGGAAAGGCGTCTAATGTTAGCGACGACGACGAAGCGTTCAATTGTGGCACAAACCATCATGTAAGTCGAGGCGCATTGGACTAAAGGGATAAACATTGTCAAAAACTGTCAAAATTTGTCAAAAAATGCTAATCCTTACCGACTCGGCTTGTCCCGTACAAAATTAAGACATAGCTATGCCACAGATGATGCAGCTTTTCGTCTGCGTAGTAAATAGCGATGGCATCAACGGTGAAAAATGGGATGTAGATGACGCAGATGAGGGAGTCGAAGATGGCCAGCAAAAACAGGTAAAATGTGGGTGTTTTCAAATGTTGTGTTCGTGAAAACGTCCGCTGAAAAAACAAACAAACTTAATTTTTGCACATTTCTTGCATAGATAATTTGCTATGACAACATTTTTCGACTTTGATTCCGTGAGTTTCCTCTTACAAGTCACCAAAGTTAGGGCAAACTCATTTACATGTGTGTCAGAGTTCCTTCATTAATTTTTGATACGTTGAAAAACTACATTACAAGATGAAAAAATGTTTTTGATTCCAAATTCCAAGGAAACCATGGAATCAAAAATGTTTGTGTTGCTTATGGGAAGTGATTCCGTGTTTTTTGTTAATGGAAACACATCCGAAAATGAGTGTTTCGTGCAAAACTGGGTCCCGTTTTTATGAAAGCATGGGGTTTCCATTCATGGAATTGCAGCAATTTGTGGTGGTAATCAATGTAATTCAAAGGGTAAGGGGGTTTTGAAGGTTCTGGAAAAGTGATAAAGGGCAATTTGGTGGTTTGTTGGCATTGTTTCGGGAAAGCGGGGGTCGTAAAGGTTGAAAAAGTAGTAAAAGTAGAACTTACGACAAGAATCAGGTTGAAGATGAGGCCACAGATGGCGATTGGAGTCCCACCGTAAGTGACTAGAGCGAATCTGGCATCATCGTAGCCCTCGTTTTTGGCACCACATTGGAAATCGTCCTCATTGATGGGGTCTGATGGGGGTGGTTCGGGGGTTGTGGTGGACATTTTCTGGAAATTATTTTTAAATACAACTCTACAAAAGATGAAAACTGTCACGATGGTCAAAAATGTTATAACTCTCAGGCTAAGTCCAATAAAAAGTATACAAAACCTCAAATTATCCACGTTGCGCGTCATGTCTCACCCCAATGAGCCACGCGCGCCACGGAAATAAACGCGGAAGCTCGCCACCCGGAAAAGCTGGAAGCCCTCCAATCGGTCTCGATGACCGTCCCCCCACCGCCAAGGTCCAAGTACACTTAACAAGCAGTAAAAAACGTAAAACCAACTGCAACAAGAAAGAAGACAAATATTATGTTTGTTCCGATTCCACACGAATGAGGAACCCTTTACCCGACCCAGGCCCTGCGGCGGTGGCGGTGGCGGTGGGCATGGCATTCACCAAAAACGGTAAATGTACTTAAAATAGAGTTATTCCAAATAATGCTGATGGGAAACCCGCAACCCAATAATTGCAATTGAAAAATGGCATTGTTTTGTGGTTACACAAATGTTCCGTCTGACGTCTTGGGATATTACATTTTCGAACACAATAATGGTGCAAACTACGGAACTGGAAAAGAATAATGGAAAAAGGAACTTAATAGTTAGCCAATTGTGGCTAGATTTCACACGGAATTGCATTATACTCTAAAGCTTTCCCATATTTAGGATTAAAAATTGAAAATATTGTTGTGATTTGATTAGGCTAAAAGGTCGAAAAATATATCTAAACGTCATTAGTTACTCATTTGGTGTACTTAGGGATAGTTAATTTTGATAAATACAAATATTTGTTGGCTATATGGAGTTAAATTTGTCGCTAAATGTTGGTTAAGCGCGTGTTTGGTCTATTTTGTGAACATGTCAATATAGAATGCGGGGTACTGTAGCCGCAGGCTATGAAAACGGGAAAACTCACTCATTGGAATTCGAAAGTACCGCTATTTAAGTAAACTTTTGGTTCAAAAGGGCGTGGCAAAACCGCGGGCTATCGTAGGCCCTATCAAAGACTAAAGTCAAAAATCTGCGCCCAAAAAGTGGCAAAGCCGATTTGATAAGGGTGAAGTGATGTGAAAATCCCATCCGACAAACAATTTCTAACTTAAACCCCGATGGGGGTAGCTGGAAAGGATTGATGGAAGGCATTGATGGCGTCAACGATAACCCGAAAAGCTGGTTTGGCATATTCGAAATTCTGGCTATAATGTGCAAAAGGGGAAGAGGGCGAATACGCAAGATATTCACGATGCCGTTATGCTTCTTCTCATCCCTAATCTTTAGCCCGTTCGGCCGGCAGTGGTCCTCCTCCCGCAACAAATTAGCCCTGCAGCTGGTGTCATCATCATCATCATCAATGGCCAATATCAACATCATTCTCATCAGCAGGCGTAGCAAAAGGCCTTCAAGGCCGGCATGATATCCCACGGATGAAAAGCTTTACCCCTAAGGCTTGCACGGTGCAATGTAAACCCGCCCGGTCCGTCTTTTGAGATGCATTCATTGCCAAACGCCTGCCTTTTTGGGGGCCCTAGACTGTCGCTATTCCCCCTGCGGGGCATGCATGCATGTATGAATGTGAATTCGAACACTGTGCAATGAACATTGTTTTGTCGTCTCGTCTTTACGTATGTATTCGGTCTTTTTTGGGTAGAAACTTGACGTGAGCTTTGCACCCGAGACAGAGATGAAACAGTTCACATTCACATTCACTGTCTTGAGCCTACTAGTCCCACCAGTAACCCCATTTTGGACAAAAATACCGCCCCCGGCACCGACGCCAGCATCCAATATGAGTATATGTTTTCTTTTCTCTCGTTTCAAATTAGCCTAAAGTCCTGGGGCACCGGCAAGTGTTTTGATGACACTAGCGGTCATAAACCAAGCGACACGTAATAAGTTTTGTCAATCAGAGATCGGTTCCGCGTTTGTCTAACTAGGCAATCATGGCAAAATAAGGTTATTAAAACTTGGAGAATTACAATTAAGCGAGTCCGCGATATGTGTAATAACGCCGCAGGGTCTCGTTGGGCTAAAAATATGCCAATGGCTGTGGGGGCGATAAGAAAACATACTTATTTCACGCTGATTTGCAAGACCTTATGACCTAACACCTTCGAAAAGACAAAACAATGGCCAATTATCAACACTGCGATCAAGTTACCTTCACACGGAAGTAGAAAGGTGATCTGATTGAGTCAAAATGAAAAATTATCTACTTCACACGTCCGATTCAAAGTATAATGGCTTAAGTTTAAGCAAGCTGTCAGTTGAGTCATTTGATATTCACATTGTTTGTGTAAGACCTGTGAGATGAACAGACGCGTTAACATCGGAACAATTGTTTTTGCATCAATGCCATTGGCATGCGTGATCCGACGTCTGGGACCAAAAACTATATTTGAAAAAGCCATTGAAAAGTGTGAACAAAAAAAGTTTACATCCGCCATGTCAGTCACGACAGCTGACGGCACAGCGAAAGACGGATGCGCCCCTCCCGAACTTCGATACATAATAAATCTGTCTTTTCAACAAAAGAAGACCTCACAGAAACTCAGGGCTACTTAGGTCGTGTCCTAGTTTATTTTATGTGTTCAAACAGGGGTGAAAAGATAACAAAGGCGCTGTCCAGCCAACAACATCGCCTCAGGGGTCCGGACGGATTTAATGAGATTTCGACGCGTAACTCAAAACCTTTTGAAAGTTTTTAAACCATGATTGTGTTTGGCGGCAGGTAGTTCAAACATGAAGCTTTTTGAAAAGTAGTATTTTGGCACGTATACAATGAATTGAAATGGAAATTGTTAAAAATTGGGACCATTCCAAATGATGCCAGCTGTGGATGGCAGTGAGATAGTGTCGTTTATATTTCTTTTCCTATTTATGTCTAGCCCAGACGGAACAGATCTCACTTTACTATGTTTTGAAGCAGTTAAAGTTTATATTTCTACACATGTAGTCTCAATTGACCTTTTTCTGTAAACATGAGGGGGTCATTAGGTTCAGACAACAAAAAACAGAAACAATCTTGTTGCGACATCTTGGGAAGAGATGAAAATATGGATAAAATTTGACAAATTTATAAAAAAATTGACAATTTGACAAAAGGGAATTGAAAAATGCAAATAACGTCAGAAAATGATGTCAAATACGGTATAACCGGCTCAGAACCCCCTTCCAAAACAATTATATCCGCTTATATCCGCTTTAAAATACATTACATTTGCACTGGGCTATCTTGCAACATCATACAAATGACCGCGATAAAGGTACGCAGGTAAAGATAATCCAATGTCATTACAAAATTCAATTCCTGCAAGTGGCTACAAAAGACCGACCTTTAAAGCCACAAATAATTCGATAATGGGTTCAAAAGACGAAATCCAAATTGCCGATCTTTGAAAAAAACTCAATTTCAATCAAATTAAATTAAAACAAATTCTACCAATACTTACTTCAAGAAATATCTAAATATAAACCATCTTCATAACCGTTAAGCCTAACAATTGTAAGAAACAGTTGCAAAAAACAAGCATAGTGACCCCTCTCTCTTGCCCCGAGGGAAATTATTAACCAAACTTGGTCCATTTCAATTTCTTTCCGTGTTCGTCGTTATCTGTCTTCATTTTTTTTCGACATTTTTTCACCATTAAGTTTCATAAAGGCCTTGTAAGGCCGCGCCTCTCTATTGGGAGGCCCGACAAATGCATCATAAGCAAATTGTCGGTGTCATTGAAAAAGTTGAAAACGGGCAGCGTATTGAAAAGGGGAATTTCGAAAAGGATGGATGCAATGCGGAAGCTGGATGGATGTTTCAGGTCCATGTAAACTTGGAAAGAAGTGGAAGCTCATGTGAGAATTTAGGGTATAACGTCGTCAACGGCGTGTGAATGACGGAAATATGGTCATGAAATGTCAAATTCAGATGGGGGATAGTGGCAGGGGCTCAAGGTTCAGGGCATCGGGTATGGATGGGGCGAGGGGCACGTGGGAATCGGAATTGGGGTGACAATGAGGTGTTTTTTAAACGATTTGACGGTGAAGGTGTACTGTAGGTCGACTTGTTGGACCTAAAAAAGCAAAATTATGCAATTAAATGCTTAAATTAGCATAAAATAAACTCCCATTGCTCCTCCAAACTCCCAAAATTCACCCCCTCAAGGCATTCTAACCCCGCGATCGCCATTCTGACTGGTCCTGACGCACCCCCTTCTGACCAAAAACACCTTCAATTGAACAGGCATGCTTATCAAGGTTTGCCGTTAACCACTTTTATCAACTTCCATCATCCTCGAAACCCTTCAGGAGTACCGCGTCGTCCTCCCCTTCACCCTCGAAGAATTCCAACGCGGTCAGCTGTGGTCCGTCGCTGAAGCCAGTAAGAATGAGACCGGTGGTGGCAACGGTGTCGTCATCGTGAAGCAGCACGAGTTCAGGTCCAAGTCGATCCGCCCCGGGCACACCATCGAGGGTGTTTACACGTACAAGATTTACTACCTTGCCCAGAAGGTGCCGTACGTCTTCCGGAAGCTGTTTCCCGAGACGGCTTTCATCTTGCATGAAGAGTCGTGGAATGCTTTCCCGTACACGAAGACAGTCCTTACTGTAAGCTACTTTTTACTTTGACGGTGAAGTTTAGTGGTGGTCTTCCAGAACCCCGACTACATGAAAGGCAACTTCAAAATCGTCGTTGAAACTATCCATTGTGAAGATCGCGGTGAGCAATCCAATGCCCTGAACCTGCCTAAGGATGTCCTCAAGAAGCGTGAGGTTGTCTTTATCGACATTGCTGACGACAGTCATCTGAAGAAAGGCGACTTCAACGATGATAACGACATCCATAAATTCACATCGGAGAAGACGGGTCGTGGTCCGTTGAACGAGGGCTGGGCCCGCAAGCATAAGCCTGTCATCACGGCTTATAAGTGTGTTTCGGTCAACTTCAAGTGGTTCGGGCTTCAGAATCGCGTTGAGAAGGCGATTCATAAGACCTATCCGCGGTGAGAGACCATCTGTAATCGGGCCAGATTGATACATTGCGCCATTTCAGCCTGTTCGCCAAGTTCCACCGCGAAACCTTCTGCTGGATCGACCAATGGTACAGTCTTTCCATGGAGGAGATCCGCTCCATCGAAGAAGAGACCCAAGCCAAGCTCAAGCAAGCTATTGACCAAGGCGAGTGCAAGGGCATGGCCGAAGAGGGCTCTGATAACAAGAAGTCTTCCTCCTCTGACGAAGAAGAGAAGTAATCTTGCCCTTAATTATCCTTGCTTGATCCCATCTGACTTTCTAACCCCTGTATATATCCGAAAAGCATAATAAAAATGCAAAAATATCCATTGCCGTCTTCACTTACGATTTTTTAGCCTTAAAATAGTCATTATTTACAAGCCATAATGACCCCCTCTAATAAAACTTCAAATCCCTCTTCCCGCTCTTCTTGTTATGCAAAGTGTAGCATTGAAAGTTGTACTTTCAACGCCATTTCGTCACAGCTTGGCGAAAAAAAACCCAAGCTGCGCAGAGCAGAACCACTGTCAGCTGGGGAGTGCCTCAGGGGGACACCAGGCAATCTGACTGTCACTTACCATTACCACTACACATAACAGCTACTGTTTTTTTCAAAGCTTATGCCCCCGAAGCCTTTCCAAGCCAGGGTATGTTTGGTGTCCATTAGCATGGCTAATATTTGGTGTAATAATGTTACGCGTGACGGCGCAGGGGTGGGTTACACCCGCTTTTGTACCAGTCCACTTACTTTAACCTGAAATGTGCGTTTTTATGCTTTTTGTGTGACTTGGAAAGTGATTCTTGGCACTTTTTGGAACATTTCCCATCCAAATTTTGTCATTTTGCCACTTTCATCAAAAAGGAAGTGATACCCCGTTCTTCGATGCCCCTCAAAAACGCTGTGAAAACAACCCCATTATAAACGCAAAGCTGTTTAAAGCTTTACCCAAGCTTTTATTTACTCGCTTAACTTCAAGCAATAGTAATATCGACGCGTGCATGTGTTTTTACACTCTTTATTTGCGGTAATTTATTATTAAGCGCCAAGGGTTCTATTTTTGAGCGTAGAAAAGGATGATTTTAGACTGCACAAAGCTTTATCTGTTTTTTGATAGCTAGTTACTATTAATTTTTCAATTTTGTTCAATTTTACGTCATGTTGAAGTTTTCCCAGCTTCGAAAGTACAACGCACTTGTTTGCATTAGCACAGAATATTTTATCCGGCACACAACAACGGTGTAATAGTTTGTAGTGTGGATAAGACTTATCAAATGTTAGTTACGTCGATGCTCATTACCGGGAACTTGCATTACGCTGCTTATCTCTAGGCCCTGGGGAGTGTAAAGTTGAATTTATGCGCTTCTGAGTTGTGTCAGCCCACTTTTAACCTTTATTGTCTTTGGCTTTTCGATGCGGTTTATGCATTTTACGTTTTAATGATATGTACCTCTTTGAGGTTGGTAGATACAGCGTCAGTTTTTAGATAACCGCTTCTTCTTTCCTCAGCCCCACACCATGGGTAACTGCGAATCGAGCAGTGCGAACGATATCAAGGAGGTCCATCCATCGAGGCCGGTGCCGGTCCCGGATTACAGCGACAATGAACGCAACAACTCCTCATCGACGTCATTGACAGCGATATCTCCGACGAATGAAACCCCTCCGCCAGATTTTGACGTGGAAAGAGGTCTTCCGCCTAGACGGATTCAGACGCCGCCGGCTATGACCCCGACTACATGGGATGGAGCTCCCGGAGATGCGGCCGCTATCAGTAAAAAGATTGACGAACAGTTAGCTAATGATGGGAAAGCTCTGGAGAAGATTATTAAATTGCTTTTATTGGGTGAGTTTTGGCTTTTTCGACTTTTTCATTTCATTTTTCGTTTTATTTTCCGGAGGATAGTCTTGAAGCTTAATAAATTTTTAACAGTTTTGCCAAACCAGAGTTCGACCCCATTACCCCCAACTTTTTTCACACCCCACCATTACTCATAAACACCAGTATGAAATCCCCTTTTCACCAGAACGACCTACAAAAAAACTTCCTGATGCCTCCAAAATCCAGGTTTTGTCAAAACTACACGTATTGCGTTGCAAGGTTACTTTTACAACATGTGTAGAGTAAACTACCACAAAAATTAGATAAAATTTGCCTTTCGGTCGCAAATTAGATTGTTTTTAAACACATGTCATGCGTACAACTGTAATTGTAATGTCTCCAAAGACCAGGACGCAAGAGTTTTATGGTTTTTTATTACCCAGACATTGATTCAAAGTTATAAAAAGTTTTGCAGGCCCCGCTGAAAGTGGAAAAAGTACAGTGCTCAAACAAATTAGGTAAGTGGTTTTAATATTAATGAACATTTGACTTCAATTTTTACAAAAATTAACAACCAAACTTCATTACAATTAGTCATCTTTGGGATGTGTCACCTTTGTTGTTGCGCATTGTGTTAAATGTAGGCATAACTCTTTGAAACTACAAACATTTGTGGAAACTGAACGTTTTAATTCAAATTAATGAGTCAATGTCGTCATTTTAAAAGCATGACATAATCAAGTTCAATACTGTTTATTACTTTCTATAGCCTACAAAGATTAATTACATTTTTTTTGTATTTACTTGTAGTTTATGTTTGATGTGTGACATTGTGAATTGTGTACCGTACATAATCCACGTTTACAGAATTATCCACTTGAACGGTTTCACGGCCGGAGATTTGGGTGAGCAACGACCACTCGTTTTCAAAAATGTAACCGATGCCGTAACCGAGTTGTGGAAGGCAGTGCAACTACTCAACTACACGGTGCTTCCGGAAACTAAGGAAATGATGCCAGGTCTATTAGAGGAGTTGAAAACGATCAATTTTGTGATTTGCGACACGTTTCCGGCGTCACCATCCGCTAAAATTAAGCAAATGTGGAATGATCCAGCCTTGAAGATGGCATACGATCATCGGAGCAACACCAGTGTGATGGATTCGACCAAATTGTGAGTCTAAAAGCAAAAACAAAAATTTTTTTTAAAAATAGGCGGAGCATAAAAAGGGGCGTGACCAACACAGCCACGCCCACTTTTTTGATTTTTTTGTTTTTTGAAGTTTTGCTGTTCTATGATGTTCTTTATACCGCAGAAAGTAAATAGACGTTAAAAAAGTGGTAAAAACTGCAACCGTTTCAGCTTCCTGGACGCCATCGACAGAATAAGCGCTCCCACAGGTTACACACCCACAGTGGCCGATGTTTTGCACCTGCGCCAGGTTACTATCGGTGTTTCTGAAATGCAATACACTTATAAGGACCTGGAGTTCCGAATTTTTGATGTCGGAGGACAGAAGACAGAGCGAAGGAAGTGGATTCACGTTTTTGACAATGTCACAGCATTGGTTGGTTTAACGGTAAAAGTTTGACCTTAAAAACGACAATTTACAGTTTTTCATCGCTGCCATCAGCGAATACGACCAATACCTCTCTGAAGAAGATGCTTCAGCAAGTTTATCCAATATGAAAGTCAAGGAAGTTGAGGGGCGACGGGCATTGGTAAGCGCTGCCTTCAAAAAACAGAAAAGATTGACAAAAAACAATTTCAGACCCGCCTTGACGATGCCCTCTTTCTTTTCCGATGGATCGGCAACAATGACCTTTTCATCAAAGTTCAAATAATTCTTTTTCTTAACAAGAAAGACATTTTCGCCGAAAAGATAAGCAAAATTCCGTTGACAGTGTGCTTTTCCAGCTACAAAGGTAAACAATGCCACTTTGAAGGCCCGTTGTCAGCTAACGTAATGCTTTCAGAGAAAAACGACTACAAAAACGCGACAGAGTACATCCAAAAAAGGTTCGAAGCCCAAATTCGGAACAAAAATAAGATGATCTACACCCATCTGACTTGTGCCACTGATACCGATCAGGTGCAGTTCTTGCTCAACAGCGTCACCGATATGATCATTGCTGAGAATTTCAAGCAAACAGGGGTCATTTAGAGGGTGTTTCAGGTTGTTGTTTTTGTTTTGGGGGATTGTTTGACCTCTTTACGTGTGGATTTTGGGATTTTAAGCAGCAATTTTATAATAAAATGCGTTTAACTTTAAAATACAGAAAAGCAAAGAACCGGATGGCGACAGTCTGCAAAAAGCTTAAATAAAAATAAATACAGTAATACAGATATGCCCAGGAAGCAATGAGCGTGAAAGAAACGCATTCCAAGTCAAGTTCAATCATCACCGACAAGGGCGATGGCATTGAAGGAGATCGAGTTGTTGAGACCGGCAATCATCTCATTGACGAGCTTGCCGACATCTTGCAGGACGGTATCAGGCGTAGTGGGGCCCAAAGGACGAGGGAAGTCCATCTGACCGTCGAACTCGTAGAGAATGCCGTCGACGTTGACCAATGCGACAAAATGGTGCTCGACTTTGGGGACATCGGCGTTCGTTGAGCCCCTTCGGGCACTGGTTTCGTGAGCCACGGCCATGTCTTTGTCGTGTTCGAGACAGTCGGAACGGTCCTCGATGCTGAGAGGCTTAGCTTTGGCTAGCCAGGAAGCGAAGGGGCCGGACCCGAGGGAGATGGTGTTCGTCAGATTGGCGAGGGAATGGAGAACGGCGAAAGTGCCGCAAGCATTGCCGATCTTCTGCTTCATGAAGAAGAGCTTCTCATCGGGTTTGTAGTTCTTCGACTCGAGGGCATCGTACTTAGGCTTGACAAGGTTGTAGCACTGGAAAAAAGACATTTTAAATGGAAAAATATATATAAAAACATCAAATGATGACTAACCTTCTTGTATTCCGGGAAACACAAGATCGCTCCCAAATGCGGCTTCGGAACAAAGGCCAGACAGTCCGCATCAAAGCCGTAGATGTCTTCACAGCGGATTCCGGTGACGCCGATGTCATTGATGAGCTGAAAGACAGATTTTTTGAGTGTATTCGAAAGAGAGACATCGATTCACAAAATCATCAAAAAAAACACCACAAACCTTAGTCATCGTCTCCGGGTTGCTCTCCAGAGGGGTCCAGACAGTCTTCTTCGTCTTGGTAGCCATGTTTCAGGAAAGTAGAATCGAAATTCAGCGAGATCAGGAGCCAATTTCAAAATGTGATGACAAAAGCAACCCAAGGAGGCGTGCACTCCTCAAAGTGCGCATAAAAGTGCTCCCACCACGAAAAAAAACCATTTGCGCAGTGCATTGCGAAAACAGCGACGCTTTTCGAACTTGCTTCATCTCGACGAAATCCGCTTCTAATTTGCTTTAAACCCAACCATGGTAAGTCTTTTTCATCTTCAAATCTTAACAGACCCCTAATAAAAACTTTCCAGGCTCGAAATGCGGAAAAGGCCATGACGGCCCTGGCCAGATGGCGCCGCATGAAGGAACAAGAAGAACGCGGCCCCATCTCTCGTCGCCCTCACGATACTCGCGATTGCAACAAAGTCGGTGAAGCTGAACGTTTCCGACGTGAGATCCTGGCAGATATCAGTAAGAAGATTGCTCAGATTCAGGTAAGCTTGCATTCTTATATATAAGTTTACCGATTTTCAACAGTTTTTATATATAAATTTATCCATTTTCCCTTTCCAGAACCCCGGTCTCGGCGAATACAAGCTCCGCGACCTCAACGACGAAATCAACCGCCTCCTCAAACTCAAATACGCCTGGGAATGTCGTGTCAGGGAGCTTGGCGGGACGGATTATCGAAAAATAGCACCGAGAGAGCTGGATAAGGAAGGCCAAGAGATCTACGGCAACAAAGGCTACAAGTACTTCGGTGCAGCGAAGGATCTACCCGGCGTGAGGGAGCTGTTTGAACAGGCCGCCCAGGACGAGCCTTCTTCCAAGAAACAGCACATTCTGTTGAGGAAAGTGGATGCAGCGTATTACGGCTATCATGACGACGATGATGGCCTTCTAGTGCCGCTGGAACACGCTCAAGAAACCCGAGCCGAGCAACGGATTGCCGAGCGATGGGAGAAGGAAGGCGCGAGGATGAATCGCTGGGACGACTTGGACGATGAAATGTATCGCGTCGAAGATGACGATGAAGAGGAGTTCGATATCAAGGAGTCGGTCGTTCTCGGCGACGACGGCAAGGAAATGGTCATCCGGCACGTCATGGTGCCGTCGCAGAAGGAAATCGAGGAGATGATCGTCGAGCGGAAGAAGCAGTACCTCATGTCCAAGTTTGTTGGTTAAATTTGTATTAATTTTGTAATTGGATCTCGTTTCTGGATGAATCGATCCGGATTTGCATATGGCATACTGTCAATAAAAAAACTGGGTTCTTTCGAGTTGGGCGGATAGTTTGTCGATTGCGACGATGCCGATGAACAGCAACAATGCCAAAGCGGCAGGGCTAGCCAATGCAGCGAATGCGGAGCGGGTCCGACCGGAGGAGCTCCCAGTTGGGACGATTTTGAATGGGCAATTCAAGCTGATCGAATGCACGTTGAACCATCCAACTTTGGCTTTGAACTATAATGCCATTAATCAAGCTGGGGATCCGTTTATTGTCAAAGTCGACGCCGAAGTCAACTTGCTGTCTTTCGTCAGGTCGGAAGGGGGCTTCTTGCAGGCGGTCCAGAAGGCTGAGAAGTGCGAACTTTTCGTTGAAATTGTCCATGGCGCGAAGTACAAAAACTACATCTACTTCGTTACCCGTTTCCGACCCGGACCTTCCATCAATGACTGCTGGTGTAGCATGCCTTCTGGGACGCTGAGTCCTGGGTCGGCTTCACGGGTCATTTATTTCTTCTTTAAAGTGAGTTTTACCGTAATCCAGCCAATCTACAGTAACCCCTGACCTCCAGGCCCTCGAAGTAGTCCACACCCTGGGTTACCTCCTCCGTCGCGTCGACCCCAACGTCATCAAATTCGACGCCGCTACACGTCAAATCTACCTCTCCGACCTGTCTTCCACCCGTCTGGACCCGACCCGTGCCAAGATGACCGTCCATGTCCGATGGGCCGGTGCCGCCCAATACGCGCCCCTCCAGCATCACCAGATGAAGACCCATTTGCGTCGACACGACCTCGAAGCTGGGCTGTACCTCCTGGTCGAGATGACTCTGGGCAAGCTGCCGTGGGAAGGCACCCCGCCGGACATGATGGGCAGTGCCAAGCGAAGTGCCATCACGAGTCAATCCCTGTTCTCGAAGTGTCCGCCACAGTATGCCACGCTGTACACCATCGTGAGCTGTCTGGGCGATAACGACAAGATCGACTATGGCCAGCTGTACAGTAAGCTGGAGGACACCTGGAAGTCGACCGGCGTCGGCGACATCGCGGCGGCCTATGACTGGGAAGCGCACATGAAGCCGTTGGAGGAGCAGGGATAGTGTTGATTCAGTGTTTATTTTGAGTGTAAATCATAAATTGAGACATGTTGTAACGATCATTGTAACGAAATAAGTTCATCTAATCCTCGGAATCAGATTCGTCCACAATATCGTACTGCTTGAATCGCGATTTCAGGTCATTCGTGACTTCAGCCTCCTTGGCATGCTCCAAGACGCAGTTTTTCCAGTCGACTTTGTCCAAACAGTCCAACAGCTCTGGGCTGGCGAGAACTTCTCGGCCAAAGTGGATCGGGAAGTTGCGCATTTTCGTGCAGAGTAGGCGTGTTCCGTCAGGCAGTTCGGCGTAGAAGTATGGGTGGCCTTCTTCGACGATGTCCCAGATCTGAAACCACTAAACTGAACAAAACTTCTCCAAAAAAGTCGACGAACCTGTTGATCCTTCTCCAACACACCCAATTCAATCTTATGATCCTGTGCCGCCACTAGAAAAGCCATCCTTAGCGCTCTGCTATTCGTCTTCGGCACTGGGATCAGTTGCAATTGAAGATGGGAGCACTTGAAGTTCCGTTCAAAAGCGACAAGTGTCTTATCCGCGGCATCTGCCATCAGCGCAAAAGCGTCCCGATAGGCTGCGATCTCGGCCCGGAGTTCCTCATCCGCGACGGCCATGCTTTGAACGTGTTGAATGCTGAGAACCATGACATGGTCTTCTGTCAAGGGCCCCTTCGGCATCGCGGCATAGGCCTTTTTGCCCACGGAAACGATCAAATGCTTCTCCGCGTTGGCATTTGACAGACAGAACCAGCAATTATCAGTGTTGAATTCGATCTTGGCGGGTTTACCTTCATCGAAGTCGCCTCGGCGCTTTCTACGGCCACCACGATCGATCGGGTCTTCCTCGTCGGGATCCGCCTGCATGTCGAATCTGAATTGACTATTTGGATTTCGCATATCAGCTTCACGCTTGGCGGCGAGGAAGTTTTGAAGGATCTCCATGTAGGGGAATTCGGAGGCATTGGCAGGTTGGGCTGTGAGCTCATCACGGGTCAGCTTCTTCATCGGGACGATCGAAAAGGCGTAGATCCACTTTTCTTTGTTGGCATTTCCGACTGGAGCGAGGCCAATGAAGCGAGTTGTATGCTGGGCGGCTTCCACGAGCACTCTGTGGTTACGGTAGGGCGTCCTTTCGTAATGGCAGCCTCTTCCAGCGAAGTGGTACCGTGGCTTGAGGCCGGTGGCGAGTCTTGAAATGTGGTTGCTGCCTTCGACTTCGGTAAGAGGAGCGTTCGGGGAGTATTTGGCGACCTGGAAACGACTTTCTTACAAAAGTTTAGATGCAAAAAGCATACCTCATTGGGCCAAACACTCGACAACAAAATATCAACCCCCAAAAATCCACTTTGAGCCCGTACCGGCAGCAGCAAATCGTCGACAGTCTTGTCATCGAACTCGAAAACGTTCGGAGCTCCATCGCCGACAGCTTCAATACCGCTAACATAGCCGATTGTAAGGCCTTGGGCAGTGTTGAGGACTCCCTTTCGGCCGAGATAGGTCAAATTAGGCGAGAATTCAGCGTTTTCTTCGGGATAGAACGTTGAAGTCGAGGGACAGCACGGGCCGAGGACATATGTAGCGATCGGGAATTGGATATCGCCATTGGCAACACGGTTGTTCAGCTCGGAATCGGGGCCGAAGAACTCGCCGACACAGAGGAGGATGTCAAAGGGGCCCGATTTGGCGATAATGGTCTTAACACGTTTGAGAAGCTCTTGGAAACGGCCATTGACATCGCCGACGGCCAGGACTTTGACGGGTTTGGAGGACATCTGGAAGGGTTACAGTAACCTCGAATTGGTTATAGTCAAGGAAAAAAGTATAAAAGCGTTAATAAACGCATTATCAAGTCGACTTTAGATTCAAAAACGGTAGCTTTATTCATGTGCATCCCTCGAATTCCCCGGACACTGCTCCCCCAGCTGATCTGCATCGTCAAACTTGGCCCCACACCAATGGCAATACAAATGCTTTTCGCGTAGATACAATGAAAATTCGAACAACCTATCGGTCAGTTCTTCCTCGGCAAGTTCATCGAAGCGTTCATTGCCTGGGGCTTCCTTGCCATTGGCATAGATGAACTTTGCGTCTTCTTCGTCCTCTTCTTCAGCTTGTTGTCGCCTTTTGAAGGGTGCTGGTTCATTGTGGATCTCGCCGGTTCGGTCTTTGTAGATGGGCCAGTGCCAGGACACTGCTGGGAGTTCTAAGCCGGCTCTGGAAATGAAAATTATATATAAAAATGCCATTTTTATCAACTTTTTATATATAAAAACCATCAAAAACAACAAAAAACTCACGTAACATCGAGCTCCTGACAAGCTTTTCTCATCTTCATAATATCCCCGATGACCTGCTTCGTATCGACGGTAACGCGCTTCCGTTTCCGGTAATCGTGAAGCAGTTCGGTCTGTTGGGCCGCGGCTTCTTTCATTGCCCTCATATGCTGGTCAATCTTCTCCTTCGCCTCCGACTGCTCCTCGACATCGTGGCCAACGCCCTTCCGATTAAGTTTCACAGGTAATGGCAGTGGTTCGGCGATTGCATTGCTGCCTTCTTTGCCGAGGGTCGTTCCCGGCTTGTAGCCCATCTTGGCCAGCAGCGCGAAGCCCTTCGACTCCGAGCTGACCGGCTTGGCCAACGCTTCCTCGCGCTTGTGCACTTCCAACTCGGCTTTGGTCATTCTCCGTCGAGATGCTGCTTCAGATTCTTCTGCTCTGGCTTGGATAACAAGGGCGCGACGCTGGGCAGCGGACTTGGCGAGACCTGAAACATGGGATTGTTAAAGAACACTGGCAACGTGGTAACTAACCTGGTTTGACATCGGGAATTCCGTTCAGAATGGATTCTGACATGTAATCATCTTCACTCTCACTCATTTTTATTAGGAGTTTTTGAAGAATCTGAAGGACGAAAGCAGAAAGCTAACGAGTTTTGTGAAAGATTGTAAGTCGCGCAATGGAAGCGTTGGCAGTCGACGCGCAACGCCAAAAAGCATAAAAAACAACATAAGAAAAATTTTTTTTTTGAAATACATCAATTTTATTGGATTTTTCTACTGAAAAGCAAACAAACGACTAAAAAATTTAATTGTAAAAAAGCATTGTATTAAGTTTAAAAATCATCGATAAGACGTCCAATTTGTAGCATTTAGCCAGTTACAGATAGGTAAATGCTACAAATTAAATGGTTAATAAAATGATTTGCACCTATTACAATTAGTTTAACTGTAAATCGCTAAAAGTGTTGAAAGTGCCTTCGCACACAATCGTCACTTTTTGGTCGACAATGCCACCGATGCGTCGGAGTTCTTCATGCGAGATAAGCTTTGGGAATGCGGAGATGCTGTCGGTCTCTACGATCATATTGAATGCTTCTGAAATTCAGCGAATGAGAAACTTTGATAGCAAATGGAAGTAGAAAACACACTTTCAAATGATGCTCCGACAACTCGAATTACACCACTCAAAATGACCGTTTTCTTCTCAGTGGTCGAGGCTTCCACAAACAAACTAATGTGCTCTTTAGCACGTGTACAATCACCAGCGGGGAACCATTGGAGACGCCATTCGTGTTTATCCGATCCTTTGACAAAAGTTTTCGGAGAACTGTCAAACTCGCCGATGTCATTGTGGTCAAGTTGATATTCGACCATTGTGACAGTGATCGAATCTTTGATAGACAGTTTCTTAAAAAATTTTACTTCAATTGTGTTTTGTTAAAGTTAACTAAAACAAACAGTCGGTTTGATTTCCACTGGAAGTGGCGTCGGCGTGGTCGTTCTTTCGAAGCTGATGTCACATACGAGGTTAATGATTCCATTCTTAGTATCAGCCAGTTGACATTGTTTGTGGGGAAAACATTTAGAAAACCCCCGCGAACCAGATGTGTCATAATTATGAGAACTTGTTTCTATAATTTTTAACTATTGATACATATAGTCAAAATGAAAAAAGTACTTGCTTTGAATAAAAACACTATTAATTGACATGGCACAAGAAAAATTCATTCTTATCGGTCCTCCATCAATATGGAAATAGACACTGACGTAATCCTTGTCATCCTCAGTATTGCCACACGGATAATACTGAATCCACCACGTAATGCCGTCTATGGTTTGTTTGTCTTCAATGATTTGCTGCCCAAACTTGTATGTTTCAATCAGCTTTCGATCAAATTTAACGATTTTGCCGTCTTCAAAGAACTCCACCTCAAAAAGTGCAGTTCATATAAGAGCAAAATAAAAAAAATAATGCCCACCTCGTTAAAGTTCGTGTCATTTTGAATTTTAAAGATGACTTCACATTTGACGACAAAAACACCGTTTTTTATGATGTCGCCGGACTTTATCGTGGCATGACTGGCGATTGATTCCCAACCATGTTTAGCTGGTTCCTTGTAGAAAGCAGTAACAGTGCCTTTAAATGAGTGCTGTAATTACATTATTATCCTGTCGACGCAAAACCTACGTTTTATTTCCGATCGCAAAATGGTCACTGTCATAGTTTTTTCAAAACCTCCAACGGAAGTGTATACGAAGACACCTACATGTCCTTTGTATGCGTCAAAGTCTCCATTTGGGTAACATTGAATCCACCAATATAGATTTTTGCATCCTGGTATTAATCGTTTTGGTGTGGAAACAAATTGTGCTGGCAATAATGTATCCAAAAAGTCGGCAGGAACTGACAAAGTGTCAACGTCGTCAAATTCTCTAATCTAAAATGCAAAAAAAATGTTTTTACATCCCAACAAATAAAAATAAAACATACCATGATTTTTGAACATAAAGTGTAATCTCTATTACGCTGTTTTACAATAATAAATCTAAAAAATAATTGACAGCTTTGTTACAAACCTGAGTTTGACTGGCCTAAAACTCTTGATAATTTTGTAATGACCCTTTCATAGTACTGGGCGCAATTGATTTTCTTCACTTAGTCCTTATCAGCTAAAGTGAAGTGATGATCCACCCAAATGTTCAGTGCAAAGCCCACCAACTTTTTTTACTGCTCTGATATCGCATAGCACTATAGTCAAGAAAAGTTTGTTCATAACAGTTTCAAAAAAATCAATTACACGAAACCTAAGAAGTACCAGAAAAAATTATATTAAGTATCAACAGTTGCTGTTCGAACAATTGTCACTTTGTTGTTAATGCCGCCACCGATTCGCCGAAGTTCTTTGTGAGAAATAAACTTTGTAATTGGGAAATTACTTTTCTCCTCAACAACAACGACATAGTTTTCTGAAATCAATAAGTCATATTAAAAAAGATAGTTTCAACAAAATTAGCGTAAACGACGCACCCTCAAAAGTTGATCCAACAATTTTGATTGCGCAGCTCACAGTTACCGGTTCTGTTTTACTAGTATACACTTTTATAGACAAACTTATATGACTTTTTGATCGCGGTAAATCACCAGCCGGAAAATACAAAATGTGCCATTGATGTTTGTCAGATCCTTCAACGAACTTCAGTGGAGTGCATTCTGAGTTGCTGACGTTCTCCTGACTAAACATGTGGCTTGGGATTGTGATGGTGATCTTATCTTCAAAAGTGCGTTTCTATTGAATTTAGGCAAATTAGCAAAACAATTCTTACAGAAAGCTCTTGAGGAATCAGCTAGACAGGTTTAAAAAAATGTATTTTACATACAAGGTTGACAACGTCATTTTTGTGGTCAGCGCGTTCGCAGAAGTCGTGTGAAAATGCTTTTGGAAACTCGATGGTATCCGAACTTAAGGAATCTTGACAATTTGATTCTGAAACGTCGAACGATACTTTATATATAAGTGTCACAGAGCTTACTTTGGAGAAGTACACCACCGACATTTATGCCACACGTTGTTTCTATTTCTGATAGGTTTCCATCAATGTGAAAACACACGTTGAGATATTCAAATTCTTCCTTGGTTTTACCGCGTGGATAGCATTGAATCCACCACGTAATGCCATCCATCGTGCGTTTTCTGCCGTTTAGTTGATGCCCCTGTTTGTAGCGCTTTTTGCGGTCCAGTTTGACAATGTAGCTATCATCGATGACGAGCGGCTAAAACTTATAATTTAGCAAGGCTAAACAAAGTAATCAATGCTTACCGTAATTGCTGGGTTATTGTTTAGCAACTCATCCGTCAATGTGAAATTTATTTGACATCGGATGACAATTTGACCATTTTTGACAATTTCGTCGTTGTGTAGTTGCGCGTGCTTAACAAACTTCGGAATGCCATGTTCCAGGGCGTCGTTAATAAAAGAATCGTAACTCACTAAAAACAGTAATTGCTTATATGAAAGAAAAAGTAGTAACATACTTCTAACATTCGATTTGTCAATTTTAAAAGTGAAATTCATCTCAAAACCGCCAATAGATGTATGAAGAAATAGGCTTACATACCCTTTGCTGATATCATCGTTGCCATTTGGATAACATCGTACCCACCAAAAAAGATTTTTACATGGAGTCTGTCGTTTTACTGTCTCGAAGTAGATACCCGGTGTACATAATATGAACAGATCGGCGTTTACTACAAGGGTTTCATTGTCGCTGAACTCGAGTGCCTTAAAATATCATATTTTTGAGAAGACAAACATTTTTAGCCACCCACATTATCTGAATCGTCATCCACTTCATTGTCAGATTCATTTTGTTGCACTGATATTGCCTGTTCCAACAAGTCCTTCAAATAAGAATAACCACTGTACACAGATCCAGCTAAACTGGATTCAGGTCCGTCAAATGCAATTATGCTCACAATTTCGATGACACCATCTTTCTGATCAGCATGTTTGCACAGCTTGTGCGAAATACACTGTAGAAAGCCTATATTATCAATTTCATCTTCAAAACTGTGAGAGTACGTGCCTGAAGTGTAACATTTAATTCAATTATTATCAAAATAGAAACTTGCAGTAAATAAGCACTCCACCAATAGTCAATGCAAATGAAATTCCTAGCGTTACCGGGCCTCCGTCGATATTAATAAAGACGCTTACGTGATCCTTGTTATCTTCTCGATAACCACATGGGAAATAGTCATTATACCAGGTAATACGGTTCACAGTTTGTTTATCAGTAAGAATGTTTTGGCCTGGTTTAAACGTTTCAAGTTGTTGTAGGTGCAATGGAATGATGCACCTGTCTTCGATGATGTTTGGCTAAAAAATAGATTTTAAACATAAACTCGTAAGTTAAAAGATAGTACAATCGGTTGAATAATTGGAGTTGTAACTGTAAACTTGATTTTGCACTGTATTGTAAATTCGCCATCTTGAATAATATCTCCGTATCGCAGGTTTTCGTGGGTGGTCAGTTGTGGTTCACCATGTCGCATCGGCTCATCGTGGTAGCATACTTCATGCACTGAAAAGGACTAAAAATAGTTTCAATTACGGTTTGATAAATTTACTTTTAACATTCGATCTATCGATGGTAAAAGAATACTCCACTTCGAAGCCGCCAATAGAAGTGAAAATGAAAACTGCCAAATACCCTCCATTTGTAGAAGAATCTCCGTTGGGGTTTACATGGAGCCACCAATAAAGGTTTTTATAAGCTGTTGGTCTTTTTGGTGTTTTAAAGTAGTGTCCAACTTTGCAAATGTCTAGCAAGTCGGCGTTGACGACTATTGACAGGGTTTCACTGTCTTTGGTTTGACGGTTCTGAAAAGGTTTGCAGTTTAACCAAGTTCTCAAAAAGCACACTCACCATTTGTGAAATAAGTGTCGTCAAATTTTGGAAAACGGTGCGATTCACAAAATTTGATGATGAAAACACAAGAAAAACTTTCAAGCAAGCAACTCAATAAATGACCAACAACATAAAAAAAATAATTTGTGTAACAAGATGCTCGGAAGCTGGACAATCAGAAAAAAGAAACAAAGAATGCATTATCAGTCAATCTTGCATACCCTTGCACTTGAACACAGGAGCAATCGATGCAGTTTGCATCGCGGAATGAAAAATAAAAACCAAAGCGCTGCCGATATTGATCACGTTTCTATGCCCATCAAACTACATTCATTTCATTTAAAAAAGTGCAAAGGGGCGAATGCAACTTTAAGAGACAGCTGTCGATTTCGGATTAAGGTGAAAGGGCCCGTCCCCGATTTTTACACTTTCAAATGTTTTGAGTCAAAAGTGTTAAGGATCCCTAGGAGGGTCCAGCCCTACAATATTAGAGTCTGTAGGTTTCGGATTCTGGAGATATGGCTTCTGAAACTTTTCGGAGCCACTTCAAAAAAAGGTCATTCCCGACGTCTCAGACCCCTGATTTTGGGGTTGCAGGGTCAACTTTGGGCAGGGAGAACAATGCCGTACTCAAAATTTTTGAAAAGTGCCATTAAGTATTGATTTTTTCAAAAAGAAATTTTTATTTAGATAGAACTTTTTTCCTGCACGGACGGGCGCTGTTCTGCATTTGCCAGTTTGTAGACCATCTTTTTCTGCATCGTTCAAAATTAAAAAATTACCGCCCGAGGAATGATTTGATAATGAAAGTAACAATTGTATGGGAGAAACACGCCTTGTGCTGGTGTAAAAAGCGCGCTCGCGACGCATGCACCGACAGAGAGGGAGGCCCGCTTCGCGACCGAGTGAGCGCAACCGGCGCGCGCGCAAAAAATGACGACTGACGCACGGGCTTTGCCCTAGCGCACTCACCGTTGTTGGCGTATAAGTATTACTTTCATTATCAAATCATTCCTCGGGCGGTAATTTTTTAATTTTGAACGATGCAGAAAAAGATGGTCTACAAACTGGCAAATGCAGAACAGCGCCCGTCCGTGCAGGAAAAAAATTCTATCTAAATAAAAATTTCTTTTTTAAAAAATCAATACTTAATGGCACTTTTCAAAAATTTTGAGTACGGCATTGTTCTCCCTGCCCAAAGTTGACCCTGCCACCCCAAAAGTAGGGGTCTCAGACGTCAGGAATGACCTTTTTCTGAAGTGGCTCCGAAAAGTTTCAGAAGCCATATCTCCAGAATCCGAAACCTACAGACCCTAATATTGTAGGGCTGGACCCTCCTATGGGTCACTAACACTTTTGACTTAAAACATTTGATAGTGTAAAAATCGGGGACGGCTTCACGGTAATCGACAGCCAGACTGTCTCTTAAACAAACGTTGTTTTCCTTTTTTTCTTTGCTATACAGCTAGTTGTCCGGTGGTTTTGTTGTTTCATTCTAGCCGTCAGCATTATTAGTAATGGAAAACCACATTGAATATACATCGTTATTATGCAGTTTTGTGCTTTTCAGTCTTACGGGGTTAAAGACAAGTACTTTGTCAATCAACGCCTAGTGATTGAACGTGAAGAACTTGACCAATCGACGCCATTCTCGGTGATAAAGTGACAGTTGCTTTCAAAGGCATTTTTTTACTTTGATCTCAATCTACAATAATTATGTTTTTTTTAGTTCAACATTTTGCATAAAGTGCTCTTGAATCGATATAACCCATCTTGTCCTTAAATACTTGTTAATCTTGTCTGCAAACATGTCGCCCATGTCGTTAAGAGGCCACTGATCCACTTGTTCGGAGACCATTTATCGCAGGCGTACTTCAAGCCGCGAGCCTGTGCACCCATACCCTCTTTTATTGACACTCACTGTGTTTTAATCACGATTAACGCCTACATAGTTGAAGATGACGTGTGTTAATTTTCTTTCCTTGCAAAATTTTTTGTTTCTTAAATTAAATTTAAAAATAAATATCTTGAAAATCAGCATAAAATGCGTGGACGAGCATTGCTCACTCACTCGAATTTACACATTAAATATTATTTTCAAGTGCTAATGGGATGCAAGTGAAAAAAAGATGATGAAGGCAACCATGAGAACATAATACGTGTGAAACTGCTGGCGACGGCGCAGTCAGGACACCAAGATTCAGAAATGTGTGCGTGTCGATGATAAAGAGTTCTTCGTACTTTCACAGATGGGTCCTTTGGTTGTCCTAAGTTTTAAGAGGTATGTAAAAAAGTGATTTGAGGGTATTTATGGTGTTTTATGGTGATGGGGGAGGTTGAGCGGTTAAAAAGGGGTATTGATCGGCGTTTTGGTGTGAAGTTTGTTGATTTCTTTCCAAAAAGATGGAATACAGGTGTTTCTACCCTCTAGGCAGCCATGTAAACATCGAAAAAGCGACTGCTTATCTGTTCAACTCCGCCAAAGTACAACTACCGATAAACCCAACGAAAAAGACGTAAAAATTAAAAGCGTGGTTAACCGACGCGGTTAGCTTTTTGAATGACAACTGATAACAGTATCTTACAAAGCGAAACACAATCTGACTGGACAATCATTAACTTTTAAACATATTAATTAACTAGTTACCCATCTTTGAAACCCATAACTTGTTCCAAAATGGCATACTAACACCACCCTCCATTCCAGGACACAAGTTCCGACTTCCCTCGAAAACATTCCTGCTGGTCCCGCCGATCTGTATCTACAAGCACGTATGTAATGCCAGCCTCATTAGAATGCAACATGAGACCCTCGGCGCGCAACAGCAGCATTAGCAGAGCTTTCTTTTGACGCCCTTTTTGCGGATGATGTTGACGGTGATGATGATGCTCATTAACTTATTCCATGCCCTCTCGGTCGTTTCGTTTCCCTCGGTCATGAAAAGCTTCCAACTTTCTCCGGGGCCACTGGGATTCACGCACTTTTTCGAGTTCTGAACTCTGAGAACAGCGCCATTATGGCCGGGCTTATGGTTGTTTAAACTTTTTTGTTACCGTAGTTGCGGTTTTTATGGTTTCTAACCCATATTAGCTTCTTCAACTGCTGTTTTATTGTCATATTATTTTCATGCCCTTTTAAATCTGTTGATTCATCGTTCAGTTTTTGCAAAAATATGTTTTTACTCAAAACAGTCATGTCAAAACTATGCACACCTGATAATAATGAACTGTTTACTTTGTTATTTTTCATTGCTATCATAAACATGTTGAAAAAACCAAAATCCTTGACCTGGAGATTATATAATCAGTCTATTTAGAGTTCAGATTACTATTGTCACGCTTTGTGGGTCGAATCGAGCGTAACCCACTATCAGTGCCCCTGCGTCAAACGGCTCCCCGTGGGCGAAGCGCTATCAAAATGACGCCATTTCAGGGGTAACCGTATTCCCCCGATCAAAGCAGAGATCAATGAGTAAGCAAATTCAAAAAACCACACTTTCTCAGCGCCTGCTTTTAAAAAGGGTCCAATTTTAAAGCATGTAAAAGAATGCCTCAAAAAAGGGCGCCAACATTGTCGAGTAAATACAACCGTGAACAAGAAAGATGACACAGCGATGAACATGGCTGATTTTGAGTGAGAAATCATGCAAATGGGGTACGGTGCAGTCGTTTTTTTTGCTTCCTTCCCTTGTCTAGTGAGGTTTTTGTCCATGGAAAAGCGCTTTTCGCAGGTTTCAGTCACGCATGCTCATTATCATGGAGTTGGGTCCTCTTCTATACCCATGCTTTGCGGCATGGCGCAGGTCTTCCCGCCACAGGCTCGTAAACCCAACTCCCGCAACTTATTCCATGCAATTAACCGGGTGCCAATATCGCCAGTCAGGTCAAAGACAAAAGATGCGCCGAGAACTTTGTCGGCTGAGGTTATGACCCACGACGATAGTTGCCGCCTCCGCGGTCCATCTAGGTACGAGGAGGAGGTTTATGCATCATCAAAGACTTACCTGCCAGTCTGTTTACTTTATTAAGGCGTTTACCGTTAGTTTTATCAATTTCAAAACAGCTTTAGCCGCCCTTGTTCCGCGTTGAAAAGACACACTCATCGATACCGTAATCTGCATGTTTCTTTCTAGGCTGTAATTCACGTCCAAAAAGTTTCTTGTTTACTTTTTTCTTGCAGTTTTTTTGTTTTTTCCTTTTTCCTATCTGTTCCGATTACTGTAGTTGTTTTCCAACAAACAGATAAGCAACTATTTTCGTAGCCACAATAGCGCAACTGATTGTTGACCAAGACAATCATCACCTCCAGCTAATCAGTGCCCCTCTTACTCACACCGCAAAGTGACCCTTCTGCCCCGGAAGTGAGTCCTCCCCCGCCTGTCTTCGAAGGTTATCACAACCCACCTCGACACCAACATGCGTTCACTATACCGTTTTTGCACCTTATTAGTCTTATCAATTGTGGTTAAGACCAAAACGTCAATGCAGATGCACATGCTGAATATATGTGACGTCTTTATTGGCAGGGTTGATTCATGCAATTGCAGTCAGAGCGTCATCAATGGTTATCAATTTTGACGCAGAGTTCTTTGTCCTGGGGAGGTTGGTTATCACGCATATAAGAAGGGCGGTTTGGGCCTGGGAAGGTCAGTCAGCCAGGTCGAGCAAGACGAGATGGACTTCTGGGAGGTGTTTACAAACCGGATTACATGGGTCTTGAATTGAAGCCTGAACTGCTCTGAAGTGTGCCAACAAAGTCAATGAGCCATTTGGAGGTGGTCGGATCATGGCAATGAGTCACTGTATCAATCACTTTTTGCAATGGCTTGAGTCATTCGCAAGTTCCTGGATGGCGCTGTATTTGCAGCAAATATCACTGATTTTTAACGTGTTTACTCAACTTTTGGAGGGCGGCTGTATTGTATTATGTGCAACAATCGACCTCGGTCCAACCCATTTTTATCGTTTTACTCGTCTTCAACGTCGGCGTCAGTGTCGTCGCGCATATGCAAGCCCCGCCCCATGCCCTTTCGACCATTGGTTGCAGTGGCTGTGCTGGTTTTTCGCCGATGGCACAGACCCGAAACAACTCACCCGGAAATGGTGTCATCTGGGCCCGAAGTTGGCGCCTTCGGTATCTCTCGCCCAAACTACATAGACCCCCGTCCTGAAGCCCTTTTGCCCTCTTCTTCGCAATCCACGGCCATCCCCCGTTATCACCGCCGACGGTTCCCCTCTTTCCTCAAACTCACGTGTACTACGTGCATCCACAAAATTCAACCCAGTCCTTCGCTATGTGAACGAAGAACTCAACCGCATGCATCGAAATTAGACGTCCTCGCCATAACTTTATCTTTTTTACAATGTCCTTTGCTTGAAGCGCGAATATGCATGTTTCGACTTTCATTTCAACGCCCGTGTTAATCAATATTCGACAAATTAACGATGGTCAACCGTCCTTTTCAGATCTGTCCATCAATTAAAGATCTTAACCGTGTTCTTTTTTGTTTCAAAAACGTGCCACAGATGATGAAACCAATGTTATCCATGGCAAATTACGATAATTCCGAGCTGTGCCGTGATTCTTACAACGATGTTATAGCCGTATTGGCCCCGATTGAAGGTAAGCTTTGACAGATACAATCGCTATCAATGACATAATGCAATGCATGGATGGGAAAAGCGAAAGTTTACTTTGCATTTCCCTCATTTCGATTTCAATTTCCTCACTTTCTCTTTCCTCGCCGATGATCAGTGTTTGAAGCCATATAACAGCATCAAACAAACATAGCCTCATGTATTCCGCATTGATACCGTTGTATTTCGACGCCCTGGGGGAGACACAATGACAACGTTTTTCGGCGAAAGATGGAGCTTGTGTTTGTTCGATGTCGGTCTTCAAGACGATGGAATTCGGGCCGCTAGATACCCGGTGATTTCGAGTCATTCTAAAAAAGAGAAAGGCGTGAAGCAGACCATTTTTGTGGACACGCGTCAAGCGTGTCTTCCGCCTTCTTCTTCTGGGAACAGGCGAGAGGAAAGAGAAAGCCCGGGGCGTCGTCTTCCCTTAAGTTTTATTATTTGTTTGCGTTCGCGCATTGAATCACCCCTTTTTGGTTGAGCTTTTCCATCATGCACACGCATTGCATTCAAGACGGTTCTGATACTTTCCATCGCTATCAGTTGAGGCACTTTTTAAGCGCAGTTTTAATTTTCAGAACCGACACAATCCGGCTACCCTAACTGCATCGCAGGAAATCAGAACATGGCTTATCCGCAGCTTGTTGATCCGTGTCTGTATCAGCATGCTGATCTGAGTGGTTCTTATGTTCCTAATTGCGCGGTTAGCGTCTATCAGAACAGTGTCTATCCGACTGGTGGCAACTTTGTCCAGCAGTTTTCGCCGATTCCGCAACACCCTCACCTTGGGCATGGAATCCCCCGACAGCCGAGCACATCCAGCACGTCTTCTGGGAGCAACTACAGTGATCCGGCGATTTCACCACCTCTGAACCAGCCAAGCAATAGCCACAAAGTCGCCGCTGAATCCATCCCCGAACACATCCGCGACAAAGTCTTCAACCCTCCCAGTGCTGCCAATCCGACATACCACTCTCGGAATCCACGAAAATCCCAAACTATCCTCAACACCAAGCGAACTCACAAGTGCATCCATCCAGGTATGTAGACATTGTAATTTGACCCATCAACAAGCGTCCTCATCGCCATTTATCCCACTTGTTTTGGCACGCGCTAATCGCTCGCGCAAACACAACTTAGCTTAAATGCTCAAGTGCCCAGTTTAGTGCCATAACAAATACCCTTAATCTCACTCATGCACCTGATACTCCATGAAACTGTCTCAAACATCTCCATTTTTCAGGCTGCGATAAAGTCTACACCAAATCGAGCCATCTCAAAGCTCATCGACGTCTCCACACAGGTGAGTATTACCGTACCACTTTTTTGAGCCGCAATCGGGGTAGGGAGAACGATGAAACTTCACGCATATCCGACATCAAAGAAGTCCGACTCCGTGTTGACCTTATCCGCCTAAAGTTTACGTCTTTTTGCGGGGCGGAAGACAGTAACGGCAGTCGTCTAAATATGGCCACTTAATTAGATAGTTTTGTTTCGGTCAGCCTTTGTCGGAGACTGCGCGAAACGAGCAACTGTAACTGACGAAGGATGTTCGCGCATTTTGATGAGCGTGCGCAGACTCAAACGGCGAGGTTATGTTGACATTGCACTTGTTAGCGACTCTCGGTAGTTTGGACGGTAATCTGAGATGTTGTGCCGAGGTCGGCAAAGTTGATGCCGGCTAATGAGGGGATCATTTTTGAGGTTGGGGGTTGTGTTAAAAATGTGCAAAAATGTTTTGGATGCAACGGGGTATGAACTTGGGGTTTTTGGATGGTAAAATTGCGCAATACACCACTCGACTAATCTTCCGAAACAATACAAGTTTCGAAATTTTGAATAATGAAGTCCCATTCCAGGCGAAAAACCATACCGCTGTGAAGTCGCCGGATGCGAATGGGAGTTCGCCCGATCCGACGAACTCACCCGTCACTACCGTAAGCACACCGGCGCGAAACCCTTCCAATGCCAAGAGTGCCATCGCTGCTTTGCCCGAAGCGATCACCTCCAACTCCATCGCAAACGCCATGAACGAAGCACGTCAAACCCCATCCCGGTCGACCCCATGTACAACAACAACAGTGGCTCTTCCGCTTCTTCGTCGCCGCTGTCCTACCAAAACCATCAAACATACATGCCAGCACCCCAAATGCCAATGGTATCCCAACAAAACATGTACAATCCACCCCAAACATTCACCATGTTAGACGGATATGATCATCGCACCGGGTTATCGCCGAGGTATTAGTCTTTCCGAGCTTGCTATACATTCCCTTATGTGTAAATAGGTGCTTGCATGCTATCACTATTCCAATTCAACCCAACAGGGCCAATTGATAGTGTAGCGGCCTGTCACCTGAACCAGCATATCATAAACCCGAGTCTCCTTTTTCCTGACCGCAGACTTTTCTCAAGTATTAGACTTGATTTAACTTCCTAACTGCCATCAGGCTGTTTTCCTGTTATCTGTTATCTTATCGATTGTAACAAAACTCACACATTCCTAAAAAAAAGTGTCTCAATATGTTTGTTCACCAAAAAAGTTACTTATTTCCTGATTGCCAGTTTTAACACTTTTTAAAATACATTTTATCGATTAACTTTTAGTGTTCCATTATTTCTGTGTTTTTTATGTGCCTTGTTTGTTTTTATCCTTGTCAACTATTATTATGTCAAAATTTGACTGTGTGTTTTAAAATGTGCAATAAATTATGTGAAAATAAACAAAGTCGATAAAGTCAAAGGGGTCAGTTGGGATGCAAAGTTCAATCGCAATGTTGCGATTCTTCTTTTCAACTTTTAGGGTGATCAATCCAGTGTTTTGGCACGCAATGGTCCTCCTGTCTCGGGGTGGACAGGCCCCACATATCCCAACCCTATGGCTACTACCCATAGCTGTCGGCTGGGAACGCTCAACAGTAAGCGCGAGTGCGGCAATCGTGTGATTGATGGGTCCGGAGGCAAAAGCTGAGGGAACGCCTGCGACTGACGTTCGATGGCGGAGGTTTTGGAGGTGAACAACAAATCGGTGGAGATTGTTTGTGACAATGGTCAGGTTTTGGGGTGAATTTCAAAGTTTCGGTTTTAACTTTATGGTTTTTGGTAACTTCCGGCTTTGAACTTCCTTCTGACAGCGAGCGATCCCAAAACTTAGCTGCCCCGATATCTGAAATCCGTTTCCATAGGTTGTCCAGGTACAATAAATCAAGTCCCCCTTCAGACACCCCACCGGGTGTTCATTAAACATCCCTCCTGTCACATCTTTGCTGTGTTTCACAAGCCCAAGTTTCATCTCTCCTGACGACACTACACGAGTCCCTTAAGATTAACGACACTTGACAAGGCGACTTATAACTACTTTTGAGGCTAACCTGCTATGGTCCTTCGCCTGGACTCTTTTTTTTATGTTTCAACGTTTCAGCCACTGCCATTTATCACAATGTACTCGCTAATTGAGCCATTTTTGCCGAAGTACATCCCAGTTTGCAAACATATGCCAGTTTTGCCTTCCTCCTCCGCTATTAGTGCCAGGCAGCTCCCTTCCAAAGATGAACAATGTGGCCCATCCATAATGCGGAGGTCCTAACTTTTGTTCTTAGCTTAGCGCATTATGGTTAAATATGCAAATTCGAAAAGTTGAACCCTCCGGCGGTCCAACTTTGTTCACACTTTCGAAAAGCGGCGGCATATTTCCATTTCCAAAAGAGGAGTGTTACGCTTACCCTTCAACGGCATGTGCAATCCAGCCCGCCCGCGCGAAGTGAAATCGCGAAATGAAGTGCCTGCTGCCCTTTTGAAGACAAATGACGATGGCGGTGGCGCCAAAGAAGTCGCCGATCGCCTAGGGTGCCTTCGTGACAGCCGGAGGCCCTGGTCAAATGACAAGCTAGTCAGTGTTGTCACTGGGTTTTGTTGTTCTGCACTTTGTAAATCAGTTTTCATCACTCAGTCAGGTTGATTTGAGATGGACATTCTGACATCAGCCGGTAGTCCCGGAAGGGGCTTGGTCATTCATTGTTAGCTAGAGGTGTTTAGCTGATAAGTAGGGTTGTTTAGTGGTTTGTTTCTTACGTCTTATCAGTAGTTTTTGAGTCTGTTAAAAATAGCAATGGAATTAGGGTGTGCCCTTTTGAGAAGATAGGAAAGTTTTGGGGTAATTTGGGACAATGGGGGTTTGGTGGTTTGAAAATTGAATTATGAGTTTCATTTTGAACGACTTCTTTGTCGTTATAATTGTTGTAGGCCACACCGTTTAAACCATTTCGTCTTAACCGGGATAAAGTCAAAATTTTTTTCTTGTTTTTGTTTAAAGTTTGAAACTTTTGTTTTTTATTTTTGTTATAAAACTCACATTTCTGACTATTTAGCCTCCCAAAAACCCGAAAACACCCCCAAATTCGGTTCAAGGTCGCTTTACCCCCACTTTGTTAACCATTTGACGGTTCCGTTTCACCTCTTTTTTCTTCGATTCTATTTTCTATTCCTTTAAAACTGAAAGCACCTTTTTTTCCCTCACGTTCGATTTCCCTCTACCCAGCCTCACAGCAGTCGTCATCCCTTCAAACCTCCCGTCAAGTCAACCTAATCGGCTGACCACTTATTGGTCATACACTACTTTGTAACCGATCATTGTATACCTTTCCCCACTATGTATCCTCCATCCGGTCCTTGAAGACAGTTAGTTTTTGTCGTTGGCCGAGTTGGTCGCGCTAACGACTCTTACAAACACGCTTCTCCATTTCCTGGATGGTGTATGTATCCGCTTAACACGCTACCTTCAAAGATTCAAGTATGCCGCGCGTGCTTCCATGTATCTTTTGTTGTTTTTTTGCGATGTAGGCCTATTAACAAAAAGTTACTGCGCGGACAGTGAAACCGAGAGTCAGCTTATCCTTTTTCGCGTTACTTCCGTCGGAAGCCCGCTAGCCAGCTTGGAGCTTGATAGCCTGAGGCGTTCGTCACACAGCTTGGGTATCAAGCTTCGGGGTTCCATTGGCAAACCTTACTTAATTCTATGGTTGGTTTTCAACGCCTTCGACATCGACGTCCTAAGCAAAAAAAGGGTTTATCAATTAGCCAACCCAAGTCAAGCCAAGCCGGAGGGTGTCATTAACTTAACTGCCTTCCAATTCCAACCGTGTTTATAATGTACATAAAGTTTTAAGATTTTTACGCTTTTTCATTGGCGATTCAGACGTGATGGAGATGAGGATGGGGGCCGGACTGGAAGTTGTGATCCGGCCGGTTTGGATGGCGGCGGCAGGGGTTTGACAGTCGCAGGCAGAGGGCTAGCTGGCAGTAAACTGTCCCATTCTACGTGGTCTTCGGATTTGGATTTGCTCATGTTTCTTTTTGGCTTTGAATTAGAAAAAAAATAGGACGACGGAATTCCGCATTTAAATTCATTCGAACCTGTCAACTGTTTCCCTTTTTGGTGGCTGTCAGCTGTCTGTTTCTGTTTTAAATGCAGTGGAGGAAGCGGATTTATTTTTTTGTTTGTTTATGTTTGTTCGAACTTTGGACATGCTTCAAAGCATCTTTCCGATTGCATTTGGGAAGGGGGAATGCTTTTTTGACCAATTTCCAGGCGATAGATGAGCATTGCATCTTTTCGTTGCGAGACTAATGACCCAATTCGAAACCAATTAGCACCCTGTGCTTGGCTTGGATCCAATTTAATTGCTCTTTTTAATCCTGTCAATCTGATCAACCCCCCAATCTTACCTACCTCCTCCCGAAGTGTCCCCTGTTCCAACCTTGCACCCCATCCCGGACGCTCGGCTCGTTCGCGACAGCTTATCCGTCCCTCCTTCGCGCCCCTCAGGCCCTTCTGGTCACCGGGAACTACCCCCTCCAGCTACAACATAGTAAGACACATAAATTCCGGCTCTCTAGCTAACCCTTTGACTTTGACCGGCCTCCAGCTTTGCAACTTTTTTATATATCGTGCGCAGGCAGCAACAACACGAAATGAACCACCTCGCAGGCCGGCCGGCTCAAATCTGATTTCCGGATGGCGGCAACCGCCAAAGAACTGCATCCCCGCGGGCAAAGTTCTTGCGGTCACTTACGACTGCGCTTTTTCGCGCCCTTCGGCACTTGGCCATGTCCATAGGCCTTCATTGCGGGCTTGCATTATGATGTGCTGATGTCCTTTTTAGAGGAATATGTCTTTGTTGTCTTTTTTATGTGTCTGCATGCATGCCAAATGGAACGATAAGCGTTTTTGATAATGGCAAAATGGAAAAAAAGCGGAAAAACAAGGGCTTGGAGTGGTTTTTGAGGGGACTATTAGTTGGTTTTTTGTTGTTTTTGATGGCACTGTTTGGAATTTATTCATTAAAAGGCCTAATAACTCTGTGGAATAATGGCTGCGTACCAACCGCAATGAAATTTTTAAATCCAAACCCCAGTTCAAACCCAATTTCAAAAAAACGCCTCAAAACCTCATTCCCACGCCCCTTTTGGCACCGTTTGCCGCGCTGCCCTGCCGCCCTTTACCTTTTTCCTCAATATTTCACACCTTTGACCTTTCACACGCGCACAAGGGAGTCTTTATGTTAGCTATTATGTCGATGTCGGCTAGTCTATTAGCTGTGAGAAAGTAGCTCATCCCTCATCCCGGATGAAAGCGCCAACACCTATGTGTCGGCGTGCGTGTTAGCCTCGCGCAATCCGATGAATGCCATTCATGATGGACAGGTTTTGGCGCTCTCACCGGCGCAAGTTTGTTGGACAGGGACAATCATACCATCTCACTTTTTACCAAACATTAACCGCAAAGATGTATCTTCGCGTCCTTGTAGATGTGAATCATTCTGTTTGACAGATAGATCCCATTAGCCGGGGCTAATGGGTTTTGTTTTTGTCTTTGACGGATCAGTTTTTACATGACTTTTGGTGGTGGCGCTTTTCTATCGTGAACAGTCAAGGCAAACGTTGTAAATTTTTGCCAAAACCCTCAAACCTCAACCCACCCCAACACCTTTTTTTAACCAATTTCCACCCTCCTCCACAAACATCTGTCAAAAACTGTCACAAACCCAGCTTCACAGTCCCTAACAAAAACCATCTGTCATCGATGGTCACTTTTTTCGACCGTCCCACCAGTGGAACTGTAGCTTTTTGCATGGGTCTCTAGGTTCCATAAAAACCGTAACAAATAAACGTCCCCCACCGCGTGATTATCCAATATGCCTTCCATGCCCAATTCCAACTCCCAAAAATCGGAACGCACCTCGACTTACTCACTTTTTTCGTCCACTTCTTTGAAGGCCTTTGTGACTGTCTAAAGATCGTAATCTACTTACTCACGGAATGGAATAAAATAGTTGCCATCCGATGGCCTCCGTTGCCTTTTTTATGGCGTCAACCTTGAAACTATTGAAATGAATTGCGCGATTATTTTGGTAATTTGGTGGAGATTTATAAGTCTTGATTTGTCTAGCTGCACTTCCTTTAAAATTTTTAAAGTAAAAATAGCGTTTTGTATCCGATAACATCAGTTTTTTTACATTTTAGAGGTGACTCACTGCTATCTTGTTTGTTTTACCTAGATTGCGAGGCGTGTAAAATGATAAAATACAGTTTTTTTTGTAAGTCGATATCGATAGCTTGCATTTTTCCACACCATTTACAAATTTCATGCTGTTATCATCAATTTTTTTTAACACAAAACGCAAAAAGTGAGCATCAATCCCTCGCATCGCACTCGAGTACATTGCCTTATGCTTGTTTTATAGCCATTTACGAACAAGAGGGTCTATCGATACCCTCTCTGCATGTAGGTAATGCACTTGTGTCCGGAGAGTGACCTATTGATGGATCGCTGACCATCCTAAGCATTCCCTATTCCTCTGCAGCCTTTTTTGTCCTTTCAAAGTCACTGACGGCCACAGACATGCGTGCTGATATTCCTGGGAACCTGTTAGCTCGCTGATTTGCAACTATTGTAATCGCGTCACTTTTCGGTTTGTCACGCTTGTCCTTTTTGCATCATTTTGAATCTTATTGTCACCCAGTTTGAAACGACAAAATTCACGCCATTCTTTGTTAGCCGAGCCGCGTTCTGAAGTTTTGTCTTCGCACTTCGTAATTTGGTTAGCATTGTTGTGTTCTGATGCATTTTTAAAGCGTATTTTTTGAAAATATTGTTCATTTTTTGCGTTTTCATCATGTTTTGCGCGAAAACATCTCTTGAAACACCGTTTAATGTGTGGGGCTGTCAGTTCCCGAATGATGCATCCCTTTGTTGACCGCATACTTTTTCAGGCTATATCATTTTACCCGATTGAACAAGCCCCCAATTCAATTTTTCACCCACCCATCAGGATATCCGACATCCCAGGACTCCTAGTCGTGGTCATACTTAACTTTCTACTTCAAATCTGTTCATTTCGGCCCAGCCTGGTGACAAACCATGAAACCCCTCACCGTAACGCCTCCGGGCAGCAGTGCCGCCGCGCTATCCATGGAGGCCGCGCGTCAGCGTGTTCGGACCCTCGAAGCTGAGAATCGGCGCCTCATGTCGAGTCAAGGTCAACTCGTAGCTGACGCAAATCGTCGCGTTGAAGTAAGTTTTTTTTTCACTTTCGTGCTTTCTCATCATTTGGAACAAAAAACCAGCCTGGTCCTAGGCCCTTTCCGACGTGATGCTCACATCGCCTGGTTAGCTCAGTCGGTAGAGTACCAGACTCTTAATCTGGCTGTCGCGGGTTCGAGCCCCGCATCGGGCTAAATTTTTTCTTTTTGTTTATTTGACAGTTGTTTTTGGATTCAAATTTTTGTGACAGCCGATAACCGTCAAAAGGGTTTCAAATACGAAGTGCGATGACATGTAGTTTTTTGATGCAATCTGTCAAGGGAAAAGTGATGCGCGGAAGCTTTTCAAATTGCGAAACGTAGTCCGATCAAATTGGTTGCGATTGTGGTTGCCTTGATCGTCGTAACGGGATTTGATTAAACCCATGGGGGTGCGCATCGTTAAATTATATCATTTCATGGATCAGAATGTCATAATGTCATTTTGCAGATGCACTTGAACGAGATCCGGGTCCTTCGCGAGGAAACAAAGTCGCTTCGGGCCGCCAATGCGCAGTTGCAGGAAATCTGTGCCTTTTTGGATGAAGATCGGCAGAAGAACCGGCAATTGAGTCGAGAATGGCAGAAGTTTGGGCGTTATACTTCGGATTTGATGAAACAGGTTGGTTTCTTTTGAGGGTTACGGTAGTTTGGAGGTGGAATTTTGCCATTTCCAGGAAGTAACAGCCTATCAGCAGCGCCTATCAGAACAGTCCGAACGGCATAGCCAATTGATGCAAGAAAACGAAGAACTCAAACGCCTATGCCTCTATCTCGACGAACAGCGCCAAGCCGTGATCAGCCAGGCCACAGCCATGGCAGAAGAGGCCGCTGGCGTCCAGACGTATTACCGCCAAACCGACGGTGACAGCAGTGATGCCGGCTGTGGCAGCAGTGCCCAAAGCAGTGATTGCGAGCGGGAGGACATTGAAAAGATCGGGCAACCCATGGGAATGCATGAAATCGAATTCGACGATGAACAGGAGAATGCCGTTCGAGCCTTGACCGCTTCTATGCGCGCTGGGATCAGCAATGACGCCAATCTCGAAACATCTGAAGCCGCAGCGATCCAGGATGGCCATAAAGACCGACTTTTCAACTACATCCACAGCCTGGAGAACCGAATCAAAACCCTGGAACATCAAACATCGCTAGCCACGAGCAATAACAGCCTGCCGCGAAGATTTTCCACGGAGTTGATGTCACCGAGACCCACGGAGTCTAAAATGGCTGCCGAAGTGCCGAAAGGGAAATCTGCTATTCAGATTTTATCCCACATCCCGGCGGAGGAGCTGCCATCACGTTCTGGAACGCCGACGGGGGCTAGTTTCAGTCGACAGGGGCTGTGTAGCCGAATGATGGAATCGACAACGTCAACGATGACATCATCTGGGACGACTTTCTGCTCCAGTGATACGGATGAATCTGCTGCGACGGCTGTTTTTGTCATGGGCGATGATGGCCAAGACTTTGCTGCACTGTCTGGGCATTTGGAAGTGCGTGCTTTGGGGCCTATTGATGAGGAATCTGAGGCTGACGCCACTGTCATTGAAAATGTCGGTGGTAGCCATCAAAATTCACCGACATCCGGCCTTCTGACCATTTCAAAGCGCATTTCAAGCAGCTCCGAACACAGCACCACCGGGTCAGCTTCAACCTCCACCGGCAGTGATGAAAGCGGCATCGAATGCGGTGACCTTCCGCCCCAGATGCCCCTCATCACTGGTGATACGTCCTCGGCCCGTCTCAGCCTCTGCAGCTCGAACCAATCCCTAGACAACTGCAGCCACAGCTCGTCGTCCAAGTCTCAGAAGTCACTCCCAGAGAACTTCAGCACCCTGGGCCGGACAAAGCCACCGCCTTCCTACAATCAAGTCAAACTCCGCCACCGCGCTTCCTTCAATGCCGCCCCCATCACCCCAGTAGCCGGACTCCGGCCCCAAGTCGTCGGCCATTCCACCCTCGCCGAAGCCGTCAATGCCCTTCAACATGGCGATCCCAATCCGCCACAACAACGGCGAACATGTCAAAATGGATGGACTTCGCTGGAGCGTCGGAAGGTGCCTCCACCACAGGAAATGAATGCACAGATTACTGCTGTCTAATTAGTAGATTTAGATATTGATTGAGTCTATCACTTTTTTGTACTTCCGCCTTTTCTTTTTTCTAGGTTACCTATCTGATTTTGTAGCAAGTTACTGGTGTCAATTTTGTATGTATATTGAAATTAGTCTTTATTACCATCAAGTATTATGAACAAGTATTCGGTATTTTGTGATAGACGTTTAATAAAGTTGTTTTCAATAATTATAGTTTTATTGCGAATGACCACATACCATGTTAAAATAAGTTTTGAACCCGTTTTTGTTACAAGGAAGTAGAATTAGTCGATTCTGTCGATGTTGGTACAGCATCAGTGACTATTGAAGTTGCGTTTTCGAAGGTTTCAGCTTCAAGTGTGCCATTTCCGAACAAAGCATTCGTCAATATCTTTTCCTCTTCCTTGACTTCCATTTTGATTGTTTTAGCAGTACCATTTGAACGGTCTGTCAATTCTAGATCACCGTTACTATGCATAACCACCTGATCAGTCAAAGCTGAATTGCCAATATCGAAGGCCATCTTGTCTTTATCGGCTGTTGTCACAATTTCGCTTCCATTGACAAACGTCACACTCTTAGGACTTGGTTTTGGCAGTTTTGACACATTTGCAGTTTCATCAGTTCCATTTGATCTGTCCTCCAATACCAGATCACCATTCTCGTCCATAGCCACCTTATAGGTCGAAGTTGAGTTATAAACTTTATAGGACATTTTGTCGTTCATCGTTACTGTTTCATTTAAGTTACCATCATTACTCAATATTTCCACTACTTTATCCATCTCATCGGTGCCATTAATCCGGTCCAACACCAAATCACCATTCTCATCCACAACAACCTGATCGACCAAAGTTGAATTAAAAATCTCATAAGCCATGTTGTCCTCATTAGCAACCGTGCCATTGTCATAACCATCAACCAACGTCATACTTTTATGTGTCGCTCTCGGCGTTTCTGGCACATTCATACTTTCAAGTGGTGCCGTCATTTGGCCCACTTCAAGCGCTTCAACAATCGGCGAATCGTAAATAACAGCTTTGCCAGGGTGCTGTGGCGAAACAATGTACCAATCCACGAAAAAGTAAAGGAAAAACACAGTGCAGAAAAGTGCTTGGCATAAGAAATAATGACCAAATGTAATTTTAATCATGATTATTAGTGGTGAAGAGACAATTAACAATAAAAGGCAATCAAATTTTACAAGTGAAAAGCGACAAATGCAACAATTTGAAACGACAGCCAGCAATCAGCGTCTCAAGTAAAGTGTCAGTTGAAAAATGTCAAGTCTAACTTGAAGGGTAGTAAGTAAAAACATGGGTTTGACTAGTTTTGGCTTATCTGAGTTCCGTAATCAAAATGTTGCACTGGAGAGTAACTTCAGGAAAAGTAGACGCTATTCCGGATCTGGTTGGGTTTATCTGATTTTAAGATGTCACGTTTTTTATAGCTTGTAGTTTTTGGCACTTTTTACTTTTTTTAAAGGTTGATTGTATTTAGTTTCACTTTTATGATTTTAACAGTTATCGCTTATTCAATCCGTTTAAACATAGCCTCACACTCTTTTAATTTTGTGATGTTAAGTTAACGAAAACTTCATTTTGCAATTTTTCTTTTGTGAATATTTGTTTGTGCTTTTTTTTACCGAGTAGGGCATGTACGTGTATAACTTTATTGACCCAATTTACATCACAAGTTTACACATTGTGTAAATACATTTTTATAACATAAATAAATACACCAAAAACCTAATAAGCAACTAGTTAGTCATGATAATAGATAAATTTGTTTTTATTTTTCTTAGACTTTTTTAGGTTGCTAAACGCAGAAATGTCGTCGTCATTGGCCGTATAGTCGTTTCTTTTGAGATCAATTTCATCGGTTTCGCGTGCTTCAACTTCCCGCTTCGGCACATCATAATCACCAGTGTCACCAGCAATGCTTCCACGGTTGTGTTTGCTGTTCGGGTCGTCTTCAGTTTGATGCCGGAAGAATCTGCCCTTCTTAATATTGTGATCGCTTTCGTCGATGAAGCCGCGGCCTTCTGCGAAATCGGATTCCTCGCGCTCGTACTTGTCGAGATCGTCTCCAACGATGGAACTCGACTTTCTCGGGTAAATAACAACAAATTGAAGCACAAAAATAAGCGTAGTAACCAGGGTTATCGTCATTAGGACTGCGATGACTTTACGTTTTGGTGATAGCTTCAAAAGGCCCGAAAGAAACGCATTTCGGGAAGACATGATGGACAAATCCGTGAAAAGCAGCTTTAAAAGTCAGAAAGTGAAGTTAGAAATAATCGGGATGGGATGGATACGCTTAAATAAGTCGCGCGCCAAAGTTCTGGTTTTGTTATCAGCGTATAATCTGAAGTGAGGGTCGGGTCAACACGTCTCAAAAAAGGCGAATCCGGTAGTGTGCAAGCTTGTCTAATTCGTCATTTTGTGTCTTTTGTGGAGCGTATTTAAAATTTTGTTGCGTTTTTATGCTTTTTATTCAACGATAAATCAAAGTAAAGTTCGAATTTATCCACAGTAGCCGCAGGTCTTCTGGCAATAGGTCATCATGACCAGGCTCCAATGCTGGTTTCGACAGAATCGGCGATTGCCAGCACAATCGATAGGGGCGCCTGGAATATTTGACTATTTTATCTGATTCTGGTAACTGGTAAGCACTATTAAAAAACGTACGAGAGTCGTCCTCGCAGGCATATCCCGGCGTCTCACAGCAAATGGCGCAGGTCTTCGCGCAACGGAGCGCTTGGACGGCGTAGTTTTCGTCGTAGCAACGGACCGGACGGGCATAGCCTTCTGCGGTTTCGTTGAAAGTTGAAGCGCAGTTGATGTATTCATCTGAGCAGGCTGTAGCGAGGCCCCAGAGGGTGCCGTTTGCGAATTGACAGCGGAGTGTTTCGGGGATGTCAGTCGAGTTGTCGGCATCGGTGTCATTTTCGGCTGTTGGTGCCACCGTGGGGAAGATCAACTGACAAAAACACATTTATACTGTTAAATTTTAGTTGAAAGTCCAAACCTCGACAAACGGCGCATCAGTATCAGCAGCCACTTCAACAGTCGACTGGCCCAATACCGCAACGACACAAACAGACACAAGTAAAACGTAACGTGAAAGCATTTTCGAGTACTTTCGCTCAATTTGAGGCAGCTATGACTGTGATTCATGACTTTATACGCTCAAAAACGTATGCCTGTGCCAGCTGGCCAAACGAAACAGATACACCCATTTGCGAGGGGTTTTACCCCTTTACGGAAGTGCGGCAATGTAACTGTATTTGGATTGGATAAATAACTATGGCTCATCGACATGTGCTTTGTGGGGATGCTGTGTCAACATGATGACGATCATGAACTTTGGCGTTTTTGGCTATTGCACTGTTCTATGCTATTGGCTTTATGCGTTTTTGAACAGTGCTTATTTGCATAAAATGCCAACCAAAACGGTCTAGAAGGGCAAGTATTTGCATTTACAGCAACTGTGGCATCAACAGGGTAAAAGTAAATCGAACCCATAAGCCAGACAGACAGTCAGTCTCCTCGACTCGGCTACCCAAAATGAGCGACAACCCGAACCTTTCTCCGAGCTCTGCCCGGAAGCGCCGTGCTTCTACCCCAGTCAATCGTGATCGTAGTCGGAGCACTCCTCGGAACTTTACTCCTCGCTCTCGACCGAATTCTGAAGACCAGAACTGTCCTAATAGCGATTCTACCGCGATTGACGTTCAAATGATAGTCGACCGAATTCTAAACATCGCGATCGCTTTCGATTCGGCACGAGACGACCCAGAAGCCTTCGATGTGCTGCTTGAAGAGATCGAAAAAGCCGACTTCGAAGCCGACGATTCCGAATCGCCCGTGTTACCGGAGCCTAATAAAGCCAAGCATGACGACGTGTCGCCGCCGTCGACCCCGCTGCTCTACAACACCCTTCGTCGCTCCAGTACTCCGATACCCGAAGAAGCCGAGCAAAAAGTCGACGATTTCCCGTCCTCATCGCGCCTCAGAGCCAGGACTCCGACCCGCTTCCGGGCTCCATCGCCCCCGCGGCTCGCCCGTTCTGTGCATTACAACAACCTTCTACGCCGCAGGACCCCGTCGCCAATGTCTTCAACTTCCATCTCGCCGCCGCCCAGAACCCCGCCCCGTTCTAACCGTACCTATCAACGCGTTATTGACCGTCCCCTGGTGCAATCGACGTATAGCGGATGGGACGATCCGGCAGATGACGAAGTTCCGGATGTTCTGCCACTTCTGTGGGCACCGAAGCCAAAACGGAAGACCCGACAGTTAAATCGTATGAATTTCATCCCTCAATGGCAGATGGAAGATGAATAAAGAAACTACATATCAAGATACTAATTACCTTACTTATTGGCTTATTATGTGTGTATTGTGGTGATAATGAATAAATTTTGGGACAAGTTTTGTGTTTGGCAAAAAATGACTACTGTACTACACGAGGATTACTGTACCAAACCTCTTAACATTCTGATTTCAATATTTGCAAGAAATTTAAGTAATTACTGTATTTGATAGATTTGTATGAATTGAATAACGAAAATGTAAAAAAAGTATTATTTTGGTACCCCCCACATCGCTTGTCAAAATGCGCGCAGTGCCAAACACTACTTTCCCTCACATTTTTGACGAAACACTTTTGTCAACTGTCTTCCGCCTTTATTTCCAAAATGAACAGATCCAGCGGGTACGGAACAGCTTTCGAGAAGCTCGAGGACGAAGGTAAGCTATCCCTGCATACAACAACGGGTTTTCAATGCTCATTTTCAGATGGTCCGATCAAAAAGCGCCCGAAACGCGTCCACGAAGAAATCGTCACAGATGAACGTGGTCGTCGCCGCTTCCATGGTGCCTTCACGGGTGGCTTCTCAGCCGGATACTTCAATTCTGTCGGCAGTAAGCATGGCTGGGTGCCTCAGACGTTTAAAAGTTCCAGAAATAAGCGGGCTGAAGTGGGAGAAGCGAGACCGGAGGATTTTATGGACGAAGAGGTCGGTTTTGATTTTTATATATATTAAATTGCTAATAATGGTGGTTTCTTCAGGATCTCGGTGAATTCGGTATTGCTAGCCGGCGCTTCCACGTGAATCGGCAGTATATTGATGGTGGTGAAAGTGGGCAGGCTGTTTGGGACCGGCCGTCGACGTCGATTTCGAAGATGGCGGAAGCTGAGGAAGATGACGGGGTTCGGATTGGTGGAAAACGTGATGGGTATGTTTTGGATGGTCTTTTGGAAAGGTAGAATTGTATTGTGGATGTTTCAGAGCATCAATTGGATACCAAATCATGAAAAAGATGGGCTATCGAGAAGGCAAAGGTGTCGGCGCTCCATTAACCCGACGTCAACTCGAGCTGCAGCGGCTTCATGAAGCTCGTGCCCATGGAAAGAAGTCCAGATTCGACAAGACTGCCGTGGAAGAAGCTGAAATGTTCGCAGCTGGGTTCGAATTCGTCCCCGAAGACATCCCACCGGTCTACTTCGCCTGTAAAACGGATACCCATGGTTTGGGCTACTCCGGTCTATCTGGCCTAAAAAGCGGCTACGGCTCCATCCCAATCGACGGCCCATCATCTTCAAAGTCCAAAAAGAAGGGCCACGGCGACGCTTTCGGAGTCGGCGTCTTCGAGGACAGCGACGACGACATCTACGGCGCCGACGATATGGGCATGTACAACTTTGCCATCGAAGGCAACCGAAATGCCGATGTCGATCCGATGGCTGTCGTTTTGTCCAGTGGTGGTGGCGGTGGGAATGTTGATATCAAGTTCTCCGCTGCGAAGTCGTTTCGTAAAAAGACCCCGCATTTGTCCATCAAAGTGCCAACGGGATTCAATCCGAACTACACCCCCGTCGCTTTCGATGCTTCTGCACTGCCGGCGGCTATCAAGAACTACGGTAGCAACATGACCCCGCTCCAGAGAGCTATGATCCTTGGCGACAAGGCCCCCAGTGTGATGGAGCTGTTGTCAGACGCCGATAGGGAACGTCTGCGCCATGCCCGACGCCTCGCAGGTGAAAACAAGGCTACGAATGTCGTCAAACAGGAGGTCGAAGTCGATGAATATCCCGATGATGAAGAAAAGTCTTACCGCTTTAAAAAGTATCTTCAATGCCTTCGTAGAGGGGTTGAAATGGGCCTACCTCCAGGGGTTTCATATTCGCAATGGCAGGCTGAGGAGGAGGAGTTCCAAAATCGCGTCCCCACCGAGTTACGATACTTGCTGCCAGATGTAAAAGAACGCAAGCAGCCACTTTTCAAGGGCGACTTTTCCGCTAATTTGATGGATCAACTGAAGTCGAAGTTCGTTAGCCAAGACGATGCCAGGCAGATCGCTGCCAAACCGGTTAGTTAACCCATTTTCTTACTGTAACTAACTTCTAACCTTTCAGAAACCCCTTGAACCCTTCAAAAAACTCGAATGGCACCCAGCAACACGCCTTTGCAAACGCCTCAATGTCCCGGATCCATTCCCGGAAAGCGATTTCGAGGGTGTCATCGGCAGCAAAGCGAAGAATAAGACGTCTCAAGGGTTCTATGAATTCACGAAAACTGCGATGGAAAAGGAGTTGCTTCAGAAGAATGTGATTGCGAATGCTGTTGGAGGCACTCATAGGGTTGGTTGCTTCTTTAAAGATGTCAAGGACCTTCAAGGCTAATAATGGCACTTTCAGGAACCCAAACAAGAACCCGTCGACGATCCCCTCACCGAAGACGACCCGCTAATCCAATTCTTTGACCTCATGGACAAGGTCTACGGAACAACCACCGAAGAGATCAAAGAAGGCGAACGTCTCGAAAAGGAATACGCCAAGGCAGCCGAACCTGCGCCAATGCCGAAACAGTTATCTCCGCCAAGGGCAGCTGAAACTGAACCGCCTCCAAAGAAGAAGAAGACCATCTTTGACGATGTTGAAGAGGAAGAAAAGATGGAATACGGCCCAGCGATCCCGACCAACTTCATTCCACCGTCGAAAGTCAAGAATCCCGACCTTCCAGCCGATTTCCGACCCAAGTTCGAATCAAAGGTCATCAAAAAGGAGCCAAAAATTATTGAGCTTCTCGACACCACTGAATCCGATTCTTCATCCGACGAGAGCCGACATTCTAAGAAGAAGAAATCGAAAAAGTCGAAGAAAGATAAACACAAAAAGAAGGACCGAAAAGAACGCTCTTCATCGAAAAAGTCGAAGCACAAGCATCGCCACAGCAGCCGGGACAAGGATTCAAAGTACGACAGTGACCGTGATTTAAAACACAAACGCGAAAAGTCGTCCAAGAAGTCAAAGAAACACCGTCGACACCGATCTTCAAGTCGAAGTGATTAGGCCCCAAGCTCTGTTAATTGTAAGGGTTGTTTTAACATGTAATTAATTCTTTTATTTCAACTCAAAAATAAAGAGTATACACGCTTTGGACTTATTTCAAGGCAGATGGTTTTTATCAATCAGTCAATTCAAATATCAAAATTAAAGTCTTTTCGTGGGGTTGTGGACGGTGATCTCGAAAGCGGAATCATCGCTAGCTGGGGGACTGTTGCCTGATTCTGGGTTGACACGGGCCCCGGAGCTGCGGTGCTTTTCGTATTCGGGCTTCCAGAAGAAGAGGTCTTCCTCGGATTGGCCGTAGTCGGTGTAGTCCTTCTCGGCTTCGAGGTTGATGTATTGGGTGGGGGAGGGTGGGCGTTGACCGGCCGGGAAGACGATGGGGGATAGGCCGTCGGAACGGGGTGGTGGTGGGGCTGAAGTTGGATAAGGCTGTTGTTGTGGCCGTCGAGGTGGGTGTGTAGGCGCAGGGGTGAGAGGCTCATCGACTTCAATGTCGGTGGCGTCGTCCTCGAAGGAGCTGATCTCGTCATAGTCATCCATGTAGACCAGCTGCTTGATAGGCGTGTCGGAGGTGGGTTTGACGGCCGAGATTCGGATCTGGTAGCGACGGGGTTCGATTTCGATGGGTTCGGCTTGGAGGCGGATGGTCTTGGGGGTGGTAACTGTCGTTGTTGGAGCCTGTGTTGTGGTCGTTGTGGTAGTCGTCGGTGGTGCCCGTGTAGTGGTGGTCGTCGTTGTCGTCGTCGTCACCGGAGGCTGTGTCGTCGTAGTCGTAGCAAGTTGAACCCCAACTGCCCCCACCGGAGCCCTCGGAGGTGCCGCCCCAGTCTGATTTAACCATCCAGCCGGCGGGAACCGGCTAACTTGATAGACCCCATTATGCGGGCTGTAAGTCACATACAGACTACCACTTCGTTGCATTGGTCTCGCCGGAATCTTCGGCTTCCTCAACTTTTTCTTCATCGCCTCTTTCCACAGTCTCCGCTTCTCTGCATACGTCATTTTCGGCTTAACTTGGACGCCAATCGCGCGTCGGATTCCGCCAGGTCGTCTAAACGGCGTCTCTCTCACTTCATGGTACCTTCTTGTCCCCTGTCGTGCCAACAGCGCTTTGTGTTGAGCTATCAACTGCTCAACTAACTCCTGTGGCACCGGAACCGGCACGATTCGGTGATTTCGTGGATCTTCAGTCCTCAGAATCGGGTAACTGCCACTTAATGGATGCGGATTGTAATACGCCGGTCGTCTGAAGGTAGTTTCTGCGTATTCGTGATACCGTGTCCTCGATCGTCCATAACCAGCTCCACGATTTCGACTTCTTTGAGCTGCTTGGACGTAGCCAAGATCCGGCGGGCGTTGATTATGATCAGGTCGAACATGGGGTGTATCGTATCGCTCGTAATTAGCCTTGGGCGTTTTGACCGCCGGTGTTTCGAAAACTTCTGAATGAGCTGTCTTCCGGCTTCGACGCATCGTTCTAAATGGCGTTTCCACAACTTCAGACGTTTTCCGTTTCACGATGGCCCCTTCAGCGCCGTCTGAGGGCGGCTTCAGGTTCAGAAGCATGTCGTTTTCGTGGACCGCCTCAGGGGGTTCGTTCGAGGCTTCATCCTTCGCGACTTCGATTGAGCTGTTTTCAGGGACTACATGGATTTCTGTTTTGGCTATCCATTCAGCAATGACACCACGCGGCTGGGGATTCTGTTCGGTCACAACGGCATCGATGGATGGCCATTCTTTGGGTTCGTAGCCATCTTCGAGGCTGTCATCTTCGTTGTTTGGCTGGAACTCCGAAGCCACTTCAATGTTGAACAAATCCGGATCGTCATAGATAGGAGGATGTTGAGGGGTTGATACATGATTCGGATAAAGCACATTTCCGCCGAGAGGAAGCGTGTCACGTGGTTTGGCATACACGTGCCGAGGCAGGGCTGGCGGAGCTGGAGCATAATAGGGAGTAGTTTCTGGCAGTCGTGGTGGTAGAGTGGGATGAAACGGCTGAAACAGATTCGTTTTTAATGTTTTCAGGACAAAATGCGTTTTTATTGCTGCAAAAACGCTCAAAAAACTCCGCTTGCGCCTTTTTTCCCCGTGTCCCCTCTCGCTTCCACTAGTGCGTACACATCGGTTCCTTGGTGTAGTGGTTATCACGCTCGCTTCACACGCGAGAGGTCGCCGGTTCGATCCCGGCAGGAATCAATCTTTTTTATTTTTGCAAATTTAATTTTTAAAATTTTAAATTTTGATGCTAGAAACTTACCCGAGGAACCCGCGCCATCGGCGATTCATACACATCAACTTGAGCACTGCCTGCTTTCACGTGAGAGCCACAAATCTGCATGCAATGATTGTACGAGAAAAACCGATTGGAATTTCCTCCACATCCGCTCCACCAGCTGCAAATACACCGACCAAGAGTGGCATCAAAGACCCAGCGTTCGAAATTGCCCCAACACTGTCCTGGGTCGTGGGGCTGGAAACACCGCTTTTCGGAGGAGTCATCGATGGCTGGGTCGAAATGGCATGTTGATTCGCATTCTAAAAAGCATTTTTTTAAAGATAAAACAAAAAAGGAAGTTACTAAAACTAACCAGCTAATGTATCAAACCGATTATCATTGCCATCGCATCCGCCGTAGAAAAACCGTCGGCATCGATGATCGAAGCGATCGTAGAACCATTTGATTTCGAAAGAAGTTTCACAGGTTCCTCTTTCCGGGTAATGGTTACATCGGGGGTTCGAGAGGAATTCCTGACTACCCACAAAGTTTGGCAGAAACAGAAGAATGAAGGGTATCATCACGTTCTGGTCATGGGCTGAAGTTCAAAGTGAGGTTTAGACGTTGAAAACTTTCGAATAAGAAAAAGACGTCGCAAAATGAATGAAATAACCAATTAAAACGCGATTGCGTTGGCGGAGACGCAATGATGGCCATTGGAAGCGCGTGTTTACAAACAGATGGCCAAGGGTGGCGGCACAGAGCACCCACAAGGCCTGCCATTTCGTGGATAACATCGATCAACCTGTCTTTTCGGGAGGGATTAAATTTGCGGACCTCAGGGCGCGAGGGTATCGATTTGACTTGCAGAAACGAGTACGTTCAAAGACTTGATTGAACTATTTCAATTTAAAACTTTAATAATAGCGCTTTAAATTTATCAATATCGACAAATTTTGTCGTTAATCTTAATTATTCCCAAAGCCGACAAAGTTAGAAGGTCAAAGAATCGGCCCTCCAGAGCAAATCAGACACTGACACACACATTCACGCGATCATAGGCGCTTAGTCTCGGGAATTTTAACTTTCTTTAAGTTTGTTTGGCGTCCTTGACGTAGCGATCGATCATTTTCAAAAAAGATTGAGGGCCGTTTTGACAAGCACTTATCCGACCCCGACGTTCTCAGGGCGTTTATGTTTTGGCATTTTGACGACGACCTTTAAACAAAAAAAAGGTCTGCAGTAATCTGGGTGAGGTAAGCAACAACGAAAAGTATCAAAATTCAGGTTGAGGGACGGTCGGATTGATTGAGTGAAGACGGAATTTGGATCAAGTTACACGGGTTGTGCCGTCGTGAACGCATGTTCCGTTTTAAACGCTGATTTCGGTGTTGTGGTTTATAAATGGGAAGAATGAGGAAGCTGTTTTCTAAAATTAACGAAAAAACAAATAAAAAATGTTAAAAAGAGCACCAAAGATTAGCTCGAGCGGCATGATGTGAGTCACATTAGCTGATTTATTGGTTGCCTCGGCTGTTCCAGCTTTTTGCAAAAGAGGTTTGAACTTTGAGCAATTGATGCGACGGCAGAGGAAGGTTGGGTTGACAGAAAGGAGCAGAATGTTTAACATTTTCGAGATGCGTTGGTATGTTTGGGTTTTATCAAAAGCATAATCCCGTCGAATGATTCTTTTACTAATGAATTCTATTAGAAAGAAAGCTTGTGCAAAATATTAAAACAATGAGAGTGTTTTTAAAATAATACTTTATTGAAATCTTTGGCGCGATAAATAACCTCTTGCGATAACCAATACAACACACAAGCACTGGAATGTGGTTTGGACAGTGATGTCACGGGAGCAACTGTAATATGTTTACATAAAAACGACCTGTGGCACGTGCCATTTACACTTTTTACAATAGAAGCGATGAGACAAATTCAAAAGTAATTCGAGAGGCTGGATTGGCGGGACATCAGTTTGGTTCAATCTGGCAAAGTTTGTACAAAACAATAGGCAACAACTACAGTAACAGACACAGTCATGTACTGGAAAGGGTTTCTGAGATTGATTGAGCAACGAAGATTGTTCGTGAAAAAGCGTGATAGCTGAGCAATGAATACAGTTAAGGTCCGCGTCAGACATTGTGTGCGCGATTGTGGCGTCGAGCAGCATTTCGGCCCAAGATCAACGATTTGAAGGCGCGACGGAATTCCGTGTTGAAGATGGTGTAAATGATGGGATTCATGAAGGAGTTCATGTAGCCGATCCACGTCGTGTAGAAGAAGGGCGCAAATCCGATTTGGCATGCATCATTTTCGAGGCGCACACAGATGGCATTTAGGATGTTGATCGAGAAGAATGGCACCCAGCAGATGAGGAAAATGCCTAAAAGTAAATTTTTTAAGTTTAAAAAAGTTGTTAAAAAGGGCGGAGCTTACCGACGACAATTCCAAGAGTCTTTGTAGCACGGCGCTCTTTACGCTGCGCTTTGGTAACTTTGCGCTTCAGACTGCTCTCCTTCCGATTGATCGTTTTTTTAACAATGCGTACGGCAAGGGCCGTCGAGGACCCGTTGAGTTTGGCGTGATTGTGCTTTTTACGCGTTTCGGAACCCTTGCCTCCACTCGATATCGATGGCGCCGCGGTACTGCCGAAAGAATCCATGGAATATTGGGATTTCATGTGTTTGGGGTGGCGTTTGACCTGCTTTTTGGGGCCGTTTTCACCTGGAATTTTACTTTTTGTAAAAAGATAGCGTTTAGATCGCACAAACCGGAAGAAATAACGTTAGACGACACTGAGGAGGTGATCCCATAGGAATCCCCGCCCCCAGAGAGCTTGTTAGATTCCGACAGATTCTCAGCACATGAAGACCGCCTGCGCATGGATGAAATCGGTGGCAGTGATGAGTTGCCTTCGCTATGATGATGGCTTCGCCCGCCGAAGAACGTCTTTCCGGCAATGTTAAAGCTGACTGACGGTGAATCCGTTTCGGCCTTCATGGCTAAGTTTCGGATTCGCTTGTTTTCGACTTTGTGGACTGGAGAAACGTCAGTCGCCGCCTGATTCGCAATGACGAGCCCGACACGCCCACTCGCAGACGTCGTTGCCAGGGACACATCGGGACCGTCCTCAAAGTCTTCGACGTCAGTCCCCTCGAAGTCTTCATCGATCGTTGCTGTCGGCGCTTCACCTTTATCCTCAATCTCCGCGGCATCGTTGGTCGTTACCGACCGCCGGATAATCGCGTTGAGAGTCGAGTTGGGGGAACTGCTGCCCTGAGAAGTTCGAGCAGAGGGCGCTTCATTGATGCCATTGGGCGTTGTGGAGGCGAGGAATTTGTCGGTTTCATCGTCTGAAGCCATGTTTTATTTAAAAAAAATTAACGGAAACTCAAAATACCGACCATCATTAGCCTCCCCACTCCGATAAAGCGCCTTCTTCACCGGCGTCGCAGTATCGCAATTTTCAATGACTTCAGCTATCTGATGATTTCCGCCAATGGTGTAAGCCTTGCACGGATACGCATCAACCCGTCGGAATATCCTCGGCGACCGGCGTGACAGCTGTCGGAGGAAGTTTGGAAGGAAGGGTTCACGCAGCCCCGTCGTGTTTCTCCTTTTTACCGTATTCTGACCCATGGAAGGCATCGTGAAGCTTCGTCGTCCGAAACCTGGGGTTTGACGGAAACCTCGGCGACTGAAAAGTAGTTTTTTTTAACTTTTTCGTGTCGGGACCACAAAATTGAAAAAATCGTGTCGGGACCAAAATTGAAAAAAATTCTCACAAAGACCAAATAGTTTTGTTTTTACTTTAATGGCGCTTAAACTTACTATCTCTTCTCATCACTTATCCCGCTACGATCCGATTTATCCAACAAATTGGACGAATTGAGCGATGAAACCGTATTATTCGCAAAAGATGAATCGAAATCTGACGAACGTCTAAAAAATTTCTTTTTTAAAACTATAATTATAAAAACTGTTCAACTATCGATGTTTACTAACCGAGACATCGACGTAGGACCCTCCGAAACAAAATCATTCGTCACAACATGAACATTTTCAGAAAGTGAATCCGTACTTGAATGTGGTGACGAGCTACCCGCAAGATCGTGGTCATCTAAAAGTCAATGTTTACAAAATGCAATTAACATGCAATCAAGCAAAAAAAGAAAACCAAAGTGCAAAAAAAGCAAACAAAAGGCACCCAGGGTTGGCAACGAGGACGAACTAAAACTGCTGAAAAGAGGGATGTGTAAAACGGGACTACGAACACGAACATGGATACAAAAGTTTTACAAAACAATAATGATTTGAGATTTTTAGTTGTTACGAACAGTTGTTAACAGTGTTTTGTGAAAATGAGTGTCGATTTTGAGTTCGAAGGCGTGGGCGTCTCCGGATGACTGTCAGCGTTAAAAAAGATTGAAATAAAGTTTAAAACAGAAAGATAACTGAGACAGAAAATAGACCAAAGAAGTGAATGCCTGAAACTCAGAAAACCAAGAAACGCTTAGATATCGAAACAGAATGAAATGAGACCCAACAGAATCCGAAAAAATGTGTTAGAGTAAAACGTAGTTACGTACGGATGGTATTGTTAGCCCGACGGTACAACGGTTCGGAGCGACTTGCGAGTCGGCTGACATCGAGTTGTTCGACGGCGGTGTCTGTTGTGTCGGCCATGAATCTTTGGAGCATCAACGGTGATTTTTTTGTTAATAACGGGGCGTCGCTGCAGGACCGATGCGACCTTCCTGGATGTTGTCGTTTTTCGATTTCTTGTTTCTTTGATGTGCTTTTCGGGCTTTTTATGAACTGTTTCCCCGCCAGAATGCCATTATCAACACTCTCCGCCGCCAAGGCCATCACATTCAACTTCCGCGGGGATACACTCCCGGTCCGACGCACCGCCGATGTAGCTGTGCCCAAAATGGGCAAAAAACTTGAAAGACACAAAGCTTGCGATGTCACAGCCGGTTTCGACGACGCCGTTATCGGTAGACTTCGACTGGGTGCACCTCGGACTGGCTGCTTCTTGGCCGACTTTTTCCGCTTTTTCAAGACCGGCGCCGAGGACCCCCTTCGTCGACCGATGCCGGAATCATCGGTCGCCGCGGCGGGATCCTCAAACACACTACCCCCATCACTGTCGTCCTCGTCCTCGCCCGAAGTGCCCTCTGCCTCCATTTCCTCGTCATCGAGAAGTTCTTCCTCACCGGCTTCCTCGACAGCGGCCCTCTGGCGCTCATAGCTCTTGATGCGACGAGTCATCGACGGCAGGGCTAGCATCATTACGTTTACGGCTGCAAAGGCAGGATTAAGGGTGGGGGTATACGGTAGGTAGACGGAGTGGATGAGGTTTGAGATTCGAGACAGGATGAAAGAAGACGGAATGAAAACTTTTTTTGATTTAAATTTCATTAAAAGGCAATTTGCGACTAATATCAAGCCAAAAGCATGTGCTTATTTTTGAATTCAACCACGAAATAAACACCAACATGCAAAAAGGCCACTGCAAACACAATTGGAGGTAAAATGCCAAACTGTAAAACTTTCAAAGTGCAAATTTTGTATTTTTTAATGATGAAAAAGTCGGGGTAAAACGCTCAAACTTGAAACCGCACGCGGACAGAACAATGCCAAAACTCCAAACACCTACCTGGTCCCGCCACGATTTGTCCCGCTTCATCGCTGCCATCGTAGGACTTGTTTCTGCAAAATAATATCAATAATAAGGTGATAATGTCTTGCAGCATTGACGCGAAAACAAACCCTTCAGATGCCTGATTCGCCTGTCTCCGTGCTCGGGCTGCCATTTCGCGTTTGCGAAGAGCCATCATGATTCGAATGTAAACAAACAACACGACAAAACACGGAATGACGAAGCTGACGATGCTGCTGCCGATGCTGAATTCCGGGTTGTAGAAGCGGCATTCGAACTCGCTGGCATCGATGGGACGGTTGTTGACGCCCAGGACCATGGGCGAAGCCAGGGCTAGTGATATGACCCAGATAATAATTATGATGCCGACGACGCGGCGGATGTTTTGGGACTGTCTGGAGTACTGGATGGGTCGGGAAACGGCGCGATACCGATCGAAGGAAATGACGGCGAGCAGGAGGATGGACGCCGTGCTACAGGCGACATCAAAGGCGGAATAGATGTCACACATGAGGGGGCCGAGGTACCATGCGCCGCCTTGGACCTGAGATTATGCCGTTTTTAAAGTCTAAATGGCAAAATAAGCAAGCTTACATAGATGTAGACAGCATACGGCATCACAGAAACAGCTACAAGCAAATCCGCGACCGCTAGACCGAGGATCAAAAAATTGATGGCACTATGCAACGCTTTGAACCTCAAAACGGACATAATAACCAATAAATTGCCCAAGATCGTCGCGGTCGGGATCAGCACGAGACAGAATCCATACAGATACTTGGCTGTATTCGGTGTTGCCACAGCCCCCGCCACTGTCACCGATGCATTTTCAGCCAGTTCCGTCACAGTCGTCTCCAGATAGCTGAGATCCGCCGTCGCATATAGATCGGCCGGAACGACCGTTGGCGACATTACTGGATTCAGATTCGGATCCCTGGTGGGCTGAACCGTAGATAATCACGGCCAGTCATTGAATTGACGCTCTAAAACTATCATTTTTGATTTTAAAGTTATCAAAACGCGCGCAATTCACGAATACAGTACCCAACCGACCCCACCGTAAAGCAGATGTCTTCACACAACTTTCAACTTTCGCGCCCGCGCCCATTGTAACCGGTTTTAAATTCCGAGGCCCCCTTTTGTTGGTTCCATTTCAGCACTTGGAGACCCTTTCGAGGCCCTCCGGCAATAAAGCATAATAGGCCTGGTGGTGCCCTGAGGGGGGCCTGTCTGTGCGCGTCAAACACGCGAGAAATGGTGCGCCGGTTGGAGGGGGGCTTCAAATGTGCCAACGTGAATCAACCATCAAGGCATCTAATCGAGCGTAAAATTTGTTTCCGGCTATACCGTGAATGGTTACACCGTTTTTGTGTGGTTGTGCCGAGCCGAGAAAGGCGACGACAACCATCATTGTGAGGGCATTTGGGGCATTGAAAACACGAAGTATAACGATACTATGATGGTTTTAGAAACATGGAATTTGAATAGTGTGAAAGTGGGCGGGGCTTATTTAGACTTACTAAATATATAGATTTAAGTTAGTAAATTTACTGTTTTGATGATTAAGATATATTACTAAACTTATAACAACTTTCAATATGGCGCCAAGAATGTTTATCTCTCTGTAAAACTCTTGGAAATGACGATTATACATTTTTCCAAATATAAAAAAATCCAGGTCGTTTCACTCTGCGGTCCTGGATCGGTGGGTTCCGGCGGCTCTGACTTCCGGTCGTTTTGCCGCAGGCATAGACCTCCAAACCCAGAAACGACGATATCTAACCACAAAAAAGTCGAAAGGATAATAGCCCTCGGCGCTCCATCTGGCAGTTTGTAATCTTTCGCTTTTTTCTGGTCTCCGTTTTTAACCAAAGCGCAAAGGCATAAAAAACAACGTTACAAATCTCGTCATCGAACAACCATGAACATAATCTACAGGAATGCAATGCGTGCATGCCAAGAAGGAGGGTAAAAAATTATAATAAATCGGCGAGACAATTTCACGACGACAAAAGACAACGAAATGGGGGTCCCTATAATGGTATACTTGGACAACGTGAGTGAAAAAAGGAAAAGCAGCCCCGAAATATACGGACCATAAACGGCATAGTAGCATAAAACTGACGCAGAGGCTGTGCTTCGACGGACGGTTCGGGCCGGGCCTGTCATGACAAAAAAAGTAGTATGCTTAAACCAATTGGCTATTGAAATATGTGCATATAATGAATTCACACGAAACACATTGATACATACAAAAGTTTTATTCAGTATTAACAATGGATAAGGATGGAAAAAGGGCATTGTTTAAAGCGCAAAGCACAGACAGGGAAGTTTTTAGGTTTGCTGTTTGGTGCGTTTTGCCAGGGATTTTGGCTTTTTAGTTTTGAATTTGAACATTTTATGAATATAAAAGTTAATTTCACATGTAAACTATCTCTAATGTTGAATGACATCCACTACGATGGCCATTCATGCGTCGCGCACGCGCGCACTGGCACTCGCGCAAGTTCAAAGATGAAAATAATTGAAAAGAACGCCGCTAGCATCGAGTTTCACACAACTACATGGAAATGGTGTCGTCAGATGTTTCTCAAAAACGACTGCAAGAGCCCACTTTTACCCGAACAACATTGATAAATAGAGAGGCGCATGTTTTGAAGGCACATCAAAAACTTCCTGAATTCTCGCGCTTGGCCACTCAAGAGCATCGGCTGGGGTGCTGATGATGAACTTTTATTATGGGGCGTCGCCATCTGGGGCTTTCATCGGGTTTTTGTTTGAAAAAAAACTCAAACTATTCGACGCCGTTGGGATGGGCACGCACCTGATGGGTTGGCATGCACATAATCAAACAATGTTAAGGGACGCGTTCCATGAGGTCTGAGAAACAGAATGAATCCGGGGAATCGCGGGCTACAAAGTAACGCATTGAAAAAGTGCATTTGCAAATGAATTGTGAAAAGTTAGTGTTCGGAGAACTTTTTGGAAGTTGCAGACGGGGTGACGGTGAATGTGTAATCGAACATGATCATCGGTTTGAAAGTTTGAAACATTTTGATAACCGAAAACTGTCAGAAAAGCGTGTTAAATTTTAAAATAACCAAAAAAGTGAATGAATGAAACTCCTTTTAACAAGTTTGCATCAAAATGCTAATGGCATGTACGAAAATTCCACGAAAAAAAGCAAAAACGACAAGTACAACGGTCTCACTGCGCACTCACTTCAGAAGCCTCGAGGCTGTCGTCGTCGCCTCGATTCAGAGAAGTCAAGTGGGAACCCCCATGTGTCAGTGACACGCTGTCGTCTCGAAGACGCTTCGGGACTGACTTTCAAGTTGAAGGTAAAAGGGTAAAAACATGCCTTTATCGCTTCTGAGTCCACGACCACCCTTCTTTCAAGCGATGTCCAATGGCATTTTGCCCGATGACAACAAAAATGGTTTAGTTTACGCCCTGTCAAAATAGTGAAATAAAAACTGAAGGGTCACATGGAGATGCGGCGGAATAATGAATGGACTTCTATGGGATGGGTATCCGAGGGTGACCGACGCCGTTTCTGACACACCCTGAGGTTTAGCGGTTCGCGCAGACGAATTTCAAATGAGTTTGATGATGAATCAGATGACTATGCCTAACTTTCGAACATCAATAATGATAAAACTGGTCAAAGTAGTCACCCAAATCACGAAACAAGCAAACATCAAACCACCAAATAGATTCCGAAACTTCAAAACCCTCAAAAAACGTCAACTTAACTCCCATTTTCAAGAAGGTCCCCCCACTCACACCCTGCCGTTATGTGAGCCATCAATCAAGCAAGTATGCCCTCTACGAACACCCACTAATCCAGGAAAGGAGGTGGTACTTGACCGTGTGCCAGACAACCAGCAAAAGTAAAGGCATTCAAACAAATTTGAGCCAGAAGAACCGACAAAAATTGCCGTCCTGCAACCCCATGAACACATTATATTTCAATCTTGATGCAAGGAAACACTAGAAAAGGAAAGGTTTTGCAGAAACTGTCGTGATTGATATTAAATTGCCATAAATACTTCCAACTCCGTTTTACAGTAAGCTTTAAACGTTGGTTGTAAGTATTCTCTGAATGGCCAGCGAGCCAGCTTGCCTAGGGTTGAAAGGTGCAAATAACAGTGATTTCACACTGGAAAAAATACGTAACTACAAGTGAAAAAGGGCAAAGAAAACGAAAACGACATAGATAGGGTGCTGCTGACTTTCTTGGCATAAGTTTGCCGATGAAGTTGTTTAGTATGCAAATTGACGAACATGACGGGATGAAAAATTCATATTTATGCAAAGTGCTTTAAAAATGACAAAAACATAGGGTTTTAATTTTGATAAAAAGTTTGAAAAACATTGAAACAACACAAAACTTGCTAATAAAAATTTTTAATCTGCACGCCGAGGCCATTCAAAACCATTCAAAACCTCCCAAAATTTAGTTCGCACTTTCAATTCACCTCCAAAAAGTCCCCAAAAGCCAAAATTCATCACATATCAGGTTCCATCTGCAGTTTACTTGACGTAAAAAAATAAAGTCACATGGGGGTGGAATTCAATGGCAAAAACAGCATGCAAAAATAGAGAAAAATAAATAGACACCTATAATAAGCATTTAGATTACCAATATCAGTTGTAAATAACATCTGTGTTTTTACACAAACGTTGTTACACAAGTATATTTAGACATTTTAGGGTTTTTATGACTAATAAAGTCAAAAAAAGTGTAAAAAAGTGAAACTATTACGACTTCTGTGCATTCTGCAGGATTTACAAGTCGAAAAAGTCCAGAATTCCTGACATTGTGATGCAACAAATGCCGTACTTGCTTCACTGTCAAACTAATTTGGCGGTTTATGTTGGTGAAAGGCCGAAACTAATGTAATTTTAGGACACAATGGTCACAACAAACGCGGGATGGCGAGGAATCGGGAGGAGGATTTCGGAAAAACGCGGTTGTCATTGGCTTGGAAGGTCACGCAAAAGGGGGAATTTTATAGATGGAGCAGACGGGAGATACGTCATTCGGGATTCGAGAGGTTGGAAGTGGGTTTTGGGACTTTTGGAACATGCAAAATGGCGGGACTTTGGATAGAGATGGGTGTGTGAGATGGAAAACAGCGATATTTTAACAAAATAAACACAATCTTCAACCATTTAAATCATCAAATTGACAAAAAGCGCTCATTTACAGGTGTCTAAATTGCTAAACACCGGTGTTTGAATTGCTAAACACCCCTATTTTTACTAAAGTTCAACAATTTGTTCTAAGAAGTAGCCATTTTCAAGCGTAAATAAAAACAACAACCTTCTTTAAAGGCGCGAAAGTTAACAAAATAACGCCTCATCCACACTATCGGAAGGCGTGAACTTCCTGGCCAATATCCGTTAGCGGGAGTAGGGCAGGACCTCGTGCAGCTGACAAAAGACGTTCCAATAACACTACGCGATGAAACTACGAAGCTATGAATAACTAAGTGGGAAAAATTGAGCAGTGATCATCGGAGTTAATCGGTAATTGCAAAGTTGATGTAGGTTTTTCCATGCTCCATCAGCTTTGCCTATTTCAACAACGTTTTAGCGTTGCAATGTGGCGTGAAGCCTCGGAAGTACTATACCCAAAAAGATGAAAACGATTAAAAAACAGACGGTTTTTAATTTCGATGACGACGAAGACCGATTTGTGGTGTGATGCCTTCGTCGGAACTGCTAGAAATTGTTAGCAGTTCACTCGAACCAGCTTCCTGCTTGCCCTAAAACAATATAGGTACCGCCGACGAGGCTGAAGCGTCCGACATCGTGAAAACACATAAGTTGTCCCTTTGGACAAAGTAATCAGACTGGGGGCGAACTATTCGCAAAGTAATAAAAACAAGGGGTGCCAAATGAATCCTTCAAAAAGCTGATGACGATGGCACCGACATAGCTGAAGTTGGAATTAATTTTTTCAAAGAACACGCAAAACAAAACAATGCTTGATTGGATCATCATCACGCGATAAAGCAGCGTTTTTATCACTTTTTTCACAATTAAAACCACAAAAACACGGGTTACACAATTCACCATGACGAAAAAACAAGACATTTATCATTGACATTTATTCTCTTTATTTTTAAAACCAAACCGAAACCACCTGCCGACATTTGCGTCGCTTTTTTCGTGGGAACTGATGCGAGTGGACTCTGTCTATAGAGACACTTGAATTGCTTTTATGATACGCCAAAGGGGTCTGAGATGTCTATAGAATGCTGACATGGACCGAGCCCTGGGAGCTACATAGTTTAGTTTCAAGAATGGAAAATGATTTATGAATTTACTCAAGTTCTTGGCACGGCGCTAAGTGTTAGGGGCTTAAGACAGCTGAAGGAAGGAAAAAGAATTTGATGGATAAAGGGAGATTTGGTGCGTCGTTAAACACCAACTTTAAAGTCCAGAAAAAATGAATAGCCTACGTAAACGTTCCTCCTCAAATTGAGGGGAGCCGGAACCTGAGGACGGAAATCACAAAATAGCCCGCATGTGATAGATCGGAGCCCATCCTGTGAAATCCTGCGGCTGCAATAGCAATCGCCTCGCGGCCAGTTGAAAAGGGTGGTAATGGTGATGGGAGAGATGGCTGTTGGCATAAGATATGCAGCTTTGTGGGGGTGCGGGTTGGTTTTACGCAATTTGTAGCCGATTTATTTATAGAAAGGTGAAGATTGTCGTCAGAACTTTGACATTTCAAATCAAACTTTCAACTTTAAAAACATTCAAACCCAAAAATTTAACATTTCAAAGCTGAAAAGTGTTGATCAGTGCCAACACGTCAATCTAGCCGATCATCTCATCTCCCTCGTCGTCGTTGTTTCGGCCGTTATTGACTCATTCATCGCTGTGTTTGAGTGCAAGCAAAATAATGGCCGAAAAAATGAGCATTACCATCAAGTAGCCGTCGTAAAGATCCCCGTCAACAAATCGGCCGCCATTCCATTTCAAAGGTTTCTAATGTGACAGCTAGTGATAGCCCGATGAAAAATGACTGCCCACAACAAAAATTACGCCATCATGATACATTTTATACAATTACAATTTATGAATGGAAACGCCTAATGTAAACGAACCATTCACACAAGGAACCAACCATTGAAAAAATGGAAGCTAAAATACAATAATAAGAGTATAATGAACACATTTGTGTCACCCTAACGCTTCTCATGGAGGACATTTTCCATTTTTTGAATAAAGACCAATGAAACATTGACCAATTTACAAAATTGAAAACAACTGTGACGACGTTTTACCCCTGTCTTACGCCCTTTTTGAAGTTATTCTTTGAATTTTCATTGAAAGCAATAGAACCGCGTCAAATTTTGGAAAATACTCGTTACATGTGCACGCGAAATAAAAAATAGTTTTTCGAATAAACATGTTTTACAAGAAACTGACATGGGTGAAAAAGTTTATGACTGTCTGTTCTTTTTCTAATTTGATAAGTTTGTAATGAAATCAATTAAATTAACACCGTAAGGAAATTTTATATATATTTTATCACTGAATGGAAAAAAGCTGATGTTTGAAATGTTAAAATCATCGATGTTCTCAATCATTCATGAAAAATTGTCTTAGAACGATCAAAGATGGCAAAGTAAAAACATGGATATGGTTTGTATGGCCAATAAGGATGTTATTGTTCAATGTATGCAAAACGGCAAAGTTGAGAAGGGTGAAAAGATGGAAATTAAGCTGACCTTGTAAGGAATTGTGATGGAAGTGGGTTGTGTAGACATTAAAAATGCATTATGAGCACTTTATGGAAACAAAAACTACAAATACAAAAGAATTGTTTGTATTGTACAATGAACATGGATAGCTTACATTAATCAAGGAAGCGGTTATGGCATGAGTCAAGAGTTCATAGTGAGATTCGGAGAAATTAGCTTAGAGTGTAACAAAATTAGTCATAGCTTCTACGGTAATGGCCATTCATCAATTCATGGGGAGATCATTGGATTAGGTTAAGTGTACTTTGGGCTTTGGCTGTAGCTATGAAGAGCTATGGATGTTTACAAGTGAAAAAATATACTTTTTTCTTGGAGACTTCCAAAAAAGTCATCAAAAAACTTCAACTTTGTTGAAAAAAGACACTAAAATGGTCGAAATTGTCAACAATAGCCAAAAAAGTCACAAGACATTGTTTAGAAACCTAAACAGACATCAGAAAAGTCATTCAATCAGCCCCCAAAAAGTGCCCAAATCAAACTACATTACCATCGATAAAACACACAACCCCAAAACAAAGCCCAGCCCCCACCCAGAATGCCACATGTGCTTTGTCGACAATATCCAGCAAAGCTCGACCAACCCCCAAAGGCCATTAGGAACCGTCCGCTAACCAATCTGGGACGCAATATTTCATGCTTAAGTTAATTACACACGACCATAGTCTTGTTTTTTATCCACAAATTTGGTTTTAAAAGTGATAGGGCTGGAGGCGGATATTCTCGGATATCACGTAAGGCTGGGCCAAGGAAGTCATGCTTTTTCTGGGAGCCCTAGGGAAGTGGGCTTTTGGTAGTTTTGTAATATTATAATATGTATTTATCATGATAAGGAAGTGGCAGGTGGTGCAAATTGGAATTAGTCAGTTATGAGTAAATTTGGTTACGTCGAATCAGAGTATGGAATATATTTACTCGAATTGGGGCCAATTTGGTTTGATATTGGCATGGTACGTATATGGAATTAACTTTGGTCAGGGATATTGAAAAATTGAAAGCAAGTGTAAAGTTCATGAGTGTCCGGACGGCCCTTCAGCGTGGGTAGGCATCCTGTTTCGAGGCGGATTGTAATTTGTTTTAATACTGAGAAAGTTGTTGGCAAACACGCAAACAAAGTTGGATAAAACGTCAAGTAGGTTGTTGACAGCACTTGTGGGTGACAACAAATCAGAAATTTGGAGGCTGGCTTACGGTATTTTGAGCGGATTTTGCCGTCAATCCCTTTTTTAAGTGTAAGAAAGGCAGATTGAAGGTCAAAAACAGGCGTCTACATTCGAAAAGTGTATTCAACTTGCGCTCTACGCCCTTTTTGTCAACTCTAAAGATAAAAGTTGACCATGCCTACCCTACCCTGCAGCTGACTTGACTTCAACACCCCTAATGTAACCCCCGAGACAGATGTGCCGCAATTACTACTTACAACAAACAGATAAGCATGCCCCATCCCGAAGGGGAGAGCAGAGCGGGCCACTGGCCAAATTTGGGTACGTACGGCAATTAGCGGGACGCGCCAAAGGACTAACACGACACGAACGGCTTAAGAAATCGGGTGCTTGACGTGTTGACATGTCATTTCGACGTCAGTTACCAGTCAGAGGTGAGTAAATCGACGCGACGAACCCGGTTTAGCACCACAAAAGCATGGCGCAGGCTTATTAGCCGAACGCATTAGTGGATTAGTCAATTGTCTGCATTTTGGGGGCCTATTCAGTCAAAGTTCAAGGGCCGAGAAACACGTCTTTGCCCCCAAAACACTGAAAATAGTTTTCATTGTCTTCGAAATGTATGACCCAGTTCCACGAAAACTTCCTTTTTTCGGAACTCTTGTCGATGTGGCTGTACCTGCCTGTGTCTAAGTGGGGGGCTTCGCCCCCCACACCCCCCACTAAGTCTGAGACGGTCTGAGACGTCTAAGACTAAGTCTGAGACCCCGACTAAGTGGGGGGGCTTCGCCCCCCCACACCCCCCCACTAAGTTCAGGGGTCGGGGTTGGATGGTACAGCCACATCGACAGAAGTGCCCTTTTTTCAATTCAACTGATATTACAAGCCCCGTGCAAAGTCATGGATTTGTCTTATCAGCATGGGGTGCACGTAGAATTAGAATCTATGACCGAAAAAGTGAAAAAGTGTCATTAAAAGTTGACCAAAAGCACAAGAGGAGCGCATTACGTATATTTGTGACACCATTGTCCTTGTTCTTACTAACACTTTGAAAGAAACTGGCATTTAGGGGTAAATAAACTGTAGTACCACATTCCCATTTGCAACTTAAACAATTGAGACACCCAAATTCCGATTAAAACTCAACCCCCAAGTTCGCGGAGCGTGCCATTGACAGGTTTATCGAGCAATGATCCGCAAGAGTACTTCTTTCAAATTTTGCAATTTTGCCGTGCATACTTTAAAAGGACGCAAAATTCGGAGACAAGTCAAATGACGTCAATTGGATCAGTCAGAATGTCAATGTCTGCAAAAGACGGCACATTCCTGCGCAGCGGCTCTTCTTGGCAATTTTGCAGACGGCTTCTTGCGGTCATTGCAATTAAGAAAATATGTCGACAGATATAGTTACCGACGGGTGAACCCGGAAACAATGATATTTCTGTTAAAAAAAGTGTCTATATAGTTTGGAAGGACAAAAGTGGTCTCGACACGAAAGTGATAAATTTACATTTAATGAAGTCAAAGTTCGTTTAAGTTGCAGAAATTCTAATCATAATTGACTACCAAATCAATTTAAAGGTCAAAAAACATGTTTGCAATAGAAAAAAGGCGTTTTTATAACTTTCGTGGCAGGACCTAAAAAAGTCAAAATTTAATAAAAGTGCAAATACATGAGGGAAATCAAATTAAGATGATTTAGCAAATCAAATAAAAGCATAAAATGTCCAAATATAGCTTAAAAACGTGTTTGTGGAAGTTCGTGTCAAGACCCCCAAAACACCGTAAAAGCATTAAAAACCTAATTTACAGAGGTTTATAAGCTTGTTGATGACTGTGTAGGTGCATTTTTGCGTGATCTAATTAAAAGTGCAAGATTTTGGAGCAAATATTTGTCTTTGTTTGACTTGACTTTGCATGCCTGCATGCAGTCATGACATCCTTGAGTAATTTATCTATCGCAGAAGATCTACAGACGCATTTTACCGAGTCAAAATATCAACAACCCGGTCAAAACAGTAACATCAAACAAATAAACCTTCGCGTTATTCATTCTCATTGAAAAAGGCTGACGTAAGAAACGTAGACCTGTCAAAATAAATTCATCATAACATTGGACAATGCCATGTGCAAATATAAAAACTGACCAAGGAAGGGCCTTCGCTTCCGTTCAATGAAAAGTATGTGCAAACACTTCACTACGAACAAATTCGGACATTGTTAACAATGTTAAACACGAACAACGTTCCAATAGCTTCATAAACAAAGATCCGGAAGTTGTGAAAATGCACTTTTTCAGACTTTTAGACAGATGCATTGCCAATACAAATGTACTAACAAAAGTCCTAAGTAAGTTTTTACGTCTACTTTTACACATTAACACAAGATTTCAAATTAGTCTCTCCTCCTGGATAAAAAGGACATACTCAAGTAATTGTACATGCATGGACACGGAAGTCGCGGGGCTCAAAACGTGAAACCGTCAATGCAAAAACACAACTTTTTAAGCGAGTGTCAAAATTAACGCAACTTTGTTAAAGCATGAAATTGAAATTCCAATATGCTAAAAGACGGAGATGGCTGGCAAAATACGGATGTTTGCATGGGTAGAGATGTCAGACCGCATTTGCATCCATAAAAAGATGCGTAAAACGTGGGGCAACATTGGAAAAGTGTGCTTTCCTTAATCAAATATGCGTGTTTAAGCGTAGGTTAGGTACTGTAGGTGCGTAAATATGACAGGAAAGGACAGGACAGCATTGCCAAAAAAAAAATGATGCGGGTCGGAAGTCTTGGCGGTGGCCTTAAAAAGTTATACTTAGAAAGTGTGGCACTGTGACAGATGTATTTTCGGGGTGGTGAACTCATAAAAGTGGCATCATGCCGTTGGCAATTTGGGCTATAATTGAAACAACTTCAAAGATCATTGGAGTTGTAAAAATTGTTGTAATAAAAGTTCCGTGTTTTGGAGGGGGCCTTTTTGTTTGCAAATTTGAAATGCCACTTACTAAGCGCCTCTCCTTGTGGCCATTCATAGGCCCTGAGGCAAGCAAAAACCAACTCGTCTGTCTCGGCGAAGATGAATGGGGATAAGCGTGGATGGGTTATTTATACACAGGCGAGCGACATTCATCATGCAACACGTGGGGGGTACGGTCGGTTAAACCGAGTCGGACCTAAACAGGCATGGCGGACCAACTTCCCGGGACCGTCGCAAATTAAATAACCAACTTCAGGGCCTAAACACATGTGGGTTGTTATTTTGAGACTTTTTATCAGCCAGCTACAGCCATTTGCCGATCACTGTTTATGACTGACACCCCGAAGGCCGACATCTATGACAAGCTCCCGCAGTTTCGAATGACAACCAACCGGCCCCCTGGGATTGGCCGAATCGCCGTTCGTGCAAAAACCCATAAAAGGCAAGGACGACATCTAGTCCATTTCCGAGTTTACAACTCTTTTTTCGGCGTTTTTTATTCGAAATCCAAACTCGCGAAACTTTTTGAAACAAACAGTCAGTCATAAAGTTGGGTATGGGGCGAATTGCACCCGAAAAAAGGCTTACATCAGATGGAATCGAAACAAATTGAAGACTTAGATACGCAATAGAAGCAATAGCTTAACGAGATCCCTAACACGGGATTTAACAACTTTTTAGATAGATGGAAACTTAAAAAAAAACAAAGCTCAGATGGAGGTGGGAAATCATTTCGCGGCGGCCTTATTCTTTTTCTTGTTTTCCTCGTCGATGGGAGCCGGCTTCACGAAGGGAATCTTCTCCTTGTACTGCGGCGGCATGAAGTCCTTGAGGGCGGCAGGGACAGTGATACCGTCTTCGGTTTGGTTGTTTTCAAGGATCGCGCACATGACACGGGTCGTGGCACACATTGTGGCGTTGAGCATGTGGACGTAGCTGACCTGAATTGGCAATTTGAAAAGGTTGTGAGTGCATAGAAGGGTAACATACGTTTTCATTGAGCTTCTTGGTCTGACCATAGCGAACCTTCAAGCTACGAGCCTGGTATTCAAGGCAATTCGAGCACGAAACGAGCTCCCGATAGGCGGCGCTGCCCGGGAACCAGGCTTCGAGATCGAGCTTCTTGGCGGCGGCGTTGTTGAGCTCGCCAGAGACGATAGCGACGACTTGGTAGGGGAGTTCTAGCGCTTGGCAGTATTCCTCGGCGTTGGCGATCATCTGGAAGGGCCATTAAAGTTAAGAAAAGCAATAAAAGGCAAACTGTACCTCATCAAAATGCTTCCACGACTCATTTTCCAGAGGCGAGCACAACACAAACTGTTCAACCTTCTCAAACTGATGCACACGGAAGATGCCACGAGTATCACGGCCATGGCTGCCAACCTCCTGGCGGAAGCAAGTCGAAAGACCGGCGTACTTGATGGGCAGATCGGCGGGGTTGAGCCATTCGTTGCGATGGAAGGCAGCGATGGGCTGTTCGCTGGTGGCGATGAGGTACTTCTCGTCGACGGTTTCGTCGCCGGCGACTTCGGAGCCTTTGCCGCTGACCTGGAAGGAACGTTATATATAAAATAGACCAAAAATAAAACTAGCCTTGTACAACTCCTCATCAAACTGGTTCAACTGTGCCACCTCCTGCATGACATCCTTCCGCATGAAGAACGGCGTATACAGCGGCGTGAAGCCCTTCGTTGCCAGAATCCGCAGAGCGAGTTGAACGCAAGCCTGCTCCAGGAAAACCAGAGGGCCTTTTAAGAAGTATCCACGGCCTCCGGCAACAGCAGTACCGCGCTCGCCATCGAACCCGTCAACCATGACGACAAGATCGACGTGGGAATACTTTTTCCTGCTGTTGATATCGCCGAAAGTGCGTTCAACCCTGTTGTTGTCTTCATTATCGCTAATGGGCACCGATTCGTGAAGGATGTTGCCAATGAGGGCCAAATTCGTAGTGCGCTCGGCGTCGAGCTGGCTGACTTGAGCCTCCGTCTTGGCGATGTTCTCCTCGACGAGAACACGGGCAGCCTTGAGCTGGACAATCTTCAATGGTCGCAAATCATCGAGAGTGACGCTAGCCAGCTTGGCAGCCAAGTCATCGGGGACGGTTTCATCGGTACCTTGGTCTTCCTTCTTCTTCATCTTCTCGCCGATGGCCTTGTTGAATACGTTGCGCATGCGGTTCCACTGGTCGAGCTCATACTTGCCTGGAAGGGGTTACACATTTAGAAGGTTGGAAGCAAAGAAATATATATAAAACAAACCTTTTACCCAGGCCTCATCAAGGCTGATGACCTTGTCGACGAGGGTGACATCAGCGTACCTGTCTTTCTGGGACTTTCGGATCACATCGGGGTTGCCGCCCTTCGAAACACGGAATAGATCAATATCCAACACCATGACTGAAATTATATGGGATTTGAAATGGATTTGGAAGCGTCACGAAGTTGGAAAGAAGCAATTTAGGCCAGATTGCGTCACGTTTTTTAAACTGTCAAAAGGGGATGATTTCTACGTAAAAATTGGATAAATTTGATAGCAATGGGGATATCGGGCACGGGGAAAACGGCTGGAATGGTTTTAAGTGTAAATAAATATCAATAAAAACTTCAAAAATGGTAAAAAGTCGGTTTGTGAAATCGAGTTGCAGTTTTGAGTCAATTTTGAGCGTGGCCAGCCCCTCGACGTTCAGCGCACTTAGCCAAGAAACCACGCAATGTTGTGCAAAGTGAGGCGAGAGTGACGACGTTGTTTTCGGATTTTGATGACGTCATTCCTTTCGAAATTTGTCAATTTTAGTCTTAAACGATGCCCAATCCATTGCCGATAAAATTTTTGCCAAAAAAAGATACAATTTGACGTCGAATAGTTGGTTTTTGGAGGTTCCAAAATTTTGATGACAAACTCAGTTTTCAACTCATCAAAGTCAGTTCTAACTCACCCGACTGACCGAGCTACGTGTACTTTTACAAAAGCGTTAGCTGTCAGCAATGTTTGTTTAGCTATATGAGGCGAAAGGAACTGACAGGTAGCCCGAGTTCGTCATAATTGATCAGTTTTGTCATCATCGATTTATTTCAATGCGAATTCAATCAGTTTTATATATAATTTCTCGAAAAAAGTCAATCCTATCATAGTATTTTTAACGAATTGGGCTTTATCAGTTTACCGATGCCTGTAAGACGCCAATGTTGTCAATATTGGTGGCATTCCAGAAGTCCTCAGGATGTAGGCCGAAAACAAGGTCTCCAAAGCATGACATGTACGCTGCCACTGTTGTACAGGTCGTTACTGTGACGAAAAAGCCGGCAACGATCTAAATTTATCGATTGGTAGAATTTCATGTAACAGTTTTGCGAATATCTTAAAATTTGAACATGATTGAGGTAAAATAAAAGTGTCAGTCGCAGTGTTGGGTCATGACCGAATTTGCCGGACCGGATCGGACATATCCGTTCCGGAAATGTCCGGACATATCCGGACATGTCCGATTCGGAACTTTAACCGTTAACCGACAAATAACTGCCGAATTTATCATTTTTGGTTAAAGTAAGCCCAAAAACACTTGCTCGATGGGTTAGTTTCTTTAGGTACACAAGTTTAAGATGATCGGACATTTCACGGACATATCCGTTCCGGAAATGTCCGATGTCCGGTCCGGAAGTCGGTCCGCTGCTCAACACTGGTCAGTCGCACTAATCAAACTTGAGGATGCTACTTTGAGAGTTCATATATATTTTTGTGTTAGTTTTTCCACGGGATCAGATTAATAAAGCCTGCGTGGTTTTACGAACCTGAGCCCATGGAAAAACTGTAAACAAAAATATCTTTGAACTCTCAAAGTTGCATCCTTAATTTTGATTAGTGTCACTAACACTTTTGTTTTGTGTCAATCATGACTGCAGGTATGTACAATCTGATCAAAGTTGCGTGAAATACGTGAAACTTGCCATGTCATAAACAGTAAACATTCCGCTATCGAAAGCAATCGCATTGGGTGCCGTCGCCACTGGCAACATGAACGCAAATGAGCATGTCAAGGTCATCGGTAACATCAGTTCGATCGGATGTAATTGGGCTTCCTCGGCCAGCGTCGCCAATACCGGTAAAAAGATGCTAACAGTTACAGTATTCGAACAAATGTTGGTCACAATGATCGTCATACACATGCAAATTGCCTGGACGGCAGTCAATGGCATCTCGGCGATGTGAGCCATCTTTCGGCCCAGGTATTCTGATAAACCGGATTCTTTGACTCCAGCGGCCAGAGCAAATCCACCACAAAGCAGAAGCAAGACGCCCCAGGGGAATTCTCGCTCCATGGTGGGCCAATCGAGCAGTCTGGCATAGTTTTTCTTCGGTTTTTTGGCTTCTTTTTTGAAGAATTCACTGATTGAAGGCATATTGGCAGGTAACATGAACAGCAGGATGGCAACGATGACAGCACTTGTGGCATCGGTGAAGCTTTCATGTTCAAAGTTCGAAAATAGAGATGGCACGACTTGGGGCAGGATCCAGAGGGTTAGTAAAAGTGTGAAACAGGCAGCGACGGAAGATTCGGCAAATGAGATTCCAGGCAGAGCAGCATAGCGAGATTTGACGTATTCAGTGACTTCGTCAGCAGCCACGGTTCGAACACTCGACTGAAAAAACGTCATTGGTCGTTGCGCGCAGTTTGCCAAACCACGCAGAGGGGGTAGAAAGTTCGTTGCATTTCGGGTTGGCCGCTTTCTGTTGCCAAAAACGCCGCAGTTTCGCTGATTCTTTAAATTTTAATCTATGGATATTGATCTAAGACAAAATAGGAATCGTTTGACGTCAAAAGGAGGCAAAACGAACTTGATTTGGCTGAGCTAGCGCTCTTGAAAGAGAGACGATTTCGCCTCGTTCTCACTATTTATTTTTTTTTATTTTTATACGGCACTACCTCACAATTCTTATCAATGCGTTTTGTTTGCCATCAAAAAACACTTATTTTCTTTTTTGAACGAAAGTGCTAACGTGATTTTGAAGCGAGTTAGCGCTCTTGGAAGAGCACCAACTTGACGGTTTTTGCGTTTTTGTGCCGTAATTAATTTGTTTTGGATAGAAACCTTATAATTTATATGTTTTTGGAAAGATCATCAAGTAATGCGTCGATTGTTTTTTGAACGGACAAAATTCGTTCAGAAAGTCAAAAGTTATGATGCCATTTGCAACCCAAAAACCCGATTTTTACAGTTTTTGTGCCAAAACATTTTTTTAGGATTGTGAATCCTTTTTTTCTTAGCACCATTGAAAATAGCATCAAATTACGCGTCGAATGAACTTAGAAAGAAGAAAATTCGTACTAGGAATCAAAAGTTACAGTGTCATTTGCCACCCAAAAACGCAATTTTTACAGTTTTTGTGCCAAAACGTATTTTTTAGGATTGCAGATCTTTCTTTTTTTAACGCCATTGAAAAGAGCATCAAATTACGCGTCGATTGAATTTAGAAGGAACAAAATTCGTACTAGGAATCAAAAGTTACGGTGCCGTATTTACCGGAAAAAAGCACTTTTTCATTTTTTGTGCCGTTGGAAACTTGGAAGAGCGGTAAAAAGTGGCATTTTAGAAAGTTTTTGTTGTCTGTATACTAGAGTTTTTGTATGATGCCAAAAACCGATTGCTAAATTTTCGTAAAAAAAACCGGTGCACGCGACGAGCTTCGAACTCGGTCTCGTTTTTTGCTAGCGAAATCGCGGCTGTAGTTTACCATTCGTGCTGCGCCCGCACGGACGCACTCAACCGAAAGTCGCGTTTGTTCGAACCGTGCAGCGGGAGGGCCGTTATGGAGGAAAAGGAAGTAGAGGACGACCCAGGAGATCAGGAGGCAGAGGATCATGAGAGGGAAACAGAAGATCATCCAAGTAATGTAGTTGATGCCGGTGTCGACGGCGGGGTAGAGGCTGTAACAGATTTTACAAAGTTCTTACGGATTGTGCTAATTTAGTCAGTTTTGGTAATGTCTAACGAAAGGATATCACTGTATTCGACTTTTTAAGGTTTTGTAACGCATGCGTAACACTATTTCCAACGCGTTAGTTTGAGTAACGCATGCGTAACAATGCTGATTTTGTTACGAATACGTTATTAAAATGGAATTTTGTCATAAACTCACGTCCCAAGCTGCCCAATAAGAACCATATTCGGCGTGGTTCCTGTAATCGTGCCGATGCCACCAATATTAGCTGCGAAACAGATGCACATTACAAGGCCCTTGGCCATGCGCTTTTCTGATGGAAGCATTTTCTTTTTTTCATCAGCTCTGAAGTTGTCCATTTAGTCAAACATGTTCCAACTTTCCAAAAACTTTAACTCACTCATTGAGCAACTCATGATGGACCCCCATAGCCTTATCCCTCAACCGATAACACTTGAAAAGCTGCGTAATCACCGCCTGACTGACCGGAATCATCATGGCCGTGGTAGCAGCATTGCTTACAAAGGCGCTCAGAATCGCTGTGACAACCATGAATCCGAGCATGATCCATTTCGGGCTTGAACCGACTAGACTCAACACTGCAAAGGCAATTCGCTCGTGAAGGCCGCATTTTTCGACGGCAATCGCGACGACAAGGCCGCCGATAAAGAGGAATGTGACTTCCTGAAGCAGTTTTAAAAATAAACTATTTTAAAATGCCAAAATTTACATTAATAAAAGCCTTTGCTACCGCAGTCGATGGCAGTATCCCCAAAATAGGGAACAAAATCATCGGCAAAAGCGCAGTCACCGGTAATGGGATGACTTCCGTGATCCAATAAGCCGCCATGATGATAAGACACCCAGCGCATCGTGTTTCCTGAAACAGTTTTCAATACTCCAACCAATAATGCCAAACTCACATGTCCATAACTCCGCAACAAAGGCATAGCAATCAACCATGGCCCACCCAGCAGAGCAATGTGCTTCAACTGCTTCAGATGCTGCACCGGGCTGACCTTATTGAACACGGGCCCGGCTTCTTCGACTTCTTCCTCATCTAGAGGTACTGTAAGGTCGAATTCGAGACTTTTCAGACTCTTTTTGGAGTTTTCGGGGTGCATGTTTCTGACACGACAGAAGCGTCAAACCTTTTCCAGCTGATCGTTTTAAACAAATAATTTTGTCGTTTTCACGTCTACGTGAAATGAGGCTCATTTGTTTTTTGCTTGCAGACCGTGACGGCGATCAGAGGGAGTTTGCATATTATTGATGCTCGAAAGAACACTTAACTTTAGCGGTGTGATTGGTCTTATTTCAATTCGAAGTGACAAGCCGACTTTGGTAGTTCCTCAGAGGCACACCGACAAGGTCAAAGAGGACACCCGGCTCGGTGATCGGTTAGAAGTTTGATATCAGATCGCAACGATAAGAGCTATTATGAGTGGGAAAGTGATCGGAAATGTGTTAAATTTAAGTTTTTAGCAGCAATTAGCTTTTGTAAAAAATATGATTCATATGATACAATTAAGAGTGTTATTCATGCCCATAAAAAGTGCATATCAGATGGATGTCAAATGATCATGCTTTTTCTTTTATGGTAAAGTCGTACTAAAACATAAACAGATATTGTCCAAAGGTGGAAAAACAGTGATAACGACTGTCTGGCAGTCGTTGTATGTACCCAATAATGCGCTTTCTTTTTTGGGTTTTTTTCTAAATATTGACACATAACTAAATTCTAAAAATCTTTACTTTTTGATTTCACAGTTTTCTAACCAATGCAGCACCAATTCGAATAAAAAATCATGTGGATTTGCATTCGCATCGTTATAAATAAGATCTGAGGGTTTTGAATCCGTTGAGTTTGCTGGTTAAACTGCCTTACTGCCGATAATAGGGTGCTGAATTTCATGTACCAGAAGCAAAAAGGTTCGACAGTTGCAGGTATTGGGTTCTAGTACTCAAAATTCAGCTCACTAAATTGCTCGTTTTGGCCTTTATTAATCTAGTTTGCAGTGTTTTGATGCTGGAGCCGTGCAAGCAGTTGCCAAAGGCATCGTTTGTGTTAACTATGATCGTGAAAATAAAAAAAATCCGCCCAAGATCAACAAAGTTCTTACATATTTGCACATTTTTGACAAAACTTCAATGTTTTTGTAAAGATTAGCAAACAGTTCTGTGAATAAAAGAAATTAACAGCGTTATTTTTTGTAAATTTTGTGTTTTCAGTGTGTAAATGCACTCAAGAACGACTAAAATTCGCCAAAAAATGACAAAGTTCCGAAAAATTCTATTGAAGTCTAAAAAAAAAATAATGACAAAGTTCCGAAGAATTCCATTGAAGTCTAAAGTTTTATTAAGTTTTCTGTTTGCATCATCTTAAGTGAGATGTAGGGGTTTCAAATCCCCTAAGTTTGCTGTTAAAACTGTCAATTTGCCGGTTTTAGGGTGCTGAATTTTATGTACCAGAAGCAAAAAAGTGCGACAGTTGCACTTCTTGGGTTCTGGTACTCGAAATTCAGCTCACTAAATTGCTTGTTTTTGCTTGATTTAGCCTATTTTGCAGCGTTTCGATGCGGGCACGGTGCACGCACATGCCAGAGGCGTCGATTGTGTTAACTTGGGTCGTGCAAATGCAAAATTCCGCCCAGGATAAGCAAAAATCCGTGAAAAAGTCACAAAATTGCACTTTTATTGACAAAATTTCAGTGTTTTTGCACAATTTTGCTGTCAGTTCTGTGAAAGTATATAGCAGCGGCACAGCGCCCATCACCCTCGCGACATTTCGCACAGACAAAAAGTGACGCGTTGGGCCCCCCTAGTTTAGACCCGACTTCATCTCCGCGCCATTGCAAGCTAAATATTTTTTACCAGACATTCGTTTTTTTCGAAACTCATATACAAAGCCTAGAGATCACGAATCTTGCAAGAGGTGAAAGAAAGAGACGTTCGCAATGGTTATGTATATATAATACATATGCATGACGTTAGTAAACGTTCCCCGATTTATTGCAGGCTTGGTTGAAAAGATGCAAGCTGTGTTTCTGTTCTACCACCTTAATACGACCCTCCTCCATCATAATCAATCGGCGAGATTCGTTTTTTAGTATACGTTTTCTTTAAATTTTGTAAATCAAACGGTTCAGATGAAACTGAAACCCAACAGCCAATGGACGAAAAAAGGGCGACAAACGCAAAGTTCTGTGCGGGACCGCGCTTTCCAAGATGGGGTGGAAGCAAAATGGCGCTCGCAATGGCCCTAAAACGTCCAATGACGGGTATCAGCCGTGTTAGAAAAATTTGAACGACCTCGCTGTCGCGATTCAGCAGTTTTGGAGACCTTTCTTTGGACAGTTTAGGGCCGCCACGAACACCATTTCGAACACATCCCCCTCTTAATTAGAGTGATCCCGCACAGAATTTTGCGTTTGTCGCCCTTTTTTCGTCCATTGGCTGTTGGGTTTCGGTTTCCTCTGTACAGCAAGGTGATATTTGATTTACAAAATTTAAGGAAAACGTATACTAAAAAACGAATCTCGCCGATTGATTATGATGGAGGAGGGTCGTATTAAGGTGGTGGAACAGAAACACAGCTTGCATCTTTTCAACCAAGCCTGTAATAAATCGGGGAAGTTCGCTGATTTTTAAGATGTCTTTAATTGTTAATATCGCGCTTATTTTCTCTTTTCTGCCCCATTTTGCGCTCTTGTAACATTGTGAGTATGTTTGGCTTCAATTTACAAAGCACGAAAAGTGAAAATTAAGCGGAATTCGCTGGAAAATGAAGTCGATCTGAAGCTGCTTTGATCGCCTTTTCCCGCGTTGCAAATTCGCACTTTGCCAGAAATGTCGTTTTCACAAGGTGAAATATGGGCGCTGTGCAGCGGTCACAATGAATTAAAATTTGACGTTTATAACGTAAAAACGGGCTCAAAAACGACTGAAAACCGCCAAAAACTGGCAACATTTCGCAAAATTCCACTGAATTCCAAAAACTTATAAAGTTTTACATTTGCGTCATGTTAAGTGATGTCTGGGGTTTACAAATCTATCAAGATTGCCGTTGAAACTCTCAAAATGGCGATTTCAGGGTGCTGAACTTCATGTACCAGAAGCAAAAGGGTGCGACAGTTGCAGGTTTTGTGTTCTGGTACTCGAAATTCAGCTTGCTAAATTGCTCGTTTTTGCCTCAAATACCCCCTTTTGCGGCGTTTTGACGCTAGCACGGTAAAGGCTATGGCCAGAGGCATCGATCGTGTTAACTTGGGTCGTGGAAATGAAAAATTCTGCCCAAGATCGGCAAAAATTCGTGAAAAAGTCACAAAATTGCACTTTTATTGACAAATTTTCAATGTTTTTGTACAGTTTTGCAGCCAGTTCCGTAAAAGAAGAAATCAGCCGTGTCACTGATTCACAATTTAACGTTTAAAGCGTGAAAATACGCTCAAGAACGACTAAAGTCCGCTAAAAACCGGCAAAATTCCGCAAAATTATCCCGAATTCCAAAGTTTTCTATTGTTTTACATTTGCATCATGTTAAGTAAAATCAGGGCGTTCCTAAACCGTTTAGTTTGCCATTAAAACTGTCAAATTGGCGATTTTCGGGTGCTGAATTTCATGTACCAGAAGCAAAAAGGTGCGACAGTTGCACGTTTTGTGTTCTGGTACTTGAAATTCAGCTCGCTAAATTGCTCGTTTTTGCCTCAAATACCAAATTTTGCGGCGTTTTGACGCTAGCACGGTACAGGCAATGGCCAGAGGCATCGATCGTGTTAACTTGGGTCGTGGAAATGAAAAATTCTGCCCAGGATCGGCAAAATTCACTTAAAAAAGTCACAAAATTGTACATTTCTGACTTAATTTCATTGTTTTTATGATCATTTGAACTCAGTTTGCTTCAAGTTATTGTTAGCAGTGTTATTTGTTTTTTGTTCAGCGTTTCAATGCGTAAATGCACTCAAGAATGACTAAAATCCGTCAAAAACTGGCAAAATTCCGAAGAATTCCACGAAATTCCGAAGTTTTTTGAAGTTTTGCCTTTGCATCGTTTTAAGTGAGCTCTAAGGGTTCCAAACCCGTCGGGTTCGTTGTTAAAACTGTCAAATTGGAGATATTCGGGTGCTGAAATTCATGTACCAGAAGCAAAAAGGTGCGACAGTTGCACGTTTTGGGTTCTGGTACTCAAAATTCAGTTTGCTAAATTGCTCATTTTTGCCTTAATTAATCCATTTTACATTGTATTGATGCTGACAGAGTGCAAGCAAGTGCCAGAGGCGTCGATTGTGTCTACTTGGATGGTGGAAACAAAAAATTCTGCCCAGGATTGGCAAAGTTCGATTAAAAAGTCACAAAACTGCACATTTATTTACAAAATTCCATTGTGTTTATAGATATTAGCAAACAGTTCTGTAAAAATGAATGTTTACTTTATCACCAGATCCGATAAACATCAGTGGCGGCTTCTCTGTTACCCTTACAGTGATTCGTCAAACAAGCGACATGTTAGTTGGAGCATTGAAGCTTTGATGTCCGAAACAAAAACGGTCACTCTGAACGGCGTGAGTAAGATCTATGGAATTCCCGTCAAAAGTAATTCTATTGTTAAATTTAGACGTTGGTTTTAAACTTCAACAGTAGAAGAATTCAAGATGCTTGTCGAAAAGGAAATCAAACTCACCTTTTCGAAATTTATCTCACATGAAGAACTTCGACGCATCGGCTATGTTGATTGTTGTCTTTTTTGAAACTTTTGATAAACTTTTCATTTTCGAGTTTGAGTTTTTACTTAAATGGTATGGAGTCGTCCCAATCCATGAACTTTTGTACTTTTTGGGCATTGTTTGCAAAGTCAACAAAATATCTGGCCCAAGAAGTTGTCATTGCAATATTGGAAAACCCCACTTGAGTCACAACCCCTAATAACATTGCCTTTTATCGTGCAGGTGAGTGGAAGTATGTTATAAAAATGGGGTGCTTTGTAGTTCCTCCATTTGGATACAGCGGTCATTCAGGTGGACAGGGTAGACCCACGTTTTGCCGGCACACGTGTCCATTGCTATGACGACAGCGTATTTGTTTTGGGCGACTTTGCTCACGGTTCTTTTTATCCACTTTGTATCCAAGTTGACAGGCAACCAAAATCGACGCGCATCGGAAATCTGTCAGATTACCACGGGATTATAGGATTTTATAGGGACGTTGAACCGTTTTTTCGAAAGGAAGTTTCTCTTTTCTGAGAAGTTTGCTGATGCTTTTACCTTTGCACCTTTCAAAACCATAACTGGTCAGAGCTTCGATAAAGTGACGAACGTGAGTCACCGGGAGGACGTCGTCGACGACGACACGTCAGTTACAACCTCGATACCTTTGCACAAGCCCCAACATGCACGTCCCATTTTATCGCGGAGTTGTCTCGAGAAATAGTGCTGTTTTCCCGGTTTTATCGTTATGAGTTTGTTTAGACAGCCGAAAAAAAGAGCAAAAAGCTATCACAACGACGACTTTCATCCAACCTAACATGGGCTAAAGCATCTCCAAATAGGTCCACGGCTTCCTGCAGCGCAGCCATGCACAAGTTACGCTTGTTTTTACACAATGCGCGAACTTGGCGTGAACGTGACCAGGATTTGCATTCGATCGAACAAAGCAGTCCCCTCAAAGAACCTAGTACCGACCTGTTTCATATTGGTGCATGTTGTGGTGAGTTACTGTTTCATTGTAAGTAAAGTGAACCCATAGAAGGTGAAAAAACAATCGCATCGATTTCCATGCATCTTTTTTTCGATCTGTGTACCCCTCAAAAGACAATAATGACACCCTCGCGGACTGTCTTTACGCACTTTTTATGCGTCGAATTAAAGATTGCTCAATGAAACCTGAAAAAAGGCGTCCTGAAAGTATCGATAAACAATCTTTTGTTGCGTTTTACTGCGCGACATTAGTTTTTATAATGTCCTTCAAAATTGGCGATGATTTTCACGTCCATAACAACTCCAACTTTTGCAGAAAATGTTCGAGATGAAAGCACGGTGCGGTATCGGAAAAGCCGTGCAACCGTCGGTAACAGTGAGCGGGAGCACTGGAGTGAGAAAAATGTGGCACATACGGTAAGTTTTGAGTTTAAAGTCAAATTTGCATTTCATATTTTACTAAATTTTTACTTTAGGCAGCATTCGAAGACGACGTCGAAGGCGTAGTCAACTACAAAGACCAAGCTTTCAACGACTATGATCCACCAGGAACCAATGTCGTCCCGCATCGAAATCCGAAATCAGAAGATGAATTCAAGCGTTCGGCAATTCACTTTGCTGCACTTGGCGGAGCTGTACATGCTGTCGAATTATTAGCTCCAAACTACAAGTCAAAAAGCTATGACGGCGACGTACTAGCCCCAGTTGACACGCTAAATCAGAGTAATGGCGAACCATTAATTACTAACTTCCCGCTAGATCCATGTGATGATCAGTTGCGACCGATCCACATCGCAGCACAATTCGGCGGGCTAAAAAACACGCTTCGATCGACGAGTGATGCAAAAAGATTAGCAATAGCTTGTCTAGAACCCGAAAATGGATGCGTAGATGTGCCATTTGAATACGATACAACACCGTTACATTTCGCCTGTCTTGCCGGAAATGCGCCGATTGTCGAAGAACTGCTCGAACGTGGCGCCAACGTCAATGCTGTTCAAAGAGTTACATTAATGACCCCGTTAATGATGGCAGCTCAAGCGGATTCGAAAGAAATAGCTCTACTTTTGTTAAAACACAAAGCCAACCCTGAAATGATCGATGCCTATGGCAATACTGTCCTTCATTTCGCAGTCTCCGGATCTGATGACGCTGAAATGTTGAAAATACTGATCGAAGCTGTGCCAACGCCGAAGCGTGATTCCTTCGTTTGTCAGCGGGATATCGTCGGTGTGGCAGCATTGCGATTAGCCATTGAAGAAAACAAGATCAAAACAGCTGAATACCTACTGTCGCAACACGTCGCCCACCACAATCACAAACACGAAGAATTGATGGTCCATCTAGCTGCCCAACGTCAGAATCCGGAAATGGTGGCTTTGTTGTGCCAAAATGGATGGTTGACCGAAACTCGAGATAATCGTGGTCAGACACCACTGCATTTTGCAGCAATTACCAACCAAGTGCCATTGGTACGGCAACTTTTGGCACTGTCAGCGAATTTGGAAGCACGGGATGATGCTGGTTTTACACCGTTATTGGCAGCTGCGGCTTATGACAGCATCGATGTCATTAAATATTTGATCGTCAAAGACAGAGCTCAATTGACGGCACTGACCTATGTTGGGGAGAATCTTGCGCTAATTGCTGTTCGAAGGAATGCCGTAAAAACGATTAAATATCTGTATGGCAACAAAGACATGCATAAAGGTGATCTAAGAACCTTGCTGACAAGTTTGTTGACCCAACCAGATCTATTCCGTGATACCACCCTTCACTATGCCGCTATTAATGGCAATTTGGACATCTTCAAAGCCATTCTACCGTATTTCACCAACATCAACATCAGAAACGGCGACCTCCAAACACCATTGCACAATGCAGCTAGATGTGATCGTGTCGAAATTGCCAGAAGACTTCTTCGGACCAGCGTAGTTTCGATCAATTTAGCTGACAAGAATAATGCAACTCCCTTATTCTTGGCAGTATCACGATCCAGTGTCCAAATGATCCAAGTCTTGCTAGCCAATGGTGCCGACCCGATGACACAAGTAGAAAAACGTCAAATCCCGCTTGATATCGCCATTCGCGACGGAAATCTCGAAGTTGTTGAGTTACTACTGAACGAAATCAATAGTGAGGAGAGCAGTAAACGTAAAGTGTACCCCCTCCACGAAGCTGTCAAGAGGAAGCAACCGAAAATTCTTCGAATGTTGCTGAAAAAGGAGTATGCCAGAATCGACCAGGTTGACAACAGAAACTACACATGTCTTGATATGGCCATCGAAAGACACAACGCCGAAGCAGTTCAAGTCATTTTGGAGCATCCTGATGTATTGAAAGTCCTTCGACGACGTGTCCCCACCGAACCCGGTACATTTCCTGAGTTAAGTCCGATGCAAAGTTTGATTAAAAACTTGCCTCACATGGTGAAGCAGGTTCTGGATATTTTTGAAACTCAGTTTGCCCAAGATCTCACGCATAATTACATGTTTCTGGACGATACCTATTACATTCCGAATATTGATAATGAGGATTGTACTACGTTGCAATGTCACACAAATAGTGGGTTTATGATCGAGTTTTGGAACATTTATGCAACAAGTTCAAGTTTTAGCCAACTTTGACACCTACATCGACATTAAAACTGATCCACATTTACGAGAAGATGCAGTAGTTAGGTCGAAATCGTATCAAAGACTACTTGAAGACCATCCAATTACACTAATGGTATGCAAGAACTCACAAAATGTTACCTAGGAAGTTTAATGTAAATTTTTTAAGCTTCAATATCGTCAGTACGATCTTCTAACTCATCCAGTAGTTGAATCCTATATCAGCATGAAATGGAATGCCACTAAGAAGTTCTATTACAGCTGTAAGTCGTTCCGATACACCAACTTTTTATAATGAAAGTATTTCAGTAATGATTTTTCAATCAATTTTCGTTGGAGTCCTCACAGCAATCACTGTCAACATCAAACCGGAAAATATTATGAACGAATCCGATGTGCAATACTACTCGGAAGATGGACATTGTTTGACAGAGGTAAGTCGGCAGCGTCCACGAAGAACACTAATGTCACGTTTAAGGGCTGGAAGCATTGGCTCTGGATTTTTATTTTTCTACAAATCGTATTAGGGTCAACAAAAACCGTCCGCGATGGAAAATTCAAAGGATTTATTGACTTTGTTTTGGCTGGGCTAACTGCCACAATAGCTTGGCCACTTTGCGGGTATCAAGACACTCAATGGCAATGGAGATTCATTGTGTTACTAAATTTCTTCGTGTGGCTGAATTTAATCAACTATGTGCGACGTGTGCCACGATTTGGGGTCTACGTTCTGATGGTTTGGCACACTTGCAAATCATTCATACGTTTCTCGCCGGTGTTTTTGATGTTTTTGGCGCCGTTTGTTGTGTCTTTCCATGTTTTGTTGGGAAAAGAGGTCAGCTTTTTTTTTTCAAATTTGTCGATTGGGCTTTGATAATAACCCGTTTTAGCGAGGCTTCACTCATCTCTTAACAACAGCAGTAAGGACTGTTGTTATGATGACAGGCGAATTCGATTACACCGATACAATCGGAAGCAAGAACAACGCCCTGACTTACATTATGTTTTTCTTCTTTCTGTTTATTGGGACTGTCTTTTTGATGAATCTCCTCGTCGGTGAGTCACTTTTGGCATCTATCGTACAAAACAGGCCTCTAATAAGTGTCTTGTAGGTCTGGCGGTCTCGGACACCGAGAAAACCCTCGAAAAAGCGACACGAACCCGCATCCGTCTCCAAGTCGCTACAATCCACCACGTTGAAATCCTCTTCACGCCTACGATCCGCCGAAAGATTTGGAGGGGCTTCAAAAAGTTCAAGACTAACGATGATTGTGAGCGTGTCGACAAGCGTGAAGAATCATCTTGTGGTGATATCTGGAAGATAGTGAACTACGTCGGAATGTCGAAGAAGACAATGAAAAAGGAGATGTCGAACAACGTTGAAACCGCGACGACACCGACTTCGCCCCGACCCGAAGATTGGCACAGTCATACGGCAAGGACAGCAAGGAAGAAGCAGGAGGCTGAGTTGCTCGAGATTCGGCAACAACTTTTTAGTTTAAACGAAATCAAATCTTCCTTGGATGAGCTTGTTGAAGCATCTAAGAAACGATTTGCAGCTGCCAGTATGGAAGAAATCAGTGAAGAAGAAGATAACGCGCTGAATCAGGGTTCTGTGAGGTCAAATCCGGAAATGTTTTCGTATTGATTTTGCATTTGTGTAACTTTGTTGATTAAAAAAGCAATAAAAATTAGCATAAAGTCGTTCGTAACTGTATTTGCCACTTTGATGGACAGTCGACAGATTCCAAGAATCAAAAAAGAACCCAAATATGGCCGATCAAACATCCGCAAATCAAGAAACTCCAGCCAAGTCCGTGAAACGCGTCGAATTTGTGACCCCGACGACAACAAAGAATGTATCAAGTGGGCCTTCTCGTCAGTCGACGCCGTTTCCGAAAGAAAAGCACTTGGTAAGTGTTGTATTTACTATGTGTACGCACACCTATGCTTAACTATTGAGTGCCTCCGTGTGTCCGCAACAACTAAAAACCTAAAATCTGAAATTACAGCAATTCAATGTCACCCCCAAAAACGCCAACATGACCTCCAGCTCGTCCATCTACACCCCAGATGACCGTCTTGCCGCTGGTGACCTCACTTCTTTCATTGAAGCCGCTGTCAGCTCATCCTTCACTGCCGGCGACTACTCCTTTGCCGAAGACGACGTCGAAGCCGTCAAATACGACGTCGCTGAACTTGTTGATGCTCTCCAGGAACGCGTCATCAGCCATATTCAAGACTTAAAGCTGCGCCTTTTGAATGAAATCGATCAAGCATACAAACTTCCCGAAGCTGACGACGTTTCAGTCACCAGTTCTAATGCTCATTAATACATTCATTTCATTCATTACAGATTTCTACTTTCTACTGATTGTTACATTACAATTGCTATAAATCGTTTCGCAATAAATGTAAAGTGTATGTCGCTCGGTCGGCCACGATGGCCTATTCATGGCTTCCATTTAGAAGCAGAAAAAACTAAAACAATCAAAACAGTTTCAAATATCGCCGCCTCGCCTCCAGGTTTGGCTGTGCATGACCCAACGTTGAAGGCTTGCTGATTCAGCTTCTGTTGCGGCAATGACCGTCCAGAAGCAGGTGGTGTTTTTGTTTCGGTCGGGTTTTTGGCAAGGCTAGCATTGCCTAGAGGGGGTATTGTAACATTTGCGAGCTCCCTCGTGTAAGCGGAAACGTACTTTTAGTTTTCTTGACAACGTCAGCTAGTAGTAATTCGTAGAAGTCGAACACTAGACAACATGGAAGTCGTGTTAGAGAGGTCGCCGAAGCCTTGTATATTACGATTACAGGTTTGATTGACTTCTGTTTTTCGGTAATGAAGTTTAAATTTAGACTATTGTGTTGTTATTAACTGGAGTCGTTGTAATTCTTAACTTTACTACTGTGTTTGAACTTTTTGGAATCCAAGAAGTCGTCGCCGATAATAAGACTGATATTCAGTATGGCTATGAAAACTATATCGATGACTACAGCGAAAGCGGCGAGCTTATTGAGAGCGTAGAAGTGTCAGAAGAGGTCGATGATGGCGCTCCAGAAGTCGAAATTGGCGAGGAACATTATTTGGATGAGATTCAGATTGCGTTTTTGCCACTTCCGGTGCCGTTAGAGAATGCTGTAAGTTCTTTCTTCTTATTTTTTTATACTACTTCCTATGTGATTTATGCCTTCAGGTAGCAAGCCCATCCCAAGAAGCCGCAAAACTCATCGTCCAGAGTGCCTTCTTCTTTGGAGTTATCCTTGGATTCCTGTCTTCCATCTTCACAGGGCCTCGAATCACACCGAAACTTGTCCTCCTGATCGGCCTACTCGGCAATATCATAACCCTGATCGTAAATGGCTTCATGACAACCCTCTGGCTTTTTGCCGCAGTCAGATTGACCGTCGGCATCTTTACTGCCATCGCTCTCACGGCACTCATCACTCTTTGTAAGTCATATTGACGAAACATACCTTCTAATAATCCGACTTACAGTTCTCGCCTGGTCACCTGCCAAAACCCAATCCCTCGCCCTGAGCGGCTTGTTGCGGCAACGTGCCCTCGCGACGTTCGCTGTCGGCATCGTTTTGTATACTGTCCCGCGAGGCACAGCCATCTATTACGCGCATCCCGTCCTCCTTGGGATTGTTTTCATTCTCAACTTTTTGTAAGTGCTTTGAGAGACATGTCTTTAGGGTTACGAGCGCAATGGGCCACCTGCTGACGCTGCGTGGGATCGAGTGCCCATTCCGTTCAACATGGTGTGCTCTGTAGACATAAATCTATTCCAAATTACAGCTTTGTGACGACAAGTCCTGACTGGATTCGTGAACATGGATCAGTTCGGGACTACGCGGAACTGGTGTCGAAGTTTGCTTCGGAGTTGAGAATAACGACTGTTGATGTTTATGGGGATGTGAGTTGGATTTTGAAATTAACTGAACAAAAAAATAATGCATTTTGAAATTCAAAAAACAAACAAAAAAATGAAATATTTCGATATTTGAACCAAAAAAATGCAAACAAGCAGCTAATCAGCGCTAAATCCGTAATTTCAGGACAAGAAAGCCCCCGGCCCTCAACGTCCACCCCTGCCCTTCCTCGTTGCCCTGGGGGTCTACTTCTTTTCAACCCTCTTTTCCTTCATTGTTCAATCATCCGAAGGCTACTACTTCTCCTGGTCCATCGAGATCATCATCCTCGGTGTACTGTATCTCCTCTCATATTTCGTGTCCTACTTCCTTCGCAAGCTTATCCGTGTCCCTCTGTTCGTCTTCACCCTAACCGCCATCATCCTAACCATCGCCCTGTTCTTCCTGCCCTGGGGCCTTCCTTTCAGCACCATCCTGCAAGTCACAAAGTTCAACACTGCCCTTAACGATCACTTTGTCATTTTCTTCGCGGTGAATGCCGTCGCCCCTCAGGACTCGCGGTATAGCCCTGCTGCGTTACGGAGCTATCGCACGAAACTGGCCCTTACGGCGGAGGCTGTCGCGACCGTTTCAAGGACATTGGCGCTTTTCTTTGTTCTGAAGGTTAGTGTCCCGTTTTGAAGTGAACTTTGTCGAAAAGAAACGGAAACTCTTTTTTTCAAACACTAACACCGACGACTAAATGCAACATTGCAGAGCGATTACTCAGAATCCGAGGAAGCTGATCAAATTCCGAAACAAATTGTAGCCATTATCAGCGGAGTTTTAGTGCTGTTACTAATTGCGTTGAGTTTTGGTGTCGCACCGGAGAAACCACCAAAGCCAGACGCGGAACTGGAAGAATTGGTGAAATCTGGAGATAAAAAGGATGGTGGATTCAAGCGACCGGAAAGTATCTACATTCCCGAGAGAAAAGGGGTTGATATCGACATTTGAAGTGTTAATTGGTGATTAAAATAAAAAGCTTATGTGTAAAAGCAACAAAGGAGAAGCAGCTAGACCACGCCAAGGGCCATATCGAGCGCTGTGATACAAAGCAAACAAAAAATGCATCCCAAACGCGATATGGTTTTTGGCGTGGAATGCCGAAAAGACTTACCGTAATCTAGATATCGGTGTAAAACTAAAATCTATGGTGTCAATAGCCTAGCTGAGTATGGATCTAGTCATGGTTTACATTGACCGCATGACTGTGACTCATACCCATCTGGGCAAATGACCATGTAAAGAAGGCAGCGGAAAGGAATAAAAACTAGAACTAGAAGTAGCCATCAGCATCAATACCGACAGATGGTGGAAGTGATGACTCATAATGATGGTCATGGCACATGGATGGTCGACAACTCTAGCCAACTAGGCGGGGCGATGCTATATGACTAGGAGCTTGTCTGAAAGTAAGTGGGAGGTGAGGTCATCAAGTAATGACAATAAGAGCCATGACACATAAGCCCTGTCATCAAGATGGTGATGGGAACACACACTAAGTAGAGCCCCGCAGGCATCTGTTGACCCTAGGAACCTGGCCGGGACTAAAACGTCGATCGATGACAATGGCCGATTGCGCATTACCAACTAGGAAGTGTAGAATCAGCCAGGTAGGCGTCGGTCGACTAGTGTAGTGACATCAGTTTTTTTCCAAAAAGTGAACACAACTAGAGTCATTCAGAAAACAAGTTCCGAACTGGCCAATACTATTGTAAAGAAAAAGACACCCATGCGCAACTTCGGCCCGTGATCCGACTGACCAGCTGACCCATGCCGGCGCCGTAAAAGTTCTGCCATGCCTGCCCAAGGCCGTCAGCAACAGATGAGTGATCTGTTGCCTTTCTTAGTATCCTATCCATCTGCGCGAATGTTGAATGTTGCGCATTGCCAAAATGGAAAGCCGTAAAACTGCGAGCGCACGCAAATTCCGAAACAACCCCAACTTTCAAAACAAGTGATGACAAAACGGCGCAATTCCGAAACGCAACCGCGCACTCCAGGTGCCAGCGCCATCGGAGAAGGTCAAAACAGCGGAAAAGCAAACCCTTTTTGCTGATTCTTCCCCCAATTCCTATCCTAATTTCCCCCTCGCCTCGCGCGCCCCCGAGGCAGCGAAGACACGGAAACAACGGTGCTGTGCGGGTTGCGCAGTTTCAGTGATGGGCTTTTTTACGCATTGCCGAGGGCGAAGGAACAAAAAAAGTGACACCAGGCTGGCTTTAAAGTCATCATTTCCCGCCAAAATGGCAATGACAAAAGAAAGAAACCCATTTGAAACGTGGGTTGAAACCAAACCATCGTTAAAATAACTGTCTTATTTCGAGGATGCCTTGAAGGCAAAGGGAAAACAGGGACATTCTGATATGTTGGGGCGTATTTCCCGCCAAAAAATATATGTTAGCAAAAGTGACAAAAGTCGGGATCGATGCAAGAACGCTGACAGTTTTGCTGCGGGTCAAGTTAGCGCGTGGAGCGTAAATCAACGCCGGTGGCGGCGGCCATCGGAAAGTTAAATAAACAGATAACGTGAAAAGCCACGCGAAAAGGCTCGATAAAAAGACGTAAAACAAACAACGAGAAAGCACGAAACTGACCTGAAATGAAATGACGTTGACCCGGTCCAGTCAGCAGAGCACTGCAGCTGCAGGCCAGTGACCGTATCACTTTCGTGCCGAGACCAGTGCCTTCCATGGGAACGGTCGCTGGGAATCGTGCGCAATGTGGGGTCGACGCCGCTTTCGATCGGATCGACTTGATTCGACATTGCAATACAAACTGGCTCGTGTCGTCGAGATTCGCTGTAACCATGACACTCGTTTTTTCATTCCATTCTTTTTGTGTTTGGTCGTCGTTGCCGCTGGCGAGGAGTATAATAAATCAATCAAGGTCGTATTCTGGCGTTGACGCAGGCGGACCGGCGGCTGCAGGCTGCGCGATGGTTATCAGGAAGGGCAAATGCAACAAAGACTCGGGTCCGAGCGTTTGGATCTATCTCCTTCCTCGACAGCGATATATACGGTGAGGGACGGAAATGTTTCAACGTTGGCGACGGACGAGTGGCGCCGTCGGTGCGCGAGGAAGCAATGCTTTGTTGTGGCCGCTGGCGCCAGACGTCGTCAGAACCACCAATAAGCGGTTGGTGGGTGTTAAAGGCCGGATGTAATGCGTATTGCCGTGTTCTTTGGCAGGGGTGTGTGTTGGTAATGTTTCAAATTGGGAAGAGGGCTGAAAGGGCCGCGGCGATATTTTCCCAGCGCCATTAGGATGGGCAAAAAACGAGACAAAACTGACATTAACCATCAGTTTTTTTGGGAGGAAATGTGTCGGAAGAAGGGATGATTTGAAATTACACATTTTGAATAGGAACTATTTGGGGATGGGTACAAAACCGAGCAAACTGCGTCTTCAAAAAACAAACCACTTGGAAGCGTGCCAACATCGCCATCCGCTACAATGAATGTGTGGTGTCATGACAGCCGATCGCCAGAGGTCACCTAACCATCGGCAACACACTGAAAGTCAAAGATTCGCGCATCAAACCGACAAAAAATACACCGATGCATCGCGATTTCATGGAAGGAGGCACGTCTCCGACTAAGTAATGTAAAAGGGGGTCATCTGGGGATGTGACGACCGACGACGATCGCCCGAACGCAATGTAAGAATCGATTCCGCCAATGTTCACGTAGATCCAGCCCAAACTTCGCGCAACTGTCGTCAAGACAGCGATCAGCGCCGCCACGATGTTGTGGATCTTCCGTGTCCTGAGGCGTCTCTTCGGCCCGGTGATTGGGATTACCTTCGGTCTTACAGTATGCATCACATCACTCTTCGGAAACTACATAGTTGCACTGTTTTTGCCGATGGTGACTATGGCAAATTGCCATCGAGAATGGAGGATGATGATGGATAGGGCGATCAGTTTTTGGATGATCATTCCGATGGTGCGTTTTTACCTACTTTTTGAAGGTTTCTGATGGCATTTTGTGTTTAGTTTTTCTTGAAATTTGTCTACGGTGTCAAACTTCGCATTAGTGGTGATACAATAGATAAAGATGAGCCAGCAATCATTATTATGAATCATCGAACGAGGTTGGATTGGCTCTATTTCAAGTTGGCGCTGTGGAGGATGAACCCATGGCTGATGACTACCTATCGAATCGCTTTGAAAGAGCTTCTTAAGCATGCCCCAGGAATCGGATTCGGCATGCAGGCTATGGCGTATGTCTTTCTGAGAAGGGATGTGAAGATTGACTTCCCTCGAATGACCAGAGCGGTCGCCTATTACGCCGATATGCGTCCATATCAGATCCTCATGTTCCCGGAAGGCACTGATAAGACGGCCTACACTACACGGAGAAGTAATGAATATGCGAAAAAGAATGGGCTTCCAGAGCTGAATCATGTCCTTTATCCGAGGGTTTCTGGGTTCATTCATATGGTTAATGAGATGAAAAAGCGTAAGTTTCGTTTTTGAAATTTTCTGGATACTGTAAGCACGGTATTGCTTCAGGAAACTATCTAACATACATCTACGACGTCACAATTGGCTACCCCAAAGACATAGTCCAATCCGAAGTCGATCTCGTCCTCAGAGGCGTCTGTTCCACCCATGTCCATTACCACATTCGAAAAATCCCTGTCTCCGAGCTGCCAGAAACCGATGAAGGTCTCACCGACTGGCTGCACCAAACTTGGCGCGAGAAAGACGAGCGCCTAACAGCTTTCTACGCCCAACGAAACCGCAGTCGTCGGAAGCTCGATGCCGGCGATCCCGGAAGGAACGTCTGGGCCCGCGATTCCTGGCTGCACAGTGGTGCCATTGCTTTTGGCTTCTGTTTTTGGATTACTGTAGTCACGACATGGCTGTGGCATATGTCGTTTTTAACTTTAGCTCAAGCATCTTTGTGTTTCCTCATTCTGAATTATGTCTACATCTACAGCAGATATGGCGGTGTCGACAGTCTTCTGATCGGTCGCTGGGAAATCTGGCGAAAACAGACTTCTTGCTTGGCGGTATGACGTAATCCCAAACATGGTAACTAACATCAATAGATTCAATAGATTTCAAAACTTTATCAAAACGACTTGAGATTGAGAATAAAGTGTACAAGTTCAAACTGAGACGAATCCGATAGAGAAAAGCAATCACAAGTGTGGAGGGAGGTGGTTTTTCGTTTTTAATAACACATAATTTGAAAGAAGATTGGGATTAAACATTTCTTGAAGGATACAAACTGCCAGAATGGTATGATCATGGTGATGGCGTTACTTTTTTGGATGGATGAAAAGGGCTCCCGCTGCGTAGGATACCGAGGAATCGGATAGGGAGCGGCACTGAAATTGACAATTATCGATTTTTTGAAGAAAGAACAGTTTAAAAGTGGTAAAATTACCTTATTAGATTGCGAATACTTCAAAAAGTGAAACTCATGAGTGTGATTGTTCATCTGCCGGAATAACTCCGCCCCCTGGAGCATTACACAGATCGGATTACGACCACAGATCGTGTTCTGGGTCGTCTTCAGATACTCATTGAACTCATTTGGGTCTAAACTCGCAATGGCATCCATTCCTTCACGGTCCAAATCGGCAATCTGTTCATGGATGGGCTTATCGGAGAAACGCTTCACCGGGCTATACCGGAATCGATTGCCCCAGTGGCAGAAATCCGACGAAATAACAAAAATGTTCCCTGATTCAGCGACATAGGGGGCGAAGATCTTGCCGAACGAAGCCTGCTTCGCTGTCGACAAGGATCCGACGAGGACGGGGACGATCTTGAAGCTGCCGACGGGACGGTTCTCCATGACCTTGGCTATGAAGGGCAGCTGCATTTCGATGCTGTGTTCGGCTTCTTCATTGTGGAGGTCCATGGATTCGAAGGCGTCCGTGGATTGGAGCTGTTTGACGACATCGGTGTCGATGGGGAGGTCACCGAGCGGGGTGGCATAGGTGGTGCAGGTTGTGAGGGCACATCCGTTGAGGTAGACGACGTGGGAGGGTCCGAGGATGAAGATTCGGCGGCTAAAAGGGAAGTTGGGGTACTGTATAAGGGTTGGGGTACTGTAGGAAAGGGGACTTACACATTATCAGGCACTATTTGCTTAAACGCGTAGGCGGCAGTGGATCCGCAGTAGGTATACCCGGCATGACTGAAATACCACCCTCTTAGAAGCCAATTAAAAGTCAAAAGTCAACTCACGGCGCAATAATAGCCCTCGCAACCCCCTTCCGATCCCCAGCCTTCGCCAACCAATCCCCCAATTGACGATCCAGCTCCTTTGCATTGTCACTGTACCACGTTCCCGCGTGACTTGCGGCTCGCTTCCGTCCGTGACCACTCATTTCGCTCAATCTTCCAATGTTACCGTGATATCACCACGTCCGAGTACCCGTATCGATAAGAAGAGCGTAAAAGCGGTAACGTGAAAGCCCGAATGGTGGCGTCTTTGTTGATGTCTTCGACGACAGTCGTCAAATGGTAATATTGGGTCGGTTCTTTTTCGGACCACGTCCCCCAAGGCGAGGTTCAACACCTGAAAATGGGCAATGCACGGTAGCGCGAAGAACTGGATGGCCGCTGCCGCACAGAATATACATCATTTTTGTACGCAAACTCGAATTCAATGGCTTCAAATGAGACACACGCACCACGCAAAAACGCTACAAAATGGCAAATAGAAATTTTCAGACACAAAAGCCACGTTAGTTACAACTTCCACCCACTTCCGCAACGACCAACCTCGGTTTCTATTCAAACCGCTATTCAAAATTGACAGCCGATGGCACACCGAAAATGGACACCAAAGGTCACACGTCCGGAACATGCCCTTTCGCTCGCCTCCGGGGCACAAAACGTGCCCCAAGTAACAACTTTCCGTGTCATAAGCATTCAGGGCAAGGCTGTCAGGGACATCCGCAGCTCATTTCGTCGAGGAACAGTGCGGATAAAGGTCAATCGAAGGCGAAATGGCCAGAAAAAGGTCGTCTGTTTTCACTTTTCACGCACAGCCATCACAGACATCAGAGAACACATTGTTGGCTGTACAAGTGTTCTCCACGCACAGTTTTGCAAAAGTGCATTGAAAAAAATTCCAAATTACAGTTTTTTCGCAGCTTTAAAGCAGTTTTTGACCTCATTGCCGCATCGCTTTACGATGGAACGATGTCAGGGCTTGTCCTGATAAGATCAATGGGGGTTATTTAATGGAAAATGTTATAAATAGGGGAGTTAATGGGATTTTTGATGGGTTTGCATTTTTAGGGCAAAGTGAAAAATAATTTACAAACGGGCGCGGACCACTCGCATGCCTAGAGGCTAAATTGCTAATAGCGAACACGCTGGCAATGTTGTACACGGAATACGTGGCTTTTAGGGGTTTTTTGAATATTTTATAATTTTTTTGTTTTTTTTTTCAATGTTGTTATATAATGTCGTTAATTATGGTTCTGTTATGAGTAATTTTAGCCTAAATAAAAAATGACTTGGAAAACAAAGCTGTCTAAAGGTAGGAAAACAAGACAAAGGTCAAGTATAGCCGATTAGAAGGTCCAAAAGCGATCAAATTGATTCAAAGCAACTTCGATCACAGGTTTGTCTTCGTAGACGACACCGCCGCCGACGACGATGGCTCCCCGGACCCACGAGAGTCACGCTGTCCGACGACGTCGACGTTGCTCCGACAAAACAACGCTGTCCTGAGCTCTGCGTCGTCGTCGTCGTCGGGACGGCCCGTTTTTCCTCGTCTCCTCCGACAACACAAAACGCCAACCAACATTGCTCGGCCTTCCGCATGTGTTCGCCCCGAGCTCTCGTTTCTCCTTTGGGTGTGGTGAAGAGCGTTGTTACTTGTCGGTCTGTCGTTCAGTCAGCTGTGCGAACTACAACAACTGGACGTTGACTGAATGAGATCGATTTTCAGAGGCGTTTTTCGACTTAATGCATACGAAAAACCAATGGCTAGATGGTTTTTGCTTCTCTATTTCAATGTGTATCTGTGTCCAGTTGTCCGGGGTCACGGTGCATCGTCGATTGGCTGTTTTTGCTCTTCATCGGCTTGCTTTCGGACTTTGATGAGCACCTGATAGGCCAGATTCTATTTATAGACGCGAACTATTTGTAATTGGTCAAAACACAGGAAAAAATACGAAACTACGGCAATCAATTAGAAGCTTCTAGCACTTTAGCTATAACCCCCGCCCCGGCATTCAGAACAACCTCATCACCAGTTTGAAAAACGTCTGTAGCGTTCTCGACCGCGATTACACACGGTAATCCATACTCTCGAGCTACGACACTTCCATGTGACAGAAGCCCACCAATTTCGGTCACCAAGCCACTGATAATCGGAAAATACGGAGACCAGTAAATATCTGTGTAACGTGTAATAAGGATTTCACCCGGCTGAAATGTGTTTTTGTTTATCACTTCGAATTCGACGAAAATAGCCATAGCCACGCGTCTAGGCAGTGTTAACTCACTTGTGTCTCCGCTGCTTCAGCTAAGGACTTGGCCACTCGCGCTCGACCACGAACAATGCCCTCACAGACTGCTGTTCCGTGAAGTTCGGTACCAAGACATGCTTTTGCGTCAAGTTCTAATGGCTGTGGTGTTCCAACGTTAACATAGGCATAACGGTGTTCAGCTTGTTTGGCGAAGATTTTCTCTCGTCGACGAAGACGGTGCAAAATGCGTGGATTCTTAGTTGCATAGAGTTCTTCGATTTCGTCAAGGGTCAAAAACAGAATAGATTTTGCACTTGGAAGCAAACATTTGTCATACATGATGGTTCCCAAGCGTAAGCATGCTTGTCGAAGGGCATACGTCGCTTGGACAATTACGTTTTTCAACTCTTCGCGGATGAAAACGCCGCGATGGGCTTTGTTCATGAAGAATTGGAAGAATTTTCTGTAACAAAGGCCATAAATTTAAATTGATCACTAAAAAAGTTGTTGCTCACCTTTTTATGCCTGTGATTTGTGTTGACTTTAGTCGATCAATCACTGATCCTTCAGAGGGCTTTGATTCGGTGTCGGTTGTAGCATCAGTTGAAGGGTTTTGCTTAAGCTGTGTTATCAGTGATTTTAAGTTGGACACAACTTGGCTAGGATCATCCTTCCATGCAGTTCCTTGTAGCATAAGCTCGTATTGGCCTCGGAACCCATGCAAGTTCATGAACTGTCGAGCTTCTTCGCCTGTTTTATCGTTCAGAGATTGGAGCCATTTGAATGCTTCAACTGCATCAGTAAACTTATTGAATTGCTCTTTGTGACCGTTTGCAACAATGGCAGCAGCTAGACGCTGAAGAGCTTTTGGAACATCTGCACTGATGGGTTTGTCCGGATTCTCAGCGTATATCATCGCGATGTCTGTCAGAATCTCCGGAGTCAAATCACCTTCTGGAAAGTTTTGGTGTTTTTCAATTACAGTAAGAGGTTTTGAACTTACCAGGGGAACCTCGCAGCAACATAGCAACAAAAACATAAGTAAAACTTGAAAACATTGATGCTTTTGTGTGTGTATCGACAGCATCCAAAGCATGTTTTTGCAGCTCTACAATTGTTTCAAGCTGATTTTCTACAGTAGGCTTCTTCCCAGCTGCTCTTGCTTTAACTTCGGCAATGTTGGCCAAAATCTGTGATCCATGACCACAGTACTTTTCGGAATCCAAGAACATCACTTTCAACATCGATAATAAGGATTTGCCGTCATTGCGTTTGTGAGTGTCACCAAACCGCTGTCGTCCAAATTCCACATGTTCGGGAGTGAATACTTTACGGCCTGCGAGAGAGTATTCCGGGACGGGGTCTTTCAATATAACAGACCAGTTTCGCAAATACATCTGTAATTTTGTATCGTGTAATTGACGTTTATATAAATCTTACCTCTGTCAAGTTGAGAAACACTCTTTGTCGTCCAACTTGAAAACCAACTTCAACCCTTTTGAATGGTTTCATGCCAATGGGGTTATCGACCTGTGCAACGGCAGCATTGATTGCTCGATCATACAGTTTCACAAGCACAGACGCTCCAAGTGGGGTCAGAGGTGCGGGGATGACTTCACCAACATTGGCTGTCGTCAGAATGTCATTATCGGCAATAGTTGCATTGTCAAACTCGTGCTCAAACTCCCAATCAGTTTCAAGATCGAGGTTTGTGATGCAACGTGTTTGGAGAATATAGAGTTTGTCATCTTTGACCGCGAATTCGACATCTTGGGGGCCACCGAAGGTATCTTCGAATGCTAGACCTGATTTGGCGAGGGCAATTGCGTTGGCATCGGAGAACTTGCACGTTGAAGGCTTAAAGAATACGTGTTAGAGTTTACAGTTTTGAAAAACTCAACCTTTGAAACAATTTTCAATTTTCTCGTCAAAATAATCTCATCCGGCGTAGCTTGACCACTGACGAGGGCTTCTCCAAGACCTTCCACGACATTAATTACGAGACGATCGGGGTCACCTTTAACCGGATCAGTAGTGAAAAGTACTCCTGCCATGCCACCAACAACCATTTCCTGGACGACCACGGCCACAGAAGTGTTTATCGGTTGCGCGTTTTGCAGGCGATAGCTGACAATTTCTCGTCGGAAGTTTGATGCCCAGCATTCGAGAATCCTTTGTGAGACTTTAGAGAGCGGAACTTCAAGGAAAGTTTCCAACTGACCGGCGGACGACAGTTCTGCGCCGTCTTCGCCTACGGCACTAGATCGAACAGCGACACGAATGGCATTGTCAGGGGATGCTCCGCCATATAGTCGATTGAATTCGGCATTGATTGCAAGTTTGAGGTCGGAGGACAGATCAGTTTCAGCAATGAGGGATTGAATTTCAGTTTCAAACTTTTCGATTGCTTCTGAATCACCCGGTCGTAGTGTCGAGGCTGCTGTCTCAATACTTGACTTCAAATTTGGATGAGTACTCAAATATGATTCGAATGCTGTGACAGTCACGACAAAGCCAATGGGAACTTGAAAGCCATTTTGAATCTGCGTCAGTTTTGCGAGATTTGAGCCTTTTCCGCCTGTGAACAGTGTGTCCTGTGCGGATTTTGCTTCAAACGGTACAACAAGGTTCTGTTTTTCTTCAGATGTAGCTATGAATTCTACGGGTGTTGATTGTGGCACAATCGTCTTGCTATTGACGGTGTTTCGCAGGTTTTCAATTGAAGTCAAACGTGTACCATAACCAATTTCAGTGTTAAAGTCCCACTGGATTAACTTTGATTCAATTTTAACATCAGTCCAAGCGTTAGAAAAATCTGGTCGTAACTCATCATGAGCAGGTTCAAGTACATAGGCACCCTTATCTTAAAACAAATCATCAACTACAGTTATTCGTTATGTTTGTAAGCTTACCAGTTACAATAACAGCATAATCGTCCGAGAATGAATCCACATTCTGGTGGATAAAATCACCCCTATCGATCTGCCCAATGCAAACAGTTTTGTGCGTCTGTGAAAAACCAAGACGCGCACTGAAAATCCGGCTACCGTAGTTCAAAGTAGCTGAAAACACTTCCGAAATGGCTGCTTCTCCGGTAAAAGCTGTTCTTGTTTTTATCCGAATGACTCGCAAATCGAATTCTCTTGGTTCTTTGTCATCGATGGAAGCCTGTGTCCGAAGAAGACCCCATTGAATAAAGTCTTTTCGATCAGATAATGCTTCAGCGGCACTTGCGGATCCGTTGATGGTTGCAATTTCCGCAAGCTTTTTATTATCCAGGTTATTGAGGAAGTAAGATTCGTCTGTTGTAGGCGAAAACCAGGATAAAAAGCGGATTGGGTGTGGTTCACCGGCGTCGTCTCTGATAAGGAATTGGCAAAGTCGAAAGGAGACTATAATGGTGTTTTTCAAAAATACTCACACCAAAGTCCCGCGAATAGTCAATCTCCATCGTTTGAACGGTTCCCGACATTCAAGTCGCAATGGACCAGCGACCAACAACGACTTGCTAATGGCATTTCCTGGAATATCAATGGCGCTGTATGTTTTGTTATTTGGAAACTTGAGCAAAATATTTGCGATGGCAGTTTTTCCATGTCCAAATGTAACATCAATGACGATGGATTCACCGGATTGGGCGGATCCTTTGATGATTACACGGTCCTAAAACGCCGAAACAATCAATAAAAAATACAACGATTAAAGAAAAGGTGATTACATTTTCTGTTCCGAGGGCTTCACGGGCGCAATCGTCAGCTTGCTGATCTTTGGGTTTCCATAAAGCCGTTGCAACCAAGGATAAATCTTGATTAGCCGATTTGAACAATGATCTAAACCAAAACCAAACGCGGTAAAACGCAAACCAAAACGCCATGGTGGTCGGAGTTGATGAGTGAAACTTGATGGTTCAACGATGCATATAAGACAAAGTGAGGTGCTGATAAGCTAGCTTAGACAGAAATCGGTCTGAGTGATAAGGAATGTGGCTTGTGTACAGTTGAAAAAAAGCGTTTAGATCAGGGAACACGTAAGTTCGCTTAACTATGCTCTCATAATCTGTTTTCTGACTTCTGAATGTTTGACCCGGATGTGTTCAATGTTCAATATGCTACATTTATTGTCACTTTCACTCTTCACACATACACAATAAGTTAGCCAAGGTAGATCGATCCGTTGAGAACCTTCTCACCCTGTGCCAAAACAGTCGCCGGGCCTTGGTTGGCAGTAGCGTTGGCTCCAGTGAGACCACCAGCTCCACCGCCGCCGCCACCACCGCCGTAGCCTCCTCCGCCGCCGCCACCGCCGAAGTTGCCACCGCCACCGCCGCCTCCACCACCGCCGGTGTACATCTGGCCGTTGGGGAGAGCGTAGCCGGAATGAGGTTGGTTGGGTCCGACGCCAGGGCCCATCATGACACTCTGGTTCTTGTTGTATTGACCTCCAGGACCGACCATGTTGTTGTAGCTCTGGTAGGGTTGTTGTGGTGGGGGTGGACCACCGCCGGCACCGTAAGCGCCACCGATAGCACGCTCTGACATGACTTCTGCTGGAGGGGGAGCACCAGCGGCTTCCGGGGCCGCGCCAGCAGCAGCAGCGCCGCCAGCTGCGGCAGGAGCGCCGGCTGGGGATGCACCTGCGGGAGCCTTCAAGGAAAGTTGGTTATGAAGGTATAAATAGAATGATTAGGAAACTTACAGCGCCAGCAGCCGGAGGAGGAGCGCCAACCGCCGAAGGTTGGTGCATAGCCGAGCCAGGCTGGCCAGCAGCGGCAGGTCCTGCGCCAGCAGCTGCACCGGCAGGGGCTCCGGGTTGGTTTTGGACCGTGTTGATGTGGGATCCGGGCTGGAAGGAATTGGGCTTGCCCATCTGACTGGCAACTGCCGGAGGCAAGGGTTGTTGCTGTTGCTGGAACTGCTGGGGTGGGGCACCAGGGCGGACGGGAGCTGCGCCTACAACATTGAACTATCATGATGCACCTCTAAAACCATCTTTAATCTTACCAGGTTGTTGTTGCTGTTGCATCTGGACCGTATTCTGGTAGCTCTGCGGACCACCACCCACAGGAGCCACCTGTTGCGGTTGCTGGAACTGTTGCGGTTGTCCTGGTTGTTGCGGCGGTCCCGCCTGTGGTTGTTGCTGCTGCATCGGCGCTCCAGGGCGGACAGGCACAACCTGTTGCTGCTGTTGTGCCGCATTGTATTGCTGATTGGCAGCGATGGCATGTGCAGCAGCGGCGGTACCGATTGGCGGTGCCAGAGGGTCGATGTCTTGGTAGCCAATGTTGAGCTTGAACACTGTCGGCTTCTCCTTGTTAGCGGCCCAGAATGCCTTTGCCGGGACATCGGCCTTGTCGCGTTCCTGCACTTGGACGACAACCTTATGCGTGTTGTATGGGATTGCCTTCCAATCTGCCAGGGCTTCTAACATGAATGACATGACACCCAGCTTGTGCGGCGGGACAACGCCTTGATTTGGCTTGACAGCGTAGTGCTGCGGCACGTTGACCATGACCTTGTAGTAGACGAATTTGTCGGTATCGTTGTAGAGACAGACGGGCGAAGTGGTAATGGTGTTGAAGGGGCCCTTGAATATGATTTCCTTGTCAGGGTCGAGATGGACCTTGATGTCGCTGAAATTAGACGGTCAAGATGAAGCTTAAAGGGGGCAAGACGCACCCAGGAGTCTTCTTCTTCTTCTTTCTGCGCATGTTGACACCGGGCAAGTTCGACGGCAAGCCATTGAAGGTGACTCGGACGTGGGCCAGCTTGACAATGTCGTTATCAACAGTCTTCCAGAACTTTTCAAAGTCCTCATTGTCGACAGTGTGGTAGACGGCTTGGACGACGATTTTGTGGACACCCTCGCAGAGCTGCATGAGCGAAGTGACACCATCAAGTCGGATGGCGACACCGATACCTTGATGAGCCTTGAGCATACCGAAAGTCGGTTTGAGGGAATAAAGCTTCGGGGCTGTCGCGAAGACCTTGTAGTAGATAAGCTGATCGGAGGGGTTGAAGATTTGGAGGTAGGCGTCTTGGGCGCGGTTGTAGGGGGCTGAAACATCCTTCTATGAAGATGAAGTCAAAGTAAAAGCTTACCGTTGTAGACGATTTCATGCAACGGAGCCAAACGCAAAATACGTTCATCAACATTGTCCTCCATGAACTCGACCTTGGCATTCTTCTCACGTTCACGCTTTGTAGCCATATCCTTAATAGCCTTAGCCTTGCGAGCTTGCTCCTTAGCTAGCTCTTCACGGGTGATCAGGTTGAGAAAGATCTTCATCTTCGTGACTTGGACTTGGCCAGCTTCGAGATTCTTCCAGAAGGACGGGATCGGAGTCTGAGCATTGGGGGAGTAAGCAGCGTGGACGAGGATTTTGTCCTTCAAGCAGACGGAATCGAGCCCCTTGGCGACTGAAACCACATTTTTAACACTATCAAATTTAAGAAATGCTTACATTCTGCTTCAATCTTAGCATACTCCGGATTATGCTCCAGAAGCAGCACACAAACAACCATTTCACTCGGCTTCAAAATACCGTTATTCGGTTTGATAACGTAATTCCGCGGATTCGTCGACAAAACTTTGTAGTACACGTTCTTATCAGACATGTTTTGCATCCGAAGAACAGCTCCAGTGTAATCCGTGAAAGGCCCTCTGAAGATGACGCCGTCGAAAGGGACAATCTTCAAGATACCGGTCATCCGTTCCTTGGCGAGCGATATCTGTGCTTCAGCGATGAGAAACTCAAGACGCGCTTTCTCGGCTTCACTTTTCGGGTTCTTCAGCATGAGAGCCTCACGCTCCTTGCGATCAGCTTCTTCCTTCTCACGTTCACGGTCGATTTCAGCCGCGGCATCCATGGCAGCCTTGGTTGTGAGTTCCTTGATAGTGGCTTCGACTTGCTCCTTGTTCATGACGTTGGGTTGCGAGAAGACTACCGGGAACTTGGCGAACATTAGATCACGCTTCGGGTGCTCCATGGCCCAGAATTGGACGGCTGGCGGGAGTTCCTTCTTCTCGAGGTCATCGTGGAAGGAAGCTGTGTTTTCGACGTCGACTTCTTGGGAGGCATTGGTGGAGGTTGTTTGCTTCTTGTTGGGGTCTTCGACGACGATGGCCTGAGGGGGTAAAGTTAAGATGGAGATGAAGTAAGAGAATCTACCTGGATCATGAATTTATGCTTCTCCGCTTCAATCTTCTTCTCTTCAGTCTCATTCATAGGTTCCACCATCACCTGAAGCTCGAAAGTCTCACCAGGACGGACATAGCCGACCGGTGGACGGCAACAGTAATGCTTCGGCTGGGTCACCATGACTTTAAAGGCGATGGTCTTCTCGAGGGGGTTGAAAAGGGACAGGGAGGAGGTAACGACATCGGTGAATGGGCCTGAAGACGATCTATTACGCTTACTGTAGCGGCTAAATGGTTAGACTTACCCTTGAAGAGCAAATCCTTCGCCGGATAGCAGCTCAACGCAAAGTCGTTTTCATGCTTGTTCTTCTTGTCCTTCTTATCAGGCTTCTCCGGGCCACCGGCATCTGCCGCTGGGGCCGCTTTCGCCGCCATAGTCAGAGGGAGAGAAGGGGTGGTGTGCCGATTCGCCTGCCGCCACGGCTCTCACCGGGATCAATGAACGCCGGAGGGCTTTCTTCTATTACTTTAAGGGATTTTCACGTTTTAAATTTGCATGTTCCCTCGGGCAATTCGACCTTCAAGAACTTTTCGACGCATTTTTTCTCCATTGACCAAATCTTTGGTCTTTTTTTGCACCCGTATCAATCCCTACATACGTGCAAGAACCCGTATTTAACCACAGTACCCCGTTTCCAAATCGCAATCGAAGCAACGCAATTCATCGCCGACCCATCTGAACGCGATGCATCAGTCCCACTTTGTCTGTGAAACGAAATCAACGTCATTGATAGCTTATTCATTGAAACCACGCATTACGGAAGCTACAAATAACCGCCCCAACTTACTGCGACCGCGTGGTGATGGCGTGGTGGTCTTTTGAATCAGTGATCCACTTACAGTACATCGTTCATCAACGTGCCACTTCCCACGAAATCAAAACAACTTTTTCACTGCGCGAACAAAGGTTTAACGACTTTTTCGTCTCCGATTTCAGTCTGACCCACCAGTTCCAACCTGTGATCAGTGATCATTTCACGCAGTTGATCAGCGTCAAAAGACCACGTTGTATCGAAAAAGTGTGCAAAACTGTTATTATTGTAAGTTATTCAAAATGTTGACAGCCCTGATTGATTGTTAGCGTTCTTTATTATGGTTCACCATTATCAAGACAAATCTTCTACAATGTTCGTTGCAATTGGTAAGTAAATGGATGTATGTAAAAAATGATATGTATTTATGATTGAGACGGGCCACCGACCCCACCTATTGCTGTTTGGTTTAGGTTTAGCTGTCCGTGATCACTTGACAGCCCCCGAAAATTCTATAATTGTATACATTGTAACAGCAATTTGGGCGAGATGGATGGAAATGTGTACGTGACTTTTCTGCGGTTTTTTTGGTCTGTCGGGTGAAAACGTTGGAAAAAAGTCAGAAGACGACGGAAATGGGTATCGTCGGTGATTAATATGGCGAATACTGGGAGCGATTAACATTCTCGGCATCAGGCGGAGGCAGAATGCCTTGTCGGCTATGTCTGTAGTCTACCTTGCGACCGAATTTGGTGTAGAATGTTACCACTGCCTTTGTGTGACGACCAGTCCGCTGAAAGGGGTTTGAATGAGATCTGTTGACGTCTGAATGAAATGATAGTTCAACTTACTTCATCAAAAACTTGGCAATTATCATAGGCTGGGATATAGATGTGCAGCGAAACGCATCCATCACTATGGCTTGGGTTTTCCATCCGATGAAGGCCAATCTCATCTGTAATTAGGGGTTTACAAAAAAGTTCTTGATGTTGTTCAATGTCAACTAACCACTCATATAAGTGACATCATCGGTGTTACACATGGTTTCGCCAATCTTTTGCAGCGGCGCATCTTTGCCTTCAGTCTCTGGCCATGCGAAACGGGTTTCACACAGACTGCCGTCTAAGATTTTGACGAAGCAGTGGGAGTCTGTGTGGTCGTGGATACTGTAATTAAGTCATAGTTAACTTTTGATGCCACGTGGATTCACAAATTTAGAAAATCAGCTTCTATTCGAAAAAAATTGCGTCCAAAGAGATACAGTAACCAACCTGCTGCTCATACCAGGTCCCCAGCACAAAATCATCATGTTGTATTTGCCATTGCCGACATCTACCAAATTCCTGGTATACTTATGGGCATCGAAGTTAGCATACTTTTTCCAATCACATGGATTTGATTTGTAGTTTTGAAGGACATATCTCAAGTCCTCTGTGTTGATGGTGTCGTTTTTGAAGACGTCCTGCACTTCGCTGATTAACTTTTCCATCTGCAAAACAAACTGTAAATTTTAAAACACATGGTTAAGGCTACAAAAAAATTACAGTAATTATCAAATTCCGAAGCTACGGCCCCGTTAAACTGACAAAACTTCCCAACAATGGCCAACCTATATAACCCTTCTAGCCGCTGGCTATTCTTTCGCTAAACGTAAGATCATTGATTATCCGCCAGTAATCGGTGCTAAACACCCCCATCATGAAAAGGCGGAGCTACTGATGCGCGAATCATCTCTCCAATTAATTCGTCGGATGCGCGACACTCAGTCATGCATGATGGCATGATATTTTGTACACACGGAAGCACATTGTTCTAATGTTCAACCGTTCTTGAAGGGGGAAGGATAAAGAATGTATTTTGTTGACCGTAAACATATTTTGGCATTGTCATTGTGATTACGGTGGAAGTGAACAGGAAAAAAGGTGAATGAATTAACATGGTTTTCAAAACAACAACATTTTTCATGCGAATTTAAAAACTGTTCACAATTGAAAGTCGTAAAATGGATACGGTATGGGATGTTATCAGGGGCGTATTTAGAAAAAATTTTTATGGGGGGGCATCCCGAAAAAAAGATAAGGGGGGACCAAAGGGATTTTTTCGGGAAAATTTTTTGAGCGATTTTTGGAAAATCCAAAGGGGGTACCAAAGGAAAAATTTTTGCCAAAACCGTGAAAAACCACAAAGTTCCCTTGGTCCCCCCTTACCCCACTTTTGGCGGATCCGTGATATGGGGGGGGCGCTGCCCCCCCTACCCCCCCCCCCCCTAAATACGCCCCTGGATGTTATGTAAAAAATCGAATAAGTTGCAAAAATAAGAAACATAAAAGTATACATTGATCGATTAGCGCAGAATGATTCCATCACAATTAAGCCTATTGTGGACTGGAGGTGGGCCTTATCAGACGGAATTCAATGTGCGTTAATCCGGAGATGGAACTCGGGTGAAGATTGCTTTGTTCGAATGTCTTTTTGACCAGTGGTTGATGTTCGAGAGTGCACGCAAACTGAATATTTCCTTGTAGTGTAATGTTTACTTTTGATTTTTGTTTTTTTGATTTAAAAAATTTCTCTTTTTTGCATATTTTTTTTCTGTTCAAAAATTTTAAGACAATCGATCATATCTTCGATGTCATCATCTGATGGCACCTATTTAACGTTCAATTTATTACCACCCCTTCCAAACTTCAACTTCCGACCTTTCATAGCCCCACTGATGTTCGAACCATATCAGCATGATGCACACTAACCTTTATTTCTCATACTGATGGTCATTGCATCTTCTTTTTTCCTTTTGTTTTTTGCCCTTTTCAACACGTTCTCCCCTACAGTAAGCCCATTGTCGCTGATCAGTGTCTTTCCATTGTTTTTAAAAACACGGTGAACTCAATTCTAGACATCGAGAGCACATCCCCTTCCGCCTGGCTGCCCCTCGTGCCAGAATCGCCTCGATTTGAGGAAAAACGTGACTCAAACTGACCCATCCGTGTTCTTTCGTGCTTTTTTCGACGTCCATCACTCCCAATTCCCGATTTTGAAATACCGTGTCGATATCAGCGCGGCTCATCTGACGGCTCTCGCACGTCCTCTTCACGGACATCATGTATCACTCATTAAGTTCACTGGGGCATGCCATGAAAAACGTGTACATAGCACACTTTTTGTGCGTATTTTTGATGAATGCTTATTTATTTTAGGACGGAAATCATGACCGTTCCTATGACCAAGTATCAGTTTTAATCGTAGAATGCAACATTTTTGACACGACGGCACAAAAGTGTTGCATGTTTGCAGTGATGTGGGTGATGGCTTACTTGTGAAAAAACAGCTGTACTGGGTAAAAGGACATTTTTTGATTGGTGATAACGATCGGTTGCGATAGATAGGAGGGGGTTTGATGGTTTTTGGTTGCACTTTTGGGGGTTGATTTGGTCAGCGATGTATACTGCTATTCTTTTTTGTCGAAAAATCAGTTTCAAATTACTAGTTTTATTATTTTCAAAGCTTATTAAACAATTTTCAACAATACAAAACATCCAAAATAAAAAAAAAGCGTAGCCATGAAATTTCCTTATTAAAAATCAACCCGTTATGGACGCAGAGAGATATTAGCGTGATCCAAAAATTGGACGGAAGCAAAGTAAAAAGCAGTAATTTTGGACGATATTTCAAAAGTAAGTCGGTTGATTGATAAAATTGATAAAACTTGTGACGTGATGAAATGTACAATTGATAAAAACGCAAATTATGGTGTCTTTTTCCCATCGGGGTTGCTCATTGGGCAGCCATTTCGAGTTGTGCCATTAGTCGGTGCTGTTTTATCGGCATTGTTGAGATCATTGCTCGATGTGGATGCGCGGAAAGTCGAATGTCCGGACTTGATGTTATCAGTTATGAAGGCGATAATTGCCAACCAAGCGCGGCGGAGCTCTTTGTGCCGTCGGACGAGGTCGTTTTTGCGGACGCCGTCGAGGATTGCGTCGCCTGAAAGGTTACCGTATAAAAAGATAGTTCGAAATAGTAAAACTTACCGAAATCATCCCACAAAGCTATGCTCATCCCTTCATCTTTGAGAGTTTTGTGACCCTGGCCAATTTCTGTCAAATATCCAACAATATTAGCTGGCGAATTGTCCAAATTCCGGATAATATTATCGATCAAGTCCAGTGTCAACTTATTATGCATCGCTGTACAATCTGTCCCACTCTGGCTAAAAACGGCTACACCATCCGCCTTTTGCATGATAACTTTGGCCTTCGGGTTCCGACGCGTCAAATTTCCGTACAACTGTGACGCGAACATGCCAGACGTCCCTGTCGCGTAGATATTTGGCCAACATTGAAGGAGTAACTTGGCTTGATAGGCGGAAATGCCGATGACATCTTTTAGGGTTCGGGATTTGAGGATGTCGACGGCGAGTTCTGGGTTTGAGCGTTTCAACTAAAAAATTTAACAAATTAAATCCCTTAAAATTATCAAATTAAAAAGTTGCTTAAACTCACCCCCGCATCCACCGCCGAAATCTTGGAATAATCAAAACTCTGTCCATGCATTGGCCTGCCCAGCATCGGAGGATGTTTCGATGAACCTTCTGGTGGCGTTTCCGGATCCGTCTTGGACCGTCCGACATGGCTTAGCGACGGATAAGAGGGCGTGCTGTGGGCCGTTAATAGCCCGAGGGCACTCGTCTACAAGCAAGACATTAACATTTCGGTCCACGAGCGATTTCATGGAAATTCTGTGTGGTTTGATTTCTAATGGAAGCTAATGTAAGAGCATTAGCAGCTTAGAGCCGCGCCACCGTCAGGGCGGGCATATAAGCCGTTTAGGTTTACTGTCACTCCGATTTTTCTGCTTATGTCATGCCAGTAATGGACAAAAACACGTAAAATCCGGAGATAATGATCATGAGTCAAAATATTGGCAACTAAATGCTACATAGAACCGAAAACAGACGCGTACCTGTGCTTCTTCCTCCATGAGGACACGTTGGCGCCGAACTTCCTTCAGACACTGCTTTTCGAGACTGTCTATTGAGTCCGTACTGAAAAAATACATCGAATTAGTAAAAAAAGGAAGCTTGATTTGATTACATAATGACGAAACGAGGGCATTCTGACGCATTGTGGTTAGAAATAACCCGGCAAAAGCTCCAATTTTTAAAAATGGTCAAAATAAAGAAAACAAAACATACCTAAAAGTCCGTGTAAACCTCAAAACACTACTAATCGAAGTCCGCCGATCACTGGTAACACAAATTGTGGGCACTTGTCGCGGACTCGGCGTGTACGAATCAACTTCCGCGGGCGCGACGTAGCGCGAAGACGGAAACTTGCACGATGCAGTGTGCCACGAGCCACTGTGGAAATGAGTTGGTTGGTCTTTCTGAAATGTTTAATGTTAAATTCGAGTGAAAGTAATGTGAACTTTTGATAAGGGTGCAATTTCGGTGTAAAATACATGGTAAAAGGGGCTTTTAGACGGGCGTAAGTACTCGGTTTTTTGTTAAATAAGCGGGTGGATTTGGAGTACACAGTTTTTACTGTGTTTGATCTTACAAAAAGCGCCAAAAAAATTTGAAAGATACTTGGTGTAGTCAAAGGAACGGCAAAAATTGAGGGTTTAATATTTTAAAAGCACACTATCATGAACAACATCACTGTTAGAATGACAGTCCTCCCCAAATACAATACATTTTCCCCCAAACAAGCATAACAACAACTCTAAATTCCCACATTAAGTGCCAAAGATTAAGCCTAACCCCACTTTTTGTAACCCATTTTTGCAGTTTTAACATTCCCCATGGTCCGATTTACTATTTCCAGCTACATGGTAACTCATAGCCCTCTAATACCATAAACCCATAGCTAACTATATATTTTTTACCATCTAATGGCACTATCAAGGGAATCGTAGTCAGTGACTCAGTTTACCGTGTAAAGGCTAATGGTAAATGGACAGGTACTCTGAACTGCCTTGAAGCTTCACAAATCTGTGGCATTTTTACCTTGGTTGACTAAGTGACTGGGCAAAAATATTAATAAGAGCAGAGCAAAGTTAAGTAAGCTTAAAGGATCTCTGGGACGACAATCCGCTTGGCACGGGAGACTCTAGGGGTTTATAAAGGATGTTTGTTGATGGTGGTGAGGTAAAAGAGTAAAAGTAGCACGTGAAATGTGGAGGGGGTCAACAAGGGCTACAAAAATCAGGGAACCAACGATCGCTTTGTTTGGAATTCTAAAATTTTTAAAACTAAACTAAATTAAACAGGTTTATCACTGTTACAATTGCAATTTACAGTTTTTTGGAAAATTTTGTATGATAAAACCAAAAAAAACAAATTGCAGGTGCGAAAAAGTGAAATTAGAAAACAGAAGTAATAAAATATCAGTTTTTATTTTTGTAAAGGTACACACAGAAAACGGCCCCTCACTTTTGGTCCCCTCAATTTCCCACCCTTCAAATCTGGCCCAAACTTTCACATTTGAAAGGTCGGCCCTTCACCGTTGAGAGGACGGCCCTTCATAAATGAAGGGACGGCCCTTCACTTTTGAAGGGCCAACCCCTCAGGGTCTTTCGTCGTCTGCGCTCTCTCCCTCTTCCGCGTGAGATCACAGTCACAGGGTCTATATATGAAAATTTATGGGGCCGACCGGTTATCACGTTCACGTTGATCAAATGCCTGTGGCACATGTGCCATAGGCAGGTATAACAGACGTCTGTGGCCCATGTGCTGTAGGTAAATTAAACTTTGTGTGTTTAATAAATTTTGCTAACTTTCACATTATTATGAAAGTTTATAAACAACAAATAATTGAATTTTATGAAAATTTTTATCAGAGCCCTTCATTTGTTTATGCAAATGAAGGGCTTTTTTTTTGGTCACCGCGTTCATTTTTGATGGGCCGTCCCTTCACGTGTGAAGGGACGGCCCTTCAAATATGAAAGGTTGGCCCTTCAAATATGAAAATACGGCCTTTCACATTTGAAAGTTTGGCCCTTCACATTTGAAAGGTTCCCCTACTCAATCGCAAAAGTGAGTACCCCGACCCTTCAAATATGAAGGTTTTTACCTTCACATTTGAAGGATTGTGTTCTGTGTGTACCTAGTAATTTTATTAATAAACTTTTAAAGAATTTTAAATACACTAAAACAGCGACTTTTCACAGTTCCAGCCCAAATCAAAGACTAAATTTCAAATTCCTTTTTCAACGAAGTCAAAACTAACGAATCAAAGCTCAGACGCCGGTGAAAAGCCCAAAACGGTGACGATATCCTAGCACCCATTGTTTCAGCCAGACCCCGCCTTGGCCAACTTTCTGACCCCTTTCTTTTTTGCCTCATCGCAATAAATATTTAAGTAAGCGAAGGCCACCCGAGCAGTCGTGTATCACATTAGCCTTCAGAAAGCATGCTTCAAGGATATATTATGTGAGTGAAACCATGGTAGCGGCGCCTTCTGACGCAGCGCTCCTCCGATGCATGGATACATCGAAACGGGCTGCGGCAGGGCATCGTTTCACGGTAGACCTGAGAAAATGGTGAAAGAATAATGTTGCGACGGGAGGCTAAAAATAAGTACTACAATACGGTCAGATGGGGTTGGAACTGGGACTGTGGCATTCTGGATAGTGTTGGGGCTTGCATGGGAGTGAAGAACAGCGGGAAAAGGGACACTTTGGGGAAAAGCCTGGGCCTGGGAGCTCGACCGTGATATATCTATCGGTTTCAGTGAGATGGGGTCGGTCCATGGCCATGGACAGTCGTCACGGTATCCATCTATCGGTCGACAGGAAGTAAGGGGTTTCTGAAGCGTGTCCAGAAGGGGGAACGGTGTTTCACATTGTAAATGCAAGGATTTTGGAGGTTTTTGGACTTTTAAAAGGGTTTCATTGAAAAAGTTTAACTTGATTTAAGGTTTATGTATCCCATTGTGTATAAATACACCCAATAAAAGTATTTATAACCCCCAAATGTGCCTATATCTGACATTTACCATCCACAAAAGGTCTACACAGAAAAAAAGATAGCAAAAAACACTCATAAACTTCGCCAAAGCCAATGACAACCGTTCCAAAAATTAGTTATTTCTCGAACTAACTAACTTCTTCCACATTACATTCCAGTATGTGTACCCGGTGCCCTGTCATGGCATGTGCCGTATGACAGCGCACCGCTCTCGCGCCCCCGAGGCACACTGGCGACACGCGAAAAAAAGCTGTGAACGCGAGTAGAGCCTTCATGGCAAAGCACAAATTGAACCACAATAAATGCGCAGGACACCGACTACGAATATCAATCACAATCTTTGAAGTTGAATGAATAGCCTCACGCGACAGACAGGACAACAATGTAAGGACTACTTTCATTGATAAGACATTTTCACAAGTTAATTCCATGAAAATACATTCAAACTTCGAAAAAGTGCCACCAATGTCCATCCAGTAAATTAGCTCCAAAATAAATAAAAGTTTGCACATTGCAGCCGACCCTCAAAGTCAATATTGCATGAACATTGTCTTTTTACATCGACCTCCGAACACAATAAATTCGAACGGTGCCCAACCTAGCCCTGAATGCCATGGCCAAAGTGCAGACACATTTGACAAGTTTTTCCCACACTTGGCATTAATTAATGCAACCGAAGTTTGAGAAACCCCCCTCGGAATGACGCTGTCTTTCACGCTTAAAATTCTGCCACATGTTGTCATTCACTTGAATTATGCAAATTAAAACATGTTAGCTTGGATTTAACTAATGTAACGTATTAGCAAAATTGAAAGACTATGTGAGAGACTATAAAACTAAATAGCTGCAAACAAGTTCGTAAGTTGCAGCCAGCCAGTTTTCAAGCTTGCATTAAATTACGAGGAAATGTTTATCTAAATCCAGTGACATACGTATGTCACAGGGAGAGGGGAGAAGATTATAAAAATGTAAGCCTTGTGTTAACGGAAATGTGTGAAGTTGTGGTCAAGAGTCGACGCGACGTGACATGTCTGCCGTATTGGTTTGAGTGAGATTAAAGGAAGGAAGTTAGGATAGGCCGGGCTATTAGTCTCGAAGGTGGGGGCTTATGTGACTTTTGATGGCACTGTGGGTGGGGGATTTACATTTAACCACTTTTTTTTTATTTCTCGACATTTTACTAACATAAAAGGTGTCATTTTGTAAAAAAATGTATATCAATTTAACACAAACTGATTTCAATGAAAGAAAACTCCTGCAGCTGGAGGGATTAGAATCGCTTCCCACAGAAAAGGTGCTAATAACTCAAACAAAGACTACAAAATCAGCAAATTTAGCTGTCTTTATTACTCTTTAATGAAAAAAAAGTTTATAAAAAGCATATTTCCGGGAAAATGCCTACTGTAAAGGGCAATTTAGACAGTAAAAATAGAAAAATAGAAAGGCAAACACCATTACAACAATTGAAAAATAACCTTTCCGACGAAAACAACGATAACTACCCTCCCTCGAATCGAAAGAGACAATACGCTTCATGACACGGAGAAACCCATTTGGAAGCAGGCCCAAGTAAACCCGAGTCGCCATCTATCGAAGAAACCCTCATTAACGTGTTCACACTGTAAGATAACCCGCCCAACTCTGGCTACAATGAAAGGATAAGAGCTATCTATGGAAAAGCTGCTTTTTGGGTGATAGTTGGCAGAGGCGAAAAACGCGAAATTCGTCCCCCTTGAAACTGTAATGGAAGCGGCTAATAGGCTTTTCCTGACCGAAAAATGGTATACGTGGGGACCTCATTGTCAGTCGGTGGAATGAGATTAACTTTTGGGTTTTTGTGGGGTGTAAAGTGCAAGTGTAAAAATTGTTTTACAATGTTTTAGACCTATGCTTTTGTATTAAAAAGTTTGACAGCTAAGATTCAATGGCAAAGTAAAACTACAAATAGTATTTCATTGAGGAAGTTATATTGGATTCTATTTTTTTCGCGGAATAACCGTGCCTGGTAAGGAAAAGGGCTGGGGAATTGTTTGTTTGCATGCCCTAAGGGCAAGTATGGTTTGAAACAAGGACAAATCTCGATGGACTTTGGGGAGGGGGGCTATGTAGAGAACGTGACTGTGGGAAGAGACATATGTTTGTCGGATGTCGTTGAGGAATAGGCTATGATAATGCGTTCCCTTTTTTGGGGATAGCTATGGCTTCTATGAACGGGTAGGGAAGGGTATCTGGGGGAATGGAATGAATGAAGATTATCCTTAGGGGAGGATGGAACGGAAACCCTGACAATAGACTGGTTGAAACACAGATGTTGGGGACATGGAGGCTGTCTAGCCGGGGTGGGGTGTCCTTTTGGGCATATTTTTACATTTTAGCAAGTTTAAAGATAAATTTAGCTTTTAAAATAGACAAAACTTACTCGAATTCCTGTTTTCCGCTCTCGTTGCTCACACGGCAATGCAACAATCCTTGGACTACTTCGCCCACTGCCACAATGCCGGGATTCATTGCCATCCATACAGTATGGCGAACCGCCACCATCCCGCCTATCCCCATTGGAACTCCTCCCTGACAACGGCGTCTTGAAACCACGGTCGCCATCCATCCTCGGCTCCACGGGCGACGGCGGCGGTGGCGGATTGTCGCGATCATTGACACTTCTCGAGTTTCTCGAATTTGATGATGACGATGTCGTACTCGGCGCTCTTGCACTGTTCCGTCTTGCCAGATTCGATGGCAATGTAGCGCCTGGAGGCAGATACATAGGGTATTCTGAGGATAACATGTTGTCTTTCTGATTGATTCTATCCTGCAAAATGGCAACGTCAACATTGAAAACATTGAAAAGTATGCGTGCTAAACGCGTTCGTTTTTATCCATTAAAAAGTGTTGGGAACATCGTTACATTGCGTCGATGGCATAATTAGGTTAATAATCGCGTTAACATAACTATTAGGGGAAAGATTGAGGAAATTGAAGGGATTAGACAAAGGATTGGGCTGGATTTGGTCAAAAGTGGTGGAAGTTTGACCAACACGGCTTCGAATCGACTGAAAGACAAATATGTAGATGTACAGTTTTTGCTGTTTCTAAAAGTTTAAAAACACAAATTTCAACATTTCAAAACCATTCCGTCCACAAAAAGACATAAAAATAGCAAACTTGTCCCCCAAAAGGGCAAATGCATCCACTTGACTGGCCACTTTCAAAGTCAAAGGTGTCGCTTTTCACGCCAAGTGGCTCCAAACTCCGCGCAAATACCCCCTTTTTAGATGCCTGCGGCTATGTATAACACCATAAAGCTAAAATGTGCATACATCTACCCCCGAGTAGGGTTGTACATGGTTGATTGATAAGAGAAAAGACGATCTAAAATGGGCAGAATTTCATTTCGAAGTAAGAGGCATCAAAAAGTTATGAAACCACGTTCTTTGATCTCTTTTTCGACCTTAAGGCATGAAAAACACAAAAGCCAACCCTAACAATGCCCTCCAAAAAGTAATTAAGGAGTGCAACTTGTACCACACCGAACATAGAACACATTCGCCGGCATTTTTACGACATTCGAGTAGCCAGTAAAAACCCACATTTACCATGTGCTTGGAAAAGTTTTATGATCGACAGTGACACCGTGACACTGCTTATTTAGGTAAGTTTTACGAGGTTATAGTTTTCTTATATATGGGGTTTGATCAAAACCATTTTACGAAATCCAAGACATGACGCAGGCCAGTTCAAACAAAACTAATGTAACACCGATTTTCTCAAAATATAATCCTTCAAACATGCAAATTTCAAAGAAACTGGACAATTCCCTGTAAAACCGGCTGCCCTTAACGTATGAAAAATTCTTCATGCATGATTTTTGCGAGAAATGCCGCATTTAGTCAAGCAGCAATGATGAAATTGAGCCGACTTGGGGCAACAATATCAGACAGGTGTACTGTTTCTTTATGGCGTTTTAGAAAGGTGTGAAACTTCTCTTTTTTGGGGTGAAGTTGCTGACGTTAGATTTTTTCGCATTAATTTTGGTGCAAAAGTGAAAGTAATATGTTTTACATGTAAAAAAGATGGAAAGAGGTCGTCGACAATTCGAGGACATTGACCTTTTACATGTTGGCATGCAATAAATTCATTTTTATCTGTAGATGGCAAGATAAAAATGCATTTTTGAGGAGGATGAATACCATGAAAAGACGAACAATGTGGGCGAAGCGCTGCCATGCGACGTAGTGATGAAAAAATGTGGGATGGAATGAATTTCATGGTTGATGACAGGCATTGTTAGCAGGGTTCGGTTTTCATGGCCATCTTAGCGTAGTTTGATACGATAGAAAGCATGGAAAGGCTACGTGTACAGTCATAATGGCAAGTTTTGTCGTCAATGGCATCATGGCAGTGTTTGTGAAACAGGGGCTCCTCAAAACCATGGAAAAGATAATCTAAATGCCCCGAAGAGCAATTGTTCATGCAAAGTCTTATGGGTTTCAAAATGGATATTGAATAGACTTTGCCAATATGTATATTACGGTTGCGGCTTTTAGGAGGGATTTATGACGGAATTTTGTCGTCACCAAGCAATGCCAATTCCAAGGTCAGACTCATTACTTGGAAACTACATTGATAAAAACTAATCCGATAAGGCTCACATCAACAATCACATGCTACAAGAATCCTACTATGTTTCAGACTTCAGACTAGTCAAATATGACTCAATAATTCTCAGCATCATAGTCTGGCACCAATACCTGTCATTGGCAGCTTTAAATATGCCATCGTAAAACCCTTAGAAGGACAAATCACATCATGCAAGCTGGCACTTAAGCCATCAAAGCAACACGGAAACAAAATAACCATGAAAAAGCGATTATAAAATGCTTACATCACGTTATCAATCTGGTCAATGTCGTGTTTGTTGGCATTAAAAGTGAAATTAAGATGGAAAGGATCACGAGATAATCGTAGATTCCAATAGTAGGGGTATTTTTGTAATTCTTGAAATCTTCAATTCCGTCAAACTGTAAGGATAAAGTTTCATAGAGCACTTTTGAAACGTTTTTAGTTGTAAAAATGGATGGAATAGATTATCAGTAAGTGGAAAGGCATGTGTTTTGTGGCAAAATGATGTTAAATTTGCAGTTTTTAAACGATTAGATAATATCCAAAGTTACAACTTTTTTGCAGAACTCCATTGTTACAACATCAAAATTACCAAATTTTTTTTACATTTTGACTTCATTCAAACCGTAACCCAAAACCAAAGCCAGACTGATTGAAAAAGACAAAGACCGTTTCACTATCATTGCATGCCAGCACGCACAAAAAACATTGAATATCGTGAGAAATAGGGCTTAAAGTTTCACAGTTTCACAATTGCGTATGAATTGCCTGCCTTCCTGGATGTCCTAAGGGTTCAAAGGACTCTTTGAATGCGAAATTGTAGGTACAAATTAAAAATTACACTGGTCATTATGACTGTAGTTGTAACAATAAAAACATGTAATTATGGTCAAATTTGCCGGGTCAAAGGACAAGACAGACGAAAAAAAATAAAGCCACAAAAAAGTACAAAGGACCTTCCGGAAAAGCAAGGCAACAACTGCCCGGATTCATTGAAATAAGAGGACGCGAGGAAGAAAAAAGTTTCACACTATTGTTGGCCTTTTAGCTTTAAGGACTAGTTGGCACGCGCGTGTATTTCTGTCATCCCGAAAGCGCATGGAATAATAGAATAGGGCTTTGGCCGTTCTTGTAACACGAAGGGTTACTTGGCCATGCCACCTACATTGCATTGTTTGATGTTTGGGAGGCGTGGGTGGGGGTGATAAAAAGTGATTTTGAGATGGTGTGAACTTTGAAATTAAAATGGACGAAAAAAGTTAACGGAGAAATGTTCAATTCAAACAACGTGAGTTAAATTTAACCCAAAAACCACATATCCAGTTAGCATAGATAAACCGCCGCTTAAAAAACTCAAAAAGATTGATGAAACTGCCGGAGGGCTCGTAAGAAAGCAAGACAGCTGAAGTGTGCTTCATCCTGAGGCAGAAAAAGAGAAACTTAGCCACTGAGAGAAACAAATACGATTACAACTATCTATTTTTTCGCTTAAAGAAGGACATGATGTACTTGACTTTATTCCGTTTCTCTGGATTTGCATTTTTTGAAGGCTGCAATCTGGCCAATGGCCATCCAACTGGCTTAACTTCAGCCTCTTACATCGATTTGCAGAGATAAACCTACCCTTAAACTTAATACAAGAACAAGTTCAACCCCCTCATATTAGACATGCATCATGTGCAGATGTATGCCAGAAAACCACACGCTCCAAAGCAAAGAACACACCACAGGCCCCTGATTTTATTCGATAGCGCGTAATTATCTCATTTTACATGTAGAAATAAAAATAACTCCGCTCGCGTCAAAAAGCGCCATGCAAAAACAAGCACAGGAGGGGACACTTCACACTCTCCGCGACAACGGACATCGACAAGTCTCGTAAGTTGTAATTAAACTTACATTAGACATGCGACGGCGCGTGTTTTTTGATGAGTGTGAAAAAACGCATCCTCCAAAAAAGGGATGTTAAGTACAGCAAACAGAGGCGGTATGCGACGGCAGCCAAGTTGTTTTGATGGAAGCTTTGATAGGTTTGGCGGGGCCACCTTTTTTCGGCATTGGCCCTACTGTGCAATGGTATTTAAAACAGACGGCAACGGCCTTGTGGCATTTGCAGGGCTAGTGTGAAATAACGAAAAAGCCGGATTAAGACGGATGAGGTTTGGTCATGTTTCACATTTAAGGGGGGATTAAGACACGGAGTAGCTTCTATCCGTCCCTGGATTTGTTATCATTACGGCAGATCTGGCAACACGGAACTTAAAAAGACCGACTTTAACAATTCACGCAGTGGCAAAGCCCTTGCTCATTGTTGTCCTCCAAGATAGAGCAAATCGCTGCGTTTGGCATTTTCTCACTCGCCATTTTCACACGACGTCAAAGTTCACTTGCCTTCGAGCAATTCCAAGTTTATTCAAAATGTGTCATCCAAAAAAACAATTTTGTTGCAACAGAAACCAAAAACATAATGTTTGTAAGCAACCAATTAAGTTCGGTAAACACAGGTCATCATGACCTAATCAATCGTCTTAAAACTGGCATCACAAGAGAAAGTAAATTCTCCACCAAACAGTTCTGCTTTGAGGTCTTCGTGTGATATTATTTCCTTAAACGCCAAGCAAGTTGATTCTTCCACAATCATTTTGAACTGTTTTTCTAAAATCGACAAGTGTAACATTAAAAATTTAAAAAGCAAGAAAACTATACCTTTGAACACCATTTTACCATCTTTTCCTAGAATTTTAATTTCACCCTCCATCATTACCGTTCGAGATTCTGTTGTTTTGGCTTCCACAAGTAGAACGATGCGACGTTTGTTTCCAATTTTGATTTGAGGGATATAGCGCAGACGCCATTTGTGTTGAGGAGACTCTTTGGAATGGTTGAAAGCACTGCCTTTGTCAATAGATTCTATTAAATGTTCTTTATGAACTATGGTGTCAGCATGGTTTGGGAGTTCCGCTTTCTGAAACATCGCCAATTCAGTGTGTAAATGATTTAATAATGCAGTGCAGTCATAAAAAACATGAATGAAATTTTTTTTAATACTTACTCTTGTTGGAATTTTCCGAGAAGAAGTAGGTTTTTCATCAGCTTGTTTTGATACCTTTTTAGGAGCAGGATCATCTTTGACTTTAGGCGTCGGTTGCTTGGTTTTTTTTGCAGCTGTTGACGAGCTTGGGATATTCGAGGATGATTCGCTTTCCACGGATAGCTCTCTTGTTGTCGTTGTTGTTGTTTCTTTTAATATTTCTTTTCTGTTTGACATTGTTACGGTGAACGTAGTTAGTTAGGGTTGTCTACCTGTAAAGCAGAATTTGATTAATAAACTCGTCAATTGTTAAACTACTAACACAAAAAAATTAAATAAACGACAAAAGTAACCTTGACTACTTGGTGCACTGACATAAACTTACGATAACTTGAGCACTTGAAATGGTGTCAGGGAACCGAATCGTAGTTCTTTTTACAATTGCAATTGTAAAGTTTACTTAGCTGCACCCTCAACACACCCTGTTAACACAATCATAACTCAAGTATAAAGCTTTGCGAAAAGTGACAAATTTCCAGAAATTTGTCACTTTTCGCGAAATCGTTTTTCACCAATCGGTCTACAACGTACGTTCTAGATGATTCCTTAGGGCTTGTCCAAACAACACGCCATCGATAGACGAAGGGAGTGGAAATCAGTGTCACAATGACGGAAAATAGGGTAAATAGCGTCACTTTTGTGTTTTTCGGACTTTTGTCAAACGTAGACCTCAAAGTTAAAAAAAGCGGTTTACGGTTCAGTACTGGGATCAGATCAAAATCATTTGTACGAAACAATTATTCTGTCTGCGTCTTTTACTAAGTAGGTTAGAGAAAATATTACCATTGCAGTTTATTCATCATAGAAGTTAAAATCAACAAACATGAAACACAAGTGACACCGAAAAGTCGCGTTCAAATATTGATAGCATCAACGGATAGCAAATATAAAATATAGAAATAATTAAGTTAAAAATAAAACAAGATTACTCGGTGTAAAAATTCAACAGGGATCATTAGAAAGCAAAATAACCTAGGGACAGTTCGGTGTACTTGGAAGCGATCGGGTGATCGAGTTACTTGGCCTCACGGACCATGATAAGACCAGCCTGGAACAGCAAGTTGGCGAGTTCAATGTTGACGTGCTTGCCGCATCCGAGGTCCTTCACTTTGATCCAGCCGGGATACTCCTTGAACAATGTGAGGACGCCATCGACCATCTGAAAAGGTACAATGTTAATAAATGAAGGAAGTAAATGCAAATGTAAAACAAAATACCTTGGTCTCAATCTTGATGGTCTGCGGTTCCGTGTTTTCGGAGAGAACTCGGCTGTTGCTCATGCGATGCACAATGAAGGGATCATCCTCGGTTTGGTACAGCAGGCGCTGGGCATGCATCCGAATGAATCGAATCTCCTTCATGCGTGAGATGGTCAATGGCGAATCTTCGAACATCTTGAGGCCAGCTCCACCATGAATGCTAGCTTCAGCTTCCTCGGGGGACAGCATCGGCGGCAAAGCTTGACGGTAGAACTCGAGGGCCAAGTTGTCGACGGCGGACGGGACAGCCTCGCGATAAGTGTCGACGAGATCCTCGAGGATCGTGTTGATCACCGGAAGCATCTGTTCATCGTACTTCGAATCGTAGTCCAAATTGGCGACACCGTTCATCTCCAAGAAATGCGGAGGCACGGAACGACGAGCCAGGAGACGGCTTTGACGAACTGAGTGCCAAACTTCATCGGTGATGCCCTTCAGCAAATGTGTGAACGTGACATTGTGGCAGAAGGAGACGGTGACGTGAAGCGAGTGTTCGTCGGCAAGGGAGTACGCAGCATGGTAGAAACCGCGCGGGATGTAGAGCATGTCACCGGCGTGGAGGGTGCCTTCCCAGACGATATCACGGGACTTCATTTCCTGCTCCGTAAAGTTGCGGCTCGACTCATCGGGAAGCGCTTCATCGCCATCGAGCGGGGCCCAGACACGCCAACGCTTGCTGCCTTCGGTTTGGAGGACAAAAGCATCAACTTCATCCCAATGCGGAGCGAAGCCAGCGGAATCGGCGGGAGTCAGATACCTGAAAACAGACATTCAATAACGGTAAAGTACAAAACTATCAAAACTCACGTGTTGGCGCCGACAAAGTTGTTCGTCATCTCTTGCAGAACCTCGCAGAGATACCAGATCGTGTCAGAGTAGCTTTGCGGGTTGATGCACTGGATGCTCATGCCGCCTTCGACAAACTGCTTGATCTGGTGAGCAAAGACGCGGCCTTCGGGGTTGTGCGTTTCACGGCCACCAGACTGCGTGTAGAAGGCGACGTTAATGTTGTTGCCGTACTTCAGGTCGTTCTCCTGGATGATCCGTAACAGCGTATCACTCGAGAAGAGTCCGTCATAGAACTTCTTGTCACGGCGAGCAATGTGGAAGACGCGGCGCTGGAAGATGTTGGAAAAGAAGGTCTCCATGTGGGCAGGAGCGATCATCCAGTTGAAGGCGTTCTTGGCGACGGTCACCGAATTCTCGTCGAGCTCGGTGTTGAAGCTGAAGACCTTCATGGGGCCGTCCTTGGCCTTCGGCGCCGACGTACGTCCAACACTGACGAGAAGGCCGCGATCCTTGTGGACTTGGTAGCCTTCTACGTCGAACTTGAACTTCTCGCCGACCTTGTAGCAATCGCTGACGTCGTTGGGGTCGGTCTCATCCTCGGATTCCATGTCGATATCTTCATCGTCGTCTTCGAGCTCGTCCTCTTCGTCTTCAGCATCTTCACCACTGTCGTCTCCATCGCTCATAAACTCGAGCTCGTCCTCATCAACAATGAAGCCATTCAAGTCTTCGCCGGAGTCGTCGTCTTCATGCAAATCAGCATCGTCAGCTTCTTCAAGCTCCTCTTCCTGTAGATCGTCAACGGGACCGGTAACTTCAGCTTCGCCGTCTTCGGCCTCATCACTGCTTTCATCGGATGTGTGGCCGATGCCCTGCTCGTACAGATGATCCAGAATGATCTCGGTGGGACCGTCGTGGTTGCTGCGAGGGCGAATGGTTGAAATAGCGTTGTCGACTTCATCGTCGGTGTTGTTGAACATGTCATCGCCGCTGCTGATTTCGTCATCATTGCCACTGTAGAGACTGATGTCATTGAGATCGTAGATATCGTCCTCTCCATCTTCGGAAGGCCATGAGACGCTCCCACTGCTGTCGCCACTGTCCTCAGCATCATCGTCATCCTCAGCTTCGTCGTCAATCAAGCCATCAGGATCGTCGCTGTCAGTAAGCTCCATCTCAATGTCATCACTGTCTTCGTAGCCGGCATCAGGATTGTCACCATTGGTATCTTGGGACGTGTTCAAATCCTCGTCGCTGCTGCTGATATCGCTTTCGCGGAAAGCATCACCACCGTTGAACATGGCGTTCAGCTCGGCACGAATGCTGTCGGCATTAAAATAGTGGCCGTGGAACTCGTCGGATTCGTCTTCATCGTCAGACGGCTCTTCAAGTCGTGCTCGCTTCGGCTGGCCATCTTCATCCGGACTTTCTACAATGTAGGAGGTGTCTTCGGGGTCGGTGTCGTCTTTGCGCTTATGGGCAGGGACCAGAGCGAGTTTCTCTTGAGCACGCTGGGCAGCCTTGCGTTTGCGAGAGTTGGAGGGAGCGGGTGCTTCGTCGGAGTCTTCTTCTTCGGCGGCTTTTAGCTCCTTGGCACCATCAGTATTAATCTCTTCGATCGTTTCATCTTTGGCAGCGGCGTCACCACCACCACCGACCGTCGAGTTACGCTTCTTCTTGTTGCGTCGACGCTTGCGCTTGGAAGGCGTGTCGACAGATTCGTCGCCATCAGCGGGATCAATGATTGACGTATCCATGGCTTCATCGTCATCCTCAAAGGACAACTTCCTAGAAGTCCCGTTTTGGGCCGGCTTGCCATTAGCCTTCGGGGTGTTGCCGGCGTTGGAAGTATTGTAGGTTGACAACGGGGTGTTTCCGGCATTCTCAACGTTGTACGCGCTGCCATTGGGAGTAGCTTGCTCCTGCTTGACCTTCTTGCTTCTTCGCCGTTTCTTGGATGACTAAAAGGGACATTTATAAACTGAATTAAGATTGAAAAAGGTGAAACATACTGAAGTCGACTCCACGGTTTCATCGAGGTCGATCACATCCGGGGTTTCGTCAACGATGACGCTTTTCTTGCCTTTCTTGGACTGAAATAACAACGATTAGCACAGAAATTGGTTAAAAAGTGGCAGAACTTACGCTCGAAGGAGTAGTGTCACCTTCGGATGTTACATCCGAATCGATGATCTTCTTCTTCTTCTTTTTTGAGCTGCTCGGGGCGGCGTCATCGCTGTCGACGAGCAGGCTGACATCGGGCGTGCTGTCGGTGGAAGGCTTGGAATTTCCATTCTGTTTGGCCTGAAAGAGGTATATATATTGACAAATTATGACCCAGAAATAGCTTACTTTTGATGACGTTGGCGTAGTACCTTCCACTTTGCCGTTAGTGCCGTTTTGGCGCCTTGCGGACGACGACGGGGTGCCGTTGGAGACGTCCCTGTTTTCGCGGCCTGAAAGGTAAGAAATTATATATAAAATAAGCCTAAAGCATGACAAAACTAACCAGAGGCACTGTTGGACGAGTCCAAATCGACGACAATGGGCGAGGGATCAGATCGCTGCTGCGAACGAGTCTTCGGACGTCGAACCATGTTTGATTCTGAAATGGATGATGTAAACTAAGTGAACGGGTGGCTCGAAGGGACACGGGAAGTTATGCAAAAACGCGAGGAAACGTGAAAAAGGTGGGTTTGAAATCGCGCGGAATTAGGCCAGCCAGCTGCATGTTGCGGGCAGCTTTTGGAACACAAACGCGAGCGATTGACACTTTTCGAAGTCGTGTTGGCTTTTTCCAGGTTCGAAACCATGTCAACTTGCTTTGTGACCGTCGGAAGTACGCAGTTCGACGCCCTGATTGAAGCAGTCCTATCAAATGAGGTGCAGGAAGGCCTGCGTTCGCTGGGCATTACGCAAATCACGTTGCAGACAGGCGCGGGCACGGCTATCGATAGCGCTGTCCCTGAAGGTCTGCGAGGATCGGACAATGGCGGGTGTTTCGTCACGAAGAGTGAAATGAAAGTGAGTTTCGAAAGAAAGATTTCATTGTCTTATCATTACTTTGCAGATCGATTTCTATCGCTACAAGAAAAACATCCACGAAGACATGGCCTCAGCGAAGCTTATCATCGGCCATGCAGGAGCGGGGACATGCCTTGAGGCGATCGAACTCGGCAAGCCACTCATCGCTGTCATCAACAACAAGCTCATGGACAACCATCAATCAGAACTAGCAGACCGTCTCGCTGAACTTGGATGTCTGACGAAATCAACCCCTTCCGATCTAGCTCAAGCTTTGAAATTGCCATCATTGCTATCTCCCAAACCTTTGCGAAAGGCTTCCCCCAATGCTTTTGCCAACTACCTCTATGACAAGCTTGGATATGTCACATCATAATAATATTAATAAAACCTTCCAAAAACGAAAATAAAACAACATTTGGACGGTTGGTAACCTATTATAGCAAGAGGATCAGAAAAACTTAGCAACAAAGAGCATTTGTTTATTAAACCAGCCCAGAAAAACAAACAACGTAAAAAAGTATATTTAAACAAAATTAACGACGGCCAACACCCTCATCGGCAGCGGCCTTAGCCTTCTCTTCACGCTTGCCCTTGTACTTCTTGTCAGCTCGGACGCGACGCAAGTACTTGTAAACCTCGAACTTCTTGAGAGCCTCGGTGACAGGGGCGATCTCTTGGGTGGGGACAGTCTTCTGGAGGGGAAGGACGGTTCCGGTCAGTTGGGTGGCGAGCTTGATTTCTTCAGCGGTAGAATCACCCTTGGTGGGCTTGTTCAACTTCTTGGGGAAGACAATCAACTTGCTCTTGTATTCCTTGATGCGGCGAACGTTTTGCTGAAAGAAGATTATATATAAAAGTTGATTTCAAAATGGAAGTAGTTGCAAACAAACCTCGAGGCTCTCAACCGACAAGTTGGTGCGTCGGAAATCAACGGCAATACCGAAGCTGCGGGCATCAACGACGGAGACACCGGCGGCCTTCAGCTCTTGGAGGGTGAAGCCACGGCCAAGACGGACCTTGTGGTTGTACTTGATCGTGGGGCAACGGACAGCGGGGCGAAGAGCGCCACCAGCGGGCCTCGGGGCAATAGCCTTAGCCTTGGCAATACGGGTTTGACGGCGACGGTACTTGCGGGCAGCCTGGTTGAACCATGTCTTGATTCGCTTCTGCCAGTGCTTGCGAAAATGATTCGCCGGAATCATCTGGTTGCCCTTGAGCGCCATCTTGGAAGATTTTCCGGAGTGTGGACCCTAAAAATGCTGCATATTGTTATACAAGACATAATAAAATTGAATAATACGAAGTGTCACGGCACTTTCACGGTAAAAATCGATAAAGAAATATATAAAAGGTGCGAAGAAGCAGTCTGCTGACACCAGACTGGCGAAGAAAATGACAAAATATGGCCAATTTTCGGCTAAAATGTTGTTAAATTAGGTGCAAAACATGGGTCTTCGGTATACGAAGGGTATGGAAGGGCAAAAGTTTGTCGAAATACGGTTAAAATTGATAAAAACGTGAAAAATAGAAGAAAAAAGAACAAAACGCGGGCGAGGGGCGACTGAATTTTGGGCTGCGTAGGAAAAGTGATGCAGCGACCGACAGCATCCCGCTTGGCAATGTGTGCGTCCTGCTAGCGCGCGCACTTTGAAAATGTCTAGCTGTCTGGTTGGAGGCGGTGATTTTAGGATCAAAGACGACAGCTTTTCGCTTCATTTTCATCAGTTTTTCTATATTTTTCATTCATTTTACACATCTACTAACCTGCAGTTACACGTCACGTAACAATCTAGCGTAAAAGGTATTCAGTTTGGACCAGTTTATCCGCTTCAGTTGCAATTTTTCAAAAAAGATGAATTTATATATATTTTCATCACTAACAATTACAAAAATGCCTAAGGCTTCATCACCGAAATGTACACTTGTACCTAGGACTTTAAAGAGAAAGAGATTATAAAAGTAACACGGATTTTTGTACACCAAACTAAAAAGTAGAAAAAAAGCTTTACATGTTTTGAAAAATGCGAAATTAGAGCTATATTATTATTAAGATTCCTTGTCGCTGATCTCGTCGAAGATCCCGGTAACCTCGCCCATGGCTCGGGTCTTGCGTTCACGGAAAATGAGCGGCGCGTTGACTTCGACGTGTTCGGGCTTTCCGTAAAACCGGAACCGCACCGTTGTCCATGTGCATGGCGTAATGGTGCCGCTGGGGGTGTCAACATCGACGACGATGGCTGTTCGGCACAGGGAGCCGATGTAGACTGAAAGTAGATGATAAAATATATATAATTTATGTCAGTTTTGAGCTAAACTTACTCGTTCCCTGGAACCCAACTTCCAACGCGCTCGTCGGATGGTAGAACAGGAAGAATTTCGTTTCGAACTCCCAGCAACACGTTCCAGCGACATCCTCCGCGATAAGGACCATTCCACGGGTCACATTAGTATGTCCATCAAAATCAAAGTTGATAGCGACGCTAGCGGCCTCGCCTGGGTTGATGCTGAAGACGGGTTGCTTGTTTCGGCGAATGCTGCCAACCCGGCCACTTTGGTATTGACCCAATCGATTCGGGCCTATCTTAATCCTATCCCCGACGCAAAGAATACCCTCATTGAGGATTCCGCAAACGACAATGCCGACCCGCGGCACTCGGAAGACTTCCTCAATCTGGAAGAACGTCGATTTCTGGGCCAATGTTTTGCGCTCCATCGCAGTGAACCCGATTGGTGGGAGCACATTGAGGAAGCCTTTCAGAAGGTCAATGTTGAATCCGGTGACACTGGACACCGTGATCACTGGGACGATGTCGCGATTCTGCAGACCAGCTGCAGAGGCGATCGCTTCTTCGGTATTTGCGATAAGTTTAGTTTCACCGCTGAGACCGACGGTGGTTATGAGGCGGTTGATTCGGGAGATCACACTGAAATGGGTTCAGTTTAGGACGTAGATCGATGTGGAGATGGCATTTTGGAGGTTTGAGGCGGTTTTTCCGGCGTTCTGTTTCATAAGGAAGCGATCTCGAATTTGGTAGGCCATTTAGTTAGGCCTAAAAAATTCGAGATGGCTTCCTCATGAAATAGAACGCTAGAAAAACCGTCCCAAACCCCTAAAACGGCATCTCTATAAGTCACTTACGTGTCCAACTGCTGCTCGGTTACAGTATCCGCCTTCGTGATGATCACAAACGTCGAAATATTCAAGGCCATCGCGAGGCAAGCGTGCTCCTTCGTGATAGCCGTCGGACCCGTCGTAGCACTCACAACAAGTGCACAGTAATGCGGGTTGTATCCGCATAAGCCGTAGATGGTCGTGTTGATGTACTTCCGATCACCAGCCAAGTCGATGAGGGTCATTAGTTTGGTGGATTTTTCGATTATCTCATCGGTGGTGTTGATTTGGCTGTCGAGGACCTGGAATACGGTACTTTTTATATATTTTTGGATCATAGCTCTCCACCAACCTGTCCATCCGACCCAAACCCGATCATATCCAAACAGACAGAGCTCGTCTTCCCGGATTGGAACTCATGCAAGTACCGGAAGACATTCAACCTCGCCGACCCTTTGCCATTGTCGAGTTCTCCGCGGCTCAGAACTCCCGACAATGTCGACTTTCCAGCTTCAGCGCTTCCAAGAATAGCAAGCCGTATTTCGATGAAGGGCTGATTGTCCGGGACCTTGCGGACAAGGATCTCCGTCACGTAGCGGGCTTCTTCGTACTTGGTGCCGGCGGCGACGCACCTTTGGCTGAGCTGTAATCGACCAAATTAGCTGCCTTCTTTCAGTTTTATGATGAAACATACCACATTAAAGCTCGCATTGATGCTCTCGGCAATGTGAAACAACGTCTTCAAGGATTCATCCATCTCAGATTGAACTATCCCAGTCAGGCAGCCATTATCAGCAACGCCAATCTCGTAGATGGCCTCACCTTGGCCTTCGCGGAGACGCCATTTCATCTGGGTCGTCAAGTGATGAATCCGCTCGGTGGATAGGTCACAAAGCTTGGCCTTGTACTCGACATTGCCGTTGTCGCACTCTGGCGGAAGGGCTTCGGATTCGGTTTTGTCGGAAGATCGGGATGACAGCAGGGTCGATGTGTCTTTGGTAAAGGAGCTGAAACAGCTATGATTAGTTTAGGCCATCAAGCAGGCTATCGGCTACAAACCTGCTGTAGATCGGAGCCTGCCGCTCGTCAGTGAATTCAGTTAACATGAAATCCATGGTAGCAATGTAGTATGTTGAGTAGATTAGCAGTCGTATGTGTAATAGTTGAGATCCAGAAAGGACAGAAGCTACGACCTAATCGGAAAAGCGACGCTTAGACAGCTATTCGCGGGATCATTCGGGTCCTGCAAATGTTTTTCAGTCAAGTCTTGTTTATCCGGGGTTCAGGGGCGTCACGTGGGGCAAGTTTTAGTCGTTTAAAACCGAACAACCTTTACAGAAATTGAAGACAGCCGCCCCCAGTGACGACAGTTGCGGAAGAACTGCGAACATAAACGTGAGTTTGAGAAAGGTTGGGACACAACTCGAAAACAACAAAGATAACAAACATCGGGGAGACTTGGCGGTACCGGCCAAAGGGCGCGGCCAGCGGTTTTTTACAGTTTTACATGGCTCAAAACATGGCATTGACTCAAAATCGTCATGGTTTGGGAATATTGTGCAATGCGCTGCAAGGACTTGAAAGCGCGCGAGACAGTTGGGTTTCAAAATCGTTACAAAATGGAAAGAAAACAACAAACCCACAACCGAAAAGGTAAAGTGAACTTCATAAAGACGATTAGATTATCGAGAATTGATCGCCATCATCCTGATGCTATAGCTAGAGGGCTGGGATAGCCGCCAGACACGAAACTACGCAACTTTGTTTCGCCTGAAACAGCTGAAAAACGCGCGCACTCCAGGCAAACAGCGCCGACGGCTGTGTGCGTCGGGGCGTCTGTCGCCCGCTGGCGGCAGCAGGGTGGCCGCACCAGCTGTTTGCTGCTGGCGGTATGCCCGGAGGTCGTCAATGGACTGGATGCAGAAACGAGAAAGAGCGTCAATCAGATGGGGGAATGAATGACGTACACTTTTTTTCTGACTTTCAATGATGGGTTTGGCTCAGGGGAGTTTTATTGATAACGACACCAAAAGCGTTTCAGCGCCTTTAAAAGACACGCCACGTTTAAGCCTTCGAGAAGCTTGTCAAAAAACCGTTAACTAAATCAGTTTTGCAACGTGGATTTGGCCTCTGTCAACTCCAAAGGTCGCAGGCCAACAACAGTCTGTCCGCCACTTCCATGAAAAAACACAATGAAACCCGTTCCCAAACAACGAGACGTGGCCATTACAGTAAATCAACAAATTACAAACCCATTCAAGATGCTCTAAAGCTTGCCGACACAAACAACGTTCAGTTTCAAACAACTTGCGTCATTGCAGCGACGAAACATCTAAAAGACGGAACTCCCTTTCAGTTTCCCGGCAACGTTCGCTTCAACGATCTTCAGTTGTATACTTTTGCTTTTTTTGATCGAAGTTTTATTTGCACACAATCAAAAAAGTGGTCAGACTGAAGTTTGGTCGTTTCCTTCAAGCTGGATGAACGAAATGTTCGCAAGACATGGTTTCTATCGAAGCAATGATTAGTTTTTACAAGTTTATTGAATTATTCGAAGCGTAACATAATCAACATCAGTCGTTATAGCACTGTATGGGGTCGGAAAGGCGCAGAAATTCCAATTTCACCTGGCACAGAAATTCCAATTGCACCTTGTTTGCCGTTTCTTAACACCAGGAGCACAATGGCCCTGTGATGCGCTTCATCATAGCAGCTGGCTACAACATTAATCAAACTGAACATTTTCATACAAACGGTAACTTACGATTGAGAACCCGTTTGCAGGGTTTTTTAAACGGTGGAACGATTTTGGTGTGCTGGAGGAACTGTAAGCGAGGCCTTTGGTGTATTCGCCGACATACCGTTTCTATAAGGCAGAATTGACAAAGGGCTCAAAATACGGTTAACTTACATCCGACGACAACATTAAGTCGGTTGCAGTGAAAAGAGAACCACTGAGCGGCATTAGTTTACGAGTAGACGGAAACATCATTATGAGGGGCACCGTTTTCCGAAAAGCACAGTTCAGAAGAGTAGGCGGGCAATTCCGAGAAGCGTTTTTACGTTTCACCGGAAGAATCGCAGAACACGGTTGTAGATTGCACCAAGCGCGAAAAAGCAGAAGGAGAACCACAGATAGATCCATTGTGTAATAACTGATTATTGAATGGAGAATCCTTCGATTGGGCATGGCAGTTTGATTGTACAAAATTTACATAAGTCGTTGTTTACAGTAGTGCAGTTTAAATTCACGCTTTTATAGGTAGTTTTCTTTTGTAAGATTTGTGCTTCAATCAACGTTTAAATCAACTAACTTTATTACCATTACATAGCACGTTTCACGCAGCAATAAGCAATGATACGATTCAAGCTTCATAAGCTGGTTTTTAGCATCTTTCTGGACCAATTTTTCATTTACTGGGCGATTTTGAGTCGCGTTGAACGAGTCCTACAAATGAATGTCGTAAAAGCCTAAACTTATCTTCGAAATTGACTAACCTGCTTTCTTGGCTCTCAAAAGGGCGTCCTCAATGCTCTCCGCGGCCTGATACTTCCCTTGCCGTCGGTAGATCGCAGCCAGTGATCTCAACATGTTCTGGTAGCTCGTACCATTTTCACTGCCCAGTGGCTCTTTCCAGTCGTGCCCTTCTTGGACACTTCCATCATAGTCCTTCTTGGCTTCACGTGCCTCGGCAATCTGCCAGATGGTTCGATTCGTTGGGGTAATAGCGCCATAATACTTGACGTGGGCTTTATCCAGGACCTCTTTATAGACAGCTTTCGCTTCCTCGAATTTGCCTTGCTTCAAATACGATGCGCCAAGGTAGACATTCGTTTTGGCCACATTACTGCTATCTGGGCCGTACAGTTTCGTGAAAATGGCTACCGATCGACGGTAATACTGTTCAACTTGATCGTACTTGCCTTGGTATTGACACATCAGAGCAAGGTTGTTCAACATTTTAGCGACGTCCTGATGGTCAGGGCCATGGGCGGCCTCGCTGATTTTAAGGGATCGAAGACAGAGGGGTTCGGCTTCGGCGAATTGTTTCCTTCGACCGTAGAGAATAGCAATGTTTTGAAGGGTTGATGCGATGGCGGGGTGATTTTCACCGTAGCACTTTTCTCTGATGGATAAGGCTTTTTGGAGGAGGTTTACGGCGTCGTTGTATTTGTGTTGGTCTCTGGAAATGGGGATTTTTATGGTTTTTGTGTTGTATGTTTTCTTTGGTAAATTGCTGTTTTTTGACATTCGCACACTTAATTTTTCCAACGCAAATTTTACATTCGCACGAACGATTTGCACAAAAATCAGGTTCGCACACATGTGCAAATGCATTAAAAAAAGTGCGAATAACACTCACATGTCAAACTTAAAAATGCTTAAATTCATAAAAAAAAACTCACTTGTAAACCAATGCCAAAATGTTATACAAAGTAGCCACATCCAGATGCTCCTTCCCATGAGACTTTTCCAAATCCTCAATAGCATCCTTCAATATCGGCACAGCGACTTCATATTGCCCGCGCGAAGTGTACTGTATCACCAAATTGTGCAATGTCCTTAATCGATGCGGGATTTCGTAGCCATTTGAAGATTCACTTGTCGTCGACTGTGTTGGAATGCTTAGATCATTGCTCATATCGTCATCCGGTTCGAAGCCTAGCTCTGCCAAAGATACCGACATGCCGTTCTGTTTAGCCTCGACAATCTCCACAGTTTCATCATCTGGTCCGTCGTACTTCTTTAACGAGTTCATGAAACTCAAATGTTTGTTCTCCTCCTCTAGCTGCGCCACACGTTGCTCAGCTTTGTTCAAACTTTGTAAAGTTGTGCCCTGTTCGTCGCGGAGCCAGGCAATTTCTTGATAAAGTTGGCGGATGTGTGCTTTGTACTTTTGTTTTTCGGCTTCTTGGTGTTGGAGGTGGGAGGCAAGGGCCATCATGACCTGGAAATGGTGGCATTTTATAAAAGTTAAGACGGAGTCCAGGAGAAAATTTTGACCGTCACCTAGTCGTATGACACTCATTTTTTTTTATTTCAAAAATCGATAGGGCTATGTAAGCAACTGCTAAAACCAGAATATCGCGGTCTGAAACCGCTTCTGGGCGGAGCTACGATTTTTTGAAAATTTGGCCCCAAATTCGATAAAATTAACATAACTCGGTCCGTTCTTCCTATAAAAGGCTGAAATTGCGGTTCCAGCGTCAACTTTTGATGCTGAATCCAATGGTGATATCGAAATTTTGTTATCAGTAACTCTGATCACTGATAAGAATTTTTTGAAAAATCAACTTTTTCAGTTTGGCCGCGGGGCGCTGTTTTATTGTAAAAAATCAATCTCCTACTGATGCCTAACAATAAAAAATTTTTGTACCGCAAGATTTCGTAGCCGTTTTCGCGGATTCTGGCCCCAAACATTGTCATCAAAAACTTTTTTGCTCAAACCTTCATGAAAGTTACATATTTGTAATCAGCATAAAAAATGGAGTCGATTCATGTATATAAGAAGGTAGTTTTGATAAGTTTCGAAAAACACATATTTATTGGTAAAAAGAAAAAAATGAACACAGGAGTCGAACCTGCTCTGTTTTCTTTCCTAGTGTGGTGGTGTACGGCGCTCGGTTTGCGCGCGCGGACAGGTTCGACCTCGGCGCGTACTTTTTCGTTTTTACCAATAAATATGTGTTTTTCGAAATTTATCAAAAGTGTCACTTTTTATACATGGATCGACTCCATTTTTTATGCTGATTCCAAATATGTAACTTTCATGAAGGTTTGAGCAAAAAAGTTTTTGATAACAATGTTTGGGGCCAGAATCCGCACAAACGGCTACGAAATCTTGCAGTACAAAAATTTTTTATTGTTTGTCATTAATAGGAGATTGATTTTTTACAATAAAACAGCGCCCCGCGGCCAAACTGAAAAAGTTGATTTTTCAAAAAATTCTTATCAGTGATCAGAGTTACTGATAACAAAATTTCGATATCACCATTGGATTCAGCATCAAAAGTTGACGCTTGAACCGCAGTTTCAGCCTTCTATAGGAAAAACGGACCAAGTTATGTTAATTTTATCAAATTTGGGGCCAAATTTTCAAAAAATCGTAGCTCCGCCCAGAAGCGGTTTCAGACCGCGATATTCTGGTTTTAGCAGTTGCTCACATAGCCCTATCGATTTTTGAAATAAAAGAAAAATGAGTGTCATACGATTTCAAAACCTCTCCTGGACTCCGTCTTAATGTTATCGTTATGCTTACTTGAGATTCTTCGATGCCAAGACGGATGCTTTCCAGATTCTTATCAATGATTCTAGACTTTTCTTCGATGACAGCCCTGTCATCAGGGTCCAGACTGTCACCAGTATTGAGCAAAGTGGCTTTAATGGTTTCATGCTCCTGTTTCAGAGCTTCCAAGCCCTGGCCGACTGTCCTAGTCGACGATAAAATGTCTTCCTGCGACATTAGTGCCATGGCACGATGGTCGTCAGAATCTGGGCTAAAATCAATGTTTCATTTAACAAAAGTTTAATTAAAACAGTCAAATAACACGAATTAGAAGTAACTCACTCGCTGAAATTGACCATCATTCACATCAAAAACAAAAAACGACAATAACAAGCCACGTTATACAGACACTATGAATAACAAAACGCGAAACCGATGGGATGAAGGCCTCTTTGCCGTTTTTTGGGACCGAAATGGACTACATAAAGGGATGATTATGGCGAAATTTAACGCCTTAGGGTGAAGGATGGCAGCGTGGTTTCACGCATCCCAGAAACGGCAACGTCTTTTGGGTTTGTGGCTGTCATTGCTAGAGTTGGCAGTTTGGCTGGCAATTGGAAGCCCTAGTGACATTGAGCATTGGGCAGCCGGCGGACCAAAAGCGCCCGAAAATAATGCGCGACGGCCGGGACGTCCGCTTCCGAAAATCGATGTTGTTGGCCGTGGAGTCAATGCATGCAAAGACCACTACTGGTTAGCGTTGGATGTTGGCGACGGTTGTCTCGTCCCATGGCCACTGGTCTCCCCTGCGGCTATGGCGGGGCTTTGATAGGGTTCTATTGTCTAGTTTTTTTTGTTTGCGGACATTTGTTTCAATAATGCGGTTTAGGTGCAGAAACGTGAAATGCGATTAACAGTGCACATTTACACGCAGTTACAGTATACAAATCAGGAAAATGTATCTTTCTGCCGTATTGTTTGACACTTTTATTCAAAAATCACAATTTTCAAGACACATTGGTTAATAAAATCATTAAAACCGTAAAATTGGGCATTCAATTTCCATTCCCAAACGCAGAAGTGTCCTCCGGCGTTTTAACATTTTTGCATCCCAGCAACTTCTTCATCTGCGCATCCTGTTTCCGGACAGCGGCATCATTGCGATTGGCTTTGTGTTGAATCCGATCCAGCATCTGGTTCTGGTCTTCGACTTCACGGCCTATGCCATTTCCAAGATCGCGCAGAATCCTTAACCTTGAACTGATCAAATCCAGACCCTCATCAATTTGGTTGTCAATTTCCTCGAATTCGGTCCCCTTCATGGCATCTCGCGATGTCGCACACAGCGAAGGACCCAGCGAAGGGCCATCAAACGATGTAGGCTGATTCAAATCAGAGGCATGGTCGTTGAGTTTCGCTTCCAATGCCAATGTTGGCGAAGACTGTGGAGCGGCAGACTTCGGTTTAGCTTTAGATCGGAAGAAAAACTTATTCTTGAAGAACCCTCCGAAGAAAGATTTCAGTTTGTTTAGATTCTTTTGCGTTTCTTGCGTCGTGACATGGATTTCGTCAAGTTGTTTCTCCGTCCTTTCAATCTTTTCACGTTGAGTCAGAAGTTCTTGGGCAGTGGAGGTGGCCAGCTGTTCCGAGTTTTGGAGATGCTGAGCGGATCGTTGGGTGCTTTGGCGGGATTCTTTCAGGATGTTGCCTAATTCGCGTTCGTAGTTGCCAACTTCATCCTCGATTGTAGTTTCAACAGAATAACGAGGTGGGATTGGGAGGGGGTCGTCGAAGGGGTTGGACATGGCCGTTGATACACAGCTGATACGGCGTTAAAAGAAGCCAATTTTGAAAGTTACCTGTGCCAAGTTGTCACCACCAACGTTTATGCAAATTTATGGTTTTTTGTATTTTCACGCCGCAGGTGGTTCCGATGGAGGCGATGTAAACGTTTTTTCATTTTATTATTTGTTCAAAACAAGCATCCCAAAAAATTAAAAAATCAATGCCAAAACCAAAAATAAATAACGACCAAAAAGCGACCATTGTCGGAACTGTATTTCATTGTCTGCGTATGACTTAGCATGTGAATAACCATGGACATTTGGGCATGTAGGTGTAGAATAGTGACAAGAACAGTGTAACAGTGTTGATAAGAACCATCAGGTCTGGCAAGCCCGTGAGAATGGATGGACGCAATTACTTGCTGATGCCAAGCGTCGACTGCAAAATGAATACATGCAAACGTGCTCTCAATTGATGTGCCAAAATCCGCCAATTATTACCCCCAAATTTATTATTAATCTTTTTCCGTCCTTTCTTTTGAAAGCACGAAAGAACAATGATTACACGAACAAGAACGACGATCACAGATTGCCAATATTATAAAGTCAAAAAAGTTAGTTCAATTTGAAAAAAAACAAAGTTAAACGGTGTTAATAATGCAAAGAAACAAAGTCAAACAATAAAAAGCATAGTAATATTAAAGCGTGCGCTTAATTGCGGAATTTTTACAAATTAATCAATCGTAATTAAGCGATAGTAAAGGCCTTTGTGGAAGGTTGAACACAATAACATAACCGTCACCGAATACGGGCTTGTCACTGCGTGCCGGATTGCAGGCCAAAGGCGCTCAGGAAGCGATTCTTGAAGTTCTGGCCTGACGGCGACTGCGACATTCGGCCCAGGACGGAGGTACTCATGGAGTCCATCTGCATCGAGGCATCCATGTCTGTGGGGGCGTTCATCGAGGTGGAGGATAATCCCAGCATGTTGGGCTGCTACAAAAGGAAACGAAAAGAGATGAGTGTTTTCATCGATAAGATTGGTTTGGGGGTGGATTCGACTCAAAAAAGCGATAATCTTGGCAGGAAAAAGAAAACTCATCAAATTTGTAATACATCGGGGGGAAGCTAGGCACCACGACGAACGATCTAAGCATAATCCACAGTGTCGACCACCACAAAGAAAGAAAGAAAAAAACAAAACAGGACAAGTGTGATTGATTTTAGTTTGAGTGAAGTTTGTTAAACCATGCCAAAAGGACCAGAATTAGATTTGCGAAAAAGTTAAGCGAAACCGATAGACGGATATGGCAACCCGTCTCCCACCAGAAGCCCCTTACCTCAGTCATCTTAATCCTGGAAGCAAGCATGCTTTCTGAGCCCAGAAGCTCGCTAAACTTTGACTTTCGGTCGTTCTCCTCTTGCTGTAAGTACGGTAGTTTGTGAATTGGTAAAAGAATAGGGGAACGCGGCAAAGGATGAAAAAAAGCAATGGAAATTTCAATTTAAAGACTTGATTGAAATTAGATATTTTGTAAAATAGAAATTAAGTAAAGTCAACGCTGTGGATTATTACCAGAACATCGTGAGTGTCGATTCTTCTTCGTTTTTGTGGGCCCAATTTAAATCGATTGAAAAGTGTAAGCTACCTGTTTCTTCGCGCGAAGGATGGCATCCTCGAGGGTTTCAGCGGCTTGGTATTTGCCTTGTCGCCGGTAGATGATGCCAAGGTTCTTCATTGTTGTTTGTACAGCTTGGCTGAAGGGAGATTACCGTAATCCGAGGCCTTTTAAACTTCAAAAGTAAAACTCACGAATTCTCGCCTCTCAGCGCCTTCTGCCAATCATTATTCTCAGTGTAAATGCCGCCATCTTCCTTCTTCTCTTCCCGATCCTCAGCCACCTGCCAGATCGGCTTATTATCACCGGTGATCTGGCCAAAGGCATTCTCGTGCGCGCGATTCAAGATCTCCTTGTAAAGGGCTTCCGCTTCCTTGTACTTACCCTGCTTCAAGTACGCCGAGGAAAGATTGTTCTTCGTTTTGGCGACATTCGGGTCATCAGGGCCGAGGACCTTCATGTAAATGTCCAATGAACGCTTGTAGTATTGCTCAACTTCGTCGTATTTGCCTTGGTTCTGGCAGAGAAGGGCAAGATTGTTCAGCTGTTTGGCGACGTCGGGATGCTCGGGGCCGAGGACAGTTTCCCTGATTTTGAGGGCACGCTTGCAGAGAGGCTCGGCATCCTTGTACTTGCCGCGTTTGCCATGGAGTACGGCGAGGTTGTTCAGAGTGGCAGCGACGGCGGGGTGGTCTTCTCCGAAGCACTTTTCACGGATGGAGAGGGCTTCGTTGAGGAGGTTGGCGGCTTCTTTGTATTTGTTTTGGTCTCTGGAAATGAGGATTTTATTGTTTTTGTATTGACTGTTTTTTTTGGAGAAATTGCAGTTTTTTGACATTCGCACTCTGAATTTTACGAACGTAAACGCTACATTCGCGCAAAGTAATTTGTACAAAATTCAGGTTCGCACAAATGTGCAAACGTAGCAAAACATATAAAATTTTAAAGTGTGCGAATGGTTGAAATCTATTCAACTGATATGATTTTTAAAAAGTCCAAAATTTCAAAGAGATTGAGATTCAAACCGAAGAAAAAAAGTGTCATTTTTCAATTTTGACCCAAAAATAATACCAAAAAGACGCCGGAAAGCCAAAGAGTCTCAAAAGAAAAGTTCAAGCCACAAACCTGTAAACCAGTGCCAATATATTCAACATCGTAGCCACATCAGGATGGTCATGACCATGGTTCTTCTCCAAATCCTCCAACGCCTGTCGACAAAGTGGAACCGCGACCTCATATCGCCCACTCGAAGCATACTGAATCACTAGATTATGCAGCGTCCTTAATCTATGCGGTATCTCGTAGCCCGCCGAAGCCGATGCCGCCATCGCGTTAGCTGGGGTCGGTGCCGACAGCTGTCCGTGCATTTCGTCTTCTTCCTCGGGTCCGAAGCCAAGTTCGACCAATGTGTTATCGCTCGGCCGCATATCGGGCATGGCTTCCTTCCCGGAGTCGCCTTCTTGATCAGCATCGTACTTCTTGATGGAATTCATGAATTCAAGGTGCTTCTTCTCTTCTTCGAGCTGGGCGACTGATTGATGGGCTTGATTGAGGCTCTGCTGGGTGTTGTTGAGCTCGTCGCGGAGCCAGGCGTTCTCTTGACAGAGACGACGTACTTGGGCTTTGAGTTTTTGCTTCTCGGCTTCTTGTTGTTGGAAGTGGGACGCGAGGGACATCATGACCTGAAAAATATCGAGATTTGGGTTTTTATATATATATAATGTAAAATAAAGGCCTACCTGCGCTTCTTCGATGCCGAGTCGGATGCTCTCAAGGTTCTTGTCGATAATCCGCGACTTTTCCTCGATCAATGTCCGCTCATCGGGGCCCAGGCTGTCACCAGTGTTCAGAAGCGTCGCTTTGATGGTTTCATGCTCCTGTTTCAAGGCTTCCAAGCCCTGGCCGACAGTCTTGGTGGAAGACAGGATGTCTTCCTGCGACATGCCGGACATCTTGCCGAATTCTTCGATCTTTCGTCTGAAATGAATCACGTAATATATAAAAAGTCACTCAAAACGACGCGTAAAACAGTTCTGGAAGCGCTATTTCGCTCCCAATCAAGAAGCTATCCCTCTATTCCGGAACTCCAGAACACGGAAATCCACGTCGCCCGAAAAAAGGCCCAAAATCCATCGCGCTTCACTCATTACAAGTCCAGTAAAGTTCGTCAACGGACACAAAAACCCTCCTCGCCAGTCAGTCGGTGTCTCGGTTTGCCTCTGCATGTTGGCAGCCGGAAAATCGATAGTCGCTCGCTCGTCGTTGCGGACACATTTTCGCTCCTTCTTCTCCGCTGCTGGCTGCGTGTTGACGGAGCTCACACCCAACTGTGCGCGCGTGCGTACAAAACGCTAACCATGAGTAACCCCCAGGAAAAACGCGCAAGGGTCGGCGACAACATGCATTGTCGCCGGAGGGTCGGTCCCGTTTCCTCCGGTTTACTGTCCTGTCCGCTTTGTGGTGAAAGCTGGCTGGTTGGATCGAGGGCGATGACTAGATTGCGGGCAGGTTGAGCGGTGTTTCGATTGCGCGAACATGGTGAAATTGGCTTTTTTCGATTTGCACATTTTAAATTGCAATTTTAACAGTTTTAAACTTCCGTTTCTAATAAAATTTAAAATATCGCGCCAAAGTTATCAATAGCGTTAAACGAAAAAGTCAGATTTACCCCATAATTTCGTCCCAAGACCCCAAACACCCCCAAAACTCACAATCTGTAAGCATTATAGACACTCATTGTTGTCTGTCACCGTCACCTGAGATCCTGATTCATCGGGAGGGCAGTTTTTCTGAAAATAACATCGGTTATGACCCATCGTTTCCGGAAATGATAAAACACGCACACGTCTTAATCAAAACGCTATCAGGTTACGGTATATGTAAAAAAAATTCAGAAATGAAATTCCTGTTTTAAGCCAGGAAAACCCAACAAAGCAACCAAACTAGGCTTCTAACGACCTAGTGTCGGTCAACTGCCTCGGGAAAGATGAATTGTCAGGGGCGGAAAGGCAACTTGACACTTTCACCTCCATCTTTGGCGGGAAGCTTTCGGTACCTGGAGGGCTTTAGGGGTATTGTGTTGGGAAAACAAGGTAGCAATGCAAACATAACTGGATGGAAAGTAGAAAAAGTCGGTTGTAACTTGGGAATTTTTATGGTTATGAGTTTTAGAGAGGTAATGGGTAGTCAGGTTGGACAATGTTTCGAAATAATGGTCAAAGAACAGTAGTAAATAATAAAAATGTTAATTATGGGGTCACAAAAGTTGAAAATAGAAATGTCATTTGTTCGAAATGGGCGCACGCATTCGAATAATGGAGCCAATCAGATAGCCATTGCAATGTGACATGGCATGGAGCCAAAAGGCATCAAGATTGGAAGCGAGATTGCGAAATAGGGCTTTGTCGAGAGTGGGATGGTTTCTAATTCGAAGTGATGTCGGTCTTTGTAAAAATGCAAAAGAAAATCTGAACAAGAACACAAAATAGTACCCACAATTCGTAGCCAAACCCCATCTGCACCGGAAACATTCCAAAACCAATAACTCGTCCCCGGCTGCCGTCGTTTACAGGCGCCATTGCCAGAAGGCTTCTTCTTCGCCGCTGTTCCCTTTTCTTCGCCCTTGGCCGTTTCGCAATGAGTTTAATTGAATAACCCTGGTGCAACGAGCCGACAGCCCCGGGCGGAACCCCCAAACAACCCGAAATGGGGCCCATCTTCCGACTCCAAGTAGCGAATGCCAATGACAATGTCAATTCATTGTTAGACAGAAGACAGACTGACCACTGCCAAAAGGAAGGAAATGCCGTCCGTCTCCAATGCTCCAAGTGCGCGAGATGGTCCTTCGTTCATTGCCTCGATTACATCCGATGAAAAGCAAGCAAGCTGATGGCAGATGGTCTACGATGGATGAATCCATGAAGTTTCTAGTCTATGAAAAAAGCAAAAACTAGCATTAGTAGGGAGCTGGATAATGGGGTCGGGCATCAGATGGCATAAGAGTTCATGACCGATGCAAGAATGAAAAATGGGTTTCGAGGGTGCTTAGCGGAGGAGGCGAAAAGCGATTTTTCATGGGAATAAACTGACCAAAGAACTGTGTAGTGGGCATTACAACCTTGTGATACATAGAGGATTTACATGAAAACAAAAAAAAAACAAAAATTGGAATTTTCGTGGCGGGACCAAAAATGTCAAAAACAGCTTTCCAAACCGATTTGACAACGTAATTCTACATTATAAACGTTCCTGCTGCTAACAAAAGTCTAATAAAACCAAAACTCATTACGAAATCGGTATTTTCGAACTTTCGCGACGGGACCCAAAACGCAGAAAAACACGTTCAAAATCGATGTGGCACGAAGATTCTACATTTTGAATGCCTTTGTGACTAAATCACGTCGATTACAAACAAAATTAATGATGAAATCAGTGTTTGGGAACTTTCGTGGTGAGACAAAAGTGGTCAAAAACAGGCTTTAAATGTATAAATTTGGCCATTTTACACGTTTTAAAGACTCGGAAATGCATTTTCACGAAAAAAAGCAGTTCACCCATCTGGCGATCGTTCATTTCCATCACGATAATGCCTATTTTGGTCGCACTTCCGTCAAAACCGACCATGTTTACCATAACAATCACATGGCCGGTCAGCTCATGCTCATGTTCCCGACCGTCGAAACACCCTTCAGTTTCCAATCTAGCCATCCACCCGACTGCCTATCGGCCGCAGTCGACGGACGGCGGCCATAGATTGCATTGCATTGCCTGAGGCGGTCTTGCTCGGTCGCAAAAGAAATGTGCTCGTTCAATTCGATGTTTCTTGGCGGTCGGCAAGAGCGCCGCCTCTTTGCCGGCGGTGGGTGTCATCCTTGTCGTTTGCAACTGCGAGGATGCTGCCACACTTGTCCTCCGGCCCTACCAAAATCCTTGCTTCTTCGATGGGCTCGACGGCCTGAGGGCCAAAATGCGAACGGCGTCACTTGTCTTATGCAAAGTGAGGGCAATGTAACATAAATACACTTGAATGGGATGCATGCCTAATGTCATGCTAGAAACAGCTGTCTTTTAGACATTGTTTGACTTTATTTTTCTTAAAATTCGAATCAATCGATAACATATGAGTAAAATTAAAAATAAAAGTTGAAAGAACGTAGAATAGGCTGACTTGAGTGGATAAATTAAAATAACAAAAAATAATAACAAAATAGGTTAGTTAAACTTCGTAGGTTAGTTCAATGGGATCATAGACGAAGGTCGAATGATTCACAAAGGCATCACGATCGATGGATTCATTGAAACCGAGGTAGGGCTCCCGACCGGTGACAGTGATCTTCATTTTGTTGTCCTTGACGTTGAGGCTGGGCACGGATTTGATGAATGAAGTCAACATGGCCGGCATATGGGGTAAGATGGGGCCGCCGTCGAACTCGATGATGTATTCGAGACGGGATTCACCGGGCTTTTTGACGGTTTGAGTGGTTTTCTGAAAGCTCATCTTTGTTAAAGTCCGACAAAGGGGTCAAACTCACGTTCAAACACACTCTACTGCTGTTCATGAACGAATCCGCCGCGACCAAGGTGGGTGGAATTCCGGCCAAGGGACCAGTAGTGGCTCGGAAGTCCTTCGAAGTGCACAAAAAGTTGAACAAAGTTCGAATTGACCGCCCATCTGTGATGACCGCTGTTGATCGGGCTGCTTCTGACGTCTGAACTGTGGCCGGTGAATCGTGGTGGGCGCCGAGATTGCTCATTTCACTGTGGAGGGAGAAGTCGGCTATGGTGGCACTAAAAATTGGCACTTTGAAGATAGAAAAATGGATTACAGTATCCAAAAACTCACTGTCGCCCAAATCCCAACGTACTCCTTGGCGAAATCCCGATCTCCTTCAACCATTCATCATTATCTATCGCGTCATCATTCACCGTAGGGCTCTCCAGGACATCATCCGTCGTTTTCGCGAGGAACTTCTTCTCTGGCGTCTTCAAATCGGCCTTTTTCAATGACGAAAACGAATCGTCAGTCTTGTCCGCCGCTTCAGGCATCTGTGTCAATGTGTTCTCATCGATGGCATCGTTTGGCTTTGTTTCACCTCGCTGGCTTTTGCCGGATAGGGGTAATTCGAAGATGATCGCTGAAAACGTCGAAAGTTATAAAAATGTAAACAACAGCCAGTTTTTCACCCCAACCACATTCCCATACGCTTTCCCTTTCGACATGCCTGGTTAGCTCAGTCGGTAGAGCACCAGACTCTTAATCTGGCTGTCGCGGGTTCGAGCCCCGCATCGGGCTAAATTTTTTTACTTTTTTTCTAATACATACCGTGATCGCGGAGAATTTTTCGGATGCCAGAAGTCGTCGGGGTCATGATGACTTTATGTTGTTTTTGCCCGGGACCGAACAAAGTTGATTCATCATTGAGGGTACCGGCTGTGGGGTCGCAGGTTGAACTGTTGTTCAAATTGACGTATTTCGTGAAAAGGATGGTGGTGTTGTGGGCGAAGAGGTAGAAGGATCGGAGGTCGCCGCGATACCAATCGTAGAAGAGGGTGTGGAAGACTTGGGACCTGGAAAGAGTGGAATTTGAATGGATTACGGTAGTTTTGGGCAGGTTGAAGTTGCCGAAAAGTGACAAAACTAACCATTGCGACGCAAATCCATCAAGCCCAGTCTGTCCGAGCTGCTGGGCGGAGACACCTTTCGGCTTCTTGACTGCGAGGGGCATCTTGGATTGGGCATCTAACCTCGGAAAGGACGACAACTGGAGTTCGTTGAGTCGGGGGTAGATGTAGTACGTGCCCATGGCTTCGAGACGGGCCATTGGGGACAGATTGGTCAGACATGTCTGAAAGATTATCAATGAAACTTCAAAATAAGGTCCAAAAAGGCACACCCACCGCCGAATCAAACTCCAAATCGACCCCTTTGACAGCCCTCCGCCCGGCAATGGCATCATCCACCGGCACTTCAAGCACCGTGGCAGCACTGGCCCCATTCCGCTTCTTCGTCCATGGAAACGGCTTGAAACTGCTCAATCGCATCCGAATTCCAGGGCGGAGGTCCTTCGGAATGTCGACGTAAGTCTTCTTATTCGACGGTGCAGGTTCATCTCGACTTGAAGTGTTCAATGACGAGAAATCAAGGAACTTCTTCGCCGTAGAATCCTTTGTCGGCAGCGAAAACTCAGCCGCGAGCGATGAAAAGTCGATCGGCGCAGGCTTATTGGCTCCAAAGTTCAAGAATCGGCCTCTGCTGGACTTGGGCGAATCGACAATCTTCTCTGCCGATCGTAGTCCGGCCTTTCTTGGAGACTTTCGCGGTGACGGTGTTCCGATGCGGCGCTTTTTGGATGGGGTCGGGACCTGAAAGCATCCAATTTGACCCAAATGGGCTAATCTCTCAACCAACCTTGAACGGATTGAAACTTTTCCGTGGCGAAGATCGAACAGGGCTCTGAGTAGCTTTCAACGGTGATCTGGAGGCGCTTGCCTGTTTTGTCGGCGTTTTTTGAACCGCTTCAGTGTGTCTCCTGCTCGCTATTGTACTGAAACGAACCCAATTCAAAAATGTGCAACTTTATATATATACGAGAACACCGAATATGGAAATGGACTAACCTGCTCTTTCGTTTCAAAAACTTCCGCCCAACTTCGTTCGGATTGACCCAGGCAGGTGCGGGATTCTTCGGATGGACCATTTCGGGGCTTTGGTGATAAGGCTGGCGGCGGAGATAGCCGGATCGGATGGGCCTTCGGCGATAACGAGCTCGGTCGCGGTAAAGAGTGTGCGCAGCTGGCGAGCGTTTTCGATGCAGGGTTTTCCCGCGCGAAAGGGACACACCCAGTGCTCACTGCGGGTGGTTGGCGACATTCATACATGATAAAAAATGACCAATTTTGTTGTAATTTTGTAGTCATTTCAAAGGTTATCATGAATTCCTTTTGCTAAGTGTTGACAAATATCAGTCGCAATCGATAGTGAGAAAAACGTTTATTGTGTTAGTGGAATATTTGTGATAGTCAAAAATACACAAAACATAGTTTGTCCAAAAAAAGTCGCCTAAGTTTCATGACGTCTTACTACAAATAGAAGCAATTTAAATTACTTTATTGTTATTTTGTCGTAGTTTTACAAACTGTATCGATACTAAAACTATAATAAAAATATAGGGTATAAACAACATGGCACAGTAAAAACACTTTCATGCAGTTACATTGACATCACTGGTATCAGCTGTTTGCTCGACAGCCATTTTGCTTTTACTTTCAACATTACCAGCCTTTTTCTCATCTAAGCTCTTTTTGAAAGCATCATCGGCAAGTCTATCAAATTCAATAGTCGAGGGAATATCGAAAATGATCCGCTTATCCGTCGCTAACTGCTTCGCGCGCACTGTCGTCCGAATGTAAGAATCTTCCCCGGCCGCCCGAAGTTCACCATGACGCTTCAGTTGACTATCAAAAAAGTTGTTATTAGCATCGACAATGAAGTTCATCCATTGATCAAGTTCCTTTCTTTTCATGGCCGAGTGTGTGATCATCTTATCGGTCCGAATGCAGATTTGCGCGTTGAAATGCTTACGGTACTTTTGGCCATCGGGAGTATGACGAGAATTAAAAGTGAGATAGGTCTCCCAAAACGGGATATAAGCATAGAGATGGTTGCGATTAATGACAACACCAGGGCCGATACAGAAGTTTCGGAAGACGCGGTTGTTCGTTTTGAGCCACTGGAAGATGTAGGATGGGACGCGGATCCCGATAGTTGTTTCGAGGCTGGAAAGGGGTCTGAATCATGAAAGAATGACATTATGATAAAAAAAAAACTGACTCTAAACTTTCAAGTCGCTTCCCCTGGACGATAATGTCGAGCAAATTTATGCCTTGAATGACGACAGTTTTAGGTAAGAAAATTGTTCTCAAATTTGGGCATGTGTTGATGAAGTACCGAAGGTAATCCGGATGGATACCACAACCCTGTAGTTTGAAGAATGTGACTGCGCTTTTATCTTTTGTAGAGCCGATTAAGCTAATCACGCTATGCAGAATAGATGTGGGCAGGTCAACGATGGTTATCTTTTTCTAAAGCATCAATAAAAAAAACAATCAATTGATCCAAATAAGTGACTCACTATGATTTTCCAATTCCTTACAACAGCTTCAATGGCGTCGATGCCTACCCAACATGGCACTGTGATTTGAATATGAAGTTTGTTGTTCTCCACTTTAGGACGACAACAAAAGTAAGTCTGAAACATTACTTCTATGAATGGAAAAACCTAAACGCAATTCTTACACCCGGTTTAACATAAAGATGTTGAACAAACTGCATATATTCAACGTCTCTAACAATCATTGAGCTAGAATTAGCAGATGACGGCATATTATGGCGCTGACTGTCGTCCGATGAGTCTTGATCACTTTCACCAGAATGCAAGGCCAAATCGACATATGAGACCGTTGAAAAGCTGGTTGTCGACATAACAAGTACGAATTGATCGAAGCAAAGCAGCTCGTGTTAATGAAAAATGCAAAAACGACTCTGCCGACCGTCAGTGGCAGGAAAAGGCTTCCGTGGTGATACGTCGACTCACAACAACCTTGTCCCGCGGCTTGCGCACGGGGTATCTGTCTGCCTCCGGCGGGGCCGTTCAAACCGATGCTAGCTTGTGATGCACCTGGCCTATTGACAGCCATCAAGTAGTGCGGCGATACCATCGAGCTCGTTGCATTGTTTTTTTTTCATTTCTGTCTGCAACACATAAAAATAAACATCGTGTTCTATCTTTTTTCTGAACAGTTGACCGATGTACATAGTCGGTTGGGTGCCTAAATAAATTCGAAACATTGTGTTTTCATCGGTCAGAAACACAGGCTATTCAGTTTCGGTTTCGAGCAATAGTAAGCAAATTACCATCAAATTTGTGGTAATTTCATTGGTTTTTTAACCTGTAACATGCAATGATGCTAGTTTATTTTGCTCAAATCAAATGTTCTGACATCTCTAGGTCACGTGTTAGTTAAAAATACGTATAGAACTGCACCGGGATTACTAGTTTGTGATTTAGCCACTTACCAGAACCGATTATAGGTGACGTTTGTCGAAATCAGGTTCTGGTAAGTGCAAAAATTTTGAGCTAGACCACTTTGAATGGGTGTTTCTAAACCACGAGAACACGAGGAAATTGAAAAAGTGAGATAAATAGTGATCGGATCAATAGTTAGTATAGTTGCCAGCTAAAAAGTCGGATTTTGGGTGGATTTTTGGTGTTATTAGCCCTGGAAGGTGTAAGGAGCAAATCCCTCGTTTTGTGGGGGCGTGTACCCTCTTTGTAGTTTGGTTTTGAGCCAGTGATGTCCAACGAAAAGCCCTTTTCGGTCTGGGATGACTATTCAACGAGCGATCTCGGCTGATTGATGGCCCAGCACCGGCTTGAAAGACACGCACGCTCTTCGAAATCACAAGCAAATTCCTCGTTTTGTCGGGGCGTGTACCCTCTTTGTAGTTTGGTTTTGAGCCGGTGATGTCCAACGAAGAGCCCTTTTCGGTCTGGGATGACTATTCAAGGGGCGATCCAGGCTGATTGGTGGCCCAGCACCGGCTTGAAAGACACGCACGCTCTTCGAAATTACAAGCAAATCCCTCGTTTTGTGGGGGCGTGTACCCTCTTTGTAGTTTGGTTTTGAGATAGTGATGTCCAACGAAAGTCTTTTTCGGTCTGGGATGACTATTCAAGGGGCGATCCAGGCTGATTGGTGGCCCAGCACCGGCTTGAAAGACACGCACGCTCTTCGAAATCACGAGCAAGATCTAATGCTACGGCACATTTAGCAAGGGTTTCTGAACCGCAAGAACACAAGGAATTCAAAAATGTGTATATAAATGTGATTCGAGCAATAGTAAGCAAGTTACCATCGAATATGTCGTAATTTCAGTAGTTTTTTAACCTACAACATGCAATGATGCTAGTTTATTTTGCTCAAATCAAAGGTTCTGACATCTCTAGGTCACGTGTAAGTTAAAAATACGTATAGAACTGCACCGGGATTACTAGTTTATGATTTAGCCACTTACCAGAACCGATTATAGGTGACGTTTGTCGAAATCAGGTTCTGGTAAGTGCAAAAATTTTGAGCTAGACCACTTTGAATGGGTGTTTCTAAACCACGAGAACACGAGGAAATTGAAAAAGTGAGATAAATAGTGATCGGATCAATAGTTAGTATAGTTGCCAGCTAAAAAGTCGGATTTTGGGTGGATTTTTGGTGTTATTAGCCCTGGAAGGTGTAAAGAGCAAATCCCTCGTTTTGTCGGGGCGTGTACCCTCTTTGTAGTTTGGTTTTGAGCCAGTGATGTCCAACGAAAGTCTTTTTCGGTCTGGGATGACTATTCAAGGGGCGATCCAGGCTGATTGGTGGCCCAGCACCGGCTCGAAAGACACGCACGCTCTTCGAAATCACAAGCAAATTCCTCGTTTTGTCGGGGCGTGTAACCTCTTTGTAGTTTGGTTTTGAGCCAGTGATGTCCAACGAAAGTCTTTTTCGGTCTGGGATGACTATTCAAGGGGCGATCCAGGCTGATTGGTGGCCCAGCACCGGCTTGAAAGACACGCACGCTCTTCGAAATCACAAGCAAATCCCTCGTTTTGTCGGGGCGTGTACCCTCTTTGTAGTTTGGTTTTGAGCCAGTGATGTCCAACGAAAGTCTTTTTCGGTCTGGGATGACTATTCAAGGGGCGATCCAGGCTGATTGGTGGCCCAGCACCGGCTTGAAAGACACGCACGCTCTTCGAAATCACAAGCAAGATCTAATGCTACGGCACATTTAGCAAGGGTTTCTGAACCGCAAGAACACAAGGAATTCAGAAATGTGTATAAAAATGTGATTCGAGCAACAGTAAGCAAGTTACCATCGAATATGTCAGAATTTCAGTAGTTTTTTAACCTACAACATGCAATGATGCTAGTTTATTTTGCTCAAATCAAATGTTTTGACATCTCTAGGTCACGTGTAAGTTAAAAATACGTATAAAACTGCACCGGGATTACTAGTTTATGACTTAGCCACTTACCAGAACCGATTATAGGTGACTTTTGTCGAAATCAGGTTCTGGTAAGTGCAAAAATTTTGAGCTAGACCACTTTGATCGGGTGTTTCTAAACCGCGAGAACACGGGGAAATCGAAAACGTGACTTAAATAGTGATCGGATCAATAGTTAGTATAGTTGCCAGCTAAAAAGTCGGATTTTGGGTTGATTTTTGGTGTTATTAGCCCTGGAAGGTGTCAAATCCCTCGTTTTGTGGGGGCGTGTAACCTCTTTGTTGTGTGGTTTTGAGCCAGTGATGTCCAACGAAAAGCCCTTTTCGGTCTGGGATGACTATTCAAGGGGCGATCCAGGCTGATTGGTGGCCCAGCACCGGCTTGAAAGACACGCACGCTCTTCGAAATCACAAGCAAATTCCTCGTTTTGTGGGGGCGTGTACCCTCTTTGTAGTTTGGTTTTGAGCCAGTGATGTCCAACGAAGAGCCCTTTTCGGTCTGGGATGACTATTCAAGGGGCGATCCAGGCTGATTGGTGGCCCAGCACCGGCTTGAAAGACACGCACGCTCTTCGAAATCACAAGCAAATCCCTCGTTTTGTGGGGGCGTGTACCCTCTTTGTAGTTTGGTTTTGAGCCAGTGATGTCCAACGAAGAGCCCTTTTCGGTCTGGGATGACTATTCAAGGGGCGATCCAGGCTGATTGGTGGCCCAGCACCGGCTTGAAAGACACGCACGCTCTTCGAAATTACAAGCAAGATCTAATGCTACGGCACATTTAGCAAGGGTTTCTGAACCGCAAGAACACTAGGAATTCAGAAATGTGTATAAAAATGTGATTCGAGCAACAGTAAGCAAGTTACCATCGAATATGTCAGAATTTCAGTAGTTTTTTAACCTACAACATGCAATGATGCTAGTTTATTTTGCTCAAATCAAATGTTTTGACATCTCTAGGTCACGTGTAAGTTAAAAATACGTATAAAACTGCACCGGGATTACTAGTTTATGACTTAGCCACTTACCAGAACCGATTATAGGTGACTTTTGTCGAAATCAGGTTCTGGTAAGTGCAAAAATTTTGAGCTAGACCACTTTGAATGGGTGTTTCTAAACCGCGAGAACACGGGGAAATCGAAAACGTGACTTAAATAGTGATCGGATCAATAGTTAGTATAGTTGCCAGCTAAAAAGTCGGATTTTGGGTTGATTTTTGGTGTTATTAGCCCTGGAAGGTGTAAAGATATAATGCAACGGCACATTTAGCAAGGGTTTCTGAACCGCAAGAACACAAGGAATTCAAAAATGTGTTTATAAATGTGATTCGAGCAATAGTAAGCAAGTTACCATCGAATATGTCAGAATTTCAGTAGTTTTTTAACCTACAACATGCAATGATGCTAGTTTATTTTGCTCAAATCAAAGGTTCTGACATCTCTAGGTCACGTGTAAGTTGAAAATACGTATAGAACTGCACCGGGATTACTAGTTTATGATTTAGCCACTTACCAGAACCGATTATAGGTGACTTTTGTCGAAATCAGGTTCTGGTAAGTGCAAAAATTTTGAGCTAGACCACTTTGAATGGGTGTTTCTAAACCGCGAGAACACGGGGAAATCGAAAACGTGACTTAAATAGTGATCGGATCAATAGTTAGTATAGTTGCCAGCTAAAAAGTCGGATTTTGGGTTGATTTTTGGTGTTATTAGCCCTGGAAGGTGTAAAGATAAAATGCAACGGCACATTTAGCAAGGCTTTCTGAACCGCAAGAACACAAGGAATTCAAAAATGTGTATATAAATGTGATTCGAGCAATAGTAAGCAAGTTACCATCGAATATGTCAGAATTTCAGTAGTTTTTTAACCTACAACATGCAATGATGCTAGTTTATTTTGCTCAAATCAAAGGTTCTGACATCTCTAGGTCACGTGTAAGTTGAAAATACGTATAGAACTGCACCGGGATTACTAGTTTATGATTTAGCCACTTACCAGAACCGATTATAGGTGACTTTTGTCGAAATCAGGTTCTGGTAAGTGCAAAAATTTTGAGATAGACCACTTTGAATGGGTGTTTCTAAACCGCGAGAACACGGGGAAATCGAAAACGTGACTTAAATAGTGATCGGATCAATAGTTAGTATAGTTGCCAGCTAAAAAGTCGGATTTTGGGTTGATTTTTGGTGTTATTAGCCCTGGAAGGTGTAAAGATATAATGCAACGGCACATTTAGCAAGGGTTTCTGAACCGCAAGAACACAAGGAATTTAAAAATGTGTATATAAATGTGATTCGAGCAATAGTAAGCAAGTTACCATCGAATATGTCAGAATTTCAGTAGTTTTTTAACCTACAACATGCAATGATGCTAGTTTATTTTGCTCAAATCAAATGTTCTGACATCTCTAGGTCACTTGTAAGTTGAAAATACGTATAGAACTGCACCGGGATTACTAGTTTATGATTTAGCCACTTACCAGAACCGATCATAGGTGACTTTTGTCGAAATCACGTTCTGGTAAGTGCAAAAAATGTGAGTTAGACCACTTTGAATGGGTGTTTCTAAACCGCGAGAACACGGGGAAATCGAAAACGTGACTTAAATAGTGATCGGATCAATAGTTAGTATAGTTGCCAGCTAAAAAGTCGGATTTTGGGTTGATTTTTGGTGTTATTAGCCCTGGAAGGTGTCAAATCCCTCGTTTTGTCGGGGCGTGTACCCTCTTTGTAGTTTGGTTTTGAGCCAGTGATGTCCAACGAAAGTCTTTTTCGGTCTGGGATGACTATTCAAGGGGCGATCCAGGCTGATTGGTGGCCCAGCACCGGCTTGAAAGACACGCACGCTCTTCGAAATCACAAGCAAATTCCTCGTTTTGTCGGGGCGTGTAACCTCTTTGTAGTTTGGCTTTGAGCCGGTGATGTCCAACGAAAGTCTTTTTCGGTCTGGGATGACTATTCAAGGAGCGATCTCGGCTAATTGATGGCCCAGCACCGGCTTGAAAGTCACGCACGCTCTTCGAAATCACAAGCAAGATCTAATGCTACGGCACATTTAGCAAGGGTTTCTGAACCGCAAGAACACAAGGAATTCAGAAATGTGTATAAAAATGTGATTCGAGCAACAGTAAGCAAGTTACCATCGAATATGTCAGAATTTCAGTAGTTTTTTAACCTACAACATGCAATGATGCTAGTTTATTTTGCTCAAATCAAATGTTTTGACATCTCTAGGTCACGTGTAAGTTAAAAATACGTATAAAACTGCACCGGGATTACTAGTTTATGACTTAGCCACTTACCAGAACCGATTATAGGTGACTTTTGTCGAAATCAGGTTCTGGTAAGTGCAAAAATTTTGAGCTAGACCACTTTGATCGGGTGTTTCTAAACCGCGAGAACACGGGGAAATCGAAAACGTGACTTAAATAGTGATCGGATCAATAGTTAGTATAGTTGCCAGCTAAAAAGTCGGATTTTGGGTTGATTTTTGGTGTTATTAGCCCTGGAAGGTGTAAAGATATAATGCAACGGCACATTTAGCAAGGCTTTCTGAACCGCAAGAACACAAGGAATTCAAAAATGTGTATATAAATGTGATTCGAGCAATAGTAAGCAAGTTACCATCGAATATGTCAGAATTTCAGTAGTTTTTTAACCTACAACATGCAATGATGCTAGTTTATTTTGCTCAAATCAAAGGTTCTGACATCTCTAGGTCACGTGTAAGTTGAAAATACGTATAGAACTGCACCGGGATTACTAGTTTATGATTTAGCCACTTACCAGAACCAATTATAGGTGACTTTTGTCGAAATCAGGTTCTGGTAAGTGCAAAAATTTTGAGCTAGACCACTTTGAATGGGTGTTTCTAAACCGCGAGAACACGGGGAAATCGAAAACGTGACTTAAATAGTGATCGGATCAATAGTTAGTATAGTTGCCTGCTAAAAAGTCGGATTTTGGGTTGATTTTTGGTGTTATTAGCCCTGGAAGGTGTAAAGATATAATGCAACGGCACATTTAGCAAGGCTTTCTGAACCGCAAGAACACAAGGAATTCAAAAATGTGTATATAAATGTGATTCGAGCAATAGTAAGCAAGTTACCATCGAATATGTCAGAATTTCAGTAGTTTTTTAACCTACAACATGCAATGATGCTAGTTTATTTTGCTCAAATCAAAGGTTCTGACATCTCTAGGTCACGTGTAAGTTGAAAATACGTATAGAACTGCACCGGGATTACTAGTTTATGATTTAGCCACTTACCAGAACCGATTATAGGTGACTTTTGTCGAAATCAGGTTCTGGTAAGTGCAAAAATTTTGAGATAGACCACTTTGAATGGGTGTTTCTAAACCGCGAGAACACGGGGAAATCGAAAACGTGACTTAAATAGTGATCGGATCAATAGTTAGTATAGTTGCCAGCTAAAAAGTCGGATTTTGGGTTGATTTTTGGTGTTATTAGCCCTGGAAGGTGTAAAGATATAATGCAACGGCACATTTAGCAAGGGTTTCTGAACCGCAAGAACACAAGGAATTCAAAAATGTGTATATAAATGTGATTCGAGCAATAGTAAGCAAGTTACCATCGAATATGTCGTAATTTCAGTAGTTTTTTAACCTACAACATGCAATGATGCTAGTTTATTTTGCTCAAATCAAATGTTCTGACATCTCTAGGTCACTTGTAAGTTGAAAATACGTATAGAACTGCACCGGGATTACTAGTTTATGATTTAGCCACTTACCAGAACCGATTATAGGTGACTTTTGTCGAAATCAGGTTCTGGTAAGTGCAAAAATTTTGAGCTAGACCACTTTGAATGGGTGTTTCTAAACCGCGAGAACACGGGGAAATCGAAAACGTGACTTAAATAGTGATCGGATCAATAGTTAGTATAGTTGCCTGCTAAAAAGTCGGATTTTGGGTTGATTTTTGGTGTTATTAGCCCTGGAAGGTGTAAAGATATAATGCAACGGCACATTTAGCAAGGCTTTCTGAACCGCAAGAACACAAGGAATTCAAAAATGTGTATATAAATGTGATTCGAGCAATAGTAAGCAAGTTACCATCGAATATGTCAGAATTTCAGTAGTTTTTTAACCTACAACATGCAATGATGCTAGTTTAATTTGCTCAAATCAAATGTTCTGACATCTCTAGGTCACTTGTAAGTTGAAAATACGTATAGAACTGCACCGGGATTACTAGTTTATGATTTAGCCACTTACCAGAACCGATTATAGGTGACTTTTGTCGAAATCACGTTCTGGTAAGTGCAAAAAATGTGAGTTAGACCACTTTGAATGGGTGTTTCTAAACCGCGAGAACACGGGGAAATCGAAAACGTGACTTAAATAGTGATCGGATCAATAGTTAGTATAGTTGCCAGCTAAAAAGTCGGATTTTGGGTTGATTTTTGGTGTTATTAGCCCTGGAAGGTGTCAAATCTCTCGTTTTGTGGGGGCGTGTAACCTCTTTGTTGTGTGGTTTTGAGCCAGTGATGTCCAACGAAAAGCCCTTTTCGGTCTGGGATGACTATTCAACGAGCGATCTCGGCTGATTGATGGCCCAGCACCGGCTTGAAAGACACGCACGCTCTTCGAAATCACAAGCAAATTCCTCGTTTTGTCGGGGCGTGTACCCTCTTTGTAGTTTGGTTTTGAGCCAGTGATGTCCAACGAAGAGCCCTTTTCGGTCTGAGATGACTATTCAAGGGGCGATCCAGGCTGATTGATGGCCCAGCACCGGCTTGAAAGACACGCACGCTCTTCGAAATCACAAGCAAATCCCTCGTTTTGTCGGGGCGTGTACCCTCTTTGTAGTTTGGTTTTGAGCCAGTGATGTCCAACGAAGAGCCCTTTTCGGTCTGGGATGACTATTCAAGGGGCGATCCAGGCTGATTGATGGCCCAGCACCGGCTTGAAAGACACGCACGCTCTTCGAAATCACAAGCAAATTCCTCGTTTTGTCGGGGCGTGTACCCTCTTTGTAGTTTGGTTTTGAGCCAGTGATGTCCAACGAAGAGCCCTTTTCGGTCTGAGATGACTATTCAAGGGGCGATCCAGGCTGATTGATGGCCCAGCACCGGCTTGAAAGACACGCACGCTCTTCGAAATCACAAGCAAATCCCTCGTTTTGTGGGGGCGTGTACCCTCTTTGTAGTTTGGTTTTGAGCCAGTGATGTCTAACGAAGAGCCCTTTTCGGTCTGGGATGACTATTCAAGGGGCGATCCAGGCTGATTGGTGGCCCAGCACCGGCTTGAAAGACACGCACGCTCTTCGAAATCACAAGCAAATTCCTCGTTTTGTCGGGGCGTGTACCCTCTTTGTAGTTTGGTTTTGAGCCAGTGATGTCCAACGAAGAGCCCTTTTCGGTCTGGGATGACTATTCAAGGGGCGATTATAGGTGACTTTTGTCGAAATCACGTTCTGGTAAGTGCAAAAAATGTGAGTTAGACCACTTTGAATGGGTGTTTCTAAACCGCGAGAACACGGGGAAATCGAAAACGTGACTTAAATAGTGATCGGATCAATAGTTAGTATAGTTGCCAGCTAAAAAGTCGGATTTTGGGTTGATTTTTGGTGTTATTAGCCCTGGAAGGTGTCAAATCTCTCATTTTGTAGGGGCGTGTTACCTCTTTGTTGTGTGGTTTTGAGCCAGTGATGTCCAACGAAAAGCCCTTTTCGGTCTGGGATGACTATTCAACGAGCGATCTCGGCTGATTGATGGCCCAGCACCGGCTTGAAAGACACGCACGCTCTTCGAAATCACAAGAAAATCCCTCGTTTTGTGGGGGCGTGTACCCTCTTTGTAGTTTGGTTTTGAGCCAGTGATGTCCAACGAAAGTCTTTTTCGGTCTGGAATGACTATTTAAGGGGCGATCCAGGCTAATTGGTGGCCCAGCACCGGCTTGAAAGACACGCACGCTCTTCGAAATCACAAGCAAATTCCTCGTTTTGTCGGGGCGTGTACCCTCTTTGTAGTTTGGTTTTGAGCCAGTGATGTCCAACGAAGAGCCCTTTTCGGTCTGGGATGACTATTCAAGGGGCGATCCAGGTTGATTGATGGCCCAGCACCGGCTTGAAAGACACGCACGCTCTTCGAAATCACAAGCAAGATCTAATGCTACGGCACATTTAGCAAGGGTTTCTGAACCGCAAGAACACAAGGAATTCAAAAATGTGTATATAAATGTGATTCGAGCAATAGTAAGCAAGTTACCATCGAATATGTCGTAATTTCAGTAGTTTTTTAACCTACAACATGCAATGATGCTAGTTTAATTTGCTCAAATCAAATGTTCTGACATCTCTAGGTCACTTGTAAGTTGAAAATACGTATAGAACTGCACCGGGATTACTAGTTTATGATTTAGCCACTTACCAGAACCGATTATAGGTGACTTTTGTCGAAATCACGTTCTGGTAAGTGCAAAAAATGTGAGTTAGACCACTTTGAATGGGTGTTTCTAAACCGCGAGAACACGGGGAAATCGAAAACGTGACTTAAATAGTGATCGGATCAATAGTTAGTATAGTTGCCAGCTAAAAAGTCGGATTTTGGGTTGATTTTTGGTGTTATTAGCCCTGGAAGGTGTCAAATCCCTCGTTTTGTGGGGGCGTGTTACCTCTTTGTTGTGTGGTTTTGAGCCAGTGATGTCCAACGAAAAGCCCTTTTCGGTCTGGGATGACTATTCAACGAGCGACCTCGGCTGATTGATGGCCCAGCACCGGCTTGAAAGACACGCACGCTCTTCGAAATCACAAGAAAATCCCTCGTTTTGTGGGGGCGTGTACCCTCTTTGTAGTTTGGTTTTGAGCCAGTGATGTCCAACGAAAGTCTTTTTCGGTCTGGGATGACTATTCAAGGGGCGATCCAGGCTGATTGATGGCCCAGCACCGGCTTGAAAGACACGCACGCTCTTCGAAATCACAAGCAAGATCTAATGCTACGGCACATTTAGCAAGGGTTTCTGAACCGCAAGAACACAAGGAATTCAAAAATGTGTATATAAATGTGATTCGAGCAATAGTAAGCAAGTTACCATCGAATATGTCGTAATTTCAGTAGTTTTTTAACCTACAACATGCAATGATGCTAGTTTAATTTGCTCAAATCAAATGTTCTGACATCTCTAGGTCACTTGTAAGTTGAAAATACGTATAGAACTGCACCGGGATTACTAGTTTATGATTTAGCCACTTACCAGAACCGATTATAGGTGACTTTTGTCGAAATCACGTTCTGGTAAGTGCAAAAAATGTGAGTTAGACCACTTTGAATGGGTGTTTCTAAACCGCGAGAACACGGGGAAATCGAAAACGTGACTTAAATAGTGATCGGATCAATAGTTAGTATAGTTGCCAGCTAAAAAGTCGGATTTTGGGTTGATTTTTGGTGTTATTAGCCCTGGAAGGTGTCAAATCCCTCGTTTTGTGGGGGCGTGTAACCTCTTTGTTGTGTGGTTTTGAGCCAGTGATGTCCAACGAAAAGCCCTTTTCGGTCTGGGATGACTATTCAACGAGCGATCTCGGCTGATTGATGGCCCAGCACCGGCTTGAAAGACACGCACGCTCTTCGAAATCACAAGAAAATCCCTCGTTTTGTGGGGGCGTGTACCCTCTTTGTAGTTTGGTTTTGAGCCAGTGATGTCCAACGAAAAGCCCTTTTCGGTCTGGGATGACTATTCAACGAGCGATCTCGGCTGATTGATGGCCCAGCACCGGCTTGAAAGACACGCACGCTCTTCGAAATCACAAGAAAATCCCTCGTTTTGTGGGGGCGTGTACCCTCTTTGTAGTTTGGTTTTGAGCCAGTGATGTCCAACGAAGAGCCCTTTTCGGTCTGGGATGACTATTCAAGGGGCGATCCAGGCTGATTGATGGCCCAGCACCGGCTTGAAAGACACGCACGCTCTTCGAAATCACAAGCAAGATCTAATGCTACGGCACATTTAGCAAGGGTTTCTGAACCGCAAGAACACAAGGAATTCAAAAATGTGTATATAAATGTGATTCGAGCAATAGTAAGCAAGTTACCATCGAATATGTCGTAATTTCAGTAGTTTTTTAACCTACAACATGCAATGATGCTAGTTTAATTTGCTCAAATCAAATGTTCTGACATCTCTAGGTCACTTGTAAGTTAAAAATACGTATAGAACTGCACCGGGATTACTAGTTTATGATTTAGCCACTTACCAGAACCGATTATAGGTGACTTTTGTCGAAATCACAATCTGGTAAGTGCAAAAAATGTGAGTTAGACCTTTTTGAATGGGTGTTTCTAAACCGCGAGAACACGGGGAAATCGAAAACGTGACTTAAATAGTGATCGGATCAATAGTTAGTATAGTTGCCAGCTAAAAAATCGGATTTTGGGTTGATTTTTGGTGTTATTAGCCCTGGAAGGTGTCAAATCCCTCGTTTTGTGGGGGCGTGTAACCTCTTTGTTGTGTGGTTTTGAGCCAGTGATGTCCAACGAAAAGCCCTTTTCGGTCTGGGATGACTATTCAACGAGCGATCTCGGCTGATTGATGGCCCAGCACCGGCTTGAAAGACACGCACGCTCTTCGAAATCACAAGAAAATCCCTCGTTTTGTGGGGGCGTGTACCCTCTTTGTAGTTTGGTTTTGAGCCAGTGATGTCCAACGAAAAGCCCTTTTCGGTCTGGGATGACTATTCAACGAGCGATCTCGGCTGATTGATGGCCCAGCACCGGCTTGAAAGACACGCACGCTCTTCGAAATCACAAGAAAATCCCTCGTTTTGTGGGGGCGTGTACCCTCTTTGTAGTTTGGTTTTGAGCCAGTGATGTCCAACGAAGAGCCCTTTTCGGTCTGGGATGACTATTCAAGGGGCGATCCAGGCTGATTGATGGCCCAGCACCGGCTTGAAAGACACGCACGCTCTTCGAAATCACAAGCAAGATCTAATGCTACGGCACATTTAGCAAGGGTTTCTGAACCGCAAGAACACAAGGAATTCAAAAATGTGTATATAAATGTGATTCGAGCAATAGTAAGCAAGTTACCATCGAATATGTCGTAATTTCAGTAGTTTTTTAACCTACAACATGCAATGATGCTAGTTTAATTTGCTCAAATCAAATGTTCTGACATCTCTAGGTCACGTGTAAGTTGAAAATACGTATAGAACTGCACCGGGATTACTAGTTTATGATTTAGCCACTTACCAGAACCGATTATAGGTGACTTTTGTCGAAATCAGGTTCTGGTAAGTGCAAAAATTTTGAGCTAGACCACTTTGAATGGGTGTTTCTAAACCGCGAGAACACGGGGAAATCGAAAACGTGACTTAAATAGTGATCGGATCAATAGTTAGTATAGTTGCCAGCTAAAAAGTCGGATTTTGGGTTGATTTTTGGTGTTATTAGCCCTGGAAGGTGTCAAATCCCTCGTTTTGTGGGGGCGTGTAACCTTTTTGTTGTGTGGTTTTGAGCCAGTGATGTCCAACGAAAAGCCCTTTTCGGTCTGGGATGACTATTCAACGAGCGATCTCGGCTGATTGATGGCCCAGCACCGGCTTGAAAGACACGCACGCTCTTCGAAATCACAAGAAAATCCCTCGTTTTGTCGGAGCGTGTACCCTCTTTGTAGTTTGGTTTTGAGCCAGTGATGTCCAACGAAAGTCTTTTTCGGTCTGGGATGACTATTCAAGGGGCGATCCAGGCTGATTGGTGGCCCAGCACCGGCTTGAAAGACACGCACGCTCTTCGAAATCACAAGCAAATTCCTCGTTTTGTCGGGGCGTGTACCCTCTTTGTAGTTTGGTTTTGAGCCAGTGATGTCCAACGAAAGTCTTTTTCGGTCTGGGATGACTATTTAAGGGGCGATCCAGGCTGATTGATGGCCCAGCACCGGCTTGAAAGTCACGCACGCTCTTCGAAATCACAAGCAAGATCTAATGCTACGGCACATTTAGCAAGGGTTTCTGAACCGCAAGAACACGAGGAATTCAAAAATGTGTATATAAATGTGATTCGAGCAATAGTAAGCAAGTTACCATCGAATATGTCGTAATTTCAGTAGTTTTTTAACCTACAACATGCAATGATGCTAGTTTATTTTGCTCAAATCAAAGGTTCTGACATCTCTAGGTCACGTGTAAGTTGAAAATACGTATAGAACTGCACCGGGATTACTAGTTTATAATTTAGCCACTTACCAGAACCGATTATAGGTGACTTTTGTCGAAATCAGGTTCTGGTAAGTGCAAAAATTTTGAGCTAGACCACTTTGAATGGGTGTTTCTAAACCGCGAGAACACGGGGAAATCGAAAACGTGACTTAAATAGTGATCGGATCAATAGTTAGTATAGTTGCCAGCTAAAAAGTCGGATTTTGGGTTGATTTTTGGTGTTATTAGCCCTGGAAGGTGTAAAGATATAATGCAACGGCACATTTAGCAAGGGTTTCTGAACCGCAAGAAGAAATTTTGTCGAAATCAGGTTCTGGTAAGTGCAAAAATTTTGAGCTAGACCACTTTGAATGGGTGTTTCTAAACCGCGAGAACACGGGGAAATCGAAAACGTGACTTAAATAGTGATCGGATCAATAGTTAGTATAGTTGCCAGCTAAAAAGTCGGATTTTGGGTTGATGTTTGGTGTTATTAGCCCTGGAAGGTGTAAAGATATAATGCAACGGCACATTTAGCAAGGGTTTCTGAACCGCAAGAACACAAGGAATTCAAAAATGTGTATATAAATGTGATTCGAGCAATAGTAAGCAAGTTACCATCGAATATGTCAGAATTTCAGTAGTTTTTTAACCTACAACATGCAATGATGCTAGTTTATTTTGCTCAAATCAAATGTTTTGACATCTCTAGGTCACGTGTAAGTTAAAAATACGTATAGAACTGCACCGGGATTACTAGTTTATGATTTAGCCACTTACCAGAACCGATTATAGGTGACTTTTGTCGAAATCACGTTCTGGTAAGTGCAAAAAATGTGAGTTAGACCTTTTTGAATGGGTGTTTCTAAACCGCGAGAACACGGGGAAATCGAAAACGTGACTTAAATAGTGATCGGATCAATAGTTAGTATAGTTGCCAGCTAAAAAATCGGATTTTGGGTTGATTTTTGGTGTTATTAGCCCTGGAAGGTGTCAAATCCCTCGTTTTGTGGGGGCGTGTAACCTCTTTGTTGTGTGGTTTTGAGCCAGTGATGTCCAACGAAAAGCCCTTTTCGGTCTGGGATGACTATTCAACGAGCGATCTCGGCTGATTGATGGCCCAGCACCGGCTTGAAAGACACGCACGCTCTTCGAAATCACAAGAAAATCCCTCGTTTTGTGGGGGCGTGTACCCTCTTTGTAGTTTGGTTTTGAGCCAGTGATGTCCAACGAAAGTCTTTTTCGGTCTGGGATGACTATTTAAGGGGCGATCCAGGCTGATTGATGGCCCAGCACCGGCTTGAAAGTCACGCACGCTCTTCGAAATCACAAGCAAGATCTAATGCTACGGCACATTTAGCAAGGGTTTCTGAACCGCAAGAACACGAGGAATTCAAAAATGTGTATATAAATGTGATTCGAGCAATAGTAAGCAAGTTACCATCGAATATGTCGTAATTTCAGTAGTTTTTTAACCTACAACATGCAATGATGCTAGTTTATTTTGTTCAAATCAAAGGTTCTGACATCTCTAGGTCACGTGTAAGTTGAAAATACGTATAGAACTGCACCGGGATTACTAGTTTATAATTTAGCCACTTACCAGAACCGATTATAGGTGACTTTTGTCGAAATCAGGTTCTGGTAAGTGCAAAAATTTTGAGCTAGACCACTTTGAATGGGTGTTTCTAAACCGCGAGAACACGGGGAAATCGAAAACGTGACTTAAATAGTGATCGGATCAATAGTTAGTATAGTTGCCAGCTAAAAAGTCGGATTTTGGGTTGATTTTTGGTGTTATTAGCCCTGGAAGGTGTAAAGATATAATGCAACGGCACATTTAGCAAGGGTTTCTGAACCGCAAGAAGAAATTTTGTCGAAATCAGGTTCTGGTAAGTGCAAAAATTTTGAGCTAGACCACTTTGAATGGGTGTTTCTAAACCGCGAGAACACGGGGAAATCGAAAACGTGACTTAAATAGTGATCGGATCAATAGTTAGTATAGTTGCCAGCTAAAAAGTCGGATTTTGGGTTGATGTTTGGTGTTATTAGCCCTGGAAGGTGTAAAGATATAATGCAACGGCACATTTAGCAAGGGTTTCTGAACCGCAAGAACACAAGGAATTCAAAAATGTGTATATAAATGTGATTCGAGCAATAGTAAGCAAGTTACCATCGAATATGTCAGAATTTCAGTAGTTTTTTAACCTACAACATGCAATGATGCTAGTTTATTTTGCTCAAATCAAATGTTTTGACATCTCTAGGTCACGTGTAAGTTAAAAATACGTATAGAACTGCACCGGGATTACTAGTTTATGATTTAGCCACTTACCAGAACCGATTATAGGTGACTTTTGTCGAAATCAGGTTCTGGTAAGTGCAAAAATTTTGAGCTAGACCACTTTGATCGGGTGTTTCTAAACCGCGAGAACACGGGGAAATCGAAAACGTGACTTAAATAGTGATCGGATCAATAGTTAGTATAGTTGCCAGCTAAAAAGTCGGATTTTGGGTTGATTTTTGGTGTTATTAGCCCTGGAAGGTGTAAAGATATAATGCAACGGCACATTTAGCAAGGGCTTCTGAACCGCAAGAACACAAGGAATTCAAAAATGTGTATAAAAATGTGATTTGATCAACAGTAAGCAAGTTACCATCGAATATGTCAGAATTTCAGTAGTTTTTTAACCTACAACATGCAATGATGCTAGTTTATTTTGCTCAAATCAAATGTTTTGACATCTCTAGGTCACGTGTAAGTTGAAAATACGTATAGAACTGCACCGGGATTACTAGTTTATGATTTAGCCACTTACCAGAACCGATTATAGGTGACTTTTGTCGAAATCAGGTTCTGGTAAGTGCAAAAATTTTGAGCTAGACCACTTTGAATGGGTGTTTCTAAACCGCGAGAACACGGGGAAATCGAAAACGTGACTTAAATAGTGATCGGATCAATAGTTAGTATAGTTGCCAGCTAAAAAGTCGGATTTTGGGTTGATTTTTGGTGTTATTAGCCCTGGAAGGTGTCAAATCCCTCGTTTTGTGGGGGCGTGTAACCTTTTTGTTGTGTGGTTTTGAGCCAGTGATGTCCAACGAAAAGCCCTTTTCGGTCTGGGATGACTATTCAACGAGCGATCTCGGCTGATTGATGGCCCAGCACCGGCTTGAAAGACACGCACGCTCTTCGAAATCACAAGAAAATCCCTCGTTTTGTCGGAGCGTGTACCCTCTTTGTAGTTTGGTTTTGAGCCAGTGATGTCCAACGAAAGTCTTTTTCGGTCTGGGATGACTATTCAAGGGGCGATCCAGGCTGATTGGTGGCCCAGCACCGGCTTGAAAGACACGCACGCTCTTCGAAATCACAAGCAAATTCCTCGTTTTGTCGGGGCGTGTACCCTCTTTGTAGTTTGGTTTTGAGCCAGTGATGTCCAACGAAGAGCCCTTTTCGGTCTGGGATGACTATTCAAGGGGCGATCCAGGCTGATTGGTGGCCCAGCACCGGCTTGAAAGACACGCACGCTCTTCGAAATCACAAGCAAATCCCTCGTTTTGTGGGGGCGTGTACCCTCTTTGTAGTTTGGTTTTGAGCCAGTGATGTCCAACGAAGAGCCCTTTTCGGTCTGGGATGACTATTCAAGGGGCGATCCAGGCTGATTGGTGGCCCAGCACCGGCTTGAAAGACACGCACGCTCTTCGAAAACACAAGCAAATTCCTCGTTTTGTCGGGGCGTGTACCCTTTTTGTAGTTTGGTTTTGAGCCAGTGATGTCCAACGAAAGTCTTTTTCGGTCTGGGATGACTATTCAAGGGGCGATCCAGGCTGATTGGTGGCCCAGCACCGGCTTGAAAGACACGCACGCTCTTCGAAAACACAAGCAAATTCCTCGTTTTGTCGGGGCGTGTACCCTTTTTGTAGTTTGGTTTTGAGCCAGTGATGTCCAACGAAAGTCTTTTTCGGTCTGGGATGACTATTCAAGGGGCGATCCAGGCTGATTGGTGGCCCAGCACCGGCTTGAAAGACACGCACGCTCTTCGAAAACACAAGCAAATTCCTCGTTTTGTCGGGGCGTGTACCCTTTTTGTAGTTTGGTTTTGAGCCAGTGATGTCCAACGAAAGTCTTTTTCGGTCTGGGATGACTATTCAAGGGGCGATCCAGGCTGATTGGTGGCCCAGCACCGGCTTGAAAGACACGCACGCTCTTCGAAAACACAAGCAAATTCCTCGTTTTGTCGGGGCGTGTACCCTTTTTGTAGTTTGGTTTTGAGCCAGTGATGTCCAACGAAAGTCTTTTTCGGTCTGGGATGACTATTCAAGGGGCGATCCAGGCTGATTGGTGGCCCAGCACCGGCTTGAAAGACACGCACGCTCTTCGAAATCACAAGCAAATTCCTCGTTTTGTCGGGGCGTGTACCCTCTTTGTAGTTTGGTTTTGAGCCAGTGATGTCCAACGAAAGTCTTTTTCGGTCTGGGATGACTATTCAAGGAGCGATCTCGGCTAATTGATGGCCCAGCACCGGCTTGAAAGTCACGCACGCTCTTCGAAATCACAAGCAAGATCTAATGCTACGGCACATTTAGCAAGGGTTTCTGAACCGCAAGAACACAAGGAATTCAAAAATGTGTATAAAAATGTGATTTGAGCAACAGTAAGCAAGTTACCATCGAATATGTCAGAATTTCAGTAGTTTTTTAACCTACAACATGCAATGATGCTAGTTTATTTTGCTCAAATCAAATGTTTTGACATCTCTAGGTCACGTGTAAGTTAAAAATACGTATAAAACTGCACCGGGATTACTAGTTTATGACTTAGCCACTTACCAGAACCGATTATAGGTGACTTTTGTCGAAATCAGGTTCTGGTAAGTGCAAAAATTTTGAACTAGACCACTTTGAATGGGTGTTTCTAAACCGCGAGAACACGGGGAAATCGAAAACGTGACTTAAATAGTGATCGGATCAATAGTTAGTATAGTTGCCAGCTAAAAAGTCGGATTTTGGGTTGATTTTTGGTGTTATTAGCCCTGGAAGGTGTAAAGATATAATGCAACGGCACATTTAGCAAGGGCTTCTGAACCGCAAGAACACAAGGAATTCAAAAATGTGTATAAAAATGTGATTCGAGCAACAGTAAGCAAGTTACCATCGAATATGTCAGAATTTCAGTAGTTTTTTAACCTACAACATGCAATGATGCTAGTTTATTTTGCTCAAATCAAAGGTTCTGACATCTCTAGGTCACGTGTAAGTTGAAAATACGTATAGAACTGCACCGGGATTACTAGTTTATGATTTAGCCACTTACCAGAACCGATTATAGGTGACTTTTGTCGAAATCAGGTTCTGGTAAGTGCAAAAATTTTGAGCTAGACCACTTTGAATGGGTGTTTCTAAACCGCGAGAACACGGGGAAATCGAAAACGTGACTTAAATAGTGATCGGATCAATAGTTAGTATAGTTGCCAGCTAAAAAGTCGGATTTTGGGTTGATTTTTGGTGTTATTAGCCCTGGAAGGTGTAAAGATATAATGCAACGGCACATTTAGCAAGGGTTTCTGAACCGCAAGAAGAAATTTTGTCGAAATCAGGTTCTGGTAAGTGCAAAAATTTTGAGCTAGACCACTTTGAATGGGTGTTTCTAAACCGCGAGAACACGGGGAAATCGAAAACGTGACTTAAATAGTGATCGGATCAATAGTTAGTATAGTTGCCAGCTAAAAAGTCGGATTTTGGGTTGATGTTTGGTGTTATTAGCCCTGGAAGGTGTAAAGATATAATGCAACGGCACATTTAGCAAGGGTTTCTGAACCGCAAGAACACAAGGAATTCAAAAATGTGTATATAAATGTGATTCGAGCAATAGTAAGCAAGTTACCATCGAATATGTCAGAATTTCAGTAGTTTTTTTACCTACAACATGCAATGATGCTAGATTATTTTGCTCAAATCAAAGGTTCTGACATCTCTAGGTCACGTGTAAGTTGAAAATACGTATAGAACTGCACCGGGATTACTAGTTTATGATTTAGCCACTTACCAGAACCGATTATAGGTGACTTTTGTCGAAATCAGGTTCTGGTAAGTGCAAAAATTTTGAGCTAGACCACTTTGAATGGGTGTTTCTAAACCGCGAGAACACGGGGAAATCGAAAACGTGACTTAAATAGTGATCGGATCAATAGTTAGCATAGTTGCTAGCTAAAAAGTCGGATTTTGGGTGGATTTTTGGTGTTATTAGCCCTGGAAGGTGTAAAGATATAATGCTACGGCGCAATCAACAGGAGTTTCTAAACCGCCAGAACCCGCTGAATTCAGAAATGTGTGTATCAGTGTGATGCGAGTAAGCTTTCATCGAATGAGGGGTAATTTCAGTTGTTTTTTAACCTGGAACAAGCAATGATGCTAGTTGATTATGCCTAAATCAGGTGTTTTGACACTTCTAAGTCACGTTCAATTCATGTGTATATAAGTGTGAAAAAAATGTACAATTTTATCAAGTTTTGTAAAAAAAATTGGCGATCGTGGGCAGAATTTGAGATTTTTGACTCCCAAATCAACAAATTTGACGCCTCTAACAGTTACTTGTATCATGCTTGCTTCAAGTAACTGTCAGACGGTTTTAAAGCGTAAAGGAGCAAGCTGAAGCTAGAGTACTAAAACGAAAAACATGCCACTGTCGCACTGTCCTGCTTCTGTTACATGAAATTCAGCACCCTAAAATCGCCAGTTTAGCAGACTTTGCGCCAAACTTAACGGATTTTGAATGCCAATAATTTGCTCAACATGATAGAATGACAAAACTCTAAAATTCTGAGGAATTCAGTTTTTTATGGTTTTATTTAATTTCTGATCGAAAATTTGTACGCTTCTGTTTGAGAGAATGACTGGGTTTTGCTACTGTCACGATATTGTGGCGTGAATAAACATTACTAGACTTTTCATTACTTTATACGTTTGCACTTTTGGTGGGAATAGCGCTCTGTTTCCGCCGAAGGTATCAATTTAGCCGGCAGTTTTTGCGATCGAGCTACCGGAAATGATACGTTCTAGCACCATTTGTCCCAAAACATTGTTTGTCCCTCCCCTTTCGATGATTCAGAACCGTTTTGTTGTGTATACAAGGCTTGCATATGTAGTAAACAAACGTGATTGACCGAGTTTTTTTGTACAAAACATATTATATAAAGTGCAATCTTTCATTCAAGGTGCATCTTAGTAGTTAGTGTTCACACGACAACATTTCACAGACAGGCCGTCATTGTTTCAGAATAATAAATCATGTCCTTTCTCCTGCTTTTCTCACGTATCGTTCAACTTAACCATGCTTCCCAGAAGGCGATAACGTGATGCACGTCATCAAATCGGGCATTCATGTTAACAAAAATGCAGAAAATACAACGTTGTTTCGAATATGTGTAATAAGATTTAACACGGAAACGGGGTTACTGTCTTGAATGCCAAAGATCATCAGGACGCTTTTCATGGAAGGTTTGGATTGTTTGCATTATTTATCAGAAACATGTTCGATGGTGTCGAAATCGGGTGCTTACTTCCTGAATGAGCTACCTTACATGTTCAATTTACATCAAATACTTTACAAACAGTGCTTTATTTCGTGCAAACTTTGTGATTATTTTAATTTGAGCTACAGAAAAAGTGCACATCAGTCCTAATGTAAATACTATCGCCTACAGTATACTAATCAATTTTTTGTTTGCCTTTAACTTTTTTCCAGCAGCAGGACTGCAGAAAAGTCTAGTCAGTTGTGCATTGGAATCGGTCATCGCGATGTTATTTCATCGGCAACATCGGTGCAGATGGGATAGAACCCACTTCTATCAGTCTGGTATCGTCGACCCAACGCACCCAGAAGGAACTGCAGCACCCGGGTGGTTTGAAACCGTCGAAAAGGATGATTTGTAGCTTTCATGTCGGCTTCACGTGCACAGCTGATTCACGTGGTCGTAGCTGGCTTCTATCTGGGTGGCGATGGGATTAGATGGGAAGTATAATATCAAAAAAGCGTGTTTGTCACACGATGATGGTGTCAAAACAGTGGAATTTGACCGTCTGCCTGGAGCATGATGTCGGAAACCGATTCGACTTTGTACCGATGACAGAATAGAATTCGTACATCAAAAATGCCTACAAAAAGATTGTTTGCGAGGAACTACGACCTACAAGTCGACGATCGCCGCATGCATAGACTACATAGCACTAATACGAATGGAGGAAAAACGGAAAAGACCTAATGATGACTAGAAAAGTGGAAAAGACCACAAAATCAGTCAGCGAAGCCAATCTCACGTAGATCAGTGGTACTTTTGCAAGCATAGCCGACATCACACATCAGATACAAACTGTGTAGGGTTGTTTTGCGCACCTAGAGGCTACGTACACATACTTGTGCACATGGAAGTTGAAGTCAATAAGATCAACCACGAGTAAACTGACTAAAATTCAGGTTCAATGAGTGCTCGCTATGACTATTTAGATGACTTTTCATGGAAACCAGCGATCGCAAAAGATGAATCACGTCATTTCGGTCGTAATTTCAACAGACCGATTCTCGGTGCATCAGACACAGGTCCAATTGAGAGACTAATTTGAACGCAAATTAGTTGTGGAATTTTCTCTTGCAATTAACAGGAAGCTAAAGTATTCTAAACGTACTCAACTTTGATCGTTCTTTGGTAACAACAACGACGGATAAAGCAGAAAAAGGCAATTGGAAACCAGAAAGACTGAGCAAAGAACTAAAATACTTACTGTACTATGGTCCCAAGCAATCGTTCCTCAATGAAGAGCAAAAAACCGTTTGAAACGCAAAATCGCCCGCGATTTGCACGTTGTCCCGCAACGATTGACGATTTATAAATTCGCAGAAAATGCGTGATTGACATTTCTTTTCTACGACCATATTATTAAAAGTAAAACAAAAAGCGTAACAAAATCAATTAAGAAAATTAACAAAAAAGTCAACAAAAACCAAATTAGCGTTCGGTTCGCTTGAAAATAAGCGGCATCTCAGCGCACTTCGAAGCCTTCTTACGCTTCTTATACGTCTCGAGGTTGTTCTTCCGGTTACGGATCAGCAACGGGGCCGCAATCGCTTCTTCGGTGCAGTCAACCCGATGATCGCCATCCAATTCATAGCAGGTGACGCTACAGTAGGTCCCACCAGGGCAGCAGTAATGGGTTGCCGGCTTCAGGCAGATCTGGCAACATGTCGTTTTCTTGGCATTGTCGAGTTCAGTTTTGACAATCTTCTGGCGGTTGTCCTTGATGGCTTCGATTCCTTTCGTAACGTCGAGAACCAAGTTGCTATAAAGGAGGAAAGTGGCGTTTATTAGGGCCATAAATAAAAAGTAAAACATACTAGTCAGGCTGGACGACGCCGCATTTGGACGTGGCGTCACTGAGCTGGATTAAAGCGCGGGAGCGAAACTGAAATGAGGAGATGAGGAGAAATGGTGGTCAAATAAGATGAAAAGCTTGCTTACCCCGGAGTAGAACGTGTTGAAAGTCTCATCCTTGCTGGTTTTGAAGTCATCGTGGTAGACGAGGTAGATGAAGTACTTGAGGAGGTCGAGATTGGCGGATGATTTCTTAACAATGTTGTCATAGAGGGTCAGAAGGTCGACATCAGGATCGGGGTCGTCAGAAACCTCGAGGGTGGTGTACTTTTCGTGGAGAGCGACGAGGATGGGGTTTTGGGAAAGCTTTCTGGAATGAAGAGGGGTAATGGCTCGTCAAAAAGGGTTAAAAACTCACGGCTGGGCATGTCCCGACTTTCGGATATAGCTGGACCGAACGAAAGCCAAGGCCAAGTCACGAAGTTGCTCAGGAGTACGTCCAGCGACAAGGGGTGCAATGGCATTGTCCGGGGCTTCGGTTTTTGGCTCGGCGTCGTCTTTGAGGACGATTTCTTGACGGGGCTTGCGACGCTGGCTTCCAGCCGGGACGGCATCACTGTCTTCATCATCTTCCTTGACTTTTGTCAGATCAATCACACGCTTCTTCGATTTGGACTTCTTCGTCTTCTTGGGCCTGCTCGCGGCAATTTCCTCCTCGTAATCATAATCCTCGTCGACTTCCATCTTCTCCACGGCATTTGCAGCATTGGATCTGCCACGCCAGGTGACTTCAACATCGTTATCAGTCATGGCGCCTGAAAAATATATATAAAAACCTCAATTTTCGCCATTCACACGACTGTCAACCCAATTGCCCCCAAAAACACGCAAAACAAATTTCTTTATTTAAATACGCATCACTCATGAATCACGGACCTTAACAATATCAGAAAAGACAAGTCAGCGATTTTAAAACAAAAGAATATCCACAAGCATTCCCCGTTGGCAACGGCCATCGGAAAAGCAACATTTTTACATTTTTTTTAGATTTTTAACATTTTTCCTAGGGATAGGTGCAACACAAACCGTGGGGGCAGACGAAATTAATAATCTCCCACCTTATAATTACAAAAATCATATTAACTAAACGTTTTTGCCGGGCAATTATTAGAAAGAATCAAATCGAGACAACATTTGGGATGCCTTTGGCGGGATTTCGCGGTAGGCACGCCGGGATCGACGTCGAGAGGGCCGGGAGGGAAGATTTTGGGGGCAATGGACGTGGACATGGACATGGCGGGGATCAACAGTCGTAGTACACGCTCGAGCGTTGTTGCTGTTGCCATTGGGGATCGTCGGCGGCGGCGGCCGGGCTGAGGGAGGACACCGAGAAGGCGGAAAAGTCATCGAGGAAGGTTTCCATGCGAGAATATTTGGGTGTTTCGGGCAAGCCATGATATTGCTGGGGTGGTGTTTCGGGCGAGAAGCCCGAGTCGACGCTGGAGGGGCCCTCAAAATGCGGGGAAAGTTCGAAAAACGACGGCAGCGCCTGAAAAGAGCAAAACGCAATGAAGCTGAGTGTAAACAAACTTTCGTGGTGGGACCAAATTTGGGGGTAAAAAGTGCACTTCCAAAAGACCCATGCAAAAGTCACCAAAAACGGCCCCCTACTCACCCACTGAACACAATTTGGCACGTTTGTCGATAAAGAAGGGTCATTAGTTTCAAGGTAGGAGTCATTAGTGTTAGTAGGGGAATCGGGGACAGACCTAAAAGCTCAGTGTTAGAAGCCCCGTCTACAGTACTTGGGTGATGCCTAATTCAAAAGTGCGTAAAAGTGCGACATACTCGGCTTCGGCGATTTCCTTCAACTTTTTCATGATATTCAAGGCCTCCGTGATGGCAGCATTGGGATCCTTGACGCCGACGGTGCACAAGTCTTCGACCCAATCGAGGGAAATGTTGTCGAAGCGGTAGTCGGCCATGATGCCATAGGCGATTGCGATGGCAAACTGATCGATGGAGAGCTTCGTGCAAAGATTGGAATCGGACGCAATCTCCCTCGAGGCGACGGCAAAGTTGTCCCTGATGTTACGGTAGATGGCGTTGCGGGCGACGATTTGGTCGTAGAAGTCGTACAGGGTCGGAATGTTGAATTCCCAGTTGAGGTATTTGCTGACTTCAAGCTCGAGTTCCTGTAACATCTGTTTTGAGGTCGTACCGAGTCGTGCCGGTACGGAAAGTACGGGTGCCGGCACCCGGTACGGTCGTACTTTCCGTACCGGCACAGCCTAAAAAAACTTACCAGTCCCAAATCAGGGTTCAGCTTACTACAAAGCGTCCAAATATGGTTGATCAGCATGGGCCGAGACATCTTGAGCTTGCAGGCGATCATGAGACACGCGGCGGCAATCCCACGCACATAGTTCGTGTCGATGACGCCCACGCAGAGGTAGCGATTGAAGTAGTTGTTGGCCAGCGGCAACACGACATTGTCACACTCGATCGCCTCGCACACGGCCGACATCCAACGCGCTTCAGCGTCCCGCAATGAGATCGAGATCTCGCAACAGTTCAGCTGCTCCAGACTCACATTGTAGACGATGTCATCGTTCATGAGCTTCGCCAGAGGCAGGATGCTGCGATGGATGACGGGATCGACGCGGAGGGGCACACCGAGGGTCGTGTTCGTGTCATCGAGGACTTTGGAGATGCGTTCGGGCGAGGAACACTGAAATGACGTAATTAAAATGCACGTTTTGATGATAATTCCAATCCGATCAATAAAAAGAAAAGAGCAAACTTACAACACCATCAGGAAGAACAAACGGAGAAGCACGCCCGGAAGCGGAAGTCATGACGGAAACGGACGGACGGGAACAAAGTGCAGCCGACAAAATCCGAGACCAACCGGGAACGGACGGCCCAGTGATCCAAGCAAGCCGCAGCTCAAACGGCGGCGCACCAGCCAGCCGAATCGAACCAAGTAGTGGTTTGGCCCTGGGAGCTCGACGCGCGAAACGCCGTCGCGTTCCCAGAGGTCGCGCGACGCGCGTTTTGCATCGACTGGGCATGGATTGCGCAAATTTGCGTGCAGACTGTGTGTTTTCTTTTCTTTCTTTGATAAAAAATTTGAATAAAATTCATTAAAAAAACACAAAGCAATCAATATTTTTTGTCTGAACAGCTGCCCCACCTCTCCATACAATCGCCATAAGGAACATACGCCGTATGGACCTCAAAGGTACCATACAGGGTACCATATGGTACTTTAGCCTTAACGATACCTTATTTTGCATGATATGGAAAAATATGTTCCTTTAAGGCGAAGTTTTCCTTAAAGGAACATATTTCATGTTAATCTGTTCATATAGAGCAGAATATGTTTCGTAGATGTTTCATACTATGAAACATACGTTGTCATAAATGGTCCTTATGGCGGTTTGGGGGCTAGTCGGGGTGTGCATTGTCATTTTTTTCATACAGTACCTTTCATGATATCAGCAAGTTTATGCAAAACCAAAAGTGTCAACTTCAAAGAATTTATGCATTGTGTGTTCAAGCAGCTACAGTATCATACCGGGAAAAGGTACCAATTAGTTTCACAGGTGCCATTTTTTGTCAAAATATTGAAACTAGACATAAAGTTTGTGTTCTGTTTGACCATCAAGAAGTCCTCACAACCACCACGATCTCCAAAGCCGCCAGACCCACCCACAATCATGATGCATCTCATAAACCACATCATGGCTCAAACTCTGATTACCACGCCCCATGACTCGTTCCCATCAGCTCTCCGATTCCAGTAACAGCTCCGCCTGCCTCCTCGTCATCAGCGTCATCTTAAGGCGGGGGCGCTCCTCCCGTTCCAAACAATGTCATCAAAGTGCAATCGCCTATATAAACGGTGTCTGCAGCCTCGGTAGCCAGCACCCACTCCTCCACTTCTGCAGAAGCAGCAAAGTTCACTTGTCTGAAAGACCTTTAAAAGAATCAGCCATGTCAAAGACCTTTTTGACCGTCATTCTCGTTGTTGTCGTCGCTTTGATGGGAATTGTCAATGTTGTTGAAGCCCAGGCTGGCAGCCAGTACTACGGTAACGGCTACAACTACGGATATCAGCCAAGCAACTATCTGACTTCCTATCCACAGCAGTTTGCTTATGGTGATGGTGTCGGCGCTGACTGTGAGTTGACTTTTCATAACATTAAAGTTGAAAGCATTGACGTTTTGTTTTTAGCATGGCAACGTAGCGTCGTCCGACACATTCTCTGGCCTTAAACTTGCAATTTGACTTTTGATTTCTACAATAGCGCTGCAAATATTCCTCAAATGACGTCACTCTGTCGTCCAATCAAAATGTGCCTTCCTTATTCAATCATACAACATCCCGATATGTGATCTCGACAAACTGTTTCCTTCCGTTCGCATACTTTTTGCTTTCAAATTTCCGACTGTTAAGATCACCTGCATTTCACGTTTCTTCTGAGAAGTTGATGCATTGTGTCTGAAACAACAAACAATAAAGCCTTCATGAACCTTAAAAAAGTTTCCGGGGACGGGTGGACTGGGTTCAACTGTATCGAACATAATCAAACTCAACAAATTATGAAAAAAAGTACATAGATGCTTCAATAGCACCAAACAAACATAAAGTTAAGCGGAAGTAATACAATTTCAGATGCGATCTTGACGGTCGTAGTGTTTCACCCAGTCCAAACTCGGTATATATGCACTTCAGGTATCTCGGGGCGTGTCGATGACCTGATCGTAGTATACATCTTTCGTGCACCATAACTCAAACGCTTAATGGTTTCCATCAACTTTTTTCGATTCCAGTAGCAGCTCCGCCTGCCATCATCAGCATCATCTCATGCCAGGTGCGTTTCTTTCGTTGACGACACGTGCGCCGACTACGTTGCCACGAATCTCATATATAAACAGTGCCTGCAGCCTCGGGTAGCCAACATTCCGTGCACTTCTGCAGATTCAGCAAGGTCAAAGACGTCCGAAGGAATCAACGACCATGTCAAAGACCCTTTTCACCGTTGTGCTTGTCATTTTCGTCGCCCTCATGGGAAGTATTGACGTTGTCGAGGCCCAATCTGGCAGCCAGTATTATGGTAAAGGCCTCAACTCCGGATATCAGCCGAGCAACTATTTGTCTGCCTACCCGGGACAACTTGATAATGCTGGATTTACTGGTAGTGACAGTAAGTTTACTTAAGTTTGAAGTTACAAATTGTAAAATTGCAAACTTTCAGCATGGCATCAAGGCATCGTCTCGCATATCCTCTGGCCTTATTGAACCTTTTTACTTATTAATTTTTCTTTGTGATCTCGTCAAGTTGTTTCCTTCCGTACGCACACCTTTTGAATTACTTTCACCGATCGACTGTTAAGATCACTTACATTTCACGTTTTTTTGAAATTGACGCGTTGTGTCTAAACAACAAACAATAAAGGCTTCATGATTCTTATCGAAATTTCCGGGGACAAGTTGACTGGGTTCAATTCATCAAAAATTACATTTGATAAGGCCCGACTAAAATTTAAAAAGAAATTTCAGTTGATTGAGTTCGAAGAAAGTATAATGCTTTCAAAGGTCCTGCCGATCACAGTGCCAACCCAAAATCAGTATAACTGCACTTTAGTCAACTTTTGGGCGTGTCAATGACCCGATTGTAGTATGAATCTTATGAACTACTTGGCTCAACCACCCCATGACTCCAATCACCTTTATGATTCCTGTAGCAGCTCCGCCTGCCTAGCTTCAGCATCATCGCAGGGGCGTTCCTCCCCTTTGAAAACAACATTGAGAAAACGTGGGCCGACGACTCAATTGCCTATATAAAAGTTGCCCCAGCTTCGCTCAGCCAACATCCTCTCTACTTCAGCAGAAACAGCAGGGTTCATTTGTCTCAAAAAGACCTTCAAAGGTATCAACAGCAATGTCGAAGGTACTTTTCACCGTTATTTTTGTTGTTGTCGCTGCCTTGATGGGAATTGTCAATGTTGTTGAGGCCCAGTCACGTAGCTATTACGGTAATGGCTACAACTATGGATATCAGCCGAGCAATTATCTATCCGCTTATCCGCAACAGTTTTCTTATGGCGATGGCAGTACTCCTGGTGACAGTAAGTTGAGAAAATTTTAGAGTTTTAAGTTTTTTAATTGTTAATTTTTAGCATGGCATCAAAGCCTCGCCTCAACTCTCTGGCCTTAAACTTAAATTTTCAACAATAGCGTTAATATTAGCACTACAAATATTCCTCAAATGACGTCACTCTGACCGTCAAATCAAAATGTGCCTTCTTCATTCAATCATACAACAACTCGATATGTGATCTCGTCAAACCGTTTCCTTCCGTTCACATACTTTTTGCTTTTTTTTCACTGATCCGACTGTTAAGATCACCTGCATTTCACGTTTCTTACCCGAATTTAATGCATTGTGTTTGAAACAAACAATAAAGCCTTCACGACCTGTAGCAAAGTTTCCCTTGACGAGTTGACTGGGTCCACCAATACCGATTAAAATCTCGATCAAACTCGATAAAAAGACAAAATTTGATTGAACACGATGTATTGGAAGTAAAACATTACACAAAGCCAGGCATCGGAGGCGTGTTGCACGTACACATGCGGTTTGCGCCCCGCCTTGAAGTCCCAATTCACCCACATGGTGGTTTGAGTGTTCCTTCAACAGTACCTATATAATTACCCGTTAACCACGCTGGGAGGTTATCATTGTCTCAAACTAGGAGCCTGTGAGTGTTGTCAGAACTTTTGTGTTTCATCTATCTTCCTGTTGGACTTGACTTGATTAAAATGTCGAAGATCAGTGCAGTTTACATGCTCGTCTTCTTTTTCGCCTTGTTGGCTGTGATAAGCGTCGAGGCACAGTACTACGCGAACCAACAGCCGAGCAACTATTTGTCTGCGTATCCTCAGCAGTTTAACTATTATGGTGATGGATTTGGCGCTGATTGTGAGTTTTGGGATATCATCTTTGAACTTTGACAGTTTTGATGGTAAAAATTTCAGCCTGGCAACGCAGCGTCGTCGGCCACGTCGTCTTCCCGTAAACCTTCAACAGCCTAACCGCTCAACTCGTCAATTGCCTCTATAATCCAGCTCTTACAAGCTTTGTTTAAGTGATCTCGTCAAAACTGATACAAATTTTTAACAATTTCAACTTCAATAAACAATTCTCAACACAATTATCTTTTCACGTTATCATCATGTGTTGCGTTGTTTCGCCTTTGCAAATAAAGCCTTCATTGCCCTTTTAAACCACCAAATCGAACAAAACTTACATTGAAAAGAAACCCAAAACTGAAAAACTGATTGTGAGCAATGATCGGTTACTTACTTACCCACATATTCCATCACCCAACGAAAAAACTCCCAATTAACCTAAACCAAACCAACGACAATTTATTTCGATTTGTACCATATGTAGTTAGTGAGTGAGCCATACCCCAATAAGTTGACATACACAGAAAAAAGTCAGCCGATCTATGACAAAAACGCGCATAACAGGTTTCAAATTCAAATTTCAACTAAACTGCAGGCAACAAAATGCGTGCGACGCACCGAAAAACATTCAACCCTTGAGGCAAGCGCAAGATAAAGGTACTTTGATGCCGTGTGCCATTGGCTGTTTCAGTAGTCTGAACCAAATAAAACTGTTTTTTTCGTTCAATTTCGATCAAAGTACTGAAAAGAGCGCCATTGTTTATGTATTTGCGAAGGCGAATGAAAACGACAGCCGTGTAATAAGATCAAAAAAAAATATAGCGTCCTTGTTGCGTGCGATGCGCAAGTTTAGCGCAACAAAGAAGTTTGATGTCGAAAGTTGATCTCGTTGAACGTGGCCTTCGCGTTTTTAATTAACGTTTCCTACGCTTGCTTTTTGAAAATTGAAGGTGTGACTGCTTTTAAAAGTTGGAATTGGAATGCATTATGATCTGATGCGGTTGAGTTGAAGTGAACTTTTGGACCAATTTGAAGCAGTATGAAGTTATCAGGGGATAGTCAAATTCCAAAGTGATGCCTAATGCTTAAACTACCAAATGAAAAGATCAAAAACGCAATAGTGATGACAAATAGCAGCATGGATAAGTACATCGGTCACATTCGGGGACTTTGACCGGAGTCAAACCACCCCGCAGGCAGTCAAACCCGTCATCTACCAAAAGAAGCGAAAATGGGCGATGTAGTGGGCTCACATAGCTGATGAATGATTAGTTTCCATTGTCGCTTATTTATCACATATTGCGAAATGCGGGCGCGGTATCAAAAACACGTGCGACGCCCGGAATGCCAGGAGATCAACAACAAGTTGGACGGTGGCTACATAGACAGTTGATCTGTCAGATGCTAATTGGAGATTGACCAGCTGTTCAGATAGGCTTGATCTTTGTATTTCTCTCTTTCTTTGCAGAGAGTGCCCTTAATTCAGGGTACTGTATCGACTGTGCGTGTGTGTGTGCATGGCAAAGTTGAAAACGGAAGCGTCGTCGAGAACAGTTCACTTTTCTGTTCCCGATTCCTGCCTTGATATCGATCTGCAGATACCCTTGTTTGCTGTCAATTTGATTAAGAGTTTGCGCAAAAAGGGGAGTATCAAGCAAGCAGTCAACGGCCTCTCTTTGTTTATTATCATCGTTGTCGACCCTGAATCGCAAAAAGGGCAAGGCGGAAAGGCAGCGTCGTCCCCACGAGGGTTAATTTCATTGACGCTGAAAGGTGATGCGCATTTCAGCGTCAATGCCCGATGAAGATGAAAACGTGTTGACAGCATCGGTGAAACTTGCATTAAAACGGGAAAACAAAGAAAGGCCTGCAGGGTTCACGCGGATGACATTCTGGGACCACGAGACTCTGTTTCTCGGTTCCTTCCTACTTCTTGATGCCTAGCGACACCAATCTGAACTGTGATTCAGATTGACCGGCTTAAGCGAGTACAGATAAAGATCGCGTAGCAGAGTACAGTCAAATATCAGTTCAATGTTGCGACGATCATCAATGTATGGACGAGGTAACCTTAGTGATGTTAGTAGTGGAACTGTGGCGTTCGTTGCCATCAGACAGTCTGAACCCGACATCAAAGAAGAAAAGTGATTTCATGATACGTTGATTGATCCCATTGAACACCACTAAAAGCAAAAAGAATTTTAAACAAAACCAAGCATGACGTAATCAAATCAAAACACGCCAAGGCTAACATTCCACTCTCCTTGCGCAATCTTTCCATTTCCTGCTTTCATTCATTAAGATCGTTTTCATGCACCCAGTTTCTACCCGGTGACTTTAAATATTAGTAGATTTGGAAAAAATCCCATCCCCTACGGCGGTTTCGGGCAAAGTATATCCTCTCTTCAAGCAACTTCCGATAAACCGGATATAGCCCCTCGAAATTGGTATAAAATGGCCTCTGTGGTCATAACTAGCCAACCCTCTTGTCCATATCTACCTTTTTTCGCAATATGTTGCGACTTTTCACCGTTTCAATTATCTTCATTTTGATTCTTTTCGTCATGGCCCAACAAGACAACTACAACGCATATCCCTATTACGGATATCTGGGATCCCATCCAAACTACCTCTACTACAATGGCTACAGTGAGGGCACCGGAAAAGGACCTTCAAGTAAGTGCATTTCACCATGTAGTTACACTTTTTTTGCATTTTTGTTTTGGCGTCTTTTACGTTTGTTGATCTCTTGTTCACGCGAACTTGATCAGTCTCATTTCAAACCCTTTTTTCACAGAAATTACACTTATTTGGATTTGCACGTAGTGTATCAATAGACACATAGGCTACTTTTCAAAACAACATTTCTTATTTTTTATAAAGTTTATCAATTCAACTAATACTTGTCATCTTTTTTCAGCCTGGGAACAAAGTATCATCCAACGCCTCTACGCTGATCAGTGATTTTGTATCAATACAAACTACTCTAACGCTATCCCAGTTATTACGCAGTACAATAACAATCTTACAGTACATTTTCTTAAAGGAATCCTCAAATAAACTGTACATTACAAAAAACACAACAGGGAAACAATTGAACAAAAACATGCGAAAACTGATCAAAAACAACTTGGCATTCAGCAGTATCACTGAAAATAAAATGTATTCACTTGACTACACCTAATTAAATTACTTATCTGCAAAACAGATTTTCCGCAGACTGTCGCTGAACTGAACGTTTATAGGCTCTAAAACGGCGATGTTTTTAGAAACTGGCCGTTTTTATGTTGTTTGGACTTCAACATTCACACTTCGATGGCTTATTGAGAGTAAAATTAGACATAAACCAGATGATTTCAACAGATTACTGATGTTTTGAGACCAAGAGTTTGGTGTTTTCAAGTTGTTCAGCAGTGTTTGTAGACATTTGGAATTGGTATATAAGGCATGGGGATATTTCAGATGACAGACATTCGCGGTACTTCCAGGTTGATAGGTTAAAGAACTGTGGCGGTTTAATAAGTAAAAATCAATTTCAGTGTGTTCGAAGTCTAGAAAATGTCTTCCCTCAACGCTGTTTTGGTCGGGCTTCTTGCTGTGATCGCCTTGATGCTGCTTGTCAGCATTGATGAGGTGGCTGCTCGTCCTCAATATTACAATGATCCTTATGGAAACTTGGGCATTCATTCTAGTGAGTTTAAAGCTTGTTACAGTTCAATTTTCATCAACATTTTTTTAGCCTGGCAAGATGGAATCATCCTTCATGCCCTTGGATAAACACAATACGCTTCGCCAATAATGATTGCCACGCTTACTATCACAATGTTTTCTGTCGTATCCATTAAATAAACATTCTGCAGCAATGTGAGAGATTAGACATTGGCATTACAGTTTCGAATGCAAAGATGTTGATTAGGCTCTGCAGAAGAGAACGCGGATAGACCGGGTAGACGCTAAACATGACGCGATCAGTCTTTTTCAAGATGGTATCAGTAAAGTCGAATTTGAGTTTCAAGACGGGGTTTCCGGCAAGGAAAGCCATTTGGAGAGAAGCAGCTGAAGAATGCCTTTCACAACTATCTCGCAAAGGCGCTTGCAGCGAAGCCGGACCAGGGAAAAGTCTTTAAAGTAATCAGTCTGTCGACAGCGTCGAAACACTTCCTCAAAAACGGCTACTTTACCCGCTTCAATGAATGGCGCTTCATTCACTAAGCCCTGGCAGCGGCTACAAAACGACACAACGCAGTGGCCGGACGTCTGGAAAAGGTGCTTCCGAGAAACAACCACGCAAACATCTACATTGACCAGGCAGTCCCAGGAAGCAACTCCGACCTCCGCCCAGACATCACCGTAATCACCGAAAAGAACCGGATTGCCACGATCATCGACACTGCCATTCCCTTCAAAAGCAGCAAAGTGGCCATGGAAAAAGCACTTCGTCGAAAGAAGGAAAAGTACACTGGCATTGAAACATCTCTCAAAGAACGCGGCTTCAAAACTTTCTGTGATGCCTTCGTCATCGGATCACCAATTGTTAATAATATTTTGATAATGAAGTATACACGTTGGAATCACTTTCTGACCGAGTATATTTGAACCAAATAACTAATTTTTCTTTGCCAGTGCATGTGTTTTTCCGCGGTTTTTACATATACTTACATTCCCATTATCTTAAATTGTTCCTCTTTTAAACATTTTTTAAAAGATAAAAAATATCATATCATCATTTTACATAGGAGTCCTCAAACAAACTGTACAACATTGAGCTGTGTTACTGAAAATAAAATGCATTCACTTGATTACATCTAATAAAATTACGTATCTGCAAAACAGATTTTCCGCTGACTGTCCCTGAACTGGTCTGGACGTTTATAGACTCTAAAATGACGATATTTTTAGATACAGACCGTTTTTTTTGTTGTTTGGACATCAACATTCACACTTCGACGGCTTATTGCGAGTAAAATTAGACATAAACCAGATGATTTTAACAGATAAGTGATGTTTTTGGCAAGAGTTTGTTGTTATCAAATGGTTCATCAGTGTTTGTAGACATTTCGGATTGGTATAAAAGTCATGAGGATATTTCAGATGACAGACATTCGCGGTGCTTCCAGGTTAATAGGTTAAACAACTGTGGCGGTTTCGGCGTTTTGAAATAAGTAAAAGTCAATTTCAGTGTGTTCGAAGTCTAGAATGTCTTCCCTCAACGTTGTTTTGGTCGGGCTTCTCGCTGTGATTGCCTTGATGCTGCTTGTCAGCATCGATGAAGTCGCTGCTCGTCCTCAATACTATAGCGCGTTCAATGATCCTTATGGAAACTTGGGCATTCACTCCAGTGAGTTTAGTTTATAATATTATATTTCTGATAGACTGTTTTCAGCCTGGCAAGACGGAATTATTCTTCATGGATAAACACAACACGCTCCGCCAATGATGATTGTCACGCTTACTATCACAATGTTTTTTTTGTCGTATCCGTTGAATAAACATTCTGCAGCAACAGTTTCGATTTACTTTTTATCAAAATATCAGTTAAAGTCATTTAACATCACGTATCAGTAACCCAAGGCACACTTCAACGTTTCTGCATCGGATGACTTTGAATTTCAACGCCCATACATTGACTCAGCCGTGCATTGAGCCTCATCCGGCGTGTGCCATCAGACCCAAGCGGGATATCCCGTTCCAATTGATAAGCATTGTATGGCACACGCGGCCGTCGATCCCACATGACCATTTGCATAATTTCGAACATCATTTGATGAATGTTGAGACTGATTGGGATGAATTCGCCCGGTTGATACATCCAGTCGGTATTGGTCGCATCCAGTGCGCGGCCAAATATTTTGGTTAGGCACTGCAGAAGATAACGCGGATAATTCGGGTAGACGCTAAACATGGCACGATCGGTCTTCTTCAAGACGGTATCAGTGAAGTCGAATCTGAAGTCAAAGACGGGGTTTCTGGCGAGGAAATCTGTCGGGAGGTCGTTGGTTTTCAGAGATGGAGGGTTGGGGTGCTGAAAAAGGGGTACTAAAAGAGAATTCGTTGAAAATAAGCAAACGTACGTTAATAAAGGTCTCCGGCAACTGATAGATTTCCAAGTTCTTCATCACGACGGCAAGTTCGATCGACTTGTCAGGTATGTCGTTCTGCAAAATGCTTTCTTCAAAGATTGTGTCGATGTGGTAGACACTGCAACATTTGTTGATGAAGTCCCGATCGACCCGGCGAATGGCATCGACAATTCCGGCACAGAAACGATTTGGGGGCTCGGTGATAGTGTTTGCGAACTGAAACAGTCACTTTAACATCCATAAGTCAAATTCAGCCAACTCACCATTCTGACTTCTTTGACACTCGGCTCAAATTGAACGAAACCAGCAACATACATCGGCATGATCATTTCCAAATACGCCAAACCCAACCCTTCACAAGTACGGTATGGCATTATTTTCTTAGTAAATGGGTCCGGTTCGTCTTCGTCCTCCAACTTGTTGATGTCGTAATCTTTATCGGGCATCATCAAGACTGAACTTTTATCAAAATCGCCAAGACGAATTCGGCCTTCTGGGGATGCGTAAATCGTGTTCAGATTGACGTCGACGTATTTGATTCGGCAATCTCGCAGGAACTTTAAACCCTTGGCTACTTCTTTGATGACATAGATTGGGATGCCAGATTCGTACAAAATGTTATTCTGCCGTGGAAACATTCTCTGGATCTCATTTCGGATAACCCTCATTGGCGTATGAGGCTGATAGAAGACCTTGTATCGAAACAAGCTGAAATCTGAAGTGCACAAGACCGACGGCAAGATGTTTTCGTGCTTCAGGAAGTGGGAAATGTACAAATCCAGGGCTAAGTTAGTCAATTTAACTCTTGATTGCCCCTTGGCTTTTTTCTGCTTGTCGTTAACGCTGAAGGCGACATCTCCGAGAACGACCTCTTTCATCAACAGATTCATCTGGATCCAGTCGTCGGTGTCATTTTCGAGTTGGACATGGTGGTAGTAAATGTTCTTATCAGGGGTATATCGGATCATTTTCTTCTTCAAATCAGTAAACTCTTTCGGAAGTCGTTGTGCGACCTCCGTTTTTTGAAGACAAATGATGTTATCGAGAAAGCCGTAGACGTTGTTGAAGATGGCGGTTCGGTCGGATGGTGAGAACTGCAAATTTGGCTATTTTACTAAATGGGGGTCCAGATAAAACTTACATCTCGACTAAGTCTACCAGCACGTCTGTTGTAGTAAATTTCAATTCGTGGTTTCAGACGAGGTTGGAATCTAGTTTTTAGCGGAGCAGATTCTAGTGGCTGGTTAACTTCTGCCTGGTTAAATTCGTCCTGGTCAACTGCTGCCTGGTCTAGAAGCACGGCTATCGAGAAACCATTCATAAAGTTTGGAAGTACGTTTTCTTTATTGCCACCCATTAGGTCAGGTCAGTTGGTTAGTTTGGGGTCAGTGGGTGCCAGTTTGATCAATGGCAAGTGATTCAAAGTATTCGGATCCGAATTACAGTTTATGTAAATTCCTATGGACACTACTACATTTTTTGTTTTTAAGTTTGTTAACTTTCATGTTTCAAAACCTTTATTTTAACGTATCAGTAATCAAACCAAACACCTCTAAATGCCAGGATTCTTTAAAACCGTATGAGGCAGCGTCTCCGAGACGAACCAATGCTCCTTAATATTGACAGACTTGCACTTTTGAAGACGGGCCACAATGTAATAGACACGATTCTTAGCTTGGCCAACAGCAATTTCCTTGCTTGCCGAAAAATGCCCTGATTTGACACTCTTCTTGGTATTTGAACGAAACTGGTCTTCAACCCTGGCAATGAGGTCGAACATGGTGGCACTCAGCGGAAGAATGTCGTTCGGATGCACGAACGGCTTGTCGTAATCGTCTGTACAACAGTGGCACAAGTCAAACAAGGTTTGGAACAGCCGGTGAGGATGCTCGACTTCATGGAGGAAATTCTCGGTGAACCGTCTGAAGGAGGTTGTTTCGGTGAATTCAATGACGAACTCGACCATGGGATTCTCGGCGAGGAAGGATTCGTCGTTCAGGGGCAGAGGGGGAGGGATTTTTTTCTAAAACTTGTAGTTTTAAAATAATAAGATAGTTGAATGACATACCCCAACAATAACCTCATTCGGAAGGTTAGCTTTTATCGACTTTAACAGTTTGACAATATCGGCGGATGCATCGTGTCGACAGAAGAACCGTTTCATCTTCAAAGCCTCTTCAATCGCCGTGTTTTCGTCATAGAACTTCAGAACAAAGTCGATTTCTTGTTCATTTAAGAAAATGACAGCAGTGGCATCATTTAACTTTTTGTCCCAATATTGTTTTATGATTTGTGCGTGCGCAAATGCCTGAAATCTTACCCTAAGGTTCAATTTCGGCAAACCAAACTGACTTCTTCATGGCTCGGCAAGTAATGACGCCGATAAAAGTTTTCATTGTAATGCTTCGGGAAGGACAACTCCATAAACAACGTAGCCAACGCTTTACAGTTAAATTTCTGCTCATCTTCTTCCGGCGTCTCATCATCATAGCGAACACGCACCGTGCAATGCCGTTCGAAATTGCCTAGTCGGATCTTGCCTTTGGGCGAAACGTAAATCTGATCTGTTCGGATGTGTCCCACCGTGATTCGTCGTTCATGCAAGAATTGTACCCCTTCAGCGACCTGACGCATGACGAATCTCGGAATTCTCGTGCCATGGAAAACTTGTTCCTTCTCCGGGAATTTATACATAAGACTGCCAATAATTTGGAACATTGTCGTATGCACTGGGAAGAAGACTTGATAACTTCCAGAGGCCAGCTCCGTGTTCACATAGAGCGCCGATAGAATGTTCTTATGCTTGAGGAATTTGCTAATACACAAGTCAAGCACGAGTGCCGCGTCAATTTGGCGGACTTTATCTTCAGAATCCTGATATTTGGCCATAATGTCTGACATGAACACTTCCTTGAGGGTGCAATTCATCCGCAACTTATCGTCTTCGTCATAGATTTCTGTCTCCAAGACAAGAATATCGTCACGGGACGGGAGCGGGGAGAGAATGCGTTTTCTGTAGAATTTCAAGTTCTTGGGAAAATATGTGGGGGGATCAAATTTTTGATAATATTTGGCACATTCGACGAGATCTTTGGCACAGCGGCCGTTTTTGAGGCGGTGGATTATAGGTACCTGAAAAGTTTGCGGCTTGTTTTGAGTTTATAAGTTGAATTTGTTACCTTTGGATAGTCGAACTTCGGCATTTTTGGGTAATGCTTTTCATTTTGCTTCAGCTTAAAGACAGTATCCGCTTGATCGGGCAGTGTTGGGAGCTCGGGCTTCGGTGGCTCTGGTATTGGTTCATCGTCTTCGGTAGGAGATAGCGAGTGCTCCGACTCGGATTCTGGTGATGGGGATAGATGCAGTTTTGGTCGCCGGGAGTCAGCTTCGGTCATGTTGGGTTAGTTGGGGTCAGATGTTAGTACGGTAGTTCGGGAATGGGTCCCGTTTTTATTAGTTGTGATTACTTTGAGGGTTCTGATGGATCTTTGAAGATTGCTTACGCAAATTTTTGCGAAAAATTAACAACTGATACTTTTTAGATCTAATTTTCCATGTACAATAACACATAATATAACCAATCTTTTATTGCCACCACCAAAACCACCCAAACTCAAATCTTAATCCACTTAGGAGGACTCTTTGGCCAGGGTTCTGCGACTTGACACCCCTCCATCCCATAGATACGTGCTTGGATCTTCAGCATGCGCCTGCTGTCATGACCCATGCGAATCGTGTCTTCGACCTTGAGAAACCTCAATCCACACGGAGGACGACCGCTTGCTTGATAGTCACAATAGACTTGATCAAGTTCTTTCACCAGTTTTTTCATCGTGTCGTGAATAGTGAGGACATCAGACGGGCCAAAGTTGTACTTGCTATGAATTTGCACACTGCGTGCCGTATCGATGACGTCGTCATATAGGGCCACCATCCAGTGACGTGTATCATAGGCAGGAAGCCAGAATTTGAACTTCCAATACGTTAGGATGCCCTCGTGAGTGAGGTCCAACAAAAATTCAATTTCGGGAAGGTTGGTTTCGAATAAGGTTTTCTTTGGCGCAGGCTCGATGGGGATGGATGTGATGAAGTGCTAAAAGTAAGTTTTAAAAGTCTGAAAAAGCTTATGATCAATGCTTACCCCTATTGAAACTTGACTTTTAAGCGGAATCTCCAAAGCCCGAATAACTCGCGCAAGCGAATCTCGCCACGATGCCGGCGTGTTTCTGAGGTATGCGTGATACAGAAGGTCATTAGGCAAGGTGTTACGGTTGAAACAAGTCAACAGGAACTCAATTTGGTTCGCTTTCAGCGGAAGACGCTCGAAACAAATCAATTTTTTTGAGTTTTTCTTGAGTCGGCGATCAAAAGCGTTCACAAGGCCTTCAATCTGCAACTTTTCAATTTAGTTTCAAAGTTCGATCAATCAATTTGAGCGACTTACATTAGCACTAAGCGTACTAGGATTATCAAAAACCTCCTGTGGCAGCATCGAGTCAATATAGCCCGGAATGGTCAACTTTGTGTAAAGAATCCCCAGATTATAAATATCCAAGTATTCTGCCTCCGGACGCATATGTGGAAAGGGTTCGACAGGGTCTTCGTACCCGGTAGGATAATTATAACGCAGACAACGTTCGAAATCGCCGAGTCGGACCATGCCATTACTGTTAACGTAAATAGTGTTCGCGGAGATCTTGTTGTGCGACAGTTTGTGTTTAAATAAAAACGCTAAAGCTTTGACAACTTCATGGACGATAAACTGCGGAATCTCGGCGCCATCGAAGAAGCTTTGTCGATTCGGGAATTGTCTGATTATTTCATCCATGACTTTTCGGAGGGGAACATGTGGCGCAAAGGCGATCTGATATCGGCCGAGATGCGTTTCAGTGTAGACTTTCAGAGGGCTCAGAATGTTCTCGTGACGAAGGTTATGCAGGATGTACAACTCGAGGGTCAGTGCCGACAACACCTTGCGAACACTGTATTCGTTATTTCGAAGTGGTCTGTCCTCAGTTTGCTGTGTAGCGATGATGTGAGACACGAAAACCTCCTTCAACATGACGTTTGTCTGAGATCTTCCGAGACCGTATTGCACGCCGAGACTGTGGACAATGTTGTAGGCTTCATCGGGATAAAAGGGGGTCTTGATGTAGCTGGCTTGGGATCTGGGGAATGTGGGCGGAGTTTCGGAGGATGAGAGTAGTGCGGCGGATGTCAGGAAGTCTTGCGTATGTGTGTTGTTTTCTTCTCGAATTCTCAATGACATCTAGAAAAATGAGATCATAACGATCAAAGATAAAAGCGACAAACCTCCATGTCAGTATAAATCGGCTGCCGCAAATAATCATCAAGAAATCTTTCCGACAGTTGGGAGCTAAAGTTGGTAAATCGGATGCTTGGAACCTCTTTTTGCTCTGGAATTGAGTCCATCGTTGCTCTTCCCTTCGGTCTATATCCAAAAGGGGGTCGACGCGGCATTTTGGGGGGTCAGTTAATCAGTCGGTCAATCAGTTCGGTGTCAGTTTGTTGGGAAATGCCAAAAAGTGAATTCTGGCAAGTTTCGATTGTTAAGAATCTGAGAACATGCTAATTTTTTTTCACTGAAACCCGTTTTACATGCACTGTTATGTTTATCACTCTTTTTTATTGACTTTTCAATAGCAATAATGAACTTCAACACACAATATAATCTGCCATTTATTGTCACCATCAAAACCTCCTAAATTTTAACAACAACTGTACACTTATTCTTCTGTGCCTTTTCAACTCGCTTCCCGTCTATCTTGATCAGAGTTCCTGAGATACGCATTTTTCGCCAGCCATTATAGCCGACGCGAAGACAATGCCGTTTTTCCATGTGAGGAATGGCAGCCCCCGGATTGCGTTCTACCCAATCACAGTATTTTTCGTTAAGTTCCTTCACCACTTCTTCCATCACCACATGGATAGCGAGGACATCTGGTGGCTCATAATTGAATTTGCTGCGGATAGGTACTTTGCGTAACGTGTCGATGACATGTTCATACAGAGCTGCCATCCAGTAACGTGTATCATAGGCAGGGAGTACAAAGTTTATGAAGAAGTAGCTGAGGCCTCCTTCATGTTCGACAGACAAGTCAAATCCAATCTCGGGATTGCCGAGTTCGAAAACGGTTTTCTTTGGTGGGGGCGGCAGGGGTGCGATGTTGGGCTGAAAGTGGACTTCATAGGTTGAAAAAAGTTGGTTTGTAATGCATACCCCAGTCAAAACACGATCTTGAAGTTGAATTTCCAAAACTCGAAGAGTGCCTTTCAACATGTCACGCCACCATACCGGCACTTCAGCTATATACGGGTGGTCCAAGATTTCTGCTGGTGAAGAATCCTCTTGGAAACAAGCCAACAGAAACTGAACTTGGTTCGCGTCCAACGGAGTAGGTGCGGCGGGGTTTTCTTGGAGTCGATGATCAAAGGTGTTCACAAGGTCTTCAATCTGTAACTTCCAAATTAACTTAAAACAAGTTATTTTAAGCTACTTACATATTCACAAAGCTCGTAAGCAAAATTAAAACGGCGAACACTCGGCCACATTGTTTTAATATACCCCGAAATTAACAACTTCGTGTAGAGCGCAGCCAGATTATGGATATCCTTTACCGGTCTGTCGAAGTAAACGGAGTATGGGATCAATTTTTTCTCCGCGCCTGGCTTCGGGATATTACGCGTGGCATTTTCAAAATCGCCGAGTCGGACCATTCCATTACTGTTAACGTAGATCGTGTCCTCATTGACTTTGTTATGCGATACTTTGTGGAGGCCAAGGAACTCCAAAGCGAGAGCCACTTCATGGAAAATGAATCTTGGAACATCATCGGTATCAAAGTAGGAATTACGATCCGGGAACTGAGCCATTATTTCATCCATGACTTTTCGGAGAGGGACATGCGGTGTGAAGGCGATTTGATAACGGCCGAGACTCGGTTCGGTGTAGACTTTCAGAGGGGTTAGAATATTCTCATGGCGCAGGTTGTGCAGAATGTACAGCTCAATAGTCAGTGATTTCAATAAATCCCTTATCCAGCCCTTGTTGATTCCTTTATTTTCATGGGATTGCTTGCTGAAGATCATTTCAGACACGAAAACTTCCTTCAACATAACGTTTGTCTGAGATCTGCCAAAACCGTATTGCACACCAAGACTGCGAATGACGTCTTTGGCTTCTTCCGGGTAAAATGGGGTTTTGATGTAGCTGATGTGAGATCTGGGGAATATATCCGAGACTCCTGGCGTCGAGAGTAATGCAGCGGATTCCAACAAATCTTGCGTAGGCTTGAGATTTTCTTCTCGAAATTCAAAGGTTGTCTAGAATCTTGACATCATAACGGTCAAAGTTGAAATGAACTGACCTTCATGTCAGTGTAAAGTGGCTGCCGCATGTAATTCTCTAGAAATTTAAGTGACATTTCAGAGCTAAAGTTTCTAAATCGAATGTTTGGCAACTCTTTTTCCTCATAAATAGTGTGCATCACTTTCTTTCCTTTTGGCTTGTATCCACGAGGCGGACGAGCTCTATCACCACGAGGAGGTCGAGGCGTCGACATTTTGAGGGGTCAGTTAATCAGTCGGTCAATCAGGTCAGTAATCAGTTCATCGGCAGATGCCGGAAAATGAAAATGAATCCAACTGATAAGTTTCGACTGATAAGAACCTGAGAAAATGGTAATTTTTGCCATTGAAAACTGTTTTACATGCATTGTAATGCCAATCGAGGTATCAAATGCCAGCTTTGCACAATTGCTATTGTCAGTCTACTTCTCACAAATACAACTCCAAATCTCGGAAAACGTAAATTTGTTTCAACTTGTTTCTGATCCACTTTTCCTTTCAACAGACCCCGACAAAAAGACGTGCAATTTCCTTTACAGATGCATAAATTGCGCCTCAAATCGCAGTCATTTGTGTCAAATGTGCACTGGTTCTCATTGCAACTCATTGCAAATCCAGGAAAAACATTATAAAAAAGACGGATGTGATCAAAGCCATAAAATCCAGGACAAGGACCTCCCGCTGGGCGCGCCGACTGTACTTAAGTGACAGCGCTTAACGCCACTTTACAGTTTTTCAACGTTTCAACGATGAAGGAAACGGTCGCAGTCACCGGCGTGTCGGTTATTGGCATCGGTATTTTGGTTTTTTGTTTCGCCAATGGAATTGCTATTATCTCGGAGATTCAGTCGATTGGGGATGAGTTTGATAGTGAGATGAGTGAATTTCGGGTAAGTTTTGATTTTTTTTAACTTTCATTAAATTTTAGTGCAATTTTGAAGTAATGAAAAACTGCTTCAGATAATTTCGAAAGAAATCGCATCAGAACTGCGCGAAGTCACCAAACCTCTGCAAGAAAAGCTCACCGAAGCTCGTAACAAGCGTCAGGGGTACTATGAACAGTTCACGTCGTCTTATTACCCTCCGGCATTCCCCTCATTCGCGGTGGAAGAGCCCAAACCCCCGTCTATCATGCCTCCGCCGGAACCTGCGTGTCAGTGCACGCCACCTGCTGTGAATAACTGCCCGAGGGGGCCTCCTGGTCAGAAGGGAAGCAAGGGCTTGAGAGGGCTTCCGGGGCTTGATGGGCCGGCTGGACTGCCGGGAGGATCGGCAGAGGATGTGGAGACGATTGTTCAGGACTTTGGAACTGTAGGTTGACATTTTGTGATGCATTTTAGAAAGGGAGTTTACAGTGCATGAGCTGCCCCGCCGGCGAACCAGGCCCAATTGGAGCACGTGGTCGAACTGGCGTCAGAGGAATGCGTGGACAACGTGGTCTCAACGGGATGCCGGGTCGAGATGGGCCACCTGGAGCAAGTGGTGAATACGGTTCTCCTGGTTCTGAGGGACCGACAGGCCCAGTTGGTAACAAAGGCCGTCCCGGACGGAATGCAACAGCTATTAAAGGTGTCAAAGGGCCTAAAGGCGCGACCGGAGCCGCTGGCATCGCCGGAATTCCAGGCAATAAGGGCGTTGACGGCATTAACGGCGAGCCTGGGCTCTCTGGTCTTCGAGGATCAGCTGGAATCAACGGCCGAGCTGGCATTGATGGTCCTGCTGGCCCAGTTGGAGCTGTTGGTAAAATCGGACCCGACGCAATGGTAATCATTTCACATTTTACAGCCAAAACTTCAAAACCCATTTCAGTATTGTCCCTGTCCTCCCCGTTCCCGCGATCTCGGCGTCAACTCAAACCCTCAAAGCTATTCAGGCTAACTTTTATTCAACAAAAGAACAATATAATCTATTTACACTTTATCAACTTTGGCAATAAAATTAAAGCAACCATAACATTGCAACTTCAACTATACAATCAAACTTTTCACGACTATATAAAACCCGTAATTCAAAACCTAACAAAAGCCAAAACCATTGCAACTTGCAAGCCAAACATAATGTAAGTGAACACAGTGAACATGTTAGTAATTTCACGCCCAACTGGCGCTATCTCTCTGGTAGTACGGTGCGTGCAAAAACGAAGCTCTGTGAGGTCGATGCAGTTCGAGATTGGCAGACATGACGACAAAAGTGGATTCATGTGGCGGATACTTGGCAACTTCGACCACCAATCCGTGCGGGTGTTGGCCCAGGCAACCCAGAATCGTCGCAATCAACTAAAAAAGAGTGAAAATACGTGGGTGTCGTTAGTAAAATGAGGGTGTTATGTGTCAGTGGGTGAATGCAACTACTTATATCTGATGAACTAAAATGGCATGGAACTTAGGAATGTGTAAAATTGGCAAATTTCAAAAAAGCATATGTGCATAAATCCCTGATACACAATTTCACTTTCAATTTCAATGTAAAATTAAACTTTAAAGAAAACTAGGCCGCAAAGCGAGGGCAGTGACCTGACGCGTCGCATAAGGCAACGCCGAAAGGTAACATGTACTCGTAGGCGTCTGACTAGAAGACCTTTCCCGCATCGAGGAACATCCGGGAAGGCTCTTTTTCAGGTTACTGACTGGTGGGTGGCGTTTGCGGCAACAACAAACCTTGAAAAAGACGTTTCGGTATTTCGTGCCGAAAGTTAGGTAGATAATTATCGTAGTTGCACCATTCACATTTACAAGCAGTGTAGAAACTTCGACAAGCATGGTAAAATTTGGAGAGTGAGCATCGCCAACCAACTCAATAATGTTATTGAAGAAAGCCAGCATGTTAAACAGCAGAAAACCAGTCACCATTGCCACCAGCATTATGGTAATACCGTGTTCTTTTCTTTCTAAAAAGAAATAAATAACAACTTTCATGGAAATTGTTTCATTTCATTCTTTGGTCGTGGGAACGATAAATATTTAAGGGGGAACAATTGAACGTTCCACGAACCAGTTATCAACCCACTTTGGCATTAGGCATTCTTTATTTAAAAGTTTAAAAGAATTTCCAATTTGTGATGTCACAAGTCATTTCGGACAAAAGTCTTTCTTTGATAACCCGAAAAGTGTCCTTTACCCCGCAATCCGGGTCTCACAAGTTGCCTTCGCCCATTGGCAGCTGTTTATAAGCTTCACGTACCCCAGTTCTAAAAAAAGCGCAAACTGCCTGACTGGCCTTTTGACTTTCGGTATACCGCAATCGGAAATTCTTGCACACCCAGAACAAGTGCCAAAGTGCCACGTAGTCAGTCCATGGAATTCCGGGCAATTGGAACTTATTTGAATTGTGAATTGGCAAAACCCCATAGCATAACGCTAAGTTTTTTTCAATGGAGCGATAATGCATATTGAAAAAAATTCATTCAAAACTTTAAAAAGTTTCAAAAAGAGTGGGTTTATGGAAGTTTTATCACTCTCAAAAAAGGTCTTCAAAACATACCATTCAAGTCCTGTTTACTCAATTTGCGCGAGATGAGGGACATTCGCGTTGTTGAAGTGTTTCCAAGACTTCCTCGAGGCATGGTCACACTGGATTCCTTCGGGTACGATGAGGCTATGCACTCGGAACCGGTGGCTTGGGTCATGCGGCGGCGGATTCTGGAAACGATAAAAATAGAAAAATTTGTTTTAAATTTAAATTAAAAAGTACTACCTGTTGGAAGTCTTTAACGTCGACACAATTTTACAATTGACATAAGTCAAAATTGCGAATGGCGTTAAAAACATAACGGCAGTATAGCAAGCATTACGGTAGATAAGTGTGTATAATCGTTCACCAAACACATTTGTCGCGGCAATCATTAATGATTTTGTTTGGAACTCGGCAAGGCATTCGACTGTCGTAATTTCGAACCATCGAGGAATGTTAAACGCAAAAGCGAAGATGATTGCGGCGGCGATGATGCCACGGACTGAGCTTTTGCTGCTGATTCGGCGGATCTGAACAACTTATTTTCATTATACTGTCCAGTTGTTGGTAAAAACCCACCAAAAACGGATGACAAACACCAAGATACCGATGAACCGATACCAAAATCGTCAAATAGACACTTGTCGTATGAGAACTATGCATCAATGGATACAAATTTTGTAACAACTGCTGAGACAGTTTGTTCATGTACACATCCTGGAGCTGGTGTTCGGCTATTGCGGGAAATGAGAATACAAAGAAGGAGAATGTCAGCACACAGAGATCACTGATAGCCAGACAGAGCAGGAACCAATTAACCAATTGATGACGCATCTGGAAAAGGTTTGATTAATATCTGTCTGGAAATCGGAGTTTTTTGATATTGCATGTTTAATCTGTTAGATAGAAGTTTGTTACTGTTTAACTTTTACACTACACTTTTGATAAATAAGTTATGAAGTTGCAAAATTGGTTTTTATACTTTTAATAAAAGTCCTTTTTGGAACAATTTGAACTATATAAAACATCTTAGAAGCAAAAAGTGAAGAAGAAACACAGTGTCGACAAAAGAACCCACCTGTTTATGTGTAAAAACATAAATATTACAAATATTCCCACAAATACCAAAGAAATATGTCGCCGGCATCACATAGAGCCGAAAAACAACCTGTGTCGCTGTGAATCCATCATTCTGATTTGCATTGTATGAGCAATTGGGAAAGCCATCGGCTTCTGTCATCGACGCCATTTTGTTGTGGCTACCTACGATTTTCAGATAACAGACATGTCGAAAGCTAAGTGCGAAGGCGGGTTTCACGGTTTCACGCAGGTGCAATTTCGCGCAGCGCAACTTTGAAATAACACGCTTTTCCTTCTGAAAACAGGTCACCTCAAAATAACTAAGACACCGTTAATATGATTTGTGTGAATAAGCTCGAAAATAGTTACACCCGAATGTCACACGGAAGTTTTTTCTACTTTCTGTGAATGTACGCACGAATACACGGTGCCGCGGCTCAGCGAAAGGGACAGGGATATGCGCTTATAAGCTGATTTGACAAATCCGAGAATCATGTTCAGCGGGTGTACGTACTGTGATGGGATGGGATGGGCAACATGGTTGTGTCGTGTCTTTTTTTAGGTATGGGTTGGGTTCAGCAGCACCTAGAGTTCATTTGTGTTTCACGCCGCTGCCTATGTGGTCCTCGGGCCTTGTTGGAGAGGACAAAACCCGTCTCCACCCCCCAAATGTCGCCAATGATAATTCAATTTCGGGAGCGCGACCAGCTGCGACCCTTGCCCCTGAAGGCGGTCAGGGGCAACACCCAACCACCACCTCGATGCTCAGAAGACGCATATGCCAAAGGAGGGCAAGCAAAAAGATGCTCCATTTATCTCCATTTGGCGAACTTGGTGTGAGGCATAAAACTAAGACTAACTGCGTTTGGTCGCATAATATGCCGTTTTGACGGGGTAAAGTTGGCCGAGAGGGGATTCCGGGAAGGAAATGATACGAGTCCAGGGACTAATCAGACCGGAATGGGATGAGTTTCGGTTACACGGAAGGAGGGTCGGAGTTGAGACCAGATAACGTCAAAATATGCATTTTTGACAAACTTAAACCAAAATTAAATGTAAAAATTTAACAAGATTCTGTTACGATCGTTGAAAACCACAAATAAAGCCTTTGAAAAACAATCAAAACCAAATGCAACAACAATTTTGCAACTCCAGCATTTCCAAAACTATCTCTTGTGAAAAATAAACGCAATCAGCCGCAAATCCTAAAACGAAAAGTGATTCGGCTTCAAGTCTGGAGACAAAAGTGAGCAAAAGGGGTGTCCCATTTTCACAGCCGAATGCCCAGTGCCCCAAAGCGGAATGGATCCGCCAAATGCCAAGGCAAACTTAAGGAAAATCGAAATAGTTTACATTTAACAGGTGACCTTGAATGTTGTTGCAAGCAAAGTGTCGCGTGGGTTCAACCCTCTTTCGTTAAACATGCTAAAAATAAGGGCATTTCTTGCTAGATGGGGCTTAGCTTGCATTATATAAGTAAAGTTAGACCAAAAATCTGACCGGTGCCGTTCATTGAAAGCTAATCCGATAAATTGATAATAGAAGTAAGCTTATAAGGTGATCATCTATGTCATCCTGACATATGTAGCAAAAAGTATAGCCATTGTGAGCTCATAGACTGTCTACATCCCATAAAAGGTGTCCACAGATCCCGGAAAATCCCTATTACGAAGGTGGTCACCCCCAAAGTTCTTCCTGTATACCACATCATTGTCCGTCCAAAAAAGCCTTCCTCGTCGAAAACTGATACCTCAGCCACGCGGAGTCTATCAAAAATCCCGTTTTAGACCCACCCCTGCAAAAGGGATAAGCTAAAACCCCCTCTCCGAAACAACATATTGTGTCATTTGAACCCAGCTGTCGGTCAAAAAACCGTCAGGACGTGTTTGCTTGCTTATTTGACAAATTCCAAGGCGCCATGCAAAACACATATGAAACAAAAAGACATTGAAAGCAATTCTTTGCTGTTCCTTAAAAATGGGGTGTATTACAGCCCTCAAGGACCAACCACACGATTGGAAAATTGTTTTTCACGCCAGCAACCCCCGCGATGTATGAAGATAATAAAAACATACATGTTTAAGAGCAGCTTTATGACCTTCTAACATTTATAGGGAAAGGCAACTGTTCGAAAACTGTTTCCAACCATTGTGAAATAGAATGTATTTATACATAAAAACACATTTTGGGGTAAGTCATATTTGGTTTCTGATTTCGAAAAGTATAAAAACCAAAGAAAAGTAGAGAACACTTCAAAAGTTAATTCCAATTCGACTTGGTTGGCTTTATATATCAGCTGAGGAACCAAATGCGCGAAAGATGAACGTCCTTTGAAAAGAAGGCGTCATAATTAGCTTGGCATCATTGCAATTACGTCTGGGGAGGATACTATTTGTTAATAAACAGCAAAAATTGATGCAAAGATAAGGTTAATGTCCGATGTATGGTGTTAATTAGGGTGTTCAAAAGGAAGAAACTAATTTACTGTAGTCCTTTGAAGTCATTGGAGTTATCTCAGTCGAATAAAGAAAGGAAAAACAAGCACGTCAACAGTTTGCAATTATGAAAGTGCGTCTTTTACGAGGGTGAAAACAGGAGTTCAAATACCTATGGCAATTAAATTTATGTTATTTCAAGCTATAAAAACTAAAAATAGCTTCTAGACGTTCGTCACTGGCGGTCGTAAAAACAACAGTAAATCACAAAAATAAACAAGTAACTAAATCGTAAACCACTTCACGCCATGCCAGGCTTAAATGGTCAGACATTTCGACGAAAGAGTTCACCGACAAACTTGCTAATGTAAAGTTTTACGTTCGGAGAAAACGTGCAATTATGCAGGGCGTCTGTGGTGAAAAAGTTGGCCATCTTGGAATCTGGAGATGCACTCGAAGTTGGCCTACGCAGAAATTCAACTTTGGCCTGCCCCTCGACGGATGTGATTGAAATTGAAAATTGGAATTATCATACTTAAGAGCCTGGCTTCCCCGGGGCTACATCGGACATTTGGGGCGTTTACCGGGAAGACAATGGCGACAAAAGTCGAAAAAAAGGCTCGGAAAGTTTTTTGATTGTTTCTAGGAAACGGGCAATAATGTAAAAATACAAACGTCCTGGACAGCATGGACATAGCATGCCGGTCGGTGACTTGTGAACTTTGAAAGAGCACTCGGGTTTTGTTTATGCTAACATTTGGGAGTTTGAAAATAAGAAGGGCTAAAATTGTTTTTGACACGCTTCAAGACAGGATGTTTCAAAAATAAACTGTTTACATCAAACAAAACTAAAGTCAAGTAAGCCAAACTTGAATGAAAACCCAAAAACAAACTTTTCAAAAACAGGAAATTAGCGAGTGACAGTAATCCGAGAAACTGCATCTAGTTTGAATCGACTTTAAGTCAACCAAAATGCCATACCCATTAAAACCAAACACATATCACGTAGGACACTTCTAAAATATCAGCCGGCCTGACCAAATGCCTCTCTCGAAAAAACAGAGAATCATATTTCGCTCACGGTTTCACATAATTTATGATATGCATACATACGCATCGTAAAATTTAAAAGCTTACAGATTACCGTTCGTGGTTCGCGTTTTTTGTTGGTTTAGAAGAACTTGGATTACTTATACCCATCATAAATGTATGAATGTGAACGAGTTTTGGGCTTCGAATAAGTAGCGTAAAGAATGGCATGTCAGAAGCTGGAACCGGCTGCAGAGTGCGCTGGTATGTTTCACTTTCGCTTCACGGTAGCCCATGCATTTCGGCAAATGATTGTTTCCGCAACAACGGAAGTTGTGGAGTTCCTTCCGTGTTTGGGATCCTTGGTTTTGGCTGTGGTATGACCATCGGCCTCGGGAATGGGAAATGTGACAGTTATGAAAATGGGGGGTCAAAAACGGGCACAATGGGCTATAAAATGGATGTCAAGCTTTGAAATAGGCAAAAGTTATTCAGTTAAAACTAACCGAAACTATAAAAAGAACAAAACTTTGACACAAATTAAATTCAAAAATGCTATTTCAAGGAAGTTGTAACACTGCCAGAAACCCTTTCCTTGACCCTAGAGTACAAGCCATGCCACGGCACTCATTGTCAAAATAATAACTTCATCAAAAATTTGACAGCCTCACGGAACATAACCTTATTTAAGCCGGTTGAAAAGTGTCTCTACGACAGAATTTTAAATGGAAACCACTTGTGACTACTGTAGGTTTCGTATTTATGGCCGGCCTTAAGGGGCAAGGCAGGTGAAACTCGGCGGGAAGGGCAGTGATCTCTCGGAAAAAGTGCTCTTTGACTGATTATTAGTCTCAAGATGTCTGTAAACTTGTCAAGTGCTTCCCGAAGGGCGATGAAACACGAGTCAATCACGTTTTGGGGTGGATTTGAGTGGTGCGGACGTGAAAATGTGAACATTGCTAACTATTTTTAGCCATTTTCGATCTATGGAAATAACTTAAAAAAAAAATCGTGTCCTAAAGATGGCAGCCAACTGGTCAACACTCCCCCAAATTACTACCAACGAACTTCAAGAATCACGCGTCAACTTCCGGAAGAACACTGAACTTTACCGATGGCAGCCTCTTCCAAGCAGTGTCAAACATGCAGCAACTGCCCTAATTGTCGCGCCATTGGCACAACATAAGGCCCCCAAATACGCGGTTTCTTTGCTTTGCTTCAACGCGCTTTGCCTACATTGGCTATAGTTAGCCAGGACCAAGCATTCACAGAAAAATTTATTGCCTGTTCGAACAAAAAAACGTCAAAAAATCAAACGAAAAAGACTTTGGGCCACACCACCGATTTCATGGAACAGGTGTGTCACAAAAAATTACATATGTGGTAAGAGTTTTTCGGAAATAGGCCGTCCGAAAAGAGAACCGTGATGTTAGACGGCTTTTCCACTTGTGGCGTTGTCCTGAGAAGCCTACTTAAGTGCATTCATTCGGAACGACGACGGCAACGGCATGCCGAACCGAGGGGGAGAAAGCACTACCCGTATCTGGTGCGAGAATGCGAGATGTCTGGAGATAATGTGTTTGTGCCAATGAGGAAAAGAAGGACGGACGGTAACATCATGGACATGGAATGAGATCACAAATCAGCTATGTATAGTTCTTGAACAGCGATGACCCGGAAGGAAGTCAAATCCGACGAGCAGGTTGCCTTTGGCGTCGAAGCACAGCAACACCGAATTGGTATCAACATGGTCGGGCAGGCCGAGGATTCGCTTTTCGATGCGGCTATCGGGGCGGACGGTCGAGATTATGAGGCGGTTGTCGTCAATGGTACACTGAAATGGTTTGGAATTGAGCCATAAACAAACTAAAAGGGCTTGTGGTTGAAACTTTTAACGGCTTAAGTGCAGTTTTTTTTTACTTTTTCGTCGAAAAACAATACCTTAATTTCCGGATTAGCCTTTTGGACTGATCTTACGCCTTTGGCAAGGTGACAGATTAGCTAAAATCCCGAAACTACAAGGAAAGTTGCATTTTCAAAACTGTTAAACAGTATCAAAAGATAAAGATTTGGATTACTGTCCAATTTCTAATTCCGCGGAATTACGTAAATAGCTATCTTTTCCAGATTTCGAGATAAAAATCCAAAGTACGTAGAAAGGATAAGGAAGCATTTGCAGAAAGAGCGCACCAAATACGGCTAAATCGCTTAAGCTGACATCAACAAGTTCACTTTTGCAGCGTAAAACGCGTAAACATGCGCAATTAAGCCTTGTTTTCGAAAAATATATATAAATATATAAAAACTCACGTTGATGTTCGACCTCGAACCATCGTCAATCTCGAAGGACCATTGCACATCGCAAGCAGCCACATCCTCCGGTCTGACTTCATGTCGGCTGAGCTTCGCTGGCACTCCGGCTGTATTAAAATCCAGAACATCGTCGTCGGTATCGTCGAAACTGTCGTCGTAGCCACGTTTTCGCGATAATGGGCGAATATGCATGGTCGCGGATGTCAACGGTGAAAACACACATGAAGCATCGCCTGCAATGTAGGCAGAGGATGCAAATGGGGTTCGGAGGTGGTAGGGAAGGTCAGCTACGGCTGCGGTCATGTTTCGGGTGCAATGGGATAGTTTCAAGCCGCTGACAAGGTACAAAGTGCGGAAATGTGGCAATGACCGCTGGGTTTGGCCAAGGGTCAACACACGGAGTTGGGAAATATATATATTTTGGAAGGAAGAAGGTGAAAACAAACCAAACTAGAAGTGGAGGAACATGTGGAAGGTGTTCTTCGATGGAAGATGGAAGGATGCAGAACGAATGGGGCGGATCATCGAAGCTTCGGGAAGATTCGCAGCGGACACGCAGTCGCGGTTTGGGATCGAAGGAAGGGTTCCCGAATTGGAACGAACTTTTGACCGCTAAAGAAACTTCAGAAAGGGTCTTGGCTAGCCGAGAAGGACAAGCTAGACGGCGTGGATTAGCAGCAACATGGGTATTGATAACCACGTGGTGAAAAGCGTTGTCATGCGAGAAACGTGCTATGACGAAAACAAACAAATAGAAATTTACAAATTTTGATAAAACGAAGTTTAGTTACGCAATTTCTCTTTAAATATACATCACGCACCCAAATGTCAACATAATTGCAATAAAAAATAAAGCATTTTGATAACATTCAAAGTCGATGATAAGGAATTTCGATATATCTGGGTTGTCATCCAACTTGCAGCTTGTTACACGCACTTTCTCCCCCAAAAGAGGTTCCACCACGAAAAGCACCCCGTTTCCGAGCGCGCTTTTCACACCAAATTCCGAAGGGCTCTTTGTTTGAAGCTTCATCCCAGCTTTTCACCCTAAATCTCGCCGATCTCCCCCTCAAACATGGCAGCTCCACATTACGTCGCTTCAGCCAATGAATTCCCGATCGATGTCAAGGTACAGCATGGATTAACTAAAATTCAGGTATGCTTTCCATCCTTTATTTCTAAACTTCAGTTTTAGTATATAAATTTTCAGTTCGCCCCCGACCACAATGTCCGAACATTAGCCATCGCCAACTGGGATGGCAGTGTCAAACTCTCCAATGTCGACATGCCGAATAAGCCCGTCGATATGCGAACTTTGTATCATGCCAAGCCTGTTTTGGCTTTTACTTTTATGGTTGGTTTTGGGTTTATATATTTTACCATTTAAACATCGGTTATTGTCTTCAGGGCAGTCCGCAGTACATAGTTAGCGGTGATACAGATGGTAATGTTAAGACTTACAATGTTGAAACGGGTATCGGTAAGTTGCTTTTCTCAAAAACGAGCTGTTTTAAGTTTGGCTTTTCAGATACAAGCATAGGCCGTCATGAAGGCGCTGTCCGTTGCCTCGAATACTCTCCAACGATGCGATGGGCGGTTTCCGGTGGCTGGGATAAGTTGATCAAGTTGTGGGACATTAGGTCGAACATGCCGGTCCATGCGACGGAGATGGACAGCAAAGTTTATGCGCTTTCGACCGTCGATTACAAGGCTGTCATTGGAACTAGTGATCGTAAGATTGGAATTCTTGATCTCCGGAATCCGAGGACCATGTGGCAAACCCGTGAATCGCCGTTGAAGGTTTGTTTGACTTTGACTTTCGATCTGATTCAGAATATTTGATGTTTTTCAGTACCAAACCCGCGCCATTAGCTGCATGCCAAACAAGCAAGGTTTCGTCTTATCCTCCATCGAAGGCCGTGTCGCCGTCGAATACTTTGACATGGACCCCGAGACCCAGAAGAACAAGTACGCTTTCAAGTGCCATCGACAGAAGGTCGATACCTGCGAGTTCATCTACCCCGTCAATGCCATAGCCTTCCACCCCCAATACAACAGCTTTGCCACTGGCGGTTCAGATGGACTCGTCAATGTCTGGGATCCGGCGAATCGCAAACGATTGTGTCAGCTACGCAAATTCAACACGAGCGTCGTATCCCTGGACTTCAGTCCCGATGGCGAATACGTCGCTCTGGCTACGTCTTACATGTACGAAGGCGAAACGACGCCGAATCCGATTCCCGATCCGGAGGTCCTTATCCGCAAGATTACCGATTTCGAAGTCAAACCGAAATAAGCTGTGAGTGAATGTTGTGTATTTATGTGAATGGTTTTTATTGCACATTGTTTTGAAAAGCATAAGTAAAAGTAAAACTGTAAAAAGTTGTTTAAATGTGGTAGTTAGGGACCCGTTTTAAAGTTGCAGCTTTTGCTAACTTTCTAGAGTGTAAGTTTAAAGAGCAACATGAGCAAGGCAGCTACGATGCCACTGACGGGCAGCGTGACAATCCAGGAGAGGGCGACGTTGCGGAAGAGCTTCCAGTCGATGCCCTTGCCGGATTTGATTGTGCCAACACATACGACGCTTCCGATTAGGCAATGGGTAGTCGAGATGGGTAGACCGACTTTCGAAGCGACCAGGGCCGTGACAGCAGCGCCGAATTCGATGCAGAAGCCACTGGCAGGGTGGATTTCAGACATTTCTTGACCGACTGTTCGGATGACACGGTGCCCGAGAATCCAGAGACCGATACAGATGGCGAGGACGCCGTAGAGGAGGACATAGATGGGTGTTTCGCCCTTTTGTTCGACGCTTTGGTGGACGTAGATTGAGTAGATGGCTGCGATGGGGGCGACGGCGTTACTAAAAAGATACTGTAAGTTGAAAACTTGGGTTACGGTAGCTTACCTGACATCATTAGCACCATGGGCAAACCCAGCAAAACACGCTGTAAACACCTGGATGAAACTGAACAGCTTCAAAGTGTCAGGGCATTCCGTACGCGTTCTATGGGGCAGGAACCACGCGAAAAAGCCACGTGGCTTCTTGCTGAATCGCTGTTTTTCACGGGTTTCCGTACTTCCTTCAGATACTGGGGCCACTTTGGCTCCGAATCCAGGTTCAACCGGCATTGGGGGTGTCTTTGCGATTTCCATATCACTGCTTACTGTAGCCGTTGTCGATAGACTGGCATCAGACGCGTTTGTTTGCGTTCTACTTCCTTCTGGGTCAGTTTCATCACTTCTGACGGCAGCTACATCGACTTCCTGCCATGTCTGTTCTTCATTTTTCCTCGCATCACGTGCAATCCATCTCAGGATAAAAGGTCGGCCAACAAAATGGAACAACAGCGCCGCCAATACGCCCACGCTTAAACTGATGACCACAGCAAGCCATAATGGGATCGAAGCCAAGTGCAGCACTGAAAAGAAAAGATAATCTTTCGTATTTTTACCCTATTGTCAAGGTTGTAGCAATCGTTATCAGCGCCCCCTTTTAGAACAGAGCAAACAAAACACAACCCCAGGTTGTGCTGTGGTACTTTTGTGTGACTACAACACTTTATTCAAATCACTGCAGGCTTCCAAAGTTGTTTGCCTACTCTGTGGTCGTCGTGTTTTGACTTATCAATCAAAAAATTCACTATCTTTGATAGGAAGCGCCAATTTTGTGGAGGCGATTTTTATTCGCCGAGTAGTAGTCGTTTTTGCGATCTTTGTTATTACGATTTTAATCAATGAAAAAGGTAGCCTACCTTTGGAGCCTTGGTAGCTGACGGCGAAGGTGTTGAACGCCAGGCAGATGAAGTAGAAAAAGGGCAGAATCCGGAAGCCCCATTGCAGGGGATTGGATCGACGGAGGATGAGGTGATCAACAATGAGGTACAGGGTGGATGAGATGAGCCCGGACATGAGCGGGGAGGTCACCCATGAGATTACTGAAAGGGGAATTGGTTGGATTTGTGGACTTTTTGGGGCAGAATGGGTGTTGTGTATGGTCACAGTCAACAAAAGGAACATTGAAAATGTCAGATTTGGGGTCTATGACCATTTTGATTGAAAAGGGCTTACCGATTTGAACAACCTTCATCCAGTTAATCCCCTTGAATCCCTTGCAAACGAGACTGAATCCCAGAGTTGCGCCAACAATGCTGTGAGTCGTCGAAACTGGCAATTTCGCAAAAGTGGCGATGAATAACCAAGTGGCACCACCGCCAAGGATGGCTACCTGCCCGACTAACAGTGTTTTCGGATCATGTTCATAGACTTTTGTATCCACCACAAATTTTCTCATTGTATCAGTCACATTGTAGCCGACTAACACTGCCCCAAGCGTTTCAAAGACAGTCGCCATACAGTATGCCGTTTTCAGTCCCACAGCTTTAGACCCGACCGAAGTGCCGAAAGCGTTTGAAACATCATTCGCGCCCATGCCAAACCCGAGGCAAAATGCCAAAATGGCGCCGACAATCACCGCCCATAGTACTGCGTGCCGAAATTCGCCGAGACTCTCGACCGTGGCCAGTGTCGACGTCAATATAGCTTCTACTGTGCTCATTGAACAAATTCAATCTGAAATTACATCATTAGTACACGTAAAAACCACGAAAAACACCCGAGCAATATCAAAAGTGAATCACAATTGTAAAACTTTATTGTTCTTTCCATGTTTTCATAGACTGCCAGCCTCCCGAGGAGCACCCGCCATGTCTGGAAATACATGAAGCTATTGAGAGTGCTTTAATAGCAGTTTTCATCGTCTATGCTTGTCATGTAAGGCGCATTACAACTCCGCCCTCCGGAAATCGGTGCTCCGTGTTTGTCGAACCGACTGTCACATCCCAAACCAGAACAATCGCCGACATTTGCTAATGTGGCCCCGCCAAACGTCACAGAATCGTATCAGAGAACAGTATCCTCACACAGGGGTTACAGCTAATGTACGTAGTATGAGTCAACAGACAGACGAAAGACTCAACACACAAACAGGCAGCGTTCGATCATAGTTTGAACTTGAAAACCCGCGTGGAGGTGGGGGTTGCGATCAGTGTAAGATCGACTGGTGTTAAGCGATCAACAAACAAGGCTTTCGGAACATCGGAAATCAACAAAGCAACACGCTTTCGTACAGGTCGGTGTGTTTTATCGGGGTTACCGTAATCTTTCGAGGTGTGGGGGACGGAGGAAAACGTGATCAGCACACGTTTTTGTGAGGAGTCTGGTAAATTGTGGTTTGAAAAGTGACTTACATTGGGAGTGAAATTTGTCTAGATTTTAATGGGAGGATCCTCGGTGACGCGGTTTGGGATAATTTGAATTTGACTTTTCTATAGATGTTTTTAATGATCAAAGTGTTTCGGGTGTATCTTTCTTGTTAAATCTTTTGCTAAAAATAATGTTTCAAGTTTAACTTTATGTTACAGATTTTTTATTTACAATTTCAAGTTCATCTTTTTGCATTGACCTACTTTACTACGGTGCCCCCATCAAAGCACAATCAACAAAGACCCATTATCAACGGGAGTAAAGTATCAATAGACCAACTTTTGAAAACCAAGCTTATCCGCTTACAGCCAAACTTATCAATCCACACGTTTGGGATTATAGACCAACCGGAAAAGCTATCTTTGCCCATCTCGAAGTTTCCGGTAAGTCCACAAGATCAACTATATCTCTTTTTTTTAATGTGTATCCACTATGAAAAACACTTTTAATTGATATTGATTCCACGTTTCAAGTTTGATGTTTTCCATTGCTACTTTCAATCCACAATTAAAACAATAGTGCATATAAGGTCCAAAAATAATAACGAGCAAAGAACACCATCGAGCATTCGTGACGCAACAGCCCTTGCCTTTTGTCTGATAAGCGTGATTTTTTTGCTCCGACTTCCCTCTGTGGTCCGGACCGGCCATTCATGGTGAACGAGCAGACTAATCTGTATTTTTATACACTGCGAGAAAAAAGGGTGCAGGTTGCACGTATTTGGCGCTAATTAGCGGGGATTTAGTGATTGGGGGGACTTTTTGCAACTTTTGAAAGTAAAAATTTTACAGGTAAAGTTTCACTTAAAAATGGATAGAATCCAGAGATTTACCGCTATAAAATGATTAGAGTACACGATTTTAAAACATCAACGTGATCAATCCAGGTCCACTTTCACGTCGAATGTATTCAAAACACGGGAAAAAGAGACGTCATGCATGAAATTATGAAACTAACACTTTTAAAAGTCGGGTGTGATCGGAACACAAATATGGAAAGGTATCCATCTGTCGATGTTAGGTAAACACTACAACTTATTTGGGGTATGAGGCCCCACATTTATAGAATTACCTCACGATCGTGTTTACATCAGTCCGCTTGGAGGCCAGCGTTGTCATACTTCAGACAGGGAGCGACTTATAGCAAAACATCGATGACAGTGATGCTTGTTGTCATGGACATGCTTGCAAAAGTTGTAAGGACATATTGTTGCACTGATTGTGGAATGTTGTGAGTTGCTGATTGTCTCAGGGGCGCATTGGTACCAGCTGTCGGGTACAAATGAGGGCAATTATTTGCTTTTTGATCTTAGAGGGGTCTAGGCGGTGATGAATTTGTAAACTTATTGCATAAAATGACGTTTATTAAACTTTAAAATAGCAAAATGTTAAATTGTTTTAAAACATCAAACATCAATTAAACACCCGTAAATAACAACAATTGACTGAAATTGATAAGTTTTAAAGTGTCAATTTAAACAGAAGCATAAGCAAGGCCGAGATAATGCCACTGACAGGTAGTGTGACTGCCCAGGAAAGAGCAATGTTGCGGAAGAGTCGCCAATCGATACCCTTGCCGGATTTGATGGTGCCAACGACGACAATACTGCCGATGAGGCAATGGGTTGTTGAGATGGGTAGACCCATTTTGGAAGCGAGTAATGCCGTGACAGCAGCGCCAAATTCGATGCAGAAACCACTGGCAGGATGAATTTCAGACATTTCTTGACCGACAGTTTTGATAACTCGATGCCCGAGACACCAGAGACCGATGCAGATGGCCAGGACTCCGTAGAGAAGAATGTAGATGGGGGTTTCGTCCTTCTGTTCGACGCTTTGGTGGACGTAGATCGAGTAGATGGCGGCGACGGGCGAAATGGCATTGCTAAATATCCACTTGTCATTAAAAATCTCAAAATGGTGCCATTCTTACCCAACATCATTAGCTCCATGAGCAAAACCAGCGAAGCAAGCCGTGAAAATCTGAATGAAACTGAACAATTTCAAGGTGTTAGGGTCCTCTTTGCGTGTGCGATGCGGCAAGAACCACTTGACAAATTCTTTCGGCTTCCAGCTGAACACTTGTTTATCACAGTCAGCAATTGGTACTGTTTTGTTTTCAATGTTGGAGCTGGACGGTATTTCTGGTATCGGCTTTTTTAAAGACATTGACATATCTGGTGGAATGACGCGATCGGGAAACTCGACAGAGCCGTTGACAGGGACGATGTGGGCGGACGCATTGCTCAGACGGATTTCATTTTCCGTCCATTCAGAATCCGATACAATGTTGGGAGGTAGAGGGTTTCTCTTCATCCATCTAAGAATGTATGGTCGGCCGACGAAGTAAAAGAGCAGAGCTGCCGTGGTACCGACGACCAAGCTGAGGGTGGCAGCGAACCAGAGGGGGACTGTTGACAGTTGGAGGACTGAAACGGCATTTGTTAAAGTTAATTTTTTTTTTAAACAAGTGTTAAAAAAAGTGTTATAAATAAAAAAAATTATGTTCAATTTTCCACGTAAAGTTGGTTATTGACATGTCTATAAAACCCCTTCAAAGGTCTTTTCATGTTTTCTGATGCCTCCAATGTCAATAAAAATTTGTTTTTTGTGATTGATAACTGTCTGTCTTAAAATAACAACAAACCTTTGGAGCCCTGATAACTGACGACGAAAGTGTTGAAAGCCAGACAGGCAAAGTAGCAGAAAGGAAGGACTTTGAAGCCCCAATAGAGCGGATTCGGCTTTCGGAGGATCAAGTGATCGACGAGGAGGTACAGAACGGCGGATACGGCACCGGACATCAAAGGAGATGTTACCCATGAGATGACTGAAATAGTTTTCTGTCAGATAACTGTCATTTTGGTCGAGTTAACTCACTGATTTCAGCCACCTTTGGCCACACAATGCCTTCAAAACCTTTGCAAACCAAACTGAATCCCAATGTTGCTCCAACAACACTATGAGTAGTCGAAACCGGCAACTTTGCAAAGGTCGCGATGAACAACCATGCTGCACAGCCGCCAAGAATCGCCACCTGACCGACGAGCAGGGTTTTCGCTTCACCGTCATAGACGTCAACATCAATCACGAACTTCCGTATAGTATCTGTGACATTGTACCCGACTAACACCGCCCCTAGAGTTTCAAAAACAGTCGCCATACAATATGCCGTTTTCAGCCCCACGGCTTTAGATCCAACCGATGTGCCGAAAGCATTCGAAACATCATTCGCGCCCATGCCGAAACCCAGCAAAAATGCCAGGATAGCGCCGACAATAACGGCCCAGAGCACCGCATGCCGGAATTCGCCGAGAGTCTCGGTCGCTGCGAGCGTCGTTGACACTATGTCCATGATTATTACCTAAAAAGTAGTATCAAAGCTGTTGAAAATCATGTTTCTAACACGCAGAACAAAGAAAGTCGCAACTTCTGGAATCATGAGCGTCTAATTTCTATTTATACGCGTCGCTAACGCTGTACCGGCGCTACACGTCCTCCTTCAGGACCGCCCACTTCCCAAGTATCGCCAAAAAGTGTGTTTGCGTTAACTGTTAGTCAGATCAACGCTTTCAATTTCACACAAAGGCCCAGAAAAATGCTAAAATAATGATGGCGGTCAAAAACAAAGGAACTAACGGAATGTCTTAAATGGCTGGCGTTGATTTATTAGGGAAAATGAGTGTGATTTATTATTTGAGCTTACAGAGAACAAAATTCGGGGTTTTGGAGATCAGAGACAATATTTTTTATGTAGCTTTGAGGCGGCGTTTCAAAACACAGTTGTAAAAGAAAGTTCAACGACGAGATGGAAATAAGTAAATATAAAATGTTTTTGCTAATGGAAGTTTATAAAAACATCAAAAACACGTTTTCTGCAAAAAATGGAGAAAACCATAATAAAGTTTTCAAGCTTTCCAAACCTTATAGCGTTTGATAAGGCCATGAGATCCGATCAAAACCGTTAAATCTGTGCTAAAATTTGACGTAGAAATGTTAAAGACATATTTTTTCCACCAAACTTGGAAATAGTTTTGTCCATTAATAAAGCAATTTTAAAAGAAAACGGAAGTGATTTGGCAACAAGCGGTATCACCATCTGAAAAAAGAAGTTTGCCAGTCCCAAACTATAGGGATTTCTATGGGCGTATCACTTCACCAAGGCTCAAATTGATAAACCCATCACAACAGGCAGACGCTTTCAATTTATCAGAACTTTAATCCTGCAAAAACTGTACCTTTCATTGATATACGTTCGCCCAACTTTATTTCAAACTTATTAATGCCACCCGTTTATAAATGTCCTCCTTTATGACAACATTCAAAACAAACGTGACTGATTCATGTTGTATCACAATTACAAGTGTTTGTTCTAAATCAAAAAGTCAAAAAAATATCGGATGTTAGCCAGCTTTTGCGGTTATACAGGTGATGCAAAATTTGATTTATCAAACTGAAAGTGATCCGTCAACCCGGGTGCTTACGGTATTGCCTGCACTGGGAGCTCGAGTTAAGGCTGTCCGCGATAAGACTGCGACGGGAAGCCGGTCGCAGTGCACTTCTCGATGATTTACTGCTATCGGACGATGGGGATTCCCCTTCTTTAATGGTCTTTCAGTCTCTTATAATCGGCGTTATTTATGTTTATTTTTGATAACGTTCATTTTCGCGCATTGCTTGACTTTTTTTAAGCTTTGAAATGTCATTTTTAAAGGTTGCAAATGCCGTTTTTTCTTGTTCCACCGTTTCCCAGTACCCTCAATTTACGATCCACAAACAGACTAATTAAAAGTCTGATTCCGGGAGGTCGAAGTGTACCTACTCGTATTGCCGAACGGCTTATCTTTATTAGCTTGCGACTGTGAAGTAGAAGTAGCGGTATGTGATTTACTGTTTGCTTTTACGTTCATTTGGGCGTTATGGAAACAAAGGTCGCTCCAAAGACTAGGTTGACGCAAGAAGACCAACTTTTTTAATTCACACTTTTTTCTTTATTATCATTGATAAATCAGTTTTCGAAAAAACATCGTAAAGCACGCTCCATTTCGGCTTTTTAAAATTACAGTAATCAACACAAAAAAACAAACAAAAAAAAACATTGCTTAAGGGTGATAACCCGCTCAAAGATACACTGGGTACAAAACATACAGAAAAAATGCAAAATGAACTTGTTGCAACTTGTTTGCAAAGTTTAAATCGCAAAACCAAGCAAAAACATGATACATGCTGCGATAATCCCGCTCGCAGGCAACGTGATGAACCAGGACATTGCGATGTTGCGAAAAACGACCCAATCGACGCCCTCGCCAGATTTGACGACTCCAACACCCACGACGCTGCCGACAAGTGCGTGGGTGGTTGAAATTGGAAGGCCCAATTTGGAGGCGATCATTGCTGTGATGGCTGCACCGAATTCGATGACGAATCCACTGGCTGGGTTCACTTCAGTGACACGGTCGCCAATGGTTTTGATGACACGATGTCCGAGGCACCAGAGGCCGATACAGACGGCAGTGGTGCCGAAAAAGAGGATGTAGATCGGGGTGGGAGCGGTTTGTTGGACGTTCATGTCGCTGTAGATCGAGATTAAGGCGGTGATAGGGGCAATGGCATTGCTAAAAGTTTGCTTTGAGACAAGTTTATAGTGCTTCTAGGCTTACCTGACATCATTAGCACCATGCGCGAACCCAGCAAAACACGCGGTAAAAACTTGAAGCGAGCTAAACATGTAAAGCGTTTTCTGATCCTCAATACGGTGCTTATGCGGCACGAGCCACTGGAAGAAGCCTTTGACAGTCCAGTCAAATGGCTGTTCGCGCGAGATTTCATCCAATTTGTCGCTGCTCTGCGAGTTTGACGTGCTTGAACTGATCGTTTCCGACACTTTTTCGCCATCTTTACTAATAACAATAACACTGATATTGTTAGCTGCCTCGGCTGCCTTATTTGCCGCTGCAGCCTTCTCCTCGACCCATTTCCGGAGCCACGGTTTCAACGCAAACTGAGCCAATAGAGCGGCAACAATGCCAATGCCGACAGATACCAATAATGCGGTGTGTGTGGGAAGACCTTCCAAACCGAGGACTTTGCTTCCATCAAGCAATACTGCGACTGCGTTGAAGACAAAAATCAAGAAGAAAAGAATCGGCAGAAGCGTGTAGCCACATTCGAGGGGGTTCTTTCTCCTCAAAACAGCGAAGTCGACAGCCAAATAGATCAGACACGCGACGATACCGGAGAAAAGCGGCGAAATGACCCAGGATGCGACGATTTCAACAATTTTGAACCAGTGAATTCCTTGAGTGCCTCGGGCCATGAGACTGAAGCCGAGAGTGGCACCGACGATACTGTGAGTTGTCGAAACAGGGAGTTTCGCGAAAGTTGCGATCAACAGCCACATCGAACCACCGCCAAGGATAGCAATCTGGCCGATCATAAGGACTTCTGGCTGATCGGCATAGGTAGAAACGTCAATTACACCTTTTCGGATAGTGTCGGCGACATTGTAGCCAAGTAAGACCGCTCCAAGTGTTTCCATTATCGTAGCCAGGATGTACGCTTTTCGAATTGTCAAAACACGACTACCAACCGATGTTCCAAAAGCATTCGAAACATCATTGGCACCCATGCCAAAACCAAGGATAAACGCCAAAATGAATCCAATAATTACCGCCCATAGGAAGGTACTTTGAAAAGTTGCCAGATCCATGGCCACCGTGGAGGCTAATGTCGCGAGGGTAGTACTAATTATGTCCATATTGGCTTAAAGATATTTTTCAAGTTAGCAAAATTTATTTTAACACGTCAAAAACCACGTCCACGAAAAATAGATAGTTGACTCTCATTCATACCCTTCCCTATATGGTGTTATTTATGGACAGCTTTGACACGTCTCAACCAAATAGAGATCAAAAAAAGGTGAATCATAAAGTTAAAGTTATACAACAACTACCAACAACGTTCATATTCGGGTGGATATTGTTCGTCAAAAAACTGCACTCTGATGGAGTTGGTGATGGGAAGCCTTGCCTCACAGCCGACTTGCGTCATCGGCCATGTACGGAGCGATCGAACCAACTTCGCAGACTTGTTTTACGCGACAACGTTTTTTATGGTTCCGCCCCGGGATGTCGAGGAGGGAAATCACTTTATGGCCGCGGGGGAAGGTTACAGACATGTACTATGCCGCGGAATTGTGTAACAAGGATAATCTGGCGTCTGTCGGCGACATTGATGCGGTTGTGTTGGAAAATGTGGAAATTAATTCATATTTGGAACGTACTTTGTTGTAGAATTAAATTAAATATAAACTTAACTTGAAATTAAGAACTGTTTTGCAAAAATTAGCAGTTTTTGACGTAATTACAGTAAGGAGAGCTCCTAAAATCAAAAATAGTGAAGAAAAAAGGGTTTTTTTCATTACGAAATTTCATCAAATTCAGTCATAACAACATAAATGTCGCCTGACCAGCGCCGAATAACATATGAAATTTCTAAACTAAAAGTCCTAAAAACTTTTGCGAAACCTTTTCGCGGACCGCAGTCATTTTGTCAACGAAAAACGATAACCACGCAGTGCTGTCGGTTCCAATGCCGCAAATCCGCAAAGGTTATTCGTCTTCCGGAATATATTTGTCTACGATGTACCCTTAAAATCGCTTCCCCTACCCTGGAAAGCACATTTTTATACTGCCAGAGGTCAAACAAAGGAAAAGCGCGTCCATCCAACCCCAACTCGCGCGACTAAAGGCCGACATTTTCCAGCCAGACACTTTTATCTCACCGAAAACGGTCATTAGCTAGTCAAAACACATCGGAATGACAACTCTACTTAATGTCGAGTATCAAATGTTTGCCTCTAAGCCACTTAAAGTTACTTTAAGACTAGTCACTAGTGATCGAAGAACGCCTACAAACACGAACGCGTTGATCAACTCATTACAAGGATGTAGACCAAAGATGGTACAAAAAGATGCAGCCAGACCAAAGTTGACAGTAAACAAAAGTTGAACATTTGAGTTGACTATTTAAGGTGATTTAAAAAACCAGTGTGAGATCATTGAACGTCTTATATCTGTCACGCGCAAGTACGGCATCAAACGGGTATAACAACAGCAAAACACAAGTTTAACGAAGTCTGGGAAGACTCATGGACGATTGACGTCAATACTGACCTCGGTGGGCATCATGTAGATCATGTAAAGTGTTATCGGACATGATCATTTTTGCAGAACAAGTTTCATAGAACGTACATGCTTTTAAAATGCAGTCAAGTGTGGTTCTGCTGGTGTAAAGTCGTTCAATGAAAGGTTGCCAGAGGGGTTGTGATCATTGTCAAGTTTGGAAAAGTAGGGACAGATAATTTTAAGCTTTTTATTTGATTCAGTTCATACAAGTTACATTATTCAGTGTTTAGAGATCATAAATATATCGCATTGTCAAAAAATGGGTGTTCAACGGCCGAGTTGACCGAAGCTGCTGTCGCTGTCGCCACCGAAGCCGGGGAAACCGCCGGATTGTTGGCCGCCGCCTTGTTGACCGCCACGGCCTCCTTCTTGGCCGCCGCGTCCACCACCTTGGCCACCACGGCCTTCAGAGCCTCCGCGTCCGCCGCCTTGGCCAGACTGGCCGCCTTGCTGACCACCGCCGAAGCCGCCTTGCCCACCTTGGTCACCACCAAAGCCGCCTGAGCCGCTGCCTGGTGCACCGCCGCCGAAGCCATTTTGCTGACTACCGCCGAAGCCGCCCTGACCACCTTGGCCGCCTTGTTGGCCACCGCCGAAACCGCCTTGTCCGCCTTGGTCACCTCCAAAGCCGCCTTGGTCACCGCCGAAGCCACCTTGGCCGCCTCCACGTCCGCCTTGTTGACCTCCACGACCACTTTGACCGCCTTGCTGGCCGCCAAAGCCTCCGTCCTGGCCACCGCCGAAGCCTCCTTGTTGGCCACCGAAGCCGCCATCTTGACCGCCACGTCCGCCTTGGCCTTGGCCGCCTTGCTGGCCACCAAAGCCTCCGTCCTGACCGCCTCCGAAACCACCCTGCTGGCCTCCACGACCACCAGGACCGCCACCAAAGCCGCCACCAGGTCCGCCAAATCCGCCTCCAGGCCCTCCGCCAAAACCACCACGTGATCCACCGAATCCACCTCGAGGACCACCCCAGCCGCCAAATCCACCAAACTCATTACGATGACGGTGACGAGGTGGCTCCCAGAAGCCTCGATCGCCTCTGTAGTCCCATTGTGCAATAACTGGCACGGCGACAGCAATCACAAAAACAGCCAAAACGGTGAAATAACGCATGATACCGACTCAAATCACCTGAATCGATACACAAAAACACTTCCAATCAGTCAAACGACCGAATGACGGTTCAACTAACTTTGGTTTTCTTTTATACTTTGTCTACTTCCGGGTAATCAGGGTCATTTACACTTCTCCTTAGCGAGTATGTAGGCTGGACGCGGTATTGATGAGTATGTCGCAGTTTGGCGGACGCAATACATCATGAAGAAGTAATCATGAAACTTGATAATTGTCCGTGATCTTTGTGAGGTTTAACAATGGGTGTTTTTACAAATTTTGATTGTTGATCGGTTGACATTTTATCATTAAAGTTAATAAAACTGTCATAAAAGCTAATTAAAACTGCAATTCAAAGTAGTTCACAGAACGAAACTCGCTAAACTAAAAATTAATTGGAAATGTCAACATGAAACCCATTTGTTTTATCATAGCTGAACTGTGATGCCTTCCGGTTCCGTCCACTCTGACGTTAGCTGCGTTCGGCCCGAGGCTGCATGTCAAAAAACGGTTTTCCAGGCCTGCGGCTCTGGTGGCTTCATCGTTTTTCTCGACTGGGGCTATACCTCTTTTCGCTTCACTCGGCACTCCAGTGTCTCGTTCTCTGCAGCCCCTTGGCTCTGACGGCACTTTCACGTTTACTTTTTCTTCACTCGGCCATGGAGTTAGCCGGCGACGGGCTACTCGTGAAAAATATTCGATTCTATTTTGCATTTTCTTTAGTTTTTGCATTGCCATTTTGGATTTTCGTTTGTATTTTTTGGCGTTCATTTTTTCGTGCGTAATAAAATAGTAAACTTTGGCAAAATAGATCTTTTTCTTGTATTTCATTGAAGAATACTCAGACAAATTATGCTTTGTGTTTTGTTTGACCAAAAAAATAACATTTCTGAACACTTTTTTCCAGCCATGAATGAGCAAGACAAATTGGCAGGACCCCCTGTCTCCGAAAACCCAATTTCAAATGACTACTTAAACGAGGCAGATATTTTTGATAACAACAACGAAAATGACTCTCTCGGAAGTGCCTTCGACATGCCAGACGTTATTGATGAGGACGAAACTGCGCCAATGTTGGAAAAACCGCGCGAAGACACGCCACCCGTGAAAATTATCCACGCACATCCGCCCAAGGGGGTAAGGCCACAACTTTATAGTGAAAATAGGTATGTTTTAAGGTCTTTTGTAAGTTAAAAGTGTTAAAAATAAACTTTTATGTTGTTTAGTTATGGTATCATAGCAGCTTCCGGTGGATTAGCACGCCATCTAACAGTCGAATGCCTTGTGTCAGTTCCGGCGCAACTGTTTCTCTGGGATGACGCATTGTTGGGCTTTCTTCCGTTCGGGAATCAAACATTATGCACCGTCAACTTACTACAACAAATTACGTGCCAACAAACATTATCACCTGGCATGGTTCAGCCGTCTGCCCGGAACTCGTGGAGTGCTGACCATTCACAAAACGTTAGTCTGGCTTTATTATTTCGTTGCTCTCTGAATTGCCCCCTAATTTTTAATTGAAATACTTTTTCAAAACTTTTGTTTTACTTTTAAATCTTTCCAGAACACCCTAACAGCCCCCTCCGTCGCAAAAGTAACTCCAATATGGCAGTACTCGATACAGTGTCAACGAAAAAGCGACTCCAAGGTACATAATAACAGCCTCTTTTGCCTTTTTGCACCGTAGACATAATATTAACTTAATATTTATGCCTTCAGACCATTATGGAATGCAATCTAGCCGCACACATGACATATATTTGTGCACTGCCCACTTTTCATCATTGGCGCATTGGAGACAGAAAACTTGCACTTTCGTTCAGCTCGGATTACAGTGCTTCAAAGTTTCACAACAGGCTGCAAAAAGCGTTGAGCCATTTATCAAGACAGAGTAAATCGAGTATGTTTTTATCAAAAACTGGTCAAATTACTTATTCTTCCAAATTTAGCCATTGCTGGCTCCGGTGAATCCAATCTCGATGCCACAGATGACCTGGATGATGACGTTTTCGTGTCGACGGATGCCACAGAAACACCATCTATGGTCGCGAAACCATGGCCACGGAAGCCAGTGCCGTATCGGAATTACATTGTTCCAATCTGCCCGGCTGTCAGTGTCACAAATCATTTGAATGAACAGATGGACTTCTATTCCGAGGATGACACATTGGGGAAGTTGCCGTTTATCAGTGGCGTCGATGAACACCCACCAATGGATCCTGAAACGGCAAGACCTGATGGAGGAGGCTTGAAGTTGGCTAATGTTACGCCTTGTGTTAATTGTCACAAATGTTGTAACGGAGCTGGAACAAGTTTTTTGTCGTCGTTATCATCGGAAAATGAGCCAAGTTCGGCGGGATCAGAGCCGAAGAAGATGAATTTGTCGTTGAAAAGCAGTGAAAATGAGAGTTTCAAGGTGATTACACAGATCCTGGTTACAATGACTAACAAAAATTGATTGTTTTAGCCAAAACTAGTCCAATCCTCTTCCTCCGGCCATGAAAAACCATCATCCCGCTTCAAAATGCGATCAATACGATCCAGCTCAAATCCTGGAAGCATTATGTTTGTTCAAAAATTGTCATCTTCCAGTAGCAACAAAGAAAGCAGCATATCAGATGGAATCAAATCTAAATCTTTGCTAGAAACCAACTTGAAAGCGGCTTTTTCATCGGTGCAAAAAGAACCGCCATCAGGTATGCTTACAGTAACCATTACCCTACTAAAGAGTGGTATTTAGCAAATTACCATCTCCGAAACGCGTCGTTCGAACTCATTCAACGAGAAAAGTGTCGCTACTGCAATCAGTGGTACAATGTGAAAGACAATTGGAAAGGATCATGCCCAGATGCGCCGGATATTGTTGAAAGATGGATTAAAAGGCTTACTTTGTACAACTTTGCATCAAAGTTTGTCAACAAACGGATGGCGAGAAGGAATCAGGACAAATGCGCAGTAAGTTGTCCAAATTTTACTGTAATTTTTCAATTTTGGCACTTCAGAACTGCGACCCCTCATGTTTTCTGACAACAAACACGATAAAACTCCGCCGTCGAAGTTGGTACGGCCTTCTATCAATATTTATGCCATGTTTATGCTGCTACATGCCGCTGAAAACTGTCTACAGTTCAGCCGCCTTCCATTCTCTGTGCACTTGTTGTCATAGGCTCCAGCGAAGTGATAATGCATCCGGAAACACGCTATTGCAAGGTGGTAGTGGACGGCAGGCTTCCCGGCATCGCCATCATCGGAAACTGTTTCCATCGACAGCGAAGCACTATCCAGTAGCATCGGCAACGCATAGCCAATATTTGAGTGGTAACAAAGCCCAAACAGCGGCTAACAATGCAGCTAATGCGAGCACCTGGTCCCGACGCACTGTAGATCATGGCGGTTTCCATAGTCAGAACTCAAGTGCCCAACAGATCTTGAACGACAATCAATATCGGAGCAATGCTTATGGCTACATCACTCAAGGCCACTCTGAAGGATCTGATCGTGATTGTGGGCATCACGGAAAGGGTGATCATCCAAAACTGAAGCGGAGTGGGCCAAGGGCTTTGACTTCGAGATTGTCTTTTTAATTGATGTTGTGATATAAGATGGCTAAATAAAACGAAGTAATTTGGGTTACTTTGAAACCGGGTTTAAATTTAAAACATAAAAATTAACAGGCCCGCGACAAGAAGACGTACAGAGTTTAAAAAATGTAAATTTCTAACGTTCAAAAACTGCCACTGACACCAGGAGCCTCACTGTAAGACCAAAGGAATTGACCGACTTCCACCACTAATTCGAGCTCACTGATTATGGTACTGATTAAAAACTGGTTTCAAACATTTATTTTATGGATTGTGTTTGCTAAAACTGTTGCGGTTTTTGACAATGAAACACTGATAACTGATTTGTCTGGTGACCAGGACTCGAAGGCCTTCGCCGATTCACGATGTGTCGTGATCACTGTCTCCCCGAGACTGTCCGCAACTGTTCTGACCGTTGCCCAGAGCCAGGAATTTATTCCATCTCGAATCAAAGAGGTAAACAGGGTCATTTACAAAGTTGTAAAAATGTTTGATCAAAATTTACTTCAGGACCTCATCAACACTGAAACTTCCTGGGAGTGCCGAAAACACGTCAATGATTCCGATGTCACTGATCTTTGTTGCGCCAGTGAATCGGCTATTGCGGATTATGCGCCTACCGTTAAGTAAGGCACACCTTTTAAAAGAAAGAAATACAGTAAAATGTAGTAATTCAGAGCCCTGACAAACCTTGGCCCAGTCAGAATCCCCCAACTGAATGACTTCCTCAAAGACTGGAACAAAGACGCCCGCCAAAATGAAGAAATCCTTAAATATCTGATTGTTGGTTCCATCATGGCGGCGATTTCATTGACCTTTTTCCTGATCATGCTTTGCACGTTCAATCCGTGCTGCAAATGTTGCCAGATTCGACCATCGGCAGACACGCTTGCTCAATCGCCGCCATCACCGGTCACGATCGCTTCTTCGACTAATGATTTTGGCCCACCTCACGATGTCATAAAGTCCAACCAAGAACGTGATAGCAGTCGTAAAACTGGCGAAGCTTGACTGATAACGGGAATAAATAAATGTGCTAATTGGACGCCCATTGTTTTTATTTTGACTAACACCAAAGTTGAAAGCTACAAAGTGTAAAACATCCATTTTACAGTCAAACTTTTTCCGTTTTGTCTTTATCCTTTGTTTTGTGCGCCTTGACAAGCGTTTTGACGTCTTTCCGATGGAGGATCGAATCCTTTGTCAGCGCTTCAATGGCCGCAGTTGCGACGGCTTCTTGGCGGCGTTGTTGGAGGGCTTCCCGATATTGCACTATAAGGTTATCAATAAAAAGTGTCTGAAAAGTCAGAAACCAACTCGAATGGATAGTTAGCAGCCCGCCCCACGCAATTGACCAGAACCATCCAACGAATAAAAACGTAATTGTAAAGAACTGGCTGATTCCAACAAGCAGATTTACAAACAATGTCATGAGTTTCCGGCCCTCTTTGATGTCTATCCGCGGCTGTCCCATGCAAAGCGCGCTGAAGCCGCTTAAAATGGTGCCACTGCCGGGCACGAAAATGTTCAAAAACAGGCATAATAGGGCTATTGGCACAGGTAGAAACGGGATAGCCTCATGCATGACGGTGATATCGGCTGTGGTTGGCAGGAGGACCTTATCATTGCTACGAGACTTTTCGGCATTGTTGGCTTCTTCTTTGGCTGCTTGGATGATGCCGGTGATGTTGAAGGTGTTGCTCTGAAATAGAGGCTTTAAAATATCCAAAAGAACACATAAAAAAGACAAAACTCACCTCGCGAACTTGTAAAATACCCTCAGCCAGTCCATATTCAATGATCTTCGGCAAGCTCTTCTGGACCGACTTCCATCCACGCGGTCGATCACCGATGAAACTCGAGACGCCTTCCGTCACGGTCGCAATCATTTGCCACCGTTTCTGTTCCTCATTCTTCTCACCAACCATACTAAACTCCCCTTTCAAGGGCTATAGCCACACCGGGCGCCAAATATAGAGGCAAAGGAAGTTCGAATACGCCGAAAGATAAATGTGGGCACTTCAGTGCCATGCTTTAAGGTTGTGCTCAATTGACCGAAGAATAGGGCGACTTGCAGGTCCTTTCATGGCATGTGGAAATCGTTGACCGGTGTCCGCAGGCTCGAGAAAATGCTTTGTTTCCGGTAGGCTTGCAAGAATAGTGCATGGATTGGTTTTTTTTACAGGAAGCATGCCTCGAATAACGGTGAAGCAAACAGTTTTACGGACATAAAATGCGTAAACAGCATTGTTAGAAATGTGTTTTTGAATTCAACTGCTAAACTTTTCTTAAACTATCGTTAGAAAATGCTGATTACGCATTTATGCAACAACAAGTGATTCAACTAGTCGATGGAAAAACTAATATGTTGCAAAGAAAAACTCATTTGGTAAGAAGCATCAAATTATAGACAACTGTGTAAACCTAAACTGAGTGCTAATGCCAAAAATGAAACCCCCAAATATGTGATCAAACCTGTTCCCCTCAAAAAACCTCCCTCCACAATCAAACATTTATTTAAACAGCCGTGACGTATGTTTTGACGTTTCGATCCTCCGTTTTTGTCCCCGATCAAACATGACTGCCCTCAAACCCCCCGAAAGTCCCTATAAGATCGGGTCCCTTTTTCCCAAAACGCAGTCCTTTTCGGGTCCAAAGGCGTGTCATCACGCAGGTTATTATAACACAGTATTGACATATTCGTGCTTTCCAGAGGAACCGAACCGACTGTGGTATGATAGCAATGTTTGTCTGAGCTAAGTACATCGTTGCTAAGCAGCCAAGTAGTTCCACATCCATCCCCCTTCACATTTCAATAGTCAAACTGCGTTGAAATTTTTTGGCATTCTTAAAATGCAGACACCCCTTGTCGACTCTGACAATGGTTATAAGTTGAAACACCCCTCAAAGGTGCTTGACATCCGTTCGTGGTGTTTGAACTGCTTGAAACGGGTCAAAAGTTTCACTTTTAATCGGACTACAGTGGTTATTCTTATCTTAACCTATTTATGGATTTGTTTATTAAGCTATAATCTTAATCGACCAGATGATAATGCGATCAGTATTGACCTTAGGTCTAAATTAGTGGAAATGTTTAAATATACGCTGGAAACTGTAGAAAATGACAGAATTGCGATTGTTTTGACGGTCCAAAAAGGATCGGACTATAAAGACTATGAACCGGGTTTAAATACGATTAAATGTTACGCTAAACACCACGGGTATCAACTGCATTTGTTGAATTTGACGGACGTTCCGGAGTGGAATGTTAAATGTAACCAAACTGATGTAAGTTTATTTAAAACTGCCTTTTAAATTATAAATAGTATTTTTGTAGGTATTTTTCAAACGACATTGCGCCGTCGTTGATTTTCTCGATAAAAATATTAAAACTATCGACTACATGCTCTATTTAGATGCTGATATGGGTGTTATCAACCCGACCCACAAGATTCAAGAGTACTTAGTAGAAGATGGCGTTGAAGTGACGTTTTATGACCGGTATTATAATCATGAGATCATGGCGGGTAGCTATTTGATCAAGTAGGTTTTTCAACTGGATAAAAGAGGGACTAAGATTACGGTATTTGCAGGAATACGAAGTATGCGCGTAATTTTATAAAATTTTGGGCTGATTACTTTTACCGGTTGCCGAAAAGCTTTCATGGAACTGATAATGGGTGCATTCATGTAAGAAAATTCAAACAAAACTGAAAGAAAACTGATTTTTTTCCAGCAAGTCTTCATGGAGCAGCATTTCAAATCAAATTCCACCATAGCCCAAAAATGCTATCCCCTCTGGGCAAAATCAAAAGGATTCAATGACCTATTTCGGTACCAAGCATGTACACGGCACTACCTTGGTATGAATACAACCCTCTATTGCGACGGAAAAGTGAAACTGATCCGAAAAGGAACCTGGGGCTATGCTCGTGATGGCTGGCTAACGAAAACCAAATGGGCACCGAGTGATTTTATCTTCCATGGATGGAAAGTGTCAAAATTAGGGGGTGAATGGCAATGGCCCTTCGTCAAAGAAACCTTTAACCTCGATTTATGTGAACCCGGAACCCCTTATGAAGCAAACTGGCAGTACAAGGAAGAATTTACATCCACAGATGCCGAGATCATGAAGGAATTGAAGAACAAACGTGACCAAGTGCATCAAAATTATTTGAAGGATATCCGTGCGATTAGGGAGTACATTGTTTGAAATAAATTATGCCACTAATCCAAAGGTATCTATCTTTTTGTTTGTTGTTCACGAGCACTGGCAGCTGGTACACTTCAATTCAGGCGTCTGAAGTCGTTCGATGAATGTGATTTTTTCCAAGGTCGGTGTGACGAGTTCACCGCCATAGACGAGACCGAACTGAAGAGTTGAACTGTTTAAAGTTAAAGAATGATAATCAGACTTACGTAATCGATGCGGGCACAACCGTTGAACTTGATGTGGATGGTATTGACCAGGTCCATCTTGCCGAAGATGTACATGGGAATGATCTTCGGCTTCGCGAGGGTCTGCTGGGCTTTGACAAGCCTGAAGTCCTTCTTTGTGGCGGAGCCGGCGTAGTCTGGGTAGTTGGGGTTAGCGCTGTGGAGACCGTCGCCGAGGAAGTTCGTGCTGTAGATGAGATTTTCTTCGTTTTTCTGGAAATTAGATATAAAAATATATATAAAACTGTAATATTTTCGTTAGACTCACCATGCTGAACACGAGATGGAAAGACTGGGACTTCGGTATCTTAGAAGCTCGCCCGCTCGAGTCAAGGAAGCTGGCTCCATCCTTGTCAACGCAGAAGGGAAAGAATCCAGGCGTGCTTTCGCAGTCGGGGCTGATGAAGGTCTTGTCCTGGACTTCGATGCACATGCAGACCTTTGGGCTCGTCCTGGATTGGACTATCAGAAACAATATATATAAAACTGTTCACTTACTTAGGATTAAAATTAGGCTTGCAATCACGTTGATCAATCCGAATATGAACCGTGTCCGCGGTGTTGATTATGTAATGCCCAGACGCCCCCAACGACGTCCCGTTGTCCTTGTTATCCTGTCGGTTGTAGCCGATGTACATCTCGGGATCGAATTCATACTCGTACGCTTCTTTACGGGCATAGCTCATGCCATTTTCGGTGGGATTGCCGAACGGAGCGCCTCCGAGGTACTGACTGCCGTCGGCTATGGCCACAAGCCCCACGATGAGAAGTGCCAAGGCGCGGCGCATTCTCAACCAAAATCAACCGACTACCGCGCAGTGCCGTCGTTGATCCTTCTGATGGCCAATGGGTACGATTGAAACTGATTATCGATGCCCTCATGGTTATTTTTAATGCGTACGCAAATTTTTATATATTTTTTCCTCTCCTTCCCCGGTTTTGAGCGTCTTTACCCACATTACAACCCCGTGGCAACCTTTTCCATTTCCCCGGGTCGCTCGTACTCATCCTGCAACACCGCCAAGTCGATTGATCGGTCGTTTGTCGGAAGCGAAGGACGTGAAGAACCACGGGAAAAAATGCACGCAAAAACGCTGCTGCAGGCTGTGTGTTCTCCGATCGAGCGCGTGCGCACCAGTCGTCTTGCCGCGATCTCCCTGTTCTACGCAGCCAATATGGTGAATGCGTGCGTCTCTCTCTGTCTGCTCGCTCTCGGTTTTGCTGCTCGTTTTCAATTGACACTTTCTCGATTGTTTCTTTCCCGTTTTTCACGTTTCTTCGGTTGTTTTGCCATTACCGCCCTTCCTGAATCTGAACATCCACCACACGCATCTTTTTACGTGTTTCTCAACCTCCAAACACAGATTTTCCGCGCTTCTTGCATCGACATTCCTCCGATCAACATTCACCCATCTTCACCCCATATATTTTCAGGAAAAGCCGTCCGTTTTTTGTCTTCAAGAAACCAAGATGTACGCTCAACGCCTCGCTGCCCCCCTCTCCCGCGCCCTGGTTGCCCGCATGCCGGCTTCTGCCCTCCGTGTTGAATCCGCTCTTGCTTCCCGTTGCCTGCACACCACCGTCGCCCGTAAAGATATCGACTCCGCCGCCAAGTACATCGGTGCTGGTGCCGCCACCGTCGGTGTCGCTGGATCCGTATGTTTCTCCCCCACGACTCCAATGATTTGAATATATAAATTCCTTTTCAGGGAGCCGGTATTGGCAACGTTTTCGGTGCCCTCGTCATTGGCTACGCTCGCAACCCCGGCCTCAAGCAGCAGCTTTTCTCGTACGCCATTCTTGGTTTCGCTCTTTCCGAGGCTATGGGTCTTTTCTGCTTGACCATGGGCTTCATGATCCTCTTCGCTCTCTAAAAAGTTTATTAGTAGTCAAATAGGCTGGCGATTTCGAGGTCATACTTGAGTAATTAGAACCTGGAATGTCTCGTATTTTTCCTGTTGCCTGTCGTTTGTCGATTGCATGATGAAAAATGAATATAGGTTGTATTATAAGTGTTTTGTGTTCTACAGAGGAGTATGTATTTTTTAGCTTTAGACAGCCAGTCAGTTCTGGTTGTCTTGCAATGTTTCCGAATTTTAATCGTCTTTATTATTACGACTGACGGCATATCGCCTCAACGCATTAAGATCAGATTCACCCGCACGTCTATCAGTTTTCCACGTGTTATCCACCCTCCCTATCAGTTTAAAATGCTGCATGAAGCTATCAATGACATAAAGCATAGCTTTGTCAACGTAGTGGAAAGAAACCCTATAATCAGCACAACATCCTTCGCCTTGGGTGTAGTTGAAGGCTAAGTAACCTATGAAGCCAGGATTTACTATTTCATCCGCTTTTCCTGGTAGCAAGTGCTTGTTCGGCGGGAATGGAAGCATTCTGTGGCGACCTTCAGCATCGCGAGTATCCACGGCAGTCGCGTCGATGGCTTCCATGCATTTACCGACTTGAACATCCTCTTCAAAGGTTGTGTCATCTTTGCAGGCAGGTTTGGTTGTTAAGCCGATTTCGACGAAGCGGCGGACAGCTTCCCTGAAAGCTTTACTTATGTTAAAAACCTTTATCATTTGTTTAGCTTACCGCGATAACACATAACCAGCGCCACCACTCATGTATCCACTGTTGACTATCACGCCAAATTTGCAACCGAAATAGAGGGCGTCTTCAGGGTTGTATGGCAACAGCATGAAACGTAGATTATCCATGACAACGTAAGTGTCATCGTCGGATTTGAGGAAGTAATCAAAATTGTTTAATGCCTTCTGTAATTTTTCCGTTGATATCAGTTTACAAAACAATGAACACACCTGATAGATATATCGAAATGCCGCTTCAGTTTTATTCCACAGATACAATCTACCTTCCGGAAATCCAAAGTCGACGGTTGGCAAACTCGCATTTTCAGCCGTGCTAACAAACACGTGTTTGTTGCACCGTTTCGCCCAGGTAGCATTTACGTGAATAGCTCTAGATTCAAAATTGTCTTTTGCCGACAGTATGAAACAGAACACGCGCACATTTTTGAATAATGTTTCTGACACGCTGAGAGTGGCGTTGTCGTTATCAGTAGAAATGACTGTAGCATTGGATTCGACTTGATCGTCATATTGAGTTGTCAGTAGGCTGGCATTAAGTTTAGGATCAAAATGTTCAGTCGTATTATCAGAAGACAGTTTCGATGACTCCTGGTAATTCAGAGTTCGTCTCAATCTCCAACTCGAATCAATCTTTACAGCTTTTCTTAGTCCAACATCAGCATCACTGTATTTAGTAAAAGTAGAAAAAATAAATAGAAACGATGCCAACGCAAATCCAAGCACAAAAATGCCAATGTCGCGTCTTCTAGCTGACATCCTAGAATTTAAGCCATTATCTGGGAGAACATCACGACGGACTTCAATCAGTTTGTAATCCATCAAAATTTTCATTTCAAAAATTGACAGTGGACCGAGTAGATGTCGATGTTTAGTTTTCAAAATCTGGGTGATTTGTTGAAAATCGGGTTGAAATCTGGATAAAAATTACCATGCTACCATTCGGACCTGCACAAGGTCCTCTGTCGATTTTTAGAAAAAAAATTTTGATGGGCTCACGGGTTGTAAATTCCCCCAAACACGGTATTACTAAGGATCAAGTGTACCAACTTTATAGATACAGATCAGAAAAATTGGTAACAGTCAAAAGTGAGACGCTTGAACGGTCCGAACTGTCACCCGAACGGAACTGAAGGGTTACAAGTGCCGTAATGGAGGTCGAGTAACGTCTAAGTGTCTTATTATTAATAAAAACGCGCAGACAGTTCCTCGTAAAAGTTTTTAGACGTAGAAAGCGAAGACAAAAATAGTTACCAAGCCATTGGGACCAAATGCGGAGCAAAGATAACAAGTAAGGAGCTTTGATAATGCTTGTTTGACATTGAGTCAAACTTTCGTAGCTGCTAATTGCAGGAAATAAGTTTCGACATTTTTCGGAATTGATGTCATTTTTTGGAATATATAATTTTGACAACATCGACAACGTTCAAATTTTCTCTGCAGAACCTGCATTTATTTTTTTCGCAAAAAAATGAAATCGGAGAACTTTAAATTTTTCAATATAAAAAGCTTGCATCACTCTTTGTTTTTTTATTGTGCAATCGGTCGTTGAGTAAAGATCGTGTGAGTAATAACAGCATTTGCCTCGTTGTTGATGGCGAAATAGCAACAAAAAAATGCGCCAAGTTTTGTGATAGTGTTCACATGAAGTTTGTACGTAGTACGTGCAGAAACGTGTTCGCTACATTTGGGCATTAATGTATTTTGTATTCTGAATGCATTCTACAATGGTACTTTGAACTGAACAAGTGTAACTTTCTGATTTTTCGGTTCTATCGAAACCGAAAAAAAAATGCGCAATTGTTAGTGTTAAACATTTTCTTGAAAACAAAAATTTAGAATGTATGTATTAAACAGCACTCTGTTGCGACAACCAACGCGTGTTTTATGCGCATGCGCCGCTTTCCCTATGGTCCGGTGCATTTCGGGCCCTTCTGCACCACCGCCCTCTTGGCTTAGTGGCAGAGCGTTGGTCTTGTAAACCAAAGGTCACTGGTTCGATTCCAGTAGGGGGCAATTCTTTTTTCAATATTTCAATGAAATTTTTAGTTTTTAATTTTCAATTTTTGATTTAAGAACAGAAAACATTCATTGTTATGTCTTCTTAACTTTTTTATGTTAAGTAAGAGTTGCACCATCTCACGCACACAACTCGAGCACATAGATTCTGTGTTCAACGTACCTTATCTAACGATTTGTCTGCAGCGCAAACTGTGTTCTCGGTTTCGACATTGGGGAAACCATGATGTAGTCTTCAACATTGCGAAAGAGGAGGTGCGGTCGGTTCGTTTATAAGAGACGAAGTAGGGTTCCGTAAGATCAATGGGGCACAACGGCGCTTACTAAATAAACAAGCTTGCTCTAATTGCGGTTGTGGTGTTTTAGCGATCATCTAACGTCATGTTGCCTCTTACCTGGCTGTTGCTGGGTCTTTTTCTGCAGATTGATGGCTACAAGATTGGAATTCTGGTGCCGGACATTTCGGGTAGCCAGGTATATTTAATCAATGAAAATCATTTACACTTCAATTGATTTCTTTTAGGTAACTTTCAATCAACGCATTGGAAACACTTTGGCCGAGGCTGGTCACACGGTCACATTAGTTCGATTGCAATTGTTGGATACCAAAAGTAATGGAATGAAATTAGCCAAAAATGTCAGTGAATGGATGGTCGATGTTAAATCTGATAACATTGATTTTGAATTCATGAGAAAGGCACAGAGTGCCATGGCCTTCACGGACTCATCTGTTTGGGAGTTTCTATGGGATAAAGAGAAAAAGAAAATGCTTTCAATCATGTCGCAGGCTTTTTCGGACAGCTGTGAGAGTATGTTTGTTTAGGCATAACCTACAACTCACATAATTTGATGGCATCTTTAGAGATCCTTGAGAATACGAAACTCATGCAAGACATGAAAGACGCGAAATTCGACATTGTCTTTTCACACATGTACGATCTGTGCCCTCTAGGGTTGCAGAAAGCGATCAATGCCCCTACTTGGATCTGGCTAAACAGTGGTGCCCTCATGGATTATGTTGCATACTACCAGGGATTGCAATTGCAGCCTAGTTACGCAGCACGTGAGTTGTCAAAAACTTTTGAAGTACTGCTTAACAATGCCATTTCAGCGATAATAATGGACGCCGGTGACAAATTGACCTTTGTTCAACGAGTCAAGTCCGAAATTGGCCACGCCATAACGCCTCTTTTTGTTCGATATATGACGGATAACAAGCAAACGGCACTGTTTCGGCGGTTTTATGGCGAAGACTTTCCACGACTGACTGAAATTGCCAAAGAATGCCCTCTTGTGATGGTCAACTCAAACGAATTGTATGATTTGCCCCGTCCGACTTTGCACAAGATCGTCAACATCGGCGGAATTGGCATGAAACAGGCTAAAGCAAAGCCGCTTCCGAAGGAATACGCAGACAAAGTTGATAAGGCGCAGCATGTCGTCGTTTTCAGCTTTGGCTCTGTTGCCAATGCCACCGCAATGCCAGATACTTGGAAGCAAGCGTTTAGAACTGCTTTTTTGAAGTACAGCAATGTTCAATTTTTCATCCGATTCGAAGGCAAAGATTATGACGGTATTCCGAATGTGCATACTTCTAACTGGCTACCTCAAGTCGACCTTCTGCGTATGTTTTGACATTTTGAACTTAAGAAAACAAGTATCCATTTTAGAACACCCCAAAACGATCGCCTTCATCTCCCACGGTGGCTTCAACTCCCTCCAAGAATCCCTTGTCAACGGCGTTCCACTCGTTGCCATTCCCCTCTTCGGCGACCAGTTCCGGAATGGCAGAATCGCTGAACGGCAAGGCGTCGGAATCGTTATCCCAAAAGGCGAATTCAGCTCGGAAAGTCTCGTCTCAGCTCTGTCTAAGGTTATCACTGATAAAAGTTACGCTGAAAACGCGCACCGTCTGCGAGATATGGTCTTTGATAAGCCGATTCCTGTCGAAACTCTGCTTGTCCGATGGACAGAGTTCTTGGCGAAGCATAAGACTCTTGACAATCTGAAACCCGCGAGTGTACATCTAGATTTTGTCACGTTATATAATCTCGATGTCTACCTCTTTTTAGCCATTGTGGTCTATCTTGTCTTTTACATTTTGTTTGTCGTAATTCGTGGTGTTTATCGCCTTGTTCGACTTATTATTGAGCTTGTTCGGGGTGAACCTGATAGTGTGAATGGCGCGAATGCTGGGCATGTAAAGAGGGATTAGGACTGTATTAGACTTACGTTTTATCATGTTTAAAGTTAAAATAAAAGACAATTTACAGACTGTTTGATCTTTGTTTATTAAATTTTATCGATCTAATAACGTCATGTTGCCTCTTACCTGGCTGTTGCTGGGCCTTTTTCTGCAGGTTGATGGCTACAAGATTGGAATTCTGGTGCCAGACATTTCAGGCAGCCAGGTAACTTTAATCAATACAAATCAGTTGCGGTTTCAATTGGTCATGTTTAGGTAACTCTCAATCAACGCATCGGAAACACATTGGCCGAAGCAGGTCACACGGTCACATTAGTTCGATTGCAAATTTTGGATAACAAAAGCAATGGAATCAAAATAGCTAAAAATGTCACTGAATGGATCGTCGATGTCAAATCAGACAACATTGACTTCGAGTTTATGAGAAATGCACAGAGTGCCATGTCTTTTACGGATGCATCTGCGTGGGACATTATGTGGAACAAGGAAAAGCAGAAAATGTTTTCTATCATGTCGCAGGCTTTTACTGACAGTTGCGAAAGTGCGTTTGTTTTAAAGTTGCATCTCACATCAATTGATGGCACTTTTAGAAACCCTTGAAAACACAAAACTCATACAAGACATGAAAGACGCAAAATTCGACATTGTTTTTTCACACATGTACGATCTCTGCCCCCTGGGATTGCAAAAAGCAATCAATGCGCCTACTTGGATCTGGTTAAACAGTGGTTCTCTCATGGATTATGTTGCTTATTACCAGGGGTTGAGATTGCAACCTAGTTACGCTGGCCGTAAGTTAACAATAGTTTCAAAAGTGTTTTTTAATAATGCCGTTTAAGCAATGTTATTGGACGCCGGTGACAAACTAACTTTTGCCCAACGTGTCAAATCCGAAATTGGCCATTTCATCACACCCTTTATCGTGCGATACGTGATGGACAATACACAAACTGCTCTATTTAGAAAGGCTTATGGCGAAGACTTTCCACGACTGACTGAAATTGCCAAAGAATGCCCCTTGGTAATGGTCAATTCGAATGAATTGTATGATTTGCCACGCCCAACTTTGCACAAGATCGTCAACATCGGCGGGATTGGCATGAAACAGGCTAAAGCAAAGCCGCTTCCAAAGGAGTACGCGGACAAAGTTGAAAAGGCGCAGCATGTCGTCGTTTTTAGCTTTGGTTCTGTTGCCAATACCAGCCAGATGCCAGATACGTGGAAACAAGCTTTTAGAACTGCTTTCTTGAAGTACAGCAATGTTCAGTTCTTTATCCGATTTAATGGCAAGGATTATGATGGCATCCCGAATGTGCATACTTCTAACTGGCTACCACAAGTCGACCTTTTGCGTTAGTTTTATTCCTAAAAGGCTGCAACAGACAACAGTCAAACGTTTTAGAACACCCCAAAACGATTGCCTTCATCTCCCACGGCGGCTACAACTCCCTCCAAGAATCCCTTGTGAACGGCGTCCCCCTCGTCGCCATCCCCCTGTTCGGTGACCAGTTCCGAAATGGCAGAATCGCCGAACGCCACGGCGTCGGCATCGTCATCCCCAAAAGTGATTTCAGTTCTGAAAATCTCGTCTCAGCCCTGTCTAAGGTTGTCACTGATAAAAGTTACGCTGAAAACGCGCACCGTCTTCGAGATATGGTCTTTGATAAGCCTGTTCCCGTCGAAACCTTGCTTGTCCGATGGACAGAATTCCTGGCCAAGCATAAGACACTCGATAATCTGAAGCCTGCCAGCGTACATCTCGATTTTGTCACGTTATATAATCTCGATGTCTACCTTTTCTTGGCCATTGTGGTCTATCTTGTGTTTTACATTTTGTTTGTCGTAATTCGGGGTGTTTATCGTCTCGTTCGGCTTATTATTGAGCTTGTTCGAGGTCAGCCTGATAGCGCGGATGGTGCGAATGCTGGGCATGTAAAGAGGGACTAGGTTTTTATTAATTATTTTTTCATGTTTAAAGGTAAAATAAAAGATAATTTTACATCACATCACCGAACATGTCACCGATCCTTTAGCCTTCTTTCCAATAGACTGTTTGAACTTTGCAGCCGCCTTCGTTATTATGCCCAAGTTGCGAATGTCTAAATTCTCGTCCGAATCCAATTCATCCAACGGGATTCCAAGGTGGTCTGCCAAATACCGTCGACTGGGCAGCCTGCCAAGTGATTGCAAAGCCGTCGGATTTGTACCAACATCGATCAACATGGCCGTCAAAAGGCTTCCATCTTGGCCTCCTAACATTGCATATGTCATTCAAAAACTGTAACAATGTTAGCAAAACTCACCAATAACAATCTTTTCACCCTTTGCATCACATGTCCAAGTAGTTATTTGCGCATGAGGCCGTAGTGTGCCTATTAGTGCACCATCACTGACCCGAAAAGCGCGCAATGTTTGATGACCGTTATGATAATACAAAATGTGTTTTCCTGTGGGAGTGAATTCGGCACGTATGTCGTTAACTCCTTCAGCGACGGAACCGATAAGAGTTCGAACGACTAAGCCGGTTTTCATGTCAATGATCTGAAATTGTTTTCGCTAAATTGATGATAAGCTGATAGAACTGACATGTAAGCCGCCCTTATTTGGCGCGTGAAGGCCTAGTTTCCCATCAGCGGCTACAATCCCACTGAAAGACGGCAATGTTCGTAGTGGCTTGACAGTTCGAATGTCCCATACGGACCCCTTTGATTCGCCGTCCATGACGATGACTTGATTGGGATTGTGCGGCATAGCAATGAGTCGATGGACGATAACTTCTTTCTTTTGGTTTTTGGTTTGCCGAGGCCTACAAATCTGAACTCAACAACTTATAAAAGCATTTTAACAAACCTCCATTTGTGTTTGATCACTTTATCGGGAATGAAAACATGTTGTAAGCTGTCGTGTCCCTTGAATAGTGCCGCATAGACAATGCTTTCACTATCTTTTAAAATTGCTACATTTCGGAACATGCGACAACTGAATTCAATGTTGTAATGAATTGCAAAGGCGTCCACAGTGTACACAGTTAGTCGAGCAACCTTCTGTTCGGGGGTGTCAAGATGTTTGAAGACAACCCCGACCATTGTTTCATTGCAGCACCAGAAAAGTTGATAAACGCCAACGGCAGGTTGTCGAAGTCGGACAGATTGGGTTCTGAGATCCCAGAATAATAGAGTATCTGATTCGATACAAACAACGGATTGCCCATTGGATGAGATTAGGCCATGCGTAATTACAGAACCGTAGACGTTGGTTACAAGGGTCGTGATGAAGCGGTGGGCACTGAAATAGGATGAATTTAAACAAAGTCGAAATTACAACTGTAAAATTTTAAAACAATACTGAATCAAAAACGAACACGCAAATTTAAGAAAAAGTTTAGACACAAAACCGCGTGAGACGATAACAGGAAAAAAGAAGTTTCTTACCAAATATCCCAAACACCGAGGTACTTCCGTGTTTGAGTAATAGCCAAAGCAGGTCTTTCGACAGCTAGTAGTGTTTCCTCTATAGGTTGGTCCATGTTGACGAGAGCGAATGACTTTTCGAAAATGTTTTCCATGTTCCAAATCTGAAACCCCGGCTCCTATTTTGGCATTCTCACATTAAAACTCACCTTAATAGATCGATCAATACTCGACGAAATCAACAAATTCTGCCCTGATACATTGACGGATCTCAAATTTAAAATCCGCCCAAAGTGAGCATCAACAGTGCGAACCAACAACTTCTGGGCCACATTAAAAATGTACAGATTCTTCCGAACTCCAGCAACAAAAATTGTATCATTACAACACAATGCGACGGTGGAAGTTGTGTGCATCGGGCGGATTGGAATGTTCCTAACTTCTACAGGTAGAACTAGGTTTGTTCGTTTGTATTGAGTTCCAATGTTTTGGCACAGTAAATACCCCTGAAAAGTTCAGATTCTAACATTCGAATATTCTTGAACATAGTCTTACATCAACAGTGACAGCAACAATCCAACACGTTTCGATGCCATTTACTCGTTGATTACGCCTCCAAATGAACAAAGCATTCACTTTTTCATCAATACCTTCTGTTATTGTCTTCGTTATTTTGAAACAGTTTAACATTGGGTCGAATTCGAATTCTACAATGGCAAATGTGTCATCGGCATCAGCGTGAAAGTCAAAAGTGGCTTCCTTCAAAACTTTCTGTTCAAGACAACAAATCCCAGTGTTGTAACTGGAATCCCAGAACGCAAGTGACGCGCAGAATGTCAGTGGTTCGAAGGCACGGCCTTCTTCCCTACCGCTTAACTTAACCATCCAGTCATCACGTTCACCTGTCCAAGTAAGAGTTCGGATAGATTTCTTCGATTTAAAAAAGACATCGATGAGCTTCTGAAAGAGGTTATCGTAAAGCGTCAAATATGAAGTTGCTTACATTGTGATCAGCACCGTCGATTCGTTCTCGATGTAACAACTTTCCATCCACGTCGTAAAGATAAAACTGTGAACTTGACCATAGCAATATGTGCTGATCGGCGGTAAATGTGACTTTGCCTATTTCCATCTGATTTTCCATGCCATCAGGTTCGAAGCTGTGATGTTCTCCGCTGATCATTGACATCACAACGACCTACAAAAATCACCGTTAAAATATGTTGTAAAAAATAACATGCCTGATTGTTGTTAGAATAAGCAACTGCATATTTGTCATCCTTGCTGATAGCCATCCCCAAAAAGATGCCCTCTAAATTCGGGTTGATGGCCCTTGTTCGATCTCCAGTGTGAATGTCCCATACAATCAGCTGATTGGAGGTGCTTGCAATTGTCTTTTTATCGGACGACAGTTCCATTCCAAAAACAGCAAAGGGATGCTCTTCCAATGAAAATCGCAAAGGACCTCCAGGGGAATGGAAACAATGATGAACGGGGAAGAAACAGTTGAACTGGGCACCGTCGAGATCGCATCCGCGGAGGAGGGCTTTGAGGTGCGGGTTTTCGGATACGAGGGGCAATAAGCGGCCGACGAGCTCGAATCCGAGCATGTAGGCGAAACGGCTGTAATAAAAATTTTGGATAAATGTTCAACGATAAAGTTGATACCTCAACAAACTAGCAGATAACCGTAACCCGTCCATGACCAATCGAAGTTGGCGCAATGCTTCAACGTCTTCGATGCGTGAAATTGCGTCTTCATAATCAGCGATAATGGCTTGTAGTGGGAAAGAACATAACTTAAACAACAAAATTAAGAAAGAAACAGCATTCTTTACCAACCTTAGCTTGCAAAAACTCAAAATTAAACAAACAAAGACTAAAAAGTTCATCAATACGACGCGCACGCAGCAAATGGAACGGCAGTTCGTTAAGTTTACGGTTGTTGAAGCGCATTTTCAATGTCTAAACACATTTTTTTAAATTAAAAATCTACAAACAGGCTCAACTACCTGATCGCTTTCTTTAACATGGAAGATATTAGGCTGTTTCGGCACTTTTCGATCCGCCAAGCCCTCATTTTCCATGACACCGAACCGCTGTTTTTGCAAATCCGTGTACTGATAAGGTTTTGGAATTCCACCCCATATGCCAAGAAAGTAATCAGCAATGGCACTATGTGTATTTTGTAGGTGGTTCAAGTTTTTAAAGTAGCGTTCATCGGCAGCGGTACGGAACTGTTCGTGGTACCAATTGAGCACGATGACACCATCGGCGGCACGTTCGCTCAAATAGCCCGGTAAATCTGCACGGATTCGGCTCCACAACAGTGGCGGAATACGTCGGACTGGCGGTAAATGATATTGGTAAATGTCGTCTAGGACTTTGTCATCGAGGGAAATGAGATCCTCCAATTCGGAATCAGACAATCCAGAGCGGGCTGCTGTGATGTAAGACAGAGCATGTGAGACGAGCAACTTTCCGTGATGGCCTTCTGTCCGGTCGAATAGTGCGTGGACACTTTGTTGAACTGATTTGAATAGGACTGTATCCTGTTGTCGGGAATAGCTCTTCCACCGGGCGACAGTAGCGTAAACCAGCTTCAAAAAGAGTGGCAACGTGCAATGGCTCAGGGCTTTGTTAACAATGTCAAATTGACGTGATGTCAGCGTTCTGCCGATGGCTTTTAACCACTTTTGAATCACTTCAAGACCTAATTGCTGCCCCAGTAATGGAACCAAAACATATTGGGTCTTGTCTTCGACCAACTTGTGCATATTGGTTTCAATAGTCGTGTTTGAGGACACTGAAACCAGCAGTTTGACGTATGGCGGCAGTTGTGGCGGAAACCATAGAAGTTCTTCAGCGCTGTCAATCTTAGATAATTGATCCAACGAATCCAAAAGCACAATCAACGGCTTTTCTTTTGTTGCGTGGGTCATCATTTTCTTTGCATGGATGAAAAGCTTTGATATCTCCGTTGGAGACTGTTTCATTAAAGCCGGATTGTAGTTGTAGGCGATTTGATCACAGAGAGAGTTCAACAGTGGCGCAATGCTGGAAGAATCTGGACTAGTCCCCAGAAATCGAAGGATAAGTACCGGCGACGCGCCATCAGTGACCCAAGTTCGGCATTCTGTCGCTATTTTGGCCATGATTGATGTTTTTCCGCAGCCGTTTTCGCCCTGAAATGATGATTAGCAATGGATGCTGTAACTTTGACCCACATAGAATATCAATGGCAGATTGTTTTCCGAGACTATGTATTTCCTGGCAATTTCAAGTTCCTCAATTCTTCCGAAGAACATTTCAGCTCCAACCTTGCCATTGTAAAGGTGTTGGAGAATCTCTGCGAATAGTTCGTCGCGATATTTGTCGTAGCGGCGCATGGCAGTGTCGACCTGTTGGACAGCAATATTATTTTTTTATACAGTGGTGTGCAGTGAAATATGACACCCCCAAAGTTAACATATAATTTCCTCGTTATGAATGCTACACAAATTCTGTTTTTAAAAATGCTTTATACACCCAAAAGAATAACTTTGAAATTAAAAAACTCATATAAGAAGGACGCGTCGACGAATTAATAACGAATATCGGGTTTTGGGGTGTGCATTGAAATATGACACCCCTTTGTAAAAAAAATTATAATTAATTTAAAACTTCAGTTTGACCGTTCCAACAGTGTTGGTAGAGTTACTCAATGCTTTGGAATCTGTTAGAAATGCGGCTGTGTTGGAACATTGGGGTTTCTGGATTCTAGAAGCTCAGAAACTGCTCTGCACCTCAAAATTAACTTTTTGTTAAAAAACCTTTAATTACCCCTCTCAATTAAGGTACACAGTTCTTGAAGTAGTATAAAAACATGTTGCAATGCCACAGGGTTCATTTTGAATGTTAAAACTTGAACTTTCCGGCTTCTGATGTGACGCCAGAATCCGTAGGCTTCAGATTCCGCAGAATCCTGAAGCCGAAATGCCGAGTTGTAACCGCGGTCGATACTGCTTCGGCAGCGTGCGCATCTGAAAATCAGTGACCACCGGAACCTCTCCTTACCCCGGCCTTTTTCTGCAGCCGTTGGCAGCACCCATCTGTAGACACCGACGGCGGTATTGACAACGGTTACAACACATAGTAAACAATACATTAGGGTCATACACATATGTTATCGCGTAAAAAGTTACCAGACTCTGCATTTCGGCTTCAGGATTCTGCGGAATCTGAAGCCTACGGATTCTGGCGTCACATCAGAAGCCGGAAAGTTCAAGTTTTAACATTCAAAATGAACCCTGTGGCATTGCAACATGTTTTTATACTACTTCAAGAACTGTGTACCTTAATTGAGAGGGGTAATTAAAGGTTTTTTAACAAAAAGTTAATTTTGAGGTGCAGAGCAGTTTCTGAGCTTCTAGAATCCAGAAACCCCAATGTTCCAACACAGCCGCATTTCTAACAGATTCCAAAGCATTGAGTAACTCTACCAACACTGTTGGAACGGTCAAACTGAAGTTTTAAATTAATTATAATTTTTTTTACAAAGGGGTGTCATATTTCAATGCACACCCCAAAACCCGATATTCGTTATTAATTCGTCGACGCGTCCTTCTTATATGAGTTTTTTAATTTCAAAGTTTCTCTTTTGGGTGTAAAAAGCATTTTTAAAAACAGAATTTGTGTAGCATTTATAACGGGGAAATTATATGTTAACTTTGGGGGTGCCATATTTCACTGCACACCACTGTAGTTTTAAGTTAAAAAAACGCACCATATTGGTAATGCTTGCATAAAAATCCCGACAAAACTCTTTCAAATAGCTTTCATGAACCTGTGTGTCCATACCTTCCCTATCAGCCCATTCTACCGTACTCCGACGGATGTTCTTCGCGCATAATTTCGATGGCACACGTTCGTCTCGAAGATTAGCTAGCAGTTTTTGGGCTTCTATGTTTATCTGAAACCCATCTGCTTGTTTTTACCAATCAATGTAACAGATTTCTATTAATGCATGCCTGTTTCATCACAATATCAGTAAATTTTGAGGCCGTATTTGTCTGATTGATATTGATGTTCTGTATATGCCTAACATAGCATAGACAATGATCATTCGGATTCTCTGCTTTCAAGATTCCGTGAATCACCTCACGTTCCGTCACTATAAGCATTTTTAAAAAATCTGATACAAAAAACTGAAAACCAACCAGACATGAAATAATTGTGCATTTGCTCATAGCTAAAGTAGCCTTTTTCATAGCAAATCCGGGCACCCTTACGTAAGAGCTGCTGGACGGCAGCCTCCACGGCCCACCAAGCTCGGGCGTCTTGTTCTTGCAATTTTGGAATACGCTAAAAGAACGAGCTTGCATTATAAAAAAATGGCAAAAGGGAATACCTTATTGTTGAAGTTGACCAAAATTGAACTGATAGGTTGCAAAATAAACTGTGACGGGACAGCATTCAAATCTTCAATGTACCAAGTGTCCAAAACTTGAATGTCTTCGCCGCATTCTTTTAGTGTTCTTTTCAGAATATCTAGTTCGCTGGCGAGAATCTCACTCGGAAGGGGTCGGTAACCATACTTCTGGCACAAAAAAACGACAAAAGTCGGTCCCATGGATAGCTTCTGGCAACTGTGGATTTCGTTGATGCACAAGTTTGTTGTCATGTGATCGTCGGTGGCTTCGTCGCGGACACCCCAGCGCATGTCTACTACCTTTAACCGCAATTTTTTTTAATTGTTATACAAATTTGATTGTCAACTTCTGGAGTCAAGCTGACCTTCGTCATTTTTGCTGTTCAAAAATCTATTTCATTTCAAGTCAATAATTTTTTCAACCTTTTTGTCAACAAAAGCGTGTAAGTGAGATAACTAACCTGAAAATCCAATCCATGAGTCTCACGACAGTATCGTTTCAGCGTCGGATACACGTCTTCCATTAGTGCATTACGTTCCAGTGTCGTATCAGTGAACGTTGACGATGTAAACACACGGACGAGTTTTGACATCGGTGCTGGTAAATTGTGAAATATTCCTGTAAAAATGCGGCTGAACGTGTCTAGAACTTCTTGGTCGACCTAAAAAAGCATAAATTCACATATCCTTTGCACTTGGAAAGTAGAAATACCTCATTTTCCTCGACTTTTTCTTCCACGCCAGTAATAAGTTGCGTCGCCAAAACATTCTGTTCCAAAATAGTCTTCGATCTGGATGTTTGTTGTTTTGGACCGAAACTTGTTGATCGCTTGGCTTCTGCACTGATTCGATTTACCGGTCCTCGGCGAGTTACGGAAGAACTTTGGCGAGGGCGAGCTGAGTTGTGTTGGCTCATGCTGGACAAGTTGGACTTACATTAACAGATTGACGGCATCGACATGGCTTTTGTGAAGTTTTTCGAGTCTTTTTGGCATTTCTAAGTTCAATCGACCGTATAAAACACTTGTAAGGGTGCATTTTTTGCCTTTCAATAACGTCCATGTAGCGAGGAAGGGATTTCCCGCTATTCCCAACACCCCTCGGCCCCCTCTTGAATCAAATCGTCTGATGTGGTAAGTGAATAGCTAGGCAGACACGAACTACCACCCCGAAGAGTGTCAGCCCCACCAGCTCGACAGATCAGAACGACCTTTCGACTTTGGAAGTCCGCAGAGTCGAAAGGTCGCTTTTCTCGGTGCACGGGTAGGAGGCGTCCCGAGCAGATGCACTGTTATTGGTGTTCACAAACCTACATACAGGGTGGGGGAAAGAGGATAAATAAGAGCACAGACAAGCAAGTAAACATGTAGCCAGTTTGACATTCGGGTTTGGGATTCACATCAAGCATGGCTGTGTTTCGAGCTTCGGAAGTTCTGGGAACGGGAAAGATTTCCATGACGTTGTCGAGGTTTCAGCGGAAATTGCATAAATTTGAGGTTTGTCTTTACTATCACGATGTACTGAAGTTAACCATAAAATTTTTAGTTTTAATTCTGGTTTTAAATTCAGTAAAAATTTTTAAATACGCATTTTTAAATTCAATTTCTATGAAAATGCCTAAAAAATGGAGATTTTTTGTTTTCTGCACCGCTTTTTTAAAATTCATTTTAATGTTTCAGGTCGAATTGCGAAATAAAGTATTCCCCCTCAAACTAGAATGGCTAATCTTTACCCTACCTTTGCTTGGATTGCTGAATGCCATCGGCTATGCCCCATTTAATGACCTTCTAAACACTACTGCTACTTATATCGAAACCTTCATCGGGTAAGTTATTTAAAAATTCCATAAAAAGTATACGGTAGACCACGTGGTGTCTGCCCCTTATCAATTAATCACCAAAAAGTGAACCGTAGGGGGTCGCAGGATCGCCCTTTCGACTCTAGCGATAAGTAGGGCTCCCATTTTTTACGATCACGTTCCGCAAGGGTCGAAAAGCGACCTTCGGACCTCACACTTGTTGACGCTGACGTAGATACATCGGCAAGTGGCTGGCTACCCACCACAGCTGCACGTTGATGCATTATCGCCACGCGGAGGGGGGATCTTTTTTTAGAACCACGAGGAGGGAATTTGTGTTTTGGTGGAAATAGAAAAAATAAACATAAAAAATATTTACAGTAACTTTTTGCAGAAGTTTTGTCGTCAGCCGGTTAATCGCCACTTTGATTTTTGGAAGCTTGCTAGTGCCATTGTCTGTGGTTGTTGTTCGATTTGCGTTCACATTGTTGCTGTACTATCATGGATGGCTGTTTGAGGAAGTTGGAAAGCCGCCGTCGATGTCGACTAAGATTTTCATTGTAAGTTTTACCTGGACTTTGAAAAACCATATAAATTGGTTGAAATTTTAGACAATTCTGCAACTCGTGAACAAATATGCCACTTTCCTGTCCTTCTCTGACATCTGCCCATGGATGCTGATCCCATCACTAGATTCTACTATTGAAAATCATCTCAAAACAGTCCGACCGATTCTAACTGATGAAGAGTACGCAAAAGTTTGTGATGAAGCTGAAGTTTTCAAGACTACATTGGGTCCTGTGCTTCAAAGAAAGCTTTGGTTGAAATGGCTGACTTCTCGGAATTATGTAAGCATATTTCATTTTTGTAACTTTAATAAAGCTAAAAACCACTTTAGATCTCCGACTGGTGGAAAGAGCTCGTCTACATGCGCCACCGTGGCTCCCTTATCAGAACCAACGTCGCCTGCGCAGATGTCATCTACCAGAAAACGAGCCACATCCAGGCAGCCCGTGCCGCTGTTGTCACACTGCTTCGTTTGCAATTCCTCGAAGAAATGTTCGAAACCCAAACAAACTTCAAACCGATCACAATTGGTGGAATTCCACTATGCCCAAGCCAGTATTTAGATTATTACCGATCCTTGAGAGTGCCTGGAAAGACTTCCGACAAGTTCATGCGACTGCCCGATGCCACCCACATCGCTGTTTACTGTAAAGGGTGCTGGTACAAGGTTGAAGTTGTCGTTGGCGGCAACTTTTTGAAAGCAGCCGAATTAGAGATGATTCTGCAAAACATAATTGATCGCGAACCGGATTCCGTCAACGGCGAAGCAAAACTTGGAGCACTTACAGCTGGACCGAGAGATCTGTGGGCCCGGATTCGGGACGAAAAGTTCAAGGATGGTGTGAATCGAGAAAGCTTGAGTGCCATTGAGAATGCGTTGGAAGTCATCTTTTTGGATTATCAGGAAACTGGTTACAGTGAGGTAGGTTTTTTGAAATGTTATAAATGGCGACCCATCCCTGAAACATGCATTTTTGCTAAAAAAAAAACATAAAAGGTTAAAAACTACAAAAAAGTTTACTAAAATTTAAACTACTAATTTTGGTAAAAAAAATAAATCATTTTGTCTTGCAGGCAAATCCCGACCTCTACGACCGCGAATACGCTCGAGCCCTCCACGGCGACGGTTACGCCCTCTGGTGCGACAAGCCCTCCGTCTACATTTTCGCTTCCAATGGCCGTTTTATGTCGAATGCCGAGCACAGTGCCGTCGATGCCATGACCCTGGTCCACATCCGCGAGTTCGTCAAGTACCATGAACATGTCAACAAGCCCTATTCCGAGGATGGTCACTGTCGTGGCGAGGTCCGACAGAACATTCCGACCCCTCAACGCCTCCAATTCGATCTAGATTCCGAGACTGTCGACGCCGTTTCCACCGCCTTTGCTTACAGTAGCGAAATAGCTGGTGATTTGGACAACAGCAGTGTTGTTTTCACCGATTTCGGCAAGAATTTCATTAAAAAAGTCAAAGTGTCGCCGGATGCGTTCCTCCAGATGGCCATCCAAATGGCTTATTATGAAGATCAAGGCAGATTCGACTTGACGTATGAGCCCGCTGTCATGAGATTGTTCAAAGACGGTCGAACGGAGACAGTTCGCTCCTGTTCTATCGACTCTTGTGCCTTTGTTCGAGCTGTGAAGGACCCAGAAGTCGCAGATTCTCAAAAGATCCAACTCCTAAGAAAGGCCTGCTCGTCCCATCAGAACTACGTCCGCATGGCCATGGCCGGAAAGGCCTCCGATCGCCACCTCTTCGGCCTCTACGTCGTTGCCAAGTACTTGGAGAAGCCGTCTGACTTCCTCGACAGCGTCTTCGGCATGAATTACATTCTATCCACCTCCCAGACGCCTCAACATCAGATGCCGGAATACAGCCCTCTTTTAAACAAAGAAGAAACCCTCTTCTGGCCAGCCGGCGCTTTCACTTGCCCTGAGGGTTCCAAATACGGCGTCTGTTACACAATCAGTGGCCCCGGAACAGCCTTTAGCTTCCACGTATCCACCTGGCACAGCATTGAAGGCACAGACGCAAAAAGGTTTGCGAAACGTATTACGACAGCGCTCAAGGACTTGAAAGCCCTCGCTGATAGAAGCATTTGAACTTGAACTACTGTAAATAAGATTTATCGTGTGCTACAAAGAATGAAAATTGTAAAGTTAAATAAATAAAATAAGAGCCATTAATGAGATGGCTGACATTAACACATTAGAGTAATGAGACCACTGAACAAACAGAGACAACGTGCAATCAGCAATCAGAGGGAATTAGGGGACGACGAAACGGCGGAGCTTGCGGTCAAGCGAAGTTGTGACCAAACTTCTGGCATGGGGACCGAATCGGATGCCGGTGACGATGTCGTCGTGATCGAAAGCGTTGGTTTCCTTCCAGGACTTGAGATGGAAGACCTTGGCGGTGGTTCCGGAGGCCGTGGCGAGATAGGTGCCGTAGTTGTCGAAGGAGACTTGTTTGATCTAAAGAGGACTATTGTTTGAAGTTTTGAAAGGAAAGGAAAGCAACAAACCTCAGAAGTCGACAATTCAACAGTCTTGAAGCTATTCAACTTGCGCAGATCCCACATCTTGAGCAAACCATTAGCAGTGCCAGCGGCGAGATGGTAGCCATTTTCGGAAAAGCCGATGGACGTGACCTGTGAGCCATGATCCGGGAACTCGGCCGCGACGGACTGCTCACGGAGATCCCAGACGTAGAGGACGCCGCCAGCAGTGCCCATACCGAGAAGAATGCCATCGGGGTGGATCTTGCCGGAACCGAAGGAGTAGGCGTTGGCGGATTCGGGTTGGGGAAGGTATTGGTACATGTTCTTCTGAAAATGACAACATAAAAACTGTCACAAGACAATCTAAAGACAAACCTTTAACGTAGTCTTGCCGGCAGCAATATCGTTAAACGACCAGAGCCCCTCCGTCGAGACAGAAAGGAAGTGAGTGCCCAGGGGGTGCAAATCAAGATCAGTGATGGCGCCTTCGTGGTGTTTGTAGACGGAAACTGAGGATTCGGAGGCCTTCTTCCAGGTGCGGATCTAAAAACAATCGTAAGAATCCAACTAAGATGACAAAAAAACACAAACCTGGCTATCAAATCCACCTGACACGACAGTCTCCTTGTCAGGAAGCAGCAAAACCTTAGAAATCTTCTTCTTATGTCCGACAAAAGTGGCTTCAACCGTGTCACTTTCAACATTGTACAAGATGACCTTCTTGTCATTGCCACCGGTCGCCGTGATGTTCTCCTTGACATCCAAACAAGTGATTCCAGCCGGCGTGGAGTCGTGCAAGTTCTTGTTCTCCGATTTGAGCTCCATTTTTTCAATGTCATCGATGCGAGCATCCTCGGCGGGTGCTTCCTTCGAGCGTCCACGTCGGCCTTGACTCAGCTCTCCGGCACGGGCATCGATCTGATCCACGAGCTCCTGATCGAGACCCAGCTCGTCATTAGTATCCGTCTCCATGGCCGTCACCGGATCGGCACGCTCCAAGCCGGCTAATGCCGTCCGCGCCGCTGCTAGCTGCGCCGTGAGCCGCGAAATCGTCCGAACCGACGCGTCATTGCGGTACAGCGCATGTGAAAGCTCCTGTCGGGCACGCTGCAGCTCACGCCGGATTCGGTACGTGTAGACCATGTTGACTTCCCATTCATTTTGGAGAGATTTCAACAGGGCAGGAATGGAAGCGGTTTGGGGTCGGAGAGTTTCGCTGATGTGGTTATTCAATTGGACGGGGATGAGCTATAACGGCCAAATTTAGCGTTATACACGTCAAAATTATATAAAGACAAACCTGAGCAGCAGTAAGTTCCGCATCATTCGTGGGATCTTTGCCATATTCGTCAATGTACTTCGTGATCAAGGTCTTGTCGAAGATGGCGCCAGAAACGGGCGAAACCACAGGGTCTTCGGTAGGTTGGCCCGAGATGGTACACAGGATGCGGGACATGGCTCGTTCTGTGTCTGGAAAGGGAATTAATTGGATATAGGGGAGATAAATATATGAAATGCGCGTGAAAACGGGGAGGTAGACCTTCGATTCAAAAAGCTGGGCAAAAAGGGGGTAAAAGGTGTCGCAAAACGTAGAGACGCAGCCAAACGGTAAATCTAGTATCTGTGGTAGTTATGAGAACAAAAATGCGGAAAGTCATAAAAAAGTAAAGCTTGAAAAGAGGCAAAAACGAACTCCGCAGTTGTGAAGAAAGTGGTCCGAGAAAAGCCCGCTCGCGAAATAACCCTTTTGCTCGTTCGTGGCAGGAGCATTTGGGTGTACACAGAATGCGTGCAGTTTCATAGCTCACCTTCATCATTCCAAATTTCAATCGAAAGCCTTCTTCTTTTCGTTTGTAATCTCACGGTGTGATCATTCTAATGATTACTGTATTTGCTTAGTTGATAGAATAAGCTTTTGCAGAGTTTTTTGATCATAAATATCCATATTTTGCAGCTTTTTTAAACGTTTTTTTTATTTCATGAAAACAATTTACAATTTATATATATTTTTTACAAAAATCACTGATTATCGGCAAACTCTCCAATTTTCTTTCCCCCTTTTGTAACGTCATCGACCCCCTCCCACGGGCCGCATTCATTTTCTTGGCAGCAACAAACGACGGCGCCAATTTGCGTCTCTGGAGTGAACGTATAAGTGTAGATGCATTCTGGGTGGTGAAAATGTTCTCGACACAACATTCCTCCCATGGTGTAGTTCCGATGCGGATAGTCAATGACCAGATCTTCCAAATCGCTAACACAATCCTCATACTGATCGTAGTCGGTGTTTGTTGGCTGGATGCCAACGCAACCGTTATCGGCTGAACATTGGGAATACTTGATGTTGTCGCTGTGCAAGAAGGATGAGAGGCATCGGGTGTGGTGGGCTGTAAGATATTACAACTTAGAATGCCAGTTTAAAGGTCGAAGTTAGCTTACATTGATGTTTAGTGCTGTGGAATCCAATATTCACTGTCAATGGCTTTGCGTAGAGTGTTACCATTCGCTTAACCGTACAATCACCTCTGTTTACACGTCCATGCGCGGTTAGTATGACACAACATTGGATCTTTTCTTCAGTTTTTTTAACATCCATACAGTCGGCCATGTTGTCGGCGGCCTTAGCTGTCAAAACGAAAACATCGGCCTTTCGCTCGAGGCTAATCCAACACCCCCATGAAATGCCAGCTTTTTTCAACCGTGATGGATCGTACGCTGCAGGTCAGATAATGATTCTGTAGAACAAAAACACGGTAAAGTTACCTTCTTGGAGATTGTCGTACTTGAATTCCGTGGGCTTGATGCTTTCACAGTTGTACCATCTCATGTTTTTATGGTAAGTGCCGTTCCAGTTGTTGCCGAGTTTTTCGCTCGTGTAATTTTGATCGCAAAGGAGGCGGGGGATGGGATTACAACTTGTAAACCAGATCAACGCACCGTTTCCAACATCCTTTTCTGTGTAAACTTGTTCACTACACGATGGGGGGTCAGCAATGAGAATCTCTACCGGAAATGCGGCGGCCTCTATACCCATGTCCCTAAAAACATTTTTCAAATTGTAAAGCTTCCTTTCTCTCTTTGGCTCACCAAAACGAGTTTGAAGTCACGTTCCTGAACCGTCCAATGATGCCACCAGTGATCATCTTTTTCCGAAGCGGGTCGTATGGTATCAAGCAACGAACTTTTCCTTCGATTACATAGGGCGTCACGCCATCTCCATAGGCACAGGGCCAGCTTCCCCAGTCGAACTCTATAAACCAATAGTTTACACTTCAAAAACAGCAATTCAGATTTTTAAAACATACTAAAACTTGTAGCGTCCTGACTTGGTATCGTTATCCGATGTGTCGCAAACTCTTTGAACAATCTAAAATTGCACATATCGAACCGGCAGCAACATGTGTAGGTCCGTTCTACCGTCTTCTTCAACGCGTCTATGCTCATGACAGAACAGGCAACGGCGGAATTCGAGCAAAAATCTCCATTCGGAGGACAATCTACTTCGTTTGATGCTGTCAAATGTATCTAAAGTCATCTGTCGTAACTCAATTTGTTTTTCTAAAACTTACAGTAGTGTCAGGCCAACCGACTTTAATGCTCATCGAACAAGCTTCTCCATAAAACGTGTCTATCATCGTATCCGCAGTTGATGCGACTGAAACTCACAAAATTTTAGTTTTTCTTACTTCAGAAATGTATAAACTTACACCAGTTATCAATATAAGCACATTTGTACGTGTTTAACGCTTCTACATATGTTTCAGTGGTGCACATTGACGCCTGAGAACAACAACAAAACGAATGATACTGATATGGTTGTTTTTCGAAGGCGGTAAAACAGTCAACAGTGTATGAATCCGCGGGTTTCGACTGGCATTTGTCATTGAAAATCTGGGCCAACTTTTCTAAAACTGTGTTTTAGACAAATCCCTTTTTTAAAGGCCAGTTTACCATCAGCCCAAGTTGGAAATGCAGTTTTAATGACGTTGAGATTGCCAAGTGTTGATCTTTCATCATATGTGAGACGGTTTAAATTTCGATTTACCCTAACTGTATTGACACGGAAGGTATAGAAGTTCATGCAAACGTTTTGATTGAAAATACGTTTCTGAAAAATGCATACTTAAACCGTTTCCAGTCAAATGTCAAACATACCCTCCTTAACCCATCAGTCCCAAGACAACTCGTTTTCGGCTCGAACATAGGTTCCAGACTGTAGTCATAGAGTAAGTTTTTTTCGAGAAATTTGTTCAATAAAACTTGAAACATCATGTTGACGCCGTCATCGCCTTCCCAGATAGCGTGTTGAGTGAATCCGCTGGTGGCAGTAATGTCGTCGGTCGGCAGGCTACAGGCAAGCATGAACTGTTCAAAGTTGTTGTTGCCTTCGTAGATTGGCATGAGGTGGAAAACATAGTCAGTTGGACGTTTCGGTGGATGGGTTTCGAGTTGATGTCGGCAAATGGTTTCGGCTTGCTCGCCCCAAGCACCGGAATGGTCGCCGAAATAGTTGTGGTAGACGGGGTTTTTGAAGTCTAGTGAGGTGTCTGAAAGAGATCGTTGTCTTTTGGGTGTGGAATGGGCGGACTTGCATGAGTACAGTACATCTGGACGGTCACGAGCATGGTTAAAGTTGATGAAAATGCAGAAAAGGGTCAAACATAGCAACATATTTGGGTCCTTTATGGTGTTTATTAAAACTTTAATATAGATTCAAACAACAAAAATGCAAATTTTAAGAATACGGATCACTTATTTTTTTTCTCATCCTTGAACTCGCTAACCAATCTCCCAAAAGTCAGCTCATTCATCTCGCCAACATTGATGACAGTTTTGCCGCTATCCGTGCAGCAGACGATTCTCGGGTTCTCCGATGCCGACGGATATGACACATGACAGTCTTGATGCTTAAATTCTTCGGCGTCGCAGATAGCTCTGTAGTTTCCGAAGAGCTCCAACTCTGGCTCGAGGGGGTCGTTGTCAATGTTTGACACGCATCCGGCATCACACCCCGCTGTGAACGTTGAAGTGGCAAAGCGCACATTGAAGCATCGTGATGTCTTCTCAGTGCATTCGTCAGGGGTTTGGACGTGGCCGTTGAAGTTTCGATGGGTACAGACGTTGACTTCTTGTTTGCCTAGAACATCATTTTGGTGTTTTGCCGCACTTTCGGAACTTTTAAATTGACTCACGCAGCTTTTCTTTCGGCGCTTCTCCCAGAAACCGCTTAATCATCGTCTTATAATCAACACTTTTGCTATCTGACATGTGGCAATAGAAGACTTCAGTGGTTGTTACTACTTCTTGTTCCATTTTGGAAAAACACTTTTCACCGTGCTCCCAAAGCTACAAAAACCCAACATAACCTTATCGACTAAATCAAAGCCTACCGGTCCCGCCGAAATCTTCATCTCCGGCTTATTGTCATACAAAACTCGAAAATAGCACCCAATATTGCCATCTGTAGTTGGAAATTCGCCGGCATAAGCAAACCCCTTGAAACCTTCGCTTGGATTTATTTGGATCGTTTCATCGATGATGGCACACTTGTAGATGTTGCTCGGTGGTGGAAGTGCAGTGGCTGGATTCATAAATTGGCAGGTCCGCTCGTGGTTGTCGCCATTGCAGCTGCAAATTTGGAACAGACGTAGCTCGTTTTTGTTTTCCTTTGTATAAACTTTGTTTTGACATCTTTCACCATCGATTTTCTTCAATCGTGCCATGATGATGTTGCATCTGTTGTGGCCCACATTGTCGTGGATTCTAAAGTTTGCCATAATGTGAATGCGTATGTTCATTTTGATGACTCACGATTCCATCTTCGAAGCTGAACCCCCGAAATCAAGAAAAGTTTTATCAATATTGATGTAGTTTTGGTTTCCTGATTGTTTATCGACGTCAACGTAGAAAGTGCAAGCATGCTTGTCGTTTTCTGCGTCTTCTGGGCGTCCGTAGGGGCATTTCTTCTGAAATCGGAGCATACTGTAGAACTTCATGCAGAAAAAACTTACCATCTTAGTTAACCCAATCATCTTCTGAAGCTCAAAATAGTTGCAAAAGTCAGTACTATTGCAACAGTGCTCAAAAATCAGCTCCTTTTTGACCTGTGCCGCACTTCCAGGACACAAATCTAGATGGGCATCCGGCTTACAGAGAGTGTGTTTCGCACCTAACTCCAAGCTGTACATGTACTTATTCAATTGGCGGTCCCAAGTTAACTTTGTGAAGCACCATTCATCGAAGTGCTCATTGTAGAACTGTTTCGGCGTGAAACTGTATGCACCCGTGTTCGTACTTGGGTTGTTCCAGTCATTTCCCGCGAGGGCACATTGAATTCGGTCCGCTTTGGTCTTTAAATTAATTTGCTTCGCACGATGCTCTTTGTAATTGCAGTTTTCGAGATCTGCCGTGCAACAGCAAATTGACAAGAACTGCGGCAATGCGTTAGCCGTGATGTTGTAGATAATGCCGCAACGGTCGCCTTTTTCAGGGTCGCGTAAATATCCGAGGTCATTTTTCACATTAATTGCAACTCGAGGTTCGCAGGCTTCGCCGAGAATTTTCCAGATGCGTTCATCGACTTCTTGTTCATAGGGGATGAGGGGCAGGGAGTTGATGAGCAATGGCCCGGCGAAGATGAAGGTTGAGGAATCGCCGAAAGCGATGTTAAGGACAAAACAGGTCAAGAGGTCGAACAAATTTCTCTAAAAAAGCTTTAAACATCGTTAATAAGACAAGTTTAGCTTACGGTAGGCCTCCCAGTCGGATCCTTACACCTCTCCCGACCATGTCCATCAAAATTTGGCTCAATACTGAAGGCATACTGCGGCAAATCGGTGTAATACGAAGCAACAAGTTTCCTTTTCTCCATCATGGCACTGGCTACCGTTTCATTAGCGGAGGCAACGTAGCACCTTAAAGCCAAGTCAGATACCGTACCTGTAAAAATTTTGCTATTTTATTGAAAAAAAAGCTAAAAACATGCCATTGCGCCTATTGACCATCAGATTTGCACTCTTTCCCTTGTAGAGTGCCACAACACATGTACACTGCTCGCGATAGTTGTCTAGAAGCCATGTGTCTTTTTCCGAAGTGTAGAAGACAAACTGAAGAGGTTCAAAGGCTGAAATTAATCTTTTGATTATCCACTTCAACCCTTTTCTTTAAAGTTACCGATAATGTTGATATTCTTTCTGATTTCTGGCTTGTCACACTTCCAATAATCTGAAAATTGCGTGCAAAATATGGTGTATTTGTTACAAAAATGGCTTACATACCTTTTATTAAACCGACTTCGCATGATGTGTGCAATATCAATCCCAAAACCAGCAAAACGGAAATCCACCTCATCGAAAATAAACGAGATGCAGAAAAAAAGCATAAAGTGTCCGCAAATATAGAAAAAGTAAAAACAAACAATAATCAAAATTTAAGATTTGCATAATTTATTGATTTAAATAGCCAGTTATTACTAAACAAGAAAAATATACAAAAATTCAACAACTTTGGAAGATTAAAAATGTTATTTGGGGGGTATATGTCTTGTACGATTAGATTTAGGTGACTGGGGAGGTTGTTGAGCAGGCATAAGCTTGGCTTTGAGGTTTTGCATTCCGGAATTGGTTGCTTTTCGGAGGCTTGATGCACCGGCCTTTCGACGTGGGGATGGATTCGGGTTTTGGGCGATAGAATTGGGTCGGTTTGATTGCTTGCTGCTGCCAGTCGTGCCGGAGGTTGTCGTTCGGGTTGTGCTGGAGCCGAGGGTTGGGGTGTTTTGGCGCTGAAATTGAACTTTCTTTAGTAGTTTTGGCTGGTTTTACATACCCCTGAAGCCCATTCTGCAACGCCGAAACGTCGATTGGCAGTGGATCGCTTTTTAAGATCGAGGAATTGCATCGTTTCGGCACTGACATTCTCAAAGTTAAGCTTTGGCCGTTTTCGGTGCAGATTGTCACGGGTTTTTGTTTGATTTGTCGGTTTGGTCTGAAAAATTGACATACTTCATCTTCAAAGTGACCTACAGTAACCCACTCTCTTATCCGGCCACGGGCCATTCTTTTTCCGCAACGCCTCGCACTCATCGACCGCCGACTTGTACTCCTCAAAGTGCTCCCCATCGCTGCCCATGTCCTCGTAGTCGTAGCACTGTAGCGGCGGACTCTCCTCATCCAGGAAGTAGTCCTCTTCATTGAGCATTTCCGCGAGCTTCGGTTCGAGTTTAACACCGTATAGGTTGGCCACCCCGCGCTTGGTGGCGGCTGGAAGAAGCTGAAAGCCTGAGACTCCCTGATCAGACGGACTTGGTTTCCCGCAACGGGGGCCAGCTACTTACTTGGGTTTTGCTGCCGTGCATCGTCTTCTTCCGCATAAGCGTCCGCAAGAACCGGATACACGTGCCCATGACCGGACGGAACGAAGGCCAACGATGGCAGCAGTGACGAAAAAGTTTCACCAAACCAGAGGGACAGTTTGGGGCTAAAGGGTGCTTGAAGCCGGATTTGACGAGGACTAGAACCTCGTCGGCGTCCTCGACGTGGGACCAGGGAGCTTGGCCATCGTGCCAGATCTCAAAAATCAGCATGCCAAAGGCGTAGACGTCGGATTTGAGGGTAAAGAGCTTGACATAGGTCAGACATTCTGGGGCAAGCCAAGGGATGGCCATTTCGGGGTCGGCAAAATCGGTGGAATTCATGCCGAGTTGGAGGGTTAGACCGAAATCGGCGATTTTGATGAGGCCATCGGAGCCGATTAGGCAGTTGCGAGCGGCAATGTCACGATGGACAAGGTTGCGTTCGTGGATGTACCTTTAAATTGAAAATGCTGATGATTGGATGTTTCTTTTGTAAAAATTTGGTTTCAAATTTTAATAAAAACTATTTTTATGCTTATTTTTGTTAATTTTGAATGATTGTAAACCCACTTAAGTCCCCTGGCACAATCCAACATGAAATGAATTCGCTCCAATACGCTCAACTCGTGCCCATGATTCTGTAGAAACGACAGCAACGACCCTCCCGGACATAACTCAATCACCGACCGAAACGGCCGCGAATTGACATCAATCCCGTAGCCTTCAGCCACATTCGGATGCCGCATCGAATACTGAACCATCGCCTCGAACAAAACTCGGCATCGTTCTTCGCGGAATCGCAGTTTCAAGTTTTCATCGACGCGATGGTACTCTGCGCTTCGGGCATAGGGTTCTTCATTCCCAATTTTGATGGCAACATTCTGAGGCACTGAAAGCGATGGCTACAAGACGGACCTGCGGCCTAGGTAAACCAGAACGAACTTACCTCCTTCAATGAGGGCGCGGCCGAGAAGAACTTTACCGAAGTTGCCGGCGCCGAGTTCGACGGGGTTTTTGGGGATGTTGATCCAATCCGTGGAGATGAAGTAGCGCGGGGCTATTGCGGGTTTGGTGAGTTTGGTCTGAAGGAAGTAGATTTGGATTAGTTGTTGAAAAAGGGGGTTTAAACCTACTTCCACTGGTCCAATCTTTATTTTTCGTGGCGATGTGAGCATGTAATGAATCAATTTTCCCAGACTCTCGGCCCCAAAGAACGGCTCGCATTTGTGGAGATAGACCGAGCCTTTCCTGTTTTTATCGTCTTCAACTTGACGGATGACAATATTTATCAGCTCATTGGTTGAAAGTCGGAGAGTGATGGCATAGGGCGAATAGCCTGTGGAATCCGGTGGGAAGCGGCGGAGGCACCAGTTGCCGGTGTCGGGGAGGAAGGTTTGGAGGGCGACCCTACAACCATTTCCAGTCATTTTCCACATTTCTGCATACAGTCACCCACCTTGAAAGCATGCCAAAGTAAAACGGCCACTCTTCGACCTTGTCCATGGACGCATTCGGCATGAAGAGCCGATACAGTAAATTCCGGCCATCGTCTTCCTCCTCATAGAGCTCCGTATCCTCCTTCGGCCACTTGTCGTCCTCACTGTCGTCCGTGAGGAAATCGGCTTGGCCACGTGACAGGACTTCGGTATCAAGCCAACACCGATCGCACTTGCACTTTTCCGGAGGGCCTGCTGGCGTCGGACCTGAACCGTGTTTCTCCATGGCTTCGAGGAGGGCTTTTGCCATTTCGGCATCATTGCGCTTGAGTATCCAGTGGAAAAGGGTGCCACCGGCGAAGAGGGCATCGCCTTGGATGGCTTTGACGACGGCCTTGTTCTCAACATTCGAAATGTCACTAACCCTGCTGTCCGCATTCATATCATAGCCCGGGTACCTGAAACCCGGAAAGCGTGCCGTGAAGGGTGCAGGTTCTGAATAGCGGCGTCGCGAATGCGGAGGAAAAGGGTGGGGCGGCCGTTTGTGGGGAGGGGATGGTAATTAGTGAAAGAGGACTGATTCAAGAGCCTCTGGCAATTTCATTCAAACGAAATTCTTCCGGATCCAAAATGGTCTTTGCATAAAAATGACTTCAGTCAGTTTTTTTCTTTCTTTCAATTTTGTATTTAAATTTGACAATCATTTTTTTACGTTTCAACTTTTGTTCAAAATTAGAAAAATAACAAAATAAAACTTTATTAACAAAACAAAAATCTTAAAAAAAACAACCAAAAAATTAATTATAAGCAAATTTAACAGGACTTGTAAATGTAAAATTCTTCCGAAATTCAGTCATAAACTCGTTACAGTCTCCAGCTGGACAGCAGCAAACGATCATTGGCTCACTTGCGTAATATCCAAATTGTGTATCTTTCACGACGCATTTTCCTTCATTCTCGAACTTCCTGTCCCGACACATCAAATACAGTTTCCAATTCTCATCATCAGCTCGCCATCGCTTTTCTCTATGGGTCAACTCCAACTCTTTGACACATGTGCTTTTTGCCTCGCTTTTTAGTTCTGTCAGAAGAAGCAAGCAGACATGGGATCGAGGAATTTCTATATTGCCACACTTTTGGTTCCGTTCATTCAGTGAAGACGCATCTAATGAGCACGTTTGATTACTTTCGGCAAAGTCTTCCTTGTATGGAGCGAAAACGTCTGTAGAATACAGATTGTTGACGACCAGGCCGGTGTTGCAAGCATCGTGTTTGCCAAAGCCAGTTCTTGGCAGACATACACAGTAGGCGGTGTATGCCGTCTTATCATTGATACAGTAGTACGTTTGATCCGGTGTTAAAAACGCCTTTTTCCATAGATCGTTGTGAAACAGGGACCGATTTGGAGCACCGAGTTCTGTGGAGAAGTTTTCGACTGTTCTGTAGGACAGTTTTTCGACACATATGGGATCCCAGATTTTGCTATGACCTTCTATGCTGTGGTTGCATTTGAACTGTAAATTGTAAGTTTTACACTTAGATAGAAAGTAAAGGTTTCAACCTGAGGTTTAGACGTTTCAAGCACGGTGTCCAAAATTCGCTCCCGAACTTCCGGATGATCACATGGAAGCGGATCATTTTCCTTCGTTATACAAAGAACCGCTACAATGGTCATACGATACCATGGAGGCGTATCTGATGCGAAATCGTGGCAGTGCCGAAAAGTTGGACGACCGATAAATTGCATCATTTTCAGATTATCTGAAGAAGTGTACATTCTTTTTTGGACAAAGTCATAGTCGATGAGAAAATTGTCGTCTGAAATGACAGCCATTATTGCTGAACTCTTGAAACAGAGTGCTTACTCAATCCAGAATTCAAAAACCGCCTCTCTTGTGGATCCACAAAGAAAACGCAAGGATGCCCCGGCATTTCTGACATTCCTGTGCCTTCGTTTGAGAAAATGTAGGTGCAGTTCTTTGTGAATATGAGTTTTTCCTAAACTTATTTTTTTATTATTATAAAGGGTATTTGTTAAATAAACAACCTTTAACTCTCGTCTCAAATACCTTCCCCAAGATTCTTGAACCGGAAACACATTATGACTGACAGCTTTGGAGCCAATAAACTGGCAACAGTAAGTTCGTATCGGAGTTGCCTGAGTTATACATTTTCTCCGACGCCTCCAGCATCCATTGAAACCTTTACTGTCGCAGATGCTGTTGTTTCTTCTGACTGCGACTATACTCACAATGAAATCATCAGTTCGGTTAATCCTCAATATATCCGTTTTAAAAGTGCAGTTTCTTTGAAACATGTGACGTGAGTGTAAGGTGAAGGAATTGTTGTACTTATGCGAAGGGCTTGAAATGCCGGTTTTGCTATTATAGATGAAAGAGAAGGCAGTATCAGGACACGCTAGGACTTCATCAATAACAGTGCCGTAGCCACAGTTCTTAGCGTTGTGGTAGCAGCAGCAAGTTAAAACGGAGCTTTTGAGGGTGATTTTGATGGAGCAGAAGTTGTGAGGGATGTACTGTAAGTTGAAAGTTAACTTGATTTTTGAAAATTGAAATTTGTTCAGTTACCTCATCACTAATTTCGGCATCTGGCTTCCACTGAAAGTGTGGCGCACAAGTCTGATCAGTATAGAGGCCCAAGTCTTTCATATTGCCGCCACGATGGATGCTTCTATTTGGTAATACAAGCTTCTGGTTATCGTCCGGTATTTCAATGACTTGTTGGAACACGCATCTGTGCATTCCCATGACCATCGGATCCTAAAACAAAGATATGCCATTTTAAAAACGTAAAATAATCCAACTAACAGGGCGTCCAAACACGTCATGACAATCATGCATGTATTTCGACGATCCTCTGATAATATTTCTCTGCCACTGCCCAGTCCATTGTTTCAACAGTTTGAAATAATCACTTTTAACCGGTTTCATCTCTGCCAGTTTACATTGAAACAAAACTGTATCGTGAAACCCAGCCAAATGCATCTCTTTATCAATAGCCGCCGCCCAAGAATCACCGTCTCTTTTCGTTTCGAAGCCTTCACACGCCTCCACAAGCAGTTTCCTGACTTTCTCCGAATCTTGAAGCACATCCAAGTCGTCATAGACCATTCTTTTAATGCCAGTAACATTCCTTATAAGTACAATAGTAAAAAATGTTTTTTCAGCAACACAAATTTCAGCCAAACTTAACAAAATTCCAACGCTGAATAGGATCCTCAAAGAAAAGGAAGAAAAAATACACAGAAACATGCCATGGCATCATTATTCTATTCAAAGCCCTGTATTTTAAAACTGTATTGTATAATTTATGCTAATTAAGGCTTTATAAATTCAAAAATACACATTTTTTCAAGCTTAGCATGCGTGAGAACGACTTGTTTGCACAACGATGGCCATTTTAACCCTGTGTCGATATCATTGTCCATGATTGCGTCGTCATCGTCACAGATTCCCATAAAGGTGTCATCGAAAGACCCCCGACCGATAGTGGTTTGCCTTAACATGCATTTTGATGGGTCCACTTTCACAATTCAAAACACTTGTGCCCTCCGACAACGTCCCAGATAGGGTTTTGATGCTATTGTCGTGTCAATAGGCATGACAAATGCTATTGACAAGGGTTAGAAAAAGTTTATATTTATTGCCTATGCCCTTTATTCATTTGGTCGTCGTGGTCGAAGGGACCACCCAGGCGAAACCGAAAGCCACGCCCCCGGGGCAGTTTTGCCAGAAAGAAAGGTCGGTTGTCTGTAAAGTGCACTAAAAAGAGGGTAAGACGTTCTTTTGGGGTTGAAAAAACATCTGTGAGTTTGGGTTTTTACCTTTATCAGTGGTTTTGTAACTATTCCATGTTTCTAATGACGATTCTTTTTCAGAAAATGCCAAAAGAACAATACATGTGCCAACTCTGTGCAAATCACGGCAGTTTCAATCAACCTAAGAAAGGCCATAAACAAAAATGCCCTCACCGATACTGCCCGTAAGCTGCTTTTTCTACTTTTTTTGTATTAAAAAACAACTTCCAACCCAAAAAAACCCCATTTTGGAAGCGTTATTTCAACAGCTGGACGCTTTCCGTCCAAAATAGGCTATTTAATTTGCATAGAGACTATCTTTTCTACATTTTCGAAGCGCTGAATCCGTAACGCTCTGACATATTGCTTTCCAAAGTGCAAAAAACCCGTTCAAAAACAACCTCCATGTTACCATTCGACCTCCAATCTTCAAAGAGCTAACCCTCAAAAGCTGCCAATTGCTGCACTAGTCAGTCTCAAATTGTAATGAAGTAAAGATGAGCGCAAAGGCAATTGCCGAATAAAATATTGCAACTGCATCAGAGAAAAAAAACGTCTGAACGCCAGAAATCGAACGATGACACCTGTTAGACGCGTGTGGCTGATTGCCACCCTAGCCAATTATGTTTATGAGCGCAACAGTTGTCTTTGGAGCGCTTGGGGGTTTCTTAAACATTATTACCGTAATTTTTATTCCAGCTGTCCGCTTTGTGCTTTGAACACTAAGCGACGACGTCTCGATCAAATGGAACGGCATCTACGAGTCAGTATTGAGGATGGTCAAGCTGGGTCTGATTCGGGGGCTGTGGTGGGCAGTGAGGCACCGGTTATGATTAAAAGTTTGTTTTTAGCGGTTTTCTACAGTATGCTTATATAGGCCATTTGAAAAGTTATCTAAATTGAGATCATTGTGGTCCCATAGAATGCGGGAAACTGTCACTCGACATAATGGGTCCCATTTATTGCTTTAAAACGGCATTGTTATACTGTACCCACAAGGAAATGCCATTTCAAAACGCCCCATTGTGTAATGCAATCCAAATTACATCAAAAACGGCTTCAACTTCCAAAGCTAACTGCAAAAAAGTGCTCTCCCATTTATTCTCAGCCGACAAATTGTTCTATCGTCGATTGCTAGATGTTTTTGCTCTTGAGAACAAAACGCTTTGCGCCCAGGGCAAGAAAACAGATTCATTGCCCCCGCGACACGAGCCTGTTTCGAAGGGGCCCATCATAAATTGTCGCCTTTGCCAATCGGTCGAGGGTAAAAAACGCATTTCGAATGGAATAGACCGACCACCAGTCAGTTGGCCGTCATCCATGTCACCAGTCATTTGTAACCCTTGCCATTTCAAATGTTTTGACAAATCACATATAACGGCACGGCACACTTGCGCATCGGTTTGGGTTGGTTGTCGACGGAAAAACAGCTGCATTGACAGGGTGGTCGTTTTTGAAGATGACCTTCGCAGACATAAGTGTGTTGAAAATAACGGGGAGAATCTTAATTTAACATTTTCAATTATCAACTTTTTCGATACTTACGCAAAATTTGTCATCTAAAAACCCATTTCCAGGTGCACCTCCAACTTTACATCCAATCACCGACAACAGCCTCAAACCCGAAAATAGACCGAAAAAACAAAGTCGATCATGTACCCCACAACCGTACACCGTCCCCATTCGAGCAACAATGACAAAAGCAGAAACTAAGAAACTCAAAAAACCGGTATTAATCAGCCCCGAGGCCAAAGCCGAACGTCAACGCCGCGCGGAGCTGTTTGAACAGACATTGGCACGCATTACGGCGAATATCAAAGGCGAAGAGCAGACTGTCACCGTTGAAAGTAAGAAGCCGTCTATCTTTCAATCTGTGGCAATGTTAGCGGAATCTGGATGAATCCACGACCTTTTATTGGCCTTCAAAGTCTGTATTATCATTTCGCAAAAAAATCGTGCGCAATATTTAGTCAATCTCACTTACTTAACTCAAAACTGTCATCAATAAAGTTAAGACATTTAACGAGAATTCCAAAAATGCCAAAAACAGAGTTCGAAAAGAATCCCTCTGGACTGAAAAACACATAATTTTTGCATTACCTTTCTTCTGATCCCCCACAAATCCGTTGATCTGCCGCGAATCAAATTGGGCCCTTCTGGGGAGGTTTCCGACGTCGTGGAATCATGCCGCCGGAAGAAGGTACTGCAGTCTTGTTAGCTTGGTGTATATTTGCCCCGTTGTTGCTACTTGTCGCTAATTTGGTCAATTGTGGTGGCAAAAAGGATCCGAAGAAAGATTCTTCAAAAACTGGCAAAGACCCTGCTGCTGCAAAGGTAGTCGATTCAACTTCCTTTCTATAAGCATATGTAAACTGGGTGTTTTCAGCCCCCAAAAGACTCAAAACAAGAAAAAGACCCGCATGAACACGCCCCAGAAGCCACCGGTAGCAAACAGAAGAAACCCGAAGAAAATGATAAAAAGAAGAAGAAAAAGGACAAGAAAATCAAGAGCAATGCTGACGGTGGCGAGGCCGACCCGTTTGATGACGGCGGAATCGACGGCGACGACACCGGTGCCGGGGCAGGCGATCATACCGAGGGATCACAGAAGGCCAGTGCAAAGCCGAAGAAGAAGGGAGGCAAGGGCGGAAACATACCTCTACCCAATAAGGACGGGTACGATGATCTTGGTCCTGGTGCACCGCCTCCAGAACAGCCTGTGGACAAGAGCAAGATGCAAAACACGGATGACGTAAAGTCGAAGATGAAACCGAAAGAGGGCGGGGATGATGGCTATGATAATGTTGATCCGACTAAGAATGGTCAGTTTGACAAATTTTATCAATCAGATCTCAAAAAACAAGCTTTTTGAAAAAATGGGCGGAGCTTATAAAATGGGGCGGAGTCGGATGCCCCGCCCACTTTTTATCGAAAACTTTAAAATTCATTCAAAATGAGATTCCAGAAGATCGCGTAGACGTAAACATGGAAAACGCGCCCGCCGGAGGCAAAGCAGCCGCTGGCAAGAAGAAGGCAGCCGCCGCCGCGCCTCCATCATCGGAACCACCGCCATCAAAGCCGAATCAACCCCGTAAGCTACCCCGAGACGCGAAGCAACAAGCCATCGCCAAGGGCGCCAAGAAGGGCAAGGGCGATTATCCGACGTTTGACGATGTTCTATCTGATTGGGACAGCAAAAAAGAGGGTAAGGACAAAGACAAAACCGTGGACAAGGAAAAAACATCGGACAATCCAGCGTAATACCCTTCAATGGCACCATAGAATCGCGCATGTTCTTTTTTACCCATTTAGTAGATTATGGATTTCGAGTTTGACCCAAATGAAAGCGTATTAGTTGCACATAATTACTTGATTATCATTTATCACTCGGACAACTCAAATTCGTTGTAGGCGGCACGCAGGAGGAGAAGGATAAGAAAGCCGGTGGCAAGAATGCGGTGAAGCCCAAAAAGGTCAAAACGACGGAGAATAGTTCCGCCAAAGAAGAGCAATTCGTACTAAAGAGTAACATGAAATCGATGACCGAAAAGACGCAACAAGGGTCGGAATTCAAGTCAAATCATCCGCCGCCGCCGGCATCATGAGTTGGACAATTGTGCTTTTCTATTTGGAATTTACTGATAATTGCATTGGAATTTTGTTAGATCACTATTTTAAACATAATTTACTTGTTTTGCATTGTTTTCAATCGACGGGTATCAGAAAAGGAACAAAAAAGTTTACAGGATACGGTATTGGAGTCAGTGCTTCAAATTACTTGGCAGCGACCCTAGCAGACATGTTGGAATTGTACTTCTCGACTTGTTCACGGACGAACTTGTTGTTGCGGACGTCTTCGAGCTCCGAGCGCGTCGAAACATCGATTGTCAAGAGCTGAAAATTAGATAATTAACATCAAATTGGCAGACAAATCTCAAAACATACGCCTTTGATGACCTTCATGGCCTCTTCCGGAATATCGGCATGTGGCCGGATGTTAGCCCGCTGGATGTTTCGGAACGTCATGGTCTGATCCTTGCTGTAGAATGGCGTCTGCCCGGTCAGACACTCGTAATACAGGACACCGATGGCCCAATTGTCGATCTTATACGTGTGCGAGTGGTTGTTGTCCGAGTTCAGCATCTCTGGGGATAGGTAATCGGGAGTGCCACAGAGGGTTTGACGGCTGGAAAGAGCAAAATTAGCAAAATTTCAGATAAAAAATATATAAAAACCTAACCTCGAAGACACAGCATGCACAGCCCAGCCGAAATCAGCCAGCTTGGGGACAAACTTCTCGGTCAGGAGGACGTTCTCCGGCTTGATGTCGCGGTGAATCACATGTCGATCGTGGCAGTAGTTTAGGGCGTCGGCCATGCAGTCGATAACGTAGGTGGCGCGATGGACGGAAAGCTTGACGTGCTTCTTGACGATTTTGTACAGGGACCCCAGCTGACACAACTCCAATACAATGTACACGTGATCGAAGTCGTCGAAGAATCCATACAACGTGAGGATGTTTTCGTGCCTATAAACAGTTATATTTATATTAAAAGTTTAAAAATGGAACCAAAACTCACTGGAGGTAATATTGAAGCTCAATTTCTCGCTTCAACTGCAGTAGTGTCTGGTCATTGGTCAGCATATTTTTGAACATGACCTTGATGGCGACAGGGAAGTTATTCTTCTTCTCACGGCACGGAAAGACGGATCCAAAGCGGCCTTGGCCAAGACGAGTTTTTCCGAATTCAAAGTCCGCCTCCACAAATGTCTTCTTCTTCGGCAGCACATCACCACCAGGCTGGCTGTTCACGGTAGCATTCGTCTTCTGGGTGGGTTGGATCGTGCTGGACATGGTTAAAGCGAGAATCGGGATCGAAAACGTCGGAACGAGAAGTCTGCGGTGGAGAAGAAGTGCTGAACCGTTTGAGCAGCAAAACTGCGATGGACCACTTTTTTCTTTACAGGACCAGTGGTTAACCACTTTTCTTGGCTGATTTCGAGCCGAATCAAAAAGCAATACCGCAGACAAACGGACGCACTTCAACATAACTTGTGTTCTGTGTGTCCGTTTAAAAAAGTTTTGGCTCGACTTTTCACGCCTTTGCCATCCAATGAACGAAACAAAGCACTTTATTAAAAAATATATAAAAATGAAATTTCATGATCAACTTTTTGCGCAGTTATGAAATTACCCTTCATTTTTATCGAGCCACGGTCGGTTAAGCCTAACCAGTATCGTATCTGACAGGTGACAAAATGGTATTTCCTAATTATGGTTGGTTTTCCTCTCATTTAAAACTGTCTTTTAATAACAATGTTTTCAGACGACATGCCCGGCTCTTCTGCCGGCCAATACCCCATGGATGGCTTGTTGTCGAGTTCGTGTAAGTTTGTTTTATGACAGGGATAATGTTGGAGAGAAAAATATATATATAATGTTGCAGTGAACTTGCTGAATGACGACTACAAGGAGGATGTCTTCCAAGCCGAACAACCTTGGGCTGCAGCGGTTGATACTGCGATGGAGTACGATGAAAAGCCGGCGGGAACTTCTGAGGAGATGGAGTACAACATGGAGGATGTCAAGATGGAGTATGCCGAGTGGGAAGCCGAGGACGATGGGACTGGCGAAGTCGATGCCGTATTCACGCTTCCAGTTTTTCAAAATGACGAAAATCCGTCGACCCCGAAGGAGAAAGGTACTTCCGGCCCGTCTCGAACTGTCGTCAATGATCCTGACCTGGCCAATGGTATCACGCTGAACATCGATGCCGACGGTGACTTCGACATTGCGTCCGCGCCAGTGGTACCGGCTCGGCCGAGTTTCGATGTTCCGGCGCTCCAGTCGACGACTTCCAAAGCTAAAAAGAGTCACAATCTGTAAGTTTTGACCAATTTTCATCTTAAATACTTCCAAATGACACCATTCCAGCGTGATCGACTCTCTGCTCGGCCAAGCCAACCTCCTCAGCGCCCGTGGCAATGTCCCAGACGCCATCAAACTACTCCATGACATTGTCCGTCAAGAACCCCGTCGCCCTGAAGCCTACTTCCAACTGGCTCATATCTACGAAAACCAGGGGCTCGAGCTGAAGTCCTTCGAACATCGCCTTCTCGGCTGCAACATCGACCGTAAAACGTCTGAAAACGACTGGGACGCCACGGGCGACATTGCCATCACCCTCGGCAAACACGAAGAAGCCGCCGCTTGTTTCAAGAAGGCCACCAAAGTCGCTCCCAAGCAGTGGATCTACTACGAGAAGCAGATTCGATCCTGTGAACAGACTGGCCACATCGCTCGGGCCATGAAAGCCCGGTTGGTAGCCGCCCAGAATGTTGATTGCCGTGCGCATGGGTTCGACTTCGCCTGGCTCGTATCCATGATCAAGTCCGTTGTCGACTATTACAATGACAACTACGACGAGAATAAGTGTATCAATGCCCTTACGGTCCATATCCAGCGATGCGTCGAATTCCACATCGATTGCTCAGAGCAGCATGAAATTCTGATCACACAGCTGCTTCGTCGGGAGGAGTACAGCCGTGCCGCGGAGTCCATTGTCGCGATTTGTTCTGGATTCAAGGGGTTGGATCGGCAAGGGTATCCCGGGTGGGTGGTAAGTACTAAGTCAGATTGTTGATAGAAGTCTGATGTGAGTTTTAAGATCACCGAGAAGTCTACCGTGTCCCCATGGCCGCCTGTACGCATTGCCATGATCGAAGTGTCGCCGAATTTTCCTTCTTTGATGCTTTGTCGACTTGTTTTGTGTTTCAGTCGGATGAAGCAAGTAAGACTGGCATCGGTAAGACTCCACTTTTGGCATTTCATCACTAAAAGAGCTTATTTTTAGCTGGTATACGAAGAAATGTTCCGTCGCGGCTTCGATGTCAACACTGCCGGCCTCTACGCTGATGTCGCTCGTGCATTTCTAGAGCTCGAAGAGTACGAACACGGTGAAAAGTTCACTTCTAACCTCCTCCGGTACACCAATTTCGTCAATGATGCCGAACTTTTCTACCTTCATGGCCTCTTCAATGACGTAATACCCTCAAAACTGTTCCATTCTCACCCAAACCGCCCCATTTCAGAAGCTCAACAACCTCGAAACCGCCGAAGCCCAATACCGCCACGCCATTACTCTCGACCCGAACCTCGTCAACGCCCGTGTCTGTCTTTCCCAGCTCCTCCAAAACCGTAACGACACAACTGGTGCCCTCGAAATCCTCGCCGATGCCAATCTCGAAACGTGTTCACAGTACCCCGATCAACGGATACTTCTCCGTCAAACCAGTCTCCTTGAAAACACCAACCCAGAGGCCTACATTCGATGCTTGCGACTCCTTTTGGCCCCGCATTTCCATCTGGTACTCCGTCGACAGCAGCAGACGATGATAGTGAAGCGCCATCGCAATTGCATCAACCTGCCGACTGGGCTGAAGAAGATTCTATTCACTATCGTACGCGGGGCTGCATTCACGAAAATGGTCGAAGATATGGGTCAATCTGTTTTGGAAGACAATCGGGAGCTGATTTTGAAGACAGCAGGCGTCTATGACTACACTATGATGCTGGTTGAACGGCTTTTCGGAGAATATCGGATGGAAGAGGCCATGCAAGTGTTGGCGTATGCTTCGTTGTATCCGTTTTTGGATGAACAGACGTGAGTTTGCTTTTATATTCTTGTACTTTTTGTAAATTTCGACCGCCTTCAGGACCCGGAACCTCACAAACTACCTCTTTACGGTCAGCCTCCACGCAAAGGACTACGTCGTCGCCTTCGAATGCGTCCGTTTCCTCCTTGCTGATGCTGATTCGAAGCTAGCCAGTGCCAAGATCGATGAAACCACCTTTAACACCCGTCGCCAACGCTTGTTTTTGGCTCTGGGCTTCATAGCAGTACAACATCAGAGTAATTCAATGCAGCGGTTCATCGATCGTCTCTACACGAAGAATCTTGACAATTTGCAGCTGAAGATGCTGGTAGCCAATAATGCTCTCGCCAGTGGTTCCTACAAAACCGCCATTTGTAAGTTTTCAGTTTCACGCTTTACAGAATTTAAAAAGCGTTGTATTACAGATCTCTACAGCCAAGTCGATCAGACATACCCAAACACGTTGGCCAAACTGTCCCTCGGTGTCGCCTTCATCGGACTCGCTTGCAAGAAAACGTCTTCGGATCGTATTCCACTCGGTGTTCGGGTAAGTTAACGTTATTTTGATCTAATTTTGACAGTTTTGAATCGTCCTTTTTTCAGGCCCTCGCCAAACTCAACGAATACAAGCACGATCGTGAATCTGAAGGTCTTGCCCAAGAGGCCTACTACAACATTGGCCGTATGTTCCATGGTCTTGGATTTTTCACCCAAGCTGTTTATTGGTACGAGCGTTGCCTCAAGACTCCAGACCCCGTCGTTTACCGTAACGGCGTCCCACTCCCGGGCGACACGTATTCGATGAAGCCACTCGCCGCCCTCAACTACATCGAGATCATCAAGAAGAACAACCCTCTTCGAGCCCGGCAATTGCGCAAAACTTTTTGTGTTATGTAAATACTGTTGAATTTTTACGAGTTTTGTTATACTTTTGATTTTTATTATTATTATTACTTTTGCAATTAAAATACGGTTATAAATTATGTAACGTCAAAAAAAGATACGGCCATCATTACCGATAATGAACATAAGTCACTTTTTTTTAGATTTTCGATGAATAAAACAACGCCTTTCACCGCTAATGTGAATTTCCACATCATGACGGATCATTGCATTGTTACACTCCACAAAGTTGTCGTTAAACAATTCCAAAATACGTACTCTGATGTCGAGCCATGTAATAATTCCAACAGGTTCGCAAATTATTTGCAACTGATAAAATGTGTTATACTTTTGTTGATTAAAAAACAATTTTTCAAAACTTTTAGCATCAACGTTCCAAAATATGTCGTCAATCATACCGACAAAGCTTATCCGGTACATCAAAGTTTCCTTAATAAGCAACAAAGGGTCAATCCAGTTAAAGTTCAGACAATTTTTAAAGGTGATAAAAGTCAAACCTAGTTTGCTTATTTCTTTAAAAATATTTGGTATCGTTATTTGGCAGGATTCTAGAGAAATAAGGTATTGATGATCTAAAGCCGTATAATACTGACTAAATCTAGCTATAAACATACTGTCAACTGTTGAATTGACAATATGTAGAACATAAAGACTGTTGAGAGTTTGCAGAAACAATTCGTGATCGAACACGGATGAATCAACATTGTACAAGTAAATCGATTCGACATTGTATAATGTTAAGTTGTTGACTTTTTTAGTTTCGTTGTTTGTCAAGTTGAGAACGTAAAGGTCGTTTAGGTTTTGGTTGTAAACCATTCTGTAGGTATGGTTTTTGACATGGTTGACTGTAGGATTTAAGTTGATGGTTTGGTCAATGTCGGCGAGCTGGATGTTGTAAGCTTCTTTTGGAGTCGCCAATTCGCGCAGACGGCGTTGGAAGGAATATGCATATTTTGAGATGAGGTAGATTTTTGGAGATTCGGGAACTGATGGAAGTTCGGGCAGTGGAAACACCTCGGCTGTTGGTCTTCGGCGGGATGGAAAAATACAGTCGAACAGAGAGCAGCAAACCATGCTTGGATAAAGCCAGCGGGACGAAATGACGCGCAATTGGCTAGCCTTCATTCAACATGCTCGGGTTGCACACCTTTTCCGTGAGCTTGACACTGTGCGACTCGGTTTTCATCCGAGATCAGCGTTTGTGTTTTTTCGACAAGTTAATGAACTTTACTTTATTGAAAACGTACAACATTTTTTGACACATTGCATTTACAAACGATAACACATTATTTTCATCATAGTTAACGTACAAAATTTAATTATTATGATGTAGATGATTAGGCTCCGCATTGTAATATATATCTGGATCACATCTGTTTTTACGTTTGAGCCAGACAGACTTTCGATAAATAAACCAGCGGCTTTCATCGCTAACAAAGATTTCCAAATCGCGTTCATAAACTCTATTATCACATTCGACAAAATTGCTGTTAAAAACGTTCAAAATCTGATGTTTGATGTCATGCCAAGTAACACTTGCTTGAGGTTCGCACTTTATGACCAAACACCTCCAGTTGTCACACTTTTTTTTGTTAATAAACAGTTTTTCAAAGTTATCGGCATCGACGTTCCAAAATATATCATCCAAAGTACCTCTCAGTACGATACTAGGTTCTAAAGGTTTTTTAAGAAGCGTAAGAGGGTTAATCCAATCAAAGTTAATACAATTGGAAAAAGTAATTTCTTCAAACGCAAACTTTTGTTTACGTATTTCTTCAAAGATGTTAGGTGCGGTTATATTGCACGATTCCAACCATACAGATTGATATTCATGTAGTTTACCATAATGTCGGGCACACTGCGTTATGAACGTACTATCGATTGTTGAGTTTAATATTGTTAACCACCTAGGTATACGGATAAATTTTTGAAACAGCATGTGATCGAACACGGATGCATCAACATTATACAGCTTGAGACCGTAGACATCATATAAAATTGTTTCGTCGACTTCCATATTTTCGCCGTTTCCGCGAAGATACAGCCAGTTTCCAGTTTGGTTGTAGCACATTTTTTCTTTGAACCTGTATTTGACTTTAGGATCAAAGTTGAGGGTGTCATCGATATCCGCGACTTGGATGTTGTAGGCTTCTTTTGGAGTTGCCAATTCGCGGAGACGGCGTTGGAAGGAGTATGAATATTTCGATAGTGGATAGTTGGCGGCAGGGTTCTTGCTAAATGGAAAAATACAGTTGAACAGGGAGTGAATCATGCTGGGTACAAGCTAGCGGGACAAAATGAAGCGCCGTTTAGTGTGGTTCAGGTTAGCCGAAAAAGCCGGCAGTTAAATCGATAGAATAATGGGGTTTGAACGTTGCGCAGCGACTTGCAATATCGACTCGACACTGTACAATGTCATTTTCAACCGAGATTCGCGTTTGGATTTCATGGACAAGTTGATCAACTTTTTACTTTAATAAAAACATAAAAAAACAGTACTCAACACATTTGATTTACAGCAAAAACAATTAAAACAATAACACATTGTTTTTCATTAGTTAAATGAACGAAATTAATTTATTACGATGCCGATGATATAGCCTCAGGATCCGGATAGTATTCATGTGGTACGCATCTGTTTTTACGCTTGAGCCAAACAGACTTTCGATATACAAAATAACGCGTCTCATCGCTGGTTTCAATTTCAAAATCATAATATTGTACTCTTCGATCACATTCGACAAAGTTATTATTCAATACATTGAACACACTGTATTTAATATTAGACCAAGTAACATGTTTGCAGATAATTTTAAAATAAGGAGTAATATTTCGATTCTTGAACAGTTTTTCAAAACTATCAGCATCGACATTCCAAAATATGTCATCAAAATTGCCTACAAAGCTGATGCTGAAATCTAAAGGTTTCTTGAGAAGCAAAACGGAATTAATCCAATTAAAATTCACACAACTCGTGAAAACAATGTCAGTAATAGTTAACTGAAGTTTTTTAATGGCTTTAAAAATATTAGGTACTGTAATATGGCACGATTTGAAAATTACATATTGATAACGATCATCAATATTGGAATAATATCGTGCACACTTAGTTAGAAAAGCATTGTCGATTGTAGAATTCTTTATTTCTAAGTAATTGGGTAAACGCTGAACTTGTTGGAATAGTATATGATCGAAAACGGACAAGTCGACGTTAAGCAGCTGAATAGTGTGAGCGTCATAGACTTTTGTTGTGTCGACTTCTATTTTTATGTTGTCTGTTTGAGTATAATAGTCATTTTCAGTTTGGTTGAAACATATGTTTGACACAAAACCCATGTTAGAGGTTGGCGGATCAAGGTGAAGCGTCTGATCAACATCGGCGATTTGGATGTTGTAAGCTTCCTTTGGAGTAGCCAATTCACGGAGACGGCGTTGGAAGGAATATGAGAATTGTGATAATGGATAAGAGCCTGGTTTTTGGCCAAATGGAAAAATACAGTTGAACAGAGAGTGAACCATGCTTGAAAAAAGCTAGTAGACAAAAATGGCGCACAGTTGAGTGAGTGAGGGCGAAAAAGCCGACGGTTAATTCGATGAATAATGGGGTTTAAAGGTTGCGCAGCGACTTGCTAGACACCAAAACAAGCAAATTGGAATTTGGCAAACACGACAGAACTCGTTCAAGAATCGTGTGCGTCCATTTTTCGTTGCTACGCCAACATTTTGAGGAAAGTCAATAAATGTCAGTAAAATTCTTTCAAATAACATTATGCATGGATAAGTATAAAAATTTCATAAACAGCAATCCGACAAAATCGACACAGTCAATCACATTACTTTGTGTCTTGTTGCGTCTGTTTGATTGCACTCGAAACTCCAGGATCGCCGATGTCTCTCAATTTTCGCCAAACGTCGATCATCTTTGGTCGTTTCTCGGGATCAGCATCAACGCATTCTGTGATGAGGTCTTGGATGCTTTTCGAGATTGTATCCGGAAGGCCTGGAACAACGTTGCACATTTTAGCTACACATTACAGTTCAAAAGCGACGCTTACTTGGTCTATCTTCTGGATTTTCTTCCAAGTGCTTTTTGATATCGTTGTCTTCTACGTCATGGAAAGGCTTTTTCCGTGTAAAAGTTTCGTAAATCATCAATCCGAAGGCGTATACATCGGTGGATTCGTTGAGTTCCTTGTCTTTGAAGACTTCAGGTGCGAGGTAGCGATAGGAAAGTTTTGAATGTTTGTCGAGTTCGAACTTTTTCGTTCTAAAAATAAATCAACTTTCAGGAACAGTTTGCTACGAAAATCAAACTAAAGTTTTAAACTTAACTTACTTCTCCATGATAGCATGCGACCAACCCCCAATGTAATATCGAGGCTTTTTCGGCTCCGCAGCCTCCTTTGACGTCTTCGCAGTTGGCTTTTTGATGTCGACAAAGATGTTTTTCGCGCACAGATCACAGTGGATGTAGCCAAGCTTGTGTACCTGGTACATTGTGCAGGCAAGTTCGGTCAAAATGTTTGTCTTGTCCTTCTTTTTGAGCTCATCGTCATGCTTTTCGAGATACTGAAGTAAACAGCCTTCTGAACACAGCTTGTAGCACACATGGAAGGGCTTCTGGACTGTCACAATGCCTTCAATGTTGACAACCGTGTTGAGACCGATCTTGAAGCGAATTGTCTGGACAATGTGCATTTCCCGGAAGATGATTTCAAGGGTTTCCGCTGTCTGGGCGTCGAATTCTTTGATGACAACGTCGCGGACGATGACACTTTCGGTTACTGTGGGCAGGCGGATGGAGCGGGTGCCGCGGAAGAGCTGGAATCAACCTCATTATTGGCAAATTGAGAAGTTAAAACATGCCTTGTACCCATCCCCCTTTGAAAACACATCCTTAGTAGTGACATCCTTCGGATTACGCACAAAAACGTAGTGATAATTGTACTCCTGTCTCGAATAGATGCAACTCTGGCACGGTAGTATAGGAATCAGTAGCTCTGCATCGCGTTTCGTGTTTTGTTTGAGCATGTTAGTCTAAAAATTGATCCTTGCCGGCCACTAATAAACAAATTCTACTGACTTCCTCGCCATCACCTACCGTACTCCCCCGATACTTGTTGATGAGCCCCTGGACAGTGTTCGATTGTGGCACTGTTCCGACGATACGGTGATAGTAATTTCGGTCATTTCGGACGAGTTGTGTTTCCGCGAATTCGATGACAAAGTGAGCGCATGGATTTCCGGGTTCTTTCGTCCTCACGGAGAGGATGTACTTGTTGTAGGCGTCGCGTGAGATCGTGAAGTCGCCCGCATGCTTCAGAAACTTTTCCTCGATATACCATTGCGGCATTCGACCGAGGAAGTATTCGAGGTTTTGGGTTTGTCGTACATGGGGGATCGACCAGGGTTTCGGAGTGTCCTTCAGCTTTTCGAGGTCGGCGGGGGTGGGCCACATGTGCACGCATTTCTTCGTCTGGAAACATCTTCATAGAGTCAGAATCAATGAAAAACGTCAACCCACGCCTTCTCGAATCGACTTCGGATTAGCCAAAAGAGCCTTCTTTGCATCATCCTCGATATCCTCCACCGTCTTATCACTTTTTCGAAGTTTCTTGACATTGATGGCTTCAATCACCTTGAAATCAGTCTCCAATTTGGGGCTAGCTGACTTTAGCTGCTTCTTCTCATCATCCGGAGTGTTCTTCTTCCGCTCACGTGCTGAGGGTGCCCTTTGTCGGTTTGAGGCACGACTGTGACTTGGGGTCTTCTTCTTTTTCGTCGACCTTTCGAGATTTTCTTTTTCGGGTTCTTTGTTGGGAGACTTTTTTTCGGGGACCTTTTTCTTGCGTGACTTTCGGGATTGTGATGTCCCCTGCAAGCTTTTGATAATATCTATCCACCTTAATGATGCCCTACCAGCTCATCATTCTTCTCGGACTTTTTCTTGCTACGCTTGGCCGATTGTCCAAGAGGGTCCTTGCTTCCGGCCATGATCAAAGCGCCTCACCACAATCGACGCAATGATCCTTGACGGGCGGCCCCGACCCAGTACGCTAAATTCTATCCGATCGGTCATCGTAACCAACGTGCCGATGCTTTTTTGGAGAATCCTAATTTGCATAGTTCCAAACCGTTGAAATAAGCCCCTTCGGTAGAACTACCGGGCTTCGGGTCTCGGGACACTCCCATCGACGAAGAAAAACCATCATGACAGATGCCTCAACGCCGAACACTGTACTTTATCATGATATTTACACGGCTGCCAGAAGCCAGAACATCATTACGACGGAGCAACTGGTTTTCCTACTTGCGGCGCTGTTCATTGCTGCAATATTTGTGTTGCTTTGCTTCGCGGTGACGATTATGGTCACTAAATGGATCGTGACTGGCGATAATTGTCATAAGTCAAAGTGCACTGGTGACGAGGAAGAGCATTATCGAATGAGGCAAGAAGTTTCGGAATGGAAAATGGCACAGGAAAGGTTAAGAGCTGATTTGGAGCGGAAAATGGATAGGGAACGAGGTGAGCCGATATTTTGTTGTACCGTATTTTACAACAGTTTTTTTGTTGTTTTATCGTCGATAGGTAGCTGAAAGTAGAATCTTTTTTTTCCAATTTTTTTTGCGTTTGAAATAACAATCTTATTGTTTTTTTAAATAAAACTAGCAATCTTTCGATTCCAGATACCGGGGCCCACAAATCCCCCTCTACCGTAATCAAAATCGACCAACCACCTCCAACAATAATCGAACGAGGAAGGGATTGCCATGCCAGCGCTCCTGACATGTCCCAATTTATGAGTCTAATCGGACAACGCCCCCTCATTCAAACTGTATTTTCACAGCCTTCTGTCCCGATGGCAATGCCGATGCAACCGGGTTACAATCCTTATCAGCCACCACCGCAGGGTTATCCGTTTCCACAACAGCCCCTATCTCAACCATCCGAAGCACAAGTAGCAAAAAGAAAGAAAACAAGTTCAGCATCGCCGTCTGAAGTCCTTCCAGTGTCCATGTCAACAACCCGAGCAACATTGACACCGACGCCGACATCAGCGTCTTCTCCGCGTAAATCTAAAAAGCGGCATCGTCATACCCGATCCCGGACGCCGTCGCGTTCACGGTCACGATCGCATTCAAAGTCGCCGGCAAACTATCCGATTTCAAAGACTGTTACTAAAGACGACACCCCGTCAACGTTTTCAACGGTAACAACAACGTCAAAGACGGATCTGCCGGAACTGACTGATTCCTCTGGTGACCACCGTACTGAATCAACGATGTCGGTATCATCACATACTTCTGACTTGACGGAGTTTTCTGATGTCCCAGCAGCGAAACCCCGCCCAAATCAAAGATCCATAGGCCAGCGTCATCGTCATCGTCGACGGTCAAAGTCTCGGACGCCGTCGAAGTCACCGACACCGTCCTCCAAGACTAATAATGATTTGATGGAGTTTTCTGACAGCTCAAGGAAAGGATCATCCAAACAGAGCGATTCTACGGTATCGTCGGTGCCGTCAACTTCGACGGTTTCAACTACCCTGACGCCAGAAAAGCAGAAATCACCATCACCGTTGAAGTCGAAGAGTTCAAGTGCTTCGAGGTCGCCGTCAAGCCCAATGAAACTTGTGAAAAGCAATAAGGGCAGCGCGGATTCGACGTTATCGGTTGAAATGTCGCCATCGGCGGAGAAGGAGGAGAAGAAAGTTGTCAAAGTTGTGGTTGGTTTCTGTCGATTTTGAATGGTAAAATGAAAGAAGAGATTCAGGAGCTCCAATTCAAACCGGCAACCGCAGCGGCTACCATTGCGATGCTTGCAAAGTACCAGAAAACAAAGAATCGCCATCAACAGAACCGGCAATTTGAACTGGTGCCGGAAGAATCGGATTCGCCGATTTCGACAACTGATTTGGGCACGAGTATTTGTGAGACTATAACTTTGATTTTGTTAAACTTTTAAGAAACCCATTTCAGCGAGTTCAGTAAGTTCGGTTACATCGTCAACGATGACCCCAGTTCCTAAAGAGAAAGAATCTCCGCCAAAAACTACTCCACAAACAACCACAACCAAAACTTCTCCCACCACATCCACATGGACCCCACGGCCTCCAGATGTCCTTTCAACTCCGCCAACAACGTCAAAAACGACCGACAAAACAAGTCCAGGTACTACGACTGTTGTTTCAACTTCACCCATCGAGAAGATTGCGGTTTTACCGAACTCACCAGCATCGTCGTTGAGGTCCGATACTTCGAGGGTGTCGTCTCCGGAAATGAAGTTGGAAGTGACGCAGAATGATGAATCGGAGAAACATGTAAGAATTGCTTTGCTTCTAGAACATCGTAAACGTTTTTGTTCTTCAGCTTCGTCGAAACGTCCCCGTCCGACCTTCCTTCGCTGGTGCCCTTGTCGATAACCTAGCGAAACACGGCAAAGCTGACCACAAAAAAGCTGCCACATGGCGATATCAATTCGTTCCGGATGATACCAAATTGCCGAAAGTGTTCCGGCAAGCCCCAACGTTGCCCGCGCCTGAATTGCCGGTTGATGTGACACAGGAGGATGAGTCTATTCGACGAGAAGCTGTATGTTTCGACCTTTATGATCTTATTTCATATGAATTCGGATTCTTTGTAGACTCTGCACCGTCTCCACGTTCACCCACGCACAATCGGCGGCGTCATTCATACGCAGGCGGCACGAGGGAAGTTTGATTCGACTGCCTTTGCCGTCAATGAACAGTTTGTCGTAGTGCCGGATGATGAAGGCTTCCGATCAGAATCACAGTCGACACAGAGTAGTGGTATGAACTATTTTATACATTACGTTTCTATTTGTTTTGTTACAGCGCCCTCCACCATTTCCACAAGTCAACCAATCCCCCCACCAACTTCGACAAAACCAAAGTCCACATCCGCTCAAACCCCCAACATTGCCGACAAAATCTACCAAAGTCGAAACCCCTATTGGCGAGCCCGTATCGATGAAACTGCCCCAACGCATGATATCGCAAACATCAGGCACATTCTATCACCACAAGTCGAAACAGCCATATCAAAGCCGCCATCGGCAACATCGCCAGATCCGTCAATGCTAGGCAGAAGCCGCAGTAGCCGACGACGTGATTCGCTTACTGTGAGTGCGGAGAGTGTTGTGATGCCAGCGCCATTGAATAGAGGTCTATTTGTGCGGCCTGGGCCACCTGGATAACCTTCAAAAAAGGTGCCTTTTGACTGATTTTATTTACAATTGTTAATTTTATTTTCACTGGTGATGCATACGAACACTGAACATGAATGAATTTGAACTTATTGAAGAAATGAATAAATATGTCAAGTTTTGATAACTACGTTAACCCATCGCCCCCATCATAGCGCCCATCATGGCACCTTGAAACGCTCCCTGAATGCCTCCTGGACCACCACCGCCGCCCATCATCGGACTGTACGGCAGTCCACCGCCTCCGAAACGGCCGCCACCAAAACCTCCGCGGCCGCCATAATCACCAAAACCTAAAAACAACCACTAAACATATGATTTTGAAACCTAAATCGTACCACCACGTCCGCCACGACCGCCATAGTCATCGTAGTCATGATGGTGGTGATGATGATGACCACCACCGCCGAATCCGCCAGGTCCGCCACCGCCAAATTGACTGCCACCAAAGGGCATTCCGAAGAATTGGGCCGAGTTGAAGTCTGCCAAGAAAAGCATTCCAATGAGGATGGCCAAACAGGTGCTCGAGGAAGACATGTTTAACAGAAATACGTGATTTCTGTCAAGTAAGTTCGAGGTCTTTTATACTGTTCTCTTAACCCAAGATGTCACCTATTTTTTGATGACAACACCCTTTGTTCAAGCTGTAAAAGGGTTACTGGAACCACTGAAACAAACAAAAACCATCTTGCTCAATAAGTTTGAAGCTTGAGTTTTCATCGTTGCCTCGAAAACAGGCGTAACGACGTATCGCCTACGTCGAAGAAACTGGTTTTTCCAAACTGATTGTGAGAAAACAAAAGCCGCCTGAAGTGAGGTATCTTCAGTTATATGGTTGCTGGTCCATGCGTTATGAAAACATTTTTTTTTTCATAATAACAATACTTTGGTTTATTCCTTTTAAAAACATAATTTTAACATCAATACCGCGCAGTAACCGTACAATTGAAGGGTAATGGCTGAATGGTGACACCGTTAATCTTGTCCAGGGACGGCAATTGTCCTTTTTCCGGTCCAAACTTGTATAAATTGTACATGTTAGCGATGATGATAAACAGTTCCATTCGTGCCAAGCTTTCGCCTAGACACTGTCGCTTTCCGACTCCAAATGGCACCAAATCATCGATTTTCTTTACGCTTCCATCGGCACCGATAAATCTCTCGGGCCGGAATTCTTTAGGTTTTGGGAACACTGCTTCGTCGTATAGGGCTGTTGAAATTTGAGGTGCAATGACAGTGTCTGCAGGAATTTGATAACCATTGACAGTTGTGTCTTTCAATGTGCGGTGGAGCAAGTTTAGTGGAAGCAGATTGACCAAGCGTTGAGTTTCGTTGATAAACGCCTAAAATTTGAGACTTCAAAGTTGTTTGTAATACATTTGACTTACTTGTGTATACGGAAGTTGAGCTTTATCGTTCAATCCAATCCGCCGATCAGACCCGATAACCCTATCAAGTTCCTCGTGCAATTCTTTCTGCGCTTGCGGATTATGAATAGCATACAAAACGCTAAATATGATAGTATTTGCTGTAGTTTCTTGTCCAGCAACAAAAATATCGTAACAAGTGTTGACAAGTTGCGTTTCATCGTAACTGCCAGTATTTTTCTTTGATTCAGCAATGTAGGCATCGACGTAATCGGCAGGCTCGGAATTGGCGTCAAAGTTCTTTAGATGCTTATGAACTTGGTCGCGGACGTAGCCAGTGATAATCTTGTACTGATCTGTCAGTTCATTGTAGTACTTGCTAACAATCGGCAAACGGCGCATAATGGGGTGTCCGAATGAGAATATTGTGCCGGGTTTGGTTGCACATTGCATGTGTGTAGTTATAATGTCCTTGATGTAGACGAATTCTTTAATTGAAGCTTCATCGTGATAAGCGAAGCCAAAAAGTAGCTGATTGATGATTGAAGCCACTGTAATCTCGATTTTGGGGATGACATTCTGTGTGACTGAGGGAAGGTCCTCGTTCAATGAAGTCAAAAAGTAGCCTAATTCGTATTGAATCTACAAAACACAACTTTTAAATAGCAAAAACAACACAAATAACGCACCTTATCCTCCATAATACCTCTGCCCATGCCAAAGTTCCGAAAAACAGTAATTGCAAATCGACGTGTATCCCGCCAAAACGTTCCATCAGTGAAAACAACGCCATATTCACCTCCACGCAACTGTTCCGACTGTTGACTGATGCTGAATCTGCCAGAATAGTTATCGCCTTCTTTGATGACCGTTTCAGCTAACAACTTGTATCCACAAATGTGAACGATCGGCTTTTCCTCAAACCAAAGCGTGAAAATATCGCCGTACTTCTTCCTGCAGGCTTCAAAATAGTCATAATTGGCATAAGGCTTGTTGACATCAAAGAGATTGCCAATCAATGGCCAAGGCGTAGGTCCAGGAGGCAACAAACGACGCTTGAAGTAAAAGTTGTGCACCAAGTACAAGACAATCAATGCAACCACAATGAGAAACATTTTGATTGCAGTAGAAATGAAGGATTACAAATTGAAAGTTAATTTAAACTTTCTTATATACCATGGTGGTTAACGTAGGCAACACTGTTGTCGGGTAATTGTCCACAATGTTGTTGAATGAATTTTCGTGTTTCGAAACTTCAATTTTTGTGCAGGCAAAAATAGGGGAGACTGAACTGTTGTAAAAAGCTGTAGTTCGAAGAAAGATTGTGTCTTTGCCTTTAAAAAACAGTTGATTGCCGTGGTTTTGAACTGTTGTTGCTTGTAACAAAAAAGATCACAATTGGTGCAATAAGTCAGGTGTTTTACCAGAAAAAGCTCATAGTTTAAATTTTAAACTAACTGAAACATTAAGTTACCAAAATGTGCGTTAAAGTTAAATTAAGTTATAACTTCTTCACAAAGTCTTCTTCAAAATGTGCTTTTTGTTTTTTTACATTGTCATCTCCATGTCATTTCCATTTTCTCTTTATAATCATTCAAAGAACCTTCTAATCTGCAGATTTTACGATCCAGTTAAAAAAAGACGATTAGTATCCGATAATGAACTTCCCTGTCTTACCGATACAAACAACCGGTAATGAAAAAGGCGATTAAGTTACCACCACCAACGGAAGACCAGTATCACTTACCTGTCATAACAATGTTGACTGTCACTGATCATCGTGAATGCAAACATTGATGCATGGAAAGACGCTCATCCAAATTATTTCTAATGAGTCCGGGAAACAAAAAAGTTTGGGGGAGGATGCGCGGCTTTCTTTTCCTTTTCCTTTCAGTTTTTTGTTGAATCATAACTTTGTTCCTATCTATCCCCTTTACGTTTGAAAAGAACCAATGCTGCTGCCGTCTGGTCGGTTTCAATGTCAAATCCAAATGGAAAGGAAGTTTCTGACAGTGAGCAGCCCCTCTGGGTTTGTCGCTATCGTTATAACTTCCAAAATTGCATAATTGTCGGTCAGTCGGCTCGCGCAGGTTAATTCATGTGCAACTTGACGTCGACCGTCGTCATCCCGCTAATACAATGATCGAAACGTAGGTGGTGGACGCCCTTCATTGTTGTTTGCCTTGCCGCTGGCGACAAGGTGCGACTCGCTGTGACCTATTGTACGTAAACCCGGCGCGCCTTCTCAAACTGCTCTAACTTTTTTCTTTTTTTCTCCATTATTTCGACCGTCACACATTTGCTTGACTTTTGTTTGTGTATATAGTGCATCTCGAGAGTGGAAGTTAAGTTTATCAAGCTTTCGAGAGGGGTTCCGGGTTTTTTAATTCAACTTTGAGGGGGTTGAAACAGATTTTACATTGGAAGTGTTCGATTCGAATTTTGAAGTCGAATTTCAAAGTTGGATCCAATTAGTTACACTTTCTGGGTGTATTGTCGTTTTTGGAGTTGTCCTATTATCATGTTACATTCCAAAACATGCATTGTTGTCATCGTTAATCAGACATGTGGCTCCATTTGGTTGAATTGGGGTGCGCAAGGATGCGTACGGCCCTCGGGCGAAATTGATCTCCTGCCGCGTGGGGGCCTTTTTGGGCGGTTACAGCTAGTTTCTCGTGTTATTTCTACGTGGATGGGGGTTTTGTTTTGTGACGTCAACGTTAAACGTATTTCTTTCAGTTAGCCTGCGCTATGCCGCCATCCAAATCGTCGACCATGGCAGTGCCCTGGCCATCGACGAGCAAAAGCTTGCGAGAATATGGTCGGCGACAGTTTTCAACACCAACATCTAATGCTAATGATGTCCCCAGATCGTCGATTTTGCGCAGCCGGACACTTCCAAAATCGACCGAAATGCCGGTCGCCACAAAACTGCTCCAAACGGCACCCCCAAAACAGTCCAAACCAGTCATCTCAGCTTCGCCATCCTTCAAGTTCCTGTCAATCTCGACGAAACCACCAGTTCGGCAACGATCTCCACAGAAACCAGAACCCCAGAAGGCACCAGAACCCCAAAAGATCACCGAACAGCCCCCACCGGTACCCCAGCAGCCAGAACCTCAAAAGCTCACCCTGACACCTCCATCAAAACAACCCCTATCAACCACATTTTCCTCGGCTTCATCTTCCGGCTTCTCCTCCAGCTCCCCGCCGAGCACCAGTGGCGAGAGCGTTTCCGGCCGGCCGTCACCTATGACGAATCCGCCTGGGTCGCCGCCATCATCGTTGCCGTTGCGTCGATTCTTCTACGATTCAAGCCAGGGGTGAGCCATTCATGCTATGTGTAGCTTGCGGGAAATGCTGGCACGGGAAATGAACGCAAAAAAGACGAAATGGGAAGCTTTTGTTTTGCTTTACAGTTTTCGCTTGTCGGATTGTTTTGCCTAAAACAAGCTTAGATCACAGCTTTCATCGCTTAAAACAGCGATTTTCACGGTTTTTTCTTCAAAAAACACAAATACTTTACTTTTTTTGGTCAGCTTTTTCCATCTTTGCAACCCGCAACTCTCGAAAACACACCTTTAAAACGTGTTAAGCGGCCTCCAGCACTGTTTGCTTTTATGATAACCAATTAAGCGCAGCTTCTTCCCTGTCTGTACCATCGGAAAGCAGCAAGGAGGCTTATTTTGTCGATAACAACCACCCAAATCACTGCCTTTAGTTTTGTTGCGCTTCTTTTTGATTTTGATGAACACTTTTGAACTTGTTAACCATCATTTTGTGACATTAACACATATTTTTAGCCAGCCAGATCCAATGGAAGTAGAACAATTCAAATCAGCTTTGGATTCATTCATCGATGACATTTCATCCAACAGTTCGAGCCTAATCTCAGAACGCCCACGCTTCTGTCATGCCGTGGCTATTGTCGCTGACCCGACGCGTCCTGGCGTTGAAATCATGAAAGCTACTTGTATCAAACAATTGGACGCGTATCATGTCATCGTGAAAGCGGATCAGGCAACGACCGTGTTTCCGGTCCACAAGACAGAAGCGGTAGATGAGACTATTACGGTGCCGAAGAAGGATCTTTTTAAGGATTTGCCGAGTGTTCAGAGGTTTGTGGTTGAATTTTGGGAACTTGAAATTGTAATGATCAGAATGTCATTGAACGATCATTTTGTATTTGCACACTTTTGAACATTTAATGTGTGCCGTGGCTAGGTATTGTCGCTGTAAAAACTGCGTTTGCACATTGTGTTAATGCAGTAGTTGCGTTTGTCATTAAAAAGTGTGCAAATGTGTTTTGCGCGTTTAGATAGCAAAGTTTTGGTTCATCGACTTTTTGACCCAATTCCACAATGAATCATAAATTGAAAAGTTTCTTTGTATGTTTCATTATAAAAAGACTAATTTCAGGCAAACAACCCAAGCCCCTCTCTTGGAGCAATCCATCGAAAACCGCTCCCGCGCTGATTCAGAAATCGAAGCTGCCCTCAAAATTTTGGAAGAATCTCAACACTACCTGGAAGACACAGCATTAAAGTTGCAATTTCCATCAGAACGACGGGCTCGGCGACAAGTCGGACGGCAATGAACCCCCTCATTTTCAGTTTTCATGCCTCTTTGACTGTACTGCCCAATTTAATAATACATTCACTCATATCAAATGATAGACCATGCCTAGCTTCCAAATGTATAGCTAACCCATCCAAGTTCTGAATGCACTGCAATGTGTTGCCATAATAACTTCCCCAAATTACGGTAATAAAGTTTTATTGGAAAAACAAAGACCTCTTAGGCATTGTCGGTGTGAAAAAACGGCTGTTTTGTGTTGTAAAGTAGGCTGACAGACACCATCTGTTTTTTGCCTCCGTCTCATATTTCAGAGTGTTTTTTCAACGTGGGATCGACTGGAACACATTATTCACCAAAGCAGATGTTTCCGGGGGCTTGCCCGTCCGTTCGCTCAATTTTCGAGAAGTGATCGAGGCATGGCGGACGTAGTGAATCACAGCCTGTAGGCATAAAGGGGGGTTATCTAGGTGACAACCATCCAGCCAGCTGGATGAGTAACCAGTCCGGGCGACCAATATCACCTGGGGTGGTGTCGTTGACGTAAAAAAGGCCGATTCACGTTGTTAAGTTCAAACCCCAGCCGGCTGGCCGGTGCGTTGGATCGGTCGATAAAGTTTGTGTGACTCGATCGACCCCTGAGGCCCTAAGGCGTGCTGCGGTGTGAAGAGACTATTTTCGTGTTTTTGTAGCGACACAATAGAGATCCTTGGTTTTTGATTATGTTTTCTCATTGAATAAGTTTTGTTTTCTATTGTTTTTGCGCTTTCAGGTCTTCAATAGACAATGATTTCGTTACGATTGATCCTTTTGAGCGTCGTTTTCGCAGTTACTTACGGATGCAAATGCATAAAGCCAACCCAACAACTTACTTATTGTAGAGCTTCATGGAGTGAGTTTTATTTTGAAGTAATTGGAAGAACCTTTAAATTTTTAACAGAAAAACAAAGTTCAAAGTCGTCAAATTTTATCATTAAATGTACCATTTCAAAAAACAAAATTAGATTTTTTTTATTCGTTTGCAATCGTATCATAAATTTACAGTTACCCGTGCCAAAATCCTAAAATCCACCGTTGTCGACTCTAGTATCCAGTATACCGTTGACCATCAGGAAATCTTCAAAAATGAAACAGTTGAGCTTTTTGATATGGTCTACACTCCCGGTCACACAGCAGCCTGTGGCGTTGTTGACTTGGAGATCGGTGAAGTGTACCTCCTGGCCGGTACTGTCAGTCCTGATACTTCGGCCGAGCTGCAGATTACGTCGTGTATATTCATGCCAGCTAATGACGTCCATCCGGGGATCAACCCTCCTACTTGGTCCAATGTATCGAGCGAACTTAAAACAAGATTGCAAACTCAGGACTTCAAGCCTTGCCCCTTGGATGACTGATTGAAGATGACGGATGGCTTTTTGGGTTTCATTTAGTAAAAATGTACAGCTTATTGGTTTTGAACTGTTGTTTAAATAAAAATGTAATAACTCGACCTGGCATATCCATGATTAAAACTTTAAGACGGTGTTTGCGAGAAAATAACAAGTCTTCGACCCCTCAAAAAAATTTTATTTCACAAATTGATAGAGGCACCTAGGTAGGCCCCAGATCTCAAATATTGAGGTCTGAAGCCGCTTCTGAACGGAGCTACGGTGCTTCAAAAATTGACTTCTGAAATCGACAAAATTGAGATAACTTGGTTCCCTGTATACATAGAATCGTAAATTTGCGGTTCCGGGGTCAACTTTTGATGCTGAATCCAATGGTGCTAACGAAAATGTATTGTCATCAAAAATTTTTACTAATTATAATTTTTGTTGAAATGGACTTTTTTCTTTAAAGAGGCCGGCGCCGTTTGTTTACGGAAAACGAAGCCCCTATGGTTGGTTACAAATAAAAAATTTTTAAACCACGGATTCGGTCTTAGTACGGTGACCATTGTCACCGTCAAACGTGATGACAAAAACTCATGTTCATCTTATCACAATGCGAGCGGCATATTTGGAATCAGCATAAAAAATGATGCGGATTTGTGTACTTTTTTGTTTTCAACGTTATTTTTAATATTTTTTAAAAATATTGGGTTTTGCCCTGTACCATGTACGGCTTTGGTTTGCGCCGGCGACCGCAGTCATGGTGTAGGGGTGTAAGGCGCTCACTTTGCACGCGCACGTGGGTTCGACCCGTACCTGCACTTTTTTCCTTTTTTCGAATAAAACCCAATTTATTTTAACTTAATGCAAAACAATTTTTCTATAGCGGAAAAATCATCATTTTTTACGCTGATTTCAAATATGTCACTCGCATTGTGATGAGATAGACATGAATTTTTGTCATCACGTTTGACGGTGACAATGGTCACCGTACTAAGACCGAATCCGTGGTTTAAAATTTTTTTATTTGTAACCAACCATAGGGGCTTCGTTTTCCGTAAACAAACGGCGCCGGCGGCCTTAAAGAAAAAAGTCCATTTCAACGAAAATTATAATTAGTAAAAATTTTTGATGACAATACTTTTTTGATAGCACCATTGGATTCAGCATCAAAAGTTGACCCCGGAACCGCAATTTTACAATTCTATGTATAGAGGGAACCAAGTTATCTCAATTTTGTCAAATTTAGAAGTCAGTTTTTGAAGCACCGTAGCTTCGTTCAGAAGCGGCTTCAGACCTCAATATTTGAGATCTGGGGCCTACCTAGGTGCCTCTATCGATTTGTGAAATAAAATTTTTTTGAGGGGTCAGCGATTTGGTGAGGGGTTGCGATTTTCTCGCACATCCCGTCTTAATTTTCCATAAGATCATCTTATGTTTTGTGATTCAAAGTTCCTCGAGCTCTGAAAAACACCCGAAAACTGGAAGCCAAATGCCATACCCATTCTCGTTTTTATGGCATCACCTGTCCTATTCCACCCAGCAACCCCCAAGACAGCCCCTGTTAAGCAAGGTCATCATCATCAAGAACCTCAAAAAGGCGAATCTAAACCCATTTTACCTTTCAATTGCATCTTTTTGGCTCCAAACAACCATCATGTTTCGTGTTTTTGTCCTTTTTCTCACTGTTTTCACCGCCATCACTGTTGCTGTGGATCCTCTTCCTCGAAGAACAACGGTAAATCGTGGTGTTTCGGTCCGCCGAGCTTCGAGACTCAACTATTCCGACGACTTTGAAGCTACCGGTGATTCACTTGTCTATCAGCCGACATATTATCGCACTACCAATATACAAAATCGAAACTATTATCCACAGGGCGGACAGAATGTGTACTTTTCACAGCCGTGAGTTTCTATAACAGGCATTGGATGTAGTTATAAGGCAGCTTGATTGCAGGTATTATCAACAGCCCGCCTATTACAACAACGGCTACGGATATCCGTCATACGGTCAAAGTCCCGGCAACTTTGGCTTCAACTTTTGTTTAGCTTGTTTTGGCTTTGGATTTGGTTAACGTTTATGACTGATAAAAAACAAAAAAGTAAAGTAAGCGTGGTCCACAATGTTACAAATAGACAAAAACAACATTGCAAAAGCGTAAGGTTAGAGGTAAGTACAAAAAAACAATAAAATTAAAAGTTACTTCGCTTCAATCTCGGCTGGTGCGACTCCTTTTCGATGCCGCCTTCAGAGGAGCCCGTTGGGGTGATGGAAATTGAATATCGGCGACGACTTGATCGCGTTTGCGAGACTTCTTCGGCGCTTCTTCTTTTTGAGGAATGACTTCGTTTTCATCATTGTGTTCGATGGCCTTGTGAGTGGGTTCGGTATCAGGCCTGGGGCTGCTGGATCCAGCTTTCGTGTATTCCATACCGGCAGTCACGACGTGTCGAGTACAATCGTTGACCTGAAAATGACGACTGTAATTCAAAAAGCAGTCAAAAGAGGGGATAATCATACCTTGTAAATGCCAATCAACCGATTCGCCAAGCTAAACATCTGTTCACGTAGCGAGATAATGATGAATTGGGCCGTGGCACTGCGTTCCTGCACAAAGTGAGCGATAAGCATCACATTCCGGGCATCGAGGGCAGCGTCAATCTCATCCATGACGTAAAAGGGCGTCGGTCGGAACGTGTGCAGCGCAAAGACGAGCGACAAAGAGGAAAGCGTCTTCTCACCGCCAGAAGTCTGCTGCATCGGCCGCCAGCCCTTGCCCCTGGGACGCACTGTGAATCGGATTCCCTCGGCATAGGGGTCGATCGGATCAACCAGCTCCAAATCGGCATCTCCGCCCAAGGTCAGCATCTGATACTGCTCCTTCAGAGCCAAGGCAATCTGCGAATAGCCCAACATGAACTCCTCGACACGGGAACGCTTCAATTCGAACAGTCGCTTCCGGACAGCATCACGACGGACAGTGATTTCATTCAACTTCGCAACTTCAGATTTACATTCAGCAAGCTTCGTCCGATAGGCTTCGATCAGATTCAGGTTCATCGTGACTTCGATGGAGGCGCGTTCCGACTCGAGAAGACCAATTTGACCCTCTAATTCTGCGACATCAAAAGTTTCAATGATCTCCGGCGTGTAGGTTTGCAGTTTGCCGGTGTTCGGATCGTCGGAGTTGGCTTCCTCGGCGTCTGGGGTGGCTTCTCGTTCATTCACTTCGTCGTCATCGGAAGATTCGGGGTCGGATTCATCAGAATTGTTGCCTTCGTTTTGCTGCTTCTTCTTGGCCTGGGTTTTGGAAGGCTTTTGAAGGGACTTTTCGGCAAGAATTTCCTTGATGTCGTAGCAGTTTAGCTTCGAAATCTGAAAAATGAGCATTAGAATCGTCCAAAAAGCAAGAATAAAGTTAAAAGCAAACCTTGGTGTCAGCATCGCCCATTTTTCCTTCCAACAACCCGCACTTTTCAGTAATCTTGGTCAGGGTTTCTTTCGCAGCGGTGATTTCCTTCTTCAAATTGACCTCCATCTCGTCATTGCCGCTAGTTTCGACGGTGATGTTCTCGAGATTGGTTTGGAGCTCGAGAAGTTTGGCCTAAAACCGTCAAAGTTTACTTCATTTGAGCCTAAAATGTGTTCAAAACGAACCTTTTTCTCTTCCACCAACGCCGAAAGCTCCTCAACATCCTCCGTTGTCCTTGCTTGTTCCGCTTCCGAGGTTTCAATCTCCTTCTCGATGGCCAGCAGCTGTTTCTTCAATGAAGCCACCTTCTCAGTCGACTTCTTCAAGTCAATCTCAGCTTTGCTAGCGGCACTTCGCAACGATTTGATCTTGGCTTCGGCGTCGGTCTGCTTCTTCTTCAAAGCATCAACATTGCGTTGAAGCTCGCCGGAAACTTCCTCATAGACGGCATCGATCCGCTTTGAAATAGCGTCATACTCGTGTTTGACGGTTTCGGCACTGGCGCGGAAGTTGTCACGAACACCTTCCAATCGAATGATTTCCGCGTCAATGGCATCGAGCTCAGATTTATCAATGTTGGTTTCGGCGATGCGTTGCTCGAGCTCTTTGATGGATGTCTGCGCCAATTCAAGCTGATTTGCTTCGAGTTCAGCGGCCTGGGTCGCGCGACGGAGTTCGGCTTGAAGTTGATCGCGTTCTCGGGTCATGGCTTCGACATTGGCTTGCGTCTGCGACAATTCGGCTTGCAATTCATCCAGAGCGGCCTTAGCTCGGTTCATTTCGGGCAGGATGGTGTCGGCGGATTCGCCTTGCATCGCTTGGACGTTGGTTCCAATTCGGCCACTGAAAATGACAGTCTAAACTTTTCAAATGAACGGAAAAAGGCTTACCGTCGAACAGTCTGACCACCACCAGTAAGAGTACCACCAATATCTTTCACATTACCATCCAGGGTAACGACACGGAAAGCCTTTTGGGGCCATAGGGTCGAAATACGGTTAGCATTGGCAATGTTATCCGTGATCAGGGTGTCCCTCAATGCAAAGTAGAAGGCCAATCTGGCGTTTTCGTCGTTTGTTTGGACGAGATCGAAGAGACGGGGCGTGTTTTCAGGGCTGAAACGGACAAATTTTACGTTCGAAACAATGATTAGTCGTCTTAGCAAAAGCAAAGCGCCAAAAAGCAAACTCACGTCTTGATAGGCTGCATATTTTGCTTGAGGTGAGTAATCTTTTCACACGCCAAAAAGGTCGTTCGCGGAAGATTGTTTGCCGCAATAAATTCAAGGCACCTGTTGACCGTATCGGCAGTGTCACAGACAATCACATCGAGATTGCTGCAGGTCGTGGAGATGGCGACATCGTATTTGGGGTCGACGGCGCCGAGATTTCCCTACAAAATGCCCCAATATACCAACTTTAACATAAACAATGGTCAACTAACCAATCGACCAATCAGTCCAGGAATGTTGCCATTACGCTTCTCACGCATCAACATCGACAACGCATGCTGGGACTGCTGATTGTTGTGAGAGTCCGCGTTCGCTGCATTGTATTTCGCACGGAGGGCGCCATACTTCGTCTTCAAGGCAGGTTCACGCTCTGAGAGGTCCTTTATGGTTGCAGTGGCCTTCTTGATGTTGGGTTCGATGGTTGGGAGTCGCTTCGAAAGGGTGGATTTGTCGCTGAAAAAGGTAAAATTACGGTATTTGTGCGTTCTGAAGGTCAAACTCACGTTTCCCGCTTCTTCAAAGACGCCTTCAAATCAACGACAGACGTTTTCGCAGCTTCCAGCTTCTGCTTGAAACTTTCGCCGTCCTCGGTCATGGCAACACGCTTGGATTGGGTTAAAGTCAGCTCGGCATTGGCCTTGTTTTCCTCGCTTTTCGCCTTGGCAAGTCGCTCACCGATCTTGTTTCGTTCACTGTTGAGCTCATCGGTCTTCTCCTGACTTTTGGTGAGGGCTTCTCGGAGGCCGGGCATGGCTTCTTCGAGCTCGGCTTTGACGGATTCGAGTTCTTCCTTGAGGCCTTCGACTTCTTCGTTGTTTTTGGCGGGTTTGTCGGTCAGGGTGGCGATCTAAATGATATTAGATTAACTTTTATGTTTTAAAATGACGTCAAGAAGCCTACCTTCTTCTCTTCCTTCACGACTTCCTTCTCTTTTTCTTCCTTCCTCGTCTTAGCCTTTGCAAAGCCCAATTCCAGCTGCTTGAGACGAAGTTTCTCGGCGTTCCATCGCTTTTCTGCATCGTCAGTGGTCGTCTTGTGTTTGTCGAGCTCCCTGGAAAGATTTATCATTCGAAATGACCATAAAATATATATAAAAACTCACTTTTGAAACTTGTTGATAGCCTTTTTCTGCTCCTTGACCTTCACAACCAACTCTTCCAGTCGACGTTCCTTGTCTTGGAGGTCCCCCTCAGCAGCTTCACGCTTCGGACCCAATGCTTTAATCTCCTTTTCATATTTGAGCTTCTTTGTTTGGAAGAATTTGTTCTTGACGGCCGAAATCTTGTTTTCCAAAACCAGCAATTGCAGCGTTTCTCGAACAGGGCCGCTCATTTCATTCCGATCTCGGGTAACCATCTCGAGCCGCGACACCTGGGTATCCCTTTCAGTCGAAATCAGCTCCAATTGAAGGGCAAACAGCTCAATGGGTTCTTCGAAGCGGTTGGAACCGATGATATCGTCGAGGTATTCGAGGAGGCCTTCGTCGCCTTCGCGCTCGGCTTTGGGCTTCATGAGGGAGATTTGTTCGACTTCGCCCTGAAGATGGAAGCTTTCTTAACATGATTTGAAGCATATAAAGCTTACCTGCAGAATAAGGAAGCGATTATGGTCCAAATCGACGCCACAATCCTTCAATTTCGCGAAAATCTCCTTAAAATGAATCGTATGCCCGTTCAAATAGTACTTCGACTTGTTATTCTGATCGACAGTCCTGCAGACATGGAAGTAGTCCGTCGTGGTGTGGCTGCCATCGGCGTTTTTCACGAATTGCTGGAAATGGACGGTCACGGAGCAGCTTTGGGCCTTCCCCGCCGAGCTGTTGTGAATGAACGAGCTCAACTTGGCAGCTCTGAGCTTGGACGACCGGAATCCGAACACAAACAGCAGTGAATCGATGACATTTGACTTGCCGTTGCCATTGGGGCCAATGATGCAGTTCAAAGTCTGGAAAAACGCGAAAAATATATATATAAATGTCAAAAACAGGGGCCAAACTCACTCGACAGAAAGGGCCGATCGAACTCGCACCCAAATACGATTTAAAGTTGACAATATCAATGTGACTGATGAGGAGACCGGTGCCTGATGCGGAGACGGATGATTTCGATGGGATGGCAACGTTGAAGACGTCGCCGAGCTCCTCGAGCTGTTTGAGACGCTCTTGTCGCTTGACTGGGTCCGCGATGGCTTCTTTTTCGGGAGCTTGGGCATTATCACCACCGCCAGCATTGCCAGGAGCGGCTTTTCGACGGCGTGGAGCTCCTTTTGGGGGCATCGCGACCTGGAAATATATATAAAAATGCAAATTTGGACGGTGCAACAGCGCGATGAAGTCGAATCGTGGAAAAATACAAATTCAACGGATCAATTTGACAATTCCTTTTGGACCAGTCAATCTGTACTAGCATGTTGAAGGTATTTGCAAAAAACTGGGCCACAGATTACAGTTTTAATAAAGTTATTTGTAAAAAACTGTTTTTCGTCTCTGTCGTGTTTGCGCAAGCAAAAACGCGCCTCTTCCATTCAAAGCGCGACTCTCCCGCGCATTTTGCTTCCCTTTCCTCGTCCAGCACCCAGCTGTCCCCTCCATAATGTCCCTCGGTACTCGCCCACTGGCTGATAATGTCAAATTGCCTCAGGAAAAGCGTCAAAATGATCAATTTTCAGAAATCAGATCCACCGCCATCGGCAATGCCTGTGCCTGATAGGTGGTCCAAATCAAAACTCAGCCCTCCAAAGGTGCGCACGCAGCCGTCTCGGCACGGCATGCCCTGATCTGCCTGATACTGTTCCCACCAGCCTCTCCGTTCCCGCGGATCGTTCCCATGACCAGCGTTTGCTCATAACTAACCTATTTTTTCACGATGCTCGGTTGCCGCTCGCCTCCCTCTTACTATTCCTCCGGCTATGAGAGTGATTGCAGCTTGGAACGTGCCGTTGCTGATCCTGGCTTGTTCAGCTTGCGTGTATTTGTCGGTGGATTCCCCAAGGGCACGAGTGAAAGTGAGTTTTTTTTACATTTTCGCCAATTTCGTTTTGAAAATCGTAAAAAAATTTTAATTTTCTTTTACAATTTTGAGCACTTTGCTTTTCCAATTCGAATTTTTCAATAGTTTTTCTAATTTTTCATTTCTTTTCGACCTTTTTTGAATTGTCATCACTTTTTTCAGGCTTGATCCGCGCCAACTACTCCCAATACGACATTGATCGAGTCGACTGGCCCCACAAAGGCGCCAATTCATACAAAGACACGCCCAATGGCTTCGCATTCCTCGAGTTCCATGGCGAAGGCGATGTCGTCAGCTTCCTTGCTGATTGTAACGTTATTGGTGGCCGTTCCTACTCCGTCTTCATGACTCAGACCCAGCAGAAGCTTTTTGTAAGTTTTTCATTCATTTTCACAGATTTTTATATAAATTTTCCCGCGTTTCAGGTTGAAGTCAAGCCCTATCGTCTCTCCGATGCTCGCTATGGTCATTACAGCTACTCCCCGACGGCCAATCAACGCAAGGTCTTCCTCGGCGGCCTTCCCCGTGAAACCACTGCCCGCGAAGTTCACGACGTGATGGTCCAGTTCGGCGAAGTCAAGGAGGTCGTCATCGACTTGCTCCCGGCCACGAAGTATCCTCGAGGCACAGCCTGCGTCGTCTTCGACACCGTCACCGGTCGCAACAATGCCGTTCGGGACCGCGTCGTTTTGTTGAAGCATCCTACCACTGGTGCCCGTCGACTTGTAAGTTGATTTTTTTCACAGATTCTATTACATTTAGTTCATTTTGCAATGATTTTAGATCGAAGTAAAGCCCTTCCTGCTCTCCCAGCAACGCTGCGAAGTCTGCGGCAAGATGACGGCGCCCGTTTCCTGCTACAACAAGTGCTGCATGAAGGTCACCTGCTACAGTTGCTACGATGTCGTTCACCAATACCTTCCCCCCTTCGGCCACAAACGCATCTTCCGTGGCTCCTACTATACCCCCTATGATGCACGTAACGTCCGTTTCTAATCTTTTTGCATCACCTTCATTTGTTTAATCCCCCTTTGAATTACCAGTTTTTCATTTTTCTAATTAACGCTTGTCTAATTTTTCATTTTACCCCCTTCTTTTGTACATAGCCTTACCTAGTTTACCCTTCGACCAATTTGTCATAGCTTGGTGAGTATATTGTTAAGTTTTTTGTTATCGTTACCCCCTCACGTTGTTTGTTGTAATAATTTGAAGTAAATAACATTAAATATCTGTGTCTACAGAAACGGAAGTGTGTTCTCAACACGTAATTACCTCTGATTGTTCCTCAGAATGTAGGCGTTAGCTTCAACCAGACAATGCAAGGGTCGAACAAAAGTATTTTATAGACATTCTGAGTTACGATTATCAACGGAGAAAACAGTTTTTCATACAATTACAATTTTCAAAGCCCAGTATGAGTATCAAGGTAATTCCAAATACAAAATTTAGTTAAACTTTACTATTCAATGAAGTTAATAGAGACCGCAGCCCTGTAGATTGGCTTGAATGATCATATCAATGACACTATCCAGAATCATTTGGACTTGGTTCGTGTCAGTCGCACATGTCTGATGCATACTGAAGGAGTTTTTATAAGCTTTTTTGGATGTTTTTGGTTAAAAAGACTTACTAAATAGTTTTATCCGGATTGGCATTGAGCGATTCAAACTTTTCCTCTACGTACTTTACTTGCTCGTCGTATGAGTTTGAGCCTGAAATGGAGTTTTTTTTGATTAGGTTGGCCAATTCCTTCGTTTTTTCTTACCTTTGTACTCGGAAAAGGCAATTTTAATAGATGTCTTTTTAATCTTTTCCATAAACAAATCCTTTTTGTTCAAGAAGAGAATCATGGAAGTGTTGATGAACCATCTCGAGTTGCAGATCGATTCGAAAAGGCGCATCGATTCGACCATTCGGTTCTACAAAGTTGTTTTTGAAGGCCTTTTTCTTCAATTTGTTAACAAGCTAACTTACTGTAGACTCATCTTCGAACAAAACTTGGTCATATTCACTGAAAAACAAGAGTTCAAATGTGCATCACGTGCTTTTTGGGTGTTCGTAGTTCACTTTACTACCCTGTTTTTATGCTTGGGTATTTAACAAAAAACAAGGCTCATTTTGAGAATTGGGTCTAACTAGACAGGCATAAACAAGAGCTTAGTGTAACCTACCTCAAAGCGGCAATAAATATAATAGCATTTACATCTTCAAAGCAGTGAATCCACTTTTTACGTTCACTTCGCTGACCACCGACGTCAAACACGCTGAAATGGGACAACTTTACTTCCAATTTAGGCTCCAAATGGGATTGCTTACCGGAAGTCGACATTCTTCATCTTGAACTTGACTTCCACAATACCAGTTGTCTTGATTCGACTCAACAAGATGTCTTGCTCCGTCGGTTTGTAGTCCTTTTCGGCAATGCGTGCCACATTAGCCAGGAAGCTGGAACCAATTATCTTTTATACGTCTGTTTTTTACGGCACTTGGCTTTGGACTTACTGTGGCGCCGACTCGGGCAATTGATACTCGTTTCCTCGATGTACCGCATCCTGGACGCCTTTATCGTTCCAAAGCCTTTCAAGGGCACCCGCCACATCCTGCGGAATCGGTTCACTTTCTTCGCTGCGTTTGATGACGTCCAGAACTATCCGGGAATCTGCCTGTAATGGGAATTATGGGCTTTGTCCTTGTTTCCCACCCGCTAAATGGGTGTTAGTCGTTCCAAAGTGCAAAGGTACATAGAAATTGGCGGCTTTAGATAGCATTTAGCTCGATAGTGACCCCACTGGACTACCGTAATAGTGCAGAGGGGGTTAACAGATGTTTGAATTTCGAAAAAAAGTATTGAATAGAAGGGCACTTTTCTTTTGCATTTTTGATTACATAGGTTATGATACAAAATGAGTAGGTAGTGTAATGTCAAGGGAATTGACGTAGGTTGAAAATGAAAATGGAGTTGAAAGCGCAACAGAATTGGGCAGGTGATAACAGGGTTTAGCATAACAACATTATTACGGCGTGGAAAAGTGGAAAAGATAGAAATTGACCGTTCTTTGAGGCCGGGAAAGCCACGTAAGCGTGTACCTACCTCGAGGGCCGGGTTGCCCAGAGGGATCGTCAGGACATTCATCCCGCGCAGGATGGCTGCCATGCCTTGGACCGTGTTGTTGTACACGACCGACTTCTGCTTCTGCATTTCTTCATCGCTGAAGCCATGGTCGTGCAATATCCTCATCTGTTTGAGCAGTGTTGATTTACCGGATTCACCGGCCCCTAGAATAGACAAGAACTTAGAATGTCCTCAGAGCTAGGGTGGGATGACTCACCCAATAAGAGCAACTTGACGACCTTCGAACTCGCAGCATGGCCCTGGATGAGTTCCTTGTCGATCTGCTTCGTCTTCGCCTGGAGGTCCTTCTCCTCCTGGCTCTGACAGACGCCCATGCCGAAGATGTTGAACAGCCTTGATGCCAGTCACGAGATCCGGGAGAGCGCGCTTTTTTCGAGGGATACTATGCGTGTTGGTGTGGCATTTCCCTGTTACCTGCGTGGATGGGCTTCTTTATGGGTGAATGCGAACTCAACAATTGAAAGTGCCAACATGGGCGACGCGGCAATCTCGACACGCAACTCGATAAACAAAAGCCAGGTTAGCCAAAATCCTTAGACTCCCTGTCGGTCTTTCTAGAACCTACAGTATGTCGGAAGGCCAAAGGCCTCGAGCATGGGCGACAAGGTACGAACCAGCCGGTTTCACCTGAAGCCCGATGGCATCGTTGCTGGGGCAGCCGCCTGGGGGCGACGGAAGGCGGTACCATGCTCCATGTGTGTCCCCTCGATGGCGCCCGCTTAAGCCTTCTAGGTTTATACCTTTAATCAGAGACGCGAAAACACATATGACACCAAGGGACAAAAGTAGAAGGCACGCTTGAGAAGTTGCCCCTGACAACTGCACCTAAGGCGGTGTGGCCGTCGGCAGTCGTGTCGTTTACCTAAGCTGCCCCTGAGGCACTCGCGCGACACAGCTTTAGGTAACGAGCACTGACGTAACAGCCGTAAACCTAGAGGGTGCCACACGGACCTGCCTTTACAGCCCAATGTGCGTGGGCTAATTGAAGGCCGGGTCAACCTGTGTAGAGTGCTAATTATCAAATTGAGGCCGTGTTTGTGGAACTTACAATGAACTACAAAAAGGGGTCTTTGGTTAGGACAGGTTTGAGTGTTCTTTCAAAACATTGTGTTTGATCACCATCCGGAAATGTGGGAATGGAGTTCTAACTTTTAAGGCTATGGGAATGTAGCTGTTAAAGTTTAGCGGAATCACGTTCAAGTAATGGTCTGGTATTTTTTAAGCGTTCTATACATCAGAAAATGCTCACGTAAATAGCCAATTGCTAATAAAAATCACCCCAAGAAGGTAGTGTAATAATGTTGTAAACTGCAACCCCACAGCTGTAAACAATTTGTCAAGCTGACAACCCATAGACATAAATTAGGCTACAATCACGTGAATAACGCTAATAATGGTGACAAGCCCACGCAGCTATGTTTTTGTTGTAAAGCACACGCTTAGTTAACCTAACAACTCAAATAACGATGTTCAGCACATAACAGGCGCAATGATTCACCAAATAGATGGCAACATACTAAAGGACGACCGCTATGTTCATTTTTAGTATGGTGTTTCTATGTATGAATACGCCATTTATTTAAGCGACACCACAGTTTACCTATTGCATTCATACGCATGAATAGGCCCCGCGCGGATATATAAACAGAATTAATAATTAACCCCTTGGACTGTCAAAAGAAAATAATCGGTTCGAGACAAGATTTGCCAAGTGTCTCAATAGAGTTTTATAGACATGTAGACAGTGGCAAACATGAATACGCCTTAATGGGAACTAGATTACGACTTTTTCAAACTATACTTAAGGTAGATAAGTAAAGTGCATTGTAAGGTGTAGTTAACCGTAGCCCTTAATTTGGGTACGTAAAATTGTCTGCTTATTATTTGTATGAAAGGTTTGTGGGGGATGAGGGTCTTCAGATGTGTGAAATTGGAGGTCTATGATGAGCAGTGTCTGTACTTCCGGTTACGTAATAGGTTTTTGGGATAATAAAGTGAATTAGACGAATATATAAAGATAAAAAAGTAAAATCATTGCTTTTAAAGGGGTTGGCAAAATTTATAATACCAATGGAAAAAAAGAAAAAAAGATTGCCACGACCCGGGATCGAACCGGGGACCTTTAGATCTTCAGTCTAACGCTCTCCCGACTGAGCTATCATGGCAGCGAAGTAGTGTGTCGAAGGCTGGAGGTTACCACAGTGCGAAGTGCGGTCCTCACGCGAGACAGCTGAATTTTTGCGACACTTTATGCAACAAACACATTTCAAGCGTTAAGTAGTATCTGTAAATGCCACAACACAATTAAAAAATGACAGAATGCAAAGAACAAGGGTACAAAACTTGGTAAACTTTTCTGTGGCACGGAATGCTTAACTGAAAAACATAAACCATAATAATATTTTCTTGATTATGCCTTACTTAGTCAATGTAGGGGGTAAGTTTAGGATTTATTCATTACTGGAAAAATGGTTTTTTGAACTATCAAAATGCAGCGACGCGAATTGCGTTTCATGCAGGGTGGGTTTCAAAGTGCAACCATGTACTACGTGTCAAAAAACAGCTTTTCCCAACACCTACGTGAAAACTTGGTGTGACATACCACAATAATGCCCATGGGAATTGTATGAACCATGCTGACGCCACGCCACATTTGGGGCTTACCTGTACCAATTTTAGGCTTTTGTCGCGTGTTCAAAGAGCAATTGTCACGTGATTTTACGTTTTAATAGTGCCGTGTAAAGTTTCTGGTGAAAATATAAATTTAGTCACGCACTCACCACTTTCGAGTTAACAGTGTAACTGGAAGGGTTTTACAGGTGAAAATTATATGGGCGACAGTTCGAGAAAGTGGTTGTTGATCGTTCATATTGGGGTTTCTATTGCTTTAACGGCACCGGTAATAACTCACATTAGCTCAAACCAAGAATCAGAATCAAACAAAAACTTATTTATAATGTTTGCAAGGAAAAATAAAGTATACAGATTGGCATTTTCGTGTCAAAATGAAAATGACGCAACAAGTTCTACAATTTTCGGCGGAGGGCAAAAGTAGTGTATTTAGAGAAAATTGCAGAAGATTAAAAAATGAGATGGTAACGACGTGGGCCCTTGCTCGACCATGGTGCGAGGCGGCTTAATTAGGTTGAAAATGGATGAGATCGAAGGGTACTTGGAAAACGTGGCGCTTTTTGTTGGGCTGTGGATGGATGGATGGTAGCAGAATCACTTGCCGAAGCCACGAGCCGCCTGGTTCGCGAGTCGAAGGAGATGGGCACGTTTGGCGCCGGTTGGGCCGTAACCGTCAAACTCAGCATTGGATGACGAAGCTTGAGGCGGACTGCCCACATCTGAGTACAGCTGACCATTATCCATGGGATTCAGATGGGCACGGGCATCTGGGGCACTGTCACGGATGTAGGTGGGGACGAGTCGGATGGGCGAGTCCGAATCTCGGGGAAGCATTTGACGGAGATTGTTGAAGTAGTCGACTCGTCTCACTAAAACAAACACACATCATTTCTAGACTGTCACGAAAGTTGCCAATTGACACGTACTACTGAAAGGCTTTGCCTGCACTGTACCAACAACCAAAACCATGACCGCAAGTAAGATTGAGCTCAATCTGGACAGCATTCTGTTATGTGTGAAGAAAAAACGTTAAAAAGTGTTGTAAAATGTGTTTGGAAAATAAGTACAGCAACTATTGTGCGTACTGTCGTCGTTACCCTACAAAATGAAGTCATCAATGGCATATTTTTGTAAATTCATTGATCACGGCGCGATAATAAGTGTTTTAAGTGTTTTAGCGATACAAAATGACATAAAAACATAATATAATTGCAAAAAATACTCGAAAACGTTTCCATTCGACATTTTCAAACACAAAAAACGGCAATATCAGATCGAATGATGCCATCTCAAACCCGGTAAAATAACAAAACCTCAAAATTCGTCACGCATCAAAAATTACCCCAAAACCAAAGCAAAAAACAATCAAACTCCGACCAGCCGTTCATTCTCTCCATCGGAAGCTGTTATTGGCCAAATTACTCGAAGCCTACCCCCACAAATCCATGCTTGCGCGTGCAAATGGGGAAAAGTCGGACTTGAAACTTGACACAGACCATCCGAGATTGAAAATATGACGCGAATAACCCAGGAATCTCAACCACTTTAGCCTTGAAGCATGGCATCATCCGGGAAGCGAAGGAATAAGCATAATTTGACACTGATATCGACTTTTACCCGAACTCGTTTCTATCTTTGACATCCCACAAGTGTATAATAAGTCCAAAACGTCCATATATACGTTGACTGACATTTAAAAAACGTATATATATATACTTTTTTAAAAACGTCAATCGTAAAAGGAAGTCGGAACCCCATTGTAACGATTTCTTTTGCAATTGCAAATTTACAATGCATTTTGTTAAAAAATGTAAAATACGTCTGTAGAGCTTAGGTAAAAACCGTAGTTAGCACCATTAACGGAAATCCGTGTCCGAGTTCTAGCGGCTATCTCTTTGATCATCAGACTCGTTGAAAGACAGCCACATTCAGTCAAGCAGGATTAAAGTCGCGGCCAAAATCCCATTTAAAAAGTAAATTAACAATGCACGGGTTCAAAGCGATAAATGCAACATCATTGCGACTAAAAACGACAGTAGGCTACTGGCACGTGCCCAAAAAGGGCAAATTTAGCAAATTTGAAAGGCTATAGCTGCAAACTTTGAACTTTAGCGACAGGTGAGTCACCAAGGGGGGGGGGGGGTCAAATTTAACTAATTGCGGACAATATTGCGTGAATGGTGAGGCCGGACATTGAAAAACATTGCCAAAAACGATAATAGTTTCAAGTTACAAACGAATTTTTGAGCATTTGTAAAGCTACATTGCCAAAAAACGAAAAGGAAACAAAAGTGAGCAACAATTTGACACAAACCTAACCTTAAATACGATGCGCCAATGCTTCTGACGCAGTTGCAAGCAGAGCTTACAAAATTTCAATGGACTTGCGAAAGTTGCGTTGATGTTAATTAATTTGGCCCCCACGCGCATCCCGATAAGATTCAACCCTGCGACTGCCTTCTGGACGAAAGAAAGGCCTGACCGTCTTCGTTAAAACCATGGAGAATCTGCCTATCTATCAACTATACATCACACGTAACTACGCAACCTCCCCTCAGGGCATCCCTTTTCAAAATACAGAGTACTATGCAACTTGACGGTCGTCAACCCCCCGCATTCGTGGAAACAGACATTTCCCGCTGCAATGGGCTCAAATGAAATACGGAAGAAGCGACTTCCATCAAAACAAGGGTTGAGGGTGGTTGGCTAAATGGTCCTTATCAGCAAAACACCGTAATATAATGCTTATCGTGGCGTGGTGTCTAGCTTCTGAAAAAAAACAGCTAACTAATGTGAATCGAATTCCCTTGACGGCTTCCGAGGGCCTAACATCGGGAAAGCAAGAAAGTGCTTCGAACGATGTCTGAAAAGCGCAAAAGTCAAGGAATTATCCAAAAAGTTTGGCAGACACGTAGTTGCGTATGTTTGTTGTAGTCGTCGGTCCGAGCTGTCAATGAGGTACAATGGCAACTTATTTCGCGGAAGCCATTGCAATAAATGCACCACAAACTCGTTGCAGGGGGATTTGACGTAGATGCTAACGAGTGTCCCTGCAACGATTACGCATACCACAAAACATGAATGTGAAAATACTTCCAGGTGGGCTTCCCAAGTAGTTACGGCTAGTTTCAAACCGAACAATACCAAATTACTGCTTTTCTGTCGCTACAAATTGACACGTTCCCAGAAGAAATGAAAGTATTAAGCGGGTTTAAGCGTCTTAATTGAGTCGATTACTGTGATTTGGTTCCGTTGGTGACCAAAAACTAACCCCCTCAAAGTGCTTTTATGTTTGTCACTTGAAGGATGGAATAAAAAAGTGATTTGTGAAACCTGTTGATAGAAGCAAAACTTCCTAGTTGTTTGTGAAGTTGTATATGTAAAAAAGAAGAAAGTGAAAAAGATAAGGTCCCACCCGGATTCGAACCGGGGTTACGAGGATCAAAACCTCGGGTGCTAACCCCTACACTATGGAACCGCTGATGTGCAACATTCACAGTCGAAAGTGACCACACCGCATTTGCTTGTACAAAAGTAAACATTTGACTGTTGCGCGGACAAAATGACTCGGGTTGTCACTTTTTTTGCATTTTCAGTTTGAATTTAAACTTTGTTGTTGTAAGAGGTAGAGGCTGTCTGCTTGTAACTGTATTGATCGGGCCATCGGCTAATGTGGCCATGTCAACTGGGCATCCTCCGCTCGCGCACTACTGTTCATTAGGGGTCATACAAAACAGTTGTGCCTCCGCGGAATCCGCAGCTGCACTGTAAAACACCAGCGCGCTTTTTCGCCGCAGTTGCATCGCCAACGAACGATCAAGCATGGTCCATTCTCTGTTTTCTCGGCTTTCTGTTCAAGAAAAGCCAAAGCCACCCAAGTTCTACAATCTAGCTTCATATTCCGACTCCTTCAAATCACGTATCTGCGAATTGGCCCTTCCGAAAGAAGTCTACAACCTCCAACTTGCCGATATCGATGGCACCGTCGGTCTTAAACTTCCCATTTACTCCATTGAAACTGTCCACGATATTAAGTATGACGCCAAACTAAATAAAGTTTCCGTCCGTAAAACTGAATCTTCCAAGCCAGTGCTAGTCAAGAAAAATACTCTTTACGACGTTCAAAATGCAATTCACCTGCACAACTCAGTCACAGCGCAACTTAAACCTAGTTATTTTCACCAAATTTACAATGTTCCAAAAGATGTGATGGTTTATGATTCTGCCATCGATATTCCATTTCTGATTGCTACCTGCAACTCTATTAAGCTTGTTCCTGGCATTAAATTTTCATATTCTTATTCGTGTGAGAGAAAGTGGCCTAATTACGATCCCAATAATAAAGGGAGACACGTTTTTTGTCGCAAGTGCAATCAGGTGTATTACGCCGATGTGGATATGCGCAGTGAGCTGTCTTATCTGAATCCTTTTAGCAACAACAAATGCGTGCATAAAAAAATTAAATGCGAAAAGCCAACGTCGTCCAAGAAGACTAATAAAGCAATTGAAACAACTAAAAAGTTGATCAAGAAGTTCACGGATTCCAAGGGCAAATGATTTTAAATAACATTTGTTTGTGTTGTGTACTGTAAAAATTGTACTGTAATGCGTAATGTAACTTTGAGTAATGAATAAAACTGAAATTTTGTTGTTTTGTTGTAAACCACTATTCCGAGCTAGACACAAGAACGTTGAGAGAAAAATCGAATCAGGCCGCGAAATCAACATAATTACCCCCTGCACGAAAAAACCCCTTGAAATCGGTATAAAAGGCTCTAGCAAATTCGGGAATCTTCAGTGCATCTGCCCACCAGTTGCCCTCTACATCCATCCTTCATCATGGCCCAGTCCGTCCCTCCCGGAGATATCGGCACCCAGCCCGGCACCAAGATCGTCTTCAACGCCCCCTACGATGACAAGCACACCTACCACATCAAGGTGAGTCTCTACTTCATCCCCTCAGGCATCTTTTACACGGTGACCCCCTTCAGATCACCAACTCTGGCGGTCGCCGCATCGGATGGGCCATCAAGACGACCAACATGAAGCGTCTCGGCGTCGACCCCCCGTGCGGTGTCCTCGACCCCAAGGAGAACGTCCTCATGGCCGTGTCCTGCGACGCCTTCGACCCCGCTGCCGAAGACACCAACAACGACCGTATCACCATCGAGTGGACCAACACCCCCGACGGCGCCGCCAAGACCTTCCGTCGCGAATGGTTCCAGGGTGACGGCATGGTCCGCCGCAAGAACCTCCCCATCGAATACAACCCTTGAAGAAGCTTTGTAGCCGGTTCACACTCCTTTTTGTCTTGAATGCAATGATGAATGTGTAATAAAAACATATTATATAAAACTGTGGCATTGATAAAAAAAATAGAAAAAGATAAGGTCCCACCCGGATTCGAACCGGGGTTACGAGGATCAAAACCTCGGGTGCTAACCCCTACACTATGGAACCGCTGGGTACGCTCGTCTCGAGACGGGTCTGCATTTGCTCTGTTTGACGAGCCTTTTCGAATAGCGCGCACGAAAAAGTATTTCTCGACTGCTTTCTCGATCATCTTTGGTTTGTCGACAGTGACAATGAGTCTCGAAAATAACCCCAGAATGTTTGAATGGGGAAAGTGACGTCAACAAGTTATAGCCAAACCATTTTAGGCCGTATTTTCTCACGTTCCAGGGGTTCCGGCACATAACAAAGGGTTTATTTTGAGATAAAGTTAAATATTCCGAACAAAAGCCATTGAACCTATTGTGACATAATAATAAAAAACTAAAGAAGAATCAGATGCTTGAAGTCGTTGTCGTCGGTTTGAGATAAATAAAGCATCTCGAAATTCGGAAGCACGAAGCAACAGAAAGTCGTGCGTTTTTTACGTAATAAATCACACTTAAAACAAAACCATGGTCGAACTGCGGAAACAGGCACCCTCTGGCACCATTGTCATCATTCGTCAATGTGTGATGCCGCCCTCGTCAAATCCTCTGGAGATCTTTTATTTGCATTCTTTTTCTTTCGTATACTTTATATAAAGGTTTTTGATTTAGTTTAGTGCAAAGGTCGGGTTGGGTGCGTTTTTTAGGACCGAACAAGTTTGTTTAAGAAGTTCACAGGGATAAAATTAGCTGCAAAAAATACTGTAGAATTTGATTTATTCAAATTTGTTTCACTACAGTAGAATAAGTTATAAATTTAGAGTACTGTAATACTGGAAAAAACGTAAAAAAATTTGTACTGTGAAAATATCATTTATGCGAGTTCGTAGTCACCTTGATTAGTTTCTTCTGTGTCCTTCGCGCATGAATTAAGCTTGTACTTCAAGCTCTTCATCGATCGACCTAACATCTGCGCCATTAGCGCGACAGTACAGCTGTGCATGTGTTCGCGCTAGCGCCATTCTATCCCAGCATCTCCGACAAAACATGGTTGAAGATTCCGACGATTCTGACGTTTCTGTCCATTTCACTAATTTTCCAGACCTTGAAGATTCTCATTATCGTGATTGGGGCGAACCGAGCGCTGAAACTAAAATCTATCCTCTGGCAAAGTTTGCATACTCCTTCCAAAGACGGTTCCATGAGCTGGCTTCTCCAATCGAAGCTTTTCATTTTAAACTTGCCAGCACTGATCGCAGTGAATGGCAAGCCAAGCTTAATCCAACCAGTGATTGGTATTTTTTCAATGGCAATGAAGTACACGCGTTACGTTACGACGGAGAAAATGACAAGGTTGACATATGGGAAAGAGGTAGGTTATATCGTGTACTGTAAATGTTACATATAAATTACGAGCTCCACTTGTTTTAGATACAGATTCGGATTGTTATCACAGAAAAATAAATGACGTATCACACTACATGGTGGATATTTTTGGTAAGCTTACCTTGCGCAACGTGCATTCCACCCCAACTGCCAGCAACTTTTTCAAACGACTTTGTTCTCTGCCTTATGCTATTAATTTTGAAAACTGTACTATCGACAAGAACTTTTTACCCTGTTTGGTCAACAGTAATCGAAATATATGGGACTATTACCACATTTGTTTTAAATCGTGCAAATTTACGATGCCAAACATTATTGACAACATCTACAAAGATCGAGTCAGATCAAAGGCACTCTGGTTAGAAAACTGCAAAGGTTTCGATTGGATTTCTGCTTTATCGAATGCCGAAAGAAACAATATGAATTTTCTGAGTATTTCTGGTGATATCGATGAGATGTTTTTGAACGCTACTGAAGTAGACTTTGCTAAAATATTTACTCCTGGCAAGTATGAGGAAAACTTTCGGCTTTTCTTACGTTTTCCTGAAAAGGATTGGAATGAGATTGAGGCGAAAGTGATGTCTATGTTGGGCAACAACTTCTGGCAAGGTGGCAGTAACTGCGATCTAACGATTTCGTTTAAAAATGATAGGAGACGTTTTAATTTTAAGAGTTTGAAATGGCAAATTGACCAAGCCAAAATTAGCTATAAGAAATTTACTAGAGGACAAATTCTCTTTTTGTTGATATGTTTTTTAATTTTGTCTTGCATTCTTATGGTTTTTCTAATACCTATATACAGCATAATTCATGCACCGAAAAAAGAATCAAGTGTACTAGTTTAAAAATGTAAATGTTTGTGACTAATTGTTTAAATGATGAATGTCTTTGAAACATATGACCGTAATAAAGTGTGCACATTCTACGTAAGGACACTCGAGCAAGACCGCTAAACGAAACTACCACAAATAACATGTGCCCTTTATTGATCGGACCATTGGCCTACATTGGCCATCCAGCGGCGTCGTATTCTGCTCGCGCGCCACCATTTGACCCGTGGCCAGCTGCTCTCCGGTTTCCGCAGAGCTCCGAGTGGCACTGTTCCAGCTCATTACCGTCGCAGTTGTACAACCACAAACCTCACAAGCATGGTCAACTCGCTATTTTCTCCAAGAAAGAAGTACGATCTAGCAGCCTTCTCCGCTTCTTTCCAAACACGACTTCGTGAATTGGCCCTCCCAAAAGAAGTCTACCACCTCCAACTTGCCGATATCGACGGCACCATTGACCTCGGCCCTAACGTCAACTTCTATGGCCCTGTCTACGATATTCAGTATAATGCCAAAGAAGGCAAAACGTTCGTCCGTAAAACAAAATCCTCAGTGCTAGAAGCAGTCGCTGATAATACCCTCTACTCTGTCAAAAACTGGATTGAACTACACCAGGTGACATCGTCCCTTGTCGGGCCTGCCTTTTTTCACCAATGCTACACCGTACCGAATAACGTATACATTGTCAATTCTACTATTGATATTGCATTATTAATTGCTCTTTCCAAATCTTTTAAACCGACTGTTAAGGGTATACCCTACCTTTATAATGATGCTTTATCTAAGAATACGTATTCAAACTACGATCCTACAGTGTTCCAAGTATTTTGCTACAATTGTCAGCAAGTGTATAGCAAGGATAAAGATTCTCGTAGCATGCTTTCGCTGTTGAATCCTTTCAACACCGACAAATGCTCGCACAAGAAACTAACTTGTGAAAAGCCAACTTTCTCTAAGAAGACTAAGACGATGGAGACTGCTAAAAAGCTATTCCAGAAGTTCTCGAAGTTCACGGATCCTAAGGGCAAGGGTTTTTAATTTTTTTTAGCTTTGTGCATTGTATGTAAGTGTAATTCAACATGTTTGATAAACTTGTGTGACTAATAAAAATAAAGTTGGCGTTTTCCTTGATTTACAGTTTGTCGCGCAGAAAACATGTTAGCTCGTTTCTTCATCTATCGATCTGCGCCGTTAGTTTGACCGTACAGCTGCACATGCGCTCGTGCTTGAGCCATTGCATCCCAGCAGCTCCAACAAAGCATGTCTCGTGACAATTTTAGCGACCTTGAAGATACTCATTATGGTTGTTGCAACAAATCAGATGTTGAAACTAAAATTTATCCCCTGGCAAAGTTTGCATACTCGTTCCAACGACGATTCCATGAGCTGGCTTCCCCCGTAGAAGCGTTTCATTTTAAACTTCCCAGCATCGATCGCAGTGAATGGCAAGCCAAACTCAACCCAACTAATGAATGGCAATGCTTCTACGCTAAAAGCATACACGCTTTACTTTACGACGGAGAAAATGACTACGTCGACATATGGGAAGATGGTTGTAGGTTTTATTGCCGAACTTTAATATAATATACATTTACAAATTTGTTATAGATGCTGATTCGGATTATCACTACCAAAGAAAGGTAAATGACGTCGCACACTACATGGTTGATGATAAGCTAACTTTGCGCAACGTTAACTCAACTGCAGCTGCCAACAATATTTTTAAACGAATTTGTCACATGCCTTGTGATATAATACTCGAAAACTGTACCATCGACAATAAACTTCTACCCTGCATGGCCAATAGTAATAAATTGTCATGGAATTGGCACTATATAACTTTTAAGTCATGCAGGTTTAAGACGTCGAGCATAATTGACAACATCTACAAAAATCGAGTTCCATTTAACCGACTCAGGTTTGAAAATTGTAAAGATTTCGATTGGATTTCTGATTTATTGCGCGCTGAAAGAAACAATCTACAGCTTCTGAGTATTTTTGGTGACATCGACGACGTGTTTCTGAATGCTACTGAAGCTGATTTTGCTAAAATATTTACTCCTGGTAAATATGACGAAAACTTACGAATTTGCTTACGTTTTCCTAAAAGCACTTGGAGTGTGATTGAGGCAAAAGTGATGTCTATCTTAGGAAACAACTTCTGGCAGGGTGGTGACAATGCTGATCTAACAATTTTATGCGAAAACGATGTCAGACGTTTCAATTTTAAGAGTTTGAAATGGAAGTTAGACCAAATCAAAGTTAGCTTTAGCAAGGTAACTGTAGAACAAATGCTAAATCTTTCGATATTTTTTTTTATTTTGTTTTGCATTTTCTTGGTTTTCCCAACAATACTTATATACATCATAATTCATGCGCCGATAGAAGAATCAAGTGCAAAAGGTTAAAAATATTTATGTTTGTGCTTTATTGTTTAAATGATAAATGTGTTTGAAAGGTTTGACCGTAATGAAGTGTGCAGATTCTTGGCTTTTCCAACACCTATTGACATACATTCATTGCTATTCTTAATCTCCAGAAAGGCTAGATTATTTGAAAATGTTTGGTCTTTTAAATATAACTGTAATAAGTTGCAAAAATTGTTGTTGAAGCAAACCATAGCTTGTGTTCGTGGCTGTATCGATCGGGCTAATAAATTTCGTCCCCCTCTCGCGCACCGCCGCTTGACCGTGGCCTATTGCCCAACGGTCTTCACATGGCCCGCAGCGGCAGCGACCTACATTGGCAAAATCCGTCGACGTCGTTCTCAGCTCGCGCACCACCAATTAACCCGTGGCCAGCTCACCATCGGTTTCCTCAGAGCCGACAGCGGCACCGTTCCAGCTCATTGCCGTCGCAGTTGCACAGCCACGGACACCACAACCATGGTCAACTCCCTATTTTCCTCAAAAAAGAAGTACGACCTAGCCAAATTCTGTGATTCCTTTCAAACACGTCTCCGTGAGTTGGCCACTCCAAAAGAAGCTTACAATTTCCAACTTGCCGATATCGATGGCACTGTTAATCTCGGCCCTCGCGTCAACTTCTGCCCTGTCAGTACTATTATCTATGACAACAAGCTAAACAAAGTTAGCGTCCGTAAAACTAAATCTTCTGAACCAGTAGAAGTCGAGGATAACGCCATCTACGATGTCAAAGACTCAATTGAAGTACACCACGCGACTACATCGTTCTTTGGATCAACTGCATTTCACCAAGTTTACAGCGTCCCCAAACTTTTGAAACTTATTAATTGCACTGTTGATAGTTCTCTTACAACTGCCCTCTTAACTGTTTGGCGTCCAGTTGAGAAAGAGTTTAAAATTATGTGGCTTTCCCATCCAGATGAGTGTAAGCTTCCTGGCTACAATCCTGATCGGTATTATGCATGTCACGGGTGTCGTCAACGTATTAAAAAAGAAAATTGCAAAATCGATAATGGTATTTTAACTCGATTTCGCAAGAAAGAATGCTTGCATAAAGCTTTGAACGACGATAAACCAACTCCATCTAAGGCAACGGCTTCCAAGAAGACTCCTGTAATGAATGTGGCTAAAAACTTGTTCTTAAAGTTGTCGCATTTTACGGACTCTAAGGGCAAAGGTTTTTGACTGACATGAACTTAATTTCTTTTGTGATGCGTACTGTAATGTGTAATTTAACATGTTTAATGTTTTTGTGTAATCAATAAAAGAAAAAGTTGACCGTTTCTTTGATGCTCACTGTCGAAAGTGACCACACTGCATTGGTGTAACAGTATTGATCGGGCCATCGGCTTATGTGGTCAACTGTACATCCTACGATCGCGCACTACTATTCATTAATGGTCATACAAAACAGTTTTGCGTCCGCCCGATAACCGTACGGTAAATCGCTAGCTCGCTTTTTCTCTTCAGTTGCGTCGCCACCAAACGATCAAGCATGGTCCACTCTCTGTTTTCTCGTCTTTCTATTCAAGAAAAGCCGAAGATTGAAACCGTCTATGATATTACCTATCATGCCAAACAAAAGAAAGTTTCCGTCCGTAAAACTGAATCTTCCAAACCAGTGCTAGTCACGAAAAATACTCTTTACGAAGTTCAATTTATTAATCTAGTAAACGCTGTCCCGTCACAACTTAAACCTAGATATTTTCGCCAAATTTACAATATTCCAAAAAGTGTGCAGATTTACAATTCTACCGTCGATATTCCATTTCTGACTGCTCTAACAAGCTCTCTTAAATGTGTCGGTGGTGCTGAATACACCATTTCAATGCATTCTTCGTGCGAGAAAAAGTGGCCTAATTATAATCCTGATCCTACGACAAAATTCTTTTTTTGTCGCAGGTACAGTCACGTGTACTACGCCGATAAGCCGCATACATGCGAAATGCCAACGCCGTGCAAAAAGACTAACAAGTTAATGAAAACCGTTAAAAAAGTGTTCAAGAAGTTAACTAAATCCAAGGGCAAAACTTTTTAACGACTTTTGTTTGTATTGTGTACTGTAAAAGTTGTACTGTAATGTGATTTTAGCATTGTGTAATTAATAAAACTGTTGTTGTAAATTACTTTCCCGAGCTAGACACAAAAACGTTGAAAGAAAAATCAAACCAGGCCGCGAAATCAACATAATTACCATCCTGAACGAAAAACCCCTTGAAATCGGTATAAAAGGCTCTAGCAAATTCGGGAATCTTCAGTGCATCTGCCCACCAGTTGCCCTCTACATCCATCCTTCATCATGGCCCAGTCCGTCCCTCCCGGAGATATCGGCACCCAGCCCGGCACCAAGATCGTCTTCAACGCCCCCTACGATGACAAGCACACCTACCACATCAAGGTGAGTCTCTACTTCATCCCCTCAGGCATCTTTTACACGGTGACCCCCTTCAGATCACCAACTCTGGCGGTCGCCGCATCGGATGGGCCATCAAGACGACCAACATGAAGCGTCTCGGCGTCGACCCCCCGTGCGGTGTCCTCGACCCCAAGGAGAACGTCCTCATGGCCGTGTCCTGCGACGCCTTCGACCCCGCTGCCGAAGACACCAACAACGACCGTATCACCATCGAGTGGACCAACACCCCCGACGGCGCCGCCAAGACCTTCCGTCGCGAATGGTTCCAGGGTGACGGCATGGTCCGCCGCAAGAACCTCCCCATCGAATACAACCCTTGAAGAAGCTTTGTAGCCGGTTCACACTCCTTTTTGTCTTGAATGCAATGATGAATGTGTAATAAAAACATATTATATAAAACTGTGGCATTGATAAAAAAAATAGAAAAAGATAAGGTCCCACCCGGATTCGAACCGGGGTTACGAGGATCAAAACCTCGGGTGCTAACCCCTACACTATGGAACCGATGTGTGAGAGATTTCGCAGCGAGGGGTGAAGCGAGCGCTGTTAAGTCCCTGCACGCGCAGAAAGAATAGTGTGAAGTTTTCTAGACACTTTTTTGCTTTGACCAAGTCAAAGCTACCTTCATCGTCGAAGCTATGGTCAAATCAATGACAGTCGGTGCCGGTATAAACTTTTGGGTATCTTAGCTTGGTTTGTTTCTTCCAGTTTTGGCACAAGATAATTCATAGACCGTAACAACTTTTTCAAATGCCAAACGAATTTCACAATGTTTCATAATTGAACCTCTAAAACCTAATCTCCGACCACAACCTGTAGATAGCATCTCATCAGACGCGTGCATGCACCCTTTCCCGAAGGTCCCAACCAACAAAACAGTGTCTAACGCAGCCAGTCGTGCCCCGTTCTATGAGTTTTTCCGTCCGTGTGTCGATTTCCTTCAGCACGTTATGTCTGAACTGCATTGGTCGAAGTAAGCAAGCATCATCGACCAACACGAACCCTGCCACCAGCGACGGACCAACAACACAACATCTTTAGTGGTCCAAGCTCAACATGTTTTTATATATATTTTTTAAAGTTTATCAGTAGCAAAGCTTAAGTGACTTTATGTAAATTAGGCCCGGGAAACTAAAACTTATAGGACCTTGCAGACAAACGACGTGACTTTCCTGTCTTTATTCGCGGCTTGTGTTTTCGACGTTTTCAAAGCTCGGTTCCGCTTATGTTTTGCGTCGCTTTTTCTTTTTGTTTGTTTTTCCTTTTTTTTAGCCTGTAACTCTTAGTTTTTCTCTATCTGCAGCACAGTTAACTTTACGTTTTTAATCAATTTATCAAAAAAGCTTTCCAAAGTCATAAAATTTTGCCTCGATGAAAAGCAATTGCAGTTTCTTTTATTAATTGACACCTCTTCGTCACCGCCTAAAGAGTCTTCGCCCGTCCATATTCACGTCGGTCTTGGCCTATCCAATTATTTTTACTCCCGAAACTGTCAAATTCACCCTAATGATGTTTTTCGAATCACGATGAACACGTCCATTCTTTCGTTATTTGCGTTCTTTCAATCGTCCCATCAATCGCATTCAACAAGACCTTTCCACAAATTGTATCACCGATTTCCTGGCCTCAAAAAATCGAATGAAGTCAATCGTGTTTCGTGCTTTGATGCCACTTTCATTGCCAGCAACACTGCCATTTGCCTTTGCTTCCTTAACTCGTGAGATGTTTGGTGCCCTTCTTCGTTTATGTTTTCAACTGACCATTAGCTTCTATTGCAAAAGTTTTGTTATGTATTGAACGTCTTTCAAATGCGTCTTTTAACACTATGTGCAGACTCGGCTCACTGATCACTTTTCGTGCGTTACTTATGCCCTGAACCTTTATAGTTTGTGATCGTTGCACTTTGTTAGGGCCTGACCAGATGTAAAGTGATTTTTCAATTCAATGCGACTGTCAAACGCATTTTTCGGAACAACTGCCAAAACTTATACGCTTTTGTTTAATTGAGATCACGCTAGACCACGTGCAGTTCGTTGTGTAACAAGGCCAATGTTGACTTCAATTACAGACAGATTTAATTTTATATTTTAACTTGTTGATTGAATTAGAGAGGTTCGAAACTCTGAGTGAATAACTTTTTCCCGCCTCAAAGGTTCAATTTTCCGTCACCACCATTTTTGGTTCTATTTTGTGTGCGCCATTCATGTACTTTCTGTACCCTCATGAAAGTTGTGATTCGAATCAACCACGATGCGTCGAATATACCTGATAAAGAGGGTTTAAAGTGTCGTCATGTCCAACACGAATGTATTAGAACAAAGTTGTGTTCATTCTTCATTCTTTTTGGTCCCGAGCGCCTTATTTAGTCGATTGTCCTTCGTGATTGTAGACATTTTCGCATTTTTCGAGTTAAACGTGCACTTGTTACAAACCAAATCAAAATTTTGTTGCTATTTCAGTCAAGATGGGTATCTTTGAAATCTTTACCGCCGAATTGATGGCCTTTTCGGTCGTATTCACCTTCCTGCCGATGGTTATGGTCAAGGAATGGCGCCAACGCGGGTCTGCTGATGGATTCAGCTCTGTCAACTTTGTTTTGCCGGTTTTGATGTAAGTTATTTTGTTCGGCGAACATACTTGAAAAATTTTTGACGGAAAACTTTACCTTTGTTTTATTTATTTTTTAAACTGATTATCAGTTTGTTTAAAACATTAACTTTACTAAAAAACTTTGGAAAACGGACGGTAGACAATTAAATTCTTAAAATTGCAGGATGTCTTGCTGGTTCCGCCACGGATGGATGACCAATGACCCCGTGAATCTGTACCTCAACGGCTTCAACTTGATCGTTTACGCCTTCTATTTGGGTGCATTTGCTTATTATCAACCAAAAAGAGTAAGTTTTATCACAACACTAGATTATCAGGTTGAAACATCAATTTTAGCAAAACTTGTCCATCCAAGTTGGCAGTCTTGCCGTCGCTCTCTACGCCCTCTTTGTCTACGTCGACACAGAACCCGATGATGTCCTTCGCGCCGATCTTATGAGCGCCGTCGCTGCTGGCACCCAGCTTTTCAGTTTGGTTGGTGGTATCTATGAAATTGTGAGTTGATTGTCTTCAAAATGGGTGTTAAAGTATTTTTATTGCAATTTTGTTCATTTCAGAAGCGCGTCATCGACAACAAGACCACTGAATACCTCCCCGCTCCCATTCAGTTCGGTATCTTCCTGCTCGTCAGTCAGTGGACTGTCTTTGCGCTTTTGGTTGGAAACTATCACATGTTTGTAAGTCACTTTTTGGCACTACTTGACTCGATTTACCATTCGGATACCTATAAGTTTACTAAAATCATTCATTTTCAGTTGGCCAACGCCGCTGGTCTCGTCGTCAACATCGCCACCATCGCGCTGTACTTTGTCTACCCGCCTCTTACCTGGACCGTGCCCATCTTCAACATCCAGCCCCAAAAGAAGAAGGACTAATCCACCCACCTTTCCCTGCCCAATCACCGCGTATGGCCGTTCCCGTTGCCCAAGTTTTCAAACATTCAGCCATGGCAGACCGCTTATTCATCCCTAGACTAGCCATTGATACCCTCCCGTCCAACAAACGCCACATCAGACTTAACAGAGATTATACAATAGCCATATTTTCTTATCAATGTAGACGAGATTTTATTTTACTATTTTGTATGTCAATCCGGGTTGACTGATATGGTTTTCTCTTTTTAAATAAATAAAATTTAAAATCAATTTATTATTCTTTATATCTCTTTCTCTCTGCAAAATATACAATTTTTCTTTCTTTTGTAGGCCCCGCAATTTCGAGTACTTCCGCTTAACACCTCTTTTGTCGGTTTAAAAACCGCTTGCTTGTTAATTGTGTCTTTGAAAGATGGTTTTTTTCAAACCCTCAAGACAAAATTGCACAAAAAAGACAAGAGCCAAACCAAAGGTTTCAAAAAATTATGCCGTGGTTCACCAGCACTTTTGCCTTTTGGACACGGCGGTTGTGAAGTACCTCATTGTTGCGGCATGTGGGTTTTCTGAAGAATGTTGGGACTTTTATGAAGCAAACATGAATTGGTGAAAGGAAAAATTCTTTGGTTTTGGCGGTTTTACAAGCGGTTACGGAGAATGGGAGAATGGCAATGACTTTTAAAGTGAGGACAAACAATGGAAGATGTTGCGGAATTGGTTATTATGGGGGTTTGTGTTAGGTGTGACGTAGTGGGTGTGTGGGGGGTTTGAGCTTGTTTTTGGCAGAACATGTGTTCAAAAGTGAAAAATAATGAAAATACAAAACAACTAGAAACTTTTTTTTATCAATTTGCTTACCAATCTGTAAAAAGTCGATTAACAGTGTTAAAAACATGTTGAAATTGCTTGTGGCTGTAAGTTTTAAAATTTTTTAAAAACTCAAAGTTTTCAGTTTAAAAAAATTTAGTTTTTTGCATAAAAACCCCCAAAACCCCCACGTCATGCTCAACCCTTCAGACCCTCCACCCTTTCAACTCCATTCCCACCCGGATCAGATCACATTCCTCTCCCATCAGCTGACTTGCCTTCTGGAATCGCGCCAAACCATGTCCAGCTTAGCCAAGTCCCCCAAACCCCTCGAACCACTGCCAAAAACCCCTCCTGACTTGGCCATATTTGCTTTTCCGCTCACAATTTCCATCTCCATACCCTCTTACCTTCCCTCCCAAATCCGGGCCTTTTTTTCAATGCTCTGCCACTTGTGCCATCTTGTATTCAGTCAAATCTGCATCATCTCCGGCCACCACCAGATCAACCATATCACATATCAAATAGAACTGCTTGTTTGTTTTTTGCTCATCCCCTCTTTGAACAAAAACCCACCACAAAAACTTCATATTTTCATGAATCAAACAGGAAGTACGCATGAAACCAAAAATGGCTTCACCTTACTGTAACTTTGGTGTGAAAAAGGCGGGGGTGGACCCGTATTTAGAGCGTTATTTAATCTGGTAGACAATCTCCTTAGAATTATGGCCTTTGGCATGGCAGCCACCCCCGTAAAGTGGCTAAACAATGAAAAAACAAACGCCCCGCCTACCCTGGGCTGTGGTATTTAAACTTTTTTCTTTCGCAGAATCCGCATTTTGGAGGGGCTTTGCCGGTAGGCTTTCAACTTCCGATTTATTCTTGGCGCGTCGCATGGACTTGATTTGCATGTCATTATGACCTTGAGTTTTTTCGGGAGGCGGTTTTGGGTTTGCAAATGGCATTCTTTTTGAATTTAAAGTCTGCAAAGTTCTTCGAGAACCCGTCTTTTTCACTTTTGAAGGCCGACTTTATCTAAGTTTTTGCTTTTTCAGGCTTTATTCGTTCGTCGCATTACGGTAACATGGCTTCCATCGATGATATCCGTAAGTTGATTTCACGTAAACATTTAAAAATCATAATGAAAGCATTTTAGGCAAGGTCTACGAACAACACGACGATGACAAGAACGGCGTCCTGACCTTCCAGGAAGCTCAATCTGCCCTCCAAGCTTTGGGTAACTTGGCCCGCAATCCGTCCTCGTTCGAAGATGACTTCAACCGACTCTCGAAGAACGGCGTCATCGGATTCGATGGTATGGTGGCTTTCTTTAAAATGTGTAAAATGCTAATATTAGTTTGTTTTGCAGAGTTCAAACAACTGGCCAACCTTACAGCATGATTCTTTATCAGCTCCAGACAAACAAAAACATCAAAAACTTTACAGCAATCTATTTACCAAGATCTCACTACAAAAGTAACAAAAATACCTTTCTAAAAACACGTAATCTATAATAAGCAAATTGTTATGTGCATTTTTATATTTAGATTTTAAAAACGTATTATTTTACACTTTTCTGTTTAACATGTTGTCGATAAATTACTAAGAAATACATCTTACAAAACAAATTAAAAAATGCCAGCATGAATGCATTGGCATTTAAAATTGGTAAACAGAAGTTTTGTAAAACAGCTTTGAGACCGATTGAAAGTTTGAAGATAAATTTAAATTAAGAAGTCCCAGAAACGATAACGCTCTGTTTCACAGTTCCCCGCTGGAAGAGTTCTGGCTGCGCACGATTTTTAAAAAAGCGACAAACGTCCAAACTATAGCAGATGTATTGTGCGTAACTGTTTGAACGCTGGCTGAATGTTCGAATTCTTGAAACAATCACGGCCTCACATCTATCGAAAAACGCACAAACGTGACCCGAATCAAGTTCACCCCGACTCGAGACACATTCGTTGATTTCAATGAGTCCGCTGCACAGCGCCCACCCTTCCCCCCAAAACTCAGCCAATTCGCAGCGACCGGACCGCGCGAAGGGGGCGCGAGGTGTCTTTACAAAATCACTAAATTACTCATTTTAAACATTTTAAATCCCGGTTTTTTTACGTTTTGGGGTTACATAACATGTTTAAGCTTACACCGGCTCAGAATCACAAATATAGAAAAATCTTAATACCACAAAAAATCGAAAATTCCAGCGGCATTTTCAAAGTGGCATAACTTTTTAGTTTGAATAGATTTTGGTCTCAAATTTTGACAGGCCCTAGAGGAAACTTATACAAACAGAACTGCATTTGGCTGGTACGGAGTTCTATGGCTATTTTCGTGTACCGATCAAAAAACCGTCATTTTCACCGTTTTTGGTGCATTTTCGACGTTTTTTTCAATTCGAAAAGGGTCAAAGTAAAGTTTTTGCTTTTTAATGAGTTCAAGTGATATTTAGACAAAAACGGCAGTATACAGTAGGGTTTTTTCGTACAATCAGTAATTTTTCCTGCAGGTGACCCAACTTACTACAAAAAATGAAAATTTGAATTTTGAAGCCACATATCAGTTTTTCGGTATGCATACTAACGGTTTTTTTAATTATTGCATGGTTTTTTCGAATATTTTTTGCATTTAGACCTTTTTTTTGAGATTTGGGGTGAGACTGCTAGCTTCGCGTCCAACAGTCTGCCAATGCGCGTTTAATCTGCTTAACGATTTCTGAAGTATTTAAAAAAGAATAACATTCGAATTCACTGAAAAAAACGTTGAAAATGCACCAAAAACGGTGAAAATGACGGTTTTTTGATCGGTACACGAAAATGGCCATAGAACTCCGTACCAGCCAAATGCAGTTCTGTTCGTTTAAGTTTCCTCTAGGGCCTGTCAAAATTTGAGATCAAAATCTATTCAAACTAAAAAGTTATGCCACTTTGAAAATGCCGCTGGAATTTTCGATTTTTTGTGGTATTAAGATTTTTCTATATTCGTGATTCTGAGCCGGTGTAAGCTCAAACATGTTATGTAACCCCAAAACGTAAAAAAACCGGGATTAAAAATGTTTAAAATGAATAATTTGGTGATTTTGTAAAGACACCTCGCGCCCCCTTCGCGCGGTCCGGTCGCTGCGAATTGGCTGACTTGGTGGGCGCTGTGCGCACCCCTGTCGACAAATCTGGTGTAAATGTCGGGCTCGTTGGCGTAAGTCCAGGCAAAACTTACTCCAACATTTTTTTGTTGGCGTAAGTAGGGTTTTTTTTGCGCGCGCGCGTTTTTGCTAGGGCGGGGCTGTTTTTTCGCTTTTTGCTTGATATTTTGAGATATTCAATTTCATTTATTGTTTAACGTACAAAAAACAAATTACATTGACAAAATTAACTGGGATTCATAAAAAAAGCAAATTAAAAGCAATAAAACAAAAATAGAAACAATCAAGTTAGTCGATTTCTGACGATTCTTCGACGATCCGACGATTCTTCTTTTTGCACGGATTCTTCTTTTTGCTGGGAGTGATGTCGACTTCGCTGGTATTCGGACTTAGATGGTCGTGACGCCGTGCACGCTTGTTGGCGCTTCGGTTTTGCTGCCGGTTTGGGGTGGCCAGAGGGGGATCAGCTTTTTTGATTGTGAAGTCATGTTGCGGCTGGTTGCGGTCGGCGTTACGGTTCTTCAGAGCCAGAGTGAGAGCGTTTTCGTCGATGGACTCGTCTTCATCGCGATTTGAGTGAGCTTGGCGAGGATTCAAGTCGTCGTCATCGGAGATCGGAATGACTTCGGATTCATTGCTCGTGGCTGCGAAAACACCGACAATTGGATGGGCTTGAACCGGATTCTTCTTCTTTTTCTGTTCCTTCTTGCGGAAATATTCGCTTCTTCGCGAGCTGAATCCTGTAAATACGTAAGTGTGTTAATGTATTTCGTTAACCTTGATAAAAGAAACATACACAAGGTCGCGAGCAAACGTCTGATTAACTGTGGTCAGCTAATCGAAACCGCCGATGAACGTTGTCATACGAGAATTGAGATTTTGGAGGTATGTCAGATCGGATGGAGGGATCGGGTTGGAGCAATTCGGTTCAGAAGACGGCATCATCGGCATGAGCTGGATGGAAGACAGTTTGGAAACGGAGAGGGTTGTAAGACTAATTCTGATATTTCGATTTTAACGTGAAGCTCGGGAGTAACTTTGTGTCACCTAATCCGAAGGATCCAATATCTGAAGAGAACGTCAAAGCAAATTCAAATAAAGAAGTCTGCAAAAACGTACCCGAAGCATATCAATAAGCTCGAAGCCGCTCTGTAGCATCGATTTGGTAAACTTTTCAATGCTCTTCGTGACAGTATGCAGAGTTATGTAGTTGGAGACTTGCAGCGCCTGTTTTGGCACATTCGAGTCGGCTACTCGGGCTTGTTGGTAGTTTGGTGGGTATCGAGGCTGGACGACACGAGGACCACTACTGACAACAGTCGGCATACGCGACATGAAGACGCGATTCTGGGCCGGACGAACGACAACTTCTGAAGGAGGAACATATGTAATGATGTTGGATGAGCAGGAACTGGAGGTCGCTTCCTTGCCGGGTGAACTGGACGTTCCGAGCCGCGATCCGAGGGTTCATCGTGGCCTGGTTCGGCCACGACTCGCTTAGGGGAAGCAAGCCGACGATTACAAGTCGGAGAGGCTTGCGTTTGGACTCTGCTTCTTCTTCGAAGGCATTGGCAGTGACATGGCGAGTTGAGTAGAGGCGATCGAGTTCCTAGGCCATCAGCTGCATTTCGTGATCGTTGGCTACGGTGAGATTGCCGCCGACATGTGGCGCGGTAGATGGGCTTTACTTCAAGGTCAACAGATGGAGGTGGTTGTTGGACTTGTTGTGAATGGGCAAGCTGCAAAAGGTGTCATTAGCACATTCATGTTGCATGATAACGGTGTTGCCCAAAACTGTGCAAATGACTGTAAATCCATTTGCACAGAATGCAAACGATACATTTGTATCAACCACAGCAAATTATGTCTGAATGTCGGCGTTGCATTTGTGCAAAATGCATTTGCACCATTGTCCCATTCGCACGCGTCCTATGATGCTGCGCACAGTCAGCCATTCGTTCCGAAAGAGAACTGCAAGCGAACAGACTTGATGTGCTGGTGCGCGTGCAAATGCATCGTTTTGCGTACAGGAAGCTAGTGCGTGCAGACAAGGCCAAACACTTGAAATCTTAAATCACTCACCATAGCAATGATGCATCTCCGTCTTCTGATGAACGCTTCCTTGATAACATTGGGTATTTCGAGACGATCGAGGCATTGTCGGAACATTTTATATATCTGAAATCCCAAAAGTGTTATGCAAACGATCGCAAATGTAGCCTTGAATGAGGAACTTACCATCGGAACTCGGAGGCACGCAGGAGTGATCCACGAACGTCAAGCCATCTGCCGTACGAAGACATTCTTCACAAACATACAAAATAAGAGCTTTACGGATTTCAAACCGTTCGAAAGTCACAAACAAAATGTAATATCCAACCTTTATTACTTTGGTACACTTTATAATCACATTACGTCATAAATACAAACAATTAGAAACGACTAATGACAAATGAAAACGATATCAAATTCGTGAAATATATAAAGCAAATGCAAACCTCTCTTGACCGAAAGTAACGCTTTACTACGTTAAAGTAGCACATTGTACATGGTCAAACACTAGTATTTAGCGCGGCAATATCACCTGCTCGGTGTTTACAGGAGATGGCGGCAACGGGAAGCGAGAGATAATGGAAAGATAAAGGTTTGACAGGGGCAACAGCAATCAGTGAAGAGAGAAAAAAAAGTCGCGCAAACTGCAGTCATTGCTGCACGTTGCGCGCACAGTTCGAGTGCGAGGCGACAAACTTTGGACGCGTTTTTTACTAAGTCCGGGGCCTCAACAGAAAAGTGTGCGCGCGGTTTTACTTACGCCAACTTACACCAATTTTACTCCAACGAGCACGACAATGCAGTCAGGGGTGCGCTGGTCTAAACAAAAAACCCCCAGACGAAAGGAGTTTCATTGATCACGCTTGTTTTTGGCGCTGATCAGGCATAGTTTACATTCCAGCATGGCAATTATCGCCCCCTCCTCCAAAACAATGTGGCTTTTGCATGGCTGTTATCAACTATGTCTGGAAAGGACAATTTTAAGTACCATTATCAGTAACATGGCTTTTTATGGATCTATCATCCTTGAATTCAATGTCGACCGCATGGTCATTGATCCTATTCTCCCTAATCAAGCCAAATTCCAAAGGTCGTTTTCCCTATTTTTGATCCGCTGTTGCAACTAATTGCCACAAAACAAAGAATAAAGACCTGTTATCAGTAGAATTCTTTGAAGGTAAAAAAATAGTTGAGGATTAGGGCAACGTGCAAAATCGAACCTTGTGCTTTACTGGAACCCATATAAAAGCAGATCGACAGTTAAGGCATTGTCTTTGATCGTGTTGTTGTGTTAATGATAAAAAATAAAATGATGAAACTTTAGGACAAAATGATTCTACGGTTGATTTTGATACTTACGGTTTCGGTATGGAGCGCCTATGGATGGACATGTAATGTGGTCATGTGTGACCACACGAATTCTAAAAATTCGTAGGTTTTTGAACCGCTTTTTTTTATTTGTTGAAAAATGTGTTATGGTTAAAACCAATCGTCAATGTTGTTTGAAAAAAGCATAACACAATCATTCTCAGGCAAATTTACTGCGGCGGTGACATTCTAAAAGCCGTAAACGAAGCAAACTTATTCAACGACTCTAAAGAATTTGTCGATATGCCTCTGAAATTCGATCCTGACACCACAATTGCCGATTTTGAAGCAGAATTTAACGGAACTGATAAAATCGACCCTGTAAAGTTGCAAACATTTGTCAATGACCATTTTTATCCAGCAGGGCATGAATTAGAGCAGTGTGTTCCTGCCGGATATTCACCCAAACCCGATAAGTTGATGACAATTCTCGACGACAGTTTGAGGGACTGGGCGTTGAATTTGAATAATGTTTGGAGCCATCTTTGCCGAAAGGTACGAGTTTTTTTTAATAAGGCTCGGTTTTGAAGTTGCATTTTCACATTAGGTATCCGATAATGTGACCCTGCACCCAGAATTACATTCCCTCATCGAAGTCCCGCATGAATTCATCATCCCCGGTGGTCGCTTCCGTGAACCCTACTATTGGGACGCTTATTGGATCGTCAAAGGATTGTTAGCATCTGAAATGTATGAAGCTGCGGCGCGAATGCTTCTAAACTATAAGAGCTATGTTGATCGGTTTGGTTTCATCCCGAATGGTGGCCGGGTTTACTATCTTCAACGGTTTGGCACCCTTTAACACGCTACAGTATTCAAAATAACATTTCCAGAAGCCAGCCGCCAATGTACATCCCCATGATCTACGAGTTCTACGAAGCCACCAAAAACATTTCTTTCGTCAGAGACCTCCTCGCCAGTGCCGAAGCCGAGCTCAACTTCTGGGACACCCATCGAACAGTCGATTTATCTCTGCCCCATGGCGATTACACGCTCTATCGATACGCTTCTGCTTCGAATGTGCCCCGTCCGGAAGCCTTTAAGGAGGACATGGCCACAGCCAATGCGACTGATCGTCAAAGCTGCGACTTATGGTCTAATCTTGCGACAACGGCCGAATCTGGGTATGACTTTTCGACGCGCTGGTTCGCTGATAAGAAATCACTCGTCACTATCGAAACTAAAAACGTCGTCCCCGTCGATTTGAACAGTTTCATCTGCTGGAATCTCGAAATCTTGACTTTCCTGTTCGAATATGTCGGCATGGACACAACCAAGTCCGATCACTACCGCCAAAGATACATCACGCATCGCCGAAACTTGCAGAAAGTGTTCTTCAACGAAACAGAAGGCGCGTGGCTCGATTACAATATGCGTGAAAAGGCGCACAATCCGACCTTCTATGCTAGTTTAGCTGCTCCGCTGTTTACAAATTGCTATGAAAAGCTTGATCAGAATAAGGCTGTCCAGATTTATGACTTTTTCAAAGTAATTTTCACTTTTTTTTTCGTTCCGAGACCAAAATAACATTTGCAGCGCCACAAGGCCTTCGAATACACCTCAGGCGTCCCTCAATCAACTATTGATTCGAGTCAACAATGGGACTTCCCGAACGGATGGAGTCACGTCAATCACATGATTATCGAAGGCTTCCGCAAATCAAACTCGCCCCAAATGCAGGAAGAAGCCTTTGCCCTGGCTACGAAATGGGTTCGCGGTAATTACAAGGTTTTCAATACGACGAAACACATGTATGAAAAGGTAAACAAAACTAACCTACTTTGACAATGCAGTTCATTCAAAAAAACCGATTACAGTATGACGTCGTCGGCGATATCCCGCAACCAGGTGCCGGTGGTGAATACGATGTGCAGGAAGGCTTCGGCTGGAGTAATGGGGTTATTTTGGACTTGCTTGTTACCTATGGTGATCGGATAACCGTCAGTGGTGATGATAAGACAGCAGCAGCAGCTGGTACGTACATTTCCTGCGGGTTGGGAGTGATTGCACTTATGGTTCCTATGTTTTTCAGAGCCTAACTTTTTTAACTTTTTTAATTAAGAATTCATAAAAAAAACCATGGTTTATGGAAATTGCACAAAACAATGAATAAAAATGCATACAAAACATAATCAAAACCGAAAAACATATAAAACAATTAAATAAAGAACGGCGTCATGGACAGGTTCGCCGGAATCGGAGCCGCATTCCTGCCATCAGCAAAAACATCATCACAAGTGCCGACGGCATAATTCAGCAGAAGTCGACAGTATGCGAGTGGCAACGGCCTTCGAACCGGGAAAGTGCAGCGTGGAGCCATGCAACACAACGTGTAGATAACGACGAGCATGTCGTTGGCGCAGATGCCGTTTTCATCGGTGACGATGTAGTACTTGGCGGGTTTCAGGGTGCCCTGAAACAACTTTTTGAGCTATCGTAAAAGAAAAGTGAAAAACCTACAGCCACAGTTTCGTGAGTCACCAAATAAAACGTGTTCGGATGGGTGATTTGGTGGTCAATCACGGTTCCACGGGGCACATTGAAGTCAGGTGGGTCCGAACGCCGCATATCACGAGGGTCTGCATGATTCATGAAGCGGATATTGTGAGCACGATGATAGCCGATATACGTGACGGGTGGCGGCGACATGGTGGGGCAGTTTTGGTCGAACCAGTGTCCGAAAACACCGCCGATTTCCATGAATTCGGAGAGACTTTCGCCCTTGGAAATGTTGAATTCGTCCATGCCGGCACGGAGAACAAAGACCCGCTGTGGGAGTGGGCCAATCCAAGCTGCCATAGATTCGTAGACGATTCCCATCCAGTCGTTGATAGGCACGGAGTATCTCGAAGATTCATCATTCCGACGAACGAAAAACTTGTACTTCGTGGCCTCCGTGTTGATGGAAACTGAAATGCCCACGATTCCGCGTTGATTGCGCTCCTTCGAATTGCGGGTGTCTATGCCGATGAACACGGTCGGCATCATAATGAAGGATCTCCAACGGAAGTTTCCTTCGGTGGGGGCATTGTTGATACCGCCGAGCTTCCCGTTGACTTTCAGGGCGAGATGCAGCTTGGTCGAAAAGTCCGTCAACCGCAACAGAGTGTTTTCATTGATGCATTGAGAGACGTAACCGGCTTGAGTGATCAGATTCTTGGCACAGTTGTAGTAATCGACGTTGGTGTCAGGAAGGACGACGAAGAAAACAACTTGATCGTGGCTCGGGGAGTAGTCGATACGATCGCGCGTAGCCAGACGGTGGAAAACATCTGCCAAAATAGTTTCCATCTCATCAAAAACGGCATAAACAGGCTTTTCCAGGTCAAAAGCATGCTCGAAAAGAAGGTCCCGCCAGTCGATTGTCATGAGCAGACGGTCACACATGAAATGGACCAGAGATGTTAGCTCCGGAGAAAAGACCCGGATCTTAGGGAAGGATCCGGATCTAAAAGACCCGGATCCGAGACTTCGGAGCCGGAGGCTCCGAAGGTTAAGATCCGGCGCCGGAGCCGGTTCCGGAGCCTCCAAAAGTACGAAATAAGATCCGGATCCGGTGCCGGAGGCTCCGTGAAGCCGGGATCCGTCGGTGAATCAGCGATTTCGTGCGTGAAATTCAAGGACTAATGCCAAAAAGTTAAATTGCGCGCACTCAACAAGTTTATGGAAATGAAGTTTTGTTTCACTGGTCAGTTTATGGCGCGCCGTTTGCAAGTACACGGACGTCAGGAATGCACAAAAACCAACTATGTGTCGCAGTAACTGCAATACAAGGACTCCCAAAATGATAAAAAGCTGCACTTTGCTTTATGCGACAATTTCCGGCAATTTTTCGGACAATTTACACGTTTTTAAAAATTTTTGAATTTTTACGGAGCCGCTCCGGATCCGAGACCCTGGCTCCGGAGCCGGAGGCTCCGGGCCGCAAGATCCGGAACCGGAGCCCGGAGCGGATCCCCCGAAGGACTGGCGCCGGATCCGGATCCGGTACCGGATGCTCCGGTCAGGATCCGGAGCTAACATCTCTGAAATGGACAAAGTCCTGGACCAGCGCCCTCGTTCTTTCATGGTTCGGATCATTCCGCGACAGATCCAGAAGGACGTATTTGACGTTCTTCGCCGTGTAGGGCATGGCATAAGTAGACGGCGACACCTTGTGATGCGTTTCGGGTTCATCGAGAACGCGAGCATTCACAATGGCACACCGTTGAAGTCGAACTTGGAGATCGGAAAGCAGCATCTGTCCAATATGAGGGTCGGACAAGGCATCTGTGATGTCGCCGCCGATGGATTCAATGAAACGGAAACGCGGCTCTGGAGGGACTGCGGTGGCCTGAAACACACTATCTAACTAAATCAACTCATCTACAGTCAAAACATACCGTAATGATATCCTTTTTGAATTGAGCCAAAGAATGTGCCAACTTCTGGGGCGCCGATGAAAGTTGGCACAGCTCCATGGGAACATGAAGCGTTCGAGGACCCCGCCGAATCATGACGGCGTTCATATGCGGTAGGGCGATGGGAAAACCAGCATTCGCGTAGTAGGTGTTCAAATTGACCCCGTTAACTGATAAAGCCGATGCGGGTTCCGTCGAAATGCCGACCAATTTTGAGCGTTGGAAGTTTTGGACGTCTCGAAGATTAGGAATTTCGATTTCAAAGTCTGGAAAACATGCTAAAAGTAAAAAAAAGTATGAAAAAAGAACTCACTGTCAACAAGGGATCGAAAATCCTCCAATCTCGGCCCACTGATAAGAGCTCCAGCAAAGTCCTGAAGCCGGAACGTGATTTCGTTCACATCGCGTTTCAGAATCATGGCAGCGTAGACAAGCAGTAAAGGGGCGGAGACACGAAGGCACGAGGTGAAGGTCACTAAAAAGGGCAGTTTTAAACAAAGGTGATGAAATTTTGGCAAAACTTACTGTTAATGCTGAGCATCGGCGACCCAATAACATCAGTGTGGACGCGGATCTTCATACCCATTAAAACATCGAGAACATTGCAGACCACCCGTTTGTCTATCATTGTAAAGAGGTTGTTTTTAATTCGGAAAAAGTTGTGACGGGTGAAGATTCTGAAAGATTTAGCCATTTAATTCGATTGTCGGTAAAGAGAAATGTACACCTACGCCGTGAGTGAATCCATCATGCCGACTTTCATCAACTCGCGAAAGTCGCTGAACACGGCCTGCTCGCTGAAGTCGACATTCCGCATGTAGGTGACTTCGAGGATGTTGGTTCCTACTATGCGGCCACGGACATTGTGGTTCTAAAGTGAAGAATATATCCAGGCAAATTAAACCTTAAAAAGAGACAAACCAATTCGACAATTTGAGTAACGGCCTTTGGCAACACCCCCTGCGGCAGTGGCGGAATCACATAGAGCCGCAGCTCTTCTTCGGTATCGCTGTTGACAGTCGTGACTCCTTTGATCGTGTTTCGACGGCCTTCTTCGAGGTCACGAGCAAAGGCTCTGAGAAAGCATTCGTACAGCTCGTTTGAACGGATTCGAGTCCTGAAATTTGGCAATTAGTTAAAAAATATATAAGGAAACCAACTTCAAAACTTACGGATCCGTTGATCCCGGCAGACGCGATCGCTGTTCACGTCGATTCGGCTGCGGAGCGAGTCTTCGAGTGCCTTTGACGTGGTAGATGCCGATGCGCAGGGCTGGGTTGCCGATGTCCAGCGGGAACAGATTCGTCTTGACGACGATCGGCCGGCCTTCATTACCCGGAAAGTCGAGGGGCTCCTGGGTTGGCAGTGCCATCTGAAATGGAAAAGCGGTTTGGCGAAAACAGACTAACAAAACCGCGGCAAAAGTTGACAGGCTCAAAACACGCGCGATTTCAAACAGATTGAAAAACAAAAATCGATTGATAGCGCTGACAACACGACTAAATATGAACGTTTTTTCAACGTCATAATCGCAACAAGGGTGCCATGGAAAGGTCAACAGTTGGTTTGACAACCACTCAAGAGGCAGTAAATGCAAATTGTAAAACGAACGACTACGAATTGCGTCGATCGACGGCAGACCGCCCGACTTGGGTCCAGCCAATTCGCGTAAAACGCGTTGTCGTGGCGTAAGTTTCAAATGCTCTTACGCTAACAAAAAGCGTATAGTGTACACGCACTTTTTGATGCAACTTTAAAAAGAGCACTTATTTGTGTACAATTAGGAAACCATTGCCCTAATTACTGATTGTTGACACCTTCTAGGGCCAAAAGCGCTAAAAATTGGCCTAATTGTGCACTTTTCTGTTTACAGGTTGCAAACTATTGGTCCAATCGCTTTTCGTGTTACGTTTTTAAATTCTACATGTTCTTGCGGTTCAGAAAAGTTTGTTAAAATAGTTCAGCTCAAAATGCTTGCACCTACCAATACTCAATTTTGCCAAAAGTTAAATAAAATTGTTTTTGATAATGTCGCTAACGTGTGAACGACCGATCCCATTGCAATTCGAAAGGTATTTTTCATTTAAACGTCTGTCTAGCTGACAATAGATCACGCGACTCCTACACAAAAATAGCGTTAGCACTATTCTAAAAATTTAAAATGCATTTTTAATGCGATTCAGAATTTTTATTTTTCATTGCTCTGTGAAATCATTTCTTTTATTGAATCTAATTAAAACACCATTTAGTTTTATTGCTTTTTATCATTGGTTTATGAATAATTCACAATAAAAATCACACGTAGACTTGGTCTGTTTCTTGATGCCCTTTTTGACGGTAGCTAATGGATACAAATAGGCCGCTGGAAGGCAGTGTTAGCATCATTGCGATTGCCACTAACATGTCAGTTAGCAGTGTTATGTCACTGAAAACAGCCCTGCTCGTCTTAGCGTTTGCCCTGGTTGCGCAATCGCAACCAGTAACGCCAAAGGGCCTGAATAACTTCAAATGTGAGCCCGGATGGTCAAAAAAACAACTTTGTGGCAATGTTTACTGCTACAAGGAGATCGATGTTTCTCCAAACTACATAGATTTTAAGCAGTCTGTTACCCGTGATTGGTGCAAAGTGTTCTTCCCATTCGCCCCTGCGTATTTAGCTTCCGTCCACTGTAAAGAGGAAGACGATTACATCCAAAGCCTTGCGCCGGAAAGTCTCATCGGATTCCACATCCCGGAAAAGCTCCAAAACAACGGCATGTTTGACGTCAGCGATTTCCGTTGGACAGATGGATCACCCGTTGATTACATTGGTTGGAATCAGTTCTCAAACGGAAAAAAACCGTCTGGCGGAAAGAAACCCGGTTATGTGGCTTACAACCGACACAGTGGTATGTTTTTGTTCTCCTGTTATCCAAATTAAAGTTTATAATTTAAGTTGGAAGCGGCGGCTGGACGAACGTTGATTACGGCTACAAGCGAGCAATTTGCAAAGTTAAAGCTTTGAAAAAGTAAATTCGTATAAAAGAATATGTTGAAAACATTGTTTTTCTAATAAATAAATTTGAATCAGTTTTTATCCACAGTTTTTGACTATCATAAGAACTATCATAAGAAACTTCTAAAGTGTCACAGTTTTTACGCGTTTGAGAGCGCTAACATTACACACTCAAACTGCTTAAATTTAGTTTTTATGATCGTGAGAATGCAAACGTTTAACACTTAGGGTTTTTAATTTTAGTAACTTTTTAAACTGCTTAACGAAAAGTCACGTCTTACCAAACAAAAAACCGTTTACATTTCTGTCGTAAATGACATTGCTCTGATTTTTGATGGCTTTTTCAACACTTGCTAATGGATACAAATAGGCTTTAGAAAACTAGTGCTAACATACGGTAAACGGCCAGCCATGATGTCGATTAGTGTCATGTCACCAATCATAGCTTTATCTATTTTAGTGATTGTCGTAATTTCAAACGGTCACGTTTTTCCAGCCAAATGTAAGTCTGTTTACTTTTAAAAAAACTTAAACCTTAAGCCCTCTATAGACCCCGGATTGACTCGCGCAGAGGCTCGTTGCCCCGAAGAGCCTTCGGATCCTGACTTTTGGCACCTCTCTGAGGACAATAAGATTCCTCTATGTTTCGGACGGTATCCGCTTCCTGCGAAGATCGACAGCGACGAAGATTTGGCTGAAGCATGTCGAAAAAAGCATAAAAACGCTCAACCGCTCGGGGCAGATGATGAGGAGCTCCGTACATGGCTACAAAAGTACCAAATACTCGGATTTACAGGATCACAGAAAGAAGATTATATTGAGTATTTGAATGGGAGCGCACACGTCCATGTTAAGTTACCGATAGAAACTTCAAACGAGTATGTTATCTGCACGACTCATGCTTATCCACGTGTGCCGAGCTCGTTCAAAAGCCCTATTGAATCGATGCTGGATCTATCGTTGTTCAAATGCGAAGGCGAAGGATGGGAATTAAAATCTCCATGTGGCGGAAAACCGTTCTGCTACAAATCCATACCGTATCCGAATGATATCCCATACAAAGAATCAGATGAGTTCAATCGTTGTGGACTTCTTGAACCCAACAGCTTTCCTGCTTCGATCCATTGCGACGCTGAATTAGACTACGCGATATCGAATTACACAAACGACGGACCCCTCCAAATAGGATATCAGCTTCGAAAGTATAGCATTTGGAACAAGTTCGACTCGTGGCAAAATGTCGATGGCACTCCAGCGGATTACGTGCCCTGGATTTGGGTTGAACCGAACAACTATTTTGGCTACTATGAAAACGTTGCGTTGTTATTAAAGTCGATAAACGGTGCTGCGGACAGTTCACTACCCCGATGGGTTGGCTACAACTTGAGCACTCTCTGCAAAAAGCCTGCTGTTAAGAAAACAGTGCCATTAGATACCAAAAAGTACAAAACTTTTAAACTAAACGCACATAAAAAGTGCCGAAGAGGTAAGTGTAAACTTGAAAGGCAAACGTAAGGGTCCTATTTTAGAAAAACCGTCCCACTGGAACCGTCGCTGCCCTGCTGGTCGAGATTCCTGGCGCATCGTTGAATCCAAAGCGGGCGTCCATTGCTACGATTTTGCACCCCTGCCGGTGCCGTTGACAAAGGAGAATTTCACCAATGACATTTGTAAGGAGCTGCATCCAAAAGCCAAACTGGCGTCCTTCCACAATGATGTTCAAGTCGGCCTTATTCGTGAGTTGTAACATTTCATAAGTTACCTAACTTTTTGTTTTTAGAAAACGTGACTGATATAACAACAGTGGTCGTTGGACTTCTCTACGAAGACAGCGACTTTAGTTGGGCCGATGGAACCCCTGTAAACAAGTCTTTCTTTGCTTCGAATGAACCGGCGCCTTCTTCTGGCAGCATTTCACATTTCAAACTTTTTAATGTCTGCCCTGGTTGTGATTCAAATCATCAATACAATCGGCCGATGCTTGTTGCAAAGCCGATGAGTGACGTAACTTCCGATATGCAAGTCGCCTGTAAAATCGAAGCAGAACCCCTGCTCGATTGCACGCCGCTGCCAGATGCCAACCCAATGGCATCTCTGGACAATACAGAATGCGAGACCGGATGGTCTAAACAACGCTTTTGTGGCAATGTATATTGCTATAAGGAAATCGACATTTCTCCAACTTACCAAGACTTTGACCACTCCGTTACCCATGACTGGTGCAAATTGACCTATCCATTCAACGGTGCTCATTTGGCGTCTGTCCACTGCGTTGAGGAACATTATTACATCCAAAGTTTAACGGCGGAAAGTATTATCGGATTGCATGTGCCGGAAAACTTGCAGAACAACAAAACGTTCGATATTAGCACTTTCAGTTGGACAGACGGATCGCCGGTTGACTTTGTCGGTTGGAATCGGTTTTCGAGCAAACGCATTAGCACCGAAAACAAACAGGAACCCTTATTTCCGGATTCTTCTGTCTCGGGAGAACATAAACCTGGCTATGTTGCTTATAACCGACACGACGGTATGGATTTGCTTTTTAGGCTACGATATTAAGTTTATAATTTTTAGATGGAAGCAGTGGCTGGACGAACATTGATTACGGTTACCATCGGGCAATTTGCAAAGCTAAAGCGATTGTGAAATCGTAAATAGTAATTTGACGTGGTAGAAACATCGAATTTTATAAAAGATGAATAAATAAATTATAATGCCACCGTTGACAAAATACAAATATACAGTATGGAACATCAAAAATTAAGACACAGTTGATGAAAGTAAGGGGTGAGACACAACAGAAAGTACAGAAATATGTAAACTACAGAACGCAAAAATTACAAAAATGCAATACAACGTTAGTATGGGGGAAGAGTAGAGTGAGAGTGAGTACGTTTAGAGATAAGAAGACGTAATGGGATTAGGTGAGATTCCGATTAGCAGCAGTAAACTTCCTGTGTAGGGACCGGCAGGTTAAAAAAAATATGGACCGATTCGACTGCAATTGGTCTTATTCGACGCTAAATTGTCGTAGATTTTGATTGGAAAAGAAATCAAAATTTAAAAAAAATCTTAAAGGCATGAAAATGCTGTAAAAAGAGCGCAAAAATCACAACTTTTTCTGCAGGGGAACTCTCTCGAGAGATCCTGCGTTGCAGCGATTGATGTTAGGGACGAGTTGCCAAGCTTCAAGGCGCATGCATTTTGTCAATTCACACAGCGAGTTCTACGAACGCGGCTTTGTCATTTACACACGCGTGCGAACGAGGGCTCAACATTAGTGCGTTATTGAAACGTTTTAAAATTAATAATTTTAATAGCGAAATTCATGCTTATACTGTTTTTGCTGTTAAAAACATCATAAGGAACACCCATAGCATGTTTTTACTGACTTTAAACAAGTTTTTAAAAAAAATTTTTTGCAACAAAAAATCTGACGTTTTGGCACTTTTTAGCAATTTTAGAGCAAAACCAACATTACCAATCGATTTCTCGTATACGAAAATGGGGGTGCGGACGTGCTAAATACCCAAATTGATCAATTTTTAATTTTGGCATTTCTACTTCAGAAGACCGGATTCAGGCATCCGGTCTTTTCCGGTCTTCTGACCTATGTCAGTTTTTGCCAAATTTTGCGCTGAATCGAATGGTGCTAGCGCCGTCTGAGTAACTCAAGGTAACTGTGACCAAAAGTTCGAAAAACAGCAAAAAAACAGGCAAAAATGGTCGTTTTGGCACTTTAGAGTGACTTAGACGAAAATCTGATGACACCATTCGATTCGGAAAGAAACGAAACGTCCGAGTCAAGTATAAAAATTTGGAAATTCGAAAAAAAGTTTTGTTACAGTACCCCGGGGAACACTCGGTTCGCGACAGAAATTTTCGTGACCTGCCGGTCCCTATTCCTGTGACAGAAATTCTTAAAAAAGTATTACAGTTTTTATACGTTTGAGAGCGCTAAAGTTATAACTCAAAATGCTTACATTTAGTTTTTATTATCGTGAGAACCCAAAAACTTAGCCCTCAGGCTTTTTAACTTTTATTACTTTTTAATTGTGTGAAAGTTGCGTTCTTTGAACAACTAACCATTTTAAAATCTAACTTACATGACGCTGCTTTGATTTTTGATGACTTTTTTAAACACTTGCTGAAGGATACAAATAGGCCTCTGAAAGCTAGTGTTGACATTACTGTATTCGATCACTCTATGATGCCGGTTTATGTCATCACTTTGTTTATCTTAGTGATTGCCGTAGTTTCAAATGGTCACGTTTTACCCCCCAAGTGTAAGTCTGACCATTTTTGACAATGGTATACATAACTCCATCTCTGCAGACCCCGGATTGACAATCCCAAAGGCCCGTTGCCCCGAAGAGCCGTCAGATCCCGACTTTTGGCACCTCTCCAAGCACCATAAGATTCCTCTATGCTTCGGACGGTATCTGCTTCCGACGAAGATTAACAGTGGCAAAGATTTGGTTGCTGCTTGTCAGAAAAAGCACAAAAATGCTCAACCGATCGGGGCATATGATCAGGAACGTCGTACTTGGCTGCAAAAGTATAATATACTCGGATTTTCTGGAGAACATATAGATGGTCATCTTGACTATTTGAATGGGACCACAAACAGTCACGTTAAGTTACCGATAGAAGCGTCAAACGAGTATGTTATCTGCACGACTCATGCTTATCCACGGGTGCCGAGCTCGTATAATCGTGCTGATAAACCGACGCCGGACTTGTCATTGTACAAATGCGAGGGCGAAGGCTGGGAATTGCGGGCTCCATGTGGCGGAACACCATTCTGCTACAAAGTTCTACTCTATCCCGAGAGAGTCCCGCATAAAGAAACCGATGAGTTCAATCGTTGTGGTCTGCTTGAACCTAACAGTTTCGACGCTTCCCTCCATTGCGATGCAGAATTTGACTACGTGAAAGTAAAATCCGCAACTGTGGCTATCCAACTTGGATATAAGCGTCGAAAGTTTAGCATTTGGAACAAGTTCGATTCTTGGCAAAATGTTGATGGCACTCCGGCGGATTACGCGCCATTTGTTGGCTTGGAACCGAACAACTATTTGGGCCTCGATGAAAACTTTGCTTTGTTATCATTATCTATTAATGGTTGTGCGGACAGTTCATTCGGCCAATGGAATGGCAAGAATTTGAGCACCATCTGCAAGAAGCCTGCAGTCAAGAAAACACTGCCATTAGACGTCAAGGAGTACAAAACTTTTAAATTAAACGCCGTAAAAAAATGCAGAAAAGGTAAGTGTGAGCAAAAAAAGCACTTAAAACGTTGTCAATTTAGAAAAACCGACGCATTGGAACCGTCGCTGCCCCGCTGGTCGAGATTCCTGGCGCATCATTGAATCGAAAGCTGGCGTCCACTGCTACGACTTTGCACCCTTGCCGATGCCGTTGACGAAGGACAACTTTAACAATGACATTTGTAAGGAGCTGCATCCACATGCCAAACTGGCATCTTTTCATAATGATGTTCAAGTCGGTCTTATTCGTAAGTTGTAACATTTCACAAGTTATCTTATTTTATGTTTTTAGACAACGTGGTCGATATAACAAAAGTTGTCGTTGGACTTCTCCACGAAGACGACACTTTTATTTGGGCCGATGGAACCCCTGTAAACAAGTCCTTCTTCGCCTTGAATGAACAAGTGCCTGCTTCTGACAGTGTTGCGCATTTTAAACTATTCAATGTATGCCCCGCTTGCTATTCCTATCGTCGCTACAATCGGCCGATGCTTGTTGCGAAGCCAATGAGTGACGTAACTTCCGATATGCAAGTTGCTTGCAAAGTTGAGGCCGAACCCCTGCTCGATTGCACGCCGCTGCCAGATGCCAACCCAATGGCATCTCTGGACAACACAGAATGCGAACCCGGATGGTCTAAACAACGCTTCTGTGGCAATGTTTATTGCTATAAGGAAGTCGACATTTCCCCTTCTTACCAAGACTTTGACCACTCCGTTACCCATGACTGGTGCAAATTGACCTATCCATTCAACGGTGCGCATTTGGCGTCTGTCCACTGTGTCGAGGAACATTACTATATTCAAAGCCTGAGAGCAGAAAGTATTATCGGGTTGCATGTGCCGGAAAACTTGCAGAACAACAAAACGTTCGATATTAGCAGTTTCATTTGGACAGACGGATCGCCGGTTGACTTCGTCGGTTGGAATCGGTTTTCGAAGCCGCGCGTCAGCAGTGAAAAGAAACAGGAACCGTTGTTCCCGGTCTCCCCTGTCTCGGGAGGATATAAACCTGGCTACGTTGCTTATAACCGACACGACGGTATGGACTTGTTTTTTTAAACGTGATTTATATAAGTTATTTTAGACGGCAGCAGTGGCTGGACGAACATTGATTACGGCTACCATCGAGCAATTTGTAAAACTAAAGCAACTGTAAAACCGTGAATATGTAATGTAACTTGGCGTGGTAAAAACTATTGACTTTATAAAATATTTTCATTTAAAACCATAATTCGACTTTTCTGACAGTATCAAAACAAAGTCATTGATTTCCATCTACAATAACATTTTTAATTCGAAACTGTTTTTTGGCTATCAAGACTGAAAAAAAAAACCGACAAAAAATGTGAATGCAATCGTTTCACAGTCAAAATTTATAGTTTTTATTACTTTTTTAATCGGTTTTAAAAGATTGTTGGCTTTAAGTCAGTTTTTATCATTGGTTTGTTCATAAAATAAAGTCTAGCATCTTATTCTTGTTGACTGTAAAAAGTTTATCAAATATGGCACGTGGCATTGGTCTGGTTTTCGATGCTCTTTTGACAGCGATTGATAGATACAAATAAAGTACTGGAAAACTGTGTTAGCATCATTGCGTTCGGTTACCAGCGCCAGCAATGATGTCGATTTACAGTGTCATGTCACCACTGCCACTCTTTATCGTCTTAGTGATTGCAGTATTTGCGTACGGTGACAATTTACCAGCGAAGTGTAAGTTTGACCATTGTCGATCATGACACTTATAATAAGTTTATTTGTGCAGACCCTGGATTGACTGTCGCAAAGGCTCGTTGTCCCGAAGAGCCATCAGATCCCGACTTTTGGCACCTCTCCGAGCACAATAAGGTACCTCTATGTTTCGGACGATATCCGCTTCCGACGAAGATTAACAGTGGCGAAGATTTGGCTGTCGCATGTCAGAAAAAGCACAAGAATGCTCAACCGATCGGGGCATATGATCAGGAACGCCGTATTTGGCTTCAAGAGAATCAATTACTGGGATTTTCTGGATTACATAGAGCAGACTATCTTAATTATCTGAACGGGAGCACACATCTCCGTGTCAAATTGCCGATAGAAGCATCAAACGAGTATGTCATCTGCTCGACTTATGCTTATCCACGGGTGCTGAGCTCGTATTCGTACGATAGAACCGACACCAGATCTATCGTTATACAAATGTGAAGGCGATGGCTGGGAATTGCAGTCTCTGTGTGGCGGAACACCATTCTGCTACAAAGTTCTACCCTATCCAAAGGATGTCCCATACAAAGAGTCTGATGAATTCAATCGTTGTGGCGTGCTTGAACCCAACAGTTTTCCCGCTTCGCTCCATTGCGATACTGAATTCAACTACTTGTCGTCAAAATACAGAAGCGGCCACCAAATTGGATATCAGCTTCCTAAATTCAGCGTTTGGAACAAGTTCGATTCTTGGCAAAATGTCGATGGCACTCCGGCGGATTACGCGCCCTGGGCGAGTTTCGAACCAAACAACTATTTTGGCTTCTATGAAAACATTGCGTTACTAACGGCAATCGGTATTGGGGATAATTCACTACCCTTCTCTTTTGGCTTTAACTTGAAAACTCTCTGCAAAAAACCTGCAGTTAAGAAAACAGTGCCGTTAGACGTCAAGGAGTACGAATCTTTTACACTGGTTGGAGGAAAACAGTGCCGAAAAGGTAAGAAAAGCAAGAAAAGATAAAAATATTGTTGTAATTTTAGAAAAGCCGACGCATTGGAATCATCGCTGCCCTGCGGGTCGAGATTCCTGGCGCATCGTTGAATCGAAAGCTGGCGTCCATTGCTACGACTTCGCACCCCTGCCGGTGCCACTGACAAAGGACAACTTTAACAACGACATCTGTAAACAGATCCATCCAAATGCCAAACTGGCATCTTTTCATAATGATGTCCAAGTCGGCCTTATTCGTGAGTTGTAACATTTCATAAGTTACCTAACTTTTTGTTTTCAGACAACGTGACTAATATAACAAAAGTTGTCGTTGGACTTCTCTACGAAGACAGCGACTTTAAATGGGCCGATGGAACCCCTGTTAACAAGTCCTTTTTTGCTTCGACTGAACCGGTGCCTTCTTCTGACAGCATTGCGCACTTTAAACTTTTTAACGTATGCCCCGGTTGTGATGCAAATCATCAATACAATCGACCGATGCTTGTTGCAAAACCGATGAGTGAAGTTACTTCCGACATGCAAGTCGCTTGCAAAGTTGAGGCAGAACCCCTGCTCGATTGCACGCCGCTGCCAGATGCCAACCCAATGGCATCTCTGGACAACACAGAATGCGAACCTGGATGGTCTAAACAACGTCTCTGTGGCAATGTTTATTGCTATAAGGAAATCGACATTCCACAATTTAACCGATACTGGTATTACATGATCGAAAATGACATGTGTGAAATGTTGCATTCTGGATCCCATTTGGCATCGGTGCACTGCATCGAAGAACATTATTATTTACAAAGCTTTGCGCCACGAAATGTTATCGGACTGCATGTACCAGAAAGTTTGCAAAACAAGGCTACTTTTAATGTCAGCGATTTCCGTTGGACAGACGGATCGCCGGTTGACTTTGTCGGTTGGAATCGGTTTTCGAACAAACGCGTCAGCACCGAAAACAAACAGGAACCCTTATTCCCGGTTTCCCCTGTCTCGGGAGGATATAAAGCTGGCTACGTTGCTTATAACCGACACGACGGTATGGACTTGGCTTTAAAAACGTTCATTATATTAAGTTATTTTAGACGGCAGCAGCGGCTGGACCAACATTGATTACGGCTACCATCGAGCAATTTGCAAAGCTAAAGCGACTCTGAAAAATTGAATATGTAACTTGACGTATTAGAAAACATTGATTCTTAAAAAGATTTTTATTGGAAACCGTAGTTTGACTATTTTAACAGTGACAAAACACAAGAAGCTGTCACATAGCAACATTTCCAAAGAATAGCCTTTTTAACGAGGAAATCTAGTGATGAAAAGCATATGACATCGTCCAACAAAGAAACAAAAGGAGAAACACTGCCATATCGATAAAACTTTATTCGATGTGGGGTAATGAAGCAACGGAATTCCCCGTAGCAGTGTTTTTCTACAAATAAAAAGTGTTATATGTCCGCCTCTACAGTTACGCCGGATCTATGGTGGTTTTCATCGGTGTTCTCTATGACGATCATGGGTATCGACTCGGTTTTACTGACATTAGCCGTTTTAGCGGCAACTGTACTGACAAGTCTCCAAGATGATTCTGACTTTTTAAACAAATGTAAGTTAAACTTTGACATGAGTCAAAAAGTATACTTATGAAAGTAATACAGACCCCGAATTGACCCTCGCAACAGCCCGATGTCCAGAAGAGCCGTCGGATCCGGATTTTTGGTACATTAACGACCATTACAATAAAACTCCTATGTGCTTTGGACGGTACCCACTTCCAACGAAGATAGAAAGTCGCGAAGATTTGGCTGCCGCATGCCGGCGGAAGCATGATGCCGCAATTCCAGCCGTATTGCATCCTGAAAATGAAGAAAGTGAAATTCGATGGTTCATGAATAACAACCTTCAAGGGTTCTTCGGACTTGATTATGACGACACCGGCTCTGACTATTTGCATGACTATTATCATGAAATAACACCACTACCGGTGGATTCGAAAAATAAGTATGTCATCTGCACGACTTATGCTTATCCACGTGTGTTGAGCTCGTATAATCGTACGATTGAACCGACGCCATTTCTATCATTGTACAAATGCGAAGGCGATGGCTGGGAATTGCAGGCTCCATGTGGCGGAACACCATTCTGCTACAAATCGATACCGTATCCACACGATGACTGGTACAAAGACTCTGATGAATTCAACCGCTGTGGCATGATTGAACCGAACAGTTTCCCCGCTTCGCTCCATTGCCATGCTGAATTTGATTTCTTAAAGTCAAAAGCGACCAATGCGCGAAACCATTTTGGATATCAACTTCCAAGGCTGAGCATCTGGAACAAGTTCGACTCCTGGCAGAATGTTGATGGCACTCCGGCGGATTACGCGCCCTGGACTGATGGGGAGCCAAATAATTTCAAAGCTCGGCATCAAAACGTTGCCATCTGGAGAGATGGTCAATATTTCATTGATGAAATACTGAGCCAACAATGGCCTCGACACAGGTTGAGCAGTATCTGCAAGAAGTCTGCTATCAAGAAAGCGGTGCCATTGGACGTTAAGAAATACGATACGTTTGAACTAAATGGAAAAAAGTGCCGAAAAGGTAGGTAGAACAACAAAAGACCAACATATATACTATAGTGTTGAACCTTTAGAAAAGCCGTCTCACTGGAACCGTCGCTGCCCTGGCAAACAAGATTCCTGGCGCATCGTTGAATCGGAAGCTGGCGTCCATTGCTACGACTTCGCACCTCTACCGGTGCCGTTGACGAAAGAGAACTTTACCAATAACATCTGTAAGCAGCTTCATCCAAATGCGACACTCGCATCTTTTCACAATGATGTTCAAGTCGGCCTTATTCGTGAGTTGGATCAAGAATCACAAAGAACTAAAGCATGTTTCCAGAATCCATCTCCGACAACACCAAATCACTCGTTGGACTGTTCTACGAGAAAGACGTCTACAAATGGACAGATGGTACCCCCGTCAACAAGTCCTTTCTCGCACGTGATCAACCACATCCACCAGAATCCGACATTGTTTACTACTTTAAAGTATTCCGTAATCCTACACCGGCCAGCATCGCCCCCTGGGCTCGCTACAATCGACCGTTGCTGGTTCCGCTTCACATGAAAGACATCAGTGCGGATGCTAAAGCCATCTGCAAGATCGAAGCAGAACCATTGCTTGATTGCACACCGCTACCGGATGCCAATCCGCTGGCATCCTTAGACAATACAGAATGCGAACCCGGATGGTTGAAGCAACGCCTCTGTGGCAATGTTTATTGCTATAAAGAGGCCGATATTCCACAATTAAACCGATACTGGTACTACATGATCGAAAATGACATGTGCGCAATGTTGCATCCTGGATCCCATTTGGCATCGGTGCACTGCATCGAAGAACATTATTATCTCCAAAGCTTTGCGCCACGAAGTGTTATCGGGCTTCATGTTCCAAAGTATTTCCAAGACACCAAAACGTTGGACGTCAGAGACTTCCGATGGACAGATGGCTCACCTGTCGATTTTGTCGGGTGGAATCGGTTTTCAAAGCGTGTCAGCACGGAGAAGAAGCAAGAACCACTGTTTCCGGAATCACCTGTCACGGAAGAGAGTGTAGCACAAGATTTGAAACCATCATACGTTAGTTACAACAAATTGGACGGTAAGCCTATGTAAACTTGCGTTTGTCGTGCTCATGTTGACCGTTTCAGATGAAACAAGCGGCTGGACGACGCTGCCGCGTGGCTACCCGCGAGCTATTTGCAAGAAGAAGGCTACTGTAACAACTTGACACAACAATTTGCAACGACGAGAACTTGATAAAAGTAAGAAAATAAAGCATTCAAAGTCGTTTTTGCTCGGTCTCACAAGGTTTATTCGTTCACACGTACAAATTTAACTTTCGACGCGATAGTCTGTATGATAACCATGCAAAAACACAGCAAAAAAAGAAAAAAAGTAATCGGAAACTCCCTATAGTTGATGGATAAAGAGAGAAGAGTCCGGGTCCGTGCCTGCCTAATCACCGCTATTGTGATACGTATTATAGTCGTCCAATGTTAAGAGGGGGAAATAAAACAGTTTGTACCAAGTACAGATATGTAAAATGCGTAGTGTAAAGCAGAATCCGCGGGGATGCTCATTGTTCTCGAGACGGAAACCGAGAAGAACCCAAGCATTCCCGAGAGAAAAATAATTATAGTGGTGTTTGCCGTGCATCAAACAGTCAGGTCAATACACTTATTTGACCATGAGAAGGCGTCTGATGGATCCATGGGCTTCTATGCAGCGACCTTTGGGGTCGAATGTGGCCAGACACAGCTTTGATAGCTTGTTTTCGGTGACATGGACGGGAGGGCAACAGCCTTCGCCACTCTCCCTGGAGAAGCGGGATGTGTGGGAAACGGCGGCGGGGTTGCTTGTAACGCTCTAAAAATGGAATTTGAAAAACTGATAAGCTAGGTGATAAAGATAAGACTTACCGTATCCGAAAAGTTGCCATCCGAGTAATCAGAAGTCGGATGTCGTCCATCAACAGGGGAAGCCGGCGTGGCAACGCTGTGAGTCGCGTTGTACTGGTCTTGCAGCTTGCTCAGCCCATCCAACAAATCAGCCATCATGGGCGCCTGAGGCGTACACACGCGAAGCAGTAAGCTCGTCAACTCAGCACCCGCTGCAGGGGCACAAGTTGTCTGGCCTGATAACACCAAGCCCAGGGCGGCCATGCTTTCCGGTTCCGGGAAATGGAAGAAAAGGCCCTGGTCCTCCTTGATCCACGTGCATTCATCGATGCGAAGCGTGAGCAGGATTTCGTTCTTGGGCTCATCAACGATGGTGACATAGTCCTGCTGGATGCCGATACGAACTAGGTACTTGTTCAATGGATGATGATTTGCGAAAAAGCGTTTGCCGAGTTCAACAATCGACGGAGGCCCGGCTTTACGATCGACAAGACCACGGAAGTAAGCAGCTCCGTAGAAGGGCGTCCCTCGAAGGGTGTTCAGGTACTCTGTTCGGAGTGCTTCTTTAGTAGGGTAGTTGATGGAGCAGTCTTTGTAGTCCTGTTTCAACTGGTTCTCCATGCCTTGGCTGCACTCCATGAGATGGATTCCAAAGAGATGGAAGGCTCGGATCTTGGAGTAGTGTTGGTCTGGGATGATGTGAGCCAGCTTTTTGCTGCAAAAAACCCATAAAAAACTGCTAATCAATGAAGAATGATAAACTTACTGCATCAAAGTATCCGTCTTTTCTTCACTTTTGTAAGGCTCATAATCAGCAGCCATCTGGAGAGCCGCCAAATGCACGGCGGTATCGGTATCGACGATGATCCTCCCATCAAGGTAGCTGCATTTGGCATCGCGATAGAGCAAATCCAGTATTTTGAAGTCTTTTTCGGCGAGTTCCAGCTCTCGGAACTTGTTCAAACCGACATTGCGCTTGATGGCCAACAGCGGGTTGTCCAGAAGCACATCGCCCTCAGCGGCATTGGTAAATTTCCGCAAGAAAGCGGGCCATTGCATGCGAATCTGCGCGGCAACATGATGCGGTTTCAGCTGCACCTCGAGCAATGGTGACACGAACCAGATCGAGAATGCCTCAAACACATCGTCTTCATCGAGGCCCATGTGCTCGGCCATCAGGGAAAGCAAGTCGCGAACCTCGGCATCAGCGCCACCTTCGACGGAGAACTGGACGCTTTTGCCATCCGGATAGAAGATACGAATGTCCAGAATGTCCATAAGTGAGTCCTTCGAATCCTGGCGATGTGTGAAGGAGGGCGAGGAGATGAGCGACGAGAAGTCAGGGGCCGATGCGACCGACGGCTTCTGGGAGTAGCTGACTTCATTCATGAATTGTGTGATCGGCGTGTCAGTGTAGGCGAGAATGGATTTCGGAGGCGCCGCAGCGGCCTGCTGAACCGCGATCGGCGCGAGTTTGACAGTTTTGGATTGCTTGCGTTTCATGCCTGAAAAAACGACAAAATTGAAAAAGAAAACTTCAAAAAAGAGAACTCCACAAAGTAGAAAGACGAGAATCACGCAAAAAAGAGTAAACGGAAGACAAATCAAGTCAACAAGACCCGTTCATCATAAAAGCGATAATCAAATCAACCGTAAAACCCAGCAAACCACATCGACTGATCGAATAAAACCAAATCGCTGACTTCAAACATAAATAGACTATCAAAGACAACATGACTAAGCGCGCAGACGATTGAAAACCCGAATAAGCAATCTCCACAGGTCGTCTTTTCGATCAACATGAACAAGAGATCAAAAAACATTCGACACTCGGCGTACACAATGGAAAGCCGCGTGATCTCTTTGAGGAGCGAGTGCTTTCCACGAGTTTCTAGACATGGGGGTGGACAAAAAATGAAGCTTCCGGAAGTAAGACATGGCCTAAACGGTGTAATGTATCGAAATAACAACAAACTTAAGACAAATGGGCGTGAATCACGCTTTGTAAAAATAGAATGAAATAAAAGTGATGTCACTTTTTGGTATTTCAGCGCATAGTGGAAAATAGATTACAGTCTCGGAGTGGAAAAAAAGCATAAGCAAATAGAATAGGTCGCTTATCGAAGCGGAGATAAAGAATGTGAGGGTTTAAAGTACGAAAGTCAGATTTTGAGGGTAAATAGGGGGAAAACATCCGGTAAAATGTAAACATGGGGGTAGATTAAGATACTTTTGAAGAGGAATAACTCAAAAAGCGGGTTTCTGTAATGATTTTGAGGTGATGTGATGCGATGGAAAAGGGGAGGACCTGGCAGGGCTCCATTTTCAGGCGTCCTGCCAGCCTTCAATCATGAATTCATTGCCCAAATTCATCGCTCTACGCCCCGATGGGCGCAGGGAAGGGGGAAAAGGGTCTGGCTCGTGTTGGGGGAGCGATCAATCGATGCCCCGGCTGGCGGACGGCGATGTGGGGGATGCGAGGTGCGTTGTAAAACGAGCAACAGAGCGCGCTTTCCGTCAAAAGGGGGGAAATGGTAGAAAAAAGAGTGAAGTTCGAGGTTAAGTTTGAATCAGACCAAGGAAAAAGGTGACTCACTCCTTCGGACTTGCAGATTCGAGTCGGAAATCTGCCGACGAAGGGCACTAACATCGCCGCCAGCGGCAGAAGACGCGCCAGTTGTCGTTTGCGACGACAGACTGCTCGAGGTCGTGTCACCGCGAGTTGGCGACAATAGGGGCTTGCCTGCTCCATCGAAGGGGGTGCCATCGCAAGTGCGTCGACGGAGGATGCCTTTAGGTGGGGCGAGTTGCTACAAAACTGACAAATTTTAAACAAACTTCCGCAAAAAATGCCAAAAACCAACCTCAACACCGAGCAATGGAGCCTTCTCTTCACATTTAGTCACAGTAATCGTAGCCATTTTCGTTTTAAATCGGTTCAAATTGGAATAATATATATCCAAACTACAGTAAACCAGCACCTCTACAGTCAGTGTTCGTCGTCAGAGACTGCCAAAGCAAAGCAATGAGAGTCGATGCTGTTGTCAAAGCGGTGCTTAAAACGCGGCCGTGTACATGATCAGATTCTTCTTAACCCTAAAAAGGAAGAATCACTGATAAGGGTCCACAGAATCATGATGTTAGTGATAAAGTTATCGCGAGTCGGCCAGGCACGGGGAAAAGGCGAAAACAGAAAATCAAACCTTGCAAAAAGGAAAAAAGGAAACGCGCCACTTGCAAAGCGACGATAATCATTTCCATTTCCGGGGACCGCGGGTGTCTAATCGACTGATTTTCGTGGGGGAATCGCGGAAATCTGAATCGATCAAAACGTGGAAGGCAGAGGGAGGGGGCGGTCGGCGAACGACCCTTTGTAAGTTTTCTGCGCAATTTCGAACAAAAACCAAACAATTTTCTCAAAAAACGTCTTTAAAACAGTCCTGAGTGCAATTTTCAAACCAGTTTTTGACCTAAATTTTTATTTTCCAGAAAGAAGGAAATAACAATTTCACGTGAACGTCGGCCTAACTGTAAGCAGCTTGGAATAACAGTAATTCCGGCCAGGCCGACGTGCTCGAAAACAAACTCGACGTCAACTGGGAAGAGGTTCCTCCTCGATAGAAAGAATCTCGGCCTCAATAGCAAAACGAGGAGCGGCTGTAGCCCGAGTGTTTGCGCAGTCGAAGCGCGAGCTTCTTTCAAGACTTTGCTTTTGCTGAGATGGTTTTTATCGGCTTCGCAGCTCAACAAACCCCATCGACATCAACATGGTGGAGTCGGTGGACTTGAAAATGTTGCTCTGCAGCGAACGGGTTTGAAAGTGAACAAATGATGGATAAAACGAACGGTGGAAGGGGTTGTCAACACCGAAAACGAGAAAATTATATAAAAATTGTTTGTTGAGACAGTAATTTTGTCGAAAATACAAAACATTTACGTCAATGTTGTCTGTAAACAGTGTAAAGATGGTGAATAAGCGATCGGTAGATGTCTAGCATTAGTCAGAGGGTGATTCAGTTGATTTGGATGGGAAGATGGGTCGGGAAAACCCTTTGGATAAGCAAAGATGAAACATCGATGCTTGTCCAGAGTGAAAAGTGATTTTGTAGATTGACCATGTTGTGAATATTGGGATGTTCGGTCGATAACGGTCGGGGATAGTGACTAGATGGATTCAGAAAGGAGAAAATTAAGAAAAACAAACAAGAAAAGGGCGAAATGATGCTAAAATTGGTCACATAGGCAAAAATGAAAAGTCCGAAAATCGAGTTTGTAGGCTAACTTTGTTGTGATGATAGGGAAAATTTATCGATAACGGTCGACGATGGTGATTAGATGAATGCAGAAGAGACAAAAAGGGGGAAAACAAATAAGAAAGGGGTAAAACAATGCTAAAATTGGCCTAATTGGCAAAAAATGAAATGTTCAAAAAATGCGATTTTGTAGCGTGAATTTGTTATGAAACTTAAAATAAACCATTGATAAACGTCAGGAACAGGGTGGGGATGGTTTCAGAAAAAGAAAATAAGAAAAAACAAACAATAAAGCACGGAAATGGACAAAATAAGCCGTTGCCCCCGGCGATGCAATCCCAAAATCGACAAACGACTGACCAGGTCCCACCACGAAAAGGCCACCCCCGGACCACAAAACACGCGGGAAAGCACCGCGCTGTCAGCAAAAGTCGCGCAGGACGGATTTCGGAAATCCGTTTCCGTCAAAACAGTCCCCGTTTCCCCCCATTTCATCATTTTTTCATCGCGCATCTCCTTCCCAATCGATTCCCGACCTTATTAGCGTCCTTTTCCAGGAGTCTAGAAGCATGTCCCTCGATCCTGCCGTCATATTGGCCGCCTCTAGCTCGAGCGCTCCCAAGCGTCATCACGGCCTCGACCCCAACTTCCAGTACATCAGCCGCAAGGACAAGGACAAGATTGAGAAGTTCTCGGAGCAGCCCGACTTCCTCAAGGACCTCCCCAGCGTCTGGTTCGAGAAGATCCGTGACATTGTCGTCTGCCCGAAGAGACACTCCGGTACTGCCTGCGGCATCGTCGTCGAGCGCTACAAGTACGTTGCCTTGATCTTCATCCAGAACTCCATCGGCGAGCTCTGCATCGTCTACCGCCGCCTGGCAGGAAGGACCTATCACAATCTCCGCGTCGGGACCCGGGTCAACTTCTTGCGTTGCTCCATCCAGAACCGTGTCCCTCGTCTCATCGAGTCCGCCGTATACGCCATCGGGGCCCACGACTTGCCGGGCTTCACCGAGATTGACCAGTTCGGGTGGTACACGGCCAATGACGAATTCCAGCTGTACGAGACCCGCATGGATGACGAGAAGACCCTCATCAGCTCGACCCATTATGGCCGCATCTTCGTCCATCCCGATAGCACCCTCTACGAGTTCCTCCACTCCCGCATGTGGACGACATCAACCGTGATTACTAGCAGGATCCGCTACACCGTGCGCACCTTCCAGCAGATGGCGTCGTTCTTCGAGTTCTTTGGCGAGTTCCAGGTCATCAAGACGGAAGTTCAGGTGCCGCCGAGGTTCCCCTACGACTACGTCCCGAAGCTGACTGACTTTCTTTAAGTTTTTGTCTTGTTCCAATGCAATGAATTGTTGTTTTTTGTGGTTTTGAAGCTTTTTTTGTAAGCGTGCTGTGTAATTTTCACGTTTTTTGCATGCATCTTTTGTAAGTTAATAAATTTGTACGGATTTTATATATAATTTTCGAGTTTTATGAGGTTTTTGACCTATTGGAATACCTTTCAACCTTTTCACTTCCAAATTGTGTTCAAATCCGCCCATTTCCAGGCATGGCATCCCCTCACCCTAGCCACAGCTCCGCCCCCTCAAAGAAGAAGAAGCCCCGCCCGGCCGCGCCTCCCCCAATCCATGCTCCCGTCGATGAGGACAAGATGGCCCGTCTGAAGAGCCGTCTCGCCGAGCGTCTTATCATCTTCCTACAAGAATTCAACCTCGACATGGAGGAAGCAGCTCAGCGAATGCTCACAGACTGGGCGATGGACTTCATGCTGGGCGTCGTCACCGCTGCCGATGAATCCGCCACCAAGCAAGACCGGAACCACATCACCGACGCGGATATAACGGCCGGCGTCACACAGGCGTGCCAAGCGCGGACCGAGAGGGCAGGAGTGGCTGATTACGCCGCCGCGGATGGCATGATCAACAAGAAGGCGCTCCCGAAGCCGCGCAGGTGCCTCCAAGGGATGCCGAACGATGTCGTTGCCAAGAACAAGGAGGTCTTCATCAATGCCAAGAAGAAGGCGTACCTTCAGAAGTTGGCCGAAGAACGGAAGCGCGCTATGGAGTGCCAGCCGAGCACATCTACGACAGTTTCGGAGGAGCCGAGCGCATCCCATGGTCCCCCGGTGATCGTTACTGACTTGAAGAAAGACCGTAAAGGACGAATTACCTCAGTCACTGTTGAAGAACTACCCATGGAAGGAGAGGAATAACTGTACAAATGAAACGGCTTCAATTACATGTAAGCCACTTAACTTATTTTACCCAGAGATATCATAGAGTATACTAGCATTTTTACGTTTTTCTGTTACTTGTTTGCTCACAACTTTCTTGTTATGCCATAAAGTCGTCATACTTCATTCGAATTTTGGCTGAATTTACTCGTTTAACATCGGTTATGTCTATCTTTTCATTCTTTTGGACGATTTTTGACGATGTCGATCATCTAATCATGAATCTTCCAGATACCACTCAGTGTCAATACAATAAGATGCTCTCGAAGCCGCAAAAGAACCCCCAAGAAAAGCCGAACAATGTCATCGCCAAGGACAAGAAGGTCACCAAAGCCAAAAAAGCCGCTAAAAAGAAAGTCACCACCAAAGTCGCTGAGAAGGTACCCGTTGAAGCCGAAAAGAAGGACCCTCAGAAGATGGCCGATGGAATGAGTCACGTAATGAAGTGCCAACCGAGTACATCTGCGGCGGCGCAGGCGATGTCTGAGTTGCTGGACTTGTTCAAGGACTTCGATTTCACGCATCCTGACGTGACACCGGAACCTGATGGAGGATTCAGTGTTTCATTCAAAAGGAAAAGTAACCAAGGCTAACACGTAACTGTACAAACTCACCCACGGCTTCGCCGATTGCCTGTATACAACTTAACTTATTTCACCCAGAGATTCCAGCAGAGTATGTTATCATTTTTACAACTTTCTATTACTTGTTTGCTTTGAATATTCTTGTTATGCCATAAAGTCGTCATTATCCATTATAACTTTGGCTGAATTTACTCGTTTAACATCGTTTTTGTCTATCTTTCATTCTTCGGAACCTATTTTTGACAATGTCGATTGTCTAATCATGAATCTTCCAGGTACCAGTCAGTGTCAATACAAGAAGATGCTCTCGAAGCCGCAAAAGAACCCCCAAAAATGCCGAACAATGTCATCGCCAAGGACAAGAAGGTCACCAAAGCCAAAAAAGCCGCTAAAAAGAAAGTCACCACCAAAGTCGCTGAGAAGGTACCCGTTGAAGCCGAAAAGAAGGAAGTCGTCGCCAAGAACGAAGAAGTCGATGCCGAAGTCAAAGGTGAGAAGGCCACCGTCGACGCCACGAAGGTTAAAGTCACCGTCAAAGCCGATGACAAGAAGGTCGCTGTCGATTCCGCTCAGAAGATGACCGACGGACACACGAAAGCGTGCCAGCCAAGTACATCTGCGGCGGCGGCGGCGGCGGAGATGGATTTTGAGGAGGTGTGCTCATCCGGTATCTTACCGGCCAAAATTCTTGACAAGAAAGTGGAAGCTGGAGGAGAAATGACTACCTTTACCGTAGCAGTACCAAAAGGGATGAAGCTTGCTTTGCTTTCTGTGAAGGGGAAGAAGAAGAAGAAATAACTGTACAAATTGATCCACGGCTTTGCCCATTGTCTGTAACCAACCGAACTTGATTCACCCAGAGATCTCAACAGAGTTTATTACCATTTTTACGACTTTTTATTACTTGTTTGCTTTGAAATTTCTTGTTATGCCATAAAGTCGTCTTAATCCGTTCTAATTTTGGCTGAATTTACACGTTTTACAGCGTTTTTGACTATCTTTTCATCTTTTGGAATTCTATTTTTGTTTCTTTTCGTGCTCATCTAATCCCGAGACTTTTCCAGAAAGTGTCTTTTGGTGACATGATCGATCAGGATGTTTCGCCAACATCAAATCTGAGAAGATTTCCCGATCATTGCGACCATGCTGACTGTTTTGATTTGACGTATGTTTTTGGTTTTCCATCTGTTCTTTTCGTGAAATAGTTGTACTTTAACCGCAATTACCAATCCTAAAGTGTCCCATAATGTCAAAATAACCCATTTCCCCCGTCTTTATTGCCCTTTCCCACCCCTTTTTGCCACTTTTACAACCGCCACCCCTTTCAACAACAAACTGTTTGTGTGCCATTTCATTTTTTTTGCACCCGACTAGTATTCCGGCCCCATCCGTTCCCACTACATCCATCCCGCCAGCCAGCCATTTGAAAAGCAAGCTATTCCAGTGTTGTTTTAGTCATGCAAGCGCGTGTTTTTTCCTTTTTTCGATGACTGGCTTTGGCCTTGTTTTCGACAAGTTGTTTTTTGACCCTTTTTTCTTGTCGAAACGTTGCCCTTTTTGCGATTTCCCGTCTTTTCCCCGACCACAATAACATACACACTTTTTTTTCCGGAAAGAGCCATCTTTGATATTTGGTGTAACGTTGTAAAAGTTTATCGGTCCTCTTACAAGGGCTTTCTGGACCACGTGGCCTCGCCTGCGTCAGATAAACTGCCACTGGCTATGTGCACGTAGCAGCCACCCTGAAGGCGAGAAAAAGCCGCACTAACAAGCGGCGCCACAGCTATCTCAATGCACCCAAACATTCCTGACAGCCGTCGTGTATTTGTTTGTCTACTATCAATGTTCGTGTTATCATTACCTCCACGCTGTATCGCTGCCCACGAGGCTCGTTAGTGTTCCCCCGACTTTTCGGCGATGATCAGCAAGCAAAAAGTGCGTCAATTATACCCATCAGTTGACTCGGCTTTCTTCTTTTTCATTTTTTATCTAAAACAAGCAAAATGTCAGACACATTGTGACCACATGGGTCGGCCACCTGGCTGATGCTGATTATAACGCAAATAATAGTTACCCTTTTTGAAAGGCCATCTGAATGCATCCAAAGGGCGTCGACTTTGATTTTTGATCTGAATGGACAAGCCCAACCAAAACCCCTATCATGCGCAACAGCCCTAAAAGGAGTCACGTAACATCGCTATTGTCGTCGTTAAATCGAATGCCCTTGCAAAACGTTCTTCCGTGATCAGTCGCGCGCCATGCAAAACCGCATGACACAATAGAAGTGTCTTTTTTTCAACGCTATTGTAAAACACATTCAGGAAGACATCTGAACTCGTGATTAGGGCGACCACGCACTTCTTACGTGGCTATTTTTTACAAAACAGTTTATTTTTTTCTGAAAACTTTAATTAGACTCTTAACGATGGACGTTAAAAGCTATTTTGTTGATTTTCTGCCGGAAATTGATCCCTTAAGCGAGCGATCACAGCTTCTGTTAGCTTTTCAGTTGCGTTTTTTTGCGGAAAAAATAAAAGCGCAACTAATCTCATCTAAATTGTTTTGCGAGGCGGAGGCGATACGAGGGATTGTGTCACGTGGCGACAAGGCCGGCGACGCATTGCTTTGATTGAGATCAGATGAGGTTGGGGGACAACGAACACATCCGGAAATTGCATTGATTTAGAGGTTTTTAGTTGAAGCAAAGCACCAAACATCGGATCGGTGTCAATGTTTTGAAGGCCTGTCTGGACTTTGATATTGACAAACAGTGCTAATGACCTTTTTTGGGAATCTGGAACACTAAATCAACAATCGCCAATTCACAACATGCTTTTCTAGCGTCGCAAAAGTGGACTTTATTCCCTTAGTCGGCCACCTCCAGGCTTATCAGTACCCGGTGACCTAAAACTGTTTGTCTTGTTATGAGCTACGAGCTTCTCGACACATTTTTGCTTATCGCCACGCCGGCATTGGACATTGCTTCCCCTTTTTGTCTGTTTTGCCTCGCGCTATCAGATGACGTTGACCAACCACGTTGTCGAGGGGGCTATTTCCGTCACCTGGCTGACTGCATGCAAACTTTGATCTGATAAGAATGCACTTATATGTCATGTCGGTGACAGTCGATCTGATCAAAGATTCTGATACAATATTTTCGTTTCCAAATCAGATGGCATCGCAAAATATACACATTGTTTTGAGTTTAACTTGTTCCGGGGATATTGTTTTCACACTTTCGAGGGGTATCGGTGTGACAAGTCTGGCCGGAATCTGAACAGCAGCTGTTAGTGTTTTGCGGCATGTTAAGCTGGAATGCGTGCAATTTGAGAAACCTAAGTGGACTTTGTCCTCGTTGATGCTTTGAACGGTGAGACGGCTGTGCCATTCAGGATCAATCCGAGACAAAAAACGGGAATATAAGCAAGCGCTTGCAAGCACGGAGAAGGTGCAGTTTTTTGTGTGCTTCATCGACAGGACAGCCGGTGGCGGAGTAGTTAGAGGCTCTTCCCTGCGGCCCTGTGGAGAGCTAGACAGCTTCCTCCTTCTTCAAAAGCAAGCCTCTTCGCGTCAAACCCGTCGACACCGCCTACACGTGGTGGTCCTCGCGCTTTTTGCGACCATTTTTCTCTTTCCACGCGCGTTTAAAACCGCTGAAATGTGGAAGCTGGAAGCACTTTTGTGCTATAATTTCAATGTTTGAATGGTTGCAGTTGCACCTTTGCTATTAGAATGTCAGACAAAGCCAGAAGCAAGGTGTTGTTGTGTTTTTCGGCCTTTCCCATCACTTTTTCATGACGAACACTCCTCAAAGACATTCGATCCGATGTCCTTCCTCCTCTTCCCTGCCCTCTAACCAGCCATTCGCCTCGTTCGTGTATAAAAGCCATCAATCCGCGTCCTCGCCAACCCCCAGAAGCACACCAGATGCTACTTGTTCATGGACAACGCAGATGGGCTACCACGTGGTCCATCCAGCTAGCCCGTTCACTCCCTGATTCTGAATTTCCAGGATTAGAGTCCCAACTGCCCCTGACAATGTAAAATCTGCCCCTCTCTGTCAACACGGGTAGCATACTAGACCAACGACGTCCCCTTGTTTTTGCACGACCAAAGGCCCTCTGGTTTTTTGTCGATAGCCAGGGGAGAAAGCGTTTACAAACACTGCCTTCATCGCGCAGATGGGTCGAGTCAAGTCGAGGCCGGCCAGCCCGACGTTCTCGTCCATTGTTTTTTCACTTTTGTTTCGAGAGTGAATCATTGAATCACGTTCTGTTCTGCGAGAAATGCGAAAGGGAATTAAAATCTATTTCCATTTTTTGTGATTTCTCCGCGCGCTGGTTCAAGGCCATCTCGCCAGAGGTTAATTGACCAGATGTTATGTCTATCTCTAACGGGAATCTATTTTAAACAACGTGCGTCATGCCTAGAAGGCAGGAGTTCGATATGCTGTTTGAAAAAATTGATTCAAATTAGGTGATTTTGTATAAATAGACGAATTTGCCCTGAGGGGAAGATAGGCTATCAAGCGCTAGAACTGTCGAGAAAGTTTAATTCGAACTTTCTCGCCGTTGTGGTGGTCATGCGCAAAAGAGGCTCGAGGCTCACTTTCGCTGACCAATGACCAATCCCGTTTGTCCACCCACACTATTTGCTATTTCCTCATAGACCCCTAACGGCTCTGGTCAGCTGTGTTCTGTGTTTGTCCGGTTCGACGTCGTCGGCGGCCCGACCGGTCAGTCGTGCCTTCATTCATTCATTGAGCGACGACATCTCCATGCTGTCTGCTGGCTGACCAGGGCCTTCGGCACGAGGCAGGAAGCTTCCCGAACAAACATCGCCGACAACAACAGCTGGTGGACGATGGTCTTCCCCCGCCTCGTGTCTCTATTCCTTTCCCATCGCTATCTATGTCGATCAATGGCGCTGATTCTGATTCGACTGTGAGATAAAGGTATTCCGCATTATTACTGATCGGCTACCTTTCCCAGCGCTCTGCATCATTGAATCCGCCAAATTGTGGTCAAAATCCACCCTCCGCAAATCCATAACCAGAAAAAAACAAGCCAAATTGAAAGTTGCGCAACCCCGTTTCCGTTTTATGTGTCATCCTTGAGCAACAACACATAACGAACCCGCTTTCTCTTCTTCTTCCCCGCCAATGTTCGACACGATCCATCAAGATCGAACCGGCTTCTGATGGCCATCCATTTAGCTCGCCATCCAGCCACGTGTAAGTAAGTAAGTAGCAGCCACAAAGTGAATGTTGCAACATGAATAATTGCGTGTTGTCCATATTATTAGCAGAAGCAATGAAACGGGCAACACTGATTGTTGCCATAAGCCACTTTCGCCCATTGACACGTTTCACTAGGTTAACAACGGGTAGAAGTAAAAGAGCAATGATTGCGAAAGAACCTGTTTCAGTAGCCCACAACCGACGCCCACTTCCTTAGGGGCAGCCAGTTCCGAGATATCAAGCTATTTTTATGTATATATTATGCAACCGCGCAGTCAACACGAGCTGGAAGTAGAATTCTGGCAGTGATGGGACTGTTTCGAAACTAAAAATAACTACCTGACCGATCAGTGTCAATAAAATTGTTCCTATTGTCGAGATTGTCTTGTTGTTCGGGAAAATGTGATCACCTCCGCCTGTGGGGCATTGATAAGATACGCTCCACCCCCTTCCCGAACGCTGTCCCCACGTGCCGCGACGTGCATCCCCACCTGCTATCGTGACTTATCGCTTTTCGTTCGCATGGACCCCCTGATCAATGGCCGCCACCGGCTGGCTTGTGATGGACGCAAATGTACTTTATCCCCTTAAGCGTCGTCACCTTGAAGCGAGCGCCGCGTGCGAGAGAGCGAGAGATAGCGTGAAGGCGGGACTTACTGATGTTGTTCTTGCAGGAGAATAAGTGATCGACCAGCCCTCTTAGCCGGCTCGGTATAAATATAAGCAGCGACGTGGATGCCCGTCATCATTGAAGATCCCTTCTATTCCTGCGGCAGCAACAACAATAGTGCTTCCGCTTCGCCGACTGAATCCACTGAACCGAGAATTACACTAGACGTTGATTCATTGTACGAAGTCTTTGGTCAATACGTTCAAATGGCTCCGATTAGTCAAGCTGTTATGTTGAGGGTAAGTGTTTTGAAGATTTCAACCGACTTCTATGGGGGTTGCCAATTAGCGTGAAAAGCGACATCAGTTTTCTCCTTTTTTGTTGATTTTTCATGTCGCCTTGGGCTACCCTTCACAAATTCAGTCTTTACCGATTCTAAATTGCGTTTTTTTTTCAGTCGCTCAACTGGCAAGTCTGCCGAGCAATCAACTACGCCCTCTTCAAAACCACTAACCTCTCCATTGCCATCAAGTACCATGCCAACCGAATCGCCAACCCTGAGCCCTACATCGTCATTCAAGATTCCGCCATTCGGACCATCGACAAAGCCCTTGAATGCATTGATTTCATCCTTTCACATGCCCGTATCATCACAACCCTCGACATTAACATTGAAGTCTGCAATGCCAACAAGTATCTGACCCAGATCCTGGAGAAGTTCTCCTCCGCCCAGCACAATGTCCAGCTCGAAGTTCTCAAAATCCGTCGTCGCTACGTCGGTGAATCCTACCCGATCCTCGCTGACCTCATCTACGACCACGCCGAAACCCTTCGTGAAGTCGGTCGCATCGGTCTCAACGAAGCCGTCGAAGGATTCTGCGACAAACTCCATCTCGAGCGTCTCAGCCTTATGAACTTCGACCTCATTGATGACGGCGACATGGAATCGGTCATGCTCCAGGAAAAGACCCGCTACTGTTTGCGACGACTGGCCGACTCTGGTGCCACCTTTGAACACCTGAGCTACACCACTTTCACTGGCTTCGAGCTGAACCGTCACCCTGCCCTGCGACTTCTCAAGAACGGCAGTGTCAAGTCGCTGAAGCTCACGATGCAGAAGGGCACTCCCCTGCAATACGGATCGGAACGCGTCCTCCATGAAGGCCTCGAAAGATTGGAATTCGTCGGTGACATGGTCGTCCACACGGAGTTCCTCGGTCGCCAGTTCCCGAATCTGAACTACTTTGACTTTAACCGCCAGGACTTGGCCTGTGGCATGGCTTGATCGCCCCCGCAATAACCATCCAATGTACAGTTTTAGTAATTTACCAGTTTTTAACCTTATTCAATTGTTTGACTATCTTTTAACGCAGTCAAAAACGGTTAGACGATACCGTGAATCCAACGATACTCAGAAATATTGTACTTTTATACCAAAAATGCGATAATCATTATAACTTCTTTTTGACAAATGTATGGGTATTGTTTGTTTTTGACTCGATTTGGTCTTTGTTGTGCAGTTTGTTTTTGTCACTTTGCTAGAATTGAGTTTGTACATAAAGTTTTTCATGGAAATTGTGTTGAAAATGTGACAAAATGACGCGATGAAACAATTAGATACTTTTTTTTATTTAAAAAAGTTTCGGGGCAATTCTTCTCGTCAATTAAAGTAAAATATTACGGTAGTTAAGTACAATTAGTGTCGCCATTGACGAACTTTCTTAGCTGATCGCTTGCTAATGGTTGTGTTGGACCCACTTGTCGAACATAAGCCTGTGGCAGTTACACATTGACCGGCTGAGCAATCACTATTAGTTTGGCAGGGGTTTCCAATTTCGTAAATCTGTTCATTTAGATAGTTTCCAGCCGGGTAGTAGTTGCAAACGACAAGCCACATAGTATAACTACTAGAGCTACTCGGAGCACACTTTTTGAATCCACACCCAATAGAAGTTGTCTTTCCCCATGCCATTTGAGACCAATGCCCGATCCCGGAGTTGAAACCGGCTAATGTCAATGTCGTATCAGTTTGGGTGACACCGCCATATTGAGCCAGCTCGTTCCACCATGAGTCGGCGGCATTTGCGAAAAAATCAGCTTTCCACGATGACAAAGATGAATACAATGCATACAGATTCTCGCCGGCACCACCACGATCTGATTGAGATGAATGCGCGAATTGGCAGTTATTAGCCCATTTTTGGGCGATCACCTCCAAGGAGCAGTTGTATTGCTACAAACTTACTATTTTGCATACATCAATTTAACATTATATTTACCAAAGCGTTCATATTCTTGGCCTTTGGCGCCGTTTGACCACCCGGCAACCCAGAACACCCATTAGCCAAGTTGGCACGCCACAAATTATGCCTATCAACCACAGCTTGTCTCAAATCGTTTCCAAATGACACTCCTGATGAGACTCCATTACAAGTAGCTCCATTACTTTCATAATTGTATGAAGTCGCTGTCTGTTGACTGTTAGCGGGTGTCAAAGTTGCACAATCACGGCAATGTACAAAAACACAGCTGATGGCAACAATTAAAAGTGGAAACAACATTCTAACATCCAACAAGGAACACAAACGTTCAAAAAGTACGAGTAAAGAGGTAAAAAGTTGTCAGTGGGGCGTTGGGAAGCGGTTATGAAAGGTGATTCCTGTTTGATCTGGCTTATGATGATTATCGTGCGTTAATACCCGTCACAAAGGGACCGAATGTGGATCATTGTTGTGACCTTGACTCAATATGAGGGCCTTTTTGTCACATAAACGTGTTTATTGTGTTGATATTTTATTTCCAAAACATTAAAGTTCGGAAAAAGTGCTTTGGCTTACTGTAAGTATACAAAGTGTGGGACAATGGAACACAAAATCAAAAGTTGAAAGGTTAGGCAATGCACAATCCAGTGGGTTTGTCACATTTTCCACTTTTGCAGCTCTTGTCATTCTTACAGGGCTTTCCTTTTTGATAAATAGTTCTTTTATTGATGTTTCCAGCCGGATAATAGTTGCAAACCATGTAGACTGTCCTCGCACATCTTTTAAAACCACAGCCGACAGACCTCGTGTTTGCCCAAGCCATTTGGCCAAAATGACCGGCACCTTTTTCATAGAATATCTTTGAATTATCATCGGAATATTTTAATCCAAACTTTTTGAGCTCAGCCCACCACACATCGGCACCTTTGGCAAACCAGTCGGTTTTAGCTTTTCCAGAAGGGTCCCAGCCAAAGTATAGGTTTTCGCCGATATTTGGACGAGATTCAAACTTGGAATGAACATGACCGGCGCATTGGTTGGCGAACTTTTGAGCAAGTGCTTCAAGAGTGCAATTGTAAACCTGGAAATGGATGTTTGACACTGTTTTCATGTCATTTTGAAAAGGAAAGATACATACCAGTTTTTTAATGTTCATCCCCGACGGCGCCCTTGTCCCATTTGGAAGCTTGGCACAACCATTAGCCAAGTTTGCGCGATACATGTTGTGCCGATCAAGAATAGCTTGTCGGACATCGTTTCCAAAAGTAGTTTTAGTAATGAGGTTTTCACAGACTTTTCCGCCGTTGTCGTAGTCAAAGACTCCATCGGTTTTCTTGAAACCTACCGGAGTTAGTTTTGAGCACTTTCTAGCATCAGCAGTCAAAAAAACTCCTATGCTCACAACGAACAGAACAATCAAATTCATTTTTCCCTAAAAATTAAACTATACTACAGTATTATAGCTAACGAAAAAACAATACTGAGTCGTTAGCTGGAAGCTGTGTTGCCTTTTAAGCTGCTGCTAGAAAGCATGGTAAAACTTTTCACACATTATCCACACTTGAACCAACGGAATTCTTTAAAACAGCCCATTAAAGAACAGATTGCCCCATGAAATGCCACAAGCTCGTTGTAAGGCAATTCACTCGACTGTGATGACTAAAACAAACGTATTTTAACTGTGAATTGGAAATCAGATTCGTCACGCATGATCTGTTTTTTTTGCGATTTGCTTTTGTGCAGAAAACCAACTTCTTGCATAAACTTCTGACGGTATAAAGTCAGAAGTGATAAATCATCATCTAATAACAACTAACAAATGTAAGTTTTGTTCCAACTCCAACAGAAAATGCATCACACATTTCTTTGTTAATTTCCGGATATATCCGCTGCATTGCTCGAGCAACTGCACCAACAAAGATCCTTCTCTTGAAACTGACATACGCAGGGAACTCTGTTGCATCAGTGTAACTCGAAGGGCCGTGTTGATTCTCTGGTGTAATGTGACTTGCTTAGAGACATCGACAGAAACATGCATGCATGTTTCTTGAAAACGGCAGAAAAAATTAAAACTCTCACAATGTTGGAACAAACAAACTGAATGCACTCTAAACGTTAAGATTAACGGTTTCATTATCAGTTTTCCCATCCTAGTTTTATGACATTTGTATTCATCATTTATTTTTTGTGTTCTCAGTTGTTACCCGAAGCGGATACAACATATTTATCAATCCAGATGTATCTTGCTATCGCACAAAATTTGGTTGTGCTAAACTCGTGACATTATGGTTATATAAAGCCTACAAATCAGCATAGTAATGAGTGAGAGGTGCCAAGATGTATCCTGCAGTCGTATTTTTCGCTGCGGTGCAGTTTATTAGGTATGCGTCCCCGTGCATTCCAGTCAGAGACCCGGGCGGAGTTGTTCCAATCGAATCACCGTTAACCTGCGCGCCGTCAACTGCAGCCGCTTCACTGTTTGTTGATGATACTGTTTCGTTTACCTCAGCACGTTCATCGCTTATAAGTAAGTTGTGTAACTTTTCAAGCACAGCTGTTTAAAACAACGATAAACTTTAGGAAAATGTACGACCTGTGCCGGTGGTACAGTCAACTATTATGAACCTGGTAGGAGTCAATATTATACTTCTAGTGAGAGCATTGGGTCAATCTCGCTATCACAATGTTCAAATCTGTGTATTTGCACGCCTTCTGGAATCTGTTACATTAAATCGTCGACAACAAGAACGGGTCGCAGCGTAGTTCGAGAACAAGTTGCTTCTGAGAAAATTGTACCACCACCAATTACAGGAAGAGTTGTAGTAAGAAGTCCTGTTCGACCACCACCAGGTATTAGTAGTTCAGAAGAAATTGATCCAATCCCCTCAGTTCCCAGCGGGCCATCAGAGACAACAACCAGCACCACCACAACAACCACAACAACGACACCAGTGCCAAAAATTTCACTTTACCCATATTGCAGCGACGGCACCTGTGCAGTTTATGGCTATATCGAATCAGGTTCGATCAAACTCGATCCAGAAAACGGCATCGGAGTGACTTATTCCAATTCTGATATCAGTGTTCCTGTCACTGATAGCGAAAACTATATCAATGTTGCTACAATCAGTTGTGACGGATGTATACAAAGTTATTGTCAAAGAAATTCAGAATAAACCATTTTTGTACACAACAGCGACTTTAAATGGAACAATAACAGACTTATCAATAAAAATGTACGTGTTAATAATTTTTTTAAACTTTGCATTTTTATCCAAGGAAATAAATACCGCCAGTAAACACCGTTGGTGTAAAGAAAGTTTTTTGTGTAATAATACGTACATCGAACTCGCAAGAAATTGTCACAGGGTTTGCGCCGGTGTATCCTAATCAGTTCAAACGCTGTATCAGTAGTTTGATGGTCAACTTTCCCATCCTAGTTTTATGACATTTGTATTCATCAACAGTTTTTTGTGTTCGCAGTTGTTACCCGTGTCGGATAAAACGTATTTATCATTCCAAAGATATTTCCCCGGTTACACATTTCTCTACCTTTCGTTCACATGATTCGTGTGGGCATATAAAGCAGACGCATCACGATGTAACAAAGTCTCGAGATGTATCTTGCCAGCACCTTGGGGTTTATTGTAATTCAGTTTGTTAGACATGGGTCCACGTGCTTTCCAGTCAGGGACCTTGGTGGAGTTGTTCCAATTGAAGAATCATCGTTAACTTGCGCGCCATCAACTGCCGCCGCTTCGCTCTTTGTCGATGATAGTGTTTCGTTTTTCTCTGCAAGTTCATCGCTAATAAGTACGTTGAAAAGTTTCTCGAATTTCTAATTTTGTGACATTTAAAGTTTTAGAAAAATGTACGACCTGCGCCGGCGGCATAGTCAACTATTATGAACCTGGCAACAGTCAATACTATACTTCTAGTGAGAGTATTGGGTCAATCTCGTTATTACAGTGTTCAAATCTGTGTATTTGCACGTCTTCTGGAATCTGTTACGTTAAATCGTCAGCAACAAGAATGGGACGCAGTGCAAATATACTACGGCAAAAAATTAACTTACCGTCACCAGAAACATCAACTACAACCACTACCACAGCAACGACTACACGCCCAAGCTTTGCAATCCAAACCACAACAACAGCATCATCAATAGGATCAGTTCCATCGTCAGGACCCTTCGTGCCACCGCAACCACCAACAACGACCACTACAACAACCACAACGACGACATCACCGATTTCAAGAATTTCACTCTACCCATATTGCAGCGACGGCACATGTGCAGTTTACGGTTACGTCGAGTCAGCTTCGGTCACACTTGTTCCAGAAAATGGCGTCGGAGTGACTTATTCCAATTCGGATATCAGTGTTCCTGTCACTAACAGTGACAGTTATATCAGTGTTGCTACAATCAGTTGTGATGGTTGCATACAAAGTTCTTGTCAAACAATTTCACTTTGAAACGTTTTGGTACAGATGTACAATTCGTTGAAACTTTTCCAATTATGTGCAATGCCCTTCCTCATGTATAACCATTCAATAAATGATCTTTTTTGATTTCAGTTTTCGCTTCATGACCTCACGACCCCACAATGCAGGAACATATTCTTGTAAATTTTTGTTATAACATGTTCGTCGCCGTTGCCAAGCACCGTTCCGGTATTAAAAAATGCCACAACAAGCTTTCATTGTCACGGGACGCATTCAGAATGCATCCTTTAACACCAGTATCCAAGGGTCACGCAAAAAATGCACGACAGTCAAACACTTTTTGGTTTTCTAACCATTTCTGCGCTTAACTAACCGCAAACATGATATTACTTCCAATTATTTGTTTTCTTTTCTTTATTTTTGCTTTTTTTGGTTCGCTAGATGCAGCAGATTCAGGATGCAGCACAACAGCATCATATTCGGATCTGAATATTGTTTTTCAACAGACACAAGGGACAGAAGATACGAGTAAGACTTGACGTTTTGACCTTTTGGTAGTGGTGAAACTTGTGTTTTCAGCATCGTATGCCCATCAATTGACACTGCCACCAACTTCGAGCGGTCAAACATGTTCCGGCATAGAAGGCGCCATGTTGTTAGGTGGAGCAACTACGACCTGTCCGACGACGTGTTTGACGTCGATACAAGCGTACAGTTTCACAAATGACACTAATTACAGTTAGTTTTGTTGAACAAAATTTATGCTAAAACTAAAAAAAGTAAACTTATAGTTGACATTGCAATGCTGCGGCCTGCAGATCTTGCATTATACCCAAATTACACAAAATCGGGATCAGTGATTTATTGTGCGTCGACTTCTGGAAATTGTGGAGCTACGATACCGTACTTTTCATTTTATTCAGCTACTTATGCCGGTCAGTTTGAACAATTTTGACATGTGGGGTTTTACGCGTGTACTTTGCAGACCATTATTTGTCGACATCAACGTCCCTGCCGGATAGCACTTACAATTTTGACAATAGTGGATACCCGGTTTGTTTTGGCTGGAAAATGCCTTCGACAACAGCGGATAAGCAAACTGTTGCAAGGTGAGGAAAAGTAGTACTTATAAAGATAATCAAAAGTTGTTTTAGTGCGTATTCAACATTGACATCGACAACTTGCAATGTGCCAGTGTATTTGGGTCTTGTTTCAACTACTGTAGCCACCACTGTGGCGACAACAACAAAGGTGAATACGGCGACGACGACGGTGGCGGCTGGAGCAACGACGACAGTGGCAGGAGCAACTACGGCGGCCAACGGAGCTACGACCGCAGCAGGAGCCACTACCGCGGCTAATGGGGCGACTACAGTAGCCAATGGGGCTACGACTGCTGCCAATGGGGCGACCACTGCAGCTGGCGGAGCTGGTGCTGTGACTGACGCTTCGGGTAGTGCTACAACAGCGGCATCTGGAGGATCAGACGGCGGCACTACCGCAGCTTCTGGTGGCGCCGCAACAACTGCAGCTGGCGGAGGTTCAGGCTCTGCTACCACCGCTGCCGGCTCTGCCACCGACTCTAGTGGCGGCTCCGCAACTACAGCCGCTAACAATGTACCTGCAGCCACCACAGCCCCACCAGTTGTAGCCACCGATTCAAGCGGCAATGCAGTAACCGACGCCAGCGGCAACCCTGTCTACGTCACAACCGAATCCAGCAACAAAAGTGGCACCCGAATTTGGGTCTGGGTCGTCCTCGGAGTCGGCCTTTTCGTCTTCCTCCTCATGCTCCTCGGAATGATCTACTTTATGTACACAAATTTCCTCAAACCCGTAAACTCGCAACGGATCCGCGTAAACCCGTACGATCACGACATTTACACGACGGATGGAATGTCAGAACCGCCTCCGGTGCCTGTTTCAAGCATGCCCGCAGCAGGGGCAACTTAGTCATCGAAATTTATATGTTATTTGTGACGTCTGCCCATAAAAGTGTCCAAAGTGCACCAAGACAATAAAAGTGTTTTGATAAAAACAACAAAAGCGTGTTCCTTTTCATGTTTGCGCACTTGAAAGTACATCCCTATTTGGAGGATCTAACTGGATCTGCGTGCAACCACTAAATAGCCTGCATCAAAAGAAGATCCTCTGAATCACTGAGTATGTTCCACTCTTAAAACCGTGAGGGATCCGGCTTGGATTGGATAAAAGGAACAGCGAAACAAAAACCAATGTCCAAAAAACGTGAGAATGCCTTCGGAATCGGCCAGAGTAGCCGGCCATGTTGCTGTTGTAGCTTCAATTGGAGCGCTTTTGGGGGTTTGTATTTATATTCCGGCATTGGTTGTCAAAATTAGCTCGATTAATGATGAGGTTTGTGGTTATTTTTGATATTCGTGGTTAACGTTTCCCATTTTGCAGTTGAAAGTCGATGTCGACGAGTTCCGCATCATCGCGGACGACGCTTGGCATGAGCTAATCAGTCTGCGAAACACGTACCCCCAACGAGACCGTCGCCAAACTTATGCATCCGTGTCAGCGAACCCGATCCGGTTACTTGAAGACAGCCAGGGCCATCGTCACAAGGACGCTTTTGTGACTGCAGGCCCCACCTGTGGTGAGTTTTGACCGACCACGCCTGTGATCTGTGATCGAAGTTTTTGAAAAATGATAACTTTTGACTTTTGCAGCCTGCAACGCGCGAAACAATTGTCCAGCGGGACCGCCGGGGCCTCCTGGGGCGCCGGGCGAGGATGGGAACCCTGGGCTGCCGGGTGAAACCGGTCCGGCTGGGTTGCCTGGTATTGCGCCGCCGGTTACGGTCGATCCGGTGAGTCTATTTCTCATATTTTAAATTTTCTGATGAGCGTTTTTAGAATGCCGGCTGTCGAGTCTGTCCTAATGGACACCGCGGCCCTCCAGGCCAGCCCGGTGAGATGGGACCCTCAGGCAATGAAGGCTTACCTGGTCAGCCGGGTAGGGAAGGTGAAGATGGACGCCCAGGCTATCCCGGAAACCCAGGCCTACCCGGTGAACCCGGTAAAGCTGGCTCTCATGGAGAAAAGGGCGCTCCCGGTCGGGATGGCACCCGTGGCCAGAAGGGCTCACCCGGCGCTAAAGGCCAAGCAGGACCAATCGGACAAAAGGGAGCTGATGGATACCCTGGACCGGATGGAAATCGTGGAAATGACGGCCCTCCAGGTCTGCAAGGCGAACCCGGAGCACCAGGGATGTCAGGAATGGCAGGCATGCCAGGCCAAACCGGTGCCGACGGCATCCCTGGCGAAGATGCTGACTATTGTCCGTGCCCACAACGGTCATCTGGAGTGGAAGAGCCAACGCCAGGCTACTCTAATGCTGTTGTCCAACCCCCAGCGGCGCCACCGGTCGAGTACAATAGTGGCGACGTTCATGAAGCTTACATCAACACACAAGCTCAGCCTTACCGTACTGAAGTTGTGGACAACCCATACGGCCGAGCTTGAACGTCCTTTTGATACTTTCAAATTTGCATTTCTTGCAGTTCCAATAAAAACCACCGCTTTTCAAACTTTTATCAATCCAAAAAAACCTTACAACTCCAAATTTTACAAAAACAATTCAAAACCCAAGTTGAAACTTGAGCTTTCTGGGATTACCATTCACAAAATGATTATAAGCTACCAACACACTTTTTTTAATAAGTAGTATTGTGCCTTGAGTGGTTCATAAAAAGAAAAGCAGTTAGAGACAGTTTTTTGTTGTTTCAGTTTTTCTAGCGGTTTAATGAGACCAACTTGTTGTTATCATGGTAAAGAGGTGGGTGTGAAACTTCTTCGGACTTAGATGAAGAAGCGACGGAAACGCTTGACGTCGTCAAGCGGGGCAGCCGAGAAGCGGATGGTGCCTTGGCTTGTCTTTTCACAGCTGAAAAGGCGGTTTTTGAATTTTGGTTGAAGGTTGATCATTTTTTGAGCCCTCAGGGGTTTTTTGATTGATGTGTTTTGAGTTTTCAAATCGAAAGTTCAGCCTTCAGTCGGACAGTTAAAACTCACGTGTACTTGCTGCCGTCTTTAACGATGTTCTGGTTCAATGGGATCTGGAGGCCCTCTTTGGTGATGCAGTTGACGACTTCGACGGAGCCATCGGCGCGGCAGGTCTTGTTGAAGCGGTGGTTCTCGATCCAGTGCTCGCCGGCACGGTGTTCGACGTTCTGTTCATCGGCGCAGTGGACGACGACCTGGCCCTGGGTGACGGGGCCACCGCCGGGAGCGGGCTTGCTGCCCTCGGCCGGCTTGGGGACAGTCACGGCCTTCTGGCCATGGAAGGAGACGGTGCCGTTGGGGAAGCTCTGGCAGACGAGGGTGAAGCCGTTGACTTCTTTGCTCTGGTTGACGGGGACCTTGACGCCTTCTTCGGTGACACAGCTGATGAGTTTCCGGGCTCCACCGGGGAGGCATTCAAGCTCGAAGGACTTCTCAGTCCAGCGGGATCCAACTGGGTGACCGTCACACTTGGCGTTGGGGTTAGCCTCCTGGACGAGGGTCACCATGCCGCGATCATTGATGCTGCATCGCCATTGGGTGTTGCCGTCTTCGAGGGTCGTATTGATGTTGATCTTGTTTCCATTAGGCGCTACACAGGCGGTGACTTCGGTCTTCCAGGAGCCGTTATCGTTGACTGTGCACTTCATGACGAAGCTGTTGCGCTCTTTCTACAAGTTTTCTCTTATTACTACCTTTCCAAAGCCTCAACTTACCCATTCCTGTCCATTATTGTAAGTACTTCCATCATGACGGCACTGCGCATCGGCAACTCCGACCAAAAGCGCCGCAATCACCAGAACCTTCATTGCTCCGTGCATGTTGGGCCCAAGGAAGTCCGTCGTGTATTGACTGCAATAATAGAATAAGCTCGCCGAATAAAAATACCCCTATTTAACAGCACGCCAATCGAATCGAGACAAACGTTTTGCCCTCCCGTCAAAGCACACTTTTATCCATAAACAAAGACGACCCGACGCACCTGTTCTGTTCGCCTATCCATCCATCCCCTGCGGCCATTAAAAAAAGATAAAAAGCACAAGCACAAAGTAAAATAATAAACAACGCAAAATGCCAGTTGGCGTTGAAAAACGTTGAAAAAAGTAGCACACCTGACCTGCCAAATGGAAAACTTTTCAAGATGTTTGCTAATGTCAACAAGATATCCCACATAGTATAGATCTCCCCACTTCTATGCCTACAGTACCCCTGGATGGCGCCAGACTGAGTCTGAAATCTGTTTGATTTCCACTTTTATAAAGCCCCCGCCGCCAAGGTCACCCAAAATCAAAACTATTGTGACGTCTTGGCGGTAAAGACAGACCAGCTTTCAACACTATTTTACAGTTTGCTACTTTACTCTTTGCAGGCTCTAGGCGGCAAACCTTGACCGGAAACGTGCAAAGGCCGTCCATCATCTCTCGGTGTTTGTGGGCGCCCTGTGGGCAGCTTTTTCACTTCTCGATGTTTCAGAAGGTCAACCGGTTCCAGGTGGACGAGGGCCTCGAGCAAGTGGGCGTTTCACAAGTAAAACCGGAACGGAAAAGCGTTTTCTAGGGAGTTTTTGTCTTTTGGACCGATTTTACGATGGGCATGATCAGAAAAAGTAAAAATGCAATTTGGTGGGTTACGTTGAAAAAGTAATATACAGTCTGGCGAGATAATTGAAAAATTGGACTTGAAATTGGTGTTTCTTGACACTTTTGGTGAACAGTCAAGACTAAAGTTTCAAAAACCGGAAAACAGATATTAAGCAAATTTGTATTGCTTCATTCCCAGACAGTTTTTTTAAAGTTTAAGTCATAAAAACAAGGAAGAGTGCATTCCGACACGTTTCCCATGACAAAAGTGAAGTTAAATGTCAAACTTTGAAAACTGTGTAACAAACTTTTGTTTATTGCAACTGCTGAAATCAATCCACCAAAGACCTGCATGCTCTTAACTTCTTTCCACATTCGTTTACGACACTCAAAACAAGCGACAGTTTCAATTTTCTTAAAAAGTTCAAGCAAAAATGCCCCAGAGTTTTTGCAATGCTTTGAAATTCGTGTTAGTTTGTATCGGATGCAAGTTTTCCGCAGTTCCCACTTCTGTCGTCGCCGCTGCAGCCGCATTGGCCGGATCCGCGATGATTCTGTACATGAAGCTGAATCCCTGTTGTTCGTCATTGTTGTCGGTCGAGAATTCAATGTACAAGTAAGGATTGCTCGAGGTGTATGTGTAGCCGACGACGGGGCTGTCGCCTGATAGTCTGTAAAGCTTGCGATTACCGGGTTTTAGCGGGTTAATTACATCCTTTTCACGGAACAAGAAAATGGGTGTTCCTGGTGGCTATGAAACACAATCACAATACATAAAAGCATGATGTAAAGACCTACACAATCAACAGGTTATCGTCATTAGCAGTTTTGTCGTCGTAAATGTAAACCTTGTCGCAACAGCCTTCTGTGCTGAAGAATTCGGTCGTGATTTGGACGACAGTGCCGGCGGTGCCATTGCCGATGAGGTATTTGGCATCGGCATTGGCTGGGTATTCGCCTGGGAAGTTCGGGGACACTAGGGCGCCGAAAGGCGAAGTCAGGTTTTCCTCGACTTTGGTCTGATCTGCGGGGGTGGTGGGCCAGGCTGAAAAGAGTAAACAGTTGGAAATTGAATGCATAATTAATTGTTTTAAAAAATGTGGGGGTGGGCTGACTCAAAATGAGTGTTTGAACAAAAAAGAACAAGAACTCTAGCAAAGACCGAGAGTAAAAAAATCGGCAAAAACTAATCCCAAAAAATGTGCAGATAAAAACGTATGACATTGTTCAAGGGTCCAAAAAGACCACCAATCTACCGTAACCCCACTCCCACAAAAACCACTCCCTGACTCACTCGAAGAAACCGAAAACACAGCATAGAATCCTTGCTCATTGACATTTTCATCTGACGTAAACACAATCGTCATAGAATTTGATTTCGTCGTTCTCAATGTCGATGTTGAATTTGTTATTTTGCCAGAGAATCTGGAATTTTCGAATTTTGAAACGGTTCCAAATATTTTTAAAACTTGAATCACATACCGTTTGATCAAAGCACTGTCATCAGTGGTAGGTCCATCATAAACTGCGACGAAATCACAGCAATTTTCGACGGAAAGCACAAAAAAGTCAATTTGAACGGTACCATTTTCGGGGCCCTGGAAAGGGATGGAATTCACTGGCGTGGAATTCGTTATCAAGGATGAGGCACTAATCCTACGAACTTTGTAGGAACCTAGGTAACAAAGATAGGGGATTTAAAAGTGCGGGGTTAGCGTTTTGCTGGGTTTTGGGAGAAAAGTGGAATTTATTAGGGGTTTGGGTCCTGACACGTAAAGTGCTAAATTTTGAAATTTGGCTAAATTAAAGATGATAAAATAAAAATTTTATGTTTTAAGATGTTTTAGAATGTTGGAAATGTCATTTTACCAAAAAAAGTAGTTTTGGTCCCGCCACGAAAAGTGCTAAATTTGGAAGTTTTGCAAAATTAAAGGTTATACAGAGTTCAATTTATGTTATAAGACGTATTAGAATGTTTTAGAAGGTATTTTAGAGGAATTTTGTAACTTTGGTCCCGCCACGAAAAGTTGGAATTTCGTTAAAACGGCATAAAAAACGAAAACAAACCTGAATTACATACTCGCACATGACATTATTCGGATAAAATGACGGAAAACTTGGTGTATAAATGAATCCATCAGTACTGTTTACGTAAACAACCTCTGGACATCCGGTCGTAACTTGTGGCCCGATGCCGTGGATACTGTCACCGATGCTCCTCTCCATCGGAGGCACGAAGACCGATTTAGCTTCAAGGCAAACTGCCCAGGTTAAGACGGCAAAAGCCACCGTAAACCTATGTTCGACCACCATCTTTGCGGACACAATGATGCCTAAAGAGGGTAGTTAGCCGACCTCGGAACAGTTCATGCAAAAAGTCAGGGAGGTGGTAAATAGCGATGATGAAGGAAGGTGTCAGGCGCAGGGATGCGCGTTGGCTCGAAAAATTTTGGCCAGCCAAGTGTTCGCGACCGCTGGCAGAAAGCTATCGTTCCAGGTTCGAGTCCTGTGGCGTACCACGAGTTTTTTCTTGTTTTTAGAAATCGTTTTCACCCCAAAAAAAGTGGAATTGCCCTACCAGAACCATTTGGCTCGAGTTCGAGCCAAGCGTTTGGCTCGGCCTGGCTAGCCAACGCGCATCCCTGGTCAGGCGGACACGACCTCTTCTCGCTCGACAATAGTCAGTCGTGGAAGTTGGAATCAACAGTGGAATGGTGTTTCTTGAGGTCAGCGACCACGACGCACACCTTTCGAGAAGCGAAGAAGGGGCGAACAGGGAAAAGGTTATCAGACAATCACTGTATCAAAAATACAGGCGGGCCGCGGGGTTATTTATCGAAACAGCTTGTCAGGACGGACGCGCTTTCGCTCCGGATATGGATGGGCAAAGGCGTCAAGCTTAGTGATTGTGGTGACACCTATCTATTTATCGGCCGGGTTATGGAGTCTGGCTAACATTTCCGCATCTTTAAAGGGAAGGGTGCCGCTGTTCAAACACAGCTGGGCCGTGGGGCGCGAAACGAAAACTGTTTTGAAACGTTTGGGGTTGGGGGTTAGCGTTTTTGAACTGTCAAAAGGGGTGTCATGTGCACCCGATGAGGGCTGGTACTTTGCTTCCGGGAACAGATGTACAAGCAAAAGTTTATAGAAACAAAGAGCTCAATGGCAAATAATAAATCACAGTTAGGCATACTATACAGAGCAAACAAAAATGACTAAAATGAGCTCACTGGGCTTGGTTGACAATGTCCGCAACGCCCTCCAAAACGGCATCGTACTTGGCGGCGTCAGCGCGGAGGTCGGCGAGGCGGGCTTCACAGTCGTCGATCTGTTCTTGGATGAACTCACGCTGAATGAAGGCTTCTTTGATAGCCTGTAAAAGAAGAAGATACCTTTTAAAAAAACAAAAGACAAAAATTGCTTACATTAAGAAAGGCCGTAGTGGGAGAAGCCTCGAGGAGGGCATCATTGTTGAGACGGTCTGGGTCTGAAAAATCGATAATTATATATAAAAATCGATTGAAAAGTGATCAAACCCACCATCTTCATAAGTCGTGCCATCAGCCCAGTCGGTGGGAGAAGACGGTTCCGACTCTTGGTCCACGGGGACAACCTTGTCAGCACTGTTCATCTTCAATCCCAGTTCATCGAGAAGGCATGCGGGAAGGTCTTTCAAGTCGACTGTGCGCATTTGTTGCTCGACGCGGTGCATCTGTTCCTCGACAGGCGGCTCCTGTTGCTGGACTGGCTGCAACTGTCGCTCGACCGGAAGTCTCTGTTGCTCGACAGGAAGCCTCTGTTGCTCGACGGGAAGTCTACCAGTCGACGATCCAGACTGGCTCAGCAACGCCTTCGCCGAGGAATCATCGTTGATTTCTTCGACTGAAACGATGACAATGATTACATACAAACTTCATAATGACACCAAAGGAGAAGAGAAAGACTCACCCGCGTCACTCCATTCAGCCACACTACTGCTGCTTTTACGAGAAAGGGCGGCCTTGTCGTCATCGCCGCCTTCAGCGACTTCGTACTTATCTGAAAGTGGGTAGAAACGTGATCAGATGCTCGATAAAGGCAATGGAGAACAGAAAAAGCAAAACTCACCGGCCATGTTAAGAAGAGGGACGATTCAGGATCTCGATGGACAAGTTGCTGACAGCCGCGCTGATTGCGAAACTGCGCGGATCGACTAAAAAGGACCCAAAGATGGTCTCGGCACGACAAAAGCAAGGCAGGTTGCTTGCAACTTTTCCTTGACACTGTTTTAAAAATTACTTTTTTCGACTCTGTTTTTTAGTTTGATTAATCATCAAAATCCATTTTTATGCTCAACGCTTTTTTAATCAAGTGGTATGTAAAAAAAGTTGAAATAATTTATTCGTACAATTAAATCGATAAATTTGAACAGTTGGTAAAAAGCAAACTTTCAAATCGTTGATAAAAATCAAAAACGAGTAAAAATTCTTCGGATTAGTTTGCGAATTTTAGTTTCAGGCATGGCAAAGTTTTCACACTGCTTCATGCGGTATGTTAGTGGTGCAACTTGAAACCACAAATCAACGACTTTCTCAGGAGTGGGTAAGGCAAAATGGGCATCTCCAGCAAAACCGTTTCCTAACTTTATATTAAGGAAGCTTTCTTTAAAATGTCCGTAACCAACGCTTCTGAATTCTTTGAAGTGTGCTCTTAACTTTTTACGAATAAGTTGGACGGCGTTGATTGGTGCCTCCCAGCAGACCAGAGTCAAACTAAAATACTTGTTTTCTCTCTAAAACATAAGTTTGAAATTGAAAATCTACAAACTGTTGTTATACTTACCTTAAATAACTGTCTCAACTCCCGCGGCGAAAAGCTAAACAGTTTTTTAAATTCACCGCCAATCGCCAAACTATGTAAGTTTAGTTTTCTAAAATTCAAAATGTCTTTTATCCAATTCCGGTAAGCGTAATCTGATGACATTAAAAAAAGTTTTAACAGATTTTTGAATTTGTCGCAGATCATTGGTACAGTTAGATCAGGACCAATATAGTAAATTGCAGTAAACTGCAGCACTTGATCTGCATTGCACTGCTTAGTCAACTGACAAAATATCTCAGGATTTAAAACGGACTTGAAAAGAGCTATTTTAGTACTTCTAATCAATAAATGATTAAAAATTGGAGTATCGTAGTCAGAGGACTGGAAGTAATGTAGCTGCAAGTCAAATGTCACCAAATATAGAACTCCCTTTTCACAGTGAAGCACGTCTTCATTGCCAGGGTTCCACCAGGGGTGTTTTCGTGTTAGGAGGACTTGTTCAGCTTTTCTACAAAGAAATAACTCGTCTGAATATTTGGTAGTGCACATCTGAATGGGTGTTACATAATTCTGTTCAAAACCAAAAGCAACTTGAAGGCAGTAGGCCTCTTTTGGTGTAGCCAAGCTTCGCAGACGTTGTTGAAGGCCGTATGGAAGTTTGAGCAATGGGTAAGGCATTTTGAGGGCAAACTTTTGTTAAAACTAATATTATACAACAAGGAAACGCTAGCTCGCGGTTGGAAAGCGGGAACAAGCATCCGAAAGAACGCAAGTGTCATTGTACACAACAGCTTTTTGGACAGTAAAAAACGCGATGTTTGTTTTACTGTAGCTGCGGCCTAGTGAGACTTCGTATGGTGCATAGTGTCCGAACGCACAATAGTAACACACTCCGGATGAATTTAACGGAGAGACCAGGGCAGAAAATCCGCGCAGATCGCGCCAATGTGCTGTGTGTTTGTAAATTTTAAGTTAAATACAGCGAGAAAAAACTTCACAAAACTTTATAAAAACAGTGATTGCTTCAAAAACCTTCATAATTCTCTCAAACGAAAGCATACTAGTAATGAAGTTCATAAAACTGTTCAGCAAATTTGCTTATTGAACTTGTTTGACTTTGTCGCCGAGACCGTTCAAAACGGCGTCGTAGTTGGCCGCCTGATCGCGCAGATCGGCAAGACGGGCTTCCATGTCGTCAATTTGCTCCTGGATGAACTCACGTCGAATGTAAGCATCGCGAATGGACTAAAATCTGCCAAGTTATTTCATGAGATTGCAAATAAAACAAACTTACTTGAAGGAATTCCGTAGGGGGATTCTTTTCGACAGTGGGTGCAACGTCGACGCACAAATCTAAATGTGAATTTGTAAACAATGTTACTAAAAATGTCAAACTTACCATCTTCATAAGTCGTTCCATCAGCCCAGTCATCACCAGAAGCCGAATCCAACTCCGGTTTCGACGACGGCAAAGGTGGGATGGGAGCGCCATTGGGGAGAAAGTTGAACGGCCTCACTTAAACGGTGTTTGATGGTGACAAAAACTCAAAAAAAAAACGGCAAAACAAACTTTTCGGATCCATTTTTGACATCATATCGGCCAATAAAGCATCAACATCAGCTTCACTTTTCATGTCGTACTTTTTGGTAGCGTTTTTCGTGACGGATTTACCGTTTGAACCGGTATTGGCCAGCATATCGGCCAGATAACGGTCAACATCCCGAGGCTCTTGGATGTGATAGGATCTTTTTGTGCCTTTTTCCTCTGAAAATGGTAAAAACGGTTAAGTTAATCTGAATTCAATGACAAGGCAATCACAATTAATGAGAACAAACATACCAGCCATAATTTCAGACGTCTCTTCAAGCGTCGAAACGAAACAAAACTGATGACTGTCGCCACAGAAGCAAAAGAATGCTATTGATTTTGAGTTTTTGCGAAACCAGGAATGGAACTTGTTGCATGTCTGTGCAAATTTTTGCTAACTTTAATTTGAATAGAAAATAATTCTTGCTTTTTTCGGTTTCTGCCTTGCAAATAGATGTTTTTTTTTAATTAATTTTGCGCGTTTCCCTAACAAGGGACCGGCACGAGCTCCCGGAAGCAAATCCGATCGAGACCTATGCCATTCGAAAGAGCATCAAATTCTAAGGTCAAAGCCGTCGTCTATATCTGCAATGGAATTTTTTTGAGAGTGCCGTGATTTTTTAAAGTCGTTTTCAGCTTGATTTTGAGAGGTCATATCTCAGCTCAGAAACGAGTACCGGCGGTGTACTCAATAGGGCTCATAAATATGCCTTAGGGCTGTCTCAAAAAATTTTTTCAGATTGATATGCCATGGCATTTATGAGTTATGATCCTTCAAAGTATGGTAATTTTTCGACGCCCTTTACTCGAAAATGCCACGGCATTTCGATCTGAAAAAATTTTTGGAGACAGCCCTAGGGCTCATCTATGAGCCCTATTGAGTACACCGCCGGTACTCGTTTTTGAGCTGAGATATGAACCTTCAAAATCAAGCTGAAAACGACTTTATAAAATCACGGCACTCTCAAAAAAATTCCATTGCAGATATAGACGACGGCTTTGACCTTAGAATTTGATGCTCTTTCGAATGGCATAGGTCTCGATCGGGTTTGCTTCCGGGAGCTCGTGCCGGTCCCTTGTAAAAAGTGGTACCAGCAATGTTTATTTGGTATGGTCAAATGATTTTGTTAGCTGTTTGTCCTTTAATTTCTTGAAAGAGTACCCTGATCTTTAACGAACCCTTTTCACACCTCTATGCCGCCAACTACCAAGCCACTTTATCACTTCCACGTCTTATCAGTGAATCACATTCCTCGTATCGATTCCATTCTTTAAAGTTTTTTCATTGTATTGTGTTTGACGCACCTATAGGCCCTTTCCACCCAGATTTGTCGATGCTTCAAGTGGTTTTGGTCCGCGGCGCTCACCACACATCAGACGGTCAAGTAGACTCCAGACTCTGGCCCTGTTTTACACCTCTCCTCAATGATAGAAGTGAACTTGATCGCAGTTTTATGAGGTTTCCGTGACTGTGATTGTTGTTGTCATCTGCATGCAATCCCATCACATAAAAGGGAAGCTTTGCAGTTGATGGTTGGTCCTCGACGACTACGCGGTGGACATCACTGACTTGCCTTGTTTGTTGTACTCCTCCTTCCACGTTTTCACGTAAAACACGGACCCCTGCAGTCACCTGCGCAGGCTGCTGTCATGTCGTTCACAAACTTCCGACGTGATTGCAATCGCAGCCTTCCAAAGCCTGCGCAACATTATTCATCACGACGGTGGTGGCGGCTGTGTCCTTTCAAACATATTCGCAGAGTTACGTCCAATCAAGGGAAATATTGTTCGATCAATTCTCGATTTTGCGATCATGTCGTCAAAACTTGAGGGTTATTTTTCGAAAAAACGTTGAAATATCCGCGATCCAATCAATCGAGCGTTCGCTTTTGCCTCATTGCCACGCTGTTTATCCCCTCACTAACGACCAATTGGCTCAGGTTTGCTAGCTCGCTGCAGAAAGGCCTTCATTGTCAAAGCAAATGCAACCCCTTTGAATGAAACAGTCTTAAAATAATGTATGCACGTTTCAATGCGATCCCTCACAATAGTCCCAATAAAACAAGCGTGATTTCAATTGCGCTTTTTCCTAGTTTCAGCATTATGGTCTTTTTAGTCGTTTCTTGGAGTGAAACAGTCATTTTTTTTGGAAATTTTCCAGCAATATTTTCAAATACAATCATTTTTCAATTGTCTTTGATCTCGAATAGGACTTTAAAATGCTTTTTGTGTATACAAACCTCCAAGTGATGACAGCTGTTGTGTGCGACGTTGTTTCAGACCTGTTTTGAGTGCATTGTCGCGTTGTTTTTTTCGTTTTCACAAACTTTAACTTCTTCAATGCTTAAACAGCTTTTTTAGCCCCGATCAACATGGATTTGATCAATCAATTCAGAGAAGGCTTTGCTAAAGCCGTTCAACTTGCCTCGGACAACCATGTATTCACAGACTTTCCGGACTGTTCCATCCTCGCGAACACTGATAAGATTTCTATCAAGTTGAAGGACCCTTTGCTGTGAGTTGATTTTTTGGTTCACTAATGGTATCAAATTGTAAAATTTCAGGCACAATGCCAATCAGTTCACTCCACAAAGCGCTGCCATGGCCATTAAACTTCTGATTCGCGATGAAAACAACCGAAAAGCGACGATCATGTCGGCAGAGCTCGAACTCGGCAATGGTCTCATTGTTCGATCGACGGCAGGACGACCGATTATGATTATCCGGACACGGAACAATGATCCTTCATCGCTTGGGAAGTTGATGCATCCGGCACCGGCCTCGCTTTATAAGGTGGGTTTTTGGGGAGTTTGAACGCTTTTGAGTCATTCGCACGGTTTCTCTTGCTGAACCGGTTATCGTCGTTCAGACAAGTGTACGAATAAGTAAAACTTGTTCGTTACCAACTTTTGTGCAAATAGATAAACTGTTACAAAATGTGATTTTTTTTATACAATTCCAAAAATCCAATTAATTACAGATCCTCCGCGAAAACACCCAAATGGGCACCAACTTCATCGTTGTCCGGGGGCAGGGCAAGGAGCCCGTCATGCGTGTTGAAAAGGTTTTTGCTTCCATTTATCCCATCGGAAAAGCCATCGGTTTGATTGGTTCAAACTGCGTTTACTGGTTCAAGCGGATGGATGGCACTGTTTTGGGTTACATTCGACCCAAGCTTGTTGTCAGTTCAAACACATTGGTTGTTAAGTTCACGTAAGTCGTCGTTTTTTGTTTTTCTATACACCTTTAACGTTGATTTGGTTTCAGAAGCACGAACCATGACGTCCAAATTCGCACTGCCATGGTCGGAGTTGGCTTACTCTTGGCCGTGACCGAAGCGTATCCCCAAGTGAGACCCATGTTGATCGAGGCGCTGCAAAATATTCCTTAATTTTTTGATTTTAACGATTTTTAACTTTTTCCAATTAAGCTAAAACAGTATTTTTAAAAATAGCAAGCAGAATAGCATAATATTAAATCGATTTTCTTGTTCTAATTTACGACTGTTAATAGAAGATTTATAAATTTGCACGGGTATCAGAAAGGCTAATTAGAAAGGCAACAAAATCACAAGTATGAGATTCATTTCACTTCATTTATTTGACAAAAAAAAACGAACAACACGTTTCGATGATACTGCCAAACAAAAGTAATTAGTCAGTTCGAAGAACGTAATACCATTCTTCGGCGTTAACACTTATGCAAACGTGTTTTTGGTTTTGCGGGGTCTTCGGGACGCGTTCAAAGTGTTCATTTAGTAGCTGATCTCGAAGTTTCGTTAGCTCGTCCATATCAGTTGCTTTGAGCACATCAAAAGACATCTCAAAGCCATCACGTTGCGCCTAAAACTGCTTTTATAATAACCACACACACATTCAAAATAATTACCTTGATAAAATTAAGAAGCAAGTCCTTATTAATGTTCAATGTTGACAGTGAAGCATTCATAATAGCCATAACTTTCAAAGAAGTACATTTCGCTTCTACAAATGCTTCAATCCAAAAAATTGGTGATGGATCAGCCGGCTCCATTATGGAAAATTCTTCCAAATTTTTAAATGCAGGAGCATTGCAGATAGCTCTGGCTGCATTTTGTGATGTAGTGAAGCCATCAATCGTCAAATATTTTATGGAACTAGTCAAAGAACTTAATAAAGGTTCGACAAATGTTGTTTTTTCCAAAACGCAGTCATAAAGTATTAAAAAACTTGGTGCTAATCGAAAATTATCGGCAAAAATACTGAACTTATGGTTTTGCGTAACACTATCCACTGTCAACGCAGTCGAGACGATGTAAAACATTGAGTCATCCGATCTTTCCGTTACATACCCCTTACGCTTATCATTAATAGCTTTGAATGACATTCCATTTTTATGTATAAAAAACATTGCATTCGACACTCGTCGAAGTTTCTGAATAGGCTGAAGCCCATAATAATTAGGGGCAGCAATTTGAAGGTCGTATGCTTCAGAGGGTGTAGCGAGTTCACGAAGACGTTTACGGAGACCATACGCCAGCTTTTCGAGGGGGTAGGGCATACTTTAATAACACTAAACTGCGTTGTTAATGGGGGCAATGACACTGATCAGAGTTAGCAATGAACTAGTAAATATTAATATACAGAGTATTAGATCGATTGCTGCGCAAATATGTTTGGAGCAAGAGAAACAAACCTGAGCACTTTTAGGTAGCTTTACTTTCCACTAATGTCTGAATGGTCACAACGACGAATCGGTGTGCGATCAATAATCGGGCATATGGTCAGTGCAATGGGTACTACTATGTTAAATAACTGCTTACGATTTTTACTAAGTTCATTATTTTGATGTTGTAAAAAGTTAAATTGCTTATTTTTGTCATTTTTTAACAATTGGGAAAACGTTTTAATCATAACAAATTTTATAAGTTTTTACATTATACGTTAACCGCTGATAGCAAATCTATAACTTCCACGAATATAAAAAACACTAAACAAAAAGAACAAAATGCCATGTGTCAACTTGTTTTTCACAAAATATCCAATCGAAATCCGTCTGAAAAGTTAACCCAGCTGTCGCCAGATGCACATGTGTCGCGTATCTTCACTGAAAACGTGTCCTCCGGCATGAAAAAGTGAAATGCACCTCCCGTCTTTACGGGACAAAGGTCACGAGATGGCGGCGGCTTCTAATAGCTGACGCAAGCAGGAACATACGCAAGCATTGATGATCCGTTTACTGACGCCGGTGGTTTGTCCCCGCTCAACCTCCTCCTATCGGCTTACTTCCGAACAGGAAGCACATCAATCAATCGATAGATAGGTGGATGGGTACTTGCAACAGCCGCAACCCCCGACCTTTAGGGCGGAGTTCAAGTTTTGAAACCGCTGCCAGGTTGTCTCGACTACGAGCCCTGCAGGCCCTCAGACAACCAACCTATAGAAAAATCACAACTGATTGCGATTGAAGTTTGTGTGTGCGTATGTCGGAGGCCTTAACCCGATGGCGATAGCATTTCGGGACCCTCTGGCTGTGATATCGTGTCGTTAGTGTGTTTAAGCTTGTCTTCCTTTGCTGTACTAACGCGAAATTATAAAATTCTTAATTAATTTCGTGCAAAAATCACTTTTTCTATATTAAATTTGCTATTTCAGAAGCCAAAAAATGTCTCAAAAGACAATTTTCCTGTCTCTGCTTCTCATTCTCGTCACATTAACAGTCATATCAGCTCTGTGTGCCAATACCGGTAACCACTGCACAGACACCGGATGCCGACTTAACGGAGGCCACTGTAACAGTGTCTGCGTATGTATTCAACGCCAAACAGCGGCCGAACTTCTGCTCAGTGGCCGATTCGATTCTCTATGATCCTGGAACGTGCTTCATTGTATGATATTACTTAAAAGTAGTTTTAATGGATAGTTATCACACGACGAATATGTAATAATGGTAGTTGACAATAGTTTTGTAACTTCCCACGGGTTTATTTTAAATGTTCAGAACGATTAATTGTACTTATGATGTGTTTCGGTGCAAAAGAAAAGAACAGAATGATAAAGTTAGTTATAAAATGTTGAACTTTCTTTGCAAATGGTGTTTTGTAAGTAAATTTTCTGCTTAACATAAGTTTGAAATTCAAAAACAATTTCAAAAATGCTATACGCAATAAAGAAAATTGGATTTGTTCCAACCGCATCACATATTCAGGAAGAAAAGACGGACTTCACGTCCCGAAAATGACTTTCCCACGTATTCGTCACTGTCTCTATTTCCCGAATAAACAGACGCAACGTAAAAAACTCCCGATGAAATTTGTAGCACATAAAAAGCGTTGCCGTCGGCAGTCAAAAGTGGTGGTTTCTCCGACTGTGGATGGGTGGATTGACATTTGTGGGAGTTTTGGTAAATCTGACATCTGAAATGCGAGATTGGACTTTGAACGTTTGAGTTTTACTGATTTTGTTTAAATTGTGAATGAAAGTATAATGATCAAAGTTTTTGGTTTTAAGTTTGTGTTTACTTTATTCCCGATAAAATATATTAATTTGTTTTAAAGTTGCCGAATAAATGTTTGTTATTCTTTTGTTTGCGCGACAAAAGTAGCAATCAATGCTTGTCCTGAGACAATCGTCGGCAAACTAGGCACGTTAATCCGATCCTCGAGGGTAGTGCCGGGTGGCCACAAGGGTTCCCTTTTAACCTAAAGGTGGCTGCCTCGTGAGGCGCGATAAGTGCGGGCTGTCGCCATCGGCACCCCACTCCATCGCAATGTTGTTGCTTTCGACAACATCGCCGTTGATGATCACTTAATGGCAGCCCTCACTTTTCGCGCCGATCAAAAGCCTACGCTAACTGCGGTTTGGCATCCATCGTCTACCACTCACCCAAATGTGCCATCCCAAACAACTTGTCGTCACAGGGATAAGCGTAAGCCTTTCACAGTCCCCAGATCTCCCAGAGCCCTGGCTCTAACGCCTTCATTCCATCGCCGATCACATCAATTGAAAAAAGCGTTGCAATTGTACTTTTCGCGCTCATCATTGTTTGCCCACGAGGCTTTTTACATTGCTCCTTTTCCCCAATACAAGCCACAATGGCTTCAGCGGCGCGTGGATGCTTGTGTTTTTGTACGAATGACATCCTTGAAAACCAAATCGTGCTTGACACGTCCGATTTGATGGTTTATTGGTCACGATGGTAGAATACGGATATGGGTTTTAAGGTGAATGGTAGCTGTTGAGAAGCAATGGCATTGTTCTTTGAGGTTTTGGGTTTGGATTGTTGCAAAAAATTGGTTTTGGTAAAAACTGTTTTTGATCAGAGATTATTGTATTTTAAAAAATCTTGTTACATCAGAATCCTGCCAAATTTATATAGACAAAAGAATCCAATAACACACAAATTTCAGCATTTAGGCATTATCAATGCGCCAATTTGCATTCATCAGCAATGCCTACCAACCGCATCCAAAAAAACACCCAAGGCTCCGCGTCCGTGCCCCAATCTAATCAATGTCCTTGCCCCATGTCCATGCCCATCCGGAAATAGGCCTTTGTCCACTTTCTCGATGGCACTTTCACATTTCCTGGAGGGTTTCGGTTCCTTCGTTCGTTTTTGCGTCGACATTAGCCACATTTCGTTCCGTTCTGCTCGGACCAAAGGAGGAACGCATCCTTTGCCTTTCATTGTCCTGAGGGCGTCGTGGGTGAACCCAAATTTGGTGACAACTTGACTTTTTCGAGCAGTTTCACAGTTAACTTTGACTTTATGAGTGTTTTTTTCGCGCCCCTCGAAAAAAACTGTACCAATTTTGATAATGTACATAATTTTCAATGACTTTATCACTCTATATTAACCTTTATGTAATCAAACATTGTTTAATCTCCCCTTTGATGAGCATTGTTTGTTCGCCGTGTTGCCGGGGAGGGTCAAGTATCTCGCGCAACCCGCAAGATTGATCCGATTCGAACCAAAACGCTGGCTGGTCCTGGCCATTGCCAGTCGGCGGGTTCGGGTCGATTTGGAGGTAATCATAACGATGTACCTGATGATGACTCTCGTCCTTTGCGTCGTTTGGGATTATAACGATCTTCACTCAGTTTGTGGTTGTTATTATGTATCGTTTTCACTTTTATCATGTCAAAAGGCATATGTTGCATCCAGTCGGATGGAAGGATCAAAAACTTTCCCCTGAAACGCAATGTAATATCAAATGGCAGTTCCGCGGGATTACCGGCCCTAATCTAATCCCCCGCCATCAAAATGTTACCACGTTTTACCTCATTTAACCTTGTCTCGTTCCATTTCGAATTGAAATTAGTCGGTGACGGCGCGACCCAGACCCACAGGGCCGATCTGATAGATCTGGGCGCGCGATATTGGCATTTCGTGGAGACGTGCGGGGGTCGACGTGTGTTCATTGCCACCTAATCGAATCAATGTTATGTCGTGTTGGGGGATTGAGTATTGACGGGATTTAGAGGGTTTGTTGTTTTTGAACTTGCTTGTTTTCTTATTTTTAAAGCTGTATTATGTGTTTAATTTAAAATATTAGTTTGTACACCAAACTTTAATCGATTAAAAATTTTGCCGAAAAGTGCTTCAATACCGTTCAAATACAAAATTCACTTTATTTTAAAACCATTTCACTCCTATGAACCCCCCACGTCCACCCAATGCAATTCCAATGCCCCGTCTGCAAGAAACTTCCTCATCAGTCCGACCTCTTCCCATTCCCGCAATGCTCGATCACCACACTTGGCCCAAACCGTCGTCATCCAGTGAGGCAATTTGTTCGAGTTCGAACTGGCTCGGCATTTTGACGTGTCCGTGTGGCCTGATTCATGGCCTGCCTGTGCGGTTGGTCTGATGGATCACGTACTGTTTTGCCTTCCTCCTTTTCCGTCCTCCTTAGCACAGTACGTGCTATTTTCATCGTGTTATTGCCCTTTTTGCAAGACCTCCCCGCCTGACTGATGGGTCTGCCAAGCCAAGACTTGAACTTACCAGTTTCGAACAAAAAGTGAACTAATGACGGTCTGGGAGGGCGTTTTTTCTGTTTCTGGCCCTGAGGGCATGCATTTTCAAAAGTTCCGTGATGGTGTGTTCCGTGGATTTGGTGATAGTGCCACTTTGAGACTGTACAGCAGTCGGACAGTGCCAAGAGTCGATGTTTTTCTTGGATGTCATCAAAATGACAGCCAATTTAGCGCGATTTGTCATTACTTTCCGCGATGGAAGCATGTTTTACGCCGTATTGATCGCGAATTATGGTCATCGGGACACTTTTTAGAGGCATGTCCATCGCCCGACGAACAAAGTGGTCCGAGTGGGGTCAGACGAAAGCAGCTCCGACGGCACCGACTTCAAATTCCACGATGCCACGAAACGGGTCACCACGAAGACGCGTGTTTTCGTCATCTGGACCGGCAAATGCCACCAATGCTTCGACCAGCCAGAATGCCCCGTCACAGCGAGTTCGCGCCGCTTCGAGCACGACTTCGGCCGAGCTGAAGGTGCAGACTTCCGCCCGAGGAAAGTCGCCGATTACGTATTCGTTGAGGAAGGGCGGCAAATCGCCTTCCAAGAGGGCAAATTTGACAATGGCACAGTTGAGAGGCGGCTCGCTTCTTTCAAAAATTGCATCTGAGGTTGGTTTGAACGTGGTTTTTGGCTATTTTGGGGGCAAAAAGTTTTAAAATTGACCGAATGTATGCACTTTGACATGAAAAATAGTTCCTATATTTCCTAAAGTTCAGAAATCTGATCATAAACGACCCCCATTGACCACTTCTCCCAAGTGCCTACCCCCGAAAACCCTAATCCCCGCAGGCCTTCCTGAACTTTTCCACTTCAACCCGTCATTTGCATACGTATTTCGATCCGTGCCGCCCACCCAAATCGCCTCTTGAACTTGTTTCGCGACAGGTGGTGCCGCGCAAAGCTGATCGTAACATCATAAAAGTGCGTGGGTGTGTTCCTGATCGGCACGCGAGCGACCCTCCATGTTGTTGTTGTCAGACACTGCGCAGTGTGTCAAACATATCGCCATCGGCAATATTGCGTCCGATCAGTTTCCCTTTTCGAAAAACTCGTATTTCGTCCATTTTGTTATTCTATCTGTTGATCTAGAAGTTCCAAAGCCACGGATAATCGTAATTTGTCGGTTTTATCACCATGCTCAATGATAAGGTAAGTTTCGATTAGCAATTAAATTAAGGGAAGCCAAGTCATTTTAACGATAGTTGAAATCGTAAAAAAGACACTTTATCGAAAAAGGGTTAAGTTAAATTGGTGAAACATCATTAGTCGGCGGCTTGGTCGCGCCTTTTACGAGCTAATTAGCCGATGCGTGTCTTCGTTCGTCGATCGGATAGGCTCTTATTGACTTTTTGGCGTTATCAGTTCTCTCTTTGCTTCTGACGTTAGTTTAGATCGTGTTCTTTGACATAGCCGCTGGCCACTGGTCAATGTTATCTTCGCAAGTTTCGAAAATTGATAAAACCATCTTTCAAACAAGATATTGACCAATTTTTGAACGCTAAGTGCCTCTATCAACACAGTATCGCCGAAAACCGATAATAACTCTGCCTATGGCAGTGTCACTATCTTCCTTTTCGCTTATTTTCGCTATCATAACAACCGCCGCATTTCAAAAAAAATCCGTTAGTCCGAGTTGATATCACTGAGTTGCACGCTTATTGACCACCTAGTTGGCTCACTTTTTAGTACTTATGTACCTTTTTACCCCGATTGCGTTTTTTTTTGTTTAGTTTTGGGTAAAGTTAAATGTCAAAGAAATCTCACGTCAAAACTGCCATTTGAAATGGATCGAGTAAACAGTTTGACTTTTTTCTGCCAATGAGGTTTGGGTTTGCCAAGTTTCCACAACTCCGGCAGTTCAAGATCGGATCACTGTCCCAAGATTTGCTTGGGCTGGGGTCGGGATTGTTGACTGATTGGGTGGATGCGATACGTGTTCTCAGAATATAGGGGATCGGATTTCTGTACTTTGCGCGCTGCCGGAATGTGAGCGGTTCATTGTCGGCAGGATTGATTTGGCTTTGACAAAAGACTCAATTTTGGTTTTATGTTTTAGTTTTTGAGTCTTTTAAACGGGTTATATAAAAGTACAACGTCTCATATTTTTGTTAAATAATTATTTCTAACCTTCTACTATTGATATTTTTAGTCAGTTTATGAAATTTACGCACTGTTTATCCGAAGACGGTGTCAATTACACGCTGTTTTCATCCCGCTCAAACAAAGCTTCCGTATGTTTGGTCAGAAACTGAGACGCTTCTTCCCGTTCTTGCTGCATTCAATCTATAAAGCGAGACTTCACACCGCGAACTACTATTTTTGCGCGCCAAAAATCCATAATAAGTCGAAACCCACTTCCGGAAACTCATTACGCTTCCGCGAATTCGCCCTTTCTTGAAAAAACTCTCAATGTAAAGTGAGCCATTTATCTATGCTTGATCGAGGCCGTGTCGAATCGCGCGCTTTGGCGGTTCTCACATCAGATTGCGCGTCAATTACCTCATCGGCGTTAAGTGCTGCACGGATATTACTTGCGAAATTAACTGGGGTGGATGCTAATTGGCGATTTGAGATTGTTGGTGGCTTTTCCTTGTTATTTTGGATTTCGTTTCCGAAACAGACATTGTTGTGAAATAGTTTTTTGTTCTTTTTATAAGTTCGATTTTGCCAATTTTTATCCTTTGAACGTATTCCAAAACTTGCGTAACCAAAATCAAAACCGGAACCAATCCCATGTATTGTATCAAACCAGGTGTTTATTTGCTCGTCCTTCTCGAAAAGCTCTTCCCAAATTCAAACTTCAAAAGAAAAGGCTTAGGCCACCAAAGAGGAACTCGTTTTTATAGCCTTTGAAGTCGTCCTTTTCACTACCGCCGACGATCCGACGTTCCAAACAGCTGCGCATATTAGCTACCGATCGCGTTCAGCTGTTTTTTTTTGCAATAACAGCCACCCCTAATCCGAGCCGAAATCAAAACCCAAAGTTCGGCTTATCCCTTTTTGACCAAACATATTCAATACAAATGATGTCATATTGACTTTCTGAATTCATAATGCATTATCCTCAAGCAAATTTGATCAATGAAGCAATATGTGCTCATGGATGTATTTCCGCCCCTCCGAAAAAACACATGAGTCAATTTGTGTCCGGATTTTAATTGCGCTCGCCCCCGCGATGACGCCGGCCGGCATCGACGGCTTTCGTCACTGCGAGATCCGAAGCGACCTTTTCCTTGATCCTGGCGGTTGCGAATGATGGATAGGGTGGATTTAGTGGTCAGTTTACATGAGATTTCTTGTCCAAAGTAACAACTTGGTTAAACTTTTGCCAAAATCGTGAGAAAAGTGGCCCACTGTTTTCAAATTTTTGATTTTTTTCTCAAAACAGTTTTCTAAAGTCACGCAAATCCACCCATCAGTAAAACGCCCCGCGGATATACCGTCCAACCCGCTAAAAGCCCTCTTCGCCGCAATGATACGACCTTGTGAAGCACCGTTAAACCACTTTTTCACCCTTTTCACGGCCGTTTTTTACCCGCATTCAAATGTTTTAGCTGTTAGCGAACCCGCTAAAACATACGTGAAACGTCGCCTTTTCACTTTTTCTTTGTTGCCAATGGCGTCTAGAAGTCGCATTGCGATGGCTCTGACAATGGGACGAGGCGCAGCCAAACGGACCTCTGACTTGACTCCGCGTTTTTACTTTCCAGTGTTGAAGATTGCTTGAAACCGCTCCTCCGACTTCTGGCGCGCCCTTGATTCTGTTTGGCTTTGGCTTTAGCTCTTTGATGCATCATGCCGAAACGCCCACGCATTTGGCCATCAATATGGGCCATAGAAAGTGAAAATGAAAGTGAAACTTGCGGGTTTTATCGTTTTTACTTTTACTTTTTTGATTTTTGATGCTCGCTTTTGCCTTCAGCCTTCAAGGGTAGAACGGCGCACACGAATCATTACAATTTGTTCGTTTTCGATACAATTTGCAAGAGAAAAAGCGACACAATAACCCTAAAATCGTGGATCCCCAGATGTTAATCCAAAATCCCGTTTGCCTGAGGCCATAGATCCGATCCATTCCATTCAATTGCTGTGCCAATGTGTCTGTGGATCAAAGCGAGTTGGAGTTGGACACGATCCATCAATCAGCGCCTTTATTTTGCTTTTTTCTGTTTTAAACAACTTTTGTCGAGACGTTTGAACTTACACTGATTGATGGCACTTTTTATTTGGTTTCGTGTTTGTCTGTTTTAAACGCGATTAAATCGGGTTGAAGTGATTTTGCATAACTTTTTTTGGTTTTACGTACTTGAAAATTTCAAACAACTGTTCCGTGTTTTTTTAAAACATTTCTAAAAATAAGTTCAGTTTTCGGCCCCCATCGCGAATCCCCGCGATCCGTCGTCGATGGAGCGTCGTCTCAATCGACGGCGATTCGCGACGCCGGCCGAGCAAGCTGCCATTCTCGTCGAGCAGGCCGTTCGGAACAATCGAAATGTAAGCACAGTTTTCCAAACTCAGGTGATACAAACTAAAAATTTAAAAGTTCTTCGAAATGTCCCTTCAATATTCTGTATACATCATTAGACCGTGTGATCACATCTTTTTTCACTAAACTTTTATGATTTTCCCATCGCACGGCCCTTCTGAGGTTTTGTTGATCGGTCGCAGATGCCGGCCATTTACGAGTTTCCTGTTTTTTGTCTGTCATCATCATTACAATCGTCTTCATGATGACACTATTGTTAGTTTAATTGGCCATTATGGCCGTTTTTATTGTCGGTTTGTCGTTATGGTTCCGCGTTCTTCTTCTTTTGGACGGATTTTGTTATCAATTTGATAGTTTTATCAGTTTTTAAGCATAAAAGCTTTCAATTTCGAACAATGCCCTTATCCATATGCATTCCATTTGTGTTTGACCATCACTCCAACAATGAATGGCATGCCAATTTGTTTTAAAGCTGTCGGTTCTCGACGTTCTCGATCCTCCCAAGAGGCCGGGACTGAGGGCCGCTTTCATTGTTTTTGCGGTCTGCATTTTTGAGTTAGCACTTGAAAAATGAAAATGGCGGAAACGCCTTCGGCAAATACATAGTGAGTCATACTTAGGGAGGGCCGGGAGCAAGCTTGACCGCTATTTGCATTGCCATTGTTTCGGCTTTTACATAGCATTTTGGCATTTTGTTTGTTTGCCCTCGGGCAGGGATGGCGGATTTGTTGTACCTGGAGGAATATAGCGGGGATGAAGATGATTCGGATTGTGATTTTGATAAGAAATGTGGATTCTGGGAGCCGAGGGAGTTTCGTGTGAGTCGGTTTTTGGGGGTTTTTAAATGATTCAGAGGACAGTTTAGATATTTTTGACTGTTGTTTTTACTATTAGGACAACTTTTTGATACTTTTTTTTCAATATTTGATCAGTTGCACGGTAGAAACTACGTAATAGGAGCCGCCAAACACCAAAACTCGCACTTATAAATGGTCCCTATTGTTCTAGACCGCCTAGAATCAACATAAGATCGCGCGAACAATCAAGCCCTGAGGCTCTCGTACTGTACGAATCTTCAAGAATTACCTTTCCATCAGTCCATCATTGACTGACTTACTGGAAGCAACATTGAGTAATAGTAAAAACCGCAAAGGGAGACATTAAAAGCGACACCGCGACACCAGGTGGTTGTTCTTTCGGCTTACCTGTCCCTTCGCGGTTGTCGTCTTCTTCGCCTTCTCGTTTTCCTGGGGCAGGTGTGGACGTTCGCCTTCACCTCCACCTCCGCGACCGCTCACGGCTAAAGGTGTACATCCAGTTGCAGCTGCTGCCCTGCGGCTGGTTCCCCGTCCATCCTACTTACTGCCTTTGGCGACAATAGCCTTTTTTTCTGCGCGCATCGTGTGTCCGTCAGCCTAGTTGCCGGCTGGCTGCCAGCGGCGGCTCCAAATAGTGGTGTCACCAACCAGCCGTACTGTCGTTCGTCGTGTTTTTGCTATCGGCGTCGCCAGAACGCGAACTGAACGGCTTCTCGCCAACCCCTGACAACGACGAAAAGGTAGAAAGTGTCTTCCCGTCCAACCGCAGCCCCTCAATCGATACCGTGTCACCAGAAACCACAACGACGACCCTCGGAATACCCTGCTTGACTGCACATTGCGCGCGCAGGTAACCACCGTCGTGCTTTTGCTATCTGCCCGCCTCTGGCTGATCACAACCACGGCCATCATCGACAACTAAGGCAAGCTCCGCCTACTTTGGGAAGAGCTCTGGCTTGGTGCATCTCGACCCTCCCCTACGAAGTCTGTTTGTTGCATTCTTCCGGAGCCGAAGAAAAACCCCAATCAATTCGAATCCGTATTTTGTTCAACAACAACACCCCCTAATTACGAACGACATTTATCAACTTATTATTAAACCTTTTTCTGGTCGCCGCCGATTCGATTTCAACGCCAACGTCGTCGCGGTTTTCGCCTTTGTTTGTGTTCCGATTGAATCAATCATTGTTCACACTTCTCAGGCATCAGCCAGCCTACGTGCTTCTAATTCTTTGAAGAAAGACAGCCTTTTTGTTTTGGGCAATATCACTTTCACTCCTTTTTTGATTTCGACCTTTGGTTGATCTTATTTCGTGTTTCTGGTACCCCTCTACCCGTATCGGCATGCCCTATTGAGCCAAAATGGCACGAATGGCAAGTTTTTTATACATTCTTTCTGGGTTTTCCGATCAATGTTCGCGTCACTAGCCGGATTTTTTTTATTTATTTTCTCCATGCGCTTATCCCTTTTGATTTTTATCGGGTCATCTTTGATGTGTTTTTCCAATCCATCCATCGTTAGCTTCGGAATTCGCACTTTTTTTCTGTTTCCGTCGCAATACCCTGCAATTAGTTAGTTTTTTCTATACTCAAACTCGTTGCAAATAATTTCAATGTTTGAAACGAGGTGGGTAAAGATAAGGATTGCGCCCTTAAATCCGCTTTACTCCTTGGAATCGGCTTTTTTATGTTTGGTTTCGGCTGAAACTTCACACAACCCTGCCTGGCCCCGGTTAGACCGACTTGACTGATGATGATGGTGTTCGATCCGACTGGCCCTGAGGGCAGCCTAAGGCGATCATCCGGATGCGTTTTTATCTGAACTTTATTTTTTTGTTCCCTGTTCGGTTTGACTTTGCATTGGGTCGATTCGAGTTCGATCAATGGTGACTTCGGAGAAGTTCGTTCACATTCAGTTTTTTTAAATTTGTTAAAGGAATGCAATAAAAAGCCGCCAATGATGGGAGCGCCCTTCGAATGGATGGATCTCAGTTCAGTTCAAGGTTAATGTTAATGCAAAATTGGATCTCTTTTTGGAGACTTATTTCCCACCATTGCGGCGGTAGTTTAGTTTAGATTCGAAATGCGAATAGAAAGTATCGTTGACTTGGATTGGATGACATCGACCCCCATTGGAATGATGACGGACAAGTTTTGGGCTGGGATGGAATGGCTGTCCTTAATGGTTTACAGTTTACATTTACGCACGTTAGGAAAGTGTTTTGTGTTTTTCTATCTTCCCTCGAGGTGGCTGGGGCCTCATTTTCGTAAACGAGCTCTTTCATAGTTGAGGCAACGATCGCAGGGTCTGGGCCTCTTTACGTCAGCCGTATCGTCGTCCATTTCCTTTTTGCGTCGTAGTATCGCTAGGGGGTCCCTTGCAGTTAGTCTGCTTCCACTGTCGAGGCACCACATCGATGATGACGACGCTGACGACTGAATGATGACAAAAAAGGCAAACGTAAACCTAGTTTAGACTAGCAATACAGCCCGTCCGCCGTCTGAGAAGCTGCCGCTTCATACAGTAGTGCTGCGCTAGTGTGACTAATGTGATCGGCAGCGGTCGGCGAGCCCTTTTTGGAAGCTCGCCAACTCCGTCGGTTCTCAATTCAATCAAAAAGTTGCTCCTGCATGGTCACTTTACATTTTTAGTATCTTTCCTTTTTGAAATAAGTCAGCGGCACCGGTTTCGAGGGAGGGATTTATCGGATCGCCGCCGCCGCCAAAAAGGAGAGGATAACTGCCACTGACATTGACGCCTTTTGTTGAGCCAGCTCACTTCACCCTGCTCGTCACTTTTACACACAAAGAAATGGAAGGGATACTGTTTGCCAACCGATAGCTTGGCCCACTGGCCTGCCGATAGCTGCACCCTTATTTGGGTATCGTCTTATCATCAATAAGCAAACGCACCTTTTCTTTTTATGGTCTTTTGGTTGTATTGACAACCATCACTGGTCTTGAGAAAAAAGCGGTATGAAAGGCTAGCACGACGTTTGCATTACAATAGGGGTGCTTTTTGAGAATTTTTAGTCAAGTTGGAGCGTTTGAGATGTTGAAACTGTTGAGAAATGTACTATCTTAAAAGGTTAGAACCCCATTTTTGCCGGATTTACTGTGTAACGTAAAAAAATCTACTTTTTGCCCCGGTCAGACCAAAGAGAACATGTTAGTACACGCATATTTGCCGTCCCTTGTCGCCCATTAATTGACATAACTCAAAAAATTAATGGCGGTGTTGATCGCCGATTGCTGATAGTAGCCAGTGGCAGTTGTAGAGTAGAGTGCGAACAGAGGCATGAGATAATCGAATCACACGCGCTCCCGAGGAGCGACGACATTGTTTCGGAGCGGAGGGACATTGTCCGACACGTCTCGGGGGAAATTGAAATTGAGTTGAGGACCGGATCGAAATAACGACGGAGCAATCATGAAGTGAAGCAAAATTCTTTGATTTTGGTTTTGCTGGGTGGAGTTAATCAGGTTTTAGGGGTTTTGGTTTACGAAATGAAAAATTTGAGTAACAAAATTACAGTAACCTTGATCATTTAACTTATCTGAAATTATCTACTTTTACAGTTTTAAGTGTCAAAAAAACGCAAAATGGGGACAAATAAACAAAATTTTTAAAGAAAAAAGTTTAAATTTACCCGTTTCAGGCCAAATTGGAACGCGTCCTCGGCTGTACAGCCTGCCCATCGTCCATTGCGATCGATCAGAACGGCGGCCCCATAGCTTATGCCGCCGGCAGCACCGTAGTCCTGCAATATGGTCAGCATCAGGCGCATCTCGTCAACAATTCAAAGAACAACATCACGTGTATCGACATTGCCCCCAATGGCAAGTATCTCGCGACGGGTGAATTTGGCAATAGGCCCATGGTCCGTGTCTGGGAGCTCAGCAGTGCCGGCAACCACACCGGTGTCCAAGTCGCTGAGCTGGCCGAGCACAATCTCGGCATTCTCGTCGTCAAATTCACGGCCGACTCGAATCAGCTGTTCTCCGTCGGGTCCCAGCACGATAAGAATGTTGTTCTCTGGGACTGGCGGCGCCAAGTCAAGGCATCCAGCGGGAAGATCACGAACCAGGTGAATGCGGCTTCATTGAGCGTCGATGGAAGTTTCTTCGTTACGGTCGGTGTGCGGCATGTCAAATTCTGGACGGCCGACAGCAAGGATAAGGTTTTGCCGGGAAAGTCGGCGATTCTGAATTCTCAGCGGAACAACACTTTTCTCGATGTTTGCTGTGCTTCTGGAAATCGCACTTTTGTCCTGAACAACTTGAAGCGACTGATCGAGTTCAGAAACAAGCAGATTCACGACATCTACGAACTCGATGGCGGCATTCCAAAAGCCCTCTGCATGGGCCCGCCCAATCAGCTTTTCGTCGGCTTCACCAATGGCATCATTCGCGTCATCGACATTGAAACATGGATGGCAAGGGTACTACCAGGTCGGCCCCATCATCTACGGCATGATATTGCTGCCGCTGGCGACTTGCCAGGTTTCTTCAACGAAGTCAAGGATGCATCGACCCATGGAGCGACTTTTCCGGATGTCAGAGCGCTGTTATTCCATGAAGCGACGAACAAGCTGACTGCCTTCTACACGGATCGAAGTTTCTACCAATGGCATCTTCTCGATTATGAGAATCTCCAGGAAACAATGTCCCTGAGCAATCGCTTCCACGTTGGCGCCATTCTCGACATGGAGATTGTGTCGAAACCGACTGATTGGCTGCCCGCTGGGACGTTCATCACTTCTGGGGTCGATTACACGATCCGATTCTGGAGCATGGATAAGGATGGTCATCTCGGTATTCTCAATTCGAATGTCCTGTCGCCTGAATTGAAAAAGGTCCTCTACTTGGCCGAGGACGACAAGCTGCTCCATGACCCTGCAGATAGCCATTCTGGGATGATCTTCAGTGATCCCCTCGATTCGACGACTGGCGCCAAGTGCCTGAGGCTATCCCCTGATGGCAAACATCTCGCTGCTGGATTCCGTGATGGAAATCTGATCGTCTTCGACGTCACGACGCCCGATTTCAACCCGCTGGTCAATATCGATGCTCATGAAGGCGAAACAATGTGCGTCGAGTACGCCGATCCCGGCACTTCCGATGGCCGTGTTTTCCTGGCTTCCGGTGGTCGTGACCGATTGATCCATGTCTTCGATGCCGAGAATGAATACACCCATCTGTCCACCCTCGATGACCACTCCAGCTCTGTCGTATCGGTCCGCTTCATCCCGGAGCAAGGTGGCTACAAAATGTTTACCTGTGCCACGGATAGGTTGATCGTCATCAGAAGGCTGAGCTACGAAGGCAATGATGTCTCCGTCGAGCGGTTGAACCAGATCTCAATTAACTCCGGCCCGAACTATCTCGTCATTGCTCCCGATGGCAGTTCTCTGATGCTCGCGTGCCAAGACCGCCAACTCCGAACGTATTCCATCACCGGAAAGTCGATGAAAGCCATCAAAGGCACTCTCTGCGAGGAAGGCATGCTGACCAAGTTGGCTCTAGACCCTTCTGGCACCTATGCCGCGACCATCTGCAGCGACAGATACGTGTACATCATCGATGTGGCCACAGGCGAATGTGCGGCAGTGCTAAATGGGCAGACTGATTGCGTGACTTCGATTGCTTTCACACCGGATTGCAGGTATGCTATTTTTAAAACTTTACATTATAAACTTAAATTGAAACTGACCAAAAGTCAAAATCTGTACAAAATTCGCTCATCAAAAGCATTTCTGACATTTGAATCAAACTTTTCCACCTGTCAAATCGCAAATTGACATTTCGCTTGCCTCAGGCTCCAAAGTTTTGAAAGAAATTAGTATTAGTCAAACTTTGTAAAGTTTGTCCGCTGAGTCATCGCACTTTTTGTTTTCCTTGACTCATATTTCACAAATTTGTCATGCCTTTGCTGAAATCGGCAAAGTCAGAGCCCGATAATAGCCAAGTGCCATCTGGCGATGCCAAAAAGAATGGTCTTAAAAAGTAATTTGCATAATTTTTATACTTTCAACTTTATTTTCATCAAATCAAAACATTCAGGCGATTGGTGGTCGTATCCCACAGTGGCTGTGTCTTCGTCTGGCGTCTGTCTGCCATGTTGACGAAACGCATGACGGCCAAGATGGGCGGAGCTTCGTTGTCGGCATCTTCGCACACGGGCGAGCATCGGTACGTTATTTTTTGAAATTTTATGCGATTTTACATGTGTTTCAATTTCTATTGCTTTGGATTGATTTGCGATTAAGCCACCCACTCGTGTGCCCCACTTTTTTACATCTGCGCTTCAAGTGTTCCGGATTTTCACATGTTTTATGTTTGCATTCCCGTTCCTAGCTTTTTTACCTGAATTGTCGAGCTTTTTGTCTTTGATTAGGGGACACTTAGGTTCTACCACTTGTCACGCTTTTGTCAACAGTAGCTTTGTTCTTTCTTTGAAGTTTGTCATTAACTTTGGATGGGGGACTGTCTTGTTGTTTTGTGCAATGTTTTCAACAATGATGTAACAAAGTTCCGCTTTTTCGGATAACTTTCAATATCCCAGTGATCCCTAACATCGCCGGTGACTGTTTTACAACCCTCCGCGTCGACGGCAACCCTGCCTTTTCGAGCTTTGACGTTCGACGCCACTGTTTTCTGACTCCCGCGCAGGCACACTTCCGTCTTCTCAGAAGGCGAGAATAGATATGTAGATACGCATCGACCTCGTCTCACGCTACGCTTTTAAATTAAAGCCGAAAATCGTTTTTATTGCCAGTGGCAATGGTGTGGCTCCGCCCACTTTTGTGCGACGCGTGGGTCTTTGTTTCACGCGTGAATTACCGATTCGCACCTATCGCTGGCTGTACTTTTGGAGGAGGGAGATTGTCTTTCTGTAAAGTTTGAAATCAGAGCAGTATCTAAGCCAAGTTTGTCGCACTTTTACGATTCACGGTTGACTGCTTTTATCCGGTTTTAAGTTTACAACAGTTGAACTTTATCGCTTTTTTTTCGATTGATTTACTTTCTGACTGAACTTGAAATCAGTTTGATCCACGCTAACTTATACAAACTTTGACATAAGTTTATGTTATATCAAACCCTAACCCTTTCCTTGAAATTCCGACCAAAACACAGCTCGTCGGCCCCGGCTTTGAGCCCCTTCCCCAACTTCTGGCTTATGTTATACTCACCTCAAACCAGGGAAGTGCAGAAGTTTGTTTTTCCGATCAAAAGGAGCAAAAAGAAAGCGTCTAAGCGGCGAGAAAAGCCCGCTTCGCGATCCGGGAAGGCGCGAAGCGAAGTGAGAGGCTGGTCGGGTGCTGCTATCGGCCGTGGTCATCAGCCTCCGGAAGCCCCGCAAGAGTCGCCTTTGTCCCACATTTTTTTCATCTGTGGAGCAGCAGCCACCTGCACAGAATGTGAAATTGTGTTTGATTTTTGTTGGTTGCGCGGAAATTTGGGAGTTTTGGTGAGATTGGATCTGTTTAAAGTTGCTTCCAATTGAATTTTTGCTAAAATTCTGACGTTTTTTTGTTTTTGATTTTGCGTTTTTTGATGTTTTATCGTGGTAAGGTGACATATATCCTAGTATTTTTGGTTGAATAAGTGAAAAAGGTTCAAAAAAGTCTATTTTTTCTTACGGTATCTCAATTCCGGCCCCCAAAACCCACGTAAAACCGTAAAACATCAAAAAGCCCATTTTAAAACCCGATTCACACGACAAATCTCCCCCTTTAAGATTCACGTTAGTCGAAAAACGAGGGCCCATTTCACTTTTTCGTCCTCGCACCGGTACCACGTGATCGTAATTCGTCGTCCTGTCCCTCAAAAAGGGAGTCTCATTTCAAAACTGCCACCCCCTCCAGGGCTACCCCCTACCGTGCTGGTTCCACCACCGTCATCGCTGCCGTCTTTCGACTTACCGGCGCCAAACACTGGTCACTTACATTACCAAACACGGCTCATCTCATTTCAATTTCTGATGCTTTCCTTTCCGTTTTCTTGCCTTGCTTGCAACTGTACATGTACAGTGCCTCTGTCCAAGCAAGGTTGCCTAGCAGCCCAGGCGCCGGCTGATTCACAGACAAAACTTGGACATTGGAACCGGTTCCACATTTATCAGTCATCGGCCATTTTGGTCATTTTTCATCGAGTCTTCAAAATTCAGAGATTCAGATCGAATCGCCGCTGGGGAGATTAGACCATTTGTTTCCTGAAGGCAGCTTGCTGTTGTCTGGGCTGGCTGTCATTTGCAGAATTCGGATACATGGCTTTTTACACAGCTGATTGAATGTCAATCATGATGTCAGATCGGAAAAAACACAATGAATTACGGGGGAGATGTAAAGCCCTCCGAAAGTGAGGGAACTGTCATTAGCCTCCGGCGATCGGGGGCGCAATAATGTGTCCAAAATGTGATTAGATCGGCGGAGTCTGCGCGCAGGTCGGTGTTGTTCGAACTTTTGAACTGGATTGATCATGATTTCTTTCATTGTGACTATTGTTTTACTAAATTTGCTTGTAAATTCAAGTTCATATCGTATTTATCGAGCATGTGAACGCACTCATTTTTTGTTATGCCCAAAAATTAGCCTTCAAACTACCATTTGTATGCCCATCTGTTCCATCTATGCGCTCCCTCCCGCCATTTCGAACCCCCTTCCGCTGAATATTGCTTCTATTCAATCGAAAAAATTGCGATAGCAATCTCCAGGCAGACATTCACCATCAAAATCGAGTCAATAAACGCGTCCTCGCCTGCCTTTTTCGTGTGTTTATGCCCCGGTGCTCTACTCTACCATAACGGTTGCCACTAATCACGCTTGCTTCCACTTCCGATTGCTTCAAACGACTTTTTATGGGTTTCTCGCGCACTTATCACTTGATTTCTTCGGCCTATTTTGTTTATGTCTATTTGTGGCGGCTGGCATTTCATCTATTTGGATGACATGCGATGGTCGTTATCAGTGTTGCGATGCCTCCGTTTTGTTTGCGTTTTCGACCACCACCACCAATATCGTTGAATTCCATCTTTTTAACCTCATTTTCAAAGAAAGAAGGAAACCAAGCTTGTTTAATCTATGTTATGTTGTTTTACAGGTCAACGACCCCAGACAGCCTCATCGAAAGCGGGAGCGACTCAGCGAGTCTCGTCAAGGACGCGCGTCCGGGCCTCGTTCACGCATCCGGTAGCGAATTCGGATCGTTGACATCGTGCCAGATCGGGCACGACGACGATCTCGACAGTGGTGTTGGCGGCCCCCGTCAACCGCTGACCTCGACTTCCGACGAAACTGATCCGAGGAACACGGGCTTCTTTTTGGATTCAAGTTTCCACGGCGAGAATCTTGACGAAAGTGTTGGGTGAGTTTGGATTTTTGACTTTTTGGCCTTTTTGAAGTCCTTTACCAAGATTGATGATCCCTTTCGGCACTTTTAAACGATGCCATCCATCGTTGGGAGCTCTTTTTCGTCTTTCTTCTCCGCGATTTGTTACGACCGTTGCGGCCATCAATCCTTTTCACTGGAATTTCGGGCCTCAATCGCCCTCCTTTGAGAAAAGCGCTTTCTGCAAAACTCAAACGTTAAAAATCATTCATTGCGCAATGGTCATAATTGATTCCGTTTCGTCGTGTTTTTTGGAAACGGATGCCTGGCGGACGCCACTGACCATCCTGTATTACTCGAATGACCGCCTTTTTCGTGATCCAACCAGCCTCAGGACGACGGAATCCTTTCTGGACGTTGTTCGTTGTTCGTAACTTCGTGGGCATACATTTCTGACGCCCGCGACTACGACCATTTTGACGAACATGTCAGTTTCGAACAACATTAGCCAGTGTTCAAGGTCCTGCGCAGGCGGATGTGCAATAATTTTGTTTTCTTCTGTTTTTAAGGATAGAATAGGATGCCTTTAGGATTGTGTAAAAGTTCTTTCCGCTACTTTGCTACTCTACTCTACTTAAAAAAACGGAGCCATCGTTAGGGAATCCCATTTCGTCCACGATAAAGGCTATTTGACCACCAGGAGCGGTCAGTCACTCCCGGCGTTTGGGCCCTTTTATCGTTCCAAAACAGCTTGAAAGAAGTCAGTCAGAAAAAAGAGGATAAAACAAAACGGAGGGCTCCGTCGCGTTTTCGGGTCGACGCCGGCCGTTTTTCAAGTGCGCAACAACGGCTACCTCACCATCGCCTGCGGGCTGGCTACCTCTAGCCCCCTGCCTGAGGCTCGATTCAATCGATGAATTGCGAGTCCCCCGAATCCAGCTCCCTCATTCATTCCAGCCACAATCTATCTACTTTTTTGGGGTCAGTCGGATCACCTTATAATACAAATTCTTTGGACCAAATCGACAAATCTCATATTTGCCGAACTCCTACAACATTGCCCCTTTGACACTTTCGGACCAAATTTGTCTAAAACCGTCGAATTCGGCGCTATAAAATTTTTCGCGGCCCGTCTTTGTGCCGTTTCAGCCCAAACGTGCCAAACCGCATTTTCGCACTTTTTTTTGCCAGCCACGGTACGATCTCGGCATCACGTCCACTGGACCCAAAATTTCGAGCTACACACTTTTGTCTCTGCGCCCGAAGCTCTAAAGTGCCGTTGAAGGTGTGAAAATCGAGTGCCAACATTTACGTTCCATTCTGGCATTTATTTCTACCCTTCAAAATGCCACAAAAAATTCGAAAAAAAGCAGGCATGATTAGTTCACGGTTCTATAGATCCTAAGAGAAAATCGTGATGATTCATTGGCATTTGAGTGAATTACGGCAAAACTAAGTTTCGTAAAATGACGCCCCGGGGCGACCCCCAGCCAGCCGATTTTCGCTCGTGTGTGAGAGAGCGCAGGATGGGAGAGGGCGCAGACAGTGCGACAGCAAGTGAACCCAGCGGCCGGCTGCGGTGTCCGACGAGGGAGCGTGCGTGGAGAGGAGGCAGCCAGACAGGTCGCAGCGTGGCCAGGCAGTGCAGCGTCGATCGCGACCGAGGAGGCCCAAATCGAAATTTTGATAGTGCGTAACGCTTCACAGGTCATTCGCACAGGCGTGACCCGCATGGCGGAAAGATACAAATCAGTTCAAATTACAAATCCTAAGGGGTACCCCTTGGGCTTTTTGTAGGGTCCACGAAAAGTGTCGCGCGTGGGTCCAAATCAAGGGGAAAAGTGGACCACGGCCCCTAGACATGGTGTCATGAACATGAAAGGTTGCGTGTGGCAAAACAGCCTATAACGGCACAGAGTAGTCCACAACGGCATAAAACGACCGGTGGCAACAAGTTTTACAAATATTAAGCGATGACGCGAGAGCGGTTCATAAAAAGTCGCGCAGAGGTTCAACTTTAAGGAAAAAGCAAACCATCGCTTCTAGGCAAAGCGTCGCAGGTGTGAAAGATTGCACGTTGGAAAGTGCCAGCGGCTCAAAACGGCCTGTGACGGCACAAGGTAGTACAATACGATCTTCGGCAACATTTTCGATCCGTGAGCATGTGATTTGTGGCGTTTTTTTCGTGATGGCATATGGCATCGTATAAAATGTCGTGCGTGAATTCAATTCCAATCGAAAAGTAAATTGTCGCCTGAGGCATGACGGACTCTTTGAAGTTGTTGCATCGTCCATAACGACATGCTGCAACAATTTACCTTTGTGTCGGGCATTGCGCAACAACATTTTACAGTGACAAACAACCTGTGATGTCACAAGAGAATCCGCAACTGCGCAAATTATTCCTTGGTTGCAAAAGATGATGCGTGATCACGCGAGGGATTCACATCAACTTTAGCTTCTTCAACTTTCCGTGTGATATAGGAGCATGTCCAATTAAGATGTCGTTTTGTAACGGTACTCAAATGTATCGTTTCAGTTATACTAAAGTGTTCCGTGTCTGTACCACGGCGTCTTGCAACCAACGAAAACGGGGCATCTCAGAACTAAAGCATTTGGCTGTACCGAAGCGTTTTGTGACCTTACCAAAGCACGGTTTATAAAATACGACTCTGCCAAAATCAATGCCCTGACTTTAGAGAAGCATACTGCGGATTCAGAAGGTCCTGTGATCTTCATAGTGCGTCCCGTGGCTTCAAACATGCGCTCTTTGACTTTACAAGATTCTGTAGAAAACAAAATGCACACGTCGTATCAAAATAGCATCCCGTGTCCCCCAACTTGCGTATCGCAGCTCAAAAAAGAAGTTCCGCGGTGTTAAACAGATTTGAGACTTGAATTTTCGACTGCACCCAGAATTAAAGAAGAAAAACTGGGGCCGCCCACGGCGGCCCTGACTCTTTTTTCTCAACACTTTTTCCTAATTTAACTCACTTTTCCTCAGTAACTTTTTATTCTTTTGTGACTTATTACGCTGGGAAACTTATATGCAGGAGTCGCGCGAGCGCCAGAGCCCAAAAGTTGCCGGCCGAAGGCCGGCAACTTTTGGGCGTAGGCGCGAAGCGCCCCCAGCGGAGCTGCCAGCCCGTAGGGCTGGTCAACGAAAGCCCCCATCACCGCTTGGGACCGTCGGATTGTTACTGAGCCTCTCCACCTGCGCACCCTCTCCGACGAGAGGCTTCTTTTTTTGACGCCAATCCACTTTTTATGAACGTGCTTTGATTTGAGGCCCGTGTAGCCAGCCAAACCACCCAAAAATGGTTTGCTTCTGTTACGGCCATTGTATTGTGTATCAAAGTATCGCTCGCACTCCCCAAAAAAGGTCATCATTGAAACAGCGAGGGTATTGTTGGATGCACTCTACGAATGTTGATACGCAAAGCCGGTGATCAGGGTCAGCCGGTTGGCTACAGTCTCATTTACAATTTGCAAAATTTGCGCGGAAACCCTGTTCTTTGACGTTTTGAATCCATTTTAATGGCGAAATTCTTTATCTTATCAGTGAAATGTCATTTTTCTCACGCTTTTCCATGCTTCCGGCAATTGTCAATCGCGCCCTTCCGACTGTCGTCAACCAACAAACACGACGATTGCGCTCGGGCCCTCAACGACGAGGCGTGACTCAGCCTCAGATGGCAGCAGCCACGGTGGAAGTCGTTTTTTGTGCTCGCTTGCTTGATTCGAAAAGTCATTCGACTTCTTTACTTCGCGCCCATTAGTGTTTGGGGTTTGGCTTGCTCGTTTTCGGTTTTTCGGCGATGATTGATTTATTATGGACGAATATGTTAGCCATAATGCCGTTTACTGACAGCCCGGGGAACCGGGGCCTACTGTCATTAGCAATTGTTGCTTTTTGGGGCTGGTCTGAATCTGTGAAGCGGCTCGGCGACGACGACCAACTTGACGCGTTATTGCCAGTCAAGCGAAGCCTTACATTGGCTTGGCTATGTCATTTCGAAAGCACCTTCATTCCCAGGCTGCTTCAGCGATGGCGATGGATGGCAAACATCACTGCGCGAACACCTTTTTTCGTCTTTCGACGCCGGGTTGTCTGGCCTCTGGGGCGCTCTTCAAAATATTTGCATAAATGCACTCAACATCCCGCCGATTCACGGCGCCGACCTGCCTGCGCAACCTTCTTGGGGCTGCCCAGCCGCTCAAAGACACGAACGAAATTTCACCGCGGGGCCGAGATCGCCCCTGCTGAGGCTGACCTCGCGTGAAAACCGTCATTTTCATTACTCAGAAAATGGAAATAGTCAAACCGCATCTACCTATTCGATTGATTGGTGTTTATTGTTATTGTTTTGCACTTGGGGGCATTCTGTCGATTGACTGGAATCAGCCATCGCGGCGAAAATGCAAACGTCATTCTTGTTTCGTATCCCCATATTTGGTCGATCACCTCCCGACCGGCCATTAAAGTTGTCGTCAAAATTGCATGATACTTACCGTGTTATTAACTTTGCAGGCCCTTTGAAATCCGTCGCGTCGAACTCGAAATCAAACGTCGCACGAGCAGTTCGTGCCTTCTGACCGAAGCAGCCACCCCCACCGGTTTCGATCCCGATACCGGCTCTGAAACGACTGATCTCGACATGCTTTCCTCGGCAGCTGCTACCCCGGCGCCGTCACATGGACAGTATCCGTCGGCTTATGCGCCTTCGAGGTGAGATAAAAGACAGATTTTTAAACTTTATGAATTGTTAAGATTCACTGCGAAGGAAAATTTTTGTTTAAAAGTCAAAATCGTTTTCAAAAACTAACAACTTTTAAAATAATTTCTTCCAAATTTATCTTTATTTACCCTCAATCTCGCTGAACACGCCTTTATTGGTGCATGACAGCTGGCTATGACCATCTTTTCCCCCTCTTTTCCCACCCACGATGATGAAGTTGAAAGCGAGAACCGTCAGACAACATGAACACTTTTTTCTATCAGTCCATGGGGTACATTGATGTTCAATGTTTGCGATAAGAGATGACCCTGTCACTTTACATTGATCAATCAATGATGATCATCACACTTTTTTTGGTTGGGTTGTTGTATTTTCGGGTTAAAAATAGGCAATTGTTTTTGCAAACTTCACTTTTTTGCACCTCAACTGCTTTGTAATCGTTTCCATTATGTGATTGATTGTATCATCAGTAGTTTATGTGGTGTAATTGTTTGACGTTTCAGGTCAATGTCCTCGCTCCATCGCAACAATGCTTCTCCCCAGCGCATCCGGAAGAAGTGGAAGGACTTTAACGGTGGCAACAACCGTCCCGCTGTGCCCATGTCGACGGTGATTGGCGTTGGTGGCAGTGATTACGGTAATCTGCCGCCTCCGACTGCTGCCTCTACTCCTGGTGACCCGCCAGCTGGTCTGCCGTACCACTATCAGCATTCTGGTGGGCCCAGTCAAAACCATGTCTACCAACAGCCTGGTCAACATCATAATGTTGGTGGCATCAGCTCATCGGTGTCGCTACATGGCCTGCGTTCCATCAACAACTACGACAACATGCCGTCGATGAATGCGACCCCGAAGAATTCCTTTGCGCCGATTCCCAGCCGGCATCCGTCCAATATGCACACGCAGAGCCAGCAACACGGATACGGTAGTGGGCAAAGTGGACATGCCAGCCTTCAAGGACCAGCCTATGGCCAACAACATCAACAACACGCTGGTCTGAACGACAACAGTGGCACTTTTGATCGAGCAAATGCATCCCGAAATTCGTTGACGAAGAAGTTCATGAATATGAGCGGCGGCGAAACTACGGATTCCTCGTCTTCGCCGAAGAATTGGACGACGCCACCACGGTTTGAGCAGAAGAAGGCTTCCATGTTTGGATCTCCCGTGTCGCAGCCTTTGTCTATCCATCGACGACGTGAGTTTTAGTTTTTTGAATTGCAACCAATCAAAAATAGACTTATTTGCACAGTAATTAAGTTTTGTAACGACTAAGTTAAGCACAAGTGTATTTTTAAGTTGTTTTACCACGAAACTAACATCCAAAAACGCATCATAACGCTTTTTGATTTTAATTTTGTCCCAAAATGCCGACTTACCTTAAGTTAATTAACATGAAATGCCTAAGTTTTTGCTTCTTCACCCAGCCCCTAGCCATTCTAGAATCCGAGCGTGCGCCCTCCTCCGACATGAAGCCCCTCCTGCCGACGACCTTTGGCTGTGACACGACCCCGCGTCGGATGTTCACCCGGAATCCCGTCAACAATGGCACTCCCAGTTCCGGCGCCTCCGGCCTGGTGCTCGGCGGAATCGACGATGCTGCCATCGCGATGCGTCGAAAGACCATTGACCGAAGTGCGCGCCGTAGGCAGACGGTCAGCGCGTATGCTGATTACGGTGGAGAAGGGTCGTCGCCAATGTCGGGACCCTTGGCTGAATCGACTCCAATGAGTCCGCCTTTGAATGTGCTTCAAGGTTCGGTTTGCTAATTAATCTGTTTCTCTTTCTGATTTAACCTTTTCTGTCCCTTTTTTGAACTAACTAATTCCTTTATTTGACGTGATTTCTTTCCTAACTTCCTGAAAACCCAGATTAGACATACTTGATTATGATTAACTTGTGAATCTGTGAGACTTTGAAACTACCCTGTTTTTGTAATTGGCTGTAATGCGTGATTAACTAATGATTTTAAGTAAATTAAGTCTTGTAATGATTTTCTAAACTTTTGAGTTTTGATTAAGTTTTGTTTTTCTGTTAATTGGCACTTTTTCTGTCGATTGGTTTATTTCTTGTCTTGAATTTTTTGCTTTCACAAGTTTTTTGAAGTTTAAACTTTGTTTTTCACCACTTTTTCAAGTTCTTTGAATCATTTTCGTCTCACTTCCCACCCGCTTCCACAAACACCATAATTACAGCCCCATTTACAGAAGAGGACTATGAATCCTCACGCCTGCACAACACGCAGAGTCCGAACCCACTCAGACACGCACTCGGCACCGAATCCGGCAGTCGCACGACGCTTCGAAAGAACTCAGATTTTGGTTCGACTCTCTCCAGAGTAACGCCATCATCGAGTCGGTCGAACCTTCGTGGCGCTGGGTCTTCGTCCCAGATGAATATGAACAGGTCGAACCAGGCCTTGAATAAGCTGATTGAAACTAGGAGTAGGTTGAAGAAATCTCAAGAAAACCTTGCCTACGCTGTCAATACTGATGCCGAGGAGCCACAATCGCCGACGAGTTCGAGCGCAATGGCGAGAAGTCGGTCGATTGGGAACCTCCGAGGTGGTAGAGCTAGTGAAGTTGGTGGTGGAGCTGGATTTGGGGGATATGAGTACGTTTTTTTTTACTTTTTTGGAAGTTTTTTGATGGCTATTTTTAGTGAGAATTTGTCCCTCAACGAACAAAAGCGCCACATGGCACGCTCAGTCACATCGCTCCACAACAACAACATGGAAGACGGCTTTGTCCATCCCGATGAATGCACCCTCCAGAATCAGTACGGTGCCGCTGGGCGACGTCAAAGTACCTCTCGATTTTCGAGCAGTATTCGGAATCTTGAAAAATTATCCAATTCTGACCTGACTAACGCCAACCTTTATGACGACGCCGGCACAAATGACTCCGCCACATTGACGGCAGGACCTACCGGTGCGACGCCATACTTTTCCACCACCCTGCCGAAGTCCGTTCGAAAGGGCCCAGTCTCGAAGCGTGTCCAAAAAGCGACAGCAGCAGCGAGGGATCAGACTTCCGAGAGTGACAGTAACACGTCCGATCAGACCGCTCCCAATGGCATCATGGGCGCCTATTTGAAGCAGTCCCCAGCTGCTGGGTTCAGAATCACGGCATCTCCGTTGCGATCAGCGAGCAGTGTAGAAGCCGGCCGAGTAGCCATGGGTCGACGCCAATTTGATCCTGTCCCGGCGCGAAAGGGCAACAACTACCTCATCCAGAAGTTCAGCCAACTCGAAGCTGGTGAACCCGCCGCGAGTACGGTATCAACGCCGAAAAAGCCGCAGGAAGAGTTTGAAAACAGCTTTTCAAACCGTGAGTTTACATTTCCAAATGAATCTGAAACCCAATAAATTCCCATGAAATCGTCATCATAACTATTTATTTATCTTCCACTGAACACTTTTGCGTCATCTATTTGCACCTTTTTTCACACTGACGGATTCCACATATCCGCACACCTGAAAAATGAAAGCTTTTGTGTTTGCCCAAAGTCAAATTGCAATTTGGCTTGATTTATTCCTCGCTTTTTGATCGACATCGACAAAAAGCATTTCGTTCCGGAAGAGCCCCCACACTCGATCGGATATTTGTTTTTGCGCAATCGGTTGAAGCCTGCCTGCGCGATCCCCGTGCGATCTGATCTGATCTGATGGGGACGAGTTTGCGGGATTGCTTTTCACTTTCAAAGTTTGAAGCTTCAGATTGACTGTTGTAGCCTTTTCCGGTTCTATAGGTCTTCGAAGGTATCCATTTTGTGTGACAGTGCTACGGTTGTTCGGTCTTGCCTACCAATGGCTCCACTTTGCTGTTTTCAGTCTTCAATGGCTCGCAACGTCAAACCAAACCAGACGTCATCATCGTTTAGATGACAAGACTGATGGCTTCTGGTTCAAAACTTAGACTTGGAATAGCGCGGTTTTTCGGTTCTAATTCTTACAGCGTACTTTTATTTATTATATTCGTTAGAAAATTGGATTGTAATGGCTTTGTGGCGAAAACTTGCCCCTTTCCGCGAATCAAAAAGCGAAAATAAGCGAAGGCCATTCCATTCTTTCAAGATGGGAAGGAATTGCGGTTGAACAATGCGTTCGCCGTCCCCCCAAAAAGTCTCACGCCGGATCCCATGTTTGATTATTCATAGCTTTTTGGCTGTTCTGACTGACCATCACCATCTGATGACTCGGATGGGAGGGGGTGGCGCTCCTCTTTCGGCCTGTTTGATTGAAGTTTGAGCTTGCTTGTCATAACTTTGCTGCGTCTAGCTGGTCGAATGTTCCGTTCCACGTTTTCCCTTTTCCGGAAGCTTTAATCGATGACCCCGACTTCCACAAACTATTATTTGCTTATGAATAACCCCGTTTTTCAAGTAGCAATAGCAATATGTGTCATGTCAGGCATAATAACGGCACATGACACCCACCCACGGTTGAATCGCACTTCATCAACGGAAATTGTGTGCGTCAACAAATCAGAAGTGCGGCAAAATCAAAATAGACGTCTGACTCGACTGTTCTTGCCTTGTCTTATCAACAGCCCCCCAAAAAGGGGAGGTCGTTGTTGTTCGTTGTTCCTGAGTGTCTTTGTTGATTTAGCTGAGGCAGCGCCATTCCGACATAAAAGCCTTTTTCCGGTGTATCTGATATGGCAGATACTTAAATCCATAAGCTGCGTGAACATCGTGAACATTGGCTTCACCTGACCTCTGATTGTTTAGATAGTCGAACAATTGCTAGCAAAAGCATTCCTTTTCGATATTTCCGTCTACTTTGAACACCCAACCTTCGAATTCCAGTTTCATTAAGCCTATTGTTGTTTATTTTTACCATCTACCATTCCTTGAAGTAAATCCGATTGCTGTTTTTTCATGTTTTTCGAGGTTTTTGATACAAACCCCGAAGTCAGTAGCTTCATTTCGCGATAAACCTGCAAAATGCTTCTGGTTGAATAGCTCCATTTCGCAACCCCCTCTGTCTTTTTACGGTTACCGTCCGCGTGAATCGGCTCATCTTGACGACAAACAAACACATTTGGGGCCTTCGATTCTTCCTTCGGTTGCACCTTGCGGGTATCGCGTTTCAAAAATAAGAGAGGAAAATCGAATCGGTTTTTGTATAGGACGGACTTCGCGCCTTTAAACCACACCCACCTTCAACCCAAAGATGCTCTCGGCGTCAAGCGTTCGTCGTCGCAGCGTCAAGTTTACGGATCGACCACCCCAGGTCGTGCGGTACAGCTACCACGCCGGCGCTGACGCCAGTACCTCCCTTTTCGCTGCGAATAGTGCCGTCGGCGCGATTATGCCATTGACTCGGAATCGGCCTCGACTCGGGGCTCGTGAACCGACTTATGCGAATTACAATCCTGGTCCGGCTGAGCCGCTGTACGATACTGTACCGGTCACAAGCAGCCCTGTGGTGAACAACATCACCATTTCAACCCCGACGGCACGCCGCTACCCAGTTACCGGTGCCGGAGTATCAAGAGTTGCCATAGGCGAGCCTAATAATGTCGGATATGTCAGCGTGCATCAACGCCGCCCCGAATCTAATACGTATTATCAGTATCCGGTCACGGCTGTTCCGCCACATAACCACCGCCAGGGGGTCGTCTTCGAGGAGTTGCCCGAGGAAACGACCGACGAAACAGCCGACGAATTCGAAGGTTTGCACACCCACCGTCTTTTCACACTCTAAAATAACGAATAGCTATGATGACGATTTTATGGTCCTTTTGAGAAAAACTTTACTACCTCGTAAAAGGTGTCAAAATTTTTATGCGTTATCGGTTTCAGAGATCAATCTTCACATCTTTGATTGTTCCTCGCAGTTCACGGAAGCCATCAACAAGGTCATTCAGGCTAAGCAGTTTTTGGTGAGTTTCTTTCCTTGTTTGCATTGGGTTCGAGTCTAACAAAACGTTGATTTAGATCGACAATGAGTCCAAGATCCCGCTCCACGATTATGACAAGCTGCTTAAAAAGGTTGATAAAGTCATTGCTGAAGGTCGAAATAGGTTAGCTGCAGTCGTTCCTGATGCATTGGACAGTGATGTTTCAATGAGGTAAGGAAATTTGTGCGTTTTTGTCTGTTTTTCCTGGGTGGCTGTTTTTGGGGGTGTTTTCGTGGTGGGAGTCAAGTTGTTCTGTTTTGCTTCAAATGTGGTTTTTAGCATCTTTCCGGGTTCTAAAACAATCTGGAACAATTTTTTTGATAATATCGCTGAAATTGGGGCTTTTCGTGCCGGGACCAATTTTGGGGCCATTTTCGTGGTGAGAGTCAAATTGTTCTGTTTTGCTTCAAAATTCGTTTCAACCATGTTTGGGGCTGTCCAAACACCCTAGAATGTTTGTTTCATTGATTTCTCAATGTTTGTGACCTTTCGTGTTGGGACCACTTTTGGAATCATTTTCCTGTCAAGACCTATAAACTTCAATATTTCAGCAAAAACCGTCTGAACTCCTCCTCCACCCCGACGGCCACCACAACCGCATCACCATCCCCTACATCGATGACAAACACATCAAACGGTGGTGAACCAGTTCTCGACGCTAGCTTCATCCAACGCCATGGCCCTCAACTCATGCACCTGCTGCAAAGCGTCTGCAACGAGCAAAACATGGCCAAACGCAACTGATCACCGCCACCAAACAATAGTCGTCTTCGTTGTTAGTGCCGCTGATTCCGACTGATTACGTGCCCGTTATAAATACATCATCATCTTTCCCGTTTCTGCATTATAACCTTTACCGTCGTTCCCTCTTAATTTCATCATCAATCATTCTTTGTTGTTTGTGCATCCATCCATTCTAACTCATACCATATCACCAGCCTTTGTTGAATCCATAAGTGTGTAAATGTTCGAGAAACTGTGCCTTAACCGTATATTTCAAATTGCTCCAAACCTTGTTTCCCACCGACCGTACCACCTAATAGAAATTCCTCATCAACTCGCCACATTTTACTATTTGCATTGTGTCTTTTAACTTTGAAAACTTTAACAAATTGCTTAACGTTTTTTAATGATAAGTCGACAAATATCGTACCGTGCAAGAATTCCACTCGGTCGTAATAAAAATTATATCTAAACTGTTTCAACTCGAGATTTCAAAAACATTTTCATTTCTATTTTTTAGTTATTTTTGGTCAGGATTTTAACAAATGCAAAAAAGTTAGTTGATAATCCAAAGCAAAACCGGCAGATTACAAAATTTACAAATTAGTTGTCACAGAGAACACGCATGTGGACACCGGGATTTCGTGATACACGTGCGATTCATCCATGCCCCGAAAGGGATTTATGATTAAGTAGGTATTTAGTAAATATATAAGACGACTATGCGAGATCAGATATCAAAAAAAGAGGGAAGCGGAGAGACGACAGTGTTGGAAAAAAGCGTGGGAGGGAAGAGCTAGATCGATCAGGGGAAGTGTTTTTTTGGATTTTCGTCGAAATGCGAATGCGAAATAACAAATGCAAAAAAGATAGACTGTACAAGGGATATATGGATATGAAATATACAAAACAACACCCTGGATAGATAGGCGGCACACGTGCAAAATACAACAACCGTATGACATGCATGGCAAAGGAGAGAGATGGGGTGCCCGTTGGGTAAGATTCTTCATTTTTGTGTTTTCAAAGTGGCGGAATGTGGGCAACTGGGCTGGTATTGGCTGGCATCTGGGGTGGGTTCAGCCTTCCATGTAGGAGCGACGACTTGCCAGGGCTTGACGGAGCTCGTTGGCGTAGGCGGGACGCTCGCGATCGGGGGACGTCACGATGAGGGATTGACGGCTTCGGGAAGTTCGAATAGCAAGCCGGGGGTTCGTAGACGGCTCGCGGAGGGACATTCGGCCCATTTCGGCACGACGGAACGCGGCTAACTTTCTTTCGCGTTGCTGGAAGAGCCAAAATGCCTTCAAATCTTTTAAATGGGCAAAACCAACCTCTATACTCATCCAAATCGTCGTCAACAGATCATGAAACATGCTCAAAAACTCGGCCAATTTCATCTTCTCATCAACAACCAAAAACTTGTACATGGACTTTTGGGCTTCGACCACTGCGTTGGCTTCGTTTCGGCGGGCTTCGAACTTCGTCGACAGATCCTGAAACCATCAAAATCAGCCCAAATTCTCTCTTAAAACAACAACCAACCTCCAAATCAGTCTTCGCCTGTCCCTTGAAGTCATTCGGCAATGCAACCCGATCAATCCGGCTCAAAAACTTCTTCACCGACGCCGATCCACTGTCAATCAACTCAAAGACGTCATCCATGCTCTGCCGACAGGCTTCGGCAATAATCGTCCTCACATTGGACAGCATCCTCAAGTCGGAGCGGAAGTTTTCATCGAGTTCCTCGCACAAATACGAGATTATCGTAATCTTGGTGCCGCTACCATCGCCCGAGAACATCAAAACACGATTCAAATCAGTGAAGGCCAACGCGGCAGTGCCAAACCAAGTGGATTCCTGATTGAGGTAGTTGACGACATTCAAAGTGTAAGCAAACAGCTTGCGAAGACGTCCATATTGCCCGGAGATGGCATTGAAGGCCTTTTGGATGGAATCAATCGTTGTGCTGACGTTTGTGAGCTAAAAAGGGGTACTGTAATCGACATTAAGCAAGACTTCAAACTCACATCAGCCCGGAAATTGTGCCGGTTTACAAACAACTCAAAGAAGAACTTGGCATCGGGAAGGTGGGCCAACTCGTAGCAATACAAATCAGCGTCGAGCAGATTCTTCTGTGACTCGAGCTTCTTATACGGTGCCAATTCGTCGTCGGTCGGGAAGTTCTTCAGCAATGAGTCGATGCAATCCCGCGATATGTCAGGGTCCAGGTTGGTCTTCAGCTCCGTTATGAAGTTGGCAATGGGCATCTTGCATCCCCGCAGGGCAATGTCGATGGCTAGCTTCTTCTGCTGGTTGATCGATACGAATTCGGGCCCCTGGCGGATAATGGAAGCTCGATCGCCGGTGCTGGAGGTAGAGGTCTTCTTCTTCTGGAAGGCGGTCGTCAGCTTCGAAGTCGGAAACTCCAGAGGCTCGACTTCGGCGAAGATGGTAGACGCGGCTTGGGTGTCATTGAAGGTCGTCACTCGGCAGCTGACAGTCGGCGCCTTGTCATCGTAGGTCCGACAGTTCTTGCTAACCGGCCTTCGGAGCAGCGATCCACGAAGGAAGTTGAAGCCACCACCAGGTGGCGGCGGTGGAGGCGGACCACCCGGACTGGCCAGAGTGCCGGGAAGTGGTGGAGGCGGCGGTGGGCCGCTCATTCCAGGCAACGGAGGCGGTGGCGGTGGGCCGGATGCCATCCCCGGGGGCGGTGGCGGAGGTGGTGGGCCGCCAGTTACCGGAGCCAGCCCCGGTGGAGGAGGTGGCGGTGGAGGGCCACCAGTTACGGGTGGTAGACCACCGGATGCTCCAGGAATCGGTGGAGGCGGGGGTCCACCAGTCACAGCCGGCAGTTTTGACTTGACCTGAGTGGCTAATGGCTGGAACGATTTCATCGACGGCACATTGTTGTTATTCACCTCGGCGGCATTGAGCTTCTCCGCCTTGCCGATGATGTCCTCAAAGGGGCAGGTTCGCGGCAACCGTGAACACGACCGACTCCGTGTCTTCTGTACGGCAAACGACGGCCTCTGATCATCCTCCTCCTTCTTGATAGTCTTCGACCGATTAAGCCTTCGTTGGCATCCGCTCCGCGCTTCCGCATACCGTCTCCGCGATTCATGACTCTCTCTCGACAGCCGAAGCACTGGTGCATCTTCACGATCAGCCATCACGGCCCCAGAAGTCGAAGCCCTTGAACCCAGTCGCTGACGAGTGCTCGAGGCATCGACCAGCTGTTCCACATCCTCAATCGACGACGATTCAGACTTCGGGTCAGAAGCCTGAGTCGCTTCGACACCGAGCTCGACATCGGATTCTGCCGTCGAGATCGTGCGGAAGACGCCGGATTCGCCTGAGGCACTGCTCGTGCTGGGCACGGACACCGAAGATGCGCTACTCGTCGTTGCGGCTGAAATTGATGCAATTAAAATGTTTAATGAAGCCACAAAACAGCAATTTCGCAACCTTTTAGTATCCGTTTTAACCCATTCAAAAAATAAAACAACATAATAGACCAATCAAATCTTTACAACCACCCAGGTAATACTTTTTTTGTTCAAATGTAAACGTGTTTGTCAAAAGATAGCGAAACAACACTAAAAAAAGCTGCGCCGCGCATCAAATCGACCGAAAAAAAGCAATAAATCACGCTGTCAACGACTTCTGCGGGTCAACGAGCTTCAAGGAGAGTTTTGTAACGCCAAAAATACAAACATTCAAAAACGCCTTTGTGCTTTGAACCGATAAAAGATTGATCAATTTTTAAAGTTGATATAAATTAACTTTGACAAAGTGCAAAAAGTTTGATTGATAACGGTGACCGCGAAAGTAAAACATACCTGCTTTCGGAGATTTTGACTGAGTCCGGGCCGAAGTCGTTCGATGAAGGCGCGACGATTTACTGTGGATCAATTGTCTCTGCAAAAACGGAAGTAAAAACTGAACTTAGTTTGGGTAGGGTGACTGATCAAACAATGGTTGGGTGGAATGGAATTCCTGGGAGGGAATGCCGAGTGATAAGAACTGTAATGGCTGGGGAGAAAGAATAACTTGGACGGCCAATTGGCTGGTCGGATGAACATTGTTGTTGTGGGGATGAAAGCACATAAAAAAGACACCAAAAAACCGAAAAGATGGGGGATCATGTGTGTCTGATTGGAAATGGAAGGCAATAACGACGAAAAGGGGCATTGAAACAAAGGCACTTTGGAAGTGTGGTTAAGGTCGATGGGAGACAGACACGATTTGATTGGGGCTTGTTGGGTGGAACGAAAAATGTTGTTTGTTTCAAAAAAGGGGGAAATGGAAATATAAACCACTATTTAGAATTGCATTGCAACAGATGCTAACATATAGGTAGAACCAATGAAATGGGCAAAAGACTCACCGCTCGTTCCAAAATATCATCTACAACATCAACGTTATTATTGTTGTTGAGGCCCTTCGCCATCGGGGCCGACATGATCGTGACTACCTGCTGCATCTTGGCGTCGATGCCGCGGACGCGCTCGAACTCGACTCGCTCGGTGCCTTCAGCGTCGAGGTACTTCTCCACGTAGCTGTCAAGGTCTGAAAATACAAGGAATCGCAGGTGATCGAAAATGAATCCAAGGATGGCGCGACTGAGGGGACCCATCTCCATTTCTATCCAAATGAAAAGAGGGCCTGTTTGGGGATACGATACAAATGGGTGATTTGGATACAGCCACGATGGCCACAAAGCATGCGCGCAACTTCTGCCCCGCCAAAAGACGAAAGTCAAAAGTTTTCACAACAGAAAAGGCGCTGATACAGAAAAAGATTTTTATCAACGCTGTTGGTTTTTTTCGTTCGATTCGAGAAATGCGTGAACCCCCTGCCGATTTGCCCTTGATGGACCGCCCGGCTGCGGCAGTCCATCAAATGGGGCGTGCGCACGTCTTACATTAGCTGCCGCCGTGACAATTGTTATCATTATCAGGAACGGGGGAGGACGGTCGAGAAAAAGCGGTTTTGCACGGACAGGAATCGAATCAATCCATGCTGCAAAGGGCCGACTGGGTCTATACGGATACCGAACAAAAAATGTGACGCGAGAGAGGGGAAAAAAGAACAGAACAGAACGAGAACTGTTCGTTTCGCGGGAATAATGCTAATGAAGCAGATCAGAGGGGCAAAACAAAGGGCGCGGATTGAACTTTTCAGAATGAAATAAGGTTGTCCAGAAGTTTTTTCGAACACGCTTTTTGAAGGCTGTTTCGAAAGCCCGCCAGATCCGATAGATCAGATCGCGCAGCTGCAGGGAAAGGAGCGCCCATGGGCGGAAGGTGGAGCGTGTTTGAAGGAAGTGTGAACTGGACGGAAGAAGGAAGAAACAAAACCGCCACATAGAAAAGGCGAATTCGAAATCGCAACCGAAAAACGCGTCATGAAATCTTTGGGTTGCGCAGAGCGCGCGATCGGTGATAGAACACTTTGCCAAGCGCGATTTCACACTAATGACAGCGGACTGGCAAGGTGTGAAGTCATCACTGCGCGCGCCCAATCGATGCCTCTATCGATCGCGCGCAACAAGTCACTCAATGACGTCATCTCATTTTCGGCCCTATGCCGCGCCACTTTTTCCAACTTCCTCCTCGCACCCCTCGCAATTACTGATTACAAACACCACCCCAAACGAACACCTATCCAGAGGACTACTATGATAACAACCTTCTCCACCCTCATCGCCACAAGTCCTCAAAATACGCTTAAAAATGGATTAACGCGCTTTTCCCATCCACCCAGGTAAACCGATCACACAAATATTTATTTGCAACTTGCCCTAGGACAAATAGGTTCGCTATTATCCCAACCGAAAAGAAAGAAGTATTCATTAGCGCGTGCTCGGCTTATCGAGCATAAAAACGCAACTGTATAAAGCCCGTTTTTTGACTGGACTGTCCAAATTTTGACTTTGACTGACGAAACTGATAACCATTTTGGAGGGCAATGATTTTGAAATCGCGCGCTTCAAACATTTTCAAATGTGCTTTTTGCGCATAAAAAGATGAAAAAACAGATGCGACGGACCATAAAAATCGGCGGAAAAGTGCTCTCAAGAATGGTGACAATTAAAACGGCTTTTATGAGCCGTCGGCGAGATACAACGAGTTGGTGTGAACTGATCTGAGTGGTGATGGGAACAGTGCTATCAGTAATCACTGAACAGGTCAATCCCATAAAATCAACGGGTTCTGGGGGAAATTTATGGGCAAGTTGCAGGGAGATAATTAGTTTTTGAGATTGAGATTATCAGTAATGGGGTGGCAGAAAAGGTTATTTTTGATAAATAAAAAAAAAAAAAATAACAAAAAAGTGTGCGAATGGCAGTTTTCTGCAAATTGGTGTGTGCGAATTGTTTGAACGCTGTTCGTAAAAGAAATTTGTGCAAATTACTAATCCACGTTCACAATAATTGTGCGAATGACTCAAAAACAACAAATACAAAAAACAACATACCTACAAAATACTCGTCCGTCCGAAACTTATACCGTTCTCCCCAATGCTCCAGTTGTGCCATGAAGCTGTTGATCACCTTCAAAGCTTCTCGCCGCTTAGCCAAAGTGCTTTTTCGCTGTTTCAGTTCGTCGTAGGCTTTTTTCACCTGCTTCCATGTGATGCGTTGTTCGTCATCATCTGCAACCAACCCCAAACAGTACTTTTAGTTTACTTTGCAAAAAGATCAAAAGCAAATTTATGACCCATCATGTCTAGGAATGCCGCCGCCCTCTTGGCCCTGCGTCAGTCATACTTCCGGAGAAGATACCATGTGAACGGTTGGGTGTCACATCACAGGTATGCTTCTTCCGAGTGATAAAAGGCAATAAAATGCTACAGGGTCAATTTTGCAGGGTGGGTATAGGCAGGGCAGCTATCTGATCAAGGTGACAACGAGCTGATGATCATTGATGGTATCACAGGGGGTAGGCAAACAAAAAACAGATTTATTGTGTCAATTGTTATGATTGCTGGGGGCCGAACATTCTCGAGCACGATCAGTTTCAAAATATGGTAAAGCAAAGTGCAAACTAACCTCGGCTGTCAGTGGTACACGTGAATAATGGCGCTGGGATGCCGCGCGAAGTGAGACTTCGCTTGATCCGTAATAACGCACTCGTCATGTCACGATGGACTGCTTTTCAGGTTTCAGAAAAGCTGTCGTAAGTCGTGAACGTTGGCAGTTCACTTCTGTCGGGGTCAGTCAATCAATAATCAGTGGAAATCAAAAGGGATCCGTAAAGAAATTTGTTTTCTACGACCCTGACTTGGAAGTCGTGTATGAATAAGCAGATTTCGAAAGGCCGACAGGTGTTTTTCGGTCCACTTGACGGATCCTCTGCGAATCTTGACTGTCCAACGGCGGGATACTGACAGTTTGGTTATGCAAATATCTGAAAACACGCCAATTTAACAAATGAATCACAAAAAAGCAGAAAAGCCACCCGGAACACGATGAAGCGGCTCACCAAAGACACGAAGACGGCCCACGGGGCTATTTTGTTGATCGTTATGACCAAGTCGATCGCCCAAGAAGCTAGCCGCCTTGTTTTTCTGTGCTACATCTCATGTTTTTTTTTCATTGCCCAGGGAAAAACCATTCCCTACCGCAAAGCTGAATTTTGTATTGATTTGTCACTTTTCTGCTTCATCATTGGAAATGGCTGCGAAACTAATTAATGTTCTCATAAAAAGTGGTCAAGCGATTGATTCTGTTGGCTATGTTTAAGAGTGGTTTTGAATTGTACTTGGTCTTCATAGACTGTCGCCAAACTGCATTATTTTTGTTTGTTTTTTGTTCACGTTATTCAACGCTATCAGTCTTAATGAATTGGAAAGACAAACAAAATTATCAGTCGTAAACCAAAAGCGATCAAACACAGATTACACTGATTGCTAACGTGATTTCTGTTTGCTCAGTCTATACATTCCTAGAGTTTTTGTGGGTAATAATAACCGTTATTGTACAATCTTAGCTCGGTCTTTCAGCTTTGTGTCATGTTGCACAACCATTACCACTTTCCGGATACGAGTTAAACGACCAAAAAACAATTTATCTACTTTATTTTTTTACTATTTTATGTAACTTGCATGAATTTGTCACCGATAAGATCAACTTTCCATAAACTTAGTAAAGAAAAACCAAGCAGTTCACCCATTTGCGCAAATATCTTTTATATATGCACTAGAAAGGTTTATCTCCGCCAAATCCAAACCTTTCTTTCGTCGCTTGCCACGATTTGAAAGATCTTGATAATTTCTTTTTCATTATAGACTTTCATTATAGGCTTAATGGGTATTGCTTTTATACTTTTCAAAATAAACATAAAAACTACCAATAAAGAAAAGCACCTAACTTATAAACATCCATTATCATCCGTAACAAATTCAACATTATCCCGCTCGACCCAAACAAACGGTCCTGATCTAACAGTCTCCTTGTAAGTAGTTTTTGTCTTCACCACTGTGACATTTTGAGATTCGAATTTACATGCCGCAACTGTCGGGCAATAAAATGCTTCGCCATTCCTTTTGAAATCATCACCAATTTTGTGATAGCACTTTGAGATAATGTGGTAAAACATTCTGTTAAATGGATAGTTTGCAGTTTCCTGAAAGTTAACCAATTTGGCACTACTATAGATGTGGCTGTACCATCCAACCCCGAACCCTGAACTTCACCAATTTAATACTCTCAAAACAGCACTAAACTTACAAAGTTAAACGAATATCGATCCAACATGCTTTGAAAGTTTGAACCAAGTATGTCAGCATCCGCAAATGTGTCGTTACCGTTAGCTTTCACATGAGTTAACGTTTTGTCTTTTGTTAAAGTTGTTGCGTGAATGTGCGCAAAGGCTGCTGCATTTGTCTTTTCTTCACCGTAGGGGCCGTCAAAGATCTTCGCGCCGTGAATCCAGACACTAGCGGTAAGACTGGGACGAATAACGATTTTCGGCAAAACTGATTTTCGATCGATCCTGACATTACGAATAACGTTGGCAAGAGAGAACTTGTCAGTTTCGTGAATTGGCGTCAAAAAAGTTGTTTCAAAACGGTCCAAACTGTAGGACCCCGCATTGGGTTGACTTTGAATGAGTGGTGAAAACATGTCATAATATGTCAGAGGACCTGGATTTTCATGGTGATTAATGAGAATGTCATCCCAATCGGGGAAGGAAATGAATTCGGCGGATTCTCGGAATTCGTAAAAACATTCATGGGCATTAGATATCTGGTTGGCGTATTCGGTGAATAGTAATGGGTCGTAGTCGAGTTCTGGCTGAAATTTGTTGGTTACAAGTCGAAAAGAGCTAAAAAATATTACAATTGGTTTTGGTTTGAAAGCATTCTGAATTTTTAAAATGCCATCTTTCTCATACAATCTGGCCAGCTCCATGACTTGTTTGATAGCACATTCTATCGCTGCGACGGCCAAGTCACCACCATAATATCTGAATGTCTCCATGGCGATGATAAACTTTGACCAGTCATCAACTGCCAGCATTCGGCTCATGCAGGACACAAATTTGTAAGGTTTTTTATTAGGCGTAGTTACAGTTAGCTGAAAACACAACATGAAGTATTTACAAAACTAAGAAATGTAGTTATACTTTTTGATATTGAGTATTTCCATCACTACCGGTCACACCAACACTGTAAAGAATCATTTCAGCACTGTTAACTGGGAACTCGCACGTCAATCGCATTACTCCCACTTTGCACACCCAAGGACTAACTGCCAAATCGATAACTCTGCCTAAACTCCGTTCAATTGTGCCATCTTTCATCATTCGAAAACACGGATATGTGTAATTTTCGTAACTGTATGATTCTCCATTGAATAATGTTATGACAGCATCTTTATCAGTGAATCTGTAAAACTTTCCCTAACTGATATTTGTCAAATCCAAAATGTCTTACGTTTTTGAATTGGGATAATAATAAGTTTTTATCACAAAAATTGGTTTTATAACATTATCAGTGCTGACAGCTAGGGCACGTAACTCGGTATGTGATAGTGGTTTCACATAGTATACTGCCATACACAATATGAAGCACACAGCGGGTACTTTTACGGTATTCGAAACACGACGCATCTCGGCAAATTTGAGCGAACACAGATCACTCGCCGCGTTTTCTTTTTATTTAAGTGAAAACGGAGATAACTTTTTCTACTGCATGTTTGAGTAAGCTGTGCGCAGAGGGATGAACTGCTTGATATTTTCCTACAAAGATTTGCGTATCTTGTCGTACAATTATACTGAGTTGGATCTTATCAGTTTGAATTTGGGTTATTTGACACTTTCGCGGACAAAAAAGTCAATGACTACGAGTTTTGAGGATTACAAGTCTGTTTAAGAATTGTCCATGATCTTATGCAAAGGATGTGAAAGTTTCGCGATAAGTTTTTTATTTTTACTTTTTTTAAATAGTAAATTATATCGTACATAAAAAAAAGGTCATTTGGTGGAGATGCATGTTTTTCAGTTATCATGTAAAGCCAATTATTTTAATCCAAGCAATCAGCAACGCAGCAAGCACAGCAACATGCTAATAGTGCCCAAAGGCAACAACTACTGCCGCCTCCTCCATTATTACCACTTCGTTGGTCATTAACATAGACAACTTGTGGCTGTTGTTGCGGATAGCCTTGTTGCGGATATCCCTGTTGGGGGTATCCTGGAGGGCCTTGCGGATACCCATAAGGAGATTGCTGCTGAAATTAGCAAAAAAGAACTGTTCCAACGTACTAATCCAATTAATAAAACTTACATTGTAAGGCGGCTGGCCATTCATAGCTCTGCAAAACGATACAACTGAAATACAATCGGTTATCAAACAATTTTTGTCACACTTTTATATGTGAAAATGATTCATCAATGACGCAAACTTTGAAAAAACCCTAAAATATACGGGACACGAGCATAAACGCAGGTTGTTTCGAAAATGTCTTTGCAGAGTGCTCATGTTCGACCAACTATCGACTTGGTTTACGTTGCTATTGGCAAGAAAGAAAATGCCTAACCACGATCAAAAGAGCACACATATTACCAAGCAACGACGATGGTTACGGAAGGACAACTGAAACCATGGATATCTTTCGCATAAACACAGACTATTTTCGACTTTTAGAGAATTTATTGCTTGTTGTGTACTTGATGTTACATTGGATGCAAGTTTTTAGTGCTTATTGTCTTTACTGAACACACATTTTCATGATTTTTATTAATCGTTGGAAAATAAATCAATTATTGGAGGTTAACCATCTGGGCCACAGGTATTACAACTGGTGGGTGATTATTGCTTCACGGAAGCGGATTTTCCTCACCTTAAGCTAAAACCCAGCAGATGTTGATGATCCTGGCAGTGGTGACGACGTGATTTGACTCGGATCAGGGATGTAGGTCGGGATTTTTTTCTTTTGGAAACATTTACCGACGTAAAGGACTCCACAGGCGAACAGGAAGCAACCTAAATGAAACAGTATTGACTTTGCAAAACAAGAAACACTATCGCAAAACATTCATCGATAAAATATGCGTGTTCAAACCGAAACACGAACAATAAACAGAATTGAACTCACCGGCAACTTTTCCATAAGCAGTCGACACACTCGGAAAGAAACAAACTACAGCTAGCACACAATAAAATAAACCGCGACGCCATCTGTCAAAGTCCAAAACGATACTGAATACTTGGCATAAGGATCCATTTGTTCTAAAACATCATTTTACTGATCGATGAAGTTTAATTAATATTGACCAACCCGCAACAAAGTCGAATAATTTTTCCAAATTCAAGCAAAAACACTGGAATCCCAATAACAAGCAAATAAACTCCCAACGGCGCACTTGTGATTCCGAATAGGGCGTCTATTGCGGCTGACCAGACGACTAAAACCAAACATATACAGTTAAAAATGATCAATAAACTCTAAAACCTACTAAAAAGTGTGACAATTCCAAATCCAGTCCGAATATAACTCAAATACTTGCACCACGAATACCGATTAATATAAATGTAGCCGCTTTCTGTCATGGCCGGGGCACCCCTGGATGCCGACGGGTTGTTGTTGCCTTGCAACATAATGGCACTGTCAGCGACTAATAATAAGCGCAGAATTACACGGGTAACGACACCTTCACGTGAGCACGTCGAGTTCAGTCAGGAAACCAGCCAAAGGCAATCGATGATGGGTGGAACGTGGAATAGTAAAATCGACGAAAGCAACTAGAGTCGGGCGACAGTGCGTTTTTGTGTATTTGTTACGTGTTGCGAGAGGCAAGCGCTGACTGAAGGCATTGTGACTCACGGGAGGCTGCTTTCAACAGATTGACGCCAGTTCTGACAACACTCAATCGGGTCGTTCATGTGTTTACATAATTCTGGGATGAAGCGTTTTTGGGTGAAAGTGTGCTATGTTTTGTTTATGCTGTTTTGTGATAAGCTGCTAAACTGTATCAATGTTCTCAAATGCACCCAAAAATAATGATCTAGAATGCCATTTTATTTTTTAAAGGTGAACAATAAAAAAAAATCAAACAAGTTACTCCCTCTGAACAAAATCATAACTCAAAGGCTTGACAGAATACATAATGTGGACAGACCGTGGTGCTTCATTAATGTCAGCAACTGGTGCATAAACTGGTGGTTTCCGCACGAAATTATTGCTAAACATAGCAGCAACTTTTGCTTCTATTTCAGACTTTGGTGCATCAAAAAGAAAGTGGATAAACATTTCGAATCCATTGCGCTGAGCCTGAAATTGTACTTTTTTGTTACTATAAATGTAAAACAGTTGTTACACTTACACTAAAGAACCTCAACAATGCACACAAAACGGGAGTTTAAAACATCGGGTGTTTGACTGAGTTTAGAACATCAGATGTTTGAAATGCGATGACTTGGATGTTTAACTTTTTAAACCTTTGGGGGTTTACCTTCACTGTTTGCGTTGCGCCACAGCGAATGTTGAATACACCAAACATTTTAGTGTTTGAAACGTTATTCTACGGCGTGCTTCTGACAAAACTCTGAATGACTAGTTTTTGAAACTCTGGGTGTTTAAGCTTCCGGATTCGTTCCAAGACCCGCTGTAGTCATCGATTGAGGCTGGTGCAGGCCGACGAAGCCTCAGTCTTTGTTCTAGAAAGACGATGACAAAGGTTTGCTTGTTGTTTGCCATGTTAGTTATATTTACGCCATAATTTGTTGTTTTTTTATGCTAACGACCGTTGATACGCCGTAGAAGCTGTAACTGCAGGTAAGCGTTCTAAAGTTGACATGTTTAAATGTATTATAGGATCCTTTTTAGTGTCCTTCAAGTCTCGGGTCAACGTCGATTACGAGTGTGTTCAAGCGAACAATCTTTAGGTTTGTAGTCACTGGGTAACAAGCACATTGTAATCAGTATTCATTTTCAGCACGCACCCCAAATATTTAGCGCACGCAGTCACCAACGCGAGTTTCAAACGTTTTGGTAAGTTTAACCGGTTATATTATATATAATTTGTAACCCTTATGACTTTCAGTACTTATGTCAAACGCATTCGCGATAAAATGACGACAACACTAACGAACGGCAGCATAGAGACCGGTAAGCTTTTCAATTTTACGTCCAGTCAGGAAATCCGAACTTTGCAGATTACAGATTTTGTTCTTCTTCAACTGAATCCGTCTTCGAACATACGTGTTTCCCTGCCCGTTCAACATCACCTCGCGCCGCCAGGCCCCCGCGATCAACCGTCCTCCAAAAGTAAGAATGCAACCGCCGTCAAAGTTCGACTCTTCAAATTTGATTTGCTCATTTAACAGTTTCCTAAGCATGTTGACTATACTGTTCGTTGTATATAAATAATAAAATTGTTAAATGCATTATTTGAGTAAACCCAATGCAAGTTAATCTGCATATTGCACGCAACTGAAGGGGAAGGTAAAAGCCAATGATTACAGTTTCAAACACCCGATGTTGCACGTAAAAAACAATAATGATTTGTAAGTCAAACACCCGCTGTGTAAGTGGCTTCAACAGAACACCCAATGGTTAGAACCGAAAACTAAAGTGTTTACGATAGAAGTCATTGGGTGTTTTGTAGCTTACACAGCAGTGATTGGCACGATGAACAGCGGAGTTTTGGACCAAATCCAGAACACCGTTGTTTAAAGGACCAAAAACTCCGCGTCTAACCTTGTAAACTCCCGCTTTGTGTGTGTATTAGGATCAATGTCTAGCATGTTCAACGACGTCAGTCCAACCTTAATACTATCCATATCAGTTAAATTCGAGTTTAACAATCCACTCAGTCCGTCAGATACAGAGTTGGCAATCCGATGATTTGATCGGATTTTCGGATTTGCGATCCGACACTGAATCCGAAAGACCTCTCGGATCGGATTTCGGATTGATCTGAAAATCCGAAAACTTCGGATTTCGGATTATGATCTGAGTTAATCCGAGTATTTTGCAAAAAAGTCAAAAAAATTTCTAAGTTAAAATTTTGGGCTGAAGTTTTTTTTAGCTTTGTGTAATGCTGTGAGAACTACTCTGAAGTTAGATTTACCGACGAAAAGGCCCGATTTTGTTGCTTTTATCTGATTTTTGGCTATTTTCTCGGATTATCGGATTCACAATCCGATACCGAATCCGAAAAGTTTGTCGGATCGGATTTCGGATTGATCCGAAATCCGATTTTTTGAAAAAGATCATCCGTGATCCGAGATGATCCGATTATCTGAGTTCAATCCGATCGGATCAAAAATCGGATTGGATTCGGATTACCAACTCTGCGTCAGATAATGCAGGAAATGGCATCAAGATGATAGTGCGAAAAAACTTTAAAGTTTCGCAGATTGCATTAGTGGTAACATTAATATCGTACGTACAATCCGATAACTCAAAAAATCTATGGGCGTACCTGAGTTTTCTTGAAACTTCAGTACTTAGATTCCGATTCAATTTTGCAAGAAATGCTAAGTCAATATGACAGCGTTTAAAAAATAGACTTCCAGTATGTGACAATATTAAGTGATTGAAAATTAAATCCGTGTTCTGTAAATCATATATATGGAGAGCAGCTGCAACAGTACGCAGTCCGTGTTCTTGCTCAACAGGATTTTTATGTGAGTCATAAAACTGATTAGAAGCACCGTCAAACGCCAAAAAACTTGTGTTCATATCTGACACACTTGTTCTTCTCACGAGTTGACGAAATGAGGTAAAATTTGGTGCAGCAACTTGAATCGAATAAGCTTCAAAGGGGGTAGATAGTTCGAAAAGTCTTCGACGGAAACCGTAAGGGAGCGACAGCAATGGAAACGGCATCGTGAAGGAATTCAGCTATGTGACTATGGTCAGCTAACGACGAGCAATGAATGGTTTGGTCGACATTGACGGTGAGTTTACCCGCGCGAAACATGACTACGCTAATGTGGATCAATAAAACGGGGTAATGTGTGTTAGCTACCTAACATACGCCCAGCTCGAGTTTGGCCTAAAATTTTGTGTTCTACCAGTCTCATTCAAACTTTAAAATCTTTATTTTCAATTAAACACTCTCGACAAATTATTCCTTTTTAATAAAATAAAAACGTCGAGGCTCGTCAGAATACATAATATTTAACCGTAGCGTTTCAGAAAATGATACGTCAGCTGGTTGTTTGTCCACGAAATTGTTGCTTAACATTTTTGCTACTTTTGTTTCTGTTTCAGACTTTGGTTCATCAAAAAGAAGCGTGACGATCATATGGAAGCCATTGCACTGACCCTAAATAAGTTTCATTTTTTTGTTGATAAAACTGGATATAAACAATTACTACACTTACCAAAAAGAACTTTAACAATGTATTTGGATCAATATTGAGCATGTTCAATGATGTCAGTCCAATTGTAAGACTATGTATATCTGATAAGTTCGAATTTAACAAACCACTCAGCCCATCAGATAGCGCAGGAAATGGTGTCCAAGTGATAGTACTAAAGTACTTTATCATGGATTCGCAAATCGATTTAGTGGTAACACTAGGATCGTACGTACAATTCAATAGCTGAAAAAAAGATACATTATACCTTGGCTTATTTGTCACTTCGGTATTTAAACTACAGCGCATTTTTGTAAGAAATGCTAAGTCAATATGACAGCGCTCAAAAAATAACCATCCAGAACGTGAAAGTATTAAGTGATTGAAAATTAAATCGGTATTCCGCATATCTTGTGCTTTAAAACCAAGTGCGAGAGTTCGGAGTCCTTGTTCTTTTGCAACAAGATAACCAAAATCATCATAAAACTGATTAGAAGCACCGTCAAATAACAAAAAACTAGTCCTATCTGAAAGACTTGTTACTGTGACGAGTTGACGAAATGAGGTAAAATTTGGTGCCGCAATTTGAACCGAATAAGCTTCAAAAGGGGTTGATAGTTCGAACAGTCTTCGACGGAAACCGAGAGCAATGGAAACGGCATCGTGAAGGAATTCACCTATGTGACTGTGATTAGTCGACAACAAGCAATGAATGGTTTGGTTGACACTGACGGTGCGTCTACCCGCGCGAAACATGGCTATCCAAATGTGGATCAATAAATCGCGCTAATGTGTATTTGCTACGAACAACTTGGTACGAAACAATAACTTAGGTCAAGTACCCAAATCTTAGCATACGCCCAGTTCGAAATTGGCCTAAAATTTTATGTCCTACCGGTCTCATTCAAACTTCAAAATTTTTATTTTTAATCAAACACTCTCGACAATTTTTTCCTATTTGATAAGGTAATAACATCGAGACTCGTCAGAATAAGTAATGTACAGCCGTAGCGTTTCAAAAAAGGATACGTCAACGGATTGTTTATCCAAGAAGTTGCTGCTTAGCATTTTTGTAACTTTTGTTTCAATGTCAGATTTTGGTTTATCAAAAAGAAATTCAAATTCCAGATCAAATCCATTTTGCCGGGCCTAAAACGGGTTTTCATTAACAAAAGTAAGGGTAAACGGTCATTAAACATACTAAAAAGAAGTTTAACAAAGTATTTGGATCAATATCAAGCAAGTTCAACGATGTCAGTCCAACTGTCAGGGTTCTTACACTCGATAAATTTGAGTTTAATAATCCACTCAATCCATCAGACGATACAGGAAATGGTGACCAAGTGATGTAACGAAAATGTTTTAGAACGGACTCGCAGATCGCGTTAGTGGTAACATCGGGATCGTAAGTACAATCCAATAGTTTAAAAAAAGAGTGCGCATACTCTGGCTTATTTGTTACTTCGGTACTCAAATTACTACGCATTTTTGTAAGAAATGCCATATCAATGTGACATCGCTCAAAAGATAATAATCCAGCATGTGAAAATATAAAGTTATTAAAAATTAAATCATTGTTTTTTAAATCTCGTGCTTGCATACCATATCCGAGGGTACGCAGTCCGTGTTCCTTTGCGACAGGCTTATCAAATTCATTATAAAACTGGTTTGAAACACCGTCAAGTTGCAAAAAACTTGTACTACAAGATAGAGTTGTTACTGTCACGGGTTGACGAAATGATGTAAAATTCGGTGCAGCTACTTGAACAGAATAAGCCTCAAAGGGGGTTGATAGTTCAAATAGTCTTCGACGGAAACCGTAAGGAAGCGAGAGCAATGGAAACGGCATGGTATTGGAATTCAGCTATATGGCTAGTCAGCAACAAGCAAAAGTTTGGTCGACACTGACTAAAGAGTCGACAACCTGCGCGTAGTACAGTTCCGCAAATGTGAATCAATAAAACAGGCAAAAGCTAATGTGGTCACTATGCACTCTTTGGTTAGCTCAAGGTCAAGCATTCCTGCGCATTATGGTCTTCTTTGACAAACGCCTAGCTACAGGTCAACATGTAAACTTCAAAATCTTTACTGTCCATCCAACACACTCGACAAAATCAATTATCAAAATAAGTACCCTCATGCAACTATTAGTAACGACGATCCTTTTGTCGATGACGCTTCTCTCGCTCATCGTCCCGTTTCGGCACCGGAAATACTTCAACGTCGCCGGCTTTTTCAACGAGATCCAATTGCACGTAAACGGAGTAAAATCGGACCAATGCATCGAGTGAGTTGAAACGCGGCGGAAGTTCCTCCATACAGTCGACGTAGAAGTACTTGGTCGATTTGTAGCCGGCTGGTGTCTCGCCACGAACGCGTTGGATCGGATAATGGCTGGAATGGTCGTCATCAATCGGGTCCAGAAGCCGATAAACTCACCAATAGCCTCCTTTGGAAGTTTTATAGACAATGTACAGTGAAACATGGTCGCGTATGTTTGTCAAATCAGAATACGCATTACTCGGGACCCGATGATAGAGACGAAAGTAGGTTCGACGCTTGACACGCTTCTCGGCATCGCGCTTCCGCATGGCTCCGAGGTAGAAGTCGCTCAGGGTCGGTGATGGCTGGCGACGGCGTGGATCGGGAGGATGGGAGATGACTGTGGTGTCACGAGCTGTTTGGACGGACGTCTGTGATGGTGCGATGGTCGGGAAGTTGTTGATTTGGTTGAAGCAGTCTATGTTTTCGTAGATTCCGTCGCTTGGAGCCGTCGTCGACTGTTGCGACATGGCGGACAGGGCAGGGGATGCCAGGGATGACATGTCTGACGGCATTCGACAACGATAGACGACTTGGCCTGATTTCGTAGGGATTGAAGCTGGTGGGGCAGAAGTCTGGCCTTCTGAAACCTTGTGACGCTCGCTGCGACGGCGAGTGAAGGAATCTGGAGGGTTTTCGAGGCGGTCGATCTTGACAGGCTCATAGCCGGGTACTTTGACTTCGAGTTGCTTCTGGAATGACATTGTCTTTATCGCTCTTTATGAAATATCCAAACCTACAGTATTCTCCACCCGAGTCCGTGCCATCGCACAAGGCCGTCCATGCAGACAACAAAGCTCCTCCCCGGCACAGCCAGGTCCACTGTTTGACCGGTCACTGCCCTCGCTGCCGGTCCTACGGTCACGTTCGCGATCACGATCACTGATTGTAACCACAATGCTGTCTCGATCTCGAGGGTCGACTTCCCGTCCAGCACTTTCGCGCACTTCGTCGCCCTCGGAGCTATCGTAATCTGACGAATCTGTGGTCCAATCCGGGAGCGTCAAACATCTCACTTCTGGCATCCCGCCTTCCCGAAGAGCTGTATCAATAGTTGGCGTGCCGGTCGTCGTGAAGAATGATGAGACGGCCTCAGATTCTTCGGCGGACGATGTCGACGAGCAGGATTCGGCCGTAGAAGCCACAGGCGACGGATTCCACGGTTTCGCGACGATGACGCGGCGACCGACCATCGTTAGGGGGTCCGATGGGATAGATGGCATCGACTGGTAGATTCGGAATTTTTTTATGATTAGGGTTTTGGGGGCGTGGCATGCTAATTTTGGAAAATAGCCCGAGGGCGTGTTTTTGTTTTCATGGGTTTTGGGGTCAAAGATGATTCGATTTTATCATTCAATGCATTATTGACTTAATTGGCGTAAAAAGTCAACTTTTCTTATGTCAAAACTGCAGAAAAAATTAAATTTAAAGTTTTTGAAGTTTTAATTCTGTCAATAAAAGTTTCATAGCTTTTTACGAAGAAATCGATCTTTTGAAACTATCAAAGCATCAAACAGCTATCGAACAAAAAAAGGCACAACTTTAAAAAGCAATGACCGTTCCGAAAATAAGAAAACCGCGTTTTGAATACCACAGTTCGCATGCATTGAAAGTGCGCACGCGCTTCGTTCCCAAGGTCCCACTACGATTTCAATCTCGAACCAGCACTCCATTTTTTCGCGCGTTTTTCCATTCTTTGGCGCTCGTCGATCTTTCTGCGTAGCTTTCGTCTTTCAATCGACAGCCTTCTGTATTCCCATCCAGCCGAAACATGTCCCTCGAACCGGAGAATGGCGTCATCCGAGCCAAGGAGGTAAGCTCTTGTTTTCAGCCGTCGATTTCGACCTCCACGTTTCGAATTATATATCCGATCTTTCAGAACACTGACAACAAGCACTACCTCCACTCGAAATGGGTTCTTTGGTTCCTTAAGGGTGATCGTCAACGCTCCTGGGAGGAGTGCCTCAAGAAGGTTGCTGTGTTAGAGACTGTTGAGGACTTCTGGGGGTGAGTTTTTTCGTTTTGCTTTGATTTGGATGATGATTGATGACGTTGTCCCCGCTTTGCAGCCTCTACAACAACATCCAGCCCGCGAGCGGTCTCACTTGGGGCTCGGACTACTACCTCTTCCGTGAGGGCATCAAGCCCATGTGGGAAGATCCGTCCAACATCAAGGGTGGTCGTTGGCTCACGATCATCGAACGCACGAAGCGTGCCGAACGACTCGATGTGTGCTGGTTGGAGCTCATGATGGCCCTCATCGGCGAGCAGTTCACCCAGGTCGAGGACGATATCTGTGGGGCCGTTGTGAATGTGCGGCAGAAGGGTGATAAGGTTCGTTTTTTCATTATCTACCCTAACTATGTGGGTTTTTATATATTCTTATCAATTTCCAGGTCGCCCTTTGGACCCGTGATGGCACCAACGACGACACCAACATCACGATCGGTCACACCATGCGTGACAAGCTCAGCATGTCCGACAGCGAATCATTGCGATACGAGATTCATAAGGATGCCTCGACGCGCACGTCGTCGATCGTGAAGCCGCGTCTGTTGCTGCCCGACAAGCCCAAGCGCGATAACTCCGCCACGCCGACGCCGAAGCTCCCGACCGCTGTTCCGTCGTAAGCACGTGAACCTAATCCTGTTTATATTACTGCGATACTCGAACGACTGACTGGTTATTTTTTTTTCTTTACCCCGGCTTTTTTATCGGTTTGTCCACTGTAAAACGTAATTATTTTTATTCGTAAAACTTCTTTGCATCGAGAACAAACAACAACGGAGGAAGTGGGTATCAACGGTAAAGTAACTAAACGGGTATCTAATCAGTTTTCAAATGCAATGTAGGGTTGATTATCTGGACTTTCGCGGCGGCGATGGCACTTCGGTGTATTCCCGAACGAAAGGTTCAATGAGCTTCAAAATGTGCTTGGCATGGCCCTCATCGCGGATTTCAAGGCGATCGGGATGGAGAACGGCCTTCTGGCGGAGGAGCTTCAGGCTGTTGTAGACAGAATCCGAGTTGTAGGCCTCGGCGAACATGGTGGGGTCGCGATTTCGAGACTTTTCGAGGAGAAACCGTCGGATAAAGTCGATATCGCGCTTGCAGGATTTGGATTCCGGACGGGGGAATTGAAGGAAGTAGTCCAGCACGATGTAGAGGGTCTGGACGTATTGGCGGAGGACGTTGGCGTAGAAAGTTAGGGGGAAGGAGAGGGTTTGACCCTGGAATGGGGTACTGTAGGTGATAAGAGTGGTTTAAAAGGGGAGACAAACCTTGAATTGGCACGCTCGGATGTCTTTGACCAGGTCATTCACGATATTGGCAATGTTTTGTCGGAGATTCTCGCATGGGAGGCAGAAGATGATCTCAGTTTGGAGCAGATTGCACAAAGTGAGCGAATTCTCGACGAGATCGTCGATCGGGAATTCAGAACCCTCGCCACTGCAGAGGTCGCTGCAGATTTTGGATGAAGTCAGGGTCATCGCGACGACGGAAAGTAGCGCGAAGGGGGCGAGAGCGCCGTTCTTACGGTAGCACAGGTCGATGATGGATTGGTGGGATGGTGGGACCTGAATTGGCAGACGTTCTGACCCAAACTCTCAGATCGAAAGTCAAATCAAACCTGAATATAAAGCCCTTCAATCCCCGTATCCGCATGCTCACGTGAAAACGTCAAATTGTGCCTCAAATGGACAATGGCCTCCTCAAAAGCTCGATCCGGCTCAACCTGATCATCCCATCCGACAACCTCATAGCCCAGGGCTTCCATATCCGCGCACAAAAACGACAAGTCCCTGATAAACTGCAGCACTCGGACCCGTTTCCGATGGTGGCAAAGCAGCAACAGAGCGACCGCCGAGGATACTGTAATCGGCTTCTGTTGATGCGCTTCATAGGTCACATGGAAGCCCACAGCTCGAATCAGCGACCGATGCGGGGTGTTGACGTCATGCCATGGAAGGAGTTCGCGATAGGAGCTTTCGTTGATAGCGTATTGGAGCGAGAAGTGGTCGCGGTTATCAGTGAGGGCACTGTTCAGGGAGGTCAGGTAGTCCTGGAATAGACTTCTGTTTTACACGTAAAATGATAAAGATAAGACCTACAGAAAGACGACAAGGGTGTCCAAAGTCAACCGTCACGTTTCCACACTTTCCCCGTCGGCCGAATCCTTTGAAAACGCCTCGAATGACGCCCATGACGCTTTCCTTCTCTTTCCGGATACCCATTAGCTCTTCGTGGAAGATGCCTTCGACAATGTTGTCATAGGAGTAGCTGACCGGCACGACATAGACGTCCTGGATGACGCCTTCTTCATAGGCTGTGACAATGTTCGAGATCAAGCCATTTTTAGGCAGTAGCGTCTTCCCGAATCGCGACCTCGTGCCTTCCAAAAAGAACTCCAAACTCATCCCAGCTCGAAGAATTTCAGTCATGTAGCTGTTCAAAACGGCCCGATAGACTTCATTCCGATTAGTCGTATCGCTCGGGTCCAATCTCCGATGAATGAAAAACGCTCCAGTAGCCCGCAAAAGCCAGCCAAACCCGCTCAGATTGAGATTGTCGCCAGAGGCAATGTGAGGTAGACGAAGGCCGAAATGCCATGCGACCCAGGTTATTAGGAGGTAATCGAGATGGGTACGGTGGAGGGGGAGGTAGACGATCGGGATTCCTGTCTGAAAATGGAAAAATATATATAAAAATAATGAAGAAGAAGGCTCACAGCTTCAGCTTCCTTGAGTTTGACCATTTGGGCCGGGTTGACCAGCAATCTGCGCATGACTCGACGGAAAACTTTGAACAGGATATATCCACAGACCCGGCAGATGGCTTTGTTGAATTTAGCTCGCATTTTGTATAGACATGAGGTTGCCATGGCTTGGACATGTTGGATGGGGGTCTTGTTTTCTTTGGAGATCTTTTCGACTGTGTTTGACACTCTGAAATTGTATTTTTATATATAATTTTTGAAAAGTAAACCCACAATCTCGATTTTAATACCATATCATGCACCGGGGTATATGTATGGTTCAGACCAAACCGCCAGGTGTAGAATATATCGGCGAACCATGGAAATCTGAGCTCACTTGTGTCGTAGCTTTCCAATTTCGACAGATTCGGGAACCCGCCAAACTTCGGGAAATCCAACACGTCGACATATCTCGATTCGACCCCCCAGATGGTCGGATTCGAAGCTTCCGTCACGGCAGCACTGGGAAAGCAATTCTCGCAGGGCAGGGTGCCATTTCGTCCACGGCGAACACTGTGAAAGTGGAGCGACGACGTCGCTGTCCCCTCATCGGACATTGGACGTCGACGCCGGATTCTGAAGGCGAGTGCGGTCAAAATAGTGCAGAAAATGGGGAAGATTGTCAATATCGACGGCCATGAAGGGTCCATCGTAAACAGTGAATGCGAAAACAGAATGTTTGTACAAGTATACACGGGGATGGAGTTGGTTGGATTGAAGCGACCCGACTGGTCCGACTCGACTCGGGGCTCTGAGCTGGACAGTCAGCCTAATAAGGAGGATTCGTCGGGTGAAAGGGAGGGGAAAAGTTGGAGGCTAAGACAACGAACAAGAAAAGCACAACGCCACAGGCAAGCGGGGAGCCGTCAACGGGTTGCCGTGGCACTAATGGTCCGCATTTGCAATTGTGGTGGTCCAAAAAAGTGTGTTCGCAAGTCGCGTGCTTGCTGGCAAACCAAAAACACAAAAACATAAACAAAATGTGTTCTGATGAGTGGTGGCCAGAGGGGTGGCCTGCGGTTTTTGCTGCTTGTACTTTGTGCAATCGAGGTGGGCTGATTGTCAGACCAGATCGGTGCAAACGGGTCGAATAAGTCGACTTATCAGTGTAATGTGTGCATTGGGGCGAGGAGGTTGGCAAAGTGTGCTGAATCAGCAAATTGATATGGTAGAAATTTCACGTTTTTTTAAATTTACAGTTACAGTTCCTTTAAATTCGGTTTTGCATTCTCGGAAAGTCAGTTTTGATATGATTTTATTTGACAATTAACAGTTAATTGAACTTGCGCATAGTTACAATCAAACTTGGTCAATTATTGGACAATAATGTTGAACAATGTCGATGATTTAAGGTAACCAATCGAAAATGTCATGAACAACATTTTCGATGTCTGTCGCTGTGTTTTCCAAAAAACGAACACCCTCTTCGCCGGTATTAATGGCATGGTGGGCAACATTTGCACCACCGCGAACTGCATTGTGACCGCCATTAAAAATACGGCCCCAAAAGGCATTGGTAGAAGCCACATGAAGAACTGCAACAAGCAGAAGGATCATAGACAAGCGGTTGAACATTGTTGAATCCAGAATCCGAAGCAACCAGTTATGCTTTCAATTGAAGCGTGATGTTTGTCAATCCAGAGGCCCTTTTATATGGACACAATGCAAACCGATTCGAGCGCTGATATAACATTAATTTTTGATAATAACGCTTTTCTAACCAATTTCCGGTGAAGAATCAGCAAAAACATTCATTTATTTTTTCGTTTGAATCACTCGGCGGAAGTGAGAAAACAGCTGTTTGGTGCAAGTCGCAAATGCTTTGGACAATAATTTGAATGTTTTTATGCAAATTAATAAAGAATATGCGCTTTCTTCGGGTAAAAATTACAGTAAAAGCCATTTGTACCGTAACACCCGTCTGGGTTAAGCGGGTCAAATGTGGGATGCAAGGAAATCTTCGTCCACCATTTTATTGGTCTTTGGTATTGTACTTTTCTTTGTCTGCCAAACCACAAATGCCGACATCTATCAGAGTATCGAGGATCCAAGAGCCAAAGCATTTGGCAATCGCGTCTGCACCACTAAAGAATGCGCTATAATAGCAGGGAGGTATTTCAACAATGGAAACAAAAAGGTGATTTTAATGTTTTTGACGCCATCGTAAATGCATCTCTTGTCAGATTGACCCATGTGATGACTTTGCGACCTATTCTTGCGGTAATTACATATATCGACGTGGTGGTGTTTACGAAGAAATGCTGTTCAAAATAAGAAAAAGGCTAAGTGAAATCCTAGAAGCTCCGCCCTCACCAGATGACAAACCATGGCACACGCTGGCAAAAACGTTTTACAAGAAGTGCATGGATGAACCTGCCGTTATCGCAAGTATGAAGTCAGCTATTTTACCACTAATAGATGAACTTGGTGGATGGCCTCTTTTAAACACCCAATGGAACAAATTCAGTTTGTCTTACGAAAAATACCTCGCCGAAATTCACAAAAAGACAGGGCATCCTTTTCTCTTTAAAACTACTGTCAATGTTAATCCGACAAACACTTCTGAATACCTACTGTTGCTGAAGCCAAGCCCTTCATTTATAGACTCATGGATTTACAATATGGCGATGAAGTTGGGTGCGCAGAACCCACAACTGTTACCAGAAATCAAGAAATTTGCGAAAGAAATAATGTTAGTACACAAAAAGGATGTTGAAAAAACCACATTGGAAGGGCGAGTAGGTCCTCTTTATGCTGTCAAATACTTGTTTTCCGACGTATGTTTTTTGTTTTCTCTTTCTACTTAATTTTTGTAAATTTCAGTTCAACTTGGAAGAATACGTTCTTCATCTGTTTGACGGTATTGTTCCCGTAAACAAAGGGATGACGGTTACTGTCATCAACATTCCCTACTTTCAAAACCTTCATGCTTTATTTACCAACAAACGCGATTTCGCCAACTATGCTATCAGCGCGCTAGTCAATAACTATTTTACTCCTCTATTAATACCCGAGATAAATGGAAAACTGCGAAACTCGTTCTGCATGGATACGTTAACAGATAACTTATTAGTTAAGCCTGTCGCCCAGATGTACGTTACAAAGTATATCAATCGTGAAGTCATTGTTTCGAAGGTAGGTCTTTTCATTTTTTTCGTTCATACAATCTAAGTTTCTTCAGTTGACGAAAATGGTCAAAGCTATCATCGAAAGTCTTGCTGACATGCTCAACAACGCCGAGTGGCTGGACGATGACACGAGGAAGAATGCATTGAAAAAGTTGAACCACATGGATTACAGTTTCGTGCATCCGGAGAATCTGTTTGACGATACTCTTTTAATCGAAAAAGACATTGTGAGTTTGAAGAAAATGTATCTACGTTTTTGTTAAAAGATTTTATTTCAGCCCCCGTCTGAACCATCTGAAAGTTTTATCAATCTATTTGTTCGTTTAGACCGAAACTCGGTAAAGGCATCGTTTGCCAGGATTAACCAACGAGTGGATAAAACAGAATGGGGTAAATCTATTCTGACAGCCAATGGTTTCTACACGTTTGCTCAAAACAAGTTCCACGTCGCCGTCGGATATCTTGAATCACCCTACTTCAATCAAAATGTGCCGGAGTATGTCCTATATGCCGTACTTGGTGTCACAGCAGGCCATGAAATAATGCACGGATTTGATAATAATGGACGTCTGTATGATGAGGCTGGAAATATGCGAGACTGGTGGAAGGAGGAAACGGCTAAGGAATATGTAGAAAAGGCAAGTTGTTACGTGCACCAATACACTGAGGAAGGCGAGGATGGGCAACGTACCTTGGGTGAAAACATTGGCGACAATGTTGGGATGGAGCTGGCTTATAAAGCTTACAAGAAGGTTATGGGGAATGTTACGGAACCGGCGTTGCCTGGGTTTGAGCACTTTACCGTCGATCAGATGTTCTTTTTATCTTATGCCAACGTAAGTTACATTGTGTAAAGTCAAACCGGACCAGGTTTTGCTTTTAGGGCAAGTGCACAAGTTCAAAAAGAGAGGATGTAGACCCGAACGACCCTCATCCATATGCGTATACACGGCTCAAGATGACGACCACAAACATCAAAGAATTCAGCAAAGCGTTCAAATGTTCGAAAAAATCGCCAATGAATCCCGATGAAAGATGTTCTATTTGGTAGAAGGTTGTACAAAAACCTAGTACTAGCAAAAAATAAAACTGTTAGATTGTCAATACGTGTCATTTCAAACATTAATTTCCATGTTATTATGCTAATTTATAAAAAACGTACACTTTTAAGTTAACAGCACAGTGAAACGCACTTGTACCGTAACACCCATCCGGGTAACGCGGGCCGAATGTGGGAATCAGTGAAATCTTTGTTCACCATTTTTTTGGCCTTTAGTATTGTACTTTTGTTTGTCTGCCAAACCACATTTGCCGACATCTATCAAAGTATCGAGGATTCGAGGGCCAAAGCATTTGGCAATCGCGTCTGCACCACTAAAGAATGCGCTATAGTGGCAGCTAGATTCTTCCACAATGGAAACAAAAAGGTAAATTTTATGTTTTATGATGCCATTGTAAATGCCTTTCTTGTTAGGTTGACCCATGTGATGACTTTGCGACCTATTCTTGCGGTAATTACATGTATCAACCTGATACTGTTTACGAAGAAAGTAGTGTTTTTGGTGAAATAAATTTCAAAATAAAAAAGAAGCTAACTGCAATCCTGGAAGCTGCGCCCTCACCAGATGAAAAACCATGGCACATCCTGGCAAAAACGTTTTACAGGAAGTGCCTCGAAGAACCTGCCGCCAATAAGAAGTCAGATTCTTTACCAATACTGGACGAACTTGGCGGATGGCCTCTCTTAAACACCCATTGGAACGAATTCAGTTTGTCTTATGAACAATATCTGGCCGATATTCACAAAAAGACAGGGTATTTTTTCCTCTTTAAAACTACTGTCAAGCCTAATTCGGGGAACACTTCTGAATACGAATTGTGGCTGGAGCCAAATCTTTCACTTTTGGGCCCAAGTGTACAGAAAATAGCGATCAAGCTGGGTGCACAGAACCCACATCTGGTACAAGAAGTTGAAAAGTTTTCAAAGAAATTTACGTCAATACATCAGGAAAGTATTGAAGAGATAAAAGACGGACAAAGGAGTACTCTTTATAATATGAAAAAAATGTTTCCTGATGTAAGTTTTGTGTTTTCTTATTTTTTAAACCTGACTGTTTTTAGTTTGACTTGGAAAAGTACGTTTTTCATCTGTTTGATGGCGTTGCACCCGTAAACAGCAAGACGCCCGTTGTTATGATTAACATTCCTTTTTTCAAAAAACTACATACATTATTTACCAACAAACGCGATTTCGCAAACTACGCTATCAGCGCGCTAGTCAACAATTACTTTAAAACTGTATTGCAACCAGAGATGACGGTTGGAACTTTGAGGGCCCAAATGTGTTACCAATTATTAACAGACTCGGTTTTGATTAAGCCTGTCACCCAGATGTACGTTAAAAAGTACATTGATCATGAAGTCATTGTTCCGAAGGTATGTTTATTGTTTTTGTACCCTTGATTGTCTTTTTATTCATTTCATTCATACAATCTAAGTTTCTTCAGTTGACGAAAATGGTCAAAGCTATCATCGAAAGTCTTGCTGACATGCTCAACAACGCCGAGTGGCTGGACGATGACACGAGGAAGAATGCATTGAATAAGTTGAATTACATGGAATACAGTTTCGTACATCCGGAGAATCTGTTTGACGATACTCTTTTAATCGAAAAAGACATTGTAAGTTTAAAGAAAATATTATATCTACGTTTTTGTTTAAATTTTTTATTTCAGCCCCCATCTGAACCATCTGAAAGTTTTATCAATCTATTAATGCGAGTATGGCAAAACAAGTTTAACGCGTCGTTAACTAAAGTTACCGAACAAGTGGATAAAACGGAATGGGTTGAGCCTCCTCTGGTAGTCAATGGTATGTACTTGAGACATCAAAACAAGTTCGCTATCGGCATAAATATCCTTGAGTCACCCCACTTCAACCCAAATGTGCCGGATTATGTCACTTATGCCACCGTCGGGGTCATAGCGGGCCATGAAATAATGCATGGATTTGATGACATTGGGCGTCTGTATGATGAGGCTGGAAATCTTAGAAATTGGTGGAAGAAGGAAACCGCTGACAAGTATGTAGAAAAGGCAAACTGTTTCGTGAATCAATACACTGAGAAAGGCGTTGATGGACAGCTTAGTTTGGGCGAAAATATCGGCGACAATGTTGGGATGGAGCTGGCTTATAAGGCGTACAAGAAGGTTATGGGCAATGCTACGGAACCGGCGTTGCCGGGATTCGAGCACTTTACCGTCGATCAGATGTTCTTTTTATCCTATGCAAACGTAAGTTATGATGTGTAAAATTAAACCGGACCAGGTTTTGCTTTTAGGCCTGGTGCACAAGTTTAAAAAAAGGGGAAGTGAAGGGAGATCCGAATGATCCTCATCCACATGAGTTGATACGTGTCAAGATGACGGCCACAAACATCAAAGAATTCAGCAAAGCTTTCAAATGTTCGAAAAAATCGCCAATGAATCCCGATGACAGATGTTCTATTTGGTAGAAGGTTGTACAAAGAACTAGTACTAGCAAAAAATAAAACTGTTAGATTGTCAATACGTGTCATTTCAAACACTAACTTCCATGTTATTATGCTAATTTATAAAAAACGTACACTTTTAAGTTAACAGCACAGTGAAACGCACTTGTACCGTAACACCCATCCGGGTAACGCGGGCCGATAGGCGGAATCAGTAAAATCTTTGCCCACCGTCTTATCGGTATTTGGTATTGTACTTTTGTTTGTCTGCCAAACCACAAATGCCGACATTTATCAAAGCATCGAGGATTCGAGGGCCAAAGCATTTGGCAATCGCGTCTGCACCACCAAAGAATGCGTTATAATAGCAGGAAGAGGTTTCAACAATGGAAACAAAAAGGTAAATTTTGATGTTTTATGGTGCCGTTGTAAATGTATCTCATGTCAGATTGACCCATGTAATGACTTTGTGACCTATTCTTGCGGTAATTACATGTATCAATCTGATACTGTTTACAAAGAAAGTACTGTTTTTGGTGAATCAAGTTTCAATGTTCTTTTTATCTTATGCAAACGTTAGTTATATTGAGTAAAACACAAATGTCCGGAAAAGTCGACAATGAATCCTGATGAAATGTGTTTTTTTGGTAGAAAGTAAGACAAACTGTTATCGACAGTGAAATTATAAGTGTATACCCCCATCTCTTATGAGTTTCGAGTTGTAAAATAAAATTTTTTTGAGGGGTCGATGACATGTTATTTTCTCGCAAACACCGTCTTAAATAATTCAGATTGATTTTTGCATAGTGATTTTATTGTATATTTTGCATAGTTTCTAGTGAACATTGCAAACAATAACAACATTGTTAAGTATTGACTGATTGATCAGTTATTAGAAAAAAATACCGAAAAAGTCTGTAATCTTTTCTTCCATTGTCTCAATAACGTCATCAACAACATCGAAAACCTCTTCAGCTTTTTCCTCGATAAAGTCACTACCACTTCCAATTGTTACTTCAACGGCCCCAATTACGATGTCAGCTTCATCGTTAATCGTTTGATCAATATTATCAATGGTTTGTGCAATGGCTTCACCGGCGGTCTCAACATGTTTGCCGACATCCATACCGTTCTTGATCGATTGTTCAAAAGTATTACCGACAATGTCAGCCTGCTTGTTTACAGCGTTATCACCATTTGTTACCGTTTTATCAACAGTATCAAGGACAATATTCATTTGTTCTTCCATTGCGGTACCAACACTAGTGACAGTGTTGTTTACCAAATCAGAAACTCCAATAGCTGCTTTTTTCGCATCTTGATAAGTTTTTTCTGCAGCAACGTAGGTCTTCTTGGCAATATCAATAAGTTTTTCGCCCGTTTCAATGGCAGTATTGATCGTTTCAATAGCTTCCATGGCATTGTCAGCATAAAGTTTGGCCTTCTCGAAGTCGTCCTTAACGTTGCCTTTTTGAACTTTCTGCCCAGGAGTATTCTTAACGCCGCCTTTCGGAACTTGCAGCCCAGGAGCATTCTTAACGCTGCCTTTCGTTGCAACCTTAGCAGCACGCGTAAAGAGGCCTATCGGAAAGCTGTGAACATAGAGAACTGAAACACACAGAATAATAAACTTGAGATTCATCTCTGAAGCCACCAGTTGTGCTTTCAATTGAAGCGTGATGTTTGGGAATTCTGAAAGCTTTTTATACGGACGGAACTCCTTCAAATTCGAGCAGTGATATTACTTCAATTTTAATGATAATAACTTATTCTTTATTTTTAGCAACGATTAAGCAAAACAGTCATCTTTTGGCGGTTGATTCACTTCACAGAAATGAGCTAGTTTAATGCTGCATGAAAAAGTCTTCAGTGCTATTTCGTTTGAAACAATCGGAGTTGTGATGTTATTTCTACTGTCATATGGTTTATGAACGTATAAGTGTTTTTAAACGCTGATATTTGGATTGTGATTTAAAATGAATAATGGTGAAACAAATGCTTAATCTTTGTTTTTGTTTTGCACGTGACGCGTGGCGGTGTTGATTCAGCAATTACTATGCAAACGCTAAAGAAAAATTTTTTTTCTGCTCCACATTTTAATTTTTTTCCCTTAATACAATGGAATTAAAGTTGAAAGTTGAAAATAAAGGAAAATAAATTCAATTTGTAAAACGATTTGCCGCACAGTTACAGTATCCAACACAAGTCCTCAGTGGCTTAAAGTTGTCTTTCAAAAACTACAAGATACAACTTCCAATGCTTCATATAAAAGTTTTGTCAACATAGGTGTTCATTTATCCGCACACTATAATAGGTCATAAAATGATAAACCGGCAAAACGGGAAAAGCATGCTTCCATCTTCCAGGTGTTCCTTTTACCGTGCTTCCCCCGCTTTTGCCCACAATTAATCGACTTTCCAACCACGAAAAATGAAACAAAAACGCAATGTACAAGTGCTTTGATTTTACTCTAATGAGACAGTTAAGTAAAGACAGGTAGCCAAAACCGGGGATAACAGCGATATACAGAGATGAGTAGATTTAAATAAGTCGTCTGCGCGCTCCTTATTCCTTTTAAAAATGCCGCTTTGTTGTTGTCAGGGAAAATGAGGACAGAGAAAGTGTGTGTGTCAAATGATGTCGGTTGTCGTCGGCCTTGAGTCTGGTCTTCGGACGGTTCAGTGCCGGTGGCGGCGAGAGCAGATGGTTGTGAGAGAGAGGGTTGAGAGAATGAGAGAGAGTGAAGGTTTTCAGTTTCGGTAGTCCTGAGCTTTGAATTAGAGATGACGGCCATCCTTTTTCGACACGCTACGCAGGATATCGCCTTGCAGGTAGGGGTTGATCTTGTGCGTCGGGATGGAGCGCTTGCGGCGACGGGGTTCCTGAAAAGTCGATAGTGTATTGATTGATTTTGGCAAAAGACGCAATTTGAGCAAAAAATATCAGCTATGCCCCAGTCACAGGAAAATGCGACATTTACATTCCCCTTAAAAAGCTCAAACAACACGACGAAAAGTGTCACTTGCAGGCGACCCCCAGGAAAGTGACGTCCCAGCTCAACTTACGTCTGTCCTGGTTTCATGGAACTTCTTGGCAATCATACTCTTATGCAATCCATTCTCGCTCAACATCTTCTCCAAATTGTTTTCATACTCTTCACCACTGGTCTTACTCGGGCAGTTGAACATGTGTTCCTGGTCGCAGAGGCATTGTTGCTGCGCCTGATAATTTCGTGAGAATTCGGCCGAGTTTTCAAACTCCTCAAGGCAGCCATCGGCGGCGGTGTGTCCATTGGGGCACGGATTCGGGGGATCGCAATACGCGGGAAGGACATTGTCAGATTTGACCTGCTCACGGTGCTCGAATTCGTCTTCGGGTCGGAGCTGTTGGTCGCCTTCTCCGGCGCCACCGGTCATGTATTTGCTTCCGAAGCCGAGAGGTGCATTGTTGAAATTTTCAATGTCTCGGGAGATTAAATCGATAAATTGGGTGTCGGGGAAGCTCTGAAAGTTTTTTAATAATGGCACGCGGAAGGATTCAGCTTGTTTGAAAAAGGGGGTCAAAGAACAGAATTGTCGTGGAGAATGGCGTGATTAATGCTCTGAGAACTTGAAATACCGTTAAATAAGATGCGAAAATGTGTTGGGGAAGTAAATTTTTGGAAAAATGACAAATTTTAGAGGGATTGGTTACTGTATTTTTGTAGAAAATGGGATTATCTTGGTTTCGAACTACATTTTGGGGGCAAAAAAACGTGAACCACGTGATTCCAAGAAACAGAAAACCGCTTAAAAGTTAATTTTAATGAATAATAAAAACTCACCGGTGCAGCATACTCAGTACCTTCGAGATCAAGGCCGAAAATGCCGATACAAAGTGCACAAAGAATCGCGGCGACGGCGACGTGGGTCATGTCGCTCTCGTCTGGTCCAAGTGAAGGCTGTCGACCGTCGGAGCGCAGCTAGCCGTCGTTGCCAGAGGCGGCCCGGTTGTTGCCTTAGCTTGACAGCCGAGGGAGGAGTGCCACCGACCACAATCAATACGCTACCGCGTGCGCATGAGCTGCGTGTGTGCCGTTGGCGTTGGCGTCAGCGACGCAGAGACCCTTCTGAATCAATGCCCAGGCTACGGTACCCCAATATCCACTTCGCAGTCCTTTGGCAGTCGTTTTTCTTTTCCAGTTTGCCAGTTCGGTTCTGTTTGCTTCGTCATTCCCGCGAGAGAGGAGGGGAGACCGCAAAAAGTGTGTATACATCCATACATGCTCGTGCGTGTTCACACTTAGAAAAAAGCCTTCTTGGTGGCCTTCGAGAGAGGAGCGAAACCGAACCATTGGCAGGGAGGGCGTCGGCTTCGTGGCACATGCAATGTAGCTAGCGGTGTGGAAGGCTTTTTTGGAAGGAAGAAGTTAAATAAGCCCACGTCAGCGCTTCAGGGGAGCGTTCTGACATTCATAATGATACTTTTGCACCGTTTGATGTATCTATTTCAAAAAATAGATAAAATGAAGCCTGACAGACGGCAGGCACACCCTTCTGCTTTTCCACTTTGCATTCACGCATTCAAAACAATAAAAAGTAAAGTTTCACTCGCCTTCGAAGGCGGAGATTGAAATGTCAGCCAACTCGGTTTCCACAAACCACAACACAGCCATCCGACAAGCAATGGCAAAAAGGTTAAGCACCACAAACCCCACCAAGTGTCATTCATTCAATTAGCCGTCTACGTAATACGTTTTCACGTATCCTTCCAAAGCCGATTTCACATTCCCGTTTCATGACATAACTTCCACCATTTTGTAACCCCCAAAATTTTCTTCACTTTCCATTTCACTTTTCCAAAAAACGTAACTAAAACAAAAGCCGTGCCTACCATACTCTCACGAACGAAACCACATAGAACCACCCTTTTTCCACGCAACAAAGCTAAAAGAAAGCCGATACCTTGAAACGTCGTCGTTTTTGCCGTGGCCATGAATGGAAGTGAACGTTTTTCCCTTTCCGGAAATGCTTTATTGTCGGCAAGAACCGCCAGCGAGCGAGTTGGTGCCGTTCACGTTGGCTCCAACTCGGGGGCGTCTAACAACTGAGGGGGCTTTAGCGTCTAAATTATGGTCTTCCCCGGCTGTTTATAAACTTCTTATTTATGTGGAGTTCCATCTATTTGTTTTTCGGCGGATGGGTCGAAGTATGTTTTCTGTGGTCTACGTTTTTGGGAAGAATTTGTACCAATTTTACGATCTTATTTGATGTGAAAATAGGGTGAATTTAAGCGTCGTTTTTTGCTGTAAAAAAGTTTAGTGGAAATAAAATAGTGTTTAACTTTGAGGGCGTACTTTATGTAGTCGTAATACGGTTAGTAAGTGTGTGAAAAGTACTAATTTTTGATAAAAAAATTTGTTAAAAGGATGTTGGGGGCCGTTAATCCATCTTTTCCTTCATTATAAGCAAGTGTCCCGAAAGAGGGATCATATTTGACGACGACAACCAAGGTCATGACAGATACGTGCGCAGAGTAAACTTACAACATGGTGCGCGCAGTCTTTCATTATGATTTTACGACCACCCGTCGAGAGGTGAATATCGACGAGATGGCACTGCGCGAAATTAGGTTTTTGTTTTTTTGTTTTGAAATGGGGTGTTCTTTGAATTCGATCGTGAAAACAAGAATAAAAATAATGTTTTATCAAAAGTTTTGCGATATTCCGATTCATTGATCGCTGTTTCACGGCCCCATTCACAACTCCATGTAAGCTCCTACCCTTATCAGCACCCCCACCCCCTCTAAATTGCAATGTTTCAACCTTATCGGTGGGCATGATTGCTTTGAACCAACAACGCCGACTCCTTGCGACTATCTGTTTGACGGCGGCTGTTGAGCGGGGACGTCTGCCTGATGGAAATAGCTTCTTCTTCATCTCGCGCGTTCCGACTGTTGTGAACCAATGAGTCCATCGGTGGGTGCAGTCGACCTTTCGACCCCTTTTACCCGTCTGTTACTTGAGTTTTAAGCTTAACGGGTTAACGTTCGCATGGATTTTGTTTGCACTTTGTCTCAATGCATCCTACCCCATCCCAAGTCCCAGCCTAGGCTCCCGAAGGTATCCAATCTGTCCATCTGTCCAGGCTCCCCAGGCTGGCTCCTACATGCAATATTTCAACACGAGTAGAGCTAATAGTGAAAAAACTGACAAAATTGATCGCGATCTGTCCCCTCGCGCCCCGCTGGCTTTTGCTTTGCTGGTACGAGAACACCCATCCTGCACAGTGTCTGTCATAGTCGGAGGCGGTAGTGTCGGTGACTGACGACTTTTCACGTAGCGACGTAGACCGTCGTCCTGAATCACTGATTGGCAGCCGCCGCCGAGGACTTCGACGCCAGTATCGATGCGATGCATGTGCAACAGCAATCACACGCGGAGCTGTCAGTCAGGCGTGGCTGGCAGGCCTCTCGAGATCCCAACCACCCATCATTTCATGCATTCATGCGATCGATTCAATGAATTGATTATGGCTGGAAAGTTTCGTTCGTTCTCGAGAATCACATAACGTCGGAAAGGGGCCTGCCTGCAGGGCCTCTGCGGAAACGGAACGGGGAGACAGGCGTTTTCGTGCGATTTTTTGACTTCCGACGTGCACCTTTTGTTGATTTTATGTATTTTTGTGCGGTCTTTTGGACTTTTTGTGTTAGTTTGACTTCAATTTGTCTCGTTGAAGTTGAATTTGAGCATTTTGGTTAAGCTTTTTTAACTCTAACATCAGTTTCAATGTTAAAAACTTGCTTTTTTTTAACCTAAAATGTTGAAGGTAATGCGTAAATCGTCCAAAAACAAGGACAAATACCTCGTGTCCACCTCCACCAAGGACCCTCCGAACAATGCTTCAACTTCGGAATCGCCTAAGAAGCCAAACTTATTGACACGGTCATGGGCACGAATTTCTGGACGCAAAAAGCGTCGACCCCCGCCGCCGATCGAAGAAGGTATCGAAGGCATTGAGAATGCTGAAACACCATTGCCAAGTACGAGTAGTGCCGCTGTCACGGCTAAATCTGGCCCTCAAGAGTTTCCGTGGCAGTTGGCGGATGAATCGGCTGCGCCATCGCCACAGAAGTGAGTTTTGACCCCCATTTTTTGACTTTTTAAAGATTTTTTAAAACTAAAAGCATTTTTGTACCCTAAAAAGGTCACATTTCAATGTCAAATGTCAAACCTAATCACATTACATGCCCTTTCTACCCGTCTTTCTCCTCCAATCACACTGTATCTAATTGAAACCCTGAAACCGAAATTCGAGGACCACACACTTCCCCGACCAGCCTAGCCTCAGGCAATATTGAACATGTTTCATTTTGTGTTGTCATTCCTCGTGATGCCGCAAATAGACTTAAGAAATCTGATTTTTGGCCTTATTTCGGCGCAACAATGTAATCTTTTTTAACGGGGTACCAGTTGCAATTCACGAAATTGAACAAACCCCAGCATTCTGACCAGCAAGACAAAATTCAAACTCTCATTAGACATGCTTTCAACCAAATGAGCCCCCATGCCATAGGGCACATCAGGCATGCGCGACTGGAAGAACCACTTCCGGAAAATGTGTCCGAGGATACACTAGGCGGTTTCCAGACCGTTTCCGGCGGTGGAGTTGGTATCGATTTCGGCACGAATGGCCGATGGTATTACATAGTGATGCAAAGAAAGGGGCGAAAAAAGAACAAACTTTTTACAAGTTAGTTTTTTTGCGTTCAGTTCTTTTTCGCAAAGAAGTGCCGACCCGAAAGTGAAACGAACGGCAAATGCCCAGCGGCAATGCGACACTTTATAATTTCATTTTTATTGAGAAAGATGACTTTTCGGACGAAAGTTGAAATTGAAATTGCCATAGCCATTGGGGCTATGGATAAACGTCTGTTTTTTGAACGGATATGCGACTTAAGCTTAAGGTGTCCGGAAATCCGACGGATCCTTGTCTCAGTTTTGACGCAATGGAAGTGTTTTTTCGTTGGTGGATCAAAAATTTCAAAAAATTTAGGCTATCATGTAAAAAATATTTTTCTACAGTAATCCGTTTCTGACACTTTTTGTCAGTTTCTTTGTCAACCAAGTTCAAAGCGCATTTCGGCTAAACCCCATTTCGAAAAGTGACTTACTTAGCGTATTGTGTCAGGTTTAGTTGGTTCAGTCGGAAGTGGTTTCTCGGTCGTCGTCAAACAGGAGCCTGGCGCCGACGACAAAACACTTTTTCACCTCTGCGAACAATCCCCATCCATTTTTTGCCCTCTTCGTCCGCGCAGACACCGGTTTCACCTTCCCAAGCGGTTCCAGCGTGACCTCCAAAGCAATCATGATTCATTGTGTCGCGCCTCGCGATGTTAGAGAAGCGATTTTCCATCGATTCGGCGTGGATTGACGTGTTTTGTGGCGGTCGTTGTATGCAAATGAAAGCTGCACGCGCGACTGGCCCCGGGATTACTCTCGACACGAATTATGGGGAGCGGGGATGCGATTGAGCTCTTCGGTGCGCTGTGTTTTGGATCTTTGTGTTTGCTTTTCGGAAATCCGGCGAAATCTTTTTAATTGACATATTTTATTTGCTTTTTTTACACTTAACTACCATCCTTGACCATAGGATCACCTATTTAAACTTTCGTATCCGTGGATAACTGACAATAATCCGATTTCCAGGCCATTCTTAAACCGGGGCATGGACAAAATCCGCAAGTCGATCCGGCAGTCCTTCCGCCGTCGGCCCCAGCCCCTGACCGCTGCGGAGCCATCATCTTCCTCCGAAACCCCTCCAAAAGCCGAAGAAGCCGGCAAGAATCCCTGGCAAATCGACGAGAAAGCCGTCCGCAACGGTGTTTGCAAGTTCAATGTCAAAGTAAGTCAACTCTCCACTTTTTGAGTTTTCAACACCCTAACCAATCTTTTCTCCATTTCCAGTATCTCGGCAGCTGCGAAGTCTTCGAATCCCGTGGGGTCCATGTCTGTGAAACTGCCTTGGAACATCTCAGGGTGCGTTTTTTATTTACAAAAGTGCATCATCCAAAGTTTGATGGATTGCTTTTCGGCAACTTTCAAAAGTACTTTTTTTTAAATATAAATAAACTGTCTTTTTTTAGGGCCGAAAGAAAGCAACAAAAGCGATTTTGTACATTTCCGGTGATGGCATCCGAGTCGTGGACAGTGAATCGAAGCGGGGATTGATCGTGGACCAAACGATTGAGAAGGTCTCATTCTGCGCGCCGGATAGACAGAATTTGAAGGGGTTTGCTTATATCTGTCGAGAAGGAGCGAGTCGGCGATGGGTTTGTCATGGGTTTTCGACGATTAAAGAAAGTGTGAGTTGATTTTGACCAATTTTTGATGAAAACATGTCTATTTGATCAATTTCCAGGGCGAAAGGGTGTCCCATGCCGTCGGCTGTGCTTTTACAATCTGCTTAGAAGCGAAGAAACGCCGTGAAAAGGAGACTGGTGGGTCTTCCAAGTCGACGCCATCAAAAACCAAGGCAAATTCCAAGAGTTCCCCGCCCACTGCTGATAGTTTGTCTGATTTGAACGCTGTTTGGAACACGTAAGTCTTATTTCCAGCCTAATTTGTCTAATTAAAGTCCTTTCAGCCCGTCTCCACCCGAAAAAGATGGAACCAATCTCCTCCCAAATCGATTCGCATCCCATAATCCAGCCTATGCCTCGTTCCGTCGCCAACTTTCAATCTCAGAACGCAAACAAGACCCTCAAACTGCCATCCTCAGCGAGCCACCATCCAGAAACCCTGCCCCGACACGAACTCCAGATACATCGGTCGCGAAGCCTCGACCACACGGCAATCTGGCTTTATTCAACCGTCAAGGTTCGTTCCGAGGCCCCGAAGTCGCTTCATCGTCGAATGGATGCCCCCTTCCATCGAGCAGTTCCGCTTCCGCTGATATTGGTGGCTTCAAGCGGTTTAGCTCCGTTCGGGCTGATTTCCTTTATCGACCAGTGAGTTTTTTGATGGTTTTTATGTAAACAAAGGCATGGAAGAGCGATTTGTTTCGATAGCATCGCGTTGTGATTGTTGTTTTATGGTTCTTTGCAACTGCCATTTTAGACCTTCGACAACACTCACACGCAATACAATCAACCCATCTACGAAGGCGACGACGAACCGTGGCCTGAAACTGGGTCTGGGTTTACTTCTACGATGAATGCGTCGGCTTCTGGAAGGGCACTGTCGTCTGTGATGAGTGCCAGCGCGTCTATGCCATTTGAGGGGGAGCAGAAGGAGAATGGAGTGGCTTCGCCGTCGTGGCCGGAGATCTTTTTGGGGGAAAGTGCTCAGAGTACGCCCACGCATAGGATGTGAGTTTATGGATTTTGGAAGTTTTGGAGTTATAGATGAGTTTTTAGGGTTTCGAATAGCGTTAAACCGCCACAACCGCAAAAGACTTCACCTTCGAGAGCTGACGCCTGGCTGGATGAGACCTTCAAACAGACAGTTTCTCTCCATGGGACACCGTCACCAAGGGAAGTTGCTCATAATGGGTTCCCGTCGACACCGATGTCAGCCACAGCCTTACCGCCATTGCCAGAAGTGACTTCAACCTCATCCAAGCCTTCAAATCACGCTCCAACCCCCTCCCCACCACCCATGGACCAACCCGACAACTACAAAACACACAACCGTAAAGGCTCCTCATCTCGAAAGCAGATCGAATACCAACTTCTCGACGAAACCGATGCCCCTGTCAGTCCGCCGAGAACGACCCCCACCGGTCCACCGCCATCACAAACAACACCCATCCGTCATGGTCCCAGCCTGAATGACCCCTTCGACGTCCAATGGTCCGCGGCGATCCTGCAGAAAAGTGCTGCCATCACAGTCGGAAATGGCCATCGCCCCGCTCCGACGAAACATAATCCATTCACATCAGAATCGGCGCCGGTTAATGTTTAATTTTTTTTAACTCTTAACAAACCACAATGGTAGTGGTAACCCCAATTCACTCATACGAGCTAATAGCGCCCTAAGTTGGCGTTGTAACAAGATGCTTTTACGATTTTTAAACTTTCACCTTATCATTTTTCCGATAACGCATACAATATCTTTATTGTTGATTTAACACGATTGTTTAGTGCCTCATCCATTGTCAGGCGCAGAATAAACTCGGTTTTTACAAGTTTGTATGTTTATGCTTCATTGTTGGGGATAGACTGTTTACGCGCAAATTGGTCTCTGATGAGGGCTATCGGATTGCATGAGGAAATTTATGACATTTTGCCCGGGGGCTCAGATAGGTCGTTGATGCTGTCCTGATGACGCGGAGATTAATATTGGCGGTTTTGTTGCTTTTGGCAATATATGGATTCGTGGAAGGATGGATTGATACGGATAAGAAGTTGGAGACGGCTATTTTGAAGAAGTACAATCGGAAGCATAGGCCGGTCAAGAATGATGCGACGACGATGCAGGTTGAGGTCTTTTTAATGCTGAATCATGTCGAGAAAGTGGTGGGTTTTGATGGTTTTTTGAAACGGTGGAGGTGCATTTGCACAAAGGTTTTTATGAACGCGATTATTACATTTGCACATTGTCTGAACGCAGATTGTACGTTCAAGTATTGTGCGAATGATGTCATTATTACAAAATTTTGCTGTGTGCAAATGCGTTGATGTCGTTCGCGACAAACATGTTTAAAATTACTAAAATTGTCAAAATTTAGGACGAAAAAGAACAAACAATGACTCTCCACGGCCAACTATCAGCCTCCTGGATGGATGAATACCTCAATTGGAACCCCTCTGATTTCAATGGCACCACCATGATCTCAATTGAGACCTGGAAGATCTGGCAGCCCGCCTTCGCCCTTTTCAACAATGCCAAAGCTCATGGCTGGCATCTCTTCATGAACGGACTTCCAGCCACCTTGCTAAACACAGGACGTGTTTTCGCTTCCGGAGCCTTCACCTTCCATACAACGTGCTTCTTTGACTTCACCAACTGGCCCAACGATGAACAATCTTGCCCGATCGTCATCGCTGATTGGGTCTACGATCTCAGCAAGGTCAACCTCAGCGACCCAGTTTCGTCCCATTTGAAGAATCCTATCATCAGACTGAGTTTCGATCCCGTCAACAATGGCCCGAAGAAGCATGTATCCGGCTGGGAGGTGACCCGAAGTTGGCGGAAGCACTGTTACTGGGGGCCGAATGGCTGTCTCCCTGAAAATGACCCACCAACGTCGCAATTGGACGCTTATTGGTCGCTTTTGGAGTTCGGAATTTCGTTGAAACGGCATGTACCGTACTATTGGGTTACGATTGTGTTGCCGCAGGTGATTTTTGCCAGTTTTTTGAAGGTTGATTAGTGTACAGTATTCCAGATGGTGATAATATCTTTAACTTTGCTAAGCTTCTGGATCGATGACTACTCCGCCGCCTTGACCATCTGCCTGCTCAATGTGATGCTCCAAGGCTTCTGTAGCTGGACTTTGTTGAAACAACTACCTCCAAGCAATGGCAACCTCCCTCGAATTGGCTACTTTTTCGGAATCAACCTCGTAATGATCAGCCTTTCCTTTGCTTTCCATGTTATCTGCCACTTTTTGTTGACTGTTTTACCTGGGGATATCGAATTTCCGTTTATCGTATGTTTAAGTCGATTTTTTTTTTGCTTTATCTAACAAGTAACCCAATTTCAGCTGACAAACCTCACCGACCGTCTCCGTGAATTCAAGTTCTTCAAAGTCGAAGGTCTTTCTTTCGACCCCCAAAAAGTCCTCTTTGGCGAAGATGCTCTGGACACTATCGATGGCCCCAATGGCTCCGTCATGACAGACATTGAAAACTCTCCCATGGATTCTCCTGTCACCGAAACAATTCTGGTCGAAATGGACGATCCTGGCACCATTCCGCTTAACGATGTCCACCCAATTGTGGAACAACAGCTCGAGTCATTCAGCAACAATGACGATACAACTTCAGCCACGTCAGTCCACAGTAAACCCGCTCTTGCCGCTGAATCCCATCTCGCCGAGGAGCTGTACACTCTTCGGCGGGTCATTTTTGGCATATATCTTGTCATTTTTATTGGTACCATTCCTTGGATGTTATTCTGATGTTCCTAAAGGTCGAAACTTGCTAATAATATTTGTAACTTTCCGAAATAACGCATTTGTTTAATTTTTTTTTTAAATGTAAATGTCTTTTAAAAAAATAAAGTATACTAAAAACAGTTTGTGACTCCAAAACCCGTAATGATTGGAACTGTTTGCCTATCACAGTTTCAGTTATTACAATTGATGCAGTACACTTTTTCAAAGCATCAAACCAGTCATGTAAAAAGGTCGCATGAGTCAAGGACAATCTCAAGTGCTCACACTAGTTTCAAAACCGGCTCAGACATCAAAGTCACTAAATACCATCTTTAAACCCACGAAGAATGCTCATTTGGCATTGCACATCAAATTGACGAATGTTGTGGTTGCGCTTTTGTCGAAGGCCATATGTACTTTTACCTGTTTTACTATTCTTTGTCGTGTTTTGTACAATTGAAATTTCAAATAGTGGTTCAAAAACGGTATTGACCATTGTCCAAGTCAACTCGAAAGTGATTAATGCGGTTGAACACAACAATTATTGCATTTATCCAAATTGGGCAGTCAAAACTGATGGCAATGCATCGGATATCATGTTGATTCTGCACTGTAGTGCTGATAGATTGGGGTTTGATTTGGTTTCACAGGTGAGAGAGCTATAATCGCTTAGATTTTGTTAGAAAAATTAATGTTATAGCTTCAAAACTGGAATGGCAGCGCATCAGTAGCGATTGTAGTGGCATCGCTTCGGCGAGAAAGTATAAGCTGTATCAGACGACGAGTAAGCGCTTTTTTCACATCTTTCTGTAAAAAAAGTCATTTCAGCTTACCCAATTATGGAAAGACATCCAAACCCCGGTGGCCTTCCATCTTCTAACCCCAAAACATGCTTCAAACTGCCCGCCACTAATACAGTTCAGTCCAGTTTGCATGCAAACCATAGAAAGTTGCATAATTCAACAACTTCCACCACAAATCCCTTATCCCGCAAACATTGCTCGAAATGCAGCTCGAAAGCACGCTCCAATTACACCATTTATTCTCATCGCGGATATGGATCATTATTTTTCTGCTCAGTTTCTGCCAACTATGACGCAAATCGCCAAGAATCAACTCACCACATCGACATTTTTTCGAAAATCTGCCAAAATGGTTCTAGTTTATAGGATTTTTGAAGTCACTGGTTTATGGAACCGGTATGAAATGGCCTTCAAACATAACTTTTTAATAAAACAAAAACCTTTTAGCTCACTACCGATGACAAAAATGGATCTATCAACCTTGTTATATACCGGTAAAGCAGACGAATTTCATGCTGGCATGCATAATGGGCATAAAATACCTAAATTAGACGAATGGTTGAAGAAAAACGGTTCTGTTTCAAACGGCAGTATTCAGTTTGTGAATGAGTTAGTTTTACTTTGCAGTCTCAATGGTGTGCACAACTTTAAGATTCCAGATACAAAAAGCAGCAGTGGGAACCCCAATTTGTGTCGACTTCTGACATTCCTATGCATGATGAAACATTCGCATATCCAAGGAAAGATAATACAGTTCTGGTATGGTTTTGCACATATTTTCAATCGATTTCTAAGAAAAGCTTTACAGCGATGGGAAATGTGCCGCGCCGGGTACACTTTCGCAATTGTAAACGATGTTTTCATGTATCACGTAGGATTCACTTCGCCAAATTCTCGAAAGAAGTTGCAAAAAGCATGGACTAAACTTGGCCAGCAAACGAGAGTGGCCGAGACGGTGTTTCAAAAAAGAATGGATGAAACCTATCCGAATACGCGGAATCGATGCCCACTAATTACTATTTAACAGAATACGCATAGAACTTTTTACTGCTTCATAAACCTTGCAATGACCAAAATGATCGTTCATATTTCAGTTTATTTACAACATGTAAATGCATTTGACGGCGCCATCACTGACCTTAGACAACCAGTCGCAGTTAGGAGCAAGCTTCGTCACAAGGAATCCATTGTGGCTATTGCGTGAGGCATCCGAACGAATACCATAGAGAGTATGTTTGCCATCCGTCAACGACACGAAACCCATAGGCGCACCACTCAAAAACAGTGTGCCCTTATCGTTTTCATCGAGCCCACAAGCCATATTGCTGTTCCCGACGTACACGTAACGTTGCGTATCGTCAAATATCTTATCACATTCAGCATCGGGTTGCAAAGATACGCTTTGCACGTCGAGTCTACTAGCGCTTAGGCGAACCGTATGCGACTCATTTTGGGTATCGTAACCAACTTTTCTGACTCGGAAGTAGGTAATAAAGTCAAAAGAAGACGTTGAAGGCAACTTCGCCAAGACAAGGTCCTGCCATGCGTAAAAGTCCCATCTGCCTATATGCATTTCAGGAAGAACTGCAAATTGATGATGAGAGTGGAAACGTTAAACTAAAACTTACTGTCGTGATCACGAAGTTGGACGATTCGAGTGCCTCCGACAATGAGAAAGAGGTCGGTTTTACCATGCTTATCAAACTAAAAAGAAAATTAAAAAACGAATCCGAGTCAAAAGGCTCACTTCAGACGTATAACTGGTTAGCAAATGATATCTGCTCACGGCGGCACCAAATCCTTTGACGAAGAAAGTACCATCTGTTCGAGTTGCGATGATGACAGTACTCTGGCAGAAGTGCCTGAAAAAGCGAGAGTATAACTACAGTATACCAGTAAGAGGCTTACTTCTCGCTTTTCTTATAGGATGACAAGCTGCAATATCGCAGATCGGCACAGGGATCAACTGTCAGGTTGGATTCACTAAATTTACAAACCAATGGGCCACACTGACCGGTGTACCGATTACAGACGGGGGCAGACGGTGAGGTGCAATGGTTATCGTTAAGGCATCCTCCTGAAACTGAGGCATACAATACAAAGTAGTTATCAGTTAAATGAGCTTACCCCTTTTACACAATCCGTATTCCTTGTCGCAGGTGTGATAACCAACCACTTTGCAATCATCATCACTCTGACACCTGTTTCCGGGCGTGTATAACGGTTTTGACAGATCGAACGAATGCCCCGTCGTGCAAGCTACATGCTCCCCAGTTGGGCACATCTTTACAAAACATCCAACTTCGGTAGCATTGTTATTCAAGGCGAAAGCCAAAAACAAGTCCTGAATTCCTCCGTATTTAAGGATTTGAGTGTCAGGGTCAATGGCAACTGATTTCAGATACGGTAACAGTCGCCACAGGATCGATGTACGTGAATTATCATAGAATGGGTTCTGAACGCTTCGAAGAACCATTTTATCGCTTTTAAACTGTTCACCAGCCGCAGGACATTCGAATTTAACTTGATGTTCCAGTTTGCAACTGTAGCTCTACAACGAAAAGGGCTTTTAGAACTGTGTAAGAAACGGTTTAGATCTAAGCTTACAATTTTAAGCATATTAGCAGATTTCGGTTTACCATTGCGAAAAGCATCGCATTGGTTCGTAATATATCCTCGATGCAAGTTCAACGCATCAACGATAGTTTGGCGCTCGAAATTACTCATAAGACTTCCAGTGTCAAGGCTGTCGAAGCACACTTCCTTTACTTGCCGAACCAATGGAAGTGGAGTCTTGTTAACGCATTGGTATGGCAGTTTTCCTACAAAAAGCGATAAGTTTACATCGTATTATTGTGAAATTAAAGTTCACCTTGTTGGCACAGACCCAACTCCATATCACAAACCGGGTATCCTGGATCTTTACAATCAGTGTTGTTCTGGCATCGAGTTCCGGGTGTGTACAACGGTCCGCTCGTCGGAATATCGGTTTGAGTGGTACACGCAACGAATCGTTTTTCATGGCAAATTTTCAGATAACACCCGATTTCAGGCGCATCGCCGTTCAGGTAGAATCGCAAGGTGTCCGAATACATAACTGACGGGTCGTCATAATCCTGAGTTTCGTTATTAATTGAAACTTGATCTAACCATGGAGCTAAACGATAGAAAATGGAAGTCGAGTAATTGTAATGAATTTGTCGAAAAATGCTATCTTCCGTTTTGAATGTAAAGACTGGAGGGGGACATTCAAACTTAACGCTCTGTTCGAGATCGCAGCTGTACCGCTGAAATTCTTGGCATTGTTAACGATTTTATTTTACTCTAACTAGCTAAAATAACTTGCAATTTTTCGAAAATTAGCGGATTTGGGTACACCTGACTTGAACGCGCCGCATTGGTTGGCAATAAGTGCACGCCAGAGGTTGACAGCGTTGACGACAGACTGGCGTTCCTCATTACTCATGTGACTTCCGGTATCAAACTTGTAGTCGCATTTTTCCGGGGTTTGATCCACGGCAGGACTTTTAGGATCTTCACATTTGTAGACAAGATTGGCCGCTGTGCCTGAAAGGACAAGGGCCAAGATGGCCGCGACCGTACACGGCAGGCCGGCCATTTTTACATCTACTGAAGGCATGTCTGATGAAGCAGTATTTGTCAATGGAGTTATGCAAAGTTAAGTACATTTCGACAATGCAAATATTTTATTTTCGATTACGTTTTTACAACTATTATTTTCATCATTTCAGCGGTACAGTTGCATTTTTTGTCGCTTGTGCTTGTATTGCGTTTTTTTCTGGCGTTGTGTGTCGAACAGTAAGAACGGTCCAGAACAAACCTAGTGACACCTCGTGGGTGGCCGCATCGAACGAATCGAACATTGCATTGCGCTTCCGTTAAAATTCATCGTTTGTAGAACTTGTATATTCGCTAAAATTTCAGGTTTTGCTTATCTCGGTTCCCAGCAACACTATGGTCATCAGTACTCTCAACAACGGCGGTCAGGCCGCAGTTCAAGTTGCACCGGTTCGTTTATATTATCTTTCATCATTGACAAGCAAAACATATAAAAAGTTTATTTTCAGAACGATGTGTACGCTCATCCGGCCCTCACCATGACTACCTATCAATTCAGCGACCTCGATGAAGGTCGTCTGTACGAAATCGGCAACGAACACGGCATCCAGTACCTGAGCGCTGCCACCGTCCCCACTCCGCCGTTTCCCGTCACTGGATTTATGAAAAACTTGCGAAGTATGGTTCCGCTAGTGGTCCAACGTGGCGATGAACCGACCAGCAACGGCGTCAACGTCTGGTTTCTGTATCACACCGGGTCACCGGATACGTACATCACGGAGAAAGTGATGAATGCGCTTGGCATCACCGACGCGGACAAGTCAGCTGATGGCTTCTATACCATTAAACTTCAGGTGAGTTTTTAGTTTTTGCAATATAGTATTAAAAACTGGTTAATTTCAGGGAACCAAATTGCAATGCCGAAAATCGGATCCCACTTTCGAAGAAGTCAACATTTTTGGAACCCTTGCAATGATGGAAATGCAGATCTCAAGCGTCATCAATCACAATACAAATGGCACTATTGAATTCAATCAACAATAATGTGGATTCAGTACGCTTCCAACTGTTCAAACCTCGAATGATTTCATGTTCTCAAATTATTGTCTGGCTTTATATTTGCTTTTCTCAGGATTTCAATCACCAACACCTTCTGTTTTATAAATCTTTATAATAACCTGTTTTAAAGGCATTACAGTTTATATAGTTTATTTCTGTCTTTTGTGTAAATAAAATGTGACAAAATTAATAACAGAAAAGTTGTTTTTCTCAGTGTTTTGGTATTGTGTGACTAACTGAACGAAAAATATATATTGTATACAATAAAGTCGGCAACATGCATGCATTTGACCACACCAAAGTGCAACCGTGTTTTCACAACAAGGTGTTTTCTGGTTTTAGTTTGCATCAAAAGTTAAAGTTTTCACTTTTTCATTTGCTCAACTTCAATTAACTATGGTCGAAGCCACCGGCAGTGAATCGGGCCTCACTTCCGTCGTCCAAACCCAACAAGCTTCGGTTGCGCAGGTTCATACATTATTTGGCGTTGATGTTTATGACTCAAAAAGCTTACTTTCAGAATGACGCTGACCAGCCCTACCCCTTCCTTAACCACATCTTCGAAGACGTCGATGAACACCTTTTCTACGAACTTGGCAAACAACACAATGCTGCATATCTCAAATTCGGAGCCGTCCCCAATCCACCGTTTCCAATCAGTGGCATCGTGACAACCCGGGTGGTCAATGGCGAACACTTGCGTCGACCATTGATCCCCATAATCGCTCAGAATTGTGACGAGCCCGAAAACGGTATCAATGTCTGGTTTGTCTTCCTGACAGGGTCACCGTACACCTTTATCACAGAAAAAGCGTTGCGAATACTAGGAATCACCGACGCGGATAAGGCGGTGGATGATAGTTATAAAATTTTGCTCCAGGTTGGGGTTTTGGTTTTTAGCATCGTTTAAGCATATATTTTTCAGGGAGTAACTATCGAATGTCGAAAGTCTTTTGGCACTTTCAAGGAAGTCAATGTCCTCGGAATCGATGCATTCTTTAGGTTTGGAGCGTCAGTCTCGTTCCAAGGCGATACTTTTGAGCTGGGTCAAGTTTATGATTAATGATTAATATATATTTTTATTGTAGCTTTTTGCTCTTTCGGTTTTGACATTCCTCATTTCATTGAATAACTATCACAGCTTTATCGGTTTTCTCTTCTCAGGACTTACATTAATATTGTTTACAAATTTTTACGAAAACATTATTCAATCTTTATAAAAAATAGTATACTAATTATTTAAGAGTATAAAAAGCGTTAAGGAACATACATTTCAATTAGACGCCACCATTCATGCGATTCAGGCACGCCCTCATGCTCTGGGGATGCTTCCGTTGGATACTCATCAATATCGCCGTCATCCGGATCTCTCAATATAAGAGATCTGTAATCGTCGAAGCATTCAATGATATACTCGATCTGTTTATCTTTTTCAAAGCTATCAGGAACAAATTTACCAACGTCATCGAAAAGAAATTGGCACCCTGAGCGATATATAGCATAGTCAAAAACGTCTTCTGGCATTAAGGATGGAACACAATCAAAAAAACCGGCTTCGTGGCTACTAAGTTTGAAGAAGACCGTTGGCATTTGGTTTCTCAGTTGAGCTTCTTCTTCGGCAGTAAAGTCGGTAATATTTAAGAGATTACGTCTTCGGAAATATTCATAACTGGCTTTCATGATGGGTTCAAGATTCCACTGTTCCCCAGAGTAGTTAAAAATAGTTTCTACAGTATTGAGAAACTCTTGGCGAAGTACACTCATTTGAATAGGTTTTATTAGATAGTTTTTGTGTAGTCCAGCGGCAACATGGAGGGATTTAGCTTCAGTTAGGGTGGAAAGGTCTCGAAGGCGGCGTTGAAGGCCATAGGCAAGGTTGAGCAAGGGGTAAGGCATTTTAGTCTAAATTTGTTGAAATTTATATTATAATAACAGCTAACAGGTAGACAACGCTAGAACTAACCACAAAAGGAATTGTCGTCGTGGCAGTTGATCGATCGCGGCAAGAAACAAGGCTTGCGCAGTTACGCAAGCTACCGCAGGGCTGTCTAATGAGTCACTGTATAAAATTACCGTTTTAAACTTCACAATGACGACAAGCTAGCTTCATTCACATTCCATAGTAATCTTTCATCATCCATTTCGATTTCATGCCACCATTCATGCGTACCAGGCACACCCTTATGTTCCAGGGAAGCTTCTGTTGGATAATCATCCAGTTCGTAATCATCTCGAATTCTCAATAAAAGACCTATGTGGTCGTCAAAACCAGCAATTATTTCTGCTATATGTTTATCTTTTTCAGAACCATCAGGAACGAACTTGCCGACGTCATCGAAGAGAAACTGGCACCCGGAGCGATATATAGCGTAATCAAAGACGTCTTCTGGTAACAGTTTTTCAATGCAAATGGACATGTTACCATAGTAGCCAAGTTTGGAGTAGACTGTTGGCATCCGTTGTTTTAGTTGAGCTTCTTCTTCGGCGGTGAAGTCGGTAATGCCTAGGAGGTGACGTTTTCGGAAGTATTCGTAACTGGCTGACATGATTGGTTTTAAGTCCAGTTTCCATATTTCTTCAGAATGGGAGAAAACAGTTTCGACAGTTTCGAGAAACTGTTGACGAAGTTCATTTATTTGAAGAGGTTTTATTAAATAGTTTTTGTGTAATCCAGCGGCATCGTGGAGGGATTTAGTTTCAGTTAGGGTTGAAAGATGTCGAAGGCGGCGTTGAAGGCCATAGGAAAGTTTTAGCAGGGGATATGGCATTTGAGGGCTTTTTGTCGGGATCTATGTTATAAAACAACTAACTAGTGAATAACGCTAGGAATGACTAAAAAAGCGGATGTCGTCGTGGCAGTTACTCGGCCGGCGGCAAACAGCAGTTCTTGCGCGGTTGTGCAACTTGAAGTTATCGAAGGGCGGCCTTATGGGTCTCTGTGTAAATCGACGGACATTTCAAATCGTCTTTATTGCCTTTTTACAAACAACCACTCAAAACACAAGTACCATTATCCCACTGGGCAAACCGCAAAGTTCTGCATGTTCAGTCGACTCTGCAGATCCCCAGGCACATTGTTCCAAGCCGGCGGCGATCCTCCAGGCTGTAAGTCATTCGATGGCATGTACAAACACGATTGAAGTTGCCATGCTCCCGTGTTTCCGTTTAAACTACCCGCGAGGAGATACGTCTGGCCAACTTGGAGATTCGGAACGCCACAGGCAGCCGTCGATGACGCTGTGAAGATGCGATTGGGGATCAACGCCGTGTTGTTTTTGAAGACGTCTTGATGGCTAACGACGTATTCGATGTTCGTTCCGAGGTTGTTTTTAGCGGTAATTCGGGATCGGGTGACTGAAAACCTTAAATTAGTCAAAAATTTCAAGACTCAAAACTGCAAAACTCACTCCAAGCGGCATTACAGTAAGTTCCCTGTTGGGTCGGAGCCGATGTACAGCTGCATCCATAAACAACCGCAACAGCGGCAATAAAAACAAGAATTCCAAAATAAACCGACGACATGCTTCACTGAAACTTGAAACTTGTTCGAATCAAGTGAGATTCAGCCGTTTTATACTAAACCAAGTTGTGTAAACAATGAATTCCCATTGATTGCCTTGTAGTAAGCGAGTTTTCTTTTTCCTCCGGTTGTCGAGAGTCAATCCAAGTCTACCGATCTCTGTAAACACCAATTCAGCCTACAGACAAATAGAAAGTCCTCGAAAAACGTGTAAGTTCACTGTTTCCACGTTTCTGAGTACTTCCGCCAATGCGTCAGCGATAAGAGGAATAAGTTATAAAACACAAGACACCAATGCTCAGAAGAAGATCACGTACGAAATGTTCTGTTCTGACCACCAATGAAACATCATGTTGACAGTCAATTGAAACCGTTTTTCATGTTTTTGAACCAAAAAATTAAACAAACAGCTTTATTAACAACTACAACCTACTCTCATAACCCTAACATCACGCTAGTTTGTCAACCAACGTCGAAACAGCAACTTCAAAGAAGGCCGATTCAAGAAATTTCACCTCCTTTGAGCCTTTTGGAGGGTCAGTCTGAATCTGAAGCCGCCCAGAAAGATATGTTCCAGCGTGTCCAAATCGAGCTGCCGGGACGCCATTGATCGAAGTTAGCGCCGCTGACGATTCGTATGGTCGGAGGTCCTTCGGATCGACAATTCGCGTTGAAGGCTGTCCATAGCCACTGACAGCTTGTTCGATGCCGGTCCGAAGTGCGTTCAAATGGCTCAGAAGGCTGCTTTGATCGGGGCCCAACAATAGACCAGAAACGAAATGTCGTTCCCATCGGTGAAACGACCGACTGTATCCGACGCCTCGGGCCAAAAAGCTCAACGGGAAGGTGTTTGTGGCTGTGAATCGGGATGCGACGAAGCTGACGAGCAGACCGGGCGGTGTCACGCCTGAAAACGGATTTTAAACTTTAAAATGAAATCAAATTAGTTAAAGGTACTCACCAACAAGATGCATCGCCGGATTCTGGCCCTCATGAAACCGAACAACGTCCTTACTCGGCAGATTGAAGGCTTCCGTCACCGCAGGACGCACCATCCGTGGCGGATCCAATCGAATCGGCGAAAAAGCGTCGAATAAACGCAATTCAAGGGCTTCGGCAGTTTGTAGGACGGAACTTGATTTGGGCAAGGGTTCGATGGCAGCAAAGGGTTCAAACTGTGCATCGAGAAGAGTTGATCCACTAGAAAGGCGATTCGGTAGTTTGAGGGCGTCGATGAGGTGCTTTTCATGGGCGGAGAGATGGGCTTTGGCTTCGCGCTTTGCTTGATGGTCCTAAAATCAACCTTTGAATTTTCAAATTGATATTCAAAAAGGCAACTGACCTCTTGATTGACTTCGCTAAACGCCTGATAACTCTGCCACCAATGCGAATACCTATCGGCTATCTTGGCCACATCAACTTTGGAAAGGTTCCGCTGTTGGAGTTCCTTTTGAAATGATGAAACGTCTGTAAACTGGGACCGTAGATCGAGATGGGGATCGACGACGTGGATGGCGACATCTTGCGGACGGGGGCTTTTTGCTTGAGTGACGAAACGGAAGGCGAGATTCCGCATGGCTGTGATAAGGCTGGCTTTGACATGGCTTTCGAAACACTGGCGAAAAGGAATCAAAAACTGGTAAAACAAACCAATGGGAATTTCAAAAGACAAAGTTTGGTCGAAAACACTTTATTTACAAACAAACAAATGCAATAAAACAACAAAAGCCAACGCAAATAAATAAACAACCCGCAAAAATGAGTAACCAGCCAATTCAAGGACGAACATCGCGCTCCCGCAAAACCTGCTCCAAATCTTCCATCGTCATAACCCGACGACCCGTTTCATTGGGCTTCTGACGACTTCGCATTTGATTGACCAGCATCATATCAGTGAACAACTCCGTCATGACCTTCTGTGTCGCTACATTCACCGTGCGAACTGCCATGTCGGAAGGATCATTGACGCCGGCTCGATTCATGATGTAGCGAGCTGTGCCATCGGGAATCGCAGGAGCAAAGTTGGCAATGGAACTGAGACAGCCTTCTTGGTCACGGGTCTTGCGTCGGTTCGGATCCTGGGCAGATTGGGCTTTGATTCGTTGGACAACGGCGGCTGATGGTGGGGCACCGTAGGTAGGCGGGGCTGTGGTGGGGAGCTGATTCGGGGCGGACATGGCTACTGAAACTGATTTTGAATTAGGAATTCTAGGACCACACAACACGGATAACACGATTACGGTAACACGATGTTGAACAGATATTCAAAAGTTTCTAACTTCAGAACCCAAATTCCCAACCCACAACACAGAAAGGGACTTTATCTCATTATACAAAACAAAAATGATACAAACGTAAGTTGCAAACAATATTATACCGTTGAAAAGGTCTGTACAAATTTAAAAAACTTTTGTAAGGGGGTGAATTTGCGACAATATTAAAGTTAAAACGGGTAATCAAACTATTCGGTTGATTCTTCGATGATCAAGTCATCGTCACTATCGTCGTCGTCCTCTTCGTCTTCATAGAGTGATCCATCATCGTCGTCGTCGTCTTCATCGTCCTCTGGCGCAGAACCTTGGCTATCATCGGAAAACGCATACGAAGAGTTGGGAGCTTCGCGTGTTACAGTACATCGTTCTGGTCGGACTGGCCTGGGACTTTTTTCAGCTTCAGTTTGTTTAATTGGTTCAGGTTTGACTTCAGGCTGGTCGTCATCGGCACTGTTTTGGGTGACATCTTCAGATTCTGAACCACTGGGACCGCCTTCAGCAAGTACAGGCTCAGGAGCAACGACTGCCGTGTCGACATTGAGGCCATGGATGACGCTGTGGAAAATCTCATCCATGTTGACGACGGCTGGAAGCTTGTCGCCGAGCACTTTGACGTCTTCTTCGCCTTCATCGCTCTTTTCAATAGCCAAGGTGACTGTAGCCGGTAGAGAAGACGATTCAGCCTCAGAGCCATACCCATTCGGATCGTTCTCCTCATCAGGTTCACTGGGCGTGGGCGGTGGCGCAAACTTTTCACTCGGGACTGCAGACGGCGACCGTCTCCGAGCCAGAATCCTCCGTTTTCTCGGTTCAATCAAGTCTTCGGGATGCTCTGGCAACTTCAAAACACCGTTTTTGACGACCAAAACCTGCGAAGGCCCCTTGTTTTTCTTCTTTCTCATTCGTTTCGGAAGTTCTGACTTTAGCCTTCTGACAAACTGCTTCGAAACAGGATCCACCGTCAAAACAGTCCCAGGAGGGCCACCTTTATCAAAGTCGTAGCCTTCGTTGTCGTCATCGGATGAGTCCGTTTCGTAATGATCCGGGAAGTCGCATCGAACTCGACCGACATTCGCAAAGTTGAGTCCAAGTTCTTCGCATACTTTGAGAGCAGCTTCATGGCGTTGCGGCAGTTTGAATTGAAATTGGGTAGAGTTAGGATTGAAGGCTTCCAAGGGGTCGTAGAAGCCGTCATGAGGGATGTTGAGGGCCGTCGCGAGATTGTCCAAGGCTTTGCGGTTTTTTCGAGTTTTGGTGAGTTTCAACTTGTCGAGATTGAGCAGTCCATCGGCTTCGAGGTCTTCTTCCACGAGTTTCTCAATGTTGTCACAGGTGTTGTACTTGTTCGCGAGCTTGCTGATCTTGTCGACGCCGTTTTCGATGCACTCCATGATGATGGAATCGTCGGATCCGCACTCAGAGGATTCAGAACTGCGACGAATTGTGTAGCGACGGGTGAATTTGATACATTCGGGGTCGATGAGGATGGCGGGGACACGGTAGAGGGGGTTTGTCATGGCTGCTTCAAGGGTTTCGGGGGTTATTGTGAGGAAGATTTCGCCTGGAAAGTTCAAATTTGATCAATTGAAGATAGAAAAACGATCGAAAAACCCACCTTTTATCTGCTTAATCATATGTTCCGGCTCAAAAGTTATCAACACATCCTCCTCAGCTATTCCAGACAGCTCTGCCACATCACTGATGACCATGTCTTCCACGATATTATGCTCGAGCATCACATTGATGATCAGCCAGAACCAGTAGCCGCGGTAGCTTATCTTCCCCAAATCGGATAACGGCTTTTCCGGCGTTCCCGTGTATCCTTCACGTATGGACAACACATAGCTGAGCTGTATGAGAAATTTACCATAACCCTTCCTTTGATGAGACGGTAGTACGAGTATACAGGCGAGATTATTCAGAGAAAAGTTTTCCTTTGAAAAGTGGCCCACAAGGTGGTGGCTTCCATCCTCATCGACCTCGCAAAGCACATAGAAATAGAAGGTGTTCACATTGTAGTACAGCGTCTTGTGGTCCAAGAAGAGCTTTGACAATAAACAAAGGGACTCACAGTAGAAGGCATGCTCGGCACCGACGACTTCATACACTTTGAAGTTTTCTGTACTGTAGATGACAGCGCCGGGAGGGGTTTTGATGTTACAGGTTGCCAGGTGGATGGAGTACATGTCGGCATGTGGGAAATACATCAGACAAGTTTCACAAATATACAATTGACGCGTGTCGCCGTTGACGAATTCATGGGGGTAGGGGGAGAAGTACCAGCATCGGAGGAGGGTTTCGCCGAGTTGGATCGTGTCGATGTTTTTTATTGCTGTATTCTAAACATCACAATTGTCAAAACCATCAAAACATTGATAAAAACCAACCTCAGCATGTGTTTTTTCACACTTAGCATTGACAATTCCAGCATCCTTATTCCGTTGGAACGTTATTTTCCTCCGTGAATGCCGTGTATCCACAATCCCAGCACTTCCAGGTGCAGAACTCGTCGATCTCGACTTTTGAGACACCACTGCCGCCGGCGGTGAGACAACAGTCGGAACTGTATGCCGTCGTTTTAGGCGTAAAACCTTAGCAATGTCAAAATTGTCGATCCATTCATCCATGCGACGATCCATGCCTTCGTAGTGAACGTAATATACGGTGTGGACGCGATCGGGGTCGACTTTGGAGCCTGAAAAGAGATTATTTTTTGTTAAAAATGTAAGTTGGGGTGGGTCTTCTGATGTTTGGAGCGTTTGGCGAAATGTGACAAACGATTTTTAGAAAAAGATTCTCGAGTTTTGTTGGTCGGTGAATCGGGGTCACAAAACGGGGCCAATTTTCATTTTTATCTTTAAAATATCGACTTACGTTCTCTCGCGGCTTCATTCAGCTCTATCATAGCCCCTCCGAACATCCGATCGCTCTCAGAATACTTGTAATTCGCGTCGACGATGGTGGCTTCATGAGGGCTGCCATCGGGGGTTTGATGTCGATTGACGAGCATGTAGGCATCGATGGGAAGATTGTTGATGTCGACGTCGGTCAGATCTTCTGAGGGTTCTCGATCGATTGAATCTCGAATTTCAAGTTTGATTTCGCTCCGCTTTCGTGGTGGCGTCGGCTTTGTCGATTCACATGGCGATGGTGAGTACCGTGATTTCGTAGTCTGCCTTCTCGATGAGCTTATCCGTTTTGACGTCCTTCTGTTTGGTCTCGCCTTTTCAAAGAACGGAATCTCACGCTTAATCTCCGGCTTCACGTCTTCCACGTCCTCGGGGATATATTCCTCATCGCTTTCGACCTTCTCCACCTCTGTCGATTCCGAACTCACTCCATCATCGTCCCCACCATCGAATAGATCCTTCCAGTCCTCATCCTCGACGATTTCACGCTTGATTCGCTTCATCGGTGGCGCCGCAGAACTTCTCAATCCGTTCCTCTTCGGCGGCAAAGATTTCGACGAACAGGGCTCCATATCGTCCACTTCATCTTTGATGACCTTCCTCGACCTTAAGCCAGGCCTTCTAGACGTCATTGTTGCAAGGAATCTAAAAAATAATATATAAAATATGCAAATTTCAATCGAAAATTGTAACTTTCTTTAAAAACGTACATGTTGGACGCAATTTAGCCGAAGGCAGGTTCCGGAAGTGCCGCTCACGTTGGAAATCCCCGTCATGTGAGATTTAGACAATAATCGCCTGTAATTGCCGTTTACAACATTACGCAATCGATCGTGAAATGCACGTGAGGTAAAATTGCGCGCGCATTTTTTTCTGCATCCATCCTTGAGGGTCTGCATTGGACCCTCCACGGCTTTCCCTGTGAAGTTCTCGTTTTTTCCAAACGACGCACATGATAAGAAAAGCAAAAAGATGTGCGTCCGTGTGCTAGCCGGTGCAAGAAAGTGAGCACAAAAACGGCTCGAAAAATGCAAATGACCGAGGGAAAAGAGAAGGGAGGGCGGTCTCACTTAGAAGAAATGGAAATTTCTCGAAGGATCATGAAGCCAGCCGGGGGAGGAGAACTTTCGTCTGTGTTTCGGCCGCGAATTCATTCGTGTAATTTCGGTTTGTGCGATTCGATTGTTGTGAATCCGTTTACGATTGAGATTCAAGAAGATGTCTGCTGGTGAGGTTATTGATATTTCGCCGAACAAGGTTGGTTTTTTGTACTTTCAAACTCGTGATATATATTAATCTCTTTCTAGGATGGCAAAGTCGTCAAAACCATCATCATAGCCGGCGATGACTCCGGCCTTCCGATGACCGGCGACAAGGTCTATTGCCACTACATCGGCAAGCTCGAAACTGGCGAGGTTTTCGACTCTAGCATGGAGCGTGGGCCTTTTTCGTTCACTTTGAACAAGAAACAGGTATGTTTTTATATATATTTTTCTCAAAACAGGCCTCAAGGTTCACCTTACAGGTCATCCGAGGATGGGATCTCGCCGTTTCCACCATGAAGAAGGGCGAAAAGATCTCCCTCAAGATCGCCCCCGAGTTTGCCTATGGCGAAGCTGGCTCTCCGCCGAACATCCCCTCCAACGCCACCCTCATCTTTGAGATGGAACTCCTCAAGTGGGAAGGCGAGGACATCTCTCCCGATCATGATGGCACCATCCTCAAGTCGATCATTGTCTCCGGTGAAGAGTACAACTGCCCCGTCGAAAACACCAATGTGACCGTCCACGCCGTCGGTTCCCACAACGGCAAGGTTTTCTATGACCGTGAAGTCACCTTCCCGCTGGGCGAAGGAGCCGAACAGCAGCTCCCCGAGGGTGTTGACCGGGCTCTTCGCCGGGTTACCAAGGGTGAGAAGTGCTCCATCCAACTGATGGGATCCCGCTTCACATATGGAATTGATGCACCCGATGAGTTTAACCTCCCCGTCAACGCCCCGCTCACCTTCACCCTCTTCCTCAAGGACTTTGAAAAGGCCAAGGCCAGCTGGGAGCTCACCGATGAGGAGAAGGTCCAGGAAGCCGAGCGAATCCGTCTGCGTGGCAACGAATTCCTCAAAGAAGGCAAGTTGAAGCTGGCTTTGAACAAGTACCTGTCTGTCGTCAACTTGCTGGAGTACTCAAACCCAATGGATGACAAATACAAGGCTGATTTCGATAAGCAACTGATTTCGGGCCGTCTTAACAGGTAAAACTTTGCTTTTTTTACGTTTTATATATAAATTTTACCATCTTTGTTATTTTTCAGCGCCCTTGTCCACCTAAAGCTCAACCAGAACGGTGAATCCGCCAAGCAGCTCGAAAAAGTTCTCGAAAAGGACCCCAAGAACGTCAAGGCCCTCTACCGTCTCGCCCAAGCCTACGAAGGCCGCAAGGACTTCAACGAAGCCATCGCCGAGTACAAGAAGATCCTCGAAATCGAACCTGAGAACAAGGCCGCTCAACAGCAAATCCTCGTCTGCAAGAACGCTCTGGCTGAGCTCCGAGCCGTCGAGAAGAAGCGCTACCACAAGCTCTTCGAAAAGTTGCAGAAGGAACCCGAAAACGACTCCGTCAAGGCTACCAACGGCAACTCCAATGAAGGCGCTTCCACCGTCGCCGCTGCGGACGCTTCGGATTCAAACGGAGCCACCTCTGCGCCCATCTCGGCTGCTTGATTGGACTTTGTACGTCTACCTATCCCGCTCAATTGCGTTGTGATCAGTCCCTGTATTTTATCGTCCTTCTATTCTCAATGTGTTTCGTGTATTCAGTGATGATTTGAATTTATTAATTTATTGTAATAAGCGAATGAAAATGATCTCTTTTAATGTTGGAATCTGCGTTCAGGGGTTGTTTGGTTAGCTGTTTCCGAGGGTTCACGGGTGGGTGAAGGGTGAACTGGGAAGCTATTAGCATCTCATTATGGGTTGGAACTGCAGTTCAGGTTGACCTTTTGGATGTTTGAGGGTATAAAATAGAAGATTATATGGTTAGACGTGCTATTCTGAGGGCTTCCAACAATGCGGTCCAGCAGTACCGTAATCTTGAGTGTTTCAGTGGCCTTATTGGCTACGGTTGTTGTGATTGTGTCGGCACAGTACTGCTGTGATGGCACCCCAATTGCTGGACGTGAGTTTAACTGATTTTTTACCATAAAACAACAATTTCCTAACTTTGTGCTTACAGCCTGCGTCAATGGCATCTGTCCGACATCCAAAATGTGTACCAATGGAGCTTGTTGTAAGTTTTTACAACCCCAGTTACATAATTGGCCCATCTAAAGTATCCCATTTTCAGGCACCTGTCGCGATACTTGCTACGATTGCCACCTCTACGTAGCCAACTGCAACAACAGTGCCTATCCGTGCATGGCTTGCTGTGCCTACACATGTGGCAACTGTCATTATTAAGAAACTACCACCACAAAAACGCCGAAAACTCACGCCGCCTTCCACCGACCACAAAAAAACGACAAAATCCTGAGCAATTTATTGATCCGATTTCATTATGCACTTTGAAAATAGCATTTACAATGGGTACGAAACCAGAGTATAAAGTCAAAAAACTTTTCTAGACGGTACCTTTTCACAATTGAAAGTTACAAAATCTCAAAAGAACCGAAGTCGCCGAAGCAAATGTCTGGCCGGATCACAAGTCCGATCCACCATGTTGGCAATAATAGTGTAGTGGTCGTCGTCACGGATGTACTGTAAAGGGGCCAATTAGAAAGGCTTTTTAACGAAAACGGTGTACCAGTTTCTCGCACTCAACGGCATTCGACGAGGCTTCGATCACAGCGGCTTGGAATCGCTCAGTTTGATCAATAAACTTCGGCGAGTCGTGTTCACCGACGAAAAGCGTTATCCGACGACGATTCAACTTGGCGGCAAGCTTGGCAGGGTCGATGGAGAGAGTCTTAGCGTCTTCGGGGGAGAGACTGTAATCAAGTGTAAAAATGGCTTTTGTAAAGAAGGGTGAACTTACTTGATGTCTTTACCGTAATCAGTCGTCGCCCACTCTTCCAAATCGTAAATGCCGCTGATAAGGATGACTTGTTTGATCCGCTTGGTATCTTCAAGCTGGGTTACAACAGCAGCTGCAAGAAAGGCACCGGCACTGTGGCCAGAGAGGGTGAATTGAGCGTTTTTGTAGCGGTTCTGAAAAATTGGAAATTTTTTGTTGTTGAACGGTGTAAACACCATTTGCACACTTTTGCGAACGTGTCGACCACATTCGCACACTGCGGTAAAAACTAATTTGAATGCACTTTTTTCGTTCTTAAAAACAGCTATGCAAATGCATCAAAAACGTTGGTAATCATAAAATTTTGTTTTCGTTGTAAAACATACCTGCAAATACTCCACAGCCGTCTTCGCTTGCTGAATAATCTCCGCCAACGGCTTCACAGTTCCCAAATCATATCCCACACTGATACACGGAATTCCGACGCCGTTGACGACCAAATCAATAATCGGAGCGACATCAGTCTTGGATCCTTCTTGCCAATACCCGCCATGGAAAAAGACAAACATGTGGGAAGCGCTATCGACGAGGTTAGAACCCCAGATATCCAGCTTCTGACCACCATAGTCCACATTTTGAAGGGACACAACCCGCTTTTTCGCGTCTTCGAGGGCCTTTTCGACAGCTGCCACGAAATCGCCAATGACCTGTTCCGCGGACTTTGTCGGTGACCACTGCGATGGCGAATAGGCTTTGTAAAGAAGGCTCGATGACATTTTGCTCGTTCAAGTCGAAATTTGTCTCAAAAAAGTAAAAGTGTAAATTTTATTAAAAATCTGCGTTCAAAACACGGGCAATGTTGATGAATAAAACTCAAAACCGATGTAAACCAGACCGGTTGTCTGTTGCAAAACAAAATCTAACACAAAAATGGATAAAAGTGATCAATTGACCGGTATTCTTCGAGAAAAGAAATCGAAATCGTTCGAAAGAAGGAATAAAGACACAAGTTTGTAGCCTACTTTACACATTTAATGATGGGAAAATGCATTCAGAGACTAGGGTAAACAACGGAAAAGGACACTGAGCAACAAACAAGAAAAATGGTTGTGATCGGAAGATAGTAATTGGGCGTAGACGGTGATGGTGGTCATGTGCGGAGGTTGCATCTTGGCAGGCGGTGGCCATGATTGATTATGAAACGATAACGGGTTCCGTGGGAGTGATGCCTTTTTTGTGGGCGTGGAGCCAGCCCGTCGCGAACCGGTCGTAAATAAGTGATTCACAGAAACGTCGTAACGAGCATAACGCGATTGCGGCATGCGATGAGCCGTTTTTCGAGTTGATGCGTTTCTTGGCGCAGGAGGTCGACTTGAACTTCTGGAGCCAGGCCGACGTAGGAGGTATCGGGTTCGACGTGGACTTCTTCGTCTAAGCCGAGACGGCGTTTCGCGTCGCTGAGCTGCTGTTTGAGGCTGTCACGCTGGAGTCGCAGGTCTTTGACTTGGTTTTGGGCGATGATCGTGGTGGCTGGGAGCTTCTGGAAGGTGAGGTGATTGGATTAGGATGCGATGGGTTTGATTTTGATGGTTGTGGTGGTACAAACCTTGTGTTGGATGCCATTTGGAGAAGTTAGACCGGCTCGGTATTTGCCGTAATCAGCAGATTCGTAGCCAGATGAAGCGGAAAAGGACTCCCGATTGCGTGGGCGGTTCTTGCTGTTGACAGCTAGTAGACTGCCATTAGCCACAGGAATTCCAGAAGGCTGCCGTGGAGGGAGATTCTGACCAGGATTAGAGCAAGTATCATCACTGCCATGCCCACTGGAATAAGTCGCCGCCGTCGGCACTGCTGGAGTGACTTTGGTGTACGGAGACGGTGGCACTTCTGTCGAAGGTCCAGCTTCAGCAGAGCCTCTTCTCTTTGTCGACTTTGAAGCGGTTGATTTTCGGCTAAAAGTGCTAACAGCCATCGGCGCTGGCATCGGAAGCGACGTAGAAGTGTGCAAATCTCTCAAAGAATGCGCTGGCAGCGGAATGCCACTCCCTTGTTGCCGAATTGGGCTCGAAGTCGACGACTGAGATCTCGGCATACTCGCAGAATTGAAAGCAAAGTTAGGCGGAAGCCCCAATCCAGCATTTCGGATCTCATTTTTCAGTTGCTGCTCTACTTCTGGGGCTAGCTCCGGCTTCGAGACAGCGACCTTGACATTTTTCAGTGGTGAACGGGTGCCAAAGCTCGAATTCTCGGTGTTCGTGCCAATGGAGGAAGTTGACGATGTCGTCATGGTGTTACAGCAGCTCAGATGCTTCAACTTGAACTTTGACAGCAAAGAAGTGTCTTTAACTGGCTTTAAAACTTGCTGCTTGGATTCCAACATTGTCGCTGAAACAGACTTCAACGGCTCGGATACAGAATTTTCGACACTGATCGTCTTCGGCTCCATGCAAGCATTAATCTTATCCTTGACTTTGCCTACCATCTCGACGAGGCCATTTTCCTTCTTTTCCTCCTCCAGATTCTGAATCTCACGCAATCGATCCACAGCATAGGCTTCCAGATGGCTCGCGCGTCGGTAGAAGTCCGTATCCGTCGGCGGCTTCGTGTCAGTGCCACTTGTCAAAAATGAATCAGCCATGTTAGTTGGTGGCTCACTAGTGAAATCTGTCACCATTCTGGTCAGAATCTCATGGGACTTCATACTGCTCATAGATGCTGCCATGGCACGCTCCAGCTCTTCGTCATCTTCAGATTCTTCGCCATCGTCAGGGGTTTCAATGCCTTCCGCCAGACGCTCTAGTGCTAGGAGATTCAGCTCATCGAGGAGGTCGTCCTTCTTCGTCAGAATCGTCAATGTCGGCGGTGGGGTGCCAGGTGGAGCGAGAGCCTCACGCGGGGCCGTGCTGATGCTGGGTTCTTCATCGTCTTCAACAATGTCGTCCAAAACGCGGGCGGCATTCCAGACGTGGAACAACTCCGAGTCGATTTCGTCTTCATTGCATTGGACGGCGGTATCTACTTTCAGCGATGGCGAAGGTAGAGGTCGTCCAATGCCAGCGACGTCAGCTCCATATTCAACCTTCTGTTCCATGACCCAGTGGAGGACCATTTCGCGCTTCTCGGGGTCAATATGGAAGAAGTCTTCATCGATAATGTTTTCCTTCCTTGCCGTCGACCGTTTCAATGATCCAGACGAGATAGAATGCTTCGGCGAAGACGTCCGTGCCATCGGATTGCACAAGACCAAATCAGTCGGGACGGAGGTCTGCCGTGGAGCGCGGGCTGTCGTCGGCGTTCCTGGCATGGACCCACTAGTCCTATGAAGCAAATGTGCAGGTGGAGGCCGTTTCGGAGACCCAGTCAAGCTCAACGAATGCAAACTAGCAGAAGCATGGACGATCGCATTCGGTGGACAATCAATCGGAATCACAGCTCCGGTAGTGATAGCCGACGGTTCAGGAGTACCAGTGCCATGGGAGCCATTTGAATGCCTAGACGATCTCGAAGACCTTGAAGACCGTTTATGAAGTGTCGGCGATCCAGCCAAATGAGGTTGAAAATGCGGCACTGAAGCTCCATTAAACGCCACAGGCTGTTGTTGCTGGCTCCCACCAAGAAAGATGACAGTCTCCGCGCAGGACTGCTCAGAGCTCGAAGTATATTCCATGACAGGGTCCACAGGGCGAGGCAACAACTCGCTACTGGCGCTGGATTCGTTCCCGCTCTGAAAAGAATTGGAAATGGAATGGAATTTATACGAACATGTGAGATCCCTATCAACTTCATCTTCAAAGGCAGACGCCGCCAAAGTTTCAAAGGCATTTTTTCGAAGTAGTCAATCAAAAAACAAAAAAGCCTACCTTGTAAGCCGGCGGCAATGTGTGGAATCCATTCCCGCGTCGACTACCGGGTGAAGCCGTGCTGCGTCGAGTCGCTTTATGCATCTTTGACGCGAGCTGCATCAGATTTTCCGTCTCAATCGGGCAGCGGCCTTCAATCGGCGCAAACGTGGATAACAATGTTGTTGTTTTGTTCTTAGCGCTGCCGAGAGATTCTTTTAAAAGGCGGCACAGCGTGTTTTGTCTGAAAACATTCCAATTATACCGTAATCAGGCCATTTATCACCCCTTTCAACGCCTCCCCCCTTTTTGCGCAATATTTCAACCCATTGTATAGCCACAGGTCCCATTCTTCATATCCATATGCCCTCAGGGTCCCCACCCTCTCCGTGTCCCGAAATTCATCTACGCCAACCCCCAAAGGAATCGCCCTTTTGAAAAGTAACGCCAAAAATGCCATTCCCACTTCAAATCGAAACAAAAACACATGTTTTTCAATGGAAGCAGCAAGCAAAAAGCCCTCAGGGCAAGATGCCGACGTTCCTGGGGGCGACAGTCATTAATCATCCAAAATTTTTTGGCGCGTTTCAAGTGTGGGACGATGGATGACGGCGGTCCCCGCCTTTGACGACAAATCGACAGTTTTTGAAGCTTAAAAATATGACTCTCGTGGAATCGAAACAGTCAAACTCAAACAGTGCAAAGTATTTTTTGGTCTTTTTCGCGTAAAAGGGAAAGCCAGCGGTGTTTCTTTTGATCTTTTTCGACGCTGGAAGGCTGTTTTGGGCTTCCCCGTGAATGGAAATTCTGTCTGGAGACTAGATTGTGGATGCCAGATGGCGCAATTAGCAAAAACCACAGTTCCGCATTTGTGCCAAAAACATCATTACCATAATTTGCATAACCTTAAACCAGCTTACCTCGATGGCAGGTGTTTCTGTCCTTGAAAGATAGCCAGCAAAATGTTTCCTAATACTGGCATTGTCATGTAGCCGCTTTTGGAGTTTTTCTCGCCGAGACCCAGGTCGATCAGGCAAAGTCTCGACTTCCCTGATTGGAGTCCACTGGAATCGCTTTGGTACCGGTACAAAGTGAGATAGAAGAATGTGTGTGACGATCTTTGGATGTCTTCATCTTCTGAAAGTTGAAAAACATCAAATTAGAGCACTTTTAACGAACTTGCCCTGAAGGCATTTGTAATTTTTTGTCCAATTAGCCCACAAAAGCTTCGATAATCATTGACAGACATTCTTTTCCGCTTTTGTTTGTTAAAAGACTCGAAACAGGCCATTTCCAATTTGTGTCGGCTTAATTTAAAACCAATTGGCCTTGAAAGAAAAAGGGGCTTCAAGTGGGGCCATTTTGGTTGTTGCCAAAGTGGAACATGCTCATCGGCAAACAAAAAGACAGTTTTTAGAGGATGAAAGTGTACTCACCAGTAACCCGATGATCATAGACCCGATCCAGGTAGCATAACGTCTGATCGACGGTCTCGACACGAACTTCGCTCCGACCCTCTACAGTAACCCCAAGGGCAGGGTCGTCGGTACAGACAGGGCCGCCGTTCTCAGCGGCATCTGGACAGAAATCGGCGAGAAGGTCGATTAGGGAATCTGTTTTTTGGGAGTAGTGAAGGGCCGAGACGCGGATCGAGTAGCGGACGTCCTTTTTCCGGAGGCGGTATTCATCGACGAGTCGGAAGATCCATTGGATGGATGACACGAAAACGCCGTTGGTGGAGGGTTTGCCGGGGATTCGGGAGTAGAGGAGGTCTTGCTTATCTGGAAAATGCCACTTTTTGAATGTGTTTTAAAGATAAGGAAGAACGTACGCCTCGAAATGGCTCCAAAATACATCAAAGAAGCATCATGCCCGCTAAAAACAGTATGCAAAAGCTCCGGTAATACCGAAGTACACAACTCTGATTGAGTCGTTTTCACCGGAAATACTGTGTGATAGCTCTGATCAGATCTCAGTTTATTGGCACCAATGGAAAGGCTGAATGCAGGTTCGTCCAGGGCGTCTAACTCTGTTGGAAGGGTTTCTTCGAAGGCTATCTTCGGGTTGGAGGCGTCTGTTGGGGACAGTTTTAGACATAATCGGAGCTAAAACACCCATTTAGTTAACTTTTAAGTTAAAACTTGGTAAATCTAACCTTGTTAAAGTTCGATTTCAAAGGCGCATTGACGATTCTCGTCAAATTCGGCGGAATCGGAATACAATTAGAAGTCGATGGCTGCGTCGGATCATGTTCTTTGGGCTGTTTTCGCGGAATGATCGCCGTGTATAATGGCGACGCCGCTGCCGACGATGAAGCTGGCGTCGCCGCGGCCGGTGCCGTCGGCATGGTTCGTTCGTTGGGACTGAAAACATGACCTTTAGAGGGGATTAAAAAAATAAGTAGTTTGAAAGTTCAGAGTGACCGGTCAGTATAAAAAGGGCGAATGAAAACGAATCCGATGGACATAATCACGAAGCAGTTGAAAAACACAACTAATAAGCTACATGGCATTCGAATTGAATACACGCAGCAGAATTCCACAGATGCATGCGCAAAATTGGCTCCACTCTTATTTTCTTTGAAAAGAAAACAACGGGGCCCATCATTCAGAAGGCGTGGATGGACAACGGGAAAGGAGGCGCAGGCGGACGTTCTCGGAAACGAGACAATTTCCGTTCATTGCCCTGAGGGCGTGTTGCGCGTGCGCGCGTTGACCACCCGGGCTGGGCAGGGCGGAAGTGGCGCGTTCGCGCCTCTAGTTCATTGCGCGAACTGTCTCGGAATCTGGGCAACAGTAGCCAGCTAGGATGGCCCCAGGCGCAGAAAGAAGAAGCATTTGTTTAAGAAAAACGAGGCCTCGAGACAAAAGGACAAGCGAGCTCTTGCCAGTTTGTAGTTGAAAAGGCGGCAACACAAAACACGACCGCTGAGAGGATGTGCCATGGAATTCATTTTCATTTTTCCATCATCCCGAACAACAACCCCCTCGGGGCAAATGGCGCACAAGACATCGGGTCCGACGACGTACTTTTTTGATTCATTGGCACTTTGTCGGGAAATGCGCGAATTTCCGGGATAGGGCGTGTTGAGAAAGGGGTTTCAATTTCCGGATTTACGAAATTAGCACCCTGTGGGGGCATTGATCAAACAACGGAAGCCCGAAATCGAAATCAATCGAAACTGTAGTCCGAAATTGAAACAACGGAAAAATGTCATGATCGCTCGCTACCGAAAATGGCTTTGTTCGAAAGTACACGAGTAGCGAAAATCAAATTATACGGAAAAGCCAGAAGGACATTGGACGAAAAAACGGTACAATACATCGGAGACGTGACTGTGTGGATCGTTCCGGTCGTTTCGACAGGCGATTTGAAGCAACTTCAAAGACAACTTTGACTTTGAAAAAAATGGCATAACTGAATTATGACAATGTCGACGACGTACTTCACACTAGATCGTCTAATGTAATGTAATTTAATGTAAAAAGCAATTGGATTCATGTACTTTATAAATGGGCTACCTTGAAGTTGAATGAAAACGGGAAGTGTCAGTCGAAAGCGATCGAGCAAAATTGGCCAATCAAAACATCAGATGTAAATCTATTTTTCGCGGAGAGCGATCAAAATCAGTGTGTCAAATCGTTTAGTTTTAACGAGACCCGAAGAGTGACAACAAAAAATGTGTGCATCAGCAAGTCAAGGAAGACGGAGGAGGGTTGGAGAGTGACAAAAAAGCGAGGAAGCTTCGAGGGGTCGGTCGAGTCGACCAACAATGCTCATCCATCATGCGCGTGTCCAGGGGGCACTAACCCTAACTCCTTGAACGACACCGAACCGATATGGGTGATGTGATGGGTCGGTTGCGAAGGAAGGCTAACTAACTTTTTCGATTGGGCTTGTTGAGGCGATTACCGGTGAAGGTGGAAGTGGACATTGTCAAGTAGTACTTGTCAAGCCGACAAAGGGTCTTCAGACAGATCATGGCTACACGATATGCATGTCTAGGACAACCGATTACTGTGACATGAGAATTGAAATTGGGACTGAATCAAAACGGCCATGTAGCCCGAAAAAGTTGCCATAAAGCTGGTCCCAGTCGACAATGTAAACTAAACGAGTCCATAAAAGTTTTCGCGCAATGTAAAACCCGCAAATCGTCTCATCTTTCCTTTCACACTGTCCTAAATGCCAATGCCTAACCGACCGACGGCATCCGCGCAGTGTGTATGCCCTGAGGCAATGGGGCGTGCGCGAAAAGAGTCACACTAATTTGATGATGGTCCTCCGCGCGAATGCCCAAATCTGGGGAGACAAGTGCTTGTTTAGACAAGCTGTTTTGGGATGGGACTGGAATTCTTTTAAAATTGACTAAAAACACAAAATTTGAAATCAAAATTCTTAAATCAGTCTAAAAATTTCACACAAAAGCAACGTTCCGACCCCAATTTCAACAAACTCTTACAAAAGCCACCAAAAAAGACCCCAGCTGACCACCGACTTCCTCAGCCATGGCCGTCTGATTGAGTTATTTGTCCCCCTCTCCGGGCCTACAAAGATGACTGACGACGAAGACCGACCCAATGGGATGGAAGCCAATGCGCTTCCGAAAAAGGGGTAATGAACTTTGGGGTTGGGTGGTCCATTCCATTGCAACATTCTAATACACTCCATGATGTCAGATGGTAATGTAATGGAAGTCCTGGGTGGGTGCAAAACAAACAATTTGTCAAAAACACAAAAAATTCTGTCGAAATTGTGTGTTTGGAAGTCAATTAGACGGGTGATTTGAACGTAGAAAGTGCCGAAAGGGGCAGCAAAGGGCAACCGGGTACTCATACACGACTATTTACATACAACTGGGTAACCCTGTGGCCCCATCTGAAGAAGGCATAGCTATTCAAGCACAAGGGGGTGAGTGAAGGGATTAGAAGCTTCTGTTCGATGGCGGTCTAGGCTCGATGGTACAATGTTCATATAAGTCCATCGCGGGCAAGGAAAGGGAAACTAGCAAAGCGAGAGTAGCTTGTTGGGCTTCGAGATTGGATGTATGTTTTAACCGGCCCGATCGGCTATGGCCCATTAGCGAGACGCAAAGATGCCATCGCGGTTGTTTGGCGGGGGCGGCGATGAGCTCAATGTTCAAAAGGCCGACGGTACCGAGATAGTATGGCCAAACATGGCCCTGCCTTGCGCGGCCGTGTCTTCGCGGAAGCGAAAATCGACTAATATCGGCGAAATCGCATAGCTGCCCGGCCCGATGTTACACCAATGCAACAGTTTGGTGTGTAAAACGCACGCGGACAGGTAGGTGTGCCGTCGATTGGCGCCGAGGTGCAACTCGTGTACAAAACTGGCATCATGTGCTTCAAGACAGCCTTTGCTTCCATTTCTAGCAACAAAAACCGTTATGATTTATTATCGTAAAACAGAATTTTGACAATCTTGCCAAATTCGTTGCCCAGCACCCAAAATAACACCCAAAATGCCACTTTTCATCCCCTCCAACCCACTCAAAACAGTATCCACCTCAAATTCGCACATTAATTCCTCCTGCCAACAAATGTAAGCCAATTTCCACTCAAACCTTGCCCCAATAAAGATTCCTCACCACCTGGCGCGGCACTTCCATCCGATGCCGAAAGACACCGTTAACTTTTTTCTACCATCGGCTCGACTCACAAAGGCACACAAAAAACAGCTTTGATGTGTATTGCGCTTGGTTGGTAAGGAAAAGTTTCAGTGTTCAACATTCCGAGGAGGGCAATGCCGTCCATTCAAATCGTTTCAAAACAGTCATCACTAGGCGTCAAATTCTTTTTCCATTCAAAACCACAAAAAGGTGTGACTCAAACAATCATGGCTGTGCCATGGGCCGATAAAAGTGGTTTTGTTTAGGCAGGAAAGGCAATAAATACGCCGAGAATGGTCATTGGTAATCGTTGAAAAATGGCTGGGAAAGGTACATAAAAACAGGGGAGCGCGAGAGCGGGGGAATGATAAGGGTTTGTAATGGGATAGGAAGTGATGGGTGGAGTTGGCATGGGGTGAATCAGGGGAGTCTCGGTTGATTTAGCCAAATTGGTGATTAGTTAAGACGAGTTCTGGGAGAAAAAAACAATTCTTCAACAGGGTGCGATCACATGAAAAACTTTTATTTGAGAATTCGATAGAGGTACCTTAGAGTGCCCCGAATCTGAAATATTAAAGTCTGAAGTCGCCTGGGAGCGAAGTTATGATTTTTCAAAAATCGGCTTCTGAAATCAATTTAAAATTCATAAGTCAAACCAATTGGCTTCTAAAAATCTGAAAATGTTTTTCCAGAGTCAACTTTTGATGCTGAATCCAATGGTGATAATAAAAATTAGTAATATGTTAAAACTTTATTAATATAAATTTTTTTGTAAAACCGACTTTTTTCTTTATAAGTTCTGTTCGTCCGTTTCGGCCTTAATCGATCCACTACTATCTTCCAATCAATAAAAAACGGTTTATTTGAAAATAAACGGTACGGTTGGTGCACTTCGACCCCCTTTACTACAAAATTTGAAAAAAAATTTCAATTAATCACAAAACCGATGTCATATTCGGATTCTACATCGAAAATAAGCCCGATTTGCCTAGTTATTATGTGTACTTGTGTTGAATATTGACTTTTTGTGGTGTTAATCTGAATTTGAGTGCTGGTCAAGTACAAAAAGGTATCGCTCACTCAATTTGTTTTTTATTTGTCAAAACATTTTTAATGTGATAAAAACATATTTTTGAATTGTGACACGTTTTTTTGTTGAAGCTTCTTGACGATCGATGTGTACTAGCGCCCAAACTATCAAACTACATTTGAATTACTGATAATAGAGGTAACCAGTGTGACGCTTTTTCAGTTTTATTGACTCTAACTCTGACTCTGACTCTGAGTTAGAGTCGGAGTCACTTGGAGTCGACTCCAACTGACTCTGACTCAGAGTCGACTCCGAGTCGACTCAATGCTAATTCAAGTTCAAACTTGTAAAAACAAAATTTTTGAAGCAAATTTTAAATTGTCGATTTTGCATTCAAATGATGGAAAGAGCATTTGTACGTTAAAAATTTAGAACGCATTTGCTGGGAAAACCGAACAGATCCGACCCCTTTGTGACATTTCAAATTTCAAAGTGCATAAAATTTGCTCCAACTTGGTGACCTGACTAACTTTAGAGCGCAGATAATGAATTCGTAACTATTTTTTATGGGCGGAGCCTTCAGAATCCTGTAGGATTCTGAAGTCACTCACGAAACGGAATCGGGTCTTGCGCTACATCAATCGATTGCCCACAACATGGCAAGCATTTTGATCTATACATTGACGGTAATTGGTTCACGTAGAAAAAAGTTATTACATGTCAAAGTCAAAAAAAACGACGAGATAGCCTTCTGAGGCTTCTAGCAAAAAATTTTTCTAGGTTGTCCGACGAGATAATGATAAATATCGATAGAGGTATTAAAAACCATCATTTCATTTCTTAGAATCATCTTTACCACACCCAGGGAAAGATGTCAAATTACGGTAATAAGATTTTACCAAGAACTAATTTACAAATATAAAAGCCATTTTGTGCAAACAACAAAATTCGTCTTCGTAAATACTTAGTTTTAATCTGTTCTTCATGTTGATAAAACATCATTACCCGGTGTTGCGTATTCGAAGTAAATTTTACAATTTATTGATTTTTTGTAATTTTTGGTATAAAAATTTTTTTGACGGATGATAATTTTGTAAAAGTATTTTAAATTGTTTATTATCATTAAAAAAAAGATAATTTACATGAAGAAAAAAGATACTGCTCACCGGGCTCGAACCAGCGGTTTTTGTACGCTGGATGAAACCGGACTTGCTCTGCAACGCTTGCACATAAGGGGCACAAGAAAAAAATTTTAATTGTAAAGCGTGCCTTAAATACTTTAGATATCGTAAAATCATTTTCCGTACCCAACAATAATTGTAAAACCTAGTTTTCACAAAGACGGATTTAGTTGTTTGCACAAAATGGCTTTTATATTTGTAAATTAATTATTGGTAAAATCTTATTACCGTAATTTGACATCTTTCCCTGGGTGTGGTAAAGATGATTCTAAGGAATGAAATTATGGTTTTTAAAAGCTCTATCGATATTTACCATTATCTCGTCGGACAACCTAGAAAAATTTTTTGCTAGAAGTCTCAGAAGGCTATCTCGTCGGTTTTTTCGACTTTGACGTGTAATAACTTTTTTCTACGTGAACCAATTACTGTCAATTTATAGATCAAAATGCTTGCCATGTTCTGGGCAATCGATTGACGTAGCGCAAGACCCTATTCCGTTTCATGAGTGACCCGAGGCAGATTCTGGAGCCTAACGGATTCAGAAGGCGCCCGGTAGGTAAATTTCAAGCGAATTCGTCATCAGCGCCCTCATATTAATATAGTTAAAAAGTTTCAGCAAAATAAAACAACTTTGAAATTTGGAATGTCACAAGGGTGTTCGGTTTTCCCAGAATATCCGTTTTAGTTTCATAGCATGTCAAACAACGCTTTGCGCTCAAATTTAAATTTTTAGAGTGAATAAGTCAAACTCCTATCGACTCGACTCTGAGTCAATGAAAATTTATTGACTCTGACTCTAACTCTGACTCAGAGTCAGAGTCAAAGAGAGTCGACTCGGAGTTGACTCAGAGTCAGAGTCAGCGTCACACTGGAGGTAACGTAAAACCATTTTTGTTGTATTTTAGAAACAAAAAGTATATTAACGCTTTTTTTTTACCATGGTAGCAATCTTTTGACAAATGAAAAACAAATTTAAAAGAATAAAAATTGAACCCAATATTGGCGGTGCTAGTCATGCGCCTTATCCAACTGAGCCATACTTGCAGTGCAACGTGAACGATAACTTTTGTACTTGACCAGCACTCAAATTCAGATTAACACCACAAAAAGTCAATATTCAACACAAGTACACATAATAACCAGGCAAATCGGGGTTATTTTCGATGTAGAATCCGAATATGACATCGGTTTTGTGATTAATTGAAATTTTTTTTCAAATTTTGTAGTAAAGGGGGTCGAAGTGCACCAACCGTACCGTTTATTTTCAAATAAACCGTTTTTTATTGATTGGAAGATAGTAGTGGATCGATTAAGGCCGAAACGGACGAACAGAACTTATAAAGAAAAAAGTCGGTTTTACAAAAAAATTTATATTAATAAAGTTTTAACATATTACTAATTTTTTTTATCACCATTGGATTCAGCATCAAAAGTTGACTCTGGAAAAACATTTTCAGATTTTTAGAAGCCAATTGGTTTGACTTATGAATTTTAAATTGATTTCAGAAGCCGATTTTTGAAAAATCATAACTTCGCTCCCAGGCGACTTCAGACTTTAATATTTCAGATTCGGGGCACTCTAAGGTACCTCTATCGAATTCTCAAATAAAAGTTTTTCATGTGATCACCGACTTGTGAACTTCTCCCAGAACTCGTCTTAAGAGAATTGGGGACTTTGGATTTGTGCTAGTCGGTCAAAATAACTATAAAAAAAGTTGATTTTTGAATGCGATGACGTCATTCGCACAAAGTAAAACTTGAATGTTAAAAACTACATTCGCACAAAAGTTGAACAGCCCGCGCATTACAAATTGTTAAAAAGTTTAAAGTGTGCGAATGGCAAAAACCCGTTCAAGACAAATTTTATGTTTTATGAAGTGTAGATGACCTCAAGTCAATAACGGGTGCGCGAGTCGGATCAAAATCGGTTGTTAGAGTGAAAAAAACAAATGAGGGGTTGATGACACAGTTGTTATACAGACTGGTTGAGATGAGTGGGATTTGTGAGTGTTTTGAGTTGAACTTTTTGGAACATAGGTGGGACACGAGAATTTTTTTAACACTAAACAGTGTTCAAAACAATCAAAAAACTTCAAAACCATAAACTCCAACTCAAAAAACAGCTCCCCGATCATGACAGATCCACAAAGACCCCATAAAAAGTGTTTACCCCTTGTCTACCCCCAGTGTCGTTGGGTGTTCGTTTGGTGAAACAAGGCGAAGAATGAATGTCGAAGTCATCGGTAAAGTATCTCTTCTTGTTGTAAGTAACCCAAGGGCAGAAAAAGGAGTCAAAAAGAAGCAAAGTCGGAGGGGTAATAAATCGCAACAGCCCTCCCTCGTCGCAAACTTCTGGGGACAGGAGCAATCGAACGGTGGCGGCGGCGTGGTGTAAGTAGAAGGCCCTGTCCAGGGTGGCGCGGTAGACAACACTGACGACAAAAAACGGTTGCAGGAAGTGAACGGGGTGCCATCTTCCAGGGGAGGAAAAAACTTCTGGTTTTGGTTGAGATTTGACCAATTTGGCGCGAAATGGCATTGTACTTGAGGAATTTTATACAAAGTTAAGTTTATTGGGCATCAATTTGAATAGATAGTTGCGCAATGACTAAACATAGGCATCTTAGGCTCGTGGAGGTCGAATTAAAGTGCATGTTTGGCAGTTGTTTTTTTATAAGCCAGGGTTTCACGGCCCAGCACGGCGATGGAATAATAATTTTATGTGCGAAAATAGAAAAAAATGTATGAAATGAATGTTTTTACCGACTCAACCGATCAACATAGACAGCTATAGCCACCTCCTTTCTACCAGCTATCGCAAATGCCAAATCGAAAACCGCCCCAGGGCCGGTCCGACATCCATCGCATTGCCCTAAAGGTCGTAATAATAATGATGCCGCGAAGACGAGGTCCGCCGTCTAGCTGTGTTTGTTCCGGTCACACCTTTGGCGGTGACGGTCATCCATCGCGCCGATGTGCGAGCAAAAGTGACAAGTTTTGAGTTGAAGCGCGTCCAAAATGCCAAAAGTTTATCCGTTTCTGACATGTGGGCTATGATTGGTAGGTGGCATGGCCTTTTGGAAGTCTGAGATTTCGACCTTTAAAACTATGTTCATTCAATATGCTCAAAAGACATGTTATCAGGTTCGCATCGTATCGACAAGTCTGACTAAAACCAAAAACATAGCCAATCGGAAGCCATGAAAAAAAGCGTGCCGATTCACACAACACTAAATCTCGAAAACTATCGCTTCCCAAAATCAAAACATAAATCAGCATCGCGCAATCCGCGAAATTGCATGTTTAACCAGCCGCGTGTCAACATCATCAATCAAATTTCGGGCGGATATATTACATCTCTCGACGTCGCCAGAGGGCAAAACGTGGATCGAGGTGGGCCCCGTTGCAAACAAATTGAAACAGTTGTCGGAGCGGCGTGAAAACATGCGTTTGCATTTATAATGACCTAATGTAACGTTGCAAGGGGTCAATTTGACCGAAATGCGAAGGCAGCGAGCGATACGGATACATTGGTACACAAAGACAATCAAATGGACATGAATGACATGGATGGGGGTCAATATTGGATCAGATGGGGATGTTACATGGGTTTCAAATTTAAAGATGGGTTTAACTGACCTGTCTAAGTTGTCGTAGAGGCCACTAGAAGTGGTTGCATGGTCGTTGAAGGAGGCGTAGAAAGGATGCATCGATGCGAGCATTAGGGAGTTTACGGGTTCGTTCTGCAATATTATTATGTTTAGATGCTCAGAAATACAAAAAACAAATATGAATGATCATAAAAAGCGTAAATAAGAATCAATAAAAAAATTTTGACCTATGAACGCGATGACATCATTCACACGCACTAAACATCGAACACTAAAAAAGTCATTCGCACAAATGTCGAACGGCCCGCGCACTACAAAATGTTGAAAAATTCAAAGTGTGCGAATGGCAAAATCTAGTTCAAGTCAACTTTTTTGTAACATCAAACTTGGATGACTTAATGACAAAAGTACGAATCAAAAAGTTGTAAAATTAGCATTTTCATCAAAATTCTCTTCAAAGAACCCCCAAAAACCAAAAAACCGAGGGGCCTTCAACCCCCTATCCAAGCCCATGCCGGGATTCCCATCACCACTACTGTACATTCTATTCCTAACCTTCTGCGTCCAACTAACAATATCAGCCAAAAGTTCTGATGCCATCTACGACGATGACGATGAAGTCGTGTTACGATGCGATCCGATGTGCGACACCGGCTACTTATGCGAGCGTCGCAACGGCAAAGGCGTTGTAAGTCGCTTCCAATTCCACTTAATCCACCCCAATACATAATTGCTAAAACCATACCATATGCCCATAGTACAACATTGATAGCCATTAAGTAAGGCTGGTTTTATGATGTACTTTTGCCTTTCCGTTAAGCCTGTACCCTCCGAGAAAAACGGGAGGGATACCGCTTATTTTACGCAATTATGATCCGTAATGGGTCGTAAAAAAGTACTCGCATATTCAAAGAAGATCATAAAAGACCGATACCATCTTCGATTTTGGTAATAAAAGTGTTTACGTAAATCCGATCCCCATCTGCAGTGTATTTTCGCCAAGTCGCTCATTGCCATCATCGTTATTTTGTCGTTGTTGGGCATCATTGCCTTCGCAGCTGGCATCACGATATTCGCGTTCTGCTTTTGCGCGGCCTTCCATCAGGAGGGACTCAATCGGATAATAAGGAAGAATCCGTCACAGGTGGAAAGGGAGAAGGTGAGTTCATGAAAAACAGCGACGAAAAGCAAAAAAGGCGTTTTCGTGTCAGTGCCAAAAGTGAGTTTTCGTGGTGGGAGTGAAAAGATAATGTTTCAGAAGCGAAACGACCGCAAAAAACGCCCCATATCAGCGACCTACTTCGATGATGAGCTCCAAAAACGAAGAGCGGCCGCTGATTATGCGTCCCTGGATACGAGTGGGACGACGATACAGTCAGCCTACGCGATGGGACCTCCACCACCCCCGCCTAGAACCCCACAGGCGGGTGCTGAAGTCGATACACCAACACAGGCGCCGTTGCCATCGACTCCAGCGGCATCACCGCCGCATTCCGTCTTCATTGTGGATGGACTGGACGGAGAAAAACAAAATGGATCAGCGAAAACAACAGGAAAGACACCGTCAAATAAGTCCATCAAGTCTGAGGATACTGTTTAACGACATAAATGGCAACTTTCGGCTCTTTCTGATAATTTTTGACCCCACAAAAACAAAAAAGATCAAAATCCACCAAAATACTACCCATTAAAAATCCCCTAAATACCTCCATCTCGCAAAAAAGCTAATGAGTGGTTATCCGCACGGCGATTGCGGCCGCCAAGAGCTGCCATCGATAGCCCAGTCAGCCATCAATCTTCATCCATCGCCACACGTAATACGTAGACACAAAAAAGATTTACGCGTGTGCGTGCCCTGAGGGGCCCTGCACGAGAAATTCCTACTTCCAGCAGCAATGTTGCTGTTTGCCAGCGTCGATCATGTCGTTTTTTGTCGCCCTTCGGCAACCTGTGGCCTACCCCCTATGACCATGCTTCTGCTCTGCGAGGAGATGGCCCCAACGATAAGTGGCATCCCCAAAATGAATGAACACTTCGCCCCCATCGTGATTCAAACAAACTTTTTGACGAAAGCTGTCATCCTTGATGGCAAAAAACACTCACGCAAACTTGCAAAACGTAAATGTCAAAAAAATACCTTTTCGTTTGATGTTCGTTTCTGCGGTAATGTGTTTTGTCGGGATGATTTTTTCGGTTTCTTCGGAAGGGTCGATCGCGGTAGGGAAGCATACTTCGTGCCATTTGATCCAGAAGAGTGTGAGTAGTAAGCCGAATCGGAATTCAGAGATTGTATCAAGCGGAGATTGCCGTCGGGTGGGTATAGGCACGTCGGATCAGGGTAAACTGCTCGACGATCTGTGCAGAGAGGCAACATGGCGTACAATCTGCAAAATACAAAAATTTAAAAAAACTATAAAAGAAAATTGCACGATATGGGATTCGAACCAAGCACTTTTGGGGTGATAGGCGAGCGCCTTACCCGACTGAGCTATTCACGCAAATTTAACTAATTTTTTTAAAAGTTAAATAATACAAAATTAAGTATATTGAAACAAAAATGTATAAGTTAAAAATTAAACAAAAAAAATTGAGCGTTATCGGACTCGAACCAACCCTGCTTATCGTGACATCAAAGCGCCCTAACCGACTGAGCCATGCTAACAAAATCCAACAAAATATGACTCCGCCCACAAAAACCCAAAAAATGAACACTAATTACATCCATGACTGTATCCAAACACTTCAAAACATCTGAAAGTACTCCCGCCAGTCGCCGGAAGAGGGAAGAAAAGCCAATTATAACGATCCCGCCGTGTGAATGCCGAATAAAAACAAAAGCCCAAAAGGCACGCCCGCGCAAATCCGCAAATCCAGTTTACGCGGAACATTGTACTCCGCCGTCGGTGAACATAACCTTGACCACAAAAGCCTGCCCTGGCCCCAGACTTGGCCCACGACACCGATCCTTCTCGCCCTTGCACTTTCATTTTTATGAGCTTTCTCGATGGAATGGCAGATGTTTGCGCGAGTCTCCTGTACTTGGAATTGGATGCTCCTTCAACTCGAGTACTGGCCTAAACCCCGTATGAACCTAATTGACTTCAATGAGTGTGTTTAGATGTCGGTAAAAAAGTGGGAAGCGGGGTTGACCGTATTTCCGGCAGGGTGTGGGTTATGTAAGCCGTATTGCGCGGAAAGGGGTGAAAATGTATACAATCGGAAGTAAGATTGGAGAGGGACAGTCATGGAGGGACATCCGGGTTGGGGGACATTGGGAAATCTGATACATTGCCAAAAAATAGGGTAATGAAAGCCAAAAGGTTGAAAGAAAGAGAAAATTGAAAACGAATTAGTTGATAGACAGATTTTCGGTGGCTGATGCGTCTCGAAATGGATAACGGCGATGATACCCGAAAAGGAGAGTCAAATTAGGGGTTTTTCTTATGGATGGCTGCACTTTGAGGGCGGTTTGCAAGACTGCTTCGACAACTAACGGAATTCAAAGAAATTGAGACATTAATCAGTGCGATTCAAAATTTAAAATTAGGGGTCACTGATTCAAGTCGAGTCTGATTCAAGGCTGTAATCCTTTAAATTCTTAGGTTTAGGTAGCAAACAGCAGGAGATGTCGCCAATTAGCAGCCGACACGCGTTCCTCCGTTTTTTGAAAGGCGACAAAACGGAGGGAGATGAAAACATCATGGAAGAAGGCGAACATCGGAGTTCCAACAAAAAAGAGGGCAAAGAAGTCGGCTGACAGAACAAGGGCATTCCACAAAGAGAACGTCGCAGTCGCGGCCATTCATCATGACCAAAAAAAGTATTGCTATGGAGGGAATTACTGACGCTAAAGGTGAGAAGTGTTCATACTGTTTAAAAAAATGCACGAATTCGGGGAATGTAAACGGATCAGCACAACAACCAAAAGTGGAAAGTTGGTTGTTGTGCCGGATTTGGAGTGCCGAATCGAAGAAACGGGTTGGCCGGCTGTAAATCGACCGATACATACAGCAAGCTGTGAAGAAAGAGCTCAAGCTTGCAGGCAAGGCAGTCCGTGAAAGCGGTTATTACCGGATTTGGGGGAATCGTATCGCCGTTTTTGGGGCCATGTGAGTCAGACGTGGCAAGCAGGCACCTATCGGAGAGGTCGTAAATGGCTTTCGCAAGCAGGTCAGACGGGTCAAAGTGCCAAATAACTTCTTTCAAAACAGTTTTTTAACCTCAGAATCGCAAAAAAACAACCGAACAACGCCCGAAACTCATGTCAAACTGACCACCAAACATCTATCTCCAATCCACCTCCCTAACAACTTCGCCAACATGAAACCACCCCATCATCAACCAAAAAAACCGTAAAATCTCCTCGCTCCCAATCGCCAAAAACACTGAAACTCGACCATGAACATAAATTCTTCCCATTCGCCACATTAGGAATGCGAAATGACAACTTTTTCAACGAGCCCCCACCAACTTAACGCATAACAGTAAACCTGTAAAACTGTCGGCGCCGGTTTGATGGCCGCCGGCAATTTTTGGTACTGTCGGCGCCGCCCTTTACAAAATTAGATACATTACGTTGTTACGTTGGATAATCATGCAAAAAGAGAGCCAAAAACGGCGGATCGGGTCGTTAAGCGTCATTCAAAGCGATTACGGCATTGGCGTCGGTCGCAATGGCACCTATGTGCTAACGCAACTGAGCGAAGAATGCTCGTAAATTGCGGGGGTGTGGCACTCGACAGTGGAGTTGGCGGCACGAGTGGGGTAGGAAGGCTTTGAGGGGTTTGGAGACAATATTCTTTAAGGTCGAAGGGTCATTGGCGGGAAGGATCGGGGATGAGCCGGATTTTAAGCGGGTCCGAAAGGCGGATTACGTGGGGTGGGGGTTGAGGATGCGCATGATCACCTGTTGTGCGCAGGATACTTAGAAATGTGTTCAATTAGGTGTTTTATGGAAGATGGGGTACTGTAAGGGGGTACTGTAATTCAAAAAATGACAAAAACCAATGAATTTAAGAGTAATGTCGAAGAAACACAGCTTATGAATACCCAAAGACACTCAAAACCCAAAAGCTACAACCCAAGCAACCCATAAATCCATCCGATCATCCTATATGCGCGAACGGAACGGAACCCCATCGCGCAAAAGTCCATAAAACATGTCGTCGTCACTCCCGGTGCCTTCTGACAGCGCTCCCACGCACGAAGGAGGCTGCAGGGCCATCGGTTTCGTCGCCTTCGACCACAAATGCATTATGTGCGACGCTGAAGGTAAAAAATGGGTGACGGCTGCGGAGATTCATTAGCCGAGGGGTGGGTGAGTGACTTCGAGGTGAGTTCGCGTTGCCATAATTTTGTTGCATTGAGAAATTGCTTAAAAGGGGCGACAGAGGGGGATCGTTTATCATGTAGCACGCGTGGGGTTGATTGGAAGTCGAAAATAGGACCTTCTCGAATGTAGTGAAAACTCTGAAGGGGTTCAGAGTCCAAAATTCAACTATAAAAGCTTCTAAAATGCAAATTTTTACAAACACCCATAAAAACCCTGACAAATGACCAGACAGTTGTTGCAACATGCCCCATCTGAAGTCCCCAATTTCAACACTTGACCGTGACAGAAAGCGAAGCCTCCATGGCCCCATTATCTGCGCATCATCGTGAACGGCACACTTCGACCTTGAAGCGCAGAACTGTTCCTCTCAATCCAGTGCGTGGGCGTTGTTATTTTGACACGGTCATTAACTGGCACAATCGTAAGACAATCGCGGAAACAAACATTGTTTGGAACAGCTGAGAGTGGTTTCGCGACGATCTTGACGCAATAAAATCCGACTTCGCACCAGCTGGCACAATGCCATGGCATTTGGTTGTAGTAGTTTTTATCGGATTTGTTGATCACCAACTTCCATAACAATAAAAAAGATGTTTGAATGTGGCTAAAGACCTAAAACAGCTTACAGTCAGCCGTTTGGCAGTTGTTCTGTCTGGGTTTTGTTGTGAAAACGATATGGAAAAACGAGATTGCCAAAAGCTAATGTTTTGCCACATTAGCCATGAGGGTTCGACGGGGCTTGCAATCTGATACACTGACTTCGGAGGCGAAATAGGGGCTGTCAGACAGTGAAAGTATGTATAATCAATGGGGGAAACGGCGATATTCGAAGCAAAAAAGCGTCGCGATCGAGATGAGGACCATGCCTGGCGGACATCACACCCCGTAGGACCGGTCAGTGGTTGACCACTTGATGGACGCATAAATAATTAAGTTTTAGTTTGAATAGCTAGGCCATGGGATGCGACTGTCGGTTGAATTCAGTCGGTTTACGAGTCAAAAAGGCGTCAAAGTGGATCACATGGCCAAAGGCGACAAAGCGGCGATAAACAACGAAACAGCTTCGCCGCCAAATGCGTCAAAACATACTTTAGAAGTAGAAAAAACTCCACCCAGGAGCCTTAAGGCAATAAGACTATAAAGAAAAGACAAAAAACGATTTGTTCCAGCCCAGAGCTGCGCTACCTATCATCAAAAACTTCAAAGCCTCATTGGCATTTTGCCGGCGGCGGCACAGGGCGGTAATAAACCAATAAAACGCCCTCATCGCCTATGCCGATCAGATACTATGCCAAACATTGTCTGTCTGCAGTGACACATATAGGCGGAAGAGGGCGCCAAAAGCAATAAAAGTCACCTACGACCCGGGCTATAGCTTTTGTACAAGAGCCAAAAAACTTTTGATCCGACTAGCGGGGCCACGATGGCACGCGCTAGCTGTTGACCTCCCCTGATCGGTGCCGCAATCGCCGAAGGGCCGTTTTGTTCTTCCGGTGTGTGCCGACCTGACTGACTCGCGCGGGCGTGCCGATAGCCATTGCGTATTGGTGTTTGTTTGGGTTACATTAGATGGGCTTGAGATGAGTTCCCAAACATTAAGGTCACGAAAGTTAGGACTCATTCTTCATCGAGAGAGCGATGGGTCCGTATAAGTGTCGTTTGAGATGCCGATAGTGTGATAAGAAGTGGTGGGGGAGGAAAACAGCTGTGGGAAGTATAGTTAATTGGGCAAGCAATGCAACGTTTACATGAAAAGTGTGCCAAAAATGCCATCTTATAAAAACAAAACTTTAAAATTTTAAAAATACAACAAGAAAGTGTACCAGTGATCAGTTTGAAACCTCAATTTCTTCAACAAAAACCCCCTCTAACACCTCCAAACAACATTACTACCCCAATATCCCCCAAATCCCATCCCAATATTTGCCATCCCCGCTTCCCCTATTGTCATTCGCCACGCTTTGCGGTAAAAAATTTGCATAAAACGCATTTCCTGGAAAAACCGAGGACCCTTGTGACATTCAAAATTTCATAATTGTTTTTTTTCGCTCAAAGTTGTTGACCAGACCAATATGAGGGCGTAGATGACGAATTCACTTGAATTTTACCGATCCGGCGCCTTCTGAATCCGTAAGGTGCCAGAATCCGCCCCACAGAATTCGTGAAACCGAAACCCTATGTATGAGGTATCAATCAACTGCCCACATTATACCGATCATTTTAAGACCAACCGGACTGAAATTGATTGATTTTGAAGAAAGTTATAACGTGCCAAAGTTGAAAAAAACGACGAGATAGCCTTTGGCGGTCTATATCTCAAAAGTGTGGTAACTATGGCAAGCGTTTTATTACTGCTGTGGATAGAGGGTCCCATAAAGAACATTTGATTCTCTGAAAACTTTTTGTTTGAGCTTATGAAAAGCCGCCAAAAGTGGCACAAAAGTATTTATTTACAAATATTTTTGTTGTTACTGATAAATAAAAAAATCCATTTTGCCAGAATGGGAATGTTGCCAAATACTTTCGATTCAGAAAATTATATTGCCGTCACTGAATAAAATGTCGACTTATTAAGAATTAAGTGCCCCACCTTAAAATGCAGTGCGCGCGCGGTAAAGTAGGTCCGACAGGAGGTCTCACCTTGATTCATGAGGGTTCGAACCCCTTACGCCAAAATTTTTTTTTCATAAACTTTATTAAACAAAACATGATAAGAGAAGTTTATATGATAATGTGGGATAATGAAATGCCGTCAAAAGGTAAGAACAAAAATTTTTTTAAATTAACGCCAATTTGTTAAGAAATCAATAATTTCGCACGCTATTTGAATTAAATTTTCTGAATCATAAGATGTTAGTATTTCTAATGTTTTGGCAAAACAGATTTTGATAACTTTTGCCAGATAACCAAAAAATTACTAAAACACTATTTATGCCATTTAGTTTTTGCCACTTTTGGCGGCTTTTCATAAGCTCAAACAAAAAGTTTTCAGAGAATCAAATGTTCTTTATGGGACCCTCTATCCACAGCAGTAATAAAACGCTTGCCATAGTTACCACACTTTTGAGATATAGACCGCCAAAGGCTATCTCGTCGTTTTTTTCAACTTTGGCACGTTATAACTTTCTTCAAAATCAATCAATTTCAGTCCGGTTGGTCTTAAAATGATCGGTATAATGTGGGCAGTTGATTGATACCTCATACATAGGGTTTCGGTTTCACGAATTCTGTGGGGCGGATTCTGGCACCTTACGGATTCAGAAGGCGCCGGATCGGTAAAATTCAAGTGAATTCGTCATCTACGCCCTCATATTAGTCCGGAACGTTGTTTTTAACCAAATAAAACGATTATGAAATTTTGAATGTCACAAGGGGTTTGAATTTACTCGGTTTTTCCAGGAAATGCGTTATAAAATCCAAAACAAACAAACCCCCCTTCATCTCAAGGTTAGCTTTACCTCAACATCCACCTTTACTGCAACACATAACCAAAGCCCATTACTTTTTCCTTTAAAAACACCCAAAAGTGCACCCCTCAAAACAAAAAACATCTAACACCATCCATCAACGAAAGCGTAAAATGATGAATCCTCAACTTGAAATATGGCACCCCCAAAGTGAGGCTTTTAGATAAAAAGTGACTGACATGTGTTACTTTTTTCAAATCGGAAGTGGATTTCAATTTCAATGTTCAAAATAGCAAGGAATGTCAAAACTCACTTTCGAACTCCATTCGAACTTTGAACGGAAATACGATTAATCGGCTGACAAGAGGGCGGTGTGGTGAGGATTCTGGGCGGTAAGACTTCGGTTTCGGACATTGGGGTTCGTTCGATGTGGTTGGTTCGTGTGGTGTTAAGAAAGTAAAGCTGGAAGAAGGGGGATTAGGGTTTTGAAATAGTGGGAGGAGGGTGCTTTCACGAAAATATGCAACAGTAGATGCTGGGATGTACCTAAATCACTTCGATGGGTTGGGGTTTCGCGCACGCGAAGGAAGACAGAAGGCATTTTGAGAGCCATCTGCTCTATGACGAAGTGCATCACCAAAATGTCGCATCAAAAATGCATGTAATGCGGGAATCGGCCATTTTTGGCGCGTGCAGAAGGTTGGTTGCGTGTGACTTTATGTTGGGTGCGTGATTGGGATTGTGGTAATATATGGGGAGGGGAATTGTTTGGACAGGTCTAACAATAGCCATTGAAAAGGACAACTGAAACAAAGTAGTCAGAAACATCCAAATGCCCCAAGGTGGCGAAAAACCGATCACATCGCAGGTAATCAACATGTCACTGATCACATTACATGCCTCTCTTTGATTGCCCATACCCCCAGGGCCGATATCTATCCCCGCTCCCATGTGTAAAAGCATACGTAATGATGTAGCTTTTGTCGGTCGTCGTGTTCCTCGAGATTTGTGGCCAATCGAAGTCGTGTCCCGGGGAGCGGTGGCCGCAAAACAACTGACTCCATCGAAGACAGCGGATATATGCCCGCAAGCGGTCTTCCTCCTTTTCAAACATAAGGGTAATCTCAAAAAAACGCAAAACGAATATCCCTGGACTTGTCTTACTTCCGCGACTCATGCCCTATTATCTTTGACTCCGCCTACTTTTTCGCTATGATGAAAAACACCCGTCCGCAAAAAAAAGCCCATTTATTATACGCGATTGATGATTACACGTTACTATGTACGTGCTCCGACATAAACCGGACATCGATCACAGATGACCAGGAACGAACATAAAGAGATCACTCACTTGTCGACCGTCATTTGTATCTGCAACAAAGCAAAGCCCTCTCAAAGCTTGGCTAATAAATAACGCAAGCTGGCAATGCCATCAAATTTAAAATGGCAAGGCGGTGCCAACATTATCATCATTGACATTTGATCAATGGAGCCGGGTCAGTCAGGAATGAAAGAGTAAGAAAAAAACTTCCGGAGAGGGCAACAAAAAGCAACAAGCCGTCTCAAAACGATGAAACAAACGTTTGACGCATTCGACGAGAGTTGTCAAAATTTTCGACAAGCTTCAAAAATGTGAAGAAAGCTTAAACAAATAATGAAAATAGAATAGTGTTATAATAAAAAATGGGAGTTAGACATGGGTACTTGAAGAAACTGCTGATTGGATGGAGTTTGTTGGTTTGTAAAAATAGAAAAAATGTGAAACAAGACAACAGAGCACTTAAAAATTTTTGTGGAATTTAAAGATAAAAATTCTGACAGATGAAACGTGCTACAAAAAAAAATGAAAAAAAATTAAATTAAATTTTTGCATAGACTTTATTAAAAAAGTTTTTTATTTAAACTGTGTTGCAGATAAAAAAAATCATGATTATGAAAAAGACGTTTTTGCAAAAGCATGATAAACATGTTAGCCCTTTAATAACAGAAAACATGAGGAGGTCGATTTGAACACGTTGAACACTTTGCCGTCGGCGTCCTTTTTTCAGTGATTGACAGCCATCACGAAACAGACATGACGTCACCATGCTTTTAGAACATGGCTATTTTCAACGACTTTCCTTTCAAAAAAGTCTTTCATTACCCAACACACTTCCAGGTTGAATTCCGATTCCAATATGAACGCCTCCAGTCTGGTTAGTCCATAGCTATGGATAATACAGGTGGGTCAGATGGAACAGAAGCAATGTATACGGTCCATCGCGGGGAACAGATTAGTCGACACTCACGGGTCAGGCATGCGTAAGCGTAACCGTTAATCTTCTGAGTAAGCATAACGGGTATCCTTTCCCTTTTTTTCGCTTTGTATCTGTATGCATCGGGACGGGTGGGTGTGATGCCCTGAGGGATCCGGCCGCGGAATCGGAATTAGCTTTGGTGAAAGCGGGAGAGTTGCAATGGTGCACGTATTGGGTCAGTTGTAGTACGATGGAACAAAATGAGAACATGACCTGTTCGAATACACTAAATTGGGAAACATGCCAATTGAAATCTGACTATGGATGACCACTCTCGGCATGCATGTATAAATAGAGAAAGTAAGCAATGCGGACAACTCGGCAAAAAGGACAACTACAAACAAACAAAAAGAAAGCTCTGAATGAAGTTGTGGGTTGACGCGATTCTCAAGATGCGGCAATTCGTGTGTATTCGGTTACCTGGGTTATCCGGAAACAAAAAACCTACGAACAAATGCCTCAGGCGCAAGCAATGTAACACAGCTGACTGAGCTGTGAACAATGCGTTTCTGTACAATAGGCTTCCGGGTGGTGAGTCGAAACAGGAAAAAGACTGTGATGCGCGGCTGTAGCGGTGAATGGAGACATGGATTCAAAGGAGGTTTCAAGTTTCAGGCTTGCGCACAGACAAAGTTGCGTGCACAAAAAAGAAGCAAGCAATGTTTTGATAATTAAATCATGTCACTGTGAAGTGCTGAAGTCTATGAAAAACATAAAAGCATCAATAAATGGAAAAAAGTTATTCTGGAGGTATGGGGAATCGAACCCCAGCCCTCTCGCATGCTAAGCGAGCGCTCTACCCCTGAGCTATATCCCCACTTGACAAATAACCTTCCAGGATTGGTGATTACACACGTAAAAACGCAGACAAAATTTATAATTTTTATTTAAAAACGGCACAAATAAATTTAAATTGACTGTAAACAAAACTTATAAAACTGTACTAATGTTCCTCATGAAGATGAGTATCAAGAACTGGGACTGCTTCTGGCTGAGGGTTCACAGGGGAACAAATACAAGGCTGAGGCTCAGTAAGGTTGCCATGAATGCTGCCAGTATCTATCCAATTGATGAACAATTCCCACTGTGTTTTGTAATAATAGTAGTTCCAGACCGCTATAATGGTGGCAAAAATGACCATAAGGGTGTAATTCACAAAGTTCTTTAGAGTAAGGGCTGAAAAAGTAAACGTTACAAGCCCAAAAGTTTCAATCAAAAGAAATTTAAACTTACGTGGGATCTCAATTTCAACCATGGTGCTCCTTGACAGTTATCGGTTACAACAGTGGTTTGAAGAATCTCAAATGAAACCTTTTCCATCTTCAAAACACGATCCCTGACCGTAATTATGCCACAATTTGAATACTTCGCCATCGATTATATTGAAATCTGATATTTTCCATGTCTTTTTCAAATGTGTAAAGTCAATCCCTTAAGTGCCAAAAAACCGACCCGGCCAATTCTTGTCCCGGCCAGATACCAGATGTTGTTTTGTGTCCTCGTCGGCAGATCTCAAACAAGCAAGCAAGCAAGGACCCTGTGAATCAGTGGGTCCGCGCACCTCATTAAAGGATGCCATTCTGTGAGGATACAGGAGACCGTTGCCAGGACAGGACAGGACGGGACAGGGCGTGCCTTCCACCAGCAGGTGGGTAATACCGACAATGCCGGCTGGTGGCAGGTCGTTTTGTTTTAAGAGGATCCGAGCTGCAAGCAGGTTAGCTTTGGCTAGCGGCAGTTTGCGGTGGCGGTCTGCACATGGCCAATTGACTGACCATTTAGGGGTGACTGGTCGGCAAATCAAGCTGGCTAAGGTCGTTAGTTCGAGCAGTGCGCGGTACCTGGAGGCGGATATGGGCCATAAAAAGGGGTATTGACATGGTTTATGATGTGTTTTGGGGGGTGATTTGATGGGGTACTGTGCTTTTTGTGATGTCATACCGAACCATAATGTTAGTTGAAACAAACGTTGACTGTCTCGTTTAAAAAATTTCAGCTCAAAAGTTACAGTAACCCTACAGTATCCCAGAAAAACGCAAAAAACCATTTACAAATCCGCCGAAGATGCCCCAAATCCGATCAAATCCCTCTCCAGCCGCTTTTTACCTTCCCCTTTCCCGCCATGAAGCCGACCCTTGAACGATCCTGACAGTCGTTGGCCTCACAATCCGCGCACCCGTTAGAACAATACCCATTTCCTGTGGCTCGCCCAGCCCCACCTGGCCCAACCAGCTTGCAGGGCTTCCTCATCCCCTCAAACCCGTAATTGCCGCACCGTCCTCCCCCGCATTGACTGTTTGTGGTTTCAAAACCGTATTTCAATCGTCTCCTTCTTGGCCAAGATGCTCCAACCCGGTTCAACCTACATCCAAAGCCCTCAAAATCGCCACTGAACTCCTTCCGCTATCCAATATTGTCTCAACTCTTTCTAGCCACCCACCCCAAACACTCGACGGCGTCAAACCTCTTGTCGATGGCGGCACTTGTCCAAATGCCGCCAGTCATTCAAGAAGCACTTTTGAACTTATTTGACACCCATCCCCCGTTTCAAAGGTGTGTTCTGACCCCGACATGTTAGCATTAGCACCGATGACACCCCTGCGCGGACGGATACAATGAACACACCCTTTTTTCACTCCTATCTTCGTGCCAAGTGGCAAATAGCTTTTCAAGTCCCCCTTATTAGCTATTGTAGATACTGCAGGCCATCATCATCAACATTATTGCCAGCCAGGTCCAATATCGTGTCAAAAACCTGATCTCCAACCCTAACACCCATGTAAATGGCATCCTTCCTGTTTTAAATACTACCTGCCAGTCTGGGGCATTTTCACTTTTATTGTATTTGCTTTTTACACCTTGCGAGTCTCGTGTATAGATACACCACACCATCTGCGCGAAAAGTGTCTTCTAATCCTACCTTTTGACTGGTTTTCAGGGGCAACAATGGCCGTCGATAGGCGGTTACGCTTGCTTATAGCGGTTTTTGTGGCTTTTATAACAGTAAGTAACTTGTAACGTTCAAGTTTTGACTATATTGAAAAAAATTTAGAACGCCGGAATGATAGATGTATTGGAAAATGAGGTCATTGGTGTGCCTGAAATCGAATGTACGGATGATGCCATCACTTTCACTATAAAAACAAAGAATTCTTTTCGGTAAACTTTCATCACCAATCATGAGACAACTTATTTTATCAATTTTAGAGGTAACATTTTTGTGCGAGGTCAATACAATGTCCCGCAATGCAAGCAGGAATACTTCAACAATGATTATAATGGCGCTACTTTGGCGGTCAGGATGGGTACCTGTGGGATGACTAGGGTTCGACAGGTCGGTTTTTGAGTTATTTTAACCTGTTTTGTAGAGTTATCAATATTTTTAGCCAGAACCCAGAGGCATGAACTACATGCTGGTCGTCGTGGCCAATTTCCATCCCCAATTTGAAACTCGAATTGATCGCGCTTACGGTGTCCGGTGTTTCTACGCCCAAGCACAGCAAACTGTCAATGCCGAACTTGAAGTCGACATTTTGCACACTGAACTTGTGGAAAAAGCTACCCTTATCATGCCACAGTGCAGTTATTCTGTTCGAGTCGGGTCAATGGATGGTCCTAAAGCGAAATTTGTTCAAGTTGGAGAGAGCTTGTATCATCGTTGGGATTGTGACAATCGTGAGTTTTTTCAACAAAATGTTTGAACCTGAAGTTTTTTTACAAAAATTTTTATCAATGATACCATGATCGACGTGATATGAAACAGAAAAAACGTTTCAGCCAACTACGGTATGCTGATCAAAAACTGTGTCGTCAATGATGGCGCCGGCTTCTCCCATCAAGTCCTTGATGCCCGAGGCTGTCCTGTCCAGACCCCATTAGTCCAGGGCGAGCTGACTTACGACAACAATTTGACATCTGCATTTGTGGCGGTTCCGGCTTACAAATTCCCAGACCGATCTCAACTTCGATTCCTTTGCCAAGTTCAAATTTGCAACAAACGCGAAGGCGATTGTACCGGAGTTACTGTAAGCTATCATAGCCCATTATCAAACCTTCATATTTCTATTTCAGCCACCAAACTGCCCCGCCGTGTCCAAATCCGAGTTCCTGCCTAACTCCCAGGTCAACGACCACGTCAACCCTACCCAAGTAGTCGCAACTTTCGACGATCCGAAAGTCCTTGGTGATAAGGACGCAAAACAGAAGCCAATATCGGCTAAACAAACAATTCCACCATTACCGAAAACAACAACAACCAAACCAAATCCGGGGTTGAACGCGCTTCCGAATGAGGACGAGCGACAGTTCTATGACCGAAGACACGATTCTCCGCCACCGATTGAAGTACAGTACCAAAGATTGGATCCTAACATGATCCAGGCCGAAAGAATAGAAGCGCTACAAAGTTTCAATCATCCGTACTTCCGACGACGTGATCCGGCGCCGATCAATGACTATGGAAATGGATCGAAGGAGGCTATCTTGCACTTTGATGAGGACGACGAGGAAGAGGAGAATTTGAGGAGCCATCCTATGATTTTCGTAGGTTTTCACTGTTTTGAATGATGTTCGTAATTGGAGATATTGCAGAACCGCCAAGACAAAGCCCCAATGCGTCCACCGCCAGAAAAGCTCAACGCTCGAACTCGTCGTGCCGAAGACAACACGATGGACATTGCAGCGGATCCCATCTATGTCGCCGATTTGGACGACGTCGTCACGAGGGACCAGAGTTCTTTCATCCATTCCGTTGAAACTGCTACAAATACTTATCATGAAATCACCAGATCCGAGATCGTACCAAATATAAACACGAAATACTGCGTAGATCGCGTCGGAATCATGGCCGGTGTCATTGGTTTCGCCGTGATGACTGTTTTTGCTGTTTCGATGACGTTATACGTGATCTATGACGTCGTAGTCGCTAGGTAAACCGAACTAAAACCAAAATCTATTCAATACAGAATCTTTTGTAGGTCCAAACGGCAAAAAGGCTTTATCACCAACCCCGGAGGAACCCCCGTCGGCCAAGTCCGAATTCAACCATTCGACCCCGAAGTTCGGCCACTGCCAAGAATATCAACGCATCGGACTTTCGAATACTGATTTTGCGTGTTACTTGTATTGTCGTGGTTACTGTATTGTCAATAATAATGTTTTTCATAAGTTTTAATTATGTATAATTATTTTGAAGTTTTTGGTGTTTAACAAATAAAAGGTATTCAAATCAACCAATTTATGCCTCTGGGCAATACAAAAAACAAGAACCTAAAAAAGCTATCAAAAATCCTAATTTTCACTCTCCTCCGCCTTTTTTTCAACACTTTCGTCAAAGTGGAAGCCATATCGCCGCAACATGACATCATCAGGCTCAAATGGTGTCTTCAACATGAGGCATTTCCCTTCTTTCGTCTTCGGGAAAGCAATGACGTCGCGAACGGAGCAGTGGGCGTCGCCGTTTGAGGCCAAAAGTGCGATGTATCGATCAAGGCCAAGGGCGAAGCCACCGTGAGGGGGTGCTCCGAGGCTGAGGGCTTCGAGGAAGGATTCCTGGAAACGGTTAAGCAAACATTTGATTATGATGGACAAGAAACATACAAGTGTTGCCGTGGGACAGTTCAAAACGTCCTCAAACACAAGCCGCTGTAATCCCGCATCATGGATTCGAATGCTGCCACCGCCGAGCTCGATGCCGTTGACGACGAGATCATAGTGCTGGGCTAAAAAAATAACACATCAAATAAGTTCGATAGTGAGCAAAAGTTGCATAAAACTGACCCCGAATGTGCTTCAAGTCCTTCAGATTACGCAACTTCTCCCAATCATCCGGATGTGGCGCCGTAAATGGGTGATGCGCGCTTTCCAAAGCATTTGGATTCGTTTCAGATTCGACAAACAGCGGGAAATCAGTTACCCAGGCAAAGTTGAAGCCGTCATTTTTGGATCGGAGTCCAAGCGAATCGGCCAATAGATTCCGAGCACAGCCGAGGGTCGTCAACACTTTTTCAGACTGAGACGAAGGTCCGGAAACAAATGCAATAACGTCCCCAGATTTCAGCTGGAAGTGGTCGGAGATGGGCTTCTTGGCGGATTCTGATGTGTGAAATTGGATGTTCTGCAAGAAAGCCATCGTTCCAGACTATTAGAATCAAAAGACTAACCTTATACAAACTATTCGGAAACAGCTTACTGAACTTCCGACGCAAGGAAGCCGTCGATGGCAATGCGCCTTCAGAACCACGAACAACAAACGCATGTGCTGTACTGCCATCATCAAAAAGGTCGGAAACATCTTCAAATGTCCATGGAATGCGAAGATCAGGCTTGTCTGAGCCGTATTTTGAAAGGGCTTCGGCGTAGGTGAGATGTTTGAAGGGGGCTGTCGGCTTCTGGGCGGCCTAGAAAGTAAAGATTACGGTAAAATTAAGGTCAAAAGTTGAAACCAACCAATTCAGCCGGCCATGAATCAACCAAAATCTTCTCAATCAAGCCCATAACTTGTTCCTGCGTCGTGAAGGACAGTTCAACATCGACTTGGGTGAATTCGGGCTGCCGATCGCCACGAACGACTTCATCGCGGTAGCAGCGGGCTATCTGGAACCATCAACTGACCCAAATGTTTTATAAACAGTTCAAACCAACCTGATAGTACCGATCAATCTGCCCAATCATCAACAACTGCTTGTAAAGCTGAGGACTCTGAGGCAGTGCGTAACTATTACCCTGAATCTGCGTCGGAACGACAAACTCAGCCGCGCCTCCAGGCGTATGACTCGCCAATGTCGGTGTTTCGACTTCCAGGAAGCCGAGCTGATCCTCCAGACATCGTCGCATGCTTTTGATGACATTCGCCCTCAGATGGAGGGTTCTTTGAAGGTCTGTTTTCCTCATATCAATGTATCGGTAAGTCAGTCGCTTCCGAAGCTGCACCTCAGATTCCTCTTTTGCGGATGCTGGTTTCAACTTATCGATGAAAAGTGGAAATGGTTGGGAAGCAGACTTGTTCAACCGCGTCAACGAGCTGATTTCAACCTCAATGTCGCCGGTTTCCATCTTCGGATTGACATCAGCGCCACGATGCTTGACCACGCCTTCGACCCGGAAAACGTCCTCCAAGCCGGCCGTCGACACAAGCTTCGCCAAATCCTCCGACGCAGTGGATGGCACTTTAGCCTGGACATAGCCGTACTTGTCATGGAGAATCAGGAAAGTGGAAAGACGCTTCCGAAGCAGCCATCCACAGAGCTCGACTTCTTGGCCGACGTGTTCCTTGCGAAGTTCGCCGCAAGTGTGGGATCGGGTCGCGAATGTGTTGACGACGGAGGCCAGTTGGCGATGGCTTTGGAGTCGAGCTGTACCCAGGAGTCGACTCAACATCTAAACGGCAACATTATTTACAAGAAGGCTAATCAAAAAGATAAAACAGTTGAAAAAGCAACAATTTTCAAAGATCTAACAGATCAAACGTAAAATAAACTTTATTATCATTATCTATCCCGAAATCTGAACAATACTATCACAGCTTATCAACTTTAACAAACCCGAATGCAAAATAAAAATAAATAAACTCAAGCAGTGGCATTTCCAAGATTGCGGAATGTCACTTGTCCAAGACCGGTAAATCTGGAGGCAAAAGGGGGCGTTTCTGAAGTGAGCAATTCGTACTGTTCGTCGGTGAACAGGCGGTAGCGGAAGGTTCCGAAAAAGATCCCTTCGATGGAGTCGAGCTCGGAGGGGGTGATGTCGGGGAGGTCTGAAATGAATGTCTGATGATGTTAAAGTTGAAAAAGTAAAGCTTACCTGGAACCTGCGTCGAATACAGTTCCTCCGTCGTTGGAGGGCGCTCATCGGGGCGGCAAATGGGGCCCATTACATAGCGAATGCCGTGTTTTCGGAAGATGTGCTTCGAATAGATGATCCCTAGCATTCTCCGCAGGGCCAGGGAGTCGCTAGACTTCTCGACAGGGACACAGATGTCATCTTCAACGACGACTGGATGGGGGAGGACGGAGATGGCTTGACGTTTGGCGAGTTGGGCTTTGATGGAATCCAAATTTGGAGTCGCTAATAGGCTGGATGTTCGGACCAGGGCAGCAAATTCATCCCGCATGTCGGTCAACAGTCTGACCAATGTAGTGCTAAGGTTCGAAGAATGATCCCCCGCGGCATGCCGTTCCCTGTCGTGAGCCTTGGCAGCTCGAACCAAAGCAGCAACTTCGGCATTGACCTTCGTTCGCGCGATCCGTTCCGTTGCATTGGCCCTCCAAGACGAGTCCATCAGCGTGAAAACAGGTGTCGGGGTAGTCGCTTCAGCGAAAACAGACGGGCTTCTCGTTGGTGCGACCGGTGGAGCAGGTTCTGGCGCCGGTGTGGGCGGGACTTGGATGTTGTCGTCCCATCTCTGCTCTTCGTATTCGAGCTCGTCTTCAACGGCATCATCTGTCGCTTCCGAACGAGCAGAATCAACAGTCTCCGACGGCAAGTCATCTTCATCGAGGACAGCCTTCACATCAGTGGTTTCATACGGATCATGGAGGTCCAGCATCGCCACAAAATCGATTCCATCCTCAAAATTCCGAAGCTTTTCGACGTCTTTAGCCCTTTGAGCGGAGCAGCAATACAAGACTGATGGGTCGACTGGATGGGCTTCTGTGTTGAAGATGTAGCCGCCCGTTTCGATCAGGCACTTTCCATTGGTAGTTTCGATGACCTTGCCTTCTGTGCCGTCGCGATGGATGAAGTTGTCCTCGTCGAAGAGGAGATAGAGGTATTTGCTGGTTTCGGACAAGAAGAAGGATTCCATTCTAAACAAACTTCGCTTATTTCGATGGCTTCAAATTGTAAAAACATACCGATCCTCCAACATGAAGTCATTGACATCCTTGATCGTCGCATAACCACACGCTGTCTTCGTTCCATACTCAATCGCCTCAACCATCGAGGCCGCTCCATGGAGATACGTCGGATCGCGAGTTGCTCGATACAGATACATCATGGATTCGATCATTTCAGGTCGAAGTGGATAGCCGGCACGGTCTTTTTGGGTTTCGTGGTTCTGAAGGTTGTAGAATTCCGGTGTGACGCCGAATTGACGGTTGATTTGGAGGTAGTTGAGCATGATTCGGGATGCGTCGTCAACTTTTCCGAGAAGAGCCTAAAAACTTGACCTTTCAAATTTTGTTGGAAGAAGTTTAGAAGCAAACTCACCAGAACACTGGGCCAATAAGCCTCCAAAGATTGGAATATCGCCGAAGTCACACCACCTTTCGTCATCGAAACCCACATAAAGAAGTCGTCTTTCCGAATGTGCTTGTTGATAGCGTCCTCATATTCGTAGAATTGCTGTATCAACTTTGGGCGTTGGAATAGAAGACCGCCTTTGGCCAGGTATTCGAAGTAGGAGTCGACGCCGGCACCGATTCCTGCGTCTGTGGCTGTCCAGATGCCTGAAAAACCCCTATACTGTAAAAGACGTTGTAAAAACAAAGAAAAACATACCAGACTGCGTATTCACATGATTTCCGACCAATCCAATGCCACTTCTTGTCTTCCATAACGCATCCAGCGCCCTCAAAGCAACCCGTTCATAGGTCGGATCGCCAGTCAATTTCGACAATGTCCCAAATTCAATGATAAAGGTACCCACTCCAGCTGTACAAGTGATTGGTGTTTCGTATTTGTTCACACCGTACTTTAGATTGACAGTACCGTACGGCATGCCGGTGTCAGTATTGAAAGCTGGGAGCAATTTATTCGCGAATTTGACGGCTAAATCGAGCAAAGGCCCCGCACATGGCCATCCATCGGCGAGTCTTGTTGATGGTAGTCGGCTACTTAGAATGTGGGCTGATAATAGGCCGCCAATGACACGGATATTAGTTTCAAAGACGGAAACATTGACATTGGCGTCGACATCGACGTTGTCAAGGACCAATTGGGCGGCTCTTTCAAACTCGGAATGGTTCCCCATGATGATGAGAGTGTCGAGGGAGTCGATGAGGGTTAGACTGAAGCTTCCCCAGGTGTCCATGCCTGTAGTTATTAAAAATTATATATAAAAATATAAAGACAAAACAAACCGGCACAAGTGAGCGGCTTCAACTCATCCAGGGGGTATGCATGTTCTAAATATCCATTGTAGGCGTGGTAGAACATTGATTTGACTTTCTCCCTGAAGATAAAAACACATTTAAGGATGGTTTTGAAGGCAGAAGTCTCACAAACCTGTAATATTCGATCCGGGAAGTCGGAAACGACGCCGGCACAGCCAAACATGATCCAATCACAGCTATCACGAAGCTAAGCACACATATCCGTCTTAGGGGAGTATTCATATCCGTGGGACCATCTGATATGGCCGTCGAAGGCGAGAACGGGCGGCAGTGCCAGAGGCAATGTGATGGATCAACTCCAACGAGGACTTTTCGGGTGTTCGATGTTGGTTACATAATGCCAAGAGAAAGAACAAGTCCTTTTCAATGGCTTCCCAACAGGCCGTCATTTGCGCACAGACCTTCCCCTTCTACCTACAGGGGTAATGGTCCCGCATGGAAGATGCGTTGATGCAAGCCATCAAACAGCGCGTGAGGAATTAGCCGTCGGAAAGCTTTCGATAATCGTATTTCGTTTCTTTGAAGTGTCCATTCCGTGCCGTGCGGTTTTGCTTCTCTGTTTTCGCTACTTTATTCCTCCTTTATTCCTGCACCACGATGTCATCTCGTGATAAGTCTTCCTCCTCTAGATCCTCCCGTGATGAAGATCGTCGTGAAAAGCGGTCTTCTCGCCGTCGAGATGAGCGGAGGTCCGAAAAGAAGCGCTCCCGTTCCCGGTCGCCGTTGGACGCCCATTCCCCAGTCGAAGCCAGCCTCACCGACATCATCACCTCTGGCGATATTCGGCAAGTAAATCAGCAGATGGAGCTGATGGCAATGCGAAAGCGGGAGGAAGTCGAAGCATGGCGGCAGACGAAACAGCGCGACCAGTACCAGAAAGACAAGGACAAGAAGGCCGAAAAGGAGTCCGAATTCGACGACGAACTCGAAGAAGTCGCCTTGGCAGTTGATGAGGACGAAGATGATGTCCAGATGGAAAGTGTTAATCACGATTCGGACGATGAGGAGGACCCTTTGGATGCCTACATGAAAGAAGTCGAAAAACAGGCTGCTGTCGCGGCTGCGGTGAGTTTCTTTGACCCTTTTTATATATATTTTATCTCATTTTCGACATTTCCAGCCAGCCCCTGTCCAAGTCGGTCCCGGAGGAATGATCGTGGTCGAAGAACAAGTCAAACCGGGTCGCAATCTCGGCGAAATCATCGAACGCGAAGACATCCACGAAGAAGTTGAAGCCGACGACTTTGACATCGAGGAAGCCGCATCCTCATTACTATCAAAAGGTCGATCTCTGCAAAAGACAGACCACTCCATGGTCTACTACAAGCCGTTCCGCAAGGATTTCTACCACGAAGCTGAAGCCATCAAAAACATGACAAAGAAGGAAGTTGCCAAGTGGCGCGAGGACCATGAAGGCATCCGAATTCGTGGAGCCAAGTGCCCGAAGCCGATCATGTCATGGGCGCAGGCTGGGGTTAGTAATTTGGAGATGAAATTGTTGGCCAAGTGAGTTTTTATGCTTTATTTCGACGTTTTGGCATTCATTATATAAATTTTCAGACTCGGCTACACTAAACCAACCCCAATCCAGTCCCAAGCCGTCCCAGCTATCCTCTCAGGCCGTGACGTCATCGGTATCGCCAAAACTGGCAGTGGTAAAACGCTTGCTTTCCTGCTTCCGATGTTTAGGCACATTTTGGATCAGGAAGAACTGGACGAACTCGATGGACCTATTGGTATGTTTCATTTAACTCCAGTTTTGACAAACTTAACCCAAAAACAATTTTCAGCCCTCATCATGGCCCCCACTCGCGAACTAGCCCTTCAAACCTGGCGCGAAGCCACAAAGTTCGCTACCCCAATGAAGCTCCGTGTCGTCTGCGTCTATGGCGGTGTCGGCATCTCCGAACAGATTGCCGACTTGAAACGAGGCGCTGAAATCGTCGTCTGCACCGCTGGCCGTATGATTGACATGTTGGTGGCGAACAATGGCCGCGTCACGAACCTCCGTCGATGCACCTATCTCGTCATGGATGAAGCCGACCGCATGTTCGACATGGGTTTCGAGCCCCAAGTCATGAAGATTATCAACAACATCCGCCCGGATAGGCAGACTGTCATGTTTTCCGCGACTTTTCCGAAGACGATGGAAGCGCTGGCAAGGAAGGTTTTAGACAAGCCGATTGAGATTCAAGTCGGTGGCAGAAGCGTCGTCTGCAAGGATATCGAACAAAACGCGTTGATCTTGACTGAAGATCAGAAGTTCTTGAAGCTGTTAGAACTCCTTGGGTTGTTTTGGGAGAAGGGATCTACCATTGTCTTCGTTGACAAGCAGGAAAAGGCCGACGATTTGGTGTCCCGGTTGATGAAAAGCGGTTACAATTGCGCGCCGTTACATGGTGGCATTGATCAGTCGGATCGTGATTCGGCGTTGATTGATTTCAAACAGGGCGCGATTAAGCTTTTGGTGAGTTTTAATCCCGATTTTCTGACAATTTTGACCATTGTCTTTATAGATCGCCACCAGCGTCGCTGCCCGCGGCCTCGATGTCAAGAAGCTCATCCTCGTCGTCAACTATGACTGTCCCAACCACTACGAAGACTACGTCCATCGCGTTGGTCGTACTGGTCGTGCCGGCAACAAGGGCTACGCCTACACGTTCCTCCTCCCCGAAGGCCAGGAACGCTACGCCGGTGAAGTCGTCCGTGCCTTCGAAACTGCCGATGTCGAAGCCCCTGCTCCAGTTAAAGCCCTCTGGGAGAAGTATCGCGAAGACATGCGAGCCCAGGGCATTGAAGTCCACACTGGTGGTGGCGGTTTCACGGGCCATGGCTACAAGTACGATTCGGACGAGGACGAAGCCGTCGATCACAAGAAGAAGTTCGCCAAACTCGTCACTTCGATGGAGAACCAGGACGATGATGACGATATCGAGGCACAGCTCAGCAATCTGATCAAAACTACTCGTCGTTCACGTGTCAACAACCCTGGAAAAGATGGCGCCGGTGGTGGCAAAACCGGCAATGAAATCGATGCCAAAGTCGCTGCAGCCCGTGCCGTCGCGGATAAACTCGGCCTTGCTTCGAACTCCAATGAACCGGAATCGTCCAGCATCAGCCAAACAGCGACAAGCATTATGCGTGGTGAAGCTGCTGCCCCTCTGGAGCTATCAGCGGCCCAGATTGCCCGTCAACGCGCCCAACAACTCAATGAAAAGCTGAACTACACGCCATCAGCAAAGCCGAAAGAACAGGCCCCTGTTCAACAATACTTTGAGGAGGAACTCGAAATCAACGACTTCCCGCAACAACTGCGCTTCCGTGTTTGTTCCCGTGAAAGTATGGCCCAGATCCAAGAGTTTGCCGATGTCGGCATTAGCGTCAAGGGCACTCACGTTCCTCCAGGTCGCGAACCCAAGGATGGCGAACGCAAGCTCTACCTGTTCCTGGAAGCGCGGGATGAAATATCTCTTCGACGAGCACGTGAAGAGATGCTTCGCATAATGAAGGACTGTCTTCGACAAATGACAAGCCGTGGACGACCTGCTCCTTCTGGACGGTACCGTGTTGCTTGATTTCGGATTTTATTTATTGGTCTTTTCTTGTTTTTTTACGTTTTGAATAAATCTGATGCAATTGTAATGGGTGATCAGAAGTTTCATATGACTGGTGCAGTTTTTGAGTTGTAAAAAATGGTTCTCTTTACACATTTCAAGGCCATGGTGGCTTGACTCACAGTTGAGCGTGCGTGTCCATCGCCTCTTTGGCTTAGTGGCAGAGCGTCTGTCTCGTAAACAGAAGGTCACTGGTTCGATTCCAGTAAGGGGCAATCTTTTTGCCCTTACCTTTTTGGATGGCATTTACCAACAAAAGTTGCTACATACTTTTTGGTTAAGTCAAAACGACAGTCAAGGATAAGGTCAAAAAGACTTTATTGACCCGAATTTTTAAAAGGTAGAAAAACAAAACAGAGATTCGGTCCTGATTCAATCCTACTATTTCGCTAAACATCTAATTCAGAAAGACTCGTGGCGCTGTGTCGTGGAGAACGACCCCAGGTCCACCCAATGACGGTAACCAAACTTCACAATCAATGGCGTTCAGTTCGGATTTGAGCAAAGTGATATCCTTCGTTGCTAAATCTGAAATGCAGGGTGTAAATGTGGAAGTAAAACAATGGAAATTGACATACCAGGCTTCAAAAAGGCAAAAACACAACCACCGCCACCAGCACCAGTCAACTTTCCATGAAGGCCACGACGAGCAAGGACGGATCTGATGGCGTCTAGTTTTGAGTGACCGACACCGAAGGAATTCAGACAGGCGTCGTTGATTTGACAAAGGGACTGAAATGACACGTTTATTGAGGTCTATTGAAAACAGAGAAGGCAAAACATACATCAAGAAAGTTGATGGAATCTGGACTTATTGATTTGGCGTCGCCAGAACCACCATGGGTAAGCTTAGCAGCGGCTTGAAGCGACAATGAGTCGATGGTGTCAAGCATGTGACCGGCGGAATAGGTGTTCTGAAAGATCGACCGGATGATCTGAGAAGTCGAAGTAGAAAAAGTTACCTTTTCACAAAAATCTTGAACAATCTTTACCATTTTGAATGTACTTCGTTCAATTTTGGAATTGACAAGAATGACAGACAAGTTCTGGGTACTGTAAATGCACAAGTAAGTTTAGAAAATAAAAAAAACGGGAAGCAAATGAAACTGACCATTTTAGATTTTCGATATGTTTTTGTAATTTGTACTTGGCAATACCACCTGCAACATTTTATATTATTTTTGAGCGTTTTGCAATAAATAAACGCACCATAAGTCGACATAGCCACATCCAACCCGGAAGCACGGCCATGAATGATGGATTCAGCGACGGAGGCCCATTCACGAATAATGTTCAAATGCTTCTCGCTCCAGGTCGACCTTCCATCCGAAACGGAGACACTTGGCTGTGGGATCAGGCCAGATGCACATAGAATAGCCGTCGTCAGACCCGTGCAGAAGGCGCCAGACGACCCTAGACCAACACGAATCGGCAATTCACAACGAACTTTGATCCGCATGCCGGGGATATTCGATGTTCGAGATGCCGCGCCGATAAGGAGATACCAAAGGACGTGGATAGCCAAATCAACAGCGGCAATGTCGTCATTATCGTCGCCGGAGAGCTTCCTTGCGAGCTGGATGGTCTCATCCAAGGCTGGGGCATCCATGTCGTCGAGATGGGGTTGGACTGAAACTCAAACTGTAAAATACGCTTCAAAAATAGTTGACTCACCGTCTGCAAGCAATTTCTTCAATGACCATTCGTTAACGAGTCCAAGTTCAGGCAGGTCCAAGTAGATTTTGCGTTCTTGAATTTCCTCGAGGCTGATGTAAATGCGGAGATCCAGGGCCCCAGCAATGGCTGTCTGGAAAGTGATATATTTTATTACGTTTAAAAAGTAAGAAATATAAAAACAAACCTTTTGGTATAAGACAGCATGCTCGCCAAACAATATAATCTTGCCTGGGGCACTGATATAAAACGATTGCAGCGCTACCGGCGAATCCGGAGCGGATGGAACTGCATCCAGACGATTCGGCGGCATTGCTGCGACTATCTGGAATGAACCTGGTCAAGGAATAGAGATAACGGGAGACGTTGGATAGCGTAATCGCGAGAATGTTGAAAGCGAAAGTGTACTTTGTTGCTTGCGGCGGTCAAACACAGCCGACGTCAGTTGGCGGCGGTTGGGGACACAAGGCCAACGTTTCAAGTGAGCGGTTTCAAAATTTGAAATTTGATTTTCTTTCGAGTTTTTGCCATCTTTATCCACCTGCTCTTCAAGTTCAAAACTTATTTTATTTAGAAATGGTATTACTTATGAAAATTGAGACCAAAAAAGCAAAAGTTGTGTGAAAAAGACGGCACTTCGTCGACGTATGAATGGATATGGGATCGGGAACGCATACTGTGGAATTTCTATGGAAATCGAAGTTGCGTGATCCACCATTTTCTGTTCGAGTGACTTCGTATGGTGTTCGCTAGTACTCGTCTGTTCGCCTACCACCGAGGTCGGACTTTCGTGCCGGCTTTTCCATTGGATTTGTGTTTTGTTTCGCCGTTGCGGTTGAATGAAGACGAAATGAGATCCTGCATAACCTGAATTTTTCGAAGAACGCTGTTTTAAAGATGAAAACGTACGTTAGTACCGACAAAACAGCACAGGTAACGAAGACGGTCTCAATCCAACTTTTAACTTCATCGATTCTTGCCTCCCTTGAAGGAACTTCAAAAGCAAACGGGTATTCTGAGCGGTCGGACATTTCAAACACTTTTTGTAATGCAGGTCCACTGGATTCAAATTTGTCGCAACTTATGAGCATTCTGAAATAGACAGAGTCGACAAGCTTTAACTCAAAAAGCCAAACTCACTCTACTCTCCGAATATCACCGACAACAACGAAAAGTACAGCAGCCGCGAGGAGCATTCTGAAGGCGTCGTTCATTCTGGATCCGTGAAGCGAATAACTGGCGACTAACTAAGCGGATTCCAACTGTTTCTGTCGAGAAATAAGTATATTTGCATATTTTAAGACCAAAACGGACCGACAGTTTAATTTGCTTTTCAAATGTCAATCCCAAACACGACGTTTATTTTAAAATACAACAAAGCTATCAAAACAAACTTCGACACAAAACACCTGCTCCAATCAATCTAATACTGCCAAATAACTAAAGGAAAACAATTGCAAAAAGTCGATATAAAAAAGTTTTTGAGAATAGTTTACACAGGAGTTGGATGCTTGAACATGTTACTAAACTGACGGGTGTTCTTTTCAAAAAAGAAAACAATGGTTTCTGCGACTGTTAACAACGTGGCACCAACATAAAGGCCGATGGTACCACCAATCTCGGCTGAAATGATCCTTTTTCAACTGTATCTACAGAATTGATGCACTCACCCAACAACAAGAACAAGTTGTAGGACCGTTCTTGAACGATCAGTTCTTGCTTGAAGTGAGCAAAGTAGATCTTTAAAAACAATAAATTTACTCTGAAAAACCAGATTTTGATTGAACTTCTAAATTTCTGTCATACTCACTTGTCATATTGCGGTCCAGGCGAATAAGACTGCGCAACAGTGACTTCACGTTGGAGGCGAGACATCCATTCCGCACGTAAAAGTGCTGATTTCTGTAAACAAAATACGACTTTTCAGCAAGTTTGTAAATTTCAACTCACTCGTAAAGTTTGTATCGGGTTAATCATTCCATTCAAGCAACTCAATGTTTTATGAATCTGCTCAACTGCCTGTGTTTGGGTCGCTTCCATTCCAATGTCTGTCAAAAAGGAGATTCGAGCGTTGAGAACTTTGTTTAGCTTGTAGGTCAGTTCATTTATCTGAAAAAAAACACAGAATTTTGCAGATTTGAATTGTAAAAGGTAGCTTACATTTTCAATAATGTCAGTTTGTATGGCCTTTCGGAACTTTAAAATTTCATGAAGGGCGTGATAATCTTTTCCTCCTTCTCTGAAACATCAAACTTTGACCTCAAAAATGAGAAATGCGCCAACCTGTATAAATTCTCAAACTGTCGCAAGTCAATATCATAATTGTGGTACTCAAACACTTTCGGCACACTCTGGAATTTTGATTTTTGCAAGAGACTGCCCAGTTTTCGGGTAAACTTTTCATAGTCATTTGCTATGTGCGGTGTAAGCAGTCGGGAGACAGTTCTGGCGTCGAGTAAGATTCGGTAATGGGTTTCAAAGAGCTAAAACGACTTTTTTAACACCTGTCAATCATAATTTACACCCACATGGAAACATTTCCCTCGATAATAATGGTACTGATCAGTTTTCTGTCGCATTTCATGCAAGCAGTCCAGCATTGCTTTGACCATTCTGATCACTTTCTTCGCGACGAAAGTTCGCTCTTCTCGGCGGAGAAACTTCAGTCCAAAAACGGTTTTACTGTTTTGCATGGATGTTTCAATGAGTTGCAGATCGTGAATGGCACTGTCTATCTGCAAGGTTTTCAATTTAGTGAATGCCAAGTTAAAAGCAGACAAAAAGCCTATCAATTTCAATTTAAAGTCAAACAAAAGACTGCAACTTGTGGCAGACGCACTTCCGGAAGTGTAACACAACCCATTGTACATCAGTCTGACCCGGAACGGATTTCCCCGACGTGCAAGTCGACTAGAATCCGTGAGTTTTAAAAGTCAAAGTCGAAACGTACTTGTTTAACGGTCAAATCGATCGACCCATCCTCTTTTTCATTGCGAATTTGCCGTTTTTGGAGGCGAAAGTCTGCATCAAGCTCCATGCGCAATAATTTAAAAAGGGACCCGAGATGGTAGGGGAACATGAGCTCCAAGAAGCTGGCAACATTCTTCCAGAGACGTTCTTCTGTGTGCAATCGATTGATGGCTTTGACGAGGGATTGCTGTTCACCGTCCATGGTGCATGGGACGTGGGTTTCGTTAGCGATGTTGGTAACTTCAAAAAGTTCAATGGCATCGGAGAGAAATTGCTGGGCCTCGTCACTGAGACGCTGAATGTTTTGAACGAGCGGAATACGGTGCTTTGGAAGGATGTCAAAAGCGTGTTGGAAGTGTTTTAGACGCTTTTCTTTTTCTTCCTCCCAGTCGCCGGGGAGGAATCGGGAGACTTCATTGACATCGAGCTCGTTACCGAAAACGATAGTCGTGAAGGTGACTTCTTGGCAGTCTTGGAAACAAGCTTGGGTTAGTTCGAGTGCGCGGCCGTCCAGGGCTTCGTTCTGAAGGTTATTTTTGATCAAAAGCAACTAAAACTGAATCCCACCTTCCATTTTGTAACACACTCCAACTCCTTCCTCAACGAACACGCCGGCAAACTCCACTTTTTAAAACTTCTCCTCAAAGTTCGATTCCCACCAGGCTCACTCGCATTATTCGTTGTTATGACCACTTCAGAATCCTTATTTAAAAAGTAATCCCGATTTAAAGGCGAGTTTATCGGTCGACAGCCGCACTTTTTTTCAATATCTTCAAACTTGACCACCCACTGGCACGCCGCCCTGGCATATTCACTTTCATCAAAAACGCCTCCACAATTCGAAGTTCCACAGCCACTGCTATGTCTTCGAAGCCTTCTGATGTCATTAATCGGGATTGTAACCACTTTTCCGCTTTCCAAATGCATGCCTTCAGTGAAATGTGCCGTCGCGGGTACGGTCGAATCGAACATTGACAAAATGACACCAGGCTCACTAATCCAGCCGGGAATCGCTTCATATGTCTCCAGATTCAGCAGCATTGACAAAGTCGACTCTGGTCCGGGTCTTTGCACTGACGAATTCAACGAAACAGTAAAACACAACCCATTTGGAGTCACAATCGGCTTGATGGAGTCTATACATTGTCGATGTTTCCCAAATTGGCAGCTCAAAAACAGGTCTTCTATCGACTGCCCAGCGTTTTTAAATATCTCCATTAAATTCAGCTTATCGAAATCACGAACACTTTGCGCTGTGCTGCTGTTTAGGTTTAGTGTTTGGTCGTCATTGTAGATTTGACTCATGACCCGCAACAAGTCCGGATTGATTTCCGCCACTTTTGACGCTCTGGAATTGAAACCATGCAGTTTGTGACGGAGTTCCTGGGTGTAAAACACAAAAAGCTTACTTCAATTGCATCTTTGGGCACAGAACAACATTCGGAAACTCAATACTCGTTGGGGAATCATAGGTTCGGACTGTGACCAACGGATTTCGAATGAAGTAGTACCCGATGCGTTCAAAGACTTGGTAGATTGTCAAGCCCACGAAAAACACTAATAACAAGGCCCAGACACAACGGAACCAATTTTTGTACCGGGAATGGAGGTACCGGAAACCGAGCATACTGGTGTCATCAGCGAAGCGGTTTAGCGTTGGCTTCACATCCGCGACGAGTTCGGACGCTGTCATGGTGGAGCACTGATCTTCATTGTAGGTTCGGCGGCGGCGGGGCATCTGAAACGGCAACTTTTACATTTTTTGATTAAAAATTATGTTTATCTCAAAATTTTAGTATCATTCATTGTTTGTGTGTGTGCCCCTAAGGCGGTGCTACTTTAACCCGCAAGCGACCACCGTTCATGGCATCCGGTCTGGTCGTCGGCGGAGGTGGTGACGCTTCTCGGATTACCAAAAAAGTGAAAGTCAGAAGAACTGCTTGACCGACAGTGTGAGTGCTTTTTGCCATTTTTGACAAACCACACAGAGGGACACATCTCGACGGTCTGTGATGTGCCACTTTGACTCGGAGCTGCTCGGCTGGCGTATCAACTATCAACTTTGAGGGGGCTCATGATCTTCTTGACAATGGATAAAAGTACATAGGCTGCAAAAATGTTTTCACTTCATTGAATGTTAATAAATTTAAAATAGACAATTGTGATGAACACTAAATTCCAGTTGTTTTTTAAACAAATTTTGATTATTTGTGACACCACTTGCAACACCAAAAAATCAAACTTAATAGAATTTTTTGCATTGGTGGATATCGTACAAGTTTAGAAAAGCAAATGAATAACCAAAAACTTTATCCAAGCACTCAAAAACTACTATTCGATCAATAAATGCCTAAAACCACAGGCTTTAATGGTGATGGCGTCGGTACTGAGCCACTGGAGGCAATGCTTCATGCGCTTCCGGATGTTCACCAAATTGGGAGTTGCCAAAAACGACTGCCACGATGACCTGGAGCAACAATGCGGCGACAATGTAACCGAACTGGAGATCGGTGCCGCTGATTGTCGTCGATTTAAGGGTGGACAATGTGATCTGGAAACTGCCATCTGATAAAACTGACAAAATTTGTAAAAGCCAACCTGGAAGTGGACCCACAACAAAGCCAAATTCACAATAATAGCCACAATTGGTCCCAATGCAAAGCCAACAACGAAATAGGCCATGACGTAGCCGACCACACTGGAGATGCCCCCGGCAACCAGCATCAGACGCTGGCGATCTTGGTAGAGGTCTTTCGGGCCGAGTTCATAGTCAATGAGGAGGCCGAGGACGAGTGGGGGCAGGAAGAGGACGGAGGGGGCTGTGGACAGTAAGCGGGGGCCGAGGACATGGCCCAGGATGCTGCCGAGGAAGGAGGCGACGCCGAAGAGCCAGACTCGACGCTCGGTTTCGTCGATGCCGGAGTTCTTACGGAATTGGAGGTAGGCGTAGATTGGCAGACCGAAGAGAAGGCCAAGTTCGACGAAGGGGTTCAAAATTGTGCCGTAGACAGTGCCGAAGAAGGTCGCGCCGGAGATGACACCGGAAGCTAGGCCGATACACAGGACTGAGAGGCCTAGAATTTGATGGTGGTGATCACGACGGCATTTTTTTCAAAAGATTAAGATCGCATTGTTGAACTTTGATTTTTTATTATTGAATTTAAATTAAACTGACCAAGATAAAGCTCCAAAAGCGTGTTCCGCTGATCCCGATTCTTATTATCCAGTGGCTCAAAGTTGTAGACCGCATTCACGACAAAGTCCCGAACATCATAAGCCGCTGGTTCGATGACTTCACGCGCCTTTTCGACAAACGTCCCACTGCGTTGGCTGAGACGGATGGCGCCGTCATAGATGGCTACACAACGACGACGCATTGTTTCCACGGTGGTTTGGAGCTGTTCGACATAGCGTCGCGGAACCTCCTGAACGAGGGAAGTCGTCATGGTTGCCGCGTCGCTGTTGAAAGTGACACACCGACGGAATGCCGGGAAGATGGAGTGATTTCGGTTTTTTGATTGTTTTATGGAAATTTTTGGTTTTTTTTCGATAGTTAGAATCCAACTTTAGGTCATAATTTATTTCAACACACTGTCAAAGTAGACTTTTTTAGGGGAACTAAAAAAGCTTGAATTAAAGCCGCCATGAAGGCTGGCTCAAATACAGTTAACATGACAGGATTAAGACTTAAAAGTAATTTAGAAACGGCGTTGGTAACCGTTCTGGCTGCCGGCGACGGGGCTGGTGCTGTCAGCGCTGCGAGCGGGGCAGGGGCAGTACTCGGCATCTTCACCGGGTTCGCCAGTCTCTCCGGGTTCACCGGCATCACCAGTGTCACCGTTAAGGCCGTCCTTGCCGGGGGCACCACGGGGACCAGTTTCGCCGATGCTGCCAATGGGGCCAGTCTCACCCTGAGGTCCTTCATCACCAGTCTCACCGATCGGGCCAGGCTCACCCTTGAGACCCTTGAGGCCGACGAGCTTGATGGTGTCTTCGCCGGGGGGACCAGCCGGTCCCTGGTCACCGGGAGGTCCGACGGGACCCTCGGTACCGAGACCACCAGGGAAACCGGGCTGACCGTCACGGCCGGGAGTACCGGGCTGACCACGAGAACCACGGACACCGCGAACACCAGGGCGGCCTTGGGCGCCGGGAGGACCAGTGGGGCCGGCGGGGCAGCTGAAGCAGCCATCGTATTGCTGGACTTGGATCTGGGAGTCTTCGGCGTCAATACCGTCTTGGCCATCGAGACCAGGGATACCGGGAAGGCCATCGAGACCGGGGAGACCCTTCTCACCGGGAGGACCAGCGGGGCACTTGTTCTCGGCCTGGGCGGCTTCGCAGGCGCACTTGGGACCACCGGGGGTGTTGGGGCTGTTGGGGCCGGCGGGGCCGTTGGGACCACCCTGGGGAGGGGCGTTGAGGCCACCGTTGAAGGGAGGAGGCACGCCGACGGTAGGCTGGGGCGGGCTGTTGGAGTTGCCGGGGCCGGTGGGGAAGTGGGGCGAAGCGGGGTGGTTGGGGGAGTCACCACCACCGTAGCCGGCAGCTGGGGGAGGAGCAGGGGCGTAGTAGGATTGACGACGGACACGAGAACCGGCGCCCATCTTGACGAGGTCGGCCCAGAGGCTGTCGGATTCGACCTAAAGAGTCTTCATCAGTACTCTATCATTCTATCGAAAAAGTCAAACTTACACGGAAGACACCCATCTCATCGTAGAGCTCGGCGCGGATGGCGTAGATCTCGGACTGGATCATGCCACCGAAGTAGACGATGAAGCCCATGGCCACAACGGCCGAAACGGCGGAGATAATGGAAGGAGTCTTAGACATGGTTGTGACTGAAGACTCGGTGAAGATCCGAAACCACTGATGCCCCTTTTATATCAGCGCGAATCCCGCCTTCCATTGTGCGCAGGGTTTGGAAACGCGCGAGATAACCCAAATCTAAACCCACCCCCGCATGGTCGCGCATACGTCAAAAATTATGATGAGTATCAAATATGTGGCAGCCAGCGGCGGGAAACGGGTTATGATGGATCAGGATCCGCTGGACAAAGGAAATTTTTGCGTTTCAAATCGAGAGCGACTCTTTCTTTGTTTTCGGATGGATGCATCGGCGAAATTTTAGAAACATGGCGACATTTTGCAACTTTATACTTTTAAAGAAACGTTTGAAACTACTCAAAATATGCAAATTGAAACATTTGAAATCGCATAATTGCGTCCACGACGTTAGGGACACGATTCGACCAGAATCACGTGAAACAATAGGCCATTTAAAGTAACCACAAACTTCACACCGGTCGCATAATGACCCCAACTCGAGGCATCACAAATTGCTAAAAAGTATCTGCTGACATTCTACAAATATGCCAAGCTACTAGGTCATGAATGCTCGCCAAGCAATGGCCACAAACCGCAAAAGAAAAAGAAATGTTGATTGCGTCGAAACTTACGGCGCTCATTAGCATATGAAAAGATGCCGACACTGAAAAAAACATAAACAACCAACTGCCCCGATCGGCCGAAATTGAATCGTTGATCACGGAGAGACACAATACGATCGTTGAATGGCGTGTAAAAACTGCGCAAAAATAAGGTTGTTATTCTGGAAGGGGTTTTATGATTGCCTGATGACTCAAGCAACACTTGCTTTTCATAGTGAATCAATGATCATGATGTTGAGGAAGTTATGCGGAAATGTGTAGAAACCAACGTAAAAACCCATGCATTTTGAGATAAAAGTAAAACCTCAAACATATTAAGGTTATACGTTCGCAAGAACTTTGATAGGACCATCATCAATAACGGCGTTTTGTCAACATCACCAAAATACACTGCCCGGAAACTTACAATTCGTAAGACCATACAAAGAATGTAACACTGCTTGTGCATCGTAATTAATAAAAAAGATAACGAAATGCATTGTCACTGAAAACTGGCTCTTTTTTTAATCTTGGTTTACGCCAGTTGGATTTTAAAAATCATTTTCCCGCGGTTTTTTCTGTGGGAACCAAAAAATGAAACTTTTTTGCAATGGCGCTGCGTTTTTTTTATTGAGTGCGTGTACCCCGATTGTTTCACCACAATACAATTTCAATCAATGCAATTGTCCCTTTACTTTTATCCGCGTTTACGAGTTATCACTCTAAATTATTTTGCATGTTTTCTATAGTTCGATGCCTGAAGTTCGCATGCTCATATATTCAGCTTTTCGTTTAAACGTTGCCTTTTCAGATGGCCCTGTGTTCTTTGCTCACTTCATTATCCACATCAAATCCAACCGCCTTCACCATGTCGCGCATCGCCGTTTTTACTTCCGGAAAAAGAGGAATCTGTGTCACCCGTGATGCCATTACCTTTTCAAAAGTGTATGATGGCAGTATTGAGGAAGCAGCGATAGCCTTTGCCAAAGATGTGCCTCCTGACAGTGTCTGTGCCACCTTCGCCCAACGCAACAGAGATTGCCACCTTCCAACCTTGCAAAGCCTTGTACCAGCTCTCCAGGCCGCTGGCTACAAAAACATCAGTACCTACAGTGCCGTCAGCTGTCACTCATCGATTGCATTGAACGTCGCGAATCTGAAGTGCAAAGCCGGTGACCTTCTAGTGCTTGTGTATGAGCCTGACCCTTGGGACGACCTTGTTCTTGTCGAGAAGACTGCCGCGGGCTACAAACTCAACGAAACAACAGATGTACGTTTCTTGCTATTTGATTGAAAAAAAAAATTAGTTCTAATCACATTGTTTTTAGTACCTCATCGACGAAATGAACGACGAGGAACTTCATGTGAAGCACTTCATTGTGAAGCTGGATGATGCTGAGACCCAAGAGGAAGTTCGAGCGAAGTTTGCTGCCGATATCGACAACTGTGAAAACATTGACTTTCGGTTCTATTCCTTCAACTTCGACGATTATTTGAGTGATTTCATCTGGAACAAGTATGATGGCGGTAATTTCAATAGAAATCTTTTGGCGAATGCGGCGCTTATGAAGGTTTCTTTTGAATATTTCGAAAAGAAAATTGCCCTCGATGTGAGATACTCCATACTTCCTTACTCGAGAACTTTTCGGGTTGACATTTTCAACGCGGACAAGTTCGAAGTTAGTTTTTTATTAATTACTTTGTAACTTTACAATCTTTAATGTTTCAGACTAAGATTGATTGTTACTATGACCCAAAGGTTTTTGAAGAAATCGATTTTGACCCTTTGAAAAGACGCGTCATTGATGTCACTGTTTCTATCGACTTGGATCACATTCCAAAAGTTGAAGTTAAAACGATTGAATGCGAGATTCCCCGTGACGTAGGTCAAAAATGTAGATGTTTCGTTACAACACTTGTCTTTTAGCTACCAATCTGCCGCACGGACGGAAAGAACCGTAAACCCACTGCTTTGTTGGTTATGCCATCGGATGAAAACGTTATGCTGTACGTGTCCCAGAAGTATACTAAATCGAAGAAGTTTTGCGACTACTCCGAGTTACTACCGTACCTTCAAGCACACCACCCACCCCACGCGGTCGATTTCGTCCTTGAATTGTACTCCAGTACTCTGGATCTGAAGAAACGCCGAGAGTGCCACCTATTCTTTCAAAAAGCTGGCTACACCAATATTTTGCCGAAAAGTTATCAGTTTTATTTATGGATGTTGAGACTGCATCGCTACAAAGTTGACATTGCCGACGGCGAGACTATCGGTGTTTTTGAAAGTCTGAAAATTCGCGGTGTCTTGGCTCGACAGGGTCAAAAGTTTCGCGTCATTTGCACCCACTCCGTAGGTCTTGTAAACTTTAAAACATTAATAAAGCAAGTTTTCAGGACAAGTTTCCTGCTGAAATGTTTCAACTGCACCAAGTTCGCGCAGTTATTGCTGATCCGAGTTATTGGATTGAAGATGGTATTGACTTCTTGGGGGATTCTTTTGTCATCGTGCGGGATAGTACAAAAGAAAACAACTTCAAAGTTCGCAAGCTTATTTGGAACTTAGCTGACGGCCTTGATTTTGGTGGTTATTTGATTGAAGATACGCTGTATGTTGTTTTCAATGTGTGTTTTAATGGGAAGATCAAAACATTTGAGACGGGATTTGTGCCGATACCGTATGAATGGACTGTCGAGCTTGACATTGGGGATGCTCCTTTGATTCAGGTTTGCCATACTTTTTATACAGACTTTTTTGTGTTATGATAGACAGTACTCTTTCAGGTCAACGCAAAACTTGTTGAAACTGAGTTTAACCTAGTCAAGGAATTCGACATTGCCAAAGTTGGAAGTAACAAAGTGGCGATTACCTTCTGCATCAACAGTGCTCACCACGTTGCTGCCCGATGTGTTTCACTGTCTCCAGGACGTACCCCTAGACCCATTGCACTGTGTTTGTGGATCGAGCGAACTGCCAATGGTTTCCAGAAGACTGTCTACTTCCGCGATTCCGACAAAACCATTGTCGACAAATATCCAAATCTGTACGTCGCCTTGGAAACTTTCAAGCAAGCCGAATATGCTGCTGTCGTCTTCAATGTTTTGAATATTACGGCCGCAGAACGTGAAGAATGGTCTATTGATGCCACAAAACGCGGTTTCAAGGCACTCCAGTTTGTCAATGGCCCCGTTTCAGCACTCAATTCGATTCTGTCTGATATAGATCGAGTTGAGTTCGGCGAAAGTAAGACGATTTTGGTCGGTGATAACACGGCAGTTGACAAAAGCGGGCAGAAGGCACCGACAACTTACGTCCTTCAGAGCCGGCAGCAGAAACTGAAGCTGCAGAAAATTGTTATGGTATGTTTTTTATTTACCTATTCACTTTAACAATTACGGTTTTAGGCCAAAGTCGACAAAGTCTACAGTACCCTCGATTCGGTGGACCATGTTTTCGTCGTCGTGACTGATGTTTCCAATCCGCCCAAGGTTTCCCAACATCTGAAGCCCGTCTTCGTCCAGATGTCTGATGCCTCTGTCTCAAAGTACCTGTTCTCGCGTGTTGACGACGACAGCAATGTCAAACCGATTGTTGATGACATTGCTGGTGTCACTTTTGTTGCTGAATGGACTGGCGGCAAGCAAGTCTTCGACGCTCAACTCGAAACCGTGCCCTTTTCTCGTGATGTCGCTCTTCATGTTGGCAACGTCAAAACTTTGAGGGTAGGTGATGCTTCGTTTCCTTGTCAATAATGGCCACATTTCAGATTGATACAATGCACTGCAACTCGAAGAAGCGCAAATTCCTGAAAGATATTTCGTTTGATTCGGATTGCGACCGTGTTGTTTTGCTCAACATTGCTGTCGATTCCATGATGACACCATCTGTTAATGTTATCCGTTCCGACCCGCTGCCATCAACAGTTTTCGAATTTACTTCCGACAATCGCATTGTTGTCCGTCGTGACGGTTTGGAAGGACTCGAGTATCCTGCTTACGTGAGCTTTGGCGACAGTATCCTTGTCGGCGAAACTGCTTTACATATCTTCAAACAGAACCCTGAGACTGTTGTTTACGGTTGGCTACTCTAACTTTTACAACTGATATCACTGACAGTTCTTTCAGACGTTCATCGCTTTTTCGCATCCGATTTTGACCCTGCCCAACCCAATCCGGCATGGTCCTTCAAAACTTCCCGCGGCAAGGACAATGAAACCACCATTCACATCGGTTCGGCCATGACGACGTCGACCGTCTGTTTCGGGGCAATCGTGAGTGCCGTGAAGCGTGATGTCGAAAGCAAGGGCAATTGTACCCTCAGCGACATTGGAATCCGTATGCCAAATGGTACTGTTGTTCTGCAAGACGTCTGTTTACTTATCGGCGGCATGTTGAAAGCTGAACTTGTTGTTTTGATGTAGTTAGTATAGTACTGTTAGATTGTTTTTTTATGATTTCAGCAACTGTTATTCTTTTATTTTGTCGGTTGGTTGTTGTTAGTGCCTTTTTATTTTTTTCACATCAGTTGACAATTCTTTTGTACCGTTTGTATGTATAGTGTTTGTTCTGTTTTTAAATAATAACTAATGTTTTGTTCTCTGTAGTGATATCACAAATTTTAAGTATGCAAATGTGTTTCGAAATGCAAACTAATGTGTCTTGCTTATTTTATTAGATTGTTAACATTTTTGAACCAATTGCAAAAAATGCATGAGGATAAACACGAATTTTTGCTTAACCGATTTCATCAGGTGAATCATTGATCCAATTGCGGCTAAAAAAGAGTGTTTTGACCATCGCATTTTAAAACGTTTAAACACCAGACTTACAAAACATTGGTAATTCATGCATGTCTGTAAAACACTACAGTCATCCTGACTATAGCACTCTGCCACAGCAACTTCGACAACAAATGCACTGAAGATGCAAAGGATAAGCATCAAAACGTAAAGTGGAACAACATCGGCCATTGCAGATTTTTGTTATATCAATAGTTTGTCGACACTAGGCAACACGGTAGTTTTGATGTGTTCGATAATTCAAGTGGATTTTATATAAGGACATTTAAAGGCGTCAACGTTTGAAAGACAACAGAATAAAACAAAATGCAAAACTGGCGCATGGTCGACGTTATTGTTAATGCGGTGAATCACTCACGGCGAGACCAAGGTCTGCGTAGAACGCCAACACGGCCTCACAGCGCGCGCACTCGGACGAGCCCCAACACTGTGCGCTCCGCCCCAAAAAATGATGATTTTTACTTTCTTTGGGAGCATTTTTTTTTGGTTAAAGCAAATGCAATGAAACTTGGCGTACAGATGCAACAAATCCTTCTGCATCCGATTATTAAAGTGGAATTTTATTTATCAAAAGAACTACGGAGCTACGCGCTACTCACAGAATACGGGCTTGTGGTCTCGCCGTGCACTGGGTTTAAAACAAAAATGTTTGCAATTTTATAAAACACCAAGGTTACAACGAACATTTGTGACTATACGTGTGAAACTACGAATGAAACATTTTTTTGCAAAAAATAACGTATTTCTATCAAACTGTTTGTTAAAAATGCAACACAGATTTTGCTGTCAGAAAAAAAGCAATTAATAAAAAACAAAAAGTTTGATGTTCAACATGTTACCGATAGCAGATACGGCATTCTGAGGAACATGGCACTCGAACGGCATGCGGATTCCAATGTCGGTAAGGGTACAGTTGCCACTGCTTTCGACGTCACGCTTCACGGCACTCACAATCAGTCCAAAACAGACGACCGGCGTTGTTTCAGATTCTCCGATGTGGATGGTGGTTTCGTCATTTTTGCCGCGGGGGGTTTTGAAGTGCCAAGATGGATCAGGGCGGGAGGGATCGAAGTCAGGTGCGAAGAAACGGTGGACGTCTGAAGGTGCCGATGATTATGTCAATTGATAAAGTTACAGTGACTTACCGTAAACGACCGTTTCCGGGTTTACGTTTAAACAAGCAAGTGCTGTTTCGCCGACAAGGACGACGTCGCCGAAGTGGATATATGCAGGATACTCAAGCTTGGCAACGGCATTGGATTAAACAATGACGCGATTGTCAGGAGTGAACTTGAAAACAGTTGCTGGTATCGGGTAGGAACGGATATGTGTCACAGAAGGCACCATCATGGAATCGATGACAAGGTTGAGAACGACAACGCGGTCAAAAATCGAATCGAAGGACAATTCTTCTAAGAGTTCACGCTTTTTTGAGTTTTGGAGCATCGTGAGTACCTTAAAAGCCATATTTATGATGTCAAAACATGAAAACAGAAGTCACTTACCTTCACAGATTTGACCGGACCAACATAAAGTGCCACTTCGCGCGCAAAAGGAACAGCATCATACTGGCCATTGAAAGCACGCTTCACTCCATTCCATTCAACGTGGAAAGTAATTCCAGAGAAGAAGGATACGCTCTCTCTTGTCTTTAGTGTATTTTAATGGGAAGATCAAAAAATTTGATATAGGATTTGTGTCAATAACGTATAAAGGAATTGCCGAGCTTGACGTTGAGACGCTTCTTTGATTGCGGTATGAAAAACTAGTCTGATGTGATACAGTTTAGTCTACTTTGACACATTTGAAACTAAATTTAACCTAGTTAAAGAATTTGACATTGGCGAGTTTTAAAACGATAAAATGGCATTCACATATTGCTTCAATAGTGCTTACCATGTTGCCGCCCCATGTGTTCCTTTGTTTCCAGGATGTTTCCTTTGGCTAATTTCACTGTGTTTGTGGATCTATTGTATTGCCAGTGGCTTCCAAAAGACCTTCCGTTGCCGCGATTCCGGCAAAACCAGCGTCCACATCGTAGTGACGACACCATGAAAGTAACGTAGTGGACAGTTGTATGGTTTTTGGTTGAATATTTATTGAAAACGCATCACAAAATTTGCATTAAGACAGATCAAACAATGTTGCAAACTTTAAAAATCACTGTTGTATTTCTTAAACAACTTATAACCATCATTCCAGTACGTCGATTTTTTATGAATAAAAACGTGTCGTTCGTGATGTGTTATTATTTCCACATCAGGATACATGGGTCTATGGCAGTCAGACACTGAACAAAATTACTTTTGAGAATTTTCTTTAAATCATCTTTAACAGCAATCCATTCAACGTGTTCACGAGGTTCAAAAAGTATTTTCAATTGATACGGTCTCTCCCTATCCTGACGAGTGAACAGCCCTTCAAAACTGTCAGCATCGACGTTCAAAAATATATCCTCGAAAGTTCCAAGTAGGTTGACCCGTTTAACACAACTTTGTTCACAGCTTAGCAGAGAATGAAGCCAATCAACGCTACAGTTCTTAAATCCAACAGTGTGAACAGTCAAGTTTAGTTTTGCTAGTTCATTAAAAATGTTTGGTATCGTTATTTGACACAGTTCAAGTTTTAATGTACACTCACGAAACTCAAAATACTGATAAAAACGGCAATATTCAGTCAGAAATGCGGCATCAATTGTAGAATTAACAACTCTGAAAGTATGTGGTGCGCCCCAAAACTGTCTTAATAGTATGCGTCTAAATACTGTTGAATCCACATCATACAATACAATAAGTTCATACGCGTAAAACAATGTCATTTGATCCGCTTCAATTGTTTTACCATCATAAGTGCAAATACATAAAGCATTTTCTTTTTGATCATAGCACAATTTTCTCACCATATTTGCTTTCTTGACTACAAAACCGAAATTTATGGTCCGGTCGACATCAGCCAGTTGTATATTGTATGTTTCTTGTAGTGTAGCTAATTCACAGAAGCGACTTTGAAAAGAATACGAATATGTTGTCAATGGATAATTGGCCATAGGCTTTTGGCAGAGAGGAAAAATACTGTTGAAAGGAGATGAAACAATAAATGAAGGCAACTAGACAAAACTGCGCACAGTGGCTGAAGCTACAAGCCAGGCCAACCAAAAAGCCGACTACCAAATCAATAAAATGATATATGGTTCATAAAGGTTGCGCAACAACCTCTCTCCGAGCTATTTTCAATACAATACATACAAAGTCCAAGCCGTCACAGTATGAATTGACGGTATTCAAACAGAACTCTAAAACTGCATGTTTACGGTTGATTTTTGTAACGCTAACGAATCAATGCACTGATTTTAGACGTTTTCTTCGCAACTGATTTTGACCCTGACTATCCCTATCTGACATGGCACTTTAAACTTTCCACTTGAAACACAAGTTAATGTCGTTTTGACTAAATTTGTAGATGAAACTTAAAAACCAAGAAAAGTACGATTTTTTTAAACAAACTGTTTATTGAAAATGCAACACAGATTTCGCTGTCGGAAATAAAATGTGTATAACAGCTAACAACTAATTAAAAACAAAAAGGTTGATGTTCAACTTGTCACCGATGGCAGATACGGCATTCTGAGGAACATGACACTCGAACGGCATGCGGATTCCAATGTCGGTAAGGGTACAGTTGCCCTTGCTTTCGACGTCACGCTTTACGGCGCTCACAATCAGTCCAAAACAGACGACCGGCGCCGTTTCGGATTCTCCGATGCGGATAGTGGTTTCGTCATTTTTGCCGCGGGAAGTTTTGAAGTGCCAAGATGGATCGGGGCGGGAGGGATCGAAGTCAGGCGCGAAGAAACGGTGGACGTCTGAAATTGCTGATGATTATGTCAATTGATAAAGTTACAGTGACTTACCGTAAACGACTGTCTCCGGGTTTACTTTAAAACAAGCAAGTGCTGTTCCGCCGACAAGGACGACGTCGCCGAAATGGACATAAGCCGGATACTCAAGTCTGTCAACGGCGTCAGAGTGAACAACGACACGGTTGTCAGCAGTGAACTCGAAAACAGTTGCTGGTATCGGGTAGGAACGGATGACTGTCACAGAAGGCACCATCGTGATGTCGATGGCAAAGTTGAGAACGACAACGCGGTCAAAAGTCGTATCGAAGGACAACTCTTCCAAGACTTCACGCTTTTTTAAGTTTTGGAGAGTTGTGAGAATCTAAAAAGATACATTTATGATGTCAAAACATGAAAACAGAAGTCACTTACCTTCACAGATTTGACCGAACCAACATGGAGTGCCACTTCACGTGCAAAAGGAACGGCATCATACTGGCCACTGAAAGCATGTTTCGCTCCATTCCATTCAACGTGGAAAGTAATTCCAGAAAAGTCAGCCACGATCGATTCGGTTTGAACATTGTTGTCGACCCGTGAGAACAAAAACTTCGACACAGAGGCATTCGACGCCCTCAGAAACACCGGATTCAAATAAGCCGGTAGTTTTTGCGGCTTCGCTGTGCCATCTGTGGCGATGAAAACGCGATGAACGGAATCGAGGGCACTGTAGACTTTGTCGACTTTGGCCTGAAATCGAAGCTTTCAACGTAAACCAGCAAATAAATGTTACTCACCTGACTTATTTTCTGCAACTTCAGCTTCTTTTCCTGGCAGCTGTGAAGGACGTATGTCATGGGCGTCTTCTGGCCGTTTTTGTCGACAGCAGTCATATCAGCGACCAAAACGGTTTCATTATCGCCAAAATCGACGACATCCACATCAAGCAGAAACGAATTGAGTGTCAAAACGGAGCCATTGACAGATTGGATCTTTTTGAAACCACGTTTCATCGCAACGAGACGCCATTCTTCACGTTCAGCAGCTGTAGCGTCCAAAACGTTGAACACAATGGCAGCGTGATTGACTTGCTTGAAAGTTTCCAAAGCAATGGTCAGGGTCGAGTAGTTATCAATGACAACGTTTCCGGAATCGCGGAAGTAAACGGTTTTCTTGAAGCCATTGGCAGTGCGTTCGATCAGCAGGCACAGTGAAGTAGGTCTGGGGATACGTCCTGGAGGCAGCGGAACACATCGGGCGACAACATGGTGAGCACTGTTGATGCAGAAAGTTAGCGCGACTTTACCAGTACCGAGTTTGGCGATGTCGAATTCATTGATTTCAGAGAATGGGGTTCTAGCGGTTTCGCCGTAAAAAAGCTTCGCATCGACCTGAAGAAGGTTCAATTAATGTATCTTAATGAAAATGTAAAAAAAAGAGAAAAACATTACACACCTGAAGCAAAGGGGCGTTTCCAACATCAAGCTCCACCGTCCATGTATACGGTATCGGCACAAATCCCGTTTCAAATGTCTTGTTTTTGCGGCTCCAAGAAACTTTGAAAACGACAGCCATCGTTTCTTCCACGAAATATCCATCAAGATTTAAACCGTCGCACAAGTTCCAGATTGATGCACAAATGTATTTGCTTCCTTGGAAAGAGTCCTCAACAATAACAAATCGATTGCCCAACCATGAAATGGCGCATTTGTTTTGATTCTTGGGGTAACTAGTGATGACTGTGCCAACGCGATATAATTCCATTGTTTCTAGAAGGCGGTCGATCTGAAACAAGACATTTGTATATTTTGAATCAACATGTAAATCGGGAAAACGAAAACTAACATTTGCAAAGTGCAAAACACGGAATTTTTGGCCCTGTCGTGCCAGGATGCAATAGATTTGGTCGAACGGAACTGCAACAGTCTCGCCTTCGGCAACTTTCACTTTGTATCGGTGCAATTTGTCCAACCAATAGTATTCGGCATCCTTTGAAATGATATTGGCATACCCAGCCTTCTGCAACTGTAGACGGCGTTCACGGCGTTGCTTGATAGTAAGGTCCCAGGAATACAACTCGACGAAAGCTTCGACTTTGTGGGGCGGATACCGTTTTAGAAGGTAAGTAATCAATTCAGCGTAGTTGTGGAATTCCTTTGCTTGCTCCAGTTTGGAAGTCACCACACATAGACTGACGCCATCATTCGAGGCGACGATACGGAGAGCAGTATTGTTTAGGCTCTTTCCTTCGGGACGGATCAGCTGGACCTTAAATGGAGTACTGTCACATGAAAGTTTTGAACCCAACTTACGTTACTAACGCTTTCACATTCAACTGTTCTAGCATTGACTTCGGGAACGAAATCGAGACTGATGGAAACAGTTGCTTCGATGATACGTCGTTTCGAGTGGTTGAAAGATAAGTATTCAAGGCAGATGGGTTTATCGGTGAAATGGGCATTGACCTGAAAATGCAGACTTCAACTGCGTTTTCGCGACCGAAATTGATTCAGTACTGTAGATTATTGGTAAAAAAAACTAACCTCGAAATACTCCGCGTTAAAAATATCAACTTGAAACGTATTCGAGTATGGCAATTTGGCTTCATCCAGACAAAGATGAACTTTCTTGTCGGAATACTCAAATGAAAGTTCAACAACTTCCGCCAACAAGTTTCCGTTGAAATTACCGCCATCATACTTATCCCAGACAAAGGCACCAAGATAGTCATCGTCGTCAAAATGAATAAAATGAAACTCGACTTCTTTGCCTTTGAAAACTTTCCCATACATCCTTCGCATAACGGTTTTATGTTCCTCAGAGATTTCAATTTTGACGATGATGACGGCATGCTCCAATGAGTCAATTTCTTTAATGTCGTTCTCCAAATCCTGAAAGGTATAAATTAACTTACCTTCGTCAATTCACAAAAACAAATTCGACTTACAGTAACTGACAGCAATGTTTCGTATCCATTGGCAACCTTTTTGGCAATGATAATGCCTTCACCTTCATCAGTGTCGCCTTCCACTGCACGAAGTAAGGCAACTGTGTCACCGACTTGGCATTCGGCGTTCATCAGGTTCAGAGCCATCGAGAAGTGAGCGCATCTTCGACTAAAGATGGCGACGTTTTTGAATCCGGCACTCTCGACAGCTGGCACGAACCGTTTCAAAGTTGCAAAGTCGCCACCTAACGAGCGTTCGACGTATATGGCACAAACTGAGGATGGGGGCACATCTTTGGCGAAGGCTTTGGCCGCTGTCTCGACGCTTCCGGAATATGCTTGCACGAACTCGGTTGCAGTTCGCGTGAAGCAGAACCCGACGTTGTTGGTGGTAAAAACAGCGATACGCGACATCGCGGATAGTGGAACAAGGTGGTAAACGGGTGTTCAGACAATACGAAGATGGCTGAAAGAAAGAAACTGCTAGAAAAGTCGTGAATTACGGAATACGCGATGGGTTTGAACACGGTGAAGCAAAGGTCGTCACAAGTGTCTCCGTCGATCAATAACTGTTATCGATAGCATTGAACTAGGTGAAAGTAACTCGGGTTTAAGTTCAAACCGATTCAGTCACAAAATCGGATCAATGAACGGTATTGATCGCAAGGTTGGTGCGTGAAACAGCAGCACTCGCTGCAGTCGAAAAAACGTGCCAGCGAAACGCACTTTGCATTTCGGGCAGTGCGTCGTGTTTTTGTCAACGACCACTTCTTTTTACCATTTCGAAGCTTGAGCGATGAATGACGAGGGTGTCAATTGTGCAATAATTAGCATTGACGGAAATCTTTGCAAGATCCGAGGGCTCTCGGGATTGCTGATATTCAATTCTCGACCAGTTTTTGTAAATATGTGCAATCTTTTGAACTGCCACTATCTGTCATCAGCTCTGCACTTTCTTTTTTTCAGCGATGCAGTTTGAAACAGTGCCAAATTCATGTTATTTTTTGCTTGTTGGTACTATCAACATCAGCGATTAGGTGACGAGTAAGTTAGTGTTTCAACTTCAAGTTTTTGAACCTTATTATAATGTCTTTCACAATAAACAATAATGCTTTCAACTTCAACAACCTAAAATAACTGCCTACACAATCTGTCCTATCTCAAAACAACCTAAATATATATAAAAAAAGAACATTCCAAACATGTCAAATTCAAACATGGGAAAACAAGAAAGCCTCAATTGTAGGTACATCACGAGAAGCTGAAGCCGCTTGTCCGATGGACCGGAAGAGGCGTACGAACCGGAAAGACTCACTTATCCGCGCGAACGTTGCCCAACTGACGGCACTGCCGCGCGTTACCCAGGTAGGGCTGGAACTTCACGTAATTCTGTACCTGCCACGAAGTAGTACCAATACTTTCACGGCATTTAAATGTGGCTTATTCAGTGTTTTCGTTTGGTTTTACGTTGTTTTCGTCATTTTTCATTTTCATATCAGTTTGACATTTAATTAAAATTTGAAATAAAGTTTTTCAGAAATGCGGATATTATGGATAAGCTGGTTAGTAGTGACAGAACTGGTATCCCTTGTCAGGACAGTTGACGTAAGCATTCTAAAACGGCCAGTTTTCCGTAATTAGTTTACCTTTTCCAGATTAAAATCGGTGTCGTCAGCACAGCGGCAAAAGAATCACAGACGATGGAGATAGCGCTTAGTGATATTTTGTCGCATGGGAATTACAAGCCTGTCATCAATTATTCGTAGGTTTCAAACAGAGAATTGCCTTTACAAACAGAAGTTTTTACAGTTTTGCTTATCGCGATACATGTTCGAATCCAGCAGAAGGCATCAATGCGGCTTCGGAGCTGCATTTTATTGAGAATGCTACAATTCTTATTGGTCCTAATTGTGCATCCGGTCAGTTTACCGTTACTTTTTGTGCTTTCAAACACTTTTTGGAATTTGTCATTAGCAACTTTACTTTGGTAATCTACAACATAGAGTCTGAAAAAATAAAGCCTTTCATTTTTATCATTACAAAAACATTTCAAAGAAGTTCCTTTGTACTTTGTCTATCAGCTTCTAACAATAGTATTTTAAGACATTAGCAGTGTGACCAGATTGGCCGAGATGTGGTCCCTGCCGACCGTGACCTATGCCGCGGCATCGACTGATTTGTCTGTCATTAACAGCAATATTGTGTCTTCAATCTCACCTACAACCGATAATACTTTGGATGACGTTTTGGTCGTTATCACTAACAACTTCAAAGTATCTGTAGTCGTTGTGATTTACAATTCTGATGTGATCGAGATTCCGCCAAGAGTGACCTCGCTGACTCAAAAGATGCACCAAAACAATGTCGAAGTCAGAAGTTTTGAATTACCGACGGATACGCCGACGAATGAACAATTCCAACGGAATGTGGATACTGATTTTATTTCGACAAATGCCAGGGGTTTGTTTGTTACTGAATTTTGCTTAATTAACGGATAAGATTTCAGTGATAATCATGCTAATGGGAAACGACCTCGAAAAAAACGGCGAAACATTGAAATTACTAAACTCCTACGGTATCACAGCCCAAAAATACGCGATATTTCTTCCCTGGACGTTTGAAGGCGCTTCAAAAGAGTACCCCTGGATAGTCACAGACCCCTATAACAGTTCATTTTCAACTTTTAATGAAACTGTTAAACACGCTTTTTTGGGCTCGTACATTGTAAGCTTCAATTATAACACACTTTTTGTAAACTTTTAAACTTAAACTTTGCAGATTGGCAGTGACCGGAAAGAAACAAATGTAACAACCCGGTTTTATAACGCTCTAAGCGAACATGGATTAACTTTTTCTTCGCATGTGAAAGCCTATCAATACTACATTGTGTACGATTCTTTATTGCTCATTACCAAAGTGCTCAACGAAACCTATACCCTACTTCCGCCCACAGCACCATTTAATGCTAGTTGGTTTAAAGAAAAAATGCCTCGCTATGCTTTTGAAGGTGCAACTGGCATGATCATCATGGACAGGAATATGACTAGAATTCCGACGTATGGCATCGATCTGGTCATTTCGGGCGAGGGCAATGATACAACTCAAGTCGGAAAGGTTGTGCCACAAGCATCGGTTAATGACACCTACAAGTTTGTGGTCGCTTTCCAACCGGAAGCGATGGAAAGTATCGAAAGCATGGTGACAGAGCCGGTTTGCGGATTCAGTGGTCATAAGTGCAACTTTTCGCAGTGGTATTTCATCAGCGGCGGAATCTGTTTGCTTATTATAGCTGGTGGAGTGGCTTATTGGGTTCGGAAGCATGGGTTAGTTGGCAAAAAGTGGATGCTTTATCGAAAAGAGCAGTTTTAGCTTCAGCCTTCGAGGCTCATCAAACCGAGTGGCTACTCTGTCTTGGAGAGTGCCACTAGAAAAAGTTGAAATCGTTAAGCACGATATACATACAGACAAAAGTGAATCGGAACTGTCCGCGACGTCAGCATTCTTACGCATGGCTGATGGCGAAACGGCAATAGTTTTTAACAATTTTGTAAAAATCCGCCGTTTTAAACAATGCAAACCCATCAACTTCGACTCGACTGAATCACAATTCCTGTTGACCCTCAAACAGCTTGTTCATGACAACATTAACCCAATAGTCGGCTTATGTTACAACAATCCAACTAATGAGTTGCTTGTTTTATCAAAGTACTGCACACGTGGAACGCTTAGCGATTACCTACACAACTCGGAAATGCGTATTGATGGCAGGTTTAAGACGGCTTTTTTGAGAGATATTATCAATGTAAGTGTCACCTTTGTCTATTGCATGACACATAAAACCCCCTTTTAGGGTCTCGACTACCTCCACAACGCACCCCTTGGCTATCACGGCAATTTGACAACATCAAACTGTGTAATTGACGCTAACTTCATCGTGAAGTTGGTCGCCGTCGGCATGGAAGACCTTATTGATGACTGGAAAACAAAAGGGTTGATCAAGGACTTAGATGCTGATGATAGTGAACCCATAAATAACAATAATAACAACTTATTGAATAATAACAAGGAAGTTAGCGGCGGTTCAAAGTCGATCAGCTTGAATGACGACCTGTTATATCGCGCTCCGGAGTTTCTGAGAAGACTGCCGCCAGTGAGGCCTAAATTGATCAGAATGAGCAAAAATGAGCAGTTGAGGATAAAGATTATGTGCCGGATGGGCGATATTTACTCGCTTGGGATACTGTTTTTTGAGGTCCTGTTTCGGACACCACCGTTTGCTGATCGGAATATGACTTTGGAGAGTATGTTTTTGATTCCGCGTAGAAATAGTTTACTTTATTCTTTTTGTTACAAAGTTCATATAATTTTATTCAAATAATTAGAAACATTTATTTCAGCCCTCGTAACCAAAATCCGCTATCCCTCCCGCGACATAATCCGCCCAATCATCCCCAAAACCCTCGGCAAAGAGCACCACCCAGCCATGATTCAGATGATGAGTACATGCTGGAGCGAAGACCCCCTTTCCCGACCTCCGTTGAAGCGTGTCCGGAAGCTTTTCTCAACTGTCTATAAAGTCAAAGGCGGCCTCGTCGATTCCATCATCCAAATGATGGACCAACACGCCAACAGTCTCGAAAAGCAAGTTCGTGACCGTACCCGCCTCCTCGAGGAAGCCCAACTCCGAGCCGACCGTCTCCTCGCCCAGATGATCCCAAAAGACATTGCTCGTGACCTCAAACTCGGGCGTCCCGTCATCCCACGCGGATTTGCTTCATCTTCTGTCCTATTTACTGACATCGTCTCATTCACTACTATCTGTTCCCAAAGTACGCCCATGGAAATTGTCAGCTTTTTAAACGACTTATTTACCGGTTACGACGCAATTATTTCACAAACAGATGCCTACAAAGTCGAAACAATAGGCGACGCTTATATGGTCGTCTCCGGGGTTCCTAACGAGAATGGCACTGAAAATGTGTACGTAATAGGCACAATAGCCCTAAAAATGCGTGTCTATCTATCTGAATACAAGCTCCCGCACATGCCAGATCACAAAATGAACGCCCGTTGGGGCCTGCATACTGGCCCAGTCGCCGCTGGCGTCGTCGGATTGATTGCGCCGAGATACTGCTTATTTGGAGATACGGTAGGTTTCATCATCTTTGAAATTTGCAAGGAAGTGAAAAAGTTAGTCACACGACACACAAACTATGTCTTTAAGAAGATAATTGGCGGGATTAGACCGTCTGCGAAGTGCTCACGGCAGCTTTTAAAGTAGTTTTGCGACTATAAATACACAAAGTTACAATTTCAGGTGAACGTCGCCTCACGTATGGAGTCCACTGGCGAGCCTGGCCGAATCCAAACGTCATTAGAATTCCATGCTGCCGTTCAAAGTAGAAAAGACCCGTTCATCATGGAAAAAAGAGGAACGATTACGGTCAAAGGTAAGGGCGATTGTTTGACATACTGGCTGAATGAAGCCATCATGATACAAGACGAGGAATCTAGTTGATCTTTCACTGCTGATTGAATTTATTTTCAATATTTATAATTACTGGTTGCGTAAAATGTATAAAAACAAACATAAAATGGAGTATCTTTGACAGAAATTGCAAACTGAAAACATCTTTGAATTTTTATTTTACCCCGACAGGTGTCCCATATGGACTGAGTGGCCCCATTTTGCCGTAGATGGCTTTATGCGGAAAGACTGGCGTTGCCTCGGGCACGGCTTGCATGGTGAGATTGACACGATTGGCTTTGACCTGCTTGCCACCGGCCATGAAGTAGTTGTTGATGAAATCGGCTGCATCGGAGCTCATTGCGATGGGCGTCGGATGCAGGTTTGTGGCGATGGAAAATGTGCCGGCGGCCATGTCGACCTTCGGTTTGAAGCGGAATCGGCTGAGAGCTATGAAGAAGTAGCTGATGTCGGTCGGATGCATTAGGACTGTGCCGAAATCGAAGATTACAATAGGAAACAATCTATTTGTGGAATACAGTTGAAGGACCCGTAGGAAAGCGTGAATGCCATCGGCAGTGAAGGAAGTCACGCAATTGATAAGCTCGACGGATAAAGGCGGAATAGATTGACCACATTCCCAGTGTTTTAGAACGGCATTGGTGAGGGCGGTGAAGCGTTGCCCCGGGATGGGCAGAGCGACGAGTTTTTTCAAATGCAAAGTCGACGAAATTACAGTATCGCAAAAAACCCGCTCTGCGCCGCTACAGTACTCCACTGTGAGGTCTTCGCACTCTGTTTTGCCAATGAATTTCGCCAATAAGTCAACAGAAGCTGTCACCCGGCAATTTGTAAGCTGGATTTTCTTGATCTTCGCCAAGTCGACAAATGGCGTCATGAATAAGCCGAGCAACGCCTCATCAATGACGACATTTTTGAATTTCAGCTCGCCGTCAATGACAAATCGCCTCAAGGCACTCCGCACAGCATCATAAAGATTATCTTTAATCGATATCGGCGTTATGCATCCATCATCGAATGTGATCGCATTCAGGACCAATGGCGCTTTCCGGGTCTTCTTAGCCAGTGACACTTTGAAAATATACGTCGAGGGGTTTGTCCAAGGTCGAAAGCGGCCAATCTGGTGAGAGGGTGGAGCTGGATATTCGATGCTCAGCCTTCAAAAAAATATTTTTTTATAACTACAGTATACCAATTAAAGGATTAAAAATAGGCTTACAGTAATGCGTCTACTTTTGGTCTGGCAAAGGTGTTCGCTCTGGCATGAATGATTTTTTTAAACTTTTTCGAAACACCTCGAAGTCTGATGATGTCATTACGGCTTCGGATGTGTTTCAGCACCTCTGCGAGAGCGTCTTCATTCAGCTTTTCGATGGATGCCAAAGGCGGCGATGTGGATGTCGACGGGGAGGGGTCGGCATCGGCCATGGCAGAGGTGATCTGTAAGACGAAAAATGGTAATTAAACAGAAACGGGAGTGATTTAAATGAGAAACATCGCGAGATTGACACGTTTCAAGTCTTTCCACGAATACTGTCAACAATAACAGACTGACAGGAGCCCCCAGATGGCGCGCGGCCAGCAGCTCCTGCAAAATGGCCCCTTTATCAGCTGTGTTTTAACACCAAAAGTTCAAGAGCCCGTCAACATGAAGGTATTTCCCTGGCCTGTTTTCATAGTGGACGACAGGTAATCCGCTTGAGGGGAACAGCTTTCAATCAAAATAGAAGAATCAGAAATATGACCAATAGAATTGAGTGACATCCCTTTTTACATCACTTTAAACCCAGCTGATGTCAAAGTCAGCCAAAACTTTCAGCGCCTATTGTTAATATATGTGTATCATGCCAGCCGTGACTGAACACAATCCTGAAGACGGAAAGGTGTCAAAAAATGCGGAATCAGCAAACTCTGTCGGCGGGCTGATAGCCGCGCGTTTCGACCAAATTTGACGTGATTGATGGTGGTGCTCTCGCGCTCAAAGACGAGATCGGTAATAAGTGTCACGGCGAATCAGAAACACCAAATTATGATTCCTCGGGTTGGTGGGGTGTTTTGAGTGACAGCTTTCTGGGAAAAGTCATCGAATTAATGACGTCGGCGGAATACATTGATCACGTAAAAAAGTGGAAATGGGTTTTGTCAGACATGAAAAGTGGGTGTGAAGTTGGAATCTACGATGTTAGAAGTTACCAAAGTTTGAGTTTGATCAGATCAAACGAGTGAAGTAAACATTTTTAACTCACAATCAGAGTATATGAGGCTGGTTGGTCATAAGAAAGGTGATGTAAACAAAAAACCATTCAATCAAAATCACTTTGAAGAAAAACAGGGTCAAAAGAAACCAAAAAAGGTATGGCTGTTCATATTATTTTTGCATGATCAAATATGCGGAAATGGGCAAGCATGTGTTTTGGAGATGGAGGTCGCTGATCAGGGTCAGCGGGCGGAAATAATAGTCAAATTTGGTCCGTATAACGGTAAAGATTTTCAAAATGGACTCATTGCAAGCTAGAGACAGCCAAATGGCAGCAATGTGAAACCACAGCGAGCCTATTCACAGTGCCAGCGGCACTAACGAGGTTGTCAACGACCCATCTTTCGAATTAACGCGACACAGACTGACGAAGAAGCATGACTAAAGCGCCCTAAAGGCTTTACATGACGACAAAAGGCAGCAGATGCATACCCTGCGAGACTAAACTGGCTTGAGTAACTTAATTTTCTTTTCAAAAAGTTACCATTTGAAAAGAAGGAATTCCAAATTTTAGCGTTGTTCACAACTACTACACCCCATAACTTTTCAAATCACCAACATCAAAACCCTTGTCTTTTCGGCTGTAAAAAAGGAATATAAAACTCGCTATTTTCCTTCATCTACGTTATACATCGCAGCTATAAAATTGCTCAATCTGCTGTGAACGTATGTTGTGCGCGTTGTCGTCGTCAGTCTGGGCCGATCAAATGGCAATGGTTTGTTCCCTTCACACGGACGGAATCACAGAATGACCGTGCAAATGAGCCGACGAAAATGCCATCAAATCAGCCGGGGGATTCGAATCATTCGATCCGGCTGGCTCGTCCTTTCAAAAGCGCGCGAACCAGTGTCGCCGACTGGAAAGACAACTGCTGGGAGTCGGCTGGATACAGTATCCCATATTGGCGGCCGTGGTCGGCAATGGAGGTCCAAATGGAAAAAGTCCAATTTGAGGCTGGCTGGAATGGAATAGAAAGACCCGTGTAAACTCCATTCTGGCGCCTCAAGGGGCCCACAAAACAGCCAACATGCAACCGGTATGGTAAGACAAGACAAGGCTGCCATTTCGAGAGGTCCTAAAACATTACGCTTCTCGACTGTGGGCCCATTTGGCTCAAATGTAACGAGCTCGCTTCCACGGCGGTCACAAGGTTCCACGATATGGATAAGGACCTCACGCAAGCCAACTTTGTCAATGAAATGGAACCCGAAGGTAAAAAACTCTTATCAGTGGAGACCCACCAAAACGTTCGCTGTTTCTACCTCCCAATGTTTGGCTTAAAAACAGCTAATGAAAGCAAAAAAGTAATGATGAACCCTGGGACGTTATCAGTTCAATGAAAAACGGGAAATCCTTTTCGAGCTGTCAAAAAATGTTAAACAAGGCAATAAAATTAAGACAACTTCAGCTAAAAGACATGTCTATCAATGTTCGGAAGTCGACGATGACAGCATGTAAACAGCGGTGAGACATGTTTGATCAGTGAGATGCTTCGGCTAATGGGTGGATTGGGCCGTCGTTATGGGGGTAATTTATGGGTGCTAGACATGTCAGGGGAGGTTAATTGAAAGCTTGAGGCGACGGTAGAGTTGTCTGACGCTTTTTGAATGGGGAAAGTTGGGTTGGAATTTGGAAAGTGTCAGAACTGACAAGATCAGCTGGTCAAAATGGTGAAAGTGTCAGTCAGGAGAGGCCACGTGGGGGATTGGACTTCAAAATGACGCTTTGAAGATGACGTCTACCAAAAAGGTTATATTTTTGGTAATAATAATTTGCAAGATTAAGATTGGTATACGGTAGATGGTCAAAGGCCAGCTTCTAAACGCTAAAAATAACGTTTAACTGCAGATTGGCATCTTTTTGATACATACGGTATGTCGTCTGCCACATTTTCCCGCATTAGACTACCCAACAGACCCCCACAACAACCCCTCCACCAGATCGTTCCCAGAGGCAATGCCATCGGCGGATCAAAGCCGGGAACTCCTCGCCCGCCTTGTTTCACCTCCCATTTTAACGCATTTATGCGTACTCCTGCCTTGAAGACCAAACGGCAGCAGGACGGCGGCATTCTGTAGCAAAAGGGCTACTGGAGACATAAAAGTTTTGCGATCGCCGCCGGCTGCGGCGCCGACTGGAGGACACAAGACCATTCCACGCGAGCGACGGAAGGGGGCTGGAGTTACGAGCGAGCGATAAACACGCCGGAAGACACGAACAAGAGTCGTTCACTTTCGCTGAAAACAGAAGGGCTTCTGGTATTTGAGGGAGTTGTTTTGTTCTTCCGGGATTGTACTACATCCACATTTACGATAAAATAGACTTTCGGCACCGCGCGGCAAGAACAAACCAACAAAGTTCAGCTTTGGCAATGCCATTGAACGACCCCATTCGAAAAGCATTGAATGGCATTCGGTAACGTGCGCGAAAAAGTTGCCGCCAATGGCACAGTTGTTTTTTACCCTCTTCAAAGACTGGGAAACTAAACAATGACCGAGATCAAAAAAGATGCCGAAAGTGCTTCAGGGCCTCTGGCCAGGACTGCCAGACAGATCGAATATCCAATAAGACGGTGCCGCTTCTCGATAAAACGCCTTATTTCAGTAGAAAAATGAAATAAAACTCCATCCAGATCAAAATCCCAATGCCAACTGACTCGACCTGTCGCATCCAGGCACTTCAGGTCATTCGTCACGGACCTAAAGGCCGTTTTCATCAAATTGACAATGTGAAAATGTTTGTGACTGTCTGTGACAAAAGTTGAAACTGGACCGTTTTGGCAGGTTTGTCACAAGGAGGGAGATAAAAATTGACTGACGGAAATGGGCTTTGCTATGCGGTGTCGGTGCCGAAAGAGGGCATCATAAAACGGTGGAAAAACATCTGTCGGCATGCACATATGGGTCGGGGATAAACAGTAGAGGTTATGGAAAGTCAAGAAACGCAACATTGTAAATCTGCCAAGACACGCGTGGGTGCCGATGGCGGCGGGTAGTTACTGTATGGGGGTGGAAGTGGTTTACAAATGGTAGAGGAAATAAAGTACACATGAATTGGACAATTAGAGAAGGGCAAGATGACCATATTGGTGAATCGGAATAGTAAGGAAAGGGCAAGATGGATGCAGATTGCGATAATTGGATTATGCCAATATGTCAGACAGTAGGCAGGAACACGTCCAGGGTGAAAAAGTCATGGCAGCTAGTACCCTGGAGGTGATAAACCGTGAGATCCCACACCCCGATTACATCTTCACACCTACCGCCACACTGTGAGGGCCCGGTAGGCTCAGATCGCGTAGCTAATAAGCTAACACAGGCCCTGACATTGCACACACTTTGGTCATGATTGACGCGCTTTACTACCCGGAAAACACACTTGATCAAAATTAAAGTTGTTGAACATGCACTTAGCAAACTTTGACGTTGTTCCAGTAGGGAACTGTATCCCTAAGGCTGGAAGTCGACATGCTCCCATATCCGTCAAAAAACAACCTCAAAACCAATATGCATGTTCTTTTCCACCCCTACAGTACCCCGTCTAGTCTGTCTCTCATTTGAATAAGACACCCAAAATTCAATCAGCGCAGATGTACAATAGATGTAATACATTCATCGATGACAATCAAAACCCTCCAAGTTTGACTGCACTTCCGGAAGCTCTGCGCGGAAAACCCATCATCCCGGGCACTTTTTCCCCCTGTTTTTACAGAACAGAAAAAAGTCAAAATCACCATCGGGTCGCGCGCCGCCACCCTCGAAATGGCACAGCGGGAATCGCGTTTCACAGTTTTCAAAATGTTGCAATTTGTAGGCGTTTGTCATGGTTACCGGAAATGTAAGCTGACAGACAGACAAATTTGAAAAAAAAAGTATTGAAAAAATGAAAATGAAACGTCAAAAGTAAAGCCACGAAAGGCATAATGGCATGGAATTATAAAGAGCAGTTAAAAATGAAATTCGATAACCTGGAATGTGAAATGCCTCCAGTCACGGAAGGACAGTTGGATCTTGTAGTAGCTTGGAACGACGTCCCAAAAACGCATAAAACTACCATAGGAGATCATCTGGCAGGAAAACGGAAGCAAAGCCGGCCGGGCTTATCGACGCTCACTGGCAATAGCAATAAGTCCGAGGACGAGGAAGGGCGACCGGAGCCCATAAAACTGGATATTAATGAACAATACTGATGTTAGAAGGGGGCTTCTGAGGGGGGCCTTGTTGTTTTCTAGACCACTGGAAGTGGAGGGGCAACATGAGTACGCGAGCCAATGTAAAATGTAAGATTGAAGACATGAAATTGTGGTACCCACAAAACGAGAAACTTTTCAATCCCATTAAATCAAAAACTGACAAATTAGGACCCCCTTTTGACATGGGGATGCTGCACACGTGCCATCACAAATTGAAAGTGATTGAAAGTGCGCGAAATGTGAGTGATGGGTACCTAGTGCGCGATGTTTGGGAAGAAAAGCCGCCGCCAATGTTGGTTGCACGTTCTGTTTGCGAAGACACACCCTTTCGCATTCATCTGATGACACACGATGACCGGGGACGTCGAGGCTAAACGGCTAATGAGAACGAAAGCTGGTTGGCACTTGGCTGGCCTGGCTCATACAAAGCCTGAACCGCCCGTCATTAGGACCCAATTGTTGACACAGATGACCTGATGATTTCACTTCAACGGTTGGCTGAGATTGAGATTGGTGAAAGCAGACACTTCAGCTTGGATTTGCTTTAAAACTTTAAAAATACACTTTGATGGCGCAGAAACTGCATAATAAGCCCATCTGGAGGCAGGCGATATCGAGGGATTAGGTAAGCAGTGCCATCTGTCCGGCAATGGAGTGAGGTAAAGTCGCGAATTTTATGTTTTTTATTTCTTTTTCAGCTGCTGGGTTTAAAAAAGATATAAAATTTTGAGTGGCGGCGATGAAAACAATCGCAGATTCGGAGAAATCGGGGAGAGGGATTGGAAGGGGTTCAATTTGGGTAAATGTATAATTGGTCTGGGGTGTCGTAAAAGTTTTTAATCAAAGAATAGAATGGCAAAAACTGACAACAATGTACAATTTTGAAGGCTATCAAACCTTCTAAAGGATAGAACCACTGTAAAATGACAAAGAAAGGCATACTTTTTCGATAAATTTGGCATGAAAAACGGTTTAAAACGGCAAAAAGTTAAAACACATAGACCTAATAACATAAAAGCCCCCTCTAAAAGCACCCCAATCGCTAACAAAGTGCCCATTTGCCGCATGAATGACCCTCCAATCCTTTGAACATTGACACGACAGGTGAGCGAAGGCGCGCGCGTCCATGTGTCGCCGGCAACCGACAAAAGATACACGGGTCACTGGGATCGCCCCTCAAAGAATGCCGCCAAAGTAGCCATATTGCTCTTACCTGTTGCTAATGATATCATATTGCGGGACAAGATATTTACCCAAGCTATGTCGATGTTCGCAAACACTCTTATGTCCTAGAAGGGTGTTTCCACGCACCCACACACGCAATATGCAACACTGACAGGGCGAGCCGCCAATGTGAGAACTCGTGTGCTTCTGGCACGGTCGGGGTAAGCTAATCGCTTGTGAGAAGTAACATTGTCTGCGCGATAGCTTAATCTCCTGCGATAAACACTTCAACAACTTCCGGAAAGTGTTGGATGAACTTGTCAGTCAAGATTAACCTGCCATTTGTGCCAAAGATGGGTTTAGGTTGATGATCGTGAGGTAATTTACGATTCCGGCAATACAGTAACATACAGTATGGCATTTTATGATCCAAAAACAATAACGGATACTAAAATGTGTGACCTTTGGGGGCTGATGCAAAGAAAACGAATAAGATTATAATTACAAATAATAACCGGCTAAAAATGCCATTGTCGACACGCGCAGGCTGGTTGAATGGGTGGTCGTAAAAGGTGGCAAAGGGATATAAAATGTGGGCATGACCTTTATTGGTTTGCCAATATTGGCAACGGAAACGGTAGGCACGGTTTGACGGTATAAGGGAAGTTAAAAATAGAAAATAAAATCCATGAAGGAGCATGCCAAATCAACGGAATGTCAAAACCACCTGAGTATACCCAGGATTAGCCTAGCTTCACTTCCCGTTTCAATGAATACATGTTTGACGGCGCGAGAAGGGTCGGCCGAGACGCGCACGACGACAGAGGACTTCCCATCCGATTTACGCAAGGGCAAATGACAGGAAGGCAAAACTGCAAAAATGTCAAAAACAGAGATTGCAGGGGCCCTTCGACGCCGACATGACGGAAAAGCGAACACTGCGAAGGGCTTGAGCGGGCTGGCCTGGGGGCCTGATTGGAAGCGGAGCGCCTGCAGGCGACAAGTTTAGGTACACCCAGCTGCGCGCACGTTTGGTGTGTGCCGTTGAAAGTTTTCAACATCCTCCCTCGCTACTGATGAGTGACAAGACACGGAGGCCACGCATGATGATGATGGTGATGATGACTGTGATGAGACTGTCAGTCAGAAGGCCCGCGAGAGACGGGGACCGCGGTTGACAAGGCGAAAACAGACAGGTTGTCGAGGTTGTTGGGGGTGAGATTGAATTTCAAACAAGCTTACGGACTTTGAAAAAAAGCGTTTCCGGCAAAGCAAATTTGTCAGAGCCTAATTGCTGGCGTTTTTGACATGGAAAGCAAAGCCTAATCCTGTGTTGATGCAAATATTATGACTGACCACAGGTGGGCCATCGAAGACAAGCCTTGCGGGTACGAACAGCAGGAAGTCGTCCTCAACTTCAAAAAAGGCATACCTGTTTTGCCGGGATAGAGCCATGTCGAACACGGTACGCGAAAAGACACCTCCACAGAGCCCGATCTCGGCATGAGCCTTCACACCTAATCCGTTCCGTCGCAATTATGCCGTCGGCCGCCCACCGGTACTCGAATAGCACCTGTCTGGGGGCTTGAAACAATGAATAAGCAACAAAAGGTGGTCTTTTTCTGTTATGGCATGGACAAAAACGGCCATGTCGGGGGTACAAAACAAATTATACAACAGTCTAATGGCTTTAATGCCATTTTGGAAGACTTTTACCCTCAAAAAAGCTTGAAATCCATTCAATAATGCAACCCCGTCGCATGAAACCCGCCCTAAGGCACTCCATTTCAACTACGAAGCCATCGGCTCCGCGGAGATCTCGACTCGGACGTCTGTCGGTTGGTGAGAGGGACCGTTTCAATCACTGTCGTTCAACAATTTGTCACTGTCTATCAACTTTGATTGAGCGCGCCGGCGGGCCGACGACAGCATCGAGTCAAAACGCTTTCTGAAATTGTCTTTTTTTGACGGTGTCCTTTTGGATTCTGAGTTGATTCTGCGACTTCTGGTGGTGATTCATGCTTTACAATTTTTTCTTTTTAATTTCTTTCAATTATCTTGATTACTGTATCTATTGTACGTCGAACATGACGCCATCAAATTAACAACGCAATGACCGGAAGCTGCCCTTGTCATTCGGTTACGCTGACAATGGTTTTCGCGAACATCAACAGGGTGAGTTCCGATAGCCATCGGATATGTACAGATGTACAGGATTTACTATTCAGTTGCCCGAGTTGCGCGCCCTCGCCAATTTGTATGTAAGTAGGTAGCGGGCCAGGCAGGCCGTCTTGACAGATACATCCTCCGTTCAGGTGGCGGTGACAGTGCATGGCATCGGTGACGAGACGGCGCAACAGATCGAAGGAAAATCATGGCGACATTTTACTAGAATGCAGTGAATCGGAAAGTGAGTGGATCATGGAAGCGAATCAAAGATTTTCGGGTCTTCGAAATCTTCGGACTGTAAAAGATGCCAGGGAATGGTCGGCTCTTGACCTATGAGCTCAAGGGATCGGGTTGCAATGGTGGAACAGACCGAACCAAGGTGATGAAGAGCGTTAGGCATTAGGCGAGGGCGGAAAGCACTTGAGAGTGACAGAATATGGGATTTGGAGTGGGATTAGGGCCAGAAGTACTGTTTTTGGAAGTGTGATGGGAAAGTTGGAAGTTTTGGGTAGCTAAAAACTGCATAGATGTTACAAGTTTTATATAGTCTGACCCTATTTTTAAACCATGTTTGACCTGTCGCTCTCCCCAACCCGCTTCCTGGCTGTCATTGCTTCTTTCATGTGTCTGTCAACCTCAACCTCAGCCTCAGCTGACAACGGCAACCCCGGGCTGTATGTGAGCCAATCCCTGATTTGACGTGACGCCGTTGTCGAATCCATTCGTCGCCTCTGATTTGAGGCCCCAGCTCAATTGGCATTGACCGGCCAGCCCCGCGCCACGATGACAGTGCTCCTCTCGCATTCTGACAGACAGGCTGGCGTGCCTTCTGCCACAACCCTTCACTTTCTGTCTTGTTCACTTTTTCCAGCCTCTCCGACGTTGTCGGCTGTCGTTCCCCATCCCTCCCAAAAATCCCAGAGCTGTTGAAAACTGAGGAGGACAGGTTGTCCGCCAAATCGCGGCGCGCTTGTCAATCCGACGCTGACTGACAACGGAAGTCTCGACGACGCATGGAATGAAGCCGCCAGTGGACCGCCAACCTGCCATTTCTGACGTCGACCTTCAACTTCTTTGGTCGAAACGACAGAATCCCGTCAAACTTCACTAAATCCTCTCAAATCACCGCCTCTATAATTCAAACTGCAAAATTCCTCCAACCCACAATTCAAAAACCATTTACACGCATAATTTATTAAAACCACTCAACCAAAACAGCGAGAATAATGTTTGTTTTCGTTGAAAAAACACTCAAAATAAACATAAACTTTAATTAAAACCTCGTTTGCTTTGATTTCATTTACAATCATAAACCTTTTTTGCTTCTTCGATGAAACAGACCGCCTATATAACTGCCGTCTGGAAGTGTAAAATGAACCGGACTTGCAGTGGCCGTGGAACTGACTGACCAGAAAAACGTAAAACTTGAATAAATATTAAACTATGCAGAGAAAGGCACCCAGAAATGAAAGATGACATTGCACATTATACGAATCGGGCTACTGATCCCAAGTGAAGGCATGTCGGCAGGGTCAGCGTCTCCAGGGCCACGTCCGAATAAACAAATGGTTCCGAATTGAATGGCGTGAGGAGGGTGCCGGGAATGAGGAGTTTGTCCTAAAATTGAAATTAATAGATTAAAATGGTAAAAAATAGAAGGAAGAAGTGACTTACGGTATCATCTGAAGCCGCCGTGGCCACAGCTCGAGCGACAAGCTTAACTTGGACTTTGGTCAGAAAGTCGATGGTAATCGGGTCTTCTTCAAAGCTGTCAGATGGCGTGTAGTGCTGGAGGATGGAAACGACCTGCTTCGGATTCAGGGCTGAAGTCATCTCGCCGCAAAGAGTGTCGAGATTGCCTTCGTCTTTTCGGGATTGGAGCAGATGGCAGGCTTGGACGAGGGGCTCCAGGACTGCACGGATATGGCCGAGGCCGTGTTTGAACAGCCACGTTTGGATCTCCGACACATTATGCCTAATTATAAACATAAATTTCAATCGAAAATGGTTGAAAAAACTCACTTGATCTGAATAGCCTTCTCAAACTTGCACAAATCCTTCCGATACATCAAATTATTCAAGGCCTGTGCGCAGATCCACTGCGTTATTTGCCAGAAGCACTGTCCAATCAGCACTTCATCGGCACCATGCATTGAGAGTCTCATGTGGACGACATTCAACAGCTCGATCAAATCATCCAATGCCCGTGCCACAATGTCCTTTGAAGGCTGTCGGGTCAGACCAGCGTGTGGGGGTCCAGATGGTCCAGCCAGAAGTTGCGTCGAATCGTGTTGCAGGATGCCAGGGACGATCTTCGGGGACAACAGCGGTTCGATAGCCTTCTTCATGTAGCTTTGATAGAGAACTTCGACACGGAGTTTCAGCTGATTCCGCAGTGGCTCCAAATTGAAGTTCGCGATTTGGTGGCTGTTCTGCTTATCGGTGTTCTGCTCGTGCCAGGTTGCGTTTTCTTCGCCAGAGTACTGTCGCAGCAAGTTGAACAGTCTCCAAGTGTTGACAAGCCACAGGGAAAGGATGTCCGGATCATTGGAATCAGTGCCAATCGTTCGAAGCACAGTGTGGGCGGCACCAAACAGCGATGTGATGGCAGTGTCATCCTTTTCACGGTCATAGAACCGGAAGGCGGCAAGAAGCAAATAAGCCGGAAGGCAGGGGGTCAGCTGTTTGGCTAGACGCGGTTTCAGCTCGAAAATCAGGATTCTCGCAAACTCTGGCACATTGTAGACATGGAGAAGACCACTATGCGCATGTGAATTGGCATCGAGAGCGCTCAATCGAAGGACTTCCGAGCCATCCCCAGCGGCAGTCGCGGCGGAGATTGGATCTACAAACATTCCATTAACCCATAAAAACGCTATAACAGACAACTGTATGTGTACTCACCCCCAGGCGATGCCGTCAGATCCTCCGACCATCCACGCAGCTGCGATCGGAGCTCGCTGAGTTCCATGGCTTGCCGATTCACCGTTTGTTGCAGGAACTGAAACCGATCCACGGTAACTTCTATGTTTTCAAAGTGTTTCAAAGTTTAGGTCTTGCAGGGAAAGCAAAAGGGACAAACACACACCACCACAACACAACACCAAACTATCTTATCTTCGTATTTATGCTGATTAGAAAAAAGTCATCACTTCGTGAACATTTTTTCGATGGCAAAAAAACTATCACGTCAGCACATGATAACAACAACCAATAATTAATTCTCAATAACAATACTCTTTGGGGTAGGTAGTAGTGGGGATGGCATGTCAAAAGTAAATTAGCCGTAAAATGGCACTGCAAAGAGGCTCGAAACTCATTCAAAACAAAAAAATTAAAAGGAAAGTGTGTTAAGTAAAATAAATTAAACAGAAACTTAGGTAGGCGACAGTACGAGAAGTCAAAGAAAAGCGCAACTAAAGGACTATGCTGCCGGGAAGCGAGAACCTCCACAAGCAATCAGTGCGAATCCACAGCCACAGAAAGCCAAGGTAGAGTACGGGCAGTGATAGCGGCAAGAGCAGCCATCTCGCTCCGGAGAATAGTCGCGAAACTATGCCGGGCGACTGCTTGCCTGCGGCATCTGTGGCGGGATTCGTGGTTGGCGGAAGCCGGGACAAAGGCGTGCTAACAGCGGGCGGGTTTGAAGGCAAAAAAGAATCGGAATTATTAATCTGTACCATGTTATCGCAGAAGACACGGGCATGAAGACCTGCGGCACTTGATGACGACGCTTCACTGCTGCCATCATTGTTGATCTGAAAGAATTCACATAATTACACCATCAAAACACAACGAAAGCCCCATTTTGAAAACCAGCTGATTGCCTCCCACGCACATCCTGAATACCGTCGTCATAGTCATCCAAGTCATCGAGGTCGACGGGGAACGTCAACTGATAAAAGTCATTCGGCCGAGGTGTTTGTACGACCCCCGAACTCGTCGTTGAGTAAAACCCATCATCGAGATCGACGCCAATGTCTGTTTCAAGCTCAGCTATTTGATCGTCTGCCATTTTTGAAGGGCTTTACGGTGCTTCAAAAACGTACAGTTAGAAAACTCGCGTGTAAACACTCGTTAAAGTTAGCTATTTCACGTTGAAACTCGTAAAGATACTTTTTGCAAAGGCCGTAAACCACAACTTTGCAACGGTTTAGACGGAGGAATGTCGTTTTTTTCCTTTAAAAACGTCGTACAACCGCAAAGACACGATAAACAAGGATGGAAGTGCAGTCGAAAAAGGGCACAAAGAAGCAACAACAAAAGCCCCTAAAGGCCAATGACGTTCAAGTTGACCAGACACGGCCGCGAAACACCCGATAATCCCTCTAAACAATTGTGAGATGCGCGGAAATACCAGTTTTGGACACGATTCGATAGTCAGTCAATTCAAGTAGCATCAGGATGGAAAACACGGAAGGAATATTGCGTCGTTACTGGTGCACTTTTTGCATTGAATCCGAATTTGATTCAATGCGCGAGTATGAAAATATGCAAAAAGATGGAAATGTGCACCTGTATAGTCGAATTGGCAGCATGGGGAAGGTTGTTTCACCCCTGTTCTGAAAACAGTGCATGATCGGATATCCTTGGTGTATGATCAGGCTCCCACACTTAGAAAATTGCATGCCCCGGTTTTCTATTGCGGCCCTGGACTTGGCGCAAAAAACCTGAGGCCTTGATGCCCGCATCTGGTGTATGATCGGACACCCAGACTTTGCGAAATTTGGGAAATTCCCGCGAGAAACGATGCGTGCAACCTGCGACGCATCGACTCTCGCGAAACCTCGCGGGTTTCACTGCGTCCGTTCAGTCGAGCTTTTCTTCCAAGTCGAGGAGGATCCGGATTGAACTTTGCCATGTTTTTTGTTGTTTTCTTTATAAGTATTGCTTTGAATAAATATGATTACCTTTATATACTGTTGAATTGTTGGGAAACGGTTTGTAGCCGTGAATATCAATTACTTTTCTGCTCATATTACCCAGTTCTATTTAGGAAGCGTTTTATGTTTAGCAGTCTCTAGCCCGACGTTTGCAGCGTTGCGAGAATTCACCACGCTTCACTGAACATTACTGAAACTGTTACTACATATATAAATTCCGAAGCAGATTTCAAGTACCGCTACCCAAATTCATGCCGGGGTTGCAAAATGCTTGTCGCTGATGGGTTTTGGGACTTGTTTTGAAATCGCGGTAAGAATTGGTAAGTAATAGGTTTTTGTAGGATGTGACTGTTATCAACGACAGTGCAACGATCCTCATGCTCGAGGTCAAACACTCTGCCGGAAAGATTCTCGTCGAGCTGGCTCAACTTTAAGATAAGGAAGTCGGCGATGGTACCTAGTCGTCATTTTCGCCGTCTAGCTCCTCAAAGCCGCCGACGAGTTTGTTAAACAAAAGCTTCATCCCACCATTGTTGTCAATAGCTAGCGTCTGGCCTGTAATGACGCTGTTCGCTACACGGACAACTTTGCCGCTGAACTCGTCAAAGTGACGAAAAGACCCCCTACCTGATCCAAGATGTCAACATTCTGAAGGCTTATTGCCGTTTGACCCACGAATCGACCCTTGTCCGTAGATACGTGCTCAATTGCATTCGCTGCGCCGAAGGCATTTGCCGGAAGATCGTCGGAGCAAAGATCGATGTTTTTGAACCTTCAGAAAGCTAAGATTAATTTCAGTATTTCGATTAAGATTAGCGATCCGGAGAAACTTAAAGCCGTTGCAAGGAAGTCGACATCATCAAGCGACAGATCGGGAAGATCCTCAATACTGAAGCCCATGTCGTCTCCATGACCCACGGCATCGACAATCTTTGCTTAAAGATAAAAATTGTATTTGCACATCAAACAGACGTTGCTGTCAGCTTGCCCTCCGTCTAAACATGGACACTGTCGTTATAATGGCTATGATCCTCGATTTCGACAATGAACAAGGTTTAAACGCAGCCCCGATTTACCTTAATTCGTCTTGGTCGCATAGTGTAAGTTAGATGTTGCAATTTAATTTGTTGTTTTAAACTTTACTTATTTCAGAGCGCAAATTACACTGGCGTCAAGATTATCGTCAAGAGCTGCAACATGACTGCGCCCAGCCACGTCGGGACGCTGCAAAGCACCTCCCAAAAGTTCACCATCGTTAATGCCAGGCAACCCATTGGCCGAAGTCTCGACTACCCGACCTTGCGATTCCACCCGATTCGAACAAGTCTATAAGCGTATAGAGGTGATTTTGTTGTGTGTGTTGTTGTGTTCATTAGTTCCTGGCTTTGTGAGCCAGTTTTAATTTTTGTTTGTGCTTGTTGTTACCTGTTAAAGTTTTAAATACAATAAAATAAGCAATTCAATCGCATGTGTCTGAGAAAAAAACCAAAAAAAAAGCAGTGGACGGAAGCGGATCCGAACCCTGGGGTGGCGACGCGCGTGTCCGATCATACACTACTGTGTCCGATCATACACCAGTTTTATTTTTTTCTCGTGTATGATCGAAGTAGTCATACACCAAGGATATCCGATCATGCACTGTTTTCAGAACAGGGGTGTTCGGTCTAGCATAATGCGCGACTGGTCATTGGCGCCGGACCGGAGCAACCAACTCAATAGCCAGGCTCGCACGTGTGCCGTCCTGGTCGGGACTATGAAGTATGAAATTCTTCCTTTTTCGGTCGATGCCGGAGGCAGCACACCGTCAATGAAGGACCAGGGACTGCCTCGCACGGAGAGGCTTTTACATAACCAAAGCACACCTAATGTAAGCGGAGGCTAAATGGGCTAGCATGCCAGACAGCAGCAAAAATGGGCATGGAAATATGTAATAAACATCTTCCGGTAACATTTCATCAAGCGGTTTCACAATAAAGACAAAAAACCCGTTTCAAGAGTGGTAGCACGAAAGCCAGAATGGCAGTTATAAGAACTGGGCCAATGCCACCGACGTCGTCGACAACAAATTCCCCTTGGGGCCATTACAAAAAACCGTGGACAGAGGAGACCCAGTTGGTGGGATACAATTGATTGTCTCAACGTGACACATGCGGAGATGTCGTCGCGGTGAAGTCAACAAATGGGGTCGAGTGTACCATGCCGGCTTCGCCATACCAGTTTTTGGCATGCATTGGGAAGGCGAAACAAGGAAAGCCATCCGATAAGATTGAAAAGTGCAAGTGGAACACTGACAAAAGCACTTCAGGTAAGCATACCCGGTGGATAGCTGAACAATAACAGTACCAGCCGAGAAACGAATCATCAATTCACGAGGTGCTCCACTCCGAGATGACACATAGGAACAAGCTTTTCGAACAGTGTTCAAGCCCGCCCAACAGGTCCAGTCCAGGATGCCCGGGTATAAGCAAAGCACCTTTCTGTCTCGTTAGTTCACTATTTTTATGCTTCTCACAACATGATCAAATTATAAGTGAATTTCAAAGTGAAATCGCGGAGGCAATGCGAGGAGAAAGTCAATTTATCGGATTTACACCCCGTCGCCGCGGAGCGTAATCATGGTGTCTGCAAACTAGGCGAATCCAGAGTCCGACGACAGTATAAAAAGACGTCGGCGGCGAAGCATAAAGGTGGTAAGTAGGTATTCAACCTCCACAATGGCTGTTTCGCAGCCGGGTATACACAAAAACAGGGAAAAGGAAAATATTGACAAGCAAGTGGAAAAAGAACGCTTTGAAAAAGACATGGGGAACTAGTCTATCAGGCAAAAAGTAGGAAGGTTGACTCAGAAGTATGTCCAGAAGTTTAGCAAATTGATAAGACAATCCGAGCAGTTGTCAAAAACAGTAAAAAAGACCGCCCAAAGTTAGCACCGACCTTGAGAATCGCAACAATCAAAAAAACGCAATCAAGAGTGCATAACTCATAAAAGACCGCCGCCACCCTTGCCACGTCGAATACCCATCGGCAGCCAGAGATTCATGTTTGCTCAGCAGACCGGCAAAACCCCAAAAAAGGAGGAATCCCAAAGCGGGATCGGATTCAGATCCCGTCGGAGCGGCGCAGCTGTGCAGATGGACACCGACAGTCACAGGGCAGCACTAATCGTGTTCTACCGGGTTTTTTGCGAATGTTTTTCTCACACTGGGCTGGATTGGTAGGCTATGAGGCACGAAATGTGTTAAATCAAAAACTCAATCAAAGCCACCTAAACGCGGAACACGACTACTTTGCGCTTGCAAACATTGGGTCACGGATGGCGCGCCTCGAATTCGATTCGACCGTCAATAAGGGCCAGCCGTACGATTAAGGAAGGAAGAGGTCGACGCGACGGAGGACAGGATTAACCCGACGACAGTCTTTTAGCGCAGTTACGAGCCTTGCGGCGGCAATGGGGAAAGGCTCAGCTGTCAGCAGGTCCTTTACCATTACATTAGCGAAGCCAAATAGGCAACACCGTCACTCACGGACGAGGCTAACTACAAAAGAACGGACCGCCCGCGCGATGGTGGTGGTGATGGCCGACGGTCAGCAATAAAGGGAAGTTTGAACGGACAACCGACTGTAAATTGAGTCGATCCGATCCATCCTCTCCGTATGTACACGTCGTAGGGTTCAATTTAGAATCAAGCGCGAGGAGGGATGTGTCCTCGAGGGATGTTCATCGTAAAAACATCGATACAAAGGAAGAGTGCTCAAATACGGCTGCGCAGATGGATGCAACGTTGTTCTATGAGGCAATTTGGATGTTGGCTGACAGAGGACTGTGGTTAGTGGTTGTAACCAACCACAACGACGTCGACTGCCAACGTGATCGGCAGTGTTTGTCAATGTACCGGCGGTCCGCTCTGTACCGACCATGTACCAGGTACCGGACCGGTCCGCGGTACGGTCCGGTCCGCGAAAAACTTAAGTGGTACGGCGGACCGGACCGTACCGGTGAAAAAAATTTTTTTTTACTATAAACTCAATAAAAGAGACAAAAACAATCTTTACGGAAAGAAAGATATCAAACTTTGGTCGTTTTGTATGCCACTTTTGACGTTTTCAACGTAAAAAAAGTGAACACACTTTGAAACCTTGCTAAAGTTTCACGACATGGATTCCATAAGTTCGGTCCCCACCGCGCTGAATTTCTTTTTCCACAAAATCGAAACCATTAAAATACGGCTAATAAAACTTTCGAACGTTTAACATGCTGAAAAAACGCATTTAAACATGTTTTTTTTTCATTTTGGTACCGGTCCGCACAACAGTACCGCACCGGTACCGGTACTGTACCGGTCCGCGGACCGCAGTACCGGACCGGTACCGGTACGTGGTCCGGTCCGGTACTCCAGAATTGGTCATTGACTAACACTGGTGATCGGACCGCAAAATTCAACTAAACAAAACAACTGGGCTTGATTCATTCGAAAAATATTACGATCAAAAATGCCCGCCCGCGTCCGTTCTCCCCTCAAGCGCCAAATGTCAAAGTCGAAAAGCATGGCAAAGCAGAATCAATACGTTTCTGAATCAATTAGCGAGCTACAAATTAAGCCGAGATATTCACATTCACATCAGGCGTAGCAGTATCGGCGCAACAGCGGGTCGAAAACCAGATTTTGACAAATGCAAAGGCGATAAATGCGAATCGGATGAGATCAGCGTCTTCTCTGGGGGCGCACCCATTTCTTGACGATGCATGATTGTCGCACAAAAGTATCATGAATACTTATTGCCTCAAAATGGCGAGAGTCAAACCTGCAGTCAAAAAGTTTACACCGAAAATGACATTTGCGCAATTTGACCGACCAACAACCGTGATTCATGCATTTTTATGTGCACCATCAGCCGAAAATAAATCACTCTACCGACAGGTTTCGCGGAAACCATCAACCTACTGACCGTTACTATGACTCTGCTACTGGTAAGCGCTTCGGCAATCAGCTATTTCTCACCCCAAATGATAAAAAAAATGTAAACCAACCCCCTTTACTCGAAGAACGTGTTCCTCCAATTCGGAGATGGTCTTGTCGCGGGTGTGCAACTGTCGGCAAAGATCGCTGAAACGGTATAAATAGCCGTAATCACATGCAAAGTAAAACAAAAAACCCACATATTGGCAGCCTTGAGCTTCCGAATGAGTCTCTCACGCTCCAGCTGTTCATCAACATACTCACGATCACTTGGCAGGGATCCGTTCCCATCGTCGGAGTTGGCCGTCGAAAAGTAGCACGAGTCGTCGCCATCAGTTGGTGGCCGCGGTGAATGCTCTTCGGAGCGTCGCTCAAAGGCGGTTGAGAGCATTGTTCGAAGCTGGCAGTTCTCGAGACGGACATTGTCTAGGTCTTCGATCAGGCCTGAGAGGTAGATGTCTGATGCAGATTGATCGCCGCCACCATGACACAGTTCGAGAATCTCTCGCTTCAACCGAGCCACTTCAACTTCGAGATCTTGACGGCGTTGGGCCTCGAAGGCAACATCAGAGACATCACCCTGAGCGAGGGAGAGTGAATTCTGAAGTCGACTCAGGTCACGATCACGGAGAGCACAATGAGTTCGAAGTACGTCGATGCTGTCTTGCATCTTGCGGACCAACGGCTCAGAAGCATCAGGAAGTGAATGGCCATCAGAGGAAGTCGAACGCATGCTGGCGCGGAGTTCGTTGGTGCGGGAGAACTCGGAAACGATGAGATCAGCGTTGGAAGCGAGTTGTTGCCGCATTTCTTGGGACTCGGCTTCGAGGCGACGACACTTTTCGCGTTCAGAGTTGACGGTCGAAGTGAGGTCGTCATTGATGGACTTGAGTTTCGAAACTTCATCGCGCATTGTCGACATTGTAGCGTTGGCCTCGCTAAGTTCACGAGTAACGGCAATGTTTTGGGCTTCAAGTTGGGCGAAAGCGGCTTCAAGGGCGGTCAGTCGCGTGGATTGAGCGGAGAATTGGGATTCGACTTCGGATAGCTCGGAGATACGAGATGTCAGACGGGTGCTTTCGGACACGAGGCATTCCCTGGAAACATTAGACATTGTAAAGTGAGAAAAAGACAGACTTTCATACCTTTCAGAGGTCAAATTAGCAATGCGATTCCGCAGTTCATCGATTTCGACACAGCGTTCAGCGAGACTGTTTCTTTCTGATGCCTGGAAAGATCAAACTCAGTTATGTTCTCCAAGAAGAATCAAAAAATTCAACGAACCAAGTTATCAATGCGTCCCTGCATCTCGATAATCTTCTTCTCGAGACTCTGGTGCTTGTTTGACCAGAACATGACGGTAGTCCGCTCAGCTTTGAGCTTCTTGAGTTCGCGCTTTGCCAACCAACGACGAACGCATCCTTGGACTTTGACGATTTTCTGGACGCGTCTAATCTGTTCACGACGGACCAAATAGCCTCGGAAGTACCGTTGAATGGTGAGGGCCGACTTCTCATAGCGCATGGCCATCACTTGAGCGCGAATGACATTGCCACGATGAATGGCTTGCATCGCGATGACGGCACTGCGGAGTTGGTTGAACTTCTTTCGTTCGCGATGACCGCGATAAGCTGTCTGGATGGCGATGGTGGCACGTTGCATCTGGAGATACTTCAGCTTTCGGTAGGCTAAGAAGGATCTTCCGACGGCTTGGATTACGCGAATCGAGTTCAGCAAAGTCGTGTAGCGTCGACGAGCGACGAAGCCGCGCCATGTTGTTTGGATGCGCAATGCCGAGGCAGCGAGGACGTCTTGGCGGATCTTTTCGAGACGAGCGACTTGGCCGACACGGAAGAACATTTTCGTTTTGCCGAGGGCGAACTTTTCGGGCTGGAATCGACAAAGTTAATGATCTGTCGATAAAGTAAGGAAAGAAAAACAAACCTCAAGCCATTTTGCACAAGCCAACTTTGCAAACTCCTTCGGCTTTTGCTTCCACAACGCCTTCCCTTCAGGATACAGTACTCTATATCGGCGACCAAACTCATCATACGCCCATCGTGACGGGTATCCAGCGGCTGAGATTCGAACTGTTTCAAGCACACCGCAAGCACGAAGCTGCTGAATGGCCCTCTTCGGCTCAAAGTAGAATCGCTCTTTATCGTCATTCGGCTTGATGCAACGGACGTAATGCGGGCGAGTCGACGACAAAACGGAGATCAGTTCGGCCAGAGAGTCACGGAATTGACAGGCGACTGTCTTCTTGCGTTTGGCGCCGGTGGAGCTGGATGCCAGAATGTCGCGGATGACTTCCTTCAGGAAGCCGAACTTTGTCTTCGAAAAGACATCCAAAAGCTGCTCATTGACAGTATCCTTATTCTTGTCGAGGAAACCGTCTATCTTGTAGGACACATCAGCCGCAAAGTGCTTCACGACGAACGATGGGTCCTTGAATTTTGGCATCTGCAAATGCGGGGCCTTCTTCAACTTCGGACAATTCGCCATCTGAGACAGCCAGTCGGCATCGCTTCCACGACCCATCTTGCACTGTTCATCGAGATAGTCAATCACGCCAGGCCGGGCTTCTATCAAGTCAATGCACGGCTGGTTGTCGTAGAACTCGATTCGGACCCATGAAATCTCTTCCTTCTCGTATTCCGACTGCTCCAGTTTGAAAACATGCTGATTGAACTGTTGCTGGAGCTTCTCATTGGCGTAGTTGATGCAGAACTGCTCGAAGGAGTTTATTTCAAAGGTTTCAAAGCCGTAAATGTCGAGAACGCCGATAAACTTCGAGGTACGCTTCGACTTTGCTGTGCCTTGATCGAGGTTTTCGTTGATTTTGTCGACGATCCAATTGAATAAGCAAGCGTAAATCATCTTAGCCAGGGCATCTCGGTTGGCACAAGCGTCGGAGACGTTGAGAAGCTTCCGTACGACTTCGCCGCCGGCACGGATCTCGCGGGCTGTGAGCCATTGTTTAAGGGCGGAGCTGTCGACAGCAAAGAGGCTTTCGCTGCAGACCTTCTGGATGGTGGATTCGCAGCCTTTCTGAAACTTTCAACGGTTTAGAATAACAAAATCGATAAAAATGGCAAACTTACGCCAACAACAGCCGAATCAGCTGTAGCACTGTCAAAGACAATGTTGCCAAGCTCCAAAACACCAGCAAAAATACGGAAAATATCAGCCTGTCTCGCCGAATCAATCTTCAAAATGTCAAAAGCTTTGACCAAACTGTTGAAATCAGCCTTGTCATCGACGCCGGGTATGCTGGGATCTTGGCCTTGATTGGTGTAGATGTAGTCGTCAGAAGTGTTGACACCGAGCCCTGAGAGCAATGGATGACTAGAAGCAGCGCACATTTGATAGAAAATGTGGTAGTTTCGTTCATTTTTGGACTGAAATAGAGTCAATTGGCTTTAAAATGCCAAACTTTAAGAAGAAACATACCTGGAAGACGACCCTGCTCTTCTCCAACAAGTATGTCTTCATCTCAGCGCCAGCAATGGAGAAATCATCAGCAAAATTGATTTGAATAAACTTGCCGAAACGAGAAGAGTTGTCATTTCGGATGGTCTTGGCATTGCCGATGGACTCCATGATGGGATTCGAAGCGAGAACACGGCTTTCTACGCCGGGAGAGTTGTCAGAGCTTCCGGAACGGCGATGTTTTCGGGATCCGGCGACATTTGCGAGGTACCTGGAAGGTTCATTGTTGTCGTTTACAGTAAAATTTAAAGCGAAAGATTACCAAAAATGCGTGAAAATGACCAAAATTTTACAAAAAATGCTTTATTCACAAATATGAGACGGTTTTTGGTCAGAAATTGTTGTCTATGAAGGTGAAAATAGGATAAAAGGCAATTTAGAACAACTTACTTCATAACAAACTTGGCTGAAACCGTCTTACCAGCTCCAGATTCGCCCGAAACTATGATAGACTGGTTCTTCTCGTATTCCTTCATGTCATAATAGGCTTCAGCGGCGATGGCATAGATATGGGGGTCGAGATCGCTGCGGCCTTGATTGCCGGCATTGCCGTAGATCTGCAAACGATGAATTTACAGAAACTTATATATAAAATTCACACTTTTTTGTTAGAAAATGTCTCAAAATGTCAAAAAAACACTCACCCCAATGACATCATCGCCATAGATCTGCGAGCAGTCAGCATACGGATTGATAGCGACCAGAACGATCCCGCAATAGGTGTAGATGGCCTCGCGGTTTTCGAACCGATAACGAAGGTTGTGCAGGACTAAAAAAGACCTTTGAAAACTGCCCTAAATGAAAAGTAAAACCAACCAGCTGGTTCATGCAGATAACTCAGCGCCGTCAAATCGTCCTTCCCGATCAGAATGTCCGGATTAGCCAGGAATGGCAGTGCTTCCGGCTTCAATGGCTCTAGAACTTCCTCTCCGTCGTGTTCCCGGAGAAGGCGCACGACCGTCGATGAAAACGTCAAGTCATCGAGCAGCTCCGCGCGAATCCAAACATGTTCCGAGTCGCGCAGCCACACACGGGTGCCCTTCTTGTAGTTTTCAAGGGGATACGTATCGCCACGACCTAATGTTGTCGTCATGACGGCCCCGGCGGCGCAGTACGTCGGAAGTTCAATTCGGCACGCTTACAAAATGGACGAATTCGGATCCTCTTCAAGACCTGCGGCAAATCAGCATAGACGGATGCGCCGAGGGTCTAGTCCATATGGAGGAAGGTAATCACAATGTGGGGGCGAGGGAAGAGTTTCTGCAAAAGGGTTTTTGTGAGGGAAAGCAAGTTCAGCAAACACTGATACAGGAGTGGTCCAGGACAGCGCATACACGGGGCCGCGTCACGTCAAACATGGCCTGGAGGTGAGGCAAAGGGTTTCGTAACTAAGCGGATCAGGAAGGATGGGTGGAAAGGGGGGAAATAAGGTGGAAAAGTCGGAAATGGAAACGAGAAAAAAGTTCGAAAAAAGTTAGTGAAATTTATCAGACCCACTGAACCTTGGCAAAGTGTGTCGAACGGGTTTTGGCACCAAATTTATTTTCAAACGCGTTTGTCGTAAAATTCAATAAAAATCGCAAATATTGACAACTTCCAATATGTGTAGCCAACAAATAACCCATCCAAAAAAGAAAACGTAATAAAACAATCTGACTGCTTTTAATTCAACCGAATGAGTCAAGTAATAAAAACGCACACTCCAATTCCACAACCCGTCTGATAACGGCGGTATGTTTTGATATCAGTCAAATTTGAACAAATACAGCATAAGTAGGGTCAATGTCAATGAATTTACCATGCATCCGCAGGAATACGACATCGTAAAAAGTGGAAAGTGACCTGACAGATCCAACAGTCAGGGCATTGCGGGAAGATAAATCTCGCGGTCAGAAGTGCCTTTGCAAAAGATATCGATCACTGATTGTATCCTAATAGGTCAGTGGTCTTCTTTTTTGGATGTTGTGACCTCGGGATGGGTGGTATTGTAGGAAATATAGGCGTTTGAAAACGATACATAATCGAATAGTGGAAAAAGTCGCGTAACATGGAATCATCGACACAAAAGGCAAAACAAGGCATGACATGACAATCGTATGATAGGAAACGTCAGGAAAGTCATCCGGAAATGCAAATACGTCACGAATAATGCGCCTCCGAAAGCCATTGAATGCATAATGTCGATCAGATGGGGCGGTAAATCGGGGCTTTAGTTTCGACATGGATTGATAGCATTGACAGTCAACAAAAAGCTGTTTTGGTTTAATTGCAACTGTTAAAAAGCAAAAACATGCAATATTTAAATGAAGTCACACCAGTTATGTCAACATTGAATGAAATCAAGTCAGATCGCCAGTCAATGCTGTAAAAAGTGACCGCCAAATGGAACCCAGGGGCAGTCTATGGATGGACAATCCAAATGCAAAGCGTAGAACGATAGAACCAGCTGATAAGGATGGCAGTCAGCTCACAACTTATAGGTAGCAAGGACGGGGGCCATCTGTCGATAACTTTCAAAATAAATCCAAAATTTAAACTTTTCCAAAGACAAGTTCAAATTGATGGATATTTCGACTCGCGCAAGGTTAAATCCCCTAACAAAAAGCACCATATCGATTGTCCGAGTCAAAACGTAAAAAAGTAAAAGCAAGGACGCGCTTCCTTTGACAGTTCCGATACCGATCGCGATGTCGGTGGCGGCGCATCCATCCTATAACAACGTCACCGACAGTTCGGGGGTGTCTTTAGAAGCGATGGACGTCGGCTTTTTGAATTGAAAAGGGAAAAAAGAGTTTTGTAAGGATTGGATTTTTCCGCCGGCAAAAAGGTTGACTAATGTAATTCGAATGCAAACACGCTCGCGCACAAAAATCACTTATGCTTTCGAAAGTTGATTTGATGTTTTCACGCTAACGGGGGGCGTAAAGGCTAAACTACAGCCAATATAGGGCTACATGGTCAAAATAACATTGATATGGCATCGAATTTCATAAATGGGAGTGATGAAAAGTGCCGTGGGCGGGATAGACACGGAAATACGCGGTGTATTTGTTATTTGATACAGTCATTCAGGCATGTGGCACATTTAAAGTCAATGAGGGGGTCGATAGGCGCAGAATTTTGAAATAGTCAGTCTGAAAAGCAGCCAGGAATAGAATAGACTCCTTTTTTGGGCTTCGACACTATCAAAAGTGACTCTGAACGTAAGGCAGATCCGACCTTTTTCGAAGACCATTGTACCAAACAGAGACTAAGCCCTTTAGTGTTACCTCAGGCGTTCGCGCGCTCTCGACCTCTGATGTGAGGTAAGATTCGGGCCAAGGGTTGCGTGAGAGCGATGATCGACCCGAAGCTACTATGGAAAAGCTTTCTTTATTCGGTCAACAATCACACTTTGCGAGGGAAGGGGACGAAAATGGATTTCAATGGAATTTTGGGGGGACATGGAAGCTTAAAAATTTCAAAGATCGAAAAAAGGCATAGCATCGGATATCTGATAGAGTTCTATCATGAAATTGATTGAAAGTGTTTCAATAGAATTTTAATCAAAGCTAAAAAAGGCAGGATGAGTCAGGGTAAGATAGCTGAGTGAGCGCTGATGTTAGTCATAAAGTAAAAATTCAGACTAACTTGTAAGCCTTTTTTGGGCAGGCGCGCATATTCGCAATCATTGTGGCGTAACAAGCCTTTTTAAATGTAAAAAAAGTTTCATGTTGTTCGACGCGACGATGGACAAAGGATTAAGCGCGGCAAGGCAACCGACTGGTCATTTTTAACCGCGAAGGCCACTGCGCTTTTTTAGGCGAGTTTGAACGTATTCAGCGAAACAGGACATGGGAACATCGCCAAAATAGTTTAAATCTTCTTAAAAAAATAATGTTGATGTAACAAGGTAAACTTTGACGTGATGCTGATAACAAGTACCTATCTATCACTGACCATGAATGAATGACTCGAAAAACAAACCCAACCCCAAACCGAGACGGTTTCCTTCACGGAAAGACGAAACCCCAAACATACTTGCCACCGGACCGACGGTAGTCCCTCCGCGCCTGAGGCAGTCGGTCGCCCACGGCTGGCCAAAACAAACAAGGTGAGGATGTGCTGGTCGGTCGCGCACGGACCAGCCTGTGTTTGTTGCTTTTACAAGCGTGCAAGGTTCTCAGCCAGTTCGGGCAAGGCTTGGCTCGGTACGCCGTACCCATAAAAGACGGGTTTTACCTAGCCTCCTCTTCGGCTGCGCAGAGACCATCGAAAGACGACAAATTTATGGGAAATCGAGAATCAAAACCGCGAAAGGAAGACGATTTTGAGTCATTTTGAGATTGACTGAAATGGGCTCTCGAAGTTTCAGGGTTGTAATGAACAGGAGGAAAGTTGCAAGTTTTGCAAAAGCAATCACATGAAAACGTTAAATTTTCCAAACAGTCATTTAATGATCATTAATAGACTTATATTGTACAACACGAATCAAAAACTGACTCAAAAAACCACATTATCAAGCGTCAAAACCCCCTAAATCTGTCTAATACGTAACCGAAACCATATTTGAACGCACTTTTGATTCACAGACAAGTAAAGGCGATCCTTTTTACAATTTAATGGTTCTATCCCATAGATGTGCCGATTCAAGTGTCGCTAAAACGTAAATTACAGCGTCTGAAACACCGAGGCATTGAAAAATGAGATGGATACGCAGGCAAAACAATTCAATCCCCCACAATGGGCATGTGTCATGAAATATGTTTCAATCAGGGGTTAGATTCACACGACGTCAAACTAAACCTTAAAAAGTTTTGTAGACATCCAAATTTGGTCAAAAACTATCGACCACTTCAACTTTGCGCGCCAACATAGGTGCAACTTTTCACGCCCAATAAAAAGAACTTCAAAAGTGACCAGGTCAGTTGTAAGTTGCAGCCGAAAAGGTAAAAAACGAAGTGAAATTATGAAATACAACTAACGTGAAACCAAAAAGAAAGAATATAGAAGGCCTGTTCGGTTGAAAGAACATATGTTTTCGCAGTCGATGGATAATGGACTTTGCGTGAGAAAGTCGACAATCCGCCCTGGAAGGCTAATTGTCGTCAAAGGCATCTCAACGAGTCGATAGAAGTCATTGTGCTGGGTCAGAACAATGTCAAAATTGGATCTGAAGGGCAAATCTACTCGGTTTGAATGGATCGATGCGTTTTGGCGCGGAGACGAGGAAGGGCTGCCTTTCCAGAAGAGGAAAATAAAATGAATGAACAAATGGGAATCGACGATCAATTGGGTTAATATCATCGTCGGCGAAGAGAGTTCGATGATCAGAGGCATTGAAAAATACTAACAACACAACTATTACAACTGATCAGGTAAATTATCAAACAATCCTTGCATACTTTAAAAAAGCCCTTTTTGACTGGTTCTGCGGCACAATAGTTAGTACATATAAGCCGGTGGCCACCTGTCCTCAAAAGTCCCAATCGAATCTCCAACCAGCTGTCCAACGATGGACATAAGCCGGGTTCTGCCTAAACCGACGCGGTAATTATAGTGCCGCCGAGAGAAATCTGGGGTTGTCTATTTTTTTACCAAATTCGCGCAAACTCAAGAAATAGGATTTCGAAAATTCTCAAAAATAATAAAACTTACAATCAGAAATGATGAATTTTGTCAGTCCTAAAAAAAAACAGGTTATCACAATACAACTGCCAGTTTTGTAGTCACCTATCCAAGAACTATAGTTCTTTCGTTTGGAAAAGTGGTTGGCTTTAGTTTCCGACAATTTAATCAAGGCAGCGATGTGTAATCCGATGTGATAAATGCCAACCTGTAAAATAGTATCACATTTGTCGTTGTCAATCCATCGGAGTCTTACACCTTTAAATTTACTAAAACTAAAGTTGTTACTCATTTGTTATCTTTTGAAACTCAGCTTTTCATGTCAATGAAAAATCTAACTAACTAACTAAATTTTATAACCACCATTTAAATCTTCTTTAATGTTGTACGAGACAAATTTCAGTGTAAGTTGAAAAAATAATCCCATAGATTAATCACAGAATGCAACATTTTCTATCAGTTCGCAAGTCCCTTCCCATTCCATTCTTCCGTTTTCCATAAAAACTTGCACTTTTCAAGACTAACACAAGATGTTGAAATCGGAGGATCTCTTCAGAAATATGGATATCTATCTTTTTATAAACTGACTGCTGTTGTGGCAAGAATAATTGCATTGTCGGTGTGGGAAAACTGAAAGTGTTTAAGTTCGTAGTGCAATCCAAACAAATGAATAGTGAAGTAAAAAAGAGTTACACTTGCATAAACCAGCACATGGAATCAAGCTTTATATACACCCAGATGTGGTAAATGAAAAGGATAATATGATAGCCTAAACGCAGTCGTAAAGTTCAAAGTTGTTTATCATGATGGTTCAAAGCGTTTATACATTTGTATTATGTGTTGTTAGTGTTCACTTGGCCAAGGGGTGTATACGCATGAGCAATAGCGGCGAGGGTGTAATTCCCATTCCTACAACGGCGCCCACAACGGCTCTAACGACAATTCCAACGACAGCTCTTACAACAACTCCAAGTACTATGGCACCCCGATGCCCAATGATGGAAAACTTGATTCTATTCTATGAGCAAGATGATATTGAACTTTCTCCCGAATTCGGTGGTGCCGCCGACCCTGTTTGTGAGTTGCTAGTCAGCCTTTTGAGTACAACACGACAATATTACAGCAATATGTACAATGTGTACGGTCCCCGGTCAAGCGAGATACTTTGCGTCCGCCGGCACCCCGGTTCCCCATAGTAATGCGCCAGAAGAATCCGTAGGTACGATGGCAGCCCAGACGTGTCCAGATATGTGTATCTGTGCCGTAAGCGGGGAATGTTTTCGAACAAACGATCTAAACACCCGTGTGACGTTCTGGCCATACTGTACTGATGGAACGTGCGGAATGTATGTGTTTATCCAAGCCGGTAGTCTTACGTCTACGACAACATCGACAGTTTACACAGGGGATGCTCAATTAAATGATGACTTTAGTTTTAAACCAGTCACGGATCCGTCATATTTTAGTGCAAAAAGCATAGGATGCGTTAATTGTACGCCCACTACTTGTAATGGCTAATTTTATCATTAACAATAAGAGTAACAATAAATATTTAAAAGCAACGTTTTGACGGTTTACGGTTTTTTTGTATAAAAATTTATGTAACACACGTTTTTGATTTTGTTGGAACTACTATACAACGCATTTTATAAAGAATAAACATCAGCATTTGTCCATTTTGTACAGGTTAGACAGGCTCAACTGCGGTATTGCAGACGGCTTGGATCGATTCACTATTTTCCAGACGTTGCTCTCTTCAGTGAGCAACCGTACTGTGAACTTTTTTTTTTCTCGAATGATGTAACAACCTCCAACGTAATGAGGGTTCAAAAAAACCAACCTATTAATCAATCATTAAATGCAACATTTTCCATCCATCTCGATCCGACAAAAAACCGGAAATTACCAAACCCACGCGCGTCCCTTCCCATTCCACCCACTTTTGATAAAAACTTTCAATTTCCAAGAATGAAAGGATGTTTCAAATCGGGTCATCCCTTTGGAAATTCGGGTATCCATCGCTGTAGTTAGTGATTCCGATGACCCAAATTATATCACCTCTCGCTTTCGTTAACACTGATCTTGTTTACCACAGTTCCAAAAGGTATGGATAATAAGGATACCTGCGTTGGCGGCTTAAGAACAGAGATTGTGTTTTAGTTCATAGGGCAGTCTTAATGAGTTATGAAGTAAAAAAAACGTTAGATGTATCTTGAAGAAAGAAGTAACATACACTGACATGCGGAATCAACCTATATATACAACCCGGAAACTGTACGGATTAAATGATATCAGAGAGACTGTCGTAAACGTCGAAGCCGTTTTTTACGATGGTTTGGATATTTTATACGTTTGTCATATGTGTAGTGAATGTAAACTTTGCCAAAGGTTGTATGCCATCAAGTGGCGGAGGCGGAAGTGGTGGTGGAGTTCCCGTGCCGACGACAGCCCCGACAACAGCGCCAACAATGCCTCCAACAACAGTTCCAACGATGGCTCCAACAACAACGACAACGGCACCCCAATGCCAAATGATGGAAAATTTAGTTTTGTTTTATGAGCAAGAAGATATTGAACTTTCTCCGCAGAACGGTGGCGCCATTGACCCTGTTTGTAAGTTGACATGAATTATACCTTTACTATTTATTTAATTTTAATACTTCAGCAACGTGTACAATGTGTACGGGTCCTGGCCGAGCGGGATATTTCACACCTGCCAGCACTGCTGTTCCACATATTACTCAACCCTTTGAAGCAGCAGGCTCCATGTCTGCCAGGACTTGTGAAAACTTCTGTGTCTGTGCCGTAAGTGGGGAATGTTTCCGACCAAACGACGACGGTGTCAGCGTCACGTTTTGGCCGTACTGTGCCGGTGGTACTTGCGGAATGTACGTTCAAATTAATAGCGGTGGTGGTGATAATTTTGGCCTTGCCTCTACGACGACATCGACAGTTTACACCGCTGCGGCTCAAACTGATCCAGACACGTTTGATATAAAGCCCGTCACCGATTCTTCATATTTTAATGCAAAAAGTATTGGATGTACTAATTGTTCGCCTACGTCATGTACCGGCTAGTTTTTTTATTCAAACAATTAGCTTAATAATAGTGTTAACAAGGCTTTAATTAATAAAACTGTGTTTTTGCAAAACAGACCGAAATCAGGTTTGCAAACGCCAAAAATCTGTGGAGAAAGTGCAGATCTTCATCAAATCAAACAACAAAGAATTCCCAATCCGTTCAATCAGACATTCGAAATGCGTCTATAGCCGTCTTTCGGGATGATAAAGGATCGCCCAATGCGAAATTTCTCTATCCCATATAAAAGAAGGGAAAGCGGTATAAATGAGATCTTACTTTTGTTGTGCGCAAGTTTTCAATTCAGTTCGGGATTTTGATTTGGTTGCGTCGCGGCATAATGACACGGTTTTTGTTTTTCCATTTTCTTCCCATCATTTTGTTGTTCGCTCCGTTAGCTGATACTTGTATGAGTACCGGTGGTGGTGGCGGTGGCGGTGAACCCCCAGTAACACCACCGGCAACATGTCCAGCCTCGACGACTATGGCATCGATTTTTGTTGCGAGCAATGTTGAATTGCAGGCTGAAGTTTATGGTGCTGTTGATCCAGCAAGTGAGTTTTTGGTTTTCTTTTAATTTTAAGTTTTTATTTTGTGGTGGAGTTTTAACTTTTTTTAATTATAGGCACGTGCACAACCTGTGCCAACGGCGAAGTCAGATACTACGACTCTGCATCGACAGACGTGCCCCATTCCACGACCCCGTTGGAAGCCGCTGGCTCTTTGAATGCTGTCAACTGCCCGAACATGTGCATCTGCGACACTGCTGGAGTTTGCTACAATCCGACTAGCAATGATGTTGTTGCTACTCTTTGGCCGTACTGTAGTGGTGGAACTTGCGGCACTTACGTGTTGATCACAGCCAATACTGACGCCGCTGGTTTCGTCTCGACTACTGGTTCACCGACATTCTCTTCCGGCGCTCAAGTCGGACCAGATTTCGACTTTAACCCAGTTACAGACCCCTCTTACATCAATGCCGCTACCATCAGTTGCGAGGGCTGTGTGGCATCGACTTGCCAGACTACTGCTTAAACTTTAATTATGCAAATAATAATAGTAATACTAATTACTTGTTGTTAAATAATAAGATTAATTATAAAAATAAAGTGGAATTAGATGTTTTGCAGCGTTTGAATGTTGAAATTTTAGTTAGTTTTGCTGTCAAAACTTAAATTTAGCATTCATTGAATGCAACTTCTAACTTTTTAAAGTCACCCAATTGCATCTAGACAAAACTCGCACCCTATAAATCTGACATCATTCCGCAATTAGAACTCTTTGTCTTTCGCGCTTGAACTAAAGAATGACGTTGATCATACAATCGGTCACCCCGTCGCTTTTTTCGGGTATCTGGGGTATTTGAATCAATCATTGGATCAACGATGCGGTATGCCCTTTACGTTTTTTTCCGATCGTACTCGAATCGTCTATCCGTTTTACTACTTTTGAAGTCTGTTGATTCTGTTTTTTCGGAGCAACAATGGACGGTCTGAAGTCAAGAAAGGGCGCCTGCTCCATATAAATGACAACTACGTCGAGACTTCTTTTTCCCGGTCATTCATACGACTGATTTTACTCATGCTATTGTGGAGCTTAGCGTGGTTGACGCTGACTTGTAGCGTGCACTACGGTAATGCATGTTTGAGAATGCTGTCACCGGGCGCGGGTGGTGTTGTTACGACACCGGCGCCCACAGCTGCACCAACAGCTGCGCCGACAGTGGCACCAACGACGACAACGGTAGCGACACCAACGACGACGTCGACAACTACTACCACTACGACGACAACGACTACAACAACTACTACTACGACCACGGTTGCGCCAAAGACTTGCCCTGCATCCGGTACCATGGCTTCAGTTTTTGTAGCTTCGGATACTACATTTACAGATTTTGGATATGGACAAATTGCACCGTCAAGTAAGACCAAAACAGCTTGAAAAAGTTTAAATCTTCGTTTCAGGTTCATGCTCAACATGTGATGGTGGTACTGTATACTATTATGATTCAGCTGACGACGCTACGCCTGCTCAAGGTTCACAATCATTGGGCACGCTAACAGGATCTGCGTGCCCTAACATGTGCATATGTGATACATCCGGAGCCTGTTGGAAGCTCACAGACCCGAGTGTGACGGTTACCTTCTGGCAATATTGCACTGGTGGCACTTGTGGTGTGTACACTTTTTTGATAACTCAAGATGATGTGAGTGGCATTACAACGGGCACAGAAACAATTACTGGAGACGATCAAGTAACTCCCGATTTTGACTATTATCCTGTGACAAACAGTGACGTATACGCCGATGCGGCTTCGATAGGATGCAACAGCTGTCCGACATATACATGTAAGACAACTTCAGCATAATACTAACAAACGTAATAATAATTTTTTAATAATGTTTAAAACTTTATTAACTTTGTACGAAATGTATGTCATCGTAAAATGTGTGTTTATGATTATTCACAAAATGTATTTTTATGTACATTTTGTGAATGAAAAAAGTTTTACGCCTTCTTCCGGTACATAAAAGATGAATGACTCTACTTTTGTTTTTGACATGGGCAGACTAAAACAATAAACTTTTTTTGTCTGGTTTAAAAACATTGTAAAACTCACTAAATGACCATCAAAAATGTAGTGATACAAACAATGAAAAACTATTCTCGAATAAATTGTGTTAATTTGAATTGAAAAGTGACGAGCACCCGAAAATGAGCTCATCCTATACTTTCATCGTGTTGCAGATAAAATTGAATAAAGGAATATGCATAGTTATTGTATCGCTCATTCATTCATTCATCATATCTCACCCGCGCATTGTGATGTCATCTAGAAAGTTTGCGGTTTTGATTTTAATTTGTGTTTTGCACTGTGGATTGGCATGCTTACGAATGCGGGCACCTAGCGGAGTTGTGCCAGTGACACCAAAACCGGGACCAACTGCACCTACGACGTCTTCAACAACAACTACGACCACCACGACTACTACAACGACAACAACGACTACGACGGTACCGCCAAAGACCTGCGCAGTTTCCACTGATGGTGCATCTGTTTTCTTGAAATCAGATGTTTCTATGATTGATTTTGGTTATGGACAAATTGCACCATCTGGTTTGTTTGTTATTACTTTTATAACAATAATTAATTTTACAATAATCATCATTTCAGAGACTTGCTCAACATGTGAAGACGGCGACGTGTCTTACTTCCCATCAGCAAACAGCGACATACCTGCGCCTGGTTCACAAGCTATGGGCAGCTTAACGGGTGCCGGTTGTCCCAGAATGTGTATCTGTGATACGTCTGGAGTGTGTTGGAAACTCACCAGTCCGGATGTGACGGTCACATTCTGGCAATATTGCACAGGTGGCACTTGCGGCGTGTACACTTACCTCATCATCGACAACGATGAAGATGGCATCGTCACAGAAGATGGAACCAGGACTATCGCTGCGAATGATCAACTTGATGAAAACTATGACAACCTCCCTGTAACTGATAGCAGTGTGTACGTCGATGCGGCTTCGATAGGATGTGACGGTTGTGCGCCAAGTTCCTGTAAAACGACTTCGGAAATGTAGAAAACAAATTTAAATTTAATAAGAAACTAATAATAATAATGGTTAAACATCATTAAATTTTGCGACAACTTATAGTATAGAATTTATTTTTGTATCGTTTAGTAGCAATTTAGCTGTTTAAAGGAACAAGTTTGAAAATGCTGAGAATATCTGCATCCTTAAAAAAAATCAGATGACATAACTGTGTCATTAAAAAACTAAATTCATACGCTCCATTTTCCAGAAAATACATGTGTTGAGTTTGTAGTTTATAAAAAGTGTTTGACAAATGAGTAAGAACGGGTGCGCACCTGTAACTGTTTGCACATGTTTGTCATTTTGGCTAAATAAAATTAATGACCGCCAGTTACAAAGTTCCATTTTCCCATGCCTCTGTGATAAGTGTTCTAACTAGGTGATTATATAAACGGTTCAACGGGCATGGTATTTGAGTTATCTTATCCTGAAGACTATCTGTATCTGATTCCGATGTTTTCAATCTACAAAGTCTTGCTTCTGTTCTGTATCATAACTGCTTGTTCAGCGTGTATGCGAGTGTCAGCGCCTGATGGCGTCATTCCAATAACAGAGACTCCGCCGATTCCAATGACGGAGGAACCTGAGATTCCTGTGACAACAGTTTCACAGATTCCAGTGACAACAGTTTCACAGACTCCGGTGACAGAGGCACCAGGAACCTGCCGCGAACTAGGTAATATGGCGTCCGTATTCTTAGACAACGATGTGACTTTTGAAGACTTGTTTTTTGGAAGCGTTCCATCATTGGGTAAGTTTTAAAAACTTAACCCATTATCATTGTTTTATGTTTAAGAAACTTGCACAACCTGCGATGGCGGTCGAGTTAACTACTACAACTCGACCAGCAGCGCTGTTCCTAATGCAACTCCCAAGGAATCCATGGGTGGTTTGACATCTGCAAATTGTCCAAACATGTGTATGTGTGAAGCGGACGGAACGTGCTGGATGCTTTCAAGCAATGCGGTAACGGGAATTAACTTTTGGCAATACTGCTCAGATGGGAGTTGCGGCGTTTATCCCTACATTAATGCGAATAACGATGTCGATGGCATCATAACTTTAGACGGCTCCAGAATAATTACCGGAAATGATCAGGTTGAAGTTTCTGATGACGATGTTACAATTGTACCTGTAACAAATAGTAATGCATACATCAATGTCGCATCAATAGGGTGTAATGAATGTGTGCCTGGTACTTGTAAGACAACTTCTGCTTAAAAACTGTGTTTTACGGTTTATAATAATATTGGCATATTGAGCGGTTAAGGGACTGGTCGTAATAAAATAGAAGGAATAATGTGGACTACACTAATTTGAAAACAAAAAGCTGATTATAAATTTACAACTTAGCAAAGTAGCTTTCATGAACAACAAGATTTGGGGTAGCTCGGATTGCGTTGATTGAAGGAGTGCAAGACAGGCGCATGGCGTAGTCGAATTCGGTGCGCAGGAGGTTGAGGACGTGCTTGACGCCTTCGCTGCCCTGAAAATGACAAAATTAACACTTTACATCATATTAAATGTAAAAACGAACCCCGACAGTAAGTCCATAAAGCGCTGGACGGCCGATGAAAACCATATCAGCGCCGAGGGCAATGGCCTTGTAGATATCGGTGCCGGCACGGATGCCGCCGTCAAGGAAGACTGGAACGGCACCGTTAACGGCCTTGACGACCTCAGGGAGGGCTTCGATGGTTGAAGGAGCGTGATCGACTTGACGGCCACCGTGGTTCGAGACGATGATGCCCTTGGCGCCGTATTCGATGGACTTTTTGGCATCGCAGCCGCGGAGGACGCCTTTCACGATGACCTGGAGCAACCATTTATTAATAATATGTTAAAATAATAGTGTTAACTAACCGGAATCTGGCTGAACTCGACCAACCAACGCAAATCATCCCAAGTCAGCGACAGATCAAACATGCTTTTCACGTAATCGCCGAAGCCAGACTTGCCAGTATCGCCTTGGAAGGTACGGCCGAGCGTCTCCGAATCAAAGTTGGCCATGCGCAAGTGTGATGGCAATTCAAAGCCATTGCGCTCATCAGCACGTCGACGACCCATCGTCGGGGCATCAACAGTCAAGACGAGGGCGCGGAAACCGGCAGCGATGGCACGCTTGACCAGATGTTCCGTGATTCGACGGTCCTTGTAGACGTAAAGCTGGTACCAGAGGGTTGTGCCGGGTGGGGATGATGCGGCAATGTCTTCAATTCTGGTGGTACCAAGGGTGCTGCAAATCATCGGAGTGCCAGTTTCACCAGCAGCTCGGGCCGTGGCAACTTCGCCCTCGGGATGGGCCATGCAATGGAAAGCGGAAGGAGCGATGCCGATGGGGTAGTCGAAATTGTAGACATTCTTGACGTCGAATCTGACGGTTGCCTTTGTGTTCAGGGTGGTGACATCGACGAGGATCTTGGGGCGGATCAGGTAGCTGAAATGGACTTCATATTCAAGCTTTACAGTACTTAAAATCAACAAACCTAGCAAAAGCCTTCCGATTCCTGTGCAAAGTGTTTTCATCATCAGCGCCACTGGCATAATAACCCCTCACAGCCTTCGGAAGCAGGTCCAAGGCTTTCGTTTCGACGTCGCCAACGGACACAAAGTGCTTCAGATTCTAAAAAACCACTCATTAATCTCAAAATCCCCAAATCCGAAACCTACTTCCGCGACGTTAGTCATTTTTCAGGTTAAAGAATAGTATCGCAATCAAGCAAACCGCACACAACCCCTAATTAAAGGTAAAAACAAAGTAAAGGTCACCGCCGCAATGAATGCGATAGCCCAACCCAACTCTTGTAAGTATGTCTATGTATTGGACTGATAAGACCCGGTTTTTACTTGCCCGACAATTAAGACGAAGGCTCAACCGTCTCATGACGACCGCACGTAACGATACCCCCGATAACATTGTGAAGTTTAATGTCTGTTCGTTCTATGGTTACATAAAAGCGATGCGCGGTAGATACACAAACACACTATCTCGGTAATACGGTTATCAGCGCGGTATCGAAACGTGTGTTTTCCAAAAACACGGGGAGAATTGGTTGAGCTGATTGATTTTTTGAACTGAGAAGGGTATGATGGGACTAGACTGATAAATTTCGTAGGAAAGTGAAAGTTGAGAATTACCTGGGTCGTGTTAATCGAGGAATTGAGTGTGCAAGCATCTTCTGGAAGTTTGGATAAAAGAACGAGGGATCTTTTCATGGTGAAGTTGGGTGGGGATCATCATTGGTTACGTTGAATGGTGGTCAATGGCACCAATCAAAGTTATTTTTGCATAATTTTAACTGTTTTATGGGTCCTGAATGTCATGATTTCTGCTCTGACTCACGTAAATCTTCATTTTTTGCAATTTGAAGAGCATCACAAAAACCTAACTCTCAAACACATCCAAGAAACAGCTTCCATAAAAAACTCGTCTCCCGACCTCGGCTCGCCGATCGAACATCCGTCTATCCAAAAACCGGCTGTGCTACCCATAATCACCAGCCATCCCTCCTCCGGCAGACACCCATCCGGATAAAACTGAATGCGTTCGATCGCAATTGTGACTTCTCCGCCTCTGCCCTGCCTGCCCTTTTACTGAAAATCTGAAGGAGAGATATATCGCCTCGCCATCCACGGCCGTTAATCCTCTGCCTGAAAACCGGCGTTTGTAAATACGCCTCAGGCTGTTCCGGGACGACGAACGAACGACTTTGTGGCTTTTGGGCTTGGTGGGAGGATGATGCGCTGACTTTGCTGATCTGCGAGTCAGCTTTCACGGGCATTGTCAGAAACCTGTTTGGGCATTGCATTGTTATCAGCGCCCGAGGAAGGCGATGGGGTATTGGTCAATGGATTGGAACGCTTCTTCGTCGGGTGACGATTCTGATGTTCGGCAGATCTGATAAATCTGACTGGCTGGGGGTGGATGAGTCAGGTTTGGGCTTTTGGGTGTCTGTAAAGTCATGAAGTTGAGTCATTTGGGTACTTTTTGTGATAATGATCAGCTATATAAGGCTAATTTGGCCATTTGAAGCCATCATAATGAGTCCAGATGACCACCGGATCTTTCAAAAAGGTCTTTATTGTTCAAACTAAGTTCAATTTTGTACAGTTTTGTTCGAATATCGTGTAGTATCGATCCCCTCCTCGTGCTCTTGAACGATTCAATGTCACATCCCATCCCGAGAAACACATCAAAACTCCCGAATCAACCCGAACATGAACACCCGTTATCATCCCCCTTCCCGACATCCGTCACATTCATCGCCGTCGGCAAGGACGCACTCGTCGCGCAGCAGATCCGCCATGAGACATACGATCAACTTTTGGCGAATACGACGAGGTTGTTCGCCTGCAGGCAGCGTGGTCGTTTCTGTCGTCTTTAAATCTATGTCAATCCACGCATCCATTCCCTGACCCATCCGACTGGCGGAATGCTTCTACGTATGTACCCCTGTATCCGTGGAATCTTTCTCTTTTTTGAATCGAATCCTTTAGAACCTTATTTCAATCTATGGAAGTCTAAAAATAATGCCATCCGTAATGACAATTCCATTAGGGTTTCCGTTTTTGAAAGCCTTTTCTTCCACTTTTGTGGATGCGAATTGTTTGAACGCGTTTCACCTTTTCTTTATTGAATTTTGCATTCAAATCAATGTTCATTTTCGTAGTTCATTATTATCGCGTATCGTTATATTCAAATTTGAAGTAAAACTTATATGGTTTTCAGAAGCGACGACAATGACACGCGCTTAGACAAACTTGGCCAAATTAGATCACACACAGTGTTTGTCAATGTACCGGCGGTCCGCTCTGTACCGACCATGTACCAGGTACCGGACCGGTCCGCGGTACGGTCCGGTCCGCGAAAAACTTAAGTGGTACGGCGGACCGGACCGTACCGGTGAAAAAAATTTTTTTTTACTATAAACTCAATAAAAGAGACAAAAACAATCTTTACGGAAAGAAAGATATCAAACTTTGGTCGTTTTGTATGCCACTTTTGACGTTTTCAACGTAAAAAAAGTGAACACACTTTGAAACCTTGCTAAAGTTTCACGACATGGATTCCATAAGTTCGGTCCCCACCGCGCTGAATTTCTTTTTCCACAAAATCGAAACCATTAAAATACGGCTAATAAAACTTTCGAACGTTTAACATGCTGAAAAAACGCATTTAAACATGTTTTTTTTTCATTTTGGTACCGGTCCGCACAACAGTACCGCACCGGTACCGGTACTGTACCGGTCCGCGGACCGCAGTACCGGACCGGTACCGGTACGTGGTCCGGTCCGGTACTCCAGAATTGGTCATTGACTAACACTGATCACACAAGCGCCGTGAACTTGTCAAAACCCAACAATAATTAACAAAAAATGTCTCCAAACGTATTTCTTGCGATAGGCCTGGTCTGGATGCTAGTATCAATCACCAGAGCCAGAGCCGAAGATAATGATTTATACATTTTGTTGGATGACATTAGTGTATTTAGTTGCCGTGGAGGTTTGTGACGTTTTTGACTTTATAATTCACATTAGCAACTTCCTTAATTGCAGTCAAGAACGAAGTCCGTCTCGGCGAGAATGACGTCAACATCGTCAACGAAAAAGGCAACCGTGTCTACTACATCAAAGCCCCTGGGAACTACTCCCTCCATTTCAAGAGGATTCAAGTCCTCAAGGATTTTGGACATCTGACAGGTGAACTCGGTGTCACCCTTCAGGTGCCTCTTTTGGAAGGCCCCGCGGGCATCCGCTTTGATGTGCCTTATACGATGGTGCCAGAAACTGGTTTGTTGAGCCAGCAGTGCGATGAGCACAGTGGTATTGTTGAACGGGATAAAAGACAATACTGGTGAGATTCTGGGAGGTTTTTTTGGAAAGAAGGTTTCTAAAGTCTTGTTTTTAGCCGTTATTGCGAACTGTGCCAAATCTCCGGAAAGGTCGAAAACGGCCTGAACCGTGGAGGTCATAAGTTCTTGCCGGAACTAGCTGAAGGCCAAGAGAAGGCGTTCTCGCCTCATTGCGGTCGTATTGCTAACAATGAGTACGAATTCAAAAGATCTATTAGTTTGCCCGGCAAAAAAGAGCTCGAAAACATGATCAAGGGCAAGGTTCAGGGTGTTGATGCTGAGATTAAGAAGAGGTTGAACAAGGGGGTATGTTTGACTTTAATTTATGGCTTTTTGTTGAAACTTTAGTTTCGATCGAAGGAAATCACTTTTTTGCGGATTCACATTGTCTGTTTTTAGCGCGGTCGCTTCCAAGTCTTCCTCAACCTGATTTCCGCTGACGCCAAGCCGATATCTCAGCGTGCGTGGTTTGATGGCTCTGATCAGGTACTGATTTTTTGACATTCCCATCCTGATCAATCTTAATTTAAACTTTCTTAGTGCCGCTGCTGTGGTCGTGAAAAGTCGCCCGAATGCAAGAACCCCCTTTCCTTCCTTTATTGCAACATGGAAGACTGTAAATCAGCCTGGGCCCAGCAATGTCTCCACAATTCTGCCCGCATTGTAGCTTGCTACACTGTCGAATTTAATTACCGCATGACTGATAAGTTCTCCGATGTCCAGCAATTCCTCCGGGAAAACAAGTACCCCAACCAGGAGGTCGCCACGGCGCCACCGCCCACTCAACCGCCCCCACCACCACCTGCTCCCACCGGCGCCGAAGCCCTCCAAGACCTTTCCACCCGTTGCGTCGCTCAGATTCCGACCAAATCTGCCCATCTCCGCCGATATTGCACCATCTTCTGGAACGAGAAGCTGTGCTGTGCCAACTGTCCCGGAATCTGTTAAAAACACCCTTACTTTTGATGTATTTGTACAAACGGGGCGGCGAGAGCAGACCAACTTCCGTCTTTATAGCTTCTTTTATTTATTTTGACTCCACTCAAAAACTAATCATAACTTAACGCAAAGGTTTTGAGAGCATCGAAAACGCGTCTCGCTTTATTTTCACAGAGTCACGAAGACCTAAGTGCTCTTTGCATGCGTAGTTTTTTGTCTTTGAATTAACTTTTTCAATGTGATGCAGCCCACGCTACTTTCTTATCAGTTTTATTCCTAAGTTTATCATACAGTACACGAATATACGGTTATTCGAGGCAATAAAGAGGCCAAAATAGGTCAAGTATGCGTATTCGACATAAAACGTGGAATATTAAGTTACAAAAATAGGAATAGGAAGCATAAAAATGTGAGGACAAACATCAATGAATAATGTAACAAGGAAACTTTTTGCTGGAACAACAATAGATACAAACAAACAGGGGACGCCACGGAAAAGTGTTTCTCAATAGAGAACAGCCGACTTTTCTTTTCCTGGACGCCTCGCGCAAGACTGAGATGATTCAACCCGGTTTTAGTTGAGAAAGATCGACAAATCGATGGTTTAGTGCGGGCTCATCATCTGAAACGGCGAAATTCAACACTTTTAAAGCAATGCTGAAACATACCGAAACGAATTCCTCATAGTTGATCTCACCGTCACCGTCAATATCAACTTCCGCAATCATTTCATCGACTTCCGCCTCGCTAAATTGCATGCCCATGTGCACCATGAAGTAACGGAACTCTTGGGCTGTGATGCTTCCGTTTCCGTCCTTATCGAACACACGGAAGGCTTCACGAATCATTTCGGAGTCAGTTTCTTTCATCATTCTTTTCATCATGACGCAGAATTCTGGAAACTCGATTTGACCGTTGCCGTCTATGTCGACTTCGTTGATCATGTCGAGGATTTCTTGTTCGGTCGGATTCTGGCCCAGGGACCGCATCGCGACGCCCAATTCTTTGGTGGAGATGGTGCCGTTGCCGTCCTTGTCGAAGAGCATGAAAGCTTCACGGAATTCGTCGATTTCTTCGGGGGTCAGCTGAAATGGGGCTTGTTTGATAGAATGTTTGGTTAAAAATGTAAATAGCTTACAGATTTGATGGTCTCCTCGCTGAATTCCATCAAGGAGGCCTGTGTAGGCTGTCCGTTGGCGCCGAGTGCCATAGCTGTCGCGTAGAGCTGAAATTCAACGATAAAACACGGTCAAATTTGTCAAAACAGTAAAGTCGAAGGAACCGGAAAGCGCCCCTAAACCTGCCAATCAACTGGCAATGCCATCCGTGCCGTGCCAGCTTACCTTTTCGCGGCGAGACTGTCGATGATACCGCATCCGAACCATGGCTGCCAATCCAGAAACAGTAAAAACTGCCTCGATTGGGGCCATGATTCGGAGTTAAGTAACGGTCGCGCAGTGCCGCGGAAAGCTGTCAACGGGCTGACAGTCGGCGTTGATTGACAGGTCGCGCGCATTGGGTCCTCAGGCGTTTTTTGGCTTGGCCCCGGCGTTGATATAAACGTGGAATTGCGCGAGCTCGTCACTTGGATGAAGGCTTTGACTCACTCGCCGGGTCAATATTCAGCTTAATCCGAGACTGTCTCCGGGCTACGTCGCGAGGGGGCGCGGTCGGCTAAACGTCGATCTCTTCCAGATTCGATTTCAGTCAAGTCAAGTCAAAAGGCAGCGTTTTATGCGAGCTCTATTGAAAAGGAACTTTTTTGCACGCTGTTGGGATACGGTTTCCGTAAATAAAATTCCTCAATGGCTTTTATAGAGTCATGAAACGTGTCTAAAAAGGGGTGTGGCACAAATTACTTCCGCGGCTCGAGGCGTTTTATGCCGACTTTTTATAAAAATGCCATCATCCCAGGCAAAAGGCGTAAATTTCTTATGACTTCGTCAGTCTTTGAAAAAAAGGAATGAATTCACAACAAAATAAAAAGAAAGTTGAGTAACGACTGGACCTGGTGCGCTCAAATGACGAAGACGCAGTTGACAACGATCAGTGCCGCTGGCAAAGGCCGGGGGATTGCCCAAACAGCCGTGTAGACCCGTGAAGAATGTGCCCGCCCGCCGGGAAGCGAGGGTGGCGGCATCCAAAACGTCACAGATCACTGAATTGATGGCCAGAGATGTGGAATTGGGGCGTATTGCTTTGAATTGAAATGGTGCTGGGGACCTTTTGATGTATGGAACTTAAGATTAATTGGTTCCTCATGGCCAATAAAAATGTAAAACGTGTGGGAAATCAAAACATTGGCGGCGCCGGCAGCAGCTGTTTCCAGGTTTGTATCCGGTTCGGTGACAAGAAAGAAATGCAAAATTTCGGCATTCCAAATGAAAGGCGACACTTTGAAATTTTGCTTTCAGGGTGACGTAGTTGTGTAATCTCTGCTCTAGGGTTTTAAAAGAGGAATTTGGCAGGGAAAAGACGCAATGATTGAAGTTAATGAGGGCGATCTTTGAGATCACTAAAGTAGCAGACATTTGATGGATAGACTTAATGGCCGTAGTAGTAAACAGACAAACAGATGAGTCTATGGCACTTTGATGGCTTACATGGATACCAAATATGGAATAAATGCCGAAAACAGGCTAATGAAGTCATTAGCGGCATCGGCAGAGACGCGACAAAGAAGGGCACACACTTACCGATCGTTTCTTCTTCTCACCATCCTTCTTATGTTTTTTGATACCGAGGAAAGACTTGATTTTCATGAAGACAACGTGTACAACTAACTACTGAGCACAGGTGCTTGAGGCGCCTTGTTTCACGAGGACCGCTTGTTCGCGCACTTAACAGGCATGCCAGCCACTCGAGCCCCTCTGCGCCGTCAGACTCACCTTGCGCACTTGGCGGATGGGCGTCAGATCAACGAGGCCCGGCTTGCTCATGTCCCGAGGGCCCGCGAATCGACGGAGAACACTTGCCGTCGCTCCGCTAACTTTGGCATCGACTTCGTGCCGGATCGCGTCCCACGCAGATAGTGGCGCAGGATGCCACACGCGTTGTTCGAGGTACCAGATACCGTCATCCATGGCTGTCGATTAGTTGGAATTGCCAAAATAAAGTAGAAGTCGATCAAAAACGGCTGAAAAGGTGTGAATCAAGTCGGTAAAGCGTGCAGATGGGGGTGGATATGGATAGGGATCCCAATGGAAAAGGGCCTTCATTGTGTGGGGGTGGCGGGGATGGATGGGTCCTTGAAAGCTAGAAGTCGCGGAAGACGCGTTCAAGAGGCTTTTCGCGCGCGAGATCTGGGTCCACTGTGAGGGTGGATCTCGACTCGATATTAAGCTTCAAATGGGAGCTGAAGTGAAATTGAAATTTGAGTAAAACTCGATTTCCGACAGCAGTGATCTATAAACTTCTATAAACTGCCAAATTTTTATGCAAGAAGATTCTTTAAAACAGCTTTCTATAAATCGGCAAAGCCATCTAACTGTTCATTGTTCACGCCCTCGAGAAACTAATAAAACAATCATCAACGCGGTACGAGCAAATACATGGGCCTTCAAAAATAACTTTAAACTTAACAAAGTTCATATAAACAAGCAATTGACTGTGTTTCGCCCACGATAAAATTGAAGTTTCTTCAATTCAGGTCGCTTTTAAAATTTTTCAAGTTGCTAAGTTCCGCGCATTCTTTGCAAGTCGTTCTCAGCTTTACTGATCCATGAAGTACCGAGGACCGTCTGTTCGCAATCCACCAACTTAGCCAGAGGAGGTGAGTATGGGCCTTCTTGTTCGAGGACACTACGTAGGAACACACACGGTTAAACTGGCGAAGGTTAAGACCCGACCCCCACGGTGTTAGTGGTTTGACGGCAGCGTCTGTACTTGATACGGAAAGGTATAGTGGTAAAGCTTGTAGTCCCAAATGGTGGGATTGGGCGGAGGCTGGCTGAGGTGAAGAGGTGGTACCATTAGCAAGACCATTGTAATCACCACTTCTGTAGCCCCTCTTTTCTTACATTAGACCATCACAACAAGCAAAGTCCGTCCGGGATGGAGGAAGGAGTTTTACAGTGTCAAATGGGTGGAAAGCTGTGACGATGATGGTCGAGTCGAAGCTTTTCATTCATACATTTGAAGGACTGAAGTTGATGAGTTTGTTTACTTATTTTGTACCCGATCCACTTGTTATTAATTGTTGATGGGAGGGTAATGACTCATTTATAATGCATTGTAGTGGGATATCTGTCATATTGAAAACAAAAACACATAAGATACAGTTTTATTTCACACTTATGGCCACTACATTCATAATTAATCACTCCAATTGGACATTTTCTCAAAATGTGGCATCAGCTGATACCGAGGTGATAATGACATGGATGAATCTGATCCCGGTTTGTCGCGTTGGCGCTTGTTTTTGAACCAATTTGATATCTGGAACCACAAATTTAGGAAAATTTAAACAAAATTAAGCCTACCTGAGTAATTTTCAACCCAGTCCGCGCACTTATTTCACGCTTTTGGTCAGCATTGGGATACTTATTTTGAAGATAGAACTTTTTCAAAGTCCCACGCGCTTTTTCGGTAAAACTGTAGATCTTGTTCTCCCCATCCCAAATGCTGGATGGTGGTTTGAACTTTTTTCGAAGCCGGTATTTCTCAACTGGGCCTAGGGGTTTCTTCTTTTTCCGCTCATCCTCGGCATATTTGGCTTCGTACCAGAGGGCTTGAAGCTCGTCAAAGTAGCATTCATCAAATTTGCATGACTCTAACGTTTTGCAGACTTCTTCGTATTTGCCGCTACTGTACAGCATGTAGAGATAGGCACGGATAACGCTGGGAGATTTCCAGTAACTTATAAGGAGGTCTTGTTCTTCTTTGAAAAGGCGTCGAAGTTTGTGGCCGTCACGGGCTTGGTAGAGGGTTTCGCAGATGCATTCGATCTGAAATTGACTTGGGGTACTGTAATGCCGTCAAAAAGGGCGTGGGATGTAACACTTACCTGTTCCAGCGTCAACAACCGCGATAAGCTGCCGCCAAGACCAGTCTCCATGCTGAGCACCGACACCATGACCTGCTCTGAGGGCATGAATGGCACCCATGCGATAATCGGAAGCGCCTTTTTTGCCCCCTATCGAAAAGGGGCTTGACACATGGCCAAATGGGCGTAGAATTTCGTGATGCCTTCTCGCGCGAAAAATGATCCCTCGTCCAGGACGAGCATAATTAGCCTGGTCTTTGTGCGCATCCCCTCGTTAGCTGAAATCGCTGTTGCGTGTCGACGCAATTGTTCACTGTGCTATGCCGACAAAATGAGGATTTGTGGTGGTACATCCTTCACTTGCAACAACTACACATTGCGCAAGTCAGTTGGGCCAACAGAGCTTGGAGCGCTCCTCTTGAAAGGTTGAAAGGTAGCAACAACCGGGATGGCGCCAGATATAACGGATTAGGCCATCCTTAAAGGGCACTTGAACGGCGACGGATGGCACAGGTGCAACGGATTTAGAGACAGCCATAGATAATACGGTAAACACTTTATTGAAATCAATTTGGCAATAGCAACAAAAATGAGATGAGATTATTATGGTTTGTCAAAATACACAAAAAAGGCACAGTAATAGGAATGTGGGAGGAGATGGTCGCCGACGGCACTGGGAAGTCGTTGATGATTGTTATGTCGGGTCAAATGTCAACTCAGATGCGCAATGCTCGCCGTGCTGCCACGAGACCAGCGCATCCACGACCTTTGTTAATCACGATGTTGTCAATTGCTAGCCATTTGAGCCGCTTCCACTGGGTCGCGACAAAGAACAGCTTTTTGGTCGTTTTTGGCAGGAGGACAGATTCGCCATCTCGCCAGAAGACTGTTTTGTTCAGAGCTGGGGCTTCGTAGGGGCAGTTCATGAGGGAGTCAATGCAGACTTGCAAGGTTATGGCATTTGAACGGCGATAGAGATCGAAACTGAGCAAAGTGTCGGCGTCAAGGGTGAAATCCGGTGATTCTAAGACGTATACGGTGCGGCCTTTGACCTTTGCCGATTGGACATCCATGCCGACGAAGGCGAATCCGTCGTGGGTGGTGTTTTTCTTTGGGCCGAGGGGTGTTCTGGAGATCTTCCATTTACCGTATCTAAAACTTATCATTGAACAGATTATTGGAAGTAAAATGCCAAACCTCGTCCCACTGGCACTAAAAGCCGGCTGACTGTAACCACAAAAGTCCCTATTAAAATCACACTGAACAGCTTCGCAATTTCCTGTGTCTTCTTTTGGCAAGCTCTTAATTGACAAATTTGATATCCTATGAGATGCAACCTTCTTATCACTCGGCGCTTGTGAGTATTTGTTTTGCACAAATTTGATTCCACTTAGCGATTGCGAGCTAGGATTGTACTTCTTGGCGCCAACTGGTGGTTCAACTGTACTAACAGACAATGTTTTTGTTGTCACTGGAGTGGCTGTTGTCAAAATACGCGGTGGTGGCTGCACATATTGTTGTCCTTGAGGTGCAAAAGGTTGAACCATTGGCGGGGCTGTCACATAGCCAGCATTTACGTTCTGATTTACTTCCGGATAGTAGCGGCTGTACTCATTGACCGTTTCATGGCCGATCGGGAAGCTCGCAGGTGAAATCTGTTGTCCATGTGCGACAATTTGCTGCGTCAGCTTGGTCTGGGCGGCATTGGCCGGCATGAAGACAGCATCCTCGCAGAGTTTTGCTTCATAATCCAGTGAATCCAGCATGAAGACACTTCCCTCCGTGAAATTTGACGCTACAATTTCGACTGAGAATTTGGACTCTGTCGGATGAATGACGTCAATCTCGACCCGGCTAACATCCTTATCATAGATAATGTCTTGGGTACAACTGCGTTCGACTTCGGTACGTGTGCAAACTTTCAGGGCGATGTTAGTATCACTGGACCAGTAATCGAAACTTAGCCGAGCATCACCGTTTTGGCATGAAATATCAGTTCGAAGAACAGCTGCAGCATCGGGATTAGTGCCCTCAGGAGCGTAGACAAAAAGAAAACTCCTTTCCGGGTAGTTTCCGACTGGGCGATGACTCAGAATCGCGAATGTTTCCTCGAAAATGCGATTTGAGGGGGATCGGAACTGACCGACTTGGAGGGTCAGCAGTTCATGGGGTGACGCATAGAAGCTGAAATCGCATTGAGATAAGCCGTCAAAAGTTATTGGAACGCATACCGACAGACGAATTCCAGCTCAAAGTCACACTTTTCGGCTCCAAATTGTGCGTGGGATGCGCTGATGCCATAGATGCCGCCGTCAACGCACTTCATGAAAGTTTCAACATCTTCGACGCCGGATCTCATGCATTCTGAAGCTAAATTTTCAGACATGGCGGAGTTGTTTTCGTTTTCAATGTCGGTTTCGCCGTCTTTTTTGGAGATGGATGGCACATCAGTTGTAATTTCGTTGAACGGGTTCACTGGAGGGTCTGGAGGAGGCTCGGTTGGCACGACAACGCTATTTGTGTCTTCGAAGGTGCCTTCTTCTTCAGCTGTGTTGTCTTGGAGGAAACTGTTGGATTTGATTACTGGCGGATTGGCCGTATAGCTCGGAAGAACGTTCGAACCAGCCGAATACACTCCCGGCAGCTCATTATTAGCCAAAGCCGGATACGACGGCACCGGCGCCGGTTGCTGATAGGCCCGATACGGTGCCGGCTGTTGATAATAACCGCTATTAGCACCATACTGTCCGGCGATCGGAGGCTGACATCCGCGCGTAACTGCTGCAAAGTGTCAAAACTTATTGTTGCCCACGCAAACAATGGCCATTAACCCTGTTAGCCCCTGTCGAAGGGGGTCATTGGCAACTTTTAAGCCCAACACGACACTTTTAAACAATAAGATGTCACGATAAGCGACTAGAATTTTTGTTAGATAAGCGACTAACTCACCGGTCAGATAGCAGCATAATAATATGCTTCGCAGCAGCATGTCGACGTCCAATATTCCGCTACAGTATTTTGAAGGCTAAAAATGAAAGTAAAGTTTTCAATGGGATCGGATCGACAAAACGCAGATGTAGCATGCATGTATCAAATAAGGTCAGTCAAGGGTAAGATTCTCAACCCTGAGGCAAAGACAACCAGAGGAAGCGTTTTGAAATGTAATCCAGGGCGGAGCGGGGGATGTGCGCGATGGTCTGGAACGGTATCACCTAAGGGCAAATAAGGAGATCTAGAAAAGGGACAGTCAGGTAGATGGCATGGGAAAAAGCGTGAAATTCCGGGGATAAAGTAAACATTTTTAGTATTTTTGATGGGAAAAATGCAACATTAGCACAATTTTGGGATTGATGTTTGCTCATGTTTAAAAAATATGGAATTTGGAAATGAAAAATAATGTGATTTTATGCATAGATATCTGGAATCCGAATGTTGAAAGTGAGAAAAGTAAATATGGCATACATTGTTGGCGATAGAAAGTTGCAAAACGGATTACTTCCTGCTGTGAAATCGGATAAAGCTTTCGAAAAGTGTCATGATGAACTTTTGGAGTTTCATTTTTTAAGGTTTTAAAAGTTCAAAAATCTAAATTCCAATCAAAAGAACATCAAAAGCATGAAATTTGACCACCTACAGAGGTGCAAAACCAATAAAACCATAATCCCCTAATTACCCCAAGTTGCCGAAAAGAAATTACAAGCGCAAACACTTTGATGTCTTCACACCATGTCCTCGGATTAAGCTCTCAACAAAAAACAAGTGCCAACTCGCGCCTCTGGATGTGAGTTGAGTTGCGCGGCGCAAGTGACGCCGTCGACATCTTAGGGGTGCCCTTTTGAGGCCGCCACTCATGTTCACGCATGCCGATCAGACACTTTGACGCCATCGACCCCCTTTTATCGCTGAATAACACCCCCTTAGAGGTCGGAATTCACAGAGATGATGATGCCTGGCTCAATGAGCCGTGAATTGCAAAAAAACTGTTAACCTTTTAACCACGATGCTCACATGAGACTACATGTTCTTTGCAGACTGTGTTCTGTTTTTGGGAGTTTCATCTAGCCTCCTTTGAGGACCGTTGACCTTCTATTCTCCTTTTTGACGAATCTTCTGACTAAGGGAATCAGCGGTCACTTCCTTGTAGTGACCAGTCATGCCAGAAGACAAGCTGGCGGGAGAAAAAAAATCGTTTTGAAATGAAATCAATCACATTTGACACCCTTTTCACGCATCCGAGAGCACGAAACGATCATCCTTGAAGGAGGCTGACTACGAACGATCCGTGCCAACAAAGGAGCAACGAGCGCCGCGTTTTATGACGGACAATGGCCGTTTAACCTTTGCGAATGTGGGTAAAGTTTAGTACAAAAACGTGAGAATTCAAAGCAAAAAAAAGTTAAGTTTATTGGCAGCAAAACATAAAGAAGTAAAAAGTCAAGACAATTGTTTTGTGCCCTTTGTCGATTTGCTGGAAACATTGGACTTGTTGGATTTCGTTGAGAAATCAGACTGATTAGTCGAATCCAACAACGTCGTACTGTCTGGATGCAAACTGGACAGCGGAGTCGTGGATGATACTGCGCCGGTCTGAGACATGTGTGATGTATCGAAGGCAGCGACCTTCACCGGGGTCACGATGAATTTAGTTAATAATATGCCATGGGCGGTTAGCTCGGCATCATCAAGGGCACGCAGCTTGACGGTGTGGCGATGGTCGGTTTGCGTGAGCGGCGAGCGTCTAGGGGTTTTAGGGGTGTCCTGAGGCGGGATCGAACGGAATACGTACACGGACATTATTTCTTCCCTGGAATTAGGGGTAATCGTCAGTTTAATATGACATATAGTTTTGTCAAATTAGCGTAAAACGGTATAGTAAGCCATTCAAGCGGCTAAAAACAAACTTGTTAGCATCCTGGGGAAGTGTATCAACATTGATATACGTATGCGTTCCTGTGGCCAGCTTCTTAACAAAATCTACAGCTGCAATGTATTGGGATGATGAGTAATAGGTTGGAATTGTTTGAAGTGATGCGTATTGTTGGCAGAGGCGACAGCCGGTCAGCTTGTGGACGAATTCTGGCGGGACATTGTTCGGCTAAAATTGAATTTGATCTTGTCGATACCAATCACCGTCAAAACTCACAAAATGAAGCTCAAAAGCCGGCGGATCATGATCCAACACATACACTCTCACAATAACCGGCATAAGTGTAGTTCCGGCGATGATCGGAGCCTCATCGTCGAATGACGGCTCCAAAAGTCGCGTTCTAAAGTGCCGAAATGCGCTGTTCTAAAATCATACAACTTCATTAACCGTCAAAACGGTAAAATCCTTACATTTTCCGTCGTCAAATCCCGATACCGAAAATACACATGATCCTCAATCGGCACTTCTACTTCATTCGTGAATGGCAACACTTGATACAAGTGTTTGACATGGATCAACGGTTGCTTCACAGTGTTGTAATTGACCATTGTCGGCGGATACGTGTAATTGGTAATAAAATGGACATGTTTCAATCTTTTCACCGTCGACGTCGGCGGAAGGATTGCCATCGGCGAGTCAACGACATCACGAATATCTTCTGCCGACAGAATCCGACGCGACGGTGTCCGTGCCTTCGACCTTGCTCGTCTCAACGGTGTCCGTGCCTTCTTCTGTGGTGTCTTCTGCTTTGTCACAGTATTAGTTTCCACCGTGCTTTGTTTTGTGGTTTCAACGACAGAACTTTGGTCTGTTTTGATCGGCGAAACTGCTGTGGTGGCTGTGGTTGTCACCGTTTCTTGCTGCTTTGTCGTATCAGGGGTGGCAACTGGAGCTATTGCCGCCGCTTTCTTTGCCTTCCGTTTGGAAATAATGCTAGGAATGACATTGTAGAGAACCATCCCGACAACCATGAGCAACAAGATGGCACAGATGCAGACGATGGCATAGAAATAGGCGGGTAATCTTTTGGAATTCTTTTCATCGGTCGCAGTAGTTTCGGCTTCGTTGTTATCGTATTCGTCATAGTCATCAGTTTCTTCAACTGTGGTGGTCGTTGCGGCCGTTGTTTTGATCAATAGAGGGGCCCGGATGACGGCATTGTCAACCTTAAATCGATTAAAGGTATTTTGTAAGCTTTGAAAAAGAAGACTTACAACTTCAAACTTCATATTATCACCGCCACATAACCCAGAAGCTATCACATTTGTCATTTTGATAGAAAAGACTTGCGGATCTTCAGTTCCAAATTCACAAAAATCCAGAAACAAAGTTTTATAAATACCCGTCGGGATTACAGTAAATCTGTTTCGATCGAGAAAAAACTCGAACTCGGGTTTGGCATATCTGTCTTCGTAGATTTGGTGATGAGTGCCTAAAACAGAACAACCGCATTGAATTAGAAAAGAGTCGAAACTGACCAGAACGGAACCCCACAGTCTCAGTCTTCTTTTCAATTTCAACTGTACACTTCGGCTCTCCGTAGAATTCCAATTTCATCCTAAACTTAAATGTTAAACATTATAATAAGACTAAGAACTACCTCCAATCATCACAATCCTCATGATATTTAATCCTAAACATCAGCGGGCAATCCTTTTTCAAATTTTCAACCCAGAAAAATAAGTTCTCAGCCTCATCAATCGTAATCGAAGCACTCTGTTTCGTCAGGTCGTGTTCAACTAATACACTCAAGTGATTTTTTGTAGCAATTTCCAGTTCCAAAGCTGTGCCGTTTCCCGAGCCTGTTGTGAGTATTACTGGTTCTGGAGTAATAGACTTGTTTAGACATCCGCCTTGTTCCACAATTTTTATTCTACCATGATGATACTGGAAAACATCCATAATTAAAAACAAGAAAATCAGGACTTTTCTGTTAAATTAACAATGTAAAAACAGTCAAAACTCACAGCAAAGTAAACTGGACACATTATTTGGGTTTGCGGTAGCCGCCCTTCAAACGTGACATGAATGTCTCCAGCACCGTAGTCTTTTGTCGGTTCAAGCATTGGTTTGCACTCTTTCAGCTGAAAATCGCTGTGCCTGGACATTGGAAAGTCACGATATTGGAGTTCATATTGATCAAAGTGTTGACAGGCATAGAAAGCATTCATTTCGCCTTTTTCATTCTTCATTTCAAGTTTTATATGTTGCCGTTCGGTATGGAGTCCAAGTTCAACCATTTTGTCATTCGAAATTTTGGCTTCACTAAACAGTATACATTAAATTTAAAAAAAAAGCGATAAACTTACACAGAGTAAAATTCATGTTTACATTCAGCCGCATCGCCTTTTTCTAGTTTATAATGATCGCCTTTGTCGATGATGGTTTTGTTGTCGATATATCGGAATAGATGAAACAGTTGCAGTCTGTTTACGCCATGGAAGTTGAATACCATTGGTTCATTTTGATGTGGTTCCATTACACTGATACAGTTGAAGAAATTTTCATCATGGCATTTGTGGATTAGGCGAAACATGTTTCGAGATGTACAGAGCTGGGGAAGAAGGCTGAATAGGAGCCAAGTACATATTCGGAGACTCATTATCGACCAAACAATGCATTACAGTTAATTGGCGCCTTACGAATTCTTAGTATTTTAATTTTTGCATTTTCTATTTTAATTTTTAATCGATAGTGGTGGTCGTGGGGTAAATTTAAATAATAGCAAAAACGTTGGTTTTCTTTTACGCATTTTTCATTCAATGATCCTTGAAGTGTTTCAAATAGCCCTGTTGGCCACACAATTCGAGGATCTTGCATTCCTGCAAAGCTTTTTTTCTTTTGTTGCAAAAAACGTTGAAATAGTAGTTGTTGTCGTGCGCGGAGGCGGCTCCGAAATGAATGAACCTTCTGATAAAAAGACAATTCACATGGTAGGGCGTTACAAGTAACAGTTTTGTATGTCGATGGTTTTCGATTCACTCCCCAAAAACTGTATATAAGCCTCGCTTCGACATTGACTCAAATTTCAAACTTCAACCATCATTTTAAAGCTTAATATTGAGATCCACCCTCACAGTGGACCCGGATCTCGCGCGCGAAAAGCCTCTTGAACGCGTCTTCCGCGACTTCTAGCTTTCAAGGACCCATCCATCCCCGCCACCCCCACACAATGAAGGCCCTTTTCCATTGGGATCCCTATCCATATCCACCCCCATCTGCACGCTTTACCGTTTTTATTCACACCTTTTCAGCCGTTTTGATCGATTTTAGTGCCACCTCTGGCAAATAAACTCTTCATCATGGACGACGGTATCTGGTTTCTCGAGCAACGCGTGTGGCACCCGGCGCCACTATCAGCGTGGGACGCAATCCGGCACAAGTTAGATGCCAAAGTCACGGGAGTTACGACGAACGTGTTACGTCGATTTGCGGGCCCTCGGGACATGAGCAAGCCGGGCCTCGTTGATCTGACGCCCATCCGCCAAGTGCGCAAGGTGAGTCTGACGGCGCAGAGGGGCTCGAGTGGCTGGCATGCCTGTTAAGTGCGCGAACAAGCGGTCCTCGTGAAACAAGGCGCCTCAAGCACCTGTGCTCAGTAGTTAGTTGTACACGTTGTCTTCATGAAAATCAAGTCTTTCCTCGGTATCAAAAAACATAAGAAGGATGGTGAGAAGAAGAAACGATCGGTAAGTGTGTGCCCTTCTTTGTCGCGTCTGTGCCGATGCCATTGATAGCTTTGTTAACTTGTTTTTGGTATTTATTCCATATTTGGTATCCATGTAAGCCATCAGAGTGCCACTAGTATGTCTCCCATTCCTTATCAGTCATCATATTAGCGTCATATTAGCTAACTGCCTCAAACGTTGCAAATCCTAACCCAAAATCCCATCCTTTTCCACCCCAAGTCGGTCGACGTCAGGGCCAGCGCGACCACAGTCGAGAGCATAGATTATCCAACCATTGCAACCGCGTCATAGGGATGCACATCCTCAAGTATCGCGTTTCGGCCGGATACCTCAATTATTTGCACCTTTACGTCTTTTTATTTCCATCAGAAGTGTCGAAAGTGATAAACCTTATTCCAACGCAATGAAACACACCCTGTATTTCAATCATAGATCAAGAAACTGAATACATTAAGCCTCATGCAACAAAAAAGCAGCACTCTTATCTCGCAAATCAAATTGCAACTAATTAACTTTTATCCAAATGTCTCCACCCTCGCTTGAGGCGTTTCCGCGGACGGGACATGTGGCAGTGTTCGTTTGCTGCTGGCACGGCTGTTCAGGCATTTTCATTGCCTCAGGCATTGATCGTCGACTGCACTCCGGCTGCTGGGGTGTGTTTTACTTGGCTTATGTAATTTTGTTTTGTTTTTTCGATATTTTTTGTTTTCTCCGATTTGTAAAAGGAAATTTTGCTCAATGGGTGGCATTGACTTTACGGATTTGGGATAGGCTTTGGGGTTAGCTAAAAGGTTGCACTTTTTGACTTTAAAAAGAAGTGTAAACACTTTATTTACAACTTTAATTAACACTTGACTGACTGAAATCGAATCTGGAAGAGATCGACGTTTAGCCGACCGCGCCCCCTCGCGACGTAGCCCGGAGACAGTCTCGGATTAAGCTGAATATTGACCCGGCGAGTGAGTCAAAGCCTTCATCCAAGTGACGAGCTCGCGCAATTCCACGTTTATATCAACGCCGGGGCCAAGCCAAAAAACGCCTGAGGACCCAATGCGCGCGACCTGTCAATCAACGCCGACTGTCAGCCCGTTGACAGCTTTCCGCGGCACTGCGCGACCGTTACTTAACTCCGAATCATGGCCCCAATCGAGGCAGTTTTTACTGTTTCTGGATTGGCAGCCATGGTTCGGATGCGGTATCATCGACAGTCTCGCCGCGAAAAGGTAAGCTGGCACGGAAATGATGGCATTGGTGGTTGATTGGATGGGTTTGGGGGCGCTTTCCGTTTCCTTCAACTTTTCTGTTTCGATAAAGTTGACTATGTTTAAAATGGTATCATTTTAGCTATACGCAAACGCTATGGCACTTGGCGCCAACGGACAACCAACACAAGCATCATTGATGGAATTCAGCGAGGAGACCATCAAATCTGTAAGTTATTTACTTATTTTTGTTAACAATTTCATCAAACAAGCCTCATTCCAGCTAACCCCCGAAGAAATCGACGAATTCCGTGAAGCCTTTATGCTTTTCGACAAAGACGGCAACGGCACCATCTCGACCAAAGAATTGGGCGTCGCCATGCGCTCTTTAGGCCAGAATCCGACGGAACAAGAAATCCTCGACATGATCAACGAAGTCGACATAGACGGCAACGGTCAAATCGAATTCCCAGAATTCTGCGTCATGATGAAAAGAATGATGAAAGACACGGATTCTGAGATGATACGCGAAGCATTCCGTGTATTCGACAAAGACGGCAACGGCAGCATCACCGCACATGAATTTCGATATTTTATGGTCCACATGGGTATGCAGTTCAGTGAAGATGAGGTGGATGAGATGATCGCCGAAGTGGATATCGATGGTGACGGTGAAATTAACTACGAGGAATTCGTTTCGGTCAGTTTTTACCTTTTTCCATCTCATTACTGCAAATAGTAAACTGTCAATTTGCAGATGATGAGTGACCGGTAGTTTAAACTGAACATTTTAAACAAACAAGTTAGTTGCCCAAAAGTCATCGACGAAAGTGCCGTCGATGCTTATCATCTGAGCTGATCTCCAAGTCATTGCTTGTTCACGTTACCTGTTTCCATTTTATAATTATTCGCATTCATTCAGTTTTGAAGGGTTTTGAAGCCATTGTTTTTTGTACATAAACAACGACAATTTCAAGATGTTTTGCAATTTGCTGCGAAATCACATTCCCACGATGGTAATCGAGTTTGACAACGTGAGAGAATAAACAAATCTGAGAAACTGAGCAGTTTTATGGTTGAAGACTGAAAGACCAAACAGAAATTAAATTATTTGTGATGTTTAGCGTGTGTTTTACGGGCAAACATGTGAAACACGCATTACTATTTATAGACTTTGAAAAAAACGTTGACACTTTTGACATTAATTTCGCGTGAAAAGTGGAAATGTCGACATTAACCTCAAAAGTTGCCATTTTAAAAACCAAAAAAATAAACAATAGAAACCGATGTCAACCTTTGTGCTAACGACCTGTCATGCCATCAATCAACTTCAAATCCTAAACTGCAGACGTGAAATATCTTTTGACGTCAATGCCGTGACAAAAACTGACATTCCATTTGGCATTTTGATTATGTTTTAAACGGTTTTGATTGGCTTCGTTTTCGATAAAACCGGAAATTAATGTGCATTTTTGCGCTTATTTTTAGTTTGAAGCTTATTATTTCAAACGTAGTCGACTGAAAAGACGTGATAAACTGGGGCACGTAGAAGCAACTGACGAGGGTGCTCTTTTGCCAATATGTAGTCAACATGAGGGAAAAACATATGCGCGATCGCAACAAAATTGTTTTTTTGCTTTCATAAAAGTTTGCTGGAGGGAAAGAAATCTGACATGTACCCAGGGATTAGCGATATCGCACTTTGATGGGTAAAAAATCATTCAAACAACTGTCGTTTAGTAGGATCGGTAAGTGGCAAGAATGAGTCGACATAAATGCGGCATAGAGTGTAAAAAGTTAAAGGGAAAGGATGCCAAAAAGAGGTGTATTATAGTCAAAACATACAAAAATGGCACACCGTTACAAAAAAATAAAATTAAAATTCAAAAAAAAATTTTGTTTAATCGTCGCGGGAGGCGGATGCGGCTTCATGTCGCTCGGCTACCTAAAAACATAAAATGCGATATAAACTCTAAAGCGATTCTCAAAGCCTACCTTCTGGATATACGTATCGCCGATTTGATCTTCGAAAGTGTTGCGCAGACTTGAGGCAAGTTTGTGAATACGGAGCCACGCGCAGGTCCGTTCTTCTTCCGTCTCGGCCAAGGCCAACTCCGAGTAATGTTGCTTGATCCGCGTGACCTTATCCTTGATCAACGGGAGCAGATCCTTGACGGGAGCCTTGGGCGGCTGGAGCGTGCGCAGACATTTGCGATAGATGATTTTGCATTGCTTGGAGGTCGCACCGGGCTGGAGCTTCTGGATCGTGAGGCGGACTTCCGATGAAGTGGGCTGCATCGGGGCCGATTCCTGGATGAGCTTCTTGATGACTTTGACCATGGCGGGAGATGGGTCGGTCATTGTGGAGGCGACGAAGATGGCGGGAAGACGGAAAAGTCAAGCTGTGCTGACAGCTGCAGCTGTTTTTCGAAAAAAGGAAAGCGATCGTTAGCCACACTTTGCCAAAACCGCGAAAAGAATTCGTTTTGACGATGACGTTTTTGCGTCTTCTTTGCCCCGAGGCATTCAAATACGACCATAAATCGTCCTTGCGATCATCTTACAGGACACCTTTCACACGGGATGAATAGAAAGTAATGAAAAGAAGCTTTTACGAGGAATGGTGACGCTTCTTTACAAATCTGTGAACGTCTTTGACGTGGTTTTCTCGGCCTTTTTGAATTTAATTCGCATTTTAACCACCATTTCACAGTTTTTACACCATTCTGATGCATTTTACAACCACCGCTTAGTTATGCATGTTCCATTTCACCCTCAAACCAGTACACCTTCCCTCCAACCCCAAGGAGTCTATCCAGAAAACAGTGTTTGTTCTCTGGCCCCCATTTAACCTTCAAAAACAATGCTCGGCACTTCGATAATGCAAGCATTCACTTGTTTGTGGAGCGCTTTTCCTGGGCCCAACCTCCGGTCGGTCGTCAATCAAGTTTTGTGTACAAGAAATTTATTTGAGGGCTAATGTCAACCAATGTACCTAAGCATAGCGCAAAAACAGTTCAACTTCACGCTGGTTTCCGTCAGTCCTGTTCATATAAACCTTTCTCCCTATTCAATCCGGCTTGACGTTGTTTGGAGTTTCGAACCGTACCGGTCCTGGATTCAAAAAAGTCGGAAGTCGTAAGTCAGGCCGGGTCGACGTCGAAACTTTGTCCACAAAAAGCATGCACACATTCTATTTGGGTCCTCACTGTTCCCATGTTTGTTGATTGTCCATAGTGAGCACAGTGCCATTATGTCCGAGATGTTCGTGGGTGAAAAGTGAACTGACTTGACTTGAAATTGAACTCTTTTTTTGAAAGCAAATAAGCAAGTTTATTGTTTGAAGACCGAAAAAATGGTGCGATCTTGTAGCCCGGAATTGAGAATGAGATTAAGTCAAGCGAAACGTCTACCAATTGATGAATTCTGCAAATATTGAAGCATCAAGAATTGAGAGGCAGCTAACATGATGTCAGAGTTTCCGTGACTCAGCAAAGTTCAGCTATTCCGACAGATCAACGCCATTGTGTCTGCTTTGTGTTTGCTGCGTGTTTGACGATAAGGTGTGAGGTTGGTACTGTATCATGTGATCATATCGATGAGTCTTTCTTGAGCCTTTATAAGGAAAGACTTTTTTTGCCGGAAACAAGCATAAATTTTTCAAATTGACCCGTCGAAACTTCAAATTAACCTTGTTTTCCCCTTTTATCAGCGCTTAGCTCCACCAAACCTTATAAGCGTCTTTAAAGGTCCAGACAATCTGTCACTCCGACATTATCGGCGGATCCGAACACTGATCAGAGAACGTGTGACTCTCTTGTGTCAATGAGCTGATAAGAACCAAAAATAGCGATTTCATTGATGTTCCTTGTTAATAGGTGTCATTGTCATATAGTTTCTATCCACGCCAATGTTTATTTATACCCAAAACTCTCGCCTCCATTGTCGATAGTTTTTTGAGTAACAATAACCTTGCCCAGACTTCCCATAACCCCCGTTCACCCCATTAAGCAGCCTCCAACATACATCTTGAGCCCATATGTCGCGCAGTCATTACGAAGCTTGAAGTATGTATCGTCGTCGCGCACGTGTGCTCTGAAGCCCACGTTAATCGTCACTTGGTCGTCACTCGCGAGAGCTGTAGCACATGTGTGTGCTTCAGTTATTGTCGATCTGAAAGTACAAGCGCAAATAAGTCGTAGCCTAAGGGGCTGGCAAGTCTCGGCTTGGCAGGCTGATGAAGCTTCTCCAGGTGCGTTTTTTAGTTTTTGCGCGGATGGTGGCTTCGGGGTCGAGAAGTGGGGGTGTTGATGCTGAAGGTTGGGGTGAAACTTCTGGTATTTGGAATTTCTCGAAGCGAGGTTAATGATAAGGGGATTATAGGCGTTTTTCGTGATGATTGAAGTGTGTTGGTGTTTAAATTGGTTTGGTTTTTGGTTGTTTGCATGCATAAGGTTAACAGTTTGCTAATTATGGGCTAGACTGTTAAAAGGCTAAAGTTTATTTCATTCTTTTTTGGTGAGTGTTGATTGTTTGAACCTTTTTCGATGAGCATTTGCATTTGCCCTTCCAAAAAGGCACGGATTCAATCCATTTTTGAAGCCTCATCGCACACTCACTTTAAAAACCCTCAAAAATGACTCAATTTCCCTCAAATTTGTTCAGGATGGTTTAACATCGAAAAACATGAATCATCCCGTCGAACGGAACGATACTAAAACGTCCCACGTCAATCCCTTTGAACACAGTTCAACTTCAAGCTCAAAAAACGAAACCATTCTGTGTTTTGATGAAGCCAGTCTTTCCTTGCTTTGCCCTGGCTCGCGCCACTGCGGCTAAATTGAGGTTGAACTACAGGTATACCCCGCCATCATTTCTTAACGTCAAGCCTAAAGGCACGGAAAAAAGTGGTCGTCTACGGCTACGGGGGTAATGGTTGTGCTTTCAGCGGCCGACAGTGCAAACAATGCGCCACCCGTCGTCGTCAGTCACAGCCTAGGTGAGGTATACCTGTAACATGTATATTTCCGTGAAGCACTTTGTCCTTTGGCGGCTTTGCCTCTTCGCCGTTTTTTTACTCCTGTGACTCAATACATCAATAACTGTGATCGGGGCCATGAAAGGTTTACATATAAAAGTCAAACTTCAAACATTGCTGGCTACTCATAATTTTGATCCATAAAGCCATAAGGACGCATCAGACATCTATCCTGTAATGTTTGATGTTGATCTATCGATATACAAGTCAAAAGGCAGAGGAGGAAGTTGTTGATTCAAATGCGTGTTTCCTCATGTATAGCCGTTTTCGTGTTTTTGAGGCTTAAAATTAGCAGTCAACCTTTAAATTTCGCCATTTTTGTTGTTTTGCACATCATTTTTTGCTCCAATACCCATTTCCGACCCCAAATGTATACCCATGACGGTACCAATGTCAAATATATGTCTCAAATACATCAAATCTCAAGGTCCGAACCATATAAACTCCCTGGTCTTTCATCATTTACGCCATATATCCGTCAGATTACGGCTGCGCGGCTCCCAAAATTCCCGCAGACGTGTATCGCGAGAAAACCGGCTTTTTGCTTGCGGCTCTTCTTACAAGTTTTCCCCTCCGGCTCAGCTGGGTACCCCAAACGAAACTTTGATCCCCTCCCAGGCTTTTCCTTTTTCCATTGTCCTGGCGGCGGATAGACTTGCATTTCCGAGTTAGACTTTACCCTTATTTTTTGATGGACGTTTTATGGCCCATCTGCAGTTGGATTTTATGTACTTCTTTTTGTCTTTGTTTTGCCTTTGCTTTGAGAACCTATTGTTTTGAATCACGTTTTGCAATATATTACATAGTTAGCGATATTTTTGACCAATTTTATCATAATCTTTTTCACGTTGACTAACGGCCTCTACGTCACAATCTGCAAACTCTTCCGATTATCATTATTCAAGCCAAACCAACAATAGAGAACCTAATGGCCCTCGCTCCACATACTAAAAACATGTCCATAACCACATAGAATGTGGTTTCGCTAGTCACTGGTCAGTGGGATATCACCAGCAACCCTTTATGCGGAAGCCCAGCATCGCCTCAGGGCTTCAGTGTCGCGTTTCCAAGCAGGTTTTTGCATTGTCGCGATTCCCGTATACGACGATTGCCGATCGCAACCGCAGCTTATTTAGTTTCGTGGTTTCGCGAGGGTTGTGACCGCTGACGTCAAATTGCTGTACTTTTTTCTTGCTTTGACTTTACTTTTCTTTAAATTCATATTTGAAGACGTTTTAAGCCGGCTGTAATCCAAAAGTCGTCTTCAAACTTGAACAGGCTATGTGACTCCAATGACCTCAATAACTTTCGAGGGCAAACTTTTTTTGCCATCATCTTCAAATCGGCGGATTCTCCCACCATGCAGCGGAAAGGGGGATGTAAATGCAAACTTTTAAGGTCGATCTTCAGATTATCGCGATGGCGCCATCTTGGTATTAAGAGAAATTGTGACTCAATATGTTAGACGTGATGGAATAGGGAGAGAGAGGTACTTTAATGGATTGGGTAATGCGTGTTTGAAAGGGTTTTGCATTCTTTTAAAAGTAGAGAAATTTAAACTTTATTTTTATTCAAATTTTAAAAACTTTTCTAATATCTTATTTTTTGATCTTTGAGTCTTTCCATCTGACTAACACGCTTCAAGGATCCTATTATATATATTTTATTTTATTTCCACCTTACTAATGTATCACCATGTAGTTTTTGTACCGTAAGTCCAATCAAACTTTATCTCACCACACAACATTAAATTATTTCCCCATTATTTTTTATTAGCTTTATTTTTTTCAACTTTGTGCTCGCACAAACACCATACAATCCCAATGTAAAAGCCGTCATTTTTCCTCACAAAATTCCACAATAGGGTCAAACGAACCCCAACCAAGCACAAATTCCATGGTCCTCGAGTGCATTTCGCCATTGTCAAAACCTCTGATGGCACAGTTTTTCGTCCATGCCGTAGGTGTTGGTGCCATTATGCTCTATGTTTTGGGGGGTATCGTTGCACCGGGCAACGAGACAAAAGCACTGAATGCGACTGCCCGGCATGGAACGTGCCTTCGCAAAATTTCAAAGACATGAACTGCGTTACAAAGACGGAAACATAAAAGAAACTAAAGCCACGTTGTTGTTTCTAATTTCTGTAAAATTTTTGACAGTCGACTTCCGTATTTTTTGACATATACGAAATTCCGTTCGTTCGTTTTTCCGACCCTTTCTTTATACGGTTCAGTTTCATTTTCACTTCTTCCTGATTCAATTTCACTTTCAATGGAACCAGTCTGATCCGTTTTAAAATATATCTCTTCCGGAAGCACTCAGTCGTATATGTGTACGATCTCACTTTTCACCGAACAACAATTTGCCGCGCATTTGATTTCATTTATTTTTTGAACCATCAATCCATCGTTCGCAACAGATTTACGGATGCGCCATCTCACGCTGCGTTTTCATTTTCACTTTTTATCCTTTCTGGATTGGTTTGTCGCCAACTGACAATGACGCCTTTAAAGAAAAGCAAAGCAAAGCGCGGATATGATCATCTCGGTGCGGCCGGCCGACACTAACATAAGATTCGCAAAAGTCAGTCATCTTTGGAAAAAATTGAGGTCAACAGAAGGCGCGGGGGCGAGGCGGAGGTGGCGCTGGTTGCATGTATTATTAGGACAGTTTCAAGTTGCATGTTTCATGTCTCAACTTGCAACGGTTGGCATTTGAATAATTTATTTGATCATTTTTTTGGTCTTGGTTTCTTTTTTTATGTCCACTGACACCAAATAAGGTCTTATCAGTCGGCTTGCTCTTGACAGCAGTGTCCACATCCCTCCATTTCGGTGTTTCTATGGTTCCTTTTCCAAAAATGCGTGAAGTCAGCCGCTCCACGACCGCAATAATCGCAGTTTGTCACCAATTTTTGACGTCGGCAGCGGGCGGCTATTTCGTTATCTTGGCGGTTTCTGTCTTTTAAGCTCACTTTCAATCAATTATATTGCTTTTTAACTGATTGTTTTCGATTTCATTTTTAAGTTTGGTTGAACCGTTCGAACAATTGAACAGTCATTCGAAAAAGGTTAAATCTGTATGTATGTCGATTCTACTGACCATCCTTCTTCCCTGTCACTGCTAATTAAGGGTATCCGAAAGTGTAGTGCGTTTATGTCGAAAAAGGTGGAAAAGGTCCCCCACTCATTGAGTGCTATTGTAGTCGAGACATCCACCTCTGCGGCGGATTTGCGTTTTCGGACCTCGCAAATGCCCATATTGACTACATCTTTTACTTTTCGGCGTTGGCGCGCAAATTGGGCGCTTATCCATTTACCGCGGCTTTTTACTTTCACCTGTGACGAAGTTTCACCTTCATCCATCCTGAAAAACGTTACCCTTCTCTGTTCAATTTGTAAAAACTTTTATTTTTTAGAGCCCATCCACCCTACTTCAGACAGCCCAGCATGACGCGTCTGCTCATCTTGCCGGGTATTTTCGCCGTAGCGACCATATCCGTATGGCTCATGCTGTACAATGCGCCAGGCTGGTCAGATGCCACTGCAGAGGGCGGGACAACATCCTGGGAATTGCCGTCACAGTTTGAAAACTTCACCACTCTTGCGGTGAAATTTAAAGCGTACAAAAATGAACATTACGCGTATATTTCGATGCTGTTTACGTGTACTTACTTGTATAAACAGACATTTGCGATTCCTGGATCGTTTTTATTGGTTAGTTTTAGTAAATTTAAACCGTTATAAGTTTAACTTAAACTTGACAATTTTAGAACATCATTGCCGGCGCTGTATTCGGCATGCTGCCAGGTTTCATCGCCTGCTGCATTCTGACGACACTTGGATCGACATTGTGCTACTTATTTAGTGAAATGTTTGGTCGTGAGTACGTCCTGTACTATTTTGGTGAACGATTAACTTACCTACAGCAAAAGATTGATGACAACAATCAGCGGCTACTGCCGTTTTTACTTTTTGCGAGGATGTTTCCGATTTCGCCGAGTTGGTTGCTCAACATTGTGGCGCCGTTTTTGAACATTCCGCTGCCTATCTTTGCTGCGAGTGCTTTTGTTGGTATGTACTATTTAAAAAATGCTTTAAAAAGTTACAGTAACCCTTTCTTTTCAGGTCTCGCCCCCTACAATTTCGTCTGCGTGCAAGCCGGCTCGATCCTGTCCGAACTTAAGTCCTGGGACGATGTTTTCAGCTCAACTACCATGCTGAACATGTTCTCCATGGCCCTGATCCCACTTGTTTACGCCTTCTTCGTTCGGCCTCGAGCTGATTCCAAGACTTCCGCCCTTCTGACCGCCGTCGCCGAGGGCATGCCCACCAACAACCAGCCAAAACGACTCGGTCGACGCTACTGTGGCCTGACCCGAATCTTCTCCAAGCTCGCCCGACCTCCACCACCACCCACCGACGTCGTTGGCCTTCTGAAGAACGTTGAAACCGTATGACACCACCTGTCTTACATACACTTTTTTGCTCACTTTCCTTGCCGCGACACTTGTGCCTTAATTTTTCTACGAATCTGCTCAGCGAAATTTTAGTACGTCGAAACTTTTTTACACAATTTTGAACAAACGTCAATCGCTCCTGCCTTACATTCATTCTTTTTGCAATTTCTAAAAAAGTGCTAATTTACAGCATTTTACGGGTGATCAACTTTCTGATATTTGACTGTAGTCTACTTTATGCAAGTTATGCTCACAAAAAAGACAAGATTTGTTCAATGAGATTCTGTATTCGCATGGTTTCCCCGTTGAAGATTGCATTTATTGCCCCGTGTTTTGTACATTTTCGGTGCTCACTTTTACAGTTTAGGTTTGACCATGCCTTTGTTTGTATGATAGCGTTTTTGTTACCGGTAAGCAACAGTTTGTTGATAAAATGTTTACAAGATAAAAGGTTGAGGGGCGAGATGAACACATGGATGCAACTAGCGAAATTTTGCCAGTTTTTTGGCGTATTTTTGATATTCCTGACCGGCTTTTTCCGCTGATTTCTGTAAATGCGAGTAACACCGGGTGCATCTATTGTCACAATATCAACTGCGAAACTCAATCAATTTTTGCTATTTCGTCAAGAAACGTGCAATTTTGTCAACTTTTGGGTGAATTTTTGGAGATCCTGTGCAGAATTTCAGATTTCCAGCTCCAAAATCAACATATTCAGTGCCTCTGGCAGTTACTCGTATCATACTAGCTGCAAAATGCTACAAAATAGACGGTTTTCAAGCAAAAACGAACAAATTGTGAGCTGAATTTTGAGTACCAGAACCCAAAACGTGCAACTGTCACACCGTTTTGCTTCTGGTACATAAAGTTCAGCACCCTAAAATCGCCAATTTGAATGTTTTAACGGCAAACTCAACGGATTCGTGACCCCCAGACCTTACTGAGGATGATGCAACGGCTAACTTGTATAAAACTTTGGAATGTGGAATTCTGCGGAATTTTGCCAGTTTCCGGCGGATTTCAGTCGTTCTTGAGCGCATTTTCACGTTAAATACGCTGAATTTAAAATCAGTGACACCGCTGACTGCTACTTTTACAGAACTGAATGCAAACCTTTTTACAACAGTGAAATTTTGTCAAAAAATGTGCAATTTTATGAGAATTTTGCCAATCCTGGGCGGAATTTTTCATTTCCACGACCCATATCAACACAATCGACGCCTCTGACAATTGCCTAGACCGTGCCAGCGTTAAAACGCTGCAAAATGGGGTATTTAAGGCAAAAACAAGCAATTTAACGAGCTGAATTTCGAGTACCAGAACCCAAAACGTGCAACTGTCGCACCTTTTTGCTTCTGGTACATAAAATTCAGCACCCTATAATCGCCAATTTAACAGTTTTAACGGCAATCTCAACGGATTCGGGACCCTCTGACCTTACTCTAAATGATGCAAATGTAAAACTATGAAAAACTTTGGAATTCAGTGGAATTCAACGGAATTTTGCCGGTTTTTGGCGGAATTTAGTAATATTGAGTGCATTTACTTACTGAAAACGCCGTGTTTATAAAAAATAACACCACATACATCTAATTTGAAAGCATCAAGTGCAAATCTTAACAAAAGATTGAAATTTTGCCAATAAACGTGGAATTTGGTGGGAATTTCGCTGTTCCTGGCAAGGGTGGACAGCGGGCCGGGCCAGCCCGAGCCGGCCTGCGTCCATCCTTGGTTCCTGGGCGGAATTTTTCATTTGCACCACCCAAATTGACACAATCGACGCCTCTGGCAGTTTCCTGTATCGTGCCATCATTAAAATGCTGCAAAATAGGGTAATAAAGGCAAAAACAAGCAATTTAGTGAGCTGAATTTCGAGTACCAGAACGCAAAACGTGCAACTGTCGCACTTTTTTGTTTCTGGTACATGAAATTCAGCACCCTAAAATGGCCAATTAAATAGACCGAGCGCCAAATTCAACGGATTTGAAATCCCCAGAGCGCATCTACTGACCTGATATCACTTGCGAAACTCAACTAAATTTTGATATTTCGTCAAGAAACGTGCAATTTTGTCAACTTTTGGGGGAGTTTTGGCAATCCTGTGCAGAATTTCAGATTTTTAGCGCCAAAATTAACATATTAAGTGCCTCCGGCAGTTACTCGTATCATGCTAGCTGCAAAACGCTACAAAATATACGTATTTAAGGCGAAAACGAGCAAATCGTGAGCTGAATTTTTAGTACCAGAACTCAGAGCGTACAATTGTCGTACTTTTTTGCTTCTGGTACGTGAAATTCAGCCCACTAAAATTGTCAATTTAGCTGTTAGAACGCTAAACTCAATGGAGTTATAGCCTCCAAACATCGCTGAAGATGATGAAACTGCAAAACTGCATTTCGTTGCAAGAAACCGCAGCCCGCATACAGTTTGACAGCTGATACGAGTACTTGTCTTTTTTACGTTGTTATTCATACCTGTTTTTTTTAAATTTAAAATTTAGTGCTGTTGTTCTGTCACAAATAAAAACAAAAGTGTATATTATTCCTTCTTCTGTGCAATTTATTTGTTTGTGAAGTCAGCAACTGATTCCAGAGGACAGCTTGTATACAAAAGTTAGACATTTGCCGTTTGCAAGTTGATTAATTGAAGCAGTTCCTTGTCAAATTATGGTAATATGCATGACATATGGATGAACTTTAGTTTTGCACAAAACTAATTGCATTTTAGCGCCTTTTTGATGTAATCGATGCCACAAGTTTTTGAGTTCATCGACAAACAAAAACTTTAAGAATTCGTTTCGTACAGTTTCACTAAATGAATCAGTATATAAACTTCATTACTTTCATAAAGTTATTTTACCTTATAAACAACAACGTCAATACATCGATTACAAACAGCAGCTCCACACTCATGTTTGACACCTCCAGCATTACATTAACAAACCAGATATCATCAATAACTAGATTCTCTATTGCCATTTTTGTGAAAATATAATTACAAACAATACACAAAGTAAAGAAAGTCGTTGAAACGGAACATTGAAAAACCAATCTGCGCTCAACTTTTAAAACCATTGAATTTCCATTAAAGTCGGTGTAAAACCGGCATGCAACAATGGCAAAAAATGTTAAAACAACACAAATGACACAACATGAAATCATTGTGTACATTAGAGTGAAGGTTATTTGTAAAACTATATCTGAATATTTGATCGGGTTTTGCTGACGGAGGCATTGTGTGATACCAAAAATATTGTAGGCGTTGATGGCAAATGGTGACAACAAAGCAAGAACAATGTAAAAAAAGCTACGTTTTAACCTCCACATTCGTTTATACTTTTTATAAAATACAATAGCCGTAAATTGATTAAAAGCGAGAAGCACATTGATAGGTCCCATGAGAAAAAACTCGTACCATTGCAAAGAAATATCAACAAGAGTCATAACAGAAAACATATTATCTTGATCAGCAATCCAAAATGAAATTTTTGCAGCAACATGAATTGCAAAGTAAATTGTAGAGATGTAGAAATAAGCAGAGAAAATTACACTATTTTTCTTGATGAATTGGACCGTGAAAAATAATACAGCGATGACTTCCACCAGAAATGTGATGTATGATAAGTAATACGTAAAAGTTTCAAATATAAAGACAAATAACAATATCGAAGACATTACTAGAAGTGCCATTCGAAAAATATACGCCTTTTTAAATAAAAATATTGCGGTAATAATGACATATTTATCTTATGTACTTCAATGACGAATAACAACAGATGTGATAACATATTTTTTTCATTTATTTTTTATGCCACCATACGTACGTCGCTTATTTTACATTGTTATTGTATCAAAAATAGAAAAATTATAGTTCAACAATTTTGTTCCACTTTACCAATATCTGATATTTGTTAATCAAAGTACACATTTATTTACAAAGTATCAAATGCAAAACTTCACAAAACTTTAAAATTTTGCCGAGAATCTGCAATTTTGCCAGTTTTTGGCCTTATTTTTGGCGGTCCTGGGTGGAATTTTGCATTTCCAACGCTCAAATCAACACTGCAGTAGCCTCTGGTAACTACTTACATCATACCATATGCAGAACGCTACAAAACGGCCGTTGAAACGGCGAAAACGAGCAAATACCCGAGCTGAATTTTGGGTACCAGAACGCAAAACGTGCAACTGTCGCACTTTTTTGCTTCTGGTACCTGAAAGTCAGCACCCTATAATCGCCAATTTAACTGTTTTAACGCCAAATTTGACAGAATCGTAGCTTCTAGACCGTACTTATGATGATGCAAATGCAAAACTTCACGAACTTTTAAAATTTTGAGGAATTCCACGAAATTTTGCCAGTTTTTGGCGGATTTCTATCAGTCGTGACCGCATTTTTACCCATACAACGCAGTTTAAAAAAAAACAATACTGCAGACATCCATTTACAAAATACAGAAGGATAAACTTGACAAAATATAGAAATTTTAATGAAAAACGCGCAATTTTGTCAGTTTTTGACGGAATTTTGGTGATATCAGACGGAATTTCCTATTTTCAACGCTTAAATTAGCACTGCAGCAGCTTCCGGCAACTACCTGCATCATGCCGTGTGCAAACGCTACAAAACGGCCGTTAAAAAGGCGAAAATGAGCAAAAACCTGAGCTGAATTTTGGGTACCAGAACGCAAAACGTGCAACTGTCGCACTTTTTTGCTTCTGGTACCTGAAAGTCAGCACTCTAAATTCGCCAGTTTAACAGTTTTAACGCCAAATTCAACAGAATCTTAGCTTCTTGGCCTTACTTATGATGATGCGATTGCAAAACTTGAAAAAATTTAGAGTTTCATAATGAAATGAGCAAGTTTGTTTTTTGTGAGTCAAATTCCATTTATTTTCGACATCTTTATTTTTAATCTCGAAGATACTGACAAAAACATCTGTGATACATCATATTGGCAAACTTTAAAAACTAAAAAATTCAAAAAATCAATTGCAACGCTGATTAACGTATTTGTCGAAAGAGAAACATTTGCCGGATGCAATCCCGACTGTATCACAAGCAATACCCGAGCTTAGATGACGCAAAGTAGTAAGAAACGGATGATTACCATTCGATTTTCTTGTTTTTGTAGAGATACTTGCGTCGAGAAAACTTTGTACGCGAGAAGTCGCCGAGTTCGTCAAGGCAGTCCAGAACGTAATCCAGCATTTCCTTCGTGTGGGCAGCGGACAGGCAGATGCGAGCACGGGATTCTGTCATGGCTGTGGCGGGGTAGGATACAACGACGACGCCGATCTTCTTTTTGAGGAGTTCACGGCCCCAAAGACCGCATTGGGTCGGGAAGTAGATGAGGACGGGCACGACAGGGGAGTCGTCGCTGCCGTAGACGATGAAGCCCATCTGTTTCAGGCGGAGTCGGAAGTAACGGGCGTTTCTGGCGAGACGTTCGATACGGAGTTCACCGTCGTGAGTGCCGTCGCGGCCCATGATGGTCGACATGGAGGCGATGACTTGCTGGGCGACAGGCGGAGACATCGGGAGGGAGTAGTAGCCGGTGGGGGAGGTCTTGCGAAGATGGGCGATGGTGGCAGCACTGCCGCCGATGTAGCCACCAGCGGCGCCGAAGGACTTTGTGAAGGTTCCCATCATGATGTCGACGTCTTTGGCATTGCAGCCCCAGTATTCGACGACACCACGGCCAGAGGCACCCATGGCACCGATGGAGTGGGCTTCATCAAGGTAGAGGTAGCAGTTGTACTTCTTCTTCAGAGCGATAATCTCCGGAAGGTTACAGATAGACCCCTCCATGGAATAGATACCCTCAACAATGATCAGAATCTTCTTATAGGGTCGGCAGGTTTTCGGATTTCCGTAAATAATGGCATCACGAATAGTTTTCTCCAACGCAGCCATGTTGTTATGGGCGAAAACAGCAATGCTGGCACCACTCAGACGGCATCCCAGAACCAAACTAGCATGGTTATACTGGTCGGAAATGATAAGCGAATGCTTGTCAACAAGGCACGGCGCGTTCATCGAGTTGGTAGCAAAACCCATGCTGAAGCAGATGGCATCTTCGACGCCGAGGAATTCAGCAACGAGGCTTTCGAGTTCAACCTGCTTGGTAGTGTGACCAATTTCATGCACACTGCCGCAAACTGATAGACCTTGCTCATCGATGGCTTTGGCTGAAGCACGAGCACACGGGCCATGGGATTCAGCAAAACCGAGGTAGTTGTAGGAGCCAACATTGATGACCTCCGTCTGGGTGCCGGTGAACTGGAAAGTCCAACAATGGTCATCCGTAATGCGATCAACGAGCTTGACGGTGGCACCGGGGACGGATCCGATTGGCCTTTCGAAAACATCGCGGACTCGGACGTAGCAGTTTCGCGCGTAGATGGCTTCAAATGAGTTGAAAAGGGGGGCGAAGTGCTGAAATTTGACCATTTATAAATTCCTATAGAAATAGCCTTTTTTAACTTTTTGGATGTACCTTTTGTTTTTCCAATTCAACAGCAGCCTTATTCTTTTCAAATCCAGATTTTCGCAAAAATTCCCGAAAATAGGCCATAATCAGCAGGATAAACCAGGCCAAATACACCGCGGATTGCATGAGTGGGTTGCAATGTTCAAACTCATTCGGGGCTCGGACTCGGCTGTTGCCGTTTTCGTCGCTTTTGCGCAAAGTCGCCTTGTATTTCTAAAAAATTTCAACTTAAAACCCAACTTTAAACTGTCAAAACAATACCTGTTGAGCTTTCTCATCGGCGCTGGCATCCTCGGTGCTGTCGGATTCAGAGCGATCGCGGGCGAGCACATCCTCGTCCTTGCTGTAAGCAAACTCCAAGATATCAGTGCGTTCAGAGAACTTTTTCTCAATGTACGACCCGAAGGCGTCCATTGGGCCAGTCCCACCGCTACGCTTCCTTGACACGGATGGGCCTTTGCGCGACATACCGTTACTCTTTTTTGGAAGTTTTGTGCCAACTCGAACGTTATAGGTCAGTTTGCTACGTTTTCACTGATAAAAACGTGCGACTAATGTGAGTCAGTCGAAGGGATCGTTTGCATGCAATTAATATTGGTAGGGCAAACTTCTATTATAGATTCTATCCTCTCTAGGGCGGCCGTAATAGACTGACTGATAGCTGGGTGTGATGATACGACTGAATAGTGGCTGAATGTCCAAGGGCCCGGTCTGCCAAGGTTAAAACGAAAGATAATCAGTATCAGCCTCGGCTTGGACTCCGCCCGCTTTGCCGGAACCGTATAAACCTGTAACCATGGGAACCACTTGCAATCTGCGCTTTTTTGGATTGATGGACAAATCACGCAAGGAAGGAACGAAGGCGGAAAATTCTGTCAGGGAACACGCCCGACGTGATGTGGGCACCTGCAGGATGCATCTTTACACCCATAAAGATGCTCCTTGCTCGCTGTTCGCTGAATCAGCGGTGCAAAAACAGTGTCTATCAGGTCAAATAATAACAAGTCAGTATGTTTGAAATGAAATGATGTGATAAAGATACGGATATCAGACCCCTATCGATGCCCCCGCGCAAATGCACGTGAAATCCTGTGATTTGTGCCTTGTCGTCACCACCTTTGAACACAATTTCATCACTGATTGCAGTCAGTTTTATCGCTTCTCGAAACGTCCTACCCCCGGGGGCCCCGGCCCTGATAACGATAAAAGACTACGATTTCAGTGCTATTAGACTACCCAGACCTCTTTGACAATGATCATTGTTCGCAAAAAACGTCTAAACACAGATCAGATGTGTAAATAAATAGATCGTAGGCGTTTGAGACCCGTTTTGGCCACTATTGTATAAATTTGGCAGTATTGCTGTTTTTACGCTACTTTTCAAGGAAAGAAGTCTGAATCAGCGAAGTGATATCAACAGTGTGGCAGGGGGGTACTGAAAAGGGTGTCAAATCACGGGGGAGTGAAAAATGTCAATAAATAGTCCGTTGTGGAGGGGCTGGATGGCCGCCCGCAGCGGATTAACGCAATGCAAGTGGCAGTTGTCGAGCTGCGCGAGGCCTGGGGCCCCGAAAAACGCCAATTGCCATGCACGTGGTACAACTGACCTCGGAGGTTGTGGTCATATGATGAGCGGGTTTGCTCAAAGAAGGTTAGCTTTATGCAAATAGGCACCTCAAAGACAGTAAAAAAGCCTTTTTCGCGCAAAAAGCCACCTTTTAATTGCTTAATGTTACGATAAGAACAAAACCCATAAACCTTATCAGTACAAAAGGGTCCAGAAAAGCACCAAAAACGTAAAAGGAAAAGCCCGTGCAGGAAAGTCGTGAATCATGGAAACCAAGCACTGCATGCGTGCACTCAACAGTGCTCTATCAGACGCTGCTACCTCTGCGCGGGAAGACTTGAATGGCCTATGGTGTGATGTCAGTCAAGCAGAGCAAAAGGTCATTCATCGAACGATTTTTGCACCCAGTAGACCTGCGGTTGATTGAATCTTTGCGGGAATTGATAGCATCAGCAAAAACGCTTCAACCAACTTAGTTAGCAAAAAAAATTCTATAAATAAGAATTGCGCAAATAAAACCCCATAAATCAATGTTATAGTCAAACATTGGAAGTAGTCTGACTCATCGATAAGCATTATTTCGAAAGGTGTAAAATGTCAACTGTCCCACAGCCAGGAAACGTGAAAAAGTGCCAACAAAGAGCTTGAAATGTTCCCTTTTGCACTTTTTGCCCGGGATTTTGCATAGATACGTCGAAAAAAAGCCACCACCGAGCTATAACTTTTATTGTTCCTGTCGGGGTGAATGTCAGCCCTGCTCATACGGGGCTTTGACTGGGCTGAAAGACCAACTCGGGTTCTTTGGAACAAGGCAATTCAGCAGATTTATTCGTTGGCCTCGGGGTTGCGTGGTGGTAGACAGCCGGAAATGTCAAAGTACGTTGTCTACATTGATTCAGAAAAGGTATCACTTGCAATTTGGGCGTTGCATGTAAGACGGAATCAAAAAAGACCCAAGTCAGATAGTACCATGACGAGCTAACATTGGAATGAATGCGTTGACGAAATACAGCTTTCAAAACCGCTAACATTCCATAAAAGGCTTTCATAGCCTTGTCATCGATCGTCCACCCGACCACCATACTTTTATATGTAGTTGTCACATTGGAAAGATTGATCAATTCAAAAAAAAACTAATAAAAATCAAGTTTAGCTATAATTAGACTACTGATAATGACGTCTGACTAATATAAGACCGCTGAACTCTATCTTGATCTCTAATGATTGTAACCTAGTTTGCGCTATCAGTAGACAGACCACCTTGTTTATCACTCGATATCACGCTTATGACAACGTGATAATGCGTGACTGATCAAGTTGTTTATTTGTTTTTTGGTTTTGTGCCAAGGAAGCGTAGCTTTACTTTTTCGTACCCACTTTTATGAGAATTTTAATTTCAAAATCTCCAACTAACCTCTTGATGGCGGCATAGAAAGGTGCATCCGGAGATTTTGGCATGTGTTGATCTTCTCGGGGTATAATATGAGCGCCTAAGGACGCGATATATTGAAGCTTTGACGGTATTTTTGAAAACATTTTCGCTACTCGGGTTCGACTTTTTCGTGGCATGTCAAATGCCATTGCTGCTGATGACAGGGTGATGTTGTCGGGGTGAAGTGGAGGCATTGGTGGCATCGTGGGATCTGAAAGTATACATTGTAAGTTTTAAAAACTGGAAAATTTTAACATGTGAAAATATGGCATAATCGCAAATGAAACTTCGTAAAACACACGTAAGGCAGTCAAGAATGAACATTTACAAACACGGTACAACGAGTTTTACTAAACCTCCAACACCCGCGCAGCCAAGGATACATATGTGAATGTTTGTTCAAGTATTCACGTATCACCGAGTCTACCTGGGTCCAGAAACATCACAGCGAACACCCCTTGAATCCATTATATACACGTACGGGCTCGCACCTGTTGACAAAGCTAACAATCACGATGCATCCTAAAATTAGCTTACTGTTTGGTTGCTAAGTAGCTCGAGACAAGATGGCTACAAAGTACAAGCCATTCCTGGATGGCATATGTGGGAGGTTAGAAACCACATTGACAAACAGACAAACAACGTTTTCAAAACATGCATGTAAACAGTGTTTCACAATGGAAAAATCGAGTGTTCACGTACTTGAGTAGGTATCAGCAGGTTTTGAGTTTGGGGTCGAGTGTGGGACACGAACTATGAATTGTAGTTTATAAAAGTGATAAGCATTAATTAATTTTGTAAAACTGTCGGTGATATTTTAAAGAAACATTTTTTTATCACAAAATTAGTTGTTTTAATTCAAATATTTTTGTTTTTTTCAATAAAAACTCCGGTAAGTAATTAATTGAAAAAACAACAATTCAATAAACCGCTTCAAAAATAAATGCTCTTATCAACTTTGAAACCGTTTTCAAAACACCAAATGAAGTAAAAAAAGTTTTGCGCGTAAGTATACCACGATCAATCCAAAGAAAATACAAATGCACCCAAAAACGTAAATGAATATCCACTACAGTTCACGCAATAAATTCCCAAATTGACTCAATCGAATCCACTTCCCGGTTATATGTAAAATTGAAAATAGTATCGGTAAAATCATCTGTCAAACTTCTAGAAAAACCTGCTTTCACGAGGCACGTGAAGTCGCCAGAATAAACATTTGTTGTACGTACACCTTCTCGAACATGTATGTCATCCTTTCTCGCTGCACTCCATCCCTCAGCTTACACAATCCGAGCTCCGATGAGGAGGAGCCTGTTCTGTGATGTTCGTGAAAGCACAGCCTACAGAAGTCAGTCACGCCCGGCACGGATGTCTTGTTATGTCGGTGGCCTTGGCGGGCGGAGGGTGGAACAATGGCGACAAATAGGAGAACATTGTGGAAGTTTCTTGACCATCATCGGCATGTAAGGGCATGGCACGTAGCCATGGGATACCCGGGGACGGACGCTGATGTTGTTTGATGGTGATGCGGACACAAAATAGACGCAGAAGGATGGATAGAACTCGAAATAGACCCAGAAAAGTGGTGAAAATAGGGGTTTAAGCGACGTCATTTTGTGGGTTTGCAAACATTGGCATCAGTTTGAAACATCTGAGCTAAAAGTGACTGATTTGGATATTGACAACCAATAACACCGTCAATATTCAGTCAACCAGATCGTCAGGGACTCAAAAAGCCCCCGATTCAAAGTAGAAGTAACCGTGTGAGTTAGTCAGTTCCCCCTCCGTCTGACGAAGAGCATTGCTCGTACTCGGACTCGGACCCATTTTGTTTGTCTACTTTTGTACGCGACTCATCCATCGACTGGAACTTCTTTAGGCAGTGTACTCATTGCGAAGAACATCGGTGCGGACAAGCCGACTTCAATGGGTTCGCTTCACCTCCCAGACAACGTTGTCCTCGTTGTCAACTCAAGACCACCTCGAAATCGCCCACCTTAGCACATATTTTGTATCCTCCATCGTTTATTGTTTATTTTCCTCACAATTGATAGTCTTAAAAAAAGCAAATCACATAAAATAACAAAACTACAATCAAAAACGTAATATAATAGCGATTATAACTGTTTCAATAACGACTACCCAAAGCATGTGCCGTATAAACCCATTTTAAAAGCAATCAATCGATAATTTAGCTCAACGCAAATATCTGAACTTCTTGTAGTACTGCTCAAGTTTCTCATTGCCCCTGAGGTCAGCAATGATAAACTGTTTGAAGGAGTTGAGGAAGAACTGCAGATCGATCGAGAAATCTGCACTCAGAATCGCCGCATGTCGGATGTAATCAACATGAAGTTTCTCAAACTGAATTCCACAAACGGTCGGCAACTTGATCCCCCGTCGATTGATTGCGAACCGCAATGACTTCTGAACGCGAGGCCAGATGGTTTTCGGGATGATGAAGTTCAAGAGCTTCCGTGCTGCTCGGGCGAAGACACCATTGAGTCCGACCTGAAAAGTGGAAACTTGAAATTCTGACTTCTGATTTGAGGCCATTTTGATCATCATTAGGTCAATAACGGCCAAGTGCGCGAAAACCTGTTTTCCCAAAGTTTTACAAGCTTTTTGAATTTGGTTTTTTGGAGGCTTCTATTTACACAGATGCGTTTTTGTATCTTTGGCTCCTGGCAGAGTTCATACATCCGGAGTCCGGACAGGTAACGCTTGAGGCCCCAGGACGAGCAAAGAACGCCACTTTTTTAGTCGGATATGTATGTATGCAAGCAGAGTTCACAAGAACTGCGGGGTTTGTCTAGAGCATTCTTTCATCGTGCATTCGGATGTCGAATGTCGAATGCACGGGTGTCAATAATGAAAAGAAAGGAAACCCAGGCCTAGGCAGACTAATGTAAGCAGACAGTCGATAAACTTCCGACTGATTTGATTTTAGATTGAACGTACTTTGTAAACCTTAAAATCGACTCCAGTCAGTTCAACATCACTGTAGATACGGCTGTTTCTGAAGGTTGGCTTCAACACGACGCGGATGACACCGTCGGCTGATAGAAGTTCGTGGGTTTTGTTTTTACGGTAAAAATGAGCTCCGACATCGCCTTCCAGGATGAGAACGATGCCATTGTTGTCGATTGTTATGTGAGGACGTCTGAAAATCTAATTTTAGAACAATTTGTGGCAAAGTTGACCTTACTCTGTGAGATTAGCCTTCAGAATGACCATGCAATCAGAGCAGACAACTCTCGCAAAGGGTCTCAATGACGGTGGAACATGTCGAAGGTTGAAAGACTCAACAAAAGTGCCGAGCGACTTATCAAAAACGTGATAAAGGAAGGCATTTGGAACATATTCACTGACAATCAGGCCAGCCATCTGAAAATTATCGATTAATGACGAATCAATGCAAATATCGACACACCTGATCCCGAACAACAGTAACATTGGCAAACTTTGGTCGGTCAATCTTTGCTGTTTGGCCGTTCAGAACAATACCGCCATCAATGCCAAAGATTACATCCTAAAAACAGATTGAAAACATCTTCAAAAAACACCACTAATTTGTGATCAACAAACCTTGTCCGAGAAAGTCGGCGGAAAACGCATCGTCAAATCTGGCGCCCACACACCAATATCGCTCAACTGTGTTCCGAATCCTTTGACGGCATTTTGCTCGTCAGCAAAATCTTCCTCTGTGGAAGCCTTGGTGGTATCTTCATCAACAGGACCGAAGAGATCACTGCATAAATGATCTTCAATTTTGGGTGACACAGTGCCGGTGGCTTCGGCTTCACGGGTCTGGTTCCAAAATTGCTCCGAAAGAATTTCCTCCTGCTGTTGTTCGAGGAAAGCATTCAGCATTCCTGGGAGTAGGCAGATCTTTTCTTTGACTGCGGCTTCGACTTCTTCGCCGATAAGGGTTCTGAAGGAGTTCAACGTCGCGGAGTCGCCTCCAAAGAATTGGAGATCGACTGGGACGTGGCCTTCGCATTTTGTCACCTGGATTACGGTTTTTGTAAAATGAAATTTAAAAAAATACTTACAGTAATGTTGTTTCGAGTATCGCCAACATCCCTCTGAAGCGAAATATCCATATTGACAGTCCAATTTTGCATCTTTGCCAACATGTGACTCGAAACAGAAAACAGAATATCGACTTCACAGTCGCCTTGGACCTCAACATAGGGGGCGCTGATAGTCAAACTAACACCAGTGCCGTTCAAGAAGGTCGCATTGACAGTAGGTTTATCAAATTGGACGACGACAAAATTCGACCCTTTGAAAGTGCCGGTATCGATCCGCGGCAAAACGATGTTTGTCAACAGCTCTGGCAAGCCTTCTGAGACGAGATTCGTCAAATAGGCTGCACCACGTTGAGAGACGCGGATATAGATGCCGGCGGATTGGTTTCGGGGGTCATTGATAACGACTTCTTCGAATAGTTTGTTTTTGTTCAGACGGACGGGTTCTTGTTCGGATTGTGGGATGGAGCGTCGACGGCCGCTTCCGGGGAGCCAGGGTTCTGCGCGGGGGGCTGGAATGACAAAATAAACTTAAATTAAGTAATTAATTGATTGAACTTACAGTTATCAAGTTCCAGAATCCCTCCAGTCAACGAATCCAAGCAACTTCCCACAACAAAAAGCGCCCAAAACAGGGCAATGCCCCTAATCAACATTTTAAAAACGGTTACTCAATCAATGTAGCCTATAAAATATCTCTCCGATCCGGACACAAAATCAATCAAAATTAAGTAAACGCAGCTAGTCGCAAAGCGATCGCTGTCGAATGGGCCAATCTCGATCGGATTAGCGCTATCTATCGGTCCCTGTTAGTTTGAACAGAACAGCAGGCTTAATAACACACCATTCATCGGTACGTGGCGGCCGTCTGGGTCGATGCCACATGACGCCAGCGGCCTTTCTCCGCCCAAGGCTAGAGCAGGCGCGTTTTAGCCGGCTTTAATGGTGTTTTTTATGTTGCTGTTCGGCGGACGGCGCGGCCCCAGAGTCGCGAAGCAGATGAGAAGGGCAAGATCCGGAACAAACCACACAATTAAAAAACAATCTGTCCCGGGACTAGCTACTTTTAAGCTTTAATTTGTGTACATGTCGGCCAAAGATTAATGGATGCCCTGCCATGCCTCAGGCAGTTGTTTTCGTTCACTTTTATTTTTTAATGAGGGCAATAAACTTTGATATTAAAAGTGGCACGTGTAGTTCCACATGATTGTTGTTTCTTTAGAAATTACAACCATTAAAGCTTAAAAGTACTTTTATTTAACATTAAAGACCAAAAAGTCTAATTAACACGGAATTACTTCGGTTCGCATCGGGAAATTTCGATAAGTATCGTCCAGAACTTCCTGGAATTTGTCTTTTTAACATGTTAAAAGTGCATTTCACAATCACATGCCTTAATCATAGGGCAATATCGATGGAAAGAGTCAGACCCATACACCTGGGAACCGACCCCATCAAGAACATGTCTCAGCCGAGGGAATTGCGTCAATAAAGTACGTGGCTGCAACACAAAACATGAAGCCTCACCATTACAGTAAACAAAACTATCAAAGGCAAAACAAACCTTAAATTGCCCTCCCGGCTGTATCAAGTCTTTCATCAAATTGCATGTTTTCGGCAAAACAAAGGTCGTATTATCGGCGGAAAAACAGACTTTACCAGGCTTTCGTGTCCATAAATACTGTCTGTAATCATCCTCGTTGCAGAACGGGAAAGAGGAAAGTTTTGAGTTCGATTCGGATTCACGGATGTAATCGTGGCAGCTTTTTGTGGCGAAGGAACAACCCCAGCTTCGGCCATACCAGAAATGGCGGGATTCTGCGTAGACTGACGTTTTGTTGGTACGGTACCATGGGACATTACCGAGATGGGTGGCTTCGAGGATAAAAGCGCTGATGAAAGTTAGGTAGTTGTTGCCGTTGTTGATTACCGGGGTCATTAGTTCGTTCTGAAACACAACTATTGAAGACATTGAAAGATGACAGTATACTGACACCATAGATGTATTCATTCAAATGAATTTTGGTGGCATCATCGGCTTCAATACCAGGAAGACTGTCACATCCAAAATATGTTCGCGCGGCTTTCTGAAACAGAAAATTTTGCAAAAAGTTTTAACGATTTGATTCTTAGCACCGTAGCTTTGATACCAAAATCCAAATAATGAACATTGTATTTCTCAACAGAGCCATCCATGTGTTTCCATTCATTTTCCACAGATTGCATTTCATTGCCATACTTGTCTGGGATGATGGTGCCGAAACCCTATAACACAACTATCAAAAACTGAAAAAGTATACGAAACCTACCAAAGCATGCATAATTTCATGCCGAAACAGATCATCATAGCTCGCAAAGTTCTTCCATGGCGAATTATCAAGGCAAATGATAAGCCTTCCACAGAGTGGACGTGGCACGGAAGCGCGCAACTTGTCGTTTGGCTGCATACATGGGGCAGCGCCTGCGAGCATGAAGGGGTCTTTTTGGCATACTTTTGTGTTTACCTAAATATTTTAACTGTCAAATTTCACAGACGATGTTTTAAAAACTCACGGATAAGAACAAAACAAAGTTAGACCGCAAGGCTGTCAACTTAAAACCGTTGTCATCAATTGAATGCCGTTCAGTTGTGTGACTATCAACAAAATAGTCAACAAACACTTCGGGAGCACGGAAATCTTCACTTTTTGAACATGAAACGATGGTATCAGTAGCAACGTAGTGTGATGTCATGGGAAACGAACGAACATTGATGAATGTGTTCAAGCTTCTGATGGCAGACGAAAGGCCTTTCTAAAGTTTAATTATTAAGTCAGTTTTGTAGCGTAAGAGTGCGATTTCATAAGTTACCAAGATCTTATCCGGCAATTGCGGCAAGTTAGGCGGCCGTGCAACCGCTACATTGAGCGTGTCCCACTTTGCCGCCACGACAATACCAATGTTTGAGCAACAAAACCACGCAAGCAGTGTCCAGACGTGCATCTTGCCTTTGATAATGGCTTTTCCTTATTGTCCGTGGCATAAATATTACTTCCGACTTCGGGCGACGTTTTCTATAGAACAGAATCGGCGCATGAATCAACCCACTATTTTCACTGTGATGACGTTGATGGAAAATGAGGTGGCACATGGATCATGTTTTGCTTGTATTCTTCCCTTTTCAATGTCAGAGTGATGAAATGTTTGATATATACCACTTTCGGCATATTCAACATCAACATTATTAAAATCAACATTGATTCAGGAGCAAAGATTGCGAAATTATGCACTTTTGAGGAAGCTATGAAAATTACTTTCGATGATAGCCATCAGAACGAAAAACAAACGTCAACTGTCATTTTTTATAATCCCAAAGCTATCTTAACACTTTTTATACATCACAATTCTTATCAAAATCAACACACTAGAGTGTGATTGACAGATTTGACTTTTTGTGAGTTCCTCATTCAAAAGGGGGCAATAATTTTATGGGTTAGTTTTATTTGCGATGGCTACACCTCTGGAAGCGTTGATTAGTTTTTGTGAAAACGCGTTCAATCAAAATGGCGACTACCAAGGTTTTTCAAAAGTAAACCATGCCCAGAGGACCTTGAATCGGCAGTTATCACCGATACGTTATTTGCATGGTTGTTTTGACGATCCTTATTGTATAGTTTGTGGTGATGCACTGGTCATGAGGAACTGTTATGATCTGCGTGGTTCGAGTCGGCAAAATGATGTTGTCAATGCTAGATTTCGAAACGGAATAAAAAGTGAATATCCAATTTCTGACCAACGGCGGTGGAATGAAGAGGTTTCGAGAATGTTGTCGCCGCTTCGGAAGATGGTTTGTGATTGTTTTTACAAATGACAGGTTATTTGGCATTGTGTTGGTTTCAGGAACAGTTGAAGTTGTTATCCTCGCCTTGCTCAAAGTCAATGGGAATACACAATATTATGAAGAATCGAAGAAAGTTTTCATTGCTAAGTTCGCCAAATCATAAAAGTAGGTCGAAGTTAACTTTAAACGTTTAAAAAAAGCCATTTCAGAGCAAATGCCTCGCGGTTTCCGGATGAATAGTTCTATGAGGAGATGGCAGGAAGATGTCATTCCCATTATTAGTACTTCCAATCCAAATATCGTGCAATGGCAACAAATGTAATAAATTGAAGTTTTGAAAAAAAGTTATTCTGGAGGTATGGGGAATCGAACCCCAGCCCTCTCGCATGCTAAGCGAGCGCTCTACCCCTGAGCTATACCCCCACTTGAGACCAAAACAGTTGGAAGTGGCTGGTTCACATGGAGGATCTTCGAGCCTTTTTCATATCGTTTTGCCAATAATTTATTTTACTTCTACATTATCAAAAGAATTGGCAGAAGTGTGTGTGTTCGCAATGAAATTGTACAATGAAAAATCATAGCCTCGTATTTACAAACATCTACGGTCCGGAGAGGGTCGTAGGAAGTGTGTGTCTACATGCAATAGGCGACGGCATTCGGGGTTCAGATGCTGCGGCTTCGATGACGATCATAAGTATTTAGGCCTTGATGGACTTCTTGCCTTTGGTCGAACCGAAGATGTAGCCGGAACGAGCGAAGGGAGCGTAGGCGGGCACCATGGCGGGTGCGGCACAGGGCGGTCTGGCACAGGGGCACGGAGGCTGGGCGCAGATGGGTGCGCTGTAGACCGGAGGCGGGCACGGAGGCGCGGCACAGACGGGTGTTGGCACCGGGACGGGAACGGGGACCTGGTAGGGCATGGGCACTGGGTAGGGGTTCCACGACGGGATCGGGAGGGGTGCTGGCATTGGGATGGGTGCCGGGTTAGCCTGGGGGATCACCGGGATTGGTGGGACGACGATGCAGGGCGGGCTGGCGCAGACCGGAGCCGGAGGAGGTGGTGGGGGAGGGGGTGCGACGCAGGGGCATGGAGGTACGCTACAGGTGATGGTGATCATCGGAGGAGCGCAGACGGGAGCCGGTGGTGGTGGGGGAGGGGGAGGCGGCGGCGGAGGGGGTGCCATGCAGGGGCAGGGAGGTGCGGCACAGGGGACCATGATGGCCGGAGGGGCACACAGAGGCGCCGGAGGTGGTGGTGGCGGAGGAGGAGGTGGTGGGGGTGGTGCCATGCAGGGGCATGGGGGAGCTGCACACGGGACCATCACTGCCGGGGGAGCACAGGCCGGAGCCGGGTAGGCATAGGCGATTTCGGGCGCCGCCGCGTAGTACCGGCCGAGTTGGGCCGGGTAGGGCGCATACTGACCCGAAGCCAGGCTGAGGCTTACGAGCACAACACTAAAAACCAATTTTATATCAAACACCATCCATCAAATCGCTATATCCACTCACCAGATCACTGACGACACTCCCATAGTCGAGTCGCTGGCGGATGTTTCCCAAGACGTCTTGAGGAACGATTGCAATAGCCGGATGATTCTACCTTGGCCACAGAATCCCCTTATATATGATCCGTCTAGAGTTCCCCTCTCGACCGGGGCGGCCCTCAACCGGTCACCACTTTTTTGTCTCGCCTTGGCCTTCCCGAAGTGCGCAAGAGTCTTGACACTTTGCAGTGACACCTAGCCAGTCTGTAGCCTGCTTGCCTCTGGTTTTTCACCTCTCACCACACATTTGAATTGCGGGCTGTCAACGCTCTTTTTCTCCATTGACTCCGCCGGACTTTGACGCCATCGCGAACAAAAACGTCTGCATTCTGTAGATCGCAGGACAGGAGGTCTAATACTATCATCCGCTTGAACTTTTTATATCATCAAATTGAGTCAAGAGTGCAAATGTGAACTTCATTTTGACAATAAACTGTGTCAATTAGCCACTTCTCCACAAAACTTGCACACAATACTTCTCAAAAGCATACTGTAACACCATCAAATTTCAAAATTCTTTCTCAACAACCCCCCAAACATGCAAAATCTTCATCAAAGCTAATTCCTACTTCTTTTTTGTAACTTTATTAAACCCGCATATCCAAACAAATCAAATCGCATCCGTTTGCTGACCAATATTGACTTTGATTTAGCGCCGCAAAAAAAACCACCGGAAGCAAGTCGGACGTAACAAAACCGGATAAATCATGCATCAAATGACAGCCAGCCGCAGATATTATAATGCAAGCCTGCTTGCCTCTGACGAAATTTGAAACTTTAAAGGTGGTTATCAACGTTATTGTAGTCAGTGTTGTGATACTTGAAGCGAATCGGGCTTTAACAATGATTATCGGAACTTCTTTTATACAAAATCAAATCACATGACAGCCAAGACTACTTTTGCTACCTTTGAGACAGCGTTTTCAACGTTTGAATGGGATTCGTTTGCATCATTTTGGATTTCGATTGCGTTCGCAACTCCTGAAAAGATTGCTAAAACGAGCTTTTCATAGTTAATTTCAAAGGATAGGCTTACCGGCAATGCTTCGAGCAGCATTTGTAATCCAAATAATTAAATTCTGTAAAAACTGCCTTATGGCTCCAGGTCGTTCGGGCTGTAATACAATCGTCGTCTCTGATGTTAAAGAAATATGTAAGTCGGATTCAATAGCGCTGGTAACAGAAGCACTGAGACCGCCATCAGACGTTTCGATGGATGAAGTAGGCGCAGTTATAACTTTATCGAAGAGAAAACACAAAGTCAAAAATGACAACAACCAAAGTTTCATAATTTTCGTTTAACTAAGTTCACGCGTTTAGTATCACTGATTGAAAATCGTTTATATATCAATACTGGTTTATGCAAATGTATGTTGGGTTAAAGTGTGAATCACTTTTACGTAACCGGTTGAACTTGGATTATGCAATCACTGTATTGCATCAAAAACAAACGGCCTTTCACTTTCAAAACGTTGTTTTTTTATAACAGAGGTTTTAAATTAAAAGCAAAAAAGTCTTTGAAAAGGATTTAATGAAAGTATGTTAATCAAAACAATCAGAATGTTTTTTTTATTACGTTGTGAAACCATGCACAAACTTCAGTCCGATATTAACATTTAAAACAAACGTTTAACATTAAGACTCTAAAAAAATTGTCGGTCGTTTACAAAGGCGTTGATAATGGAAATGCAAGCGTGTTGTTATTCATAAAACGCATGGTTTTTGTTTTAACATTTTGAAAATTAATCATTTCTGTACGCACTCTTTTTTTTATGAAAATGTAACCTTTTCCGTAAAAAAAAATTCAATGTAACACGCCCTGCATCAACGAGTTGAGCATAAAAGCCAAACCAGCATAAACAGTGCACAAACCGTTTGACTTGTTTAATCTTTAGTCTGAACGTGATGTTATCCCTCAATATTGTTTTGCTGTTTTTCTGTGTGACGCCTTACTGTTTGGCACGCGTGCCAGTGTTCGCATCTGATGATGTTATTCCTGCGCAAGCAAAACCAGGTTGTCCCAGATCCAGTGATAAGGCTTCACTTTTTATTGCAAACAATGTTAAGTTGCGAAGCAAGTTTTATGGTGCTGTTCCTCCTGCAAGTATGTTTTTGTTTATCGTTGAAAAACATTCTTGTGAGAATGGTGCATTTTTTAAATCACAGATACCTGCGAAACATGTCCCAACGGCAAGGTAAACTACTACGACAGCGCCGTAGAAAACGTGCCCCATGGAACAACTCCCCACGAAGCCATTGGCTCCATTGCGACTGTCAACTGCACAAACATGTGCATCTGTGACACTGCTGGAATTTGCTACACTCCGACTGGCTATGATGTTGCCATTATTTTTTGGCCGTACTGTAGTGATGCAATGTGCGGCAGCTACGTGCAAATATGGGCAAGTAATGATTCTTCCGGTTTTATTTCCACGACGACAGGAGCACTCACTTTTACTGCCGGCGCACAAGTTACACCAGACTATGACTTCAAACAGTTCACAGACCCCTCTTATATGAACGCAGCTACAATCAGTTGCGAAGGTTGTGTGGCTTCGTCCTGCCAGACTACACCTCCTTAAAAAGCAAATATGTTTTCAAGTAATGCGGATTTGTTCATGAAAATGAAAAGTAATAAAATAAAATTCGGTACTTTCCGGACGTATTTATATTAATCTTACATTCATTGCCACTGCATTGTTCACAAGACAAAACCATTTTATAAAATTTAACAAAACGTTCTTTCTACGCACCATAATAAAAAAAACCAATGCACAGATGGGGATATCAATGTTTGAAACAGATGTCTAAACGCGCTACAATACTAGTCGGTGTACAAAAAGAAGTTGATTAATGACAAAAAATGCGCATTCTTACCGTCACGCACGTGATTTCGGTGCGTACCTGAAATTAATCACTGCTGTACGTACTGTTCTGCTAAATTTGACTTTCCCATGGATAATGTAGCGCAAATTTCTTGAACATAGATCTTATAAAAGAAAATCGTGCAGAAGCTGTGCAAAAACGGTTCGGATTGTTGGTTTGAAATCTTTCATCTGACAGTGATGTTATCCATCTACACAGTTTTACTACTTTTCTGTGTTCTGTCTTATAGTTTCGCATGTATGCGAGTGTCAGCACCCGATGGTGTCATTCCTGTGGAAAATGAGATGCCGACAACAACAACTGCGCTTGCTACAACAGCAGCCCCACAATGTCCCGAGGCTAATGATATGGCTTCAATTTTCATTTCGAACAATGTTGAACTAGAGGCAGAGTTTTTTGGTATTGTTTCTCCTGCTGGTAAATTTGCACTTGTATTAATTAACCCCCTATCTAAAATAGTACAATACTAAACTTTCTGAAACTACAGGCATGTGCACAACCTGTCGCGGTGGTATGGTCAGTTACTACGATTCCGCATCGACGGCAGTACCGCATACCACGGCACCATTTGAATCTGCAGGCTCCTTGTCGGCGATGGTTTGTCCGGATATGTGCATTTGCGCTATTGATGGAACATGCTACATGCCGACTGATCGTTTGGTCTCTGCTACTCTTTGGCCGTACTGTAGTGGTGGAACGTGTGGCACTTACGTGTTGATTACAGCTAATAGCGATTCTTCTGGCTTTGTCGCTCTGACTGGATCACCGACATTCACTTCCGGCGATCAAAGTCCAGCAATTGGCGAACTTAACCCAGTCACGGACCCATCTTACATCAACGCAGCTACAATTAGTTGCGAGGGTTGTGTGCCTTCTTCCTGCCAGACAACGTCTTCTTAAAATATATATATCTTAATAATAATAATAGTAACGTTCTGTTTATGAATAATAAGATCAATAAATTGGTTATTTTTTCTAGGTATTTTGCAGCTTTTAAAGTTGAAATTTATTGCATTTTATTTTCCATAATCACAAAATTTATTTACAATATCTATGGGAAAGTTTAACTTATTAAAACCGACCAACTTGAAGTGATTAGTTTCATTTACGCACAAAAAGACAAGTTTGTGTAGTGATTCCGGATAATGAACCAATTTCCTTTCATTTGTCACCTTTTTTTATTGCAAAGATAGTTTCATGTTGCATCTTAATCCTTGCGTAGTAAAGTTCACTCACATGCCGAAGTATCCTACGTTAATGCTTATCAGTAGATCCATAGTAAGTTTTGGTTGATAAATGAAAGGAAAAATTATCCGGTATGACTTGCACACACTTGTCATCTCATGCTTAAAATCTGTTAATCACTTTCGTTTGTAACTTTTTGTTAAGACAAACTTTCCCATAGTTAAAGAAAAGGAGGTTTTTATCTTCGAAGTTGTGGATATAAAAGCGAATCAAGCAGAAGCAATCTATACGCCAAATAGATTGTTACTTCACAAAACTGATTATGATGCTATCCATTTACATAATTCTGCTTTCGTCTACAGTGCCCTATGGCTTTGCATGTATGCGAGTGTCAGCACCCGATGGTGTTATTCCGATTGAAATGGTGCCGACAACTGTAACGGCACTGACGACTATACCCGCGGAAACATCTCCAGAAACATCACCAGCAACAACATCAGCACTTCCGCTAACTACGACTACGATTCCGCCTAAGACATGCCCGGCATCCGGTACCTTGGCGTCAGTTTTTGTAGCTTCAGACACTACCTTTGTTGATTTAAGATATGGAATGAAAGCACCGTCAAGTAAGCTCAAAACGTCTTTCGAAAAGTAAAACTTTTGTTTTAGGTACATGCTCGACATGTGATGGTGGTACTGTTTACTATTATGATTCAGCCGACAACGCTGTGCCTGGTGAAGGTTCACAATCATTGGGCTCACTAACGGGAGCTGCGTGTCCTAATATGTGCATGTGTGATACATCCGGAGGGTTTGGCGACATGACGCCCAGCCCGACATTACGCCCCACTTTTCGTGCGCGGTTGCGTCATGCTGCAAAGCATCGCGTGTGCGCACATTCGTAAGGGGCCTGTGCAGATACGTTGGGGGTTTGTGCAGATACGCGATGCTTTGCAGCACGACGCAACCCCGCACGAAAAGTGGGACGTAATGTCGGGCTGGGCGTCATGTCGCCCAACCATCCGGAGCATGTTGGACGCTCACAGACCCGAGTGTTGTCATTACATTCTGGCAATATTGCACCGGTGGCACGTGTGGTGTTTACACTTTTTTGATAACTCAAGATGATGTGAGTGGCATTACAACGGAAACAAGGACAATTACTGGAGATGCTCAAATAACTCCCGATTTTGATTTTTATCCTGTTACAAACAGTGACGTATACGCCAATGTGGCCTCGATAGGATGTAACAGCTGCCCAACGTATACATGTAAGACAACTTCAGCTTAATCAATATGTGTACTCATTCTACAGTTTTTGTTGCTGTATTTTTTGGCTAATAAATGTTGCTGATCACTCGAAGTTTAACGTTGCATCAGTATAAACATTAAATAATAATGTTGATTAGTGTTATAAAAAGTATGATATTAAATAAAAGGTTGAAGAAACCGGCACTTCTTTCCATGTGGAAAGAAGTGCCGGTTAACCCCGAACCCTGAACTTAGTGGGGGGTGCGGGGGGGGCGAAGCCCCCTGCTTATTCGGGGTCTCAGACTTAGTCTTAGACGTCTCAGACCGTCTCAGACTTAGTGAGGGGGTGTGGGGGGCGAAGCCCCCCACTTAGACACAGGCAGGTACAGCCACATCGAAAGGAGTTCCAAGAAACCTATCGAAATAAAGATGGAAACCGTTTATGAATGTGTGCGAAACAACAAAATACAAATTTCAGTCTGCTAGATTTAGAAAGGAATGTACCTTCAATCTATTTGTCACACACAAAAAAACCTATTAACATTATCAAAGAGAAAACACAAAATCAAAAGCGACAACAACCAAAACTTTATACTTTTCGTATAAAAAATTTGTAAACTACCGACAATTTGTCGCTAGTTTACAAAAGGGCATTAATAAACGAAAAGAAATTTCTTTTTCGTCACACATTTGGTTTTTGTTCTAGCCTTAAATTAATCACTTCTGTGCCTACAGTTTGCTTATGTTTTTTATGAGAAAGTTTAATGTGAAAGTTCGATTTTTCCATAAAAAATTGAAATGTTAGACGTATGTCGTCGACGCGTTGAGTATAAAAGCCAACTCAGCATAAGCAATGCACAAACCATTCGAACTGTTAGTTTGAATTCTGCCATCTGACTGTCATGTTATCTTTCAACATAGCTTTGCTGTTTTTCTGCATTCTGCCTTATTTTAATTTGGCACGCAATGTTCCTGTCGAAACGAAGCCAAATTCTCCCGGATCCTATTATTTAGATGATAAGGCTTCAATATACATTGCGGACGATGTTCAACTGCAAGCCAACGTTTATGGTGCTGTTGATCCAGCAGGTTAGTTTTTAGTTTTTATTCAAATTAAGCGATTTTTTAGGCAGTAAGAATGTTAAATTTTAGATTTTTCACATTCACCCTGTTACAATGGAATAGTCAAACACTTTAACTCCGCATGGACAAATACCCCTCATTCCACGACCCCCCATGAAGCAGCTGGCTCCTTGACGGCTGTCAACTGCCCGAACATGTGCATTTGTGATATCGATGGAGTTTGCTACAAACCGACCAGCAGTGATGTCGTCGCTACTCTTTGGCCATACTGTTATGATGACAGATGCGGCACTTACGTATTGATCACAGCCAATTCCGACACCGCTGGTTTCGTCTCAACTAATGGTTCAAAGACTTTCACTGCCGGTGCTCAAGTTACACCAAACTATGGCTTCAAGCGAGCCACGGATTCATCTTACATCAATGCAGCTACAGTCAGTTGCAAAAAGTGTATGGATTTGTCCTGCTGGACACGTTAAAAGACAAGTATATCTTAATGCATTGCTGTCATATTTATGATAAATACGATCAATCAAATAAAATTTGGACTTTACAGCCGTTGTCTTTTAATTTTACATTTGATGCTAACAAAGACTGACCGTTTGGTCTCTGCCACTCTTTGGCCGTACTGTAGTGGTGAAACTTGTGGCGCCTACGTGTTAATCAGAGCTGATAGTAATTCTCCTGGTTTCATCGCCCTGGCTGGATCACCGACATTCACTTACAACGATCAACTTACTTAAAAATTTAACCCAGTCAGTCATCCTACATCAACGCTACAATTAGTTGCGAGGGTTGTGTATCTTTTTAAACTGAAGTTCAATGCTGCAGCTTGATTTATTTTTCCATAATCACAAGATGGATATTTCGTACACAACATCCATGGGAAAGTCAAACTTAACAAAAAAGATCACCCTGACGTGATTAGTTTCATTTACGCACAAAAAGACAAGTGTGTGTAGTGATTCCGGATAATGAACCATTTTCCTTTCATTTGTCACCTTTTTTTAAGTTGCAAAAATATCTTGAAATTGCACTCTGATCCTTGCGTAGTAAAGTTTACTCACATACCGAAATAACCTCCGTTAACGTTTATCAGTTGATCCATAGTAAAATGTGTTTGATGAATGACAGGAATAATGATTCTTATCCGGAATGACTTACACATGCTTGTCTTCTCATTCTTAAAAGCTGTTAATCACTTTCGTTTGTAATTTTTTGTTAAGCTAGAGTTTCTGATGGTTAACAAAATTGAGGTTTTCATGTTCGACGTGGTGAGTATATAAGCAAATCAAGCTGAAGCGATGTATACACGCCAAACAGATTGTTGAGTCGCAGCTTTGACCGTGATGTTATCCATCTACACAATTCTGCTTTTGTCTTTAGTGCCTTATGGTTTTGCATGTATGCGAGTGTCAGCGCCCGATGGTGTTATTCCGATCGAAACGGTGCCTACAACTGTAACTGCATTGACGACTATACCCACAGAAACATCACCAGAAACATTACCAGCAACAACCACAATACTTCCGCTTACTACAACTACGATTCCGCCAAAGACATGCACGGCATCCGGTACCATGTCATCGATTTTCGTAGCTACAGGCACTAGCTTTTGGGATTATACTTACGGAGCCGTTTCACTATCAAGTAAGATTAATTGTGTTTTTAAAAGTTTATTATGTTGATTACTGTTTAGGCACTTGCTCGACGTGCGATGGAGGCACCGTAAACTACTACCCATCTACCGCCGAAGCTTTGCCAACATGGGGAGATGAAGCAATTGGTACTATAACGCAAGAAACGTGTCCCAACTTGTGTATGTGTGATATTTCCGGAACGTGTTGGAAACTGTCAAGTTCAGAAGTTGCTACTATTACTTTTTGGCAATATTGTTCTGGTGGTACTTGCGGTGTGTACCCTGTCATTGGCACGGACGATGATGATGCTGGAATCGTCACAGAAGATGGATCAAGAACAATATCTGGAAATGATCAACTGGACCTGGACACTTTTGATAATAATCCTGTTACTAACACTGACGCATACCCCGATTTGGCATCAGTAGGTTGTGATAGTTGTCCAACATACACTTGTAAGACTACTTCAGCATAACGTTTTATAAAGTTTATTTTTATTTAACAATTTTGTAAAGTAATGTTAGCACCAGTTTTAACCGTGCTGTCACTGTAAAATGTGAATGTAAAAAAACGAAAAAAAATCAGCTCAATGGGATGTAACAAATGCATACCATTTAAGCCAATGTTAACATAGTTTACATTTATTTGGTATTTCAAAAACTTTTACCTAATGAATAAAGCAAATTAGTTAGTTGTGGTATAAAAAGTCCTTGATAAATGAAGGGAAAGCACATTCTTATCAGTCACACGCTTTTTTATGTGTAAACGAAACCGATCACACCCATCCGTACTGTTCTGTTAAATTCAACTTTCTCATGGAAAATGTAGTTCAAGTTTCCGTCTTTAAAGGGGTGACTTTAAAAGAAAGGTATGCAGCACTGCACTAACAATTGAAATCTGTTTTGATGCTGGTTGTCAACATAATTTTGGTGATTTTATACTTCACACCCTATGGCTTGACATGTCTGCCAACGTCAGCACCCGATAGTGTCATTCCTGTGGAAGCAATGTTGCCAACTGTAACTGCATTGACAACTTTATCATCAGAAACACCCCCAACAACGGCACCACCGCGTACTTGTCCCGAAGTCAGTGATATGGCTGCAGCTTTCATGGCGAGCAATGTTGAATCACAACTAACGGATGCTGTTTATGGCGCTGTTTCTCCAGTCAGTAAGTTTTCACTTACAATGATTTGATAACATTTTGTCAAGAAAAGTCGTTTCTAATTTTTAAATGTTATAGCCACGTGCACAACCTGTGCCAATGGCATGGTCAACTATTACGACTCCGCATCGACGGACGTGCCACATTCCTCGCCCCCTCTTGAATCCGCTGGCTCTCTTACGGCTACCAGTTGCCCGGAAATGTGCATTTGTGGCACCGATGGAACGTGTTACACCACCACTGATAACAGCGTCGTCGCTACTCTTTGGCCTTACTGTAATGCCGGAACATGTGGCACCTACGTGTTGATCACAGGAAATGACGACTCTGGCTTTGTCTCAACTTCAGGATCACCAACTTTCACTGTCAGCGCTCAATATGGCACAGATCTTCCCTACAAACCCGTCACAGACCCATCTTACATCAATGCCGCTACAATCAGTTGCGAGAGTTGCGTGCCTTCGATTTGTCAAACTATGTCTAATTAAAAAATGTTTATTTCAAAATGGTTACCATCACATATTCTTATAAAAAATATATACGGAAAGGCAAATATTTTGTGTCGTTAAAGATTGTGGTTAAAACTGGTTATAGACAATAATGCATACATTGTTTTCGATGGGGTATTCAATCAATCGCGCTTTTCGTGTCACTTTTCGGTTTGCTTGTTGTCGGCCATTATGAGGTTCTTGTGTCGTTTCCGGATTTCGCACATGTACGGATGAGGGACGCAAGTCATGCCAGGGCAGCGTGCGATCGAGGGCAGTTTCTCTGAAGTGTCACTTTTAAAGAACAGTTTTGAATTTTAAAAAAGATACCATTGATAGCGTGGAAGCTAAAGTTTTGCAACAAGGCAACGAAGATCAGGAACACTTCCATGCGGGCCAAACTCTCTCCCAGGCACTGCCGCTTGCCAATGCCGAAAGGAATCAGTTTTTTGTGGGGCACATAGTTACCAAATTTGTCAAGAAAGCGTTCCGGTTTGAAAACGTTTGGCTCCGGGAAGTTGGTTTCATCGAAATGGACCGTTCCCACCTGAAACATTACCGTGGTTCCAGCACGAATGGCATGCCCATCGACGTCGATGTCCTCGAGTGTTTGATGCGGGATGCCCCAGGGCAGCACGTTCGTGATCCGCAAAAGTTCGTCGATAGTGGCTTGGACGTACGGAAGCAGATGCCGTTCGCTGACTTGGGCTGGCGACACGTCAAGAACGTCATCAATCTCCTTGTGAAGTTTGGCCTGCACTTCTGGATAATGAATCAGGTACAAAATAGCCCAGCGAAGCGCTGTGACTGTGGTTTCCATTCCGCCGGTCCAGAGGTCTCCGGAGTCAATAGCCAGAGACTGGAGGCTAAAGTTTATCACTATTATGACCAATGTTGGCGTGGAAATAAGAATGATAAACTTACTTCATATGTTTGTGGTTGGAGTCATACATGTCTTTCAAATAGGCGTCGATGAAGTTGGTCGGTTCGGTGTCTACATCATAGGTGTCGATGTGTTTCTGGATTTCTTCGATGAAGTAAGTCTGGATTGCAAAGCCTTCTTTGACATATTGGCGGTAGTACGGTACGAAGAAACGTGTGATCGGATATGCGTCGACAAGTTGTAGTGATGGGGATGCGAACTGTAAGGATACTGTGACAGCTACGTATCTCAAGTAAAAAACTCACCCCTTTGAGAGTGTTGTCAATTAGTTTCTTAAAATGCAAAAATTCCGGATCATCGAAATAATGATGGCGCCCCATGACCAAGTCGTTAATGATTCCACCGACACAGAAACTGATATGCAAGCTGAGGTCAATTTTTGCTTTGTGGACACCGTTTTCAACCTCCAAGTATGAATTCATCCGTTTCAGCAGCCGACCCAAATGATCGTTAACCTTGTATTCGAGAATGGACTTTCCCATTCCAAAATCTCTCAATGTTCGGAGTGCGAAGCGTCGCTGTGCCGACCAGCGTTCACCCTGACAAAGCGTGATTCCATCGCCGTCTGGCTTATGGTGGCTAAAAATTCCGTAGACGTAGCCAGAGGGACGACCAGCCAAGGCATTTCCATGGAGGGAGTTGACTTTTTTGAGGAGATCGAAATCGGCAATGACAACGATGGGATTTGGGAGGTGAACGGTGAAAACTGGGCCGAAGATTTTCTTGAATTTGAGGAAGGTGCGATGCGGATAGGCTTGATTAAACTAAAAGTTTGTTTTTAACATTAGCTAGATGGAAAAAAACGTACACTCAATGCATTTCCAATGAATGGCAACCGAAACGGGCCAGGTGGAAAGTAACTACTTAGTTTTAAGAAACGTAGAATACTTCGAAGCATTGCAACAACGCATGCCGTCAGCAGTATAAACACCCGATGGGAGTAGAGGAACTCCAAAATGCAGCTCGCCATGGTTTGAAGTTGTTTGACTGACTGAATCCTGATCGTCGGATGGTATGCAGTGACTGGTGGTGACGCTTTTTAAAGCACCGGATACTGTTTTCGCCTGAAATCATAGCACGTAAACAAAGTTATTGAAAAATTGGCGTTGATTGGTGGAACTGGTGAATCCACGCACCAATTATTCAAAGTGAAATACCGTCCAGACCTCATGATTCTCGCCACAGAGTAGATAACTGCATAATTTAATAAACCATTTATCATGTTTTCGGCAGCACTTGCTCATGACCACAAACAGTAATTACCAAATTATACCATCTTAAGACACCGATAATTTGACTCGCGATTTTTTTCTACAGATTTGCGGCAAAAACAACTTTTTTGTATACTTTGTACGATCTTCACCAAAAAATTCTTGCATGAACACATTTCATTTTTCATGAATACAAATTCCAAATGTCAAACAAACTTCAGGGACACACCTGACCTGCGTAACATTCTAGACCAAAGAAATCACCTGTTCCGTCAGCAAGTACCATTTACACCTTGAATTCCAGCATTTTCTTTGCCAGTTGACAGTCACAACTGATAAAAATAAGTTCATATATGTGTAATCGACCAATGTTTTACAAAGAACAACCACAAACAGACGTGCGTAAACTGGCTAACCACATGCACTCATTTAGTCCAGCCCGATCATCGGTTCCAAGAAACAAAAATGCCAAAGCTGTGTATTAAGTAAACTTCAAAGTTCGTTGATTTTGTACACCATCAAATAAATGTATAATATATACTCCCAATGGCACGAACTGATTACACACTTGCTCACAATCCCTATTACGAGGGATCTTTATTAGCACTGGCTATTATCGCTGTGTTATTAAACATTTACGCATTCTTTTTGATAGTATTTCAAATGCCAAAGACAATGTACGACTTTCGGCCTTGTCTATGCATGCTTTGCGTAAGTAAAAGTGCGTTGAAATTGGTTTAGTTAGTTAAGATTTTTCAGGTCCTGGACGGATTATTTGCATTCTTTCTCGGCGTTGTCATTGATGTCACCTTCCAATTCCCAGCACTTGCAGGTGTAATTAAAGGCCCGATTATCATGTTTCTTTATCGGTACGTTGGTTATGACGGCTGTAAAGTAATAGTTTGTTCGACATTCACCTTCATGGCTGGCATAGTTTACTTTCAAAATTACGGAATCAACTTTCGATTTGTAACAATTCATCCAAACAAGAAGCTTTACGACATGTATAACTCGAAAAAGGCGCTTTTTGCCATTTATGTGGGTGGGTTGTTTGCAACATCTACCATTGGCATTGCTATTTACATTCTTATGTACCCAGAAAGTGTGAGTTTTTGTCAGTAGGGGTATTTATAAGTTATAAACTGTTGGATTTAGGAAATCGCTGGAGTAGTCGCAAATTATCCGAACTCAACTGATATTTTCATTGATTATGTCCCTGGTAAAAACCTATTAATGGCGGCGAATCCGTTTTCGCCGGTCTGGTATTTCATTTTTGCTTTTGTTACGGTCGGCGTTTTGATTGCCGAAGTGGGATCTTACACTATGTTTTTCATCGCTTTGAAGCTGTTGACAAAGTTTGCAAGCAGTTTTTCCAAGGAAACACTGAAAATGCAGAGACAATTTTTGTGGTTGCTTGCTATACAGGTAATTCGACATTTTTCACCTTGTAAACTGTACATTTTACGAATAGAGACATCATTTTAGGCGACAACGCCTCTCGCTTTTATCGTAATCCCAGTATTGTGTCTAGTCTACCAAATAACATTTGACATTCCTGAACCAAAATTACAGACAGAACTTGGCATGCTTTGGATTGGCTTATACTCAAATGTGAATGCATGTTTGACTATATTTTTCATTTCGCCATTTCGAAAGTTCACGAAAAAGTATACTGTGGATATTGTTATGAAAATGTTGGGTATCAAACCAAAAGTGACCCCGTTATTCGAGATTCAGGCGACTAGTTCTTTAAATTTCAATTCAAGGGCTATGTGATTGATAGCAACATGGAATGGCCAAAATTGTAATAGTGAACAAAATTTGTAAAAAGTTGGTATATAAAAAAATTAAGTTTAGAACTGTAAATATATAGTCGTCTTTTTTAGCTTGGAATCAAAAACCTTCAATTTGGCAGCAATAAAGTAAAAGAATTAGAATGAGGTTCAAGTTGGGTAACTGAACCAAAATTCGGTTAAAAAGTTCTAAATTCATGTTTATGCAGTCGGTACTAAAAGTCGCCAATTATTTGTAAAAACCATCACTACACGTCCCTCAATTTGTGTTTTTTCGCCCCAAATTGCCCCAAAAAGGCTACCACCAGCCTCGAAACTGCGAACTGTGGGCGCGTTCGGCTGTCGCCCCGGTGTCATAAAGGGTGCATTTTTTGCACGCACCCCTTCAACGAGGGCTGTGTCGCCCCGCCGGCAGTAGGGTGCTCTTTCACTCGTTTCAAGGGACACAAATCGATACGTTTTGGGAGGTCTGCCTCCAATCTACATCTACATCCAGCTGTTTCGGGATTTCGACAGTTTTAATTCTACGTTTTCCAAGACTGAAATCGGAATTGGGAGAGATGAACTTCGGAACGGACGCCGATGGCAATGCGCAGTTGAACTTTTCGATCCCGTTGGATAAAAACGCACCCCTACCGTGAGTTTTATATATTTTTTATTCGAAAAAAAGTTTCTCAAGGGTGAAACATTGCAGGAGGATAGTGTTCAAACCACCGACAATCATCCACACGGAGTCAGAATCCGATGCGCCGGAGATTTCGATCAGCATCGTGATCCGGCAACCGAAACCGGCACCACCGCCGCCAGTTCAGCCTGTTGTCGTTGAAAAGCCTCCATCACCAGTGCCAGTTATACCCGATCTAAAACAGGAACCGGAGGAAGTCGTCGTCACGGAGCAGGAGCAATACGACGAACAGCCATCGACATCGGAGATGGATTACAACCCGCGGGACATCAGCCTTATGACCCCAGATGCCGTCGATGACGCGATTGAACGCTTCTTAGCTGCCACCGGGGTGAATGCTTCCGGTGAACGGCGGATGGACATTGACCCCATCATGCTTCCCAGGGCGAGGGGCAAGTCCGGCGATGTGGAAAGCGTTGTAACTTTTGAAAATGAAGACGAAATGAAGCTCTTTTTAAAAGTTAACTGCCTGGCCAGGTTGGTCTTTACCTTTTTTATATATTCTAAAGACGAAATTTTCTGTTTAGCAAAGGCAAATCGATCGAAACCGCCGAAGGCCTCCGCAAACCCTACAAATGCCTCAGGCGAAACACCCACAAGTGCCCAGTCACGGCATCAGTCAACTACGCTGGCGCCACTTGCTACGCTATTCTTCGAAATCAACACAACCACCCTCTCGGCGAACGCTATCGTCGAGCCAATGGCGTCTCCGATGCTGTCCGTGAACTCGTCGCTGAACGGATAGCCTCTGGCGGCAATCTGCGAGCCCTAAACATTCAACGAACGCTCCGATTGCTGGGAACCCCCGAGCCCATGATCAACAACATCAGCCAGATCAAGAATCACGTGAAACACGAGAAATCCAAATTCAAGGATCGGGAAATTTTATTGGGTACTGTAGATACTTAAGACGGAGTCTGGGAGAAGTTCACAAGTCGATTACCCATCAAATTTTTTTATTTCAAAAATCGATAGAGGACCCTTAGTGGATCTCAGAACCAAAATATTAAGACCTGGCGTCGCCTTCTGGCTGCGGTACGATCGATTGAAAACGGGATTCTGAAATCGAAAAATCATTACCATTCGATCAGTTTTTGGCAGAGAGGCATAAAAAAGTTTTTTCTACGGTCAACTTTTGATGCTGAATCTTATGGTAATATCGGTTTTTGCTTACCAGTAATATTTTTTTACATTTTAATTTTTTGAGAAAAAAACTTTTTTATCTTTGATTTGGATTGATGTTTCTCTGCAGAAAATGATAAACCGAAATGCGTTAACAATAAAAAAATTTTGAAATCGGCCCTAAACCCCGCCATCCGTGACCATCTGACCCTTCAAAGGTGAACCTCAAAAATCACAAGTTTTCGATCGGGAAACTAATGGCATATTTGAAACCAGCGTAAAAAATGATGTCGAATGCCATATCAAAAATAATTTTAGCATTCCGTTGAAAAAAAACGACTTAATAAGGAAAAAGGCGCATAGGGTACTCGGGAACCGAACCTCGTGCGATCGCAGGCGAGCGCCCCTCCCTCTACACCAAGGTTGCAGCGTGCGCCGATTTCGAAATTTCGTACAGCCTTGGGTGAAAAATTGTTTATTTTGATAACTTTTGAATGACGCATCTTAATTACACTGACCACATCATTGGTCATCATTTTTTACGCTGGTTTCAAATATGTCATTAGTTTTCCGATCGAAACCTTGTCAATTTTTTGGATTACCTTTGAAGGGACAGATGGTCACGGATGGCGGCGTTTTATGGCGATTTTAAAATTTTTTTATCGTTTACTAGTTTTGGTTTATCATTTTCTGCAGAGAAACATCACTACATCGTAAAGACAAAAAAGTTTTTTTCTCAAAAAATTAATATGTAAAAAAATATTACTGGTAAGCAAAAACCGATATTACCATAAGATTCAGCATCAAAAGTTGACCGGGGAAAAACTTTTTTATGCCTCTCTGCCAAAAACTGATCGAATGGTAATGATTTTTCGATTTCAGAATCCCGTTTTCAATCGATCGTAGCGCAGCCAGAAGGCGACGTCAGGTCTTAATATTTTGGTTCTGAGATCCACTAAGGGTCCTCTATCGATTTTTGAAATAAAAAAATTTGATGGGTAATCGACCTGGTGAAGGTCAGGATTTTCTCCGAGACTCCGTCTTAAGTGTTTATATCCTTTTTTCACTTATTAGCAAAATCGAATGCGAGATCTCACTTAACTGATTTTAATAATAAAAACAACCTCATTGCCCCCTCTTTCGGAAACTTGTCGGCAGCGCTTTGTTGACCCTCTGTTCGGTGCCCATTGTCAGCGGCTTTTGGCGAAGTTCGGGCGTCTCGATTTCACCGTCTTCGTCTTTGGCGTAGATGTAGCTTTTACGGGCATCTAAAATGACATCAGTGATGCCGAGAAGCGTAAAGGTGGCATCGGGTTCGGCCTTTTGCTCCATGATCATTACGGATCCTTCGCTTTCGCGGTACTTGCCAGCAAAGAGTTGGCCGCCGATCTGGAATGGCATTTTTATATGTAAAAAGTTTAGAGAAAAACAAACCTGAACAATTGGCTGCTCCGTATCAGGATGCCGAACTTTACAAAGACCTTTCTTAACCTTTTCAATGATGGACCCTTCGTTGACGAAGCCGTTCAAGTCGACTACAACGTGAGTCACTTCGACTTCATCGTCGGATAGCCAGTCGTCTTCGGCGTTTTCTTCTCCGTCTTCGGAAAGGCTTTCCTCGCCGTGCTGGATGAGGATTTCTTCTGAAACAAAATAAATATATATAAAATGACCGAACAAATGCAAAAACGCACCTTGAATTTCGCGATAGCTAGCCGAAGCTTGTCCCATCGGTCGTGGCATTCCGACGAGACGGGCTGCTTCCTGCTCGGCATAGGTGGGCAATACCGGCGGAATCACAAAGCCGTCATAAGTGCCGGCACTGCCAGTAGCTGGAGCGGAACTGGTGGCTTCTGCTGGGGGAGAAATGGGGCGCTTACGAGGGCGTCCGCGAGCTCGCTTCGGAGCTGGGTCGGTCGAGGACGACGGAACGGGCTCTGGCTCCTCTTCTGGCTCACTTGGCATTTCTTCATCTTCTGGTTCGGGTTCAGGAACAGCTGCGGCAGCGGATTTACGGGTGGAACGGCGAAGTGACATGGTGGATTGACGGTTTGAAGCGGTCAAAGTTTTGAAAAGGCTGCAATTTTGGCGAGGAGCCAAGCTTCGCAAATGCGCGCACAGTTGGTCTTGGTGCGAAAAGGAATGGACAGTTTGGGAGATTTGTTGACAGCTTTGATTGCAACTTTGAGGATGTTATTATTAACTTTTTCTCCTAGTTTTTGCCTATCTTTTAGTTAATGATGTTAGGCTGCAATCGGCGATTTAAAAATATGATAAATAAACAAGATAATAAAAAAAAACACACTGAACCACCTCCGGACACAATGCCAACCCTCAAATTACCCGATCCGCACTGACGAAAAGCATCGAAATTTGATGCGACGGATCCTTCAATTCTACCTGATTTCTGCTCCGATGCACGTGTAATCCACTGAATCTGCCATGCTAACTGTTCCACGCCTCCTCTCGGGTAACACCGTCAACATCCTACAACGATGCTGCGTCCACCATCACAAGGAACGCCAGGATTTGGAGCGCTTCATCGGCCTACGGAGATCCAACACTGCCAAAGCTAATCGTAATACGCATCATAATGAGAAGATGTTTCGGAAGGTCAGTAAACTTTTTACTTTGAAAAAATGACGCTTAAAGCCTAATTATAGCGTTATTTTCTTTGATTTTGAAGTTTGTAACAGAGACGGGGTTTTCATATATATTTTTCCAGCTCCGTGCCCACAAAACCCTTGCAATGGACTTACCCGACGATGTGGAGATCCGGAAACGTGAGAAGATGAGTCCGAGCGAGTTACGGCTGGAATTCTTGAGGAGGGGTATCAATCCGTTCAAGGATGTGCAAGCGCGGCAATGGACCGAACATCAGTCGACTTTTCAATCTTTTTGTGGGTTTTGCGATGCTTTACGATCAATTTGAGTTAATGTTGACTGCTTTCAGATGGCATCATCGACCCCTACGTTCCGAACAAGCACGTCATCCGCCAAATTGAGCCAACTTCAAAGCAGTCCCTTGTCGACAAAACCAAGGAAGTCGTTTCCCACCGATGGCACACATTCAATGGCAATCGTCGAATTCGCAAGAAAGAAGGCATGGAGAAGTTCGATGCGAAGTCTTTTGGACCGACAGCGGAGGATATCTATGTCAATGCCCACAAGGCGCTTGTTGCGAGGAACAAGACTGAGTTGAATACGTTTATTACGGAGCATGCTTTTGCGGTTAGTCTAATTTAACTTTAGAATGTTGTTTTACGGAATATACAACTTTAAATATTTTAGAAAATGTGGCCCGACGTCGCTCAAGGCTCAGTCTTCTGGGAACTTGTCCGGTTCAACGAGCCATCCGTCGTCGTGAGTACCCGATGCGCGGACAACCCGCACAAGTCTGGCAACGACATCGCCCAGCTTATCGTCCGGATAAATTCCACTCAAAAGCTTGCCGTCTACGACAGTTTCGGCAAACTTCTGCTCGGATCCGAGACCGACGAAAAGGACACCATTGAATTTGTCGTTTTCGAAAACCACGTCTCTTCATTCGATGGCCGCTGGCGCCTCCACGACAAGGTCTACCCTCAGGGCATCGCACCCAAGGAAGCTCCGATCGATGCCTCATTGCTTGCCGATGCGCCAGAAGACGAGCTTCTCCGACCGACTGACAGTAAGCCGATCAAGTTGCGTATGAATGAACGGATCAAGGAGGGCCTAAAGGACACCAAAAAGGAGGATTGAAGTCGGCTTCTTTGAATATTTTTCATGTCATAGCGTATTTAGTAAAAGTTAGGTTTGTTTGTTGGCTGTTTTTGGATTCATTTGTTAAATAAATCGGTTAATGATGGGCGTTTTTGTTGATTTTTAATAGGTTTCGCGACCTTTGAATATCTTTTTGTCGTTTTTGAAGGCCAATTTCAAGGAAGAGCATATAGATGTCCTCCGACTCCACGCCCATCAACTTCGCCAAGCCCGTCTATCCCCCTGCCGGCTTCAGGCCTCTCGAAGTCAGCTACCCTTCATTGACAGACAAGGATAAAGGCAAGTTGCTCGGCGACAACGAAGAGTTCCCGAAATTCCCGGTCGAACCGGCTACAATGGCGCCGCAGAGGGACTTGTGGCTTAAATCTGGGGTTGAGACGCAGTCTGGAAAGGAGTTCACGCAACTTTTGAAGTGAGTACACTTTTTTATGGCTTTTCTGATCAAATTCAACTCTAATTTTTTTAGGGAAGAGCTAATCCGAGCCGGCTTCCACACTGAAAAGCCCGCCGACAATGCCATGGAATGAGTTCACTTTTCTGTTTTTCGATCTCAAAACGGTTCCGTTTTTACTGTACAGTTTATTTTCACAGTTTCAAAATAACAAGCCCTTATCCATCACCATGACTCCCAAGATCAAAACACACTCGGATTCTCATACATTTGATCGATTATCTTTTCGTATTTCACCTTGAGTGGTTGTCGCTTCAACTTCAGCGTCGGCGTCAAGAAGCCTCCTTCGACTGTGAACTCTTCAGTGGTCAAATGTGCTGCTTTGATCTGTTCGATGCTGCTCAATCCCTTGGAAGCACCCAGAATTCGCAGTTCTTCGACGACGTAGGCCGCTGTTTCGGGGTTTTCGAGGTCGGTCGAGGTTGAAGCGTTCGTCGAGCGAGCGGCTTCAAGCACCTTTTGGTTAACGACAACTATGGCGACGAGGAAGGATTCGGTGGTTTTGCCGGTGACGAAGACCTGATTGACGAGGGGATGCTGGCCGTAGATGTTTTCGACTTGTTCGGGGGAGACGAAGTCGCCTTGGGCCAGTTTGAAGAAGTTGTTCTTTCGGTCGATGATTTGGAGGGCACCGTTGGGCAGCCAAGATCCGATATCGCCGGTGTGGAGCCAGCCTTGAGAGTCGATGGCCGCGGCGGTTAGCTCTGGCTCGTCGAAATAGCCTGACATGAGGGCGGCGCCACGGAAGCAGACTTCGCCCTTGTCCTCGGAGGCGCAGTATTCGAGTTCAGCTACATCGACAAGCTTGACTTGGGCCCAGGGTGCCGGGCCTCCGACATGGCCGTTGCCGGTGTCTGAGGGCATGGATAGGGTGCCGGCGGCGCTGCATTCGGATTGGCCATAACTAAAATTGACCATTCATAGATAATAGTTGACATTGGCAGCCAATTCAAAACTGTCAGTCTCACTTACCCCTCAACAAGTGGACAACCATAGATAATCTTCGAGAAGTTCATAATCTTGGCCGTGATCGGGGCACCGCCACTAGTAACAAGACGCAATTTGCCACCGAAAATCTGTCGAACAGAAGCCAGCACCCATCGGTCCCAGAAGGTGTCATAGCGAAGTACCCCGCGTTTCAAGTGTTTCGTCTTGGCGGAGATGGCCATTCGGAAGAGCAAGCGTTTGAGCCAATTGGCCTGACTGACTTTGGCGTAGATGGCATCGTGGAACTTGTTCAGCAATCTTGGCACCAATGAGACGATGGTCGGTTGAAGGACTTGCATGTCGTCAACCAATTTGGCAATATCTCCGCCATAGAGACCAATTCGACCGCCAATGTAGATGATGAAGCACTGAAAAACGGTCGGGTTCATTGACTGGTATCGACAGTTTACAAACTTTTTTCATCCTAGTTTGTGACATTGTTTCAAACACTATTAAAACTTGTTTGAATACTTTTGAAACACTTTTTAAGTCGAAAAAATCAAGTTTTGACAAGTATCGGAAGTTAAATTTCAAAAAAAGCCCACCTGAATCAGCTGTTCATAGATATGTGCCGGCGATAAAAAGCTCAAATACGTGTCATCGTCATCAAAGACCAGACAATTTGGCTCCACGCACCATTGGTGATACAGTCCCCCGACTGAGGTCAGAAGAGCTTTGTGGGAGAGCATTACGCCCTTTGGTTTACCTGGAATTAACAATACTTGACTGATTTTGTCCTCTTTTAATCCAAAATCTACCTGTAGTGCCACTAGTGTTGCAGATAATGTAGACATCATCTGGCTTCGGTGGCACTGGCGGCAGTAGATTCGCCTCTCCCAGAGTCAGCAGGTAATTCCATTCATAAACCTCAATCCGGTGCTGATCCGATTTACCGTTTTGGATGCCCTTTTCCTCTTCATTGAACACGATGATCTTTTCAAGGGTTGGAAGTTCGTCCTCGGCGTCGAGGAAGAGTTTGGCGCGTTCGAGGGTGTCCGCGAAGATTATTTTGAGGTTGCATTTGTTGACGATTTCTCTGTAAATTGTCATAAAATGATTAAATTGGCAGTTTAAAAGCTTACTTGATGGCCTCAAACTTGTAGTTATGGTACAACGGCACACTGATCATACTGTAGTTAACGATGCCAAAGGTCGCAATCAAGTATTCGGTCGAGTTCACCCCAGCAATACCGACCCTTGTAGCCTGTCCAGGCTCAAGCCCTAAGGCAATTAGGCCGCTACCAGCCTTCTGGGCACGTGAAGCGACAAGCTCATAGCGGGTCCACGCGTATTCTCTGGCATTGCCACGGACGCGTTCACCGATGAGTTCGCCGTTTCCACTGACTCGGATTCCACGTTGCAACAGATCAAACAAAGTTTTCACAGAAGAATCCGGCAGGCCTTCATTAAGCGTGCCAGGTACAGTAAGCACGCTTTCATGGATGCGTTCGGCGCCGGGAAGGACACGCGAATAGGTCTCGAAGCGCGGCAGATCCGGAAGCAACAAGGCTCGAGGGCTGGTTGGGGGTGATGAGGGCGCTAGGACTGTCATCTAAAAAGTCAAACTTTCTTTAAAGTTGAAAAAACGTCAATCACATTGTTTTTTTGAACTAAAGTTACACTATAAAAACTAATCAAAATCACGAAATAGGCGAAAACATCGCCACTAACGCGAATGCACGGAAGAACCACCTCGAAAGTACAAATAGGATCAATCAAAAAACCCTTCCTAACAATGTTCAATGTGCATCGATGTTCACGAAAGACATTTTCCAATGCAAAGATCGACCTTGCTCCACAAATCGGACTAATTTTACTTGTTGCGCGCTTTTTGAGGGCAATTTTTCGAAAATTTCTTTCAGTTGTGATCTATGACATTATGAATATGACCTTATTAGACGAAAAAGAGCATTTTTACAACTTCGCACAGTCATCTATCAAAAAAAGGTGTTCAGACGTCCAAAGGACGCCCCTATTGTTGCGACAAATGAAAGTGAATACAGTTGCATGTTCCAAAATAACTTTTTAATTTGTCGATGAAAAGGAAGAAGACGAAAAAACAGGCGACAACCGGTCAACTAAACCTTCTACGACAACCAAAGTAGCGGTTTCGAGTTTCGCGCGGATTTGGAAGGGGCTTAGCGACACTGATCGGATGGATGGCGATTTCTCGCGAACTGGGGTGTCTATCGTCTGTGGTCGGTCGACGTTGTAGCGATAGAGAAACATAGATGAAAAGAAAGACGACCGCATCGGCAGAGAATTGGTTTGAATTGAATTGAACACGCGAGAGAAACGTAAGAGGTGCTTGCGCAATGGCGCCTCCGGGCACGGATCTCATCCATCGAACCAGCCATCTGAAGTGCGTGCCAGTCGACTGTCGACAGGCAATAAACGGGGCATAATGCGTGTAATGGAGTTTGGAGTCGGTGGCGGCATTGATTGGCGTGGTCGATAAAGTGATGTTTTCCAAGAAACATTGTGGTTTCAATGAATAAACTAGTGCGATCATAAATCTTATGCGCAATAAAACAGCACCTTCACTTTTTCAATGTGTTTTCGTTCGAAAATGTAACATTGCACTAATTTGCAAAAACAAAGCGTTGAATCATCAGGTTAAAATACAAATTGTGTAGTTTATTACTTTTTTGCCGTTTCTGCCCTTGTTTATATAACTTTTGCCGATATGGGTCGAGTCGCTCACGATTTTGATACTCCTGACCTAAATTGCTACAAAAAGTATGTTTGAAGTTTATACTTTCAAAAATGCATCATTCCTAATACTTCTTAGCGAGAACAAGATGCCGATAAAGTAAAACAATAGAAAAAAAACAAAATGTTGATGTTGTGGCCTCAGAATTCGTCATATTCTCCCCGATTTAGTCAGAGTGGTGCATGACTCAAAAATCATCAGCGGCTTGGAGTCGAACCCAGCGCAGCCGAAGGCGCGAAACGAGCGCCTCACACGACTGAACAAAAGTTGCATACAAAATGAACGTCGTATTCTGGCTTGCGATAACTGCGTCCTATCCATTTGAATATTTTTTTGTTTTTCTAGTAAATTTCTCTTTCTATCGCTTTTCTGATACAAGACCGCTTCGTAAAACAAAACTATTTATTAGATACTTCAAACAACAAACTCAACAAAATAAAAAATCAACAAAAACAATTAATCAGAGTCCAATTCGATGACTTCCGGCTCTGGGTCAGATTCGTCTTCGCCGTAGAGGTCGACCTTTTTGAGCTGGCGCATGGCGAGAATGTAATCCAGCGTGTTTGCTACTTCTTCAACGGGGGCAAACACTTGTTGCGTCTGCACGGATATGATGTGCTGGAGGGCCGTCAAAGCTGCGACGATTTGCTGTCGCGATGAGCCAGTTGCCGTCTTCAGAGCACCGCCATGGACGATCAAGATAGCGTTGAACCACTTTTGGAAGAGATGGAACTGGGTGCCGAAGAGGAAGTGATACTCGTCGGCAAACACTTTGAGAAGCTTTTCGACGTAGGTGATGGACAGCTGGGACACGACGAATTTGACTGAAAATAGGAGATCAGAACTGTTGAAAGCTATAAGTTGTTGAAAAACAGTACGTCGCTCCCAATGAATGCTGCAAATGACGCGCTTGATCAGCTCCAACTTGGCCAGACGAAGCGACATGGAAAGGGCCTTCGGGAATTCGTTGTTTTCAAGGGCCTGGTGGACAGCCTTCGGATGGACGTCGAGAGACAACTCGAAGGGGTCGAAGCGACGCTTGTTGTCCAATGAATAGACGGCAATGCCTTCGGTCGAGACGACAGCGAACGAACGGCAAGTCGGGTTGAAGTCGATCGCATTGACGCGCATCACCGGCATGAAACTACGCTCGCCATTATCGGATTTCTCGGTTCCAGGCAGCTTGGTTCGGCGTTTTCGGGACCCTGGGAGGTGGTCGTTTTCCTCGTCAGAGGATTCGAAGTTTTCGAGGTTGCCGAATTCGGTGATCTTGCGGTAGTCGATATCGAGACGGACACCATCAAGGCTGCGGTTCAGGGTCAACATGAACTTGCGAATAAGCATACGATCAGGGACGCTATAGAGGCAGAAGAAGTTTGACTGGCCACCGGCGAGGATGAGGAGCGAATCCGGGGAGAAAGAGATGCACGTGAAGGACTTGTTCTTCTCTGAGGTCGTCTTCTTGATGACTTCACCGGCCAGGCGGCTCGAATCAACGTCAATTCGGGTATCGATGGTTCCGATTTCGGCGCGGGTGTTGGCATCGAAGAAAGTGATGGCGGAATCGTAGGTGAGGGCGGCGATGAGTTTGCCACAGGGGCTGAACTTGACATCGAGGCCTTCATTGGGGAGATTGATCCGTTCAAACTGGGACTGATCGACAATGTTGAACACACGCATTGTTTGATCCAGTGAAATGGTGGCCAAGTTTGATCCGGAGATGGACATCTTCGTGATGACGCTGGAGTGGCCGGAGAAGTTGTCGATCATGTCGCCAGTGTCGAGGGAGAAGATGTAGACTTCGAAGAGCTCCTTCGAGGAAGCGACGACGAGCTCCGAAGCGTCATCGACAATGACACAGCCAAGAGATGTCTGTCGAGGGCAAGTCATCGTGCGGAAGTTACGGTAGCGCTTGATGTCGTGGGCTCGGATGGTGCCGTCCAGAGACGCTGAGACGATGGCCTTTCCGGATTGGGTCCATGCGATGGCAGAAACACCGGCAGTGTGCTCCGTGAAAGTGACGACGCAGAAGGACGATGAAGTGTTCCAGATCTTGACTTTACCGTCTTCGGCACCTGTAGCGAGAAGGCTGCCATCGGGGCTGAAAGCGGCGGCGAGAACGGCCTGTGAATGGGACTGCTGCTTGAGGATGTAGGACTCGCTCTGCCACTCCCAGACGATCAATTGAGAGTTAGATCCTTCACCGCATCCAATGGCCAGCCAATCACCAGAATCATTCAGCGCCAGCGTCGAAATCTTGAAATCGGAAGCACGCATGTTTTGAATGACGATGCCACTGGGCATTTCCAACAGCAGGAAAACGCCATGAGCGTATCCGACGGACATGATCTTGGTTTTCGGGTTGTAGCAGGCCGAAGTCAGCTGCATTTCGTAGACGTTGCCGTCGAGGTGCTTGGTGACCTTGTCCCTGGAAAGACATTCATTATTACGCATTCGAAATGCCATCAAAGTCAAACTCACTTCGATCCCCGGCTGTAATTGATCATCTCAACTTCCTCATTCGCGGCTTCATTGTCCGATTTATCGACCAAATCATGCGGCGACAGCTCACATGTCCATGTGTAAAGCTCACCACGATCATCGATAGAGCAGACATCGAGGGTTTCACGATTCAAGAAGTAGCATCCAATAATGCGGCCACGATGTCCGCTGATGCCATAGGCCGTCAGATTAGCCAACTTCTTGTTCGGATCGACAATCCACAAGTTCTTGTCGTCACCGCCACAGACAAGCAGCTTGCTGTCGTACGACCATGACAGACAGCGGATATGATCGGTGGAAAGCTTGCGGATCTGGACCAATGCGAACGGATTGAAAAGGCCATGGACTTTGAAGGTGGTTCGGTAGATGTGGAGCTTGCCGGAGGTGCAGACAGCGAGGCGCCTAGAAGATTTTACAATGTACATCAATAGAAATAGCATATTTAAGCCGATTCAAAGCCAAAATAGAGTGTGAAACGGCGCCAAATAGAAATTGGATATATAAAAACTCACTTTCCATCGGGCGAAAACTTGACAACCTTGACCTTATCGCCAAACCGCATCCGATACAAGACAGTGCCGTGAACAAGGTTGATGAACATGCCGATACCGACCTCATTGACGATGAATGCATGCTTTCCAGAGGGAGAGATTTCGAGGATAATGATGTTGTAAGAAGACTGCACGGGCAACGTCCATGAGTTGTTCTCCTTGATGTTAAAGACCTTGATCTTGTTGCCAACGGGGGCGACCACTGTATGGGGGCCAAGGAAGGCAGCATTGCCGTTTTTGTAGGAGCTTCCGATCATGTCGGAGAACTGAAAATGGAAAAATATATATAAAACGACTGTTCGGTTTTTTTGATTGAGCAAGACAAACTCTAAACCTCTAAAATTCGGGTGAAAACCTTACCTCATAGTTAATATTCATCCTGGCGAGTCTGCTGATAACAAAATTTCACAGAAATAACGGCAATTTGGATAGGAAAACTGTAAACGTTGATGGAAACGATCAGCAAAATAAAAAACGAGATGCACTGCGCATTGATGTCTTTCGTTGTGGGAGTGCGTTTGGGGGTTGTTACTTGCACACGCGGAGGTGTTTTTTTTTAAATTGTTGTTGTTTCTGCGTGTTTTGAAAAATTTTGTTTTTAAGATAAGATGAAGATTGGTTTAAATTTATGATAGAAAAAGGAAATATAGTTGAACTTCGATTTGTAGGAGATAGTCAAAATTGATTGTTAGCAATAACCTTTATTTGTTTTCAGTGGTGATAAAAATGCACATAATCAAGCCTATTCCGGGATCCCAAGAGCAAACAAGCTCATTAACAGTCCAGCGTCGAAGACCAGCCAATTCAACGGTGAAATTCCGAGGTCGAAGCAGCGCTCACGGCACACGTACAGTTCGGGGGTTTCGTAGGCGTCCTTGATGGCGTCATCGTTGCAGCCGGCGGCAGTTCGGACTTGGGCCAGCTTTTTCGAGACAACTTCGCTCTCGCTGATCTCGAAGATAGAATGGGTCGGCATAGGGGCAGGGACGCATGAAACATTGCCCGAATTGCCGGTCCAGACGCACGCCATCGGCCAGGTGCCGGAGTCGTTATCGGCGATGAAGGCGATCGAGTCATCCGTGCAGAAGTTGTGGCCTTTGCGGAGACCGGCGGCGTAGAAGGAGGTCCTAAATGGCTTTGGATAGAAATGTTGTCAAAAAGGTGCAAAAAGGCCATACTTGTCAGAAAGACTGCTCAAAAGGTTGAAATCCTTCTGTCTCGAGATCCACATCAACCTATCCGCTTCCGTGCAGACAACTCTCGCATCACAGTCAATCGAAACATCAGAATAGACGTATCCGAGATAAAGCAAAGTCAGCAGGATCATTTTTGACTCCATTGGAATCAGATACGGATCCTTGAAAAAGACCGTCTACTGTAACCAGGACCCTTTTCTTTCGAAACATGCAAATCATTATCACCAGTTTATTTAAAATAGCTATTTTTGTATTCAGAACATGTTATCAAAGTCAAAGAACAGTATACGTTACTGAAGAACCCCCACTAAACACCCAATCATCCATCGGAGCCACCTTTCCCCGGCACATGTGAGTCGGCGTTTTGCAACCAACTTTTTTCCACCTAAAAAACAGCATCATTTTCAACTCAAATTTTTAAAAATTCAACTAAAACCTACTCATGAAGACACACATTAACTGTCTCCGCGACAGTTGCGTTGACTATCAACGGCTTTCCAATTTTTGGCTCGATTTCCGTGAAAACTCGTTGCAAATTGGTTTCAATAGTCGGTCGAATTCCATCATAAATTGGTACTGATGTTGTGTTTTCGGCTGTTTCGTTCATCCAATTCACTCGGGAGTGGAAAAGTTGCGCTTTTTTGTTTGAAACCTACAAATTTTCTTTACTTTTCGTAAAATTGTGCTGGAAACCCACGTAAACAGTACTGTAGATCCCAAAATGATTCACAATATAGTGCGTGTTGATGACATCGGCCCGATCAGCGATAAATATGGTCTTCGTCGGGCCAGTTGTGTTACTTATCATTGACTCCTCCAAAAACTGATAATCAACGCGTCGAAGTACAGTGCCATCTTCAGGCCAACTAGGAAAATGCAGCCCTTTATGGTTAAAGGTAAAGCTGCCAGCTAATGGGTGCGACTTCATTAGATTGTTGACATAATCTAAGGTTGTTTGAGTGTTGTTTTTATGGTCATTGAGAAGCAGGAACTCATCAATATCGACCAAAGCCACAAATCGATAGGCCACTCGGAGCCGGCAATCATTGTGGGCGATGCTGTGTCCGAATCTGTATTGGGACGCGTTTGGGTCGATAGTTGACGTGTTTGGCAGATCTGGCCATGAAATAATTGTTGCTGTTTTATCCGCAACATAGTGGTCAAGAACTGTTTTGACTGTCTTCGAAACGGAATGGACATAGAAGTAGAAATGGGAGGCTCCAGCGCGGATTTTCCATGTTTCGATAAAAAGGGCGAGTTTGAGGGGGTCATTTAGCCAAAACATGGGTGGAACACAGACAGCTAGACCGGATTGTTTTGGGTGAGACTTGTGGAGTTTGATTGGAACGGGGTTTGAAGAGGGTTTCGACAGATAAGCGACATCTCGGAGGGCACCTAGGCCGATTTCAGCGTCAATTCGAAAGGAATTCCACTCACAAAGCGGGGCATACGTCCATGGACAGGCATTTTCAATAGGTTTGATCTGTATTTTGACAGGATCGGCGTCCTTATTTCCAAGTCGGACTTCAAGTTTTTCAATATTTTTACATTTTGAAGAAGCTAGAATCCGAATCCGCGCACTTCCACTGTCCAGCTGCTCCCAATAGGCTCGGTATACTATCACCGAGGAGTTTTTCAATTCGTTCGAAACAGCTTCAAAACTAACAGCCTCCCGCTTAACCGGCACCAAACCATACCCATTCACAACCACAATAAACACCGCCAATCCAAAAACCAAGCTAGCCGTACCCTTAAACCGCTTTATCGCAGCCATACATCGCCGCGCCAGCCGAAACATGACCACCGACCCTTAGAACCAGATGTGGAACCACAGACGAGCCACTGAAATAACCACCAGCGCCCTTCCCAAATGTTTTTCTTTTCGAATTCGACAAGCCCCAGTGTCGATGACGGCGATGACGATGGCGTCGTCGTTCTGGTGCGAAAGGGCAGCACAGCGCGATCGTCTCCGTCGATTGTGCCACTCAAAGTGTTATAAATAAGCTCCCGCCAACGGACACCCATAGACAGAAGACAGCCAGCTCCAAATAAGCCTGATCAGCCTATCAACAATTTGAACACGTTCAACTCTTATAAAAACAACTGTACTTCCTCTTCCGGCACAATTCGTGCCTGCCAGATGGTTTTAGAAAGTGACTTCAACCACTTTGAACGTGTTTCCGATAATGCTAATGATGTAACTAAAGGTCATAAAAAGACTCGACGGAATTGCTGGCGTTGGCGTCTGTAAGAGGCGAGAAATGGGTCCTTTTGCATCCGGAAATGCAGTTAATTGGCTGTAGTTTTTGTCTTTTTGTGAAAGTCTGAGTTTTGCTACAAAGTTTATAACTTTTGATATAAAATTTTTAAGTTAATTAGAACCTTAGTTTTCCTATGTAAAAATGATAGAGCTTCGTATACAACGACATCTACACTACATAAATTTTAAACCGGCTTTGGATGAAAAAGAACATCTTCTGATTTGTCAACGTTATTGGGGTTACGGTCTGCTATCCAGTCGTAAAAGTCTCCTGATTGGGTTGGATCCTACAAATTTCCTTCTCAAATCTACAAATAAAAACTCAATCTCTTACCTTTGAGTATTTTTTGGGCTTCTGAGGTACTGCCGGCACTACTGGCGCTGGTTCGATTGGTTTTTCCGGCACAGTTCCAGGAAGTGTGGATTCTTCTGGCTTTGCCGCTGTTTGCGATTGTGTTGTTACCGGTGGTTCGACAGTTTTTTCTGGTTCAACTTTTTCTGGAACAGGTTCAGGTTTAGCTTCAGGTTCTGGCTCTGGAAGCGGTGTGGGAGGTCTTGGAGGTAGAATTGGCATTGGTGTTGGTTTTGGCGGACATGGCCGATAAACAGCAAATTGGGTTTTGCTCCACATCTTTGTTGCTGTCTGGAAATGACATTTGTTATCATCAGACAGTCTTTTTGAGTGACTTTTGTACCTCTTCATAGCAAAAAGTCTCACAAAGAAAAACCACTGGCCCCAAAAACAAGCACAACAATAGATAAATCACTGCTAACCACAGATTTTGTGTATCCAGGACAAATGCTAGCAAAAAATACGCACTTTCTATACAAAACAACATGATCGGCACCGCTTTGGCGGACTTGCTGAAACAATAAACGCATTATGTTTAGCACAAAAGACCAGTTTAACGACAACATACTACGCCCAGAACAGTTGATCTTCAACAGTATACCGCAAGTCGGCAGGCTGACACGCCAAAAAAGCTAACTGTGCCATCACGATTGCGGCAAATGTGATAATCCAGATGGAAATTGCAAATGCAAAGAGAATGTTTTCACTTGTGGTGATGAAACAATGCAATCCGACGTTGTAGTCATCTTTGTTTAAAAAGTAGGCGATAAGTGCCGGAATAAGTGCAATTGGAAGAGGTAAAATGTAATTTAGTGGCACAGGCAAGCTGCCATCGTAGAAACTTGTGCCACGGATCAGTGATCTTGCAAAAACGGCTTCAAAAAAGGTTATGGCTGCCACAAGGAGCATGAATACATGAAGAACTACTGTAGTTGCGTCACAAAAGGTCTGAAAAACGAGTTATTGCAGTTTTTGGTACAACAGAGGCAGTAGCGGGTGAAAAGTGGAACAACAGTTAGTCAAAATGAGTACTGTATCAGCACAAAAAAATAACTTACATCGCTTTTTGTCGGTTTGGCAGCAAGAAAACCCATGAAAATAAACAAAACAATTATTGACACTTCTTTGAAGATTCCCATGTATCGATGATGACCCGAAACACTAAAATAACACATTTAGAAACCATCAAACTGCAAAAGTTAAATGTTACCGAAAAATAAGATTGATGATGATTGCGGCGACAGTACATAGAATCACCCAAATGCTGGCAATATACAGTAAGACTTTGAATGTAGTCTTTTTAGTTCCCGTCAATGAGGTCACATTACATGCACCATAGCTAACTGTAAAGTTATTTGTAACACGATGAAAGTCGATAATGTGATGTTACCTTCTTCTTCTTTCTTTGGTTTTGTTGTTGTGTTGCCGTCATCATCACCAGAATTGCCATAGGAAATTGTAGTCGCAGTCAAATCGGTACAGCTGACCAAATTTGTTCCATTTGAGTACGTGCGAACTTCCCAATCATAACTTTTGTAAGAACATTTACATCCCGTTGGGTCTCCATAAACTTCACCGTCAGTGATCTAAAATTTTATTTTTTAAATGCAAAACTACTGTGAATGTGTAATACGATCAGAAAGTGTTGATAAACTCACATTAGCTGAACACGTTCCATTTGCGCTCGCCCCACTTCCGCAAACACAGTCAGAAGCGGATATTACAGACAAAATCACTAGAAAAAGAAACACTTCTGTAAAGTGTGGCATTTAATCTGGGTTCAACTTGTTCAAAAGACCTACTTTCAAAGCCTTATATGCGTTGGCTGTCTGACTTTTGTTGCATGGTAACGCTACTGTATTGTAGCTTCCACATTGTTGCAGCATTTAAACAATGCCTCTTTTGCAGGGAAAATACTTTCCGGTTTAAAGCAAAGTTTCAACTTTGGGGGTTTCTATTGTTGTTTTTGACGTCAAATGTGAACATTGACATTTTGGGGATACTGTATTTGACGCGTTCCCCAACCCTCTGTTTGCATCCCAAATCCGTACAGTTGTTTTCTTGCATAATGCCAACATCCTAAAAGTGTCAATTATCGGATGTAATAACCCTACTTTGAGGACCTGATGATGCAAATCCAGCGACAGATTTCTCGGATTTCGGCCAACCGTATTCTCGGGGACACCCAGCTTGCGCAATCAAAACCGCGCATTACAGAAGCGCATGCAATTATGGCATTGTCCGACTAAACCAACCCAAACACGTGTTCATCGATGGACAAAAACAATGGCACTACAGAATGGAGCGGGCTGTGCATACTTCGGCAGCTGTCGTTCGAGCATGGTCGGACAAGAGGCTTAGCACCCCCCCTCGACGCGAGCCACCGATAATAATGATCATCTTCATGGGCTAAGCTGCTTCCGTGTTCGACCACAATGAACTTGCAAGTTGATGAAAATGGCATGACTAGTATTTGGACTTGTTTGGTTTATCTGAGCGAATGAAACAATAGGTGTCAGAAAAAAGGTGTCAAAAGTGGTGTTTGAACAAAAGATGAGTAAATAGAAGCTGTTAATTGGGGATATAAGGCGACGTTTATGCTTTGGGCACACATGTAAAGTTTTGACGAACAAATGCACTTTTTGATGTATACTTTTTTATGGAAATAAAAGACAGCTGTCAGTTGCTCAAAAGTCATATCAACTTACAATGTAAGCCCTTTCGATGATGAATTTTTAATGCCATGTGTTTCGATTTGTGTATTTATACATGTTTCAGCTATTGAATTTGGTACTAACCATTTTGCGCAAAATTTTTGCATTTAAAACGCCTCCGTTTAATAATTTTAAAACTTTTTTTTTTTATATGTTAACGTCTACAAATCGCAAACTCGCATAATAACAGCCTCCAAACACCGCCACCACCCAATCCCCTCCTGACAGTCGCGCAAATCTGATCCGTTCGGCCTGATTTGCCGTGACGTGAACCCTCAGAAGACTAAAAACGTTCCCTTTGTCCTTGTAAGACGATTTGTCGATACTCTGATGGCCGTCTAATACTCTTTTCAACTATCTTCAAACCAACAATCCAACTTTTTTTACTGTTTTCAATGTTTTCCCAATCCTAGCCACAGGCAATCCATCACTCCCACCCTCCTCTATCCCGTCAGTTATGTAATGACAACAACAATGAGTGATGATCGATCATAAGCTAAGCTTGCCGGGTGTCTCTATATCCGCGTAGATCATGAAAATGGCTCTTTTCTCTTTCTTTTTCACAGCTCGCTGACAGCACTTTTTTGACTTACGACAAAGATAAAAATGCTCTTCCATTAATTTTTGAGCTATTATTTTCTTTCAAAGTTTAGCTGTAATGTATGGATTAAAAATAGAACGTCTGTCTATCATATTTTTTAAAAAGAGAGCTGAAGTAGCGACCCATCCGGACCGAAAGGGCTAATGCGCGATGCGAGACCACTTGAACCATCTTAAAAAAACGTTTGCGACGTCGAAGCAATGGGTGTCATTGACATTTTCTTAGCCCTGAATCCTCCAGCCCAGTTTGTATACCTATTTGATACGGAAAACGAAAACGAACCCTGTCCGTGTTTTTTGACGACACACTTGTGACCGCATTGATGTGCTACTGCGCGAGTTTACTTGCAAGATGTAGGAAGAAGCGGCCTATCGATAATTGCGAGATGTGGGCTTTTGCTTTTGAACATTGCAGGCATGTCTGTCCCTCTGGCTAATTAATAAGCTTGCGCTGTTAACATTTCAACACACTTGCCTTGGCTGTCGATGTTCATGCCTGTCATGCCTTACGTGGTCCATTTAACAAAAGTGCCCCTACATGGCCAACTGTCATGGCGAGAATGGCACGGTCCATTATTGCATTTTGCGCACTCAACCCGCGAAAACCGAACAACATCCAACCGGCATAACTGCATTAGTCCCGCGGGCTAATTGGTAATTGTGCTGGTTCACCGTTTTCTAAACCCCTGAAAAGACGGTTTCCCCTCCGTCGGCTGCCCTTAAGGCTTCGCAGCCACTCGAGTAAACCGCTTTTGAATCGACTGTATCACGAATTTTGGATGGAAACAAGAAATGGAAACACAATAGACCGATTTAGTTCCCTGCGATCCTATTTGGCCCACCCAGCCAGTCAGCTTCCAAGTGTTATCCTTTCAAACCGCAAGTTACATTGTACAAACTGTCTCCTTACATTACGCCTCCCCTCAAGTCCCATCCATCTCTATCGGTGTCGCCATCATCACCCAGGAGGAACCCGTCACTCGGCCGGCCATCTTCATTGCCGCAGGGCATATATCTGACAAACTCAAACTGAGTGAGCGCGTCACTCAAACTTGCCAAACTTTTCATTTCGAAAACTTATTTCCCGGCCGACCTTTGCAACCCCCTGTCAAATTGGTGACAGCCGAGAATGGCAGATCTTACAGAAACGTGCCCCCATCCGTCGAATTTGTGCCAATTGTTGTCGTGTCCGAACAGATGCTAATGTGTCGCTACTCGTTCGGCTGTCGAATGCGCGAAAAGTGTTGTCCGCGGAAAAGTAGTAACAAAAGCGAGACTTCTGATCAAGTATTCCACTACCGCTGCAGCGTTTTCACTTGTCTATAATTGCGCTGCCAACCATTATGTTCCGACAATTAGTCGCTCGTTTGTATTCCTTTTCACCGGCGGGCTTTCTCGCGCAATATTTTATTCCTTTTTGAAAAGTTTATCCGAGCGGAAAAAAAGAAGTCCTCAGGACGGTGGTGAAATCAGGAATCAGATGGATTGTGTAAAGTAAAGGGATACCGTAATTCGTCATCGGACTCGAACCCGTTTCGGCTTTTCAGGAGGTCTGTGGCTTCTCCGCTATGCTATGATACCGCGACTGATAAACTTCCATCGATTGACTGCGTAAAAAGTTTACTTATATGTAAATTTAAAAATAAAAGTCCTCAGATGGTGGTCCATGATTCGTAATCAGGTCTCAGAGATCTTGGTGATAATAAGGAAATCATCAGCGGACAATTTGCAAGCCACCGGCATCGAACCAGCGGCGTAAAGTGCACAAACCCAGCGTCGTAACCGCTGCGCTGTGCAAACGCTTCCAGAAGTGCGCTGAAAAGTGACTAGGAGAGCAGTTCGTTTGCGTGCACGCTTTTTCGTTAATAAAATTTCAAAAATATAAAGGCACGCATAATTTGCATTGGCAACCAACTTTTGTTCATTTGGCATAAAGTTTGCGCAAAAGCGTGTATACTTGAAAATTCAATTTTCTTTTTTAGGCATATTTTGGGTGCTGACAGCCCGCTTTGGGTTCGGACTTTGGACAGTGCCTCAGGGCGTAATCTCAGTGCGCATATGCCGACAAAATTGGAAGTTTGACGCCTACGCTGCTTCCGGACGCCAAAGTTTCCATAATATTTCCATGTTCGAGCGAGGGTGCCAATTGGCAATGTCGAAAGTCTGCGCCGGCATTCGCAGTAGATTTGCGCTTCTGATATGTCCATTATGGTTGTACAGATGTCGAGGCATGTGGTGGGGCGAGCTGATGGTCCTTATAGGGTCAGACGTCATGGTGTGACATTGTTCGGGATTTGTTTTTGTGTCGGTTGGCATGCTTTTGTACCACTTCAGCGGGTCATCGGCGGTAATTAGATGGTGACATTCTTGGAGATGGGGCAGTGTTTCTGCGGTTGACCGAGCATCGGGACTAATTTACTGACACTGACGGGGTTATACCTGCAGGTCGGTGATCTCGGGTTCACGCTTCAATGGTAACCGATGGAGATGGATAGATTATGTAACCCAGGGGGCAGGTATGGGTTAGGATTCGCAGGTTGTCACATGGTTGACTACCTTCGAGGCCTCCGGGGCCATGCTGTCGTTATGTTTGACGGCATCATCGACCCCAGGGCAGACGCGGACACTTGTCGAGAGGGTGATCCGCGTGTCTGTTGCACTTGCGCACATTGGGTAAGTGCCATCGAATTGGGCGTCCTGCTGTCTCGCTGGATCGGCAGGAGGGCTCGGATCTGGTCATTGTTTAGACTTGAAGAGGCTGAAAGGCAGCAATTTGTTACTCCCAATCCGGGGATTTAGCTCATTGCTGTCATTTCACACTAGTCAAGTTGCAATTTGCTACCTTTAACTTGCACTTCTTGTCCAAAACTGACCTGTAACCTCTTAGCCGTCTTGCAACTGCCCACCCCAAGCAAACAAACCCCCCAGAAGGCCAGCCTGCTATGTCGTGAACACGCGTAAGCAGGTACTTCTACAGTTCCCTCTTACCTCCCTCCGTTTCCTTCCGATCGACCAAGCTCAGATCTCCGCGACTTCACTCTATTATGTACATTTCATAAGGTTCCCCTGTCGAGTTTGTTTCCTTTTTCGCCTTCGTCCACCCCCTTCAGCCTCGTATGCAAACATGGCGCCACCGGTAGCGGACCATAGAAAAATATGTTCGAACACGAAAAAGACGCCAAACACTAGAAGTACCTGGCCAGTACGTACTTGTCCACCTCCACCTCCACCTGACGCGGAACACAAAAGATGCCTTTTCCGATGCTTTTAGTTTTCATTCATTCATTCGTTTCCGGAAATGCGGCCCTCCTTTGAACCCCTTTTCGATGACCCGCAGATGCAAGTTAAAGTGGAACGAACTTTAAGCGTTAGCTTTTCGGCAAAAAAACTGCTTAACTTTATGTTTGTTTATGACTTTTTTTCTCATGAAATGGTAGTTGTAACCCACTTACTATATGCAAACTATTTGAATTTTGCTTTTAAACAAACTTGTTACGCATTCATGTTTTTTTCTGGCTTAAAGTGCACAGTTAGAGGTTATTCTTAGGTGCGGGCACTAGTGTCACAAAAGTTTCAAAGTTTCAACCTTTTGATGTCACTTGTCAATAGAAGACATGTGTCAGCCCTAGCTTTAGTATTTTATGCGTAGGACTGGCTGGGAAGTTTCATTTTGAAGCGTGTTTTTAGTTGCGCATATTGTATTAGGGCACTTTTTAGGCGTATTGAAAGCATAGTGTACGGCTTTGATGAATTAAGCATTCAAAAAAGAACCCATATTACTTTTCCCGATTCACTTCGGGTGCTGAAAAGTTGTGAATAAGCCACAGCCCGTGCGTGCCAAAAAAAGGGTAGTAGTCGAACTAATTTGGGGACCCCTACGAAGATGGATGCTTTGCTGGTGTGTCGTCGTGTCTCGGCGTTGAAATTAGACGCGCAATGAGTCGCCCTCTCAGCTAACTAAAAGCATGTCCATGGATGCCGTCGTCAGAGTCATAAAAAAACTAATCGAGGAAGGCATTGATGCGATGCAATGCCGAAAAAAGTGGTCTTCTGTTTGCGTGAAGCTGGAATAGTTGGAATAATGAAACGACGTGGTTTTGATGGCGTGCCGATTCCGATTTTAGCACCACATAAGGATAGTGATGTATTTTACTGGTTCCGGGGATGTTGTTTTTTGCAAATAGCGACGTCTATGGCACAACAAGTTGTGTCTACTGCAGCCTTTTTGCATGCAACAAGGTTTTTTACGGGTATTGTGCCACTTTTTTCCACCCTTTTGCCGGCTTTTGAGTCAGAGACTGATGAAAAGCAAGAGCGAACGGCCATTCCATAAGGTATTACTGCTGTCTATGCTTGAATGGCACCGCACCGCAGCCACTCTGCAATGCCGTCCAGGCCAGGCGACTACCGGAAGTCGCTCGTTCTCGGCAGCCTTCTAGGATCTCAATGTGTTTACACATAGTTTGGCATGCCGTTTTGATCGCTCCCGCCAATGCTTTTGTTATTGTGGCCACTACCGGCTTAGCTCTGCACCTCCAAAGCCTAAGGGCCGCTGTCCTTTGGAATCTCAGCCCGCATGCCCAGAGGCACTTTGTCCTTCCTGCAACCAGAGTGGATCAAGTTTCAATCCAACTAGCTTCCCTTTGAAAAATGTCTTACCCAAAGGCTACAAAGAAGCCGGCAAGCCCCATCCCGAGTTGAAAGGACCGCGTCAACCCGATCCTGGCCAGCCTCGGCTCTGGGAGGGCACATTAGTCGGTGGGTGCTTTGCTTTTACATTACGACCATCAAATGGTCTCCCGTGTCGACGCCGGCACCGAAGGGCTTCTCCTTGCCGCGTCGCGCCGAAAACGACTGCCCATGTTAGCTCGGGTTCATTTGGCACCTGCGCGGGAGCAAGCAGGGGCCTTATGGACAATGAAAAAGGTGTTATAATGAGTCTTCGCGCACTGGGGAACCAAGTTTTCAATGGCCGTTTTGAGCTTGTTTGTATTGTTTAGTCAAGACACAGTGCCAGTGCCAACATTGACCCTGTTTTTAGGGGTGTCGACATGGAAACGCCCACTTCAGGCGGGTTGAATGAACGGGTTTCGATTAGCTACATCATCTTGAGAGCAAAAAACGAACGCGTTTGGGATGCGATTCGGGAATGAGAGGATGTGTATGTACACTTGGGTGAAGCTTGAGCATGACATCATAGCTCTTGACTTGAGTCGCGTTCGATTTGCTCATTGTTCGGGTTTCGTGTGGCTGTATCGTGCGATCTTTGAAATTTGAACCTACTTTTACTCCGTGTATCGATTTGAATCCATTTAAACAGAAAATGTCTTCAGGAATGACCTCCAACCACCGCAGCCCTCAAAAGCTGCTTGTCTTCGCCCTGCTTGCCATTTCTATCAGTTCAACCGCCGCCAAACCAAAGCAATGCGAACCCATCACAATTCCACTGTGCAGAGGCATCGGCTACAACATGACCAGCTTCCCCAACAGTTACGGACATGAAAGGCAAGAAGAAGCCGGCCTCGAAGTCCATCAGTTCTACCCTCTCGTCGAAGTTGGCTGTTACAAACATCTGAAATTTTTCCTCTGCGCCATGTACACTCCCATCTGCCAAGAAAACTACGAAATGGAAGTCATGCCATGCCGCGAAGTCTGTCTCGAAGCGAGAAAGCGTTGTGCACCCATCATGCAAGATCATGGCTTCAAATGGCCCGTCACTCTAGCCTGTGATTCCCTCCCACGTGCCGCTGATCAGGCTACGACTGGCCAAATCTGTGCTGCTCCGCCAGATGCGTTGGAAGAGCCTAAACCGAAGCCAACACCACCCATGAAGCCTCATAAGAAGAAGCCAGCCATGGAATTATTGTATCCAGAGATCGGTATCGACGTTGTCGACCCACAATGTGAATGCCGTTGCGTGAAACCCTTCCAAGTTACTGTCAATTCCGAGCATAAGGTCTACAATCTGTCAAATTGCGCCCATTCTTGCCATGCGCCGGGCCTAGCCAATCCAGAAGATAAACATTTCATGGATAAGTGGATCACTGCCTGGGCTGGCGTCTGCCTCTTTCTTTCGACTTTCACAGTTCTGACATTCCTGATCGAAATGCAGCGATTCCCTTACCCAGAAAGACCGATCTTCTTCCTTTCTCTGTGCCAGGCTATGGTCGCTATTGGCTTTTTGACGCGAGTCTACTACGGCCAGGAAACAGTCGCCTGTGATGGCGCTATCTTGAAGTCTGGAAACATCGACATCGGCCCTTGTATGACCATTTTTGGACTTATCTATTATTTCGGAATGGCCGCCTCTGCGTGGTGGGTCGTCTTATCACTGACCTGGGTCCTGGCTGCCGTGCCGAACTGGTCCACTGAATGGATTACGAAGTACGCTAGCTATTTCCACGTCTTTGCCTGGGTGGTCCCGGCCGTCCAGACTGTTCTAGCTGTCGGATTCCGCACCGTTGATGGTGATTCGCTCAGTGGCATCTGCTATGTTGGAAACACCAACGTCGATCATCTTCGTTATTTCGTGCTGGGACCTCTGCTGGTGTATTTCATCGTTGGAGTTTGCTTTTTAACAGTCGGATTCTTGAATCTGTTCAAGATCCGCTCCAGTTTGAAGAAAACCCACCCAGCTGTTAACCACACTTCAAAACTGACCCAACTCATGTCGAAGATTGGCATTTTCTCAGTTCTCTACACCGTACCAGCCATTTTCGTCATCCTGGCCCTCTTCTATGAACAGCACTACCGCCCACTCTGGGAACAGGCCCAACTGTGCCCCTGTGCTGCCCAACTTCGAGAAAATCGTGACACATCGACGTTATTGTCCATGATTAAGACGGCATCCATGCTGATCACCGGCTGGACAAGCGGTGTCTGGGTCTTTTCCGGAAAGACTTTCACTTCCTGGCGCAGATTCCTGTGCTGCTGCTGCTTTTCGGCGCCGACCCATCAGCCTCTGAACAGCCACAACTACCAGCACTCACATGACGGTATCCCCTACATGGCCGCCACCGACCACACCGGGACCCTGTCCCGAGGCAATGGCATGCTCGGCTATCCAGGGCCAGCCCACAGTAATGGCACCAGTCCGTTGAGCAAGTATCAACAAAACGCGGATCTCATCTTCGCTTCCGGGAATCGCGAATGCCTAAGCCCACTCATCTATGGCGGTGGCACGTTGAAGCATTGCTCAGCAATGCGTGGACCACATCCCGAAGACGTGTAAAGCCATTCAAAAATGTGATAGTTAGGCAATCTCGTTGATCTCAGTCGCTTATTTGCGGGTTTTTTGTTGTATTTTGTGTTTTCTCAGGGCTGTGAGGCTGGATTTGAGCTTATTTACCGTATTTACCACTTTTTGTTGTTACATCGAGCTTTACAAATTTTGACTTTTGTGAAAAAACTTATTTAACTGCCATAATATTGAACCATGTACATATTTTCTGTGAATAAACTTCAAAAAAGTGAAGCCTACAGTAACCCGACTGACCCCAAGCCCATCTAAACCCATCAATTAGACAATCTGCCGCGAACAAAAAAACAGGCAGATGCGCAGAAACGACATTAGCCAGCCATGTGCCATCTCACCCCGACCTATTAATTAACTGAAGCACCTTTATTACACGCTGGCCAGTTTAAAGCAAGGCAAACTTACAAAAAAAGAAAGTGACAAACCGCATTTGGCAAATAAATAACTCAATAAATAGACAAAATCAAACCTTTTTCAAAACAATGACCTTTTCCCTGAAAACAAAGGCCGGATATGGCAAGGCTATGGGGCCCTTGTACTTTTTGTAGACAATCTTGTGGAAGCCTTCGGTTGAAAAGTGTTCTTTGTGGGTACCGCTGAAGTTGGCAATGAGCTCTTTCCGCAGATTTTCGGTGGTCGTGTCGCCAAAGAGGAGATAATCGAATCGGCGCAGCTCTTCGACGGGCAAATTCTCCGTTTTGTTGTACTCCCAGGCGTCGAAGACTTGCCCAAATCGGGAAATACCGGCCTCGGCACAGAAGGCATCGATGTGGACGGCGATGGGCTTGTTTCGGAGGAATCTGTGCTTGAATTGGAGGTGGGTCAGAGCGGAGCCGCCAGGGTAGTTGCTGGAAGAGGCGTAGAGGGCGGATACGGTGTAGAGGCCATTGGCGATGAAGTGGCTGATGATGGCGAGGGCGAGGATGCCGCGGATGATTGATTTGGATTTGTTGATCCAGCTGGAAGGGGGTTTGGAGTAATTTGTGTTGAAATGTATAATAGTGGGTTACGGTAGCGTACTGTAGGTTGCAAAAAGTGTAGAAAAAAACTCACATTCTCGCACAAAAGACAGCCACAGGCAAATTGAGCAACGGAAAAGCGTAGATAATAAATCGAAGCTCCTTATGTGGCAGGAAGGAGTACAGTAAGACAAACAGGATCGCCGGAAAGACGAGCCTCCAGGTACGCCTATCCATAAACAACCCGACGGGAATCAACAATGTCGACGCTCCCAGAGCCTTCGGAATAGCAGACTTGAAATACCAAATGAACGGAGAAGTTCCCCAGTTATGGCTCTTGTTTTCAATCACATTGAACCACAAAACTTCACCCTCTGGCCAGACCCACCGCTGCCACAAGAGTGAATCCAATGGCACCGTCACGAGCAATGTAGCCAAGAGCGTAACCAGCCCAGTCGTAATAGCTTGCGGTAATCTCAGCTGTCCTTCAAGAATCGGAATTAGGAACAGTGGCCCGAAGAGCAGAATCAGCTCGAATCGGAGCAGGAAAACGGCTACTGTAGCGATCTTGACGGCTCCGAGATACTGTCCATCGAGAAACCTCTGATAAACCCAGAGAACAAGGATCAGTGCAAATGTGTTGGGCAATGGTCGAGAGGCGTAGAACATGAAATGGAACTGGGAAAGCGCCAGAAGTCGGAGAAATGTCGCGGATTCACGTCCGAATTTACGCTCCACGGCTCGAGCAAAGTTTCCGAAGGAAAGGAGAGTTAAGCTGCCGAGAATCAGCCTGGCTGAATACACAAATCTTTATTATTTGATAAACAATATATATAAAGTCCAAAACCAACCGATAAGAAAAACCATTTCCTTGCTAACATCGAAGAAGCCCATGAACCAAGTCATTGGCCTCAGAATCGCCGCAATGACGAGGGGTCCGGCGAAAGTTCGTGGCACGACTCCAGGAAACTCGTGGTGATCATACTAAAACCCCCGCTTTAAAATTTATATATAAAAGTTTGCGTAACTTACCTTTTCAATGTCGAATCCATGGTAGGTCAAATCGTGAATCGCCTGGACGTTGAAGCTTTCCTCGACCTTGGTGAACAAGGCCATGATGATGTGAATCATCATAACCATAAAGAGGTACCATTCTGAAGAGTGGATGTTGTCCATTTTGCCGTTGAAGTTCGGCGAGACTGGACAACTGGCGAGAACGGTCTGTTGACGGACAAGCAACTCGCGGAACAACAACGCGCACACTCGGCCACCGGCGACGATCGATGCAGACTGCCTGCAGTGTTGAGTGGGGTCCGTAAAAGGTCGGAAGTTCATGCATTCATCGATATAAAGGTGTTGTAAATATTGAGAACGTTTCAAACTAACTTTAGAAGCACAAAGTTTTATAGGTTAGTTAGTCAGGCCCCGAAAACCCAGTTATTTCACTGTAAACATTTCTAAAAATAATACAATTCAATATGATCATAAGTTTTCAGTAAAAATGTTATTATCGTACCAATTTTTACCAACACCATTCAGTTCGTACCGTAATGAAAGCTTAAAAAATGCGGTAATTACACACTTTTACCATCAAAAACGCGTTTTTACTTCCAGAAAAACATTTATGTATCAGTACGATAAAAAATATAAAAAAACTATAGAGTTTCCTCTTGTGTATCAACAACGGGATCACTTCTCTGCGGCGTCGATTGCGTCTTCGAACTGTGTGGGGGCGTTGAAGTCGATGGGGGCTGGGTACTGAACAAGGCAAAGTTCTCCCAATCATACGGTGCATCATATGGGATTTCCAGGATTGTTAACTCGGTTTCGAGTACCGCATATGCCTGAAGAAAGTTTTCATCAAAACAGTCAAAATTGCCATTAAAGATACCATTGCATAATCAGGCCGACCAGAAAACCGTAATCTGTCATTCGACCTCATTACTGTACCGAATTTCTTTGGCAAATTGCCTAAGAACGGAATCAAATTGACATTGCGAGCAGATTTCTTATACTCGAGAATCTGTGTTCGCTCTCCTCGACCAAGTTTATGCCAAAGTAGACGACCATTGAAAAGTTCTGAACAGAGGTAAAGCCAACTTTCGACGTCGTCTCGGCGGGATTGGTCCTGAAAATTATCAGTTTATCATTTGGCATACAGTTAGAGACTTTAGCAAAGTTTAGTTTATGTGTTTGCTAGAGTATTGCAAAAAATAGCAGCAATTTCGCCGGCTCTGTCTAGTCGCATACCCGCTCTTTCTTTGCAAATGCGCGCATAGCGCAGTGGAGTAAGGCGCTATTTTACGGTTACCTGGCACGCGATAGTTTGCAATATCGAACCCTGTCCGACTTGCGGTGACCAAGATTAGCAACGTTAATGCAGCCGTGATCGCGCTATCTTGGCGTTCTCGCTGGAATCATTAAGTACATTTTTTTGTTTTTAACACAAATAAATTAGAAAATGACGCTCGAAGTTCATTCACTTTAAAATTTTTGGTTTTAAACTATGTTTCAGCTTAAGTTTTGCAAAAATGCTTTTTACTCACCTTTTTGTAATGATTGTTTATTGAACAGTACCGTGCCGTCCCTCTAAATCCACCTTTTACTCTCTCCGGAATAATTTCCCCAGTCAGTTCATCACGGTACCGCTTCGCAATGCCAAAATCTATCATGTAAATCAGACTGCAATGACCGGGCTTTGCCGAGGTTACAAAGTTGCTGGGTTTCACATCGCGGGAGATGTAGTTGCATTCGTGGATTTCTTCGATGGCATTCAGAGTCTAAAATTAACTTTAATTTCCCAAAATATAGTCAACCCCAACCTGCATAGCAACTCTTAGTGCCGTTGGCGGAGTCAATCTATGATCGTCACACAGATTCTTAATCTCCGACAAGCTGGGCCCCAAAATATCCATCACAATGAAACCCTGCTTCAAAGCCTCGGAATAGCCTTTGTCGTGAAGTTTGGCAAAGTGATTGCACTTATTGGCAGCAGTTGCTTTTAAAACAGCCACCTCAGTAGCGACAGCCGACGATCGCTCCGTTTTCAGGGCAAAGTAGTTCATCTCTGCATCGAAAACGGCATAGACAATACCGTAACCGCCTTTTCCGATGGCCCGTTCAATCGTATAGGTCATCCCAGTCTCGGAAATGAGACTCTCGACGGCAATGTTGATTTGTAGATTCCGATGCGTGGTTTTCGTGGTATCTGCCGGAGACTTGGTATTGCTGGGCGAAGTCGGCTGTGACGGGGATCTCATGTTGCTCATCGTGTCAGCTCGAGGATCCCCCATCGGGGTCCCAGGGAATTGCATTTTGATGAAGTTGAATGGTTAATTTGCTTCGAATGATGGGAATGTATTCAAATTTGTGGCACTTTGATACCGAAGGAATCGGTTGAAACCGGGCTCATTCTGGATCCACTCATGAACGGTGTCCGATCACCTTCAGAAAAGGTGCCCAGCTACTAACAAACTGATTTTTTCCCGCTGGTTTAAGGGCAATAAGCCCACGCCGCCCAGTGTAAGTTACTTAAAACGTTTCTCGTTATTGGTTTTTTATTTTTCAAATTTAGGACGAACCTGACAATGCTGACCCCGACGAAAAGAAGTCCAATCCACCCAAATCAACGAAGAAGACCGATTCCATAAAGGAAAAGAAGCAGACGAAGGAGGCGAAGCGCACCAAAGAATCAAAACAAAAGAAGGACGGCAAGGAATCCGAGAAAGACCGAAAACGTACAAAAGAGCCGAAGTCTACGAAGGAAGCGAAGTCGACGAAGGACGCGAAGTCTACCAAGGAACGCAAGAAGAAGACAGCAGAGCGCCGGAAGAAGACCAACGAGGATAAGTCCAGCCAAAAAGTGACAAAATCTCGTAAGAAGCAGTCAAAATCGCCATCTCCGACGCCCTCAAAGAACAAGAATATTCCTCAGCCTCAACCTAAAAAACACAAAAATCCTGATGATGTCTTCGCTAACAAGGACCTCGAACTGAAGCAGGTGTCGCCTTCCCTGCAAGCTGCCCTCAAGCCGAAGCCGCCGCCGACTAAAAGTTCTGGTTCTGATGATAGCCCTGAAGTGAAGCCATCGAATCGGGACGCGAGAGAAAGCAAGAAGGAGGTGAAGCAGTCGAATCGGGAGAAACGGCAGTCGAAGGAAGCCGCCGAAGAGCCGCCGCAGACATTGCTGATATCGGCGTCGACGCGGAAACCGAAGGAGCACGAGGAGAAGAAGCAATGTGGTTCGAAAGAGCCGTCAGAAGGAGACGAAAAGCGCAAGTCCGGATCCGCCGAGCAAGCCGATCGGGACCCTAATCTGGAACGGATCAGCGAACATGGCGACCTTACCATCAAGCATCGCGGCGATGGCATCGAGCCGGTCTACTTCAGCCATGACGAACTCGTCGAGATTCTGAATTCAAAGTCCAAGCAGCGCTACGTCGGCCCCACGACCGCCCTCGAGATTCTCAACCGGAAGAAGAAGACCGAGCACACCTACGTCCTGTATCTCGACTCCAGCAGGCCTCGGGAAGACGGGAAGCTCGGACTTTACCACTTTTGTTACCAAACTCTCGAAATCGGAATCAACACGCCAATCGTGACGATGAACAACCACAGCCAAACGTACTTCCGTCTCTACCCCGCCGGAACGCCCTTCCTCGACCTCAACATGCTCATCGACTACATCAATAACGATAAAACCCTCTACATGGATCCCGCCCTCGTCAAACGCATTCAAAACCAACGACGTCTGCAAGAAGTTGATTATGAAGATAACAAATAAAGCTTGATTTTCTTCGATTTATGCCTATACACACAAACAGTAATCCGAAAAAACCATTACAAAACTTATTAGAATTCAGTTTAAAATTAAAACTCCAACCAAATGAGCAGTAGTTAGGTTTTTTGTATAGATTCGGAGCTATCCAGCAGTTCCGTAAGCGTTTTCGCTGCAGGACACAAATTTTAATGTAAGCATGTCAAAGTGGAAAATATGTTTTAAAACAACAATTATAAAGTTAAAATTTGAAAATATTGTGTAAACAGGACTAGTTAAGAACATACAAAATGGTGTATCTATGCTTATGTTAACATTACAATAGAGAGTTGAGAGTATGCCTGTACAGTATACCCGTGTAGACTGTGTCGGTGGCGGCGATTGTTAAGTTATGTTAGATTTGATGAAAATGGACACAGATATCATGGTTGAAAGCCTTCTACGATGTATCGCAAACAGAATTGGAAGAATTTCCGGAAGAGGGTCTCCGCTTTGTCTGTGTAGCGATCGCCGAGAAGTTCGCCGACCATTTGGAGGAAGGGTTCTTCGAGCTTTTGGAAGTCGTCGTATTTCATGCCGAATGGGCGGTGTTTCTTTCCGACGGCTTGGAGACGGGCGATCGCGGAGCTGGCGTCGGCTGGCGTTTCTTCGACCATGCTGATGACGTCGTCGAAGACCTGAAAATGCCCATTTTATTGATTGAATAGCAAAATTAGCGACAAACCTTGAGATACATCTCGGCCATCGTCTCAAAACCCTTATCATCACAACTGGGACTAATATTTTCCAACTGTAGTTTCGCCAATTTCGGATATCGCGCCATATTCTCGGGGTTTGCTTTCAAATACCTGCAAAATCAATCAATAATTTCAAAAATGCCTAAATTTATGCCAAAATGGTCAGTACTTGCTAAACATGTTCTTCCGAGCGTCTTTTTCCGCTCGCTGCACCGTTTTCCAGAAATTTTTGAGCGTGTAAAAGTCACGAAAAGCACTATACGGTAAGCGGGAATCCATGGGCGGTGGGCCGCTCGCTTCCGCAACATCACCATTGTTGTTATTGTTGGAGGCTTTGCCCTTGGAGGAGTCACCCTTGGCAGAATTCTTGGACGCGCCCGCACCCATGACCCATACTATGCCCACCCCGGGGAGGTGTAGACTGATCTGAGAATAACAAGCTTTTTAAAATTGAACTTTTTTGACAAACAAAATAAAATCAGCGACGCGAATCAACGAAATTATTTCAACAAACATCATAAATGCCATGCCGGAAGGAGATTTATTGAAAAAAATTGGACGAACTTCGGTAACACGCGATTTACAGACGCTTCAAGGCTTATATATGCGACTTTATGGGGCAATAACATGAAATACGACTCAAAAGTGTCAGTTATAATGCTTATTGATGTCGGCCACTGCGGCTAAATTGAAAAAAAAGGGGAACTTTTTGATATCGGTTTTTGGCTTATGCCATTCTAAATAGCTACATTTGGGCATTATTAAAAATCAAAAGGTGAAAGTTGCCCGATTACGTGATTTACGAAAGATGAATTTCATAATTGTGTCCCGAAATATAAATATAAAAAGCAACATGCCATTCAGCCAACTTCCACTACTAAATAACCCCCCTCGAGACATGGGAGCTGCATTAAAGGCAATCACAAGCATAATTCAATGCTTTTCATTCGTCGTTAGTCAAGTGACGACCAGAATAGTGTCAAATTTTGTCGCTTTTCTGCGTCATTGGGAGAAAAAGCGCAACAAATGTGTGAATGAAAACACAAAAATTGGAAGTCTATTTTGATGAAGGGCATGTTTTGAGTAAGATACGCTCAAAAAAGTGTTGAATATTATCAGCTTCAGCGAAAACGAGGATAAAAGTAAGCGAAGCAAAACCCGATGCCCTTTGGCTGTCGATATAGGAACGAATAAATAGCGGCTCGATGCCGACCGGCTGATGCGAGCCCGAAAAACAATGTTATACGGGGGCAAGGAAGGCGCGCTAGATGCTAGCCTTGGCCGAAGGGCTCAGAAATCAGGAACATGAAAATACAATTATCCTTTAAAATTCTATCACCGCCTTTGGAGAGAAAAAAAAGAAGGAGGAAGGGAAATTGACGCAGAACAGGGTGAAGTTTGTTTGACAATGGAAACTTTTTCGATGTTTTTTCAGATGTATTTTATTTTATCGAAAAGTGCACATGCGGATGGGAATGGCATAGCTGCCCTGCCATGAGTAATGTTGAGCGTTCAAACATTTTGAAACAAGGGGTCAATGGGCGGCATCATAAACATGTCCATAGGGACTGACAGGAATGCTAATTGGGGCCAACCCACGGATATTGCCTTTTTTGGATTAGACTTGTGAGCGAATTGTAAGTTTTTCTCACTCAGCTTTACTTTCGAAAATATCAAAGATAGAAATATCTGGATTTGAACAATTTTAACAAAAAAGAGGGCGTGGTTTGGCAGGTGTGAGAAAACTCAACTTTCCCATCGCCCAATTAGGCTCACTTTTTATAAATTTGTACTAGTACACCCCGCAACAGCATTTTTTAAAAGATTAAAGCCAACTTTTTAAAACACATCGAAAAAGTCCGCATTCCAGCATACTACCGCCATCCAAATGAAAATAGAACCCAACTGACGTTTGCAAAGCGCCAAATCACAGCATTTAGGCAACTACTCGCGTGCCAACCAGCAATTTAGTGTATTATTACTACCTTTTACACAACACACTATTCATTAAAGATTTATACCTCCCCAAACAGACGACAAGCCTCTAAATTAAACAGGTAACCAACAAATACGCTTATTATGAGGGGGTAATGACGTACATTTCATAATGGGTATTACAATTTACATTGAATGGATGGAAAAGGAAAAACTCTTTCGAAGAACAAGAGCGAAAAAGACTCTGTTTATGATTGACATTATAAAAACCGGCGAATCTAAAGCTATATCAGCTGTCACTGGCAAAAAAAAACTTTGAACATGTTTAGTTTTTAAACGGCACAGCTAAAAGTAAACGAACATGCACTCAATAATGACGACGTTTTAGCTTTTAGACAGCCCTTTTATGCGCCTTTTGAACAGAATTTTCTTCAGATGCACGAAGCATGTCTAATGCAATGTTTCGGTTATGATAAGTTGCTTTATGCGTGCTTTCTCATGCTTTTAAAAGGCGGACGGGGAAGTTTGTGCTTGGGAGAATGACTTTTAGCCCTGTGAAGGGGCAATAAGAGTGAAAACTTTCAAATTTTGACTGAAAAATGGCCCCATTCTGTGCCGGTGGGGTGAATGACGGAAGCCATTGGAAGTGAAACACTGGAAAAACAAAGCGGTGGCGATGAAAGATGCCTCGAGTAAACAAAAACGCCGCCACTGACAAAGCAAAGAAAACTTGGCAGACACACTGACAAAATTCACATCAGTGCCGAATTTTCAAGTCGATAGACGTGAATATTAATAATAAAAACCGCTTTTCGGAGAGGGTTTAAAAAGCCGTGCCAAAAGATAGCGGTTAAAAGCAAAGACTAAATGTAAAATCTTTCAACTGAACTGCGAAAGAGTGTCGTTAAATTTATGACTTTGTCGTTTGTCGTTTACGTAAAACGTTAAATCCAAAGGTAAAAGGTATGCCGTACCTATTTTAATGGACCCCGGGTCCAAACACGCAAATGGAGTCCCCCTGCGTGTAGCCTGGAAATAAATGTGTGAAAAACAAAATGCGCGGAATGCTTTTCGGGGGCACTTTTTTGCCAATCATAATGACACGATATCATTAGAGGAATGGAGTGACGTATGTAGGGCCCCTGTCGTGCTAATGGGATAATGGTGCATAATTAAAAATTGAAAAGATGAAAGTACGGTCAAAATGGATGGAAAAAGATTTAATTATACTGGTAATAAAAAGTGTTAACATGTAGTGGTAATAAATCAAAATACGCTTGAGCAATGAACATAATGACGGAAGTTTGGAGTGACTGGTATGTACAAAATAGGCGGTTCGAGACTTGTTAATGTTCAAATAAAACAGGAAGTGCGCGTGTTTGGATGACTGTGACGGTTGGATAATGGGGTTTTGTATTTTGGTGCTGGTTTAACTGATCGAAAAATAACGAACTTTAAGGTTGATGGGTTATAGTTTTGTTTTTGTGAGAAGTAAATTGGTCGAATTGGAAAACGGTGTACGGTAATGCGTCATGTTAGCAGGAAGAACATGTAAATATTTTAAAAAGACCCAACCAACCTGTGAAAAAAGTTCCCAGCGGCACTTTTCCGGTTACGGTCGATCGTTTTCCAGTAGTTTTTCACCGTGTAAAAGTCGCGATAGCAATCCATTCCGACCCGCTTATCGAGTTGCTTGACCGCCTGATCAGTCGGTTCTGGCACGGCATTTTCCTTCTTCTTGGCAAACTTCTTGAGCAACGGCATCGCTACTCCGCATCCAACGGCGCCTTCGCTGCCGCAGCGAAATCGACCTGGCAGCAGGACACACGAAATTTTTAACAACCGTTGGGGTGGGCCAAACGGACGACACGACGCCTCAGGACACAAAATGTTAAATGTAGCCGCTCCGCTATGTTTGGTTGGTGTTGGCGTGAAGGCCGGCTGGTTGGTAGCCCTTGTTGGGATCCCTCTCCTTTTTTCGAAGAACACAGAAGGACAACTAGGCTGATGTCGACCGGCAACTACTACGCTGTGTCTAAAAAGTGGGCCTTGGATGGAAAGGGATATTCGGACGACGCCAACGGACACGACGATAAAAAAGGAGAAAAAACGCTGTTAATGGAGGGCTCGGACACTGCCACTGGGGATATAACGTATACACGTTGCACACGTGCACGTGCAGGAAAACATGCGGAACCGGAGGTCCAACATGGCGACATTAGCATACATCGGCGGGGACGATGTGCTTTTGCGGGTGTGGCCATAAGGGGGAAAAGAAGCGAAACACGCATAAAAAGTGGATGGAAAAAGTTTGAAAAGGGTGTTCCGTGGTTTTTTTGGAAATAAGTTTGAAGAAATTGGAGACTACAAGCGTCATCTATCGACCAGGATCTTTGTTAAAACTCAGAATCATAGAACGAATGCGTTTCTTTAGTGTTACAATTCTGAAAAATTTTACATGAATTGAAGAATTTTTCTTTAAAAAGCGTGTTTTTTGCAAAGAAAACAACGATTCTGTGCAAAAATTTGCAGTCAGCGACCTGAAATCATTAGAACCGTTTATAAAATTTTACAAAAGATCACTTTCTTTCAATAGAAGTTCACATTTTACAACTTTGTAACCCCAAATGCCCCTAACAATTCAAAACCCACCCTTCTAAACGTTTTTTACCACCCCTATTAGTCAAACAAAAGAAACTCCCTCGGGTAAACGAACCCCATAGACAAACAAAACGGAAGTCTACATGTGCCACATCTCCATCCCCCACGTTTTTATGCAGAACCGCAGAACCGCCAACAGTTACATTAGTTGAATGTGCTTTCAAATTCTCAAAGTCTCGACTCGACGTCCATCCATCCGTTCGTTCCAGATTCGAACTCGGATTTAGTAATGATGTAACGAAGCCCTAGGGCATGTTGCTAGAAATATTACCCCATCCGCATTGGTAATTTGTTACGCATTGAAAGGGGGTGTGAGTAAAGAGTTGCTAAATGACATCAATTTGGAGTGGTAGTTCGCACTTTTGCATAGAGATTGAAAAGAAAAGTTGTACTTTGGCGGGCTATTAATTTACAATAGGTATAGAATTAAGTGTTTGGAAGTTTAGCGTTGTAAAGTGGGGTTTTAAGGGGTCAAGATTTATTATAATAGTGCTGGAAGTTGTGTTTTGTAAAAGTTCGCTTGAAAGAGATTGCTTTTTTGGTAGTTGCGTGATAATAAGGGCATACTGAAACGTCATAAGACACGTAAACAGCTTGGTATCACAAGATTTGGCTCGAAAACGGCACACTTTATGGATAATATAGAGTTATGTGATGGCTATGAGCATCATCAGACGCCCAGGACTTGGACCGCTTTATCCCAGACAGACAAAATAACAACGTTCCGGTTTCAGAAAATAACAGACAGAACCCCACGCGCTCGACGTTCCAGCCATTGTATACTTCATGGGCAGGATGAATAGATGAAAAGACGGGGCTCAAAGAGATATATGGTGGCCGCGCCGCGCGTCCCTCGCAATCGGCTTTGCTCGAGCCACTGCTTAGAAGCTGTCTTCAAACGTATGGGTTGTAGTAGGCCTTCTTCGTTCTCTGCTCTTGATGATGGAGGCCTGGCCTCAAACACACGGGAATGAAGCTACAGCAAAAAGCGCCTCGGGGCTTGTATGCGACATCGACATCGGTGAAGTCCAGGGTCCTGTTCATGTTCATGGGCGGTGCCGCCATTTGCAAAGCTGCCTACGGCAATGAAGGAGGCTGTCATCAAGTTGGAAGAAGACGCGACGAGCGAAAACAAGCGACATGTGTGTCACCATCCGTGTGTGGGAAAACATGGAACAGGGGCTAATTAATAAGCGTGACCATGGTCTGCAGATCCAGGGTGGTGGATTCGAGCTGCTCCGGCTTCGTTAAGCGCAAATTTGAAGCCATATTGACAATTTTAGACGTAGAAACTGATCAATCGCATTGCAAATACCACAAAACAGCCCCGAACTTCATGTGTCAAACACGCGCATGATTACACACAGCCGACATTAAACCATCCATGACTATCCCAAACACGCATAAACCGACCCCAAAGTGCGATGCCATTCCCGAAATGTTAAACTTAGTCACTAACTTTCGGAAATGACGTCCCCCCAAACCAAAATTAGCACCAACATTATAACTTTGAAAAGCATTTGACGATAAATGACGATCCTGCTAAGCATTTTGACGATAAATAGCTGCAAATACATCCCGGAAATGCGTCCCGAATACATTTTCAGAAAGAAAAGAACCAAAATGGAAGCCCTTCACAAAACCGTCTTCATATTTAGTGCAAATGAGCAACTACACCAAAAGTGAACCGAACACCCTCAGGGCACAAAGTCTCGAATAACAAATTATTTGCGTGTGCACCCACCGCCGACAGTAGTGGCCGAGTGGTAGAGGATGGCTAATTACAGTCCTTGGAAGAGTGGAGGAGAGTTTGTCGTCGGGGGCACTAAAAGCTTGGTTAGCCTTCGCAAAACTGGAGGGCTGTAGTCATTAACAGGAGGGGGATCCTGGCCGGCTAGGGAAGACGGTTTTCAAAAAGCTGGGGCCATTTTGTGAAAAAATGGAAGGAACTGAAAGTTTGGAATTCAATCAGTGGTTGGTTTCTTGATTGTTCTGGGAAAAAGGGCAGCTTAAACTTCATGAATGTTCTTATTAACAGTTTGTAGCTACAAAACCGTCAAAAATGCAAAGCAATTTGTAAATTAAACTCAAAAATCACACTTTCAATGATGGTTTTTAGTGCCAATTAGACAAAATTCCAAAAAAACTACCATATGTACATGCAAATTAAGTTTCTCTTTGATGAACAGATACATAATTCTCACGAAAATGCGTTCAGTTAAAAGTTTTCAAGCCGCTGCAAACGGCACACACGCATGAATGTCATTGACGCTTCGTCGAAAAGTGTTAGAAACGTTTATCTTTGGTCGCAGGCTGTTTAGTCAAGCATGTAAATAGCGAAAACTGTTAAACCGAGAAATTGAAATTTGCTTAAAGCTAACGGAATCGGCAGAAAATGTGAATTCAACTGTGATTTTAGGCAAAATTGAAAGTCTCGAAAAGAAAGAGAACAAAATGCGATTAATTGAAACTGCGACACCTTTATAAAACCCCCATTTGTATCCACAATCTCAAAACTAAGCGTATTTACTTATTATACTTCCGCAATAATGCAAAGCCGACGCTACTCGTACTCTAGACAAAGACTTATCCTGATATCATAAATGCGTTACGATTAGACACAGCTCAATGGATATTTCAAGGGCGTGGGCGTGGGTGTGACCTCTCAGGCAAAAATGTCCTTTTTTCACACAGACAATCGGCCAGGGCTATCTTTGTAAATACGTATGACATGCAAAAACAAATTATACGACTGACGTAACAAGATGGCCGACCGACCAGCCGAAACTAAACTTACAAACGTGTGTACAAACAAGGGCCCTTTTGGCAGTGCAATGTGGTCTTTATCTCGGATGGATGGCCTATTTCTGGCATTTTTGGCATGGCGTAACCGTTTAGCATTGTTTAAACTTTGCGTGTCGCACGACATTGGCACCTGTTATGTCTGTTTTTTGCAGGGGGGTGGTCTTTGAATGGCAACATTGGGTCGACTTTGCACAGGCAAGCATTTATCTAATGTAACTGTAGGCGAAGTAAGGCAAGCCATGACGACAAAGAGATCAGAGATGGGTTTGCCGTATTTGGTTAGGGGTGGGCAAAGTTGAATGGAAGGTGCCCTTAGGGGATGGTACATAGCTGGACTGAGACTGTGGTTATTTAGAGATCTTTTGTTGAACTGTGACAGTGTGGATTGTCATCACGAGCCTGGGGCTGGGCTGTTTTTACATTAGGCAGAAGAAGGGAAGCAGCCAATTAGCGAGGCTGACAACAAAGACCCGGATGATGCACATGGTTTTTATGGAGGGCACTGTAGGCGCTGTGTGTGGGCGCTAGCGTCATTAAAGATGAGTCAGATTGGACATGACACATTTTGAGGTCAAAAAGCAAGCCTTCAGCAGTAAAGTGAAGCTGCAAATTGCAAACCGCAAACTTTAATCATCCAAACATCAAACAAACTTGAAATCCCACCCCTCCTATCAATAAATAAACTTCAAACCCCAACCCATCCATCTCTATCTCAATGAAATGAGCAAGCAAACTTACTCAAACTCATTTCTCGTAAAAATTTAAAGCGCACGCATATTTGACGATGTGTCACTTGACAAACATTCAACAAAAATTTCATGCATGCAGGGCTGACTGACGGATGTTAGCCAAAACCGATTGAATGGGAAGCACCATGCCCCCCTTCAAAACCACTTCCAAAAGCCGCCCTCTAAAAACGCAAAACCGCAAGTGCCCCTTTTTCCGACAGTTTTTCCATTCTTGCCTGCCTTCAAAGCGGTTTGAATTTGAAGGAAATTTTTAACAAAAAACAATGGCAAGGACGCTTTGTTGTCGTCTTTGGGAATCGCCTTTTAAAACGGTGACAAGAAGGCAGTCAAGCTTGAGAATTGCTAACCGCAAAGCCAAACCATACAACCATACATAGGCGTATCTTCGCCTTGCCGCAGGGAAGCCATTGAAAAACAGCAAACACTTCTCGAAAAGCTGAATGGAAAAGAGAAAGTATCTTTCTCGGACGATGGGCATACAAACGTTTACGATGGAAGCCGGAACTAACGCCCCTTGGCCTCTTGGGTTTGTTCGGATTCGGTTAAAGTTAAAACAAAGTTGGCAGAGGAAGTTGGCAGCAAATTGAAAAACATTGAAAGCGGAAGAAAAAGCGGTTAAAATTTGATTGATTAAGCTTGACAGTAGTGGCATCCGAGGAAGTCAAATCGTTTTCAAAAAAGAAAATGTGTTAATTTGACAAAGTGGCCCGTGACGTGACAGATACCACCTGGCTGGTCCGGGTTCTGGATGTGGGGGAGGTGTGAAAATGCGACTTTCGAAATATGTTTTGACATTTATTAAAACTTTAAAGACATTTTTAACAAGTTTGTGGAAATTCAAATTTTCAAAAATACCAACACCTTTCAAAAAGCAATGAAACTTTATTTTTGCCAGTGAAGCGTGAATAACAGCCTTGTCCAGCATGATAATAGCTTCCGTGTTTTTCGGATGAAGGAATCTTACAATTTTTGACACATAAATGCAGCACGGTTGTCGAGAAGGGCTTTTCTTTGATGTTGGCGAGGTTGAGGGGGTTTCAGTTTGTGCAAAACACGAAAAAACAGAACTGATATGTGGTTGAAGTTACGAACTCAACATCAGCATCAGGGTCATTACAAGATAGTACAGAAGGGTTCATCTGTCCGTGTGCTAGGACTGCCGACATATTTAAAATGTCGATTTCCATCACTTGTTGTAACAAGCAGGTTATCGTGAGACCTAGTCTCAACAAAGTTGTCACCTAGAACTGACAATACAGTTTCTGAAATGTCCCCCCAGCTTAAGGTGTGGCACCAAATCCAAATGTGGAAGTTTTCATTCTTTCGAGAAGCAAAAACTTTAGCAAGGTTATCTGCATTGGCATTCCATAACACCTCGTCAATGCTACCTTTTAAAAAGATACTTTTTACGTTGCAGTCTTTGCTGTTCGAAAGATGGGACATCCAATCCAGGTTTTCACAATGATTAAAGTTAATAGAATAATAAAAAATGTTCAATTCGTTAATTTTATCAAAAAAATTTTTTGACACCGCCAATTTGCACGAATCAATTGTAAACCCGTGATAAACTCCATCAAAATGTTTATACATGTTGACGTATTCTGCCAAAAAGGCGTCATCGATAGTAGAACACCGTACTTCAAACTCTTTGGGCAGCTTGCTAATGCTTTGGTAGAATAAACAATGTCGAAATATAGTTGAATTAACATTTGATACCTTAAGACAACGCGTGCCTTCATGAAGGGTCGAAAGATAGGATTTAAATTCTTCATATAAGACGCCGACAAAAGAAATATTTTGGTGACTATTGTATTTGACATCGAATCTTGACCAAAACAAAACTTTTATTTTACGTTTTAAAACTTTGCTTTTCTTGACTTTATATGGGCCATTCTAATTGAGGCTGCACGTCGTGGGTTTTTGCCGAAATTGTACGCATTGATATTTCTGTCAGCAAAATCGGGTTTTCTCGAGACTTTACAACAGCTGTCAAGAGCCCATGGCCGAAAATGGGGTTTGGCGTGTATAAGACGCCAAACCCCATCGGCAACTGAGTAGACAATTTGGACCGGGATGGGGGTGCAGCGTGCTGAGGGTATCTGGAACTTGTTATATATTGCTTTGTATCGGAATGGAAGTAAGCTCACCAACAGATTCAATAAAGTTGAGAAAGGCAAACGAGCGCGATTGATTGACAAATCATTCACGAAATCGCGAAAACGCGCGATCATCCAAATGACGAAAACGGGAAACCTAGTTTTCGCGGCGAGAGTATGCGTTGCGCGCTGTGCTTGTTCTCCCGTAACTTGCATGCGCGTTACCGCGACTTCGTGACTGATTTGTCACTCAGTGAGTAAGTTTCATCTCGTGTACTTCCCCCGTGATTCCATCCAAGTGATGCCCTTGTCCTCGATCGCTGTCTACTTCCTTTGTTGCCACCCCGACTGTGACCGCCAGCGGCCGATGGTTGCGTCGTAATCGGCAGGCATTGTCGTTGCCGCCGGCGATAGCGGGCGGTCACAACGTTGCCGCCTGCGAGTGAGCCGTTGCTGCCATTCGCTCCGTCGATCAGGCAAATGAGACAAAAAAGCGATAACCACAATTTACTCACCGATTTTTGACTTACGCTAACTTTTCAGGCCATGTTTGTCGATGTCCCGCGTCTTTTTGCTGAGCGCGAGCAGGGTCATGCTAATGAAGCTTCGTTCAACCATCGGAACACGCACGTGTTGTCTCGACAACGCAAAGTTTGAAAGAATGACTTCTGAACCCAGATATTTGGAAGAATCGATGCGACAAAAGTGATCAACGCCAGGTTCCCGACACATGCGATCACGCTGCACAGAACGTCGAAGCACACTCAACTGGGAACATCGCAACATGAACTCAACGCAGAAGCACCATCAGTTTAGAATAGTTCATCTGCGTCTATTGAAAAGCCATAAGTGATTTTGCACGATTCTTGTCCACTCAGTTGCATAGCAGGTCCGGCCGAAGCGCCAGCCAGCGCTCTGGCGGTTCCGGCCGAAGCGCCAGCCAGCGCTCTGGCGGTTCCGGCCGAAGCGCTAGCCTGCGCTCTGGCTGGACCGGCCGAAGCGCTGGCCTGCGCTCTGGCTGGACCGGCCGAAGCGTCAGCCAGTGCTCTGGCGGTTCCGGCCGAAGCGCCAGCCAGCGCTCTGGCGGTTCCGGCTGAAGCGCCAGCCAGCGCTCCGGCGGTTCCGGCCGAAGCGCCAGCCAGCGCTCTGGCTTGTTTTCGCTTATATGTTCTCTGCCAATAAAACGTTTACGTAATTAAGCGTGTTTTTACACAATCGAGTACAGTCATCTGACGAAATCGCCATTATTTAAAAAAGGGTTGATTTTGCACACAAGTTTAAATGATATGTGCACGTTCCACGAACAACACTGAAATTACTGCATCCCAAAAAAGGACGTCAAAAACGTTCAGAAAAACATAAAATTTTGACCAACTTTTGTCTTCGTGTGATCTGGCGTATGCATTAGCTTATTTTGTAAAATTACGTCGAAATAAAAAGGTTGGAGCTTTTATTATTCATGACAGCCAATTGCAACAAAAAAAGAAAAATAGTCCAAAAAACACGTAAAACACAGGTGTCATCAAAATATTTCTTTTGTCGGCGTCTTATATTCTCTGTTAACTACATGAAGAAGTTTTGTGCTTTCATCCCATAGCAAAGTGTGAACAGGCCCGTAATGGTCGATTTTTGGGTTTAGGAACACAGTGTCATCGACATCGGCGAGTTGGAGATGGTAGGATTCAGTTGGAGTCGCCAATTCACGGAGACGACGTTGGAAGAAGTATGCGAACTTGGAAAGGGGGTAGACTTTTTGAGTTTCAACAATTTTTAAATCTTCTACAACTGCTGGAGATTTAAAACAAGAATATATAAAGCTCAAAAGAGAACTAAACATGTTTGGTATACAAGTAACCTTGATAGAATGGCGCGCGGAGAATAAGCTGTGTTGCGAGCGTTCAGACTACGGCCATTTTCACTCCATATTAGGACACTGTATTACTCTGCGTTTGTTCTCCCTCATTTATATCGGTGTGTTGCTTCTTTTATTGACAGTGTTTTACAATCAAAAATCTTTCGTATATAAGATACAATAAAATGCAACATTGTCATGTACAGGGTTATTATAAGAGGATGCAGAGAGGCTGTGCATCTACAATGTCCGTGTGCTAGGGCTGCCGACATACATATTTATATTGTTGATATCTATCAATTGTTCTAATCCGCAGGACAACGTCACAATTATCCTTAACAAAATTGTCACTTAGAACTGACAATACAGTTTCTGAAACATCTTCCCAGCTTTGGGTATCGAACAAAATACTCACAGTGAAGTGTTCACCCTTTCGAGAATTAAAAACTTTAGCAAGGTTATCTGTATTAGCATTCCATAACACCTCGTTAATGCTGCCTCTTAAGCTAATAGTCGTTAAGTTGCACTCTTTGCTGTCCAAAATATACGATATCCAATCCAGGTTTTCACAATGATAAAAGTGAATAGCGTAATAAGAAAATTTCAATTCGTTAACCTGGTCAAAAAGGTTATTTGACAATGTCAATTTACATCTAGTAATTATTAATGTGTGTGTCGCGCGACCATAATGTTTATACACGTTGACGTATGCTGTCAAGAAGGCATCGTCGATAGTGGAATACCGTACTTCAAACTCTCGAGGCACGCTGCTAATGCTTTGATAGAATAAACGGTGTCGAAATATGGTTGAATTAACGTTAGACAATATAAGACGACGCGTGACATCATGAAGGGTCGAAAGATCGGACACAAAGGTTAATTCTCTGTGCAGTACATGAAGAAGTTTTGTGCTTTCATTCCATAGCAAAGCGTCAACAGACCCATAATGGTCGATTTGAGGGTTTAAGAACACAGTGTCATCGACATCGGCGAGTTGGAGATGGTAGGATTCCGTTGCAGTCGCCAATTCACGGAGACGACGTTGGAAGGAGTATGCAAACTTGGAGAGAGGGTAGACTTTTGGAGGTTCAACAACTTTTAAATCGTCTAAACCTGCTATGAATTTGAAGAAAGAATATATAAAGCTCAAGAGAGAACTAAACATGTTTAATGTACAAGCGCACCCTTGATAGAATGATGCGCGATGAATAAGCTGTGTTGCTGGCGTTCGGACGCGCAAGTGATCTATATTAGGACACTGTACTGCTTTATTTTCTGCCACGGATGAACTCTGATCTGCGTTCCTTTTGTTAAATCGATGTAATGATGTTTCTATTAACAAATTGGGGGCAGTTTTTAACCAAAGGAAACAGGTAATTAGAAAACACAATTTGAAGTCAAAAAATATACTTTTAAACGTAACTCAAAGTCTGCAAACTTGCAAACGTCATACAAATCAATGATCTTAACGATAAAGCCATCTAAACCGCTTCATAATAGCTCTGCTTTATGCGGTCTGTAAACGCCCCAACTTGAAAATACATTTCAACGTCATCTTCCCCCACATATCGGTTTCCCAATCGTATATTAAGAAATCCATCCTTGTAAGCGTCGTGATTAATCTTTTTAAATTCTTTAAAGTGCGGACCAAACATTTGACGGATGAGATAAACATCATTGAGTGGTGAATGCCAGTGCCAGAAGATTAGAGTTAAACAAAACTCTGGTCCTTCTTTCTAAAACCACAACGTTACATGATTTACCACAACAAAAACAGTAACTATGCTAACCTCAAACAACTGCGACACCTCATGAAGCTCGAAACTGAACAAGTTTTCGAACTCACCACCAATCGTCAACTTTTTTAAATTCAGTTTTCGAAAGTTTAAAAGATCCCTCATCCAATCTTTGGATGCGTAATCTGCTGACTGCAGGTGAAGATGTTGTAAATTGACAAAAGTGTCGCAAATGGTCCGTATTGTGAGGTCGCGGCTAACATCAAATATCACTTTAAACTGTGTTATTTTTAGAGGGTCAAGTTGTTTAACCAGCTTACAAAATGTCGTGCAGTTCAATACGGATTGGACCAACTTTAAATTCCAACATTCAATCAATAAAGCATTGAATGCGGGGCTGTCGTAGTCTTCGGTTTTTAAACTGATCAACTCCAAGTAAGATTGAACGTTTGTTAAACTTCCGTTTTTCCAATCAAAAACTTTTCGATTGTTAAACAACCAATACATGATTGTTGTTACAACGATGTTTCCGTCCATTCTATGGACACGAAGCGGTTCTTCAGTAATAGTAGAAATGTTGGTGTACATTTGAAAAGGTTGGAAGTAGTTTGTTTCGAAGCCGGCAGCAACTTGGAGGAAATAGGCCTCTTTTGGAGTGGAGAGGCTTCGCAGACGCTGTTGAAGGCCGTATGGAAGTTTTAGTAGGGGATATGGCATTTTGAATGGTATCTGGTAGTCAAATCAATAGCTCAAAAGGACGGATTAATAGACAATGCGAAAATTGACTAAAAAGCGAGGTGTCGTCGTGGACAGGTGCTTGGGATGGCTAAAAAGGTGTCGTTTGCGCGGTTATGCAAGTGCGAGGTACTACATATAGCGCAACAACACGGCTTTCTCTTGTGAAAAGTGACCAGTTTATTCTGATACATGTAGTTAGCAAACAAAAAAGACAAGAGATCGTAGCACTAAAATAACAAAACCGAAGCCAAAAACATAGTAAAACACAAACACTGTCAAGTTAACATTGAAGTAGTGACGGTCACTCCTTGACCTCAGAAATATGCACAATATTATGACCCAGAATCATCGTAGCCCCCAGAGATCGTGTTAGTTGCCGTTTGGTACCTTCGACACGGTCGTACTTTGAGACGGGAAAGGTTTGATCCTCATAGGACTGGACGACGCCGAGCTTGGCTGCTGGCGTGTAAACTTCATCGGCATCCACGACGAGTAGGTTCCAATGGTGGTCAGCTGCGGTGATGACGCCCTGGAAGCGACAAAGTAAATTTACAACATGACTTTTGTGGACGTTAGTTGCAACCTACCATGATATTTCGGTTGGGCTCCTCGAAATGGTTCCGATTCCGCAGCCGAATCATAACGACAGCCTTATCCGTGATGAACTTTTGGATGCGACGACCAATGGGGTCAACGGCTTCGGTCGGGCTGAAATACAGTAATCACGATCTGCCAACTCAACTTTAATTGGCAATCGAAACCTACGCCTTGTACTTGGTCGTGGGGGCAGTCCCAGGCTTACAAATAGCTGCCAATGTCCGTTCACGGACTCGTCTCTGGATGTTTCGTGGGGCATCTGGAAGAGCGAGACGGCCGAGAAGCTTCTGACGTTCTTCAAGGTCGAGGTCATTGCGGTCCTTCTTCGGCGCCGAGGATGTACTGGGACAGCTGTTCTGATCTGACATCTGCGACAATTTAGCTTACTGTATTTTCCGTTTGAAAAGTAACCATAGATGCCAAAACTAATCAACTAAAACCAAAAACATTGCATCAAAGTCCTTTATTATACGACATCAAAAACACAAATGGTTATCGGTACAAAATCAGATAAAGCAAAAAGTAGCCCACATAATATAACTTAAATTACAAGAGATCACATGCCTTCAAATCGGATCACATTCACTTCTTCTTCTTCGACGCTGGGGTCTTCTTGGCGGGAGGAGCAGGCTTGGCAGCCGCGGGGGTTGCGGCTTCAGACTTGCGGCCACGCTTCTTCTTGTCCTTCTCCTCCTGGATGTCGCGCTCCATCTCCTTCTCGATCATGGCGATGAGGGCCTGGCAGCGGCGTTGAACCTCCTGAAAGTTATGTCGTTAAAGACGAACAATGAATGGTAGAAAAAAGTAAACTTACAGCCGTCGTTCGAGACTTCATGAACCAATCAAAGCGAAACTGGGGCGCCGTCCGAATCGCTTGACGCACCTCTTCATAGACGGTGTCATTGTCGTAACCGAGTTCGTGCAGCTTGCAAACGAGGAAACGGTCCTCTTCCTCATTGTAGTTCTTGCACTTGTTGCCGCCATAGGGCAGACGCAGCTGATGGTACGGGGCCTTGTACTTGGCAATCTTGCGATCCAAAGCCAAAATAATGCCTTGACGACGCTCGATACGCTGCTCACCACGCTCAATCTGACCGAGAATGCGTTCATGGTCGGTCAGGTCTTCCATGTTCTCCCAGAAGATCTGAGAATACTCGGCGACCTCTTCGGGGGTCTTGCCTTCGACCTCGAGGGCTATGTTGGCCAGATCGTGACGGCCATAGCGTTCGCTGGCTTTGACAAAGGAGGTGAAGTCCTTGCGGCTCCAGTTGGACAGTCCTTGCTTCAGAAGCTCTTCCCGCTCGGCCATCTCCTCTTCGGTGGGAGGTTCGGCTTCATCGATCTTCTTCTGTTCCTCCTTCTGGGCGCGTTCGGCTTCCTTTCCGCTGAGATCGGCCGGCTTAACGGCTTGATACTTCAGCTGCTTCCGGAAGTAGTATATCTCCTTATCGAAGATCTCAAACAGCCGCTTCGGGTAGAATTGAAAGTCGTAAACAGTCGGCAACTTCGGTCGTGGCGCTTTCGTCGACTTGTTGTTGTCGCTGGGACCGCTCTTCATCGCTTCCCGGAAGTAGTTATCGACCTGGTAGTTAGCCTTGCGTTCACGCTTCGGAGGCTCGATCCAGTAGTCCAGAACGTTCTGCTTCTGCTTGCTGCGGTAATCCTCGCCCTGCCAGTTGTACACACTGACGCCATCGTTTTGTTGGGTGTCGAGGGTGAAGTTACGGAGGGAAGATTCGCCGAGTTTGGCCATCTTTTCATTCATGTCCTTCGTGCGTTCTTCGCCCTGGGCAAGGATGCTGTCGATATCGTCTTCCGTGATGGTCGAATCTTTCCCGGCGAAGATGGTATCAGCACCATGACGGATCATCGTCAACATGTCATCCTTGCCGAGGGTTTTCTGGGCTTCGGCGAGACGGCCTTGTTGGATGACGACATTGTCGAGACGGAGCTTCATTTCAGCACGTTCAATGATGCGTTCTTCAATAGTGGATTCAGTGATGAGACGGAACACGCGGACTTGCTTCTTTTGACCGATACGATGGGCGCGGTCCTGGAAAATGGCCATTATAACGGTTCTATCTTCGAAAAAAGGTGACTTACCATAGCCTGCAGATCGACCTGCGGATTCCAATCCGAATCATAGATAACAACGACATCGGCCGTCGTCAAATTGATGCCCAAACCACCGGCACGCGTCGTCAGCATGAAGACAAACTTCTCACTGCCCTCGGCATTGTACTCATTGATGGCGCGTTGACGGTCCTCATGGGCAGTCTGGCCATCGAGACGACAGTACTGGTAGTTGCGGAACCAGCAATAATCCTCCAACATGTCCAGCATTCGAGTCATAGACGAAAAGATCAAAACGCGAGAGCCCTGTTCCTTCAAACGCTTCAACAGCTTATCTAGAAGGACCATTTTACCGCAATTGTTAATCAAATGCTCATCCGTAGTAAACGGCGGTCCAGGTTCGGCGCCATCAAAGAGATATGGGTGGTTACAGCACTTCCGGAGATGCATCAAAATGTTCATCAGGCGAGTTTTTTCAATCTTTCCAGCGCCATTGACGACGTCGATGTCCTTCATGAGAATCTTAGTGTACCATTCACGCTGCATTTGGGACAAGCCAATGTAGATCTTAAGCTCTTTCTTTGGGAGGAGAGACTTCTCGACATCAGCCTTGATACGACGAAGCAAAAACGGCTGAAGGATTCGATGAAGCCGCTGGACAATGTCCTGGGTATCTCTATCGCCGGAGACGGTGAGCCAGCTGTCGAAATCCTCGGCATTGGCAAACATTTCGGGCATGAGGAAGTTCAACAGGGCCCAAAGTTCGTGGAGGTTGTTCTGCAGCGGGGTACCGGTCAGCAAGAGACGGTGCTTGGAGCGCAATGATCGGACGATCTGGGACAGCTTCGAGTTTTCGTTCTTGATGCGGTGGGCTTCGTCGATGACAATGTAGCGCCAGGTGATTTTGCGGCAGAAAGCCGTGGCCAGGAGGATCATTTCATAGGAAGTGACGAGGACGTCCCAGTTGTTTCCGCTGAGCTCCTCGTTGATCGTGCGTTGACGGTCCTCGGCATTGCCAATCAAACAAACCGCTCGCATCGTCGGGCACCACTTTTCGAATTCGTTCATCCAGTTTTGAAGGGTCGACTTCGGGACAATGACGAGGAAGGGGCCGTTGAAGTTTTTGACGTGTTTCATGTAGCCGAGGAGGGAGATCGTTTGGAGGGTTTTGCCGAGACCCTGGAAGAATTACCGTCAATTTGAAACATAAAATAAAGGAAAAACGTACCATTTCATCAGCCAAAATCCCGTTAATACTGTTATGCTGCAGCTGGACCATCCAATTGAGGCCACGGATCTGGTAATCTCGGAGGGCGCCGTTCTTGATGTAGAACGGAGATTGGTTGAAAAGGAGCAAACTGTCAGTCTTCTTCGACTGTTGGAGAAGCTCTTCATCTTCCTCCTTCTCCGTCATACGATGGCGATGGTCACCGGAGGATGATGGGCCGGGTTTGGTCGGGGAAGCGGCTGGAATTTCAACATTTAGATGCAAAACAACAAAAAAGCTGAACTTACGAGCTTTCGACATCGCATCACCAGTAGTAAGACATCTCGCCAGATTTTCCGTCTTCTGGAGGAGCCGCATGAAGTTGTTGAAGCTGTCTTCGGGGTTAATGGCTGAAGAGAACGGAAAAATATATATAAAAACAAGTCTTTTGAAACCAAACTCACGAGCAGCCTTTCTCGGCTTCTTTTCCGCCGGAGCCTCGTCGTAGTCCGCATCTGCCGCGTCGTCGACCATCATAGCTTCTTCCTCGGGAGATAAGACGGCTTCGCCATCGGCAGGGGCGGTTTCGGGCTTGGAATCGGTGGACTTGGAGTCGTTGGCTTGCGAGTCGACTTCCATGGGTTCTTCCTCCGCGGCTGGGGCGGTAGATTCTTCAGGGAGGTCTTGCTGGGACATCTGAAGAGGGGAGAGGGTTAATTATAAAGTTAAATGGGTTGAAATTGGGTAAAATTAGGGAAAGGTTCGAAGTCACCGACACGCAAGGCTGTCAAAGACAAACCAAGCGAGCGAGCGCGGGAAAACGCAGTGAACACACTGGGAACGTCTTGCCACGACTGTCACCCAGCCCCACCCTCTTTTCAAAACAGGAGCCGCGCGCGAGATTTTGGATTTACTTTTTCGAAATCTGAAGCGAATCCGGTCCAGAATCTCTTCCAATTCACCACATAGCTTGTCGCCACCATGGTGAAGCTGTTGTCGCTGAAGATGCAGGGCATCCGGTCGATTGGGGACAAGCCTCAATGCATAGATTTCTTGCATCCGTTGACGCTGATCCAGGGCGAGAATGGCACGGGTAAAACTGTAAGTTTACTCCTTACAACCTTCCTAAGACTATCTGCAATCTATTCCAGACGATAATCGAAGCCCTGAACAATGTCACGACCGGGAAAGTGCCCACAGGAAAGATGGGCGCATTCGTCCATGATCTCAAGGTTGGCCCACACTTTTATATATATTTTTCCCCACAATAAGCTTTTGATTGATTCATTTCATCACAAAAACCTTGCAGATCGCCAGTAAGTCCCGAGTCGACGCCCAGATCCAGCTCCAATTCCTCGATGCTCGCGGAAATAAGTGCGTCGCGACCCGACGGATGACCGCCTCGACTGCGCGCAATGCCGCCGGCGTTACCATCAAATCCGACGAAGCAACGCTCAAATTCATCGATCAAGGCGTTGAGAGGTCGATCTCGTCGAAGCAGGCGTCATTCTTTGAGAATATCCAGCAATTGTTGGGGGTCAATTCGGCTGTTTTGAATTTTGTCATTCTGTGCCATCAAGAGGATTCGTGCTGGCCATTGAGCGATTCCAAGGACTTGAAGGAGCGTTTCGACAAGATTTTTGATGTCAGCGAGTATGTGGATATCATTGACAATCTGAAGGTGGCCAAGAAGGACTGTGATAAGAAAGTCGGCGAGATCACGAAGGAATTGAGCCAGCATTTGGAGGGATATGTCGAACAGAAGGCGAAGGTAAGCTTAGATGGCTATTGAACACATATAAGTGAGTCTTTTTAGATCGAAGCAGACGTCCGAAAGTCCGAAAAAGAACTCGCGACAAGCACAAAGAACTTGGCCAAGCTAGCTGAGAAGATTCAGTCGAAAAGGGCCGAAATTACCGCGACACAGGGCCAGTTTGATGAACTTCGAGCTGTTCAGGACGATATCAGTAAGTTTTGAGGCCATTTTTCAATGAATTAAAGTAAAAGTTTCAGAAGCCACGAAACTCAAGCTCGAATTGAAAGAAACCTCCCTCAACGATCTCGACGTCCCATCCTTTTCCGGCAGTCGCGCCCAACTTGAAGCCGAATTGGCCAAGGCTTCATCGGCTTCTGACTTCAAAGACGCCGAGAAGGAACGCAAGAACATTGATCGCAGCATCCAGGAGTGCAACCAAAGCATCAAGGACCTCGATCGGAAGGTCTTTTCGACGCAGGAAAAGCTGAACAAGGCCAATGTCGAGCTCGAACTCAAGGAACGCATCTTGGCCGAGGCGAAAGCGACGGAATCTCGACTTCGGGAAAAGTTCAACATTGCCGACGACGATGTTGGGAATGCTTTAAAGTCGGCGAAGGAATCAAAGTCTGATGAGTTGAAGCAGCTCCAAGGCGACTACAACACGCAAAAGGAGTCGATCGAAGCCAAGGTTCGCGAATTGACGGATGAAATCGTGACATATCGGACTCAGAAGCGGACCTATGAGCAAGAAGCTGACCGTTTGACAAAGCAGCTCCGACAAATCCAAGCGGAATTGGCCAAGACGAAGGCCACTGAGGGTAGTGAGGCCGTCACGGCGAAGATCGAAGCCCTCAAGGCTGAATTCAATGGACAGCCGTCGGCGAAGGAGTTGGAAGCGTCTCTGGATGCCACGCATAAGAAGCGTGATTCGATGGCGGCTGAATTGCGACTTTTGGAGGATCTTGTCGCAGCCGAGGCCACGGAAGCAAAGAAGAAGGCTATGTTGGAGGAGACGTTAAAGCAGGATGCCGAGGCTTTGAAGTCACTTTTCGAAACGCCGCCAGTTGCCAACTTTCAGTAAGTCACCCCCTTTTTAAAACTTTTTAAGTCTATATCTTTGCAGGAACCGCTTCAAAGTCCTCTGCAACAACCTCGAACCCGAATGCCGCAAAGCCAAAACCGCCCTTGATAAACACGAGCTCGAAGTCAACCAGATAACGAAGCAATTCGACCAATTGAGCATGCGCATCGCCCATGAAGAATCTCGCATCAACGAATCGAAGGAGAACATTGCTGCCGTCGGCGTCGATCCGGAATCCGTCAAAGAGAAGCATGCTGCCATCAAGGAAGATTTGAAGAAGTGCCGCAGCGAACTCGGCGAAAAACAAGCCTATTCCGTGCTGTACGGCAAATGGGAGCGTGAAATCGTCGCCAAGAAGATGTGCCCCTGCTGTGACCACGTCTTTACCGCGCCGGCTGAGATCGATCGGGTCGTCAAGAAGGTCAAAAAGTCGTCGGAACAGCTTCCAGCCGAGATTGAAGACTTGAATGAAACCATCAGCAGCTTCGAAAAAACGGAGTCCTCCCTGTCCCGTGTGCTTCCGGATGTTGAGGCCATACAGGAGATCTTGAACAAGACCATCGAATCGCAGCGAAGTTTGACGGAAATCGAGGAGCAGAAGAAATCGAAAGCCGCGCAGAGGGACAAGGCTTCAACCGAATACGCCGAACTTAGAAAGAAGCTCGATTTGGCGAAACAGCTGTCTGGTAAGGCGTCGCTTCTGGATCGCTGTGTCGAGGATGCGAAGGACGCGACTAACAGGGTCAGCGATCTCAGAAGCAAGTTATCTGAAGCTGATTCGATGGAAGCTGATAATGGGACGCTGGAATGGAAAGTCGACGATCTCAGGGTTTGTTTTTGTGACTTAAGGCTAGATTTCAACTTCAAAGTACTTTTTTTAGGAATCCCACGCCCAACTTCAAACCGAAATCACCGACTTGAAGCAGTCCCTATCATCCGCCTTCAACCGCGAAAAGAAGCTCGTCGAACTGGAACGACGCAAGTTTGAAATCGACTCCGCTGCGGACAAGTCTGTTTCTCTGGCCAATGAGAAAACGGAAAAGGAAGCAGCCCTCCGAGAAGCGAAAGGAAACGCGTCAGCGAATGATTCCACGGTTCCTGGTCTTGAGAAGGAGAAGCAGACCCTCGAAGCTCAGCTGAAGAAACTCACTTTGACGCAGAATGAATCAGTCAACGCGCATCAGCGGGAAATTGCGGCTTTCGAATCGGCTCTGCGGCAACTCGAAGAACAACGACAGCGTGTTCGGAAGGCGCCAGAAGGGTCGGATTCTGTGGATGGGCTGAAGGCTGCTTTGGCGACGCTTTTGGAGTCGAAATCTGATGCCGAAAAGAGCAAAGCGAGATTGGAAGCGCAGCGGCAACAAGTCATGCATAAGGTTGGTTACGGTAGCTTTTCTGAGCGGAAAAGAGGCTTAATTTGGTTGTTTCAGGAAGACCACGTCCGCACCCTCTCCGACCAGCTTCGCAAACTCGACTTTGAGCTCGAAATCGGCACACTCAATGCCAATCTTGGCGATCTTCGTGAAAAGGAAGAACTTCTGGCCCCCGTCGTTCGGCAACTCCAGCAACTCAAGGAAGAGCTCGTCAAACTCGACAAGCAACGAGACAGCAATGACTTCAACATCAATCACTTGAAGAAGCAGATCCGCGAACGCAAAACGGAACTCAATGCGCCGAAGATGAAGCAGGCTGTGGCTGACTATCAAGCGAAATACGTCGAACGACAGATCAACACGACCATGTCTGAGGATCTGTCGCGCTATGCCGAGTGTCTGGACAACTCCATCATCGAATTCCACACGAGTCGGATGGAGCTGATCAATGAGAAGCTCGACAAGTACTGGCGCACCGTCTACACGGCTTACGACATTGACACGATTCGCATCAAAGCGGAGCCGACGAAGAGCACCGATAAACGCAAGTCGTACAACTACCGGGTCGTCATGGTCGTCGACAACCAGGAGATTGAAATGAAGGATCGGTGCTCTGCGGGTCAGAAGATGCTGGCTTCCATTCTGATTCGCATTGCCTTGGCGGATGTGTTTGCTGGTGGCTGCCCGGTTTTGGCGTTGGATGAGCCGACGACCAATCTGGACGTTGATAAGGTTGGTCTTTGTTTGAGGCGTGTTCAGGTCAATAAAGATTGCTTTCAGATTGAGAACATGGCCACTATGCTGGGCCGACTAGTCCAAGAACACCCCGCTCTGCAGCTGATCGTCATTACCCATGATCACGATCTCGTTCGACACTTGCACCGTTGTTGCCGGCCCGAACATGTCTATCGGTTGTCCAAGGATGAAGTCGGCGTTTCCTGGCTCAAGCGGCACACTAATTTGGACGACGATTGATTGCTTCTGTGTCTTTTTTCACTTTTGGGTTTGCAATTTGTCAGTGTTTCCGTGTGCATTTGAATAAGTTGTTCCGGTATTTAATTAATTTTGTTAAATTTAATATTTTTGTTATTAAACAGTTGACATTGCTTTACATGTTAGTCCGACACCGCCCCGCCCCCACAGTACGCTATTTAGACAACTGTGCGAAGGACACTTTTTGGCGCCATCGTGAGCGAGACTTCAACGACAGCTCGCTATTTTTGCGTTGTTAGCTGTGTCTCGGCTTATTGTATTGCTGCCGGCTGCCATTAAAAATGCCCTATCCTCTGCTCAAACTTCCGTACGGCCTTCAACGCCGTCTACGAAGCCTCACCACCCCAAAAGAAGCCTACTGCCTTCAAGTTGCTGCCGGTTTTGAACAAAACTACCTCCAGCCGCCTCAAATGTGTACTGTCAGACGCGACACATATATCAGCAATAAAGATGGAAATATTATCTTGACTTATGAGAGTCCGTGGGTGGATCCTCCAGCGCTTGATTACGATAACGACAGTTTAATACTGTCAACACAAAAGTATCAAATGCACTATTTGAAGTCCTCTGATTATGACACTTCCGTTTTTAATCATGTGTTGTTTAGCGGTCCTAGCTATGCATTTTTCAAATCGGTGTTAAATCCTGCAATATTTAACAAGATCGTCAAGCAGTGTAAACCAGAACAAGTACGGTTGTTTGATGCCGTCTATTACATTTCCCCCGACCTGACCATTCCAATCATTTGTGCCAAATTCAAAAATCTTCAAGAACTTCAATTAGAATCATTGGATTACGCATCCAACAATTGGATGAATGACCTTTTGAAGTTTAGAAAATTGAACTTGTCTACTTTGAAGGTTGGCGGCGAATTCGAGAATCTGTTTAGCTTTGAGCCTGATGAGTTGTCCCAGTTTTTTAAGGCAAGTATGACTATGTCTTTTTCGTTTATAAAACTTATATTTGTTTTTTAGAGGGAAAACCCGGAATTTAGTTTGACGCTGGTTTGCTGGAAACCACCAAACAACGCCGCCGAGCTTATTCGTGAAAAATTTGGATCACACTTCACAGAATTTGACATTGAAAGTTCACCGGAATTTGCTCTGGTAAAGAAAGAAAACCGAGACGGCTTTCTTCATATAGAGTTGGGTAATTTATTTTCTGGGGATGCACATTTTGTTGTACCGACTCAAGAAAAAATTGACAACTTTTGGTTTCAAGTTGAACCGTAAACATGTTAAGAGCGATAACGGGGTTGTAACTGTTGAACTTGAGCCAGTATACACTGAAAAAAAAGTAACGAATTCATCACCTAAAGTGTGACCGATCCGTGGAGTTGAAAAACCGTAACGAATTCATCACCTAAAATAAATGAATTCGTTACTTTTTTAAGTAACATTTTTTTTCAGTGATGGAGTCATTACTTTTTTAAGTAACGTTTTCAACGCCAAAAAAAAACCCATGTTTGCGTTACTTTGTTTTTTCAGTGTAACGTCGAAATTAGTTGAAGTGAAACGAAATAAAAGATATTTATTGCAAATTTTAAAATTTCAAAACAAACGTGTCAGTATCAATACTCTCGATCACTCTTAAATAGCCCGATGTTGTCGTGCTTCGATGGCAGCTGTGATTCGTTTTGGGGCGGTTTCGGGCCCACTTTGGCATATAATAAGTGTCGGTATCGATGACCTCGTTTTTCGGGGATGGGATGGTTGGTCCTGTGTTCCACACCTACAGTATCCCGCCCAGCCGCGCAACGATATCTTTTAGCGCCCTTCCGAACAAATCTCGCTTTTTTCGTCACTTTTGCATTGTTAGCTGTGTCTTGGGTCACTATATTCGCTTCCTGTTACCTATCAAAATGCCCTATCCTCTGCTCAAACTTCCATACGGCCTTCAACAGCGTCTGCGAAGCCTCTCCACCCCAAAAGAGGTCTATTGCTTCCAAGTTGCTGCCGGCTTCGAAACAAACTACTTCAAACCCTTTCAAATGTGTTCCATCAAAAAGGGTGCATACATCAGTAAACAAGATGAAAATATTATCTTGACTTATAAAACTCCATGGCTTAATCCTCCCGTGCCTGATGTAGGGTTCGCCATGTGGTGACTTATGCAGTCTGACAACATTAATAAAGAGAGTGAGCTTGGCCCCCCAGAGGTGCGCCGCGCCAAGCCCCAGAGGAGCATCCTGGCGGATGATAACAAGCCGAGATCTTAGACGGTCTAGTCAATCATATTTATTTCACTACACATACACGCTTTATATACACGTTACAACAGTTCTAGAATCATCGAAAAGGGGGGGGAGCATACAATGTTTAGGGGCAAAGGGCACGGGAACGTATCATTTCCGGCAGCTCGATCGCGAGAGCTGCCGGCTATGTTGATACATTCGCCGCGGACAGAGCGCTTTTCCCAGTGAATAGCGCAAACTGATAGAGACAACAATTTCAAAAAGTTAGAAATACATTTCAACTCCACACTGATTGCAATAACGACAGTTTAGTACTGCCGAAAAACATAATACAGATGCTCTATTTAGAGCCCTCTGATTATGACAGCCCAGTTTTTAACCATGTATTATTTAATGGTCCTTATTTTACGTTTTTCAAATCTGTGCTAACTCCTGCAACATTTAACAAAGTGCTTCTACAATGTCAACCAGAAAAAGTAACGATGTTTGCTGCAATCTGTTTTATCAGCTCCGAGCTTACCATTCCATTCATTTGTGCCACGTTCAAAAATATTCGACAAATTCTTCTAGAAGATTGGGATTACGCTTTGAAAAATTGGATGAATGACCTTTTGAAGTTTAGAAAACTGAACTTGTCCGCATTGAAGGTTGGCGGTAAATTCAAGAAACTGTTTAGCTTTGGGCCTGATGAGTTGTCCCAGTTATTCGAGGCAAGTGTAATCAGTTTGAAAGATTCAAATATTAAGTGAGTTATGTTTTTAGAGAGAAGGCCCAAAATTTAGTTTGTGTCTGGCTTGCTGGAAGCCACCACCTAACGCCATTGAGCTTATTCGTAAAAAGTTTGGAGCCCATTTCAAAGAATTCTTCAACGTTGCACCGTCACATGAAGAACAAACAGCCGGTTTTCTTCACATAAAGCTAGGAAATTCATTTTCTGGTTTTAAGGAATTCGTTGTACTGGAGGAAGAGATAGTCGATCACTATTGGTTTCAAGTTAAATCGTAAACATGTTATGTTGTAACTGTTAAACTTGAACCTGTTAAACGTCGAAATTGTTTGAAATGAAACAAAATGAAAGTTATTTATTGAAAATTAAAAATTTCGAAACAAACGTGTCAGTATCATTACAATCACTCTCGAATAGCCCGATCTCGTCGTGCTTCGACGGCAGCTGTGATCCGTTTTTGGGGCGGTTTCGGGCCCACTTCGGCATAGGGTGACGGTATTGATGATCTCGCCTTTCGTGGGAGGGGTGTTTGGCCCTGGAGTAGGACTTCGACTTCGCTTCCGATTTCGTGGACCTCATTCATCGTTGTGTCGAACATGACGTGATGGCTTGTGTGCACTGACGGGGGGTTGTCGTTTTCAAGTTCGTGTACCTGAAACCCTTGCAAATAATACTACAGTAACCCAAAAGTCGACCAGCATACCATCGGGACATCCTCCGGCGATTTCGTCTGTAAAATAAGCGGCCCTTTGTATGCAAACTTCTCGGCGGCCACATGCTCCGGAGCATTCGGCTTCGGGGGTGGTTGTCGTAACTGTACTGATTGGCCTTTGAAGACTTCTTCGCTGCGAAAGATGGGTGCAGTTGGATGTGCAGAGGTGCTGGGTGGCTGTTTCGGTGAATGTAGTGGTGAGGATTGGCGGTACTGTTCAGCGTAGGATTGTCTGTTTTTGTATCTGCCGTAGATGAAACGGCCGAGAAACACGCAGACGACGATCAGAATTATGAGCAGTAATATACCGCATACGGCGAAGATGATTATGTGGTTTGTTGTGCTGTAAATTTAAGGCTAATTCGTGAATACGGTACGAGATGGTTACCGTTTACTGTGCGATTTCTTCGTCGTACTCTCTTCTGTGCCCGTTTCTGGCGCAGTCTCAGAATCTGGAGGAGCCGGCGATGGCACTGGCAGTGGTATTGGCGCCGGTGCTGGGGTCTTTTTCTTTGTCGTGGTTGTTGTCGTTGTTGTTGTCGTGGTGGTGGTTGTCGTCGTCGGTGCCATCGTCGTCGGTGCCGTCGTCGTCGCTGCCGTCGTGGTCGCTGCCGTCGTGGTCGCTGCCGTCGTGGTCGCTGCCTTCGTGGATGACTTCGTCGTCGATGACTTCGTCGTGGATGACTTCGTCGTGGATGACTTCGTCGTGGATGACTTCTTCGTCGATGCCGTCGTCGTTGGTTCCGCCGTCGAGGTTGCCTTGTTTCCCGGTAAATCCACCCTCCGTTTTACCCGCAAAACGTCATCATCACCAAAGCTATCAGCTGAAACCATAACCCTACCACATCATCCCATCACAAAAACCTCCCACCTATCCCCCAATCATCCTCAAGACTACCCAAATCAGTCGAATGAGTCACCTCAAACAGCGGCAATGCTGCGAGAAGCAACAAAACAGTACTAAATTTAAGCAGCGATCCCATAGCCTGGGGCCATGAATACCTTGGCCCCGGTGTAGGAGCCTCCAAAATCTCTATTAACCGCACCAAATGTCATGCAAATTAGATGCCTTCCTTTTTTCTTCACAAAAAACCAACTTCAAACATCAAACTTAACCGTTATCATTTATAAAACATTAAAACGATATACAAATCCCGCGTGATATAAGTGTAAAACAAATAGTGTAAACTAAACGTAAAGTCGTGATAGTGCTACATTGATAAAGTCAGAATGCACAGCCTAATAAAAACACTGCTACTGTCAAAACAGATCGTTAAAGTTTCCAAAAAACGTAATTATGACCAATGAAGGAGGAGATTGCAAGCACATTTCGCAAGCACCGAATTCTTAGTGGATGAGATTACGAGAAATACTTGAGAGAAATACTTAGTAGAGAATTCAATGACGATTAGTAAATTATTAAAGAAATTAGAAAGTCGAGGACAACAAAAAAGGAAATTGTTTGTACTGGTAATGGAACACCGAATGAAAAAGGGTCACAAAATTGATTGTCAAGTTGAATGACAGACATGTGACAGGTTAACATTCGGTCGGACACGGAGGCGCGAGGAAGCAACAGATGTGCGTTGATGGCATTTTCACCGAGGTTATGCAGCTTAAGCATACGTCGGGAAAATAAAGTAGTAAATGGAGGAAACAATCCAGCAGTAGATCTTGATTTGGACGTAGAAGCTGGAGAACCAAAACAGGTACTGCCCAATGATCTTGGACCACGGGAAGGCGATGCGTTGACCCGTTTCTCCACGGTTGAATTCACCAAATTGATAGAAGTTGTCGAGGATTTTGTCCTTTTCTTCAAAGGCCTTGTACATCCAGTCACGGAGGGCAATGTCGTCGTTGAAGGGGACCTGGAAAGATCAAATTGAGATAAGTTTGGCTTGAAAAAGGAAGGAACGTACCTCATCAGCCTTGTAAACCTTGTAATTGACGGCGATATCACACTTTTCGCGGGATCCAAAGATAAGCGTGCCCAGAGACAATGGCTGGCCATTCATGTAGGCGATCGTAACATCAATGACGTATTTGATCGGTGGCCGAGTCTCCTTGACGTACTTCTTCTCCCGAATGGCACCAACGGTATCCTTCAAAAGCTGGATCTTCGAGGCCGCCTTTGAACGGAGAAGTTCTTCCGCGGCGTCAGATCGAGGCCCAACTTCAGTCAAAACCGTCTTGACAGCACCCATTCTTGGCAGAGTGACGTGTTCCAAGTGAGGGAACCCATGTTCGCGACCGTACTTTTGGCTTGAATCGATACGTTTGTAGTAGAAACCGCCTTCAGGGAAGAGGATCACCCAACGACGATCACGCTCCCAGAAGACGTTCTGAAGATGCTCACGTAGTCGAAGTAGTTCAGCGTCACGAGTCGATTTGCCTTGTTGGATGAAGTAATCGCCGTGCATTTGGCCAATGATGCCAAAGGGCGTCCATCGGAACATGACATCCATGAGCCAGACGGTCTTCCGTGAAGCCACACCTTTGGATTGCATCACTGCGAGCAGCGACGGGACATCGGCGGTGCTTTGATGGTTGCACATGACGAGGACGCGTTCCTTGCAGAGTTGGGAGATGTCGTCGCCATATTCGTAAACTGTAACAACAACAATCATAAAAAGATCCAGAAAGCCATCAAAACTTACTGTCATAACCAGCTGTGTAGCCCCAATATCCGATAAATGCCTGCAACCACCGATACAGCTTGCCTTCATAGCCCCAATACAGTCGAGGCCACAGGGTCTTCGCCCACAGAATCGGCAACATGAATCCGAAGTACGTCACGAGGAAGACGGTCACATTCGAGATGCAGAGGACGAAACGGAACGGCGTCAGGAGGATCCATTTGATGCGCTCAGACCAGCAGGTGGTGGACCATTTGGAGCGGGAGCCTGGGAGCTTCTTGGCCTTACGACGCGACGATTCCGACCTCAGAGGGTTGCTCCGCCGATACCGGATGGTCGCAGGCGATGCCGGCTCCGATGAGCCATCCTGCGGCACGTCAGAATCCGAGCTCATCGAATGGTCTGACTGAGTTGGGACGAGGGAAGGGGTTGGTCTGAAAAGAGCAGGGGGCATGAGTAAGTTGTCGAAAGTGGTGGAGGAACACGGTGGAACGCGAACGGAGGCATGAGTCATGATAGGGGTGGGTTGGGGATGGTTTTAGGGGTTTGAATGAAAAGCGATTAGTTGCAGGAGCAGTTGCAATTGTAATTATCGGTACAAAAAAGCTACAAAACAGTGCAGAAAAAAAATACGGCAGAAACTACACAGCTAAGAAACCCCGGATCAGCAATTCGCAATGACGTAAGACATAGGCATACTCAACCATCAGTCAGAGCCACATAGTACGACCTCCATCGCGCCCTTCGCATGACTGCAGCAACAATCGGTCACCGGGGAGCCCCGAGGGAGGACGAGGCTAGGGCCGTCGGCGAAAAAAACCTGTGAGAAAAGTCGATGCACAAAAAACAAAGCTACGCAACACGTAATCAATTGGGCTTTTTTAATTTGGGAAAGAAAGGTCTTCGATGTTTTGGAAACTTTTTACGACAATATAAAAGTCGTTGTTCGTTTTTGTAGAAAAAAACATTACAAAAACACGAACACAAAAAGTTAGACCCCAACAAAATCATTGGAAAAAACTTGATTCAACAGCGTTATGGCACTATCAAACCGAGAAAAAGTGACTCTAATGTCACATTTCCTTCAATAATGCCAACACTGCGTACTCACTGAGGGCATGGAGGAAGACGCAAGAACATTGGATAAAAACAACAAGAAAGACAGAGCGGCTCGAGGCAAAAGGGAGGGTAAACCCCACGTCCAACAGCAACCCCTACCAACCAGGCAAACTGCAAAGAGCGAACAAAAAATAGAATAGAAAACGCCTGCGGTCGTCAAAAATACACTGTTTCGAGGCAAAGGCAAACTGCGAGGCAACAAACAAACTTGTCGAGTTTCAGTCGACAGGAAATTGATTGAACGCGTCGAAACGCTGTTTTTTATGTAGCGTGGTTCCGAGCATTCCCGAAAATCGCAACATTTCGAGATTGATAGGGGCTGGGTTGTCTGACTTTTCCGTCGTCGAAATGGGGCGACAACCAAATGACGCGAAATAATAAACAAAAGCCCGGACGGAATGGACGGGATGGAGCAGACGGACGATTAGCTGGGGGCTAATTAGCTCAATTTGTAGTGGTGGAAGCTTTAGCATGACGTGGGTATTGGGCAGGTAAACATTTGACGGGATTCGCGGATTCTAATGGGTAGAAATATGCAAATTGAAACAGAACAGGTTAGGGAGCATGTAGAAGTCTCATGATGAATGTCATATGCTAGTTCGGCGGGGTAGATCGGCAGGGGAGCGCGGGAAGGGAAGAAAAGCAAGCACGGAAATCCATATGGAAAGGGATGCATGAATGCAAAGAGCGGAGGAGGAAGAGGCTTGTGCGCGCAGTTGCCGCCGGCAGGGTAGCGCAGAGACGACAAGGAGAGCAAAAGCGTTCAATTTTGGAGGCGATCTATCACTTCACGGCACCTGATCAACCACAACTATCATAGATTAACTACAAAAATGCATAAACCGCGACCGTGGATACACATACAGTGGTCATGGCCACGAAAAACGACTTCGAAACGTCAAAGTCAAATGGAGGCGTAACCCGACGTGTATTTCCGGCTCTGTCGAAACCAGCCTCCCCCTATACCCCGGGGCAGTTAAAAAGCGAGTTCAAGAATGCGAAGGAACAGGTCATCCTTGAAGTGTAGTCGATAACGAAATCAAAGTCAAAGTTATTCGGGGTACGCGTCGCACGCTCAATAAACTCATGCGTGAAAAAGTGAACGACTATCACGCTATCCAACAACAACAATCAGCTGATAAAAATTGCAACTTTTTGGTCGTTTCTGACACCACGCGATCCGCCTCATCACATTATAGATATTTCCGTGCTTCTGAAACACGTTCCCTTTTCAAACAGCTTCTAAAGTATCTTATAAATTTATTGACCCTCAACACAGAAACGTAAAAACACAATTAGTAATTACTGATATTAATAGCATTCAATATGAAACGAATCGGAAAATAAATAGTTAGGAAGGAAAGACAGAAAAGTGGTTAGATTGGAAAGGAAAATCATTATGGGAAATACAATCTACCGAGTGTATCTACCACTCGGCCTCACCGCTACACTTTTGGAAGCAATAGTCTTTGCCGTCGAGATGCATGATGCCGTCCTTCAGGGTGAACTTCCACTTGTTGCGGGCGCGGTTGACCTGGAAATGCAATTTGCTTCATAAAATGAAAAAAAGGGTGAAACCAACTTTCTCAAACTGGCAAACGATAATATTAGTTGACTCAAACAGCGTATCAAGGTCCTCCTCATCGCTCTGGTCGTCCTCAGAGTTCAGTGGAGCCTCATCTGTCGGTTCGAGCTCAACATCACCGGGCGGCTGCGCAATATCAACCATGTTAGCCAAAGCTTCTTCGTCTTCTTCCTCTTCGGAGTCACTGTCAGACATTTCCGGGCCGCCGTCGACCTGTGGGATGGGTTTCAACGATTTTCCTGCCTTCGGCGCCGCCAACGTGCGTCTGCTCTGTTCCAACTTCTCGGCCAGCTTGGGATTCTTGCTGCAATCAATGGTCATGGTGCCCTTCGTGGAATTGACTTTGACAACGGCATCCTCGAGCTCGGACGACAAAAACAAGTTGTTACCGCCGTCGAGTTGCGGTAATTGGTCTTGCTGTTGTTGCTGCTGCTGCGGATTCTGGCCCAGACTGATAGGAACGTAAAGTACATTTGGTGGGAGACCAGCGGCGCCCATGATGAACGAATTCCCGTTGTTTTGAAGGTAATTAGTAACGAGGTTTGGAGGGAATATCTGTGTCATCTGTGGCTGCGTAGAAGGGGGCATAGATTGGTCGTTTGGCTTGGAAGGGGCTCCACGGTTGCCGTTGGCGTTCTGAAAAGGTCAAACTTATATATAAATTGAACAAAAGAAAGTGCCGAAAGTACATACCGGCCGAGTAGGAGCAACAGGCTTCGTAACCGGACGAGTCGCCGGAATCGCCGTCGTAGGCTTCGAATTCAAATCAACGGCACCACTTTTGTTTATCTTTTCCTCCCATAACTGAAAATCGGTTAGTTGTAAACATTTTATATATAAATTAGATGTAAAACTCACTTTAGTCAGCTGTTCCAATACGTCCATGTCAACATTCTCGTCAAGGAAAGCCTCGCGGCTCGAGTTGGCCGTTTCCTCAATGACGCTCTTGTAGAGTTCCTCCTGAAAAAGACAAAATAGTACTATCATAACACAGTCGACAGGGAGGTGATAAGAAGCAACATACAATTCCATTTCCCGGAGCGTGAGTCATTGTGGCAGCCGCTTCAAAGGTAACTCGTCTGAAAAAAATGGAAACGTGATAAGAGTCGGCAACAGGTGTCTAAATATACATAAAATTAATGCAAATCAGACCGGCAACGTGGCTGTATCGATTGGTAAATGATAAACGTACCTTGATACACAAATAGCTGGGATATGGAACGGATTAGCAGAACGTCAAAGGAAATGCAGAGTCACGAAAGACGTTGAAAACAAAAAACACGACGGTACTTCGTGGTGAGAGTGAAAACGGCCAAACTGAGCCGTTTTTGGAGCCAGGAGAGCGGACACACGGAACGCGCAAACAAAACAGATGGTGCGTGCGTTGGATAGGTGTATTGCTATGAGCAAATAAACGTCCACTGAAAGAGCGCAAGTCAATGTTGATCTTTTTCTTGTGAAATTTGTTGTCACGACTTTCTTCAACGTTTGGCCTACTTTCGCCTTCTTGTTTACTCTTTACCACCCTAAAACCCATTCCATTTCAGTCCCAACCATCACCATGTCCAACCGCAACAACCGAGGCGGTGGTGGAAACCGTTACCGAGCCCAGCAGTACCAAAAGGCTCGCCAGCTCGATTGGAACCAATTCGGCATCTTCTGCACGGCCGATTGGGAGAAGGATGGCGTCCGTGAAGCCTACAACCTCATCAACAAGCATCTTGATGCCCAGGAGAAGCCTGCTGAACCCGCGCCGCCGGCTGTCCCCGAGGAGGAGCTCGATGTCGCCGATGCCCTCAAGGCTGCTTGTGCCGAGACGTCTGCCACCAAGGGCACCGGCCGACGGGTCAAGCAGTCCCCCACCGGCGTCAAGCATTGCCTCTTTTTCACGATTGACGACTTCCCCAGGGAGAAGGTTTGTTTTTGCAGCATTTTTATATATATTTTTACATAAACATCATCATTTTTCAGATCACTTCCTTCACCGAGTCCCTCGTCGCCGAATGCCAGGCCAACCTCCAGTGCCGTTTTCTATCCCGTGCCATCCCCGTCGAAGACATCACGCCCGACGAGCCCGAGGTATTCAAGACCCGTTTGACCAAGATCCTGACGACCCATTTCAACGATTTCAAAGCCGATCCCGCCAATGAGGGCCGTCACGCCAGCTTTGCCGTCGACTTCAAGAGCCGTTTCAACAACCAATTCGAGCGTCAATACGCTTTGGACGTCGTTTGCGACATTGTTGAAGGCCTGGATCCCGAGAGCAAGGTCAATCTGACCACTCCTGACTTGACCGTCATCGTCCATGTCGTTCGGAAGGCTGTCATGATCAGCTGTGTTCGTGAGTTCAAGCAGCGGCGTCAGTTCTCGCTGAAGCCGCCGGGCGAGGACATCCACGCCAAGAAGGAGGAAACCGGCGGTGGCGATGCTGCCAATGCTGGCGAAGACGAGGAGGAGTCGCATGCCCAATCTGCCGAGGGTGATGCCATTGGTCTTGAGTAATTTTTGCACTTTTTTGTTTTGTTGATCTTTGTTGAGTTTCCACCGTTTATTTGTATAAAGTTTAACGACGCTATATCTGGTTAATGGTTAATACGGTCAATTTTATGTACAACAATTATTAATTAAAGGTTAAGGCGCTCGATCCCTTGCTCCAGGGCATTGCCATCGACGACAAGTGGCTGTTCGCCGAGGCCGGCAAACTGTCTCCCCGCCGCCGAGCCACTGGGGATGCTGATAGTTGAGGCCGAACTGCCACGAATCATCTCACAGACGGCTGGGCATTCGAAATGGACGCAATGGAAGACTTCATTGGCAGAGTTCTGCGTTCCAACGATCTTGATGAAGACAACAGGCTGTAATGGGATGGTCACTTTCCGCCAGGAGGCAACATCGCATTCCTCTACGACTTGGGTCCAATTGGTCTGATCCACGCTGACTTCGATGGTGTAGCTGTAGCGGCGATCGTCGCAGTCCCAGAGAAGAAGGCCGAAGCTATCGATGAGATATGGCTGGGGCAGCTGGACAGTAATGTTGCCACTTCCGAGTTGATGGCAGGTATAGCCATTGTCCCAGTCGTAGTTCTTCGTGTCGCCGTTGAGAAGGGCATTTCGGGATCGGGAAACGCCTTCTATGACGAGGGCATTGTTCGGAATCGTGGCAACATTGTGCCGAGGGATGGATAAGGTCGTCGCCGGGTCGACATCAAAAGCATCCGTCGTGTAATACGCTTCGAAGGCTGTTATTTGGAAGCTGGAAGACACAATCGTCGCAGTGCCGCAGATCCTGATGAACCGAACAACCCTCTTGTTGAAATACAGATTCTGTCGGCTTCGGCACAGGTACTTTGTGTAGTCAATGACTCGAACCCAGTCAACTCTATCCACCGAAACCTCGATATAGTACGAAAAAGCGCGTTGATCTCGGTCCAGTAAATGCATTCGGATGAAATTCAAGATAAAAGGCCGACCCAACTCAATAATAATCCCAGAATCCTTCTCCGAAATAGTATGCTTAATCGACCCTCGTTCAGCCGTGCCGGATTCACTGAAAAAGAACGGGGTAGCATCCCCAGCGACGACACTAGCTCCATGTTTCAGCGTGGCGACATTGACGTTGGGATATTGAAAGCCGCGATAGACCAAATCACTCGATTTCATCCGGGTTTGATCGTTAATCGCGTCGAGGAGCACATCTGCCTGGATGAGTCCACTGGGACGGATGACATTGAGTAGATCGTCGAGTTTGATCAAGCTCAATCGAATGTGGTAAACAAGCGCCGGGAACTGGGTGGACTTGTCTGGGTTGACGTCCATCCAACGGGTGACAGCTTTGAAGATTTCGATCTCGGGGGCGCAGAAGGAATCCCGCTTGATGACGTCATCCAGGGCTGTGACGGATAGGTGGCGGAAGTTGGATTGTTTGATGACAACATCCGCGTGGGCGTCCATGAAGTCGAGACAGAAGGCGGTGAGGCTGTCGAGGGAGTAGAAATGGGATTCGGTGAGGATCGGGCAGACGTTTTCGACGTTACAGGTGGATTTGAGGTAGTCGGACATGGTCTGTTCGAGTTCTGTGAATCCGTATTTGTGGACGAGGCCGAGAATGTCAAAGACAAGGTCTATTTTGATGTGGTTAAGTTGAATAGTGCCGGTGTAGATGTACTTTAGAAGGAGTCGGAAGGCATGGACAGGCGTTTCGTGGAGCTCGACATGGGTGTCTTTGGATTCGCGCATGCCGCCGAAGAACATGGCCCTGAAATTGGCTCAAATTAGGCGAAATTCTTTCCAAAAAAGGCAAAATTAGCCGATAATAGCCGTCATTTGATAGTAGAAACGTCAAAACTCACCGAAAATAGACACTCCGCGCCGCCAGAATCACCCTATGAGCAGGGAATTCCGTCCCTTCCACAACCAGAGTCACATCAGAGCACTCCTCATCCAAATACATGGAACTTATCTGTTCCACCAGTCTCACAACCTCGCCATTAACGACAACACTAGTCGTCGGAACTGGCATATTTTCACGACTACCATTGCCAGAATAGGCCTGATGCCCGGTATCGCTCATGGCAGCGGCGTTCGACTCACGATTATTGTCGCGATCGTTCCGAATGGCGGAATAGCGTTCAAGGGCGTTGAAAAAGTCGGTGCGACGGGTCGAAATCAGCCGGAAAACCATGAGTTAACAAACGCAAATCGCAAAAACGAATATAAATAGGTATACGCGTTAGTCTTGGTCTTAGTCGGCAGGCACTTTACTTTAGTCAGCTCAACTAAAGTAACAAAAAAACACTCTACTCTCGCCCACGGCAATATTTCAACTGATCGATCGCAGGGGGTCGGGCCGGGGAAAAGAAAGCCACATGGCCTCTCTGCGAAAATGAAATACATCGCTTGGGGCGATAAAAATGAAACGCGAAAAGACGTTGGAAAAAGAGACAACCGTGAAACCGTCCGTGGGTGTCAGACGCAATTCAAAAACTAAACCACCACGAAAGTCGAAAAAAACAAGTTCCGTCCACGCCTTTTTTCAATGTTTTTCACTAAACGGGGGTGGAAAAAGTATTCCAAGCGGTGTCAACGCGTTATCAATTCAGTCTCACAGTAGCATTCAAAAAGTTCAAAAACCACTTTTTAATTAACGCAAAAATCAGAACCAAAAACAAAAGAGATCTCAATACAAAAAAGGACGCCGTCAAGGCCTGAGCCAGTTCAAGTTATAAATAAGATAAAAACAACAAAAGTGAATTAGTTACGGAAACGACGAGGACCTCCAAACTGACGCCGAGGCCCGTTTTCGCTGCGTCGGAAGTCGCCACGACCGCCAAAGTCGTTCTGACGGGCGTAAGTGATGGCGACATCGATGTAGTCCCCGATTTCGAACTTGGTGGATGTCAGCGTCTTCTTGTCATCGAGGCCTTCTTGCTTGTGCACGACGACGCCGATGTTGCGCATGTTCATGCGGGACGAAAAGCGGTCTGGGCTCACTGAAACGATCAAAATTGTCAAACTTTCACTTCTCAAAACAAAAATATAACCCATACCGATAGAAAAGTCAAATATCGTCCCCTCCTTGCTCGCGCGTTGGTCTACATTGAGCACCAGATCCTTGAGTTCTTTCAGACTGCAGTCAAACCTGTAATTTATATATAAATTTACTCATTTACGTCAAAGAAACTCTCAAAAACGAAAAACCTACCACGTATAAACTTGGAGCTCATTATTAGTCGGTGTACTGCCCTTAGAATAGTCGTGGACGGAGTTGTGACGCATGTTGGTGCAGAAAATGCGCAACAAGAACGGACAAACCTGGAAAAATAGCATTAACTTTTGTAACTGACGATCAAATTTAAAAAAAAAACATACCTTCTCGCGGTCGAGACTCTTGTCCTTCTTCGTGGCTACTTCGGAGATAGCGTGGGACACCATGGCAGCTTCTGGAAACGGAAAACGGAATGGACTACACGACGAAAACTGACCAGTGACCGAGTCGTTGTGAAACGCGGGAGTCAAACACGCGAGGCAAATGGGATGCAGGTTGCGCGCAGGGAAGAGTGAGGGAGGGAAGGTCAAAGTTCGTATTTCACAAATTGAATAGTCGATTTGTTATGAAATGCGGATTTCTTGTTATGGAAAGCTAACATGATGAATACGAAGCAAGTTGAAATAAAAGGAAAAACAAAAAACAAACAATAAACACGTAAAAGAAGGGTTGATTCAACTTGGCGCGAAAAGCGTATTCAAAAGCCGACAACGCTTTGAGATATGGATAAACGCGACATCGTTTGCCTTTTTTTCACGGCTCACTGGTGTTGTCATCGATCGAGTTTTGCTGTATTTGTTACAAACTCGCCTTTGTCGCTGATTGAAAGTCAAAATGGAGCTGGAACTGCTTGAACGACTGATCACTATGCCGACTTTTCGTAGGTTTCACTTTTTGTGGTCGTTTTATATATAATCTTTGGTTTCAGCGGAGTCCCGAAAGCCCGATATCCACGCCCTGGCTAACCAGTGCATGAAGGAGGCCAATCCGTCGACGTCCATGTTTGACGACCGTCGCCAATGTCTAGTAGGCCTTTGACTACCGTTTCTGACCCATATTTAACCGAATCCCATTCCAGAACGTCAACTTTGACGAGCTCCGCGAAACAGCCCGCCGCGAACTCGCTTCCCCCTCAAACGCGGCCCCAGCCAACCACGGCTTTGCTTCATCCAAGGGCAGCCTCTACGACGGCGACGGTAACCACGGTGGTCAAAGCCAGATCTCGCGTGAATCCACTCCCACCACTGGTATTCGGCACCCCTCAGAAGCCGAATACAACTCCGTCCCAAAGTACATGTCCCGTCCGCTGCCACTGTCCGACCTCCACATCATGGTTGGCGCCTTGGAGACGGCCCTCAAGGAACAGCAGAAGTTGGTCGACGTCAAGTTCAACGTGCTTCCGAAACACAAAAAGGACGTCGTCATCCGCCTCCGCGACGAAGCACGCGACCTCAAAGTGTCATTGACATCGCCCTTCATCTCCGAAGCCGATTGGAAGGCCAACTTGGAGACGCGACTTCAAGCTAAGATGAAATGGGCTTCTCAAATTCTGCGACAGCTGAAGATCGTCAAGGAAATGCGGCTTAAATCCAAGGTTTTCTACTTGGTGACCGCCTAACAGAATGAAACTAACATGTAAATGACTTTGTGGTGACCTAAATCGGTTTCAATAAAACTTTAAATTTCAAAAAAAAAAATGGACCCCCGTGGTCAGTATCAAATACAAATGTATCCGTTGCATCTCAATATCATGTAAGAATCTCGCATAATTCCGTTCGCACATACTATTCGCAATCCATAACGCAATTCAATACTCATACACAATGGCACATAATAACGCTTCGTATCGCAACGCTCAACTCAACGGTGCACCAGGGTATACGGTAACTGGGCAGGCCGGAACCCGCCCCGGGCTGGGTCTTGGCCAAAACCACTAACCTCTACACCACCCTGGCGCGTCCGAGGATCCGAGAAGGCTTCATATCCGCGAAAAGAATCCGAAAATTGTATTTGAATTTTTTGTGACAAATCAGCAAACAAAAACATAATAAAACTTGGCGAAAGCAATGTACGGAATCGATTTGTGTACGTTAATGAATCAGTAAATGCCTGGAGAGGAAGGATAGTACGATACTCCGCCTCGTCTTTAGGCTCACACTTTTCGTATGTCAGTGCGTTGCGTTCGAATTCCCAATGTGCGCAATGGTCAGAGCACGAATGTATAGCGCCATCGATATAAAAGCGGGCTTGAAAGCTCAGTTCTTCAATCTGCTTATTGCATTTTGCTTACTACTTCTTTGCGTTATTCTTTCTGCTCAATCTATTTTAACAAAAATGGCTTCTGCTCCCATGATCCCCACCGAGTCGGCCGTTGTCGCCTTCAACCTCCTCACCTCTCCGTTCCCTGTCCTCCGAAATTTCTTCGACATCATGCCGTTGAAAGAGTTGTATGACTTGCGTCGAATTGGCGCAAATGTTAACACACTATCGCGTTTCCGGGGCGAAATCGTGGATGGTCTCGACATTTTGACGGACACCGTCGAACCATGGCACTCTGAGCAAACATCGTATTCGGAGTTCATGGATCGGCCAACTCCGATCAAGCTATGTGGCTGTCTCAGAGTTATGATGGGACCCGACATGAACCCGGAGGCATTGCTTGCCAAAATAGACGAGCAGCAGTACGTTAGCCTATTCGTTAGCGGTGAGTACCACTGGAGAGATGTGGTTGCGTTTCTTTACGCAGACGTACGCCATCTTAATTTATCTGGTAACTTGGACTTACCAGAAGAGGAAATGGAGCAGTTTTTCAAAAAATTGTTAGATTATAGAATCGATACGTATGTTGTAGTGCTTTTTTTGACGCAGGTATTTATTTTTAAATTTTTTTAGAATTCAATTCGGCTACTCCGGCAATGAAACGTGGTTCGACGCCGCACACAAAACGTGGCAGTCCTTGATCGGAACTGTTTTGAAAACGGTTGAGGTTACAGATTGGTTTAATACTGATTTTGAACTTACGGCAATCACTGCCGACGATTTCACGACAGAATTATGTATGAAGCTGCACGTAGACGCAGACGATGATGAGGAAGATGAAGAAATTTTTGATGATGAATTTTTTGATGATGAATTTTTTGTAGACGAATTTGATAATATCGAACTCGAGGATGGCGAGCTTAATAATGACGAGCATCTGGCTGCTGACGAATGATAAATATTGTTAGCTATGTTTTTGTAAATAAAAAATAATTAGTTTTACTCAAAAACAGTTTTAAAAAAGTAACAAAGATTCAGGGCTTTTTTCTAGGATTAACCAAACCAGTAAATGCCTCAAATAATCTTTAAACGAGTCTCAGAAAGAAAAAAGAAATAAACTAGCTTTTGCAAATTTGCAAACAAAATCACAATAAAACCAGCTGAAAACAGTGTATGAAATCGAGTTGGGAACATTGATGTATCAATAAATGCCTGGAGAGGAAGGATTATAAGATAATGTACGCCTTATTTTTAGGCTCAAGCTTTAGGTATACCTAGATACTCCGCCTCGAAGTTAGCCTCACGATTTACGTATGTCAGTGCGTCGCGTTCGAATTCCTCATGCGCGCATTGGTCAGAGCACGAATGCGCCATCGTTATAAAAGCGGCCTTGAAAGCTCAGTTGTTTAATCTGCTGAGTGCATTTGCTTACTTCTTTTTTGCATTATTCTTTTTATCCAACTTTTTTCAACATAAAATGGCTTCCGCGTCTAAAGTCTCAACCAAAAACGCCCTTGTTTCCTTCAACCTTCTCGACTTGACTTTCCCCGTTCTCCGAAACTTCCTCGACATTATGCCGTTGAAAGATTTATTCCATTTGCGTCAGAAAAGCGACACTGTTAACTCATTGTCGCATTTTCGAGGTGAAATAGTTTCCAGTCTCTCTATTTCGACTGACAATGAAGCTGCCGAATCGTTGAACAATCGATGTGTATCGTACTCTAAATTTATGAGTCAACCATTTCCCACTAAGCCCTGTGCAAAGCTCGATGTGTTGATGAGTTCCGAAATCAACCCTGAAGCATTGCTTGCTAAACTAGAAGAGCAGCAGTATTATGACCTTTACCTTTTCGGTGAGTATCACTGGAAAGATGTGGTTGCTTTCCTTCACCCAGGCGTGAGGATTCTTTATATGTACCACAGTATGGACTTACCAGATGAAGACATGCTGCAGTTTTTTAACGTATTAGTTAATTGTAAAATCGAAAAAATTATATTTTGTTACAAAAGACGTGATAAATCGATGCTTGATGCCGTGATTAAAACATGGAATTCGTTGGTTGGAACTGTTTTAAAAACTGTGGAATTTCGTATGGGGCTGTTCGTTCATAAACTGTTGGCGACCACTAAAGACGATACGACTATCAAGTTTACTATATATGTTCATGTCCACTGAATAAAGCGAAAATGACTTGTTTTATGATGACGAGAATTATTAATTTTGTAGTTTTTAATGAATGAAGTATAGTTTTAACAAAAACATGTTTGTGAAAGTTACAAAGACGAATTTGTTTATTTCACTGAATGTTCTTTTGATTAATTTTCTGAACTTTTGGACGATCGAAATGGTCTTCAGAATAAGATCAGAATCTGTGTCTAGAATCAAACATCAACCTCTTATGGTAAAGAATCTCACATAAGTACTGTCAAAAGAGTAAAAGAACATCGCAAACTGCAGCAATAGTTTCGCTTTTGATTTTTGTAGATTGCGTTTTTCACTCCCTGTATCAATCAGACTTCAAAACTTACATGTCCTGCTCTCCGCTTTTTGTGTCGACAAACCACCCCTTGAACTACATCAAACGCATGTTTTTTTTACGTTTTTCGGCCGCCGATCATCAGTTTCACTTTCAACACAATTTCAATCACACCATCTGAAAAACCTTTCAAAGTGTGATCATCGCTTATCGAATTAACGCTTGTCACAGAGTAGAGACTACGAAATTAATGAGATCGTAGGATACACAATGAATGTCACCGTCTGAAAGTGGTATAAAGGTGTCGAACAAAGTCTGTGATTGCGCAGTGGCCGCATTGATCGGAGACGATCGCGATGGTTCAGAGAACGCTGTTACCTATTTTCATACTTCTTTTTGTATTTTGCAATGTTGCCGAGGCTGCTAAAATTCTTGTCGTTGGAACTTCGAACAGTAAGAGCCACATGATATCCGCTGGTCGGATTGCGGAAGTTTTGGCTAAAAATGGGCATGATGTGGTTAGTTGAAAGTTTTTTCTGAACATTGTTCATATTACTGTTTTAGACATTCTCCAGCCTGGAAGTTGGACACAGCATTACCCGCTTTCCAGGAGCAAAGTTCAACAAAATAGTGCCACTGGGCTTTGTTACACCGGAAGAGGAGTTGGCTCATAATGAACAAACTACTGAAAGAACAAAACACGTTTTTGATCATATAACTTTGGCGAAGACGCATGCTGGGGTTGCGCATTTTTCTAAGTGGCTTATCGATGCTTGTGAAAGTGAGTCCTAAATCACAGTTTTTAATGTTAGGCATGTCGTTTTAGGAGTCCTAGCTCACAATTCTACAACTCTTCAACAGCTAAAGGCAGAACACTTCGATGCCCTTGTCACAGAACAGCTAAGTGCCTGTGGATCTGGGTTGACTGAAGTTCTCAACATTCCCGTTCACTTTCTGGTCAGCAGTTGCGCACTTTTGGATACTTTAGCAGATGCCTTTGGAGCGCCAACACCCATGGGATATGTTCCTGCTGCTATGACTCTCAGCGCAGCGTCTGATAAAATGACATTCTTAGAGAGGGCTAACAATCTTCTGGAAAGTGAAGTAGTTTCGCATTCATTTGCTAACACTTATGGTGATACTACAAAGTTGTTTCAAAAGTATTACGGCCCTGATTTTCCTAACATTTTGGATGTAATCGTCAAGAAGACCCCCTTCGTCTTTGTCGCCGTCGACGATTTGATTGAATTTCCGCGCCCATGGCCGCCAAATGTGATCCGTATTGGAGGACTTGGAATTGACTTTAAAACTTCTTTGAAAGAATTGTCTGAGCCATTTGCTTCCGAAATGGAAAAAGGTGCCAAAGGCGTTGTCTTCTTTTCGATGGGATCTAATGCTAATACGGCTGGTTTTCCCGATGCTGTCAAGCGGAATCTTTTTAACACGATGAAAAAACTTCCGGATTATCATTTCATTGTGAAATTGGAGAAAGATGATGCTGATAGTCGGAAGCTTCTAGCCGATGCACCCAACGTATTTGTGACAACCTGGGCTCCCCAGCCGCTTCTCCTCAAGCACCCCAGACTGAAGTTGTTTATAACTCATGGTGGCTACAACAGTATCCTGGAGGTAGCCAACAGTGGCAAACCTGTGTTGCTCCTTCCCATGATGTACGACCAAACACGGAATGCCGGTATTGTAGAACGAAATGGATGGGGCAAGTACGTCAATAAGGAAACTTTGCTAAAGACACATGTTGAATTCGAAGCCGCACTTCGAGAGTTACTTGACCATGACAGGTTAGTTTTATGATTGTTGTTGCTTTTCAAAATTGATCATGTTTCAGTTACACAATCGCTGCCCAGCGAATTCAAAAACTTCTGCAAACAAAGCCGTTTTCCGCTGATGAGGTCTTTATCAAACACATCAACTTTGCATTGGCCAATAACGGCAAACTTCCGGAACTCATGTCGGTCGCCCACACATTGAATGTTATTCAGCAACATAATCTTGATATTTGGGCACTGTTTTTTGCAAGCGTTGCTGTCATTTTGGTTGTTCTGGTCAAAGTTGTGGTGATTGTTGTTCGAAGTGTAACAAATTCTGGTACTAAAAACAAAACGCAGTAGTTCGTTGTTTCGGTTATGATAAAATGTTAAGTGAAATTTAATAAAAAGTTTTGACACCCATTGGTCGGTATTCAATTCACCAATTTAATTCGGAAGAAACCACCATCCTGAACCTACCGTCTAGGGCAGTATACCAGGCAGGTTTCTTCATTCCAGGGTAAACGGTGACTTGAGCAGGTTGGAACCTGCCCTCGTGGCGGGTCTTGGTTGAGCACACTAACCACTACACCACCCTGACACATTTGACGGCATACCAATCTTTCTTATGCGCGACGGAAATGCGCGTAAACAAAGATATATTATTAGCACACCCGGAGAACACCCTGCAAATGACAACATTTTTGTCCGCTGCCGGCCCTAGTCAAAAAAAGTATAAGATTATTTGGCTCTGAACAATAAAGATTAGGGTTTTTTGCGACCTGTATCGAACTTTCGAACACAAATGTTGCAAACCCATAATGTGTTGATCAATCACCACCTAAACTACACTTCCACGATGCCCACGTTTTCTAACGCCGATCATCAGTTTCACTTCACAGACAAGTTTCATCACAGCATCTGATAAAACTTTTCAAGATGTGGTCAATGCTTATCGAAACAACGCAGGTCGCAGGCAAGTCAGAGATTAAACTTTCAACTTTTAACTTTATTCATCATATCGGTTCTCTTGCACGTATTGCTCCTCTAACTCTTTTCAAACATCTTTTATATCAATAGTAGGGTACAATCGTCTGACTAAAAGTGCTATAAAATTAGCAAGTAAAGAGCGTGAATGCAGTGGTTGCATTGATCGGTTGTTACCGCGATGGTCCAGGGGACGCTGATGTCTGTTTACATATTATTACTTGTTGTATTTTGCAATGTCGCCGAGGCTGCTAAAATTCTGGTCGTTGGAACTTCGAACAGTAAAAGCCATATGATATCTGCTGGTCGGATTGCGGAAGTTTTGGCCAAAAATGGGCATGATGTTGTATGTTTTTAATATTTTTGAGCGTTGATTTTGATGAACTGGCACTTTAGACATTTGCCAACCTCGAAGTCGGACACAGTATTACCCGCTTTTCTGGAGCTAAATTCAACAAAATAGTGCCGTTAGGTTATGTAACGTTGGAAGAGGAGTTAGCCCACATTGAACATACTACTGAAAATACGAAAAATGTCTTTGATCATGTAACTTTCGCAAACACACATGCCGGAATTACGAATTTTTCGAAGTGGCTTATCAATGCTTGTGAAAGTAAGCCTTAATTTGTGGGTTTCAATAATAGTTTTGCCGTTTCAGGAGTCCTAGTTCACAATTTTACAACCCTACATCAACTAAAAGCAGAACGCTTCGATGCCCTTGTCACCGAACAGCTGAGTGCCTGTGGATCTGGGCTAACTGAAGTTCTCGACATTCCTGTCCATTTCCTTGTCAGCAGCTGTGCCCTCAGAGATAACTTAGCCAACGCATTTGGAGTGCCGACACCCATGGGTTATGTTCCCGCTTCAAATACTATTGGCGCTGCGTCTGATAAAATGACATTTTCGGAGAGAATCAACAACCTTCTGGAGAGTGAAGTTCTTTCTCGTTCTTTTGCTAACGTCTATGATGACACAACAAAGCTGTTTCGAAAATACTACGGCCTTGACTTCCCTAACATTTTGGATGTAATCGTCAAGAAGACTCCCTTCGTCTTTGTCGCCGTCGACGATTTGATTGAATTCCCTCGACCCTGGCCGCCAAATGTGATCCGTGTTGGCGGACTTGGAATTGACTTCAAAACCTCTTTAAAAGAATTAGATAAACCATTTGCTTCCGAAATGGAAAAAGGTGATAAAGGCGTTGTCTTCTTCGCGATGGGATCCAATGCTAATACGGCTGGCTTCCCCGATGCTGTGAAGCGGAATCTTTTCAGCACAATGAAGAAATTTCCTGATTACCACTTTATTTTGAAGTTGGAAAAAGATGATGTTGATAGCCGAGAGCTTCTAGCCAATGCGCCTAATGTTTTCGTGACAACCTGGGCTCCACAGCCGCTTCTGCTAAAACATCCCAGACTGAAGCTATTCATTACTCATGGTGGTTACAATAGCGTTTTAGAAGTAGCGAACAGTGGCAAGCCGGTACTGCTGCTTCCGATGATGCATGACCAAACACGGAATGCCGGTATCGTTGAACGAAATGGATGGGGCAAATACGTCAATAAGGAAACGTTGCTCAAAACACATGTCGACTTCGAGACGGCACTTCGGGAGCTGCTTGATCAAGACAGGTTTGTTTCATGACTGTTTATATACTTTTTAAAACTAATTATGTTTTAGTTACACAATTGCTGCTCAACGAATCAAAAAACTTCTCCAAACAAAACCATTTTCGGCTGATGAGGTCTTCATTAAACACATCAACTTTGCATTAGCCAACAATGGCAAACTTCCGGAACTCATGTCGGTGGCACACACATTGAATGTTATTCAGCAACACAATCTTGATATCTGGACACTGTTTTTCGCTAGCATTGCTGTCATTTTGGCTGTTCTGGTCAAAGTTGTGCTGTTTGTTGTTCGAAGCGTGACAAATTCTGGTACTAAAAGTAAAACTGAGTAACTTAAGATGTTTAATTTGTTCCGCTGACATTACCATTTTGATAAAAGACATGGTGTTAATAAAACGAAAAATAAAATTTTTAAAAAAAAGTTTTGACACCCATTGGTCGGTATTCAATTCACCAATTTGAACCGGAGTATTCCACAATCCCGAACCTACCACCCCCTCATTGTAAGGATGGTGTACCAGGCAGGCAACTTCTACGGGCACCAGGGGAACCGGAGTTTCGGTGACTGGGCGAGTTGGTACCGGAACCCGCCCTCGTAGCTGGGTCTTGGCCAGGACCACTAACCACTACACCACCCTGGCGCATCTGACGATTTATCAAGATTTCTTATCCGCAACGGAAATTCGAAAGTGATTGTTATTGAGTTTTTCGATAAAATTTGCATACCAAAACACAAATAAGTAAAGACAGCGTTAAATTCGGCCAAGAATGACTATTTTTGGACATTACAGAAAGCCGTCACCACAAAGTACTGAATTCTTTCACGATGTTTTAGTATACAAATACAACCATTTTTCTTGTTTTACTTGGTTGTTTTTATTATTAAACCCATGTCGAACAAAATCTATGAATACATCGGGCTGTCCCCTCGACTGACCTCTGAACACCGAAAACACCCCTCTTTCGCGCACCTGCAGATTGTTTGTCTCAAATCCCGTTCCGTTTCGACCTCGAGGGCGTCCTTCCGACAAAAGTCAATGCCTCTGGCGACATTGCAATGCATCTCTAAGATTTCCATCCACTGTTTGTTCGACGAAAGAAAGGGATTGCGCTGTTGACACAGATTCACACTACCTGGACGAAACAAACCGCCTCAGGGCGGGTCAAACACGCCTTGTAAACTAGTGCGGATCGATCGAGATTGTTAGATTGATGCGTTGACACGTCCTTGTTTTCAATATTATCCGTGAAAGGCGAAACTAGTTCCACATACCAGATGGGCGAATCCATGATGATTTGATTTGATGGACAAAAAACTCATTACACGATTAATCACTTTTTCATTTTCTCGACGCCTGATGTCTTCCTTCCCCTTTCCACGTCGATTCGATTCACCCTAAAAAATGCTGTCTCATTCTCTGTTCAACCTTATCTAGTTTTGCTGTGTTTCTTTTTAGAGAACTTTGGAAACACCCACCACACCTCCAAAAAAGGGAAAATGTGAATCCATATTTGTGAATACGTTCGGGCCGCTCGATACGTGCACCTTTTTCATTCCAATTGTCAGGGTTGTCCTTGTCAAAAGTGGCTAATCCCTCGAAAAGTTGACGTGCGTCTACTTTTGGTCTGATTTTACTGCAATAGTTGTAATCAGGGGGATCATTGTAGTTAGTTTTCAGCTTGATAACAGTGATTGTGGTCTTCTATGCATAGTTGCAATGTTTTATGTCCATGAAAAGATAGAAAAACTGAACTTTATGGCTTTTTAATCATGTAGCGTAGCCTTTGATCCAAAGACCTGTTTGTATGTTGCAATTTTTATTGCAGACGGATAATCCAAAGGTTACTTCCTCTTTTTGGGATGAATTGGCAACATAAAGATCATCTCATATTAATTGGCGGCGGCTGTGATTGTGATAGCAATTGTCATTGTTTTTCATTTTCAATGCGTTGTCTGCTTGCACGCGTCTCGCCATTGTCAGATACGTCATTAAAATTTTGCACTGTAGTCGCATCTATTGGACTTTTTTCTATCAGACAACCCCCGCCTTATCGTGATAAGCAAGGCTTTGATGATTTTGGCTATTATCGCGCTATTAGCTGTCTTCCAACACGTGTTTCTTGTTAAGGTCAGCCACAATTTTGATGTTCACTTTTCATGTTGATCTACCGCAGATGTAAAGCCTTTTTTGTTATCATTTTACCAATAAACTTATATAAAATTTGTATGACTTCAAAAAACCGCCATTTCCATGATGCGATCTTTTTCAACGATCACTTTTCCATTCAATCTTATTTATTTTCATTCATTTTTCAGCCCCATTCGCCGGAATTGGAAAACACGCGGCCACAAAAGACCGAAATGGTGGCCTCGCAACCGCCACCCAAAATTTCCACAGGTACTTTTGGACCGATGCAATCCGTCGAACTTGATGAAATTTCACTTGGGGGGTCGCTACGAAAGGCGCCTGCTGTCAGTGTTTCGGAATCTGTCCATCAGAAGGGGTTTGTTTTTGCCAGACATTCTTGAAAATTAATAATTCTTTTCAAAGACGGGAAAATTGTCTCTGATTCATTATTTTTGAAAGCAAAAGTCTGCAATCTCTACAACAAACAATGACGGGATTGTTTAGAAACCTCTCAATTTCCCTTTTATGCATGAATCAGAGGCCAACAATGTTGCCTGTTCTTTGAAAGTACACATAGATACCTTTTCCGACAAAGACAAACTAAATCATACACTTTCAGCGATGGTGGAATCACAGTTCGCGGATTTATTTGTGTATCGATCCTTTTCATCATTAATCTCCTTAATTATATGGATAGGTATACTGTAGCGGGTGTACTGTCGGATATTCAAAAGTATTACGACATTGATGATGCGATGGCTGGGTTCTTGCAGACTGTTTTTATTATATTTTATATGATATTTGCGCCGTTGTGCGGATTTCTGGGAGACCGCTTTAATCGGAAATGGATTATGACTGTTGGGCTTAGTATTTGGGTTGGTGCCGTTTTGGCGTCGAGCTTTATCCCGGCGAATCACTTCATTGTGTTCCTACTTCTTCGTGGTGTTGTTGGGATTGGGGAAGCGTCCTATGCTATCATAGCTCCGACAATTATTGCTGATATGTTTACGAAATTGGCGAGATCTCGGATTCTGATGGTCTTCTATTTCGCCATTCCCGTTGGCAGTGGTCTGGGGTACGTCGTCGGCTCTGGTGTGTCTTCCGCCTTTGGTGAATGGCAATGGGGCATCCGAGTCACACCCTTCGTCGGAATTCTCTGCATTTTGGCCATTATTTTCGTAATCGAAGAGCCAGAACGCGGCGCGGCTGAGAAAGTTGACGGAGCCGATCACGCTACAGAGGCCATTAAGACCTCCTATTTGGACGATTTGAAATATTTGCTATCTGTAAAAACGTACATTTGGTCAACGATTGGGTACACATCGGTCGTCTTCGTGACAGGAACACTAGCTTGGTGGGCACCGACCGGCATTCAATACAGTACTGCCGCCGATAAGGGCTTAGCTGACGTCAAAGATCTCGACAGTGAACAGAAAAACACCATTTCTCTCGTTTTTGGTGCCATCACATGCGTTGGAGGGATCGTCGGTGTAACCCTGGGCGTCGTGGCTTCCCAAATCTGGCGAGAAGGCAAGTTCTTCTGCGCTCGAATCCGATCTGGCCGAGCTGACCCTCTTATTTGTGCTATTGGCTCATTTGTCGCTGTGCCATTCCTGTTTGCGGGGCTGCATTTGATCGGAAAATCAGCAGCTTTGTCATGGATCTGCATATTTTTCTCCATCACATTCCTATGCCTAAACTGGGCCATCAATGTCGACATGTTGCTCTACATCATTATGCCCCGTCGACGAAACATCGCCAATTCATGGCAAATCACTCTTTCCCATCTATTCGGCGATGCCAGCGGCCCCTACATCATTGGCCTGGTGTCGGACTGGATCAGAGGCTCTGATACTGATCCCAAAGCGCATTTTAAAGCATTGTTAACCGCATTTTACATACCCAACGTCTTACTTATTGTCAGTGGTGTCGCCTTTTTGGTTGCCGGGTATACTGTACTTAAAGACAGGGACGAGTTTATGTATTTTATGGGTATGTTAACCTTTCAAACTTTCTTCAAAATTTAAAATTGAACTTTTCAGGCTACAAGAAGAAAACCGCCAAAGTAGGTGACGCCGCAATGTTCAACGGTGCCGGTACAGGTTTAGAAGATGCAAACTCAAATTCAGACAACAAAACGCGGTTTTAACAATCTTAAATTAGCTAAACTGTGCCATTACGGATCCCAAATCATTCCACTTTGTACATATCAAAATAAATGTATTTTCCTTAAAAATGTGCACACTTATCAAACAATTATAAGTAACATTATGCGTGTCATTTACGTTTGCGTGTCTTTTCTGAATGAGCTTCTGTACTATCTTTTGTTTCTTTTGTATCCTTCGTATTATCGTTTGGACCCTTCCGACGTCTTTCACTATCAGTCCGATCGATGGGGCTCCGTGCTCTGGCAGTGCCGGTTTTCTTGTTCCGTTCTGATGTGTCGGCGGCGGCGTTAGATGATGGTGGCTTCTTTGCTGAGCGCTTCGTTCTCACAGAAGCATCGGTGACAGTGCCGGAATCCTTATGTCGGGCTTCGGCTTTCTTCTTTCGACCGCTGTTGTTGAGGTCTTTGCCGGATACTTCTTCGGGGTGCTGTTTTCGACGTTGTTTTTCAGAGCCGTCAGGGGCGTTACTTTGGGGTTCAAGTTTGCGTTCGTTTTTGCGGGTCTTAAAGCGATTTTTACAGTAAGTTATGGCAACAAAACGTCAAAAATATGCGTAGAAAATTACGAAAACCCACCTCCGAGGTCTCTTCCCAGTCATACAATGCATCCCTTTCAATCTTATGCTTCTTCCTGACTTTGTTCAACGTCTCCAAAAAGTACGTCGTATCGACGGCATCGGTGTAAGCTTCGCCGAGTTCATCGACAAACCGGACTAATTGCGCAAATTCCTTTGGACAAACAGCATAGCATCGATTGTATTGATGTCGGAAGAAATTCCTTTTCATAACAAGCACTTCCGCTTTATCCGTGACCCTTCTCCATGGTAAGCACTTCTTTTGGAAAAACTCAACACATGCAAATAGCCAACTCTCGTAGTCGTCCTTCGGCCATACCACATGCCCCAAATGGCACGCCCTTGAGGCATAACGTATCGTACCCTCGAACTTACCGACCTTTGCTGGTCGGTCTGTCTTTTTGTCGAATCGTTGGGCCATGCCGAAATCGAGAATGTAGACGACTCTTGTATCTGGCTTTTTTCCTACGACGAAATTTGTTGGTTTGACGTCCTGGAATACTATTTTCAAAGTTTTAGAAAGTCAAAACTAAGCTTACTCGATGAACATAGCCAAGTTCGTGAAAATCGCTCAAAGATTCACATGTCGCAATCGATAACATTAACGCTGATTTAAAACTGAAGTCAGTTTTGAGAATACTTGACCGTATATCCTCCAGATTCGGTCCTGTGCATGTCATCACCATGAATTTCAAATTTTCCGTCATCCCGCAGTCTATCATCCGAATGAAATGCGTACATCTTTCAGGTAGTCGTTCAAATTGCTTATCGATGGCTTTGAAAACAAGAACTTCAATTTTCAGCCTTGACTCTTTAGATGTATCGCGACTGGCTTCAGTTTTCAGAGCGTATTCGACGTTGGAATTTGTTTCGAGGACTCTGTGCACTTCGCCGAAGCCGCCGGCTCCGATGAGATCGACTACTTTGAATCTGAAAAAGAACAACTTTAAAACCAACAAAAATGCTACAGTAGCCTTACTCATTCCCTTTAAACGATGTAAAAACGACGCCCGGAGGCAATCTCGAAATGCGCTTCACAATCTTCTTCTTACTCCCCTGTTTGACCTTTCCAGAATCGACTTTTCCACTCTCCGGCTGCAAGACATCGTCATCGCACAACGCACTCGATGCTTCCGCCTCAAAGGTCTTCTTCTTGTTCGATGATTTCTTCCGTGGACTGATGTTCGGTCTCGGATCGGAAGCCTTCTTTCGTGGCGAGACATGTGCACCCTGTAAGCCCTTATTACTGCAAGCAATATTGAATTCAACTTTGAATAAACCCTAGTGGCAGTTACCTTTGCATTAATTCCATTATAGTCGGCTTTGAGTGCTGCTACCGCCGGATCCTTTGTCATAATCGCGCGCGGTAGCCAGGAGAATCCTCCGATGACTGCCGTGTCCTGGGTGATCTGGACAGATTTGCCGTAATTTGCATTTTTTAAAGTTTTTATTTTGTTCTCCACCCTGAAGCAGATGACGTCTTCGATCTGTGCCGCGACAAACAGGGCCGCCGGCTTGCAAGCCCTCGGGGTCCTTTTTGACTGACAATTGGGTATTCATTTGGTTCACTTACCCGTCTATGGCTGCCGGTTGCACCAACTCGGCGGCCCAGATTGTCGCAAGATCAGGCGGTCGTGCCGTAGTCGATGGAAATCAAGTTAAGACGAGCCGCTTTTCGCTCCATTAGATTGGATAGATGCCTTGAGGCATTGTTGGTCCGTTTTAGGGTCATTTCAAGATAGAAGTTCCTGTTCGGTTTTACTTCAATGTCGATGTACCGTATTCCCTGCCAAAAAAAGCATCCCAAAGTCAACATTAACACAAACTATTTCCAGGGCCAAATTTATACAACGCTATAAACAATGCCAAAAAAAAAAAAAAGTGTAAGTGAATGCAATCAATTCTAATACAGCATATTAAAAAAAGTAAAAAAAGGAAATAAACAATGTATAACATTAAAAATCCCCGTGAGCATCCAAAGTAAAGCTATCGTCAGTCGACAGTAACTTCATGCTCATCACCCCTAACATGCTCCTTCTTTTTGTGTTCTGGCTGCGATTATGGTGACGACGATGAGGCACTGTTGTCGAGGTTATCTTCCTTCTTCAGCTTGTTCATCTTGAAGCGCTGATTTTGGAACCAGATTTTGACCTGTTGAGAAGTCAAGCCAATCTGCTTGGCCAGAGCATCCCTTTCACCCTGTTTCGGATACTTTGACAGTTTAAACTGCTTTTCCATCGCTGAGATTTGATCCTGCGTGAAGATGACTCGACGTTTGCGAGGGGCAATGTTTGGAGTCATGTTCAGATAGTTTGCCATATTGATGTGTGGCTTTGGGCAGATGGAAGATCTGAAAAGAAGTCTATGAATACAGACACCTGTGAAGCACTGTTTTAAAGAAAATATAAACGAAAGCGGCACGAACGACAGGACGATATTAAGCACAATTTTGTCCAAAATCTTCGTAATATAAAACTAAAGAAAGAAAAAGTAAAACAAGGAAGTATGCTTGCCGTTTAAAGAAGAGTACTAATGGCTAATAAGAAGGATGTGAAGGACCTTTTAAACGCAGTAATAGTCAGAGATGTATGTCCGGGCGTGCGCAGAACGCAACAACGCTGTCAATCAAACTAACCCTCAGAATCAACTTGACACCTTTAAAGAGGTGTGAAGTACATCCGGACGGATATTACTGCTCTTATCTAATTTCTGAAGCAATCTACCCTCCTGGTTTTGGCAATGGTTGTAAGTCAAAAACAACATTTTCTCAGACCGATCAATTTTTGGGCATCTAACACCAATATTACTGTGAAAAAAGCACGAGTTGGGTAGAGAACAAGTTATGTTTAGCCTTTTTTGGCGATAAAAATGTTGCGTCATCTAAGCCAGGGGGAAAGTCGCAAATTACAAGTTAATTGAGCATTTACAATGATTTGACAGTTTAGCTTAAAATGGTGATTGTTAACTTCGATTGATCATAATTAATTATAACCGTTCAATTCCTAATTCGAACTCGAAGCAAAATTCCGAAGATAATGACAAAAAAGAGACTGGCATTGACTATGTTGTAAAAGAGAAAATGCAGGCTAATGCAAGCATACGGTTGTTAGAACTAACCAAATAGGCAAACATGCATTCGCGCGCAAATGTGAACAATGTTTGAAAGCGTTTGAAACACATTTCTTTACAAAGTTATTTGCATCGTTATCTACGTCAAATACTACGTGATCTTGATTTTAGATTTTTTGATTGAAAAGTTGTTCTTTCCGTTGAATATTTCAAGATATAAGTTGATGTTATTTTGTTTTTGCGACATGTGCTGTTCTGCTATTCTGTTCCGGGTAGATTTTTATTGTAAAAATGAGTAAAAAACAAACAAAACCATTGATTTCATACATCAGATAATGGAAAATGTAAATAAGTAAAATCAACAATGTTATAGTGTGAGTTCCTGGAATAAAGTTAAAATGAAAACTCAAAAGTTAAAAACCAAAACCCATACGACTATACAAAAGAATTCTTCTCGAAAGCGTGCAAGCTAGGGTTGCTTTTTGGATGCCGAGTTGTCGCTGGTATCGCTGGTTAGATCCTTCTTTGACGGCTTACTTCTCACCCGTTGATTTGCGAACCAATTTCGGACCTAAAGTGACAACATCACATTTGCAGACTAAACAAAGTGCAAAATCCGCACCTGATTTTTGGTCAATCCAATTTTCTTGGATAATTTCTCCATTTCGTGGTAGTCTGGTTTTGTGTTATGACGATAAAGAGCTTTCATTTCAACTAGTTGTTGATCCGTAAATATGGTTCTTCTACGCCTGTCGTTGATTCCGTAACTCCCAGAGTTGAGTGCTGTCGATGTCAGATTGGGAATTGGGTAGCTGGCTGAAAGTTGATCAACATTCACATATGTACAGTATGCTGGTAGGTAATGCAAAACGTACGAAGCTGTGGGTTTGGTGGGAAGAGTGCATTCGCGGGTGAGCTCCAAGTTGACCATGGTCTGAAAAAAAGACAATGTCATCAAAATGAACTTCAATCAAGGGCGTATTTAGGGGGGGTTCTGGGGGCAGTGCCCCCCCATATCCCGGATCCGTCAAAAAGAGGGGTAAGGGGGGACCAAAGGGATTTTGCGGCTTTTCACGATTTTGGCAAAAATTTTTCCTTTGGTACCCCCTTTGGACTTTTTAAAAATCGCTCCAAAAATTTTTCCGGGAAAATCCCTTTGGTCCCCCCTTACCTTTTTTTCCGGATGCCCCCCCATAAAAAATTTTTCTAAGTACGCCCTTGACTTCAATAAGTTTCGTTAATGAACTTACGGTCTGTAATTGTATCCCATGGGATGCATCGCCATCGTATTACTGTAGGGATTGTAGGCCCCTAAGGCTTGCACTGCCTGAGGCGTCAAGAAGCCCGTAGCAGAAGGAAATCTTGCAGCGAGAAGCAAATTAAAAAAGTTAAAAGTATCAGTTGATGGGGTCTGCATTGGCATTTGAGGGGGCGTCTGGGTTGGCGGGGGCGTCTGATTTGGCGGAGGCGTCGACGAATTGGAGCTGGTTCCAGTCATTTTGGAGCTGAAAAAAATGCACATTGATTACTGTAAACTTAAAAAAATGTAAAAGGGGTAATTGGAAGGTGATAAAATACAATTCGATGTCATTCACACTGTGGTGCTTTGCAACCCAAGCTCTCAGGGGCATTCTCAGGGACAAATCAATATGCCCCAAGCCATGAAAAGCCCATGAAAAATGATGAGGTATGCCTCAATTGATTGGAAATCACATCCAAGGGGCTCACTTTCCCTCCTACAAGTAAGGTAGTGATGGCGCATTGATGGGAGGTCGGTCATCCCAGACATGCCGGATGTGTGCCTGTCCGTTCGACTTTCGTGAGGGGTACTCGCAACACCGAAGAAAGGCCCACAGACTGAGCTAGTGCGAACAATCTCGGTTATCCTCTTAACACCATAGCGTCATCATAGCTTGCCAGAGGCTGATTTGTGTTTGTTTCTGTATTCTCTGGGCTACTTTTGTCCTCGTATTTCTCCTGGAAACATCCTGTTATGCTTGGGCGCCAAAATTATTATTTGTCATCATCTTTAGTATGGCCATTTTTCCATAATAAATCTATTCTAAAACGGCATTAGGGCATGAGACACAGTTTTTAGTTCTGGGAAGAGTTAGGGATGTCAAATCCTGAGGGAAGGTAGTGTTGTATGTCCTTCAGATTCATCGAGTTCTGTCTTGCTTCATCTTGTCATCGTTCTGAGGGTTGTTCAATCCCAATGACCGCCCCCGGAACTACAGCGCTGATCAGAGTAGAACGATGACCACATTCGGCAGACCAAACCATGCAGCAGACCGGGGTCCGTTATGCTTAGCTAGGTCTTTCAAGGGTTCGCCCTCTTTTTTTTTTTGGCCAATCTCTCCATAATGTTTCACTTATTTTTTAATCCAAGCAGTTTCAATTGCTCTTCAACCCCAATTATTCATTTTAGTGCTACGAGTACGCATTTTACACATGATTTTGAAGCTAATATAAACTTTAAAGTTTACCACAAGTTGATTACCTTGCTTCGATTCGTGTGTTCTATCAAAAACTTTTGACTTTGTTTTTTTGAAGTTCAAACTTTAAACAACTGCGGGGTTGTTCAATGTAAAGAACAACTTCGAAATTGAAAAAGCTAACATCCAAATCCCGAAGTATTTGACGTAGATAACGATGCAAATGGCTTTGTAACGAAATGTGTTTCTAACGCTTACAAACACCGTTCGCATTTGCGCTCGAATGCATGTTCGCGTATTCGGGCAGTTTGCTCCAACAACCGTATGCTTGCATTAGCCTGCACTTTCTCTTTTACAACATAATCCGTGCCATTGTCTTTTTTGTCGTTATCTTCAAAATTTTGATTCGAGTTTGAACTAGGAACAACACGGTTATAATCATCGGCGATTAACCGTTTACTTAAAAAGTGATCAACCGCCATTTTTATCACTTTAACAACTGTCAAAGCATTTTAAAAGCTCAATTAACTTGTTGTTTGCAACTTTTCCATAGCCTTTGACGATGCAACTCTTTTTACCGCCAAAAACGGCTAAACATAACTTGTTTTTTTTTATCCAACTTGTGCTTTTTTAGAGAATAATATTGTTATTGGATGTACAAAAATTGATCGGTCTGAGAAAATGTTGTTTTTGACCTACAACCATTGCCAAAACCAGGAGGGTAGATTGCTTCAGAAATTAGATAAGCGCAGTAATATCCGTTCGGATGTACTTCACACCTTTTTATAGGTGTCAAGTTGATTCTGAGGGTTAGCTTGATTGACAGCGTTGTTGCGTTCTGCGCACGCCCGGACATACAACTCCGACTATTACTGTGTATAAAAGGTCCTTAAGCTTCTTCTTATTACTCATTATTACCCTTCTTTACATGGCAAGCATACTTCCTTGTTTTACTTTTTCTTTCTCTAGTTTTATATTACGAAAATCTTGGACTTAATTGTGCTTTATATATCGCCCTTTTGTTCGTGACGCTTTCGTTTATACACTTTTTGAGACAGTGCTTCACAGGTGTCTGTATTCATAGACTTCTTTTCAGATTCTGCATCTGTCCAAAGCAACACATCAATATGACGAACTATCCGAACATGGCTCCAAACACACTTTCGAACACATCTTCGGACACGTCTCTAAACACATCTTCGGACACGTCTCTGAATACGTCGATGCAGTTTCCCTTTTATCAGAAGCCCCCTCAAATGCCAATGCAGGCCACGCCAACTGGTGTCAACCCCTACAATTGGATGTTCAACAACAGCACTGTTCCGAATGCCTCTGGCAATCAGACCTTCAACAACTTCCAGATGCCGCAGATGAATCAAGGCTTTGGGGGATACGGTAATAATGCCATGGCGCAGATGAATAGCTACGCAGCGTAAGTTTATCAACTCTTTATGAACATTAAAGTAACTTTTACATAATTCTGTGCTTTTCAGGTCGATGCAACAACTTTGGAATCCCAACACCCCACAGAACCCTTCAACCGGCTACGGCGGATTCCCCAACTGGCCCATGACTCCAACCAGCTTCTGTGGCTTCATGCCCGACGAAAACACCACCCCTCGCAAACGTCGAGTCATCTTCACGCAGGATCAAATCTCAGCGATGGAAAAACAGTTTAAATTGTCGAAGTATCCGAAACAGGGTGAAAGGGATGCTCTGGCCAAGCAGATTGGCTTGACTTCGCAACAGGTCAAAATCTGGTTCCAAAATCAGCGCTTCAAGATGAACAAGCTGAAGAAGGAAGATAACCTCGACAACAGTGCCTCATCGTCGTCACCATAATCGCAGCCAGAACACAAAAAGAAGCAGCATGTTACGGGTGATGGGCATGAGGTTACTGTCATCTGACGGGAGCCTTACTTTGGACGCTCACGAGGATTTTCAATGTAATACATTGTTTATCTTTACTTTTTTTTACTTTTTAATATGCTGTATTAGGATTGATTGCATTTACTTACACTTTTTTTCACTTACTCACTGTTTTTAGTTTTATTTTTGCACTTTATTCAATTTTTTGTGTTTCATATTAACATTTTCTTGTTGTACATTGCAGTCGGGGCATTGTTTATAGCGTTGAATAAATTTGGCTCTGAAAACTATTTGTGTTAATGTTGACTTTGGGATGCTTTTTTTGGCGGGGATACGGTGGGTCGAAATTGAAGTAAAACCGAACAGCAACTTCTATCTTGAAATACCCCCTAAAGCCAGGCAACAATGCCTCAAGGCATCTATCCAATCTAATGGAGCGAAAAGCGGCTCGTCTTAACTTGATTTCCATCGACTACGGCACGACCGCCTGATCTTGGCGACAATCTGGGCCGCCAAGTTGGAGCAACCGGCAGCCATAGACGGGTAAGTGAACCAAATGAATACCCAATTGTCAGTCGAAAAGGACCCCGAGGGCTTGCAAGCCGGCGGCCCTGTTTGTCGTGGCACAAAGACAATTGCCGTTTAATTTGGTTTAAAAACGGCCATCGCTTGCTTTAGTATCGTCTGCGCGCGGTCGGTGGCGCTCCATGCCAAATTCGATTGTCACTCCAACCTCATCACGCAAGAAAACGATGCTAGCAGGGCTTGTTGGTGGGAGACGGTAATGAGGAAGGCGGGTCGAGATGGAGCGAATGGAAACTTGAGGAGCTGACGAGATTTGTGAAGCAGGGGAACTTGGAAGCTTCAAGACGACCCACATTCTTGAACATACGAAGGGCTGTGATACTGTCCGCTTCTAACTTTAACTTTCAAAATCTGACCCGGATTTCAACCATTGCCAAAAAGCTTCTTCTCGTAATTATGCTCAAACACAAAAGCTTGGACGCCACAGGCGTCGGGGGTCCAAATGACAGCTTCAAGTGGTTTGAGTGAGAGTCAATTGTCCATTCAAAACGTGTTTCTCGACTTTCGCGGGGATAGATGGAAGCCCAAGCGCGTCGCGGTTTCCGCTCCAACAATCAGAAGACTATTATTCCCGGCAGTGCCCACCATGACCCGAGAAGTGTGCCCTCGAGGAGCCCAAAGAGCCTTGTCATCGTGTACTCAGTTTCTGAAGAATCCTTTGCTGTTTCAGGGCTTCGAAGTGACTGGCCTATTGTGATTGTGGGCTATTTTGAGGCTGTTTTCTGGATTTTGGTTGTTTCGAAATGCCGTCATCGGGGGGATCGCGGCCAGAAAGTCGGGCTACATCTCAGAATGATGAAGGAGAAGTTAATCGAGATGGGTCGAAATCACCTGATGGGGAGGCTACAGTATCCGATGGACGAGCGACGACGACGAATTTGCTGAAGCGGTTTTTCATCAGTGATTTGATGGCGCCTACTTTTGGTGAGTTTTGTCATTCAAAAGTTAAAGTACTTATTTTTGTTATACGATAAAGCTTGAAATGATGCTGCCATCTTTTTAAAATATTATTACTTAGAATTGATAAAAAATCTTCACTCAAAAAATTTACTGTCTGTTCCCATAAGCTCAGTCCTTACAATTTTACTCATAGTTGCGCGAAAACCCCCTGCGCAAGTGTCAGACGGGTGTCTCCAACAATTGTTCCGTTAATAAGGACCTCCCCCTCCTTCCCTCTCCATCTTCACTACCATGTCATGACTACCTTTTTCATTTGGAAGGCAAGGACCCTTCGACGCCTTCTTAGAAGCGTCTCAATCATACTTGATTCTTGTTTTATTGCTTTGTATCGTCGAATCTGAAAGTCATACTGATATCTTTGTGCCAACTTCTTCAGATCTCGCGGCTGCCCAGAAGTGCTTACTCCAAATGGCCGGCATGACCCCCAACTCGATTCACACACCGATGTCTTCACCGTATCAGCCGCCAATGCCAATGCAAGGCTCTCCAACGCCACTAAATTTGCCGAGTTGGGGCTGTGGCAGTGGACCCTTCCCGACACCTCCTGGCTACCCGGTGCCTCAGGCAGGGCAAGCATTTGGCGGTTACGGTAGCGCTATGGGAAGTCAGTTTGGAGGGTATGTTTCAACTTTTTAAGTTTTATTTAATCAAACTGTTTGGTTTACAGCCCGTGGCCGAATTGGAACCCAGCAGTCCAGCCAGATCCACAATTCTGTAAGTTCATTTTTCAATTCGCATTTCACAAATCTCACAATCAAACACATGAAAACCAGTACTAACAGTTTTCACCCAATACAAAATACAATTGACAAATTCGGAAATACCGGCTCAACAAAAGAAGCCATTTCCTTTCACTCATTTTCACGCACCTATTTGTATCGCTACCGGCTGACCGTAATTGACGCGTCAGCGATGCCGGCTCTTTTTTCCATCTAATTCAGATCGGCGTATACCTGAAATTGAGCATGTCTTTTGCACCTACACAGTATGCATGAATCTTTTCATCGACAATCAAAACGTGTCTGTGACGTCGAATCAGGGGACAAACCCACGTGATTCCAAGTCACGTTTTACCTTCACAGTTGACAGATTCGTTGTAACTTACCAAGTTTATAAAATTTCAGTCGCCCGTGCATTCCACGGCTTATCAATCAACAACTATGGCATGAACATAGAAGGTGGCCGTCGGAAGCGGCGCGTCCTCTTCACCCAGCAACAAGTCATCGAGTTAGAGAAACATTTTCGAATCAAACGGTATCTCAATGCACCGGAAAGAGAGGCCCTTGCTAACAGGATTGGATTGAAGCCAGTACAGGTAAGCTTTTTTGAATGGGGTAAAAGTTGATAGTCCATCAGGACCACAAAACTTTTTGTTATTCTTTGCTTTCGACATTCACGGTAGTCAGATAGGACTGGCTGCGTGACTTGTGATGTCAGATGGGAAGCCAAAATGGGAGCCAATCAGAGCAGACGGTTACGCCACAAGACATTTTTAATTGTTTCCAATTGGGGACTGGTTTTGATTTTGATTGAGAAAAAAGTTGGTCCAACTTTTGGAAAACCAAAACATAACTAAACTTACATGTTGTTAAAATGTAACATGGGCATTGTTTCAGGTCAAAATCTGGTATCAAAATCACCGATACAAGTGCAAGCGGTCCCAAAAAGAGAGGGAGATGTGCAATAAGTCCGGCAGTGAGGATGACGGGTTCCATGAATCGTAAGTTTGGGAGTTTGATTGTACAGACATTAGCTAGAACTGATTTTAAAGCTTTAGATCATCTACATCAAGCAAACCCGAACTCAAAGTGATTAATGACGGTATCTCTGTTGGCATTGACACTGTCCCATCATCAAACCCAGCCATGAAACATCACATGGATGACTACAATGGCATGTCCATGAACCAATTTTTTCAATATGCCACTGAAAATAATCCAGTAAATTACACTATGTATGGTCAGAAACCGTCTTCATGAATCTTGTACTATGTTAATGACTTATTTTACACTTAAAGTTGAGAGATTCAAAGTCAAACTAAAGGAGCCCATTTGAATATGCGATGTATGAAGATTTTGCTCGGAATAAAGTTAAGGTTAACTGACTCTTTTTGCAAACTTGTTTTGTAACTTAGAACTTTTTATTTTTTATTTGTTTCGATTGCGCAATTTTTTTTTTGAAATATTGATTTTTTAGCAAGGGGTGACCACTGGTCAAACAATCCGACATATTTCTCTTGTTATTTCTTTGTAAACCATGTCCCGCATGGTCACCCTTATCTACTTGATGTAAAACTCAACCATTTTCTTGCGTAAATCCATTTGATAAATCTATCCCACATTCAAATCCCTCATCAAAAACCCAAAGCATCACCATTGACCCCTCAAAAACGCATCGATCAAAGATAAAACGCCTTAGGTTAGCATCATTTGTCATGCTATTTTTCTGCCTCGAATATCCTAACCTTTCATCCATCCATCGGCAGAACTGAAAGTACTTTGGAATTCGGATGGCAGTCCATTTTTTGTTTCCAGTATAAAACTAAACGAATAAAAAAAGGTCCGAACAGACGTCTTCCCCGCCAACCTGAGCCAGTTAAGCCAAATCGCCACAACTGCTGGCCGCAGGGCAGGTTCACCGTGGATCCGGCACGCACCGCTCATTATTGCCAAGTGTTTTTCACTGGCCATCTTTATTGAGGAGATCTTTGGCTTTTCTAAAGTTAAATTAAGTTTATTATTCGACTTCCGAAGTTAAAGTGTCAAGATGTTGTGGCAGAATTTTACTCATGTTTTGAAGCGTTATCAAAGCTTATCCCAGCTTATGGGCATGGTGGTATTATTAATTTATACTGTTATTGGTGGTGTATTGTTTGTGGCTTTAGAGAGTCCGGCTGAAAAGACAAATATTGCACAGACAGCATCGGAATTGAGTTTGAAATCGTTGAAAGCGAGAAATCGATTGTCAAGTGACATGCAGGTTTGGCATTTTTTGATGGTTTGTGATACTTAAAGTTGTGTTTTAGTACTTTTTTCGAAGTAAAGTGAATGTTACAAAACTTCTTGACCATAAATTTATAAAAGTTATGGAAGAATACGACAGAAATATGGGGTATGAACCAGCCTCTGTGGTGCCGAAGGAAAAATGGACGCTTTATGGTGGGATGTATTATGCTGGGACACTTTATACCACTATTGGTAAGACTTATTGACTAAAAAAAGTGACTAAGAAGGTGCATTTAGGCTATGGTGACATCTACACTAGCACAGTAGCCGGAAAAGTCGCAACGTGTGTCTATTCCTTGTTCGGTGTACCATTGCTCATCGTAGCGCTTGAAGGTTTTGGTAGTTGGCTATTTAGTTTTATGCAATGTTGGTCCATCTTTACAGATTTTTGTTAAAAAGTAACTTCCAGGGCTGTGGAATTCCTTCAAAAAAACTTCCCGCCGCTTCGTCCGTCGAGCAAGCACAACCCTCCTCAAAGGCGACTCTCTAGAAGACGTCGAAGCCCAACCCGAAAAAACCTCCAACAATGTCGAAGAACTTCTCCCCCTCGAAATGGCCATTGCTTTCCTAGTTATCTGGGTGTTAATGAGTGCCGGAATTTTCTGTTTCTTCGAATCCTGGGACTTTGGAACCAGCGTATACTACTTTTACATCAGTTTGATGACCATCGGTAAGCATCTTGTCAATGGCTACATTAACTGGGAAAAAATGAACTCTTTAACTTCACCGCCGCAAGTGTTATCCGTGTAATCAATCACCAAAGCCGCCCACAGCCTCAATCTTTGTGCCACTCACTCTCGCGTTTTTTGTTTGACAACAGCCAAAAAAACTGGGGAAATCGGCAATTAATGATGTTTGCTTACAGCTTTGGCGTTGATGGATTCAACTTTCAGGTCTTGGTGACATTACACCCAATCATGAAACAGCTTGTGGGCTGTTTTTCATCATCTTTGGAGGGTTATCGGTGTTTTCGATGTCGTTGAAAGTGATCCAAATGCATATTGAAGCAATGTTTGCTACTATTATCAAGTCAATTGAGGATGATTTTAAGAGGGATATTTGTGGTAAGCCTTTTTACATCAAATGGTCAATACGGAACTGATAATTTGTTTTGACAATGTACTTAAAAAACGCTGGATATTTAATTTCATTTTCAGCTGAACGCAAAAAGTCCCAAGAAAAAGATGCTCGGACATCGCTAACAGGTCTGAACGATGGCGTTCGACTTATCCTTCCTCAACCGACAGGTATGTTCCATAGGTGTTTTCCGGTGCACTTTGTTGTCTATCGAGACAGACGGAAAATGACGATTTTGACAAGGACAAGAGTGCAGTTCAACTTTTTGAAGAAACAAAAACCACAATTTGGCATTTCAGATATAGCAACAGACAGTGTTGAACCGAAACAAGGCAGCGACGGCATCAAGAAGTATGAAAAAGAAATGTCGATGGGGCAGAAAATGTATCTCAAGTTGATGAGCAACCATCAGTAAGTTGGTAATTTACAATTTAAAGTTAATAGTGCCGTTCCAGAAAGAAACTTCTCAACGAAAAGTTCGAAACCCGCGCCAAAATGCGCAACCGAGCAACCCAAACCGACAATCGCAAAGTTTCAATTTTGATCCAAACCGAAGACATGTCCCACTTTATGGATCCCGTTGAAGAAGAGGAATCAGAAGAGGAAGAACAAGCGCCAGTAGCTGTTGTTCCGGGACAAGTGCCTCGTCCGAAGCCGCTTTTTAGTGTTAAGAAACGGCGAAAGTTGTACATTTACAATACTGATTAGCTTTAAAATGCCTTTATGTATTTGTATGTTTCAATTAACGAAAATAAACTTATTTTTCATTGCAAAACCTGTCACATACATTTTCCCGGTGTGGTCAATCGCGTTACCCATCCCGAGTGACCTGATTCAAGGACAGGTGGATGCGACCTTGAGCAAGACCACGTTGCGCACGCACCTTTTCGGGTCGGAGGAAAAGATGTCCCCCTGGGGGCGCATTTTTGACACACGGACACACAACTTACAGCGTGTGGAGATGTTCCAAATCGCGCACGCAGCGGAACATCTGTTCCGGCGGGGCCTAATTACCCCCAACCACCGTTTTGCATTTCTACTCACAACGTTCATGGATTTTCTCGCGGGTTCCTGATCATTCATTGATTCACTCGATTTTGTTGAGGTTCTTATTCTCGAATTCTCGAAATAGACACCTGTAGCGATTTGAAGATGCGAATTGCGTTGTTTGGTTTACTGTTTTTCACTATTTTGGTACTGACGCAGGGCCAGAATCTCTCTGACTGTTTGAAAGCATGCCTTCGACCGATCGCCAGTCTCCACATGACCAATGCCGATATTTATCTAAATTATGAAAAAATCTGCGACAAATTGGAGCCGGCCGCGGAATGTGCCCATAAGTGCGGACAAGATGACCATTTGCAGTTCCATCAGTTGGTGACTAACTTTAAGTTGCATTGTTTAGAGTTTGAGGAGGGTAAGTTGTGATTTTAAACATGTTTTTAACGTTTTTTACGTTTTTTATATCGACACAGTTGTGAAGCTCGTGATTTTTTGACAGCATTTTGGTTTTGAACAAACAAAAGCCATGTTTTTATAATCAAATTTGGCCTAAAGCACTTAAATTACCTTTGTATCCATAATTCATGTAAACCAATGTCACCCTTTTCGCGCCCTTATAACAGACTCTTACAGAACTCGAACCCCACCTGGAATGCCTTGCTGAAAATGCGCCTGGCGTCGACACAGGTGAGTAGCTTACAACTTCCTACTCACTTTTGCCTTTTTTAACAATCTTTGATCAATTAACCGAGATACAAGCTTAGCCAAGTCAAAACTGTCATAAAACAAAAGCAAATCCCTCTTTACAGAATGCAAGAAACTATGCAAGCAGGAACACGATGACACTCCAAACGGCAAACAAATTGCTGCTTGCAAGTAAGTTTTTTTCTCAATAGAATTCCTATTTAAAGAAGTAAACACATAGTACAACATCCATTCACAGTGAAATGTACATAATGCAAAGTGCATTTGATTAACATTCTCACCACGTTTTTCCCATCTTATTCTTATTCGCTTTTATGCAATGTTATACTTATTTGTGCCAATTTAGCGTTTTTAAAGAAAGGGAACCCTCTACCTATTTAAGATCTTTAATTTTTTCAGAACAAGTGAATGCAACATGCAATGCCAGGTACAAAAGCTGAGCAGGACTTGTCCGCGTTCGTCGAAAGTACAAAAAGTGGGTAGTGTTGCGAGTTTTAAATAATAATTACATTTTGTGGGAGGTGTTTTGACACAAAGTTGTGATTTCTTACTTCCTTTCAGAAAATTTCCATCCGCAAGGCACAGGAACTCGAAAAGGCCCGTGAGCACGAGCAATTCAGGCTGATGCCGCTGGAGTGCCAGAATTTGCATGATTCGAAGCATGTTGCGCGGCTTTTTGATGATTTGTGATTCATGAAAAGTTGTTAATGAGTGAATAAATGCGTATGGTTGTGATCAAAGATGTTTAGTTTGTGATTATTATAAAGGTTTTTGCGTTGACTAATTTTTGTGTTCTGTTAGGGTAAGCCAAATGAACCATGATGACAAGTTGTAGCTTGCTTGCTGGCAATCAACACAAATTGTCTCCGCGCGGCCTTTGCGCGCTTCCAAAAAGCATGTCCCCCATTTGAAAGCGACGATGTGAACACGGTTGCCACTGGAGACATTTACTTGCCCTCTCCAACTTTGGGTTATACAGCCTTTTTAGTCAAGTAGAGCCTCTACAGGTGAGCTGACAAGCCCCCTATAAGCATGCCCTCGAAGTCGGCTGTCTTGCTTCGAGCTTCGTCTGACATGCCCCAGATTGAGGGTAGTCGTTTACACCCCCGATGACGCTGAATAATTAACCCTATGGACGTCCCTGCCCATTGCCTCCGGTAATGATATAGTGTATGACATTGACTTGACATTGGCCATAACTCGTGACAACCTTTTGTCGACAAAAGTCATACTAACCTCTCTGACATCTAACTTTACCACCACTTACCTCTTTTAGAAAATCAAAAGCGCGTTGACGTCGAGAGCGGATTAGTTTCATCTTCAAATATCACTGTTTTTAAATAGATAGTTACTCCCTCGCGAATACATTTATAACATTGAACAGCATTAGCCTCGCCGGCATCGGTACGGTGTTGACGCCATGAACTTTTGTTAATGCAAAATTACACACAAAAGGGGTGTGTTAATCGGTGTTGGCGTTGTTAATGTGAGATTTGTCCAATTTTAGTTCCACGTTGTGTTAGGTGCGCGGTTTTAACGCCTTTATCTTTTAAATATCTTTATCTTATTCGAGTTTACAGATATTGAATGCGACTCCCGCGACTTTAAATCCACCTATTTTCAACACTATTGTTAATAACAGAACCTTTGGAATGACCAAATCGTTTATGGGTCTATGCCAGAGTAAGGAAGCCGCCAAGGCTTCCGAGGTTTCGAAGAAGATCGACAAAGCCATCCAAGAGAGCCAGGATGAAACTACGCAAAAACTTCTGCTTCTTGGGCCCGGTGAAAGTGGCAAGTCGACGTGTCTAAAGCAAATGCAGTAAGTTTAACATTTACTTACACTTTTCACGGATCAACTTTTGTTCACTGTGTTCCCTGCCCTTTTATCGTCATAAAACAAGTTCATGCCAGCTGTATTTTTTACTTTTATCGATAAATGAACTTAGTATTCCACTTTGACTCACCTGCCTTTAAAGTTGTAACTGTAATATACCTTTTACGTGCCCGTTTAAATTAGCGACTATAATACTACGGTAAAATTCCCATGCCCACGACAGTTGATAACTCATGCAACTACAACTTCCTCACCACAAATGAAGTTACTATAAACACATGTGCAATGCCAATTTTTCAGAATCCTGCACAGCAATGGCTTTACCGAGTCAGAAATAGAAGAACGACGAAGCATAGTTTATTCGAACACGATTCACTCGGCGCTGGACATAGTGAACGCGATGGCGGCACTTGGGATCGGTTTTGGTAATAAGAGTGTTGAAACTGATGCGAAGATATTGGAGCAATGTGTCGCGACCGGGTCGGAATGTTTGGCCTTCTCGGCGACGGTGAAGACGGCGTTGTCATCTGTTTGGGCTGATTCCGGCGTTCAGGAAGCGTATAACCGGCGATCTGAGTATCAGTTGAATGATTCTGCCAAATAGTTAGTCTTTTTAAATGATAAGATTAAGTTTTTATGTGTATTTTTTCAGCTTTCTCGACAGCATTGAGCGTACAGGCGCAAAGGACTACAGACCAACGAACCAGGACATACTACAGACTAGAATAGCTACAACTGGGGTCGTAAAGCTAAGTTTTGATTTTAAAGGTGTTTCTTTTAAGTGAGTTCAAAATATCATTTAATAATTTACAATTTGAATTCTAATAATAATTTCAGTGTGTTTGACGCTGGTGGCCAACGAAGCGAGCGTCGGAAATGGATTCACTTCTTTGATGACGTCAATGCCATAGTGAGTTATCGTAAATAATTGTAAATAGAAACTCGTCTAATTTGTAATCTAATTTATAGGTGTTTGTAGTTGCTATCTCTGAGTATGACCAAACTTTAAGGGAGGATTCGAAAACTGTAAGCTTCACTTTTTCAAGTTTAGTTTTCGACATTTATCGAGTTTAGAATCGCCTAATCGAAGCCATGGAGCTATTCGACATGATATCCTCCTCAAAATTCTTCGTCCGCTCTTCAATGATCCTTTTCCTCAACAAAAAGGACTTATTCGAAGAAAAAATCAAACGCGTCTCGCTCGATGTCATCTTTCCGAACTATGTCGGCGGTCTCGATTACAACGATGGCATTGCGTATATCCGGAAGCAATTTGCAAAGCTCTACCACATCAATAAACAAAAACTTTACAGTGAGTTCTTCCCTTTTGGCACTTTGATGTAATGCCTCCTTTCAATCTCAATGCTCATACACCCTTAAACAACATCCTCATAGGCTCGTTGTAAAACGTGTTTACGTAGGAGGGTTCACGTTATTATTCTTCCCTTTCACCCGTCTGTCAATTATAATTTCACAAAAACTTCCGTAATCATAGCTTTTACACTTTTAGTCCACGAAACCTGTGCCACAGACACTAATCAAGTGCAACACGTGTTCAATAGCGTCATTGATACGATCATTCAAGACAATCTGAAAGACACTGGTATGATGTGACCACTTTTTAACAGCATTAGCATGCAAAAAATACTAACACTTTATAGGTATTGTACTGTGACGTGGCTCAATGTTATTATTATGATGTATTTTAAAAAAGATGATTAAAATTTTATTTACAATTATGTCGAATTCTACATAGGCATACTGTATATATGTGTGTTACATAAACTAGCTCATTGATAGTACTCGTGTTATTACTTATCAAAAGTCATAAAATAGTATGTATATTCTTGCATAGCTATTATAATGTAAGTTGGGAAGGACGCATGTTGAAGCAAACCCGAGCAAAAAGAACGCAAAACGCTGTAATACTGGAATTGTGGGAATACTGTATGTAATATTATCAATGTTTTTATTTATAGCTGTTGTTTTTGGGTGGTTTGGTGGTTTAGACAGCAGGTAGGACGAACTTGTCAGCGACGTTGTTATTTTCGAGGAGATGCTTACGTGCAGCTTCGAGGGAGCCAAGGTGCATCAGGTCGACGGTCGGAGGCGATGGCCGCGGGCTCGGGACATCTAGGCTTGCGCAGAGCTTTTCGTCCGTTTCCCAGAGCCGCTGCTGGGCGCGTTCATCGACGGCCACTGTGGTGGAACGAATTTCCTTGCCCATGGAATCGAAGTATTTGCCGGAAACGTGGGCGAGTTCCGGGGCTTCGACTAGACGCTGGATGGTGTGAACGCCATTGCCACGGCTGCACAGATAGCTGCGACTTGCGGAGAGACATGTCACGCTGAAAAACAGCATTATTAGCAGAAAACAGCAAAAAGCATAGATCACTCATGCGCAAATACGACTAATAATGCATCATAACCTTGTCACAACGTCATTTAAGGCCGCAAAAACAGAATCTAACCCATTAAAACCTACTCATGATGATTCTCCGCCGGTTCTTCCGCATCAATAACATTAGCTGTAACACTAAAATGCACACCATGCGTGTACAGTAATCTATGAATCGCCATCGTCGTCATGTGGTTCATTAACTTGGTACGTGAATACTGTAGGTACTTGTCATACAACTTTTCAGCCATTAAGTCATCATAGTCGATAGACCCCCTGAAATTGCACTTTTTTCAATCCAAATTCAAATCCTTCAACACATAACGACCACATTCGTCATTGAATTGAAATCCCATCTCCAGACAGCTGTCAATATGGGGCTACCCATAAATCTTTGTCTCTGTCTCTGGCCCCCGTCGAACTATTACATATTAAAATCCGACAAAAAGATAACGTATAAAAAGTATATGCCAATGAATCATCGTCAGATTGAACTAAACAGCACCCCCTTATCGCGTGATATCCTGTGCCCTCGGGATACTTACATCGCGTGGAGACTGCTTCCAACTGTTATGATTCTCGAGGGAGCATTGGCCTCCAGCAGGGGAAGCATGGCGTTCCAGAGGTAGAAATGGCTGAGATGATTGATCTGGAAGCCGAGTTCGAGGCCGTCAGCACTTGTAGATCGGCGATTGATAAGGACAGATGCGCAGGCGATGAAGGTGTTGAGACGAGGGAAGCGGATTTTGAGCTCCTCGGCCATTCGGACCACCTTAAATTTACAGTTTTTACATAAAAATATTTGAAGCATTTGATCTTTGTAACTATTTGTATGATAAAAATGTAAGATTGAAATACAACGCCACGAAACTTGAACTTCATGAACTTCCTTTCCAAACAAAAAAAGACAAAAACAAAGCTATAAATTTGTTATTGCCGAGCCCGTCGTAAAGGTGTGCAAAAGTGCTTTTTCTGTTTTCCGTCTTTTCGCAATTATGCCTAAAAGCTTGTTTTTCACCCTTCACATTAAATGACCCAAAACAACACCCTTCCCATTCCATTTCTAGAAACCTCATTTTTGATACTGTCTTTTGTCCTTTCCATATCACTCTCCAACTGATACCCCGCAAAACTGCCATCTTCTCAACCGAAATAGAGCCGTTTACGAATTCAATTTAGCTCCATCCTTCGGGCCACCAAAAACAGATGCATTTCAGAAAAGAATTACGTACCATCGATAGCGTGAGCATCATCTTTTTTTAGTGCTTTCGAGACGTTGAAGATGCAAGCAGTTGTTTTTTGCTTTCCTTTTATGAAAAAAAGAGAAAAGAGAAGACCACTTTGACGTAATGGGCATCTCACAGGAGGCAGATGAAGATGGAAAAATGGCTGGAGGGCAAGAGGGGTCTAATTTGGCTTATTTCGGAGGGGAATGGAATAACAGTTCTTGAAAGTGGTGATAGATGGGTGGTTGGAAAGTGCAGTTTGAGGGTTTAGAGAGTGTATTACAGTAAGAAAGAGGTTTAAATGCATTTTGAATGGAAGTTTTGAACAGTTTTTGTTAAAAGTTGTTGCACTTTTGGTAAGACAAACCTCTTTTACAGTGCTAAAATCAGCGGCAATGTATTCCACATTGCATTCCATCTCTAATTTATTTTCAGCCATGATAGTTGCCACTGTTTGTGAACATTTTGTAGGACTTCGACCATGGACTATGACGAAGTTTTCTCGGTGATTTGCGGCCAAGGCGTTGGCTATCTGCTTTCCTGAAATCAAATTTCAATTTTGCTATGACGTAAATCGCTAAATGTCTTCAAAAACAACCAAAAATAACCCTTACCGATGCCATCAGTCGCACCCGTGATCAAAATCGTCCTTTTATACGCTCTGGGCGGCATCACGACAACCTGTAAAGAGCTTTAACAAAATAAGAAACACTTCAAAACTGGCATGTCGCCTCGTCGCAAAAGAAAAGACATGAAACAACAGTGTCAGCACGCCTGCGGGGTTTCAGCCACGTCCGTCGAGACGAGGGCTTCCAAATAGGGGGACGAGAAGGACAAAAAACTTTTGCTCAATGCTGTTCATCTCCAAAAAATACATGCGTAAAGGGCCTCCCGACCGTTGTTGGGATGGCCGGCTGCACCAGGGCAAGAAAGAGCAAACGCGAAACAGAGTAACAGCCTGAGGCGTCGTGGTGGACTGGGCTTGCATCTTGGAAGCTTGAAAGGACCGAAAAAAAGGACGACAAGACAACAAGCCTTCAAAAAAACCAAGATAAAGATGCGCTCGTATTCCCGAAAGCGTGCCTGCGCATTGCACTGAACTGGAAGCTGGGTTGGAAGAAGCCCCCATTTTTTGGCCAAGCCTTTCCTTGCTTTTCCTTTGCCCACAGGGCACAAAAATGATACGCAGCAAAGGTTCTGACGACAGCTGGTCGACCAGCTGTGCCACTACCACCATCAAGGCAATAACGACACCCCGCCGATGACTTGAGGCATTTTGGAAGGACAACTGATTTGTTAAAGTTCGTTGAATCCTTCAAAGCTGCCAAGTCGGTGTAGTTGACTTTCAAAAAACGAAGAAAAGCTGTTACACTGACCTTTAGCTATAAATGTGTAAACAATGGAAAAGCGTTTTTTAACGTAATTCCACAGCAGCGCCCTCCCTAAAAGTGTATCCGGCAACAACAGCCGGATGCCCGTTAACTTTGTATATAGGATAGGGAAGCAAGTTTGCCTTTGCATTTGCCTTTGCTCATGCTCGCGGGAACACGACACAAAAACAAGTCAAGGATGATGAAAAAGTGAAAACATAGAAATTCTTTCTTTAAACAATAATAAAAAATGATTTGTGATGCATGGAGTCAGCCACTGTGACAAAGGCGACAAAGTCACTTTGTTGCTTACTTGCAAGTCCAAACTTACTCCCAATACTAATGAAATAAAAGCTAAAAGTCCATCTGCCACATAAAGAGTGCCATGCCACCTCCATGTAATTCAATCTTCCAAATAAGGCACCGTCATAGCTCAAACAAACAGTAAAGCGCTATAAAAAGCGTCTAAAACAAACAACGTTATAGCATTATAATTTCGCATAATAAAAGTTTTTGGAATTTTATAAATTTTTATAATTTCGCATAAAAATGAAGACGTTCCTAAACTTCAACTAACGTATCATCATCGTCACTCCAGTCAGAAGCCAAAGTTTTAGCCGTTTTTGCTTCATTCTTCTTGAAAGATAGACTTTTCCCGGATTCTCGCCGCTTCCTTTCACGGGCATCGATTAAAGTTGGTGTCAGTGGCAAACATGGACGAGTCAAAACATCACGTTCGGCATCGATTCCGAAGAGAATCCCGTTCACGGAGATGGGTTCTTTCGAGTTTTCGAGATTAATCAGATCAGCTTTAGTTTCGAAGGTGGCATCGTTGGTCAGTGCCACAGTCGATGGGTGGCCAACGATAATAATTTCTGTGAATTTGTTCTCTTTGACAAGTCGGGTGTAAAAGTTGAGGAGTCTTTGGTGGTATTCGAGAGGGGTTTCGGTGGGGGAGAGTTTTGAGGCTTCGAGAGTCGGTTTGTAGGTGGTGTCGATGGGGTAGCGGAGGCTATTGTACTGCAATACCAATTTTATAAAAACAAAAACTCAAGAAAAGTGTATAACATACATATTCAGCCGACTCCCAATGCTCATGCGCCTTCGAATCCACGGAAAAGCCTCTCCAATTAGCTAGAGCTGGATCGATCCGAATTTTGATTCCCTTATTCTCGACACTGACGCACTGTGCGGTTTGGACTGCTACCATTTCAGGTGCTGAATACACAATTTGGCTTGCCAGCTTGTTTTTACGCATTCCACGTGCGATTATTGTTGCCACCATCTTTCCATGTTCAGTCAGAGGTGGATCAGTACGGTATTTGTAAGCCGCTCTGTGGGGAAGGACAATTGGCATGTTCAGATCGTATGGTTTGTATTCGCGATTTGTTGGGGGTCCGGTGTATGCGACTTGGACCCATTCGGGGAATAGAACATTCTTAAACCTTGCCTTTACTCAAATAAAAGCAAAAAATTGATAATTACCATCGATTCAGCGGCATTCATGGTAACTACCGTCATTGGCACCCTTTTTTTCTTATCTCGAGTTGTTTCAACCGCTCTCCAGATTGTTTGCGTCAGTGTTATCGAGGTACTGAAGCCAAAATTGACCACATTTTTGAAAAGTCAAACCAACTTGCTACTCCTTGTGACCGTGTCTTCCGGATGTAGATCCTCGACCTGACGCATCGTCGAATCTTCACTTCCCGTCGTTCTATTCGAACTTTTCTCCGTGTTCACCATGTTATACTCGCTTAATCAGACTGCAACGCGAATCTCGGCCCCTCCAAGACCGGCAAATGCCATGTGCGTACTTTCCATCCTTTTTATGAATTCAATTTGCATAATGGGTTGACCTTACGTTTCGTGTTACTTTTTTACCCTTTTTCATTTCTGATCTCGGTCATTAAAAGTAAGTTTGCTCTACTTTCTATCAATCTGCCTGGTCGCCAAGGTTCAAGCGCCCTGAATGAATTGAATTTGATTTGTGAACTTGAATGACTTGAATTGATTCATATACTTATGTTCAGACGAGCGTTCAGTTCAAACTTTCGGTCACGCATACATACACAGAAGCGCGCTCTGTCGATGGAAAAACTGTACATAGTACGTGTCGTATTGTATTGTCTTAACGGTGGTTCACTTTGGTCGGCGGTGGTGGTGGCCGAGCAATGAACTAACTCGTGCTTCGTCATCTCGATCCATCGACTTGTTTGCCACAGAAGAGCCGTCAGGGGTCTCCCGTGTACTCTGTGTGCGAACGCGTGTAATTCGCACGTCGTCAGGGCCCCCTCCGTCGACGACGCTTCAACAACGGCGTCCACGACCAAATATTTGCTCACTTCCTTCTACCAGGTAACAACTAAAGGCTCCCGACAATGGTGGGACTAGGAGCTGGGAGTCAATGAAACACACTGGATAGAATTGGAATCACTATCAGTTGCAAGGTGTGCTTGATCGTGCTATTAGACAGTTTTGGTATGTTGTAATTTTTTTGGATAGTGGTTTTGGTTAAGTTCAACCTAATTTGAATACCAGATGCAACCCAAATCTCAGCGATACCCACGGAAGCGACACAAAACACGACGTTGCTTTTCGCGCAGCCGCTTTCTGAGGGCGGGCGGCGCTCAGAGGGCCATTGACTTTCCGTCGTGTTCACACAACGATCTCGCCGCCTTGATGTACACGTCTTTTAGCGTTGGGTAGTTCCCGGCCTGTACGTGAGATTCTAGTTGTTCAGTCCGTCTGGGAGCTGCTATTTGTAATTTTTACTGTTTCAACCTACCTAAATTACGTCGTCATTTGTGTCAAATTGCCGGATCTGTTTATTATGCTAATTCAAACCCACCTCAAACAATGCCACGAGCGCGACGCTTTGTGTTCGGTGATCTGACCAGTATAGCCATATACTGATTCTGGTCTGGTTGCTGAAAACAAGGCCTTCGCCGTGTCGATTAGTTGTTTCACGCTATCACGGATGCCACTACGGCAAATATTAGAACTAATGAATCTGACAAGTAAGCTACCAAAACCGCAACCATCGACCTAGTCCCCCTATATATCCCACCGCTTTCAACAACCATTTCGACATCATTACAAAAACGACCGAAAAGTGTCCATTTTTTCAAAACCAAAATCACAACCATCGGAATTTGCTCTTTTTCTTGCACCTGATTTTGTCAGTGTCGATCTGTCTGGGCTTTTTTATTGTCTTAGTCAGCGATGAGAGGGTAATTACCCGTTGTCGTCATGTTATACAAGGTGAACTGACGACGATTACCGACCGCGACAGGCATTTGTTTACGCTTGAATTTTTTTGGTCCCTCGAAGACTGTCTGTGATGAGGCCTAAGGAGAGCTTTGACTTATGATGGCCAGGTACTGTCCACTTTGTGGCCAGCACGCGCTACGAACTAGTTTTTTCTGCACTCATGATGGCCGTCTTGATGGACATGAACATGGACATGCGGACGGAAGGAAGCAAGATCAAAGTGGGAGCAAGGCAACACTTTAGATTTGCAATTTCAAGATGTTACGCAATAACTTTATTCATCAGTTGAGAAACAAAAACAAGGTTAAGTTACACCATTCGAGGCAGATTTCCTGTTCCTTGAGAAACCCTTAATCCTTTGTGACAAGATTCGCTACCAGACCCTGTTAATCCTTAGAATTCCTTCCCTTCTAAGGCCCCATGCACATCATGCATGCTACTATCTCTCCAGCTTCATGTTACCTGTGTAAAGTGTCGAACCCGCGGATCCCATGGGGTACTCACGATCAAGCAGCCTAACTCATCGGTTGTTTTTCTCATCCTCGTCGTTGTCATCGAGAGTGCGTCGTCGTCAATCTTCGAAGCCAGGGGCCGATGCTCTCGAAAGTCGTGCTTGTCTTGTTTAACGAAAATCGCGGCGACAAGACAACCTCTTGCTGAGGACGCCCTTACCGGGGCTTACCTTCTTCGTCTACATCTTTTTTAACTCGGTGCTCCCACTTCGGGAAAGACCGGAATCTCTCCACGAAAGGACGACACTTTGCTTTTTTGTCGGACAAAGGCCGAAACATGCATGTAAACTCGGTAAAAGGGTGGATCTTGCGAAAACCCTCCCTTGACCATCCAACGGGTGCTTTATCTGTGGTCAAAATGACATAAATAGGTAACATTGGGCTGAGTTCGGTACAAGTCTCCAGCAGTCGGGCTATTCCATCCTAGGTGAGTCGGCCTTCCATTCGAGGCTCTCTTGTTTTACCATGGAACTACTTTCATGATTTTGCAATGTTTTGATGTTTTTCAGATAGTGCATATCAACCCTACAAATACAATGGTTTCTAAGACAGGTCTTGTCGCGCTTTTCTGCGCTCTTTTCGCCGTGTCTTCGACACAGGCCTTCCTGTGCGGTGGTGGTGGCTGTGGAGGTCAACTCCTTCTGATCCCGACTTCGAACTCAAACTCCGGATGCGGATGTTGCAACCCGTGCTGTAACTCGAACAGCGGTGGCGATGACTTGACTATCATCTCGGGTCTTGGTGGCGGTTCCAGCTCAAGCGGTTGCTGCTGCAACCCTTGCTGCGGTGGTAACAACAACAACGGCCAGACCCTCATCATCGCTGGTGGTGGATCCTCCAACTCTGGCTGCGGCTGCTGCAACCCGTGCTGCGGTAACTCCAACAGCGGCGGTGACATGACCATCATCTCCGGCATCGGTGGCGGTTCCAGCTCCAGCGGTTGCTGCTGCAACCCGTGCTGCGGTGGTAACAGCGGTGACGATGGCTTGACCATCATCTCTGGCATCGGCGGTGGTTCCAGCTCCAGCGGCTGCGGATGCTGCAACCCTTGCTGCGGTGGCAACAACAACAACGGTCAGACCCTCATCATCGCTGGTGGCTCCAACTCCAACTCCGGTTGCGGATGCTGCAACCCGTGCTGCGGCGGTAACAACAACAACGGCCAGACCCTCATCATCGCTGGTGGCTCTAACTCCAACTCTGGCTGCGGATGCTGCAACCCTTGCTGCGGTGGCTCCAGCGGTGGCGATGACTTGACCATCATCTCCGGCATCGGCGGTGGTTCCAGCTCCAGCGGATGCTGCTGCAACCCTTGCTGCGGCGGTAACAACAACAACGGCCAGACCTTGATCATCGCTGGTGGTGGATCTTCCAACTCTGGCTGCGGCTGCTGCAACCCGTGCTGCGGTAACTCCAACAGCGGCTCCAACATCAACGTCGTCGACCTCAGCGGTAACTCTGGCAGCTCAGGCTGCGGATGTAACTCCAACTCTGGCTGCAGCTACGACTACGACTCCTCCAGCTCGTCGGGCTGCGGATGCAACTCGAACAGCGGCAGCAACGTCAACGTCTACCAGATCGGTGGCTCATCCAGCGGCTGCGGTTGCTAAACGTCCAGCAATGGCTCTTCGCCATTTGCCCTTTCCACCATGACGCTAACCTACACTTCCCTCAACGTTGTCTGTAAATTTTGAAAAAATTACCCCTACACTTGTCGCGTAGACAAAACTGTTGGTCCTAGTACGTCGAAACTTCGAACCAGTCCCCCCACCCACAAACCCTGCCAGCCTTCTTCTTACAGTGTTCCGTCCGTCGATTTGTGCACAATGCAATTCGGTGGCCCCATCGTCGGCAACATACAACCTGCCCGTTCCCAGTGTGACTTGACGACTTAAATGTTATATTAATTATCGATTATTTTATGCTAAATATCCGGAAATGAAGTTTCTTTTTCGTTATTTTATTCGAAAGTTGAAAGCATTACACAATGAGATCAAAGAATTCGAGAGAAGTTGAGCAATAAACTGAAAGTAAACTCACATTGGTCCCAAAAGGGTAGCAAAAGGCAAACATTTGTTGCTGTAATAACCAGTCCAAGACAATCTTTGTCGTAAGATCGCGCGTCGGTCACTTGAGTCTTCGGTGGTGGGAAAATTCAGTGGCTTTCGATTTCTATTCTGGAAAAATGCGCATCGGTCAAAAGAGCGTTGAGCATGTGGGCCGCCGGAAATAGGCAAACAGATCTTCCGGAAATGCTGAAATCAGCAAATACGAGATGATTTTGAGGTTTCTTTACAAAAATAAGAAAGGAAGCGTCTTTGCAAGTTTGATTAACAGAAAAGTCAGAAAAATGTGACATTATTTGTCACTTTTTTTACTTAACTTTATGTTATAAAGTGATCAAGAAAATGTAGTGTAAAAAACGACCGAAAAAAGTTCTTTGAGAGGAATTTTTTAAGTGCGAGCATTTTTTACATCTATCCATTCTGTAAGTCCTCAAATTAAGACAAAAGATCGCTAAGTGCAGAAAAATGATCGGATTATCAGATGAAACAGCGGGGAAAAAGTAAGCGTTCCTTAGCGGAGTTAAGTGCATTAAGCTAAAGCGATTTTGTGTTTAAAAAAATGCACAGAATACCGTTATGTTTTTATTTTTTCGTTTGTGTATGAAAAGGTTGTCATAAAATGTTAACATGTAATACTACTGTCTCCAAACGTGCTCCAACATGTTCCAAAGTGCATTACAAACATGCACCAACAAATTCCTGTCTCAAGTGGAACACTACTAAGATCAATGAGAGCGCACCGCTAACGACGTCAGTACAGGCTAGTAGTGGACTTTGCAGCGTCATCCGAAACAAAAAAAGAAAACGGACGATGACAGTTTTTGTATTTGCTTGTTGTAGTGAGCACTAAGTAGTGACTAGGTAAACTGTGTCGGCAGCGGTCACAGACTGCACCTTCAAGCGTAAAAAAAGGACTGTTAATGCGAAGTGCGATAGATCGGATGAAGCTCCGTGAAAGTTATCTCAAAGCGGTCGGCTTCTTCAGCGCTTGGCAAGGACCGGTTTCATAGTCTGCGCGTAGCTCTTGAGTCAACACCACAAGTGTCCAGGTTGTCCGAGAGGGGCGGGTAATGCGGTGATCTCAGCCTAGACACGATGAGCTGGACTAGTCCATGCCCTCGAGCTATGGGGTATATTAGGGGTGAGGGATGAGGCATACCAAGCATCAGTTCCGCTTTGTTCTACAGTGACTTCGAGGTGAGTTTCTTAGAGAGCTTCTGATCCATTGGGTTGATTTGGTAATAATGTCGGGTTTTCAGTAGCATGGCTTCCTTCCGTTTCGCCGTTTTGGCTTTGTTCGGCCTTGTTGTCGCCTCCAATGCATTCCTCTTCGGCGGCAACTTCGATACCCGAGTAACTCGCCAAGCCTACGGATGTGGCTGCCAGCAGCAGACTTCCAGCTGCGGATGCCCTCAACAGACTTCAAGCTGCGGCTGCCAGCAACAAACTTCCAGCTGTGGATGCCAACAACAGACTTCAAGCTGCGGCTGCCAGCAAACCACCCCTAGCTGCGGATGCCAGACGACCTCATCCAACAACTGCGGTTGCCAGACTTCTTCTTCCAACAACTGCGGATGCCAGACCTCGTCCAACAACTGCGGCTGCAACACCAACTCTGGTAGCTCCAACGTCCAGGTCTACACCATCGACTCCAGCTCGTCCAACTCTGGCTGCGGATGCGGTTGCAACTCCGGCTCCTCCTCCAACTGCGGATGCAACAGCGGCAGCTCCGGCGTTCAGGTCATCCAGCTTGACTCTGGCTCCTCCAACTCTGGCTGTGGCTGCGGATGCAACTCTGGCTCGTCATGCGGATGCAACAGCAACAGCGGCAGCTCCGGTATCCAGGTCATCCAGCTTGACTCCGGCTCCTCCAGCTCTGGCTGCGGTTGCGGCTGCGGATCGTCCAGCTCCAGCTGCGGATGCGGTTGCAACAGCAACAGCGGCAGCTCAGGCATCCAGGTCATCCAGCTTGACTCTGGCTCGTCCAACTCTGGCTGCGGTTGCGGATCCAGCTCCAGCTGCGGATGTGGTTGCAACAGCAACAGCGGCAGCTCCAACGTCCAGGTCATCCAACTCGACTCTGGCTCATCCAACTCTGGCTGCGGCTGCGGATGCAGCTCTGGTTGCAACTCTGGCTCCTCGGGCGTCCAGGTCATCGACCTTAGCGGTTCATCCAACTCTGGCTGCGGCTGCGGATGCTAAGTCATGCTCGTCTCCTTAGTAAAAATCCATTCCCACTTTTGGGTTTGTTTGTAGATTTTGAAAACCAGAGACACGAAGTCTATCTGTAATTAACTGATACTTGAACCATTGCAATCTTTGAATAAACCGACTATAATTGATCCTTGAGTACTTAAATGACTGCAATGCATGACACAATGCTAACAGTTAATAGACATACACAAAATGGGAGTTTAAATTATCAAACAGCGGTGTCCTGGATTTGGTCCAAAATTCCGGTAAGTTTTACTAGCTAGCATTGGGAGTTTAATCAACTAAACACCAAAGTCTTGCTAATAAAACTTCTTGGAGTTTTGAACCAAATCCAGAACACAACCGTTTAATGGCTTTAACTCTCCGTTTTATGTGCAGTAATGGAAACACAAACCGTATGATCAACCATTAAAATATTGGAAAAATTAAAAACTCTGACCAATGTTTGCGACCTTTTTAGAGGTTCAAAATCCAACAGTAAACAGAGCAAAATCTGTGATATATACAAACCCATCACTGCATTTTCTTAAACCTTTTTTGTAAATTACGAATCTGCAAGAAACAGTTTTATGCCGGATGAACGTAACGAAGTTTGAACGCTAAATGGCTATAATGCTTCGAAAGAATATTTGGCTTTTGATTTTCATCTTGCCTTTTCAAAAATCAAACTGTATTTCATCAGAAGACGAAGCATGAGGGACCTCGAAATCGTTAGTTGACTAAACATACATGAGTATACTTATTTGGAAGTATAAATTGCACGTTCACGTAAAATTTTGGGAACCAATAAATTCAAAGTTTTATAGGTTAAAGAAAGAAAAACTTACATAAAATTCATCAACCGTTCATTTACCTCAAAATCGGAACCATTCAATTGCCGAAGAAACAATGGTGATAGCTTTGCAATGTAACAAAAAGTCTCGGATAGGGCAAAACAAGAAGACGTGCGTGCGAAAATCAACAAGTTTGAATCGCAATTGAAATGATAGAAAAGTAGGAATAGTTACAAACGACGCGCAACAATTGCATGTTACGAATCTTTCTTCGCGCCAGTTTTGAATGAAAACTGTTGCGTCTTTCAAATTTTAAATTCGTGGCGGGAGTGAAATAGGGGTTGAGCAAAACACTTTGTCTACGGTTGTACATGTTAATTTAAAAGAAGAAAAATGTTTGCGCAACAAGGTCCTGTTTTTCATTCCTCAAACTATTCGTGAACTTCCTCTTCACAACTGTAACATACAAAGTACACGTGACATGTAATTGACCCGCAGCCGCAGGAGTGTTCTATAACACAACCATTCACATACTCAACCACCTTACTGTTTGTACTAAGTGAGTCAACCCCTAGTTTCTCAAAAAAATCAGTCCCGTTGGATAGCCATTGAAAAATTTTTTCTGCAAATTTGTTGATCACAAACCAGCAAACTACAAAAGTTGTCGACCGTTACTAAAGTAACAAAAGAGGCACAACTACAAACTATACAACGGATAAATACAATGCCTAGGTGACAAAACTGACCTATTCCGCGCGCGGAGTTGACCATGTTTACATAATCTCAACTTGGACACAGCCCGTGCTTTCAAAGTACGGGCAAGACACTACATCATTGCAAAATTATGGTTCTCACGTATGCTTTTTGCGATCTCGTAAACTTCAATGATTTTGTAGAAGTTTAAGCGCGTTATATGATGTGACTATTGTATAATTTCCGCATGTTCAAAAAGGGCGTCTTCTTGGCTGTACTGTAGTCGTACCGTAATACTTTTTTGTCACTTGTGTCGGAGTTTGTGAGATCAAGCGGATTCGAGTTAGTTCGATGAACTTCAAAGGTGTTCGGGGTTTTTGTTGTTTATGGAAACCTTATACTTTTCGAACCACAAGGCGGTATACGGTAACCCAAGGTGCACTTTTGCACAGAGTTTCGCAACGCAGTTTTTGCAGGTAAAGTGAGGATGAGCTCTTTGGTTTCGATCAAATGAAAGCAGTGACTCATTGAAAGTTTAGCGACAAATCACTAATTGCTTAAGCCTATCTATGATCAGCAACAGTTCCTAATAGTCCATTTGGACCCGGTCTTCACCTTTTCGTGCGCGAACTTTGGTCCTACGTTGCACTGTGTCTTCACATACTCCAAAAGTTGTTGTTTATGCCCAAGACATATAAGTTATGTTTTCACGTGTTACACTCAAAAAGCGGTACGTTGTTTTCACTTTGAAAATGCAAGCAGTTCACATGATCCAAAACAGTGCAACGAACACATTGCACATTCTGCTTTTGTCTTTATTCGTGCAATGAAGTTGCGGCACTTTTTTAAATCACATCAATCACTTGCATTTTTTGAGCGTGTAGTTAGTTGTTAATTTTTGTATGGAAGCGTGAAAGAGTAGAAGCAACTTATAATCCATGAAAACAAACCCACCTGTATCGTTTCTTCCTTGCTACGCGTAGTTGACATACAAAACTTTACAACAACATTCTAAAATCTGTTTTGCCACCAGCGCTTTATATACCGTTTCACAGTTGTCGCCACCCTTCTCGAAAAAACAGCCTTCGGAGTTCGGAGCAGCCAATCACAAGCGTCCTGTATTCACAGGACTGGTCAGTTCTGAAAACCGGTTATGCATCTAAATGGTCATCCCTGGTCAGTTGGCCAGCAAAGTGCAGAACACAATCCTCCAGGAATTCCTGCAACACCTTCAGAAAAGACGGAAACACAAGTGGTGTGTATTTTATGCAAACATTGCCACCCTTCTCGCATTTATGCGAAGGGTACAACAGAAGCCCAACTTTTGTGTCTACCGTATGTTTCAAAAGGACAGAGACTCGACTGAAATGCTCTCTCCGCCCTAAACTACAGGCCTAAGGGTAACACGGATAAAGCATGTCGGTTAAACTTTCGAAATCGCGCTGGCGTTGATCAGCTAAGAGGGGCTGGGTCCCTCTGACGAGTATCGAGGTAATTCGCGCTAAAGACTTGCGGCTGTTTCACTTTTTTCCGTCTTGTCAAAACTTTTTTATGGCCTGTGGCGGTAGAACTAGTTTTTTTCGCTGCGACTTGCATGGGTATGGCAAACGTTGACGAAAGTTGTCTCGAGGACTGTACACTGTAGGGCATGTGTGAGGACTGGTCAAGATTTGGGGTGGGGAGGGGTTTGGGTGTATAAAAGAGTTGATGGGGGAGTTGGAAGGATGTAGTTGACCACCAGATTCACATTAGTGCATAGGTAAGGGATTTGACTTGGCTGGCTTGGTTAAGGTGAAGTATACGGTGGATTTTCAGATTGACAATGGCCGCCAGATTGCCGCTTATTGCAATTTGCTTCCTCGGGGCTGTGGCCTATTCGCAGGCTTTCCTCTTCAACGGTGGCACTCAGACTTTCGGCTGCTATCCCCAGGTGTATACTGTCGGCGGTGGCTGTGGAGGCGGTTGTGGATGCAACTCGGGTTGCGGTTGTGGTGGCAATAATGATGTTATTGTTGTGAGCAATGATGACGGTGGTTGTGGATGCAACTCCGGTTGTGGATGCAACTCTGGTTGTGGATGCAACTCCGGCTGCGGATGCAACTCTGGCTGCGGCTGTGGCTGCAACAACAACGACAACCAAATCAGCGTCGTCAGCCTTGATAACGGCAACTCCGGCTGTGGGTGCGGTTGCAACTCCGGATGCGGCTGCGGCTGTGGATGCGGCTGCAACAACAACAATAACAACAACGGCCTCACCGTCATCTCCGGCATCGGCGGTAACTCCAACTCCGGCTGTGGATGCTGCAACCCGTGCTGTGGCAACAACAACGATAACGGCTTGACCATCATCTCCGGACTCGGTGGCAACAGCGGTGGCTGTGGATGCGGATGCTGCAACCCATGCTGCGGAGGCAACAACAACAACGACTTGACCATCATCTCGGGTATCGGTGGCGGAAACAACAACAACTGCGGCTGTGGATGCTGCAATCCGTGCTGTGGCGGTAACAACAACAACGACTTGACCATCATTTCCGGTTTGGGTGGTGGTAACAGTGGCTGTGGATGCGGCTGTGGCTGCGGATGCGGTAACAACAACAACAACGGCCTCACCGTCATCTCCGGAATCGGCGGCGGCAACAGCGGCTGCGGTTGTGGATGCTGGGGCAAATAAGCTTCTGAAGCGCTTTTGCCTTTTCAAACCCCGTGTTTACCGAGACATTTGATGATCCGGTTGTCTGTAATTAGTGAAAATTGATTGATTCCCTCCTTTTGCATGTGATATTGAATTCAACTGTGCCCATATAAAACTATTGCATTTTTATTACTTAGTTTCTCAAATCACAACAATGCGTATACGATATCACAAAAGTACCCAAAACTGAGCCAAAACACAATTCAAAATCATTAAAAGTTGGTTAAAGTTAATAGTAAAAACAAATTATTAGTTAGCGTCCATCCGTTCGAGACAATATTTGATAAAATCCGCATTGTAAGTCGTCGTAATGGTCTCGTATTTCACAATTTCGTATTCATCGCCGCTGAAAAAACCGCATTTTCCATGAAATCGTACAAAAAAAACTTACAGCTGGACAACCCAGGCCCATTTAGTCTTGTCGCTACCGGTCATGGAAGCTTTATGAGGCCCTAGCACGATAGGCTTGTTTTGGGCTCGCTCGAACTCGGCCACTGCATTAGCAGTGACTTCGGATTGTGGCACCCATGACGGCTCCCAATCGACCAGGTACTGCACCGTTGTCTTGTTTTTGACGGTAGCAGTGCGTTTTTCAATGATTCTTTTAATAGCAAAGTCGTTGGACATGGTGAAATGCTGGAAAAATACTGTTTTAAACTGACAGAAATGGTAAGAATTAACATTTTTGATATAAAAATCGGTCAAATACCGTTAAATTCAACAATTTTCGACATTACAAGGCTGTTTTATGCGTGTTAGGTGTCAATTCAAAGATAAATACCGGTAATACAGTAAGAAAAAGAAGAAATAATGCACATTTAGGCGGTCACCAAGTAGAAAACCTTTGATTTGAGCCGCATTTCCTTGACGATCTTTAGCTGTCGCAGAATCTGGGAAGCCCATTTCATCTTGGCTTGAAGCCGGGTCTCCAAGTTGGCTTTCCAGTCGGCTTCGGAGATGAAGGGCGACGTCAACGACACTTTGAGGTCCCGGGCTTCGTCGCGGAGGCGGATGACGACGTCCTTTTTGTGTTTCGGCAGCACGTTGAATTTGACGTCGACCAATTTTTGCTGTTCCTTGAGGGCCGTCTCCAAGGCGCCGATCATGGTGTGGAGGTCGGACAGGGGCAGCGGACGGGACATGTACTTCGGAACGGAATTGTATTCGGCTTCAGATGGGTGCCGAATGCCGGTGGTGGGGGTGGATTCACGCGAGATCTGGCTTTGACCACCGTGGTTACTGTCGCCGTCGTAGAGGCTGCCCTTGGATGAAGCAAAGCCGTGGTTGGCTGGGGCCGCATTGGAGGCGGAAGCGAGTTCGCGGCGGACCGTTTCGCGGAGTTCGTCAAAGTTGACGTTCTGAAATGGGACTCGGTTAGATGTCGTCAGAAACGGTAGTCAAAGGCTTACCAGACATTGGCGACGGTCGTCAAACATGGACGTCGACGGATTGGCCTCCTTCATGCACTGGTTAGCCAGGGCGTGGATATCGGACTTTCGGGACTCCGCTGAAACCAAATTTTATATATAAAACGTCGATGAAAAGTGAAACCTACGAAAAGTCGGCATCGTGATCAGTCGTTCAAGCAGTTCCAGCTCCATTTTGACGTTCAATTAGCGACAAAGGCGAGTTTGTAACAAATACAGCAAAACACAGCTATCGAATGGTCGTCGGTTTCGTGAGTTGTGCTGTGCGTTGGGTCCAAAACGCAGCGCACACAACCCCCGCTGCTGTTTTGAAGTTGGTTTTGGCGCCAAATTTGGTCATTCACCGTTAACCTTCTAATTTTAAATGCTATCCAAATTCTTTCTGATTCATCTTGTTTTGCATGCCAATAGCATCCTTCCAAACGTAAAAAGTCGTGATTATGATAAAATCAGGGTAAGTAATTTATATAAAACTTTTACGACACGCGTCAACACCTCGAAACACGCGCGCAACATGCATTCTAAAGGGATGCATGCTTGACATGTATGTGTGACAAGCTTCAAAACATTGTGACGTTTCGTTAGGAAGTACAAAATTTTACAACTGTTAAATTTAACAAACGAAACTATCTTTTGCAAATGTCCACTGCTGTTGAAAAGTACTAAAATAGTTATCACCGCTTACAGTATCCCTTCAATTTGAATTTTCATTAAATTTTGACGGTTACTGTTTCATGTTCTTCATCCTAAAGCTTGAGCCTAAAAATAAGGCGCGCAAAATCTTAAAATCTTTCCTCTCCAGGCATATAATGATACATCAATGCCCTCAAATCGATTCCGTACACTGCTTTCGGCAGGTTTTATTGTGATTTTGTTTGCTAATTTGTCAAAAAGCTAGTTTATTTCTTTTTTCTTTCTGAGACTCGTTTAAAGATTATTTTGACGATCCAAAATTTCTTAAGATCAATCATTCGAACGTGCACAATGACACAAACCCTGAATACGGCCCTGAATCTTTGTTACTTTTTTAAAACTGTTTTTGAGTAAAACTAATTACTTTTTTATTTACAAAAGCATAACTAACATTGGTTATCATTCGTCAGCAATAAGATGCTCGTCATTATTAAGCTCGCCATCCTCGAGTTCGTTGTAATCGAATTCGTCTACAAAAAATTCATCATCAAAAAATTCCTCATCTTCCTCATCATCGTCGTCGTCTACGTGCAGCTTCATATATAAATTTGTCGTGAAATCGTCGATAGTGGTGGCGGTTAGATCGAAGTCAATGTTAAAGTAATCTGTAACCTCTACCGTTTTCAAAACAGTTCCGATCAAAGACTGCCACGTTTTGTGCGCGGCGTTGAACCACGTTTCATTGCCGGCATAACCGAATTGAATTCTAAAAAAACTTGAAAATTAATACCTGCGTCAAAAAAAGCACTTCAACATACGTATCGATTTTAAAATCTATTAATTTTTTGAAAAACTTCTCCAAGTCCTCTTCTGGTAAGTCCAAGTTACCAGATAAATTAAGATGGCTTACGTCGGCGTAAAGGAACGCAACCACATCTCTCCAGTGATACTCCCCGCTAACGAATAGGGTAACGTACTGTTGCTCGTCTATTTTGGCGAGCAATGCCTCCGGGTTCACGTCGGGTCCCATCATCACTCTGAGACAGCCACATAGCTTGATCGGAGTTGGCCGATCCATGAACTCCGAATACGATGTTTGATCGGAGTGCCATGGTTCGACGGTGTCCGTCACAATGTCGAGACCATCCACGATTTCGCCACGGAAACGCGATAGTGAGTTAATATTTGCGCCAATTTGACGCAAATGATACAGCTCACTTAACGGCATGATGTCGAAGAAGTTCCGGAGAACAGGGTACGGAAAGTTCAGGAGGTTGATGGAGGCAACGGCCGACTCGGTTGGGATAATGGGAGTAGAAGCCATTTTTAGCGAAGAAAGTTGAGCAAAAGAAGTATAATGCGAAGAAGTAGTAGTAAGCAAAATGCAATAAGCAGATTGAAGAACTGAGCTTTCAAGCCCCCTTTTATATCGATGGCTGCTATTCTTTCGTGCTCTGACCATTGCGCACATTGGGAATTCGAACGCGACGCATTGACATACCTGAAGCGTATGCCTAAAGACGAGGCGAGTATCGTACTATCCTTCCTCTCCAGGCATTTACTGAATCATTAACGTACACAAATCGATTCCGTACACTGCTTTTGCCAAGTATTATGGTGTAGAGGTTAGTGGTTTTGGCCAAGACCCTGGCCGGGGCGGGGTTCGGCCTGCCCAGTTACCTTATACCTGAAATAATTATCACCGCCTACGGTATCCCTGTTCAATTTAAATTTTCATTAAGTTTTGACGGTTACTGTTTCATGTTCTTCATCAGTTTTATTTTTTTAATTGTCAACTATTGGTACTGAATTTCATTTCGAATACAATCGATTATTTGGTTTAGACCTCCGTATTGCTCTTCTTGTAAAAAATGTTTTGTTATGCCAGTCTCATCTCAACAGTTATTAAAATATATCCATCTATATCATTTCTCATTTAAAAACATCAATAATAATGACGAATGAAAGTTTAAGTCTAAAGGTGAAGACAGACACGGTTTAGTTGAGCACAATCACGGCCTTGTGACAAGTATATAGGGGTTTCAATCATGGAAGTGTACAATCGGAGCAATGTTGGCAAATTATAAAGATGTTAATACATAAAAGTATTGATTGGCAGGTAAATAAGGGTGAGAAATATAATTAATTTATGACACGGGTATGCAGGGGTGAGAAGTACGATGGAAGGCGGGTGGGCACCGTAGATAAAATTGAAAGTGTGGATTGATGCAATCTATTCATTGACGCATCCGCCAGAGGAGTTGTTGGCAGCGGACGTACTCGGTGATGTGGATTGTCATCTGAAAAGGGAAAGGGTAAAACGGTTTGGTATGGGTGAAAGGGGTACTGTACCTGTTCGATGGCCTTTTTATCCATGCCGAAAGTAAGTCGCTCCTGGGCGGATTCCTCGGGGTGAGCATTGGCCGGCAGAATTCTCGAAACTGTGAGCATGAAATCATTCCGGAAGTCGCCATAGGTGATGAGTCGATGGAATTCAAAGCTTCGGATGACATCAAACTGGTCAGAAAGGATGTGGATGCCGTTTTCGTTAAGGGCGACGAAGACACGTCGGTCGTCGATCTTCATTCGGGCTTCTTTGATGTAGGCCGCGAAGAACTTCCACTTTCGGAGGACAAGTAAGACCAGTCTCACGCATTCGGCGAGAGGGACGCCATGGAGGTTGTTGTGCCATTGGGAGGATACGGAGTGGCGAAGGGCGCGGATGTTGACGACCTGGAAAGGCAAAATTATTGTGGAATTACAAAACACGACCAAAAAACAAACCTCCAACAATCTCTTCGGATAGAACTTGGTCAAAATTTGATCCATCAATCCATCATCGACATGAGGCCCTGGGGCATCGCCATAACACATTTGAGCATACAATGCACACAGCTCCTCGGCGAGATCATTACTCAGCGGCAAATGCCCTGCGGCGACTTCCTCGACCAGCTTATGACACAGGAAAAGCCGTTCTGTCGGGGTCTCATCATCACTCAAATTGGACCAGTAATGTCGCTGGCGAAGTTGAAGGCGCATGGAACATGCATCGGCTGTGACACGACCGGCGTGGGCGTCTTTGGACGTGCGCTCCCAGAAGGTTAGGACATCGCAGAGCTTGGCCTTGCCTCGAAGGAGCATAATGTCGGATTCGCGATCACCGGTCGGATCAGACGCGTAAAGGGCATATCCGGATAGCATGGCAGGTCGGAGATTCAGCTTCAGGCACAGCGAACCGAGTACTTGGCCAATTTCCGTCGAGCCATCAAATTCAACGACTTGATGGTCGCCAGTGGGCAGTCGTACCGGAATCGAGTACGGATGGGTAGTGCTCATGGGGTCCCGGGTCAGAATCGTCATGGCTTCGAGTTTCGATGGGCCTTCAGCACGGTCACCCGTTTTGGCTCGATTGGCCAGGGCTTGGCTACAGTACTCGGCCATACGACCTGGGACGGAGGCGGAGTGGCTTCGACTGACACGTTCAATGTGATTTCGGAGCAGCCAGAGCAGGGAGTACGTCTTCGGAAGGTACAGCGGAATGGCTAGAGCGAGGAGCTTCCAGGCTTGGTAGTCGAATGGCAGGCTTCCGGAGGTCAGGCGGATCAGCTGGGCGTAGAGTTCATTCTGCATGGCAACACACGGCAGGGCTGAAGTCAGCAGATTCTGGGCTAGATCGACGTGATACTGGATGGCCATGGGCTTAATCTGGACCGTCGTGAAGAGGTACGCCGCTGCGTCCATGTCGAGAGCCTTCTTAGTCAGCTCGGTTGGCATTGTCGTCAACGTCTCCACCTGATTCTCCTCAGGCACACGCAACAAAATATCGTCCCATAGCGGCGATGACAGCGGATCTTTGGCGCTACTGGCCATCAACCTCTCAACAAGGACCTCAAAGGGTGTTCCGTGCATTGATGGGTCACGTGCAGCCAGGCGGAGATAATACAGCCACCGATCCTTATCCTCGACCGTCCGCAGAATCAGATATTCCGGATCGGCATCAATGACTTCGACACAGACGCTGTACTCGCCGCCGCCATCGCCCATGGCGTAGATGCCGCTGGCGGAACTCGAGCCAGCCGCACTGCCACGTGCTGCCTGTTGTTCATCGCCGCTGCCAGCCGATGATTCATCGCTGGAGGCGGATCGATGTCGGTCGGAGATGCGGGCACCACGCAGAGACAAGCAGGATAGGGGGACCTTTTCGTCGGGTTTCTTGTAGAAAAACAGCTTATCCGAGACGAGTTGGGCGAAATAGCGCTTCTGATGGCCGTGCTTGACTTTGGTCAGCCAGCCAGAGAGCTCCGCTTCAAGGGGCTTGGTACGAGACGCTACATCGACAATGGTGATGTTTTTGAGAAGAGTTGACAGGGCGGTGTACCATTCCTCGGTGGCACGTTCAGATTCGGCTTGGTAGCGGTGATGGGTTGTGGTTTGGGTGTCGGAGGCATCGAGGGTAATCTGAAGGAGGAAACAGTTAGAAAGAAAACTTCAAAAAAGGAAAAGCGAACTTACTTCAAATCCATTTCCACACTTGGAAGTAGCCTTCGAAATGGCCTTCACACTCCTCAAGTTAATAACCATCGTAGCCGGCTCATCTCTCATAAAATGCTTGTTAGTACGGTAGAATTTCAGTTCCGCATTGCGTAAAACTACGAATCGTCGCTTCAAAGACCGAAGCCGGTTATCGGACATGGCGGTAAGGTAGCCGGAGAGCTCCATCTGGAAGAGCAACATGACATTGAGACGACAAACAACTAATATGATGATTGACGACGACATGGCAAGCTCGTCAAAAGCCAGTAAGCTCAGGGAAAACAAAACATAACTCACCTCGCACTGATTAATCACACTGGTCCGCACGGTCAAGGGAGGCGTTGCCGGGCTTCCATGTCTCGAACGCAACCTGCCAAGTCTCGAGGCTGCATCCGGGGGTACGGCGTACTCCGATGCCGCCGAGGACACCCTGCCTGAAGCGGTCTGTTCAGGCGGATGGGCTAGGACCATCCCGTCCGGCACGGGTGCAGTGCGTTCTGAGCTGCAACGTCCGAGGCCTGAATCGGGATGGGATTCGCGGGAGGCGAGGCTGGAGGGGTGGCGATTATCGGAGCCCTGCAAAAATGAAAAGTTGTAACATTGCATTAGCGATGCTTAATGGAAACTCATGTTTCATGTTAGGAGAACGTTAAACATACCCTTTGAGGCAGCAAATACCCGTTCTCGCCGGAAGTCGATGGCGGATTCACCTCATTCACGATGGACAGACACTTTTCAGCCGTTCGGAACAGCTTCGCTTCGAATTGGATCAGGGGCTGATGGCGAGGCAGGGCTGGAGCGGCGTTCGTTTTGATGATGTCGGAGTAGACGTGGGCCATGGCGCCTTCGGGCTCGTCTTTGACGACGACAAAGTCCTTCAAATTGACGTAGTCTTTGTTGGCCAGGGTGGCGTTGACGCCGCATCGGGGGAGTCGACGTGGTTCAGATGGCTCGATGGTGGGAGAGTCGACTTCATCGAAGATTTCATCGTCGTCTTCCTCGTACTCGCCGTAATCGTCCTCTTGGTCGGCATAGGAGTTCAGGGAATCGCGTTCAATGACCATTGGCCGGAGCGGGACTGCCGGTTTGACGCGTCGAGGGGCCGGAACCGGTGCCACTGGGGTGGGTTCGACATGACTGCTGCCAATTATTGATTTCACTTCCCAGGGGGAGGAATCCGTAGTCGATGGCGGCGAATCAGGTGAATCAGATTCCGACGACTTGACCGATTTAGCTTTAGAAACACTCATCGGATTCACGTGGATGTTCGTCTTCGGGAACGCATTCGGCCTCCGCCCCTGCCTCGGGCTACGCTTCATCAAAGCCGAAGTCGACTGGGTCATGAGATCGGTTGGAGCCGTGTTCTTGACGAAGGTCGAGTTCGCGCTCGGAATGTAGTGATGAATCTTGTTCGAAAACGGCAGCCGTGTAGCCGACGTCGACGTCGTCGTAGCCGTTGTCTGGTGTTGATTCTCGCCAGAAGTCTCGTCCGAAGTGAGGCCGCTGTCGTCGGATGTGCGGTTATGATCCAGCATGACCGGGAGGGCACCCTGAAAGACTCAAACATCAGAAACTATTATCATTATGTAAGCTAAGCTAATGGGAATGATCAAACAGGCTCGCTCGAACGCAACATAGACTACAACGAGGAAGATGCAACAAAACCGGGTATGAATTAACTTTTTACTCGTTCCTTGGGAACCAATTTGCAACTTTCAACTTGCAAACCAAACCCAACTCAATGTTATTGTAACCAGTCGGTGGTCAGTCACCACCACCCCGAAAATGAATAAAAACACCTCCTTTTTCAAAGAGGACCCGATGGGCGAACGGAAGCAAGAAGCACCTCAGGAGGTACCCCAAAGCGGCTCGACACGTCGGTCGTCTCCGCGTAATCATCAATCAATCGGGATGCGCGAGGACGTTCCTCCAAACTCCTCTCCCGCTGCCGCCAAGGGCATTCAGCTTTTTGAAGGTGGTGGTGAAGTTTGGTTCGGAACGAACAAAAACACGGAGATGAACACGAAGCGACGACACAAAACGGTACGGAGTGACTCGTGAGGTACGGAATTAGGCAATTTAGATGCGGGCGAACGCGGAGGCGTTGAAACCGGCTAATTTATGGGTTTCGGAATGGATTCACGTTTTGGTTAAATGAGGAGGTGAATCATAAAAGCGATAAGGAAGAACAAAACAGTCGGCTAAGAGTGCGTGAACAGTCTTTGAGAGTTGATCGATGGTGAATATCGATCAGATATCAAGGCCCGGTCAAAAGCTGGCCTTTCGCAGCCAATTGAATGACTGTTTGGCTCCAGAAGCTCAGATTCGTAAAAAAAGGGTTCATGTCAACGCAATAAGCCAAAAAGTTCCAGATCGCGGCACTCCAAAATGAACAGCAAAACCAAAAAGACCACAGCTGCCAGCTGGCGGGGTCTGTCAACCAACGCGCTTCTTTCGCGCACAAAGAAATGGCTCTGAACTTTTCACAGCCAGCGACGAAAACGGCGCTATTCAAATCGGCAAACCGAGCGAACCCAAAGCAAAAAAACTATGAATGCGCATCTGGCTTTCCAGGCTGGCTTTGGGTAACTTTTTTTACGGATGCATCGTAATGGACGCCAAATGTCGAAGTCGATAAAATGCAAACCAAGATCGATTAACGCTATCGGTTCGCAATAAGCTGGCAAATAGTAAAGATGGCAAATAGGAAATAAACTTTTTAAAAACGCGTAACCGTTAAGTCTCGCTCAGTAAAAACTGGCCAGAAGTGGCTGTTGATGACGGACTTTACGAGGGTCCGAAAAGGCGTCGTCCACCAAAAAACCGATGCCAGCCAGACGCGGGAAAGGCGGGGGCTTTATTAATAGCTAATGAGTTGGGCGAAAACGTGACGCTTTTTGATGGTTTTAGGTTTTAAAGGTGTAATTTTGGTGGGTTAAATTGCAAGTTTTGAACCAAATAAGTCAAATGGAAAAAGATTTGCTTCCAGCTTCGAACATCAGACTAGCAATCAAAAACAGTCTAGTATGAATCGCCGAAAAAAAACAAAACAAGCCCTTCAAAAACAGTGAGCCAGCTAAACAGACACAACTACCGCCACTAAAGTTCGATATTGCGTGCATTTCAAACGAGCCGGGCAATCAATACCGTCAAACCAGTCCAAAAACAACAACTTACAGTGACACTCTGGGACAGAAGCAATGATTTTCGCCAATGACGGTTGTTTTCAGCGACGGTGGTGAGCGCCTTCAACTGATCGTGGCATCGACGATTTTGATCACGCAGACGTTGGTTTTGGTGTTCGAGCTGCAAAGAAACATTGATTAGATTTTGTGTCAGATATGATACATTGGCACTGTTCGGATCGAAACGAATGAATTAGACGGTTTTCACGAGGATTGTAAAAGGCGGAAATACAAAGACTGGCTACTAATGGCATCGATAAAGGGTCATAATCGAGACAACAGCGACCACCCGATGGCCTATAAACTGCGGCTTGTGAATGGGTAGGGTTAAAGAAGGCAAATCGAGCTTAATGAGCAGGTTGAAGGAGGGATCTGGCGGGTCAGACATAATAAGGAGGATCGCAAAGGATAGAAGGTCGCCTGCAAAGACACGTGCGAAAAAAAGACGAATGGCAACAAGGATGCCGGCAGAGACCGGATGCGCGCGGGAAGTCGGATCGGATCCAAAGTGCTGGCGGTTTGGGATTTTGGATCGAAATGCACATCCTCCCAAGTCGTGACTGCCAATTGGCGGGTTGGTTTGAGTTTTGAGTGCGCGAGAATGGGAGCCACTTTGAAAGGAGTCAACTTGGGTGTTATTTCCCGCGGCTTTTTGTTTAAAAAAGTAAAGATTAGTTGAACCTAAACTTTTAAAAGGGCTAAAAATGCAAATTCAAAGCGATAACTTTGACAAAAAATAGGATCCAACAACTTTCTGGCAACACCCAAAAAAGATCATGGGATTTTTCATCAGAAAAACAGCCACCCACGCCGCGCGGCACACCCTTTCCCTCAAGCGATATGCCATTCGCCTTTCCCTTTCCTCGCCGTAAAATTGCGCAGTTCATTTTACTGCAATTTCAAAACGGCTATCCATAGTTGGCAGCGCGAAGCAAGCGCAAGTAATCCTCGCGCGCAGCCCCAATGGTCAAGCCAGCCTTAAGCCATGCCACAGGGGCCAAATATAGAGACACTAGCATTGAAATTGAGCTCTTTTGCCGTGCCTTGAAGGGAGATGCAATTCAGTTTAGCTCAGAAGGGGTTGAGTACGGAAATGAGCTACCGGAAATTGGCTTGGCTCAGATCCGAAGAAGGAGGCTGTCAAACTTCAATTGGGCGGGAAAATATCAAACTTCTAACTCCAAACAAAATAATACCCTCTAAACATCGGAAGTCAAAGTTTGACATCCAAAAGCTGCGAACAATGTGACAATACCCATCAAACCGATTCAGTGAAGCAAAAAAGATGGAATTTGAACAATTTAGGGGATAAATTTGGCGCGAAGAAGTTTCTTTTGGTCTATTTTTACGAATACCCAAACAAACTTTGAAACAATACACAATAAGCCACGCTACTTGAACACGAAAATTTCATTTCCCGGTGTTGATATCCATATTTCATCGCCCTCGCGGCCGTCGGAAAGGGGTTTCCAGTTTCAAAGGCGGCGCGAACTACGCAACCCCTTGTTTTAGTGCAGAACTACATTTGTGTAAGCACGATGGGGAAGGATTCATGTCGGTCGGTACATACATGCGTCCATGAACATTGCAAACAAAATGCCCATCAAAAATTGGTCATAAAATCAAGCGAAACAGAGTGAAAGTAGCCTAGCCGCAGGCATAGGCAGCTCCGTGTACATACGTTGAAAAAACACCGAGATATGTCGAGCGTCTGATGCCGATGGATGGAAGTAGAGAGGTGGAAACATGCATAAAACAATGTGAATTGGGATGTGGGGACATTTATGGATGGGAATGGCAATAAAATGGATGGAAATTGGTTAAGCAATGAAAGTGGATTGACATGAGGATGGAAAGATGTCACTCGAGATGGGCTTTATGATAGGCGAATTAGGAGCTGGGGTATTAGAAGCTGTCAATCAGGGGGAATTGGAAGCGACATGGATACGGACATGGTTGGTACAGTCGTTTCGAGACATAATTGACATCGTAAAGGTGAAATTTCAACGTTTAAAGTGTGCAAATGCGAGGAAGTTGCTACTAAACAGTGACTAATGACCTCGTCACTGATCCCATCTCCTATGACAAACCCATTTATAACACTGAAACCAATCTCGTCAAAGTGAAACATTGCAAGTTGACACCTTTACCTGATGACTGACACCCACTCCAAACCGATCCCATTTCATGAAATTGGCTCCCATTAGTCGGTTCAACGCCGAAACATAAAGCGATGGTCGAAAAAAGGGGACAGCCCAAAAGATGAGTCAGCCTGATAGCGGATATTCATGCCTAATACGCGCGTTTAAAATGTCACAAGAAGACCCATGTCAGAGATGGTCATCGGCCGGCCCAAGCCCGAGGTTCTCGATAAACATCTGAGTTTCGCGGATGCTGTCTTTTGTCGTCGACGATGTCGGTAGCCATTTGTTTACGCCCGTTTGACCATCGACTCGATACGGAAATGCGCGAACGGCACTGTGCCCGATTCGATTCGGCCACCAAAGTTCCATCCGAATGGAAAGAACACTTTTCACAAAAGTGAGTAGCAAGAACGCATGAACTGCCCCAAAACTCGGGTTTTGTTGCGCCATTTATCATAAGCAGAGAGCAGCTAGTCGCCTTGAGGCACAGTTGGGTCAGTCTCGAGGGGGTTATGCAAGACTTGATAAATAGTCGTTCAAAGTGTGCTCAGTTTGCGATATTGGAGGGGAAAGTGGGAAAAGATTGACTTTTACGCAATTTGGAAGTTGGGAACTTTCAATAAATTGACTTTTTAAAATTTGAAATTTACGGTGTAAAACAAAAAATTAAGCAGTGCTACAACAGGAACAGGAAAAATAACCAAAATCCAAGCAAGATACAATACAATAAACTTTCCAATCCCCTTCAATAACAGCCTTTTGAGATAAATGATCTCGTAGACGACGGCTATGTGACGACTGTTTACCCGAGGCAAGTGCGCGAGATCCGGGGCCCTCAAGTCCAAAGAGCATACTCGAAACGCATCGCGAGACCCCTCTAGGGGATTCAATACGACCGAGCAATATGAAGACGGAATTCCGGGGCCTTGAGTTTACAATATCGTGATATTCAGTCACGCATAAATGCGAGCAAGCATCAAAGAAGCTTGCATATAGCCAATAACAAACAAATAGTGGTAAAAAATTTCGAGTGGTTTAGGATTGGAACTTGAATTGGTCAAAGTTTTTGGAGCAAAAATTAATGAAGTTGCAGAACCCTCCCTATGAAACGAAAACAAAAAATTTCAATTCGAAAGGTAAGCCCATCAACTTGAAATCGTAAGTTATGGTCCAAATCGATCAAAACCCAAACCAGGAAGACATCGCAAAACCAACACATCCAACTCAATAACGTTCCGCAACCACCTCTTGTACCACTCGACTAAACCGCTTTTTGTTCACAATGTCATTGTCTATGCGGCCTCCAAAACACCGTTCTCATTCTCGTTATATGGGCCTCGACGGTTTTTGCGAATATGAAAGTGGCCTTGACGGCATGTAAATTTTTTCGCGCATCGCGGCACTTCGGTGTTCAATGGTTTGAACTGAGTCAACGACATTGTTTCAACGTTCGTTTCACACAAAAAACAAATCCAATTCGCTACAGTTAGAACATCATTCTCAAAAGCGGTCAATTTCCGACCCATCAAAACGCCCGAATGCCGCCTTCCGCCCGTAAGTCAGTCTATTTAGCTAGTCATGTCAAAAAAATTGATGCAGATGTGTCAGTTACATCCATACGTTACTACACATGGGTCATTTTCTGGACGTTACCCACTTGGAGCGGCCATTGCCAATGACAAGGCAACGTTTTTTCTTCGAAAATGGCTTGTTATCGTTAAAGCTTCGCGTTCGCATTTGGCGTTCATTTTGTTGGGATGGGTACGAAAAGGGGCCATTTTTAACGTTTATTAATGACCGCCAATAACAACAACCCTCTGCGATGAAGCTAAAATTTGCAAAAAATAAAGACGACCGAGCCGGACATGCCAATAAAATTGGCAATGGCTGGTCAAATTATACAAATAAGCAAAGCCAAATGTGAGGCGACGTATAGCTGGCATTTATTGGGTTGGGGTTTGGTCAGGGGACAATAAAGTCGGAAAAAACAGGGGTGGAAGGAATGTCGGATCGGCGGCACACTTCCAAAAGACAAAGCACATCCCGGATAACAGCCAGCTATCAGGCGAGTGTGTTTCCACTTTTTGTGAAAAAAAGCAATGACTAGGCTTGTTTGACTGGGCACCGGACGTGCCAAAAGTCAGCCTGGCTCCGGATCGCCTGAGGGCAGCTCTGACCGACGTGATTGATTAGATGCTTTTTCGATGGAGGGATTGCGACCACCAATGGAAGAGGTGACAATGTGGTGGAATTAGACAGAAATTTTAGAAAGTGGAGTTCAAAAAGGCGGTTATGTCATGTTAGTGTGTCATAGAACCAGAAACAAACGACATTTCGAAGAAATTCACGTCATCGAAACCAAAAAAGGGGGTCCTTAAGGGCGAAAGCTGGAGGCCATAAATTTGGTTTTTGTCAAGTTCGCCGCCAAAGCGAAAAGAAAGTGGGTGTCGGCCTTTGATTTTGGAAAAACAAATGGTGCCGAAGGAATGAAATTCTGCGTAGAAGCTTTTTGAAAGGCTAAAATGGAAAACTGGAATTGTTTTAGCCATTTTCGATTTGAGAATTTGAACAAGTTAAAATTTTTTAAAAGATACCGTTTTCGGTTCCTAGTTTTTTCATTTTTCATCAAAAAAATCGGTGAAAGTCAAGACAAGACATCCGCAAGAAGCATTCTACCCTTTTTGCAAGGGTCCTGGATCCATTCAACAAACAGAAGCTGTGATCCTTCGCGTGCGCGGCTTCCCAGCCAGACGATCCAGAAAAAGAATGAATGGAAACAGACACCAAGCGCGTCCGACCTTTCCGACCAACCGGTAACATAACCTCAGGCGGTGGTCAACCGAACCAAAGCGGGCCGGACCTCTAAATCCTTGCGATTTTGAATGTTTCAATCTTTGCAAATGCATGCATTCGAAAAATGATGACGACATCCGAAAATGAAGGGGTTCGTGGGACGATAATAACACGGATATAGGCAGTGTGAGAAGGATAAAGGTCAAAGAGATCATAGACGCCCTCAAGGTAATCCTTAGAATTCTGTCATAGGGTGCCCTTTTAGGCATAGAGACTCCGAATCGCTGCAGGTCGTCCCCATAAACATGAAAATGTAAACACTTGACTCAAAACAAGGCAAACGGGTTCACGCCAGCCGAGCCGAGGGAACCGGAACGGATGTGCGCAACTGCAACTGCGCGAAGAGCCTATTCCCGCGCTGCGCGAGATTCATTTACAAAAACTGTTTAGCATTCGCTTCCTCGGGACCCGGGTGAAGCCTTCCTCCTGGCGTTGTGCCGTAATTGCATTTGACTCACATCAGTCAGTTTTCGCGCACCCTCGAAACATCTACAAATGACAGCTGTTGGATTGTGACAGTTTCGTCATGATTACGCAGGCCGAGATTGAACTCGGTTATACTCACTTCTCGGTTATGCCATTGGCCATTGGGTCTTGCCAGTCAGGCGGATCTCAAGCAGCGTCCGAGTTAATTAGCACATTGGAGTGGGGTAGGCGCGAAATGGCACCGAACCACGGCGGCACTGACCTGGACATCGATTCATTGGGGGCTTTTGAGAGGGAAATCGAGAACAAAGTGCGTTTGTAAGTGTTTTCAAGAAGAACAACATATGTGAGAAAGATCGCGGAAGGCAAGTGTTTCGGTCATCGGGTACAGATTCCATGAAGTGAGAGCCCACTTGACTACTACACTTGACGGATTCTAGCACTATGCTCGAAATGGAGCAGATTCTCACTGATTGAAACACCAAATGTCCAATATATCTAATGTAAAAGCATTTAAGCTAAAAACAGCAATTGCAATTCGAAGTAGGCAGGCAGGCGTCGCCAAAGACACGAAAAAGGGAAGCAATTCCCTCAAAAAACATGAAAGACGACACCGCCTTGAATCGGTTTCGCCGCTTGGAGGCATTACGTTAAATTGCGTCAGAAATTGTTGCACAATCGGTGTATAAACACGCATCCGAGCATGTGCAAGCTGTGAATGGTCTTGTACAAACTGCGCGTAAGCTGATTCCGAACCAAGACGGCAGCCCGCCCACGCATTTTGCATCCGATCTAATTGCCCAAAACCGGCCAGAAGGCAGACGGATGCTACTACGACAAGTCAGTTGATTGGGTAGTGCCTGCCTGCGCGAAATGGGCCAGAAGGGATTTTAAGTTGAAATTGAAATATGGACGTGGACATGGAAATGGAAATATGCGATAATTGGTGGATCAAAATGGTTGAAAAAGTTAGAAAAAGTGAATTGAGAAACTTGGTTCCGTGAGATAATGAAAAAACAAGAAAATCAACAAGACTTGACCAATGTTCAATCACAAAAACAGCAATAAAAAAGGCCATCAAAAAGAACAAACCTTCTCAAGTCGCTGTCTGACCCATTCTTTGATTCTGTTTGACTTTTCCGAAATTATGTCATCAGGGCTCTTAACGGGCTCACTGTTCGGAGTCGAAGAAGTTGATGGTTGATTGCTGCCACCGCCACCGGCATTGGAAGTGGTTGCGCCGTCGCTGAGAGACATTTCCGACAGCTTTATTTGTGTTTTTGGGGGTTGGGATTTTGATTTTGCGAGGCTAATGTCGATTATGCACGGTTATCATGGCAGGCTTACTGTAACAAACCGGTTAAAATACAACTTAAAGTTTGTAAATGTCGATTTAACATCGAAAAACATAACATAAGTCTTGAATCGCGACAAATGAGTAAAGCGTCCATGTCATCGTAAGTGGTTTTCAATGCGGGGGCAGTGGTCGTCGTGGTTGCCAATCGCGACGGCCGAGAACGCAATTAGCCAACGGCGGTGCGGTGGGCCCTGTGCCGTCAACGACAAACGACGACGATTTCGAAAGAAAACGACACGAAAAGGAAGGCTTTTTACATCAAGGAAGGCCCTCCATGCCCACAGGGCAATAGACGCGCTGGGCTTTTTGCGCAAAACGACTGCCACCAGGCAGACGGTTGGTCAAAATATCGCGGGCTTCCGGGAGCCGTGACATATGGCCTCATGGCGTCTGAACGACGGTCATGTTCGCGACAAAACTAAATCTTTCTTTAGCAGAAGGAATGCTTCTTCTTAAAATGCAAAAATAAATGACGCCCCTGTCTCGAATTGACGCAAACATAATCACTGCCCTCTGAAGCGCTTCATCAACTTGGGCTTCTTGAACGTTCCAAAGAACCAAAAAAATCCATGTTACATTTTACAAATTTTTGAAGAAGGTCCTCTTGAAAAAAGTGTGCTTCTGTTACATGCAAAAAGCAGCTGTCGTGGTGCCGTTGTTTAAAAGGAAGCTTGCAGGCAGCTTTAATGGGCAGATTCGGCCCTGGGGCCAAAACACGATGTCCGGAAGCTACCAGGGAATCGAATCGAAACCAACGTCGTCAAAAAAAAGTTACAGAATGGGAAGAAAGCTGATATTGGTGCCGTAAAACGGGTGCAGACGGAAAAATGATGCCGTAATTGGGGCTTGAAACGTGTATAGTTGATGTTTTGGATTGCAAAATGTGTACATAAAATGCAAGAAATAGTCGTGGGTGTTCCATGGTTTCATTTTATCGGTCAATTCATGGAAATGGAATGATAAAAAGCTTCAAAAGTCGCAATTAAGCCGTTAAAAGGTGTTCCTAGGCGGTTTGAAATGTCCATTTGGTCATTCAAAACGAAAGCAGTGTTTACATTATGCTTAACCGACCACACCTTGTGGATGGACTCGCGCGGAATGGCTTAAATTGCAAAGGATTAGAATGAAATGGCTAAATTAACGCTTTGAAGGTAGAAGTTAGTCATGAAAAGGGTAAATAAAAGAAATTGTTTTGTTTTGCCATGGATGAAAAACGTAAAAAGTACACCCTAAGAACCCCCAAGTGCCTTCAGACGCTAACTATGAACCCGGAAACTGCCGAAAGCGTCCACTTGACCGACCACCATGGAGCCATTGTGGGTATCGGCTACCAGTATTCGCTTCCCAATTTCCGGAACGACTCACATGGCACACATTGGCCTTTCCCGAGGAGAAGCACAGTGCCTCCGGGGTTGAGGCGATGGCGACGCACCAATAAAGAAGGGCATTCTTCCGAATGGGCGAAAGTTTAGCCCCTCCGAAACTTGACTTCTTTTTCCGGGAGCCGGACCGCGGTCAATTGCCTTTCGCTGGCCAGGCCATGGTAGAACAGCCACCGTGAGTGATGCCATTCATCGGGATGACGCCCGGGGGCTCATCGTGCCCTGAGGCTGTCCGGGGTCGTCGGAATTTATGACCCAAAGGCGTGCTTGCGCGAACACGAAGCTTCATTGCATTGACTTTCTTGTCTTTTTTGGGCCATTGGAAGAAGCCTGCGGCAATGCCAACGGCAAATGGGCACAATGAAACATTGGGAACAACATGATAGTCGGAACCAGCCCAGGCCAGCTTGGAAGCCAAGCCAATGCCATCCAAAATTTGTGCGAAAAGGACACATGTCGCGCTGTGTCAGAGGACTAAGGAGAGACTCATTGTTTCCGGAAGAAGCGAAGAAGCTACCAGTACTTACGCTTTCATTGGAAGGGCTGCGGCCTCTGGAGAGATGCGCCAAAATGGGGTTAGTCAAGCTCTAGCTAGATGAGTAAATGAACAGCGCCTGGGTCTGAGACTGATGGCACGGCAGGGCTTCATTTTCATTGTCTTTGTCAAATGACAACCCACGTGCCATCTGGAAAGTGCGTCTTCAAACTGGCTTCTAAACACACCAATCAAAACCAAAGCTGATGCTTCCAATTGTTCCAACCTGCCCAGGCATATCCGTCCACGCCTATGCTTAAACAAGCTTGAAACTAGAATTTCTAAAGAAACTTCTTCCGAAAATCTGAAGACGCAAGCATGCGCACAAAAGAAGCTATAGCCTATAGGAACAAGTGTAAACACCGAAACCAAAGCGTATTGTGTTGTATTTTGTTGCGTTTTTGTTCGCATTCTCAGTAAGCTCGGCTCTAGTTTACCCAATGGAATCCGTCCTGGATCCTGGAATCTACGAAGCCGAGACCGTAAAACGAAACTGGGTCATGTCTAAAGACGCTTCCGGGAGCAAAAAACACGAGAAAGAGATAGAGCACAGTTCAGCTGTCACTAAGCTTGATATAAATGGCCATTTACAGGGAAATGGAACATCTTTCAGGGTGCCAATCTTAAATGCAATGAATTTGAAGGGTTTCGATTACGTTGATGGCTGTTCACAGCTATTTGGGGGTGATAGCGTTGATGAGAGATGGAACACAGCTGTGAAGGTTAATTTTAGTTTTTTTTAGTTTTATCATTAATATTTATCAAAAAGACAAATTTTATGATTTTGTTGTTTTTGATGCATTTGCACACCAAAATTTGTAAATATGTCCGCATTCGCACACACAAAAACTGTTAACGCAAAAAACACATTTAATAAGTGTGCGAATGCATAATCAGTGTTTGTAGTTTTATGCGTGCAAATGTCCTCGATGCATTCCCAATACAAATCTCATTTTCTCAGTTTTAGGCACAAATTAGACGAAAGACATGACCAAGGTACAATTTTGGCAACAATCAAGTATCTAGAAAAGTCAAAGTAGTGCAGGGGGTGGGGGTGTAGAATGATGATGGGTACCAATATCCGGGAAGGGTGCCTTATTTGCCGTCTTTGTCCTTGTCCTCCTGGTTGGGCAAGCCTAGGGATTTGTCGAAATCGCTTGAAGGCAGATCGTGGCGGATCGTTTTGTAATCTTTACGTTTTTGGTCGACGGGGCCGTGTTTTTTGATCTGAAATTGGCGATTTTAAACCGTAAACTGCCCTGGATACTGTAAAACAGCTCAAAAGCGAACCTCATCGGCGCGTTTGGCTTCCCGAACGACAGGCTTGTGCTGTTCGAAGGAGTCCTCCTCCTTCTCCTTCTTATCATTGTTGTTGGGATCGGCGCCCTCCACCTTCTCGCCCGACTTTTTCGACTTCTCGGCCGTCTTGTTGCCGCCATCGCGAGACTCGCCCGTGCCCGGTGTGATGCTACCGGCCGGGCTGGGTGCCGCGGCCGGCGTGCCTTGCACGGATTTACGGGCACTGGCCGGATTGCCTGGAGCTAGGCCCCCAGGCGTACCCGGAGTCCCGCCGGTGCCTCCGACCTTGGCAGTAGACGCATTGTTCGACGCGGCTAAACGATCTGATTAATTTGAGGGCTTGGAATTGTCCCCAATCAAAGCTGAAAACCCCCGCGCGAACGCGAAGAGGGAGCTCACCTGGACCGCTCTTCTTAGTACAGTTAACCAACGACAGGAGCACGGTCGTGCCTATGAAGAGCACGGCACCCAGGACGGCGTGCAAACTCCTGAAATCCATGCCCCGTTAGATCGACCCTCAAGGGAAGGGAAACGGTGGAATGGAAGGACCCACCCTAACAGAGAGGCATGCTCGGACCTAAACATGCGGACATCAGGCCTCGGTTTTCAACACCCGAGGACCCGTGACACCGATTCAGACGCCTCTACACCGATTTTCCACGCAATCTGTCCCTATGCTAATTCGCTTAATTTGGGTAAAACATTGAAAACAAACTTTAAAGTTCAATTCAATTAGGCTCCAAACACTTCGATTACACAATTTTATTCAATCATCCAAAGTGGGAAAAATTACACAAACATCGAAAAGTGGGATGAAATTTGACTATTAAAAAAGCTCAACACTGAAAAAAGTCATTGATTAACAAATCGGAACGTTGCAGAAACTGTTAAAGGGGGTGAAGGGGTTGTGCCAATGCGGAATCGGCTTAATAGTAGGTCTCCTTCTCGACCCAGCCACCGGGCCAGCGACGGATGGCGTAACGACGGAGTTCGTCGTAGATGAAGATGAGGATGGAGAACGGAAGACCGCAGAACCACCACGAGAAGCTGAAAAAAGCATGATTAAATGATGTTTGAAGCATTTTAAAAGTGAAAAGACATACCGAAGACCATACATACGGAGACCAGTGGTAAGACCGGGGCAGTAGCAGAGGAACCAGGCAAGGAAGGTCTCAAAGACGAGGCCAAAGTTGAGGTACCAGTTGCTCATGCCCTGTTGGACGAGCGAGTTACGACGGGTCTTGGAGATGATCAAATCGGCCCATTGCACGACGACAATGGTGACGAAGTAGGCCGTCTGGCAGGTGTATTCGAGGATCTTACGGTTGGCGTAGGTCCATTCCTGGCCGTAGGAGTCGACGACGCAGTTGACAGCGCGGGAATCCCATTGGGCACGGATCTGGTAGAGGTCCCAGGGCAGGAAGCCGTTGTCGGCCATGATCCAGAAGTAGGTGAAGAAACCGGCCGAGGCCTGGATCATACCGATTTGACCGTAAGCCAGAGAGATAAGACGTTCGTTGACAAGCTTGTCGTGGAGAGGGTCACGGGGCTGACGCTTCATGATGTCGGATTCGGGAGCTTCGTAGGCGAGGGAGATGGCGGGGACCATGTCGGTACCGAGATCGATACACAGGATGGTGACAGTGCCGAGGGGCAACGGGATGCCGAACAGAATGTACATGAGGAAGGGCGAGATTTCGGGAATGTTAGAGGTGAGTGTGTAGGCGATGGACTTCTTCAAGTTATCGAAGATCAAACGGCCCTCTTCGACACCGACGACGATGGAAGCGAAGTTATCATCGAGCAAGATCATGTCAGCGGCCTGTTTGGAGACATCAGAACCGGCGATACCCATGGCAACACCGATATCGGCCTTCTTGAGAGCGGGAGAATCGTTGACACCATCACCGGTGACGGCGACGATTTGGCCTTGACGTTGGAAGCCTTCGACGATCATGAGTTTCTGTTGGGGCGAGGTACGGGCGAAGACGATTTCGCGATGGTGGTTGATGATGTCCATGAGCTGCTCGGGCGACATTTCACGGAGATCGGAGCCGTGGATGACGGCGGCATTGGCTTCACGGGGGTTGACCTGGTCGACGGGGATGCCGCGACGGATGGCGATGTCTTCAACGGTTTCCGAGCCGTCGCTGATGATACCGACGGACTTGGCGATAGCCTTGGCGGTGATAGGGTGATCACCAGTGACCATGACGACCTTGATACCGGCAGAACGGCACTTGGCGACGGCGTCAGGGACGGCAGCACGGGGAGGATCGATCATGGACATGAGACCGACGAAACGGAGACCTTCGACGGGGAAGTTGACTTCTTCGGTGTCGAAAGCGAAGCCGCGAGGGAACTTCTCAGCATCGAGGCGGTAGTCGCAGAAACCGAGGACACGTTCACCCATACCACCGAGTTCGAGGTAGGCTTCGTTGAATTCGTTGCGGAGCTTCTCATCGAGATCGATTTCCTTGCCGTTGAGGAGGATGGTGGTGCAACGGTCGAGGATGCGTTCAGGGGCGCCTTTCATGACGACGAGGTAAGCCTGGTTGCCATCATCAGTTTCGTGCACGGAGACCTGGTACTTGTTGGTCGAGTTGAAGGGGATCTCAGCGATCTTGGGGTTCTTCTGACGGTACGCGGTGACATTGCCGACGGTGAGTTCGGTGAACTTGAGCAGAGCGATCTCAGAAGCATCACCAGTGCATTCACGACGAAGGATCGGGGTGTCAGCCTGGCCGGGCTTGAATTCGGCACGGTTGCAGAGGCCAGCGACGCGCAGAAGAGCGGTTTCAGTCTCGCCCTTCTCCTTGTGTTCAGCGTTGCCGCCGTAGGTCTCGGTGGTGTCACAGGTCTCGATGTGCTTGTCGAACCAGGTGTGGGCGACAGTCATACGGTTCTGGGTGAGGGTACCGGTCTTATCGGAGCAGATGGTCGAGGTAGAACCAAGGGTTTCGACGGCTTCCAAGTTCTTGACGAGGCAGTTCTTGGCAGCCATACGCTTGGCGGTGAGGGTCAAGCACACGGTGACAGTGGCGATGAGACCTTCAGGGACGTTAGCGACGATGATACCGATGAGGAACACAACGGCGGTGAGCCAGTGGTAGCCGAGGGCGAAGGCGATGAAGAAGAAAGTGACACCGAGGAAGACGGCGACACCGGTGATGAGATGGATGAAATGCTCGATTTCACGGGCAATGGGCGTCATACCGGCATCGAGATCGGAGGCCAAATGAGCGATACGGCCCATGACGGTGCGATCACCGGTGTTGACGACGATACCACGAGCGGTACCCTCGACGGCATTGGTGGAGAAGAAGGCCAAGTTACGGGTTTCAAGGGGGTTGACGTTGGTGCATTCGGGGGAGCGCGATTGAGGCTCGGATTCACCGGTCAGGGAGGAGTTATCGACCTTGAAGCCGAAGGCTGAGACGATACGGATATCGGCCGGGACACGGTCACCGCCTTTCACTTCAACGACATCACCGACGACCAGTTTTTCGGTCGCGAGTTGGACTTTTTCGTTGTTACGGATGACGAGGGCGAACTGAAAGGTTTTTATATATATTTTTTCACCAATTTGATTTCATTTGACTGCTAAATGCCCAAAAAAGCGACTTACAGTAGGGACCATGTTCTTGAAGGACTCCATGATCTTGTCAGACTTGCTTTCCTGGTAGTACTGGAAGACACCGGTGATAATGACGACGCTCATGAGCACGATACCGAGATACAGGTTATCCTTGGTGGGATGCTCCATGGTGAAGTAATCGACGGAGTAGGCAATGTAGCAGAGGAAGGCACCGACCCAGAGAAGGAGGGCGAAGCCACCGAACAAGTTCTTGCAGAACTTGATCCATTCCGGGGTGGTACGCGGCGGGGAAAGGGCATTCGGGCCGTCACGGGCGAGAACTTCCTCGGCACGGGCTGTTGTTAGACCCTGAAGATTGTTGATTAATAGGGCTACTTCACAATAAGCAGGGAAAAGAAACTCACTTTCTCGGTATCCGAAACGTAACGTTTGCAGAGGTCTTCCATGGGGATCTGGTGCTCGTCCATGGTGACCTCTTGCTTGAGCTCAGCCAGCTCGGCACGGCCATTTTTCTTGACCATTTTGCCGGTTTGAGGACCGATCGATCCCTGGAACAAGAAACTGACTTGAATAAAGCTCAAAAAGACAGCCAAAATCGAAGAAGAAACACGCAAAGCACGTTTTCCAAAAGTCGAACCACACAGCTGAAAAAAGGTGGACCTCATCCAGTCCCACCACGAATGTCACCCCCTATGAACCACTCTCCAAAATGTCGTCCATCTTTGTGCCAGCTTCTAACCAAATTCCCGGCCATCCTTCCCCATTTCTGATAAACAGAACCATCCATAATGACGACCAACGTCACAGCGGAGAGAAAGACCAAAAAGAAACAGCGATTTTATTGCGCTTTGAGCGGTAAAAAAGCAATTACTGATTATGACTGATAAGGGGTGAATTTTATTGCCAGCGGATGTGCTTCGTTTGCAGGTAATTATGCGCTGATGTAAGATCGAAAAGAGTGAACAGAGCAAACAAATAATGCAAGCTGGAAGGAGGGGAAGTGAATTGAAAAGACGAAAAACAGAAAACGAAATTTCGGCCCTGTGGGCAGGGAAAAAAGTGTCCTCTTTTAGAGGCCATTTCGGGAAGCACCACCGAATTGGAAATAGTCTCTGCGTGTCTGGCCCTCTTCAAAAAAGAGTGAAAACTGTCTGAGTATGTTTTGGAGAGGGAATGCGCATTGCCAGCGGCAGCCGACAAGCGAAGAGAGGAAAATCAATGTGCCGTGGCTGGCCTGTGGCGTCGCCAGAGTTCCCTGTTCAGTTTGCAAAGCGTCGGTGACTACCAGCCGGAAAGCCAGAGGCAACCCCGCTCTAGCTGGGGCGAAAGGGCGGACCTTGAAGGGGGTGTAGGAGAAAGCTTCCGGGTAGGCGAAAGCTTCCCGATTTGCACATTCCATGCTGGCCACTGTGTGCGCCCGTGTAGGCGCACCGGACAGACAACAGTAAGGATGTAGCGTGCGAACGGGAAGCTTTCTCCTAGCGGGAAGCTTTCTCCTACACCCCCTTGAAGGCGCGTAGCAACACACAAGCAAGCATTGCCGTTGAGGTTGAGCTGACGGACTGCCACTCGCTGGCTCGCCGACGTCACTGGTTCCTACGAGACCGGGACCGACCGAGCAATGAGCTCTCAGCTAACATCGCCCCGACTGGCTGACGCAGAGCGAGCGACCGAGCACGGAAAAATAGAACTTTGCCACAGCCACAGCGCAGCGGCTGCAAAACCAAGCATCTAATAATAAAAATAAAAAGCATCCGGCACCGCGGAGATGGTGCGGAACTGACTTTTTTCGCCGTTGATCGGTTTATAGACAGCCAGCTGTCTGGCAGCAGCCAAATTGCGCAAGGAAATGTTTTGACTTCGCGAAGGGCCGATGGTCTTTGCGCCCCGAAAGATCGACAACTCTCTAACAATTGCAATTGGAAAGGCCAAAGTGTGAAACACAGCCCATTAATGTCGAATACTATCGCCAGCCGACGACTGTCCTTCCAAATTTCCGTCAACTCGTTTCCCAATTTCCAAAAAACGCCGACAACCTTTCCGCGCACATTGAAAACTCAACTCAAAATCGAAAATAGAACCCGAACAGCCAACAGGAGCGCTATGCTATGTTTGTCAGTGAGTGACGGGCAAGTCTGTCTCCAAAACGCTGGCGCTGCCCCTTGCTTATCGCCAACCACGACCAAAGCGGCGTAGAAGTCGGCTGGCTGCAGACAGACAGCGACGACCTTCCTCCCTTCCGTCGGTCGACCGCATTCATCATCGATTTATGTACGTTACGTGTGTTTGTCAATACAAAGTAGGGACACGGAGGTTGTCTGTTAGCCCCATCGACGACGACATCGACAGTACTCCTGTATTGACGTAAGGGATGAATAGCAGTTAGCAAAACTTCCGATTGACGGCACGGATCAACTTTCGCTGGGGAAGGAGGACAATGCGATGGGAAAAAGAGTCAAACTTTGCTTTGCGCACAATGGTGAGGGAAATTGGAAGTCTTGAAGGTTGCGCAACGTTTTTTCTACTTTGTTCTCGCTTCTTTGGTCGGAGCGACGATTCGGAAGTACACTGGCTGATTGAATCAGCGTCAAATGGCGTGTAAAAAGTTTTTAAAACGCAAATTGCCAATTTTTTAGAACTTGAATAACAGTTTTCTGTCAAAAATTTCAGAGTGCTTACAGTTGAAACCGATATAAACAAGTGCAAACGATGTCCTGATTGAACTTAATGTTTACATTTTGTCATTTAAAGTTTAGTTAAGATTCGCAGGTCCTCAAAAATAGACAGGGAAGTAAACACAGACCATCAAAACACTCAAATTTGGTTAACACAATGCCATTAAGACACGTTGTATCACACTTAAATTTACTTTTGAGGTTGTTTTTGTCTGAAAAACGTTAACTTGAATACATTTTACATGTGTTTTGACGTTGAATCGAGTGGTATATAAAGCCCAAAAATGTTAACGCCTAAAACTATAATTCTTTCAGTTATTTTGGTGAAAGAATGTTGTCAAAGACAATGGTAAGCCAATTTCCCCCCAAAAGAATGCGCCTTATCACTTCGCTTTTTCAGATCATTCTCCTAGTACTTTGCTTCATCGCCTTACCAGTGCTATCGCAGTACGTTTACCCCTATTATGGTGCTTACAATGAAGCAGCCTATGGAGGCTACGGCAGTTATGCTAATGGTTATGACGGATATCCGCGATACGTCTCATACAGTGCCCCATCGTATTACTATGTTTATCGAAAATAAATATCAATGATGTTCTGAATTTTAAAAAAGTTTATTAACCCATAAATAAATGTATCTATTTGCACATGTCAATCTCGCGGCAGGCCTTCTGGCAGTCGGATTTGTCGGTAGCAGGGTCGGTCATGTGGGCGATGATCTGGTCGAGGTAGTTCTTGACGACATCTTCGCAGATGATCTTGCCGAAGGTCTGGTCGTTCAACAGCTTCTCGCATTGGGCAATTTCGGCGGCTTCGGCGTTCTGTTCGGTGGTCCCGACCCAGGATTCGGTGTCGACGCAGACGTCTTCGCAGATGTTGCACAGAAGATCGTCACCGAACTAAAAAAAAACCATGAAATACATCCATGAGAAAGTCATAAAAACGTGAAACAGTGAAAGAAAAGTGCAAATTGATAAGAGAAGCATTGTCGAAGAAAAACTTACACCCTTGGGCTTGGGCTTGGCAGAAACAACAGCGGCGCAGGCGACGAGAGCGAGGAGCACGAGGACCTTCATGATTCCACTAACTTTGGAGCAGTGAGGGGGATCATCTGCCACCTTCCCTTATATACGCATGACCTTATCACTCCAACAATGCATAGCTTTGTGTGATAAGGCTAACCCATAAAAATACTGTGTAGAATGTAGCCTGAAATGGGCTGACGCCCTGATTGTAAGCGTGCTTTTTGGGTAAGTTCCGCATTTGGCGTCGATCATGGACTCTTTTTTGATCACTTAGACCGGATTTAGATATACCGGCATAGATACAGAAGAAGATGGTCAAAGCACAGTGCTAAGTCGTCGGTCATAGCTCTATTTATTCACTTTCTTGAAAGACAAAAACAAAAATGAAGATCAATAATCGGTTAAAACTTTGGACTGACTAAAACATTGCCACGATGGCAAACGTAAATACAATCAATGGTAATGTTAAACACACTCGGACGGTATTCTAAACTTCAAAGTAACTATGGAAGTTTGAACGGATAAGCAAAAAGTTCACTAGCATTGCCTATTTTAAAGCTTTTCATGATGTATTCCATGTGTCTTTTGAAGGAAATAACACTCTTTGTTCTAATTTGGGCACCTAAATTCGTGCCGGAATAGTTACAAAGGATGGAGACTGGCTTGTCATCAGGTTCGCGGCGCACTATCGGCGGGCGTTTTGATATGTCTAGGATTACTTTTGAAAAGTCTAAGCAGTAACAGAAATCTGCGAAATGGTACAACAAAAATGCCAAAGAATCATGCTGTTTGTCTTCGTTTAACGTCGCCGTGACGATAGCATCCGGGACGGCACCCATAGAAAGGACATTGACGCCTTGGATGAATCTGTGATCGATTTCGTGAAGGTTTCGGACGTAATTGCATCGCAGCATGAAAGCTATGACCAGATAACAGATCGGCGTCGTCGTCCATTGATAGAGTTGGTGGTTTCTCGTTATGTAGTTGGACAGAAGCCGTGTCATCGCCATGATTTTGGGGTCGATTTGGCAATAGGATTTGATCAGGAAAGTCCGTTTGATGCAAACGTCGGAATTGAAGACGACGGCTAATTGCGCTCGGGATTCTTTGTGGACTACGGTGATTCGATGAGCTCGGAGACAGTTATCACCAGTCAGTTCGATGGTTTTTGAGTTTGAAACAGCTTTAGCCACTTTTTGGATCCATTCATCGACTTTTGGCCTGGATCCGTGGACGACCGTTTCGGTTTCTTTTTCAGTTAAGATTGCGGCAGCGTTGAACATGGGCCAATAGGAGTCGATTATGTCGGTGAAGCCGTCGTACATGACTTTGTGGAAAGTGCCGCAGTTGTGGACGGTCGCGTTGACGCCTTTGATTACGACGTTGTTGTTGGGGTAGGCCTAAAACTACGGATTTGATTTTAAAAAACACATGGTTACTAAGATTTCGATAAAATTAGGGTTTTTTACTCAAAAAAATTAAACTTCTGCATTATAACAACGAAAAAAACCGTACCGAATGAATAATCGGCCCAATCTCTTGCATAATCTGAATAAAACCAGGCGTATCCATCTCTGGACACTTTTCAAATTCCGTTTCAAGCGTCCTGTTGTTCATAAGTTCCAGTCTTATCGTGGCTTCTGCTGCTATTCTCACATTCGGTCTGAAATTGTTACATCAGTTTGCCTATTTTATTGTCATTCAACCTACTTTTCAACAACTTTAGGTTGAATGGCTTTCTTCGCCGGAACCGACTTTGTCTGTTCTTTTACCCATTTAGCTACTGTCGCCGCCTTCGCCACCGGTGGCACTTTCGACCGTTTATCCTTATCCTCTTTCGGTTTTGAGAATTGGAAATCTTTGTCTTCAATCAGCATCTCTTCGTCTTCTTTATCCGGATCGGCTTTCACCTTGACCGATTGTAGCAAGCCTGCATTCGCTAATTCTTTCATCATTTTCAGTGTTGCTGGACTTGGTGGTCGGCGTTCAACTTCCTTCACGACCAGCGGTTCCTTGCCTTCTAGCGTTTTCAACCGCTTTTCCTTGGCTAACTGTTTCAACTCTTTCTGCCGCTTTCTGAGTTCTCGCTTCTCTTCAACCCTCTGCATCTGTCGCGTCATTCGCTCTAGTTCCTTTTTAGATATACCGTAGTTTCCAGTTATTCTAGGCTGTGGTGGCGGTGGTGGTGAAGCTTTCCGTCCATTTGGGAAATGTCTGCTCAACAATTCTTTAACATTTTGTTCTATGAAGTCCTTTTCTCGTGATTGAGGTGATGGCATGTCTGGGTACAGGTCCACTGGAACATAGGCTTCTTTGGGGGAATTGGAACGTGTTCTTGGTTCGACGACGGTAGAAGAAGGTGATGGTGATGGTGAGATTTCGAGCTTCAGTCTCGATAGTAATTTGACTGGTGCTTTTGAAACGGATGGTGTGGCGGGGACAACTTTTTTGGTTTTTGATTTGGATGTTGTTGGAGTTTCAGTGTTTGGAATAGAGGTAGAAGTTGAGGGGACACAGTCTGCAGAATCTGATGGTGGTTCTAACTTGACAGGTTTCAATGGTATAGCTAATGTTGCAGTTGGATTGGGTTTTGAACTGGATGGGGTAGCATCTGTGGCTGAGATCGATGGAACAATATCCGATGACAGTTTTGGTGGATCAGACGCTGATATTGAGTTTGGTAGAACAGGTATCGGTAGCGAGGTAGGTGGGATGGAAGTCGATGTCGTTTTGGGAAGCTCAGAAACAGATGTCGAACATGATGGAATCGACTCCGATACATCGATTAGTTTTGATGAATCATGCGCCGTTGTCGAGCAAGATGGAACAGATGCTGAAGTTAAGGTTGATGGGCCCAAGTCAGGTATTACTTTTGTTTCCACAGGTTCTGAAGTTTCCAAAACTTCAACATTTTCAGCTGCCACTTCATCTTCGGGTAAACTTAGCACAGGAGGCTCCGAATTATCCGATAGATCCTCCATATCGTCATCTTCTCTGCCCAAAAACGGTGGCATTGACTCTAGCCTATCACTTCTACCCAAAATAGGGGGGTTAGACGCATCATGTGGAGCTTCATCACGCGAATCATCATGCCTGAATAATAGTGGAGGTGGTGTAATCGGCGTCATCGGTGTCAAATTCACGGATTCACTGACAACAGTTTGAATTTCCTGCTTCGGTATGACCAAAACAGGTCTAGAGGATTCCAACTTTGGCATTTCAACATTAGGTTGACTAACTTCAGCGTTTTGCGGCAGCATTTCCACTTTAATTTGGCTTGGTTGAACACTGTGAGCTGGGATTTCGATCTTAACTTGAACTGGATGACTACTTTGAGGCCTCGATTCACACTCCGATGCCGTCGACTTCTTCGGTTTCGACGTACTTTTCCGTTTTCTTCTCGGCGGATTGTTCGGAAATACAATATCTTCCACCGGTTGAGGCGGTGGCGCTTGATTGATAACCATCGGCGTCGTCAACTGGTTCAGCATAATATTATTATTCGCCATATTTGACGCCGTCTGGAAGACTTGAAGTTGCTGTTCCGTAAACTGAGGAATAAACATATTAGAAAACATGGTCGGAGCTTGCTGTTGAATCGGCGCCGGCGCTAATATCAACTGATTAGGCAAACTGGACCCTGCCGGAATGAAATTATACCCTTCTGGAAGTGTTATTTGGTTAATTGGGGCCGGAAACTGTTGCCCTAATGTCGCTATCGGTGGCTGAATTACGTATTGAGTCGGTGCAGGGGCCAGCCCTGGTACACTGCTCTGAATATATGGGTACATCTGAGGTATGACAGTATTTGGCGGAACATTATATATAATTTGGGTGGGCACCGGGCCCGTAAAGGTGCCATTGTTTGGAATAACTGTTGTGGGGGCGGTAATCATGCCCTGTTGGTTCATTAGGGACGCAATGTTCTGAATCTGGGCGATAATACTGCCATCAGCTGTGAGAATACTGGGTTGTTGTGGGGTTGGCTGGCCAGGGACTTGTCCATAGCCATAGTTTGGGAACATTTTACGTTTTTAGTAACGTTGAAATTAATAAAAGTTGGTCAATAACACGTCCAACACTTTTTGCAATAATCGCAGGAAGCAACGACAATAAGAAGGTTGCACTGATGAAGCCGTCGCATCGAGAGGAGTCTGCAAACGAGCCAACACAAATTGGATGTATGTTTTACGGCTGGCAGCAGAACACGCGACTACTGGCAGCGCGAAAATCGACGCGAAATGGAACCCAAGGGCGATGGTGTCAACGCAAATCGGGTAAGGCTGTGGTCAGCATCGGGAATGGAATATAAAAAGGTCGAAGAAAGATGGTTAACACTGATTGTAACAGCTGGTTGCGCGTTTTTACGTGTGCTAGAGCAGAGCGCCTCTGGCGATCTCGTGCGCGCGCACATCTGCGTGAGTTGGGTCCTGGAGGGATTGTTGGGATGGGATGGGGGCCAGGGGGTGACATGAAGAATAGACAATAATTCTTAAAGAAATCAATGAAAACAAAGTTTTGCGTTTTTCAATTTTGTTATTATGAAAACGATACAGATTTCAATAAAATCAGAAAAAGAAATTTCACGAATAATACAACTGCGAGAAATAATTGTAATCAAAATTTTTACGGCGTTGATGATTTTGACGCTTGCTAAAACGCTTGAGCGACACAAACAAAAACACCCGCCAGTCAACAGCAGCCAGCTGACGACGACTGTTTCATGCCAGTTTACTCTGCCATTTGCCGTCCAACCTCTCGCGCAACGCCGCCGACGGCACCACCACTTCCTGTTGGTACTTAGTCGTTACGCAGGTGCATGAGAGACTACAAATTTGGTTCAATAGATCCGCTTATTTGGGATTTCATATATCACATTGCACTTTCATTTTGGACAGTTTTAAAGTTTTTGATTTGCACATGCATTTTTCAGTTGCCAGTCATAGTTTATCGGCCCAGAAGGTATAAAATGCACTCAAATGTCAGGCGCCTTCCCCATAAATTGTATCATTTCCCAGTGGCTCCGTTTAACGGCCTTTTCGCCATTTGACGGAGCGGCTCACCAACAACAACACCAGCATCGACGGAAGGACGCCCCCTGCTCGTGGCCCGAAAATGAAACCATTCCATTTCTGCGTGAAGTGAAACACGCAACCCAATCACTCTCACATGGGGCTGCCCCAAAGATAGAATTGGCACTGGCGTGGCGCCAATGGCACGAGACTGTCCTATGGCCATAAGGGAGTCAAGGCTGTGCTCGGGAAATGATTTTAACTTAACGCTAGTGCCAGCGGCTCGATGTTTTGTGCGTATGTTCGTACTACTAACTCGGAAGGCTCCTCGGAGGCCACAGTTGTCGACATCGGGTTGCTTCGACGACACAAACAAAACACAACCCCGAGGTCGCGACGACTTGCGGTGGTGGGTGCAATCGATTCACAACTACACGAAGGGCGTAAACAAGTCAGTGTCGAACAATTTCAAGCTTAAATGTTTCGCTTTTATTTGTTTAAGATTAAAAAATGCAGCCATTTGTTATGTCAGACTCTCACGCGACTGACTTTTTTCCAAGTCTACGCCAATTACAAACCAAACAGTGTTGTAATTTGTTTCATTCCAACCCCTTTGCGTTTGTTGACATCATAAATATGCGTCTTTTTGTTATCACAGACACCCAGTTTTACTTTTTTCCCTTTTCTTCCGTGTCCGCAACTTTTTACAGCCAATTCACGTACGCGTTTCTTTTGTTTGTTCATTTTGTACTTTCGCGGTTTTACAGATGCGGCGCAGACCGCTGATTTCGCTTCTCCTGATAGCGGCTATCGTCGCCGCCGTTTCGGCCCAGGGAGAATGGACCGCCGGCACTTTTCCGAATCCGACGGCTCAAGGCTTCAAAGAATGTCTCATGAAAACGACCAGCAGCATCTGCGATCCCGATGGAGTCCTCAGCGAACAGGCGAGATACAAGCTGAACCATGAGCTGAATCAACTCGAATCAAGGACGCGCCAGGAGCATGCTAGGACCTTCTGCGACAAGAAGGGCATTACTGGTGCCATTGCGGTAGCAAAGCACTTCAAGGGTGGCAGTGAGGCTGCGGTTAGGGATGTCGCTAATTCGATTTTGAAGCGTTGGGACTTGGATCATCAGTGCAAGAAGGTCGTCATCATCGTGATGGCTACTGATGATAAGCAGTTCTGGATCGCTAGGGGTGATAAAGTGCCGGTTTATGGCGGCGAGTTGAATGATTTGTTCAATGATCAGGTTGGTTATTCGATAATTGGGGATAGTTTTGATGAAAGATTTCAGAAATCCCTCTTCCGTGAACGCAACTTCGACCGAGGCCTCCAAAACGTCGTCCAAGGCCTGTGGGAGAAAACCCTAGCCAAAGTTTCCGGCGGCACTGGTCCTGTTGATCCACAGCCAGACCGTCCCAGCAGCGGTGGCGGCTATCCTGATGGCGGCGGCGGCCGTGGTGGTGGTGCCCCTGGCAAGCCCTTCGAGATGCCGAACATCCCCATCAAGCTCATCCTTGGCCTCGTCGCTCTTCTGATCCCTCTTCTCTGCTGCTGTGCCTGCCTCTACTGCTGCTGCTGCCGAGGCAAGGGTGGCGATAGCAATGCCGGAGCCGGCTACGCTGCCGGTGATGCAGAAGGCGGCGGAAACCGTGGTGGCGGTGGACGTGGCGGTGGTGGTCTTGGAGGTCTGGGCACATTCCTGTCCAGTGGTGCCGGATCTGCTGCTGCCAGTGCGGCCATGAACTTCTTCCGGAACCGTAACCGCGGTGGAGCTGGTGCCGGAGGCGGCGGTGGTTCTTACCCCATGGACAACTACGGCGGCGGAGCTGGAGGCGGAGGTCCCGCAGCCGGCGGCTACACTCCCGGCTCCCCAGTCCGTCACGGTGACAACCCAGGCGGTAAGGGCTATTACCCATCGGATTCTGTCAAGGATCAAGGCGGCGGAGGCGGATGGTAAACACCAAATCGATACTCACACCGTAGTTAAACTCGCCATCATTTCACGCTTTTGAGCAATTATTTTCGAAATCTTGTTACAGCCCCTTTTGGACATGCTTGTTGTCTTTCTTCCTTCTACTTTTTTGATTTTGTACCTCACTTTAAATTTGTTTGTTTCATAAAATCTGTTTATCAAAGATGACACTATTTGTACAATTATAATCCCAAATTTATTATGATGCAGCTATGACCCGTCCAAGAGTTTTTTCAGTTATTAAAGTGCATTTTTTTGTTTAAATTTTGCTTAAATTGCTAGTTGTCGACCGGTGCCAAAGTTATTATCGAAAATGTTAAAAATAAAAAAGGTACAGTACCGTAAAAATTTGTCAATAAAATATTTCATTCAATGACTGCTGCAACGTTTTGAAAAAACACTTACTTTATTATATTTTGCATTGTCAAAAAAATTAAAAAAGTTTTACTGCCTCATGCTGGAATCGAACCAGCGACCTTCTGTTTACTAGACAGACGCTCTGCCACTGAGCCAATGAGGCGGTGTTGAAGAGAGTATTTGATCAGAGAACCCTGCAGTGAGAATGATCGGACTTTTGACAGCTCAGGTAAGAAATTTAATCAAAAAACAACAAAATTAACCTTTTTTAAAATAGTGAAAACTAAACCAACGCCTAAAAACTTTGATGCTCTCGTCACCCTTCAAGTAAATAATTAAAAAATGTTGTAAAACACTTACATCACGTCAAAAGTATACCGATAGCAATACAAAAGATGCAGCTGCAACTGTAAATTGCATTAATGTAGATGATCGGATTATGCAATGAACCGAATGACCTCATTTCTAGGCCAGGCACCCGTCGGGTGTAGTCCTTATCGAGGAGGACCGCCATGCATTAGCTCAAAACAGTCTTGGCCGCTGTCAAGAAGGAAGCGAGCTGCGAGAATGGTTGCCCCACGCGAGAAAGGGCGCGAAGCAGACAACCAAATAAGCGTGCGCAAAGTGAGTAGTGACCGCTGGCCGAGGGTGGTCAGTCGCGCAGTCAGTCAACTGACACAATTTGCATAAACATCTTCTTTTTTGTAGCCATTTGTGTCGGAATCCATTTTGATGCAACATGTTGATCCATCTTTTATTCTGATTGATGAACCATAAAGGCCGTGTAGCCGATGGTCATTGTTCTTCCATAAGTACAACACCCCCTCCGGGCATTCTTCTCTTTTTTCATTCCAGCCAGTCTGTCTGACAGTCGGCTCCTCGCTGCCTCGATCGATGCATGTTCGTATTCAGCCGGCTGTCCTGTCCCTGTGCCAACCCCGCTAAAGGAAGCAACGCTTGCCCCTGTTCACCCCCGTCTTGCCTGAGGCGTTGGTTGGTGCCTGTCTGCAGCCGGAGGACACACGAATGCAATGCATGCTGTGTCCGAAGGCCTTTTTGCGTTGCAAGTATGGAAAACATGGACAACGCGCAGAGAAGAGATGAAAAATGGCCCCGAAAGTCGCTACTATCCCTATCTTTTTGGGCGGTCTTTTCAATTCCTCATATGTTGATACTCTCAAGACTCAAACTAGGATGGGCCATTTCCGGAAGAAGCACCCTGGAGAGAACTGTGTTTATCCTTCAAAGTCGCGGGAGAGTTGCAATTTGTGAGGTTATCGATATATTTTGTTAAAACTGTCATAAGCGCCATTTCTAAAACTAATATTTTCAAGGCATGCAGTTGACAATGACCAATGTTGCGTTTTTCAATTGTCTTTGCGGTTTTTAGCATCTTTTAACGCAATCTACGTAAATTCAATTAAGTTCTTGCGTGCCATTCTTCCCTTTTCTAACAATACCCCATCCAAATGCAAAACGTGCCCTTTCACTGACTCTATTTTCAAATAACGGTTTCCATTGACATGCAAGTGTCGATCTAGCAAAACTATCCAGTCTTCATTTCCGTGTCAATAAAAATTCACTCACTTCAGCGCTCCTCGCGCACCCCACCAATCCCACGTGTTTTGTCCGCTACAAATTGATTTTAACGCATTATCGGTCTACGTGAACACTTTTATTAGCCATAACTTATCAAGTCAATGTCCATCAACGTGTGTTTTGATCAATCTAAACCAGTCACATTGCTTTCAGCCCAAATTTCCCTTTCCCATGTAAGCCTTTACCATTTTTTGATCCACCGCCAAAATGTCGTATTTCCTTCGGCATTTTGTGCACGGCACCGGTGCCCCGTTGGGTGAATCAACTTCCGCCGCGTCGGACGACCTTTCATCTACACTTCTTGGGCTCTCATTTGCCGACTTTGACCACAAGCAGACCATTGAAGCAGCGGCAAATCGTGAACGGTATTCCGAGTTGTTGATGCGATGTGCCAAAACCACTTTCAAGAATGGCATGCTCGGGAATGCAAATTTTGTGGAAAAAAACAGCAAAAGTACACTTTTAAACTTATTTCTCACAACTTATGCGTTTAAAATCTTATTTACAGTTGACTCAACATCCGAATGCACATCGGAAGCAACAAAATATGTCGAAGTGGTCGCAGCCCCGAGCTTACAAGGCGCAAATTTCCTCGCTTTGACGACTGCCCTGAGGTTATTTTAGCATTTCTTGCTTAAGTTGAGTTAAAAAGCGGTTTGTTTTTATAGAAGCATCGTTCAACATCACTCGCATAAAACGTCATCGACCGCTATAGAGACAGCGCTCGACGGTCCACTTGTTTGCCCCGCGAACGCAGCGCAACCACATGTAAGTTCAGCCCCTCTCCTTCAACGCCCTTTTGGCTTAGTGGCAGAGCGTTGGTCTTGTAAACCAAAGGTCACTGGTTCGATTCCAGTAAGGGGCAATCCTTTTTGTCTTTTCGAATGGCATTTTCTGATTTTTTTTAGATCAAATCCCATCAACTAGTTGCAGTCAGCCTGGATTCTATTTTTTCTATTTTAATAGAACTTAATCAGCGAGATGCGGATCTTTGTGCGCAAGCATTGCAACAACTGCTACAGTTATTGCAAGCAGTTCCGCCAGAGGGCTTTATCAATGAACCGAAGCCGACGGTGATCAAAATGTATGATATGTTGAGAAAATTGCGATCAGAAGGGAATTCAAATGTTAGCGCGACAGCAAATGCATGTATGGTGTCACTTGCGATTGCTCGCGGCGAGCCGGATCTGATCTTTGCCGCTGTTCAGAGTCTATTATGCGATCCTAAAGAAAACATTGCTTTCAACATGGCCAGTACAGAATGCAGTGAACTTCCGAGAAACTTCCAATCGATGGCAGTTGCTGTCCAGCGGAGTGTTCAGAATACGGGAACCGGGAACAATCAAGGTAATAATACAAAATGGGTCCTAATTAATGAAAAAACATTCCAAATTTAGGAACTTTTTGGTCGATTCCGCTAACAGAACATGCCGAAATAGCTTCATTTGAACTGACATTTCCCGCTGGGAATCTAGTTTCCAGTGACCTATCTGAAACAACCCCAGAAAAAGTCATGAGTTGCCTGGTTTCTGATGGCACATATGTCTACGTGCTAACAACACTTGGATTGTTCAAAGTTGGCACTGGACTAACCGAATCACTGTGTGGAAAGGTTGCTGCCTTTAATGATCTTCTAAAGTTTACTGAAGGCTCGGCGCTTTTCGTCTGTCAAGAGTCCCTCTATCTTCGGAGACGGCATTCAACACGGTTATGGGTCATCGATCGGGAGACACTTCGAGAAATTGGGGAAATCATGCTCCATGCAAGCCTTACAGAAGGTGTGCTATTCTCTGATGGACGGAATTTTTATCAGGGAACGCTTGATGCGCAATGGAATTTCATGGTTTGTTTGAACTTCGCATTACTTTTAACAAAACACAATGACATATTACAGATAACACCCCTCGACGATTCCTTCGGTGCCATCGCATCACAGAAGCACAAGCAGTTTAATAGATTAGTAGAGCTAAACTATGTAGTTTTTGGAAATTCTTTTACGAACTGTCAGGACCGGTTGTTAAATGCGATACCTCAGCAATTACAAAGTTTGTTTTTAGTCATTTTGACTATGTAACATTTATTTTTAACTTTAAGTGATTGCCATCGACTTTCAATTCACAGATGATACGGGTTTCATCCTCACCCGGACGGGTGAGGTATTTTATGCGGGTAGAGCGAGTACTTTTAACTTAAGCGTGAGTTTTGTGGCTTATTTTAGCAAATTTTGAAAGATTGAGTTTCAGGACACGGGTACAACATGGACAGAACTCACTTTAACAGAGCCTATTGTACAGATGCATCTTGATTGTAACATTAATTGTCGTCTTTTCTTGCGCTCCGGTTCGGGCCATCTTTGGTTTGTCGGTTCATTGAGCGGATTGATGGATCAGCAGATCAATCATGGCATGTCACATTCAAAGAAACTGCGGAAAATTAGAATACCTCATCGAAAACGGTGTACCTATATTTCTGGAATCTCTGGTGCCATGTCCTACGTTACTGATAATGGCAAATGTTATCTATTTGGAAGACACATTATGACTACAAACAACGATAATGGTCAACTTACTGGATTTGACGGATTCTCGGTGGCGAGCATTGGCATCGGAAAAACGCATGTTGTGGCCATTAGCAAGTCAGGATTAGTGTATACTTGTGGACTAAACAATCTTAATCAATGTGGAAGAGATGAAGTAAGTTCAAAAAATTTAGTTTTTTGAAGATTGTAAAATTTTGACGTCGAAATGCAAAAAGGATTGCCCCTTACTGGAATCGAACCAGTGACCTTCTGTTTACGAGACAGACGCTCTGCCACTAAGCCAAAGAGGCCATGTCGGTGCAGTGTCCAATAGTGTAGTGGTCGACCAGTAAAAGGCCCACAAAACTCGATGTTTGCACAGTTCTGAAGCGAATTCATGTTTTTCAGCCCCTAAACAAGCCTGTCCTTGTTCAGACAGCACAACCACAGCTGCAGGCAGATGATGGCTTCCGATTTATGCGACAGGGGTCGCCACGTGGACGGAATTCTGCTTCACCGAGGAGTTACTGTTTCCCGAATGAACACGTTTTCATCAAAGACACTGCATCGATTTGCATGCGTTGTGGACAATGTTCAGGCCGGAATAACGAATCTTGTCCCACGAAAGAGATTTCTGGTGGCATCAAGCGGATCACATTGAGTCGCGGGATGACATGTGTCTGTGATGCCACTGATTCCGTGTGTCTGCGGTGTGGCATTTGTGCAAGTTGCGCTGAATCGGATAATTTGAATGTTGATCGAGAAGATGAAGATATCGGAAGTCGACAGCCGGAAGTTCAGAATAACAGCCTTCCTAAACCGCCAATGATATTCCCTCAGGGCACGCAGCTAAGTCCAGCCAGACTCGTCTTACAGGGCGATATAAAGGTGTCAACACTATCCTGTGGCAATTATCATACAATTCTGCTCTGTGCCGATCGATCAGTTTACACATTTGGATCGAATTGTCATGGACAACTTGGTACTGGAGACACATTGAAGCGGTCTGGCGCCTATAAATTGAATCTGCCATCAAACATTCAAGTGGTTCAAGCAGTTGCTGGAGCTAATCATTGTGTATTGCGGACATTGGATGGCCAAGTAATAACATTTGGAGCGTACAAGCAAGGTCAACTTGGCAGAGAAGCAGACCCATCTAATCCTAAATGGTTTGCCACCCCAACGGCAGTTCCTGGATACGGTCAGTCAAATGGAATGATTGTCAGCTGGGTGTCGGCCGAAGGTGATCAGACGATCCTGCAAACCCAGAAGCAGACATTCTCAAAGGCAGTACTAAATGATGCCACCATCACGGCGAACAAAGATTGCCTAGCTATCTTAGCCCATGCCGATAACACCTGCGAAGATTACGTCATCATCAAACGAAATTCCAGCGAAGTCAGCAGATTTAAAATCGATTTCGAACGCTTCGGTCGAATGTCATTTTCCCTGGACCCATACTACAATCTATTGTGGTCATTTGACGATGAAACCTTCAAAGTTACAGCCTTTTCCGACGCTCCAGACGGTTCCAACGACTTTGAATTCCCGATTGCAAATGTGGAAAGCCTCGCTTCAACGTTGGTTTCGTCTTCTGTGTTCGCTGAACCGGCCTTGCTAAAACAACATCGACAACTGCTCCAATGTCCTGAATTATGTGTGCCCGAAAGCAGTGAACCCGAATTTAGCGATCCACAAATGGCTATATTCTTGCTTACAACAATCTACAGTATCACAGTGTTAGCGGCGACAGGGCAGTTGGAAACATCGATGGAATTGGTGCCGACCCAGAACCAAAAACGCAATTCAAAGTTTTCCAAGAACCGAAAACCACTGAAAAAGCTAACCGCCACCGAAGTCAACCTCGACCACGAAAATGGCGGATTCTGTGCTGTCAACCGCTTCGATTCTTTTGGTGGTGGCTGGGGCTACTCGGCACACTGTGTCGAAGCTGTCCAATTCAAAGTGAACAAATCCATTCGACTCTGTGGCATCGGTCTATTCGGCGGTCGGGGCGAGTATTCAGCAAAATTGAAGTTGCTGAAAGTCGTCGGCGGTGGCGATCTGGATGAACAATGCGTCGAATTGCTCGCTGAATCAGATGAAACAATCTACGAATGCGCGCCGAAAGAGACCGTCGTCTTGCAGTTCGATAAGAATGTGATGATAAAACCTGATGAATGGCACGTCATCTGGGCACAGATTCACGGACCTTCCTCGGATTGTGGCGCTTCCGGAAAACCGATGATGAACGGCACTGGCAATGTGGAATTCACTTTTCGGAATTCGATACTCAGCAACAATGGCACTGATGTGGATGTTGGACAGATTCCTGAAATCTATTACACGCTAAAAACATCGAAAAACGACTTTGACGAGAAACGGAGCGAGATTTCTGACCGAACGCCAGCAACGGAATCGGATTCTGAAGCCATTTTGCCGCTGATATCGGCGAAGACGCTGTTTTCGATCACTCCAGGGACGATATCAAGCCTATTTGACATCTTTTCCTGGGCAATGAAAGGCGCTTTCTCAACGAGAGAATACAATGTTATCGTCGACGATGAACTTCTTTGGAAACAGGAGCGCTACGCTTTCGTCGCTGTCATTTCACTAAGAATGCTAAGGCTCTACATAGCCCTACTGGCAGCGTCAAATGAAGCTTTCCAGAAGGCTGATGACACATCGGAAGAGACGGCAAAGCAGAATTTCGACGATTTTGCTAATGTCGTCATCGATTTTTCGTCGATTCTGAAAAACGTGTTCACAGTGGCCGACGAAAAGTCGAATCCAAAAGACAAAATCGGCGGATTGGTGGTCGAAGAAGCGATCGATGCTTATGTTGCGTGTGCTGATTTGTTATTACCATCGACGGCACTGCTTCGTAGCCGAATATCTCAAGCAATTGCACAGGGCCACCGGAATTGGTCTTTACTGGCTTTGTTGAAAGCGTGCCATAGGTTGGAGGGACAGGCATTGGCCGTTTTGATTCCGGACCGTGATAATGGTGGATCGATAAACGACAATCACAAAACGCTTCAAACCTTGAGTCAGACCTTCTCAAAGTACTTTCTGCCGACGAAGAACACAACCGCTGAGGAGTTGACCGGAAGTGCCATTATTCGATTTCTGTTTGAATTGGCATTTGCACCGAAGGATTCGACCAGTGATCCATTAACTTCACGCCTTCGGACAGCCGCTCAATCACTGATTACAGTCTTCGCGAAATGTCTCGTCGGAGCTTGTCTTCACGATGATATCGAACCGCCGTTGATAGCAACCGACAACCGTTTCCGGAAATTTAACAATCATCTGAATTGGGAAACTGGCAATGGTGCTCATGACGGCATTGCTTTTCGGACTGACGCAGCTGGAATTACGATATATGGAATCGGAATCTTTGTTGGAGCACCAATGGGGACTGACTTTTCCTACGAGCTGGAAACCTTTATCAACACCGGCGACATGGCTAATGAATGTTGGTCCTTGATCGAGCAACAGAATGGCAGCATCAAAGACACTCCAGGGATGAACATTACCCAGCAGGAAGGCCCCACAGCTGCGGTCAACCAAAAACTGTTGACTTTTGTCAAGTTGATGAAGCCGATTTCACTGAAACCTGACGTCATTTACGCTGTTCGAATCCACTTGAGCGCTGGAAAAACGTTTTACGGCGACAATGGTCAAACATGTGTAAGGCTAGCTAATGGTGGTCGGATCAACTTTTTGCCGTGCAGCCTCAGTCGGAATGGGACAAACATCATCAGAGGCCAGATTCCGCATCTGGTGTATGCCGTTGAAGAGCCGAAAAAAAAGAAATCAGTCGTTAAACAGAAATCCGTCAACAAGGAAGACAAGTTCTGGCTGGTCGATAACGAAGTCCACAATGTCTTCCTCGACATTATGAGATTACTGGCCCAAAAACTGTCCTATCTTATTGCTATGAACGAAATCAACATGGATGAGAAGCTTCTCAGCGGCCAATTAATCGGCTATGCCAACGTATTCCTTGAAGCTAATCCAAACTTGGGATTCCATCTGGTTTCGGCTATCGATGAAGTCCTACCATTATTGACAGCTGCAAACGCTGATGAAGTCAAGCATTTCGAAAAGACTGAACACGATGAAGACATTTCAAAGCCAAAAGTGACCCAAGCCATCGTCGAATCTCCACATCCATACAAATCCGCCCAAATCTATTCCCAAACCGTTTTATTCAATGCATCTGTTGAGTTTGTCTGCGTCAGATTTCACGATGAATGCCAAACAGCTCAGCCTGACGACTGCCTATGGATCTATGTCGGCCATTGTGATTCTGGATGCTGGTATCCGGTTGGACGGTATTATGGGGATAAACACTGGCCAGAGGCACAGCTACTCTTGCCTGGAAACAAGCTTTGGTTTGTTTTGGAGACGGTGCAACCCGGTGAAGACCTCAACCCTGGTGCCATGTACGGATTCAGATGCACTGTCGATGGATACTGTAGCACAGCTGATTTCGGGGATGCTGCTCAGAAGCCAGTGAATTCAATGTTAGAACACCAATTTGCATGGTTAGTCGCGAGTGCATGCCGGTTGTTGGTAGCGGCACCAAGTGGAGCAAAAGCGGTGAAAAAACTTCGAGAACATGAGGAATCGACGCAAGAATTGATTCGAAAGCATGGTGGACTGTTGAAAAGAGGGCTCAATATTGATGTGTTGCCGACTATTGGTGATGTGATTGCGAAGCGGTTTCCGGGACTTGTGCAGACTCATGGTAAGCCACTAACATTTAAATTTACCAAAATATTCAAAAAATATCAAACTTTCAGAGCGCCAATTCATCGACGAATTCATCAAAGCCCCCACCGACTCCTTCCCCGGAAAATTGGCCCGCATTTTCTCCTTTGAAATACCCTTCGTCGATCTGACCCTCTCAACAGTCGAAATCGAAGCCGGAGAAGTCGTCGTCGGCAAGCCAGTGCGCCTGCTTCTGTTCCAAAAAGACCAATTCAACCGCGACGCCAGATGCACCCAACTCACAGCAGAAATTTCAATCGCATCAGCTGACGATGTAGTCACTCATGACCACGTCAACGATGCCGATGTAGCCAATCAGAACAGCAGTTTCGGGAGTGGTGATTCCAGTTTGACCGGAATGACAACCGATGATCATCACAATTGGCGAATTGGGCATACTGTGGGAAAGGACGCGTTTCAGACTTTGAGGCAGCTCCAAACTGTTGGTTTTACATAATTACCATAACCTTTTTAAACATTAACGTTGTTTCAGCGCGAACCCTTCGCCTCGGTCTACCTCAACAAAGCCCGCTACAAAGCCATCTCCATGATGCCGACATTTTCCGATTACTCCTTTGAAGAGCTGCGGTTAGCCTTCCAAAACGCGCCAACGACAAAAGAATCCCTCAGACTGTCTTTTGACGTCAATTCAGGTTTCTATGCAGTTGACTGGCGCCCCAGGAGGACAGGGCGCTTTAGAATCGACTGCACTGTGGACGGATTTAAGCTAGCTTCGACGACGTTCATCGAAGTCGCAGATCGTCGGACGCCGGCCCCGTCACCTCGGCTGTTTTTGGACGTTTCGGAGCGTGCTGTCAGCCGTTCGCCTGATCATGATGCCCTCCCAGTCGCGCCAAAATTAAAAAAAGCATTTTTCAATCCACTGAATTGCTTCAGCGCTGTGCGAATCCGCGTTCATCCAAGTTTATCGGCACCGACTAGCGGCGTTATCGAACGTGGAAGTACGATTACCTGGGCAGAGTTTCTTCGAAATAACGACGGCACTTGGCTAAAGTTGACGGATGAAGCGAAAATGATGTTCTGCAACCCAATCGATCAGCAGAACATGGGCCAAGATGCATGGTGTTTACAGTATACCAGGGCTTTTGAACGGATTTTGCTGGAAATTGATGATGGCGACATCAATCAAAGTGGAGTAAGTGTGTCAGTGGCACCTAAAACGCCGAGGAGACAGCTTCCACCAATTCCGCCAAAGCGAAAGAAACAAGTAGACGAGGACAGAAACAGAATGCAGGTCCATCTGGACGAAGACGCCGATGTTTTGACCATCAAACGAACATCCTTAGCACTGTCATCGACGGCATCCAGCAATCAGAGCACCATTGAAGCCCTCGGACCACGTCTAATCGATACCTGTCGATCTGTTTTTGCCGCAATTGTCTGGCATGAACGACTTGTCGGTGATCTGATGACCTGCGCGAATCATTTGAAATCGCATCCCGGTATTGAGCAACTGCTGCCAGAGCAACAACAGAATCCAGCTCTTCCGGCTTGTTTCCCGCCGCTGATAACACTGTATCGGTCCACTGTTCAGGCTGTTTTGGAGATAATCGAGCAACATCTAATCCTTCCATCCCCTCCGGCTCTCCATGGCATCGTGCCCCCAAGGCAGATGTATTCCCCGGGCGAAGAACTCTGCGAACTGTGCAGTGAGCTCCATCCAAAGCCGATAACCGTCCACATGCGACAGAAACATCCTGGTTGTGGGCATGCTTGTGGCGGTCATGGCTACAATTCCATCGGAAATTACACGACTGGCTGGACAGGGCTTTGCGGAGACGGTGGCGATGCCAATGCTGTTTGGTATCTGTTGTGCACGAATTGCAGAACAGAATACCTCAATGCTGTCGCAAACAATGAAAAATCGGCAGAAGCCAAAGATCCAAATGATTGGAATCAGCTACGACAGAAGGCAGCTAACAAACAGAGCAGTGCCGAACATGTTTTGAAGCAGAATTCAATGTTTTTGCTCGATTTACGTCCGGCGGATGCCCTTTCTGACCAGATGACGCGAGTAACGCCAAAAAGAATCCAATACAAAGTCAATCTCCATCCCCAAGGTCAAATGGGAGAAGTTGATGTTGTAACCTCGGCCAATTTTGATGACAACATCGTCGACAGTGACGTCATCGATGCACAACCATCACCATTTCACGCTATTAGCCATCAATCTGACCCTGGGACTGCATATCCGGATGCGCATGTCCATGCATCTGACTTTTTCACACTGTCAGCCAGTGCCAATCTGTTCAGATCCAACAAGCCACAAACTGAAGCTAATGGAAACACGATAACTTCAAAAAGACCGGTCAGATTGGCATCATTAACCGGGTTGAATGGCCTCCTCCGACACCCAGTGTTGTTGTTCGCCGTCGAAATCCACGATCTACCCAAAATCTTATCAGCATTCCGTCGATCAATAGCCAGAGCCACCAAATTCGCCTATGCTTTTCGGGTTTGGAACTGGCTGCTGAAGTTAGTCACCTCTGAAACCGTCGTTGTCGATGTCGTTTGGTCCTATCTGGCCGCCCTTGGGTCATATCTGCCCTACAATCGATGGCTCGATGTCGACATGCATTTTGCCACTCGGCTAAAACTACTTCCACACCCATGGCGATTGTGCTTTCTCGGCGGCAGTGAAGTCAGCAAAGCCATGGTAGAAGAAATGCAAGCCTTCTTGGGCACTGTGGCGGTGATTTTGCAAAGTAATGGCGTTGATTTAAGTCTGAAATGTCTGTGCTTCAAAGCATGGACTTTCCAATTGACAGTCCATGAACAAAGCTTACTTCTAACTCTGTGCAACATCCTATCAACCGTCGGAGCAGTGCTATCAGACGCTGGCGGTGATGCATCTTCGCTCTTCGATGAATCAGCCTTATCAGTTTTGGCAGGATTCAGCCAACAAAGAGGGACTGTTTCAAATGCAGCATTGAAGAAACAGCCAGTTCGACGATTCTCGAGTTCCCACTTTGGCGGAGGCGGGGTCGTCATCAAAGCCCATGAAAATGTTTCTATCGAGTTGAAAGTCGTAGCTTCTAGTCGGCCCCAGATGACGCACTGTTTGACTGATGGTAATTTGGACACCTTCTGGGAATCTGGAGACGAAGACAAGGCTCGGACAAGGAGATTGACCTTGAGCTGGGATGATGATGCTGTTAGAGTTGAGATGCTGGCGATCTTTGTCGACAATATTAGAGATGCTAATTACAAAGTACGACAGTTAATCATCAAGAATTCAAAGACTACTTTGATGAATTTGGATGTTGATTGGGTTTGTTTCACTGTTTTTCTGATAAATTTCAAAAACGACGGTTTCAGAATCACGTTGGATGGATAAAAGTAAGCATCCCCTACGGCGATCCCGTCCAAATCCAAATCAAGGGCAGTGAAGGTGGCTCTCGACTTCGACAAATTGCCATTTACGGCACTCCATTGACCCCCATAGAAGCGGCACCTGGCTCGAAATCGGCAGCGAAAACAGCTTTAAAGTCAAGCACTTCCCACCATTTACTGTTTACAACAGCCCAAATGGACGCCTTCGCACTGTTCCAAGCCATTGCGGCTCAAGCTTTTGGAGATGAGCTCGCAGAAGAGCAGAATGGCACTCTGAGACAACAAGTCATCGACATGCTCTTCTCGCGTGTCCAGCTACAACCCCTTCAAAGTTATGTATGCTTCCAGATGGTTAGTGCTGTCGAACGGGAAATCATAAGCCTTCGGGATCGGTCAAAGCGGAACTACAGCTATGTTTGTGGTTTAATGGTGATGTTGGTCAAAATATGTGAATCGCGAAAAGGCTTGGAAGTCTTTGGGCTTCGGAATGGGTTGCTCGTCGTTTTGAGCGAACTACTTCTGTTTGCGCCCGAAGTCGTCCAGATGCAGGTGATCGCAACATTGGGGTCGTTATTACGGCATTTCCGACCGACAGCACTTGATTGTGCTCAGTTTCTTCGAAATGCATTAGCATCCGTAGCGAAAAGCATCTCGCTTCAAATCAAGGACAAAGTTACAAGAAAGATCAATGCACATAAGATGGAAGAACATGCCGGTGATTTACCTGCGCATTGGAAGATGGATAAAGTTGTTAGCTATGATGTGGCTATGTTGATTATTGATTTTGTCAATCAGATCACGTAAGTTTTTCTAGAAGTCAACACTTTTCCTAATTGATTTGCTTCAGCTCCGGCAACTTCGGCGAACAATGGTCCATCGCTGTTCGAACTGAGTTAGCGAATACTGTAATGTCTCTCGCCCAACTTTTATCAATTGCCACTTCCGGATCGACCAATTCACTCACTGAACCGTCAACTTCGGCTTCCAATGTGACCGATACAGCTCGGACTGCGCAATCTCTCAGATCTGCTCAATTCTGGTTGGCTGTTACGGCACTATGCCTAATCACAGATGCCAAGTGGCTAGAATTATCAGCAGCTTGGCGGAAGTTGCACGCCCGCAGATCAAAAGAACCCGATCCGCTTTGCGAAAACCACGACGACGGCCACACTTTGGCGCACTTCCGATGCGATATTTGTGCGAGTAATCTGTGCAGAGAATGCTTTACCATTTTGCATTTGAACAAAAAGAAAAAGTAAGTTTGATTAATTTTACGTGAAAAGAAAAAAAGTTTTGACCCCGACGTGACTTGAACACGCAACCTTCGGAACTGGAGTCCGACGCGCTACCAGTTGCGCCACAGAGTCAGCCGGTCGGGTTTGGCTGTAATCGGGGTAGTCAACATTGACAAGTGTCCCATTGAAAGGTAAAAATCATAAAACTATGCAATTTTTAGAAGCCACAATGCCCGCCTCATTGGATCCTCAACTCTCTGCCCTAAAATCGACGTTCATGAAGGATGTACCCGGCTTCGACTCAACAACTTACTGATTCTGTTCAACACTGGGAAACTTTCTGGCATGGTCGAAATCAGTGCCGACATCGGAGCAGCTTCACATGTCGCCCAAAGTTCAAGTTTTGGTCAATTTGGCGGATTGAATGCAATTACTAAGTGCCGATTCTGTGCGACACCATTAAAAACGGAATCAGAATCCCTCGCAGGTGTGTGCAGTCACGCGGATTGTGCCGTCATGGCGGCCGACGCATGTGACAGAATCCTTCCCTGTGGACATCATTGCGGCGGAATCAAAGATGAGACAGATTGTTTAGCCTGTTTTGTTTGCGAGAATGCCGGATCAAAACAAGACGGCGACGATCTTTGCGTCATTTGTTTTACCGATCGCCTCGGGGCAGCTCCATGCATCCAACTTGAGTGTGGACATTTCTTCCATTTTGCATGTGTCAAACTGATTCTGGAGAAACGATGGCCAGGACCACGAATATTGTTCAGATTCATGCACTGTCCACTTTGTAAAGCTGCCATCGCTCATCCGGCGCTAAATAGCTTGCTGGAACCCCTGAGGGCATTGTTGCAAGATGTCTCTGACAAAGCCAAATTGCGATTAGAATATGATGGCTTGCTGAATCATCCGGCCATAACATCAGAAGCCAGCGAGTTTTACAACAATCCAGTTGGATTTGCATTGGAGAAATACGTCTATGTGCTGTGTAACAAGTGCGGAAAGGCGTACTTTGGCGGTGAAGCTTCGTGTCAGGAGGCCTTGGACTCGTCGACGGCTTTCAATCCGGAAGAACTGTTATGTGGTATGTTGATTTTAAGTTTAAATTCGACTTTTTTCAAAAATTTGAACTTATAAAATTAAAAGCAAAAAGTACTTTATCTTACTCATCGTCTCCTTCTAATCCAAAAACTGATAAAATCCCTTTCCAGGTGGTTGCAGCGACGTCGCCGGAGCCGAAATCTGCGGCCTCCACGGTGCCGAATACCTCGAATACAAGTGCCGCTTCTGTTGCAGCGTCGCCGTCTACTTCTGTTTCGCCTCGACCCACTTCTGTGCCGGCTGTCATGCTGATTTCCAACGTCTGATGCCTTTGCCGAAGTCCCAGCTAGCCCAATGCCCTGTAGGCCCTCGCTGTGTCCAGCTCGAAGGTGAAGAATGCCCACTCCGAGTTCAACATCCGCCGACTGGCGAAGAATTCAGCCTCGGATGCGGTGTTTGTCGAAACATTAGGACCTTCTAGGCCTTTTTATAACTTTAAACTATCTCATTTCTGAATTACACCCAGTACAACCCCATGCCATTTGAAAACGTGTCAACTTTTAATATTATACTTTCATTTCAACTTCAAAATGTCTTAAATATAACACGAATATGTATAATACACGCTGTGCGGACAAGCTAACATGGAACATTAAAAGTGAATTATCAAAACAAGAATAGAGTTAAATTAGTCAAAGTATTCCTTGTCGAAGATGAATTCACCGAGACCCGGGCCAGCGCGCTTCAGGTTTGTCACGATTTTGCCGATTTCGTTGATGGAGTCGACCTGTTCGCCGAGGAAGGTGCCTTCAAGGAAGTCGGTCATCTGGGCATCGTTCTGGGCGGAGGCAATGTCGTGCAATTCGAGGAGGGACTTGTTGTTGAACTTCTCGAGCTCGAGGGCGGCTTGGAAGGCTTCGAGGGCGGTTCCCCACTCGTCCTTCTCGGGCTTTTGGATCTCCTGGAAAGGTTGAATGGTTAGATTTGGTCATGTGATGACAATAGGATGGATTTCAAGGTCAAAAAGTGGAAGAAAGACACACCTGGAAGACCAGACGGCCACCACGCTTGCTCTGGTAGCGCATGAAGATCTCGGCATGTTCACGCTCCTCATCAGACTGCTTCTTGAACCACTTGGAAATGTTGGGCAGAGCGACGTCATCACGGTCAAAGTAGTGGGCCATGGACAGGTAGACGTAGCTGGCGTAGAGCTCGATGTTGACCTGCTTGTTGAGACCGGCTTCGGCTTCGACGGTGAAGTTTTGACGGACTTGGGAGACGTTGGCGGCCATGGTGAGGATGGGGTTGGTTTCTGAAATTGGAACAAAATTGGTGATGATGCAATGAAAGCGATCGCACGGACTATCTTTGATGATAATGAAATGGAAAATGGGAACGATTATCGCGGAGAGCAAAGACAAGAAAGACGGAAATCGGGTACCGAGGGGGGATGACTACGCCGCCACATCGACGACCATGTGAACAAACGACTAACTGCACGCGGTCTTGGGTGGCAGGTCGGGTAGGGTATGACCGATAACTCATCAAGGTCTTGAAAAGTGATGAGAAAGGGGGATTTGAGAGATGTTTGTAGTAAGTAACGAAATGGCGGTGTGCACTTGCCGCCAGCCGACTTCCCTTCCCCAGGCCATCGATCAATGAACCTTAGGCGATGTTGTTGTTGTTTTGAAGTAGCAAAAAGAGGAAAAGAACACTAGAATAAGAGTTCAAACAGCGTTTTGGCTATGAAAACACTGAAACAGGGACTACAAAGCTGTCAGCAAGACGTTCTGGGCCAGCTATCTTCAATGGACCCTAAAAAAGTGGAGGTGGAAGTTCAACCAGACTGAAGCCATCCAATAAGACCAAACAGAGCCTTTTCAGGTACCCATCTCGAGAGTTGAGCCAGCCGCTGCCAGTCGATGCCCAAATGACCCCACCGAGCCTGTTTATATGCGCGATTGATTGCGGCTTTCGGGGTCGTGGACACCGCCTACGTGCGTCCCTGGACTCCTCCTTTTCACGGCAAACCGGCGAGTACGTGACTGTCGGGCGCACGTCGCAGGGCACGTCTCTGGGTTGGGACGGGGAGAGAGGCTGATAAGATAGGGTAAGCCTCTTGATCATCAACATCAGCATATTTGGGGTCCGGGAAAAAGTCTGGGTGATAAACCGCAAACAAAAGATGGAAGTGCATGGAGCATTGTATCAATGATTAGCACCACAAATTGGACACTTTTGCAAGCTTTGAGAACGGCTTTTTGTCAAAAAAAATGCTCAGAACTGAAAATCGAACTTAAAAATGTGGACAAAAATGCTAACACAATCGTACCACGCCAACAATGCGTGCAATTTAGTGTCTAACAAACATCAAATTTACAAAAATACAGTAATTTAAAATATTGAAAGTTTATTTTGTGCTTTATTCTCACTTTTTTGAACGTTGTTTGATAATTAGAGTTGTTTTGCATGCATAACTTACATCATAGGTAACATCACTGTTCACCACATTAACCTAAAAGCATTGAAGCTTCTTATCAGTTCTACCGCAGCCGTCGTCGCCCCCCTTATAGTATCACCTGTTTTCATCCACCTGATACAGTACCCCCTGTTCCCGTGATCACGTCCACACGTACACTGCTCACGTCCGCTTCACCTCGACCTTGTTATTAGCTGAATTATGCAATACGTGTGGCTCCTTTCATGGCTTGGCCCAGGTGTACGTGATTGAAAGCTGCACGTCGCCCCGTTTTGGTTGACTTGATTCTCGATGCTTTCCGGTGAAGCACTTGACATACGAGCAAAAACGAAGCTATTTTGCGGGATCGTCAAGCACGTACGACACCGTCAACACTGATAAGACGCGGTAAAGTCGACCGTTTTCTGCAGAACTTTGTTCACTGCCTAATGCATTGAAAGCTGTTATCTCTTGTATTTTGTGTGCTCTTTTATAGCATATCAAATCTTTTTTTTTTGTCAAATAAGCACTTAATTAAGCAAACGGTAGAATTCAAACAAAACATAAGTTTACAATATATAAAACTTGCCAAAAAGACAGTGTGTCCAGCATCGTTGTCGTTCTGTCTGTCTGCAAATTGCGCGCGGATATTGCTAGCTTTTTGTTGCTTTCAAAGCTATCGGTCTGCGCAATTGTTTTAATATATTAAAACTTAGTTTTATTGATACTACTTAGTATTAACCACTGCTAAAAGCAATGGGTAACCATAACTCTGTCATCAAACGATTCACTCATGACTGGTTGATTCGATTTATTGAATTACATCCCTTTGAAATAGTTTTTGATACTCATTTGGATAGTACTGCACGTTTCGGACCAGAACAGTCCACGATTAATAAAATGTCCCCCTACTTCAGTAATCTTCTTCAACGCTACATGCCCGACGTTATAACCGATGCCGTATTTAAACAGGTACAACTTAACATCTTAAAATATATACAAAAAAAACAATACAAACTTATTTTAAGAAGAAAATGTTCATAAAACTCGATATTTGTGACGATGATGCCATCAAAGAGTTTCCATTATCATCAAGCAGTAAGAAAGCCGTTGTTATTATAAGATCTTTAGATTTTGATGAGTCGATAGCAGGAACATTGACTAAATATTATCAAAAACGCGTGTTTTGGATGTATGAAACGTCGTGTTATGGCTCAAGTTTTACACCGGCTGAACTTGTCTATTTGGCAAAACACACAAAAAAGGGTTTGACGTTTAGACGGTGTAGCCTTACTGAAACGGTCTCATTTTCTGCTATTTGGCCCTATATTAAACATCTTCATTTTATTAAGTAAGGTGATTTTATTTCGTTTAAATGTGAACAAACTGCGGTTTCAGCTTCAATGTCAAAAACCTGGACATTGGAGAAGACATCAAAGAAACGTTACTTGACAAACCTTGCGAATTTTCTGCTGACTGGTTTACCATGTCTAGCAGCTCTGTACCAGAAGATATTATAATGGTTTTTATTGAATGCTTTTTGGTAGGTATAGTTTTGTGTTTAAAAAACTTGCATACCGATTAGTGTGAATACATATATATTTAACGTTTTCAGAACTGTCGAAAGTTTCCAAATTTCTTTGAATGGAGTGTAGTGAATCCAGAATTGAAAAACTTCGACTTCAAACCAATAGGTGAAAAAATTTACAAAAGAATGAAGGCCGCCGGCTATGTTTGGAGAGGCCACGGCACGGTTGCGGACCAACTTGACAATCATGTCAACAACGCATTGATTATGAGAACGGCCAACAATGTTTTTTTGCTTCATACCGCTACCCACTAATGTCGAATACTTGATCTAAGTAGTGTTTTTTTATGTTATTGTCGAAATAACAATTGATTTTCTTAGTAAACTTGGACTGTTGTGTTATCAAACAGTACAGAAAGAAGCATAAAGTACGAAGTTCTAAAACCCAAACGACAATAACAGTTGATTTCAAAAACGCGCATGTGTTTTTGGCTTCAATGCTTAGTTTGGAACAGAGCTGGGAGCTCCGGAGCTTTTGGGACCCGGATCCGGAGCCAAGATCCGAGTTTTAGGACCCGGATCCGGAGGCTCCGGAGCGGAGGATCCGAAAATATGGCTCCGGAGGGAGGATCCGGAGCGGAGCCTCCGAAATTTTGAAATGGGCTCCGGATCCGGAGCCGGAGGCTCCGTTTTTGCGGATCCGAGTCTTTTTTTACCCCAAAATGGTGCAAAATTGGTGCATAACTGCTAAATTCAAGTCGGTCAACTTTCTTTTGACAATTTTTTTTGCGCAAAGCATTTTTTGGGCCAAGTTAGGCAATGACATCGCAATGGAGTGACGCGCCATGCCCTCCGCGCACACAATTTGGCCGCGCAAAGGGCAAACTTTCACTGAAAAGGCTTGGAACAGGAACCGAAAAATTAGGCTCCGGATCCGAGTCCTAGGACTCGGATCGGAGGCTCCGAAAATTTGGCTCCGGAGGGAGGATCCGGAGCGGAGCCTCCGAAATGTTCAAAATGGCTCCGGATCCGGAGCCGGAGGCTCCGTCCAGGCTCCGGCGGTCACAGCTCTGGTTTGGAAAAGCTGGGACCAACGACGTCTTTTCACTCATTGGTCGCAGCTTGTGTTCGAAGCGTGGCGGGACCGCAGCTACACCCACACAGCATCATGTGGTCACTTTACAGCTTGCACGCGTATAGCAGCAGCTTTTCGTGTTGTCCAGAGGCAACGATTCTCCAGTATCTTAACTTGCTCAAATAATATAGTAACATTTACCATTTCAGTCATGTCTGCCCCTAACTCTGCCGCCAAGCGATTCACTCACGACTGGATGATTCGATTTATCGAATTACATCCCATTGAAACATGCTTTAGTACTCGTACAACTAGATTTGGCCCCTTCAGACCAGAACAATCACCGTATGATAGCATTTCACCCTACTTCAAAAATCTACTTCGACGTTACATGCCTGTTATTATAACAGCGTTCAAACTCACATTTAAGAAAGTAAGTCTCAGTTCGAAATATTTTATATATAAAAATAACATAATGTTGCAAACCTAATTTAAGGAAAAGATAATGATCAAGTATCGATATGACAGTGAGAAGGAAGAGTTTACACTTCCATTCCATGGAAAAGCTGTTGTTATTATGAGTTCAATAAAATTCGGAGGAACGGATGCAGGAACTTTGACAAAGTATCTTGAAAAACGCGTGTTTTGTATTGACGCGGCTTTCGTATCGGGTAAAAATGCAAGCTTTACCCCGGCTGAATTTGTCTATTTGGCGAAACATACGAAGGAAGACTTCCGCTTTTATAAATGCACCCTCACTGAACAAGTCTCCCTTACTACTGTTTGGCCGCTTATCAAACGTTTAGAAGAAATTGAGTACGGCGACTTTTATTTTATATTTTAAACAAGTTAAAGTTTTAGGCTCTACGTCAAAAACCTCGGCATAGATGAACATACAAAACAAACTGTGCTTCACAAACCATCGGAAGTCCGTGTTACCGGTTTTATTCTATATATCGAGTGTGTGTCAGAAGACGTTATCATGGCTTTTGTTGATTGTTTCCTGGTAGGTGAAAATAGCTTGTAATTGCAAATTAAAACATTATTAGTTTTTAATACCTATTGTTTCAGAGTTGTCCAGTGTTTCCAATGATTTTCGAATGGCGTTTGATATCAGAACTCGAAAGCTTCGATTTCAAACCAGTTAGCGAAAAAATAAGAGAAAAACTGATCGCTGCCGGCTATGAACAGGACGAAAGTAACGGAGACAACATGAATGTTTTGATACCTGACGATTATGTTGGTAATTCTGTGACTGTGACAACGATTGACAAGCTTTATCACATAATTGTGTTACCACGTGATTAAACTGCACACATTTACTATGTTTTTTTTGTAATGTCATTCTTGATTTTATTCCATTTTGTTTATTAACATAACTAGTCTGTTTTTATCACACTACTGTACAAGAATTTATTCATTTACAATTATATTTACGTTCATAAATAAAGTGTTTTTTATATTTCGGGTTAAAAACACATTTTAATTTCTCAAAATTTGCATTAGATTTCAGCATGAGATCAACACCCTCTCATTTGCGAATAAAAGGCGAGACTGTTCGCATTTCGCCACCATTTTCCTGTATTCAGGTTTTTGAATCACTATGGCCCAGTCCGTCCCTCCCGGAGATATCGGCACCCAGCCCGGTACCAAGATCGTCTTCAACGCCCCCTACGATGACAAGCATACCTACCACATTAAGGTGAGTCTTTACTTGATGTCTGGAGGCGTCTTTTACAATGTGCTATCTCTTCAGATCACCAACTCCGGCGGTCGCCGCATCGGATGGGCCATCAAGACGACCAACATGAAGCGTCTCGGCGTCGACCCCCCGTGCGGTGTCCTCGACCCCAAGGAGAACGTCCTCATGGCCGTGTCCTGCGATGCCTTCAAGTTCGGTGAGGAAGACACCAACAACGACCGTATCACCATCGAGTGGACCAACACCCCCGACGGCGCCGCCAAGACTTTCCGTCGTGAGTGGTTCCAGGGTGACGGTATGGTTCGTCGCAAGAACTTGCCCATCGAATACAACCCCTAAGCTTCTTGCTTGTGCCTTTATGCGAGTAATGAATAAAAGTGTGTTCTATCTCTGTTTATTCGCACTGGTCATGTACATTGTTATCGAAAAAAAAGTTTACCCATGCGCGTTAGAGGCAACGCTGTACTTATCTGTTTTTAAATCTACGGATTCGGGATGCGATTTTCAGAAGCTGCCATTAGCCAGTTCCTGGAGACGGCCTTTGGGCTTGAATCCCGGGGGCAAACCAGCTGGCGTCAGTTTGCGCAGGGCGCTCAGCTGTTCAGCAGTCGGAGTTTTGTGCTTTGTGGTGAATCGGGAGCTGTCGGGTTCGACATAGGCGGCTACGGGACGGTGTTGGGGGAGAGATTCAGTTAAAGTGTGTTTGTCGGAATCTGTGAACTCCGGCGCATCTTGAGCGCTTGGCGTTGCCGGAGCCGAGCTGATAATCCTTGCCGGAGGGTCAAAGATGTTAGTTTCCTCATCTTCATCGCTTCCGAACACATCCGCCAACGAAGGCGTCAACGATGGAGGGCAGCTGAAGTAGCCTTCTTCCGCTTTTAGCTCGTATATCCGTTTAGGGTATGCCACTCTTGATTGGACCACTTCGATTTCTGAAAAGATCACTTTTTACATAAATAACTTATTTACATTTAAGTTTTTATAAACCCATGTCATCAGCATTCAATGACGTCAAAAACAGGTTCCCACCTACCTCCAAACCCAGGATGCTTGACAATAATCGTACCGTTCGGTGTCTTTTTCTCCCGGTCTGACCCATTACAGACTTTTGCAAGGAAATAAAACAGCATCAATACCATTATAATGCCAATTAACACAAATATCAGCACAAAAACACCGGCCAAACTAGAAGCATTGTTGACGCCATTTGGCCGACTCAGCCCGCCTCCGGTAAACTGCGTCTTCAGCTTCTCATCCAGTGAAGTCCGATGCATCTGATACGGAATACTGTGATTGTTTTCACCAAAAAATGCCGCGGCAGCAGCGTCGTAATCGAGGGTGTTATCAATGCCGGCAGGCGTCGTAGAATGTGGTCGTTGCCTTCGACGATGGCCGGAATCTGAAGGCGGCGGCGGCGAGGAGGTTGAAGCTGCTCCAAACAGGTCAGCTGAGCCGAGACTCGAAATGGATATAGCTGGCATTATTTTCAGCTTGTAGAAATTAGGGTTGGCAAGGGTGGGAGAATCTAAAAATTTCAATTGAGGATACAAAACGATGAAAAACACGCTCAACGCTGATGAAAAACATGCCACGCTAGAAAAGTGGTCTTGTAAAAATGTTGAAATGTAGACCAGTTGCCGAAAAACAAAGCCTAAAATAACAGAACTCCCACAAATGCATGTACATGTAGACGGGGTTACCTTGTTTTTTCCCACATTTTTAAAGGTAGAATCGCTCAAGGTTGCTAAAGTAAGTTGTAGACCTTGGTCAAATTAGTCTTCACTTTTTGAAACTAAACCTATCATTTGGCCATCAAATATCGTAATTGTACCTTTCTTCAGACAGAACACGGCCCGTGGGAGGAACGTCATTCATTTTCTGTCCCCAAAAACGGCCACAAGTCATTCTCGAAGACAATGGTCGGGGGTCTCGGCGTCGTTGGCGATGGTGTTAACAAGCCAATCAAAGCCAAAACGCCCTGAGGCAACAAAGACAAAAACAGCCCAGGCTCGGGAAGAAACTATCATTTTTTATCTATCAATGGTAAAGAAAATGAAATATGGGAAGAAACACAGAAAGAAAAGTGTAAAGTATGTCTGTAGACGCCCATTCGTTCCATCTCTGGGTGTAGATGTCCAGAGGGCAATGAACCACGAACCACAAGACAATGTCTAAAAACCTGGTTGGTGATTGAAGATGTAGTTTCAAATTTAGTGCATGGTGTTGTAAATGGTTATTTTAAGCGCCTTTAAGGGCAAACTATTTGGGCGAACGTGATACCAAGGGTACAACATTGATTAATCGATAAATTAAGCGATTTCGACAACTTCTTTCACACTTTTAAGTAGAATTATATTGAACAATAACATTTGTTTTGACGAGAAACGAATTAGAGTGCATGTCCTAACTTCAAAACAATTAAAAATGGTCTTATTGATCAAAGATAATGAATTAAGTTACCAAAACATTGGAAAAACAGACCACAAACAACTTGAAAACGCGCATCCAACACGATGATACGCATGTTAATTCAAAGTATGGAAACGCATTTCGTGTAAAAATGACAATGACCATCCGAGTTTACACGTCCATCTAAACCAAATGCCTTCAAAAGGGTTTTATCGTGTATTCGTGTAACATCAAAGTACTGATTCATGGTCGGTCGTCTGCAGCCGCTGCGATCAGATCAAGTGGAAAACGGCTGCGTGGGGGTTTCTATGATCTGCACCGCCACGCCATGGATCGAATTTATATTACAGAACTCGATGGAAGTATTGGTTGAAAAAATGTTGTCAGATTGTACCAACGGAGGAGGGAGACAAGACAAAAGTCATTCATCATGAATGTTGTCATAGGCATGGCGCGTCTTGGGCGTTTAAAAGTCGTCGAGAAAGGGGGTATGTTTGGTTTTTTGGGATGGCAAAGATGCATCTCTAATGGATGTTGATGGGCGTTTTGAGGGCAGTTGCACTCGGAAGTTATGAATTTTGAGGCTTTGTTTTTAAAAAACCTCGGAAAATAGCTTTAAGGTCGATTTAAAGTGTAGAAAATGGAATCAGGAAGCAAAATAAAAGTTAAATGACGCCATTCAGGCAATTAGATTTCAACCTGCGTACACCAGTACCGCAAAGTTGCATGCAATAAACAAGGTCAGCCTCTGACAGCGGTTCTACCGCCTGCCAAGTCATGTAAATGTAACTTCAAAGACTGGAGGCACCGAGGCAAGGCAGAAACTACGTCGATCGCCAGTTCCCGCCTTTATTGGGTCCAGTCTTGGTCTCACTGTGATGCACATCACTTTTTTTCGCTGACCATAATACGCTGACATTTGTGCAAATTCCGTAGGAAGGTTTAACACGCTCAAAGGACAAGTTTAACCGACGAAACTGATGTGAATTGATACATACAACTTTGACGTTCATTTTTTTGGTTGCCCCGGGAGAAGACTAAACATGCAAAGACCTGCTGAAAAGTAGCGTTGGAATCCGAGATTAACATTGAATGATATAGTAGCTTAGCAGGGCTTTAGACAAACATGACAACACGATAATTTTGAATATTAAAAACACACGTAAAACACGTTTTTACTAACTGAAAAGTAAGAAATGTCAACTACAGTACCAAAAGACTGTTTGCAACCGCCAAAACTAACCAAAATTTGGCTGATTGCTTGCTGTTGCTGTCATCCACCGTTCCCGACGTAACAATTGTCAAAACAACGACCATAACAAGACGCAAAAACAAACGGATGGCAGACCATGAGACAATTTCATTTTGTTGGATTTTTTGGTTTTTTATCTATCCACATCCAATGACGGCAGATAAAAGTGGTCCGCGCCAACGAACAATGGAAGTCAACAATTTATGGAGGTATATGACACTATTGTGATGCGAAAATTGTTGATCGGTGTTAACATCGCCGTGAAGTACACATGTTTTTTGGTTAAATCCTTTAAAAAGGTCAAGGAGATTATGATAGGTATTCGGTGAAAATAAAGTTGAAAAAGTATATGAATGGGGGTGTCGATTTTGACTTAACATTTTCAGTGATAGTGACAAACATGTTTGCTCGATGGATTCGATGTCAAATGTCAACGTAAATGCGTACTTTCTGAAGTTTGGCTGAACGTGAACTTCAGTCCCTCGGAAATGGTCAAGAGACGTCCATTTCCTCTAAGACGGCAGATAAGAACACTACAATGCCACGAAAAAGATGTCCAATGACACAATTGAAGACGAGGACAGAGAATTGAAAAGGTCAACGTCAGTTTTTTCCACCCCACCAACCCCATTGGAAGAAGCCTGCGATGACACCACGGAAAAACGTCAAGACTGAGGACGAAAAGTAAAACAAAGGCTAAAAATCAAACAACTTTAACCCTCGGATTTTGTCTTATTTGAACAGTCAGTGAGTTGTTTTATTGAAGTGAAACAAAAACGGTTCAAAAACTAAACAGCTCGAACCTAACATAAGATAAGTCGCAAAAAGTTACTTCTTTGCAGTTACAGATTCCAAATGCCTCAAAACGCAAAGCCAACGTTGTTTGAGAGCGCCAGTGAAGCGGTTACAATGCTAATTTGCAAGTAGGCAACGGTAAAGTGGCGCTACTTAGGAAGACGCGTCTGGGGAACGCGGGCATTTTGAGAAGCTTTTAGCTCTTCCGGAAGTAAATAAAAACGCCCTCGGACAAGTTAGACGATACAGGATGAGACATTGTTGCTGAAATCAGGCAAAGAGGTTGGGAAAAACGTAAATTTTAAAACAAACAAAGCTTTTGGAGAACCTTGAAATGGATTATCCTGCAAAGTGGAAAAATCTTAGGTAAGAATCTAAAAATAAGCACGAAATTTGCACACCTACAACGCAAAACTAAATTAAAATAGCACGGCTAACTTATTTTAGGCTTCTGACCTCAAAGTGGCTTTATCTCTGCAAAAATTGTCTTAATTTATGACTAGCTTTACGTTATTAAGACGTGGCCGGTTAATACTAGCAATTTTACGGCTTCTGTTTTCACGGCAATGACAAAAACGGAAAATAACAACAAAGATTATGCTGCTAATCAGGTTTAGTGGTCCATTTCATATTCAAAAAGTATCGTAGACATTATTAAACTGCGAAATAGTCTCATCCAGCCATAAACAACAAAAACACATATGGGAAATGCATTTGCGGCTGCAATTTCAACAAGTTGCCGTCGAAAAACAGCGTTAAATGAAGCAAAAGCAAAAGTAAAACAATAAAAACCGAAAAGAATCGCTCGCCATCAGCTAATGTCTTTGTTGATGCAACAGCCAGCTAACACGGTTAAAAATGAAAACAAATAAAAGCATATTGCATACAGACGGTGATCTTGTGAGTTAGGAGACATCAGAGGTCGGACTTCGACGGTCGTGGCCGTCCTTATGGTGGAAATCAATCGCCTGAGAGCAGTAATCCAACTCCAACACATGTGTAGATGCTCATTTGTCTCTTCGCTGGACTTGCGTCAAATGAAGCGTTTCAAGCGGCAAAGGTGATAAATTGGAGCTGTCTTTGAGGTAAACACGCACTTTAGTGGAATTGGACGGAGACAAATTGGCACAATGGCAAAGAAAATGTTAGGACACACTTGAGTGGGGGTGATTCTTCGAAATTGTCGGCATTTTTGTTGTTTTTAGATAAGTTTAAGTACAATTAAAAAAAAATTTTAAAGTTGAAGAAACTTCAAAGACTAACCTTCCATGGCACTATAAGCTCATAACATTGCAATGATCCGTAAAATTTGTAAAAAAATAGCAAAATGCTCGTATCTAGCCAAAATTCCACCATGTCTAAATCTCTAAAAACCGAATCAACGCAGCATATAAGCTGCACACTTCCGGTGTTGTCCCTAAGGTGCTTAAAAAAGCCGTAAATTTTCACGACTCGTAGAATGGATGGAAGCTGTAGACATAAAAGCTGTAAAATAACATTACCATGGTGCTTGACGGCAGCCACTATGGTCTTTTGCAACTTCGGAGACGATTTTTTGTTCGAACGCCTTAACTTTACCGACAAAATGTATTACAAATTGCAGTGCCGTCAAAAAGTTGGGCACAGACGGTGCCGTTCCAGGCATGCCTATGACTATGAATACAACCAATTTCGGCAATGGCAATGTGATGAATATCCGTAAAATGAAGAATGCAAAACTTTTAACAATATTTTATATTTGATTGTTGGGCGGAATTTTGTCAATTTGTCAAGCGCAGACTGTCTGTCTGAAATTATGGCCCTATGTCAATTCGGCGTAATTTAACATTGTCTGATGGGAAAAACATGAATATCGGATGGCCCATAATGGCAGAGAACCGTCAAAACAAGGCGTAAAAATAGTAAAAAGCCCGGAATTGTAAAAAGTTTAGGAACTTCAGACCATAATGACCCGTGGCTGTCATTAGCACATTTCCATTGCTTCATCTTGACGAGCAAACATGGTCTTTGAAGAAGTTTCCGACCAGTGGCACCCCGCTGAAAGATCTTTCCGGCTTTGCTTGGGCCTTCCTTGGCCACCGTTTGGAGTTTGTCATCAGCCTGAGGCAATGTGAAGCTTGACAGCTTTGGCGCAAAAGACAATCTCGGCCTCAGGAAGCCCGAAATTGTCTTCTATGGATTCCTTTTTACTTCTGGTCTCCTAGCACATGTGGACTTGCAACTTCCTAACAGTTAAGAATAACAATTTATATTATTTAGCGTTTTAACAAACACAACACAATGACAATTTTAATAAATTGTGGCTAGCAAAGTTAAAAGAAAAATGTATACGGCAAATGGAAATTACAAAGTGCTAATGATGCCTTTGAAACATGCAAAAGACTACAATAATATAGAAACGGACAGCATCCAGGTTCACGGTCTCAACGCCTCAGGTTGTTTTGGTCAGATTGTGATAAACGGTAGAGGCGAGAAGACTGGAAAGGGATGCCGGGAGGGGGGATGGATCAATTTGAAGGGCACTTTAACAAAAGCGAGGCCGAAAAGCGTTATGGGGGCAACAGTGTCGCTGTTTCGCGATTTGAAATATACATAGTATGATTGGAAAGTTGAAAGGGGGATACAAAAACGTCAAAATTATGAATTACGGTCCTGAAGGGAAAAGGGCTAGGCGACAAGAGTCGAAAAAAAGTGACCCAATGGAGAGGAAGCAAAATTTCAGATGGTTTTGGACGGGGTTGAGATTGGAATCGCGAAGGCGCTTATTCCTCCTTCTTGGCGGGAGCGGCGGTGGAGCCACAGGCGAGGAAGGGGGCCTTCTCGGCGATGATGGCCTGGACCTTGTCGAGGTGCTCCTTGACGACGGCGAGGTTGGCGTCGATGGGCTCCTTGTAGATTTCGTAGACCTTGGGGATCGAGAAGACGCCGATGACGACTGAAAAAAGCCATTTAGAGACAAATCCTGTGATAAGGAAGTAGTTTTAACTTACACAACGTAACAAGACCGAGACCGCTGAACCAGGCACCAATGTAGGTGAGCGTCCAGAGGAGCAGACCAAACTTGACCGATTCGCAGACCTTCTCGACGAGGAAGAGTCGCTTCAACTTGTCGGCAGCGGCCTTGCCGTTCTCGAGCAAGACATCGACTTGGGCATGGACCTTCTCCTGGGGAACCTCAAGCTCCTGAGCCAGGTAGGGGGTGAAGGGGTTGGCGCCATCGGACTTGTTGAGACGGGCCAAGACGAGGTTGTAGACACGGTAGCCGAGGGTGCCGACGAGGGCCGCCAGGGAGAGGTAGGCAAGCAGGGAAAGGAGGCTGAACTTGGAGATCAACAAGAGGCCGACGAGGATGGCACCGAGGATGGCTCCAGACTTCTTGGGGTCGCGCCAGTAGACGACATCGAGGACTGAAAGGGGCAAATGTTAAGGAAATTCATCAAATAAGACATTTCAAAGCCCTCAAAACTGCCCAAAAACCCAGAACCGACTGTAAAACCCCACCTTCTTCCCGATTAGCCCTAATATAACACTGTTTAATATATTCTCTACTCATTTAGACAAGCTAGTGCAGTCAAATAAGACTCAAATGTTACGATTCGGACAACTGTACACTTCAAAAGCAAGAAAAGCGCTTATTGTTGCATCTATGTATGTATCTTTCGCAAAGCGTGAATCACTTTTGGGGATTCTTTTCACTTTTTTGAATCATCACTTCTATTCTACCTTCGCTTTTTCTGATTGACATTTGTAAAACACTGACAATTAGCTAGTTTGACGTGCGTGCGCATGAAGCCCCAGTCTACGACTTTTATCTCCCCCTCTTGAAGGCCCCCATTTCATTTGTCGCGACGCTTTGAACCCCTCTGATCAAACGGCATTGCGATAGTAGCCGCCGCCGAGCTAAAGCACACAATCCAATCGCCTTCACTTCCTCATTCACTTCCCAGCAAGTACACATCGAACTGAGAAGGTCAACAAGCTCACCATCGCCGTCACCATCGTCAAATGTTGGTCCGATCAATCGATGTGACGCGATTTGTCGTAGCTGTTCGACGTTCGCAAAAAAAGGCTAAAGCTGTCAATCGGCAGCCGTTTTTTATAATCCGCATTTCACTCTTCGAAAAAAGTGGCCAAATGCATTCGCAATGCAATGTTGTAACACATTTTTTACGAGGCAATGACGTTTGCGTGGGGGTTATTGTCATCATTGTGGACGTGGAAGTATTGGGGGTGCGCTTGCTACAGATTTTTGCAGGAGAAAAGTCGTAAAGCGAGCCCGCGGTTTGTCTGATGACCTTCAGAGGAGCCCCGGGCGACAACGACGACCTCGATCTACAGAGGAAGCTCAATCGATGGCATGGAAGATGGCTCGACTAGACAAGATTTACAAAACAAAACACAGTACCCTTTCCGACAAAATCTTCAGCGGGGATCCATTCGGGCTCCTGGCTACGGCCATTGGTGGAACGACGGGGCTTAACCATTTTGATGGAAGATGGAGGACAAGTTTCAAGTTCGGCGGACTGCAAACACTGCGGAATAAACAAAATGGTTATCAGAAAGCAAGGAAAACGACACGTTTACAACAACACCGCTACAAGAACACATCAAGTGGGGGTCCAAACTTCAAAGCGCGTTGATAAACAGATTTCTGGGGTACTGGGTGGGTTGTATTCGACAACAGGGACGGAACTCAAGGCTCATGCACCATTAGCACCGGGAGAAATGGGTTCGTCATCACTGTCGACGTGGTCGTCCATGATGATCAACATCACCAATACCAAAAATCGAAGTGGTAGGAAGGCCCCGGAGGGCAGGCAGCAGCACCAACCGGAGACCGGAGGCGGATCCATAGCAGAGAGGGTGGGGGTGAAGCAGTTCGGGAAGAACGCGATCAAAACCAACCACCACGTTGACGTTCTCCTTCACGTTCGCTCGAACTGGGGTTAGACTGGGCTTGCTTTGCTTTGGTTGGTGGCGACGATGACGGCCAGGGTCGCTTCGTCGGTCCGAGGGTTTCACGTGGACGTTGGCGACTTGTGTGTACGACGTCGACGGCGCGCAAGGCAAGAACGGTCAGGTCGCGGTCACTTTGCACAAGGTCCACCCTTCCTTCACCCTCTTCCTCCTCCGTAAAACTCATCGATATCGACCCCCGAGATTGAGATGAGATGAGATCGAGGGCGGAGTGGTGGCCTCGAACTGCAACCAACAAAGCTGCAACGCAAAAAAACAAACTGCCGCTCGCGTCAGTCAGCAAACAATTCATGACCGATTTAATTCATGTCAAACTGCACCATTAAGGAAGTGATATAAACTTTAACAGCTTCTAGTCTAGGATCGCATCAGTTTCCCCCGTTAAAAACTTCTATTTGTACAACATTGCGGCAGTATCTGATGGATCTGACTGATTATAAGTGCGCGTGATTGACACATGTCGGATTATCCACCCGAACAAAAGCCATTACCGACATCTCAGACAGTCAGTGCTACCGATAAAAACAGTACAACCACAAAGTTCCCGCTGACCAAAGGTAACCTGACCGTCAAAAAATCACAGCTCTTATCAGCACCATTCTCTCCAAACGTAATGCTCCATCAAAATAACCTATTTTTTGTGCTCGATCTTCTTTCTGCTGATACTTTACTCATCCCGGCTCCACGACAGTTACAAAATCAATGTACTTTGTTACTATTTGCCCCACCTATGCAAAAAAGTGCGTCAAACTAATTCGAAATGTCAGCGTATGTAAACAATGACGATATTTTTGTAATACCTCGTCACCTGTGTTTTGAAACTATGTATACATACAATGGTTTGATGATAATAGTGCTTAATACACGTATAGTATTGCGCAACACCCCAAAAATGCATATTATGCGACTTTAGCTCACCTGCAGGCTTATCCTTGATAACCTTATGCGTATATTCGCCAACAGTGTAGGCAGTAATGGCAACGGAGCCAACAAGGGCAACATTGAGTACAAGCTTATAGCTTAGACGAACAATTAGAGAAATTAGGCCGTAAAAGGCACGCCCAAGAGCGCCAGATTTGCTCGATTCACTCATTTTTGGGATATGAGATTAGAGTGGCTAAAAGAGGGTGAATTTTGATGGATTTGATGGAATTTCACGATAGTCTCGGTTATAAGTCTCGATTGGAGGAAAGATGTGGAAGATTCGCGGAAAGTTATGAATGCAATGTGGAAAAGGCATCGACGAACGTAAAGGCGTGCAGTAAGGGTTGGTATGAAAGTATGATTTGATGGGTATGATGCACCTGTTGTTGAAATCGGTCGAAAAAGACGGGAAAACAACGTTGGTTTACTGTTTGGAAGTAAGTAAAAAGCGCTTTGGGTCGAAATTTTGGGTATGAATCTGGTCAAAAAAAGCGCGGATTGCCTGAGAAGTCAATCTAGAATTTGTAAGTAAGCTTTCAAAACAAAGTTTCAAAATCCAAGCTGTACTTTTAGCTATCGATCTCTCCCAAAAGAAGAAGCCACAACACTCCCATATGGGCACAACAATAGATGATTCCCGTTTCGGCGCCTTTTTCCTTACGCGTTGCTGAAACACCATTTGAGGCGCCAAAAATGTCGTCCCTTCGGAATTTTTGAAAGCAAACAGAACCTCCGGAAAAACCCGCCGACTTTTCAAGGCAAAAGCTGTCGGCGCGCTGTGCCGACGCCCTTTTCCTGGCAGCATCGGAACGGGATCAAATTTGTCGCGAGTTGTGTTGTGCCTCAGTTCGAAATTAGATTCAACAACAAAAATGCGCATTTCGGGTTCTACACAATCGATAAACTCAAAAAACCGGGCGCATTTACTGTTTGCAGTTGGTTGGTTAAAAGTCAAAATAACCAATTTTCGGGACCAGAAGGCCGGTGATAAACAGTTTTTACTGGAGGACGGTGGGTAGGTAAGGAAAACACTAACAGGACAGGACAATCTTTGGAGAGTTGGTCGTCTTGCTAATGAATTGGTATCAGGAGCGCTTTTTGAACCAACTACACTTGACAAACAAAACAACCAAGGCCGATATCACTTGACTGACCGTTGATAAAAAACAATCTCCATCACGGGGAACGGTAAGAGTGTGTACTGCCCGCCCTTTGGCCAGTTTAAATGCGGGATGGCTGAATCAGCTGAGAACGAAGTACTCATTCTCAGGTCACGCGAATACCACGGGGACTCGAGGTATACGAGATGGGTGCTTGCCTGCAGGGTGTATGTTATGTGTACCTCTAACTTTGTGACTGCAGCAACTAGGAGGACCGGAGCAGGCAAGTGAATTCAGTACTAACACGATTTCTGGTCCGATGTTTTCCTGGACAACAACGTGTTTCGACATACATGACAATAATGCAGAAAGTGAAAGAGAGAAAAAAACCGGAGGCAACATTATTCATGGGGCTGATGTGAGCTTGAGGCTCTTAAACAATGCCGGTTAACATGACTTGCCAAAAGCCTGTAGATGGCTTGGATAGTCCTTGCCGACTCGCGCTAGCAACTATAGCAGATGCGACACAACATGGAAAAACAGGCCAATGGCAAGCTGCCAAATTTGGGCTGGACGGAGCGACCCTCTGGACCTTCGCGCTCGGGTCACATGGTCTTCGGAGTGGGTGACTGCCGACTTGGCTTGCCTCGCTAAGAGGCCGTGGCGTACGTCCGACACGCTCACTCTCTGGACATAGGATAATGTCCGGCAGCCAGCAGCGCCTGATGGACACGGGAAGGAAGCTGCCCAGGAAAAGCAAGGCAAGTCGCCTGGGTGGCCCAAGGCCGTGGCCAAAAGATAGAACGACAAAGCAGTCGGCCGGCAACGAGTACGCGAGCAACTCACAGTCACAAGGGAAAACCGGCAGGCTGCGGCCTACGGCACTTTCGCGCTTCTAGAGGACCGGAAAAAGACAATGGCACCCCTTCATGGCCTGAGGGCAAGCCATGGTGGCGGTTTTTAACAAACGAGCCTGCTCGCCGACGGAACTAGGAGTAAAAATAGTCGAGTGAAAAGATGCAGTAAACATTGGCATGGGGCCAGCCAGCCCTCGGGGCATCATCGACGGCACCGTGAAACAGAAAGCCATATCCGCTAGCTAAGCCGTTTGGCGATGACCGTGCCCAATTTCAGTTTTCATCAACATCGTACGCAACTGCGCAGTGGCTGCAGCCATGCATCCAGAAAGCGAAATAATTAGGGCCTCTGGCGCAGCGAACGACTACCATGGTTGGTCTATGCCCTCGAGCGGTGACCTGTATGCATAATTTGCGAAATAATTTTCCCTAGCTACAGTCGGTTCTGGATTAGACACGGTTGTGACGGCCGCGAAGGTGTAGGCCGTCAACAATTATGCCTCTTGTTTTCAACCCCGAAAGCGTATTATGAATTCGAAACCCACCGGCAGGGTCGACAGTCTTGAAGTCGAACCAGGGAGCGACATCGCTGTAGTGCTTGAGGATTCCGCTGTTGCTGCCGGGGATCTTTTCGTGGGCTGCAATGGCACTTTTGATGATATGACGATTTCAAATGCATAACAAACTCACAATGGCTAGGCGGGCCAAGATCGATAGCTGGCGGCTGAACTGCCTCATCACTGATATCTTTGGGCGGCGTGGGCGGGCGCGGAGGCAACGAATCAAGGCCGGACGGCGACGAGGGCACGTCTTCGGGCTCGGGCTCCACGGGGGCGGAAGCCTGTTGCTGCTTCTGGAGCTGCTGTTGCTGGACCTCGTAGGGGATGGTCACGGGGCCGCGACGGTGGTACATCTCCTCATCGGGGCTGACATCGCGCATGCCGGTGAGGCTGTCGCTTTGAGGGATGCCACGGTTGGGGACATAGTCATCGATGAGGCCACCGAGGGTGTCACGGCCAGAATCGCCGCTGGGGGAGTTGTGCTCAGGCACCTCGGGCTCTTCGTGATGAGCTTGATGTTGGCCGAGGTTCTTGATGATATCATCGACGGCATCGGTCGTGTGATGGACGGCCTGGCCGACGTGCTCCTCTGAAAACGGGTAGCTCATCGTTTGGGGGAAGCTATACAATGGATAAGTTGGCACACATAGAGTAAAGTGACAAAAGAGAGCCGCATGAAGACGTGAAGGAACGCCCAGCCCATAGCCAGGGGGCATTTCACATGTATACAGAAAAGAAAAAACAGACAGAGGCCACACTTACCAATCTCCTGACGGGAAGCTTCTGGCGGGGCGGCGATAATCGGCTCCGGAAGGGTCTCCTGCACGTTGTCGATGATCTCATCAGGCTCATCGTTGATGACGGGCGCGTGGGTGGGCGGAGGCGAGGGGGAGTGACCAGTGGATTCGTCGTTCTTACGGGCCGGGGTCGTGGGACTAGCGGATTGGATCGGGGCTACAGAAAACGACGAAATACAGTTACAAACACTGATCACAGGACTACAGTAGTTAAAAATGAAAATACTTACCACTGGCAACCAGGTCCTGGTCATCGAAACCGGGTGGGGACGGGCTGCGGTTGACAGGGGAGCTGTCTGTGTTGATCTCGGAGTGGACGTAGCCTTGGAAGTCATCGGCGAGCTGGTTGAGGGCATCGGCAGTCTGGACGGCGGAGCGTTTAGCGTTGCCGGCGCCGTGTTCGACGGATTCGGTGGTGAGGTCAACGAAGTCGTGAGCCTTGTCGGAGACGGCCTCGGTGACGCCGGAAAGGTCAGCCTTGGCATGGGTGTGGAGATCGTCGAGGGCATCAGCGGTGTGGGCGGCGGAGCGTTCCGCGTTGCCGATAGCGTGGTCGGTGAAGTCGTGGACCTTCTCGGAGGCGTCGTGGGTGGCTTCCTTCGTGGCTTCGGTGACATTGTGGGCGGTGTCTTGGACGGATTGGGCGGCATCGCCAGCGGTATTGAAGACATAATCAGACGAAGCGGCAGCGGATTCTTTAACATAGGTAGCGGCATCGGAAGCGACATCAGAAGCAGCATGGGCCTGGTCCTGCACAGTCTCAACAGCAGTACCAGCCGCCTGTTTAGTGGCATCATAGGCATCGGCAAGAGCGTCCTTCGTGACAGTACCAGCATGGCCGAGGGTGTCAGCAGTGCCGTGGGCGACGTTCGCCACCGTTTCGCTGGTGGCATTGTAAGCATCATGACCGAGTTCAGACACCTTCGAAGCGGCATCACTGACCTTCTCACTCGTAGCATGGCCCACATCACTGCCAAAGTCCGTCACCGTATTGTAAGCATCGCCAGCAGCCTGCTTCGTCCCCTCATAAAGGTCACCAATCTGTTCACTCGTAGCCGAAACAGCGGCCCCAGTCTTCTCCGAAGCGGCATGACCGAGCTCCGCGGCCTTGTCGACGACGCTACCCGCAGTCGCCTTCGTCGAATCATACACATCAGCTAGGTACTGCTTGCTCGAATCGAGCAAGGTCGGAGGAGGGTCCTTCGGGCTGTGCTCTTCCAGAGCGGCATAGCCTTCAGCGGCGGTCTTCTTGGAAGCATCGACGATGTCGTGGAGGGCCTCCTTGGTCTTGCCGAGGGCGTCATCAACGACGGCAGCGAGATCATCGGCGGCCTTTTGGGCTTGTTCTTTGTCGAGGGACATTGTTGGCTGAAATGGAAGCTATTAAGATTGAAATCGAATAAAAACTAGGTGTCATTGAGAAATAACGAAGGCGGTCAATGATGAGGGCGGAAAGAACTTCGAAAGATGATGCAATTGGATCAAAGAAAGAACACGCGAACAACTTTGATTGAGAAAGAGTGGTCTTCATTCGCGTTCGGTGCATGAGACGTTCGGAAGATATAAATTGCAACTAAATTAAATTTTTGCAGAAGTGCCCACCCTAACTATGCAAATATCACGTCTTCTTATATTTACGCTTCTTCTCGCATTTTGAAATCTTCCCAAAATGAAAAATCGGCACCCTATTGGCACACATCCAAAAATGTCCTCAGGAAAAACACAAATAGTAACGCAAAGTGGAGCCAATTTGGTCATTCTTGGACCTTCGTAGACGCAAAGGACATCTTTGCTGCCCTGAGGCGACTCAAATCCGAAAAACAGAGCCTCCAATATAAGTCACTCAAATGAGACGACCAAGGACGACCACATTTCTCGGTTTTTGGCAACCACCCCCACCCAAAATGGAAAGGGTTGGCCTTGGGGCAAAAACTATCGAAAAATTCCACTTTAAAGAAATAAAAAACTGTGTTGCTCGTTGTAAATAAAAAAAGTACTACATCGAACACCATGACAGCCGCGGTTTGTTGCAGAATCAGCGAAACTTTAGTGTCGAGAAAAGGGACAACAAACGAAGATAATAGGGTCATGTGTTCAGGTGTTGGGGCGCCTTTGAGCCACTTTTGAGTAGTTTTGACTTACAAAAGTTAGTCAAATTGGTGGAAAGTTATATTTAGACAGGCAGCAAATAATGCATGCCTCCATTTCCGGCATATAGCTCCAAAAATTTATAACATTTCCACAAAAAAGAGACAAATTTGAGCAGACATGACAGTGTTTTATGGGTTCCCCGAGGCGACAGGGCCGTGATGAATGGGGCCGAGGGCCAGCTTTGCTCTCGACATCGATGCAACTGAGAAGGCGGTCGATAATGGCACTACCAGGGTTCGACAAAAAAACCAAAACAAAGCAAGGACGGAACGTCTGAACGGAAACCCCGAGGTTACTGACATTCTGACAGCCCCCAAACAAGTGTCAATAAAGTTGTCCAACGTTTTGTGGCTTTCGATTAATCGAAAAATGGAGCTTAATGTCGAAGTCAACCGATTCTAACTGCAACTGGCAAACAGTTTTGCAAAAGTTACTTCAACATTGTCAAAATGGATCTTTAAATTAGCAGACATCATGACTTTTTTCAAGTGCATCACTTTTTGGGCTCTTAAAGTTGTAAGAATTATAAGTTTCGCACCTTTTTGAATTCCATAACATCGAAAAACCCGTTTTTAGCCAAAATGTAGAAGTGTAAATTGTTCTGAATATGTTTGCCAGAAGAAGTTGGCATTGGAAAGGTCAAGTGCCACGTAAAAATGTCAAATATTGGTTTTTAAAGAGATACCGGTTTAAAAAGTTGTTGAACTATGCCCCGTTTTTCCTCAACTTTCGGTTGAAAAGTCAGGTGGGAAGTGCAGAATGCAATGGATGAGTGGGTTGAGGACGTCCTACAAAGTGGGAGGGTGGAAACAGGTGCCAAAGGTGACAGACGTAACTTTGATAACGAATAACCATGGTCCGTGGTATGTGTTTTTTCTTGATCTCGAAGAACGAACAAAACACAACCCCACAATAGCAACTGACATTCATTATGGTACTAATTTACAGAAAGAGATTCGATTAGTCACCCTGAACATTCTGAACATTCAAACTGAACCTACATAACGTAATAGTGATGTCAAGTACGAAAAGCAGGGTTACTACGCAACATTTGTCGAGGCAAGTTTGTCAACAAATCAATCAACTGACAAAAGCTCTCCGAAAAAATCAAAAAGTACGCAAAAAATAAAAATTGGCCTTTTGAAAGGATTGCACGCGAGAAAGGGTGGCAAAGGTGAGTCGTCCGGAAACAGCTGGCGCCTCGAATTTCACGTTGCCTTGCCGCGACTCTGATTGAGCCTTCTTGCGTGAGAGTACTCCTGTTTGCATGTGATCGCCCACGGAATGTCACAAATTTTACCTGTGTGATTTTGGGATTGGTTAAAAAAACAGGCACTTTCGAAAGTTAATCGAAATGTCAATAGAAATTTGGTTTTTGAACGGGGTTGAACTCGTTGATCAACAATCTAGGGCAAAAATAAACCGTTGGTTCGTCAATAACGATAGAGATTTGATAATTTCGACATTTGAAGCCAATTTAACAGAAAAATAAAAAGAAATCACTGCTTTTCACAGCCCAAAAACATCCAACAACAAAAGTCCATGCAAAACAGACATAACTGGACGGACCTCACATCAGTGTTCGAGAAGCAGCGCAATCGCAGTGGTGGATGAACTTTAGTTGGTGATGTTGTTGGTTACTGGACGAAAGGAAAGGGGGCAAAACAACACATAAAAACAACGAAATGCGAGCAAGGGTTTTGGTTTTTTGGAGGAAATGGCAGTTGCTATCGATTTTGAGGTTAACGGAAAGCCGTTAATTGGAGCCCTTAGCCAACATCTTGAATTAAAGCTTGTCAAAACAGAACATAGTAAACAAAAGTATCACTGAAAAAGGGCTTGCTTGCACGTGAAAAACACGCACTTGCGTTTGCAAAATTTCAAAAGGGTCAAAAAGGCTTCCATCGTGAGAGAAAAACGAAAGACACACGCTTTTGGTAATGAAAAAAGGCATTATAATTGAGTCAGCGGTAGATGAGTAGCTTGTGGTTTGTTAATTAACATCTATGATGCTAAACTTCTGAGACAGCGAGGAAAAAAATTCGATATTCGAAAAATGGGTTGTCCGAAGCAGAATTTTGCTCGTCAATTCGTCAAATTGAAATAATGTGTTCGGTCGAACGTCCAGTCCAGTCGCGTTAACGGTCGTCGCGGACTTGAATAATTGTGAAATGTGAAAAAAGGCCTGTGGACGCCCATTCTTCTTTAGTAAAGCTTTCGGACTGTTACTCCACCTCCATTTGTTGTCCTTTTTTACACATTGGACACGCGTTTCTCGTCATATTGATCAAAGGAATGGCTAGGAAAAGGGTGTTTGTAAAGGTTTCGATGTAATTGTAAGCCTCGGGGTGGAACGAGGCTATGCTGATGCAAGACGGGGAGGGATGGAATCCAATAAGCCGACGACCCCGATGACTTGGAGGCAAGCGTTTGTTCGTTTCTCTGGCTGTCACTACACAAATTACGATGTCGCGAGCAATGTGGGAACGGATACATCGGGGGCAGCTTTAGGGTCTTTGCGTTCCGAACAATATGCCTCAAGGAAGCCAATTGAGAGCGAGGCGAATTTCAAGTGTAGAGCGGATTTTCCAGCCATTTGCTTTTGGCCTCCGTCCGGAAATGGGGCCAGCTCGCGCAGTGAGGGCTTTCCTACCAGCCGGGGGCTGCCAAAAGAGGTCGGCTAATGTAAAAGTAAATCCGTTTTTGGCTTCCTCGTTCCTTTCCCCCTTCGCCCGACCCTATGCCCTCAAACAGCAATGCCAATGGCACTGGTTCAAAACTGCCAGCGGCAACACGCCCTATGCTCCCTTGCCCAACCAATAAAAACAGAAACAAGCGTCCAACAACCGTCATAGTTTATCCAAAGCCAAAGAACGCCGATGCCGCCACAAAAATTCTAACATGCCATTGCTTCGCCTCTATGGAAAAGGCATTTCAAAAATTGAAAACCCTCTCTATAATTTTCGCCTTCCCCTTTCACGCTAAAATTGGAAATAGCTTTACACAAGATGAATAAAAAATAAACGCGACTCGCACAATTTGAGCTGGATATGTGCGAACAGACGTTTTTTAGGACACGGAAGCCCGTGAGAACCAATATCGCAAATGGCCTATTCAAACAGAATCGGTCTAAAAAAGTGCAGTTACAAAATTGTCAAAAGGTCTAGTGTTTCGTCAGAAAGTAAGTTATACGTATGTTTAGAAAGCTATTTAAACAATGTTTAGCGTTGCTTGACAACGCGAACGTTGCGTGAAGGCTTTGAAGAGCGAAAAGTGAACCTATTTGAACAGTGTGAGGAACTCGTTTCAAAATAGAGGGGTTTATGATGTTGACAAAGTTTGGGGGCATCGTTAAAGTATAGATGGTTGTTATGATTTTGCAGAAAATGGGGAAATAATCGATGAAAAGAGTCCAATTTTGGAAATAGGCAGTAACTTGAAACCACAACTTTGACCAACATCGCCAACGGCAATGGTCATTTAGGTCAGTTTTCAAATTCGAAGCTAATGCAAATGGCAGTGTTGGACATGCCGGTCCAAGGCGACTAGATAGTAAAGAGTACGATGCACAGACTTAAAAATGCCGTTTTTCGACTTCGACTTTCGGAAGTTCCGAAAAACAGTGCCAGAAATGCTTGCTGTTTTGCGTTTGCTGTGTTGTGACCCTGACTGCATGGTTACCCCTGCCTCCAGAGGGCGAAAAGCGGAATTGAAAAACCATAGCCATGGGCAACGAACTCATGCGAGCATGCAAGGCGACTGTGGAATTGGATCGAATGCGTGCGCAAGGGTGTGGTTAAATTTCGTAACAACAAACGTGGATACATACGACAAAGCTGGGGGTTATATTTGGGTCCGCGATGTCGACGTCGATGTGAAAGGGCATAGGCAATAATAGAAAGGGGTAATTATAGAATGCGAATTGCATTTGGAAGACATTAACGTAAAAAAGAGGGACTTATAATTCAAAACTCACGATAAAGGACGAAGTCTGGGACTGGTATTGGGCCATTTCCGCCGGATCAGGCACATCCAACTGTTCAAAGTCTTCGGGGGATGACGGCCGGGACTGGAAATTTATACCGTTAATGTTTACTTATTACAAAAGTAAAACAGCAAGTGACTCACCATGTTTGGTAATTATGTTATCTAACAATGGCCGTCAATAACAGAATGTCGAAACAATTACAGGCAGCGCGTTTGAAGGCAGAAGTTGACTTTTGTAACTTACTTTGAGATGCTTTAAGGCTAGGTTTTGTATCTACAAATTGGCCAGAAATACAATATGCATTTCGATAAACAATGACACGTTAGCATAAAGCCTATTCACGTTGAATCCCCGATAATGGAAGGGTGTGGCGCCAAATGGAACGCAAAACACTCAAAATGTGAGGTCAAAGGTTGGCCTTTATCCGATGTTGAAAAAAGATCATAAATAAGTCATCCAAAACGATCAATATGGCATATTTTATAAGATCGGCAACAGCCAAATTGCCTCATCTGCCGAAAATTGACACAAAAACACGCCAAAAAGAGAAAAAGACATCAAACAAATGACAAACAATGCGAGTCCATGCAACAATGTGACTGCCAGTGCCTTCGACAATGTCTCAAATCTTCGAAAAAGACGACAAAAAATGACATTTGAACACTTTACAGCTGGACGGGTGTGATCGGTGGGCGACGTCTGTCTACGAATATGGACACCATGTGGCCGATGACTCTGCCCTAGGCCCCCACGTGAGAAGACAGCGTCATCGATCAGGCGACGGACGCTTTGCGCATTCTTCGAGTGTCGGAAAAAGCTTTTTCTTTTTTTGATCAGCTGTTTAGTGCGATGCAAGTACTAGGTGGAAAGTGCGTTTCATCCGGCTCAGTTGAGATTGGCTAATGTTAGTAGGCAATAAAACTTGCTATTTGTAAAAGAAAACCGCTTTCTATGACGAAAATGAGCGAATAAATAAAAACAACGCATTGGAGGGTTGTGAAACAATTTCCGGATGTATGTCTGGTTCGAACCAAAACTGGGCTGGAAAGGATGTCCGTAAGGGCGCGGAAAGGCACAAAACAGAACAGCCAATTGTGCGTTCATGAAATAGCCAGTCCAAGGGTTGGCGTGTTTTTTACATTAGGCCGCTTCGCTCGCATGGGTTTCGTCACATTCGGCACACTGGCGCGTCTACTAGGGACAGCCGGGCCTGGATGACGATGCCTGTGGCAGTGCTCCCGCCAAAAGTGAAAGAAAAGTAAGTAAGGAAAAGGACGCCGACGGCATTCGAGCCAACGGCCATGTTGTTTCAGACAATGATGGAGCGCGCACGTGGTGGCCGTTGGCCGCAGGCAAAGCTATTTGCATTCGTGCAAAGACATAGGCAGTTACTTGGTAGGTATCTATCGATTGACGATTGAAATTGAAATTGCAATCCCGCAGCCCAGAAATTACAAAAAATACAAACCAACCCCAGCCGGACCTGTGTGCACGAGGTTGCTCTTGACAATTTCAACGAAGAAAAACAGCCACCAAAAAATTCAACAAACAATCACGGCTTTTTTCGAGTATGTTTTTGACTTGACAAAAGCGAAAAAAAGTTGTTCATTGACGCAGGGTGAATGTTTCAGTGGAATTGGAAGGGGATTCTCAAGTTTAACTGACGGTGGAAATGGAAAGTTGAAAACAGAAATGGACAAAATTTACAGTAACGCGCTAATTTGATTAAGAAATAGACAGTTTTAGTTAAATTGAACTTGTTTTGTACGGGCAATAAACATTCGAGTCGCTCATGGCTGCCAAGTTGAATAAAAATACCAAAAAATAAAAAGGATCCCCGACCTCAAAACCATAAACCACATAAATTAAGTGCAGGCAGCCGGTGATGACGATGAATGGAACGCCCGAAAAACGTCTAAAAACCTCCCGCTCGTTTCTGCCCCCACGTGTGATGGGTTGATCACGTGGGAAAGGTCGAGACACTGACACCCCTGTTCGTTGTCATCGACAATGTTGCCGTTGACTGAGGCGACTGTGGCCGCGATAAGATCAGGGGCGAACCGGCCCGTGGCCAGTTAGCGTTATCCATCAGCTGATGCACTAACGAAAGCAAAGTGGAACGTGGGACGGCTGAGACGCTTCCGGAAAGGGCATTCGGTGTCAGTTTTATGGGTTATCAACGAAATTGATGATGATTTTGTGAAAGGGTCCTAATTGGGTGGTACAAAAATAACTTTAAAGTTGATTGATACTTTATAACGGCCACGGTGGCGAGACCAACGTTAAGGGTAACATTCCCGATCACGCTATCGATAAAACTTAAAATTTGATCCGAAAATCGATTGACATCAGCTGCACTTTTTAAAAACCTATTTGCGAACTTCAGCAGCAAAGTTATAAACACAAAGCTTTCACCACGCACATCCCCCTTAAAACTATTTAGCTTTTCCACCCTGCAAGACTGCACGCAATGAACAGCTTAACAAAGTCATAAAACTTTAGCACTTCCTATTTTAAAAGTTGTAAATCATTACGCCCCCTTTTCTTGTTTACAAGTTTCTAATAATGGTTGTTCTTAGCCCACTCAACTCAAATTTATCCAAGACCATTCTGATAAAAATCAAAAGCAACAACAACAACAATATCAAATTCCACTGTCCGAGCACATCGTTAGGTCACGTAAGATCATCCACGTGGAAAAGTTAGTCAGTGACCATCACGGCCAGGCAGCGGCTGTCACTTTTTTTGAGGATTGAAAAACAAGCTGTTATCAGCTGGGTAACTTCAGTAAAAACGGAAACAAATAAGCACTTATCGTGGAATGAAGTACAAAGAATGGAAATGGATTCTGTTTGTATTTTGATCAGGGCTGGTTGGTGGGCTTCTTTCGGAAGGGGAACAGCTTTTTGACTTTGGAGAATTTGGACTTTTTAGGGGGAGCGGATGGGTTGTCGACGCTGAAATTATGGAAGTTTGAAGATGCCAAAAAGTGAGGGGTTTACCTGGATTCGTGTTGCTTTGGTGTTTTTATTTTCTTGGGGCTCGGATCAACGCTTCCGCCACCGTTTTGTGACCGGCTTGTGGAAGCGGGAGGGTTATTGTTAGCAAGGGCGGCTTTGGCGAGTTTCGTGGGTGGCCAGACAAGGTAATCGGAAAATTTGTAGATTATGATGGCTTGAATAACTCTGAAAATGACTTTTATAGTTTTTATTACAAAAGTAAGGTTCATACACGATGACAGCCAGCACCACACATAATGAAATCGCAATAGACGACTGTGCGTTCAATTTGCTCGAAGCCGGCTCCCATGTGAACATTTCCAAGATTTCTGTGGTGGTTTCTTCAGTTGGCGTGACATAGTCGACTCCAACCTGTAACTATTATTGTCAAAACTTAAAATATTGGCACTTCTTACCACTTGCAGCTCGACATTCGAAATCTTATTAGTCACTTTGAACTCGTAATGACTGCCCTCACCAGTATGACTGATAGCTTTGAACGGCTTACTCGAAATAGTCTCAAATATTGGTGCTTTATAGAAATCATTAACAGCATCGTGTGTAATAAACAACTTCCATTGAGTTGATGTTTTAACTCCAGGGGCGGGCGTGGGTGGGGCTTGATACCATAACAGGAAGCCAAAATAGATTCGTGCAAAGGGTTCGTCATCGTATTCGTCTATTTCATGCTTTACTATTACATCTTCGAATTTAACAGTAATGTGCGGATGGTTTACTTCTAGAATCAGGCACCCGGCGGCAGATTCGTCTTTCCCTTCGGGGCAAAGATCAGCTCTGAAAAAGCAAACTTAACACTGTCAGTTAAAGGATTTCTGCAACTAACCGTCCATTTGCCCCGGGTTTCACATTGATAGCAAAAATGAAAGAAGTATCAGGGTTTCGAAAAACTGAGTGCGTCGAATCAGTAAGCAGGGTACTGCAAAACCACTTTTTTGAAACTTTATAGGTAAAAATCAAAAACAAACATGGATCCATCCGCATTGAAAGCAATTTTATCAGCTAATGATTCTGGTAGCGGATCAGTCGGTTTGATGATAGTAGCTGATGTTAGCGTCAAAAGTAAAAGGACAATAGGAATTGTCAAACAGACAGCCATTGATGTTAAACTTCTGAAACACAAAAGTTGATTAGGCCACCAGATCGATCCCCATATTTGAATGAAGCAATGTGTAGGAAAGTACCCGTTTTTGCATATTAGCGACTCTCGCCTCCTATACGAAAAAACAGAAACTTCGAAAGTTTGTGAAATTTTACGTTGGCATCGTTTTAAATAAGGTCTGGAAGCTCTGAATTCGTTGAAATTGCCGTAAAAACGGTTAAATTGACAGTTTTAGGGTGCTGAATTTCATGTACCAGAAGCAAAAATGTGCAACTGTTGCACGTTTTTCGTTCTGGTACTCGAAATTCAGCTCACGATTTCGCTCACTTTTACTTCAAAATCGTTTGTTTTGAAGCGCTTTGGATTTGAAATCGTTCATGTAGTTGCCATTGGCGTTACCAATGTTGATTATGGCATTGTAGCTGGGAAATTCCGTCCAAGATTGACACGATCATGAAAAAGGCATTCCAACTTACATTTCAGTAAGCTTTTGTGTTTTGCAGTGTTTCATGTACCGATTTCGTCCAGATAAACGGAGCTTGATGAACTTGAAATGTTACGATTTGAACATTTTCACCTTCGTAGCGTACTTTGTAGAATTGCTGTTCGCACTTGCACGACGCTACTTGAAACTTCAGTCGACTGAATCGTGTTTCACTTTTCTTTCGTCTTTCAAATCATGGTTTACGTCATCGCAAGTGCCCTTAAACTACCGGTTTCACGGATAAATTGGCTAAACTTGCATCTATGTCTATTTGGTATTTAAACCTTGAACTAAACGCTGTCATGCAGTCAGTTTCCATTTTCGCACTATGTCAGAACCTGGCAGTGGTTGTGGTATCCATATTGCGTTAAAGCTTGCATCTTTGGCATGTGCAGTCGCTACTGTGACGAGTCTGTGTGTCGCTGGGTCCCTGTTGATGGACATCAACAGTCTTCATGATGAAATTTTGTTGGACATGAGCGAATTCAAAGTTTACGCTAATGATGCCTGGGGCGATATGCTTTTCATCAAGAATAGGGTCATTCGTGGTGCCGGTGGAAACGACTTTAAAACTGTCGTCGGAATTCGGGCGAAACGACAGGGCTATGGTGGCGTTGCGGTTTCTAGTGGTTCGGCTTCAAGTTGCAGTGAGTTTTAACTTTTGAAAAGTTTTGCAAACGAAACTACGATGCAACATTGCAGATTGCGGCCGTCAAGCCCAAGGCTGTCCAAGTGGCCCGCCCGGTCCCATGGGAATGCCCGGCCTTCCCGGTGAACCTGGCCCGCGTGGTGTCGATGGTCTTCCTGGAGCACCTGGAATCTCCCTCGTCTACAACCAGGACCGTCCTGGCTGCATCACATGCCCACCCGGACCACCAGGTCTCCCAGGTCCTCCTGGCTTCTCCGGCCCGCCTGGTCCTGATGGTCAACCCGGACAACCAGGTCACCCTGGCAATGATGGCGCCCCTGGCATGATGGGCCCACCAGGTGATGCTGGATCTCCTGGACAGCCCGGCCAACCTGGACCTCCTGGTAATCCGGGGCAAAACGGACAACGATCATTCAGTATGCCCGGCCCGAAGGGCCCCCCAGGCCAGCCTGGCCGTATGGGCCAGCCAGGACCCCCTGGTCAACCTGCCAGCAGCGGCCCTATGGGCTTGCCCGGACCCATGGGACAGCCCGGCCAACCTGGTGCTCCTGGAATGCCTGGACAGCCTGGTGGAATGGGTATCAATGGATTGCCTGGCAAGGATGCTCAGGTAAGTAATATGGACTTGATTAACAAAGTTATAAATAATCAACTTTCAGTATTGCCCTTGCCCTCCACGTGGTGCCAACGGACCATACCGAAAGCGTGTGATTTGAGCGATCTAAATGTTTTTTTGCACAATGTTAACAAAATGCATTGTCTAAATGTTGAAATAAAAGCATGAAAAAGAAACGTATTCAAATACAGTCATTTGTTCGTTCAGTTCAGCCACAGTACAAAAAAGTTCACTATTCATAACTGCGTTGACACTTCAAAAGCAATTATGTTCTTTTGTGCAAAAACACTTGTTTGTCAGCCTCGTCATCCGAAACGAACACATTTTTTTAATATCACAACTACCCTATTGCTAACTTCGACGTCAGTTGAATCTCATGCATGCCAGCATGAAGAAAACCACATTCATATTACTTTTCATTGTCCAATCAGTGATTGCCACCACAACAACTCTATGTTCATGTCAACAGTTAATAGATTGTAAAACCAGCTACATTTCTAAAGTCGAATCATGTGCTAACAGTTGCAAGGTTTGGTACCTTCATTTGACTTTATAAATGTGAATGTTTTTTAGGCATCATCCAATTATACCGTTGATCCCGTGGCAGCGCTGACTTGCGCAACCTCCGAAATCACTGATGAATGTTTGAACACTGTCAAAGGCGATTTGTAAGTTAATTGTGTCAAAACCTTTTAAACTTTACTCATAATCACACAGTTGCGCATCCAACCCCGCCACCACGATCGACGTAGACGCAACTTACGCTATTAAGAACAACAATGTAGCCCAACGACTCGTCCAGCGGCGTATCATTAACGCAATCAACGTCAGTTCTACGAATCTTGTCACTGAAACACTCAACACTCTTACAGATACCGGTAATCGTGAGTTCGTATCATGCTTTATGAATTGCATTGGCTCCGTGAATCCTTTACAATGTTCGACGGATACTGGGTAAGGACAAACTTTATTGATGTTCCTATCATACAACTACGTGATGGATGACTCATTTTAGTTGTCAATTTAAAAGGCCACCAACCGTAACCCTGCTGCATGCACTTCCGCTATGTCGAAGCATTCAAGGCGACAAAAGAGAGAATGTTTGCGCTTGCCTCAAAGGGCTGAATGTGACGTGCAATGTTTGAAGTGACTTTGTGTTCAATTTTATTGCATGTTTGACAATGGATTCTAAAAAGTTGATTGTTGATTGTTAGCACAAAACAGATTTGTGCGCAGTTTGATGTCAAGTGTGATCAGTTTGAGTGCAATGTTAACCATAAATGATAAAAACTGTTAAAATCAGATTATAAAAATTTTGAGATAAAATATTGTTTTATAAAAAGATTAAGAAAGCAAATGTTTGAGACCAATTTAAAAAAACCAAAAAATGTTTGAATTGAACGTTTCGTTTTGCTGCACGCAAGCTGCGACTTGTGAATTGAGCCAAATCCAAATTTTGACAACTGCGCGCACTTTGCCGCTGTCAGCAAGTTCGCGTTTTCCGCCGCAACTTCAGCCATGGCTTCCGCGTCTCCTTCTTCAAACCTCTCTCGACCTGCTCGTCTGTTCGAAAAGCGCGTCTTCTACCTTCTGAAGCAGCACCTTCTCCCTCCGGATGATGATACACAGTTTGTTTCGTTGCATGTCCTCAAGATGGCTTACAAGTGAGTTTTTTGCACTGTCATTTTTGTTTTTCAATCCAAAACTGTCAATTTTTTATTGCAGGGCCAACACTTTCTCCAACATCGACCGCATTCGATCAATATTGCACGTCGACAGTGACTATCAGCTGTTTTCCCTGTTTCGAGATTCGTTGAGGGTGCGTAACGGAGAGCAGAGCCTCGAAATCGGCGTCAATCCCGACTATGTTTTTGAGGAAGGCGACATCACACCGGTGGAGATTGACTTGGGGCAGGTCAAGCGTCATCCGGTCCCGCATGCGGTAATGTTCAAGATGAAGGTCATTGTTAGGGATGTCGCCAAGGGTTGCACCATGCCGAATAAGTCTGTTGTTTTCTAAATTTTATCGATTTTTATATTTTTTGTCGACTTTCAGCTTGGTCAATGTCTTCAAAAGGCTCGACTTGCCACCCGCCTTTGCTGAGAATCGTCGAAAATTGGATATTATGGTGCTAACATCGGTTCAGGATTATCAATTGCACATGCTTTTCTCGGAATCTGGTCAGTTTTTTGAACTTTCATGACTTTTTAGGCTTGTTAATTGTGTATTTGCAGGCTACGACCACCTCATCACCGCTCCCAACACTTCCGGCGCATCTACAGCCAACGCTATGGCGGCCGTCATTCAAGCCTGGATGTTGAAGAAGCAAGAAGCCGACAAACCTCGTCCAAAGGGTTTCGCCCCACGCGTCATTGTCGTGGCTCCGACGGCCAAGAAGGCAGTCTACCTTGGCAATCTCGTCGCGGCGCATGCCGTCGGCACTGGCGTTGTCGTGGAACGGATGAGTGGAGATAATGAGAACTTTATGAGTGACATTTATCGGTGCCGAAAGACGAATCCGGATGTGTTTGTCTGTTACTATGAGCCTTTGAATGTGATGGCTATGAGCATGAAGGTTGGTTGAGATTTTATTGAGATGAGTTTTGACGTTGGTGTTTTAGATTGACCTGCGCAGTGTCCATACGCTGATCGTCGATGAAGCCGATAACATGTTCAGCGACAGATTCGGGATTGGGCATAATAAGGCTATCGAGATGATTACCAAGTTTGCGGTGAGTGCTTTCTTACTGTAACGTCGGGCGACGAACCTTTAGTTTTGATGAATCTTCTCTAAAAAGTACTGTAATCATGTTTTTTTTCCATTTCAGCCCACCTCTGCCACTCGAGTCCTTTCCTGCCTTTATGCCTACGATTCCGTCAAGCCGGCTATGTTCAGCGCTCTTCGTAGCCGTGTCCTTGAAATTCGATCTCTTGTCAATGAGCAGCGAAAGTGAATTCCATCTTGTTTTTTTAAACTTTGTTTTGCTTTTTGTTGATTTTTTGTTTTAAATTTACATAAACTTTGAACCCTTAAACTTGTCTCTTGCCGATTGTTACCCTCGAAGATCCCCATCATCCCCTCAGGCTATGTCCGACCCGTCCGCTCCGAAGCACCGTTCTTCTCGGCGCCATGGTGCACGTCTTCTGAATCAGCTCAGCGGCGGAAGTGAAGCTGACGGATATCAGTCGGTTTCAAAGTGCACTAATCCGTTTAGCAGTGATTATGAGGTGAGTTGGCAGCGGTAAAATGTCTCTAATCGGTGCCTTTCAGCCAACGGACCGTCCAAACACCCGAGTCTCCGCCCTGAGCCTCCATGGCTCCTCCACAACAACAAACTCTAATGGCTACAGTATAGTCGATGGCAATGTGCCTGTCATCGACTACGATACACTTTCAAAGACAGCAACTTGCTGTCTCCATGGCCGGAAATGCTCCAAAAGCGATGGAAAGCCTGTTCAACGCTCCAAAGAAGCCAACGACGACGACCCCTCTGGAGCCTATGAAACTGCTAATAAGTTCCTCCAAATGAAAAACATCTCAAAGGCAGACATCCAGCCGAGATCAGTGAGTTCCAAATCTGGTACAACTGATCCGTTGAAAAGTGTCATCGAAAATGGCATCGATGAAAGTGCCATGGAAAAGGCCTTCAGACGCCGTCGGGGGGTCGTCGCTTCATCTTCATCGTTGACACCTGGCTTTGGGTATGAATCCGTCGCAAAGCCACCAGCTGATGCCAGTGGGCCATCAAAGTCACGAGGGAAGTCAACCGGCGGGGAAGAGCTATACATCGAGCCGGATTTCAATGTGATCAACCGACTAAAACGGCAGTCTGACCGTGAAAAGGAGCGCGATACGGGCTCGGAGAAAGTTGAACCGTTGATATCGTCGGGTTTTTCGAGTTCTTCGTCGACGACTTCGGGGGCTAATGATTATGGCTATGAGTTGATTGCGGATTCGGCGCAGTTTGTTTTTGGTTTTTTGTTTGAAAGCTACAGTAATCTGGTGCCGTTTTTAGAGCCAGACAGCCAGTCGTCGAAAAGATGAAAGTTGCAGCTAATTACGACCCTCATCTTCATAAGGTCTATCTAGGGGAGCTGACAGCGAAGGACGCTGAACTTCGGACGAAGCAGAAGGGCACTTTCAAGCTGTATCACCAACTTCCGAGCACCCCACCGGAGACCTATGATGCTCTTGAGCCTTCTTTTAAGTTGTATATTGTTTATCGGAACAGCAAGGGCAATCATTAGTAAGCCTTTTTCTATTTTTTGCGGTTTGAAATACAGAAGCTTCAGCCACTTCCCGATCGTCGGCCGCAAAGTCCGTTGCGTCGGCTCAGAACGCACCCAACTTACCGTCGAATACGGCGAACCTGCCCCCTTTTTCAACTCCTTATCCAGCCTAGTCAAATTCTACGAAACCTACGTCATGCTCAACTCATCCCATTCCCTTCCGGACATCTTCCCCTGGTGGCTCCAAGATCCCGCGGCTCCGCCCCGCCGACATCGACGTGACCGGACCAAAATTGTCTATGACTGATAGATCACGCCAAAAGTGATAAATTATCCCACCCTCCTTTGATGTGGTTTTGATTTACGACGGAAATAAAGAAAAAGATGCACCTTTAATGTGGTTTTGATTTACGACGGAAATAAAGAAAAAGATGCACTTACACAATGTTATCACTGATACTGACACTTGCCCTTCCATTTCGATGACTCACAAAACTCAACAATGCATTTCTTTGTAGTTTGCAAGCTCTTCGAATTCCAGAACGGCGCGCCTTCGCAAGTTATGCTTATGTCAGAGTTTGATTTGATAAGCATAAAACGATGCACCTTGTCGATGACTGTACTCCATAGACATGGGCATGGGTTTTTTTGAAATGTGGGCCACATTTGGGGCATATGAAATACATTTATTGCCTGCAAACATGACCGTTTTGGTGTGCCCCGTTTTACATGATGACACTCCTTTGGGGCTGTACTAGCTGTTTTGGGGATTATACAAATAGCAATCTTGTAGCTGTAGTTGGGGTTACTTTTTGAGAATTCCACTGTTGGAACGGAACGTGTTTGGTTGAGGACTTCAGGATGAATGCGCTTTTGGTTACGGTTTTTGTGGCGGGATTGGCGTTTGCGGCGGGCGCAGATGCGCCAACAACTCCAACTCCAGGTTAGTATTATTACGATTTGCAGTCATTTTAAAAGTCTTGTTTTTAGAACATCTGTCACATACGGGAGATGGTGATCCAATACCTCAGAAACTCTCAGGTGAGGCAGCTAATACCCTTACATGGATCCTCTATCCTGAAAATGAGGATGATTTTGTTTTTGTTATTGTGCCAACAGATACTTTAAATAAGATCAAGACATCTGGTGGTGCTATTGATTTTTACCTTCATAATGATACAACAATTCCGTATCGAGTTATTAACACAACAAATGTCGACATTTCGCAGTCGCAGCAAATCACTTCTCCCGACCGTGGCTCTGCGCTTACTGTAACCATAGATAAAGTGCTTGGTGATATTTGGGCGTCGACGTTTCCAAGTCCGCCAAAGAACTACACCGTCGCTGAAACCATCGGCACCTACAGCGCTTCTCATTTTCACAGTGCGGGATATCCGGCTTTCGCTTATGGTCGCGTGTGGCAAACTTGGCAATTCACCCCAGAAAGCTCTAATATTGCCTTGGTTTTTACAAACAACGGTATTCAACAGCTTCAAGTTGATAACAAAACGGCGTCATTGACGGTGTTTGGTGGAGCAGAAACGGCTAACTCGGTGCTTAAGTGAGTTTTTCCATTGTCTATCAATGATCGCTGATTGTCTTCATGTTTAGATACGACTGCACCGACAAAACCAACAAGACCCTGTGTCCAGATTCCTACACCGCCCCCGTCGGCGAAACCCTCACAGTCCGCTTCGAAACGACCGAGGCCATCATCAACGGCGACCACAACAACCCGGCCGGAGTCAACTTCTTCATCGTCGGTTCGAAGCAGTACGACCCTGCTGCTCCCGTTGCTGGAGCCACGACGACAGAACCGGCAGAAGTCAACGGCACCACGACTGAGGTCCCAACCACAACCAAGGGCGCCGGAAGTTTGAGCCCGCTTCTGGCCATCTCTGGGGTTATCTGTATCTTGCCATTGTTGCGAAACTAACTTCCATTCCTTTTGTGTTTATTTAATTCTCATTTTATCACTCTTTTCATACAGTACACTTAATAAAGATTAGATTTCTACCCCCCTCGATGGTTTCACGCTTTGATGACTCCTGGAGGCTTGTACAGCGGACGACTGCCCTTAACGATCTTGTTGGTGTAGTCGATGAGGAAGGAAGCGACTCCAAGGTTGTTGGCAAACACATTAATCGGCAGTTTTCCGTATTTCGAGACATCAACCTCGAGGATGGCCGCCGGGTTGAACGTGTCGGTGGTGCAGTAAAAGATGCGAGTTTGTTTGTTGAACAAATTGCGACTAAAAAGATGGAATTTGTACGAGGGTGTGCCTGACGAGGGTCGTCTTGCAATGCACATTACGCATTGAAAAAAGAAACCACAAACCTCGCCGATGAGCCCATCAACGCTTCGACGGCATCAAAAAACGGTGTCTTTGCGCTGACTTCCTGCTCGAAGCGATGACGTTTGATGGTCGAGAAGTAGGATGACTCGAGGACGATCAAGTTGAGCATGAGCATCTCATTGGCGAAGCGGAGCTCGGAGTATTGGGAGGAAGAATCGGTGAGGGTTGAGTAGGACTTTGAAGAGGTTGATGATCCGGAGGGCGCTGATGAGGCTTGGTAGCGAGCAAGGCTGGATTGGGTGGTCAAGGGGGTGACTGCGCTGTTGGAGGGGGCTGTGGAGCTACTGCCACAGACACTGGAGATGAAGGAGGCAGATGTTGAGGAAGAAAGGTTACCAGATGACCCGGAGGAGTACAAAGACGCGTCCCGGCGCGGCATGGCCGATCGGCGGGCATCACCGGTGTAGAGCTTGAAGATGGGTTCCCAGTTTTTGCCGTTGAAGAGGACCTGGTAGAGCTGATGCTTGCGCTTTTCATCCGGAATCCGAGAAATGATGTCAGCTGCGAAACAGCGTTTGTTGCAACAGCCCATACTTCCGTCTTCTTGCGGGATCATGGGCGCATTGACGACACAGAGGGTGCAGATGGCATGGTCACAACGGCCTAGGATGCGGAGATCGGCCACACTTCGCATGGCGCCGCACGGGCCGTCGCAGAGACGGACGTTGGGGACGCTGTTTTCGTGGGCTGGAAGCAAAACACCGATTTTGACACCTTAAAGATAAAGATTACCTTTAGCCAGCTCCACATTAACCTCATGGCTCTGAATCGTCGCATACTCAGACGCCGTCGTCGTCGGCAGCTTCGACGTATCACCCTCGCAGCACCGGCTTTTCGAACTCTTCGTACAATCCCCAACGCTACTTGCCTTCGCTTTCGGAACACTCGTCTTCTTCGACACTTTCGCATCCAATTTAAGCTTTTCAATCTCCTGATGGATCGGTCCATCCTCAAACCATGATACCGTATACCGATACTTCAAGACCCCCTCATCCGGCTTCAACTTTGCCCTCAATGAACACCCATCTGCCATGACCGGAAGTTCATCCCCGAAACGGCGGACAATAAACTGCGGCAGGTACTCTCGTGCATCTGCATCGCCCAGGCTGATGCTGTTCCCGCCGACTGGTGAAACCGCGGCTTCGCGCACTTTCCTTTCATGCTCCCACATCGCTGAGGACGTATACCCATACGTACTGTAATTGGTCAGCTCTTAATGATGTAGCAAAGTTCATTGAACCTCCAAAGTGACTTACTTATTACTCGAAACGGATTCCATGACCTCTTGACGACTAGAATCCGGCTGGGTACCCGTCTTCCAAGATGGATGGAGCCTGGACTAAAGATCGGGGTCGGAAGCTCCGCGGAAACGGACTGTCTGCGTCCTGCGTCCGCGGGATGCCGTCAAAAGTCAAATGTAAATGTGGGGTGTCAAATGGACAGACACGGACAGGGGGTAGCTTCCATTTTTGGTGCGGGGAAAACGTGAAATAAATTGACACGCTATTACAAATAGATGAAAAATGGCATTTGCATTTTTTGGGTTGCCCTTTCGGTTTGCAGTGCGTCAAGGGGTTGGTAAATCGATGGGTCCAGATTAGTATCAACTTTTTTTCACGCATTTTGCAAAAAATTAATCTTTTTAAATTGCCCATTTGTCCAGCCCGCCCGCCCTGACTTTTACGATCAGTGCTGTTACGCGAGTCAAGAGACCTAATAAAACAACTTCCGTGCCATGCGCAAGCAACACGTCGTCGTGCTCCTTTGGCCTTCTTGAACGACGATGCTGCTTCAGTAGCGCGCGTCAAGCAATTATTCGCGTATTCTTTCGCGCCGTCCTGAACCCTTCCCCAGAGGACCGTGGTCGCCGTCGACGCACATGGCATTTAATCTAAACAAGTTAAGGTCACGCCCGAGGTCCCTCATTGACATGTGTCCGGCTTTCTGTCGTCTATTAAACATTAAATCCGCCAAGTTAGGTTTGCTTATTTAACGACACTTCCAGCCAGACAGGCTTCTCACTTCACTGAGTTGTGTGTCCTCTTATTTTAAAGATGGAAACATCAGAGTACAAAACGACCTATGCTTTGTTATATTATTTGAGTATCGCGATTCTACACGCGCCACAGATCATCATGATCTCGGTTACGATATTCCTGGCACGGGAATTCAGGAATGTTCACAGTGTTTTCCGACAGTCATTCTACGTTTTTGTGTTTATTTTCACACTTTGCTACAATGTAGCAGCTTTGGCCTGGGCCGTGGCATATTTGAATATCTTATCCAGTGAAATTGAAATTGCTTATAATCTGATCATATTACGGTACTACACACTGGTTGTCGGCAGTTGGAACACAGCCGTCTGTGTCAATCGTGTAACAGCCATCATTTCGCCGGTCAAACATTCGACCATCTGGTCGAAAACGACGACTACGATAGCGGCAGCCTGCCTATTAGCCTACCCAATAATCTTCCAAACCCCCTTTTTACAAAATTCCTGCTGGAAAACTGTAGCCTCATCAATGTGTCTCGAGTATCAAGTTCTAAACATGTATGTTGTTGCTGTTTCGGTGATAGCCCATGCTCTCCTCGGCTTATTACTGATAACGATGGCATTAGCCTTCGCTAGATGTAAAGGCTGGCTCGCGACACAATCCGCCGAGACTAAGCTGATCGCCCAAACTTTAATGACTTCCTTATTGCTCATGTGTGTCGGCATAACAAAAATGGTGTCAATGCTCAAGTTCTACGACGGCAACATGGCCCTTCATCAGGAATTGGCCCTAGTTGGCACGATTTTATTGGCCATGTATAGTTACATCGTTGTAGGGGGCTTGTTTTTAGCGAGGTAAGTCTGCGTTGAGTTGACGCACACGTGTAATTGCCATAACCATAAATCATTACACTTATAGCCCGACATTCCGAAAAAAGTACGCGGAATTCTATCACTGCAGGACGACATTTAGTGTCCGAGTCATGTATAGTTCCCAAGTCAGTCCCGACCATGAATTACAAGCTCACGCGCCACATAGTAATGGACATTACTCTAATGAAAAACCGTCTGTTATATGAGCTGCTCAAGTGGCTACGTTACTCTGATTATAGATGCTGGGATTGTTTTGGGTGGAACAATAAACAGTAATAAACATAAAAGCCTAAATTAGAATTGTGCCATCAAATGTCGGCCGAAAAGCATAGAGCAGGCCACAAAAGCAATGGATTAAACAGTTCACAAAGCGAAGTACGCTTTATTCATCATTAGCCGAAAAATAAAGGCCTCCTGGGGGCACGTCATTCGTTAAGGCTTTTGCGCTTGGCACGTAATTAGAAAGAAGCAAAAGGCATCGAAAACGGAGTTTGCTAGTTGGCTAACAACAAAAACAGTTAGCTGATAGTACTGATACAGTAGAAAAGATAAAATGGTGTTACAGCGGATACATTTGGCTACAAAAAGGGTACTTTTTACAAAGGTTTAGCAATTTTGAAAGGACTTTATTGATGAACAGGTCGGAAATATCAGCATCAATATGTAGTACTGTTTTCTTTTTCTGTACTTTCAAACAGTGCATCCGTTTTCGTTTATCGACAAGCTTGCTTTTCAGTAACTGTTTTTTTTGCTGATAATATCAAAACTATGACAAGTGATTCCAAACGCCAGTTCAAAATCACGAACAAATCCCTCGTTTTGTGTGGGCGTGTTGCCTCTTTGTAGTTTGGTTTAGAGCCGGATGTGTCCATCGAAGAGTCCTTTTCGGTTTGGGATGACTTTTCAAAGGGCGATCAAGGTCGACTGATGGCCCAGCGCTGGCTCAAACAACAATGCACATTTTTGAATTCCACGTGTTTATGCGGTTTGTTTAAAGCGCCGTTGCATCAGATTTTGGCACAAAGAAAGGATAAAAACACCAAAAATTGACCAAAATTCCCACTTTTTAGCTGGCAACTAAACTAACTGTTAATCCAATCACAATTTCAATCACGTTTTTGAAATCCTCTTGTTCTCGCGATTCAGAATCACCTATTCAAAGTGGTCTAGCTCAAAATTTTTGCACTTACCAGAATCTGATTTTGCGAAAAGTCACCTATATTCCGTTCTGGTAAGTGGCTAAATCACAAACTACTGATCCCTGTGCAATTTTCGAGGTGATTTTAAATTTAAGGCGTCCTAGAGGTGTCAAAACACCTGATTTAAGCAATTTTAACTGACATCTTTGCACGTTTCGGGTCAAAAAACCACTGAAAATACCACTTTTTTGCTGATAACTTGCTAACTATTGATCCAATCACAATGATACACACATTTTTGAATTGCACGTGTTCATGCAGTTCGGAAACACTTGTTAAAAGCGCCGTTGCATCAGATCTTGGCACCTAGAAAGGCTAAAAACACCAAAAATTGACCAAAATTCTCACTTTTTAGCTGGCAACTTAACTAACTATAGGTAAAATCACAATTTCAGTCACGTTTTTGAAATCCTCTTGTTCTCGCGATTCCGAATCACCTATTCAAAGTGGTCTAGCTCAAAATTTTTGCACTTACCAGAATCTGATTTTGCGAAAAGTCACCTATATTCCGTTCTGGTAAGTGGCTAAATCACAAACTACTGATCCCTGTGCAATTTTCGAGGTGATTTTAAATTTAAGGCATCCTAGAGGTGTCAAAACACCTGATTTAAGCAATATGAACTGACATCTTTGCACGTTCCGGGTCAAAAAACCACTGAAAGTACCACTTATTCGCTGGTAACTTGCTAACTATTAATCTAATTACATTTATTTTTTGGTTCAAAGCCAGTGATGTCCTTCAAAAAGTCCGTTACAGTTTGGGATGACTTTTCAATGGGCGATCCTGGCCGATAGTTTGGTTTTGAGCCGGATGTGTCCATTGAAGAGTCCTTTTCGGTTTGGGATGACTTTTCAAAGGGCGATCCTGGCCGACTGATGGCCCAGCGCTGGCTCAAAAGGCACGCACGCTCTTCGAAATCACGAACAAATCCCTCGTTTTGTGTGGGCGTGTTGCCTCTTTGTAGTTTGGTTTAGAGCCGGATGTGTCCATCGAAGAGCTTTTTTTGGTCTGAAATGACTTTTCAATGGGCGATCCTGGCCGATTGATGGTCCAGCGTTGGCTCAAAAGGCACGCACGCTCTTCAAAATCACGAACAAATCCCTCGTTTTGTGTGGGCGTGTTGCCTCTTTGTAGTTTGGTTTAGAGCCGGATGTGTCTATCGAAGAGCTTTTTTTGGTCTGAAATGACTTTTCAATGGGCGATCCTGGCCGATTGATGGTCCAGCGTTGGCTCAAAAGGCACGCACGCTCTTCGAAATCACGAACAAATCCCTCGTTTTGTGTGGGCGTGTTGCCTCTTTGTAGTTTGGTTTAGAGCCGGATGTGTCTATCGAAGAGCTTTTTTTGGTCTGAAATGACTTTTCAATGGGCGATCCTGGCCGATTGATGGTCCAGCGTTGGCTCAAAAGGCACGCACGCTCTTCGAAATCACGAACAATTCCCTCGTTTTGTGTGGGCGTGTTGCCTCTTTGTAGTTTGGTTTAGAGCCGGATGTGTCTATCGAAGAGCTTTTTTTGGTCTGAAATGACTTTTCAATGGGCGATCCTGGCCGATTGATGGCCCAGCGCTGGCTCAAAAGGCACGCACGCTCTTCGAAATCACGAACAAATCCCTCGTTTTGTGTGGGCGTGTTGCCTCTTTGTAGTTTGGTTTAGAGCCGGTTGTGTCCATCGAAGAGTCCTTTTCGGTCTGAAATGACTTTTCAATGGGCGATCCTGGCCGATAGTTTGGTTTTGAGCCGGATGTGTCCATCGAAGAGTCCTTTTCGGTTTGGGATGACTTTTCAAAGGGCGATCAAGGCCGACTGATGGCCCAGCGCTGGCTCAAAAGGCACGCACGCTCTTCAAAATCACGAACAAATCCCTCGTTTTGTGTGGGCGTGTTGCCTCTTTATAGTTTGGTTTAGAGCCGGATGTGTCCATCGAAGAGTCCTTTTCGGTTTGGGATGACTTTTCAAAGGGCGATCCTGGCCGATTGATGGCCCAGCGTTGGCTCAAAAGGCACGCACGCTCTTCAAAATCACGAACAAATCCCTCGTTTTGTGTGGGCGTGTTGCCTCTTTATAGTTTGGTTTAGAGCCGGATGTGTCCATCGAAGAGTCCTTTTCGGTTTGGGATGACTTTTCAAAGGGCGATCCTGGCCGACTGATGGCCCAGCGCTGGCTCAAAAGGCACGCACGCTCTTCAAAATCACGAACAAATCCCTCGTTTTGTGTGGGCGTGTTGCCTCTTTGTAGTTTGGTTTAGAGCCGGATGTGTCCATCGAAGAGTCCTTTTCGGTTTGGGATGACTTTTCAAAGGGCGATCAAGGCCGACTGATGGCCCAGCGCTGGCTCAAACAACAATGCACATTTTTGAATTCCACGTGTTTATGCGGTTTGTTTAAAGCGCCGTTGCATCAGATTTTGGCACAAAGAAAGGATAAAAACACCAAAAATTGACCAAAATTCCCACTTTTTAGCTGGCAACTAAACTAACTGTTAATCCAATCACAATTTCAATCACGTTTTTGAAATCCTCTTGTTCTCGCGATTCAGAATCACCTATTCAAAGTGGTCTAGCTCAAAATTTTTGCACTTACCAGAATCTGATTTTGCGAAAAGTCACCTATATTCCGTTCTGGTAAGTGGCTAAATCACAAACTACTGATCCCTGTGCAATTTTCGAGGTGATTTTAAATTTAAGGCGTCCTAGAGGTGTCAAAACACCTGATTTAAGCAATTTTAACTGACATCTTTGCACGTTTCGGGTCAAAAAACCACTGAAAATACCACTTTTTTGCTGATAACTTGCTAACTATTGATCCAATCACAATGATACACACATTTTTGAATTGCACGTGTTCATGCAGTTCGGAAACACTTGTTAAAAGCGCCGTTGCATCAGATCTTGGCACCTAGAAAGGCTAAAAACACCAAATATTGACCAAAATTCCCACTTTTTAGCTAGCAACTAAACTAACTATAGGTCCAATCACAATTTCAATCACGTTTTTGAAATCCTCTTGTTCTCGCGATTCAGAATCACCTATTCAAAGTGGTCTAGCTCAAAATTTTTGCACTTACCAGAACCTAATTTTGCGAAAAGTCACCTATATTCCGTTCTGGTAAGTGGCTAAATCACAAACTACTGATCCCTGTGCAATTTTCGAGGTGATTTTAAATTTAAGGCATCCTAGAGGTGTCAAAACACCTGATTTAAGCAATATGAACTGACATCTTTGCACGTTCTGCGTCAAAAAACCAATGAAAGTACCGCTTATTCGTTTGTAACTTGCTAGCTATAGATCTAATCACATTTATATACACATTTTTGAATTCCACGTGTTCATGCGGTTCGGAAACACTTGTTAAAAGCGCCGTTGCATCAGATCTTGGCACCTAGAAAGGCTAAAAACACCAAAAATTGACCAAAATTCCCACTTTTCAGCTGGCAACTAAACTAACTATAGGTCCAATCACAATTTCAATCACGTTTTTGAAATCCTCTTGTTCTTGCGATTCAGAATCACCTATTCAAAGTGGTCTAGCTCAAAATTTTTGCACTTACCAGAACCTGAATTTGCGAAAAATCACCTTTAATCCGTTTTGGTATGTGGCTAAAAAGGGAATTGTGTATGGCAGTGTTTGGTGGATTGAATATTAACCTTGTGGTCAACAAAAGGAGGACGTCAGCGTGTTTTTTTTACATTAAATGGTGCCAGACAAAGATGGGGTGTTCCTGCGAATTTGTTTGCAAAATTAAGGTTGACGTATTCGCCTTGTTTAAAACGCAAGAGTTTATATAAAAAACAGTAAATATTGCCTACAAAAACAGAAAAAAAAAACAAGTAAACTAATTAAAAATCAGCAACTTCACAGCGATCGTCGCCCCAATCGACGTTTTGGCGTCTTCAGACACGGCGGAGCCAGGCGGCAGTTTGATGCCGATTTCAGTGAGGCCGCGGCCGGTGGCACTTTCGACGCTCTTCTTGACGGCACTCACGATGAGCCCAAAGCAGACGATGGCGGTGGAGCAGGACTGGCCCATGTGGACTGTGACTTCGTCGTCGCCGCCACGGGACGTCTTGAAGGCCCAGGACGGATCGGGGTGGTCGGGATCGAAGTCGGTCGACAGCAGTCGGTGAATGTCTGAAATGGGGCCGGTTTGGAGGGTCTAAACAGGGCACACCTACCGTAAACGACGAGATCAGGATTCTGCTTCTGATGCGAGACGGCGCCTTCGCCGACGATGACGCCGTCGACGAAGCTGACGTAGGCCGGATACTCGAGGCCGGCAACGGCATCCGACCGAACAAGGACGCGGTTGTCGGTGGTGAACTCAAAGACGGTCGATGGCACGGGCTCCGAACGGACGTGTTTCACCGACGGCACCAGCATCGTATCCACGGCAATGTTGAGCACGACAACGCGGTTGGAGGGCGCTGTGAAAATGATTTCATCGAGAAGTTCGCGCTGTTTCGAGTTGAGATGAGTTGTTTTGATCTGTAAAAACACAATGAGGGTGATAAAAGTGCCAAAAGCAGACAAACCCTCAAACTTTTGACTTCGCCAACGTGAATCGCCACGTCACGTGAGAACGGAAGGGTTTCAAACTCGGTGTTGAATACTTGATTTGAACCTTTCCACTCGGCCACAAAAGTGATGCCAGTAATCGGATCGACGATTGCTTCGTTATCGGAGTTGATATCGACTTGTGAAAACAAAAACTTTGAGATGGAGCAATTCGAGACTTGGAAGAACACTGGATTCAAGTGCGCTGACACCTTCGGACGTTTTGAAGCCTCATCAACGACGGCAAGGACGCGATCCACGGAACCGAGGGTACTGTAGACTTTGTCGATCTTCGCCTGAAACCACATTTCTGACACTGAACATACGAAGTCTCACCATACCGGAACAGCTTTCTGCAACTGTAGCTTTTTTTGATTGCTCCGAAGGACGTACGTCATCGGCGTCTTCTGCCCGTTTTTGTCGACGGCAGTCATATCCGCGACCAAAACTGTCTCTTTGTCAGCAAAATTGGTAGAATCCACACCAAACAAGATTGAGTTTAACATCAAAACAGGCCCATTCATAAATTTGACGGCCTTGAAACCGTACTTTGTTGCTTCCGTGTTCCACTTCTGCCGATCAGCAACGGTACTACCAGTAGCATCGAAGAAGATAGCTGTGTACTTGGCCTGTTTGAAGGGTTCCAAAGCGACAAACAGATTGGGGCAATGGTCGACGATGGCTTTGTCAGAATCGCGAAAGTAGACAGTTTTTCGGAATCCTTTGGCAGTGCGTTGAACCAACAAACACAACGAAATTGGTTCAGGGAGACGTCCCGGAGGCAAAGCAACACAGTTGACATCGGCTTCAAATTCGCTTTTGACGGAAACGGTGAGCGCGACTTTGGAGCTGATTTGTTTGACTTTGAAGACTTTGACTGCGTCTCCTTCTGGGCAGAGTGGATACGAGGTAACGATCTGCAAAATTTCGTTAAGCTTAAAATACAAAAATGAAAATAATAACCCGTAATCCACAGGCATTGCCCAAATCAAGTTCAACCGTCCAGTCATACGGGGGCGTAACAAAGCCAGTATTCAATTCGATTGAATTCTCGCACCAGGTAACGGTGACGTCAACACTTGAAAAGTCAGAAACCATATAGCCGTCGAGATCATTGTGGTTGAAGACATTTTGGTAATACAGGTATTGGTAGCGTCTGAACGTTGATTGGGTGCAGCCAACAATGACATTGCGGTCGCCAAAATCGATGTTCCCCTCGCTTCCGTTATTGACACTGACGACTGTTTTGACATCGTAGTTGTCGAACTCGTCGATGGCATCGCAGTCCTGGAAATGGGTTGAACTGATTTGGCGTGCCTGTTATGGTAGAAAGTCAACTTACCATGTTGATGTAGAGAAGTCGAAAGCCGCGTTTCGACCGCAGAAAAATGGCATAGGAGCTGTACATCCAGAGGGCAATGCATTCACCCTCGACGATGGGCACCTTGTATCCGAAGAACATTTGGGACGCCATAGGCCGCAAAGAATCGGTAAAGTTCAAGTGAGGGTAACCGTATTTGATCAACAGCTTACGACCTTGATGGGCTTTAATCTGCATCGATTCGTTAAGATCTGCTTTGAACGAATAGAAAATGAATTGGACAGATTTCGGAGGCACTTTTCGACGGATATCAGTGACCATGGCGTCAATGCTGGTAAAAAGGGTCGATGTAGTAGAGCTGGTCTTGCTAAGGATACTGTATTGGTAGACGGACGCCAAGGTGGTCAGCTTGAGGCCGACATTTCCATCGGCGAGTGGGATCGGAGCACTTGCCTGGAATAAAATTTACTTGAAAATAGAAAGCTTTTGCAATGAAAAACTTACGACAACAGGGCCCACAGTATTCACACTAATTTCAAGTGCTTGCTCATGCCCAACAGAAACCGAAATATCGATAACTCGATCCTTTCTGGGTTTGAAGTTGAACGTTTTGAAGAAGACGGGATTGCCAGTAGCAGTGTGCTTGACATAGACCTTAAAAAAAGTAATACGATAACCGTAATGCATGTGCAATCAGCTTACATCAAGTTTAGATGCTTCAGCAATATCAAGCTGAAATGCCGTCGTCAATGGGAATGGCATTCCTCTGAGGGTAAGTGGAACAGTAAAGTTGCTGAACTTGAACAACAAATCCAAAGTGATCGCTTCTTCGACGAGGTTGCCACCAAAGTTGCCATTGTCGAGTTTGTTCCACATGTACTTCCAACTATCAGCGATCGCATCGAAGGTAACAAAATGACATTCTTGACCAGGATACAGCGATTTGCATTCCTTCCGGATTTTGTCACTTTTGTCGTCGCCGTTCAAAATGACATGATTCAAAGTCGGATACTTGGCTATGGCACACGGCACGTTCTGAAAATATAAAATGAAAAATGAAAACAACTCGAGAACTAACTTACAAATGACATCTTGACAAATTTATAGCCATTTTGCAATTTTTGCAGGATAAAGCCGGCTTCCAGGTCGAAAATCGTGAAAAGGTAAACCAGAAACTCGTCGACTTCACACTTGATGCTAGCATTGTCGATGGCAATTGAGGCGCAGAACGAATCATAATTCAAAAGGCTGACATTGGTGAAGCCGACGGCTTTGAGTGCCGGTTCAATCTGTTTCGTATCGGTGCGATTTGATTCGGTGACAACGTAGACCGCGCTGATAGTTGCCGGTGAGACAGCTTTGGCGAAGGCGCGGGCGGCATTCTCGATACTTTCGGTCTCGTAAGACGCGGCAAAGCTGCACGACAACGGATTGCTGCGGTTACTGCAGATGACTCTGATGCCGGTATTGGCGCTGTGGAGGAATTGGGCAATCGTTTCCCGCGGCATGATGGTGAAGACTAAATGTCGGCTTCTTGAAGAAAGCAAGGCTGCAAAATGAACGAAACGATTGAGAAATCCGCAGTCGAAGCGTGTGTTTCGCGGCTGTTTCGAAAGAGAAAAGTGCGTGCAGACAGTTTTCAAAAAGGTGTGAACGCTGTGTGGTCCAAATCTGCATTTGCGTCGACCTCAATTTCAATCAATATTGTTAAAAATCATGCGTGCAACAGCTTTGCCATTTGCGCATGTGTTACACGTTACACGTTTTCAGCGTAAATAACACAAACGTGCGAACCCACGCCAAAAAAAAGCAGCAACCAGGCAATAAACCAGCGCGGCCAGCCGCCCTCGTCCAGTGCTCATTTTGCGCGCCATCATTTCCACAAACAATCGCCGCCGCAACTCGCCACGCAGTTCGCCGCCGATTAGCCTTTGCCAGTCGCGTAGCCCTTTCCCTTTGTCCGAGTTGTTCTTACTCGATTTCGCTGTTCAACATGTCAAATTCCATTATTGACACCCTGTTCCGACCGTTGTTGGCCATTTTGGCATGGATCGAATGGCTGCTCGAACTATTCATGCCGATGACCGCCCTGCCGGAGCATTCTATTGCCATCTTCATGTCAAACCCTGAGACCAGCACCGGCATGATGAGTGTTCGCAACGGCTCTAAAGTCAGGCTGAAATCGGTCAAGAAGTACCCCGGAAGCGTCAAAGATGCCGCAAAGGCCTTCGCCGTGGACGTGCCGCCGAAAAGCGTGCATGCTGTTTTCATTTTGATCGAACCAGAGACACTTCCATCCGTCGTGAAATGCATGGCACCCGCCCTCGAAGCCGCCGGCTATCGGAACATTGTCACACTGGGTGACGAGGCGTTTCGGCACGTTTCAATGCCAATTGATGCTGCTCAACTGCAATGCGATGTAGGCGACTTTGTTGCGGTGCTTATCAATCATGATTATTTGAGATATGGTGTGGTTTTGGAAAAGGTGGAAGCTGGATATAAGAAGGTCAAAATATCAAAGGTGGGTGTTTTCATTGGTTTGCTTTTTACGTTTTTGACGTTTTGCAGGACCTCCCATCCGAACTGGCCGACTACCCAACCCTGAAACACGTCATTCTCCGCGGAATTACTGGCGACAATTCAGAAGCCCACAAGTCCGAATGCCGATCCTTGTACCCAGGAATGCAGCTGTATTTCCCCCGTCTGAACAAGAACCAACTAATCTGCAATCATGCCTGGAGGAAGGTCGATGGTGCCACTTTCGTCGAAGAAACTGTCAGCATGGAAGTTTTCTTCGAGTTTGAAGAAGATGAAGTTCCACTGCTTTTCAAAGAAACGACTCTACCGGCGACAAAGACCTTTCAACTGGATATTATGAAGTCAAAACGACTTTTAGTAAGTCTATTGAACCCTCTATTCTCTTCTTTGTTTCCATTCCACAACTTTTCAGGTTCACGTACAGTACACTAACCAACACGAACCTCTGTCCGACGAATATGACTTGTTCGAAACCATCAACTTCAAAACCCGAAAAGACCGAGTCCTCAGTGTTACCGTAACCATCGACAAGCATCATGTGCCTTGCGTCAATGCGCAGACCATCGGCCCTGTTAAGGTAAACAACACCACTTTTGTGACACTTATTGTAAATTTGTAACATTTCAGGCGACAGTACCCCGATCCAAAAAAGTCGGCATCGAAATTTTCCAATACGTCAACTTCAAATACAATATCATTGATCATGACGGCATCACACCCTCCGAAGACTTTTTCACCATTGACAAGTTGGTGGCTGACCTTGTATCGAGAGTCTCCCCGGAATATGTCGGTTATATTCTTTACATGGCACTAAACATGGTTCCAGACATGATCAGATGCGTTCGAAAGTTAGAGCAACTCGGCTATTCCAAGTCGATTTTCGACGGATACAGCATTATCCCTGCCATGTGCTTGTTCGGATACAATGTGGACGTTGCTGATGGTGCGTTGGACTGTGGCTTTCGGAAGAGCTGAATCTGATTCTGAAGCGAGCGGGGAACTCTTTTCGGTATTTGGACTTTTATGATGTGGGTTAATGTCTCATAATTAGAGGTTGAAATTTCATTTCTTTGACCTTTCAGCCGTCGGATGACTTGCACCTGTTAGAAAGATACGATATCAAAACCGTCATCTTCTGCCCTACCTATGACGAAATCTGCACAATCGACGAATTCGGCGATCGAAATGTCATTGTTGGAAACTTGGACGAAATTACCGAGCGCTACAAACTGTTCTACGTCAATAAGCTACTTACTGAAGGAAATTTCGGCAAATATACGGTATCCCCGTGGTGTCGACTTGAAGTTGATGTCAGCTGGGACAACGAAAGCATGAAGTTCGACACTGGGATCGTTATGCAGTTTCCGTTTGAATGGACGGCAGAAATCGACTTTGGGAAGGCCCGTGAAGTGATGGTGGGTAGAACTTTGTTATTGATTCACTTCAAACGCTCTTTTTTGCAGGTTGCGAAAGCCCATAACCGCGGTGTCTACAAACAGCTAGAAGTTTTGACTATTAACGGCAATGCCAAGGGCCACGCTCGACTTGTATTCATCATCGACGGTGTCTTCAAAGCTACTGTCAGTTGTGTTCCGTTGCCGAAAGGACGCGCCCCTCGGCCAATTTCATTCTGTTTGCTGATCGAACGCACTACAAGTGGTTTCCGAAGGGTTCTCTACTTCCGTGATTCTGGCAGAACCGTCGTTGAGACCTTTGCTAACCTGTTCATCGCTTTGGACACGTTCACAATGGCCGAACATGCCGTCATTGTGTTCAACGTTTTTGAATCTACCCCTTCTGACCGTGCAGAATGGCACCGAATTGCCAGCGAATACTGTTTCAAAGACATCCACTTTGTCAATGGTACCATTTTGACGCTGAATTCGGCCCTGATTGATTTGGATGTCACCAGTATTGATGGTATTGGGACAGTTTTGGTCAGCGACATGACTGCCATCGACAAAAACGGGCAAAAGGCACCGCTGACCTACGTCCTTCGGAGCCGTCAGAAGAAGTTGAAGTTCCTGAAAGTTGCGAAGGTCTGTTGATTATCCACGTTTTGTTTAAGTTTTTAAAAATCTGACTTCTTAGGCGAAGATCGACAAAGTCTACAGCACCCATGATTCCGTCGACCACGTGTTTGTTGTTGTTGATGATGTTTCAAAGCCCCCGTCACTGCCCAAGCATCTGAAGCCAGTGTTCCTACAATCTTCCGATGTATCAGTTTCAAAGTACCTGTTTTCGCGGATTGACACGAACCCGGAAGCCGAGCGCATCTTCGACGACATTGCTGGGATTTCTTTTTTGGCGGAATGGAAAGGTGGCAGACAAGTCTTCAACACAGAATTTGAAAGCATTCCATTCTCACGTGAAGTTTCTTTTCAAGTTGGCGAAGTCGAAACACTTCGGGTTAGTCAATTTGTTACTTTTCAACTTCCCCGTATTTGTCTTTGCAGATCAAAACAGCTCCTTTCAACTCCAAAACCCGCGATCTTCTCGATATAATTGCCTTCAAGACGCCCTACGACCGCGTCATTGTGCTCAACCTTGCCGTCGATTCGATGCTGGTGCCATCGGTGAAACACGTCCGTTCGGAGCCCGTGTCATCGACCGTCTTCGAGTTCACCGCCGACAATCGCGTCCTTGTTCGGTCGGATGCCGTCGCCGGACTCGAGTATCCGGCCTACGTCAGCTTCGTCGACGGCGTCATTGTCGGCGAAGGCGCCGTCTCGCATCAGAAACAGCACCCTGATCACGTCGTTTACGGTAAGTGTGTCCCGTTTCGACCCTCCAAATCGGCCCCATTTCAGACATTCACCGACTGCTGTCGACCGACTTCGATCCCGACCACCCCGATCCGTCCTGGGCCTTCAAGACGTCCCGTGGCGGCGACGGCGAAGTCACAGTCCACATGGGCCAGTCCTGCTCCACCGCCATCGTCTGCTTCGGGCTCATCGTGAGTGCCGTCAAGAAGAGCGTCGAAAGTGCCACCGGCCACGGCCTTAATGAAATCGGCATCAAACTGCCGTCTGGCTCCGCCGTGTCCGAAGACGCCAGAACGTCGATTGGGGCGACGATCGCTGTAAAGTTGCTGATTTTCAATTAGTTTTTTCGTTTTTACTTTTTGTCGTATCTTGTAAGCATATTTTATTGTGTGAACGTGTTTATAACAGGTCTTGCGTCTCAAACGAGGCGTCACAAATGAATCTAATTTGGTTGTCGACGATGCCACCGACGCGACGGAGTTCTTCGTGTGAGACAAGCTTTGAAAAGGCAAGGCTGCTGTCTTCTTCGACGATCATGTTGAACTTTTCTGTAACTTTATTTGTTAAAACAGTTTTCGTTAAAACTACAGAAACATACTTTTAAACGGTGAACCGTCAATCTTGATGACACCACTCAGAATGACAGTTTTGGTTTCGGTCGTCGAAGCTTCGATGTGCAAGCTTATGTGTCCCTTCGATCGTGACGTATCGCCAGCGGGATAATACAAAATGCGCCATTGGTGTTTGTCAGATCCTTCAGCGAACTTCTTTGAGGTGCTGTCAAAATCGCTAACCTCATTTAGCTCCAATTGGCACTCCATGATGGTGAAGGTGACGGAATCTTTGTGGCAAGTTTTCTGCAATTCAAAATTCAATATCACAAACGTGGTTTTAATTACGTTATGTAAAAAAAGCTTATAGCGACCTTGTTTACAGGTTCTCTTTGAATCGGAAGTGGCATCGGAGCTACTAGTGCCGTTCTGACAGGTGTGTCAAACCTAATTTTGCATACAAGGTCGATGACATCATCTTTGTGATCGGCGAGTTGAATCTGCTTGTGCGAGAACCATTTAGGATTACCCCAGTTGTCATATTTACCATAGACACGAGAAAATGTTCCTTAAGTATGACAATCCTTAATAGAAGCGTTGTAGTCAAACACCTACGTTGAATAAAAACACCGCCAACTGACATACCACAGGAAAGTTCCATTTTTACCGGACCTCCCACAAAGTGGAAAAACACGCTGACATAGCCTTTGTCTTCATCCTTTTCACCACAAGGAAAGTAATCAATCAACCACGTAATACCATCCACTGTTCGCTCTTGTTCAATGATACGTTGCCCGGTTTTGTATGTTTCTAATGTCTTTCGATCGAATTTGACGATGCAACTGTTTTCGCTGACTGGGGCCTAAAAACGTAAAATCAAAAAGTCGTAATAGTAATCAACAGTTACCACGACATTGTTGATTGCTAGCTTGTCCAGATTAATTTCAAAGTTGACTTTGCATCGAATGACAAAGGAACCGTTTTGGATTATCGACCCCGATCGAATAGCTGTGTGGCTTGCCAGCTTTGGGTGTCCATGTTGCATTGGGTTTTCATAGTAAGAACGGTCATGGCCTGTAACAGATAAGCACGGTTTTAGTAAAAAACAACAAAATTAACTTGCTTTCAATATCAAACCGATCAATTGTAAATGTTCTTTCTGCTTCAAAACCACCAATTGACGTGTAGATGTATACACTCACGTGACCCCCGTCGTCATCACCGCAACCATTGGGATAACAGCATAACCACCAAAACAGATTTTCACAGCCTGTCGGTCTTTTTGCGGTTTCAATGAACTGCCCTGGCAAACACAGATCTAACAAATCAGCTTTCACCACAATTGTTTCAGTGTCTTCGAATGTATAAACCTTAAAACAAAGGTAAAATTTAAAATTTATCAGCGCACTTACCATGATAGATTCAGAAGACAAATCGTCTTAAAACTATGAACGTTTTCTCTGGGGAAACGAACCTTTTAAACTCATTTGGTCGCATTTTGTAACGGAAAAGCCAAAGAGAAGCACGAGTTTTTGTGATAACGATGGAAGTTATGAGGCTCTATGTGAGCAACTTTTTGGACCTGTCTTGTTGTTTGATTTACCATTAGAAGAACGGAATGGTATGACTAATGATTTCCACGGCTAAAAGCACTCTCTTTTGCTTATCAGTTCAATCTTGCTTTATGTGGAAGCAGGAGAAAAGCTTTACCAGAGCGTTTTCTTTACGCATATCATTCTTGACTGAAACAAAGTTAAAACATTGTTTTATTTTAAGGCCAACTTGGTTCAATACCACTGTTACATTGTAGAATAGACAAAAACTAACAAAGAACAAACGACAAATCAAAAAAACTACATTATACAAATACAAAAGATAATTCAGTCGACAAACTGATAGGCTAAAAGCAATTGTCTACGACAAGATACGGGCCATGTTACTCATGTTGAACTCAAATTCGCTGAAAACAAAACAAAATAAACATTTCAAATTTGATTTTCAAACTTACTTTTTGAAGCAGACATCGTGAATGAAGCTTTTGCCCCAATATTTCCAGACTCGGCGATAGTCAGTCAACGAAACGCTCTCGAAACCGTCAGCAGTCAGCAGGGTAATAATTTCATTAGGAACAGAATCCGACGTTCGGCAATACTCTTCAAAGAAAGCCGCAAAAATGTCATCACCGGCAGCAGCTTGGCCACCTTGATTCTGATGAGCGTTGGTGCTATTATCGTAGTCCTCAATCAGGTGGAAACGCACCGTCGAATCGAAGTTGGCCTCTTTGAAACTGGCACGGAGTTCAGTGACTTTCGACATAACAGTATCCTTAGGGCATAGTTTGGTGTTTTGAACTTTGACATCGGCATGCTTGAGGTTCGGGAAGTGCTTCAAGAAGGTGGCCAGTTCACTGAAGTAGGATCCGGAAATCTCTTCAACGTCGGGAGAAAGTTTGATCGTCTGCACTGATGGGATGGGCGCGAAATCGCGTTGGAGCAGGTCATTCGGAGTGCCTTTCAAGTCGATTTCGAGGTGCTTCAGCGTTGGCAGCACCGAGAACACCTTCAGGAGCTGCTGAAACGCACAAGGACATAGGATTGGTGAAATTAACGGATAAAAACCCACACAAAGGTCCTCAAAATCCCAAAACAGTCCAAGCGTCTCAAACTTTGAAAGCATCGTCGCATCATCGCGCATGGCATCGATAAGAAGTTTTCCTCGACAACGAAGTGTCTTCACGGCCGGCCAACGAACCAGAAAGGCGATCAGGAAGTCCGGAATGTCGTTGTATTCGGTCCCAAACTCGGCAGTGTCGATAACTGAAAATGAACCAGTTGTTTATATATAAATACCGTTTAAAAAAGACCCAACCGTGATTATTGTCGAGAACTTTCATCGCCTCACAGTCCAACTTGGCCTCCTCCTCATGTTCGACGTGCCATTCAATAACGGGAAACTTCATGACAAACTTGTGCACACGGTTTGCAAAGAAAGGCGCCAGACGCTTCAGATCCAACAATTGGCCTTCGCAAAGCTGTAAATTTTATATTTTAAATAGCAATATGGGGTCAAAATACTCACAAATTCCACACCGTACTTGTCGAAACAGGCATCGACGTTACCACGAATGAAGTTGTCGACAGCGGCGAAGGGTTGCTTGCCGGTAAAGGCGAAGTTCATCATGGACGAAGCAGGGTCGTGGCACAGGCCCAAATAGGGGACAATTTCGTCGTAAAGGTGGCGCTTGAGACTGTGGGTCATGGCTGGAAGTCAAACTTAAGAAAAAAAACAAGAATGGTAAAGGGATTGCGCGAGAGATTTGTAAAAAGGGGAACGAAAAAGTTGCAAAATTGGAAACAGTTGACGAAACGGTTTCAAAAAAGAACACTTTCGCGTTAAGATCGAAAGTGCGCACGCATTCAAAACGCAGCGGACTGGTAACATCGCACAAATCTGCATCGCATTACCTCATTCGCGTCCAAATTCCGATCCCTACATTCACCACTTTGTCTTCATCCGCTTTCAGAATGTCTTCCGAAGCTGCTATTGCCGTTCTCACGCAAGATGTGGGGTCTCCGTATCAAGCATTTTACAAGCGACGCAAACCAATCTTGTCCTCCGATGTGAGCTGCCATGTTTTGACCAGCAGCATCGACAGTTCCGCCAAAGCCTTTGCCCGAAAAGTGCCGCCCTCCACAGTTCAAGCCGTCTACATTCTGAATCAGGTTGGAAACGATCCGACGACTTTCAAGCTCATTGAACCGGCACTCAAGGCGGCTGGCTTCAAAAACGTATGCACCATCAGCCAGGAATCGTATCAAGCGTCGATCTCCTTGGACGTCGTCAACCTGGACTGTGCCGTCGGCGAGTTGGTGGCTCTGCTGGCTACTTCCCAATATCTGCAACTCGCGACCGTCGTCGAAAAGACGTCCACCGGGTATAAATTTATGAAAAGCTTTGCGGTTGGTTTTATATGACTATGTTTTTATATATATTTTGGGCTTGCAGGACTTTCCAAATGAGTTGAAAGAATTCCCGTCATTGAAGCACGTTATCCTGTTTGATTATGCTACTGATGCCGTCAAAGCTGACTGCGCTAAACTGTACAGAGGGAAGCAGCTGCATTTCGCGTCGATTGACACGAGCCAGGCTCTGTGGAAGTACGTCTGGAACAAGTTTGACAATGGAAATCTCGGTGGAAACCTCTTGGAAGAGGTCGTCAGCTTCGATGCAGTCCTGAAGTTCAATGATTGCATGATTTATTTGCCATTTCGAGGTGAGGCAATGCCTGTGTCGAAAACTTTTCAATTGGATATTGCGCATGCTCCGAAAGTCGATGTAAGTTTTTGTCGTTTTGACTTTTAAGAATGATGTGTCTTGTTTTTCAAGGTCTACATCCAATATTGTGGCATTCCACCCTTCACGCCGGTGAAAACGTTCAACTTCAAGACGAAAAAGGATCGCGTTGTCAAGTTTACCGTATCCGTCGGCTTTGATCAAGTGCCTGACATTAAACTTGAAACTACTAGCCCTGTTGTCGTGAGTATGACTTTACAAAACACTTTTATTCAATTTTGTTATTCCAGGCGACTGCTCAAATCCCGCTTGTCCACGGAAAAGTCGGCATCAATATTCAGCGCTTACCCTCATATCAATACACCATCATCAGTCAAACTTCCATCACGCCATCGGCCATTTTCCCAAGTATTGAAGCCCTAATCGGCGATCTCCGTCGCAAAGTGCCACCCAAAGACGTTCATTTCATCCAATACGAATGTGAAACCACGCGAAACGACGCTTCCATCGCTGACGCTTTCAAATGCGTCAATCTCCTGCACACTTCTGGCTTTCCGCAAGTCAGTCTGTCCAATTCGTTTGCTCCATTGGCGTCAATGATGTTCTTCGGCTACGATATTGCCGTTGCCGAGGGTGAATGCATCGCTGTGATGGCGGGTTTTGTTGCGATTCTTCAACGAAAGAAGCGTTCTTTCCACTTGCTACACGCTCCGGAGGTTGTTTAATTTCATTGTTTGTCCATTATATGAGTTTTTACAGTATGCGCAACTCAAACAATACCTGGACAAGTACGACGTCAAGACGATAATCAGCAGTTTTTCGAAGAACGAACCACACGCGACAAACTTTAAAGGCAGAAACGTCATTCTGTCAAACCGAGAAGCCGTCCTGAAACGCTACAACAACCTCTACCTGCAAAACTATCTCAATGGCGGTGACTTCAATGGCTGCATCATCGACAATCCTTCGAACATTGAGTTTTTTGTCTCCTGGAATGACACTACAGTGGTCTACAGAACGGGGTATGTCGCCGTGCCGTACACCTGGACTGTTGAAATCGATGCAGGGAATGCTCGGGAGTTGAAGGCAAGTTTATACTTCCACACAGAATGTAGGTAATTGAAATGTTTTCCAGGTGACACCCCATTGTGGCGGCGCAGTCAACGCCGAAGACAGTGACAAAATGTACAGCCTCAAACAGCTGGGTCCCAAAGTCGCGCTTACATTCAACATCAAAACCGAATTCGACGCCCATATCACTTGTGATGCCCTGGCCCCAGGCTGTGTCCCTCGAGCAATCTCGTTGTGTTTGTTAGTTGAACGCACTGCCAAGGGGTTCCGAAAGACACTGTACTTCCGTGATTCCGACAAAACTATTGTTGATGAATGTCCGAATTTGTTCGTTGCCCTGGAACCCTTCAAACAAGCCGAATACACTTTCATCGTGTTTAACGCGTCTGATACGACTGTCGCGGAACGAAAAACATGGCGACAAATGGCCACTGAATACGGTTTCAAAGCGATCCAATTTGTGAATGGCCCTGTTTTGCTGATCAGTTCAGCCTTGTTTTACGTTGATCCAAAAGAGTACGGCGAAAATAAGACAGTTTTGGTCAGTGATATGACTGCCGTCGACAAAAACGGGCAGAAGACCCCCATAACTTATGTCCTTCGGAGCCATCAGAAGATGTTACAGTTGCAGAAAGCCGTTCCGGTGTGTTTTTTGTTTTACATATTCATTTTGACAGTTGTGCTTTCAGGCAAAGGTTGAAAAAGTCTTCAGCAATTTTGAGTCCGTGGAACTTGTTGTTGCTGTCGTTGAAGACGCTTCAAAATCGCCAATGCTTCCGATTTATCTGAATGCGGCGACCCTTCAAGTTTGTGATAAAACTGCCTCCGACTACTTGTTTTCGCGGATTGACACAGACCCAGTTATTGATCCCTTAGTTCTTGATGTTACTGGCATCACTTTTGTCGCCGAGTGGAAAGGTTCTAATCAAGTATTCAACACCGAGTTTGAAACTCTTCCCTTTTCACGTGACGTGGCGATTCACGTTGGCGAAGTCAAGTGTTTGAGGGTTTGTCTGCTTTTGGCACTTTCATCGACTTTACCTTCATTGTGTTTTTACAGATCAAAACAACTCATCTGAACTCGAAACAGCGCGAACTTCTGAAAGAGTTTTCTTTCAAGACGCCCTACGACCGCGTCATTGTGCTCAACATTGCCGTCGACTCGATGCTGGTGCCATCGGTAAAGCACGTCCGTTCGGAGCCCGTGCCATCGACAGTCTTTGAGTTCACCCCCGACAATCGCGTCCTTGTTCGGTCGGATGCCGTCGCCGGACTCGAGTATCCGGCCTACGTCAGCTTCGTGGACAGCGTCATCGTCGGCGAAGGCGCCGTCTCGCACCAGAAACAGCACCCTGATCTCGTCGTTTACGGTACGTGTGTCCCGTTTCGGCCCTCCAAATCGGCCCCATTTCAGACATTCACCGACTGCTGTCGACCGCCTTCGATCCCGACCACCCCGATCCGTCCTGGGCCTTCAAGACGTCCCGTGGCGGCGACGGCGAAGTCGCAGTCCACATGGGCCAGTCTTGCTCCACCGCCATCGTCTGCTTCGGACTCATCGTGAGTGCCGTCAAGAAGAGTGTCGAAAGTGCCACCGGCAACGGCCTCGCTGAAATCGGCATCAAACTGCCGCCTGGCTCCGCCGTGTCTGAAGACGCCAAAACGTCGATTGGTGCTACGATCGCTGTGAAGTTGATGGTTTTCAATTAGTCTGCTTGTTTTTTTATTGTTTTTGTTGTAAACGTGAAGTATCGTGTGGTATAATGACTAAGTTTTGCGTTTCAAAAAAACTTCACACGTACGATTTGGATGTCGACGATGTCATGTTTTAACCCAGTGTGGTCCGAGTCTGCTATTTTTGATTTAACTCCAATCAATATTGCTAAAATCATGCTTGCAACAGCTTTGGCATTTGAAAACGTGTTACACGTTTTCAGCGTAAATAACACAAACGTGTTACACGTTTTCAGCGTAAATAACACAAACGTGTTACACGTTTTCAGCGTAAATAACACAAACGTGCGAGTTCACGCCAAAGAGAGCAGCGGAAAGGCAATAACCCAGCGCGGCCAGCCGCCCTCGCCCAGTGCTCATTTTGCGCGCCATCATTTCCAAAAACAATCGCCGCCGCAACTCGCCACGCAGTTCGCCGCCGATCAGCCTTTGCCAGTCGCGTAGTCCTTTCCCTTTGTCCGAGTTGTTCTTACTCGATTTCGCTGTTCAACATGTCAAATTCCATTATTGACACCCTGTTCCGACCGTTGTTGGCCATTTTGGCATGGATCGAATGGCTCTTCGAACTATTGATGCCGATGGCCGCCCTGCCGGAGCATTCTATTGCCATCTTCATGTCCAATCCCGAGACCAGCACCGGCATGATGAGTGTTCGCAACGGCTCTAAAGTCAGGCTGAAATCGGTTAAGAAGTACCCCGGAAGCGTCAAAGATGCCGCAAAGGCCTTCGCCGTGGACGTGCCGCCGAAAAGCGTGCATGCTGTTTTCATTTTGATCGAACCAGAGACACTTCCATCCGTCGTGAAATGCATGGCACCCGCCCTCGAGGCCGCCGGCTATCGGAACATTGTCACACTGGGTGACGAGGCGTTTCGGCACGTTTCGATGCCAATTGATGCTGCTAAACTGCAATGTGATGTCGGCGACTTTGTTGCGGTGCTTATCAATCATGATTATTTGAGATATGGTGTGGTTTTGGAAAAGGTGGCAGCTGGATATAGGAAGGTCAAACTATCAAAGGTGGGTGGTTTTATTGATTGGCTTTTTACGTTTTTGACGCATTCCAGGACATCCCATCCGAAATGGCCGACTACCCAACCCTGAAACACGTCATTCTCCGCGGAATCAAGGGTGACATCTCAGAAGTCCACAAGTCCGAAGTCCGATCCCTGTACCCAGGAATGCAGCTGTATTTCCCCCGTCTGAACAAGAACCAACTAATCTGCAATCATGCCTGGAGGAAGGTCGATGGTGCCACTTTCATCGAAGAAACTGTCAGCATGGAAGTTTTCTTCGAGTTTGAAGAGGATGAAGTTCCACTGCTTTTCAAAGAAACGACTCTACCGGCGACAAAGACCTTTCAATTGGACATTATGAAGTCAAAACGACTTTTAGTAAGTCTATTGAACCAATATTAGCCCTTGGCTTTATTCTCTAACTTTTCAGATTCACGTACAGTACACTAACCAACACGAACCACTGAACGACGAATATGACTTGTTTGAAACCATCAACTTTAAAACCCGAAAAGACCGAGTCCTCAGCGTTACCGTAACCATCGACAAGCATCATGTGCCTAGAATCAATGTGCAGACTGTCGGCCCTGTCAAGGTAAATAACACTACTTCATTGATACTTATTATAAATTTGCAACATTTCAGGCCACAGTCCCCCGATCCAAAAAAGTCGGCATCGAAATTTTCCAACTTATCAACTTCAAATACAATATCATTGATCATGACGGCATCACCCACTCCGAAGACTTTTTCACCATTGACAAGCTGATAGCTGACCTTGTATCGAGAGTCTCCCCGGAATATGTTGGCTATATTCTTTACATGGCACTAAACATGGTTCCGGACATGATCAGATGCGTTCGAAAGTTGGAGCAACTCGGCTATTCCAAATCGACTTTCGACGGATACAGCATTATCCCTTCCATGTGCTTGTTCGGATACAATGTGGACGTTGCGGATGGTGAATGCGTTGGGCTGTGGCTTTCAGAAGAGCTGAATCTGATTATGAAGCGAGCGGGGAACTCTTTTCGCTATTTGGACTTTTATGATGTGGGTTGACTTCACATGTTTACAAGTTAAAATTTGATCACTTTGAACTTTCAGTCGTCCGATGACTTGCACCTGCTAGAAAGATACGAAGTCAAAACCGTCGTCTTCTGCCCTACCTATGACGAAATCTGCACAATCGACGAATTCGGCGATCGAAATGTCATTGTTGGAAACTTGGACGAAATTACCGAGCGCTACAAACTGTTTTACGTCAATAAGCTACTTACTGAAGGAAATTTCGGCAAATATACGGTATCCCCGTGGTGTCGACTCGAAGTTGATGTCAGCTGGGACAACGGAAGCGTGAAGTTCGACACTGGGATCGTTATGCAGTTTCCGTTTGAATGGACGGCAGAAGTCGATTTTGGCAAGGCCCGTGAAGTGAAGGTGGGTTGAACTTTGTTTCTGATTCTCCTTTTTAAACACCATTTTTTGCAGATTTCAAAAACCCATAATCGCGGTGTCTACAAACAACAAGAAGTTTTGACTGTTAACGGCAACGCTAAGGGCCATGCCCGACTTGTGTTCAGCATCGATGGAGTCTTCAAAACTACTGTCAGTTGTGTTCCGTTGCCAAAAGGACGCACTCCTCGGCCAATTTCATTCTGTTTACTTATTGAACGCACTGCAAGTGGCTTCCGAAGGGTTCTCTACTTCCGTGATTCTGGCAGAACCGTGGTTGAGACCTTTGCGAACCTCTTCATCGCTTTGGACACGTTCACAATGGCCGAACATGCCGTCATTGTGTTCAACGTTTCTGATTCTACTCCTTCTGACCGTGCAGAATGGCGCCGAATTGCCAGCGAATACAGTTTCAAAGACATCCACTTTGTCAATGGTACCATTTTGACGTTGAATTCGGCCCTGATTGATGTGGATGTTGCCAGTTTTGACGGTATTGGAACAGTTTTGGTCAGCGACATGACTGCCGTCGACAAAAACGGGCAGAAGACACCGGTGACTTACGTCCTTCGGAGCCGTCAGAAGAAGCTGAAGTTGCTGAAAATCGCTAAAGTCTGTTTACTACCTTTGTTTTCGGTTCAGTTTTACACAAAAGTTTGTTTCAGGCGAAGATAGACAAAGTCTACAGTACCCTCGATTCCGTTGATCACGTCTTTGTTGTTGTTGATGATGTTTCAAAGCCCCCGTCACTGCCCAAGCATCTGAAGCCAGTATTTCTACAATCTTCCGACGAATCTGTTTCAAAGTACCTGTTTTCGCGGATTGACACGGACCCGGAAGCCGAGCACACTATCGACGACATTACTGGCATAACTTTTTTTGCGGAATGGAAAGGTGGCAGACAAGTTTTCAACACAGAGTTTGAAAGTATTCCATTCTCACGTGAAGTTTCTTTTCAAGTTGGCGAAGTCGAGACACTTCGGGTTGGTCATTTTGCTACTTTTCACCTACCACTTGTCAATTTTGCAGGTCAAAACAGCTTCTTTCAACTCCAAAAACCGCGATCTTCTCGATGAAATTGCCTTCACAACACCTTCCAACCGCGTCATCGTGCTCAACATTGCCGTCGACTCGATGCTGGTGCCATCGGTGAAGCACGTCCGTTCGGAGCCCATGCCATCGACCGTCTTCGAGTTCACCGCCGACAATCGCGTCCGTGTTCGGTCGGATGCCGTCGCCGGCCTCGAGTATCCGGCCTACGTCAGCTTTGTCGACGGCGTCATTGTCGGCGAAGGCGCCGTCTCGCATCAGAAACAGCACCCTGATCACGTCGTTTACGGTAGGTGTGCCCCGTTTCGACCCTCCAAATCGGCCCCATTTCAGACATTCACCGACTGCTGGCGACCGACTTCAATCCCGACCACCCCGATCCGTCCTGGGTCTTCAAGACGTCCCGTGGCGGCGACGGCGAAGTCACAGTCCACATGGGCAAGTCCTGCTCCACCGCCATCGTCTGTTTCGGGCTCATCGTGAGTGCCGTCAAGAAGAGCGTCGAAAGTGCCACCGGCCACGGCCTCGCTGAAATTGGCATCAAACTGCCGCCTAGCTCCGCCGTGTCTGAAGACGCTAAAATGTCGATTGGTGCTACGATCGCCGTTAAGTTGATAGTTTTTAGTTAGTTTATTCGTGCTATACCAATTGTTTTCTGTTGTAGTGGTTATGTATTGTGTAGGGTAATTATAAAAACTTTTGTGTTTCAAACGAGACGTTACAAATGAATCTAATTTGGTTGTCGACGATGCCACCGACGCGACGGAGTTCTTCGTGCGAAATAAGCTTTGAAAAGGCAAGACTGCTGTCTTCTTCAACGATCATGGTGAACTTTTCTGCAACTTTCTTCGTGAAAACAGTTTTCGTTAAAACTACGGAAACATACTCTCGAACGGTGAACCATCAATCTTGATGACCCCGCTTAGTATGACAGTTTTGGTTTCGGTCGTCGAAGTTTCGATGTGCAAGCTTATGTGTCCCTCTGATCGGTCTAAATCACCGGCAGGAAAGTACAAAAGACGCCATTGGTGTTTGTCAGACCCGTTTGCGAACTTCTTTGGAGTACTGTCAAAGTCGCCGACCTTATTTAGCCGCAATTGACATTCCATGATGGTGAAAGTAACAGATTCTTTGTGGCAAGTCTTCTGAAATTGAAAATTCAATAATCCAAACGTCGTTTTAACTATGTTATGTAAAAAAAGGTTATATCGACCTTGTTTATATTAGGTTGTTGCATAATTTTTGTCCGTTTTAAAAAGACTATTTCTTTAACGAATTCAAACTGAATTTTAACAACTTAAGTACTGTTGTGCCAACATCTTGCACATCTACAGGCACGACGGCGCCGTCCGAGACCCCCTTTAAAATTTGCATAGTGCGTCTAAAGTAAACACCTTCAACAGATAAAACCCACAGAAGCTGCAACCAGGCGCCGCTTCCGGTAACAGTTTTAAAAGGTTATACCTTGAGGTATATGAAAAGTAAAAAAACATTTGCTAAATCTATGCATATAAATTTTTTACCGGCGGGACCACCCCCGACTAGGTTCGCCACCAACTCAAAAAAAAAAATTTTTTAATAATTTTTATTACGAAAACTATCCATTCGTATTTCAAGTCATATAGGATGACTGTCAGTAAACATCTGATAAACTTCCAGAAGTTTCCCGAATAACCGTTCAGTAGAACAAAAGTTGTGGTTTTTACAAAAGAAGACAAAATTTATGCAACACCTTAGATTCCGGTTGAATTGGTAGTGGTATCGGAGCTACTGGGGCTGTTTTGACAGGCGTGTCAAACTGAATTCTGCATACAAGGTCGATGACATCGCCGTTGTGATCGGCGAGTTGAATCTGCTCGTGAGAGAACCATTTTTGATCACCACAGTTGTCAGAATTATCATAGGCAGGTGAAAACGTTTCTAAAGTATAATAACCTTTCATAAAAGTATTGTAGTCAAAGCACCCACTTCGAATAAGAACGCCGCCAATTGCCATGCCGCAGGAACAATGCATTGTTATCGGGCCCCCTTCAATAATAAAAAACACACTGATATAACTTTTGTCCTCTTCCCGTAAACCACAAGGCCAGTATAGAATATGCCACGTAATGCCATCTACAGTTCGCCTTTTTTCAATAATGGGTTGCCCTATTTTGAATGTTTTCAGGGTCTTTCGATCGAATTTGACGATGCAACTGTCTTCGCTGACTGGGGGCTGAAAGCGTTGAATCAAATAAACTTTGTAAATCTCAACGGTTACCACGACGTTGTTGCTTGCTAGTGCTTCCAGATCAATTTCAAACTTGACTTTGCATCGAATGACAAAGGATCCGTTTTGGATTACCGATCCCGATCGAATAGTGTCGTGTTTGGCCAGGGTTCCATGATTCATTGGTTCTTCATAGTAAGAACGGAGCTGGTCTGTAACAAATATACGTTGTTTCATTAAAATACAACAAAGTTGACTTGCTTTTAAAACCAGACCGGTCAATTGTAAATGTTCTTTCTACTTCGATACCACCAATAGAAGTGTGAAGAAACATAGCCACATAACCCCTGTACAAAGGAATGTTTTAAGGTCATCTGCGCCGAATCGAACAAGCTATATGGCATTCGAAAGAGCATCAAATTCTAAAATTTTTTTACGCAAACTGAAATTGTCAATCGAATTTTTCGACGGAGTTATAAATTCTTTAAATCAAAAAAAGTCGATTTTTAACAATTTTTTAACGATCATCACTTGTTTTGCAAGAGGTCTTTCGGAACGGGGTTTGTTTCATTCGATAGACATTAACTTGAATTAAAAATTGTTTTGTACAAGCAAAAGACGTAAGTCAACCAGTTTTTAGCAATAATCAATTGAAAAACGCCAAATTTGCGTGATCATTTACGCAAAACTATGTAGCCAAATCCTTTTGGCCATAAAAAACAATTTTTAGTTCAAGTTAATGTCTATCGAATTAAACAAACCCCGTTCCGAAAGACCTCCTGCAAAAAAAAAGTTATGATCGTTCAAAAATTGTTAAAAGTCGACTTTTTTGATTTAAAAAATTTAACACTTCGCCGAAATAATCGATTGGCAGTTTCAGTTTGCTTTAAAAATCTTAGAATTTGATGCTCTTTCGAATGCTATATAGCTTGTTCGAATCCGCGCGGATGACTGCAAAAACTTCCCTTGTGTAGGCAACACCGTTACCATTAGGAAAACACTGTAACCACCAAAACAGATTTTTACAACCTGTCGGTTTTTTCGCAGTTTCAATGCACTGCCCTGACAAACACAGATCTAACAAATCGGCATTCACCACAATTGTTTCAGTGTCTTCGAATGTAAAAACCTAAAAACAAGCTTAAAACTTGTATTTTAACAGCGCACTTACCATGATAGATTCGGAAGACAAATTGACTTCAAAATGATGAGTTTTTAGCGGTTGAAACGGCAAACTTCTACCTTTTATACTTCTCTAAACTTATTTTGTAATGGAAAAGCCGAAAACAAGCACGCGATCTTGCGATAATGACGAAAGTTATGACGTCCTGTTTAAACAATAATCTCCCATCTGCTTTGTGTTTTGAGTTATCATTGAAGAAAACGAAAGGTTATGGTTAAAGATGTTTATGGGTAAAGCAGCTCTGTGTTGCTTATCAGTTATGTTTTGCTTTATGTGGAAACAGCTGAAAATCTGTACCAGTGTGTTTTCTTTACGCATATCATTCTTGATTGACCAAAGTTAAAACATTGTTTTATTTTAAAGCCAACTTGGTTCAATACCACTGTTACAATTGTAGAATAGACACAAACTAACAAGCAAAAAAGACAATTTGAAAAAATTTACATAATACAAATACAAAAGATAATACAGTCGACAATCTGATAGGCAGAAATGAATTGTCTACGACAATATACGGGCCATGTTACTCATGTTGAACTCAAATTCGCTGAAAACAAAACAGAATTAAACTTTCAAAATTGACTTTCAAACTCACTTTTTGAAGCAAACATCGTGGATGAAGCTTTTGCCGAGATATTTCCAGACTCGGCGGTAGTCAGTCAACGAAACGCTCTCGAAACCGTCAGCAGTCAGCAGGGTAATAATTTCATTAGGAACAGAATCCGACGTTCGGCAATACTCTTCAAAGAAAGCCGCAAAAATGTCATCACCGGCAGCAGCTTGGCCACCTTGATTCTGATGAGCGTTGGTGCTATTATCGTAGTCCTCAATCAGGTGGAAACGCACCGTCGAATCGAAGTTGGCCTCTTTGAAACTGGCACGGAGTTCAGTGACTTTCGACATAACAGTATCCTTAGGGCATAGTTTGGTGTTTTGAACTTTGACATCGGCATGCTTGAGGTTCGGGAAGTGCTTCAAGAAGGTGGCCAGTTCACTGAAGTAGGATCCGGAAATCTCTTCAACGTCGGGAGAAAGTTTGATCGTCTGCACTGATGGGATGGGCGCGAAATCGCGTTGGAGCAGGTCATTCGGAGTGCCTTTCAAGTCGATTTCGAGGTGCTTCAGCGTTGGAAGCACCGAGAACACCTTCAGGAGCTGCTATAACGCACAAGTACATAGGATTGGTGAAATTGACGGATAAAAACCCACACAAAGATCCTCAAAATCCCAAAACAGTCCAAGCGTCTCGAACTTCGAAAGCATAGTCGCGTCATCGCGCATGGCATCGATAAGAAGTTTTCCTCGGCAACGAAGTGTCTTCACGGTCGGCCAACGTGCCAGAAAAGCGATCAGGAAGTTCGGAATGTCGTTGTATTCGGTCCCAAACTCGGCTGTGTCAATGACTGAAAATGAACCAGTTGTTTATATATAAATACCGTTTAAAAAAGACTACCATGATTGTTGTCAAGAACTTTCATCGCCTCGCAGTCTAACTTGGCTTCCTCCTCATGTTCGACGTGCCACTCAATAACGGGGAACTTCATGACAAACTTGTGCACACGGTCTGCAAAGAAGGAAGCCAGACGCTTCAGATCCAACAAGCTGCCTTCGCAAAGCTGAAGTTTTATATTTTAAACAGCCATATGGGGTCAAAATACTCACAAATTCCACACCGTACTTGTCGAAACAGGCATCGACGTTATCACGAATGAAGTTGTCGACAGCGGCGAAGGGTTGTTTGCCGGTAAGGGCGAAGTTCATCATGGACGAAGCAGGGTCGTGGCACAGGCCCAAATAGGGGACAATTTCGTCGTAAAGATGGCGCTTGAGACTGTGGTTCATGGCTGTAAGTCAAACTTAACGCAAAGTACGAGAATGGTAAAGGGATTACGCGAGAGAATTGTAGAAAGGGGAACGAAAAAACTGCAAAATTGAAACAGTCGACAAAGTGTTTTCAAAAAAGAACACACTTTCGCGACGAGACCGAAAGTGCGCACGCATTCAAAACGCAGCGGACTGGGAACATCGCACAAATCTGCATCGCATTACCTCATTCATGTCCAAATTCCGGTCTTTCCCTTCACCACTTTGTCTTCATCCACTTTCAGAATGTCCTCCGAAGCTGCTATTGCCATTTTCACGCAAGATGTGGGGTCTCCGTATCAAGCATTTTACAAGCGACGCAAACCAATCTCGTCCTCCGATGTGAGCTGCCATGTTTTGACCAACAGCATCGACAGTTCCGCGAAAGCCTTTGCCCGAAAAGTGCCGCCCTCCACAGTTCAAGCCGTCTACATTCTGAATCAGGTTGGAAACGATCCGACGACTTTCAAGCTCATCGAGCCGGCACTCAAGTCAGCTGGCTTCAAGAACGTATACACCATCAGCCAGGAATCGTATCAAGCGTCGATCTCCTTGGACGCTGTCAACCTTGACTGCGCCGTCGGCGAGTTGGTGGCTCTGCTAGCTACTTCCCAGTATCTGCAACTCGCGACTGTCGTTGAAAAGACGTTTACCGGGTATAAATTTATGAAAAGTTTTGCGGTTGGTTTTATTTGGTTGTTTTTATATATATTTTTCATTTTCAGGACTTTCCAAACGAGTTGAAAGAGTTCCCGACTCTGAAGCACGTTATCCTGTTTGATGATGCTACTGATGCCGTCAAGGCAGAGTGCGCAAAACTGTACAGAGGAAAACAGCTGCATTTCGCGTCGATTAACACAGGCCAGGCTCTGTGGAAGTACGTTTGGAACAAGTTTGACAATGGAAACCTCGGTGGAAACCTCTTGGAAGAGGTCGTCAGCTTCGATGCAGTGTTGAAGTTCAATGATTGCATGATTTATTTGCCATTTCGAGGAGAGGCAATGCCTGTGGTGAAGACTTTTCAGTTGGATATTGCGCATGCTCCGAAAGTCGATGTAAGTTTTTGTCGTTTTGATTTTCAATTGATGCAAGTCGTGTTTTTCAAGGTCTACATCCAGTATTGCGGCATTCCACCGTTCACGCCGGTGAAAACGTTCAACTTCAAGACGAAAAAAGATCGCGTTGTCAAGGTTACCGTATCCGTCGGCTTCGATCAAGTGCCTGACATCAAACTTGAAACTACTAGCCCTGTTGTCGTGAGTATGACTTTACAAAACACTTCCATCCAACCTTGTTTTTCCAGGCAACCGCCCCTATCCCGCTGGTCCACGGAAAAGTCGGCATCAACATTCAGCGCTTGCCCTCATACCAATACACCATCATCAGTCAAACTTCCATCACCCCATCGACCATTTTCCCAAGCATTGAAGCTCTGGTTGGCGATCTCCGTCGCAAAGTGCCACCCAAAGACGTCCATTTCATCTAATACGAGTGTGAAACCACGCGAAATGATGCTTCCATCGCCGACGCTTTCAAATGCGTCAACCTGCTTCACACTTCTGGCTTTCCGCAAGTCAGTCTGTCGAATTCCTTCGCTCCATTGGCGTCAATGATGTTCTTCGGCTACGATATTGCCGTTGCCGAGGGTGAATGCATCGCTGTGATGGCGGGTTTTGTTGCGATTCTTCAACGAAAGAAGCGTTCTTTCCACTTGCTACACGCTCCGGAGGTTGTTTAATTTCATTGTTTGTCCATTATATGAGTTTTTACAGTATGCGCAACTCAAACAATACCTGGACAAGTACGACGTCAAGACGATAATCAGCAGTTTTTCGAAGAACGAACCACACGCGACAAACTTTAAAGGCAGAAACGTCATTCTGTCAAACCGAGAAGCCGTCCTGAAACGCTACAACAACTTGTACCTGCAAAACTACCTCAATGGCGGTGATTTCAATGGCTGCGTCATCGACAATCCTTCAAACATTGAGTTTTTCGTGTCCTGGAACGACACTACAGTGGTCTACAGAACTGGGTATGTCGCGGTGCCGTACACCTGGACTGTCGAAATCGATGCCGGGAATGCTCGGGAATTGAAGGCATGTTTTTATTTCAACCCAGAATTTAAAAAGTTAAAATGGTTTTCCAGGTGACACCCCATTGTGGCGGCGCAGTCAACGCCGAAGACAGTGACAAAATGTACAGCCTCAAACAGCTGGGTCCCAAAGTCGCGCTTACGTTCAACATCAAAACCGAATTCGACGCTGTTGTGCCTTAGGTCCGAGTGAATGAGAGTAAGACTGGTTCAGTTTATCGGGGATCACCCCGGCCTTTTATAGCCGGGGACAAGGACAACAATGGCACACAAGGATATGGTAATTACAGTAGTAAAGTATCAAATGGCACGTATCCCAACACGCCCTCTTGATTGCTAGCCGATCACACTTCACCGCTTGTGGCCAGATGTCGTCCTCTTGATCACATCCCCGATCTTCAGCTTCATGTAGCCTACATCCACCGTAGTGGTTCGACCTCCGCTGGGACGTTGCCAGTCGTTGCGTAGTCCACCCGTCAACCACTTCAGCTGTTGGTGGTTCCGCAACGACCCGTGGAAGATTGTTTCGCTGCGCCCTCTAGCACCGACCGCCATTCCGCTTAGCTGCGGCGCTATGTCAGGTAGTGGAACGAGCTTGGTCTTGGCGGTAGTATCCGGAAGCTTCGTCATCATCGTCGGCGTCGTCGTCGTCGTCGTGGCACTGCGTCGGTCTTCCTCCCCTGCTGCGCATTCTCCAAGCGCATCACCGATCCGACCCGTTTCCTTCCGCGATACCTTCTCCGCCGGTTCTCCTTCACTTGACTTCGTCGCTTGTACCCTTCCAAGTACTTGCGCACGTCTTCCCAGATGCTCTTCCACCGAAGGCCTGGCCACCTTGTCATCTCGGTCCACCGTGCTACCCTCCCAGCCCGCTAACATCGTTTCCAAAAGGACAACCGATGACGCTAAAGCCTCATTGGATGGCAGTGTCGACTTCACGATCACGCCTGGGGTAGACACGGCAACCAGAGTCCATGACTGCAGGCGCCATGGCACATCGTGCTGAGCATCTGCCTGGATCACGAATCGGGTGGCACCGAGCGTCATGTCAAGCACAGGAACAGGTTTCCTGGCGGCTTCCAAGCGCGAACTTGTCGCCATCTTGATGCCCCACCAGACCTTTCCTCCTGACTTGGGCACTTCCTTGTGGGCTGCCCATTCTGCCCAATCGACGGGGTTCCTTGCGTCTCGAGCCAACTTCGCTTCTTGCAACGTTGCTGAGATCGTCTTGGGTGTGTGCAACCGAGGGTTTGATCCTGCAACCCACGCCAGGTTAGCCTCAGCAAGCTCCCACCTGTAACCACGTGATGCACTCATGGCCTCCAGCCATGTCAAAACTCCTCGTAAGTCTCCTGATGAGGTTGTACCGGCCTCATCGATGGAGTACGCAGACGGAACTTCGGAGCTTCCAACCGCCGATGCGGTTATCTTCTGCGTGTCGGGAGTAGCCACCTGCAAACGCCGCAGGGTCGGGCTGACCGGTCGCTTCGATACGACCACCGACTTCGACCTCGTCGATTTCTGCTTCTCCCCTGCACTACCCGCCTCAACCTCCGATATCAAGGCCTCCGACATCATCACCGTGGTTCCTGGCTTGTAGTAGGGCCCCATGTCTAACCCAAATAGGTCAATGAGGTCCCGTCCCAACAAGTTCTCACGGTTCATGCCGGCAGCAACCGCGAGGACTACCACTGCTGCCCGTCCAGCCAGTGACATCACAACGCGTGCTTTGCCAATCATATGCACCGAAGCGCCATACGATTCCACAGGGCTAACTGGAACGACAGCCGGTTGCCCTAGCTGCCTCCACGCCCTCTCGCCCAGAACTGATATCTGTGCTCCGCAATCTAATTCCAGCAACACATGCTGATCATTGATCACGGCCGAAATCAAACTGGGGGGAGACCTTTTAGGCACTCGAAGCTGGTTTCCCAACTTGAGTCCAACCTTGGTCAGGCTGATGTGGTGCAACCGCAACGGGAAACCGTCGTCAACAGGCAGGACGGTAACATTGTTAACCGACCTCCTTCGCTTCGAACGTCTCCTCGATGCGTCGCTGCCAGTCCTCTCATTCCTTCTTTCATTCGGACAATCCTTCCGAACATGTCCCGTCCCATGGCAGGAATAACACGTCACGCCCTCTCACGCGTGGATGGCTGGTTTTAGTATTGTCCCAGATGAGCCTATGACGTGGGCACCCTCCGTAATGCTCACGTAGTTCAACGTGATCTCCTCTGCTTTCTTAGGTGTCAAATCGACTTCCTTCAGCAAGAGGTAACGGAGTCCCGTGTCTCGGACACCGGTAATGAATGCCATGACGAGCATAAATTCCGCCGGGTCCTTGACTTTGTCAAACTCACAGTTGGACAAGGCCTCCTGCAGATTCCTGAGGAATTGCACTGGGCCCTCGCCTGACTCAGTACGTGTCATGAACTCGAAATGTCTGGTCATCGCTAACTTCGACTGGTCAAACCTTTTGTCGAGACAAGCAATGACCTCCTGATAAGTTTTCGTTTCCCAATCCTTGCCTAGTTGCGCAATAGTCTCCGATAGGAGCTTTGTCGACAACAGGCTGAGGAGGGCCGAAACCTTCTTGTCATCAGGGACGTTCCTCAACTTCAGCACGATACTGAACTTTTGGCGCCAACCCTTCCACGGTTCAGTTCCGTTGAACTCGGCCATACCCAGACGACCATAGTCGTGGGTCACGGTTGCCGTTGCCGCAGCTCCAGGCACACCGGTCGCGGCGTTGTTGTGGATCTGTGGGGGGACGTAGCTCGATTCCGCCGGGACCGTCGACGTGCAGCTCCCCGACGAGGTAGTGCCGACCAACGGCGACAGAGGGACACCAGAAGGATGCATCCTGAACGAAAAGAAAAAACTCGCCGAAGGCAACTCGTGGGGGTCACCGCGTGATTCGATCGATCTTCAGAGACTATCGCCAGTTGTTGTGCCTTAGGTCCGAGTGAATGAGAGTAAGACTGGTTCAGTTTATCGGGGATCACCCCGGCCTTTTATAGCCGGGGACAAGGACAACAATGGCACACAAGGATATGGTAATTACAGTAGTAAAGTATCAAATGGCACGTATCCCAACAGACGCCCATATCACTTGCGATGCTTTGGCCCCAGGCTGTGTCCCTCGAGCAATCTCGCTGTGTTTGTTGGTTGAACGCACTGCCAATGGGTTCCGAAAGACGCTGTACTTCCGCGATTCCGACAAAACCATTGTTGATGAATGTCCGAATCTGTTCGTTGCCCTGGAACCCTTCAAACAAGCCGAATACACCGTCATCGTGTTCAACGCGTCCGATACGACTGCCGCTGAACGTAAAGCATGGCGACAAATGGCCACTGAATACGGTTTCAAAGCGATCCAATTTGTGAATGGCCCTGTGTTGCTGATCAGTTCAGCCTTGTTTTACGTGGATCCAAAAGAATATGGCGAAAACAAGACAGTTTTGGTCAGTGATATGACTGCCGTCGACAAGAACGGGCAGAAGACCCCAATAACTTATGTCCTTCGGAGCCATCAGAAGATGCTACAGTTGCAGAAAGCCGTTCCGGTATGTTTTGTGCTTTGCTTGTTCGCTTTGGCAGTTGTGATTTCAGGCAAATGTTGAACAAGTCTTCAGCTCTTTTGAGTCCGTGGAACTCGTTGTTGCCGTTGTTGAAGATGCTTCAAAATCACCGATGCTTCCGATTCATCTAAATGCAGCGACCCTGCAAGTTTGTGATAAAACGGCCTCAGACTACTTGTTTTCGCGGATTGACACAGACCCAGTTATTGAGCCCTTAGTTCTTGATGTTACTGGCATCACCTTTGTGGCCGAGTGGAAAGGTTCAAATCAAGTATTCAACACCGAGTTTGAAACTCTTCCATTCTCACGTGACGTGGCGATTCACGTTGGTGAAGTCAAAAGTTTGAGGGTTTGTCTGCTTTTGGCACTTTTATCACTCTCACTGTGTTTTGCAGATCAAAACGACCCACTTCAACTCAAAACAACGCGAACTTCTGAAAGAGTTTTCCTTCAAGACGCCCTACGACCGCGTCATTGTGCTCAACCTTGCCATCGACTCGATGCTGGTGCCATCGGTAAAGCACGTCCGTTCGGAGCCCGTGCCAGCGACCGTCTTCGAGTTCACCATCGACAATCGCGTCCTTGTTCGGTCGGATGCCATCGACGGACTCGAGTATCCGGCCTACGTCAGCTTCGTCGACGGCGTCATCGTCGGCGAAGGCGCCGTCTCGCATCAGCGACAGCACCCTGATCTCGTCGTTTACGGTATGTGTGCCCCATTTCGACCCTCCAAGTCGGCCCCATTTCAGACATTCACCGATTGCTGTCGACCGACTTCGACCCCGACCACCCCGATCCGTCCTGGGTCTTCAAGACGTCCCGTGGCGGCGACGGCGAAGTCACAGTCCACATGGGCCAGTCCAGCTCCACCGCTGTCGTCTGTTTCGGGCTCATCGTGAGTGCCATCAAGAAGAGCGTCGAAAGTGCCATCGGCAGCGGCCTCACTGAAATCGGCATCAAACTGCCGCCTGGCTCCGCCGTGTCTGAAGACGCCAAAATGTCGATTGGTGCTACGATCGCCGTTAAGTTGATAGTTTTTAGTTAGTTTATTCGTGCTATACCGTTTGTTTTTTGTTGTAAGAGTTATGTATTGTGTAGGATAATTAAAAAAACTTTTGTGTTTCAAACGAGACGTCACAAATGAATCTAATTTGGTTGTCGACGATGCCACCGACGCGGCGGAGTTCTTCGTGCGAAATAAGCTTTGAAAAGGCAAGACTGCTGTCTTCTTCGACGATCATGTTGAACTTTTCTGTAATTAAATTTATAAAAACAGTGTGCATTAAAACTACAGAAACATACTCTCGAACGGTGAACCGTCAATCTTGATGACACCACTCAGAATGACAGTTTTGGTTTCGGTCGTCGAAGCTTCGATGTGCAAGCTTATGTGTCCTTTTGATCGTGACGTATCGCCAACGGGATAATATAAAAGACGCCATTGGTGTTTTTCAGACCCCTCGGCAAACTTCTTGAGAGTGCTGTCAAAATCGCCAACCTCATTGCCCTCTAATTGACATTCCATGATAATGAAGGTGACAGAATCTTTGATGCAAGTCTTCGGAAGTGGCACCGGAGCTACTGGGTCTGTTCTGACAGGCGTGTTTAACTTGACTTTGCACACAAATTCGATCACGTCGTCTTTATGATCGGCGTGTTGAATCAGCTTGTGCGAGAACCATTTGGGTTTACCCCTGCTCTCAGATTCCTCATAGTCATGAGACAATGTTTCTAAAGTATGAGAATCCTTAATAAAAGTATTGTAGTCAAACACCTACGTTGAATAAGAACACCGCCAACTGACATGCCGCAGGAACAATCCGAGTTTATCGATCCCAGCTCAATGTGGAAAAACACACTGACATAGCCTTTGTTCTCCTGCCGATAGCCACAAGGGTAGTATTGAATCCACCACGTAATGTCATCCACAGTTCGTTCTTGTTCAATGATACGTTGCCCGGGTTTGTATGTTTCTAATGTCTTTCGATCGAATTTGACGATGCAACCGTCTTCGCTGATTGGGGTCTAAAAGCGTTGGTTCGAAAAATTGTAATACTAATCAACAGTTACCGAAAAGAAACTGTTGTTCCTTGCTAGTTTCTCCAGATTAATTTCAAAGTTGACTTTGCATCGAATGACAAAGGAACCGTTTTGGATTATCGATCCCGATCGAATAGTTGCGTGACTTGCCAGCTTTAGCGGTCCATGTTTCATTGGGTCTTCATAGTAAAAACGGTCGTGGCCTGTAACAGATAAACTCGGTTTCATCAAAATACAACAAACATTAACTTGCTTTTGATATCAGACCGGTGAATTGTAAATGTTTTTTCTGCTTCAAAACCACCAATAGATGTGTAAAGGAACACACTCACGTGACCCCTGTAGTCTTTACCGCTACCATTGGGATAACACCGTAACCACCAAAACAGATTTTCACAGCCTGTTGGTCTCTTTGCAGTTTCAATAAACTGCCTTGGTTCACACAGATCTAACAAATCAGCTTTCACCCCAATTGTTTCAGTGTCTTCGAATGTATAAACCTTAAAACACGTATAAATTTTAAATTTTAAACAGCACACTTACCATGATTGATTTGGAAGACAAAAAATTATGAGTTTTTTGCAGTAGAAACAATACCTATGAACGCAGTTTGTAATAATGAAAAAGAGACCTGCGTTGCCTTTTGAGTTATCATTGACAAAAATAAAGGCTGTGTTTTGCTTATCAGTTCCGTCTTGCTTTTTATGGGAGCAGCAGAAAATCAATGGCCGTGCGTTTTCTTTAGGCGTTTCATTCTTGACTAAAACAAAATTGTAACATTATTTTATTCAAGGACAAAATTTGTTTAAGAGGCAGTGTGTGACAGGATTTAGGACCAAGGTGGAGGGGCCGACCATCGATTTTTACACTTTGAAATGTTTTGGCGCCAAAATGTAGGGACATATGAGAAAGGTCTGGAACCGCGGTAGTTCGGTCTGAAACCTCCGGATTCTGGAGATATGGCGTCTGAAAGTTTGAACTTCAAAAAATTCTAGCGGGCTTCATTGATGAGTTAAAATTCTGATATTTCGGTTCGAGGGTCAACTTTTGGTGGGGAACAAAATGACGTACTCAGAATTTTGATAAAACATTCAAAATTATCGAATTTTGAAAAAAATTTTTTTAAATCGATCATAACTTTGTTCCCCTTGAATCCTTATCGCTAAAAACTATTTCATATTAAAGCCCATCGTTTTTACTATCCGATAAGATCTTGACCTGTCAAAACGACGCCCACCCCGATTGCTTTCTATGGCACTTTCTGACGCGACATCACGATTTCCCCCTTGTATGCGCGCGCCCCCGCTGCCCGGTCGCTGGGTCCTTTTTTTGCACACCGCCGACCGGCCGCGCGCGCAGGCCAGTTGCCCCGGCGCATTGTCAATTGAATGCGTGCTAATTAAAAAAAAACAATCGGGGTGAGCCTCTTTTTTTCATTTAAAAATTTTACCTAATAAAAAAAACTATGGGCTTTCATATGAAATAGTTTTTAGCGATAAGGATTCAAGGGGAACAAAGTTATAATCGATAAAAAATTTTTTTTTTCAAAAATCGATAATTTTGGAACTTTTATCAAAATTCTGAGTACGTCATTTTGTTCCCCACCAAAAGTTGACCCTCGAACCGAAATATCAGAATTTTAACTCATCAATGAAGCCCGCTAGAATTTTTTGAAGTTTTAACTTTCAGAAGCCATATCTCCAGAATCCGGAGGTTTCAGACCGAACTACCGCGGTTCCAGACCTTTCTCATATGTCCCTACATTTTGGCGCCAAAACATTTCAAAGTGTAAAAATCGATGGTCGGCCGACCAAAATCGGCTGAAAAACCGTCTCTTAACACCACTGTTACAATTGCATAATAGACAAAGACTAACAAAGAAAAAAGAAAATTTGAAAAACACTTCAAATTACAAATACAAAAGATGATATAGCCAGGGCAGTAAGTAGTTGGCTATGACAATATACGGGCCATGTTACTCATGTTGAACTCGGATTTGCTAAAAACAAAACAGAATTAAACTTTCAAAATTGACTTTCAAACTCACTTTTTGAAGCAAACATCGTGGATGAAGCTTTTGCCGAGATATTTCCAGACTCGGCGGTAGTCAGTCAACGAAACGCTCTCGAAACCGTCAGCAGTCAGCTGGGTAAGAATTTCATCGGGAACAGAATCCGACGTTCGGCAATACTCTTCAAAGAAAGCAGCAAAAATGTCACCGCCAGGAGCAGCATGGCCACCTTGATTCTGCTGAGCATTGGTGCTATTATCGTAGTCCTCAATCAGGTGGAAACGCACCGTCGAATCGAAGTTGACTTCTTTGAAACTTGTACGGAGTTCAGTGACTTTTGACATAACGGTATCCTTAGGGCATAGTTTGGTGTTTTGAACTTTGACATCGGCATGCTTGAGGTTCGGGAAGTGCTTCAAGAAGGTGGCCAGTTCATTGAAGTAGGATCCGGAAATCTCGTCAACGTCGGGAGAAAGTTTGATCGTCTCCACTGATGGCATAGGCGCGAAATCGCGTTGGAGCAGGTCATTCGGAGTGCCTTTCAAGTCGATTTCGAGGTGCTTCAGCGTTGGAAGCACCGAGAAAACCTTCAGGAGCTGCTGAAACACACAAACATAGAGAATTGGTAAAATTGATGGATAACAACTCACGCAAAGGTCCTCAAAATCCCAAAACAGTCCAAGCGTCTCAAATTTCGAAAGCATCGTCGCGTCATCGCGCATGGCATCGATAAGCAATTTCGCTCGGCAACGAAGTGTCTTCACGGTCGGCCAACGTGCCAGAAAAGCGATCAGGAAGTTCGGAATGTCGTTGTATTCGGTCCCAAACTCGGCTGTGTCAATGACTGAAAATGAACCAGTTGTTTATATATAAATACCGTTTAAAAAAGACTACCATGATTGTTGTCAAGAACTTTCATCGCCTCGCAGTCTAACTTGGCTTCCTCCTCATGTTCGACGTGCCACTCAATAACGGGGAACTTCATGACAAACTTGTGCACACGGTCTGCAAAGAAGGAAGCCAGACGCTTCAGATCCAACAAGCTGCCTTCGCAAAGCTGAAGTTTTATATTTTAAACAACAATATGGGGTCAAAATACTCACAAATTCCACACCGTACTTGTCGAAACAGGCATCGACGTTATCACGAATGAAGTTGTCGACAGCGGCGAAGGGTTGTTTGCCGGTAAGGGCGAAGTTCATCATGGACGAAGCAGGGTCGTGGCACAGGCCCAAATAGGGGACAATTTCGTCGTAAAGATGGCGCTTGAGACTTTGGGTCATAGCTGGAAGTCGGATATCACGATAAAAACAAGAATGGTAAAGAGATTACGCGAGAGAATTATTAAAAGGGGAACGACAAAGTTGCAAAATTGAAAACAGTCGACAAAATGTTTTTGAAAGAAAACGACTTTCGCGGTGAGACCGAAAGTGCGCACGCATTCAAAATGCAGCGGACTGGAACATCGCACGAATCTGCATCGCATTACCTCATTCGTGTCCAACTTCCAATCTTTCACTTCTCCTCTTTGTCTTGATCCGCTTCCAGAATGTCCTCCGAAGCTGCTATTGCCGTTTTCACGCAAGATGTGGGGTCTCCGTATCAAGCATTTTTCAAGCGACGCAAACCAATCTCGTCCTCCGATGTGAGCTGCCATGTTTTGACCAACAGCATCGACAGTTCCGCGAAAGCCTTTGCCCGAAAAGTGCCGCCCTCCACAGTTCAAGCCGTCTACATTTTGAACCAGGTTGGAAACGATCCGACGACTTTCAAGCTCATCGAACCGGCGCTCAAGTCGGCTGGCTTCAAGAACGTGTACACCATCAGCCAGGAATCGTATCAAGCGTCGATCTCCTTGGACGCTGTCAACCTGGACTGCGCCGTCGGCGAGTTGGTGGCTCTGCTAGCTACTTCCCAGTATCTGCAACTCGCGACTGTCGTTGAAAAGACGTCCACCGGGTATAAACAGGGGTGGACAGCGGGTCGGGCCGACCCGGCCCGACCTCGACCTGACCCGGCCCGGGCCGGGTCGGGCCGATGTTACGGCGACCCGGGCCAGGCCGGGTCAACATGTTCGGCCTGCGGTCGAGCGGGCCGGGTCGGACCCCGGGCCGTTATTTACGTATTCGGATTCTGGCAAAAGGGGTAAGGGGGGACCATTAGAATTTGTAACTTTTTTACAATTTTGACCAGAATTGTTCCTTTGGTCTCCCCTTTGGATTATTCATAAATCGCTCCAAAATTTTTTCGAAAAAATCTCCTTGGTCCCCCCTTACCAATTTCCTCGAAAATTGGTAGGACCTCTGTTGACCTGCGGTCGGACCGGGCCGGGCCGCTTTGCTACGACCTGTGCCGGGCCGGGTCGGGTCGGTCTAAAAACGGGCCGGCCGCAGGTCAAAATTTTTCTTTCCGGGTCGGCCCGGGTCGCAAAATATCGACCTCCCTCCACCCCTGGGTATAAATTTATGAAAAGTTTTGCGGTTGGTTGCATTCGACTTTGTTTTTATATATATTTTGGGCTTGCAGGACTTTCCCAACGAGTTGAAAGAATTCCCGTCATTGAAGCACGTTATCCTGTTTGATTATGCTACTGATGCCGTCAAAGCTGACTGCGCTAAACTGTACAGAGGGAAGCAGCTGCATTTCGCGTCGATTGACACGAGCCAGGCTCTGTGGAAGTACGTCTGGAACAAGTTTGACAATGGAAATCTCGGTGGAAACCTCTTGGAAGAGGTCGTCAGCTTCGATGCAGTGCTGAAGTTCAATGATTGCATGATTTATTTGCCATTTCGAGGAGAGGCAATGCCTGTAGTGAAGACTTTTCAGTTGGATATTGCGCATGCTCCGAAAGTCGATGTAAGTTTTTGTCGTTTTGACTTTCAATAATGATGTAAGTATTGCTTTTCAAGGTCTACATCCAGTATTGCGGCATTCCACCGTTCACGCCGGTGAAAACGTTCAACTTCAAGACAAAAAAAGATCGCGTTGTCAAGGTTACCGTATCCGTCGGCTTCGATCAAGTGCCTGACATCAAACTTGAAACTACTAGCCCTGTTGTCGTGAGTATGACTTTACAAAACACTTTTATTCTATTTTTTTTATTCCAGGCGACTGCCCAAATCCCGCTTGTCCACGGAAAAGTCGGCATCAACATTCAGCGCTTACCCTCATATCAATACACCATCATCAGTCAAACTTCTATCACGCCATCGACCATCTTCCCAAACATTGAAGCTCTTGTCGGTGATCTCCGTCGCAAAGTGCCACCCAAAGACGTCCATTTCATTCAATACGAGTGTGAAACCACGCGAAATGACGCTTCCATCGCCGACGCTTTCAAATGCGTCAATCTGCTGCACACTTCTGGCTTTCCGCAAGTCAGTCTGTCCAATTCCTTCGCTCCATTGGCGTCAATGATGTTCTTCGGTTACGATATTGCCGTCGCCGAGGGTGAATGCATTGCCGTGATGGCCGGTTTTGTTGCGATTCTTCAACGAAAGAAGCGTTCTTTCCACTTGCTACACGCTCCGGAGGTTGTTTAATTTCATTGTTTGTCCATTATATGAGTTTTTACAGTATGCGCAACTCAAACAATACCTGGACAAGTACGACGTCAAGACGATAATCAGCAGTTTTTCGAAGAACGAACCACACGCGACAAATTTTAAAGGCAGAAACGTCATTCTGTCAAACCGAGAAGCCGTCCTGAAACGCTACAACAACTTGTACCTGCAAAACTACCTCAATGGCGGTGATTTCAATGGCTGCGTCATCGACAATCCTTCGAACATTGAGTTTTTCGTGTCCTGGAACGACACTACAGTGGTCTACAGAACTGGGTATGTCGCCGTGCCGTACACCTGGACTGTCGAAATCGATGCCGGTAACGCTCGGGAATTGAAGGCATGTTTTCATTTTGACCACGAATATAGAAAAGTGAGTTATTTTCCAGGTGACACCCCATTGTGGCGGCGCAGTCAACGCCGAAGACAGTGACAAAACGTACAGCCTCAAACAGCTGGGTCCCAAAGTCGCGCTTACGTTCAACATCAAAACCGAATTCGACGCCCATATCACTTGTGATGCCCTGGCTCCAGGCTGTGTCCCTCGAGCAATCTCGCTGTGTTTGTTGGTTGAACGCACTGCCAATGGGTTCCGAAAGACGCTGTACTTCCGCGATTCCGACAAAACCATTGTTGATGAATGTCCGAATCTGTTCGTTGCCCTGGAACCCTTCAAACAAGCCGAATACACCGTCATCGTGTTCAACGCGTCCGATACGACTGCCGCTGAACGTAAAGCATGGCGACAAATGGCCATTGGATACGGCTTCAAAGCGATCCAGTTTGTGAATGGCCCTGTTTTGCTTATCAGTTCAGCTTTATTTTACGTGGATCCAAAAGAGTACGGCGAAAACAAGACAGTTTTGGTCACGGATCTGACTGCCGTCGACAAAAACGGGCAGAAGACCCCAATGACTTACGTCCTTCGGAGCCATCAGAAGATGCTGCAACTACAGAAAGCCGTTCCGGTGTGTTTTGTGTTTTCCATATTCATTATGACAGTTTTGCTTTCAGGCCAAGGTTGAACAAGTCTTCAGCTCTTTCGAATCCGTGGAACTCGTTGTTGCCATTGTTGAAGATGCTTCAAAATCACCGATGCTTCCGATTCATCTAAATGCAGCGACCCTGCAAGTTTGTGATAAAACGGCCTCAGACTACTTGTTTTCGCGGATTGACACAGACCCAGTTATTGATCCCTTAGTTCTTGATGTTACTGGCATCACCTTTGTGGCCGAGTGGAAAGGTTCAAATCAAGTATTCAACACCGAGTTTGAAACTCTTCCATTCTCACGTGACGTGGCGATTCACGTTGGCGAAGTCAAAAGTTTGAGGGTTTGTCTGCTTTTGGCACTTTTATCACCCTCATTGTGTTTTGCAGATCAAAACGACGCATCTCAACTCGAAACAGCGCGAACTTCTGAAAGAGTTTTCCTTCAAGACGCCCTACGACCGCGTCATTGTGCTCAACATTGCCGTCGACTCGATGCTGGTGCCATCAGTGAAACACGTTCGTTCGGAGCCCGTGCCATCGACCGTCTTTGAGTTCACCACCGACAATCGCGTCCTTGTTCAGTCGGATGCCGTCGACGGACTCGAGTATCCGGCCTACGTCAGCTTCGTGGACGGCGTCATCGTCGGCGAAGGCGCCGTCTCGCATCTGAAACAGCACCCTGATCACGTCGTATACGGTAGGTGTGCCCCGTTTTGCCCCTCCAAATCGGCCCCATTTCAGACATTCACCGACTGCTGTCGACCGACTTCGATCCCGACCACCCCGATCCGTCCTGGGCCTTGAAGACGTCCCGTGGCGCCGCCGGCGAAGTCACAGTCTACATGGGCCAGTCCTGCTCCACCGCCATCGTCTGTTTTGGGCTCATCGTGAGTGCCGTCAAGAAGAGCGTAGAAAGTGCCGCCGGCCTTGGCCTCACTGAAATCGGCATCAAACTGCCGTCTGGCTCCGCCGTGTCCGAAGACGCCAAAACGTCGATTGGGGCTACGATTGCCGTTAAGTTACTGGTTTTCAATTAGGTTATTTGTTTTTTACCGTTTGTTTTTTGTTGGAGGATTTTAGAGTGCAATGCATTTCTGTCAAAATGAAAAAAAACTTACATAACGAGCTTCTATCCGTGTTTTACAAGCAAGCTATACAGTGTCCCAATATGGATTGAACATTTGTCGTAGTCTGACCACCACAGCCTATACTGCGCGCACCACTCTGCCGAGGTTGCTGTACACCAAACATGTTATGTTCGCTTTTAAAATATGTATATTCTTTCTTTTATTTTCTCTATTTAAAATTTGTTGAACCTCCAAAAGTGTACCCTCTATCCAAGTTCGCATACTCCTTCCAACGTCGTCTCCGCGAACTAGCCACTCCTCAAGAAGTCTACCATCTCCAACTCGCTGATATCGACCAAACCGCGACACTTAAACCAAAGCTATATCACTACGGGCCTGTAGAAACCTTGGTGTGGTTTGGAACAAGAAATTGTCTTTCTGTACTTAATGCAAGCTTTAAATCAGATATATCGACTCTTCATGATGTCAAAAGATGTCTTTGGTTGTTTAACGTTGATTCAACTATATTTCAACACCGTCTATTCTATCAAAGCATTAAGAGTCTGCCTCCACAGTTTGAAGTGTGGCGTTCCACTATCGATGACGCTTTCTTAACGGGATACGCCAGCACTTATAAACACTTTAGTGGTTATAAACATGTATTTACAATTGATTCATCTCAATTTACGTTGTCAAATAATTTCTTTGACCACATTAAAGATTTAAAATTTCGAGATTACACTATTCGCTTTAAATTTTGTAAAAATTTGGATTGGATAGCTTATCTTTTGAACTGCAAAGAGTGCAACGTAAAGAAGATCAGCTTAAGAGGCAGCGTTGACGAGGTGTTATTTAATGCCAATGCAGAAAACTTCGGCAAAATTTTTTCTTCTCCGAAGTGTAAACACTTAAAAGTGGATATGGATATTTACTTGAACAACGAAGCCTATGAAAACGTTTTAGCAACTGTACTGTCAGTTCTAAGTGATAATTTTGTTGAGGATCTGTACAATTATAACCTAATAATTATGACAGGTAGTAAATTTAAATTTTTAAGTTTTGTCGGAAAATAATTGTTTTTATACACCATTATTATTTTGTGGCGTTGCTATTTCAACTACTTTTATATGTTTGACGACTGTGATAATAACTGTAATAAATAAAAACTGTATTTTTGATATAGTACTCACTGAAAACGAACATATATAGAAAGTAGAAATAAAACAAATTACTTTTAACGCAAGTCGCTGATAACGACATGGTCGACGTTATCAAGTCACGTTAGAGAAAATTTAATGTTGCTTTAATCAGTAGTTTGATTTACAACTAGCGTAAGTTCACTGCGTGCTTTCCCATTGTCAAATTGCTTTTTATATATATATATTTATATTTCATTTAACTTCAGATTTCATAATAGAAGCTTCAATGATGTCAAACTACAAGTCCTTGAAAACATTAGTTCTGTATTTATATCTGGCAGCTGTTGTTTTCATAATCTATAAAAATCAAACTTTCAAACCGATAAATCTAAAAACAAGGTTTTATCCACAACATTGGAACGAATTCCTTCAATATTCAACAACTTTAAAACTGGTATTTATCGATGCGTCATCATTGGAATGCACTCTAGGTGAAGATAATGTGGCAGAAGCATGTCACGAGTTATCATTAACTGAAACCACGCGCATGGGCACTTATCTACCTGTCAACGACTTCGTGGCTCTGGTTACCAGTCACGTTTTGCAACAATCGGTTTGTATCTGCACTTATCTTTTGAAAAACTAAGTTATGTTTAAGGTATCTTCGTCAAGAAAATGGTCCATTGCCACGATTCCGGAACAAGACCCCGATACAGTGATACTGAAACATCGAAGTCATCAAAATGTTGACAAGTTTGTCATTGTAACAAGTTTAAAAAGGAAGCGTCGGCAAAATTATCATGTCCTCCGCGGTGCCAGAAACTTGAAAACCATCAGAATTCGGCGGTTTACAAATGCGAAAGTGGATATTTCATACATTTTGGGTCACAAAATGCGCAAAGACGAGTGTGAAATTATGATTCCAAGTGAGCTCGATCGGCATTTTATGTATCTGAAGGCAGGTCCTCTAATGGAATGCAATCAGAAACTTGCTAGTTTCAACCTGCAAGATGCAAAAAGAAGGATTCCAGTGGAGGCTGTTAGCATTTTGACTTCTTTATATTCGAACACATGAGTTTTCTATTGTCTACACTTTAAACTGTTTTAAAACATTCTCTAAGAATAAATCAAAAATCATTGACAAGTATTTGGCCATGGACGAAGTTCCTTATATGTGTCATCGAACCTTTTTAGGTAGTTTGTCTTTTATCCGTTAAACTTTAGTCAAACCCCGTTTTAGGTTGGTATCGCAACTGCGGGATCATACCTCAAAACCATGGATTTGAATTTTGCATTTCCGAGAAACAGTATGCCGACAATTTCCCGAAACAGTTGAACAACATGTTGCATTCACTCCGAAAACTGATAAGCTCAAAAGATGGTCCTCTTATCGAAATGTATAGTCTTTATCATGGTGTCAATTCCTTCAACACAACGAAACTGGATGTACTCTACATGTATGACTACAACTCCACCTTTCAATGGACCCCTAATTTGATCAAAAAAGATAACGAGACCAAAACAGAATATTATGTACCAAAGGTCAGCAAGCTGTGCACAACCGACATCGATGGACACTTATTCTTCGCTCCTTGCAACATTCAATCATACTTGGATGCACGATATGACACTACTTGGGACCTGCCAAATACTAAAGTCGGATATTGTGTACCGGATGTCGAAAATGGTATTGATTGTGAGTGGCACCTAAAGAGAAAACATATTACAGTAAAGCAAATCGACTAAATTTGATTTTAAATATGTCATAGTAATCGTGCAGAATGTACCCATAAAAAGTAAATTACAACTGACTATCTTTTGATAAGAAGAAAAATGAAAAAAGATTTCCTCTCCGGCCGGGAATCGAACCCGGGTCTCGCACGTGACAGGCGCGGATACTTACCACTATACTACCGAAGACGTGGAAGGAGAAAGCTCAAAAAGCCAGTAGTGTCAGGGTGAAAAGGCGTCGCAATTGAAGTTTAAAAGCGGCATCAAAATAGAGCTTCTTAAACCTGAATGTAAGCACATTTTCTGGTGAGACCCTTTGCTTGCTAAAATACCGTTTAGACTGCAAAGTGATTGAATACAATTACGATAAATCAGCCTAAACTTTCAAGATGAAACTGAAACCTGAAACTCACAAGACTGACTACAAAAAACCGTCGCCACCCCCGCCGTTTGAAATTGAAGCGCTTCCGGTAAACGTTCTTTTTATCGATGTTGGCATGCTGCTTTTTGGGAAAACAAACAAGGCACACATGCGGGTTTTTAAACAATGTCAAAAATTTGGTGCCAATGTTTAATCGAATAGAATTTTTATCAATGAAAGCCAGCTTTTCAAATAAAAATGTTTCCAAATCAGCTCCATCAAACCGAAAAATGCCGATCAGAGTTGCTTTTGCCCATAATCCACCTGACGCTTTTGACAACTGCCTCAAATTCCCAACCTTGAGTGCCACTTTCGAATGCCCTTTTCCTGGTTGGACAACAGAAATTCTAAATGAGGTGGTGGACTATATCGGTGGCGAAATCGTATCAGTTGATGCTATTGACACTACGGAACTGGTTGATTGGGGAACAAGGGTGAGTTTTTCTATCCTTTTGGATCTGATTCATGTCTAAAATGCTGCATTTACAGCATCCCAATGGCACCTGGACAGGCATGCTCGGCTACATCCAAAACGGTACCGTCGACACGATTGCCCTGATGTATCAAATGACAGATGAACGATTTGCTGATTTTGCGTTTAGCTATAATGTGTACAATGTTCAACCGATATTTGTGGCACGAAAACTAACTAATAACCTCGGAGATGTACTGTTCAACAATTTCAAGACGTATGATTACACGGTTTGGGTCACCATGGTCGCCATGTTCATTGTTCAGTGCATTTATTCCATTTTTGTGGCAAGAGTAGAAGTTTCACTCGGTTGGAGGAAAGTATTTGACCCGGTTTATATTGTCTGGAAGTATGCTGGAACACAGTTGATGGATCCGTCGCAGTTTTACTTTTATAGCGCAGCGGGTATGTAAATTTTGTGTGCGAATGAAAAGAAAACATTTGCACATAGTAAGCAATTTGTAGTGTTTGCGACATTTGCACTCACAGTTTGTAAGGAAACCGCATTCGTGCAAACGTGCGAATGATTGTTAACTGTTCGAAAAACACAATGTGCAAATGTAGAAAACACCGTAAAAATAATAGTTTTAGAAAGTTGTACTTTACAGGTAATTTGACCCTGCTCGTTTTCTCCTTCATCCAGGCCCGCCTATTAATGGCACTCTATGCGACCCTGCTACTCTCATCTCTCCTAAAACCGCCAATCACGGACCCCTTTGTCGATGCCGATGGCGCGGCGGCCCTCATAGCCTCAGGGGACTACCACCTCATAACAGACGACATAACAAACTGGTTTTTCATCGACCTCGCTCACAGTTATGATCCATTTTTCATCAAACTAAGAGAAGCGACTAAAGACAAGCCCGTTTACACGACATCATCCGTCAAATCGGCCTTGGATTACGTCGAACGTGGAGGCTACATCTACCCTATCCAAGAGGATTCCGTAGCCTTAAGATTCGCAAAACAGCGCTGCAATCTCGTCTTTGTCAGCGATGGATTGCCACAGAAAAGTGGATATTTCATCTTCAATCGTAATAATACCGACTTGCTGGAGCAGTTTAACGCCGGAATCACAATGTCTGCCGGATTCATTCGCCGAACTTACAACAAATACTTTACAGAAGGTTTCAAAACTTATGAAACTGCCGTCTGTGACTCTGATTTGATAACTTCAACTGGTCAGAGCGTCTCGCCATTATCCCTAGCGACTACCTTTGGAACTTTTTGCGTGTTATTCATCGGATGGATAGCCGCTATGGTTGCGCTGATTCTGGAGTGCCAGTACCAATACCACCGAAGAAAAGTGATTCAACACTTGAAAGCCCGCCGAGCCTTAGCTGAACCCATCCATTTGATAGCTTTAGCTCAGTATTTCGGTGGTCGAAACCTCCAGAACAGGGCCAACGCTCAACTACGAGCGCCTTCCCCCTTTGAGCTTCATGAAAGAATCAGTGTTGTTGATCTCGGCTTCCCCGAATAAACTGAACCAAAAAATAAGGCGTATACTTTCATAACCAGCCTTACGGCTGGGTCGCTTCGCTCCTTTGCTGCGAGGACCGGCCTTCGGCCGGCCCTCTGCGCAAAGGGCTCGCTCCGTCAGTTGCAAATGATGCTTCTATACTTATATTAAGTCACAAAAGTGAGAATAACTACAGATATTAGAAGATTCTTAGAGCACTACAAAAGCGTTATTGCGGGGCATCCAGCAGTCGTTTCGTGCACAATCACAAAACCGTGAATCCAAAAAAACAAAAACACAGATGCAGAGATTCTAATAGCAAATTCGTATTCAGCGTAAAATTCTGACTCAGAATCTTTTTTTCAATTTTTGATAGCGTAATTTTGAAGATTTTTGACATGTTTTGGCTAAACTCCGCCCCAATTAGCTTCTAATTAACATAATTAAGCTTACTAAATATGGGCAAACACTTATCACCATTAAGGGATTCGAACGTACGACGTCGAGATCGCAAGGTTAGTGCCCCCTGCGCTCGGCCAACAACCCATCGAGGCGGGGTTTGCGGCGAGGGGTTATGTAATGGCGTCGCGCGGGTCCGGCGAGGTGACCAAGGTGGTGGCACGTGCCATCGTCACCGGCGATAATGAAGCTCCTCCCCCAAATGGTCATCAAAAACGATGACTGGGAATCTGGAGTCAGAAGCCGTTATCGCTGAACACTCATTCACAATACGCATTTGCGCCCCTGCCTCATTCGCACACACACCCTAGTGAACGCGCGTCACCTGTTAAAAGCATGAGGAAACTCAGCTTAATTCAAATGGATGCCACAGGCGTAAAAATTAACTTTTTCAACTTTTGCCGACATTAAAGCTTTTTATTTTTGATCTAGTTTTCGTTCCCGAAGTGGGGAGACTCTAGCTTATCACCCCATCGTGCCCCGCCACATTGGCATCAAATCTCCTGGGAAAAGTGCGTCTTTTCACTTTTTTTAAATTTTGCTCCATGCTCATTAGTGATTAGGGACCTAATTCAAAAATCGAAGGTGAATCCATATATCACCGGTATGTTGGCTATCCCCTGGTGCAGAATCAGCCGAATCCACCGATTGCCCCAAAAGTTTTGTACGGTGACTCGGACCGACTTGCTTTTTTGGCAAATTATCAGTGTTTAGTATGCAAATACTCGAAAGCTGTGAACTTTCTCTGGTACAATATTGGGGGCGCTGAACTCAGCATCAAATGCTGAGCTTGTTCTCTTTCTACGGAGGCGCTAACGTGACAAAAATTTTTGGCGGATTTCGAGAATTCTCGAGTTTATCAGGCTTAACGTCGAGAATTCGGAAAACCGACGGCGGATTTGGCGGTTTTGTGAGAAACGTATGGGGGAGCCGGAGCGGCGTTAGGAGGCATTCAGTAGTTGCGGATCGCGAAAGTTTATTTTTTAGTTTTCCCTATAGGGATGAGACGAAGCGAAAAGCGAGAGGAAACGTTAACTAACAAAACGCAAAACGATAAAAACTCAACAAGTTCAACAATTTTTAAGGAAATAAATGTTTAGTACTCCATTTCTTCGTCGCTGTCTTCAGCCTGGCCGAACCCGTTGGGGGTACCGTTCTCGGCAGGACGCTTCTTGGACTTCTTGGACTCTGAAAACAATCATTGTAACATACTTTCACAAAATTAAGTGAAAAAGCTCACTCTTCGGCTTGCGTTCTTCCTCAGAACTAGCTCCACCATCATCATCGGCATCATCCGAGCCCCACCACTCATCATTTTCATCATCGGGATACTCGAAGAGAACTTCATCGACGTCGGAATCGATCTTGTCGTCTAAAAAATATATAAATAAATCTTGTTTACGCAAAATTAGGTGTAAAACGACGTACCATCGTTAAGAATAAACAAAGGCTGTTGTTGAGCGAAGAACGTCGGTTTGGTGCGTCGTTCCATCTGCTCCGTGATCATTTCAAGCTTGCCGTTCAGGCTGATGAGTTTGTCGAGATGGCTGACACGTTTCTTCAGCCAATCTGAGAGGGAGCCGAGCTTTTGGTCGAGATCTTTGACCTGGAAGCGAAGTTTATAGATAAAAATTGCAAAATAAGAAGTGCAAAGACATACCGAAGATAAATAACCCATATGAATAGACAAAACAGCCTGAACCCAGTTCATCCAGACATGCGGCTTCCGGATCTTCTCGCGACGGAACGTCTGCTCCAAAATATTCAAAAAGGGTATGACATGGACGACAGGTAAGTCCTTCACGGTCGCCATGACGGTGGCGGGATCACTGTTGGTCACGACGGAGGCAATCTTCTCCTCATCGCCGGAAAGGATGCCTTGGGACAGGAGGACGACAAAACTAGTGCCAGTGGCCGTCGAAGCAAGCTCTTTGAAGGCTTCACTCTTCTCGAGCGATCCTGATACTCCGTTGGCAACGGGAGCCGCTGGAGCTTCCTCCTTCTCGGCTGCTGCGACGCCGTTAATACCATTTTCGATGGGCTTGTTGCCGTTGATCTCCTTCGCGGGGGTCTTAGGCTCATTTGATAGAGACTGCTCTGAATCCCGCTTTGACCGACCATTCACTTTTGGTTTCGGAGTAATACTGGCTCGAGATCTCGTCACACGGGCCGACATTGTGACTGATCTGAAATAATGGCGATAAAAATATATAAAACTGCGGAAAATGTTGAAACATTTGACGAGAAAAGGAAACTCGATTTTGACGGTAAATTAGTCGTTAGGCTGGGCAGGAAACTGGTCAAAACTGAGAGACATGGGGTGGTGCTGGATTGGGAAAAAGAAACAAGTGAAAAGGGTCAAAGTTGGCGGTTTTAGACGTGATTGTAAATGATAACGAATAAACCAAACGTTGTTGAAAAACAGCGAAAACGCGGGTACAATGACGTGGTGGGACCACCTGAACAGGAACGAGGCTGAAATAGAGAGAGTGCGCATTGGACGACAGAATGTTGAAAGAAGCGCGCACAATTGCGTTCCTTTAGTCGGTGCGTGCGTCCGTTGGAATGACAACCGGCGGGCCATGGAGCACCGTTTTTTGCACTTTACCGACTTTAAGCGAAATTTTAATTTTAGTTTTTGACAACTGTTTTCCATTTCGTATTTGTCGTTTTTCCTCATCGATTGGAAATAACAAGTTCTTCAAACTTGCAACACTATATTTTGTTATGTAATGTCTTGCAGCATTTATTTATAATTGAAATTTTAAAGTTTAATTAGATATTTTAAATTTAGTTTTAAAACAAAAAAAAACATAGCAATTACTACAACGGATTAACAAAATTTTGAAAAACTAAATTGCAGGTGAGTCCATAGAACCGGCAGAACGGGCGGATTAGTTCCGCTTATCTGGATTTACCTTTCATTGAGCCCACCCAACAGTAAACCTTGGACTGGAATTCAAATATAGGCAATTCAATTCAAAAATGTTAAAACAACCTTTCCTTTTCCGTATATTGCTTCCGATTTGTTGATTTTATTGAAAAAGGCGTTTTTATTATTGAAATGTCATTTTTTATTGGCCCCCTTTATCAACAATCGTCGCCTCTGGGCGTCCTATGCTTAAATGAATCAAAGAAAAGCTACAATTCTCATTTTAACAGCGCTGCACCACGTAAGCCCCCAATCAAGGCATTACTCATCCGCAGTGTGGCCATACGCCGACCCATTTTAAACATCAATACGACTTTTTTGTTGGTACAAGTTGTAAAAACGGTCAAATGTTTACGGAAATCAGACATTGATCGAGAAGCTGGTGCTTGTATGTCGCCGATGGGGCCAAATATGGCTTAGAATTGGTGGTAGGATGGTTGTTTTGATGTTTCAGGTCTAAGATTCTGTTTTTATTTACACTTGTGGGGGTGTTTCTTCGCGTAAACACACCTGACCACAGTAGGCGTTTAAAAAATTCAAAACTGTCTGCCGGCTTCTGTCTGTTCTTTATTAGCATATTGGCTCATTGTGCATGCGATCGACAGGGCGGTGGTCTGGGAGTAGTTGCAGTTGGCCATCATCACATGTGGCCACGGTGGGAGGACTGGGAGGCGATAAATAGTCGAAACGGCGGCCCTCGGGTATTTCAATGCGATTTTTTCACTGCAAAAGGGGGCCGTCAGGCGTTATGAGGCGGATGGGAGTGGTTGTCCATTGATATATCCATCAAGCTGTCAACGAGGTTGTAGAATTTTTTGATTTTTGGTTCCTGACGCGAAAACGCACTTTTAGGTTGTACTTTTCCAATTAGCTTGTAATTAGTTTCGGCATTCTGTTAAAAAATAACCATCTGCCACGAAAATCCTTTCACAATGGCACCAGTTATGTCTGGCACCGTTCTTCCAGCTGTATGGATGCCAATTCCATGCTTTTCATTTACACTTAACCCGTCCCAGGACATCTTATTTACGCTGGCCTTGTTCGCAGCGTAGACCTTCTCCCAATTTGCATGCACAATCAATCAAATCGGCACTCGAGAGTCTCGCTTCATCTGCCCTGGCCCTGCGCGGGAAGTCTTTCCACCTCCTGAAATGCATAAAGCTTTTCCTCCCCTTCCGCGCACCCATCCATCGGTCGGTCTCTCGTCATTAGACCATTTGCGGCACCAGCTGGCTTTCAAGCCGCTAGTTGGTGCCATTGGCATTGGCAATTCAAACAGTGTCGCCACTATGCTGCGACAAACCGTTTCCCGAACCGAGTGGGAGCACAGGCAGTCCTCATAATAATCGTCATCGTCAAAGTCAAGGCTCACATGTTTTGCCACACGCTACCAGCCGACTGCCCGCAGGAACGGAAACGGATAGTTTATTTGGTGATCGGTTCCGGTTACACTGTTTGGGAGGCATTTTGCCGGCCAATAAAAACTAAAATATGGTCGGAGTTTGTTGGGATCGGATGGGAGAGGCTTCCAATTGGGCGGGGTGACTGTACTGTTGGAAGGCTTTTTTCAATTTGGGGATTTGGGGTTCAATTTTACGGGGATTATGTTGGGATTTGTACTTTAGCCGAAAATTTATTTCATTCTGTGCTCTTAAGTTCAAAATACGAATCTAAAAGCCATAGTTTTTTTGATAATTGCATTTAAATTTGTATTCTTCAAAAAAAATTATCCGATTATGACTTTTGTTAAGTGATCTAAGCTTTCTTTTTGTCAATTAATATGTCAAAGAACTTCCAACTACCCCTTCCGCGTTGTTAATTATGGCTTCCCGCCCTCAACGGCGCGCGGCCTCCGTTACAGCTTCCACTTTGTTGCCAGTCTGAGCACTCTGGCCAGCCATAGCGACATAAGTGAACTAATTTAAATTTCCATTTCGACTTTAGACTTTCAGCTCCAGTTATAATTAACTTTAAAATATCTCCCAACCTCCCATTGCAACATTGTTCTTGCAATGCTGGTCGGAGGATTGTCAGATCGATTCCCCGACGGCCCTGAGGGCTGGCCCTGGCTGGACACTGATGTCAGCTGCTTTGCCGTCCCTCGTCGTTTTTCGACGTTCCAGACTCGAGCTCGAGTCCGTGGGCTCTTTTTCTTGCTTCTTTTTTGTGCCAAGGGCCTTTAGTCCATAGGCTATAGCACTAAAGGCTATGTCCGTTCGCCCCCTGTGGCCCACTAGTCTGCAGACCAGCGGCCCAGAAAGGGGACAGACTTACTTTTGCACCCGTTGTCGCCGAGCCAGATTGATATGTCTATGAAATGTAGCTAAATCACTGCTATTACAACACATTAGGGCATGTCTTACAAATGTTTGCGCGGAATGGCATGTTTTGACGTTGGATTAGCAGGTGATTTTTGGTGTTTTTCTTTGAAAAACGTTAAATTTGTTATGATTTTGATCTGTTTGCGCCATTTTGCCAACATTTTGTATGCATTTTTTCTTCTATTTTTGTGGGTATTGAAAAATCTTATCACCCATGCATATGAGTTACACACTATATCCCTTCCCGTGGGAATCATACACCCAGAATCGCTGAAAAGGCCTTCTCAAATGCTTCTTCGGCCGTAATGTAACGACGGAAAAGGTCGTCAACTATGCCGAAGCTTGCCGCGTTTTGTTTGACGAAATGAACTCTGGCTGCGGGGCATGCAATATTGGCACTTCATCAGGGTTGACGGGTGTGCCCTTTTTTATTCTTTTGTTTTAGAAGCCTTTGAATTGTGACCCTTTTCGAGTTAGTTTTCTTTCCAACTTTACGTTTACATTACGATAGTCTGCTTTTATCAGCCAAATTGACCCTCCTTTTGCGCCAAATAGACGTTCTCAATGCTTATCAATCCCTCCCATCGTCGCGATGTTTTCATTGAACTATCAAACACACTTTTGACCGCCATTAAACACATCGATTGATTACAGTCCTCTCCCGGCCGTGTTCTGTCGTGTTTGACTTCACTCTCACTCACGTCAGTTAGTACTATCAGCGCTATGTCATGAAAGCAAGCAGTGTAGCGACGTGGCTCCGTTGGGCGGTCGTCGGTGCCGTTGGACTATGGCTCTTTTTGTTGGTCACTATGTACAAGGGCATGTGGAAAGTCGAAGATCATTACGGTTTGTTGGTATTTTTGACTTCATTTTTAACGATAGGTTGTAATTTTAGACCAAAATAACCCTCAAATATCAGGCTTGGCATCACAACTTGATGATGCCAAACTCGAAAATTCTAAATTGAACATCGAAAATAAGAGGCTACAGAAACTTGTCGATGAATTGACTTATGTTGTTGATCATCCTAACGCGAAAGTTGTCGGGAAATTCAGTGATAGCGACACTGGAAGGGCGATAGGAGCGTCATCGAGGCAGTTGTATTCAAAAGATCATGAAGTTGGACGGAGATGGCTCGATACTAACATCAAAGAGCTTTATTTTTATTTATTCAAGCATTTTGATTCTAATAATGCTACTTTGAATGATCCATTTGCGAATAGAACTATGGAACAGCTTTTTGCTTTGATGGCAGAATCTACCAATTTCGGAGAAAATGTTGATAATGCAGCCCTTTGGCATCGACAGTCATTAGGAAATTTGACAAATCGCATTCAAAAGCGTCTAGAACAACTTCAAAACCCGTCTGATTGCTCGAAATCCAAAATACTCCTCTGTGATCTGAATAAGGGCTGCGGCTTCGGATGCCAACTTCACCACGTTGCCTATTGTTTCTTCATTGCCGCCGCCACAGAGCGAACTCTCGTCTTTGAAGGCGATGGCAAAGCATGGCGATACTCGAACAAAGGCTGGGAAGCGGCCTTTTTACCACTCGGCAAGTGCAATCAAGCCAATTCGGCGGCATCGCGTAAAGAAAGTAAGCCGTGGTTGGGCCCCGAACAGACGGATCGCGTCGTATTCCTGCCGATTGTCGATGGTCTGTCTCGACGCCCCAAACAGATGCCGCTCGCTTTCCCGAAACAGTTTGCCGATGAACTTCTGACCCATCACAACAATCCTAGCGTGTATTTTGTGTCACAGTTCATCTGGTATTTGATGCGGTCTAACAGTGTTCTTGAAAAGGCGATCAGTGATGCCGCGGCGAAGATTCCGTTTGGAAAAGGTGGGTTTAGAATACATTTTATAGTAAAATAACTTTCAAAAGGCACACAAAACCCAAAATATACACGGGGATGCCATTGGAAATGGCCGAATTGCACTTATTTCCGTCACAGGTGAAGCATTGAGAGAAACCGCCTTGCGCAGAGCATAGTTGTGATTGTGCGAGACAGTTGTTGTTAGCGTCATTAGGGTCGTAACAGCCTTTGAAGATCGAGCCGATTCCTGGAAATAGCGATTTTATGAGAAAACTGGGTTTTTTACAACTTTTTTCTATGAACTGTGCGACATTATTCGCACATTAAAAACCTTTGAATGTAAAGTTTGCATTTGCACAAATGTGTGAACGTAAAAGTAACGTTCAAAAGTCAAAAATGTGCAAATGAAGAAAACTTCATAAAAAGTAAAAAGTGTTTGTTTTTTAAAAAACCTTAAAACTATTTTTAAACTTCCTAGCAAACAAAAAAATTCACGGATGTCCACAATGCGTTCAAGGAAGTCAGCTTACCGTTTCCTGAAACACTGCAAACAAACTTGTAGCACCTCTCACTATTAATCGGGCACTGATAATACTGTCCCTGAAGCATCATAGTCGGACTCATTCTGTAGCATTCGAGGCAATCGACATCTGGGAGCAGGACTAGCAAGGTTAAAAAGGCTAATGATATTGATGACAGCGCTGTCATGGCTGAAAACAGTGTCGAAAAATACTAAATACTTAACGAATGGCGCCAGCCCGGGCCGACAGAATAGCGAAACAGCTTGCTTCCTCCAGAAAGAGGTAAAAACCTCCTGACCAGAAAGCAGGGAAGGCGCTTTTGCATTGTGCGGCTTCAGGAAGCCGACAACGACTAGCGGCCGACGGGGCCAGGCCAAGTTGGCTGGCACGTCGCTGTGGGCAACGAAATCTGCCGTCGCGCCTGTGGCTTATGGGGAAGGGGTGGCCTTCGGCATCGTGGCGGACGTTAGAAAACAGAACAGTGTCCACGAAACATAACACGAAAAAAAGGAAAGAATGGGAAGGGCGCGCGGCTGGCAGCAAGCAAGTGGTCCTTCGGCATGGGCTGGATGGATGGAGTCAGTTTACTCTTTTCGGGAATGGTGATACAATGCTCGCTTTTTGAATCTTGAACGGGAACAGTGACTGCGTTGGTTCCGACCTTCAATGGGCTACGCTATACAATGGGGGACGTGAAAAACTATCAGGGTGTCATTGATGAACTAACTGGCGACTGCCCAAATGGCCAAAAGTATCAACAATGGAATTCATTCGTTTTTCCGCAGCGGAAATCGTTTCCAAATTCGTTTTTATAATGAACCATTGTCAAAAAGGGGCAGACCACGCGACCAAATCCATAACCAAATTCGAATTGAATTGAACCCAACCCAAGGACTTTGCCTCGCGCATCCATCCAGTCGATTGGTGTCAGCAAGAGTGCGCACTGATCCAAACCACACGCCCCAGGACACCTATATTCGGTCTATTTATTAAAAGACAGACAGCTGAACCGACTCACGAGGCCCCGGTCCTTCAGGCGCACTTTCGAAAAACTCCAACCTTCACCACGTTGGATAATGGCAGGTTCTATCCCATCAAATTTGGGCATATTTATCCCTACGGATGCATCGGAAACGCAGATGCATCCACAAATACCGTACAAAAATGGCCATTGTTTAGGGGGTTCCGATCCTAACCCATGGCAAGTGTGGCTCTGATCTTTAAGCTGGGCAAATAAATGAATCAAACTGACTTTGGAGACTATGATTTGTATTTTGAACAATTGTAATGTTCAAATTGAAATTGCAGGACCAATCGTTGGCCTCCAGATCAGGAGAACAGACAAAATCGGCACAGAAGCAGCGTTCCATGGCCTTGACGAGTATATGAAATGGACGGAGCATTGGTTTAGGATTGAAGAATTGAGGAATGACACTACTTTACAACGGAGAGTGTTTATTGCGACGGATGAGCCCAAGGTCTTCAAGGAAGCGCGGGACAAGTGAGTAATTTTGGGGGTTAGGGACATCTGGGGATGAGTCATTGCCTTAGGGGAGGTGGGTGATAAAGTTTAAAACTACTTTGGGATGCTTTTTGAGGGTCATAGTTACAAAAAATGCAATATTTCGAAATTTTTTTACTGAATGGGAATTTTGCATTCGCACATTTGAGCAATGAACGTGAACACTACATTCGCACTAATGCTTAACGCTAAACACACGTTCATACATTAAGTGCGAATGTTACATTTGCGTTCGTAGATTTGTGCGAATTACAAAACACTGTTAAAATAAATTAATTTTTTGTAATTTTCTCAAACTTACAAATTTCATATTTAAACCAATTTCAGATACCCCAATTACGAAATCTATGGCGACTCTTCCATCGCCGAAACGGCCCAAATGAACTCCCGTTACACCGATTCCTCCCTCTTTGGCGTCGTTATCGACATCCAAATGCTGTCCCGATGCGACTACCTTGTCTGTACCTTCAGTAGCCAAGTCTGTCGAATGGGCTTCGAGCTCATGCAAGTCCGTGTCGGTGATGCCGGCCATCGATTCCATTCCCTCGATGACATCTACTATTACGGTGGCCAACACAGCCATGACGAGATTGCTGTCCTTTCACACGTCCCCGCCTCGAAGGATGAATTCGCCTTCAAAAAGGGCGAAACAATCGGAATCGCGGGCAACCATTGGGACGGCTTTTCAAAGGGCCAGAATAAGCAGACCGGCGATAATGGCCTCTATCCGAGTTACAAAACCCGCGAAAACTGGCGCATCGTCGATTTTCCCATCTTCAATGGCGTGTGATTCGTTTTCATTATTGTGATTATTTATCGGTTCGCTCAAGGGCACTGCAGTCCGGTTTATGTTGCTAGTCCCTCGAATTTGTTGTTTCTTGCCGATTTCCACGCTTTCATCAAACACAAATTTGGTTACGGGTGTTTTGAAGAGTGGTTTATCATAGCGTTGATTGTTTGTTGTTATTTTTAAGTTATCAGAGAGAAAAAAACAGAAGAATAAAGTGGTTATTATTTTCGAAACTGTGAAATTGGCCGTGAAAACAGTAGGCTAAAAGAAAACTGACAATGATTCAATGGACAAATATGGCTTGTCGTTTGAAGAGTCACGCGTGTTAGAGCCGGGATGTGCAGGAGTTGGCTACACTTTCAACTCATGTTGAGCCGGTGAACGTCCATTGTAACTCTTCCCTCGCATTGCTTTGTGGACGTTATGTGACGAACGCCAACTGCTAAAGTTTCAAATTTCGTAAACCGTTGACGTTTTTCCTCGCATTTTGAAGCTGAATTTCAACAAAAACATTGCTTTTCTCACTGATTTTTCTTTCTGCAATTCGATCGTGACCCCTCGATTTAGCGTTTCACGTGCTGTTTGGTATCATTGCGTGGTTACATCGTGCTAGAGGCCGCCATTTCTTTCCTCTGTCCTGACGTGACTTCAGAAGCCTGTATCTTTTGATAGCGTGGACTTTTATATATATTTCTTTCTTCTAACTTCTTACAAATCCGCTATTATATGCTTTTGAAATGTAAAACTCGCGAATTTAGAATTTTTTGGGGAAATCAGCTCACTTTCTAGATGTCGACCGCCACCTCCCCAACATCTCACCGTCCCCCGAAAGCGGACCCCGCCGAAGTCCTCTCCCGTGCTCGAGCTTCTGCCCATGTCGTTGAGCGCCATTGTTTCGCGGACTTGATTGACTTTTCCGCGATTCGAGACCACATCCTTCCATCAAAGTGTGAATGTCCGCTCGCCAGCACTGTCGTCGAAAAAGCTCCAACCAATTTGACGCTGAAACGTTGTCAGGTGTGTCAATATGACAAGGATCTCGAGCTTCCCGGGCTGCCGGAGATGATTTTCCCGAACAATAGACTCGAATTACGTTCAGCCGCGAGTAAACAAGTCCTCATCGACTTCAACACATTGGATGCCCTCAAGGCCGTCGACGCCCATACATTGCCGAATGTCGAAGTTGGTCCGAGTGCGGCATGGAGAGAGTCGAGAAAAGAGGTTTTGGAGGGGCTTCGATCGGTTTCGGCCCCATTTGATTGGACTTTCACGAGCCACTATGCAGGGACCCTCGGCCCAGGAGTTTCGGCGGAGCCGACGGAGTTGGCCATCGATTTTGAGAAACTGAAGCGCCGGGATCCGATCCAATTCTATTCTGAAGTCGTACTGTATGAAGATGAGTTGGCTGATCACGGATGTGCTCATGTGAGTCTCATTTTCACTTAATCACGCTCCAATTAATCCAAAAACTGCCTTCCAGATGTCAATCCGCGTCCGAGTGATGCCATCAACCTTCTTCCTGCTCCAGCGATTTTATCTCCGCGTGGACCACGTCATGGTACGCATCATCGATACACGACTTTTCGGAGAAGCTGATTCGGACTACTTTCTGCGAGAATGCTCCCTCCGTGAAGCACAGTTCACTGACCTAAGCCCAGAGGTGAGTAATGCCCTTGTGAAAACTGTAAATGTAAACAAAAATAAATTACAAAAATTCTTTCAGGACCTCAAGAACGTGACCGATCCCAACCTCATCTGGCAAAGTTTACCCGTTGCCTCGACGAAAACAGAAAAGATCAAAATCAACTGACGAAACTGTTCAATTACTAACGTTGATCTTTTTTTCGATTTTATGTAAATAGAGTAATTAATTTTGCATTTTGTAATTAGGATCCGGATGTTTTTGTCAATTTCTGTGTTTTGCTTTCGTAAGAACGAGGTGTTGCACTACGCACACAGTTCACCTTGTCAGCGGGACACCCACAAGTCTCGGCACGAATGGGGCAGTGTGTATGTCAAAATTTGATGACTTTTTGATAACATCCGTATTTTGTTACCATTTTTCTCCAATCTTCTTTCACCTACTCTTGGAAAGGCGCTTAATCGATTGGTAAACACGTTGAACAAAAAAACTAATAATAATGCGATCAAAATTGAAAATGCAAGTTTTGCACTTTACACCCGGAGTTATTTTACAAAAACTAGTCGATAAATTTCAAATTTTCAAAGTTTGGGTTAACTTACTATCCGATTAGCAACTTTTAAGAAAAGTGGCGTTAAGTTTCGACGATACGTTTAAAAGTTCGATTTTATATTTTAGTATTTATTTTCAATATTCAATCGAAAACATAGATATAGGTAGTTCAGAATATGAAATAAGTTTAAAACAAATATAACCACTCTTAGAACAGAAATCAGCCATCTAAAACGTCAATTTGCGCTTTTACAGCTTTTTTGTACTGGATTGGTGAAAAGCAGTTTAATTGAGTTCCTATTGATTTTAAAAGTTGTAATAACAGTTTCCTATCCTATTCACATTCAAAACTAACGATAAACTTTTTTTCACAAAATTTCGAAAAACCAATACTAAAATATAAAATCAAACTTTTAAACGTATCGTCAAAACTTAACGCCACTTTTCTTAAAAGTTGCTAATCGGATAGTAAGTTAACCCAAACTTTGAAAATTGGAAATTTATCGACTAGTTTTTGTAAAATAACTCCGGGTGTAAAGTGCAAAACTTGCATTTTCAATTTTGATCGCATTATTATTAGTTTTTTTGTTCAACGTGTTTACCAATCGATTAAGCGCCTTTCCAAGAGTAGGTGAAAGAAGATTGGAGAAAAATGGTAACAAAATACGGATGTTATCAAAAAGTCATCAAATTTTGACATACACACTGCCCCATTCGTGACGAGACTTGTGGGTGTCCCATCCTGTGAGCGTAGTGGTGTTGTTTGATTATTAATGGCAAACTGACAAATAAAACGTGATAACGTTGTAGAAGGTGTGCTTTGATGGAGGTCGAGTTTGCAATAATATTTTTGCAGATTGTTAGCGATGAAAAGATAATGGAACTGATTGACGGTTTGGAGGAGGGTGCGAGTATGTAGTACGCACCCAAACGTGGATCCACGTGCACTCAATGACGTTTTTCGGCGATGCTATTTATGTTTAATGGTCAAAGATTGATAAACAAGCATGTTTCTACGATTTTTGTTGCTTTTTTGGTGAGGGAAAAAATGCTAGCAAAAAAGGCTGACAAAAAGGAGGAAAAAACTGGTTGGAAAACTGCCAAAAAGCACAAAAAGTAGTCAAACTGTGACTCTAAAAGTGTGGTGCCGATCTTTGTGACGCAATAGATCGAAGTCACTGTAAAAAGTAAGCTAAAAAGCACGATTCAAGCCTCAAATTAGCCAAAATTCGAGTTCCAAACCACCTCGCTCCTCCCTCATTAAGCCTAAAACTGGCGGTCAACAGGCAGAGTCGGCGCGCAGTCTCAGCGTTGCCATCACCGACGACGACAGCGTTGCGAAGAAGGAGTGCAGTCGCGAACGAACTCCTCGCCGACTCGCGACAGGAACACGCTGCTTGTCCTTTCCTAACAATGTCTGCTGTTCTGGAACGCGCTGCCGGCGGCTGAGGTGAGGGATCCCCATCCCCACGGCAATTGCCACTGCCACTGGCAACGAAATCGCCGGATACCAGCTGCCAGACTTCCTTTTTCCTTTCTCTTTCTCTCTCTTTCCGTTCGTTCAAAACGCGCGGTTCATTTCAATCCCTGAGGCAGTTTTTACGAGGGTCGTCGTTTTTTCCCTACTCTGTGAGACTGGCTTTTTTCCTCCTTCTTCAAGTCGACTTTTTATGAACTCGTCTTGCCCTAGTTTTCGATGCTGCCGTGTGTTTGTAAGTCGGTGTTTGTCGAGGCTGTGGGATTGTAGGATAAAATTTCCACCGGACCAAAATTTCCAGTGCGAGCCGATGCGGGCGCCTGCACGCACACAGCATGCGCGCGCCCTGACGGACAGACCCCGCCCGCCGGCCGCGCGTTGTAGGCTACGCCCGTTTGCACAGCGACCCAGCACTGCACGAAAACAGCGTTCCTGTTCGAATGCGTGCAAATGCAATAAAACAACAACGCCTTCCCTTCGCCCCAACTTCGGGGCAGATCCCCGAAGCGCACCCCTCGCCCTTACTTCAGGGCAGGCCTCTGGAGCGCGTCTTTCGCCCCAACCTCGGGGCAAGGGAAGTTCAGCGTTTTCAAGATGTCCTCTAGCACCAGCATTAGGGCGAGGTTGTTGAAGGCTTCTGATGACTTGCATCTTCTAAGTGTCGGAAATCGCCCTCGCTCCAACATTGGGGCTAGTGATCTAGAGCTTCCGACTGGTCCTTGATTCTCGCCCCAAGTTTAGGGCAGGTGGAGTCAAGTCTTCTAACGGGTGAAAACGTCTAAGTGTCGGCATTTGCCCTCGCCCTAACTTTGGTGCTGGGGGACGCAAGTATTCTGGGTGCTACAACACTCGCACTAACCCTAGGGCGGATAGTGGCAAGCTTTTAAAAGCTAAAAGCGTCTAAGTCTCCGAAGTAACCCCTGCCCCAACTCTGGGGCGGGTAAACATGAGCCTTCAACCCTCGCCCCAAGCTTGGGGCCAGAAGTTCACCCTCGCCCCAACGTTAGGGCCAGGGGTTTACCCTCGCCCCAACTTTGGGGCGAAGAACATGAGCCTTTGACCCTCGCCCTAACGTTAGGGCCAGAGGTTCACCCCTGCCCCAAGGTTGGGGCGAGGGTCAAAGGCTCATGTTCTTCGCCCCAAGCTTGGGGCGAGGGTAACCCCTTGGCCCCGATGTTAGGGCGAGGGTGAACCTCTAGCCCCAACCTTGGGGCAGGGGTGAACCTCTGGCCCTAACGTTAGGGCAAGGGTCAAAGGCTCATGTTCTTCGCCCCAAAGTTGGGGCGAGGGTGAACCTCTGACCCCAAGCTTGGGGCGAGGGTAAACCCCTGGCCCTAACGTTGGGGCGAGGGTGGACCTCTGGCCCCAACCTTGGGGCAGGGGTAAACCTCTGGCCCCAATGTTAGGGCGAGGGTCAAAGGCTCATGTTCTTTGCCCCAAGCTTGGGGCGAGGGTAAACCCCTGGCCCTAACGTTGGGGCGAGGGTGAACTTCTGGCCCCAAGCTTGGGGCGAGGGTTGAAGGCTCATGTTTACCCGCCCCAGAGTTGGGGCAGGGGTTACTTCGGAGACTTAGACGCTTTTAGCTTTTAAAAGCTTGCCACTATCCGCCCTAGGGTTAGTGCGAGTGTTGTAGCACCCAGAATACTTGCGTCCCCCAGCACCAAAGTTAGGGCGTTTTTTTTTTTTTTTTTTCACCCGTTAGAAGACTTGACTCCACCTGCCCTAAACTTGGGGCGAGAATCAAGGACCAGTCGGAAGCTCTAGATCACTAGCCCCAATGTTGGAGCGAGGGCGATTTCCGACACTTAGAAGATGCAAGTCATCAGAAGCCTTCAACAACCTCGCCCTAATGCTGGTGCTAGAGGACATCTTGAAAACGCTGAACTTCCCTTGCCCTAAAGTTGGGGCGAAGCATGCGCTCATGAGGCCTGCCCTGAAGTTGGTGCGAAGGATGCGCTCCAGAGGCCTGCCCCGAAGTTGGGGCCAGAGGCGCACTTTAGGGACCTGCCCTAGGGTTGGGGCGAAGGGACGACGTTGTTGTTTTTTTGCATTTGCACGCATTCGAACAGGAACGCTGTTTTCGTGCAGTGCTGGGTCGCTGTGCAAACGGGCGTAGCCTACAACGCGCGGCCGGCGGGCGGGGTCTGTCCGTCAGGGCGCGCGCATGCTGTGTGCGTGCAGGCGCCCGCATCGGCTCGCACTGGAAATTTTGGTCCGGTGGAAATTTTATCCTACAATCGAGGCTGTGGTGGTCTTTTGCCTCCCGGGTTTTTGGGATCCGTTATTCCATCCCTTTTCCTCATCCTGGATGCGCAGTTTTTCTATTTTCCCGCTTTTTTCGGCTAGACAATAAGCTAGTCGTTAGCCTATGCGCATTTTTCCCCATCAATGTTATCGAGAGACGCCTAACATTGCGCTAGCCCATTGCATCATGCTTATTCTTGGCTAGTCAAACTCTCCCTTCCCGTTTTTTCTTTCGCAATCCGCGGCATCGCTTTTCGCTTTCTGCCGTGTTTGGCTTACTCACATCACTGCGCTCTTTTTTGCTTCCCGAAGAACATAACAAAACATGCTAAGACACACTTCTCGCTGATTTTTATCAATTTCCCATCTGATCGTAGTCAAAAGTGTTCCTTTCTCGTGGTTTTTCGGTTAAAAATAGCATCGCGCAGACATCCGTTTTCCATTTTTCGTGCCGTGGCGTGTCTGGCCGATTCGACGCCGTCGAAGTTGCATCTGTCGACGAAATCCGCTTCGGCTCCAGACAGTCGCGCTTCCTAGCAACACGAGGAATTGCAAAGGTCAAAAATTCGCGCCGCCCATGTTACCTTGGAGCTTCTGCAAAATCATCGAGAGTGGGAGGGGTTTTGCGTGTATATAAGCGCATCCAACGCGATTCGTGTTCACTCACACCATCATTTGGGCTTCTTCTTGTGCCTCAATCAACTCGAATCATGGCTTCAGATACTGTGACAGCAACAATGGACGTCGATGTGCGTGGATCTCCTACCTCTGGTGAGTTGAATATATAAAAACGACCATCCCAATGACATAATCTGCTTCCAGAAGGCGCTGAACAGCACTTCCTCTTCACCTCCGAGTCCGTCGGAGAGGGCCATCCCGACAAGATGTGCGACATGATCTCGGACGCCGTTCTCGATGCCCATCTCGCCCAAGATCCCAATGCCAAGGTCGCCTGCGGTAGGTTTGCAGCTTCCAAACATCCTTCTCATCCTCCTTTTTTGTTCCCATTATCCTTGTTCCATATCGCATTTAGTCGCAATTTAGTCTAGCTCATCCTCCAAACCTGCGGAGTCTCTCATTTTCCCACTTTGCATACCTTTCTCAACGTAACGGCATTTACAGAAACCGTCACGAAAACGGGAATGGTTTTGCTTTGTGGTGAAATCACGAGCAAGGCCGTCGTGGATTACCAGTCTCTTGTGCGGGGCGTTGTCAAGCACATTGGGTTCGATAACTGTTCCAAGGGTGTGTTTTACTTTTCAATTAAGCTCGATTGAGTTTCAATTGGGGCGCAAATCTATCTCTCGCGTCGCTTTTTCTTTCTTCCAGGCTTCGACTACAAGACGTGCAATGTCCTTGTGGCCCTAGAGCAGCAGGCTCCCGAAATCGCCGCTGGCGTGCACGTCAATCGTGCCGATGAGGACATCGGTGCCGGCGATCAGGGCCTCATGTTTGGCTATGCCACCGATGAAACCGAAGAAGCTATGCCGTTGTCGCTGTTGTTGGCGCATCAGCTGAATGGACGTATCCATACGCTGCGCCGGAACACGATTCTGGATTGGGTTCTGCCTGATTCCAAGACTCAGGTTCGTAGGGGTGTCTCTGTCTGTCTGCCATCATTAGGGTGAATTGTCTTTAGGTCACCGTCGAGTACAAGTTCGACAATGGCGCCTGTGTCCCCATCCGCGTTCACACCGTCGTCATCTCCGTCCAGCACAAGGAAACCGTCACATTGGAGCAGCTTCGTGCCGATTTGAAGGAGTTCGTCATCAAGGAGGTCATCCCGGGCCATCTGCTCGATGATGAAACCAAGTACTACCTTAACCCCTGCGGCGCGTTCACCATTGGCGGCCCTCAGTCTGATGCCGGTCTCACTGGTCGTAAGATCATCGTCGACACTTATGGCGGCTGGGGAGCTCATGGTGGTGGTGCCTTCTCTGGCAAGGATCCTACCAAGGTCGATCGTAGTGCAGCTTATGGTGCTCGTTGGGTCGCCAAATCGCTAGTTAAGGCTGGTGTTTGCCGTCGGTGCCTCGTTCAGGTATGTATCACCACCTAGCTTTCTTTCCCCTCTAAAAAACCCCTTCCAGGTCTCCTACGCCATCGGCATTGCCCACCCCCTCTCCATCATGGTCATCTCCTACGGCACATCTCCCCTGAGCGAGCCCGAGCTCCTCGCCATCGTCAACGACAACTTCGACCTCCGCCCCGGTCTCCTCATCCGTGAACTCGGTCTCCGCAACCCCATCTACAAGGAAACCGCCAAGAACGGCCATTTCGGTCACGCCGAGTTCCCGTGGGAGCACCCCAAGCAGCTTAAGATCCGTCCCGAATTCGCCGCCAAGCTGAAGCAAGGCTACAAGCTGGCCAAGGGCGATGACTTTGTCACTGTCAATGGCGACGCCTAAACTATCTCCGTCTTCGAAATCAACCACGCCTCATTGGCCATTTTCTCTTTAACTTGTTATTATTATCACGCCATCTCCATGGCTCACATATATATTCCAATATTAACCAATGTTGTTTTTTTCGATCCGAAAGCTTTATCATTATTTGTTATTTTTCATGTTTTGTTCAACAGCCGGTTTCGGCGTGTGGGAAAATAAATGAATTCTTATTATTTTATGAGTGAAAGTCAATCAAAACAACCAAAATCAAACAAAACTAGTACGATACCTACTTGGAAGACCGGACTGGGGCACAATCCAGCTTGCCACGGATGACATTAGCCTTGACGGCGATCAAATCACGTCGACGGCCGCCACGAACGAAGACTTGGCTGTGCTCCTGGAGGTTGTGGCCTTCACCCGGGATGTAGGCACAGACTTCATTGCCGGTGCTGAGACGAACGATGGCGCATTTCCGGTTGCCGGAATTGGGCTTCTTCGGGTGACGGATCACGGCTGAAGGGAAAGTAGAATTGAAAGTGGTTTTGGGAGAAATGGCTTACTCTTGAGGACGATTCCCTTGTAAAAGTTGTATCCACTGACTTTGCTTTTGTCTCGGGAACGGCTTCGTCGGTCTGGGGCGCCGTCGCGGCGGTGCATAAACTGAAAGAGCTACTTTTAGAAGACCATAAAAGGAATAAATGACCAACCTGTAGAATGTTTTCACGCCAGCTCAATGCAGTCGTGTGAAATGGCCGAAAAGCGAGAGGGACTGATGGCCCAGCGGTGTTGAACAGGCTGGTGGTCATCGACCTGGTTAGATTGAACAGACTGCTCGTGAAATTCATCCTAAAGGTCGAAACTGGCATTTGTAAGCTATGATTCAAATCAAAACAGCTCAAAATATCAAAGGAATTAAAAAATCCCATTCAAAACCAATTCAAAACCCACATAAATCTCTGTTTATTGCAACTAGCCCGCAAATATTTTAGTATACGTTTCAATAACAACTCGTAACATTGAAAAATGGCATGATAAAGGCAAAATCAATCATTATAACATGGTTAAACAACTTTAAAGCTGACATAGTCACCGTAGTCGTCGATAATGCGAAGTTTGAGCACCTTCGAGCAGGTTTGCTTGATGGACTTGTCTTTCGCCACTTTCTGTAAACAAACTATTGGAAAGAAGGCAATCAAGAAAGCTAAACTTACGGTGGACAAGTTTCCGCTGAGGTAATCGGCAGGCACGGCCAAGGACTCGTATTCGGCAAACTTCGGCGGCATCACATAGAGCTTCGAAGGCTCGACGTTCTCCGTGCCACCGTAATCAATGAATTCGACGCGGATCTTCTTGTCGCTGATGGTGAGAACGCGGCCACGGTAGTACACGAACTCGACTTCGACGAGGACAATCATGAAGGGATAGGTTTGTTGGACGACTTGGGGGTCGCTCAACTTCCTGAAATGGGGATTTGAGCGTGAAATGACGCTAAAATGAGATGAAAAACATACTTCAAGGCCGCAGTAAGCTTGTTGTACTTGTCTTCATTGCAGGTGAACCGAATCGCGTATGGATGATTGGTGTTCTTCGTTTCAATAACGACGCCGGATGTGAAGCGATTGTCATCTACGATGTACGACGCGACCGGGATGTTGGGCATGAGCTGGTCCATGATCGGCTGGGCGTCTTCCCGGCTCATGGGAAGTTTGATTTTGATGCCGTATGTCGGGATGTTGTACTTTTCCGTTTCGTAGACTTCAAAGTAGTCCGGAACGGCTTTTAGGACCTTGACGAGATCGGCGTAGGTCATCCCGCTATCATGGCGGAGCGTCAGCCAGGGGAGCTGGTGGATAGCGTTGGCGAGGCTGTCTTCGAAGGGGTTGTTGCCGCCATCGGTCAGGGCGCAGAGCTGAAAGAACATGCAATTCAAACGGTAAAAAGGCCAAATCGAATGCAACTCACAGCAAGGATGATCCGTTCATAGTATTCCCGTGGCGTCCTGGCCCTCAGGTACTCCTTTTTCGGCTTGAAGTCAAACACCCTGATATTCTCCAGCGCCGACGCGACTTCATTCAACTTTCTGAAGTATTTCGACATGATCTGTGTCTTCAAATCCGTCTTCGTCGGCAGCGCGGGGAAAATATCCATGACCTTTTGGGCCTGATGCATTTCCTCGGATTCGGCCAGGGGTTCTGGGATGGCGACATCGCGGTAATGCAGGTTCGGATTCGGATTCGACGGCACATACTTGTGTTCATCCGTGTTGAATCGTGCATTTCGAGGAGAATCCGACGTCGCTGGTACTCGGTTATAGTAATCTCGATCAACCAGGCCTGGAGGCAGCAACGGATACTGGTCATTGTAGGACAGGCCCGGCGGCGGGGCAACTCGAGGGGGCGCAACACGCGGCTGTTCTCGATATGGCTCGGGCGCTCTGACCGGCTGGGATAGCCTTGTTATCTCAACATCATGTGGATTACCTTGGAATGAGAAAGGCTGTGCCCGAGAAGCCGGCGGAGCTGGAGCTGGCGACTGCACGGGCTTAACAGTGGCCTCCGGCTTGAAAACGACGTTTTCCCGCGTGGGATTGCTCAACAGCTTCGCGTTTTTATCATTCGTTCGAACGTGAAGGTTGTAGATAGTGTGCAGACTTTCGCTGTCGTACAACACTTCCGGAAAGGCCTTCACTTTATTGCCGTTGACGACGACATATTGTTGGAATCGTGCGCGGAGGTACTCGAGACCTGATTTGAAGCCGTCTTTTCGGGCGAGGACGTCGATTGTGTACTCGCTGGTCGTGCTGAAATCATCAATGTACGTCTACTTATAAGAGATTCAAACCTTACCTCACGATTTTGTCGATTTGGGGAAGGGTATACTCATGATCGAAAATAGACCTCCGCAAGAGCTTTAATGTCTCTTTAAAGGGCGAAAATTCCTCGCTTGCCATCGTGATGGCGCTGAAAACGTCACCATAATACATGTTATCATATATAAAACGTAAAACAATGACGAAAAGCCGCGTGGATCGAGAAATCGACGATTCAGATGACCGCGAACTGACAAAACTTTGCAAACGACAGCTTCATCCAAGCCTCACTTTTCGTGCTAAGACCACCCTTTCTACCTTCAGCGAACGCAATCTGACGAAAAGCCGGATATAAAAACCCCTGTACTTTTACGCGTGCCAGCTGTTTCGTGTCACGTTATCACGTCTTTTTCCACTTCCGAAACGTTCCTAACCATCTTCCCAAGCTTTCGATTACTATTTTCTAACAATTTAACCCCATCTTTACCCGCAAAATCTCGAATTTCCAGGCGCGCTTCATCCTATCCGTCTGTTGAATGCGCCGATTGCTGGGAAACCGCCTGCTGAGCCAAGTGGCGCATCTGGTGGAGCAGCAACCTTCGACGCAGCGACAGACGCTCTACCTGACGCACATCAAATGGGTTACCGGCAAGCAACAGGTCGAAAAGTACTTTAGCCGCTTCGGAAAAGTCAACGATGTCGCCATGTTCTTTGTAAGTGGTTTTTATATATCCCAATCATGTGACACCAATCTTATCGGAGTTTTGGCTTTTCAGGACCCCGAGACAGGTCTCCATCGAGGCTTTGCGTCGGTAACGTTTGAGAAACCCGAAGCCGCGACGGCAGCGATTCAGAACAAGCCTCACGTGATCGATGGCGATGTGGTGGGTTTTTACAACCTTTTTATATATTTTGAAATACTAAAGATGATTTTTCAGGTCGGCTTGGAGCTGTTCATGCCGTTGAAATCGCCCAAAAAGTTCCAGACACTTTGAACAGGGGCTCCGGTATGTGGCTGCGTCAGACAGTCTTCAAATAGCTAACATTAGGGCTATCATTCTTTCACAACCCTTCTTGACTGTACATACATCATTCACTAGAGGGCCCGTTTTCGATCGACCTGAATCTCCGATGCGATGTTTTGATGTAGTTGAGCATTTTTTTCAGTTTTGATTGTGATTCACTTTGGGCGAAAATAAATGATAAATGTTGAAGTTGACGAGAAGTGGCTCGACTTGGATGTATCCATTGATTACTTTGTTTTTTGAAAACCTTTATTTCTTGTTTTTATTGTGTGATTTCAGATGAAGCAGTCACTTATTTGCCTGGTCCGTCATGTCACAAAGACGACAGTGCCATCACAGACCCACACTGTTATGGTCAACAGATTGAGCTGGATTACCGGTCGAGGTTGGTTGTTTGACTCTCCAAAGTCGCTAAAACACTGTCAACCCCCTTCCAGAACAACTAAAAGAATACTTTTCCCGCTATGGCAACGTCTCCCGGATCAACCTGCCCCTCGACCACCACCAAGGCGTCCACAAAGGCTATGGCTTTGTCTCATTCACGAAGCAAGCCTCCGCCATGGAAGCCCTGAATGACCACGCCCGTCCCACCCTCGACGACAAAGCCATCAAAGTTCTACCTGCCCATGAAACGAAAGTCGCCACTCCAGCATAATTGTTTGCCTATCTTTATTGTTCCTAATTAATATTGTTGTACTAGACTAGATAGTTTGAGGATTAAACATAGGAATCGAATACGTTTCATACGCGAACTTTTCTTCATGACTGCTGTCATTGTAGGCACCGATGTAGTCGATTTCCAGGTTGAAAGGCCCGTCTATTCGGTCCATGATCACGATACTGATGGCACTGATTTCGTCTTCGCAGATTCGGCGTTGACTGTCTTGAATTCGGCCGCCGACGGTATGCAGGAATCGTGAAAATGGAAGTTTAGCGTACTGCCAATACGGCCCTCCGTGGGTGTGGAGCGGGTAGGAATACGTATCGCCCCAGGTCAGATCGACGGCACCCGGAACGTAGAGCATGACCTTGTATGAACGGCCATCGCCACGGCACTTGATCAGGAGATGAGAGTAGCTCCGGAACCACCAGAGCTTCTTCTTTCGCTTGAAGGCAAGGACGTCCAGGGTCTTCATGGAGCACCAGCCGGCGCGTTCGGTTTTGCCGTCCTGGAGATTTATATATAAAATTGATAAAAGAAAGGTTGAAAACCAACCTTGACAGGTTCCGTGTTCAAAAAACCCCTAAAAAGACCGGTCCCCCGATCAGATCGAACCAGCTGACACTTCGAATAGCCTTGGCCCCACATGGAATCGCTGCCCTTGTGCCACAGCTTCAGAGATTCGTCCGTTTTGAAGTCGTACTGGATCATGGCTTCGTTGTGTTTTGAGCCTTCCCAGGCAATGAGCTGATCCGGTTTTTCCAATGGATTCTCAAAACTTTCTTTGACTTCTTCTTTCAGGAGCTAAAACAACCTTTTTCCTTCCATTTAAACACCAAAACCTCCAAAAATGAACCCACCTTCCACTGATGTTTCGACAGCCTCGGAATATCCTTCACAACCTCATCCAACGGCGCTTCCTCCTTCCAATTATCGTCCAATTTTTTATTAGGGTAGTTCCAATTCATCGGCGCAGATGACCTACCGCCAAGGGCACTTTTGGTTACTTCGGGAAGGAAAGTCGAGAGGACAGACTTCGGCCCCAAAGCAACTTCATTCTTCTTTTTGCCTTTGCGACCGCGATCATGGACAACTTCGACTTTGGGTTCTTCAGCGGGCTGGGAATACGCTCTTCGGCATACTGCTAATCTGGAGGTTGTCGCTAGAGAGGCTGGCAAGGATCTGGAGGACAATAAAGGCACTAACATGAGGGAATTGAGCTGCAAAGATGTCGGGAAATTGATGGGATTTTGATCGGTTTTGCTTTTTCGGTTGATGGGTGTTGGTGACAGTTAGCCAAAGGTGATGTAAAGTTGATTTGGTTTTCGATTTTTGGCGTTTCAGTGACTTTCGGTGTTTGAAACGTTGTTTCTGTTTACTCTCATTTGTTAAGAAGACTATTAAGCAGAGGCAGGAGTTGAGAAAGAATGGCAAAATAAACAAGAACGATGATAATTTTTAGTTCGCAAAACAAATCAGTTCTAAAATCCTGGAAAATGAAAACCGCTCAAAACGTTTTTGTTGACTGTTACACTTGTATATTTTAGCGTTAATGAGATTGCGAAAGCACGAAATTCCTTCAATGCTTTGACGGATCTTTTAATTTTGACGTTTTTCTCCGATCCGAAAGTCCTTGGCAAAGTGCCACAAACCACAATTCCATAAAATTTGTGAATGCCCGCGGCAGTGCGCAGCTGACTTGCTTCCGTTTTCCAATATCGATGCCACCTCAATTATAGCTTTCTTCTATCCCTCAAGTTCAAGTTTTATCAATGGACTGGCTGACAGCAGACAAATCCGGCCTTGCCGTTGACCCGGAGTCGATCAGCTTCATCAAAACGCCGACCGATTATTATGATTCCCTTTTGGTAAGTTCTGATTTCCAATTTTTTTAAAAACGTCAAATTACTCCCTTTTTAGAACGGCATCCGAACAGCAAAGCACCGCATCATCTTGAGCAGCTTATATCTCGGAACCGGCGAACTGGAAATCAAATTGGTAGGGTTTCGCCAGGGAAATCGAAGTTTTTGGAAGTTTTTATATATAATTTTCAGGTCCAAGCCCTGGAAAATGCCATCGAAGCAAACCCAAACCTCGAAGTCGGCATTCTGCTTGATTATCTTCGCGGAACAAGAGGTGCTCCGACCAAATCGTCCTCAACAATGTTAGCCAGCATCGCCGAGAAGGCTAATGTGTCGTTCTATCACACCCCAGATCTCCGTGGATTCACAAAAAGCAGTCTCCCAGCACGGATGAATGAGATTGTCGGGCTGCAGCATATGAAGTTTTACGTTTTTGATGATGATGTTATTATTTCTGGGTGAGGTTGCACTACAAAATTGGATTTTTGAAAGTTGTGATGTTCGTTTCAGGGCCAATTTGTCAGATTCCTACTTTGTCGACCGTCAAGACCGATATGTCATGATCAAAGACAACAAATCTCTGGTTAGTTTCTTTGAAAGCGTCTTCAAAGCTGTTTCTGGGTCGTCTTTTCGCCTCCAAGGTGATGGAAAGTTGGAGTTGCCGAATGAGTGTACTGTACACCCATATGAAGGTCAGTTTTTACACTTTTGGCTAACTAAAAAACTATTTTTTTGTTTCAGGCGACCGTCAAGCCTTTACCGACGACCTTGCCGCCAAGCTCCGTGCCATCGCTCCCATTCCATCGGCACTCCCAGATTCGAAGACCCCCGACACCCTCGTTTACCCCTTCATCCAATACGGCCCCGTCGGAATCAACGATGAAGTCGATCTCCTAACCCGTCTCTTCGGCCGTGCTCAACCTGATCTCGCTGTTACTGTCGCCACAGGCTATTTCAACCCTCATGACCAATATTTGGACCAACTTCTCAACCAAGCCACATATCCAGCAAGTTTTGTTTTCGCAGCCCCAGACGCCAATGGTTTCTACAACGGGGAAGGCTTATCAGGGTACATCCCTCATCTGTATGTCAACCTTTCAAAGGACCTCTACGAAGCTGCGAAAGCGAAGAAACGTGACTTGACTCTGCATGAGTACAGTAGGCCCGGATGGACATTCCATGGAAAGGGTATCTGGATCGAGCACAAAACAGCTGGAATCAGTGCCACCATGTTGGGATCGTCGAATTACGGGTATCGGAGTGCTTCAAGGGATATGGAAGCCCAGGTTTTGGTTGTGACGAGCAATGATAAGCTCAGGGCGCGGTTAGAAGAGGTTGGTTTACTGTACTTTTTGGTCAAAGTGTCTTATTGAAACTTTCAGGAACGCAAAGCTCTTCTCGAATTCACTTCAATCGTCGACGCAGCCACCTTCCGACGACCCGATCACTGTGTGCCTTACTGGGTCAAACTGTTTTCACGGGCTTTCAAGCACTTTTTTTAGTCTTTGATAGTTGTTGACTAGTTGATTTTGCTCAAATGAATCGTGTTACCAATCTGTTTGGGCTGTTTCTAATCCGTGTTGACGGTATTCATATTGACAGCTATTGTTATCAGTAAATGTTTAAAGTTGTATTTAGATGGTATTGGTCCAGTCCCTCGGCCTGGGCTACCTGACCGGTCAGACCCTAGTCCGTCATGCGGCCATGCGTGGCTCTCTACAGGCTTCCAGAATCCGAGGATACATGACATCAGCCGAAGCGAGGAGCCCAGATGCTGAGATTTCGGCGAGAGTGCGACTTCATCAGCGCCAAATTGGCCGATCTGTAAAGACTGGTGACCCTTTTGGGCGGGATCTACTTCAGAGAGCTGGTATGGGTGCAATTCGGCATCTGTCGACAAAGGCATCGACTATTGAAGAGAAGCCATTTGATGAAAAGGAGTTGGCTGAAGCGCTTCAGGGCGAGAAATGGTGAGCTACCATTCACTTTTAGCCATTTTCTGTCAAGCAAGCCCCCTTCAGGCACCCAGTCTACCGGTTCCCTGGCATCGTCTTCTGCTCCTTCATCGCCAAAGCCAAGTTCGTCCAAACAGTCGTATCCGTCCTCGGCGTCCCATGGCTCACCTATGCCTATGCGACAGGCCAACACTCCTTCGACCTGTTTTTGACCGGTATCGGTGCAGCTTTCCTCGCTCCAGCAGCGTTGATCGCCTTCTCCCGGTCCTTCAACCGCATGGTCGGGATTATTTCCATGAACGAGGCCGGCGACCACATTCGAGTCGGATATTTGAGCTTCTTTGGAGGCCGCCGAAACGCCCACATCCCAGTGGTCGATATCTCGCCACTCAGCGACTCTTGTGACGTCACGAATCCGCCGAAGGTCATCCAACTGTCGAGATACTCTGATAATTCCTTCTTCTATCTCCCAACTAAAGCAGTGAATATCATGGACCCCGAACGAGCTCAATTGTTGTTCGGAACCACCGAATGCTTTACTCAGATGCCGTCCGGAAGTAAAGCTAAAGCTGAATAGGGTATTTTGATGGCGTTTATGTTAGTAGGTGTACTGTAGTGTGTTGCAATGGTAATAAATATTGACTTTTAAGCTTGTTTTTTGATTTTAGTTGGTCGATAACCAATCAATACCTGTTCCCAAACATTGTAGTTCTTGATAGAAACCGACTTCCGTTTAGATGGCACCCGATACCATCCGCAATCGTCGTGTCAGAGTGTCCTATGTAGACCGTCCCCACCGCCAACAACCCGTAAAAACGGATAGAATCGACCAAATTCGATGGATTCTCGAACACCAAACTAAATGGACCCACGTTTACCGATACAATCGCATTGATTCTGCCATCTTCTGGCAACGAATTCGACTTTTTTCATTTCTTTTAATTTTTCTTTTCCAAATTTTTCTCCTCCTTGAAATTACAAATGGGTATCTACCCCCAGCAGCCATCGCAGTTAGTTTGACGGTATTTGGTGTTCTTTACGGTGTTTTTCCGTCGCTTTGGAGGTAGCTTTACCTTGATGTGATTGTCATAACCGTTGAAAACGCCGTTATAGACCACGCCGCACAGTCTATGAAATCTATATTGATGCTGATACTGTGTTTGCAAAAGCTCGGTTTGTTACGGCCTGGGGCGTCATTCGGAGTCGGTATTGTGCCGTCGAAGACCTCAAACTCCCAGGTTGTGGTGCCCTGTTGAGCCAATCATCGGCAAAGCAGTTGAAGAGGCGGTCGTTAAAGTGGATAGATCCACACATGTAAGTAGCTTTTTGTTTTGCCAATAGTGATGTGGCGTTTTAGAAAGACAAATCTCGAGATCAAATCGCATGATTATGAGATTCTCGACATTCCACAAGCTCAGGCCATCTTTGGAGCCTTTTCTGCCGATATTTAAACTTTCTAAAACCTTGCCATTAACAAACAGCTTTAACTTTAGTTAATATGATCTCTTATAGCTTTAATATAGTAAAACGCGTTTTTTAAGCCAAAAGTTTATCCGTGAGTAAAATAAAGTTTTTTATAACCCACCCGAGCCTGAGTTAGAGTGTCCCTAATATTAATATATGACACTTAGTGATTCGTATTATTATACGATACCTGTGTCAAATATTACACTTGTATGATTCATACTATCGCTACGAATCGTACAAGAATCGGTTATTTCTATGATTCGTATAAGATAAGACTAATTTACATACCAAAAACTACTCTCGTCGTCTGGCGTCTAACCCGCTTTCGCACGAAAACACTGTCCCAAATAGGACATAAGAAAAAAATTAAATTTTTAACTCGCGCCCGTGGCTTAAAAGCTGTAGGCGGTTTCATGAACTTGGTTGAAAGTGGTGTTCAGTTCAAAACATATCTTAAAAGTGCCGTTGACACAAATTTTTGAATTAGCCATTGAATTATGCTTTGGCTTGAAGAATTTTATAAGAAACCAATCGCGATCACAGTAAAATGTTTTTTTCAAAAAGCCTGAAAACGCTACGAATCGTAGGTTTTACGTATTCTGTATGAATCTTATTCCCCTATGATTCGTATAGGGCAAAATTAACATTCATGTAAGTTCCATAGTATTTATCATAGTTTGGTCCTATACGAATAATAGGGACACTCTAACTCAAGCTCGGGCAGTTAGTTGAAAATGTCTTCAAATGACAGTTTCAAATGATCCATGATCCGCAAAGCTTGCTGTTCACTCATTGGAAGTTTAATTATAATACCGTATGTCTGCGTGCCATACTTTTCCGTTACATAGATTTCAAAGAAATCGGGAACTGCTTCAAGAATCTTCAGAAGATTGGCACGTGTGCGCCCTTTTTCTTGAGAATGGATGTGCCATGGAAGAAGGTCGATAGCAAGGGCGAGATTGTCATCGAAGATTCGCTTGCCGCCATTTGTAAGTTGACAGAGCTGAAAAACGAAAAGCATACGAATGGAATTATCATGGACGAGAAACTTACAGCAAAGATTATCTCCTTAAAATACTCCTGCGTTGAGCAAACTGTCAGTTTTGGTTTGTTCAGTTCAAATTTAGGGAATTGAACCGTTTTGAGTTTGGGTACAGGAATGGACACCATCCATAACGGCGTATTTGGTGTTGCATTTGAAGGTTCAACAATATTAATCCTTGGTTGTCTGAAGGGTGCTACAGATTTTGATCTGGGAACTGGGTTGGTGTTACTTTTCACACCAGGCTGTTGCTGATAGGCATTTTGGCGTGTCGGCGGCGGTTTTGCCGAGGGGGTTCTTGGTGCCAATACTGGTGGAGGGAATACAGCCAAAGGTTCACGTGGCTGTTCAATCCTTGAACGGCTGTTATTAAGATTGTAACCTGACTCTCCGTATGCTGTTATTGGTATTGAATAGGATTCTAGTTCTGCCATGCCAAAATGTGTGGTCGGACGACCTTGATCCCGAGTTTCGAATTCTCTACGAGAATATTTGGAAGGCGCATTTGCTCGTAGTGGGAGTTCATAACCATTCTTCCGCGGAAACGGCGACGGTCTCCGATTCGCCAAGTTGTTCACTGGAGGCGCCAATACGGGCGCGCCCCCAAGCGTCAACAGTTTCGCGTTTGGATTGTTTGTTCGAACGTTTAAATTGTAGATATCCTTCAAAATATCTGTGTCGTAGAGAGCTTCTGGAATGGCCTTCACTTTATTGCCATTGACCATAACATACTGCCTAAACCGTGCCTGAAGGTAGTGAATACCGCTGCTATAACCTTCTGCTCTGGCCAACTGATCGAGAGAATACTCACAAATGTCACTGAAACCATCAATTAGCCACTCATTTTGTTCATTTGTATTTTTTAAACTGAATTGAATTTTAAAACGTACTGCGTTTTTTGGTTGATTTCACTAATTGTTAACTCATCGTTAAAAAGAGTCTTTCGTAGATTCGATAGCGTCGCTTTGAATGACTCGGAGGGTTCATTGGCCATCTTAAATGTAAAAGATGCTGAAACAATCGGTGTTTTCACAAAACGTAAAGAAACGGCGGGAAAATAAATTTTTCTAAACCGCGCAAACGAGCAAAATTGGATAAAACTTAATTCAAGCGTTCAACTTACCCTTTGTGCCTACTTGTAAGAAATCAAAATTACAAAAAGTCGAATGTTAAATCATATAAGTCTATAGGTCAGTTTGTCAAACAAGGGGCTGTTAAGTCTTCTCAGTTGCGTTTAGTCAACGCTAGCATGCACAGATCGCTCAAAGCAAACAAGGTTGATAAGAAGATTTTTTGCTGAAAAGTCGTTGTTACGAGAGTGTCCAGCATTTCCTTTTCTGACAGTGCTTTTCGGGCAAACAGTTCACAACTCACAACTTATGGGTCCAATTTGACCCGCTTCAAATCAGGTATTGATTTAATTTCGGCCTTTTTCAAATAATTTTTGTACTTTGGAAAGGAAACTATGTCACATTGTGTGCGATAAATTTATCAAGAAGTCAATTATATTACAAAAAAAAACAGGCAAAATTTAAATTTACAAAGTTCAATACAGTTTGTAGGTCATTGTTGTGAGATTGTTTGAAAAATTGTGAAAGATGTCATACAAAATATCATACATATTAAGTAGCCGAAGTGCTATTGTGTTGTGGATTCATGTTTGGCGAGTATGCAAAACTGGGCGATGCTGTGTTTGCCGTTGACAGATTTCCGGGGTTTGGATAGTCTGATGATCCCGAAAGACACTTTGACATCATGGCGTTGCCTGTGTTTGTGAATCCGGCTGATAGAAAGTACCGATACGCTTCTGAGGGTGTAGATTGGCCAACGCGATCTGAAAAGTTAACGGTCACATGGATCTGATGATGTTTTTTGTGAAATAAGCACCTTTTTGGGTCGCTCTTATTATTCGACTGATGGATGAAATGCTCGGAACACTGTCCTTATCGCAGATCCTTGCTTGAAGCAGCTTTTCTCTGATTTCCCAGGCGAAGATTCCGGGGTCTTGTTCCTTCAGACGTCGAACGTATTCAATGACTTGCTGAGTGGCCACTTTTGGCTTGCTTCCACCGATGGTCCCCGGCATGACGCTACCATTTTCAGCGTAACGGGCAAGAATTTTCGAGACACAGCCATGGCTAACTCGAAGCTGCCGTGAAATGTCGCACGGTCGGATGCCTTGATGCGCGAGTTCCACGATTCGCCAACGAGTCTTCAGAGGGAGCGGGCGACCATTGACGAAGAATCCGCCGAGTTGGTTGACTTCGCCTGAGGTCGTTTCAAGCATGCCATTGGGCTGTGGCGGCGGAGGGGGTGCCGCAAAGCAAGGTGTGGCCGGCGGCGTCATGGTTGCTGAAACATTGGCGCGGCGGATTAACATGGGTTTTGAAGGGGGATTGAAATATGGTGGGAGAGGGGTTAATCTTTGGGTGAGGGAATTGAATTACAAAGAGGTTTGGGTTTTTTGGGCAATAATGATTTTTTGGTTTTTAGATACCGTAATCCTTTCATGAAATTTGAACAAACTGACAGTTTTGAAACCTTATTTTTGCTTAAAAAGTACTTTAAACTGTCTTTTGATGAACCAAAAGCAATCACAAAACTAAGATTTAGTTAGTTTCGCAACGAAATCCCTCCATGGTCCCATCACGAAATTCCAAAACCTCAAAAAACCAACCTTCTCTTTTCCCACCACCGTACCCATATCCATTAACACCATCCTGCCGCAATCCCGCTCCATAATCGCCACCATTGGGCCCATAGCCAGCATACCCTGAGGCGATTCCGACCGTAACACCGCCTCTTCCATAAACCGCTGTTCCATTAGCGTGAAAACCGTTGTCGCCCAGGTTTAAATCCCTAATCCGACCATCATTATTGTTGTTAGGGTCGCCCCTAGGACCACTTGAAGGCGTGCCTCGGGCATAGTACATGATTATCAAGCTTCGTGACGACGAGAATCGCAAAAGCACAGACGATGGTTTCGGTCGTGGGTCAGCGCAAAACGCACTGATTCGAAGCGGCTTTCACGGTCGACGATGAAGGGGCGTGGGCGGCTTGATCGACTGACGATGGGAGGACACCGCCCCAGAAGCTTGGTCTTCTTCGCGGTCATCGGAAGTCAAGCGACGCGCGAAATCCCGTTGTCAAACAAAGCCCGTCTTCGAAGCATTGCGATGGCCGAAGGCTAGCTACCTTTTGGTGGGCCAAACAGGTGCTGCGTGGGTTTATCCGTGTTTCGCGCAGACGAGCTAATCGGTGCCGTCGGGCCAACCCGATCGGCACATAAAGCAAGGCGGAAGGGAATACAAAGGCGCTGGTCGCAAGTTGTTCCGGTTGCAGATTATGGTGGAACGGGGACAAAGTTTGAGCAACGTATTCGAGGCAGTGGGTGGACTTATCTTCGGCGGCTGGCTCGATTTGGCGTTTCTTGAAGTTACAATGGTGGGTTTTGAGAATAAAGGGACACTTGGAAGACTTCAAAGTTGAAACAAAAAAACTAACTCGAATGACAGAGACACAGTATATCTATTTACAAATATCGTACCAAACCCAAGTCACATCGTTAATTTATTGACATTTTGATAAAAGAACCGTAGTAAATTCTTGCTTGCTTGTACTTAAAACATTTACTTAAGTTGATTGATACGTTACAAAAATACCGAAAAAGTTAGCTGAAAAGTGCGTTATAAAAATGCACGCAGCCCCCTACAGTTTACACACACCACCCCCAATCGAACTCTCATAACGAAAACGCGCAAACACCCAGCAAAAAACCAAAACTGTTCAGCTTTATCATTTTCAAATTAACTTCAATTTCTTTGTTTATTTTACCTCAAAATGAAGCGAAAATCTTCCCAGTCTTATCACAACAGTGAATCTAGCGCCGTCACCAATGATAAGGATTCTGGTAAGTGCTTTTAAAAAGAAATTTATAAAACTTGTAACGAAACACGCAGTTTGTCCTTGTTTATATATATTTTTTGGTTGAAACCAGTTCATATTTACTTTTTAAATCAAATTGAAAGCTGCTTGACGTTTCTGAAAAAGAAGAACGCTAAATATGTTGTTTTAATTGACATTTTCAGACTCTGCTGACTTCGACGACGATGCGCCTCCTCGACTCCTGCAAGTTCGATCGAAAAGTAATGATACCGTGCAATCGGTGGTCATCGGTGCTGGTGATAGCCTTAGGCTAACTGATGTCCAGCGATTTTTTCCAAGTGTCTCGAAATTGCTGTTAAAGTAAGGTTTTATGGATGGTTTTTATAAATAATGTGCATTTGTTTTAGGAAAAGCGACAAAGAAACCATACGCGAAGCCACCGACGGCATTTTCAAGGCCCCAAAGAAAGGATGGGATCCTTATGTTGTTTACGCTATTTCGGATTCTGGTACGGTTCTTTTTGATGGTTAACTTTATATATTTTTGTTGCTTTGCTTCAGCCGATTCTAACGTCAGCAATGCGAGACATACCAATGTCGGCGACATACTTCCACGATTTAATGTCAATTCATTCGATGAGCTTCGAGCTTCTTTTCGTTTTTCAGCTTCGGGTATCTGCGACATGAAGAAGTTTATCGACTATCGAAGTAGGTTTTTTATTTTCATTCACGTCCAAAGCCTTATTTGACCATTTGCAGCCCGTGCCATGCACGTCTTTCTGAAGCTGATGCTGAAGCTTGGCCCTGAAGCTTTCGATCTCAGTACACTGTTTCGAATCAGCGTAGGCGACCCGAATATATGCAAGGCTCTGATGTACCTCGTTCAAGAGAACCGGAAATGCGAGATCTGTGACGTCGAGTTCCGCAGTGCTGCGAAGGCGTTGATGCATTTTGCCTCGATTGAGCATGGTCAAAACGTTGGTTTCTGTCTTATTTGATTACAGTATGCCTAATATAAACGTTTCAGTGTCTGGACAACTTCCAAGAGCCTGAACTTCTTGACGTGATTTTGCTCAATGCTCGTGATATGGGATTCTTCAGTAGCACCAGTAATCTGCCCAATGTCGCAAACCCCTTCGTCGATCCACCCATTTACGAAGTCGATGAATTTGGCAGCGCCGATGACGATGAGTCAGAGGAATTGGATTCTGCGAACGAGTCGAGTGAGGATGAAGCTGAATCAGAAGCAGAAGTTTCTGAAGCCGAGGCAGCTCCTGAGCCGATGCCTAGCGCTGTTTCAGTTCGAGCTCCAAAGCATAGCCAAGAGCCAATGCAATCGAATGCTGCCCCGCCCACAGTTGATTCTGCTCCTGTTGCGAATATCCCTTTTGCTTATCCACCCGACGCTGCAGTGAACTATGATACCAAAGTTGACTATTCACATCCACCAAAGCCGCGTTCGCTTTTTGACTATTTCAAAGTCGTTAAAGTCGTTGATTTGTTGCGTTTGCCCACTTTTGTATGTCCGATACGACTTGCCGAGTTTTCTGCATATTCCAGCTTCCGGCGTATGTTTTCTTTATGAACATCTTTTGGTGTTGTTTTCCATCTTTACACCCCTGATCGATGTTTTAGGCTTTTGTACAACGCATCTGATTCCATTCCTGACAACAATCCAAGACCGAAACGCTCCTATCATCTACTATCTTTATCAAGCTCATCAAAGTACGACCATGCTTCACGACATCAACAGCGACTTCCCGAAGCAATGTGCTTGCAAGGTTGCACTGACGATGAAACACGTGTTTGATATCGAGCACATTCACCGCGTATGTTGAAAACAGGCGTGGTCCTTCATTTGATAACTATTTTCAGCATCCCCGCACAATCAACAATGAACTCTGGGCCGTCGTCAACCACGTGTCTAAACAAGCCGGCAGATCAGGTGGACCAAACCGAGATGAACGTATCAATGAACCAACACTGCACCGTATCTTCAAGGTCGATAGCAAAGATGATTTGTTCAAGTTGGAGCAGTTTTCGAAGAACATTTTTGCGACGAATCATGAATTCAGTGTTTTTCGGGGTAAGATACACACTCTTTTGTCTGTGTCGTCACCACCCTTGTTATTTCAGAACAGATCTACAACATCATCATCAGCTCGAAAGTTTCTCGCTTGAACTGGTTGTCACCAAGTTGCTTTTCCATTGATAAGTTGATTTTCATCCGGGATAACCTTAAGTTTGACCCCTTTCTGTCGAAAGAGCTGAATTACCACCGGTTTCGGTGCTCCGAATGCTTCGAAGAGTTCTCGAACATTGACTACTACGAGCATTTGCTGACCGCACTTCACTTGAATGTGAGTTGTAATTACCTTTTAAGTTAACTATGTTATTAAAGTGTTCCTCATTTTCAGGAAACCGCGTTCGAGCATCTCGCTTTCGCCATGAAACGCTTGCAACCTGCTAATAATAGCTACACCACCTTTACTAAACCGGATGGCATTTCTACCGCGGCTGTTAGAGAAAGGTTGACGGCTTTGAAAGGATTTGACGATTTGTCGCAGCGGCAACAAGATGAAAAGCATGCGTTAGAACGCGAAAGTAAGGATTTTTTGTAAATAATGTTCTGATTGTTACTTTGTGCTTTTTCAGTGGAGAAACGCAACCGGCTGTCGTCCACATCAAGATTTCGTAGATGAAATTGGTTTTTTTGTTTGTTGATTTGGTTTTTTTGTTAAAATTGTTGTAATAAACTTTGTTGTTTTAACATTGAAGTAGATCGAGTGCAAATTACGTTGGGCAATAGCCAGTCGAACGATTTGAATTATTGATAAAACGGAAGTATTTGTGCTTTTTTGATATTCCCAAACATTTGTTTCTCTTTAAAAATGAAATTAAGAACAAAATGACGCCATCACACAAGTCCGATATGAACGGCGTTTGTAAGAATGTACCCACATTGCCTTTTTTGTATTTACACACATCTGCCCCAAACGAACTCCCATAACGAAAAAAACGCGCAAACTGTGCAACTGTCTCTTTTTGAAATTTCATCCGTTTTCCTCGGCTTTTCGATTTCAAAATGGAACGAAGTTCTTCCAATTCCCATCAAAACCATCATACCAGCTTCGCGGTCGATAATAACGATTCCGGTAAGTGTTTAAAAACCAAATGTAGCAAATTTAACGAAGAAAAATGACGTTTTGAAATTGCGAAATAGGAAAAACAAAAATTGACAATTTCAGACTCTGATGACAATCCGCCTCCTCGACTCCTGCATGTTCGATCAACAAGCAATGATACTGTGAAATCGGTGGTCCTCCATGCTGGTGATAGCCTCAGGCTGGCTGACGTCCAGCGATTGTTTCCAGGTGTCTCGAAATTGCTGCTAACGTAGGGTTTTATGAATGCTGTTTGTAAATAACGTTTTTTGTTTTAGAAATAGCGACAAACTAACCATTCGCGAAGCTACTGATGGCATTTTCAAGGCCCCGAAGGAAGGTTGGAATCCTTATGACGTCTACGCTGTTTCGGATTCTGGTAAGACTGTTTCATATATATTTTGTTATTCGTTTTGCGTCAGCTCACGCTTCGGACGGCGTCTTCACATCTTCCTGCCCCTCGAACTTAAACAGCAGTGTTTCAGGACCGTTCAATGTCAATGAAGTGATCTCTGGATTAGCCTCTTTATTCGAAGAGATTCAAGATTCGTTTCGGGTTTCGGCCTCAGGAGGCTGCGTTATGGAAAAGTTTGTCGAATATCGAGGTAGGTTGTTTACTGTCTGTCATTTGCAATTATTTGCCTCATATGACAATTTGCAGACGGCGCCATTCAAGTGTTTACAAAGTTGATCATGAAGCTTGGCCCTGAATCCTTCGATATGTGGACACTGTTTCGAATCAGCGAAGGCGAACCGGAGATTTGCAAGGCCTTGATGTTTCTCGTCCAAGAGCATCGGCAATGCGAGGTCTGTGACGTCAAGTTCAGTGGTGCCGTGGAGGCGTTGATGCATTTTGCGTCGATTAAACATGGCCAAATCGTAAGTTTTCGTCCATTTTTCGATTACAGTAGGCTCAAAATGTCTTTTCAGTGCCTGGCCAAGTTCCAAGAGCCCCAACTTCTCGATGTGTTTCTTATCAATGCTCGTGATATGGGATTCTTTCATAGCATCAGCGATTTTCCAGTCTCTAAGTCCAATGAAGAGCACTCTGACAGCACCGATGACGACGACTCTAAGGAGTTAGATTCTTCTAAAGAGTCGAGTAAGACAGAGTCAAAGGTTTCGGGCAATCTGGCCGATGATCCACAGCCTTCTACCGCCGCTGCGCCGCCACTTCCGCGTGTGATGATTCCATTGGAGGTGACTAAAAGTCATTACACTACATTTATGAAGCCTGACGACATTCTTGCGTCTCGATTTAACGCAGAATTGAGAGCTTTGAAGAAAAGAATTTCTGAAAGTGGCAACCAACTGAACCGTAAATGTGAGTGTATTTTCTATGCATTTTACAAACGAATTGAGACTTTTTTCAGTGAAGAAACCCTTTTCGAAGAAGTCTGGCTAAAAGCTGAATAAACCATGCCCGTTTTTGTTTGTTGATTTGTTTTTTGTGCCGTTTTTGTTTGTTGATTTGAGTTTTTTGACATTTTTGGAATAAATTTCGTTTTTCTCAAAGCGGAAGTTCACCAAGTTCAAATGTCAAAATAATAGTCAGTCGAATAGACTTGAATTCAGTTGTATCTTTGTCGAAGCCGAGACGGGTAGACAGGTCCCTTTCATAAGTTTAAAGTAGCAAAGTTGATCAATGACCCTGCTACACTCTGTGTTTTGATAGCAACAATCAGTTCACACGCATGTGAAACGCTTTTTGATTGCACTTTGGATAATTATGTGTGTTCATTGCATCTGAATAGGCCACGGCCATGTGTTTATGACCCTAACCGCTTCCAATACTGCATGGTTCTGGTGCATGACGAAAACTTCTCATTACCGATGATCAGTATCGCCGGTCCCAAGGTCAACTTTTATGGCCTTGCAATAACTGATATAAAAGCAGCATGGTGGAGTTTTGTTGCTTCACTTGGGAGTGTCAACATGACCAACTTTAGATTGACTGATTTGACTGATGCGTTGCCGTCGCTGGACAATGTAAAGTCCGCGTTGACGGAAGTCCCGAAACCGCTGCTCATTGGTGCGGCTGCGACTGCTGTGGCGCCGTTGGCGTATTTGGGGGCGAGATATTTGTGGGAATTGATCCCGGTTAGCGATTTGAAGAACAAAGTTGTGTTTGTGACTGGATGTGATACTGGATTTGGACGGCTTTTGGCGTTGAAGTTTGCCAAGGATGGCATTCCTGTGTATGCTGGGTGTCTGCGGAGTGATGTGAGTTGTTTAATGATGGTTTTTGTGTATTTTCGATGTTTCTAGACAGCGCAAACATTGGAAACCGAAGCCGCTGGCCTTCCCGGCACATTGAAAACGATTATTGTCGATGTCCGAAGCACGGAATCTGTGAATGCCGCCGCGGAGCAGATTAAGAATGAACTTCAGCCGGGACAAGGTAGACTTTTTACACGTTTTGACAACTTTCAACCATAAAATTCCATCAATTCAGTTTTCTGGGCCCTCGTCAACAACGCCGGCATCGCCATCTTTGAAGGCCCCGATGCCTGGGCCTCCCTCGAATCCTACCAAACCTGCTTCGACATCAACACCATGGGCATTATCCGCACAACTCACGCCTTCCTCGACCTTCTCAAAGCCTCGAAAGGCCGCATTGTCTCGATCTCCTCAATGTTGGGCCGTGTCCCCCTCCCTGGCCTCACCAACTACGTAACTTCAAAATTCGCCGCCGAAGGCTATCTCGACAGTGTTCGCCGCGAACTCCACGACTTTAGTGTCAAAGTAAGCATTCTGGAGCCTGGCTTCTTCAGAACCCAAGTCATCCCTCTCGACCGTGTCCGTGGCGAAATCGACAAGAGCTGGTCCCGTCTGACTCCGGAACAACAGGCCGATTACGGCGTCGAATTCAAGGAACAGATCTTCAATGACTTTGCCTACTTCCACAACACAAGCAACCCCAATGTCGGCTGGGTCGTCAATGACTACTATCACGCTGTAACTGCCAAGTACCCTCGATTGCGGTACCCATCAGGCTGGGAATGCCTATTTGCGCTCGTGCCATCGACGTATCTGCCGACAGGACTCGGGGATTGGGTAATCCGTAGTTTAGTCGGAATTCGACCACCGCCATTGGCAAAGAATTCAAAGGCGAAGGGTAAATAATGCTTTTGTAAATTGATTAATGATTTGAGTATAATAAACATATGAAAATTTAAAAGTTGGACCAAGTTTTGGAGATAATTGTTGGACATTACAAGTTTAGGAATTTAAAACCAAAATCATTTTTGTACAGACATTGACAGTTTCAATAGTCTGTGGTTGTTGTGGAACATAAAAACTTGTTACTCTGCTCTAATTGTAACCATTAAGCCATTCGTAATACAATGAATTTGTTGCAGCGTGACCGTTTGGATCGGAAAAGGCTGAACAATAGATTGAATGACACTCAGAGTTTAAAATAAAAAAAAGATGCTAACCGAAAATGACATTTGGCGTTGGCTAGCTTATAAGTAGGAAACATTGCAAACAATTTTTCCAACTAAACACGGACTGTTTTTGATTAGTATCAGTGTCTTCTACAAACCACCATGAAATCTCCATCAAAACCAAAAATTGACAAATTGAACAGAAACTTATTTTCGATCATTCTTCCAACAATTATCGCTATGTTTAAACTATCTTTCCATGACTACAAATGGCAATGTATTTCCGCAACTATTGTTAAACTTGGATTGGCTCTCGCAGCAGACTTCGTTGTCTGGCACATGTATGATATCACTGCTGATTTTGCGGTTGCATTGACTACCCAGGATTCCGATTTGTTTTATTCATCCGTTGTGAGTGGCATAAAATGTTCTCTGTTGTTGGCAACGGTAAAAACTTCTGTTTAACTATTTTTGTAATAACGTTTGAAATTTTAGTTAGATACTGCATTCGATTTTATGAACAACATATGTGGTATACTGTATCGGCGAAATGCTCTTGGACAAGCCCACAAGAAATATTTTCGTTATGCTACGTATTATCAACTGAACTGTGTTGATAATATGAATGTTGACAATCCGTAAGGCACTTTTTTTTAAAAAATAAAAGCATTACACTACTTATGCCAATGCTTATGTTTTCAGGGATCAACGTATAACTGCTGATTTAGCTGGCTGCAGCCTGCTTTGTGCCAACCATCTAACGCCGATGTTTACAAATTGGCTTGTCTCAGCATGTTTTTTTAGTTACAGAATTTATCAAAAGTATGTGTGAAAAAGTAGTTTTTTTAAAATTATACAAGTTTAGATCGGGCTGGGAAGGTCTTGTTATACTGTACGCTGCTGACATCATTATAATTTTGGTAAACTTATTCTTCGTAAAACCCGTCGGAAAATGGACAAACGCAATAGAAAAAAGTGAAGCTTGGTTTCGCTACAAGCACTGCACCATTCGCGACAACGCAGAATCCGCCGCCATGTATGACGCCGCAGAATTCGAAAACAAAGAATGCATGCGGTGGATCGATAAAATCATGATTCAAAATGTCTGGATAGGATGCTATGAGCTTGTGCAACAATGTATGTCATTTGAGTGATGTAATTTGACATTAGGTGTCTTTATTTTGTACTTTAGTCACAAATGCGTTTTTGCTTGGCTTGGAAATGGTCGTGTGTATGACAATTTTGTTTTTTCCAATAGTTGTTCACAAAAGCGACATCAAAAATATTGTGGCATTCATAACTTTAAACTTTTTCGAATGCCATTTTGTCTTCAAGACAACTTATGGAAGGTACTGTTTTTTGTCAGACACTAAGTATCACTTTTTAACAACACACTTTACAGATATTTTAATACAATCCAAAGCGTCTTCTATTCGGCGGCAACCTTGCGCCGAGTTCATGAGTTTTTGGAATTTGCGGACAACAACTGGAAAGAGGCGGCTGACTATGAAGCTGAGATGGACCAACACGTCAAATTTTGTCATGACAGTAACGAAGTGTTCAAGTTTGATTCTGTTTGTTATGAAACACCTAGAATACCGAGTAAAAGACTTATGACAAGCAAGTTTTGCCAATGATGCGCCGTTATGTGTTAGCGGTTGCTTTCAGACCTAAACTTCACGTTGCAAAAAGGCGAAAACCTGTTGCTGAGTGGTTTTTCTGGTTGCGGCAAATCAGCATTTCTACGAATTATCACGAAACTGTGGAAGATTAAGAGTGGCACATTGACTATCGGTGTTTCGGACCACAAATTTCTTGCCATTCCACAAAAGCCCTACTTCCCCACTGGCAATCTGACACTTCGGCAACAAATCATATTTCCAAAACTGACTGACGATCGCAATATATCGGACAAAGGTAACAGGCATTGTAGATACTCACAGGTCACTTACAATGTTTCAGAGATGCTTGAGTTTATTACTGACCTTCACCTGGATACAGTCCTCGAAAAGTGTGGCGGACTCGATGTACCCGTCGATTTCGAATGGCACGAAAGGTTCACACCAGCCGAGCTTCAACTGATATCGTTCATGCGTGTTCTGTACCATCAGCCGAAGCTCGTGTTGATGGACGACGTTTCGAGTTGCTGTTCCGCGGCCGTCGAGCGACGACTGTACGAGCTGCTTGACGGCTTGGGCATTTCATACATTTCCGCCGGAAATCGAGTCTCGCTCCGTGCATTCCATCACAAAGAACTCAAACTACATGGCGACGGCACTTATGAGGTTGTAGACCTGCGTGACGATCCTATTCTATGAATCTTGTGCCATTTTGAACTAATAAAAGTAAACGTATCGGGTTGAAAACCAATAACTAACATGCATTCGATCTATCTAAAACGGCCACTTATCACAGCGGTCACCACATACAAAAAAAGCGTAAACTTTAAGAACATTATGCCTGGCGTAAACTTTTGATTACGTTTTTTTGTGTGCACTGTTGCATCCAGGACTTCCATAACCCCGGATTTGTGTATTCTGAAACTAATATGTTTGCAAATGCTTGTTGGAAGTCATAAATTTTTGAAATCCAAACTGAAGTCGTTTTTGTATAGACAATGATAGAAAATTCTATTGTGTGTTGTTGACGTGAAACACAAAAACTTGTTACTCTGCTTTAATTGTTACCATAAAAACATTGGTGAAACAATGGATCTATTGCCGTTTGATCTGGTAAACCGTTTCAATCGGAAAAGGCTAACGATTGAATGACATTCATCATATTTTTAGTGCAGATGATGCTTAAAGGAAAACGTTTTTAATTATATTATCAGATGGTAATCAAAAATAGTATTTTATAGCGTTGGCTAGCTGCAAGTTGGACACATTGCAACCGATTTGTCAGATTATTTTAGATTTGTATCAGTGTGGTCCAAAAACCATCATGAAACAGCCAAAATCAAAAGTTCACAGACTGAACAGAAACTTTTTTTCGATCGTTTTTCCAACGATCATTGCCATGTTTAAATTGTCTTTTCATGACTACAAATGGCAGTGTATTTCCGCGACTCTTGTTAGAATTGGGTTGGCTCTCGCATCAGACTGGATTATTTTTAACTCGTATAATATCGACGCTACTTTTGCGGTTTCGTTAACTACCCAAGATTACGAATTATTTTGTACAGCCCTTAAGAGTGCTTTTAAATGTATTGCGTTATGGGCTATCGTAAGAAATCCTGTTAAATGGTCTTTGTTACAACATTTTAGATTTTAGACAGATACTGCATTCGACTTTATGGGAAACATATGCGGTATACTGTATCATCGAAATGCTCTTGGACAAGCCCACAAAAAATACTTCCGTTATGCTACGTATTATCGGCTGAATTGCGTTGATAACATGAATGTCGACAATCCGTAAGGAAGTCTTAAATTAAAAACGCCTATGTTTGCATTTTCAGTGACCAACGTATAACGTCTGATTTAGTTGGCTGCAGCGCGATGTGTGTCGATACCATAACACCAATGTTCACAAGTTGGCTTCTCTCAGCATGTTTTTTCAGTTACAAAATCTATCAAAAGTATGTGTGAAAGAGTAGTTTTTTTAACTTTGTACAAATTAAGATCGGGCTGGGAAGGTCTTGCTATACTGTACGCTGCCGACATCATTATAATTTTGGTAACCTTGGTCTTTGTAAAGCCAATCGGAAAATGGTCCAACGAAATAACAAAAAGCGAAGCTTGGTTTCGCTACAAGCACTGCACGATTCGTGATAATGCAGAATCGGCCGCCATGTATGATGCCGCGGAGTTTGAAAACAAGGAATGTATGCGGTGGATTGATAAGATTATGCTTCAAAATGTCTGGATTGGATGTTATGAGCTTGTGCAACAATGTATGTCATAAGAAAAAAAAATTGACTATGTATTTCTAACTTTTGCATTTTAGTCATACATGCTTTTTTGCTTGGTTTAGAAATTGTCGTGTGTATGACAATTTTGTTTTTTCCAATAGTTGTCCACAACAGCGACATTAAAAATATCATGGCATTTATAACTGTAAATTTTTACGAATGTCATTATCTCTTCAAGACGACTTATTCAAGGTACTGTACATTGTCAGACACTGTCACTTTAAAAGAATATTACTTATAGGTACTTTTGTGCAATCCAAAATTTATTCAATTCAGCGGGAACTTTCCGGCGAGTTCATGAGTTTTTGGAATTCGCGGACAACAACATGGAAGAGGCGGCTGACTATGAAGCTGAGATGGACCAACACGTCAAATTTTGTCATGACAGTAACGAAGTGTTCAAGTTTGATTCTGTTTGTTATGAAACACCAACAACACCGAGCAAAGTTATAATGAAAAGTAACAAATGTCAAAAAAGCCTAACTATTCGAATTTTGTTTACAGATCTGAACTTTACGTTGAAAAAAGGCGAAAACCTGTTGCTGAGTGGAATTTCAGGGTCCGGCAAATCGGCACTTCTACGAATAATAATAAGAATGTGGAAGATTAAAAGTGGCACATTGACTATGGGTGTTTCGGAGCATGAAATTCTAGTAATTCCTCAAAAGCCCTATTTCCCCACTGGCAATCTAACACTTCGGCAACAAATCATATTTCCAAAACTGACTGATGATCGTAATATATCGGACAAAGGTAACGGACACTGTAGATACTCACAGGTTACTGACAATGTTTCAGAGATGCTTGAGTTCATCACTGACCTTCACTTGGATACAGTCCTCAAAAAGTGTGGTGGTCTCGATGTACCCGTCGACTTTGAATGGCACGAAAGATTCACGCCGGCCGAGCTGCAACAGATATCGTTCATGCGCGTTCTGTACCATCAGCCGAAGCTCGTGTTGATGGACGACGTTTCGAGTTGCTGTTCCGCGGCCGTCGAGCGACGACTGTACGAGCTGCTTGACGGCTTGGGCATTTCATACATTTCCGCCGGCAATCGAGTCTCGCTCCGTGCATTCCACCACAAAGAACTCAAACTTCACGGTGACGGCACCTATCAAGTTGTAGACTTACGTGATGATCCTATTGTCTAATTGCTGTTCGACTTAGAAGCACACAAAGTCAAAACAATTATTAACAAATCAAAAAACAATGCGATTGTCTCATACCCATTATGACCAACTTTATGGTCATCCGGTGCATCACCTGACACAATGACAATGCTCCTGTAAAAATTATCGTTTTATTCTTTTTGCATTTGTACTAATTGATTCTTTGATGACAGATTTCACGATTACGCATTGTCCGATAACTTTTGTTAAAGATATAAAAGCCTGTTGTTTTGGGCAAATTTCCATTAGTTTTACAGATATATAATAACAATAGAACAACGCAACTGCATTCATTTCTCACAGCCATGGCCTTCAAAGCTGAAAAACAGAAAGTTAAAAAACCTGATAACACTTCATTTGCCAAGTTGTTCAAAGCCGTTATCCTTGGATTTAAGATCATATTCTGGGAATGGCAAGTGTTTCTTATTTCTGTCATTAACTGTTGTCTCACGATAGGAAATGAGATTGCAACATGGCATATTTATGAGATAAACGCCGAATTTGCTCGTGCATTGGTAAGCAACGACTATGACTTGTTTATTGCTTGTGTTTGGGCAGGTGTGAAGTCAGCGGCCATAAGATCGAGCGTGAGTTTCAATGAAAATAAATTAACTTATCTTATGTTTTGTTTAGATCGATACCGTAAGGACGTTATCTGCTGACATCTGCAACATAGTCTATCGACGAAACGCCATAGAACAGGCCCATCGGAAATATTTTAATTACGAGACCTACTTTAGACTCAATGCCATTGACAAAGAGGGTGTCGACAATCCGTAAGTACATCAAGCTTATAACACTAAACATCTTCTCGTTTAAAGCGATCAGCGAATAACCACAGATATCTCAAATATTTGCAATTTCTATGCTGTATATCTGATCCCAACAATGACAAGCACGTTGTTTGTTACTATTTATTATACGCACAAAATTTACAAAATGTAAGTGCAATCAAGAAATCTCTGGGTTGATACTTCAAAATGTTTGATTTAGAGCCAACTGGGAGGGCATTACTATTCTTTACGCCGTAGCCATCTTATCCGTTTTGGTCAACTTAGTCTTCGTTAAACCCGTCGGAAAATGGACAAACAGAATCGAGAAAAGCGAAGGTTGGTTTCGCTACAAACACTGCACGATTCGCGACAACGCAGAGTCCACGGCCATGTATGATGCCTCAAAATTTGAAAACAAAGAATGCATGCGGTTGGTTGATCAGATTATGATTAAAAATCTTTGGCTTGGATGTTGGCAGTGTTTGAAGGGGCGTAAGTTTTCTCAGCGTCTTTACTGTGGATATTAAATAAGAACTTCGAACTTTTTTCAGTTATAAATTCTTTCATATTTGGAAATAAAAACATTATGATTGCGACAATCTTATATTTCCCTCTTATTGTTGAACGCAATGACGTCGGAGATATTATGGAATTTATTACACTGTCATTTTATCAGTGTTTCTATCTTTACAATTTCGCTATTGGGTAAACATTTTGACTGCAATAGAAAAAAACCAAGTGAACGTCCTAACCGTGGTTTTTAGGATTGCGTTGAACGTCGAAACACTTCTTGGATTAGCAGGCGTGTTTCGCAGAGTTTATGAGTTTTTCGCTTTTACTGATAAAAATTGGAACGAATGTATTAATGACAATGCTTATGCAAATGTAAATATTCACTATCAGGACGATGCAAAAGATGCGCTTCAATTCGATTTAGTTTGTTATGAAACACCAGTACTGCCAAGCAAAGTGCTCATGAAAGGTGGGTTTTGCAAATGATTTGCCCTTATGTATTGACATGTGCCTTCAGACTTGAACTTAACTTTAAAAAAGGGCGAAAACTTGTTGCTCAGCGGTCCTTCTGGTTGCGGCAAGTCAGCTTTTCTACGAACAATCACGAAACTATGGAAGATTAAGAGTGGCACTGTGACCATCGGTATTTTGGACCGTGAAGTTTTTGTCATGCCACAGAAACCTTACTTCCCGACTGGCAATCTAACACTTCGCCAACAAATCATTTTTCCCGAATTAACTGACGATCGCAATGTACCAGATAAAGGTAAAGAACGCCGTTATTAAACGCATGAAACAAAGATGTTACCATTTCAGAAATGCTTGAGTTTATCTCTGACCTTCACCTGGATACAGTCCTCGAAAAGTGTGGCGGACTCGATGTACCCGTCGATTTTGAATGGCACGAAAGATTCACGCCGGCCGAGCTGCAACAGATATCGTTCATGCGCGTTCTGTACCATCAGCCGAAGCTCGTGTTGATGGACGACGTTTCGAGTTGCTGTTCCGCGGCCGTCGAGCGACGATTGTACGAGCTGCTCGACGGCTTGGGCATTTCGTACATTTCCGCCGGCAATCGAGTCGCGCTCCGGGCATTCCACCACAAAGAACTCAAACTTCACGGCGACGGCACTTATGAGGTTGTAGACCTGCGTGACGATCCTATTGTATAAATGCTGTCTTGTTTAATTTAAGATGAAAAAATATTATATATAAACGTTCTTGTCACAGAAGTCGCATTGTAAAACTTTTAACTTTGTGAAAACAAATAAGTTTTAACGATTTATGAGTGCTATTTCAGCAGGCAGATGTGCAAGACTATTTTAAGCATTAAAAGCGTTTTTTTTCTAATCGTTAAGTTTATTAGTTTTTTAATGTGGTAGTTGTTATCTTCTTGCAATTCTTAAACGTTATCAAACGTGGCTTACGTGGTGTTCCACGATTCGTTTAACTATTTTCCTTTTAAATATGTATAAATACCAGAAGCAAAGGCGAATTTTAGGGATTCTGGGGGCAACGCATCTAGATACGCTCTTCACTAGAAGATGGTTGAATAACTTTTTTTTTGGCATATTTTAAATGAACTGTGACACGAAAGCGTGTCACCATTCTTTTTAACAACTTTCCATTACAATTTACGTACATATCAAGGTTGTAGATCAATTCGGCCAACAACGACGATGGCTCAACTCAATTTGTTTTACGCCTTCTTGCCGATCCTATGCATTTTAAGTGCATTTTTTGTCGAAATGGCCATGGCCAAATGCAGATATGACTTTGAATGTAGGTTTGGCCAAGATTGCTGGAACGGTCGTTGCATTGTAAGTGTGTTTCAAAATAAAAATGTTCTGATAAAAACTTTTGCAGAATTAATGTTAGTAGCCGTTGCCAATCGTTAAAGCGAACTGATTTGGTATAAATCTTCATGCAATTGCTACGTTGATGTTAAATATTTAAAGAAATAAAACATAACCAAAAGACTCTAAAAAACGTTATTTTTAAGTTATTTTGAACAATAAGTATGAGTTTTACAATGCACCTTTGATGGGTGTGCTTTTTGCACATAAACATGCTTACAACTACGGCTTTAGCCATACTATTGATTGATAGTGGTCAGAGCAGACGGACAATAACGGATAAGTTCTGCTTTATCTATACCACAACAACAAAACAACCAAAACAAATGGTGCGTGCGTGCGCAAATCGATTGTGGACAGACAAACGGCGCGCAATCGATATAAATACAATCTGAGGACCCATTCTATAAGCCATACCCGCTCACTTATTACCTCGACCGCCATCACTGTTGCATTAATTATTTTCCATTACTACTTTTCCATTATTACGATAAATCGAAAATCACTATGGATTGCCCTATTCCGGAAAAGAAGTCGCGTAAAAATGGTAAATATGTGAGAATCATCACCGTCAAAGGCAAAGAAATCGCTGTTTTCACCTCCGTCAAGGATAAAATGGTAAAACAAATTCGTCCCATCCGTGCTAATAGTACCATGTGGTATTACGCACAGTCGCTGATTATCTCCGGACTGGATGAAACCGGCTTCATGAACTCGCCTCTGTTCGACATCCGAATTGACACCCGCCGACTCTTCATCAGAGACTGTGACATGACGACGACTTTCCTCAAGGCGCTGGCATCCGGGCCGCTGAACGAAAAACGCGAACTCATCACTTCATTGACACTGAGGCCGTTGTACAGTGATGAAAATCTGACTTTTTCGCTGATCTTCAACCTATTCCCTAACCTGAAGGAACTGATCGTCAACGATAATGTCCTACAAGGAGATTGGGTCAATGATATCCGTAGTTCGGGACAAAACAAACTAATGAAGCTTGAAATTGTCAACAGATACGGTGGATTCAAGAAACTGTTCAACTTCAACTACGAACACATGCTACGACTCGTTGACGTAAGTTTTTTTTTATATTATTTTATGTTACATTTTTAACGATAAACGTTTTCAGACCCAACCGAGAGGATTTAAAATGCTTCTGATTCATGGTTTGAATCATACCGAGGACGTTGCCACCGAAGAAATCAAAATGCGCGAGTGTATCGACTGCCGGTTCCGAATTGGTGAAAAACTGGACGACAGTGATCGACTTCTGGAGATTGTTCTGCTCAAGCATAATGGCAAATTGGGCAAGCAGTTCAAATTTAACTCATGCTAGGAAGTTTTGTGATAGTGAAAGCTTAGTGATGTGAAAATTAGTATTTTTTTGATGATTAGATTGTGTTCAAATCGATTTCTATTTCTGTACATTGTGGTTAGATTGATTTTGTGAATAAACCAATTTATCAAAAAAAAACTGTGTTCTTAAAACTACTTGTTTCATGTGAGATCCAAATAAGGTCGCACACGTAAAGTCCTTACAGGCAAATATGAAAATTGAGTGCCTTACAAGGTGCTTACTGCCTGTTGAAAGTTCCGTCAATACGCACTTTGCACCGCCAAACCGAAGCCTTGCACCGGTCCACAGAGAACACTCATAAACAGCGCTGCTCTTAACGATTTTCCGTCCATAAGATGTTTACGCGATGGTGGTAAGGCCGGCTCTGACGTGTCTTACGACCCATAAGACCCCTCTACGATGTCAAGAAAGAAGCACAAGGACCTTACACACATGCGACGGGCCGTGTTTGACTGCGCTCGACTGGCCTACACGAAGGTTGTCCAAGGCCACACTCTGTTTCACTTTTGATTAGTTTTTAGCTTTCACGTTTGTTCCGACAAGTTCAGAGTCGAAAATGGGCGACGACGGCAACTCCGACGCTTGGATTGATTCGCTGATTGGAGCAAATGGGAATTTCGGGCTTAATCAAAGTGTCAATGCCATCGCTGATCGATTGGTGGGTTTGTAACTCAATCTTTTTTAAAACTGTTTGTTTCGATTCAGAGACAACAATGTCCGACCCCGACAAACGAAACACATTCCCCGAGTCCACAAGTATCGGCCGATGTGCAGGCCATAATCGATGCCGCCGTGAATGCCGCCGTCGGCAGAGTCACAGAGTACTTTGATGGCAAAATCAAGCAATTGGATGACCGTCTGATGGAAGCCACGGCTCAGATTGGTGGTTTGAGGGCCCAGATTCAGAGTGTAAGTGATTCTTTGGCTTAGGTTGTTGTAAATAAGGGCACTGTTGCAGTTGACCGGTAAGCCGAATGAAAAGAAAAAGAGCGGCATCCTGATTCTGACGACTGGGGCCAGTATCGCCGACACTCACACGACCGTCGTTCAGCAACTGATCAAACAGTATGCCGACGGCGATGGCAAGAAGCTGGATGTCAAATTCGGTGGCTACGACTTCCGAAGCGACGCCAATCTCGTCAATTTGGCGGAGCATTTGCGGAATCCGCGTGTTTTCGGCAAGATGGTCTTCAAGTTGATCTTTCCTCTCGAGGTATGCCAAATCTGATCAATCCATCGATCACCAAACTGATGAATGCCACCCTTTCAGGTGCTCCAACACGTCAACATCGGCAACCTGCGGAATGACACGATCTCGCGCGTGGGCGCCCGGGTCGGCGGCACCAAACGCGTCTTCAATGCCGAGTTCAACAGCTTTTTCAAGCGGTTGTTGGACCTCTGTGGCGGAAGTGCCGTGAGCAAGGTGAGCAAAGACGCCTGGTTGCACGAGATTCGCGAAGGCCTCATGGACATGGGCAACAACATCCGGCACGGCAGCAAAGTGCCACCCATGTACAATTTGGACTACATTCGAGGCTTCAATTCCGACATGACACCCATCAAACACGCGCCTGCCTTCACCGATCCGACGCCCTTCACCATCGACGTCAAAAGGAAGCGGCGGCATGAAAGCTCAATCGAAGACGACGAAGAACGGGAATGAGGGGGTTGTTAAATTTTGTTGGGGTTGTTACGGTAGCACTCTACGTTAATTGTTGAAAATAAACATACGAGTGGTAAGAGTAGATAGACAGCGTTGAAAAAAGGTAATATTGTTACTCGGCCGTCGGTTTCTGTGCTTGGTTTGAGGTGGTACAAGAAGGGAATAACCTAGACGGATATTTAAAAAATGCTGCGTAACGGTTTTGAAGTCGAAGCAAATATAAAGAACTAGCCGGATGGAAGAACAACGACAATTTGTGTTTCGCCAATTTGTAAAAAAAAGGCACAGCTTTGAGTTTGCCGTGATCGGTGCTGCCAGATTACTGTACACAGTGCCCAAATTTAACATAATTCGGCAATTTTAAACGACTTCATTATCCAAACAGCTCCAGCAACGCTTTTTCAGCAATTTTTTTTTTCAACATGTCTCTACAACCTGGGTCTGTCCACAAAAAAAGCGACAATGGACGCACATGCGTAGAAGGGGCCCACGCCGCGGACCCCCGTCGCGCCCGCTCTCTCTCGCTCACCGCGGCCTCTATAGCGCCCGCGACGATGTAGACCTCTCCTATCTACAAACCATGCATATTTCCAAGGCTGTCGTTCACCCACATCCACCGGACAGACCCGACGAGAGAACTCTGAATAGTTGTGTTTCTCGGGGGGTCCGCGCTCTCGCACGGTATGTTCCACTCCCTATAGTGCACATATACCCCTCAGAATCCCCTCAACAGTATCGCTTCTCGGCCTTTTGGCTAAGATCAAAGTGTAGTATCTGTTCTTATAGTTTTAACCAACTGTACGGTACAATTGTACCAATTCTGGTTAATTAATTTTTGGGACTTGGCGGAATGCAGGAGCTTGCTCCTCTTCTGCCGCGGGTCGACCCGGTATAGCACTTACCTCCGGGAACGGCCCATCCTCCTACGGGGGGAAAATAAAACCAAAAACATAATTAAACTACGGTTAAAGCAATTACACTATCGCTTAATACCCAAAGTTTGGAATTTTCAAAATCCCACCCACGACAAGACTCTGGGGCACGTGCGAGTTTGTGTTGCCAAATTGGTGTTGAAGAAACTTGTTGTTCCGAAACGTTTTAATTTATTTTAATATTTATTCAACATGGATGAATGAACCACTGCATGAGTACACATACAAAAGTTGCTTCATTTTTTTGATTAGAGTTAGTGGCGCCTGCCATTGAAAACTTGCATTGAGTTACATTAAATTAGCTTTAAAACAAGTTTAAACGCATTGGTGACCTATGCAGTGTTTGCCAAGAGCACAATCCCAGTCCGTAGTACAATCCCTTGGCGGCGGACCTGTCTATAACTTCCTTTGAGTAATAATAATTTAATCCTGGAAGAAACTTACAACACAAACACCGTTTTCACAGACCATGTTAAAACCACAATCATCGTCCCAAACGCACGCAAACGTCATGTCAAATACGCATACGATGAACAGAATCGACAGGAAGACGTAAAACGGAATCAGTTTAGCCATGACTCAACAAAGTGTTAACTAGTGGTGTTCGTTTAAGAAATATTTATACAAAAAAGTGGCTTTACTGAACCAATGATGGGTCGCCACGGAAGTTGGCCACGTTGGATTACGCGAGCTTCATAGAAATGCAAGAGGCATATAAATTAAATAGAGAAAATGTGACCATTAAAAGCAATTCGGAAGTTAAAGCAGATGGTTCTCATAGTTAGCAAACTGTTAAAGATGCCTCACGTGAATGAAGAGAAGAAAGACAAAAAAATACGCTTTCGTGTTGCAGTTTTAAATTGTGCTGACTTGAAACTAACAAGGAACCGGCACGAGCTCCAGAACGCAAATTTGATCGAGACCTATTGGCATTTGAAAAAGCATCAAATGCTAAGGTCAAGGCCATCGTCTATAGTTGAGCAATATTTGATATTGCGAAAACTTGCTTCCTCAAAAACATCGTTGCTGTTCGCAGACACGATCCTAAGATCATCTATAACACTTTTCAAACGTTGACAATCATCTTATTTTCCAGTTTTTATGAGCCCGATCAAGTTAAATGTGCTCATTATGTGCCCCCTGCGGTTCTAGCTGACATAATCCAACGCGACAAATTCTCGTGGCGTTCTATCATTGGTTGAACAAAGTAACTTTTTCCATATATATATGTGATAGCTAGTGACGATTAACATTACTGACTATCAAACTGTGGCACCATGTATAAGCTGATTCCATTTTGCGTCTTTCTGTTGATTCTGTCTCTCCTGAGCACATTCGTTGAAGAAGTCACAAGTCAAGAAATGCCAAAGTGCACAACGTCCGCTGATTGCCCACCAGAGTATATTTGCTTTAACGGTGTTTGCCGCTTTATAAACTAGTTTTAAATTTAAAATAATTGTTTTTCAATAACATTTTATTAGTAACATCATTCACTGTGATCAAAATGCAAAAACAACAAGCAAACGCGCATCATTACCATGCTTTTTGCAATTGATTTGTAAATGTTAACTGTATTTTAAAATAAAGCATACCCAAAAAGCTGTTAATTATGGAATTTTTTTGTTAAAATAACTGAAGCTTTTCCCAACAACACCATTAAAGGGTAAGAGTCAGTGTTGCAAAAACATTGACATCATTTAAGTAGTCGTGCAACAATGTTTTTTTTTGTTAAATCAAATTCTCTGAATCACAAAAATACTTTTAATCACACGTGGTTTCTGCAAGTTCATAAACAAAAGAGAATGTAGTGAGTCAATTTTTAATAATTTTGTCGATGTGTTAAACGTTGACGCCTTGAAATGGCCTTTTCTAAATAGTTATAAATACACCAGGATTATGATGTAAATTTAAACAACCGTGTTTCTAGTGTCGACAATCTACACTAAAAGAAGTAATAGAAAAACTACAATGGTTGACAATATTCCACTTTACGTTTTTATGCTGATTCTTTGCATCTTGAGTGCATTTGTTGCCGAAGTTACCGTGGCACACAAAGTTTGCCGTGATAACAATGACTGTGCTTTTGCACTTTGCATTTTGGAGCGATGTGTAGTAAGTCTGATGTTTAAAAATTTGCTAACACGATGTTTCAAACACTGTTTTTCAGCCTGATTGGTGAACACCATTCACCTGATGGAATCAATGAAGCGACAAAGATTCGTATTTATCCTCATGCATTTTTTGCAGTTGGTTAAAAAATGTTAACAATCAAATAAAACAAGGCAAATTAAACTACAATTTGATACGCATGTTCAGACTTAAAATTTGTGTTTTTGATTGTCACATGGTTTTAAAACGAAGCAGAAATCATTTGTTAAATGCTTAACACCGATAACAAAAAACGCGTGGGAAAAACTAATTGCGTTTAAAAAACCCAACAATAGTAGTTGAGTCAGAATGCGTTTTTTCACATATTTCTCATCGTTGACAACTTTGGCTGAACACTTAAAAAACGGTATATAAAGTGAAAATGCTGCGTACTATTGTGGTCTTTTTACATAATCGCGTCGACATACATAGTACAGAAATCAAATTTTCAGAACTCACCACCCGTCGGAATCATCGACAATGGCTAACCTGATGCAGCTTTCTGTTTTCATGTTGATACTGTGCATTCTGATGGCATTTGCTGTCGACATGACCGTGGCAAGGTATGAAGCATGCAGAAGACATGTAGACTGTGAGTATGTATTTGATCACTGCAAGGATGGTAGATGCGTTGTAAGCGAGTTTCCCCGTTTCAAACACAATGGCTAATACATACATTTTTAGCCCGACGACCAATAAACGGTGCCAAAACTGGCCGAAGCATCAAAACAAATAATGCACGTAATTTATATTGACTACGTGAATGTTAAATATATAATAAAACCAAGCAAACCCAAAAACTTGATCACACGACTTTTTTAAAAGAAAAATTACAGCAATAAGTACCTCAAAGTGCTCTACTTTCAACACGTCACTAAAACTTAAAGCGTGACAGCATACCAATTAATAAAAATTTCGGTCCCCGGTCCAAAATTTGAGTTTTTTGCAATTTATCCGATAACATAGTTACTGTGCAATACAAATCTGTGATAAAAACGCAATATTTGTTTGTCAAGTCACTGGGAGTTGCGTGACTGTCAAATGAACCTTACTCCGACCAGGTGTTTGTTGTCTTGTGTCACTTTTGTGGCGTATGCGGTGCAACAATTTGACAAGTTTGTTGTCGAGTAAAAACTCCAAAAACGTGTTTCGAATACTTTCACTAAAAATCATTTCATCATTGCTAGCGAGCTTCCAAAAACTGTAACTCATACCTTATCATCAACAACATCAACACATCGATGACGTAAAGGATCTCCACACATATTTTCAGTGTCGCTACTATTATTGTAATAACCCGTTTGTCTTCTGCGCTGACGATTCCTTCTTTTGAAACATTAAGCGTGTAAACGTAATTGAAAACAACCGTAAAACAAAAGAAAACAATTGATATCGAACACTGTAGAAGCAATCTACGTTCTACCTTTGCGGCAGTTGAATTTCCACTAAAGGTTTTGTTGAACCTTGTTGCGATAATAGAACCGATTGTCAGTATAATACAGACACAAACGCACGCTAACATGGCACTAGTTTGAACAAAGATTAACTGCAGAGCATTTTCATCACATTCAAACTCGTCCTTTTCGTCTCGAAAGATGCATTGCATGAGCATGAATGTATCATAACCTGTGTTGGCTATTGGTGCCAATGCAGCGACAGTAATGTAGACAACACAACGTCGAAACTTCCATATTCGTTTAAAACTGTGATAGAATACAACGGCAGTGAATCGATTTAATGTTAAAAGCACAGTAATCGGTCCCATCACAAGATAGCCATACCATCGTAGAATGTTGTCAATTTGTGTCAAAACAAGATATTCGGCAAAATGTTCAAATATAAAATTTGACATATTTGTAATGACGTGAATGACAAGATAAAAAGTGAAAATGTAAAAGTAGGCATGCAAAAACGTGGTATTTTTCTTTGAATACTGCACTGTATAAAAAACAATGGCAACAATCTCCACTAAAACTGTAATAATAATAGTACAGTTGTTAAGTATCTCCAAGACGCTCATTATCGACATTTTAATCTGCGTCTCGAAAGAGCGTACGAAACGGGCTTCTCTAAAATGCCAGTCTGGCGGATTTTTGATTTTTTGTAAATAAACTCGTAGTTACTACTACTGTACAATGTTGAAGTAACTGCAAGAAGTACTACAAGTAAAAAGGGTGTCATTGTAATAAGGAATTCTCAGAAAAAGTTACATACAAAGAAAGTTTAATACAAATATTCAATCGGTAACATACAGTCAATCACAATTTGAAAGTAATAAACATACTACTTATTTATTAAGTGATTGGAATTTGCATGACAGTTAACTGAACTTCACTCCGGCCAGACACTCGTTGTCTTGTGTCGCTTTTGTGGCGTATGCGGTCTACTAACTTGACAATTCTGTCACCAAATAAAAACATTACAAACGTGTTCCGCAGACCTTCACTGAAAATAATTCATATTATCTGTTGAAAATGACAATTCATACCTTAACAATAACAACATCAAGGCATCAATGACGTAAAGGATCTCTACACACATTTTCGACGAGGCTACTATCATTTTTACCGTTCGTTTTTCTTCTTCGCTGACTATATCTTCGTTCACTACTGTGGTACTTGTGTAGAAGTAGTTACAAAAGATTGTTATACAAAAGAAAATTATGGATACCGAACATTGGAGAAGCAATCTACGTTCAACTTTTGATGCAGTTGAGTTTCCACTGAAGGCTTTGTTGAACCTTGCTGCGATAATTGACGAAACTGTTAATAAAATACAAATAACGGCACACGCCACCATGGCGCAGGTTTGAACCAGGAGCATTAGTAGAGACAACTCGGAGCAGCCAATTTCGCCTTCCCTATCGGAGGAAAGGTTGCATTCAATTACATCGAGAGTAACGTACCCAGTGATTACAAACGGTGCCAGTAAAGCAAAAACAATGTAAATAACGCAACGTTTAAATTTCCAGAGACGGTTAAAAACTTTGTAAAAAACCACTGCAGTGAAGCGGTTCAAAGTTAAAAGGACATTCATCGGTCCCATTATGAGATAACTATACCATTGGAGTACGTTATTCATTTGCTCCAGAGCAAGATGCTCGTTAAACTGTATAAAAAGAAGGTAAAAAACGTTGGAAAATACATGGACGACGAGATCAAGTGCCGAAATATAAAAATAGGCATTTAAAAACGTAGTACTTTTCTTTGCAAACTGAACTGCGTAGAAAATAATAGCAACAAATTCTATAATTATTGTAATGATAATGGTACAAGTTTTTAGTATTTCCAACAGTTTAAATGTTAACATTTACACAAACGTTCCATTAAGATCATTGTCTGTTTATATGCTTGTCTGGTAGCGTTTATTTTTTGTATAATGGTGTGCGTAAATCGTACGTTGAGACAGACAATCTAAGACTAGCATACGTTTTGCCATTTACTCTAACGGAATAAATACAAAATTACAAGGATTGCAATGTCATACAATTTTGTGTTAAATAACGTTTCTTATGTCACTGGAATTTGTCTAGGTGTCGATTGAACTTTACTCGTGGTACTCGTGGCTTGTGTTGTATCGCGCTTGTGACGCATGCGTTGCCCCAGTTTACCAAATATAAACAGCAGAAACGTGTTACGGATGCTTTCACTGAAAACTATTAACGATATTTGACGTCCAAAAGTCAAGTTCGTACCTTATTAGCAAGAGAAGCAACGCGTCAATCAAATAAAGTACCTCCACAGCCATTTTCGACGACGCTATCAGGATTCTTATCAGTCGTCTCTCTTTTCTGCTGACAAATCCTTCCATTACCGTAGTGCTCGTATAAACGTAGTTACAAATTATGGTAATACAGAAGAAGACAGTCGACACACTGCACTGTAAAAGCAAAATACGTTCAACTTTCGACGCAGTTGAGTTCCCACTGAGGGCTTTGTTGAATCTTGCTGCGATTATCGATCCGATTGTTAGCACAATGCAAATGACAGCACACGCTATCATAGCACCAGTTTGAACAAAAATCATCTGCAAAGCCAATTCAGAGCATCCAAGCTCGTCGTCTATTTCCAGACAAAGGTTGCATTGCACGACGGTGAATGTATCGTAACCTGTGATGGCTATTGGTACCAATGCAGCAACAATCATGTATAAAATACACCGTTTGAACTTCCACAAGCGTTTGAAAACATTGTAAAACACCATGGCAGTGAACCGGTTCGAAGTCAGGAGTACATTTATCGGTCCCATAATGAGGTAACCATACCATTGGAGAACACTGTCAATTTGTGACAGAACGAGACTTTTGCCAACATAGTTAAAAATAAGATTGAACACATTTGTAGATACATGGACAGCAAGATGAAACGTCGAAATATAAAAATAGGCATTTAAAAAAGTGCCGTTTTTCTTTAAAAATTGTACTGTATAGAAAACAATGGCAACAGTTTCTATGATAATTGTAATGATAATAATACAGACGTTTAGTACCTCCAACACTTTGACCAACGACATTTATACGACCGTTTAAACTCAAACGGTCTACCGGAAACAATCTGCTTATATTTTATTAGGTTGCTGTTTTGCATGGAAATGTTGGGCACTACTATAGATGTGGCTGTACCATCCAACCCCGAACCCTGAACTTAGTGGGGGGTGTGGGGGGGCGAAGCCCCCCCACTTATTCGGGGTCTCAGACTCAGTCTTAGACGTCTCAGACTTAGTGGGGGGCGTGGGGGGCGAAGCCCCCCACTTAGACACAGGCAGGTACAGCCACATCTATAGGAGTTCCAAATGTTGTATTTCATGGAACATTGTAGTAATTGTGCGTAAATCGTATGTAGAGATTGTATTAAGATCATCCTAAGACCAACTGTCATGTGAACATAACAACAGTACAACTTAGACATCATATTTATTAATTTGTTTGCAATTTTTGAATTTAAAATTGGTATGTTCAAAGGCCAAAAATAAGAAACGTCGTGAAACCCAAAATAATGGATGCGCGTCTGTCAAAACTTGGAGACCTGCTTTACCGCCGTCGGACCCACACTGCGTGAAAACGGCTGCACTTTATCGATCTTATAGAACTTGAAGAACATTTTTCGTATTGTTTCACTAAAAGTTGTTGAATCAACAAAACCAAAAAAGTATGGTTTTGTGCTTACCTTGCAAGTAACAACAATAGTGCATCGGTTGTATACAACAGTTCGATAGATAAGTTAGCAATGCAATTAATAATATCAATAAAGAGTTTCTCTCCATGGGTAAATCTTTTTTGATTCATTGTTTTCATGGTGTACATGTAGTTGCAAACGATGTTCAAAGTGAAAAACATTGTTGAAATAGAACACTGCAGAAGCAATCTACGTTCCAATTTGGCTGTCGTCGAGTTTCCTTTGAAGCCAGTGTTATATCTTGCTCCGATTATCGAACCTATTGTTAATATTACACAAATGATACAAGATACGAGCATGGTGTACATTTGTACGAAAATCATAATGGTATAAATTCGACGACATCCGCGTATATCAGAGTCAATGAGGCATGGAAACGGGATTATTCCGGCACAAAATGTTACTACAAACGGCACTGCCAAAACTATCGCAATATAAAAAAGAGTGCGTTTAGGTTTCCAAATCTCTTTGAATCTGGTAAGAAAAACGACGGCAGTGAAGCGATTTGAGTTTAACAGTATGTTGATTGGTCCCATGATAAGATAACCATACCATTCTAAAAAGGTATCAATAATCTCAGGAATGGAATCATCGTCAAATTGCGCCGAAAAAACCGTTGAAATGTTCATTACTAAATGAAATGCAAAGTGAAGCGTCGAAACGTGAAAATATGCGGATGAAAATGTTGAATTCTTCTTCACAAACTGCACTATGAAGAAAACAATAGCAACAAATTCCACAAAGAAAGAAAAGTAGTAAATAAATGTGTCAAAAAACATCATTTCAGGTGTCTGAGTGTTTTTCCAGTCATGCCACCAGAACTTCTGATGCGGAACGAAAATAAAATGTTGAAAGAAGAAATTGTAAGTTTAATATTGTGACAAGTTCAAATTTTTGGATCACAACACGCCTGCAGCACAAAAAAAGTGTGCGTGTAGACCGACAACACAAATTTATTATCGTCACTGCGTTGTAATCACATCCCTGAACAGTCCAAAAAGAAATATGACTAATTGTATTCATTTTTCATGGCATTGTTATGCATACCTATTTTGTTAATTAGTACAGTTTTTACACAACAGTGCTGTTATTTTGCCAAACAAAACAAAAGTATATTGTCTGGACGTAAGTGCAACAAAATTTATGGGTTCACATAAAAGATTATATATCAAGTTTTTATTGCATGAACGGGCAGTGCTACATAAAAAAACAAATAATTTGAAATACCTGTATGTGTTCGATGTTTTATAATGCTTGTAAAGCTAACGTAACATGGTTGACGCTTTGTTGAATTTTGATCTCGCTTGAAATGTGTTGTACTTTACTACTTTTCCTGCGTAATCGACGGCAGAATTTGACAAGTCTATCGATGCACACAAACTTCAAAAACGTGACACGTGTATTTCTGCTTAAATAGATTTTGTTGTTACTTGTAACGTCATATAATGTTCATACCTTAACATTAACAATATCAACGCATCGACGAGATAAATTATCTCCACACACATATTCGACGTTGCTACTAGTATTTCAATCACTCGTTTCTCATCTTCGTAGAAAAATGTTTCATTTGTCGCAGTACTGGTGTAGACGTAATCACAACAGATCGTGATACAAAACAAAAAAGTAGAAATCGAACATTGTATAAGCAGTCGACGTTCAATCTTTAATAATATTGAATTGCCACTGTCTGTTGTTTTTAGCCTTGTTGCGACAACGGAACCGATTGTTAACACTATACAAATGATGGCACATGTCGACATTGCGTAAGTTTGAATAAAAATGATCTGTAGCGTCAATTCTGAACATTCAGATATACTCTCTTCGACATTTTCGAGAATGCATTTCATCAGCTTCAATAAACCGTAAGCATCGATGAAACATGGAGTCAACAAAGCAACAACAATGTAAAAAACACACCGTTTGAAGATCCATATACGTTTGAAACTCTTATAAAAGACAACGGCGGTGAATCGGTTCAAACTCAAAAGTACATTGATCGGTCCCATGACAAGATATCCGTACCATTGTATAGCATTGTCGAGGTGAGACAGAATAGGATCAAAGTCAATTTGACAAAAAATAACATACACAACATTTGTAAGTACATGAATGACAAGGCCGATGGTCGAAATGTAGAAATAGGCGTGTAAGAACAATTTGTTTTTCTTTACATACTGGACTATGTAGAACACGATGGCAATGACTTCAAATAAAAATGCCAGAAAACCAAAACAGACTGATAGTATTTCTAAATAATATAAGATAAACAACATCCTTGACAAATGATCAACGACATCTCAACCATTATAAAATATACCAAGTATTTTCAACTATGACTCATTTATAAACACACATAAACTCGTAAGCAATTGTGTTTTTTGTCTACCACCGCTTGTTTACTTTTTGACCTACTGTTGTTGTTTTGTAAAATGCAGTACATGTGTTGTACTTCGTTTAGCATTCTTTGCAGCTGTTTTGATCATAAAAATTAATTTTTCGCATTGCAAAGACCATAAAAATGATAATGTAATTTTGTTAGTACTTAAACAATTATTTGTCTAGACGTTTTTCAAATAGCGGAGCGAACACAGAATTCGTGAAGAACTGCAAGTAAGATTACACTTTTTCATTTGTTTCTAATTGTTTCGTTGAACTTTTTGACAAACGAAATGTGGCAGAGAAGGACATCACCGTGATGTTTCGATCGCATTTTGTCGAGACTGTACAGAGGTGAAGTTTTTAAAACCCATCGATTGTCTGAACCTCCGAATAAACTTCATGCAAGGATTATATGCAATGGCTTCGAAAACGTCAACTAACGAAATAAAGCATACCCAACAAGCTGGTTATGACACAACTTCTGTCTAAAAAAATTTCAGCAAACGCATAGCTGAAAATATTATCTGAATTCCACATACAAGTTTAAACGTGAAAACATATCAATTTTTAAGGTCCATAAAGTTTTAAGATTATTTATCGTCGTTAAAACCCTATCAAGGAAACTGTCTGTTACGACGTGACACTCTTTAATCGGTGGGTTTCTCCTCCTTTTGTCCACGTCGACAAAATCGGATGAACTCTTTGAAGAGGGTATAAAAGGGGGTTTGCGCGGTAGCGACGATTCAAACCACGCGATCTTCTTAGAAGCTTCGTGTCGACAAACCATTTTAGTCACGTTCGTTGACAGTGAGTTCTAAAACATCAACAATGGCTGGGTTCGGTCAACTTTACGTTTTTGCGCTGATTCTGTGTATACTGAGCGTCGTTATCAGTGAGGTTGCAGGCTATACGGTATGCCGTACCACTAGTGATTGCACTATGGCAGTCTGCATTTTGGAGCGATGCGTTGTGAGTTTTTTGATGAAATGACGATAAAAAACAGGGATTTTGTGACTGAAAATGTGAATTTCAGCCGGATTGGTCGGGATGATCGACGACGATCGACATGATGGAATGAAAAATGCATGTACCCTTGCCTAAATTGACATTAATGCCTTCATAACTTAATTATGTAATAAAGACCTATACCCAAAGGAGTGTTCGCGAGAAAATGGACAATAAAAAGCAAAAGAAAGAGTCTACAGACAAAACAGGAAAAGAATATTGTTCCATTTTTGTATCCTAGCAACAAACACCTCTCCAGACCGAGGTGGCTATCCCACAAAGGCGTAATATCCTTTTCCGGACCTGTTCCGACCACCCATTCAGGCCATTCAGATATACACAATGCAAAATCTCTCCTGACTTATAGTCATTTTTGCATGTACGTGTAAAAAGAGCCGATGTTTACCCATTCTAATTTTGATGCCGCCAGACACCCACTTTTTTAGCCTGTTGACTAATGCAACCTCGTCATTTTTACGTTCGTTCAACCCAACCAAGAGTCTATGTGCGCGCCTATGCCTATGCTAACATTCAGCATTGACTAAAATAGGGAAAAGGAAAAACGTTCACTCCCGTAGGAGCGTATTGGCGGTGTCAGGAAGAAACGCGGAAAGGTGTATCAGTGTCCTGAAAACGCACTTTCCAGCTGCCCCCATTCGTCTGACCGTTATCGAACGTGGTTCGTCTTATCTATCGGTCTTCGAAAATCAATCAACCAACTTGTAAAGACAGCCCATAGCGTGTTGACGAGTTTTTCTTTTGTAGGCTGGCTGGTTGTTACATTAGACAACTGAAACATGACAAGCTGATCATTGCCTGTTGTATTGATTTGAGCCCATTTTCGCTTTTCTTTCATCTTTTTGGTCCCTACATTGGCTATTACGTGTAACCATAATGCACATTATCCGGCTATGGTTCGGATTATTGCGCAATCTCGTTGTTCGGAACAGGATAACCGTTCTCATATTACTCGGAGTTGTCTGTTTTTTCGCTCTTCGACCCCTTTGGCAAGAAAGACAGATACCAACTGAGTATTTGGAGATATTAGTAAGTCTATTTTTCACTTCTTTAAAACTTATAGCTTTCCATTTCCAGAAAAAGATCAAATCCATCAAAACCACCAAATCCACGCAATGCAAGGTCCCTCAATTGAACCCATTTGATCCCTCCATTTTGAGCTACTACTCGAAACCCGCCCCACTTCAATGTAAACAGTTCCAACCGAACGTGACTCACGTCGACGGTGACGGCTTTTTGCGGATCAACTCGGACTATGTGAAGTCTCACAGCTGTCAATATCGGTATTTCACGCGGAAAGAGGGCATCGATGACGAGAATCTGGATTATGGCAAGTGGATCACCATGGAGGGCACTTCGGTCAAGTTGGAGAAGGAATTCGTCGAGGTCGAATGCAAAACTGGGATGCTGGGAGCGGCTTATCGGTATCAGTGGTTTCATGTGATACCAAAGACTGTCAATGTTGGCAAAAAGTGAGTCTTTTTTGCTGATAAAAACGTCATTTTCGAGCTTTTTTACTTTATTCAAAAATTTTATGTTTCGTGTTTCCACTCGCCATTCATATCATCATATTTAAGTGTTTCCGTTCAAAACCACTTTCACTTTCAGAAAAATAGCTCCAGAATCAACAGAACACCCCAGCGTCATTATGATCGGTTTGGACTCCATGTCCCGAGGCAACTTCGTTCGACAACTTCCGAAAACGCATAAACTTCTGGATAAGTTGAACTTCACCGAGATGAGAGGCCACGTCAAAGTCATGGATAACACTTTCGGAAACTGGATGGCCATTTTGACTGGCAAAGCTTCAACGTCCACTCGAGTAAGTTTGGTTCAGAATTTGGCACTTTTAAACCTTTTGCTCGAAATCACAAGTTCAAACCTTTTCTTTAAGGAATTTCCCACCGAACTTCCCGACGAATGGCACCTCTGGTTCGACGACTGGGACCTCGCTTGGCGTCACTTCGCCGCCGCTAACTATTCGACCTTCTTCGCCGAAGACCGACCTGACATTGGCACTTTCAACTACTTCGGCTACCTCAATGGCTTCAAATATGCCCCCACTGATCACTATTTCCGGTTAGTTTTTTTCATTTTGACCCCTTTATTGTCCTCTTTGCCTTTGATCCACCTGCCTGTGATGTATTTGAAGCAACCCCTGCTGAGCGGCATCTCACGCAACCCCCAATAGTGCGAAAGCGATCATAATTCACAAAGGGCGACGTTTAACGATGCTGAAAACGTCGCGCTTTCCCCATTTGGGTTCATTTCGGCGCGCGAAGGGGTAATCAAGGTGTCACAGTTACGCTGGGAACGAGGGTATCAACGGTGGTGATCATCGACGGCTCACCAATGGCTCAATGATATCTCAATAATTGGGAAAGCAAAAAGATGGGGGAGGGGAATAAGTACCCATGAAAAGTAAACAGACCGAAGGCAAAAGGCTGATCCATTAGACCATTTACTATCCAGAAACGGGGTGATGTGACTGGACTGTTTGACTTCTTGACGTCGATGGATTAGATTGGCATTGTTTTGATGTTTTTAGCCCCTTTTGGCTGTCATGCTTCTGGTCCATGACCTTTCGGCGCAGTACTACTGGTTGTTATGATGCGAAGAGTTTGCATGGGATCCAATTGGATTATCTTGAACGGTAAGCTTTCATTTCGAACTTTTAATTTGCTTTTCATCATCAAATCTTGTCAAATCCTACAGTACCCCCTTCCAGCTACCTCAAATCCTACCCCAACCAACGCAAATTTGCCTGGTGGTGGTCCCAGGACCTCAGCCATGACCATCTCAACCTCATCGGCGTCGCAGATTCCGATCTAGCCGCCTTCATCGACCGTAACTACGAATCCCACTTCAAGGATGCCATCGTCATCGTGTTCAGCGATCACGGCCATCGGTACGCGTCGATTCGAGAAACGGTAGGATATTTCCTTATTTTTTACTGTTCCCGTTTTTCGTTCGTTCTTTAATCGGCCTCAATTCCGTGTCAATTCTCATCCATCATGCATTTTTTTACTGTTTTGTTTTCCCTTCAAGGTGATTGGTCGCTTGGAAGCACGGCTACCGTATCTCGCCATCCACCTCCCAGAAAAGTGGTCGAATGTTTATCCGCATTTGAAGGCTAATTTAGAAGCCAATTCGAAGTTGATGACGACCCAATATGACATGCATGAGACGCTTTTACATCTAGCTTCAGGGAAGTTTGACGCTGGAACTGATACAATTGAGCCGAAACACGGAAATCGAGCATTCTCACTGCTCCAGAAGGTCGATAAGTATCGGAGTTGCTATGATTCTCATGTTCCGGAAGATTATTGTCCATGCTTTGAGGAGATCAAGATTGGACCAGCGGAAGCGATGCAGCCAGCGAGTGTCTTGGCGGAGTATGCCAATGGGTTGCTGGAGAAGTTTAATCGAAAGGAAATGGTATCGGAGCCGGGTTCAGCAAAGGTGAGGTCTCTTTTTCAAAGGAGTAGATTTCAAATTTGTATGTTTTTAGTACGAATGTGCCAAACTAGAGATAGATAAGGTTTCATTTGCGTCGATTAGGCTGCCCCCACCGAAGCTCGTTGCTGATCCACAGGTCCAAAACAGTGTTGCTGGAAATATTCAGTTAAGGTTCGTTACCTTGTCCACACGCGTGTGATGAAAATTTTTTTTTACTATTTTTGCGTTTACTTTTTTCAAAACACTATAGAATTAGTTTTTTCAATGTTTGACATCCGTGTTTACCATGTCAACATGAGCCATTGTGTTTTATACTTCCCTGAAGCTGTTTGCTATTCCCTATTATCATTTCAACTCATACATTTTCTTTCATCAAATTTCTACCTTTTCAGCTATCGTATCGCCTTCACCGCCAAATCACCTTCCAACGCATCAGTCGAAGGCGTCGTCCTTCGCAACCTCGATGGTAACGGTGGCAGCGGAGTATGGACTGCCACAGGCGAACTCGAAAGAAACAACAGGCACGTTTTTTGATTACACTATCAAACTCGAGTAAAAAATGGTTTCGATCTCGATCTTCCTAAAAAGGAGACGCTCATAAACCTAAAACCATCATCGATTTGTGTTTGGTTTTTTTCGGTTTTTGAATGGTTTTTGACTTAAATCACGTCTACCTTTTTTCAGATACGGGAACACATCACATTGCGTCGCCGACAGGATACTCAAGAAGATTTGCCATTGTCTCGAGCGGGTTTAGACATTAATAAATGCAAATACGTGTAATTGTTGAAATGTGTAATACTTTTTTTCAAGTGCAATTGTAAGACAATCATGATCATTATCAAAGTAATAAAAATTCAATTTTACACAGTTAAATCGCAAAAAGTTGTAAGAAGATGCAAAAAACAAGAACAAAAGCACTAAAATTACAGTCAAAACTGTACTATTGTATGTAATCATGAAAGCACAACATCCTAAAGACTAAAAAAACAAACTTCACGACATACCTTATCCAGCTTTGTTATATCATATGACATGTGACGAACAAAAAAGATCACAAGAAACGTGTTTAGCATCGTTAAACGTAGTGAACTCTGAGTCAGGATGCCTCAATTTGCAAACAAAAGCTAAGCAAAGTTGTAAAGCTTGTGATGCAGTTGATCTCAAGATCTTTTTGTTCAAAACTTATCCTTTGTTCGTCATAGCCGGTTTGTATGCGCTTCTTCTGTAGCAGCTTGGAGGCGTGGCATTTACAGCCTTTTTCTTCGTTTCTCGCAAACTTTTTCGTCGCATTCCATTTTCGGAGTATAAATAACGCCACCTACAAGCTCATTGCCAGCACTTATTGTGTCTTCGCACCTTCTTTGTCAGAGAAAAGGTGAGAAAGGTGTGTGAAAATGGGTATTTCAAAGTCAGTATTTCTTTGTGTCCTTGCACTCGCAGTTCTATCTATGGTGGCAGCCCAGAATTCTCGGTATTATAATCAGAACTTTCCTTATTACGGTCAACGGCAACAAATGCCAATGAACAACTACCCCTATGGTGGCTACAACAGTAACTATGGTGCTCCACCGTATCACTACGGTACCGGTTACGATCCTGGAAACGGTGTCGGATGGCAGGGCAACTCTCTCGGCGGATCTTATCTGTTGTGTGCCAACTGTGGTCGTGGATAACGTAAACTTTTAACGTCTATTCTTCTTCTTTTGATGTTTTACCTTGTAACCCCACACCACGACAATGGCTTTACTCCATCACCACAAAAGTGCAGCGCTTTCAGATCTTTGTTCAAATTTACTTATGTTGTCATCCAGATATGTTTGTATGTAAATAACTTGAAGTTTTATTGTTAAAATAAACAACATATTATTATCAGTTTTACGTTTAAAACCACCCAGCTGCAGATTTCGTACGTGTGAATGTGAAAAAACCGAAAAAGGAAGTATCATCAATCAGCTAGAGAACTTTCAAGTCATTCGAACGTCGTAGTTAAGGCAAAATGTGTCTGAGAATACGATAATGGTCATGAGTTCATTGAGCTGTAAAAACTTATTGCGATTTATCGATGCGATCGCACGCATTGTGACAAATAAGTGATTTAGAAAAATTGATGAACTATGTACATTGTGTTTGAAATTCACAGACCACAAAAACTGAAACAACCAACATTATGATTAACGCATTTAACATAAGAACGGATCAAATACGACATTTTTGAACTCATTACAACCTTACAGTACATTGTTGACATCACCTAAATTTACAACTGTATATGTTATCATCGCAATCACCAGACAGAAACAACACGCCGTCGTGCTTTGAAGTCCAATCGCAATAAACTTTTTAATTACCATTGTTTACCCATTCCCATGAGATCGAGTCCGTTCACATGACTCACATTTTTGGAACCAGGATGGCACAGTTTTTGTAGAAATTTACGTTTTTGCATGGAATTCAAAAATCACGAACCACGACGTCATGGACCCAGTTGCGCACACTTCTCGAATCAACATTTCGGACTTTTACCGCTGTTAAGGAAGACTGAAACCTTCCTAACTTTATTGCTCGACGCCATTGCTCTTCATTTGTTCAACTTTTTTCATTGAACCACAAACAATAGGTTGTTCTATAGTCTAGTTTGTTGTGTTTCATCACGAGCATGTTGGAGTAACAACATAAAAAAAGTTGTAAAGTAGTGCAGATCTACATCAAAACGGTGGTCACCGTAGCGATCACAAAAAAGGCCAATAACAAAGTGTAGGTGGAGTCTTGTACACGTCAAAAAATTGTTTTGAGGTCGTTTTTTCGGGATACACGCCTTTGAGGAAGTTTGTATAAATGGAGGCAAGTGTGGGTGTTTAGAAGCATCAACTCGACTTCAGTTCTTTTGTTTGATTTCACCTCCACTTCAAAATGGCATCAATGACCCTGAACAGCCTTGTTTCGTCTTTATTGCTTCTGGTTTTGGCAGTTTTCATCTGGGCACCCAACAGCGTAGACGCTCAATGGGGTTATCCCTACCCCTACCACTACGGCACCGGTTATGACCCAGGAAACGGCATTGGCTACACCGGCGGCTTCGGCGGCGCTTACCTCCTGTGCGCCAACTGTGGCCGTGGATAACGAAGGCATTGCCGGTGATTGAAAAGTATGACACTTCCCTATCATGACAATGAGCTTGCTTATCACACTATTTTTGTAACTTTGTAAAAGTGAACAGATCTTTGAATGTACAATAAACATGTATGTATTGATGAAATAAAATACTGAGTACCAAAAGTTTAATGGAATTCCTGAACTTGACATACATACAATCATTGATCAGTTACTATCCACGACCGATTTCCAAGTTCACACAATCATAGTTTCTTCTGCGCAAAGAGGAATATTTGCGTAAATGCACAACTGCATCCTAAACATGCGTTTAATGTTTTTTTAAAACTTTGAACGCTCGCCTTATTTCTGCGTTTGCAACTTTGTCATTATTATAACCAAATAGAAGCAGAATTGTTTGCCAACACTTCAAAAAGTAAACGAAAGCGTTATCAAAAAACGTTGACTACTTCATTGCCACGGTCATTGACATTTTTAGCGAAAAAAAGTAAAACTCGTACAAACTTCTCTGAAAAATGAACTCTTGCCTTGCCTTGACAAACCAATAAACTTTCCAAACCGGTGTAATAAAACCGCAACAACATCGAAATGAACTTGTACATGGCATCGTTAAACCTTTGTGGACCCATGTTTTTTTAGGTTTAAGTTTGGTATTGCAACAATGTGCACTTTTATCTTGCCAGGTTTCTTTTTATGTGCAGTAACAAAACTAGCACCATTGGTTTCGTTGTTTAGATGTGCGATGTGTGATCAAAACTACGATCCCAAGAATGCAAATCTAATTCAGCTGTGTAATTTATTTTGACATGTAAAAATATACAATCGCATAATGCGTCAAAAAGCTCAATATGAGATAAAATGTACATTGATAATAGCGAGGTATAACGTCATCCACGGCCACAGTTAGCGCACATCAGGTATCCGCCGCCGAAAAGGCTGGTGGCGCCGGTTCCAATGCCGTTTCCTGGATCATAGCCAGTGCCATAGGAGCCCCAGTATTGGGCTGTAGCGGGTGAAGTTAGGCACAAAAGAGCTAGCAGTGCAAATACCAAAGTAGAAATAAGAGTATTCAGAGAGAACGATGACATTTTTCAAATTGGCAAGACAAGTTGTGATGGAAATTTAGGACGTAGTGTCCTATATTTATACCATTCTTACAAACATTGGCAAACTGACAAACAACCAAGTCCACGACCACGCCTTTACTACATCTCGGCAAAATAAATGTTCATTTTCTGATCTAAATCGTTAGAACGATTTTTACAACTGTTTTCGACGTTCTACTTAATCTGCAGCAGACAATCACATACTTCAAAATGCATGTTCTATGATATCCGTAAGGTTTGTTTGTTTAGATCAATCTTTATGAATGCTATTGTGCCAAAAAGATTGCTTTGTCTATGCCATTGATAAATACAACAATCTCATCGTTAATTTTTTACGACCCTAAAGTCTAAAGATACCCATTGTTACTCCTCATGTTCTTCCAAAACATTTTTATGCCGTTGCAAACAAAAATAGAGTCGTAAAATAAGTTTATTACAAGATCAAAGAATTGGCAAGTGGTGTTTGCGCGCACTTACAATAATTTATGTTACAGAAAAACTGTTGTCAGACAAAGAGGAACTAAGTTAGTTAGGCGTTCAAAGTACAGACAAAATCCAATAAACTGATTGTCTAGACCAGTGAAACCACAACGACGACAAAGCCATCAACTTTTAAAAGACGTCAACGATCAGCCCCAGAATCCACCGCCATGTCCACCATGTCCCATGTCTTCATAATCGTGATGGTGATGATGATGGTGTCCGCCGCCATATTCGCCTCCATGTCCGCCACCGCCATAGGGCCCGGCAAATGGCACTCCGAACCACTGTGCGAAAATGTAGTTGGCCAGGGAAAGTACGAAGATCAATAAAATGCAGAAGGCCATAGTCACTGATGCCATCTTTGAGGGGTTAACAAGTTTCAACGAATTGAAGAAGCTGAAGAGAAGTCAGATACAAGCCGACTGATGCTTCTCAGACAGTCGCGCACCTTTTTATACAGATCCTTTGACGAAAAGCGCAACCACTTTGATGACGTCATTCATTGTTTCACACTGTACAAAATTCACCGGAACCTGTGAAACAAACAAAAAACAACTAATTTCTGAGTCTATAATGATTTCACTTGTCATCCTTATTTCCAGGAAAAGCAATGTGGATCAGAACCGTCTAATCAAACCAGTTTTTGACGCAGGAAAAAAAACTGTCTGCGTTTCCATTAAAAATAGTTCCCTCTATGACGTTGATTGTCAATGCAATGTTTCATTCGAACAACTTTATTACGTGAAACAGTAACAACAAAAAAAAACAACAATCAAATCAACAATGAAAAACAAAACAAAACACTACCAGTAACGCCAATGCAAAAACAAGAAACAGAGATCAGTGCTCACTGAATCCGCAAAAACTACTTTGTTCGTGCGTCTTTTGGGTTTCTGTGTACTGGTATTGGATTCAACTTCAGCTTCAGAAGGCTCGCAATATGACGATTCAGCTTCAGACCCGGCTTGTGAAGACGCGACAGTTTCTTCGGGCATTGGTTCGTCTTCTTCTCGAGTCTGGGTGGCAGGCAAAACTGTTTCGCCATTCTCTGTTGTCGGGATAGATTCCACATTTCCATTGACGTCGCCAGCTTTACCTTTCTTGTTAAGCTCGTCATCGCTGCCATCATCTTTTTCAGTGACGTCATCCTCATCGACGTCCATGCCCTCACCGTCATACGAAGCTTCGTCAGAATAGACACTCATCTCCTCTTCATCATCTTCGCCGTCAGATTCATCGGTGGCATCATCAAATGAATCGACGTTGTCTTCGATGAAACCACCTCGGTACAGCTTGTACATGAACTCGCGCTTCGTTTCGATGGTTGGTTCAACGAGACGGACGTTTCGCTTGACATCTCGTCGCTGACCGAACCACTTTGTCAAGACTTCCTCAAATTCCTTTCCTGCTTCGGGTTCCACGACAACCTTTTCATCGATTATCTGTTGAACGCCTTCGCCAGAACGGAGATACTCTTCGATGATATCCGACCTGAAGCGCAGTTTTATCGTCAAATGAACGCAAAGGTGTATAAACTCACTCATCCCGCATAAAGTAGTAGTTCTCAAGCATGAGAAAAGCGTAGAACAACGCGCTAGGCTCCTCGCCAAAGATCATTCCAAAAATCTTCAACAACCTCTGGAACTCAGCGGACAAGAACCGTGTCGAGCTGCGATAAAAGCTTTCCATGCTATGCCGATATGCGACTGGACGTCCTGCCCGTGTGATAAATTTCTTGCTCGTCGACGGCAGCGGGATACGATGAAACTTGTCGGCACAGGGGAACAGGTTCAAGAAGCGACGAGTGTTCGAATCAGCGTGTTCATCGAATTCCGCTGGTCCTTGAATAATCTTCTGCCCGAAATCAGCGACAAAGACGTCCTTCTTCGCCTGCGAAATGCCCAGGCCATCGCCCTCATCCAGGGCGTCCAATCCGAGGATCGCTTGCGTTTCCAATGGACTGTAGAGGGCACGAATCGAGTAATCCTTTCTCAGTGGCTCATCGGGGACGTGTTTCGGCTTCGTCAAATCTTGGAAAAACTTGTCAGCATTGTCATTGGCATCGCGAAGAGGGACGACACCCTTGTAGTTCTTACGGAATCGCCGGTATCCTTGGTAGAGCTCATCGGGAGCACGACGGCGGTGGAAGTTGTGGGTTGGCAACAGGATTTGGTCAATGTCGAGCGAGCTGAATTTGGACGATGGTTTAAAGAAAGGACCGATAAAAGAACTTACGTTTCGTTGAGAACCTCTTCAACAGCACCACCCTCCCAAACTTTCAGTCTCAAACGAAGTTGGATAAGCCAATCGTGGAAAACGAAGGTTTCAGGGTCATCAGTGTCGTGTGGAATCTGTAAATCGACCGAATAGAATCCACTAAACTTTAAAATAGCCCTACCTCATACTCCCGTTCGCCATCCAACCCAAAAGTCAACTTCAGCGCCAGTAAAATCAATGCAGCAACCTTGATTTCAGGACCCAAAAAGATAAGCTCCCGAACATGTTGATTAATGGCGTGTTCGTCAATGAAAACGTAATCGAAATACTTGACAGAACTCATCCTTTTCTGTGTGGGAAGGTCTTCATGAAAGTCTTTTTGGATTGGATAGGTGTCACAGAGGCTGCTTCCAATACGGAGATCAGGCTCGGTCACAAGGTCTGCCAGGGCGAGGCAACGGAATCGGAAGACGTATGGCAGGTTCAGGATACCGAGATAGCGATCGATAAGGGAATGGAGAGGCGGATAGGTCAGGGATGCCGGGATTTTGGTGGTGTAGGCAAAGTAGGTCAGGATACGGTAGGCGTTGCACAGGGGGATCGACTGAAAAAGAACAGACTTTAGAAACGAAAAGTCAGACAGATACTTACCCCAGTCAAGATGTGCCTCTCTCGATGAAAACAAACCCCTGCTGCCATCGTTCTGTCCCTTTGATCAATGTCCAAGCCAAGAGCGTGGAGCTGCGCATTAGAGACGCCGAAACGGCCTTCGCGATACCACCTAAAAATGAACATTTCCACCTTTAAACCTACAAAGTTGCCAAAAACCAACCGAAAAAGGTCCCACAACGTAATCCACTGCGCTCCAGCCAGCTGTGCTGCGACAAATGCCAAAGTCACAACAGAATCAACCTCCAAATACGTCAACCCGGCCTGAACCACAGCCTTCACGCACAATTTCGTTGGCTTCGACTCAATGGCTCGCAATTTCTCCGTCAACTGTGCGACGGACTGATTCGCTTCCAACAGAATGGTCTGCTCGAACGCATCGACTTCCTCCTGAGTCTGATTCAAAAAGCCCCAAACATCGTCGAAATTCTTGGCCGATTGGTCGGCACGTCGTTGCTCGATGATTTTCTGCCTCTCCTTATCGATTTCGCGCTGTTTCAGCCTGTATTCTTCCAAAAGCAATCGCTGGTTATACGTGTGGCCATTCTGGTCGTCGGCGACGGTTTCAGCGTCACAGAAAGCGATTCCGAGGTGGGCAAAGTGTTTTTGGAGGAGATAGTTGGCGATTTTCTAAAAAAATTACTGTAAAAATGTAAAAGTTAACCAGGAAACTCACAAAAATGCTTTTCGGAACCCCAAAATTGTGATGCAACCGATTACAAAACTGAACCAACAGCCTAGCAAAAGTAGTCAATCGTCGCCCAGTCTGTCTCAGAAATCTGGGGTAGTCCTCATCGTTCATGGTCCAGTGCTTGATCGGGGCCATGTTTCGGCCATTTTCCATGAATCTCTTATTCGCTTTGGAAGTTGAAGTTGAAGCCGTGCCGGCAGCTTTCTTCTTTTTGCCAGTTTTCTTTCTCATATGAGTCACACCGATGACAGTATCCGCCTCGGCTTGATACTCGACAAGCTGCTGGGACTGGGCATTGCAGACTGTACAGTAATAGAAGCCATCTATTAGGCCGTACTTCCGGTTGCCACAGGAGTCGCAGGCTGGTTGGAAGGCTTTGGTGTTCATTGAGATCTAAACATCGAAAATAGAGAGATAAAAGGTGAAAAGTTGGAAGATAAACGGCACTGAAACCAATAAAAATCTCAAAAACACACATTTAGTTGTATTCAGTTTTATTTCAAAAATGACTAATCTTGCTCGACTTCACTGAATGTGCATACTTTTGTAAATGTAAAACCGAAGACAGCATCGGTGGATAGGTGAATCACTAAAGCCAATCAAAAACAATTATAAAGAAACCTAGCCAGAAATAGAGAGTGCTTAGAGCTGGAAGTTGTCGATGACGGCGAAGGTGAAGTCACGCGTTGTCGAATAACCGCCCAAGTCACGGGTTCGCACCTTGCCTTCCTTGATAGTCTTTTCGACGGCACGACGGAGGGCACGGCCGTGGTCATCGAGATGCAAATGTTGGAGCATGTTGGCGGCGCAGATGATCATGGCGGTCGGGTTGGCGATGTTGCGGCCAGAGGCTTCAGCATAGGGGTCTGAAAGGCACTTTTTGAAAGAAACAAGCAAGAGAAGGGGTGGAAATGACTTACGACGCGCTCCAGTTTCAAAGACAACATTGTCACTGCCGACGGACATGCCGGAAACGACACCAGCACCACCGACGAGACCAGCAGCAAGGTTATCGACGATGTTACCGTAGAGATTCGGCATGACCATGACGTCGAAGCGTTCCGGACGACTGACAAGCTGCATGGCACAGTTATCGACGATCATGTTCTCGAACTCGATCTTGGGGTACAGCTTGGCAGTCTGTTCGCAGACACGAAGGAAGAGACCGTCACCGAGCTTCATGATGTTAGCCTTGTGGACGGCGGTGACCTTGCGGCGGTTGTACTTGGTGGCATAGTCGAAAGCGTACTTGGCGATACGTTCACACTTCTCACGAGTCACAATCTTCAAGCATTCAATGACGCCGGGGACGAGTTCGTGCTCGAGGGAGGAGTACTCGCCTTCGGTCTGTTCACGGATGATCACAAAGTCGAGGTTCTTGCCGTGGCGGGTCTTGATGCCGTCATAGGTCTGAAATCACATCTTTAAAAGTTGAAAAGAATGGTAAACGCAACCTTAATATGGACGACATTGGCGAACAAGTCCAATTTGCGCTTCAACTGCATGTTAATGCCGGCCTGATCGAAGTCGACATTGTGAAGACCCTCCTGGATGACACCCTTCAACGCGACGTGGTTGCACTTGTTGATGCTTTTCACGACATCCTTGATGGTGGCGGATCGGTTGAAATGGACCTCAGACAGGAAAACCTCGTCGAATTCGATGGGAATGCCGGTGGCACGGACGATCTCCTGGACGGAGTACACGAGTTCGGGGCCGACACCATCACCGGGGATCAGGGTGACCTTTTGCTTCTCGGCGACTTCGGCGGATGGCTGAAATTCGTTTAGAATGAAATAATATATATAAAAAGTGCAAATAAAACTCACTGCAGCAGCCGTGGCCAAGGAACGGACGCTAAAAGCACGTGCAGCTTGTGAGAGGCCGCCGATGAGGCTTTTGGACATCATTTCGCCGAAGTTTGTGGATGGAAACCCTGGAAAAGGCGAACTTAAGCTATAGGAAGATGGAGTGGATTGATTAGCGCATGCACGGGCCCAGCAGGTGACAGCAGAGAACAGATAGTATCGACGCAAAAGTGAACTTTGTGATTTTCGTCAAAAGTACTCAATCGCGTTTCGACGCACTTTGCCAAGCCCCGCCAATTTCAAACAAAATTTACATTTTTTCTTTATTTCTCAAAAAATAACCAACATAAACATCTTTTTCATTTCCTTTATTACTCCCCGTCCAAAATGTATAATACAAACAAAACAACGAATATTAATTTTCAGCCATGTTCTCCTGGCCGCCGCTCAAAAAACTCATATTGCTAATAGTGCAGCGGTTTGCGTAATGCCCTTTCTGGCCACATTTGAAGCAAACAATATCGGCCAGGGAACGGCGAGGTTCATAGGGGGCCATGGGCTTCGAGATCGCATTCATCTGGGGTTTCCGGGTCGGCAGATGCGGGCACGCGTTCGCCTTGTGGCCGCGTTCGTGGCAATTGTGGCACATCAGGGTCGCTGTGAATCGGCTTCCGGGGGCTGCTGCCGGTGCCTCTGGAGGCGGGATCGTGTTCGGTGGATGGAATTGGGCGCAATTGGGGCCTTCGGGGCAGAATCCGACGAGATAGGCGTCGCACAGGATGCGGCGTCGATGGCGATACTTGCAATATGGCCCGTGGCGACAGAATCCGCGATCATACCAGGGGCAATCCTTGATCTTTGACTCGGGATCTATGTGACGGAAGGGGCATTCCTTGTTGCTGCAGGCTTTGTACTTTGAGAAGAAGAAGCATTCTGGCATTTTAGAGAGGTCGTATTCGTGGAGGAACTCGCAATCGTCACCCTTTTTGCAGAGCCCTCGGAGCCAATGCTTGCAGACGACCGTCTTCTCGCCTCGTAGATGTCGTAGATGGCATTTCCGACCATATGGGCACATATTCCTCAAGAAAAGCGTGCAGACAGAACGCCCAGACCGGTCCATGTTCTCAAACGGCATCAAAGGCAGCCCGATCTGCGATTCGATCGCACGTTCAACGTTAGTCACCGGCGCTGTCACTGCCCCAAGCAAGCCCTCCATCGAATAGCCAGCAGCAGTAAGATCTGTCGACTTCTTGGCATCAGCGAGGACTTGTTGTGCGTCTTCTTCATCGTCGTCTAAAACATCCTAACATTTATATATAAACTTATATATAAAAATCCCTAAAAACCCTACATTTCGCATCCTCCTGCCCGGGAACCATCTTCTTATTAAGAGCCCGTGATAACGTCCATAATATTATGTCGGTAGAGTCCTTTTTGTAGTCGGCATGGTCGACATCATCGCCAGGGTCGATCGGCTGAAATTGAAAGAATGAAAATGCGTAAATTTGGAGCTTTGGATGGGGATTCTTACCTGTAGAAGTACACCCGAATCGACGACATTTTCATTGGGGTCTATTTCGTAGTCGACCATGATTGAGAAGCTTACGGAACGCCGGCAACGGCTCGAAAAAGAAGTGCAAAGTCGAGCATACAAATTTGGAGTGCGTTTTGTGGAAATTGGGGGTTCGGTGGTTGCGCACACTTCGCCAATGTCGATTGTCTTAGTATATTTGAATTTCTTACTATCGCTGTTGATTTTGCATTTATGCTGCATTGCCTTTTTTCATTCTGTTATCCACAAAACTAAAATTTATTTTTGAAGAGGAATTTTTAACTTACGTTTGCAACGTTGGGATGGTACACTTTTTGTTGTCATTTTTCTGTTTTTAAAACTAAAAAGCGTTTTTTTAAATAAAAATGCCTAAAATAGCATCAAACCAAGATAAATTGCACGTAACTTGTCCATAATAATCCTAAAGAACACCCATAAATCAAGATCCCATGTCTCCATCACCCATGCAAACCTAAATTGCGACAGTCTTTGATATATCTCCCCGATATCCAGTTTCCACCCCTCCTTCCCGCCTCCCCATCGCGCACATGAACTTGACATTAACAGATCTCAAGATAAAACCGATTATGACAGCGGATGGAACGACGAAAATGTGATTTGTTTACGCCAGGCTGCGCCGCTGACGCCAGTTTCTCGCGAAATTACTGCTTTGCTGCAGGCAGTGTTCCCCCAGATCCTGCACCATGAACATGAAGTCATCCGTCCAATATGCTATCTGCATATTCCTAGCTTGCCTGCTGATCATCCAAGCTGCACCATCCCCCCTGCCCGGAGCCTATGGCCCAGCGCCGGAACGCCAAAGCGTCAACAATGTAAGTGTTTTGTCATCTTTTTGGGTCCTATCTGACTTATCCGATCAAATTTTACAATAAATTCTGAAAATTCCAGCTTGACCGAATGATCAGCCGCTGTTTCCAATCAATCTGCAAGCAATGGATGACCGAATGCCATTGGTTCTGCGATGCCGTCAACACCAAGTCCAAATCGCGATGCATGGATTGCCTCAGCCATCGGGGCCAGCACTGTCTACCTTGTTTTGAACTCTAACCTATTCACCAAGCCATTTCACTGCCATTTTTGAAAATTTACAATAAATCTATCATAAAACCTCGTCATTGCCTCCAAAAACCCATCCAAAACTACAAAACAGATTCATATTTCAACTTTTCAAACATAAATGTAACATAACTTTTGTTTTTCGCTACTTTTCACCCTCCGGAAAGCTGATTCATATTTTGTTTCATTTTTTCGTGCTTTTTGTTGTGTATTCTTCAAACGTGGAGATGGGAGAGGCCGTTCCTCCTTGAAAAAAGGCAAAAACGGAAGCGAGAAAAGGCATTTCTACTTTTGGTGAAACATTTGATTTAGGACCAGACTTTTTCGAGCGAATGCGAGACGTTGCTTTTTAGTTTTGGTGTTTTTGGGTTTTGTTTTCATAATCTCGGGTTTCGGTTGTAGAAAATTTTGATATTTGGTTGAAGTTTTCCGATAGTTTTGAATAAAGGATGTCCTCGTCGGTCAGTTTTACCCGTGGTGAGAGCCATGATAATGAGGTTGGCTTTTGTTTGACTTTAAAAAGCGTGAAACAAAGTTAACTTATGCCATTTAGCACCCCGACGATACCCACGACGGCTCAACTGAGGATGAGAGCGGCAGTGAGACCAGCGACGGTGAAGAGGCAAAGCCGAAGCGTCCGGCACTTTCGCGCGCTGCCACGCTGCATGAAGAAGATGAGAACTTCCAGGCTATTGTCGATGTACTGTTTGGCACTTGAAAGATCCATTTTAACATACTTAACTTTCAGACGCTCCAATCCTGGGCCAAGAAGCGTCCTGCCGAAAAACCGTACGAGTGGGACCTCAGCCCTAATGCCAGTGACGGCGAAGCTGGAAAGACGTCTGAATCGGATTCAGATAGCAGTATCATGCGGAAATCTGTACGGTTCAATGAAAGCAGCAAGACGGCTTCGGCACCGACACCTGAGCCGGTAGCTGCTTCGTCAGAGAAGATTCCGCTTCACCGTACTCCCACTGGCTTCTTTGATCCTGCTGCCGAGAATGGAGGTCCGAGTGAAACTGTTTCGAAGACGCGGAAAGCTAAGCTTGAGTATCTTCGCCGGACTGATTCGAATGTCTCGGAGAAGCCCGAAAAAGGCACCCCAAAACCAACTCCTGTCGTAGCTGAAAAAATTGAAAAAGTTGGTACGAAGCCATTTCCAGTCGTGTCTCAGAAGCCGGACAGACCCGTCTCAAAGCCGATTCCAACCCTGACTAAAATGACAGAAAAGGATGCCCCAAAACCGACTCCAGTGTTGGCGAAAAAGACTGAATTAGAAGCTCCGAAGTCGAAAAAAGTTGCCCACAAGCCGACTGAAGTTGCACCTGAAGAGGCGGAAAAGGATGCCCCAAAGCCGATTCCAGTCGTCGTCGAAAGAAAGGGTGCCTTTTTGAATAAATTGGCAGCATTTCAGTCCAAAAATGACCCGGTAAGCAACCCTTTTGCCAACCTTGCAACTTCACAACACTTTTCAGCCACTGAAACCAAAAGGTATCGTCGCCAAAACAACCGTCGCCACAAAACAACCAGCACCCATCCCGAAAACTGTCGAACTTGAACCAACACCGATTGAAAAGCCTTCGAAACCGTCAAAAGCACCAGCTCCAGAACCTGCAGGATTCAAGTTAAAAATTCCCGCCGCTCCAAAGGCCCTCGCCGAATCATACTATGACAACGTTCAAGGAATCGAAGAACGCGAAAAGGAAGTCACCGAGAATCTAGAACAGCCCGCTGATAATAACTATCGCCCCTCAAAATCACAATCAAGTGCCTTTGCCAATGCGCGAAAACTGTTCAATGCTGGGAAAGAGCCTGAAGAGCCACCGAAACCTAGTAAGTTTTGCCTTTTTAGTGCAGTTAGTACTGTAATGCGTTTTCAGTTCAAACAGTTCGGCCCAAGAAAGTGATCAAAGTCAACACTCAAGCTTTTGAAAAACACTAAAACTTGTAAGTTAATCAATTTGAAACTTTAAAAAATTGTAGCACAACTTTTTTGTTTTCGCAACCTTTTTCGCTATGATTGGTTGGTCTTTCGACGTCATTTATGGCCAATTTTTTGAACACACCATAAAAACAGACGTTCGAATAAACCCGCGATTATGAAGGTGTCAGTAATCCAAGCTGACAGAACCATCAACTTGTCAAAACATTTTGTTCCAAAAACAAAGTAAACTTTTCACTTGCCACAATAACAAATTATGCACCCGAACAGTTTTCGCATGATAACGATAGCTTTTATGTCAGATCAAAATAACAAGTCAAAACTTTTACTCAAAGTGCACTCTCCCCAGTAGTCAGACATCGAGCCATTAACATAATAAAGTCACGCGTGGCTATGCGCAATAACAATAACATTGACTAATTGAGTAAAGACAAAATGAAAGAAGCGCAGCCTTGATTACACGTACTTTTTCAACTTTTTTAATCGATCTTTTTAGTCAATACGGCCGGAATGCTGATATGTTTCGTATGACAAAGTGATCAAATGGATTTTAATCTGATGCTTTTTACTTGTTGCTCCATGTTCCCGTCTGTTTGAACACCTCATTATATTATGATCAATGCTTATACTTCATGTTTTTATTTAATCAGCTTATGATGCATTCAATGTTTGTTGGATCGGCGCCACTTTTCTTTGTATTACAGTTCTGTGTGCGATGAATAAGCATCCGATTAAAAACATACATCATTTGGATGAACTTGCTTTTCGTACAAATTTAAATAAATGCTTTTGCTTTACAATAAAATCGAATATTGGTTACTTTGATTAACGATTTTGGCATTCGAAACAGCCTATAATATTCAAAGCATCGACTGTCTGACAAACACACAAAAAGCTCAAAGATGAAATAACGTAACCCTAACCCCAAAACGTGAATCACGCCAGTAAAACCATGGTGACAGAATCTCCGACAAACACCACTGTCTGGGCGACATGAACAGCACGCGGCCGGTCTGTTTTGTTCAGTCTCGGACTTTACGCACACTGATAAAAACAACAAGCGAACAAAAAATAGATATGACAAAGTTAGACAGAGTATTCAAAGTTCGGATTTAATCGTTGATGTTTGTGGATTGATTGACTAACGTAAGTATAACCACCTATGCACTCTGGTATCTGATTTCATTCACGGAATTTCGCTCACAATTGTCAAGATTGTGAGGTCGTTGGGTTGCCATTTCATGATAAGTGTTCTAATTGGGCACGTCATGAAAAACTAATGGATTGAAATAACGGACTGCCAGAGATCGCCAAATTGTTGACAGTGCACTTGGTTCACTACGGAACGCTGGGGTTGATTTCGTGCACTCCAACGGAACGGGAGAAAACAAGAAGTGAAATTTTGAAGAAAGAAAGGAAAGCACGTTTCTGGTGCTCATGGACCGGGATTGTTCCTAATTCTGTAAAAAACTGTTTCAGAAAAGATAATGATTGCGTTTTGGAGGGGAAAGGGCATTTTTGACTGATGAAAAACAAGCAATCGCAAATTGCGCAGAACATTCAAACGTCATTTTATGCAAATTTTTATAAGAAATGTAAATTGAACTTGAAATTGGAGGACAAAATAGCGCTTTTGAGACAAAAATCCAAATGATGAAAGCCAAATCAGTAAAAACCGAAATCAGTGACCCTAAAAACTGATCATTCTACCGGTCAAGCTCGAAATCCCCATGTTTGCATGCTCATTTCAACTGTTCAAAGCCCAAAACATGCTCCCCATACTTCCAGCTGTCGCCGTTTGATGCTTTCGAGAAGCATTTCGACGCCCCGACGCCGGCTTTTCCGGTCCGGCCCGCGGTCCTCGGCCCCTCGGAAGCGATCAACGACCACAAAATAGCCCGCGCTATACTTTGTGAGTAAGCGGCCCGCCGGCAATTTCATCAATGGTCGGTCTGCCATGTGGAGCGCGGAGCAAAACAACATGGCGAAACAGACAAATAGCAAAAAGTGGGATTCCCTATACTGGGTTGACAGTGGCTCCGCCCAGAAATGGTCGGCTATCGGCGTAAACAAGTCGATTTCGGGAAGGCATATAAGCGGGACCCAGATCGCGAAAGGGTCATCAGCAGCGGTAGGGAAGACGGAATCAGAAGTCTGAGCCTTCTGGCGGTCGAGAACTTCGAAACAGACGGTCAAAACGCGGGCTTTTTTGGCTGTCAACAAAAGCGTCCGAGTCGACGCGCATTTTTTCAGCCGCGTTGTTTACGCCTTTGTTTACTGTTTTCTGGTGTCTGCGGAACATTTCGCTGTTCAGAGATCACACCCCGGCTTTTCCGTATAAAAGGCGACGTCCGATCTGCTATTTCCCCACTGTTTGGTCGTGTTTTCATCTGCTCCGTGCCAGCTTCAACCACCACGCTTCAACTCGCCCATATTTTCAGAATCAAATCCCCAATCCACTCCAACCAATACCCAATCATGAGCTGCGACGACAAGACCTACTTCGAGCAAGCCAAGGAGACCATCTCCAACGCCGCCGAAGCCACCAAGGAGAAGGCCATCGATCTTAAGGTGAGTAACTTTGCTACTTTTGCCCCCTTTTTTCCCATTCCAACCCTGTTTCCTCTTCAGAACGCGATCGTTGGCGAGAAGTCGACCGAGGACAAGGCTGCCGACCACGTCAAGGATGCCGCCGACACCACTGCCAACAAGTTCGGCGAGTTCAAGGAGAAGGCCAGCGACAAGGCGGAAGACGCCAAGGACTGTGCCCGCCACCACATGGACAACGCCGGCGACAAGGTCAAGGATCTCGGCAACCGCATGCAATCCGCTTCGTAGATTACTCCACCCCGATCAGTGAGCTTCATGTCATCTTCATTGTAAATAATCTTACTCTGTTAATTCGTCGACGATGTATACTTTATGAGTTGTTTGCCTTGGCAATGTAAATAAGCTTATGTTAAATAATAAAAGTTTTGGATCCAATTTTGTGTTTTTCGATCGATTGGAAGAGGGTTTATTTTATTTTATGATTCACAAACTTCAAAATTCACACATTAGACATTTGTATTGAATCATTTGAATTCAAAAATTCCGCTGCACTTGTGCCTTTGTAGTCAAGCAAGAGTTCCTCAACTGATAAAGGTAATTGTGTGGGCTTTGCTTTGAAACCGCACGTTCTGAACTTGGCTATTGTGTCGTTTATGGCGACGGATAAGCTTTATCACCCTGTCCATGAAGATGAACTTGACGAACGTGTTTCGCACACTTTTGCTAAAAACTTTTCAATTCATCATTTCATATATTTTGAACTCAAAGTCTACCTGAGCAATAACAGCATCAAAGCATCAGCTCCAAAAAGCAATTCCAAGCTCACATTGCCCATACACGCGGTCAAGTCCACAAACCATTGTTCATCATTTGTAGTCGGATTCCCTTCAGTGTTATTGTGTGTGACCGTGTATAAATAGTTCCAGACAATAGTAAAACAAAATAAAAATGTCGACACAGAACTTTGGAGCAGCAATCTGCGCTCTAGATTTGCCGCGACTGAACTTCCATTTAAAATACGGTTTACTCTTGCGGCGATTATTGAACAGACAGTAAACCCAATACAGATAACACAACATGTAACCTGTGTATAAACTTGGATTACTCCCATTTGCATTCCTTCTTCTGAACATCCATCGTTTCGTGGTTGAAGGAAACAATCAATATTTAACATAGCGTGACCATCGATTGCCAATGGGACTAATAAAGTCACAGAAATATACAAAACCGTATGTCGAAGTCGCCAAATATGCGCAAATCGCTGATAAAACACGACAGCAGTGAATCGATTGACTGTCAATAACACATTGAGAGGACCCATAATGAGATAGCCATACCATTGTATTACATTATCGATTTGACGTGGAATAGATGCAGCACTGAATGAATCAGAAATAAGATACGAAAGATTTGTAATTGCATGAATACCCAAGTAAAGTGTCACAATGTAAAAGTATGGCGATGAAATAAAGTGATGCTTTTTGCTGAATTGGACAAGGTAAAAAACGACAGAAACAAGCTCTAATACTAATGTTAAGATGGTAAAAATAAATGATAACGGTTCCATGATGGCTAGTAATTCAACCATTTTGATGTTAATGACCGGATAACTAATGAACAAATACAGCCTGTAGAGCAGCATAATGAAAGTACACACGTATTTGATGTTGTCTCGCCTTCCGCAATGCATTCTTTGTTGTAATTAGAACTATTTTGACGCATTGAAGTGCTTACGAGAAATAGTTCGACTATAATTTGGCAAATTTCAAAATGCTTCCACTTTAACTAACAAGTCAATCGAGTATCCCTTTAAAAAATCATCGATTGATATTTGTGATCGTCACGGCCTAGTGTGTGGGAAAGGCAACCAGATCTGACAAAATGCCTTTAACGTATTGATTTCGTTCATTAAGTATTAGCGTCGGTGTTGGCAAAATAATATGACGTTCATTGTTCTTTTCAAAAAGCTAAAGTACAAACGACAACTTTGCTGATAAAGACAAAAATAACAACATCTACGGTTTTTTATAGTGCAAATACTGAACTGCATTCTGCTAAAATTATCTTTTTGACGTTGCTATTCTAATGTCCTTGGTTTATAAATGCTGTTTTTGTAGAACGTCAAAACCAGATGTTTTTTTTTAACAAAAACATCCTGATAAATGTGTTATGATCAAATATGAGTTACATAAAAAAATACAAGAATAATAAATATTACATACATACTTGTGTTTTTAGTCCAATCTTTTTTAGTTTTACTTTGGTTTGTTCCTTGGTGCAAGTTCAACAGAAATTGCATGTTTTTGAGTTCTATTTTTAATTCAAAAATATGAAATTTAAACAGCAAAGTATCAGCTCAGATTTTCTGACAAATACGAAAAACAGTCTTTATTAAAACATTGTAACTACATTTGGCTGAACTTGTTGAACTTTAGTACTTCTTTGGCAAATACGACGGCAAATTTGTGCTAGTTTGTCGACAAACAAGAAACTCAAAAACGCGTGGCGTATGGTTTTGCTTAAAAATAATATCATTATCATTTATCGTTTCTTATAAGAAATACCTTATCAATAACAACATAAGCGCATCGGTCATGTATAGTATTTCCAAACTCAAATTGTAAATGCTTGACCACATGTCGAGAACAAATCTCCCTTCGTCGTCAAGATCCGATTGTTCTGTAGCAGTGATAGAATAATAGTATAGACAAACGATTGTAAAAGTGAAAAAAAGCGTTGAAAGGGAACACTGCAGCAGCAATTTACGTTCCACTTTCAAGGCCGTCGTATTGCCGTTAAATGAAACGTTGAAGCGGGTTGCAATGATCGAGCCTGCAGTTAATATTAAACACGTGGCCCAGCATGTTATCAAAGTCAACATTTGAACTTTACTCAGTTCGAAGATGTTATTATAACAAGGCGTTGTTATCATAGCGTCATCTAAATGTGTGTACGAACATTGTAGATAGAAACTTGTGATACCATCAATAAAAAACGGTATAATCAAAATAGCCACAATATAAACAATCGTGCGTCGAGGCATCCAAATCCGTTTAAAACTTTTAAAAAACACAACAGCTGTAAATCTGTTCAGATTCAGAAGCACATTGATCGGCCCCATGACGAGATATCCATACCGTTGCATATTGTCGTCAATTACAAGAACCAAGAAATAACCGTCAAAGTAAGAAGCAAAAATAAATGAAAGTTTTGTTAGTAAGTGAATCGATAAGTGAATCGTCGAAATATAGAAATATGGGGATAGAAATATTATGTTTTTCTTAACGAATTGGACTACGTAGAAAGTAATAGCAACAATTTCTACAAACAGCGTAAAACAAGCAACAGAGTCTGCAAATAAAAGAACCAAAATTACGAAGCGTACCATTTTTGTTGTCCCGTTCTTTTTTTGCCTTGAAATATCCTGTCTGAGGGGGTTTATGAATGAAATATAACCAACCGGCTTTGGCAGATGTTTTGTCAATGATTGTTGTTTTTCTTTTGTCATACAGGACAGCGTCAATTAGTCATGTTGTTTTCATAAGAACTTTTATTTTGTAATACAGATACAACAATTATTATTACGTTGAAATTAGTAAATTGGTTCCTTTATTTGTTAACGAATGTTGTTTTTGTTCAGTCTCACAGCCGATGTCTACTGCACTTTGTATGATTTATGCTTTCCATTCTATTTTAATACGAATGCATGTATTTAGTGTTATTGTTATGTCTATAGAGAGCAGTTCTTTGTAAGTACATTGAAATTGTATGTTTTACTAATGTACAGTTCATGCCGACCACATTGATGCATACATTCTGTTGATTCTTTATGTTATCATAGCAATTGTAGTAACGTTGTTTTTAAAAGAAACAGCTTGTACCAGACTTCCATTTTGTTTAGATCCGCGTCGCAGTGTTTTCAATCTACCGATAAGTAGAAACTCGAAAAATGTTCGTCGTACATTTTTGCTGTAACATATAAGTTGTTTCATTACCACTGTCGTTCAATGCCCACCTTATCATAAACAACATAAACGCATCAGCGGCAAAGAATACCTCCAAACTTATGTTTGACATGCTCGAAGTCACGGCGCCGAACAGTATTTCATCGTCGGTGACAACTTTTCTAGTGTGCGTTATCGTGTATAAATAGTTCCAAATGATTAGAAACGTGAAAAACAGCATTGAAATCGAACATTGAATAAGCAATTTACGCTCAAAGTTAGCCGCCGCTGACGGACAACGAAACGAACTATTGAATCTCGCAGCGATTATTGAAGCTATCGTAAAAAAGATGCATGCAACACAGCAAACCAGCATCGAGTAGACTTGGACTAAACCTCTCTCTAAACTGGCGTCGTAACATTCAACCTTATCAGGCCGCATCAGACATTTGAAATTTAGAAATGTGTATCCATTAATTGCAAATGGCATCAACAATGTGATACCAATGTAAATCAGTGTACGTCGGAGTATCCAAATATGTTGAAAGTTTGCATAAAACACGACTGCAGTGAATCGATTGATCGTTAAAAGCACATTGATTGGCCCCATAATCAGGTAACCATACCATTGGACGACATTATCGATATTGCGAGGGATTGAATGTGGTGCGTAGAAATCGGAGATGATGAAAGACACGTTTGTAATTGCATGCACGGCAAGATGAAGGGTCGAAATATAGAAATAGGCCGATGAGAGACTAGGAGTTTGTTTACCAAATTGTATCAAATAAAATACAATAACGATAATTTCAAGGAATAGCGTAATATACAAGATATGGGTCGCTACAAACTGCAATACCACTAGAAAACCGTTCATTTAAGCTTTGTCGACATCAAACAGTGACATAACTCAAGTTGTAATCCCAGTTTTTATGACTTTCTTGGTTATTTGGTTGTTTTTCTCATGCTTTTATTGGTTTTAAGTTAATTTTAAACTGATTATACTAATAAATTTAACGAGACTCGACTGTTCTAAACGGTTTTGTTTTCATGAACTTTACATTAACGATATTTACGTTGTCTGAGTTAGCCAAGCAACGATATTGAAGATGAAAATTATAGATCTAGATGCATTTACGTTATCTTAGTTTGCATGGCAACAGTTCTGGCTCTAGTGTGGAAAATTCTTTGTTGCAAACTACCACTTTTCTTGTGTAATCGATAAAATAACTTTAATAGTTTGTCGATAGATAAAAATTTAAATAATTCATTTCGTATGGTTTGACTGAAAATGGTAACAATCTTTTTTAACAAGATTAAACAACTGTTCATTACCTTATTAGTAATAGCATCAGGGCATCAGTTGTGTATAACAATCGCAAACACATACTCGACATACCATCCAATACGTCTACAATCCGTCTCCCTTCGGCATCAAAAACATATTCCCGTGTGACGACAACCATATACGCATATGCGAAAGCCATTGACGAAGCGAATAAAGTTGTCGAGATGGAACACTGTAAAAATAATACACGTTCCATTTTGGAAGCTGTTGAATTTCCCTTGAAGGCGGCATTGAATCTGGCAGCGATTATGGAGCCAATCGTCATTATTACGCAAAGAACACAACACACAACCATTGTGTACATTTGAATAAAGATGGTTCGAACCTCGTTGCACTCATACACAGTTAATTGAAGCAAACATTGGAACAAACCAACCAAATCAACGATATTAACTACAAAGGGCAGCAATGAAACAATAATGACATAAATAACGCAACGCCGAAATCTCCAAATCTGTTTGTAGCTTTTAAAGAAAACAATGGCAGTAAAACGATTTAAAGTCAGCAGAACAATGATGGGTCCAATGACGAGGTTTCCATACCATTGCATTGTATTATCAATTTGTTGCCAAACTGTGTCCCAATCAAATTTACTTGAAACAAAGTTAACAATATTTGTGACAAAATGAATCGCAAAGTGGAGCGTTGAAATGTAAAAATAAGCCGTTAAAAAGGTCGAATTTTTCTTGACAAACTGCGCCGTGAAGAACACAATTGCAGTAATTTCTACAATTGATGTAACAAAAATAAAGTTGTAATTAATTTTTTCTAGTACATCAAAAACAACGTCCATCACAATAAAAAAGTCATCAAAATTAAAACACAAAATTTACAGAATAATGTTAATGCCAATTTTTTTCTGAAAAACACAACGCAATAATGATACTTGTTTTTTTAAGATTGACACAATTTGAGTTGCTTTATTTTAAATGCCGTTTTTTATGTCATATAGACATTTTTTATCAAAAGCAGCTGTAAATGTGAATCGCGGAACACAATAACAACAAATCGTAAATAATGCAACGAAGAAATATTATAATGATACTTCCGTTATTCCCCTAATTCTAGTTTTCATGCTCAAAGGAACTTGTTGGAGTTCATTCCTTTTGTAGTGTATTTGGTGCCATGGTTTTACCTGAGCTTCGTTTGTATGCCAACGTCCTTTTTAATGTACAATAAATAGTCTTTGTTGTATTTTACTGTTTTTCTTGTGTAATCGATAAAATAAATTCAAAAGTTTGTCAATAAATAAAAATTTAAAAAGTTCATTCCGTATGGTTTGACTGAAAGTGACAAAATTAGTTTTAAAATTACATAAGTTGTTTACCTTATCAGTAACAACATCAGCGCATCAGTTGCGTACAATAATCGCAAACACATACTCGACATGCCAGCCAATATGTCTAAAAACCGTTCCGCTTCAACATCAAAAAATACATCTTGGTTTGTGACGGCAACCATGTAAGCATATGCAAAAGCCATTGACGAAGCGAATAAAGTTGTTGAGATGGAACACTGTAGAAGTAATATACGTTCTATTTTGGAAGCATTTGAATTTCCCTTCAAGGCGGTATTGAATCTGGCGGCGATTATAGAACCAATGGTCAATATTATGCAGAGAACACAACACGCAATCATTGTATACATTTGAATAAAGATGGTTCGAACCTCGTCGCACTCATACACAGTTAATTGAAGCAAACATTGGAACAAAACAAGCAAATTGTTGATGTTTATAACAAAAGGAAACAATAACACACTAATAACATAAATAACGCAACGCCGAAATATCCAAATCCGTTTGTAGTTTTTGAAGAAAACAACGGCAGTAAAACGGTTTAGAGTTAGCAAAACATTGATGGGTCCAATGACGAGGTTTCCATACCATTGCATCGTATTATCAATTTGTTGCCAAACTGTGTCCCAATCAAATTTACTTGAAACAAAGTTAACAATATTTGTGACAAAATGAATCGCAAAATGGAGCGTTGAGATGTAAAAATAAGCCGTTAAAAAAGTCGAATTTTTCTTTACAAATTGCGCTGTGAAGAACACAATCGCAGTAATTTCCACAATCAATGTAACAAAAATAAAGTTGTAATTAATTGTTTCCAGTAAATCCAATAGAACGTCCATCACAGGTACAAAATAGTTTTAGTGCCACTTTTTGTCTGAAAAACACAACATAATAATGATACTTGTTTTTTTAGATTGACACAATTTGAGCTGCTTTATTATAAATGCCATTTTTTATGTCATAGCGGATGTCAGTAAGTATCTAACGCTGTTTTCGTTCCAGGTAAATATCTCGCGAGACATTTTTTCTATAGCAGCTGTAAATGTGAATCGCGGAACACAATAACAACAAATCGTAAATAATGCAACGAAGAAATAATATAATGATACTTCCGCTATTCCCCCTATTCTAGCTTTCACGCTTGAAGGAACTTGTTGGAGTTCATTCCGTTTGTTGTGTAGTTGATGTCATGGTTTTACCTGAGGGGGCAGTTAAACGCATAAGTTAATAATTACAAACCCATTTGCGAGATCCTGTCAATGTCAACAAAAAGATCCTTTTCATCAATTAAAAGTAATTTGTCCGACTTTTTTTGTTCACTCAAATTTGTCAGTCTTAATCAATCGATCTTTTATTTACTCACTAAGCCATGAGTTACTAAAAACAATGGCAAAAAAACACAAAATTAACCTAAAAGAACATGCTTGTGTTAAACACAGAAATTGACAACAACATCAAAGTTTTGCTCAAAGTTTTGTAATGTACGTTAGTTGACTGAACATTACTTGGGAGGGTGAACGGTAGCACTCTTTTGCCCCTTTAGCCAAAATTTTATCAATGATTCGCCAAGCAGAAAGTTAAAAAACGTCTTACGCAAACTTTCGCTGAAAAAGTCCTTAATTAACAACATTGAGTGCACGTTTTCTTAAACTGACCTGATTAACAGCAGCGTCAGCGCATCAGTAGTAAACAACAATTGGAAACTCATTGTGGCAACGCATAACATAAAGTCAATAAATACGTGACCAGCGTCACTGTCGGATGTTGCTTGTGTTATCATGTTCATGTAAAAGAAATTGCTAATGAGCGTAAAACATAAAAGTATAGTTGAAACAGAACACTGAAGAAGCAATCTGCGTTCTAATTTGGCACTTGTAGAACTTCCTTTGAAACCGGTGTTGTATCGAGAGGCAATTATCGATCCGATTGTAAAAATGACACATATCACACAACATGAAAGCATGGTGTACATTCGGATGGTTAACATTGTCGAAATAACAATGGGGCATGACCGTAACGGCACCAGTAGAAGACACTTCAGCAGTTTAGTGATATTCATGGCATTGACGGCAAAAAGCAGCAATAGAACCGGCACAAGATAAACTGCAGTACGTGGAAACGTCCAAATTCTTTTAAACCTTTTGAAAAAAACGACGGCAGTGAAACGATTAAACGTTAGAATAACGCCAATCGGTCCTATAACAAGGTATCCATACCATTGCAAGATGCTATTGATTTGTGCTAAGACAGTGATGTCGTCAATCAGAGTAGTAACAAATGTTGAAAAGTTCTTTAATGCATGAATTAAAAAGCGAAGCGTTGAAATGTAAAAGTAGGCAGATGAACACATTGAATTCTTTTTGACAAATTGGGTTATGAAGAATGCAATAGTAATAACTTCTATTATAAATGCAAAGATTGAAGAGCCGTACATCAATGGTTTATACAACATCATAATGAAGTTTATCTAAAAAACACCTCAAAGTTTTAGTTTCCTGTTTCGTGCTACCGTTGTCACAAAGCGTACCTCTGCAATATTTTATACGAAACGGAAAGTAAAAAAACACAAATTAGTCAATTGTATGGTTGAATCATTTTGTTGTAGATTAAAAGACTTTTCAAATACAAAGCGACAACAAAAAAGAGTATCCAAACAATAATTTACACGCTCTTTTTTGCAGTGAAATGCATTTTTGCAAAAATTATTTTTGCTTCAATAATTATATTAAATATTGTATTATGATGCACCATGGGTCACCGCCCTTTCTCATATAGCAGTTGTAATTGTAGAACACAATAAAAGCAAATAGTAAATACGCCTACAAAGAAAAAATATGTTGATGCTTCCGTGTTCTTTAAATTTGTCGGTTCCGCAATTTTACCCACTTGTAATTTCGATTCATTAGGTTAAACTAGCTGGCACGATTCTACTTCTAGTTTTAATGCTAAAAAGAAGTTGTTGTTGTTTTCCACTTTTGTTGTGTAGTCGCTGCCAGAGTTTCACCAGACTGTCGAAACATAGAAACTTTAGAAAAGTGTTACGGATACTTTGACTGAAAGCTAATACGTCGTTAACATAAACTACATTACGAATAAATTCATCACCTTATCAGTAACAACATCAATGCATCAGTTGAATACATTAATTCCACGCTCATATTCGCAATCCCTGTCACTATGACAACAAATGAATTCGTATAATCAAGTGTTGTGTCTGACAAGCAAATTATGTAAAAATACCGACAACCAATCGCAATCGTAAAGAAAATTGTTGAAATGGAACACTGTAGAAGTAATCTTCGTTCAACTTTAGAAGCTGTTGCATTTCCGTTAAATGCCGTGTTTAACCTAGCGGCGATTATCGAACCAATCGTCAACATTACACAAATGGCACAACAAGCGATCATTGTGTACAACTGAACAAATACTGAAAGCGTATACAAAAACGCACACTTAACTATGTTGTGTTTCAAAAGGCATAGCGTCAGATTGAACAAATCGTGACTGTTAATAGCAAACGGAAACAACAGTGTCATAATGATGTAGAAAACACTGCGTCTGATTTTCCAGATCCGTTTAAAGCTTTTAAAAAATACAATAGCAGTAAACCGGTTTATATTCAACAAAACATTGATTGGACCGATAATAAGGTTGCCATACCATTGTATAGTGTTGTCAATTATTGCCAGAACTACTGTATACTCAAGTCTGTTAATGATAATTGATGAAAGCTTTGTAAGCATGTGAATTGTAAAAAGAAGAGTAGAAATGTAAAAGTATGGCGATGAAAAAGTAGAACTTTTCTTGACGAATTGGGTTGTGAAGAACGCAATGGCAATAACTTCCACAAAAGATGTGAAATACGTGGCGTTGAACGCAACTGTATCTAATAAAACCGATAAACCGGACATCCGAGGTAAAATTGAGTAAAAAAAGAGGTCGTAATAGAAATTCTAATTCTATTAACAATATAACTGATATGCTTTTATTGACACTGATTTTCCAATATGTTATTAACTGTTGTTTTTTGTACAACGTCATTACCATTTCAGTATTCTTTGTTATTCATTTGCCAAGTCATAACTCTCCAGACGTTTTTTCACGATTACAGCTGTAAATAAAAAAAATGCGAAACAGAAAACCAAAAACAAGATAATGAACTCGTGTAACCAACTAATTGAAAAACAAGGATGGCAATTTTATTAATTATTTGCCTCGAATGCAAATTAACACTTCTTTTCAAGTTTGTGTTGAGATGTAATCAATTTGTCATCCATAAGTTTGATGAATGAATCAACTGGGCACATAGCTGAACAGCCGGGCACAATTAGGATTTGATCAGTTTCATTATGCCGGTATTTGATCTGAAACGGCTTGTGTAAACGTTGCACATTTAAAAATGGGTGTGCAAACCTGGACGTAATACCCGGTCTCATTTTGGATGACTTCAAAGATGACGCATGCTGCATAGGGGATTGCTTGACCCGTGGCAATGTCCATGGCATACATAAAGGAAAGCAGAGTACCGTCGTGCTGAAATGCGCATAATTAATAAAAACATGCAAATGGCTAAAATGACCCACCGAAGAATACAAGACCATTTTCGGCCCTTCAGTTTGATTCTGCGTGGCATTGTAAATCCGCCCCACAAAGTCATTCACAATAAAGCCGCCGCGAAGTTTGGCCATTTTGGGATCATTGAATTCAGACAGCCGCCGATACCGGTACATTTCAGTCACGATTTGCAAAGTTGTGTTGCCATCGTGGTTGGGCCATGTTTTGTAGACCCAATCGGGCTGAGTGAGGTTATGGGCGACTTCACGGTTGATATCGTTCAACTTTGAGACCAGTTTCGCCGTGATGTTGGCGCCGTAGCCCGTTGGCTCGGCCAAGTACGATATCACGTCGCTGTATTTGTCCTGCAGATAACCGAGGACGTCGGGCTCCTTTGCTTTCCACAGCTTTTCGTACTTTTTGCAGTCGAAGTCGGTTGGCCGAAGCAACTGAAACACTTTTTATTGCTTTTTAGAACAGTTAAACCACGCCCTTACCGGATCAGCTTCCCCTGGCGATGTGGCGTGGATGGCAATGGGCTGCCAATCAAGTCCATTTTGCCAGACATCGGTTCCAACAGGCGGATAGAAGCCATTCATAAAAGCCTGGGCACTGACCAGAGCCCGGTCCGAATCGCTGGATCTCACGTAGACTTCTTTGTAGTTGTACGTTGTGTTTACAAAAGTGCCTTGATACTGCTGCTTGAAGTAGGCCCCGAGGTCATGCATCTGTTGCATGCCCAAATTGGTCAGCTCTTCCCAGCCGTGTGGCCAGTAGCTTTCATCGTAGACGTCCTTGGGATACGGTAAGTCGCCAGGAGCACGGTCGCCATGTCTCCAAATGGCTGTGACGTAGACCAAGTTGTCTGTTGCCGCGGCAAATCCGATGGCACAACTCAAGAAAAAGAAGATTTTCATCTGAAAAGAGCTGAATCACATTCGTGGAATCATCGCGAACACCAAAAAGGCAGTCAAACCCATCAAACATCACACGTCCTTTCACAGCACTGTTTGATGTCCCGTTAAACGATGCATCACGCATTTGGATTATATACGCAGACAGCCCGGAAATGCATGAGGTGGAGTTGATCCAACGTTGATGACCGTGCTCGTGGACCCTATTTGGTAACTTACTACGTAAGCAGATTTACACTTTTTGTAGAACTTTAAAAGTGGTCAGACAGACTACAGTTCGCCAAATTTTGATTTCGTGTTTTTCAACAATGTTTCTGAAAAATACAAAGAACAAGAGTGAACGTTGCGTTGAGTCATGTTGCACATTTTGTATTCCAACTCTGCCACCTGTTTGTTTAACATTTGCACAGCAAACTTTCAAAAACGACTAAATCAATGCGGCCGCTCATAACACAGTTCACAAAGACCAACAAAAATGTGTGCATTCCCGGCTTAACCTATCTTAATCGCGTCTGGCTGTGATCAAATGGAGGCTAAAACTAAAACTAATGGGACTATATTAGCCAGTTCTGTCAATAAAGATCAAATGGTGATCAGGTTTGTCACTGTTATGTGATAAATTTTTACTGAACATGATAAAAAAAAAGCCAATACAACTAGTTTTGTTTAACACTAATAATTTACAAAACTTGTATGTGACTGACGTAGCTACGAAAATGCGATTACTACAAATTTGATAGGACCAATCGAAACAACTGTATTTTGTTGATTGCTAATATTCAGCACCGCACTACGGTTGAAATAAATGATGGCATGCTTTTTGTTCACAAATTGATTTTGATCTGAAGCGCTCAGAAACTGTTTGGTAACCCCCAAAACTCTTGGAAGTGCATCCGTTAATGGTTCGTTACTTGACAACGCTCTGTCGGCTACCTGTTGGATGGCAAGTAAAACTGATTTCAAAGGTTCGTCCAAAATAACGGCGGCTCGTAGCAGTTTCTTGCACAGAAACGCGTAGTTCGATCTAACATTGACGCTTCGGTAAGCTTCACGATGTTTCATTAAAATATTATAACGATCCATGCCGGCGGCGTTCTGATGAAGCATCATCGATATCGGATAGCCGAGAATGTTGTTCAAGCCTTGCTCGAATGTGTTGAGGTTGTTTTGCTTGTTAAGATCGTCGTAGTTCTCAAATCGTCGCTCCACTTCGGCATCATCTTCGCCACATTCGTATGACGCACTGTCCAATAGTTCCTCGGACCATTCTAACGGCGCGTAGAACACTAGATACCACGTGTCACCACCGGCAACTTTTCGAAACGTCAGACAAGGCACGGCAAATCTCCATAATGGAGGTTGTACCATTCCACAGACCCGCCAATTCGGATACCAATGATGAAGTTCTTTTTGAAGTTTCTTTGTCAGACTTAGTGAGAATATGGCACTAGTTTCGGACTTTAAAATGGCTAAAATTAAGTTTTTTACATTGTTTTGTGACTTTCAAAATTACTCACATTGGATCTTTTCAGCCACTTTATCACGACAGTTGACAGTCACAATTTCCCAAGGTGTATCCGCTACAGTATTCAAACCAGTTTCGATTACTTCACGTACAGTAATGGGAATCTCAGGTTCAAATATCAGTTTTTCTCTCATCTCCGCCGCCAGTCGCCAAATGAGCAGTTCTGGAAGTTTCTCGCAAGTAAAAACAAAATTGATTTCAGCAGCATCAATACGCCAGCTTGGCAATGCTTCGTCAAAATAATGAGACAAGTTATTTGGATGGATTAAATTGTACACATCCTCAAATCCATCTTCTGACACGTAGTCGTCGATTCCAGTTACAATGATGTAATCGACAAGGTATTCAGGGCCATACCTTTCGACTTCGCCCTGTAAACATCAAATTTATTAAAATTTATAATGAAAAAACTTACAGTGATTCTTTTTTGAGACAATTCATACAAACAATGCGTGAACGCTCCAACAGGTCGATCTTTAGAGGCATTGTTAAAGTTGGTGAACAAATCTGCGGCACTGATGACGCTGATTTTTCGGTTGTATTGGAAGTGCCATAAAACTGGCGGTGTTATTGTTTTTGAAGTTTTGTTTAAATTATATAGTATTAATTTGGCCCAAACGTCTGCAACAGGTGGTGGGGTGTCTGCCGCATAGAAAAAGTAATAGTTTTGGTTGCAACTATTTAGTTGTCGATCAGCAGATGGCATTGTTAACGGAGATCGTTTGAAGTTTTGGTAATAGTTGATCAAACATGTTAAGTATTCATCGAATCTGTTAAAACTCAGGTTTAAATTAGTGAAAACGAACGATGATCTTACTTTTCAAGCCCATCTGTATCTGTTGGGTGTCTCTGGCGATAATTTTCAACTGCCTTTTCTTTGTCGATTTCGACTTGAAACGGTATAGTCGCGTTTTCATCTATATGAACTTCTTCGACCGGTTTTGTAAATCTGATTCTACACACGATATCAACAACATTGTTATTGTGATCCGCGAGTTGAATTTGTTGGTGTGAAAAGCATTTGGGTCTTCCTAAATGACCAGAATCCGGGAAACTGACATTTTTGGTTCCTTAAGTTTCACATACCAATAAAACGACTTTAATCAATGCACTTACTTTGAAAAATAGCGGCTCCACCAACTGACAGAGCACAAGAGCCTTGCATCGTAATATTCTTCCCAGTAGTAACGAAAAAGACGCTAAAATAACCTCTGTCGTTCTCTCTAAAACCACAAGGATAGAGCTCAATCCACCATGTAATGCCATCCACCGTTTGTCTTTCTTCGATCACTCTCTCACCACGTTTGTATATTTCCAAAGAATTTCGATCAAACTTGACAATGCAGCTGTTTTCAATAATTCGAGGCTAAAATTACATATGAAAACGTTGTCAAACAATTTGAAAACTACCGGAATAATGTTATTAGCGAGTTTGACCGGATCAATAGTAAATTTAGCTTTACATTGAATCAGAAACACACCATTTTGAATAATCGTTCCGGAACGAATTTGTTCATGGCTTGCCAGTTTATCGTACCCAATTTCAATTGAGTCTTTGATATACAAGGTTTGATGCCCTGAAATGAATTTACAATAGTATAAAGGTTTGTAAACAGACATCAAAACTTGCCTATGGTACCGAATCCATTGAGTATAAACGTAAATTCTGCCTCAAAGCCGCCAATGGATGTGCACATGAATACGCTAATATGACTCTCTTCGTCTGCACCATTTGGATAGCATTCCAACCACCAAAATAAATTTTCAATGCTAGTTGAACGCTTTGCAGTTTCGATGTATTGGTTGGGTACACAGATGTTTAATAGATCGGCCTTTATGGAAATGATTTCACTGTCAATAAATTGGACAATCTGTAACACTTTTTTTTGTATTTTATATAATATAATATTTCGCTCTTGACTTACAGATGGCGTCGGTTCCATTGACAAAGTTTGAACTGGGGTTTCAAAGCTAATTTTGCACACAAAGTCAATAGTTTCGTTTTGGTGATCAGCAAGTTGGATCTGCTCGTGCGTAAACCAAGGGCTACCTCCACGCTCCGTGTTACTCAAATCGCCATGAAGCTCTCCTGTAAATTAAAATATATAAATTCAACAGATGGTGTCAAAATACTAACTTTGAATAAAAACACCATCGATTGACATGCCACAATAGCAGTTTACTTTTGTCGATACTCCAACGACGTCAAAAAATATATTAACATGCCCTTTTTCTTGTTTTTGACCACAAGGAAAGTATACAACATGCCATGTAACACCATCGACCATTCGTTTTTCTTCAACAATAAGCTGACCAGGTTTATATCTTTCCAGGGTTTTGCGATCGAATTTGACGATACAACTGTCTTCGCTGATTGGACGCTGAAAGTATGGTTTTACAAAACTTTAAACGGGTCATCGTTTACCGGAATGTTGCTTGCGAGCCTTTCCAAGTCAACTTTAAATTTAACTTTGCATCGAATGACGAAAAAACCGTTCTGGATAACTAATCCAGACTGGATTTCTGAATGGCTTGCCAATTCTGAATTTCCATTTTGCAGCGGGTTTTCATAATAAGTGTGCTCTTTTCCTGTAACTAGCAAATGTGGTTTTACAAAAAAATATAAAACATACTGCTTGCAATGTTAACCTCGTCGATCGTAAAACTCCAATCCGCTTCGAAACCGCCAATGGATGTGTAAACAAATACACTGACATATCCTTTATGTTCATCGAGGTCGCCATTAGGATAGCAGCGAAGCCACCAAAACAGATTCTCGCAACCTGTCGGTCGTTTTGAAGTTTTCATAAATTGATTAGGTTCACACAACGCTAACCACTTGGCTTGAACCAATATGGTCTCATTGTCCTCAAACTCAAACGCCTAAAAAGAAATGTAAAAGACTAGACAATATTAGAAACGCTAACCATTTTGAATTCATGTAACTAGTAAACAAGCAATTTTAAAGAAACAACAAATCAGCAGAGTACAAAGTTGAGCGCAGTAGTGTTATCAGTTCCAGAAACACTATAAGACAAACCGACTTGCTATAAAAACTGCGCTGATTGTTTGGCAGCAATCAATTACTGTCTACGGACATGCTGCGTATTTATCTTTCAAACGCAACTTTTGCAGAACGGTCTATCTTAACCAAAAAAAGGAAAATCCAAACTAGAAAAAGGTCCTGGTTGCATTCCATAAAAAAGTATAGAATGCAACCAGGATAATTGATTAACTGATGTACAAACTTGTTTTAATCCAAAATACATTTGTTTTAAAACTTAGCAAGTTGGCACACAAAATTGAGAACATCATTTTATTGACAGGAGGTATTTAATTTATACATATTTACAGACAAGGCATATCAAGAAGTATGAATGACTTATATAAGCTATGTACAAAACGTCATGCTTGTTGAATAAGACTGTGAAACCAGTTGAGAAGGAAAGTCAAAGCTGAGTGAGATGGGTTGTAGACTGTCGGAAGGGTATTTTAGTTGGCGGATTGGATGCGCTGGCCCAAGTCCTCGACCTTCTTGCCGGCATTGTCGACGTGGTGACGGGCACAGTCCTTGGCTTCTTCGGTCTGCTTGCGCGACTTCTCATTGAACTTGCTCACCTTCTCGGCAGCGGTGTCCGCGGCATCCTTGATTTTGTCAGCGGCCTTTTCCTCGGCTGGCTTGTCTTTTTCACCGGTGAGACGGTCCTGAAATGGCTCAAGATTAGCATTTACAAATCGAAAAGAGGGCTAAACCAACCTTAAAGTCATAAGCCTTCTCCTTGTACTCGCCAAACTTCTCCGCCGTCGTGTCCGCGGCATCTTTCACCTTATCGGCAGCCTTCTCCTCGGCGGGCTTGTCCTTCTCGCCGGTAATGCGGTCCTTGAAGTCCTGGGCCTTGTCCTTGAAGTCGCCATATTTGTCGGCAGCCGAATCGGCGACGTCTTTCACCTTGTCGGCGGCCTTCTGCTCATTCGGCTTGGTTTCCTCGCTCTCGCCAACGATGTAGTTCTTCAGGTCGATAGCCTTCTCCTTGGTGGCTTCAGCGACGTTGGAAAGACCTTCCTTGGCCTGCTCGAAGTAAGATTGCTCGTTTTCGGCGCTCATGGTTGTAGAATGTGGGTTGAAGTAGAATGTAGATTGGATTCTGAAAGCCGGAAGATGGGTACTTCAAAGCTGGAAGTCGGAAATCGGAAAAGCGCACGGAACTGATGAAAGTCCCCCTCAGGCCGGTCGCTTTTATAGCCACCCGCCCGCCCACTGATCTCTGAACACTTGTTTTTCCCTTGGTCGTAAGGCATCAACGATCAAAAAACCACAGACAGACAGACAGCGCGAAACGGCTTGTTTTGCCTTTTCGAAAGAGAAAATAACAAAAAGCCCGCCTCAGGCTGGACCGGCAGACAAACACGGCTTTACTAATCAATCTGTTTTTGGGTGTTTTATTATAAGTATTAAATCAATATGAACTTCCAATCTGTGGAGAGCCTTTCGACGTGTAAAAATAGTCAGGGTCGAATGAAGTTTTCGCATAAACAGGGCGGGATTATTCATCTTTCATGTTTCAGCGATGCATTATCGAACGGAATCAAACGTGGTGAACTTTGTCTTATAAGCCTGATTACTTACAAACAAACAATTTGAAGGCGTGACTGTCTGATCTTTGTATAGTAAAGTGACGCATTGCAATTGATTTTATGTTTATTTTTGTCTAAATGTTTTCAAAGATCACTTCAATTGACTGACTTTCGTTAAATTTAACAATGATTTGATTGTTTTTGAAATTGAAAAGTTTATTAGAACTTCAAAAAAGACAAAATTCAATTTAAAAAAGCGTTCTAAAATTCGATCACAACAACTTTGATAGGACCTACAGTAATGACTTTGCTTTGCTGGTCGCCAACATCCATAGATGTGTTACGGTAACAAAGGATAACCTCATATTTTTTGTTTAAAAGATGGTTTTGATCACTGCCGCTCAACAACCGTTTGACAACCCTGAAAACTTTCGGAAGTGTGTCCGTTAACGTTTCGTGTCGTGACAGCGAACTATCGGCTACTTGTTGAATAGCAAACAGAGCTGACTTGAATGGTTCATAAGAAAATATAGCTTCCTGCATCAGTTTTTTGCAGAGATATCCGTAATTATAATTGGCATTGACACTTTTGTAGGCTTTGCGATGTGTTACTAAAATGCCACAGTGATCCATGACGGTAGCGTTTTGATGGAAAAACAACGATGTCGGATAGTCCAACGTTTTGTTAAGGCCTTGTTCGGCAGTGTTGAGGTTGTTGTGGGTGGTGATGGCGTCAAAGTTTTTGAATTTTTGTTCAACTTCGGCATTGCTTTCGCCACACTCGTATGATGCACTGTTCAACAGTTCCCCCGACCATTCCAACGGTGCATAGAACACCAGATACCATGTTTTACCGCAAGCAGCTTTTTTGTAAATCAAACACGGAGCAGCAGATCTCCATATTGGAGGTCGTTCCATTCCACAGACGCGCCAGTTCTGGTACCAGCGACGCAGTTCATTTTGAAGAACTTTCATCATTTTTAACGACAGTATAGCATGTTTCTTGAAATCGAGTATCGCTGAAGTGTAATTTAAATTAATGTTTAAAAAAGGCTTTTGTTTGCTTACATTGAATTTTCTTTACTATTTCGTTTCGACAATTGACATTGTCAATTTTCCATGGCTCATACGATACAGTATTAAAACCAGTTTCTAACGATTTACGTTTAGTAATGTGAAGTTCAGGTTCATACTTTACATTTTCTTTGAAATTTTCTGCCAGTCTCCAAATTAGTAATTCCGGAAGTTTTCTACATGTAAAAACAAAGTTGATAGCAGCAGCGTCAATACGCAAATTTGGCATTGCCTCATCGTAATACTGTGACAAGTTATTTGGATGTAGCAAGTTGTAAACTTCTTCGAATCCGTCGTCTGACACGTAGTGATCAATACCGGTGACAATGATGTAATCGACAATGTATTCGGGTCCATAATTTTCAATTTCTTCCTGTAACCACGTTAACACTTAATACTTTTGCAACTTCAAACTCACCAAATCGCGTTGTAACATTAACTTGTACAAACAGTGTGTGAAAGCTCCGACAGGTCGACCAGGCGATGCTTTGTTAAAGTTGGTAAACAAATCGGTGGCAGTTATTTCGCAAAACTTTGTATTTGGTTTCAACTAAATATGTTAACGATTATAATAAAAAACACAAAAAAAATTGTATACCAGAGTCATTTGAACAGTTTTTGCACACGGCGGAGAAGCGGCCAACCAACCAAAACTTTTACCTATCTTTACACCTATATGAAAAAAGTAATAGTTTTGGTTAAACATGGCAATGTTTTGATCCAGGGATTCACCAGAAGAAGACTTTCCAAATCTTGATCGCTTGAAATAGTTGTAATACTTGCACAAACTTGTCAAATAGTGGTTAAATCTGAAACTTTATTATGGCGTTTAATTTAGAATGAACAAAGTCGTACTTTTCAGCGTCTTTGGCATCTGTTGGGTGACATCGTCGGAAGTTTTCAATAACCACGTCTTTTTCTTTTTCAAACACCTAAAATTATTTGAGTTGTCAAAAAATTGCATTGTATAAAAGCTAACTGATGTTTCTTTGGGCGGTTCAGTTTGCGTTGGATCATTTGGAATTGTTTGCACCGGTGTATTGAATTCAACCACACATGCGAGTTTAATGATGTCGTCATCGTGATCAGCAAGTTTAATTTGCCGGTGCGAGAACCATTTATCATTGCCCCAATTGTCTGTTTCGTTGAAATCGTCAGAATCAATTTCTACAACTTTCGGACGTAATAAAAACAAAATGTTTTAGATTACTTGCTTTGAAGTACGGCATCACCAATTGACATAGCGCAACAATACTCCACCGTGATCGGGCCTCCGGCAATGCAAAAATATACGCTGACGTAGTTTTTGTATTTCTCCTTTCGACCACATGGATAGTATTCAACCCACCAGGTTATGTCATTTTGTGTTCGTTTTTGATTAACAATTTTCTGCCCAGGTTTGTAAGTTTCCAAAGTTCTGCGATCAAAATTGATAGTACAATAGTCCCAACTAACGGGTGCCTAAAAGCGTAATACAAGAAAACTGTACAAAACGTGTAAACCCTTACAATAATACTATTCTTTGCCGCGTCATCATAGTCCATTTTAAGGTCAATTTTGCATCGGATTACAAATTCATCGTTTTGAATAATCGATCCGGACAGGATTTCTTTATGGCTTGCCAGTTTTGGCCAACTAGTTTGTACGGGGTTTTCAAAATATGAATTCGTCTTTCCTGTAATCATGATGATTGATGCACGGTTTGTTAAAAATGTAACGTTAAAAACTTGCCTTTTACACCCAGGCCATTAATCACAATGGACATATTTGCTTTCAAGCTACCGATAGATGTGCGAAGACAAACGCCAACATGGCCCTTGTTTTTGGTGCTGTCGCCATTGGGATAACAGATTATCCACCACTGCAGATTTTTGTGGCCCGTTGGCTTTTTGTCAGTTTGAAAACATTGACCAGTTTCAAACAAGTCGAAACAATCGACCTTCACCTTGATAGTTTCTGTGTCTTCAAATTGGAATGCCTAAAGTTTCTTTTACATTGTAAACATTATACAAATATGTTGACTTACAGATGGCATCGGGTCTGCTGGTATTGCTTGAACTGGTGTATCAAAACTGACATTGCACATAAGGTCAACGACGGCGTCATTGTGATCCGCTAGTTGGCATTGCTTATGTGAGAACCATTTGGCTTTACAGGTGTTTTCGGTATCTTGAAAATCAACAGACAGCTGTTCTACAATTTTAAATCTGGTAAACACAATTGTTGACATGCAATAACTCACTATGTATAAGGACGCCACCAATTGACATGTCACATGATACTTTCACTGTTATCGGGCCTCCAGTAAAGCAGAAAAGCAATGTCAAATAGCCTCCGTCATCGGCTACATTGCTACAAGGGTAGCATACAATCCACCACGTAATGCCGTCTACAGTTCGTTCTTCTTCAATAATACTCTGCCCGGGTTTGAATGTTTCCACGGTTTTTCGATTAAGTTTGCAAATGATTGTACTTTCGCTTCTCGGTGCCTAAAGATGAAAAGTTAATATTAACAATGTAGAAAAGCAGTATTTACCGGGATAGTTAGTTTTGTCGGTTCAAATTGAAAGTTGACTCTACATCGAATTATGATGACACCATTTACAATAACTCCTTCGGATAGAACATTTTCATGGCTTACCAGCTTTGGGCATCCATGTTCCACTGTGTCCTCATAGTAGCGGAAATCAACAAGTTCTACAATGAATGTTCTTAATTTGGTCATTTACCATCTTTTTTAAAACTACTTTTAATATCCGAATTTTCGATTGTAAACGCAAACTTTAACTCCAGCCCGCCAATAGACGTGAAAACAAACACACTAACGTGACCTTTGCTTTCAACAGTATCACCATTTGGATAGCACTGCAACCACCAAAACAAATTATTGTAGCCAGTTGATCTTTTAGAAGTTTGGATAAACTGCCCCGGTTCACACAGTTCTAACAACTTCTCGTTTACAACAATTGTGTCGTTGTCTTTGAACCTCAAAGCCTGAAAATCAACACCAAATAAACGTTTTCTTACCGCAATCTTACCATTTTCGTGTGCTCAAGTAAATTAGAAGGTAAATAATTCAAGCAGTAACATGTTTTCTTGGACGCGATCTTTTTTTCACCGCGACTGGTGCTTCCATAAAAACGGTTCATGACGAGTGATAAGAGAACGTTGTCAATGTTATCATATCAGATACTTTGACTGTCGCAAGACAACGAATCAGTTCACAGAAAGTTCACCGTTTTTTCTAATTTTTGGCTGAATTCTGTCAATCCTAAACACACTTAAACAAATACAACGCTGATTTTGGTAAAACAAACGCGGTGTATGTACATCTATTTTTTAAATATGGAGTGCAAAACCGAACAGAATATCGAATTTTCGCCGAGTAATCACCAATTTTGCTCATTTTTGGCAAAGTTCTGGCGATCCTGCCCCGAATTTTCCATTTCCAACCCCCAAACCAACACCTCAGCAGCCTCTGGCAACTATCTGTATCATGCCATATGTAAAACGCTACAAACTGCCCGTTTAAAACGCGAAAACGAGCAAATCGTGAGCTGAATTTCGAGTACCAGAACGCAAAACGTGCAACAGTCGAACTTTTTGGCTTCTGGTACACGATATTCAGCACCCTGAAATCGCCAGTTTAGCAGGTTTAACGTCAAATTCAACAGATTTGTAACCCTTAGATCTCACTGAAGATGGTGCAACTGCAAAAATATATAAAACTTTGGAGTTCAGGGGAATTCAGCGGAGTTTTGCCAGTTTTTGGCAGATTTTAGTCGTTCTTAGCGCATTTTCACACTAAAAACGTTAAATTTCTAATCAGTGACACCGCTGATTTCCACTTTCACAGAACTGAGTGCAAACCTAATCAAAAACATTGAATTTTCGTCAATAAATGTGCAATTTTCTGACTTTTTCACGGAATTTTGACGATTCTGGGCGGAATTCTTCTTTTCCACGACCCATGTTAACACATTCGATGCCTCTGGCATGTGCCTGCACCGTGTCAGCGTCAAAACGCTGCAAACATGGGATTTCTAGCAAAAACGAGCAATTTAGCGAGCTGAATTTCGAGTACCAGAACACAAAACCTGCAACAGTCGCACCTTTTTGCTTCTGGTACATGAAATTCAGCACCCTAAAATCGTCAAATTGACAGTTTTCACGGCAAATTAAACGGTTTCGGAACCCCCAGACTTCAATAGAAAACTTTAGAAAACTTTGGAGTTCAGGGGAATTCAGCGGAATTTTGCCAGTTTTTGGCGGATTTTAGTCATTCTTAGCGCATTTTCACACTGAAAACCGTGAATTTTAATTCTGTGAAACCGCTGACTTCTGGTTTTACAGAACTGACTGCACAACTGTACAAAAACATTGAAATTTCGTCAATAAAAGTGCAATTTTGCGGCTTTTCCAAGGACTTTTGCTGATCCTAGTCGGAATTTTTTATTTCTACGATCCAAGTAAACACAGTCGATGCCTCTGGCATGTGCCTCCACCGTGACAGTATCAAAATGCTGCAAAATGGGGTATTTGGGGCAAAAACGAGCAATCTAGCGAGCTGAGTTTCGAGTACCAGTACGCAAAACGTGCAACTGTTGCACCTTTTTCTTTCTGGTACATGAAATTCAGCACCCTGAAATCGCCAAATCGACAGTTTTCACGGCAAATTGAACGCTTCCGGAACCACTAAACCTCACATAACATGATGCAAATGTAAAATTTTATAAAATTTTAGAATTCAGTAGAAATTTTGCGGAATTTTGTCAGTTTGTGGCGGATTTCAGTCGTTCTTTTGCGTGCTTTCACGCTAAAAACGTTGAATTTTTTTCAGTGACATCGCTGACTTCTGCTTTAACAGAACTGGCCGCACAACTGTGCAAAAAAATTAAATTTTTGTCATGAAAAGTGCAATTCGCACTTTTTTGCTTCTGGTACATGAAATTCAGCACCCTAAAATCGCGAGTTAACTATTTTATACGCCAAATTCAACGGTTTCTGAATCCTCAGACTTTACTTAATATGATGCAAATATGAAACTTTACAAACTGTTCGAGATTCGTGGAATTCTATGGAATTTTGTTAGTTTTTGGTCATTCCTTAGCGGATTTTGACCCAAACACCGCAGGCAATTGATAAACAGATTTTTGTAATAGGTTTCATCGCATAAGTTGACACACAAGAATGAAAATATTATTTTTATTACAGGAGGTATATTAAGCGTATATATAATACATATTTACAGATAAGGCATATCAAAAAGTATGAATGACTTAATTAAGCTATGTACAAAACGTCACGTCTTGTCGAATAAGACTGTGAAACCAGTTGTCGAGGAAAGTCAAAGCTGAGTGAGATGGGTTGTAGACTGTCGGAAGGGTATTTTAGTTGGCGGATTGGATGCGCTGGCCCAAGTCCTCGACCTTCTTGCCGGCATTGTCGACGTGGTGACGGGCACAGTCCTTGGCTTCTTCGGTCTGCTTGCGCGACTTCTCATTGAACTTGCTCACCTTCTCGGCAGCGGTGTCCGCGGCATCCTTGATTTTGTCAGCGGCCTTTTCCTCGGCTGGCTTGTCTTTTTCACCGGTGAGACGGTCCTGGAATAGCTCGAGATAAGTTTTTACTCATCGAAAAGAGGGCTAAACCAACCTTAAAGTCATAAGCCTTCTCCTTGTACTCGCCAAACTTCTCCGCCGTGGTGTCCGCGGCATCTTTCACCTTATCGGCAGCCTTCTCCTCGGCGGGCTTGTCCTTCTCGCCGGTAATGCGGTCCTTGAAGTCCTGAGCCTTGTCCTTGAAGTCGCCATATTTGTCGGCAGCCGAATCGGCGACGTCTTTCACCTTGTCGGCAGCCTTCTGCTCATTCGGCTTGGTTTCCTCGTTCTCGCCAACAATGAAGTTCTTCAAGTCGATGGCCTTCTCCTTGGTGGCTTCAGCGACGTTGGAAAGACCTTCCTTGGCCTGCTCGAAGTAAGATTGCTCGTTTTCGGCGCTCATGGTTGTAGAATGTGGGTTGAAGTAGAATGTAGATTGGATTCTGAAAGCCGGAGTATGAATACCTCGAAGCTGGAAGTCGGAAATCGGAAAAGCGTATGAAACTGATGAAAGTCCCCCTCAGGCCGGTCGCTTTTATAGCCACCCGCCCGCCCACTGATCTCTGAACACTTGTTTTTCCCTTGGTCGTAAGGCATCAACGATCAAAAAACCACAGACAGACAGACAGACAGCGCGAGACGGCTTGTTTTGCCTTTTCGAAAGAGAAAATAACAAAAAGCCCGCCCCAGGCTGGACCGGCAGACAAACAAGGCTTTACTAATCAATCTGTTTTTGGGTGTTTTATTATAAGTATCAAATCAATATGAACTTTCAATCTGTGGAGAAACCTTTCGAGGCGTAAAAATAGCCAGGGCAGAATGAAGTTTCCCGCATAAACAGGGCGGGATTATTCATCTTTTATGTTTCAGCGATCATTGCAATTGATTTTATGTTTATTTTTGTGAAAGTTCGTGGTATTTCAAAGATCACTTCTGAAATCGAAAAGTTTGATGCTAAAGTGCAATTTTAACATTCATTTTTTGTTGAATTTGTGTTTCGGGCTGACTTTTAGGACCTTTTAATCATTTTGTTAGTTTAAATGTCATCGATAACACTTTCAAACAAATTTGGAACCCCGTTTTATTTTGACACCAAAACAACAAATTAAAACATTAAAAAAGAATAGTCAACGCAAAATAATACTTTGTACATGGCTGGTCACGACTGATAAACACAAAACAAACATTCAAAAAACAAATTTATTTGGTGGATTGCAAGCGTTCGCCAAAGTTCTCAATCTTCTTACCAGCATTGTCGGCGTGGTATTGAGCGTTCTCGCGGGCATTGTCATAGTGGTCCCGGGCCTTCTCCTTGAATTCACCAATCTTGTCGGCGATAGAATCCGCGGTCTCCTTGACTCGGTCGGCGGCTTCCTGTTCGCGGGTCTTCTGGCCGGTGATCTTGTTCTTCAAATCGACGGCAGCATCCCGGGCATCGCCAAACTTCTCCGCAATCGTATCAGCAGCACTCTTGACGCTGTCGGCAGCCTTCTGTTCCTGCGTCTTCTCGCCCATGACACGATTCCGCAATTCTTCGGCAGAACGTCGATACTCGGTGAACTTCTCAGCGGTGTCGTCGGCGGCTTCCTTGATGGAATCGGCGAACTTGTCTTCGGTGGATTTCTCGCCAACGATCGCGTTCTGAAACGCCAGAGGGTTGAAATTTGTTCAAATGGGAGAAAATTGGCGTAAATTTACTCACCTTCAGATCAATAGCCTTCTCCTTGGTAGCCTCGGCAGCATTGTAGATGCCCTCCTTGGCCTGCTCGTAGTAGCTCTTGTCTTCGGCACTCATGATGGCAGTTCTGTTGAAGTGACTCGTGGATGTGACTCTGAAAAGTCGGGAAGTCGTGAATCGAATCATCGATGAAAAGGGTCCGATCGCAGAAAAAGCGCGTAAACTGATGGTAATTGAGTCGATCCTCGGCCTTTTATACCCTCACTACCAGTGGTGTGTCGAAACATGTTGTTGTTTAGCGCGCAAGACACCAAAGATCACATAGTGTCCAGTGGAAGCGTCCAGATGGCCGGAATTGACGTTGTTTACGCTAAACAATGCAGAAAAAAGGTTGCATTTTTTGACAGCCAGGCATCTGGGTGCAGCGCACTGACTGAAAGTGCTTTGTTTGGCAGTGGCCGTAATGCTAAACAGGCCATTTGGCATAGGTTTATGATAAGTGCTTTTAAAAACGTGTTACCGGAGCTGGAAAATGATTCAATTCGGTGGAGTGTTGCGTTTTCGACCTTGATTTGTAGTTTTTTCTGGTTTTTTTGCAAAGCCTTCAAAACAGTCAATTATTAGTTTCGTTTATTCACATTGAAAAACACTAACTCAAAAACAAATATAGTAACTAAACATTATGAAGTTTGTGCTCTTTTCGATACTTTGCACTGTCCCAAACACTGGCCAATTCTTCACTTTCAAATAAGCTCGGGTTTCTGGAGGCTAAATCATAGAAAAATGGTAATGGATGCAAGTACTTCTTCTTTTGGGCCCTCATCAGTTGGAGGTATTTACTCATTGTGTGGCTGCAACAAAATCATTAGCAAACTCCACCACCGTGAAACTCGAACTCACACTAATGTCGCCCAAACTTGCAATCCGGCAATCTCGCTCAGCTCAGTTTGTAAAAGCAACGCATATAGTCTGTATAGCGAGAGATCAATCAGTTTACATTGCCGATCCCAGAAAGTACCGGTCAAATCGAGCGGACATTCGAGTGACCACAGTCGATTACGGTACAATATTGGGTTAGCTGGATCAAGGACGCGACTTCGGATCTCTGAGGTCACTTCGACTTTGCCGGTGGCAGGAATTTGGACGCCAAGCTTCTCGAGAGCTGTGTTGATGGCTGGGATTTCGGCTCGAAGGCATTTGATTGCTTCTTTTGGGGTTCGACAATCGAAGAGTTTCAATTCGGCGGAGCAGGGGGTGTAGTCGAGGATTTCGTCGTAGGGGCTGAAAGATTATCGATTGATCATGCTTTTCCGAGCCAAAAGAGAGTGAAACTCACTTCTTTTCCTTTACCACTTCAACCGTGCTGGCATTCTGATCAATAGGTGACGTCTTTTCTCCAGACACCTTCATCTTCGACTGTTGCTCAGAGGTCTGTGGCATATCCGAGCCCTGCATCACTGGGTCTGGAGCCTCTTGCTGAACCGATTTGTCTTCTTTTAACCTTTTTGTGTCCTGCATCTGTGACGATGCTTCTTGCTTATTTTGGTTCGATGAAGATGCCATCGTCTTCTTTGGATTGACCTTTTTAGGAAGTTTGTCTTTCTTTTTACATGGATGAACCCAAAATAGACAATACCCCGTCAGTAATATGCCTACTAAAAGTCTGAAATAACAACAAATGACAAAATAAATGAAAATCAAATGCAAACTCACAAAACAATCAATACCATGCCCAAAACAATCCAAATCCAGGTATGTTTTTGCTTCTCTTCAACAGGTGCTTCCTCTTCTTCCTCCGCTTCTGTTGTCGTCGTTACATTTTTGGTCGGTCTTTTCAATACACCTATATTATTTGCAAACTCCAGCGGCGGACACGCTGAACTCGGCTTTTGATCGGGGCCAGTTATTTGTATATAAACATAGTTTTTCTCATTAGCACTCTTCAAAACTTTTAACGGGCACGTTTCCATTGATGTGTTGGCATTATTATCATCACGGGTATAAGTAAATGTACTACCACTCAGGTCTACTGTATGGGTGCCAGTGTATGTGAGGTCCAGGTTGACGTTGACTGTAAATCCACTTGTAAAAAAGTTAACAATTAAAACAGTTTTACTATTTTTGCTTCCTTTTATGCTGCGTTCGCCCTCATTGACAAGTAGATTAAAGCCGCATTCATTTTCAGGACATTCATGACGATCAGACGCATCGGTAGATTCAAAACATATCGAGTATCTGAAATTTAGTATTGAACAGTTCCGTCAGTGTTCTATTTAAAATAGAAAAGATGTTTGTACCGTAGATCACAAATTTCGCCGTTAGCAGCGACTACAGTTTGAAATTTGAACGATAAAGGTTCGCCTTCCATGATTAGTGGAATCGTTAAGAGTATACTCTTATTACCGTAGACTTCGACATAAAAGCCACCATCGGGTTTTAGGGTGACGAATCTTTTGAGGTTCGAGGGTAACTTTTCGGGATCAGTTATTTCATGTAGGTTTTTCTCAGCGTGGATTTTGATGATTTGGAAAAGAAGCCAGGTGGCGAAGATCAGAATACGCATGTGCTGGAGGGTCAGGAGGATCCTGGGTGAATGGCGCCTCTGGGGATGGCCATTTGTAAGGCTTGAATGTTAAGAATTTGAATCGATTTGTTGGTTTTGGCCCTTTTTGCGAGGAATCTCTGCACTTTTTTTCAATAAATCACCGCTCCCAGTCCAATGGGTCAGTGGGATCATCAACTAATTGTCACAATCGCCCACTTCCGGAACCAAAGCCCCCATCGATATGCTCACTTTTCTCATCCTTTTTGCTGATCGAGCGTCTGTCTGCAAAAACAGGCGTCTATCCCCAGTCGAAAAGAGATGAAATTCCCCTAGGCTTAGGCCCTTGGACGTGTTAGCCCTTAGACCCCGCCCCCTTGCTAACCACAAAGACAATGCGGCCCAGATCCGCCGAAATATCGGCCAGGCAGCCCCAGCCAGCAGCAAGTCGTCAACGCCCCAGGGCCCTGTGACTGTCGTCGTGCAGCGTGTCCCCATCATAGCTAACGAGTAGAACAACGATCGATCGCGCAGTCGGAACACGACGACGACCATCACCAACCAGCTACCGACATCAACGACGAGCCACCGACAAGGCTGCTTATGTAAGCGGTCGGCCGTGGTTTTGATCGACGAGCGTGACTTTGTTTCGGTTGATTTTGCATTTTTGATTGTTTCCAACGCTTTCTATTCTTCCTCGTGGGCTTCGATTTCGATTATTTGTACGTCCATCTGACGCATCAGGTCTAAAGCGTTGCGTGTTCACAGGCAAGTCAAAATGATTTCGTTCCACTTAAGTGGAACGTAATCATGCGCACGGTGCATCTTTTTGCCTGTGTGTCAGTGTATCCGACTCGCGGACGACGTAAAGACATACAAGCAAAAAGATGCAGGTGCGCGTGATTACGTTCCACTTAAGTGGAACGAAATCATTTTGACTTGCCTGTGTTATCGTGTTTTTCGACATTACAGTTACAGTTACTGATTGGCCACTTTTCAATTCAGATTAAGCCTACTTGAAATCTTGAAACCTTGAATGGATTAAATACAATTTTAACTTGGCCTGAATATAGAAATTGAAAACAAAACGGGCAACTATGTCGATTGACAGCGTGAAAGTGGACGCAGACGTCCTGGCTGGCGCTAAAAAGAAGCAGCGTGAACGGCCTTCGATGCAGATTTATCGGCCTCCGGGTATGTTGATCGACTTTTGCCACTTCTAAGATAACGTCTTTTAGGGTTACGCTCATCCAACACACCAACCACCCCCACCCAGCCCAAATCCAATTCCAACGGCACAGCCACCCCACCTAAAGAACACCAAACCTACTCCGAACCCCCACCCCCAGTCATGAAGCCATCGAAACCGTCTTCCTCCTCCCTCAAATCCGATTCCCAACCAAAACAGTCCTCTTCCTCCACTTCCAAGTCATCCCGATCCGAAAACACCCCATCTCGGCAGCCTCCAGTGCCCTCCTTGACACGGACCCTGTCCAATGTGATCAAAGAGCCTCGAAAGAAGCCCATCATCCAGAAGGAGCTCGACGAGATCGTTCAGACCTTCCGGAAGTTGAGCCTATCCAAAGACCGTGTATCCATCGATGACTTCATAGCCAGTAATCTGGAAAATGAAACGATAGCCCGAAGTTTGGGCTCGTACCTCGTCCAATACGCCATCGAAGAGGACAAAGCCATGGGTCGTACTGTAGCTCGGCTCTGTGCCTCCTTACTCGAGTGCCCTTCCGGTGTGGCCTTCCATCAAGGCCTAGTCACCTCGATTCTGCAGTACTACGACTGCCGGGACCAGCTTCGGGTCGACCATTTACGAGTTTGGGTCGGCTTTCTCAGCTTCGTGTCGGACCTGTACAGTCACGTGGGATTCACTTATGAGGGCGAGATGGTCGAAGTTATTTTCAACATTTTTGATTACCTTTTGAAGCCGCCTATTTTGGAGAGTTTGAAGATCGAAGAGGTGAGCAGTTTTACTTTTAAATAGTGAAAAATCGATTTTCGTTGCGAAACCAAACGTTCGCTTCAAGACCGCAAAATTGACTTTCGTTACGACACCAAACTTTTGCGTCGGAACCAAATAGGTCAAATTTCAGCTAGAATGCATGATCTCCTCCCTGCTCTCAGTCGGCTACGACCTCGAACGTCAATGCCCAGACGAGCTAGGCCGTCTGAAGAACCAAATCCGGGACGCTTTCATCGACGTGTCCGAACCATGGGCCCGAAAGATGGTCCTTCTGCTTCTGGAGCTCTGTGCCTCTGGTTGGAACCTACCCGCATCTAGCAATGACTACTATTTCGGTTAACTATTGAATTGACAGCACAAATTGACAAGCTAACGCAAAGACAGTGGCAGACAGCCAGCGGCGTGATCAGAAATAACTTATTAATCGGCCCAGATATACAAGTCTACTTAACAGGAGCCCCGGCTTGATTGACCTAATCTCCATCCACTTTTGTGATTTTTTGTTATTTTCTATCTATGAAGTTTTATACAATGAAAAGGTTTGCAGAATGTTGGCAAAAACGTGTACTTTTCACGTTTATTTATACAAAACCAGTGCAGAAACATAGAACGGAAGGACGACGACGACGGCAAAAACAAGCACATTTGTCAATAATAAAGTGACCGAAGGAAGTGGAAGGGTCTGGGCGAGAAGCATTACACTAGAATCCCAAAAGACGGCTATCGGGTCGGAATCTGCGCACTTCGACCAGCGTATTCCCGAAGTTTTTGTCGTGTTTCTTCTGACGTAGCGGGACGGACGACACTCAGCGCTTTCATGACGTCATTGAAATTTACAGCCCGAACGTCACGATCTGAAGCCCGTTGGATTCGATGCGGAGGCAATTCACGGAGCGGCGCCCAAGCAGCTTCGGTACAGACGGCTTGTAAATCGGAGAATGAATACCCTTCAGTATGGTCGGCGAGGCGTCGCAGCTCGTTCGCTGACAGTGAACACTTTGTGGCGGCAAACGAAGCCTTGAATGCGTTGAATCTGGCTTCGGCCGACGGGAGATCGATGAAGATGCGACGTGGGAATCGACGGAGGACGGCTTCGTCCAAATCGAAGGGACGATTCGTCGCTGCAAGGACGACGATGCGGTCATTCGACGTCGTGGTAATGCCATCGAATTGGAGGAGGAATTCGGTTTTGACGCGTCTGGAGGACCCGTTTTCGTCTTCGCCGCGGGCGGACAGCATGGAATCGATCTCGTCTGCAAAAGAATTACATTAATTTTGTAAAGTTTAGTAAAGATGCAACGAACCAATAAAAATAATGCTCGGCTGACGTTCTCTGGCTATCCGAAACAGCTCCCTCATCATTTTCTCGCCTTCACCGACCCATTTTGACATGATTGTCGCGGCAGAGATGTTGAAAAAGGTGTAGCTGCCTTCGCTGGCGACGGCTTTTGCCTGAAATTGACCATTAGCATGTCTCGGAATGAAAAATATATATTACCATCATAGTTTTCCCATTTCCAGGTGGTCCAAACAGCAAAATACCCCTGACTGGTGACCGCAATCCAGTGAACAAGGCTGGATTCAATGCCGGAAGAATGACAGTTTCACGGAGGGCTTGCTTGGCGTCCTCATTGCCAACAATGTCAGACAGGCCAACATTGGTTGAATCGACGATAGTGCCGAGGATATCCTGCTCGGCTTGACTGGCAAAAGCTGCGGCAATGCCTTTCTTCTTTGCGCCGCCTTGGATCTGAAGGTTTGGAATCATTAAAGTTGATATTTAAATATAAAAAGTAAAACGCATTTTCTGGGAAAACCACAAGCCCCACTGACACTTCAAAAATTAATCCCATTTTAAAACGTTGAAACTTCTTGCCCAGACCATTCTGAGGGCGCAGATGACGAATTTCCTAATTATTTTCTATATGGATGCCTTCTGAATCCGTTAGGCTCCAGAATCCGCCTGGCAGAATCCATAACACTTGACCCTACGTTTGTGGTATCAATCGACTGCCCACATTGAGGCGATCATTTTGACACCAGAAAAACTTGGATTGATTAATTTTAACAAAAGTTATACGGTAGCAAACTCGAAAAAAACGGCAAGATCGCCTTTGGCGGCTTCTACCAGCCGAGGCTAGTAATCTTCCGAAACTTTTTATTATCTCTATTGATAAAGCTTGCAAAAAGGAACATTTTATTCTCCTAAAGTTTTTCAATCGAGGCTGGGGGAAGCATTTAAAATGAGCAAAATCTTATTAGTGATAACGGTTAATTACAAATTATTTGATCATTCGGGAAAACTAAAAGATTCTGTGTTGCCAAACTGTAAATCATTAAGATAACTTCTAGTTCAGGAAGTTTAAAAGTTCAAACTTCCAAAATTATCGAATGATTTGAAAATAAAGGTCGAATTCTAAAACATTTTTTTAAATACGTTAATTTGCATGTAATGCATTTTTACAATTAACGAATACGTTTTGAATATTCAATTATTCTTTACTGCGTCAGAAAAAAAGAAATTCTTTAGAAAGTCTCGAACCCTGATGAATTTGCATCTCACGAGAAAGCCGCTACCAGTTTACCGTGCGTGCACCGCACCACAAACATGAGGTTCGATCTCTTTGCACCAAAAATTTTTTTCCTGATTACTGATGACAAATGATGTTGATTACAAATTTCCTACACGTATTCTGATATTAAAAACGTAAAATCACGCGATTTAAAAAAATGTTTTAGAATTTGACCTTTATTTTCAAACCAATCGATAATTTCGGAAGTTTGAACTTTTAAATTTTCTGAACTAGAAGTTATCTTAATGATTTACTGTTTGGCAACACAGAATCTTTTAGTTTTTCTGAATGATCAAAAAATTTGTAATTAACCGTTATCACTGATAAGATTTTGCTCATTTTGAGTGCTTCCCCCAGCCTCGAATGAAAAACTTTAGGAGAATAAAATGTTCCTTTTTGCAAGCTTTATCAATAGAGATAATAAAAAGTTTCGGAAGATTACTAGCCTCGGCTGGTAGAAGCCGCCAAAGGCGATCTTGCCGTTTTTTTCGAGTTTGCTACCGTATAACTTTTGTTAAAATTAATCAATCCAAGTCTTTCTGGTGTCAAAATGATCGCCTCAATGTGGGCAGTCCATTGATACCACGAACGTAGGGTCAAGTGTTATGGATTCTGCCAGGCGGATTCTGGAGCCTAACGGATTCAGAAGGCATCCATATAGAAAATAATTAGGAAATTCGTCATCTGCGCCCTCAGAATGGTCTGTGCAAGAAGTTTCAACGTTTTAAAATGGGATTAATTTTTGAAGTGTCACAAAAGGGCCGATTCTCTCTGGTTTTCCCGGACAATCCGTTGTAAACTCACTGTTGTCGGTTCAACAATCCCCGGTAACCTCGAAGAACTCGCCAAAAACCCACTCGGCGAATCCCGCTGCAACTGCCTCAAATCGCTAATTCGATCACGAGCTCCGGAGATACAGGTCACAAGGAAGCGTCGATCCTTGTCGATTTTATCCGCCTGTGAGGATGGAATTACTTTTGGCAGGGCTTTCTGGGCCGCTTCGGCGGAGGACTGTGCTTCGACGTAGAGTGGGATCGCTGTTAGCTGGGTGCGGACATCTGTAAAGCATTTATATATATTAAAATACTTTAAAAGGTTTTTAAAACGCACCTTTGCCCTTGGCAGCTTGGTCAATATCCATCGCATCGTACAAACACTTCCGGGCCTTGTTGACATGATCAAAAAATGCCTTCAATCGCTTGCGATCATACTCCGTGACGGCGGCCATGGTCTGGTTACCTGCAAAACCGCACGTTTGACAAATGACGAGGAAGGTGGATGGATAGTGAAATAGTGAAATGTCACAGCGGGTTGTTAGTGGTTGAAAAAAAGGAGAAACAAATTGACAGACAAGTTTCATAATTCGTCTGACTCATCCCCGACAAAGGCGGTTCAAAACTTACAATTTGTGGGTGTCAGCAATCAGTGAAGGTCATACAGATGTCAGGAAGTCGGAAAGCGACTCGGAAATCAATGAAAATCGGCAGGAAGCACGGGCAAACCGAAAAACCGTCAGCTGTAAGCCGGCTTGCGGAAAAAAAAGCACGCAGTTAATGTGCGTTGGGGACACTTTGCCAAGGGTTGCATGTACTTTGTGCTTTTTTAAACATCGCTTCCATTCCGGCATAATTCTTCTTATTTCGCGTCACAAATGCATTCCATTCTAACTATATTTACTTTATTTTATGTCGGATTAACTACATCAGGACCAAGTCGAGTTTCAAACCGAATACAAAGCATTATATTTTATTTTCGAGTTTGTGTTGCATAATTACCGCACATAATTTACACATTATTGCTTATACAATTACAAAACAAATTCCAATAACGCCTCTTTTTACGTAGCCATCTCGACAGCATTGACGGAAACAACGTTAGAATTGAACATCCGCTTGACGCGACGCTGGACGCTTTCGTTCAGACAGAAGTAAATTAGCGGCGGAATTCCGTGAATTCCAAAGTACGTGAAGCTGCTAGCGACAGACAAAAACTCCGGTGCAAACGGAAAGTTCATGAACACATATGTCGAGGTGGCGATGCACGTGCAGAAGCTTATCATGAAAACTTGCATGAAAACCTGTAAATTGTACTTTTGTAAGGGTTTTGTCCATTTTAGTGCATAAGGTACAGCAGACCGTATTACTAGAATTTGGAAAACCAGATTCTAGCTTTGTTTTGTATTAGTCAGTGTTCAATGCTCACCCGTTTTTGTGTTTTTGTCTGCTTGAATTCGGCGTCATTCCACTTTTTAAGCATGGCGAGGGCGAAGAAGGCGTAGAGACCGATGGTTAAGAAGCAGATGGATAGGTTGTGATAGGCGTGCTCGACGTTGTGGAACTGTAAGAGCGGTTTTGAAGTTTAAAGAGTAGGTGGATTTGACCTACCTGTGATGTGGTATCATCGATGTAGTTATGATGAGGGTTGAAAAACCACGAAAATCCGAAGGCTGTAAAGACCGGAGTCCGAGTGTAGAGCGTGAAATAGGCAGAATAGAGGAATGCCGGGATGGCCCAGAAGTACGGCTTATTTCCGGAAAACAGTTTCTGCATGAGATTGCCATGAAGAATCGCGATACATCGGCTAATGGCTAACAATGTTGCCATGAGGCTGTGGAAGATCCATGTTCCTGAAAAACGACCATCTTACAGTAATCCTAATTGGCTTTCTACTGTAAATTTTTAACATACCCATAATAATAGCCCCACAAATATAAATAAACGACGGCGCCGTGCAAAAAACAGCTCCCATGACCCCCAAAGTCCCAGTCACAATGGCCACCACAGGGATCGAGAACACATCGACAATGCTCAACATCATCATAAACTTATAGCACGATGAATTGTCCCTCATTTTCGGGTTCCACAAAACGAAACAGCACGGAATGTACGCCAATTCCGCCATAACCCCCAGCGTTATCAGCGTATACCCCAAAATAGGCCGTCGCCGAGCCTCCAACGGTATACTGTCAACATCATATGAGCAGTTGTAAAGTCGATTGTATTCATCATGGTTGAATAGGAATAAGTCCATTATCACAAACTAGACACAAATTCCAACACTTTAAATGTTAAACAGACTAATTTACTTTCATTTACAGTGCCTTATATACGCTGATAAGATGGCTACGCAAAAAGGCGGGCTTCTAAAAATGATACAGTAGACTATCACTTTGTCGTAGTTTTTCAAAGGCACGGCTATAATCCCCAGGCAAAGATGTGTTTGACACTTATAAATCATAAATACCTTTTATTATCAGTTTTTCAATACGGGAAAAACGGGTAATCCGGGTATTTACTGCAAAAGCGGCGCATCAATTTATGTATTTCATTCAATTAACATAATTCAATGTCATTTAAATGGAGTTCATTAAGACTTACGTGGGCTCTATAAATGGGTGTCGTCAGAAGCTGATAACTTTGAGCATTTAGATAAAGCTTTTGTCTGTAGTGATGTAAAGGTAAGTGGAATTGATGGAATTAGTGGAATTTAAAAATACTAGTATTAATAGGTAATGAGTGGCTGGAGCAACTTTTTAGACCATGTTGATACCGGTTCAAATTACACGTTAAATTCATATTTAGCGGTTCATACATCCTACCATTACCAATATTTGTATATTGCTTATCAAAGGTGTTTTTTAAGTGCGGGTACAATTTTTTAACAGTGGGTCAGCGCGCATTAATAGAACTGTCGCTTTTTTACGTTTTTTTTGTTTTATGAGTTGGCGTGCGAAAGATAGTATTTTGCATGTAAGATTGTACAAAGACTAAAACTGAAATCACTATGTTTACCTCAAGTATTAATCTCAATGATATTAAATTTGGAGTCTGTGTCGTAGCTGATTTGTTTTGAAACTATTTTGCCACATCAGCAACGCCGTTAAATAATACCAACTTACTCAACAATACAAAGAGTCGTAAAAGTTTAAACCATTTTCGTGGTATTGTAGGTACAACTTTACGCGTGAATAGTACCGTATGCACTAAAAATGTTCTTTTTCTTGGGCTTTCGCAGTTAAATGACCAGAAAACAGCTCCCATTGTCTTCACGGGGGTTCAATTGGGTGGGCTAATGGACTGAATGAACTTTGCGACGTTTCAATAATCAAAAGGGGACTGCTTACTGATAATAGGGCTTGCTTACGTCGACTATGCCAGTTTGACACATCCTTTCTTAATCCTATTTATAACATCTATCAAATTATTACAAAATAGTTAGACGAACAACGATCATTGACTTTCACAACCCATCTTACTTGACTAACAAGACTTATGTAGCAACAAGTGAATTATTATAACTATAAATTGCAACATTTAGACACAATTTTTCATAATTTGAAGCAAAAGCAGCGTGCTTATGCGTATGGCCACGGGTACATCATGTTGAAACACAGGAAATGGTATAATAACAGTTTTAAACCGAAAGACTCGGGGTTACAATTAGCGTTTTTGAAAGGTGTGGTTTTAACTTTAGACTTTGGAAAAAGATGAGACAACAAAGTGGGATATGTGATGGGACACAGTGTCATTGATGATGATGGACTAGACGGATTTACGAGGTTGGTATTATAGCAAAGTGAGATTTTTGGCACTATTGTCATATTTAAGGAATTTAGAAGACTAGATTTTTGTGAAGGAACCGGCATTTAGGCCGTACTTGGCAGCAGTTTGAAGGCATCGAACCAGCCACCGGTGAGAATGTTAAATAAACTGTTGTAGTTTACGACTGTCATGAGCAGGGTTGTCTGGAATGGCATTTTTGTTGATTTGGACCTCAAAAAAAGGGTTGAAATTTACCTGATCATCGTCAGTTTTGCGCGAATCCAATAAATCCATGAAAGATTTGTGGAAGAACCGCCTAAACCGATCGATAATGGATGCTTCGCCGGCGAGAACGCCTCCGGACATGACTGTCCATTGTTTACGGTAGACGTGATCGATGTGATAGCTGTAAGTCAAAAATCATCATCTATGTCAATACAGAAAGGGGTCAATGCTTTATTGATAGTGAGATTCTAATTGATAGAGATAGATGTTAAAAAGTTTGTACATACTTGACAACCTTGTCCTGTTCGCCGGTAATTTTGATAGCAGTGATCTTGCCCGGCGTCAGGTCGGGATTCCACAATTCGTGTGGAATCATGTTTTTCTGGCCATGGCTATAGCCGGCGTCGAGCCAGATGAACTTGTCGCTCGGGAAGGGTGAGATTTGGGTGGCATTGTAGAGGAGGTAGGGCTTCGAGTTTACGAGAATGTTGTAGTCGGGGTTGATGGCTTCGGGATGGGCCTGGACGGCACGCTCCCAGGTTTCGTTCCAGGCGGCTTGCTCGGAATCCATGATTGATTTGATTTCGTCGCGGTAGCGGTAGTAGGGAAGGTCGGAGAGGGCAACTTCGACGAGCTGAAATGGCTATGTTAATGATATATCTTCAATAAAGGAAACCTACATGAAGCCGGCTCTGATCCACGGCATCACCTTGCGATTTGACAAAGTCAACAACGACAGAATCGCCGTAAATGATGATGTTATTCTCCAATTTGAGCAGATCCATCAAGTAATCGAGGTACAGGTCGAAAGGCCGGGTGAAACGGTGCCACTTGCCACGACCAATGTCCATAAGAGCTGTAACGATGGTCGGGGCAGTGTCACGCTTGCTTCGAGATTCGGACGACTTTTCACGTGATGCCGCAATTTCATTGGTAATGTCCTCGTCCGGGATCAAGCTAGCTGTCATCTGCCGATGAGCATGAGCGTGGTGATGGCTGTGATGTCCTGTAGCGCCATGACCATGTCCAGTGTGATGGACTGGCTGAATCCCCTCAACAGCGTGGTGGTGGTGCTGAGTCTGGGTCACCGTGCCTGGGACTTCATTGGAAAGGGACTGCCTCTTCGCTTCAGCTTCGGCCAACAGCTTCTGATGCTCCTCCCGACGGCGATTCTCTTCATCGAGTCTTCTTTGATGAGCTTCCCGTTCGAGTTGAGCCTGTCGCAACGCTTCCCGCGCCTTCGTATCTTCATGGTGGTGGTACTGATGATGCGTTGGCACATGCTCTCTCGAAGCCGACTTTCGTGGGTCGTGGACAACATGCCCTCGCCAGACACCGCTCGAGCCTTCGACTTCATGCGGGGTGATCTCAAACGGGTCGGCTATGACCCCAGAACCTGATGATTCAGCACTTCCAGGACGGTTCAGCACCGGTGGTGGCCGAGTGACAGGTGAAACTGTCACACTGTCCACAGCCTGCTCCTGAAGATGGCGTAGATGTGCCCATGGATCAGCGACAGGGGCAACTGGCGCTGTTGCAACTTGTTTCGTTTCACTTGACCCCTGTCGTCTCCTGGCTTCATCTTCCTTCCATGCCCTGAGGCGTTCTTCATGTTCGAGTCGACGTTTACGTTCATCTTCTTCTAGCTTTCTTCTCCTCGCCAGTTCTTCTTCGTGTTGACGACGACGTTCAGCTTCTTCGGGGGTTTGAGTTTGCTGTGATTGTGGTTGCTGGTGTTGATGCCGGCGGGCTTCTTCCTCCTGGCGTCGTCGCTGTTCAGCTTCGTGATGCCGTCTTTGTGCTTCTTGGTGTTTGCGATGCTTGAGAGCTTGTTGCTGTTGTTGGTAGATCGATTCAATCCGACGTTTTTCTTCAGCACTGAGATTGGCCTCCGCTTCGAGCTGTTTCCGACGGGCTTCTTCAGCTCGTATCCTTTCCGCGATTTCAGCTGGAGATTCGTGTTTATGGTGGGAAGAAGTGGATGCCATTGGCCAGGCTGGAGGAGCTGGCGGTGGTGCAACCGTGGTGGTGGTAGTGGTGTGGGCATGGTGATGGTGTTGTTGATGGCCATGATGGTGGTGGTGATGATGGTGAGCAGATGTAGAAGTAGGGGACACTGTGGGGGTCGTAGTTGGCCTTGTTGGGGCTGCCGTTGAGGTGGTTGTGGTCGGAGAGGTAGTCGGTGCCGCCGTCGGTGCGGCAGTAGTCACTTCCTCCGGTTCAACATGAACTCTATCACCAAAAGCCGTATTGACTTCAGGTTCATGGGGCTTATTAGTAGCAATATCAACCGGCGTCGGTGTAGTCAAGTCCAAATAAGGCCAATTCCACGGTTTAGTCACCAATTTCACCGTTTCCAGATGCCCTTTAACCACATAGCGGGTCTTATTATGCTTGTGATGATGGCGATGTTTGTGATGATTCTTATAATGCTCATGATTCGGATCATCTGAATCGATCCCCGGCGTCTCAGCCAAAATGACGCCATCATTTTCCGTTGGTGGGATCCACGATTCACGTTCATCAACTGGCGGAGCTGGTGCCTCGGTAGTGGTAGTTGTCGTCGTGGTTGTTGTTACTTCAACTTCAGACGGGTCCTGTGGCGGCACTTCATACTCAGAATCCAGAAATTCAGATTCGTCCACGAATTGGTGATGTTCGCCGCTAATTTCATCTTCTTTCACATCACCCGGCCTTATTCCACCATCAGAAGCCGTTCCAGGATCCTCCGGCGGCGCCGTGCCACCCTCTCCTGACGCACTTCCTTCATAACTTCCACTTCCATCTGCAGAATTAGCGTCATCTCCACCAAATCCAGGCCCATATAACGCTTTTTCGTCTTCCGGGTTCGCCTGATCCGCAATAAATCTCGGATAAATCAAAAATTTCCACAGCAGTACATGCAGGACCACAATGACTATAATCGTCGGCACCAAGCACCGCGCCCGACACAGACGCTCGCCTGTTCGGCCATCGCAGCACTTGGCCATTACGTTTCAAAGGGGATGGAAGGCAGGAAGCTGGCAGTAGCTAGCAGGACATCAGAAAGCGACCCTGCAATTCAAAAATCGTAAATTGTAATCCGCTTTTCGAGCAAAAAAGCTAATTTAACTAATACCTCGACAAAAAACACATCCATTTAGCCAAAAGGTAAACAGACGACACGCCAACGGAGATAAACACGAACCTCAGCCCAGGGTTGGAAGCAAACCTGCCTCAAGGCAAAACAGACAGCGTAATTTGAAAAGGTAGCCTACCCCAGTGGTCAAAAACAGGTTGTGAATCAATCAACTTATGTTAAGACGTTAAGACGGTGTTTGCGAGAAAACAACAAGTCTTCGACCCCTCAAAAAAATTTTATTTCACAAATCGATAGAGGCACCTAGGTGGGCCCCAGATCTCAAATATTGAGGTCTGAAGCCGCTTCTGAACGGAGCTACGGTGCTTCAAAAATTGACTTCTAGAATTGACAAAATTGATATAACTTGGTTCCCTGAATACATAGAATTGCAAAATTTTGGTTCCGGGGTCAACTTTTGATGCTGAATCCAATGGTGCTATCAAAAATGTATTGTCATCAAAAATTTTTACAAATTATAATTTTTGTTGAAATGAACTTTTTTCTTTAAAGAAGCCGGCGCCGTTTGTTTACGGAAAACGAAGCCCCTATTGTTGGTTACACTTAAAAAATTTTTAAACCACGGATTCCGTCTTAGTACGGTGACCATTGTCACCGTCAAACGTGATGACAAAAATTCATGTTCATCTCATCACAATACGGGTGACATATTCGAAATCAGCGTAAAAAATGATGCGGATTTGTGTACTTTTTTGTTTTCAACGTTATTTTTAATTTTATTTAAAAATATGGGGTTTTGCCCTGTGGTATGTACGGCTTCGATTTGCGCCGGCGACCGCAGTCATGGTGTAGGGGTGTAAGGCGCTCATTTTGCACGCGCACGGGGGTTCGACCCGTACCTGCACTTTTTTTCTTTTTTCGAATAAAACCCAATTTATTTTAACTTAATGCAAAAAAATTTTTCTATAGCGGAAAAATCATCATTTTTTACGCTGATTTCGAATATGTCACTCGTATTGTGATGAGATGAACATGAATTTTTGTCATCACGTTTGACGGTGACAATGGTCACCGTACTAAGACGGAATCCGTGGTTTAAAAATTTTTTAAGTGTAACCAACAATAGGGGCTTCGTTTTCCGTAAACAAACGGCGCCGGCCTCTTTAAAGAAAAAAGTTCATTTCAACAAAAATTATAATTTGTAAAAATTTTTGATGACAATACATTTTTGATAGCACCATTGGATTCAGCATCAAAAGTTGACCCCGGAACCAAAATTTTGCAATTCTATGTATTCAGGGAACCAAGTTATATCAATTTTGTCAATTCTAGAAGTCAGTTTTTGAAGCACCGTAGCTCCGTTCAGAAGCGGCTTCAGACCTCAATATTTGAGATCTGGGGCCCACCTAGGTGCCTCTATCGATTTGTGAAATAAAATTTTTTTGAGGGGTCAGCGATTTGGTGAGGGGTTGCGATTTTCTCGCACATCCCGTCTTAAAACGGAAGAAGTTCTGCCTTAACAGAGGGGGAGCGTATAAAAAAGTGTAAGGCGATTAACGTTTTTAAAGTTTTTGATTTCAGTGAAATTGTAGTCGAAATCAGATTGGCCCAGTTGGTTCAAGGCAAAAGTTTTGTTTATTTACGATGTTGCCATGTTGCAATGATGAGCACAGACGCAACAACAACACATAAAAATCGGGGCAGACAGATAGCAAGGATGACCAACACGTTGCAGTGCGTTTGAAAGTGGTTTCGCTCCTTAATGGATGACGTCATCAATGGGGGGTGATTCAGGAAAAAGTGAAAAGGAAGCGTGGAAGAAGCTGTATGTATCCAAACTTTGACTTGTTCTGCTAATGTGAACCGGAAAATGGGCGAAAAAAAAGCACTGCATTAGAAGAACAGAACAGGGTGGGCAGGTTGGATGGACTGATCCTTGCCCTGACAATGACAATCATAATCGCCGATATTGATAAGGCCAGTTTCAAGGACAACATAAACTGAACCCTATGTAGAAAAACTGGACGTTTGACTTCCGAAAAAGTAATAAAAGGCGATAATTGTACAGTTTAGGGGTGTACCTGGAAAACTGGAAGTGGAAAACGACATCTGCAAAAATCACAAGTTGTCTTGATATGACACATGTGTTGTCAAAAAAGCATAATGGTGAAACGAAACCCTTAAAGGTGTCGAAGACAGGCGGAAAATATTACGAACCGAAGTTAAAAACAAAAAGCGGGGGCTCCGAGCTTCCGGGGGAGGGCTGATTCAGACAATCGGAATGGCATTTACAATGAATGCGACTAGGGAAGTGTCATGCTTTACATCTGTGGGTGGTAGCTAAATGCCTTGGTGACACTTAGACTCGGCTTCAAGTTTCGCATGTTTGTGAAAGTGAAACGGTAATAAATTAGGGCGAAGCAACCGTGTGCGCGGACACGCGATCACCAGATGTTGGTATTGTAAAGTCATTTTTGGAATGCAATGGGTTGGTTTTGCACGGGCTTTGGTGATTATAAGCCGCGCCCAAAAGGCGGAATGGACAAAGAAAATACCGATTTCGGTTAAAGGGTGATCGATCTAACTAAAAACGGTTGAAATTTGAATGCATTTGTGGGAATTGGGAAATGGCAATGTTCTTTTATGCTTTATGTGGGAAGAGACGGCTATTGTTGAAGCTTGTCTACCCAAAATGCAGGTGTTTATTTTGACCAATGGTCAAGGATCGAGTTTGTTTTCATAAAAGTGCATCAGTAACCCCTTTGACGAATGCAATGGAAAAGATGACCTTCGTAATACCAGACCAATTCATCGACCCCAAAAAGACCACCAAAAGAACGCCAAAGTACAAGCCCATCAAAAAACCAAAAAGACAAAAGCCGCGAGGGCGCGAGCCGATGATTTTTTGATTGAATAATGATCGATAAGGCTGCCCATAGACGGGTAGTGTTGTCTAAACATTAACAGGATGGGTGCAAAAACACTGCAAGGCTGATGCGAGATAACGAACGATGAAGACGGCCACCCGCAGACAGCTAGCCAGACAGCTTTTGCATTAGTGGATCTGTTATAATTTTGGGGATGAACTTATTCGGACGAGCATGCTTCATAAAAACATGCAAAGACAATGTTAGCGATGAAGGCACCGATTAACAAACAAAAGAAAAGAAAAAGGAACGGAAGTTGTTATAAAAACATTCCGCGACAATGGCTGATAAGATCGGACATGTCAAAGGATTTGACAAATTTTATGACTTACTACTATGATACTTATTGGTCCTGTGGAATAAATTGAGTTGAAGGGAGACTCATTTTCAAGTTTTTCCAGAGACAGCCACCCGAAAGAGGAGTTTTCATTAAAATCAGCGCAAAGATACATAAATCATCAAAGTTTATCCACGAACCGCGGGGGTGCTTTGCGCGAAACTCGCTTGGAATTGCAGACAGCCAATTCTAAATTCCACAACATCCAGGAGCGTCTGGGACACGGAGGTTGCATCTTTGCGGCCCTTTGAAGGCTCTCATTACGCAGCTGCGTGGATCGACAGTTCGCTCTTTCGCGCACGCCCTTTTGGGGCTTTTTGAATGGAAGAAATCGGACCCGTCCGCGGCCTAGCACCTAATTCGATTAAAGCTCGACTTGGAAGAAGCCTTGAAATGCATTCCTGGCTTCTGTAAGCATCAAGGTGGATGTGAGTAAGGTGTCCATATCTCAACTTCATCACAAAGTGTGTATGTATTCTTAAAACGTGAAACTCAATCAACTTAGTTTGCCTGAAAGCTTGCATCAATGCGTCAGCCACGCATTCAAATGTTTCATTGTCCGGGGATGTAATGAGATACCGGTGTGGTGGCGCGGTTGGAAGCCGTCCCGGCCTTCCGACGTTGCTGGAAAGAAGCCTGCTTGCCCTTTGGGGGTGCTCAACCCGGGTCAACTTACCATCGACACCCTTTTTGACCGCCCTAGGGGCTCTAGGCACACGGTAATGCGGCAAGAAAAGGAACCAGGGCAAGTTTGTGGACACAGAAAGACACGTAGAAGCTCAAATGTACTAATGTAAGTGGCTTCGAGGGTAGATATTTACCTGAACTTTTTGCTTTCAAAGTCCGGGGTCCGGAAAGGCTGAAAAAGCCGGTGGAAGCGAGCCAGGTAGGATGGATGGATAGAAAAAAGTGCGTAATGAAAATAAACATCAAAAAACGGGTGAATCAGAGTCGGAAGGTACCTCTACAAAATGGAAAAAGGAACGTTTTACTGACAAAAGGCAAACCCGATCCGATAGTACAGGTGTGAGCTCATTGCCGATAGGGCCAGTGAAGCGAAAAGTTCAATCGCAAAGGAAGTTTGCAAGTTTTGGCAAGCACGCGCGCTGCCTCGGGCGATGGACAAAGAAATAACATAAGTTTTGATTTTGGCTTGATAAAAAGGGTGAGATGGTTTCATAAGTGTAGTTTGAGGATCTTTATCAACATAAGTTGCAAATAAATTTACAAATTTAGTTAACAAAAGAAGCCAGACAGCCTAAATTAGCCAGCCACACCCATCTAATCCGGAACAGTTCATTTTTTATAAACGCATTCCTATCGAAGCCGACTGCTGCCAGCCGGTGTGGCTCATCTTCGGCTTTTGCGGATCTTTGTCAATGCAGCCGCTGGCTCAGTATCGAAAATGTTCAACGGAAACCACGCAAAAATGATTCAATCCCGGATTAAGCGTGTTCGCAAAATGGATTTTATTATACATACAATCAAGAATTTCGACGTCATAATCGTTCAAAAACTTTACTACCAAATGATAACACCGTTCAACATTGGAACAAAACTATACTTAAAACTGTCCAAAATGTTTGTTTGTAACAATCAACAAAAATAAGCAATACACTTCTACCCGAAAGGCTCAAAAAAAATTCCAAGAGCCAAGATTTTCAAGCTTTATGAAAGCCGCTCCGATCTACCTGACAAAAAAAAGCTTCCAAGGATGCACACTTTGCGCAGAGGCTTCAGGAGGGCTTTGCGGCGTACAAGTGCCTCTCCTGGGTTGCTAGCCTCCCTCGGGAGTTGTTCTGGACGGCTGGCAGGTCGCAACATCAGACTGTAATCCCCTTACATTAGGACCCCCTGGCTGCCACGTCGTTTTTTTCTGCTTCTTTGTGTCGAACTCGAATCAAACTGAACCCCCACCCCAGCACCACCTTTGCCTTCTGCAACCTGAGCAAAGCCCTGGAGGACACTGACTGCGCGAAAAACGGAACGGTTCTTCACCATTAAGCTTGACAGGAGCTAGAGGCTGCCTGTGGCCCTTACGCAATGTTTGTGCACTTTGTTGCGCCTGGCTTCTCGACAGTCCCCTGTCCTGTACTGGTGTCCTCATCATTTGGCAGGTACAGGACCTTGTGAACACAACAGCTGCTGTGAACATACAGGTGTAGAGCGCATCATTCGAGGTCGGGGTGCCGCCGGCAACGCCAGCAGCGCTTTGAAAGGGACTAAGCCTGCGAAGCGCATCGACACGCTGCACGATTGCGCGAAGCTCATTTGCACTTTGACGGGAGTGCGGATCCGCTCCGACGATTCCAAACATTCCAAGGCTGCCGATAGCTACCTAATTCGAGTGAGGAGGTCCTGCTGACCATATAAGTACCTGGGAAAGAGTGTTATTTTGGGAGGAAAAAACATTTTTGGAATGTTCAACTAAAGGGTAGACATGAAAAGCGAGAATGCGATCATAGAATTTATAGAATTTACCAAAATTACAGTAAAGCAATACAAAACAGTCAAAGTTGAAGTCATCATGGAAACCGGCACAGTCAAGCAGTACGTATGGCACAGAAAACCAGGCATTAGCATTTTTGAGCGCTAGGGGTTGTCGTTGCTACCCACTGATGCTTTGATCGAGCGAAGTCGCCGAAGTCGTGTTCAAGGCAAACGAATCACACTCGGCACATTCAGTGGAGTGGGAACTTCTCCTTCTTTACATCTGACGACAACCAGATGTTGCATGGCCATACACGTGATTTCCATTTGAACCGTCGTCATTACGAGGCACGTGTAAGCGCCAAGTTCTTCTGAAGTTCTTCTGGCTGAGGATGTTCTCCACTTCAAGGAATGCGTCTGGCGTACATATGATTGCTTCGACATTCGAGACATCATCAGTAACTTTTTCGGCACTTGCTTTCGCGACTGTCGCAGAAGATCGTACAGAATCTTGAAATGTAAGCGGGGATGACGGCCAGGAATCACGGTTTTCTTGGACTTTCGGTTTGATGACATTGATCGTGGCGGTGACATCTGTTGATAGGTTCCTGGGCACTTGTTGACGGGCATGTGTTTTTCGGTGACAATAGTGCCATACAACATAGTTGCATATGAGAGGTCTGAAATAACATTAAGTTGAAGTTTGAAGCAGAATCTGACAAGCAAGCGACTTACATAACAACAACAACCAAAATAATTGCGATGACCACAACCATCGCACTCATTTTTGATCCGCGGATGGGGAGATCCTGGAGATTTTACAGTTGTAAAGAATGAAAAAGAATAACAAAAAATTGATAGCCATTTTTGTATGCAGATTTTTTTAAACAATTTTATACTGATTTTAGCCCAATATTGGCTATTCTCGTTGTCCCAATATTTCTTCGCCTGTAATTCTTTTAAATTCTTTTTGGTTCAGTTTTTATTATTTGATTAAATATTTTTGATAAAGACATTACTCGTTTATTATTTACATTTAACTTTAAATCTAAAAATTATGCCCTAAAAAGTACAACGTCACAATAATCATGCAAACTTTTGTAGTCTTTTTTTCTTTTTCTATCACACACATTATAATGTTTCTATTGTTCTCGACTTCCGAAAGCTATTCATTGCTAGTTGCTGCCGTTAAATTGCAAATTTCCTCGCTTCCGGATACAAAAGTAGTTTCTCATCAGTGTGGGAAGGCCGGCCATAAAGAACAGTCATGGATGGTCGTCATTTGTCGTCGGTGGCACCGACTAACCTCTGTTTGTGCTCTTGAAAAGGCTCAAGAAAAACAGCCGGACAAGGAGGAGTGTCCTGTGGCATCAGGGGGTCTTTGCCCTTCTTGACGAAGCTTATTTATGGTCCTTCTTTATTGGTCATTTGTGTCTTCATTCCAGGGCTATTGACGGCACCGGGGGAATTATTTTTGGTTCTTTGTCGGTTTTAAGTTTTTGGAAACGCTTTAGAAGTCAGAGGTTAACGGAATCCTCCGAAAATAGGGTTATAATTTTGTGAATTGATGGCCAATTTGGTTATTTTGATCAAAAACGGCTAAAGTACAACAATCCAATTAATCAATCCATCCATCACAGCTATAATGGGGTCTTTCCATGCACAGCTTTTCCGAAAATAACATAATTGCCCCAAATTGTTGCTTCCCATGCGGCCTAACTCCACTCTTTCCACACTTTTCAACTTTTCATTTCACTCCTTTAGAAACTGTCTCCAAATCCCCGCCAGCACGCCAAAGATGACTCCAGCGGCCCCTCGGCTAATGCAAATCTGTGCCCACTAGGTTCGGCGACTCGCTTCCCGCTTTGTGTTTCTCGGATTTCGACGACGCCGGCAAAAACACACGGAGCGCAAAGAACTGATGACAGAAAGTGAAACAAGGTTTGCCTTCGTGTTGTGCCGCCTTCATTCATGCGTGTAGTACCACCCCTGCGAGAAGAAGTCGCATTGCCGTGACCATCGAGGAGGCCGCTACATTAACCGACGACGACTGATATGGTGCTAGTAGCGCAACAAGGCCTCGACGCTCCAGTTTGCAAGTGTAAGTGAGATTTTGCAAGATTACAGATTACGCACGGCACGTGAGGCCTGACGACCGCCAACCAAGGCTTCGGGAAATTGTCGTGTGACAATCGGTTAATTATTTAACCGCACGTTCGGTTGGGCGCTCCGATGTTTCTGAGAGAAGTGGTTGGGCGGCTATTTTTGAGATTCAGATGCGTGCTGACGTGTTGGGCGTTTTTAGACTTTCGTCGTGGGACTAATTTTTTGTTTTGGTATTTACAACGGCGGAAAACTTCCTTTTATACGTTTATTGACAGTGTATTTTGTATAAAAACATATAAAATTGCTAGTAATTGACTGTTTTGCGACTTTCGTGGCGAGACACAATTTTCGTTGCGGGACCAATGTACACTTTTAGAGCAGTGGAACTTATTCTAAAGGGGTTATAATGACGTTTATAAACACTTTTTATGTTTTTCTGACATCAAAAGCCAGAAAACTACATTTCGATACTTTCGTTGCGAGACCAAATTTTGCTCCAATTTTCAGAATCCGTTCCCAAAACCCCTAACAATGGGCAATCACTCATCATCCTCAGCTCAGACACCCTCCTCCTCCGAGGACAAACTTCTCCGACGCAATAAACGCTGTGCCATCGCCAACAGAGGCTCCAGATCCCCGCAATACCCACTAACTCCGAATTCCTTCCCAGCCCCCTATGAAGCGCGTCAAAATAGATCCCGCAGTCTCGAACCCCAATGTGCCGAAGCCGTCCGTGTCATTGAACACAGTCAATCCGCGAGATATCCACGTGGTCGACGTCCTCGCCATGCCGCGAATTTCTTATCCGCGGCTGATGCCCTTTCATCCGATAACGACACAGATGGTCAGCTCGATAGTGGCATCGAGGTTGAAAGTGAGTTTAATTAGATACTATTTATATTTTTAGAAAGATTTAAAACTGCGTAAAGGTCATTATGTGACGGGCATCTTTTTGTTCCAATTGGGCTCTTTCGTCACAGACGCCGGCAAAAACCGCTTTGCGTCGTGCAATTAGTCGGCTCCCAAAGACCTTCCGACATTTGACACCGAAACCCATGAACTCTGGGGTCGGTTGCCGGACACTATGGCCGAGAGTGATGTCTATAGGCTTTGAGGCTGGGTAACGGGCTGCAATTGGCACGAAGGGGGGATCAAGTATTTAAATTGGGGGTAAACAGGGCATTGTAAATAGAAAAAAATGAACTGTGGACAGAGTCGATGCAGACTGCAATTACAGTTTTTTTAAAACGTATATTTTCAGCAAGCATCTCACTTTGCATAACTGGCCTAACCCATCATCAAAAGATGATACTTCAAAAAGTTTGGATGCGTGCCGGCCCTCAAGAGATTCTAGAATCCTCACGTACCATTTTGGCACATCTCATCAGATCAAATCCAGTTTTATATGACGTGTTTCACTTGCCATCTATATCGGAATCTGAACTTTCAAAACATGCAATATTTGCTAAGCTTGCTGCCAACTTTGCTACAGTATTTGATTTTGTGATGACTAATTTAGTCGAGGATTTGGATAAAGTTTGCTATGCACTTCAGGTTTGTCTTTTCCAGTAAATTTTACCAAAAATCATCTTAGAAGTCGTATTTAGAGCCTCGGCGGCCACCACACCGAACTAACCTCCGAGATAAGCCCCACCATGTGGGTAAAGTTCCAACGCGCCTTCGACGACAACCCTCCAAAGGCGATCAATTCGAATGCCGGAGGCCCAGCAGCTTGGAAGCTAATGATTGCCTTCATCGTGAGACAGATGCGGATAGGGTACTCGAAATCGTTAAGTGACCGAGAGGCGAAAGTCTTTGGAGCGGATGACAAGTCGAGTTAACTTTGTTTTTCCTTCGCATTTTTGTTTACAGTGAGAAAAAAACGAAAAAAGGGTGTATTCAGTGTAAATTATGGATGTTTTCTTTCGACCAGCGAGCGGGACGAACGTCTTTTCGGATTTGTTATCTTTTAAACTTTAATGGATGACGACGATGTTTGTGGTTTCACAAGCGTTAAAACAGAAAGTTTTTTGATTTGTCATCACTTTTACTATAAATTAATTATATGCAATACTAACACTTTGCGTGCAATGAAAAGGTTAATGAATTCAATCAAAAATGGAAACAGTTTCATACGCAGATGTTGTAACCACACCCGGTTGCACAGCATTTCCGGCCACGCGAACAGTGGGAATCGCGATGGCACCAGTTGACGGGATTGGCACTGACGCATTTGACGCCGAGTTGTTCAGGGGTCGGGCATTGGGAGCGGGTCGGGGCACAGCACGTTTCACCGGTGACTTGGATGCACAGTTGACGGGATTCACAGTTTTCGTTGTATTGGCACGTGTCGAAGGAGAAGCGGACTTGGCACACTTCGGTCTTGACTGGAAAGATCACCATTTTAAGATTAAATGAAGAAAAAGCGCCAAAAGTAGACTTACACCTCCGAATCGGCTTCGAAACAAGTGTCTCCATCCTCCGATGCTCAACTTTTGGAGCCGGCTTTGGCACGACGACTTCCTGTCCAGGTAATTTGAATTCCGGCATTCCGACAATTTCCGGACATCCCGGTTTGCGGATTCCGAATCGCGCAAAATACTCGCAATAGTCCATGTTCGTAGCACTTATCAGCGAAATGGCACAAAAACAAATACCCAAAAACAGAGTCGATGTCGAAAAATACTTCATAATGCAATAGATGCCTACCGGCTACAACAGTCGAGCGATGAAAGTGTTGGTCCAAGAGAGTGACTGATAGACAAGGCTCCCCGGGTAGCCATCTCGTCGATTTATACCCTCAAGCGATCGCTCAAGGAGAGCCTACCTCCTTTTTACCGGTCACCCACATCAGTCAAAAGAAACACGCTTCCGGCCAGGGGACTTGTTCGTATTTCCGGAGTCCCTTCGACACAAAAGCAGCCTTTCTTGTTGGTCAGAATCAACAACTTGGACATGGACATCCATGGAGCCGGGTGTTGCTGACCGTCTGGACGGACACGAGCCGTGCGCGAACACTTGAAGCGTGTTTTTTTTAGTTTTGAAAAAAAAGGAGTTTGGACTCGTTAGTTTTTCTTTGAACACTGTAGCTGTCATTATCGAAGGCCTCAAAGTTGATCAACTTTCTGATTTGGCTTTCTGTATCATAGTCACTTATTGTGAGTTCTGCAAAAGCGAAACTCAAAAAACCCGCGCACTTAATCGCCAAACAATGTAACCACTTCCGACAATGGTCACTCCTTGCATCCATCTTGAGTAAACATATCCATGGTGTTTGTCCATTCAACATAAAAAACGTTGCCGACGATGATCCAAATGATCAAACTAGACTTTTAATTAAGCCTGCAGGCTGTCTTGGTCAACAGAAGTTGTCAAACACAGGTATTGCAATGCAACTTTTTATAGAAATACCGCTTAAAATTTGACTTGTTTAATGTCAACAATCTCCAGCTAATTTAGTTAGAAACCTCTCAAATAACCTATTCAATTTACTGTTAACAGCTTCAAACATCAATGAAATGACATAAAAACGGGTTTCCGATAAGAGCAGAAGTCCATAGGGCCTCCGGGCTAACGTGCTTGACAATGAGCACCTGGATACTTGAGCCTTGCGTTTTTGTGCAGTTTGTTCAATTTGTTTTGTCAAGTGTTTCAAGACAAACTTATGACTGAAAAAATGATGAAGTTTACAATACAAATGTGGTTCGTGAGGGTCATGATCAAGTTTTTAAACGGAAATTTGACTTTATCTTCAACTTCAATGCCAAAATTTGATCTCTGAAAAACCCCAAATTCGATCATAATAATAGTTATGTCAATGTGCCCTGTCATCAGTATAGCCGCAACCGCCGGATGGTTATAACCAGCTCATCCGAGGGTGCTGCCAAAAGTCATAAACTCGTCACGGCATGTTTCGCTGGAAGGACCGTCGAAAATGACCCGCAGCACCGATCGTAAAAGGCTGATGCCTGGAGATTAGCCTCATGGTTCATCGTGATGCTATACTATACTGAAAGTTGTTGTTGACGGTCGCAATTTACTGTTTTGGTAACTTTATTGGGCATACGGCTGACATAAGTTGCATGAGTTTGTCGGTTCCTTCCGTTCGACTTTTTTTCTAAACCCAAAAAGGTTGCACTTCCTGAAGACCGTGCAGAATGCAAAAAGTCTGCCCTGTTCCACGGAAATTGGTTTATATTTGTTTCCATAACGATGCCCAATTTGCAACTCGACGAACGTTTCCAAGACTGGTTGATGTTCGTAAAAAATGTGCACTGGTGGTGGTCTGTTTGTATTGCTAGATACATTTTAACGACGAATCTCGGATCGTCAGCTAGCTTCCTGGCCATCTGTGCTTATCTGACCGATTACATCTATTAGACAATTACTCCGGTCAGTTGCGCGTGCCATCGGTGGCCCCACTTGAAGCACCATCGACGCGCGAAAAGGTTGACCCATTGTGGCACACTCTTGGCTGCCAAAGTGGGTGTCGAAGAAGTTCGCGCAACCCAATCGGTGGGTTCCCGTTTTGCTTGGACAGTTTTAGGGTGTTGAGGCAGTCAGCTGGTGACCATTCTCAAGACGTTATTCCAGAAAGGAAGAAGAAGCAAGGGTGTTTAGAACGGGTGCTCATTAGTCGTTCTGGCCCCTCAAGGCGTGCCGTAAACTATAAACACGCGATCACGAATGGGAGAAACGAAGATAGAACAAAGGGCTCGAGAGTTGGTTTGGTAATTAGTTTTACACTTTTTGGGGTTATGAAGATTCTGGTTTGGTTTGAACATATTTGCCGCTTTCTAGATCTATCTTCGGCGTTTGTTAGACTGTTGTCGTCAATTTTGCAGCTTTTGTAGCGCTTTTCAAAAACGTGTCACCCCCAATTGTCATCACATCGTCAAACATCTCCAACCGAACAATACCACCCCTCTTGCCTTTAATAATAAGCATCCTTCAAGTTTTGTCCTCATCACTTAAATTTAAGTATCGCCCTGACTGACCACTCCTCCCGCGTGTCCAGCCAGTCATCAGTGACGGCAGCCTGACACGTTTCTAGGCGAATGCTACCCGTGTTGACCCACGGCTTCCAGTTACGGCTCATCAAGTACCTCAACTCCCAGTCCGCACACGCCCACGCACACACAAAGGTGCGGTTGACCTTTGAGTGCGCTCAGGAGCATAACAAAGCCCTGATTACGGTACATGTTGACGGTTCGGTATCTAAGATTCTTAACATCAACACATTGACGTGTCGATTATGAATCTATTGAAAATATGAATATAAGTAAGATTAGTGTCACGTCAGTTTTTGAAGTTTTTATTGTCGCCCGGAAGTTACGGACCACCCACAGTGCGCGAGTTTTTGTAAACTTTTTTGTCAAAAATAACTTTTTTTTATTTTCAAACTTTTCAATGTCAAAAAAGTCACTTTTGCGCTACCTGATAGACAAAATTAAGTTATACTTTTATGCGTTTTGCTTAATTTACCGCCACCAAACACCTATTCCTTTCATTTCCCTCACCCTTTTCTTACAACTTCACACATTCAACCCTTTACAAACGCCAATCCAGCTTCCCAAAGCCTAGCCCTGACTTGAAACATGTGTCACTTACGCCTCGACCAACATTGGCACTGCCAAAAATGCCGAAAATCCCGGTCTGTTTTTCAAAAATGCACCATTTTTGGGAGTGTTGCATTTTCGGCATTTTCGGCACCATCGCTTCCGATATGCACACGTGTAAACACTCGGCTTGTTCGCGACAATTGACCAAGCTTCCTTGCTTAAACGAAAAATTTGAAATTTGCCGAGGTTGTCACTCGGAAGTATGCCACCTTCAAGCTTGGCGCCTTCGGGGCCTTCAAAGAGTGGCATGCTGTTTCGCACGTCTTAAAAAAGGTGCATGAATTCAATTTGAATTTGAATAGTGTCCTTGTTGTTTGTGGATGAACACATTGCGCTCCCAGGTTGGCATCCTTGGGACTGGGAACATGCATTTTAGGGTTGTTTTTGGCTTTGTTTGGGGTTGACAGATTTGCATATTTTTTCTTTGTTCCATTGTAAATTATTATTTTTTGCAAGATATTACATATTGCAGTAAAAAATGTATTATACAATACTAAAATCTACCAATTAGCTTTATTCCTACTAAAGATAGTATTGACGAGGGACTGAATTCAAATTTCTAACTATCAAAATTTGAATGAAACGACGACTTTCTGTCTCTCAATTCCCTTCTCGATTCACATTTTCCGAGCATTTGAGCTTTCTTTTTCGTAACCGATTTCATGATGGTTTATCGAAATAACCTGAAATGGTAATTTCTTAGCATTGTCGTTGGATCCTAACACTTCAAACGGAAGTCCATGAACGACGACTGGACTTATCCTGTTGTATGAATTACAAATGATCCAACGTGTGTTTGTCAATGACCACTTCTCAGCACTAGCTATGAACTTCGTAAGCTTTAGCATTAATAACGGTTGAGGGTGGGTGGGTTGTCATTGGTAGATTTTAGTATTGTATAATACATTTTTTACTGCAATATGTAATATCTTGCAAAAAATAATAATTATACCATACAAAAATCTACCAATTAGCTTTGTTTAGAGCTCTCCTCGAAGCCATGGATCATAGGGCTAAGCCAAGCATCATGGCAAGAGGTATTAATGCGTCTGAAAGTAAAGCTTTGAAAGTAAAGCCTTGCTTACCCAAATTAGCAATCAAACCACGATTGGTTTATGATGGTCATTGATAGTAGCTTCTGTACAACAGAAACATGTACTTGTGAAACGTTAAACGTAAACTCTTTGAATCTTAATCAAAGAACAAGTAAAACAATTGTCATGTAGTGACTCATGTTCGTTAGTGAAGTGATGAATTATATAGGAACCTGTCATTAGAGTTTTTCTCATTGACTGTCTTAATTGACACTGCCTTCACCTTTTTGGAATCACGGCCGTAGATTCTAGTAAAACATGTCTGCTTTTGCTAATCTCAAACGTTGTTCGCGTCCTTGTCTGATAATCTAATTAACGGTATCCGAACTGCAAGGCGTCGATTTCGGTATGGTGCGATATAAAACGCGAGCTTGGTTCATTTCTTTTGAGATGTAGACACGTCGAAGTACCTTGTCTGGTGATAATGATACCTGGGTATTGCTGACGACTGTATACAGTTATATGCATACCTTGAAGGCCCGAATTTCAATATGTATCAACACAGTGTTTATAATCTATGCATTATCTTGGCGGAGAAACATGTATTCAATACCATGTAGTTCCCTTGTGAATTCTGCGTTGCATACGATAGTCATAATCTTGTTAGGATAATCCTACTTCAATGATGACAATGCACGACGTAGTTAACCAAAGTTGCCTACGCAACTATTTTGGACTGAAGTTCTATTATACAGTATAACCCCGCATGTGCAGAACTTTTGTGAGAGTATACGTATTCGTCGAACCAATTTCTATGATTTGCGAATGTAGCTTTCATCTGCATTTTGGCTTCTTCTCTGGTAAGAATAGCACTAGCGATCCTGCTATAGATGTTCCTTGCGCTTAGGCATTCTGTTTGCAGAATGATAGATGATTGTCTCAAGAGTCTTTGTTTTCTTTAGAAATTTGCCAACGACAATTTTCAACGGAACATCTTATCAATAAGGAGCTTCTTGTCGCTGATCTTAGCGAAATGGTGATAGTATTAGCTCTGACAACTGCAGTTGTAGTAACATACAAATAAACGTGTTAAACACTAAAACGTAATGCAATGGTCGACTTGCGCGTCGAAATTGTACTTATGAGCGTATTAGGGTCCTGTTTGTGGACCGTCTTCTAATAGACACAGGTGCCTCTTGAGGTTGTACATTTGCATCCCGTTAGATACTTCCTTGTCTAGATAATTTACATAGTATGTCTAGTTTACCGCGGCTGCATACGTGAAGCTGTACTAATTACAACTCTTGCAACGAGAGTTCATAAATCTGATTTGTGAACACACGTGTCCTTGTTACAAGATGAATGCCTCTCTGATAAATAAACACCGTAAAACAAAATGATGCCCTTCCTCTCAGTGTGATCACTAATAATGTTTGCGGAAGCATGCGGCCAACTGTGTGGCATTCTTAGATTTTTACGAAAAGTTCCCGATTACGGTACTAATAAACTTTTTCGTCGCACTGAAGGGCATAGCATCTCTATCAGTCTTGAAGTGGCAACATTTCTTGCGGAGCCGCTACTAAGCGTGTAAGCGGGGGAACGTTCTTGACTCGAGCTTGAGTATGTGACCGTAATAGACCAGATTGTCCTACAATCTGTTAATATATTCTTCCTGACTTGGTCACGTGCCTATATCGTCTGTCTTAACGATATAAATTTGTAGACATAAATACTCGTGTGCAAAACGATAACGTCGCAATAGTATCCTTGGTGTTACATCAGCCGAATACAGGCATGTTCATATTGCGTTTTTGAATTATTTGCAACTCAAGTCTGCTCAACTGAGTAAACAGTGGTGCCCGTTATCTGTTCAATCTTAAAAGTCATCCTCTTAACGTAAAGACTGTGAAGTATTAACGATGTGGGAAACAAATAAGAATTCCATGAGGAAATCGTTGTCATCTAATCCTCTGTGAAGATGATGGGTTGTTCGAAACAACCGTTCTTGCAATTGATGATCCTGGAGCGACAACTTAGTCCAGAATATAACTTAATTAATGTCTGCTTCTATCTTGTGAGATCACTGTAGACATTGGCGTAGTTTGGTACTTTACTTTTCCAAATGGTTCACATGAACTGCATCTGAAGTTAGCCTTAAGACGCCTGTACGCTTCACGTGCCATAAAGGGCATATGAAATCTGCCATCATTATGACATGGGCAAATTCTGTTGTTGCACATAAAGGTTCTTTCAACATCTTGAAAGTTTTCATGTAAACATGAATTGCATGGTTGCTTAATATAGATCTCCTGCGAAGTCATTAGACGTTATTATTAGAAAGAACGCGAATCCGTTCACGCGTTAGAGCGTTGGCTGTAGTGTGTCATGTATGCGACAATAAAACACAGCTTTTCTGGCATCGAATTCACCAAGTGAGGTCGGAACTTTAACGCAACGTCGGTTGCAAGCAGTATACGGTAATCGAAGCTATTGTACCATGTGAGACTGACTTTGGGTTTGCCTGTGGATGAGCGTTCGCAAACAACGGGATCAAACGTCAGCTCATCATACAGTTAAAGTTCATTGGTCTGAATTGTTAGAGCAAGGCAGGAGATCTTCATGGGTCGGTTAACGCGCTGAGCGTTTTTAATTACGGAACTTTTTGTCAGCGTAGTGCAATCCATAATCCATAAGACGCCATCGTAGGAAGGGCGTTTTGACAAAGTTACATGACCCAAAATTATTGAAATAGGGCAACAAATATATAATAATGGCATCATGCTTTGCTGTGTAGCTGGCAGTCCATTTGTTAGCCCATCGAGTTAGTTAAGAGGTTCATAACTCGAGGATGCCTTAGGTGCTGTCCGGAATCCTGGCCGCTCATCCCAGTGTTGCGTATTGCCGCATGGCTGTGCAAATAGTATCAGCCGATCCTAGTAAGGGACGAGTTTTGGCATCTCGGACATTCCAAAAGATGTGTCAATCGGTCTTCATGATAGCACGTTTCAGCGCTAACTTAAGTGACCGAGCTAGAGATGTTTAGAACATCTGCTCTTACAAAGTACTGCATCTCACAGGGTCATATGAATGTTGGCCCAACGCAGTTTTTCGGTCTAACCCACTTGAGGTCTGACGGGCGAAATCTTCGCATCTTTTGGTGTATCCGTTCTGAGGTCCTATGAATCGCCTGAGCAAATGAGGTTGCCTCGTAACTAGGGCGTCTGCACTGTGTGCTAACCCGCGACCACGATTATGGTAACATCATCGGTGTTGGTCGACGTAACGGCGCTGTAACTGTGAAGCAGTAGTACAATTCGCCGAAATTTTTTAAACTTCCCTGTCTAATTTTTTGAAGTTGAAACAGGGTCGGAAAATCAACCGGTCACTATCCTTTGACGAGGAACATGTGAATCGAGAAGGGAATTGAGAGACAGAAAGTCGTCGTTTCATTCAAATTTTGATAGTTAGAAATTTGAATTCAGTCCCTCGTCAATACTATCTTTAGTAGGAATAAAGCTAATTGGTAGATTTTTGTATGGTATAATGTGCATGAGGCCGACACATAGTATTTTTACGGTACTGACCACTTTATAAAGTTCAAAACCATTGCCCTTAACTTTTTCATCTAAAATTACCAACAAAACCCATGTTTATCTTTTTATCCAAAATTAGCCCATTACGCAAACAATTTACCCGTTCAAAAGCCCCGCTAGCCCTTCAAATCCAGATTCAAATGCACTTTTTTACACATTGCATAATAATTGCGCAAGCCAATCGGCCATGTTTTCACTTATTACCTTCAACGCACAGACTGTTTTCATGAAAATGGCTGCCACTGCCATCCAGTGTCCATCCCGGTTGCGCACTATTTCCCGTCACCCGTTTTTTTCGGTCAAAATTTGAGCCAATTTGTTCCGGAAGTGCATAACACGCGCCACAATAAAAGGTGAAAGTAGAACTGTCTTTGTCTATACCCCCTCTGGTGACGAGCGGTGTTTATTTACCGACTAGTCATCGGTAGGCTCCATTTTTTCCCACACTTTATGCTTACTTGCGCCTGCATTGAGTTGCATTATCATCGGATTACAAAGTTTTTTGGTGCACCTGTGTAAGCTGGGGGTGACCATGACAGGGGTATCGTTGTTTCAGTGGAGAGGGGGTGATTTTAAATAATTTTTGTCGGAATTAAAAATTCATACGCTACAGTGAGCGAAAAGGGTGTATGGGTGGTCGGAGGGGGTGGGTATCAATGAAGTCAATTTGTATAGGTATAGGGGGCTCAATCAAGGTAAATCCCGATTGGAGCGGGGATCGGGATAGGATGGGATAGGATAGGATGGTCGTGACGGTCACTACTATGTGAACGGGGGCATGACTCCGCCTACTTGGGGTTGAACGGCTGGTCCTTCCCGAAATTATGTTATTTGCAAGGGGAATCGGCACAGACGCGCAAACATTGGCGCACTGGGGGTTTTGGGAATGGTAAAACTCACTTTTTTGGAATTTGAATGGAAATTCCTTTCGCAAACCATAATTTTTGCGTGCCAGACTAGACGTTCGAAATTTTTTGCGACAATCGGGTTATTTTTTTTAAGAATATCAATGCCCACTAACAAATAATACGTCCAATCCGCTTCCAATTCCATCAACTACCCCCACACTTGACAAATCGCTTCCGGCTGCGCGGTTTTCTTTTTGATTTATGCAAATTTGTCCAGATACATCCACCCTGCTTCCCTTTCTTTTCCTTCCTTCCTGCGTTTTCCTCGCGCATGTTCGGAGATCCATGTTTTCCGTCAGTCGTGCCGATGTTGCATGAACCAATCCACCTCTGCGACTTCCATTTGTCGGCCCATCACAACCACTACCTCCATAACATTCTTTTTCTTGCTGAAATTAAACTTCTAAAAGCCCAATTTCAACTTTTCAACATCCATCTGACCGGTTATCCCTCGTTTTTCTTTTTTCTAATACTTCAATCTTTCGCCAATCCTATTGTTTTACAATTTATATTTCCCACAAAGCCTAAAAACCAAAGCCAAGCACTTCAAAGTGCGCCAATATATAAAACAAAATGCATTATACGTCCAATTTCAAAGCAAAATCAATTTATTTTTCCGTTTTCGCATTGTTGAATTCTAGCTATGCCCATTTAAAACAACAAAGAATCAAACAGTTCTTGTCGTAAAATACATTTTATCTTTTCATGGTACGGCAGCAGACTTTTGTAAATGATTTACTTTCTTTCTTCATTACTTTTTGCTCGATGAAGCAGTTTTGTTTTGAGACTTTGGAATTTTTACGATGTCGGTTGAAATTTACGATGAAAAAAACCCGCGACGGTTCAGGCAATAAAACCCTTTGATGGTGTCATCACCATTTTTTGTCGTTGATTAACAAACGCGTTTCCGATAGCCACTTGACCGGCGCGATTTTGCGTTCATGAGAAGGCCCTTGACACTCAAATCGGTTTTCAGAGGCGAAAACGATTCGACGGCGGCTGGAAACGGCGAAAAAACAAAGGATTGCAGCGTTTTTGGGACACGCTTAATCGAATTATTGAGAACGACACCCACTTTGCGTTGATTGGACAAGAGTATTGGCGCTAATTGTGGAATTTGGCCATTGAAAAAGAATCTACATCAAAGTAGTTGTTCAAATGCGGTAACGTGGTTGAAGCTGTCATTTATTTGCTGTACTTTCTTGTTTATCCATTACCGTATAGCCGAAAAAAGTCAATTGCGCCCGGTAAATGTCTCCGTTTGACCCTGTACATTGCGTAATGTCGGTGTTGACCGTTTCTTGGATGGTCGTGTTATTAGCTCCAGTCGGGTCCATAAACGGCGCTGTCATAGGGACAGCCGACGGAAACCGAGATGACCAAATGGATGCCGCTTTTGACTCCAAAGCAGGTGAGTCAAATTGTTGTTTTTATACCTGGGGATGGAAAAACATGGAAACCAAAGCGCATTAAATTTGCCTTTTCTTTGCGCAAATCCACCATGCAAAAGTACACTTTTTCACAACTTTCAATTTCCATGTTCAAACAACACCTCCCATTACGACCCCTAATCGGTGCCTTTTCCATTGTACTAAACATCCCGCAATTATACCGATGCCAATGTCATCAATTACGATCCGCGTTGACACTGATCGCTCCTTCAAACAAACCACATGCCGCGCACCTAACCACCTTTTTGCATTTATACGACTTTTGCCGAAATGGAATATCTCGGCATGCGCCATTCTATGATACGATTCAACATACATGGGTTCCAAAGCAAGGCGATAAATAACGACACCTCTGTTTGATGCTTTCGGCACTGTTTTTTACCGTATGCGGTGCGCAACATATTTTTCACTAATCGACGGCGCCGAAGGTTGTAAAAATTAGCCCAGATGGCACTTTTCTCACAGATTTTGTAGCGGTTTTTTTAATGGTTTTATTGGTTTTTATTTTTTGGGAACGGCAATAATTTGGCTGAGAACGGCGGCGCCAATCTAATTGCGCGAATATGTGTCGAAAATCGTCGGTGTTCGTTTGGGTTGTTTCATCGAGCTAGGCGCAGCTAATGATGAAGATTAAGCGGACCGGCGGCAGGGTGGGTGGCGGCAACCACATGTACAGTCAAGTGCCAACTCTCGGCAACAACGAGTGGTCATCGATCTCGATCAGGCACAGGCAAACATGGGCACAATCTCGATTACCGGGCTAAGAATGCTGAAAAAAGAGGTGCGCAATCGGATAAACCAAACAAAACACGCCTCTGTTTATAAATAAGGACGTTAGAATCTAAACGCACTTCAAAAAACTGAATCAAACCTAAAAAAAAAGTGTTTTTCAAAGCATCACAGAGCGGTCGCCATTCAAATTGAAATCTGATTCCTAATTGAACTGGACGCCTCTTTCCGTGGATCTGGATAATCCGGGCGATATTCACCTTTTGCGCAGCGCCGCAGCGCCCTCAATTGACATGATTGACTTTGGCACTGAGGTCGGCAGCGGTGTCTCCGGATCTTTATTATCCCTTTTTGTCGGATGGCGGGGTCGAGGGAAAAGCTTTATATTATCCGCCAAAATGGATTCAAATTTCATATCAAAAACTACCAAAATCAAAATGAAAATCGAAACCTGTTCACTTTCAGATGCCTTCAAAGACGACTACAGAGTGATCCCTCAGCCGGGTGACTTCCGGCCAAAAAAGTTAACATTTTCCGAGTGGATTAACTCGACCCACACAGGCCGTGGCCCCTTCTTCGATCATGGCAGTGTTGCCGAAGGCGAAGTTCTACTTTTCAGAACGAAAAAGAATCGCCATCGAGCGATTCCGGTGATGCGGGCGACGCCGAATGGCATGACCAGCAAATTTGACGATTCCCTGACCTTTAGGGAATGGTTGAGGAAGACTTATCCGGATGAAAAAGGTTGGTTTTGAAGAATTTTCCTGAATTTTGACCATTAACATTATTTAAAAAGATTAAACATGTCGAGAAGATCGCCAATATCTGACCCAAAATCGCCTTGTTTGACCCCAGTTCACCTCCCTACCAAAAGCACGCTCCAGTGCTTCCAGACAAGAGACGTGTCACTGTTTTTACTGTTTGACTGGTTCCACAAATAGTGCAACAACGTGTTTCCTGTGTTGTTTTTGTCTCGGTTGCCTGAGCCGCGAGAATTGGCATGTTGAACTTACATGCATCCTCGCCCACCGGTGTCGTCTCCGCGCAGAAATGCTGGCGTCCTCGAGGTCGGGGGCATCGTGAGCCACAACGATCGGGGCGCGAAAGCTTGGATGCATTGGGGATCGACGGGATATGACACCTGGGATGTCAATTAGTTTTGAAATTTGTAAACTTTGTTTCGATAATAAATCTTTTGTTTTGATTAACGGAATTTGATTGGTTGAATTTTTGTAAGAAAAATTTTATGCTGTATAGCTGGAACTTCTGCTTTACGTGCAAAATGTATGAAGTCAAATTTCAATCAATCCCTTGCAATTCATCATCAAAACCCATCCCATTGTTTTTCAAATAACTTCCACCCAATTTGTTATCCGCATCACCGCGGACCCAGGTGGTTGCAAGTGTGCCAACCGAAGGCTATCCATCACAGGTGATGACAGTCATCATCATCTTTCCGATGCCATCCTATACCGCTACCCCGCATCGCACACAGAATGCGACAGCTTTCAAATGAGACTCATCCATCATCTTAACGGTACACCCGAATGCGCGAACTGCGACACCAGCGGCAACAGATGTGATTCCGGCGATCACAGGGATGTCGGGGGATTCGATTGCGCAAATAACACACAGAAAACACAAACTTACAAAAAAAGATTGGTATTTCAATGCAAAAAGTAAAAGTATGCAATTTCAGCGATCCGAGTGACAGTCCGATCCACCGATGTCGTTCGACCGGTGCTCCAACATCTGTACGCGGCACGGCACGACTTTACGGCACCTGTCATCGTGCATGCGAATACATTTGCTTCCAGGAGTAGTGTTGAGGTGCGTTTGAAACAGCAAATTACAGTCAAGAAAGCCATTTTTTCAGAAGCCAGTCGATCCAGTGATCTTCGTCGATACAGTATCCAAGCTACTCCCAGAATCCACAATCAGCCTTGGCTGGACGCCATCTCGAGACTACGCTGCCCTTAACAGATTAGACTGGTCTCGCGCATTTAAACTTATGTCCTACACTTCAAATTTGCAACAGCCAGTGATGCTAACAATGAACCTCAACGATGCCCTCCATTCGTTAGAACAGCTGGAATGGCTTCTCGGCATCCGTGAACCCGAATTCTTCGTCCTAGTCCGTGCCGATGCCAGTGCATTCGTCGATGCGGGTGTCGATTCGATGGAACGACTGGCCGGGCTCGCTGATGGTGATAAAGTTTTGTTTGATGTCGACGATGCGTGGAAGAAAAAGCTGAAAATCATTTCTAAACGAAGCACCCGAAAGCGTAAACGCAGTGTTGTCCACCCCGAAGCATGGACAAACCTCGTCTTTCCACGTGCCCATTCAATGCTTTCAACAAGCATTGTGTCCAAAACTGGTGTGGCCTTTCTCGGATGGCCGAATGCTTTGCTTTTGAGCAACAATGAAGCTCAGAACTACCCATCGAAGCAAGTTATCACTGGAAAAGTGATGTTTTTACCGAAACGGTCGATTCGGCACATTACTCCGGAACATGACAGTGGAATGATCTTGCAGCTTTTTGATAAAGATCGACTGGTTATCGATTCTCCGACTGTTTCTGACACTATCAAGGTATGTTTTTATCATGTTTGATTACCAATTTATTATTATCTTTCCAGATTTTTATCGGCTACGACGGCCGAATCACCATCAAAAACGACCTCCGACACTCGAACCCCCTCTACAGCGAATCCTCCAGCAGCCAGTTGCCCAAATCAGGCTGCTACGAGTTCAGAATCACCGATCGCGGCTGGCGTGTCGACGCTGAAGTTGCAACGACCGAGTGTGCCGGCCTTAAAGACCCGATCCAGACTTCTGTCCCATCGACAACGACTCCAACGAAAAAGACCTATCATACTTTTGTAAGCCTTGACACCCCCATCTCCCGACAAAGAAGATTACGCTCCGTCGGTGTCTCCAAATCCGGCGACGGAGCCATTGACTTCCTCGTCACGGAGTTGGAACACAGTTCAGCGTGGCGGCAGGGCCTGTCTCTGATTCTTCTTGTTTTGAGTTGTTTGGTAGCCTTTGTGGGACGACTTCCGGTGTTTTAGACGACCCTTGTTCTTTTGAAACTTTCAATTTTGTTAAGCATAGAGCCTATTATTTTACTACGCAGATCTCTTATTTTTGTCCGTTTTTAAATGTGTTTGATTACACAAAGCTTCGAGGTATTGTCACCATTGTTCGTTAAACGTTATTACTTTTGCCAATGTGAAAATACACTGAAATGTATCGAGCAACCTTTATTGAAACATTACGAATAATCGAATTATCACAAAGTTACACAAAATATGTTCATTTTAATCCATCTGTATCAATAGTGCTCACCAATCAGGCTGAAAAATTAAACATAGAAACTTTTGGTAATTTTATTAAACCAAAACTCACCACACATCGTTCAAAAATACAAACAGAAGCAGTACAGTCTTTATTATCCTTGCAAACCTTATGTGCCACAGCAACTTCAGCAATAAATACGCTTAGAATGCTCAGAATAAGCATGAAAATGTAGAATCGAATCAATTCGGCCATCACGAATACCTTTGTCAACGACGATCACGACTGTAGTTTGTCGACACGAAGCTTCAATAAAGTTTGTCGTTTTGCGTCAAGTTCCTTTTATACCATCGTCGAAAACTTCAATCGCATGTGTCAATGTTTACAAAAGGACAAAAAGGGAATCATGAATTGACTCATAATCTTTGTTGGACGGCTTTCGACGGGTCAAACGTGACTTGAGGGTTGATAGCATGCGAAGAAAAGGCAATAGTTAGATGTGTTACTTCAAAACAAGAAATGGAATTCCAAACATGTTTTTAAATAATTTCAAGCATGCATGGACTCAGCACCGTGGCTTTCATGTTTGTTCATCCTAGTTATAACTGACAAACATGTTTTAACAATTAAAACAAATTTTATTTTATTTGATGATAAAAAATAATGTGAAAAAGAAATTACTTCGTTGATTTGGATAAGCCTGATGTCACGTTTACGGTTATTGTTTTTATTTCAATTGCAAAAAGTACTGATAAAAATCGTCATCTCACGACAGTTACAAGTCTGACCATCATTTGATCTTCTTATGTTAAAATAACTGATCGATATAGTCCCATTAATTCTAGTGAGACAGCACCGTTGGACTCGTAGCCTCCGTTTGATCACAGCCAGACACGATTAAGATAGGTTAAGCCGGGAATGCACACATTTTTGTTGGTCTTTGTGAACTGTGTTATGAGCCGACGCATTGATTCAGTTTTTCCGTGAGGTTGCAGTGCAAATGTTAAACAAACAGGTGGCAAAATTGAAATACAAGAAGCACAGCATGACTCAACTAAACGTTCATTCTTGTTCTCTGTCTTTTGCAAAAGTATTTTTTTCTAACCGAAAGTTAAAGTCAAAATTCCATAAATTGTAGTCTGTCTGACCACGTTCTACAAAAAGTGTAAATCTGCTTACGTAGTAAGTTACCAAATAGGGTCCACGAGCACGGTCACCAATTGTTGGATCAGCTCCACCTCATGCATTTCCGGGCTATCTGCGTATATAATCCAAATGCGTGATGCATCGTTTAACGGGACATCAAACAGTGCTGTGAAAGGACGTGTGATGTTTGAGGGGTTTGACTGCCTGTGTTCGCGATGATTCCGTGAATGTGATTCAGCTCTTTTCAGATGAAAATCCTCCTTTTCTTGTGCTGTGCCATCGGATTCGCCGCGGCAACCGACAACTTGGTCTACGTCACAGCCATTTGGAGACATGGTGACCGTGCCCCTGGCGACTTACCGTACCCCAAGGACGTCTACGATGAAAGCTACTGGCCACACGGCTGGGAAGAGCTGACCAATTTGGGCATGCAACAGATGCATGACCTCGGGGCCTACTTCAAGCAGCAGTATCAAGGCACTTTTGTGAACACAACGTACAACTACAAAAAAGTCTACGTGAGATCCAGCGATTCTGACCGCGCTCTGGTTAGTGCCCAGGCCTTTATGAATGGCTTCTATCCGCCTGTTGGCACCGATGTCTGGCAAAATGGACTCAATTGGCAGCCCATTGCCATCCATGCCACATCACCGGACGAAGCTGATCCGGTAAGAACATGTTTTGTGCCCAAATATACAATGAAATGTGTTTCAGCTGCTCCGACCAACCGATTTCGACTGCAAAAAGTACGAAAAATTGTGGAAAGAAAAGGAGCCCGACGTCCTCGGTTATCTGCAGAACAAATACAGCGATGTTATTTCATACTTGGCCGAGCCAACGGGCTACGGCGCCAACATCACGGCGAAACTGGTCTCAAAGTTAAACGATATCAACCGTGAGGTCGCCCACAACTTGACACAGCCCGATTGGGTCTACAAAACATGGCCCAACCACGATGGCAACACGACCTTGCAAATCGTGACTGAAATGTATCGGTATCGGCGGCTTTCAGAGTTCAATGATCCTAAAATGGCTAAACTTCGAGGCGGTTTCATCGTCAACGATTTTGTAGGCCGGATTTACAATGCCACACAGAATCAAACAGAAGGCTCGAAAATGGTCTTGTATTCTTCGGTTGGTCATTTCAACCATTCAACAATTAGAATTCATTTCGTAGATTACACGTGCTCGATTTTCACGTTTCAGCACGACGGCACCCTGCTCTCATTTATGTATGCCATGGACATTGCGACGGGTCAGGCAATCCCCTACGCTGCATGCGTCATCTTTGAAGTCATCCAAAATGAGACCGGGTATTACGTCCAGGTTTGCACACCCCTTTTTAAACGTGCAACGTTTACACAAGCCGTTTCAGATCAAATACCGGCATAATGAAACTGATCAAATCCTAATTGTGCCCGGCTGTTCAGCTATGTGCCCAGTTGATTCATTCATCAAACTTATGGATGACAAATTGATTACATCTCAACACAAACTTGAAAAAAAGTGCTAGCTTGAGTTTTTTGGGATTAAAGTTAAAAAGGTAGCATTTTTGTTCACATGATGGGTGTCACATGATTGCAATAAAGCCAAAAATATACTCTAGAAAACAAGCAATTGAATGCTCCCATTTCCGTGAATTACGCTTGGTATTTTTGGCACAATAATATCCATGAAGTCCTTGTCGCATTATTATAAATCATCACATGACAAGAACATTGTATAAACAACAATTATATATAATAACAAAAGGCAATATAAGTCATATAAAAGCACGTCTTGGCAGTGAGTTGGGTTTGTAAAATTTTACTTCTCAAACGCAAAATGGAATTAACATTGTTACTTTTATGGCTATTAAATGCTATAGCTCTCTACGTTGCGATTGCTACATTTGTTGTAGAAATAATCGCTATTGTTTTCTTCACAGTTCAGTTTGTTAAGAAAAATCGTATATTTTTATCTGCGTATTTTTATGTTTCGACGCTTCACTTTTCAATTCACGCATTTACGATAGTTTCAACTTTTGTTTCAAACGAAGCAGATTATCTTTCTGTTATTGCGCAGCTTGACAACACTTTTCAATGGTATGCCTATTTTGTGATGGGACCCATTTATGTACTTTTATCTTTAAATCGGTTTACTGCCGTTGTTTTCTTCAAAAATTTCAAAGATATTTGGACTTTTCGACGTACTGCTTTTTATGTATTTATCGTGCTATCGGTGCCATTGGTAATCAACGCCATCAATCTTTTTCGCCCATTAAAGTGTCTTCTTGAACAAACATTCCCGGAATGTCCATATATTATTTCGCACATTATTTTGATTCAAATGTACACCTTGCTTTCCTGTTGTGTAATCTGTGTGGTATTGACGCTCGGATCTATCATCGCAGCTAGGTTTAATACTGTGTTTCATGGAAGTTCCACGACAGTCAAATTGGAACGTAGATTGCTTTTACAGTGTTTTTTTTCAACGGTATTCCTTACTTTTATAATTGTATCTGACTATTACTACACAAAGACGGCAACAGAACAAACTGATTATGACAAGCAAGAAAACTTGTTTGTAGATTTAATGCTGAGTATTTCGAATATGAGTGTTGAATTGCTGTTTGTAAGTAATGCGCTAATGTTATTATTGATTAGGTGAGTAAAAGAGGTATAGTAACTTATAAGGGTAGCTTCATTTTTTAGTGAAAGCGTACGTAAAACGTTTTTGAAGTTCTTGTGTATCGACAAGCTTTTCAAGTTATGGCGTCGACTCCGCCAAAAGTTTTGTAAAGTTAAACACAATCCTGCTAAGAATAATGTTCAAGCAACTGCAGTAACGATAATGTGATTAGCATAATAAACATTTTTGTATCGACTTTGTATCAGTTCAAGCAAACACATACGCAACACATTTTTGAAGTTTCTGTCCAGCATCACAGTTATTTTTTAACCCACCAATTGCGCAACAAATGCAGCAAAGTAAAAATTTATGGTGGGAGAATAATGAAATGCAAAATACTGCAAACGTGCACCGGAAGTTGACTCAGCAAAAGGATCCAACTAATTTTTAGCATACGAACGTCAAAGAATCATGCTCCATTGTGCGTAATTGTATGAAAACAGTTCTCATTTGGAGGAAATTGGATGCAAAAGACTGCCTGGTTACTCCAGTAAGTCGTCGGTTTGCATGCGAAATTGCAAATAATGTATTCTAACACTGCTAGAATCAACAACAAAATGAACACAACAATACAATTAAACAATTTGTCGTTTAACTTTTCGCTCTCTATCAAAACTTGCACGGTCGCGGTTGACAAAACGATAGCATTAGACCAGAAATTACAAATTTATGTTATTTATCTGTTAGGCTGTATTTTAATGTTGGTTGACACAGTGATGTACTACTCTTCAATCGTCACATTTATTGTAGAAATAATTGCCATTGTGTTCTTCATAGTCCAATTTGTCAAAAAGAATCACACATTTGCATCTGCCTATTTTTACATTTCGACGCTACGTTTTTCGATTCACGTTATTATGAATGCTTCGACATTCCTTACAAGTGTATTTGAAGATGAAAATGTTTTTTCATTAGTTGACAATATTTTACAATGGTACGGTTACCTTGTTATGGGTCCGATTAGCGTTATTTTGACTTTGAACCGTTTTACTGCCGTTGTTTTTCTTAGAAGATTTAAAGAAATTTGGTCGTTTCGGCGTACTCTTCTTTATCTTGTTCCTGTTGTGTTAGTCCCATTTGCCGTCAATGCCAAGAATATCACTAAACTGATGAAGTGCCTTCTACAAATACCCCTACGAGCATGTCCCTATGTAATTGCAACAATGATCACCATCCAAATGTACACAATGCTTTCATGTTGTGTACTCTGTGTTATTTTTACACTTGGATCGATAATTGCAGCTCGATACAACACTGGTTTTAAAGGAACTTCTACAACAGCCAAAGTTGAGCGTAGATTGCTTATTCAGTGTTCTGTTTCAACTGTATTTTTCTGTATTACAATCATTAGTAACTTTTTCTACACGAAAATGCTAACACAACTGACAGACTACAGTGATGAAGAACAACTTTATATTGATATCTTGTTATGCATTTCTACTATGAGTTTACAATTGCTGTATACGACAGATGCGCTGATGCTGCTCTTGATTAGGTCGGTTTTAAAATTATCATTGATTTCTTGATAACTTTGTTATTTTTAGTGAAGGTGTACGAAAAACGTTTATCAAGTTTCTGCTGGGCGACAAACTCATGCAGTTGTGGCGTCGATTTTACAAGAAGAGTGAAACGTTGCCACCATTTACTCGCACGAGTAATGTTCAGTCAACTATCATGCGCACCACAATGTTTTGACAAACTGACGCCACGTTGTTGAGTTTTACTGTGTTTACTGTTTTTTTGTATACTTAATGGAGTAAAAGTAGTTTTGTCGTGTTGCCAGTGTAAAAAATTGAAATTAAAATTACATCAAAACGCATTTGTTGCGTAAAAACATATTATTATGTGGACGTCATCGACCCAGTTGTGGAGGCGACATGAACTTCACTTTTGTTATTTTTAACATAATAGCAGCTCCCAATAAGCATCACATACATGACAATCATAACAATCATCTACAGAGTACTTAAGGAAGTCGGCATAAATTATTACAGCATTGTGTCTTTATACGTAACGCATTTTAAACAACTGTGTAAAAATACTTTATAGTAATGCCAGACGAGTTGTTTTACATTGTTTTATTTGAAATATCAACGTATTATTTATCATGTATCACATTTGTCGTGGAGGTTACTGCCATCGCTTTTTTCACAGTCCAATTTGTCAAGAAAAATGTTATAATTTCATCTGCATATTTTTACATTTCAACATTATACTTTACGATACATTTAACTATGAAAATTTCTTATTGGATTTCTGATTGTTATGAATTTAATTCCGTTATTACGCATGTTGAAGGTGCCATACAATGGTATGGGTATTTTGTCATGGGGCCTATCAATGTGCTTCTAGCTCTCAACCGATTCACGGCTATTGTGTTTTTTAAAAGGTTTAAACGAATGTGGAGATTTCGACGTAGTATCTTTTACATTATTGCTGCTTTATTGACACCATTTGCAATCAATTCCTACAACATTTTTGGCATTGCAAGGTGCCTTTTTCAATACACCCTTACAGAGTGTTCCGATTTGCTTTTACAAGTGGTGTTCATTCAAATATACTCCATGCTTTCATGTTGTATTATTAGTGTTATTTTAACAATAAGTTCTGTAATCGCAGCTCGGTTCAACATTGGTTTCAATGGAAATTCAACAGTTTTAAAGGTTGAGCGTAGATTGCTTCTTCAATGCACCGTTTCAACATTTTTCTACACTTTGACCATTGTTTGTAATTACATTTACACAATGATGGTAACAGAAGACCTTATTTTATTTGGCGATGGTGTGTGGTCTTTTGAAGTCATGTTAGAGATAACAAATTTAAATGTGGAATTGTTGTTCGCCACCGATGCGCTGATGTTGTTGTTGATCAGGTAGACAAAACTAATATAAATCAATTTAATATATCTATAATAAAACATCTTTAGTGATACTGTATGTCACACTTTTTTCAAATTTTTGTTTATCGACAAACTCAAAAGATTGTGGCATCATCTATCGCTATAATATTAATATTTTATCCGTGGCATAACCGTATATTTTCATTTGCAACCACAAATTGAACAGTAATTCGAGTTTGCAATATTTGAAAGTTAAAAATAAATTCTGGAACAAGGTAATTTAGACTAGATTGAAAGAACAACACTTGTTATTATTCTTGGCAAAACAACAGCTTGCCAAACATGTATTAAAATTCCAAAAAACGAAATACTTGACAAAATGACATCACTATGTAAATTCAAATCCGTTCCGCATATCCGTGGTTGGGTGTAAATTTATGTCTGGATACTCTATTTTGTGGTTGGGTTACATGCATGCAATTTGTGTGTTTAAAAAGTGTTTTTATCAATAACAAAATACATTTTGTATCATACAAGTCATTAATTTGTGTTTTTAACTTTTCGTTTTGCGTAAGAAGTTGGAAACGTTTGTCATAGAAAACGACTGAACAAGGCAGGAAATTACAAGTTTAAGGTGTTTTTTCACATAGATAAACTGCATTCTAATGTTGGTTGACACTGTGTTGTACTACTCTGCTATCTTCACATTTATAATAGAGGTTATTACTATTGCATTCTTTATAGTCCAATTTGTAAAAAAGAATCCAATATGTTCATCTGCTTATTTCTACATTTCAACACTTCGCTTTATAATCCATGCAATTAAGAATCTTTCAACAATTATTGTTGCTCCGATTGATGAAATTAATAAGTTAATATTAATCGACAACATTATAGACTGGTATGGATACCTTGTTATAGGACCGATTGGCGTAATTTTAACATTAAATCGTTTTACTGCCGTTGTTTTTCTAACGAGATTCAAAGAAATTTGGTCGTTTCGGCGTACTATTCTTTATCTTATCCCTGTTTTGTTAGTGCCATTTGCCGTCAGTGCCAAGAATATCATTAAACTACTAAAATGCCTTCTATTAGTCAACCTACGAGTATGCCCTTATCTTATTCAAACTATGCTAACCATTCGAATGTACACCTTCCTATCAAGTTGTGTGCTCTGTGTTGTTTTTACAATTGGATCGATAATTGCCGCTCGATACAACACCGGATTTAAAGGAAACTCTACAAGTGCCAAACTAGAACGTAGATTGCTTCTTCAGTGTTCCGTTTCAACTATATTTTTCTGTTTTACAATCATAAGCAACTTTTCCTACATAAACAAGATAACGCAAGTAACACCATACAGTGATAGTGAGCAATTGTTCATTGATATTATGCTATGCATTTCTGCATTGAGTTTCCAATTGTTGTTTACTACCGATGCGCTGATGCTACTGTTAATCAGGTCGGTTTTAAAAAATGTGTACTTGATGTCATTAATTTGGGAGTTTTTCAGTGAAAGTGTGCGGAAGACGTTTTTTAAATTTCTGTACGGCGACAAATTGGTAAAATTATGGCATCGATTACGCAAAAGTAAAGATCGGCCAACTGTCATGACAAACACAAAAACTTTAATGGTTAACTCAACTGCTTGCGAGCACATGTCTAAAAAAGTGCGCACACACCCAAAATCTGTCTCAGCAAGTGTTTGCTAATGGTTTTTTTTGTATGATAATCTCTAAATATTTTTGTATGTTTTCATAAAAGTTAAAAATAAATCTTGGAAATTTGCACTTTAAAAAGTCAACTACCCTTTGTCACGCTTCTTGGCAGCACAACAGCACTAGAATTTACATTGTTTACTGCAGGTATACGAAAACAACAGTAAAAAAGTACACATGAGAAAATTTGCTTTCACCAAAAATACAAACATAGCTACTTTCGGATATAAGGTAAACAACAAGTGCTAAAAAAACTATTTTAGTCAACTGAATTGTTAATCATGCTGGAGTTTTCAAATTTTATGTCTATATTAACTTACTACTCCACGTTTATTACGTTAATTGTGGAAGTTGTCGCCATTGTTTTTTACACTGTCCAATTTTACAAGAAAAGTATTATCTTTTCAAACGCATATTTCTATATTTCAACGGTCCATCTAGCAGTTCATGCTGTTACAAATGTTTCGTTTTTCAACTCCGACCAAGTTGATAAGCATTCTATCGCCATGCAAATTGACAATGTTCTGCAGTGGTATGAATATCTTGTCATCGGACCAATTAATGTAATTTTATCCTTGAATCGGTTCACTGCCGTTGTGTGTTTCAAAAGTTATAACAAAATTTGGATCTTCCGACGTAGCATGTTTTACATAGCTTTGGTTCTACTGTCACCTCTTGCGATTCATGGCTATGCTATCCTGGATTTAAAGTGTTTTCTATTACTAAGCACATCTCACTGTCACCCGTTGGCATTGGAAGTTGGTCTTATTCAATCATATACGATGCTCACATGCTGTGTACTTTGTATAATCTTGACAATTAGCTCAGTAATCGTATCGAGATTCAATCTGGGATACCGACAAAGCTCGACAACTTCAAATCTAGAACGAAGACTGCTGATTCAATGTTCCGTTTCAACGATTTTGTTCACTTTTACTTTTATTTCGAATTACCTGTTTACGATAAGTCATTCTACAAACGCTGTTACTGACGAAGAAAAATGGTTTGCTGAAGTAACGACAAACTTGGCCAATTTGAGCATTGAACTTTTCTTTGCCACGGATGCGTTGATGTTGTTAATGATAAGGTAACTTTAGACATTAGAAAATCAAAGAAGGAAACTAAATGTTTCAGCAAAAGTGTGCGAAAAACATTTTTAAAGTTTCTATTCATCGACAAGTTACTGACACTTTGGCAACGTGGCTACAAAACTGACGCAAAAGTAAAGCCTATTGCTTCATACATTGGAACGAAACCTGTTGTTGTACAAATCAAAATAACTTAACCATGTTGGAAATGACATAATGTAACAAATAAATTTCAAATACAATTGTGTTTTCCGCGGTTTTTGGAACTCGCGTCACGATAATCAGAATACAATGCAACTTAGACACGCATTCCCATGTCATTTCTTACAAAACATTCGAAAATGGACGTAAAACTTCACGATCCTTCATTTTTGAAGTGTGTCAGTACATGTTGGCATCAATTGTCGCAATTCTTTGAATAAACTAAATTATAATAGCTTTATGAAGCCACTTGTTCCATGTGAACCCATGACTGCTGTTGCACTTACGTCCAGACAATATAATTTTTTTTGCTTGGCAAAACAGCTGTTGTGTAAAAATAGTACTAATTAACAAAACAGGTATGCATAACAATGCCATGAAAAATACAATTAGTCATATTGCTTTTTGAACTGTTCAGGGATGTGATAACAGCACAGTGACGATAATAAAGTTGTGCTGTCGGTCTACACGCGAACTTTTTTTGTTGCAGGCGTGTTGTGATCCAAAATATTGAATTTGTGACATTATTGAACTTACAATTTCAACACTTCATTTTAGTTCCGCATCAGAAGTTTGCGACATGACTGGAAAAACACCATCTCAGACGCCTGAAATGATGATTTTTGACACACTGATTTACTACTCTTCTTTCTTCACATCTCTTGTGGAATTTGTTGCTATTGTTTTCTTCATAGTGCAGTTTGTGAAGAAGAATTCAACATTTTCATCCGCATATTTTCACGTTTCGACGCTTCATTTTGCCTTTCATTTAGTAATGAACATTTCAACAGTTTTTTCGGCACAATTTGATTATGATTCTATTCCATACATCGTAGACAACTTTCTAGAATGGTATGGTTATCTTATCATGGGACCAATCAACATACTGTTAAACTCAAATCGCTTCACTGCCGTCGTTTTTATCACTAGATTCAAACAGATTTGGAAACCTAAACGTACTCTTTTCTACGTTGTAATTGTTTTAGCAGTGCCGTTTGTAGTAACTTTCTGTGCCGGGATAGTCCCATTTCCATGCATGATTAACACAGACTTACGCGGATGTCCTCGTGTATACAACAAAATGATCTTCATTCAAATGTACACCATGCTCGTATCTTGTATTATTTGTGTGATATTAACAATTGGTTCGATAATCGGTGCCAGATATAACACCGGCTTCAAAGGGAATTCAACGACGGCCAAGCTGGAACGTAGATTGCTTCTGCAGTGTTCTATTTCAACAATGTTTTTCACTTTGAACATTGTTTGCGATTACATGTACACGATGAAGACAATGAATCAAAAAAGGTTTACCCACGGCGAACTACTCTTTATTGATATTATTAGTTGCATATCTAACTTATCAATTGAACTGCTGTATACAACCGATGCACTATTGTTGTTGCTTGCAAGGTAAGCTAAAGATTATGTAATAAAAAATCATTGTTTTATTCATTCATTCATTCATTTATTACGCCACCGTATGGCGCTGTTTACATTAACAGTACGATATAATACATGTAGAGGAATTCGGAAGGGAAAGAGAGGTACAATTATCAATTAGTAGGTGAGAGATGTGAGAATTTGCGAAAAGACAAAGTAGGAAACATTCGAGTAAAGCGGAGCGTTAATTGGAGACGAGTTTTGAGACTTCGGTTATAAGGGACAAATGTTTGGTCTCCGCTTGGGTTCTGCGGGGAAGCTTGGTGAAGGCAGAAGAGGCTCGAATGGCAAACGATGACCTTCTTGTAGAGCGACGGCACTTGGGGATGATGACTTTGCGTGAGCGTCCTCGAGTTTTGGAATCAGCAAGCAGAAGTTCGAAGTTGCAGTCGATGTCGCCAGAGAGTTTTTGATGAAAGAGTTTTAGGTCGAAGTAGAGACGACGAGCGGCAAGCGATGTGATTCCAAACAGTTTACAGCGGTCACTGTAGGAGAACTGTGATGTTGAGCCACGAAGCAGTGGAGAACGAAGAAAAATACGGCGTGTAGCACGTTTCTGAACACTTTCCAGCTGTTTGATGAGCAACTTGGATGTAGGGTTGAAAACAGGAGAAGCAAATTCGACCAATGGACGGACATAGACAGTGTACATCTTGATAAGGATGTTGGGGTTTCTTGACTTTACGGCTTTGAAGAGGCAGTAGAGGGCAGACATGGCTTTGGACACAATGCCGGCGATGTGGGGCTTCCACGACATGGTATTGCACATAGTAACGCCAAGATCGCGGACTGAAGTGCATGAATCGGGAATAATGATACCATTTAAGGTGTAGACGTGGCTTGGGTTGGTTGCAGGAAGAAAGTGAAGCACGTTGCACTTGTGGGGGGCGATGGGCAGCTCGTTCAACCGGGACCACTCGGCTAGTTTGTCGATGAAGGTCTGAAGAGAAGCACTGTTTGAGCTGACTGCCTTGATGTCATCGGCAAACATGAAACATTCTACGTTGTCGGTTCTGCAGAAGGCCGGTAGATCTGAGACCATGATAAGGAAGAGCGTGGGACCGAGAACGGTACCTTGGGGGACTCCTGAGGGTGTTGTGAATGACGGGGAGAAGCAATCACCAACTTGAACTTGGGCGAGACGATGGGATAAGAAGTTGATTATCCAATTGACTAGATAGGCTGGACAGTGGAGCATTTTCAGCTTACGAATTAGGATTGAATGTTTCACTTTGTCAAAGGCCTTTTCAAAGTCAAAGTATACAGCGTCGGCAGGGATGTCGGAGTCGATGAGCTTGGTTATCAAGTCGACAAAGCTCACAAGGTTGGTGGTCACAGACTTCCCGTGGGAGAATCCGTGTTGCTCAGGAGGAAGAATCCCGCATTCTCGTAGAAAAGATAGAAGTAGCACGTTGACTTCGTGTTCACACATTTTCGAGAGCGAACATGTAAGTGCGATGGGTCGATAGTTGTGGACGAGGGACCGATCTCCTTTCTTGAACAGAGGTTTGAGAATTCCTGAGCGCCAGAGGGAAGGAACAGCGCCAGAGGATAGAGATGCATTGAAGATGATGGATATAGGTAATGCGAGACCTGTGGAGCATTGTTTTAGCAGTAGGTACGGGATGAGGTCAGGCGAAGTATTTGCCGAGGATTTCTTCCAGTGGCACAGCATTTCGTAGATGTCGAAGGCCGTTATCTGTTTGGGTGGTATTAGGTCTGGTAGAGCGGGTGTAAACTCGACGTCATCAGGCGTGAAAACAGATTGGAAGAAGCGGGCGAATTCAGAGCTTTTTTGGGAATCGTCGAAGATAACAGATTCGCCAGAACGGATGGCCGGTATGCCTTGAGAATGGTTGATTTGGAGACGGATGTAGCGATACAGGCCTTTGGAGGAGGATTTGGATGCGAGTCGGCTTTCAAGTTGACGTCTACTCTTGAGAAGCTTCTTGGAGATGTCTCGGCCAAGCTTAGCTATAAACTCCACTCGCTGTTGAGTACGTGGAAGTTTGAAGAGACGCTCGCGAAGTTTGATGGTTTTGACGATGCCACGGGGAATTCTAGCTTCAGATTGACACGTGAAGGGGACAAAAACGCTAATGGCATAGTGAACAATAGCGAGAAACTTGTCGTAGAGTTCGTCGATGGAGGAGCACGATCCAAGAACTTCAGACCAGTTAGTGTTGGCAAAGTAAATGTCCATGGAGTGGAAGTTAGCTTTGTAGAAGTTGCGGAACAGCTTAGGACGAGGAAGAAAGTGAGGAGAAGGCGAGAAAAAGGAGTAAGTCAACATATAATGGTCGCTAGAGCCAAATGCAGGAAGAACTTCGACCCTTCCAGTAGAGACCTGGTCGCTGCAACATATCAGATCCAAAATGTTGTTTTGACGGGTGGGAGTTTTGACAATTTGGCGTAGGTTTGCTGCTTCAAGGAAGTCGATGAAAATGTTGTCATTGTGGGAGTGACCGGTCGGGCGTTCGGCGTCCCAGCTTATACTCGGTAGGTTGAAGTCACCTACTAGCAACACCGGAGAGGAAGGTGAACATAGTGGTGCCAGGTCGGAAAGTAATAAGGTGAAAGTCTTGTCGTTGGTAGACGAGATGGCTGGAGGTACGTAGGTGCAAATCACGCGAAAAGTGGAGCCGTTAACGTTGAGATCGACAGCTGCGTATTCGGAAGTGTACGTTGCCGCTTGTTGGACCAGCGTTGGACAGTAGAGGTTGGGGACAATAATAATGACTCCGCCTCCTTTCTTTTTGCGGGACCTGTCTTGCCGGAAGACGGTGAAGTCGAGGTTGGAAGTTATGAGACAGTCGGGGATAGAATCATTCAGCCAGGATTCAGTGATACAGAATAAAGATGAAGGGTTAGATATTAGAAGAGATTGTACATAGATTAGCTTAACAGGAGAGGCGATACTGCGGGCATTGAACAGGAATAGCTTTATACGGTGGCTGGTGTCCTATTGGGAGGACGGGTTACAGGCTGGGGCAGGGACGTCGGCGATGATGTTGCCATTGGAGGAGGAAGGGGCCTCGGAACCACTATTGCCAGCAGTATTCGGCGGGTTGATGCCGCTGGGGTTTTCTTCCACAACGACGTCAATGTCCATTCTGTTGTTGGGGGTAGAGGTAGAGTGGGCGTTTGCTCGGACTCGAATGGCATTGCTGCCAGACGCAGGGCTGTGCTGGTCAGACGGCTTGAACGGGGCGTCCAGGATGGCCGATATTTCGGTGGCAGTGAACGCGGAGGGCTTGGATTTTCGGTCATTGAAGTCGGACGGGTGACACAGCTCATTGTTGTAGATGCACGCGCGGTGTCCTCTTTCGCGAATACGATCCCGCATCTCAAATACCTTCTTGAGGTCTTCACGTTCCTTTTGAGTTAGCGATGGACGGATTCTCATGGAGGCAAGAGACGGGTTGGCGGATTGATGGAGACGGCGACTTTGGGATATGAGAATCCTTTGTTGTCCCACAGTCTCGACAACAACTTTTACCAGCCGCGGGCGATCAGAATCGGCCTTCTTACCCATGCGGTAGATTTTGACGGCACCAGCTTCGATATCGAGCTCATTAAGGGCAGCGTTGAAGAGGGCATTGTCGTCTTGTCGGCGGGAAACTGCACCCTGTTTGGACGATTCGGGCATACCGGAGATGACGATGGAGTGGGCTCTTTCGATGTCAGCTGGGTGAGGGTGGTTTTGGAGAAACCTGTCAAAGCACGTGGTCATTTTGGAAAGGAGGCGGTGCGCCATGGTGTCGGCATCACCGGATTGTTGGAGGAAGTGTTTGGACAGGGCGATTAACTCGGCATATTGGTCCATCCCGATGGAGTCGATTGAGGACGATAGATCCATGGGTTCGGGATTGTTTACCGACGTGCGGGGCTTCTTGGCGACTTCAGTTTTTCGAGGTCTACCACGACGTTTCTTCGCCGTATTGGAATCCGTTGGAGCTTCTTCGTTCTTATCCGCGGGAGGCTGATGTGTGGTTTTTGGACGCAAATTCCACTTTTTCGACATCATTCATGCAAATTTGCCGGCGGCGACGGCGGACAGTCGTCGATGGACGGCGACGGCGGACAGTCGTCGATGGACGGCGACGGCGGACAGTCGTCGATGGACGGCGACGGCGGACAGTCGTCGATGGACGGCGACGGCGGACAGTCGTCGATGGACGGCGACGGCGGACAGTCGTCGATGGACGGCGACGGCGGACAGTCGTCGATGGACGGCGACGGCGGACAGTCGTCGATGGACGGCGACGGCGGACAGTCGTCGATGGACGGCGACGGCGGACAGTCGTCGATGGACGGCGACGGCGGACAGTCGTCGATGGACGGCGACGGCGGACAGTCGTCGATGGACGGCGACGGCGGACAGTCGTCGATGGACGGCGACGGCGGACAGTCGTCGATGGACGGCGACGGCGGACAGTCGTCGATGGACGGCGACGGCGGACAGTCGTCGATGGACGGCGACGGCGGACAGTCGTCGATGGACGGCGACGGCGGACAGTCGTCGATGGACGGCGACGGCGGACAGTCGTCGATGGACGGCGACGGCGGACAGTCGTCGATGGACGGCGACGGCGGACAGTCGTCGATGGACGGCGACGGCGGACAGTCGTCGATGGACGGCGACGGCGGACAGTCGTCGATGGACGGCGACGGCGGACAGTCGTCGATGGACGGCGACGGCGGACAGTCGTCGATGGACGGCGACGGCGGACAGTCGTCGATGGACGGCGACGGCGGACAGTCGTCGATGGACGGCGACGGCGGACAGTCGTCGATGGACGGCGACGGCGGACAGTCGTCGATGGACGGCGACGGCGGACAGTCGTCGATGGACGGCGACGGCGGACAGTCGTCGATGGACGGCGACGGCGGACAGTCGTCGATGGACGGCGACGGCGGACAGTCGTCGATGGACGGCGACGGCGGACAGTCGTCGATGGACGGCGACGGCGGACAGTCGTCGATGGACGGCGACGGCGGACAGTCGTCGATGGACGGCGACGGCGGACAGTCGTCGATGGACGGCGACGGCGGACAGTCGTCGATGGACGGCGACGGCGGACAGTCGTCGATGGACGGCGACGGCGGACAGTCGTCGATGGACGGCGACGGCGGACAGTCGTCGATGGACGGCGACGGCGGACAGTCGTCGATGGACGGCGACGGCGGACAGTCGTCGATGGACGGCGACGGCGGACAGTCGTCGATGGACGGCGACGGCGGACAGTCGTCGATGGACGGCGACGGCGGACAGTCGTCGATGGACGGCGACGGCGGACAGTCGTCGATGGACGGCGACGGCGGACAGTCGTCGATGGACGGCGACGGCGGACAGTCGTCGATGGACGGCGACGGCGGACAGTCGTCGATGGACGGCGACGGCGGACAGTCGTCGATGGACGGCGACGGCGGACAGTCGTCGATGGACGGCGACGGCGGACAGTCGTCGATGGACGGCGACGGCGGACAGTCGTCGATGGACGGCGACGGCGGACAGTCGTCGATGGACGGCGACGGCGGACAGTCGTCGATGGACGGCGACGGCGGACAGTCGTCGATGGACGGCGACGGCGGACAGTCGTCGATGGACGGCGACGGCGGACAGTCGTCGATGGACGGCGACGGCGGACAGTCGTCGATGGACGGCGACGGCGGACAGTCGTCGATGGACGGCGACGGCGGACAGTCGTCGATGGACGGCGACGGCGGACAGTCGTCGATGGACGGCGACGGCGGACAGTCGTCGATGGACGGCGACGGCGGACAGTCGTCGATGGACGGCGACGGCGGACAGTCGTCGATGGACGGCGACGGCGGACAGTCGTCGATGGACGGCGACGGCGGACAGTGGGGCTCACCTGCAAAGGCCAGCGGGTTGGACCGACGGAAACGGGTCGATAACTCGTGAAAAGGGGCTCACCTGCAAAGGCCAGCGGGTTGGACCGACGGAAACGGTATACAACCGATGCACTATTGTTGTTGCTTGCAAGGTAAGCTAAAGATTATGTAATAAAAAATCATTGTTTTATTATTAACTTTCAGTGAAACTATACGTAAAATGGTCTTCAAGTTCTACAAAGTCGATAAAGTGCAGCAGTTTTCACGCAGTGTGGCTCCGACGAGCGTAAGACCGGTCTCCAAATTTTGATAAAAATGAATCCATTCATTAGTGTTTCACATTGCCTTTTCTTATTTTTGATTCTTAAACACACCAATTTTAAATTTGATAATTGCGAATAAATTAATAAATATGATGTCTACTTTGTACTGTTGATATGTTCGAGTGTATCTTGGTCTTATATGATCTTAAGGCAGTGTCAACATACGATTTACGCACAATTACTACAACATTGTATGCATGAAATACAACATTTCTACGCAGAAAAGCCGCTTGCAATATAATCAGATTGTCTTTTGTTGGCCAATTGAGTTTAAACGGTTGAATTAATGTCCCTGGTTAAAGTATTAGAGGTGTTAAACATCTGTATTATTATCGTTACAATTATCATAGAAACTGTTGCCATTGTTTTCTATACAGTACAATTTTTAAAGAAGAACAGCACTTTTTTAAATGCCTATTTCTACATTTCGACGTTTCATCTTGCTGTCCATGTATCTACAAATGTGTTCAATCTTATTTTTAGCCATGTTGGCAAAAGTCTCGTTCTGTCACAAATTGACAGTGTTCTCCAATGGTATGGTTACCTCATTATGGGACCGATAAATGTACTCCTGACTTCGAACCGGTTCACTGCGATGGTGTTTTACAATGTTTTCAAACGCTTGTGGAAATTCAAACGGTGTATTTTATACATGATTGTTGCTGCATTGGTACCAATAGCCATCACAGGTTACGATACATTCACCGTCGTGCAATGCAACCTTTGTCCGGAAATAGACGACGAGCTTGGATGCTCTGAATTGGCTTTGCAGATGATTTTTGTTCAAACTGGTGCTATGATAGCGTGTGCTGTCATTTGCATTGTGCTAACAATCGGATCGATAATCGCAGCAAGATTCAACAAAGCCCTCAGTGGGAACTCAACTGCGTCAAAAGTTGAACGTATTTTGCTTTTGCAGTGCAGTGTGTCGACTGTTTTCTTCTGCATTACCATCTTTTGTAACTACGTTTATACGAGCACTACAGTAATGGAAGGCTTTGTCAGCAGAAAAGAGAGACGACTGATTAGAATCCTGATAGCGTCGTCGAAAATGGCTATGGAAATACTTTATTTAATTGACGCGTTGCTTCTCTTGCTAATAAGGTACGAACTTGACTTTTGGACGTCAAATATCGTTAATAGTTTTCAGTGAAAGCATCCGTAACACGTTTCTGCTGTTTATATTTGGTAAACTGGGGCAACGCATGCGTCACAAGCGCGATACAACACAAACCACGAGTACCACGAGTAAAGTTCAATCGACAGCCAGACAAATTCCAGTGACATAAGAAACGTTGTTTAACACACAATTGTATCACACTGTAATCTTTGTATTCAGTCCGTTAGAGTAAACGACAAGACGTATTGCTAGCCTTAGATTGTCTGTCTCAACATACGATTTACGCCCGCCATTGTACAAAAAATAACCGCTACCAGACTGACATATAAACAGAGAATAATCTTAATGGTACGTTTGTGTAAATGTTAACAGTTAAACTGTTGGAAGTACTAAAAATCTGCACCATTATCATTACACTAGTTATAGAATTTGTTGCTATTATTTTCTACACAGTCCAATTTGCAAAGAAAAACACTACCTTTTTAAATGCCTATTTTTACATTTCGACACTTCATGTTGTCATCCATGTGCTTGCAAACGTGTTTTATTTGATTTTTGACCAGTTTAGCGAGAATATGGTTCTTTCACAAATTGATAGTGTTTTGCAATGGTATAGTTATCTCATTATGGGACCAATAAATGTTCTTTTAACTTTAAACCGATTTACTGCTGTGGTTTTTTACAAAGTTTTCAACCGCTTATGGAGATTCCGACGTTGTATTATTTACATTGTTGTTGCTTTGCTGGCACCATTTGTAATCACCGGCTGTGTTACTTTCGATGTAGTAGAATGCAACCTTTCCGTCAATAGGGAAGGCGAAGTCGGATGCTCCGAGCTGTCTTTACTTATGCTCGTGGTTCAAACCTGTGCCATGGTGGTGTGTGCCGTTATTTGTATTATATTAACAATGTTGTCTATTATCGCAGCGAGGTTCAACAAAGTTTTCAGTGGAAACTCAACTGCGTCAAAAGTTGAACGTAGATTGCTTCTCCAATGTTCGGTATCCATAGTTTTCTTTTGTATCACAATATTTTGTAATTATTTCTACACGAGTACCACAGTGGTAAACGAAGAAATCGTCAGCGAAGAAGAAAAACGAACGGTAAAAACGATAGTTGCCTTGTCGAAAATGTGTGTGGAGATCCTGTACGTCATCGATGCGTTGATGTTGTTATTATTAAGGTATGAATTGTCATTTTCAACTGATAATATGAATTATTTTCAGTGAAGGTCTGCGGAACACGTTTGTAATGTTTTTATTTCGCGACAGAATTGTCAAATTGGTAGACCGCATACGCCACAAAAGTGATACAAAACAAAGAATGCCGGGTCGGAGTGAACTTCAATTAACTGTCATGCAAATCCCAGTCACTTAATAAATAAATTATACGTTTATTACTATCAAAGCACTCGAAATGAACAAGATCAGAAAGAAAAACAGAGCAATTCGTGAGCTGATTTTTGAGTACCAGAACGCAAAACGTGCAACTGTCGCACTTTTTTGCTTCTGGTACACGAAATTCAGCACCCTAAAATCGCCAATTTAGCTGGTTTTACAGTAAACTTAACAGATTCAAAACCAATATGCTTTTCTTTACATTAAAAATAAAATGCAAAACTTTTTAATTTTTAGAATTTTGTGGAATTCGGCGGTATGCGGACAGTTCACCGAAATCCTTTTGGCCGAAAGCCTCTTCACCGAAACCGCTTCACCGAAAAGACATTTCACCGAAAAGACAGTTCACCGAAAAGACAGTTCACCAAAAAACCGTTTCACCGAAAAGGCATTTGGCCGAAAACTGTTTCACTGAAGTTGACCGAAACGGATAATTGACCGAAATCACAAAACACCGAAACAACGTTTTCACCGAAACTCTATTTCACCGAAACAGCAGTTTCACCGAAAGGGCATTTCACTATTTTATATTATCACCGAAATTTATGAAAATAGTTTTTTTCACCGAAAATGCATAATTTAGGGCGGCCGCGGAAATACCTGAACAGTTTTGGTTAAAATGTAATTTCGGTGAAATGTCCTTTCGGTGAAAATGCTGTTCCGGTAAAATGGAATATCGGTGAAAATGATGTTTCGGTGTACTGTGATTTCGGTCAAATATACATTACGGTCAAAAGACGGTTCGGTGTAATGGTTTTAATTGAAATGACCGTTTCGGTGAAACGGTTTTTCGGTCAAAAAGTTTCGGCCAAAAGGCTTTCGGTCAAAAGGTTTTCGGTGAACGGTCCTACATTTGCATTCGGCGTGAAATTGATAGTTTTTGGATAGTTCTGTCATTCCTTACGGCATTTTCACTTATACAACGCTGATTTTGGTAAAAAAAATAACCCGTAAACATCTATTTCTAAAATATCGAGTATTAAACCGGACAGAATGTCAAATTATGCTTGTTTTTGACGGAATTCTGGCGATCCTGGACGGAATTTTCCATTTCCAACGCACAAACTAACACTTCAGCAGGCTGCGGTAACTACCTGTATCATGAATTCTGCAGAACATTACAAAACGGCCGTTTGAAAGGCGAATCCGTGCAAATCGTGAGCTGAAATTCGAGTACCAGAACGCAAAACGTGCAACTGTCGCACTTTTTTGCTTCTGGTACATAAAATTCAGCACCCCAAAATCGCCAATTTAGCAGGTTTTACAGCAAACTTTACAAATTCGAAATTCTTAGACCCTCCTTAAGATGATCCAAATGCAAAACATCATAATTTTGGAATTTCGTAAATTTCTATGCATTACTCTGTAAGTTTAGGTAAACACGAAGAATTACTAACGACTTTAAGAACTAACAGAGCTACAATAACATGTATTTTTATAGACGTTGCAATGCGGAAGTTCAATTTTTATGATCAAAGCAGCTGCAAAAAAAGATAAATTAAGTACTACACCAATGCTGCGTCTTACAAAATAACAACACTAGATACCAGAGCAATCATTATACCAGACTAAAAATACAAATGCTCCAGAATTGTTAAAATGCTTTTGATTCTATGTCTAGGATGTTGTTCCTCTTATACTTGTTAGAAATAATAACAGTCTGTTCTGACACTCTAACATTCGTTGTAGAAGTTACTGCCATCGTGTTCTACATAGTGCAGTATGTAAAGAAAAACAAATTGTTTTTACACGCCTATTTCTACATTTCAACTCTTGGTCTCGTGATTCATGTACTTACAAATGTTTTGTATGTTATTATTTGTCAAATTAATTTTGATCCTGTTTTGTCCCAGCTCGATTATGCTATACAATGGTATGGATACCTTGTCATGGGACCCATTAATGTGCTTTTAAGTTTAAACCGATTTACTGCCGTTGTGTTTTATAAAAGTTTCAAACGCATTTGGATCTTCAAACGGTGTGTTATTTACATTATTATTGCTTTGTTGACCCCTTGTTTTGTAAATACTTATGGATTTCTCAAGCTCATGAAATGCATTCTTGAAAATGTCGACCGAGGTGCATCAGAATGTTCAGAGTTTACACTATCAGTTATTTTTATTCAAACCTATGCAATGTCGACGTGTGCCATCATTTGTATAATTTTAACAATCGGTTCTGTCATTGCAACAAGATTCAACACTAGTGACAATGGCAATTCTGCTTTGTTGAAAATAGAACGTCGACTGCTTTTACAATGTTCGATTTCCACTTTTTTGTTTTGTATCACTATTTTTTGTGATTACATGTACACGAGTACATCAATGAACGAAACATTTTTCTACGAAGACGAAAAGCGGGTGATTGAAATACTGGTAGCAATGTCGAATATGTGCGTGGAAATTATATATCTCACCGATGCGTTGATGTTGTTAATGATAAGGTATGAATTTTATATGGCCTTACAAAGAACAACAAAACTTTTTTAGCGATAGTATACGTGCCACATTTTTCAAGTTTTTATACATTGATAGACTTGTCAAACTCTGTCATCGGCTACACCGGAAGAGTAGTAAAGTCCAACACTCTGACAAGATGAAAATTCAACAAAGTGTCAACCATGTTCCGTTAGCTTTATAAACATCACTGAACACCGATTGGTATCTTCATGTAATGTTATTCTGCTGGAATTCAAAAATTTTTTTTGCTTTTTATCACGGTGAAGGTAGATACATTTTATGTTATCTGCGTTTCAAAATATTTGCCTTGTTTTATTAGATAGTCAACATTTTTAAACCGACTGCAAAAATGCATGGGGATCGATTTCATTAGATAAACGATGTCTACCATTCTGGCTGAAAAACAGTGATTTGAATATCGTGATTTTCAATTTTTAAATGTCATACTTTGCATAGCCCGGAAATGCATAATTGGAAAAAACCACAATCACCATCATAAAAGCAAGCCTTGTATCCCACGGCAACTTCGGCAACAAATGCACTCAAGATGCAAAATATCAGCATTAAAACGTAAAGTGGAATTACATCAGCCATCGTAGATTTTTTAGTTTGGCACTTAGTGAAATTTGTCGACACTAGACAACACGGTAGTTTTGATTCACATGACAAAGTGTATTTTATACATATTCTGAAAAGTTCATTGTAGGGCGTCAACATTAAAAAATAACAACAAAACTATTTAAATTTGATTCATTAATTTGAATCACTGATCACAAGTTTCAGTCAGATGTTGCGTTTTAAATTTGTACGCGAACTTTGGTTTTTCTAAAAAAAATCAAGCCTTATTTTATTAAATAGTCAACATTTTTGAAACCAAACAATTTGTGCATGAGGTTTTATGCATTATAATTTTATGCAATGTTTTAATGTTGTGTTTAAGGATGGGAAACACGATTATCGCACAAAAATTTACAAGGCACTTGAACATGCCTAAGCAGTCACTGTCATGTCGGCACGGCATTTCTGTGGAAATGACAACATCGAATGTAGATGTTTGGTCATAAAGTTAAGTTATAATTTTTTTCTATTTTGAAACACGCTAACAATGCAACGACTCTTCCATAACTTGACCAAACGAACAGCCTGCTTTTTTTCACATGATCTTGATTAAATTGGTTTTCAATCTGTTTTTAATGAATAATATTCTTAGTTTTGTCTTTCAATGTCAAAATTTTAAAGTTTCAGCGAGCGAATGTTCCTTCGAAACTAACCTCGATGCAAAAAAAAAATGCAAAAATTTTTGAGGCATCCGGCACAGCGAACCTTGGGTACCGCCCAGTGTGTTGCTCCGCAGAGCGACACATCTAACCACTGCGCTATGCTCGCCATATCTCACACACACCATCGCAAGGTCTTGTCTTGGGTGGGAGTCGGAGTTTCCCGTTTTCACTTCGCACGGCGAGACCAAGGTCTAACTAGAACGCCAACACGGCCTCACAGCGCGCGCACTCGGACGAGCCCCGACACAGTGCGCTCCGCCCCAAAAAATGATGATTTTTACTTTCTATTGGAGCATTTTTTAATGGTTAAAGCAAACGTAATGAAACTTGGCGTACAAATGCAACAAATCCTGCTGCATCCAACTACTAAAGTGGAATTTTGATTCATCAATACAAAAAGGAGCTATGCGCTAGTCACAGAATACGGGCTTGTGGTCTCGCCGTGTTCGAGCCAGGGATGCGCGTTGGCTTGAAAAACCCTGTCGAGCCAAGTTGGCTCAAGGATGGGCTGGGAACCCCCGAGCCATGCACCACGACTGTTTTTCGCGCTTCATGTCAGGAGTATCTCACCTTTTTTTTTAGCTTTGATTGTGTGAAGATGAATTGATTCTGGCCGTGGTTCTATTGTTAATATGCATCTGTAAAACCTATGGAAATTTACACCTTAGTTGAAACTACAGATTGCGCACGAAAATTATCTGTTGAAGCTTGTCCGATAAGTCCAAGCCGTCAAACTCTTAATTTACAATGTTCAATGCTAAAAATATTGTTGTTCAAATCTTTGACACAGTTTTTTGGGTATGCTTTATTTTGTTATATAGTTACCATTAGTGCAACAATTGCATGAGGATGCATGCAAAGCTTGTTGCATTGAATTGATCAGGATTAGCTTGTTCTCTGCAAAAAGTAGTTACCTTTTTTTTAACTGAACCATCCTTACGCAATGACCGTTGAGGCATCGAAAGTAGGGGGAACAATCACTATCACTCTTGCATGCCATGGCCATGTCGAAAACAGATGCACTCAGAATGCACAGGATAAGCAGAAAGACGTAAAACGGAATCTGTTCAGCCATCGTCGTTGGTTGCCGAAAGAATCTAAAACTTTGATACCTGGATTGTGTTGGAAATTAATCAAAAAAATGGTGACACGCTTGGATGTTACATTTCATTTAAAACATCCCATTGATGCCTAACAAAGTGGATGCAACCGTCTTCTGATAGCCATGTTTGTTGTCACGTCTGAGATATTTATATGAAACAGTGCAGCAGTTCAACGAATCGTGGAACGCCACGAATAATTAGCCAGGGTTGATAACGTGAGATTCTGGAGATTGCGAGGAGACTGTAATGGTTTTAAGCTCTGAATGAGCTAATAGGCAAACAACAATAACTCAAAAATAATGATTTTGATGTTTGAAACTTGATCAAATTCGTTTAACGTCTGCCGGACAAAATTGGATCATAAAAAATAATTTGTCTGCGAAAAATGAAAAGTTCGGCGATGTCAATTGTGTTAAACTAACATTTCTATAGTCCCATTTTACATTATGAACTAAACATGACAGTATTAAAAAAAAAGATTGTCACGCAGGTCTACGTATTCAGGTTCCTAACGAGTTCCCTTATTGTGTAATGTTTAACGCTGAAAAGTTAATGTTCAAATCTTTGAGACAGTTTTTTGGGTATGCTTTATTTGGTTATATATTCAACATTGATGCAGCCATTGCATGAGATGCAAATCTTGTTGCATTGAGTTGATCATGACTAACCTATATTCGGGCTCTGCAAAAACTTAAATTAGACCTTTTTAAACTTTGATACTCTTACGCAATGTTGATTGATGCATAGAAAATAGGGGAGACAATCGTTGTGACCATTGCATTCCACGGCGAGACCACAAGCCCGTTTTCTCCGACTGGGTCTCTCCCGCCCTTCGCGCGCGTTTGCACTGGGCGCATGCGCTGTTCTTTTCTCGCACCCCCGCCCCCCGCCGCGGGAGCCCTGCTTTCCGGGTGGTGTGCGCTCAATTACAAAAAACAGCGTCAAATGGCACTTAATCAAAATTTTATATATAGGAATGGATGCAGCAGGTTCTTTTACCTATGTATCGATAAAACGCATTTTCTGAATAAACCAAACACTTTCGCCCCTTTCGGGACACTTTTAAAATCAAAGTCCATTTAAATCGTTTAAACTTGGTAAACGGACTAATTTGATGCCGTAGAAAACGAATTCGCACATGAAAACCGGATTCGGCGCCTTCAGAATCCTGTAGGATTCAGACGCCGCCTTAAAAAAATTTAACTTAAAATGCCGTCATGCGTTACGCCAATCGATAGGCCGCGTCAAGACGCGCATTTTCTTTTTTTGAAGACAACAATTGGAGCGTTTTGAAAGAAGTTATGACGTTTTAAAGTTAAAAGTTTTGGCCATTTGGTGTTTTGCCAAAAAACGCGTTAGGAAGTACGAATTTTTTATTCTTGATTATGATATGGCATCATAAAAGAAAGACTTTTGCGCATGGGTTTGAAATTTGATAGTGTGGAACATGCTCATTATACGCTTTGAAGTTGAAAAAATGACGAAAAAAGTGCTAAGCAGCGTTTTGCCAAAAACTTAGCTTGGAAGTACGAGTTTTTTATTGTTGCTAGTGATAGAACATCATAAAAGAAAGGTTTTGGTGCACGCATTTAAAGTTTGATGCTGTGGAACATGTTCAAATGTGGTAAAAACTGTTTTCGATCAATTTCTAATGGTTCCTCATTACAGGATTTACATACAAGTCACTTTGGTGCAGAGGTGCAATTCTTGCGCCTAACGTCGCCGCTGTCGGTTCGAATTCTTTTTGTAAAAACTTTTTTTTTCAAATCGTGTGATACGGTATTCCCCGATCCGAGTCCTAGAAATGGGATCGGCCCTGATTCGATTCAGGGATGAAACGCGCTACGCTAGGGCAGCCGTGCGCCGGTCTGGCCGCGAACAAAACCCAGCTTTGTTTTTGAGCGGCGAGAATCTCTTTGTGAATTTCAGAACTAATTTCCTAAAATAGAAGAAAACTGTGCGTGATACGATATCTTGTTTGAAAAAAAGTTTTTACAAAAAGAATTCGAACCGACAGGGGCGACGTTTGGCGCAAAGATTGCACCTCTGCGCCAAAGTGACTTGTATGTAAATCCTGTAAAAAGGAACCATTAGAAATTGATCGAAAACAGTTTTTACCACATTTGAACATGTTCCACAGCATCAAACTTTAAATGCGTGCACCAAAACCTTTCTTTTATGATGTTCTATCACTAGCAACAATAAAAAACTCGTACTTCCAAGCTAAGTTTTTGGCAAAACGCTGCTTAGCACTTTTTTCGTCATTTTTTCAACTTCAAAGCGTATAATGAGCATGTTCCACACTATCAAATTTCAAACCCATGCGCAAAAGTCTTTCTTTTATGATGCCATATCATAATCAAGAATAAAAAATTCGTACTTCCAAACGCGTTTTTTGGCAAAACACCAAATGGCCAAAACTTTTAACTTTAAAACGTCATAACTTCTTTCAAAACGCTCCAATTGTTGTCTTCAAAAAAAGAAAATGCGCGTCTTGACGCGGCCTATCGATTGGCGTAACGCATGACGGCATTTTAAGTTAAATTTTTTTAAGGCGGCGTCTGAATCCTACAGGATTCTGAAGGCGCCGAATCCGGTTTTCATGTGCGAATTCGTTTTCTACGGCATCAAATTAGTCCGTTTACCAAGTTTAAACGATTTAAATGGACTTTGATTTTAAAAGTGTCCTGGGGTCTTTTGGTTTATCCAGAAAATGCGTTTTATCGTGCCAGCATCAAAATGCTGCGAAAAAAAGCATTTGAAGACAAAACGTGCAATTTAGCGAGCTGAATTTCGAGTACCAGAACCCAAAACGTGCAACTGTCGTACCTTTTTGCTTCTGGTACATGAAATTCAGCGCCTGAAAATCGCCAATTTGACAGTTTTGACGGCAATCTCAACAGATTTTAAACCCTCTGGTCTCAATCTACATGATGCAAACAAAAAACTATAATAAATTGCGGAATGTTACAGAATTCGGCGGAATTTTGCCGGTTTTCGGTGGGTTTAATCATTCTTATGTGCATTTTCACACTTTTGCAGTTTAGTAATATCAACTTTTGTTTTATTTTCCCCCCGTAGGAGGATGGGCCGTTCCCGGAGGTAAGTGCTATACCGGGTCGACCCGCGGCAGAAGAGGAGCAAGCTCCTGCATTCCGCCAAGTCCCAAAAATTAATTAACCAGAATTGGTACAATTGTACCGTACAGTTGGTTAAAACTATAAGAACAGATACTACACTTTGATCTTAGCCAAAAGGCCGAGAAGCGATACTGTCAAGGGGATTCTGAGGGGTATATGTGCACTTTGGGGAATGGAACATACCGTGCGAGAGCGCGGACCCCCCGAGAAACACAATTTTTCAGAGTTCTCTAGTCGGGTCTGTCCGGTAGGGGTGGGTGAAAGACAGCGTTGGAGCGTTGGAAATATGCATGGTTTGTAGATAGGAGAGGCCTACATCGTCGTCGCGGGTGCTATAGAGGCCGCGGTGAGCGAGAGAGAGCGGGCGCGACGGGGGTCCACGGCGTGGGCCCCTTCTACGCATGTGCGTTCAGTGTCGCTTTTTGTGGACAGACCCAGGTTGTGGAGACATGTTGAAAATGCTGAAAAAGCGTTGCTGCAGCTGTTTGGATAATGAAGTCGGTTAAAATTGACGAATTATGTTAAATTTGGGCACTGGGTACAGTAATCTTCTGTCTAGGTTATTCCTTTCTTGTACCACCTCAAACCAAGCACAGAAACCGACGGCCGAGTAACAATATTACCTTCTTTCAACGCTGTCTATCTACTCTTAACACTCGTATGTTTATTTTCAACAATTAACGTAAAGTGCTACCGTAACAACCCCAACAAAATTTAACAACCCCCTCACTCCCGTTCTTCGTCGTCTTCGACCGAGCTTTCATGTCGTCGCTTCCTTTTGACGTCGATGGTGAAGGGCGTCGGATCGGTGAAGGCAGGCGCGTGTTTGATGGGTGTCATATCGGGATTGAAGCCTCGGATGTAGTCCAAATTGTACATCGGCGACACTTTGCTGCCGTGCCGGATGTTGTTGCCCATGTCCATGAGGCCTTCGCGAATCTCGTGCAACCAGGCGTCTTTGCTCACCTTGCTCACGGCACTTCCGCCACAGAGGTCCAACAGCCGCTTGAAGAAGCTGTTGAACTCGGCATTAAAGACGCGTTTGGTGCCACCGACCCGGGCGCCCACGCGTGAGATCGTGTCATTCCGCAGGTTGCCGATGTTGACGTGTTGGAGCACCTGAAGTCGTGAGGTTGATCAGTTTGGTGATCGATGGATTGATCAGAAATGGCATACCTCGAGGGGAAAGATCAACTTGAAGACCATCTTGCCGAAAACTCGCGGATTCCGCAAATGTTCCGCCAAATTGATGAGATTGGCATCGCTTCGGAAGTCGTAGCCACCGAATTTGACGTCCAGCTTCTTGCCATCGCCGTCGGCATACTGTTTGATCAACTGCTGAACGACGGTCGTGTGAGTGTCGGCGACACTGGCCCCAGTCGTCAGAATCAGAATGCCACTCTTCTTCTTTTCATTCGGCTTACCGGTCAACTGCAACATTGCCCTTGTTTACAACATCCCAACCCAAAAGAATCACTTACACTCTGAATCTGGGCCCTCAAACCGCCAATCTGAGCCGTGGCTTCCATCAGACGGTCATCCAATTGCTTGATTTTGTCATCAAAGTACTCTGTGACTCTGCCGACGGCGACATTCACGGCGGCGTCAATTATGGCCTGCACATCGGCCGATACTTGTGGACTCGGGGAATGTGCCTCGTTTGTCGGCGTCGAACAATGTTGCCTCTGAATCGAAACAAACAGTTTTAAAAAAGATTGAATTCAAAACGCACCAATCGATCACGGAAAATCGTTAAGAGCAGCGCTGTTTATGAGTGTTCTCTGTGGACCGGTGCAAGGCTTTGGTTTGGTCGTGCAAAGTGCGTATTGAAGGAACTTTCAACGGGCGGTAAGCATCTTATGGGGAAATCAACTTTCTATTTGGCAGTAAGGACATTACGTGTGCGACGTTATTTGGATCTCACATGAAACAAGTAGTTTTAAGAACACAGTTTTTTTTGATAAATTGGTTTATTTACAAAATCAATCTAACCACAATGTACAGAAATAGAAATCAGTTTGAACACAATCTAATCGTCGAAAAAATACTAATTTTCACATCACCAAGCTTTCACGATCACAAAACTTCCTAGCATGAGTTAAATTTAAAACGCTTGCCCAATTTGCCATCATATTTGAGCAAAACTATCTCCAGAAGGCGATCACTGTCGTCCATCTTGTCACCAATTCGAAACCGGCAGTCGATACACTCCATCATTTTGCTTTCTTCGGTGGCAACGTCCTCGGTATGATTCAAACCATGAATCAGAAGCATTTTAAATCCTCTCGGTTGGGTCTGAAAACGTTTATCGTCAAAAATGTAACATAAAGTATTAAAAAAACTTACATCAACGAGTCGAAGCATGTGTTCGTAGTTAAAGTTGAACATTTTCTTAAATCCACCGTATCTGTTGACAATTTCAAGCTTCATTAGTTTGTTTTGTCCCGAACTACGGATATCATTGACCCAATCTCCTTGTAGGACATTATCGTTGACGATTAGTTCCTTCAAGTTCGGGAATAGGTTGAAGATCAGCGAAAAAGTCAGGTTTTCATCGTTGTACAACGGCCTCAGAGTCAATGAAGTAATGAGTTCGCGTTTTTCATTGAGCGGCCCAGATGCCAGTGCTTTGAGGAAGGTCGTCGTCATGTCGCAGTCTCTGATGAAGAGTCGGCGGGTGTCGATTCGGATGTCGAACAGAGGCGAGTTCATGAAGCCGATTTCATCCAAGTTGGAGATGATCAGCGACTGTGTGTAATACCACATGGTACTATTGGCACGAATAGGACGAATTTGTTTTACCATTTTATCCTTGACGGAGGTGAAAACAGCGATTTCTTTGCCTTTGACGGTGATGATTCTCGCATATTTACCGTTTTTACGAGACTTCTTTTCCGGAATAGGGCAATCCATGGTTGAGTAATAAGTGAGCGGATATGGCTTGATGAATGGGTGCTCAGATGGTATTTATACCGGTTGTGTGCCGTTCGTCTGTCCACAATCGATTTGCGCGCGCACGCACATTCCTATGGTCATTTGTTTTGGTTGTTTACTTGTTGTGGTGTAGATTAAGCAGAACTTATCCGTTGTTGTCGGTTTGCTCTGACCACTATCAATCAATAATATGACTAAAGGCCGTAGTTGTAAGCATGTTTATGTGAAAAAAAGCGCACCCATCAAAGGTGCACTGTAAAACTCATACTTATTGTTCAAAGCACCTTTAAAACAACTTTTTTTCATAGTCTTTTGGTTACGCTTTATTCATTAAATATTCAACATTAATGCAGCAATTGCATGACGACACATACAAAAACTGTTCGCTTTGAACTTTGCTAACGGCGATCAACACGTTAGGGGTTCTGCAAAAATTAAAATCAAAACGTTTTTATTTTAAAACATCCTTACAATGCAACGACCGTTCCAGCAAACTTGGCCAAACCCACAGTCAAGGTCATGTTTGCATTTTTTTGCCATGGCCATTTCGACAAAAAATGCACTCAAAATGCACAGGAACAGCAAAAAGGCGTAAAACAAATTGAGTTGAGCCATCGTCGCTGTTGGCCGAAAATATCTAAAACAATGACACCTGAATTATGTTAAAAATCGGTAAAAAAAGAATGGTGACACGCTTTGGTGTCACAGTTAACTTAAACCGTCCCATTGATGCTAAACGACATGAAGCACGCCACCTTCTGATTGTTTGTTGTCTCTTCTGACATTCTTATATAAAACAGTGCAGTTGCTCAACGAATCGTGGAACACCACGTAAGCCACGTTTCGCTAACGTTTCAGAATTACACGAAGATGATAAATGCCTCATTAAAAAACTAATAGACTAAAAATTGGAAAATATAACGTTTTAACTATCAAAGTAGTCTAACGCATCTGCTTGTGGGAATTGCATCCAAGAATCATAAAAAATAATTTGTATCATTAAAGTTAAAAAAAGACGATCTGATTTGTGATAGTTGGAAACAACAAGGATTTTCTTTTTTAGAATTATTTGAACTAATGATCGCATGTGTTTTGCTTAGTTTTTTCATCAAAGTACAGTAAGTTTTTCATTTTGATAAAACAGTTATAAAGGGTAGTTTTTATTTATTATTTACCAAACTTATGGAAACCGTTCGAATCATGATGGTCCTTACATGTGATTTATTTGTTTTGTTTGTTAGTGTCCTGCAGGCGTCTGCAAACTTGGCCACCATCGTCAAGGTTGCGTCAATGCGGTACGGGCATCTCCACAACGGAAACACTGTAAAAAGGAATTGTTGTTACACTGTTTTTAAAACAAAAAAGGGAGACAGCTTACAGCGCAATAACCTCTATAGCAGTATTTTGGATACGGGCAATGACTGTCTTTGTTGCAAAGACGAGCCACGGTCGTGTCAACCAGAAACGCACCAAGAACGCACAGGATGAGCAGCAAAACGTGTAGCGAAATCAGCTTGTTCATTGTGTCACAATGTGTGGCAGCATACTACGGTCATTGCCATTGTATTTATAGTGAGACAGTAAACTGATTGAACCCGTCTGCAAAGTGCCACGCAGCACTGCCACGTTTGGTTAGGGGCTGTCCAGAAATTACGTCATCGATGGACGGGGGGAGGGGGGATCAGTGCCACAATGACGAAAAATGATGAAGGGGAGAGGGGGTCAAGATCCCAAATGACGTCATCGAAAAATCACTGCATTTTGGGGATTCTGGGATGAAAATATTATTAGACAGCGTCAATTTTTTGTGTTTTTCGGGTCTTAGATTAAAATTGGGCTTTAAAATTCTAAAATAAGATGTTGGTGAATCAATATCGGTTTTTCGCTTATAAAAAAAAGTTTTTGAACTTGAAAAATGACGTCATTTAGGGGGATGGGGGTACAAGCCATAATGACGATCAATGATTGAGGGGGGAGGGGGTATCCAAATCACCGATTTTGCGATGACGTAATTTCTGGACAGCCCCAATGGTACCTAATTGTTGAAAGAGTAATTATGAAGAAGTTCTTTTTTCAATTTGTCAAGTTTTGACTATGGTTTTACGGATGACTATTGAAATGCACTGTAACAATTCAAAAATGTTCTGGTGTCGGGTTGGTTAGTCGTGTCTTGGATGAGCAAATTGTTGACATACAAAAAATTATATGTCCACCCCAAAAGCGAAAAATACAATAATAACTCTTGTCGTAAACTTTTTTTGATATTGAATTATAAGTATGCTTTTTTTTTATTTAACATTTAACGTTGTGGAAACAATTGGTTAAGGATGCACAATACCATTGTTCCACCGCTTCGATCAGTGCTAACGACGTCCAACCTCAGGGTACTGCAAAAGTTCAAATTATATTTATTTCTACTTTGAAACACACTTACAATGCACCGACTGTTACGGCAAAGTGGACCAAACCTAGTGTCTAGGTCAAACCCACAGTCTAGGTCATTGTCGCATTTCGTTAGCATGGCCATTTCGACAACAATTGTGCTCAAAATAACCAAGACCAGCAGAAAAAAAGAAAGCTGCATCAAATTAGCCATTGTCGATGACTTAGAAAATCGATGAGCTCTAAAAGTATAATTACGGTAAGATGCGACGCAGTAAAAAACTTTGAGATTGCTTACGCCACATTTTGCTTTTATACATTTTAAACAATTCAGTTTAAATCGAAAACGGTTAGAACTGTGCGAAAAAACCAAAACCAATTATTGCATTCACAGTTGGTTTACAAAAGATAAAGCACGATTAGTAACACGTTTCTCATAAGTTTCAAGTTTTCTATTGTAAAAACAGTTAAATTGGTTTTACATCTGTTTTTTAATGAATACCAATATTTCTTAGTTTTTTCTTCCAATGTCAAAACTCTACAGTTTCCACCTTTGCTCTGTACAAATGTTCAATTAGGTCGGGTTTGCTCTTTTAAAATTTTAGGATACAAGCAAATAGTGTTCTATTGCTGTGATCACGAGAAATTTGCTATGAATCTTCATGCAATTGCTACATTAATGTTGAATGTTTAAAGAAATAAAACATAACCAGAAAACTGTGTAAAAAAGGTTATTTTTAAGTTATTTTAAACAATAAGTATGAGTTTTACAATGCACCTTTGATGGGTGCGTTTTTTGCACATAAACATGCTTACAACTACGGCTTTAGCCATACTATTGATTGATAGTGGTCAGAGCAGAGGGACAACAACGTATAAGTTATGCTTTGTCCATACCACAACAAGAAAACAGCCAAAACAAATGACCATAGGAATGTGCGTGCGCGCGCAAATCGATTGTGGACAGACGAACGGCACACAACCGGTATAAATACCATCTGAGCACCCATTCATCAAGCCATATCCGCTCACTTATTACTCAACCATGGATTGCCCTATTCCGGAAAAGAAGTCTCGTAAAAACGGTAAATATGCGAGAATCATCACCGTCAAAGGCAAAGAAATCGCTGTTTTCACCTCCGTCAAGGATAAAATGGTAAAACAAATTCGTCCTATTCGTGCCAATAGTACCATGTGGTATTACACACAGTCGCTGATCATCTCCAACTTGGATGAAATCGGCTTCATGAACTCGCCTCTGTTCGACATCCGAATCGACACTCGCCGACTCTTCATCAGAGACTGCGACATGACGACGACTTTCCTCAAAGCACTGGCATCCGGGCCACTCAACGAAAAACGCGAACTCATCACTTCATTGACTCTGAGGCCGTTGTACAACGATGAAAACCTGACTTTTTCGCTGATCTTCAACCTATTCCCGAACTTGAAGGAACTAATCGTCAACGATAATGTCCTACAAGGAGATTGGGTCAATGATATCCGTAGTTCGGGACAAAACAAACTAATGAAGCTTGAAATTGTCAACAGATACGGTGGATTTAAGAAAATGTTCAACTTTAACTACGAACACATGCTTCGACTCGTTGATGTAAGTTTTTTTAATACTTTATGTTACATTTTTGACGATAAACGTTTTCAGACCCAACCGAGAGGATTTAAAATGCTTCTGATTCATGGTTTGAATCATACCGAGGACGTTGCCACCGAAGAAAGCAAAATGATGGAGTGTATCGACTGCCGGTTTCGAATTGGTGACAAGATGGACGACAGTGATCGCCTTCTGGAGATAGTTTTGCTCAAATATGATGGCAAATTGGGCAAGCGTTTTAAATTTAACTCATGCTAGGAAGTTTTGTGATCGTGAAAGCTTGGTGATGTGAAAATTAGTATTTTTTCGACGATTAGATTGTGTTCAAACTGATTTCTATTTCTGTACATTGTGGTTAGATTGATTTTGTAAATAAACCAATTTATCAAAAAAAACTGTGTTCTTAAAACTACTTGTTTCATGTGAGATCCGAATAATGTCCTTATCACGCGTCACGTTTTTGTTTCCAAACAAGAAATGTTCCATTCCTGCGATCGGGGTAAATTTCGTGACATTAATGCCCCAAGCGTCTTTTTCTATGGTAATAATCGCAAACCTTAACAAAAAAGTAATTTTTTCTTGATTTTTTGGCAATGCTAAACGCGGGCCGATGTTTTGCTACAGTCTTGTCGGTCCGGGCTATAGTCACTTGGCCCGGGCCGGGCCATTCACTTGTCGACCCGGGACAGCCCGGCCGCCTCCAGCATTGTTTATTGTGCGTTACATGCAGATTTGGCAGTTTTTGTTTCAATTTTTTGCAATCCGGGGCTGAATTTCCCAACTCCAACGTTAGAAGTATCATTTTTAATATCTCTGTATCGTGCCCTTTGCAGAACGCTTCAAACCGGCCCCCAAAAAGGCAAAAAACAAGCAAAATTGTTAGCTGAATTTCGAGTACCAGAATGCAAAACGTGCAACTGTCGCACTTTTTTGTTTCTGGTACATGAAATTCAGCACCCTAAAATCGCCAAATCGACAGTTTTTGTAGCAAGTTAGCGGATTTGTAACTCTTTAATTTTACTCAAAAACGGATTTTTATTTATGCAACGCTGATTACGATAAGACAAAACGTGGTCAACATGTTAATGCTAAAATTTCTAAAAATGTTTGACATTGTATTTTGGGTATGCTTTATTTCGTTTTACATATAATATTGAAGAAGCAATTGCTTGGGGATGCATAATAACATTGTTTCATTGCTTTGATCAGTGCTAACGGCGTCCACCATTAGGGTTCTGCTAAAGTTTAAGTAATAATTTTTTCTACTTTGAAACGCACTTACAATGCAACGACCGTTCCAGCAAACTTGACCAAATCCACAGTCCAAGTCATGTCTGCATTTCTTTGCCATGGCCATTTCGACAAAAAATGCACTCAAAATGCACAGGATCAGCAAAAAAACGTAAAGTGGAATCAGTTTTGCCATCGTCGTTCTTCTAAAAACTTTTTATTTTCAATACTACATCTAAAATCGTTGAAAGAAGCGGGGTGACACGCTTTATTGTTGCTTTTTGTTTGAAACATTTAGCGCTTAAAATTAAAAGTATTGCCACCTTCTAGTGATCATGTTTGTTGTCACTTTTGAGATATTTATACGGAAAAGAGTTAAACGAATGATGAAACGCCACGAAAACTTGCCACGTTTAATTACGTCTGGAAGTTGCAAGGCAATAATAAATACCTCGTTAAAAAAACAACTAATAAACCAATAATAATTGGGAAATGAGATTTTTTAATGGGCAATAATTGGTTAAAAGAATAATTGAAAACTTCTGCTGCTGGAATTAGTTTGTCTGCTTAAAGTTACGAAAAATTATGATGGTGTGATTCGGTTTGAAATAACATTATATACATATTGTACTTTTACATCACAAACTAAAAAGACAATACATCATTCAAACAAGAGGATCATCACGCAAGTCTACAACTTGATAGGTTCCGTCGCCGTGAAGTTTGAGTTCCTTGTGGTGGAATGCACGGAGCGAGACTCGATTGCCGGCGGAAATGTACGAAATGCCCAAGCCGTCGAGCAGCTCGTACAATCGTCGCTCGACGGTCGCGGAACAGCAACTCGAAACGTCGTCCATCAACACGAGCTTCGGCTGATGGTACAGAACGCGCATAAACGATATCTGTTGAAGCTCGGCCGGCGTGAATCTTTCGTGCCATTCGAAGTCGACGGGTACATCGAGTCCGCCACACTTTTTGAGGACTGTGTCCAGGTGAAGGTCTGTGATGAATTCATGCATCTCTAAAATGGTAACATCTTTGTCTCACGCGTTCCATAACGGCGTTTTTTACCTTTATCTGGTACATTGCGATCGTCAATTAATTCGGGAAAAACGATTTGTTGTCGAAGTGTTAGATTGCCAGTAGGGAAGTAGGGCTTTTGTGGTAGGACAAGAAATTCGAGCTCCGAAATACCGATAGTCAATGTGCCACTCTTAATCTTCCACAGTTTCGTGATTGTTCGTAGAAAAGCTGACTTGCCACAACCAGAAGGACCGCTGACCAACAAGTTTTCGCTCTTTTTTAAAGTCAAGTTTAGGTCTGAAAGCACATATCAATACACAAGGGCACATCATTAGCAAAACCTACCTTTCATAAGCACTTTGGTTGGCAATACTGGTGTTTCATAACAAAGTGAATCGAACTGAAGCGCATCTTTTGCATCGTCCTGGTAGTAAATATTTACATCAGCATAAGCATTGTCGCTAATACATTCGTTCCAGTTTTTATCAGTGAAAGCGAAAAACTCATAAACTCTGCGAAACACGCCCGCTAATCCAAGCAGTGACTCGACGTTCGATGCAATTCTAAAAAACTTGTTTGGCTCTTTTTTCTATTGTTGTCATAATGTTTACCTAATAGCAAAACTGTAAAGATAGAAACACTGATAAAATGAAAGTGTAATAAACTCCATAATATTTCCGACCTCATTCCGTTCAACAACAAGAGGGAAATATAAGATTGTCGCAACCATAATGTTTTGATTTCCGAATATGAAAGAATTTATAACTGAAATAAAGATCCAAGTTCTTGTTTGAGATCCACAGTAAAGACGCTATGAAAACTTACGCCCCTTCAAACACTGCCAACATCCAAGCCAAAGATTTTTAATCATAATCTGATCAACCAACCGCATGCATTCTTTGTTTTCAAACTTTGAGGCATCGTACATGGCCGTGGATTCTGCGTTATCACGAATTGTGCAGTGTTTGTAGCGAAACCAACCCTCGCTTTTTTCGATTCTGTTTGTCCATTTTCCGACGGGTTTGACGAAGACCAAGTTGACCAAAACGGATAAGATGGCTACGGCATAAAGAATAGTAATGCCTTCCCAGTTGGCTCTAAATGGAACATTTTTAATTTATCAAAGTTGCATAATTTTATGCATGCACTTACATTTTGTAAATTTTGTGCGTATAATAAATAGTAACAAACAACGTGCTTGTCATTGTTGGAATAAGATATACAGCATAAAAATTACAAATATTTGAGATATCTGTGGTTATTCGTTGATCTCTGAAGAGAAAAAGATGTTTAATGTCATAAATGTGAAATGCTTACGGATTGTCGACACCCTCTTTGTCAATGGCATTGAGTCTAAAGTAGGTCTCGTAATGAAAGTATTTCCGATGGGCTCGTTCTATCGCGTTTCGGCGATACACTATGTTGCAGATGTCAGCGGATAACGACCTTACGGTGTCGATCTAAACAAAACATAAGATATGTTAATTTATTTTCATTGAAACTCACGCTCGATCTTATGGCCGCCGACTTCAAACCTGCCCATACACAAGCAATAAACAAGTCATAGTCGTTGCTTACCAATGCACGAGCAAATTCTGCGTTTATCTCATAAATATGCCATGTCGCAACCTCGTTTCCTATCGTGAGACAACAATTAATAACAGAAATAAGAAACACTTGCCATTCCCAGAATATGATCTTAAATCCGAGGATAACTGCCTTGAACAACTTGGCAAATGATGTGTTATCAGGTTTTTTAACTTTCTGTTTTTCGGCTTTGAAGGTCATGGCTGTTAGAATGGAATGAATGCATTTGTGTGGTTCTATTGTTATTATATATCTGTAAAACTAATGGGAATCTGCAAAAAACAATAGGCTTTTGTGTCTTAAACAAAAGTTATCGGGCAATGCGACCTTACGTCCTCGTGAAATCTGTCATCGAAGAATCAATTAGTACAAATGCAAAAAGCATAAAATCACAATTCTTACAAGAGGATTGTTATTGTGTCAGGCGATGCACCAGGTGACCACAAAGTTGGTTATAATGACACCAAAGTTTGAGACATTTACACTGTTTTTTGTTTTTTCCGTTGCTTCATATTTTTTTAAACTTTGTATGCGTCAAATATATCATCAAGCTTTAGTAGATGATACAGATTGTGCATCCAAAACACCTGCTAAAGCTCAACCGGCGTGTATTTTATGTGTCATTCATACTCGAAAAAAATTGTTCAAATCTCTGACACAGTCTTTTGGGTATGCTTTATTTTGTTACATAGTTAACATTGGTGCCACATTTGGAGGATGCAAGCAAATCTTGTTGCATGGAGTTGAACAAGATTAACCATTTATTCCCTGGAAAAAGTAAAAATCAAATTTTTTTAACTCAACCATCCTTACGCAATAACCATTCATGCACAAAAAGTACGGAGGACAATCATTATGGCTACTGCATGCCACGGCCATGTCAAACACAGATGCACTCAGAGTGCACAGAATCAGCAGAAAGACGTAAAACGGAATCTGTTCAACCATCGATGTCGTTGTTGGCCGAAGAATTTTAAAACCTAAAAACTTAGAAGATGTTGAAAAGTGGTCAAAAAAATGGTAACACGCTTGTATGTCACAGTTCATATATAACGTTCCATTGTTGCTCATTGACGTGGATCACGCTACCTTCTGAGCCATGTTTGTCATCGCTTTTGGGATATTTATATGAAACAGTGTTTTAGTTCAACAAATCGTGAAACGCCACGTGAATTAGATAAACGAATAGTGGAACGCCACGAAAACAAGCCACGCATGATAACGCGAGTTTCAGGAAAAAAGAATTTTTATGCTGTCATAAGAAAAGCTACAAGCATGATAAAACCAGAAAATATGAAAAAAATTTTGTAAAAATCGATCAAAATGGTCGTAACATATTCCCGCTGGAGTTGCATACATGGATCATAAAATCTACTTATTTTGGTTTCTCAAAGTTAAAAAAGTTCATGACGTTGCATGCGACTTGTTTCAGAATAACAATTTTATATAATATTTTTACATCACGAACTAGATAATACAGTTTTTATAAAAGAGGATCATCACGCAAGTCTACAACTTGATAGGTGCCATCGCCGTGAAGTTTGAGTTCTTTGTGGTGGAATGCCCGGAGCGAGACTCGATTGCCGGCGGAAATGTATGAAATGCCCAAGCCGTCGAGCAGCTCGTACAATCGTCGCTCGACGGCCACGGAACAGCAACTCGAAACGTCGTCCATCAACACGAGCTTCGGCTGATGGTACAGAACGCGCATGAACGATATCTGTTGCAGCTCGGCCGGCGTGAATCTTTCGTGCCATTCGAAATCGACGGGTACATCGAGTCCGCCACATTTTTCGAGTACCTTATCCAGGTGAAGGTCAGAGATAAACTCAAGTATGTCTGAAGAAGATTTGTTAAAAATTAGAAGTTTAAGAAGTCGATACAAACCCTTTGTTGAAACAGTTTGGTCATCAATCAACTTCGGAAAAATAATTTGTTGCCGAAGAGTCAGGTGATCACTGGGAAAGTACGGTTTCTGTGGAACCACAAAAACGTCTTTATCAGGAATGCCGATTGTCAAAGTGCCACTTTCAATCTTCCATAATCCAGTAATTACTCTCAAAATGGAGGACTTGCCGCAACCAGAAGGACCAGTCATAAGTAAATTTTCATTCTTTTTCAGAACCAAGTTTAAGTCTAAACGCTAATCACTGTTTCAATCTTGTCAATGATAAACTCACCATTCACTATAACTTTGCTTGGTATTGTTGGTGTTCCATAACTCACTGATTGAAATTTGTAAGTTTGATCAGATTTAGCATAGATGACATTTTTTTCTGTGACAGCGTCGTTGTCTTCTGCGCACTCTTTCCAATTTTTATCAGCAAAAGCAAAAAACTCATGCACGCGTTTTATAATACCGGCAAAGGTGTACAGTTCATTTAAATTATCCGACAATCTGCAAGGTTTTCCTTTTAACTGTCAAAAATACAAAACTCACTGGCCAACTTGATTAATAAGATAATGGCATGCAGAGTAATGCACCGTAATGTACGCCAAAATGTGATCGACATCTTTTTTCTCGCTTATCAGCGGAAAATACAAAATGATGCAAATCATCAGGTTTTCCATTCCGCCGAAAAACTCTTTTATAGCTAAAATTAGTTTTGAAATTGCAACTGCACTTTTAAAATTACGCATAATGACAAAAGTGCAACATGCCTGTTGCCGGAAACTCCCAAGCGGCCATTTTGAACCACGTGTTCATCATTCCATTGACTAAGTACCGGCATTCTGTATTTTCAAAGTCTTCAGCCTTGTACATGGCAGTCGATTCTGAATGGTTTCGAATACTGGCATGTTTGTAACGTAAGCTTCCTTCGAAGAATTCAATTTGGTTGTACCATTTTCCGAGGGGTTTCACAAAAAGAAAGTTTATAAAAATTCCGAGGAAAGTTGCTCCATAGAGGGTTCCGATGCCTTTCCAACCGGCACTAAAATTTATTTTAGTTTGACTTTTGACATTGTATTGAAAAGCCTACAAATGTTGCACTTTATAACTATAAACTGCCATAACAACGCTCCAACTTGTGAACAACGGCACAAGTGTGACGGCAAAGAAGTTGCTGACATTGCTAACGTCAGATAGTATTCGTTGATCTCTGAAAGCACATAAAAGTCGGAAGTGAAAGTTATTATTTGTTGCTTCCTGTTAAAAATCTCATAGTTTTGTATGCTTACGGGTTGTCAACACCCTCATTATTGATACAATTCAAACGGTAGTATGTTTTGAAGGCATAATATTTCCTGTGGCTCTGTCCCATGGAATTTCGTCGATACAGGGCGCTTGTGACTCCGCCAAAAAACTCTGCAATGGTACCTACCCTCCTGTGCAGGGAGAGTGAAATTTCTCCCCACAAGTCACCGCAAGTCACCGATCACATTTTTTGTTTGCCTCCTATTCGGCCTGTGGCACCTAGATTTTGATAAATTTCATATTGAAGCTGGGACCTGTCAGGGGCTATCGATAGAGACCAGAAACGCCAGGATTGGAATCGAATTGGCCGAGAAAATGCCATCCGCAGTAAGCGATCAAAGACCAGCTGCGCGCGAGTTTCAAATCGACCACCCAGATTTGACACTCGCCCTCGAAATTTTGTTATCAAATGTGCCCCTATCACCGGCATAGCTTTCTTTTTGTAAGAGCAACGTAGGAAAGAAAGGAAAAGCCGAAAAAGAAACAACAAAGGTGCCATTTCAACAAATCCGGTGCATTCAGGACCACCCACATGGACCACCGCAGTGGACAAACTCTCAAATCCGAGCGTCAAGGTTGGCACCTTTATTGTTTCTTTCTATCCTTCTCTTATGTTTCCTACGTTGACCTTAAGATAAGAAAGCTATGCCATTGATAAGGGGACATTTGATAACAAAATTTCAAGGACAAGTGTGAAATCTGGGTGGTCGATTTGAACTTCGCGCGCAGCTGGTCTTTGATCGCTTACTGCGGATGGCATTTTCTCGGCCATTTCGATTCCAATTCCGGCGTTTCTGGTCTCTATCGATAGCCCCTGACAGGTCCCAGCTTCGATATGAAATTTATCAAAATCTGGCCGCCATTGGCCGAGTACGAGGCCATCAAAAAAGTTGATCGGTGACTTGCGGTGACTTGTGGGGAGAAATTTCACTCTCCCTGCACAGGAGGGTAGCTGAAAGAAATGACAAAATACGCTTCATTTCTGATAGTCTTAGTAGATTTAAACAATTTATACCGTTCCCGAGAGTACTGCATTGGTAATGCCAGCCCAAAAACAGCTAATAAACAACTTATAGTCAGCTTCAGCCATTGAAGTTGCACAATCTGCGTTGATAGCAAACATTCGAAGCGATACAAATTCATCGGCTATCGAAAACGCGGCTAAAGCAACTGTGGCAGTGATGGCTTGCCATTCAAAATTGACAAACACGAGTCGGAATACAAGGGCAATTCCGCGAAAGAACTGCAGGAAAGAGTTTGGTTTTTTCTTTGGTTTCTGCACACAATTCTTATCCGCCATTTTAAGTTTGACTTGATGTGATATTGGTTGATTGCAACATTAGTATTTTCTAATCTGTAATATTTTCAAAAAAAAATCACATAAAACTTATGCTTTGTTTCGTCATTTTTTAATTGCATCCCGCATTGTGCAATTAGCACAAACAATAAATGCCGATTAAGCCTATTACAAAAATGTTAAAACCCAAATGATAATATAAAAAAAACAAAGAACGCATAAAGAAAGTCACACGCTTAATCTCCTGAGGATGGTATTCATTATTATTTACTTGCTTTTTTTTATTTTTTAGGCTTTGGTCAAATTGTTGTAAATACATTGCAATTGCTACATGGTTTGTTACAAGCTATCTATTGTACAATGAGGTCTAAAGAACAAAGGACAAATATATAATTGCACAAGGGCTCAAGAAGGGTGAGTCGAATTGGACCTTTTCAGTCGTTGTCGCCATGGTCGAACATACAAAATACCGCTAATAGCAACCTGGATTGAGGTTATCATGGGAGGGAGGCCGAAGTCGATGAGCTTTGGATTTGTCTAAAATTGTAAAGTGTTGATTTGAATGGTATTTGAGGTTACTTACATAAGTATGGATCAAAAAGGCAGCAAAATGAGGAATAAAGTCGATGAAAATGTCTAATAGCATAGCGTGAAATATCATTTTTGTGTTCTAAAACATTTGAGTTAAATTTCTTTTGTTGAAAGCTGAAAAAAGCCAACCTGTTTCTGGATAGTAAAATTAATCTGATGCTGAACAGTCGAAACATGTTCGTTGTCATACTGCATTTGCCTCCGTCTCATTAAATGTAGTAAAATAATGACGAAACAAATGTTCAAAGCAGTTGCCGGGTAACGGATTAGCAAATATACAGCTACCGTAAAGTCCCTAATAAGGCAGCTGTAGGTGTAACAAACTTGGTCACTCTCGAGTGTTTGATAGTCTTCCCACATACGCCAAATGATAACTCCAGCTTGCACAAGTAACAAAAATCTGGCAACATAGGCTGAGAAATTGAAATACTTTTTCCAGTTTTTTGCCCTTGTCGGAAATCTCACGTGAATCAATCGCTCCAAACTGACAAAAAGGAAGGAACTTGGATACAGTGACATCATGACAAGTTTCGGCAATCCTAGCCAAAACAAGAATTTCGGTTTGAAGACCGGCGTTTTTGGACGCCAGAAAATCAATGAATACACACTCAATGGCACTGATACAGAGCAAAATAACAAACCAATGGTAATATAGGTAGTCATATTTTTCGAGAATCTTGCTTTTTTGGAATTTCGAAATAACCAGGCAAAACATACAAAACCGATGACTTGTAATGGCAGTGTGATCGCATTATTAATAAGAGTAACAATCGGGCCGTCGTATTTTATCATGTTTAAAACAATAGCCAACATCGAGCTGGCTGCGGAGTCAATGAAACTAAATAAAGCTTACATGGTTGTCACTTTTACGATTAGAGGGAGCAATTATAACGAGGAGCATTTGTAAGCGTACAGAAAAGGCATTCAATAAGCTCGTAATTATTATTTTATGTGTGCGAAAAGTACAAAGATACGGTCATTAAGCGAGTTGCTTCAGTAGGATTATCTTTAGTACATTTGGGAGACGTTTTTGATTATAAACATCGAGCTCAATGTGGCAATTATTGGTCGAAGAACTTACGAGAATCGGCCTTCAAATTTTTAATAATGAAACTGGACTATGAATGACAATTCGAAGGTAGACAAGTTATGACAGTTGTCAAAATACGTGCAATCACGCGATGTCGGATTATATTTACTGTTAAAAGTGACTGCGCTAATGAGGTGTGACTCGACAGATAATGGTTATTACTACACAGATTCGATGTTAACGCGTAATTTAAAATATCATTGCAGACGGCACACGCGTCATGATGTTCGCATAGGACCCTCCCAGCTACTATAAATGATGCTAACCGGATTAGCAGTTCCGAGTTCTAGCATACCAAACATTACCATTAACGTGCAAATGTTCATGAAAACGCCAGGGAAAGGTTGAAATGCCTAAACTCATGAGTAAATTGGTGAGACTGCACGTGATGTGTTTACTTGATTTGAGGACCTTTTGGACTTTTTTGGAAATGAAACGCAACAAACATGGAAATTTTGAAATTTTTATGGTGTGATACTTGGAAAACAAAAGTCACAAAAACAACTTATATTGCAGAATTGAGTGGGTGGTTGCGCTAATGAATACTGAAAACTGACGGACAGTGTAACTTTTATCTGGTTACCAATACGAAATACTTACGTGTCTGAATTAAACTGAAATAAACTTGGTGCAAAAGCATTTCATTGACATTTGACGATACCGTGAGCTTCTTTCTTATCGGAACCCTTGTGAGCGAATCGTTTAACAAAATTTCGTTTTTCTGTACTTTTTTCATATTTTGTTTTGTCTTTTTTTTCCAGTCCAAAAATACCTCGGTCGACACACCTTTGACCTTGAATATGAAATCAACATCAGATATTTGATTTGTTATCTGTTTATTACCAGTCATAACAGCGTAGTCAACATATTTTTACCCCAAAAAACGACTGTAGTTTGATTTACAATACAACATGACATCCAATTATTCCTTTGTTGTTTCGTCTCTTTCAACATGCACCGCCTTTAGGTTACTGTCACACCGACTTTTTTCGTCTCGGTTTGCTGTGGGCACCTGCTGGTTCCATGTGACATTCATAAGGAAGTGGCTCAAGAAAACGTATAATCACACAATGATCGAACCCAAAAATTAAGACTACAAAGATGTGAATAATGTACAAAACAACTACATGTGTGTATGTAGTCATGTTAAAACCCTACTTAATTACGTTTTTTTTTGTTTATGAATAAGTTATGCGTCTGTTCGAACAGAAAAATGACATAAAATGCCTATTAATCATGCAAAGTTTTTCTTCCTGTTACTGTGTGTATTTTATTTTATTTTTCTAATTATTGCCGTTGTAAGACTAGATGGAACACATTAGTCAGGGTACAATTGTCGTTGTTGTAATAAGAGAAAAAAGGTTCATTACGCGTCCTGAACGAGGTACAAATGGGTAAACATAAACTACTGTTTGCTATTTGCGGGAAAATGTGTTCTTAATGAGACGTTTCCATAAGGTTTTTACATACAAAATGCCTAATATTGTGATTTCTGTTGTGGTGACGACGGGTGGAAGGGGACCGAAGACGGTTTGGTTTGGAATGAACTGAAAATTGGCTGGTAAGTTTACGGTGTCGTGAAAAGGAAAAACTTACAGCATTAACGAAAAAGGCTATCAAATGGGGTAAAAAGTCGACGAAGAACTCGACGTACATTCCGCGCATTATAGCTATTGTGTTCTAAAACAGTAAAGATAAGACTAAACGGGGTAGGCATACTGTAGGTACCTGTTTTTGAATAGTTGGAAGTGTGTTATCACCACTGGTGGATGCATTTTCTGTAGTGTTTCGCAATGACCAGCGACCTCTGATAAGCCAAATCAGTGTAGCTCCGACTATCACATTCAATCCGGCCGCGGTATATCTCGCTGTTAGATAGATTACTGTAGTCCGACCAGCAATGAGGCAGCTATACGTATAGCAGACCCTATCATCAGGGGTGTTCATATAGTCGTGATAAAGTGACACTGAGATCACCGTCATCTGGATTCCAAGCACTATTGGCACGATGATCGACATTCGATGAACGACTTTCGTGACTTTCATCGGGAATTTTACATAGAGCAATCTCTCAACCCCGACGAACATGAATGATGTCGGAAACAGCGTCTGGGCCAAATATTTTGGCAATCCGAGCAAAAACAGCGTTCTCGCAAAGAAATTCGGACCGTCTTTCCTCCAAACAACGAAAGAATACACCGTCAATGGGAGCGCTGCGACACAATAGATCAAACAGATGACGATATAGATGATCATTGTCGGTGAAAAGCGTGATTTGTGGGCATACAGAAGCAACCACGTGAAACAGACCGCCGCGATGGCTTGGCCGGGGAACGTCAGGACGTTCTTGATGAGGTTGACGAATGGCCCGATTTCCATTTTGACATGCGTGGGGGTTCTGAAGACGTTTAAAACTTATAAATTGTTGAAATTGCTTGGAAGTGTTACCACCACGCGGGAAATGATAATAAAAATAAAGCGATACGCAAAAAAGAGAGCTGGAAACGCCTCCGGAAATTCAAAATGACCGGAAGACAGGGCTGAGCGCTCCAAAGATTCATAACAAAATGTGCGCAACATGTAGCCAAACCCTCCTCTCCCAGATGTCTGAGCTTCTCATCGCCTTCTGAAGACGTGCAATAATCACAATACAAAAACAGGATGTACAAAAAAGGAAAAGCTTCCCACAGTACTGTGAGAAGGGAAAAGAGGTTTTACGGTTTTTGCTGATAAACGGAATTGGCTACAATTCCAAGGCCGAAAAGCAACATGGCTGGCGGGCTGGCTTTTGAATAGGTGCGGACTGCACTCTGACGTGGGCCCCACAATGGCAACGGGAATGACAAAATGGCAACTGTTACAAACCACGACCTGCCCTAATGGTTCTTCAATCCGGGATCCCTGGGGTAATGCCATTTGCAAGGGGTGATAGTATTCATAATGGCACGGGAGCAAAATCATCAAAAAAGTGGAAAAGTCAAGTGAGTAATCTCCATTTGGATGGCCATGGACTGGCATAAGTACTAGTGCAATGTCAGTTCGAAGTGTTTGAAAAACGAAATACAGCAATTTGGAATACCACATGGCAATTTTTTCAAAACAAAGAAAGTACATTACGTATTTTTAGCTTTCATGAAGCCATCCTTTAACCTCTGTGAACCCCTAAAGCGTCATTATTACAATGCTGTTTGACGCCATCAAAATTATCACACATCTAGAGTCAGACGGAAAACTCCCGAATGAAACAACAATTAAACTTTTTCAACACCTAAAGCGTAGCTTCAAATTTCCTTACAGAATGTACCTCAAAACAGTCTAAGCCACTCAAAAATGTATCAAATTTGTCTTCCTTAAACCCCTTCTGAATGACAAATAGTGCACAATTATGCGTGTTTTGTCCGATGCTACATCCGTTGATTGTGTTTTACTGTCTACACAAATCTCAGAATGCTCGAAAAGTTACATCAGATTTATAAATAATTACCGAGAAATGCATTTGAAATCAAGTCAAGGTTTTGGAAGCACAGGAGCAGGTGCTGGCTCTGCCGCCGTCGTGTCAACATCTTCGACATCGTCAACACGCTCCTTTCGGGTCTTTGTTTTGTTCAGCTTCCAGATCTGGATATAGCTCTCGCCGAGGGTGATCATCTGGGGCAGGATGTCTTTGACGTGCAGGTTTTCGAGTTCGAACCATTTTCCGGTGCCCTGAAAAGGTTAAATTGAAACTAGTCAGAAAAAGATGTAGCCTGTTTCAACTTGTTTTAATGAGGAATGTTAACCAAAGATTAGACTGGAAGAAAAAAACCAAAAAACTTACAGCATGAGCAAGCTGAACTCGATAAATGCCACCTTCTGGAGGGCCATCATGGACAATGTTAGCATGGAGATCATAGGTGGTGTACTTGTGATCGGCACGGGCGCCGGGGGCGATACAGTCGTAGAGATCGACATTGCTGAAAAGAGTTTTTAGACAGTTTTAAAGATAGAAAGGGACTTACTTGATCGGAAAATTGACAATAGTCGGATTCTTTTCCAAAAAGAAGCGATTCTTTTCGAATCGGGTATATGTGACGATGAGATAATCGGGTAATTTCAGCAATTCATAGCGCTTGAGGTAGTTGGCTTTGTAGGTTTTGACTTCCTGAAAGCAAAACAAAGCTCAAACATGTATAAATTCGATGTTAAAACCAACCTTTTCAGTAACCCCATTAAACTGCGCCAACAACGTCGTCAACGGCACCTGTGGGATGATGTTGTTCAGCTGTTCATCGCGATACAACGGTGATGAAGGCAAGTCCATTGTCAGCTTTAAAAACGGTATTTCCTCCACCTTTTCCTTGAATTCTTCCGATTCCAAAAGCGTCGATCGTGCTTCATCGGTCGTATCGACGGACAACACCTTCCTTGAATACACTCGCATCTTGCCTTGAAACGTCTTGAAAATGACGCTCGAATTCGCCTTTCTCGTCCCATTCAACCCTTCATGGAGCTTGTTCAACAGGAACACGAGAAACTCGTTGGCATCGCTCTGCTGGATGATTTGAAACTTCTTCGCGCTGCATTGAACGACGGCCTGGAGCATTTCATGGGGTGAGACGTGTGCTTTGAAGGCCCTTGGATTCCACAACTTCCGCATCAGCTCACCGAAGCGTCGTGGCAACTCGCCGAGGATGTCGCCTGGAGGCCGTTTCAGACTGGCGTAGTTCTCTTCCTGGAGGAAGTAATTCCGCAACGGCGTTACATGGCTCAACGCATGGAAAACGACATTGGCGTAGTCATTGGCCTTGATGTTGTTCAATCCAACGATGCCGGGGTAATATTTCGTGTCGTCAAAGGCGATGGATAGCTTCGTGTTCAAGTCGATGGCTTTGATGTGGGCTTTTGAATAGGTCGGCTTCAAGACGTATTGAATGTCCTCCAATGACGGGTCGATGATTTCGTAATTCTCGGGCAGGCAGTAGAATTTCAAGGTTGACAGATTCAGGAAAACGCGATGGTCGACGTCAAGGGCATGGGTAAAGGCGTGGGTACTCGTTCCGCGGCCCTGAAGGTGTAAAAATTAGAGGATTATATATATAAAATGACAGTTTTATATATAAAAATCTAAAAAACTGACCTGGAAGTACTTCCCGCATACCATACAAGCATAGACGTTGATCTGGGACAATGAAACAGAGCAAAGCTTCTCAAAATCGAAATCAAGCACGCCTCTGTCGATGGTTCCGAGGAAGGGGCATTGTCGAGATGGCTGTTCGGCTTGGGCTTTTCGCAGCGACCATACTGGCTTGTCGTCTTCAGCGTCGTCGACGTCTTCGTGCTTGACGGTGGATTGTTCGACAGGGAGTTCGCCAGGGGATTCAGCTGGAAAGGAAAAGTTGAACGACGGTTTTTATATATAATGAAACATACCTTCGTCGAGGCGCTCACGTTTCACTGCGATGTCGCCATTTTCTTCCTAAAATTGTCGATTTTATCATGGATATTGTGTTGGAAAAGTTAGCCTACCTGATCACCATTCTCGAGGGCACGTTTCCGAGACATTTTGAAGACAGTAAAGCTGGTTAATCTTGGCCGGGAGTCCGTCGAAAGCTCAAACTTGAAGACCTCAACTGCGTGCGCACTCTCGAGAAAAAGCAATGATCCCTCCACGAAGGGGACACTCTACCTTTACATAGTGTTCCCTGAATTGTGTCCGAATACTATTTTACTTTTTTGATTTCGAAACGTTCCATTTTTACTATTTTTGTGCCACATCCACCGTTTAAATTTGCTATTTTAGGACCTTATCACTCTACCACCATGGGCAAGGGAAAGAAGGGCGCTAAAACCGCTGCCGGTGGCGACGAAGACCTCGACGCAATTCTCGCGGAAATCAACGCTGCTGAACAAAAGTCCCAGGCAAAGGCCGCTAAAAAGGGTATGTTAACATTGTTTTTTTTATTATTCCCCACATGACTCCATTCTGACGTCATTTTCAGGCAAGACGACAGTCAATGGCGACAAGCCGGTCAATGCCAACGGCAAGACCAAGGAGCCTGTTGACGACAAGTCTTACCTTGACGAGATTGGCAAGTTGAAGCCCATTGATCAGCAGTTCCCGAAGCGCGTCTACCCGGTGGGCGAGATTCACAGCTACAAGATTGATGCCGACGATCGTACTGCTGTAAACCGTGAAACAAGCGAGGAAAAGCGGGCTCTTGATTCAACCTTTGAGTCGGTTTACAACGATGTTCGTCGGGCTGCAGAGTCGCATCGTCAGACTCGTGAATACGTCAGATCGTGGATCAAGCCTGGTATGACCATGTTTGATATTGTGTAAGAGTTTATGAAATGTATAGAAAAATTGGGGCCTACGAAGAGGGCTCTTTTGGTCTTATAGAATAAGTTTAATACCTGTTCCTTGCAGCGAACGCCTCGAAGCCCACAGTCGCCGCATGATCAACGAAAGTGGACTCGAAGCCGGTCTTGCCTTCCCGACGGGTTGCTCTCTCAACAATTGTGCCGCTCATTACACCCCGAATGCCGGTGATAAGACTATCTTGCGTGAATCTGATGTCTGCAAGATCGATTTCGGTACCCACGTCAATGGCAGAATCATCGACAGTGCTTTTACATTATCATTCGATAATAAGTTTGATCCCTTGTTAAAGGCTGTCGAAGAAGCTACCGAGGCTGGTGTCCGTGCCGCCGGTATCGACGTCCGTCTCTGCGACGTCGGTGAAGCCATTGAGGAGGTCATGACTTCGCACGAGATCACTTTAGACGGCAAAACATACACCGTTCGTCCGATCCGTAATCTCTGCGGTACTTTTTTACCTTTTTTTTCCTGTAAAAAAGTATTCCTTTCCAGGCCACAACATCGACCAGTACCATGTCCATTCCACCAAATCCGTGCCAATCGTCAAGGGTGGCGAGCAAACCAGAATGGAAGAAGGCGAGTTCTTCGCCATCGAAACCTTCGGCTCTACCGGCAAGGCTGTCGTTCACGACGATATGGAGACGTCTCACTACATGCTTAACGCTGATGCCGATGTTACCCGTTGCCAGGGTCAGCTTCGCGTTGCCAAGTCCAAGCAACTTCTCAACACGATCGCCAAGAACTTCGGCACTCTCGCCTTCTGCCGTCGATGGTTAGACCGCCTCGGTGAGACCAAGTATCTCATGGGTTTGAAGGATCTGTGCGACAAGGGCATCGTTGAGCCGTACCCGCCTCTCTGTGACATCAAGGGCTGCTACACTGCCCAGTTTGAACATACTATTGTCCTGCGTCCGACATGCAAGGAAGTTTTGAGCCGTGGTTCCGATTATTAATCTTTTTTTTTGCCCTAATCGGTGAACTATGTTTTTATATTGATGTTTTATATTAGACAAGTTTATGGTTTTGCAGTTTTAATGATTATAATGCCCCCATATCCTACGTATCTCCCTTTGTTGGCATTGACAGTTGCAACTCTCGGTGGACGGCGGTGTGTGTCTATAATAGGTCGCGCCAGCCAATAATAAAGCATTCACTTTTATCCCTGGCGTTCACATATTACACGTAGTAATTGGCTACTTCAATTTTAAAACAGTAAAGCAAATAAAATAATGGCCGAGAGCTCGTCAAAAAACAAACTCACAACAGCCCGACTGCGTGCGCACTCGCGAGGTCCCTCCACGAAGGAGACACTCTGCCCTTACATAGTGTTCCCTGAATTAGGCTGTGCCCGGATAGTATTTTGCTTTTTTCGTTTCCACACGTTCCATTTTACCCCTTCCGTGCTCGTTCTACCGCCCAAATCCATCCCCATTACATCCATTTTTCTAACAATCCAACCCCTTCCAGGACCTTACTACTTTACCACCATGGGCAAGGGAAAGAAGGGCGCCAAAACCGCAGCCGGTGGCGATGAAGACCTCGACGCGATTCTCGCGGAAATCAACGCTGCTGAACAAAAGTCCCAGGCAAAGGCCGCTAAAAAGGGTATGTTAACATTGTTTTTTTTATTATTCCCCACATGACTCCATTCTGACGTCATTTTCAGGCAAGACGACAGTCAATGGCGACAAGCCGGTCAATGCCAACGGCAAGACCAAGGAGCCTGTTGACGACAAGTCTTACCTTGACGAGATTGCCAAGTTGAAGCCCATCGATCAGCAGTTCCCTAAGCACGTCTACCCAGTTGGCCAGATTCACAGCTACAAGATCGATGCCGACGATCGCACCGCTGTGAACCGTGAAACCAGCGAGGAAAAGCGCGCCCTCGATTCGTCTTTCGAGTCGACTTACAATGACATCCGTCGTGCTGCGGAGTCGCATCGTCAGACCCGTGAATACGTCAGATCGTGGATCAAGCCCGGTATGACCATGTTTGATATTTGGTAAGGTTTTTATATATAATTTTCCTATTTAAAGTCATTTGTTTGCAGTGAACGCCTCGAAGCCCACAGCCGCCGCATGATCAACGAAAGCGGACTCGAAGCTGGTCTTGCTTTCCCGACGGGTTGCTCTCTCAACAACTGCGCCGCTCATTACACCCCGAATGCCGGTGATAAGACTATCCTGCGTGAATCTGACGTCTGCAAGATCGATTTCGGTACTCACGTCAATGGCAGAATCATCGACAGTGCTTTCACGCTCACTTTCGACAACAAGTTCGATCCCCTGTTGAAGGCTGTTGAGGAGGCTACCGAGGCTGGTGTCCGTGCCGCCGGTATCGACGTCCGTCTCTGCGATGTCGGTGAAGTCATTGAAGAAGTCATGACTTCGCATGAGATCACTTTGGACGGCAAGACATACACTGTTCGTCCTATCCGTAACTTAAGCGGTTAGTTTCTTCCTTTATTCAGGGCTTATTTAGTAAAATTGTCTTTTTCAGGTCACTCCATCGAGCCTTACCGCATCCACGCCGGCAAATCCGTCCCAATCGTCAAGGGTGGCGAGCAAACCAGAATGGAAGAAGGCGAGTTCTTCGCTATCGAAACCTTCGGCTCTACCGGCAAGGCTGTCGTTCACGATGACATGGAAACCTCCCATTACATGCTCAACTTCGATGCCGATGTCACCCGTTGTCAGGGCCAGCTTCGCGTTGCCAAGTCCAAGCAGCTTCTCAACACGATCGCCAAGAACTTCGGCACTCTCGCTTTCTGCCGTCGCTGGTTAGACCGCCTTGGCGAGACCAAGTACCTCATGGGTTTGAAGGATCTGTGCGACAAGGGCATCGTTGAGCCCTACCCGCCTCTCTGTGACATCAAGGGCTGCTACACCGCCCAATACGAGCATACCATCGTTCTCCGTCCGACATGCAAGGAAGTTTTGAGCCGTGGCCCCGATTATTAATCCGTTTTCTTTGCCTTGATCGGTGAACTGATTTGTTTTGATATCGTCTTTGGCCGCTGTACGTACTCTTTGTTGTTTTAGACAAGTTACGGTATTAGCGGTTTTAATGATTACATGTAGTTATGCTACTTTTTGATTTCACCTGTTTCTGTTTTAAGTGTGTCGTACATGTTGTATAACTTGCTTTTTACAAGTTTATGATAGTGCTACAAATAAACACAACGCTTTTAAACTTGTTTTATACCTTTTTATTTTCTGAATTTCGTTATAATTTTTGTTTTCGAGCAAGAACAAAGAAGCAAAAATACTATTTTTTGATACGAAATGCAATTAACGATCAGATCAAGAAGCCTGAAAACAAATGGAAAGAGATTGACTTTCGGACCCAAGTCAAAGGCAGACAAAAAGCAACAAATACACAAGTCAACGGAAGTTGCATACAACTTGAATTATAAAGGTTGAGAATGAGGATTCTGTGAAGTTAGATTCCTGATGGAGCACGAACAGTGAGTAGAAGGTGGCTGTGATGGAGGTTTAAAGCCGATGGTAAGGCAGAAGCGATTGGTAGGCTGAAAATGGTTGAAATTAGTATTGTTTTGACGTTGACGTGTTTTGTAAAGTCGAATTCAGGGATACAGGAGACAGACACTTTAGTCGCGTGCCAAAGGCAAACACTCAAGATTCGAGAGCAACGCCCAGTTTTGTGACAATCATCGCCAAACGTGTCTCCGATGTCCCTGTTGGTCGAAATTCAAGCCGTCTACAAGTTGTTTGACGGTGGCCTTTTTGCACTTTAGCGCATATTTGGAAGTCGATTTGCAAATATGCGCTAATGGTATACATTTACGAATGAATTAAAAGCATAACTGCATAATAAAAAGCCATTTTCTTGAATCCGTAAGCCAATTAGATCTCAAAGCGGTCAAAATTACTCACCTCAATCCTCATAATTGACCGCCAAACCCATCACAGCCACAATTTTAGGTAAAAAAAGAATATTGCAAGTTTAGAATTGATCAAAAACAATCATAAAGCAAAAAGACGGCACGGTTTTGTAGAAGTTGGATGGATCGATAGACTACGACGATGTTCATTTTCACGCCTATCAGTACACCGCAATCAGAGCAAGCATTGTTGCTACGAGGCTCATGGCTGAAAATAACTTTAATTAATTAAAGCTGCAAACTAACAATTCCAAATTCAACTTTGATATTTCTAAGAATTACAGCTATAAAACTGCTCATTTCGTTTTATCGATGGCTAATAATAGCCCATTTCACATGACTGCCATGTCCTATGTATTAAAAATGATGTCTTTCGCAGTGCCTTAATCCGAAATTTGCCGTTCGGTCATGTCAAGCATGATGGTTAGGATGCCTATTTTTAAATGGAACGCTATAAGGCTATAAGAAAGGTCAGTCATGTGGTCGCATTAGCCAATGCCATGTTCAGTGGAAACTGTCTTCACGACGGTGGGACACGATTAGTGACACCTGCCGTTTTGCGCGGAGCAGGTTCACTGGATTTGGGGGTGGATTGATACAAAGTGGCAGGTTGAGGGCTATTGTCGCGGTTGGGTTGTTATTTTTGCAATTTTGTAAGAAAATTGCAATTTCATGATTTTTTGCATCATTTTCAATCGAATGACACCAAAATTTCTGCGATTGGAAGCCGTTTCGTAACGGTCACGCTATTAGACCATAAAACGGCATGTTACAGTTACCCAAAAACCGTCGCAACCCCAAAAGCCTGTTATTAGCCCCCGAAATCGGAAGCCCTCGCCGCCCGTCTGGATGAATTTGATCAGGTGTCGGGGTCCCGCGGGATTTGGGACCATCCCCGTCATGTGCCAATGCCAATGACCGACGACAGATGGCATTGCGCAATCGCCATCCATGGTCAGATGGGTCACACGGGTCCACTCCACTCGCATCGACTCGAAAAAGCGCTTTCATAGTTTCCAATTCAAAAAAGGCAATGCAGTTTTTTGCACTTTACATAAATCACTGAAATCATATAAGTGCATGGAGGTCCTAACTACAACAGTCGCGTAGATTTATCGCTTTTTAACGCGATACTCTTGCACTTGGCATCCATCTCCATCTCTTAGAGTGTCCAGTTCGGAAAGTCCCTGAGGGCCCTGAAGTCCGAGAAAGACTTCTACTCAAGAAGGGCCATGCCACGAAGCTAGCGATGTCCATCTCCACGGCACAACGCGTAAATGAATGACTAATCGGACTTTCTTGCGCTTCGAGGCTAACTGACAACTTGTAGTGCCTGTTGGCCATAGACATGGATGGTCGCCAAAAATAACTAATGCCCCCAATATGAATGACGACTAAAAAATATCCAATTCATCCAACTTACCAGCAGATCCAGGCGCTACAGAGCTCGGCGCACGGGGGGTCGTCGTCGTGGTGGTGGTTGTCGTCGTGGTGACTTCAGCGGTGCAGTTGTGGGCCTTGCAGGAAGACCATTCGATGCCAGTGGATTCACGGTTCAGGGTGCAGCCGTTTTTGTGGTCAACATTCTGGCACTTATCGCCGTTCAGAGGGTTCAGGACATGATTGACAGAACAGCACTTATTGAAGGCAAAACACGCTTTAGGCCCGGCAAATTCAGCGAGTTCGACGCATTGGGAGGTGAAGTCGCGAGAAGTTGGGTTGTAGATTTCGTCATCTTCGTCAAAGTCATTCAAGGGAGCGCTGGAGATGATGGTAGCCAGAACGGTCAGGGAGAAGACGGCGTAGAAGGTTAGTCGGGACATGTTGAAGATTAATACTGAAGTGACTGCGAAGTAGGGCTTTCCTTGTCAGACCTGAAAAAAGTAATCCAGTGAGTGCGCCAAATTGGGTGGAACATCTGCCTGCGATGCGCGAACTTCACGGAACAATGCCACGGCACGGAAGATCGGTACATACATCTGTCTTTTTTCTTTCAATGGGCCGAATGAAACCCGTTCGTCCCAAAAAACGGAAGGCAAAACAATTTAATTTCAAAATTCGGTCATCATAGACCGAAAAAGTCAGCACGCTTCCCCTCAGAAGCAAAGAGGCACACGAAAAAAGGCCCTCTGAAAAACAAGGCATGTTTCAGAGGCTCTGTTTTCCCTCCCCGGCCACGGAATAGCATGCCGTTGTTTCTTCAAGAGGGTCTCTGGAATAGACGAAGACAAGGCACAGGCAAAGTAATTGAATTGGAGCCGCCCCTGGAGCCTCAGGAGTTGGAGAAACAAAAAAGTCTACCGAAATCCTTGAAGTTAGAACTGATGATTTGTTCGATCGAGCGTGGAAGTTGCGAGCTCACTTTCAGCTTCTGGCAACAGTGCCCCAAAAACTTCTACTCTACCCATAACGCAAAAGCCCAATGGCGCCATTAAAGAAAGGGCTGTCCCTACCCGCCAAGGGTCATTCGACGATGCCATGAATTGCAATTTGTGCCCTTTTTTAGAGGCAGTTAGCATAATACCAGTGATGTCTCGCAACAAATGCCCCTTTTTGACCTTAGAGCATGTATAGAAATGCTTCCTATGGACGGCAAAGACAAAAAAATGGTTTGAAAACTGTCAATGTTGAAGGGTGGTTTCAAGTGAAATCAGACCCTTGATGGCTAAGGGCATTCTCATGGGATACACAAATATGGAAAAGTGCCATAAAAGGTGTCTACTTTGATGTTGCAATTCGAAAAGTAGCTAGAATCCTAAGAAAATGGAAAAAATTGCTAATCAAACATCAGTGAAGTGGCACTTGTCGTCCTTTTTTTCATTCGATGGCACGGATGGCGTGGCCAGGGCGTTCCGGGCGGCTTCCGGCTGACAGGCCATAGATTAGGCTGAACTGATAAGCAAAATTTAAAAGCAATGAAGTGGCTTTCGACGATGGTTGGCTTTTGGCAGTTGTAACAAATTTGAACAAAATCTATGGGAATCTTTGAGTTTGAAATGTCAAAACAGAAAAAGAGACTATCAAAAACAAAAACAAGAACGCAAAAAGCCGAAAGTCCAGCACACTCCCGTCGAGCCACTAAAGCGTGAAAAATGTGAAATCCGATGACAGAAGCGAAAGTGTCGCCCCTTCTCTATTGTCATCGGGTTGTCGGAACGGCGACCATCAAGTATGACAACAAGAATAGGCTGGGGTCCCTGGCTGGCTCCAACGGCTTCGAGTATGAGGTCGACATAAGTGGATGGCAATGTGTTGTGTTGTTTTTGGGAAGGGAGGTAGCTTGGAAGCGGAATAGACGACAAAGTTTTCACAGGGGGCCGGATTTCAGAAATAGGCCACAGGACAACGATATTTCAGTTTCAGCCGGTCTTGAATGTCAAGTCGTACATGCTTCGGGAATAGCATAGCAAAATCTTAGGAGCTAAGTATGGAAAGCAGTCAACTTGGCCTTGCTTTGGGAGTGTTCCATTTTTGCCAACGACAAAAACGACATGCATATGTGACAAATCTGAAGGAAACAGAAGCACAAGAGAAAAGACGTTGCAGTAAGGCACTTCCGGCGCATGGTCAAGAGTCCACTCAGGAGCGCAACGACGTTAGAACAATGAAATTTGAAATGAAAAGAAAAAGGCCAATTTGTTGGAAACTCGATTTTCGTGCCGGGAGACGAGATTTTCAACGAAAAAACCATAAATCACAGCTCTATAAGGTGCTAACCACACCCAGCAGCCCCATCAGAATACCTAATAACTCCCACACCTCGAACGGCACACCCTTTTGCGCATCTATTAACGATCAGCGCCAGTTTTGTCGCCGTCGCTTTCGCAATGACGGTAAGCCAAGCCACTCAACTGTGTCATGTCGTCATCATCGGATCGGCCAACCCCAGGTAGATGAAGAGAATACGGCACCGCCGACCCAAAAGCACTACCGAAGTAAGACCATAGTGAGAGGCTTATCCCTTAATAGGTGCCGCTGCAGCTTCCGCCATTCTATGGGTGCCGTTGTCGGTGGCGGGTCGCGCAACGAGACCCTTTCTTCCGTTCAAGTGACTGGGTTTGGTCCGATTTGAACTGACCGTGGGTGTGCCATCGGCGGTCCGTCCATGTTGCCGATGGAAGGCCCGGGCGCTTCGAAATAATGCGAACAAATCCGCTTTCTCGCACGCCGCACCGAACACGGCAGCTGTGGGCGGAGGGTTTAGGCTTCGGGAAACAGGGTTCAAATGGACTTTATTTGGGGAAGGGACGGTGGGAGAAGCACGGAAAAGATGGCCGTGCCGAGAAAGCGCAACCCGATCAGGGTGCGCGCAATGCAATCAAGCAAACGTCCGGTAAGTTTGAAAGGGGACAGATGAGAGTGGGTAAATAGTATAAATGATTGGCTTTTATGGGTTTGGGATAATGTTTGGGTGGTTGAAATGGAATTTCGGAGTTAAAGGGGGTCGTTTTAGTGGTTTTTATTGGATGTTTAGAACGTAAGACACCGGTGTCTAAGGTTCTAGACGCCCGTGTAAGATCGTATAAATACTGTTATACAGTATCACGACACGTCAAAGATAAGAAAGTCACTGTCAGATCACAAAACAATGATGTCTAACTAATCATATACTGGTGTCTAACACCCTAAACATCCATTTTTCAACTCTCAAATTGCCCAAATCCACCCCAATAAAGCCTCCATCACCTCTAATCCGCCCAAAAAACCAGGTGGATCCATTCTCCCGTAGACAAAGCTGCCATTCCCGGATGATCCACCCGTCTCGCGCATGGACCTGAGTATCTATCGCTCGTGTCCTCCGTCTCGAGTAACAAAAGAATGCACGGATCGCGCAAGGTCGACGAAACACTAACCCCCGCCGGATGGATCGTCCCTGCATCTGAACCCAAACCCCCATCATTTTGAGAAGGAAGGGGATAATCTGCGACCTTTTCCATGTGCTCGTCTCAACGTTTACCTCATCGCTGCCTGCCATCTTCCGTCCGACAAATCCAAACTGAAATATGACAATGAACCTATCCAAGTGCCTACATATTCCGGATGTTCAAAGGAAGTTATCAACACATTTGTCAAACCAAACTTCCGAGAACGGCAATTTTCGAACGGCTAAACAGAACACGATGGCCCATGTCGAAAACAAAGATTACAAAAGTGGCCCCTAATTCCCGGAGAATGAAAAGCGTAATAGCCAGGCTTAATGTTGCGAAGAAAACCCGTATACAGTAGGGCCAATTAAGGATTGGCGAGACTGGCCACTGGTCTGGTCCAAATGAACGAAGCTACCACCTAGCGCACCCATGGGAGGCGCGAAGCATGCCGAACGCTTGATTCGGTGGTCGGATGGCGTAAATGTCCGAAAATGGTGGTCCGAATGGGAATGAAGACTCAGATGGGGTGGGGCTTCCAAGTTAAATGCGCGAAAAGCGCCGGAAATGAGGGGGAAATGGATGGGATGGGATGCAATTCGGAGAAGGGTTGGATGAAGTCATTGCGCCTGTCCGCGCGTAATTAGCGGTCTTGTTCGTCGAAGATTGAAATCCAGGACTATGGAGGGGTCAGCTGCAGGGAGGGTCGGATAACTGATGGTCGAAGGAGGGGAATTGTCTAACATTTTGGCGGAAATTGGCGGTTATGGGATACCTTGATCCGTGGTTGACCTTAAAGAAAGTGAATGGGGGTTGTAAACTGGTTTAATTGGGGCTAGATTACTGTAATTACGCTGATTTTTTGACAAAAATGCTAAAAATTTAAGGCAAGTTGGCAAAAATCAGTAAATTAGCCATCAAAGCCCTTCCGCCGATAGCTAACACCAGCTTACATTAACCCCATCCACCCACACTGCAAGTTTATGTAAAACATCCAAGCCAGCTGGCTTCTCGCGCAGCACCAAACCCGGTCGACTTTATTTGTGGCCTAAATTGGCCGTGTCGCGAACCAGCCAGCCAAGTGTAGCACCGCCGGAAGCGACAGAACGGGGCATTTTGTTTCACTTAGGCAAACGGTCTCGGACCCATGGTGTTACAAGAGCCTTCCCACTTCTCCCCCTCCGCTGTCGATGGCAGATGTCACTCATTTCACAGGGCACACATAACATGACCCCTTTTTTGGAAGAGGAACAAACCAACATCAAGTCATGCTAAACTAAACCTCTTCCATCTACAAAGCTATCTATCGAAAACTGGCTTCTTTTGTTTTTTGGTTGGCGTCAGTGACAAAAAATCGAATGCAAACCATCGACATTTGTGAATTGTGTGCATCTAAAAAGCTGGCACGCCATTAGAGACAGTCGGTAAACGCTGGGGCTGGTATGAATAGCCAGGAGAAGGGTCATGGTTAATTAGCTGCTCCTGACAGCGTCGGCCTTTGACAGATAAGGTCACTACTGTATAAAGTGCCGGGGTAGGTAGGCGTCGAGGTCGTTGGCGGATTGTAAGTCACACCTCGATGAACGCCGTCCGTACTGATGGACACGGTTGATTCAGTCTTGCCGGCTCGGTTCACTCTAATTAGTGACTCCATATGGTTGTCACGCAGTTCGATGAAGTCCCGTTCCGCCGCGGATCAGATCGGCGCGGCGTTTTCGGCATGGCTTTGGAAAGGTGCGTTAAATCGTGATCAACGGGGAAGTTATGGCGGCGCAACTTCCGCGCAGGGGGGCATCTATGGGGGGTAATAATGACAATATGGCAGGTGTTTTCGCACGTTTAACGCAAAAAGAAGTCGAAAATAGCGCAATCAGATCGACTCTGGCCTTAAAAAAAGTGAATGCCGCCGTTTAGCTGCCATGGTTAGGCTTACTTAAGCAAGCCAAATCGAGATATTGTTTGCGCGGCTTAAACTTAAGCTCGACGAATCCGCCAATGTTTGCCCAAGGACGGCATTATTGTGAACCGATCCGATGGCCGATTTTTTTGGTCAACGCTAAAGGTAGGGGATAATAAACTGTTGCCAGGTGAGTTGAGGTCGTTGACACTGCGCCACGACAGCGTGGAATGCTAATAAATGAAAAGCGATCGGCTTTTGGGGGCTTACTTACTTAATCGCTGAAGCGCACTTGGAGAGAGGTCAATTTTTTGTTCAATTGAGCTGTGCCTATACAGTAGAATGGAATGGGATGGAAAACGCGCGCCATCGAAGTGCTCTCAATCTGACGAAACGCATCATTTACACCTATTCGATCGTAACTGACCCCACCCTGACAAAAGTGATGCCATTTGAGGGGGCAGCGATCATGATGGGAGCATGCCATGGTGCCACTGAGGTTGGTAAGCGGCGAAGGTCCTCATTTGCATACAGACAATGTAGAACCCCTGGCTCTGCCTGGGAAACTGCGAGGCGCCGGCGACTGGCAGGAGAGGGTACGAGAAGACCATTGAAGTAGTAGCCATCCTTGGGCATCATGACTCAAGGGGTGGCGCGCAATATGAGGCAACGGAGGCCAACCTTAGGAGGTTGCGAGGCAAATGGTGAGGTGGCAGGGCTAGGTGTTTCAAAACATAATACTCCGATTCGAAATTTTGGAAATGAATCATTCAAGGCATCTGGGGAAAGGTTAACAATACAACTGGTTTCGAAGATGCGTATTTGATGTTTGTATTATTTATTTCAAGAAAGTGAAATGAAACAGCCATGAGTCGGATGCCGACGAAACGGCTTGATGCCTCAATTTGGAAACGAAATGAAATGAAAGGTCCAAAATTAATTGAACCCGCAATGCAGAGTCCGCGTAATGAAGCGAGGGCCATATTGCGCATGCTTGTGGAGACCACTTTAGACCTCTTCTTGTGATGACACTCCGACACGCAAGGCACCCATCTAGCTACCGACCATCGGAGTATGGCTCCCACGCGATTTGCCGCAACCCACAAATGCCCTTCAGACTTTGTTGCGCAGATTCTTTCAGCATGCCATCTCAACATGAAGACCGAACCCTCCTAAAAGCCCAACCGCATTGAACTGGTCGTCGCGTGTCTACAGGTTCCGCTCCATCGGGCCATCAGAACCGAACCCTCTCCGCATCCCCGAGTTCATGATTATTATTCCAGGCCTTGCCGCTGGTTGCCTGCAAGGGTCATCTGTCCATGGAGGCAAAAGTGTCAATCAATCATTTACCGAATTTCATGGAGTCATGAAATTTTATTTTGAGTTTGATGAAAGTTCATCGAACCGAACCGTTTTCAGTTTTGAGGAAACACACAACGTGCCTGGGGCTATTTTTGCGGAGTTTTTTTATTTACTTTATTTTTGCACAAACGCAGTAAAACAAAAAATACAATATCTTTTCAAAGTTTTGATTCATGACGACTTCCAAGGCATGCGAATCTTCTGAATAGTATTCGCATGAGCTTCGATATCGTATTCTTGCTGGTAAGAATCGTCGAGCACGCTGAAAATTATTCATTTTGTTTAACGTTTTACAACACAAACCGTAAGAAACAGTTTTTTGTTTTCGAAAACAGTTCAACATGTTGGTTTTGATGCTTCCCAACATAAAAAAAACATAACATGTTTTCAGCCAAAAAAACAAACTCACAAATCAACAACTTTAATGCACAATTGGCCAATAGGAGTATAATGCAACTCGAAGGGATATATACAGTCCTCTAAACCGTAACAAATGTACGTATTTAGTTACGTTGTTCTGTCAACTTACTATGTAATTCGAAATAAAACAAGTACGGTTCTGAATCTTCGGTATCCGCTACAATTGTATTAAACAAAAATAGGAAGATTATTAATGAATAAAGGCGCATTTTGGAGGATCCGATGGCACTTGGGAATCTGTGAAAATTGTTTGCAAAAATATAGAGATTTGATTGAATTAATTTGAATAATCGATCACTATTATTTTTGTTGTTTACAACACAATCAAAACATTTATTTTTAAATCAAACACTGTTTGGATGATTTGGATTTCCAAGGAAAGCGAACTTCCAGAATAGTATTCGCATAAGCTTCAATGTCGTATTCTTGTTGGTAAAAAACTCTGGGAGAACTGAAAATTTATTTGTATGAAACTTACAAAACACGAAAAACAGTCTTATGTTTTCGAAATGCATTTGTAACATGTCTGTTTCGATATTTTCGAAAATTAAAAACAGTGTTTGTTTTCCACCTTTAAAAACAAACTTACAAATCAGTAACTTCGATACACAGTTGGCCAATCGGGGTGTAATGCAACTCGTAGGGGAACATGCACTCCTCTAAACAGTAACAATGTAAACAATTAATTACAGAGTTTTGCCAACTTACTTGATAAATCGAAGAAAAAGTCATACTGTTCGAGGGATTTAGCTATTTTTATTATGTCTAAATAATGCCTCCTCCGTAGTTCTTGAAACAGGCGTTCAATAAAAGTATCATTTTTTGCAGCCATTACAGTTGTAAGAAACAGAAATAGGAAGACCATTTTAAGAAAAAAGTGCATTTTGGTAGATCTAATGGCATCCAAGGATCTCTGGAAAAGTTTTTATTGAAAACAAAGATCTGATTCGGAGACATTTGAATGATCAACGACCATTGACGCATTGAAACATGGTAATTCCGTTACTTTAAATGTTATTTGATACATTTATGAAGTTGTTGTTGTTGGATTGTCTCGATATGCTAGAATTGCGACAAACTTACAAAACTATTTTAAAACGTATTTTTCAAATAAATTCACAATAAAACGTTACTTTCCAAAGAGTTAATGACACAGTTTAATCAAGTTTCGCTAATCTTAATTGTTCAAGCATGATAAAAAGGTTGTGCACTTTGTGGCTAAAGCACTCACAGGGCACTTATTAGAATTACATCATTTCTTGCATGTAGTGTGTTCTATTTTTCGGTCATACTTGGCGCACACGAGGTTTATGACATCTCACAAATAGCATGGGGGATTCGATTTGCTATTCTTATATAGAAGTGCCAAATTCCATCGAGTTGACATCAGTCTTGGCCTATTTCATTGTTTTTGGAAGGTGACATGACTGAGCTTTACGAACGATCAACTTTGCCACCTCAAAGAGCCGTGGATTACCTTAGCGATGGTCCCACACGGATTTTCGGTTCTGTTTTGACTTACACCGTTGTTGGTACGAGTTTCACTGGCACGATATTCGAAGGACTGTCGATAATATTCTTGGCGGTCCAGTTTTATCGTCGAAACAAATTCGTCTGTTCGGCATACTTTTACATTGCCTTTGCGGGATACTGTGTCGATTCCACAGCAAGTTTCTTGTATTGTTACACTTTTTTCTTTCCTAATTTGAGCTTTGTGAACTACATCAGCACGCTAGTTCAATGGTACGTCGAATTCTACATCAGTTCATGGAACATCGCGTTATCGTTGAATCGATTTACGGCGATTGTGTACTTTTATCGACAAAACCTAATATGGTCGACTAATAACATTATCTATATTATAATTTTGTTGTTTTTGGGCCCTTTCATCGTCAGCGGTTACTCATTTTACAACTTTCATTGCCGTATCGTTACTTATGACACCGACTGTAAAGATTATCAGTCTACTTCAAGAGTCGTTCAAATTTTGTCGAATTTAGTTTCATGTTGTATCAGCTCCATTTTGACCTTGGTCGCCATTTACCATCTGAAACCGGGCAACAAAATTTTATCTTCGAGAGGTGCAACCTTTGAAAAGCGATTACTGATTCAATGTGCCGTGTCTACAGTTTTGTTTATTTTTCACAACACCTTTTTATTTTTGTATACTGTAACCCGCTCACACCGAACAGACAGCGCCATGTCAGCGTTTCTCTATGTCGTTTGTGTAAATATGACCAATTTGACGTTCAACGCGTACCACTATTTGAATGGCGTATTGCTTGTTTTTGTCAGGTGAATCAAGTTTTTTCCAGGTTTGGTTTTAACTATGCTTTCTAGCCCAAACATTCGAATACCATTTCTTCACTTCATCGGATTCTACAAGTGCTTCTGCAATCCACGAACTGCACCAAAACCACCTGCGGCGTCAGCATCTGTAGCCCCGGCAAAAACCTAGTTGTCACTTTCAGTGAAGTTAAAGCATTCCTTGCTGAATTTCAAGTACCAGAACACAAAACGTACAAAAGTCGCTTTTTTTGCTTCTGGTACATAAAATTCAGCACCCTAAAATCGTCAATTTAGCATTTTTACCGTTAACTTGTAAGTTCAAAATCTATATGAAAATGCTGCAAATGCTCCACCGGAGCAAACACTTCTGCAAAAAAAGTAAAAAAATATATGAGGCATCCGACAAAGCGAACCTAGGGGACCGTCAAATGTGTTGCTCCGCAGAGCGAACATCAACCCACTGCGCTATGCTCGCCATGTCTCACACGCGCCATCGCAAGCACTTATCCATCGTTTCTTATAAAGACGCTGTGTAACAGCAAAACTTGACATAACGTTCAATTTTTTTGTTTAAAAACTTGGAATTGGGCCATGTTTTTTGAGATCTGTGCACTCCTAAACAATATTTTGCATTTAACATGCCAACCTTAACAAACTCAAAGCTTACTAGTATCGAAATAAATTTTAAACTTAACATACAGCGGGTCTTTTGAGATAAAACTTTCGAACTTGCAATCTTATGCTAAATTTCGAGTACCAGAACGCGAAACGTGCAACTGTCTTTTTTAAAGACAACTCAGTTACAAAACTTTACAAAATAGGTATTGGAATTCGGTGAGAAAAGTGAAAGTTTTGCTTAATTCTGCTCATGCTTTTTTAATATTAGGTTTTACTATGCAACCATCATTGAATTTTTTGCCTAGGTTATCCATGTACAACTAATCAAGTAGAAAACGGATCTCTGAAAGTTTTGTTTGAAATACAGAGATCTATCTAGCTGGTTTTAACAATTTGATCGTTTGACTGATTGTCTCGATGTAAAATATGCATGATAGGTACATAATCTACGCCAAAACATAACTTTTCACAGAGTACAGATTAATGGCATACTTTAACTTAGTTACGACAATCTTAGCTGTTTAGTTCAAGGATAATGCACGCCAAGGTTGAGCACCTTGTGTAATGGCAAGTACACTCACAGGACATTATCAAATTACGTCCGTACTTGTTTGTAGTGTGTTCTTTTTTATGCACGTTAACTGGACACGAGATTTATGACATTTTACAAGTTGTATGGAGATTTGATTTCCTACTCTTATATATACGACAACCTCCATTTTGACATCAATCTTGGCGTATTTCATCAAATTTGGAAGGTGACATGACTGACTTGTTCGAACCATCAACTTTACCACCTCAAAGGGCTGTGGATTATCTCAGCGATGGCCCCACCCGAATTGTTGGTTCCGTTTTGACCTATTTTGTGGTAGCTACAAGTTTTAGTGGCACGGTATTTGAAGGATTGTCAATCGTTTTTTTGGCGGTTCAATTCTATCGTCGGTATAAATTTGTCTGTTCTGCCTACTTTTACATTACCTTTGCTGGGTACTGTGTCGATTTCACAGCCAGTTTCTTGTATTGTGTCACTTTTTTCTTTCAAAATTTGTATTATGTGAATCTAATCAGCACACTGGTTCAATGGTATGTTGAATTCTACATCAGTCCATGGAATATTGCGTTATCGTTAAATCGATTTACGGCGGTTGTGTATTTCAATCAGCAAAAACTGATATGGTCGACTAAGAAAATTGCATGTGTAATAGTTTTACTATTTTTGGGGCCATTTATTATTAGCGGCTACTCATTGTACGACTTTAATTGTCGCATGGCTACTTATGATACTAGCTGTGAGACGTACCAATCTACCTCAAGAATTGTCCAAACTTCGTCGAATTTAGTTTCCTGCTGTATCAGCTCGATTTTGACTTTAGTCTCCATTTACTATCTAAAACCGGACAACCAAATTTCATCTTCGACAAGGGCATCCTTCGAAAAGCGGTTACTCATTCAATGTGCCGTATCCACAGTATTGTTCATTTTCCACAATACTTTTCTTTTTCTGTATAACATATCCCGCCCCCATCGAGCGGACAACCACATGTCAGCGTTTCTCTACGTCGTTTGTGTAAATTTTGCCAATTTGACGTTCAATGCGTACCACTATCTGAATGGTGTTTTGCTTGTTTTTGTCAGGTGAGACTAAATTTTCTAAGCTTTTCATTATTTTATTTTTTTCTTTTAAAAATTTGATATTATTCCGTTTTTTTAGCCCCAACATACGAATACCGTTCCTTCATTTCATCGGATTCTACAAATGCTTCTGCGGTTCACGACCTACACCAAAAGCACCTGCAGCATCGGCATCTGTTGCCCCAGCAAAGTCCTAGTTAAAACACGGAACAGCAATTATACAACATCGTGGAACACTATTCATAAATCATTCAAATGTTATTTATTTGAAAGGTTGTAAGATTGTGAATGGTTTATTAGAGTTATATTCACGCTGTCACAAACTTGTGCAATGGCACACATCATTGAAAAGAGCATGTTTACTTACGTTTTTTGCTGGCTTTTAAATTGTGGTCGAACTTTGAAATCCATAAAACTGATGTAAAATGGTGTTTATACTTGGTGTAAACAACATTGATTGTTGGCAACAGACACGGGGGACGAAACTGCTTAGAGTTACAAAGTAAAGATGCGAACTTTGGTTTGCTCGTTCGTGATTTTAGTTTCCTCTTTTCATTTTATCAACAGGTTGTAGTTTTGTACACACATCACATCAGAAATTAATGATATAACATGCAATTTGTCAAAAAGGAAGTTTTTTTAGCATACAGTTCTTTGCAACATGTAATCCCAACGAACTCACTTTGTCATTTATTGTTTTTGTGGGTTTAAGCCATGGGTATATGACACCTGTATCCGTTTTCAGTTGGAATGTCTAATAAAAGTTGCAGCAGACGTCTGGGCGTACTGAGACCATATAAAAACCATACATGTAATTATTTTGAATCACAAACAGTAACAGTTTTCAATTTTCCTACAGTTTGTTTTAACTTCATCGCTTTAACGTTCTCGTTGAGGACATTGTCCAATATGATGTCTTTGAATAATTCGTCAACAATGACGATCAATGAGTCAATCTCAACCACGACAGCAATCATTCAGCGTGCCGTTGATTACCTTCACAGTGGTCCGACGCGGATTGTTGGCCTTATTATGACAAACTGTGTCGTTGCTACAAGTTTCAGCGGTGCTGTAATAGAGGCTGTGGCGATCATGTTTTTTATTAACCAGTTTTATCGGAAAAACAAATATGTAACCTCGGCATATTTCTACGTTGCTTTCGCTGGTTATTTGGTCGACTTCACTGCCATTTCTTTGTTTGTAATCACATTCTGGCTGCCTGATTTATACATGTTGAAACTGATAAGTGATGTTAACCAATGGTACGTCGGATTCTACATCGGCCCGTGGAATGTGTCGCTTTCGCTAAATCGGTTTACGGCAATTGTATTTTTCCAACGTCATTCGAAACTTTGGTCTAACAGAAACACCATTTTCGTTGTGTTGTTATTGTTTTTGGGGCCGTTTATCATCAGCGGCTACTCACTTGCCGATCCCTATTGCCGAAGTCATGTGTATGATACGGGATGTGAAGCGTATTTATCAACATCACGAATCGTTGAAATTTCGACAAACTTAGTTTCATGTTTTATTAGTGCCGTGTTAACGCTGATTTCAATCTACTTTTTAAAGCCAAATGTGTCGACCTGGACAAATTCATCGAGAAATTCATCCTTTGAACGACGATTATTCGTTCAATGTGCTGTATCGACTGTATTATTCATTTTCCACAACATGTTTCTACTATCGTACAACTTCTTTCGACCCCATAGAACGGAAAGCGCAATGTTTGGATTTGTGTACGTAGTTTCCGTAAATCTGACTAATTTGGCTTTTAATCTTTACCATTACTTAAACATTATTTTACTTATTTTTGTCAGGTAACTTTAAATCAATCAGTCAAATTGTATGTTTTTTTTAACAAAATGCATTTTTAGCCCACATATCCGAAACCCTTTTCTCCATTTTATCGGTTTCGACAAAATCAGTTGCTATCACAAAGCCAGTTCTACACAAGTCTCGTCTATTCGAAACCAGGAAACAGAACACTAAACCATTTGAAATGTTACTCGTTTTTCCAACCATTTTTCAGAATGGTTGTCAGAACACATATTAACCTAATTACAGCGTTAAACTACAAAGTTTTTATGTTACAGTTTTTTTCTCAGTGTATAAAAATTGCCTGTTTACTCCGAATACCCCGCATGTTAATCTGGTTTCTTACTATGCCAACTAATGCATACGCCAAATAACAGAGTTGGCTAATGCATTATTTGTGCTAAAATTTAAAATTTGGTGAAATAACTTCGAATTTAGGTGTGAAATAAACTGTTAATATTCGTTAATTTCAATTAAAAGCTATTAAGTTTTTGTTTTTTCATGAATAACCCTACCAACGAAACCATTCAAACTATTGGCACTGTTTTAACCAAGTTCTTTTTAATCGCCTGTTTTATTGGTGCCGCTTTCGAAGCACTGGCAATTGTCTTCTTTTCACTCCAATTCAATCGACGAAAGAAATATATTTGTTCGGCATACTTTTTCATCGCGTTTGCTGGCTATGTTGTAGACTTTGCAGCAAGTTTGACTTTTTGCCTTCACCTCTATGCTCCTACAATTGAAAACATTGATGCTGTCAGCACATTAGTCCAGTGGTATTCAGCTTTTTACATTGGCGCCTGGAACGTCGCTCTTTCATTAAACAGATTCACCGCAGTTGTTTGCTTCAATCGGCATAACCAAATTTGGTCAACTCCAACGACAACATTAATCATTATTTTATTGTTTCTTTGTCCCTTTATTATAAGTGGCTACTCACTCTACGATCCATACTGTCGCGCACATTTTGGCTTACTTAAGTGTGATGAGTATCAAGCAAATTCGAAAATTGTCGAAATCTCGACGAATTTGGTCTCATGTTTTATCAGTGCCGGGCTTACGGTAGCTTGCATACTTCAAATTAAGTTAAACAAGAGCAAAACACAGCGAGTTGCGACAAACAGCGACAATTTTGAGCGTAGGCTGTTAATTCAATGTGTCGTGTCAACGACTATTTTTGTTTTTCATAATCTTTTCATTGTTTCTTATCAAATTATCAGGCCATTTCGAGTGCAAAACGAAGTTTTAATGTTTGTATACGTTATTTTAATACATTGTGCGAATCTAAGCTATTACGCTTATCACTTTTTCAATGTGTTTTTGCTTATTTTTGTAAGCACAAAAGTTCGTGGTCCTTTTCTGCAGTTTATTGGTTTTTATAGGCTGTTTAGTTTTTCATAAGAACAGTCGTTAATTGATGTATATATATATATGCATTTTTACTGTGCTTTTGTCAAACATGTTATACGAAAAGATAAGTAAATAAGATAAAGACAATGCAACTATAAAAATGCGATCACAACAATTTTGATAGGCCCTACAGTAATAAATTTGCTTTCTTGGTCGCCAACGTCCACAGATGTTTTACGGCTACAAAGGATGACCTCACATTTTTTGTTTGTAAGTTGGTTTTTATCTCTGCCGCTCAACAGCTGTTTGATAACCTCGGAAACTTTCGGAAGTGTGTCCGTTAATATGATTCGTGTCGTGACAGCAATCTGTCGGCTACTTGTTGAATAGCAAACAGAGCTGATTTAAATGGTTCATTAAAAACAAAGCTTTCTGAATCACTTTTCTGCTAAGATATCCGTAGTTAGAGCTGACATTGACACTTTTGTAGGCTTCGCGATGTGTTACTAAAATGCCACAGTAATCCACGATGGCGGCGTTTTGATGGAAAAATAAAGATATTGGATAGTCCAACATTTTGTTTAAGCTTTGCTCGACAGTATTGAGGTTATTGTGGTTGACAATGTCGTCGTAGTTGTCGAATCGTCGCTCAACTTTAAATACCACGTTTTATCACATGCAGCTTTTTTTGTAGATTAAACACGGAGCAGCAAACTTTCATATTGGTGGTTTTTCCATTCCATAGATGCGCCAATTCTGATACCACCGACGCAGTATAAGTTCTTGACACCAGGAAAGGCTAAAAACACCGAAACTTGACCAAAAGTCCCACTGTTAAGCTGGCAGCTTACTAACTATTTATCCAATCCAAGTTTAAGTCATGTTTTTGAGTTCGTCGTGTTTTCGCGGTTCAGAATCACCTAATCAAAGTGGTCCAGCTCAAAATTTTTGCACCTACCAGAATCTGATTTCGTGAAAAGTCCCCTATAAAACGTTCTGGTAAGTATGTAGCTAATTCACGAACTACTGATTCCTGTGGATGGCTCATAGTACTTTTAAGTTGTACGTGTCGTCGACATGCCAAAACACCTGATTTGGGCATCATAAACTGATATCTTTGCACATTCCGGGTCAAAAAACAATTGAAAACAGCACTTTTTCGCTGGTAACTTGCTAACTATTGATCCAATCACAATGATACACACATTTTTGAGTTGCACGTGTTTATGCGGTTCGAATACTTTTGTTTATTACGTCGTAGCATAAGTTCTTGACACCAGGAAGGGTTAAAAACACCAATAATTGCCTCAAAGTCGCACTTTTAAGCTGGCAGCTTACTAACTATCTATCCTATCAAAGTTTAAGTCATGTTTTTGAGTTCGTCGTGTTCTTGCGGTTCAGAATCACCTAATCAAAGTGGTCCAGCTCAAAATTTTTGCACCTACCAGAATCTGATTTCGTGAAAAGTAGCCTATAAAACGTTCTGGTAAGTAGCTAATTCACGAACTACTGATCCCTGTGGATGGCTCATAGTATTTTTTAGTTGTACGCGTCCTCGACATGTCAAAACACCTGCAGAAAATGAATCTACATTCAAAGTTAACATGAAAAAAATTTTTTGACCGAGGGCAAAGGGGGCTGGAACGTCACCGTTATGGTCGCCGAAAATGATGCAAAGAAAAAAAGTTGTTCAGATCCGGAAATGAATTACATTTTCGGAATCAGCGCAAAAAATCATGTCGAAACGAATGTTTTAAATGTTAAGGGGAGTATATGCTAATATAGTCATATTTTGCTTAAAAAGAAAAAAAAACTTTTCTTTGACATTGTAGGTTGGTTGACAGTACTTATGACATATATTGTTTTTATTTCGAAGCGTTAAAATAATCGGTCACATAAAACACGTGGATAAATGACTTAGTTCAAAAATAGTAAGTAAAAGAAAACAGCCTACAAAGCGAATACCTTCTTTTTCGACGGCGATGTGACGGCTTTCCACGGTTTGTCGCCCTTTCGAGGTGGTGTATCTGCCAAAATAGCGGCGTTTTTGGCTGGTTTGACCAAACTGTCTTCCACGACACTGATGTCCTCCTCAGATTCTTCGGGAATGGCAGAATTGTCGCTGAACAACACCGGTGACAGCATCGATGTGGGCGTACTCTTGCGTGATCGCTTCGGCGGGTTTGGATTCTTCGGTGTCGACGAAACAACGCCACGTTTCGAGAAAAAATTGGACGCTATCACTGATAATCGGCGTTTCGGCGGTTTGAAACTGACGGAGGTTACGGGGGTTTCTTTGGGAGTAGCTGGCACGGACTTGATGAATTCAATGTCGTCGTCGTTGTCGGAATCTTTTTTGTTTTCGTCGTTTGGGATGGGAACGAGTTGAATGTCGTCGTCATCGGTGTTGGATGTTAAAGGAACACCGCCACAAACAACTTTGGAAGAATTCAGAGCTTCAGCAATGCGTTCATCGAAGGATGCCGAGAAAAAGCTGTCGATTGGGACCTGTTTCGGGCTGGAGTCCGTTGATGGAGTTGTTTTTGGTTTCACTGGTGATAGGGCGGCAAAGACACGGTCGATTTGGGAGGAGAAGAAGCTGTCATCAGGGTCGATGGATGTTGAAGGTTTGGACTGTGCTTTCGGCGGGGCGAAGGATACTTTGGTTGGTGGCGCTGGTGGCTTTGGCTTGGCTACAGTACTCGGCTGAACATTCGACTTCGAATTCGTTGCTACACCCGGTAGAACAGGTGGAACTGCCTTCACAGTCTTCAAATCCAGCAATTGCGATTCAAACATGTTCGGCTTCGCTCCATGCCGAGTAGCCCTTGTAATGGCAGACTGTTCCTTATGGTACTGCGAGCTGTGGAACGAGTTATTCAACCTCTGCTTCCTGATATCCGCCGGCGTTGTAGGCGCTTTCTCCTCAAGTTTGAACACCGAATCCATCCTCGGCTCAATGGCATCCATGACTGATCTCGGGAGTTGGAAGAAATACGAAATGTAGTTGCGGCAGTCGTAGTCGAAGCATCGCTGGAACATCCATTCTCGCTCCAGGACGACCGTCCAGTAGACATTGTTGGATTTGTGTTCACGGCCCATTCGGAGACAGTATCGGCAGTTGTTGAACTGAAAACAGACACATTATAAATCTGTTTAGCCTTCATTAAAAAAAACCAACCTGATAAGAAACCCGCATCGACCGATTGGCCTTGACCAACAACAGCGACCATGTTCGAATCTCGACATTCGGCACAAATTGCGTGTTAAACTCGGCTACATAATCGTCCAATTCCGGGAAGGGAGACTTTCCAGTGCCAGTTTCAATGACTTCAACATCGAAATCGGTAGTTATAGCGGCGCAGCTTGGCCGAGCCACAAAACCGCCGGGGGCATCCTGTCTCGTCCGTTTGAGCACTCTGCCTTTGGTTTCGAAGACTTTCAGGGTCTTTAGGGATTGGTAATTGGGAGGGATGGTGATGGAATCGAGGAAGATTTGGCGGTCGTCTTTGGGAACGGTTTCTGGAAAGGTTCATCGTTACAGTATACCGAATTTGAAAATATGAATAAAAATAATAAGCCAAACATACCATAAAACTTGCAATCCTCCCGATACTTCAGCACCGTCGTCTTCCCGCACTTAGAGCTATGCAGAATCCGAAACGACCGATTTTTCGTGTAGACGGCCGGATCACAGATGAACGTCTCTTCATCGCCCTTCTTCACGATGCCAATCCCAGTCATGCTCATCCTCTCGGTCAGCGCTGCGATGAACTCCCTCATGGCTACATTGTTCGGGAACAGCGTATCCTCTGGCAAGTGCACCGTGGCATGGGTCGAAAACTTGTCTGCCGTCGTCGAATCCAGCAAAAGAAACGCCTTTTCATCGATGTCCAGCCCGTATTCCTCGCGGATCATCGTGCAGACCAGGTCGAAGAACTCGGCCAATATGGTCCCCTCCTCAATGTCCGGATTGTCGGCCTTGTAGTATTCGAGATCAAAGTACAGCCGGCACGGGTAATTTTCCTGGATAATCTCATAAAAGTGCCGCGGGCAGTTGAACTGGTACCGGTACCACACCCAGAACTTGGTCAGATCGGCCACTATGAACTTGCGACGGCCTGGAATGGATAAAATATATATAAAAAGTTGCAAAGAACGTGTCAAACCTTGGGTCATGTATGGATTGGGCATTTCGAACGAAAACATTCGACCATTCTTCATCTTGGCCTGCGCTTCGAAGGCAAATACCTGCTTCGGAAACACTGTGAAGGTCTTGCCGACTTCACGTTCAATATCTGCACACATGGCGGTAAACGGTAGGAGAAATTTAGTTGATAATGAATAGTGAGGGTGTCGAGCTCCGCCGCGCGCGCAAAAGGCTTGAAGTTTTAATTTTTGAATAAAGTCTGGCGTTGTGTCCCGAACGATTTTTGTATTTTCTTTATTTTTTTTTCACATTACCGTAAGACGTTTTTGTTCATTTTTATTATCTTTACAAAAAATTAGTAACATGTGGAAAGTCAGCTTGCGTTGTAAAATATGCTCCTGTTTTTTCGCCATTTATTTCGCATTAATCAACACAAAACAAACTACAAAGCGACAAGGAGGGTAGTAAAAACGGAGATTTTTTTGAGCTAAAAAAATTTTGATAGGTGACTTTTTTTTTGAAACAGAACGTGCAAAGATGTCAGTTCATATTGCTTAAATCAGGTGTTTTGACACAGTCAAGACACGTGAAACTTAAAAATACCTTGAAAATTGCGCAGGAAGCAGTAGTTTGTGATTTCGCTACTTACCAAAACGTATTATAGGTGACTTTAGTCGAAATCAGGTTCTGGTAAGTGCAAAATTTTTAAGCTAGACCACTTTGATTAGGTGATTCTGAATCGCGAGAACACGACGAATTCGAAAACGTGACTTAAACTTTGAATGGATAGACAGTTAGTAAGTTGCTAGCTAAACATAATTATTTTTGGTGTTTTTAGCTTTTCTTCGTAACAAGATCTGATGCTACGGCGCATAGAACGGGTTAGTAGTAGTTAGCAAGTTACCAGCGAATAAGCGGTACTTTCAGAAGTTTTTTGACCCGGAACGTGCAAAGATGTCAGTTTAATTTGTTTAAATCAAGTGTTTTGACACTTTTAGGACACCTGAAATTCGAAATAACCTCGAAAACTGCACAAGGATCAGTAGTTTGTGATTTAGCTACTTACCAGAACGTATTATAGGTGATTTTTTTCGAAATCAGGTTCTGGTAAGTGCAAAAATTTTGAGGTAGACCACTATGAATGAGTGTTTTTTGAACCGCGAGAATACGAAAAAAACGGATACGTGACTTAAATAGTGATCGGATCAATAGTTAGTACAGTTGCCAACTAAAAAGTTGGATTTTGGGTCGATTTTTGGTGTTTTTAGCCCTAGTACCCTCTTTGTAGTTTGGTTTTGAGCCGGTGATGTCCATCGAAGAGCTCTTTTCGGTCTGGGATGACTATTCAATGGGCGATCCCGGCTGATTGCTGGCCCAGCGCCGGCTTGAAAGACACGCACGCTCTTCGAAATCTCGAGCAAATCCATCGTTTTGTGGGGGCGTGTAACCCCTTTGTAGTTTGGTTTTGAGCCAGGGATGTCCATCGAAGAGCCCTTTTCGGTCTGGGATGACTATTCAATGGGCGATCCCGGCTGATTGCTGGCCCAGCGCCGGCTTGAAAGACACGCACGCTCTTCGAAATCTCGAGCAAATCCATCGTTTTGTGGGGGCGTGTAACCCCTTTGTAGTTTGGTTTTGAGCCAGGGATGTCCATCGAAGAGCCCTTTTCGGTCTGGGATGACTATTCAATGGGTGATCCCGGCTGATTGAATTCAAAGAACGTATAGAACTGCACTGGGATTACTAGTATGTGATTTAGCCACTTACCAGAACCGATTATAGGTGATTTTTGTCGAAATGAGGTAATGGTAAGTGCAAAAATTTTGAGCTAGATCACTTTTAATGGGTGTATCTGAGCCGCGAGAACACGGAGAAGTCGGATACGTGACTTAAATAGTGATCGGAGCAATAGTTAGCATAGCTGCCAGCTAAAAAGTGGGATTTTGGGTCGATTTTTGGTGTTTTTAGCCCTGCAAGGTGTAAAGATCTGATAATACAGCGCATTCAACAAATGTTTATGAACCGTGAGAACTCAAGGAATTTAAAAACGTGTATAAAAACGTGATTCGAGCAATAGTAAGCAAATTACCATCGAATATGTCGTAATTTCAGTGGTATTTGAACCTGGAACGTGCAATGATGCTAGTTTATTATGCTTAAATCAAGTGTTCTGACATCTCTAAGTCACGTGTAAACTAAAAATACGTAAAGAACTGCACTGGGATTACTAGTTTGTGATTTAGTCACTTACCAGAACCGATTATAGGTGACTTTTGTCGATATCAGGTTCTGGTAAGTGCAAAAATTTTGAGCTAGATCACTTTTAATGGGTGTTTCTGAGCCGCGAGAACACGGGGAAGTCGGATACGTGACTTAAATAGTGATCGGAGCAATAGTTAGCATAGCTGCCAGCTAAAAAGTGGGATTTTGGGTCGATTTTTGGTGTTTTTAGCCCTGCAAGGTGTAAAGATCTGATAATACAGCGCATTCAACAAATGTTTATGAACCGTGAGAACTCAAGGAATTTAAAAACGTGTATAAAAACGTGATTCGAGCAATAGTAAGCAAATTACCATCGAATATGTCGTAATTTCAGTGGTATTTGAACCTGGAACGTGCAATGATGCTAGTTTATTATGCTTAAATCAAGTGTTCTGACATCTCTAAGTCACGTGTAAACTAAAAATACGTAAAGAACTGCACTGGGATTACTAGTTTGTGATTTAGTCACTTACCAGAACCGATTATAGGTGACTTTTGTCGATATCAGGTTCTGGTAAGTGCAAAAATTTTGAGCTAGATCACTTTTAATGGGTGTTTCTGAGCCGCGAGAACACGGGGAAGTCGGATACGTGACTTAAATAGTGATCGGAGCAATAGTTAGCATAGCTGCCAGCTAAAAAGTGGGATTTTGGGTCGATTTTTGGTGTTTTTAGCCCTGGAAGGTGTAAAGATCTGATAATACAGCGCATTCAACAAATGTTTCTGAACCGTGAGAACTCAAGGAATTACAAAACGTGTATAAAAACGTGATTCCAGAAATAGTAAGCAAATTACCATCGAATATGTCGTAATTTCAGTGGTATTTGAACCTGGAACGTGCAATGATGCTAGTTTATTATGCTTAAATCAAGTGTTCTGACATCTCAAGGTCACGTGTAAATTTAGATTACGTATAGAACTGCACTGGGATTGCTAGTTTGTGATTTAGCCACTTACCAGAACCGATTATAGGTGACTTTTGTCGATTTCAGGTTCTGGTAAGTGCAAAAATTTTGAGCTAGATCACTTTTAATGGGTGTTTCTGAGCCTCGAGAACACGGGGAAGTCGGATACGTGACTTAAATAGTGATCGGAGCAATAGTTAGCGTAGCTGCCAGCTAAAAAGTGGGATTTTGGGTCGATTTTTGGTGTTTTTAGCCCTGCAAGGTGTAAAGATCCCATGCTACGGCACATGGAGCAAAAGTTTTTGAAGCGTGAGAACTCAAGGAATTCAAAAATGTGTATAAAAACGTGATTCGAGCAATAGTAAGCAAGTTATCACTAAAAATGTCGTAATTTCAGTGGTATTTGAACCTGGAACATGCAATGATGCTAGTTTATTATGCTTAAATCAAGTGTTCTGACATCTCGAGAGAGCAAATCCCTCGTTTTGTGGAGGCGTGTACCCCCTTTGTAGTTTGGTTTTGAGCCAGGGATGTTCATCGAAGAGCCCTTTTCGGTCTCGGATGACTATTCAATGGGCGATCCCGGCTGACTGCTGGCCCAGCGCCGGCTTGAAAGACACGCACGCTCTTCGAAATCATGAGCAAATCCATCGTTTTGTGGGGGCGTGTAACCCCTTTGTAGTTTGGTTTTGAGCCAGGGATGTCCATCGAAGAGCCCTTTTCGGTCTGGGATGACTATTCAATGGGCGATCCCGGCTGACTGCTGGCCCAGCGCCGGCTTGAAAGACACGCACGCTCTTCGAAATCACGAGCAAATCCATCGTTTTGTGGGGGCGTGTAACCCCTTTGTAGTTTGGTTTTGAGCCAGGGATGTCCATCGAAGAGCCCTTTTCGGTCTGGGATGACTATTCAATGGGTGATCCCGGCTGATTGAATTCAAAGAACGTATAGAACTGCACTGGGATTACTAGTATGTGATTTAGCCACTTACCAGAACCGATTATAGGTGATTTTTGTCGAAATGAGGTAATGGTAAGTGCAAAAATTTTGAGCTAGATCATTTTTAATGGGTGTTTCTGAGCCGCGAGAACACGGGGAAGTCGGATGCGTGACTTAAACAGTGATCAGAACAATAGTTAGCATAGTTGCCAGCTAAAAAGTGGGATTTTGGGTCAATTTTTTGTGTTTTTAGCCCTGGAAGGTGTAAAGACCCGATGATACGGCACATTTAGCAAGAGTTTTTGAACCGCAAGAACACAAGGAATTCAAAAATGTGTTTAAAAACGTGATTCGAGCAATAGTAAGCAAGTTATCACTAAAAATGTCGTAATTTCAGTGGTATTTGAACCTGGAACATGCAATGATGCTAGTTTATTATGCTTAAATCAAGTGTTCTGACATCTCTAAGTCACGTGTAAACTAAAAATACATAAAGAACTGCACTGGGATTACTAGTTTGTGATTTAGTCACTTACCAGAACCGATTATAGGTGACTTTTGTCGATATCAGGTTCTGGTAAGTGCAAAAATTTTGAGCTAGATCACTTTTAATGGGTGTTTCTGAGCCGCGAGAACACGGGGAAGTCGGATACGTGACATAAATAGTGATCGGAGCACTAGTTAGCATAGTTGCCAGCTAAAAAGTGGGATTTTGGGTCGATTTTTGGTGTTTTTAGCCCTGCAAGGTGTAAAGATCCGATGCTACGGCACATTTAGCAAAAGTTTTTGAACCGCAAGAACACAAGAAAATCAAAAATGTGTTTAAAAACGTGATTCGAGCAATAGTAAGCAAGTTATCACTAAAAATGTCGTAATTTTAGTAATTTTTTAACCTGGAACATGCAATGATGCTAGTTTATTATGCCTAAATCAAGTGTTCTGACATCTCAAGGTCACATGTAAATTTAAAATACGTAAAGAACTGCACTGCGATTACTAGTTTGTGCTTTAGCCACTTACCAGAACCGATTATAGGTTACTTTTGTCGATTTCAGGTTCTGGTAAGTGCAAAAATTTTGAGCTAGATCACTTTTAATGGGTGTTTCTGAGCCGCGAGAACACGGGGAAGACGGATACGTGACTTAAACAGTGATCGGAGCAATAGTTAGCATAGTTGCCAGCTAAAAAGTGGGATTTTGGGTCGATTTTTGGTGTTTTTAGCCCTGCAAGGTGTAAAGATCCGATGCTACGGCACATTTAGCAAAAGTTTTTGAACCGCAAGAACACAAGAAAATCAAAAATGTGTTTAAAAACGTGATTCGAGCAATAGTAAGCAAGTTATCACTAAAAATGTCGTAATTTTAGTAATTTTTTAACCTGGAACATGCAATGATGCTAGTTTATTATGCCTAAATCAAGTGTTCTGACATCTCAAGGTCACATGTAAATTTAAAATACGTAAAGAACTGCACTGCGATTACTAGTTTGTGCTTTAGCCACTTACCAGAACCGATTATAGGTTACTTTTGTCGATTTCAGGTTCTGGTAAGTGCAAAAATTTTGAGCTAGATCACTTTTAATGGGTGTTTCTGAGCCGCGAGAACACGGGGAAGTCGGATACGTGACTTAAACAGTGATCGGAGCAATAGTTAGCATAGTTGCCAGCTAAAAAGTGGGATTTTGGGTCGATTTTTGGTGTTTTTAGCCCTGCAAGGTGTAAAGATCCCATGCTACGGCACATGGAGCAAAAGTTTTTGAAGCGTGAGAACTCAAGGAATTCAAAAATGTGTATAAAAACGTGATTCGAGCAATAGTAAGCAAGTTATCACTAAAAATGTCGTAATTTCAGTGGTATTTGAACCTGGAACATGCAATGATGCTAGTTTATTATGCTTAAATCAAGTGTTCTGACATCTCGAGAGAGCAAATCCCTCGTTTTGTGGAGGCGTGTACCCCCTTTGTAGTTTGGTTTTGAGCCAGGGATGTTCATCGAAGAGCCCTTTTCGGTCTCGGATGACTATTCAATGGGCGATCCCGGCTGACTGCTGGCCCAGCGCCGGCTTGAAAGACACGCACGCTCTTCGAAATCATGAGCAAATCCATCGTTTTGTGGGGGCGTGTAACCCCTTTGTAGTTTGGTTTTGAGCCAGGGATGTCCATCGAAGAGCCCTTTTCGGTCTGGGATGACTATTCAATGGGCGATCCCGGCTGATTGCTGGCCCAGCGCCGGCTTGAAAGACACGCACGCTCTTCGAAATCATGAGCAAATCCCTCGTTTTGTGGAGGCGTGTACCCCCTTTGTAGTTTGGTTTTGAGCCAGGGATGTTCATCGAAGAGCCCTTTTCGGTCTCGGATGACTATTCAATGGGCGATCCCGGCTGACTGCTGGCCCAGCGCCGGCTTGAAAGACACGCACGCTCTTCGAAATCATGAGCAAATCCATCGTTTTGTGGGGGCGTGTAACCCCTTTGTAGTTTGGTTTTGAGCCAGGGATGTCCATCGAAGAGCCCTTTTCGGTCTGGGATGACTATTCAATGGGCGATCCCGGCTGATTGCTGGCCCAGCGCCGGCTTGAAAGACACGCACGCTCTTCGAAATCATGAGCAAATCCATCGTTTTGTGGGGGCGTGTAACCCCTTTGTAGTTTGGTTTTGAGCCAGGGATGTCCATCGAAGAGCCCTTTTCGGTCTGGGATGACTATTCAATGGGTGATCCCGGCTGATTGAATTCAAAGAACGTATAGAACTGCACTGGGATTACTAGTATGTGATTTAGCCACTTACCAGAACCGATTATAGGTGATTTTTGTCGAAATGAGGTAATGGTAAGTGCAAAAATTTTGAGCTAGATCACTTTTAATGGGTGTATCTGAGCCGCGAGAACACGGGGAAGTCGGATGCGTGACTTAAACAGTGATCGGAGCACTAGTTAGCATAGTTGCCAGCTAAAAAGTGGGATTTTGGGTCGATTTTTGGTGTTTTTAGCCCTGCAAGGTGTAAAGATCCGATGCTACGGCACATTTAGCAAGAGTTTTTGAACCGTGAGAACTCAAGGAAGTACAAAACGTGTATAAAAACGTGATTCCAGAAATAGTAAGCAAATTACCATCGAATATGTCGTAATTTCAGTGGTATTTGAACCTGGAACGTGCAATGATGCTAGTTTATTATGCTTAAATCAAGTGTTCTGACATCTCTAAGTCACGTGTAAACTAAAAATACGTAAAGAACTGCACTGGGATTACTAGTTTGTGATTTAGTCACTTACCAGAACCGATTATAGGTGACTTTTGTCGATATCAGGTTCTGGTAAGTGCAAAAATTTTGAGCTAGATCACTTTTAATGGGTGTTTCTGAGCCGCGAGAACACGAGGAAGTCGGATACGTGACTTAAATAGTGATCGGAGCAATAGTTAGCATAGCTGCCAGCTAAAAAGTGGGATTTTGGGTCGATTTTTGGTGTTTTTAGCCCTGGAAGGTGTAAAGATCTGATAATACAGCGCATTCAACAAATGTTTCTGAACCGTGAGAACTCAAGGAATTACAAAACGTGTATAAAAACGTGATTCCAGAAATAGTAAGCAAATTACCATCGAATATGTCGTAATTTCAGTGGTATTTGAACCTGGAACGTGCAATGATGCTAGTTTATTATGCTTAAATCAAGTGTTCTGACATCTCAAGGTCACGTGTAAATTTAGAATACGTATAGAACTGCACTGGGATTGCTAGTTTGTGATTTAGCCACTTACCAGAACCGATTATAGGTTACTTTTGTCGATTTCAGGTTCTGGTAAATGCAAAAATTTTGAGCTAGATCACTTTTAATGGGTGTTTCTGAGCCGCGAGAACACGGGGAAGTCGGATACGTGACTTAAACAGTGATCGGAGCAATAGTTAGCATAGTTGCCAGCTAAAAAGTGGGATTTTGGGTCGATTTTTGGTGTTTTTAGCCCTGCAAGGTGTAAAGATCCGATGCTACGGCACATTTAGCAAAAGTTTTTGAACCGCAAGAACACAAGAAAATCAAAAATGTGTTTAAAAACGTGATTCGAGCAATAGTAAGCAAGTTATCACTAAAAATGTCGTAATTTCAGTGGTATTTGAACCTGGAACATGCAATGATGCTAGTTTATTATGCTTAAATCAAGTGTTCTGACATCTCGAGAGAGCAAATCCCTCGTTTTGTGGAGGCGTGTACCCCCTTTGTAGTTTGGTTTTGAGCCAGGGATGTTCATCGAAGAGCCCTTTTCGGTCTGGGATGACTATTCAATGGGCGATCCCGGCTGATTGCTGGCCCAGCGCCGGCTTGAAAGACACGCACGCTCTTCGAAATCATGAGCAAATCCATCGTTTTGTGGGGGCGTGTAACCCCTTTGTAGTTTGGTTTTGAGCCAGGGATGTTCATCGAAGAGCCCTTTTCGGTCTGGGATGACTATTCAATGGGCGATCCCGGCTGATCGCTGGCCCAGCGCCGGCTTGAAAGACACGCACGCTCTTCGAAATCTCGAGCAAATCCATCGTTTTGTGGGGGCGTGTAACCCCTTTGTAGTTTGGTTTTGAGCCAGGGATGTCCATCGAAGAGCCCTTTTCGGTCTGGGATGACTATTCAATGGGCGATCCCGGCTGATTGCTGGCCCAGCGCCGGCTTGAAAGACACGCACGCTCTTCGAAATCTCGAGCAAATCCATCGTTTTGTGGGGGCGTGTAACCCCTTTGTAGTTTGGTTTTGAGCCAGGGTTGTCCATCGAAGAGCCCTTTTCGGTTTGGGATGACTATTCAATGGGCGATCCCGGCTGATTGCTGGCCCAGCGCCGGCTTGAAAGACACGCACGCTCTTCGAAATCTCGAGCAAATCCATTGTTTTGTGGGGGCGTGTAACCCCTTTGTAGTTTGGTTTTGAGCCAGGGATGTCCATCGAAGAGCCCTTTTCGGTCTGGGATGACTATTCAATGGGCGATCCCGGCTGATTGCTGGCCCAGCGCCGGCTTGAAAGACACGCACGCTCTTCGAAATCTCGAGCAAATCCATTGTTTTGTGGGGGCGTGTAACCCCTTTGTAGTTTGGTTTTGAGCCAGGGATGTCCATCGAAGAGCCCTTTTCGGTCTGGGATGACTATTCAATGGGCGATCCCGGCTGATTGCTGGCCCAGCGCCGGCTTGAAAGACACGCACGCTCTTCGAAATCTCGAGCAAATCCATCGTTTTGTGGGGGCGTGTAACCCCTTTGTAGTTTGGTTTTGAGCCAGGGTTGTCCATCGAAGAGCCCTTTTCGGTCTGGGATGACTATTCAATGGGCGATCCCGGCTGATTGCTGGCCCAGCGCCGGCTTGAAAGACACGCACGCTCTTCGAAATCTCGAGCAAATCCATCGTTTTGTGGGGGCGTGTAACCCCTTTGTAGTTTGGTTTTGAGCCAGGGATGTCCATCGAAGAGCCCTTTTCGGTCTGGGATGACTATTCAATGGGCGATCCCGGCTGATTGCTGGCCCAGCGCCGGCTTAAAGGACACGCACGCTCGCCGAAATCACGAACAAATCCATCGTTTTGTGGGGGCGTGTAACCCCTTTGTAGTTTGGTTTTGAGCCAGGGATGTCCATCGAAGAGCCCTTTTCGGTCTGGGATGACTATTCAATGGGCGATCCCGGCTGATTGCTGGCCCAGCGCCGGCTTGAAAGACACGCACGCTCTTCGAAATCTCGAGCAAATCCATCGTTTTGTGGGGGCGTGTAACCCCTTTGTAGTTTGGTTTTGAGCCAGGGTTGTCCATCGAAGAGCCCTTTTCGGTTTGGGATGACTATTCAATGGGCGATCCCGGCTGATTGCTGGCCCAGCGCCGGCTTGAAAGACACGCACGCTCTTCGAAATCTCGAGCAAATCCATTGTTTTGTGGGGGCGTGTAACCCCTTTGTAGTTTGGTTTTGAGCCAGGGATGTCCATCGAAGAGCCCTTTTCGGTCTGGGATGACTATTCAATGGGCGATCCCGGCTGATTGCTGGCCCAGCGCCGGCTTGAAAGACACGCACGCTCTTCGAAATCTCGAGCAAATCCATCGTTTTGTGGGGGCGTGTAACCCCTATGTAGTTTGGTTTTGAGCCAGGGATGTCCATCGAAGAGCCCTTTTCGGTCTGGGATGACTATTCAATGGGCGATCCCGGCTGATTGCTGGCCCAGCGCCGGCTTGAAAGACACGCACGCTCTTCGAAATCATGAGCAAATCCATCGTTTTGTGGGGGCGTGTAACCCCTTTGTAGTTTGGTTTTGAGCCAGGGATGTCCATCGAAGAGCCCTTTTCGGTCTGGGATGACTATTCAATGGGTGATCCCGGCTGATTGAATTCAAAGAACGTATAGAACTGCTCTGGGATTACTAGTATGTGATTTAGCCACTTACCAGAACCGATTATAGGTGATTTTTGTCGAAATGAGGTAATGGTAAGTGCAAATATTTTGAGCTAGATCACTTTTAATGGGTGTATCTGAGCCGCGAGAACACGGGGAAGTCGGATGCGTGACTTAAACAGTGATCGGAGCACTAGTTAGCATAGTTGCCAGCTAAAAAGTGGGATTTTGGGTCGATTTTTGGTGTTTTTAGCCCTGCAAGGTGTAAAGATCCGATGCTACGGCACATGGAGTAAAAGTTTCTGAAGCGTGAGAACTCAAGGAATTCAAAAATGTGTTTAAAAACGTGATTCGAGCAATAGTAAGCAAGTTATCACTAAAAATGTCGTAATTTTAGTAGTTTTTTATTCTGGAACATGCAATGATGCTAGTTTATTATGCCTAAATCAAGTGTTCTGACATCTCAAGGTCACATGTAAATTTAAAATACGTAAAGAACTGCACTGCGATTACTAGTTTGTGCTTTAGCCACTTACCAGAACCGATTATAGGTTACTTTTGTCGATTTCAGGTTCTGGTAAATGCAAAAATTTTGAGCTAGATCACTTTTAATGGGTGTTTCTGAGCCGCGAGAACACGGGGAAGTCGGAAACGTGACTTAAATAGTGATCGGAGCAATAGTTAGCGTAGCTGCCAGCTAAAAAGTGGGATTTTGGGTCGATTTTTGGTGTTTTTAGCCCTGCAAGGTGTAAAGATCCCATGCTACGGCACATGGAGCAAAAGTTTTTGAAGCGTGAGAACTCAAGGAATTAAAAAATGTGTATAAAAACGTGATTCGAGCAATAGTAAGCAAGTTATCACTAAAAATGTCGTAATTTTAGTAGTTTTTTATTCTGGAACATGCAATGATGCTAGTTTATTATGCCTAAATCAAGTGTTCTGACATCTCAAGGTCACGTGTAAATTTAGATTACGTATAGAACTGCACTGGGATTGCTAGTTTGTGATTTAGCCTCTTACCAGAACCGATTATAGGTTACTTTTGTCGATTTCAGGTTCTGGTAAGTGCAAAAATTTTGAGCTAGATCACTTTTAATGGGTGTTTCTGAGCCTCGAGAACACGGGGAAGTCGGATACGTGACTTAAATAGTGATCGGAGCAATAGTTAGCGTAGCTGCCAGCTAAAAAGTGGGATTTTGGGTCGATTTTTGGTGTTTTTAGCCCTGCAAGGTGTAAAGATCCCATGCTACGGCACATGGAGCAAAAGTTTTTGAAGCGTGAGAACTCAAGGAATTCAAAAATGTGTATAAAAACGTGATTCGAGCAATAGTAAGCAAGTTATCACTAAAAATGTCGTAATTTCAGTGGTATTTGAACCTGGAACATGCAATGATGCTAGTTTATTATGCTTAAATCAAGTGTTCTGACATCTCGAGAGAGCAAATCCCTCGTTTTGTGGAGGCGTGTACCCCCTTTGTAGTTTGGTTTTGAGCCAGGGATGTTCATCGAAGAGCCCTTTTCGGTCTCGGATGACTATTCAATGGGCGATCCCGGCTGACTGCTGGCCCAGCGCCGGCTTGAAAAACACGCACGCTCTTCGAAATCATGAGCAAATCCATCGTTTTGTGGGGGCGTGTAACCCCTTTGTAGTTTGGTTTTGAGCCAGGGATGTCCATCGAAGAGCCCTTTTCGGTCTGGGATGACTATTCAATGGGCGATCCCGGCTGATTGCTGGCCCAGCGCCGGCTTGAAAGACACGCACGCTCTTCGAAATCATGAGCAAATCCATCGTTTTGTGGGGGCGTGTAACCCCTTTGTAGTTTGGTTTTGAGCCAGGGATGTCCATCGAAGAGCCCTTTTCGGTCTGGGATGACTATTCAATGGGCGATCCCGGCTGATTGCTGGCCCAGCGCCGGCTTGAAAGACACGCACGCTCTTCGAAATCATGAGCAAATCCATCGTTTTGTGGGGGCGTGTAACCCCTTTGTAGTTTGGTTTTGAGCCAGGGATGTCCATCGAAGAGCCCTTTTCGGTCTGGGATGACTATTCAATGGGTGATCCCGGCTGATTGAATTCAAAGAACGTATAGAACTGCTCTGGGATTACTAGTATGTGATTTAGCCACTTACCAGAACCGATTATAGGTGATTTTTGTCGAAATGAGGTAATGGTAAGTGCAAAAATTTTGAGCTAGATCACTTTTAATGGGTGTTTCTGAGCCGCGAGAACACGGGGAAGTCGGATGCGTGACTTAAACAGTGATCGGAACAATAGTTAGCATAGTTGCCAGCTAAAAAGTAGGATTTTGGGTCAATTTTTTGTGTTTTTAGCCCTGGAAGGTGTAAAGACCCGATGATACGGCACATTTAGCAAGAGTTTTTGAACCGCAAGAACACAAGGAATTCAAAAATGTGTTTAAAAACGTGATTCGAGCAAGAGTAAGCAAGTTATCACTAAAAATGTCGTAATTTCAGTGGTATTTGAACCTGGAACATGCAATGATGCTAGTTTATTATGCTTAAATCAAGTGTTCTGACATCTCTAAGTCACGTGTAAACTAAAAATACGTAAAGAACTGCACTGGGATTACTAGTTTGTGATTTAGTCACTTACCAGAACCGATTATAGGTGACTTTTGTCGATATCAGGTTCTGGTAAGTGCAAAAATTTTGAGCTAGATCACTTTTAATGGGTGTTTCTGAGCCGCGAGAACACGGGGAAGTCGGATACGTGACTTAAATAGTGATCGGAGCAATAGTTAGCATAGCTGCCAGCTAAAAAGTGGGATTTTGGGTCGATTTTTGGTGTTTTTTAGCCCTGGAAGGTGTAAAGATCTGATAATACAGCGCATTCAACAAATGTTTCTGAACCGTGAGAACTCAAGGAATTACAAAACGTGTATAAAAACGTGATTCCAGAAATAGTAAGCAAATTACCATCGAATATGTCGTAATTTCAGTGGTATTTGAACCTGGAACGTGCAATGATGCTAGTTTATTATGCTTAAATCAAGTGTTCTGACATCTCAAGGTCACGTGTAAATTTAGAATACGTATAGAACTGCACTGGGATTGCTAGTTTGTGATTTAGCCACTTACCAGAACCGATTATAGGTGACTTTTGTCGATTTCAGGTTCTGGTAAGTGCAAAAATTTTGAGCTAGATCACTTTTAATGGGTGTTTCTGAGCCGCGAGAACACGGGGAAGTCGGATACGTGACTTAAACAGTGATCGGAGCAATAGTTAGCATAGTTGCCAGCTAAAAAGTGGGATTTTGGGTCGATTTTTGGTGTTTTTAGCCCTGCAAGGTGTAAAGATCCCATGCTACGGCACATGGAGCAAAAGTTTTTGAAGCGTGAGAACTCAAGGAATTCAAAAATGTGTATAAAAACGTGATTCGAGCAATAGTAAGCAAGTTATCACTAAAAATGTCGTAATTTCAGTGGTATTTGAACCTGGAACATGCAATGATGCTAGTTTATTATGCTTAAATCAAGTGTTCTGACATCTCTAAGTCACGTGTAAACTAAAAATACGTAAAGAACTGCACTGGGATTACTAGTTTGTGATTTAGTCACTTACCAGAACCGATTATAGGTGACTTTTGTCGGTATCATGTTCTGGTAAGTGCAAAAATTTTGAGCTAGATCACTTTTAATGGGTGTTTCTGAGCCGCGAGAACACGGGGAAGTCGGATACGTGACTTAAACAGTGATCGGAGCAATAGTTAGCATAGTTGCCAGCTAAAAAGTGGGATTTTGGGTCGATTTTTGGTGTTTTTAGCCCTGCAAGGTGTAAAGATCCCATGCTACGGCACATGGAGCAAAAGTTTTTGAAGCGTGAGAACTCAAGGAATTCAAAAATGTGTATAAAAACGTGATTCGAGCAATAGTAAGCAAGTTATCACTAAAAATGTCGTAATTTCAGTGGTATTTGAACCTGGAACATGCAATGATGCTAGTTTATTATGCTTAAATCAAGTGTTCTGACATCTCTAAGTCACGTGTAAACTAAAAATACGTAAAGAACTGCACTGGGATTACTAGTTTGTGATTTAGTCACTTACCAGAACCGATTATAGGTGACTTTTGTCGGTATCATGTTCTGGTAAGTGCAAAAATTTTGAGCTAGATCACTTTTAATGGGTGTTTCTGAGCCGCGAGAACACGGGGAAGTCGGATACGTGACTTAAATAGTGATCGGAGCAATAGTTAGCATAGCTGCCAGCTAAAAAGTGGGATTTTGGGTCGATTTTTGGTGTTTTTAGCCCTGGAAGGTGTAAAGATCTGATGGTACGGCACATTTAGCAAGAGTTTTTGAACCGCAAGAACACAAGGAATTCAAAAATGTGTTTAAAAACGTGATTCGAGCAATAGTAAGCAAGTTATCACTAAAAATGTCGTAATTTTAGTAATTTTTTAACCTGGAACATGCAATGATGCTAGTTTATTATGCCTAAATCAAGTGTTCTGACATCTCAAGGTCACATGTAAATTTAAAATACGTAAAGAACTGCACTGCGATTACTAGTTTGTGCTTTAGCTACTTACCAGAACCGATTATAGGTGACTTTTGTCGATATCAGGTTCTGGTAAGTGCAAAAATTTTGAGCTAGATCACTTTTAATGGGTGTTTCTGAGCCGCGAGAACACGGGGAAGTCGGATACGTGACTTAAATAGTGATCGGAGCAATAGTTAGCGTAGCTGCCAGCTAAAAGGTGGGATTTTGGGTCGATTTTTGGTGTTTTTAGCCCTGCAAGGTGTAAAGAATCGATGCAACGGCACATTTAGCCAGAGTTTTTGAACTGCAAGAACACAAGGAATTCAAAAATGTGTTTAAAAACGTGATTCGAGCAATAGTAAGCAAGTTATCACTAAAAATGTCGTAATTTTAGTAGTTTTTTAATCTGGAACATGCAATGATGCTAGTTTATTATGCTAAAATCAAGTGTTCTGACATCTCTAAGTCACGTGTAAACTAAAAATACGTAAAGAACTGCACTGGGATTACTAGTTTGTGATTTAGTCACTTACCAGAACCGATTATAGGTGACTTTTGTCGGTATCATGTTCTGGTAAGTGCAAAAATTTTGAGCTAGATCACTTTTAATGGGTGTTTCTGAGCCGCGAGAACACGGGGAAATCGGATACGTGACTGAATCCGTGATCGGAGCAATAGTTAGCATAGTTGCCAGCTAAAAAGTGGGATTTTGGGTCGATTTTTGGTGTTTTTAGCCCTGCAAGGTGTAAAGATCCCATGCTACGGCACATGGAGCAAAAGTTTTTGAAGCGTGAGAACTCAAGGAATTCAAAAATGTGTTTAAAAACGTGATTCGAGCAATAGTAAGCAAGTTATCACTAAAAATGTCGTAATTTTAGTAATTTTTTAACCTGGAACATGCAATGATGCTAGTTTATTATGCCTAAATCAAGTGTTCTGACATCTCAAGGTCACATGTAAATTTAAAATACGTAAAGAACTGCACTGCGATTACTAGTTTGTGCTTTAGCCACTTACCAGAACCGATTATAGGTTACTTTTGTCGATTTCAGGTTCTGGTAAGTGCAAAAATTTTGAGCTAGATCACTTTTAATGGGTGTTTCTGAGCCGCGAGAACACGGGGAAGTCGGATACGTGACTTAAACAGTGATCGGAGCAATAGTTAGCATAGTTGCCAGCTAAAAAGTGGGATTTTGGGTCGATTTTTGGTGTTTTTAGCCCTGCAAGGTGTAAAGATCCCATGCTACGGCACATGGAGCAAAAGTTTTTGAAGCGTGAGAACTCAAGAAATTCAAAAATGTGTATAAAAACGTGATTCGAGCAATAGTAAGCAAGTTATCACTAAAAATGTCGTAATTTCAGTGGTATTTGAACCTGGAACATGCAATGATGCTAGTTTATTATGCTTAAATCAAGTGTTCTGACATCTCTAAGTCACGTGTAAACTAAAAATACGTAAAGAACTGCACTGGGATTACTAGTTTGTGATTTAGTCACTTACCAGAACCGATTATAGGTGACTTTTGTCGGTATCAGGTTCTGGTAAGTGCAAAAATTTTGAGCTAGATCACTTTTAATGGGTGTTTCTGAGCCGCGAGAACACGGGGAAGTCGGATACGTGACTTAAATAGTGATCGGAGCAATAGTTAGCGTAGCTGCCAGCTAAAAGGTGGGATTTTGGGTCGATTTTTGGTGTTTTTAGCCCTGCAAGGTGTAAAGAATCGATGCAACGGCACATTTAGCCAGAGTTTTTGAACTGCAAGAACACAAGGAATTCAAAAATGTGTTTAAAAACGTGATTCGAGCAATAGTAAGCAAGTTATCACTAAAAATGTCGTAATTTCAGTGGTATTTGAACCTGGAACATGCAATGATGCTAGTTTATTATGCTTTAATCAAGTGTTCTGACATCTCAAGGTCACATGTAAATTTAAAATACGTAAAGAACTGCACTGCGATTACTAGTTTGTGCTTTAGCCACTTACCAGAACCGATTATAGGTTACTTTTGTCGATTTCAGGTTCTGGTAAGTGCAAAAATTTTGAGCTAGATCACTTTTAATGGGTGTTTCTGAGCCGCGAGAACACGGGGAAGTCGGATACGTGACTTAAACAGTGATCGGAGCAATAGTTAGCGTAGCTGCCAGCTAAAAGGTGGGATTTTGGGTCGATTTTTGGTGTTTTTAGCCCTGCAAGGTGTAAAGATCCCATGCTACGGCACATGGAGCAAAAGTTTTTGAAGCGTGAGAACTCAAGGAATTCAAAAATGTGTATAAAAACGTGATTCGAGCAATAGTAAGCAAGTTATCACTAAAAATGTCGTAATTTCAGTGGTATTTGAACCTGGAACATGCAATGATGCTAGTTTATTATGCTTAAATCAAGTGTTCTGAGATCTCGAGAGAGCAAATCCATCGTTTTGTGGGGGCGTGCAACCCCTTTGTAGTTTGGTTTTGAGCCAGGGATGTCCATCGAAGAGCCCTTTTCGGTCTGGGATGACTATTCAATGGGCGATCCCGGCTGATTGCTGGCCCAGCGCCGGCTTGAAAGACACGCACGCTCTTCGAAATCATGAGCAAATCCATCGTTTTGTGGGGGCGTGTAACCCCTTTGTAGTTTGGTTTTGAGCCAGGGATGTCCATCGAAGAGCCCTTTTCGGTCTGGGATGACTATTCAATGGGCGATCCCGGCTGACTGCTGGCCCAGCGCCGGCTTGAAAGACACGCACGCTCTTCGAAATCTCGAGCAAATCCATCGTTTTGTGGGGGCGTGTAACCCCTTTGTAGTTTGGTTTTGAGCCAGGGATGTCCATCGAAGAGCCCTTTTCGGTCTGGGATGACTATTCAATGGGCGATCCCGGCTGATTGAATTCAAAGAACGTATAGAACTGCACTGGGATTACTAGTATGTGATTTAGCCACTTACCAGAACCGATTATAGGTGATTTTTGTCGAAATGAGGTAATGGTAAGTGCAAAAATTTTGAGCTAGATCACTTTTAATGGGTGTTTCTGAGCCGCGAGAACACGGGGAAGTCGGATGCGTGACTTAAACAGTGATCGGAACAATAGTTAGCATAGTTGCCAGCTAAAAAGTAGGATTTTGGGTCAATTTTTTGTGTTTTTAGCCCTGGAAGGTGTAAAGACCCGATGATACGGCACATTTAGCAAGAGTTTTTGAACCGCAAGAACACAAGGAATTCAAAAATGTGTTTAAAAACGTGATTCGAGCAAGAGTAAGCAAGTTATCACTAAAAATGTCGTAATTTCAGTGGTATTTGAACCTGGAACATGCAATGATGCTAGTTTATTATGCTTAAATCAAGTGTTCTGACATCTCTAAGTCACGTGTAAACTAAAAATACGTAAAGAACTGCACTGGGATTACTAGTTTGTGATTTAGCCACTTACCAGAACCGATTATAGGTGATTTTTGTCGAAATGAGGTAATGGTAAGTGCAAAAATTTTGAGCTAGATCACTTTTAATGGGTGTTTCTGAGCCGCGAGAACACGGGGAAGTCGGATGCGTGACTTAAACAGTGATCGGAGCAATAGTTAGCATAGTTGCCAGCTAAAAAGTGGGATTTTGGGTCGATTTTTGGTGTTTTTAGCCCTGCAAGGTGTAAAGATCCCATGCTACGGCACATGGAGCAAAAGTTTTTGAAGCGTGAGAACTCAAGAAATTCAAAAATGTGTATAAAAACGTGATTCGAGCAATAGTAAGCAAGTTATCACTAAAAATGTCGTAATTTTAGTAATTTTTTAACCTGGAACATGCAATGATGCTAGTTTATTATGCCTAAATCAAGTGTTCTGACATCTCAAGGTCACATGTAAATTGAAAATACGTAAAGAACTGCACTGCGATTACTAGTTTGTGCTTTAGCCACTTACCAGAACCGATTATAGGTGACTTTTGTCGATATCAGGTTCTGGTAAATGCAAAAATTTTGAGCTAGATCACTTTTAATGGGTGTTTCTGAGCCGCGAGAACACGGGGAAGTCGGATACGTGACTTAAACAGTGATCGGAGCAATAGTTAGCATAGTTGCCAGCTAAAAAGTGGGATTTTGGGTCGATTTTTGGTGTTTTTAGCCCTGCAAGGTGTAAAGATCCGATGCTACGGCACATTTAGCAAAAGTTTTTGAACCGCAAGAACACAAGAAAATCAAAAATGTGTTTAAAAACGTGATTCGAGCAATAGTAAGCAAGTTATCACTAAAAATGTCGTAATTTTAGTAATTTTTTAACCTGGAACATGCAATGATGCTAGTTTATTATGCCTAAATCAAGTGTTCTGACATCTCAAGGTCACATGTAAATTTAAAATACGTAAAGAACTGCACTGCGATTACTAGTTTGTGCTTTAGCCACTTACCAGAACCGATTATAGGTGACTTTTGTCGGTATCATGTTCTGGTAAGTGCAAAAATTTTGAGCTAGATCACTTTTAATGGGTGTTTCTGAGCCGCGAGAACACGGGGAAGTCGGATACGTGACTTAAATAGTGATCGGAGCAATAGTTAGCATAGCTGCCAGCTAAAAAGTGGGATTTTGGGTCGATTTTTGGTGTTTTTAGCCCTGGAAGGTGTAAAGATCTGATGGTACGGCACATTTAGCAAGAGTTTTTGAACCGCAAGAACACAAGGAATTCAAAAATGTGTTTAAAAACGTGATTCGAGCAATAGTAAGCAAGTTATCACTAAAAATGTCGTAATTTTAGTAATTTTTTAACCTGGAACATGCAATGATGCTAGTTTATTATGCTTAAATCAAGTGTTCTGACATCTCTAAGTCACGTGTAAACTAAAAATACGTAAAGAACTGCACTGGGATTACTAGTTTGTGATTTAGTCGCTTACCAGAACCGATTATAGGTGACTTTTGTCGGTATCAGGTTCTGGTAAGTGCAAAAATTTTGAGCTAGATCACTTTTAATGGGTGTTTCTGAGCCGCGAGAACACGGGGAAGTCGGATGCGTGACTTAAACAGTGATCGGAGCAATAGTTAGCGTAGCTGCCAGCTAAAAGGTGGGATTTTGGGTCGATTTTTGGTGTTTTTAGCCCTGCAAGGTGTAAAGATCCGATGCTACGGCACATTTAGCAAAAGTTTTTGAACCGCAAGAACACAAGAAAATCAAAAATGTGTTTAAAAACGTGATTCGAGCAATAGTAAGCAAGTTATCACTAAAAATGTCGTAATTTTAGTAATTTTTTAACCTGGAACATGCAATGATGCTAGTTTATTATGCCTAAATCAAGTGTTCTGACATCTCAAGGTCACATGTAAATTTAAAATACGTAAAGAACTGCACTGCGATTACTAGTTTGTGCTTTAGCCACTTACCAGAACCGATTATAGGTTACTTTTGTCGATTTCAGGTTCTGGTAAGTGCAAAAATTTTGAGCTAGATCACTTTTAATGGGTGTTTCTGAGCCGCGAGAACACGGGGAAGTCGGATACGTGACTTAAACAGTGATCGGAGCAATAGTTAGCATAGCTGCCAGCTAAAAAGTGGGATTTTGGGTCGATTTTTGGTGTTTTTAGCCCTGGAAGGTGTAAAGATCTGATAATACAGCGCATTCAACAAATGTTTCTGAACCGTGAGAACTCAAGGAATTACAAAACGTGTATAAAAACGTGATTCCAGAAATAGTAAGCAAATTACCATCGAATATGTCGTAATTTCAGTGGTATTTGAACCTGGAACGTGCAATGATGCTAGTTTATTATGCTTAAATCAAGTGTTCTGACATCTCAAGGTCACGTGTAAATTTAGAATACGTATAGAACTGCACTGGGATTGCTAGTTTGTGATTTAGCCACTTACCAGAACCGATTATAGGTGACTTTTGTCGATATCAGGTTCTGGTAAATGCAAAAATTTTGAGCTAGATCACTTTTAATGGGTGTTTCTGAGCCGCGAGAACACGGGGAAGTCGGATGCGTGACTTAAACAGTGATCGGAGCAATAGTTAGCGTAGCTGCCAGCTAAAAGGTGGGATTTTGGGTCGATTTTTGGTGTTTTTAGCCCTGCAAGGTGTAAAGATCCGATGCTACGGCACATTTAGCAAAAGTTTTTGAACCGCAAGAACACAAGAAAATCAAAAATGTGTTTAAAAACGTGATTCGAGCAATAGTAAGCAAGTTATCACTAAAAATGTCGTAATTTTAGTAATTTTTTAACCTGGAACATGCAATGATGCTAGTTTATTATGCCTAAATCAAGTGTTCTGACATCTCAAGGTCACATGTAAATTTAAAATACGTAAAGAACTGCACTGCGATTACTAGTTTGTGCTTTAACCACTTACCAGAACCGATTATAGGTTACTTTTGTCGATTTCAGGTTCTGGTAAGTGCAAAAATTTTGAGCTAGATCACTTTTAATGGGTGTTTCTGAGCCGCGAGAACACGGGGAAGTCGGATACGTGACTTAAACAGTGATCGGAGCAATAGTTAGCATAGTTGCCAGCTAAAAAGTGGGATTTTGGGTCGATTTTTGGTGTTTTTAGCCCTGCAAGGTGTAAAGATCCGATGCTACGGCACATTTAGCAAAAGTTTTTGAACCGCAAGAACACAAGAAAATCAAAAATGTGTTTAAAAACGTGATTCGAGCAATAGTAAGCAAGTTATCACTAAAAATGTCGTAATTTTAGTAATTTTTTAACCTGGAACATGCAATGATGCTAGTTTATTATGCCTAAATCAAGTGTTCTGACATCTCAAGGTCACATGTAAATTTAAAATACGTAAAGAACTGCACTGCGATTACTAGTTTGTGCTTTAGCCACTTACCAGAACCGATTATAGGTTACTTTTGTCGATTTCAGGTTCTGGTAAGTGCAAAAATTTTGAGCTAGATCACTTTTAATGGGTGTTTCTGAGCCGCGAGAACACGGGGAAGTCGGATACGTGACTTAAACAGTGATCGGAGCAACAGTTAGCATAGTAGCCAGCTAAAAAGTGGGATTTTGGGTCGATTTTTGGTGTTTTTAGCCCTGCAAGGTGTAAAGATCCCATGCTACGGCACATGGAGCAAAAGTTTTTGAAGCGTGAGAACTCAAGGAATTCAAAAATGTGTATAAAAACGTGATTCGAGCAATAGTAAGCAAGTTATCACTAAAAATGTCGTAATTTCAGTGGTATTTGAACCTGGAACATGCAATTATGCTTAAATCAAGTGTTCTGACATCTCTAAGTCACGTGTAAACTAAAAATACGTAAAGAACTGCACTGGGATTACTAGTTTGTGATTTAGTCACTTACCAGAACCGATTATAGGTGACTTTTGTCGGTATCAGGTTCTGGTAAGTGCAAAAATTTTGAGCTAGATCGCTTTTAATGGGTGTTTCTGAGCCGCGAGAACACGGGGAAGTCGGATGCGTGACTTAAACAGTGATCGGAGCAATAGTTAGCGTAGCTGCCAGCTAAAAGGTGGGATTTTGGGTCGATTTTTGGTGTTTTTAGCCCTGCAAGGTGTAAAGATCCGATGCTACGGCACATTTAGCAAAAGTTTTTGAACCGCAAGAACACAAGAAAATCAAAAATGTGTTTAAAAACGTGATTCGAGCAATAGTAAGCAAGTTATCACTAAAAATGTCGTAATTTTAGTAATTTTTTAACCTGGAACATGCAATGATGCTAGTTTATTATGCCTAAATCAAGTGTTCTGACATCTCAAGGTCACGTGTAAATTTAGAATACGTATAGAACTGCACTGGGATTGCTAGTTTGTGATTTAGCCACTTACCAGAACCGATTATAGGTGACTTTTGTCGATATCAGGTTCTGGTAAATGCAAAAATTTTGAGCTAGATCACTTTTAATGGGTGTTTCTGAGCCGCGAGAACACGGGGAAGTCGGATGCGTGACTTAAACAGTGATCGGAGCAATAGTTAGCGTAGCTGCCAGCTAAAAGGTGGGATTTTGGGTCGATTTTTGGTGTTTTTAGCCCTGCAAGGTGTAAAGATCCGATGCTACGGCACATTTAGCAAAAGTTTTTGAACCGCAAGAACACAAGAAAATCAAAAATGTGTTTAAAAACGTGATTCGAGCAATAGTAAGCAAGTTATCACTAAAAATGTCGTAATTTTAGTAATTTTTTAACCTGGAACATGCAATGATGCTAGTTTATTATGCCTAAATCAAGTGTTCTGACATCTCAAGGTCACATGTAAATTTAAAATACGTAAAGAACTGCACTGCGATTACTAGTTTGTGCTTTAACCACTTACCAGAACCGATTATAGGTTACTTTTGTCGATTTCAGGTTCTGGTAAGTGCAAAAATTTTGAGCTAGATCACTTTTAATGGGTGTTTCTGAGCCGCGAGAACACGGGGAAGTCGGATACGTGACTTAAACAGTGATCGGAGCAATAGTTAGCATAGTTGCCAGCTAAAAAGTGGGATTTTGGGTCGATTTTTGGTGTTTTTAGCCCTGCAAGGTGTAAAGATCCGATGCTACGGCACATTTAGCAAAAGTTTTTGAACCGCAAGAACACAAGAAAATCAAAAATGTGTTTAAAAACGTGATTCGAGCAATAGTAAGCAAGTTATCACTAAAAATGTCGTAATTTTAGTAATTTTTTAACCTGGAACATGCAATGATGCTAGTTTATTATGCCTAAATCAAGTGTTCTGACATCTCAAGGTCACATGTAAATTTAAAATACGTAAAGAACTGCACTGCGATTACTAGTTTGTGCTTTAGCCACTTACCAGAACCGATTATAGGTTACTTTTGTCGATTTCAGGTTCTGGTAAGTGCAAAAATTTTGAGCTAGATCACTTTTAATGGGTGTTTCTGAGCCGCGAGAACACGGGGAAGTCGGATACGTGACTTAAACAGTGATCGGAGCAACAGTTAGCATAGTAGCCAGCTAAAAAGTGGGATTTTGGGTCGATTTTTGGTGTTTTTAGCCCTGCAAGGTGTAAAGATCCCATGCTACGGCACATGGAGCAAAAGTTTTTGAAGCGTGAGAACTCAAGGAATTCAAAAATGTGTATAAAAACGTGATTCGAGCAATAGTAAGCAAGTTATCACTAAAAATGTCGTAATTTCAGTGGTATTTGAACCTGGAACATGCAATTATGCTTAAATCAAGTGTTCTGACATCTCTAAGTCACGTGTAAACTAAAAATACGTAAAGAACTGCACTGGGATTACTAGTTTGTGATTTAGTCACTTACCAGAACCGATTATAGGTGACTTTTGTCGGTATCAGGTTCTGGTAAGTGCAAAAATTTTGAGCTAGATCGCTTTTAATGGGTGTTTCTGAGCCGCGAGAACACGGGGAAGTCGGATGCGTGACTTAAACAGTGATCGGAGCAATAGTTAGCGTAGCTGCCAGCTAAAAGGTGGGATTTTGGGTCGATTTTTGGTGTTTTTAGCCCTGCAAGGTGTAAAGATCCGATGCTACGGCACATTTAGCAAAAGTTTTTGAACCGCAAGAACACAAGAAAATCAAAAATGTGTTTAAAAACGTGATTCGAGCAATAGTAAGCAAGTTATCACTAAAAATGTCGTAATTTTAGTAATTTTTTAACCTGGAACATGCAATGATGCTAGTTTATTATGCCTAAATCAAGTGTTCTGACATCTCAAGGTCACATGTAAATTTAAAATACGTAAAGAACTGCGGACGCTAATTATCGCGCACCCAAAAGTTAATGAAATTGCACCCAATGCGCGCGCGCCCCAATACGCTTATTGAAATCGTACCCAATACCCGCGCAACCCCAATAGGGTTGCTGAAACTTCACCCAATGCGCGCATACCCCAATACAGTTGTTGAAATTGCACCCAATACATTTTCTGCCCCCAATAAAAATTTAATTTATTTAAAAAATAAATTTTATTCTTCAGAAAATGAAATTTAATTTTTAAAAGGTGTGAGGGGGTACATTTAAAAAACTAGATGTGTATGAGTCAGCCTTCAAGACTTAGATTCTCTTCATGCTGGAATCCAAGCAGCGAGTTTCGAACTGGTCCAGACTTTTACAAACGTGGAACTATGAGACCTCGACTTTAGACATACTTGATACTCGGGTTCCCATTACCGTTTATGATAGACTTCGATATGATTCCTATGATCAGGCTTTAACCTTGGGCGGAACCTATCCACATTGACAAGAATTTTTTTATCTACTAATCGACCGGCTCCAGTTCGAGCCTTGAAGGTTACCAGAGCTACGAAGTTTTGTTGAGTTCAGAGCTGGGAGCTTCGGGGTTTTTTTAGGACAGGATCCGGAGCGAAGGATCCGTAAGTATGCCTCCGGTGGGCGTATCCGGTTAGGAGCTTTCGATTTTTTAAAAAGCATGCTTCGGAGGTTACAGCCTTGGTTTAGTCTGGGCCAAAAGTAAAATCTGCCTTGAAGTCAAGTCTTGAGAACCTCTGATGCTTTGATTCTTATAAGTGCCAAAAATCGCCCTCGGCCCAATATTGGTGTCTCTACTTAAGCTTCCCAACGGTTTCAACTCTTTGGCTTGAGTTGAAGATGGGTTTTCTAAGCCGCTTCAACTCTAGCGAGAGAGCTGGGGGCTCTGAAGTTTTGAGGACCAAGATCCGGAGATCCGAACTTCGGTGGGCAGATACAGAGCCTCCGAACTGTTACAAAAAAATTGGAGATTATAGCTCTGCTGGAGCCAACGCTAGTTTCTACTCGTTTTAAACTGGAGGCGACGGGTAAAGCCACCAGAAGACGCACGTTTCTCATACCAAGGTGGAGGCTAGGGTTGCCCTTAACTAAGAAAGGGGGTTCACTCATGTGTATATGAGCTAGCCTGCTAGACATGGACTTTCTTGCCTTGTTCCAACACTTCGACTTGAGCTACCAACCGGTCCCAACCCTTAGCCCAACTTTTGGTTAAGCCTTCCATTGCCCGAGTTTACAGGTTGAGCATGGCCATGGTAAAAGCGTCTAGTCGAACTGAGCTTCCAACCAGATTCAGCCTTACGGCGGGTGGTTAATCTTCGCCCCGACACTGGACCGCTGAACTTACGTTTTCAAACGGCTTCAAATCTTATTTACGAGTTTTAGGCGGGTTGACCAGGGCTTTAGGGTAACAAGTGTCGTAATAAACGCCCACCCAAGATCCCAAGATTTGAAGCAAATGTGCAACCCTTACCTCGACCTTGGTGCGAGAAACCTTCGCCTTCTGGTAGCTTCTTCCTTTGTCCAAAAGTGTAAAAACTTGCTCTCGCTCCAGAGCTGGGCGGCTTAGAAAGCCACTGTTCATCTGTCTTGAAGCCGGGTCGGGCGGGCATTGGCCACCCGCCGGGGCGAAGCCCGAAGTCACATAAGGGGTCATGTTCATTTGCCCCGAGATCGGATCGAGAACAAATCATCTGCCCTAAAGTTGGGCCGAAGGCTGGTTAGACGCTCAGCTTCAGCACTTTAAAATCGGTGGAAGGGTTAGGGGATCATTTGAAACTTTGGGCAAAGACTCAGGGTAACATAGGTCCACCCACTCCAACGTTAAGGCAAGAGAGGGGCAAGTAGTTGAAGCCGTTTGGAAGCCAAAGTCCAGCGGCCCCATAATTTAGGCGAAAGCAACTTCTGATACTTGTATTGCCCTCAATAAACCTGCGTCAAAGTAGGTGAAAGGTATCAACCTAAAACCGCTGTCCTATACTTACCCCGTAGTTGGGGTTGCCTCCGACCACGCCTCTGACTTCAAAGTCGAAGACGCCGGAGCCGGCTCCGAGATGCCTCAGGGGGTAGAAGCGCGTTATGCTTGCCTCATATTGAATACATTCAACCGTTAAACCGGACGTTAAAGTTAACCTTCAATCTCAGAAAGCTTTCGAGACTCAGACTGAGGTGTCTTCAAGAATCGATTTTAAGACTGAGCCAACTTTCGAAGCTTGGACTGGACTTCAAAGTATTTATACTTCAACGTCCCGACTAAAAACTATCCTAATCTTCGTAGCCCGTGTAGTCCTTCAAAGCTCGAAGGAAGCTGAGCGGGTCGGTTCGAAACCTAAGTATTGAATCTCAAAGTAGCTAGGACTTCAGTCAGACCGAAGTTAAAGCCTGATCATCGAAGTCATATCGAAGTCCATCATAGACAGTAGTTGGAACCCGAGCATCAATTATGTCTGAAGTCGAGGTCTCACAGTTCCACGTTTGTAAAAGTCTGGACCAGTTCGAACCTCACGGCTTGGATTCCAGCTTGAAGAAAATCTAAGTCTTGAAGGCCGACTCAGGCACATTTAATTTTTTATGTTCCTCCTTGCGTTTTTTTAATTAAATTTTGTTTTCTAAAAAATTGAATTTTTTTAAATAAATTAAATTTTTATTGGGGGCAGAAAATGTATTGGGTGCAATTTCAACAACTGTATTGGGGTATGCGCGCATTGGGTGAAGTTTCAGCAACCCTATTGGGGTTGCGCGGGTATTGGGTACGATTTCAATAAGCGTATTGGGGCGCGCGCGCATTGGGTGCAATTTCATTAACTTTTGGGTGCGCGATAATATATTGCCAAGAACTGCACTGCGATTACTAGTTTGTGCTTTAGCCACTTACCAGAACCGATTATAGGTTACTTTTGTCGATTTCAGGTTCTGGTAAGTGCAAAAATTTTGAGCTAGATCACTTTTAATGGGTGTTTCTGAGCCGCGAGAACACGGGGAAGTCGGATACGTGACTTAAACAGTGATCGGAGCAATAGTTAGCATAGTTGCCAGCTATAAAGTGGGATTTTGGGTCGATTTTTGGTGTTTTTAGCCCTGCAAGGTGTAAAGATCCCATGCTACGGCACATGGAGCAAAAGTTTTTGAAGCGTGAGAACTCAAGGAATTCAAAAATGTGTATAAAAACGTGATTCGAGCAATAGTAAGCAAGTTATCACTAAAAATGTCGTAATTTTAGTAATTTTTTAACCTGGAACATGCAATGATGCTAGTTTATTATGCCTAAATCAAGTGTTCTGACATCTCAAGGTCACATGTAAATTTAAAATACGTAAAGAACTGCACTGCGATTACTAGTTTGTGCTTTAACCACTTACCAGAACCGATTATAGGTTACTTTTGTCGATTTCAGGTTCTGGTAAGTGCAAAAATTTTGAGCTAGATCACTTTTAATGGGTGTTTCTGAGCCGCGAGAACACGGGGAAGTCGGATACGTGACTTAAACAGTGATCGGAGCAATAGTTAGCATAGTTGCCAGCTAAAAAGTGGGATTTTGGGTCGATTTTTGGTGTTTTTAGCCCTGCAAGGTGTAAAGATCCGATGCTACGGCACATTTAGCAAAAGTTTTTGAACCGCAAGAACACAAGAAAATTAAAAATGTGTTTAAAAACGTGATTCGAGCAATAGTAAGCAAGTTATCACTAAAAATGTCGTAATTTTAGTAGTTTTTTAATCTGGAACATGCAATGATGCTAGTTTATTATGCTAAAATCAAGTGTTCTGACATCTCTAAGTCACGTGTAAACTAAAAATACGTAAAGAACTGCACTGGGATTACTAGTTTGTGATTTAGCCACTTACCAGAACCGATTATAGGTGATTTTTGTCGAAATGAGGTAATGGTAAGTGCAAAAATTTTGAGCTAGATCACTTTTAATGGGTGTTTCTGAGCCGCGAGAACACGGGGAAATCGGATACGTGACTGAATCCGTGATCGGAGCAATAGTTAGCATAGTTGCCAGCTAAAAAGTGGGATTTTGGGTCGATTTTTGGTGTTTTTAGCCCTGCAAGGTGTAAAGATCCCATGCTACGGCACATGGAGCAAAAGTTTTTGAAGCGTGAGAACTCAAGGAATTCAAAAATGTGTATAAAAACGTGATTCGAGCAATAGTAAGCAAGTTATCACTAAAAATGTCGTAATTTTAGTAATTTTTTAACCTGGAACATGCAATGATGCTAGTTTATTATGCCTAAATCAAGTGTTCTGACATCTCAAGGTCACATGTAAATTTAAAATACGTAAAGAACTGCACTGCGATTACTAGTTTGTGCTTTAGCCACTTACCAGAACCGATTATAGGTTACTTTTGTCGATTTCAGGTTCTGGTAAGTGCAAAAATTTTGAGCTAGATCACTTTTAATGGGTGTTTCTGAGCCGCGAGAACACGGGGAAGTCGGATACGTGACTTAAACAGTGATCGGAGCAATAGTTAGCATAGTTGCCAGCTAAAAAGTGGGATTTTGGGTCGATTTTTGGTGTTTTTAGCCCTGCAAGGTGTAAAGATCCCATGCTACGGCACATGGAGCAAAAGTTTTTGAAGCGTGAGAACTCAAGAAATTCAAAAATGTGTATAAAAACGTGATTCGAGCAATAGTAAGCAAGTTATCACTAAAAATGTCGTAATTTCAGTGGTATTTGAACCTGGAACATGCAATGATGCTAGTTTATTATGCCTAAATCAAGTGTTCTGACATCTCAAGGTCACATGTAAATTTAAAATACGTAAAGAACTGCACTGCGATTACTAGTTTGTGCTTTAGCCACTTACCAGAACCGATTATAGGTTACTTTTGTCGATTTCAGGTTCTGGTAAGTGCAAAAATTTTGAGCTAGATCACTTTTAATGGGTGTTTCTGAGCCGCGAGAACACGGGGAAGTCGGATACGTGACTTAAATAGTGATCGGAGCAATAGTTAGCGTAGCTGCCAGCTAAAAGGTGGGATTTTGGGTCGATTTTTGGTGTTTTTAGCCCTGCAAGGTGTAAAGAATCGATGCAACGGCACATTTAGCCAGAGTTTTTGAACTGCAAGAACACAAGGAATTCAAAAATGTGTTTAAAAACGTGATTCGAGCAATAGTAAGCAAGTTATCACTAAAAATGTCGTAATTTCAGTGGTATTTGAACCTGGAACATGCAATGATGCTAGTTTATTATGCTTAAATCAAGTGTTCTGACATCTCTAAGTCACGTGTAAACTAAAAATACGTAAAGAACTGCACTGGGATTACTAGTTTGTGATTTAGTCACTTACCAGAACCGATTATAGGTGACTTTTGTCGATATCAGGTTCTGGTAAGTGCAAAAATTTTGAGCTAGATCACTTTTAATGGGTGTTTCTGAGCCGCGAGAACACGGGGAAGTCGGATACGTGACTTAAATAGTGATCGGAGCAATAGTTAGCATAGCTGCCAGCTAAAAAGTGGGATTTTGGGTCGATTTTTGGTGTTTTTAGCCCTGGAAGGTGTAAAGATCTGATAATACAGCGCATTCAACAAATGTTTCTGAACCGTGAGAACTTAAGGAATTACAAAACGTGTATAAAAACGTGATTCCAGAAATAGTAAGCAAATTACCATCGAATATGTTGTAATTTCAGTGGTATTTGAACCTGGAACGTGCAATGATGCTAGTTTATTCTGCTTAAATCAAGTGTTCTGACATCTCAAGGTCACGTGTAAATTTAGAATACGTATAGAACTGCACTGGGATTGCTAGTTTGTGATTTAGCCACTTACCAGAACCGATTATAGGTGACTTTTGTCGATATCAGGTTCTGGTAAGTGCAAAAATTTTGAGCTAGATCACTTTTAATGGGTGTTTCTGAGCCGCGAGAACACGGGGAAATCGGATACGTGACTGAATCCGTGATCGGAGCAATAGTTAGCATAGTTGCCAGCTAAAAAGTGGGATTTTGGGTCGATTTTTGGTGTTTTAGCCCTGCAAGGTGTAAAGATCCCATGCTACGGCACATGGAGCAAAAGTTTTTGAAGCGTGAGAACTCAAGGAATTCAAAAATGTGTATAAAAACGTGATTCGAGCAATAGTAAGCAAGTTATCACTAAAAATGTCGTAATTTTAGTAGTTTTTTATTCTGGAACATGCAATGATGCTAGTTTATTATGCTTAAATCAAGTGTTTTGACATCTCAAGGTCACGTGTAATTTTAGAATACGTATAGAACTGCACTGGGATTGCTAGTTTGTGATTTAGCCACTTACCAGAACCGATTATAGGTGACTTTTGTCGATATCAGGTTCTGGTAAGTGCAAAAATTTTGAGCTAGATCACTTTTAATGGGTGTTTCTGAGCCGCGAGAACACGGGGAAGTCGGATACGTGACTTAAATAGTGATCGGAGCAATAGTTAGCGTAGCTGCCAGCTAAAAGGTGGGATTTTGGGTCGATTTTTGGTGTTTTTAGCCCTGCAAGGTGTAAAGAATCGATGCAACAGCACATTTAGCCAGAGTTTTTGAACTGCAAGAACACAAGGAATTCAAAAATGTGTTTAAAAACGTGATTCGAGCAATAGTAAGCAAGTTATCACTAAAAATGTCGTAATTTTAGTAGTTTTTTATTCTGGAACATGCAAAGATGCTAGTTTATTATGCCTAAATCAAGTGTTCTGACATCTCAAGGTCACATGTAAATTTAAAATACGTAAAGAACTGCACTGCGATTACTAGTTTGTGCTTTAGCCACTTACCAGAACCGATTATAGGTTACTTTTGTCGATTTCAGGTTCTGGTAAGTGCAAAAATTTTGAGCTAGATCACTTTTAATGGGTGTTTCTGAGCCGCGAGAACACGGGGAAGTCGGATACGTGACTTAAACAGTGATCGGAGCAATAGTTAGCGTAGCTGCCAGCTAAAAGGTGGGATTTTGGGTCGATTTTTGGTGTTTTTAGCCCTGCAAGGTGTAAAGATCCCATGCTACGGCACATGGAGCAAAAGTTTTTGAAGCGTGAGAACTCAAGGAATTCAAAAATGTGTATAAAAACGTGATTCGAGCAATAGTAAGCAAGTTATCACTAAAAATGTCGTAATTTTAGTAATTTTTTAACCTGGAACATGCAATGATGCTAGTTTATTATGCCTAAATCAAGTGTTCTGACATCTCAAGGTCACGTGTAAATTTAGAATACGTATAGAACTGCACTGGGATTGCTAGTTTGTGATTTAGCCACTTACCAGAACCGATTATAGGTGACTTTTGTCGATATCAGGTTCTGGTAAGTGCAAAAATTTTGAGCTAGATCACTTTTAATGGGTGTTTCTGAGCCGCGAGAACACGGGGAAATCGGATACGTGACTGAATCCGTGATCGGAGCAATAGTTAGCATAGTTGCCAGCTAAAAAGTGGGATTTTGGGTCGATTTTTGGTGTTTTAGCCCTGCAAGGTGTAAAGATCCCATGCTACGGCACATGGAGCAAAAGTTTTTGAAGCGTGAGAACTCAAGGAATTCAAAAATGTGTATAAAAACGTGATTCGAGCAATAGTAAGCAAGTTATCACTAAAAATGTCGTAATTTTAGTAGTTTTTTATTCTGGAACATGCAATGATGCTAGTTTATTATGCTTAAATCAAGTGTTTTGACATCTCAAGGTCACGTGTAATTTTAGAATACGTATAGAACTGCACTGGGATTGCTAGTTTGTGATTTAGCCACTTACCAGAACCGATTATAGGTGACTTTTGTCGATATCAGGTTCTGGTAAGTGCAAAAATTTTGAGCTAGATCACTTTTAATGGGTGTTTCTGAGCCGCGAGAACACGGGGAAGTCGGATACGTGACTTAAATAGTGATCGGAGCAATAGTTAGCGTAGCTGCCAGCTAAAAGGTGGGATTTTGGGTCGATTTTTGGTGTTTTTAGCCCTGCAAGGTGTAAAGAATCGATGCAACAGCACATTTAGCCAGAGTTTTTGAACTGCAAGAACACAAGGAATTCAAAAATGTGTTTAAAAACGTGATTCGAGCAATAGTAAGCAAGTTATCACTAAAAATGTCGTAATTTTAGTAGTTTTTTATTCTGGAACATGCAAAGATGCTAGTTTATTATGCCTAAATCAAGTGTTCTGACATCTCAAGGTCACATGTAAATTTAAAATACGTAAAGAACTGCACTGCGATTACTAGTTTGTGCTTTAGCCACTTACCAGAACCGATTATAGGTTACTTTTGTCGATTTCAGGTTCTGGTAAGTGCAAAAATTTTGAGCTAGATCACTTTTAATGGGTGTTTCTGAGCCGCGAGAACACGGGGAAGTCGGATACGTGACTTAAACAGTGATCGGAGCAATAGTTAGCGTAGCTGCCAGCTAAAAGGTGGGATTTTGGGTCGATTTTTGGTGTTTTTAGCCCTGCAAGGTGTAAAGATCCCATGCTACGGCACATGGAGCAAAAGTTTTTGAAGCGTGAGAACTCAAGGAATTCAAAAATGTGTATAAAAACGTGATTCGAGCAATAGTAAGCAAGTTATCACTAAAAATGTCGTAATTTTAGTAATTTTTTAACCTGGAACATGCAATGATGCTAGTTTATTATGCCTAAATCAAGTGTTCTGACATCTCAAGGTCACATGTAAATTTAAAATACGTAAAGAACTGCACTGCGATTACTAGTTTGTGCTTTAGCCACTTACCAGAACCGATTATAGGTGACTTTTGTCGATATCAGGTTCTGGTAAATGCAAAAATTTTGAGCTAGATCACTTTTAATGGGTGTTTCTAAGCCGCGAGAACACGGGGAAGTCGGATACGTGACTTAAACAGTGATCGGAGCAATAGTTAGCATAGTTGCCAGCTAAAAAGTGGGATTTTGGGTCGATTTTTGGTGTTTTTAGCCCTGCAAGGTGTAAAGATCCGATGCTACGGCACATTTAGCAAAAGTTTTTGAACCGCAAGAACACAAGAAAATCAAAAATGTGTTTAAAAACGTGATTCGAGCAATAGTAAGCAAGTTATCACTAAAAATGTCGTAATTTTAGTAATTTTTTAACCTGGAACATGCAATGATGCTAGTTTATTATGCCTAAATCAAGTGTTCTGACATCTCAAGGTCACATGTAAATTTAAAATACGTAAAGAACTGCACTGCGATTACTAGTTTGTGCTTTAGCCACTTACCAGAACCGATTATAGGTTACTTTTGTCGATTTCAGGTTCTGGTAAGTGCAAAAATTTTGAGCTAGATCACTTTTAATGGGTGTTTCTGAGCCGCGAGAACACGGGGAAGTCGGATACGTGACTTAAACAGTGATCGGAGCAATAGTTAGCATAGTTGCCAGCTAAAAAGTGGGATTTTGGGTCGATTTTTGGTGTTTTTAGCCCTGCAAGGTGTAAAGATCCCATGCTACGGCACATGGAGCAAAAGTTTTTGAAGCGTGAGAACTCAAGGAATTCAAAAATGTGTATAAAAACGTGATTCGAGCAATAGTAAGCAAGTTATCACTAAAAATGTCGTAATTTCAGTGGTATTTGAACCTGGAACATGCAATGATGCTAGTTTATTATGCTTAAATCAAGTGTTCTGACATCTCTAAGTCACGTGTAAACTAAAAATACGTAAAGAACTGCACTGGGATTACTAGTTTGTGATTTAGTCACTTACCAGAACCGATTATAGGTGACTTTTGTCGGTATCATGTTCTGGTAAGTGCAAAAATTTTGAGCTAGATCACTTTTAATGGGTGTTTCTGAGCCGCGAGAACACGGGGAAGTCGGATACGTGACTTAAATAGTGATCGGAGCAATAGTCAGCATAGTTGCCAGCTAAAAAGTGGGATTTTGGGTCGATTTTTGGTGTTTTTAGCCCTGGAAGGTGTAAAGATCTGATAATACAGCGCATTTAACAAATGTTTCTGAACCGTGAGAACTTAAGGAATTACAAAACGTGTATAAAAACGTGATTCCAGAAATAGTAAGCAAATTACCATCGAATATGTCGTAATTTCAGTGGTATTTGAACCTGGAACGTGCAATGATGCTAGTTTATTATGCTTAAATCAAGTGTTCTGACATCTCAAGGTCACGTGTAAATTTAGATTACGTATAGAACTGCACTGGGATTGCTAGTTTGTGATTTAGCCACTTACCAGAACCGATTATAGGTGACTTTTGTCGATATCAGGTTCTGGTAAGTGCAAAAATTTTGAGCTAGATCACTTTTAATGGGTGTTTCTGAGCCGCGAGAACACGAGGAAGTCGGATACGTGACTTAAACAGTGATCGGAGCAATAGTTAGCATAGTTGCCAGCTAAAAAGTGGGATTTCTGGTCGATTTTTGGTGTTTTTAGCCCTGCAAGGTGTAAAGAATCGATGCAACGGCACATTTAGCCAGAGTTTTTGAACTGCAAGAACACAAGGAATTCAAAAATGTGTTTAAAAACGTGATTCGAGCAATAGTAAGCAAGTTATCACTAAAAATGTCGTAATTTTAGTAGTTTTTTATTCTGGAACATGCAATGATGCTAGTTTATTATGCTTAAATCAAGTGTTTTGACATCTCAAGGTCACGTGTAATTTTAGAATACGTATAGAACTGCACTGGGATTGCTAGTTTGTGATTTAGCCACTTACCAGAACCGATTATAGGTGACTTTTGTCGATATCAGGTTCTGGTAAGTGCAAAAATTTTGAGCTAGATCACTTTTAATGGGTGTTTCTGAGCCGCGAGAACACGGGGAAGTCGGATACGTGACTTAAATAGTGATCGGAGCAATAGTTAGCGTAGCTGCCAGCTAAAAGGTGGGATTTTGGGTCGATTTTTGGTGTTTTTAGCCCTGCAAGGTGTAAAGAATCGATGCAACGGCACATTTAGCCAGAGTTTTTGAACTGCAAGAACACAAGGAATTCAAAAATGTGTTTAAAAACGTGATTCGAGCAATAGTAAGCAAGTTATCACTAAAAATGTCGTAATTTTAGTAGTTTTTTATTCTGGAACATGCAAAGATGCTAGTTTATTATGCCTAAATCAAGTGTTCTGACATCTCAAGGTCACATGTAAATTTAAAATACGTAAAGAACTGCACTGCGATTACTAGTTTGTGCTTTAGCCACTTACCAGAACCGATTATAGGTTACTTTTGTCGATTTCAGGTTCTGGTAAGTGCAAAAATTTTGAGCTAGATCACTTTTAATGGGTGTTTCTGAGCCGCGAGAACACGGGGAAGTCGGATACGTGACTTAAACAGTGATCGGAGCAATAGTTAGCGTAGCTGCCAGCTAAAAGGTGGGATTTTGGGTCGATTTTTGGTGTTTTTAGCCCTGCAAGGTGTAAAGATCCCATGCTACGGCACATGGAGCGAAAGTTTTTGAAGCGTGAGAACTCAAGGAATTTAAAAATGTGTATAAAAACGTGATTCGAGCAATAGTAAGCAAGTTATCACTAAAAATGTCGTAATTTTAGTGGTATTTGAACCTGGAACATGCAATGATGCTAGTTTATTATGCTTAAATCAAGTGTTCTGACATCTCGAGAGAGCAAATCCCTCGTTTTGTGGAGGCGTGTACCCCCTTTGTAGTTTGGTTTTGAGCCAGGGATGTTCATCGAAGAGCCCTTTTCGGTCTCGGATGACTATTCAATGGGCGATCCCGGCTGATTGCTGGCCCAGCGCCGGCTTGAAAGACACGCACGCTCTTCGAAATCATGAGCAAATCCATCGTTTTGTGGGGGCGTGTAACCCCTTTGTAGTTTGGTTTTGAGCCAGGGATGTCCATCGAAGAGCCCTTTTCGGTCTGGGATGACTATTCAATGGGCGATCCCGGCTGATTGAATTCAAAGAACGTATAGAACTGCACTGGGATTACTAGTATGTGATTTAGCCACTTACCAGAACCGATTATAGGTGATTTTTGTCGAAATGAGGTAATGGTAAGTGCAAAAATTTTGAGCTAGATCACTTTTAATGGGTGTTTCTGAGCCGCGAGAACACGGGGAAGTCGGATGCGTGACTTAAACAGTGATCGGAACAATAGTTAGCATAGTTGCCAGCTAAAAAGTAGGATTTTGGGTCAATTTTTTGTGTTTTTAGCCCTGGAAGGTGTAAAGACCCGATGATACGGCACATTTAGCAAGAGTTTTTGAACCGCAAGAACACAAGGAATTCAAAAATGTGTTTAAAAACGTGATTCGAGCAAGAGTAAGCAAGTTATCACTAAAAATGTCGTAATTTCAGTGGTATTTGAACCTGGAACATGCAATGATGCTAGTTTATTATGCTTAAATCAAGTGTTCTGACATCTCTAAGTCACGTGTAAACTAAAAATACGTAAAGAACTGCACTGGGATTACTAGTTTGTGATTTAGCCACTTACCAGAACCGATTATAGGTGATTTTTGTCGAAATGAGGTAATGGTAAGTGCAAAAATTTTGAGCTAGATCACTTTTAATGGGTGTTTCTGAGCCGCGAGAACACGGGGAAGTCGGATGCGTGACTTAAACAGTGATCGGAGCAATAGTTAGCATAGTTGCCAGCTAAAAAGTGGGATTTTGGGTCGATTTTTGGTGTTTTTAGCCCTGCAAGGTGTAAAGATCCCATGCTACGGCACATGGAGCAAAAGTTTTTGAAGCGTGAGAACTCAAGAAATTCAAAAATGTGTATAAAAACGTGATTCGAGCAATAGTAAGCAAGTTATCACTAAAAATGTCGTAATTTTAGTAATTTTTTAACCTGGAACATGCAATGATGCTAGTTTATTATGCCTAAATCAAGTGTTCTGACATCTCAAGGTCACATGTAAATTGAAAATACGTAAAGAACTGCACTGCGATTACTAGTTTGTGCTTTAGCCACTTACCAGAACCGATTATAGGTGACTTTTGTCGATATCAGGTTCTGGTAAATGCAAAAATTTTGAGCTAGATCACTTTTAATGGGTGTTTCTGAGCCGCGAGAACACGGGGAAGTCGGATACGTGACTTAAACAGTGATCGGAGCAATAGTTAGCATAGTTGCCAGCTAAAAAGTGGGATTTTGGGTCGATTTTTGGTGTTTTTAGCCCTGCAAGGTGTAAAGATCCGATGCTACGGCACATTTAGCAAAAGTTTTTGAACCGCAAGAACACAAGAAAATCAAAAATGTGTTTAAAAACGTGATTCGAGCAATAGTAAGCAAGTTATCACTAAAAATGTCGTAATTTTAGTAATTTTTTAACCTGGAACATGCAATGATGCTAGTTTATTATGCCTAAATCAAGTGTTCTGACATCTCAAGGTCACATGTAAATTAAAAATACGTAAAGAACTGCACTGCGATTACTAGTTTGTGCTTTAGCCACTTACCAGAACCGATTATAGGTTACTTTTGTCGATTTCAGGTTCTGGTAAGTGCAAAAATTTTGAGCTAGATCACTTTTAATGGGTGTTTCTGAGCCGCGAGAACACGGGGAAGTCGGATACGTGACTTAAACAGTGATCGGAGCAATAGTTAGCATAGTTGCCAGCTAAAAAGTGGGATTTTGGGTCGATTTTTGGTGTTTTTAGCCCTGCAAGGTGTAAAGATCCCATGCTACGGCACATGGAGCAAAAGTTTTTGAAGCGTGAGAACTCAAGGAATTCAAAAATGTGTATAAAAACGTGATTCGAGCAATAGTAAGCAAGTTATCACTAAAAATGTCGTAATTTCAGTGGTATTTGAACCTGGAACATGCAATGATGCTAGTTTATTATGCTTAAATCAAGTGTTCTGACATCTCTAAGTCACGTGTAAACTAAAAATACGTAAAGAACTGCACTGGGATTACTAGTTTGTGATTTAGTCACTTACCAGAACCGATTATAGGTGACTTTTGTCGGTATCATGTTCTGGTAAGTGCAAAAATTTTGAGCTAGATCACTTTTAATGGGTGTTTTTGAGCCGCGAGAACACGGGGAAGTCGGATACGTGACTTAAACAGTGATCGGAGCAATAGTTAGCATAGTTGCCAGCTAAAAAGTGGGATTTTGGGTCGATTTTTGGTGTTTTTAGCCCTGCAAGGTGTAAAGATCCCATGCTACGGCACATGGAGCAAAAGTTTTTGAAGCGTGAGAACTCAAGAAATTCAAAAATGTGTATAAAAACGTGATTCGAGCAATAGTAAGCAAGTTATCACTAAAAATGTCGTAATTTTAGTAATTTTTTAACCTGGAACATGCAATGATGCTAGTTTATTATGCCTAAATCAAGTGTTCTGACATCTCAAGGTCACATGTAAATTTAAAATACGTAAAGAACTGCACTGCGATTACTAGTTTGTGCTTTAGCCACTTACCAGAACCGATTATAGGTGACTTTTGTCGATATCAGGTTCTGGTAAATGCAAAAATTTTGAGCTAGATCACTTTTAATGGGTGTTTCTGAGCCGCGAGAACACGGGGAAGTCGGATACGTGACTTAAATAGTGATCGGAGCAATAGTTAGCGTAGCTGCCAGCTAAAAGGTGGGATTTTGGGTCGATTTTTGGTGTTTTTAGCCCTGCAAGGTGTAAAGATCCGATGCTACGGCACATGGAGTAAAAGTTTCTGAAGCGTGAGAACTCAAGGAATTCAAAAATGTGTTTAAAAACGTGATTCGAGCAATAGTAAGCAAGTTATCACTAAAAATGTCGTAATTTTAGTAGTTTTTTATTCTGGAACATTCAATGATGCTAGTTTATTATGCTTAAATCAAGTGTTTTGACATCTCAAGGTCACGTGTAAATTTAGATTACGTATAGAACTGCACTGGGATTGCTAGTTTGTGATTTAGCCACTTACCAGAACCGATTATAGGTGACTTTTGTCGATATCAGGTTCTGGTAAGTGCAAAAATTTTGAGCTAGATCACTTTTAATGGGTGTTTCTGAGCCGCGAGAACACGAGGAAGTCGGATACGTGACTTAAACAGTGATCGGAGCAATAGTTAGCATAGTTGCCAGCTAAAAAGTGGGATTTTGGGTCGATTTTTGGTGTTTTTAGCCCTGCAAGGTGTAAAGAATCGATGCAACGGCACATGGAGCAAAAGTTTTTGAAGCGTGAGAACTCAAGAAATTCAAAAATGTGTATAAAAACGTGATTCGAGCAATAGTAAGCAAGTTATCACTAAAAATGTCGTAATTTTAGTAATTTTTTAACCTGGAACATGCAATGATGCTAGTTTATTATGCTTAAATCAAGTGTTTTGACATCTCAAGGTCACGTGTAATTTTAGAATACGTATAGAACTGCACTGGGATTGCTAGTTTGTGATTTAGCCACTTACCAGAACCGATTATAGGTGACTTTTGTCGATATCAGGTTCTGGTAAGTGCAAAAATTTTGAGCTAGATCACTTTTAATGGGTGTTTCTGAGCCGCGAGAACACGGGGAAGTCGGATACGTGACTTAAATAGTGATCGGAGCAATAGTTAGCGTAGCTGCCAGCTAAAAGGTGGGATTTTGGGTCGATTTTTGGTGTTTTTAGCCCTGCAAGGTGTAAAGATCCGATGCTACGGCACATTTAGCCAGAGTTTTTGAACTGCAAGAACACAAGGAATTCAAAAATGTGTTTAAAAACGTGATTCGAGCAATAGTAAGCAAGTTATCACTAAAAATGTCGTAATTTTAGTAGTTTTTTATTCTGGAACATTCAATGATGCTAGTTTATTATGCTTAAATCAAGTGTTTTGACATCTCAAGGTCACGTGTAAATTTAGATTACGTATAGAACTGCACTGGGATTGCTAGTTTGTGATTTAGCCACTTACCAGAACCGATTATAGGTGACTTTTGTCGATATCAGGTTCTGGTAAGTGCAAAAATTTTGAGCTAGATCACTTTTAATGGGTGTTTCTGAGCCGCGAGAACACGGGGAAGTCGGATACGTGACTTAAACAGTGATCGGAGCAATAGTTAGCGTAGCTGCCAGCTAAAAGGTGGGATTTTGGGTCGATTTTTGGTGTTTTTAGCCCTGCAAGGTGTAAAGATCCCATGCTACGGCACATGGAGCAAAAGTTTTTGAAGCGTGAGAACTCAAGGAATTTAAAAATGTGTATAAAAACGTGATTCGAGCAATAGTAAGCAAGTTATCACTAAAAATGTCGTAATTTTAGTGGTATTTGAACCTGGAACATGCAATGATGCTAGTTTATTATGCTTAAATCAAGTGTTCTGACATCTCGAGAGAGCAAATCCCTCGTTTTGTGGAGGCGTGTACCCCCTTTGTAGTTTGGTTTTGAGCCAGGGATGTTCATCGAAGAGCCCTTTTCGGTCTCGGATGACTATTCAATGGGCGATCCCGGCTGATTGCTGGCCCAGCGCCGGCTTGAAAGACACGCACGCTCTTCGAAATCATGAGCAAATCCATCGTTTTGTGGGGGCGTGTAACCCCTTTGTAGTTTGGTTTTGAGCCAGGGATGTCCATCGAAGAGCCCTTTTCGGTCTGGGATGACTATTCAATGGGCGATCCCGGCTGATTGCTGGCCCAGCGCCGGCTTGAAAGACACGCACGCTCTTCGAAATCATGAGCAAATCCATCGTTTTGTGGGGGCGTGTAACCCCTTTGTAGTTTGGTTTTGAGCCAGGGATGTCCATCGAAGAGCCCTTTTCGGTCTGGGATGACTATTCAATGGGCGATCCCGGCTGATTGAATTCAAAGAACGTATAGAACTGCACTGGGATTACTAGTATGTGATTTAGCCACTTACCAGAACCGATTATAGGTGATTTTTGTCGAAATGAGGTAATGGTAAGTGCAAAAATTTTGAGCTAGATCACTTTTAATGGGTGTATCTGAGCCGCGAGAACACGGGGAAGTCGGATGCGTGACTTAAACAGTGATCGGAGCACTAGTTAGCATAGTTGCCAGCTAAAAAGTGGGATTTTGGGTCGATTTTTGGTGTTTTTAGCCCTGCAAGGTGTAAAGATCCGATGCTACGGCACATTTAGCAAGAGTTTTTGAACCGTGAGAACTCAAGGAATTACAAAACGTGTATAAAAACGTGATTCCAGAAATAGTAAGCAAATTACCATCGAATATGTCGTAATTTCAGTGGTATTTGAACCTGGAACGTGCAATGATGCTAGTTTATTATGCTTAAATCAAGTGTTCTGACATCTCTAAGTCACGTGTAAACTAAAAATACGTAAAGAACTGCACTGGGATTACTAGTTTGTGATTTAGTCACTTACCAGAACCGATTATAGGTGACTTTTGTCGATATCAGGTTCTGGTAAGTGCAAAAATTTTGAGCTAGATCACTTTTAATGGGTGTTTCTGAGCCGCGAGAACACGGGGAAGTCGGATACGTGACTTAAATAGTGATCGGAGCAATAGTTAGCATAGCTGCCAGCTAAAAAGTGGGATTTTGGGTCGATTTTTGGTGTTTTTAGCCCTGCAAGGTGTAAAGATCCGATGCTACGGCACATTTAGCAAGAGTTTTTGAACCGTGAGAACTCAAGGAATTACAAAACGTGTATAAAAACGTGATTCCAGAAATAGTAAGCAAATTACCATCGAATATGTCGTAATTTCAGTGGTATTTGAACCTGGAACGTGCAATGATGCTAGTTTATTATGCTTAAATCAAGTGTTCTGACATCTCAAGGTCACGTGTAAATTTAGATTACGTATAGAACTGCACTGGGATTGCTAGTTTGTGATTTAGCCACTTACCAGAACCGATTATAGGTGACTTTTGTCGATATCAGGTTCTGGTAAGTGCAAAAATTTTGAGCTAGATCACTATTAATGGGTGTTTCTGAGCCGCGAGAACACGAGGAAGTCGGATACGTGACTTAAACAGTGATCGGAGCAATAGTTAGCATAGTTGCCAGCTAAAAAGTGGGATTTTGGGTCGATTTTTGGTGTTTTTAGCCCTGCAAGGTGTAAAGAATCGATGCAACGGCACATTTAGCCAGAGTTTTTGAACTGCAAGAACACAAGGAATTCAAAAATGTGTTTAAAAACGTGATTCGAGCAATAGTAAGCAAGTTATCACTAAAAATGTCGTAATTTTAGTAGTTTTTTATTCTGGAACATGCAATGATGCTAGTTTATTATGCTTAAATCAAGTGTTTTGACATCTCAAGGTCACGTGTAATTTTAGAATACGTATAGAACTGCACTGGGATTGCTAGTTTGTGATTTAGCCACTTACCAGAACCGATTATAGGTGACTTTTGTCGATATCAGGTTCTGGTAAGTGCAAAAATTTTGAGCTAGATCACTTTTAATGGGTGTTTCTGAGCCGCGAGAACACGGGGAAGTCGGATACGTGACTTAAACAGTGATCGGAGCAATAGTTAGCATAGTTGCCAGCTAAAAAGTGGGATTTTGGGTCGATTTTTGGTGTTTTTAGCCCTGCAAGGTGTAAAGATCCCATGCTACGGCACATGGAGCAAAAGTTTTTGAAGCGTGAGAACTCAAGAAATTCAAAAATGTGTATAAAAACGTGATTCGAGCAATAGTAAGCAAGTTATCACTAAAAATGTCGTAATTTTAGTAATTTTTTAACCTGGAACATGCAATGATGCTAGTTTATTATGCCTAAATCAAGTGTTCTGACATCTCGAGAGAGCAAATCCCTCGTTTTGTGGAGGCGTGTACCCCCTTTGTAGTTTGGTTTTGAGCCAGGGATGTTCATCGAAGAGCCCTTTTCGGTCTCGGATGACTATTCAATGGGCGATCCCGGCTGATTGCTGGCCCAGCGCCGGCTTGAAAGACACGCACGCTCTTCGAAATCATGAGCAAATCCATCGTTTTGTGGGGGCGTGTAACCCCTTTGTAGTTTGGTTTTGAGCCAGGGATGTCCATCGAAGAGCCCTTTTCGGTCTGGGATGACTATTCAATGGGCGATCCCGGCTGATTGCTGGCCCAGCGCCGGCTTGAAAGACACGCACGCTCTTCGAAATCATGAGCAAATCCATCGTTTTGTGGGGGCGTGTAACCCCTTTGTAGTTTGGTTTTGAGCCAGGGATGTCCATCGAAGAGCCCTTTTCGGTCTGGGATGACTATTCAATGGGCGATCCCGGCTGATTGAATTCAAAGAACGTATAGAACTGCACTGGGATTACTAGTATGTGATTTAGCCACTTACCAGAACCGATTATAGGTGATTTTTGTCGAAATGAGGTAATGGTAAGTGCAAAAATTTTGAGCTAGATCACTTTTAATGGGTGTATCTGAGCCGCGAGAACACGGGGAAGTCGGATGCGTGACTTAAACAGTGATCGGAGCACTAGTTAGCATAGTTGCCAGCTAAAAAGTGGGATTTTGGGTCGATTTTTGGTGTTTTTAGCCCTGCAAGGTGTAAAGATCCGATGCTACGGCACATTTAGCAAGAGTTTTTGAACCGTGAGAACTCAAGGAATTACAAAACGTGTATAAAAACGTGATTCCAGAAATAGTAAGCAAATTACCATCGAATATGTCGTAATTTCAGTGGTATTTGAACCTGGAACGTGCAATGATGCTAGTTTATTATGCTTAAATCAAGTGTTCTGACATCTCTAAGTCACGTGTAAACTAAAAATACGTAAAGAACTGCACTGGGATTACTAGTTTGTGATTTAGTCACTTACCAGAACCGATTATAGGTGACTTTTGTCGATATCAGGTTCTGGTAAGTGCAAAAATTTTGAGCTAGATCACTTTTAATGGGTGTTTCTGAGCCGCGAGAACACGGGGAAGTCGGATACGTGACTTAAATAGTGATCGGAGCAATAGTTAGCATAGCTGCCAGCTAAAAAGTGGGATTTTGGGTCGATTTTTGGTGTTTTTAGCCCTGCAAGGTGTAAAGATCCGATGCTACGGCACATTTAGCAAGAGTTTTTGAACCGTGAGAACTCAAGGAATTACAAAACGTGTATAAAAACGTGATTCCAGAAATAGTAAGCAAATTACCATCGAATATGTCGTAATTTCAGTGGTATTTGAACCTGGAACGTGCAATGATGCTAGTTTATTATGCTTAAATCAAGTGTTCTGACATCTCAAGGTCACGTGTAAATTTAGATTACGTATAGAACTGCACTGGGATTGCTAGTTTGTGATTTAGCCACTTACCAGAACCGATTATAGGTGACTTTTGTCGATATCAGGTTCTGGTAAGTGCAAAAATTTTGAGCTAGATCACTATTAATGGGTGTTTCTGAGCCGCGAGAACACGAGGAAGTCGGATACGTGACTTAAACAGTGATCGGAGCAATAGTTAGCATAGTTGCCAGCTAAAAAGTGGGATTTTGGGTCGATTTTTGGTGTTTTTAGCCCTGCAAGGTGTAAAGAATCGATGCAACGGCACATTTAGCCAGAGTTTTTGAACTGCAAGAACACAAGGAATTCAAAAATGTGTTTAAAAACGTGATTCGAGCAATAGTAAGCAAGTTATCACTAAAAATGTCGTAATTTTAGTAGTTTTTTATTCTGGAACATGCAATGATGCTAGTTTATTATGCTTAAATCAAGTGTTTTGACATCTCAAGGTCACGTGTAATTTTAGAATACGTATAGAACTGCACTGGGATTGCTAGTTTGTGATTTAGCCACTTACCAGAACCGATTATAGGTGACTTTTGTCGATATCAGGTTCTGGTAAGTGCAAAAATTTTGAGCTAGATCACTTTTAATGGGTGTTTCTGAGCCGCGAGAACACGGGGAAGTCGGATACGTGACTTAAACAGTGATCGGAGCAATAGTTAGCATAGTTGCCAGCTAAAAAGTGGGATTTTGGGTCGATTTTTGGTGTTTTTAGCCCTGCAAGGTGTAAAGATCCCATGCTACGGCACATGGAGCAAAAGTTTTTGAAGCGTGAGAACTCAAGAAATTCAAAAATGTGTATAAAAACGTGATTCGAGCAATAGTAAGCAAGTTATCACTAAAAATGTCGTAATTTTAGTAATTTTTTAACCTGGAACATGCAATGATGCTAGTTTATTATGCCTAAATCAAGTGTTCTGACATCTCAAGGTCACATGTAAATTTAAAATACGTAAAGAACTGCACTGCGATTACTAGTTTGTGCTTTAGCCACTTACCAGAACCGATTATAGGTGACTTTTGTCGATATCAGGTTCTGGTAAATGCAAAAATTTTGAGCTAGATCACTTTTAATGGGTGTTTCTGAGCCGCGAGAACACGGGGAAGTCGGATACGTGACTTAAATAGTGATCGGAGCAATAGTTAGCGTAGCTGCCAGCTAAAAGGTGGGATTTTGGGTCGATTTTTGGTGTTTTTAGCCCTGCAAGGTGTAAAGATCCGATGCTACGGCACATTTAGCCAGAGTTTTTGAACTGCAAGAACACAAGGAATTCAAAAATGTGTTTAAAAACGTGATTCGAGCAATAGTAAGCAAGTTATCACTAAAAATGTCGTAATTTTAGTAGTTTTTTATTCTGGAACATTCAATGATGCTAGTTTATTATGCTTAAATCAAGTGTTTTGACATCTCAAGGTCACGTGTAAATTTAGATTACGTATAGAACTGCACTGGGATTGCTAGTTTGTGATTTAGCCACTTACCAGAACCGATTATAGGTGACTTTTGTCGATATCAGGTTCTGGTAAGTGCAAAAATTTTGAGCTAGATCACTTTTAATGGGTGTTTCTGAGCCGCGAGAACACGAGGAAGTCGGATACGTGACTTAAACAGTGATCGGAGCAATAGTTAGCATAGTTGCCAGCTAAAAAGTGGGATTTTGGGTCGATTTTTGGTGTTTTTTAGCCCTGCAAGGTGTAAAGAATCGATGCAACGGCACATTTAGCCAGAGTTTTTGAACTGCAAGAACACAAGGAATTCAAAAATGTGTTTAAAAACGTGATTCGAGCAATAGTAAGCAAGTTATCACTAAAAATGTCGTAATTTTAGTAGTTTTTTATTCTGGAACATGCAATGATGCTAGTTTATTATGCTTAAATCAAGTGTTTTGACATCTCAAGGTCACGTGTAATTTTAGAATACGTATAGAACTGCACTGGGATTGCTAGTTTGTGATTTAGCCACTTACCAGATTCGATTATAGGTGACTTTTGTCGATATCAGGTTCTGGTAAGTGCAAAAATTTTGAGCTAGATCACTTTTAATGGGTGTTTCTGAGCCGCGAGAACACGAGGAAGTCGGATACGTGACTTAAATAGTGATCGGAGCAATAGTTAGCGTAGCTGCCAGCTAAAAGGTGGGATTTTGGGTCGATTTTTGGTGTTTTTAGCCCTGCAAGGTGTAAAGAATCGATGCAACGGCACATTTAGCCAGAGTTTTTGAACTGCAAGAACACAAGGAATTCAAAAATGTGTTTAAAAACGTGATTCGAGCAATAGTAAGCAAGTTATCACTAAAAATGTCGTAATTTTAGTAGTTTTTTATTCTGGAACATGCAAAGATGCTAGTTTATTATGCCTAAATCAAGTGTTCTGACATCTCAAGGTCACATGTAAATTTAAAATACGTAAAGAACTGCACTGCGATTACTAGTTTGTGCTTTAGCCACTTACCAGAACCGATTATAGGTTACTTTTGTCGATTTCAGGTTCTGGTAAGTGCAAAAATTTTGAGCTAGATCACTTTTAATGGGTGTTTCTGAGCCGCGAGAACACGGGGAAGTCGGATACGTGACTTAAACAGTGATCGGAGCAATAGTTAGCGTAGCTGCCAGCTAAAAGGTGGGATTTTGGGTCGATTTTTGGTGTTTTTAGCCCTGCAAGGTGTAAAGATCCCATGCTACGGCACATGGAGCAAAAGTTTTTGAAGCGTGAGAACTCAAGGAATTTAAAAATGTGTATAAAAACGTGATTCGAGCAATAGTAAGCAAGTTATCACTAAAAATGTCGTAATTTTAGTGGTATTTGAACCTGGAACATGCAATGATGCTAGTTTATTATGCTTAAATCAAGTGTTCTGACATCTCGAGAGAGCAAATCCCTCGTTTTGTGGAGGCGTGTACCCCCTTTGTAGTTTGGTTTTGAGCCAGGGATGTTCATCGAAGAGCCCTTTTCGGTCTCGGATGACTATTCAATGGGCGATCCCGGCTGATTGCTGGCCCAGCGCCGGCTTGAAAGACACGCACGCTCTTCGAAATCATGAGCAAATCCATCGTTTTGTGGGGGCGTGTAACCCCTTTGTAGTTTGGTTTTGAGCCAGGGATGTCCATCGAAGAGCCCTTTTCGGTCTGGGATGACTATTCAATGGGCGATCCCGGCTGATTGCTGGCCCAGCGCCGGCTTGAAAGACACGCACGCTCTTCGAAATCATGAGCAAATCCATCGTTTTGTGGGGGCGTGTAACCCCTTTGTAGTTTGGTTTTGAGCCAGGGATGTCCATCGAAGAGCCCTTTTCGGTCTGGGATGACTATTCAATGGGTGATCCCGGCTGATTGAATTCAAAGAACGTATAGAACTGCACTGGGATTACTAGTATGTGATTTAGCCACTTACCAGAACCGATTATAGGTGATTTTTGTCGAAATGAGGTAATGGTAAGTGCAAAAATTTTGAGCTAGATCACTTTTAATGGGTGTTTCTGAGCCGCGAGAACACGGGGAAGTCGGATACGTGACTTAAACAGTGATCGGAGCAATAGTTAGCGTAGCTGCCAGCTAAAAGGTGGGATTTTGGGTCGATTTTTGGTGTTTTTAGCCCTGCAAGGTGTAAAGATCCCATGCTACGGCACATGGAGCAAAAGTTTTTGAAGCGTGAGAACTCAAGGAATTTAAAAATGTGTATAAAAACGTGATTCGAGCAATAGTAAGCAAGTTATCACTAAAAATGTCGTAATTTTAGTGGTATTTGAACCTGGAACATGCAATGATGCTAGTTTATTATGCTTAAATCAAGTGTTCTGACATCTCGAGAGAGCAAATCCATCGTTTTGTGGGGGCGTGTAACCCCTTTGTAGTTTGGTTTTGAGCCAGGGATGTCCATCGAAGAGCCCTTTTCGGTCTGGGATGACTATTCAATGGGCGATCCCGGCTGATTGCTGGCCCAGCGCCGGCTTGAAAGACACGCACGCTCTTCGAAATTATGAGCAAATCCATCGTTTTGTGGGGGCGTGTAACCCCTTTGTAGTTTGGTTTTGAGCCAGGGATGTCCATCGAAGAGCCCTTTTCGGTCTGGGATGACTATTCAATGGGTGATCCCGGCTGATTGAATTCAAAGAACGTATAGAACTGCACTGGGATTACTAGTATGTGATTTAGCCACTTACCAGAACCGATTATAGGTGATTTTTGTCGAAATGAGGTAATGGTAAGTGCAAAAATTTTGAGCTAGATCACTTTTAATGGGTGTATCTGAGCCGCGAGAACACGGGGAAGTCGGATGCGTGACTTAAACAGTGATCGGAGCACTAGTTAGCATAGTTGCCAGCTAAAAAGTGGGATTTTGGGTCGATTTTTGGTGTTTTTAGCCCTGCAAGGTGTAAAGATCCGATGCTACGGCACATTTAGCAAGAGTTTTTGAACCGTGAGAACTCAAGGAATTACAAAACGTGTATAAAAACGTGATTCCAGAAATAGTAAGCAAATTACCATCGAATATGTCGTAATTTCAGTGGTATTTGAACCTGGAACGTGCAATGATGCTAGTTTATTATGCTTAAATCAAGTGTTCTGACATCTCTAAGTCACGTGTAAACTAAAAATACGTAAAGAACTGCACTGGGATTACTAGTTTGTGATTTAGTCACTTACCAGAACCGATTATAGGTGACTTTTGTCGATATCAGGTTCTGGTAAGTGCAAAAATTTTGAGCTAGATCACTTTTAATGGGTGTTTCTGAGCCGCGAGAACACGGGGAAGTCGGATACGTGACTTAAATAGTGATCGGAGCAATAGTTAGCATAGCTGCCAGCTAAAAAGTGGGATTTTGGGTCGATTTTTGGTGTTTTTAGCCCTGGAAAGTGTAAAGATTTGATAATACAGCGCATTCAACAAATGTTTCTGAACCGTGAGAACTTAAGGAATTACAAAACGTGTATAAAAACGTGATTCCAGAAATAGTAAGCAAATTACCATCGAATATGTCGTAATTTCAGTGGTATTTGAACCTGGAACGTGCAATGATGCTAGTTTATTATGCTTAAATCAAGTGTTCTGACATCTCAAGGTCACGTGTAAATTTAGATTACGTATAGAACTGCACTGGGATTGCTAGTTTGTGATTTAGCCACTTACCAGAACCGATTATAGGTGACTTTTGTCGATATCAGGTTCTGGTAAGTGCAAAAATTTTGAGCTAGATCACTTTTAATGGGTGTTTCTGAGCCGCGAGAACACGAGGAAGTCGGATACGTGACTTAAACAGTGATCGGAGCAATAGTTAGCATAGTTGCCAGCTAAAAAGTGGGATTTTGGGTCGATTTTTGGTGTTTTTAGCCCTGCAAGGTGTAAAGAATCGATGCAACGGCACATTTAGCCAGAGTTTTTGAACTGCAAGAACACAAGGAATTCAAAAATGTGTTTAAAAACGTGATTCGAGCAATAGTAAGCAAGTTATCACTAAAAATGTCGTAATTTTAGTAGTTTTTTATTCTGGAACATGCAATGATGCTAGTTTATTATGCTTAAATCAAGTGTTTTGACATCTCAAGGTCACGTGTAATTTTAGAATACGTATAGAACTGCACTGGGATTGCTAGTTTGTGATTTAGCCACTTACCAGAACCGATTATAGGTGACTTTTGTCGATATCAGGTTCTGGTAAGTGCAAAAATTTTGAGCTAGATCACTTTTAATGGGTGTTTCTGAGCCGCGAGAACACGGGGAAGTCGGATACGTGACTTAAATAGTGATCGGAGCAATAGTTAGCGTACCTGCCAGCTAAAAGGTGGGATTTTGGGTCGATTTTTGGTGTTTTTAGCCCTGCAAGGTGTAAAGAATCGATGCAACGGCACATTTAGCCAGAGTTTTTGAACTGCAAGAACACAAGGAATTCAAAAATGTGTTTAAAAACGTGATTCGAGCAATAGTAAGCAAGTTATCACTAAAAATGTCGTAATTTTAGTAGTTTTTTATTCTGGAACATGCAAAGATGCTAGTTTATTATGCTTAAATCAAGTGTTCTGATATCTCTAAGTCACGTGTAAACTAAAAATACGTAAAGAACTGCACTGGGATTACTAGTTTGTGATTTAGTCACTTACCAGAACCGATTATAGGTGACTTTTGTCGATATCAGGTTCTGGTAAGTGCAAAAATTTTGAGCTAGATCACTTTTAATGGGTGTTTCTGAGCCGCGAGAACACGGGGAAGTCGGATACGTGACTTAAACAGTGATCGGAGCAATAGTTAGCATAGTTGCCAGCTAAAAAGTGGGATTTTGGGTCGATTTTTGGTGTTTTTAGCCCTGCAAGGTGTAGAGATCCGATGCTACGGCACATTTAGCAAGAGTTTTTGAACCGTGAGAACTCAAGGAATTACAAAACGTGTATAGAAACGTGATTCCAGAAATAGTAAGCAAATTACCATCGAATATGTCGTAATTTCAGTGGTATTTGAACCTGGAACGTGCAATGATGCTAGTTTATTATGCTTAAATCAAGTGTTCTGACATCTCTAAGTCACGTGTAAACTAAAAATACGTAAAGAACTGCACTGGGATTACTAGTTTGTGATTTAGTCACTTACCAGAACCGATTATAGGTGACTTTTGTCGATATCAGGTTCTGGTAAGTGCAAAAATTTTGAGCTAGATCACTTTTAATGGGTGTTTCTGAGCCGCGAGAACACGGGGAAGTCGGATACGTGACTTAAATAGTGATCGGAGCAATAGTTAGCATAGCTGCCAGCTAAAAAGTGGGATTTTGGGTCGATTTTTGGTGTTTTTAGCCCTGGAAGGTGTAAAGATCTGATAATACAGCGCATTCAACAAATGTTTCTGAACCGTGAGAACTTAAGGAATTACAAAACGTGTATAAAAACGTGATTCCAGAAATAGTAAGCAAATTACCATCGAATATGTCGTAATTTCAGTGGTATTTGAACCTGGAACGTGCAATGATGCTAGTTTATTATGCTTAAATCAAGTGTTCTGACATCTCAAGGTCACGTGTAAATTTAGATTACGTATAGAACTGCACTGGGATTGCTAGTTTGTGATTTAGTCACTTACCAGAACCGATTATAGGTGACTTTTGTCGATATCAGGTTCTGGTAAGTGCAAAAATTTTGAGCTAGATCACTTTTAATGGGTGTTTCTGAGCCGCGAGAACACGAGGAAGTCGGATACGTGACTTAAACAGTGATCGGAGCAATAGTTAGCATAGTTGCCAGCTAAAAAGTGGGATTTTGGGTCGATTTTTGGTGTTTTTAGCCCTGCAAGGTGTAAAGAATCGATGCAACGGCACATTTAGCCAGAGTTTTTGAACTGCAAGAACACAAGGAATTCAAAAATGTGTTTAAAAACGTGATTCGAGCAATAGTAAGCAAGTTATCACTAAAAATGTCGTAATTTTAGTAGTTTTTTATTCTGGAACATGCAATGATGCTAGTTTATTATGCTTAAATCAAGTGTTTTGACATCTCAAGGTCACGTGTAATTTTAGAATACGTATAGAACTGCACTGGGATTGCTAGTTTGTGATTTAGCCACTTACCAGAACCGATTATAGGTGACTTTTGTCGATATCAGGTTCTGGTAAGTGCAAAAATTTTGAGCTAGATCACTTTTAATGGGTGTTTCTGAGCCGCGAGAACACGGGGAAGTCGGATACGTGACTTAAACAGTGATCGGAGCAATAGTTAGCATAGTTGCCAGCTAAAAAGTGGGATTTTGGGTCGATTTTTGGTGTTTTTAGCTCTGCAAGGTGTAAAGATCCCATGCTACGGCACATGGAGCAAAAGTTTTTGAAGCGTGAGAACTCAAGGAATTCAAAAATGTGTATAAAAACGTGATTCGAGCAATAGTAAGCAAGTTATCACTAAAAATGTCGTAATTTTAGTAGTTTTTTATTCTGGAACATGCAATGATGCTAGTTTATTATGCTTAAATCAAGTGTTCTGACATCTCTAAGTCACGTGTAAACTAAAAATACGTAAAGAACTGCACTGGGATTGCTAGTTTGTGATTTAGCCACTTACCAGAACCGATTATAGGTGACTTTTGTCGATATCAGGTTCTGGTAAGTGCAAAAATTTTGAGCTAGATCACTTTTAATGGGTGTTTCTGAGCCGCGAGAACACGGGGAAGTCGGATGCGTGACTTAAACAGTGATCGGAGCAATAGTTAGCGTAGCTGCCAGCTAAAAGGTGGGATTTTGGGTCGATTTTTGGTGTTTTTAGCCCTGCAAGGTGTAAAGAATCGATGCAACGGCACATTTAGCCAGAGTTTTTGAACTGCAAGAACACAAGGAATTCAAAAATGTGTTTAAAAACGTGATTCGATCAATAGTAAGCAAGTTATCACTAAAAATGTCGTAATTTTAGTAGTTTTTTATTCTGGAACATGCAAAGATGCTAGTTTATTATGCCTAAATCAAGTGTTCTGACATCTCAAGGTCACATGTAAATTTAAAATACGTAAAGAACTGCACTGCGATTACTAGTTTGTGCTTTAGCCACTTACCAGAACCGATTATAGGTTACTTTTGTCGATTTCAGGTTCTGGTAAGTGCAAAAATTTTGAGCTAGATCACTTTTAATGGGTGTTTCTGAGCCGCGAGAACACGGGGAAGTCGGATACGTGACTTAAACAGTGATCGGAGCAATAGTTAGCGTAGCTGCCAGCTAAAAGGTGGGATTTTGGGTCGATTTTTGGTGTTTTTAGCCCTGCAAGGTGTAAAGATCCCATGCTACGGCACATGGAGCAAAAGTTTTTGAAGCGTGAGAACTCAAGGAATTCAAAAATGTGTATAAAAACGTGATTCGAGCAATAGTAAGCAAGTTATCACTAAAAATGTCGTAATTTCAGTGGTATTTGAACCTGGAACATGCAATGATGCTAGTTTATTATGCTTAAATCAAGTGTTCTGACATCTCGAGAGAGCAAATCCCTCGTTTTGTGGAGGCGTGTACCCCCTTTGTAGTTTGGTTTTGAGCCAGGGATGTTCATCGAAGAGCCCTTTTCGGTCTGGGATGACTATTCAATGGGCGATCCCGGCTGATTGCTGGCCCAGCGCCGGCTTGAAAGACACGCACGCTCTTCGAAATCTCGAGCAAATCCATCGTTTTGTGGGGGCGTGTAACCCCTTTGTAGTTTGGTTTTGAGCCAGGGATGTCCATCGAAGAGCCCTTTTCGGTCTGGGATGACTATTCAATGGGCGATCCCGGCTGATTGCTGGCCCAGCGCCGGCTTGAAAGACATGCACGCTCTTCGAAATCACGAGCAAATCCATCGTTTTGTGGGGGCGTGTAACCCCTTTGTAGTTTGGTTTTGAGCCAGGGATGTCCATCGAAGAGCCCTTTTCGGTCTGGGATGACTATTCAATGGGTGATCCCGGCTGATTGAATTCAAAGAACGTATAGAACTGCACTGGGATTACTAGTATGTGATTTAGCCACTTACCAGAACCGATTATAGGTGATTTTTGTCGAAATGAGGTAATGGTAAGTGCAAAAATTTTGAGCTAGATCACTTTTAATGGGTGTTTCTGAGCCGCGAGAACACGGGGAAGTCGGATGCGTGACTTAAACAGTGATCGGAGCAATAGTTAGCGTAGCTGCCAGCTAAAAGGTGGGATTTTGGGTCGATTTTTGGTGTTTTTAGCCCTGCAAGGTGTAAAGATCCGATGCTACGGCACATTTAGCAAAAGTTTTTGAACCGCAAGAACACAAGAAAATCAAAAATGTGTTTAAAAACGTGATTCGAGCAATAGTAAGCAAGTTATCACTAAAAATGTCGTAATTTTAGTAATTTTTTAACCTGGAACATGCAATGATGCTAGTTTATTATGCCTAAATCAAGTGTTCTGACATCTCAAGGTCACATGTAAATTTAAAATACGTAAAAAACTGCACTGCGATTACTAGTTTGTGCTTTAACCACTTACCAGAACCGATTATAGGTTACTTTTGTCGATTTCAGGTTCTGGTAAGTGCAAAAATTTTGAGCTAGATCACTTTTAATGGGTGTTTCTGAGCCGCGAGAACACGGGGAAGTCGGATACGTGACTTAAACAGTGATCGGAGCAATAGTTAGCATAGTTGCCAGCTAAAAAGTGGGATTTTGGGTCGATTTTTGGTGTTTTTAGCCCTGCAAGGTGTAAAGATCCGATGCTACGGCACATTTAGCAAAAGTTTTTGAACCGCAAGAACACAAGAAAATCAAAAATGTGTTTAAAAACGTGATTCGAGCAATAGTAAGCAAGTTATCACTAAAAATGTCGTAATTTTAGTAATTTTTTAACCTGGAACATGCAATGATGCTAGTTTATTATGCCTAAATCAAGTGTTCTGACATCTCAAGGTCACATGTAAATTTAAAATACGTAAAGAACTGCACTGCGATTACTAGTTTGTGCTTTAGCCACTTACCAGAACCGATTATAGGTTACTTTTGTCGATTTCAGGTTCTGGTAAGTGCAAAAATTTTGAGCTAGATCACTTTTAATGGGTGTTTCTGAGCCGCGAGAACACGGGGAAGTCGGATACGTGACTTAAATAGTGATCGGAGCAATAGTTAGCGTAGCTGCCAGCTAAAAGGTGGGATTTTGGGTCGATTTTTGGTGTTTTTAGCCCTGCAAGGTGTAAAGATCCGATGCTACGGCACATGGAGTAAAAGTTTCTGAAGCGTGAGAACTCAAGGAATTCAAAAATGTGTTTAAAAACGTGATTCGAGCAATAGTAAGCAAGTTATCACTAAAAATGTCGTAATTTTAGTAGTTTTTTATTCTGGAACATGCAATGATGCTAGTTTATTATGCTTAAATCAAGTGTTTTGACATCTCAAGGTCACGTGTAAATTTAGATTACGTATAGAACTGCACTGGGATTGCTAGTTTGTGATTTAGCCACTTACCAGAACCGATTATAGGTGACTTTTGTCGATATCAGGTTCTGGTAAGTGCAAAAATTTTGAGCTAGATCACTTTTAATGGGTGTTTCTGAGCCGCGAGAACACGGGGAAGTCGGATACGTGACTTAAATAGTGATCGGAGCAATAGTTAGCGTAGCTGCCAGCTAAAAGGTGGGATTTTGGGTCGATTTTTGGTGTTTTTAGCCCTGCAAGGTGTAAAGATCCGATGCTACGGCACATGGAGTAAAAGTTTTTGAACTGCAAGAACACAAGGAATTCAAAAATGTGTTTAAAAACGTGATTCGAGCAATAGTAAGCAAGTTATCACTAAAAATGTCGTAATTTTAGTAGTTTTTTATTCTGGAACATGCAAAGATGCTAGTTTATTATGCCTAAATCAAGTGTTCTGACATCTCAAGGTCACATGTAAATTTAAAATACGTAAAGAACTGCACTGCGATTACTAGTTTGTGCTTTAGCCACTTACCAGAACCGATTATAGGTTACTTTTGTCGATTTCAGGTTCTGGTAAGTGCAAAAATTTTGAGCTAGATCACTTTTAATGGGTGTTTCTGAGCCGCGAGAACACGGGGAAGTCGGATACGTGACTTAAACAGTGATCGGAGCAATAGTTAGCATAGTTGCCAGCTAAAAAGTGGGATTTTGGGTCGATTTTTGGTGTTTTTAGCCCTGCAAGGTGTAAAGATCCCATGCTACGGCACATGGAGCAAAAGTTTTTGAAGCGTGAGAACTCAAGGAATTCAAAAATGTGTATAAAAACGTGATTCGAGCAATAGTAAGCAAGTTATCACTAAAAATGTCGTAATTTCAGTGGTATTTGAACCTGGAACATGCAATGATGCTAGTTTATTATGCTTAAATCAAGTGTTCTGACATCTCTAAGTCACGTGTAAACTAAAAATACGTAAAGAACTGCACTGGGATTACTAGTTTGTGATTTAGTCACTTACCAGAACCGATTATAGGTGACTTTTGTCGGTATCAGGTTCTGGTAAGTGCAAAAATTTTGAGCTAGATCACTTTTAATGGGTGTTTCTGAGCCGCGAGAACACGGGGAAGTCGGATGCGTGACTGAATCCGTGATCGGAGCAATAGTTAGCATAGTTGCCAGCTAAAAAGTGGGATTTTGGGTCGATTTTTGGTGTTTTTAGCCCTGCAAGGTGTAAAGATCCCATGCTACGGCACATGGAGCAAAAGTTTTTGAAGCGTGAGAACTCAAGGAATTCAAAAATGTGTATAAAAACGTGATTCGAGCAATAGTATGCAAGTTATCACTAAAAATGTCGTAATTTTAGTAGTTTTTTAATCTGGAACATGCAATGATGCTAGTTTATTATGCTTAAATCAAGTGTTCTGACATCTCGAGAGAGCAAATCCCTCGTTTTGTGTAGGCGTGTACCCCCTTTGTAGTTTGGTTTTGAGCCAGGGATGTCCATCGAAGAGCCCTTTTCGGTCTGGGATGACTATTCAATGGGCGATCCCGGCTGATTGCTGGCCCAGCGCCGGCTTGAAAGACACGCACGCTCTTCGAAATCTCGAGCAAATCCATCGTTTTGTGGGGGCGTGCAACCCCTTTGTAGTTTGGTTTTGAGCCAGGGATGTCCATCGAAGAGCCCTTTTCGGTCTGGGATGACTATTCAATGGGCGATCCCGGCTGATTGCTGGCCCAGCGCCGGCTTAAAAGACACGCACGCTCTTCGAAATCTCGAACAAATCCATCGTTTTGTGGGGGCGTGTAACCCCTTTGTAGTTTGGTTTTGAGCCAGGGATGTCCATCGAAGAGCCCTTTTCGGTCTGGGATGACTATTCAATGGGCGATCCCGGCTGACTGCTGGCCCAGCGCCGGCTTGAAAGACACGCACGCTCTTCGAAATCTCGAGCAAATCCATCGTTTTGTGGGGGCGTGTAACCCCTTTGTAGTTTGGTTTTGAGCCAGGGATGTCCATCGAAGAGCCCTTTTCGGTCTGGGATGACTATTCAATGGGCGATCCCGGCTGACTGCTGGCCCAGCGCCGGCTTGAAAGACACGCACGCTCTTCGAAATCACGAGCAAATCCATCGTTTTGTGGGGGCGTGTAACCCCTTTGTAGTTTGGTTTTGAGCCAGGGATGTCCATCGAAGAGCCCTTTTCGGTCTGGGATGACTATTCAATGGGCGATCCCGGCTGATTGCTGGCCCAGCGCCGGCTTGAAAGACACGCACGCTCTTCGAAATCTCGAGCAAATCCATTGTTTTGTGGGGGCGTGTAACCCCTTTGTAGTTTGGTTTTGAGCCAGGGATGTCCATCGAAGAGCCCTTTTCGGTCTGGGATGACTATTCAATGGGCGATCCCGGCTGATTGCTGGCCCAGCGCCGGCTTGAAAGACACGCACGCTCTTCGAAATCTCGAGCAAATCCATCGTTTTGTGGGGGCGTGTAACCCCTTTGTAGTTTGGTTTTGAGCCAGGGTTGTCCATCGAAGAGCCCTTTTCGGTTTGGGATGACTATTCAATGGGCGATCCCGGCTGATTGCTGGCCCAGCGCCGGCTTGAAAGACACGCACGCTCTTCGAAATCTCGAGCAAATCCATCGTTTTGTGGGGGCGTGTAACCCCTTTGTAGTTTGGTTTTGAGCCAGGGATGTCCATCGAAGAGCCCTTTTCGGTCTGGGATGACTATTCAATGGGCGATCCCGGCTGATTAAATTCAAAGAACGTATAGAACTCCACTGGGATTACTAGTATGTGATTTAGCCACTTACCAGAACCGATTATAGGTTACTTTTGTCGATTTCAGGTTCTGGTAAGTGCAAAAATTTTGAGCTAGATCACTTTTAATGGGTGTTTCTGAGCCGCGAGAACACGGGGAAGTCGGATACGTGACTTAAATAGTGATCGGAGCAATAGTTAGCGTAGCTGCCAGCTAAAAAGTGGGATTTTGGGTCGATTTTTGGTGTTTTTAGCCCTGCAAGGTGTAAAGATCCGATGCTACGGCACATGGAGTAAAAGTTTCTGAAGCGTGAGAACTCAAGGAATTCAAAAATGTGTTTAAAAACGTGATTCGAGCAATAGTAAGCAAGTTATCACTAAAAATGTCGTAATTTTAGTAGTTTTTTATTCTGGAACATGCAATGATGCTAGTTTATTATGCTTAAATCAAGTGTTTTGACATCTCAAGGTCACGTGTAAATTTAGATTACGTATAGAACTGCACTGGGATTGCTAGTTTGTGATTTAGCCACTTACCAGAACCGATTATAGGTGACTTTTGTCGATATCAGGTTCTGGTAAGTGCAAAAATTTTGAGCTAGATCACTTTTAATGGGTGTTTCTGAGCCGCGAGAACACGGGGAAGTCGGATACGTGACTTTAATAGTGATCGGAGCACTAGTTAGCATAGCTGCCAGCTAAAAAGTGGGATTTTGGGTCGATTTTTGGTGTTTTTAGCCCTGCAAGGTGTAAAGATCTGATAATACAGCGCATTCAACAAACGTTTATGAACCGTGAGAACTCAAGGAATTTAAAAACGTGTATAAAAACGTGATTCGAGCAATAGTAAGCAAGTTACCATCGAATCTGTCGTAATTTCAGTGGTTTTTTAACCTGAAACATGCAATGATGCTAGTTTATTATGCTAAAATTAAGTGTTTTGACATCTCTAGGTCAAGTGTAAACTAAAAATATGTATAGAACTGCACTGGGATTACTAGTTTGTGATTTAGCCACTTACCAGAACCGATTATAGGTGACTTTTGTCGATATCAGGTTCTGGTAAGTGCAAAAATTTTGAGCTAGACCACTTTAAATGGGTGTTTTTGATTTGCGAGAACACGGGGAAGTCGGATACGTAACTTAAACTTTGATTGGATAGACAGTTAGTAAGTTGCTAGCTAAACATGGTTCTTTTTGGTCAATTTTTGTCGTTTTTAGCCCTTATTGGTGTCAGGATCTGATGCTACGGCGCATAGAACGAGTGTATCTGAAACGCATTGACACATGGAATTTGAAAATGTGTTTATGCATGTGATTAGATCAGTAGTTAGCAAGTTACCAGCGAACAAGCGGTACTTTCAGGTTTTTTTTTTTGACCTGGCATGTGCAAAGATGTCAGCCAGCATCATGGATGTCGCAATCCCTTTCGAAGGGGGTGCCAATTGCTTCAACGACGCCCTGAAGAGAAAGATTGACAAATACGCCGGAATCGAACGTCACTTCAAGGAAAAAGGGTACAAAACCTTCAACAATGCGTTCGCGATTGGAGCTAGGAAGCTATGACAAGGCCAATGAAAGCTGCCTTAAAAGACTAGGAATCCCACACCGGTACGCCACTCTCATGAAAAGGCTAATGGTCAACGACGTGATACGATGGAGCCGCGACATCTTCACTGAATACGTCACCGGCATCAGACAATACGCCGAATAGAAGCCGTCAAACACCTCATGTAATAATACTACTAATAATAATACTAACATCACTTTGTTATAGTATTTTCTTCTTGGCAGAGCTGGGTTAACAACTCAGCTCGAAATTACAAGTATGTCTTGCTCTTACTCTGTACACATTCAATTCATTAACTCTGAATAAACCATATCATTTTATTTTGCATTACAAAACGAACTAAAAAAAGAGTTTAAAGTGACAATGGTGAAGTTCGTGGTAAGATTTGAAGTGTACTTATGAGGTTTGCTGTGAGATTTGCGCGTGGGCGAACTTCAGGAAACCAGAACTCACAGGATGACACAACATCTGAAAGAAACAGTATAAACTGGGTTAGATTTTTAATTAAAAAAACAGTTTAAACTTAGGGAACATAAACTATACCCCGTTCTTTTTCTTCTTGCTCTTAGAGGGACCGTTGCAAACTGTGATGCGGCTTCCTGTAAAACAAATGCGTTATTTCGTTTCCTGCTATCCGAAAAAACAATTAAACCTCAAAGGCGTAAGTTCGATCGTTTGTGGGGATCCTGGCATGTGTTTCGACATATCTATCAGCGGTGTTTACCAGAGTTCTAGCCATTTCGTCGGTTTGAGCTTGCAATTTCTTAACCTTGCGATAAGCCGGACTATCGGGGTCTTGCGCCATCTTGACAGAATTTGGAATTTAAGGTTCCTGAAACGAGTTTGTTAATAAAAAAAAGTGTTAAAACTGCAAAAAAAGAAAAAAACTGAACAAAATTAAGAACAGCGCTCTTGATCAGTATTTAGTCAAAAGGACCAAAAATATGATCAAACGAAGTGCACTGAAAGCTTTGATTAAAGAACTCGGGTAGTTTGTCTGTCTGAAAAACAACAAATCCAAGGGTATTTATGCAACTCGGTGTTATGTAATTCCCGGCCAACTCGTTTCGTGTTTTGCAAGCAAAGGCGGTGGCAGAAAGTGTCGAGCTCTTGAGGTTCCAAGGCGAAAGTCAATCAAGATTGATTGAGTAATTATTTTTTGGTGTTCTCGTTTTGTTTGATATTACAAATTCAATGTAAAAAATCTTTGAAAAGAAATTTGGCATCATTTTATTTTGAGTTTGAGACGTTTTGTTCCTTAAAATATTTTTGGAACTTCGTGTGCAAAGTTTTGTGTGATCAAAACGTAGATCAGGCATAGGCGTCGCTAATAAGGCGAACATTAGAAAACCGAATTCAAAGTATAACGCAACAGCTGAAAAACGGAACAGATTTGTTTGGACTTTTAAGAAAAAAAGTATTATACATACCATCGTTTCTTTCTGATTGCAGCGCTTTTTTCAATCTGTGATACGGCTTCCTATAAGCTGTATTTGTTTATTTTCAGCAACAAATATCTTACAGATTCTTTTTTATACTAAAGAAAAGTTTCAAACTTCGTACTACCGTAAATGAAATTAGAAAACGCAACCAAAAAAAGCAAAGCACGGTGCTGCGTGCATGCACGCATTCGCCCCAACAGCGGTCCCAGCACGAAAGACCTCCCGGACTGGAGGAGGACAATGTCCAAACAACAAGCCGAGTTCTCAAAATCGCAACCGCTTTATCGCAAGTTGCAACCCTCTCCCTTGATCTGGCATCAGGATGCGGTTTCCGGTGCCTCGGGCTATCAAAGTCCTGTCGCTGGACGCCATGGACACATTGATCGGTGTGAAGGAGCCGCCGGGCACGACGTACGCGCGTTTCGCAAAGGAGTTCGGAATCCAGGCAGATGCGACCGCTCTCCAGGCTCGCTTCAAGGTCGGCTTTAGGAAGCTTGATGCCGAGTATCCGTGTTATGGATTTGAGAATATTGGGGCGGCTGAATGGTGGACTGGGCTGGTCAAGTTCTGTTTCGCTGAGGTTGGTTTTTACAAAGACTCAAGTGCATTTCGGAAAGGTTTTTATTTATAATTTTCAGACGCCAGGCATTTCTAAGAAAGACGAAACATTGGACATTCTCGGCAGACGACTCTTCGACTATTATGGGACTGTTGAGCCTTGGAAGTTGCTTGAGAATGATGTGAGTTGTGTTTTTGGGTGTTTGGGTTGAGATTTATATATATTTTTTGCTTCCAGGCGCCCCACCACATTGCCAACATCCAAGCCGAATACGACATCGGCATCTGCATCACATCCAACTTTGATTCACGTCTTCGCAGTGTCCTGAGGCAGTTTGGCATCCTCCAATGCATCGATTTCATCGTCCTTTCGGGCGAAGTCGGCATGGCCAAGCCCCACGCGGAGATCTTTGCCGAAATCGTCGATTACTTCTCCCTCCGAAGCCCGTCCCAAGTCCTCCACGTCGGAAACGACCTCGAAAAGGATGTCCACGGCGCTCAGAGCTTCGGAGCCATCGGATGTCTGTATGGAGTGCAGAAGGAGGTCCCTGCCAATGTCCCACATGTAAACACGCTGCTCGAACTCGATTTCAAGGAAAAAGTGCACCACTAGATTATCTTTTGTCGGATTTTTATATGTTTTAAAGTTTGTATTGCCATTGAGAATCTTCAGCTTTTTAGATATAGTGTTAATAAAGAGGCTTAGGCGGGATTTGGAGCGTTTATTGGGATTATTGGTAGAAAATTGCCATGTTTATTTGTTTTTTTCTTGAAAATAGTCTTATTGGAAGTCGTTTCAGCATGTCTCGCCGACAGGTATCAAAGCTCTTCTTCGAGCCCGTCATCGAGAACCAAGTCGTCGAGTACAGCTACGACGGCACTGAGAAGCATGCCCCAAAAGCGACCCTCAATGAAACTACAGCCGAAATGGCACGCCGAATCGACTGGAGGACGATCATTGGCCCTGATGACACTTTGGAGCCGTTGTACAGTCTCCGCAATTTGAAGATTAAGAATGAAACCCCAGAAGTGTCACAGGAGGAGTCCGATGCCCAGCACGCCGAGAAGGTAAAAGACATGCTGGAACCGGACGCAGGGCCGTGGGCGTTGGTCGCGAAACAGCTACAGTATGTTTTTATTTTCAAGTTATGCTGAACTCTTCAAATGATGTTTTTAGCACCGCTCTCGCCGAAGTCAACAACTTGCTCGATGTCGTTCGAATCGCCAAGGACGGAAACGGCATCAAAGTCGCTAGTGTCGCCCCAAATTCGGATGTTGCCAATAAGATGGCTGATGATGCGGCTGCGGCGAAGGTTTTTACGTGGACGGCTAATCGGAAGGTTGGTTTTTGATTTCAAAATCTTACAAAAGTCAATTTATACCGATTTCAGGCCCTGATAGAGTCCCGAAAAGTCTTCCTACCCTTCATCGAGTCCCGTCGCGACATCGCCGATCTCGATCTCTTCTACAAGGAATTGCGCGAAATCCGGAAGTACTATGTCGTCCGAAAGAACGGCGAAAGCCTTGTCGGCGATCTGGGGTACCGTACTTACGGCAATAAATGGATCCCAGCGGAGTCATTTGACATCTTCCGAGTCGAGGAATGCATGCGATCGAAGGGGATCAAACATAACGATGAACGGGTGAAGACTATGGTTGAAGTTGATGTTCCGAGGCACTTGGCTGTCAGGACGAGTCTGTTTGTTACGATCGTTTTTGGTGAGTTTTCGACTTCCTGAAAAGTTTAATGTGAAATTAGGGGTTTCAGATGGCACCGGCGACGACCTCTTCCAAAAACTCGACATCCGAAAGCTCAAAAAACGAGCCAAAAACGCCAATCCGCCCAGTCCAGATGGCGAAATCAACGACGACGTGCTCGAAGAGATGGAATCCAATGGCGAGAAGCCGAATCTCAGTCGCATGGCCTACTGGATGAATGCATTGCGATGGGCCAGGGAGACCCTTGTCTATCGGGACCTCTTCACGCAATTGACGCGAGAATGTGCTTCATTGGTCGGGCGGAGCTGTTCCATCAAGGATAACATCATCGTTATCAATCTTTTTGAGAATGTTATGCTGAAGATTGAAAAGTGTGAATCCCCCTTTGTCGTATGTTTGACCTTTTTCAACGCCTCTATTTATCAGAATCCTTCCAGGACGGTGAGCTAGGCGAGCATGGCAACGCTTTCCTCAAAGGCGTCCTCAAGGCCTACTTCTACGACGAACTCCGAACCCCACCCTACAAGCCATCCGTATTCGTATCACTCCCGAATCAACGCACGACCCTCCCCGATGCCATGCTGGGCCCATTTGCGACAGAAGCCCACAAGATTGAGCAGCGGTGTGTCCAGCCGAAGCCGCTTGTCATGAAGATTCTCGCCGTCGCTTCGCATTACTTCCTCGTCAAGAAGGTTGCCGAAGATCTATTGGAATTCCAGCGGACTTACGGTGATCCTGTTTTGAGCTGGAAGTGGCAACGGGTCACGACTGAGAACTCGCTGATGCATGCGAACTTCTATCTGCGGGGACAAGATGCAATGTGGGTTTTTGCCTTCTAACATATTTATGGACATCAAATATGGTTAAAATAGCGATGTTTCCAGATCCAGCACGCAGTTCACCATCCGCATCACCACGGACGACATCGAAATCGTTCCTCGCGATGGTCATCCAATCTCGTGCGGTCGCGATAACGTGCCGTTCAACATGAATCTGCACCTCCAACGATCTAATTTCCTTATCACAATGACAGTGGCGCTTGTGGCTCGGTTGAACTACAAGCTGTTGCAGCTGAACATGAATCAGCAGGATTTGAATGGGCGACCGGCACCGACTATCTTTATTTTGAATCCGAATGCCACCAGGTACGCCTTTTTCTGTCCCTTTTAAAATACAAAAACCCTGTTTTCAGACAAATCTTCATCCAATTCTTCTCCGACGGCGCCATCCCCTCAGTCGCCACCCGACAGCTCCTCGACTACGTCCCCGATGACGCCTCTGAATTTGACGTCAAAGACGCCGATTTCACTCCCATCGATTTGGAACGAGTCCCTGGATCTTCCTTCATCAAACAGGTTGAAAATCTTTTGGCTTACTTGAATTATTGAAATTTGTTGATTTGATCTCTGGGCTGTTGTTTCGCTTACAAATTTATTAACTATCGTTGTAAATATGAGTCATGATGCTGTTTATGTTATCGGTAAAGTTGCCGTCACTCTAACGCCTCTTTTTGTTTGGCTATGTTGGGTTTGGACCTTGGCTGGGCGTCGGACGAGACATACATAGAAACGAAGGTTGATAATGAGACCATAACTAACAAACAGGACTCGATAGACGGGGCCCACGTACGTTTGGAAGTCTATGCCGAGCTGTAAACATGTTATTAGGCTGTCGACAAAGTTTTTGCCCACTTTTTTGTCAAAATTATAACTTTTTTAAAACTCAACCAATTTCAGTTCCGTTTTAAGCATGTTAATAGTTAATATTTAGGCTATCTTTAAAAAAATTGGGGAGGCACAGATACGCGCACTTTACACGAAACGAGCTAACAAACGCGCGACTCTCAAAGGTGCGTTTTAAACTTTGCCCCCGCGTTTCCGAAGAATGATGTTTTTCGAATCCGTTACTCGTGTAAACAGATAAAGGGTACATCAGAATACGCTATACGGCATGGCTACTGAGGTCGTCGCTGCGCAAAATTTTTAACCCAAAAATAAGCTGCTTAAGGGCGTTAAAATCTAAAAACCAACACTTGGTCGAAAAACTTCCAGAAGTTATTCTAGTTGGCAGTAATAACATTTTCATGAAAAGACATCCCGGGTTGGGACGCTGTGGTTTGCGCAAAGTGCCAAAAACCGCCGAAAATCGAACCCCTGCGCAGCATCGCACACTCGCACAGCGAGAAAAAAATCACAATAAATCGGAGGATCCATGTAGAACAACCGGATTTTTTTCATTTTACACCTACACATGTCCTTTGTCCAATTATCACTTCGGTTGGGATCAGAAGGCTTACTTGGGAAAGAAACCCGCTGACGAAGCGGACCACCTCCAATGCGAGGTGAACTACTTGTTTAGGCCATAACTCGCTTCATCCTGGAGTAGGATCCTGGCGCTTTTTTCAGTAAAAAGGTAAAATGTTGTCTAATGTTATGGTAATTTTACCCCGTATCCACAACGCGTCCAAAATCTTAGAAAAAATAATTATCGCATGGGTAAAAAGTGGGCAAAAACTTATTCGACAGCCTAATAGTAATGCGCTTTTTATACGACTTGGCTGAGTGCACTTACCCAATGAGTTACAACTGCTGCAACCTGTGGAACGACATTAAAGTAAAGGTCTAAAATTATGGTGAACCGAATGATCTGTTGCATTGATGTTTGATCATTGGCGGAGTGGGTGGCACGTGTTTTGTGGAATAGGTAAAGGCTCCACAAGCTGCAGAAAAAGGAGGATAAAATGATGATGTTTATGAAGTTCATGGCGATGGCGTAGCTGTAGCGCTCGAAAACGCAGGAGATGAACCAGCAATTGGATTCTGAAATTGTTTCAATTTAGGAGATATTGGAAATTGGGGGTACAGTACCCCTCTCTGAAGTGGCAAAACGGGCAATGAATAGTGCCAGCATGCCAAGATCGACGGAAATGCAGAAAAATGTGCATAAAACCTTCAAATAGCGTCGTTGATTGCGCCATAAGTTAATGACAAAGATGCACTCCAAGGTTAAAAACCACCGAGAAATAAACACGGAATATAGGGTACTGTAGGCGGGGGCTCCGAGGACAAATAGGATCATACTGTTGTAATTATTTGCTAAAAATGCGTTCCAATTAGGTGAAAACTGTCAAAAAGCTTACTGTATCTCCAAAAAATGCTGTCATAAGCATAAAAAGCCGTCCAAAGCATCGAATTAACCATCCATGCCGCAATATAAAACACCAAAATGTACCCAGCTGTACTCGGGCCATGTCGATGACGATACAACACCCATAATGTCCGACTATTTGTCAAGGCAATCGCACAAAATCCAACAGTAAGGATAGCCGAATGAATTAAATTGATGTACCTGTTCAAGTCCGACGTTTTATCGACCTCAGACATCACATTCCACAACCTAGACGACTGCCATAACAAGCCCCACTCCTCAGGGCATACTTATTTGTTTGCGTTGGCTTAGGGGGTTAATTGAATGCTCAAATTGAGTTTTTACCTTTATGATCCTTATACATTTACAAATTCTGGTCATGTATGATTTATGGGTGTCTACAATTGTAAAAATATACTTTATAGTTAAGGGGACACGTGTATGTTGTAATTGTATTTCCGGTTGATAAGATTGTGATGTTTAGTAGTTTTATGGTACAGTACATACAATTTAAAGAAAAGGAACGTTATAAGTTAACGGATGGGTAAAACAAGAGTCTTGACAATAGCAGGTCGTTGCAAATGGTTATGGTGTGAAGCCGTGGTAGTGGATGGCGTGACGGCACTGTTTTGGACCAAGCACTTGTAAAAACGGAAATTAAGGTAAACACCATAGCAGACGAAAAGGACACGGTACAAAGGGCCGGCGTAGGATTGGGTATCGACGTCGAGCTGGAAAGTTCTTGATTAAAAAGTGTTCAAATGACATTTAGAGTTGATTTAGCTTACCATTTCTAGTGAAAAGACAAAAAGTTGAGGAAGGACGTTCAGATGCAAGTCCAAAGTCATGCTCAATCGGAGGATTCGTTGAAGTATGTTTTGACCATGCTTGTTTGTGCTCGCTTTGTGGGACTTCCAGAACAAATACAAGCAAAACAATGAACATACAAACGTACTCAATGTGACAGCATGGATGAACGCATTGGCTACATTGTAGTGAACACGGCCGAATACACATGGAAGGGTATAGCATTGGTCATTATCACTTTCGCCCATTAGCGCCATGAACACAGCAATTACCACCATAATGACGAAACAAAAGACCAAGCAAAAATGGTTGAGAACATCATTTCGCCACTGTTTAATCACAAAAAGACAGTCAACTGTCAAGCAGAACCGCGAAACGTAGACTGCGAAAATTGACGCAAATTCGGCAACGCCCAGGATAAAGAAAACGTCTTTGTTGTAATTGTATGCTAAAAAGAGTTCATTTCAGTTTGTAAATCCAAAAACATAACAAAAAAAGTAACTTACAAGGTCGCCAAAAGACAGTTATATACAAATGCAATGCCAAACCAGCAAAAGAAGCAAAATACCACACAATAATGTGCACAATGAGGCAGAAGCGGACATTGTTACGGGTTTGGACCTTCTTTATCAGCATTGTATATAAAATAAATGAGTTGAGGATGATAATAGTGACAAATAAGACGGATAAAGCAATGGAATCGGCGAGGATAAAGTATTTCGAAATCGTTTCCATGGTTGATTTTGATCAGAGTTGGAACTGTTAGCCAAGTTGAAGTATTGGTTAAAATATGCGCTTGCAACTGTCATTATATAGCTTATTCGAAAGGAACTAAGAACACTATTCACACGCATTAACGTGTCATTTTGTATCCTCACACAATGTGTTACCGACGTTGGTGTTTACGTTTGGGTGTTTAGGTTGTTTAGAAGGGGGATCTATGTCTTGTTGGTGTTAAAGAACGGTCCTTTGTTACGAGATGATATTAATTGAAGATCATTTTTGGATAAACTTCCTGAATTTACTCCACTTTGTCTAAAGCAACAAAAAATTTTATTAATTAATCATGTTAAAGCTGTCATTTCGCACTTAATAACTCATTTTCAAAAAGCGATGTCGCCTCTGGCGGAAATTCAAAGTCGAACAAAACATAATCGTAATAATACATTGCAATGAATATTTTAAGCAATTTAGGATCGTTTAAAATTTGCGATTTCACTTTATCTGTTTTATTAATCGGTGGAGGTTCATCGGCTGAGGGGTCTTCGTCGACAATGTGCGCACTTACGAATGTCTTCTCTGATTCCGTGACGTTGACCTTGTTTAACAGCTCCATAACGACATCCCGGAAGCGTTCATGCGACTTTGATGTCTGTCTGTAGATTCGAAAATCATTCAAGTATTCTCCGAAGTTGCAAAACCACGACTGTGGGAATGTATGTTGGTCCTCGTACCCCACGCGACCCAGACCGCCTTTGGCGTACATTTTTGCCCGAATGAACTGTTTACGAAGGAAGCAGGCGGCGTCCTCTTGGCAGCCGTAACAAAGTTCAGCGCCGCCGTAGAGAACAGGGTCTAAGGTGAGCTTGAGGCGTTCACTGGAATGGGAATTGGTGAGTGACAGAGATCGTGGTGGTTTCAAAGGTGAACTTACTTGACACATTTGTTGTTAAAGGCACTAGCGAAACGGTCCAATGGATTCCGGACAGAGACCAACATTTGCCAGTGAGCTCGAAGGTCTTCATCGGTTGTCTGGGTGTTGTGTTTGAAGGTTGCCATGCTGTCAAAGTCGTTTTCGTGGTGAGTCGCGCTTAAATTGTAATTCTAAATGTTGTGTTTATTTAACCGTTTGCACATTTTTTACTATGGTCCATTTGATACAAAATGTTTATCATGTGCGAATGCAAAACTGTAACAAAAAATGTGTGCGAATGTGAAAAATACATTCGCACACAAAAATGCAAAACCAAAAAAGTCGCATTCGCACAAAATCATCGAACGCGCGCACACCATTTGCATCTCTTTTTCGAAACATTACTAATACTAATGATAAAAGTAAAAAATGACTCACCTTTTCTTCTGCCCCTTCCATTTATAATTTAAATACGTTTCCTTATCGTATAAATAACTGAATATCCTGGTCGTCGTGGTGCTCATGCACTTCGGCAGAATACAACTAAGCATTTTATACTGTGGTACGACGACGACCTTCCGAACAAATGGCTCATTCAACTCCAAATACGCCGGCAAACAGAGGCTATTTTCGACGCTACAGAATTTCGCAATTCCATTACTGGTGTCGTTTATCATCATCCCCTCCGTCGCCGGAAGTGACTCTGCCAGGGCATTGTCCAACATGGATTCATCGAAGAAGGTATCAGATTTCCGTACTGTCGATACATCATAAAAGCATACTGTAGCAAACGTCAAAAGAAGAATACCTGCCCAAGGCGGAGAGGATGGCACAGAAGCGGCTGTCATGGTCAACGAAAGTGAGATTGAAGTGAGCCGAGGTCAAGGATTTCTATTTCGGGATGAGCGGGAACTGCTTGGGGGGCTAGACGCCGAGATCGTATCACTAATCTGTCCGGTTGCACGGAAACGGAATCCTTGAAAAACGGCATTGAAACCAGTTTCCAGACTCATCCCATAATGAAGCACGTACGTAAAAACGTGTTTCTACAGATTTTTATTTAACAATGATGCTTATCGATGTCTAAAAAAGTCGCGATACAACTTTTTCTTCCTTCTAAAGATCAAGTGTGTAAATACCCATAACAAAACACAATAATTGTAGGATTCTTTATTTTGGTTCACGATTTTGAATTTTAACAACCCGCTTTTCCGGTGGGGCCCTCATATTACTGTTTTGGTAAAAGCGTTGAAGCAATTCAACGGCTTTGCCACCCATGAAACCTCGGACAATGTCCATTTTAGGCGGGTCTGACTCGTAAACAAAAACATTGCCAACGCTAAAGATGCCTCCAAAACGGTCATTGATTGCTCCAAAGAAGATTCGTGGAATTCTGAGTTGCTGGAGTGCACTGGCACACATCATACAGGGCTCGAGGTTGACGTAGAGGGTGGATTCGGAGAAGATTTTGACTGGGTCGAGGTTGTTGGATTGGCAGTGGTTCATGATTTCGGTGATGGCGACAATTTCGGCGTGGAGAGTCGGGTCGCGGGATCTGAAATTGACAAAATAGATGCAACTTTGTGATAAAAAAAAGTAAAATTAGGCTTACTCATTAACATTATTCCGACCAGACCCAATAATCTTGCCATCATGAACAAAGACACATCCAACTGGGACCTCCGAATGGGTAAGCGCTTCCTCAGCTTGGACAAACGCTGCTGACATGAACTTGTCAAGATTCTTGACAGCGGTTTCATAGGCTTCATCGACTTCGCCTGGAAGGGCTATCCTCGAAATGACGATTATTTCATCGGCGGAGACTTCAGAATTCGAGGATGACGGCTCGGGCATCGGAAATAACACCAATTAGACTACGGTACCCTAGCTATTTCGCAAATACTATCGACTATCAACGACTAAATTTACTGAACACAAAAAGAAATCACAATCACAAGATAGAACTTTACTTAACCCAATATACACGTCTCACACGGAAAATAAATAAAATATTTTTCACAAAGGCACAGTATAAATATCACCAAAATCAACAAGGTTAGCAAAGTGAAAAAATGTTAAATTGACCTCAACCACGGGGCTTACTTACAAATCAACATCATTAGGACCGCCATCGGAGCTATCATAGCCAATGTTTTCAATATTCAAACGACCACATGGCTCGTGTGCGTTTTTACAATTCTTCTCAAGCTTGGCGATATTCGAGCCGAACTGAAATGCTTTCTTTGGCCTGGAGTAGAACTGTTCCGGGACGTCGAGTGATTGCAAAGCTCGTCGAAGAATGACCTTTTCGCCTTCGCCGTGTGGCTTGTTGAAGAGAAACTTCTGCGAAAGGGGAAGCTGGCTGACGAAAATAACGAAAGCTTCGTCCATGAAGGGGATCAGAAGGGTGCGCTTATTGCTGAAGGCAATGCGATCATCACGGCCAAAGTTTCTGTTGCCAATTTGTCGGAGATTCTTTTCCAAATCATCAGCAATTGCCTCATAATTTTTGCATCCGCCGCTGCGGTAGTAGCCAGAAAGGAGTTCATCGCTGCCACTGCCGCCGAAGATGTATTTGGCGTCTTCGTAGCTGAAATTGAGGGAAATATGTCACGATTTTGATAGGTTTGAATGATAGAAAAAACAAAATTCGAAAAGTAAAACTTACGAAACTTCGCGTTTAGTAACGCCATCCTCCTCCAGGACGTAGCCCTTCGCACGGGTAGCGAACCACAAGGCACATCCGATGCTGTCATCCAAGACGGTATTCTGAGGCGCAATCGCGTAGGCAATGGAACGAATACGTTCTGCGGCGAGTTCATCTTTGGAGACATCAATCCGAACAAAAGTAATCTTCCGTTTCGGAAATTGTTCGACTAGCCAGTTGTACGCAGCAACGCCGCCTTTGCGATCTTCCGTTTCTTCGTAGTCCTTGATCTTCTTCGGGCTATTGCTGTTTCTCTTGTTGGACTTGGTCGGCTTGAGTTCATCGGCTTTTTCGTTTTCCTCTTCGTCATCTCCCTTGAAGGCCACATTGAACAGGACAAACTCAACCGCGTCTTCCGGAAACAAACGAAGAGCCTGAAGGGTCACATAAAGGCTGTCAATGCCGCCGGAGAACAGGAAGAAATACTGCTTCTTGTCGTTTGGGATTATGTACCGCGTGACGAGGGCTTCGGCAAACACATCATTGAATTGTTTTTCATACGGCACTGAAGGCTCAGTCTCGGCAAATTCGTTTCGATTGACCTGTAAGTTGCAATTTAAAAATCATGCCAAAAAGTACGTTTTAACCTACAAGCATCAAGTTATCGCTCGGAAGACTCATGTGCGTTCTTTCTGTAACTTTCTGCTGCATCAGAGTCCAAAAAATCCCCGTAAATTTTGTTTCACGAAATGTGAAGAAATGGAATGTACAGTTTTTGTAATCCTTGAAATGGTACTTCGCATCGTTGGGGTCAGCATAAGGTCTGTTGATTTTGGTGATTCCGTCTTTTTCTTTGCTTTTGATGATGACAATAGCGCCTTGGGGAACGGACACCCAGTATTGCTGAAGCAAGAAACACAATCAATCCACCGTAAAATCATCTAATGTGACTCACGTTAATCCGATTCGGCATCCGCTTGATGTAAAGGTAATCCCCCTTGAACTTGATGCACTGTGAAACCTTGCCGAAAACATCGCGGCCGAACAGAATAGCCGGAAATTGATTGTAGGGATCTACTACGAATGGAATGTCGACAGTTTTTCCTTCAATGTAATAGTTGAAGCTTCGTCCAACTTGGCCGTTTCTGAACACAGTGCCGAAATGGTTTTTAACCAAGTTAGCGTCGAAATGTCGAAGGAATTCCTCGTAGGTACTTTGGTCTGCCCCGTTAGCTTCGGCCATCTGAAACCACACGACATGAAAAAACTCAAAGGCATCAAAGAAAAGGTAAGAATCGTTTAAAACAAGTCATTATATCGCCAAGACACAATTTAATATCAAAGATTTATTTCTATTCGGTATCAGTAGAAACAGTGAAACACGCCAAAAAGCTAAGTCTGCTTGAATTCGTCCAACTTTTGAAGTGTATCGTCGGCACCCGAAACGCCGGAAACATGGGATGCAACGTCGTCGTAGCCGTACTGAAAGACTGACTTTGGGTAACAAAAAGAAAAGCAAAGATTACTCACGTCGTTGTCGTCGATATCTTCGACATCACATCGCGTATTTTGATCATTACATTCGGCTTCACGGCGTTCATCGGCGGCTTTCGAGACTTTGACCGCTGCTTTTGTGGCGCCCTTTTTGGGGTGTTTGACGGCCTCTTCCCAGTCCAGTGGTGCACCAAATTCAAGACGGTTCTTCGTGACGGCGGCGGATATTGCATCGCGGATGAGGAGGTAGTCTGGAAATGAGTTGGCTTACAGAAGGCCAAAAATAGTGATAAAGTACTTACCTGGTGTCTTTAGATAATTCAATTTCCGCAAATGCTTGACTATAGGAAGGAATTCACGCGGCATCAGCTTTCGGAACTCTTCATCGCAATTCTCCTTTGTGACTTCAGCTTTTCGACGGTCCATGCCTTTCCAGGGGAGGGAGCCGGAGTACATCTCGACCAACATGTAGAGCATACTGTAAGGCATTTTGATCATTTACTGATTTATACAAATAGGGTGTGAAACCAACCTCCAAAGATCATCATGTCGCCCATACTCCTCAAACCGATGTACATTCAACGAGCAATAGCGAACTGTGCCTTTGAACGGGACTGTTTTGCGTGGATCGCGGAGACGTTCTTTGCCGTTTTCGACGATCTAGAAAATCAAAAATGATGACAAATCAAAAAACGTAGTCCAAAACCAACCAAAAACTGTCTCGCCAATCCAAAATCATAGATAAACAGATTTCGTGCTTGGTTCTTCTTTCGACCAATGGCGAAGTTTGACGGCTTGATGTCTCGATGAACGAACCCGACTTTATGCAGCTCCTCGATCGCCTCCAGGCACTCCAACCCAATGTGAACCACTGTTCCCCGACTGAAGATCATATTCGGCACATCACGGCGAAGATCACTCAGCGACTTTCCGAGTAATGTCATCACGATGAAGTTGTACTTAGGCGTCTTGCCAGTGGCGAACAGCTTTGTCGAGTGTTTCGACTTTGACATCGTCTTGAGCACGTGGGCTTCCATCTTGAGGACCTCATCATCCTTGAAGGCTCCAAAGGGCTCAGCCTTGAGGGCTCCCATTTGGTTGGGATTGCGGAGGTTTTTGACTTCATAGACGGCGCCGAAACCGCCCTCACCGAGCTTTTTGACTATCTGAAATGATGATTTTAACCGTTTTTATATATTTTTATTCAGAATGAGTGATGCTAGACTTATGTAATCGCTTAAAACAATGTAATCTAACTAACCTGCCACTGATTACAAACGATGGCGCCGGTCGAGATCGGCAGCGCCTTGATGTCAGCTACTCGCGACATGATGACGGCGCGACCTCGCTGATCTCTCTGTCAATGTCACGGATCCACCGTCGTCGCGTCTCACCGTCATGACTCCTCGGCACCGTGACTGGCATGAAGGCAGGCATCGAGATGGGATGCAAATTCAGACGGAAACGGCGAAAATGGCGTCGGAAATGAGGGACACGCTGATGTCCACCTGCAACCCCGTCCGGCCTTACGAGTTCCTTAGGAAACTCAGTAAGAAAATTTTAAGGAACTTTTTAACAGGGAGCAAGAACCTTGCAGAAACTCGACATCCTTACAAGGTGAATTTAAGGTCCTTAATGGCCGTAAGGAACCTTGGAACCTTATAGGAAAATTGCGAGATCGATTTAAGGTTCTTAAAGGCGCAAGGTCCTTATGGAAGTTTTAAGGCCGGACGGGGAAGATGGACTGCTGGCAAGCTGCCAGGGGAGTGGTCCCAGCACGAATGTGAGCGCGAGTCGCTCTTGCGCGAGTGCAAAAATCCCTCGAAAACGACGAAATGATCGTTTTTATCAGTTTTTTTAACAGTTTTTATATAATTTTTTACTGACTTCATTCCCGATGAGTTTCGAGGAAGTTTTATCAGCAATGTTTATATATAATTTTATCACTTTAAATCAGTTTTTGAGCTTCCAGGACGATTTTTATATAATCCCAAATTTCGTCACTTTCAAACTTGACGAACTTTGAACTTTCAACACCAACATATCACATAATCTACATTTTTATTCGCCATAGGGGCTCATCTTAAACAACAGTACACATTTACAATATCACATTAACAGTTTATAAATTAATTATGTCCATAGAAAGCGTCGAACGCCGCCTTCGCAAAAGTAGCCACGGCAATAGCTCCCGGATCTGGACGGTGCTGTTCCTCGGCATTGGTGTAGCTAGCACGTCCTGATTTGGCTTCCATTTTAGCCGTATCTTCGGCCGCTTTCTCGATTGCTTCGACCACAGTTTTCCAATCAGATTCGCCCTTGGGGCTGTTCACAGCCTCTGCGGCAGCATGCAACGGATCGACGAGAGTTCGATGGCCTGGCTTGGCATGTCCGTACTTCATGATGGCTTCAAGGCCACGCTTAAGAGCTTCATGGAAAGTCGCGGCATCGGTGGATTGTTCGTAGAGAACGCTGCCAGCGGTGAAAAACATTGCGTAGATCTAAAAAAAGCATGTTATATATTTTTTTTTGTGTTAGATAGCTTACAGCGCCAGTAGTTCCACCAACAGATTTCTCAAAGATTCGAGCAATCTGTGTCAAGGCAGTTTGAGGATGCTCGAAGTCAACCTTTCCATCGGAAAGCGATTGTTTGACGGCTTTGGCGGCTGTTTTGAGAGTCGTTCCACAGTCGCCATCGCCGCATCCATCGAGCTTGTTGAGCAAGTCTTCTTTCTTTTCAATAGCATCTGCTGCAGCCTTGATGGCAGCTTCGAAGGATTTAGCAGTTTCTTTGGGAATCGATTTACCGAGGGTTTGGACGTCAGATTCGTCGGCTTCCTTCTGGAAGTTCAATCGGTCGAGATTTAGGACCGGGGTTGAGATTTGGAGATGGGTAGAAACGGATGAGTGGTGGTCTGAAAGGGTTGTCATTTGGGTCATTAATTCAGTTTAGAACCTACCGAAAGCGTCAACCCAAGCCTTGTCCTGGACCTTGACAATAGTCAAACTGAATCCATGCGCATCGATAGAAGTCATGACAGTTCCGACGGCGAACTTCTTGATGTTCTTGAAGCCATTTTCAGCTGAAAATTTATACACTTTACGTGGAATTTAGTCATAGGCAAGCTTACCTAGCCATTTGAGAGTTTCTCCTTCAAGAACCCCAAGTTCAATTTGGCTAATAGCGCCCAGATTGTTTAACAACACGATGTAGTCGTCTTCCTTCGTCAATTGCAGACGCTTAGATTTAGTCAATCGCTCCAAAGCTGTCGCAACAACAGATTTAGCTTCGGCAATCTTCGTACGCTCGCAACCAGGTTCACCGTGAATTCCGAGACCGAGTTCCATCTTATCGGCGTCGAGTTCGAACATGCGAGGCTTGCCAGGAATGGCACATGGCTTCAGCGAGACACCGAAGGTTCCTGTAATTACTTGAGTTAAAATCAGTCTGAAAGTTACTCTTCTTACCCGAGTTAGCCACAATCTTTCTCGAAGTTTCCAGCAATTCATCAAATTTGACATTTTTGACTCCCGCCAAGTAGCCAACAATTTGGAACAGTGTCGCTGCACCAGCTAAACCGCGGCCACCGACAGTGTTTGTCTTGGCTTCTAGACTGACGTCATCGTCGATGTAGACGAGGTCGACATTTTGTTGTTTACTGATGGCTTTGAAACGTTCAACTGCCATACCGAAGTTAAGGCGGTCGCCAGTGTAGTTGATGACGTACACGATAGTGCCATCCTTCTTTGTGACTGCTTGTAGAGCGTTGAAGACGGCTTCAGATGAGGGCGAGGCGAACACGTCGCCGGAAACGGCACCAGTGAGGCCGTTGGTTCCGACGAAACCTATAAGTTGAAATGTTAGAAGTTTGATTCGTAACGTTTTGAAGATCTGATCTTCTTCAAAATGTTGAATTCTGTACTACTATACCTGCAGCATAGGGCTCATGGCCAGACCCACCACCAGCAATCAACGCGACAGCGTTTTCGGGCTGCTTTGCACGGAGAACCACGCGCCAGTTATGCTGCAAATGTAACCTTTACTCTCCAAATTTAGATAAAAAGTGCACAAACCGGATGGAATTTCAATTCCTCATTTCCTAGAACCAATCCCTTGAGGCCATCGATGACGGTTTCTTCCGGATGGTTGATGAACTTGTTCACGACGGTTTCGGGCATAGTTGTAGATGGACAATTGGAATGAAAGCGCTGAAAATACAACAATCAAATTGTTTTTCGCGTTTTATCAGAGTATTTAAGGAACCATTCACGTAGTCAACGTAAACACGACCGACAAAAACAGGACAGTGAGCATTGCAATAGGGACTGTTGGTGGTAAGTAACGATGAAGGGTAATCAAACAGGGGGTTGAGCCTGAGCCCTAGTTGCCTACGGCTTGGCCTGATAGACAAACAATCATAACAAACACTTAGATTATAAAGGCTGTGTGTGACCTGACGATGAGAGCCAACTGACAGCATGATCTTTGAAGGTTGTCAGAAAGTATCACAATTGATGTTCTTTGATACCGGTTCAACGCGGTTACTCGCAATCATCATGTGCGAGAAGTGTGTGCATTTTATCATGCAGCACAATGATGATCGAAAAAGTTGTGGTGAAAGTGGACAAAAAATGGTGTCATTGTAGTTTTAGGGGTTTTGTTGATAGTTCTTTTGAGTTATTTGGGGGTTTGATGAAGTATCGGTGGATTTTGGGGGATGTTATTTTGTGTTTTGAGGGATACTTTGAAGTTCCACGAACGCGAATTTGAGATTAAGCAAAAATGATTGGCAAATGAGTGTCAAAACGGCATGATTACCTGTCTTTGTGATCTGGAAAAGGATTTCTGTATGCAAAACCGTGAACACAGAATCCCGTCAAATCGAAACAAGCATCCAAAAAGCCACCATATCCTACACAAAGCCCTCTAATCCCCCGTTTGATATTTGTCCGTGCATTCTTTGGCATAACGTGCGCGCTGCCTACACAATCTCCCCGATTTTTCCATCGTGACCTGCCTTGTTTATATCCCAAATTTGCATACCTTGTCTCTCCTCTAACTCTGTTCCCTCTTCATTTCCTCATCCGCGCCGCATTGTGAATCGGTTTAACCGCGGTTTTAACCTTGACTTTAACCCATCTTCCTGGGGACAATACTTTCTAATCTTTTTTTCGTTTTTGATACATTAGCATGGGTAAAGCTCGGAAACACCAGAAGAATCTTAATTCCCCGAATAGCGGGCATCCTGAACCACAACCTCCAGCACCCAAAAAACCCATTTTCAAGAAAAAGATGAAGCAGCAGCCAAATCAGGGTAAACGCTTTCAACATCCGCAGTATGCGTTTGATCCTCGGAAGCGTGGGACGTATAACCAGCAATTCGAAAACGGGTACGGCGGAGCTCTTTCCGATGAGGAGCTTTACTCCAAACCGATCGATTTCTCGACGAAAGCGAATCCACGTAAAGTTTTGAAGAAGCGTCGATCGAGGTTGGTCTTTTGAGGGCATTTCATGACAAAAAGTGGATTTTTATATATATGTTTTCTCAAAAACTTGCAGCAACTTTCCTAGCCTTGTCCTTCCCAGTTTTTCCGTCTTGCCTGTTGCCGCAAATGACCACTGGGATGATTTGGAGACGTCGAACGTCTTCGCGATCGCCGCTCGTCGGGCGCTGTACCCGAAAGCCGTGGACGCGGCCCCCTCCGCTCCGGCCAACCCTGAAGTTGCACTTTCGTCGTCCGCATCGTCATCAGGAGAGTCGAGATCGTCATCATCGAGCTTGAAACAATCGAGGAAACGGTCACGGAAGGCTTCGGAGCGTGAAGAAGGGGAAATCACCTTCGACGATGACTCCCTCTCCTACATGGAAACCGGCGGACGCGAAGTGGCTTCTAAAGCCGTTGGTACGAAAGCACATGTAGTTTCCTCGGAATCGTTTGGTTCCTCTAGCGGCGTGTCCACCGGCTCGCGACCCGACGTCGATGTCATTACGCTTGATGGGGCATTTCCGAAACGCGAACCCGGTGTTGCAAACGTTTCATTGCCGGTGATTGAACTTTCCGATAACGACGACGAAGATGAGGGAATTCTCGCCAGCGACGAAGACGATGTTATTTGCGTTGGAGAGTTTGGTGAGTTTTTTGCGAATCGTAAAACTTCTTCGTTTGTCCTGACAACCTATGCAAACACTATCTCAGCTTCACCCGCAAGGAAAAAGCTTCGAGGTGCTATACGTGTTCCAGCCGCCGCTTACGCCCCGCCACAACCATCGCCATTTATTTTTGATAAGCTGGTATGTTGAGATTGCCTGTTTTTGACCTGCATTGATTGCTATCGTTTTTTCTTCAGCCCTCGGTTGCTTTTCGGCCGCTCATTCCTTACATGGATAACCTGTCGTATCATATGTGGCATCGGCATAAAGTGCATATGCGAGAATGGCAGGCGATGGTGAGTTTCTATCACTTTCTGTCTAAACTTGTTGGTTGAATCTCTTCAGACGGCCGATCACTCCCTCCTCTTCAACCCAAACAACTTCCGCTTCGTGACCTACAACATCCTCTGCCAAACTGCCATGGACTTACATCCTCATCTGTACACCCACCTATCGCCACCACTTCACAGCTGGAATTACCGTTGGCCGCAGCTATTAGCCGAATTCCGTAGGTTGCAAGCCGATGTTATGTGTCTTCAGGAAGTGAACATGGCCCACTACGAGGCTGATATGCGCCCAGTTCTCACCGGCGAGCTTCGTTTGAAAGACGTGTGCCATTGGCGGCCACCCAAGCCTGATGGCTGTGTCACGTTGTTCAATCCAGACAAGTTCGAGTACGTTTCGCAGTACAATTTGGACATGAATTACAAAGTCGAACTTCTCAACGACATAAACATCGCCACCTTCGTCCGGCTGAAGAACAAGTCGAACGGAATGACCCTTGTCGTTGTCAATACGCATTTGGTATTTAATCCGAAACGAGGCGATGTCAAGTTGAATCAGATTGGCCTGATTTTGGCGAGGTTGCACAAGGTTTGAACTTTGTATTTAATTTTTGTGGTTTATTGTTTTGTTTCAGTTCCGATTGAGCAAAAGTGAGCCATGCATCTTTGCCGGCGATTTCAATCTTCACCCTGGATCGCATCTCTACCGGTTTCTCGTCTCCGCGGAGCTTGATGCATCACGGATTCAGAATTTTAACCCGAAGTACTCATCTGGACAGATTGATCCGCGTCCATTCGATCGAATCCTGCCGTTCAGAGGTTCACTCGCGCTTCCGGAAAAGACCCATGTCGGCCACAATTGCACCTTCCAGCCGCCGTCGTGGACCCATTGCGACACGAAACGGTTGACGCATACTTTTAAGTTTGCGCCGGCCTATCAGGTCAATTGCAGCTTGTATGTTTTCATTTACTTTGATGATTTAAATGTAATCTTAATTAGTTCCAGGGCCCCTCAAGTAGAAGCCACAATGCGCGACTACGTATCGACGTACCACATGGACTTCGGCGCCCCGGATCACATCTTCTACACGATCGCCGATAAGAGCTATGTATGTTTATCCAGTTTTGCCTTGTCACGTCTCACTATGTTCTTTTTCAGCCCAACACATACCTCCAAGTCCGTGAACAGAACCTCCGACTGGTCCGACGTCTGAACCTGCCAAACATCAGGCAGTTAAAACGATATTCGGGACCTTTGCCCAATGACTATTGCGGAAGTGATCACATTCCCCTGGTGGTTGAGTTCAATTTTTCCTAGTAACATGTTTCCGATGTATTTTGACACCGCTGTTGAAAACTTTCTGACTTTAACACACGGGTTTTGTTAATTTTAAGCACTTCCCCCTAATGCCCACTTTAAACCCATCGATTTTGTTAAGGGTCTTTTTGACACATTAATTTCTTCTTCGCTATATTTGTTAGTTTGTGTTGCGTCTTTTAATGGTTAGAATAGTGCCTTTCTGTTGAGTTTTTGTAGATGCGTGAATAGAATAATTTATTTCCAATGAAATTTGTCAAAGCATTGTAAATTTGTACTATTAGGTGCGGAAAGGCAATACTTTTTCCTTTCTAACTGTTTGCGCTACTGGTCGTCCGGCGAAGTTGCCAGCGGCCATGACGGCTCGCCAGACAACGCGTCTGCAAGCGATTGGCATCTTAACGGATTGGACGAGTCGGTCTGTTGCGGGCGATCCGGCGCCGAGCCAATGTTCGATGCCGAGAAGCATCTGGGCACCGGCCAGTTCATTGTAGAGTTCGGCGAGGGCTTCAGTGTTTTCGGGGGAGGATAGTTCTTCTGGGCCGTCGTCGGCACATTCGGCGATCTGTTGGTTGACGCAGCGGGTGATGCAAGTTGAGATGGCACAATGCATCGGGGAGTTGGTTGCCGAGTAGAGAGAATCACCGCCGGCATAGTCACGGCTGAGGCAGGCATAATGGCACGAGGGGTACATGCGATCGGTCATGTCGGCGATGCATTCTGAATGGGCTTGGATGGCAGTGTATTTGACACGGCAGAGGGTTTCGAGAAAGGCAACGACTCCGAATTTGTGGACGAAGGTCTTTGGCGATGGACAGTCGGCAAAGTTGGGCTTTAAAGAGTGGTAGTCACTGAAATTGGATTCTATTAAGGTCAATTCAAATCGAAGTGGTTAGTTCCCACCTGCAAACCTTCTCCAATTGCCTCTGATTCCGAACGACGGCCGAAATGTTCTTCCGGAAGTCGATTCCAAGGTCATCCAAGCGCTGTTCCATCAGCGCAGCAATCTGATTCTCGCATTTCGTCGATGGCACTGGCGGGACTGCATCTGACTTCAAAGAGCTTGAAGCAATGATGGCCCCAGTTTCGAAGGCATTGAAGCTCGGAAGTGCCAATGGCGCCGCTGCCGATGAAACGGACGAAATTCCAGCGAGAAGGATCAAACCACTTAGCAGCATGATAACGGATTAAGTTAACTATGTGATGGATGACACGTACGAGAAACAGGCGAAAAAAATATCCGTACAAGTTTGGAGCAGCTGCTGCGCGACCCTATCTATCAATTCTCGTTTCTTTTTCGTCGCTTTTTCCCGGAAGCAATTCTGTTTTTTTATAAGTGAGTTTTTATGTGACGCGTTCTCGCCGCTCCGCCTTCGACGACCATCCATGCATCTGCACGTGTTCTCGGTCAATGGGATGATCTTGATGAATGTCATTCTGGTTCGGTGTAATTCGTTTGTCTTTCACATTTCACATGGATCCAATAACTCATGTTTGATGGGTCCTGACGGAACTACGCCGAGGACAGGTGTACTTTTTCAAAGGAATCCACCTGGAAGTGGCCTTGGATGGCACTTCTGAGGCCATTAAAAGGTGAATCCATGGAGTTTGCACTTTGAACACGTTTTATGGATTCGTTCAAATTCGAATTTAAAGTTGAATCAGACAGTTTCACAACTTCGAAAGTGCATCCCACACTTCCTGGGTCCTAAAAGGTTACACACACAACCCCCATCAGTCTTAACAAGTAGGACTTCTTCGACTGTCACCCTGCAACATGGTTAACATCAATTGTTGATCGTGTCATAATCAGGTTTTAGCGGCACTTCTGTTTCTCCTTCGAAGTCGAAGGAACTGTCTTTGGAGTGCACTTCCGCACAGTTTAATTGGCTTCAAAGCCGATGGCCGAATGTATTCTTTTCACGTCAATCGGTGACAATGATTACAGAACGAGCGTCGGGGCTTGCCAGCTGTCAGACCAGATTGACTTCACTCACAGTCAGTCGAAATGCAGACTTAATGGCACCAACGAAGAAAAACTGTTCGGTCTTGCAGTAACGATCACATGTATGGTTGAATTCTTGCAAGTTAAAACGTCATTTAGAAGGTACAGGGGTCTTTTCAGACTGTTGAATTGGGTGAACAGTTTTTGGAAGTAGATTTTATTATCAGTTTTTTTTTCTGAAACGGATTAAAGAAATTACTAAGCTCCAACTTTGTAAGACACAGCCCTGCAATTTAGGACTGTATTACCGTTCCTGGAATGGAATCATGCTTCCGAATTTCTGGATATTAAACTGCAAGAACCGTCGCAAACGTCAATAATGCAAGAAAACCAAGCATTTTCAAGAAATATTAACACAAATGTGCATCTCCTTAAAACAAAAAACCACCTTGTTTTGCATCGATTACTGATAAAAACCTTTAACTCAACTGCACATGCTTATCTAGCAGCAATTTTTGAAAACGACCGCCAAAATTGCAGTCCTTCAGTGTTCCTTTTGTTTTCAACATGAAAGTGAGCACTATTTTGTTAGTAATTTTGTTATTTTTACTGGTTACTCCATCAAATGCGGCAATAATAGTAAACGAAGTCGCCAGGTCTTTGCTGTTTCTGAATTCCATGTTTAACAATGATACACAGCGTTCTACAACTCCAGATTTTTTTGTCAAAATAGATAACTTATTGCAAGAAAACGAACTGATCTTTGAAAACAAGATGAAAGAACTGAAGTCCCACGCAAATATGCATTTATTTCAACAGGTTCGTTTGAGTTTAAATGGCGTAATTTCAGAGATAGTATGTTATTTAAGCAAGTTGGACTTGGAGTCGAAAGACTAAAATCACTACGCCAAGCATACTCGAATAATCAGAATGAAAGTTCTTTGCATGAAATGATAATGTCAGAATGTTTGAGCGAAATGCCATATAAACGGTTAATAGTAAGTTTGTTTTTAAATTAGTTTCGTAAAAAAGTAAGAATGTGCCATTTGTATTATAGAATCTCAACACCCTTGTAACGGATAACTTATTTCTGAAAGACGCAGAATTGAATAATTATCAGTTTGACAAAGTTGAAGCTTTCCGTACACAGATCTTTCACGCTGCCAATCAACTAGGTTTTGCCTATTTTGTGTGCAAAGAACTGGTCGACGGCCAAAAAGTGAACAAGGCTGATCCTGCTGTGAAATTTGTCATTTCTTTGGTAAAAAACATAACTGAAACCGTTGAAAAACAGCTCCAAACAATCGATGTATGATCAATAAGGTGTCCAATTACAAAATAATATTATTTTGCAGCGTACTTTCTTTCCTGAATACGTCGAGCGCGCTGTCATATCAAAAGTAAAACGGCTGACCCTCGCTGGCACTCTTAAAGAAAACAATTACAAAATTGCACACACCCTGTCCCACATGCTGGTACATCACTACAGCTATGGGTGAGCTTGAAACATGCATTAACAAACATATTTACCTATGTTTTAGTTATTTCACGACTTCAAACAAGCCAATCCTCCATAACAATGCCTACACTGTGTTTGTCGGTCAGAAGCAGACTGTGGGCAAGTTCCCAAAAGAACATGTTATCCTTCTCAAATTTAAAGACTCGACATCTGATTATATATATAACATTTTGATATACCGGTATAGTTTGTCCAGATTGCTTATCGAACTAATGCCACAATTTCAGATCAAATGTAACAAACGGCACCTCTGAGAACGAACACAAAAAACTAGTGATCATGTTAGATACCCGGATATTTCCTTGTTTAGATTCTACGTTAGGGGTCAGAATTGATGTCGCATGTTCAGGGCATGAGTTTTGTGGACTTTCCGACTACGACGACAACAGTGTTGCTGTCGGTCAAAACAATTTTGAGCATTCTGTGGAAAAAATCTGTAACCGGAAACGTACAGTAATGTCGGGTCTGCCACAGGGGGCTCTTATTGTCGCAGTACCAAATTCATCGACATATTCCGAGATTGACTTTTTGAAATACATGAGTGAGAATAGTACAAATTGAATCTACGTAGTATTGAAACAAATAAAAACTGATTTTGTAATGAAAGGTGAAAGGGGGTGGAAGATCAACCACGCACGGACGCGATGTTGCATAGCGTCGGTCAATCAATTGACACTGGGCGGGTCAGCGCACGTCTGCATTTTATTACAAAATAGACATAGCTTTCACTTCTTAGTTAGTGGAACAAAATCTCAAAGTAGCTGCATCAACACGCTCCTTTTTCACGATTGTCAAAAATGGTAAGTAAAATCTAAACTCAAAGGTTATTGTTGTTTGTGTTTATTTTTAGGCATACGAATTCAAAGATATTGAAACCATCGTGGTTGACGCCGATTTACTGAACATTTGTATTCCGGGGCAAAACATTGAAACTCCAAGAAGACGAACAGAACACAATAACTTGTTTTGGTGGTTACGTTGCTATCCTAATGGTGCTGTTAACGATAATAAAGGGCATGTGGGTGTATTTGTGTTCACTTCTATTGGTGGTTTTCATGCAGAACGCGCCGCAACTGTTGATCGATCGGATGTTAAAGGCAAGTGATTGTGTTTTATGTAGACGTAGACTATAATTTTTTTGTAGATAGCAGTGTTGAGTATTACACGGACCCCATGCATCATGGCTGGCCATTGCTGGCGAGCCACGAAGAAATACGATCCGGATCGGCCATCAAAAATGGTAAATTCGTGATTCGATGTAAAATCAATTTTAAAATTGACCCTGACAAATTACAAGTTCCGGTAAGTTTATTTATTTGTATTAAAACAATCATGTTTGTCAATTTAGATTCCATTTCACGAAGACGGTTGCACCGTCCAACTTGATCGCAAAACTTTGCAAACATACAAAGTTAAGCAATCAGTGGATAAAGAAAAGCAGATTTTGGACTCTATAACATGGTGGGTGCGATGTTTTCCTTGTGGTAACACGGAGGATGACCAGGGATACGTTAGCGTGTATTTTCATGTTGAAGGGGGTCCGATAAAAGTGGATTATTCTTGCGCCATGTCCATTGGTGGTGTTTTTATTCAAAGTAAGTATTGTTATACCATTAGTATTGCTTTTATTGTATGTTACTGCAGTGTCAGTTCCAAGGCTGTTTACAAAATCTGAAAACCGGGGTATTTCGAAATGGTTTTCGCACCAGCAATGTCAACTCGCCGATCACAGCGACAATGTCATCGATCTTGTGTGCAAAGTTAAAATATCAAAGCCTCTTCCGTCTGATCTAATAACAACATCAAACAAAACACCAGCAATTAAAAATGTGCGGGTAAGATTTTTTTAACACTTTCTTTAGTTTTTTATGTTGCGTATATTAACATCTAAATTTATTATAGAAAACTTGCTTCAAGGATACTATCACCGTTTCTTTTTTGGAGTGCCAACTAAATGGAAATGAAGGAGGTGATTATAACGGTACTGATATGAAGTTTGCCAAAGGCTCTAACAAATATCAATGGCGCGTTTTGCACTTCCCTGCTGGCATTTTGGCGCCGTCGAAAGGATACGTTGGTTTGATTGTGGAGGCTACGACGACCGATACGAACACCGTCTTTATGAATGGCGTTATCAGGATTGATGGATCGCCGTTTGAAAGTGAGTATTTAACCAGATCGCACCAATAACAGTGGCAGAAACCGAATCAAATTTCAGAAAAGTTTGAAATGCTTGTCGAAAAAGACAGCAGCCTTTCATTTCCAAAACTCATCTCACACGAAGACCTCCGTCGCAATGGTGGTATCATCGACTCAAAAATAAGTATCACGTGTGAAGTCACTTTTGAGGATTACCTTTTCATACTTTAATCGTTCCGGACTTTCATATGAGTGTATAAGGATGCTAAAACTAATTGGCTTGTTTTTTTTATCATATTCGCCGCGAGTAAAAACCTTTTAAACCGTTTAACAATAAAAAAAACACTCATCCAGATCAAAATATTTACAAATACAAAAAGTGTAAGCAAATTGTTTAAAATCAAGCAATGTCAAAAAATGCATCGAAAGTCTTAAAATTCAAACCAATAGGCTGATTGATAAGGACAAAAAGCGTTTGATGAAAACTCGTGCTAAAAAGGCACACCAAACCACACCTTATAATACTGACTACTAATGAAGGTGTTCCTTTTAATGCTTTTGTTATCTAAATGAGGGCGTAATCACTTATCACAAACACCCCCTGACACGGAAAAAAAGACCCCCACATTTGTGTCTTTTTTTTAGAGATGAAGTTGAACACTATATTTTTTCTACTGTTTCTATTATTGTTATTTACTCCTTCAAATGGATTATTAGTAAATGCCGTGGCTGCAATCGGGTCTAGGTTTTGGGATTTTTTAAAGGCAATGTTCTTGGGAGAGTCACCGAAAACCGCAACCGCCAATCCTCTTGGTCAAATGGAAACTGTTTTGGCGGAAAATGAGCAAAACTTTGAGAATCGAATGAAGGAGCTGAAGTCACAGGCTAATATACATTTGTTTCAACAGGTTTGTTAATTTTAAATGTTGAAATGTTGAAGAATGCATTTTAGCAAGTTGGACTTGGAGTCGAACGACTGAATACCTTGATACACGCATATTTGACTAATAAAAATGAAAGCACTATGCAAGACATGCTTATGTCGGAATGCTTGGGCGAGATGCCACATAAACGGTTAATCGTGAGTTTATCTTAAATTTAATTGAAGTTGTAATGTATGTGATGATGTTTCAGAATCTCAACACTCTTGTGACGGAAAAGTTATTCCTAAAACACGCGGAATTGAACAACTATCAGTTCAATGAAGTCGAAGCTTTCCGAACACAGATCTTCCATGCAGCCAATCAATTAGGATTTGCCTATCTTGCATGCAAAAGGTTAAATGACGACTTGGATGTGGACAAGGCAGATCCTGCTGTGAAGTTTGTTGTTTCTTTGGTGAAAAACATAACTGAAACCGTTGAAAAGCAGCTGCAAACAATTGATGTATGATCAACAAGTTGTCCAATTACAAAATAATATTATTTTGCAGCGTACTTTCTTCCCTGAATACGTCGAGCGTGCTGTTATATCAAAAGTAAAGCGGCTGACCCTCGCTGGCACGCTTAAAGAGAACAATTACAAAATAGCGCACACCCTGTCCCACATGCTGGTACATCATTACAGCTATGGGTAGGCTTCACTCACCCAAATCAATAATCTTTTAACAAAATACTTTAGTGTTTTTCTGACTTCAAACAAACCGATCCTCCATAACAACGCCTACACTGTTTACGTCAGTCAGAAGAGTGTTGTGGGCAAGTTTCCGAAAGAGCACGCGCTACTGCTTACCTTCGATGATTCTTTTAATGACATAACTTATAATATTGTAATTTACAGGTATTCCATATCCTATTGTAGTAATAGCATTGAAACGGCTTTGTTTCAGATCAAACGTAACAAACGGCGTTTTCGAAAATGAACACAGAGAACTTGTGTCACTGCTAAATTCCAGAGTTTTACCCTGTTTAGATTCCACGTTGGGTGTTAGAATCGATGTCGCGTGTTCCGAACACGAGTTTTGTGGACTGTCCGACTACGATGAAAACAGTGTTGCTGTTGGTCAAAACAACTTTGAGCATTCCGTGGAAATGATCTGCAATCGCAAGCGTACTGTGTTATCGGGACTGCCTGAAGGAGCACCTATTGTTGAAGTTATAAACACGACGCAATATTCCGAAATTGAGTTTTTGCAGTATATGAGTGATGACAATACAATATAAGCGTTTTTTTAAATGTTGATAAAATAACATACATATCAATCTGCGTTAGTTGCATTGAAAATATCTATGACGTCCTAAAAATATTCTGTCAACACTTCGCTGTCTATTTCTTTCACTAAAGAACCACCAAAGTTGATTTTGTAATGAAAAAATGTAAAGGAAGCACAAACGTCGCGATATTTTGCAACGTCGATTATCGCGTGTGTGCGTGGTAACATTTTTCGATCAATCGCTGTTGGGCGGGTATCCTCCTTATTACAAAATAGACTTTGCTTTCCTTGCCGCAAAATATCACTTGGTCATACTAACAGGTTCATCACGTTTGCAATGGTAAGTAAAATTTAATAGTAAAATAACTTCCATTTCAATTTTCAGGCGTTTGAATTTAAAGATATAGAAACTATTGTCGTCAATGCTGACTTGTTAGACTTGTGTACACCTGGTCAGTTTATTGAAACACCAAAGAAGCCGACAGAGTGTAAAAACTTATTTTGGAATTTAAAATTATTTCCTAATGGTGTCACTTCTAAGTACAAGGGTTATTTGAGTTTATTCTTTCGGACATCAATCGGTGGTTTAACGGCAGAATGTTCTGCAACAATAGATCGATCGGATTTGAAAGGCAAGTGTTTACAAATATGTACATTTGTATTTGGTATATAATATTTTTACAATATCTATGCATACAGATTATTTGGTTGTTCAGTCTGGTGAACCTTTCGACAAGGGCATTTCAATGCTGGCAAGTCACAAGGAAATTCGAACTGGTTCAATTATTAGAAACGGCACATTCGTTATTCGATGTAAAATAAATTTTGAAATCGATCTGGATAAGTTACAAATTCCGGTAATAACGAATTTTTTTTGTACTAGTTAAATTCCAAAATTTCTTTAGCTTCCGCTCCGCGAAGACAGTTGCATTGTAAAACTTGATCGCAAAACTTTGCAAACATACACGCCTGGATGCCAAATCGCTGAGCAAAAACGAACTGTAGATGGCATTACGTGGTGGATTGAATATTACCCTTGTGGTTATCGGGAGAACAACAAAGAATATGTCAGCATGTTTTTACAAATAACTGGAGGTCCGATAAGAATACGTTTTTCTAGTGGCATGTTTATTGGTGGCAGTTTTATTCAAAGTAAGTCTTTAAAAATACCGATTGTTTAAAAATTATGTCGGGAAACTTTGACTAAATGTATATAGAAAGCAACAAATTGTAGAAGTATCATCAGAAAACTATAAGGAGTCTGAGAATTAGGGTAAAAGTCAATGGTTTACGCACAAGCAGTGCATGCTTGCTGACAATAAAGACGACGTAATCGAACTTGTATGCAACATCAAATTATCACAACCTATCCAGGAAGTCCCAAAAAATTTAACGCCGGCATCAAACAAAACTGCACCTGTTAACAAAGTAAACGTTAGTTTTCATTAAACTTCACACGTTTTAATATAACCTTTAAATCCGTTATAGAAAACATGCTGCAGCGACGCTATAACATTTTCATTTTTGGAGTGCCAACTAAATGGAAATGAAGGAGGTGATTATAACAGTACTGATTTAAAGTTTGCCAAAGGCTCCAACAAACATCAATGGCGCGTTTTACACTTTCCTGCTGGCATTTTAGCGCCGTCAAAAAGCTACGTTGGTTTGATTGTGGAAGCTACGACGACCGATACAAACACCGTCTTTATGAATGGCGTTATCAAGATTGATGGATCGCCGTTTGAAAGTGAGTATTCAACCAAATCACACCAATAACAGTGGTAGAAATGTAATCAAATTTCAGAAAAGTTTGAAATGCTTGTCGAAAAAGACAGCAGCCTTTCATTTCCAAAACTCATATCACACGAAGACCTCCGTCGCAATGGTGGCATAATCGATTCGAAAATAACAATCACGTGTGAAGTCACTTTTGAGGATCACCTTTTCATGATTTGATCATTCCGGGCGTCCTTAAAGTGAAGGAATCTTATACCTAAAGTTAGTTTTTATATCGATGAGTGTTTTTTTTGTAAACGTTTCGAATTGCAGAAAAATTCATTCTGTTCTTTAACAGCGAAGTTATATAAATTAAACTGGCCGAAATTCATCTCAATTAGGATACTGCGTCAAACTCATCATCAGCTACGTTTAAAAAACATGAAAATCTGCATTTCGAATATGATTTTCTTCAAGTAAATTAAATTTCTTTTGCAAGTTTGCACTTTTTAATCTTATCTAATTATCACAGTGACCAAAGATGATTTAACTTAAATTAAACCTTTTTTAATAATATTATAGTTTTGCCATTAATAAACCATATGAAACCGTTTGTCGAATCATGTAGCACCAACCTTTCATCTTTCGCCACCATCATTCCCAAAACATTTGGAACATTCGTCATAACCGGTGCCAAAGATGATAAAACTCCCCTGGTCTCGTGAATTTTGCCAACTTTGTCCCCTGCCGTCAACTCTCTTTTTTTACTCCGAGCATCCGGAAGACATGTTTAGGGGCGATGGCGGCAGTTTTCAGTGGACCCCACACTCAAGAGGCTCTCTTATTCCCACTTTTTGGAAGAGCCAGCTTCTGTGCCCGAAGACGCTTCTCGGTGAAGAAACAAGCTCGAGGAAAAAACAATGGCCATGAGATCGACAACGTTTTCGCCTTTGTTCCCCGCTAAACGGCACTAATCGGTCGTCCGAGAAAGGCGTCATTGTTCTCGGGCATCTTCGGAAGGCGGGCTTTAAAGTGGGGTCCTAAATTAGGCTAATGCACTGTGACACCCTTTTTATGTCGGATTTGACGGTCAATTTTTATAATAATGCTTAAAGGTGTTAATTTTTTATTAAAATAAGCCTAGCTGAGCCCGTTTTTGCCAAAATACGACTACATCCGACAATGGTGGCCCCTAAAAGGCAGCAAAGAACCAATTTGTATGCTAATGTTGCTCCTTGGCCCTCCTGTTCATCTTCAACCGTGGACTGTGCTAACATTATGGAGCCACATTCCACATTTATCGATGCATTTTTTGTCCTTGAAAAAGTTAACGTGTTTGCTTTCCATCGGTTTTTGAGGACACAGCAGTCACTTTTACAGCGTTGGCCTTCTGAAACTCAAATTCCAGGGATGCGCCACCGAGCATGACGCCTTCTGCCAACGTGACGGCGCTGATGCACGGATTAAGCTTGTTTTCGGTCATATTCGGCATCTCGCATGAAGTTGCGCAAATGGGTCATAAATTTGCGAGCGCTGAAGTGGTACTTCCGACGCAGGATGTTAATTTTTTCGATGAATGGTATGATTTCCGTTGTTTAGAATTGTCAATAAATGTGTTTTTCAGTGATGAAACAAACGATACAATATCCCAGTACGTCTTGAAAACCATTTTCAACGATGAATACAACAAAAATACAGTGCCGTCCAAACGTGGCCCAACTGCGGTCACTATTGAGTTTGTCATTCAGAGTATTGCTCAAGTTTCGGAAATTACGTCTAGTATAACGTTAGATTTGTTGTTTAGGTGGGTTTGAACTTTTATTTTTTCCATGAAAAATATCAGCGTCAAAGGCGTTAATCGATTTTGTAAAATGTTTAAAAAGGTTTTGTGTTTTCAGTCAAATTTGGCATGATCCACGATTAAGATTCGACCACCTGACGTCATGTTTAACAAATCTAACCCTTGGTCATGCTGTTATTGACAAACTTTGGACTCCAAATGTAATGTTTTCCAAAGCTTTCAATTTGTCTCCAAGTCTTACAATGGCACTTTAGGTTTGTTTTGTCAATTCAAAGCGGACTGAAATCCACAGTAGCCCTACGCTCAACATTTTTCTGATGCTATACCCTAATGGCACCGTCTGGGTCAACTATCGATTGCAAGTTCAAGGACCTTGTGACATGAATTTGGAATTGTTTCCGATGGATGTTCAAAGCTGTTCGCTTGGTAGGTTCTACAATTCTTTTATGTCGAATTATAACTTTTCTTTAGTTCTGGAATCCTACGCCTACAATGCCGCAAAAGTACAGTTAAACTGGAGAGAATGGAACCCAGTAAGTTTCTGGAACTAGTTTTCGTTAACTTTAAGCGATGTGTTTCAGGTGTTCTCAATAGCCAAGTCCAAACTAGCCGATTACACCCTCTACGGCATCCAATGGACAAAAAACAACTTTGACTATGCTGCCGGACAATGGGACCAGCTGACAGTGTCCTTGACGTTCAGTCGAGCTTATGGGTTCTACGTTTTACAGATGTATGTACCGACTTATGCGTCTGTTTTGATTTCATTCATTTCTTTCTGGATGAAAAGTTTGCCAGCACGAGTTACTTTGGGTGTGAGCTCTTTGATGGCGTAAGTTTCAACTAATTATTGTCCTTTTTGAAAACGTTAATGTTGTAGATTGACATTTCAATACGGTAATGTCGCCAAATCTTTGCCAAAAGTCGGCTACGTCAAGTCAATCGATGTTTACATGGTTATTACTACGGGGTTAGTTGTCTTTGCAGATTAAAATTTCATTGAATAGTTTTAGTTTCATTTTCTTGTCCATGATTGAAGTTGCGATTGTTTGTTTCGTCGAACACACCTTATCAGTGAAGCGACGGCACAAGGATTTGGAAAAAAGGGCACGAAAAGCAGAGCAGTATCGGCGGTTGTCCAAATCCATGGAGTGGGTTTCTGTTTTTGGAGCCAGTTTATACATAATAAAAGTTTCAGAGCAACAAAACAACGAAAAAACGCTGCCAAGCCCGAACAACCAACAGTTTCTTTCCAAGCAAACTACGGTGCCATAGGCCAAAGCCTCCCCTTATTCGGCGAAAACGAGTATGAATCCGCGAGATTTCGGAACCACGATGTTCTTTTTACCGATGAAAGTAATGGGCAACCGAACAATCGAAAATGTTCTTACAATAATCTGTATTCGACACGGTCCAAGAGTCCGATGATGGATCCGTTGCAAGCGCTTGCGGCACTCTCTGTTGGGCTTGGAGGTTTGAATTCATCCTATCTTTAACTTTTGATTACCGTTTTCATTGTAGTTGAAGGTAGCGAAACCGAAATGGAGCCCCCAACCCGATGGACTGGCGACATGATAGACTCACTGTGCCGAAAACTCTTCCCCGGTGCTTTCATTCTGTTCAACACGTTCTACTGGACATACTATCTCATTCAAAACAGCTACGCAAAAGAAAAGGCGCTCAGCGCTATTTCTAGTTGAGTTTTTAAACTTTTTAATTTGATATTTGTGGATTATGCACTATGTGTGTGGTCATAGGTTTGTGTTTGCAAAACAAATAAACATTTTTTCTTCATTTCGCTGACCCCTGAAAGACAGAAACAGTGTTAAAAGTTGTAAGTTTCAAAATGAAATCAGGGGCAAGGCGTTCCCGAAACTTGTTAACCCCGCTAAACTTCACAGCTGGAAATAGCATTTAGCCGAGTACGCGTCAATGGCGGATGCTGGCCGGCTTTGCGCAGTCGGGATGTACTTGGCCATTTGACGAACCGAATTAGCTCAACAACGGATTTGTGTGAGTAAAGTTCAAGGAAGTCGGCCGTAATTGTCTTTTGGCATACGTGCTGGGTAACATGGGAAATCTTGGGGTTGGAAGCGGGTTTTATTGAAGTTTGGAAACACTTTTATTCCAAATGGTAGAGGGCAGATATTCCTTAATTTTTTTTAACTTAATAATTCATATTTGGACTATCTTTGTTTTTAAATCTTTTTTTTTATGAAATTAGATCGAAGTTTTACAATGTCCAAAATGACTCAGTGTCTCAAAACACGCCACATATCCAACAACATCATTACCGTTGTGCGAATATGATCCTCAAAGCTGTTTATTATTCATAAATGTGTCACCATGTAGTTGTCCACTGCTTCAAGTAAAGTGAGTACTCATGTCAGCTCTGCAATGCTAACAAAAACCAAGTGCAATTCAAAGTTCACCATTTTCACAATTTCATTCAGTTTGAAACATGTGTTTTACTCACGCAATTCATTTATTAGAAACCGCAGCTACTGAAGTTGTCAAACCACTTTTTTCTTGCAACAATTTCAATGCAGAATGCTTCGTCATCATTTTGAACCCCTTCCCATCAAGCTGCTTCTGGCAAAGCCCTCTCTAAAAAATAACTGTCAACACATTCAACCCGTTCTGGCCAAATAAAGTTACAATCTTAAATTGAACATCGTCTGAATTTAAAATTTTATTGTTTTTCCCTGCGTTCTTTTTCTTCTTTTCGGCCCCTTGTTTTCGCTTATGTTGGCGGTTTCAAGAAAGACAGTCATTTCTAGACAATCGTTTGCGTCATCACCACGATGATTGTGAAAAATATGTTACCGAATTTGCTAAATGTTGCTCAGATTGTGAATATTATCGGGAATCATACGCTGGCGGGTCATGAGGAATCGATGGATTCTGGGAAGGCGTCGGTCAATCATGACAGCGAGTTTTTGCCCCCTGATCATCCGGGTTTGTTGGTTACTGTAGCTTTTTGGTGTTAAAATGTTGTGTTTAGAGTGTGCAAAAATCGATATTACCCGTCACAGTCAGCAAATCTTGAAAAACATGCTAAATGAACATTATGACGCTCAACTGGTCCCAGATTCCAAGGGTGTTCTTGTCAGCGTTGAATTAGCGTTGCAAACGTTTTACGATATCAGTGAGATTAGTGCCAGTTTCACTGCGGATGTTTTATTGAGGTCTTTCTATTTTTTTATTTTTGACAGAATTAAGTTATGATAAATTTTAGCCAAATTTGGCACGACTACCGCCTGCGCTTCGACCATCACACTCGTTGCATCCAAAATTTGTCACTAAGTTATGTCATAACAAACAAAATATGGCAGCCATTTGTAAATTTTGTCAACAGCAAGAAAAGTGAACTTCATTCATCCCCCACACCGAATACATTCGTTCTAATCTACCCAAATGGCACAATCTGGGTAAACTACCGACTGCGTGTTGAAGGACCATGCTTTATGGATAGATCTTTTCGACATTATCCGATGGATGTACAAACTTGTGGTTTGTTTCACCCGATTTCTTAGTATTGTTGGAATGTTGCAAAGTTATTTTAGGCTTGGTACTTGAATCCTACGCGTATAACACGGCCAAAGTTCGCCTGAAGTGGCGTGACTGGGACCCTGTCTTTTCTTACAGCTCCTCTACAGTGTTGCCTGATTACATGTTGAGTGAGATTTATTGGGATAAGAACACGTTTATCTATGCTGCTGGTGTGTTTTTGTTTACATATTTAACTTTTTGAAAGTTTTGAAGCGTTTTGCATTTTGGTTTTTTCAGGCCAATGGGACCAGTTGAGTGTCAACTTTGTCCTCACACGCCAATTCGCATTCCACATCATACAAATTTACTTACCCCTGCAAACTAGCATCTTTATCTCGTGGATTAGCTTCTACTTAGACTCACGAGCACTTCCAGCAAGGATAACTCTTGGTGTGAGTGCAATGATGGCTTTGAGCTTCCAGTATGGGGCTATTGTGAAGACATTGCCGAGGGTTTCGTACATCAAGGTTCGACATTTCACAAAACTTGACAATTTCAATCTTCAATCAATTTTTCCAGGCCGTCGACATCTGGGTTTTCGCATCAGTCGGCTACGTCTTCCTATCCCTAATTGAAACCGCATTTGTTGGTTTTCTCGAACGGCAAAGACGACTAGCCATGAGAAAGTACAGTAGAAAATCGAAACTATCTCATTCTACAAGTTCTTTTGACATGGACGGTTTCGCCAACTTTGAAACACACTACACCAATAGCAACGGGTACAACTGTGAAACAATGATGACACAAACGGCGTCGCAGGAAGACGCGACGCAGAAATTGATTTCGGAAATGGAGGAGATGCCGAATGTGCGCGCTAATCCGTTTCGGAAAAGCTTGCCATTGAAAACGCGAGTGTTGGAAACGAAGTTGAAGATTCGGAGGTGGAAAACGTGAGTTTGCACTTTAAAACTACCGTTGTGATTGAAGGGGTTTCAGAAAGTGGTGTGATCCTGAGGAGTTGGATAGGGCAAGTCGACAATACTTTCCATTGAGCTTTTGCATCTTCAACTTTGTGTATTGGACGTATTATCTCGGATGGATCAAGCTAGTGAAGCCGTACTGGGAAAAGCCGCAGACTTCTTTCATCACTTTTGATTAGAAAAGACAGTGATAGTCGCAATTTGTAATGAAATGTCAATAAATTATCTTGTTTATTCATTCATCACACCACCACTTCACAACACAAAAACACATTTAGGGGTTGTATTCGATGGGCAAGTTCTTGCGACGGACCATACCGTCACCCTGGAACCACTCGCGACGGAAGGTCTTGGCGGCGCCGTCGGGGGTGTTGGTCCACTCGATGGTGATACGGTCGTTGTTGGTGTCTTCCTGGCCGTACTGGAAAGAGTCGCAGGACACAGCCATGAGGACGTTCTCCTTGGGGTCGAGGACACCGCACGGGGGGTCGACGCCGAGACGCTTCATGTTGGTCGTCTTGATGGCCCATCCGATGCGGCGACCGCCGGAGTTGGTAATCTGAAGAGGTGGCACTGTAAGAGACGCCTCAGGGCATGAAGTAGAGACTCACCTTGATGTGGTAGGTGTGCTTGTCATCGTAGGGGGCGTTGAAGACGATCTTGGTACCGGGCTGGGTGCCGATATCTCCGGGAGGAACAGACTGAGCCATAGTGATTCACGGTGTGAAATTAACCGACGTTCTGATGTTCGGAAATTCCTTTTATATCAGTTTTGATGTATCCGATTTGGAGTATTTGCATGACTATGTAGATTTCTAACAAAACTTGCACGAAAACCTTGATTTGCACTCTTAAAAATGCTTTTTTATTAACTTTCAATTACATTGTCACATTTAAAGTTTAGAAAAAAAAGAATCAATGTTCCGGACGGGCAACAATGTTAATGTTGTGCTCGCCGTGAGCGACTTCCAAAGTTTCTGTGCGGGAGTATCCATCGCAGTGGGCGGTAACCTTAATCTTAGGGTCAATGCCGAAGACGCGGCTGCCACTGTAGTCGACCTTGAAGTTGCCACCAGTTCCGGTGACGGTTGTAAGATGCTCATCAACACCTGAAATTGCACTTTTAACTTGATTTCTTTTCGATTTTGCATTACCGAGTGGGAATCGGTCATAAAGATCGACAATCCAAGTCAGAGGCGCGGTGCAGTACTCGTTGGTGTTGCGCTTGTTGCGGGTTTGCTTGCGGATCTGTTGTTGTTGTTGCTGTTGCTGTTGGGTATGTTGGCCCTTTCCGTTGGATCCGGAGGTACCGTACTCATCACCCCAGCGGCCAGATTGTTGTTCTTGGTGGGTACCTTTCTGTGGTTGCTGTTGCTGAGTCTGTTGACCCTTGCCCTGACCGCCTTTGACACCATGGTCTATGATTTGAACTTCTGGGATATGCTCCTGTTGCTGTTGGGTTTGTTGGCCCTTCTTCTGGCCACCCTTGACGGTATTGTAGTCATCGGCGAAGGCACGAGCTTCTTCCCACTGCTGTTGTTGTTGCTGCTGCTGCTGCTGCTGGGTTTGTTGGCCCTTGCCTTGACCGCCCTTGACGGTTCCGTACTCACCACCCCATTGCCGCTTGCGGCGAACTTGCGTTTCCTTGATGTCATAATGATGCTGGGACTGTTGCTGTTGTTGCTGACCCTTCTGGCCGCCCTTGCCGCCTTCATAGATCACACCTCCACCAATTGGGACCTGAAAACACTTATATCCATTTCTATTATAAATCAAATTGTCAACTCACATCGCCAACATCATCAACAGGCCGCTTCGGCTGCTCAACAACACAGCACTTGATGTTACCCGAAAAGTTGACCTCCTTGGCCAGGGCCGCGCCGAGGCAAACACCAGCAATAACAAATAGCTGCAACTTCATGGCTTCCAAACCTGAACACCGATGCCCCTTCCATCAAAAAGCCATTCTTTTATATGGTTTTTACCCCGTCGGCTTCAAGCCCTTCGATGAGTCTTCAAAAAGCAAAAAACAACATTTTCTTCAAATTTTTCATGAATCAGTTTTCCTTTTTTTGCTTCTCAAAATACTTACCAACGCAATTCTTTCTTTTTTGTTTTTATTTTGCTCACTTTCAAAACATTGGAATGCTTTTCCCCGACAAAAAAAAGAATTCCTAACCTTTGCCCAAGTTTACAGAATTAGAAAGTTTATTTACGTCGATTTCATATGTATTTATTTCAAAAGTCCAAAAGGCTCAAGATCATAGAACAGTCACACTTTTGTAAGTCAACTGACGAATTGGAGTGCAACACTTTTTATACAAACATTCATAGATTAAACATCCTATTAGGTTTAAGGGCGTCGTAAATATTACGAAGCCTACTAAGCGAATACACGTTGAAGGAGTTGCCCTGATATGGTTAACGTGACATAAAATAAGTATAAGTAACTAAATAACTAAAATGTGGTTGTCATTTGGTTTTTTGGCGCAATGGATCGTATCGGGTTTTCATTGCTTGTGCCAATACTGAATAATCTGCCGGTTTGCTTTGCTGTGCCGGTCCATTTTAAGATAGGGCGGATGAGCATGTTTCGGAATGGGCTCACGATGATGAGGGCCATGAGGGGGGACGTCACCGCGCTCCAGGGCGTTAGAAGTGCAATTTGACCAATGACGGACGGCACTTTCAAGCCCATGATTTTGGCGGTTTGGACAGCACCAGAGGGAATTGCTGATACGATGAAGGGGACGACAGCATTGCAAACTAGGACAAGGTTGAGTTGGAAGTTTTTGCCGCTGTGGTTTTTGCCTTGGATTTCGCGGAGTTTCGCGACTTTACGGTAGATTTCGATGGTGCAGGCGATGACAACGATGTAGGTGAACAATGCTGAGATTGGGATGACAATGGTGTGTAGAGTTACGCTGTCAGCGATCATTACTGAGAAGTTTGGCGGATCTCCGGCGGCATCCGTCCAATCGGTGGCAATGAACATGGAAGCTACTGTCGGTCGGAGGTGGTCGTCACGGAATTCGCCGTAGGCAATAGCTATTACATAGATCAGTGGGCCAATAGTGGACAGGGCTATTGTTCCGAGGAAGGTTAAAGTTGACATTTCGTATTTTTGACAAACAGCAAGATAGCGGTAGATGAAGTTTACCGGCACCACTGTGATGTTCCAGTTTAAGAAAAAGATCAATGGCAAAACACAGATGGTAGTGAATGGTTGTGCTGGTTCGTGGATGACACCGTTGACTACGTGGAAGTAGTAGAAATGACCATCACTGAAATTTTGACCATCAAAAACTGCCAAAAATCGATAATCGAATCAATAAACTCACATTACAGCACTAAAATAAATCGTCGTCACAAAAACATTAAAAAACGAATATCCAACATTGACGAATATTTCCAAATAGAAAATCTTATTGTACGGTCTAAGCCATTTTGGAGATTTCAAAACGACTGCATACAGTAACAACAAATTTAAAGGAATTCCAACAGCCGCCGCAATTACACCATTCCAAAACTTGAAGTTCCGATCATCAACTGTACTTCCAAAAACAGCCATCTTACAACTTTGCAGTGCGTGGATGCAAACGTGTTTAGTCTGAAAAAACTAACATAAAACTACTTTCAAGTCACATCATCGCGCTCTACCGAGAAACAGAACGAGTCAATTAGGTTTCTAGTGTATGGATTGTATGGATACACTTGCTAGTTGCCAGCCAGCCCCCATGGCACCCTAGACACTTTTATTATGCAAAAAGTATTCACTGTCGGTATTCTTTGACAAACATAAAATGATGGTAAATGAATCGACCGGGGGTGGCGTTTACCTAATGTAAACTAGTTGTAGCATGTTAAAAAAGGCATACGTTTGACATGAAAACCGAATACGTTTATGGCACTGAGTTAACATGGTAATGGCAAACTTATAAGACGTCTGACACATGCCAATAAGGACCTGATTTACGGGGTGGAGTGAAAAGGGACACGGAAGTCGCTTGAAACACGGACATTTACGGTGCATTTAACAATAGTTCCTTCTAAGGATGTGGACTTTTGAATGACACCACACATAATATAGGCGGAAATTATGTCTACCAATTAATAGGGCATCCAATTGAAATGTAGTCTCGTTGAGCTTTGAAGCAGGTCATTTTGAATTTACGGTCTGATGATTTACATGTGGTGACTTGGATATTTCAAAAGAGCAATAAAGTCTGTCATTGTCATTTTTCACGTGAAGCAGACGCACAGTATAATAATTGTAAAGTTCAAAAACAGTTGTAAATGGAAGTAAATTGGCCTCAAAAGACGATCACACATCGTATTACAAATTCTTTATTGCCAAAAACTGATAAATCGTACAGAACAGCATAATGCATCAGTTATCTTTGTATGTTTGAACAGAAAAAAGCTAAACTAATCAATCGCAAAATCCAAAAAAGTATGTAATTACAAAATGTATTCGTCGATTATAAAAAGTGAAGAAGTGTGTGTGTATGTGTGTGTTGGTATTACATAGCTTGATGTGTAAACAGTTGAATGTCGTCGATTGCATATTTAAACAAGAGCGTAGTGCAAGTGAATCATAACAAAAAAGGTTTCTTTTAACATGGTAATGGTGGTCGTCGGAGGTAAACTGCACAGGCGGCATAAAGATAGAATGAAGGCTTATCGTTTATTCTTCGTCGTAATCAACGACGCGGGCACGGGATGCTGAGCGGATGGCTGTGCTTGACATCTGCAGGAGGTTTGATTAGGTTTGAGATTGTTGTAACAGGTGGATTTGGCTTACCGAGTGAGAAAGACCGCGACCAAGGTTGATTCCACGGTTCTTGGCACGCATCTTGGCCAAGGAGTTCTCAGCGGTGTCGGCACGCTCTTCAGCTTCTTCAAGCATGAGTTGGAGCTGGCGGTACTTGCTCAAGTTGACTGTGGCAAGCGCTTCCTGAAAATACAATACGATATTGATTGGTTGACGAAAATCAATAAAATATCGATTTTTATATAAAATTGATGAAATATTGATTTTTTGATAAAATCAATAAAGTATTGATTTTTGGACAAAATCGATAAATTATTGATTTTTCGCTAAAATTCCCAAAACTATGCAAAACTTACAGCTTCTTCAACCTGTCGCTTGTAAGTCTTAATCTTGCCCTGGAGCTTCTCAACCAAATCGTACAAGCGTTCATTGCTCTTCTTGTCCTCATCGACCTGGAATTGCAACTCGCGCGAACGACGATCCTTGTTTCGCAGGTTCTTCTGAGTGTCATTGTGGCGTCGGCATTCTCCATCCAATTCCTGTTCCAAGTCACGGACACGGGTCTCCAACTTGGCGATGACCTTACGTCCACCCTTGAGGCCATGGGCCTCGGCGTCATCCAGACGAGATTGGATGTCCTTCAAGCTGAGCTCGAGGCTCTTGCGTTGACGGTCAAGGCTCTGTGAGTGCTCCTGTTCGGCGCGAAGTTCCTCGGCGAGACGAGCAGCATCGAGAGAGGCCTTCTTTCCGCGTTCTTCGGCGTGCTTGAGCTCACCAAGGGTTTCATTGATCTCACCGTGAAGTTGGCCAAGCTCAGTTTCGAGCTTGCGCTTCGTGGCGGCGAGGGCGATGACCTGGTTGTCGAGGGCATTGGCGGTTTCTTTCGCGTCAATGTTTTCGATTTCAAGCTGGCGACGGGTGCGTTCAGATTGCTCCAGGCTGTTGACGAGGTCTTCCTTCTCAGACTGCAGAATCTGGGCACGACGCTCGGCAGTGCTGAGCTGGTCGCGGAGGTCTTCACGGACGCGTTGTTCGTCTTCGACTTGCTGCTGGAGTTCGCGAACGGCTTCTTGGTAACGCTTAATGTTCTTCTGGGCGTCAACATTAGCCTTGTTAGCGTGGTCCAAACCAATTTCCAGCTCATTAATGTCAGATTCGAGCTTCTTCTTCATACGCAACAGCTCAGCGCGACCGCGTGATTCTGTTTCGAGCGAAGCCTGCATGGATTCAATGGTTCGGGCGTGGTTTTTGCGGGTGTTTTCAAATTCCTCTTCCTTTTCTTGGAGACGCTTTTCGATTTCAGATCGGATCTGTGTGATTTCAATTTGCGATCGGAGGACCTTGTTTTCTTCAGCTTCGAGTGCGCCTTCAGCGTCTTCCAAGGCCTGTTGAAGCTCGTCTTTCTCGATTTCGAGACGTCGGCGGATCTTCTGGAGGTCATGGACGCTCTTGCCACCTTCGCCAAGCTGGTCAGTAACATCCTTGAGTTCTTGGGCGTAGTTCTTGGCTTCACGACGGGCGGCTTCGAGCTGTTCGGACTGTTCTTCCAAGGCATTGCGCAGACGGAAGGTCTCGGTGCTGACATTGCGTGTTTCGCGTTGGCTGCCTTCAAGCTCACTGGCGAGGGCATCGCACTTGCGCTTCCACTCGTCAATGACCTTGTCGAAGCCTTTTTGTTTCTTCTCAAAGGAGGACGCAGCAGCATTGGCGCGATCGGCATCAACCTGGGCGTCTTCGAGCTCCTGTTGCAAGCGTTGACGGGCCTTGTCGGCTGAAGCCTGCTTGGCGGCGGATTGGTCGAGTTGCTCCTGCATTTCTTGGATCTTGGCAGTCAAGCGACGACGGGCCTCTTCCAACTCTTCCGAGCGGCCAAGGCCTTCGGATTCATAGCGGGTGCGCCATTGCTGAGCTTCGGCATTGGCCTTTGAAATGAGGCGCTGGAGCTCGGTCTTGCTGTCTTGTTCTTCTTCGAGGGCATCGCGCAATTGCTGGCATTCCATCTGGTAGTTTGAGACCTGGGAAGCGAGAGTGGCACGGTCGCGGGATTCGGAATCGAGTTGACGACGGAGCTCTTCGATCTGTTGAGCCAATTGGGTCTTGATGCGGCTCAGAGTGTTGACTTGGCTTTCGGCATCTTCTAGCTGGCGGTTCAGCTCCGAAGACTCGCTGGTAGCACGAGTCTTAAAGGCAAGAAGCTCTTGGATGTGGCGAGCCTGGTCATCCGACTTCAATTGGACCTCGGTGAGCTGAGCTTCGAGTTGTTTCGTCAGACGTTCCAAGTTTTGGCGTTGCTTGGCTTCTTGGTCGACGCCGTTTTGGAGCTCATCGACTTCACGCTGGAGCTGCGACTTCTCCTTCTCGACCTTGGTGCGCAGTTTTTGGACAGTGTCGACCTGGTCGCTCAGCTCGGCGATGGCATCGGTGTGCTTCTTGCGAAGGGCCGACATGGCATTCTCAGAGTTGATGGTGCTTTCTTCCAAATCGCGGCGGAGTTTAGCGAGTTCAGCTTCACGCTTTTTGTTCAATTCAAGCTGGGCCTGTGTGGCTCCACCAGCCTCATCCAGACGGTCTCCCAATTCCTCAAGTTCGTGCTGCATCTCGTTACGGCTCTTTTCGGCCTTGCTACGAGCAGTACGCTCGGCATCGAGTTCCTCTTCGAGTTCTGTGATCTTGCCCAGAAGCTCCTTGATTTGGCGCTGCAGCTTTGAAACAAGACCCTGTTCATCTTCAACGCGGCCGGAGATGGCGACAAGTTCAGCTTCCTTCTTCTTAAGAGCGTTTTCAAAGTCGAGCTTTTGGCGGGTGAGTTCATCAATAGTCTCCTGGGCGACCTTGAGTTCACCCTCCGTCTTGCGCTTCGCCTTTTCGAGATCGCCACGGACACGCTTCTCGCGCTCGAGGCTGTCTTCGAGTTCATCGAGCTGGCTTTCAAGCTTAGACTTGACTTTGTTCAGATGGGCAGCCTTGTCCTCCTCGGCATGGAGATCATCAAGCAGCTTGCGGTTGATTTCTTCCTGGGCCTTCTTTTCTTTGCCGATTTTGGCGATAGTCTCATCCTGAGCGGCGAGTTCTTCCTGGATCGAGCGGATTTGGTGGTCTTTAGCCTGCTTTTCGGTCTCCTGCTTCTTAATGGTCAGTTCGAGGTCATTGACAGTCTTCTTAAGCGAGTCATTGTCAGCTTCAGCCTTCTTCTTTTGTTTGTTAAGACTGCCATAACGGTCTTCCTGGTCACCAAGCTGGTCGTTCAGGTCATTCAACTGACGCTCAAGGTCGCTCTTCTGGGAAAGCAGCTTGGCAGAACGCTCCTCTGACTCGGCAAGAGCCTCACGCTCCTGCTCGAGCTGCAGAGAAAGTTGCTGCTTCTCAGCAGTGAGCTTAACGTTGACAGATTCTGCGTCCTTTCGGGTGACTTCCTCCTTATTGATGGCTTCTTCGAGTTCCTTGAGACGCTTCTCGAGGCCTTCGATCTCCTCGTCTTTCCGGCTGCCCTTGATGAGCGGCTTGACGCGGCCGAAGAGCTTGAACCATTCCCAGGTACGAAGGGTGCACCTGTAATTTCGAAAGTTACAGTAACCCAGCCTGATAAAAGTAGTCTTACCATTTGCGAACATTGCGCTGGACAACCTTGCATCCAAGAGCTTGGGTCTTTCTGCGTTGGTACTCGCATTGAGCCAGGTAGTGACGGACGGTACGTTGGAACTTGAGGATGATGACGGTCAGGGCTTCATCGCGGAGTTCTTCAAGGTGGGCGAGAACGCCGGCTTTAAAGAAGACCTGGAAAAGTTTTGTTAAAAATAGGAAATTTTTGAAGTTTGAAGTGGCCACTCCAGTCAATCAAGTGCAAAAAAAAGTGATAAAAACCTTTGTCAAGCCGCATTGATACTCCTCCGTCTTCAAGTCACCCTTTTTGGAAAGCGAAGCTAAAATGGCAGAACCGGCAGCCTTCTCATCGGGTCCAGTGGCGGCAGCAGTGCCATCGAGGATGGCATAACTGAAATAAATGTGATTCGTGCAAGTGTGGTGGAACAACGTGAAAAGTAAAGGCATTTGTGATGGTCTCATAGCGAAAGTAGCCACGAATGTGCCCCAAATGTGCTCCCGGAACGAAAGCCCCTCAAAACACATCAGTGTGCAAATTTCACTCCGATTCTAACCTTGGTGTGTCCCACTTTAAACTCTTCAGATTTAAGTTTGCCCGCTTTTTCCATGGCAGCACACATGGCCTCACCCGCGCTTTTGGGGTCTTTTGCTGAGGCTTCCTTTGCTGCCAGGATGGCATATCTGTACGAGAATCGATTGATTTACCTATTTCGCTGAAAACTATCGTAAAAAAGACTTACCGTTGCTTAAAGTCCTTGTAGACAACACGGTTAGGGTAACCCTTACGGCAGATACGGATACCTTCAAGGACACCGTTGCAAGTCAATTGATTAAGAACCAAGTTGGCATCGATGACACCGGCCTTCTTCTGTTCGTTGGGGATGATACAACGAATGAAGTGGGGGTGGGTTTGGTGGAGCATGGTCATGAGCTTGTTGAGAGATTCACGGTACAGCATAGAGACTGTGGCGAAAGCGGCGGACTTGCCCTTCTTCTTGCCAACGACCTTGACCTTGGACAAGGAGGCTTCTTCCTACAAAATCACCCTTTGGAAAGCTTAATTAAAGCAAATTAGCTTACCTGAGTCTGATAATCAGCCCAAATCTCATTCAAAAGCTGCATCTTGTCATTGTGCTTCAAAACAGCAACGGCAGTATCGTTCAAGGGATCCTTGTTCTTCTCTAACCAGCCCTTGACATTGTAGCGCACAGTTCCGGCGTAGTGAACCAAAGCAAAGTGGGCCTCGGCCTGCTTGCCCTTTGGCGGTTTAGCCTTCTGGAAGTTCGGGTGCTTGCCGAGATGCTGGTCGACCAACTTCGACGCCAATGTGGCATCACTGGCCTTCGGGACGATGCATTCTTCATCAAGCATCGAAACAATGCCCAAAGGCTTCTCAATCAACTCGATACAAGCCTGAAGATCGAGACCGAAATCGATAAACTCCCACTTGATACCCTCGCGCTGGTACTCTTCCTGTTCCAACACAAACATGTGGTGGTTGAAGTATTGTTGGAGTTTCTCGTTGACAAAGTTGATCCACAGCTGTTCGAAGCTGTTCAAATCGAAGATTTCGAAACCGGCGATATCGAGGACACCGATGAAGAAATCACGTGAAAGCGCTTGAGCATCGAGGGTCTTGTTGCACCGCTTGATGAGCCAGGTGAACATACGGGCGAACAGGGCCTTGCTGAGAGCTCCGATGGCCCAGTTGACTTGGTCGAGATTCTGGCCCTTGGAGACCCATTCCGTGCCGACCTTGACTTTAGGTTTGAGCAAAGCAGTCACGAATTGAGTGACATCGACCTTGAAGAGCTTGCAAGCCAGTTCACCTTCAGCTTGATCCTCGCATTCAGCCTGTTCTTCGCGGGGGCGTTGCTTGAACTTCATGCCACCGAGATGCATGATAGCAGCGGACAAGGAGTAGAGGTCGAACTTCTCCTCGCCTGTGAAGTGCATGATGTCAAAGGACTCATCAGTGATCTGCATCTCCTCAACATCATCAATGCCGTCAATGGTGACTTCGGCTTGGGAGACGAAGTGGTAGTCACGGATGCCCTTGGTCAAGAACAGCTTTTCCTTGAGGCCTTTGATGGCACCGGACATGATTTGGTAGAAAATGTGGTAGGAACGCTCGCCGGCGGCCTGCTTGATGACACGGGACTTCTCGAGGAGATCTAAAAACATCATCTTAGGATTCAGAATCCTCAAAAAAGACAAACTTACAGTGTTCAATATCACCACCAGCCAGCTTACCAGCAGTATTGAAATGGATTCGGATGAATTTACCGAATCGAGACGAATTGTTGTTACGGACGGTCTTCGCGTTACCGAAGGCCTCCAAAACAGGGTTCGTACGGACGATCTGATCCTCCAGAGATCCCTGGCTCTTGGCATCGGTCTTCTTGTTCTGGGAAGCACCGACGGACGCGAAATAGGCAATAACCTTCTTCGTGTTTTCGGTTTTACCGGCTCCAGATTCACCTGTGATCAACATGGATTGATTTTCGTGGTCGTTGACCATGTTACGGTAGGCTTCATCGGACACGGCAAACAGATGGGGCGGCATTTCGTTACGGCGCTTGCCGATGTACATTTTACAGACGGATTCGGTGTAGATCGGGAGGCGTTTGTAGGGGTTGATGACGACGCAGAACAGGCCGGAGTAGGTCTAAATTTGGAAGACTGTCATCATTAAGTTCAAAAAAGGTAAGTTTAGTGCGACTTACATAGATCATCATCGAATAGTAGCGTTGACGGAGGTTATGCAAAACAGAGGCATCGTTCAGGAAAGTCAAGTTTGCCATGTCTTCGGTTTTTTCGTATTTCGGGGGATTCATTTGTTGAGTGTCATCTTTTTTGATCGTTTTCTAAAAATTTTCTTAATTGGCGTACTGTACCTTCAAACTTCTAAACAAACCTCATTGCCCTTGGAAGTAATAATGACCAATTGGTCACCCTTGGCAGACTTGATTTCGGCCTCGATGAAGCCCTCCTCAGAGTCGGCGATCCACACATTCTTCTTGGAGTCGAACTTTTTCGTGGTGTTGGCGACGATCTGGAAACACAGTTGAGTTGTTTTTTACGAGTCAATCCAATGTTGTGAAATTGCGGAAATAGAAATCTGATCCGATTGTCTGGTGATGACTTTGACTTTGATTTCGATTTCGTATTGAAGGTGGGTGAACACTTCCGACAATGCGCACCCGTCAAAACGTCAATCCAGTCAGCCGGTTGGTTTCAATTGTGGTCTTTTTTGACAATCGCTGATCATTTTTATCGAACTGGGAAAAGTTTCTCAATTTGAAAAGCCGAAAAAGTTGTTTTTGTGTTTTTAAAAGAGGGCCTATTTGAGCTACAGTATACCGAAACCTCTTATGGCTTACCTGTTCCGCGGATTGGCGCAAGAACGGCCATCCAGGATCATTCATGTAGTCCATGGTTGTTTATTTAGCAAGTTGGGATGCCAAATCAATCGAAAATTGAAAATGTAATGCAGTTAGACGATCGTTGTTTTTGAAATTTGATGGTGATTGCCAGGCGAATCAGGGCAGCAGCTATCGACGGGAGCTGCTGACACGGATTCCGCAAAGACACACACACTTTGCGTTGACAAAACCCTGGAGTTGTGAAAATAAGGTTTAAATGTGGGTAAAATGTTGTCAAAATGTGAAATTTGGACAATGCGCGAAAACAGAACCATAAAATAAAGAGCGTAAAACACCTGAGGGCATCCAGGCGGGATTGTGGCTGGAGTGGATCGAGGAAAACCTTTCGAGATGTTGGGTAAGTGACTTTGTAACAAAAAACATAAAGCAAAGAAAAAAGGGAGGAGAAGCGCCACGGGCAATTTGGGATGCGCAAAGCTCGAAGATCCCGGGATCCCGCGCAAGGCTGGCTTTGCACAGGTAGAGGAAGACGAGAGGCAAAGTAAAGCTTGAAAGCGCTCTCGGCTCAAACGCATCGTCGTCTCGGCTTGCTTGATTGACGGACCCTCCGCCACTGGTAGCTAGGCTAACCCATGAGTGGGTGGCGGCAACGGCTATGTGCTCAACAACGACGACGACAGAGAGCAGGTAGCGTCGATGCGCAAGTATGCGGGGGCTCCTGGAGCTCGGAGGCTCGAGAGATAAGAAGAGAGAAAAAGCAGGATATGACAGCGGGGCTTTCGACTTCGACCTGACTGGATCCGGCCACCAAACAGCTTGACGGGGGAGGGTGGATTCGACGGCGGCGGCGGCTTGCGAGGGAGGATATGACTGTTTGCGTAAGGAGCGGCGGCAGCAACAGCAGTACCTGATTCTTGGGGAGATGGTACACGCCGGATGACTACCACATTCCGGGGATAGAGTGCCTGGACGGATTAACTATGGTTTGGAGAAGCCTTCGGGATCGGTGGATGTTTGATTTTGCGGGATTTGTGATCGAAGTGGTCCCGACGCGAAAAAAGGAATTTTGCAGAAAACCAGCAAATGACGTTTATATTAGCATACAAATGCTCACTGACTTCACAAAGTATAGAAAACCACAAAAAAGTGTAAAAAAACACGATTTTTGGTAAAAATGGTCCTACCACGAAAAACTAAATTTTGCTAAAATTTGATAAATGATGAATTTTGTCAACATAGAAATAATCACCAACTTTAAAAAAGCATAGAAAACTACAAGAAAGTGTAAAAACCAAGTGTTTGAGTAAAAATGTGTCCCACCACGAAAACACAAAATTTGCTCAAAACGCTAAAAAAACATTGTTCAAGTCGAAAATGATGACTCCAATAAAGAATGCAACAAAAACAAGCACAAAATACATTACTACAGCCAGTTATTTGCGCACTCCATTCACACTTTCCACATCCGTCGAGATCCCCCAACTGACACTCGAATTGTCAGCTGATGAGCGTACATTGAGCTATCGAGCTTTCGTGACACTGTACAAAACACACGTGTTACGTGCAAACTAAGATTTACAAAGAAAGTCAAAAAAGTTACTAAATTTAAAGTTTCAAAGAAAGAAACCACGCAAAAACACGCGACCGATGTTTAATCAGAACTAACGTAAAAAAGCAGATTCACTCTTCCATTCATAATGTTTTTACTTTTTATCTGCTCTCTGTTTAACTTAAGCCCCTAGGCCGAGGTCTACATCTCTCACCAGATCCCGGATCGCAGCCCTCCCGGAAGGCCCGCAAGAGGCGTGGTCGGTGGCTTTGATCTTTTTTGAAGCTTCGGGGCTGAAGTGAAAGTGCGAGAGTAAGTGTACTTTCGTGGGAGGCTTGAAGGCTTTGGCGGGGCGCCAGGGATTCTCGGAAGTTCATGCAGTTCATAAAAAGGGCACGATTTTGACATTTCATCTTTATTTGCAGAAAGTTTGTCTAATTAGTGGGCGGGGCATAAGTAAAATGGGCGGGGCTTGGGTAAAAATTGAAAAAAGTAATATTACGGTGTAGATTTCTTTGGGGAAGAACTTGGAGCTTCATGTGGAGGGGTGCTGACGATGGATGGGCCGACGGCATTGGAACTAGGCTTGTTTGATGGCACTTTCTTTTCGACTTTTGGCGGCGGGGGTTGGGTGTTGGGAGCAATGGGGACCACAGGTTCGGCCTGGATGGCCAATGGCGGCGTCACAGCAATCGGCGACGGGCGACAGGGTGGTGCCGGAATCACGCTGCATTCTGAACTTGGCGGCGTATGGGTCTCCAGAGCGATGATTCCACGCGATCGTGGCACATAGATACAGTGTCTCGTACCAAGTTGCTGCTTCGATGACGACATCTGTTTCGTCGAGTTCTCCGGGTCCGATTCCGACAGCGAATTCACGTCATCATACTGCAATTTTTTCTAAACATTTCATTAACAATCGCCTTTCTACAACTTTTAGCTTCTTTGATGATCATTGGCCATTCCAAAATAACCATTTTTCAAGTATCACTCAAAACTTTTTTGCACAAGTTGCGCGCCCCCTAATTGTAAATACCATACATAAGTTTATGCCGGTATTTACGCTCTTAAACGTGCTCTTACCATTCAACGGTTGCTATTGTCAGGGCCTTTCTCTTGCTGCTTGCAACAAAACGTTGATATAAACAGCGACCGCCGAGGATGCGGACATGAATGTTTTGCTACAACTTCAACTTCCGATCCCAGGAAAAAGCCACCGGCGGGTCGCGGCGGATAGAAAATGCAAAAATTTCGGCGATCCGCGGCGGGACGGAATTTCGTATACGCTTTTGCAACAAAAGATACAGAAGCAAAAGCGAAAGCCGAGCCTCTCACGCGGTCTGGCCGAAAAAAACGACAGTTGTAACTGTCGAACAGTGAAACAGGGACTGTAACACGTGTGGGATTGTGTTTGCGAGGCGTCATTTTCAAGTTCCGGAAGCTGGGCGGTGGCTGGGGGGTCTAGCGCTCCTAGCTATGTGCGAGTAAGTGTATCTTTTCCCTCTGTTTAGCCGGCGGGGATCGGATGGATGCGGGCTTTGTTACATGGATACCAGCTAAACTGACGTAGCAGTTCTTGTATTCTTCCTGTCAGTTAGTGTGAAAAGTAACACTGTTCGTGTTTCCGCGAAGTGAAACTTTGAGTTCAGTTTGCAGGGATAAAGTTCAAAGTACAAAAACCACTGACAAAAGAATTGTAAAAGCAAAAACGTAAAGAAAACTGTTTCAAACTGACCTCGGAGAAGTAAAACCGTCGAGGCTTTTTAGAATTGGGGGATTTACGCACTTTAGTGGAAGAATCATGCTCCGAAATTGAAATCGGAGGGGTTTTCGCTTCGGGAACACATTTCATCCGGGCAGCAATGCTGGCCTCACTGTCTCGGATGGAACTTTGGGTGGTACTATCTTGTTTGTTGACGCGCTTGTTTAGACGGGCACTTGCTCGTTGATAGCGTTTGAGGGTGATCTGAAATTGGGCAAGTCAATCGATAATCAATCGATAATTTCTCAACGATCAATTGATAATCAATCAATAATTAATCGATAATCAATCAATAATCAATCGATAAAAATTTTGAAACCTCTTCATGGCGATGACTGTCCTTCCCATGTGAAGCTGAACTCGGCATCGAATGCTTTGCAGAAGTGGATGCCATCGAGCTCGCTTTTGAAGAGTTCCTTCGGCTGTGTGACTTCGAACCAGACTTCCGTTGTGGCGATTTCAATCCTGGCGAGATAGATGGACTTAACCTGCTGGGCGGTACTACGTAAGACTTCGAACCCGATTTGTGATTCTCGCCCCGGGCAACTTGGGACAAATGTGTGCATCCGTCAATTCGGAGGTGCAGAATTGTGATGACAGTGCTCCAAATCTGCAAACTTTACTTTTTTGGTGCAGTTTGACCAAAATTCCAACCTGGAAAACAGCCAATAACGCCAAAACAACTGCCGAAATGGTAGTCTTCAACAAAATAGCCTCTGCCATCCAGCAAATCTCGGAAACGCCAATGACTAGTTGGATCGTGCCATACACCAGCCAAAGGCGATCATTGCCTAGCTTCCACCCCACAACTCCAGGTGTTCCTATGATCATCTGGACAAGGCCAACGCTCAGAATCTTCCCCGCAATCTCCATATTTGCGGGCATGCCGGCCAAGCCCAGGGTGGTCAACATTGCTCCGAAGACGACCTGGGACAGACACGTGATGGCGGCCAACTTCTCGATGATCGAACTTCTCGGATAACATGATCGACGTTTTCGACGGCTACGATGACTGCCATCCCGGGTGCGACAGTCATCCAAGGCGCCTATCGCGATGGCCGGCATTGTGGGGTCTGACTATTTTCGGTTCTGTTCTGTGTTGAAAGGTCGTTTTGTAGGGGTTCAAATTTGCATTTAGAGGTAGAAATTTATATTTAACGTTTTAAAAGCACACAGTAAATCAATCAAATTATGTATTCAAATGTAAAAATAAGTTAATCAGTTTGCATGTCCTCAGGCGATGTAGCAGATGTCGGCGAAGGGTCACTTCCAGGGGAGGTCGCTTCGGGTTCTTGTTGGATTTCAGGGTCCTCCGTTCCTTCTAGGATTTCGTCATCATCGCCATCGAGAATGGATTCGTCGACATCTTCAGCTTCGACATCGTCGTCGTCTTCGTCATCGTCCAACTCGGCATCAGCGTCCTCGACGTCGGACGGCTCGGGTTCAGGCTCGACTTCGATGACGTGCTTGCCATAGGTGTATTCCACACCGCCAGCGATAAAGTTGTCCTTCAGCTCTTCCTCGGATTGAGATTCTGATTCAGCTTCATCGCCATCACCCATTTCGACATCAGCATCTGGGGCCGGCGATGGGTCAGAAACCAGTTCGCTAAATCCGAGTCTGCCTTTAGCACGCTGCCGGATGCGGTGGGCTTCTTTCTCCGCCTTCCGCTTAGCCTTTTCGAGTTTCTTCTGCATCTTTTCCTTATGTCGCTCCTTGATTTCGTCCTCGGTGAGGTTACAGATGTCATTCCGGACTTCCAGGGCCTTCTTCAACAGCACTTTGATCCGCTTCCGCTCGGCAAAGAGTAGGTCCAGCTGTTCAGAATCCGCGTTCGACTCGGTGATGCTTTTCGCGAGTTGATAGTTACTGTCGGCAACTTTGAACTTGTCCTTGCAGTTCCGGATGAGACGCTCCATAATACGGCCAACATCGTCATAGGACGGGTCCCACATGTCTTCATTCTCGTAGCCTTCGACGTCCTTCTCTTCCTGGTTCAGCCATTGTTCTTCCTTCTCATTGAGCACCCAGCCTTCGTTCTGCAGGATTCGCAGCATCTCCTTCACTTTCTGGGCTTCTTCGTCCTTGTAGATCGGAATCTCTTCGTCGCTGCCTTTTTCATCGCTGTCGACCGGGACGGCAACATCGACTTCCAAGAACCGCTTATTCGTCGTTTCAGCGAACGTGACTTGGTGCTGGCTCGTGTCCAACTTTGAGACTTCGCGCTTCAGAATGCTCGGACCGCCTTCACTGTCCTCTTCATTCGACGAATTTGACGCCTCTTCACGTCCAGAATACTCGAAAGGGAGAAACAGCTGCGGATTCATGATGTCCCTCATCATCGATTGAACAGAATACTCCATCTCTTCGTAGGTTTCGGCTTCGTGGTCATTCAAGGGTCGACAGGCATTGAAATCGGCCGACATGAGACACTCCTCCATGACATCCAGCTGGTCCTGCAGGGCGGAATCGATGTCGCCGAGGGTCTTGAAATGGCTGACGACTTCTTCCATCTTTTTACCAGATAGCTTAAACTTCATTTCAATAAGTAAATTATTATATACGGAAGACAAGTAAAACGATGAAACGTACCTGTTTATCCTTGGAAATGTCTGTGACGACATTTGACAACGTTTCCATCAGGTTTTTGATCTTCTGCTCGATGATGGTGGCCGGATCTAAGCCGGCATTCTGGCTGTTGTACATGCTTCGGTTGATGTCGTCCATGGAAGACATGGGAGTGTTTTCACGGGACTGGGACATGATGGATGGATGGTGTGGTAAGGAGGTGACGGCTTGGCGGCGAAATGGAGGCAAGTTGTTCAGAATCCGATGCAGAAGGGTGATTAGACGGTGGTTCTGAAGAAGCTGAACAGTTCAGTGAATTATTGAAGGTCGACCACAAAGCCCGCGCATGTGTGCATATGAGGTGGTCCAAAAAGTTTTTTTGCGTTGGGGACACAATGCCAATAAGCACATGATTTTGTTTCGGCTTTTCGAAATAAAAAAAAACACATTGAATTACAAAATTGAAATTATCGACTTGATTAGAACCCTTGTTTTTGTAATTTGAACCTTTTAGCCATCTATCTATCAGTTAAAACCACACATAAGCCGATCCCCCCCCCCGGGCCAAATAGCCTAATCCACATTTGCGCGGACAACTGTCCATTTCAATCCGCTTTCTTTGACCTCTATCGACTGATGTTCGCTTTTCAGCATCCCAATCAATGTTACTCCTCCCCAGTTCCAGGACAATGCCGACTTTCCTTAAACCCATTATTTCCATTGTTTTTGCTATTCCAATCTTTATATTCTATTCATTCTGTTTTTTGTTAAAGCCAATATTTATCTACATCAACATGTATCCCCAGAATTCTGATCCATCCAAATTGAATATTGACGACCTTTTTAAAAACGCCGAAAACAACGCTGCCGCCCTGAACAAGCGATTTGACGAATTTGCCCGTCAAAATTCCGTCGAAATGGAAATTATCAAAGCCCAGAATGCAAGAATTGAAAATGCCTTGGATACTTGGATGTCGCGACAAGAAAATTCGAGTTTTGATGTTTCTACGTTGCTGAAAGATTGTACGAAAAGGCAAAATAATGGTTTTGGATCGGATTCCGAAGTTGATTGACTGATCGATTAGGTTAAATTTTTCATCATTGTAGTTTGTATACGGTTTGAATTTAATAAATATTTTTTTTGCTGTTTTACAGTGTTCATTAGACTTTATTATTATTAACAGATTACCAAAAAGGCAATTTAGTAATTTTCGGAGTCATTAGACCCCTTGGCGAAGTCATCTTCAGGCGAAGAACTAGGAGCAGTACGCGGGACCGGTGCCAGAATCTTGGAGACACCGCAATCAGACAAGCAGTAGGTTGAAGGCATGCCAGGCTCGCCAGGAGGGCCCCAACCGCCTTGAATGCCGTGGGCACCGTACTGAAACATTGAATTTAGTGAATGTTGAACTCGAAAAAAGCGATACTTACGTTTCCAGGCTTGCCAGGAGGTCCAATAGGACCCTGTTTACCCGGAGGACCGGGCTGGTTCGATGGCCGACCAGGTACGCCAGGTGGTCCAGTGGGACCAGCCGAGCCTGAGGGACCCTTGGGGCCTTTGATGCCGACGCCGCTGATGGCTGTGTCGCCTTGAGGGCCTTTGGGGCCTTGGTAGCCTTTCTTCCCGGGATGGCCGACGGCACCGGGATTGCCTTCGGGACCATCGTAGCCGGGGTTGCCGGGTGGGCCGGAGGCGCCTTTACCGCCGGAAGAACCGGTACGGCCTCGTTCACCCTGAGCACCACGGAGGCCGGGGGGACCGGCAGGGCAGATGACACATGGGGGTTCGAAGGGCGAGGGGTCTGGGATGACATCAGAACCGTCGACTCCAGGGGATCCAGCCTGGCCAGGTGTGCCTGGGGTACCATCAGCGCCGGGATTGCCGACGGAACCGACAGGGCCGGAGGGGCAGGCGAGACGGGTGCATTCTAGGATTGCATTTTGATGAAAAGTGAAACCTAAAAAGTCGACTTACGGTTGCACTTGGCCATAATCTGCGCAAATGGATCCAAAGCAGCACGATAGCTACGCCCATTCGGGTCATAGCCACCATAGCCAGCATTTAGCTCCAACAGTTGCGCGAAAATGACGTCATTGGTCAGCTTGAACTTCTGCGCATTGGTCATTCCCTCCATCTGGATGGACTTGGCACGATATCCCATGTGGAAGCAGCAAACCAGCATAATAAGCACCGTGGCTACCGTGGCCATGTAGCAGGCCTTGAAGACCATACACGCACGCTCATACCGAGCATTCTGCCAAGCACGGTGTTCTTCCACCGTCGTCATCTTTGCCACTGACGCAAACAACCGACTGACAAAGTTTCAATTCCTCCAACCCGTCGCTGCCACCCACGCAACTTTCCGAACTAGGTCGGTCCCGAGATATCTCATATCCCGACCTGCCCCATATTCGCCGTGTTCCAAAACAAGGCCATCGCTCGCCGCGACACCCATCATAACTGTTATCCATCAATTTTTATTCTTCGAAGAAGAGCGCAATGTGTACAAAAGTGTGAATTTCCAAACGGATACAAAGAAAGAATAAAAATGTCTTTTCAAAACCAATCTTTTTCCTTATCAAAACAAAATTAAAACGAAAAACAAAACAACGCAAAAGCGCGTTGTGAGCACAATTTACTAAAACTTTGTCAAAAAATAACGCGTTGTACAACAAAAAAGGGGGCGATAAGAGAAGAGGGGCAACGAAAGAAGAGGCAACACAAATGAAAGAGACTGGAATAAATGCATCCGACGCGTTGGACCGCAACCAAAGACCACTGATAAGAAGAGATAAGAGATACATCGCCAAACGACTCGCAACAAGTGCCATACGTAGTAAGCTGCTTTGTTACACGCGTTTCAGCCTACTGTAGATCGTCACCAAAGCGACATTGTACGGAATAATAAGGCTCTTTATGTGTGTTTTGCCGTTTTAGATGAACGGTTAAAGTAGGAAAGGTGGGAAACAATGGAAAAACGGACTTGGCCGACATCTGTTCGAGAAATCTTCAACATGGGTAACAATAACAACAAGCTCGATCAAGGCTTCGAAGGCGTTCTTTGTGACACCGGGACGAATCAGGAAAATTATGGAGAAGGGGGACTGAAATGCTTTGAGTCAGAAGGGTTGGAATTAAGATAGTGGCAGCTCACACTAGACGGTCGTTGCGGGGCTGGACGGAGTCGAGTTGTGGCTGATTTCCCCGTTTGTCGAAGGTGTTTCTTCGGTGGGCGACTGCGTGCCATCGTATATCCGTTGGCTGCTGGCACTGCGTGAATCGTTGGCAGCTTCGATGCCGCAGCTTTGGGGCGACTTTACCGGGATCGGCGATATCGGTGATTCATCCAAGGACGGCAGGTTGCTATTGCTATGGCCATTGAGGTGTCGGAAGTCGTGTCGCTTCGGGCTGTCGCTGCGTTGCCGCTTCTCGGCACGTCGTTCAATGTCTTCAGTCCTGCTTCCATTTTCATCCTCGCCCTCACCGGATGGTCGTCGTCGCTTTCGGGATTCACCATTGATTGACGGGCTCAGACTCGTATTGCTTATCGATTCAGTAACTTCGAATTCCATGTTCGTGTCACAGTTCTCGGTGTTGGCCGTGGATGTCGTCGGCTGGGGATCAACGTCAGCTTTGACCGGCGACATGCAGACAGATGGCGGGGCGCTGTGAGTCACGACGGTGTTTTCTTCATCGGAATCGCTGTCACTGTCATCGTAGCTCACGAGCGAATGTCGACGATACCGAGGATTAAGGGGAATCGGCTGGACAGAGGTGTTCTTCGGCTTCTCAGCGACAGGAAGCGACTTCGCGCCGGCAATGTTGAAGGTCATCTTGATCTTGTTGTTGCCATTGGAAGGAATGAGGTTGGGAGTAGCAGCGTTTCCACCAAAGATGCTCGCGACCCCTTCCTCCTCGTTGGTTTTCCGCTTCGGCAGAGACGGGAACATGGGCTCAAAGCCAGATTTTCGCGTCGGTTTCTTGCCATCGGTGGAGGCGCCTTCAGCGTCCTGAAACAAATTCAGTCAACTTTATCCAAAAATAAAAAGTTTGTAACTTACCGCTTCAACTTTATCTTCATTGTCCTCACTGAAGAAAGCATCGTCCTCTTCATGGCGGCGTTCCTTCTCAAACTGAGCAGCCAACGTTTCCGGCAGCGCCTTGACCGGGGTACTCGGCGTGGAAGACTGCTCCGAAGCCGACGATGTGACGCTCAATTCCTTTTCGTGACGTCCCTGATACCTGAGTTTAATCGTGGAGAAAGTTTTAACATAAGTGATGGATTCGAGATCAGCAAGATGATGGGTGGAGAGGTAGTCAACGAGGGGAGCGATGTCTTCCTGAAAACCAACAATATAAACAACTGTAAAACCAAAAGATCGAAATAAAACTTACATGAATAACGAATTCAAAGAAATCCAAAAAGCATGAATTCAGAAGGTTGTACCGGGGTCCATTGGCAAGGAATGCTTCCACGATCGGCGTCATGATTTCTTTGCCGATGATGTACTTGTAGTAATCTTCATCGCGAAGGTCGACAATGCGCCGGAACAGACGGACGGCTTTCAGCGATATCATGTGATGCTTCGACTTCAGGAGCACGGCAATATTCGTCAACACATCACGTTCGATGATGAAGCGTCGGGCGAAAAGCTCGTGATTCTTCACACAGAATATCAAGGTCGACAGAATGGTGGAGATCTGTCGGCTGGTGTAGTAGTCGTCCCGGGCCAGCTGACCGCCTGCGGTAAGGTCCAGGATGGGTTTGACCAGATAAATGAATCCCCGGGCGTAGAAGAACTTCAGGAAAGGCTCGCATTCACTGCGGACGCCAGTCTCTGAATCAAGGAGCACTCGAAGGACTTCAGCCATGTTGTGGGAGTTCGTGAATTCGGGATCTTTGTCATTGACCATGTAATTGACCATCTTCACGATGAGCAAATTTTCACTCTCGGCAACATCCTGGGTTCGGAGGAATTCGCGGAAGTTGTTCAACGTGAAATCGACGATCTGAATGAGCAAGTCGACAATCATGATTTGAGTCGCGTGAAGCGGACTGGATATGCACGGATCCAGGATTTGGAACACGTCATAGGTCAGCAGCATCTTGAAGAACTGTTCGCGGCCTTGTGGGGAGTTGGGCTGGAGAGCCTGGGCAAAGACGACAAACTCCTTCAGGAAGTTAGTGAGATCTTTTTGGCGCGCGACATTGAGATCTTTCTGTTTTAGTTCGGCGAAGAGTTGGCGCAGGAGTTCCTTGTCGCTCTAAAAAGATGTGATTAAAACGATTTAAAACGTCAAAAAAGCTTACCATTAGAGCTGAAACAATCTTTACACGATGGAAAAAGATTGTACTGCTAATAGTCGTCATCAGGTTCTCTTCAAACAAGCTCGGTGCCGGCAAGCAAACATCCAAAACGTATTGCAATCGGAATGTTTCTGTTATCTTGGCCCTGAGTTCATGGTTGGTTATCGGCAAGACTTCGCGAAAGTGGGATCGATCGAACAGGAATTCCCTATGCTTCTTGTTTTCGCCCTTCATGGTGGTGTCGTACTCCAGCATGCCGACGATGGGGCGGAAATGCCGTTCGCTGATCATCTCGCTAAGCAGATTTTCGTTGTTGAGGAGAAACATGTCCTTCGCGATGGATGCCAGCGAGGAGAGGACGATGGTTTCGCCCATGGATTCAGCGGTTTCGAAGAGATCGCAGAGGGATGTGAGGTAGCTGAAATTTGACTATCAAAAACCTGTCAGAAGGGTCAAAAGAACTCACTTTGATCGAAGCAATGAATGTGCCATCAATTCCCGGTTGGAGTTCGAACTCAGACTCGAATTAAGCATGTTCTCGAGCTCCGTGATCCGGCCCATTTCAACCGGGGGTAAAGACAGCGAAGACGGCCACGAGCTTACTTGACTTTCGCTCGAGTCACTCTCGACATCCTCTTCCATCGGTGATACCTCACGACGCTGAAACAACATTGGCTGAACCCAAATTTTATAAAGTCTTGTAGAAAGATAGGAAAGTTTAGCTTAGAAAAGCGGTAAAGGTGAAACTTACTTGAATCCGTCGCAGCTGGTACCACACGTCCTCGCAGCCCTGTTTCTCCTGGAAACTCAGGGCGAGGTCGCAGTTTTCGTTTTCGGTCCACACGATGAGGGTTCCCTGCTGACGCTGATAGATTGTGGTTTCGTTGATTTTGGATTCGAGGATATTGCGATCTGAAACGGGGGTATTTAGCGCTGAAAACAATAGAAAGGGATTAAACTAACCTTCTTGCTCAAGTCGAACAATTAAAGACCACTCAATTGGATTCTTTGGCACTCGAACGCATGCAACATGACCTGTGCCCTTGTCGTCCCAGGCTTTCTGTTCGCAAAGAACGTAGAGTTTGACACGGTTCGCGGCGGCCTGAAAGATCCAAATGTTAATTTCGTCATGTAAATATATATAAAACTCACCTTATCGATGGCAATATTACTCAATGTAGGTCCGTCTTCCTCCTCTTCCGAAGTACTGGGTCGTTCTTTGGAATTCTCCTTGTTGTCGGCTTCCGGGGGCCCGAGCACAGATTCCACGTCTGCGACTGTCGCGAAGGTCAATTCTGTAGGGCTTTCGCTGGTCGCTTTGTCGACAGCTTCTTCATTGGCGAGATTGAGGCTGTTGCGTTCTTCATCGACGAGAGGAGAGGCAAGGACGGGTGCAGGCGCAGATGGAGCAGGCTCAGAAGGAGCTGGGGCTTCTTCCGTCGTCGGTGGCTGCTGCTGGGGCTCGGGATTCACGTCGAAATTATCAGGGAGTTGGGCCATGCTAGGCGAATAAGTTACAAGGGGATCCGATCACTCAGTTCAGTGGGGCATTCCTCAGAGGTTGGTAAGACCTGGAAGTGACGTAAATCGTAAAAATTATATATAAAAAAACAACTGGGGGTTGAAGGCAGACACGATAAACTTATTAAGAAAACAATTAGTTGATCAAGATGTCGCAGAATGTCTAAACCCGACGAAAAAAAGCGATTGCAAAAGTGCACGTGATGCATGATGCGCGAAAAGTGTTCTCTGTTCGCGTCGAAGTTGCGCTAAAATGTTGAAATGCACATCGAAACTGTTAACGGAAAGCAAGTCGCATCCCATCTCCCCGCATCTCGCCCCCACCGGTGTCGTCGAAGCGTTGGTATATGCAAAAAATAACACCGCGCTCCGAAAGAGGGCAAATCAATAGGGGCGCCGGGCGCGACCGCAGGCGCAGGCAAGCCAGCGTTTCGCCACGGGGTTTTGGAAGTCGCACGAAAAGCTCGACGTCTCGACGTGGTCACGGTTGGTCCACGTCGTCCATGCCGAGTCACGCCGATGCCAGCGGCGGCAATCGGCGCGAAAAAGCGAGCCCTGCGAGCGCTGAAAGCGACGTCAATGACGACACTTGCTCGAGCTCAGCGGCTTGCTTGCGCACGAAACAAACGCGCGCAAAACGTCACGACCACAGGCAGGCTTGGCAAAGCGTCCGCAACGTTGATTGTACCGTAAGGAGAGTGGCGGGAAATTCGGATGCGTGAGGGGTCGCTGAGCCGCGGGCTGGGTGCGTCGAAAAAACATCACAGCGGTTGTTGTTTTGCTCTTTCCCGCATCTGTGCCGCTTTTCCTCCCAATTTTTGCCCTCCCCATATATTCCAACCCATCTCCTTTTTTCGATTAACCATTTCTAACTCCAAAACTGTTCATTTTACGCTTTTTTCGACCGCTTTTATCAACCCATTTCAAAATCGACCGATGACTCATGCTTGTTTTCGTCACTCCTGCCCTGCTCCCCCATAAAACAGCCCTATCTTTCATCTCATTTCGCTCTTTTCCAGCCAACTCCACTAACAACCTCCCAAGATGCGTCGCCTTTTCGGATCCGGTGCCCCGAAAGCCCCTCCGCCCAACCTCGGCGACACCATCACCACCATCGAAGGCCGCGCCGATTCCATCGAAAAGAAGATCCAGAAGCTCGATGCCGAGCTCATCGGCCTCAAGGACCAGATGAAGAAGATGCGTGAGGGTCCGTCGAAGAATATCGTCAAACAGAAGGCTCTTCGGTGAGTTTTTTTTGTTATTTTGTAATAATTTTATATATATTTCTTCCAGCATTCTCAAGCAAAAGCGCCAATATGAAGGCCAACGAGAGCAGATCATGAACCAATGCTTCAACATGGAGCAGACCCATTTTGCCATCCAGGGAATGAAGGATAATCAGGTTTGTTTTGCTTTTTGTATTGCGAAGTCGGGTTTAAAGTTGATTTTTTCAGGACACCGTAGCAGCGATGAAGCACGGCCTCAAAACCATGAAAACCGAATACAAAAAGCTTGATATCGACAAGATTGACCAGCTCCAGGACGAGATGGAGGACATGCTTGACTTGAATAACGAGGTCCAAGACGCGTTATCCCGCCAATACGACACTCCCGACATCGATGAAACCGATCTCGAAGCCGAACTCAACGCTCTCGGCGATGAGCTCGTCATGGACAACGACAGCAGCTTCCTGGATGAGGCCCTCAGCACGCCGGGCATCCCGAGCCAACAACCCGGGGCCAAGGATCGGGTCACTAACGACGTTCTCGTCGACGAATTCGGATTGCCGAAGGTGCCCGCGCAGTAACCACGTCTGTCTTTTAATAACTTCTTGACACTGACTTCCATCTCATTAAAAATACTGTAAATAATTTTTAAAATTTGATAATCTGGTCGAAAATAACAAGATAAAACAGAATTTCTTTATTTCAATGAAGCTAATTGCACTTTTAAGACAGAATTCTCTCTTTTGATGGCACTTCGGGGATCAGAACAGCCTGGATCGTGTAGTACCACGTTGCAAGCTTGATTTTAAGCAGCGTCCAGTATAACCGGAAGGTGTGAAGCCAATGGGCAGTGTAGCTTTTGTTGAGGTGCTCCTTGAAGCGGTACCGGGCCCAAGCGCAGCAGCGGGCCATTTCGAGGAAGGATTCTTTCCGCGTTGAAGCGCCGAGACTGCGTTCAATGGCACGGAGGAGGTCGTTAGTTTTTAGAATGAGAAGCATGTGTCTCGGCATTCGGTCGAGGACTTGGCTAATTTGAGGTATTAGAGAGGCAGCAAATTCCTGGATGTGGGTCACTTCTTGTTTCGTCTGCTTGACACGATGGACGCCTTCGGTGACGGATTGCCAGGAGCGCGAGGTTACAATGCAAGCGAAGAGATCGTAAAGCTCACCGACATTCATTTTGGTGCAGATTCGCTGGAAAAGGATAGACGGTTTAGAGGTTTTCATCCGTCTCTGAAGGGAGGCCGACAGTGTGAGAAGATAGAGCATCAGAAGTTGGAAAAAGGCTAACTTACCTTGATTTCAGCCTTGTCGGGCTTCAACAAAGCGTTCCACAAATTGCAGTAATCAATGCGAAAGTCGTCAGGAAGGGTCGAATACAACCCGTGATCCAGCAACACTATTTCGGTGTTTGATGTCTTCGGGTCTTTACGGACGAGAACGTTGCCTGGATGCGGATCACAGTGGACATAGCCATTTATGAAGATCATTTCCGAGTAGAGCCGGCCAAGTTTACGGCACACATCCACCGGATCGATCTTATTCTTGTGGTAGTAATCCAAATCGTTTACTTGGGCCCCCTCCAAGAATTCCATGGTTAAAACCCTGTCGCTACAGTACTCGGAATGGATGGCCGGTACTTTGAGGTAGGGCAGATGGTCGAACATCCGACGGACTCGATCGGCATTTGAAGCCTCGTGGATGAAATCCAGCTCGATGGGGAGATTGCGTTTGACTTCATCGACGAGCCACATGAGCTTGAAGTCGGGGAAGACGGCAGCCGCGATTCGGACGAAGAATTCCATGGTAGCGATGTCGACGATGGAGCGCGCTTTGACTCTGGGGTGCTGGATCTTCACAGCAACCTTCTCACCGGTTGATCGAAGCACGGCAGGGTGGACTTGGGCCAGGGAAGCGACGCCGACGGGTTGGGGGTCGAAGGAGGAGAAGATATCGTCCAGCTGGAAGGGGTTTTTATATATAAATATCTACAAAAACATCGAAATTGACTCACATCTTTGCCTAAACTGTCCCTTACAACAGCTTTCACCTCATCTAGATCCGATTCAGGCGCTTTGGAATGCAAAACGGACAATGTTGAGGTGTACTCATCGGGGAGGAGATACTGCAAGGCGGCAACGTGTTGTCCGACCTGGAAATTTTAACCATAATTGATGCTTAAACACTTTCAAAAGACACCCACCTTGATGAAAACCCCACCATTGGCCTTACAAAGATCCAATATCCGATCGGCTCCACGTTGATGAGCGCCTTTCATGGCTGCCGCATACTCCTCGGAGCCAGATGTCAGTCCGAGAAGGTTCCATTTGTAGTCGACGATGATTTCACTGGCCTAAACAAACTTTCTAAAAATCAGAAAGAGATAAAAAGCCATACCGTCAACCCAGCCCTCGCAAATCGGACAGCCCCAAAATGCTTGATGTCGTAATTATTTTTATGCAGAAAATACAGCGATGTTCCGGCGATCCCTGTGGTCAGAGTCACCGAAACGCCGGCAAAAATCCTCTTGAATCGACTTCGCAACATTGGGCTAGACAATCAATCGAAACTGGCTGGTGGGCGAGCCGGAAAGACTGTGTTGAAATCATTGAAGTCCGTGAAAAACGTCTGGAAACAAACTACGAAATGTTTGATCTTTTAGCTTTGAAGGAGATTTCAGTGGACGATAGCCAACAAAGTGGCTTGTTGAGACGGACGCACTGTAAGTAGTGTGAGTGTAATGTGCGGATGTTGGTGGAAAAAGGTCTCGAAAGGAACGAGCCATGGCGCACTGTTGAAAGGCTAGCGATTTGACTTGCACTTTGAAAACATTCTCGAACTTTGCGCTCTTCAGAGCATGTCGACTTTGATGCTGCATTTCGGATCAGTTTTCCCTACAATTCTCCATCTACAGTTTATCTCAATTACAAGGGGCTTCAATTGGCACTAAATTTGTATCAGTTTTCACCCAAATTAGCCAGCTATCAACGTAGTTTAAAAGGAGCTTGATTTGTGCTTGAAATGATCTTTCTGCCATCCTAAAATGATAAAATTGATTGATTGCCCATATACAGGCTGTCGACTGACATTTGAGCCAAACCATTCTAATCCTCTAGTTTTGCTGGCGCCGATTTTGCAAAAACCTGACAAAAATAAAATTTTGTCGTCTTTTTCAGTTTTTCAAGAAAAACACAATGAATTGATTTCAATTTTATTAACAACCACGCTTTGAATAAACCTATTCATCGCAAATAATAACTTATAATCACTGAAAGACGTTTGTAAGAGTACCCCCACAGAGGCCGAGTAACTGTATAGACTTGCATGACTGAGACGACGCCAAGAAATTACTACCGTTTCTTGGAAGGGTTCTGGGTTTTGGAGAGAATTCGTATCTTAATAAATTAGGTGAGAATGTTAAGTTAATAACCAATCTGGAGCAATGATTTCTGGGGGCCGACCGGGCAATTAGTTATGAGAGAGGATTAGAGAGAGACAGGACATTGCTCTGGAATCTATGGCAGTGTTTTTGTTGTAGCCGACGGTACACACGGCAAAGAGTCGGGACATCGGAGCTGATTAGTCCGAAGTGGTCGTTGAAGTAGAGGGGGCGGCTTCGGTGGTCGTCGTCGAGGATGCCGCCGGGGCTTCAGTGGTCGGGGCAGCGTCGGTGGAGGCGGCGATGGTGTTGGTGGCTTCAGTGGAGCTGGGAGCGTCGGTTGAGGGGGAAGCGGTGGTCGACGAAGCGATGACCTCTTCGGCGTCATCGTTCATCTTGAGGGTACGGGCGACACGATGACGCTTACGCAAGCAGCAGATGCCTTGCATGCACTGGGTGTAGCCGGACCCGCAAGCGCACGTGTTCTGTTGCGGGCAGAAGGTGATCGCTGCGGGCTGGACGTAGCTGCGGTAGCGGTTCGTGCATGACGGCTGGCAGCTGGGCTGGCATTGCGGGACGCATTGGGAGACTGTTTGAGCGGGCTGAAAGGGGTTGGATTACGCTTTAGGATGTCTTCAGATGATTATAGTGTCTTACAGCGCATGGCGATCCACATCCCTGGCCAATCTGTTGGGGCTGCTGCTGGGTAGGGATCTGCTGGGCCGTGATCTGGATCTGAATCTGGGCTTGTTGCGCCTGTGCAGCGCAGGACTGCTCACAGGAGTTCTGGCACGACTGATAGCACTGAGCGTTGGAGTTGCAGCTGGATTGGCACGCGGGCTGGCAGGCCTGAACGCAGATGTTCTGCTGCTGGGTGCATTGCTGCGAGCATTGGGGCTGGCAGGCCTGAGGGCAGTTGTTGTTGCTGTTCTGCTTGACGACAACGACTTGCTGAAAGGGTGGATTCTGATTAGACAGCTCCACTAGGCCTAAGTAGTCCTACCTGCTGAGCCTGTTGCATGCAGCTAGATTCACAGCTGGGCTGGCACAACTTCACGCACTGAACATTGTTCTGGCAGGAGGTCTGGCACGAAGGCTCACAGGCAGCAGCACAGATCTGCTGTTGCTGGGTGCATTGCGGGGTGCAGGTAGGCTGGCAGACGGGGGCACAGCTCTGCTGGATCGGCGCCGGCGTGTTCACGATGACTTGAGGCTGTGCTTGCTGGAGGCAGGTAGATTCGCAGCTGGATTGGCAGGATTGAGTGCATTGGGGTTCACTGTTGCAGGTGCTCTGGCAGCTAGGCTGGCACGCTTGTTGGCAGACGGAGTACTGCTGGGTGCATGATGGGGTGCAAGCGGGTTGGCAGGCGCTAGGGCAGTTGTCTTGTTGGGGTTGGACGACGACCTAAACACCCTTGATTAGCTCAATAACCTACAGTAAAGCCTTACCTGTTGCTGCGAAACGCATTGATTATCGCACAATGGCTGGCAGGCCGGAACACAGGCTTGCTGGACACAGCTATCCTGGCAGGCCGGCATGCACTGTTGAGCGCATTGTTGCTGGGGCTGTTGAGGCTGCTGGTTCGGCATCACGACGATCTGCTGCTGCTGTTGTTGCACACATTGCTGGTTGCACATGGGCTGGCAGGCCTGAGGGCAAGCTTGTTGGATGCAGCTAGGCTGGCAGGCGGGCATGCATTGCTGGGTGCATTGCTTCTGGTTGTTGTTATTGTTGTTGTTGTTGTTCATCTGCTGGCGGATACGGTTAGGCTGGATCACGACAACGCGGTTATTGTTGTTGTTGTTACCGCTGTTGGTGCAGCTAGGGGAGCACATGGGCTGGCACGAGCTCTGGCAGGCCTGCTTGACACAGCTAGGCTGGCAGGACGGCATGCACTGCTGAGCGCATTGCTGCTGCTGTTGCTGGGGCTGGACGATCATGACTTGCTGCTGGTTGTTGTTATTGTTGTTAGTGCAGGAAGGCGAGCATGAAGGCTGGCAAGCCGGGGCGCAGTTGCTGTTCTGCTGAGTCTGTTGTTGCGGGACGAGCAAGAACTGCAATTGCTGACCGTTCTGGAGGACCTGAGGCTGGCTGACCTGCTGGCCATTGCAAGTGCTGCAGGTGACCTGGTAGGTGAGGGCACCGCAACCGCAGGACGAGTACTGTTGCTGAAGAGCAGGGCAGTTACAGCCAGTGGCGGCGGGAGCGCAGCCACACTGGCTCTGACGGATACCGGCACAATCGCATTGAGCGACCTGATTCTGGAGAGCCTGGCAGTTGCATTGGCTCTGTTGAGGCTGCTGGATAATCTGTTGCGGCTGTTGGACGATCTGAATCGGGCGCTGTTGTTGTTGGACAACCTGCGGGCAGCACGAAGTCTGAGCCTGATAGCAGCATTGACGCTTGGCACGGATCAGGACCTTGCTGGAGTTGGTTGTAGCTTCATCGGGCTGAAATTTGAAATTTAAGTCTTTTTTTAGTCAAAGTTTTTTTCTTCTATTGTCTTTAGCTTTAGCACGGGAGTGTTGTTTGTTAGCTTACGTGCTTGCGCAGAGCGGATTTATCACGCGCATCGAAGCCCTCTTCATTGTCCACACGCACTTTTGGTTGAAAAAAGGCAAATGCGTAAGTAAAAAAAGCTGCGAGTGGTCAAGTCAATTAGGACTACGAGCATCGAAAAATAGCTTAGATTCAAAACTATCGATTACCTGAGCTGTGGTTGTGGATGGGACGGCCTCCGTGGTAGGATCCTCCGCGATGGCACTGGCAATAGCCAGGAACCCGACGACAAATAGCCCGAGACAACGCATATCTGGTGAACTTGTACTGATGGAGGCTTGAAGGAGCCGAGGATGGTTCGTCGGCTGGATACAGTGGACCCAGCAAGAGAGCTCTGAAATAAATAGACTGATGATGTCGTTGGCAATGCGATGGGTAAGCAGTAAGTTCGCGGACGACAGCAGTTTTTTGGCCGGCTCTCGGAGGAGCAATCGCGATAATCTGGTGTGTTCTTGAAAAGGGAGAAGGGTCGGAGGACAAGGATCAGATCAGACTGCCTCGGTAGGTAGTCAAAAAACTGCTCACATGAGCCTATCGGGGTATGTCTTTTGTCGGGGCCAAGAATGAACATGTATAGAAGCTTGTTTTTGGTCTCGTGTCATCGCGGATTCGGTTATTTGAGGATGGAACGGAAAAAAGTCAGTCACAGACATAGCCGGAGGACCGTCGCTGACCTACTGGAAGATGGTCACTTGGCTGCCTGGCGGTTAGTTGGTGGCTCTTCACTCTCACCGACAACACATTTACAACATGTACACACGAACAAGAGGCCTAGAGGAGATGCGCAAGCACGCCCGGTTAAGGAGTCGGTAGGCAGGTTCGACTTGACCACTCGAAAAAGGTAAAACAAGGCCTAAGGGCGCTGGTTGGAGACGCCCGCAAAAGAGTCGACGCTCCCGTTAAGGTATGTAAAGTGGCTAGCCACCGGCTGACGAGAAGCGACCCTTTGATGATCGTAGTGAGGCGGGATCAGCAGCACGGGCTCACCTCGAGGATGCAGGCAGGCAGCCGAGAGATAGAAAAAGCGAAATACACGCAGAGGGCGCTTAAACGGCTTAATTCCTTTAGGGGGTTTTCGCGAAGGGGGTGAGGGTTGACTGATTAGTTGAAACTGACGCGATATGCGCAGGATAAGCGGGAGGGGTATCAACTCGGGCGAAAAAGCCGATTTCGACAAAGCTGTAACATGTGAAATGCGATATTGCGTAAGGTTAGGTATTATACAATCGTACAAAATCAAAAGTGTAATCAAGAAAAATACAGTAACCCATGTAGGTTACTGTAACTGAGGCTACAGCCCCAAACCAGAGCCATCGCAGAAGCAACCGCTCCCCCGACCACCGAAACCACTCGAATCACCTCGACCCGAAGTAATTTGTGATTGGACTAATTTCGTTGAACCATGATCACACAGCTTATATACCAACGCCAGCCCTCCCTCCAGGGCCTACCCCCGGTCGGGGCTGGAAACCGATCTACTGAACAAAAAAAATGGTGACGTTCAGCGGCGCCGCCACGATCCGGGGGCCAACCCACTTTCGTCGACGGATTCGAGACACAGAGCAGTAAGCCCGTCCTCCTCCCTCTGGCTGTTCCTCAGCCAAAAAAGGGCGATCGCCCCAGGGCCTAGGCTTGCGCACGCACAAAAAAAGTGAGACCCAAGTGGAGGGACAAGCACGGGTAAAGCGCCTCAAGGCTGCTAACTAAGAAATAACTGTGAGCTGAACGAGTGTCTGCGTACTTAACTCAGAGGCAATTAAGGCTTCTAGCACATCAGCATGAGAGGACGAGGGATTCTGAATCATGATGACGGGGTGTCTGGATGGATGAGAGGGAAAAGGAATGTGGGTGACGCATATGGGATTTGGTCGGGTTTTTGAAGGGGAATTTCAGGAAGTTTGGAAACTCTTGTAAGCAAAATTATTATAGAGAAGTTTCGTGTAAAGAGATTTCGAATAGGTAACTTTTTGGGTTTAGATTTTGGTTTGAACGTCAATAATATTAGCATTTTTAAGCATTTTTCACAAAAAAACAATTTTCGTTTTGAGACCAAATTAAAATTACCGTATTTTCGTTGTAGAAGAACGAAGTTTGGCCATAAAAGTAGCCAAATTGTGACACAAATCGATGATCCAACAAGTGCTTTTCGCTTTTCTTAGAATAAAGCATCAATTTTCAAATATCAATGTTTTCGTGTCAGGACCCAACTTTACAAAACTCGCAAATTTTGCATCAAAACATCGATATAAGCTGTCCCCGATCATCCCAGACACTTTTTAAGACATCAAAACCCACATATTTTCAAGTATTCCTACTTCTTTCACCCCAAACTTGCATAATCCAGTTACCCTCTGAAGTCAACCCTTGAACTTCTGCAGTCCGTTCTCCTCTTTCCGCATCCCATATACCGTTCATTTTTTACTCCTGTAATACTTATTCTTTCTTTTCTTGCTTTCCTTTGCCTCCGGCTCTCGTGATTGCAACACAATGGGTAAGTTACCTCCGGTCATCGGTCGCGCTTTTTTGACCCTTGCAAAATACGGGTTGAAGTCAACATGACGAATATGTACAATACAATAGCCTCCAGGCAACTGACAAACTGACTTGCTTCCATGCGATTTTGTGTTCCAAATCTTTCATTGTGGAATGAACAGGGGGATTTCAACATTTGGCTTGCATCCATGGGTGCGAATCGTCAAAAGAAAATAATGCGAGTAGACGGATTAGCTTCCGAGCGCTTGCTTCTTCGAATGAAAAAGCGAATCAAAAGAGTTACTTTCAATTAAGTCGAGGTCGGTGAGGTCCAGGCAGGTTCAAAATAGGATGGACACAAAAGTGAAACAATGTTGGTTTTAAAAAAGTTTATCTCCATCCGTCGGACGTTAGCCTCTTCCGAAGCTTATGGGCAAAGTCGGAGGTGCGCGGGAGTTAGTTTTGATTGTATGTGATACCGAACGAATAAAGTATGCGAAAAAGAAGCAAAAGTTCATGGAAAGGGATTGCGCGGGCTTGTTGTTTGTGTTGATGGAAGTTCAGATTGCAACAATAGGGGACGATTGAAGCATGGATTTCCGTTAATCTGGGCAAAGAGAACGGTACAGGTAGCTTTTTGGTAAAAAAAGGGACATTCCATCGAAATTCTGAAGTTGAAACTGCTCAAGACAATCTCTGTAAGTGTTATTTTGCGGGACTGGCTACTTGAAACCGATGTAGTGCGTTTTAAAGAACACAAATTTTGCAAGTCTCAAACTAATTGGCATACTGTAGCCCAAAATTTCCATTTTGTCACTTTTTGATCCATAAACCCATCCATCTGATCACTTTCATCACCCACGATCATTCTCATCATCATCCTCCAACACGTTAACCCGAAGCTTCTCCCTGTCAACCCAAATCCGTGCGTAAATCCCTCTGCCCCGGATGATCTGATCACTCAAGCTTCTGAGTGTCACTATCTTTGGACATTTGTGTCTCACCCTGAGGGTGCCCCGATGTACCTCTTGAAGATACCTTTCGAATCCCGACCGTGATTTTACCTATCTTGGGGGACTGAGGAGGGTTAAGTAGTTGAGACACACTAATTTGTTTTGTTTGCCTTGCTTCATTGCGAAAACGGCTCGCAAAAAGCGCGCTGGAAAACTCATCAACACACTGACTGAAATGCCTCAGGGGGTCCGCTGACCATAAAAATGAAATGAACGCACTGACTGCAGACTAGGTAGGAGTCGAGCTGATGGAGTTGGACAGTACTCATGCTTCCTTTCGGTAATGATGATGGTGATGATGGTTGCGCAACTACCCCAACAGGGGGGTCATCGATGGACACGCGTGCGAGATTCGGTCACTCGGCGCGCGAAAAAGAAAGCTGCTTATCGTTGATGGATTCTTCGGGTGTTGAGGCTGCCTATTTGGGTTGAGGCAATACGTATTTTTAGGGGGTTGCTGTTTTTGAGGGAAAAAGCAAGTTAAAAATTGGCAGGGGTACTGTAATACGGGGTGCCAATTATCCAAAGTGTAGTCAAGTTTGGTTTTTATCACTTGCACTCTGCTTTTGGGGGTCTAAAAGTGGGCATTGTGTATTCATCCCTCATATTACAATCGAATACGTCGAATAAAGCACCCAAAAAGAGGAAAACTTTCACTGTCACCGAGAATCGAAAATGTCCAACATGGCTCAGGCTCATCCATGCCGAACCGACCGACCTCCCTTCCCAATTTTAACGTTCGAGGCAGTCCCGCCGGCCATATATATCTATCTATCGAACAACGACAACGACGACGAAAACGGCCCGAAAGTGCCGCCAGTTCCCGGGAGGAGCCTCCAGGCCTGTCCCCGCCTTTCAACTTGGCCGTGCCATTTCGGCAGTCTGAGCATTGCACATCGCCAGTCGGGTTGGTTAGTCGTTCGCTTTGTTGGGGGCATCTCCTTGTTCTTTGTTTCGTGGAGCCAAAGGCCAATGCAATGCTATCGTGAGGACAGCTTCTACTCGTCTGCGGCCGTTTCGAACAGTCTTATAAACAGCGACTTCAATTTTTAGGTCATTGCGCCGCAGCAGCTGCGGAGAGGGATTCATTACTGCCTGTTAGCTTCCTCGGCTGAAGTAAGACTGTTTCGAAATGGTAAATTTAACATTCTATTTCAGTCTGAAAAGGGTTTAATGAATGTTTTTAGCGTGAAGTCATTTCAATCCACATCGGCCAGGCTGGCGTCCAAATCGGTAAACAACTTTCATCAAAATTGGAAAAATAGTCTCACAACGAAGTGTTTTTAACTTTTAGGAAATGCCTGTTGGGAGCTCTACTGCCTGGAGCACGGCATCCAGCCCGATGGTCAGATGCCGTCCGACAAGTCGCTCGGCGGCGGCGATGACAGCTTCACGACGTTCTTCTCGGAGACCGGAAATGGTCGCCATGTGCCTCGGGCCGTCATGATTGATTTGGAGCCGACCGTTATCGGTTAGTTTTTGACTTTGAAAGGTTCTTTTAAAGAAGTCAGGCACTTTTTGACCTTAGCATTGCTAGTTCTCGATAATAGCCCTTCGTTTTTTGCTTTTGCCTTTTTGACGCAATTTAAAATGCATTATGTCTCGACAGTGCCGACGCTAGTGGCTTAATGCCTACCCAATATAGGCAGACAGACCATTGGAAGTCGCGCATGGCACGCGATACGATGAGCCGGAGGGCAGCCTTTTGAAAGCGCTTTGTCATTCATTGGTTTTTGGGTGCTTCTTCTTCCGACAGGGCTGCGGGGGTTGACCATTTCGGGTAAGCTGGACAGGCTGGAGGGGAAGTGCATCTGCAAAAGGATGTCTATGGGTTTTCCAATTTAACCCCGAGGTGCTGGGCATGGCTGACAATCGTAAAAGGCGAGGTTGAGCGCAACATGTGGTCTATGTAGGCCAGCTATGGCCTTCTGGAAAGCAAAAGCTTCTACTTTAAGAGCACTTTCAAAGTTTACTTTTACAAGTTTAACGAAAAAAGGTCAAAAATGCAAATTCAGACGAAATCCGAACCGGCACCTACCGCTCGCTCTTCCACCCCGAGCAACTCATCACCGGCAAGGAAGATGCCGCGAACAACTATGCTCGTGGGCATTACACCATCGGAAAGGAGATCATCGACATCACCCTCGACCGTGTCCGTCGCCTCGCCGACAACTGCACCGGTCTCCAGGGCTTCCTGGTCTTCCACTCCTTCGGCGGTGGCACTGGATCCGGATTCACGTCCCTCTTGATGGAACGTCTTTCCGTCGATTACGGCAAGAAAGCCAAGCTCGAATTCAGCGTCTACCCCGCTCCCCAGGTCTCGACTGCCGTCGTCGAGCCGTACAACTCCATCTTGACCACCCATACCACCCTGGAGCACAGTGACTGCAGCTTCATGGTCGACAATGAAGCCATCTACGACATTTGCCGTCGTAATCTTGACATTGAGCGTCCTAGCTATACCAACTTGAACCGTCTCATCGGCCAGATCGTCTCATCCATCACCGCGTCCCTCCGCTTCGATGGCGCCCTCAACGTCGATCTCACCGAGTTCCAAACTAACTTGGTCCCGTACCCCCGTATCCACTTCCCATTGGCAACCTTCTCTCCGGTCATTTCCGCCGAAAAGGCTTACCATGAACAGCTCAGCGTCGGCGAAATTACCAACATGTGCTTCGAGCCCAACAACCAGATGGTCAAATGCGACCCTCGTCATGGTAAATACATGGCTGTCTGCTTGCTTTTCCGTGGCGATGTCGTGCCTAAGGATGTCAACGCTGCCATTGCCAGCATCAAGACCAAACGTTCAATCCAATTTGTCGACTGGTGTCCGACTGGCTTCAAGGTTGGCATCAACTACCAGCCTCCGACGGTGGTGCCTGGCGGTGATTTGGCCAAGGTGCCCCGAGCTGTCTGCATGTTGAGCAATACTACTGCTATTGCTGAGGCTTGGGCTCGATTGGATCATAAGTGAGTTAAATTTTGTTCGCGACTACTTGTTCCGGAAATTTTTTAACTAAAAAGTAACATTTTGTTTTTAATTTTACCATAATAGCTTTTTTAAATCAAAATGTTTTCAAATTTGTCAGCAAATTTTGCTAACTTGGTCTTTCCAGGTTCGATCTCATGTACGCCAAGCGCGCCTTCGTCCACTGGTACGTCGGAGAAGGCATGGAAGAAGGCGAGTTTAGCGAAGCTCGTGAAGATCTTGCCGCCCTCGAAAAGGACTACGAAGAGGTCGGCGTTGACTCGATGGAAGAGGGTGCCGAGGAAACCGAGGAATACTAACTTCTCACCCCACACTTTTCACCAAAAGCCACAAACTCCGCTTTACAACGAAAAACCATCTTTCTCTCTCTACTAATCCAGCTAGTCCAGACTGCTTCTGCGTTATCTCTCCCCCAAGCTACTGCAGATCCGTCTCACACCATTGGAAAAAATACCAACAACAATAACATCGCTCTCCCGCGAATAACATCAACCAACACCAAACAGCCAACAAGCCCAAAGATCTCAAAACATCTCGTTTTAAAACATCGATCAATTCGACTCCTTCGATTTTGATTACTTAATTTAGCTTTTTAATAGTTCCGACGATAAATAAATCGCTTCGAAAACAGAACAAACAAGTTTATGTACAAAAATATAAGCGAATTACGTTGGCCTAGGATTGCCCCGAATGTCGTACTCATAGATGGAATGACTGTGCTCACTGTCCCAATCACGCCAAAATACGTCTTGGATGTCAGTGACAACTTTGGATTTAGTTGTAGCATCGGTGCCTTGGATGATCATGCTGATGCCGGCGGTGCTGATGAAGTAGTCCCCGGACCAGTTGCTGGTTCCGATGAAGGCGGTGTTGTCGGAGACCATGTACTTGTTGTGGTTGACCCGGGAATATGGGACGGTGATGTTGTATTCTGGGACGACAAACAGCTTGACATCAATAGATCCGTGGGACAGGCTGGCATTAAGGCTTTGAAGGGAGTAGAGGTAGGAATAGAATTCAGTGTAAGTGTGATTCCATCGAGACATGAGCAGCTTTACATGGACTCCACGATCAAAGGCTGCCCGTCGGAAAGCGTCGTCGATGATAGGCCAGTAATAATTAGGCTTATTGTAGAGAGTTGTAGGGGCATAGTCCATCACGGCAATGTTCACATAAGTTTTGGCTGTGTCAATAACTCTGACGAGGGCCTGGATATCGCCATCACGGCCTGGGGCGAGGAATCCTGGAGGAGAAACGCTAAAGTATGCCATATTTGGTTCATCGTTGAGTTTAGCAATTTGCGGATTGCCAGAATTGAAGCTCGTGGCAAAGCTGGATGGCCAAGCTGAGGGGATGGGCTGATGCGGGACGCCCATGTGCCAGTAGACTTGGAAGATTTTTTCAATATCTGCAGTCAGGCATGGACAATTGAAGACGGCTACACCGAGTTCTTTGACCTAAACTACCGTAATCAGCACCAACACACATTTTATCAACTAACCTGTGTCAAAGATCGCCAATCAATATTAGCAGATCCAACGTAATAATGCTTCCCATCGACAATAATACTCTTCGTATGCAAAACACCACCATTATACCAATTTGAAAAGTTCAGCGACCGGACTTCAGCGCCGGCATACTTTTCCAAATAGGACGACTCCACATAACCTCCAGCCTGTGCATTCTGAGCGATTCGAATGCTCACATTCCTCTGCCCCGCGGCAATGAGCGCCCGATAAACCGCAAGCCCCGGCTCGGTTGACGGATCATTCACATCAAACCCATCCCCAGTATCATTGTAATCCAATGACCAGTAATAATTGGCAATGTGTATGCTTTCATTAGCCCTGTTTATCATGTCCAGCCATAACAAATGTGTTGCATTGTGAACTTTGCCATTTTTGTACGTCAGACCCCATGGGATGCTCTCAGCGATGTGAAAACTGAAAGTAGAGCATTTTGATAGACAATGAATCACTTTCAATCAGTAGCAACTTGATTAACAGTCTGTCTACTTTCAACCTGATAAGCTCAACATGCACCCGAAAAGGTGACGTCCTTTCTGGCGCCGATCTTGGACAATTGAACTTCGCGCGTGGCCAAAGCAAACAGAGCAAAGACCAACCTTCATAAACTCTCACGTCTACCATTTACCATATCCGTGAGTGATTTTAATTGTTTTGTTATCACAGAAAAATGCAACACACGTTTTTACGGGCTTCGGAAATTGGCAACAACCGTTGATCGACACCAGTATGTGATAAGAAGTGTTCAACACGTGGGGGCGAAAATAGCTGGCGCTGTTGGACAGAGGGATTATGCATGTCAAACAGGCAGATCGGCGGGGACAAAGAAGCATGGAAAAACGCTTATCAGTTTTACGGAAGCAACGAAATGGGTCGAAAAGGTGATTGATAGTTTGTGCTTCTGTTTCTTTCTTTAAAAATGGGCCGAATACTGTAAGGAAAACTTACTCGCAGGAATCGTTGCATTCAGGGCTGGGAGAGGATGGGTTTTCGGGATTGGCAATGATAGTGTTGTTGTAGTAAGTTACGGTGTCGGTGTTTTTTGGCTTAATGCCGACGTAATAAGCCTGAAACATTGATTTTGAGCGCCTATTGTCAAAAAAATGGTCTAAACTTACGCCAACCCAAACCCCTGAGGTCACAAATACCGTAAGCAGCACACCGACAATCGAAATAGTCCTCCAATCGGCCATTTTGTAGCAATTTTCAAATCTCAAATCAAACTTTCAATCGATTTGAGAACAAAAGCCACAAACCAGCCCTTCGGACCCTATCAAATGGCAAATCGAAGACCAGCAGCAATATGTTTAGCCCCGCGGAAGCACTTTTTAGAGGTGTTTTGTTTTTGGTGGAACCGCCCTTTCGAATCAAATCACAGCATCCCTGGCTGGCATGGGCGTATGTCCGACCACCATAGACATCAGACGACAAGCACGTACAAGCTGATTTATCGCACTTTGGTTACAAGCGAAAGCCGAGCCTGACCGTCGGTCGAGACAGGCAGCAGTTGTTTGCAGGAAGGGCGCTGATAAGCCGACCAGTGGCAAAGGTGCTACCGACAGGAACCCAGCGAAGCAATTTCACGAAACTGCAAGCAAGCATGCATTAGCGGGACCACTTTTGGAAAGTACAAAAACATTTTACAACCCTTTTGACCTGGAACAATAAATTGTTTTGTTGTAAAGTTGTCATACATCTCGGTAATGGCAAATGCTTTGAAACACGTGGTTTGGTTTACAATGTAATGAGAAAAGCAGAAACAGCAGAGAACATCCGGGATTAGTCACGGCATTATTTGCTAATCTTTTTTTGCTTAAAAGTACTGAGTGCATACTTGGCTAAGCCACCGTAGTTGACAAAACACTCAACCTGATCATGTAACAAAGTTCACTGGTACCAACCAATCCAAAAAATGGTGCCTCTGGTCGTGATTTCATTGATAACAGTCCCCCTGCACTTGAGTTATGCCGATTCAAGGTTCAAAAATGGAGATCTCCTGAGTTTTATGACCCCCCGTAAACGACAATGCTGCAAAGTACCCGCGAGAACACTGTTTTTCTCACGCTACGACAAGGTTATCAACGTCGATGACAGCTGGGCGGTGGTCATGTATTTTTGGATGTGTGACCGTCTTTTATGAAGCTAAAAGTTGCAGTTTTTGCATGTAACTGCGTAATTGCTTTTAGCGAAACCAATTATTCTTCAAACAAGTTTTGTGTTTTGATCTCTCTACAGTAACAGCGTTTGAAATCCTATCGATTGAATCGCAAACCTCTAAAAAGTATAATGGTTCATCATTGCGATAAAGTAAACCTTTCAATGACGTCGCCGGTCATCCAAATCTCCGTGATCCACCTCGAAAGGTCACGGCCACGTCTACACGCCCAAAGCGAGATCTGACCTCGATTGTCATTGTTGACTACGACCTTCACCACCCCAAAAGAGGTATCCGTCGCTGTTTCTATGAGTTGCAATGTCACGTGTGTGGTATACTTGGTGTAAAATGTACTTTTATTTATAAATTAACTGGACGTTTATCTCGAAACAGGTCTCGAAGGTTACGACCAGCAACTTCCATCATCTTCTTGGCATTAACCGATTGATAGGATCCGCCTGGATATTCGAGTTTCATGGTGGCATGTTGAATGATGGAGTCAGGCGTCGTTGAAAGCGGCGCGGATACGGTGAATCCGATGAGGACGGCCAACAAAATAATAAATTTGAGGGGAATCATTCTTCTTGGGCCTGTCGGTCGCGCAACTGTTGATAATTTGGTTTTGTTTCTTCGGCTGTGTTCTGTTGACAGTAAATCCTGTTATGCAAATTTAAATAAAAACAACGGTGCAAAAAACACGCATGCGCAAACTGCTCCCAACTTCGGTCCCACTACGAATGGTCACTCTATGAAAAAGTCAACAACAACATTTTCGCGGATCACGTGAAATGTGACATCTTCTTTGGCACATTTCGACATTTAACGCCTTTCCAAACTGTGCCATCATGCATGTGTTAATAGTAGATTCATCAGCTGATACATTTTGTATGCATTCAATGTGTTTCGTTTGCAAAAGTTGTTTTTATAAACGGTTTGATGCATATTTTGCGGGAATGCGTTTTGTTTGACGCATTTTCCCATGAAGTTGATCTGCCTTTTCGTGTTACCATTACCATTTTTATGATCATAAGTATCCTGGCTAACTCTACGATCAATTTCAGCCATGTCTAAAAAAAACAACAACACCAGCAAGTCAAAATCGCCAACGAAGAAAGACAATGTTGAGTCAAAGTCGCCGACCGAGTCTTCTTCATCGCCGCCGGAGGCAGTGAAACCAGAAGCAAACGAGGAAAAACCCAAGGAAGAAGTTCCATCGTCATCTAAACCTGCAAACCCACCGCCGAAGGATAAGAAAAAGCCAAAGGATTCAACTTCAAGGGGTGACGATGTCTATAGCCGGCTTGTTTCAAGTTTTGAGCAAGTGTTGAATGAGGATGCGGCGACGCCAAGTGAGTTTTATATATTTTTTGGCATGTTTTTTCTAAAATCCTCTTCGCGCAGTATAAATTACCTCTTTGGCATCATTGTGACAGAGTTTTAGCGCATATTTAACCGATTTTCCAATCGAAAATTGAAAATGATTACCTTTCATTGAGCAAATTTGCATCGGTGATGTTTCTTTCTTTTTTTCGCTGTGGGAACATACACGTTGCTTTCGCGTTTTTCCTCGCCGTGAAGCTCGCACTTTTTTCTTTTGCGCGAACGTTGCTGATAGCCATGATCCCTTCAACGTCAGCATCCTATCACCAGCTCGTCCAAGGCTTAATCTTTACTGCCACTCCAAGATCCATCTTGAATTATGAAATTATTTCGCAGCTTGTTAAGGAAAAAAAGCGTAGGAAGAGATATCGAAACCGCAGAGGTATTTTTATATATTTTTTAAATACAAAAATTTATCCATCCATTTAATGTACTCATTTTTCAGTTGGCTGTCTCAAATCCTTCTCCATCGATGGAATTGCCGACTACATCCAGAAGTACAACCCAAAGAACATTATCTTCATGGTCGGTGCTGGCATTTCGACGTCTGCCGGGATTCCCGATTTCCGAACACCTGGTATGTTTTTATATATTTTAAATTTCTATTCATGCTAATTGTGTTACAGGAACCGGTCTCTACGACAATCTCGCCAAGTACAACCTCCCTGCGCCAGAACTCATCTTCAGCATCGACTTGTTCCGTGAAAATCCGATCCCCTTCTTCGACCTGGCCAAAGATCTGTTCATGTCTGATGCCAAGCCGACTCTCACCCACTATTTCATGCGTCTTATGACAGAAAAGGGCCATGTTCGACGGATCTACACCCAGAACATCGACACTTTGGAATATATGGCCGGAACGCCGCCGGATAAGGTCATCACGGCACATGGATCACACTACTCGAATACGTGTCAAAAGTGTCGGGCGAAATATGATCAACAATGGATGATCGGTGAGTTTTTGACTTTCTATTGGTGTGTATTACTGTAGTTTTGATTTCAGACCATTTCTACCAAGCCAAAGATCTCGTCGCAACATGTCCCAAATGCAAAGGCGTCGTCAAGCCGGATATTGTGTTCTTCGGTGAAAATCTGCCACTACCTTTCTACCAAAATGTTGGAACAGACTTCGATGCCTGTGATTTGCTGATTATTATGGGTACTTCGTTGGTGGTGTATCCAGTGGCTGGGATTGTCGACAGTGTGAAGAGCCATACACCCAGGCTGTTGGTCAATTTGGAGCCTGTTGGAGCGAAGCATTTGCGGTACCATAAGAAGCATGGCAACAAACGGTATGTTTGGTTTTCATTCTAAAATAGGCCTACTAAACGGTTGTTTTTTTCAGTGACGTTTTCTATCAAAGCAGCTCCGATGACGGATGCCGCAAACTCGCTGAACTTCTTGGCTACCTGCCCGAACTCGAGCAGCTGATGGCCCATGAAATCAAAAAGCTCGAACAACAGCGGAAAGAAAAGCCAAAGAAGCTGGCCCCCTCAGGGTCTATTTTACTGCGGAATAATTAAATTTTTTATTGTTTATTTTTTTTGTTAAGCCAGAATCCCAATAATTCGATTCGATCATAATGAGCTTAAAGCTAATTTTAAATAAAGTACCTAGTATCACCCCGACATGACAACATCAAAGCCCTCATTGTGTCTACATTAGCCGGAAGCCCTGTTTACTATACCGGTTCCTTCAACATTTTCGACACGCAAGGACTTCCACCTATCGAATTTCGTCGAGAGTTGGCTTCAAACCCCCACTATGCGTGCGCAAGTCCCGTTCTAACTTGTAAGCCTGGAAAAAAACGCTACCTGTCCGCCTCTGGCTATCCGAGCCCGGTAGAAAGAACAACTCGTTTTTTATGTGATGGACTTTGGGTTTTGTTACTGTCACCCTCGAGAAGCTTGCTTACCTTCAATGAATGCACTTGCTTTTGTTGCTTTGATGGAACCTGCCTTTAGGGCATTCGGGATCTGAGCCGAGATTTAACTTTCTTCTGAAAAGAAATTTACGTGAACATCGTGCAGACGTCGGCTTACTCCACGTGTATTGTAAGGGCTATCGGATTTAACCCCGAAAAGCTGTACCCGATACAATACAGGGGTCAAAAAACAAAATTGAATTGTATTGGATTTTGAAGTGGGCGGATAAGCAGTGATTTTTCGATGGTTGGGTATGGATAGGGTAGTTTTACGGGGATACTTGACTTGCTTTAAAACGGAAATGGGTTCTTTTGGTCCATTTTTTAATCGAAGTTATCAACTTTTTCCAGCATTGGAAGTCTATCAGAACAGTTTCGTTTTCAATAAAGTTAAGAAAAGGGTTATGTTTCGTGTTTCCGTAAAGCCGTCAAATCCCCCTTTGTTTTGGCCTTTTCCGATCGCGCTTTTCCCTCCCGGGTGTCAACACGGGTGCTTCATTCATTCATTCCTTCATCATAAAATAGGCGGGTGACACCCTCCAGCTCTATGTACCCTTGAATGAAGCGCGTTTCGTTGTCCAAACATTGGAACATTGTTTCAATGTAAAGGGGGTCCGATCTTTCCTTTTTCTTTCCGGTTGATTTAGCATCGGCGTTTGAAGTTGAATTTTGAAAGTGAATCATCTTTGTATCTTTGAAAGTCACATTTTTTCTATTCCTGTTTTTTAGGATCGCGATGAATAAATTCCAACTACTGTTGATGATATTTGCGCTTTTTTGGAAGAGCAATGAAGGATGCGATCGTGGTTTGACGCAGTTACGGTATCGACAGTCATTAGATTTAATGTATTGTCTTCTTGGGCCTTACGTGAGTATTTTTTGGTTAAATCCTTCGCAGAAAAGTAGGTTTTAGGGTACGCCAGACCCATGTCAACGCCTTGCCGGTGGTCATAGCGCCAAATGTCAGCCCATGGAAAACGGCTTTTTCGTCTGTTGCGGCACACCTGAATTACTGTATGAGATATTGACTGGTGCCCCGCCGATATTAACTCACTGGCAGAAATTGCATAATGACTTGACTAAATTTGCAAAATTGTATGAAAAGATGGAGGAAGAAAAGCGAACTACGCCATTGTCGGCCTTTTTTGAAGCTGATGACGATGCTTATGAGGACCTGGAATACGAGGAGAAGGTTCCAGTTACACTGCCACCGATGAAGCTTATCAAGTCCGTGCCAAATGTTGATCAGAAAGCGCCGCTGCAAAAAGTCGTGACTCGCCCATCGCCGATTCCATCAACCCTTCCACCAACAGAGTCCTCGACCCCTCCAACAACTCTGGCATCAACACCACCCCCAAAACCGCAAAAAATCTACAAACCCGGCCCGTCAAGATCCATCATCGTTGTCGCCAAATCAAAACATAAATCAATCCTCAACAAACCCCAAAACTCACCCATCATCACCGCCAATGGCCCCGTTTTATCACTGCTTGGATCAGGCCATTTCCTGCCAAATTTCGGTAAAAGCATAACCTACTCCGCCCCAGCCACTGTGGTACATCTCCAAGATGGCCCCTGCAGTATCATTGTAAACACTGGCCTGCCGTCACAGCATTCTGAACTCCGTGCCGCTCTCCAACAAAAATCAATCTCCGATACAACTTTCAATTACACCGTAATAACCTCTCTGCAGCCGCAATTTATCGGCAATCTCGCTCTCTTCCCGACACATTCGCTAATCTTGGGCGCCTGGACCGTCGATGGCAATCAAATCAGTGACAGTTCAATCAGACATCGACATGAGAGAACTCTCTGTAGCTCGAATATCGTATTGGTGTCGACGCCCGGACCCACTTCCGACTCCGTGGCCGTCATAGCAAAGAATGTTCCCGGAATGGGCACCGTCGTCATTGCTGGAAGTTTATTCATCCAGGATGACGACATCAACAGAGTGGATGCCTTATTCACTTCTCACGTCGCAGAGTTGTTTGAATCACGTCAAATGTTGATATGCCAAGCTGATTGGATTGTCCCCGCTCATTCCATGCCGATTCCAATCAGTAGAAAATTAAAGGAAAAGGCGGAATGTGGTGAATGATTGTGAATGTTAAATCTGATTGTGATCAACGGGTAATTTGTGATTATTAACATAAATTTATGTAATATTATTGAAATTGTGAAAAATCATCATCATCAGAAACACCTTCAAAATAAACTAAATTATGAAAACCGCGTGAAAGCCATGGATACTGCATTGACGTTCCATGCAGTTCATTTAAGCATAGATTCTGTTGTAGTTTATGCCACTTTGGATCTTTAAAGTTGTATTTTATACCAAAAATTTTGCCTTCTTTAGACGCTTTGTAGACAATAGATAATGCTTTCAGAGTTAGCTCAAAATTTTCATCTTCTATAATAATATTATTTGTAACTTCTAAAAGTTCAGTTGCTGTAAGTTCAATTTTTACTAGTTGCATTGTGTTCAGCTCCTCAAAAAATTCGAGTTCTCCATTATCATTTGTATCAGCGTTAACACTTGAATATGTACGAATCTTTGTTAGTGGAAGCACATAGTTCTTGGTGCCGGCTGCAGCAATTTGGATGCATAAGGCTTCGTTGTTGGAACAAAGTTCACGGAGACGGATCTGAAATCCATAGGGGAGGGATAGAAGCGGGAACGGCATGGCTGTTCAATAGTGTAGAGTCTGAAAAAAAAGATTGATGAAAATAATGCAACTTCCAGTTAAATCATCTAGCGTTTATCGGTGAAACAAGAAAAGAATGCGGCCATTCGCTATGTCTACATCAGCGCCCCAGAAACCGTGCTTATGTGAATGTGTATTACAAAAGCTGACGTATGCCAAAGGGCGTGATTTAAGGTTTGAGGCCGATAGCGCTGATTCATGCTAACACGCCCGAATATGAGTTCGTGACACGCCAAACGCCCGAGAATCGACATTTCAAGCTTCCTATCCGAATGTGCATAACAAAACGTTTGATTTCAGCAGTTTTTTATTTTATAGTACAAACTATAATTTCAACATAAATAAAAGTTCTAATGTAAAGCGATTCTTATTTCATCACAGACTATCTTGAGGGTACATAGTCCCACGGGCTTATAGTGTCAGTATAAAACGTAAGTTTAGGTTCGTCATGTGTTGTTACCTTACGAACAAAATGGGGCTGGACGAGTTCGGTAATTTTTGCTTCAGTTACGATAATATTATCAATTTTAATATACAGTTTGATATTTAGCTTCTGAAACTATGCTTTTAAGACTATCTGTCAAAAAAATATATTATCTTACGTCAAAAATCTTTCTTATAACATCAATCTTCAAAGTGTTGAGTCCCACTGCCGAAGATACTGTGATAGAACAATGGTTTAGTTTAGCTGGAGCGGCTTCTAGCATTTCATTCTCCCAATCCGAGTTGATGGTACATCTTAGAAAAGTAATGCGTTCGACATCGGGCAAAATTTGAAACAGGTGGGTAAAAGTAGGAAAAAAGAAGCATCCATTTACCACAAATTCGGTGATTAGATTGTCGAAAAGTGCAACAGTTTGTTGGAAAAGTTGCAAATACACCGAGGTGTTGTCGAAGATAAGAGCATGAGCGTCAATAATTGTCTTGGTTGGGTCGGGAAAAGTAACATTTTGAGCTTGTGATAATACCAAACATTTAGAAACGACCAGGACTTGAGATGGAAGTCGAGTGGCTTCAATCAAGGGCGCCAAGGCTGTTAAATACAGGGTTTCTCCTTCATCATTTGGTCTTAGAGTAATAGAAAAATAGTGTTTAGCCTTTTGAAGTGGATTTATATAATGTGTAGTACTGCCTGCTGCGATTTGGAAGCGGTAGGCTTCGACGGGGGTCGATAGTTCTCGGAGACGGGTTTGGAGGCCATACGGGAGGGTGAGGATCGGAAATGGCATTTTTTAAAGAGGGGGTGGATTTTTAAAAGTCGTCGTAAAGATGTGAATATATAATTGACGAATAGGTAGCACAAACAATCGATGTAGAAAACAACAAGACCGTCAGCGGTTATTGAGTGTGCACTGTGTGATCCAATGCCAGAGCACTATGCCAAAAGGTGTGTTTCTATTTTCTACAGTGGTTATGTAAATTTTATTGATACAAGTTTCATTCATTTAAAAAAACACAATTTCAATAAAGTTTGGCATTCGTTAAAAATTCGGTTGAACCTCTCTAACCATTGAAATCTTATCATTTGATGCCGCTGGTTTTTCGCCTTTTCGAATCTGGATCAAAACATTCTCATCTGTTAAGTAGGTGCAAGTCTTTGGCATACTGTTTTTCAACATTCGCTGAACAACCGGTCCACTTTCATCGAGGAAGGCTGCAAGAAAGTGAAAAGGGCGAAGAAGGCCGTCCTGAAGTGACAATTTTGTTCAACTGCTTCATTATTTTAGCTAAAAACTTACAACAATCATGCCCCCAGACCGCTTGCAAAGACCATTCATTGCATCTCTGAAACACGGCAAAAAGCAATGAGCCGCTTCACAGATTTCCCCGATCTTTGTTAACATTGGTAGTGGACTTCCGCCAATTTGGGCATAGATTTTGACTTCTAGTTTCTTTGAGAGTTTGGCGATGGAGTCAATGTAGTTGCACTTTTTATCGCAGACTAAAAGTTTATATTTAAAAGTTTTTGTCAAAAATAAGAAACTTACAGTTTGCTTTGGCATCGATATGCGTTTTCAAGCAATCGCGCTGCCTTTCAAAATACTTCTGTTTCCGCGTGCACAAGTTCTCAATCCCACTTGTCACAATTCGATAGATACGAGCTGCTCCGGGGCATTTTGCTTTTTCAATACACGAAGATGCATTGACAAAGACGGCACATAGCGTCGGATAATTATCAATCGTGTTTTCCATGGCCATGGCTTTATGGATTTCATCAACGAGGGGATTAATGCATGTGGTAACACATTTTGGAAGGCCAATGGCTTTGATTAGGGTGTCGACATCAACGGCGGCGGCATCTGCGCGGAAGTCTGGGAAGTTGGCATTTCCAAAGTTGAAAGACAAAATAATCAGAAGAAATTGAAACAAGTGCAGCTGCATCTTACAAAAAAGACTATCTTTGAACTAAGGGCAAAGTTTAGCGATCTCGGATATCCGTTCTAGTCGCCCCCTTTATCCCCCATCATAACACAATGCCCGTGACATCCTGTTTGAACTTCGAAATGCTGTTTATTTGATTTCACCATAGTATACAAACCCGTTATGCTTACAGTAGCTGAAAGTCCTAATGTTCAAAAATCACAGATAAAGTGCTCGTGGGCCATGTAGTGTGGATGCCTGTGGCGCGTTGATAAGCGGCCAGTTTTGTGAATCCGGCGAGAACAGGGCGAAATCGCCAAGTTTCGCTGTTTTCGTTAACCGTTGATTAAGTTGATGCTGAACGACAAAAGGTTGTGAGGGTTCACAATGGGTCAGAACGAGGACGATTTGTCGATGGAGGGGTGGGATGTTGTCAGCGACGACGAGATCGCCTCGGGATGATAGGACGTTTTCGGATTTGTGGCAATCGGCTTTGACCTGGAAGATACTTATTATGATTGTTGAAGTTAAAAAAAAGTGAAAGTCACATACCTGGACACATTGATGATGGTGCAAGTTATCAATCATCAAAAGAAGGCCACTGAAGTTATTGCTGATCTGATAGAGCTTCACATTTGGGAGGTACTCGATGGCAGTGCCTTCTTTTAAACTCATCTGAACTAGTGAAGTTCTCAATGCTTCGGGAGAGATGGGCTCCATCTGGCAGACCAGACGCTTTCCACTATGGATCACTATTGTAGCCGGAAGGACTTTAGCGTCGACGAAGCCAGCCAGTGACATTGCCACGACAACATATTGCCCTGTTTCGAAGAAATGGTCTTCCGTCCGGACTGATGGCAGGCATCTTCGACCAGATCTGATGACAAGTTCACCTGGTAGACCGGTAGCTGGATCAATTCTATGAACGAGTAATACAATATCAGCCTGGTCAAGCGACGTCCGGGCTAGTCTTTGAAACAGCGTGAAACAAATTTCCGTCGATTCCGTCACCGTAAAAGTGACAACCTTCGGCGCCGTCCAAGACAGATCCAACGGAAACCGCTGACTTGTCCATCCGAAGCCGTCCTTCACATGGGCCAATTCCACACTGTCGAAAAATTGCACAAATCTCTCAAATGGAATCCAGAATGTACCAGTCTGTCGCCGCGTCGCTTCATAACCAAGTGCCATTTTTAGTGCATCCGTCCAGCCGGGCCATCCGAGGCTCCATTCACCCTTCCAGGTAAACGTCCCCCAAGGGTTTCGTAATCGTAGAAGTTTATGTTGACCATGTTGTCTCACATCTAGAATTGAATAGGCATGTCGGGTCATCAATCCAACTCGAGTGTATTCTTCGTCCGAAACTTGACGTCGCCCGGCTCCACAGGATCCACCCATCAAGAAATTTGCTTCTTTCGCGCTTAATAACCTGCCCCAGATGAGATCCAAAGCCTGTGCCGTTGCCTCAGTTGAATTGTTCAAATCGACTTCCAAGTCAATATGCTCACATGGTGCTCCAGTCAGCGTAGCCAGCCCTTCATAAGTCCGTCCAGCTTTCAAAGCGGCATAATTTCCATAAATCTTTGCCAGTGCTTTCTCAATCAGTGAAACCCAAAGCTGGTTATTACGTCCCACCGCGAACACCATTGACTTTGACCGCTTATGGCATGGGAAAAAGTCATCCACGAGAACCGTTTGCCAGAGACCATCGACGCAGAGACGTATTTTGTATACACCATGATGGTTGTAAGTTTTTGTTAGAACGATTCGCTCCAATATTTCAGTCCGTTCCGCTATCACGGCCAACGCCGATAACAACCAACAATTGCCGAGCAAGCCCTGTTCAATGTCCGTCGGTTTCGGATTCGCGAACACTTTCCACGGCGAAACACGGCCATCTTTTGTGTAAATCTCCGCAGGACGTAGCCAAACAATTTGGACATCCTTGCGTTCGAGCCGCGAAAAATCACCAATGCTTCGGGCTGAATGCGGAAATGAATCATCGATGAAGGGTTGATTGTGCGCTCGGCAATATTCCATGACGCGATTGTAGGCTGCGTCAATGGTTTTAGCGTCATCTGATACTGGCAATGCTGTTTCTGGAGACAATGGTGTTAACGGAATCCCAGGCGCACTGACCGATGTTGGCATGTACATTGCCTGAGGCGATTTCTTCCGACATAGTGGACAAATAGAATCGAAGGGGGCTGAGGGTTGTTGGAGTTGGCATCGATGACATTGCCAGTGGGTTCCGGATAAGCGTGAATCTATAAAAAAGATAACATTAACAAAAAATAGAAAAAATGTTTACTGCCTCATGCTGGAATCGAACCAGCGACCTTCTGTTTACTAGACAGACGCTCTGCCACTGAGCCAATGAGGCACGCGTTAGACAACATTGTAAAAGAGCAGTGATGGTCGCGAGAATGGGACCCTATTTCGAGACAATGTTCGAAAACTGGTCAAAAAAACGCACCTATGATCTTATCGCCTCCACAATTGGCGCAGAAATGGTAATCTGATGGGTTCGGTCGTTGACATGTTGGACACAACCATTCCGAAGTCAATTGGACGACGGTATGAACGGGTTCTGGACGAGGTTTGAAGGCATCCACAGCTTGGTCGATAAAATGGGCTGCATTGGAGAGGGATAGTTGTTGAACTGGAAATACACTGATAAAGAAGGTTAAAAGCGGGAAAGAAAGGCTCACGTTTTGAGAAAACACCAGTTTTAGGCTTCATTCGCCGATTTTCACCGCCACAAGCTTGGCACTGTGCCGTGGCGGTTGTGTTTTGGAAGGTGCAGTATCGACAAGCCCAAGCCAGGGCACCCGTAGTTATGTTCATTGGCCTGGAAAGAGGAAATTTAATGTTTGGGGTCGAAATAAGAGCCTCGATGCGCGAAGTGGGGATGGATATTGAAACTTGACGGCTGGCTTTATGTCGATCAATATGCATTGGATGTGCAGTGAGGGATAACAGACTGGATGGGATTGGATGGAATGGGGCAGTTGAACAGAAATAGGGATAGCTGATTGAAAACTTTGAAGCACACGTCTCCAGAAACATCTTTGCGATGTGAATCTGTTCGTTTAAAGAAAGGAATAGACGTCGAAGAACGAAAATGAACGTGGTCGCCGTTGAGTCACGAATGTCTACATATAGATTGCGCTGCATTGGGCTGCCGAGAACACCCTGGGCTCGGCTGCAATGCTCTTTTTCACCCATCCATCGGGCTGTTGGTTGCCACAGGCAGGATGCATGTATGTTTTATGTGTGGTCGGTAGGGGGGAAGTGGAAGTGGAGGGGGCGCGCTTCCGCATGCTGCGCAAAGACATAACCGCCACGGCTAACCTGGGTAGGTAGGTTGGCGAGGTGTGGGCAGGATCGTCATCTCGTCTGGGGCAGTCAGCTGGCAAAGCTTATGTAAATAAAGCGCTTTACGTTGCACCCTTTGTCGAGGACGAGGTTCAACAATCAGTTTTCTTGTTCCGGAAAAGCTCAAGGCACGAGGATGCGAAGCACACGACCATGGCAACACGCTGTTCCAGACTGTGACGGCTTTTCGAAACAAAGCAGTTTTGAAATTTGAGCTTACTCAGCATTTGAATTGTCATGGAAACGCCTCAAAGCGCCGCATAAACTGTGAATCACTCACTCAATGACATAATAAACTGACGCAAGTTACAAAATTGCGACCCCATAAAGTCTTATCACAAAAAGGAGTGGACCAGTCAATATTGTCAAACTTCTGACCGCAAACAAAACACGTCAATCCATCCAAATGTCAATAAACAAGACACGTATTTTGACGATCGACCAAAACAAGCCAGTGGAGGCGCTTCATTGCTTCAAGATCGACTCACCCCTCGGCCCGATCGCCGATTACACAATTCCTACACGCTGGCGAAGCCTAGAGGCCAACTTAAGTACAACTTTCCCAGCCTGTCGATGAATTGCGACGAACCGTGAAGCACATTAAACAAGTCGGATTTCATCGCGCAACAAAGTCAGTGTTATTGAATGACAGTGATGATCCATCAAAAAATGACTGTCACGACGACGGAGGATGCATCACTGACAAAATGTCTATTATCCTGGTTGTTTTTCGATTATTTGACATCATTGAAAAAATGGAAAGTGACTGACCAGCCGATGTCGATGAAAAGAATCACTTCAAAATGGGTGGGGTCATTTCTTTTTATCGGCTTTGCAGGGGTGTATGAATAATGTGACGTTGGTTGACAATGGAAAAATAGTGTGTCAATGGTCCGCGATAAAGAAAATAAAAACAAATAATCGTCAAAAAAGGGTAAAGATTGTTGATAAACAGCTTTTAATCTTAAATATTCGCAGTTAAATACAGTAAACGTGAAAAATTACTCCTTTCCTAAATGTTTTCTCAGATGATCGCGCTTCCAGTCCCTCAGATATTCGAATCCCCAGGACACTCGTACTTTTTTGTTTGTTTGATTCTGGAATCAAACCACTTATATACATAAATCGATTAAGACAAACTTACATCTACCGCTCCAAATCTCAAAGTATGAATCTTCGCATAATACTCAGTCTTGTGGCATTCACCCATTTCACTCGGACAGGTGCACATTGTCTCTTGGGGTTGTTTGAAGGCGCATTGGATAGTGTTTACGTTGTGTTTCATGCCATACTCGTCCAGGTCCTTTTAATTAAAATTTTTATAAAATGATGATTTGAAAAAAAAACTCACTTCCTTTTCCAACGGCTTAAATTTGATTTCTAACGGTGCCCACCCAAGTGTTGGCCCCTTGAGCCATCCAATTCCCTTAATATAAACACCACAAAGTTGAAGACTGCTTGTAGCATTCAAAACGATATGCGTTTCGTTGACGTTTTGCGGACAGATGGAGTAAAACTTCTTAGTCTTGTCGATTATTTCTTGCGTCGGCTTTGCGTTCTTATCGTCATAGGTCAAAGTCGCATATACGTCGAATTCACGGTTTATATTGACTTGTTTTCTCATGCCGACAAAAACAGTCGACTTCATGCCGTCCAAAATTAAATGCCGAACAGGATAGGCGTTAATCATCGGAACTGGGTAGTATCGCTTGTTTTGAAAGATGGACCATTCATAAAGACATGGGAAAAGCGGTTTGCCCTGCACTTCATTTTCTTCCTTCGCAAATCTGGGACTGATGAAAAAGTTGCCATTATCACAAGTGCCATCGGGTTTCACCGTATAGAGGTATTCGTTTCGTAGGATCCAGTGCTGGAAAAACGCTTATTAGAAGTGTGTAGAGAATGTTTGTAAAATGTAGCTTACAACAATCTTATTCATTTCAACGAAGTCCTTTTCCAGAAAAGTCATATTAACATACGACAACTGCGGCGGAATTCCTTGAGAAATGTCTGAATCGCCTTCATTTTTAAAAATTAAGATACTTTTATTTGAAACCGTGTCATCGACATTGAAAGCTCTGAATGCCAGCACTTTTTTGTCGGGTGTAATGGTCAGCTCTGGAACACATCGCTGTTCGCCTTTCTGAAAGTAGAGATTTGATGGCGAAACTTCTTGGTTCGTTCAAAGTAGGAAAAGAAAACAAAAACAAACCTGCAGCCATTGATAACGAACATAAGTAGTAATCTTCCCATCTTTCGGTAACACAAACTCCGCCCCATGAAGACAAAATGCGCCTCTCTTTTTAGACTCAGTAAAGTCAACGCATGCTTTGCTACGGCAGGCGCAGCTTAGAATGGTATCATATCTGGAAGTTTTATTTAAAATCAAAACTGTATCGTCAAAATCATACCTTTCCATTCCTGGTATAAAAATAATCCGACAAGGTGGCCCAAAACGAGTTACATGTGAGTTAGCTAAATTTGGTTTTTCGGATATGAGACCGTCGTCTACGTACGCCGACACCAATTTAAAATCGTAGTTTGTAGTTGAGGTCATCGTGTGTTCGATGAAACAAACAGCCTGACCACTAAAGTGCGGACGATAGAAGTGACGAATCTTAAATATTCACAAAATTGATTAGTCCTAACTAGTATACCCAATTCTTACCTTAATCGCACTCGTTCCATAACAAGCATCGCCGATTTCGAAGAACTCTTTGCCAGTTGACTCGCGCATTTTCGGTACAAAAAAAATTCTTTGTTCTGTTGGATGAAACTCCATTCGGTAAACGTAATTCTGAGCCTGGCGCAGAGAGTAGACGGACATTATATAAGCCCGAAATGAATTTACCGTCAACCTTTTTAATGTTTTTAAAGTTTGACAAGTCCGACAAACGAAAATAAGGGCTGCATTGCGCTGAAATTGTAAAATAAAGTTGCATTTGACGGCATTCAAAGGCAAAACTAACCTTATCATATAGGTCTGTTCCGTGAAAAATGATATTTTCGTCGCCTGGGATTTTCCCTTCTTTTACGGCTTGCATGCCAAGGTTCATCACATAATTTAGAACATCCTTTGGCGGGTCACGGGTAAAAGTAATTACGGTGTCGTATTCGAGCGTGTAGGTACATAATATACCGCGTCCTGTGTTACAGTTTGGAAATTCTTCGAGACAGGGGCAGTTTAAAATTCGCTGGTTTCGGGCAGCAGTGCCAATAAAAATGAAAAATAGAAAGAAGGCAATGTTCAGGTTCATTTTTAGATCTTGAAAGAGGACCTGGCTGGACCCATTGAAAAACTTTCCAAAAGGTTTCGATAGGAAAACGGATTCATGCAAATTCAATTTTTTCCATGTTTGAAAGTTGAAATACCAAAGCCAAAATTCAAAAAAACCATAACATCATACATCAAATATTCTCCCACGACACCAATTAACGATGCACCCATCAATTAGTTATCAACCTGCCAAATTAATCACTCCACCACTTTTAACACGGTTAACATGACATGAGTAAAAGGCAAGGAAGGTTCCCAGCAATGTAATAAGTGCAATAATTCATCGCTCGCTTCGAACTGCAGTCCAACCTGTCCCGGTGCATGGAGACGCGAGTCCCTGAAGGCCCGAAACCGCATTCAACTGGTTCAGCATGTCTGCCGATCAGTCGGAGTCGCTCGTACCTAATAATGAAGATGCGAAAATTAAGTGTAAAGAACGTCCAGAAAGTTCAAAAATTGGAAATCTCGGGGATTATTTGCTTTTTGGACGATATTCGATAATGATGTGTTTATTACATGAGTTGGATGTGTTGCCGATGACTTCGATGTATACTTTTATGGCTTTTGCTGGTAAGTTTTTAGCTTTTGTTGCACTTTTAAGTAACTTAGTGTGTCGTGGTAGGCCTATTTCCATCCATAACTCAATGTGGCAGTCTAAACTTTGACGGCATGTCCCCATCAGACGCATGTGTCGCCGTTGAAGCGGCCAGAAACATTTGTAAACCAGAATATGCTGAAGGCACGTTTCGATCAATGCCAATGGAGTTTGGTTACTATTGTTCGACAAAAAGTCATGTAAAACTGGCCATCAGCTTTCAAATGATCGGCATGCTTCTCGGAGCCACTTCCTTCGGACAGCTGTCTGACATGTTTGGACGTCGTCGATGTCTCCTCATCGGTGCCGTGGGTTGCTGCATCTTTAGTTTTGTCACCAGCTTTACCCATGATTTGTACCATTTTGCGGCGGCACAGTTTTGTACTTTGTTCTTTGCTGGTGGCACTGGCGCGTAAGTCCTTTCCACATTAATAATCACCTTCAAACCTCCAAATTTCAGCGTCTATGTAACCTTCTTCATGGAATGCATGCCGAAAAAGCACCGTTATTGGTCCGTCATTGCTATCGGCTTCTCACCCAACATGATAATCTTTGCCTTCATCGCATATCTCTGTGGTGATTGGCGATGGACAGCCCGTGCGATATCGCTTTTATGCGTGCCACATTTCATTCTACAGTATATTGGTTACGAAAGTCCTCGATGGCTCGTCCAACACGGCAAACTCGAGGAAGCGACAGAAACCTATGAAAAGATTGACAACTTCAACAGGACAGCATCAAACGAACGCGGAGCCTTGCTGGCAGAACTGATTGATGAGGAGCGCAAGAAGATTGAAGAACGTGCAAAGGTCAAGAAGTATTATGTCTGGCACACTTTCTATACCAAGTCGATGGTTTTGCAGAATTTGACGATGGGATACTGCTTGTGGGTTATATTTTCAAATAAGGGTCGAAATAATAAGTTGAAAAATTGCAGATTATCGACGACAATCTTGTATTACACTTTGATCTTCAACACTGAACAAGTCGTCGGAAGTGTTTACGTCAACATCGCTGTTCTCGGATGCATCAGATACTTCATCAACATTGTTTTTTGCATTGCTGATTACAAGATTCAGAGCCTGGGCCGACGAATTGGTTATATTGGGTGTTTGATTTTCATTACTATTGGACTTTTTGCTGTTGTTTCGATTGATTATTTCCGTAAGTTTCAATTTTTTGCAATCCCAATGTTAAGTACAGCAATTCAGGTCTCGATTACCCAACTCTAAAACGCTGGACAGTCATCCTCAGCAGCGCCGCCACAGCCCACCTCTTCCCGACCGCCTTCCTAATCACCGGAGAACTGTTTCCCACCCCCATCCGAAACTCAGCCGGAAGTTTCCAGCAACTGTTTACCCGAATCGGTGTCGTCATCGCTCCCCAGTTTTTCCTTCTCTTCGGGTTCTATCCCGGTGCACCGTACATGGCTCTGACCGTATTGATCGCCTTTGCATTGATTTTCTTTGGCGCTTTCATTCCGGAAACAAAGGGGACCCCCTTGATGGATCACATGCCACACAAATCTGAACGGATCTTTCGGAATTCTTTCCGTGGATCGAAAAAGGCACGCCAGCCGGTATTACCATAACTTTTACTCGTTCTGTTTATTATATTAGTGTTAATAAATGGCATTTTAATACAAAGTAGAATACCCATTATAGTGTACTTTCGACATCTTTAGTCGGCGCAGTTTTTCCGCTTTTCCAGTGCCATGCCTTCTCGCTCTTCGGCGGCATGTGGTCTGATAGCGGCGTGCCTTTCGTTTCAGGGATGAAAGTTCCGAAGAGAATCAGGAATCCGATGATCATAAGTGCCATGGCGAAATATGGCGCGGCTGGGTTGAAGTTGAAGATGACGAAGAACTGTGCTGCGAAGACGACGCCTAATCGGGAGAAGACCTGTTGGAAGGCTGTGGCCACATTGCGGATGGGCGTTGGAAAGAGTTCACCGGTCACGAGGAAGCCGATGACAAAGATCTGGGATATCATGGCCGTTACGCTGAGCATGGAGATGTTTCGGACCAGATTGTTTGTGTAGACTGTAAAATGGAGGGTTTAAAGAGGTTAAAAAAAGTTTAAAAGGCTTACATCCGAGCTTTTCTGGGATAACAATAGCCAGAGCGACCAAAATGGCAATCAAAAAGGTGATACAAATCGGCTTCCGGCCTAGTTTTGGCCAGAGATAATCCAGCGCTCCAAGAATACAGCCAAAGATTGTTCGAAGCAATCCCAATAAAGCAATGTTGGCGTAAACTGAACCAACTAACTCCTCCATGTTGAAAACGAGACCATAATACAAAATGGCAGAAACCAATCTGCAAAAACATTACTAAAACATCGTTTTAAACAGCATCAAAACTCACAAACAGTATGCCATCGTCAAATTCTCTCCAATCATAGGCTTCGTGTAGAAAGTATGCCAAACATAATATTTCTTAGCTGTTTTCCGCTCAGCTAACTTCACCCTCTCCTCGTCGATGAGCTCATTCAACAGCTTACTCCTCTCCTCCGATGCCGTGCCGTTATATTTCTCTATTTTCTCATAAATTTCTGTAGCCTTGTCCAACTGGCCACTCTGAACCAGCCATCTCGGACTTTCAAAACCAATCCATTGCAAAACAATATGCGGAATACACAGTCCAGAAATAACTCGAGCTGTCCAGCGCCAATCACCAGCTAAATACGCCAAAAAGGCAAAGATAATCATATTCGGCGAAAATCCGATGACCAAATGAATCCAGAATCGGTGATCCTTTGGTACAGTTTCCATGAGGAACACAGTGTGAACAGTTCCGACCCCTCCGGCGAAGAAAAGCGTGCAGAACTGGGTAACGGAAAACCACATCAAGTTGGGTGTGAAGGATGTGAGAAGACTAAAGATGCTGGTTCCGGCACTACCGATCAGAAGCAACTTTCGACGGCCATACATGTCGGAAAACTGGCCGAAGGATGTGGCGCCGAGGAGCATGCCGATCATTTGGAAGCTGACAGCGAGTTTGACGTAGCTTTTGGTTGAACAATAGTAGCCAAACTAAATAAAAATTAATAAAAAGGTGTTTTTGAGAAGTTAAAACTAACTTCCAACGGCATCGACTTAAAACTATCAGCAGCATAATGCGGTGTGCATACATTTGCCGACGCTTCAATGGCAGCACAACTTTCATCAGAGCCAATGTTTGTTAGATTCAAACTTCCGCATTGGGAAATATCCGGAAACAGCCCTAAAATCAATCAGTATTGTTTTTCAACCCCAATTCCGAAGGTCATGAACCAACCAGCAAGAGCCATGTACGTGAATGCACCGGCCTGAGACAAGACATCGAATTCATGCATGACGCAAATAAACACAGTGTACCAGCCAAAAACAAGATAATCCCCAAGGTTTTTGGCTGTTTTTGGGCCTTCTGGGCCATCAGAAGGCTGAATGTGGTGGTCTTTGAAGATTGGAGGGTCATCGAGGTCGATCGAAACAGTATCCTCATCAGGGGGTAGCCCTTCTGGCACGGGCGGCAGAAATTCCTCCACCATGATGACGTCAAATAACAATTACAAGTCTATTTACTGGGTTTTTATGTATAATGAACGACGATCGAACGAAAGGAATGCACCTATCCAAAAAAGCGACCCTTATCCATGGGGGTAGGCAAGGCAGTCTATAGACTATAGATTCGTCTATCGGACACTGTACATACACTTGGAAGGATGCACTGTGGCGGCGGTCAGACAGGAAGGTGAAGGTCTACCCGCGCAGTATCAGCGGCTCGGCTCAACCGACCCGAGCTTTCCCATTATATATATTGAATGTTAAGGGTAGTCGAAAACGTTCACAAAGACGTGTTCGAGTAGACGCCGGACGGTGGCTGGCTGCCCGGCGACGCGTGATTTCTGGCTTCAATGACAAGGCGGATGATTGTTTTACGAGAAGTGGGGCCAACCCGCTTGGCCTTGATACGTAGGTCTAATGACCGAAGTGTACGTAGGTGTAATAAACGATAAAAGATGAAAGTAAAGATCACTTATTTGGGGCGGGGTTATTAAACAAATGTAAAATTTTAAATTATCTTTTAAAAATGGTAAAGTCAAAAAAAATCAAACTTATTTATAAAGGCTACATGATCACTACAATCTTTTGTCTTTTGACATTTGAGTTTTAAAATGAATCAACCAAAAAATCGTTGGAATTCGACATAGCAGCATGGCTGGAAACAGTTTCATAACAAAATTTTCAAGAAAGCAATTTTGAACTGAATCACGAGAATATAAACAACTCCCAAGCGTTCTGACTGCTTGCAGTATGGCGCACTCTGATTCTTCCGACTCCGCTTATTCTGATTCAATCGATTCAGACTCAGTTTATTCAGACTCGAAATCAGTTGATTTGGACTCAATTTCTTCAGACTCAGCTTATTCAACATCAGTTTGCTCTGACTCATGTTCAGATTCGATCTCTTCTCAAGTCCCAGAAACCCCCAAAAAGCGAGGTATCCTCGATGAATTCATCCAATTCGGCTATTTTTACATTCCATTCATGTTTTATCAACAATTGATGCTTTTGGTTTTGACATCGTCATCCTTGTTCTCCATGTTTGGATGTTAGTCAGCGTCTGTTTAATTATATGGGTTCAAATTGGTCAACTTTTAGCTCGATTGCCGGCGATCTCAAATTGCGGGGATGAAAGCTTTGAAAGTATTCATCCGACAAAACGTTGCAGTCATTTGAAGGAACTCCACGCTTCTGGAAGTAACTGCACACCCGAGTTCGATAATGAGTTTTGGTCACTGCCACAGGAGTTGAACTTCTTCTGTGATGCGGCGTACGTTGTCAACCAGGCAACCACAATTCAAAAGCTAGGACACTTCTTTGGAGCCGTTATCGGTGGTCAGTCATCGGATTTATTGGGAAGAAAGAAGGTTTTAATTGTCGGCGTTATTGGCATGCTTGGAAGTTTTGTCGGGGTCAGCTTTACAAATGATTTGGTCTGGTACAGTGTTGCCATGTTTTTTATTGCTGTGTTTTCGTCATATCTTATTACGTGAGTTTTTAAATTTTAAATTACACGTTTCGCAACTGACCTTTTAGCGTAGACACGGTCTACATTGTCGAAATGGTCCCGCAGAAACACGTCATTTGGAGCCTCATGTTCATCGGCTCCTCTCCAAATGTCATCGTTTTCGCAGGTCTCGCCTGGATTAGTCACGACTTCCGAACACTGGCTCGAGTCTGTGCCGGAATCACGGCGGCACTGTTGGTCATGCAGATTTGGTGTCCCGAAAGTGCGAGATGGCTTCTCCAGAAACAAAAATTAGAAGAAGCGAAGAATGTTGTCAAACGAATTCACAAATGGAATCGAACCTTGACTGATAAAAATTCACTTCAAGTGGATATTAGCTTCTTAAAAGAACGCTACGATATCGAACTTCAGATGGAACGTGAAAATGAACTCAACTCATCTTTACAGAAAAACTTCTATATTTTTCATTTATTTTCAACAGACACCATGGCCAAGCAGATATTGGCTGTATGCTTCACATATGTTTTGCTTTATTTCGGCTACTACAAACTTGTATTCAACGTGCAACACCTTCCGGGAAACGTTTTTGTTAACATTGCCATCATGGGTGCAATACTGTGGCTGATAAACATTCTTTACGGCATAATGGATGTTAATTGTTGTAACATTGAGAAGAAAAATGGTGCCCTTTCAATATTACTACTTCTTACTTTACTTTGCTCGGGTGTATTTATATTAAAAATATTTCTTATAAATTTTGGTAAAAATTTTGTTAAATTGTGAACTTTTCACATTTTTATTTTTAGATTTCTTTAAAACAGGTTTTAACGCAAGCTGCTATATAATCCTGGGAGCCCTTTCATTCAATGGTTTAATTATTGCTGGAGTCGTCGCCGCTGAAGTGTCCCCGACGCCGGTTCGAGGAAGTGCCATCGGTCTAATTCATTTTTGCGGTCGATTTGGGATGATCATGGCGATGGTGTTGTTCTATTTTTGTCACCCTGATAGTCCAGAAACATACCAGGAAACCGTTTTGACATTCTTCTTATTGATCTTACCATTTTTATGGGTTTTAGGCCTTTTTTTAAAGGTACCAGAAACAAACGGAGTACCATTGAATGACCAGATGCCCACTGAATAAAATAGCGTGACTTTAGGATTTGTAAAGTCGGTGAAAGTTTCGAATAAAGTTTTATTTTCAATCTCATTGTGTTCTATCACTTTGGTAACAATTGTAATAAACAGCATCTTAAAACTTTTTAACTAAACGCCCTCAAAACAATTCAATGGTCGCTGAAATGCTATTTTTCACTGAATCACCACTAACTGATCAGAAAGGAAGTATATAAGCTACGTCAAACCGTTTGAATTGCATACAACATGCTGACTTCATACTCTCCAGACTCTATTACTCCAGATCCAGAAGTTTCGGAAGTTCCAGAAGTCCCCAAAAAGCATATTCTTGATGAATACATTAACTTCGGCTATTTTTATATTCCATTCATGTTATGTCAACAACTGATGGTTTTGGTTTTGACATCGTCCTTCTTGTTTACTACTTTTGGATGTAAGAAATAGTTTGCCTAATTCTATGAATTCTAACTACTTCAAATTTCAGCTCAAATGCCGACAATTTTAAAATGTGGGGAAGAAAATTTTGAAAGTATTAGTTTGACGTACCGATGCAATCATTCGAAAGAGCTGCATGCATCTGGCTACAATTGCACGCCCGAGTATGATAATAATGTTTGGTCGTTGCCACAGGAGTTGAAATACTACTGTAATACGGCTTATGATGTCAAATGGGCTACGGTTGTACAAAAGATAGGGCACCTTTTTGGGGCAGTTATCGCTGGACAGTTGTCAGATATGTTTGGAAGGAAAAAGGTCCTAATTGTCGGCATTATTGGCATGCTTGGAAGTTTTCTCGGGGTCAGCTTTACGGTAGATTTGGTTTGGTACAGTGTTGCCATGTTTTTTATGGCTGTGTTTTCGTCATGTCTGATTACGTAAGTTTACGCATTTTAATTACACGTTTCGCAACTGACCTTTCAGCGTAGACACGGTCTACTTTGTCGAAATGGTTCCCATGAAATACGCCGATTGGAGCCTCATGTTCATCGGCTTCTCGCCAAATGTCATTGTTTTCGCAGGTCTCGCCTGGATTAGTCACGACTTCCGAACACTGGCCCGTGTCTGTGCCGGCATCACGGCCGTACTCTTGGTCATGAAGATTTGGTGCCCTGAAAGTGCGAGATGGCTTCTCCAAAAACAAAAACTGGAAGAAGCAAAGAATGTTGTCAAACGAATTCACAAGTGGAATCGAACTTTGACCGATAAAAAGTCAATCGAACTGGATCTTGCCTTTTCCAAAGAAGGCCAAGATATCGCACGTCAAGAAGAAATTGAAAACGAAATCAACCCCAATTCAAGGAAAAAGTTTTACTTCTACCATTTATTTTTGACGCAAACCATGTCAAAACAGACTTTGACTTTGTGCTTCGTGCATTTTGTATTTTATATTTACTCCCACGAGGGCCTTTACAGTATGGAACACTTTTCGGGTAACATTTTTGTCAACGTTGCAATCATGGGTGGAACACTATGGCTGACAAACATACTATACGGTATGGTAGTATTGTACTTTAATGTTCCAAAAAGCCGTGTTACCTATTTTGTTATTGCGTTGATAACTACATTTTGTATTCCGGTTTATATTTTTAAACATTTCGGTAAGAATGTGGTAAACTTTCAAAACTTTACTTTATTTTTTAGCGGCCCACGTATTCGCTTTTGACGTCACCTGTTACACCATTCTGGGAGCTCTATCATTTAATGTTCTAATTATTTCTGGAGTCGTCACAGCGGAAGTGTTTCCGACTCTCGTCCGCGGTAGTGCCGTTGGTATGGTTCAATTTTGTGGTGGAGTTGGAATGATCTTGACCCTGATGTTGAAATCCGACAAACAAGAATCGTTTAACAGCTTCACTGGCACTTTCTTCTTGACGTTCTGCATACTTATCTGGGTGCATTATTATTTTGAAAAAAATGTACTTGAACCTAATGATGAAAAACCGATGGACGACAAGATGCCCGATAAAAGTGAATGGATGTGGCGGAGGAGGGAATAATTTTTGAATGCTCGTTTCACCTTGGATATTTAAAAGTTGGTAAAAGTTTTAAATAAACAGGCTTGATGGGACGTGTAAAAAGTGAATAATTTTTGGGTCAATGGTTCTATAATTTAACTTTGCAATTTCAATTAACTTTATCAAATATTTCATTGTTTCTCCGTCGTCTACGATGGAGCGGAAAAGGGCACAGGATGACCAAACGCGGTAGTGAATGTATACTTGACGTCAAAGTCAAACGGGGCGTTTATTACCGAAACTCCTAAAAACGATTGAATGACTGTGAAAATGCTATTTTAAACTGAATCACTAGCAACTGATTACAAATAAAGTATATAAGCCACTCTTAACGTTCACACTTCTTTAAAACATGATGAATGCAGTTTCCTTGGACATAGTTTCTTCAAACCCTCCACAAACTCCAAAAGTATCAAACATGCAAACCATGTTGGATGAAGTTGATAAACTCGGTTATTTTTACATTCCTTTTATGTTTTATCAACAGTTAATGATTTTGATTTTGGCAGCATCTTTCTTGTTCAGCACTTTTGGATGTGAGTTTTTGTATGTTAATGTATGTCGAATTCTGCAGATTCTAATTTCTTATGAATTCTTTCAGCTCAATTGCCGGTAATTTCAAAATGCGACGAAGTAAACTTTGAAATTCTTCCCTCGAGCTACCGGTACATGTGCAGATATTTGGAGGGGCTGCATGCATCTGGATATAATTGCACGCCCGTGTTTGATAATGACTTTTGGTCATTACCACAAGAGTTGAACTACTACTGTGATACGGCTTACATTGTTAAACAAGCTACGACAATTCAGATGATTGGGTATTTCTTTGGAGCAGTAATCGCTGGACAGTTGTCGGATATGTTCGGAAGGAAAAAGGTTCTGATTGCAGGGATCATTGGCATGCTTGTTAGTTTTGTTGGGGTCAGCTTTACGGCCGAATTGGTATGGTACAGTGTTGCCATGTTTTTTATGGCTGTGTTTTCGTCATATCTTATTACGTGAGTTTTTAAATTTTTAATTACCTACATGTTTCGCAACTGACCTTTTAGCGTAGACACGGTCTACATTGTCGAAATGGTACCGCAGAAATACGTCGTTTGGAGCCTCATGTTCATCGGTTTCTCGCCAAATATCATTGTTTTCGCGGGTCTCGCCTGGATTAGTCACGACTTCCGAACACTGGCCCGTGTCTGTGCCGGAATCACGGCGGCATTGTTGGTCATGCAGATTTGGTGCCCCGAAAGTGCGAGATGGCTTCTCCAAAAACGAAGGCTAGAAGAAGCAAAGAATGTTGTCAAACGAATCCACAAATGGAACCGAACTTTGACCGAGAAAAAGTCAATCGAACTGGATCTTGCCTTTTCCAAAGAAGGCCACGATGTCGCACGTCGAGAAGAAATTAAAAACGAAATCAACCCAAATTCACGGAAAAACTTTTATTTGCATCATTTATTTTTGACGTCAACCATGACGAGGCAGATGGTAACCCTGTGTTTTTTGTATACCGTGTTCTATATCGGATATTATTTGCTGCTGTTAAACACAGAACACTTCCCAGGAAATATTTTTGTAAACGTTGCAGTCATGGGGGCATCATTATGGTTGATAAACATACTTTACGGTATTCTGGATGTAAAGAACGGTCGTTTAGATAAAAATGACAATATTTATTTATTTGTGCTGATTGTGACTATGTTTTGTTTAATATTTGTTTTACTAACAGGTGAGAACTTTATTATATTTTAGATTTTTAATTTTTTTTTATTTTAGGATCTCAAATAGTAGTTATAGACGTAACATGTTGTACCATCCTAGGAACCCTTTCATTCAATTGTTTGATTATTGCCGGAGTTTTCGCAGCAGAGGTGTTTCCGACGCCGGTTCGAAACAGTGCTGTAGGTCTGATTCACTTTTGTGGCGGAATTGGAATGTTTTTGGCCGTGCTGTTAAAGTTTGATTTACCATTACAAGAGGAAGGCGTTGGGACTTACTTGCTTATGAGCTGCTTTGTCGGAATTCTAATACCGCTTGTAAAATGTTTACCAGAAACAAGGGGGGTGCCATTGAATGATAAGATGCCTGATGAGAGTGAGTGGATGTGGGGAAAAAGGAACTAAATTTTAACGGTTAACTTTGGAATTTGTGAAGTAATTAAAATTTTTGAATAAACATAAGTACCATTCAATCATACAGAATATGGGTATCAAGACAGTCAGTGATAAAAAAAACGCCCGAAATGCGCATTGCATCAAGTGTAAATGCGCGGGAGGTTTAAATGAGACAGTTTATGCGTGTTGATTGGGAGGGTATACAACAAAAAAAATAATTCGAATTCCACTAACTGCACGGGTTGCAATGATTTCATGGTAGAATTCGTATTGTATACAACAAAATAATAAAAGCGTTTCCATAACCTTTTCGAAAAAAATACCGTTGGGCTTTCTTGCCCTTTCAACCAGGTGCCTCCACATACGCTTCTGCATAACACTGCAATCACATTTCCTTAAAAACAATTCAATGACTGTGGGAATGCTATTTTCACTGAATCACTAGTAAGTGATCACAAATGAAGTATATAAGCCACGTTCTAACGTTCGCACTGCTTACAAAATGATGAATTCAGTTTCTTCAGACTCTACCACTTCAGATCCTGAAATTTCAACAATCCCCAAAAAAGCTATTCTCGATGAATTCATTAAGTTTGGTTATTTTTACATTCCTTTTATGTTTTACCAGCAATTGATGGTTTTGGTTTTAACATCGTCTTTTTTGTTTACCACTTTTGGATGTAAGCATTCGTATTTGGGTTTCAACGAATTCTAATTTGGTCGAATTTTAGCTCGATTACCAGCCATCTCTATTTGCGGGAGTGAAAACTTTGAAAGTATTCACCCGACAAAACAATGCAGTCATTTGAAGGAACTCCACGCTTCTGGAAGTAACTGCACACCTGAATTTGATAATGACTTTTGGTCATTGCCACAGGAGTTGAATTACTACTGTGATACGGCTTATATTGTTAAACGCGCAACAACCATTCAGATGATAGGGCAGTTTGTTGGTGAATGTATCGCTGGCCAGTTGTCGGATATGTTCGGGCGGAAGAAAATTCTGATTGCAGGGATCATTGGCATGCTCGGAAGTATGATCGGGGTCAGCTTTACAGCTGATTTGGTTTGGTACAGTGTTGCCATGTTTTTTATGGCTGTATTTTCGTCATATTTAGTGACGTAAGTTTTTTGATTCTCAATCATAAAAGTGCATCAGAAGCTAATCAACTGACCTTTCAGCGTCAATACAGCATACTTTGTCGAAATGGTTCCCCAAAAGCACGTCATTTGGGGCTTCATGTTCATCGGCTTCTCGCCAAATGTCATTGTTTTCGCAGGTCTCGCCTGGATTAGTCACGACTTTCGAACACTGGCTCGAGTCTGTGCCGGAATCACGGCGGCACTGTTGGTCATGCAGATTTGGTGTCCCGAGAGTGCGAGATGGCTTCTGCAAAAGCGAAAGCTAGAAGAAGCAAAGAATGTTGTCAAACGAATTCACAAATGGAATCGAACCTTGACCGATAAAAAGTCAATTGAGTTGGATCTCGCTTTCTTTAAAGAAGGCCACGAGATGGCATATCGAGAAGAACGTGAAAATGAAATCAACCCGAATTCACGGAAAAAGTTTTATTTCTATCACTTATTTTTGACGTCAACTATGATAAAACAGATTTTAACCATGTGCTTCATGTATACGACGTTCTACCTCGGCTATTATGCTTTGGTTTTCAACATGGAACTGCTTCCGGGCAATGTTTTCGTGAATACAGCCATTATGGGTGCGTCACGATGGGTGATAAACATAATTTACGGTATTGTGGATATAAAATACAGCAATATCGGCCGAAAACCGACTACTAGTGGAATCATCAAGTTAGCTCTGTTTTTCTGTTTGGTGGTTGCTGTGATGGCTATTTTTGGTGAGAATTTTAAAAATTTAGGCATATAAAAACAATTTAATTTGTCATTTTCCAGAAGTCCAAGTAGCATTCCTGACAGCAGTCTGCTTCATAGTCATGGGCGCCTTGTCATCCCACATTTTTATCATTGTCGGAGTCGTCGCGGGGGAGGTATTCCCGACGCCGGTCCGAAACGGCGCCATCGGCATGGTTCACTTTTTCGGTCGAATTGGATTGATCATAGCCCCACTGTTCTTCCATGCCTTTGACTTCTACCCGCCTGCGGCTTTCATACTTATATTTGTCCTTTTTATCGTCGGCCACGTACTATTTGAACTTTTTGTACCAGAAACAAAGGGGGTTCCGTTGAATGACAAGATGCCTGACGAGAATGAATGGCTCTGGGGGAAACGGGACTGATTTTTGAACACTTGAGATTGGAACGTTGGAATTTTTTGAATGTTTCGAATAAATAGACTTGTGACGTGTTCAAAGTGGCAAAATACAGTATATCGGGGTAGCGGATCTTGAGCGACAGATCGGCTGTCAATAACAATGTTATGCTTGACAGGTATCAGACATCTACCGAAAAGGCGATTAGATCCCGCATTCCAGCTTACATTGCATTAGTGAGGTTCGGGGTGTCATGTTATTCGAAGTCGAACTCCCGCAAAAAGGTCACGGCCATTTGATAAGGCATCTATCTACCATTTGCTACGTCAATGAGGGATTGTTTTTCAAACATATCTGGCACGGAGATTGATAGCCATGATGGACTGGAATGTCTTTACGCACTTTATCCATCGAGATTACATCCTCGTTATTGATGCCCTCCAAAATGCCAAAGTAAACCGTTCAAAAAGTCCAAAACTTCCAATTTCCTCCAGCCATCCCCCCAAATCCACAAGTCACCTCCCTGAAGGTCGCCCTTGTTCCATCTCCGTTGCGCAAATTGACCCTGTTACGGGCGTCCCGTACCCCCTTAGGTGTTCTTTTCCGCTTTCTTTCCGTGCATCGAAGGGCTCAGGGTGTCAGAAGTGTGCCGAACTAGGTCACTCGGGCAGCCACCGATTTCTGAAGGAAGCTGGTGTCGCTTTTTTTATTGCTGCACACATGAAATTGCTCAGGAATGTAAACGAGCGTCCGTCACCGTCACAGTCATTCTTGACTGCGACGCTGCTTCATGCTTACGCCATCCGGAAAATCTGCACCGATCAAACGTTTCAAAACCATTAGGAACATGGATAAAAAAGGTAGTAATGACATCGCGAGGCGGTGTTGCGATGTCGGATTGCGCGTTTTATAGGATTCCATTCATGTGAATACATGTCACACGTGATTTATTTAAAAAATACAGTCAACAACTTTTGAAACTTCAAAAAAATGACAAAATAAAATCAATATTTCCCAACCTTAATCCTACTATTGGGTACAATGGTCTCTAAGTAGTCCACCATGACCTTTAACCCATTTTCTTGGTTCAATTTAGTCAAAAGTGTAGTAAATAAATGCTGGATTTCGAGGCTAAATCCACCGGCTTCGAGATAATCCTTCAACATACCCGCCAAAGCTAGACCCAATTCCTTGTGACAGCTAACTGCCATGTGTCGACCGGCAAGGAGCAATTCCCGCTTCAAAACAGTCTCATCCGTTTCGCGTCGGATCATTCTCCCGACACGGTTCAACGCCAATTCAGTCCGATCCGTGTTGGAGAAGGATGTATAGGTCTCATAGGAGAATGTGTGTTTCCGGAATTTGCGTACCGGCTGTTCTTTCGCCTTGTTTTTGGTCTCGACGAACTTGATGGAGGAGGACGAAATGTACTCTATGAGTAGGAAGAACTCGGAATCGGGCTGATTTGCGCGTCGGAATGGCCGCATTGCGAAATGGTCTCCGGCATTTCGAAGGAAGACGGCTATTTTTTGCTTTGTGAGGAGATAGGTGACGAGACTGGTGTAGGATTGGATGTCGTCGGGGTTGTTTTCTGAAAATTAGGCGTTGAAAGTCATAAAGAAACGATAAGACTCACTTTTCTGCAAAAAATAAGTACATCCCCGCGCATGCAATGTGTTCAAAACCGTATCCGGGAAGAAGCCAACCAACTGTAACGTTGTTATCGCGCAGCCATTACCTTCTTCAGGCAGACTCATGCTCGCCGGATACATGTTCTGTGGATCATCGAACAGGAGCCGTTGCGGCAGACGCGGAAACGGATGTGTGACGAAGCCGAAGCCTTTCGACATCGAGATCACGACGGTCGTCACCAGTTTCAAGTCGGAAGCACACTTATCCACGACGTCATCGACGCTAGCCGGACTTGCTGGCAGGTCGCCAAAACAGCTCCAATCAGGCTTAGGGAAATGCGTCGGATAGGCGCTCAAGTCGTTGAAAAGGACATAGCTAAGCTTGACTCGGGAAAGATAGGGCCGTGGGAGCAGCTGATTAATGTCCAGGAAGACCCAGCAATGACCATCCTCCATCTTGTGATCAGTACGGTCAAAGTAGGCCGAGAGGGCTGATAGTTTCGGGGCCGAGGTGATGGATAAGCTGAAATCGGAGAAGATAATTATATAAAAACAGGTTTGAAAAAACGGAAGCTTACCTGGTGAGGGCTGCTTTGATGGATTCCTCGCAGGGTACCTCGGAAAAGGTCTGGAGGACTTTGATTTCGGATTCGATGCCGAGCTGGAAGGGTTTGGGAGTGGTTTTATATATGGAAGGCTATGTTTTAACAAACCAGTGTGACGAGAACATGCTCTTTTAATAAAAGCCGTTCGACCAAGGCTTTGATAGTCTCAGCGCACTTGGAAGATGCTCTGAGCTCGAGGGAGTTGGTTACGGCAATGTAGGTTTTCATTTTGGTGTTGTTTTGGTCAAAATGGCAAAGTTTACAAGGGTCAGTGAGCCGGATTTGGACGGCTTTCAAGTCGCCGACCAACAAAATGGACTTTTCAAGCTGCGCGCACTTTTCTACTTGTGCGTTAGGGACATAATGCCAACATGGCGCGAGCTTTCAAAACGCTATTTTAATGCCGTTTTAATTTCGCCCCAAAAATCGTTCAAAATGCACTAGTTCGATACAACAATCAAAGTGTCAAGCCATTTCAAAAAAAAATCACCAATCCAATTATCTTAACCGTGTCAAATCGTCTATCTCTCCCCGTTCAACCCGTTTTTTGCACAATGTCCTTCGCTGAAACAAAAAACCATCATGTTGTGTCAATTAGTCGATCCGTATTCCACCCGAAGTTGAAGTTGAATCACTCCAATCCACTTGCCCTTCCAGCCCCCTCCTCCCAGATAGTCCCGAGACATTGATCGTAGCCGGTAGACCCGTCCCCGCGCACACCCTCTGGCACAGATCCGTACTATCTGCCGTCGTCGTCCGTACATGGTCGTGACGACCGCCCTCACCCTTGGGCGCGATCAGTGCCAGATAAAGGCAAACGGGTGGTGTCGTCGGTCAGGCTGCCTGCGGATTCCGTGTCTCGGGAGTTGTAGGTCACGGTCACTGACCGGAGGACGCCAGTTGGTTGCCTTCGAGGGCTCGAAAAAGGGGGCCGGTCTGCCCTGCGCCATCACGGAAGGCACTGAACGATCGCTCCTTTGAAGTGCTTTGACTCTTTATGGAAGCGGTGAGAAGGCAGTTGGGTAGGGTTGGAGGCAGATGCCTGGGGGGTTAGCTTGGGATTTGATTGGCTTGTCTTTTTGGGTTATTTCGAAAGTTTCAAGTTAAGATTTTTGGTTTTAGTGACTGTTTTTTAATGTTTGAGTCTTATTTTTCGTTGTTTTGACATATCTGATGTATCTCAGTGGATTTTTGCTTAATCGGCGCTTCATAATTGGATTACATGTTATCCAATTTAAAAACTGACCTTCTTACGGTTCCTATTCCACCCCCAGATCCGATCCCCCGACCTTGATTGACATCCCCTTTGCCGTTTTTGTGCCTCCTCGCCGCCTGTCTCCACATCGGTAGCATCAGTCATAAATGCCAACGCCAACCAAATCGGTGCCCAACCATCTTTTCGCGCATGCACCCACCAAGATACGTGCGGATAACCCCTAAATCTGATGACAGCCTAGACCATTTTTCATGTCTCCACCGTCTTTGATATCTCCGAGACGATTCCAGTCCCCATTTGTCCTTCCGCGCACCAGCGAAAGTTTTCGCACACGTCAATTATGCCACTTATTCATTCCAAAACACGGAAATCTCCAATTGGCGATCGCGAACGGCAAGGCAAACATTTACATAAGTGGGTGTATCCCTTGATCCCATAGGCCTTGAAGTCAAAGAAAAGGAAACATCTTTTCCGGTTCATGCGTTTCCGCGTCGCTTTTAAAGTATTTTACCGCCGTTGCAATTTTCAATGTGACAATTTTGTTTTCACTTTTCCTTACAGTAACCTGATGTGACTCACTGGTCAGAAGTAGCTATTATGCTCTCCCATGTGCAAAAAGAAACATTAGTTCCCTTCCGGAAGCGTCTTACTTAGCCCCAGGCGCGCCCATCCGAGTCTATCTCGGTCACGGTTCGCTTTGTTCCAAAATCCACAAACCCCGTTTTTTAAACACATTCCAAGACGCTGAAGCAGTCGATTGAATCATGCTCCGGGTGTCATCACCCCGTTTTTTCGGATTTTACATTTCGGATTTCGTCGGAATCTCCTGTTCTTGCTTTTCGTTGATTAAAAAAGCCGTCAACAGGAAGGGGTAAGGCGGCGCGTATCGTCTATACCTGTGACCATCAACCATGCGAAATCGTGTGAGTGCCTTTCTGGGTCAGAGGCTCTTCCCCCTTTTGATCGCCACGGGCGGCAGTGTGTCTTTTACGAGAAGATCCCCCCTGCCTTCTTTTTTTTGGCGGGGGCGATCGGAGCGACGTTGATGATTACGTCGGGCGATGCGAGAGGACAGGGCTCACTCACATCCGTCGCCGGTTTCGAATCAACAGACTGTTTGCGTGTTTTTTGAATTGAACAAACGTGAAAATTGAAAATGAAAATTGAATCTAATTGGCGGGTAATCAGAAACCATTTGAGTTTGCTTTCTTTCAGTGCTGACTCGACTTCTCTAATTTCGCCACTTCCACCACACTTTGCCTTCACAGACCATGTCAAGGCGGTGGATGGCGACCGTTGCCGTCGCGCTGTGCCTCATTGGCGCGGCATTGACGGGTAAGCTTGAACTTCCCCTCTAGGCTGACTTAATTTGACCATCTAAACCCTTTCAGCGGATACCGTCGATCCCTGCAAACGTCAGGCCTTCCGTGGCCGATGCCCTAGCGTCAATGGCGCCCCACAGATGCGATCCCAGTTCGTACTTCGGTACTATCTCCGTGCCGGTGAATGCGTCTCCTACCCATATGGCCACTGTACCGATGATGAAAACGAGCCGAAGCTCTTCCGTTACAAGGAGGAGTGCGAAGATGCCTGTGTAGGCGGCAAGTCCCCAGCCCCAACGACCACCACGACGGAGAAGTCAACGACCCCCGAGAAGGAAGGCGACTTCCTCGTCGCTGACCCCACCGTTGCCGAGGAGATCGAAGCCGATGGCACTCAGCAGCCCCATGTCTCCGGCGAATACACCTACGCCACCGCTTCCGCCGATGAAGCCACCACCCCGGGCAACAACTATGATGTCCCCAAGACTGAGTGCCAGCGTCAACGTGATGTACGTGGACAGGGCCTCATCAAGGGTGGCTTCGTGCCAGAATGTGCCCCCAATGGCGAGTTCCAGCAACTTCAATGCGAGCAGGACAAGTCCGAGTGCTTCTGCGTCAATGCTGAGGGTATCGAAATCGACAACTCGCGTACCAAGCCTGGTGATGCCAAGCCCAACTGCGAGGAGATCATCAACGCTGCCCCAGCCCGCACCAACGAGTGCATCGGTGGCTCCGACCTCGGCCCCTGCCGGTCTTCCATCCCTCGCTGGTTCTTCAACGAAGAAACCCAGTCCTGCAAACAGTTCTTCTACTCTGGCTGCGGTGGTAACGGTAACAACTACCCCACCGAAGCCGCTTGCCTTCATCGTTGTGCCCCGGCCAAGGAAGCCGGTAAGTGCGCCAAAGGCAAGGACCCTCTCCGCACCGCCCAGGGCCGTGTTGTCAACTGTGCCAAAACTGAATGCCCTGCCGGATACAAGTGCAACGTCGTCGGTGTCAGCTCCATCTGCTGCCCCGACCTCGAGAAGAGCCTCGCCGGTGCCCTTCCCAGTGGCGTCGGAGCCGCTGCCTGTGCTTTGCCGAAGGAGCGTGGCCCCTGTGATCGTTATGAGCTGCGTTTCTACTACAACAAGGAGATCAATGAGTGCAAATACTTCTTCTATGGTGGTTGCGAGGGTAATGACAACAACTTCAACCGAGTTGAGGATTGTGAGCAGACCTGCGGAGTTGCTAAGCACAGCTCGGCTGAAGTTCCAGTGACACCTGGTTCGGAGGAGCGTGTTGAGGCTACCAAGCCGACTGAGACTACTACATTGGCTACCGAGGCACCAACTACTACCACTACCGAGGAGCCTAGCACTACCACGGAAGAAGAAGTCGTCGAAACGACGACAGTTGAAGAGACTGAAGCCCCCACGACTTCGGCAACTCGCCCAGTCCGTACTCGTCCTACCCAGCCTCCTACGACCACCACGGCTGCCCCGACGACCACGACCCCCGAGCTTCCGACCAACCGCTGCCTGCATCCCTTGGACGGTGGCAGCTGTGGTGGCCAATTTGTCCGCTGGATCTGGAACCACAACCTCCGCAAGTGCGAAACTTTCACGTATTCTGGCTGCGGTGGTAATGGCAACAACTTTGCTACCCAGGAAGAGTGTTTGAGCCTGTGCCACATCGAAGGTAAGCCACCTTTCAGCCTTTAACCGTCAAAACTAAGCTCTTTTCAGTCGTCAAGGCCAAGTCCGAAGTCGAAGTCGACCTCAACAACGTTTGCGATTCCAACATCGACGTCGGAGAGTGCACTGGCTTCTTCATGCGCTACGCCTTCGACAAGAACGCCAATGACTGCCGTCAATTCCAATACGGCGGCTGCGGCGGTAATGGCAACAACTTCGCCACTCTTGTCGAGTGCCGTCGTCGTTGTAACCCGCGTAAAGGTACGCCCGAGCCTGAGTTGATTGCTACATCGCCGCTTCCGGAAGTCACCGAATCTGCCAACGTTGAATTGCGTAAATTGCTTTCTTTCTTTTGTTTTTTTCTGTTTATGAGTTGCTCGCTTTGGCAATCTTTCTTTCCTTCTTTTCTACGCCTTCTTGACTGGCCCTAAAAGTGTTCATTTCAGCAACCAGCCTTTCCAACAACATCTGCGAGCACCCCATCGAGGCCGGTGAGTGCACTGGTATCTTCCAGCGCTTCGCCTACGACGGTGATGCCAACGAGTGCCGTCCCTTCGAGTACGGCGGCTGTGGCGGCAATGGCAACAACTTCGCCACCCTGGCTGAGTGCCGTACTGCTTGCAACCGTGTCCAATGCCCTCCGGCCCCCAACTGTGACACCAACCGGTGCCAGATCGTCAATGACTCCCGAGGATGTCCCTTCTGCAGCTGCCCGCCTCCGGCTCACCCGCCAATGGTCCCCAGCTTCAACCAGAACCAAGGCTGCCCTCAACTCAATGTTGCCCTCTGCGTCGAGCCCTGCATCATCTTCTCGAACCGTCGTGGCTGCAAGGAGTGCGTCTGCCCCGTCATGCCTGGCGCTGGCCCGGTTGCTCCTAGCCTTCCCCCTGTGTTGCCTCCAGCTCGTGCCCCTGCTCCTCCGGCCCCTGAAGTCTCGCTTCCGCGTCCGATTGAGCGTGCTCCAGCCCCGCCAGCACCTCCAGTTGTTATTGACGAGCCGCAAGTCGTCTTGCCCCGGCCGACCTTCGTCGCACCGCCTGCTGCTCCGGCGCCCCCGGCTGCCCCGGCTCCTCCGGCGCCGCCTGCTTTCAACCATGTTTCGAGTGAGTCAAACTTAGCCTTTATCATCATAAAAGTGCCTTTCTAGCCAACCAAATCACTCAACCCGTCCTCCAAGGCGTCCCCAACAGCGTCGAACAGGAACGCCCGATCCCACCACCTCTGTCCCGCCCGCGTGCCACCATCGCCGACCTCGGTGAGAAGTGCACTCAATCCGTGGACCCTGGACCGTGTAAGAACTTTGTCGAACGCTGGCACTTCAACCAGCAACGTGGTGAATGCGAGCCCTTCCAATATGGTGGCTGTGCTGGTAACCGCAACCACTTCTTCGCCCGCAAGGAGTGCGAAATCCACTGTGCCCGATTCAGCCGTAAGTTTGACTTTTTGACTTTAAACTGACAAAACTAAAATTACATCAGCACAAAAAAAGCTAATTTTCAACAACCCTTTCCTGACTAAATTCACAGAAATAATATGTACAGTTCAACTGTCCTAACCACCCGGGCGCCTGTAACCCCTAACGTACTTACAGGTGTGCGCCCGGCCGCGTCCATTGATCCCGTTGTCTTCCATCGTCCCGTGCCAACAAGTACTGAGTCGTTTGTTTCTCCTCCTTCTATCCCTCGTGTCGTTACCACTGCACCGCCACCACCTCCACCTGCGCCTACACGTGCCCCCGTTGTTAACACACCACCTCCACGTGCTCCAGTTGTCGATGTGCCACCACCACCAACCCGTGCCCAGAGGCCTGTCTTCGAAGCTCCGAGCCGGCCCACCGCTGCCCCACGAAGCAAGCAACCCTCGCCTGAGTGGTTGGCAGCGGCGACGCTCGCGCCTCCTGAGCCCGAACAGCCTCTGATCCGCTATGAGACTCACAGACCTCGTCCGCGTCCCACACATGCACCTGAACCTGTAACAACCACGCCTGAACCGTTTGTACCTCGGCAAGTACCACCCCAGGAACAGTTTGTACCTCGGAGGGTGCCTGCACCGGTACAGGAACAGTTTGTCCCACGCCCTGTCGCACCACAAGAACAGTTTGTGCCACGTCCTGTCGTCCAGCAACCCCGTATTAACCCTCGTCCGGTCCCTGAACCTGCTTTCGTGCCGAGAGCGCCAGAAAGTTCGTTTGACGTTTCACATGTGTCCCAGCACGAAAATAATTTTGCACACGGTACACCATTGCACAGGGTTCCGGAGCCGCAGCGGTTCACGCCGCCGGCGCCTGAACCTGTAACCACCACCCATGCACCTGTGTTGTTCCATAACATTGCCTTCAAAGCACCGCAGATTCCGGAGAGCAGTGCACCTCGTCAGCCGGTACCAGCTCCGCCAGTGTTGCAGCAGCGCCCTGTTTCGGAGTTCCCGGAAGTGCGCCCTGAGCCTGTGGATCTGCCACCACCTCCGCACTGGAATCATGTACCTGTCGAAGCTCCTAGGGTTCCGGTCTGGACTCACCCTCCACCGATGCCAATGCCGACTACCACCTTCGCACCGGCTCCCGTGCCTCGACAGCCGATCTGGACTAACCCACCACCAGCTCCTGTCCATCAAGTTCCTGCTTGGACTAACCCACCACCGGCTCCTGTGCCGACCACCACTCTCGCACCGGCCCCAGTGCCGACCTTTAACTTTAACACTCGCATGGTTGTACCAACCACCACTCACTCACCAACACTACACACTGGCTTCGTGCCAAACCACGTACCTACTTTTGCAGTTGCAAGCACCACGCAAGCTTCCACTCCACCGCCTCAGCCTTCGCCGACCCCACCGGCACGCATTGAACCACCATCCATTGCAGCACCCGAAGATCGTGCCATCCCACTGGCGCCGATCCCACGTGTCCATCCTCAGCACATTCCTGAACTACCTCCCAAGGAGCCGACCTTCGTCGCCCCTGGGCGTCAGTTCGCGCAACCTACCTTCGATCACAATGCTCTTCTTGAGAAACACGCTCAATTGCCTGAAGTTAAGAATCCTTACGTACCACCATCACCTGCTACTCGTCCTGATTACACTGCCGTCCCACCGGCTCCCAAGCCTACCATTAACCCTACTGATGTCTGGCCTGGTAACACCTTGAAGCCTGCTGGCGGTAGCTACGGCATGCAAGCCATTCGGCCGACCCCGGATGGCGGCCATGTCCAGGTTCCGACTGGGCCGCGGATCGAGATCCCGGTCCCGGCTGTCGATACCGGCTACCAAGGCCCTGCACCAGGTAACGAAGTTACAGAGGTAGAGGGTTCTGCACAGACTGAAGCACCGAGTGCCACCACTGTTCGAGCTCCCGCACCTCCGGCCATTCAGATCCAGACTGTTGCACCTGCACCACCGGCACCTACTGCTGAACGGGCTCCTGCACCGACTGCTGTTGTGCCGCCCACACCTACCACTGCACCGGAACCGGCGCCTACTGCCGCTCCGGTATCGACGACCGTCGCTGCTCCTGCACCTCCGGCTCCGACCGCCGCACCAGCACCGGTTGAGACCCCGGCACCGTCTACTTCTGCACCGACCCCGGCTGAAACCGTCGCACCATCCACGGCTGCTTCGGTCGCTCCTGCCGTTGTTGTTGACACTACACCTTCCCACGTTTCCGAAACACCCGGCCCCAAGGTCGTATCTGCCTCGACTGTGACTGATGAGCCTTATGCTCCTGACTCTGGCGATGGCTATGGCACCGAATCAGGTTCAGTTCAACCTTCGGGTACGCTATCCATTAGCACTGGCACCGTTGCACCGGCAGTTGTCACGTCTGCACCGATTGCACCCGTCGAAACTCCGGCCCCCGCAGGTGCTTCTCTTGGACCTGTTGAACCGATTGCCACGTCTGCACCAATCGCACCTGTTGCCACACTTGCACCAATCGTTCCGGAAGCTACTATCGAACCAGTAGCTTCTGCTTCGACCGCGGCACCTGAGACATCATCAGCCGCGACATCTGCCCCTGTGGCTGCTTCTTCGGCTGCCGTCCCTGCTGCATCATCATCCGCACCATCCGTTGTCACTTCTGCACCTACCACCACTGCCGCACCTTCACCCGTTGAACCGGCAGCTACCGGCGCTCCGGTTGTTCCTGGCAAGGGTCTGATTAAGATTCAGCCCATCAACACTTCAACGCTTACCTATGTTAGCAGTGAAGAGGTTGCTGAGTTTGTCGAAGAGCCTGCAGTCCCCGTCAAGTCTCCTGCTGCACCGGCTACTCCCGCAGAGACTGGCTCGCCCTACGAGGCTACCAGCGCACCCGTGGCTCCTGTTGCCACCAATGCACCTGCCGCCACATCAGCACCTTCCGCACCATCATCTCCCGCGTCTGCATCTGTTCAGTCGTCAACTGCCGCACAAACATCTGCACCCACCACCACGGCACCTCCCGCTCCTCCAGCTATCCACATTGCCAGTCCTTCAGGTCCCGAAATCACCGAAACTGAATCCATCTCTGGACCTGGCTATGGCGAGGAATCACAGGCCAAGTCGATTGTTGCCTCTCTACCGGCACCTGCACCTACACATGTACCTTCACCATCCCAAGAGTACCGCGTCTTCGGCGAAAAGTCGAACATTCAACCCGCTATCGCACCTCCTCCCACAGGTAAAACATCATCGCTTGAGTTGATCACGGCGCAAACCGCTGTCACGGACTCGGTTGATGCTTCGAGTGTGGCTACCACCATTTTGCCTCGCACTGCACCACCGAGCACAAAGATTGTTGTAGGATCGTCGGAAGATGGGGAGCTTGTTGAAGGAGTCACACCGGCCGCTGTGGTGACGGTGGATTCGGATTCTGATAAGGGTTTGTCTGGTGAAGAGGGTGAAGTCGTTACTGTTGGGTTGGGTTCTTCTTCGACCGTCCAGCCTAAGGTTGTCGTTGCTTCTTCGACCGTGGCGTCTGCTGGCGTGGTTGCTTCGTCGACCACGCAGGCTACTGTTGTCGTTTCTTCGACTGTCCAGCCTAGCGTTGGCGTCGCTTCTTCGACCGTGCAGCCTAAGGTTAGCGTTGATGAGGAGTCTTCTAACACTGATGAGGCTAAACCCAAGGGTCCGAAGTCATCGACCACTGTGTTGCCATTGTCAACCTTGGTTGTTGACCGATCCATTGAAGGTGTACGCCCGTCTATCGTTGTGAAGCCCTTGCCGACTGCCAGCCCGGCTGCCCCGTCTGTCGTTGACAACTCGGTCGTTGAAGAGATCCCTACCGCTTCGTCGACTGAAGCCCCTGAGGTCGAAGTCGTTGAAACGGCCAAGACTCCTGCGGTTGAAGTTGTCAAGTCGGAACCCTCAGTCGATGAAACCCCAACCTTTACAAAGTCCTCAGAGTCCGGTCACCCGAGACGTACATACTACTACGTACGAACCGGCGGTGGTGAGCGTCGACCCATCGAACCTTCCGCTTCTTCTTCCTCGAGATCCACAACCACCACCACTGAAGCTTCTGTTGAAGAGGCTCACACCGATAAAGAACCTATTGTTACTTCTTCCTCTGTCGCACCCCAGCAGAGCTCGACCACCACTACCACGAGCACTTCACCTTCGTCTTCGCCGGCCTCGGTACCCACCACACCGACCACTCGTGCCAGCCGTTTGCACCCATCAAGCACCTCCGCACCTGTTGGCCGTCTGCCAGTTGCACTCTCCATGCCTGACGAGGACGAGTTCCGCCCGATCTCGGAGGACATGTCCATGGAAGGCCCTGAAGGTCTAGTCTAGTCTTTTTTCGCTTTTACTTTTCTGGGTTCGCTCTGGTGATGGGTATCTGCCAGATTGCAGTGGCTTTCTTTCAGTTTCGCACGCTTCTCGAACCGTTTTCAATAATCCCTTTTCAGCTGAATCCTCATCTCCCGAACCGACGACCCCGACCGCCTTCACCCCGCGGCCCGTCGCCCGTCCGGCCGTGAATGTGCCCCTCCCTGAAGGCCCCATGCAGAAGACGACCATCAACGAGGAGATCGAAGTTTTCGGTCCGCCACGACCCACCCAAGTCGATGACGAGACCTGTGTCCTCCCGCCCGACGCTGGCCGTTGCAACAACTTCGAGCCCCGCTTCTTCTTCAACGCCGAAGCTGGTGCCTGCCAAGAGTTTGCCTACGGCTCCTGCGGCGGTAACGCTAACAACTTCCGTGATCGCGCTGCCTGTGAAGCCAAGTGCTTGTCGACTCTGCCCGTCAATGTTGCCCTTCCCGAACGCTGCCTCCGCCCCAAGGATGAAGGTACCGGCAATGGCTACTACCCCAAGTACTACTTCAACGCCCGCAACCTCCGTTGTGAACAGATGGTCTACCAAGGTACTGGCGGTAACGACAACCAGTTCAGCCATGCCGCCGATTGCGAACGGTCCTGCAAGCCCGTCCAGGGTATCGGTTTCTCTGGCGTCCGTGGCCCTCACCGCAAGGTTCACAAGGAGTCGGACAAGAAGATCCTGCCCACCATTGCCAAGGGCGCTTCCAACGTGCAAGTTGAAGATGGTTACGGAAATGCTGGTCTGCCTAGCCCTGTTGAGGAGCTGCCCGGTAACACACCTTCGCCGTACATCCCGCCCCAGGGCGCTACTGTTGCCCCTGAAGAGGAGACTGTTGCCCCGATTGGCCGTGGACAAGGCCGTGAACAGATTGGTGTTTCGCCTGCTGGTCCTGGTGCCTATGAAGAGGGAGAAGAAGAAGAAGGTAACAGTATTTCTGGATCTGCTTCTGGTCATGGTTCCGGTTCGCAAGTTGCGTCTGTCGGATCTGGTTCGGCTAGCAGTTCTGGTTCCGGTTCATCTGGTTCATCTTCCGGTTCATCTTCGTCTTCCGGTTCTGTCTCTGGCTCTGGTTCAGCCCCTGGCTCTGCTACCGGTTCCGCCTCTGGCTCCGCTTCCGGCTCAGCCTCCGCGCCCGCTCCCGCGCCCGCTCCCGCAGCTGCCCCGGCCCCTGCTGAAGCTACCTCCGCCCCAGCTGCCCCGGCTTCATCTTCCGCTGAAGCCACCGACGCCCCCGCCGAGTCCACCCCGATCGAAGCTGAAGGCACTGACGAGTCCGCTGCCCCAGCTCCTGAAGGTTCCGAAGATTCTGAAGCCCCCGAAGGTCACGAATCTACCCACGAGACCGTCTCCGAAATCACCCACGGCACCGCTTCCAACACTGATGAAGCCCCTGAAGCTCCTCAACCCGTTGGCCCCTCATCCGTCGAGTCCCCTGGCTACGGCCCTGAGGACGTCCCCGACGCCCCTGAAGTGCCGCCCACCACCTCCGAAGAAGTCGGTTCCACCAACTCAGTCGCTCCCGGTCCAGCCTCCGGCCCTGGCTACCACGCCGAGCCCGCTGCCGACAAGCTCAAGCCCACGGCCGACTCCAACCAGCCTATCCTTGCTCCCTCCCCGAAGGCAACCATCGATTACAGCACCGGCAAGCGTCTCGACAACGACGTCAAGGCCAGCGGCGTTCCGACTGCCATTGACAAAGACTTTGGCTTCGGTGGTGTTGTCGTGCCTGAGGACAAGCAAGACTTTGACCTTCTCACCAACATTGGTGCCGACGATCAGCAGGACGATGAAGAATCCTCGACCCAGCGCATCCCGACCTGCCCCAACGGTCTCGATGCCATGGCCTACGCCGATGGCCGACCTGTCATGTGCCTGCCCGGCAAGGACCAGTGCCCCGTCAACAGCGTGTGCTACTTCAACGGCATGGACTTCTTCTGCTGTCCTAATGCTGATGATCCGTACGATAAGCACGTCTTCGGTGGCTATGATGGTGAAGAGGTCAAGCACGGCTACAAGTCTAACCCGGCTTTGTTGAACATCCGCTCGCTCCGGTCCTCCGGAAGCCGTACTCGTCGCCAGGCTGCCTTCTCGATCGATTCCATCACTCGCCCGCTCCGCTTCGACGACAAACCCGTCCAGCAGATCTCCCGCGCCGGCCTCGCTAGTCTTCGCATCAACCCGTGCACCCAGGACGTCGAGAAAGGTCTCTGCAGTGATGCTCACCTCCGTTACTTCTACGACATCAAGTCCGACTCTTGCCGTCTGTTCTACTACTCTGGCTGCGGCGGCAATGCTAACAACTTCATGACCCAAGCCGGCTGCGAACAACGCTGCAAGCTCGGTGTCGTTATCACGACCACAGCTGCCCCTGTGCCTCCGGGACGTTGCCCTGGTGGTAAGTTGCCTTTGGGTGACAACGCTCCAGTCCTTTGCGGTGACCAGACTGACAGCATCGGCTGCCCGCGCGGCTACTACTGCCGTAGCGGTCCTCCGGATGTCTGCTGCCCTTCTGAAGGCAACGGTACCCCCGCTTTGGAGAACATCTTGTCGGCTACTCGCGGACGTGAAATCCGTAGGAAGCCGTTCATCAGCGCTGCTAACCGATTCGATGGCGGCCATGACCATCATCACCATGAACACGACCACCACCACTTCGAGCATGACCATCACCACATTGCTCAGGGCGTCGCTAATACCGCCTACGATGGTGCCGTCTCCGGTGTTGAAGCTAATGGTGAAGCTGCTGAGGCTATTGATGCCCCGGCTGCGTCTGAACCTGAAGAAGCTGCCGTTACCGATGAGCCTGCGGCCCCGGTGCCTGCTGGTGAAGAGCCTGCTGCCCCTGCCGCTACTGAGTCAGTTCCCGCTGCTGCCCCTGCTGCTCCGGCCCCTGAGGAAGCCGCTGCTCCCGCCCCTGAAGAAGCTGCTGCCACCGAGGCTGCTGCCACTTCCGCTGAACAAGCTCCATCCACCACAGTGAACCCGATCCATGCCCCCATCCCGGACACCATGTGCCCCGATGGATCTGACGCTCTTCTCGATGATTCTGGCAAGCCAGTCCCCTGCGGTTCCGGCTTCGATGGCTTCGAACTCGCCCCCAAGGGTTACTACTGCTCCATCGACCCCGACCGTAACACTCGTCTCTGCTGTGCCTTTGGCATCCAGGGTAGCAACATCCCTCCCCCGCCGGTCATCGCCCCCTACTTCGGTCACCGTCGTGCCAACCCTGGTGAGGTCTTGGACCGTGGATCCCTCCCCTCTGACCCCAAGCCACCGAAGTTGAGCACCCCAAAGCCCAAGACTGGCCAGTACGCCGAGGAAGAAGAAGATCAAGCCGCTGAAGCCCCCGTCGAGGAAGAAGGCGTCTCCGGCGGTACTGAATCGGAAATCGGCGCCCCCGCTTACCCCGAGGAATCCGCTCCCGAAGCCGTCGAAACCAGCGACCAGTCCGACAGCAAGCCCGTCGAAGTCGCCGTCGAAGAAACACCCACACCCCTCGATGCCGCCGAAGTCGCTGCCGCTCCCATGCCGACCGCCACTGGCCACGAACACCCCTACGCCCACATGATGCTGAAGCCGCTTGAGCGAGTCAACCACGCCCACAAGCTCGCCGTCGAAAGCACGCTGAACAAGGCCGGTCCCGAGTCCGGTGCCATCAAGATCAACGGCGCTTCCAACGAAGACCCCTTCGAGTTGGAGCACGCTCTTCGCCCGCGCCCCAAGCCCACGAACGATGCTTCCATCTGCCAGCTTCGACCCAGCGAAGGTCGCCGATGCCGTGAAGACGAGGATATGCCCACAACCAACCTGCAGTACTACTATTCCGTGCGGGACCAACGATGCAAATTGTTCTTCCATCGCGGCTGCGGTGGCAACGCCAACCGATTCGAGTCTCTCGAAGCGTGTGAACGTGTTTGCAAGGTTTGTTAGTTTTCGCGTTGGGACCCAAAATTATTGACAATTATTGCCAACTTTTGCCAATTATTGTCATTTTTTCCACTCGAGACCATCTCATTCACAAATTTTAGATCGGAGCATAATCACCCATCCATCTAGCCAGTGTGTACCTCAACTCAGCGGATAAGCTTTTTGTTAATTAATAAAATCTCTGTTAAATAACTATTATTGTATGTCTGTAACACCCTTAGCCAGATCTTTCACTTTCCCACCACCCACGGCAAACCATACAAAATAACGAATCCCCATGGAATGTTTCCACCTCAATCTATTTCTCGGCATGATATCGTGTATTATCTCTTCAGCAATGCTGCTTACATTAGATAAGAAGTTTTCTCGGAAGTGCCTTTCTCGATGTTTTCGTTTTGTTTTGCCAAACCACAACAACTCACCACACATTCCAGTTGTATTTTGAAAATGTAATATTGATATGTCTTGGTAATACACTATTAGCCATTTTTTGTGCAATCCATTTTAAATTATTTTATAAAATAAAACTGTTATTGAAACTGGTGGTTGATTGACAAAAATTTTCAAAACTGGAAGAACCGCAACGGTAAGGAAATAAAACGAGAACCATGTACGAACAAAGTTTAGTGCCACTTATAGCGACCCATGTTCCCCGAGGCAAATGTAATTGAGTCTCGTTTTGACGAAAGTCTTCAAAGACCCGTGTCATCGAAGAAAGTGCCCTCCGAAAACCCATTACCCATATTCGTTTCCACTTGGCTTTGCAGTTTGGTCAAGTTAACGTGAGAAAGATGTTCTCAATAATATTTTTGCATCTTTTAAATGTTTTGATGGCTAAAGCCGCCGTGCCAACAAAACAGCAGGTCAACATTGGCCTGGCTTATCAGAATTATGCGCGATCAAAGGTTTATGATAAAGCGTTCAAGGAGAGTATTCGGAATATCAATATGAAACAGTCAATTTCGTGAGTCCTGACACTTTTTGATGATTTTCTTAAAAGCTGCTTTAGAACTGTGCGGAAGATGGCATCAAAATACACATTGGCGCCGATTGATTGCATTTTGCCTAAGGGAAAGTTTTATCCTAGTGATGTTTTGGATTGTCTGTGCAACAAAATGATAGCCAACAAAGTTGCGTTGATAGTGTTTGTAACGGCGACGGAGGATTTCGATGAATCCACGAGTGCGGGGCAGTATTTTCTGCACATGGCATCACAAACTGGAATTCCAATTATCTCGTGGAATGCTGACAATAGTGGATTTACGTTTACAAAAGTAAGTTACACATTTATAGTATACATACTCAAACTTTGCGGTTTAGCTAATGTCCGAATTCCGAGTTCTCCAAATGGCACCACCGGTCGAGCACCAAATCCGCGCTATGATAGCGTTGCTAAAACGATACAACTGGTCGCGTTTTGGTGTTGTCACATCAAAAATGGCCGGAAGTAAGCAGTTTCTAAAGACTGTCAATGAGTTGACCCAAACCTATGAAGACCGTTCCTTCAAACTCAAGCTGGTCCATCATGAAGAAGTCGATGAAAACCTCGGAGACGCAGAAGTTGAGCGTTGTCTGAACGCGTTGAAGCACAGTGAGGCAAGAATAATTCTGCTTTACAGCACCTCTGTTCGCGTACGGAAACTGTTTGCCGTCGCTGAACGGCTCGGATTGCTGTCTGAAAAGTATCTCTGGATTGGTACACAATCGGTCAAAGGAAGCATGCACACTGTGACACCTCCCGTCCAGCATGGGATGTTGACGGTAAATTTTCATACGGTCAGTAATGCGATGTTCCCGCCATCGGATGATGTTTTGCCGTTGATTATTGGATTGGCGCCGAAGGTAGGAAGAATAACAAAATTTGAACTGATACAATTTGCATTTTTCAGTTATTCGGAACGGCATTGTCAAAATTGGATTACAACGAGACTGTCTCTCTTCAATCAACATCAAGTTGCACTTCGGACAATGAAAATGTAACTTGGCCTTTGGGAAAGGAAATTTATGAGTATGTTTTGTCTTTCATTAAACCTAGTCATTACATGTGGATAACTTGTAGCCAAATGAAAGTATCATTCCTCAAAGGCAACCCATACCATGCCAAAGACGGTCAAGATTCGTTTTTCTATCTGTTCAATGACGATGGAAAGCTACGCGACTCTTATCTAACCATTTCAAACTTGCGCAAAGCACGAAGGGGAAAGGAAATCAAAGAAGGAAGCTTTTATTGGGATAAGGTAGGCCTTGTTTTCACGATTTTGTAAAAGTGTGCACTACAGGTCGGTGAATTCACCAACGGTGAGCTCAGAATGGCCGACATCGAATGGCCCGGCGGCAAAGCTAACCCGCCCCAAGGCACTCCTGATAAGTTTCACGTACGCGTGGTCACTTTGAACGAACCGCCATTTGTCATCGTGAGTGACTTGGATGCGGATACAGGTGCCTGTCCAGGAAATCAGGGCTTTGTTTGTGATTGGGGTGATGTTACTGTAGAGGAAAATGGTGTCATGACGTGAGTTTTTTGATCATTACTTTGTCTTGGTTGCCTGATTTATAATCGACTAGTTGGCTGCGGAATCGATTACTTATTGATTTGTAGAAACAAAACAAACTACAAATGTTGTACCGGGTATTGTGTTGATTTGTTGAACAAGTTAGCAGATGACATAGGATTCACGTACACGTTGTACAAAGTTAGAGATGGAAAATGGGGACTAAAATCGGTAAGCACGATTAAACTGATGAAGTATTGCATCAAACAAAATGACATTGCAGGAAAAAGGTTGGAATGGCTTAATCCAAGACCTAATCACGCATAAAGCCGATATGTGCGTCACATCACTAAAATTAAACTCCGAAAGGGCACGCGATATCGACTTTTCGGTTCCCTTTCTTGATACAGGGATTTCGATTATTGTCAAAATAAGAAGTGGCGTGTTATCGCCTACCGCGTTTTTGGGTTTGTATTTTGAAGTTTTTTTGAAATTTAGTAAAAACTCGTTGCAGAACCATTCGAATATTCAACATGGGCTGTGATTTTGCTTGTTTCGATTCAGGGTGCCGCACTTTCTATCTTTATTTTTGAATGGGTTTCACCAAGTAGCTTCAACATGAAGAAATATCCGCCTCCAGGTATGTGGATACTAACAAAGACCGGTATGTGTCACAGTTGTGTATTTTAAGGTCATAAATTTTCACTCTGCCGTTCATATTGGTTAGTTTGGGCAACACTCTTCAGTGCAAGTGTTAGCACAGGTAATCGAATCCACTGTCTCAAAAAAATATAACAATCAATGACTTGCAGATGTTCCCCGATCCACCGTGTCAAGATTCATGTCTCTTGTCTGGGCCGCTTTTGGATTGACCTTCTTGGCTGTCTACACCGCCAACTTAGCAGCTTTTATGATTACCCGTGTGCAGTTTTATGACTTATCTGGAATTGATGATGATATGGTTTGATTTTTACGATTCATTTGACCCGAACAACAAAACCGGTTCAGATCACCAACGCAGCAGATCAAAAACCAGCTTTTCGATACGGCACGATTGAAGGCGGCAACACTCATGAGACGATGAAACGCAATTGGAAACGCATGCACGAATATGTCACCAGTAATAACTTTTTCAGTGAAAATGTTGCTGCTGGAGTGGAAGCTGTTCGGCGAGAGTATGAAAACAACAACCTATTATTTGTTAATGTCCCCTTTCAGACAATTAGACGCATTTATCTACGATGCTGTGGTTCTCGACTATCAGGCTGGTAAAGATGCAAACTGCGAGTTACTCACTGTCGGGAAATGGTCTGCCATGACGGGTTATGGTATCGGTTTCCCCAAAAACTCACCCCATGTTCAACGAGTCAACCAATTGATGCTACAGTATCAACAAAAAGGGGATCTAGAGAGATTTCAGAACTTCTGGCTGACAGGTGCATGTGTGCCTGCAAGTAACACTCAAAATACTAGCGCGCCACTTGGAATTGAGAACTTTATGAGTGCATTTGTATTGCTGGGAATGGGCATTGTGAGTTTTATTGTTTTCAAATCAATCCGTGAGTAACTAATCTAATTTTAAGCTCGCGGCAATCCTATGTTTATCTCTGGAATACATTTATTGCAAACAGTTCCGTAAAACCCTTCAAAAGTTCGACAAGGATGGTTGGTGTGCCGTTTTGAGCATGTCGATGGGTCGATCATTGAGCTTCACCGAAGCAGTCGGCCGAGTACGTGAATGGCAATTCCAAGCCCGTGCCAGTCCGAGTTTATCACGCCAAGGCGTTCGGAAGAGTGTGGATAGCAATTGGAGCATGTTCAGTTTTAACAGCGCACCAAAAGTACGACAACGGTAACTAAATTCACTACAAAAATATAACGAAAGTTGATACATTTTTTGTAGAAGTGAAAGTCAACCTCCTCCACCAACAATAAAAGAAACATTATGCTAAATGAAAGCTGTATTTTTAACAATAATGTTTTTTTTTAATGTAAATTACAAAATAAAACTTACATTGAATTGACGTTTTAAATTGTGAAATTCTTCGGAATTTTGCTAGTTTTGGTGGTTTTCAGTCGATCTGATTGTCGATTTGCAACGACAAATTTGTCGTGAAATGAGCAGTTATGGCAGTTTTTGGGGAGTTTTGGCGATCATAGGAATTTACAGTTTTTAACGCCAAAGTAGCAAATTCAAAGCCTTCGTAAAGAAACATGCAACTTTGTTAACTTTTGGTTAAAATTTGGCGATCCTGCGCAGAGTTTCAGTTTTCCAAGGCCAAAACCAACATAATTGCAACCTCTGACAGTTATTTGAATCATGCCAGCTACAAAACGCAAAATAGACAGTTTTAAAGCGAAAACAAGCAACTTTTGAGCTGAATTTCGAGTACCAGAACGAAAAAAGCGCAACTGTCGCACTTTTTTGCTTCTGGTACATGAAATTCAGCACCCTAAAATTGCTAATTTAACCGTTAAAGCGCCAAACATACCAGATTTTGAATCCCCAGACCTTTCTTTAGATGATGAAAATGTAAACTTACACAAACTTTGAAAATTTAATTAAATTCTGCGGAATTCTGCCAGTTTTTGGTGGTTTTGTGTCACTTTTCACCGCATTTTCACCCAAAGAACGCGTATTTTAGTAAGACGATTACCGTGCAACCAGTTTACAAGGTGTCGAATACGAAACTTAACAAAGCTTTGAATTTTCGCCGAGAAATGTGCAAACTTGTCCGTTTTTGACGGAATTTTATCGATCCTTAGTGGAATTTTCTAGTTTCAACGTCAAAACAAATACTGCAGCAGTTTCTGACAATACCCTGCATCATGTCAAACGCAAAACGTTTTAAAACGACTGTTTAGAAGCAAAAACAAGCAAAAACTTGAGCTGAATTTCGACTACCAGAACGAAAAAAGTGCAACTGTCGCACTTTTTTGCTTCTGGTACATGAAATTCAACACCCTAAAATCGCCCATTTAGCAGTTAGAACGCCCAATTTAACGGATTTTGATTGCCTAGACCGTTATTAAAATGATAAAAACCTCACTAAATGCAAATTTTGCCACTCCCGAGCAAAAAATTTTGAAACATTCAACCTTTTTTTCAAAATGTGTAACTTTGGCAATATTTGTAAAGTATTTTTACACAGTAATTTTATTTATGCATATTTGTAGTACAAGTTAAAATATGAACACGTTAGAATGTAGACAGAATAATCCAAATTTCAAGTGCATGGATAGAAAGATTTCTAAGTCAGTGGGGAAAGAAAACCAAAAATATCAAATCAAATCAAAACCATCATCGGAATCGGATGGTTCAGATGCTTTCTTCTGGTTGGTTGACTTCTTGGTAACAGCAGTGGTGTGACTACGACGAAGTTCGAAGGATTTAAGCAAGTCCGGGAACGAGCACGGCTTAGCGCTTCTGCCTTGGGGGTCTGGCCGCGAAGGTTCTTTGTTGAAGCTGAGATTGAGGTCGTCATGGCCCGAGTCGTTGTGCTGATTGTTGGTTCCGAGATTGCTAGCTGAAAGTGTGAGTATAACACTAAATATACGAATATCGTTTGAATAGATCTGACTGACCGGGCTTTCGAATCGGCCTACAAGAAGAAATCATCTTCTGGACGTCTGCTTCGGAAACGAGGGAACCATCTTCATTGCGAATCATCATCAAAGAGCAGCGCTGATCCATCTCGTGGTCCCCGGGGTGACGTCGGACGCCAGATTCCAACGGGGTTTTAGGCGCATCGTAGTCGGTTTTGTCACGACGCTGCTTGGGCTTGTTCTTTGTGACTTTGGAAGCCCTTTGGATGAAGTCGTTGCGTGACTTGGAGCTGCAAGCAACAGGTTCCGGGGAGGTATTGCCATTGACATGTTGCTGGCTTCTGAAGGTGACCGTCTTAGCAGAGCTCGACGGTGTGACGGGAGGGCGCCCTTTTGGTTCTTGATTCGGACCCATAACGGATTGACCATCACGGCCACCATTCACCATGCCTCCAATGACGTCCAATTGTTTGTTGACTTGAAGCAGTCGATCCAGCACATTCAAGTTCAAAGCGTCAGAAGCTTCAGGGTCTTCTTCGGAGGTGGATGATCGCGGAAGTGTACCACCAAAAGCGCGTTCTTCAAACAGGACGGGTTCGGGTTCAGGGCCATCAGAGTTTGCTGAAAGTATCCAATTAACCACTATAATGTAACAAACTCGCTCACCGTGACGCTTGAGTTCTTTATCTCTGTCATCAAGATCCAACTTATAAAGCAGTTTATCCATTTTATCCTCGAGTAGTAACACCCTGGCGTCGGTAAACTTGCTAGAGTTTCTTACAACTTTCAACGACTCTGCTGCGTTGTGATCAATCGATTTCACTTCACAAGCAATAGTTTCATCATTATTGAGGGAAACTTCGTGGTTCCTGTTGATTTGCATCTGGAGGTCGAGGCAGAGTTCGAGAATGGTGGCATATTTGGAGCGTTCTTCCGATAGTCGGGCCTGCAGGGCAGCGATCTTGGCATCGTGTCGACCAACCTGCAAAAAGAGTGCAAATGCAGATAAAAAACTTAAAAAGCATAATGTATAAGCTTACCACTTGCTGTATCAAATGATTCGGAATATGGTTGTAAGAATAACACTCGGTGCGTGGGGGATATTGTGGCATCATATGTGGCATCATAGGTGGCATCAGGTGTGGCATCATAGATGGATCTACGATGGAAGGGTATTCAAGCTTGGAAAGTCGGGATTCGAGGCTTTGACAAACTTTGGAAAGATCGTCATAGTTGAGTTGCTGTTGCGATATCTTGCGCTCCAGGGCAGCGATCTTGACTTCGTATCGATCAACCTGCAAAAAGGAAAGAAATGCATAAAGAAAGCGAAAAAAAGCATAATGTAAAAGCTTACCGTTTGTAGTTTCATGGCTACAAGTGGTGTAGATACAAAAAACGATGACTAAACCAGAGTCGAGTTCGAAGGTCGTTCACAAAAAACAACAGATGGAGAGCTAGGTCAGGCAGGTGAGCGCCGCGGATGAGTGAATGGCAAAGTCAGTCGGAACTGTTCACGTTCGACCGAGACAGCGGCTGACTTGACTCGCGCCACACGCAGCGTCTGGAACTTTTCACGCGCGCGCATCAACTGTGAAATGATGACTTGCGATTTCATACGCAATATCATCAATCGCCAATGGCAAGGGCTTCAAAGCAGTTTGGTTCGAAACGAAGTCGTTTGTGATTTTGAAGTGAACCCCGTCGTCATACTGTATGTTGTCTCAAACACACTTTTGTTGTGCAAATTTTATAGAAAAATCATGTGAGTACGTTAAATGAAAACAGATGAATCAAAGTAAAAAGTTGATGTATAGGAGGAAATTAAATTTAGAGGGCACCATCATCTTCGGATTCGGATTCTTGGTTTCGGGGAGCCAATTCGGGGAACTCGGTCGCGTAAGAGGATCCATTGTTGAACTTGGCATTTCGGATTTGATAAAGTAGATCTGGGTCGGTGGCACGCATCCAAGCGAGACGATTCGAGTTGGGTTCATACCCCTCTGTCATATTCTCTGTGTTTTCGGAATCATCCTTGGAGACGCTGTTACTTGAAGTCGGCTTATCGGCGGCAGTGGAATCGCCAGTTTGATGCATTCGGTGTCCTCGTTTCATCGTCGTCACGACTGTTGAAGTCACTTTGGGCACGACGTTGGAGGCTACAGTACCTTCGCTGGCAGGGACTTTAGGCGACAATGAGTTGCCAGCAACGTCATCAGCTTTGGCGGATTCGGGATTCTGTGAGAAGAGAGATTCTTCCAATTGCCGGCATTGTTGTGCAAGTCCTAAACAGTCGTCCATCGTGGATTCTGAGGTACCTGAAAGTTTAGTCATCATTAAAATGTGTAAATGACATTGAAAATTAGTTTACCGAGAGCGGCCATTCGGTTCAACAAGCCAAGATACTGCAAATACTTAGCTTCTGACCCTTCAGGAACGGCTTTCGTGGCTTTGGGATAATCTTTGGAGACGGTTTCACTTGAAGTCGGCTTAGCAGCGGTAGATTCGGCAGTTTTGATGGTAGTGGCAGTGCTTTTTTGTCGACACATCGCAGCGACGCGTTCCCTGTTTGAAGTCCAACAGTTCATGGGAGGTGGGACTTCTTCCGTCTCCGATTCACTTGATTCTCTTGAGGCAACCAATTTCAGCATATCATCGTTGAATCGAACAAGTTGACGCACGGTACCTGGGGCTGCATACTGTGACATGGACATAGGTGGAACGGAATTTTCAAGATTGGAAAGTCGGGATTCGAGGCTTAGACAAGTTTTGGAAAGATCGTCATAGTTGCGTTGCTGTTCCGATATCTTGCGCTCCAGGGCAGCGATCTTGACTTCGTATCGATCAACCTGCAAAAAGGAAACAAATGAAGATAGAAAGCCAAAAAGGATACTGTAGAAGCTTACCGTTTGTTGTAGCATGGTTACAAGTGATGTAGATACAAAAAACGATGACTAAACCAAAGTCGAGTTCGAAGGTTGTTCACAAAAAGCAACCGATGGAGAGCTATGCCAGGCAAGTGAGCGCCGCGGATGAGTGAATGGCAAAGTCAGTCGAGTCAGTTCACGTTCGACCGAGACGGCGGCTGACTTGACTCGCGCCCCACGCAGCGCGTTTTGCATGAAAGTGAAGCGTGATTGGGCGCGGTATTGATCTTTTTGTCATCATTTTTGGCTAGTGAGGTTCGATTTTGATGATTCGGGGTTTCTAGTGTCATTTTTGATAGATTTTCACATCATGTTCAAAACACGTTCAAAACTTTATTAGAATTATGCAAAGTTTGTTAAAATCATCAATATGATGTTCGTCTGACGCTCAAAAAGCATGCAAAATGTACAAACAATGAACCAATCATACAATATCTGGTTTCTCCGCCGCCAAATCGGCCGTCTTTGCCGACATGCGCTTGTATTTCCAGATGTGGTCTGTCTTCGGTGGCATGTGATCACACAACGGTGTGTTTTTCGTTTCCGGAATGAACCAGGCAAACGTTATCAACGAAGCTAACATAAGTCCGCCCATGACCAAGTAGGGTAGTGGTGGCCAGAACTTCAAGGAGACGAAGAACTGCGGTGCCAATACTACGCCCAATCGCGTGAAAAACTGTTGGAAGCTTTGGGCAGCGTTGCGGACCGGCGTCGGAAAGAGCTCACCGCCGATCAGGGGTACGATACACATCTGTTGAGATACGATAGCGGTGGAAATTAGAAGGGCAGCGGTTTCGAGCCACGGCATCGAGATTGCGTAGTATTTCAGACCGGCAACAACGCTGACAAGACCGATAACGACGACTATTGGGGTCATGTAGGCTGGTCGGCGACCGATGGAAGGAATGGCAAAGTCGAGAATGCCATAAGTCAGGTTGAAGGCATAGCTGATAGCACCCATTGTGGCAACGTTGAGATAGACTGAGCCGGAGACTGTTTCCATGTTGAACATAAGGGCGTAGTAGACGAGGGCCATGGCACAGCTAAAAGTGATCAATATAACAAAGTTAACAAAACTACAGTAACCCACAAGTTGAAAGCCATGGTGCAGTTATGCTTAATCATCGTTGTCGTGCAACAGGCATGCCAAAGATAGTACTGTTTCGCCTTTTTAGTGGTTGCTTTCGTCTTTTCTCGCTCATTTTCGAAAAGCTTCTCCAAAATTTCCATCCGCTCCTCCGTATGAGTTCCGTTGAGCTTATCCATGGCAACATAGACTCGTTTAGCTTTATCCAAATCACCTCGTTGAATCAACCAACGCGGAGACTCAAAAGCCAAAGCCTGCATAATGATATGCGGTACTGCCAAAGCAGCTGTGGCACGTGCCAATGTGCGCCAATCATTACACAAATACGCGACCGCTGAATACAGAATGAATACCGGTGAATCACTGAAGACCATAATGACCCAGAGACGGTGATTTTTCGGCAAGGTTTCCATCAAGAACACTGATAGCACGCTAAAAGTCGTTTAAACTAACACCCAGACAATAGAGCCACTAAAGTCTTACGTGACAACACCCCCAGCAAAGAAAAGCGCAATAAACTGCCCCGTTGTAAACCAAAATAGAGTATTCGTGAAACTGGTAAGCAAATTGAACAATGCAGTCCCCGAAGATCCGATAACAAGTGCCTTCTTACGACCGTACAGATCAGAAAATTGGCCAAATGCCGCAGCACCACCGATCAGGGCTATCATTTGGATTGATAAAGCTGTTTTAACGTCGATTTCGGTGGCACAGTAGTAGCCGAATTCGGATGGCATTGAAGCAAATTCGAGATTGTAGGTCGGTTCACAGGTGGGATGGCTGCTATGGGTCAATAAGGCACATCTTTGGTGCATTGTTGTATCATTTTGGAAAGTTAGAGGGCCGCAGGAGGTGATTTCGGGGAGGAAGTCTGAAAAATTGCTATGAAAATCAAAACTGCTAATGAAGTTCATTACTTACTTGAAAAAGTTGAATAAGTGTATGTTGACGATAGTTGGATAACATCGAACAGGTGAACTATACAAATGAACGCAGAATACTTTCCAAAAACTAGATAATCACCAAAGTTCAGTTCCTTTTCAGGTGTTGGGGAAGGTGATGGTGGCTCAAGTTCGATTTCATCAACGATAGTTTCGGTGGAATCTGATTTCTTTGGTATTTGGGGTTCTACATCCGAAAGATTCATTTTGAAAGGTAAAACTAGTTATGGATGATATAGATGTACCCAAATGAAGACGCTAGGAAGTCCGATAGCAGTAAATAGGACAATCAAACCTAAATCGCCCTAAATGGTCAGTACACAAAGTATGGACGAGCTGCTCTGGACGACAAATATCGCCGATCTGTGGTGGCTAACAGCAAAAGTAGACAACGTCGACACATTGGGGGGTCAACATCGGCTCAGCCCGCAAAGGAACGCCTCTTCCGTCGTTGTCGTCGTCTTGAAGCTCTCGATGACAGACGTAGAAGTCGACTCTGAGGACTACGATCTGTGTGTGCATGCAAAACAGCGGGGAAGCCCGTTGTCGTTGGACCCTGTGTCTCCGATCGGGGAAAACCCGTAGGCGGCCACCAAATTGGCCTCCATCACGTGGTGGCTGACATTGTGAACGCCGACCGGAAGTGATAAGATCTTTCAATGTTTGGCAATGACATGAATATAAAAAATTTGCATTCGACTACCATTTTAAAAGTGCTTGCTAATAGACCTAATAAAGGTCCTCTGTCGAGACGGAATGGTCATTGATCATCGATAGTTCTAATGATGTCTCAACCCTCAAATAGCCATCAAGCTTGTTAAAAGCACCCCATTACACCTCAATGATGCAACAACTTCATCAAAGCTTCCAATTTACGAGCCCTTCTCCATCAAATCATAAAAAACCAACAAAACCAACTTTCTCAGGCAGCAGCCCGCTCTAAAAACAGCAACAATGTCTAAACAAGTTTATGATGATACTTGTCTGCGTGCAATCACAAAATAAACGCTGAACACCATAAACAAACGCCCTAAAAGGTTCAGTTTACACTGCCTGACATGATCATGATCAGTTTGCACTTTATTCATCTGTATGTTATAAATCACTCTTACGAAAACACAAATCATACATACAATTCAAAGACTACATACATCAACTGGCTTGCATCACATTATGGGGATAAGAAATACCCGCATTGTTAAAAACTATACAATAAAAATATTATATTACATGCGCTGTTTGAGCAACAAGGCAAAGTTTAGAATGTAAAGACGTTTTGTAAGGTATTTGGTATTGGCCGCGTCGGTTATGAAGCGGCTTCCAAGAGACCGTAATTGTCGTGTTTTTCGGAGGGGGATATTTCCTAAAATGGCCGGAGCGGCATGAGTTGGTGATTGCTTTCAAATGAAAGGGTAAGTGGCAAAGTACGAGACAATAGCAGGGTGTTATGAACAGCGAAAGTTGTTGTTTGGGTATGCTTTGCAGTGCATCATGAAGGTGTTTCAGGCTAATGGCACCGCTGAACAAGTTTTAATTAAGCAAGTGAGACGGACTCTGGGAGAAAGGCAACCCTTAGAAGAGATACCATGATTCAGCTTCTGAACCCAAACAAATCATACAAACTTTTCCGCTTTAAAAAGTAGGAATATGTTTCAGGTTCGATTTTTTCCTTTTTCTTTTGTTCTTTCATCTCTGAAACCGTAGCTATACACAGGGAAGTAAAAAATCGCGTTGTAGGGGGGTACCCTTTCATCATTTTTTGTTTGATGAGTTCAATGGGTGATTGAAACATATTTTAACCCATTGTGATGTTATGGGTCACAGAAAGTTTACAAAAAATGCCTTTTTAGCAACGGTATCACTGATAACTCATTTTTGTTACGTCAGCAATACTTCCCCAGAGTCCGCCTAAAGTGACAGAAAATGCACACAAATTATAAGAAACTCAAGCTCTCACACAAGAAAAGGGGATAAGATCGTGATCTAAAGTAGATTATAGTAGGTTGTAATAGCAAAAGCGATACGACAGAAGCAATGAAAAGCCCAGGAAGCCAAGCAAATGAGGATTGTGTTATGTGATTAGTGCAACTAGGGTGGACAATCACAGGTTAAAACAAGTAACGTTTGGATTTTTGACGAACCGATTTAAATTTGGGATCATTGCGACGATGGTGGTTCATGTTCATGACGAGATCGTCACCGTACCATTCACCAGTGCTTTCGGCAAACTTGTCGATGATCATACTGATCGGGAAGGCGAGGACGATGATGCCGCAAACTGAGGCCATGGCTGCGACGACTTTGCCGCCTGCCGTTACTGGGACAAGGTCACCGTATCCTACTGTTGTCATAGTGACGCTGAAATAGAAAAATAAAAGTGACTCACTTGAAAAATTCAAGTAATTTTGCGGTTATTAACGTATTAGCACATTTCTATGAACGCGACTAATACATTCGCACATAAACACGAACGCGTTTTGAGCGTTCACTACATGTGCAAATACTCAAAACTCTATTCAAGAACAAAACGTGCGAATGTATCATAACTAATTAACGGTTTAAAAATGCCACTTACATGCACCACCAACAAGCAGACGGAATCGAGTAGAACTTCGAATTCGGTTCATCCCTCTCAAAGAAGTATATTGCCGTCGAAAACAACATGATTCCAGTCAGCAAAAACATGCCGAGCATGCTTAATTCCGCGGCAGACTTTTTCATCGTCTCGCCAAAGGCACGCAAACCGATACTGTATCGTGCCAATTTGAATATTCTGGCCACGCGTGCCAATCGTAGCACTCGAATGACAACCATGGCACCACGAAGATTTCGCAGAGACTCCATGGAATCGAAGCTTGGCATGCATTCCTCGACGGCAAAAGGCACAATTGTCATGAGATCGATCACATTGAGGGCTTGTTTGACGAAATCGCACTTGTTTGGGTGGATTATGAACCGGCAGATGTATTCCATGGAGAACCAGAGCATGCAACTGTAAAGTTGGGGTCAGTTTAATGAATATTTTGAACAGGAACAACGTACCAGATTTCTAACCATTGCAAAGACCAATGCGGTGCCATGTCTTTGTCTTTTTGTTGAAACTCTGGCATCGAGCTCAATATCAGACCAGCGAGGGATGCAAGTACAAAAACGGCTGACACGATGGATAGGGCTTTGGCATAGGTGCTACTTCTCGGATTTTCAAAGAAGGTCCAAGCGACAAGGCGTTCTTTTCCCATCCAAACCTTTTCGAAGAGTTTTGGCGGACAACTGACTTCAATGTAGACAGATTCATTTTGTCCTCCACCTCCATGAAGACCATGAGCTTTCTTTCCGTCTTCAAAACGGCAACAGACCGACATCATGGTTACTGGGATCCGCCAAAAGTCGAGTTCGTATCGGAGACGGATTGGGCAGACGTCCATTGGGCGGTGCAGGCGGCCTTCAAAGTACCTATTTGAAGAGTTCAAAAGTAAAAAAATGTCTTACCGGTGATGTAAAAATCAATAATATACTCAAATATGATGGGCGACCTTTCGAAATAGTACTCTTCACTGTGTTCAAAGTAAGAATCACACTCTGTCAGACGTTCAACGTGCGATTTTTGGGCAAAAATTGACAGTCTTCCGGTTGGGTGTCTTTCTTGGAGCTACAAAATGCCGATTAAAGTTTGCTGTTTTCTGTTTTAAGTCCAAATGCCTACCAATTGCGAATTTAACTGCGCCGATCTTCCCCCAACATTGATTTTCAAGATCTCTGTCTTCTCCATATTCAACACAAGTGTCGTTCCGCCATTTACAACGTCACCATTAAGCGGTTGTTTCATCTCGCTAATCGCAATCTGCAAAGAGCCCGGATTAGTATCTCTTATCATATTGATTAACGAGGTATGATAATGTTATTTAAGCCCAAAACACATGTCTGTCTTTTTCATGTTTTAATTATGACATTCTTAATAATTCAAACTACAACTGCCTGAAGTGAGAAGTTATAAATGCATTCTGCTTTTTGAACCCTTAATGGAAAGTTTGTCAACTTTGTATGCCTTGGCATTTTGATACGGTGTGGAATTATTTGGAAATGGCTGGGAATGTGTGTAACGCATTCTAATTTGGTTACAAGTTAGGCATTTTTAGAAAGGAAGCAGCTGTGTCTTACCTGTGCCTTGAGCATTTCAAGTTTTTTGGCATTGATGTAGTGGGAGCGTACTCGGGGAATCATCTTTAAATAAACTTTGAATTTTGCCGGGGGCACTTGGAAATGTAAGAGGGTGGTAAACACGTTTGAAGAGTTTGAACGGATAAAAAGTGTTTTCACGAGAGAGGGAGATCGAAAATGTCGAGATTCAAAACATACAAACAGGTTAAATAAGGCGTGGATAGAGACATGAAAAAGGCGGAGGATAATTGTATGCCGCGGAGTGGAACCTCGTGTGAAGTAGCTTTCGTGAGGTGTTTGTAGTGTTTAATTCAAGCTTAAGCTTTAGAGTACTCGCAAGTTGGGATTAAATAAGGCGGAATCTGATTGTATCGTAAAAACCTTGGGTATACGGTAGGAAGTCAAATTGGCCCCAACAAACCTCAGTCACAAGATACACATACCTACACCTATATAGATGTCAAATTCTAACCCCCTTGTTGACACAATTACGTCAGAGATGAAAGAGTAACCCCAACTGGGACCACAAAGATGTCCTCCTACCAGTAGCGACATCCAATCCATGAGCGTTCGTCTGCCAGCTATACGCATATTTTTATAGCTTTGAAAGAGATTGTATTCGCGAACGAAAGATAAATGTAACTAACACTTTCATGGCAGACATATACCTCAGCCAAGGCCATCTAAATGCATTTGGCAAGAGAAATTTTTACGAAATTAAGCAAAGAGAAATAGTATAAGTGTAAATTGACCAAAATACATGGCCCAAATTCACTTGATTGATGAACAATGCAGGCAAAAAGCCGCTAAATGACTCCTTTTCCAGAGAAATGCGCGCTACCACATAGCTGGATGCAAAAGGGCCGCAATACAAACGGAATAAAGTGCAATGCCCTCAGGGCAGGAGGGCTAGTGAGACATTGACCTTTAAACTGCATTTAAGGTTGCGCTTCTAGTCAAAGGTGATAATGCCGGATGTGTGGTCCAATTAAGTCCCTCCGGAAGTGGTTTGTGGATTGATAATTAAGCTTGGGGCTGTTTCGATGGTGGGAAACGCGATGTTTGGACCTGTCTGAACATGACCAATGGCGCTGACAATGACAACACTTTTATTATTTAAGCGATTAATAAAGACAAGGTAAAGCCGAAGGGGAGCAATGAGTTCCGCGTCGACAGACATGCGACTACAAAATCGGGTCAATGTTGTTTGGGTTAATTTTCGTCATTTCCCGAATGGCTCACACCTCTGCTCTGTTTTTAGGACAGGGACAGCCAGAAAGCTAATGGAATGCCAGTGAAAAAGCAGATTCCCATAGGCCCATAGGGGCGTCGATTCATATGCGGGGTAAATATCAAACAATTACGGGGAACGGCAACCTTTATAAATACCCGGAAAAGGATTCTCTGAATGAGGACAGCAAATAAGCAATCAAAAATGGTTCGACTAACATAAAAACATCAATGTGGACTTTGATTCAATTTTTGAAAAAGAAAAAGTGCTAATAACAAATAGCTAATAATAAGTTTCTACTGTAAATAGGCTTTATTTAAACTTTTGCATAGATTGCAAACCCGAAAAAAATCAAATTAAATGTTGGAATTTACTGGCAGACACATTAGCCTACTAAACTAACAAAATAAGCTAACTGTAACGCGGAACTCAATAATGCCAATTTTCATAAGTTGTACGATTACAAACTACACGTTTTTGTAGCAACACAAAATAAGGAAATTGTAACATGTGCTAGGTAGTATGAATGAATGGAAAATGAAACATGACCTTTCAAAGTTCTGAATTGTAAAAACTGTGGCATGTGCTGTTACTTGGGTGAATGAAAACGGCGATTCTCGACGGCTAAAGCTGATTACAAGAAAGGGGAAAACCCCCAATGCCGGCTTAATGATGAACTGGTCGACTTAGGACACCTAACAAGGACACTTAACGATAGAGCGGTTTATAAATAACAAAATACGGATGCCATGAAACGGTGGCTGTGCCCTTCTTCCTAATGGTTACAATTCAGAATAGGAGGGCCTGCAGGGCAATACACACTTTGCAGGACCCGGTTACCAAGGAACTAGAGTATAAGGGCAGTTCGTGGATGAGTGATGTCATAAATTAAGGGTTAAAACTGGCGATGACAATAATCGGTAAGGGGGTTATTATAAGCTGGTAGGTATGACATTTGCCAGGATAATGCAAAATGCGAGCTTACAATGACTGACCCCGGCAGTCACAAAGCTAGGATAGGAGCTTATTTTAAGGAACTGTCAATTGGCATTTACGTTTATTGATAATGATATTGTATTATTAGACATGTCAAAACAGCCTTGCCCTTTTTGCTTTGCAATTGGGTTTGACGAAAAAAACAAAACCCAAAAATTTATGATGCGATGCCGTCGGCAAAGGATGATCAGTACACATGTTCGGCATGAAGGGTTCATCATAATTTTAGTTGACAACTCCGTCTCGGATGGCTAGTATGCTTTTTAAGTGAACTGTGTTCAAAATGCGTGGTTGGGTTTGTTATTTTGGGTTGATCATGCGTTGCAGTTTTTTATTTTAACTTTGAACTTAGGATTTTTGACTTTTTGGCCGCATTTGACGTCATCATTTACACATTTTAAACAAAAACTATAAACTTACAGGTAAATACGAAGGTTCATCAGGTTGTACTTCAGCCGATGAGTAGCTGAAGCGTTGTCCGCTTCTTATTCCACGCATCTTGACGTTTTACGGCTGATGTTTGGATTTCCGGTGTAGACAATTTTCTGGATTTGTAGTTATTAACGTCAGAAACCTAAAAATTGTACGTATAATCTCAATTTAGGAACAGTCAAAATAATGAAAATTCACGTTTGACGTAAATTATGAGTAAATCGCAAAGTCGCGTCAAGACAAACAGTTTTTTTAAACTTAAAGAAGGAAAAACAACGTTGTTAAAAACTAGAAAAATCTGGTTAAATTAAATTACAAACTTCCGTCTTTCTAACTTCTTAAACAAAAACATGTTCAGATACATTGAAACGAACACAATGCGCCCTTATAAAGACAGTATAAATAACGCATAATCGGTCAAGCATGTACCCAAGAGGGTCATTATAGGGTAGTCGAATAAGGAGGGGGCGAAGTTGCGACAAACTTTTTAGGGATGTTCGCGATGGCACAGGCTCTTTTTGGGGACAACTTAAAATTATGCAGAGGAGAGTCACACAAGACGGGAGAGCACGGCGGAAAACAGCGGTTAACTTAAGTGACGGCGGTAAAAACGTCAACTTTGACGATTCTAAGGATGGCAAATTGGTCTTTCAACTCGATGGCAATGCGATGAAGAGGGGGGAGGTAATTTGGTTTGAGGGGAATTTGAATTTTTGATGGAAGGGTAGTGATTTGAATTTTTGGAAGGACGGATTTGGTGGGCAATCATAAATGGAAATGATGTGATTTTTGGTTTTGTGGGTTCTTTGAAGTGGCAAATACCCTCCTGTGCAACGAGACTGAACTTTCTCCACCCAAATCCACCTAAGTCCACCCAAGTCCACTTTCAAAACTTTGTTTGGCCGATAAAACTTTTTCTGCCCCATAAGTTTTGATAAATTTTGAACGCAAGCTGGGACTTACCAGTGGCTATCGATAGACACCAAAAACGCCGGGATCGGAACCCGAATGGCCGAGAACATGCCATTAGAAGCCGAGCGACTGCCGAGTCAATCAGGCGCGAATCTAGACGTTGCTGACCCTTTGCCAGAACCAAATTCGTGTTTCGCGCGGAGATGGTTCCACTTGATCTTTAATCTCTTACTTCACCCGGCATGTTCTCGGCCCTTCGGATTCCGATCCCGGCGTTTCTGGTGTCCATCGATAGCCCTTGGTAAGTCCCAGCTTCGGTTCAAAATTTATCAAAACTTATGGGGCAGAAAAAGTTTTATCGGCCAAACAAAATTTTGAAAGTGGACTTGGGTGGACTTAGGTGGACTTGGGTGGAGAAAGTTCAGTCTCGTTGCACGGGAGGGTAAAGTATTTTTAGAAAATTGATAAAAATCGAAACAATATGTGAAACAAAAAAATGTTTCTCCGAAAACGGTGAGTCAAAGTTTATCACGTAAATCTACGAAACGACAAAACCATAGCGTGCCATAGTCATTGTTTCGAAAGATATCCAGAAAACCACTCCAACCACCTGATCCACTCCCCCAACTTTGACCCTCCTTAATTTTTCCCTGATTAACCAACCGTCAAGACAATCCCCTCAGGACCTACCACCTCGCCATTAAGCAACATGTCAACAGATGGCCACATGCTCTTTGTCAAAGAAAAACAAGAAACAAGATGACATAAAATGTCACCAGAATAGCAACCATTTCAGCTTTGATTCCGCGACGGCACGGACAAATAAAGCGACTAAGGAGGCGGAGACCCGAGTAGACGGGGAACGGCGCCCGTTTCAGACAATGCCCTCTTTCACGGCCTTCTGGACTGGTAAAAGGACAGCTATGTAATAACAGACGGAGATGAAAGCCCACCAGGATTGTTGTAGTGCCCGCTAGACCCGAGCTTTGGTGAGCTCAATAGGTGAATCAGTCAGGAAGGACAATGGAGGTCGATGACCTGTCAAACGTGGAACAGATGTCTGAAAGAGGGGATGGGGAAGTGAAACTTTGAATTGTATGTTTCGGGATCATAAATGGTTGAAAGATGACAAAAAGGGAAGTTTTAGAATGTTTGATGTAAAAAAGTTCTGGGAAAAGTGCCAAAAATTGGACAGTGCATAGGCCTTTTCGGCGTATTTACATAAATAGAAAGCAATACGGAAGCGTTAGACAAAATAATGATGCTAAAAGACGGTTAAAAGTACGCCATAAGGTCAAAGACTGCACTTAACATAACTTCAAACGTCATTTTATCCAGTCTATAGACAATTAAAATTAATCCTAATACTTTTATTGAAGCTACATACATACCTAATAGCCCATCAAAGTCAAATAAACAATTTTTATTAAATCTTCCCAGAATTCCAATTCAAAGCCATGTGCACCCATGTGTTTAGACTCCATAAAAAGAGGGATGACACGTGTTTAAAAATGCCCCAAATTCATAAAAACCCCTTTTCGATTCAACACTGCACGTATTATTTAAGATAGAGAGTCTTTGCCCTCTTTATGTGGAATAGTTAATTGAAATTGGGCCATTTTTCTTATGATTGTGACTTCTAATGACTTACAAAAAAGAACCCCCAAAAAGTATTGATTGCATACCCCAACATTTCAATGTACAGTATAGACAGACCCGTCCTCCACAGACAGCTGAAGTTGCCAAAACTAACCAAACAAAAAGCTCAAAAAAACTTTACACAAACATCGATGGCACGGTTCACTACTCCTTGGCCACCGCCGACGACGATAGACCACTGAATTGAAACACAATCTGTGCCGAAAAAGGTCGAATTTAAAAGCGGACTCGTCTTTAATCTTTTCTTTGCTCATTCTTTTTTGGCAGCGATAATCCGGAAAAAATAGAGACCTTCAAAATGGTGATGGGTCTACGGTTACGCTGTGATGATAACGATAAACAGAGCCGAAGGAATGTTTAAAAAAATTATCAACACTTTTCGGCACTATTTGGCGCCGAAAAGTGACGTCAGGGTCCCGCGGGCGTTGACGGCTCGAATAAATTTACATTTACATGCAAAGACGGTGGAGCAGAGCACATTGGCCAATGTACACGGCCATAAAAAAGGACTGCAAGATGTTGATGGAGGAGTTTCAAAGGCGTATGTGTGTACTTGGACAATGGTGGGCTGCGTTAACAAGTGTGCCGTGAGGTGCGAAATTGAGCTACATGGGCGGAAAGAAGTTTAAGAAGTTTAAAAAGGGCATTGATAGGTGGTCAAAGGAATGAGAGTTGGATGTTGGATAGACCAAAGTTGACAAAATAGGCTTGTTTTTGAATTTAAACGTAAAAACGACACTAATTATTTATCAAAAGATCGATATTATCATATAAAGCCTCCAAAACTTCAAAAACATAGCCCCAAAGCCAAGAACGAAGAAGTCTATGTTGACATGCATTCACACGGGCCGCCGTTTTCCGCCATCCGAAGAAGGCCGTGTTCCGACAGTTAAGGGAATAATGAATAAATGACGACCCCCTGAACTCCAAAGTGTGGAAGATTCGTTGAGAAGCCCTTGCGATGGTTCCTCAATGGCCCCCAAATTCACAGCTATTAACAGTCGATGGCACTTCCTAATGTTTAACCTTTTAAATGGCCAAAAGTATGTATGCAACGTCGAAGTTGGAAGTTGCATATTATTTTATGGATACTTACATTCATCGCCTCGTCTGAGATGAATAGTCACTCTGATGACACATGTTTGCAGCATGTCCTCAGGAGTTGCAAAGTTTCGTGAAATGGCATTTGCAGCTATGCCACGATGACGCTAATGACGGTTTTGATTAATGAGGCTTTTAACGCATGGACAGAGAACTGAGATCCTCGTAATAAAAAGATTAATGCGTCTAGCTTCGGGGTCAAGAGAGGTGTTAATGGGTCAAACACGGAAATTGTGAATCAAAGGCGTTAATAGTTTTTGTAAAAGAAATTATTTTTCATCAAAAATTGAAACATACACAATGTAAACTATCAACTGGCTTCAAAAATGTTTGGGTTGAACGACACGAATCCAACGTAAGACGTGTAAACTAAGTTAATACCGTCGTCATTTTTATGTAAAAAACATTTTTATCGAAGGCATTGCAAAGAGTAGAGTCCTCATCAATCTCGACACACCCAAACAAATCCATCGAAAAGCAGATGCCCAAAATGATTGAATTTACTTTTTACACGCGTTCTCACTTGCTCTTTGCCTAAAATGAACCTAACAACATTCTCCGACACCCTGAGGCAATTTAACTTTGCCATAGATGAAGATGTCGGCAAATGCTTTGTTGAACGTCACACGTGTGGGGGCATTCAAGAGTTTGAGTGAGACGCTTGCCGGATACGACTTTACACACAGAATCAAGACAATTTTGAGGTAGACAGTGTTTTGATAGTTTTTTTAAAAAGTCTGAAAGACATCGAGTTACAACTAATTTGAAAACGACTTTTAGTCTGATTGTAAAAGTGGAACTTTTAGATAGGATACTGTATTGAAAATGGTCAATTTGTAAAAATCAGACAGAATTTCGAAGCTGTGCCTTGAAATGTATTATTTTTTTTATCAAATAGTTTTCAAATGGTTCAGTTCCACCCGAAAGGGCGACATTAAAAAACGTGGGAACAGCTTCAAAAGCGCTTCAGATTCATATTTATTCTTGACATCGTCTTCAAAGGCATATATCAGATGACCATCTTTAGTTGGGAACTAAATTTTCTTTAATCGGAAGTGTAAATAATTTAGTGGCAATTACGTAATGAGGAAATTTAGTACATTATTTGCAGGCGAAATGGCTGCATTAACTGTAGGGAACACTATGTATCGCGTTGTGCATTTCACGGGGGACATAGTGTTCTCTGTTTTTGTGTCGCACTTTTGATAGTTTCGACCTGATTTCGATCACTTTTCTCGCCTGATTTTCGTCCAAATGTTACGATTAACTGCCATCCGATCAATATCGGCATCATGTAGCCGGGCAGCTGATCAGAGCCTCATCAAACAGGTGACTGAACGGAGGCGGAGGAATCCAGCTGATCAGGTAAGGCTCTTATATATATATTTAGATTAAAGTTAGCTTTGATTGCTTTCAGTTTGGCCTCATTGGAAAAGGATTCGCTCCACAGACAGAAAAGCTGGTGAACAGTCGATGGATTGAGGGCTTCGTGGATCGGGAGAAGGTTGTCAACAAGATCCAAGTCCATGAAAAGCGGATTCGGTCGAGGTCTAAAGAGATCACTCAACCTGCGACGATTTCGAACAAAAAGCGGGTCAAAATGGTCGAAAAGAAGGCCCTCATGGCTGAATATCAACGGAAATATGGCGTGGATAAACGGAATGCCCATGTTGTCATCGGTTGGTTTTAATTTTTTGATTTTCATTGCAAAATTTTGAATTTTTAGATTGCAAACGCCCAGAATACAACCACTATGAAGGCCAACGTTACCCATCACCAAAGGAAATACCTTTAGTATCCGAGTTCTGGGAGAAGCCAAAGTACTCTGGAGATTATTTTGTTTTGAAAAGGAGTTCAAAGGTAGGTTTTACGATTTTTATATATAATATTACCAATTTTTGCAATTTCAGCTTGCCCCATCAGTTCTCCAGCCCGAGGAACGCGATTGGAACCTCTTTGGCAACATCATCGACATGGCAATTCTGAGAAATATCACAGATGTCCTGAATTTGAAGACACCGACCAAGATCCAGGATCTGTTTCTACAACAGTACGAATTGCCGATGCATTTGTTCATTGCCGGCGAGACTGGGTCCGGGAAGACGATTGCCTATGGGGCGCCGATGTTGTCTGAGGTTTTGAAGTCGAAGGGAACCAAAAAAGGTTTGATTTAACTTGGCTTTGATCTCATTTTAACACAAACAACCTCTTTTTAGCCATCGTCCTGGTCATCAACTCCTACCTCCGAACCCAAACCGCCAACTTTCTCAACGACATCGCTCACGGCACCCCTCTAAACCTCGTCGAATGCAAGAAAAACACGTCTTTTGAATCTCTGGACGACTTTGACGTCCTAATTGGCACTCCAGCTCGAGTTGCCGCCGTTTTGAAGCAGTTCCCGATCGAAAAGCTGGCCAACACCGTTTCGACGATCGTCATGGATGAAGCTGATGTCATTATGGATGAAAGTTTTGTCGAATCCATGACCGACTTCCTCGCTGTAATGCCGGTTCAACACAGTGTCATCGAGCCGGAAAGTGCCGTCGGGCCGAGGGTCATCTTCTCGTCTGCGACGTGCCCGAATGAACTTCAAGACCTTGTGGAAGGAATTGTCTCGGAAAAGCACCTCATTTACGTCAAATCGAAGCAGCTTCACCGATTGCTGCCAAATGTCGAACAGAAGTTTGTTCGAATCACGTTACCGTCGCGATGGGACTTGTTTTTGGACCTTGTGGAGGAGGAGATTCAGAATGCTAGTTCCGGGCAGACTTTGGTTTTTTGTAAGGTTAGTTTTTATTTTGAAATTGTCATCAGTGTTAGTACCCATACTTTTTTACGCGAAAAAAGGGTTTGTTTTTTTCAAAAATTAGTTCAAACTGTTGTTTATCTAAAATTAATCAGTTGTTTGACGGTGAGACCTTTTCAGGACACCGCCCGCGTCGCTCTAGTAGCCGCCAAACTCCGTGCCGCCGGCGTCGAATGTGCCACCATCAGCAAAGGCCGAAGCCACGTTGTCGGAGACGTTCGCTTCCTTATCTCCACCGATGCCGGATCTCGCGGACTCGACCTTCCCGACCTGGCCCATGTGATCAACTACGACTTTCCCCGACATCTTGTCGATTACGTCCACCGTGTCGGACGTGTAGGCCGATGCAACACCAAGCACCGCCCCCGTGGACGTGTGACATCCTTCGTCAGAGCTTCACATGAAATTAAAATGGTCCACGAAATCGAGGTGAGCCCCTTATCAACTTTCCTTCTTACCGTACCCCATTCCAGCGCGCCATCCGCCTAAACTCACCCCTCCAAGGAATTGAAACCGACGTCGCCGGCATGCTGAAAGCCCGGCGAACCCCCAAGGACGACTAAAATACGTTCTTCTTTCATTAGGATGTGTAGATATTTTGTTAATTTTACAAATTTTATCATAAAATAGTTTATTTTTAAAAATCTAAGTAGTCTATCAAATAAGCATGTCATTTCACATATAACTGAGTGAGCAAATAGTCATAGTTTCCATATTTTGTGCGTATTAAGTCACTGTTTTTGCGTTAAGGCATTAAAATAGATATATCTGGGTATACGGGAATGTCACAATGTTATTAGTTCTATGGCATTTCTGCTGTTTGTTTCGTTTCGTTAATTTCAAATAAGTCTTGACCGCTGTAGATAGGCCAAGACCGATTCATAGACGAATCTATATTGGCCCGGTGTTCGCACCAAGCAGGCTCGCTGATGACGAAGGAGCTTCAACAGCTTTCCGACATCGACGGCGACGTTGTTTTCGATGCAATGGATGATGGCTTCGACGAGGACGAATACTCCACTGTCGCCACTACCGTCGGAGCAATGGACCAGGATGGCAGGCTGGGCGTCGAGGGTGACATCCAGACGGAAGGTAGTGCCATTGGGGCGGGAGTGGGCGTCATTGGAGGAGGATCCTGTGGAGGCGTCACTGTGGGTCGAGGAGCTGGTGGAAGACAGCTGGGCGCCGCGAGGTTGGAGTTTGCGGCGCCAGAGGGAGGAGTTGTGCTCGACGGAGTGGCTTCGGAGCTTGTTGGTGACGTCGAGAAGGCTGGATCTGTTGGTAGATCGGCTTCGAGAGCGGGAGTTGTTGCGGGATGAATTGACAAAGACACCGGAATCGGCGTCGCGCTGGATTTCGTTCTCGATATGGCGTTTGACGGAGTTGACGGCGTCAATGAAGTCTGAAAACAACCTTTATTAGTCAGATTCCGACTATAGTCTGAAGTAACTCACCCAAAAAGACTTCCGTATTAGCCGGAACACCCTCTTCCCGTCCAAATCCAGTAAAATCGAGTCGATAGATCGTTCGTTTCTCCCCACTAGACAGGCTCTTCACCGTCAGAATCGTCGTAATCAAGCTTCTCGTCACCGTTGTATGGCTATGCCGAATAGAATAGTCACCAATAGACAGCTTTAACCCAGTATGCGTCGGCCAGTAGATCACCCCAGCTTCATCAGGTCTCGAATTCATAGCCACGACGATACGTGCCCCGCTTTCCCAGATCATCTGCCAGAAGTCTTCCAAGGTCTGCTTCATCGGGGCCTGGGTCAACACGTATCGGAACAGCTTATCACCGATCGGAACCTGCACATTGGAAGCATTGATGTAGCCATCTGTGTTCTTCCGGGTCGGATGGAGCATAACCCTCGTATCTTCATAGGGCAGAACTGCTTTCGGTCTGTTTCGTTTCACGTTTTCGACGTTTTGACTCGTCGATGCACCGGCGGATAAACGTTTTTGTGGAATTCCAGCAAATTCCATGTCGATCATGCTCGGATTGGACAGCTTGTAGCCGAATAACTTCGTAGTGTCATCAGTCAACCGGGAAGCGATATCTGTAGCATTCTCACTGCCGAAGCCATGGCAATGTCGAGGATCAAGGAAGTCTGGTCGGTCGTTAAGGATCACACCATTAAGGAGGACATGGCGCGATGCCGCGGATGCTGGCGGCATCTTTGTGAAACTATCTGGAGTATCGCTGTCGAAGGAGAGCGGTGGACGATCAGGCAGGCCTGCCGAGGAAGGCGTGCTCACGGGGGAGTAGTTCTGAAAAACAGACAGTTGAAGCAACGATGTTTAACGACTGGAACAAGGAACGGACAAAGACAAGCTCATCGAGATAAAAGATCTTGGAACGCAAAACATTAGCCTTGCGCGGGAGAAGGATAGCCATTACGTGACTCTTGAGGATCCCCTGCCTCCGTAAAAGGCTCGATGCGCTTTGGAATGTTGTCCAATACGTATCGAGCCTTTTACGTCACTAGCAATAGCAACAATGGTTCAGAATCCGCGTTTTTGTTACCTCACCAATTCCCAAACTTCAACTATCAGAACTGTTGAAGTTTCAAGTCAGGGTTTGGCGACGCCAAAGTAGGCCGATACACGATAGACCCATTCCATTCAGAGTTTCACTTTCACATTCACGTGTAAACGGAACGATCTCAACGCGCTCCACGCCCAACGAAGGATCGTAAAAACAGGCTTGCGCGATAGTGTCCGGCAATGGCGACAGTCATTCTATGAAAATTGGCGTAACGTAGGGATAGACTTTCGACGGAAATGCAAGTGCATCCATAAGTCGATTATAAAAGTATCGTCAAACTTGAACTATACGCCTGCTAAACATGTTTAACTATGCAAAAAGTTTGAAGTACGCCATACAGTTTGCACCTTTTTGCCAGAGATTTGAAGAGCTGACGCATTTGGGCTATTGTAGATGCAGAAAAACTTTGATTTCCCGGCTGTACTGACAGTCGTTACAGCTGGAATGTTGTAACGACTGTCATGTCGGTACGGGTGCACTTTGTAGAGTTGCGCATCTTCGACTTTTTGAGTATCCCAGCCATGGGTTGTTGTTGAGCTTATTGGTCCGTCGTTTCGAGCCTCTAGGCCGCTTCAAATATGTTTCAAAGGAAATACTAGCTTGTCGGAGGACATCCCGCGAATCGCGATCTATTCGGCATGCGATACCACAACGACTACCGGTAGTCCGTGTGAAAAAGTCATCCGAGGGGGGATAAGCTGTCGACTTAGCGGGAAATACGACCAAAAAACTATGAATTGTGGGGAGATTAGGGCGGCGATCGCAGCTTTTTATGTTGCTAGGAGGGTTGGAATCAAAGTTGATGGAAATGATGTTTCCATTTACATAGATTTACGCATTCAAGGAGCGCCATGACACCGTAAAAGCAAAAAGCAACGCAAAAAAACCATAGATTGAAACAAAAGCTAAAAACAAAAAGCCATTTCAACGCTAACAAGAATGAAAGAACGCGCTAATGAATGCGAAAGGTCGTCAACTTTAGCTTCGACACAAAACAATAGTAAAGTTCACGGAGCTTGTGATCAAACGGGCACCAACAAACAACCTTCGCCAACAGTAAAGTTTTGCGCCTCTCCTTGCAATTTGCACGCTTTTGAAATCTAAAATATGAGTTTTGTGACTGCGCCTATTCCTGCAATGACTCAACGTCAATTTAACCACAAGATTTGACTTCAAAGGAAAGAGTCATTGCCCTTTTTAACGAGCCAACTGATAAGGCTACCTCCAAACGTCTGGAATTAGGCGTTTTTCAGTTTTTCTTATCAGAAACATAAAAAAGCGCCGTCTTATGACAGCTACTAGTACAGTTTTAAGCCCAAATCGCGAAACAACCTGATAGGGGCCAATTTCAAGTGTCGAGAAAGCGGAAATATACAACAAGTGTTTACATTTGGGTTCAACTTTGTCGAAAAAACGACATCAGAGGCGTTTGTTAGATATTAGAAAAGAGCGAAGTTTGTTTATGATGCGCTTCTAAAGGTCTAAACGGCTTACGACTCCGTTGAAATCGTAACGAAGGGGGTTTAGAGCCGGCATGTGAATTGAGACGCGTGGACTATACGGTCATTACGATCATCAAAGAGCAGAATTAAGGCGGATTTAATGCCGACTTAAGTTTTTTGATGACCATGGTCAGTCACAGTCAAGCGGAACGTGCAGTTGATTTTGATTGACCAGGGTTGTACGATGACGATGTACACGCCGGGGACGTACAACAAAACTGGACGTTAGTCTGGACGGAAAAAAGTTTATACAGAACAGACGGGACCCCTGGGGCCCTGGGGGCTTTGCTACTAGGCCCTGTGGCTGGGCAGCTACTAGATAATTCGCATTGTCAACATTGTTGGAAAAAACTGAGAGCGAACAGAAACAAAGATGTATTTACTTGGGTTAAGCATGCGCTTCTGACAGATGTGCAGCTTTACGTAATCAAAGGGATAATCGCGCGTGCTCCTGGTGTTTGAAGACTGTTTGAAGAGTTCATAAAGTCAAGGAACAGTCGAAAGGCACTAGGAACAGAAATTTGAAAGCTTACCTCATCAATAGATTGTGTTCTCGTGGTGTCACATGGCGACAGATTCATCGGTGATTCTATTGGCGGCCGTAGTCTGGCCAAAATGCTTTGAAGATTCTCCAATGGCGGTGGAGGGATGCCATTTCCGAGATGAAGAACATGAGTGCTTCCAGGATTGCTGGGAAGCGGCACGGGATAGGTTATGCATTGCCCAGGGGCACGCGTACCGGAGGCACTTGAAACGACGCGGCCCTGGCTGAATGGGCCCAGATTCGGGGTGGAAGCGCATTTTAGGAATAGATCTGGCGTAGACAAAGATGTCGTACCCATGCCGGAGTTGCGTCCGTTTAGATTCAGACGTCGACCGACACCGCTCAGGGCTGTTGTTCTACCGATATTGCTGGCATGAGAAGTGTAGCGGGCATTGATAGTGTGGATCTCTGGGCTGGAGCCGATCTTTCTAGCTGCACGCTTTTCTGATAAGAGCTGTCTGAGGATTCGATGCTCGACATCACGCATCTCAAAAGGCGTCTGAATGGCAGCCGGCGCCGCGACGAAATGGTGAGGGATAGACGGGGTGGATACAGATGGTGGCATATTCAAAGATGACCCAAGCGCGGCCATATTGATGGAAGTAGAACCCTGTAGGGACGAATGATTTACAAATGGGTTCGAAATGGCTCTAGCTAGAAGGCTGTTGGAGCTACATGGCGGGTCACTGGAGCAGATTGAAGCGCCCATGTCGAGGGAGTTGGTTGTGCGTGTTGATGGTGGCTGAAATTAGTCAATTCTTATCAAAACATTGATAAACTCTTTCAAAAGACTACCTCAACACTAGTCATCCTTGGCAACGCCCTCGAATTAACAGCTCCAAAAGTTTTCCCACTGCCATTCGGATTGAAGATTGTATGCGGCACAGATTTATGCATAACGGCATCTGTCATGGCGAATTTGAACTGCCATCTAAGCAAATGGCAAACATAGGTTGCCATATCAGCATTCTCCAGACTGAAGACAGCATTAGTGCCATCGAAGCACTTGACTGTTACATTTCGCTTTGATGTTGTGAATTCTTTGATCTCATCAAACTTGTAAAGCAGCGTTTTACCATTGAATCGCTTAACTACAACCCCGTCTAGTCGATATCCAACTCTAACTTCTGTAGATTCATCGTCTTTAGCTGTGAAGAGCTCTTCGCCATAATTATCTGCCTGCATGACTTCAACAATGTACTCGATGGCAGCGATGGAAGCATCTTTGCCACAGTGACGCTCATAGGCTGTCAAAATACGTAACAGAAAGTCGTCGAGGAAGGGGATTGACCGGGAAAGGGCCTAAAAGCATAAATTATAACATTCGTGGTGGGACTACTTTTCGCTCTTAAACCCAACTCACCCCTGGAAGCAACATCTGCGCTCTTAAAAAGTCCAAAGAATGCACAGTCGGCTCGTAGTCTCCAAATTCGACCTGCAAACTGAGCGCGGCCAACTTTACATATTTGTCGATTTCGATGAGATAAACGCCCCCAAGCACTTTCGCTTTGAGCAGTGTGTAATAAAGCGATCGTGCCATGTCGTCTTGTAAGGCGAAAATATTTGGAGTGTGGAACAGAATCCCGAGATGGACCTGTCTCGGCTTACAAGCGTACTTATCGAGCTGTTTTCGGAGGGGCTTTTCGGCTTCGACCCAGCGCCACATTCGATTATCGGGATCATTGCATCGCATTTGGTACCGTAGGCCAAAGACTTCGCTTTGCCGGAATTCCAGCTTGTGCCGTAAGTAATCCAGGCAATCAGCCGCGGTCGAATCCACATTCAAAGTGCATTGGACCAGCTGAATATCGCCAACGTAGACGGCTAATACATAGATGTCTTGAGAGAGCTCATATTGGCCACTACGCTTCCCCCAGAAGATACGCATCATTTTTTAGCAATTTGAATAGAATTAGATAAGCATAGGTAACTGAAGTTGTCGAAATATGGCAAAAGTTCGGAGGAGTAGGAAAGTTCGACGAAATGGGAAGCTTTACATTGAAAAAATGCAGGTTTTACCTGAAAAAAGGTGTCAGAATTGCAATTAAGTTCAATTTTATGGAGAAACGCGACGCGAAATGTGATAAAATCTACAATTTGACAGTTTGACGAAACACGTAAAAAATCAGATTCCAAAAAATGGTCTCAAATGATGTTTGTAACCAAAAAAGAGACGATAAAAGTTTCACGGTTCACGTTAACCACCTGGCAATGGCGCAAACTTCCCATCTGACACCCAGCCCGCTAATCAATCGATGAACGAACAACATCCGTTGGCGTCTCCATTGCGCAGAGCCGCCGGCTGCCGACACCGCAATGAACACATTACTGCTCATTTGCAGGTTTTTGCTCTGCCTTCAAGTCGTGTCGTCAGTTCAATGGTGTCGTTTTGTTTTTTCTGACGACTAAACAACAGGAGAAAGGAAGGAAGACGGGGAGACACGGTTCATCAAATGGAATCCGCAAAGGTCGGATTCCGATGGGGTCAGACGAAGGTGAAGCTGGGGAGGGCAAGTAACTGGTTTTTTGGAAGACGCTATGAATAGTAAAGAAATTGCTTTGAAAAATAAACGGAACAAAAATGCGAGGAATGAAAAGCAGTAGGTAATCAGGAAGGACGATACGATACGATCATGGAGGTGGGTGGGTGGTGGGGGTGAAAAACAGCTAAACAGCTTAACGGAAGCGATCTGGCCGGGTTTTAAGGCGGATTTGGTCTTGGGGGTGTTTGTTTTGGGTTTGGAGATGGGTAGGGTAGTGATTTTGATGGATGAAAGTGAGTTAAAAGTTAATTGGCTCTAATTGGTGCAGGATTTTGTTCTATGGTCAAAATTTTTTTGGATAAGAGCTGCCAAAAAGTGATACAATCAACAAAGCTAGGTCCTAGAAGCCTTCAAAAGACGAATCCAAGATAACCTCCACCCTCCCAAGGATGGTATTCAGTGATCGCAAGACAGCCAGGCTGTGGTCGAACAACCGAATGGGTTGCTTGTTGCTCCTGTTGGCTGGCGGCAACGAAGGCGAAGGTCTGCGCAGTCATCGCAAACAAACGTGTTTCGAATTCCGCGAGCACTTGTTGATTGCCGCGTCACGGGCGAGAGGGGGGAAGGCTGTACGGACAAGACGCCGATCATCGAGGAAGCCGCCGGCTGGCTGGGGGCAGGAAGACGAAGGACCCCCGTCCACCGTGGTGCGCAAGATGGGACTGGCTACCCAGAATTATCTTTGTTTTTAAGTCTCGTCTTGGTCTTGGTCCTTTCGGGGTGGTGGGTGATAGAAGTCCACTTACATTAGAGGATGTAAGTAACTGCCAGTGGCCATTTATGTACATCTGGGCAAGGATGTGCAGATCCAAAAAAGTGGGTGTTCAAACACGACCGCGTGGCGAGGTTAACAAGAATGCGTGAAAATGGGTTTAAATTAAGACGGGAAAAAGGAAAAGTAGCAAGTGAAAGTCGTAAACAAAAGATAGAATTCCGCGAGGCTTAACTCAAAAAACCAATGTTCGACATGACCGTTGATTTGAACTCAAAAATTCAAAATTTTGACGTCACAAATCAAAAAAGACAAACTATCACTAATCAAACTTTTTCGTAACTGACCGTTTTTCAAAACAATCAACTTCAAATAAACAGGTTTCATCAAATTAAAACTGTTTACCAGCCTACATGACCTTGGAAATGGAATCCGCAACCTTTAAATCCAAAAAAGCGCGTAACAAAAATGTTTAAAGTTAAAAAAATTCAAAAACTTCCAAAATTCTTTGATATTTATAGCCATTTTTATGAAATGTGGTAATAGACACATTTGTAGGCTCGTAAAGACGCCCGAAAAACGCTCAAACAGCAGCAATAGTACAGTATCATTGTCACGGCTGAATCAGCGAACGTTCTAAAAATGCGGAAAAGCATTGAATCAAGGAATGGAGGGAGAGTTTTATGGCTCTTTCCCCTGCCTTTGGAACGTAGAACAAAAGCATTTTTTCATTTCGGTTTTTGGAGGGCAAAGACAAGGGTGTGAATGTGCAATAGACAGTATTGAATAAGAAATATGAAGCGGATTGGTGAAAGGAAATGTATTATTGTATTTTGAAAAAATAGAATTGGAATAGGTTTTGATGCGTTTTTAATTGTGATCAGGGTGGTTGGAATACAGCTGCGAGGTTGGTTGTGGCTGGCAATCTGGTCAAATAAGAATGTGTTTGCAGGCAGCTTACAAGATTATGGGGTCTGGTCAGGGCTGGCGGGATGGAGCAGGGGCGTATTTAGGAGGGGGGTAAGGGGGGCAGCGCCCCCCCATATCTCGGATCCGCCAAAAGTGGGGTAAGGGGGGACCAAGGGGACTTTGTGGTTTTCCACGGTTTCGGCAAAAATTTTTCCTTTGGTACCCCCTTTGGATTTTTCAAAAATCGGTCAAAAAACTTTTCCGACAAAATCCCTTTGGTCCCCCCTTACCTTTTTTTCGAGATGTCCCCCCATTAAAAATTTTTCTAAATACGCCCCTGGGATGGAGAGGGAATGAAATTTGGGGGGTCAAAGCGCGGTGAAACAAGGCTTTTGCGTTTTTTGCGCGGCTGCGAAAATAAGGGATCACCGTTTTTATGGGTTCTGAGCAGGCGGCTGGCGGCTTGACCTTCAACCGATTCATGGACGAATGGCACCCCCACATTTGCATGGGATGGATCGATTTGGATTTCGCGCAGTACTCGGAAAGATGGAAAAATGGATGAATGGAAAGGGATCAGATTCATCGAGACAGAAAATCCCACACATTGTACGTCGAGGAAATAGTCGAAACAATCGGAACAGTCGGAACTCCTCTCAAGCTGACTGACAACCATCGAGTATACTGTTTTTTCGACTGTTCGTTCGTTCCACTTCCACCGAATACATACAAAATTTTCAAACAAACGGAACAAGCGTCTTTTTTACTCGGTAGGCCTTGCGCAACAAAAGCGAGGCCTACTGACTCGACCAGTTCCCGGAAGTTCTCACAAGTCTTGATGACTAGCCTCGTCAAAAAATACAGCAAAAGATTAAAAACGTGAGTCATGCTTCAAACTTTTGAAAGTTTTCGAACAGAGAACCTGCGACGTAATATGGCTCCCCCCGTGAATCAGCCTGAGGTCACTAACCAATCCCAGCACAGGCAGCCATGAGTGATACAAAATCAAAAAGTTTCCAAATGCTTCTCATTTTTTGGCTCCCAACCATATTGTTCCCCGTCCAAAGACTATGTACCAATATGAACGTTGGAAGGCTGCTGGTTAGCGTCATGCTTATTGGCATGCAAGGAAACAGCCGGCTGGTTGTCGGTGGTTGAGGTGAGTAAGTGGCCGGTGGCTGTCTGCACAGTCCCGCCGGACTGGTCATTGCGCTCGCGCCAGCCATGTTTGTTTTACTTGTCGACCTCCAACGGCGAACACCTGACCTCGGCGGCATCGGTCTACGATAACATCGGCGAATGCTGAAAAAAGGGAAACGTGAGAGCGGGCAACGCCGGCAAGAATGCTAACGATAGTGACCGCCGATGGGGTCAATCGAGCGGGCATAATGAGAATCGAAGAAGTCAACACATGCGATTGATGGTCGCCAATGTGGGAAAGTGCAAACGATGGTTTCACTTGCGGCGTGAAAATGAAAAGTTATGCATTGTTAAACTATAAAAAAATGCGGCACTCCTTCCGATCTGGTTTCCTCCCGTGCGTCCGGGCGGACATGGCCCGGACGGACGGACAGCTGCCGTTCGCGTTGACAAAGTTGGCTGCGCGAGGGCAGGTGGAAGATCCGGCCGGGATCGAACCCCCGGATCTTGGACGTGCCAATCCGCCCGCTCACCTCGAAGCCATACTCGCGTCGACACTATGGTGCGCAGGGGCAAGTAGTCACACCGCAGTGCGAAGAAGCTCGCGCAAGCCAAGAAGCAAGCCACAGTAAGGGGGGACCATTACCATCAGCTCGCGCGAGCCGAGAAGAAAGAATTTGTAAGGGGGGACCATCAGGCATCTAAGGGAGGCGAGTTGGAGCAAAGATTCAGAGTTTGACGAAGATCTGATAATGCAGTGCCCCTTCTTCACATGAGTCGGGATTCAATTCATTCTCAACAATGTTCATGGCCACTGCGCAACCTGGGTGTAAGGGGGGACCCTTTCAATTTTCATGAAGACAAAAGGTAAAGTTTCAAAGGACGCAACAACGCTTTCATTTTCAAAGTTCGCAAAAATTGAAATGGGGTTCTTTTCAGTCTTAAACTTTTCAACGGTTGTGATCTGAATAAGTTCAAATGGCAAAATTAATTTGGCCAAATTGGCTTCGCCCTTTTGCCCCATAAAGCCACCATGTAAGGTGGATACGCTCGAACATGTGAGTGTCAATCCGAAACGGTAACATCTAAAGGGGTCAGAAATCTGAACACTTCGAAGTATTCTATAATTCAGAATCTGACGTGAAACATCATGCGGTATTGCTTATAGCCCTGATGTACATGCACCTAATTCAGGCACAGTCCTGGTCTCGCTGATCCCGCGGGTGCGCACCTCCATATCCCTGGCCGCGCGCAGGGGGTACGCACATCTATATACCGCTGCACAGTGTGGGGGGGGAGGAAACCAGATCGGAAGAAGTGCCAAAAATGCGATTCAAAGAAGGAATACAAAAATTATAATGATTGTGTAGCGTATTATCATACACCATGATCAAAATGAAGAAGTACTACGACGAAAGTGCATTCAAAAAACGTTTACTATTACTAACTTTCTTTGTATTGCATGTCTGTAGAACGGATTTTCTGGGAAAACCGAACACTTTCGGGTTTTTGAGGACACTTTGAAATTCAAAGTTAATTTAAATCGTTGAAACTTGGCGGACAGACTAATCTGAGGCCGTAGATGACGAATTTACACATGAAAACTGGATTCGGTGTCTTCAGAATCCTCCAGGATTCAGAATCCGTCTCGGAGAATCCAAAGTCAAAAACTTCCAAACAAACTGTGTCAATCGATTGCCCACATCGAGACAATCATTTTCTTTTTTTGATGACGGTGATTAGACCACTTTGCCGGAAGTTATGAAGCTTCTAAGTTGAAAAAAACGACGAGATAGCCTTTGGCACTCTGTAGCTCAAAACTGTGGTAACTGGGCATGTATTTTTTCGTCTGCTAATGATGGCACTATATAAAAAGAACGTTTTTGCCACACGGGTATGAAATTCTAGGTTGGGGAACATGTTCATTTCTGGCACAACGTGATTTGCATTTATTTTTATTTACAAATATTTTTGTAATTCAACAAGTTTTGCAAATTCTGTTTTCCTAAAATCTGAATAATAGTAGTAACTTTCGGTTAAGAAAATTATTTGTCAAAATCATTTGATTTGATCGACTTCTTAACAAATGTTGCGCTCCACCTTAGCACGCACGGTAAAGTAGGTCCGATCGCCGTTGACATCCGCATACATGAGGGTTCAAACCCCCTTGGAAATTTTCTTTTTTCCAAAAAATTGAATGATGCTAACATCATATAAACAAAGTTAGTGTTGATAGTTGTAAGCTAAACACCATGCAAAGTGGCAATAAGATTTTTTTGAAAATTTGGCACTAAATTGTAAAGAACTCATAATTATAGCAAGTAAGCGGTTTAATGTTTTCTAAACCGAAAGCTATTACCATTATTCAGATTTTGGGAAAACAGAATTTGTAAAACTTGTTGCATTACAAAACTATTTGTAAATAAAAATAAATGCAAATCACGTTGTGCCACACTGAAAAAAAAAGTGTAACGTTTGGTAGGAAAAGTGCAACGTATGGGTAGCAAAAAGTGCAACGGAAAATCGCATAGCACTTTTTGCAACCCATACGTTGCACCAGGTTTCGTTGCACTATGTGCAACGCAAGCGACATGAATTGTGCAACGATCGTGTGTTTCAGTGTGTCGCGTTCGTTGCAAAAAGTGCAACGCTTTTGTCACAAAAAGTGCAACGTTTCATACCGACGGCTGAACAATAGCAAAATGTTTTTTTTTTGGATTGCGTTTTTTTATATGGGGTAATTAACAGCTGTTAATTGATTTCAAAATTTACAAGTCTTACATTTACAAATGCTAGACACAGGCCCTGAGGGCTTCTCACATTGTCCCGAAGGATGGAAAAGTGGTAAATCAACCGAGGTATCATGAAACTGGGATCGTGACATTGTGTGCGAGAGATGCAAAAACACAGACGACGAGAGAGAGCATCTCTCCCTTAAGGAGTCAAACGTTGCACTTTCGGTGCAACGATGATGTTGCACTTTTTCCTACGAAATATTTCGTTGCACCGATTGCAACGTATTCGTTCCACTTTTTCGTAGGAAAATATTCCGTGGCACAAAGTGCAACGGATTTGTTGCACCGAAAAGTGTCACGCGCCGTTGCGATACACCTTTTTTTTCAGTGTAGTGCCATCATTAGCAGACGAAAAAATACATGCCCAGTTACCACAGTTTTGAGCTACAGAGTGCCAAAGGCTATCTCGTCGTTTTTTTCAACTTTGAAGCTTCATAACTTCCGGCAAAGTGGTCTAATCACCGTCATCAAAAAAAGAAAATGAGTGTCTCGATGTGGGCAATCGATTGACACAGTTTGTTTGGAAGTTTTTGACTTCAGATTCTCCGAGACGGATTCTGGATCCTGGAGGATTCTGAAGACACCGAATCCAGTTTTCATGTGTAAATTCGTCATCTACGGTCTCAGATTAGTCTGTTAGCTAAGTTTTAACGATTTAAATTAACTTTGAATTTCAAAGTGTCCTGGGGTCTTTTGGTTTTCCCAGAAAATCCGTTGTAGCTAACTGAACGCTCTAATCCAGCTCAATTATGTGATATTTTATCACTTTCTTCAAGTTTGGAACTTTAGTAATTGCGACTAGACAAGTTTGCATAGTGTCAACTTCTGTTGTACTTTTTTTTGCCAGAATGCAACGAACGACGCTCCTTGCCACCATCACGCTGATCGAGTGCCCTATTGCCATTCTGTGCAGCTGCTACTCATTCTTCATCTTTACCGGAATGTTATTTGCATCTCTCCGTTCAAAATCAACTAAATTCAGTTTATCAATGCAGATTTATGCCGTCCTCCAGATCATCTTAGCGGTTTTTACCATTGTCTATTTAATGTATTTAAGCGTCCTCTGGCGTTTAGACCATTCAATCTACAATCCATATTGGTTATATTTTGCTGGTGGTTCGCAAAACAGTTTCCTTATTATAACATCTTTGGCTGTATGCACCCTCGGAATAGAACGATGTCTTCTCGTAAAGTTTCCGACAAAAAAGCTGACTGTGATTCCGCTGATAACATTCTTCGTGATGACTGTTACTTTGTCAGGCATCCATTTTGCCATGCGAATGTTTCCAGCTTATCCGAAAAACGCAATCGACAAAGGAAATTGCGGAAATTTTGGATGTTTGGCCACCCATTCTCAAAATGGCATTTACGCTACTCTGCGCTTCTTTACGGGCGGCATAAATTTTATGGTTGGAATTGTATTGGCTTTTTTGTTCAAACAAATGAAGCTTGGTACACACAGAAAATAGACCCTCACTTCTGATTCCCTCAACTGCTTTTTCCCTCCTGTTGAAAAAAAAGAACTCGTGCATGAGGGAATTTGTCCCTCGATAAAGAAACCAAACTTCCTCCATCCTGTTTTCCCTCCTACATGAGGGAAAAACACGCACTCTCGTACAGGAGGGACTTGGTAATGCAAGATGAAGGAATCAAACCTCTTGGCAGTATTCGCGCCAAAACGAGTAGCGCAGCCAGCTTCCCGCGGCTCGATTCGATTTGCTTTTGAAAGTCCGAAACTTTGAAGTTTTTTGAGTCTTTGTTCTTGTTTTACGTATCTATTTGTGTGTAATAAATAAATGTGATACCATTACCTGTGTTGAGATTGTGTTTAACGGGTTGTGACCCCGATTTTACTTGATAATTTGCAGGTTTTTGTCTATTGTTTACGAACTACACGAAGAAACAAGATGAAAGTGTGAGTTTCATATATAATTTTGCGCCAGATCAATAACAACTGCTGTCTTTCAGATTCGCACCTACGATTGAGTTGCCATCTGACAGTTTGACGCCGACACAGTGATCCAAAGCTATCCAGGTAAGCGTTTGCAATGACAGTTGATAGCATTTTGCAAATTTCCAATTTTCAGGATCCAAAGTCGACAACAATTGCCTCAACGTATGCTGAATCACATCTCAACGGAATCTGGATCAATTCGACCTACAAGCCTTACACTTACATTCTATGCCACCATCGCTCCCCGCCACTCCAGATAATGCCGAAAACCGAAGATTCTAATGTTTGTACTGTACACTTTTGTTGTGTACATCAACTGTTAATTGTACTTGTCAATGTCAAATTAGATTATGTTTTTTACAATGCAATTAATAAATATTATTCGCGTACTAATTGCACCAGCAGTCAACGGGGCGGGGCGATTCGGGATTGAAAGACAATCAATAAAGTCGTACTTGATAATTTAGCCCTCCATCATGATGTTGGCACTCTCATGGTGGAGCTTCGGGTTCCCTCATGAGTGAGGGAAAACATTTGCGTCTATGAGGGAAAAAAAAACTCAAGCACAGTCATGCTTGTTTTTTAACTCAAATATGAGGGAAAAATCCCTCCTATTTGAGGGTTCATTTTCTGTGTGTAATACTCATACTGCCAAGGTAAATGCTTTGTTAGCTTTGAAAAAAAACAGTATAACAAGTAATTTCAGTCTTCTAAAACGGCACTTTTGACTATTGTCATTACAATTGTGTTTGATTTACTCCCACATCTTTTGATGATGATTGTTTACGAGGTTTGTTTGTTAAATGGTGCAATCATCTCATATTTTTTTAATTATTTTTAGGTGTTTAATATTAATCTGGGAGACTATACCGGTCCGTATTCAACCATCATCGGCGCAGTCGAATCTGCAGTTTGCGCGTTATTTTATCGAAACAGTTTTAAATTTAGTAAGAGTTGTTTGTCAGGCTTAACCGAGTCACACCATACAACTACGTCTGTACCGGCAGTCAAAACAGTAACTCATATTAGATGTAGGACTATTGCATGTCGAACATTGACATTGTAAGCAAAAAAATTTTATTTGTATGATTGACAAACCCCTTTAAACAAAACCTGTGTTAATAAATACTTTTTTAAACACACTAATTGTTCTGTGTTAGCATCAAGATCGAAGTCAGTTCAACTCAATGGGTAAACAGTTCCGGCTTAAACAATCCTTTTGTATTCACTAACTTGTTTTCATCTTCTTATCTACTACAGTCTCTGTACCAATTAAATACAATTTCTTTATCACAAACAATGCAGATTAACGCCGTATTTAAAATTACCATGGTTTTGTAAAACATCGTTGTGATTAGACACCAAGTATCCTGTGCCAAGAAACAGAAAAAACAAAAACGCAAAAATAAATAGTACGTTTGATACATAAGTTGTACTGAAGAAACCGACGGTGTAGTAAAGTAAGAAAAAAATGGATACGAAAAAGTGCAAAGGGAGGGGGGAGGTTAAACAAAAATAATTATATGACCGAAGATGGTCCTCATAAACATGAAAATGTAGGGTTTAAGGGATCAGTCCTCATCCAATTTCCTGTCCATAACTAATCACACCGCAATTATGCACAGTTTTATCACATTCTTGAAAATTTTCGTTCCGTTAATAGCTTCGAGTATTTAAAATTTAAAATATTTTTACCTTTTATTTTGTTAATTTCTATACAAAAATGCAAAGAACATCTCTTTCCGCCATCATCACGTTGATCGAATGCCCTATTGCCATTCTGTGCAGCTGCTACTCATTTTTCATCTTTACCGGAATGTTATTTGCGTCTCTACGATCAAAATCAACAAAGTTCAGTTTATCAATGCAGACTTACGCCATCCTCCAAGTCATTTTAGCTTTGTCCACTACGACATATCTACTGTATTTGAGTATCCTGTGGCGGTTTGATGAAACCATATACAATCCATATTGGTTGTTTTTTACTGGTGGATTACAAAACAGTTTGCTAATTGTCTCATCTTTAGCGGTGTGTACCCTCGGGATTGACAGATGTCTTCTCGTAAAGTTTCCGACTAAAAAACTGACTGTGATTCCACTGGTTACGTTTATTATTATGACTGTTATATTGTCAGGGATTCATATTGCACTACGATTAATCCCAGTATATCCAAAAAATGCAATCGATAAAAAAGAATGCGATAACTTCGGCTGTTTGGGAACCAACTCTAAAAATGGTATTTATGCCAATTTGCGCTTCTGCACCGGCGGTGCAAACTTTGTAGTCGGAATTGTATTAGCTGTTTTGTTCAAAAGAATAAAGTTTGTCAACATCCACATTGCGAATGTAAGATTTTTGTTGTTGTTTTTTGCAATTATGAAATAAATGATTTCAGTCTTCCAAAACGGCACTTTTGACCATTGTCATAACGATTGTCTTTGATTTACTTCCAAATTTACTGATGCTTATTGTTTATCAGGTAAGCTTTCGTATTACAACAGTTGTTTTAAGACGAACTTTTTGAGAAAATCACGGACCCTCACCGGGGTCAAGACCCCTTAATTTTACGTTTTTTGATATATGATAGGGACCCATGAGACTGCTTTAAATCCCAAATATGAGGGTCTGGGGCGGCCTTCTAAGGGAGATATGATTTTTCAAAAAATGGCTTCTGAAACCACTTTTCAAGTCGCAAGTCGGTCAGTTTTACAGATATCCGCATGAAAATTTTTTTCTAGCGTCAACTTTTGATGCTGAATCTTATGGTAATAACCAAATTTTGTTATTGTTATTAAAAATTATCGATTAATTTTTTTCAAAAAATCGATTTTTTTCTTTTGATAGGGCGGGACCGTTTGATTGCAGAAAATGAGTCTACATTCAAAGTTAACATGAAAAAATTTTTTTGCCCCAGGGCAAAGGGGGCTGGAACGTCACCGTTATGGCCGCCGAAAGTGATGATAAGAAAAAAAGTTGCTCGGATCCGGAAACAAATTATATTTTCGGAATCAGCGCAAAAAATCATGTCAAAACCAATGTTTGTGAGATGGATAGGAGTTTATGCTAATTTAATCATTTTTTGCTTAAAAAGGAAAAAAACGCACACCGGGATCGAACCTGCCGCGCGCGGTGGCGGGCGACCGGAACCCCTGCGCCGCGTGCGTGGGTTCGACCCCCGATCGCACTTTTTTCTTTTTTTATGATAAAAACCACAAAATTTAAACAATTAGGTTTCGGCAATCTTAATACTTTGTCCGAACTCATTTTTTGCGCTGATTCCGAAAATGTAATTTGTTTCCGGATACGAGCAACTTTTTTTCTTATCATCACTTTCGGCGGCCATAACGGTGACGTTCCAGCCCCCTTTGCCCTGGGGCAAAAAATTTTTTTCATGTTAACTTTGAATGTAGACTCATTTTCTGCAATCAAACGGTCCCGCCCTATCAAAAGAAAAAAATCGATTTTTTGAAAAAAATTAATCGATAATTTTTAATAACAATAACAAAATTTGGTTATTACCATAAGATTCAGCATCAAAAGTTGACGCTAGAAAAAAATTTTCATGCGGATATCTGTAAAACTGACCGACTTGCGACTTGAAAAGTGGTTTCAGAAGCCATTTTTTGAAAAATCATATCTCCCTTAGAAGGCCGCCCCAGACCCTCATATTTGGGATTTAAAGCAGTCTCATGGGTCCCTATCATATATCAAAAAACTTAAAATTAAGGGGTCTTGACCCTGATTTTTTCTCAAATAGTCCGTCTTAATACCGCTTGCTTGCAGGTGTTTGAAGTGAATCTGGGACAGTATGCAGGCCCATACTCGACTGTCGTCGGAGCGATTGAATCAGCTGTATGCGCATTGTTTTATCGAAACACTTTTAAATTTAACAGGGGTTATTGCTTGCCGGGATATGCCGATACGCATCAGCCAACTACATCTGTAGTTGCAATCAAAATGGAAACTTTTACCAGAGGCGGGACTATTACCTGCCAAAACACATGAATACAGACTTGATTTATAAGCCACAGACATTATTTGTATGTACTACGTGATTAATAAACCTTTTCCTAAACAAATTGTTGCATTTGAGACTGTTTAAAACACACACAGTAGTTCTATGTTCTCATAAAAACTGCAATTAATACAAATTCAAAACAGTTCCGGATAAGATGACGGCTTTGTACTATGTACTAAACCCTGTGTTCAACTTCACCTACAATAGTGTGCGAGCCAATCTTTATATTCCCCTTTCAAACAATCTAGGGACGTGCGAGATTTATTACATACCTATTCGCTCAAAAAAATTGTTTGGGGTCTCTCAGGTTTTTCCGATAAAAATATTTTTGTACATGACGTGTCGCGTTTAATTATCGAAGCTACCGTTAGCACTTTGATGGAGTCGCTCGTATCTGTAATTACAAAGAGAACAAAGTAAAGTACAGATACGAAAAGTAAAAAACCGATTCGACTTAACGGACCATTGTGTAGCATAAAGAGCACTGTAGTAATTCAAAAGTGGTTAGATGTATAATTTTCCAGTATAATTTGCTATTATCGTTTTGTTATTTTCGTGGCATTGACAACTTCAAAATAAATACTTGCCCTCTTTGTGATTGTCAATTTCCCATTCAGAATAATTTTCACAGTCGTGTTACAGATGCAGAAACCAATTTTTGTATCTATCATAATACTCTTCGAATGCCTTGTATCCATCGTCTGCAGCGGTTACGCATTGTGGATCTTCACCAGAGTGTTGTGGGCAGCATTTAATTCAAAAACAGTCAGACTAAATTGGCCACTGAAAATCTATGCTATCCTTCAAGTCCTCCTAGCTTTGACCACAATTGCTTATCTGTCGTTTCTTGTTCTCTTTTGGCGCATTCAAAACTCAGCCTATAATCTTTATTGGCTGTATTTCACTGGTGGTATTCAAAACTGTGTTTTGATGATCTTGGCTTTGGCTGTCTCAGCACTTGGGATTGATCGCTGTCTTCTCGTCAAGTTTCCGACGAAACATCTGACAATGATTCCCATGATAATATTTGTGGTCATGACAATAGTTTGGATAGCCATTAACGTTGTACTGCGTATGATCCCAGCATATCCGAAAAACACAATCGACAAAAAAGACTGCGAAAATGTCGGATGTTTAGGATCCTTCTACACAAATATTGTCTATTACTCACTTCGATTCACCGCCAGCGGCCTCAACTTTGCTGTTGGGATTTTGTTAACGCTGCTTTTAAGACGTATGCCTATTATTAGCAATTATACTGTCAAGGTAAGTGTCACCAAGTGATAAAATTATATATAGATTTTGGTATTTTAGTCCTCTCGACTTGTTCTCTACGCCATCGTTACCACATTGAGCTTCGATTTGTTGCCGCATTTTGTGTCAATAATTGTATACAGGGTCAGTTATAACTTTGTATTTTTTACCCTATGTAGTCGACAACTGATTCAGGTATTCCAAATAAACTTTGCTGACTATGTCGGCCCCTATTCCACAATCTTTGGTGCCATTGAAAACGCGATCTGCGCGTTTTTCTATCGTAGAACGTTCAAAGTTGGAACAACGACAAGTCACGACACGTTAACAGTTCCACACCATTCACATCCTTCACATCCAACACCAATTGTTATGGTAAATAGCAAACAACATGCATTTCCGTCATAATTTATGTTTTGTCATCTAGTACGCTATCTCCGACAGTCATTCATTCACAATTTCCTGTTTTTGCCAAGATAATAATACAATTTTAAAGTGGCTGAAAGTAACTTTAATAGTTCATCAGACTGGTGTGAGAAAAAGGGCTTTGTAGTACTGTGTACTAATCTCTATTCTTTTAGTTCGTCTGGAAAGGGGGTACTGTGAGCGCATGCTTTCGAATTTTTTAAATACCGTGTTGGTTTTTACTGTGTTAGTTGCATTGTTTGAATAAAATGACGTTTTGATGGGAAAACTATTTTACGGTACAGTTGCAATCAAACCTTTTGTAAACATTTCAAAAAAATGCAACGTACCTATATACATTCCGTTCGTGAATTGTAAATGTATTTTTCTTTGAAAATGTCCATTGCAGATGCAAAAACCCATTTCTGTCTCTATTGCTATTCTTTCTGAATACCTCATAGCAATTATTTGTTGCTGCTATACATTGTTCATCTTCACCGGAATGCTGTTTGCATCACTCCAATCAAAATCAACCAAATTCAATTGGCCATTGAAGCTTTACGCTATTCATCAACTTATTATATCCGTACTTACTATTACTTATCTAACATATCTGTCGGTATTTTGGCACCCCCGGAATCCTATTCATTTATTTCCGTAATCAACCAATTAATGGTGACGGCAACACTACAAGTCAAACAATCACATAATTTGTACACATACAATACGAGGACTATACGAGAATATCATGTAGATTGGATCATCCGTGTAGTAATGTTGATGGGAGGAGGTACTCCATCCAAGTTCCCAGCCTGGCAGGAGGTCACGTCGATGAGGAATTTGTTGTGCATGGCGACCGAACACGTTTTGACTGCGGCCGGAGTCGAACCCGCGCCTGCGACGGGAGTGGTAGCGTGAACTGCTAACCACTGAGCCACCGACGCGGCCTATTCACACGGAATCCTATCTACAATGTATATTGGTTGTATTTCCTTGGTGGCTTTCAAAACAGTTTTCACATCGTCTCATCATTGGCGGTGTGTGCTCTTGGAATCGATCGATGTCTCATTGTGAAATTTCCCACAAAAACTCTGACCTTTATACCTCTAATGGCATTTATTTTAATGACATTCCTCTGGATGAGCATAAACATTACGACGCGGATGGTACCAGTCTATCCAAGAAACGCAATCGACAAAAAAGACTGCGAAAACTTTGGGTGTTTAGGGTCTTATACCACTAACATTATATATTACACGCTAAGATTTGCAGCCAGTGGTATAAATTTTGTTGTTGGAATTATACTGACTGTTTTGTTGAAACAAATGACAATTGTCAGCCACCATACAGTTAAAGTAAGTCTTACAAAGTTGTAAAACATGAAGTAACTTATCGTAAACATTTCAGTCTTCCCGAACTGCTCTGTATGCCATAATTACAACTTTAAGCTTTGATTTAGTGCCGCATTTAACATCAATTGTTATTTATAATGTAAGTTAGCAGTGCTTTATGGCGATAAGCAACTTGAAAATAAGCGTGTAAACGGTTTCAGCAATTTCAAATAAATTTCGGCGACTACGCGGGCCCATATTCCACTATTTTTGGTGCTATTGAAAACACAATTTGTGCTTTCTTTTACCGAAACACGTTCAGTTTTAAATTTGGCAGGGTTATCGGTCAAACTACATCGACAATACCACAGCAAATTACTACTGCGCCTATTGTTATGATACAAAGTAAACAACATATAGCGCCTTCATAAATCTAAATTCCGTTATTGCACGTAGATTAGTTTGATGTTTAAATAAATCATAGCAAAGTATAAATCCAATTTCCAAAACTGTGACGAATACTTACAAAAATTGTAGCATAAAAATTTCTTGCGGATGTTTGGAAACGAATACATCTGGAACTAGCCATGCAGATAAAGTTGCTACTGACCATTAATCACACTACAGACAAAAGACAAAATAGAATTGTGTGATTACTTGTTGAACTTTTTTGTGAGCGTACTATGAAAGGGCATTAAAAATTAAACAAATAAAAATGAGGTTTCACGTGAATCAGGAAGAAAAAATTACTAAAATCACGTTCGATGTATGTACTTGTTATGACCAAAGGGGGTGGTTGTAAACTGTTTTTTAATTAAATCCATGCTGTTCTGGTGTTGGTCTTTGTACGTTTAAATAGTATTCATCATTTTACAATTGTTTTCATCTCAATTTTTGCGGTTATTCTCACGCCGCCCCAAAAATACAAACTGAGTTTCATTAGTTTCTAGTTCCTCTAAAGGCGGTTGGGGTATCATTGCAATAATTGGTATAAAAAAAGAAAAGTAAGAGTAATTATAAAATGTGCACAAGTTAATGAAAGTTTTCTTGTTTTTAGGAACGGTTTTTATACTTTTTTGGTTTTTTCTTTTTGATGGATGATGCGTAACGCGTTATTGCTTTTTTCAATGAACACTTTCCGGAAAAATAAACTATGCTCAAAACGGCGTTCTTTTAATACCAAGTCCAAACATCTTCAATTTCAGACCTTTTTTATCGTTAAAAGACGTAGTCTCTCATCAAGATTCAACCCACGAGGCTTTGATGACACGGAAACTGGTCCAGCGGCGTCATTCTTGAAGAAAGCGGAAGATCTACCATTGGCTCCATTATCTTTTTTTGGCACAAAGGGCTCTGTTGCAACTTTGGTGTTCAAACATCGGTCACTATTCACTTGAATGAAATTTCCAAAATCGGCATAACTCATCTCGGGTCACAAAGAAATGCAAAAGTTACCCATGATAGCCATCCTGTTACTGTCTGAATACCTTCTTTCGATCATTTGCAACTGTTACACTCTTTTCATTTTCACTGGAATGCTCTTGGCTACATTTCGGCACAACTCGTCGAGATTCACAAAACCGATGCAAATCTATGCGTTCATTGAAATTATCCTAGCCGTATCAGCACTTGTTTATTTTATATATCTTGCCCTCTTATGGAGAATCGACAGCAGCACCTATGATCCTTACTGGCTATATTACACTGGTACTGTACAAACTACTTTTTTCATTATTTCATCCCTTGCCGTCGGCAGCCTTGGCGTTGACCGATGTCTCGTCGTGAAGTTTCCTACGAAAAAGCACAATTTTGTTCCACTTATATTTTTCACGATAGCTGTATTTCTCTGGATGGTGGTCAACTTCTCAATGAGGGTCATTCCGGCCTATCCGTACCACCCGGAAACGAAAATGCATTGTGAAAACTTTGGTTGTTTATTGACGTATTTTCAAAATATTGTATATTATACAATGCGGTTCTCGGCTAGCGGGATTAACTTTGTAGTTGGGATTACATTAGCTGTTTTGTTAAAGCGGATGACAATTTTAAGCAAACATACGGTTAAGGTGAGTGTGCGGTGACAAAGTTGACCAAAAAGATTACTTACGTCATTGTTTCAGTCGTCTAGAATAGCACTGCTGACAATTATTATTACTTTTACGTTTGATTTGTTTCCACATTTGATCTCGACTATAGCTTATCAGGTTTGTATTTTGTTTTGTGGACTTTCAGCTAATTTTGAAGATTGAACTTTTGATTTCTGACCAACTTATGAAAGAGTTTTGTAAAAATAAGAACTAATGGTTTCAGATCTTCCAATTCAATCTCGGTGATTACGCCGGACCTTATTCATCCGTCATCGGATCAGTCGAATGTGCCATTTGTGCCTCTTTTTATCGAAACACCTTCAAAGTAGGACGACTAGTCGGTCAAACCACTTCATCCAACCCGCAACTAGCAACTATATCACCGAACACTCATAATACAAGATTTACACTTCCATCTGTTCGATAAATGCCAATTCTCACTGCTGCGAACTTTCGGGACACAATGCCCAAGATTTGTCATTCGTCACACAATGCCAACAAACTACATTTTTTAGTTTTTTTGTTTTATAAACTTATCAATACCAAATTCCAGTTGAAACATTAATAAATAACATAAAAATGGCAGCTATTTCAACAACTTGCAGTTGAAGAACCAAAACTGAGCAATGGCAAGATTACTGTAACCAAGTATGAGAAACATGTTGACATCGTAAATTGTGATCCAATTTGTAACAGCGTGATAAAATTTGACCAAAAAAGTAGAGGGATATCTGTTGTCTGTGTGGGAAATGAGTCAGTTATGAAAAAACTAAATCATGATGAAGTGCCACAAACGTAAACTACGAAACGTGCGAAACAGTGGAGAATTAGTTACAGAAAAACTAAAATTGATAAGCTTTTTACAAACGGGGGAGATTCGTTTGACGGTTCTTTTTGTATTCTGTGTTTTTGGTCATCTCAGCAGCCATCGAGGCCGACAGTGTTGTCGGGACAGACGCAGTCGACTGAATCACGAGCAGACGGAAGGCACAAGTAGTCACAGCCACCGTTATTTACGGCACATGGGGTAGTTCCTGTAAGAGTGAAGTTATGTAGGGTACAAATTGGGTGGATTATGGGAGCAGAGAATGTGGGGAATGTTTTTGGAGGCTTGGAAGGGGGGTGTAGAACGAGCAAAATGGAAGTTTTAAGATAATTGAAAAACATGACTAACCTCCTGTACACTTCTTCGGCACACTGATGATACCGTAGACTTTTCCGCCGCCACCCATGGTCGGGGAGAAACTGGCATAGCCTTGACCGCTGATGCTGACAGTGTGGATTTGGTGGTCCTTCCAGTCTGTCCAGTAGAAGCGTTCGTCGTTTCGAATGGCTAGACCGAAGGGATATTCCAATGGAGCATAGACGAGCCTCCTGTTACGGTGCTCAAGCCCGATGCAGCTCAACCTCTGCGAGCCGGCATCGACCCAGCAGAGTTCGCGCGTGGCTTGGATGATGGCCAGTCCATTTGGTAAATGGATATCAGTGTTAATGAAGACCTCATTATTGCGACCATCCAAATCGACGCGACCAATGTGCGGGTTGTTCCTGTTCCAGTCACTGTAGTACAGCTTCCGCTCGACAGGGTCGATTTCAAGAGCACGAGGGTTGGTCAGGCCTTCCTTGAGGAGCGTCCGACGGAAACGGCCATCAAGAGAAGCAACGCCGATGTGAGCATTCTTGCCACTGTCGACGTAGTACAGATTTCGGGATGACCAATCGATGGCAATACCTTCAGGGCTGGACAAATCTTGAACAAAGTAGGTTGTGACATCGGTGCCGTTGATGGTGGCACTGCGGATAGCGTGGCCAGAGATGTCAGACCAGTAAACGCGCTCAGAATTGCAGTCATAGTCGAGATCAACGACGACTTGGTGAGGGACGACGACAAGTTGGCGGCCCATGATTTCACGGGCGGTGGAGCGTTGGATGACTGACATGCCACGGCCGATGAGAAGAGTGTCGGGGCGTTGATCAGTGTCGGCTGTAAAAGATTTTAATACTTTTTGAATTTAAACTAGACGCATTTTGCATTAACATCACATTTTAGTGTGTATACGCCATGTCGCTGATAAGGGCAAAACATCGCGTATGTACAACAAAACAGTCGCGTAAAAACACATTGCAAAAACGCAAATTTCAAAAACTCACGATGGCAGACAAGTCCATTTCCATGGAACCCAAAGTTGCAATTGCAAACATATCGGCCACTCTCGCCAGGCAGGCACTGTGCATTACGATCACAGGCGTCACGGTTTTCGTAGCATCCCGAATCCAAGACACAGCTACGGTAGCCATCGCCAGTCGAACCTGGCTTGCATCGGCACTCGTAACGAGCAAGTTTCAAATCGAATTCACATTGAGCGTTGGCATGGCACTGGCTTGGATCACGATCGCAACCATTCGGGACAACCGGCGCCTGAATGATGCAAACTTGGCCATCGCCGGTGTAGCCTTGGATGCATTTGCAGACGTAGGATTGTTCAATCGAGCCGTAGGTGCATTCTGAGAAGGCTGGGCACGAGTTCGGCGTGGACGGGTCACAACGGTCGGAAGGCACGCATTGACGGACGCCATCGCCGTTGAAGCCATCGAGACATTCACAGAAGTAGCGATCAGAGGCGTCGGCCTTGATGCAGTGAGCGTTGGTGTGGCAATCACGTTGGTCGGTACATTCGGTGGTGGCACTGGGTGGGCGGACGATGGGTTCTTGGGGTTGGTGAGGCTGGACGGGGGCAATTGCTAAAAATCGATAAGCTATTGATTGGAAAATATAAAAGCATGTTAGATGGTGCAAGTGTTAAAAGATATTGTTAACAGATGAAAATCATTAATTTAGGCCCTGAGAAAACAGATTTTAGTGTCGATGGTCTTGAAACGAAACTTGAAAACGGTCTTAAAGCGAAAAGTCTTAACCAAATTCCAACCCTCATCGAATGCACCAAAAAACGGTAAACATTTATGCATTCCATCCCCTGAGAATCCAGGTCTACACTGGCAGACTGCATTGATTGTGCCACCACTACCGTACTCGAAAACGCATTCGGCTTCTTTGGGACAATTGTGAGTTAGGTCACAGCGTTCGGCTGTCATGACGTTTAGGTTAACCCTGTGTGGTGCTGTTTTCGCTTAAAGACCAAAATATACTTACGTTGTTGAGGAACTGATCCATCAGTATCGGCATAGCACTGAATACCGTCACCCTTATACGGCGCAACACACTCGCAAGTGTAGTAACCAAGACTCTGGCTATAGACACAGTTACCGTGTTCGCTGCATTCGGAATGGGCACGGCAAACGGTGCCGACGGTGGGCGATGTGTCGACGTGTTGCGGCACCTGGGGTTGATATTGTTGTGGCTGTTGAGGCTGCTGGGGATGTTGAGGAACTTGAGGCTGTTCGGGTTGTGGAGGTCCGCAATGGGTCACACCGTCGCCGACGTACCACCCACGGCACTTGCAACTTCCGCCCTTTCCGCCGGCGGCCTGGACGCATTCGCCCCATTGGTGGCATTCGCTGTGAGAGGTACAGAATCCGGGGCCGATAGGCGTCTCAACGGCGCCAACGGGTGCGGGCACGTTGGAGTGGACTGGCGCAGGGACGCAACGGAACTTGAGGATAACAGATTCATCATTTTGGGGGTGGAATCCGTCTTCGCAGATGCAACGGTAAGACTGTTCGGCGGGCTGGCAAAGCATGTGCTGCTCCGTGCAGAGATGAGTGCCAGTGGCACAGACGCCTTGGTCGACGTTGGCAGCATGACCTGGCTGATTGGGAGTGCCGGCAGCAATAGGGCCACGCTGGGCCGGACCGGCTGGTTCGTCATTCGGGTCGATGGCGGCGTTCTGGGACGCGAATCGGACGACGTTCTGTTCCTTGTCGTATTGGGCACTTGCGCGACTGACGCGGATCTTTAGAACTTCAGACTTGTCTTGAACGCTGTGCTTGCACTCTGTGTAGTGGATCTGCTGATCGACAGTAACGCGGAGCTTGCGTTCAGCACCGTTTTCACGGACGGTGATTTCGCGTTCCGTGTAAGCACGCAAGAATCCGGGTCGTTCACGACGATAGGTATCCAAGAAGTTGGCATATTCAATCTGTCCATCGGGGCTGATTTCAGGAAGTGTTCCACTGACGAAAACATTGGCAGTGATGAAGTCCTGATCAGCCTTGCGACCGAGGAAGTCCTGCTTGATCAGAAGGGCGTACCGATCGCCAAGATGGATGCTCACAGACCGGTTGAACACACCACCAGTCAAATCAAAGCCGTTGTATGCGTTTTCACTACCCTGGGTAGCAAACAACCATCCGATGATGTTGCCGATAGAGTCGAGATACTGCAAAGCGGGGGCGATGGTCAATGGCACACGGGCGACACCAGTGTGTTGTTGACCGTCCTTGGTTTGGACGAAAGCGTGGAAGTCGGCCTTTTCGATGGGCTGGCCGTTGATAGCGCCTTCGAAGGTTCCGAGAACACGGACAGGGTCATTGGCCTTGATGCAATCAATACCGTTGCCGATGAATTCAGCCGAGCAGTGGCAGCAGAATCCGGTGTCAAAGTCTTGGCAGATGGCGAAACGGTTGCAGGCCGGGATCGGGGAAGAGGCGACAGAGGCGCAGGATCCGTTGACGGGGCGGGTAGGATTGCCAAGAGGCTGAAAAAGTTTAGTTTTTAGAATATCGTATGTGAGCTTTGATATGGCGTAAACACTTATTAATCAGCGTGTGTTCACTTTTTGATAGTGTATGTACACTTTTAAGACAGTTCAAAAACTAACATACCTGAGGCTGTTGTGGCTGTTCAGGCTCATCAGGCTGCTCCGGTGCCGGTGGCGGAATCTCATCACCACGCTCTTCCGGCAAGTATTCCTCACTTGGAGGCGGCTGCGGTACATCGATATCATTCGACAGAGGCTGATATGGCGGAAGTTCCTCATTTGTAACATCGTTCAATTCAGTCTGCTTCGGCAGTTCAACCACAGGATTCTCTGGTGGGCTGACATTCAAAGTAGATTCATCAATTGGCGGCTTATCGGGCAACGCAACTTCATCGCCGAGCTCGTTGTCGACATCACGTTGGGAAGGCTCACGATCAGGGCAGATGCAGAGCTTACAGTCACGATCGTCACTAACCTCCTGGCAATGCACAGGGCAGTTGCCATGGAAGGGGTTTGGCGGACAGTCACCATTGCCACCAGCGGCAAAGTCCTGATCGTAATCGGGGGCGGATTCATACTCGTATTCTTCTTCATTAGGGGTTGCATTATCACGCGGATCGACGGTGAAGGGGCCCGAAATTCGGAAAAGGAAAGAACCCTGGGAGTCGTGGTTGGTCAGACGGACGAAATCGCTGACATTATCAGTGCCGGCGTTGACGTTCTTCTGATTCCGGCCGTCCTTGAAGTAGAATCCGCTCTGGGCATACTGGTTATTGGCCTTTGTCCATTCGATTCTGTCGAAATTGAGCAGGGCGTAACTCGTTCTAGCGTCGCTGAGGAGGACGAGTTGGAAGGCGTTCTCGCCAGGGGCATCTGCCGTTGTCAGGCGGTCCCAAGTAACGACAATGACCACCTTGGGTTCGAAATTCCCAACATCCGGGAAGGTTTTCCTGATTTTCTCGGCGATCCTCAAAGCAGTATCACTGTTTTTCGGCTCTTTACGATAATAGACAAGGCCATTGTTAGCAGCAGCGTAAAGCACAGCGATGGCATTCACAGCTTCAGATTCGAGATCAGTCACGGCACTCGGGAGCGCCTTTCCGAAGGACACCGCACCCTTGGAGCTAATAAAAACTTCCGACTGCGGCTCTTCAAAATAGGGCACCGGTACTGATAAGACAAACGCGCTACTACCAGTATGTGAGAATGGAATGAGTTGATCACCAGCTTGCTCGCCATACGGCAACAAAGCGCCAGCGGCAATGCCACAGACGAAACAGAGCGCCCCAATCAGGGGGCTCAAGACGAGGGAGCGCATCTGGGCGACGCTCGGAGGAAGTTGATGGTTAATGAGCCCTGCCCTGGAAGATGAAGGTTTATTGTCATAGTTGTTATCGGAAGCCAGACAGAAGCAAAAAACTACTATGTTGTATTAGATAAAAACGGAATTCACTGACGCGAAGGTCAAAAAAAGATGTAAAAAAAGTGACAAAAAGAGGTACGATGGGCGATAATGCAACTTAAACGGTACCAAGAGTCACGAAAGGAGGGAATCAATGCCGGTTGTCCGATGATGGAAGCTCGTAAGACCGCCAAAAACGGGGCTGTCATGGTTAGGGGCAGGCAGGTAAAGGTCATGACGGGCCCTGGCCATCGGAATCGACAACATTTTTGCTGATGTGGGGTGCCTAGCTGACCATTGACGATAGAAAGGGTCGATGTGGGCAAAGGAATAAACATAGATAGGCTAAGATGGGTTTTTTGGGCTTCTTCGGGGTTACTGATAAGGTTTGTTTGGTGGGGGTAGTGGGGTTAACAAACAGACAAATAGGGGTCAAGTGGGGGAATGTCAGGGTAAAAAGTGAATTCATGCATTACTACAGTACGTTATAAAGCTTGAAATAGCGCTTGACCGCGCATAAATAGGCAATCAATGCGGATCCACATGTCCAGGTGCACATTCAGAACTGCAATTCTGCGCATGTCCGTTTTGCGCAGCATAGTTTTTGCCCCGTTCATGTTTGCCGAATAAGGAAATGGCAAAAACGTTCCGATAGACACGAACAACATTATTCGGCGATGGCGATCTTGCCGACGACCACAGGCTCGCGATCGCGAAGCACAACCAAATTTGGTTCCGTCTTCGGTCCTGCGCGAGCACAGAAAGGCGATGGGGGTCAATATGGCGGGCAAAGTGTTCATTAAACATGATGTCTGCATAATTACATATGTTAATGAATTCAAATGGATGGGATTGGCAGGACGGCAAACCCGATTCTTTGCATTTTTTGTGTTTCCATACGGTTCAGCACCTTTGTGGGTACCGCCTTTCAGGGTTAGCTATGAATAAAACGCGATAAATGGCTCCATGCTGCGAGGGAGAAGCGATCTGTGCATGCATGGGTACTATGGACGTACCTACCATTCAAGGATGGGGTCGGTGTCGTCGTTAAAGCGGGTTGTAAAACATGATAAACGATGCCGCCTGCCGACGACCGACACAGGAAGAGGTCAAAGGGGTACTCCTTCAGACAAAAAAGCCGCTGAAACCGCTTCAAGCAAAAACAACTTTCAAATTTCCAGACGGAACTATTAATTTCCGCCTTTTTTTTCGAAAACACTAAACTTCTAAGACACTTTTAAGTGCAACATGTTACAACATTGCTTTCACCCCTCCACTTCGATGTAAGACAAAATGTCGGATCCCAAGCCGCGTCATGCTTTTCGACGATGGTCATCCGACGCCTTCGTCTTTGCCTTCAGTATTTGCAGTGTACATGAAAAACGTAAACGTAGGCGGCGTAGATGCCGTCGGCCAATGATTCACGCTTGATTTAGCCGTAAAAACGCCGCCACGATAGTGCAATCGCAATCTGACATGAGCAATGACATCGACGAAGCGAAGTCGAAGGGAAAAACATTCCAAGTTGGTCAGCGAACATGTCTTAATGGTCGACACCACTCGCTAATGGCACTAATTTGCGGAACAAAGTGATTGCCGTTTCTTCGATGCCGAATCCTCAGGGGTGTTGTATTTTGGAACGTAATGACAGTTCGCAAGGTTACGGCCTTTGGGGATGAGTTTAAATGTGTCAAGTTTGAACAGGAATGTTGCAATTTTGAAGTTTGAAATTGAACTCTTTTTCAGTGTCCGTAATTTTGAAAAATTGAAAGCTGCCCCCAAGGTTTGACGCATAAAGCTTTTTAATTAATTGTTGTTTTAAAAGTTGTTAACTCAATAATTTAAAACTTTTAATTTTCTTTTTGCCTTGAATTATATCAGTCTTACTTGAAAATCAAACCACTTTTTGCATTCATTCCGTCCAGCAAACGTAATTATCAAAATCAGAAGTCATCGAAAAAGGAAAACTTCATACAAAATCAAAGAAAAACAAAAACAAACTGACCAGACAGCCGTAATAAAGCTTATTAAGAGGCCGTTTGCGAGGTTTTTTAGGGAGGCCGACCCCCCGATTTTTTGACCCCTAAATGTTTTAAGCCAAAAATGTTGGCATACCTATGGGTGCTTCGGAACCGGAAGGATTTTGTCTGAAACCTTCTGCTTCTGGAGATATGGCTTCTGAAAGTTTGTTCCCCGACTTCCAGAAAAGTACTTTCCCGGCATCGTAGAGAGGTCCGGTTTGAAGCATTCAAAGCGTTTTGGGCTGAAAAGGTTAATGACACACTCGATTTTTTTTTAAATTGTCAAAAAATATTGATTTTTATTTTTTGAAAACTTTGACCGGAAATTTCTCTCTTATTCTGTCGATGGGACCTGAGCGGTCGGTACCACGTTGTAGCCCGTCTCTTTCTGCGTCGAATGGCACCCGCCGGGGTATTCCTGAATGGTGACAAAGTGGTTAGAAGCAGCTTTGAAGCCGAAAAGCCGCCAGTGCGCTGGAGAAAAACGACGCGTGCAACAGCTGGTCGGCTGCGTGAGGTCCTCGACACTTTTCGCGGTGGGACCGGTCCGTGCGCATCCGCGGATCTCGCGGACACGCACTCGTTTTCTTCGAGCGCACTATCCGCTTCTCGGCTTCAAAGCTGCTTTTAACCACTTTGTCACCATTCGGTTAAACCCCGGTGGGTGCCATTCGACGCAGAAAAAGACGGGCTACAACGTGGTACCGACCGCTCAGGTCCCATCGACAGAATAAGAGAGAAATTTCCAGTCAAAGTTTTCAATTTAAAAAAATCAATAATTTTTGACAGTTTGAAAAAAATTCGAGTGTGTCATTAAACTTTTCAGCCCAAAACGCTTCGAATGCTTCAAACCGCACCTCTCTACGATGTCGGGAAAGTACTTTTCTGGATATCGCTGAAAAAACTTTCAGAAGCCATATCTCCAGAAGCAGAAGGTTTCAGACAAAATCCTTCCGGTTCCGAAGCACCCATAGGTATGCCAACATTTTTGGCTCAAAACATTTGAGAGTCAAAAATTGGGGGTCGGCCTCTCCCCCTTGTTCCTAAAAAAGGTCGCGAACGCCGTGTTAAGCTTGTTTTCCCGCCTTCATAATGAGCAATAATGACTCCAGCAGTGGTCAGAAGTGATTGAAAACGAAAAGCTTCAGTCAAACCAAAATGGTTCCACACGGGATCGTCGCCATCTGCCTGTTGACTCTGGAAGTCTGTGCCGAGTCTTCATTTTCAACTCTACAGTATTTCCCAAATTCACATTTGAATGGTCTACGTTTTGGAGATCGACGACGTGCCCCCGTTGGCAATGATTATGGTCGAACTGCACGATTTGTGCCAATAACTGTGTCAAATGGTTCACTACCTCCGGCACCGGCATCACGGCCAAATGGCAAAGTGGCAGACCAGGGGTATCCCGCTTCATCGGCGCCTGTGAAAATTGTGTCGTCGACAACGTCTAAAATAACAACAAAAACAACCGAAGATGCCCCAGTGACTGCACCGATGCCAAACATTGTTGTCGATAATCAAAGTGAACCGCGTTACCACAGTCGTTCATTCTTCGGTGCCATCAACCACCATGACGAAGTCCCCAGAAACCTTGACGATACTGTCCTCGCCCAAAATGGAGCATCGGCATTTTCATTTGGACCTGATTTGTTCCGAAACTTTTTGAATTTAAAACAACCGGTCAGTGGCAGTTTCGGAAGCGCCATTTCACGTTTCGGAGCACCGTATTTTGTGCCAGTTCCGATTGTGCTTCCTCCACCACCGCCGCCGCCACGTGAGTTTTTTGAACGACCTTAAGATAACATATACTGTTTTCATGTCGTATCCATCAAAATTTTTTGACTCGAATAAACGGTTAGAGTATCACAAACTAAAATTTTCAAAACATTATTTTCAGCCGGCCCCAAATGCTACACAAACCCCTCCGGCTACCTATGCTGTAATGCCACCCTCGAGCGTGTCATCACAGAAGCCTATCAATCCTTCAAGAAAAGCCCTCGCTACAGTTTCTGCAATGTCCAAAAGATGGCCTCCGTCATCCAAGAAGCCGCTGAAAAGGCCTTCGAAACATCCTTTGAAACATTGGCTGCTCATAAAGATTTTGTCGCCAAGTCAAGATTCAGTGGCGATTTGAATTGCAAGGTTGAAATCGACGGAAAATATTTTCTCGCCTATGCCACGCCAATGCCAGTCGTTGAGGGTGGCGATGTGAGTTGACTTCGACAAATGGGCCGTAAAAAGTAAGAAATGTTGTTTCAGATTACAATCATCGATGCAAACAATCTATTTGGAGGAGGTGGCACTGGTCTAGATGCCAGTGAAAGCGATAAAATCAAAAGTCAACTGTTGCAAACACCGTTTAATGGAAATGGTACTCCACCGGCAGATGGACAGAGATTCGCCGTTTCTGGAGGCACTGGAAATGGGAAACCGACGTATTTGATTTATGGACCAATACGGTAATTGTGTAATGGAACTGTGAAACGAAAATTAAAAACTGTAATGTAGTTTGCATAAAACTTTTATAACGCTTTCGTTACAATGAGTTACGTTTTCGTTACACACTGTTACGTATGCGTTACACTGTGTTACGTTTACTTTTCAATATGTAACGTTAGCGTTACACACTTTGTAATGCTTGTTTATCAAATAAAAATATTGTTTGAATTTGATTGTATTTATTCGATGTAAAAACCATTAAAAATCTTGATACTCATAAGAAACTTCTGATATGGGTTCAGTCTTCAGCCTCGAGGTTACAGCCACAACAGTGGCATCCGTCGATACGGCAATCGGCGCAGATTCATCAGTGTATAGCATCCGTTTCGCGGCAGGACCCGATCCGCTGGCATCATCGCCTGAGGATGTTGGGACGTGGTTCCCGTTATCGGGCATCACCCCACCGAGTCGTTGAAACGCACAATTGTCGCCGTTTCCGGCGGTCGTAGCCAGCTCGGGGTGTCGTTTTCGTCGCTTTGCTTCGTTGTAGGTCGTGTTGTTGACAGCGTTTTTGCAAGTCCGCCAGATCATATCATCGAATTCTCGGCTGCAAATGGGATTTTTTAATAGGGGGGACAATTTAAAAGTGTCAAAGTTCACTCACCGATCACTGCCGTATTTCAGCTTGATAATCTTTCTCAATTCGCTGACTTTCTTCTTGTTACGTTCATTAATTTTGAGTTTCTGCTCAGATTCGTCGAAAATGGCATAACTTATCTTGCGAGCGAAGATTTTGTAGTTATCACTGTCTTCGTAAACTTCGTCGATTTTTTCCTTGGAGGCGAATTCCCAGGTTGGTCGGCCGATTTCCTCTTCTGGAGGTGGTGCAGGTTGAACAATGTTGGAAGTGGTCGCCCATCCAGAGCGCTGCATCTGAATGGATGGCACAGATGAGGACGGATTCGATTTCTGGTTTTGTTGGACCTTGTTAGTAGCCATAATGTTAGTTATCGCGGTTTCGGGTGAATCAACAGCGTAGTTCTCGACGCCATCCTTATCGCGGATGACCGCTTCTTTGATTTTGGACATTTCCTTGACACAGGCGTCGAAATTCTGGTTCGAAGAGGATGAAATTTCTTTGAGGCATTGGACGACTTGGGACATGTAGCTTGAGAACATGTCGGCGGTGACGAAGTTTGGCTCTAAAACTTATTACGTTTTAAAACAAAGGCCAGTTTTAATGATAAAAACTTACTGTCATTTTGCTGCGGCGGCAATTCATCGGTACAGCTACCCGCCAACTCCTCCAACAACTTTTCAGCTTCATCCCGAAGCTCGGAAATTCCTTTCACAACAGCCTCAAATGGCTGACGTCTCACTGGGTAGAGCAGATTAATCTTCGTCCCGGGTTTACAGTTTTCGGCATTGGCCCCGAGGCTAGCTGCTTCTAAAACTGTCCAGTGGCGTGTTTCCGGGAAGAAAACGATGAAGAACATTTCGTTTAGCTGCATTCAAACTGATATGAACATTGAAGAGAAAAATGGTAAAATAAGAAGCAGAAAACCGCCAGCGATGAGCAGAGAAATGCGTGCGGCAGGCACAAGTAGACCTAGTCAATCTGCGGGCGAGTGCGGCACACAGGCGCATGTCGACATTGACTGCCTCTGGCGAAGTCGACGGACAAACAGAGGTCAGACCGTCGAGAAGAGAGCGTTGTCTGTTGCCGGCGGCGGCGACACAGGTGGTGTAGCGACATGCTGCGCGTCGTGTCGCGGTCAGTCAGCCCAGCGGAGACAACGCACTGTCTGCGTCGACGTCGATGGGCGGTGGCAGCGATCGATGGGACGAGTCCGCCGACGGCGATTGTTTGTTGCGTGTGGCTGGCGGCTGCGAAACAAATATAGGTTTGTAGATTAATCAGTGATCGCCTAATGGGGAAGGCGAACGACTGCCGGCTGGACGGAGTGTTCGTTTTTTGCTGGTTTGATGGAACGTCGCGGCTGCAATTTGTCGGGTGTAGGTCAAAATTTCCCGCTAGGTCAAAATTTCCCGTTTTTGCACACACATCCTGGCCAGCGTCTGTCCGCGTGCGCCCACACGGCTGGGGGTCCGAGTTTCCCGCGGACGGAGTTTCCCGTTTTCGCTGCGTGACCTGCGTGACGTAACTTCTATGCCGTACATTACGACTACGGACGGACATGTTTGTCTGTGTATGTGCTTGGCATAGAAAGTTACGTCACGCAGCGAAAACGGGAAACTCCGTCCGCGGAAAACTCGGACCCCCAGCCGCCCACACGCGCGCACGCAATGACCAAGATGCGTTGTGCGTTCGCAAACAAAACGGGAAATTTTGACCTAGCGGGAAATTTTGACCTACACCCCAATTTGTCGGGCACTCAAGGAACGGTCCAATGTCAACTTGCTTGATTGTTGACAAAACAGAGAAAGTAAAAATTGCAAAAAAAGAAAGTTTTGTAAAAAAAGGGGAGAATGCAAAAATTAGGGAAAAATAAAAACTTGAAAAAGCACAAATTTGAGAAAAACCATAATTTGTTAATTTACAAAAACTCAAAACATTGTGTTAACTAAGTTACACAGCTGTCATGAAAAATAACGTGAAAAAAAATGCGAATTTTCAAATTCGAGAAAGCACGACTTTTTAGACCCTTTTTCAAATTGCGCGCGCTACCGTAGCCACCTGTGTGCCGGCGGACCGCCCCTTGTTTACGCTGGCGCGAAAAAACGAGCAATTTCACGCTGTCTTTCAAATTTCAAGTCGTTTTCTTTCCCTTTTTCCAGATCGATCCAGCTGATCCACCCCTCTCCAAGTTCATCATGGCCCTGGCCAGTGATAATGAGATCATTGTCACCCTGAATACCCGCTATGAGGGCTCCATCATCACGCGAACGTCCCAGCGGACTGCTTTCACGTCGATGCGATCGCCCGATGAAGCTGCTCGTGCCCTGGCCGAGCTGGTCCCTCCGGAGCGGGTTGCCGGCGTCTTCACTATCCCGATGTCTGTAAAGACTGCCGATGAGGACTACTTTGATGAGCAGCTCGCGAAAGCGCTCGAGGCAGTCGGCTATACGTCGATTTGGCGGTTCGAAACTGTCTCTTACCAGCACACGATCAGTTTGGCGGAGTCGAAGATCCAGAACAATGTCGGCGATTATGTGGCCGTCGATCTTTATGATTACAGCTTTAACGTTACGGTTGTGCTGTCGAAACAGCTAACATTTCGATGGCGGTGGGTTTTCCGAAAGAGTGAACATGGGTATGACTATGTCAAGACTGTCACGGTTGGTTATATATTTTATATCCATTTTGTTCATTATTGAGTTTCAGTCAATTGACCAAATGAAGTCCCTCTTCCCTAACCTCACCCACGTCGTTGTCAGCTCGCCGACGCGACTTTCAAGCGGTCCGCGCCGACGACTTACCGCCGACTATGCCCCATGGACGGTCAAATTCGTCTCCCCGTTGCTCAAACTTGCCCCATATCTGTGGAATCTTGTTGAGGGCGGCAACTTCGGCGGCTATCAAGTGACCATGGATATCCGTCGGCACTTTTTGATTACCTTCGGCGACAAAGAGCTGCCTGTACCATTTCGGATTGATAGGTGCACTTCTGACAGGACGGTTGAGATCTATATTGGCACTGCGCCTGAGATTAAGGTTAGTTGGCTTGCTTTTGAGGATGTCGTCATAATAATGGATGTTTTAGGTCTACTTTGAGGCTAACCTCATCAAGAACTTCACGTTCGAAGGCCTGAAGCGACGCATTGTTCGGGTTGTCGTTTCCTTGGACGAAAACGGCTTCCCGAATGCTGTCATCAAGCTTTTGCGTAGCAGTGCGCCTACATCAGTGACTGAAGTGGAAGTCGATGGTACTACTACGGTATGTTTTTGTTATAGACTCAAATTTAGCCTAATATGGACAAATCAGCTTTCAGATTACTAATCCACCAACGTTCACCGCCCCCATTGTCCACGTTATCAACGCCGCGCGCACCCCCTTCCGCTACAAGCGCTTCAACCGTGTCGATGGCACTGCTTCTTCCACAGAGTACACCGATATGGACAGTCTCATTCCTGCCATTGGCCAAGGCGATGATCATACCCTCCTCATCTACCACTATAACCAACACGAAGCCTATGGCAATCACAAATCGATCTATGAACGATTGATCAAGACTGGCTGTAACGTGCGCTTCTCCAATCTGTGGTGCTGGCAACTTTCTAGCATTCTGATAGAACAGGAAGTCTCTCCACTCTACGAGATTGTTGCAATCGCGTTGCTGGACTTCTTTTTTGTTCTGCGGCGCCGTGGGAAGAGGTTTTGCGTGATTGACGTCAAATTTGTAAGTTTTCAATTCGCAATCTGCCTTTGATGATTAGTTACCCTTTTCAGGAAGACTTCGACGACGTCTTCTCCGCTTACCCCATTAACGAAATCTACGTCTACGATGAAAACATGGTCTGGCTGTATGAAGCCTTCAATGGACCTGATTCGTATGAAACTTACCCTCCTGCGTTAACTCTTAACCTCGAAACAATCGGCGACAACTACGCCAAGTTTATCTACAACCCTAACTTCAACGGCTTCCTCGTCAAGGAATTTGCCAAATACATGTTCACCGTGAAGAATGGCGACCGCGAAGAGCGATTTGAGACAGGGTTTGTGTCGTTGCCGCATGATTTTGTCAAAGAAATTGACACTCTTCCGGATTCTATGGTTGAAGTGAGTTAGTTGTTTGGTTTTACGGTACTTTTGAAGCTGTTTTTTAGATTATCTGTTCGTTTTACTGGGTTAACGAAAGCCCCGTCATGCTTCGCGAAAAGTTTGAAATGGGCATCACCGAGCCGCGCAAGATCTCCTTCGTCTTCACGATTAACTCCATTCACGACATTCGTATTGATGTGACCGCCGCGGATGCCTGCATGATGGGTATTGGCGAGATCATGCTTCAATCTACCTAACTTTTGTGTTGTTTTTTGGTTGTTATTATTTGTTAAGTTATAAATTTGTTATTTTGCTAGTTCGAGATTGAGTTGAAGTTGCATGATTTGACGTTTAGACGTTCAACATACCTGTTTGTGTGGCGTTTTTACGTCAAAAACGTTCCTAAATTCCCCTTTTAGGCCATCTCACCCCTTCACCATGGCCTCCTCCACCATAATCACCCTGGACGTCTCCTGCGAGGCCAAGCTTTACACCCGAACCCATGAATCAACTGTCAGCCGGACGGCATCCACCTTTGAAGAAGCTGCTTGTGCTCTCTTGAAGGCAGCCCCCGTCGATCAAGTCAGCGGTGTCTTCATCCTGCCCCACACCGATGACAACATCGACGACGAACATAACCGGAAGGAGATGACTCGTGCCTTGAAGGCAGTCGGCTACACTGACATCCGAGTTTTCGATTCCCTGCCCTTTCAATACTCAATGGTCTTGGCTGGCTCCAAGATCCGATGCAATGAAGGGGATGTCGTTTGTGTCGAAAGCGTCGGCACTGGTGACGCTGATCAGCGGTTTCTGAAGATTTTCAAAAAGACGGCCGATGGCTACGAGTTTGTTCGCACTCTATCGGTAGGTTTCAACTTTCTGTGATCACTTTACATTCTTTTCATTTCCAGAGCCCCACCCATCTCCGCAAAACCTACCCGAACCTCACCAAAGTCATCATCGAATCCCCCATAAAGCTTCCCAACGGCCCAAAACGCCGAATCTCCGACGATTACGCCCCGCTCAAGGTGAACTTCGTCCCCTCTTCCGTCAAAATGCGCCCCTATCTCTGGAGCCTCGTCGACGGCGACAATTTTGGAGGCAATCTCGTCACGATGGATGTTCGTTGCGAGTTCCGAATTGAATTCGGCGAGCTTGTCCTCTTTGCTCCTGTCCGTATGGATGTCGTTCCGTGGACTAATTCGATTAATTTCCACAATGAAGAAGCTGATCATATCAATGTAGGTTCGATCGCTTACGCTTCTCAGTCACTGATAGCAGTTCCAGGTCACCATAACGTATCAGGACAAGACCAAGCATTTTCATTTCGATGGGGAAGAGCGCTTCGTGAAACTGTCTCTCTTCATTGATGCTACTTGTCATCCGTACGCCGAGGTGGAAGCCGACGACGATGAGATGGCTGAAGACATGGACGACGAATCCGAAGACGCCGAAGACCCAGTTGGATGCAATCAGATGTGAAATGGCTTCTGGATCCGTCCAAATCATGTAAATTGTTGGTTTCTTTGATGTTCTGTTAGTGTTTAGACTGCTAATTGCTGTAGTTTTGTAATCTGTACATTTTTGATTCAGTTTTGTCAAAAGTTCAAGGGTGCTTTTTATTTCGCTTGCCAGTTAGCTTGCATCATAAAAATGAATAATGGGTATACGTAGTAAAAACAATTGCCAATTTTAACGTTTGAAGTTACCATTTTTCGAACGTTTATGAGACTGGCGACCTGACTAAGTAAGTTGTATGTATCTTTAAATTATAAAGAGATGTTCCTTGAAGGTGGCTTCGCACGTGATCGTTATTTTTGAGTCAACAATGCCACCATTACGGCGAAGGTCTTTGTGTGAGATGAGTTTTGGGAACGAGTGGCTGCTGTCCTTTTCGACAAGCATGGAGAACTTTTCTGAAAGTCGATGTGATTTGTCCGACTTCTGTTGGTAAAAAAAGTTGTAAAGGCGTGTCTGTCTGTAAACTCACTTTCAAACGGCGACCCTTCAATCTTAATAACGCCGTTCATGATGACGGTGTCCGTATCGGTTGTCGTAGCCTCCACAATCAAACCAATGTATCCTTTCGATGGCGCCAAGATGCCAGCAGGGAAGTGTAAAACGCGCCATTGATGTTTGTTAGAGCCTTTGGCAAATTTCATATCAGTACCGTTATAATCACCACCTTCATTATACTCTAGTTGGCACTCCAAAAAGGAAATAGTGATAGTATCCTTGATGCAAGGTTTCTGTAATTAACGCGTGTATTTCCAAGTAAACATTTGTAATACTTACATTTGGCGTTTTAACCTGTGCAGTTTTGGTCGAAGGTTGTGTTAAAACGGGGACAGTTTTTATGATTTCTGTGAATTTAACGTGGCACACCAAACCGATAATTCCATTAATTGAATCAGCAAGGTTGCACTGCTTGTGCGAGAAAAAATTGTTTAAACCTCGCGCACCATTTTGTTCGTAATCACCACAGAAATCGTCTAAAGTTGCAAAATTACAACCGTTGTCTTAACAATGCACTTACATTTAATTAAGCTACCACCAATTGGCATAGCGCATGTACACTTTACATTTATAGGGCCCCCAATAATGTAAACAAATATACTGACATGTCCTCTGTTTTCCGGTTTCACACCATTAGGAAAGTATCGAATCCACCACGTAATATCGCCCACTGTTTGTTTTTGTTCGATGATTTCCTGCCCTGGTTGATACGACCTCAAAGCTTTTCGATCAAGTTTGACGAAACAACTGTCTTCGCAGTTTTGAACCTGAAAGGTGTACTTTTTGTTTCTTCAACCTGAAGTTAATAGTTACCGGGGCTTGAAGGTTGTTCAGGTTGAACTTGAAGTTGATTTTACATCTGATTACAAATGAACCATTTTGGATCACCTGTCCAGATCGAATTTCATTGTGACTTGCCAGAAACTGGTTGCCATGGTTTATTGGGTTGTCGTAATGTCCAACGTAGCTGTCTGTAAAAAATTAAATTATCGTTACTTTTACTTTTCATAAAAATAAAATGCTATACAAGGTAGAACTTTTTTCGTTCAAAACGTTATACCGAAGTAAATACATATAAATATATATAAATACACGACCACTTACTTTTGATTTCTGAACGATCTACTGTTAAGACAAGTTCTATTTTAAAACCACCTATGGATGTGCAAAGAAATACACCCACGTGACCTTTGTTATCAGAAGTGGTACCGTTAGGAAAACATCTTAAGAGGCCGTTCGCGAGGTTTTTTAGGAGGGCCGACCCCCGATTTTTTGACCCCCCAATGTTTTGAGCCAAAAATGTTGGCATACCTAAGGGTAGTTCGGAACCGGAAGGATTTTGTCTGAAACCTTCTGCTTCTGGAGATATGGCGTCTGAAAGTTTTTTACTCGACCTCCAGAAAAGTACTTTCCCGACATCGTAGAGAGGTCCGGTTTGAAGCATTCGAAGCGTTATGATCTGAAAAGTTGAATGACATACTCGAAATTTTTTTTAACTGCCAAAAAATATAAAATTTTTATTTTTGAAAACTTTGACTGGAAAAATTTCTCTTATCCTGTCGATGCACACCGAGCGGTCGGTACCACGTTGTAGCCCGTCTCATTCTGCGTCGAATGGCACCTACCAGGGTTTCTGGGAATGGAGCCAAAGCGAATAAAGTGGATTTGAAGCCGTAAAGCCGCCAGTGCGCTGAAGAAAAACAACGCGTGCAACAGCTGGTCGGCTGCGTGAGGTCCTCGACACTTTTCGTGGTGGGACCGGTCCGTGCGCGTCCGAGGATCTCGCGAACACGCATACGTTTTCTTCAAGCGCACTATCAGCTTTACGGCTTCATATCCACTTTATACGCTTTGGCTCCATTCCCAGAAACCCTGGTAGGTGCCATTCGACGCAGAATGAGACGGGCTACAACGTGGTACCGACCGCTCGGTGTGCATCGACAGAATAAGAGAGATTTTTCCAGTCAAAGTTTTCAAAAAATAAAATTTTATATTTTTTGGCAGTTTAAAAAAATTTCGAGTATGTCATTCAACTTTTCAGATCATAACGCTTCGAATGCTTCAAACCGGACCTTTCTACGATGTCGGGAAAGTACTTTTCTGGAAGTCGGGGAAAAAACTTTCAGAAGCCATATCTCCAGAAGCAGAAGGTTTCAGACAAAATCCTTCCGGTTCCGAACTACCCTTAGGTATGCCAACATTTTTGGCTCAAAACATTTGGGGGTCAAAAAATCGGGGGTCGGCCTTTTCCCCTTGTTCCTAAAAAAGGTCGCGAACGCCCTGTTAACCACCAACGTAAGTGTTCGCTGTTTGTCGCCCTCTTTGGAGTTTCAATAAATTGATAGTGTTCAAACAAGTCTAACCAATCTGCCTTCACCACAATAGTCTCAATGTCTTTGAATTCAAACGCCTGAAACCCAAAACATTACATTACAAATATATTTAAATGTTGCCATACCATTTACTATAATACCAAAGGTTATCAAATGTAAAAACAATATTTGTCTTTTTAGTGAGAGCAAGGCAACGTCGATTTTGTAATAGAACGCATTTTCTGGGAAAACCGAGTAAATTCGAACCCCTTGTGACATTCAAAATTTCATAATCGTTTTATTTGCCTAAAAACAACATTCCAGACTAATATGAGGGCGTAGATGACGAATTCACTTGAATTTTACTGATCCGACGCCTTCTGAATCCGCTAGGCTTCAGAATCCGCCTCCCAGAATCCATGTTACCAAAACCTTATGTATGCGGTATCAATCAACTGCCCACATCATACCGAGCATTTTAAGACCAACCGGACTGAAATTGATTGATTTTGAAGAAAGTTATAACGTACCAAAGTTGAAAAAAACGACGAGATAGCCTTTGGAGGTCAATATCTCAAAAGTGTGGTAACTTGCCCCACTTTTTCATTGTTGCAAATGATAAAGGGCTGGATAACGTACATTTGCTTCTTTGAAAACTTTTTGTTTCAGGTTAGGGAAAGTTGTCAAAAACGGCAAAAACTAAAAGGCATAAATGTTCATTTAGTAATTTTTTTGCTATTTGATAAAAAGACAAAATACTGTTTTCCCAAAACGTGATAGTTACCAATATCTTGCAATTCAGAAAGTTTTTACTTGGTAGCATTTAAGTCGCTTGACTTATTAAGAAATAGACACCTTTTTATAAAAAAAATTGTTTAACGCTTTTTACACCATTTACTTAACCCTTATTATCATTTAAACTTTACAGTTAATGTTTCATGCCACATAGTTAATGGAAAAAAAGTTTGTGCCTAAAAGGCTCGAACCCTGCAAATTTCGATGACACCCCTGACCGGACCTAGTTGACCGCGCGTGCATAGGTTTTTAAGGTGGGGGAGTTAATTCTTAAAAATTCAATGCTTCAGTCACCAACGGCAGCAAAATTTTATCAATTAAACGTTTCAAGTACCATTCACATTTTGGCAAAACGAAATTTAAAGTTTTGTCGGTAAAAGGAAATTATTTGTAATTGAATATTTTAGTGCCATTTTGACAACTTTCCCTAACCTGAAACAAAAAGTTTTCAGAGAAGCAAATGTACGTTATCCAACCCTTTATCATTTGCAACAATGAAAAAGTGGGGCAAGTTACCACACTTTTGAGATATTGACCTCCAAAGGCTATCTCGTCGTTTTTTTCAACTTTGGCACGTTATAACTTTCTTCAAAATCAATCAATTTCAGTCCGGTTGGTCTTAAAATGCTCGGTATGATGTGGGCAGTTGATTGATACCGCATACATAAGGTTTTGGTAACATGGATTCTGGGAGGCGGATTCTGAAGCCTAGCGGATTCAGAAGGCGTCGGATCAGTAAAATTCAAGTGAATTCGTCATCTACGCCCTCATATTAGTCTGGAATGTTGTTTTTAGGCAAATAAAACGATTATGAAATTTTGAATGTCACAAGGGTCCTCGGTTTTCTCAGCAAATGCGTTATAGATAGCGAAAGGAAAACTAACTCGTCCGAAGACGATTGATTGAACCGCGGTGTGTATGTGTTATTTCTTTTCCATTACAAAATCAGTCGGCGAAAAAGAACAAAATGAACAGAGCGTATTGAGACACAAAAGGTTCATTTGGAAAAAAGATAAGTTAAGACCAAGGGTAAGCAATACTATGGTCGAAAGCAATCGTACCTCGATAACGCAGTTTATGCGAATTAATGAGTCGTCGATCGTTGCGAGACATGGCCCAAATCGCAGGCAATTTAGCGTTTCAAACGGTTTTTTACCCTTATTTCGAAGATAAAAAATATGAAATTTAAATATTGATATATAATATATAATATATAACTGGCGTCTTATTTGCATACCCTATTTATGCAAATGACTGTGGAGGAATCATAAAAGGCAGCTAAAAAACTCGTTTGAAACGCTAAATTGCCCGCGATTTGGGTCATGTCTCGCAACGATCGACGACTCATTAATTCGCATAAACTGCGTTATCGAGGTACGATTGCTTTCGACCATAGTACGTTATGTCGAAAAAAGTACAATATTAATAATAGTCAGAATGTCGATTCTACAATGATTTGGTATAATTTAGTGCTAAAAAAGGATTTAAATGATCATGATCTTGATCTATGAAACAACGCCAGACAACTTTCATCTGACATTCGTCACTACTACAACTACATCATCTTCAAAGATCACTTTCTGTTATCACATTGTTGATGCCATGTTTTACGATGTTGTTACTTCCACAATCACGCTTTCATTTTTGGCTCATCAACATTTTTTATTATGAATACTAGTTATCACCACAGTGAAAAGTATAAATATTTGTTCTGCCGACCATCCGCATTTTTATTGCGTTTCGATTGGAAATCTGCCAGAGAAACCAAAATTATTATAGTTTTTGTTTATCGTGATAGAAACGTGGATCAAACTCAATATCTTTTTTATTATACCCTCAGGCTTTAACGGACAACTTTTTTATGATTGCATTTTTTGTCGCGTATTTTAACAACCGTAATATCGGTTTTTACGCCGTGTTGAAGTGCAGGGGCGACAAGAGCTGAATGTTCCGTTTTTTACGGCCAAGAGACAATGGCGTTGCAATTTTGTTCCGGCTAGGACAAAAAAAGGTCTAAAGAGGGCTTATTATGTGGATAATTATGGCACCGTTTGACGATTTCGTGTTCAAGAGGTCACTTGTCTTTGTTTGGCGCCAATGGTTTTTGTGAAAAACGTTTAAATTTAGATTTTTGGTTAGAATTTCGACTTGAAACATGTTAGAAAGCTTTTTGGACAGCTTCCAAAACAGATTGGATGCCCAGAACGGCATCAAATTTAAGTTTTTCGTACATCGCATTTAGCTTTATGAAATTCTCATTTGGCCAGTGGCTACCGCCTGAGGCGTCCCATTAACAGTCGAGAGCCCCCGCAAATATAGGCCCGTTTTTGAGTGTCGTTATTCGAGCCCGAGTTGTAGCAACGCCAGTCGAACGTAATTTCGGTATCCTGAAAGGCGACGCCGGCGATAATGACGGTCATTCCGGGTTGAAAGTCGTTTATGTTTTTTGGCAAAAACATGGTTGATCTGTAGTACATATTTTCTTGAATTTTAAATATGCGAATGTTTTCCATTTTTATTTTTATGTTTTTAAAGTTTCTGATGTGTTTTTTCCATGACAAATTCGATGCCGACTTCGACTTTCTACATTTTGCAAACATGGCCCATGGGAAAACACATTTCTGCACTTCCGACCTGCCTTGATGACTGTCGTTAAAATCTGCATTTCCTTCTGGGCCAATTTTAGAAGCCCTAAAAGTGTGGCATGTCATCAAGGGGCGCCCCGGAAGGCGGAAAGTGGTCACAGGTTTGGCCATGCTGCGCGCATCATAAATATTTCTGGTCAGAAATGCCAGCAGGCTATGAAACTTTAAAAAAATTGCCATAAATTTCACTCAGACAATCTTCCCTACTATCTTTAACCGAAGTGTTGTCGTCCAAATTGAAATATTACAAACACGTCATCAGAAATGCATGTCTTTAACGCATAATAAAATGTTTACCATGCGTTTCTACCTGAAATTTGATCAATCCACCGTCTACGTGCCCCCTCATGTTTGTTGCTTGCCGGCCCAAACAGTCCCATATATTTTAGTTTTGCATATAAAATGAGTTTAACTTTGTCCCAGTGCATGTTTGCCATAGGGCCTGACCCACTTTGAACATGATTGCTTTGCACGGTCAAAGCTCATCCTGGCGTCATTCCATATTTGCCGTGGGGGGGGAATGTTTTGCATAAAATAGTGCATAACAGTGCCATTTTTGATGTTTACAACATTGCATTGGCATTATTTTTGTGATCAATGTAAACCTACTTTCGCGGAAATGGTCCATTCACCGGTTCTGTCAATCCAAACCAATTTCAAAGCCGCTTAAAAGTTGCAAATTAGCCATCCATGGAATCCGTCTCACTTACTTTCTCAAAAACAAAGACACAATAGAATCCGCCAACCCAGCAGCCACACCTTCCATGATTCCTCACGCTTAAAGAATTTCGAAAAGAATCCCACTAGTTTTTTGACTTGGTTCCCGTCTGACGTGTATTTTACCGCTTTTAAAAGCATCCAAAAATGTGTCAATGTGGGGTTGGTTCGGTGAAAAAAGGGGATTCCACGGTGCGAAGGAGGTCACCGACGCAATTGACGTGGCCTCACAGTCGCCTCAGGACATCACGGAATTCCCACGGTCCAAGGGTGCAGTCTGTTTCTGGGAAGTTTCACAGTCTCATTCAAATAGACTAGGGGTACTTCTGAAAATGTTCTTTGTGGCTGAGAGGGTTCTGCAATTTGCTAGACGTTGCTAATTTGTGAAATGGGTTTGATACTTTTGGAAATTTACGTCCGTGTTTTTTTATTTTTCAAAAAAAAGTTTTTTTTTACACTTTTACCGTACTTTCTTGATGTTTGACACATGATATTTACAAATAGCTTAATTTAGCAGCAATCAAAAACGCCCACAGGGTCAATATCGCCCCAAATTATGGCCATAGACTTTCAATCACGCGATCTTTGCACTATTTTTGGCACTTATTAAGCTGTTTCGCGTAGGTAGCACCTTTAAATCTACTTAAGACTACCAAAATCTACCAATATTAACTCCCCCGCTATGATACGCCCCCAGTTAACATTAGTCCCACCCATTTACCAAATCCGTATTAAAACAGGTCACTTCACGGCTTAGAAACGGTATTAGCTTCGCATTTCGACCCCGACCCGACCCGGGCTTCCGATGATCCACGCCATTTTCAAGGAACTTTGACCTTGCCATGCCGTTTTTCCGGTTTCACGTTTCAGCTCAAATGATGAATAGCCCGCGGGTCGGGGTTGCTTTTCACTGGCATTTGATATGTTGATATGTATCTCTGGTGTTTCATTGCACCCACTGCAAACTTTGCGGCTCCAGAAAGCGTGAGACTTGTTTCACCCCCACTTCCGAGAGGGTGAAAATGACGACCCCCGGAACTCGAGGTCCTCGAATCGGCAAAATAAATAGCCCCAAGCGGTGTGGTATTTGAAAAGGGTTTCACCAACACCACACCATGTCATGCATCTTGTCAGGTTTTTCTCAGATTCTTGATGGGTAGTTCATTATTTTTTGATGTAGCGGTTTTCCTGTTTGTTTTTGATTGAATAAGGCTATTTTTGACGAAATTGATGGAAACGCCTTGCTTTTCCTTTGTTTGGGGGTTCAAAATTGCGAAAACAGCCACTGTTGACCAGAAACACCAATCCAAAGGTTTATAATCCACAATTTTATAGTATAAAAACCCCTAAAATCTGGATATAAAACCCCTTGAGGCACCCATTTGACTTGATGGAATTGCCGCCTACAAAAAACCTTCAATGGTTATGCCACTTTTGGTCGGTCGCGGTCTGTCGTGGGACCCCTTTGGCACATGTACTACCAAATGGCAAAGGACCGGAGGATGGACGTCATTCACCGGTTGATATGCTTATGTAGTGCCGGCGTCGGTCATGGTTGCACATAGTTTGCGTTGGTGGGAGATGATTTCATCTGACGAGGGCGCTTGAACCCTCTTATCTTGATTCGGAAAGGGGATTTGTCAAAATATGGGCTTACATGGGTGTTAGACGGATCATTTTTATAAGTCAAAACGGCATGTCTGTCGTCGTCTTCGGTGTTGTTGTTGCAAAATATGTATTTGACCTGACTTGTTTGATGACATGATGCATCATTCATCTTGACTTGTATAAATTGGCGTCATTGAAGGGGCTGTGAACCCATTTATTACGATTTCTCGAGTCTCGATTCTCGCCCGTGTTCATCATTTTTGTGGAGCTTTCTTTTTTGGGCTTCAAATTCCTCGAAAACCAATACGTTTCCCAATCTCAGACAAGATGGCCTGTGTTTGACAGGCTCGATGGAGTGCGCTTCCGATGGCCAAGCCGATGGCATCTTGACGTGTCAAGAGGGCTCCGGTCGCCGCAGATAAGATGAGCTTTCTTTGAGTTACCTCCCCCGCCTTTTTTTTGGGATTAGAATCCGCCGCAAAACTGACTTCAGTGACGGCAAGGGCATCAGTACTTGATTTTGGGTTCATATAAGGCAGGTCGGAGTGGTTTTTCGGGAGTTTTGTGGAATTTGCCCTCAGGGCATTTACGTTTTTTGGCGCGAAACAGGCCTTTTTAGACCATTTAAAGCATCCGAAGCTATTGCAGACTAACATCTCACTACGGGACCAATTTCCTGAAGTGTATCCTTCACCCAACTCCACAAAAACCCACAACATGACCTCCAGAATCGCCCAACTCTCGTGCCTGACCGTGTTGGCCGCCATCATTTTGGGATGTAGTGCTCAGGCTTATTGTAAGTTCATCGTTCACGTGGTCTTGACGTAAACTAAGCTTAAATAATTCAACTATGAATTGCAGATGGCGCCAACGAGGACAAGCGCAACTTTAACCGGGAATTCATGCACTTTGGCAAGCGAAGCGGCGAGGGATTCCAGCTTTTCCGGCCGGTGGAGATCTATGATAAGCGCGCTGATGTAAGTCACCCTTTCTGGCACAAAGACAGTGTTAATTGAGTCATTTAAGTTCGATCGCAACATCATGCCCTTCGGCAAGCGCTTCGACTACGATCAACCCATCGAGAAGAAGCAGTTCAACCGGGAATTCATGCACTTCGGCAAGCGCAGTGCCCCTTTTGACGGTTCGCTAGTTTTGGTATTCAGCTATTCCCCTGCCCGACGATCCCCAAATAGCCATAAAACCCGAATATTTCTAAGAACTGACATGTTTCAGATACGCTTGTGAACTAGACCACCCATCCCAAAAAGCTCCAACTCATCCAGCCATCTGAAAACCAAAGTGACGCAAAACACAGTTTCGAATCCCCGGAACATCCATCCGTTTTAAAAGCCCTGTGAACAGCGATCCCTCCAAGCCGACTGCTAGCTACCGTAATCCAGCCCCTTTCTAATGTGTGTGTATTGGCGTTGACGATTGACGATCCCTACTGTAACTGTAACTGTGTCCCCAGACTGTATGATACCCCTCTCTTCTGTGCAATGTGTTTTCTATCTCTCGTGCCGTGTTTTTGCTACTTTTAACTTTACTACAGAATACAAATATTATACTGCTTGAAAAATTATCCATGTAATCGGTCTCAGATTATTATCACTTCAGCGCAAGTTTTGGTATAAAGTTTAAACTTGTTGGATGGATACTGTAGATCGACAACAACCATCAAAAGACACACCTTGACACCATTATATAGTAATCTAATTATCATAAATACGTTAATAATAAAGTTTTCACAATCATAATTACAGTAAAAAAAAGTTAATCCTGCTTCTTGTCCGCAGTCGAAGGCGGAATCGACACCGAGCCCCAAGGCCCCGCTGGCTGTATTGGGAGGTTTGGCGGCTCCTCGCCCATAGGATGGACAGAACCATCCTCGCCGACCCGCATCGGATTAGTATTGACGATCGACGGTGGCGTCACAGCACCTTTGGGCTTCGCCGCCGCGGCTGCCTTGGCCTTCTGCATTTTGTCGAGTTGGGCCTCTTCTTCCTTCTTGTTCTTCAGATCGTGCGACATTGTTTTAATCATAGTGCTGTTTGTCAAACCGTCTCCCGGACGCTCGGAATTCGGCTTCGAAACCGCTGGCTTCCCTTGTTGTTCGAGTCGGCGCTTACGTCGGAGGGAGGATATGTTCATCCCGAGCTTGTAGGCTTCATCTTCGTCTTTTTCGAGGTCCTTCTTGTAGAGCTCGATGGCCATGGGCCGTTTGGAGAGCTTGACGCCTTTGGAGGTCCAGTCAAAGGAGTTTTCGACGCTAAAATGCACTAAAATGAAAGCCAAATGATGTCCAGGCAAACTTACGGCTCAGTCACAGACTGTAAACTACAAACAGAGCCATTACTGGACTCCTTCCGCCTTGGAGTGGGATGTTTGTGATCAACAGGCTTGACGGACGGTTTGGCGGCAGACGGCGCCTTTGTTTTGGGCTTCTGAAACGCTCAAAACACTAAAAATACTTTTAGTAAAAGCGGTAAACATACATCAGAAGCAAAAAGATCCTTCTCCAAAGGCAATGGAATGATCTTGGACCCCTGAGGAATCCGCTCATCACTGTCGCTATGACACTTCTTGTGGTGATGGTGATGATGGCTATGGCTGCTGCTCGAGGGCGACTTCTTCTTCTTCTTTCGCTTCTTGGGGGAACTCTTTTTAAGGCTGAAACCTCAATTAACATCAATCGAATAGCTTAAAAAGCGTACCTTTCAATCTTTTTGATAATCTCCACCTTCTTCTTCGACTTCCGATGCCTCTTCGGCTTGGCCAGCTTGGACAACTTTTCAAGCTTCTCCACATAGCATGAAACGACAAACTTCTCAACTTCATACCTACAGGCTTCATATCGATAATACTGGCAGGCCTTGATGGTGATAAGGAGTATGCACATTACGATGGTCACGCCACAGAGGATGATTTCGCCGATAATGCCCCAGAAGTAGTAGTGGGACACGTGTCTGAAGTGAACCAATTATCACTTTTAAAGGAGTTTTGACTTACTTGACAACAGGCGTCTGAAACTCCCCATCAGCCATGTAATTGTTCAAATCGATGGCCTCTGTGCCGAGGACCAGTCGAAGTTGGAACAATAGTGCCGTTGATCCGTGTGATTCTGCGAAACAGGCTCCGGGATGGTTTTCATTGTTGTGGCGGATGTAGTAGTGGACTTGGGGTCGGCCCTAAAGATAATCAAACTTGGTTTGAAGCAGATAAGAATAACAAAGCCTACCGATTTCGAGTTGTTCGAACTCATATGGTGCAGCAACAACGAATGATAGTGGCTGGTCCATCGATTCCTTGGCGCCTGCCAATTGGTATGGAGCGATGACGGCGTATAATGATAAAAATAAAAATTGCCTTTCTCAACATCAATCTGCGTAGCTATGCCAGCTTTGAGGTCGAGAATCTCGAAGTACGGTTTCGGGAAACGAGCGATGTACTTTATTTCAAAGAGATCCACTGGACAGACTTGTTTTTCTTTGTGTCCGACGATGTCGTAGCGGAAATTGAACTACAAACCAAAAATTCATCAAATTAACCTCTTAAACGCAGATGCACTCACATAATCAAACAGAATCTCGACCGCCGGGTACTCCTCAATGTTGAAAAAGAAGAACACGCAATCGAACGTCAACCCATAAGCGTATTTATGCTTGTACCCCTTTGTCGCAATGTACAGATTTGCCGTGGAGCAGAAATCTTTGTAATCCACATTTTGGGTTGATGGATCGGCTTCAGGTTCTGAATCGGCGTCGTCGGATTCGCTACTGTCATCTTTGGCCAGATGGAAAGTTTCCTCTTTGTATTTGGGCGTTGTCGTCGGGTTTGTGGCATTTGGTGCTTTGGCAGGAATCGGAAAAATGGAATCACAAGCGGCTGTCGCAAAAAGAACCCCCAGAAGGGCCGCTATTACGACCACACGTCGATACCGTCCTGCGGCCATCGTCTGAGGTCCGACAGTTTTGGCATTTGCCTTTTTGTGTATAATCGATAATCTTTCAAATTTGAATATTTCAAATTTTTGTATTCGACAAAACACGGTATCATAATCAGTGTCTACAGTAACCCAAACTACAGTATCCCAAATTGAAAACCTTCATTGATCTCACAAAACACATCAAATCTATGAGTTTGAAACAATCTGTCCAAAATGTCAGCAATAATAATCAGATTTTGGTGCCATGTTTTCAGCGGATAATTTTGCTGCCGGTGCCGGAGCCCCGATTGGTGGCGCTGGGGAATTGGCAGGTGAAGGGCCATTAGGGCTGCCTTCGCCGGTATGTTGCGGTGTTCCGGGCATGTACTCATTCGAGCCGGGCTTCACTGGGATTCCCATAGCTGGAGGAGGATGGACATTATTCGGTTGGGGTCCCATGGGTGCCGGTGCCGGTGCCGCTGGCTGTTGACCCGCCATTGGTTGCGCTCCAATATTTCCAGCTGGCGATGCTTTGACAGGTTGTGATTTCAGCCGATCATTGATGAGTGTGTCGTAGTCTTTTACAAACTGTTTCGCCCGGGCGTCGAGATCGGCTTGATTCCGCAAGACGCCACAGGCCTCGGCATAGGCAAACAGGCAGCGGTACATGTAGACGAGCTGGAAGTTTTTTAAATAACAAACTTAAACATTAAAATCAGAAAAAAAGTACCTGTAAGTCAGTCTGAACACAATGCATCCGTTTCATTCTCAATTCCTGGACAACTTGAGTCATATTACACGGTTTGGATGACAAAATGTGCTGAAGGGCGCATTCGATGCCAATGACGGCCCCTGTTCGACCGACACCTGCACTACAGTGAATTACGGTAGGGGCTTTGCTTACCCTGGCTACTTTTAGCATTCGAAAGGGAGCAAGTATGCTTTGGGGGACTGATCTGTCGGGCCTGAAATTTGGAAATGAAAAAGTTAAATTGTTGGTTTCGAACGCTTTTTATGCATTTGCACACATCTACTGAACGCTGATAATGCATTCGCACACATGTGTCGAACGTACATACTATTGCATTCGCACAATCGCGAAGAGTAAAGACTCACCAATTTTGCCAATGCCAATGCTTTACAACCAACGGTTTTTCCAAATTCGGTGAAGTCACATGCAATGTGCTAATAATATTCGTATTATCCGTTGTCTTATCAACATCTACCGTCTTGATGGTTATATCTTTGAACGTCATTGCACACCCCTTGTCTTTAGCCCAGTACTGATGGCACTTTTCCTTGTCCATTTCGACAGTTTGGCACAACATGAATATCAGTTGTGACCGTTCATTGACTACCATCCTCCAGAATTCGTAGACCGTCGAATGTAGGGGGCCTTGGGTGGCGATAAACCGATTGCTTAGGATGTCATGATCAACGTAATTGGCATGGATGTAATCAGTTTCGCCCTGTTTGCCGCCTCGTAGAATGACCCTTGTCGCATCGAGGCAAATCACATCTTTGTATCTGTTTTTGTCGGTGTTGGATATGAAGGCCTTTGATGTGGCACCTGGAGGGACGTAGGCTTTGAGGAAGTCGTTGAATTGCTTGATTATGCCTTGGACGCCGACGTTGCAGATTTCCTGGAAGAGCATTTGAATTTGGAAGGGTGTAAACAGATGGCAAACCCGTAAAAACTGTTGATAATTCTCCAATTGTGCCTGATTCGTCGGTACATGCCGAACTCTCCGACCTCTGTGGCTGTTAGTCTCCGTTTCACACGTCGGCGCTTCTTCAGTTCTCGTCCGTCCGCCCTTCTTCCGTTGAAAACTCGGCTTTTTCCGTGCATTCTTACTCGTGCCAAGGTCTCCAACTTTTTTTTTCTTCGCTGAACACTCGACGGTCACATCCTTTACCTCATCATCTGAAGGATGTGATCCCTTATCCTTGACGGCCTTCTTGCTTTCCTTTAACGCTTTGGCTGTACCGCCACCCTGAAACCCTGTGCATGTCTGTCTCTAGAGGTCTTTTTACTTTTATTTTACGACTTTTTCGAAGTTTTTTAAAAAAGCACAATAAAACTGAATTCTTGTCTTTCGCGTCGAGACCATAAAATTTAACGCTAAAAAGCCTACCTGATCATCTGTTTTTTCCTTCTTCTCCTTCTTGTCCGTTTTTTGAGTATTGTCTTTCGTCGATTTCAGCGGCTTTGTGATATTCTTCTTGGCCACCATGTCAGCAGGATCCACGGGCAACGGATCGTAGTTGAGTCCTGTTGGCGGCGCCCCGACCCACGCGAGCCCACAGGAAACTGGGCCGTTTTGAAGGGGCACTTTTTGAGTGTTACTATTTTTGAATTTGCATTTGGAACTATCTGAAAATCATAAAAAGGTCCTAAATTGACAATAATCTGAAAAAGTGTAAACGCCATCGGTGTAACTATGACAAGTAAATCGCGCTCATGCTTGTAACTCACGCATTTGGCATCGTCATCGGCAGGTCTCGAACCATTGACCTCGCGTGCCGGAAATTCGCGCCGTACACGCCGAAGCCACGTGATCAAGGGCGAGAATTGTGTCAAATGCGAACCCTATGGTTGTGCGTATGATATTCATGGGATTCTGAAGGGCGGCACAGGTGTATTTTCACGGGGCTTGCTTTTTAACGCATCAATATTGTTTGATTGCTCTCATGGGTATTTCTAACCCAGCTGTCAGCAAATTTACTTGAATCGATGCAGGTTTTTGTTACCTATTTTCACTTTTTAGCCGTTTCTGTACCAGTTGAACACCTTAAAAGTCAATCAACCTTGTCCATCACGCAGTTTGGGCAGTCAAAACCTTCTTTGAAGTTGGCCCACGTGCTTTCCAGTCGAAACTTACCCTCAGGGCATCATCACATCACATCATCCTTCGGCGATGTTTTGTTTTTCATTTTTTATTCGACCATCAATCCGATAAGTTTTCAGGGGCAACGATATGAACACCACCAGCCGATATCCATTAGTAGGGGTGACAGCCCGACTGGTGGTGGCTATCCGATCCTTCACGAAAGCAGCTTCTGAAACAAAAGCGAAAACTTGCCCCTGTTGGGTACTTCCTCACGTTGTCGCTCTGTTCAGACCCATATTATCCGGTGTAAATCCACTCCCATCCCCTGGTCGGAAGAGAGAGAGATCAGAGGCCTTGCCTCGTGCTTGCTATGAACCGATTGAATCAGTAGTTCGAATCAGGGACACTAGCCGGCCTAAAACAGGCTTCCCTGATCTGACTTGCGCAACAACACAAAAAGCATTATGCAATCGGTGGTCACGGCTGAGCTGCTGCCATGTTATCTTCTCGTTTTTTTGAGGGTGGGGGAGAAGCCTGGAAGGTTGGAGTTGGAAATTGGCGGTCGAGGACACACGTGATGACCGGTTTTGGAGGCGGCCTTGGGAGGAGCGAAGTGGAGGTCACTCGATCGACCGATCACGGTTAAATGGTGGCTTAAAAAGCGGCTTCCGGAGGGGATTTCGATTGTTTGAAGGCAATTTGGAAGTTGATACTGCAGTTTTGTTTTAGAAACAGCTTCCAAATTGATACTAAAAGCCATTTGAACTCCTAAAATGCCGCCTTTAAGCTTTATTACGTTGACGTTTGACGTGAAACACGCAACTTCCGCGTGTTTGTAACCTTCAAAAACGCTCTAATCGCCTTCCGACTTTTGAAAAACACCCTTCCCCTTGCAAAAACTCTCAACATTGACGTATTAGATTTATTTGTTTTCATTTTCCATTGTTATTTCACCGCCTTCCCCGACAATGAACAACTTTCAATACTTTCATTTTGTCCATCTCCACTTCCCGTGAAAATGAATATATCGACCAACTTTCATTTCCTCGCCTTCTCATGGACGATACACCCTTCGTCCTGCCCCATCATAGCGTTCTTCACTTCTAACATCGAAAAACGCATGCGAACCACACCAGTCTCGCGCATTGGGGCCATTTGACAGCGATTCTTGAGGCCTCTCACCTTTCGTTTGCATTCTTTTACTTTTTTTGCGGCTGTTTATACTTAAACAAGACTGAATAGTACTGTTTTTTTAGTTATTCGGATGGAGGATAAACTCACGTATTTAAAAATTCAAGTTTGAGTATCTTCAGGTATTGCTTGGATTGGTTGGGTTAAGCTAGGTAAACTTTTGACTTCTCTCGACCACATGGGAATGCAAGCATGTGGTCGAGGTTTGCGACGTTCGCTTTTCTTAAGCTTAATGACGTCGTTCGGCGGCGGCGATGGAGCTATCGACTGGTCGATGAGCTTCCTTGTTCACGCAGGTACCAAAAGCCACGAAAGCCTGCGCACATCGGCGCACATTTGCTCGGCCAGATGGACAAAATATATATCCCCATCGCACTATAATTGTTTTTATTTGATATTTATCCAATTCAATCCAGGATTTGGTCCCATTTGCACGTTTTTTGTTCTCCCTGCCGTCAAAGTATACCCCTGATCGGCGATCGCGAATCTGATGGGACAACATGGGTGTTTTTTGCTCATTCTCTTTTCAAGTTTGCTTCCAGTTGTTAGCTTGTTCGTGTTCATCCAAGTCTAGTTTCAAGTGTGGAAATTCCCCTTCCACAAAAGTGCGAATAGTACGTGTAGTTCCTCAAAAAACGGTGCAAACCAATCCTTGTACCCTCTGTTTTCTTATCAATAGCAATGCCAATAGACAATCGACGTAGATCATCACAAGATAGGCGGAAAGACAAAGTACATTTGCACCGATCTTGTCTTTTTGGTCTGCTACGCGAGAGTTATTCCGGAGTTGCTTCATCATATATTTCGAATGATCAGATTGCACTTTTGGGGTACTGTATCAGTTGCAACTTGCAAAGAATGGACTAATGATGCTTTTTGACGTTTTTTGATAAAAAATTTAATTGTAATGACTGTTTTGCAGTGTTTTCTACATTTTTGATATATATTTTGGCCATATTTTGCTATTCTCTTATCATTTGGCTAAGCCCCGCCCCTTTACTGATCACCAACCCCTATTTATTTCAAAAAACCGATCAAACCAAACCGCCCCTCCCAGAGACCCTCAGGGCAGCATAACCGTGTCCCATCCGTCAGTCAGCAGGTTTGCGACTTATGACGACCACGTCGTTCACGTCCCCCGAAGCGTTCGTTCCTTCCTTCTCCACCGACAACGTTTTTTTTCCGAGTCGATCGCCCTCTTGACGAAAGACCATGCTTGACGCAAACATTGAAATAAAAGAACGTCAAAATAACAACAGGTGTGGTTACCCCTCGCCACAGCCCTCAGGGGGCGGTCCTTTCCCTCGTGGGCATGCTTATCGGCGCCTGGCCGCACGTGGTCTTCTCGCTATTTCCAGATATTGTTGTCCTTGGCGACATGTATTTGGCGATCAATTGGGCCTGGGCCTCCGTGCTGTTTGTGATAACGAGTGTTATCAGGCAGAAAGCGGGGTAAATGTGTTGTTACCTGCTGGCATTGATGTCAATGCCGGTCGGTTGGTGATCAGAGTCTAATGGTCAGTGCTCGGGGATTCTTTCGACACGATTTATTGGACTTTGTTCGGCCTACCTTGTGTCAAATATGTCTTTATAATAGGTCGGAAGGGTCCATGTCGCCATAGAGGTGTGTTATAGGACCCTCCCACCCGGGTAATTTGAAGGTTGACAGCCGTGTTGAGGGGTGGCTTCGACGGGGGGTACTTTGTAGACTATATTATCCCACCTAAGGCTCCTCATGGCTTCCATTTTGCCTGTTTTCTTTGTCCAATCAACAAATTACCTTCTAATTAGATCACTTGAACATCTTTCTCATGTTTATCAACCAAACCCACGTGTTAAATTTGCCCTTTTTCCACAAATTACGCCCAATAATACCCTCGTGCACCACATAAAAACCCCTTCCCATCCTTATTTTGTTTCAGAAAACAAAAAACTAACATGTGGTGGACGATTCATCTGGATGGCGGTCCCCGTCGCGTGAACCATGCAGCCGTGGCCCTCGGCGATGCAATCTACTCATTTGGTGGCTATTGTTCGGGCCCCAACTACGATGCCGACAAAGATATCGACGTTTTCGTCCTTGATACAGGTTTGTCTACTTTTTCGTTTCTCATTTTATTGTATTTCTGAAAACCCGAAAAAACGGCTATGAAACCCAGACTGTTCAAACCATGTGACTACCTTTGACTATCAAACAATATTTACGACCATCAGATGTCTCAAAGTATACCTCTTTCAGTCACGTATCGTTGGTACCAAATTACACCCCGAAAAGCGAGGCAAACCATGATTGGAACGGCAAGTGCGAGCAAGCTTCAAGAAGAGGAGGAACAGACCCGATTAAGTGGGTATGATTCTGACGATGTGCATCCCTACACGATTGCGGCCGAAAATCCGAGATATAAGAGTGTGCCGTATCAACGATACGGACATACAGTAGTCGCTTATGATGGAAAAGCGTACCTTTGGGGTGGCCGGAATGATCAATATGGATCGAGCAGTGATTTACACGAATATAACCCAGGTTAGTCGTCATTTTGAAATTTGTCCTTTGCCCCGAACCTCGTGCTTGGATCAAAATGCACGTCTTTGTTGTATTTTGTCCTCTCGGGAATGCTTTTCACTGATACGAGGCCACGCGGGCGGCTGGACTGTCAGACGGAGAATCGATTTTCGAGTTGTTAGTCTGTTTTTAAATTGTACCAGTTCAATGACCACGCAAAAGTCTGGAGACGACTCTGGATTGCATAATGATCTAGCCTTGCCTTGTATCATCATGTAATAACGCTCAAACTGGTTTTCAATGATGTTTCGCAATCGAAATCGAGTCATGAACCGGATCACATCAGTCAGCTGAATCAACTAATCAAATCCCCGCCAGTCTATCTTTCACGCACTTTCACTTTGCCGCGGGGCAATTGAGTCACTTTTTTGGGCTTAAATCAGCACATCTGGCCGGGCTGACATGAATCAGTCACTGGTCAGCGCATGAAAGTGATGCGAATTACGCAGGTGGTATAACAGCTTTTTTGGAAAGGCCATTACCACTTCGATAGCGATCTAATCGAAAGGGTCGAAGTCAGAAATCGAAAAGAAAATTGCGCAATGACAAAATAAGAATCAAACCTAGACTACAACCAAAAATCACTCCCAAAACATCACTTTTTAACCCATCAATTACCATTGATCACGCTTACAGAAACGCGGAAGTGGACAAGCATACCCGTCAAGGGCACCATCCCGCCAGCTCGAGATGGCCATACTGCCGTAACTTTCAATGATAAGATGTACATATTTGGCGGATTTGAAAACAGTCATAGATTATATTCGAATTCCGTTTATGCTTATTCTTTCGCGACCAAAACATGGGAGCATCTGACACCTTCTGGCCCTGCGCCTTCTCATCGCGATTTCCATGCCAGCTGTATCCTGGGAAACAAGATGTACATATTTGGAGGTCGTGGCGATGAGCAACTTACTTATCAAGAAATGTTAGATACTTATTGTGATAAGCTGTATGCCCTCGATTTGGTCAAGAATGAGTGGGAGGAAGTGAAAGCAGAAGGCGACAGGCCTTCTGGGCGGCGATCCCACTCTATGTGGACTTATAACGGTCAATTGTATCTATTTGGCGGTTATACTTCTACAAATGAGAAACATTTCAACGATTTCTATGTTTTCAATCCCGAAACAAAGCGATGGACGAAGCAGAAGCCTGTCGGACAGGATCCATCACCCCGTCGACGACAATGTAGTGCTGTCGTTGGTGATCGGGTATTTCTTTTTGGTGGAACAACGTAAGTTTTAACTTTATTGGCTTTTTGATGCTCAAATAGCGTTTACTGGTCGCATTTTTATCGAAAAGGCCCAGTCGCACGCACTGAGGTGGTCGCACTTTTCGGTTGCCTTTCCACTGCCTTTGTAGCTCAGTCGGTTAGAGCGTCGGTCTAATAAGCCGAAGGTCGTAGGTTCGACCCCTGCCAGAGGCAAATAATTTTTGCATTTTTTTACTATTTTATTTTTGACCAGTCAACCGATTTCGTGATAACTATCAAAATATCAACCGATCAAATCTTCCATTTTTTGCAAAACCGATCAGCACCTCTTTTCCAACAGTTATTTCTGACATAAATCAACACCTTTTTCCACCATTAATGAAATCATTCTATTTTCAGCCCCGAAAAAGACACTCAAAAACTCATCGACTTGGCCGACATGTACGTCCTTGATTACGCTGTAACCCTAAAAACACTTGCTGCCAAACGTGTCGTCGAGGTGTTTCCAAAAGGTGTCGAATCACTACCGTATCTGGGATACCGCATGAACGAGTTTCTTGTCAATATTGTTCGACCAAACACAATAACATCTACACTACATCCGCGAGCAAACTACTTTGGCTGATTTCATAAGTCATAATGGAAACCAGCCGAATCATTTAAAACAAAATTAAATCTTACGAGTCCTTCATTTCATTGTAACAGCTTTGTATTACACTTTCGCCTAAATGCATATGCCCCAAATTACGGTTATTTCTTATCAGTCTTACTCTTTGTAGTTTGTATTACCTTTATGTTCAGTTTTTGCGTAGCCTTGTTGACGTAAATTAGATGTTAGCTTGTTTTGATAGATTGCCTCATTAATGATATCAGAAGCCAATTAAATAAAATCGTTATTTGGTTTTACAAGTTCTATGAAGATCGCAGGAAATAGACATAGAATAAACATGAACTTTATGTCCTTTAAAGATACTTTGGCACTTGTATCGATTTCCTTGAACAAAGACCGTTTCTGTTGATGTCGGTTTTCAAAGAATACACAGCCATATGCACGTAATGTCGTAAAAACATGTGGCCAATGCACCCATACGCGTGTCAATTAGCGTCATCGGTGATCGTGTTGACTTGTTGCGACGGCAACTGTCGCGTCGACGTATGTAATTGCAGAAACGAAAGACGTTGAAATGGGTGGCATTGCGATCAAAAGTCGTGATCTCATTGAACACTGGCGCGGAAATGAAATGAACGAAAGTACATACCACAGGTCGGAGTTGATATTAAATTGATTGATTGATGTTTTTTCGATTGGATTTTTGGGACCATTTATAGTCAGTTCGTACAAATCAGTTTTCAATAACTTTGACAAACATGAAAGCAAACCATAATTTGAACGGCTATTGTCGATGGAGTGACGAATCATGTCGCTACAGAGATGATTCAACAACTTTGATTAAGTTTCGACTATATAAGCCTTCCTGAAAAGCTGGCATAACCACATTCAGTCAAGCCAGTCTTTTCCAGCATGAACTTCCTCGTCTATCTCGCCTTCTTTTCCTGCATTATCGTCACTGTTGACGCCTGCGCAGCACCAGTAGCGCCAACAAACGCAACTGCAGCTGGTCGTAAGAAGCGCGATGTCGGATTCTCGGTGGACAGCGAATCTTTGCTGAGCGATGATGTCCAAGCTTCTGTTACTTTTACTGTTGTCAATTTGGAAGAAACCGACGATCTTCTCAATGTTGTAAAAGCCGCTATTGTCAGAAAGGTAACTTATCTTATCATTGGCAAACTCAACCACATATGTCTTGCAGGTCAACAGCACGATCCTAGAAGATGCCCTGGAAAAAGCCTTCAGTCAAGACCCTTTGATCAACTCTCAGACAAAGACGCAAACGTACTTTTTGGAAAGCTTTCTGACATCGAACGAGTGCGCTGACTTGAAGCATGCAGCGAAGAGTATTGCCAAGAAGGACCTGCTGAAGGTCAGTGCCAAGTGCTAGTGACTTTCTGGAGGTACATCTTGACTTAACTATTGCAATGTTATTAGTACACCGTTTGTATGATTACTTTTACATGTGATCAATAAATAAACAAACCCTTAGAATTAGTTTTGACAACTCAGTTTTGGCTATCGTCAAGAATGGCATGCAAAATTTGACCAATTTTCGGATCCATATACCAAACTCACAAAATTCAGTCTCGGATCCAGGGGCCAGCTTCTGGGATTACCTGTATCAGTGCAAACTGTGAACTGTGGGCTTTGATTAACTAAAATGACGACGCAATTTACTGATTACCCCAGTGAAGCTCAGGACGCAGGGGATGTCTGCATCGTAAGTTTTTACATTTTTGATTCGATAAAGTTAATTGTTAATCTTGAAGATCGAGGACCTGGGGACCATTTCCGGCGGCGGACAAGCTAAGATAAACCTTGTCGTGAAGAACGGGCAGCACGCTGCTATTAAAAAGTATAAGAATGTCACTGAAAATGCGCGCGAGCTATATGTTCTACAGACATTGAAGTATATTTTTTTATACCAATTATAAAACTATTTAAACCCTGATAAAATCGTACGTTTCCAGATATCACAAAAACATTGTCAAACTGCTGGACTTGTCATTCATCCCTCGCGACAAATCCCCACTCGAATTTGGCATCCCACTGGAGTACATCTATGGCAAAATGCTTTACGATTTGATTTACGACGACGACAGAATCCCGCAAGTATCGATCGGTAAATACATCTATCTATTGTGTGAAGCCCTCATTCACTGCCATCAGCTCGGCGTTGTCCACCGTGATGTAAAAGCTGAGAATGTCATGATTACTGACACTGACTCTGTGAAGCTGATTGATTTCGGAATGTCACACTCGAAAACGATTAAACCAATTGCCGGCATCGTTGGGACACCGATCTACATGGCACCAGAAACATTGCGTCGTGAAGCGCCAGGGCCGTCGGTCGATATTTGGGCTTTGGGGGTTATTATGTTCGAATGCTTTACAAAAAAAGCTCCGTTTGGATTTTTTGACTGTCCTGAGTTACGCGACAACATTCTTAATTGTCGGTTTGAAACACCGTTAACGCTTATTCCAATGGAGCCGAGGGCTGTAGTCAAACGGGTTGGTTACTGTGATTATTATGATTTACCATAAAATGTAGAAGTTTCAGCTTCTCGAACCCGATGCCAGGAAACGGATTTCCCTCAAGAATCTTGCTTCGTCCCAGTGGATAATGCAGATAAAAACAAAAATATATCAGGAGAAAAGGACAACAATGGTTCGGCAACACATTCAGAATCAAGCCACCCCCAAGAAGCCAACTCCAAGCCGTCCGTTTCAACTCAAACCGACTCCACAAGCACTTCGGCATCGACGGCCATTTGCACAACCAAAGCTGGAAACACCTAAAACACCGATGGCATCCAGAACACCCAAAATTGCACCAAAAATGTTGAAGCGGGGCTGTGAAGAATCAGTCAAGACGATAAAAACGTCCAGATGCAACTCGGACTTTTCGATTCGAACGGATTCAACACAAAAAGAGACTCCACAAAAGAAGCCGACCAAAGCAAAAGTTCCAGTCACACCGGTGCGAAGGGTAAAAAAAGTGATGCCGAAAGATCTTAATTTTGTGCATACTGATCTAACACGACAGCCAATTCCAAGACGCGTCAACAGGGCACAACCAAGTCCAAACAAGGCTGAGAAGCGTCCTGCTTGGCGTTTTTGACGATAACTTTTTTGATTTTTACAACTTATCCTTGTTTTTCCCTTTTTAAACTAAAAATAAATGATGCAAATATGGCAATTCATTGTGTAGAAGTGTCCTTTCTCATGGCCTAAATCCTTTGCGGGTCCATCGAGTGTCGTCTGGCGTGAGGCTCTTATCACTTTTTGATCACTTTTCTCCATGAGTGCCGAGCATGGAGTTGCAGCAAAGAAGAGGTCAGTATAGTTTTCAGCAATGTTAATATGCTGCAAAAATGTCAAAAAAAATTGTAGCAAGTATTTTGAAACCGATTTTGGTGAAAAAAGTTAACTCTTTTGACGAACTCTCCCGTTTCAGCCAAAGCGAAGACAAATGCCCGCCAGCAGCCCCCGGTCGGCCAGGAAAGGTTGCCGGTCTCGGCTATGGCGACACATTTCCAGCACACTTCCTCCAAGAACACACTTTCGAACTACGGTATAAAGAGAAGGCTCGAAAAGTGGGCATTATTATTTCACGGTCATTACTGGTCATCAATTTGTATTCGTCGGCATTTCTGGGGAAGATTACAATGGGTGATTTTATTTTAAAGGTGAACGATAAGCCTGTTGTGAGGAAGGATGTTTTCTATGAACAAGTTGAGGCGTTTTTAAAAACACACGAAAAAGTAAGTTCAATTGTTCTTCCGATTTGTTTGATAAGAATTTTTGCTTAAAAAACAATGTTTCAGTTCACAATAACCGTAAAAAGACCAAAATGGCTGACTCCAACGACCGTGGTTCCAAAAGGATACGATATTGCCCCTGGCTACGAGTATTTTAGCGGGTTACTTGTGCTGTATCCGAATAGTACAGTGGGATTGAATGTGAAGACGTTCAATAGTCGAGTAAGTAAGATACTATTTTGACTTATTAATACAGAGTTGTACCATTGCAGGTCTATGTAGTCCGCGTCGAAGGTGACAGTATTGCCGTAAACACTTGCATGGTCGGAGACTGTATCGTCGATGTTGACGGCGTACCCGTGACGACAGTAACAGATTGTAGTGAGAAGATTGTCAAAGCCCTGAAGGACAAGAAATACGTTCAATTAACGATAGAAAGAGCAGCGACTCCTTTAACAATCCGCGCCGTACGATGCGCCCTATTCGCAGAAAAGACAACCCCAATGGATCCACGATTAGCTACTGACACCACAAAAATCGGCGAAGAAGAAGCGGCAAAAGTCAAAGCGTGTCGCGTGCCAGAAGCGCCTGTGGGCATTTTGAAGACGACCGGACAGGGGGTTACTGGGGTCAGCGTTTACGGATCGGAGTATGTGTTTTAACTGTTCTGTGGTTAAATTAATGACATTTTGCTATTTAGCAAGCCCCACATCGGCGTCCGTCCAACGTCCGAAGAAATAACCATCGGCTGTGAGCCCTACAACCCTTTATTCTTCCACAAAGTGAAATCAAAAACAGCTGGCTACGACACCGGTGCAAGCGCTGGCATCACTGCTCCTTCTGTAAATTCGAATTCAAAAGACAGCATTTCCACGGAATCGAACAACCAATCCCAAGACAAGCTATCCGCGGATAAAATCGTAACCCCGCCCGGCATGGCCCCCTCAGGGTCAGATGTCGTCCATAAAGGCGGACGTCCAAGCTCCCCTCGAAATGCCGGCAGGAGGGGAACGGCGGAAGAAGCCGATGCCAGCAAAAAACGTGCCAAAACCGATCAGAAGGACAACTCCGGCAGGCAACATAAAGTCTCCGTCGAGGACACGCCCGGCCATCCAAAGGCGGATAAAACCATCAAATCGCTCATGGTGGCACCGACGACCCCGCCCCAAAATCCAACCGGGACCCAAGTCAGCCCTGATGGAGCTAAACCCAAACCACAGGACAGCGATTCATCTAAAAAGCATCCGGGCAGACAAGTGAAGACATTTCTGCGAAAAAAGAGCACCAAAGACAAGCCTAAATAGTTTTGATTTGTATTTTTATAAAGTTATCTTTTTACATTTATACAGTATCCCCCATTATAAATGCACCATTATCAGTTTTTGCAATGTACCTCTCCAAATCGGAAACCGTAAGGTAGCCTTTTTGGCGGATGTCAATTTCAATGAACAGCTTCTTCGCTCTCGCCCACGCCGCTTTGATAATGTCATTTGGGACTGGCGGTTCCGGATTGCCCGATTCTCGACGAACACAGCCGTAAGTGTAGTTTTTGCTGAGTAGGAATATGCATTTGATGAATTCGGCTAGCTCCTGCAAGTTTTTATGTTGTTGTCTGCAAAATCTGCAAAACGACTAACAGCAGGTGTAATCCGATCGCCCGTCCTTGGATGGATCAACCGCATTGACCATTGTGCCATCGCTCGGGGGTTCGGTTCAGAGATGAGAGATGCGGCTTCCATGAAGTCTTTGAAGGTCAGCCGATCTCGACTGAAACTGCTGTAACACATGGCACGAAAGACACGCTCAAGGTAGGCGTCACTGATGCGTTCGGGCGCGATGAAACCCATGACGCGTTTGAAGTCGGCAAAATTCATGCGACCGGAGGGGCATTCCTGGAATTTGGGGGACTATGTACTGATTGATTTAGTTTTGAGGGGTGAACTAACGCTTTTAAACCGAGAATACATGTATTTGATCCATTCTGGAGGCAGGTTTGTCCTCGCTACGAGAGATGCTAACGGTGGGGGTTTTTCTGGCTGTTCATAGTTTACGAGGTCACTCACGTCAATATCGGTTTCTGAAATTATTAAACTGACGAAATCGCTCTCCGTAATTTCATTTTTGATTTAGTTTGAAAAGTTCAACGCCTGGAAACTCAAAATTTTTGAAACTTACTACTAAATAACAACCCCCAAAGCCGTCGAGCTGTCATGAAACAAGCCACCAATCGAGTTTACTGTATTTACACTCCCTAACTATCACTAGAATCCCGGCTTATAAACCACTTCAAACAGTGACTCCTTTCAAAGGAATGTGTATCAGTTTCCAATGACACAGATAGTCATAAAAAAGCACAACCGCTTTAAGAGACAGTATCTCACAGGATTTAGGAACAAGGGGAAAGGGCCGACACAATTTTTGGGACTTCAAAATGTTTTGAGTCAAAAAGTTAGGTATCCATATGAAAGACCTCGAACCGGAAGGATTGGGTCTGAAGCCTTCGGATTCTGGAGATATGGCTTCTGAAAGCATTTCGGTTCAAACCGATGTAGCTTCTATCAGAAGAAAGTTAGAAGGCTGATTTTTTAGCTCTGGGAGTATTTTAGGCTAGGGAACAAAACTACGTACTCAGAATTTTAGTAAAAAATTGTAAAACATGATTTTTTAATTTTCGTATTTTTAAAATGATTATAACTTTTTTATGGGACACCGCCGGAGGCACCACTACATGTCATCGTGTAGCCCGTATTTTTCTCTATTTTTTAACACCTTAAAAGAAAAAATGAATTGGAGTCCCAATTGCCTTCTGTCGCATTTACTGATAGGACCCCCAGCTTCTCTCCCAAGCGCAAACATTTGTCATCGCTCGCGCCCGCCGCGTGCCTGCTTGCGAAAAAGGGCCGCGAGTGCGCGATGATGACTTCGTCCAGCGCATGGGCCGAGTTTCTGATACGCAGCTACAGAAGGCAATTGGGACTCCATTCGATTTCTGCGCATTTTACATTTTCTGGTACAGAAAAGTACGGCCTAAAAGATAGAACGTAGTGGTGCCTCCGGCGGTTTCATATAAAATTATAAAAAAAGATTTAAAGTTACAAAACTTAAAAAACTTTGAATTTCGATTTTTTATCAACATTCTGAGTACGTAGTTTTGTTCCCTAGCCTAAAATACTCCCAGAGCCAAAAAATCAGCCTTCTAACTTTCTTCTGATAGAAGCTACATCGGTTTGAACCGAAATGCTTTCAGAAGCCATATCTCCAGAATCCGAAGGCTTCAGACCAAATCCTTCCGGTTCGAAGTCTTTCATATGGATACCTAACTTTTTGACTCAAAACATTTTGAAGTCCCAAAAAGTCGAGTCGCCGACCCTAAATCCTGTCAAATACTGTCTCTTAAACAAAGTCTTCGATTCTGTTTGGTTGTTAGGATAAACTTTTAGCCGTAAGTCCAAAGCAGAATGAAAGGCCACCGCCACCCGAAACTGATGCCAGCTTTCGTCAGTTTATTTTGGATTTTTTGTGGTTGCGGCTTTGCCACCGCAACCACAAACCAAGAAGACACGAAACATTTTTAATGATGATGACTAACTCACCGTCGTCTTTGTAGAAAATCTTAAACTGAGCATTGCGGAGACACCAGTAGAGTCGAACCCACAGCTGGTCCAGGGTCCGATTAACGAAGAGGGCATGTGGTGGCCCAAACACCCGGTGGATCGTGCGTTCATACTAGAAATTCGGCTGGGTTTAGCTATCAAATCAGAAGAAGACGTAAGCCATCCGTTTATAAATTTATTTTAGGTGACATTGATCTAATTTTAAATAACAAAAATTCAACAGTTAATTGATATCCTCAAAAAATAAACATCTTATTGAATTCAAAAGCAAACTGCTGTCCAAACATGTTGTGCCTGTGCAAACACACCCAATATCTTTAACGATCTACGTGCAAATGCATCGGTCCCATTAACGACCACAAGTGCAAAGACCAGCACTTTTGTCTCCGTTAAAAAAACAAACAAAAGTTTAGTTTATTTATAAATATGAAAGTAAACGCTACCTCTGATTGCCTTCTATCCCTTTGTTGCACAGATGTTTTATTGCCTGTGGTGGTTCGAGTTACGTAAACTGATTTGCCAGTGAACATGATCTGCAACTGTTCGATACATGCACTACACAACGGCACAATGGACAAAACACAAGAATCCGCGTTAAAAGGACTAAGCCACGATAACTATTCAAGCACCAAACTATACGTATATTTGAAGATGCACTTTTTGCAGACTTTTAAAAAACTAAAAAAGCTGAGTAAGACAGAAAAGAATAGGATAAGAAGACAAAAGGCAGCCCAAAAGTTCAAATAAGCAGTGACGACTGACTGCGAGAAGTCTTTCCGGATTAGCAATCGAGGCACTGTGCCGCTCACAAAGCAGTTTACCAGTAATTTGATAGTGTTTTGGTTTATTTGAGATTTTAACTTTGCCTTGGGAGGCAATATTTTATGCAAATTAGTGCAAAGTTGAGTTAAATTTGTGCAAAAAAAAACAAAAGACAAAAAAATCTGAATTTTGTTATTTAAAAATGTAACTGTCTAGAATAATTGACAATATAAGAAAAAGATTTTAGCAAAACTAAAAAACCTAAAAATGACGCTTTTGCCATTGCAAGCAAATTCGAAAATCGGTCCATCAAATAAAAAGTCCGCGAAAAGTAGATTTACTCGTTCACGTCCCCGCACAGACATCACCCAATTTGACGTGATGAAAAAAAACTCTCAAAAAGTCAAGCAACTACAGCGATGCCACAGGGCATTGACACGGCCAATGGCATCTTTTTCGGAAGGTTTTTTTGTGTTCGAAAAAAATTCGTTTACATTTTAAATGGTTACATTCCTCGAACTTGAGGGGGTTCCGGAAAATGATAACTTTTTGGTCGATGGTTTACAGTTCAAATTTTAAACCAAGATATGTGGTTTGGCACCACTTTACAGACTAAAAACCCAAACGTGAGAGAAAGACTCGCCTAATGAGCCCCTCGGGGATCATTGCCCTCAGGCATTTAGCCAAAATGGGTACATGCATGCGCAGTGGGGGTCGGTTTGGGTTGGCGTGATGGCCGTGGGGTCTCGGGCAAACAATGTCGTCTCAAGATGGGCATAGTAGGCCTTTGAAAAAACGGGAACGGCACTCGAAAGGGACCAGAAAACATGAGCCAATATGCAATATTGTCAAAGTGCTCCTACGGAATTGCAATAAAATCCCGTCAACGTAGCACTGTAATGGTTTTTAGACCCTTGGAGGGTGCCAAATTGGGATTTTTGAAACAAATTTTCATTTTCAAAACAAGTGCCTTCTTATGTTTTTGTCAAGTGCGAATGTGAACGTGAACGTATCAATGGAAAAAAGGCCCCAACAACTTGACAATGACGCCACCAGTTGTTGTTCAAGTTTTTACAAGAGCTTAAAAGAAGCGTCAAGTGCCCTGAGGACACAAGCCAAGCCACACCGGGCCGGCGTTATTATAAGCTTTGAAGAGTGGTGAAATTGAAAACGGCGACAGATCCGCCGTAAGTCGCTGGCTTGTTCGGTGGTGGCTTTGTTATGCTCATATCAAGCCTACTTCGCACCCCTTGTCAAACAAATGACGGACGATGGGCCGACTGGTTGAAAAGGGCTAATGTAAATTTATTAAAGCGAGCGATGGCAAAGCAGTTCATCAACGGCTGGCAGATGGGTGCTTTTTTTCAGTTTTTGTGGAAATTAATCAAATAAAAGCAATTTATCTGATGTAAGAAAAACAAAAACTGTGAAAAAACTTCATAATTTAAAACCAGTTTGCATCATAATTCCACTTTACAGCTATCTAATGGCTTTTTTCCATTTTGTAATTACATTTTTGCCAACCACATTCATTTCGAGGACCAACAAGCAGGTGACTGGAACACTTTTCAATCATCCCATCGACCCTGATGACAGCGGCGATGACATACAAAATACTGGTGTAGTCTGGCGTCACAGGGGGCAGAGAACGAGTTTTCCGGGGTTTCTGATCGAAAGGGAAAGTGAAAAGAGGATGCGCAAGTGGCTTTGAGGGCGGCTTCTGAAGGGGGTTGAAGGCGTTTACTACCTTGGCCGGTTTTGTTTCCTCAATGCCTATTCGATTGATTCCGACGACGTGACGACTGACGTCCCAAAAGAGCGAGGGTTAAAGACTCAAATCCGACGTCATTGTGTCATTGTAGTCGCTGGCTGAAGGTCAATCTTCTTAGGAGTTGAACTTTTTTGTATAAATTTGGTCCACCCGGAAGTTTAGTTTGGTATTGTCATGTCCCAATGTTGAAATTTGTTGCAATTTTGTTCCTTTTTCAAGGATGTTTGGCCGTTTGTGAGTTTAAGCTTACTTTTTAACGCCAAATTCCAACAAAATCCTCCCTTTTTAGCCCTCAAAAACTGTCCCATGCCAACAGTCCGCCCGATCATTGACCGAGCCCATGCAACGGCTGGGATGGACGCCCCGCTCCAGATGCAAGTAAGTTCGCCCCACTTTTAACTGATAACACCCCTCCCCGAATTCCAGGTGATAAGACGCATTATGGAAGACATTTACGGCGGCAGCTGGGGTGTAATCATAATCAAGGATCCTACTCTCGTCTCCTCCAGCGTCCACTGGACCATTCCAGATCATAAACACAAGGATGGATCCTCGGCATTCTGCCTTTACGTGAAAAACTCATGGCAATACAATGTGTTCAAAACAGGGGATGCTGACACCGAGAATCGGCTGAGCATCGAAGAAGTTGTTGATAGGTTGGTGAAACTGTGATGTTTGGGCATTGATCAAACTGATTGATCTGTTTTTAGACTACGAAATGGGAAAGCCCGACCTGAACGACTGTCTGTGACGGAGTTTGATCGGCGGATAACTGAAGCCATCAGGAAGCGACGAAGACTGAAGTCGAACACTCGATGAGTTTTGTTGGTTGTTATTGGTGTAATTATGGTCAATATTTGGTCGGATTTAATAAAATTGATTGATTTTAAATCGAGTTTTGCTTGTCTTAAAAAAGACAAATTTTTACCCTTAACTGACGGGCTAATTTGTCGCTAAAAGTTGTAAAAACCAATTCTAACCGATCCTCCTTCGTGTAAGGTATCGATTGATATCAAAAACAGCCGAAAAAAATGGAAGAAAAGCGCCAGAATTGACGAAAATAAAAAGTTTCAAGCAATCTGTTTTGTCGACGTTGAACTTTTGCGCTCGCGAGCTGGTTGTCAGTGTATTCGTTATGGGAGTCGTTTTGGGGGTCATCGGGTTTTTTACAACTACGAACAAAACTGCACTTTTCACGAATTCCAGGTTTCAATTTTAAAGTAAACCCATTTCATTTACTTTATTGTCATTAGCTTATGTCATGAAAACAAAATAAAGCAACGAAACAATCAATAAAGCCCCCAAAATCCACACAAAAACCGCCGTTCAATAAAAGCGCACGCGTGCACCCTCTTCTGGCGAAACGCGCCCAATTTTTGTGACGGCTGTTCGTCGACTTGCGTAAAAAAGTGAGCAAAGAACGAGCCCGTTGATCTTTCACGTCCCGTCTGTCTTTTCTGACGTACTCTTCCATTTCCCGAAGTCACAAGTGTTTGCTCGCATTGATCCCCGCGAACTTTGATAATTTCCTCCATGAATCGATACGCCTTAGACGATCTTTCATCGATTTGGAACAAGTTTTCCGCGAAACAAGCTTTTCCGCCGCTTTTTCACACTTCCCCGCGATCAGTTTGCGTCTTCCTCATTGATTTTTACTCAATCTTATTTCCAGGCAGTGGTAAGATGCTCGGTCCTCGGGTTGCCACGCGTTTGGCCGCTTCAGCACGGCGGATTGCCGCTCCGGTAGGGTTTATATATATTTTTCGAGTACAATAGATTCAATTAACGTTTTTCAAGGCCGCATCCATTCGCCAGCTTGCCCTGGTCGTCCCTCGTCGTGGGGTGCTCCTCTTGGAGCCGCAAAGCCTCGCCCCGAGCGCTCGCTTCTTGCATTCGAGCCGTGTGATGTTCGCCGAGATCGTCGAAGTCGAGGGTCCCGCCTTCGCTGAATCCATCTCCGAGGGCGATATCCGTTGGATCAAGCAGAAAGGCGATTTCGTCAATGAGGATGAACTCGTCGCTGAGATCGAGACCGACAAGACCAGCGTTGAGGTTCCTGCCCAATACAGCGGTACCATCGTCGAGCTGCTTGTTCCCGACGGCGAGAAGGTTGTGGCCAAGCAAAAGTTGTACAAGCTCGAGAAGGGCGCTGGTGGCTCTGCCCCGCCGCCGCAACCCAAGGCGGATCCCTCCAAGCCGGCTCCATTGGACAGCAGCACCCCCGTGCCGCCACCGCCGCCCCCACCGACGGCGCAATCAGCCAAGCCGGCCGAGATCCCGAAACAACAACCCAAACCGACCCCACCACCATCGGCACCGATCTCGAGTCAGCCCGTGGTCAGTGTCCAGGCTAAGCCGTTGGCTGTGCCCAAGGGAGTCCCCGTGGAGCAGGCTATCACTGGAAGCCGAAGCGAGACCCGCGTCAAGACCAACCGCATGCGTCAACGCATCGCCCAGCGACTGAAGGATGCTCAAAACACTTACGCCATGTTGACTACCTTCAATGAGATTGATATGAGGTTGGTTTTGGGTTTTTATATATATAAAAGTCTAAAAGTAAGGTTGCAGCAACGTCATCGAGATGCGCAAGGCCTACCAGAAGGATTTCATCAAGAAGCACGGCATCAAGCTCGGTCTCATGTCTCCCTTCGTTCGTGCGACTGCCTACGCTCTTACTGATCAGCCGATTGTTAACGCTGGTATGTTTTTACTCCTTTTTCGGTGGCAAATGACGGCTAAAAACGCTCCATTTCAGTCCTCGACGAAAACGAAATCGTCTACCGCCAATACGTCGACATCTCCGTCGCGGTCGCTACCCCGAAGGGTCTCGTCGTGCCCGTCCTCCGCAACGTCGAAGGCCAAGATTACGCCCAAATCGAAAACAACCTCGCTGCCCTCGGCGAAAAGGCCCGTGACGGCAAGCTCGCCATCGAAGACATGGAAGGCGGCACCTTCACCATCTCCAATGGCGGCGTCTTCGGCTCCGTCTTCGGCACGCCCATCATCAACCCGCCCCAGTCGGCCATCCTCGGCATGCACGGCATCTTCGATCGCCCGGTCGCCATCAACGGCAAAGTCGAGATCCGCCCCATCATGACGGTCGCCCTCACGTACGATCATCGCCTCATCGACGGCCGAGAAGCCGTGACTTTCCTGAAGAAGATCAAGACGGCCGTCGAGGACCCGCGTACGATCCTGATGAACCTTTAAAGAAGTAGTATATCCGTTTAGGCTAACGCGACGAGACACGAAATCCTTTTTTTGGTTATACATAACAAAATAAACTGATTGATAATATCAATAAGCACTTTTTCAAATGCACTGATTGATTGATAAGGTTGATATGTAGTCGATGTCTGTCCGTTGTTCGTGCGAAAATGTGTGTTGTTGTTAGATGTGCCAATTGAGATAGTAAAGGGCTTTTGAAACGAAAGTTGGGAAGTTGGATGAGTGTTTGAGCGCTGAAATATCTGTTGGACGTGTTTTGTAATTGGTTATAACGGATATTCTGGGAAAACCGAACACCCTTGTGACATTTCAAATTTCAAAATTGTTTTATTTCACTGAAACTTTCTGACTATATCAATATGAGAGCGCTGATGACGAATTTGCTTGAAATTTACCTACCGGGCGTCTTCTGAATCCGTTAGGCTCCAGAATCTGCCTCGGTTCACTCATGAAACGGAATCGGGTCTTGCGCTACATCAATCGATTGCCCACAACATGGCGAGCATTTTGATCTATACATTGACGGTAATTGGTTCACGTAGAAAAAAGTTATTACACGTCAAAGTCGAAAAAAACTACGAGATAGCCTTCTGAGGCTTCTACCAAAAAATTTTTATACGGTGTCCGACGAGATAAGAGTGAATATCGATAGAGCTTTTAAAAACCATCATTTCATTCCTTGGTTTTATCTTTGCCACACCCAGGGAAAGATGTCAAATTACGGTAATAAGATTTTACCAACAATTAATTTACAAATATAAAAGCCATTTTGTGCAAACAACAAAATCCGTTTTCGTGAAAACAAGGTTTTACCATTATTGTTGTGTACGGAAAATGATTTTACGATATCTTAAATATTTAATGCACACTTTACAATTAAAATTTTTTCCTTATGCTCCTTATGTGCAAGCGTTGCAGAGCAGGTCCGGTTTCATCCAGCGTCCAAAAATCGCTGGTTCGAGCCCGGTGAGCAGTTTCTATTTTTCTTCATGTAAATTACCCTTTTTTAAATGATAATTAACAATTTTAAATACTTTTACAAAATTATCATCCGTCAAAAAAATTTTAATAACAAAAATTTCAAAAAGTCAATAAATTGTAAAATTTACTTCGAATACGCAACACCGGGTAATGATGTTTTATTAACATTAAGAACAATTAAAAACAAAGTATTTACGAAAAGGGATTTTGTTGTTTGCACAAAATGGCTTTTATATTTGTAAATTAATTGTTGGTAAAATCTTATTACCGTAATTTGACATCTTTCCCTGGGTGTGGCAAAGATAAAACCAAGGAACGAAATGATGGTTTTTAAAAGCTCTATCGATATTCACTCTTATCTCGTCGGACACCGTATAAAAATTTTTTGGTAGAAGCCTCAGAAGGCTATCTCGTCGTTTTTTTCGACTTTGACGTGTAATAACTTTTTTCTACGTGAACCAATTACCGTCAATATATAGATCAAAGTGCTCGCCATGTTGTGGGCAATCGATTGATGTAGCGCAAGACCCGATTCCGTTTCATGAGTGACCTCAGAATCCTACAGGATTCTGAAGGCTCCGCCCATAAAAAATTGTTACGAATTCGTTATCTGCGCCCTAAAGTTAGTCAGGTCACCAAGTTTGAGCAAATTTTATGCACTTTGAAATTTGAAATGTCACAAAGGGTCCGAATCTGTTCGGTTTTCCCAGCAAATGCGTTTTATGGTAATTGTGTGCCTTTTAGAAGCCAATCGGACCCAGATGGCAACCCCTGGTCGAACGTCGCCCCCGGCCTTCTACATGTTGCGTCCGGGGCAGATCCAGACCATGGTTTTCATGGACTTTGAAGCGACTGATCTCATCCCAAGGAATAGGAATGTCGACAAGTTCCCGGTGCCTGGTGACACGAAGCGCTCCATTGCCCAACAGGTTACCCTTGCCGCCACCACAGGTCCGTGTTTACACCTCTTTCACATCGAATCCACCCCTTTCCAGCCGACAACAAAGTCACCATGCCCCAAATCACCGAACTCAGCTTCCTGGCTGTCCCCCGTCAAGTTTTCCAACGAAAAGCCGATGAGCTCCACGATGATCTCGATTTCCTGGATGTAGGCGCTCCAGTTACCGTCAATGACGTCCCCAGCAATGCCTACTATGCCCAAGTCAAACCCCAACTGACTGCCCAAGAGTGGGAAAAATACGAAAAGCTCCGTCGAACCGTGGCAGCCATGCATCTCAGCTTCGAAGATCTTCGTTACAAACACTACTTTTCCGAGGAGTGGCCCATCGTTCACGCATTTTTGTCGAGGTTGAAGAAGCCAGCTTGCCTCATCGCTCATAATGGGGCTAACTTTGACTTTCGGCTACTGTATGCCGAGTTGGTGAAGAACAAGATGTTGGAAAAGTACCCCTTGCCGGACGAAGTCTACTTTTTGGATTCCTACATGGCTTTCTTGGATATTGAGCGCGGCCATTTTGATAATCTGGCTGTAACGACAAATACTGTTAATTGGGCTAAGGGTACGTTTGGTTTTTGATAGCTTTTTGGCACTGATGAGCCTTTACCTGGTGGTATACGGTACTTTTTGGGTTAAAAATAGTGTAATCAGGTAAAATTCCAGTGAGCGAAGCCGTCGTAATCGCCCGTGAACTATCCCAAGAACGCTCCGTTGTCGCCCAAGAATCCACAGAAGTCACTCTCGAAATCAAGCAAGAAGTCGTTCCCGACTCGTTGGACGTCGCTGGCAGTTCGAATGCTGATACCAATGCAGCTGCTTTGAACGCTGCTCTAGCTCCGCCGCCGGAAGTCCGCCAAGCCGGCATGCATACTCCGCCACGAAAGAGGAAACCGACAGAAGCCGAGGAGTCCCTCATCAAAAGGTAGACCATTCCATTCCTTTTTATCGTTTTACTTTTTGTGTTTCAGATCCCGAAACCTCTTCTCAGAAACCGAAGCCACACCAATGTCCTTCTTGAACACGGCGAATTGGTCCCCGGCGAAGCGTCGTCGCACGACTCACAAGCTCTTCGAAGAAGCCGAGGGCGGAAACTGGGTTTTCAGCGAAAATACCGCCACCCGCTTCTTCTTTGGTGGCAACTTCAAGCTCGAGAATCTCTACCAACAGGTCACGAAGAAGACCTACGCCGCTCACCATGCCCATGACGATTGTGAAGCGTTGCTCCAAGTCGCGTTGTTCTATGGCAGTGATTTTTCGAAGTACATGGACACCCGTCGCGAAAAGATCCCCATATTCCACGGCCAATAGGCTGAATCTGTTTTTGATACCCTGAAGGAACTTTTGTATTTTTGCAACTTGCCATTTTGTACGGATCACCTTGCTTTACCTGTGTGAATCTCAAGCCCCACGCGATGTAATCATTCCACTAACACCTGTTTTGTAAATAATAACCTTTGTTAGTACTTTTGTTGATAATTGTTTTGAAATAAACCCGTTGTTGGAATTTGCATGGGAATCGTTGGTTTTTACAGGCATCGTTGATGAGGGGTCAGTCTTTCGCCAAAAAAACTGCGTCCCAATCGCAGTTTGGCGCCTGATTTGACTGGCTGACTGATGGAGGATTATAATAATAATGATCGAAGCCTTGCTGATAATAATGATCGAAGACTTGCTCCAAATGGCCGATTCTTGTATGGAATGAAATTGTCAGAGTATGAGGAGTACGCGAAGGAGGAGGCAAAAGTTGGGGCCCACAACTACCTCGCCGAAATCAGTCTGGGACACGTGCTGGACGAGGATGGGGCCATCGTGGAGGAGAACTACTTGGTCAAACAGGCTGCCGAGCCGCATTTACAGTACCTGATGCACATTATTGAGTTGAAGGACGAGTTCGCCGTTTTTAATACTGTGGGTTTTTTTTATTTTACCGACTTCTGACGCTACTGATGTGATTCCACTGTGTTTTTTCCACGTGTTGGATTATGAGTCAGCCCTAAAATTTGCGTTTCAGCTCCGCGAAATCGCCCTCCTCAAACAGCTCGGCTCCAACAAATACATCATGACAGACCTCATCCATTTCCGGCATCGCCAATATGTCTGCATCCTCCACGCTCCTTTTATCCCCTTCCGAAACTACCTCGATTCTCAAATGCGATTCAAAGAATCCGGCGGCGTCACCGAAAACGGCAAGATACACCAACACGATCTCAACGACTTGAAAACCGCTTTCAATCATCGTGGACGTGAAGCTCAAATCCTTGAACGTGTCGGTCTATTCACCCGAAACGCCGTGGCTTACATCTTGAGGAAGGTTATCAAAGGCGTGAATTACATTCATTCGAAGGGGTACGCCCACACCGAGCTTTGTGCGCATAACGTCTTCCTCGACAGTGTTTCCAATGTGAAGATTGGAGGCTTTCTCCATCTGAAGAAGCTCGGATCAACGTGAGTATTTTGAAACAGAAAAAAGAAAAACAAAACAGACTCAGCATGGGATGTATCGCTCATTATGGTTCGGAGCCCAGTGCTCCCATGGTTATCATCAAAGTCAAAATGCAGCTTGGCGGAAGTGAACCTGCGGCGGCACGACGGGACCACCGTTTGAATAGAACGCCAATACAGCCGCACAGCGCGCGCACGCGATCGAGCCCCGACACAGTGAGCTCCGCCCCAAAAAAATGATGATTTGACTTTCTTTAGACGAACACAAGTTTGGTTAGAGCTACAACCATGAAATTTTGCACATAGATTAAACAAAGCCTGCTGAATCGATTGAAATTAGCCGAATTTTAATTTTAATAATGTTTTTCGCCGCTACGCGCTACTGTAAAACTACGCTGAAGTGGTCTCGTCGTGGCGGTTTGGTGGAAAAACTGCGCCCGGAACCACTACGCCATGCGCGCAGAGTGGCTGAAAGTGCTAAAAGCGAGTAAGGTATAGCTGTGAAAATAAGTGGAATTTATTTCAGAAGCTGGAATCTGACGAGTGACCCGAACTGCCGCCCGTTGGAAGCCTTCGATGATCAAACTGTGGGTCGGAAAGTGGAGGCATCTGTCGATTATTGGGGTCTGGGCATGTTGACGCTGGAATTGATCACCGGACAGCGGCGATATCTCACTGAAGACAAGGCCAAACGGCTCGCGTTGGATTACCTTTCTGGTGCCCGTCCATTACCAACACTTGGGAGCATTGAGAAAGCATCTATCGTCAAAGGGAAGCAAGCTTACGATCCAGATGTCGATGATTTTGTTGCCCGTTTGCTCGATACTGAACCGAAAAACAGGCCAAATTACAAAAATATCATGCAACACCCTTTCATTCGGAAGCCGATTGACCTTATGGAAGCATATCGCGAGCTTAAAAGTACCCCAAATCCTTCATTATAACTATTTAACATCAATATTTCAGTCGCCGTCGCCGTCTTCCCTCCCGAACACACCGACAACCGCAACCTGTTCAACGAAATGTACCTTGCCCAAGGCGGTCGCACCAAATTCAACGAAGACCTTCTCCACAACGTCATCCAAGCCGTTCAACACGTCCAGAATCAGGACTATTTCATCTTCCAGAAGCCAGATGACGACACCCTCTTCAAACAATACATCGGCATCGAAGCCTCCGCGGCCATACCGTATGACGATGCCAATTGGTCACGCGACGTGTTGGACCAGAGCAACCAGTCCGTCAATGGCTACATCATCGATCCCGATCAGAACCTTGACCTCCAGATTGTCAAGCCGATCGATGTCACAAACAGGGCCAAATGGGACTATTGGGACTTCCTTGATGGCAACGAGAAGTACTACGATGACGGCGTGACCTCATTGTCGACTCTGCCGGTGACGGAGAAGCAAATGAAGACGCGTCATCCGGCGGTTGATAAGAACTACAATCGGCACGAGATTGTGTTTTTCGTGAAGAAGTCTTGGGGCAAAACAGAGCGGCAGGTGTTTATTGCGATGCAGTTTGCTAGGTGGTATCAGGCTGGCGTTATTCAGTGAGTTTTTATTGTAAAAAAAGTTTTTAACCAAATTTTATTTGAAAAAAACTTTGGTGAAAAATTGTACTGTTACCCGTGTTGTACCAACATAAAAGTTTTTTAAACGTAACACACAACGTAACGTTTGTCTATATCCGTAACACAAAACGTAACTTTCTATTCCAGATTCACCGATCTCATCCGCCTGGTCGATGAAGTCGACGAAGTCATCGACGACTACGTCATCAACAAAACTCGCATCAGCGCCGATCCCAAAGAAGCCCCGGATTCCGTCTACTTCGCTTCTCCTCGTCGTGACTTCCAAATCGTCGAACGAGACTTAATCCTCGATCCGAAATCCAGCTACCTCGCTCATGTCTATGTCGATGTCGCACTCGGGGCCAACATCAACAAGAAAAAATTTGAAAAGTTCAACATGCTCCTGGAAGACGACCCGACCGAATTCCCACCCAACACGACCCCGCTCCAAGCATCTGTTTGCTTCCAGGACGTCGATCCGAAGAAGTTCGAGTTGTTGGAGGCCGAAATGCTCGGTCAAATGAAGGTGGCTGATTGGGATGTCAACGAGAGGCAGCGAAAAGCAGATGCGAAGCGGCCCGAGTCAATGCTTTAGTGAGTTTTTGAGGGTACTGTAACTTTGGTAGTTTTAAGGGTGGTGTTTCAGTAATGTTTTCTTGGAACGTCGACGTTTTGAGATGCCAGTTCGGAAAATGCAGGTTAACAACGACTACAAGCATTATTTGAGCCGCGATGCCAGCGAAACGAAAGTGTGGGGCGACTATGCTCGAGACTACGTGTTCAAGGTTAGCCAGTGGGCTGCTCCGTACAGAGTTAGTTTTGAAGTAACTTATTTTTGACAGAAATACAATATAATCCCTTTCAGCAAAAGCAGGACCTCACAAAAGTCCTCTACGGCGAGCCTTTCCGCTCCGAAGACGAGGCCAAGGCCGCCGTGAAGGAAGCTCTCGAAACCGGCGACAACAACCTTCCAAATCAACTGGCTCGGACCAGATGTAAGCAAGAAGAGGATGAAGTCATGCCTTTCAAGAAGATTGAGGACCTTGAGGTCCGACGTCAAGCTGCTGACCGCTATAAGAAGGAGTTCAACGGCCAGTCCGACTACAACAAACTGACGAACCAGATTTCTCGCAGTTCTGCTGGTCAACGGAAGCGAATGAACTACAACGCGACGCCGAAAAAGGTTACTGCCAAGTGGACTCAGTACAATCACTAAAGTTAAAATTACTGTAACTGATTACTGATAAAATTGAAGAAACCGAAAAAAGATAGGGCCCACCCGGAGTTGAACCGGGGACCTATCGGACTGCAGCCGATTGCTCTGCCACTGAGCTATAGACCCACTGGGAAGGTCAGTTCTCGACTGCATGGGGTGGAAGGGAAGGGGCGAAGGTCATGTTTGCTTATTGAACAGAGGCGAGCGAGCACATTTGTCGATCTTGTGTTGGTAGAGGGCTAGAATGCAAATAAAAGGTTGAAAAGTTATTGCAGTTCTTTAATTTTTGAATCAAAAAGTAGGTTCAAACCGGTCAAATATCTTTATTTTACATTCAAAATCCAAAACAACGCTTCATTTAAACAGAACTCTCAGAATTGACAGCATCATATCGCTTATACGCCTCAATAACATCGTCTACATCATCATTTTTAAAGTTCCCATTGGAATAAGCCCCCATGCTGAAAATAAGCAGCACCAGTAGTGCCACAGATGCGACAAAGTACGGTAAAAGTGCCACAAACAGGCTCCAGTCTTGCAGCATGTGTTTGAATGTTGTCGTTCTGAAACGGAACTGCCCTTATTTTAATTCAAGATGTCCGTGAACTCACTCGACAGTCGACAAGAACCACAACAACAACCTCCCCTTTGCCAGTGCCGCAATCTGTGTCTCTCGATCGGGAAACTGCTCTGTCACGAAGCAGAAAGCCGTGTTACATGGAATGGAAGTGATAACCGAAAACAACAGAAACAGTGTTGCTGCTATTTTGGGGCTAATGGAATTGGTCTCGATGCCCTGGATCGACATGAGAAAACTGAATTGCAGAGATAGGGCGGCTATGTAGCCTCCGAGGATGAGGGACCGGCGAGATGGCATTGATACTGGAAGTCGAAAGGCGCCGAGTATCGTCAACTGAACGAGAGGGTAGAAGACGGAGAGACGGGCTGATTGGGCTGCAGATATGCCACATGCGGTGAAGATTATGGTGGAAAATGCCATGATTATGGGAACGCCGATGGTCTGGAAGTGTGAGATTACGGTAGTTTGACCTCTTTGTGATAAGGGATTTTGATAAGGTAGACTTACAGCGTTCAAAGCCATCAAAACATAAGTTACTGTCATGGGTGCAAATAGGCCGCGGTCGGCTTTCAGGAGATCTCTTTCGGCGATGGTTAACGGTTCTAGTGGGAAGCAGAGCCGGTCGATGAAGAGTTGCCGGTCTCGGAAGTAGGCCAAACCTAAATGTTGACTGTATATACCTCCTAGAAAGCAGTTTAACCAACCAGCAACAACAGACGGTGCATTTATAACAACAACAGCCCAAAAGTACCCAGAATTGGCAACAAGATCAACGCAAAAGTTGGAATAAAGCGCCGCGCCGCCAAAGAAGATGGCTCCAATAAAAAATGCCGATGGCCGTTTATCGAATGAGTAAAATTCAGTGGTAACAACCGATGCAAGTACGAATCCGCATCCGACCCCGATGCCAATGATGAATCGGCCCAGGGCGAGGAAGAAGGTTAGTGGGATCAGGGAGAGGATGGTTCCGATGAGGAGACAGATCTAAAAGGGCTTTTTTAAAGGTCATTACGGTATAGAAGTCGTTTTGAACATACGGCATTGAGATCTAATCCAGCTAAAAGGGAATACTTTCTACAAAGCCCATTAACGATGGCAGTCCCAAGAATCTTCCCAGCCGGAAAGGCTCCCGCCACGAAACTAAACGTGAATCCATCCAATGGCTGACCTCCAGCAAATCCAGCCGATGAAAATGCATTGATGATTGTTTGGTGGTGGATCTGCAGGGCTGATAACAGCGACAAAATGATGGCTACTTTCATTTTGACGCCTCCAAATTAATTTCGGCAGTTCCAGACGGCAAAACTGACGCAGATTCAGACGGCTTTGTCTGTCTTCGCCGAGTTTCTTTCATCTTATGCCCCTCAAAGCCACCCCAGCCAACCCCATCCCAAGCCTGCCAATTCCAGGCCTGTCAACTCCATCCAACTTGTCATTTTCCTTTTCATTACATGCACCAAGTTAAAATCGATCAATTATCAGTTGTTCAGATTCTTTAGACACAATTATCCAGCCAAAATAGCACTCAAACGCGGTATAGCGTTGTCACAGAGAAAGAAAGTAGGTTGTTAAAAATATTGGAAACCTGCTTTGATTAAACTTAAGAGAGATAAACGATTACGTTATTACAGTTATTTTTATAGTACACAAACACTCTGCTATCAATAAAAATTAAATTATTTAAGTTAAGATTCTTCAGAATGAGTAAATTTGGACAAAAATCAGTTACAGAAGAACGAGACAGACACAAATCGGTTAAAATTAGCAATTATGTGTAAACTTTAAAAGAGGTTGATTGGCTCCAAAACATGGGTAGAACAAATTGTGCCCGTTCAAGGGGGGATTTATGAGGCAACGAAAAAACGGGGGGTCGGTGCAGTCAGCTTGCTTGATGAAAGAGACCTTGAATGCGTACAAGATGGGGCAGAGGACACTAGGTATCAGTTACTGCTGGGGCTGCCGGCAGCAACATCGCCGCCGTTCGTTTGTCGCTCGATGATTTCATTTTCAGGGACTTCCATCCGCTTTAGCTTCAGGTCGACGAGGGTGCGAGCGAGGTGGAGTCCGCCGGGCAGAGGGAGCTCCTCGAAGCCTTCGCGCCTCAGCATCGACATGACGAGATCGGCGTCGGCTTGGTTGGGTTCGAGGCCGCGGATGATGCCTGGAAGGGGTCAATTTAACAATACTCAAAGCGAAGAAAGTCAAGAACTCACCATCAAGCTTATTGTCAGCCTCCCTGAGCCATTCCTTCTCCTTCTCCGCCTTCTCGGGGTCAAACGTGGGCGCCCCTTCGAACAGCACCAAAACCATTGTCATGTTATCGCGAGAACCCATGCTGAGGCACACATCAAGAACCTGGTTCGTCACCTGCTTCAAATCCTCTGTGGCTTGCAGCCGTGATCGCACCAACTCACATAATTTGTCATTTTCAAGGACATCGTAAATGCCATCACAGGCAAGGATTAAGAATTCATCCGTTTCCTTGTTCCTGTTCAAAACATACACGTCAGGTTCAGGGCTGACGAGCTGCTCGGTCGGGCAAAGCCCCGGAACGCTTTTGTATTCGTAATCGCCGAGAGCGCGCGAAACGGCCAGACTGCCTAGAAAGAAAAACAAACGGTTAAAAACATTCTTTCAAAACAAGAAGATGAAACACACCATTGACTCTCTGAATCATCACACTACCGCCAGCTTTGAGAATACGCTCGCGTTCCTTCTCGAGATACGGCTTGTGATCTTCCGTCGCGAAGATGTCGTTATCCGTGCGCGAAATGACGCCTCGCGAATCGCCGAGATTGGCAACAAAAATATTATCCGCAGTCATGATGGCGCAGATGGCCGTGGTGCCGCTGCGTTCCTTTTCATCGGAGTTGGATTCGTCCATGGCAGCGTCGAGTTGAAGGAAACCGGTGCGCATGCCGTCCTTGATGTATTGCTGGCACTTTTCGGTCATTTCATGGCCGTTTGAGTTGAGTTCGACGGCGAGCTTGAAGAAAATGACGTTATACAGGTTGATTGTAAACAAATTACAAATTAACCAACCTTTTGAAACTCATCTGTCTCGAGGATCGTCTGCAAAAGGTTCTCAGCCGAATGGAACGCGGCACGTCGGCCAGCATGACCATCAAAAACGGCAAAGAAGCTCCACGTCTCGAAGGGAGGGCTATTCGTGATCTGAATTTCAACGGTATGGGCATCTTCCATGTCGATGCGCCAGCCTTGCATGGATGCAACTACATATCTGTAATCCTGAAAGGGCAGATGGTTATTAAACCGTAAAATAAGCAAGTTTTATATATAAATATCAAAGATTAAAGCAAAACCAACCCTTCCATTTCCGATGTGATTAGTTTTTTCAGTCTTCGGCTTGTCAAGGAAGGCCCCCATGTTTATGAATGCTGCAAATTACAACTGAATCAACGTCGAAGGGAAACAAACGAACGATCACGTAAAGGCAGGGCAGCGATTTAGCGGTACACGGAGGCAGTTGTGGGCAACACGATCAACAGCCCAAAGCACGTCAGGCGAACAACTAGAAAGCGGGGTAAGAGTGGGGCGAGAAACGTGACCGCAGGAAGGGGTTGCGAAAGTTTTTTCTTTAATTTACATGTGGTTTTACAGGAAATCAATCGGCAAGCATGCCCAGATATTGCACGCAGATGCTGGGAAGACGGTTTTTGGAGATTTGGAGAAGGCGCAATGGGGCTTGCTTGGGGTCGGCGGCGTTCTGGCTAGGCGGGAAAAAACAACGCAGCAGCAGCACGGAATTTCGGTTTGCTGGGATGGTTGCAGAGAAAAACCTCGGGTCGGAAGGACGCGCGATGCTCGCGAGTCCGAACGCACGGGGGCACTCTTTTTGTATTGGGCTTTGGTGGTGGGAACGAAGCTAACACGCTTTTCGTTCTATAAGCAGGAATAGGGGGCGGCTAATGGCAACATATGAGGTGGGGGTGGACCGCTGCGGGATGCCAGATAAGTTTAGGACTGCAGGAAGCTAATGGAAGTGGGATACAATCAGTGTTTTTGTGTATACGCACGTCCGTCGTGGTGATACACAACAACACACGCAGGACACGCGGGAGTCATTGAACTTTCGCTAACACGCAGCGTTCGCGGCAGTCCACATTGAAATGGGCAAGAATTGTGACGGATTGTGTTGAAACTTGGACACGAAACTCGGGCAAACCCCTAGACATTAATGATGAGACGAAAATGGAGCAAGAAAGACGGAAAAACGTTGAAATTTGATGCAAATTAGGCCGCCATCACATGGTCCGCGTTAAGGATGCGCGCGGGCCCTTTGGTCTCGCCGCGCTTTGACCAGTGCTGTTCGCACTTTGCCAACATTTCTCACCTCCAACAAAACGCGTTGAAAATATATATACATATTCTTGAAGCCCTCCAAAAGTGCCATTAAAACCATGTCTGAAATCGTCATGAACGCGAACCGAGGGTGGATCTTCTCGCCAGATGAACTGGGCAACTCCCCGTCACGTCGGGAAGGAATGAGCGCCGAGCAGGAGCAGGATTTGCGGCGGGCTGGATGCGGGATATTGTGGCAGATCGGAATATCGATGAAGTTGTAAGTTTTCGCTTCCTACCTTCTTACTTTCACTTCAACTTACTCATAACCCTATGACTAATGTCCCCTTAACCTTGTTGAACGTTAATATATGTAATTTCCAGGAGCGAACAGCCAACCCTCTCCACAGCATGCTCATTCTTCCACCGCTTCTACATGTTCCACTCTTTCAAAGAGTATCCAGCAGAAGTGAGTCAGATTCACCTTTCTGTTCGCTGTTAATAGTGTAATTTATAGCTCGCCGCCCTGGGCTGTCTCTTTCTTGCCGGGAAGGTCGAAGAAACTCCAAAGAAGTGTAAAGATATCGTCAGTGTCGCGACACAGTGTTTGCCGGATAAGTATTCTGATTACCCAAATTTGACTGTAAGTTTTACCTTTTTTGATTGCTTTCAACTGCTAAAGGCTTTCTTTGCACACGTAGCAAGTTTTCTTTAGCTAAATGGCTCAAAATATATATAAAATGACTTCCATTTCAGTCCGACGTCTTCAACTTTGAACGCATCCTTCTCGCAACCCTCGGCTTCGACGTCTACCTCGAAAACCCCTACACCTTCCTCGTCCAATATGCCAAGATCTTCGACTTGGAAATTGAAAAGATGCGTGAAATTGTGCAGTTTGCATGGACATTTTTGAATGATTGTGCTGGAATGACGCTGTGTTTGGAATACGATCCTGAGGTTGGTTTTTCTATATTTTTATACCGTACATTAATTCTAAACCGGCTAAAAGACTAGTCTTCATATCTGAGTTTAATTATTGCATAGTTTTGAAACCATTTTGATCCTCTAAACCCGCTTTTCAGATAATCGCCATCGCAATCCTTCAACTCGCCCTCAAATTTTACGAAATCGACATGGATGCACTTCATTGGCAACAAAAAGAGCCCAATGAGCCGTGGTGGACACAATTTGTAACCGGGCTCACAAACAAGATGATCGACGAGTTATGCCATCGGGCATTGGACTACTATGAGAAGCACACAAGCAGCAATTCTGCTCACCATATCGGGGCCTGATCAATGCCGGTTTTTGTTTTTTGTAAAGATTTTGTATTTATTGTTACTCCTTGATGATATTAACTTATTACTCGACTCATAAACTGCTAGATTTCAGTTTCATTTATTCATATATACAGTACTCTTTAGAATGATGGGCTTAACAAACACACGTGTACATCGGAGTGAAGGGCGAAAGTGAAAGGAGCTTATCAATCGAAAATTCCCGCAATTCTATAATACAGTTTAGTCCTTTTATGTCTTTTAAAATCTGTTGCAGTATTGCTTGGTTGGATGGAAGTCAATTTAAAAGGGCATTTTTTAATAGTTGTGCAAAGTTGGTAAACCCATGTTTCTACAGTAAGAAAATCGCTATGACAGAATGCTACTACCCAAATCCTAGTTGGTCATGCTCGATGGTGCTACTCGTCGCCGAACTTTTCACTCAGAATGCCCATAGGCCCGACACGAGTCGCCGAAATCTTTTCGTTGTCTTCTGTGGCGCCGGCTTCGGTACGGTAGGCACTTTTGATGAACTGTTTTTGAAGCAACACAAGGCTCGATTGGTGGTTGTACATGAGGAATTCTTTGAGAGATAGGAGGCCGTCGTTGGTGGAGTCGACGGAGGATCGCTCGGAGAAGTCGAATCCGGGGAAACCTGAAAATTTGGGGGGTTAAAGGGGTTTTCGTGGTGGGACTAATTTTAACAAAGTTGACATTATTTTGTTTTTAGGCGGTAAGACACTTGTTTTTTACATTTTTAATGGTCTAGGACTTGCAAAAACGCATAAAATCAAACTTCGTGTCGGGACCAACTTTTGGAGCATTTTCCCGCCGAGACCCAAATTGCAAAGTTTAACGTATTTTTCAATTTTGAGATGGTTAGAATGTTGTTTTTAACGTTCTGGAGGGTGTACAGTTCATAAAAATGCAAAAGTGCAACTTTCGTGTCGGCACCAATTTTGGGAGCACTTTCCCGTCGAGACTAAAACTACCCCAAAAAACTCACCAGGTGGCGGCCTCAATCCCAGACCCATGTATCTCGTCTTCTTCCTCTTCCCGCAACACAATACAGGATTTTCAAGCTTGATGTCCATCTTTTTGATCATCCAATTAATGACCTGTTTCACGACAATCGATGAAATGTTGAACAGACAGTATACCAAACTGGCTCCAAAAGTAAGCAATACAAAGTTAATAATTCTATACACTTCGGTGTCGATTGTGGCAGTATTTTCCGTGTTGGATACAAGGTCACCGAAGCCGATTGTTGCGAAACTGAAACAAATCCGCTTTGTAACTGTGGCATTCAACCAATTTTTGTTTTCCCTACCTTGTAAAGCAAAAATACAATGCATCAGAATATGGCCACTGCTCAGCATAGGAATACACCATTGCAGAGGTAAAGATGACTCCCATACAGATCGTGAAAATACAGAGGAATACTTTGTACACGGAGGGTCGCCATTGATCGGTTTTGCCGTCGACACTGCTCGCAGAGTCGCCGTAATCGGCATCGTTGATGATAAGCGTGATCTTGTTAGCGCCATCACCGACACTTGTTGCTGCGGCACGTGTTCGGCGTTGCACCTTCATCTCATGGACGTATCGGAGGAAGTATGTCATTGCTGTGATAAATCTTTCCAGAAAAAGGTTGAAGAAAAGCACACAACAAGTACAGCCAAGAATACCGTATGCCACTGTTGCGACTTTTCCTTTCGTTGTTCGAGGTGTCGACATGCCAAAACCTGGAAAAATGTGAGTTTTTATCAATTTTTTCATCGCACTTTGCACGCAGTGAAATTGCAGCTTGCTTGCAGCATTGTTACATGCTGCATGCAACACTTTTGCAACTTGCAAGCATAAAAAATGGTTTTTTTAACTTTTTATGGTTTTTCAATATAAATTGTACTCACCTATAGTGGAAATGACCGTTCCTGAGTAAAAAAACGACCCGAAAATATCAAACCGGTCGATTTGCGACAAGTAACCAATTTTAGAAAGATATTGATGATACTTAAGTAATTCCTGCAGGTTGTCGTTACAATTTGGCGATGAATTTTTTTTACAAACATTTGTCATGAGCCTGTCGAGGTGTCCTTTCGCCTGAAACCATACACTATTGATTTTCGATTAAATCATCAGGTATAAAAGTATAAAAGTTTTTGTGACTCATTTAGCCGTCGGTCTAATCAGTGACCTCCGCCCCGACTTAACAGACTACAAACACGCGTGGAGACACGGCTGTTATCAGAATGTTAAGTAAAATGTAGCAACAAAGACACAGTCATATGTGGTGGCATAAATAATTTGATAAGGCACCTGGGGGACTGAATTTGAAGTTTACAAGGTTGCTAACATTGATTTTTGGTGAGTCTCTAGGGTCGTGAATTCTCGGGAAGGGGGTGGTTGTAAACATTCGAGAAGGTTGTAGGTATATGTGTACAGGAAAGAGTAAAAATGGAGGTTGTCAATGAACTTTTAACGTAAAATGTGAAATGTGAACATTGGAGTATGGTAGGCGGTAGTAGGTGGGCGGCAGTGCTTACCTCTAGACGCTCGGTAACTTCATTCTCACGTTCGAGGTAATTGAAGAGAACGGCACCAAATGCCAAATACGATAAGAGCATGACGCCGACAAGCAGGAAGCGGGCATTTTCTTCATGAAGGTGGATTCGGGCAAAACAACCGAGCTGAAAGGAAGTGATTAAGGCTCGCCATAGCTAATTTTAAGCGGATTGTCATACGAAATGATGTAAAAGGCTGTCTGGGATGCTGTTCCATCGAGTCCAAATGCAAAGATAAGCTCACCTTAGCCCTCGAAATACTGGGAAGCGTATTGGCACGAAGCAGATCACGTTGATGGATGCCACGCGCGAACTGAATCTTGTGCATGGCTGGCCATGAGGCAGGGTCCGCGCCGGGATTCGCGATTAAATGGGGTGAGGAAGCCCGCGACGATGGCGGCGTCGCGGGAGGAGGCAGATGAACTACGGTCGTCGACGACCTTCCAGCTACACCACCGAGACCACTTGCCACCGCGGCGGCTGCAGCCGTCGGCAGCAACGGTGCCGTCGGTAACGACGTCGGAGGCGGAGTCAGGCGGGTTGCCTTGTGGCCGTCGTTGAGTAGGGCGCACGCCGACGGTCGCCGAAACGCGTAATGTTGCGGGGCCGAGGTCGCCACGATGGCGGATTCTGATTCGGAAGGGCTGGGAGGCCGCTCCGAGGGTGGTTTTCACTACCGTAATCCAACTTTTATTAAAAATAATGACCAATTTACTGCTCCAGACTCCTTGAAACAGTATTCAAACTCCCAGACATTAGCCTATTACTCGACAGCGTTAATAAAACTGAAAAAAAGCGTTTTTCAATAAACCACGTGCCACACATTTACTAATGTAAAATTTAATAAAACCCACGACACGCAAACAATTTCAAGGATAATCCAACATTACATTCTAACAGGTGCACAAGCGAAAAAACACATTTATAGAAATTTACCACCCATACGCAGCATTTCCCGAAAACGAAGTTATAAAACCTGTCCCCATTGCTTTAACACGCCAGCAACTTAAACTTTTGTATTATATAATGACTGCCGTTTCGGAATTGTTTTTATGTATCCAAAAAAGGGACATACTACACCTAATTACCCAATTCAAACATGCCATTTGGCAACAACACGGCTAAAAGTACCAATAATACGAAAAAGTCATAGACATGGGAATTAGCAACAATACGGAAGTCAAAAACATGAAGTCAAATTCCGGGTTGCCTCGAGGGCATTATGCGTAATCGGAACCATGAAGTGCATGCATTCCGCCCTCACGTTGCGATGTTGTAAGGACAAAGAAAAACACTGACCGATGTCCATTGCGCACGGCATACATTGGTAGACAAACAAATGCCTCAGGGCTTATGCTAAGCTAATGTCGGCACGACACTATAAGGACACCCCTAGGCTTTATGGCGGTGGGACTAGTATTGTCGAAATCCATTTGACGTCAAAAGTGTCTCGGACTATTATGACAGGGGCTGTTGGTTGGGGGTCTTATGTGGAAACGGATCTGATATCCTTTTCAAATTTGTTTTACACGTGCGTGTTTAGTTGGTTACTTACTTATTATGCATTCAACCTACTTACGCATATATTGTTTTGTTTTTATTGGTTATAAAAAGGGTGAAACGCAAGGGTGGGATAGAAGGGTAAAAAAGGGGTTTTGAAACTCTAGGTTTAAATTTGGAGTGGATTGTGACGTCGAAAAGTGACAATCTTTGATTTGATTATTGAAAATAGAGACAAAAGAGGTCATAAACGTGTATCAGTTGATGGCTGACATGTGATCGCTCGGATAAAGATTGATATTTCACGCGATCGACGATCTTTGCGCGAGTGCGTGGGTGTGCAAATCGCGCAATAGCAAGGTTCGACCATCTCGAACACTAAAACTTCGAGAAAGTCATCCTAAAACACTAAAAACTTCCATCCTCCATGCATTTATAAAATAATAAGGAAGCCCATCGTCCCAAAGTGACTGATGCTCCTCCTGCAGCCAAATGTCAAAAGGCATCAATTCTGACTACCCCCAGATCGCTTACAGCCCATGTCTTCCATCCCCATGTTGCCCGCGGCGACGCCCTTTGTCTGCCCTATGCCCTCATAAATAAATTCACCCCCAACAAGTTGAACTAGATCCAAGATTCCGACGCTTCGGATCCCCATGGCGATGCCAGTGCCAGGATTCTTCAAAAACACATAAACTACACCAAACCACAAAGTTTACAAGAAACTTGCAACTGTCAACATGTGAGTGATTTTTGACGGCCGTAAGACAATGCAAAAAATTAATTATTTAAATGTTTTTAAAAAAGTTAAAACTTTCACGTGACTTTAAAGTTCTAAAGTTTCGTCTAAATTGTAAACATTGCTCACACCATGATCTGTAAAAAGTACAATAGTAGTTTGTATTGTGTTTGTAAGGAAAGCAGTTTGTAGGTGGCCAAAAATTAAATTTTGTCCCTTGGAAACATTAGACCCGCTAGACAGACACGCTTTTTTTACGAATTGTTAATGAAACACTGAATCGAATGTTTCAGCGTTTCAAAAAGAACAATGCCAACATTTTTTCAGTGCGTAAAAGGGCAGATTAACAGATTGAAATTTTTCTGTCTGTGAACCATGGTTATGAGCCGGAGAAAGGGCAATGGAAGTTCAAAAAAGTGAGAAAAAATAATAAAGACAGTAATTTCGGACTGCTTTTTGGTGTTTTTGTAACATTAATGTCATTTCTGAACTCATAACAGAACAAATTTCAACTTCAGGAAAAAACTGCGTAATGATTGTTGGTTGGTGATGAGATGTTTATAAATCCGTGTTTTGTGATTTGTTTTTCAACTATTCCTCGTTGTTATAAGCTTATCACAGATTGCGGAGGGCCTCAAATGGCTTCCTGGTGCCGTCGGGATTCTCGAAAAGTACGCACATTATACAAACATGCGTCATGTTTGAGTTGTTCCCGGTTGACAGATTGTCGCGACAAAACAGGGATGGATTCATTTCAATGTGAATAGCCACTAGAAGAATGGAAACAAAGAAAAGCTGGCTAATTACTTTTTTGACAAAGATTGTAAATTTTGTAAAGCTATGCATGTTTGTCTTAAAAAGGGGGCATCAATGCCGCTTATGTCTTCCTGTATTACAGGCCCTTCTTTCGATAGGCTTAGAAGGGATCAATAATAACTAAGTGATAAAGCAAATGAAAATGGAATTGGTTTTGGTTTGGTGGATCTTTGAAAGTACTTACGGCAGTGCTTTGAAAGTGATAGGTATACTGTAACTCTTAGCAAAAAGTGATATTTCATACTTTGGCAAAACAATAAAACATAAAACACTGTTCCAAACGTCCAGAAAAATGGAAACAAAGGCAATAATTTCCATGTCCACCCTTCAGAGTAAAATCTATTCCGTGGGATTCTGGCTTGACATGGCTTCACTCGGGTATTTACAACTGGTAAGCAAAAACATTCACAAAGTAAAAAAAGTCTCTCTATTTGCAGCCCACACTTGGTAACAAACATAAATCCAGGCCAACTTTGGTGGCTGACACCGCGTTGATGTGAAAATTGTGGAGGTGTAACAGGTATAACAAGCGGCGGGGAAATTGGCATGGCACATGTCTGGTTCATTTATTTTTTGATAAAGTTTCATGGCATTGAGTGTGTAATTTTAGGGATCAGAGGATAGAAAAGGTCAAAAAACAGCCAGAATCTCGGAAAAACACACTTCCAGAAGATTTCAAACAGAAATAAAAGCTTCCCATCAAAATGAAAGGTACCTCACACCTTCTTCGAGGGTCAAAAATCGTCTAACACCCCCATTGAGAAAAACCCGCCCGCAAATCCTTGGCTTTCTGCAGCTTTTTGGAGGAGGAGATCTGCCTAATCCACCCCTGGTGGATGTAAAACTAAAACCGTTGTCGCCTCATTGCGCACGGTTACGAGACGACCGACACCACGTTAAATGTAATTGTGTCTTACGTGTCCACAGACTAAAGCACCCTATGGACATACTTGGGTGAGCTGTTCACCAGTACCTTGGAATTGGAATAGCCATATGGCCTGAGGGTGGTGGCTATAGGTGGCAAGTTGCGTGAGTTACCATGGAAAAGCAACCTTTGTCAAGTGAGTATGTCTTGTAAGCATGGCTAATTGGAGTTAAGTTCGAGAAGGACACACACATTTCCGGAAGGGGAGCCACGACGGCAAAAACGTATAGGTAAAACTATAAATGGCACGTTTAGGGAACCCATAAAAAGTCTAAATTCACACGTTTCGTTCAGTGGTACCTCCCATTGTATAATTACAGCACTTATAAATCCATATGGGTGGAAAAGTTTGAAAGCACGTTTACGGGTAAGAGTAAACCTTTTACCGGCGAGTTAATCGATGGACATAATGACTAAAAAACTAAGTAAATACATTTCCATCTGTAATATAAAGCGATAAAATGTTAGTTCTGCAAAAATTTATCCACTTTTGCAGACAACAACCAGAAATGCACACCTTGTTGTGATAAAAACGGAAATAAGCACAGACAGAACATGTGTGCCGTGAAAGTCTGAACAGAAAAAGTGGGAAAATTTTAATCTTTAGTTCTGGCAATGGGGTGAAACCACTTCCGATCCATCCTCCCTCGCAACGGGCCTTTCTCGGATGAACGGTTCCGCGTGTAGCTCAGCTGTTGTCACGACAATGTGAAAAGAGAGCCGGAGGAATGAGCTTTTTGAACTTTGACGGGTTGGAAGTGTTGGGGGTTAATGAAAATTAGTTTTTAAATTTTGTAGTGTTTTTGTCATTCGCACAGAATTTGGAAGTTTTTAGAGTATGAAAAAGTGTTCATTCGCACTGATAAGGTAAAAAAGTTGTTAGTGGAGTCAACGTTATTCGCACATCCAAGGTAGGATTTTACGAACTAGAGCACACCATTCGCACAAAGAACAAAAATTTTGATCTGAACGCGAAAAACACACAAAAAGTAAAAGTTTCAAATTGATCAAAAACAGCCTTAATACCATAGTTGCACTATTAAAAAATGTAAAAATAGTTAAAAGAAACAGGTTTGAAAGTACAAATACCGAACTGGTTAGAACATAGTACACATTTTATAGCGTTTTATCTAATTTTTTCAGACAGCCGATTTCCTTCCGGCTTTTTACCGGCGTAAATGCCATCTAACTATATCATAAATAGCTAATCAAACAAAAAAGGACTACTTACTGCTTGTAAATAAGCCCCACCAGATCGCATCACCTTTTCCTGGCACGTGCCGGGATATTTACATCCTTCACGCACATCCTACATGCGCAAACAACCAGCCAGCCACCATTGCCTTGCCATCGTAGGCCCAAAAGCGGGTAATCCAGAGAGCGACCATCGGAATCCGGTTGCTCCGACGGAAAAGCCCTGCGTTTTTGCGGCTTCTGACCGGGAAACCCGACACTTGCGACGGCCCTGGTACATCCCGAAAAGGCCATGTCGTCGTGCCGTCAATTTGTTCACGCCGTTCGTTCCTTCGTTCATTTCGTGAGGGACAATAAAAATGTGAACGTAAAATCAAGACTGTAGGACTGTGAATGCAAGTACTATGTTTCGGGTTGCTCTACCCATTTTTGAATAGCTTAAACTTTGGCTGGATGGATACATGGAAGCAATATGGGGTACTACTTTTTAAGGACAGACGTATGAGCCCAATGGATAATTTTTAGCGGAAGCGCGTGCTGAATCCGTTATGCATTTGTCCTTTTTTCTTTCTTTATGGATGGACAATGTGTTCGAGGCTTGGAAGAATGGAAATATACTATTGATACATTCAGAATGGCAGGGGTTAACTATGGTTATGAAGTAAAAAGAGTACTATGATAGAATGTGCCTTGTTTTTTATTCGATAATTTGAATGGATGCAAAAATGGATTACTAATGAAGAAAAACATAATAGTAAAGCTATATTTGTTAATTCCGACACGGATTAGGAAAAATTTTGTTCATTTTGGCCACTGACTGGCGAAAAGTAAGAAAAGTGGAAAAATGTCTGATTTGCAGAACTTTCTGGACACAAACTGATTTCAATTCACTAAAAACGCTTTCAATCCATCCATCTGATGAACATCCAACAAACTGACGCCATAATCTTCAAGGTACTCTGATTAAATTTGAATTAAATGTGCTACAACTATGTTCAATGAGTAAACTAGTTTGTTGAATTACACATTTACAAGGAATGTAATTTTGATTCAATTCAAAGGTGACAAATACCTCCTATACTCGGTTACTTCCGACTCATGCCCGCTTCAGACATGTTTATCCTCAATTTTTTGATTAAGCAACACATTTTTTGACTGCAAATAGCATTCATTAGTCGAACTACATGATCAATTTTAATCAAAAACACATGTTTTGCACTTGCCAATGAAATTTCCACATTATCACCCCAAATCCCAATATGGCACAGGTTTCCGGCACCGGTGTCGTCACTACCACCTCTTGGAAGCCAGGTAGAATGCCTAAAATGTGTCGCAACAAAAGTAGGAGCTAAATCCGGCCTCCAGACGGGTGCCAACGAACAAAAAAGGACGTCATTTTTGCGTCACCGGAAAAATTAATGTCGAAACAAGCAGGCTTAGCACGATTAGTCCTTGTTCGGGAAAACATATTTTGGATAATCTGTGTGGATGAATGCGGGGTAAATAGTTTGGCTTTTTGCTTTATTTATACTTTGTTCAGGGGTACTGTATGTTGTATTGAGCATTGAACGGAAAGGATAATGGCGTGGACAAATATTTACAGGAATTCGATAGGGGGTTTAAAATGGCGACGTTACACTTTGATTTGGATAATACAATGTTTAAATTATTAAAATAAGGTTTTGGAAGTTTTGCGGAATATGATACATTCGCACAACATAAATATGAATGGCAATTGACCTATTCGCACAATGCATTTGCAATGTTCGTGCGTTCATGCACAAATGCGAATGTATTATTAACCTTCGTAGATACAAAAGTGCAAATGACAAATTTCATACAAAAATAGAAAATCGAATATCGATTAAAAAATGGTAGACATGTCATACTGCAAGTCGAACCACAGCAAAACAAAGCTGAAGCAGAACGAAAAGCTGAGCAGATACGCCATCACAGTCAAAACCGAAGTGCCAGGCGGAGTCATGTAGACCGCGAACAAACCAGTCAGAATCAAGAACGTCGAAATGATAGCCAGAACTTTGAGGGCGCCGTATCGGAAGTATTCATCCTGAAAACAGTATCATTAAACACTGAAACTACAACCAACATTGTGGAAGCCAACAACACGGAACTATTCCACACAGCCAAACATCCACCTAATCTTTGCGCGTTGGCTGCATTGGCAAAAATTGGCTTATCTCCACAACAGATATGCATACTTATAAAAAGATAGTTTCATGTAACAGGGCAGAATTTAATTCCGACGCCCGCTTATCAATTTAGGTGTCGTTAATAGGCTTTGCTTCCTTTTAAGTATTTTTAGCACGAACTACGGATAAACAGTGGCTTAAGGATGCGGTGTTTGGTGCTCTTATCACTAATTATATTTTAATGCGACTTAGAAAGGTAGTTTTTGGAGATGGACTTTTTAAAGGGCTTTGACTTTGGGTGTTAGTTGAATTGGGTCGCATTCAGTGGAATTGCCTGTGTAATGTGTACAAAATAACGGCACTTTCAAAAACACCGAGATGAGAGAGGTCAAAAAGCATGAATTGGGTGAATGAGTACACATTTGGCATTCTAAAACTCACCAAAGTTCCGCGTTTTTTGTGTTTCCGTGTGCGGCATTCGCGATTTTTGAGCGGCAGTTTGACGCGTCTGGGAACATCGAAAATGGCATCCTTGGCACCGGACCAGGATCCTGGGCCGGTCAGACGATACACGTAGGGTACATTGGCACCAACAAAAAGGCGCAGAAAGAGGCGGAAGTCGGAGAAGAGGCTCTCTTCGACAGGTGGTCGACAACCGATGATTGAAGCCAGTTCATCCATGTAGGGCACGAAGTCGACTTGGAGCGTGTGTTTGGTGGGTGAAAAGTAGCGTTGTTGCATGGCTGATCGCTTCGAAGCGATGTCTTCATGCATGGAGATGGCATCGGGGAGGGTGACGGTATCGGTGAAGACGGCGGCGACCCATCGGGATTGCATTTCACTGATGGGAGCGACGCTGCCGATGGGTTGGATCAGGCCGATGACAGCTAATGAGGGATCGGATGGTGGGAAGACGAATTTGTAGAGGTCAACGGCATGGTCTTTGATAGGGATGAGGTTCTGGGGCTCGAGGAAGGGGAAGCCAAAGGTGTACCCTGTGCAGAGGATGAGTTCATCACACGGGAAGCTACGGCCACCTTTGACAATGACTGACTTTTCTTCGAAGGTTTCCACGTCTTCCTGAAAATTAAGGGTGAAACAGGCCAAATTTTGTTAGATAAAGAGTTTTTATGTAACGAAATTTGGTCTGATTTTGAAATTTTTGCGTTTTTGAAACACTTCAAACAATTTATCTTTCCAAAAAATCACGCCTCCGACACCAAGTCCTTAAAATAAGACCTCTCCCAAAACCTACCGTAACCACAATCTGTCCACAACACAACAAGTTAGCCAACGCATCATTGACTGTCGGATGCTGTTCGAAAAATCTATGTGGAGGTCGAATTCCATAAACATCGTGATCCAATCTTTGCTGAAGTCGATGCTCCATGAAATCGTTGACGACGCCTTTCGGCAGTGTGTTCCGGATCCAGTAGTACATACGCGTATGGAAGATTATGTCATACGGCATACCGCCCTGTGCACATCGGTTGAAAATCCATGACCCTCTACGTGTTGAGATCGTCACAGATTTGGCAATTTTGGCCAATTCGACGGCGATATCGATGGCACTGTTGCCGAAACCGACCAAAACGACATCTTTGCCTTCATAGCCTTTGAAGTTACGGTAATCGTGGGCATGGGTGACTCGGCCTTTGAAGTTGTCAAGACCGCGGAACGATGGGTATGCAGGTTCGGCGTGATGCCCGGTGGCAAGGATGACTTTGTCGAAGATTTCTGTCTTGCCATTGTGGAGATTGACCTCCCAATGCTGGTCATCGTCGGACTTTTTAATCTTTTTGACTTCAGTGTTGAATTGGATGTATTTCAAAAGGTCGAATGCTTCGGCGTAGTCTTTCATGTATTGAAGGACGTAAGAATGATGCATGAAGTTTGGCAGTGTTTCTGGAGGAGGATAATCGGAGTATGCCATCATCTCTTTTGAGGTGTTTACGACTGTTGAAGCCATGACAGTCCCGCCGACCTAGACATTTTTTAAATTATTTTCAACCTTAAATCGATGTTCAATAAGTCCAGACTAACCTTTTGGTCGGGGCGATAGTTCCACAGCCCGCCAAGGTCACTCGTTCGCTCATAACAGACAACCTCCAAGCCGGACTCGATGCATGATTTGATGGCTGGCAGCCCGCTGGCACCGGCCCCGATGATACAGACTCGGGGTGGTGACATTCTTAAGGATTCTGAAACAGTGAAACAGATGATACACTAAAAGTTAAACAAATACAAAACGGTCAAACTCGCAAAAAGCTTTTCTAAATTTACTGACCAACGCCAGCCACGTAGCAACGTCAATGACAGAAAATGGGCGATGCTCCTGGTTTTAACCCAGAATGACGGATGTCCGACGTGGTCTTCGCGGTTTTGCGCGCAACAATGAAAGCGTTGACCGCGTTTTGATGGCTCCCGTGGAAGGAGAATGCACGTAATGTTCTGGATTCGCGTTCTTGAGGCGTTGCAGCATAAGGATAGATGAAAGTGAAAATAAAAATATCAAGTTTGTGTTTTTAGAAACTTATAATACTCAAAAAAGTATATTAACCTTGCGCTTCCGTCCCGAGAATAAAAATGTTACAATTAGATAGATCTAAAAAACATCTGCCTCATGCCTCACGAAACAAAAAAACCATCTCGAAAGTTAAAGATGACACCTCATCACCGACAATCCGAAATCCAAACAAACATTTCGCAAGGCTTTCACGCAGTTGCATGAGAGTAAGGCAAAAACCACATCGAACGCATTCTCTTTTTGGGTTTGACTGTACTAAATCAACGTTATGTCCTATTTTGTACGATTATTGTCTGTTTTTCTACTGTATTCACTGTATTTAATGGAATTTACTACTTATAGTTATGATATTTCACCTGCTGCAATTTTAAATAATAATGTTTGTCCTCCACGTGAGATTATGTTTGAAGATGAACAGTAAGTTATGGCGTTTATATGGAAAGTGAAATGAAAGCGTTTCAGAAGAGGTGCAATCGAATCCCAGCGAGCAAATTCGGGAATTGATTGTGTTGTTACTGTACTATCTAGTGAAGTTTCACAAGTCATTTTGTTTACTTTCATTCACATTCCGCCTGCCATGGAAGTTTGTTTGGAATTTTCAAGTTTTGTTTTGATTTTGTGTTTGTAGATTCACATTTTCGACAGCGACAATCTGTACAATCCCCTCACAGATTGCGACATTGAAACCGGCAAACAGTGTTTTTCCACAGGGCCAAGGGTGACATTTCAATTTCTCACTAGTGGCCATTCAACGGCTTCGATTGCACCAGTTGAACTGTTCATTGTTACGACTACGCTACAGCATGCGCAGAAACTCGTTCCAGGTAGAACCTTCTTTGATAAATTGTTAGTTTTAGACATTCGAATTCCAGGAAAAGGATCCTCCGGCCTTAAAACCTGGCAAATCTGTGTCATTGTAGCAGGAGTTTTCATCAGTTTGTGTCTTGTCGGCATGCTTGTGCTACTTTGCATGTTTTGCGTTCGACGAAGGCGTGAAAAGGAGCAACTCAAAACGATGCAAACATGTAGTAAGTGTTTTTTTATATTCGTTTTTGCATTTTAGAAAACTGAATCCGTTTTAGTGATCTATGCCCATCCTCGAGTACGACCCGTCGACAACTAAACAAAAACTGGTACAAATTACAACAATAGTGAAACTCAAAATTATTGAACTACAAATAATAAAAAAAGATTAAATAAGTAATACACGTAAGAACAAATAAAAATGTAAGGATGTTATGGAGGACCAACCGGCAAAGTTTTATCCGAGGGGTCTAACGAGCACCACTTTGTATTTCCTATCCGAATGTTGTAACCCGCTGGCACGGAAGACACTCCGTCGCGGTGACTAACATTCGGGTCGGCGGCGTCGAACCCATCACTTCAAGGATGTGAAGCGAGCGCCTTACACCACTAGGCCATCGGTGCAGAGTCGTCGGAATCGACGGAAAAGCATAGTGAGCACAGTGGAAGTTTCTGTATTTTTGAAGCTAAAAAAGTGATGACGCAAGTTCCAAGATAACGAACGTAAAGATTGTCCAGAAAAGTAGTTATTTACACTTCTGACCACCAGCTTCCACACGCAGTGGGCCAAAAAACTGACAACTGTCGTAATCAATGGCCGTGGAAAACAACGAAACCAAAACCTATGACGGAAAAAGGCTTCTTATCAGTCGTCGAGAACCCTCTTCTCCGCCCATGCGTGCTTCCAGCAAGCTGTGATTGCTGATCAGCTAATCATTACTACTACCCATCGAAAGTGTGGTCGGTCGGGTCAAAGCATGTTTTCGATAAAATATAGCTTACTGGTGTTAGCCGTTTTGGCTGGATTGATAGATGGGTTGAAGATTGCTATTTTCTCGCCGGATGTGGCAGGGGGACAGGTGAGTTGTGTTGTTTTTTGGAAGATTGGATGATGAATGGGGTTGTTTTAGCTTATTTTCAACAAAAAAGTAGCCGAAACTCTTGCAAAAGCTGGCCATTCGATTACTTTCTTCCGACTTCGAGCACTGGGATACAAGCATTTGGAAGTTCATATCGATCAGCGACAAGTCAAAGGTTAGTTGATTTTGATTTTGGTTGAGTTGGTTGGTAGGAGTGAAATTCGGGGTTGGGAGCATGTCTTATCTGCGCTACATTGAAGTTTGTTAAGAGAGCACATGGACTATGAGCCCGTGTTTTTAAACATAAAAGGGATGTTTAGAGTGAAAATTAACTTGAATATGATGGAAGAAACGATTCGATGAAACATTTTTGGCACTGTTTTGCGCTTCTGTTTCAAAGTGGTTAAATTTTTTAAAATACATTTTGTCCATTTCAGTCGCCGACGTAATTGCCTACACCGACGAAGACTTCAACGCATTCCACCGTGAACAGGGCGCCTTCATTTTCTCCAATGCGTCCCTCTTCTCCCCTCAAGCCTTCTCCGCCTACCACCAATACGCCAATGTCTCCGTGACCAGTTGCGCCGAGCTTCTAACTTCCACCTCCTTCATCCTAAATCTCCGTGAAGAAAACTTCGACATTGCCTTTGCGTCTTCCTTTGACTACTGCTCCATCGGTCTCATCCATGAAGCCAAGGTGCCAACTTGGATCTGGCTCAATGCCGGCCCATTGTCTGACCTTGTTGCCGAAGACATCGGCGTCCCATCGCCCCCGAGTTACGTTCCCTTCGGATTCTCAGAATCCACTGACCGTCTGACTTTCCCCCAGCGAGTCGCCAATGTCCTTTTGAAGGCGTTCTGGCCGCATTTTGCGAAGAAGGTCATCGCAGACCCAGAGACAGCCCTCTTCCGGAAACACATCCGTGAAGACTTCCCTGATCTGAGGGAGCTGGCTCGTCAAGCGCCGCTCGTTTTCGTCGATTCCCAGCCGTTCTACGATTTCACGAGGCCGACTTTGGAAAAAGTCATCAGCGTCGGTGGATTGGGACTGGTCAATCAGCCGGCGAAGAATCTGACCGAAAGTTACACAAATTTGATCGACAAGTTCGACAACATTGCTCTGGTGTCCTTCGGAACGGTGGCCGATTCGACTCAACTGCCGACTGAATGGAAGGAAGCCCTGTTGAATGTGTTCGCCAAGTTCCCTCGGATTCTGTTCGTCGTGAGATACAGTGGTGTCGATTTGGAGCACTTGGCGCCGACGAATGTCTTTTTGGTGCCGTTCTTCCCGCAACACGACTTGATGCGTGAGTTTTGGTCATCAATTGAACAAGTTTATCGGTGTAATTTCAGAACACAGCAAAACCATCCTCCTCCTAACCAACGGCGGCTTCGCATCCATCCAAGAAGCCATCTACAACGGCATCCCAGTGATCGTCGTCCCCCTTTTCGGTGACCAACGCAAAAACGCCCATCTCGTCGAAAAGCACGGCTTCGGTCTCGCGCTTTCCAAGTCCGAAGTTTCCGAAACGACCCTCTATGATGCCATCAAAGAAGTCCTCAGCACGAAGCGTTACTACAACAGTGCTACCCGTCTCCAAAACCTAGTCTTGTCCCAACCTTTCACGGCCGAGGAAAAGGTCGTCAAGTGGACGGAGTTCCTGGCACGGCACAAGAACATCAGCAACTTGGAGCCCGCTGGAAACCAGCTTAACTTCATCGAGTATCACAACATTGATGTGTTCGCGCTGTTCGGCGTCGTGATTCTGTTGTCTTTGTACGTCCTCTACGGTGTCTTGTACCTGATTGCCGCCCCGTTTTTGTCTTCTGGACATGCTGCTCCACGTGAGCATGTCAAATTTGAATAATTTAGCCTTTGTTTGTTATAAATTTATAAAAAAGTTAAATAAGAGATCAAAAATACAACAAAGTTGAACAAAAATTGACAAAATTGCATCGCTTACGCCTTCTTCGGAGCAGCCTTCACCAAGGGCAAATCATACATCAGACCCATGTTTTCAACGGCGTTAAACGCAAAGAAATTAACGTACGGGATGTCATTCTGCGACAAGGATTTGATGGCTTCCTGGGAAAGGACGCCTCCGACGATAGCAGCGGCCGCAGGGAAGGGCGGATCGGTGACGAGATCAAGATCGTCGTTGACGCAGGCCTTGATGAGTGGAGTGATCGGTGAAGCGGCGTGGGTTTCGAGGTGCTCCGTGATTTCGTCGATGGTGGGGTTGTGTTCCTTAAGTTGAGCGAGGGTTAGGAGAGCTGAAAAAGCGTCAATGAAAACTGGAATGGCTTTAAAAAAAGGTACAACTTACTTCGATTCAAAACAAACGGCCCTGGCTTCGTCTGTCGAATAATCTTCTTCGTGATCTGATTGGCATCGAGTTCCATGGATTCTTGAAACGATGGATAGGCAAACTTCTTCTTGATTTTAGCGTTGTCCTCCTCCAAAGTGATAGTAGCCTCGGCTTCAGTCTTGGCCTTCTTTGCCGGAACACCGTCGTCTTCGTTCTCGACACCATTGACGAAATGGTTCACCGGCGCGGGTACCAGAAACTCGAAACCATCGAAATCGAAGAAGGCGTATCCCGTCCATCCGAAAATACCGCCAGCAATGAATCGAATCTTGTGCTCCCGGCAGATGTCATCAACGTCGAGGATGGTGTCGTGGGCCTGATCGGCCAAAATGACGAGATCGAAGGTCTTCAAGTAGTCGGGGGTCAAATCGATGAGTTGGAGCTCCTTTGCTTCGAGATTGACGAGGGGGTTGAGGACTCGGAGGCGGTCGTAGGCAGCTTTGGCGCGCTGAAACCTCAATTTACTTCAAACAAATGTTCAAAAACCAGTCAAACTCACATTTTGCCCTTCACTTTTCTCGCTGTCAAACATAAAGTTAACCTCATCCTTCTCCACCTTCTGACCATCGGCAACAGTGAAACCGTTCAATCCACAGAGCATCAAGTTTTTGCCGATCTCGGCGCCTAGGGGTGAAAGTCCGTACAAAAAGACGTTGGAATTCCGAAGCCTGTTTTGCGCTTCCAGACCCCACAATCTGATTTGTCGATCGTAGACGGCGAATTCGTCATTGTTGAGTTCCTTTGTAGGGGCCATCTGAAACACACACGTAAAATCAACCTTAAAACAATCAACCACTCGGAAAAGATATAAAACGCGCTCAAAAACACGTAATATCCAAAAAAACAAAATTTCGAATCCAATTTTACTCGTGCGAAATTCAAAGTCTACAAAATCCAAAACATGCACTGATAAATAATACAATACTCCCGCCAAAATGAGATCAACGCCCACGATAGTTGTCATCCTGATTCTTGCGTCCCTTCTTGTAATCGCGTTGACGGTTCCGTCCATCTCCGCGGATGTTTGTCGCCTGCATCGGGAAGAGAATAAACGGCTCTGGGACTACCTCTTTTTCGTGGAAACTGGCGTCGTTGTACCTGCAAAAATATATATAATTTCTTTTTTTTAAGTTGACAAACGAAAAAACGCTTACCGTTGCGCGAATTTCTTCTCATATTCCGACTCTTTCCGTGCATTTAATGCAGCATCGAGTCTCGGATTGACGGGGATCTTCGGCTGATTTTGGGCGAGAAGCGGCGAGTTCACGGGCAACATGTCGATGGATGCACCACTATTCAGACGGTTTGTGTTGGCCGGCGGGGGCATGACGCCGCGTCCCTGGTTGTACGGTGTGGGGTTGCTGGGGCGACCTTGCTGATGCATTTGGGGGGTGAAGCTAGAGGGGAAAAGCTTCAAATGGGAGGGAACAAGTGGAAAGCGGGAAAGGGTGGCGGAAAGATGGATGTGGAAAGGATGCGCGGGGTTGGCAAAGTGTCCGAAAGGGGAAAATGGGGGTTTTCGTTATGGGAGGATGTTGCGTGCGCGTGCGGGAAATGGGTGTCATCGGTTTTGCCTTTGCGGGTGTTTTGGGCTGATTTGGACATTTTTATCGTTGTTGATAGGCCTGATAAGCTTCCTAGACTGTCAATTGTAATTGGTAACTACTCTAGAGTCGATTAATTTCGGAAAGAATTATGTTCTTTGTCCTTTTGGAAATGTTTGGCTTCCCGCCGCTGGCAATGACATCATCGTCCAACCAACCAGCTGCTCGCGGCTTTTACTTTAATCACTTCAAGCTTCCCTAGGGATTCGCCAAGCCTAAAACGCTCTTCCTGCATCAATCGTAACAATGCCTACCCCTCATATTGAAACTATTTCTATCCATCTAATAACCCTAGCCATCTCTATTTAGAAAAAAGCCCCCATAACGGCATTATGTTTACTTTGCCTGCTCTTTTAAACTCATTCAACGTTTACTCTGCTTCAGGCAGCTTTTTTTCCGTTTTCCATCAATTGCGCGACCGCCGCAGCGTTACATGCGCGTCTCTATGTTGAGCAACAGGGCAGAGTTGACAGCCCAGGCAGCCAGCGGCAGGGCCCCGGGAGGCTCGGCCTTCTTTACATGTTTGCGGGTGCGGAACAAATCGATGCCAGCTACTGCCCGCAAGGCCCGGCCCTGATGTCCATTGTTATTACCTAATTGACTTTGTGTTATGGTTTAACTTTTATCTTTGCGTTTTTCGTGTTTGTTTCTTTCCTCTTTTTATCTCTATTTTAACTTTTCCGTGAAAATGTTGATAAAATCAAACACAAAAACCACTTTTTAGCACGCGGATGCACTAACTCTCTCATCCTTATCCATTCACGGCCCGATTCCCGCGAATCTCCTCGCAGCATCGTGCCTTGAAAGGGGGCTCTATGCCACTTTCTCCATGATCGCACCGACACCGACCCAAACGACGATATTGTTGCAGCATCGTCCTTGTCGCCGCCGCGGTGGTCCCACTCCCGATCCATTCCTCAATCACCAGCCGACCTTATCATTGATGTTTACACCCCTGCATTGTCGCCGCCAGTCCTGCTCTGAATCGACGACGACACTGCAGTGGTGAGGTCAGGAACAAGCCTGCTGCCATCGGTCGTCCTATCATGCACCGCGGACTCACCCCGCACACATCAACCTCGACGGCATCGACGTCTGCTGCGAATTCTATTCAAGCGCCAACGGTGGTAATTCCCCAAAATCGACTTCCCTACGCTACAGCCGGCGGTTATACTACTAACGGTGGTCCAGCTTCACCTCTAATCACACCCGCACCCGTGAATAACATCGTCCCAGTCGTTCAGAACAACACGTATCTCGGAAACGGTGCCATCGCGAACTCTCAGTACGTTGAACCTGTTGTTAGAGAAGAAATTAAGAGCCACTTCGCGACGGCAGAGGGTATTTACAAGAAAATGACCTATGGAACGTATTCAAGGCCGAGCAAAGCTCCAATTGTTAATGTTGTAAGTTTGTTTTGACCACTTTTTAGACCATTTTATATATATTTCATTGCAAATCTTAAGTTCCAGACCCCCGGAGTGAAAGCCTGCGACTGCCCTGTCAGCGTTTCATTCGTGAGTTGTCGAAATGAAGGCGACGAAAACGAGCAATACAACTTCAATCCGGAAAAGATGTGTTTCAATGTTGGTCGCGAGTTGTTTGTTTATGATTATGTGTAGGTTTATCGCTTGTAAATGGTTGTAATTGTGATTTACACCTATATTAGTTGCAGATCCGTCCACGGAAACCCGAATCTCAGCCAACCCATCGACAAACGCATGTACAAAGGCACCTTTCCGACTGCCCATGACTTCAACCAGGAAACTGCCACGAACCATTCTATCAGCCTTATCATTGGATTCAGCGCTGGTCAAGTTCAACTGATCGACCCTCTGAGGAAAGACGTCGTTCCATCGAAATTGTTCAACGAAGAACTCAACATTGACATCAGCCCGGTCACATGCGTTAAATGGGTCCCCGGCATGCCGAACTGCTTCATGGTTGGCCATGAAAGTGGCAATATCTACACGTACAACGAGAATTTCGCGAGTTTCAATGACCCTCCAGCCTATCAAATCTTCAAACAGGGCGATGGATACATGATTTTCTCGGTGAAAACAAAAGCGCAACGGAATCCGATCAGTCGATGGCAAGTTGGGTCGCCGACAGTAACCGCCGTGAATCAGTTTGAGTTTTTCCATCGAAACTCGCTGAATCTGGCGATCGCCTCTCAAGACGGGTATCTCCGAGTCTTTGACTATCACGCCATGGAGCTCATCGGCGTCATGAAGTCCTATTTCGGCGGTTTGAGCTGTCTTTCGTGGAGCGCGGATGGCCGTTTGATTGCTACTGGTGGCGAAGATGATCTTATTACTGTCTATTCAGTAGTGGAAAAACGGGTCGTTTGTCGCGGACAGGGACACAAGGGCTGGGTTGCCAAAGTCGCCTTTGATCCGTATTCGACTGGGTTGAACACGGCTATTTCAAACAGCAGCCTCGAAGACGGACTCGATGCTGGCAGTTTGGAGGACTTCCAAGAGGCCTACACCAGCGGAGTCATGCAGAAATTCGAGGGGAAGCAGAAAAATGGCCATGTCACGGATGAGCAGATAGAAGGCTTCGTGAATCATCGGAATCACATCTTGCCGGAGGGCATGAACGGATCGAGTGCGAGTTTGACTTCAAATGGGTACAGACTTGGCAGTGTGGGACACGACACGGAGTTGCTGTTGTGGGACATTTCGGAGGATATTTTGGCGAGACCGAGTGCCTTTCTGATGAAAAATGGGACAGTCGGCAGTGGGACTACGGTAATCGCGATACATCCTGAGGATGGAAATGGGGTAAGTCTATCAAAAACGCGTAAAGTCGATAAAAATGGTTGTTTTTCAGCCAATGTTAGCCAGCACATCGAGCGAAGGCGCTTCCCAATCCGAGCACAGCCAACAGCCATTGGTCGAAAACAGTTCCGCGAACACATCTATCGGCAGTTCGACGAAAAGCAAGTTGAAAAAGTTCCACAAACGCGGCCTATCACTCGGAAATCGGTAAGCTAACTTAAAAAACACAAATTTCCGACCAAAAAAGGTGCTAAAGTTTACGTGACAGCATATCCCGCGCGGTCGGAGCAGCCACCGCCTCCACGGTCAATAACGCCAACGGCCCTTCAAGTTCCACCTCGAACGGCTACACCAACGGCAAAGCCAAGAGCCCCACAAGTCCGACCTCATCCGCCGGTATGGTGGGCTCTCTAATCTGCCCCAAAATGAACCAAATCCCGCTCATCGAGCCTCTCATCGCCAAGAAGATCGCTCATGAACGTTTGACAGTGCTGATATTCCGGGAAGAATGCATAGTGACCGGGTGTCAAGAAGGGTTTATCTGTACATGGGCTCGGCCTGGAAGGGTATGCACAACGCGGCTTTGAACCATCAAAATGACGATGAAATCCCTTTCAGGTCCGTCGCGCCTCTGTCGGATCCGGCAAAACTACGACCAGTGCGCTCGGGGCCATCGAAGGCATCCAGCAATGTGCCACTAACGTCTAATTTAAAGTTTATATATCTGTGCTAATTATATTTAAAAAGTCGAGCTAATGTCGTCTTGTAAACGACACAGAGTAGTAGCTGTGCTCTTTGATAGATTTGAGATGTTTTCAAGTTAATATTGAACGGGTTGTGTTAGAAAAATACGACTGTGAAAAAAGGAGTAAAAGAGTGTCTTGGTTTTTCCTAATTTTGAAGGGCACATTGGGATCACAATGACCGGAAAGTGGTTTAAAAATGTGGATAATCAGTTGGGGAATACGATGAGAAGAAGAAAAATGAAAAAAGATGGAAGGAAAGTGGAAAAAATCGAGAAAGAAAAATGAAAATGGAAAGAAAAATCACGTCCGCTCAAAATCGACCTCCCGTGCCGCAGGCAACGCAGGCCTCCTTTTCGCGACGGGACCCACACTCCCCGTCCGGGTCGACGATTTCGCGCCAGCCGATCGGACGCGATCTGATCGTCGATTTGCTCGTTTTTCATTCTAATTTTCAGCTCTTTTTCACTGTCACATCCTTCCAGGGACCCTTGCCCCACTACAGATCCTATTTTGATCCAATTTACAGCGATGGAGAGGAACATCAACGAGGGCGAAGCTGCGGAGATTATAGGCCGTGCGTTGAATGTGAGTTTTGCCTTCCCTCCCTCTTTTTATGAATCCTATATCCAATGTTTCAGCCCCATCGTATCCGCCGGCACAGCGAGCGCCTCTCCAAGTCCCCTGGCTCTGCCGATATAGACTTCGATGACGAGGAGGAAGAGCTTCCGCCGCCGCCGGCCAGCTTCTATCATCGCCATGGCCATGGGGACGAGCGCTTCGAGCAGGACGTCGTGTGTCCGACGCCGCCCCCGCATCGAGGAGCTGGATATCGCAAGGTTGTCACGACCAGTGTCCGCGTTGAATCTTCATCGCCACCGCCGACTTTCAAGCGGTTCAAAGCGCCGGATGCCCCGCCACCATTGCCGACGACCCCGGCCCCGCGATTGAGCGCCGATGATCTGGAGTTGGAGACGTATGGGAGCAACTATGATGCCGATGCCGACAAGGAGGATGATGTCTTCGTGACGCCGAAGCGTCGCCCACGCGAAAACAACAATGACACGCAGAATTTCGAGACGCCGAAAAGTTCAAAGGAGCGCGCAAAGGTTGTTCCGCGGGATAGCGTTGTTTTGAAGTTTGTTTTTTATATAAAATTTGATATTCCAAGGTTGATTTTGTCTTTTAGGAACCTCCACAAGAAGGGCGTCATCCGTGATCTCGTCAGCAAGTTCGAGGAGTCCACAAAGATCACCTACAACCGTAACACCGAGAAGTACAACCTCTCCTTCCAGCCGAACTTTGCCAATCATCGCCAAGGCGGTGGAGATGGCTCTTCGGCAAGTTCATCCCCTATTCGTCGCCCTGTTGGTGACCATACCCATCAGCGTCTGTCCATCTGGAAGACTACTGCCACTGCCGAGGAGGTAGAACTCTCCGAAGTCGAAAGCAACGAGAGCGATATGGACATTGTCTCCGTTCGTGGCTTCATTCGGTCCCCGTCTCGCGAGAAGGAGAAGACGCTCCCACGTCATCCGCGCCTTCCTAGCATTGACCTCGAGTCTGAGAAGCAGTTTGGCAGTGCTAATGCGTTGCTTCATGAGCCGCGTGAGCCGTCGCCGCCGATGGTTTCGCCGATTCGCCGTCATCGGAGTGATGTAAGTCTGTTTTAAAGCGCTTTTTTTGCTATTTGAAGTTGTTCTAGATGGACGAAGACGCCCGCTCCGTCAGTACCTACCTCAACCCCCGGAAGCTGTCTCTTTCCCAGTTCTCGACGGCCCCGCCATTGACGTCCACGCCCTACAACTCCAAGATGCAGCCGGTTACGCCGAAGAATCCGCCTGCGTCAGCTTCCTCAAGCGTTACCACTCCCTTCGGCCAGCAGTCAACGCCTACGAGTCGCAAGGGGTCGAACAGTCGCTTCCAGTTTGGCTCACCGGCGCCCATATTTTGGAGCACGAATGGCGGCACTCCTGTTGGAACTGGTAGCTTGAAGCGCGACAAAGATTCTGACACTCTTAGCCAGCAGTTCCGTTCATCCTGGGGAATGAACAAAAACAAGCCAGAAAACACGCGTCCGCATTCACCGGTTACTTGGCAGACGCCCAATAATGGTCATGCTGGCATTCATCGGATTAACAGTCGCAAAGAGCCTCGAGTAAGTTTCATTTCAATGCTTTTCCGGGTACATTTAGCTGTTTCAGAGCTTCCAAAGCGATGCCGCGCCCCTTGGCATCCCGGTCCAATACACCATGTCCCTCGCATCGATCCCGACCCCTCCGACGGCTATTCGCGTCTCATCTCAGCGCCGTCTCCCCTACAATCCGAGCACGGTGCGTCTTTTCGCTGCGGATTCGCCGTTGACGACACCGCGCCGCATCAGCATGACTTCGAATTCGATGCCTCACTGGACACCGCGGCGATTGGACTTGGATGATTCGATTGTGAGCTATGAAACGACGAATGAGTACGTGCCGGAGAGTGATTTCCATCGCTTTTTGGAGGTTTGTTTTGACTTTCTTGAGTTTAAAAGTTAAAAAATCGGTATTACAGCGTCTGGAAAACAAAGTCCGCTCCGAAGAAAAGCACATCCGCGAAGCTCGCACTACCGTTGCCTTCTGGCGTCGCACTGACAAGTACTCCATGAGCGAATTCTGTGCCCACGCTCTTGTCCTCATCTCGCAGCGTCGTCTTGCCGTCTACCATGACCTCATTGAGCGCATCAACACCTTCCTCATGATGCAGATTGGCCCTCCTCCGGTGGTTGTCTCTGTTCGCTCTGTTTTCACCATTTACAGCATGCGTTTGGCGCTAGCTCGTGATTTCTACCTCCGTAGCAATGCTGATGGTAAGATTAAATAATCTGTTTGAGGTTTTTCCAACATTTGAACCGTTTCAGACACGCCTTATGTCTTCATCGCCGTCGGATCTACCACCGAAAAGGTCATCGCAACCCAGGTCATCGACGTCAATGAAACCGGCTGTATCCGTGCGCGTCATGTCGACTTCGAAGACAGACTGGTCTTCAAGAACCTTCCGATATGCTTCATCGTCAATGTGCACTTCTATGCTTTCAAGCTGACTCCGCGCCACTCCCGCACGCCGAAAGCCATCAAGAAGGCTATGAAGTTCATTGGCGCCGCTGTCAAGTCGCCGTCTTCTTCCTCGACGAATCTCAACACCAGCACCGCTTCGAAGGGCTCTTCTCGCTTCGAACCCGACGATGACTCCCACGGCTTTGTCAGCGTTGGCCACATTACTCTGACGCGTTTCATCCAGGGCGAGGTTACCGTTGGCGTCGCTGATACCCAGTACCCAATTGATTCGACGGTTGAGTTGAGCTGCAAGTGTTCGCCGCTTCCGGAAAAGCTTGCTCATGAAGTTGTTGGTGTTTGGGTAAGTGTTTTGATACGTTTTATGGTGCTTCTGATCTTGACAATTGTATTTCCAGACCCTCATCAGCGCCCCACGCATCGAAACCTACTACATCCGCATGGTCGATGGCGTCATCCACATGTTTGAACACCGCGAGGACAACATAAACTCGACCGTTCCCGTCTGTGCCATCGACATATCGGCCATTTGCGACAAATCCGTTGAACGCATGGATTCCGATGACCCCAAGTATCAGCACGTATTCCAGTTTGACTTGCTGTCGTTCCCGCGTCAGGCTGACAAGTGCGAGCACAAGCGCTACATCATCGCCGTCGATTCGCTTGATGCCTTGCGCATGTGGCTAACCGCTATCAACACCAATTTGGGCGTGATTCGAGGCACTGAATGTTGAGTTTGGTTTTTCGATAATAATTTCTGTTTATTTTTTGCATTATTAGTGGTAGTTAGCGCTATCTTCATTCCTTTTTTGGTCGTATTTAATTTTTTTGGTTTCTTTAATAAAGTTATTTTTAAAAATGTTTTCAACTTGAGCTAAAGCTTTACTAGCTTTATTGTGAGTTTGATGGGAGCAATTCACACAAATTTCATCACGACATTCTGATAAAATAGGCAAGGGCGATAATAGACTATAATAAGTTACATGATTGACATAAATAATAAACGAAAGCTGTTTACACGGCGGGGGCTAACCAGACAATACAACGGGGGTAATCAGATCGACCGAGACGTTATGGAAGTTTAGGCGGAACCCGGGGCAGACTTTCTGTAGAGCAGATCGTAATGGCCGGGCCGGAAGAGCAGGATCAACTTGGCCTCGCCGGTGACATTGTCAGCAGCGATGTCGTGGTGCCAGCCGCCGTCGGGCGCTTGCGAACGGTCCATGTAGACGATTCGGAGACTCGTGGCTGAAATGGGACATCATTGAAATGGGTTGACGGATGGGCGTTGAAAAGTTAGACGTACCCAAAGCATTGACCAGCGCCAAGATGGACATGTGGTCACACTCCTTCCACATGGGCTCAATCTCCTCGCGACAGTACTCCTTGAGGGTGCGACCGCCTTCGATGAAGCCGGCATAGGTGTCTTCGTTTTCGTTGAGGAAACCGGACGCGATGAGACGCAGGAAGGCTACGTAGTAGTTGGCGATGCTCTCCTGGTTGAGGTCATCCAGGAGGAGGGTCTGGTTTTTGAGGTCGTCCCGGATGGATTCGAGCAGGGTTTCCATCTGAAATCGGTGATTTTGTTGATAAAAGTTGAAAAAAGGTTAGAAAAAGCTTACAGCATCGCAAAAGTCGCCAGTCGTAAGCTCAGGGAAGCCGAATGCGAGCAACCGAGATCGCCAGCTCTTGACAAGGGTGATGAGGCTAAAGGAAGAGAAAATTATATATAAAAATCAAGTGAAAAGGCAGTTTGAACACTTACGGGCCAAGTTCGTCGCGATGTTCGAGAACACGCTCCAAAATCGCGGTCAGCACGGCGCGATAGAAGCAATTGCCGTCGCCGCGGATCTTGCGAATGTGGGAATATGTGTTGCTGAGATCCTGGAAGGCAAATTTATATATAAAATATCGAAATAAAGTCAAAAAGTGCACTCACAATAGCCTTGTGATAATATTCCGGGCTCGTTGCGGGGTCATACTCGCTGATGAGCCCATCCTGGAGGGTCAGCTTTGCACTGACGAGAGCCTGCTTGGTTCGAACCTAAACCGCATTAATTACAAAACGTGTCCATCTCAACATCAATCAAAACCTACTTCTTCCTCGATCGACTGGATGCTGAGCTGATTCTGCTCGTACAGGGCTTGTTCATGGTTTGCGAGCTGCTGGGCGAGGGTCTCATCGGCCGAGACTTGCGCGGCTGTCTCCTCCGGCAGGGAAGCCAGCTCGGAGGGATTCGACTTCTCGGAAGACATTCTCGTGGACAGTGCTGATAAAGACGATGATAAAAGACGGGACGAAGGAAGGCGCAGACAAACAAACAACCGCTGGACAGCGACGTCAAAAAAAGTCTGCGAAACGTGCAGTGCGCCGGGCCATCGTGACGGGACTGCTTGAAATGCACGGGGACACTTTTTGTTTCCAAAAGCACTCTTGCTACGAATTTAGAGATGTTACACGGGGTCCACTTTTTGCTCCCGAAAGCTGTCTTATCACTGCTTTTACACGCTGCACTTTCTACGCACAAGTTTACTCTTGTCATGACTTTTGCACTTTGTGCACTTTTTACGCACAAAAACACTCTCATTCCGACTTTTGCACGCGCACACTTTGCACTCAAATTTCCTCCCACCACGATAAAGCGCTGCGCATTCGCGGGTTTTGCAATATTTGTGGACCGTTCGTTGACATCTTTTCAACCGTTATTCACTTCAACATGGCCGCGGAATCTGATCGCCTGACGACGGCAGTTGTGCCGGGAGCGGCGGAGATGTTCCTCTACGATACGAATGCGGATTTGCCGGATGATTTGGAATTGTAAGTCCGTCTTCAAAGAATCCTAAATTTGGTTGTTTTTATATATAATTTAACCCTCATTTTTCCAGAACCTCGACCTACACCTCCCTCATGACCAAGCACTACTACGGCCACGTCCTTAAGGAAGAAGTCGCCGCAAAGCGTGCCAAAGTCGACGAAGTCCTCGCATTGCCGAAATCAGTCCGAATTTCCGATGGCGTCGGAACGTACACTCGCGACGGCGACTCTGGTACTCTTGCCATCACAGCTGGTGGAGATGCTTCCAATGGGGGATCTAACGGCGCCCTGGTTGCTGTTCCGTCCTCGTCCGGCCGCGCCGAGGACAACACGGTGAAATCGTTGCTTCCATCCCGTGAACGCATGATCAAACCGAAATGGCACGCTCCCTGGAAGCTGTATCGCGTCCTATCCGGTCATCAAGGCTGGGTCCGTGCCGTCGATGTCGAGCCCGAGAATCAGTGGTTCGCGACGGGTGGCGCCGATCGGTTGATCAAGATTTGGGACCTGGCTAGTGGCAGTTTGAAGTTGTCGTTGACGGGCCACATCAGTGCCGTTCGAGCGGTGAAGATTTCGACCCGTCATCCGTATTTGTTCAGTGGCGGCGAGGATAAGCAGGTGAAATGCTGGGATTTGGAGTACAACAAGGTGGTCCGACACTACCACGGGCATTTGAGCGCGGTCCAGGCTTTGGATCTGCATCCGACGCTGGATGTGTTGGTGACTTCGGCGAGAGATTCGACTGCGAGGGTAAGTTTCGGACAGATTTTAGCCATTTTGGGAGGTTTTTATATATAAATTTTGTGTTTTAGGTCTGGGACATGCGAACCAAGGCCCAAATCTACTGTCTCACCGGCCATACCAACACCGTCGCCAGCGTCGTCTGCCAAGAAGTGAACCCCCAGATCATCACTGGCAGTCATGATTCGACTGTGAGGCTTTGGGATCTGGCCAGTGGCAAGTCTGTTTGTACATTGACCCATCATAAGGTAGGTTTTTTAAACCTTTTTAACCGTTTTCTGAACGATTTTCGCCCCTTTTGACTCTTTTTAAACCCCCTTCATTGAAAATCATTCCAGAAATCCGTCCGCGCCCTCGCCATCCACCCCACTCTCCACATGTTCGGCAGTGCTTCCCCAGATTCCATCCGTCAATGGCGCTGTCCCAACGGCGATCTTTCCGGCCAACTGATGGGCCACAACACTGTCATCAACGCCCTGGCCATCAATGAAGATGGCGTCACTGTCAGCGGCGGCGACAACGGCACCATGCACTTCTACGACTGGAACTCCCGCTTCAACTTCCAGAAGCTCCACCCACCGGCGCAGCCTGGCTCCATCGACTCGGAAAGAGGCATTTTCGCGTTGACTTTCGACAAGTCTGGCACGCGTTTGATCTCGGCCGATGCCGACAAGTCCATCAAGATGTTCAAGGAGGATCCCGATGCCACTGAAGAGACCCATCCTGTCTTGTGGCGACCTGAATTGTTGTCGAAACACCGGCATTGATCTGTTTTTTTTTCTTATTTATTTTTAAAACTGTAAGATAAAGACAAAACGTAACAAAAAGGAACAATACAAAAGCACTCGTTAGGAGGTGGTCGAGATCGGGATACAAATTATGGGATTATTATGTTTGAGATTAGAAACGGGGTTTAACGGCCTTTAAACGCCGTCGGATTTCGATGGGGTTGTCGGCTCCTGTTTGACGGTTACGGTAGCGACTGGGATGACGGTCTTACGACGAGCGTATGTACACGTCTGCTTGTAAAACGGCGGCGGATTCGGAGTGTCTGAAGTGGTCGCATCAGGCTTCTTCGAGGCTTCGGAAGTCGTACCGCGTTTTTTGTACTTCCGCTTCTGGACGCCATCAGAGGCCAACTGCCCAGTAGATCGCCGCGTATAGCTACGCTTTGCCGGAGCATCGCCAGATTCCTGTACGGCTGAGCGTCGGATGTAGCTTCGCTTCTTCGGGGCCTCACTACCCTCCAGTACGGTAGAGCGCCGTACGTAGCTGCGCTTCTTGGGGGCTTCATCACCCTCTTTTACGGTAGAACGTCTGGTGTAGCTGCGCTTCTTGGGAGCATCGGCGTCGGTAGCCGCTGGGGCGGATCGTCGAGTGTACTTGCGCTTCTTGCGAGGTTCTTCAGGGATCTCAGGCTTGACATCTACCTCGACGTTGACTTCAACAACAGGGACTTCGACTTTAGACTTGATGGCCTCCTCGATCTTGGCCACCTCTTTCGTCCAATTGATCTTCTTGCGAACTTTTCTGGGGAGCTTCTTGTCAAACCTGTGACCCTTCGGAAGACCGTGTTCATCCGTGTCATCGGAAATGGTGAAATTTTCAAGCAAAGCCGGGATGTCGAAGCAGCGATCGGTGTTTTCCTTGAGCTGATCGATGCGTTCGACGATGTCGTTGATGGTTTGGTCGAGGTTGAGGCGGGTGTTGTCGACGAGAGCGATTAGGTCCTGAAATGAAGTCAAATTTAGCTTCAAATGGTTACAAAAAATGGGTAAAAATGGCACATTGTGGAAAAAATACAAAAGCGAAACTTACAGTAGCCCAATTAACATGCTCAACACAGTCAATCTCTGTCGCAGTACAGACACCCTTCATCGTAAACATGGCTTTGTCGAAGGGTTTGTCCCAGTCGAATTTGGCCGAATTCAGGCCCAATGGCGCACCGCAGATCTACAACACCACCATCACATCTCATCAAACCAAAAGCTAAACCCACCCTTTTGTTGATCAACTCCTTCTTCCCAGTATGGTCAAAGCAAAGCACCTTCAACCGCTTACAGTATGTCTCCGTCTTCTCACAGTAGTAGTCGCAAATGAAGCCATCAGGGTTGAATTCCGCCGGCGACGACCCGGTGTAGAGGGTTTCGTTCTCCAGCTTCAGAAAACATTTGTAAATATGTTTTTGAAGAGCTGACCAGTTGCGCGTACTGTAGCAGCAAACAAGGCACCGACCTTCGACATCTGGACCCTTGTGCGCCTTGCCGATGGCCCTCTGGCAGTTCATTTTGGCTAGACCTTCCATGAACGTCAAAAGAAAGGCACGGGTGTCGATGAAAGCGGCCGACTTTTCACGGAGAATGGTCAGTTTCGCCTCGAGTTCTGCGATTTCAGCCGTTTCACGCACGATGGAATGGGGCGGGTCCGCGCAGAAGGACTGGACACGGTGGGGCAGGACCAACTGGATACGGTGCTGCAAAATGAGGGTTGTTATATATATTTCATCCTAAAATTTGTTCAAAAGGAGGTCTATATAGACAGCAGACTCACCCTGGCCCGTTCCAACCCGCAAACATGGCTGCAATACTTCGATCCAGGCCGAGACCAGTTGACGCATTTCGGCCCGAGGCAGTGGATCTGGACATCGTCACTGTGGACCGGGTTGTTGTTCTCGTCGGACTGCATGTTCTTGGCCATCTCAGCTGCTTGGATCTGGTGGTCAAAACCAAGTTTGAAATCGACTTTCGATTGATCGGCGACCTGTAAAAAACGTGTGATAATCCCTCCTCAACTATCGCCAAAAACCGCTCTTGCATCAACGCAAAACAAAAGCGAATACATTCCCTCGCCACTGAATGCCATCATAAGGCAGGCTACAGCCTCCAAAGCCAGCAAAACAGCTGTAAAACTGCGAAATCGCGCCCTCTTCGTTCAAATTTTGGGATTTGCGAACTCGCTCGTCCAAATGCTGCGCGCAACGTGCAGTGCAACAGGCCGCGCGCGATTTTCGTAAAAGTTTGCATTTTACCACTTCCGCGCTTTGTCTTTTCCAATTTGTCAAAAACCGCCTCAATTCCTTCATTTTATCACTTTTTCAGCTCGTCACTATGGACAGACCATGTCGATCAACGGATAGACATCATTTATCGATGGATAATGCGGGTTTGTTGAGGTTTTTATCGTCAAAATTTGAAAATAGCTTTTATCTTGCAGCTTCACCGCCATCTGCCTCAGCCCTGAACCGTGAATACGCTGCCCACGCTTACCAATACGATAATAATGACCCTGATGGAGATCTCGATGGGGGTGACGACTACAGACCGCTGCCGGTAGGGTTTTTGATTAAATTTATATATAAAAACTGTCTATATTTTGTTTGCTTTCAGCGAGCCCAACGCGCCATGTCTGCCGTCGGCCAATCCCACATTTTAGAAGTCCCGGAGCTTCGGACCCAATTCCAACTTGACATTGACGATGATACGGGTGAATTCGTCGTGTCTTCGCCGACGAAGCAGAAAGCGCCAAAGCAATCTGGCACAACCTCCGTCAAACGCGGAAACCAAGCCCGAACCATGGACGCCCTGCTCGGTCAAGCCGCTTTGGAATCCGCGAGAGGCAATGACGACAAAGCCATCGCTTTGCTCCATGATGTGATCCGTCAAGACCCCCGGAAGCCTCATGCTTATCGACAGATCGCTGAAATCTGCGAAAACAAGCAGCAAATACCGAAATGCTTCCAATACCGTCTATTCGCTTGCTACGTTGATCGAACATCGTCAGCCGAAGATTGGGACCAGGTCGGCGACATGGCCGTCCAGCTGAACAAGTACCCGGAGGCTGTAGCTTCGTTTTTGAAGGCTGCGCGGATAGAACCCGGAGTTTGGATCTATTTTCACAAGCGGATCGAGATTCTGGAGCGGATGCAAATGAAGGCGCTTGCCATGAAGACCCGCTTGATGGCGATGGAAACAGTCGATTTGGTGAAGTCGAATCTGAGCTTCAGCTGGTTTGAGAACATGATGCAGGGCGTTATTGAGTATTTCATGCTGACAGATGAGGCGGATAAGGCTAACAAGGCGCTCCAATGCTATGTGATTCGGTGTCTGCAGCGTGGAATCGACATTATGGAGAATGTGCTTGTTTTGACGTACAGTTTGCTGTCAAGGGACCGGCATGTGGACAATGTGAATCTGATTTTGGGCTGTGTCAAGGGGATAAATGCGGTTAGACATGATGGGCGGCCGTCTTATAAGGTTGGTTTCATTTTATTTTGGCATTTTGACGTCGAATTGTTGTGTGCGCGAAATTTTGCACCGGTGCGCGGAGGCGCGTGATTGTGCATTCCGGTGCGCGTAAGTGCGCACATTTCAATGGCACCTTTAATTGCACTTTTTAGCGGTTAAGACCTTTTTGCACAACTAATAAATACAACTACCCGACTTTAGATCGAATTCAACCCACCCCATTCCACCGTCAACATCAACCCCTTCCCCCTGCAAGACGTCGCCAAGTTCTACGTCAATGAAAGCTTTCCCACCATCCTTCTCGGCCGTTTGATCCTGTCCCTGCTCTACACCCACAATGAAAATGCCATTCAATCCCTCATTGAAGTCTTTCTCGTCCGAAACATTGAACCCGAACACGAAGACCTCTACATGGCCATCGGAACAGCCTATGACACGATCAAGGACTTCCAAGGCGGTTTGGAGTACGCTAGGATGATGATCGAGGACTCTGTACACTCAAGATTGGCGCATTCTTGGTTTTTGTATGGACTTTTCCTTGAGGTTTGTCGCATTCGCTGTCTTTTCTGATTCAAAATAATGAAGTTCCGTCGTTTTAGCGCACCGGCGAACCCCTCGAAGCCCTTGCCGCCTATGAAAACGTGCTCCAATACGACTACCGTCACGTCGATGCCCGGATCAACATGTCATGGATCCTGCAGGAGCTCGACCGAAACGATGAAGCTCTCGAAATTGTGAAGGAATACAGTCTCGAAGGCGGTCAACGACTCCCGAATGAACGGCTGCTCATCCGACAGGCGCAGGTTTTCTTGGATCGGGGCTACGATTCGCATTACATGAACACGCTGAGGATGCTTTTGATTCCGCATTTTTACTTGGTCCATTTGGAGTTTGAGAACATTCTGAGGAAAAGGAGGACTATTTCAAGTAAGTTTGACCTTTTTCGAAGAATTCTGGCAATGGTGCCGTTTCAGACAAAGCCGTCCACGTGAATCTCCGCCGAGCCATAATGGGCGTCATCTCCCGATCGCCGTTGGAGCGCCTCGTCAACAAATACGGTGCCATAGCTGAACGCGATGAACGATCACTTGAAACGCTGACTTCGGAGCAGCTTCACGAATACTCCATGAAGTTGATCCACTTTTTGTCTTGTTTCGAGCATCAGAAGCAGGAGTTGCTCCATGTTGTTTGCTATGTTTTCTTGCATCCGAGAATGCCTGCGCATCAGTGAGTTTTATGCCTTCTTTTGAGCCTTTTGAAGGCTAATTTGGCTTTTCAGCATCGAAACAACGCAAAACATCCTTTTCTACGCTGCCATCAAAGCCGAACACCACGGTCTTGCCTTCGAATTCCTGCGCTACCTCCAAATGGCGACCCGAAACTCAGACGATCTCACCGAAGAACAGAAGAACTCCCGAATCAAGCAGATCTATTTGGCCATGAACTACGTCTTCTGCCACCACCAGACTGTCGCTTATCAGCGCTATATTACGAGGCTGATTTCAAAATTCCCGGATGAGGTTATGTTGCATACGATGTGTGGGAATAATGCGTTGATGGCGGGGTCTTATAAGACTGCTATTTGTGAGTTTGCCTTCTAAATGATTTTAAATTGCATTTCTGAAAGTTGTCTTTAAGATGAGTATTCGATCGCCCTCAAATTCAACCCGGAAGACCCCCTGATCAACCTCAACATTGCCCTGTGCTTCACGAATCTCGCCTCGCGCAAGGACATCACAAACCGGACGGCGCTAGCCATAAGGGCCGTGGCCTTCATGAATGTGTACAAGACCCATCGACTGCGATCAGGTTCGAAGCAGGAAGTTTTCTACAACGTTGGCCGCATGTTCAATCAGCTCGGAATGAACACCTTTGCCGTTTATTGGTACGAACGTGTTTTCAATGAGCCAATTCCGACCCTGCTCGCGCATGATCCGACGACAGGTGATGCTGCCCTTGTTCCGGCCGAAATCTACGATATGCGACCGTTAGCAGCTCTGAATCTGATCCAAATTGTCAAGGACTACAACCCTCAGAAGGCACGGGCTCTCCGGAGGCAGTATTGTGTTTTGTGATAGGAGCGGGACTCCTAATTTTAATAATTTACCCTTTTTTCACAAACTAATTTACTTTTTGCGTTGATTGTTGATGTTTTGGAATAAAGTTGATCATTCACTTTATCAGGATTCAAGTTAAGTGTTCAGAGAATGGCACAGAAGTACAAAAATGTTACGACAAGGCTGCCGATGAAGAACTTGAACAACGCCGACATTATGTACGGCGCGTTCTCTCCAAATAAGGCATACGAAATCGATTTCGTGACAGTCACCAGATTCGGGGGTGATTCCGCGCTGTTGGACGACTCCAGCCGCATATCGCGCTCCGTCCGCGCCATCGCCGGATTGTAGTTGTTGGACAGGATGGGCCGGCCCAGCACGACGCCACTGTTGATCGTAACCGGTCGCCCGGCCTGCCAATAGTACTTCAGCAACGCCGCGATCGACGTGAATTGGGCCCCTTCGATCCAAAACAGGCCGAAGCGCTCCTTGATCAGGAAGTGGTAGTGTCTGGGCCCGTTTTTGACGGATAGGACGGGCTTGTAGGCCAAGTCGGTCACGGACTTGCCCAATCTGACCAAGAAGTCGCCATCTTTGACGAGGATGGAAGTGGCACGGTCCCGGTCCATCTTGCCGTGATACCAGCCTTTGAGTTCTTCCAAAGCGGCGGTGGTGGATGCCGCTAAGGGGGGTCGTTTCTTGCGGCCGCTGGACCGGTTTGATTTCATGTTGGATTCGGCCATTTCAGCCGCGAGGTCAGGGAAGCGTGCACGATAGGACGAGGTCGTTTTGAGCAGGGTCGGCGTGGCATTGTTGATGTTGTTGTACTGGAATGGAGCAAGTTACGTGGTTAGGTGGTCGATTTCGACTTCAGAAAGTGAATTGAAGCTTGATTTAGCGCTACTGACTTTGAAATCGACAAAGAAGTCAATAAAAAGCGGCGCCAAACTGGTTGTCGGAGGTGTTACAGGCAGTTTATTGGTCATTTAGAAGAATTGGTGCAAATTGACTTACTCCTTTCGGTGAGTCCGAGGTCATGCGCCGACCTGATGTAGCAAAACGTACGTCAGCCATGTTTAGTTACTTTTAATTTCCAACTTCCAGCTGATCTGGGTGTGACAATAGGGGCCAAAACGCCGATTTCGATCCAAATGGGACCCAACTAGAGGTCAGATTGACCAATTTTGCCTTTTTTTACTTTTGACAGCCATTTTTGCATATAAATTCTTTCAGCAGACATTATTGACGGACATAATTACCTTTTTGGGGTAATATTGACACTAAAAGTCCTCGAATTCCTTAATCACATGCGATCCATAGTCATCGACCTAACTATCAAAGCAACAAAAACACCTTATGTCGGTCTCTAATCACAACTACATAGCTCCCGTCAATGACAATGTTTATAGACGACCCCCCTTCCCACGAGTGACCATTGGCAATCACACTTCCCATTTTTGATCCCTGTTTTGCATCAACTGACATGATTGATCAACACCAGCTGCAACTTACCCCCTCTATGCACGGTTTTGCACGTTCACTGTCTGTAAAAACTGCCCTGAATGTCATTCCCGCACTTTCTGACCACTTCCGACATACAGAAGTTGCATCGGACCCCCAGTTTCTGATAAGCACCTGCAACTTGCTTCACCTTGACTTTCCCACAAAAGCCCCCCAATTCCATCACGTGATTATGGCTCGTGTTTTTCATTGTCTTTGTTACACCATTTAGTGACATACTCACCCGGCCCGGGGTTTCCTGCTTTTTCTTTAGCTTTGTTATGACAGTTCTAGACAAAGTTACGCCAACTTGCTCGATTTCATGGAAAACGGTGATAAGGACAGCCGAGTGACCTTTGAATCAGTGAAAACGAGGGCTAAGTCAAGTGTTTTTTGTTTTTATGTTTTCGAGCATGCTTTTTCGGCTAATCATTACAAAATAGAAAACAAAAACAGCTGGAGGTGTTTCAAAAATGTCGGACTTTCTTATGCTGGTATTTTGAAACACAATGAAGCAGAATAACGTCATATGATAGCGATCTTTAAAGTGAGGTATAAAACAGTTTTATTGCTTCTGGCGGCGCTTTGTCGGCTGACTTCTTATCAGTTTTAAGGTTCAACGTGACAATAGGTGTGGAAATAGTTATTCTTTGGAGGTTTATTGGATGCCGAAAGGTTATGGGTGCTTTTTTGATCCGGGTGGACGGTCGTTATACTTTGTCAGTCTAGGTGGTGGCGGCAATTTTGCCTTTTTTAAAGTCTAAATGTGTTATCTTTGTTAACTAATTGTCGGCATGTACGTGTAGTTACTTTTTTTTAATTATTTAACAGTTTCAAACTAAACTTAACAGTTTTTTTTGACACATTTTGTGAATAGGTCCCCATGTACCCGCCAGCCAGCCCCTAGTTCACAGTACAAAAACGAACGTAAAAACGTGTCTATCAAGTCTCACGTTTGCTTTTGCTTCCATTCGATCTGGAAGCTTCTCACTTAATCCGATCAGCCGTCAATCTGGTCATGAAAACGGTACGAGTTTTTATGCGTCGTGGGAGTTTTTCGGACCGACAGTTGTGATAAGCTAAGTAGCGGTGATTGACCACTTTATCGGTTTTGATAGACAGGGTAAACAACAACATTATTTGTTGAAAAATAATATTGAGCAATCTAAAACTGAACTTTATTTTAGCATAAAATTTATTACTGCAAGACCAAAAACGTCAACACTGTTAAAAACAAACTTCCACAAACCCCCAGTAACATTCTATTTCCATCCCCAAACCCATCCAACCATTCCCAAAAACCGTTAACTTTATCGCCATTTGACCGATCATGATCTCATGTGGTTTAGTTTCCCTCGCGCGGGCCTACTCTGACGGAAATGCTACCCTTCCTGGCCGAACCGAAAGGCAAAGAAGTCGAAAATACACGCACATTGACAAACACTACTATCCATTCAATGTAAAATGATTCGAGTAAAAAAGTGCGCGACTTGCCTTCAAACGTTTTCTGTTCCATCATTGCGAGTTTTTAGACGGTTCAACCAAAGAATACGCTCGCTAAATCCAAGTTTTCGTCATTCAACTTTTTTGAGTTTGATATTTTATCTAATTCATCAGAGTTCGGGGTTTTGATAAGCTTTGACTCGAACTTCCTTCGTGTGTTCTGATATGGCCGGGGTTTGACGTCAGAGATGAGTTCTTTCGGAAGTACTTGATTGAATCTTTGAATTCGGAGAGCTTCCGGTCACGACCCGGGTATGGACTGTGCAAGTGTTTTTGTCGGGTGGACATTTTTGTGCAAAGAGTTGGTCAAGAAAGGAATGGAATGAATCCGAAATTGATTTTGCTGAATTGTGGGATGACAACTTTGGCATTGTAATGCTTTTCGGTGCCGTCAAAAATCAAGTTTATGTGTGCGCGATTCTGCGCACCCCGCGCACTTCCGCGCACCGGTTCGCGCACACTGATTTTGTGCCAAAAAAGTAAAATTCTCTTCAAAAGTAATTCCAAACCATCTAAAGCAACAACGTAATGTTGTTTTATTTCACTATTTAGCTCAACTCCCAAAACTAAACCCATCTTATTCCAAACGCAATCGCAATTCGACCCTTTTTGCGTGTGAAACTGCACCTTTGTATATTTTCTGAAACTCTTCCAGCTCAATTTCACTCACCACTGCCAAAAATGGCCATTCCAACCTGATTGTATTTTATTTTCAATCAAAATGTATCGTTTTTGTACATAAACGTTAAGCCGGTCCATCAAGAACCCCTTTTTGACGGTTTTCATCCGCTCTCATGTCACTCAGCCAGTCAGCCCTGACGAAACTCTAGCTACGGAATAGAAAAACTGTTTGTTTGTTTGTATTCCGCAAAAAAAACGCCATGAATATGGGTGCAATTGCTGCTTTGCTTTTTCTCGGGTCCAGGCACTGCTTGATAAAAGTGCGCTAATGTCGGTGATAGATAAGCTCTTGTGTTGACAGTCGGTGCCGAATTGTCTCTGAAGGTAGTCTTGCAAATTGGTAGTCAGTCTAGGATCCCGGGGGGTTACAGTCGGTAGGATTGCATGTGATTCGCAGGTGTTTTGCGCTCCCGAACACGATGTACCCATGAAATTGTGCGGACAAAATGTGGAAATACAATTTGTACAATAGTCAGTCAAGGTTAGAAGGGTTGGAAATTGTATTTAATTTGGTGACTCCTTCTTTATTCAGCTGGAGAGGGGTGATGAATCGGTGCAAATTGGTGGGTTAAGAAATTTGGACGTTCGAATGTCGAAATTAGAGGGTTGAAGTTGGAAGTTGGCATCACGGGGTTGATAGGCCTTAATTAAAGTTGACTATTGACAGTCACTATACAATAGTGACAGTCGGTGGACTTCCAAATTCCAAAAAGTGCAAAATAATCCAACTTAATCATCAGTTAAGGGCGTTGATCGACCCAACTGATAGGCTGTTACAGTGTTCAACGTTCAACCCTATCAATCCGTCCGCGCATTGTTTTAAGCCGGTATCAGAGTGCACAGTTCGCGCGTCGCACTCTGGCCGACCTCTGTGATCGCCGCAGTGCGGCAACTTCAATAAAATACACTTTCCATCAAACGAGACTAGAATAGACACCTGGGACATTACACTTTTAAGAATCATCTCCCAATACCATCATTCAAGTTCACTTTTTCTAGACCCTATTAAAGCCCTTCATCACCATCACCACCAAACTTAAAAGACTGAACGTTCAAAAGTTTTATAGCCTTCTTCTCTGTCTCTGTCCACAGAATAGATGTCTATGAAACTACCACTTTTATGGGTTTATGGGTCTAGGGTCCACGGTCCAGATTATGATGCATTTCGACGCTTCTTACCTGTCATGGCAAAGTCGACCCCCTCTCCACGATGTTCGACAATGCCCCATTGCCGTAGCATGATGACACTTTTTTTACAGTGGCAAAACGGGGGTCAGGGAAGTCGTTTTCATTGTTGATGGCCCCCGCTATTGACTGATAAGCCTGATCATTATCGCTATCGCTGCACTTTGGCCAGGTTGGCCATCGTCTGGGCAGCTCATAGATCTTTGCTCGGAAAAGCTGGTTGCACTCGGACGGGGAAAGTCCCTTTCGACGAATCGAGCAGGCGTGGCCATGCTGCTCGATTTCAAGCTGGCTTCATGTATTAAAAGGGGGTCAGATCAAGGTAAACATTGTTCCACAGGTCAGAAAATTGCAATTTCTCCTTCATAAATCAACCTTTTCTTACGTGTTGATGGCTGAAAACTGTGAAAACAGACTATTTTCGACTTCTTTACCCTTTTATGCATTCCCATACCTGTCTTCATATCACATGTTTCTTCCCAGTCGTCGACCTTGCCAATATTACACAAAATTTGTCCGTAAAAAACTTCTACGTTTTCAGTCAGTGTTCTAATTTATAACGATACACTTTTTATGGGTGAATTTACCCTTCTTACCTTCGAGAAATATCGGTATGACATTGATTGATCTGCTAAATGTGGTCATACAGGTATGAACATCGGGTACAGTAGGGCTCATGCACGTCACTAAACCACAGAGGTGGCGTTCTCGCGATGCTGATCGACCTGAAGGCGCTCTAATAAAGGGTTCGAACAGGTTCTCGACGGCCAAATTGTATTTCAACAGCAGGTCGGCCAGGGGTCTCGGTCGAGGTCTCTTTTTAAGGAAGTTTGAATTGAAAGTTCGATCATTTTGTTGTTTTTTTACAACCTTGACTTGATTGAAGTTCAAATAATGCAGAACACAGACCCACCTGAGGCTAGCTTACTTCCATTTGTGTAATGATTGCGATGTGAAGCCGGGCTGCTCTCGAGTATCAAATTTCATATCCCATCCTGCTGTCCACCGGAAACTGCATCATTTTTCGATTTTCTGTATGCTCCCTTTTCGAGAGGACTTGATCCTCACCGACCAAATCCCCTCTGGCTACTCGCTTCGCGCCTCTCAGCCTTTTCGCGCGATCAAATTGCATCCGTTTTGCGAGTAGTGTGGTTCATTTCTGGTGGTCCACATCGAATCATAACTAAGAGCCAAACCTTTTCAGTAAAGACAGTTCTCCGACTTCCGGAGCCTCCCTCCCCAACCCTCAACGAAAATGGACCTTCCACGACGGATGGCATACAGCTGCCTGGCTGTAATTATCCTTCTCCAAATTCAGATTCAGACAGTTTCAACCGAAACGAAAGTCAAACGAAACGATGGCGTCGAAATAGCGTCAACTTTGGGGCTCACTTTTCAATCTCCCGAACCTACAGAAGCAGATGTCGACAAAAGTGCAGAAGTGCAGCACCACGAATTTCAGAGGATGGCTGTGCTTCAGAATTTGAATTACATGGTAAGTTAGACTTTTATCACTGTCTAAGTTAAAAACAGCGCAAAATTTTTGAATTTAATCAATTATTTTTTGTTCAAAAACACGAAATGATGTTTTTTTGGCGTTTTTTGGGTGTCTGCAATGCTAAACACCGGTATCTGACCCCTCTAAACACCTTTTTTTGTTGCCAAAACACAACTTCTTTCCATTTTTGATCACATCTTTGACCGATGTCATCAACTCATCAATTTTAGGACGATGTAATCACCAACCTCGAAACAGAGCGCGCAAACCTCGAACGCATGTGGAAGAGCACCACAGCCCCTGGCGAATCGCAGTTGCAACGAGCTGCCAAGTCACTGTGGCACAAGACGGTCAAGCAGTTGGCAGTTCTGCATCAAAAGAAGCTTGAACTCGTCGAAACACTAAAATCGATCACTTTCGATGAGAATGCTCAGCTGATGGCAGATTCCGACGACATTAGACACGAAATGAACGTGTCTTCGACAACGGCGAAAACTCCTGCCGCGAACGAAGGCGCTTCGAATCTGTCGAAAGCGATTTGCCAGTTCTTTGTCTTTGGCACGCTTTTTGGCATTGTAGTGACAATCACGATTTGCACATGCTTCCTGCAGCCGAAGCAGCAAAGACGACGACGGCATCGCGTTGCTAGCATTTCGAGTATGTTTGAACCTTACTTTTTTGAAGAAAAAGTTGTTTAATGATGCCATTTGCAGTGAACCCATCCCGAATTCCCGAGCCCTTCGACTACTCCAAACCCTGCCTCCTTCGCGCCGACGCCAGCGGCCGTTTCTACGCCTCCCCGCTCGACAGTGACGAAATCCCGCCACTCCCGACCTACGAAGCCGCTCTAGCCCTGCCCAGGAGCCCCTCCGAATCGACGCCCGCACCCTCCTTCGAGGATGTCACCAGCCTGCAGTCGATCGCCGTCATCACAACACCCGCACCCGAGCCACGTGATGCGCGGTATTGACGCCGATGTCTAATTGACCCCCAATTAGGACCCCGACCATCAACAGCACTTTCTGCTCTATCTCTAATTCAAAATTTGACGACAACAAATGACATTATTACCCATTGTCTAGACGGTAGAACTTCAACTCCACGGACGAAACGCCATTTCTCGCGTTGCATAATAGCCTTAACTTGATCACTTTCTCGGTATACTGTAGCGTCCAACACTTCGGGTCGCTCAATTTAATCGATTTCATTTCCATTCCCACTCCCCCAAACAGGTTGAACTTGCTCAAATTCAGTTTATTTGCACTTTGTTTTCGCAAGCATTTTTAAGTTTAACACTTTCACAAGGTTTGTAAAAGAAGATACGACTTCCCTCACGGTCTCAGAACGATTCATTCTTTCGGTGTGTTTTACATGTAATAAACGACGATTTATGACGTTTTGGATTCAAATAGAGGAAGGGGTGGCATTTGAGGGTAAGATGGCAGGCAGGATGTCGAAATTTTCGAGGGATTGTAACTCAGAGGCAGTCAGGTCCTCAATACTGGCAAGGGGCGCCATTTCGATGCCTTCTTCGGCAAGTTGATCAAGTCGAAGCTTCCGTTGAAGCCTAATATGAGCATAAGTAACAGTAATAGCCATTACAAGCGCCAAAAAGACAAAACTGGCAAAACAGACGAGGCCAGGACTGTCGATTTGTAAGAATGGTTCGACTTTTGGCTTCGGCGGCGGCACGATTGACCCTTCTTTGTAGTTGAAAGCATACGTAGCAATAAAATTAGCTAGTTTATAGTTACAGAATACGGAAAGAACCGAACATGTCATACTTGAGTAAGGTAGAACTGCCATCCTGAATCGATGGATCCATCTTTCCGGCCAGAACTGCACATCCAAATTGGATAACGAACCGCGAAAAGTGATTCAATCAGTCCAAAATCATCCAATATTTCCCTCTTCATAACACTTTCCGTCTCAGCCCCACAAAAACAGATAAAAAAATATTACGAAAGAAGTCAAAAATTACAACAAATTAGTTAACTTTTATTGTCACCCCATCCAAACTGCATCAGTTTACAAATATACAATAACACAGCTCTTTAGAGGCAATTTGAATAATTGGCTGGACGGACATACGTATTTTGAAAGATCTTTAACATAATAAATGTTCGTTAGGAAGGAAAGAGCGCACAAAGTTGAAATGGGTTACTTGGTTACGGGACTTCGTTGTGGGATGGACGCAAAGCTCATCAGTCAGGTGCCACGCTACGCGACAGATGATGATTGAATCGAAATGTGTTGGGATATAAGTTAATTGTAATGCGACAAAATTAAACAAAAATAACAAAGAAAAAAGAGGAAAGGCAAATTTTGTAATCGGGATGGGCATCAAGTTTTTGAAGACTATATTGGCGATAGTTTAACTGATTATTAACATTGGCGGTTTAGATATATACTAAAGCTTTATAGATGGTTGACAAAAGGTTTAATCTATAGCATCGTCTTCGAGAGTGGATACATGCCCGGTGAGAATGCACAGATCGTAGGCGGAGATGGGCGTTGCCGATTTGGGGGTGTGTGGCGGGGATGTCGAGTTGATCCGAAGCATCGATGGTGGCCGGGAGGAGGGGGTGAGGGTGGCGTCGAGATCGGTTTCGGGGCGTTTTAGAGTTGCGTCGAAAGCGAGGGTTGATGCACGGGAGTAGTCCATGGTGCTGGTCTTGGACGAGGGCGTGGTGGATGGGAAGAAGCTGGCGAAGGAGCGCGATTTGAGCGTAATCACACTGAAAAAAGTCACTTTTTATGAATTGTAAAGCTTCGAAAGTCAACTTACGGTTCATCCTGAACGACAGAATACTCCTTTGAATCATCATTCAAATCCTGGGTCACTGATCCGTCGGCAAACGACCGCCCCTGAAATCACACCATCAACATCCACCTCAAAACAGAAATCAACAAAAACCAACCTGAACCCCATGCCTATGGAAAGCCAAAACACTATCCGACAACGCCACAGCATATTCCACATCGAAATCAAACTCCAACTTCGTCCGAATAGGCCCGGGCGCCTTCAGATTGCCCTCCGTCGTCAACAACAACACCTGCTTGTCATAGACCAACATCAGCGTGTCCTTTTCCAACTGCCGTAACGCCACAGGTGATATCCTCAATTTCGGGTTGAAATCGAACTTTCTCGATGTAAACATGCTCAATGTTGACGCTCCAAACACGTCAAAATCGCGCGAACTCAGCAAAAAGTCGGCTACTTTTCCATGATCGTTGAAATTGACCAATTGCAGATCGAATCCGCTCACTTCACCGCCACTTTCATCAATCCGACGATAGACGCCATGGCAAACAAACGGATAATCACAGCTGTTTTGGCCGTCTTTGAAGATGAGCTCAAAGGGCTGGGTTGGGGCCAGTTTTAGATGGCTCCTTTCGAGGTCGTGGCGTTTGATGAGCATAAATTGGGCCTGAGGCGGGTACCATTGGTAAAGAAGCATGGCACCTGGGACGGAGCAACAAAGGTAGAGGTTGTCGTTGATGGCACTCCGACGGACACAGCACTGGACGACGTCCTTTGTTTCAGGGATGCGGGTGGTGGCGAGGAGGACCTTCGGCTTCAATACTTCGGGGATCTTTGACATGCGCTTCGAAATCTTCTGTGCGACGACGGTCTGTTGAACGAGTTGAACCAAATCATGACGATACAAATAGGGTGTTTTGCCATGTTGGGACATCATGACATTGTCCAGGATGTACAGCCATGAACATCTCGATGGGTAGATTTGAATCAGTCTAGACTCGTGAAGTTCGTACAAATCGAGCATGTAGATGCCTTCTTCCGCTCCGAGGACAGCGTATTGATGGAGGGTAGTTGGATGGACCCAGGTAGCCGAGCAGTTGATTTCCAGTTCGGCGCCATGGAAAATGGAGAAGAAGCAGGCGCCCATGGACACTTTCGGCGTCGGTGGAAGCCCGAGAATGCCAGTAGATGGTATCGATGATGTTGACGGTCGATCGGAATGGCTTCCCGGTGCTCGGGGTTCGAATTCGGAGAAGCGATGATGCTTTGGTTGATGGTTTTCGTCGACAGTTCGGAGGGTTATGGGCGGCGAGCCGAGGGATGCCGTTCTGAAATTGCCAAATTGACTCAAAACCAGGATCAAAAAGCAACAAACCTGTTATGTTTCGGCTTAAAGCTCTTCGCTGTCAACCTCAAAGCTTGCTCCACTCTCGCTCGTGCCTTCGACGTCGTCACCGGCGGCGCCGAGACCGCACTGGCTTCCGACAACACTGCATCATGACTCGCCGACGACTTCAAATCACTCACAATCGTGCCATTCTTGCCCTTATCAGTAAAAGGACCATTATGGGATTGGCTATTACTCATAACCATCCCTTCCCGGATTGGCGGATGATAACCATTGCTCACCGGCTCCGCATCACCACTGCTACTCGACGCAATCGACGGCTTTCGAGACAATCCAGACATTGAAGTATCGTCGTCGAACGGAATCTCAGAAAGGCTTTCCGGACTCACCAAAGTCGGAGTCGTATTTTCCTCTCGCGGTGTCGGCCGACCACAGTTATTCAACTTATCCAACAATTCACGGGTAACCCTCGAACTGAGCGCGCCTTTGACAAAGTTGTGGCTCTGAAAACACACCCATAAAAATCCAAAAGTTCACAAATATCAACATGAAAACACGACAAACTTACGGATAGAAGTTTATCTGGAGACGGCCTTTTCTTCGGATTCTTGGTCAAACAACACTTAACAAAGTCATGCATGTTTGCCGACCTGCAAAGAATGGAAGAAAGTCAAAAATGACACCGGATTAGGAACCTTTGGAGGTTCTCATGTTTGGACAACCAGAAGTCACGTAAAAATGTGTATTTCGGTGTTTTGAAATTTAGGTTTACTTAAAAGTACAAAAATCATAACAGATATGACTCACCATCGATTCTTATCCTTCAATCGCGGCGGTTTATAGCTGCTTTTCGTCATCATGTACAGGACCTGCATCGGATGGAATTCGAAATTCGGTGGCTGAAGCTCTGCAACTTCAATGGCTGTGATGCCAACGGCCCAGATGTCGCATTCGACACCGTAACCGCCGCGTTGCTCGACAGAGGCGACTTCGGGAGCCATCCTGGAATGGAAAACAGCTTTGTTGAGGAATAATGGGTTTAGGAAAGATAAACAACATAAAGCAAGAAAGTACAAGCAAAAACATACCAATAAGGCGTCCCGATGAAAGACTTCCGTTTCCCAAGTGTCGCTGTAATCTGTGCCGCCACGCCGAAATCTGCGAGTTTCACATTTCCGTTCTCGGTCAATAGAATGTTAGCGCCTTTGATGTCGCGGTGGACCTTGCCGCGGCGATGGAGGTAGGCTAGGCCTTTAAGGGTTTCGCGGCAAACGAAGGCGATTTGGAGCTCGAGAAGGGGGCCGGATACTGTAATGCCATAATTTTTGGCGTTTTAAACAAACATAAAGTGCAAAAAAGGACTTACATTGATAAATATCCTGTAAACTGCCACCACTACAGTACTCCATGACAATCCAAAGCTTATCCCTCCGGAAATAACTCGCATAGTAGCTGATAATGTTCGGATGGACGCAATCCCTCAGCATGTGGATCTCCTGCTGGATCACGGTGAAGTTGTCCCCCTGCTCGAGTTTGACCACTTTGACGGCGGCAAGTTGGTCGCTCCTGCAATAACATGAATCAGACTGTCCTTTTTTGAAAGATATGACTAACCGTAAATGTCTGGCCTTAAAGACCTCGCCAAAACTGCCAATTCCGACCCGCTGGATCAACTCATAGTCGAGTGTGGGGTCAGCGTGGCTGATTGCGGCACTCATAGTTGATGCCAGGTACCGGAGAAGTGGAAATGGAAGCAAAGAAAGCTACGATCACCTCATTGATACCGGTTTATACAGATTGAATGGCGGGAAACGATGGATGTCACCGAACTTCTCCCAGATTTTAAATCGACTTATTTAATCGATTTGCGCGCGAATAGCCACTGGCAGTCGGCTCCTCGGGTGAAGAAAAAGACTGTCCGTGTTCGTGGTCGAGTTCAAAAAAAGTAGGGGTATAGATGGGAAAAAATCGAACACGGACGCAGGGGTAGTATGTTGGAAATAATAGTAAAACCTTCTGCTTTGCTCGTCTCGATAATGGTCGTCGGCAGTGGGGCTGCGTGGGGGCGCTGGTATCAGTCAGGGCAGCCGGAATAGGGCTGGCTGTCCTGTCTGCCTGCCTAAGGGGAGATGATCGTCGGAGGTTGTTGGGGCTGCAAAGAAAAGGGAAAACAGGTCAATGGCTTGCACGTTGATGATGGGGGAATGTGAGTCATGCTTATCGAACACGCAGATAGATACATACACGCACAGTAGCCTTCGGAAGCTGGTCGGACGTCACACGGCTCAGCTGGGAGCTACATTGACAATGGAAAACGTCTTTTTTGGGGGTACCAAGGCTTGTATGGGCAAAAAAGCGGAAGTACTTGGAAGCGGCCAATTACAACACACATATGTGCCCGTTTCGGCAAGTCAAAACAACCTCGGCGAAAAAAGCGTTACACGAAAACCACGTGAAACAACCGAATTAGAACCAAGTACAGACACGTGATTTTAAAACGTGGAAATTGATTGTAAACGTGTGTAAATTGGGGTGGTACAGATCGAATTACAGACGGTTTCGTGACACGGAAATGAAACGCGATCAAATTCAGAAAAAAGTGTAAAATAAAACCAAAAAAGGCAAAGAAAAAGAAAACGACCTCCAAAACCGCAAAATTAGTGATGCCGAAGCAAGACAGTCTCCCTGAGGCCATTGGCCTTTTCCGGTCGATACGCCGAAACGACTTCCCGGGTGCTCCGGGGCCCAGCAGGCTGACGACTGGCTGAAAGGGCCCCCTCGGACTGGCATGACGCCACTCACGCATCTATCTCCCTCAGGCGGTCGCCGGCTGGCTGGACGGCGGGCTCGCTGGTTAGCGTAAAAAGCACACAACACGCTTTTTGAGCTGGCAGACTGATGGCGGACTCGACTGGTCAGAATTCGTTGCCGCAGGCAGTGGCACCGCCCGGAGGACCCGACATTTTTGAATTGGAGAAGAACGAACGGGAACGGCCGCCGATGGAAGAAAAAAAACTATAAGGCGTGTAAGAGGTCCTTCGGGGGTTCCGGGACAGGCTGGGCTGGGGTAGTCAACTGCTCACGAGAGCAAAATGCAAAATGCTTTGGACGATGGATTGGAGATAAAAAAGCGGCAGACGGGCACGGAAGTCGGGCATTGTGGTGGGTAGGCCCAGTTTGTAATATCATTTTTGGGCGTTTTTTGGTCAGACTAACATGGGAATCTAATCAGATGCCACCAAAAAGAGGGAGACTGTTCGGAAAAAGGATGTAAGATGGAAAAGAAAAGCTAACAGAAGTGTCGCCGCGGGCCGACGACTGCCGATCGATCGATGGATCGTCAAAACATAATAATCGGTATAGCAGCTTTGCGCACAGCCGGTCGCCTGTGGGTCCGGCAGCGGCGGCGGAACAGATGGGACCAGTGTTGCCCGTGGCAAGGCGCAAACTCGCGCAGCAGGGCTGGTCATCTGCGCGAATGACACGAAGCACTTGGTTTGTTGGCTCATTTGAGTGGTTGGCGGTGGACACGTTTTGCCAACAGTTTTCACTTATATTAATGATGATTTAGATTTGTAATTAGTCATTTGACTGTGTAGGACTGCTTTCTAATATTTTTTCATTGCAAAGTAAAAACAGTTCAAAATTGAATGGCAACACAGTTTTTTAATCAATTAAATAAATCAAAAGAAATTACAAAATAAAAATCTTTGGGGGCGGTCCCGGGACGAATCCCGACCTCGGCCAAACGTCTGACGTGTGCTAACACTCTCGTCGGAAGTGTCGCCTTCAAACCACGTCTTTCCACCCATCTCCGGCCATGACAGGCACCTCCAACGATCCCCACCCAAGTTTCTTATCCTCGGCATTGAATGTTGCCTTCAGTGGAGGCGGGATTGTCCTGTCCTACACGGCTTTCAGCATCTTGCAGGAAGAAATGTAAGTCCACACCTTTCATATATATTTTATATATCCATCTTTCAAATTACCACTTTTCAGCACCCGCGATCGCTATGGCCCGAACAAGGAGCGCTTCTCCTACATGCAGGAGCTTGTCTTCGTGCAATGCTTTGTCTTCGCCCTAGTCGCGTTCATCTTCAAGCTTCGCCACACTTCCAGCTCCGCAGCATCGGCCATCGCGACCGTTCCGTGGTGGTATTATGCTTTGGCCGCGACCAGCTACACCGGTGCCATGCTGGCTAGCAATGTTGCTTTGAAATTTGTGCCGTATCCGACTCAGGTTTTGTGCAAATCCTGCAAGCCATTGCCTGTTTTGCTGTTTTCCGTCCTCTTCGCGGCTAAAAAGTATCACTGGCGGAAGTATCTCTACGTTTCGCTCATTGTCGGTGGTATGGCTGTGTTCATGTACAAGCCGAAGCATGATGGCAAGTTTGATGTGCTCAACTTTGGCAAGGGTGAAGCTCTTTTGGTGGGTTTTTGAACTTTTTTTTAAACAAAAAATTAACTTTTTATATATAATCTTGCGTTTTTAACTTCAGCTCTTCTCGCTCTTCCTCGACGGCGTCACCGCCACCCTCCAAGAACGCATGCGCTCCAGCTACAAGACCGAAAAGTGGGCCATGATGTTCTTCATGAACCTCTTCTCCGCCGTCATTCTCAGCGGAACCATCGTCGTTTCTCACGATCTGACCAAATTCTACGACTTCATCCAGCGCTACCCCTACGTCCTTCAACGCATCGCCCTGCTGTCCATTGCCGGCAGCTTCGGACAGGTCTTTATCTTCAAAACGGTCTCTGATCTCGGCCCACTTACCCTTTCAATCATCACAACCTCCCGCAAACTCATCAGCGTCGTCCTTTCTGTGATCTTGTTCGCGAATCCGTTCTCTTCCAACCAGCTGATGGGTACCGTAATCGTCTTTGGTGCGCTTTTTGCCGATGTCGTCGAAAGCAGCCGCAAGAAGCAAGCAGCTGTGCCGGTTAAGGCGAAGGTCGCCGTCGAAACGGAGCCTGATTCTGATGGTTTTGAAAAACTTCCAGCTGAACACGTCTCTCCGAAGGCTGGCAACCGTCGGCGAGTTCGACGTGATTAGATAAATGCATTTTGACGGCTTATGTGCAACTTTTTGGGTTTTTATTGGGTGTTGTTGTAATTTATTAACTTTTTAACAATAAAAATGTTAATAATAATAGCATTAGCCACAAACATTGAGGTTGTTATCCTCGTCCAGCCAAGCACTCCCAGTATGGATCAATCCATTATTGGTCAATGGGCACTTGTAAACACGGATTCCATCATCGCCACAACGCAATTGGGCGCGGTTTTCCGTCGTCCAGATGGTGTATTTTGGCACGTGGAAGGTCTTATCGGTCAAGGGGACGTCGGATGTACCATTGAAACAGCCTGAAACTTCCTTAATTGCGTTGATTACGGTAGTTCTCCCCACCTTTGTTTTCGATCCGCCCCTTCTTGCCATGATTCATAATCTTACACAACTTAAGTGCCATATTCTTCGCCAAGAAAAGTTCATCAGCGCGGACCGTCCGATTTTCAGCATCAACGCATCCAATTATCCGATTCGTCACGCAACACAGGACAAACCCGGCATATCGGTCCGTCGCCCGACCATCTGCACAATCCAGAGGGACCTGTTCGAGACCGGCACCCTCAAATGGGTCTGAAGCGTAGTAGGGGTCGTATTCGGCGTAGCCATCTGGATCGGGCGCCGGTTCACAGTTGTAGGTGATGCCGTCTTCGATGTAGGGCAGAGAACCGACGGGCAGATAGGTGCCTTTGTCGGTGATGCAGTTTAGGACCTAAAATGTGACTTTAAACTGTTTAAAACAGCTAAAAGTAGCCAAAACATACAGAAATCTGCCCCCGTCGACAAGTAACATTGAAATACTTGTCTTGCATCCAGTGTTCGCCATTGTTAAAGGTATGATCACCGATTAGGCATTGAGAATAGACAAGATGGATGAGGTAACTTAAAGTGATTGGGATCAATAGACGGGACATTTCGAAGCACAAAGTTCGAAGGAAATGGCACGGCTTACCTAATTGTGGACGGCTGTCACGAAATGGCGGCCACGGGTTGAGGGACAATTGCTAATGGGCCATCATAAGTGTTGTTTGCGGACAACACCTGACAGATAGTGATCGGAGTGGTTTGTATCGACAATTGAAGCGTTAGTTTGATACGGGAGTACAGATAGTCAAATTTTTTACGATGTTACCAGTTTCAAAAATATGCACAATCAAAACGTTTGACTTTTAGTTCAAAAAAAATGAGCATAAAAGGAACAAAGCTTCTCTCCAATATATCTTTTACTCCAATTCTTAGTGTTCATTGCAAGGTGTATTACCTTTTTTTACAAACGTTTATTTGAAAAACTGTAAAATAACATTAAATTTGCATAAAAACTAAACCCTCAAAAGCAAAAACAATGTCTCCTTCGATGGATACCCCACCGTACCCAATGACACAAAGAGGTCCTAGAAAATGGTAAGCCTTATCATACTTCTATGTCCGTGTAACCGCAAAATGTCAACATTTTCAGACCTATCTCAGCGACCTCCATGATTTCTACGGTATTCCCGGCGGGGCTGTGATCGGAATCACTGTGTATGTTCTGCTTTTCCCAAATTCAATCTAAATATCAACCACTTCAGTGGCGCTTGCGCCGTCATCATCATAGCCCTCATTACCGCCCTGAAACTTCACTGTTACTTCTGGAAGCGCAAGATCCGTGAAGCCGAACTCCTCCGAAAAGTTGAGTTGGCTGAGCGACGGGTGCGTGAACGAACATCACATTCGACTTCGGCCAAAACGGGCATTGAGAAGAAGGATAATTTGGGAACTTCACCAGCGCCAAAGAAGAAAACGCCGATAAACCTGCATACACCGTAAGCTTACTGATATTGCGCTTCCACCAAAAGACAAATATTGGCTTTAGAGTACACAGCACACCCACTACGACGACTCCATTACACCGTGCCGTCGCGATTCGTGAAATCACCGACCTGCACGGCCCAGCTTTGGCAAAAGTAGTATCAAGCAAAACGCTGAATCCGATCTTCGCTCATGGCAGTCGTGATTGGAGTTTCTTCTATGAAGCGGCGCCAAAGTTCAAGCGGTATTTTGATTGGAAGTCGCTACCGACTACTTTGAAGCTGCCCACGCACATGTGGTCGATTTTGCCCTACAAAACTGACAGGCCGATTGAGTTGAGGTGTTCGAAGTTTGATAACGATGATGTCAATTCGACTGTTTTTGTGTCTGTTCGACCTTTGGTTCGGGAATGTGTGAGTTTTTGGTTGTTCCATTACATTTATGAAAGTTCTAAACTTCAGTTCCGTCCATTCCTCAAATTCGGAATGCGTCTCTCCGAACCCTTCGATTACTCCACGCTCCCCACATCAGTGCTCAACCACACGATCAACTCAAAAATCCTAGCCGTTCGAGAGCCCTATTACATCCTTAAAGTTTTCATATTCCGCACTGAAACCCCTTGTTTTGAAATCCATTACGTAAGTTCTGCACTTATTTGAACTGTATTACCGTAACAACTTCCAATTTCAGCAAGGCAAAACCCCCCACTTCCTGCATAAAATCCCCCGTTGTCCTGAATGCAAAAACCTCGACAATGTCACACCAATGCCCTGGGCCGATGTCCTCAAACTGTCTCAAAGCCTACGCAATATGCCTTCAGGACATCATTTTCATGGCAAAATCACCGTGCCACCGAGGCTGTCAAGAGAAAACGAAGGTGAACAAATAGTGAACGTATTTGCCTATCATGGGGCACCGGCATGCATCGCGGTGGAGCCATCGGAAAATCCGGATTACCACGTAAACCGGCAAAATGTCGCTTTCAAGCGGTCGGAATTGCATTTCCGAGGGACAAAGAATGTGGCTGGCTTCAGTTCAAGTACGTCGTCCAAACGAACACCGGAAGAGATTGATACGGCGTCGACTAAATCGACGAAATCAACGCTGTCGGCGAAGATGGTCTGAATACAACTTTGTGCCATTGTTGTTACAATTTTGATTATTGATTGAAAAACGTATGATAAATAAGACTTTTAAAAATGCCCGAGAGTTTCAAGTTGTAAATTTTTCAATTAAACTTTGTGGTTCAGCTGTGCAAAATGACTTTTTTTGCAAGCTAACAAAAATCCTCCCCCATTGTCACCGTCTAGCATACTACATTAACCTAATACCATTAAAACAGCATTTTACTCATTTCCTAACAGCAAACACCCAATTGAAATTCAGATCACGTAGGCGTTGATGCCATTGTGTACCACTGGGCCCAAAAATAGAACAAGGAAATGATGCCGTTCATTGCAAAACCCAAATAGTATACTTTCGTTACGTAAAGCTTTTTTTTTTCAAGCCCGTTCAAGTTTTATTGTCTCCAGTTAAGTCTCCTTTAAAAATTAAGATACCCCACAGCTCTTCGTGTCAATGGCACAGGTTCACAGGGCGTGTCTACTCTCTACGCTAAAAACGGCACAAAAGCGGCGGACTCTGAATGAGTGGAATACTTTTGCGAAGGCGGGGACGGTCTTGGAATTTAGAATTCGCAGATCTTAAGGAAAGCAAGTTGGCTGCATTTTTAGTATTTTGCCACTTTTGATGCCTTGTTATTTGTTACTTGTTATTATTGACCCCAATGTGCTGCCTTATATCGTATTCTTTTATTGTTCGATTGTTTGTGTCTGCTTATCAGCGTCATTAGCTGCCGTCAACAAGTCAAATATTATGAAATGCGCATTAAAAAAAGTTATAGGGCATATCCATCTGCTTTTTTTTGCAATCGTGATTCTTAAAATTGAGCATTGATGCATATAAAGCGGATCCCATTATGCCATCTTTCAGTAGTACGTAACATCAGTCCAAAATCTGACAACATGCAATGTGATAGCTGCATTAACGCATACACAAAAAAAGCATGGCGATAATGCATTAGTACCCAAATTTTACTTATTTCTGACTTCCCCGCCATAAAAAGCCCCGTCACACCCCCACATACGGATTAGAAGCGCACTCTTGGGCCCCTTGGCTTCCGGATCGTATAACATTTTTACAATATGTCTCGAGACTTACTCTCGGCTTGTTTCTAATGGTCAGGTCGATTGTAAACTTCATGTTTCATGACGTTCAGACGCAATAACTACTTTTTATACATTTTACAATGTGGAACTCAAACACCCACCGTAGGCATTATAAAAATGAATCATTTATATCCACCTGGTCGTGTGGTAATTATGCATTCCCAGAGTTCACATATCATCATTTGGCGTTGAAAACTTGCATAGTTTTGCGTGTTTTTGTTTTTGCTTTTTTATTTTGGGCTTGCGGGGTTACATGCGGGCTGATTCGGAGAAAAGTGATGTTTCATTGCGGCGATTCGGGCAAACAAACTATTTGTAGCTGATTTTCACAATGAATCGGGGGCTGTTTCATGTTTTGTTGATTTGGGAGCCAAAAATAGAAAGGTGAAAATTTGGAAGTTTTAACTTTGAAAGAAAGAATTTGACATGTTTGAATTTTGGACTCGTTGTCATACAGTTGTCGTAAATATTGCCGTTGTAAAAGTAAGGACTACTTCCGCGACCTAAATCATAAAAAAAATTAACCTTAAAATTGGTGAGTTCATTAACCTCTTAATTTTTGTTTTATATCTTGTTTTCGCTTTATTTTGTTCATCTTTTAAAACAAAAATACAAACCAACTCGACCGATTTCGATTCTATCATCGTCATTTACTCCCAGAATCCTGAAACAACATTCCAAACAAAAAACAATCAAAACTTTGCTACTTCAACCATGTTTCACATCAGTGACGTAACCAGCTAATGAATCCCCTTTACTATTCCTACAAATTTGCAGGTTAACCCCACTTTCCCACGAACTTGAAATCCTTAACGACCCTCAAACTGACGACAGTGTTCTCTCCTGTTTCGAAGCGCTTTAAAAGTAGTGGGCGAGAGTTGCCGGAAGTTTTTTCACTGTGTTTTGTCTCGTAGTTTAGGGGTGTATCACAACCTTTCACAGACCTCAAAATAGCATAAGCAGCATAGTTTTTGTTTAGTTTGGGCTCACATTGATAAACGTCAACCCTATTCGCCGCGCAAGTGTACTCCCAACTTGCAAAACGTGGTAAAACATTATCAAAACCAAAGTTCATCCAGATATTTGACACTTTCAACGTCGGTTTTTTATTTTTTCTATGAAATAGCACGCAAACATTGCCATGAATGCAAATTGTGTGCGTTAATTGATCCCTTTTTGGAGTTCGTGTGTTTCTACCCGTGAAGAAAGCTTTAACTTATCCAACATCATTCTTAATAACTAAAAATAACGGTTCCAGGACGTGCTATACCTTCAGCTTGCCAAAACATGTTCTATTTCAAATATTTGACAGTGTGTTTGCTTGGAATCATTGCATCACTGGTCGTAGGGAAACCATTGAGCTTTGATTTGGCATATCGACCGAGCTACGAGTAAGTTTTTATCAACACTTTATAACTTTTAAGTTTACAATAGCGCCTTTTCAGCCCCTACGCATTCGACTATTTAGAATTTGGCAAACGTAGCGGTAATCCGTGTTTCATCGGCGCAGGACTTGACGTCGGTTGTGAATTCAGTGATCTTTTTGATGCTAAGATTTTGAAACAAAAGTTTGCGAGTCCCTATGGTCCGGGGAAGTAAGCCGCTGGCAAAATTACCTGATTGACATTCTCAAGAGACTGTGGCTTCAAACGCTTTCGACGAACGGCAAAACCTTGTTACTTTTCTGTGTTTTTCTTTGTCATTTGCCATTTTTAGAGAGAGAAAACATGTCTGGATGGAAGACGACTTGCATAAATGTGAATTTTTTTGTGTTTGAAAATTGGTTTTCTTATCAAAAACATGTAGAGTATGCACGGATGCGCGCAATATAGCAAAACATTTTTTACAACAGAATGATACATTGTTTGCAATGCTTCATGATTACCTGTAACATCTGTTCCACAGATTAAAGCAAGTTTCAATTACATTTGACTTTATTTTTGATAGAAACCTTTAACATTTCTGATTATTTCGTAGGAATTAGATTTTATAAAAATTCTGCCACCTATTTAATATCATAAACTCGATAGAGTTAAAAATAATCTTATTTTGCTGACGAACGGGCTTGACAGATGCTTGGAAAAACACTAATAAGAAATGTTTTGCATAGAAACAATAAGGGTGGTCAATAGGTCGCTGAAATACAAAAAATATTTTAGCTGACAAACAACTTCTTACGTTGAGACACTCTGGTGGTACTCCAGAGAAAACTGCTCTAATTCTATATCCGACACCGTCGGCTGCTATCGCGCTTCCCGCACTGAGGATTTCGTCGACGTTGTTGACTTTGTCGACAAATTTATTAGTATCGTACTTTTTACTGAATTCTTGTCGAGCTAATGTCGTAATTTCCTAAAAACCCAAAACTTAGTCAAATCAATAAACTACTCTACAAGTTTGAAAACGTTACTATTATGTCAGCCTCATTGACATTGCGCGTAAACCATTGAGCCAAGCGTTTAGCCTGTGTGTATTGCAGCACCAGGCAGATGGAAAGAATGAGCAACAGTTTCATCATTGAAGCTGTTCCTCTGATCTTCCAATGTTAAAATCTGTTTATATAACACATTCATAAGTGCCAGACCATCGCACCACGTCTTTATGGGTTTTCATGATTCCATATGATTTTTTATTGTCAAAAGGAACATTATTTTAAGTTGGTCCACAATTGGGGCAAAAATCATTGTGTTTTCAAGGATTCTTTGAATAACAAACAACGCTTTTTTATTTGAATCAATTTATAAAATGGAATTGTTCTTAGAATTTGGGAGTAAACAAAGTTAGCCAGTATTGTTCAAAAAACAACAATGACAGAACTTACAATTATGTTTTTAGCGTCAATTAAGCTTATGAAACAACAATATACAAACAAAATAACTGACTGGTAACATTTTTAGTGCAAAACAAAGTGACGGTCGGCTTTCACAAAAGTTGTAACATCCGATGTTCATTAATTAAGCATGAAGGATAAGCATACTCAAACAGCAACCTGTTGCGCAACTTCGCGGTTCCAAATCATCGAACCCGCCTTTTTTCGCCAAAAAGCGCAGCAATCTTATCCGCGACATCCATAAACATAGCGGTGTACTGTCACTGTTTGAGCCTAACGTTCTACAAAGCAAACCATAAATTGACAACCATCACCAAGCTTCAAAAATGCTCTACCCTCTGGCCAACCTGCCAGCCACCCTCCGATCCCGTCTCAATGACCTTGTCACTCCCGTCGAACGCTACAATCTCCAAGTAGCTGCCAATGACGTTTCCATCTGCCCGCTAAATATTCAAACCATCCAAAATGTGGAGTATCTTACATTTAAGTGTAACAAAGCCGGAATGGATGCTTTTTCATCCGATCGGACTGGACTTTTTTCCGTTAGTCAACTTGTGATTGTTCCTGAAAGTCTTTACAATAGTACTCGCCTCAAGTTTGACCACGTATCTGTGAACCATTTGAAGAATGACTTCTTTGGCCATTTTTATATGCGACCTAACGATATATCTTTGGTGAACTGTAAAATCACACCAAATTTTATGACAACGCTATCAAAACTTACTTATGGTAGTCCCGAAAGTCTTTTCATTGCAGATATCGAGCGTAAGAACTATTTTCTGGATGTTACGGAAGTCTTGACAGCGTTTCCAACACTTACTTTTCTAAAGTCAATGTATTTACGTCTTTCCAAAACTTGGATGACTGAGATGTTACAATTTGAAACGCGTCAATTGCGTCGCGTACAAGTGTTAATGCAAGAGCATCAATTTGAATCCTTTACGTGTGATGAGCTTTTGGCTTTTCTGCGAGTAAGTGAAGGTACATAGTTTGGGTTTGTTATTTAATTTTGTCGGTTTTCAGGCACATGAAAAGGGCTTTAGTCTGACTGTTCGTGTTTTTAAAGCCGATGAAACTTTATTGCCGTACTTCGCAGATTTGAAGGAGCAACTAAATCATAATACGACTTATTTGGGTAACCCTCAACTACCACCCGTATCCACTCATTTTCGTTTGCTGGTTAATGACGAACACAATGCTTGGGGATTTCCGTAAATTGTGAATTTTATTTTCGTTTCAAAGTTTTATATTTTTTATTCAGCTCTTAACAATAAATATGCATTTGATTTTATTAGCCAATCCACAGAAATCAGACTTGCATCGTTCATTGATTTACGATGAGCATGAAGGAAAAGCATACTCAAACTGCCACATGTTGCGCAACTGCGCAGTCCTAAACTACCCGCGTTTTGTCGTCAGAAAGCGCACCAATCCGATTGCCGAGCCAGATCTACATAGCGTTGTACTGTCAGTATTTAAGCCTGTCGATTAACAAAGCGTATCTTAGATTGTCAAACTCCACCAACCCTTCAACATGCCCTACCTTCTGGCCAACCTCTCAGATACCCTCCGGTCCCGTTTGAATGACCTTGTCACCCCGTCGAACGCTACAATCTCCAAGTAGCTGCCAATGACGTTTTCATCTGTCCACCAAATATTCAAACCATCAAAAACGTGGAACATCTTACGTTCAAATGCAAACACGACGAAGTTGAGGTTTTCCCAGCAAAAAGTTTGCTTAATTTTCAAACAATGCAACAACAAACAAAAATTGTAGTTGGTCCTGGTAGTCTTTATTGTGGAAATAACGTCACATTCTACAACGTTTCTGTAAACCGATTAAAGAATGAAATCTTTGATCATTTTCTTCTTCAACCTAATACTATTTTATTGATCAACTGTAAATTCTCGTCACAATTCCTTTCCAAATTATCACAAATCACGTCTGGTAAACTTGAAACGTTGTCGGTCATGGATGTCGAGCGTAAGAACTCTTTGTTGAATTTTAAGACGGACTGCGGTAGAAGTTAACAAGTGGGTGATCACATCAAAAAATTTTATTTGAGAAATCGATAGAGGCACCTAAGACTGCCTCGAATCTAAAATATTAGGGTCTGAAGTCGCCTGGGAGCGAAGTTATAATTTTTCAAAAATCGGCTTCTGAAATCAATTTTAAATTCATAAGTCAAACCAATTGGCTTCTAAAAATCTGAAAATGATTTTCCAGAGTCAACTTTTGATGCTGAATCCAATGGTGATAATGAAAATTTGATATCAGATATAAATTTTATCGATTGATTTTTTTTGTAAAACCGACTTTTTTCTTTTTAAGTTCGGGTTGCGTTTTTTTGTCGAAATCGATCCTTCATTACCTTCCAATCAATAAAAATGTGTTTATTTGGATTTAAACGGTTTGAACGGTGACCATTTCCACCATTTACATCAAAACTTGAAAAAAAATTTCAAGTAATCACAAAACCGATATTATTTTTGAACTCTACATCCAAAATAAGCCCCCTTTGCATAGTTTGTTCTTGACCCGTGTTACGTATTGATTTTTTTGTGTTTATATTTTTGGTCCTGGTCGCAATTGACAGCCAACCAGTCAATGCTTCCATAGTGCAGTTAGGTAAGGCGGGTCCGTTGCGCTCTCACTTGTTGAGTTCGGATTCCAGTTGTGTTTTTTGTTTTTGCAAAACTTGCCATTTCACATTTGGGCACCTAAACGACGTTGGGTGGATTCACTTCACCGAAAACCATTTTAATCAGATGATGGTGAACCTTATTTCAAGATCTGGACTTCACATTGCTCTGACCTTTGAGGCGCGGACTCTGAAGTGCATTCGCGACCCAACCGGACAGATCACCGTGCATTCGAGGCCCGAGCATCAAACCTGCTTACCAAGACCTTTACTTTGACGTACGTTCGAAGTCTCGGACTACATAGGACGTGAGAACGCCGAGCTTCAAGCTAATTTGAAGTCAGAATCTCGAATCGCGAATATAGCTTGAAGTCTTGAACGTGTTTCCAAGTCATAGACAAAAAAAGAAAACTCAGAATAAAATGGTTTTTGGTGAAGTGAATCCACCCAACGTCGTTTAGCCCAAATGTGAAATGGCAAGTTTTGCAAAAACAAAAAACACAACTGGAATCCGAACTCAACAAGTGAGAGCGCAACGGACCCGCCTTACCCAACTGCACTATGGAAGCATTTACTGGTTGGCTGTTAATTGCGACCAGGACCAAAAATATAAACACAAAAAAATCTATACGTAACACGGGTCAAGAACAAACTATGCAAAGGGGGCTTATTTTGGATGTAGAGTTCAAAAATAATATCGGTTTTGTGATTACTTGAAATTTTTTTTCAAGTTTTGATGTAAATGGTGGAAATGGTCACCGTTCAAACCGTTTAAATCCAAATAAACACATTTTTATTGATTGGAAGGTAATGAAGGATCGATTTCGACAAAAAAACGCAACCCGAACTTAAAAAGAAAAAAGTCGGTTTTACAAAAAAAATCAATCGATAAAATTTATATCTGATATCAAATTTTCATTATCACCATTGGATTCAGCATCAAAAGTTGACTCTGGAAAATCATTTTCAGATTTTTAGAAGCCAATTGGTTTGACTTATGAATTTAAAATTGATTTCAGAAGCCGATTTTTGAAAAATTATAACTTCGCTCCCAGGCGACTTCAGACCCTAATATTTTAGATTCGAGGCAGTCTTAGGTGCCTCTATCGGATTCTCAAATAAAATTTTTTGATGTGATCGCACACTGGTCAAGGGTTGTTTTTTTCTACCGCAGTCCGTCTTAAGGAGATGTTGACTGCTTTTCCACGATTGTCAACTGTGAGGTCGGTCAAGTTTTGTGTTTCGAAGACATGGATGGAGGATGTTTTACAAGTTGAAGCCCGTCAGTTGTGACAAGTTTCATTGACATTACGTGCTGATCAGTTTGAACCGTTTACATGTGATCAGCTTCTAACTTTTCTTCGAGTAAGTTTTTGTCTTTACGTTGAACTTTTTAGGTAACTTTGACGGTTTTCAGGCACAAGAAAAGGGCTTTAGTTTGACTATTTACATCACTGGTGCCGTTGAACTTGTTCAGACGTTGTTAGAATTGAAGGATCAGCTCAACCAGCAGATGACGCATTTGGGCAGCAAAGTAATGCCATCTGAGTTCACTCATTTTAGGTTATCGATTAATTTGAGCGATGCAAACACTTGGTATCTACCGTAATACTTTCACTATTTTTGCGACGACTTCAATAAATTTTAAAAGTGCTGTTTGTTGGTGTTTGTTTTTAAATATTTTCTTTTACAGTTTCACATTTTTTGACTTAAAGCAATAAATTATGCAATTCAAGTTTATTCAATTCACACCCCAGTCAATCATTTTCCTCCAATATTCATGTTATCACCAAAGCATGCGTTCAATAGTTCATGCTGTCCCAAGAAACATCGCGTAGCAAAAGCGTATGACGGTTCTCTGTTTGCAGCGACAATGTTACAGGCTGGTGTCACGTAAGTTCCTTTGCAATGGTCGCATTCGTAGTCGAAAGTGAGATATACCTTCGGACTCGGATTAGTTTCGTTCAGAACATCGCGAACTGTGGCATCAATCATTCCAAAGGGGCCGAATTTAGGAGTTTGCAGAAGGTCGTGCTTAAAGATATTGCTATCGGACCACAACTTTGCGGTACCTTGGAAACCTTTTCCTTTACAGGTGAAAACACCAGTGATACGAATGTAGAAATCAGTTTCGTGATTAGAGCGTTTTTGGCGTTTGCCAAAGTTGAAGTTGAGAGCGGATGATTGGAAGGGGGCAACGTTGGGTGGCTGATATTGATCGAGACCAGCTTGCTGTAATTGAGCGTAGTTGGGCTGCGGGAATTCATTAAGATCAGGTTGGTTAAATTCGCCAAATTTGGGTCGGAATTGGTCTAGGTTGGGTTGCTGAACCTGGCCGAGCTGCTGGAATTGAGCGAGGTTGGGTTGTTGAACTTGGCCAAAGTTGGGTTGTTGCAATTGGCCGGGATTGAGAGGCAGTATGTTAATACCGAAGCCGGGTATTTGAAGTTTGTCGAGACCGGTAGCGTTAGCCAAAATCCTCTCAAGCTCCAAAAAGGGGCGAAGAATGTTCAAATTATTTCCAGGTTGGGCACTGACAACAGCCACCAAACACAGAATCAGCATCAGGAAGCGCATTTTGATGACTCCGACTTGACTGCAGCGTTATCATTTATGTAGGTGCGATTAATAAAACGGTGCCATTTAAAATTAATGCACCAGTCTGGTGCAAAATGTGCATTTTAATAGCGATGTGATCAAATTATTAGGTGATAACTTATAAGTGTTTTTTGGACGACCATTTTGAAACTCTGTCGTTATGGAAGTTATGGAATTGATAAATTTATTTGACAAAAAATGACAAAATGTAAAAAGGCAATGAATTTGAAAGTACCAGACGTTAGTCCAACCAATGCCGCAAAAAACTCAGAAAAAATTAACATACAGTGATAATCTGCCGTGATTTCACGGTTCCCATCAGTAGGGGCTCTTCGGCATGAAGGTTCCAACGGCGCTTCTCGTAGTACTATTAACGTAAGTTTGGAGCCCTCTTTTCAGTGAATCAGTGATAGTCAACCAATGTCAACTTCAGAGCCCTCCCGCACTCCTGCTTCAGCGGATTTTCCTACTACAACGCCAAAGCCCATTGTCTTTTCTTGAAGCAGCACCCCGGATCCTGCATCAAGTTCATAACCGACCAAGTACTTACCCCGTCTAAACTTGCTAAACTATGCTGGGACAAATTCCGAGCAGTTCCGTTGATTCCCCGTTCCGAAGATGATGTCCTCGACATTGCTGCGCGGTTCCACTTTTTCTACCACCAATCTGATTCAACTGCAGATACTCCATGGGTCATTCTCGGGACGCGGTTCCGTGGCACAGATCCCTATCGACCGTCATTGGAGTCGATTATCCCGCCGAACAGCTTTCCGGATAAACCGATGTGGTGGGTCGGCGGTTTTCTGAATGCTTTACCAGCAGCTGTAAACTTTTAGGAAGAATTCAGTATACCGTGACAACAACATCAACGCAGATTCGCCCTTAAACTTTCCATCGGGTCTGCAGGGTCCATGTATGTTTTTTTTTCGGTTGTAATGTGTTGAAAATCAAAATTACAGACGTTGGTTTCTATGCACCGTCCGGCTCACTCTCGAACTTTAATGACGACAACATTGGCTTCGGCGCGTGTGAAAGTCCGCTCTTCCCGAAGAAGCAGTGCCCCGAGGGCTGGTTCTACTACAACAAGGAGTCGACTTGCTTGAAGGTGTTCCCCAACAAAGCCTACAAACCAGATGACCCCAACAAAAGTAGATTCACGTTCACGGCGGCGAGAAAGAAGTGTATGGAGGACAATGCCAATCTTGCCTCATTGACGGCGGAAGAGTATGACATTTTCACAGGTGGGTTTCGCTTTGCCGCAAAATTATGTGCCCAAATTAGCAAATTACAGTCCTCACACCGCCTTACACCTTTCCCATTGAGAAATCGGCAGAAGGCGCTTCCTTAAACTTGGAATCGGGCAACTATTGGATCGGTCTTCGACATGAAAACTCGCTGAGAAAAACAAGCGAAGATATGACTTCCGGAAATCCTAATTTTGTGGGTTTTTTGAGCGCTAAAAATCAAATACGTTTTGCTTTTTTAGGCCATAGAGTACAACGAAATTGCTTACAATACGGATGGAACACTTTTTAACGGATTCCACAAGTTTTCCAGCGACGAACCTACGATGACGCCGGGTCAAAAAAAATACAAGTAAGGCATTTCGCTTTAACTTTAGTATGGTTCGGGTTAAAATGGTGGATTTCAGCGGAAACGTGGTCGACAACACAGGCCATTTCCGTAATCTCGTAAACACGCATGAAGCCGCTGGCGGTTGGTGCCAAAAGAAGGCCGATACCAGTGGGGTTGCTTCCAATGCTTAAGATTGACATTGATTAAGGATGTTTTGATCGATACAGTACTCTGTTTTAAAAATTGTGTGCCATAAATTGGATTTTTCAAACTGTTTCGAGCCTATTTGCAACTTTTTAATGCTTTCATTGAAAATATTGTATCGACAAACCTCAAAAAACTCTTAAAATAGACATTTGCAAAAAGCATGGGAACAGAGACACCTTTTGATAATAAATAACCCCGAATTCACGGAAAAACTTCAATTTTAAACTCTGTTATCGCTTGTATCAACCTCACTCAGATAGTCGTATCGATTGATATATTGACATTTTACTCATTATATAATTATGGTATCGACAAAATCTGACAAATGGGCAACATTATTACTCGAAGACAATGTCGGTTCCCGCTTCAACAAAGACACGATTGTTGAAGACGTGTGTGTTTGGATTAAAACATAGAAAAGTGGGGGCGGGGTGGGTAAATGGTAATAACAGAAAGGGGGCCGAGCGATGGATGGAGAGAAGAAGGCAACCCGAAGGCAATTGACAGAAGATATTTGAATTTAAATGAGGAGATTGAAAAACAACGACGTGTTATTACGGAGAGATGTAGAATCATGGGACGAAAGCGCTGCTCGCATGCGGCTCACTCGAGAGAGACGGTGGATTCCGTTGGGGCAACGGAGGACTTCCAGAAGAACGACGACGACGACAAGGACGGTAAGTTACAGGTTCAGGTCTTGCGCAATCCGGGAGGCAATGTTCTTGAAGCCGATGGAGGTGCCGGAGATACGCTTGAAGCGGACGCCGTTTAAGCTGAGTCGGGGCAGTTTGCAGACCTGAAATGGGGAGAACTACGGATAAGATCGATTTTCGTGGAATTGATAGGAAAAAGAAAACGCACCTCCATCTCCCACTGGACTAGGGAATCGGAATTGGGATCACCATGGACGCAGAGGAGTAGATATCGTTCGCGTTGTTCGTAGTCGCAGTTGTTGGAGTCGAGGACCTTGCGGATTTCCCTGAAAAGACCAAATTAGGACCTTCAAAAGATCGAAAAACAGTCAACTCACTTCATCATCGTATCCGGAGGCAACGCACTCGTCGTCTTCATGCTCCACGTAAACCGCAACGACCTCGGCTTGATGTCCTCGCCAGGCGCACCCGTCGCGGAACCCGCCGCGTTACCGCCACCCGAAGAATTCGGTGTATTCGGCGCACTCATGAAGCTATTTCCGCCCTGAGCTGCTTGTTGTTGCTGGAGATGGGCCAACATGGCGCCCTGGGTTGGGCCAATCGTTCCACTTCGACCCACGATGGGCGTCTTGTGGGTACCGCCCGTAGCCGGCGCCGTCATAGGCTGTGTAGGCCCTCCGGTCGCTGCCGTCGTCGTGATCGGCGTCGCACCAGCATCGGTGTGTCGCTTCGTGAGCTTCGTCAATTTCGACAGGAAGCCCTTTTGCGTCGATGTTTCGCGACCGCTGTGGCCGCCTACGGAGCCCTCCTCCGGAAGGTCGTCATCGCCGTTGGCCTTGTTGTTGTGCTCGGTTTTGCCGTGAAATGTCTGGCGATTGCGAGCGTTACGGGTGAGGTTCGGGTTAGTCGCGGCGGAAGAAGAAGTAGGCGTGTTGGTGCCACTGGTCGGCGCGAACGTCGTGATCGTCGCACCAGCACTGCCACCACTTCCGGCACTGATCTGACTGCCAGTGGCGCTCTTGGTCATCTTGCCACTCTCATCGACGGACAGATTCTTCATCATAGTAGTCGGCGGCATCGAAGGCGACGGATGGAGAGTCGATCGGGCAGCCGCTGAAGCCTGACTTCCAGCATCTAAGCCGTTGGTCGCGCCAGCCGCCGCAGAAGCAGAAAAGGTCGAGTCTCCGGCGGTGCTACTGCTCCCGGTGCCACCGTTCGTAGTTGACGGCCGGCTGCTAGCACTGCCACTCGACGAAAAAGGATAGAAATGCGAGGTTGCCGGCGTTTGGGCCGGAATGAGATCCGCCGTCGCGTTCGTTTCATCGTCGTCTTCCTTGATCGAGGGCTGGATCGGCACGTACGAGCCGCTACCTGATTTCTGGAGGGCCTGCGCAACAAAGGCTGAGGTATTGTCACCGGAGGCAGTCTGTTTCGGGGAGGCGGCGGCGAGCTTGGCCGAGGGTGGGACGAGAGATGTAATCTGGGAGGACGGGCCTGTGAAGGAGGTTCCACGGGCACTGTTCGGGCCAGATGACAACCTTGGAGACGGGCTAGAATCACCAGTTCCAGGGATAGGGCCATATCGGAGCGTGCTGGCGGGTCGGCTGAGGTTAGCGAGAGGTGTACGGCCTGGGGTACTGCTTTTGCGAGTGGCAGACTGACCGATGGTAGCGGGCTGGCGGTTGGGAGGGTTCTGGACTTGGTGGACGTAGGCTGTATCTGAAAAGTGATGGCATTAGGGATGTTGGAAGAGGTTGAAGTGATCAAAACTCACTTGTATGCGTCCCCGCAGATCCAGGCTGCACACTATAAGCCGGCCCTCGGTTGCCGAACGGCGTCCTGAACGAAACCGCACCACTGTTCGTCGTGTTTGTGCTCGGGCTAGCGGCTCCATTACGTGGACTTGCTGCCACCGCGGCACTGGCAGTACTCTGATCGACATGTGAGGCCCGTCGACTCGGTCGTGGATTGACCTGGGCCGAGTTGCTCCTGGGTGGTTGGGCGACGCCAGGCTTGTAGGCTGCGGCGTTCGAGCTGTTCGGGGTGACGGCGATGCTGTTAGGGTTGTTAACCAACGAATCGCCAGTTCCGGAAGTCGTAGATGCCGCATTTTGGCCAGAGGAAGACGAATTGACAGTACTAGAGACAGTTGCGGAGCTGCTTTCCGGCAGTTTCACAGATTCAGACTGCTGGACAGCCTTCTCACCCATCAACAAATACGTCGCATGAATGTCCTCGAACTTTTCCTTGCCCAACGCATCCTGAATCGCGTTGTAGGAGAATCCAAGGGCTTGCAATTTCAGAATTCGCCTATCATCCAACTGGCACTTGGAAGGCTCAATAAACGGCTTCAATTCATCGTCTTCATAGCCAATATTCATCCAACGGTCCTTCATAATCTGATCCAAGGTACCGCGACGTTGAGGGTTCAGAACAAGGAATTTCTTCAATAAGTTTTCGCAATCCGTCGACATGTAGAACGGGATACGGTACTTTCCACGAAGAACGCGTTCACGGAGCTCCTTCAGATTAGCACCGTCAAAAGGCAGTGATCCTGAGACGAGGGTGTAGAGAATGACGCCGAGAGACCAGACATCGACTTCGGGGCCGTCGTACTTCTTGCCTTGGAAGAGCTCGGGGGCGGCGTAGGGTGGACTACCACAGAAGGTGTCTAATTTGTTGCCTGGAAGAAAATGACGTTTAAAATGGCTCAAAAAGTGAACAGAAGGGACGTACCGACAGTAAAACTATTGCTAAACCCAAAATCAGCAATCTTAATATTCATTGCCGAATCGAGCAACAAATTCTCCGCCTTCAAATCCCGATGAATGATATTCTTTGAATGCAGATACTGCACCGCCGATACTATCTGACGGAACTTGGCACGGGCCTCCTTCTCCTTCATCCTGCCATGGGCGACGAGATAATCGAAGACTTCACCGCCGGAAGCGTACTCCATGACGAGATAGAGGGTCGTTTCCGTCTCCATGACTTGGTAGAGTTTGACTATGTTGGGATGGTCCAGTTGTTTCATGATTTTGACTTCGCGGAAGAGCTAAAGATTGCCATTTTTATAAAAGAAGGACCAAATGGAACAAAACCAACCTTCTGAAGCGAAGTCTGATTCAACGCCGTCTTATCAATGATCTTAATGGCGACTTCCATGCCGGTGGGAATGTGTTTGGCGAGTTTCACCTTGGCAAAATTGCCCTTGCCGATCGTCTTGAGCAGCTTGTACTTGAAGATGTGCGAGTCATCGCCGCCGCCACTGCGTCGGGACGAACTCGAACTCGAGCCCGAAGGCCGCGAGGAGGCTGCTGACGTCGAGGAGCTCATGCCGGATCCGCCGCGAGCGCCGCCGTGATGGTGATGGTGGGGCTGGGGAGGCTGCGTGGCCGTTGATGAGCTGGAAAGGGACGTTATTTAGATGGCTGTATCGATTTGGAATGCGAAATTAGGCAGTTATTGAATGAAATGTGTACAAAAGCCCAACACATGACGAGGCAATGTAAAAAATACAAAGTTACAGCCGCCGCTATTGCACGCGTGGACTGATAGGAGAGATTAGTCATCTCGGAGCCAGACCAGACCGGATGGAAGACAGATGGGTTGAAAGGGCAATCGGTCGGAGCAGGAATGGAACAACGAAACAGGTGGAAGAAAGAAAGTGGGCTTCGAATTGAAAGCGATAAAACATTCGTTGAAACAAACAAGCCAGACGAGATTGCTCGGCTTTGACCGAGCCACCCTTGTCCCTGACAACTTTTTCGACACGTAGATGAGATAGGGATTGAAAAAGACGAAAAAATAACAGCATCATTTTGTCGGTCGATCGCCTGGGGGCAGCAGCTCGACAAGACAAGTCAGTCGGAACACGACAAATTTTACCTGGGTCGTCGGGTCGCGTACTCGGTGCTACGCGCCCACCACACAGCGAGCAAAGGAAAATGGGGGAAAGTCAGTGACGCGAAATCGATCGATGAACGCCAGTCCAGCGAGAGGGGCGAGGACGCCGGTGGCCAGCTAAACGAGATCGGCGCCGACTGACTCTGCGGAGGGCCGATATCCGTTGGCCAAGTGTCCTCAAGACACACGCGCACCACCCGGGTGACCACGTGCTTGAACGGGCAAAAAGGACAGGTGGAAGTGGACTCATTTCTTACAAAAACAACGCTAATAAATCGACATTATCTGCCTTGTTTTGATCCAATTTCACGCTTGAGATAATATTATTTCAAGTGCATCAGATAAGATCCCAATATTTTGACCAAATCGACTCCACTTTTGCAGAAAAAGATATTCAAATCGAATTCACTTTTTGTCAATTTAGGATGCCGGGTGGCACAGACACGACACATTTCAAAAACACTCAATTTGGCACCAAGAACGTCAAAGTTTTACGTGTTAATGATCAAACTCCCCGATAGAATCGTAACCCAGCCCTTAATGACGGTAGGTTCGTCGAAACGAGACCCCGAGGCAGCGGCTAAAATCGTACGTAGTGATGGTTAGGTAGGTGGTCATCGATTTTCCATCGTGTCACACCAGCCAGCCGTCGGTCGCCTGCACCACGCCCGTGGCGGACGCGTTGCAGTTTTTCGCGGAGGCGACGAAAACGATGTGCGAACGAACCAGGGCGCTGCCGCTGGCGGTCGCCGACAACGACCTCCCGAAAGTGGGCATCCTGCGGCCCGGCCGCAGGTTATCTAAATACCGGACCCTTCAACGACTTGGGGAAAACTTTTTTACAATGGGGGTGTACATGAAGGTCAATTGAGACGATTTTTGTTAGAAAAAGGGGTGGAATTGGCATTTTTAGAGGTGGGAACACTTTGCCAAGGATTTTGGCATTCGGCGGTAATTGACTTTTTTGATTATTTTGAAGTTGTATGATGAATGATAGGTGGATTGGAACAAGTTGATGAAGGTTAAATTTAGTTGGTGAAGTCATTTGAAAACAGTTTACATCTCAAAATGAGTCATTGAACGACACTTGGATTTGGATTCGCGCAAGAGGCATAGCCCCTGAGGCTGGACATCATTATTGACCGTCCGAATGAGTGTGACCCGAAAGGGGAGACTGTTGTTGTACGAGTGCTGTCACGCCGCAGAGCCTCTCGCACGATGACAATCTCTTCATCGTGGTCATCAGAGGCGACCCCGATGACAGCTTCTGTGACGACGCGCAAAGACTGTGCGAAATGACGAGTGAAAAAATCATGAAATGACTTCTGGCTGTGAAATTCGCAGAAAATGAACATCATAGAAACTGTAATACCGGAATTTAAACAAAGTCCGTGATAATCTACCCCAAATCTTGGCATTTTGCAAAAACCACTAACAACGGCACAGTAGCGACAAACGAGGAAGGGATGAAACACACCCAGATGGAGAGTATCTTCGACTTTTTTTTCAAACATCGCTCTTTTTTTACATTAGGGCACCCCCTCAAACGACTGACTATATACACGAAGGACGACGACGACGGCTGTCCCGAAGGCTTTGTGTGCCGACGACGACGGCACCAGATACAAATCGATATCATCTCAGTTTGACGCGATGCCCCTCTGGCGTTCGTTCGCTTTTTTTCGACAAGCGCGTCGCTGACGTCCATAGAAGCGGGTTTGCATCACTAGCCTCGGCTCAGAAAGCCTTAAAAATGCAACTCTTCCGGAGTTTGAAACAAGTCGTCTTTAGTAGGCCCGGCCCGGCCAGCCAGTCCGGCATGGCACTTCTTGCCTGTCTTCAATTTGCTAAGATACTTTTCCACTTTCTACAGGCAGCTTATGTTAGTTAGGCACGCATTTAGCCAAAAAAGAGAAAGAAAAATCTGCACAACGAAAGACGTAAAACATTTTAATCAAATTTCCAATTTAAAGACGACAAGAAACTGATTTCATTTTACAACTTTACACAATTTTGGCCGAGACAAGATTTTGTGTTAAAGTTTAAACGCCAATTTTCGCAAAACTCATCATAAGTAAGCGTTTTCAAAGGAGGAACAAAAATCGACGCTTTTCAATACTGTAAAGTGTCATAAAGTGCCAAAATAGATTTAAACCGCCCCCAGCAACGGCAGCCCAGGGGCGACAGTCAAGTGTTCGACGAATCGACGAAGCGCCATAAACATGTTGGCCGAGAAACGCCGATAAAGTAGTCGTTAAAACATTCAAGCATACAAAATGTCGCAAAAACAGCACTTTTACGAGTAATGCAAAAAGTGGAAAACAATCCCTCCGAGACCAGAAAAGCAATAAACACGCTTTATCAATAAAGAAAAGACAATGACATTATCAAGGAAGACTTTGCACCTTTGTCAATGAGAATTGAGATTCTTTGTTTTTTGCCGAGACAGGCAGAAGCATGATTGTTCATGCATGTTCTTATCGATTTGTACACGGTATTGGTGTCCCCCAAAACAGAAGGCCTTCCTCTTTTCACCTTGACGTCCGCGGACGAATGCAAGTTGGCCCATTATACATACAGTCAGCCCTTTTTGTGGAAAAAACATAATAATGTTCAGGGCAGGGCAGTTTCATCCGTACAACAACCAAGTTTGATTGCTGTGAGCGAGAGGGGCAATGATTTCAATCGGTCGGCGGCCCTTTTTCTGACGTAAGCAAATGTCGATTTGTGTTTTTCCCCCGCTGATGGGGAGGCTGGGATGATTGTTCGAATAATGACGGTGTGAGACGAGAAAAACAGAGACAAATGGTACCAACAGGGGGGCCAGGCAGCCAAAAAGTAAGTCTTGAGGCTCTTGACCTCGAGCAGAGATGGGTGGGATGGTTTTCATTTTTGTTGGAAAAAAAGAGGCTATAAATATCTGGGTGATTGCAAATGGAAAGTAAAAACACTTGAATTAATGTAAACACGATGGATGGGCAAGGTGGAAAGACAAATGGTAGGCGCGATTATGATAATTGGTTCACGGAAGGGTGGTTTGTGGCTATAAATGGAAAGTGGACATTGGTGGGGTGTTTTGGTGATTTCGTGGCGGGACCAAAAAGCGGGGGATGTTCGTGGTGGGACCCAAGAATGTTCGAAAGACGTCAGACAGGTTCGTGGTTAAACAGAAAGCCGGGAACAACTTTCGTGGTGAGACCATATGACATTTAAAAGCAGTCAGACACTTTCGTGGCGGGACCAAAAGATGTTTAAAAGCACCCAATTGATAAATCAAAGTACACATGACGTGTCAACACCCCATCCCAATGAATCAGACCGTTACCCCATGTCCTTGACGTGACAACAAGTGTGTAACCCCATCCCACGCAATGATCCTTCAATGTCAACCATCAAAGATTTCCATGGCCATGGGAAGGACGAAAGACATCCTCAAAGCGCATCCATCTATCCCGGAAACAAGAATAAAGACAACCACGACACAAAGGAAATACATCCCTTGTCACCCCAGAAGTTGAACATCCGTCCAACATGCTAATAAAACACCGGAATCACAGCCCCAAGTTGTTAAAAAAACAAAATCAGGAAAGAATGAAAGAAATCCAACACGCAGTTAATCAAAAAATCCTTACAAGGGTCGCTGTTGGGGTTGCAAGATCTTCATGTTGGCCGTATTCGAAGTCGTCGTGGTGGACGTGGTTGAGGGCCGATTCGCCGATGGAATTCGGCTGCTGTTGCCGGGTTTGCCGTGATGGCCGTGCACGCTCGCAGCGGCACTCGGGCTGGGGCTAGAAACGGATTCGCACGGTAATGGGGGATGCGTTTTCGGAATTGCAAATGTTAATGTGAGAAAGTGGGCGGGGAAACACGATTAATAGGCTCATTCTGGGATTGGGGGATTCGTGGACACGGCTATCCAAACAAAGATCATGCAAGCTTGTGTTTTTTGTTGTTTAGAAGCATGGATCGGCCGACTATAGGCTTGATTCGAACAAATAGATTGATCAAACAAAATTTTGAGCAAAGACCGAAGCGAACCAAGGCAAGGCTGTGGTGGGGAGACCCTTCAGAAGGTGGTCGTGGTCGTCGAACGGGGAGAGACCGTCGAAAAAAGGCTTGTTTCGCGATTGTAAGCACGACCGCCCCGCAGAGGATGAATCAGTCGGTGTCGAGAGATCGGTGCTCTCGCACTTTTAGGACGGGACAGACCTTTGAAATCACAACTAACTTTTTCAAAATGTGGGCAAAGCTAGCGCAGACGCGAAAAGCTGTTCCTTCGTTCTGAGCTGTCTGTATGTATGCTGTAACCCTGGGAGTCCTGCTTCAATCGTTGGTTCTAGCCAGGGTAGGCTAGGCTAGGCCCCGCCGGCCAACGACATCTTCCCGCATAGACGCTTTGCACGTTTGTTGTCGGGGAAAGCCTAGCTAGCGCCATATTACCTTTTCGTTAGTGACAGTCGTCTTCGAAAGCCAATTGTGTATAGAAATAAAACATAAGGATAGCAAGTCTAAAGCAAGTCACTGAACGCCCGGCCCTCCGACTAGCTGGATGGGTCACCTATTATACATCCGTTCCCCCAAGCTACTCCTGACTAGACTGAACAGCCTTCCAGTCTGGCTCTGGGAGCAAGCAAGCACCCCATCGCGTGTGCTTGCATTAGGCAATGGCAGTGCGGGGTGCCTGAGGCGTCGAATGCGGAGGTAATTGCGCGCTGCCGGCAGTCAGCGGGCCCGAAATGAGGGGGAAGCGGATTTGGAACGGGGGAGGGCATACTGGTCACTCCGGAGCTCTGGATGAAACTGAATGAATGCAAGAAAGCGGAAATGAAACACCGGGCAAGCGGAAAGAAGTGCTGCAAAAGTGGAGGTCTTGCGAAATTCATATGTTGACTGTGAAAGCTGATATTAAGGGCCTTCTTGAAGTTAAACCAGACCAAAAACGCTTGAGACTGACAAAAATCGTACAATGAGGCGGAAAAGGCAAAATAAAACAAGCGAGAAACTCAAAAAATCAAGACAAGCAACTTTGGCGTTGTGTTCTCAACGCCAAACTGATTTGGCAAAATGTTCCAAACGCCAAAATCAAAATTTGGCCTTTTTTAAACAAATTTCCCTAAAATAGGACCTTTTTAAGTTTCTACTCACCTTGACGGCGCACCATGATGCCGTTGAGGATGATGGTGGTGATGTGAGGGTATCGCGCCCGGTGGTACTTGACCATAGCCAGGTGCTCCAGGAGTCGGAGCATAGCGATGCCCTCCGGCCGGGGACATGTACCTCAGATGGTGATGCCGACTTGCTGCCGCAGCAGCAGCAATAGCCGTTGGGGATGCTACGGCAGGCGGCGCAGGGCCCAGAAGTGCCGCCAATGCGTGGGCGTCGGGTCGGAATTCCGGGATCGCGTGAGCAGCAGCCACGGCAGCCGGCGCGATGTGATGCGTCGGGGAGCTGGTGAGGCCGTGGACGAAGCTTGTCGTCGTAGTTGGGGCCAAGATGGCCGCGACAGCCGGGGAAGTTGGAGCCGGAGCAGGTGGTGGGGGCGCGGGTGAAGGCGAAGACACGACCTGAGGCTGGGGTTGAGGCGGTGGCGTAGCGAGGCTATCCTCGACGATGGAATCACTGTCACTGGCGGAGGGGGTCGAAGCCTTCCCACCGGTGGAGGAAGCCGTCTCCGATAGCGGGGAGGAGGGCACAACAGGTTCCTCGCTGCCAGCCTTCACAGAGCCGGGTGGAGAGGCATCAATCGGGCTGCGATCGCCGATGCTGATGGACTCCACATCCGACCCACTGATGACCTTCGGCTTTTCCTCGAATTCGTGGATCGCCGAGGCAGTTTCCGTCCGCTCGGGCGTGGCGATCGTGTCCGCGACCATGCGCGCGGGCACGTTTTCCGCGTCAGGCGAGGCCGTCGTGATGCAAGTCGGGTGTGCGCGCCAGGGCACACACAGTAATCTCGATCAGTCGATGATGAACTCCTCCCTCGAACTAGAATTTGCAACCAGAATCCACGATAAACCCAATTCGGAATTCAGTCGAGAGTGGACAATGGACGGACGCAAAAGTCGAAGAGGTGGGCGCATGCAATCGTTAACCGGAAGCTGAACACTGAAGCGTCGAGAGGGGTGCGCCCTCTGGGGCTGCGGGAAGACGGAGCAGGCTGCAAAAAACGGCGATTCACTGACGAACTGACACAGAAATAAGAAATAAGCGCCACGGGCAAAGTCGGACAACAATTTGGGGCTAAACTGAAAAACCGCGGAGGAGGAACGGCAAAATGGCGGATGCAGTCAGGCGATAGATGATGCCCTTAGGGGATTTGAGACAAAAATGTTAAGTTAAAAATTGAATGAAAAAAGAAAACGCATCTTTGACTCAAAGAAAACGGTTCAAAAACACGATGAATAGCAACCCTTCGAGACAGTCCCGACGGACCGCTATTCAGCGAAAAAAGTTGAAGAATTTTCCACCCGAGACTCATTTTCGGAAAGAGAGATCACGAATCGGCGCAAAATCCATTAATGCACCCATTTTTCATCCATCAATTTTAATGCACTCGTCTAAAAGGCGGATTCGATACGTCTTTTAGCCCGCAATGTCATGATGATGGCTGTCACCGTGGAAAAATTGGAGCATTCATTGATCAAAAACGTGTTCAGTCTTATCGAAACTGGCTCACTTCCCCCTGGCAGCTGCAGGGACTGCAGGAAGAATGAAAATGTAAGCTAGCCCCATTAATCTGGGCACTGGCAAAAAGTGAGAGGTGTTGATGCATTTCATGCATGTCCTGGGTGATTATTAGACATAAACAGAATGATGAGGACTGCAGATGATGAGCGGCTGGTTGGCAGGTAGGGGCCAGCTATCTGGGTAGATACAAAATGAGGAGAGTGGGAAAAATAATATAGTTGGGCATGTGATAAAGGTAAAAACAGGCGATGGGCATTGGAAAAAAGTTTATTTCGATTCAATTGGGCCGTTGTCAAGGTAATGGTTACGGTTTTGCAGAACTTTGGAGGTACGACGACTGGGTTGGGGATGGTGTCCAGTCTGCATGGATGTGGGGCATTGGGCGACAATTCCTTCGAGGCAGACGTATTTTCAAAGAAAAAGGATGCTCAAGCTTTGCGGTGAAGGAGTAGTGGAAAAAAACGAACTACCCAGCGACGACGACCGCGAGCGATCTCACGAGCGTCGTGAAGAAGAAGTGTTGTTTGCATGGACAACGCTTGGGCTTTCCAGTGGTGCCTCGGGGCAAACCTTTGAAAAGACAGCCAAAAAATGCATCAATAGCGTTACCTGAGGGCTTTTGGGAGTCCAATTCAACGACATTTCACCCAAAAAACAGGTAAAATTCCAAAAATTAGCAACAATTTCAATAAATTAAAGTCAAATAACGTCATTTCAATCATCACGCTTCAACCAGAACCCTTCAAAAACACTTATTGACACCCCATAACCCCTTCCTTGAAGGCAGCCACTTCCGCCAAAACACAATCCCATCGCCTGAGGGCAATTGCAATGCAATGCAAGCAAAGCTAAAAAGCCAAGCAGCGCCCGAACAAAAACGTAACTGCATAATGTCCGCGCTTTGCTTTTGCTTGCCCTTGCTTACTTGCGCGTCTCGTTCGTGTTTCCCGAGCTGCAAGTCAGTCAGCCGGACACGCGGCGACGGCCACTAGGCGTCAGTCGGCTGGCTGTGCCCTCGCCACTGTCGCCAGCCAGCCAACCTACTGTACATACGCAGGGGCGAGAGACGGAAGACCGAAAGACGTTTGTCCTTGTCCGCTGGCGCTGCACGTCGTCGTCCCGACTGCCAACGGCGACGACGCGCAAATAAACCAAAAATCAATCGATAGGGGAAGGAAGGGTAGGAGGAAGACTTCGAGGGTTGGTGGTGTTCTTTTATTCCGTCTGGGGGTTTATGGTCGTTTACGGGCTACAGGTTGGTACAGGTAGACTCTAATTAGGGGTGCGCGAGGGGGTGCGCGGACAATTCGGAAGTGCGTTTCAAGCCTTTTTGCGTGCTGGGTGGGACTAGGACCACATTTGGGGGTTTCATTGACCAATTTCTACGGTTCGGCTTACTTTTAATGTAACTTTTTTTCCAAAAAACCAAGATCAAAACCAAAATTTTTTTCAATTTTCAACAAAAACCCCCTCCCCCAACCAAAACCAATCTTCAACCACATCAAAGCAAAAAGAAAACGAACAAAATTCCGCCGCTATTCACCGACAGTAAAACTAATATAAACCAAATCGCTTTCGTCTTTCGTCTTTCGAACAACCTTCAAGGGAGTGTTCAAAATTGCCTTCTTTGGTACACGTGTTTCTCCATGTTAAGACAGACTTAATTTGAAAAACAACCATAATATCAAAGTCCTTTGCCTTTGCCGACATAAAGCGAAAAACGGATTATAATGACATGTCACGCAGCTACTAATTATTTACATTCGATAAATTTACGTCCGTCTAGCTCGGGGATTCCCACGGCGCCGTCGCTTGATTGATTTCAAGAAGCAGTTGACAAGTGCATGATTGCAGACGAAGCGTAGGCCTCAGGTCACAGACCGAAACGCAAGCTTCTTTGCGTTCACGCCACTCTCGAAACGATGCACCAAGTACATTTGAGCCACCTGTTTGGTTGGTTAAAAAAAGGGTCCAAATACTCGCTTTTCTCCCGTGTTTCTTCGGGGCTCTCGTTTGTTCGTTGTCGTTGGAAAAACGTACGTAACTTTAGTTTCAGGGCATTCAAAAAGCGACCAGGCGCGAATCGCATCAAGTTCCGTCGATTTCACGTGAATGCCGCCGGCGCCGGACTGACCCCGGGAAGCGAAAAACCATGCATGTGGGGCTCGAGGTACTTAAATAATGGGTCCGCTTTCGGTTTTTGGGGGGAAATGGCGATGAAATACAGTCTAACGAGGTTACAGCCCGCTCCATCGGCAAGGGCAAGGCGGTATGTACAAACTTTGGAAATATTATAGGAAGAACGGCCGGTTGGGTTCGGTTTGGTTCAATGTTGACCGATGCAAACGGGGGTGGGCAAATGTTATAACTTTTAGTCTTGCACTGTATGTGGATGTAGGCAGGCGTGTAAATAGGTAGGCATTCATGCATCAAATGGACCGAAATTCGAGATAAGGAATGACGCATTGATAAGAGAGGGTGTGAAGAATGGAATTGGAGGTGCAAGGGTTGTGTATTTGAGGGACATCGTTTAAAAAGATGGCTTTGCAAAACTTCAACTACAACTCAAAAACGCAAAACTATTGAAATTAAGCATCCTAAACGTCAAAAAATTCGGCTATCTGATTAGGCCCCGCCCCATATTGTAAATATCGACAATTTTAAAGCAAAACTGGACATGTACAACTTGTAAACAGTCCGTCCCGAACAAAGACACTTCGAACAAGGTCACGCGTACCCGAAAAAAAAGATTCTAAAGATTGTTTATACAACTTTGCCGCACGGAATTCGCACCCGTTCGCGGATCCATAAACTGATCTTCAAATTGACCTTTTTTACATTGTGAAAGGTAAAAAGGTCATTTTGTGTCTGTCTTGCCGACTGGCGTACTAGGATGTAGTGGTAAAAATGCAGTTTGATCGGATAATTGGCCGATTGCACGCACTTCTGAAGCGGCACTTTTGATTGGAGGGCCCCAAGGGAAGCCAAAATTTGTTGAATTGGGGAAAACGGGGGATCTAACTCTGCCATTGAAAAGGTTAAACCAAAGGATTGGATCAAGATCGGCTTGATAGCCCTGAAACGCCGTTGTTTCTTACAATGTGAGCGATTTGGGCCCGAATCATGAGTAGGTGGAGCCACTCAGCTGCATCCAGCCAAGACAGGGCTGGAAAGATCGCAGAAAAGACAGCTGCGATCATGGCGGATTTCCAGGTGCTATCAGCGTAATGCAAGTGCATGGCATAGCGATGGATAAGTGTGCATACATCTTCGCAAGATTTATTCAAACATCAATGTCTTAACCAGTCAACACAACATGGGAAAAGGCTAATGACAGTGGACTGTAGATAAGATGTACTGTAGTTGAAAGTTGACAAGTTGGAACTCCGACGACCGACTCGTAGAATTCAGCGACGCATCACGACGAAACCCAAGGCGCAAACGACGCCCATGACAAGGTGCATCATCGGAATGCTGGCAGCACCACACCACGCATTGCACAGATCTTTGTTCATACACCTGTAGTAGCTCGCTTGGATGTCGTTGATGGTCCTGCAACAATGTTACTCACTAGTCAATAGATTCAAAAACAAAACTGACATGGTGCGGCATTCATGGTTGGCAACCTTTTTGCCAAGCAACTGAACCGATGAGCCGTATTCAGTAATATCATTTGTCAGACAGTCATAGTAAACCTTATCCTTCGCGATCACAACCCAATCATTTTTTGTCACACTATACCCAGGCATGAAACCTTGATCTAAAAAAAAGCTTGAAAGTATAACATCAACTAAATGTCAATTACATCGAACACAAGCAACACAACCCTGCTTCACGTATGGATCGACAACTTTGCGCATGTGTTTCATGACTAACGGGTGGTCCTGATCTATCGGGGTCCAGTAGTCCTCAAAGTTCGTAAGACACTTGAGCGGTTGGACATTGCCACAGCGAGCGTTACAGTAGTCAAAGTTACTGCAAACCTTGGTACGGAGTAGGTTGTGGTATGTAGGAACGTTATTTTGAGTATAATGCTCAAATCTGGAAAAATCGTCAACGTGAACATCAAACGCTACCTCTGGAAGTGCGACTTACTGGGCCATGCACTGATCTTCCTGCTGATTGGTCCAAGGTATCGTCGCCATTAAGGGTGTGACACAACCCACCGTAGCCTGATCTTTGTTGTCATCAGTACCTGAAAAGCTGACGATGTCATTGTAGGCAGACGTATAAAACGGTATTACGGATGTAGCATTTGACGCACTCTTGATCGCGATCAGCACTCACGCACTTGATGGCACTCGCATGGTGGCAGACGGCCAATAGCAAAAGGACTCCAATCAGCCATGGGGAAGGCATCGCCACGGCGGAACGCGGCAGTGACACACTGACTGAATGTCGGGCCGATCAGACGGCAATGGCTTTTGGCAGTCGGGTAAATTTACATAAGTAAACAAACATAACCAAATTTTATAGTCGCATAAGAATTCACGTTTTAAAACACAAAAAAAAACAAGAAAATCAACAAAGTATGAACTAGCTTACAAAAGGTAGTAACAACAAGCAAAGATAAAACTAAGCCTTATACTTGGCGGCCGTCTCGCTACGGTCCGTCTTGGTCTTTGTCTTCTTTGTGCCAGCGGCGGGGGTTTCTTGCTTCTTCTTGATCTCTCGAATCGCGGTATTCTGCAGCTGCTTGAAGAAATCGGCACCAGCCTTGCTTTGTTTGGGTGCAACCAGCGACTTCGCGATCGCAGCATCATCGGCTTTGGCTTTTCCAACCTTGGGCATCTTGCCAGCGGCGGCCATGTCGTGTTGCTTGTGCTTCTTCTTGCGGCGTTCACGCAGCTTATCCGTCTTCGTGCGCTCTTCCTTGGCCATGGGGGCGGCGTTGATGTGACGCGCGACTTCTTCTGGGGCCAGCAAAGCTTCGTTCGCACTGGCAGCAGCGAGAGGACCAACTTCTTCGCTGCGCATCGCAGAAGCGTTCTTGACGACTTTGACTTCTTCGGAAACCTACAAAAAAGGTGATAAGTCGATGAAATAAATACATATGGACATACCTTAGATGGTGCAAACTGCAAATGACACAACGCATCGAGATTGTCGAACAACTTGAGCATGTCGACATGGATCTCCTTGACCTCGGGATCAACGTCTTCACCGTCGCCGGTTTCACCATTCACCTGCTGGCGATACTTGTCCTCGTAGACGGCCGTCAAACTCTTCCGTTCATTCATGTCGATGGTCATGTTGCGGTACGGCGTAAGGGCGTCATCGTCACGGTACTTCCGTTCCACATCATCGAAAAGCTTATCCTTCAAACGGCGCAAGACCAAGCTGAAGATCTTGTCACTCTTCTCCTGGCCGTTGATCGGAGGCTGCTTTTGACGGAAATCGGCCTCGATGTACTTTTCGAGCAACGAGTTGGTCTCGCGATCGACCGCATGCACCTCACCAGACAACTCCCACGTTCGGGGGTTCAGATTCTCTTCCTGAAGCTTGTCGATTTGAGCCATGACACGCTCACGAGAACGTTGATGGGTCGTCGGGGCCTTTGGCTTTTCTTCTTCACCGCCAAGCAAAATGGGGGCATCATCGACTTCCATGGACTCGGCGACATCGTCTTCTGCGGCGAATCGGACCTTTTTGGAAGCATTCTTCTTCCTGAAAATTTCTTAATAGAACCGTTGACACGTGAAGGGAAAACTTACTTTTCCGTTTTGTCGCCGAGGAAAAAGTCATCGTAGCGGAAATCAGTCTCAAAGTCGTCATTGTCATCATCATCGGTGACATCAGGCTCCTCCAAGCGTTCCTGTTCATCGACAAAAGTTTCCATCTCCTCGAGATTGAAGAACTCATCATCAACGACGGACTTCTTGGTCGATTTCTTTGGCTTTTCAGCCGGCTTAGCAGCAATACCCTCATCGCCACTGTCGTCGGAGTTGTCATCGTCATCAAGAGCCTTGAGTTTGGCATCCAAGTTGGCGAGATCGCTTTCCCTTAAAAAGAGCGGTTAACTCAAACTTTTTTTTTAAAAAGTTGAAAAACTCACTTTAAATTGAACAGATCAACGCCCTTCTTCTTCGGCGCCGTTTCATCGTCCATGTCAACATCATCATCTTCATCTTCAGCCGACAAATCGTCATCATCCTCCTCGCCGAGCTCATCCTCCGAGTTTTCTTCATCCTCATCGCCAGGAAGCTTGATCTCCTGGTCGAGCAGGCGGGCAACACGTTTGGCAGACTTGAAAAAGGCTCTGTTTTGTTCAGCAATCTGTTGCCAAGAGAACTCGAGATCGTCATCCTTGACCAGAAGTTCAGCGGGCAAATCGTAGTTGAAAACGTTGAGAGAATTGAGGTCTTTGTAGGATTGCTGCAGATTGGCAAGAAGTTCGGCAGACCATGTTCCGCGGCTGAAAGAGTCATTGTAAATCAATGGAAGTAAACAAAAAAACACTTACTTTTTGAAGAACTCTTCGACCGACGGCATCTCGATGAAGGAAAACGGCTGGACAGCTTTTGTCGCAGCGGAACGGCGCTTCCGGGCAGGGCGCTTAGTGGGGGTCGGCTCCGGCTCTTCCTCAGCTTCAGGTTCTTCCTCGCTGCTTGCTTGGTCGAGGAAAACGAGACGCTGAAGATCGGTTTTAGCTGGGGACTGTTTAGTGTCGTCATCGGCGTTATCGTCTTCGTCATCAGAATCAGCTTCTTTGCCGTTTTCCTTGACGGCATCATCATCGCCATCAGAGTCGGCCATAACTTCATCCTCGTCTTCCGTTTCATCGGATTCGACGGCGGCATCGACAGAAATAGCAGGCAGTTTGGGCGATTTGCCAGAGTTGGCGATCGGAACATCATCATCATCTTCGCTTTCGACAGGAATGACTTTCTTTGGTGACTTCGAAGCGGGTGACTTTGAAAGGGTGGTGACCTCCTCAGCTTCAGAATCATCAGAAGTAAGGTCAGGCGAAGCACTGGACTCTTCGGCTGCCTTCTTCGGGCTGGGTTCAGCAACTTTCGGAGTAGATTTAGCACTAGCCGGCTTCTGGGGAGTGGCTTTTGGCGTGGCAACCTTCTGGGGCGAAGTCTTTGACGTGACAGCATCAGCGTCGGAATCGGATTCGAGCGTAACTACCTCGACGGGAGTGACTGGCTTCTTCGGAGAAACCTTAACCGGCGAAAGTGTCTTCGGAGCAGGCTTCTCGGGTTCAGCTTCGTCTTCGCTTGATTCGTCTTCATCACTTGCGCCTTTCTTTGACGAATCGGAATCGTTGTCAAAGTCGAGTTTCTTCGCGGCATCGGCTGAAATCCGTTGATTACAACCACAATTAACGAAAACTAAAAACGTACCATTCTTAGGAGATTTGAAAGCACTCGGAGAATCAACTTCCATCGGTTCAATGTCAACCTTGCTGTCGTTCAACGGAGACTGTTGCCAGAACGTTTTCTTCAGACGAGCAATAGCCGGAGACTGTTTCAACGTCGCTGATTTCGGAGTAGATACATTGCTCTTGGGCATCGCCTTAGCAGAGCGAGTTAGCGGCGGTGTCGGAGCTTCTGGGGCCGGGGTAGCTGTCTTGGTGGCCGATTCGGCGCTCTTTGGAGTCGACTTGGCAGAAAGAAGGGTCGGCGTTTTGGCATCGGCAACGGAGGTCTCTGACTCCGAGGAAGCCGTGTCAGCCTTTGGTGTTGACTTGGCAGAGCGAGTTTTGGGCGACTTGATCTCGGTAACCGGGGTTTCCGTTTCAACAATAGGTTCGCCGTTCGTCGACTTGGTAGAACGAGCTGATTGCGGCGTTTTGACATCAACAGCCGGGGTTTGGGGCGTCTTTTGCTCTACTGTTTCAGACTTCTTCGGGGACTTCTCAGAATTCGCACGAGAACGCGTCGATCTAGGGGTCTGCTGGTCCTTCAACGGTTCATCGCCGTTTTCTTCCTGTTCAACAGTGTTGTCAACAGCCTTCGGGGTCGATTTCTTCGGAGCGGGAACTTCTTCAATGAACTGAATATCAGAGCCAGAGTCATTGTCGTCCTTGGCACCTTCGGTTTCGAACGACAATCTGCGAGTTTCGGTGTCCTAAAATAATGTTATTATTATAAAATATATAAAAACCCAAACACTACCTCCGGAATAACATTCAACTTCGACAGCCTCGTGCTCCGACGCGTCGGTGAAGGTGATGCCCCTGTGACAGATGATTTGGACGTAGTACGAGAACGAGTGGTCCGCGGAGTGGCTTGCTCTTCAATCACTTCAACGCTCGATGAAGACTGCGAGCCTTCCGGGATCCGGCGCGTCGCCGACAATTCTTCCGGTTCGACCGAAGCCTTCTTCCTGCCACGAGAAGCAGGCGTCTTCGGGGTCGCTGGAGCCTTGCTCGGTGTAACTGAACCGCGAGCACGTCGAGATGGAGTAGACGGCGGTGGTTTGGGTGTTTCGGGTTCTTGCGACTGAAAATTTACAATTTTATATTCAAATGTAAAAATTTAAGGGTGATAACAAACCTGACGAGCCGCAATCCGGGCAGAAGCACGCCGAGTAATCGGGCCACTGGAGGAGTCGTCCATGGTGGCTGAAAAGAGTCGAAATTAGGGGCAAATTTTAGGATTCTTTTTTTGAATAAAAACGCGGTAGTTTTGAGTCAATAAGGTCGTCCATAGCAATGGGAACATAGGCAATGTGATAAAGATGAGTATTAAATGGGTTTAGGGGTAATTTGGTAAGAAATTAGAGATGGAATTATATAAAAACGATGGTAAAAAGAGAAAGCCGCGCAATTTTGGTGAAGGAAGAAAAACGGAAATGAGCAAGAGTGGTTGGTCGCACTTTGCCAACGTTGCTGTGATAAGTTGAATGGTAATTTGTTATTGTTTCTGTTATTTGTGTATCATTAATAAACTCCTTTTGTAATAAACTTCCATAAAGAAAGAGTAACTTTTAGCTAAAAGTGAAAACATGATTAAATAATGTATTTTGAATAAATTTGTAAATTAACCAAGTTAAGCAACAGCTGCGTTCGTGTGAAGACCCATTTTGGAACGACCTGCGTGCACGCGTTGATCCATCCCGATCGCTAATCTCGCCCGATTCTACAAATTCCGCTAATGTCAATCCCAGCCCGATGCCCCCTCTATCCGGGCTATTGTCCCTATTCAGCGGCAGAATGTGGATTCACGCATCCTAGTCAGCCGTGTCCAACTTCTGCCTGCAACGACGAAGGTTGTCCCTACGTGCATCGTATCTGCGACAGGGATGAAACTACGCTAGCCTCACGCTAGCGCGGCCGCGCGCGGGGTCTGGCCGCGAACGAAACCCAGCCTTGTTTTTGCGCGGCGAGACTCTCTTTCAGAATTTCAAAACTGATTTTCACCCTTTTAGCGATTCTGAATCGGTTTTTTGACCGTCTAGATCGATTTTAGGGCCCGAGGGGGCTTTTTTGGGCACAAGAAAGGGGCAAAAACGATGAGAATAAAGGATTTTACTTTTTGAGGAGTGCGCTGTGTTTCAGACCCCGCGCTAGCGCGCACAACCGAAACGCTAGCGTAGTTTCATCCCTGATCTGCGAGCTTGACGCTATTCAACAAATTTGCTACGCTCCCCATTGCTTCGACGCTCATCCCTTCAGGGCATCGTGTGTTTCTTTCCTTGCTTATCGATGTTTATGCCTCGTTTTCAGACAGAACCTCCCGCATTCTCGAAATCTCAACGTCATGCGCGGTGACGACATCAACTACAACGTGCGTTTTCTCTCTTCACATATATTTCATATATAAATCGGTCTCATTTTAGCCCCAAACAACCTCCCGACCCTGGCCCTCAACTAATAGCAGCACCCACTCCGGCTCCAAGCGACACGTCGATGACGCTCTCTATATTCAGAGGATTCACGACCGCATTTACCGCGTAAGTTGGGTTAATCCGTTCTGTTTTTTATCCATCGTCGTTCCAATTGCAATTGCGGATTGGATTCGTAGGCATCAACCTCACTTTGATCATTCATAGTTTCCTCTCTTTGCAGCAGGGTCAGACTATCGATTTTTCGCCCTTTTTCACTCGTGGGAAGTGTATGGTGTGCTGGAAGCGCGTCGCGGATCACCTCATCGTCCCCTGTAACCATCTAGTCCTCTGTGGGCACTGCACCAACTTCTCGAACCGTTGCGTTTTGTGCTACGAGGGCTTTAAAAACACCTTCAGCTTTGCCGACCCTCCGAGATATTGAACGGTTCTTTTTCCTTTTTTGTATTGACTGTTTTTACTGATTTGCTTTTTTGTGTTTTATCTATGCCAAAAGACCGTGAAATGTGGTGTTTCGCGTTAAATTTATGTCAAAGTTAATAAAAGAGTTGTATTTAGTCAAGTTTACGATGGGTGTTTGTAAAATTTTCAGTGTTTTGGTGGTTTTGGGTACTGTATTTGGTACGTTTTGCCTTATTTTAAACTTTGAAGTGATTTTTTGTATTCTAGTGACGATAGTATCAACACAAGATTTGCCAGAATCCCTCATGAATAAATTTCAAAACATCAAATCCAAAGTTGATGCAGGTAAGCCATTTTTTGAAGTTTTTTCGATCAAAAAACCATTTCCAGTCCCATTGATCGTGAGCCACCCCGAAGCCAGCGCCCCATCAGCCGACGCAATCCCCGAGGCTACAGCCTACGACGAAAAACCATTACCAGACCCCTCCGAAAGCCCAAAAACAGGTACGCTTTCACGTTTCACAACTCTGATCATAGAACCATGTTCTTTGATCATAACTTCCTCTGATAACTTACAACCCCCATTACAGTAACCGAGGTCATGTCCGACGATGGCTACACCCGCAGGATAATCCATCTGGCCGGGTCTGCGAACCAGGAAGTTCAAGTTTTTGGAGGTACGCCTTTTCTTTACGCTTTTCACGTACTTACCGTAACCCAACCCCCCGTTTAGACAACTCCAATGCCACTATGCGTCGCACCCCAAATTCCCTCTCCATCGAAGCCCACAATGTCCTTTAACCATCCATCCGATGCTCCCAACATGGTTCCATGACGCAGATGAACGGTGGACCACACCTCCAAACTCATAACATTTTATCATTACAAAACAAATTCAATTCAACGTAACAAATCTATTAACCAATTCTGAGCATATATGTACATAGGAAGGATGAAAAAAGTGACCAAATGCGATCCACCGAAAGAAACAGATCAAGATATCAATGCAAAAAGAAGGCACTTTGGAAGTTGGAATTGCAACATTGACGGTACCGTACCCAACTTGGGTTGGGTTTAAGGAAAGTTGAAACTTAAAGCACACTGCTGTTGTCCGAATTGTGGCCGCCTTGACGCTTCGGAGAGGTGTGGGCATCGCTGGGGGCTCGGCGCTGATAAACGGTGCCGCCGTGGACGGTGGCGGCCTTTTCGTCGAGAGGGATGAGTTTCGGGAGGCCTGGGGCGGAGCCGTGGCTTTGTCCTGGAAGTTAGCCAACTTTTAAGAAGAATTTTAAGAAAAGTGTTAGATTTTAGATTAAAATAGTCAAAGTCAATCGAAATCGTTAAAAGGTTAAAGTTTCAACGTTCAAAGTTAATGATTAGCCAAATCCCCTGAGGGCACACACACCTTGGTAAGACGGCGGTTGGGTGTTAGCCTCCGGGCCGGCCGTGAACCGCACCGGCGGAGTGGCATACTGGTTTCCACGCGTTGGAGAAGCATTCAACGAATCCGTACTTTTGTTAAACACAGCCCTCATGATGTCAGAAGGCGGTGTCGGCGGCGGAATCAGGGTCCTTTCTTCGGCCCAGTCGTCATGGTATAACGGCATTTTGGTGGGACTGTTTTTGCGCGAACTGCCCTTCCGCTTCTGAATGTCGATCTTGTTCAACTCGGAATCCGATTTGGGCCGATAAAGACGCTGCTGTTCGATGTCTCTAAACCTCCTAAACAACGCAGACACCAACTCCGTGCCGAAAATGACCCCCGAATAGGTGGACAGCATCCGAATCGCAAACATGCCATCGGCTTTGAGGTAGGTTCGGACGAATTTGCGGACTTGACGCTGGCAGCCACTGTCTGAAACCCTTAATTGTCAACCAAATCGCCTCAAAAAGCCACTCACCATCAAAGGAAAACGGCTCCGTGCTCATCTCCAAATGCTTCGAGATGTATCCAATGTTATAGCACGGGCAAAAAGCGACGATGCACCAATAAAAAAAACTTCCAAGGGTGAAGCAGAGGAGGAAGATGTACCAGAACCACAGGAAGATGAAAATTTTCTGAAACAATCATCATCAGTCAGCTGTTTTATCAATGTAAAACTAACCTCATTGAAGATATTGATCACCAAAACGCATTGAATCGTATAATCCTGGACATTGCCCATGACCCTCACCGTGAAGTCGCAAAGACTAACACGCGGAAAGACGCCGCTCTGTTCCCAGGTTGTGCCATTCATAAGGTCCAGTATGGCTCCAAAGCCGTAGAAGGCGTGTTTGTTGGTGCCCAGGAAGCTGAAATCAGATCATGAACACCACTTTGATAAAGTTAGAAATGCCCGAAACTTACGAATTGAGCAAATAAAGCTGCGAAGTCACATTGAAGAGGTACAAAAACTTAGTAATGAGGTACATCATTGAAACATAGTAAGCAGAATATTGCAAATTGAAGAATCTGAGCAGTTTGTGAGGTCGAATGTGCCTCTGTTGAAGGCGTCGATGGAATCGAAGAGCGCCCTGGAGATGGATGCAGAGTGACTGTATGTTGGCATCCTTAATGTCGGGTTTGATGTTGTTGGCATCACTGGCAAGCTTGATGATCTGTTGGATTCGGATTCCTAAAAAAGTTGGAAATTTTTAAGTGCGAACGTAATTTCGTCATTCGCACACTTTATCGAACGCAAAATATACATTGCAATATTGTGCGAATGTAGTAGTGAGGGTTCAATAAAAAAGTGTGCGAATGCGTGACGAACGTTGACAACAAAATGTCAAATCGTTAAAAAAACTTTAAAACAAACCTGAATAATCCGAAAAATGTTTCCACAATAAACTCGGCAGCCGAAAGCAGGCTGCACTTATGAGCAAGAAAAAGGGCACCCATTGATAGTAGCTGATTCTGCGTTGGCGGCGTTCTGTCTCATGAACATTCGAGACAGTATCAGTCATGGGTATGTAATACGTATCTGATGCGAAACAAAATGTTTCCGCGTACTGAAAAGGGAAAGTAAGAACAAGCAAACAAAGAAGACGCATCCAATTATGGAAAAAATCGGCTACAAAACAGCCTCAAGGCTAAAAGGCAAACATTCACACCTCCTCAGCACTCTCAAACGGGATATTCTCCGGAGTTAGACACTCAATTGCATTACTACTGAATTGTTTGTAAGATTGAACCAGGGCAATGGCAATCAACATGTTGGTTGTCATTAGGCTCGTGGCATCAACAAAGTCGATGATGCCATCCGTGTCGATGACGAATTTCCCCGCACCGACGACATTGGTGAGGAGACTCATCGTAGAGAAGTCGCAACAACCTTTGAGGTGATACTTTCAAGGAGACTGTCAGCAACTTCGAAGCCGATGGCGCTGCCGAAATACGGTGAACCTGTGCGTCATTCGAACAGCGCAGACCGCAGCCAGCCCCTTTCGATCGTAAATCAGTGTTGCTTCTTGTATTTTGAAGCAAAATGCACATATAAGTACAGAAAAGGGCCTTAACAGCCATCAAACCTCGCAAAAAGGGAAGATTTCTATGTATTGAACATTGAATACCCCTCCCGGCTCCTACGGTTATGGCTTGTCACACCCTTTGTGGTAAAAGTGTTTCGTCTTTGATCGGGCGATTGAGCAAACATACAAACTGGGTACTTTTGACAACTTTAACGATGCAATTGAGAGTGCTGACCGGGCTGAAGTGAAGCAAACAGTGTCAAACTTTCAACTTACTTGTTCCCATGCTCCAGAGAAGAGATCGGGCACGAGGCATTCGAGGGGTTTACCGCCAAATTGCTGAAAAAGGGCTTGATTACAGGCTGATTTTAACATTACTGTAAATTACACTTTTTGCATTTTGGACAATTTTAAGCCATTACCCCGCGCCGCGTGAAAAGACACACGGACAGTTCCTACTACAGCGAACACAATGTGCGTACGAGATGTGCAAACAAAGAGTCCATCAACGTCCACTGAACGCCGCCTCCACTGCGCTCCAAAGGAACTCCTATAGCGAATTCAAAAAGACAAAATGCATTGAAAAATTGACATTTTCTATCAATTTTCAACATTTGCGCGTTCTAAAACGATGGACGACTACTTCGATGCAGCCGCCATCGCAGAGATAAGCGCCCAGCTTGAAGCGGAACTTGCTGGACATAATTTTGAGCTGGTTTTTGTGAGTTTTTTCAACGCTTGTCAAAACGAAACTTTACAAGTTTAAAATTTTAGGATTACACACCGTATGATGGAGTACAGGCACCAGAAGGATACCAAGAACCTGAATTTGTAAGTTTGCGCTTGCAATAGCATAAAAATATATATAAATTGGTTGCAGCACTTCCCCCCAGAATTCCAACTTCCCAATGAAACGCCAGCGCGGTTTTACTTTGATGAAGAAGGGGTTTGTTTTGGCATTCTTCAGACTTTGTATGGTAATAATAAGCTTTTTCAGAGGCCCTGTTCGGGTGATGATGAAGAGCGACAATGCGAAATCATAGCTACCATGAAACCCAGCAAGGATGCGCCTCCAAAAACAGCGGAAACTGAAGTTGTGGTAAGTTTTACTTTGTTTAAACTGGGAAAGGAGTGTATTGTTTGACGTTTTAGAAGGAGATGGAAAGGCCAATGTCTCCCATGCCCATGTTGATTCAAGAAGACCCCCAAACGAATGCGGATTTGGAAGATTATACTCCAAGTTGCAGTGTTCCACCGCTGGAGGCAATAAAACCGACTTCTTCAGCGGATTTTGTCAAAACTGAGCCAGCGCGAACGCCAGAACCCTGCGACAGTGATTCAAAAAGCACCGAGAAGCCCATGACTCGCACCAGAAGGCCAAGAACAATCACCAAAATTCCACCCAGTATGATGAAGCAAGAATCCTCTATGGAATCGACATTCTCGCCCATCGCAATCCATCCAGCGCCGTCTACATCTTTGGAAGGCCGTCAGAAAGTCCCTCATCCTGGCACGTTGCAGATTTATGAAAGAAAGCTTCCAAAACGGAAACCCAGAATCGGTAGCGCGTTTCCAACAAACCCCTTCAATTCGCAGAATCTCGCTACATTCGGGAAGCGGCCAAGAATAGCTGATGTAAGTTTCAAACCTAACTTATAAAATTTATATAAAATTATAACTTTTCAGGTTATCCAAGCGCGCCGAATGAACCCATATTCTCGCTTTTGACTGACATTTTTAAACTTTACGGGTATTTTTTGTATAAATTTGTTAAAACTAACCTTGAATGAGACCAAAACAGCCAACCCAATAAGTAAATTAGTCGTAAACTGGCAATGTAATCGGTCGACAAAGTTGCGTTCGTCGCTGACCGACACATAATGCAGCATCGACAATGCCGTCGTGAGCGCCATGGTTGCTGATTGAGGTGCTCAGAATCCGATCCGAATTCAAGCGATGAAAATAGGTAGAATCAGTTGTTGAAAGTATTGGTCGAGGCGGAAACTATCTGTTGGGCATCTGGAAACACTGAAATTGCTTTTTGGTGGTGGTTGTTTTGTTGGTTTGGTGCCAGCTGCATGCTTTGAAGGCTTTGCAGGGCAAACATTACGAAAAAACGTGTAGAATGAGGGGAAAGGACACGCAGTTGAGTTAATAAAATGGGGAAACATCTGTAATGGGACGAGAAATGGGAATTAACGATGTTTTCGGCAAGTTGCAAGGCATGCCGTAGGAGGTGCGTATTGATTGGGGTGTTATGAAATGGAGTGGCATGAAACATGTGTCTTTTGAAAGTTTTTGGGGAGTGTTAGAGTACGGAGGGTTCAAAAATTAGTTTAAAGAACAAAAAGGATGAAAAGTGCACGCAGGAAGGCCGAGGGATTTCATATATCCGTCGCGATCTTGAAACTTTGCACACCCGCAGAGATGAAAGGGTGAAAGGGACTTGACTTGATCCGCATGTGCATCGCCTGGGGTAAGGTTGCAGGGTTGAATAAAAAAAAAGAGGAAGCGAGTTTTTTATGTTTACGAGGACGTCTAAAGTCTAAACAAAACCCCAGACCAAGGCCATGAGGCACACTGCCCGCGCAAGTCAGTCACCCGGTTGCCCTCCGGAGCAAAGACGCAATCGTAACCACGATTTTCATCGCTCGCACCACGGCGTGGTCTTTTGCCGCCGCAGTTCGCAGCTGTGTGGCAACAACGGTTTGGCGACATGACGCCCAGCCCGACATTACGCCCCACTTTTCGTGCGCGGTTGCGTCATGCTGCAAAGCATCGCGTCTGCGCACATTCGTAAGGGGCTTGTGCAGATACGTTGGGGGCTTGTGCAAATACGCGATGCTTTGCAGCACAACGCAACCGCGCACGAAAAGTGGGACGTAATGTCGGGCTGGGCGTCATGTCGCCAAACCGGCAACAACACTCACACTCCGCCCGAGAAAGGCATGCAACGGTCAGCCGGCATGCAGTCGTCACTCGGCCGTCGAGCACACTGCCACCGAACCCCCTCACAACGAACGGAAAAGAAAAATACGAAGGAAGCCAACCTTTTCGAATAAAAAGCCGAATCGAAATTGAAAGTAATCTCCGGGCAAATATTTGCACTTTCTATCCCTCCCTATCCACCCAGCTCCAATCCTACTCGATATCATGTTTTGAAACTTTAACGAGTTTAGTTTACGCGTGTGAAAGTTCATTTCAACCAACACTAAACGTTGAAAAACGTCTCACTCTGCCAAAATAAACATTCCTAACTATGATTCAAACCAATTTTCTAATAAAATTAGACCTGAATCACCGCCGGTGCGCGAAAGCGTAGGCGGAAGGAAGTCAGCCAAGTGCTAACGCTCAAAACAAGCTTAACGCTAGATCAGATCGCGACCGCCGATCAAAACGGTTGAGTGCTTACGTTCCCGTGGGATCGGGGACGCATTCTACCGCCACAGGGGACAACAATGACAACGACAGCAACAAAAATAGGAGCATTTTGTTGCCTATGGTTATTGTTCCCAAAACACATTTGTTTTAAGGTGTGACGTGAAAAGCAAACGGAAGAGGATGGAAATGATTTAAAAATTGGTATTCTGAGGGATTGTTGAACACTGAGATTTTATTTTTTTATGGAAAAACATAATCATCGATTCGGAAGATGCATTATTTAAAAATCTTATAAAACTTTTTCTCCTTCGAAATTTCTCTCCATTTTCGAGCTTCACGTCGATATCGAATCCGATGTCCAATTATCAGTGCCAATGCGAATAAAATGAAAACTGAGGTACTGTAATCATGTCTTACTGTATAAATTGCATGAATCTCAAAACCAAACTCACATTCCAGCGAAGATTAAATTAACTCGAACATTACCGGACACCCTAGTGGACATCTCAAGAACGGTAATTAGGATCTTTTTAACCTAATAAAACGGGTTTCAAGTATAACTTTTTATGTAAATTTGTAAAATATCAAAAGAACAAGTCAATATCTCCGTGCAGATACGATTGTCGGCCCCGCCATGCGCCGACATAACACGACTGCAGCAGCATTTCCAATTTTAAGAAAACTGAAGCTACCCGAACTTGGAACCCGAAGTAGCGGCGCCGAGTACTTTGTAAAATGGCAGCTCGACGATCAAGTTCTCACGAAAATGAGGATATTTCGGGTCGACGTGGCTAATAAGGATCTGGACAAGATTAAGAAGACGGTTGAAGTTTTGCTGTCGGATCCTGATAATGTTGGTTGAACTTTGATAAATCGTGTTACAGCTACTGTAAATAGGTGAAGTTGTTTTCCAGGAGCTCATGGCCGCCGACATTTCCCGACTTCTGCTCAACGCTGACCCTGATTGCACGAAAGAAGCCCTAATGTTGTCTATCTTATGTGGCAGTCGACCTCTCGTCGAATTCATAGCACAGTTATTCGTTGACTTTCCTGAAGAAGAACGTGCTGGCCTTTCGAATTCAGACGTCTTTCCATCCTACATGACCCCGCTAATGTTGGCATGTATCTGCAATAACTATGCCATTGTAGAGTGTTTGTTGTTGCGGGATCATCGAATGGTTTTACCACATAGGACTGAATGTAAGCTTTACACTAAATTAGAATTAAATTTAAAAATACGTTTTGTAGGTCTCTGCAAAGAATGTGATAGAGTATCAAACTGCATCATCGGAAGCAATCAGCGATTGGACAGCTATCGTGCTTTGGCGTCAGAAGCCTTCCTTTGGATGGCTACAAATGACCCGGTTTTGGCGGCTATCGATTTGGTGTCGGAATTGGGGGACTGCCAATCAGAGGATCCTGAGCATAAGGAAGTTTATGCGAGTTTTCAAACGAAAGTTGAAAACTTTACCGGAGAAATTATTCAACAATGTCGATCGATAGAGGAAGTTGAGTTGCTTCTGGAACAGCGAGAAGGGGTTCCAATGTCTGAAGCGGATAATCCATTTCCGAGATTGAGGTTAGCGCTTGATGGCCAGGTGAAACCGGTGAGTTTTTTGAATATGAACACGCGTTCGATGTTCGCACAGCTTGCTTGAACGCGTTATCGTTGTTTCCACACAGTATTTCAATGTTTTTGCGATCAATATGAAAAATTGTGCGAATGTTTCCAAAACTTTCAGATGCTTTCTCACATGAACGTCCAAATAGCTCTGACAGCACGATGGCGCGGTGCTTGGATTGAAGGTCGAAGTAGTGTGTCTCGCACCTTCGGTCGAATCCTTCGGCACACTTTATTCTATCCATTTCTGGCATTTCTCCACGCCTTCTCCGCCGGATTAATGGTCCATTCGTTCCACATTCCTTATGCCCGATACCTGTCCTACGCAACTTCCTATGCCACTTTCGTCGCTTGCCTGGCTTTCATCCGATTTGGCGATAAGCACTCCCACGGATCCGTGCTTCACATAACCGTCGAAAGTTATGTATTGAGCTACGTCCTGGGACTAATAGTGAAAGCGTTTCTTGAATTCGCTCAACGTGGAGCATCCGTCTACTTCGAGTTATGGTGGCGATGGTTCGACTTTGTATTGCTCTATGTCTTCGTCGTGGCCTACATCTGTCGAAGTGCTGCTGTATTCAGTCCTATGCCAGAAAAACTGTCTAGAAAGCATTGGGTGCCGTATGATCCAGCGTTACTGTATGAAATATTTTTTGGAATGGCGTGTTTACTGTCGTTTTGGAGGGTTTTCTACTTTTTGCAGTTACATAGGACGCTTGGATCTACTGTGGTAAGTTTTATTCGACCTTGTCAAATATGAGAGAGATCTAAAATAAGCCACTCTGACCCTTCCAGATCTCCATCGGCCGCTGTGTCAGTCAAGTCTTCAACTACTTCGTCATCCTGCTTGTCATTGTTTTTGCCTTCACCCTCGGCATGACAACCATCCTCGGCCCATATACCGGTGCCCGCGAGGTCGAAGATGTATCCTTCAGAAACAAAAAGATGGAAGACACTTTCAATACAGTATTCCGTGGAATGAAATCGCTTCTTTGGGGATTCTTTGGCCAGATGAGTAGCTCCTCTTATGATGTAAGTCACGATTCTCTTTTTGTTTACCGTGTCTGATGCCATTGTAGGTCGTCGTCGGTCACAGTGGCCGTTATGCCAAGAGCAACGAACACTACGTCACCAAGTATGCCGCCGAAGGTCTAATCGTCTTGTACTACTTGGTCACAGTCATTACACTTCTGAACCTGATGATCAGTCTCCTCGTGAAGAAGGGTGACGAAGTCCTTGAAAATGAGGATGTCGAATGGAAATACACCCGAGTTCACATCTACATGGAGTACTTTAAGGATACATCAGCTGTGCCACCCCCGTTTAACTTGGTTTTGATCGTGTTTTTATGGGTTCGGATGGCTTTTTCGAAGAAGAATGTGTTTTTGTGGCCGGTAAGTGGATCACTGTAGACTGAAAACGGTTTAATGGGGAGACAATTTGCAGGACTTGATTGTATCTCACAAAATCGTCGAAGACAACAAGCAATTCGAGCACGATCACAGCTATCGACTACTTTTGGTCAAATTGTTCCATCGATTGAGGGCCAATAAATTCAACCATTATCAGACGATTCAGTATTTGACCGCTAATTATGTGAGTATTTTTTTGAACAATTTTTTAACATTTCTATCACAATTTATCAAGTAAAGTGTTTCGTTATTTGCACACGTTTGACATTGAACGCAACTCTTGCATTTGCACATTTTGATTTGCAACAATTGTGCGTTCGTGTTTCTGTGCAAATGCAACTTTTCTCTAAAAAAATTTGTGCAAATGTGCAACTACTGTTCGTAAACTATTAATAAAAATTTTATCTTTTCAGAAAGAAAAAAACACCGCCCGCCCCCAATTTGCCTTCCTGAACGCGTCTAAAAGTGCATTTGTGACTCGCCCTCCTAAACTTGTAACTCGTTGATTTGTAACTTTTATAATACAATTTTACCACCTTTGTAAATGGACACAAAAAGGCAATGAATACCACACATAATGAATCGGCACTTATGGAGTCTTGGAATAAAAGCGAATGAAAACACACATCACGGAACAAAACAAATAAATCACTACTAATGAAGAAAACGGTACCCGAAAATAACAAAGTAATAAGGGAGAGGGTCACTCAGAATCTGTCGATCGACACGCTACGGATCGACCGACAGTCATTGGGTCATAGTTGTCGAAGTCGAGGCTTTTAGAAGAACAAGGCAGAATGCATCCGTTTTTGAGGAGGTTTGAAAGTCGTTGAATATTGTTGGGGTTGCAGCGACGACCTTTTGGCTGATCAAAATTACAATAACAAATCAAATTGTGGCAGGCTGGCAGGTTGCAATTGCGATGAGCTCATAAAATTGTACAACATCCGCCTTGCTGTTTGGCTCTCGAGTTTTGGACGTAGTTGATTTCACGCACGATTTCGGCAAAGACCGTGTTGACATTATGGGCACTCTTGGCGGAACACTCGGCAAACGGACTGCCCCAGAATTCTGCGAGTTGGGAGCCTTCTTCGGTGCGGACTTGTCGTTGCGAGACAAGATCGGATTTGTTGCCGACGAGGAGGATGGGGACTTGATCGGTGCCCTGGAACGTTGAAACTTATGGTTTTTATATGTTATTTGAAGATGGATTTCGATCGAGAGTGATTGTTTTAACGCTTTTTGGCCCAAAAAGTCAAGTTCAAACAAATTCAAACCCCTGGTTTTAGAATTTTCCAACTTTTCACCAATCAGAACCCAAATTTAGGCGTTATCACCCCCAAAAAACCTTACCTTGACCCTGATAATTTGCTCCCGCATGGTTCGAATGTCATGAAAAGTCTGCTGATTGGTGATGGAGTACACGACGACGAAGCCTTGTCCATTTTTGATGTATAGATCCCGCATTGACGCAAACTGCTCTGTACCGGCTGTGTCAAGAATTTCGAGCATGCAAGGTTGGCCATCGACCTGAAGACACCCATTAATCAATCTTAATGACCATTGCTAGCAGCGATTACGGTAACTTACAGCAATTTCTTTGCGATAAAAGTCCTCTATGGTGGGATCATACTTTTCCATGAACTTATTCGACACAAATTGGACGGTTAACGCCGACTTGCCAACACCGCCGCTACCCAGCACGACGACTTTGAACTCGCGCATGATTGCGTGATTGCCGTCGCCTTAGGGGTTGGCGATGGACGAAGTGTATCAACGGACCAAAAGAGGGGATTTAATAAAGTGTGCCACCGGTTGGGATGGAGATGGATGGATGGAGGGTGGTGAGACTGGCGGATTGACCCTGAAAAAAGGCATGGAAGTTAATCTCTGCATGGTGGGATGGCGAAGTGACACGGACAGCTGCAAATACACGATGAAAAGTGTTGCTGTTAGGATTTGACAAAACATTAGAACCTTTTAGAACCCCGATGGTATTACCGGAAACTGCAGCTGTGTGGATAGGCTGGCAGGCTAGGCACGGCAGGCCAATAACAACACGGAGCTAAGGGGTCCGGGAAGACGAAGAAGCCGCAAGGCAAGCGTATGCATAACTATTTTCCAAACTATCTATCTATCGGGTTCGGGAAAGGAAGGCAAAACGCGCTCCGAGAGCGGTCAAATAACAAAGAACAACGAAAAATGTGGAAGCCGCGGTCCCGGCCAGCCGGCTGGCAGGACGTATACACTTCCCGGAAGTGGGGACTGGGTTATTGGCGCGAAAAACGGACACAATTTAAGCGGCACATAATGCTATTACTCTCCTTTTTCGAAAAAGAAGTCGAAGTCGGCCTTAGACAGAAAGGGCCCATTGTCTTGTAAATACATCACCAGGAGGGAAGGGGCGCCCCTGAGGCGATAAATGCGAACTTGATGGGTTGGAATGGGTAAGTGAGGATAGACTTGGTATGTGGTTGGGTTTCGCGCAGAGGGATGGACAGAAGTAAAGTTAAAGTTTCAAATCAACTTGATGGGGGTCGGTTGGTGATGATGCGGTTGGTAGGTAGTCGATTTGGGGAACCGAGACACACGACGGTCCCGGGTAAGTCGAGATGGAAAGGGGTGAACGAGAAACAAAAAAAACTAACCCGCGGGGTCGAATCGAATCGATCGGCGGGGATGGAAAACCCGAGGGCTCGCGAGCGGACCACCGGACAGCAGCCCCTGAGCATAGCGCAGTACTATAGGTTCCGTCAGAGCTGGCGGGGACGAAGAAGAACCACGGACTGCAAGTGCAACTGCGGCGCCGCCGCCGGCACCCACACCCAGCCCCCGAAACAACGACGAACAACCGAAAACGAAACTCTCGCGGGGGCTCGAGGACCTTCATTGTCCCCGTGATGGCTTCTTGCTGGAGTGCCATCGTCGATTCCAGTCCATCTTCAGAGGAAACCACGAACCAACCAGCCTGAGGCCATTCATTCATACCCTCAAAGTGCCCGAGGGCGTCTCCGCCCGGCAAAAACTAGCTTGAAAGGCGATCCGTCCCAATGGTTGGTTAAGCTTGGCAAAACGGACGAAAAAGTGTTCGCCATCATTGAAAACGGCGCACGTGCACATGCCCTCAGGCCGTTGCGGATATACTTCCGTCCAAATGGAAGGAGATACGAAGGGCAATGATAATTTATGCCATATTTTAATGGATTTCGTGAATATCAAGTAGAAGGAGCAGTTAACTTTTGATGTCTTGTTTAAAAGTTGGTGGACTTTGGCACCGTAATCTGGAGTTTTGGGGTTTTTTGGACAAATTTTAACTTTTTAATTGGTCCAAAAATCGAACCCATCGTAAAATGATAAAAATTAGTTCACAATGCGGTCGAAGCAAATCAAAAAAGCCAAAAAATATGTAAATTCTGCGAGCAACGCTAATGTAATAAAAACCAACAAAAACACAAACATTAGTCACTCATTGGTACGACCAGCCGCCAACAAGTCGAGTCGCCACCGTCCACACCCACGCCTAACCAACCAAAAACACGAATAATAATAAGCATGGAAAAACAACCATTTTAGCCATGACATGACTGACTATCGGAGGCCCTCCGAAGGTCTCTGATGGGAAACATTGACGATGCTCACCCCCTTTTTTCTCGGACCCAAGGCCCCTAAACATTGGCGATCCAAACAAACCATCGATCGGAACAAAGACGGATCGCTTTTGGTCAGTTTGCGCGAGGCGAGGGTGTTGGCGGCGATGGCCTTTTTCATCGTTATTGGCAAAAAATGGAGGGATAGAGTGCTGGCTAACACCTCGCGATAGCTAGATGCTTGGAATTGCTTATAGCCAGCCAGCTGCAAGGAATGGGGTAGACAGCTTTTGCGCACTCACATCCTTTCGAGATGTGTTTGGAAAATTTGATTTTGATTCCTTCTTGCGTCTGTCTCTGTCTCCCCGGTTTTCGTTCAACCGATTTTTCGAAACTCGAAATCGAAAAGACAAAGCGCAGAGAGAGATTCGGACGACTTCGGACTCGGACAGCCTTCGTCCATTTCGTTGTCGCAGAATCGAACGAACGCCTTGAGGCAATCGGTGTCGGAGGAACGGGCCCCGCAATAGGCTTGGTTATCGTTTTTTTGTTCCTTGTCGCCTGACTGCCTGCAGTAAGCCAGATCGGTGTTACGACAGCTTGCGCGAATGAAACGCAACGCAACCGGCTCTTGGATGCACAAAAAAATGGAAACAAAAAAGTAATGATGTCCTGGGAGCTGGCTAGATTGAATGAATGAAGACGTCGCAATCCCTGAATCGCAATTTGGATTCAATCAAAATGGCCATGGTTATGAATAGGCATACTGTAGCCTGAGGGTAGACCCTTGAAAGGGTGCTTATATCGCGAGTGATTTGTCAGGGGTGAATGAATTCCATTTTCAATCAATAAAAAGGTTGACAGTTGCTCAATTTATGGATACAAGCTAGTTTCTATTTGGATTTTATGATGGAAAAATGCTATCATAAAATTGACAGCAATTCGGAAGCAAAAACCAACTTAACGATGGCCAAGGGAATGGAAAGGCTTTTGTATGCATTTGAAAAAGAAAGACAGAAGATAGCATCAGAAAAAGAGAAATTGGAACTGACAAAACGGTATTTTCGAACGGAAGAACGCGAAATCGACGAAAAACACTCGAAACTGGTCGGTTTTGAAGGCGTAAAAACAAGGGGAAGGACGGAATTTACAATGCTGGGTAGATGTGAAATTAAATTGTTGAGTTTGAAGGCTGAAACTATTGTAATTCGCGTGATGACGCGTACAACATTGACAACAGCCGTTAACTGAGTCGACTCAGCCGTCCCACCAAAACGATGATGCTCAATGACAACAAACACGCCTCTCTCTTCCACTCAATGAAACACGAGCCTCGACTCGACGACTGCGCAAAATGCACCGATTACGACGCTCGAAAAACGTGAATCAACCGATGGCGGCGGTGACCATCACGCGTCGACATCGACGTCGGCGGCGATTCTCATCCATCCCCAGCCCTTGGTGGTTGTTGGCCCATCCTTCTGCCCCTGATTTGAGAGACAGCGAAGAAACATGACTCACATCAGTCAGCCTTGTCGATGTCGGTCGATGTTCTTCCCCAATTGATAGACCTCGCCTCGCCCTGAGGCCCTCGGAGCAATCACAGCATCACGTCGGCCGTAAAACAACATTCTAAAATTACTTTTTTGTGATGAACTTAAAAAGTACTAATCCGCTCAGAAAATGTTCATGAACAAAGTGGTGTTAGCTGTTTAGAGAAAATTGGATTTGCATCAATAACGTCAAAAACGTAGAATTGCATACGTAGGGCTACCTCTGCAAAAAGTGGCGTAATTATCTTCAACCTGTTATCATTAGAAACGGCTCAGCTAGCTCGGGTTTGTTAGTCATCGAGTAATGATGAAATGACCCGAGGGCCGGAAGTGGGGAAGGAGAGAAAGTGTTTTGAGCAATGTTCGGTGGTGATAAAAATAAATTCACAGTCGGGACGAAAAAAAGGTGGTTAGGCTTGATAAAGGTGCTTAAAAATAATGATGCGAGTGTTTCATTTCAAACGGGAAAAAAGAAAGGGAAAAGATGGGGTATCGAACCAGTGACTTTTGTACCAAAAAATTACGCGTTATCTGACTGCGCTATGGAAACTGCAGAATCAAAATCCATAATGGAAAGACACCACCACCAAAAGATTAAGGATTACAAACCGCGCTACTCTCGTACGTGCAAAATTTGACCCCCTTTTTAGAATGTTCAATGTCCATCCATGCTATCCCGAGGTGAACCCAGTGGAAAACATACATGTTTATCCGCGGTAACGTGTAGTACGTGCATACTTTTTCTGTCCTTTGCAGCGGGATATCGATTTAGCGTAGAGCTTTGGTGTTGTGTTCGCTGACCACAAGGCAGGCGACTCAACAAACAACAGACCGACGGCACCAACCGAGGTTGTTTTGTTTTTCGTGCATTTCGATGGGGCGCATTGAAGTTTGGCGGCTTATTGCCTCAGGCGGTTGGTCGGTTGTTGCATTGTATCATTTGTTATCGATTGGCTGGCTGGGGATGGTCAGGCGGCTGTTTATGCTGATTATGCCGGCGGTCCTGTGATACCTTTGCTGGTGCAGTTCATGCTTCTTTGGGGTTGCTGGTGCTGGCAAAGGTCGTCGTGCGCCTTCGGGAAGTCGATGGCGGGTACACAGAAGATGGGCGTCGGTCGCCAACCGGCAACGGCTCGAAGATCAATGCTCAACGCTCAACCGTTTTGCGAGCGCGGGGTTCTTTTTTTTGCTCCACTCTCTCCGCCGGCCGTGCTCGCTTCACATTTTTTTTTCTCGCCACCCCTTCCGTCAGGGCCCTGTGCCCCAGTGTCGGCCCAAAGGAGTAGAAGTGTGTTGTTTTTCGCGTCTATTGCCCTTCGTCGACGACGGCAACAACCCCGTCTGATTCGAAAACGACTTCCATCAACGCTTTTGTCTTTCTCTTTTTTCTTGCGCTTTTTCGTATGCAAACTTTATATTCTTCTCAATGCCCTGAGGCGCCCTTATGTACATCCATCCTTTCCCCCCCAGCCGACAACAACCCCATTTCCTTTCATGAACCCAACCCAGCTGCAACGTCGCCGCTGGCGGTGGGCGCTTCTCAGAGCGACTGAAACACGTCTACGTGCGCGACGCGACTTACCTTCTTTGTCATCACAGCCTCGTCCCCCAATATCCCTCCATTTGGCCATTGATCCCATCCATCGAGACCTCCACCAACCCCACTCCCAGCCAGCTTCTTCCTCTCCTGGCGCGTGCATTTTGATTTCGAAGTCGTCGTACCCTGCGGACACACAACTTTTCTGCCCAGTTTTTTCAACACTGTCTTTCCAACCGACCAACCCTTTTCGCATTGCACTCCGGAGGCGTTGTCGATGGCGATCTTTGTTGTCTTGTGACTTGCACTAACTTGCATATATTTTGACTGACCATGGTGATCATTTATCGATATTATTCGTGAAGCGCGACCTTTGCCAATTGTTTGAATTTTTACTTTTGCCTTTTTTCCCTTTTCGAACCGGAAATTTCGAAAATCGAACGCTTTTTTCCCTCCCCGTTCCGCCAATCGATTACCCAAACTACATTTTCACCTACTCAAACCACTTACTGATGAGTTGTAGCCGTTTGCAGGTGCTTCGATCAACCCACCCCAAACGTCTAACCACCTTTTGTACGATGCCGTTGACGCGTATTGCGAATAAAGCCGAATTTGATGCGTATTCTAAACAACCTGGGTATGTCTTTTGTCATCATTAGCGGCTTTTTTATATATAAAGTTGTACTTTCAGCGTGAACATAATCCATTTCGCGGCCTCCTGGGCCTCAGCCTGTGGCCAGCTCAATGAAATCTTTGTCGTGCTTATCAGGGAGTTGAAGAATTCCTTCAACGTGGGCGTGGTCGAAGCAGAGGAAGTACCTGAGGCATCGCTGCAATGCGGGATTACTGCGGCGCCGACTGTTGTGTTCTTTAAGGTTTGTATTTGGCACTTTTTAGGCCTTCTAACAAGAAAAAAGTGTTTCAGAACGGCGTCGAAGTCGACAAAATCCACGGTTTCCACCCGACTGAAGTCAAGAATCTCATTGTAAAGCACACGTTCCCCCAGAATCTTAAGACGCCCAAGCAGGAAGAGCCCCAGACCCAGGAAGACTTGAATGACCGTCTGAAGCGCCTGATCAACCACAGCCGAGTCACATTATTCATGAAGGGCAATGCGCAAGCGCCGCGATGTGGTACGTTCTTTTGCGTTTTTTTAGAGTTCAACCTTTTTCGATTCAAAAAAATTTGTTTATTTTCTTTTCTGGGCCAGTTTATTTTTTGTTTTCCTTCCTCCCTCCGCTTTAAGAATCACCCTGTTTTCTGGTGTTTAACCCCCCGTTCAATGTTTGCAGGCTTCAGTCGCCAGATGATCGATCTCCTCAACTCGCTCAACGTCGACTACTGGACCTTCGACATCCTCGAGGACAATGCCGTCCGTGAAGGCCTCAAAGTGTACAGTGATTGGCCGACCTATCCCCAGCTCTATCTCGATGGCGAGCTCCTCGGCGGTCTCGATGTCATCCGTGAGGAAATCAAGAACCCTGCCTTCGTGGAAAACCTACCGAAGAGGGTTTAGCGCTCCCCCATTGCCTCCGTCCATTCTCAAATATCTTTCGATTTGATTTTACTTGATTTGTTTTGTTCTCCACATCTTTCGATCTTTTTCCCTCACTCTTCCGGCCTGTTTATTTTGTTTCCCAACCACCTTTTTTGCGAAGGAACACAGATAACTAACTCCGCTTGCTGTTGCTCAAGGCACCGAGAAGAGTACCACTGCACAATCATTATCATTTTTATACAGTTTAGTCATTGGTTTATTATTTTCATCCCCCTGTGGTTCTAATCTGTGACCGATTAACTCTGTTTAACCATCCCCATCTCTCTCCGGTGGCCCCATGTCTCTCTTCCATTTCACTCCGAGAAGAAAAACGGACCTATCCACCAACTATTGTAACTAAAACTCTATTCGCGTTGGTTAAGTATTTCTTTTGCTCCTCATTTTGTATCATTAATTAAGATAAAAACAGATCTAACTGTTCCTACATTAGTTACAAAGCTCATCTATCCTCAATGATGGGTGAACTTCGTTGTCCTATGGGTCTCGCTGATTACCTTTTTGTAAGACTTTCTCTTTCTAACTTTTGACTCTGTTTTTCATTGTAATAAGATTCCGATTTACTATATCAGTTTGTTGTTCGTCTGGTTAAAGGATACTGATTCAAAATCAATTCACCATTGACATGTTGGCTGGATCGCTGTAGATGTTTGATATTTATTTGATTATCGTGTGGTTAATTTTTGTCATGTCATTTTTGGGGTTGTTTCTTTCGTCGTCGTTGTGTTGCAGCTGCTGTTGCACAAATAAGACGAAAAAGGGTAGCTTTTACTCTGCTGTATGTATGTTTCAGAAAGGATAATAAGAAATAAATGACAGGCCGACTTAAACCTGTGTAATCTCGAGTGTGCATAATAGGTTTAACGTTGGTTTTGTTATTTATTTTTGTGGGGTTGTGTGGTATTGTTTGAGACTCCTTTTCGACTTTAAATTCCAAAAAAAAGCGTTTATTTACAAAAATTAAAAAGTTGCAAATTGTGATGGCATTAGCAAATCGTTAAACTTCACATTTGTGGCAGATCCATGAACATGTCGCCATGTTGTAAAAATCCCATGCAGAAACCTGGATGTTGGGCCTGTAAATGCAATAAATTATAATATTGATAACCAAAGTTGTTAAAATTACCTCTTCAAACGCTTTTAATTCAGCAACTTTACAATAGAAACGCAACGGATATTTGGTAATCAACCCCATATGCCTCAGCCTTTTCTTTTGGGCTTTCAAGATATCGGCAAGAAGTGTTCGCGAATGATAAAATTGCAAATGAAAACCTTCAAGGTTTGGCATCATTGTCCACAATTCTTCGAAATCCAGAATAGTTGAACCCGGGTTGTTGGACGGAAAACAAATACTTAAATCCGTCACATTTTCAAGAGATGCTAGTTTTACCACACGTTTTATCACTGAATGGACTTCAATAATATCGTGGAGTTTGAGTGATGTAGGTTGCAATATACGCTGTGCGAAGGGAGTGGTAATCATATGGGGTAAAGTGGTAGAATAAACGGCTAACTCCCCCGTGAAACACAACAAATCATCTGAACTGAGAACGTGAGCCTGTAATTTACGATTAATAAAATTAGTCGAGGGCGCTAGCTCATCAATGTTGCGCAAGCCATGGTTACGGTTAAAAAAGCGGATAAGTTGTAGCTTTGGTGGACAAATCGATTCGGAACCAGCAGCAATTTGAAGATGGTAACGTTCGGCGTTGGTTGCGAGTTCGCTTAGCCGGCAACGCATACCGTACGGTAACTTTGAAATGGGATACGGCATGGCTAAACTGTTCAAGTGTCGTTTTTGAATTGAAGTTTTGGCAGCAAATTGGTAGAATCAGATCTGAAGAGTAATGGCGAACACGACCAAACACATAAACGCAATGTTTGCGATGGTGAGAAGGGCGGGAAACTCTACGATGTTTGGGCGGTGTTGCGCGGAGACTCACCCTGCCTGATGAGTATATGTGATGAAGTCATTACAAATTTGATGTATTTACATCGAAATTTTCATGTTTCAAATATATAACGTTTATTGGTTTACGACAGCGTTGACCACAACCTCAAACGTGCCGATTGCAGCCTTAAAACTTATAATCTTCAATAAAGTACTTTAACAAAAACGTTTGACCGATAAAATCAAATTCAGAGGTAGTAACACACAAGATTAACCACAGCCAGAGTAAGACTAAAATGCCAACCTCAAAACTACGGATTTACTTTAATTAGAATCTATTAACCAACTTTATAAACAACAATCGAAATAAGTTATCGACATTAGTGATTTAAATTTATATATCCAATTCTGGTGATAAAAACCATAGTTCAGGTTTTCATCCGGCCGCACCGCATCGTCTTGATGTTTTATCTAAGAAAATTGCACTTTGAAACCTGGTGCTTGTGCCTGTAAATGCAACGTAATGTAGCAAAAATTAGAATATTTGCAAAATTTACCTTCTGAAACGCGAGTAATTCAGCAACACTGCAACCTGAGTATAACAACCCTTTCCACACTTGTAACTGTCTTAACTTTTTCTTTTGGGCTTTCAAAATGTCTGAAAGAAGAGTAGAAGAACGGTAATAGGATAAGAGTAGTTTATCAAGTTGGGGCAATAGTGTACACAGCTCTTCAAAGTTGATGGTAATTGGATGTGGTTGAGTATACGGTAACTGAACATTCAAATAGGTCACATTTCTGATAAATGCAACTTTTGACACTTGTTTTAACGTTGCACAAACGTCGCTAATACGAAACAAAAAAATAGAATCAGGGACCGATATACGTTGTGCGAGAGGCGCAGTAGGTAACTGTGGCAAGTCAGTTTCAATAATAGTTAACATTCCCGTTATATAAATCAGATCGTCAGGATCGGATGATTTTGGCAGTTTTGTACTTTTTATAAATGTTTCATGATCCACGTTGCGCAGGGAATATTGACCATGAAGCCCTCGAATATGTTGCAGCTTTCCTGGACAAATCGATTCGGAACCGGCAGCGACTTGAAGATTGTAGCGTTCGGCTGGGGTTGTGAGCTCGTTCAGTCGGCAGCGTAGACCGTACTGTAGTTTGGAGATGGGATACGGCATGGTGAAAAAGATTAAATGACGTTTTTGAACTAAGTTTTGGCAACAAATTGATAGAATCGATTATCACTTCCAAAAGGTAACAGTTAACACGACCAAACCGCGCAAAAGCGTTATGTTATTAGCCGTAGTAAGAAAAACGAGAAAGCATAAGATAGCAGTTTTGCGCGGGAACCCATCCCACCTTTTTATTATATGTTGATGTTACTTATATGTATTAAGATGATACCTAATGTTTTACACAATTTACTTCATTTCACACTTTTAAATTTCAGAACTATAAAGTTACAGTATATGCTGACAAAAACAGTGTTTCAGTTTACAACCGTATCACTCTAATGGTGTTGCTTCCAAATTCCATTGTCAAACTTGGTTGATGAGCCTGTAAATGCGATACTATAGCTAAAATTAACAAAATGACTTAAATTACCTTCACGAACACATTAAGTTCGGCGACGTCACAATAGCGTGAAAGTGGAAACTTCGTATGCACGACTAAAAATCTAATATTTTTCTTGAGGATTTTTAGAATGTCAAAATAAAGTGTAAGCGAATGATAATCTGTCAAATATAAACTATCAAGTTGAGGCAAAAGTGCAAATAGTTCGTCAAAATCGATTGTAATTGGTCTCGGTTCATCATGCGAGAAATACATATTAAATCTGGCTACATTTTCAACAGATGCCAATTTTGACACCTGTTTTAGCGTTGCACAAACGTCACTAAAATCAAACATTAAAATATCGTCAGGTTGCGATTTACGTTGTTCGTAAAGCGGAGTAGAAACATTTCGTAAATCCATTTCAGTAATAATAAGTAACTGTCCTGTTAGGAATACCAGATCGTCAGGACCACGAACTTGAAAAGTTTGCTGTTTGGAGTTTGTAAAAATTGGCTTTAGGGGTATATCAAGCAGTCGATGTTTTTGGTGAAACTTTCGAACAAGTTGTATCGGTGGACAAATCGATGGGGTACCAGCGGCAACTTGAAGGTGGTAGCGTTCGAGGGGGGTAGCGAGCTCGTTCAAGCGGCAGCGGAGACCGTATTGTAGCTTGGAGATTGGATATGGCATAGTTAAACGATTCAAGTAGCGTTTTTGAAATGCGGTTTTGGCAACAAATTGATAGAACAGGGCTCAAAAGTAGTGGTGGACACGACTAGACGACACAAAAGCGCGATGGTTTGTTTTAGTTTGGTTATTCCGGGCACGGACTATGCGGTTTTTGGAGGCTATTGCGCGGAGTTTGACCCCGTCTGATGATTTCCTCTGAAGGCTTAGTTTGGCAAGGATCGAGGAAAGTTGGACGCTATCATCGTTTGGTTAACCTCAATCGTGTCGATAGTGACCTCAAAACTGTTACTTGCTTCAACAGTGTTATCAATTTGTAAGTTTAACCAATAATTGGTCCCAAAACGAACGTTTTATTCGACATAAGGTAAACTTGACTTCATTGAAGTGTAAGTGAGCGTTAAAAACAGCGATGAGACTATGAACAATTCAATTTTTACAACTTAAAGCATTCCTGGAATGTGATGGTGGTGAATAAGCGTCTACGTCTTGGTGGTCTTCATGGCCGCGGCAGCATGCACATTCTTGTTTTTGTTTTTGGCTTCATACGGTGGTGCTACCAAGGTCGGTCCGGCCGGCGCAGCGTAATATCCAGCTGGAGCTCCTCGATAGGGGTCTATCGGCGCCGAGATAAAGTAGGTCGCGCCCGAGGGATAGGGTGCCGGTACGGCTGCTGGGGCCGCCGCGTACTCTGAAGAAAGAAGCACGGTATCAGCGGTGCCCTCGGAGGTGGAACCACTCTTAGAGGGGGAAGAAGAGGAAGCGACAGAGCTCGAAGAAGAGGCAGAAGCAGAGGAAATGGGAAGGGTACTGTAGATGGTCTTGGGCATCCAACCTGGTTTGTAGTATGGTGCCGGAGCGGGGCCGGAGGCGATGTAATAGGTGACTTGAGGCGGTGGTGGCGGCGGGGCTGCGATGAATTGCTGCTGCTGCGGCTGGGCAATGTAGTACTGTGGGCCCGGGGCGGGTGCCGGTTGCGGGGCCGCGATCAACTGAGCCCCCGGCGGTGGAGCTGCATAGGCACCACCGTAGTAGCCGCCATAGGGCGCAGCGGCCGCGTAGTATTGGGCCGTGGTGCACGTAGTCAGCAGGTAGACGACGACCAAAACACGAAACATCATTTGACACCCTCGGTTGACTGGATCTTTGTGATCCTCGTGGCCTCCAGGCAGGCCCTGGGCCTTTTATAGCCACAGGCAAATGACCGCCTTGGAAACAGGTCTGATGCCGCCACTCCACTTTCACTCCATCCTCGCATGACTTCCTCCTCAATTATCTGCGCGTTTCTGGAGGGGGTGAAGACAGCCTTAAGCAATGCTTTTTGGGACACTGTCAAGGTTGAAACTGCCTACCAAAAGGGAAGTGATGGTCCCATTGTTATTTCTGGGTAATGAGCTCCCTCCAACTTCCCCAAATTGCAAAACTTGCACTTTCTATCTCAAACAAACACAATATTTAACGTTATATTTTCCCTTTATGATCAACAAATGACTTACAAAGCATGCACAAGCCAAAGTTGAAGCCATCAATTAAAAATAAAGAGACAGGAAACAATAGTGGTATCATTATTACTTCCTTAATCAGCTCTTACATGTTCAGAGGTGGGGTATGGTGTCAGGAAAGAGTTAAGGATGGATGAGAAGAACAACGCACGGTATAGGAACAAGAAACAGAGTGAATATCAGCAAATTTCGATCGGGGCCAGACAAATTAAATTTACGAAAAAAGGCTACAATGGAAAGTTGATTGCCATTCACGCTTATGGGGAGATGGAAGAGGGTAAGAGGACTGCAAGTTAATCGTGAAGAAGACCCGGGATCTTGTGCTTTGAAATCTTATCAGTACTTGATGGTCGTCTTGCGATCCAAGATCGGCATTACTGCTGAGCACATTGGACTTGAGGGCCTCCCATGCCGCCCATGTGAGGATGGCCATTCATTTCATCATCGGAATCGTCGCCGTGGTAGGCCTCGCGGCGACCATTGCTTGAACCGTATCGTCGGGGGTCGAATTCACTGAGGGAGACTTCTTCACCGAGAGGTTTGGCTTGGGGCTTGGATGGAAGAAGCTTGTTCAATCTCTGAAAGAAGACGTGAATTAGCTTTGGAAATAAATAAAAGGGAGTCAAAACAAACCTTGTATTGCTCATCAGTATCCAAAAAGTGGGCCTGCGGGAATTTAACATCGTAGACAACATAGAGATTACCATGATCCATCGAATTGACAATCGGCATACCTTCGCCAATGACAGCCCGAACATCGCCAGGGGCAATGACCTGTCCAGCGGGAACTTCAATAGCGATCTTCCTGCCATCAAGGTGTTCTAACACGAATTTGTGGCCGCAGAGAGCCTCAGCAAGTGTAACTTCATGCTTGACAAAGAGATCATCACCTTTACGCTCGAAAACAGCATGGTCTGCACATTGAACAACGAGAATGACATCGCCGGGTTCAACACCGGGCTCTGCATCGCCTTCTCCATGATACACCATCTTATGTCCCTCACGCATACCCGGCGTCACCACCGCTTCAATCACCTTCTTCTCTGTCACCGTCTTGTTACCCTTGCAAGTGTCGCACTTATCCTTCTCAGCGATTTCGGAGCCAGCACCTTTGCATTGTGGGCAAGGATGGACTGACTGCTGCATCATACCGGGACCCATCATTCGCTGCATCATGATTCGGCCCTTGCCTTTGCATTTTTGGCAAGTTACTTCGGCTCCATTCTTGCCACCGGCACTGAAACAAACAGCTTTGAATGCGATGTTAGCTAGTAAAATGAAACAACGTACCCTTTGCAAGTCTTACAAATAACTTTCTTAGTCAACTGCATCTTAGAAGTCTTTCCCTTGTACAAATCTTCAAGTGTGACATTCAAAGGCTGAGCAGTAGCTTGGCCCTTGCGAGGACCCCGACGTCCACGTCCATGACCATGTCCACCGCCACCGAAGAAGTTGCCGAAGATACCGCCACCCCCGCCTCCGTGGAACATATCGAAGAGATCGTCACCCATGCCTGAACCACCACCACCTTCGAGACCGTCAAGTCCTTGAGCATCGTAGACTTGGCGCTTGTGAGGATCGGATAGAATTTCGTAAGCAGCGCTGATTTCTTTGAACTTATCGCCGTGGTTGGGGTTCTTGTCGGGGTGGTACTCCTTCGCGAGCTTTCGGTAAGACTGAAAAATTACAAGTTTATATATAATTTTGGCGGGGAAAAGCGAAAAAGTAGGGTCTTACCTTTTTAAGCTCATCTTCAGTCGCGTTGGGCGAAACTTTCAACAAATCGTACAACTTGGTGTCGACCGGGCCATCACGACCGCCACCGTTCATACCGGGGAAACCCCCGCCGTTCATGAAAAACATATCGAAGAGTCAGTAAGCGTCTTCGGAGGGAGCAGGAGCTGAAATGGATTGAAATGAAGGAAGTTATATATAAATAAGATGTGGAATAATGAAACGCGGTAAATGACGAAAGAAATCGTGATATATGCGTATATATTGTTTAGGGAAAGTCAATGAAAGCCGTTGTGGAAGCAGAAAGAGCGTGGAAATAGTCAAATTACAAAGAGGAAGCAAGCCAAACACAGTGGAACCGGGCCATCACACGAATGAGCATTATGTAAGAAAAGTCTAGAGGTTGAGGAAATACCGAAAAACGGGGAAGGGCAGACGGGAGAGCTCAAGGTACGGGTACCAATGACTGAACCGCTGAACACACATGCGGAAAGGAGGACCGACTGAGAGAGTTCTCGAAGCTTCGGAAACATTCGTTCATGCGTCGACCCAATTACTATGACAAAAAACACAACTATTACAAGTTATGAACCCGCGGATTTTGCGCTTAGACTATGCCCAAGGTCTGTGGCTAGGTCTGGGTTGATGGGAAAGCTAGGAAAAGCGCGAAAAAGGGGCGGAAGATATATGCAAATCATGTCGTCATCACGAGAAGTGCGTCGATTGTGTGCGTGCGCATCGCCGGGTCTAACCACGAACGGGGCAGTGTTATGGGCGTTTCGCCAAGACTTGCTCAGCTGGTTTGATGTTGTCTTGATGCTGTTACGATTATCAAATTTCGTCTTAGAATTTTGAATTTACGCATGAATTTGATTAATTCTGTCTTCAAATGATAGCAGTCACATCCAGTTACAGTTTGATACCAAGAAGTCTACACTTTTATCAGTTTTTGACCACATTTTGAAGAGATTGTGTTTTTGATAAACTTGCTCATATATTTTTTTCACCAATCCAAACAAACAGAATATCGATCACGCTCCCAATCCACTCAGCAAACCCGTATCTCTCACGTCTCTCAGTTTCTAACCTTTAAACATATCAGTTTTGACGTCATTGACCATTTACGTATCCCCGATCACCGCCATCGGCGCATTCCATCGATCTTTCATTTTCTCGTGATCGAAACAGTTTCCCCGACGTACACCCCCATCTATGTGCATCCCATAACCATCATGACTATTTGGAGTGTCCAAAACTGTTCGATGAACTTTCATCTTTCGTCAAACTGGATTTATTTTGCCCCTCCACTCGCGCATGTTTAATTAGTTACTTTTTCCGTGCAAACAAATCTGTGCCTCCGGTTTTTACCCTCTGACTAGCAAGTTATGAATACCAAATCAAAATGCTGTTTCATTTTTGTGTTTTGAACGGCCCTCCTAATCCAAAATTTTACAGTTTGCAGTTTTGTTTTGCTGTTTTTTACACTTTAGACTTTTAAGCTGTAAAGCGGTTTCCTAACATAGTTCATTAAGTGTTATGAGTGCTTAGTTCAGATCACGGGACAAAGTTTGCTAATATGTTTTTCATCGAAAGTGTGCAATTGCTTGTTTTGTTTATCTGCGTGTAGCTTTTTAGCTTTCGTTAAGCCGGGGTTGCGATTTAGTAAAATTATCATCTTTCCTTGGCCGTTTTTTGATGCTTTGGGACTGTTTTCATTAAATGACGCTTTTGTTTTTGATGCAATTGCGCACATAATGCGTACACGCTTCACACAAAGGGAGGACTGAAAAATTGTGTTCTCGTACTTTGAAACGCACCCACTTCCTGACTGAACTTTCATTGCAGCCAGTGCCGAATGTCACGTAGGGGGTTGTTTAGCGGTATTGGAGTTTATGTAGGGGGCCTTTAGGACTTTTATGGCCAAAAAGGAGTTCAATTTCGAGAAACACCGGCTCAAAAACACCCACATAAAGCAGGGTCTAAGCGGGTAATTATGTATTGCTTCTTCCATTAGCCGGTGTTTAGCTACTGCCCTCTTGTGTCCCTTGACAAAGTTAATATGTAGTTCGTTCGTTCAACCGGCATAGCGTAGCATGTATGTCGTTCTCTTCAGCTGTCAGTTGTGTCTGGTTAGCCTGCAACTAGCCAGCCGACGGCACTACACCCTTCTCGCTACATTTGTGCTTTTCCCGTTCAGTGTCCTCATAATACGCTGTTGCCATTCCACTTTTCTACGGTATATTACGTGTAAGGGCTGCCCTCTCCTGCGCGTACACACCCATTTCCGGACACTTTCGGGGTGGAGAGTGTTGTCGTCGTCGCGTCTTCTTGTCGTGTCTCGCTTAAGCTTCGGACTCGGCCTCGGACAGACCTCCCCGTCGCTTCACTACATTGGAGCCCCTATTGGCTTCGACCTCCTGCGCGTCTGTGACATCATGACATGGTTTCAGGCTGGTGGTGTTGGTCTCGGCACTTCTGTCGTCACCGCCGTCGACGATCTGTTCCTATCGGCGAGTCCGTTTGGACGTGTTCGGATGGCGACCGTGGGATCGGGTCATGATAAACTTCCTCCTGGTTGGTTTTTGACTTACTTATTTGCCTCTAAACAAGTACCAGTTGACTTTTAACTGCCAAATTACCCCCAAGTGACATCAAAGTACACACTTTTCGCATAACTTTTGACCCTTTTTCTCGTCAAAAACGGGTGGATTAACATTTCTCTCCTATTCATTACGTATTCATTCATGCAAAAAGTACTTTCATGTCCTCCTTCCGCTTAAAACAATCAAAAAACTTCCAAATTACAGGAACAAATTGCGCAGTTTGCAACGATCTCGCCACAGGTAATCATTACAACGTCGCGAGCTGTTCCGGTTGTAAGACCTTCTTCCGACGCGCTGTTGTGGTTTGTAACCCTGCCCCCTAATCCTCACTAGCTTCTAACATCTCATTCTTCCAGAATAATCGCGCTTTCGCATGCATCGGCGACGGCAATTGCTTCGTCAGCAAAGACGTTCGATGCGCGTGTCGGCATTGTCGTTTCAAAAAATGTCTCGAAGTCGGTATGAGTCCATCAGCCATTCAAAATGACCGCGACAGAATCGGCTACACAAAGCGGACTCGAAGGAAGGTCAAAGAGGCTAACAATGGCATTACTGCGACCCCGAGTCCTGATCGTGGATTCTCGCCATTCGTCGGAGGCAGTGGTAGTGGAAGTGGAAGTACACATGGATTCGATTGCGATGGCAGTCCGTTCCCTGATGGAGAAGGCGATTCACCACATGCAAAGGGTTCTGAGCCACTTTTGGAGCGGTTAGCCCAGTTGGAAAACAACTTTTCACTGCTTCTGTCTCGAGGGCACGTAGAACCGTACGCGACGCTGGATGATGCGTTATCGGCGCCATCTAGGTTTAGTTTGCCGATAAATGTTAAAGTAAGGTTGCGTGTTTTGTTTGGAAGTTATAAATGATGTGTTTCAAGATAACCGATCCAATCGCGACCCCGACAAACAGTGCGGAACAGTGTCAAATGCCGTTTTGGAGGTCTCGCATTATTGCACTGTATATTGATTGGGCGAAGACGTTTAGTGCTTTTCGGAAGCTTCCATATGCTGATAAGGTAGATATCAATGACACTTTTTTTTGATCCAGGGCAATGGAATTGGTTTAGATTGCTCTAATAACGAATCACGCCAGCTCCTACATGATCATGTGCGAAGCATTTCGAACCCCCGAACACAAAGAAGACTGTTCATCCCCGGAAATGGCAGCCAACACGCTCCATTTGAAGAAAGAGCCTCTCGACATTGATGAACCCATGCCAATGTCGTCGACAAGCACCGATAACAGTGCCCAAAATGGCGATTACGCCTTCCCAACGAGTGTTCACACCTTCTTCGATCCGGAACTCATCCGAGAAGGCAATTCGTGCCTTCATACCGGAGTCAGAAGCCTTGTCGATGTCCCCCCGACAGTCCATTACCCCACAGTCGGAAGCCTAAGTGGCCTAACCCCGGTGATGGCGATTATGATCGACTACGTCATGAAGCCGTTCCGGAAACTCAAAATAACGACGACCGAATTTGCAACGCTTCAGGCGATTATGTTTTTTGACCCTGGTATGAATTCCCCTTTTCTTAATTGAACTAAGCCAAGATTATCTCTGACCTTTCAGACACTGAAGGTCTCGATGCCGCTTCACAACGAAACGTCACCATTGAACAGAAAAAGTTTCTCAACGCCTTGTACAACCATATTTGCACGTGTTACGATCCGATGGACGCATCTGAACGGTATTCGGCGATTCTGTTGCGGATTCCGACCATTCGGGTAACGTCTTTTCCATCTTTTGAGTTTAGCAGTTCTGTTTTTGTAGAAAGTCGCGGCCAAGAAAAACGAATCCCTCCAGATAATCGACATGTTCAACCTCTTTACGCTCAACACACTCGTTAAGGAGACAACCCTCGGAATTCGGCAACAGCAACCACAACCTTCTTTAGAACAAAATTGATAGTTAGCCAACGGGCACTTTTGAGCCGTTTCGCCAAACCATTCCCTCATTGGATTTTAAAAGCCTCAATCTTGTCGAACTTTTAAGCCAGTTCACAGAAACATAGTATTTTCTTTCCTTCCTTGCATTGGGCGTTACTTCTTCTTAATCACGGTTACTCATGCGTCTGTTCAGGTGCTTTCAGAAATGATATTTAGTTACAAAATTAATTCAAATTACTATACAAAATAAGATTCAGAGTTTATAAAGTTAGATTTGTTTTGTGAAATTTAAGGCAATTATTGGTTGATATTGTCAAAAACCCGATCGGCTTCTCTTCTACCCGTGAGAAAAGCACCAACAGCAGTTTGAAAGATTCTGTGATGTGTGGCTTCACCGGCAAATTGGATCCTCGGCCGACGATTTCGGCTGACCGGAATGGATAAATCGGCGTTTTTAATCTTGGCTTGAGCTTGGGCATAGCTTACATAGCTGTAGCTACCGGCGAAGAGGTCGTTTTGGGTCCAGCGGTTTCGAATTATTTTAGTTGGCTTCGGGATGGACTGATTCTGATATACATTTCGAAACAGGTTAGTAACTGTGGTTGATAGATGGTCATCATCAATGACGTCCACTATTTCGGGGCCAGGGCCAGCGATCCAGGCCATAAGGATGTTGGGGGCCCATGGGATTGTCTGAAATCATGAAATTAGCAGTTTTTACAGTTTTAAGTTGAGTAGTCTTACATGAAATGTCGTAAATTCCTGTTGCACAACATCAACCTCCTTCCTGCCACTGCACCCAGCCACTGGCAAGGGAATAATGACATCATCTGACCAAAAGCGCTCCTCAAACTCAAAAAACACCTTGGCACTCGTTCCAAGCCCAATTTTATCGATGGCTTCCAGTCTTTTCTTTGGTAAAGTCGGTGTAAAAAGTGTTCTTGCATACTTTTTCAGATGACCCAACGACGCCGTCACAATAACAAAGTCAAATCCATCAAATTTTGTGCCATTTTCCAACGTGATAACCGTTTTTTCACCCGTGTAGTCAATATTTTTTACCCGATGGCCGAAATGAAGATTTTCACGTGGAATCTGGTCACGCAGATAGTCAATAATAGCTGTAAACAGTTTTTTTACGGTCAAACTTTGCAAAGTGGGCGAATTGTGCCTACCTTTGTACCCAAGCTTATCGGTGTTGTAGGATACGAGCTGCCCGTCGAGGTCATCCCACTCTGTGATGGCCCGTAGACTAAGCTATAAAAACCCATTATCAGAAGCCTGTAGGGCTGCAAAGTGTTATCGAAACTCACGTCTTCCCATTTTGCAGCGTATTCGAACTCGAAGTAGGAGCGATAAGGCTGGGTGAGGGCGTTGAATACGTTTCGACGGTGGCCTGTGGTGGCGTTTTGGCGCTGAAACGGTCAATTTAAAATGGAAAAGCACTTTTTGATGCATACTTTCAAAAAGTTATCATAATCCCGATCAAACATAGACTTTACAGTTTCATCATAACTCCGAGCATCGTTCGCAAAGGCCACTTCATGGTAGTTGAGATCAAGAGGGGCCACGAACTTGCGAAAAGCGGAAATGTCTTTTCTGAAAATTGCAAAAAGTAACTTTTGTAACAAAAAATAAATGAAAATAACACCCACTCATCAACTTTACAATCACCGTAAAGAAACTTTCCCTGATCAATGTGTTCAAAATCGTGTACGACATCGCCCAAGACCCCTAACTTCTCGGCTAGTCTGTATAGCGGGTTTTTGTCGCCATTGATGAACTGGGCACCGTGTTGGAGGTATCCGTCTTCTGAAAACTTGCATTCTAAATTTCAAAATTGAAAAATGGCAAAAGTTACCGTATTTGACCGGCCATATCCTTCCACCAGCTCGATCCAACGCCTCAAAAATCTCAAAATTGGTAAACCCTTTCTCCAAAAATCGGTTTGCTGTGCTCAAACCAGCGATTCCGGCACCAATAATTGCAACTTTCGGCTCTTCGCAGCTAACATAATTCGAAAATAGCAATAACAATAACAGCTGTACACAAATCATAGTGACGTGACTGTCGGTTGAACTCCGTGACCGAGAGTCGACAGACTGAGTGGGGTGCACGAAGCACTTCACTGATCTTATGAAAAAACAAGACTGTCTCCGTTTTAACTTCTTTGACAGATCAGAGCCCCTTATCGGTGGTCGTTCGATAATGGTAGGAAGGCGGTGTCCGTGACAATCATACGTCAATGTACATCCGAAACCGTGTATTAGATGAAAGGAGGTAAAGTAAGACTAAATGGTTAGTCTGGTTTTAAAGTTTTAAAACAACAAAAAAGCGATAATGACACATTTATTGGTGCTTGAGGCAAAATAGGTTGGGCTGTGAGCGTTGGTGCAATGACGAGGGGGAGGGCATCTCTGGTGTTCAAAGAGGGGGTCATATATGTGCGTCAGATGGATGGACCAGTCGAGACTCTCAGCTGATGTGGGTGCTTGCTTCAGTCAAGCGAGAATGGCTAGAAAACGAGTGCACGTGCACTTGCCCTCAGGCAGGAAGGAGCAAGTGATGAAAGTCAGCTGGCTTTGGAGGCTTGGGATGTTGGATAGCGGCTAGGGTGGGCTTAAAATAGTGCAATGAAAGTTCAAAGAGGTCTAATATTACATAACTTTGCATTATAGTTGCACTTTTTAGCGTTCTGTTGACCTTTAATTAGATTCTTTGCCTGTGCCAGTTACTTTTAGTGCGCAGTGTGTGTTTGAACCGGCGCTTATTAGTTGTTCCTCGACAAATAGGATCAATAGTACATAGATTGTGACCTTCCAAGTGTACTGCGCGCATTCATCTGCGCGCTGTACACTTCCTGCGCTTGCGGTGTACAGTTTCCTGCGCTCTTATGTTAGCAGGCTACTAGGCACTATCGTCAAAATATGGTTTGACCGCTTTATTTGACAGTTCAACAATGCCCTACCCCATCTCAAAGCTCCAATACGGTATACGTTGTCGCTTAAATGAGCTCACAACACCCATTGAACGCTATCGCCTCCAAATCGCAGCCGGAACTCCATCGATTTGTCCAATAGAGCCACAAGTTATTCGAACTCGAAAACTTGACGAGATATGTATGTTGAAGATTTGTATTGAACAAAAAGGACTATCTGTACAATCGAGCCTGCCAGACTTGTTTCCATCTTGCAAACCTGATGAATTAGTTCACGCCCAGGGTCGATTGGAAATTCAAAACGTGGACTTACGAGATCTTCCTGCTTCTTTGTTTTCACAACTCGTGTATCGAGTTTTTGCAATCTCACTAACCAGATGCCAGATTTACCAGACTTTAAAACTTCTGGAGCATTCTGCATACTTTAACATCAAAGACGTTTATCGCGTCAAGATAAGTCAACCAGATGTCATTGTCAGAGACTACTATTTCAATGAAATATTTACAATCTTTCCTCTCGTTGAAATGTTGGAATTAGATGGCTATTCGTCTACGTGTTTATTCGATATTGTAAAATACCAAAAACGCCCATTGAACTTGTTACATTTATTGAGCAGTTCAGGGTTCATTGCCGAGTTGGATGTCATAAATTCAATAACTGCATTTATCGAGGTAATTTTTTTATGTCTATTTTATCGTAATAACACGGAATTTCAGGCTCAACAACCAAATTTTCGAATAATAATAACCGGTACAGATGAGCATGTATCAACCTTGAATCAAGTGTATTGGGATATTGTATACAAAATGCAAAAATGGCCTAAGAATGCGCCACAGAAGCTTTTGTTTAGTACAGATCGTACAAAGATAACTATTACTTTGTCCTAACTTGTTACTATTCTAGATAGAAGGATTGTTATGCACCAAATAAAGTCGATTTTACTTAATCATTCGGTTAATTGTATATTTGTACTTTCGGTGAAAGGTATTAGTGAGAAACGGCCTTATTACGTTTCCCTTTAAAAAGGTATTGACAACATTGAGGTCGCGATCGGCGCGTTTGAGGTTTCGGTCAAGGTCGTTGTCAACTCACATATGTCTGTATGTATATCACAACCGAGAATGATAAAAATTCCGATGCGCATCAAATGCGTAGCGGTCTTGCCTCAAATGAACTCATCAGGCGTGGTTTTCGCGCAACATCCCTATAGTTGCCAGCTTCCCTCACTACTCGAAGACGAAGACTGACTACTTGTGGTTACGGTTCAGTCGTGTGTTTTTGGTTTTTTGTTTACCAATTGTCAATCAACAGCATTTTGAAGACGAAACTACTGTGTCATGTCGTATCCCATCTCAAAACTACAGTACGATTTGAGTAAGCTACAAATATATGACGACAGTCATAACCTTCGAACTCCATCGGCTTGTCCACCAATGATACAAGTTTTCCAAGCACGGATGCTTGATACCAAGTATTACATGAAGGTCTATATCGGACAGAATGGACCGGCCATCCAATCAAGCCCGTCATCACTGTTTCAACAGTTTTGCGCGTCTGATGAGGTCGTGTACGGCACAGGTGTTTTGGACATCCGTACCGTCGATTTACGCGACATTCCGTTTAACATGTTTTCACAACTCGTATTTCAACCTGAAATGGTCCGATTAACCAGATGCATGATTTATCCGACCCTGAAGTTTTTGGAAACCTCTGCTTTCTTCTGCGTGAAGAAAGTCACTTGTGTAACGATTGTTCAACCAGACGTTGTTATGAGAGACTATTACTTTAACGAAATACTTACAATTTTTCCTCGACTTGAAACTCTGGAATTGGATAATTATTCGGCTACAACATGTCTGTCTGACATTTTGAAGTTTCAAAAGCAGCCGTTGAAGCGCTTAGTTTTGTCGAGTAATTGTGCAGCTTTTGCAAGTTTCGATGCCGAAGACATCAACGCGTTTATAAAGGTGACTATTACAGTTTTGGCAACTTACTTGTATTGCAACATATTGCATTTACAGGTGCAACAACAAGGCTTTGAACTGCTTTTCCGCGACATGAGCAGTGAATAGCATTATTAAACATGCAACGTTTGTCCAACGCTTCCATCATTCGATAAATTGTTAACATTGCTATTTCCAAATAAAAATACTCGACTACATTGTTTAAACGAATATGAAAAGGATCCAAAGAGTAAAAACAGGTTCAGTTCAGGAAATTATCACGCAAATTACTGTTCCCCCAACCCTAAAAAGCCACCGCCCCAGGATCCGCCTTTCACCCCGAATGATGGCCGCCCGGAAAGGACCCTCGGCCGAAGGAAGCGCAGAAAACAATTCGAATGTATCCGCACATTTCAGCAGTGAGCATGCTCCAAAGAAGTCTCCTAACCTTAACAACAGGAGTCCACTATCCGCAGAAAACACAAGATCTAAATCGAATTCGACTGGAAATGCGAGACGACGCGCAAAAAGCATGGGCCATCAAAAGCGGAGAAAAGCTACTCTTGGAAGTCAAGAAAACGACAAGCGGCCATCAGCTGAAACTCCGAAAACTGTTATAATGCAACCGAAAGTGAAAAAGGTAGATTCACATTGTTTGTTGATAAGAAAGTTAGGATAAAGTTGTAAATTGCAGAAATACGGCCGAAAAGGAACGCCATTACTCCAACCAAAAGCAAGGCTACAAGACAACTATGTAATCGAGGCTATGATCGGTGGCGGCGGCTTCGGACAAGTGTATCGGGCATTTCATGAAGTTAAGGGGATTCATGTCGCTGTGAAGGTGGAACCAAAGGATCACGAGCCTGGACGGATGATATTGGAGCAGTCCATTTTGACGGAACTAAGGGGTTTCCCCAATGCACCGACTTTGTACGGATCCGGAAGCGTAGACAACATCAATTTTATCATTATGGAGATTCTTGGAGCTAATTTAAGCGATTTACGAAAGAAGCAGCCAGAGCAAAGGTTATCTGTGGGGTCAGGGATGAGATGCATTCTTCAAGGTTGCACGGCGCTACGGACACTGCATGGGATTGGCTATATCCATCGGTAAATAGTTTCAGCATGCTCATAGTTTAATAATTAGTCAATTCTAGCGACGTAAAACCCTCAAACTTCTGTATAGGTGAAAAAGGATTCCAAAGAAGAATCGTCTATCTTGTCGATTTCGGCCTATCTCGGAAATACCGCGACAAACATGGCAATCTCCGGCGGCAAAGACGAGTAGCTGAGTTCCGAGGCACGTTGAAATATGTATCTGTCAATGTGCATCGGAAAAAAGATCAGGTTAGCCCCAATCTTTCAGAAAGTTGTCTCAATTCAACATTTCAGGGCCCCGTCGACGACTTCATCTCCCTCTACTACTCCGCCGTCGAAATCACTGAAGGCAACCTTCCCTGGCGACTTCAACGTGACGTGAGAGCTGTTGAGAAAGCAAAACTAGATTTCAGACTGGATGAATACGTCAAGTATGTTCATTTTTGTTGTCATAATTTTAAGTTAGGTGCCGTTGATGCATGGGAAATCACAGGTTTCAGACACTTGCCGTGCTCGTTTCGGCAGTTTTACGACATTTTGGAGCCGTTGAGCTACAAGGACGAGTTGAATTACGATTTAATTCAGGAGATTATCAAGGTTTGAGTGGCTTTTTTTTATATAGTGGTAAAAGTTAGTTTTTAGGATTCACTGCCATCCGATATCACCGACGCCAGTCTTTACGATTGGGAAGCGACAGGTTCTGCAAGTGCTTCATGACTTTTTGTTTCAAAAAGCATCATTTTCGTATCAGTTTTGAGTTTTTGTTTGTTGACGAAATGCATAAAAAAGAGGAGTGGACGCAATAGTGCTCAATGTTGCACAATGTTACGATGACTCACGCCTCTGTGCATGCTAGTTGGGCTATAAAAGCGTGGTTTTAACCGTCTTTTGACCATACTTTTCTAGTCTTCTTATTAGTTTAACTTTAAACTATTATTTTGTTTATGGATTTTGACGAAAAACCTCATCGTTGGGACGGACCCACTTCAAAAGGCCCCAGAAGCGTCCGCATCAGACTCCTCCATTCTCGCCTGCGCCATCAGATCGTTTTCATCAAACAAATTTGTGATTGGCATCTCTTCGAATACCGCGATCATAAAGCTCTTCGCGCTTCCATTGATAATACGTCCGAGTTTGCGTCAGAAATCCGATATTCTATCAACAAGAAGTACAGATGGCAATACATTTCTTGCGCTTATGACATCATGTCCTTGGACGCCCACACTGTCCCGAACACCTTTCAAGTTGAAAGCGCCGACGTCTTGGAATACTTGGGCCACCGAGACTCGTTTTATAATCGGCATTGGCTTCGACCTGACAACGTTATTGCCCCTGTTATCGACAATCAACGTATTATTGACCCACCTGTGACTGGACAGCCGAAAAAAGTGAAGAAGAAGCCAAGACGACGTGCTCTTCGTCAAGTGGTCGGTGTTGGCACTTCAGAACCTGAGCCACTACCGAAACCAAGACTGTATTACTATTATGAGAAAGTGCACCCCGTCGAACACTATTACGGCACGCCCAATGATCGATTCAAGTATATTTTCTGTAAATCTAAAAACCGACCTAGGCTACCGATGCTTGTCGATGACGACTTCTATGATTATGAACAGTGTGACAATGGCTTTTGCAATACGAGGGATACAGATTCTGACGATGAAACCTACGGGGCAAGACAACGGGTCGACTTTACGCTTATTGATTTTATTGTTTGTTGAAAAATGTGTTGAATTTAAATGACTTTTTGTAAATAAAACGGGTATTTACGGTTTTATCGATTGCTCTGAACCGTACATAAAAAAGTAGACGTCTAAAAACTTACACAAAAACAGTTGATCCATCTTTCGAAGTTTTATCATACAGACAAAAAGGAACACTGAAAAGTAAAACAGATTAGTTCCGGGTTCAAGATTTTGGTTTGTTATCTGTTATCAGTATTGATGTCTAGTGTTACGTCCGGATTTTTGGACCTCACAATTGGCTTATCTGACGCTGATCAACAGGGTCAGCGTTCTAATAACACATAATGTAATGAAAAAGGCGTAGACGAATCTTTGTTAAGCTGTACTTTTATGGCAAGATTAGAGACAGGTAAACAATGAAAATTATATATAAACCAATTCCTGATATGAATCTTTATATTGGACGGTGGAAATGTTTGGTCTTACCGTGTTTTTGGTACTGGTAGCCACCGCAGCTGGCAGTTATTCCGACAGTCTTGCTCGGAACAAGTTCTCAGCACTGGCAGGAGCGGCCTATTCTGAAACACCGCAACAATGCTTGACTAATGTGTTCACCAATGCTGAGGTTGGTTGATTTTTGGTAAAGTTGACAAAAATAATGTTGGTTTTAGCTTGTCCAACAAACCACAGTGGCTTGTGATTATTTCGAAAGTGACACTTGTTCCGGGTTCGTCGCTGTCAGTCATGGTGACAGTGCCATCATTGTGGCATTCCGGTCAGTTTTGATCGTTTGAACTATTTGTTTTAATTAATGCAAGTTTCAGCGGCACAGAAGATTTCACCCAACTCGTCAGTGAAGGCAGCACAACTGCTTTCGAATCAAAGATTCCATTTGCCTTGGGCGGTGAAGTTGCCGAATACTTCTACGACGGCTACAATGTCACTTGGCAAGGAAGCCTGAAAAACAGTTTCCTCAATGCCACAAATACGTACCCTACTTACACGATCTGGGTCACCGGTCATTCGCTCGGTGGTGCTTTTGCAACATTGGCCGCATCGGAGATTGTCAGCCAAGGCTACGCTTCTGCAAGCAATGTCGTAGTCTATACGTTTGGTCAGCCGAGAGTTGGGGATGCCGCCTTTGCAGAAGCTCGTGACAATCAAGTAAGCTAGTCACCATAAACGCCTAAGTTACGTTATCAAATTCAGGGTATTGAATCCTACCGTGTCACCCATTCCCACGACCTCGTCCCTCACGTGCCGCCAGAGATTTTCGAAGGGTACACCCAACACAAATCAGAAGTCTGGTACAACAATGATATGACAGTCGGTGCGACCTACATTGAGTGTGATGCCGATGAAGGCAGTTCATGCAGTGATAGCAATTGGTTTGATCTGAGCATCAGCGACCATCTTCATTACTTTGACCGTTCGGTTAGTGGCTACGGTGACGATGGCTGCGTCGACAGTTTCAAGAAATGGGTCGTCGATAGGAAGTTGGACGAGAAGGTCAATGCTGTTTGGCAACAGAAAATTGCTGAATTGCGAAAAGTCGCTGCTAAAAACTCTACTTTAGTTTTTTAATGATGTAAAAATAAATATATTTTAACAATCTTACCTGTATACTATAATGTACGTTTCACCAAATAATTGCATTGTTAGAACACAAGGTATTTCAAACATGACGAACCACAATTGTAATAAACAGTTAGCGTCGAATGAATGAATAGAAACAGGTGCGACATGCTTTGGCAAGTGGATGTTCATCAGAATCAGAGCCGCTAGTAATAACCATCTTTAACTCAACTCAGAGAACAACAATTCTAACCAAAGTACAACAAAGGTTAATTTTGAAGTTACATTTGTTATCAGTGTCTGGGTCTAACGTGAGAATCCAAACCATTTGACCCCAAAAAATGTCTGGAATAGAACTCTCAGCTCTCGTTTAGCACATAAGGTTGTGATAAAAACGCAGACTAGTACTTGTTGAGTTGCATTTTCCGTGATATGATTGTAAAAACTTGGACAATGCGAATCATATATAAACCGGTATCTTGGTGTGAGCTTCATCTTGTAAAGTTGAAACAATGTTGAGCTTGATCGTATTCTCGGTATTGGTAGCCGTTTCAACGGGCACGTACTCCGATAGTCTTTCGAGGAACAAGTTCTCTGCGTTGGCTGGAGCATCGTATTCTAGTGATCCGCAAGAATGCCTGACTAATGCATTCACTAATGCCGAGGTTCGACACTTGTACGATGACCCAAACTAAAACGTTATTCTGTTTTCAGCTTGTTCAACAAGTCAGCGTAGCTTGCGACTACACCTTCAGTGACACTTGTTCTGGATTCGTTGCTGTTAACCACGGCGACAATGCTGTCATTGTGGCATTCCGGTGCGTTGTGAATCGTTATAAACAACAGTGTAATAATATGATTTTAGTGGCACGACAGACTTTATTCAACTCGTCACCGAAGGCAGTATAACAATTTTCACGTTAAAAACACCTTTCCCGGCTGGTGGAAATGTCGCCAAATACTTCTACAACGGATATAATGCCACTTGGGAAGGAGGATTGAAGGACAGTTTCCTCAATGCCACGAATGCCAACCCCGGCTACAAGGTTTGGGTCACTGGACATTCGCTTGGTGGTGCTTTCGCGACATTGGCGGCATCGGAGATTGTCAACGAAGGGTATGCTCCTGCCGAAAATGTCACACTCTACACGTATGGTCAGCCAAGAGTTGGAGATGCTGCTTTTGCGACGGCCCATGACAATCAAGTTAGATTGTACGCAAAGTTACCAAACTAACAGTTTCAACTTTAGGGCTTCGAATCCTACCGTGTCACTCACAAACAAGACATAATCCCACACATTCCTCCAGAACTGTTTGAAGGCTATACCCAACACAAGTCTGAAATCTGGTACAACAATGACATGACAATCGGATCAACTTACGTTGAGTGTGATGCCGATGAAAGCAGTTCATGCAGCGATGGCAATTGGTTCGATCTCAGCATCAGCGACCATCTCCATTACTTCAACCGTTCAGTCAGTGGTTTCGGTTTTGCTGGCTGCGTCAACAGTTTCGAGAAATGGGTCGTCGATACGAAGTTGGACGAGAAGGTCAACGCTATTTGGCAACAGAAGTTTGCCGAATTGAGGAAGGCTGCTGCTAAAAACTCAACTTTCGTTTTTTAAAGAAGTTTAGTAAAATAAGAAATAGGTCTTCAACACATTTTGGTTTGTTAAAATGAATTTGAAAGTTGTTGAGAAATGAGGAGTTTCAAGGATAATAAAATTGGTAAAACTGTTTCCCACAACAAAGGTCAATTGACAAAGTGATGTTTAAATGACTTTTCCCGATGATTTTATATGAGAAAACCATAATAAAACTGAACTTCAATAAACACAAAAACTGTATATAAACCAGTTCCAGTGATTCGATTTTTATAAGGCAAAGGCCATGTTGAGCTTTACTGTATTCTCGGTCTTGGTAGCCGTTTCAGCGGGCAGTTATGACGAAAGTCTTGCCCGGAACAAACTTGCTCCTTTGGCTGGAGCTGCTTATACGACGATTCCAGGTAAATGCTTGTCGAATGCATTCACCAGAGCTGAGGTTAGTGTATTGTAATGTAAATAGCCTGAGAGTTTAAAACGGTTTTTAACTTTCAGCTCGTAAACCAAGTGGTTGTTCCTTGCGAAGGCGACAAAATTGACACCTGTTCCGGATTCGTTGCTGTCAGTCATGGTGACAAAGCGGTCATTTTGTCGTTCCGGTTAGCTTTTTTTCATTTTTACAGTAAACAACAAATTATTTCAGTGGTACAATGAATGTAGTACAGCTCTTGAAAGAAGGCATGAATACAGTATTGGCTCGAAAAGTTTCATTTCCCGCTGGTGGAAAAGTTGGAAAATACTTCTTCGATGGCTATACTTCCACTTGGAATGGTGGATTGAAAGACAGTTTCCTCAATGCTACGAAAAACTATCCTGATTATAGCATCTGGCTCACTGGCCATTCACTAGGTGGAGCGCTAGCAACATTGGCAGCTACGGAAATTGTCTACGACGGCTACGCACCCGCCGACAAGGTCAAACTTTACACGTTTGGTCAGCCAAGAGTTGGAGATGGCGCTTTTGCGAAGGCTCATGATGCATTGGTAATTCTGAACCTAATTCTGACATTGAAATTAAGCAATAACAACTTCAGGGCTTCGAATCCTATCGTATCATCCATTCAGGCGACCTCGTGCCACACATTCCCTTCGGACTCTTCGATGATTACACCCAACACAAATCAGAAGTTTGGTACGACAATCGGATGGGTATTAACTCAAAATACGATGTTTGTGAAGGCGAAAAGAAGAGCAGATGCAGTGAGGGCCTCAGTTTCATTAGGTTTACAATAAAAGATCATCTGAACTACTTTGACCGTTCTGTGAGCGGTTTCGGTGAAGATAGCTGTATTGCTGGCGTCCAGCATAACGGATTGCAAATGCGCTCCGCTCTTTCTCTGGATCTCGATAAGGAGTTGGATGAGGAAGTCAATGCTATTTGGAAAAAGCAGTATGATGAAATGCAGAAGGCTGCTGCTGATAAAAATGTATCTTTTGCATAATTTGAAGCATAATAAAGTTGTATAACCAAATTGCCGAATCTAAGTTTTTTCGTCCATTTTTATTCGGTTAAATACGTCACAAATATATACATTCTTTAGATAAATAGTTATCGAGATTCGTGATAGAGGTTAGGGGTGCTTAAAATTAACTACAACTCGTTTTTTTGGGTTTTTCCTTTTCTCAATGCGGTAATAGGGGTACAATATACAGTATCCATCAGAAAAAGCGTCGAATGCCAAAGCCGATCAGGATGCCAATGCCGAATGCAATCAGTGCTCGACGGCAATATCGTCGTTCTGGGTGTTGGGCTTCTTCAGAACGATGACAAGCTTGCCGTGTTTGAGCTTGGTTTTCAGCTGGGCATCGGCGTCGACGTTTTCCGGAAGGCGGATGCGTTGAGTAAAGTTGGAAGTAAAGCTGGAACCGTCCTCGGTCTCCTTCTCGCGGCGACCTTCGACGATGATTTGCCCGTCTTGGCGACGGATCTTGATGTCTTGCGGGGTATAGCCGCGGGTCTTGATGGCGAACTTGAGCTTCTTCGGCTTCGGGGCCGGCTTGGTGTCGGCGAGCTTCAGAGCGGCGAAGTTGTCGTTGATGATTTGGTAGTCGGCGCTGTGATCCGAGACACTGCGTTGGTCTTCGGGGCGACGGCCAGGGCCGTGGCGGCCGCGGCCTCCGTCATCGCCGCCGTGGCGATGGCCATGGCGACCGTGACGGCCATGGCGTCCAGGGCTTGGACGACGACCATGACGACCGTGACGTCCGCCAGGGCTGGGGCGACGGCCGTGACGACCATGCCCTTTGCGGCCTGGGCGGCAATGGCCACGACCTCCGGGACCGCGACGACCGCCACCGCGGCCGTGTTCGAGCTCGGAGTCGGAGGAGCTGCTGGACGAGCTGGAAGAGGAGCTGCTGCTGGAGCGTTGTTTAAGACGCTTCTCGAAGCGAGGGCCACGGTTGTCGTAGTCGGAGTCCGAGCTGCTCGAGGATGAGGAGGAGCTGCTGGAAGAAGAGGATGAGGAGCGTCCACGACGACCACGTCCTCCACGACGGCCAGGTGGCCCGAAGGGTGGGGGTGGTGGGAAGTCACCACCGCGTCCGCCGCCTCCACGGCCCCCATGACCGCGACCGCCATCAGGGCCATCCGGGCCGAAGGGTGGTGGAGGCCAATCTCCGCCACGACCACCGCCGCCGCCTCCGCGACCGCCATGTCCGCGACCACCATCAGGGCCGAAGGGTGGTGGGGGCCAGTCGCCGCCGCCTCCGCGTCCTCCATGACGTCCGTGATGGCCAGGTGGGCCGAAGGGTGGGGGCGGAGGGAAGTCACCACCGCGTCCGCCACCTCCACGGCCACCATGACCACGGCCGCCGTCAGGGCCATCCGGGCCAAATGGTGGTGGTGGCCAATCACCTCCGCGTCCACCATGACGTCCATGTCGACCAGGCGGTCCATCATCTCCACCACGACGTCCACGTCCACCGTCGGGTCCATCATCTCCACCATGTCCACGTCCACCATGACGTCCGCGTCCACCATCAGGGCCAAATGGCGGTGGCGGCCAATCACCCCCACGTCCACCGCCTCCGCCGCCACCACGTCCATGTTCGAGGCCCATGGCCGGGTAATACCAGTCTACCCAATTGGGGTAGTCCTTCTCATCGCGCCACCCAAATCCGTATGAATCCATCTCGCAAGATGAGGTTAAACTGGACTTTACCCCTGCTTATATACCTCCTTCCTCACGTCGCTCTCGACCCTCACAACCCCGCCCCAGCATCAGCCACAGTGGTGCTGATGTTTGTAGAAAGCCAGCACGCAGGAACAAAAACAATGTTTTGGTCGACGAATGTAGGTATTTGCCTTTTTCAAAACCCAGATTCACGTCAAAGAATAGCCAACCAGCTGGAGCAGGGCCGGTCCGTTGGTCGTTATTTCCGGGGCATTCCATATTTACAAATTTGTTTATCGAAAGTGTTCAGGGTCATTTCCATCCCGCTCTAATCTGACTCATTCAGTTTGTCAAAAAGCAGCGCTCAAAGAACACGTGAAAACTTTCACTTTCGCTGTTGACATACTTCAAGCTCACAGCCGAGAATAGCGGGGAAGCCCGCTGGTTGTGGTTTGCAAACCCATAAAAAGCTCTCACGTGGTATGAAGCTGTAAGTGTTAGTAATAATGCACATCAGGTTCATATTGTAGAGGTACTGTGTTATGATATCCTTCAGTGCGTAAATTTTTTCAAGACAAACAAAAGTACGAAAAAGTGTTCCTGATCATTTTTATAAATAACCAACTTATTTTGCGCAGTTGGACTTGCCTTTTGAACGCAGATTTTAACAATTGCACAGCACAAACAAAAAACAAATCTCTGGACAGTGGATTATGGGACTATAAAATGTGCAGATTAGTTATTGGATGACTAAATGGGGTCATGGGACATCTGTGTAGTGCACATTTATGGCATTTGTGGACGGAAATAGATGCAAAACTAAAAGGAATTTCACGTGCACGGAAGTTTTAGAGAAGTTATAAAAACTTTTATGAATTGTAGCTTATGCTTTTTGCGGTTTTTGGCCGAATTTGTGCAAAAAGCTTTCGTATGATTAATTGCATTTGCACAAAATACGCAAACGAATATGCTACCTGCGTTTGTGTAACGTTGCAAATAAGAAAAAACTGTTCGTTGATACATGTTGTGCGAATAAGCCTTAAACTGTTCGTAACAAAAATTTCGCAACACGATGGTCTATCCAGTTCGGCGCGGTTGAATGTAAAATTTTGGCTGATCTAAAAATGATTACCATAGGAGGCATTGCAAAAAACTCACAGGCCACCCGAAGGCTCCCAAAAAATGACAGGATCCTTTCGGCGAACGACACCGCCGACGGGCCAAAAGACGAAGGGGCCCCATGGTAGTGTCCCCAGTATGATCAACGTCTTCCCATGTTTAGCATACTGTTTACTCATTCTTTCTAATTGGCTCTGTGTCGTCGTACTGATAGCCCAATGTGCGAAGAAGCCTGTAAGTCTATCTTCTACCGTGCCTCCTTTATAATTTTTTTCAATTCATCAATTTCACATGTAATCTATGCCATCCCTTCTAGCCACCCAACAATCATCCCCCCGGAGCGGTCAGTCAAAACAGACCCGTCCAGCCGCCATCTTCAGGCGCACCCGGCTCAAACCCCTCAAATCCCTCGAACCCATCCAACACACCCTTTCTTCCCGAAGGCGACCCCAGAGGCGATTCACTCTACAATGTTAGAACCGAAATGGCGTTTCCACGTAAGAAGTAACCGTCTTTGCATCATTGCCATGACAACACAACCCAACTTATCCCTTGACATCCGTGTCTTATTTGCGCGTCCTCTGACTTGCAGTTAAAATAAACAAACACAGTTCGCTTCAAAATTATTTTCCAAAGTTTGTTTTTCCAAGCCCGTCCAAGCAAGGATCACACATCGAGTTCATCGCGTTTGTCAACAAAATTCCAAATCAATATCAAAAACTTCATTAAAAACCTGATACCTGTTGAAACACAAAAGAAAAGACTGGAGATATAAACACGTGTGTTGTGATCAACTTGTTTGGCCTACGTGAAATGACTAATTTAAAGAAGAAGAGCGCTTGACAAGAGTCTGGATATATACAAAATGTACAAATATACAAAATTGGCGAACAAATAAAGTCGACCTGTTTGATGAAAAACTAAAAACTTGAAAAAGACTGTTAATAAATGGGTTTGGCAGAGGTTACTAGGAAATCGTTAAGGGTCGATGAGCGTTAGTTATGTACAAAAAAGGCGTAGAGCTATAGAAGGCGCTTATGAATGACACTAGTTAGCATCGCAAAGCGTAGTAGTCAGAGATTCGGTGGTTACTGCGTTAGATTTGGTCATACTGTGAGCCGCTGTAGCGTGATTGAAACTGGCTCTGCGATGGGACGCCCCAGATGTCGCTTTCGGCGGATTCGTGGAGTCGGAGCGGCGGCATTTCATCGCGGGCTTCTTCCTCTTCGGCAGTGTTGTCTTGAAGGCCGCTGGCTCCACCGAAGAAGGAGTTCACACCGACGGCGTTGGGGCCGGGCGTTGATGTCGGATAGGCGCTGGTTTGGATGGTGGAGCCATAGAAGGGCGATGGCTCGGCGGAGTGATGACGCGAATGCGTGGATTGGAGCATCCGATTGACGAGCAAAGCATTCATTGACATTTCGAGGGCTTGACGGTTGGATTCCTGGAGACGGGGCGGCTTGCTGAAGTTGAGACCGACTGTGGATTGGATCACGCTGTTGGTCAGAGGGTCATTGCTGGCATTCATTAGTGGGTGCATGCGTTCATCGTTGGTTCCATCGGAGAGGTGGCTGGCCATCATGGACAGATCTGCGTTGCGTTGATAGGCAGATGCCCCCATCGATTGAGCGACCGGACGCTGCAGATCCTTCAAACTGTGCAGCAGGACATCGTTATCAGCAGCCTGGGGCGCCATGGGATCAGCACCGCCCAAGTTGTTCAATGGCGTGTCTTTAGTCCGATCTCTAACCTGAGCCAAGAAGTTAGCCAGATTCTCCGGTGCCTGCCAATCGGGGTTCTGCGTCGCGAAGTTCAACAAAGACAATTCAATCTTCGCTCGGATGGCATTCGGACGACGAGCACGGGGCACAGGTCCACTGCTAGTGACTCCAGAAAGCTCAGCAAGGTCGGCATCGGCATTTTCACGGAGATCCATCAACGCATAGACGCAAACATCGCCGAGTTCCGGAATTGAACGCGTCTTTTCATGGAAGAATTGGACGATAGCATGGGCCTGAAGGCTGGTGGAGAAGAACAGGATGAACGGCGTCACAATAGGTGAAATCAGGTCCAAAATGACGGCATAGGCACGCATGTGGAAGACTTGCTCGAATTCGGCGACGACATCGGTGGATTGGGCTTCACGGAGCCAGGCGGAAGGGGCGTAATGGATGTTCGCGACGATCTGGCGCATCAGGAAGTCTGGGCAGAAGACGAGATTTTCGTCAGCGATGAAAGACCGACAAGCATAGGCGATGGCAGCCGAGACCGACATGACAGTGATCACGTGTTCGAAGGTAAGAACGTCCTCGTCCCAGGCGGCCAAGCAAGCCACAACAACGGCAATACTTCCAGAAATAAAGGCCAGGTTCTTCGCAATAATTTCGGTGGAAGGCGAGATGAATTGGTCCATGTAGCGCACGGAAAACTCGTAAGATCGGTTCAATCGGAGGCGAAGTTCATGGTCGAGCTCATTGAAATGGCGGAGCTTTTCACGGCCGTAGTTGGAGTACTTCCGCATGCCGAAAGCACCGGGTTCGCGTTTGAGCAGATCGGCACAGCTGAAGAAGGTGAAGAGGAGCTGGTAGACGAAGATCAACGGCATTAGAAAAAAGTTAGCCAGGGCAAAGAGCATGATGGTTTTTCGAAGTGATTGGGCGACGGTTTCGAGGGAGTGGAGATCCTTGAATTCGTCCTTAAGTTGGTGGGGGTTCTTCCATGGCGACCAGAAGTGCTTGAAGAGGATCGTTTCGAGGTTGAGACGCATGCCGGACGGGAAATATGGGATTCGGCCGAGGAAGGGGAGGTCGAAGAAGGGTGGTAGAATCTCCTGAAAGACATTTCAACTTTGAAATCAAAATCAAAACCAAAAAAGACTTACATCATAAACCATCGCCACCATAAAGTTCTTCTGCCTCAGAATCCGCGCATAGATATCCAATTCCGTGAACTTCGTCTGATTCACACTCAATCGGATCTTCGGCTGAACCTTACAGATCCGCTGGACAATAGTCCTCCAAGTCACATTGGTCAGCTGGTTATCCGGGATTTCAAGGACGCTGTTGTAGAACTCCTGGATGTCCATGTACTGGACCATCTGATACCCAACCCGGACCATGTGAAAGACCAAAAACAAGACTGACAACAGCAGTGTCAAATAGACCAACGGCGAAAAGTGGGCCGCGCAGTCAGTCACGATGGCATCGGCGATATGACGCTTCCCCGTGATGTTTTTTCCATCTGTATTGGTGGCGCGATTGTTGAAGAGGACGTCATAGTCGACGCATTGAGTCAAAAACGTTGAAAATGCAATGACAAAAGCTATTTGAAACAATGAAAGAGCGTGTTTCAGTAAAATGCATCGGAAACCGCTGCCTTGGTGGTATTTGTACACTTGGAGAAAAAACTGAAAGGGAAAGTCGTTCCAAAATGGGTTTTTTCTATATAAAATATATCAAAAATTTTACCTGATCCAAATTTTCTATATGATCCCACCTCTGCGGGCCACCACGTGATATGGATATCGAAACAGAGGATTGTCTTCGTCGAGATGGTGAATTTTGGTAGGTTTCTTCCTCGACGATGTGATGGGATGTTGGGGGTGCTCTGGAAATGAAATTTTTATATATTTTGAAAGTTTAAATCGATGAAATGATGACTTACCCATCGAGTGGATTCAACAATGGCCCAGCTTCCTCATCCTCACCATCAATCGTCTGATACTGGCCACGGTTCAGCGTGTTGAAGAGTGACATTCGCTCGCCGCTACAACTCGATAAAATATAGGGATGAACTTGTCTATTTTCATAAAACATGCTTATGCGATAAACGAGCGGAAGTGGAATACCGGTAAGAAGCCTCGACCCGTACAATGGCGCTTATATAGGGGGCTTAGCGCGGCAATGGGGACGAAGCTCGTTGCTATGCGCGGTGTGCGGACGCGGATCGATAAAATTACGACACAATGAGCGATTGAGAGCGTTTACAAGGTATTGCGATGGGATCGGATCAGATGTGAGGAACGAAAAGCAAAACTGGTAGCGCTCAAGGACGGATATTGGTCGGAGAGGGGTGGCCGCGGGTCCACAGCGCTCACGTGAATATCGGCCTGTGACAGCCGCAGGCACTCGGGTTCGCTCAGCTGGCTGGTTTGGCGAAACGTGACCAGGGGAGGGGGTCAGTGGATGCGGGGAGACAGCTGCTGGTTTAGAAAGTGAACGCACATGACATAGCATTGTTGAGGAAGTGCGTCTGGAATTTGTCAGACGGCTGCAAGGACTATTGGTCGAAACAGCCATTGAACTAGTTATAAAAAATGGCCGCAGTTCTCGAATTGAACGCAGACAGCATTAGTTTTTTGTCTGCCCCTCAAACCCCGCTCTTCAATCAACTCCAACTCACGTTTTCTTCTCGTGGCCTCTGTCCGTCGACCCCTGCAGGTAACTGACTGCATCCAGTGCAAGACCCCGAAGGACTGAAAGACCCCAACGAACGGTACAATCTTTCGATGTTGAAACTCTCGAATTTCCGCCCTTTCGCGACAATCTTTATATATATTTTTCCACCCCCACATCTTATTCACCCCCCAATTAGTTATCCCGTCTTCCAGAATCCCCCTCCCCGCTATATGCGCCCCTCTCCATCATCATGGGTATCCCAATGGTGCAGGTCTTCCTCATCATGGCTCGCCAGATGTCGAAGCCCGTCGCCGACTACTTCATGCGCTACGGCAAGGACCATCCCATCTTCCGCAACAAGGTCCTCATCCCCGTAGGCAGATCTCTAGTACAAATGGCGACCCGGTTGAGAATGAGGAATTTAGGCCTCGGGGCGCCGACGACAGTGGCACCTGTTTCGGAGGCTGCGGCTCTTGAACAAGTAAGCTTGACCTTCTTCTAGATTGCATCATCTCGATTCATTCCAGGCAAGCGACCTCATCCAACAAATCGTCATTTTCGGGTACTCTGTCGGCGTCTTTGCCGGCTATTACTACTACCAAAAAGCCAACGAGAAGGAAACTGTCGATTTCAAGCATTTAGACGAGCTAAAAAGTAATTTTGACCTTAAAATTTGGAATCTAAACAGAAGAATTGACGATTTGGAAAGTAAACTAAAGTCTCAGGTTTGTTTGAACTTCACTTTTTTCTCATTTTAAAGCGAAAAAGCCGTTCCAGAGCCTTATTCCGAGCTTCCTGACCCGGTCTCAATCAGAACCTGCCGTCCCGGCAGAACCTCAGCCAATTCCTAATGCGGTATCTTCGATTCCGTTTGATGAGGCTCTTGCAATCTTGAAGAATACTCCCCGGTGGTAGACGTTAGTTAGTCATTTTTATGTAACTCAGTGCCAACTAATGTTTTTTGTGTACAAACTTCTCAGCGATTCAATTAGGTGATAAAACAAACTTTTATGAAAACCAAAATCAACAAAAATTCAAAAACTGAAAAAAGATCTTCAAAATCAACAAAACAAATTCACCAAACTTCGCATTTACGATGCGATCAACTTCTTCAAAGCCTCACGGAAGCCGGAAACCTTGGCGACCATGACCCCACAGGCTTCCGTGACGATGTCTCCAGGCTCGTATTGGCCGACGGATTCAACGCTGAAGATGAAGTGGTTCTTCTTGCGACGGATCTCGACGGCATCCTTGAGGTCGTCATAGCGGAAGACGTTGCGGCTGAGGGTGTCGGCGCGGGAATCGACGACATTGGCGAAACCGTCGGAATCGATCTCGATGACGCCCTTGGAGAAGGCTTTCTGGAGACGCTCGGCAGGTTCACCGTGGATCGGGCGTTTGAGGACGATTTCGGGCAGAAGGCGATAGGAAGCAGTGCCGACGGGGGAGAATTTTGCGTGATCACGGCCGATACCCTTGTAGCAGATGCATTTGGCTTCGATCTCTTGGCCGTGACGCATCTTCAGGATGACGATATCGTCGTGGACCATGCTGGGCGGGTTCTTCTTGAAGGTGGTAGCCTGTTCGCCGATGGGTTCCCAGACAAAGTCGCCAGAACGGACGATGCTGTTTTCAAAGTGGTCGTTCTTGTCCTTGGCATCCGCCGGGACTACCTTCTTCTTTTTGCATTTGACCTGGAAATCGACCATGGAAAGGCTATTTGACAGTTGAAATGACTTACGTTGATATCGAAGACAAGATTCTCGTCGGGTTTGGTCTCAGGCTCGGTGTACTCATCCGGTTCGACAGCGGGCTTCGTGCGGAAGGTGAATTTCCGGGCATCAGCACGGATCGGAATCAAACCAAGACGATGGCAAAGGACTTCATCCTGGAAGACGGTGTCATTCTGATACAGACAAACTTTGTCGATGGCCATCGTCGGCACTTCGGCGATCATAATACGACGAATGGTGTTCGCAATCGGGGCTTCGACATTCAAAAGGTCGAATTCAATCGTGGCGTTTTCAGTGTCGTCATTGACGATTTTGATTTCGATGCGGTCGAGGTACTTTTGGTAGTCCCGGCGGTTGAGATATCCGTCATAGGTCTAGAAATTGAACAGTTTCGATCAAAAAGCTCTAATAAAACTCAAAAACTCACATTCTGAATGAAATCCTCGCCAACAATCTCATGCTTGGCCGATTCAATGTGAGGAGGGCGCTGATCCGTCGGCGGCTTCTTCTTCGGTGATGAGGTGCGACGCTTGGGCGATGCCTCGGCCATTTCGACGTCAGATGGCTCTGATCGGAGAGAGATGCGAGTACTGCGACGAGGGGCCGACATGATGGGTTCTAAAGACATACGGTAACAAAATACGTTAAAAAGAGCAAAAATTAAAGGTATCAAAGCGCTTCTAACGCTATTCATCATCAAATTACAAAAAATAACACCATTACTTTATACCGTAACAAAAAAGACCCAATAAATTATTATTATTAAATAAGGCATTCAAAAAGCCCCGGCAAAATAGCTTAGAAAGCACCCAAACAAAACAATATTGCAACTTTTTAACTTTGATCAAAGTCAAACTTTCACAACATAACTCGGCCCTGTCCACAGGCCAAACGTGTATCGGAACCACATGAGCAGGATGTCGCGGCCCATCTGAATCCATGATAATACTGGCGTGATTTTAGAACCGTCGACTTCGTGCCAGTTGACGGCGACTTCGACCATGTCGAAGTGTTCACGCTCGGCAAGATAGAGCAATTCGACGTCGAAGGCCCAGCGTTCGATGTGGAGAAGTGGGAAGAGCTTCGCAGCCGCTGCCCTCGAAAACAGCTTGAACCCGCATTGAGTGTCTTTGATGCCCTTGACACCGAAAAAGTAGACGAGAAACTGGAATCCTTTGGAGAGAATTGTTCTGAAGATGGATCTTTCAGCGATGGCTTCGGCCTCAAGATGTGCTCGGGACCCGATCGCGATGGCTGGGTAGTTGTATTCGAAGTATTCGCCATCAGAACACAACTTGAACAATTCGTTCTCAAGCTTTTCAAACTCGGAAAACTTGGTAGCGCCATCGGCATCAGCGAAGAGGATCATCTGGCCGCGGGAAACGGACACACCAAATCGAACGGCACCACCTTTGCCGACGTTTTGGGGCAGCTTGAGGACGCGGATCTCGCCATTAGGATTGTTGAGCTTCTTGGAATACAAAAACGCAACATCGGCGGTGTTGTCTTTGGAGCCGTCGTCGACAACAATGATCTCCCAGGTGAATTGGGCTTCTTTTTGGCGGCCGTTAAGGTATGCGACGGTTTCTTCGATCATGATTGGTAGTCTTTCCTAAAATTTATATATATTTTATCCACAAATCGACTAAAGCTCCATCCAATATAGCGTATCAAAGCAATTTAAACGACTACCAACCTCTTCATTCATAGCAGGAACAATAATACTAACATAAATATCGGCATTGGTGCTTTGCAAGCCATCTTTTGATTCTTTGTACAATTTGCCGAATTTGACATCCTCAACGCCGTCAGGATTGTAGGCAGTCCTGTCCTGAAGGTACTCCTGTTTCCTCCGCTTCACAGTTGGGGTTATTAAATGTAAACTGAAAGATGGCCAATTAGGGATATATAAATCGAAAAAAGTGAGACCTACACAAGAAATCCAAGGACGACAAGAAGCCCTGGTACAGCACCGAGGGCTAGGTAAGCTAGGGGTTCCATATCCAGAGACATTGCGGTGACAAATGACCGCAGGGAACACAAATGGAGTCCGCGTTTTTGCCAACGCGTTACTCACTTTGCGTTGGGTTTGATCAGGCCTCTGGCTAGCCGCGGCTTGGCCGAGGCGTGTTTCGTGGATTGCGCACGCAGCCGAAGATAATTTTTGAGGATGTCTCATAACGAAAAGAGATGCGCACACAGCATAGAATAGTAGCAGCGTGCGTCGGAGGCTTTGGCCGTTGCTGCTTGTGTTGGTCCATGAAAAGCCACTGGGATGTGAGGAGGTCTTAGCAAGAGGGTTTTCATGTTGAACGTTTTTCGAAATTTGCTTGGAACGCACCGCCTCTACCGATCGTTTTCGCTCGATCGCGTTTTTTTTGTTTGTTTCCAATTTCAATTTCCTTCCGATTCTTTAGGAGAATGTCCGATGAAGCCATCTACGCGGCTTGTCCGGTCAGATCCCAGCTCGATTTCGGGGAACAGCTCGAACACACTTGGGTGACCTGCAATATCTGTTGCAAGTTGAAGCAGAAGTACGATGCCGCAGCTGCATCGGCGCCTGAACCTGCCCCATCAGTTCCATCCGAAGCTCCTGCCGATGTGAAACCTGCCAAGGAAGAACCCAAACCCGTCGCCAGTGCATTGCCAAAGTCCGTTCCAGCCCCAGCAGGCTGGTATGACCCCTTTTCTGGAGCCAAACCCCTTCCAACTGCCCCTGCACCGACTGCCAATCGTGGCCGAGGAGGTTCTCGAGGTGGTCGTGGTGGAGCTATCCCTATTTGCCGGAAGAATGGTAAGTTATTGAACTTTTTATATATGACTTTTATTAAACTTTGAGGTTTTCAGACAAGGCAGCTCCATCTACCTCTGACCCTTCTCCAGCGTCTCCAGTACCATCAAACGCTTCCAGTGCCAAGAACGACAAGCTGTCCAATAAAGCCCGCGACCGTCTGGATGCACAGAAGTTCCGAAAGACGAATGAAAACGTCGACAAGTTGGTTTTTTTCCTTAATTCTTTTAAATTTCAAACAATTTATATATATTTCCAGGAAGAAAGCCGCTCTCCAAGTCGTCCAGGAACGCCGAGCAGAAGCCCAAGCTGACAAGAACACCAATCTCAAGTCCAAAGCCGCCGTCGCACCATCGGACATGGCATGGGTTCCGAATCCGCACTTCCTCCTCCCAGCCAACTCGATTTCCGCCCTCACAATCGACGACCACCGCCGCTACGTTGCCATCATCAGCAACTTTCTCCGTCCCGATGCTAATCTCCGGTTTGAATTCAACAATATCGAGCTGGAAAACATGGATGAGCAGCTGAAAGACGAGCGGGAGAAGTTCATTGACTGTATCCACAAGTCCTTTGATTCGAAAGGGTTCTACGCTAATGCGTTTTCTGGCAGCATAAAGTTCGTCTTGGTAAGTTTTGGTTTACTTTTTTCGCTTTTCTCAAAGTTGTTTTGCTTCAGAAGCGCCTGAGAACCCGAATCAACGCCCTCCCTCAATGCGGATACAGCGAAGTCGTCAAAGAAGTTGCCTGGGATCCCAATATGACGGCCGTCAAGACAATGTACGCGAAAAAGCCGGAAGTTCTGAGCAAGGGCCGTTCGACGAAGGTCAGCTTGCCCGATCCGACGCGTCGGTGCCTGTTGGAATCGAATTTTGACAAGATTTCGCAGCGGTTTGATCCTGATGCCGCGCCGGTATGTTTTGGACACCCTTTTTTGAAACATGTATTGAAGGAAATGTTTTCAGAAGCTCCTCCAAGACGACAGCACCGCCATTGCACACGCCGTTGGCCATGAAGTCACGGCAGCCCTCACAGCTTCATCGATGCGTCACTTGTTGTCGGCCCCGTTCCCGCTACGTACCTATCGTCGAGCTTTTCCGATGAGCATCCAAAGACGGTTTACTAATGGCCGTCCGGAGCGGGTTATCATCATTGAGCGACCGGTGCCGGTGTCTGGGCTGTCGAAAGTTGATTTGGTGCGCAGCTATGGCAAGTACATTGTTCGAAATGCGATCGAAAGAGCCCCCAAAGTCGATGCACCTGTCAAGAATTACACTGGAGTGCGGCCATTGAAGCGAAAGGCGACAGATGAGGCTGGCGATGAAGTCAATGGTGAAAAGAAGCCCAAGTTGGAGGAACCTGACGAGCCAGAAGTCAAAATGGAGGAATCTGTCGAGCCTGAAGTCAAGCCGGAACCTGTCGAAGAAAAACACGTCAGTCTTGATGATGAGCTTCAGATTGACGAGGATGAAGACGATGAAGAGCCGGAATCTGAAGCTCCTGAAGTCCAGCAGGAAGTCTCCGAAGTCAAAGAAGAAGTCCCAGAACCCGTCACAACCGAACCCGAGCCGATGGAAGCCGCCCCTGCCACTTCTTCAACCAGCTTGCTCCACGTTTTGTTGAACGGCCAGCCTTCCAACCAGTCTGCCACGACCCCGAATCAGCCCCTAGACCTGCTCGACACCATCCTCGGCAACATGGACACCACCGAAGTCGCCGCGGCCTCACCGACGACCAACTCAATGTACTCCTATTCCGTCATCCCGATTGATGAGAAGGGCCAACACAAAGTTCTCGTTCGATCTCGGGCCCACAACAAAAACGACGCTGGTTTCTCATTCAGTCTTACAACCAAACTGGAATACATCCCGAAATGCGGTTCCGAAGAACTCTACGAAGAAGAACTCATCTGGAATGCGCTGACTGCCATGCTTCGCGGCTCTGAAATCCATGGCACAGTGCATCTGACACTGCCTGAATCCTACTGCCTTCAAGTCCGTCTTTCAAAGAGCCAAAAAGTGTTCGACGCTTTGCCAGTTTCCGCAAAAGAGAAGCTCTCCGGTCGCTGGAATCGTCTGTACCACTTGCTGGACGAAATCAAGGATCTCAATGAAGGCGACTACCTGCTCGTTGAGTCAGACAATGACACCCTCAAAGTGTACAGTGAAGCCATCAGTGAAAGGTTTGTCGTGCTACTTTTATTTCAAATTGTAATTTTGGCTATTTCAGTGACGCCGTCTACTCCCGCGAAAAGATCCTCGAACAATCCGGTATCGCCAACCACGACAAAATCTACAATGAATCCATCGACTTCAAGTCAAAGTTCAACGGCATCAACATCCACACCCCGTTGACCTGGCACGTTGTGAAAGGCCGTATCCCTGGCTCGTTCTTGCCGCCGAATCCGAATCGCCCTGCCTATCAGTACAACGGCAACAACGAACGTGGCCGTGGTGGTGGACGCGGACGGGGCCGTGGCCGCGGGAACTTCCGTGGACGCGGTAACAATCGAGGCCGTGGCGGGCGTGGAGGACGTGGCCGCGGCGGTGGCGGCGGGAATGACGCCTCTCGACAGAAGGTTGCCTACACCGATCATGATGCCAACCCTTTCCGTGATTAGATTATTGTAATTGATTCGTTGAGTTTACCGTTTTTTGCACGAATTGTTGTTTATTATACTTTTAGTTCGGATTTAATGAAACATTTGTTAGTATTTTGAAAGTCTATTTGCATGAAAGTCACGGATAGTTGATAAGCGTAGATTCAAGAATGTTCTGCGGTGGCGCCCAACGAAACAGCTCGTTTCGGCCGCCATGTAAGCGGCCTGTGTACGGTGCTAAGCTGTGTCGTGGCGTGAATTCCGTTCCGTAGATTGTCTAAAAACGATAAACAATTCATCGAAATGGTTAAAATAGTAACTCCAACGCACCGCGGAATTGCTGAACACGTTCTGGAAGCGTGAAGCTTTCTGGCGTCGACGCACGGGGCCCTGTCGAAATTGGTACTCTGGGCGGATGACCGTCATCGGGGGCCTGTTTCGGGTGTTCCACACTGTATCAGTCGAAGGTTGGGCTTCATTGGTATTACTTGGAGCTGTGTAGGATAGGTATTTTGGGTATCGGAAGCGGAGTTCGCGTGCCTAAAACAATAAAATGTTTTGCAAATTTCAAAAAAAGTGACCAACCTGTGCAAAAACAACCAAAAACAGCACCCCAAATCCAAGTCCAGCAATCTTTGACGACAACATGATCCTTTTCTGGATTCAATCTGTGAACTGTGACACAACTGTCGACGTAACAAGCCTCTTGCATGACCCTACTTGTGCCGGAACCCCTCGGGCAAATGTAGGCGGAGCTAAATAGGCCCGCTATTGTGAATGGGCATGCAAGTTGTGGCATTTCCGGAAAGCAATAATGCCGAAAGGTGTGCATGCCATTGGCGTAGATAGACACATTTGTATCCACGGTTGAGTGCCTATCGTTCGGGTCCTCGGGACCGTTGTTACGCAACGATGCCATCGAAACAGACGCTTGTCAAAGAAAAGTCTGGAAATGACATGAATAAGGTTTGCAGGCGATGCCGTAAACAGAGTGTCATCACAGCTTTCTTTGACTCTGATTATTTTGCATGAGTGATGTTATAAGTGGATTTGGAAGTGTTTACGTTACGGCTAAACTTATCATTTTGCAAAAAGAATAAAATGTTTTTTGCAAAACAGAATAAAAAATTTTAAAAACTTTGAAAAAACAAATAAAATATTTTAAAAATAATAAGCAAAACTCCGACTATAAACATTTTCAAAAATTTTTGGATCGTTGTTCCAGCTTCCTTATACTGAAGAAGAGAAACAAATATAAAATCACGTGTATCCACGAACCAATTGTTATCTAAAATAAATTGCTTTTCATCAGAGCCTAGTTGCAAGATTTATTTAGCCTATTTGCTATCTGCTGCTTGCATAATTGCACGGATCAAAAAGAAACAGCTGTCGATCGGCACCTGTTTCTGTTAACACATGTTTCAGTGTTGCCTTGACGGCATAAAGCACTGACAGCTTCAAACGGCGTGAAGTGACCAGTCCACCTTTTTGGTTATGCACAGACAGCTGGTCCGCTCCGTATCTGCAAGTTCACGTCGACGGTTTATGGTCATTCAGGATGGTTTTCGGGATACTGAATCTTTGATTTCACTAACTTCATGGTCGGCTACTCAGAATCATAATTTCGAAAATGCCAAAAATGACCCTTACAACTGTGAATTTCGCCCCAGACGACACATTTTGCTGAAACTGGTTGGCTGTTTGGCTGTTTTTTGGATTGTCGGCGCTGCATTGTTGGTCAGTGTAGAATCTGGACACCGAAATACGGCAACACCAAAAAACAGTCAAGATATTCAGACGCAATTTTTGCAGACTTATTGGAAAATTAACAAGGTTATTGTAAGTTGAACCATTTGTATCTTTACCCTGTGTTAAATAAAAGTTACAGCCGATTGACACGGATCACTGGAACAACACGGTAGACCATCTTTTGCAGTGGTTCGAAAATGAACACAATGCTGACAAACAAAAACAACCTTTATTTGGCTCATTTTTTGGAAGCTGGCTTTTTGCGATGTATTTTGGGAATGCTGTTGGAGGGGTTCCAGGTTGGACTCGTCCATTCAAAGGTGCACAATGAATTTGACAATGTTTTAGGTTTTGCTTCAGTAGAACTGTCAACCACATCCCGAATAATCGCAACATTTGCTGCGTTTCCATCAGTATTTTTGTATTATTGGTCTATTTTTGCCATTGCAAGAAGCATCCGATCCCTACCGAGATCTGCAATTTACTGCATTACGGGCATATTTATCCTAGCAGCAATACTAAAAGCATGGCTATCTGCGTTTGACCATGATATTTTCCCCTTGCTTGGAAATGGGTTTAGTCTTTTATCAGTAATTTTAAACTATCGTGCTTTTCGGTACTCCATTTTCGTTTAACATTTAATTTTTATTCAGTTTTTCTGCTCTAGGACAGCGGAATCGTCGACCTTTACAGCGTGCACCGTATTGGTAATACATTCAGTATTTTGGATATTTTTATTTGCCTTACTGGACGAAGCGGTCGCCTGGAGGCGATGTCTGTATCTTCGAATAGTCGATCGGCTAGACGCAGAATCTACCCTTCTGGTGACATTGCCAGAATTAGAACTCAACCGAGCCGACCATTTGATACGCCGCTACGCACAACGATCAATACTGCATCGATTTACAGTGGCATTCTTGACGGAAGATGATAAACACAAAATTGAAAAAGTTGTGGCAGAGTTTCAGGAAAAGTCTGTCAGTTGTGATGAATGTTATAATGAAACCTATCTCTAGACTTACAAACTGATGTTGTCAGCAATAAACAATTATTGTAGTAAACGCCAAAAACATCAAGATCTGATAGAATAAAGTAACAATTAGCTTTAAAATGCTTTGAAGATGCGAAGAAAAAAGAACCATCTGCACACACAGCTTTGTTTATCTTTGAAAACTAAACAGCTCGCGGTTTTCCTGCTGACTTGCGCGTCTGGCCACTCAGCTGATAACATCTGCAAAGTTATCTTAAAAATCTAAATGGCACGCGGTAGTCATTAGACCGCGGCCACGCCTTTGATCGAATCTGCAGATGGGCTATACACAAAGCCAAGTTATCCGCACTTTCGTAAACTTATTGTCTCGTTATTAAAAGTAGTGGTAATTTTTTATTGTATACGTATTTGCGGCAACTTCTACACCACTGGGCTACCGCTGGAATCGATTCCGACCGTAGCCCTAAATCCTTGGTAACAGCGAGTGGTTCACATCTGAATGCTGATTATGTAAGCACCACAAAAATAAACTCGAAGGAAGTACGGTTTGTAATACATAGTTCAAAAAGTCTCACCGATTTTTTTAGTTCGGCGGAAAGGAGCATCAACCGGGAAGTCGTATTTCTTCTGTTTGAGGATGCATGTCTATTAACAGGTAGCAGTATAGATCTTTAACATAATGTTTCGTGCAGGTAGCTGGTTTGGAATAAAAAAAGGCTCTTCCATTTCGGCGCATCTGTATCATCTACGGTCGACGACTTGAACTTCGATCAAAGACGTCGAGGAACCCAAGGCCGGTTCAACATGCTATTATGTCATGCCAACATCGAAACTTCAAAACGATTGTATGATACCGATCTGCGTAGCTCTACTAAATAAAACGTGCCAATAAATAAAATTTATTTTTCTCTGTCTGCCACAACACCAAATTAGCATGTAGAAAGTTAACTTTTACTAAAGTTGAGTTTTTGATTCTTTCGGGTATCAAAGACGCGACGCGTTTGAAACCGTCTGCAAATTTGCATCACTGTCCGAATCGTGCGTTTCACGAGTATAAAAGCCGGGGCCGTCGACGGTGTCGGCATCAGTTCGTGGTTCTTCGATCTCATCCTCCTCCACTCCTCAATCCTCAACATGGCCCAGTACTCCGGATACGTTGGCTTCGGCGGCCCCCAGTACGCTCCCCAGCCCGGCCAATTCGGCTACGCCGCCCCAGCCAGCGTCTACCAGCAGGCGCCCGCCCAGTCCTTTGGTGCCCAGTCCGCCTTCGGTGCCGCTGCCCCGGCCGCCGCCCAGTCTGGCTTCGGTGCTGCCGCCCCCGCCCCGACTAGCCCCCAAACCGCCATAAGGACCATTTATGACAACGTATGTTTCATAGTATGAAACATCTACGAAACGTATCCTGCCGTATATGAAAAGATTAACATGAAATATGTTCCTTTAAGGCAAACGTTGCCTTAAAGGAACATATTTTATCATATCATGCAAAATATAGTATCGTTAAGGCTAAAGTACCATATGGTACCCTGTATGATACCTTCGAGGTCCATACAGCGTATGTTCCTTATGGCGATTGTATGGAGAGGTGGGGCGCTGGTGCCGGTTACGGTGAGTTGGATTTTTCTTTGTGGGTTGTACTGTACTTTTACAGTGCGAATTTCAGCCGGTGCCGCCCCCGCTGCCCAGGGCTTCTCCAACCGCGTCGCTGCGCCCGCTTCGATCCAGGCCCTGTACCGTGGCAAGCCCGCATTCTATGATTCCGGTCGCGGCATCTACTTCGATGGTCGTACCGCCTACTACGATGCGCCCCAGAACGCTTCCCAGTACCTGCAACAAGGCGCTGCCTTCGGCCAACAGCAGCAGGCGTACGGCGCCCAGCAGGGCTTCGCCGCTGGCCAGCAGCAAGGATTCGCCGGTCAACAGCAATTCGCCGGTCAGCAAGCCTTCCCCGCATCGGCCTCCGCCTCCACATACACCGCCGTCGAGAACCCCCATGTCGTCCTCGGAAACGGCACTGCCGGCAACCTCAAGGAGCACGCCAACGCCCTGTCATCCCAGTACGCCTTCGACTATGCCCCTCAATACTACTTGTAAGCAGGGTGCCACTTTTGAGATCGCTGAACCACCTTTTTGTGGAGCGCTTATTTTTCTGAAACTTATGTGATGTTTTTATGATTAACGAGATATAAACCGATGAATTTGAATTGTGTTTTGACTTACTTAAATACAAACTGACAACTAAAAATCAAAAATTTAAAAAGTTATTACTTATCTAATCCCGGATTACCGCACCTAGGCAAAAGGCCAGTTCTGCCGAAAGTAAAGTACACCCTGTCCACATTAGCCATCACATAATTCAATTCCATAGTCCCAGGTTCCCGTTCCCAGCTCCGTGTTTTTGCGTTTAGCGCCCCCATAAGTCCAAGCTCACCACGATTTGCGTGTCTTTAACGCCCGGAAAAAAACCGGGTATATATTTCTATGGAAACGCAAGCAAAGTCTGTAACGACCTACCTAGGCTGAGGTATATTGCATGGTGGCACCGTCTATGGCCAGAGGCCCACTGTAAATAATCCGTGGCCCGTGCCTGGCTGGATTTTTTTTGTCTGTGGCATTCTGTTGGGTGCGTGTGTGGGTGGCTAACAAGTTTGATAACTGTTTTTTGCCTCCTTTTGAGGTTGGGTTAGGGTTTGCTTTCAATCTTCGTAGATTGGTGGCAGGTGTATTTGGGTTGATGTTGGAATTGTTTTTGAATGTGTAGTCTGTCATTGGGGCATTGTTGCTTTTTTCTTTCAAGTTTATGGCCGATGTTGTGTTTTCCATCTACAAAGTCGTTATTAAAGATTGGGTTTCCATTTAGACGACCCCCATGTTAACCAAAATCACTTCATGAACCATTATGGGCTCCGTCTGTGGCACCCGAAGTAAAATTGCCACCAGTGATGCTGAAGATGGGGCACCATGTACTGTAGATACCGTATGTTTCATCCATCTTTTGCGTTCTTCCCCTTTTAAAAACACTTTTCAAGGTAAAAAAGTCCCCATCAAAAGTCCAAATCAAAGAGGACAACGACGACGCCGAAGGCAATGGCACAGTTTACCGGTTATTGCTTTTAGGTAATCCGCTTAATCTCTCCCAATCTTTACTCTTTCAAGGCCTAAAGTCGATAACCTCTTCCAGGCCCCGGCGAATCCGGCAAAACTACCCTCCTGCAACAGATTCGCATGTTGTACAACCAACACTTCACCGAGACAGAACTAATTCATCGACGTGCCTTCATCTACAACAACATTATGAATTCAATGCGAGCTATATTGACCCACGTCAAGGCACAGGGTATGGCATTACAGAACGCAAATGAGGTAATTTAATGGAAAAAAAAGTTTTACGACCCTTATATGTATTGGGTTTTTCACGTGAGGTCCGACAAGCTTTGGCTTATGCGAAAATGCCAACAATATGGATTGTCTCGCGCAATGGAAACATGATATCACTTTGTATTTTGTCGTGTTGCATGTTTTAGGGGCCTTTATTACTTTTGTATGAGTGATAAAGACACAAATGTAAAAACAGGGCCAAAATTAAAGCAATGATGTTTGATTTTTGTCTGAAGTCTGAATCCAATCCAATTTCCAGCCTCGAAGCACACGTCTACTACAAACCCAGGACGAGTGTCTGGGTCCTTTGACGAAGGAGGAATTCGACGATGTTCAAGAATGTTGGAAGGATCCAGCTGTTCAGGAGGCTTATCGCCATCGGGGGGAGTACAACTTGAATGATTCTGCTCAATAGTAAGTTTTTTGAGGGTTTTGACAGGTGTTTTGGGGGTGTATTTGCAGAACTTGCTAAAATAGGAAGGTGAAAAACGTCAATTTCACAATTTCAGCTTTTTCGAAAATATGGAACGCATAAATAAGTTTGACTTTCAACCGACTCCGACTGATTTAATTCGGTAAAGCTTACTTTTCTTCACTTTTTTAACATTTTGGTCAATAATGCCATCATTTCAGGGCCTATGTTCCAACAGTCGGCATTCAAAACATAGTATTCACGACAAATAAACAAAGTTTTCAGTAAGTTTATTTAAAAACCCTCCCAAAACCCAAGTTCATCTCCAGATTGTTCGACATCGGCGGCCAACGCGTAGACCGCCGAAAATGGGCCACCATGTACGACGGCCTGAATGCCATTCTCTACTGCATAGCCATCAGTGAATACGATCAGAAGTACGAAGACGAAGACCAAAAAAGCAAGCTAGCCGACTCACTTGACTTGTTGGAACAGACCTGCAAGTGTGAAAAGTTCTCCGAAACTCCGATATTTGTGTTTTTGAATGAAGTCGACGTTTTGAAAGAAAAATTGGACAAAATTCCGTTAAAGAATTACATTCCAGAATACTCAGGTATGCCTTTTCCGACTTTTGATCTTTACTAACGCCCGAAATTTGAAATGATGTCATCGCAATTCAATCACAATTACAGGTAAAACCGAAAAAGACGCCATGGACTTCCTTATGAACAAAGTCAAAGAACGCACAACGGCGCATGCGGCCAATTTGACATTTTTCGAATACATGTGTGCTATTGATACTGATGCAACGGCGAAAAGTTTAGATAATGTGTTTAAAAAGTTGATAAGTATAGCTAAATAAGCGCATTTGAAAGTTTAGGGATACTGTATGTCGTTTTTTGGGTTCATGTTTCGTGCTAATAAAGTTTTTGCTTTCCGCGATTCGTGCAGAATTGTAACTTTTTGTATGTTGTATGTATACAACATGCTTGGTTGTTTTTTTGAAATAGGGGTGTTTCTCTGGGGGCTCATGCCCGTGGCAGCTTGGAACAAAAGGCAACAGAGGTGGAGGGGGTGGTGTTTTTCGAGGGCATTCCGTGGCTGGAGAGCCACAAATCACGTAGACTTGGCGGCTTGATGGATCGTTCGGGTCGTCAGAGCGGATGGATGCCTTTTTGAATGTCGATAATTGGGGTTGAAAAAACAACAATGAAAGGGATTGGAAGTCTGTGGGGAGTTGTGGCATCATTTGGAGGGTTTGATGGGGTTTGGAGCTGGGTGGCATTTTGAAAGTGGATTGGATTGATGATGAAAGAGTTCATCCAAAAAGTTGAATTTATGCAAATTTGATCAAATAAGGAATAGAAACAGGTCCGTTGGCGTTTTTTGCGCACTCGGCATTCCGGCCCGGCGCCTGCAGGCAGAATGCGGACCAGCGACGAGCTCATTGGTCGCATCATCGCTGAAATCTTGCCGGAACGATTTGCCAAGAATGATGGCGGCCTCGTCGGCACGGCCACTGATTACCCCTCCACGACGGATTGCTGCATTGTCGCCAAGGATGGGCATGCCTATCGGATTCACGAGGTCGTCTTGCTCGGACGATGGCCGAGCGCGCAAAAACTCGTGGAGGAAGACGACAAGGGCGGGAAACGGATTCAAGTCGATTTGACTCGATCTGTCGTACGTTAATCCCCTTCAAGCCAGCTCATTTCAACCATTAAACTTCTAGACAGCCCTACTAATCGACTACCTCTACGGCAAACCCCTATCACTTCCAACCTTTGACGAAGCTGTCGAGCTGTTCAACTTCGCCACCAAAAACAACCTGAGCGACATTGTCGACGAACACGCGGAAGTGGTTTCGGGCTTACTGACACCACAAAACTTTCTAAAGGCTTACCATATCAAAGTCCCAGGCTTGTTTTCGTTTGTAAGTTTGAAAAGCCAGCATAAGAATGCCAAAATTGAACTTTCCAGGTTCACAGTTACGCGACATACCACCTTGTCGATGCGTATTACAAGTACGCGGATACCCGGGCTGCCTTCTACGATCTTGAAATAAAAGACGTCAAATTCATACTCGAAGACTACGCCCTCAAAACACCGGATGAGAAATTTGTTTTCGACATGGCTAAAGCATGGATGATAGCCAATGACAGCATCAATCAGGCGTCGATGGAGATGTTGGCCGGGACGCTCTTTTATAATAAGTATAATGTATCACAATGTTTATAGCTTGTTTAATCTAAGTTATAATTGCGGTTTTCAGTGCGCGGAGATCCATACCCCAGTCATGGAATTCATCTTGAAGCACGAACTACCCGCAGTTTCACGCCCCCTCCCACGCCGACGCGTTCCACGCGATGCATTGGTCTTCTTCGGGCTTTACAATAACAAGAATCCGCTGACATACTATGTCGACCTTGAAAGAAAGTCAATCCACCGGTTTCCGAGGATGGATTCCCATCAATTCATGCAGGTGCCACATTTCACCAGCGTCGCGGGTACGATTGCCCAAGTTGGCGGAGCTACCGATGCTGCGATTGGATTCGCGAAGGCTGATTGTTTCAAATTTGACACGAAGTTGTTGAGATGGAAGCGGATTTCGTCTCTTCCATTCGAACGGTAAGTTTTCAATTGACAATTTTGTGATAATGAAGCTGTTTCAGAGCCCATCCAGCCATCTGCGCAAGTTCCGATGGCGCCATCTACCATGTTGGAGGACATTCACAACTGCCAAGGAAAAAGCTCAAACACGCTGAAATCTACACGCCGAGCTCGAATACGTGGAAGTCGCTACCAAAGATGATCGACGGAAGATACAAAGCTGCTGCCATCTATTCGCAAGGACGTCTGATTGTTTCCGGAGGCATGAATGAAGACGTTGGGCTGGCGTCGGTCGAAGTTTTGCCTCGGTTTGCAACCCATTGGACAAGTATGACGCCGATGGCGGTGGCTCGATCCGGGCATCAGATGGTCAGCTACAACAAGCGTATCGTTGTTTTGGGCGGAAAGAATCTTGGCGGTGAATTGAATACGGTCGAGTGCATTTCGGAAGATTTTACGGGGACTTGGCGGTATTTGCCGGATATGACTTATACCAGGTTTGTTTTTGCGTTTTTTCTTGAAAAGCTAAAATTTTTGTGTCGCGCACTGATGTGCACACGCACGCACTCACCCGCGCACTGGTGTGCACACACGCATTTTTTTCATTTTTTCGTTGGGCTTTGTCTTTTAAATTCAAAATCTACAGTACCCCCTTTCAGAGTCAACTTCGCTGCCGAAGTTTTCGACAACAAAATCTTCGTCTTCGGAGGCGAGTACCCCGTCGCCGACGGCCGCCCCCTCACCGTCGAATTCTTCAATGGCATCCATTGGAGCCCCTTCTGCACCCTCCCCCCAAATGTCCTCCCCCTCTCCGCCATCGGTTTCCTTAACATTCCGAAGCCCGAAAACCTGCTCTTCGAAGTCGTCAACCGGGAAGAAAATGCCGAACGTCCAGGCCCCTCCCGCAAGCGTCCCTTCTCCCGGATTTCCGTGTAACCCCCTCAAACCAGCCAAGCCCTAGCTAGCCTAACCAAACCCCACTGATCACAAAAACAGAAAGCCAAATAAAGCCTGATAAATGAACATCGGCACCACGGCCCTCAAATCTCATAACGACCCATTTACACGCGGCTTTTTAAGCAAGTGTGAAACAAAGTTAGTGTAGTCCGAGATTTCCGAGGCGAAAATCATCCCCCCAAGGGAGCCTTTTTCCCGCCCTGTAAACCTCGGCGATGCCGCCGACGCCGCCAACAGCAAGCAAGATTCCATTCGGCGCGAGTTCCAGCTCGATGGCACGGTTGAGTCCATTTTTGGCGGGTGCCCATGAAAGCGTGCCGAAAATACACATGGTGATGGTGACTGTCAGCCCCCTAAAAACATATGTAGCAGCCGCATCAGGATGTTAGTCACGCGAGCTAACGTTTACTTAGTGCTTCGGCATTGATTCATGGGGGATTCCTTCAATGGCTTTGCGTGGTGTCTGATTTCTGACCTCAAATCACTTGAATATTGATTGTTTTTATCCTTCACACGTACTTTGCTCCCTTAAGGCATGTTTGAAGACGGTCGACTTCCGTCTTCGGGTTGTCAAGATTGTAAAAAAGGGTAATTGAAAATATTTTTAGCCGTTCTTTGGTTTTTTAGAAAAAAGTGGGCGGAGCTTGAGGTAAATAAGCCCCGCCCACTTTTTTAAACAAAAGCTAATTTTAACCAAAATTAAAGCCGCCCAATGTTCTGTTTGTCCTTTAGAGGCTTCCGGAAGCTGCGCATCGCATTTCCACCCCTGTCAAATCGAATCCCGGCCACTTTGTAGCGACGCATTACGAAACGTCATTTTAAGCTCGGCCCCTTTCCAACAAAAAGCAGGATTCCTCAAGTCGGTCTCAGTTTCACGTTGCCCGGAAGCCCGATGTCGCAGAGCCGTCGACGGAGGTCAAGTGATCCTTCAAACTTTTCGGTCTCTAGACCCAGGCCTTCCGGGGTCAGCCCCCTGAGGCGGTACGTACACCCAACGGACATTTCGATGTTGCACGTCGAGTTCGTGTCGTGGGCATCTATCTATCGTTCTGAGGACAGTTTCATGATGAAAAATTACTTGGGGAAGGGATTGATTTGATTTTAGTACTTTTTTGGCTTGAGATGAAAGAGATAAGGGGCTTGGAGATTTTGGGCTTCTTGAGTACAATCTTGTAGGGTACAAAGTGGTAGACGATGATGTATTTTTTATGCATTGAGGGGTGGGGATTTGTGTTTTTTGTGTCTGCTGGATTTGGGGTGCAGATTTTAGTGTTTTTATGACTTTGTTTCCGTAAAGGTCTGTACCTACATAAACTTTTACTGTCAAAAACGGGTCAAATTTAGTGTTTAAAGTTATTTTTAACAACTTTTCACCTAAATTTGGTTGTCTTTAGCCCCCAAAAACCACCTCCAGCCCCCTAATCCCGGTATTTTCACACATTCTTCAACCATCTCCAAAATACAACCACACCCTGACTTCACTTCACCAGCTTAAGCCTGACTTTCCATCTCATCCCCCTGCAAGACGTATGCCATCAGCTTGTCGCGTCTCAAAACCGCCTTTATGTCGTCTCGTTTGTTGTTGCTTGTATTTCCGCCCTGAATCCGCGACTCATCCATCGCACCCAACTTTTGGGACATCCCCAACTTCCCCACATCCTCATTCTTCCAGTCTGAAAAGCATGCATCTATCGCTTGAAGCTTCCTTTTTGACTGTTGTCCCCCCTCGAGGGAGACATCGTTTCACAAGTTCGTGTCGCGCATCATAACGAACTGCCTTGAAGTCGGCGTCGTTGCGCAGATTATCTTTGACGCGCAACAACTTTTGCCCCAACAAACTGACTAATGAAAAGCAGGGTCGGGATGGATGTTGGCGGACTTCCGGTCATGAAAAGCTATATCAACTATCAACATTTTCGGATGTTCGTTCAGTTTTTCAAGCAGCATCCGAAGACACAGGAAGTAACTTCATGATGCGGCAAAGTGCTATTTGAATGTGTTATCCCATGTATAAATCTTTTTCATTAAGATGCTCCTGCAAAGTGACCAATGCAATTCGCCTTTCGTCGACTTCAGAGGGCGGGTGTATGCGTTCATTTAAACTATTTTCTGAACGCATCATGATGTCAGTCAGTCTTCTGTCGTCCGCCTGTCGCTTCTTCCGTGTTTTCTCGAACATTGGCCGCTCTTTTTGCCAAGTTCTCTCTTCTCTGATCTCCTTGTTTTCATCACATGTAACTATTGTAACGCGAAAAGACAGTTCCATCCCATTAAATCCAGCCTAATGTATCATGTCGAACTGGTGGAGTTGGAGCCAAGTCAATTCTGAATGGAGACCCCTTTGGCCAAGATGTATAATAGCCATTTGAACGCCAGTGTGGTCGGTCGGCCCACTTTCGGGATGGTGGTGGTTTGAAAAGCTTGTAAAAACCTTCCATTTTAACCAATTTAGAAGGAGAGACCCGTTCCATTTTTTCGTGGCTAGCAACCGATGCCGTGAAAGAAAAGGGGGAAAAAGCACAATGTGGAGAGGCAGGCAAAAAACGTGCGAGTGAGAGGACCCATGCTAATCCAATCTGCCCTTAATCAGCCGAGCAAACGGACTCACAAAAGTTGGTGGTAGTCGACTTTTACGATGAACATGGTGTGGTGGATGTGGATGTGGTATCAGTTAGGTGGTGGGAGGAAGTGATTTCAGAGGGACTGGGACTTCCCCCTATCGTGCTTTTATCGTATTCTTTTCATTTTTTTGCATTTAAAAGTAGTTTCAAACGTCTTTTTATCAATTTTAAAACTTAATTACCATCTAAAAAGATGCTCTGATTGCAAAATCATCATTTCTTGTCCTAAACCTCCCCATTTCACCACTCCCATCCACCCCAAACCCCCAAATCCACTCCCAACAATAAACTTTAGCCTTTCACCCTTTCCCCACTTCTTCTCACTTTCCAATTTTTCAAGTTAAGCATTTTTCGTCTGTTAAACATAGTGCTTTTGAATTAGTGGCTTTGTTTGATGCCCTCCGGACGCGTAAAATTGTTTTTTTCGCACCACGGGTGTCTACCAAAGCCCTCGAGAGCTGCTGACAAGGTCAGTTTCGGCAACCACATTCTTGCCCGGATTTTGGGAGATTTCATTGATGGAGATGACTGGCTGCAAAGTTCAAAGACGACAAAAAAGTGATATGTGGTGACTCTTTCAAAAATCACCACATCACTTTTTTTGAAAGTCAGATGAAACAATTGACACTTTTTTTAATAAGCAAAGTCATTGTTGGCTTTATTGCTAATATACTAATATGTAGCGTGATGTAGTGCCATTGGGAATAAATGGTTAAAGGTGACAAATTTAATCCGTCGGTTAGGGTGGAATGTGCTTTTATGTGTTTTGAGGTGTTTTAAAAGTGCCAAATTGGATATAATTTTTATTATTTCTGAATGCGATTAGACTTTTGTCACTTTTGGCACATTGGAAACAGTTTCGATTTGTTTATAAACATCAAAGCTGTTGATGGTTGAGATTCCAAGTTAAAAGATTGCCTAAAGTGCCATCATAGTGAACGAAGACCCCTCCCATAGCGCATCTATAGATTCTCCGTTCGACCGGAAGTCACTGCATCGAGTTAAGCCATCCTCCAAATTGGACCAATTGTCGCGTCCATCAAGAGGAATAGGCGGCCAAGTGCCATCCGCCCGGGGGTTCCGACTGTTTTGACCGCCCCAGCCAACACTGTCCATCGAAACGATGCCCTCCAATCACTGTAATAGGCTTGCCGATTCATTTTCCCTCAAGCTAGCTCCCCCAATGACCATCCTATATCTTCCCGTTCGTGTCCATGACGCCACAGAAGCCACGGGGCTCCAAGTCGTCTAGGAGCCCCGCGCCAAGAAAAGACATAGTTACACTGTTCTTTTGTCTACTGCCTCCTGCTTTCTGTATGTATGATTCCATACAAAAACGACACACGTCTAAATAACAAAATTCTCCTAATGGGTCCTTTTAAAACTCAATTAGCAGTTTGTCGCCGCGGAAACTTAACTTACATTACAAGGACGTGGCCCCCGGCTTTGGACCCCAACAACACGTCAAAGTGACATGCCCTCAGGGCAGGGAGGCCATTGTGACTCCGGAAGCAAGGTATTGCGCACTTTTTTCAAAGGGGCGGGCGTTTTTACGTTTTTTTCGAACTTTTGTGGTGAAGTTGCCAATGGAGAAGAAAGTCGAAACAAAAAAATTCCGCGCGCATAAATTTTTCAGTCGGAGATGGGGGGATGGCCTCGGGCGACGACCGGGCTGGACGCGGATGCATGGCACGTCAAGACGTCGACAAGTTAGCCGGGGATGAGATGGGGTGGACATTCTTAAGGGCAAGAGGGTGGAGGGACAACAAGTGGGATTTGGATGGATTTTTGTTTAGATGGGTTTAATTATGTCTGTTTTTTGACTCACATAGGCTTTCATTACATTTTTCGCGCGATTTTTGTTCTGTTTATTGTTTTTTCGTGTTTTTAACAAATTTTTGAAGTTAAAAATGTAGCCCTAAACAAGAAATTGTAGATTTCATGTCCCCTCACGGGGACCACGTCCTGCCAACCTGACTCCAACCCACATTCACTATGATTCCGAGGAAGAAACCTCTCCCCTTATCTGTATTCTTATTACTAACCACCATCTCCATCACCCCAACCATCTCAGTGATCCTCTCCGGCTCCACAGAAGCCTTCGCGCGCTTCCCGAAATGGGCCCAAACCTTCGAAAACCAACTCTCCCTCGAATTCCGAACAAAATCCCACGCCGCCCTCCTCTTCTACACCGATGACGGCGGCGTCCAAGGCAACTTCTACGCCTTGACCATCGTCGAGGGTCGCCTTCAGCTCGACTTTCGACTCGGCGATTCCAATCAAGACGTCCTCTCCGAACGACCCGTCCACAGCATCCGCGTGGAGCAACTCCGCGTCGACGATGGCAAATGGCACAAATTCATCTTATTCCAAGCTTGGGAGAATGTCAAAGTTCAACTGGACGACACAGTCGTCTTCAAGATTCTGACGCAACGCAGCTTCGTATTCGGGAATTTACGGACTAATAGCGATGTGTTTATTGGTGGCGTTCCAAATGTAAGTTTTCCCACAAATTTTGGCATTTTTACACTTTTTCGACAAACTAAAAGTCACTTTCAAGATTCACTGGAACCAAAAAAACCTCCAGTTCAGGCCCACATTAAAAATTCGGGTCACGTTTTTTTTATCTGTTAAGATAGTTTTCGGCCTTATTTTTGAAAGTTGGAAGACTGGATTTTCGTTGAAAGGAAGTTAGCAAGAATAGAATGAGTTTATGGGAACGCTTTTTGGAAGGCAGAAAAGTGCAGGAAGTCTGGAAATGTCAATGGCATCTTAGCGTGCTTTCAAAAAAATGGAATGAAATCCGTTTAAGGGGTGTTTTTTTTTGCGTTTTTAAAGCTTACTTACATGGTAGGAAAAGCCGATGTGTGACTAATTGGTGGCAAAAAAACAGAATTACATCATTTATAATTTGAATTTAATCTTGAAATGCGTCAGAAAATGCTAATATTTTACTTTTAGGATGTCCATCAACTCGGTGAAATGTCGTCCCCGCTGAGAAGACACACAAAACGCTTCGCTGGCACCGTCAAAAACCTTGTTTACCGTCTATACCCTCAGGGCGTCAGCTCGCCGCAGATGATCAGCTCAAATGGGACCAGACTCACGGATGATGACTACTGTGCCTTGGAATCTCCCTGCAAAAACGGTGGGAGCTGTTATTCGACGAATGATGGAGCTGCTTGCAATTGTGCTTTTACGGATTTTGAGGGATCCATCTGCACGAAGCCACGCCCGGGACAAGCATTGAGCTTTTTCGGAAATGAATGGATCGGCTATGATGTGACAAACCATACGGCTGCCCTGGTTCAGAATCGGTTTGAAAATGTTTCAATCATGTTTCGGACGGCACATTCGACCGGTTTACTATTCACGGCTGGTGATAAAACTGTAAGCTTGACTTTTCCATTGACAAAACCAACTTTGAAAAGGAATGTTGTTCTTTTCAACGCTAAAAACAACTCCAAAAGTGGAACTTGTCCTTGCATAGTTTCCGGTCAGACTTCATTAGCCTAATGTTAAGCGATACAATCAAAACTTGGCAGGAAACATCGAATATTGCACGCTGTGAACACTAAAAGCTCATATCTTATCTAAAAGATAAACGGAAAAATGCAAAACAGCTTCCGTGGAGTTATGCAGACTCGGTGGAGTCGTGTGCATAATTTATATGTGTATCAAAATGTGAAGGATGCTTAATTTTGGATTAATATGCAGTTTTAGTTTTTGTTAATTGGTCATTTGTTTTCTTAAGGGGCACATTTATTTTAAAAAGGAGGTTTTTCAACATACAAAACGGAACTTACATTAAACTAAAAAATTACATATTTTACCACATTTGACAGTTTTAATCAAAAGTTTACAGTCCTACGTCCAACTGATCCTCGAACGCGGCATCCTCATCGCAGCCTCGAAGTTATTCGGCACTGAAAAACGCATAATCCGCATGTTTAACAAAAATGCCCAGCCAGCTCGCTTCGATGATGACCAATGGCACGAAGTAAATTTGTACAGGGATGTCCAGCTGGTAAGTTTGACCATTTTTGACAGCTATTACTGACATCTACCCCGTTTTTGCTTATATTAATCGACTTAGACCAAACTTTTACAATGTTGAAACTTTCAAGTTTTAAATTCGCTATTTGTACCAAAATTTTAAATTCATCCGTTTTAACTCGATTGTCTTTGATCACATTTTTCTCCTCCTTCTCCTTCTGAAAATCACAACATACTAACAAGTCCAGTTGAAGCTGTCATCGAAATACGCGGCCATCGGTGTAAGTTTAAAAAATGAATCAAAATTCTGATGTGTAAAGTTGCCGTTGCCTCACTTCACCGACTTGGTTTGATACAATTCTTGAGTTTGCATTCTTTCCTGCCGTGATTCTTCTGTTTTTCATTGCTATCCTTATTTGGTGCCATTGATTGCACTTGCTTGTTATTTGGAAGTGTTTTTCCTTTGTTATTCTTTTTGAGTATGAAATGTACGCGGAATGTACTGACTCATGCATTCTTTGTGCACTTCACAGTATACAAACCATGGGAAAGAGGGAATGGCTTTGGCATTCTTTTGTTTCCGAAATACCGAAATAGGTTTTTGTTAGACACATACATTATCCCTCACATTCACATTAGATTTTTGCACCTTAACATAACAACTTCAAAAAAATGTGTTTTTCGAAAGTTGATAATTACATTTCACTATAAGTTTTATTGATTAACAAGGTTAGGTAGTAGTTTGTAAGCACTTAAGATAACGGATCTGGAAATTGGTCTGAAAAGAACTGTCTGCACTTTTGTAAACAACACTTTTGGCACGCACTAATTTAATTTGGGTCTACTCTTGATTTAATCAACTCACAAAAACGAAAATTATACTTAGCATTAACTGTTGAACAAAATTAGAAAAACTTTATCAAATGAAAATGCCAGCTATAAACATTTTCGGGAAATTGAATTTGGTAAATGTTACACTTTTACAACTTTTAAGATAAACAGATGCATATAAATGTAAAAGTATGCTAATTTATCAACATTAATTTTAGAAAAAGAAACATTTGCAAAAAGTCCAAATTCTGGTTTTAAAATCAAAGCAAGAAAAAAAATAGATATATCAATGTTTATTACTTCATTTAATTAAGCAACTTTATCCTTTCCACTGTGCCATGAATCCTTGATACCTTTTTGAGTTTTACTTAAGTTTGTTGAACCTACGCTTTGGAATTTAGTTTTGGGTGCCTGCAAGCATTTTTGAACTGTTTTACATTGACATCTTTGCAGATGCGTCTCACCGTCGACGGCCAATCCGACGAAGTCAAACAGTTCAGTGGCGATGCTGAATGGCTCGGCAACAGTTTTGCCTATGTTGGCGGAACCCTGCCTCATCGTCCTTATATTCCTGCCTATGCCCAGCCATTTCGCGGCTGTATGAAGCGTATTCGCTACGAAGCTGACGCTCAACTCTTGGATGTCATCGAGCTCGCGGATCAAGGTTTCGGCCAATCTGTCATCCGGACCGGGGGCGATCTATCCTTCGCATGTGAGCGTGGCCGTCTAGCACCGGCCCCAGACGTCTTGTCTTTCAACTCGGCCGCGAGTACAGTGGCCCTGCCAAAGTGGAACTCTCCTTCTGGTGGCTCCCTCGGGTTTCAATTCCGAACGGGTGAATCGGATGCATTGGTGTTGTATCACGGCCAGAAGAAGCAGCACAACGCGACCCATGGCGATTACATTGCATTTGAGCTTATCGACGGGCATCTGTATTTGGTCTTGAATCTGGGTAGTGGTGCTGTGAGACTGCAGGCCACGGCGGTACGGGTCGATGATCCACGGGTCTGGCATAGCGTCACTTTGGAGCGACTGGGCCGAGGAGGTACTGTAGTCGTTGACCATCTGCGAACTGACTTCTCGACGCCAGGCGTTTCTGCGAATCTGGACATTGAGGATCCTGTTTTCATCGGTGGAATGCCGTTTTCGACCTATGAAACGGCTCCTACAGTTTGGTCGGCGCATTTGAAGAAGGGATTCATCGGGTGTCTGAGAAATGTACGGATTAATGGGATAAATTCGCAAATTTCGAAATTGTTTGTTGAACAGTCAGTGAATTCGACAGCTAAAGGAGGTAATATTTCTATTTCAAGATCAAACTTAACCAAAAAACCTTCCAGAAATCGTAATCGGCTGCCCCGCTCTTTCCGGATCCGACTTCTGTGCCGCCGAGCCATGCCTAAACGGCGCGACTTGCCGAAATGGTCACACATCCTTCCATTGCGATTGTGCCAGAACTCACTTTGAAGGCCCTCGATGCAATACCGAGCCATTGGTCTTCTCTTTTGCCAGAAGACACGGCGATGCGCCTCGAATTCGACTTCCGAGGATGAAACAAAGCCAAGCTGAAGATATTGAAATGAAATTCCGAACCGAAGACACGAGAGCCATCCTGTTAGACGGTAGTGGTCGTGAAGCTGGCGGTGATCGGCTTCGGCTGAGCCTCGACCGTGGTCGTCTGCAGTTACGGATATCGATGAACGGGAGTCGGCAGGCATTTGGATGGGGTGAGAATCTAAACGACAATCAATGGCATACTGCGCGGATTCATCGAAGAGGGAGCAGTTTGAGGCTTTTTGTTGATGGAAAGTGGGAGCAACAATGTACGTTTTGACTGTTTTGAGGCTTTTGTAAATGATTTTTGTTCCAGATAACCTCCCCGAACACCAAATAAACTTAGTCATCGACGAAATCGCCGTCGCCGAGCCGATGCAAACCTATGAAGGGGATTCGGAAGAGTTTACAGAGAATGACGACTTTGACGGAGACCTGATTCGGGCTACATTCAACGATCTCGATCTTCTGGAAGAGCCGAAAAACAGACTCCTCGATCGGACGGCTTCATCTTCGGAGGAAAAACCCTCAGGGCAGAGGCTGAAACACCGGAAAGTCAAAAGTGCCACAGTTTGGTTTGACAGTGCCGGAGGACATCTCAGTTTTCCCATCTTCAAAAACACGACTCAAAATGGCCTGCGATTTGGGATCAAATTCCGGACGCTTGCAGCTGATGCCACTATTGCGTTATTGTGGAATCAGAAAACTATCGGCACTGAATTGATATCTATTCAGCTCTATCGAGGGCTCCTAAGAATCACCAGGATCAGCGGCAGTCAACTGTTGACGGGTACAATCAGGGGCAGACGATACAATGATCTGAAATGGCACAGTGTTCACTTGTTTGAACTGGACGCCTATGGTGGGCTGAGATTGGCGGTTGAAAACAGGACAGCGGAGATACGGTCTGATACGATGACACCATTCCGGGTCCCGGGGCGATTGTTCATCGGAGGATTGCCGACCGATGTTGCCTGGCCTTCTGGAGTGATGCCAACTGTCGGTTTTCGGGGGTGCATGGCGACATTGAAGATTGGGAACGATCCGATTGATCTGTGGAGTGATGCGGAGAGTGCTGTTTTGGTTGAGAAAGGCTGTCGAGGTGTGTTTTTTTTATGGTTTTTTTGTTAAACTTTAACTTTTTGCATCGAAATAACTTTCATTGGTCACTAAAACACGCTATAACCCCCTCAAAGTCCCCACTTCCCGAAACCCTTCACGCCTTTTCTTCCCCCTTCCCCTGCCCTTTCTCATAATGCCACCCAAGCATTGACCGAGGTGTAATCAAATGTGTCGCGGCCCTTTCCTTCGTACTTACTTTTCACTATTACTTGCCAACCGCGACACTTTCTCTACTTTTTGCTTTGTACTACATACACTACCCAGCCGTCAGTCATGCCCTCAGGGTCGCCGTAGTTATCCTTCTTCGGCCCAGTGAGCGGACATGCACGAAGAACTCACGCGCGCAACCATCACCCAAATTGCGCTCATCCGTTTTCGGACGCCCTGAGGGCAGATTTCAAAAGGCTATTCACAGACTGACCGATGCCAAAGTTCGTTTTTTAAAAAACTTTCATAACAACTACTGGTAGTGTCGAAAACTTTTTAAACGAGCCTCCAAGCCATAAAAAGTATGTATTGCCCTCGTGTCACGGCAGACTTGAGCCGTTTTTATGGACTTGCTGAATAGGCCTCGGAAAAATGGGTCCTTTCATCCTTCTGTGTTCGAACTTCGAAGCAAAGACTTTCAAAAAAGACCCAAATCCGAATGTCCGAAGATAGAATCCTTGAAGAAGGCAAACTTTTTTGTGGACAATGTTCAACTCTAGTAAAATAATGCCGCAATGTTCCTCAAAAAATGGGCATGAAACATCCAACCAGCGCGGGGGCGCGCAAAGATAAGCTTGCTGAGCGACTGTGATGGATGACACATAGCTGTCTCCGGAAACATGACGACGACGATATCGCGACGGCACAGATATGAAGATATACAAAGATATAAAAAGTACAATGTGTAACAAACATGCTGGATGACATTTTTGTTACACATTTTGTGAATTAATGTTTGATCGATGGGATTACGGGATGGATAATGGCTGGCGCCATTGGGCTTGGAGACTGTCGAAAAGTGGCAACTGGCCATAAAAAGTGACATAAAATGAGTTTAAAGATGAAAAGAAAGCACTTTCAGCCCCTCCAAATCGGTGCCATCCAGAAACCTGTAAAAACCACGGCATCTGTCAGCAGTCCTGGACGAATGTGCATTGTGATTGTTCACTGACACCGTTTTCTGGGAAACATTGCGAGAGTCTCGGCACGACTTATGACTTTGACGGTGATGGAGCCAGTGTTTATTATGAATACCCTCCGTTGCAACGGCCTTCGACGGCGGAGGATTCGCTGGTCTTCGCTTTTATGACGGACCATTCGAACGGGGTTCTAGTGTCGGTTCAATGCGGCGTCGAAGGCGACTTCTTGGCCGTCTACCTGGCTGGCGGGCACTTACAGGTCCGATTCAGCCTCGGTAGCGGTGTCCATCACATGAGATTGACTGAAGACGTTCTAAATGATGGAAAATTGCACGTAGTCAGGCTGAAGCGGCGAGCTGCAAACTTGACGCTTGGATTGGATGATGCACTTCCGGTCAAGTATGCGCCTAAGGGTATGTTTTAGCCTTCTAAGTTGGGTATCATGAAAAGTGCCGTGAGAAATGCCTTCAAAAAGGGCTAGCACTTACTTTTACCCACTTGAACATGTGTGACTCCTACCAAAAAACTACTTTCAATCTTTCAGACGGCCTCGCAACCCTCAACACTCAATGGCGCGTCGCTGTCGGTGCCGCTTTCAACGCGCTCCACTCGAAGGTGCGTCGAATACGCCGACGACCGCGCAATAATACGGCATCAGCATCATCTCCGACCTCCACAGCTCGCGTATTCGACGAATTCCGAGGCCGCATTGCCGGCGTGAATTTCAATGGCCTCCACATTTTAGATGCCTTTGCGCATGGTATGCTCCTTTACTTCCACTTCCTCTCATTCCACGCTTTGTTTGTTTACTAATTTACATATTGGCCTACTTATTTCCGTTTATGCTTACCAAAAATAGAAAAGCACATCCTAGGGCACATAGTTGCCCGTTATCCGAGCCATCTACAGAGCCGGCTTGGGGTGCCCTTTTTTGTGGCCAGAGGCAATGTTGTCCAACCAAAGCTCTTAAAAATTGAATTACCTAGATAGGGTCGTCGTCCGTTGTCGGCATTCGACAGCCAAGGGGTGAGTAGGGGCTACTACTCACCCCTTGGCATGGCTATTTTTTTGAGAGCGGACTCGATAAAGGCATTACTCTGATGGCTGTGTTCTGAAAGAAGATAGCGGGCTTTAGGCTTGTTTTACGGGAATTGGACCGGTTTTTTGGAGTTGTTTTTTTGGGATTTTGTTGTTAACTTAGAAAAGCTGTAGTCACTTGATCTTCGTCCGATGGCATTTAGTTTTTTCGTTCAAAATGTTGGTTTTAAATTGTTTAAAATCAAAAAAATCACAAATTTTAACAGTTTCATATTGTTTTTGAAGTTGTATTCCGTAGTTCCCGTCGTTAGCTTGCTTTTTTCAACCCCAAATCCCCAGCGAGTTCACCCAACCCCAAAATTGTTTTCCAAAAACAATAAACCCCCCAAAATCAAAACACTCATCCCTCTTTTTTTCAGGCAGCGAACACGCACTCGCCACAGGGCATCCGAGACTCGTGCACATGGCCCCCAACGAAACCCCCGTCGATGTTTCGTTGTTTAGCCGGGTGGTAAGTTTTTTAAAAACCAACAAAACTAAACTACTAAATAGATTCTAACATCAACCAGAAGACAGAAACCCAAACCAAATGCATTGACCGTAACGAAATTTGGAATTTGATTTCAAATTCCGGCGTCTCGAGTCGAGTGTTTTGGCTTGGCTTTTTTGTCGTCATTCTATGGCTAATTCTGATTTCTTTAATATGAAGTGGCATAAGTATCCACTTAATTACATTTAAAAGTGTGCCCCACTTAAGTGCACATGCGATTGTCTCGATTGGGCAAAGTCCGGAAGTCCAGCTTTGGGTGTGCTAACGAAGGCAGGCCTGGGAAATTGTATTAGTTGCAAGATAAATTGTGTTATCACAGTTAAGAGAAAGAAAAAAGGAAATTTGCTCAGGTGTAACATTGAGAAAGTAAAAATTTAATTAGCTGTAAAGTGCATAGTGAAAATAGCTAAAAGCCCTCAGGGCATGGATTTTGTACCCGTTAATCCCTTCAATGGCAATGCCATTTCAGGTGGAAGAGGTGACCGGTGATGACTTCTTTGCTGCCAGCCCACTGGATTGTGTTTCCCTTGACCATGGCGCGGACTGCTTCGCCGCGACTGCCCCGGGTGATGATGCCAATCCAGGTCAGTTTGCTTTGCATTGCTTTTACTCTTATTTGGGTAGCCTGGGGGGTCCATCCAAGTGTGGTATGGCTAACAAGGCGGAGCTTTATATCCAAACAGATAGACGGGCATAGAAGGATTAGTGGCACCGGCCGTTGGTCGATGCAAGTATGCCCTGAGGGGATTGAGTTGATTCACCTGTAAAGAGACACCCTCACGCTTCTCTTTTTGCCGTTACTATATTGGTGACACTGCATCCATCCCGTGGAAGGAAGGCGTCGAATTCACCATTTCGGCATCTGTGACGCCGAGCCCATTGTTTGCATTGTTCCCAGGAGGCACACCGCGTGTGGCTGTGCGTGTGTGTGCGCGTCCCCTGAGGACATCCCAGAGCCGAGCCCCGGGTTAGCCTTCTCGTGTCCGAAGAAGAAGTGAGGGAGCAGATTCCCGCCCAATTAACGGACACTCAACCGCTGCAGCGCGGAGAAGACGGGCACACACGCGCGCCCCGCGCCCGCGCTTCCGGCGACAATCGGCCTCCTGAGAGAAGGAGGAGTTGAGCTGTTGCCGGAGCAGAAAGCAGAAACTGCATATTCAACGACGCCGTGTCTGTGTTCCAACCCTGCCCCCCTTCTCTTGTGTCCGTTTTTTGGGGTCCATTCAAAAGTGAGCCGCGTGCCACCCGGCCGGTACCGAAGGCCATGCTGGGCACGACAGTGTTACCCATTCTGTGCCTTCTGGAGTGGGATTCACCCAAATGCAGTGATCATGGCTTGAAAGTGCCTCCACCACGCTTCCCGAAGCCCTTGTTAGCCCCACCGACCCCCTTACCACCCCCTCGATACCCTCATCCGTTACGGCATCGACATGGCACGTATTCAGATTCAGGCTTCATAACACCGGCTTTTGTGCCATCATCGACGATACGACCGCCATCTGATCCGGTAACTACTGTTCGGACGACGATTGCTACAGTTATTAAGGATGTACAAACGACGATGTATGATACGTGGGTGGATTCGACGACAACAACGGCACCAGCGATGGGTAAGTTGAGCATGCCCTGTCTTGGCTGTGCGCGCATGTTAATCTGTTTAGATCAAAGTCCAACAGCAACCACCACGGTGACAACGACGACGGAAGAAGTCACGGAGCGAACGACGGTGTGTCCACCGACGCAGAGTACATCAACAAAGACAATGCGATTAGCGTCGGAAGGGCCGCATATGCTCGATGGCATGTGGGTTGAGGTTGGCGTTAAGCGGCCTTTAAGGTCTACGACGACTGTGGAGCCTTCGACTTCGACGGTGACGGTAACTTCGACTTCGAAGCGTCCGTCGACTCGGCCATCGACGACTGCAACGACGAAAACTACGGCAAAACCGACTTCTGCTTTCACCGGTAGCGCGCACAGCCATCTTTGCACAACCCAGTTAATCTAACAGTCATCTTTTTCTTTCAGAACCCATCAAACCGAAGCCAACGATCTCCCGAATCGTCACTCCAGTCATGCCGGTCCGTCCAACGACCCCCATGGGCGACTTTCTGACATCGGCTCCGCCCACTGTTCGATCCTACAACAATGCCGCTCACGACTTCCCACGCACCCAGCTGATCCTTATCGCTAGTATCTCCGTCATCGTGGTAATCGCCATCATAGTCTTCCTCATCTTCTGCTGCATGCAACAACACAACAGCGACGTCAAGCCCCCTCCGGCTGCCATCGCCGGCGGCTACGCGCCCATCCCGAGCGAATCCTCGCCACGTGAACCACGCGTCTGCCCGATCGTCAGCACGAACAACAATGGCACGACCACGACCGGTATCGCTAACGGTAATGGCGCCACTATTTCCATGGCCAATGGCAATGGCAATCTTTCCATGAAGAGGAGAGGTATCAATGGCCTCGGAGCACCGCTCTTAAATGGGGACCGTAAAAAGGACTTTAAAGAGTGGTACGTCTGATGCCATTGTTTCATAGCTCCAATCTTTCAAACCAGCAATATCGCCCTTTTTAAATTTCCGCCCAAACTTTGCTCAAGTCTTTCTGTATCCGGATCTCATCCCTCCGACGACCTTATCCCTCCATGAGCTCAAACCCGCCTCTGTTTGTTGTATTTTTATTGCAACGCAAAGTTTTTATCAACAAACACCGGCTTCTCTGCAAAAATCTCTATCTTATTTTTAAACATAACTTATTTTCCGTGCGGTTCATAATTACAATAGCAAGCCCCTTGCACGGGGCCCCAGGGTATGACTTTCTTGTAATGTTACAACTTTTTCTTTACCAACAACTTTAAATTAACACTAGTCTGCAGATGTTATATTCAATATTGTTGTTTGCATTTTGATGTTTAAAAATTGATATATCATTAGATCAATGATGCCAAAAATAAAGATTGTTTTATGTTTTGTAGGTACAAAGGCTAGAGACAGGTTCATCGGTGAAAGTGGGGACTATAACATCAAAGTACATGGCAGAGATAACTTTATGTTCGGGTATAAAGTATGAAAGGAGTAAGAATGGTGTATAAATCAGATTAATAAAAGTTGTAAAGGGCACAGAACAGTGGGGGAGTGATATCATTTGGCTAACAGAGGCAGCAATTAAGAAAGTTGGGACACTACAGCGGTGGGGGATGTAATTACGACCTTTTATTATGTCTGGTTTGAGGTTTGAGGAAAGTTACAAGGTTGGTTGTTTGTGGCTTGGTCAAGTTGTGCTATTTGGAGTTCGTAATTAGTGGGGTTGGTTGTAGGCTATTTGAGATTTGTTCAATGAAAGTTTAAAAAGTGTTTAATTTTGGGTTAGACTTATTGACAGTTTAAAAATAGGTTAAATGTTTCACTTAAAGCGCTGAAAAGTTGTAAAAGTTTAGATTTGTTCATCTGCCAACAGCTTTACACGTGTTCAAACCTCAATAATCGCCATTAAAGTTTATATAAGTCATCTTTTTTTCAAAACAGCCTATAAAAACGACAAACCCCCTCAACCCCCACAATCCCATCCACCCGTGTGATACCAAACGCCTTTATACAATTTTGTACCTTCCCCATACAAATGTTTCATACACTGTCTACCCAACAGTACCACCACCGCCTTATATCGTGCCATTACCCCATAAAAACACAAATTAAACATTTTCCCAGTGTTACAATATTAATCTTTGCCCAAAAAACTTCAAAAGACGTCAGAACGCCCCAAACGTCACGCCCGAAATACCCGTTTTCAGAATCATTTAAAATTACATCTGTATGTGTGTATCACCCGGCATACAGAAGCCAGTTTCCGCTCCTGACACGTGTTTCTTTTGGCTGATGTGGGACCATGTGTTAATCATGTTTGCATCGCTTTTGTTTGGTCTGTTTTTTGAGGCCATGGAACACAAAACTTTCCCCAGACTGTCAAATGCCCTTAGGGCTAGAATCCTACGCACTCTATAAGCATTGGACAAAGTTGGCACCTTTAGTCATGAAAAACGTATACGTAGGCTGCTCATTTGTAGTATTAGCTTGCCCTCAACATGGGTCATTGTGAGAATCATCAACGTTTTATATTTCATATTTAATGAATAACAACTTTAGCCCGTCCGGAAATGTGAGCCATGGCGCGCACATGGCTCATATTGTACTCACTCGGGGGTTCTTATCAGTTTACGCATTTTTTGTTTTTCCGACTTGAAAAACTGCCAGCATTTCTTTTCGTACTTTGGTTATATTGCCATTGGTCCCTCGATTTTCGTACTCGATATTGGCATTTTTATTATATTTTATCGTTCCATAACACGCGCAGGTAACAAAATTACGATTATGGCCCCCGTGCTTGTTCCAATACTCCAATATTCACTTTTTACCGTTGGCAAAAAAGTAAAAAGTGCTCGTTTTGAAGACAATAACGTAGAACCACAGACTTCTTTCACCATTGACTTCGGAGCGGCTTAAGTGTGCCGGGTGCGCCGATTGTAAAGACCGGATACTGCGAATCAGCCATAGGGGGCGCCTACATTCCTCTTTTATAGAGATTACCTTTTTTTAATTCAATAGTGAGATTAATGGGTAATGTGTCGTAAATGGGAAGAACAAAACACGGTTAAATCATGGATGGCATTCTCTTTGAGATAGATTACCGATGGTAGTTGGTTGGCTGGATTTTAGATGGACCTTTCTTCGATGGCAGTCGCAGTTTTGTGCGTGAGAAGGGCAGGGCGTTGATGGCTTGGTCATATTCCGAGGGTCGTAAAAACTTTGCACTTATGGCCCATGTCCCTCATACCTAGAGGGTGCGCAGAGGCTGTGGCAAGGCTGTACTCGCCTCAGGGGCACACATTTTCACATCCACATCCACACGCACAAACTGTGGCACGCTTTTAACGTCGCTAAGGTGATAATTACCCAGGCGTTCACCCCTTACCTGCGTTAGAACTGCTCATAGCGGGGCTCAGTTGCCGTATTCTACCTGCCTGTGGCTGTCTGAATGCTCTACAGCCGCAGGGCTTAAGCTTGGTCCGAGTCATGTGCGCGTAGATTGTAATATTTTACCGTTGTTTAACCATGACGAGCTTTGTTTTCGCTTCATTGAAGGCTTAATGCTTGCAGATTTTGTTTACGCGTGTTTATCCAGTGCACCTACAGTAACCCATCTTGCAGATTAACCCCTCCATAGCCGTATCCAATCAATAAAGTACCATCTATCAACACAAACTCCACCATTAGCGGAATCACGCGAACTGATAAAAGCGTTTCCACGATGGGCAGCCTGTTTTCATCGTGCCAAACCGAAGAGGCACGTGAACAAAACCAAAAAAGCAGGGCCATCGAAAAGCAGCTAAATCAGGATAAGCGTGCGAGCAGTGCCATTATCAAGTTGTTATTGTTAGGTGAGATTTTACGTCACAACTTTCACCTTTCCCGACGCCCACATTATCCCACATTGTTCAAAAAAGCTGTTTCAAACTACCAAAAACCAATAAATCACGGAATGCTTTCGAAAGACTGGTCACAAGACCCCCCATTCCCACAACCTTCAAATAACTTACACTTTTTAACTTGACCAAACATACCTAATTTGCACCTATGAAAGTTTTTCAATCATCCCCTTTGGGCATAGGCTACGAAAAACATCCACTTTTTACTCATTTACCACATTTCATTGACCTTACGCAAGCTTCCATCGTAAAACGTAAAAGTGTACATGTAATAACTTTAAATACGTGCTTTTTAGGTGCCGGAGAATGCGGCAAATCAACGGTCCTGAAGCAAATGCAGTAAGTTACTTTTTACGAGGGCCAACCATTGAGGAAGTTTTGGACCCTATCTACGTATTCTGGTGTCATGACTGGCACGAGAATTTGTTTTGCATTCAAAAAGTACTACAAAAGTAAAAATCCCTTTCCAGAATTTTGCACAGCAACGGCTTTTCCGAGGATGAAATAGCAGAACGCAAAGCTGTAGTCTACAGCAATACAGTAACTTCGATGGCAGCCATTTTGCGTGCCATGGACAACATTTTACATGTACCATTGACGGATCCGGCAAGAGAGGCTGATAAGACCCTGGTGTACCGGATAGTCGATAACAGCGAGGAGAATTTGGCGTTTACCGATGAACTTGCTACTGCCATACAGAATTTGTGGGCTGATAAGAATGTGCGCAAAGCGTATGATATGCGCAGCGAGTATCAGCTTAACGATTCTGCTAAATAGTAAGTTTTTTTAAAGCTTATCAAACTTTTTATTACAATAAGCCTCCCATGAGTACAATTACAATTGTAAGAAAAGCTTCCGCATCCATTTTTTGACACAATGTACAAACAACACTAGTGGCAACTTTTATGCCCTCTGGACCCAAAAAAGTCCATAAACCACAAACCAATTCAATAAAAACAATGTGTTTCTTTTCAGTTTCCTCGATTCCGTCGCCAGAATCCATGAACCGGGCTACCGACCGAGCGAACAGGACATTTTGTACAGTCGAGTCGCAACCACGGGTGTTGTTGAAGTCAAATTTAAGATTAAGGACTTGGATTTCAGGTTGGTGATAATTACAAAAATTTCAATATTCAGAAATGTAACAATTGCATTATCCAAAACCCAAAAAAGATAATTTTGACGAGAGTGGGATTCGAACCCACGCCTCATTGAGACTGGTGCCTAAAACCAGCGCCTTAGACCACTCGGCCATCTCGCCAGTAGAACCGGGTGTCCAAAGTGTGCATGTGGTACGGCTCGAGAGCGGACCTCATACACGAGAATAGAAAAAGAACGTTAAAACTGGCTGTATTTTCAGAGTATTCGATGTCGGTGGACAGCGAAGTGAACGCCGGAAGTGGATTCACTGCTTTGATAATGTTGAGAGTATTGTAAGTTTTTTTGAAAATTGGTGTTTTTCATGTAAAGCGAACCTTTTGGTCGGTATTTCAACGAAAAAAGAACACATCACACACCCCCTGCCAGTCTAATCCAACCGGAAACCTCCTTATAAAGTGCACTTGTCTCAATAAACAAGCCCATTTTTATAGATCTTCATCACAGCCATTAGCGAGTACGATCAAGTGCTTTTTGAAGACGAAACTACGGTAAGCAGCTTACGCACTTCTTATTAGTCCCCGTTTTTCAATAAAACTACTCATAAAGGGCTGTGACGCAAAATATAAGCCTATTATGAGTGACTTTTTGTAATCAAAGTCCAACAAAACAGTAATAAGTGTACTTTTATAGAACCGAATGACCGAATCAATGCAACTTTTTTCGTCAATTTGCAACAGCTCATGGTTCTTGCAAACTGCTATGATTCTCTTCTTGAACAAAAAGGATTTGTTTGCCGAAAAGATTCAGAGAGTTAATATTACGACGTGTTTCCCTGATTATGAAGGTCAGTTTTGACTGATTTTGGGATTTTGGAAACTGATAAGAAAATTTTAGGCGGCCAAAATTACGAGGAAGCAGTGGCCTTCATTAAACTGAAGTTTGGCGAGTTGAATTTGCACCCAGATAAAAAGACTATCTAGTGAGTTATTTGTCATTTTTGAAAAGAAACGTGGGCCAGGGAAGGGAAAAGTGAATTTTTAAGTTTGAAAACGCGTTTTCCCAGGGATGTATAGCAGTTTTTGCTGAATCACGGTAACAGAATGGTTATACAGTAGGTGTAGACAGTCATGGGACAACAAGGCATAGTTAATGGGGTTAAAAGAGGAAAATAAAGTCGTAACACTTTTGAAATAAGGTGGGAAAATGGTGTTTTGACGGCCGAGGTTAAGTGAATAGACCGTTTATGGGGTCGAAAACGCGGTCAAAAACAAACAGCCGGACGAAAAACAAGCCTTCCCGCCAGTTTTCAATAACCGTAAACAACAACAACAAACAATGGAAATCTCTTTCAGCATGCACGAAACCTGCGCCACTGACACGAACCAAGTCCAACTTGTCATTTCATCTGTGATCGATACTATTATTCAGAAGAATCTGCAGAAGGCCGGCATGATGTAACTTGCAAATTTCCAGCAAATGGCCATGTTTTGGTCAAACTATTGGCAATAGTCAAACTTCAATGACACAATTCCCTGTAAAAACGCCGTTTCAACGGCCGACCGTCCATCGCTCACTATCTATCTGTTTTCAGACTTCACTTTGTACTCCACTTTGCATGTTTTCCACCCCTGGACCGAAACTTCAGGAAACTCGAACCACTTTTCTTCGAACTGATTATTTTGATGCAATTCCTTCACATTTTTGAGATGAAATATATAATGAATGAAGCCTTTTAGCAACATTTTGACCTATTAAGATAGAAATACCAAAACCTAACAGTTTTTATAAAAAAATTTTGAGTGAATTTTAAAGAACAAATAACGAAAAACGCAAAACTCAACAAAGATAACAATTATTGAAAAAAAAAACAAAATTACTCTTCCATAGCATCACCGCCGGCAGCGGCTTTCGCGGCGGCCAGGGTTTCCTTGTAGGCTGGGCAGCGCTTGAATGTAGCGAGTTTACGTTGAATTTGCTTCGGTGTTTCTTGGTACAGGTTGAGATGGTCCTTGGCCATGGCAGCGTAATCGGTACCGTGGCGGCGGATCATTTCAGAGCAGAATTCGATATCGCGGGGCAGCAGGCGGTAGTTGCGCTCTTGGGACTTGTACTTGTCGGCGATGGCCTGGGCTGCCGATTCGAGGTCTTGGATGACGCCAGCCTTCTGCTGCTTGACGGATCCCTTGGCCAGGGCAGTGGAGAGGCGTTCGACTTCGAGCTCGGCTTGGAGGGCGTTCTGAAGGAAACAATTATCAGTTTAGGACATTTTGATGGAAAGAAACCAACCTTTGGCAATGGAATAGCCGCATTTCGGTCGTACACGAGACCCATGGAAGCCATGTTATCTCGAGCAGTCTTCTTGGGGTCCCAGTTTTGAGCGATGGCTTTGCTGAAAGTCAAAAATTACTACAAGCCATCCTACGTCAATACTTTCAATGTAAAAACCAAAAAAAGAAAGAAAAATATATAAAAATTAAAAGAAAAAACCAACCATGAAGCGGGTCCTTGCTTCTTCTTCTTGGCCTGGCCCTTCTTGCGCTTGATCTGTGCAGTCTTGCTACTCAGCTTCGCCTTCGATTTACGATCACGTTTGTAGGATTTCGGCATGGTGATAAGCTGGAATGAACGGCGAAATCGATGGAAATGGGTGAAAACACGTAAAGAAAAATGGGACAGCGCGAAGGAAAAAACGCATTGGGGTAGTTTCGCCACGAAAGTGCGCTCGCATGTTTCACCGCACACAACTTGCTCTCGCTTTGCAATGCGTTGTTGAACGGATGGGGGACATTGTACCACAGCGGTCATTGTACCACACTCATTGCCACCCAATCAACGGCATTCACACCGACAAACCGTGCTAACACGTTCACGTGTGGTACAATGGCCGCTGTGGTACAATGTCCCCCATCCTTGTTGAACTGGTTTTTTTGGAAAGGATCGACAAAATCCGCTCTGATCCATCCGTTTTTGATAACGGTTTCACTTTTAACTTGTTCCAGCTAGTTGTCGGAGATGATTGAATTTGATTGAGTCATGTTTTGATGACATAAATGACGGAAAATGGGACAAAACGAGTCGCTAACAACAATAACAATTTCTAAAATCTTTATTTTACCAAAATCAGTTTCTTTTTCAATTTTCTTGCCTTTGCTTATCTCTATTAGGTGCTACTGGTTATAAACCTTTATTTTTGATATGAAATATGTCAAAATAACAACCAAATATATATAACATGAATGAAAGACGGGTTGAATCAGTTTACAGTTTTGTTTTTACTTCATATCTTGGAATCTAAATTCGTACTCGCTCAAAGTACTTGGTTCAAGCTCGGTGTAAATGGCGACAATTCTACGCCAGCGCTCTTTTTCGGGAAGAGTTTGATCGTTGGCAATTTCGGTAATTTCGTCGAAGCTGCTCGGAACCGTGAAGGAGGAAACAGGCTTCCGGCGCCGAGTGCCGCTGGCTTTGGCGCTAATTGGTGTGGGTAGATTTGATGTAGCGGTTTCTGGGGCTTGGGTAGTTGTGGGGGTGGCTAATTTGAAGAGTCGGAAACGCTCCTGAATAATTTTCAAATCAGTTTTTTTAAGTTAAGCTGCCAAAAGTGGCAAACCTGTGCTGTTTCATCTAAATCTTTCACAAGGCCATCAATTTGTTCCAGTTTCTGATCGTAGGTGGCATTAAATTGGCGGATGATGCGTTTGAACTGAAGTTTTTTTTATGTTAAAGTAAAGTTTAGTGGTGTAATGGCCAAGGTTCTAACCTCATCGATAGTTTCATTAGAAGCGTCGGCAATAAAATCCGGAAGCGAATCCACCGGTCTAAATGCCGTGTTCATGCCCCCTTTTCCATCAGTTTGGAATCCAACAGTGAAATTGAACCCGTCTTCTTTAGCTGGAATGGGGTTGTTTCCAAGTTGGTTGCCTTCCAAGCCGCCATAAGCCGGATTGTACCCATTCCGCCCGACCGCCCCAGTCACAAGGTACGGATTCGGCACCGCCATACCAAACTGTGCCTGTCTCGCAACTATCGGTGTCATCGGAACTCCCATCAAAGCGGCCCTGCTCTGAATACTGCCACCTCTGAACGGGATTCCCCCAGTTCTCGCCGCTCTCAACTGTTGCATCTGCATTTGCATCGGCGAATACATCAGTTGCCGATTGCCTCTAGCTATGCCGTAATTAACTGGGACAATAGGGTTTCCATACATTTGGGGTGCCATCTGCACATACAGCGGAGAAAGTGATACAAAAACAACGAAATACGTCAGCAGAGTCATGGCGAATTGTAATACTGGCCTTGAATCCGGATGGTCCACTGACACATTGACTCGCTTTTATGCCTATTGGACTTTGGCGGATTGACGCATCCGTTCAGGTTGGCTTAGCAGTGGAACGAGTTTTTTTGGGGCACGGATACAGGGGAGGAAGGCCGGTTTATCTGGGAGAAAGGGATTTGGGTGTTGTGTTGCATAACTTTTTGATGCTTTTGAGGTGTGTTATTAGGTGTTTCGGGACTTTTGGGCAAAAAGAAGTGCAACAACTTTGGTTTTTTTGTTAAACTTTTTGCTTATACTGTCTTGAGGTACTGTAGTTTACTTAAAGATCCAAAATTGCGATAAGCTGCGAGTGACTCAACCCACATTGTCATCTAAAAGCTTACAATTGCTAATCCAAGCTTAATTTTGTCAACCCAAACTTTCGAACACTTCCAGTTTGGGCCGTTTTGCCCTGAAAACCGGTCATATCCACGGATTACGTGATTTCTCTTTCATCATTGTCTGTTTTTGGTTTTGCAACACCTGAATATTAATGTTTTATTGTTCATTGGACAATTTTTAAAGATTAACATTCAGTTTTTTACAGAAGCCCGATCCAATTCAGCGAACTTCTGCTTCCAGATGGCATTAACTTTAGCGTCCAGCTTTTCGTCGATGACAAACTTCTTGAAAGTCATGACACATCCATCATTAGCAAACCCACTCACTGAATGGTTGAAATAATGTGTGTGATCGTTCATGCTCAAGTCGATAAGATTGCTGTCACTGCACTTTTTGCTTTCATCGGCATCGCACTCGATGTACGGTTCGCCGATTGTCATGTCATTGTTGTACCAAACTTCTGATTGATGGTGATGGTAACCTTCGAAGATTTGTGGAGGCACGTGGGGGACGATGTCTTGGTGGTGGGTGACGCGGTAGGATTCGAAGCCCTGAAAATGACATGAAAAGGAGTGTCGATCAGTTTAAAAGGTAGCTTACAAGTTTATCATGAGCAGCCGCAAAATCAGCATCACCAACCCTCGGCTGGCCGAACGTGTAAAGCTTCATTCTGTTTGCCGGGGCATATCCGAGGTGTACGATCGTTGTGGCACCGATGGTTGCAAAGGCGGCGCCAAGTGAGTGCCCAGTGACCCAAACATTGTAGCCGGGGTTGGAATTCTTTGCTTTCAGGAAGCTATCTTTTAAGCCACCTTGCCAGAGAACGTCAAAGCCGTTAAAGAAATATTCTGCTACTTTGCCACCTGCTGAGAAATCGATCTTTTTTGTAAAGGCAGTCATTCCACCTTCACTGATCAGTTGAGTGTAGCCTGCGGTGCCACTGAAACGTTTTATTGACTGACTAAACTTTTTCAATCGTAAAAATAGCTAACCGGAATGCCATAACGATAGATTTGTCACTGTGACTGACAGCAATGTATCCAGAACATGTGTCCTTTTGGAAGAAGTCGCATGGCAGGGTGACTTGTTGGATAAGCTAAACAGTTTTGGTCTACAGAAAGTTTACTGTGAGCAATAAATAAAACTGATAAAACTAACCTCGGCATTGGGGATAAATTGATTCAAACAATGCTGAACATCATCAGTAAACGATGCACCAGCCAGTTTTACAAGTTTGTTTCTCGCTAGACTATCGGAATAGCTGCCAGAGGCAATTGAAACCAGAGAAAATAACACAACACTTCTCAACATGACTTGAACCTCGCAGAATTAACTACTCTATCAGTTTTACAGTTTTTATACGACGGCAATGAATGTTTCAACTTTTCTACCATCACCATAACACAAATTGCTGCTAATCACGGATTAATCTACATTTCCGTGACACCTTCATCGATAAGGTTGTCCTAGTTGGTCGGCATTGACCTTTTTGATAAAAAAAACATCAATAATCAAACTCAAAGGTGTAAGGTTGCTTTTGTTCAAATTTTTGGCTACAATTGATTGCTGATAACGACCCATATGTTTAATCCGGACTTGAACACTTCAACTATTTGAAAACGTCCAATGCTTCTTATTTTGAATCAATCTTTGCTCGTTTTGGTAGATTTGCAAGGTGTCAACACATAAATGTGAGGGAAAGTTTATTGAACCATCAGTTTTTGACAGAAGCAAGCTCCAACTCAGCGATTTTTTGCTTCCAGATAGCGTTAACTTTCGCATCTAACTCTTTGTCAATGACATAACTTTTAAAGTTACCGACACAGTTTGAAAATCCAAATCCACTGACAGAATGGTTGAAGTAATATGTGTGATCGGTTGTACTTAACGCGAGAAGATTACTGTCAGTGCAAGTTTTGCCCTCATCTTCATCGCATTCGACGAAAGGTTCGCCGATGGTCATGCCATTGTTGTACCAGACTTCAGACTTGTGGTGCTTGTATTTGAAAATTTCTGGGGGTACATGGGGCACGATGTCCTGTTTGTGGGTGACGCGGTAACAATCGAGGCCCTAAGATTACCATATTAGCATTTGAAGTTGCGTTAGTGAAACTTACAAGTTTATCATGGGCAGCTGCAAAGTCCTCATCACCGACTCTCGGCTGACCGAAAGTATACAGAACCACATTGTTAACAGGAGCGTAACCAACATGTACAATCACAGAAGCTGCGAGTGTGGCAAAAGCTGCACCAAGAGAATGCCCAGTGACCCAAATTTTGTATGTTGGATAGGCGTTCTTGGCCTTGAGAAAGCTGTCTTTCAACCCGCCTTGCCAAAGGATGTCATAGCCGTTGAAGAAGTATTCGCCAACTTGGCCGCCAATGGCAAAATCTACCTTTTTCGCGAATGCTGTCAATCCACCCTCGCTGATGAGTTGAGTGAAGCCTTCGGTGCCACTAAAACACCAATGATAAAAACACTAAAGATGAGTATAGATTACCGGAATGCAACTACGACAGCTTTGTCGCTATGGCTGACAGCTACATATCCAGAACATGTATCTTTCTTGAAAAAATCACAAGGGAGAGTGACTTGTTGGACTATCTAAAAGCCAAAGTGTGGAAACTGCAGTACATTTACGACAAACAACGACTCACCTCAGCATTTGGGAGAAAGTGATTCAAGCATTCTTGGGGTGTATTTGAAAATGTAGCACCACATAGCCTGACAAGTTTGTTTCTCGCGAGACTGTCGGAATAGCTGCCAGCCGCAATAGCAATTACAACCGCAAAAACAATACTTTGCAACATGGCAGCAAAGCACACCGTTTTAAGTATCAGTTTTTATATAAGTGGTATTGTTTCCAGTGTTTTATCACACAACGGAAACTGTGGTTTAGCAACAACGTATGACGCCCTTATTGATAACAATCTTTGTCGGAAATGCTGTGTGTATCAAGCGGGAACTGAACTATTCAACTCTTTAAACATGGGTTGATGCTCTTTTGCTATGTTTAAGTGATCTTTGCTCATTCTGAGTACATTACAGTTAAATTCACGATGTTAGCTCAATCACAACACACTGATCACTGTTCACTTTTGTAGTTGATAACGATACCGTACGTGAAAATGTTTAAACCAAAGGTAGTTTATTTGTACAAGTTTGATTTCAAAAAAACTAATGAAAAAAGGGTTATTTTTTAACAGATCCGTTTTGTAGCTGAGCGATTTTCTGCTTCCAGATAGCGTTAACCTTCTCCTCCAACTTTTCATCGACGACCCATTGTCTGAAGCTGTCGACACAGCCAGCCTCGCCAAAGCCACTGACATCGCGGTTAAAGTAATGAAGGTGATCGTTGATGCTGTAATCAATAAGGTTGCTGTCACTACATGTCTTGCTTTCGTCGGCATCGCATTCAACAAAGGTAGCGCCAACAACCATGTCGTTGTTGTACCAGACTTCAGACTTGTGATGGCGATATCCTTCGAAGATCTCTGGGGGCACATGAGGGACGAGGTCAAGTTTGTGGGTGACACGGTAAGATTCGAAGCCCTGAATATGTCATTAGCAAATGTTTTGAGTGTTTTTATGGCATACCTGGTTATCATGAGCAGTAGCAAAATCGGAATCTCCCACTCTCGGCTGACCGAACGTGTACAGTTTGACGTTGCTGGCGGGAGCATAACCAAGGCTAACGATCTCAGAAGCGGCAATTGTAGCGAAAGCGCCACCGAGAGAGTGTCCAGTGACCCAAACTTTGTAGCCAGGGTTGGCATTCTTGGCTTTAAGTAAGCTGTCTTTCAAGCCACCCTTCCAAAGGATATCGTAGCCATTGTAGAAGTATTCAGCGACCTGGCCGCCAGCGGCGAAGGGGATCTTTTTGGTAAAGGCGGTCATACCGCCTTCGCTGACAAGTTGCGTAAAGCCGGTGGTACCTCTAAAATGATATTTTTAACAATTGATAGTTTTCCTAACTGATAGAAACTCACCGGAATGACACAATGATAGCACCATCGCCATGGCTGACAGCAACAAACCCAGAGCAAGTATCACCCTGGAAGAAATCGCAGGCAAGACTGACTTGTTGGATGAGTTCAGCATTCGTGAAAGCGTTCTTCAAACAATGTTGTGGCACTCCAGAATAAGCCGCTCCAGCTAACGCAGCAAACTTGTTCCGAGCAAGACTATCGGAATAGCTGCCAGCTACAACGGCTACCACAGCCAGGATTACGGTACTTCTCAACATGTTTCAACCCCTCAGACATAAAAGTCTAGATCAAAAAACTCATTTTATATGACTTTCATTGTTTCAACGCTCCCAATCACACCACAGAAAAAGCGGCTTACCTCAGATTAATCGTGACTATGTGACGCCTTTATCGTAACATTCTTTGACGAAAAGGCGGTGGCCCGGTCGATCAAATACCGCAAAAGGTCGAAGGGTCCGGATGTCGCACTACACCGGGATACTGATAACGTTCCATGTGCTTCATTCAATCCGGAACTGGGTCTTCAAACTTTTGGGAATTCTTTGGTTTTTTGAAAAGTTGGCAATTTAAGAGTGGTCTTTACTCAATTAAGTGCATTTGGACGGATTGAGGGCGGATTTGATCAAAACACAACACGCAAGACTACATAGTAGTTGCTATTGGGTATTGTCGACAGTGTGTTGTCAAATAATATAGACTACAAGTGCCACGGGCCCCCTTCGGGGGCCCCAAATGAGTTACAATTCTTTAAAATACCCGAATTCAAAATAACGTAATTGAAGTTTAAAATGCAAAGTTTAGAATGGTCAAAATGCAATTTCCTTATCATTTTCATATTCAATTTGAATTCAAGGCAAACAAACATTTAAAACCATTAGTCTTAAAATTTAAGTAAAATAAGATCAAAGCAACTTTCTAGCATGTGCAAGCAGTTGATGCCTCTTTAAGTCACTCAATCCCAAATTAAAAATACCGCTTCATAATTTGGGCGCTCCAAATTCAGCGCACCCCTATTCAAATACGTTAACACATGAGACGACCAACATAATCACGTAGACTCTGCTTACTTAAACTGAATAAACGTATTGTTCAACTCCAACCGATCCCAGCTAAACTTTCAACCCTGAAAGCACCATTGCCCGTGCTCAAAGCAACATTCCGAGTAGCGCAGCTTCTGCCACACCAGTTGACCCCCAAAAAAACAACAACGTGACTACGTAGACATCGCACCCCCATACTGCTACAACCTCAGGAGCTCAAACTGTTCATAACCACACCCAGGGTACCTCAACACGAAGAATGGCATCAATCCATCCATAACAATGCCAAAGTCAACCCCGTTTCATTCAAATTTAAACCCCATAAACAATAACACTTTCCCACCCTTGGGCATCCCAACTTCCCAGCCTCCCTCCGAATCCCTCCGAAACCTATGCAAATCAACTCCTAGCACTATACACCTTCAGCGCGCTCAAAACCCCTAAAACTGTCGCCTCCGAAGCATGTAACCATCGGCATGTTTTCAAGCATTCCGAGAGCATTCCAAGGAACCCCAACATGACCAATCTAGAGGGCGGCATTAATTCTAGGTCTGGATTGGTTATTCCGCATTAGAGAGGTAGAGGGAAACGCAACATTAACATAACAAAAATCGCTAATTTGAATACAGTGCCGCATCCCTTTAGGAACGCCGGTCCATTTTAACCGCATCCCCTCATTTGCGTCATTACCGACACTGTCTTCCGATCCTTTCCGATGCATTCCAAAAATTTCAAAGTGTCGTCTGCCCTGATGACCCTTCTGTTATTCACCACGTTGCTTGACGATGTTAGTGCTGTGAAGTGCTACGTCAGTGGTCCTTACTATTGGGGAGATGCTCGTGATCTAAGTAAACTTATAAATGCTCGAGAGCTTCGTACAGTTGAGGATGGATGCAAGTACTGTTCTTACGTACGAAAACACGATACTGGTCATTTGACGGTGGAAGAACGGTTTTATTGTGTCACAGATAAGGAATTGGAAGTTGAGGAGTTTACTCGTACTTGCCTTCCACTCGAATATTACGGGTATAATAATTTAGTTCGTTTTACTTAATATTGTCTAATTTTAACTTTTTTAGCCCTCGAATGAAAGCTATGCCGGGATTCAAGGACGACATTGCACGCTGTCAGACCGATCTGTGCAACTACGCTTGCGATGAAATTGTGGGGATTATACAAAAGGGTTGAGCAATTCTGTATTTATTGTGGTATTTGTATTAATGTCGCCATGTATGAAATAAATTAAATAAAACAGTATGAATGTTTGACTGTTTTAGTTGCTTTTAACGTTTCTCAAATCTCAGCCAAGCGATCAAACCTTCTGCTGTCAGTTTAGCAACATGATCGAGAGAACGTCAAAACAAGCGTTCAACTTCGCCAGTCCGGCCTAGCCAGTGCCGTCCCCAGAGACTCATTGGTCACCAGTGTGCTGCCGACGATATACGCCTCCCCGAAGAAACAAATGAGTTGACACCATCATGAGGGCCGAGGGTCGTCGTCATCATCATCGTGGACGATGGCCTCTGGAGATTCGCAACTGCCGGCAAAACCTATTCACTGCTTTTCGTGACTTTCGGCGCAGAACGGCTTGCACCAACTGACGGATTTTCGAGCGGTTTTTCGATTATGGGCGAGCTGTGGCACGCTTAGCGTGGAACAGTTAGTTGAATTGGACTTTTATAAACACTATTTGGTTATACTTTCATTTCTTCATCCAAATAAAAGTACATTGCAATTTTGACCTGCATTGTTTAGATTTAATTCCTCAAAGATCACATTGACCATCTTTTTTCCAACGCAAATCCCCAGAAACGCGTTTTATGCTCCAATGTGAAAGTCTCACCCCCTCGGAACTATCCAAAATAATAATGTGTATCATTACGGCGCTCACTTTGATAATAGCTTCCATAGGGTCTGAGCGAAAGGTTCCGTCTGTCTGGGTTTAATGTTTGCTTGCATGTCGTTGTTTTATTAGGTTTCTTCGACTCAAAATTTTAGATATAATATTTTTGACAATGAAGTTTACATAGAGTTTAAAGTTTGGAAGTTTGTAATTTCTGTAAAAATTTTCTAATTTTAAGCTACAAGTACAATGTCTTTTGGTCAGTAAGCCACATCCAATCCAACAATAAGGTCAGTTCATGCCCCCGCGCAGTAGCTTCTCCGTATTTACGCGTGGTTGCCCTTGTGAGACTTGAGCAAAACAGAATTGACGGCCAGATAGGATGAGATATTGTTTTTTCGAATACGCAATACGATACGATGCACTTGTCCAACTCAATGTTGTTGTCGTGTGAATCGCGTAATTCCTCAGTTTGGGTAATGCATCCATCTTGAAAACCAAAGACGTCAAAAATGTTACAAAAACCAAAATCCCAAACCGAAACCGTGTTATTTTTTGCTGTTATTGATGCTACCAACAAAACCCCAGTGAATCGGCCAACAATAAGTAAGACAATGACACCCGCCATGATAAAAATACTTGAATGCCTGCTTTATGTGAGCCTTTTTCAATGGGCCCAGTCAACCCTTCCGACACCCCACCACGGGCGGGCAAACGATATTGTCGCTTCTTCAAAAAGGCTTCCCAGAACCATCGGAACACGCATTTTATCCGGTTTAGTGAAGTTGGATTTGATGGGGTGTCAATTAGCCGGGGGCGGATGATGCAAGCTTACTTAGTTGTCTGAATTGTTGGGTTGGTAGAACTTGGCGGGTTATAAGTTTGAGATGGCAACTTTTTGCAATAGTCCATTGCTTTCCATCTAATTGTTAAAAGTTTTGCAAGTTAATAATTGACCTCATAATCACTCAGTAAGGTAAAGAACTTCCTTAATTCCCGATAGACTTCCCCCTGTCGCGAATAATGATGATATCCGAAGCTAACATTAGAAAAATTCATATCATAATTTTGTTGTTTTTATTTTGCCTTTCTCCAGTTTTTAACTTTCTATAAACAACCAAGGCCAATTTAGGTCTGAAATGGAAAGCATTGAATTGCATTGCATCAAACTCATTTACATCAGCGCAGCCCAATAAATCCGTAACATGACTCTGGAAAGAGTGAAAGTCACTCCGAGCTGTTTGAATTTGAATTTGAATTTCAAGACTGCAGTTGTGGCTGACTTTCTTCGGCTAAGAATCAAGACTTGAAAGATCTTTGAGTGTTCGAATTTTATCTTTTTTCAAGTCAGTCAAGTCAAGCCAAGGCAATCTCTAATGTCCATTTGCAGCCCGGACTGGCCAATTAGCAATGATTAATTTTAGAAACCGTTTGCGTGCGGGTCAGTCAGTCCGGGCCGTCCTTTGTGCATGTTAATTTTATTATGTAATAACCATATATTTATGGAATGACGTTGGAAGCTGTGTTTTGACTGGGATAATTTGATAGTTGGGTTTTTTTGCGTAATCCATGTGTGGGTGGATTGATACTTGCAAATACTTAGCGTGGCAGTTGTTAACAAAGTTTTGATTTCAAGTGTTTACAAGTGTCTTGAGGTTTCTTTAACTACAGCCCATCCATCAAGATTAATTTACCTTCGGTATCATCAAGTTTATGTGCCTCGCTCGGACCCTGAATTAATTGTCTTTGTCTACAGTCTCTAAACTCTGCCAATTGCAAACCGCAACTGTTATCACTTATCGGATCCCTTTGATCTAATCTCACAACTGCCCAAACCCCTCCCCTTTCTCACATCAGCCATGGTCAATGTGACTGAATGAAAATTTGTTAATTAAATAAATCAAGAGCTTCAAGAGCTTCACATAAGCCGGCTCGAAGCCCCCTTGACTATTGTTATTGGCAAGATGCCGACGTACCCAAACGTTGTGCTCCTGGGTAAGCCAAAAACCTCGTGAGTTTGAAATAGCCTTTTTTCCGGAGACAAAACTTCTTACCACCACCAACACAATTAACAGTGTTAGTGGGGTGACATCGACGTGTAGGAATATCCTTTTGCGCCGTCTTTGTCTGTCTGTACTGGCGCCAAAACTCCAAAAGTTGATGTTGTTTACCTCCAAAAAGTGCAGCAAACTATATTCCCGCAAAGCTTTTCCATTTATATCTTTTCCCAAAAACATCAAAACCGCACCCAAAGTCCATGTTTTTCCTCCAATACAGTACAGTTCTTTAATTATTTAGAGTTTAATCAAATCCACTTCCGTATGGGTATATCAATAACACCCCAAACCTACATTCCGTCATAACCTCCCCAGCCAACACTTCCAGAAATCCCGCTTTCAATTCCAAGTTTCAACCAGTTTTATTAGTTTTTCTCAAGTAAAATCAAATACAGCTCACCCAAAACACCGCCTGAGGTTATTATACTTTGAAAATTATCAATTTCTTCTGTTGCAAATATACTTTTTTACCAGTGTCGTTCTTTGCATCCGAGTTGCACATGTTTTCAAGTGCCAAGACATCGCATTGCGTTTTTCTAGTCTATAGACTTCTTTGATTCGAGCGTGCCACATCTCCATTTCAGGATGAAACCCCGCCTGTCGACGGGCTTTGTTATTGTTCTTTCGCGGCCGTGATGGCCCCCCTATGCCGACGCGGCTTGTTCTAATACCAAAAATGGACTTTTTCTTTGTAACCCACTCCCAAATTATGCTTTTCCTCGATGAACTTTCACTCGGGTTTTGACTGGGGGTACCGGAACTGTGTCAATGGGGATGGGAAATTCGGGGTTTTGAAAAAATAGGAGTATAAAAAGGGGTTTGAGGGCATCTGTACCAAGGCAGGATGGTCGAGGGTATGTTTTGTGATTTAAAAAAAAGGGGGTAAAACGGTTTTGAAATTCGACAAAAACTAAAAAAAGTTATGACAAGTAGCAAACATACAACAACTAACTTCTAAAATTGTTTAATTTCTTTTTAAAATGCAAAAAATTAGTTTTTGACTCATTTTTTTGTGACCAATAAACAAAATTCATAAAATTCAATGTACTTTTCTATCAATCTTATTAAAAACACGATCTTTGGCTTGTTCGGTCATCCAAAAGCAATTCTCTCTGTTCATCAAGATTAATTATGTTTCGGCATCACTTTGAACTGATTATTCACTGCATTGGTCGACTTTTTGCAACCATTTCAATCCTGCATGTGACAGAACGACAGAAAGTGCGCTCACAACTGTTGTATCTATAGCCCAATTTCTTGTAATTGCTTATCTAAACCTGCTTCAAACATGTATTTATCAATCTTTTTCCTTCAATCTGACTCCATCGATTGTTTATCCGTTCAAACACATAATTTAGTTCCCCTCACCAACCCCACCCCAATATTACGTCTCACATTTCCGGTCTCAACATTTCCCACACATTCCATTCACACGTCTTTATCATTCTAAATGAACTTTAAACCTCTAAAAACAACACTCATCGGATATGTCTCACGCGTAAGAAATGTAACCCTTTAACTTGGTGTTTCTGACGCATGTTATGCCAGTTTTGGGAAACCCCTTTCCTTTTTGGCGGTATTGATGGACCTTTTTTAACTTTGTTTTTGGTAAAAGTTGTTTTTTATTTTAAATGAACAAAGTTAGGTCATCATTTATCCTTAATTTTGTTTTTATAAGTAATTTGTAATTTGTAACATCCGCAGTTTGCAAAACAACTTTTCCCTTCCTCGACATTAGTTAGCAACAGCAAGCCGTGACGCTAGAAATTTATGATTCCAACGAGTGCCTTACGAAAGTCCCATTTACAGAATACGTAATCACAATCGTGTCATCAAGAACAAATCACACATTCCGATTAAAGATGCTGGTTAATCATCGCGCATAGAGACAAACAAGGACTGGTGGAAACAAACAAAGAGTGACTTTCAGATTGTCGCCGAATGAATTTTATTATTTTGGAAAATAGATGATCGCGATATGACAGGTTGGTTTAGCTTACACTTTTTGAGGGAAAAGTTTGTCAGAAAAATTATGATAATCAATGTGAGAGTTGCATGTAAGACAAATTAATGGAACTTAGCATAAACTTTGTTAATTAAATATTTGTCTTGGTGTTTGAGCGTTTTTTCGTCGTGCCATTCTTTGATGGCAGACGTCAATGGGAGGCACATGTTAAAAAGATGCATAAACATGGATTAATATTATGGAAAATTTGGGTACTGTCTGGGTGGGTAGATATTTTTGGGTTGGCTTAAGCTTATTTTTGTGAGTAGTGTTGATCTTTTATATTTTTGATCACCTTTTTTCGTATTATTTTGGTACAAAATGACTGCCAATGTCGGTGACGCCAGAAAGAAATGTTTTGAACTTGTCTGCGTAGTGTAGGACAGTTTAAATTGATCCTCCCCTTATTTGAAACAACACTTACTTGCCCTTCCTGAATTGATTACACTTTTGTGTTTCGCATGTCCTTACGACAACCATAATTAAAAATCCCTGCTCCTCCTTGGCACAAACTTCATGCCTTCAATGGAATGGGGTTATTTCGGCGCCGATGCCGACTAGCTTTTGTTGCCCCACGGTTCAAAGACACACGGGCCACCCTTCTTCCGGAACAGAACGTCATCATGCTTGATGAGTTAATAAAGATGACCGACCCGAAACGAATAAAAAACAGACGCGACTACTTCAAGATTCGCATCATCTGCAGCCTAGCTTACGCGAATTGTGGATGGAAGTTTATGTACAACCCGCATGTCTGTCATCAACGACTGGGTTATTGTTTTTTGGGGTTATAGGTCGTGTTGTCTGACTTTTACGGGGGCCGGCAACATGCGATCGTGATATCATTATGATTTCTGTGCATTCATTATGTTTTATTGAATTGTAATTTAAAATTGTGTACATAGCGATATAGCTCAATTCCATGCTAAAAGCGTCTTCTTGGATTTCTAGATTATTCAAATGAGTTGCGATTTCAAATGGGGAGGCTTTGACGTTGCCAAAAATTAATAACTTGCTTTAATTTTGTTTGTCTAACTTTTTATGACCCAGATTTGTGAACTTAAACTGTCTTTTTAGAATAGATTAAACTTATCTCATTGTTCGCCGGTAGATACTATAAAATTTTTGAATACGTGAATTTGTTCAAATCCGATGTCTAGACGTCAATCTTTTTATACCTTTTTTACAATTTTTGGAACCATTTCTCAAAATTATTGCACTTTTTATGTCCTCTCAGAACGCCCACAATCAAGATTATCCACATCATCATCAGAGCCAGAATAGACACATGCCAGCTGACTTTTAGTTTCACTCTCTTTGAAACTTTGTTTACGAGATTGTTGTCGCTGATTGGCGCCCTCTTAGCTGGAATTAAAATTTTGATTTGTCCTTTTAATCGTAAACCTGGATCAACGAACTTGATTATTATGCTGTTTTTATCCGTCTGAGCAGTCACCGAACTTGCCGACCCTGACCGTCTTTGACTGTGGTATCAACTCCCTTGAGCCTCCGACCACCCTCCTCTTCGGCTCCTTGTTTGGCCGTCCCACATCCCCACTCCACTCCACGTAGAAGGAGATGAGAAAGCTTGAGCCGAGCCATCTTAGCATCGGAGAACGTGAGATGCGTTGCCTGACGGAGTTTGGGCCATGTAGATGATGTACTTTTCCTTCCTTGATGACACATTTGCGCAGTTTTACACGTCCAGGTCTTTTGTTCCGTTTATGCTAGTCGAGAAGGAGCTAATTGGCTCACTGACGTCCTCCCTCACATTTCTTGCACTCTGTCTTGCATTGTCAAACATCTGCCTGGGTTCAGTGTCGTCGAAGGCGGGAGCTGCTTCCGTTCGAACCCATCCAGTGCCAGTCCCAGACGCCAAGGGCAATTGGGGGTCTATTTGGATTGCGGTTCCGCTTTGATTGCTATTATTAGACCATCTGTTTTTCAGTACCATTTTTTATCACATCATAATGAAGGATATCGTCTGGCACTTTGTTAGTTCCCGAATTTCGAGATTCCGTGTCTTTCACCACATTGGCCAATTTCCTAACCCTACAATCTTTGAAATTAAACTACCTGAAACTGAATTACATGCGTCACTGTCCCATTCAGAATCCATAGTCTACAAGTTTTTATGCCTCAAAACACCCACCTGTTTGCAGAGCCCATTTTTACAACTACTACCGTAATCAAGTTGTCCCAAGTCTCGTTCACCTCAATTACCATCAAAAAATACGCACCAGTTTACCCCAGTTCTCCAAAATTCCACTCTCCCTTGCGAATTGCAACTTTTCAAAATGAGATTTTCATCGTTTTATTTTCACCGAACAGCGTGGGTCCTACCCACTACCCTCGTTTATTGGCACTGAAGCCCCCAATTCCTATGATTATCCCCGTTTATTTGATTTAGATCCAGGTCCACTTGTCTATTCTATTTCCACCCGCTTGGCTTTCTAAAAACCTTGAAGGAGTGACCATTTTTTCGATTTGGGACACTAAATTGAAATATGTAGAATTCCCTAAATTGTGGATCTGCCCTTTTTGTTTCACTTTGTGCAAACATTTTCAAAGATCGTTTGCCCAATTGGTGAAAATATCTTGTCTTCGGGTAATTAAAAGGTTCAAAAACTACTTCCATCTGACGCACTTGCGGCATTTATATTTATTCAATTTCTTTGTTTGAACACTTGCGGTAACTTTATTCAAAGTGTGCCATTTGGACATCCACTCAATTCTGCGCGCGTTTCGCTTGTCTTTCGCGTCGACTACTTTCGTTACCGTAGTCATTTCCGGCTCCGTCTATAGGTTTACCCATGTCCACCTACGCGACGGCATCACCGCCGTTGGTGCTCATCGACGACGATCTCTACAATGGCTACGATGAATATACCCTCTACGAGCATGCTGGCGTTATCCCGATATTTCCACCGTTGGTTTTTTGCGTAATTTGATAACGTTTATGGGTTATGTATAGTGTTACTCACATTAGTCAGATTTTGTTAAATTGGGTTATGTTTTTTGTTCTTTGCCCTTTGGTGTAAATTTAAAACACAATAGTTGCGTCAATCACGGGTGCAATTATTTTTATGCACTTCCTTTTTGGGTGCCATCTCTTTTTTACTGATAATTACTGGCACCAGACTGGGTATTCGCTCCCTCCAGATGTGAGGTACAGCCATGGCTTTATCATATTTGGTATGTGTGTGCCGACCCTTGACATTTGTGGTGGTAATTGTTTCGCATCGGAGTTAGCTGGGGCTACGCATTAACGCAGATAAGTAGATGCGTCTATGGACGACCCTCGCCGCCGCCTCAGGCATGATGATACCAATGGGGTGCAAAAAACACTATCTTTAATGAGGGCCACCGACCGGGAAGGAGCCTCCTATAAGCATTTATCGGCAGGGGCCATATAGGGGGATGATTATGTCTACGTTAGCTTTTGCCGGGCTGGGTGAGCTGAGACAATCGATGAAGGGATGACGACGCTTTGGGGCTCATCGTGTCGTTCAGAAGTTAGTTATCACTCTTGGAACGAGTGGTTCTCCTGGGACAGATTTGGTGTGGCTGGCTTTTTGCGGCTAGGTCCTGAAACTGGGTGGCAGCTGACAGCCAGGGCAAAGTTGGTGTTCCTTTTTGCCGATGATGGGGTTGCCATGTCAAAAAAAGAGTAAAAAATGCAACAAAATACAAATCTGTAAAACTTAAAACTAAAACAAACATAAAAATTAATTTTGTAAATCCGCCGAGCACATAAACCTTCCAATTTTTAGAGCAATGGTCCGGCTGCCGCCGAACGACACAAGCTGTCTATGTTCGGACCTGCAAACCGAGGATTACAGCCCGATCTATGCCTGGTTCAATTGGGTTTTGATCATCCTCGGTTTGCCGCATCTCTCCGTCTTCGGCGTCCTCACAAACATCGTCAACGTGTACGTCTACTCCCGATCACGCATGTCCAGCAGTGCCAACACGTACCTCCTATTCTTGGCATGTAGTGATTTCATGGTCATAGTTACGGGTGTCTTCATCTTCTGGATCGACTCAGCTCGCAGTTACATTGATTCCCTATCACGGGCACCGTATACTACAGTATACGCACTGCCATTTGGGTACATGGCTCAAACGTGTTCCATCTATTTCACCGTGGCGGCTGCGGTCGATTGCTATGTGAATGTCTGCTGGAGATCGCTGCGATCGTCGTATTGTAGCGTTCGACGGGCACGGGTTATATTGATTTGCATCATTATACTGTCGATTTGCTACAATTCATTGCGGTTTCCGCAGTTTAATTTGAGACGGTGTCTGCATCAGGGGAGCAATGTGAGTAACCTTTGGAACATCCAAGTTTTTTGGGTTCTAAAATCTTTTCAAATCGATCTAAAACAAATTTTTTCCAGGAATACGTGATTGAAATCTGTCCCACAACTCTCTTCTACACCATCAACACCATCTACAACGTCTACGTAAGCCTCTATTCCTCCAAAACACCCTCTAAACCCCCACGTTTCAGATGTACATGGTCCTCATGACCCTCCTGCCATTTATGTTCCTCCTCGTTTTGAATGCTTTCATAGTTGTAAAGCAGTCCATCCAATCCGCGTCCAAATCAAACCCGACAGAAAATGGAACAACAGCCACTGTCGCTGCCGAATCGTCTGGATCACATATTCCACTGACTACAAAGACGTCCACAACTCTATCAGAAGCGCCAGTCAGCTCCGATGACACCATAACCATGATAGCTGTCGTCCTGTTGTTCCTTTTCTGCAACACATTGGCTCTTGTCGTCAACATTATCGAAACCTTTTTCGAGCCAGATGCACTTTTGCTCAACATGTTGACGGATTTGAGCAACTTTTTGGTAATCTTCAACAGCTCTGTGAATTGTGTGATATACTATATCTTTAATAACGAGTATCGGGAGATTTTAAAGTGAGTTTTGGTCTTGACGCGAATGTCAGGGTTCAGTTGGCACACCTTTGAAAGTGTCTAAATGTGGTCTTTCAGCGAAAAAGCCTCCCGAATGTTTAAAAAACTATGTTGTTGTTGCCAGAAAAACCGCCGTCCAGCCTCAGATCAACAGCTTTTCTGCAAAATGCCGGTATCCAGGTCGACTGAAGGCTCACCTCACACTGCTATCATTTTCGACCGTCGACGCAGTCAGAACAACAAAACCGCCGCTGATGGCGAGAACAATGAAACAAAATTCCCAGAACAGCCTCCAGCCAAAGCAGATAACCACGATTCGCCGATTTGGCAGCGATCTCGCCTTCCAAATGGCAATGTCGACGCCTACTGGAATGGCGGTTTCGCGGAAACGTCTCTTGGCCTGAGTGCCGCTTCCATCCGTGCAAGCGTGATGAGCGGGTTTGAGGAACTTTGCGCCGACTTGGTTCCCATGGATGAATGCGGTGATGAGGTCGATAGTGGCTGGGATGACGAGTTTCTGAGCAATGTTTGTAACTTCCTTCATTTTTAACACTGTTTACATGCAATTTTAAAATTCTATTTCAGGGCAATCCGACGCCCCTCCCCGGAAGTCGCCTCAGCCGTCTGACAACCACCCCCGCACCGAATTCACAAGCGAATTCCACGACAAACCCAGATGTGTGTCAAAGTTGGATCGCCGAAGTGCAGATCATGGAAAACCGGCCGTCTGGTCGGCCTCATATCTACGTTAAGCCCATTTCAAAATATGTCGCTTCAAAAATGTCGATTACGGCATTATAGTTGCTTTTTAACGCTTCACCGGTCTTAGCACGATTAATTTGGCCAAGTTTGGTCAGGTTTGCGTGTTATATGAGTCCCCTCGCATAGCCGGGTTGTGATCCATCCAAATCGTTGATGTATACTCAAAGTTTTTTGTAAACAGCCAAAGATATAGGTTTTTTTGTGGTTTTTGGTTACTGTACATACTTTTTGATATTGGTATGATAAAGATTTTTGGTACATTATATTGGAAGCCTAGACTTCGAGGAAATTTTTCAACAAAATAGGCAGTTTTGAAAAGTTTTCGTTTTATTTTTGGGCGTAATTTTGCTGACCGACTGACTTCTAACACATTGACTGACTGATTGAATCTACTAATGATTGACTATGTTTCCAAAAAAGAAGAGCCATGCCAAAAATAGCTTAGCAATAGCCACAGGTAGCTTGGCACTGCTCACGGAGAAGCTTGCGGAAACGGATCGAGTCGCAGTCTTTGGCGACGTTGCGGCAGATGGCTGTTCCGGCTGGAAACAAAATGATGACAAATTTTAAAAATGACATCCAAAAGCTTACCGGCATCGATGCAAGGACCAATCTGAACGGTGCCGAAAACTGCCAAAACGAAAGCCAAAGCGACGAAGACAACACGAAGGAACTGCATGCTTATGAATGTGAGGGCTGTGCCGATTGTAATGTGAGGATTCTGAACTTCCAATCTTCCTTTTATACCATTCCCAATCATTCCAACACCACATGTCCGACCAAAAATCCGCCAACAACCCTATTTACCCAGCTAACATTCCACCACAGACCAACCAACAATGTTTATACACTCATTGCTCTATGAGCTAGTTCCAGGTGTTTCATCAAGTTTTTTTAACAATGTAAATAGACAAAATTTCACATTTCACAGATTGTGTCAATTTGAATTACTCATTTATTGGATCAGTAAAATATTGGCCAGGATAGCAAACATTTTTGGGTTTGTAGGGCGACGTTCACGGAATTGTTCATTGCTCTCCACGGGCAAGAGCGAGTTGGGCACGAAGGCTGTCGACTTCGGCGACGAGGACACGGTACCGCTCGAAGAGGGCTTCAATCTCGCGAACGAAGGTCGACAAGCTCTGGGAACGGTTGCCTGTGCGTTCATCGTCGGAGCGGAGGTAGTCGGCAAAGTCCTTGGCGATCAGGGCCTTCTTGCGTTCACGGGTGGCTTGCTCTTCGTCGGTGGTGTGTTCCTTTGAGGAGAAGAGGTTGCCGAGGAGGGAGGTGGAGGTTGTCAGTTCTGAAATAACAATATAGATAATGATTATGCATAGTTAAGCTTACCTCGGACGGCACAACCAGCCTTCCCAACAGGGGAATGGGGAAGATCAGTCACCGATTCAGTCTGCTCAAACTTCTTTCCACCGTTGAAAAGAGTGTTCAAGCCGAGGGTGCTCTCAGTAGATTTCAGCGACTTGCCGCTGTTGAAAAGCGTATTCAGACCAAGAGAGCTGTCGGAAGTAGCCAGCGTCTTCCCGGCAGTGGCACCATTGAAGAGCGTGTTCAATCCGAGGGTGCTATCAGAAGTATTGACAGCTTTCGAGACTTGGGTGTCGCTGGAGAAGAGGTTGCGAAGCTTGGAGAAGCCTTCTGTCACATCCGACGGGTCACTGAACAGGTTCCTCAGACGGGCAAAGCTATCAGAAGTGGAAGCCTCCTGGGTTGATGTCAGGTTGCTTTGGGAGACTGAAAACAGATGGGCCAGGTAGTTGTCGGTGAGCTCATCAGCGCGTTGACGGCGATTCGGGTCGGTCGTGGTGGCCGGTTCGGGGAATTGTTGCAGAGGGCCGATGAAGGGGCGAGGGATGTGGGATTCTGAGGCTGTGCTGCGGTCAACTGAAACCCCAAAATCACAATGACAACAAAACCCATGCAATCATACCATTGACAGACGGCGCCGCAACCTGCACATCCGAAACACCTTTCTTAACGCACAGGGCCGGTTGCTGCTTAATAACCGGAATCGACACAGTCGTCTCGGCCATTTCGAAGACCTTGCAAACGTCTTCCTCCACCTGAATCGGAACAAAGCCAACAGGGCCAATGAAGTCAACCGGCATTTCGGCTGCGACCTCACTGCTCAGGGAGCTGACAGCTTCAACGGCCCGCGTGGCACCGGCCTTGTGGAGGTGGCCATTGGCACGACGAAGACGCAACTTCTGAAGGACACGCTTGTGGCCGGCACCAGGCTTACGTCCGTTCGGGGTCTTGACCATTTTGGCGTCGAGGGTAATCAGTCAATCAGGGAGAGAGGGTGAAACAAACCGCCCGTCCAGTCAGGAGTCAGTCGATAAGAGTGAATAATCCGTCGAACGGATTCCCTTTTAGAGGTGAACCTGGCCGATAGGCAAGAAAATGTGTTTTGAAGGCATGCTAATTTATTTTATGCAAAAAGGTTAAATTTTTTGACTTTTCTAGACAACAAATTCTAGAATAATGTCAAAGTAAGAAAACTTGGACATGTTACTACAATTATGTTGTCAAACTATTACAGAGCAACTTATCGACAACATGTCCGTCGCATGCTGTCCTGAATTATCGATTTGTTAAATCTAGTTGGTTAGGGTAAAGAGTTCGCGGCAAAACAGTGTTCCCCTTACGCGGGCTTTTCAAAAACACGGACACACGACCGAACTAGATGCTTTTGTAAATATCAACCATGGCCGCACATACTATCCTGTGTGTCGGCGTTTTTGAAAAGCCCGCCAAACGGAAACTCAGTTCCGTTGGGCATTCTTTACCTTAACCCTAGAGGGTCGAGATAAGCCGTAGTAGGTGAACGCGTGCCGTCCGCGCAATCTAACAAAAGATGCATGTGTGTACACTTTTCACCCCCAAGAAAGACGGATTTCCGCCAATAAGGAAGCCATATAAATACCTATCATTAGCCAATCATTTTACTACGCATATCCGTCTTTGTCTATACTGTAGAATAAAATTTTTGATTAAAAATGCTTCACCTATGCATGCCGATGGGTCATCGATACACATGTGCAGTGGCAACTAATGACCCCTATAAAGGTCTGTTGCACATGTACATCCGGCATTTTGCCGAATTTGAGAATCAAATACCGGGCTTGTTAGCCCAACGTTTGATGCTGCCAGCAGCAGTTCAGCAGAAGATGCAGAACATCAGCAATGCGGCTAACATCCATGCCGTCAGCGGCGATGTTACCGCATTGATGAACAGCATCAACAGTAGAAGTGGTAAGATTTCTTGTAATAAGTTTTATGAACGCAATTCATCTTTGATTTTTTTTAGTGAAAAACACTTTCTACAAAGCCCAGGTAATGATTCTGGCATTTCTCCAGCGCGTGGTCAACACCATGTACGCTGGATCGACACAGACGGCTTCCGGCAAGTATCAGCTGTTGTATGCCGTAAAGGGTGCCCCTTCACAACTGAAGTTGGCACCGTCAACTTATTTGAAGCCCCCAAACCCGCAATTCTCAAGCAACAAACCGGTGAGGCATATCATAACCGCTTTCTTTTAACGTTATGATTTCTGTACATATTTTGTTGATTTTGTGTTACGGTGAATTGTTTGTTTTGTTAGTTTACTATGTTGTTACGATGATTTGTACTATTTAATAAAATTGTTGTCAAATTTGAAACAAAATTGTGCTTTTTTCATGGAGTATGAAGCATATGCGGAAAAAACACAGTACCCATAACTTTGCTTGGTGCTGATTGGCCAGAGGTGGACCTCAGTATAGTAATCGGGGAGCTTTATAACATAAAAACTTATGAATTCGGCATTTCAAATTGAACACTGTCATCATGATGCTAATCGTATTGAGAAAAAATCAATTTGTAATACATCAAAGAATTATTAGATCAAAATTGTTGTCTTTGGCATTTATAATTTCCTTTACAAATTGTTAGTAAAAGGTGAACACATACTGTAGTGGGTGCCGTCCGCACACAACCTTGTTTACCCACAGACGCGCTTGTTTGTGTGCTTTTTCACACCTCTCCAACGGGAATTATTTCTGATTGATTAACCGTTACCAACCCGCGCACCTTAGCAAAGCCAATACCCTCCGGTGTGTTCTAACTCCCTTCGCACTACTGATCCAAGAAATGTATAAGCAGAAGGGCATTGTGTGTGCGCGATTGATTGCCTTCCTAACAAGATGATAGGACAATCGATCGTTACATCCGGTAAAGATCTCATGGCAATGCCCAGCAGAAATCACTCATAGCGCAATTACCGTTGCCGTGCGCTTATTTGACTTTTAATTAATAATGCAAACGCAATTGTTGCATCTTAATATGCCCATCGGGCACAAATATACATGTGCCGTCGCTGTCAACAATCCCTACCAGGGGTTGTTGCACATGCTTATCCACCATTGTGCGGAATTTGAGCCGCATGTTCCTGGGCTACGATCCCAGCGACTGTCGCTCCCCTTGGATATGCAGCAGAAAATGTTGACAATTTCTGCTGCTGTCAACATACATGCCGTTTCCAACGATGTGAAGGCATTCATGAAGTTGGCGACCAGATCAGGTATGTTGTTTTTTGCAATTTATTTTGTAAGCTTATACAATTTTTGTTCTTTTCAGCTGAAAAAACACTTTACAGTGCGCAATTGATGCTATTTCAATTTCTGCAAAGCACTGTTAATAAGCTGTATGCAGGTTCCTGCAGCAATCCGAAAGGCCAGCAGAGGCTGCTCTACACAGTCAAAAATGCTTCGGATCCATTGAAGCTGGCCCCATCGAGCACACTCGATCCGGCTAATCCAGCATTCGGCACAAGAAGACCAGTAAGAAACATTATTACTGCTTTCTTTTAACTTTTTGTGTTGTACATATCTATTGTTTTGTTTATATTGTTGTGTCGCAAAATGTTTTAATAAATTTTGTTATTCATTGAAAGTTGGTCATTTTTTGTAACCACATTGAACCATGTGCGTTCTAGAAACTTATTTTTAAACTACATAGATTAAAGTGCACATTTTGTCTAGCTTAAAATTGTAGACTATTAGAGCTTGTTATACCTGTAATAGTAAACTTCATACAACAATCGTAGAACGACTAAACTTTACGCTATGATCGTAACGTCATTGCCCAGTTTTACTATTCGCATGAAACATTAAGTATAGGTATGTTTGGCGACAAATACGGTTAATGTTTTTAAACCCTAAATTATTAACATTGCTCATAACACGATGCAGGTGTAAAATCTAATAACTCCCCAAAACAAAAGAACAGACCGCATTTTCACTGTATTTTCAACTTTCAACTTGATATGAGTGCTCCAATTACTAAAGATGACTTTATTCCTTATAGCAATTTCATGCACATTAACACTATTATTGTGTCGTTAATTGACTTTTTTACGCTGTATCTTATATTTTTCTATTCGACGAAAGACATGACTCATTACAAGTATTACGTCTTCAGCTTTATATTTGCTGCAACTATTTTTGATCTTCACACAAGTTTTATATTCTCACCATTACCAATTTTTCCGGTTCCCGGCATGTGTTGTACGAGTATATTTTTTATCAATGGCAATGGCGTCCATGAAATGATAAATTTTACTTTGATGCACTTTTTATTAGGCTATGTTGGTGTTTCAATTTTGATAAGTTTTATGTATCGGTATTATTCGCTCCATGGAAGTTTAAACTTTTTTTATTCCAAGAGGGGGGTTATTTTGTTGGCATTAGGCATCATGCTTTATCCAGTTCCTTCTGTTATTGCACTTTACAATGGCGTTTTGGACAGAGAAGGGACATTGATTTACATCAGAGCAAACCATCCAGAATATTATGACCTATTTTCACAAAACAGTTGCTACACGTTTTCAAAGCCCACTGGAATGGTCATCTATGCCAGTGTCGCTGCGGCTGAAGTCAGCATTATGTCGATTGCTGTTGCCTTTGCCGGTTTTAAAATTTATCGATTGTTAAGTGAAAAGAAGGCTCATTTTTCGGCAAAAACTTATGAATTGCATCGGCAACTAATTGCAAGTCTATGCGCTCAGGCTGTAATCCACTTCAGCTTTTTAGCAATACCGACTGTCACCGGATTTGCGATGGTTGTTTACTCATTTGGCAATCTAAGAGGTAGAAAGATTCCTGAAAATGTAGTTTTTTTTAACTAATTTATACATCTTTTAGTAGTCAGTTTGTCAATTATGCCACTTTTGAGCATGCATTCCGCAGCTCTCGGTTTAACGACAATAATTGTGACAAAACCGTATAGAAAAGCTGCAAAAGCAATAATACTTCGACCGTTTGGATTAGGTTTTAATCGTTCTACCGTACGAATAACTGTTTTTCCACAAACTACTAATAGTTAATAAAAATATTGTTGAGTATTTAATTAAAAAAAGAGCCAGTATAACGTTAAAAATTTACATACATACCATTTTTTAATATTAAGATTCACTTGTCTTTAAAGATTAAACGGACTTGCAACGATTTTAAAATAAACGTTTGATGTACAAGTGACAAAAACAACAAAAGCTTTGAAAATTACCATATTTGCCTTTTCGCGTTGGCTCTGGCTCCGTTGAGGCGTTCACTCCGCCGTGCCCACCTGGCCAAAATGGCGTCAGTTTTTGCAGCTCTGTTGCTTCTTATATTGTGTGATAACGTGAATGCACTGAAATGCTACCATAGCAATTACGAGCCAATGTATGCTATATTTTTTGTACAATTGCTTAATTACTGTTTTTAGCGCGACCAATCAAAGCCACATGGTTACATTTCGTAAAATGCGCACAGTCGAAGATGGATGCAATTACTGTGAATACGAACGAAATCATGATAGTACGTTTTTTTGCGTTTTAACCGTGAATGATAAGCTGTTTATTTAGATTCCAACTCTCGTAATCAAAAATTTATATCAGAAGCTTATGTTTGTGTCAAGGACAAGGAATGGAAACCCGAGAATGCCCTACATCGTTGCCAACCGGCCTTATTTTACACGTACTTCAGAGTGATTTGTGGTTAAAAGTTAATGGTAACATTTTTAGACCGGAATCCAACGTTACAAAGGGAGTGGATAAGGATAGTATTCTGTGCAATACCGACCTGTGCAATTTGAGCTGTGATGAATATGCCGCTAAGAAAACGACTACTTCGAGCCCTATCCCAGTTCCAATGAATAACAAGAACTTGAACACTACCACCTCGAAGAGTCCTTTCGTATCCATATTTGAGAATATGGTGCCTTATTTGTTTTTTGCTATTTTTGGGAGTATGTGCTCATGTTGCGCATGCTTTAAGTAGATTTTTAGAAAAGTTGATACGATAAACAAGTTTAAATGTTACTATCATACTATAAAAATGTCTGAAATGAGTTTGTATCAGAGTATTTTTGTACATTGCACACTTGTGTTTCACTTTTCACACCTATCTGTCCACCTTTGGCCCATTTGTCGTTGCGCACAGCCAGTCACTCTCGCAATCAGTCAATACCAGCCAGCCGCTCCCATCAATCGCATCACTTTGCCGCCCACTCATCCCTGCCAGCGTCCGCTTTTCACCGTCCATCCAACCAACTCCGCCATGTCTCCACTGTGCCAAAGTTCAACCAACAACTACAAAGTCCAGGGATCCCTCGGAAAAGGCTCCTTTTCGACAGTCTACAAAGCTATCCATCTTCCGACTGGGCGTGATGTTGCTGTCAAAAAGATCAATGTAAGTTTTTCTTGCATTCATATATCTCTTTTACGTTTTCAATCGATATTTTTCCAGCTCTGCGACCTTTCCGAAACCGACATCAAACTCTGCGAATATGAAGTCCACTTGTTGAACCTGGTCTCCTCGCCCTATGTCATCCAACACATCGAGTCATTCCGGCAAGGTAACATGCTCTACATCGCACTGGAATTCGCGGATAGCTTTGATTTGGAACAGAAACTCGAAAAGCTGCGTTCAGATGGAAAAGTCTACAGTGAACGCTCGATTTGGTTCTACTTTTCCCAGGTTTGCAGTGGCCTTGCGGCTTTGCATCGTAAGCGGATTCTACATCGAGGTTGGTTTTGACTAAACTTTCAATGTTTCACGTTCAACATGTGCCATTTCAGATCTCAAACCCGAAAACGTCTTCATGTTCCGAAACGGCAGCGTCAAAATCGGCGACCTCGGCCTGGCCCGTCTCTTCGGCAAGAACACAATGTGCGCCCGTACCGATGCCGGCACCGAGTACTACATGTCCCCAGAGCGACACAATGCCGGTGGCTACAGTTTCAAGAGTGACATCTGGGCCCTCGGATGTCTGCTGTTTGAAATGATCACGCTGAGAAGCCCATTTGAAGGAGAAGAGTCGAAGTATGCGCTGCACAAGCGAGTCCGCACTGGAGAGACGATTCCGATCCCGGATCAAGGTTATTCCTGGCAACTGGTCTACTTTGTCTCCAAATGCATGAGCATTGATGCGTTCGAGCGGCCTATGGCAGATCAAGCGCAAACTGCTTCGATTAAGATGTTCACACGCTACGAAGCTCAGCTTTCAAATAGTCGGAAGTTTGGTTAACCTGTTTTGAACGTTATTGATTTTACAGTACTAATTATTGATTGTTTTCGCTTTTTGATTTTAAGAACTGAAACTTTTTTTAAATGTTCGATTGACTAATAAAATGGAAAAGAGACATGTTAAGCGAAAAACAGATAAGAAGATGATAAAACCTGGCCATATCCGGTAGAGCAGATGGATGGCCGTTTCAAAAAAGATCCATCTGCCACTTCTACCCCCTCGAAAGTGACGATCCTGAAGCGGCCTCGGGCAAAGTCGCCATTGGCAAGTGAATTCAGTAAACCCCTCTTTTTTATTTTGTTCTCGCTGCGTGCACCTAACGCATTCGTTTTACAACTTTGACTTATTTAAGTTTTCCCAAAAAAATCCATTTAGTCCTTTCTTACTATTTTAGCCAGATGTCCTTCCCCCATATAAATTTTTTTCTAATTACGCTTCTAATACAAGAACTTTAGTAACCTTATGATGTGTTAAAGGCTTGTCAATTAAACGTAAAAGATACAGTATGAATTAATTTTATTGTAACAACCTTATGACAAATCACAAAGTTAATCAAGTTCGCACACTCCAGTCAACTGGCAAATCCAATCAGCATACGCAGGAACATACGAACTTATAATATAGTCATCAGTTCCTCGGGAGTGAAGTCCGGCAAGGTAGGTACGCGAACTTTTGTTGAAAGTCCCTTGCAATGGTCCACCACTGTCACCATTTAGGACTATCGGATAACCGTCACCGATATCGACGCCTTTATTCACAACTTCAAGATGCGTTGTAACTTCAATAATTTTAGAAGTCATGTATCGCAGTACCGAATTAAAACGGTAACCGTCAATAGTTCCAAAACCAAGATCCTTTAATTGGACTAGGTTCGATGGATGAAGTTTGCTGATACAGATTGGCTTCACAGAATCATCAAATTTAATGTTCTCGTTTAACAGAATGAGAGCAATATCATTGTCATCAATGCAGTGCTCGTGGTTGTCGCGTGGGTAAATAACGCGGGCAAACGTTGCTGTTTTCATGTCAAAATCAGGACACAATTGGTCTATAAATCGGCAAATTCCACCGTAAAGCGCAGTATTATTAATGATATCTTTTTCCGGTGGTGCAATACAAGGATGAGTCTTGTTTTCAAAATACACGCAATGGGCGGCTGTTAGCACATGGCGCGGACTTATCAACACGGCGCTACACCCAGGTACGCTGACAGCCCACGGGAATTGGTTGCGTTTCGCAATTCTTCCGTTTTGGATTCTAGCTGAAAAAGAGTTACGTTGAAATTGTTAGATACAGAAGTAAGACTTACTGCGTGGTTCTTGGCCGATACCGCAAATTGATTGAACGTAATAGTTTTCGGCGGCAGTAAGCGGTTTAAGACGAACTCCGTGAGAAAATAACGGGACCTCAATAGGTCGATGGTGACTCTTTTTTCGATTTTTTGATATTTGGTAGGGACCCATCAGAGAGTGTTGCATGCCAAATATGAGGGTCTGGGGCGGCCTTCTGAAGGAGTTATGATTTTTCGAAAATTGGCTTCAGAAACCACCTTAAAAATACAAAGTCAGTCAGTTTTGCAGATAACGGCACGAAAATGGTTTTCCAGAGTCAACTTTCGATGCTGAATCCGATGGTGATATGCAAATTTCGTTATCACTGATAAGAAAAACTGATAAGATTTTTTCAAAAAATCGAAATTTGACCCTCTAGGCGGGGAGATCGTTTTATTGCAGAAAATCATACTACATGGATAGGAAACATGAAAAAAATTTTTGCCTCCGGGAACGGAGATATAGAAAGTCATCATTATCGCCACCAAAAATAACCCGAACAAAAAAATTCGCTTGAATCCGAAAACCATTTACATTTTTGGAATCAGCGTAAAAAATCATGATCTTTCGTGAAAAGAAAAACGTTAAATGATACTTTTCAAATTATTTTGTTTTATCGTAAAAAAAGAAAAAACGCGGCCAGGTGTCGAACCCTGCGCGCGCGGTGGTGGGCGACTGGTGCCACAGCGCCGCGTGCGTGGGTTCGACCCCCGGTCGCATTTTTTTCTTTTTTATGATAAAAACCACAAAATTCAAACAATAAGATTTCAGTAATTTTAAGACTTTGTCCGTACTCATTTTTTTACGCTGATTCCAAAAATGTAAATGGTTTCCAGATTCGAGCAAATTTTTTTGTTCGGATCATTTTTGGTGGCGATAATAATGACTTTCTTTGTCTCCGTTCCCGAGGGCAAAAATTTTTTTTATGTCTCCTATCCATGTAGTATGATTTTCTGCAATAAAACGATCTCCCCGCCCAGAGGGTCAAATTTCGATTTTTTGAAAAAATCTTATCAGTTTTTCTTATCAGTGATAACAAAATTTGCATATCACCATCGGATTTAGCATCGAAAGTTGACCCTGGAAAACCATTTTTGTGCCGATATCTGCAAAACTGACTGACTTTGTATTTTTAAGGTGGTTTCTGAAGCCAATTTTCGAAAAATTATAACTCCTTCAGAAGGCCGCCCCAGACCCTCATATTTGGGATTTAAAGCAGTCTCATGGGTCCCTATCATATATCAAAAAATCGAAAAAAGAGTCACCTTCGACCTGTTTTTTTCTCACGGAGTCCGTCTTAAAACCATTATCACCAGTTGCATTGTAAAGCGTTTGTGGAACGATAACGGCTTCCTTCGGATGTGCCTGTTGCGCCTTCGGTCCTGGTTTTGCTTCTGGGACGTTTCTCAGATCTACGATGCAACGGCCGTGGATTTCACGACCTTCGGCAAGTGCGCATTCGGCGGGGGTGATTACCTACAAAATTGAGAGCAAATTAGAGCATCTGATACTTTTAAAACTTACCAAATCATCCGGAACAATGCTGGCTTTAACACAGACAAGGAAAAATGTAAACAAAACCACACACACATGATTCGACGACTTCATGATTTGTGATAGAACAAAGTGTGCCAACCGAAAGTCAATCCTGCTTTTATAATTTTAAACGCTAGTAAAAGGGGCTGTACTGTACACCGTGATTCAGTCAGACGGTCGTTTTTTAAAAAAGTTTTCTCATAGTTAGTCAGTCGTGTGTTTCAAAGTTTTAAAAGGAAGCACGTTTGTCAAACAGTTTGGAAAAAATCAGGGGAAAATTGTCGGCCACGTTTTTATGAAACGTGTGGTTACTCATTAATGGAAGCAAATTTGGTCAAGAATGACATTTTCTGTGGTGTTTGTACGTATTTTTGACATTTTGAAGTTGTATAGTTGCAGTGAATCTTATCGGCGTGGGATTACCAAGTCAGCCAATACTTAACAATTTGCTTCGGTTTTTTTGTGTTGTAATATATTGTCACAAAACAAAATGATGGCCACGCTTTGTAAAACTCGGACTACATAGGAAGACATTTCCAACTACGAATCAGAGATATTTCGGGCAACTCATCTATAGAAGTATACTTTAAGCGGTCTAGTTTATAAAACACAAGGGCAGCAGGAAAGATAAAGCTTTACTAATTGTGTGTCTTTCTTTTTCTTTACAAACCGATCAGTTTCGTTGATAATGAACATCTTTTAATGTAAAATGTCGCGTTTTTCATTATTTAATAAACTCAAAAAAGTGCCAACACAACCGACAATTATTGTTGTTTCTAGTTCGTTTATTATATCATGGTGACGATCAATCATATTTTGTAGATGTTGAAATGCAAATTTTTAGTGACAACGATAGCCACGCTTTAAAAAACAAGCGTCCAATGATTGATATTACTTACGGCAGATTTTCAAGAATGATCAACAGTATGCTTCAGTGTTTTAATCGAGCTCACAAACTCCAGTCAACTGGCAAATCCAATCAGCATAAGCAGGAACATACGAACTGATCGTCCAGTCAGATGTTCCGCGGGATTGAAGTCCGGCAAGGTAGGTACGAGAACTTCCGTTGAAAGTTCCTTGCAATGGTCCACCACTATCACCAGCACGGGCTTGCGGATATCCGTCACCGATGTCGATACCTTTGGTCATTACTTCATCATGCGACAAAATTTTAATGATTTTAGAAGTCATGTACCGCAGTTCCGATGACTTATTGTGGTCGTCAACCAATCCAAAACCAAGATCCTTCAATTGGACTAGGTTCGAAGGATGAAGTTTGCTGATACAGATTGGCTTCACAGACTCATCGAATTTAATGTCTTCGTTCAACAAGATCAAAGCAATATCATTGTCAACGACACAGTCCTCGTGGTTGTCGCGGGGGTAAATAACACGGGCAACCGTTGTTGTCTTCATGTCAAAACCCTGAGGACAGAATTGGTCTTTGTTGACACAAGTTCCACCGTAATACGCCGTTTGATTAACAAAATCTTTTTCAAAAACTGGAGAACAAGGAACAACCGACGTGTCGTTACCATACACGCAATGGGCAGATGTTAGAATATGGCGCGAGCTTATCAACACCGCGGTACACCTACGCAACATTACCCACGGAAATTGGTTGCTTTGAGCAATTCTTCCATTTTCGATTCTAGCTAAAGGTCAATCGTTAAAATGGTAAAAACTAAAGTTAGGTTCATAGTTAGACTTACTGCGTGGTTCTTCACCGATTCCGCAGTTAGATTGAACGTAATAATTTTCGGCCTCAGTAAGCGGTCTAAAGCCATTATCACCAGCTGTATTGTAAGGCGTTCGTGGAACGATGATGGCATCTTTCGGATGTACCTGTGTCGCCTTGGGTTCTGGCTTTGCTTCTGGGATGTTTCTCGGATCTACGATGCAACGGCCGTTAATTTCTTTACCTTTGGCAAGTTCGCATTCGTCGGATGTGATAACCTACAAATTTGGTATCAAATTTAGATGTCTAATATTTCTGTCACTTACCAAATCATCCGGAATGATGCTGGCATTACTACAAACAACGAAAAATGTAAGCAAAGCCGCACACAAACCAGTTGACACCCTCATGGTCTGCGATTAAAGGGTGCCAATCGAAAGTCAGTGCTTCTTTTATATTTAAAACTGCCCGCAATACTGTACAAAGCGGTTCTACCAAACGGGCGGTTTTTAAAAAGTATTCTTGTAATTCGATTTTTGTGTTTTTAAAAGCTACAAAAGAATCATTGTTTTGTCAGAGGTTTTAAACGAAAATTCGCAGAAGAAGCAGTGTTTTTTTGGTTTTTTTAAACAATGAGTCGTCGATAGAACAATAGATTAAACCTATCTTGTGTTTTCAGTATTGGTTTTTTCATTAGTCAGTCGTTTCATGCAAAGTTTACAAGAAGTACACGGTTGTCAAAGAATTAAATAAAAAGTTAGCAGAAAATTTATGACAAGTTTTGCTAAAGTAATTTGTATAATTGGATTATAAGTATATATATTGACGGCGTAAAAAAGTTGATAATTATTGACAAACGTTAATGAATTTGCTTTGCAGCATGACATGATGAAATAAAGAGAAGTTATCGTCTCGGATGAAGCTCATTACGGCCTGCGCGGTGGCGAACCTCGGCATTGACTGTCGTTGCAGCCGTTATTGCGAGGATAAGGGCCTGAGTTACGGTAAGGGTCGTAGCCACTTGACGATCCACGGGGATCGGGACCTGGTGGATAACGACCATCGCAACCGCTGCCAATGCCACTGCCATATCCCTGATTGTATCCACTTGAAGGGCCTTGATATCCACTTCCGTAGGGAGAACTGCCATCGCGGTACGGACGGGGTGGCGAGCCTCGACCACCGTAATTGTGGACTGAAACTCCTTGCCCAATTGGAGGCGATGGACCACCAGATGGACCATATCTCGGCGGCGAACGAGAACCGCCGCGTTGGCCATATCGTGGCGGCGAAGGCGATTGACGTTGGCCATACCTTGGAGGGGAACGAGAATTCCGTCGTGGTGAACGGTTGTATCCGCCTACAGGCGATCGTCTACCGTCACCGAATCCATAAGGTGGTGGCGGTGGTGCAGTCGCTCCATGTCCCAATGGGGAACCTCCTCGATTGATCGAAGCAGGGCCATATCCTCCACCTGCTGATGGTCCTCCGGGTCCACGATATCCGGGACTGTTGCTGCGACGGCGTGGTGGCGAATACGACATTCTGTACACGTTTTCAGCTGACGACTTCGCTGAAATTAGCTCAAAAAATAAAAACCAAACTCACAATTCAAAAGAAAATGCAAACTCACGCGCTAAAACGTCTGGGAAGTCAAAGCTGTTGACTGATAACCGGAAAGGAAAGAGTAGAAATAGTTTTGTTTGAGGACGGTGACGAAAACAGATTGGGAGACACACGCCCTCTTTACAGTTTTTGAGACATAAAATTCCATTGATAAGCCGTCGAAGTTGTTGACAGGCATAAAAACCAAGCCTACGCAAGTAAGATAAAAAAGGGCATCAAAACACGTACGAAGAAGTGCTTGAAACAGTTTGATTTCTCAATATTGAATGAATCATTATTGATTTTTGCTTTGAAATCTGTTATTTGCTGACTTGGCAATGCTTAACTTGTCGTTTTTCTCTTTTTAGTATTCCCGATGTCCAACAAACAGATTTTTGGGTTGGCCTTGAGGGCCTTTTTTTGGATTTTATTGGTTTTTTTTTTGCAAATTCAATACATTTTAATATAACAGCTAAATTACAAGTACGCAATATGTCATGTTCAAATATCAAACAAAATTAAGATTATCAGAAGTGACAATTAATACAAAGTTGGATGTATTCTATATATGACTATCTAACAACTCATATTTGAACGTCTATCGTGACAAACATTGTAAATTTCGAAGCTTGAACAGGTACGAAACTCACTTTGTATAGCTGGATAAACAGTTGGATGAGCGTTAGAACGTAAGAAAAAAAACGGGAAAAGGTAACAGGTTTGGAAAACACAGTTCCGCTTTTCCCATTTTTAGTAACAATGGTTTGGATTAAATTTGATGCGCGCTTTGGCGCTTCAAAGAACAATTTTTGTATGAAACAATGAAACATTAGTAAAAAGATAAGTAATTATTATGGTTAACAAAAAGTTTTAATGCGATTGTAACATTATATATTAGTTTGGAAGTTTCTCCAAGGGTGGTTAGTTAGTTACGTGTATTCAATGGAGAAAACGGCGATCAAACTAAAGTTTGGTATACATTTTTTTAGATTTTTAGTCGTGTTAGACGTTTTTTTGGAATTACATCCATATATCAGATGTTGGTTTGAAGTCGAATTAGAATTAAATAATGGTTTGGAATTGAAGTCGTATTGGAAGCACTGTAAACATGGCTTACACAGCGACTAATCTACCAATCGTCATTGACGCTTTGATCAGGGATGACAGCGGCAGATGAGCCTTGGCTGTTTGCCGGGGAGGCTCGCGGGCGAGGTGAAGCACGAGGGGGCGTGTTTCTTCCCGGTTGTCGCTGGGTGTCACGGTAATTGTTCATGGTACCGTAATCGCTGGGTGTGACACCATTACGCAAGAATGGGGGTACGACTTGTTGACTGTTCTCAATGACTTCGGCGATGTTGATACCTATCGACTGATCAGTGGGCTCATGATAGAAGCTGACGGCCTCGCCTTCTTGGAGACGCCCGGTACGGCCACATCTTTGGACGAAGACAGCTATGTCATTCGGGAGATCCATGTTGACGACCTATAACACAAAAAAAAATTATAACTTTTAGGAAAGAACAAAAAAAAGCAAAATCGCAACTTACATAGTCCATCTCATAAACGTCCACACCTCGGGCACAGACATCAGTAGCGACCAACACCGGTGTGTGGCCGCTTCGGAAGGCCGAAAGCGCCTCTTCACGAAGATCCTGAGACCGATCACCGTGAATAGTGATGGCTTTGATGCCTATCTCGGCCAAATCAACGGCGACCTGGTCGACTTTAAGTTTTGTGTTAACAAAAATCAAACATTTGGCTTCATTGTTGTTCGATTTTATATGTCGGAGGTACTGTGTCAGCAGTTCGAACTTCTTTGGTTGGTGTTCTACCGGGTAAACCAAGTATCGAATTCGAGAGTTTGACTGGGCCTTGGCGACGACTTCGATGGCGTCGCCCTTTATGTGTTGACTGGCCAGGCTCTTGACTTCAGCGTTGCCGAGGGTTGCGGAGAATAACAAAGTTTGACGCTCTTCCCGCTAAAAATTAACCCATTACTAAAAATAAAATTAAAATTTACGAAAACGCACCTTAGAGATGTGTCGGAACATTTCATAAAACTTCTGGTTATCATTTCCGCTGAAAAGCCGATCAGCTTCGTCGATGATCAAAATTTTGACATTGCCGGCTACCAACTCGCCGCGTTCCATGAAGTGCAGCAAACGGCCAACACAGCCAATTAGAATGTCACATTTAGAAACTTGGAGGGCGTTTTTATTCATATTAATTTCACCATAAGCGCGTTCGAATCTGATGCCAGTGTTGTCGGCAAACTTTTTGGTTTGTTCGTACAGCTGGTTGGCAAGTTCGCGAGTCGGCGAAATGATCAAGCAGTACGGACGATCGGTAAACGTCCAGGCACCGGTTTCCTTGTCGTGAAGGAACTTGTGGATGGCGGGAATCAGAAAAGCCGCTGTTTTACCGCTGCCAGTTTCACCCTGGCACATGATATCGCGATTATCCATGACGTAGGGGATCGTGTTTTGTTGGATCTTGCGAGGGTATGTGTAGCCTGATTTTTTGATGTTTTCCATGATTTTTGGGTGAAGCTCCATGTCGCTCCATTGTCTAAAAATAGAATTTGTGAACACATGTTCGAGAAGTTGACTCAAAATAACTTACTCGCATCGAACTTGCTCCTGACCAGCCAGGCCTTTTACCTCGATTTCGGCATCGCCGTCCATCAAAGCAAAATTGTCATGCACAGTGTGTTTTTGGTCTTCCTCGAAGATGGCATTAACATTGCGATCTTGCGGGACGTAGTCACGAGGGGCACGGTTGGGCACTTCTGGGCGTCCGTTGCCTTGAAAACTGTTGTTGAAGTTTGGCGGGGGTCGGGTATTCTGATTCGTGTTAGCAAAGCGCCCATTGCCGAGGGGAACGTCGTTGCCGCCAGTGCGTGGGAAGTTGTTGCGAGGGTAGGATTGGTTTGAGCCGGTGCTTCCATAGCTGCTTTGACGGTTCTGCGACATCGGTGGACCGTGGCCATTGTCGTAGCGGCGATTGTCATCGCGGTAGTTGTCATGATGGTTCGAAGGAGGACCTCGCTGAGGTTGACGATTATTGTAGCTGCCGTGAGAATTGTTGTAGCCGCCGTGAGGATTGTTGTAATTGCCGCGAGGGGCATTGTAGCTGCCGCCACCTCCACGAGGAGCGTTGTAATCATTGCGAGGAGCGCCATGGTAGTCGTTGGGGGCAGCATACTGGTCGCGAGGATCACCTTGATGAGCATCATAACCACGACCATTACCGTAACTGCCGCGAGGATCACCACCCCGGCGAGAGTTACCATTCCAAGAATCACCGCGACTATCATGTTCTCCATAGTCCTGGTATCCTTGATTGTGACCACCATGTGATCCGTTGAAGCCCCCACGTCCGCGATTATCATAGTTTCCATTTTGTTGGTAAGATTCGGTTTGATTACCGTACCTCCTGTCAAGGTCAGCCGGAGCACTGTTTTCTCCATGATGGAGATCGCCGTTTGGTGGCGGCGGCCCATCCCAGGGGTCACTGGCGTCTACGTACCCGTTGTTAGAATTGTTGGAATGCGTTGACTGCTTACGGTTAACGGCATCCAGACGAGGGTCTACTGATTGTGAATTCCCAAACCCAGGAGGTGGTGGCACATTTCGTTTTGCTGGCCAATTTGAACCTGAACTTGGTGGTGGACCATTAGGTGAAGAACCATTGAATGCGTTGCGGTTGATTTGAGGTAATGTTTTTACTCCCTGATCTTCAGGAGTATCATAATGACCAGGCGGCGGTCGTGGTGGACCACCACGCGATGCAGGTTGATCGTTCAGCGACAAATTACCGACATCTGGATAGCTGTTTGAGTTGTAGTTGTTCTGGTTGTGATAGGATCCGTGTTGGTTTGCACCTCGATCTACAAAAGCGGGTTACAATTACAAATTGTTGCCTTAGGCTAATCAATAACTTACAGCTACCACGTCCGAAGCCGTTAGTCGCCATGTCGAGCACCGACCGACGCCTGAAAGCATAAAAGTATGAAATGAATGGTTTTAGAGTCTTTTGGGAGACACGGAGACAATCGCGTGAACATCGCTCGGGGCGGACACACCTTTCGCTTTGGGGGGCAAACGTGCTGTAAAAGAAGGAGAAAAGGGTATGATAAGAATAATAGCGGATGGAAGACCTCGATGCACGCGTTTTCATTTTGTTCGTCGTCACTTCTTATCAATGAAAGCTTTTGTTGCTGGTACCGTTCGGTGTTTGCAATAATCTGACTGGGAAAAGTGACCCAAAGAAACTCGCTGACAGTGATTCATTCTGAAAAGGCCTGCAGAGTCGCAAAATCCACTTTTTTCTACTTCACTATTGCAATATCAACTGAAATAGTTGGAGGAAGGCAAAGATATCATATGCAATAGCTTCAAGTGCGGATAGAAATGTTGTTCGGCAACAAAAACGAGCTATGTATAAACAAAAATCAAAACGGGTGAATAGTCGACTATCGCAACGCTCAAAAACTGGCATCGTACTCAACGTCTGCTCAAAAACGCGCAGTGACCCCTAACGGCACATCTGGCCGATCGGCAAGAGATGGACTAAGCTTTGAACGTTGAATCGATACGCCGCGAGGGTCACCGAGCTTGTCATTTTTTGGCATTAATTGGTTTATGTTTGGACAGCCAGTCGCTGAAGGTTGCGCGAGCGCTAGATGGGGGTTGTAAAGAGGAAAAATGAGAAAACAAGGCAACAGACGACTGGTATCATTTTATTTGATCGTAGATCAGTTTTAGTATCCCGATGGATAAACGAGACGTTTTTGGAACTGGAATGATTACACAGCTAACGCATTATTATGTATGAAACTTTTCATCAACCGAATGACAAAACGATCAGAATCTGACACATAGGCAATGAGAAACATCAGAGTGTAGAAATCAGACTTCCAGCCGAGTGCGCAAATCGATTGACCACATTGCACTAAAAAACGTCAGCTGGAGGGAGTTTTACATAAGGCATTTATTTGACAGAATGTATTAGTCAGATCAACCTGCGATCTACAACGTTTGAATCTAGGCAACTAGTCTATAAACGCTTATCTGAATTGGTTTTGAGAAGAACGTTTTTAAAAAAACAGAATAAACTAAAAATGATGTGACCCTTGAACGGGGCAGAGTAAAAAACAACAAAAATGGCTGACACAGTGAGGGGTTTCCGCCGAACGCACAGAACGGCTGGCTTGCTGCTTGCCTGCCTGCGGCTGGCTCGCATGATTGCTAGTCCTGCCAGAGGACGGAGTGTTTGCGAGTGGCGTTATGCAACGTAAGCATAGTGTGAAGAGAAGACTTAAGGCGGGGTTGCTGGCAAACGCGAACAGAACGGCGCCACGTTGACCCAAACCCGGTGTCGTCGCCAGATACGCGATCGAATCGAGGCTTTGGAAGAAAAAAGGATAGCAACGCGATCAAATTTAAGCCCGTTTGGCTATTTTTGCGACTAAACGTTCAACTGTTGGAGTTTAAGGCCTTTAATGATACTTAGGCTAGTCTTCGGCCTTGGTTGTCGCTAAACTCAAACTGACTGACAATTGGATTAACCTCAAAGGTGCCAACTGTTTGCAATTTATACGCGACAGAATCATTAGTCACAATGCACTATTGTCCCGTGATGTAAGACTAATTCACAATAAGTTAACTTTTTACAACTGTAAACTTGACGGATTTTGATGAACTTTTAATGCGTTTACACGCAATTTTATTAACTTTATGTTTATCAAAACAGCAAAATAATGTCGAATACACAAAACAAAACTAATACTTATCTAAATTAAACAAAAGTCAATTGTTCAGCAAACTATAAAGATGATTTCGGTATAACAAAGTTCAGTCATGTTGAAAAAATATTAGTGTCAGGTATATCACAAAATCCGTGATTTAGAAAAATAAGTTTCAATCGATTTCTGCAAAAATTTAAGGAATTTTGTTTTTTGCCAGGATCAGTATTGCACGTCGGCTTCTTGCATTTCAAAAGTACAAACGAAAGAGTTAAAAAAACGAATCGGTTAATAGGTATCTGTTTACAATAAAAAAGTGGCACGGGTGAAGCACCGTTGGAACATGTGGACATTGGAATTGGAGATACAGTAAGACTACTTGGTAACAGTGTCGTTGGCGCTTCCGGTCGGCAGCTTCACAGAGCAAGCTGAGCATAGCTGCGCTTTCGCAACTTTTTCTTCCGCTTTGGGGATCTGCTTCGGTTTGCGGAATTCATTAATCACTTGCTTATTGATTTCAATGCGCTTGCGCGTTTGGGCCGAGGAGAGTTCAGCGATGGGAAATTTTTCCGTGCTGAGGAGGAACCCACGTTCCCAACCATTGATCCATTGGTGCTGATAGGCGTAATTGATAGAAGGCTTATCCAAAGCTTGTTCGATGTCAGCCTCAATCAGTCGAAACATTTTCATAATCTTTGTTTTTTTGCCAAAATCGAGGAACTTTTTGACGCAGACATTGCCAACTTTAACTTGTTGCTTGGTGGCGCGGTTGTAAAGGACGACAACAGCCCCAATACGGTGGCCACAGAGGCAACGCTGAGCGCCGAAGTCGCACTTGTATTTGTTTTGGACCTGCCACTCATATTTGGCATCATCCCACGTGTTGGTTTTACTCAGTTTTATGATCTCACAGATAAAGGTTTCGATGTAATGCGGCATGACAGCGTCTAAAACCTTAAAGCAAGCTTAAAAATCAATGAGTAATCACGACGCGCACGAGTTCAACAAGCCAACGAAATAAGCGTCGTTGTCCTGAACGCAAAGAAGTCGGCGACCGACGCGGGCCGTGTTGCCATCACAAAACTGTGGCATAAAGGTTTCTTGAATGTTTTTCTTATCCGGGTTTAACGAAAAAGCGTAAATGTTATGAAATTTCATCAAACCGCAGGCTATGGGGGCCCTGGACTGGGATCAATGACAGTTTCTAATATCTGTTTCGAAATTGGCGAACAAGGTGGGGGAAATGAAAAAAAACCAGAACGCAGCCTTCCATCCTGCCGTTCACAATGGACGGCAGGGAATGCTTAGTTAGCATGTTCTTTGAGGCCGGTACGGTAGAAAGGGAAAAAGGAATGTCGATCACGGGACTGCCTGAGCTACCATCATCAGTCGCAAACGTCGACATTGCGACGAGCCAGTGCTTCGACGGAATTACAAAATAAAGGGTCTAACTTGTCGGAGGACTATAGTAACGCATGCGGGACTACTGTCCAACACAGAGTGACGATGTCTCCATCATCAAGCAACCATCACTGAACTAAACTGTGGACCAATAGTTTGTTGAATGTTTCCCTGCCCGGGGCTAAGTGAAAAAACAAATGTTTTGAGATCGTATCTATTTCGCAACCGCAGGCCAGGTGGGACCCTGAGCGACTGTGGCTAACGACAACCTCTGGGATCCTGGGTCTGCGTATTTTGAAACTGGTGAACAAAGGAGGGCGGAGCGAAGTGCACTTTGCATTCTGGGAAGAACGGCGAGAATGTACGAAGCCAGGAAGGGTGTCCCGTCGGGGTCCAAAACGGTGGATGTAGATATAGAAAGGGACGAAAGGAACGTCGATCACGGGACTACCTTCAGATCGCAAGTGTCGACACCCTCGACTAGCCAGTGCTATGTATGAACTAATACTTTTACTAGAGGACTAGTATGTGGCGCATACCGGAGTAGCGGATTCGACGTACACATATGTGGTTGGCCAGAGTAACGGTGTCTCCATCATCGAGCACCGAACACAGTCCGCATTTCAGAACCCAAAATTCAGGAAACAAACAAAGAGGAAAGAGAAAATGGCAACACTAAACTGATCAAAGTTAAAATTGTTGTGCTGCCGATGTGGCGGAAAGGAAGGTGAAAATTTGTGTTTTGAAAGTGCCGATACACACCGGAAACGAGTAGTTTATGTTTTTAAATTCCTCCTTGCGCTCGTCGTTTATGTTAATGAGGTTTTTTCCATTGCTTTGTGGCTTTGTACTTATTTCAAAAGGTCGTGACAGCGCCGTGTAAAAATGCATTATGAAGACTGTTTTTGTCGGCAAAAAGTCAGACTTCCAGCCGACAGTCACCTTATCAAATAAGATCCCATTCCGATAATAGCACCCCGTAATGTCATCGCATCCATGTGAATGTGTTCGATTCCGTTCGATCTAAAGCGCATCCCGAGAAACGATCCATCCTACTGACTGCAGGGGGTTCGTCATTGCTTGCCGTGCGCTACTTTCTTCAATTGACCGTCGCCGCCGACTCCGACCGTCAGTCGATCGTCGCCAGAGTTTCAGTAGCCGGAGAGGGGCGTCTCAACGTGACTGACTGGCCCTCTCCATCCATCCTTCCGAGAAAAAAAACCCCATAGGGTATGGAAAAGGGTAATTGTGCGGCGTCAAACTCACTACTTGCCTTTTTTGATCCGTTTCGGCTGGCTTTACAGTGTTCCGGAACTGGAGGGGCGCTGGATTTCATTCATTCAGACTTTTGCGAGTAACGTTTTAACTTTTAAGTTTAACGTTTTTGAAATAGGTCTACATTTTTGGAAGCGCCAGATGTTTTTGTTTTCAATAACTAGACTCCCTCTTATCGAAACTTACATATTCCTCTCGATTTCAAGCATCTCTTTCCATTTATAGTTTCATGTTCCGCGTTCCGCTGTCCAGTATATGAAATTCCATTGAAATCGAAATCGTCGATAAAGTTGCTCGAGGCATTCATGCATCGACGGGGGCTCGGATTCGCCGTCCGTATACGTATAGTCGATCCGTCCATCCCACTTTTTTATTAGTCTCCGTTGTCATCCTCACTTTCTTTGTTTGACGCACTGACCATCGTCGCCCCTGATGTGAGTATCATTCCATTTCCACGGAGAATGAAAGATTAAAGGGATAGGTCGTCGGCGTCGGCTGCCGCAACCAGTGAAACAGTGAAAATCGTCTTCACTTGTTCGGGTTTTATTAAGTTCGCTCAATTGAACAGCGCCAATTTCGTAGTCGTATTCAGATTTATCTTGCTTCGCGTTTTTAACTGTCTGATTTTGATTTACACGCTTTCTTGAATTTGATTTTGAATTTTGAACGTTTTGCATTTGCATTTGAATGGACTTCTGGTCTGGTTTCCGTTTGTCGGAGGGCGGTTGGATCGGTTGATCTAAATGGACGATCGTTTTCGTTAACTAGTTTGTTTTTGAAATGCGCATGTAGCGTTTTGAGGGCTATGAAACGTTCCAGGGTGTTTTCATTTGCGATTTGGAGGATTTCTATGTTCAGAATGACCGCTATCTTTGAGAATTTGGTTTTGTTTTGGTCTTTTACGCAGATTTTTATGCTTTTTTGTTGTTGTTTTTGGTTTTCAGTTGCATAATGTCATTAGTTACCGTAATCTGGGGGCTGTTTTGGTAGGAGGTTGTACTTTTGAAAGGTTTGATGATAGTTTTTACCGCAATAATGGCGTTTTAAGAATAGAGCTAGACAAAACGCTTATTAATCTCATCCCCCATCATCCCACGCCTCAATTATGTCAACCTTGATGTGCTTTCTCCCCCCTCTGACTGGAATCTCGCCTCCTTCTGCCCCCCGGCAAGCATCCCAGAAGTACTACCAATATTCCCGGTCTGTAACGCCCTCCCTGCCTTCTAATTGGGTCATTCCCCGGATGCCGGTCCGTGTCGTCCGGATCACACGCATCTCAATCCCCCCTCCAGAAAACACTCCACCTGACTAGCAGTGAGCAAAGACAAACTGATGTGATGACAACGGCGTCGATAACGAACCACCCTGAAGATATGTGAAACAGCAACCCCGAATCCATGCATGTGTCTTTCGCGTTGCTTTGCGCAGCAGCTTCCAAGAAAATCCGCTACTGGCAGTTGCCAGCTTAGACGATCGACGGAACAACCAATGCCTCCGGCTATTTGACACGTTCCTGGCGACTGAGACCCGTCTGCAAAATGCAAAAAGGACATTACCACCATGTCCATTCCACCCATCCCGTCTTGAATCTTTTTTCTTTTTTATGTATTTTTGCGGCTTTGGATCCCTCAAGACATCACAAACGACGTCTTTATCATCAGGGGGTACGAAATATCATCCAAACCGGTAAAGATCGGGTTGTCGTTTGCGTTGTAATGCATGTTTCTACGAAAAACGAGTTGTTTGTAACATGTTACGCTTTTCATCTTCTTTTCAAACTCTATTTACATTGCTTTTCTTCAAAAAATTGTTTATTTTACAACCAATGCATTGATTTTGTTTAAACATGCTAATTCTGACCTGACATCAGCGAAAGCGATTCCCAGACAGCCCTTTTTTCACAGTTTTCAATTTCGACGCAAATTGCAATCCAAATCAAATCTGACTCCAAATTATGACTTAACAAGATCCAAACGCTTTCATAAGTAATGTCTTTTGTTATTTCCGATCCTGATCTACGTTCCAATTAAGCTGAAAGCATGCAATCAGTTCTGTCTCGCCTCAGGGAACCACCAATTTCCCTCATTCAGCGCCGTTTTACGCTGGTCGATTAGTTCAAATTTCGATCTCAAATTGAGGGGTTCACTTTGTCCGTTTGGATTGGAGTTCGGAAAGTGGGGATTTTTTGGCACTTTTGTGTGAATTTTAAGGGGTTATGGGGGTTCCCGCTGGGAGGGAGGGGTGAGGATGAGCAGGGTGAGGAAGGGGCTTTGAGAGTGGGTGTTAGTGGGTATAAGTTCAATTGGAATGTGGTCATAAGGTTGGAAGTTTGATGAAAATGGAATTATTTTGGTTTTTGAGGTTTCTAATGTTTGAAACTTTAGCTTTTGGGCGTTCTTTTTGCTTTCTGTTGGCCATTTTTGACCTGAATTTAGCCTTTTTAAGTCCATTTCCCGCTTTTCGAAACCTTTTTTTTTTTTTCTTGCATCTTTAAAGTATATCTTAACTACTTTTTATATCCATAATGATCCATCAAACCAATTGCCTCTCATTTCCCGTCTGATTCATTAGCCCAAATTACCCAAATCTCGCTTGTTTATCCCCAACTTCCGCACCCCATGGCAACCAGTCTGTGACGTTTGCCATTCCATCTCCCCTACCAAGAGTTCCAACGGTCCCTATCCCCACCGAACATCCGAACGATGATCAAATCCTCCCTTTTTTCACTGCTACCACCCCAGGACGAGAAGATCCTCGACGTTTCAAACCTGTTTTTGCGTGATCTCACAGCGCCCTTCTTCGAGGAACGACCGAAGGAACATCTTTGCTGCGCCCAACTGATTCAATGTTTCGCTCTGCATTGTGTCTCGCTGCGGATGTTCAATACCCAATCTGGAGCCTTAGCCAGGATAGCGAATCGCGACTTTTAACTTTTCTTTTTTTTCTTTGGTTATCATTGCCGACGATTAGCACTCAGACAATCAGTTGTTTCCGCTTTAAAGATTAAACCTAACTAAACCCATTCGGCGATTGCAGGAGTCAGTGTCTTCCACCCCACGGGAGTGCCATCGGGCCGTTTGAAGTCAAGCTATCGCGCGATGCGATTACACGGCCCCGGAGGCTGGGCCAGCTTAGCCACGGGGCAACTCGTTTGGTTTTGTCTGGTGATCTGTGCTGTAATAACTGTCTGTAACGCTGTGAGTTGAATTTTGAACTTTCGTGGTGGGACCGTTTTGATCATAAAATGCCTTCAGCAAACTGAATCCGCTGAAAACTCCGCCGGAAAGAACCACCTCAACGGCATCCGAAGGTTGTCCATCCAGAAGATCAATGGCCCCCAACAGATTCTGTCCAATGGTGCCCCACGACGGTATCTCTCCCAAAACACTAGGGCCAAGTTGTCAGATTCCGCCGAACGCGAACGCGAAGCCGCTTGGCCCAACTTCGGCCATCGTAGCTCCGGAAGTACCGGTCGTCGGGCACCCTTCGCCGTGGCACCTGTAATGAGCAGCGCCTCAGCGGAGCGAATCCGCTCCCGTGACAGTGGTGAACGGGAATCGATCAACTTTGAACGTGTAAGTCATTTTTATTATTTATCTATTTATCCGCATTCACGCTTCACGCATATTTGATACAACACGGTTCATCCGTGCTAATAGAAAGTGTGAAAACTTGATTGTTGATGCCTATCGGGCGCGCTTTTTCTCACGCATTCCATTATCCTTTCGGAGGTTTTTTCACTTAAAATTTCAAAGATGATGTTATCAAAGTTCAATCTGGTTTTGAGGAAGTGCATTTTCATTTTCAAGACTTTTGTCGGACTGGACTTGAAATAATTTAATTTGCCTAATTGTGTCGGGTTTTTCAGCGAGTCAACTTGTTGCCGGTCGCTAGGGGCGCGATGACCCATCAGGCCTCGCCACCGGTTCGACATCGGTCGTCGGCGTCGACTTCCGCGGAACACCACATCGCGGAGCACAGGAGATTGGCGCGTTGGAGGAAGATTGGTCCATTAGTGGGTTCTGGCGGGACAAATGTGAGGCAACCGTACACGCGGACGAGATACACTGCACATGCCCAGCACGCTCCGACTGTTGAAGTTACGACGACTACGACGGAGCGTCCAACGACAACAGAACGACCAACAACTGTGCCAACGACGACCACCAGACGCGTTTACACGACTAGAGCACGGCCAGAATATGAAGGAATTCCGTCCAGTAGGCCAATTCTGCCCGACATTAGCAAGGAAACGACAAGGCCAGCAAAGTTGACCACCGAGGCACCAATGATCAGAAGAATCCATGCCCATACAATGCCCCATGCCGACGGCATCGAGCCACCACATATTGCAGCTCGAAAGGCGTTTGGACAGAGACAACTTTTCAATGGCCCCATCTTGGATGATAACTTTGAATCGAGGACGGTGGCGCCCCCGCATCAGATCGGGGTCAGCCATAGTCGGGAAGATAATGATGATGGTCCGACTATCGTGGAAGGTTAGTTTTCAGTTTCAATAACCGTCAAATCTTCCTCCAAAGCATTGTTGACATTATGTTAAAACCGATTTCTAAACCCCATTTTGTTCTGCAGACACGTCGAACGCCGACTACCATAGTCGCCAAGGTTCGGTCGCAGCCGCGGTAAAACGCTTCAAATTCACAAATAAGTTGAGCTATCGGCCCCGGCTTAAGATCCGCCGACCTGGTAAATACCTTTTTGACTCAGTTTCGCTTGAAACTTTCATTTTTGCCGCATTTTCTGTTTCGCTCTTGCCCTTTTGCTTTTTTCGACTATTTCAGCGCTTTTTTTGCTATCTGTGCTTGTTGCTTTTGCTTTCTTTCGTAAATGGTTTTTAACTTTACCTATTTCCAGAAGAACAGTTCGCCGCCCGAAGCGACGGCTCCGCCAAACCCTCAAATTACCCTCTGGCTATCCCAGAACTGACCCCCCTCGAAAGCCGCCGCCCGCTTCCGTCCTTCGAAGCCCCTGGCCCCTTCATGGCACGTCATCGTGGCGACCACTCCGCGAGCAATCTGAAACCTCTTCCCCCTCCGATGCTTCCAGTCTTCGGGGAACAGGTCATCCAGGTCGAGCCCCCACCGCCCCCGCGACCGCCGAAGGTTCCTTCCAACACTCAATGGAGCGGTGAAGAAGACTTCTCCGAAACCGTCACCGAAGGCGAACTTGGTGGTGATAGTGGTCTTGTTGGAGGTGGCGACAGTGCTGCTGGCTTCGGCAGTGAACTTGGAACACCGCCACCGGGCTTCGCTGAAGCATTTGGATTGAATGGTGGCGGAGTCAACTTGGAGGCTACGATGCCGCCAGCCACGACGGCAGCCCCGACGACTACTACGACAAAGGCACCAACAACGACGACCAGACGGCCGCCGCCACCGCCTCCACCAGAGGAGCCGTTTGTGATCCCTGAAAACTCTGGCTTGAGACCCGTAGCACCGCCATCTGAGTTCAAGGGTGGCTTTGGTTCGGCCAAGGGCTCACATTTGAGTGGATTCAGCGGTGGTGGAGGTGGATTCGGAGGCGGAGGAGGTGGATTTGGTGGAGGAGGAGGTGGTGGACCGCCACCACAAGCCCCGCCCCCACCAGCTCCCAAGCCGGCACCGAAGCGTGGACGCATGCCTGCCCCAGATCCGAATCTAACTGAAGAAGACTACTTCACCGGTGAAAGCGCTCTTGCGCCCAACCGTGCCGGCCCCAATGGCGATGGCTATGGACCGCCGGTCTTCCCTGGAGGCGCTGCACCGCCGCCAGTCCCATCCGTCGGTATCGGTGGTGGAGCTGCTGGTATTCCTCCATACAGAATGCGAGGCGATGATGTTGAAAATGAAGCAACTACTGTAAGTATCTTACTTTTTTAACCCATCTGACAACCCCTTCCAGGTCAAACCCTCCGCCCTCCTTTCCATGTTGAACAAAGCCGACGAAGGCTTCAACCAAGCCATCACCCACTTCGAGCAAGGCACCCCGATCGAAGCCGCCGCCATTGACATCTTAGAAGTCGCGCTCGGCTCCACGAAACTCGACTCCCAAGCGAAGCTCCTCAGCCACGTCGACCGCACCATCGGTCTCGACAACCTCCAACGCCTGCAACGCTGGGCCAACACAGGTGGCGCCTTCGACATGGTCAAGGAACAATTCGTGAAGTTCGCCAAGAATTACAAGGTTCCTGAAACACCAGCAGCCCTGACCATCCCGCCCCAACTCGAGTATCTGTTTTCGCCCACCGGCTAATCCCGCCACAGCCAGTCGTACATTCCCGCGTCGCGCTTCTCACATCGCTCGCCTTCTCACTCAGGGTGTTTTTCAATCGCCGTTCCTTCGCCTTGGCCGTTTTGCTACAAGCCTTATTGTTCAAAGCACATCGCGATGGAACGCATTAATTGTCATTGTTAAGCCTTTTTAACGCATTATCTAAACCCGTCTTTTCAAAAGTTATAACTCTCCATTCAATCAAAAAAATTATTATACCATCCTGCCATTGATTGCCCTTTTCTTTCATCGTTTAGAACGGGCTATCTGCAATTCTTAACAATAGCAATCGTAATTTATTTTTAAAGAAATTATTTCATTAGTAATTTATACAAAGTGCAATGCGTGTCCGATTTGGTTTTCATTGTAACTAATTGTATGCCGCTGTTTGACGGTTCTTATAAATAAAAGTTGATAAAATTGAAATAAATTTATTATATAAGCGTTAGTGGTTTGTAGAAAAAATGGAAAAAAGTTTAGCTCCTTAAGGGGGTCGAACCCTTGACCTTCGCTTTAGGAGAGCGACGCGCTATCCACTGCGCCAAAGGAGCGCAGCCGAGGACGGTTCAGAGAGGGATAGGGTTGGGTGGGAAGACAACAGTTTTTTGGGGAGTTTTTGCGTTCGTGAGACGGTTTTCTATTTTTACAAAAACTTTTGAATGGCAACTGAGCGCGATCGACTTTACTTTATAACCCGTAACAACGCTTAAATTCGAACGAAAACCGTCTTTTGGTTCAATAAAGTTTGACCTTATTACATACAGATAAGACCGACAACGACTCACCAGCATTGCTATTTTCATTCATCAAGGCGACCATTGAAAAATGCTGCTTATATTGTGGCTTTGTGCCATCATTGCTACCGTTTCCGCAAAACGGTCATTCACCGTCGATTACCAGAACCACACCTTTCTCAAAGATGGTAAACCATTTACCTACTATGCTGGCGAGATTCACTATTTCCGTGTTCGACCTGAACTGTGGGAAGACAGACTTCAGCGAATTCAAGCAATGGGGTTAGACGCGATTCAAACTTACGTGGCATGGAATTGGCATGAGATTTACGAAGGTCAAATTGATTTTAAACGGCCCGAAGCCGACTTATTTAGGTTCATTAAACTTGCTCAAAAGTACAATTTGTATGTTATTCTGCGAGCTGGGCCTTATGCGTGTGCCGAGTGGGAAGCCGGAGGGCTGCCGTATTGGCTCTTGAACAAACCGGGGATTCAACTTCGGGTTTACAATGAACCGTAGGACCTTTGTAAATTTGGAATATGCTCACTTAAATTTGCATTTTTACAGATACATCAACGCAGTGAACAATTTCTACAAAGTTCTACTACCAAAAATTAAGCCGCTTTTGTACATTAACGGTGGACCAATTTTGTCTGTACAGATTGAAAATGAATACGGGTCATACAGTTGTGATCACAAGTATATGCAGTTCTTGCGAGATTTATTTCATAAACATCTTGGTCCTGATGTTTTACTTTTCACGAGTGAATTCGGTTTTGACATAACAAATTTTAAATAAATCCACATTTCAGCCGACAGCGCAGATTATGAATCCCTAAAATGCGGCACAGTTGAAGGCGTCTTTCCAACAGTTGATTTCCGCCCCACAGACGACGAAACTGTCGCAAAATATTTTGAAATCCAGCAAAATGTGAGCAAAGGTGGCCCCTTCGTCAACAGTGAATTGTACCCCGGATGGTTCAAGCTCTGGGGTTCTCCAGATCCGAAAGTGCCTACGACTTCACAAGTTTTGAACACAATGAAAGCGATTGCAAACCATGGCGGTTCTTTCTCTCTCTACATGGTTCATGGCGGCACTAACTTTGGCTTCTGGAATGGCGCTTCAAGAAGTTACCCCGCAAGTATTAAAAATTAGCGAAAGTATGCTATTATAAACTTTTAGGTGATAACGTCATATGATTACGGCGCTCCAATCACGGAAAATGGAGGTATTACACCAGCATATCACGAAATTCGCAACTGGATCAACGAAAGATTCCGTCCGCCAGTACCGAATAATAACACAGTACGGGCATATGGAAAATTGAAATTGACGAAACTCCGTGCTAACTCTCTAAACTCAGCATTTGAAAATGATCACCGTTGCAAGTATTCGACGGATCCGTTGAGCTTTGAAGAAATAGATCATCCTTATGGATTTGTTACCTACGCGATGAGGTTGAGCGTTGGCGGCACCAATTTAACGGCACCTAATTTGAAGGATCATGGATATGTTTTTGTTAATGGTGTTTACCAGGTAGTTTTAAATATTCAATTTCTGAAGCCAATTTGGAGTTTCAGGGAGTGCTTGTGAACAACCTCGGAAATTATCACGCGCTTTCATTAACATTACAAAACGCGAAAGTAGGTTCGTACCTTGGGATATTCGTTGAAAACCGTGGCCGTCAAAATTATGCTGAAAAGCCTGAATCACTGATTGACCATAAGGGACTATTGCCGGATGTTTTACTAGATGGCCAGAAACTCACAAATTGGGCGGTTTGTCCTGATAGGATAGACGAACTTTTGTTAAATAAAACATCCAATAGTCTGTCCTCCATTGCCAACGGTATCTCCGGCGCTTTCAACTTTTCCGTTTCCGAAGGCTTTCTCGCCTTCAGTGGCGAATTTACAATCAATGGCGAAATCGCTGACACCTGGCTAAACCCAAAAGGCTTCCGCAAAGGCCTACTCATCATCAACGGCTTCAATCTCGGTCGATATTGGACATCCGCCGGGCCTCAAATTACACTGTATGTGCCGGCACCCCTTCTTCGCCGCAAAAATCTAATCATCTTGCTTGAGCTGCTCGGGCAGGATAGCGGTCCTTGCATCGAAAAAGACACAATCGAATTCACAGATCGAGTGATCAGTGCATCCGATCGGGACGCTGAACTTTTGTCGTGCTAGCCATTGTTGTGATTAGCAATACCGTCTGTTTTTATTTAAAAATAAACAAAATACCGCATACATTTACTTACATGGTATCGAGTGTGAAACTTAACAAAATGCAGAAAGTTTGTCAAGAAATGTAAAGTTTTGTCAACTTTTGGGGAAATTTTGGCGATTCTGGGCGGAATTTTACTTTTACAATGTCAAAATCAACATATTCGAATCCTCTAGCAAATGCTTGTAACATGCCAACTGCAAAACGCTACAAATTAAACGTATTTGAGGCAAAAAACAAGCAAGTCGTAAGCTGAATTTTGAGTACCAGAACGAAAAATGTGCAACTGTCGCACCTTTTTGCTTCTGGTACACGAAATTCAGCACCTTAAAATCGCCAAGATACCAGTTAAAGCACCAAACTGAACAAATTTCAAATTTCCAAAGCTCCCATAAAATTATGGAAATGCGAACTTACAAACTTCTAAAATTTTGTTGAATTCTGCGGAACTCTACCAGTTTTTGGTGGATTTATGTCATTCCTGGCTGAAAATATGCACTGAAAACGCTTCTTTTTATGAGAAAACTACCGGGCACTTTCACGGTCACGATATCAACTGCGTAATTAAACAAAATGTTAAAGTTTCGTCAAGAAATGTGCAATTTTGTCAACTTGTGGGGGAATCTTCGCGAACTGAGCAGTTTCAGATTTGTAACGCCAAAATCAACATATTCAAAGCCTCTGGCAGTTACTTGTATTATGCCAGCCGGACAACGCTATAAAAAAAAGCTGTTTCAAAGCGAAAACGAGCAAACTGTGAGCTGAATTTTGAGTACCAGAACGAAAAACGTGCAACTGTCGCACTTTTCTGCTTCTGGTACCTAAAATTCAGCACCTGAAAATTGCCAGTTTTACAGTTTTTGCGGCAAACTCAACGGATTCGAAATGACCTGACCATATTTGTACTCGTGCAAGTGTAAAACGTTACAAATACTCGGAATTTATCAGAGATCTTTGAAATTTTGTCTGTTTTTGGCAGAGTTTGGCCAGCCCTGACCGCGTTTTTACCAAAGCAACGTAATTTTTGGTGAAACAAACCCCGCGCGCATTGCTTTTCACTGTATCGAGTGCGAAACTTAACAAAAGATTGAAATTTTGCCGAAAAATGTGCAACTTTGTCTGCTTTTGACAGAACTTTGGCAATCCTGGGTAGATTTTATTATTTCCAACGCTAAAACTAATACTACAGCAGCTTCTGGCATTTACTTGTATGATGCCATACGCAATAAATTTTAAAACGGCCGTTTTAAAAGCAAAAACAAGCAAAAACCTGAGCTGAATTTCGAGTACCAGAACAAAAAACCTGCAACTGTCGCACCTTTTTGATTCTGGTACCTGAAATTCAGCACCCGCAAATTGCCAGTTTTACAGTTTTTGCCGCAAACTCAACGGAATTGTAACGTCTAAAGTTTATTTTACATGATGGAAATGCGAGACTTCAGACATTTTTCGAATTCTGCTGTAAAACCGTGAGGTTTTCCCAATTTTGTGCAGTTTTTTTGCATTTTTGCAAGTTACAACGTTGATCTGTATTAGTAGTTTCAGTGACGCATTGATTGTCATCTTTAGTCAAAAATGTTATTTTTGTATTATAGACAAACGTGATTGTTGAAGTGAATCATAATAAAGTCATAGTCCGTGTTGCAATCGACTATTTTGATGTTGTCTGGCTTTTCGTTATAGGTTTGTCGTGGTTTTGTGTAAAAACGGTTCACGATAGATCGTTTGTTCTTTTACTGAACGCTCCATACGGCAACACGGTTCGGCTGTATAATGGGGCCGATCTAGGTTGATCTTTCGCGGTTGTGGGTTTTTCAGCCCTGTTGCTGTTTTTTCCATTCTGCAAAAAATCGTGTTTGTTAGATCGAGATTAATAAATTTTTGATGGCCTTTCCAGCTTGAAGTTCATCTAAAACTTACTAGTGGGCGCACATGTATTTCATCCTTGTTCTTCTTCTGTTCCTATTTGCCCGAACGCAATGCCAAATGCGAGTAAATCCTTCGGGTCGTTGGCCAGATGATCAATACCACGTTGCTGGCTCACACCCAGATTGTCTACTGATTGCTTCCGTTGGAAATATTCAAGCTTTAAAATACAGTTTAACTGACGCCGAACAATCTTTCGAATCGTGTGTTGCCCTAGGTGTTCCATACTCGCAGTTACCAAAGCATCGCTTCGAGTTTACGCATGGATTGAAATATCAAGGAATTATCAATGCTAACAAATTTGGAGCTCGATGTGTGCCCATCAACACCGAATTCAACGAGCTTCAGAATCTCACTGATGAAAACTGTCTTTTTATGAACGCTTTCATCCCTCATAAAACTTCAATTTTCACGACTAAAAAGAATCTACCTATTTTGATGTTGATTCATGGAGGTGGATTCAGTGACGGTAGTGCCGAGAATTTCGACACAAAAGGAATTCTACGAAACTATGTCAGCCAGGACATCGTTGTGGTCACTGTTAATTACCGCCTCGGACCTTTCGGCTTTTTCGTCAACAATACCCACGAAATCAGGAATGCTGGCTTGTACGACGTGCTTCAGGCCTACTTGTTTATCACTAGCATCGCTGAAGGTCTTCGAGGTGACCCAAACAGAATCACAATCCTTGGCGTTGACAGTGGCGCGGTCATGGCTGAACTGTCAAGTTTGGTCACGTTTCCTGGAAATGTCCGCCCTGCCGGAATCATTGCAATTGGTGGAAGCATCTCAATGCCTTGGGCAATGTCACCAAATGTGGCTAAAGTGTCAGATGACTTGGTTCGGGCCATTGCCGGTATTTTTAATGCGGACTCTATTCGAAAAGCTGATTTGATGTCAACAGTTTGTGTGTCTGTAGATGATGTTCTCAATGGAACTGAAGAAGTGATCAATGCAAAAAGGCGGCCTCAAGATTTCATTCCATTTGCTCCGACATTTGATGAAATTATGTTCAATGCTCTTGATTTGAGCACTGCAATGCGCAACGCAAAGCCGATTCCTCACTTTTTTATTGCCAGCCAATATGATGGCCTTCTTCGGAGTAAGTTGCTCTACGTCCTAGCATTGTTTTTAATAAAACATGACTTTTTAGCGACTGAATGGAATGACCACAATTTCGCTGCCTTCTCCAATGGCGTTGCTGTCAAGCCAAAGGACAAGTCTACATTCAAATGTGATCAGTTTCATGGATACGTCGACAATTTGTTCAAAAACAAAACTTTAAGGGATGACGTTAAAAAAGAGTATTTGTGCAATAGCAATCTGGGTTACACCGCTTACGAACAGCTAATGTCCGACTACTTTTTCATGATGCCAATGATCGCTGATGCCATGTTCTTTGCCAAACTCAACCACACAACGTACCTAAGTGTGGTTAACCCGATCCACCATATGCTTAACAAAACACATGGCACCAACTGTAATGCGCTATTCAAATGCATCTATAAAATTACAAATTTCAGACGTTCCCATTTCCGTGCTTGCGGAAACACTGTTTTTCACCATTGAATCCCCTTACCATGCTATCGATGTGATCGACCACTTCGAGTACCATTACTACATTATGCATAGACATTTTACGGTGAACAACATTGTGGAATTTGTAAAACACAGGTCAGTCACAGCCTAGTTTAGAATGTGGACATTTTGATTTTACAGCAAACTCGGATTTGAGCCTTTTCCAAGAAACGATGTCGACAACCTCACGGTAATTGGCAGTCACTTTGAACAAGAACCCGTCTACGGCGACATTACCCACACTTTCGCGCATCTTTCATTCTGGCAAAAGATGACCAAACAGTACGGCATGTCCGTGTTTAACTCTAACTTGAAAGCATTGGATGACAAGTTTGCGGATCAGCTTCTCGGTGTGCCTTTGCCACAATAAGATTTTATCATTCTCCAAATCGTACTATTTTGAGGCTTTACATGGTTACGACGCTGTTAAACAAAAACATCAAGAGAAGTTACACTTAATGGTTTGCTTTGTGTAATAGTTTTTGATAGCGCTCACAAGACTCGTTAAATCAAATGACTCTTTAATGTTGCTAAATAAAAGGACTTTCCGTCGTATCACTATGTGTTTATAGCACTATGGCAAGGATGAGAGAGGCAAGTACAATACTTTCAATAATTTTTTTAGTTGTTTAGACACGAATAGCGTTTAGAATTAAGCGGAGACCATTTTTTTTGATGGTTTTGTTGCGAAACTGTCAAAAAACTACGAAAAACACTCACATCCTTAGCGACCAGAAGCGACGTTTTGCACAGAAAAAGTTGTATTGGTTTGATTACTAGCAGTCTTTGTACACTCTGAAGTATTGTGCAAACAGTACGAGTGTTTCTGTTCCGCCTCCTTGTCATCAACTTTCGTGATCGCTTGCCTTGCCGACAGCGGTGTCAGCGTCTCTAACCTCGCGGTTGATAACACAACAAACAAACGTGCTTACCTAAAGTATTTTTGACAGATAGACCCGATAAAGTACTCATCTGTCATTGATTCTTCCATCGGGTCGATCTATTCATACCCATCGTAATAAAATGCTGCCTATGTTGTGGTTCTGTGCCCTTGTTGCAGCCGTTTCTGCGAAGCGGTCGTTCACCGTCGACTACCAAAACAATACCTTCCTCAAAGACGGGAAACCCTTTACCTATTATGCTGGCGAAGTTCACTACTTTCGCGTACGACCCGAATTATGGGAAGACAGACTTCAACGCATTCGCGCTGCTGGCTTGAATGCAATTCAGGTTTACGTGGCATGGAATTGGCATGAGACTTATGAGGGTCAAATTGACTTCAAACGGCCCGAAGCCGACTTGTTTAGGTTCATTAAGCTTGCTCATAAGCACAATTTGTATGTAATTCTGCGGGCTGGACCGTATGCGTGTGCCGAGTGGGAGGCCGGAGGGCTGCCGTATTGGCTGTTGAACAAACCGGGGATTCAGCTTCGGGTTTACAATGAACCGTAGGATTTTTTTGTAAATATGGGATAATGTAATGTAACTTTGCATTTTTACAGGTACATCAATGCAGTGAACAATTTCTACAAAGTTTTACTACCCAGAATAAAACCACTTTTGTACATTAACGGTGGACCTATTTTGTCTGTACAGATTGAAAATGAATACGGGTCATACAGCTGTGATAACAAGTATTTGCAGTTCTTGCGGGACTTGTTTCACAAACATCTCGGCCCTGATGTTTTACTTTTCACAAGTGAGTTGATTCTTTTTATGTTGATTTACTAATTGAGTGTGACAGCTTTTTTCTTTTACATAAGTACAGTTCAAAAATACTTATTTTAAATTTTTTACTCGTATTAAAAGTATCAATTTTAAAGCCGACGGCGCCGGCTACAGCTACCTAAAATGTGGCACAGTCGAAGGCGTTTTTCCAACAGTCGATTTCGGCCCAGCGGACGACAAAACCGTCGCATCTTATTTTGATGCCCAGAAAAACGTAAGCAAAGGTGGTGCCGTCGTAAATAGTGAGTTCTATCCGGGATGGTTCACGCTGTGGGGTTCTCCAAACCCTAATTTGCCGACAACTCAACAAGTTTTGAATACAATGACTGCGATGGCAAATCATAACGCTTCTTTCTCCTTCTATATGATTCATGGTGGAACTAATTTTGGGTTCTGGAATGGTGCGGAAGTCAAGGGTGCCGTAAGTGTTAAAAAAAATGTTTATTGTAACTATTTCAATGTCTCAGGTGATAACATCCTACGATTACGGCGCTCCAATCACGGAAAATGGGGGTATCACACCCCGATATCTCGAAATTCGGAAATGGATCAGTGACAGATGGAACGTGGAACTTCCTCCAGTGCCGAAAAACAACACAGTTCGCGCCTATGGAAAGTTGAAGCTTCATCATGCCAATACGTTAAACTCGGGTTTTGAAAACGTTGCTCAAAGCTGTAAGCGTTCAACAGATCCGTTGAGTTTTGAAGAGCTGGAACATCCTTATGGGTTTGTTGTTTACACTACGAAGTTGCGTGTTGGTGGCAGCAACTTATCGACACCTAATTTGAAGGATCATGGTTATGTTTTTGTTAATGATGAGTTCCAGGTAGGATGAAACATTTAGTTTAGGTAAACAGTTTGTTCTTTTAGGGCGTGCTTGTGAACAACCTTGGAGACTATCACTCCCTTTCGTTAGCATTACAAAACGCGACCGTTGGTTCCAAACTTCAAATCATCGTCGAAAACCGTGGCCGTTTGACTTACGGCAGAGCACTGATTGACCACAAGGGCCTGCTCCCAGACGTTTTATTAGATGGTCAGAAGCTTACAAAATGGGTTAACTGTCCGGTTGATCTTACCAATCCCGAAAAACTGTCATCTCGCGGCGCATCCAACAGTTTATCATACGTTGTCAATGGCAACCCCGGTGCATTCAACGTTTCAAATGGCAATGGCATCTTCATCGGCGAATTCACCATTCAAGGTGAGATCGCCGACACCTGGTTGAATCCAAAAGGCTTCCGCAAAGGCCAAGTTCTTATCAATGGTTTCAATCTCGGTCGGTATTGGACATCTGCCGGACCACAAGTTACGCTGTATCTGCCGGCACCCCTTCTTCGCCGCAAAAATCAAATCGTTTTCATCGAATTGCTCGGCCAAGAGACCGGTCTTTGCATTGAAAAAAACACAATTGAATTCACAGACAGGGTTATCAGCGCTTCTGATCGGGCAGCTGAACTTTGGTCGTGTTAGTCATTTTTGCAGTGGTTAGCAATTCCATTCCGGCCGCTTTCGGCATTCCATTGTGTAAACATTCAACATTTAGCCACCGAAACGTCAAAAAAGATTGTTGTTTATTCGATTCCATTTTTAGATCATTTTCAAAACCGTGTAAACAAAAAGGGTTAAACAACAATAAAAAGTAAAGTTAGGAATAAGAAAAGGCAATATAGTACATCATGGAAAGGGATTGATGAGGGAATTGCGTTGTTAATTCAGTCATTTAGTTGCAGACTTCTTTGTCGGTGTGGCCCTTGAGGTTCAAGTTGACGAAGTTCATGTCGTACTCGGCGCCGTTGATGAAGTTGGCCGGGATTTCGAAGTCGGAGATACGGTGGCAGGTCTGAAATTTGGGGTTGAATGGGTGTTATGTTAAGTTGATATGGATAAGGTGGCTTACAGCGCGGTCCTGGACGTCACAGGTGTGGGTCACACGGATGTAGGGCTTGATGGCGGTGACTTCGTCTTCTTTGCCGGAAAGTTGGAAGTTACCGTCCTTGTCGGTGTGGATGGTGGCGAGGGTGTCATCGGGGTCGACTGGAATGGCATTTATCAATTTTTCGGAATGGAAGTTTGGTCAAACTCACAGGTATCGTGCTCACGGAGCTCCACAAGGGCATTACGGATGGAGCGCTTGTCGCAGATGATCTGGCCCTTGACCTTGATGGTCTGTTCCTTGGCGTAGGCCGCGGCGATCAGGGCAAGCAAGACGATACACAGAACCGAGCGCATGATGATTAATTTCTACAAAAATCCAAATTATTACCGTAACCCCATTCTCGCGCCAAGACCATATCACGCTCAACCATCCCCCAGCCATCATGCCTATCTCAACTGAGCTTCAACATGCCAGAGCATGCCTGTTTAGTAGCCCCAACACCGCCAATCCCCGCCCTAGAGGCGCCCAAGCATCACATGGCGCGCCACAGCTCACATCACTTCGATGTTTATTCGAAATTCTGTGGGCCAACCCCATTCAGAAAGTGCCAACGCCCCCGTCGCGGCCTGATCAGTGTCGAAAATGTTCTTCGGGGCTTTGTTGGACAACTGTTTCAACCCTGCGACGACAGCACAATGGCAATAGTAGTGACAAGGCCGACACCGGCCTCGCAACCAAACAACAACACAAAGGCATCAGTCGCTTTAATCTAAACAAAGAAGAACAAAATGAAAAATGTGTTTGTTTTAACACAGACAACGTTGATTGGTATCGCCGCTGATCGCCGATACTACGTTTGGGGCACGCAAAACGGCCTTATAAAGAAGACAAAGGCTGACCGAATCGTGCGAAAAGTAAAAACTGACTTCTAGAAAAAACGGAAACAAAATGTCAGAGGGCAGCAATCAAGTCTGATCAAAACAGAGTGACGAATCTCAGCGGAAAAGAAAGTTCATGCGCACGGAAGCGGCGTGAAAAAATTCGCGATTCATGACGAATGAAATTGGTCGGCGGTGAGTTATGGGATTCTTGACGAATAGCGTCAGAATTCAGAGAGAGGGTGAAGTAAAGCATGCATGATTCAGTCGGAAAGATTCATTTAGTTAGTTTAGGGCAATTTACGGGCCAGAAGGTCAAGTATGGCCACGGGTCATGGCGTTTGTTGGTCGATGCTGAGGCGGACGTGTTTACGACGCTTGAACGCCAGGGGCCTTGGTGTAGTCGGCGAAGAAGGCTTCGATTTGGGGCGATAGTGAAAGCTGGCCGACGCGAAGAAAGTACTCGAGCACAAGACGGGCGATGAACAGGTATTGCTGAAAAACAAAACATTATAAACTTTGATTTTAAAGGTCAGAGCGGCAAATTAATTGATCTGGAAGATAAAGAGTGTGGTTTTTGTTCTTAAAATAAAGTTCAAAACAATAATTAAAAGGTTTAAAGTTGGCTATGATACAGTAACTTTGACATAAATAATGTCTTTTGAAAGGTCGAAAGTGGTTGGGATGTTGATATTGTTATTTTTGCGCAATTCCACAACTTTTGAAGTTCAAACCCACAATAACCATTATTTCAAAAGCCATCCAATCACCCCATTACGCCACTTTTGTAAAAACCTGTCCAACCATATCCGGTCGGATGTATTACCCCACCATTTGCACTACAGATCTCCCCATTTTACGTTTCCGTCTGCTTTTCACCTCTGTTCCGATCCTCTCCACCAACACCAAACATGAATCACCCCCTTCGACCTGACAGGCCATAAATCACCCCCTCGAGGGCCAGTAAAGCCCCCCTCTGCCGTGCACGCACACATTTTTACTATTTTCTAACTTTTCTATTCTTGCCCCTTAGCAGCTTCAAAAATAAGCGCCGCACTTTCTGCACCTCACTAATCATGTTCGAGGCATCAAGCGGCTTGATTTTGCTGCCAAATGCCAATACTAACGCGACGTTTATTTTTAATCTTTGAATTGGCCCGGGGGTTGGTGCAACTCGGCATGTCACAATTTGAGTAATTGGGAATGCGTCAATGCTACGCAAACGTGGACGCTGGGCCGGGCCAACCCGGCCCAGCCCGGCCCAGACGGGTCCAAACCGGGCCGGGCTGAAGGAATACTGGACCGGGCCGGGCCCGGCTGACGATTTTTGAGAAATTTTGCTCAAATCATGCGAAATTAGGCAAAAATCCCGGCCCAAACCGGGCCGGGCCGGCAATTTGTAAAACCGGGCCGGTCAAACCGGGCCAAAAAGTGTCCGGGCCGGGCCCGGGCCGAAAAATTCAGGCCCGTGTCCAGGTTTGATGCTACGTGGATTGGGTGTTGTTGTCATGGAAAGCTGGCGCTGGATGCGTCAGATGTCGATTGGGGCGATTTGGAGCGATCAAAAAGCAGCCAAAACAAAGGCATCCAGCGGCAAAAAGAAGCAAAACAAAAAACGTAGATCTTAGGCCAGATGTTGAACATTGGGGCCAGGGTTCGTCGATGGGATGATTCAAAAACAACGTTCAAAGAATGTAAACATGCAAAAAAAGAGATAATAAAAGAAGTTTTGCGAGCATTGGCACATCTGGTTTGATGTTTGAAGGTTTAAGTGTGAGAAGCTTTTTGGTTTTTGAGCAAAGATTAGGAAGAGAAAAAAAAATAAATTCTTGTCGTAGCGAAATTGGGAATTATAAGTTTTTGATAAAACAAAAAGATCAAAACTCACAGAATCCTTCTGCACAGCAGCCAACCGTTCCTCGCGAATACGTGAAACGACACTCTCGATGGTAACGTGCTTTCCGAGGATGATAGATTCGAGTATAATCTCGACAGCGACGATAGTACCGGTACGACCGATGCCCGCCGAACAGTGCACCACGATGGGGAAGTTGGTGGAAACGCGGACCTGGGAGGGATTACAGGGGTAAATCCGGATTTCGAGAGGGACCAATTATGGAACACGGGTTTTTGGGATGTTAATAAAGTGGTTGAAAACCAATAATATTGTTCGCGTTTTCGGTGTTTTTGATGACATTGAAAATAAACAGAAAAACCAATGGTCAATTTGATCATGGCAATTTGTGTTTTTTTTATGATTTTGGTAGTTTCAGAACTTTTTGCAACAACAAAAGATTAATCTCGAAACAAATGATTCCAAATTGTTCACCAACCTTTTGCAAAACCTGTAAAATAGTCGCATCCGCCTCCGGCACGCCATGATCAGGCCAATTCTCGACACTAACATGGTACACGTCCTTCCCGACATCGCCCCGAAAAACGCTGAAGATCCGTTGGACAACTCGACCCGGTGTTCCGAGAAGCTTCGCCGAACAACACTTCACAGTTATGTCGCCATAGGTAGCGACATCGCCTTGGCCGCTTGGGTAATAGACGGCACATTTGTTGGACCCAATCTCGATGAATTTGCACAATTGAACAATCGACATGGCCTTCTTCTCGAAAACCATGACCCAAAAGTCGTAAATTGTGTCCGGAAGTGGCCCTTGGGTGCAAATGAATCTATCAGAACCAAATGGGCTTGAAACAGTGTTAGCGTGGATGTAATCACGGCCACCTGGATGAGTCGCCAATACGATTCGTGTTTTTTCAAGGCATTCAATATCGCCATATCGGTTTAGGCTGGAATGTATGTTCGAGGTGGTTGTATCCTTCTTTTTGGCCCGCATTTCTGTTTGGAGTTTAGCGAATTCCTCGCGAAGGCCGGGGACGCCTTTTTTGAGGGTGTCGGCGACGAAGGATTCCATCTGGAAGCAGTTTTAGGGTGAACTTTGTCGATTTGATAAAGTTCAGACAAACCGCAGCCCGCATAAACCCATATTGCCGATTGCTTCGAACGGCACTGACCCGCTTCCCAGCAAATTTCGGCCTCGGTTCACTGATTTTCGTCAGACGCCATGGTCGGACCCCTTTGCCAGACCATTCCCTCTCACTTTTTGAACTGTGCTCGGCCTGGGTCGATGCTTCGGAGATCAGTCGAGCCGAGGACAACGCCATCGGGCTGACTATCTTTGGCACCTATTTTCGAATCAGTCGGCATTTAGGTCTATTTTTATGCGATTGTGTTCTGAAATTTGCATTAGCATCAAAGACCGTCGCCCTCGAGCCATGAAAGTACGAATTCCACACCCAAAGATGAAATTAAATTGTTCAAACAAACTCAAAAGGGCTGAACCGCCATCGCTGGTGGTCATAGCCATCTTCGTCATCGGTACTTGGGTGCTATTTGCCTTGAGGCGCTTATAATATGTTCGTCAAAGCTGGGCATTCATACGCGGTGACCGAGTTTCGCCAATGTTTGTGGCTCATTCAAACAGAGCCAGACGACGCTTCTGTCCATGGGCTTCATGCTGGTAATACCTGGGCTGTCTGGGTCAGTAGTCGGGATTGGAGCCTTTTTGGTGCTTCTGGATGTGATTCTGTTTCATATTCGACTGACATCAGCCTGTCAGAGCAGCTTCGGAGGCACTTGCTATGCAGGGTTGGTCAGAGGTGGCAATTGGCAGGATGCCAGTCGGATGGAGACTTGTGCGGACAATTTGTTTAAAGATTGGTGTACTGTAGTGTGAGTTTTACCTTTTTTACTTGGCAAAATTAATGCGATTGTTGTGAGCATCTTTTGCACCTGAACAGTGATGATGCATTCGCACAAGTGCTAACAGCGAACGTGATTGTTACATTCGCACACTACATTTGTAATAATTCCGCATTCGCGCTTTTGTGCAAATGTAAAAAAATACGTTATGAGTGCGAATGACGCATCCCCCACAATTCAAACTGTGCAAATGTCAAAATTCCAGCTACAAAGAACACATAGTCCAAGCCGAATTTCACTGTCTCAACCACTACAACACCTTCCCGCCCGTTGCCGGCGGCAAGACTTGTGGCGATGGCCCTTTCGACATTAAATCCGGAGGCTGTGCCCGTCTCCGTGCTCCCGATGGCACGGCCTGTCTAGTCTGTTGCTGCAAGGGCAACATGTGCAACAGTCCCTTCATCTTTGCCACCGATCTCCAAAAGTACTACACCAACCCAAATGTCTACCAATTCGGCGTCGACGGAAGCGCCAGCAATCTCAACAAAGCCATGCTCGTCAAAACACTTTTTATAGTTTTTCTTGTCCTCGCACGTCGTATCATACAATAAATAAGGCTACATATTTAGTCAGAGCATTAGGGGAGTCAAAAAAACACGACTAAAACACACGCACATGGAAAATGACCATTGAAAGGTTCATCTGGAGGAGAGTCAAATCAGCGCCTAGAGGAAGGTAGAAGATACGTCTAATTGGGGTACCGCTCGACAAGCATGCCGACACCGTGACCACCAGCGGCACAGGCTGCGATCAACGCGATATGACCGCCTTCCTTGTGGAGACGGTTGGCGGCATGGGAGACGAGACGGACGCCAGTGGCACCGAAGGGATGGCCGATAGACAAAGAGCCGCCCCAGCGGTTCAGCTTTTCAATGGGGATGCGACCGTACTTGCCGCTGCGCTTCATGTGCTCCTGAAGGGGTAGCAGTTACAGATGGGCCAAAAAGAAGGCGAAAAAAGGGCAAACCTTGCAGAAGTGATCCGAATCCAACGCATTTATGTTAGCCAAGACCTGCCCGGCAAAAGCTTCATGAATCTCAAAGACATCGACATCCTGCAGGGTCAAACCAGCCTTGTCCAACAACTTGGGAATGACGTAGGCGGGCGACAGGAGAAGCTGATCCTTGGGGTCCTGCGCGACGAAGAGGAAGTCCCGAAGGAAGGCCTTCGGTTTGTAGCCCTTCTTGAGAGCAAAGTCCTCGGTCGTGACGAGCGCCGCAGACGCACCGTCGGTCAAGAAGGACGCGTTGGCTGGAAAGATAACAACGTGATTCAGGTGATCAAAGATGAGGGGTACAGATGGGGGCGGACAAAGTACAAAGTGCGACTTTTAAGGTCGATTTGAATGAAAATAAACATACCAGCGGTGACAGTGCCATGGGGCTTAACGAAAGCCGGCTTCAACTTCGACAACTGTTCAATGGTTCCGACACGGATGCCGTTATCAGCGCTGACAGTGCCGCCCTTCTTGCCGGGCACGAAGACGGGGACAATGTCGGAGAGGAGGCCCTTGTTTGCGGCTTCCTGGGCGAGGGTGTGGGATCGGATGGCGAATTCGTCTTGTTCACTGGAATGAGACATTGAAGAGCAGTCATTATATGGTAAAAAGTCAAACCAACCGCCTCGAAACATTGAAAGCTGCCGCCAAGCGATCTCCCGAATGACCCATCGTCTCACCGGACGTAAACTCCGCCACTGCCGGCAATTCAGGCTTCAACAAATTCTGAAGAATCGTTTGCCCCAGCTTCAACTTGTCGGGAAGGGTCTTCGCCTTCTGTAGGGAAAGCATGGCACTGCGCGTCTTTCGGTTGTATCGGATGGGCACATCGGAAAGGAGCTCAACGCCGCCGGCAATACCTGCCTCGGTGTAGCCACTGTTGAGAAGGCCGATGATCTGGGTGATGGCGACGTTCGCGGAGATACAGGCAAGGGTCACAGTGTTGCAGGGGGTCTAAAACATCACATAACGTTGATTTGGATGAAAAAATATATATAAAAAAAAACAAACAGTATCAGGGAATCCAGCAGTCAACCAGGCTTCACGCGCAATGTTGCTCGTCTTGGGCTCCTGGATGACGGTACCGCAGCTGACGTGTCCGACATCCTCGAAGGCGATCCCGGTCTTCTTGACCAGCTCCTGGAGGGCGAATCGTTGCAGATCGACGGCCATGAGATCCTTGAAGACGGTGCCGCTGGTCACGAAGGGGGTACGGACGCCCTCGACGAAGACGATGTTGGGTCGGCCCGGCTTGGCGAGCGACTTCTTGGACGTCGAGGCCGAAGCCGAGAGTTGCCGAGTAGCAGGGCGACTCAGACGGCTCAGCATGATGGGATTTGGGGCTGAAAGGGGTGTTCGTTGGGTTTTGTTATATATAAAAAGAGAGTTAGGGGTTCAGATCACGGCGAAAAACATAAACAACACTAATCAGACTGTACAACGTCAAGGAATGGATCAGTAAGGAAAAGTTAATCAACCACTGCCGCAGGCAAACAACGTGTGCTACGACGCTTTGGTTTATTCCTGACAAAAACGCAACACGTTGCTTGCGTGTGTTATAACCACAGGTCCGTCGGGTATACGCCAAGGAGGCGCTGAGGCGAACACAGCTCGAACGCCACACTCCGGAAACTGTGCAGATCGACAAACAGACGGCCGAGAGAGAACGAGGTGGATGAAATGGACTTTGTCCTCCGCTCGTTTTTGACGACAACGACCGCCACCGGCAGGGAGACTACACAAACCATAGCGCTGTCATCGCACTACAAGATCCCATCGCCATCGGGGGTGGCAGCGCGGTGATAAGGCTGGAATTGGGTGCGCGGGGAGGGGATCGGCGATGGAATCTGATGGACGGAAATGACTGGTAATGGTCAAATTGGAAAACAAATGCGGTCAGCGGTCGAAAACAGTGAGCTGTTTTTTGTTCAAGTGGAAATCAAGAAAGATGGGCGGTTAGACGCACTTTGCCAAGCATGCGCAAGCTTTTTGATTCAAAGCGAAAATCGCTATTTCAAAAGTGCTTACTATTCTTTATGCCATTGCTACAGTAAACACCTTGTCAAAAAGTAAAAAAAGTTTAAGACTTACAATTTTTTGAAAAGAAAAGAAAACTGCCGTGTCCGAGTGCCACAATCACGATCCGTCTGACCTTTTTTACCTGAGTACTTCCGAAAATGCAAATCAGATTTCCGCTTCCCGTTTATTTTTAGCATGTTAATTTTTCATGAGAGAACTGACATTCATTGACAACATTTTCACAACTTGAAAGATTTTTTTATTCACAGTCAAACCAAGTAATTTTTATTTGGGTGCCCGCACGGCCCACATCGCACAAACGACGTTTGCTTTGCGCGATGTAATAAATTTTTCAAATGGAGTCGGAGAGAACGTCAATTTGGCACTCATGAAACTATTCATAGTCGTGTCGCCACTCGTTGTTGTAACAGGGGCGTAATCGACAGCCGTGCCATCCATATTTTTAAAGTTTTTCACTGCGTATGTTTTTCCGGAAGGCAGATAAAAACCAATAAGTCCGCCATCCATCGTGTTGTTGTAGATAAAGTTGTGTTCATCGACATTGTGAATCGACACGGGCATTGCATTGGCATTCTTTTCCGTGCAAACTTCGAGCAGCTCGATGGGTTGTGTCAGATTTTGTGGGACAGGATACAAACCGTAGCAGCGTGGTTTGTCTAGATAGTAGTCGGCTATGAACCATGTTGAGTCGTCGGGGCAGATCGCGTTTGCCATTGTTAAAGCTAAAACTCTATCTGAAAATATCGAAAGACTCGAAAAAACAGTAGCACTTACGTTCAAGAGTTGTGTAAAGTTTGTTTTTACATGACTTTTTAGCTGTGACTGTGATTCCAAGCAAAACTATCGGTAAAAGTAGCATTCGAAACATGACACAACCAAAGCACTGGTATTGCACTCTTATGGAATTGCAACGTCTTCAACACAGACCAGCGTCTTCATTTTATACGTAAACAAAGAGGCACATAGCGACACGATATATTTGATTCACATCAAACATTAACCATGACAACGGCCCTGTCTGCCTTCTTGAAAAACAAGACATTTATTGAGTACCGTATTCCACATGGCGCTGCAGACTTTTTTTTTTTTCATAGTGTTTCATTCACGGCATGACCAAAACAGACAATTGATGTGCATTTGGAACCAACATTTCAAACAAACCTTCTAGAATGTCAAAAATTGTTCTTTTAATTTGTAAAATATTTGTAGAACAAAGCTTAGTACAAATTCGATAACAAGCTGTACATAAATAACGAAACCTTCATTGTTGCAGGGGTTGGTAAAGGTTCTCCTCATCGTTATCGTTATTTTCCTTGATTTGTTCAACTTCCTTGACGACTGGTGGCTTGTCTTTTTTGTCACTTTGCTTTGGTACTTGCTCGTGCACTTCTGAACTTGGCATTGGAGGGCGGTTGTTTGCGCTGTCGACAGAAGGCTTTTTCGGAATTTGCGAGGATGAACTTTGGGTCTGCAACAAACACATGTTGGTGATTTGTGTGTTACACTAAACTACCTTTTTGTTGGAATTTGGCAGTCGAAGTTTACCGAACTTGTACAAAACGTACAATAACAATAAGACAAGGCCCAAGATCACGAAATGCACTACAGAAGTGCCAAATATGATCGCAGCAACTATCCCCTTGTTCAACTGATTGACAGGCTTTTCCGTAGATTCAACATTCAGCTTTGAAGTTGTAGTTGTCAATGGTACCGTAGTCGAAATCATTGTCGTTGTTGAAGTCGTAGTCGTCGTTGATGTCGTTGTCGACGGAGTCGTCGTAGTTGTTGTTGTTGTGGTAGTAGTGCGAGGACGAAATGCCGTTGGAAACATAACGTATTTCTGTAAAGCAGTAATATTTCTCACATTATTGCCAGTTAAATATAATACAACAAAATCTCACCTTCGGAAAAACGGTAGTATATAACGTTTCATTATAAAATTTCCATGATAAAGTAAATGGTAATACTTTTAAACCACCATCATCAAGGTACTTTGGAGTAGATTTCACATTTATACGACTTAATGGTTCTGCACGTTTACCGCAGAAAAACGTGTTTTTGTTAAAATCGATAATAACGTGAATTTTCCACCATTCAGCTTCCCGAAACTCAATGTCGTTTGTATAACAAGAATTAGGAAACACACTAAAAATAATTTTAACTCCTCCTTCGAATAGAAAGTGCAACTCCTGCATAAATAAACCGCCACCAAGTATGAAAAAACTAAAAACTTTGTCTACCAAGGCCAATTGGTATTTAGGCCCTGACGATCGATCATTCATAATAATAGTGCTGTAAACGTTATAACTAAACAAACTTTAAAACAAAAAGTTAAAACCTACATATTTTCAGAATCTACACGGAAGGGATAGTCGAGAGGAATGTCACTGTTTGATAGAGGCGTATAATATTTAGAACACGTAACGCTAATTGGTATTAAATACCAAAATAAATAACGAAGCGCAATCATGGCGTATGATCTGCGTTTTTTTTAAATCGATCCTGTTGCGCCCTGTTATTTGGTTGGAATCAAAAGATTTGAATATTAGGTTTAGAGTTTTCTTCTGTTAGGACCTGTAAGTCAATCCCATCTACACCTGTTTGTTCCAAACCTGATTGTTGAAACCACTATGTTCATCCAACTCATTATCTTTGCTCCCGTTTGGGGATTCGCTCTGTCCACTGATACTACTTTGTTTACTTCTTCAGTCCCTACTGATTATCCAATGATTTCTAATGGTGATGAAGTGTAAGTCTTAAATTTATGTATTTCGTTAATTAAACACGTTTTTAGTGTTCTAACTATGAATCCAACTACCTTGTCTTCCTATTTGATGGCGACCCCTACGACCGGCGCTTTTCATTTTAAAGTTTAGAGGCCAATCGAGTCGGCATATCGAAAACACCTGAAACAGAGTTCAAACTGGCAGAAAGAGGGGGGACTGGCAGAAAGAGGGGGGACTGGCAGAAAGAGGGGGGACTGGCAGAAAGAGGGGGGACTGGCAGAAAGAGGGGGGACTGGCAGAAAGAGGGGGGACTAGCAGAAAGAGGGGGGACTGGCAGAAAGAGGGGGGACTGGCAGAAAGAGGGGGAACTGGCAGAAAGAGGGGAGACTGGCAGAAAGAGGGGGGACTGGCAGAAAGAGGGGGGACTGGCAGAAAGAGGGGGGACTGGCAGCAAGAGGGGGGACTGGCAGAAAGAGGGGGGACCCACATTTGTTGGACGCTAATTCGAGTTTGTTTTCGGCACACCAGTTGCTAAGTTTATCCATAAAAGTTTGAAGGGGGAGAGTGTCAGAGGATAGGTCGGATGAAATGGCTTTCAAGTCATCTGCGAAGAAAAATGTATCAACCCCAGGGACCGCGCACTCGGTAGGAATATAAGGTAAATCATTTTTTGCCTAATGCTGAACTAATCCTTTGTTTTCAGCATGTGATACCTCCACCGTCAACATCTGCGGTCCTGTGAGAGGTCATTCAGAACATAGCGAAAAGACTGTTAAGCCGTCGTGCAGTTGGCCCTATCTGGCTTTAAATATTTCTGCAGAAGCTGTAAAAAGTGGAAAGAAAATGTCGTAAAGTAAGTCTGGCCTTTACAAGCAATAAAAAAATATATAAAGTCTTGCTTCAGATCTCCAAGTACTCGTTCACCGTCAACTCCGCGCATCTCTAGCATGTTCCATCTAAGTTGTCGTTTCACTCTCCTCGAAATCTACAGCGGCGTTAAACAGTCGACGCAATGATGAATCGAGTACCTGAGCATGACACAGAACATCAAAGACGCATCACTTTACCCCATAGATGTTTCGCCTTTTTTTTGTATACAATGATATAATTGTTTTGGTGTTCTTTGCATTGTTTGTGTCTGTTTTTAAAATAGGATATGGGAAGACTTGTACTTGGCTGGCCGGCGGCATAGAGTTCCTAGCCCTGGATGGTTACATCTCCAGGGTTGACCGCAGGGGATTTACGAGCAGGAGGGTCACGCTCAGGAAGCGGGTATTTGGTGGCAACCTGGGTAAACTCGGAGACGGGGAGCTTGGTAGGGGGTTTGCCGTTTTGGGAAGGGCGGCAGAGCCGATCGCGGTAGAGGATGAGAGTGGACCCATCCTCCTCGACACAGAGAAAAGTACCCCTCACTTTTCAACCCCTCATGAAATTGCTCCATCAAATTTGAAAACACTCCATCATATTTGATGAATTTCACCCCTCACATTTGAGGGGGGCGCTCCATCACGAGGTTTGATGGAGTCACCCCCTCAAATTTCGATTGGCGTTGTGCGTCGAAAGACAACTCGAGCGCGGATCCACGTCCGCCGCCGAATTGCGATTCATTGAAGTCTTTTCGGTTCTGCGTCGCAGGTTCCTTCGCTATCAGTGTTGATGTTTCTGTTGCTTTTGTTGTGTACTTGTTCATGATAATAAAGATATTGTTTCTACTCTTGTATCTTGCGAATCTACGGGTTATACACCCGGAAAGTACTTGTTTTGAACTCTGTTTCAGGTGTTTTCGATATGCCGACTCGATTGGCCTCTCCTTTGATGCTGATGATAGGTAAATCATTTTTTGCCTAATGCTGAACTAATCCTTTGTTTTCAGCATGTGATACCTCCACCGTCAACATCTGCGGTCCTGTGAGAGGTCATTCAGAACATAGCGGAAAGACTGTTAAGCCGTCGTGCAGTTGGCCCTATCTGGCTTTAAATATGGCTGCAGAAGCTGTAAAAAGTGGAAAGAAAATGTCGTAAAGTAAGTCTGGCCTTTACAAGCAATAAAAAATATATAAAGTCTTGCTTCAGATCTCCAAGTACTCGTTCACCGTCAACTCCGCGCATCTCTAGCATGTTCCATCTAAGTTGTCGTTTCACTCTCCTCGAAATCTACAGCGGCGTTAAACAGTCGACGCAATGATGAATCGAGTACCTGAGCATGCCACAGAACATCAAAGACGCATCACTTTACCCCATAGATGTTTCGCCTTTTTTTTGTATACAATGATATAATTGTTTTGGTGTTCTTTGCATTGTTTGTGTCTGTTTTTGAAAGATTATCAATAAAAGTTGCACTAGTAAACTCTGTTGAAGCATAAAAGGGGAGGAGCCGACAAAAATCAATAACCAAAGCCGAGCGGCAAAAGCCGAAATTTGATGTAAAATTCAATCATATTTGATGGAACATTCCATCATATTTGATGAAACACTTCATCAAATTTGATGAAAACGTACCTCCTATTTGAGGGGAAAACCCCTCACATTTGATGGAGTTTTCCCTTTGGCTGTATCTTCCGGGGTGTTTGTCATCAAATGTGAGGGGTTTTCCCCTCAAATATGAGGGGTAATTCTGTCTGTGGAATACCTTCTTTTTTATATAACGACAGTGGTTAAAATGGGTTCGCTCTTCCTGAGTGCGAGAGGGATCGATAAACACTTTTTTGCGGTTGGAACGGTCTTGGAGTTTCCGGCGGTTTCGAAGAGTAATGGCATGGGAACGCGAGTTGGGAAGGATCACTTTAAGAGGACGAGGTTTGAGAGGATCGGTGGACGGGGTACCTGATGGCATCCTATAGATGGCGACCGGGGAGGCTTCCACCTCGAGTTCGTCGAACTGGTAGTCTGGTACCGGTTCAAGCTTGACTCGGTGCCAGCACCACTACCGGTAACCTGGTACTGGTAGTCTGGTACCGGTTCAAGCTTGACTCGGTGCCAGCACCACTACCGGTAACCTGGTACTGGTAGTCTGGTGCCGCTTCACGTTTGACTCGGTGCCAGCACCACTACCGGTAACCTGGTACTGGTAGTCTGGTACCGGTTCAAGCTTGACTCGGTGCCTGGGTAGTGGTGCCGGCACCGAATCAACCTTGAACCGGTACCAACCAGGCACCGAGTCAAACTTGAAGCGGCACCAGACTACCAGTACCAGGTCACAATAGAGGGGGGACTGGCAGAAAGAGGGGGGACTGGCAGCAACAGGGCGGACTGGCAGAAAGAGGGGGGACTGGCAGAAAGAGGGGGGACTGGCAGAAAGAGGGGGGACTGGCAGAAAGAGGGGGGACTGGCAGAAAGAGGGGGGACTGGCAGAAAGAGGGGGGACTGGCAGAAAGAGGGGGGACTGGCAGAAAGAGGGGGGACTGGCAGAAAGAGGGGGGACTGGCAGCAAGAGGGGGGACTGGCAGAAAGAGGGGGGACTGGCAGCAAGAGGGGGGACTGGCAGCAAGAGGGGGGACTGGCAGAAAGAGGGGGGACTGGCAGAAAGAGGGGGGACTGGCAGAAAGAGGGGGGACGGGGTACCTGATGGCATCCTATAGATGGCGACCGGGGAGGCTTCCACCTCGAGTTCGTCGAACTGGTAGTCTGGTACCGGTTCAAGCTTGACTCGGTGCCAGCACCACTACCGGTAACCTGGTACTGGTAGTCTGGTACCGGTTCAAGCTTGACTCGGTGCCAGCACCACTACCGGTAACCTGGTACTGGTAGTCTGGTGCCGCTTCACGTTTGACTCGGTGCCAGCACCACTACCGGTAACCTGGTACTGGTAGTCTGGTGCCGCTTCAAGTTTGACTCGGTGCCTGAGTAGTGGCGCCGGCACCGCATCAACCTTGAACCGGTACCAACCAGGCACCGAGTCAAACTTGAAGCGGCACCAGACTACCAGTACCAGGTCACAATAGAGGGGGGACTGGCAGAAAGAGGGGGGACTGGCAGAAAGAGGGGGGACTGGCAGAAAGAGGGGGGGACTGGCAGAAAGAGGGGGGACTGGCAGCAAGAGGGGGGACTGGAGCAAGAGGGGGGACTGGCAGCAAGAGGGGGGGACTGGCAGCAAGAGGGGGGACTGGCAGAAAGAGGGGGGACTGGCAGAAAGAGGGGGGACTGGCAGCAAGAGGGGGGACTGGCAGAAAGAGGGGGGACTGGCAGCAAGAGGGGGGACTGGCAGCAAGAGGGGGGACTGGCAGAAAGAAGGGGGACTGGCAGAAAGAGGGGGGACTGGCAGAAAGAGGGGGGACTGGCAGAAAGAGGGGGGACTGGCAGAAAGAGGGGGGACTGGCAGCAAGAGGGGGGACTGGAAGCAAGAGGGGGGACTGGAAGCAAGAGGGGGGACTGGCAGCAAGAGGGGGGACGGGGTACCTGATGGCATCCTATAGATGGCGACCGGGGAGGCTTCCACCTCGAGTTCGTCGAACTGGTAGTCTGGTACCGGTTCAAGCTTGACTCGGTGCCAGCACCACTACCGGTAACCTGGTACTGGTAGTCTGGTACCGGTTCAAGCTTGACTCGGTGCCAGCACCACTACCGGTAACCTGGTACTGGTAGTCTGGTGCCGCTTCACGTTTGACTCGGTGCCAGCACCACTACCGGTAACCTGGTACTGGTAGTCTGGTGCCGCTTCAAGTTTGACTCGGTGCCTGGGTAGTGGTGCCGGCACCGAATCAACCTTGAACCGGTACCAACCAGGCACCGAGTCAAACTTGAAGCGGCACGAGACTACCAGTACCAGGTCACAATAGAGGGGGGACTGGCAGAAAGAGGGGGGACTGGCAGCAAGAGGGGAGACTGGCAGAAAGAGGGGGGACTGGCAGCAAGAGGGGGGACTGGCAGAAAGAGGGGGGACTGGCAGAAAGAGGGGGGACTGGCAGCAAGAGGGGGGACTGGCAGCAAGAGGGGGGACTGGCAGAAAGAGGGGGGACTGGCAGAAAGAGGGGGGACTGGCAGAAAGAGGGGGGACGGGGTACCTGATGGCATCCTATAGATGGCGACCGGGGAGGCTTCCACCTCGAGTTCGTCGAACTGGTAGTCTGGTACCGGTTCAAGCTTGACTCGGTGCCAGCACCACTACCGGTAACCTGGTACTGGTAGTCTGGTACCGGTTCAAGCTTGACTCGGTGCCAGCACCACTACCGGTAACCTGGTACTGGTAGTCTGGTGCCGCTTCACGTTTGACTCGGTGCCAGCACCACTACCGGTAACCTGGTACTGGTAGTCTGGTGCCGCTTCAAGTTTGACTCGGTGCCTGAGTAGTGGCGCCGGCACCGCATCAACCTTGAACCGGTACCAACCAGGCACCGAGTCAAACTTGAAGCGGCACCAGACTACCAGTACCAGGTCACAATAGAGGGGGGACTGGCAGAAAGAGGGGGGACTGGCAGAAAGAGGGGGGACTGGCAGAAAGAGGGGGGGACTGGCAGAAAGAGGGGGGACTGGCAGCAAGAGGGGGGACTGGAGCAAGAGGGGGGACTGGCAGCAAGAGGGGGGACTGGCAGCAAGAGGGGGGACTGGCAGAAAGAGGGGGGACTGGCAGAAAGAGGGGGGACTGGCAGCAAGAGGGGGGACTGGCAGAAAGAGGGGGGACTGGCAGCAAGAGGGGGGACTGGCAGCAAGAGGGGGGACTGGCAGAAAGAAGGGGGACTGGCAGAAAGAGGGGGGACTGGCAGAAAGAGGGGGGACTGGCAGAAAGAGGGGGGACTGGCAGAAAGAGGGGGGACTGGCAGCAAGAGGGGGGACTGGAAGCAAGAGGGGGGACTGGCAGAAAGAGGGGGGACTGGCAGCAAGAGGGGGGACGGGGTACCTGATGGCATCCTATAGATGGCGACCGGGGAGGCTTCCACCTCGAGTTCGTCGAACTGGTAGTCTGGTACCGGTTCAAGCTTGACTCGGTGCCAGCACCACTACCGGTAACCTGGTACTGGTAGTCTGGTACCGGTTCAAGCTTGACTCGGTGCCAGCACCACTACCGGTAACCTGGTACTGGTAGTCTGGTGCCGCTTCACGTTTGACTCGGTGCCAGCACCACTACCGGTAACCTGGTACTGGTAGTCTGGTGCCGCTTCAAGTTTGACTCGGTGCCTGGGTAGTGGTGCCGGCACCGAATCAACCTTGAACCGGTACCAACCAGGCACCGAGTCAAACTTGAAGCGGCACGAGACTACCAGTACCAGGTCACAATAGAGGGGGGACTGGCAGAAAGAGGGGGGACTGGCAGCAAGAGGGGAGACTGGCAGAAAGAGGGGGGACTGGCAGCAAGAGGGGGGACTGGCAGAAAGAGGGGGGACTGGCAGAAAGAGGGGGGACTGGCAGAAAGAGGGGGGACTGGCAGAAAGAGGGGGGACTGGCAGAAAGAGGGGGGACTGGCAGCAAGAGGGGGGACTGGCAGCAAGAGGGGGGACTGGCAGCAAGAGGGGGGACTGGCAGAAAGAGGGGGGACTGGCAGCAAGAGGGGGGACTGGCAGAAAGAGGGGGGACTGGCAGAAAGAGGGGGGACTGGCAGAAAGAGGGGGGGACTGGCAGAAAGAGGGGGGACTGGCAGAAAGAGGGGGGACTGGAAGCAAGAAGGGGGACTGGCAGAAAGAGGGGGGACTGGCAGAAAGAGGGGGGACTGGCAGCAAGAGGGGGGACTGGCAGCAAGAGGGGGGACTGGAAGCAAGAGGGGGGACTGGCAGAAAGAGGGGGGGACTGGCAGAAAGAGGACATATTTGATGAATTTCACCCCTCACATTTGAAAATAGTACACGCTCCTACACACCATGGCGGGAATATCCTTGATTTGGTACTTTCCTCTAATCCCAACTCCATTTCTAATCTTGTGATAAACCCGCCATTGGGAAAATCTGATCATTATCTTATCCAAATGCATGTCTCCGCTAAAATTGATTCTCCTCCAGTTTCTTATCGGCGAAATTTTGCCAAAGCAGACTTCCAAAAAATCAATTTCCATCTGGCTAACACCGACTGGTTCACTGAGTTTAACGAGTGTTCTACTGTTGACGACATGTATACCCGTCTATTAGCCCACTGCCATAGTCTCATAAAATTAGTGAAGTGTCATCTGATATCCTTAAAGCCACCAAAAAATTTCTTTGTTCCAAAGAAAAACGTCTGCTCAAAACACCCCACTTCCAAGGTATCTTCAACTACATCAGTAAATCAGTTCGCCCCCTCAGATCCTACCCTCCAATGGAGTCCAATGGTACACTTATATTTTCCGACTCCGAGAAAAGTACTCTTTTTGGGGAATTTCTCTCTTCCGTATACCATGAGCCCACTCTATCTGCATTTGATCTGCCAGATAATGACCGTGCCCTTCAAACAGTTACCAGCTCTACAGTTTATGAAATGTCACGGTGGGCAAAAACATCCTCGACTGAAAGCCCTGACGGCTTGCCATATATTTTCCTGAAGCGATGTGCGGTATCGCTCGCTTTACCCATTTCCCTTATCTTCAACTTTAGCTTCATATATGGACTCGTGCCTAATCTGTGGCGTACAGCTACCATTATACCAGTTTACAAAAAAGGCATCAAAAAGGACCCCAGTAACTACCGCCCCATATCCCTAAAACGGATTGTCCGGGAAAACCAGAGAGAATCGGCCCTTTTGTGACACTTCAAAAATTAATCCCATTTTAAAACGTTGAAACTTTTTGCACAGACCATTCTGAGGGCGTAGATGACGAATTTCCTAATTATTTTCTATATGGATGCCTTCTGAGTCCATTAGGCTCCAGAATCCGCCTGGCAGAATCCATAACACCGGACCCTACGTTCGTGGTATCAATCGACTGCCCACATTGAAGCGATCATTTTGACACCAGAAAGACTTGGATTGATTAATATGGCTGCAGAAGCTGTAAAAAGTGGAAAGAAAATGTCGTAAAGTAAGTCTGGCCTTTACAAGCAATAAAAAATATATAAAGTCTTGCTTCAGATCTCCAAGTACTCGTTCACCGTCAACTCCGCGCATCTCTAGCATGTTCCATCTAAGTTGTCGTTTCACTCTCCTCGAAATCTACAGCGGCGTTAAACAGTCGACGCAATGATGAATCGAGTACCTGAGCATGCCACAGAACATCAAAGACGCATCACTTTACCCCATAGATGTTTCGCCTTTTTTAGCAAGAGGGGGGACTGGCAGAAAGAGGGGGGACTGGCAGAAAGAGGGGGGACTGGCAGAAAGAGGACATATTTGATGAATTTCACCCCTCACATTTGAGGGGGGCGCTCCATCACGAGGTTTGATGGAGTCACCCCCTCAAATTTCGATTGACGTTGTGCGTCGAAAGACAACTCGAGCGCGGATCCACGTCCGCCGCCGAATTGCGATTCATTGAAGTCTTTTCGGTTCTGCGTCGCAGGTTCCTTCGCTATCAGTGTTGATGTTTCTGTTGCTTTTGTTGTGTACTTGTTCATGATAATAAAGATATTGTTTCTACTCTTGTATCTTGCGAATCTACGGGTTATACACCATTGTACGTCTAGGCACCCATAGTCATGTCCCACGAAAATATGAACCTTCCCGGTGCCGTGCCGGCGAACCTTCCCGGTGCCGTGCCGGCGAACCTTCCCGGTGCCGTGCCGGCGATCCTTCCCGGTGCCGGGCCGGCGAACCTTCCCGGTGCCGTGCCGGCCAAAAGCGAACCCTCCCCGTGACTTCCCCACCTTGTAAATTCAAATCACAATGTTAAAGGTTTTAGAGGATTTAGTGAAAACAGACTTGAAGTTATACAGGACAGGGATAAGGATGCATGAGCCGCCGCCACGTGTGGGTCGATCGGCGCGAACGATGTGGAATGGCAAAGAGCCGATTATTAGAGGATCGGGGTGTTTAACACGATTTAACCAAGTTTCCGAGAACGCGAACACGGTGCGGGGGTTTGTTTCGAGAGACAGTTTAAAAATTGGAAAATTATGGCCAGTGATACTGCGGATGTTGCAATAGGATATGGGAAGACTTGTACTTGGCTGGCCGGCGGCATAGAGTTCCTAGCCCTGGATGGTTACATCTCCAGGGTTGACCGCAGGGGATTTACGAGCAGGAGGGTCACGCTCAGGAAGCGGGTATTTGGTGGCAACCTGGGTAAACTCGGAGACGGGGAGCTTGGTAGGGGGTTTGCCGTTTTGGGAAGGGCGGCAGAGCCGATCGCGGTAGAGGATGAGAGTGGACCCATCCTCCTCGACACAGAGAAAAGTACCCCTCACTTTTCAACCCCTCATGAAATTGCTCCATCAAATTTGAAAACACTCCATCATATTTGATGAATTTCACCCCTCACATTTGAGGGGGGCGCTCCATCACGAGGTTTGATGGAGTCACCCCCTCAAATTTCGATTGGCGTTGTGCGTCGAAAGACAACTCGAGCGCGGATCCACGTCCGCCGCCGAATTGCGATTCATTGAAGTCTTTTCGGTTCTGCGTCGCAGGTTCCTTCGCTATCAGTGTTGATGTTTCTGTTGCTTTTGTTGTGTACTTGTTCATGATAATAAAGATATTGTTTCTACTCTTGTATCTTGCGAATCTACGGGTTATACACCCGGAAAGTACTTGTTTTGAACTCTGTTTCAGGTGTTTTCGATATGCCGACTCGATTGGCCTCTCCTTTGATGCTGATGATAGGTAAATCATTTTTTGCCTAATGCTGAACTAATCCTTTGTTTTCAGCATGTGATACCTCCACCGTCAACATCTGCGGTCCTGTGAGAGGTCATTCAGAACATAGCGGAAAGACTGTTAAGCCGTCGTGCAGTTGGCCCTATCTGGCTTTAAATATGGCTGCAGAAGCTGTAAAAAGTGGAAAGAAAATGTCGTAAAGTAAGTCTGGCCTTTACAAGCAATAAAAAATATATAAAGTCTTGCTTCAGATCTCCAAGTACTCGTTCACCGTCAACTCCGCGCATCTCTAGCATGTTCCATCTAAGTTGTCGTTTCACTCTCCTCGAAATCTACAGCGGCGTTAAACAGTCGACGCAATGATGAATCGAGTACCTGAGCATGCCACAGAACATCAAAGACGCATCACTTTACCCCATAGATGTTTCGCCTTTTTTTTGTATACAATGATATAATTGTTTTGGTGTTCTTTGCATTGTTTGTGTCTGTTTTTGAAAGATTATCAATAAAAGTTGCACTAGTAAACTCTGTTGAAGCATAAAAGGGGAGGAGCCGACAAAAATCAATAACCAAAGCCGAGCGGCAAAAGCCGAAATTTGATGTAAAATTCAATCATATTTGATGGAACATTCCATCATATTTGATGAAACACTTCATCAAATTTGATGAAAACGTACCTCCTATTTGAGGGGAAAACCCCTCACATTTGATGGAGTTTTCCCTTTGGCTGTATCTTCCGGGGTGTTTGTCATCAAATGTGAGGGGTTTTCCCCTCAAATATGAGGGGTAATTCTGTCTGTGGAATACCTTCTTTTTTATATAACGACAGTGGTTAAAATGGGTTCGCTCTTCCTGAGTGCGAGAGGGATCGATAAACACTTTTTTGCGGTTGGAACGGTCTTGGAGTTTTGTCGAAAGAGTCAAAGAGTTCTCATCCAGTTTATGTGTAGGCGCCTCAAACTTGGGTAATTAAACCACCCGAAACACAATACAATACAATCATAAAGACACGTAATAACAATTACGGATAATCATAAAAGTATAGGGAGAAAGGAGGAAAGTGGGAAAGCAGAGATAGGCCGCAGGGGGCGATGGGAAACAATAGAATGAGGCCGCGACTGGAAGTGCGGTAGATCGAGGCGAGCGAGAGTGCTCGCTCGGTGTTCCAGAAGTTTCCAGGAAGGAAAGAAGGAGATCGAACGTGGGAGAATGCAGCACGCACGCACATGCGGTAAAAGAGAGCGCGCCCAGAAGTTTCCCGCACAATTGAAAAGACACGTAGCCTTACGTGGCGGCGTCCTATTGGCTGTCACTCCGCGTCAGCGGTCGTTTCACGACACTCCCGAGTTACAAAAGGGCCAAAAAAGGGACAAGGAACCACAGGAGTCACCGAATGTGTAGTACGGTAAGGAGAGCCTGCTCCGTAGCTGAGGTTTTCAATCTCACGCCTCGCACTCTAAGAGTACGGTGGTGGTAGAGCGAATCGTAACCACCCTTCGTTACTACTCGGAGCCGGGCACTGTCGGCGAGGGGATAAATGTGGGGCTGATCTTGCGGGAGTGACAGACCGACGAAATAAGTGCCAAGCTTACGGTCAGATTGGGAAATCGGGTAGGAGTATCTGGACGTGAGATGGGGGTGCTCAGAGGTGCGATTGGGGCTCTCAGAAGTACAATAAAGGCATAGGTGGGAGTACAATGGAGTACATGGGGAAATCAAAAGGTGGATTTTGGGTTGATAAAAGTAGAGATTGGGGATTACATGGAATCAGAATTGGATTTGGGTAGAAGCTTAGGTGTGGAATAGATAGATAAAGGGGTGAAGGGAGTAAAGTGGGAACTGGCAGGTGGGTAGCAACGGTATGACGTGGATAAGAGGTGACGATTCAATCGGTGAAGTTCGGCATATCGATGGAACGTGATGGCGATGGTCGACGATGAGAGTGACGTGGCACATGAATGTACGGTAGCGCGATGGTGAGTGCGCGAGTGGTCACGGAAGTGGACATCGTGGATCATCAAGCGACTTGGATGTGAGGGTGATCGATATCGTCGAGGGTTCATCGGAAGCGCGTAAGCATGGAAGCGTGTATCGGATCGAACATCGGTCATCGGTATCGTCAAAGGGTTCATCGGACATCGGGTCGTCAGACGGTAATCGGAAACGGTGCTTGTGTGTGTGGAAAACGTGCTAAATGGTTGGAAAGGGAGCAAAACCTGCAGTGAAAGTGATTAGTTTCCCAATTAACCCCTCCCCACATAAAACGAATACAAATAGGGACATGGATATATGAATAGATAGGCGATTTGGATAAAAAAGAGGAACGAAAAGGATCGGCTGCCGGGGTGAAACGGGTGGTTGACGAATTATTGAGACGAATTGGACGAGAAGGACTCTCCATCCGAATCTCCCAGCAGCGACCTTGGAAGCAAGCTGCTCGCATGCGCGATCCTCTCGACCGGAAAAGGGCGGTGGCCGGGATTCCAGACGGCTTTCTTGGTGGCGCTAGCAGCTTGCTGAAGTGATTTGATGGCTGCGTTATGGTGGTCCTTGTGGCGAGTAACATTCGTTCGGGTGGTCGGCATATCTTCGGATTTCATGTTATCGATCAGTCGGCAATGTTCCTTCGGATTCTGCATCACATTTGAACCGGGCTGAAAGGCAACAAGTGCTGCTGTGATGGCTTTGGCGTCGGCATTCGGCTTGATTCTCATGATGGCTCCGGCCTTTGAGTTGATGACCGTGCAGTTATTGTTGATGACACGAGAGTTGGCGGGTACAATGATGTCGTCGTGGTAGTCGGCACCAATCACAATGTCAGGCGCTGTCATTTGAATGTTGACCTTGACAGGCTTGTTGCTGGAGTTCCACTCGGGGTCGAGATGTGCCGTTTCAATTTTGTTGAGGAGGCGCGTTTCCTTGAGGACCTTGATCTTCAGAAGGCTGTTGTCTTGAAGCTTAAGAGCGACATAAGTGACTGGGTGCACTTTTCGCAAAGGCTTTGTCGATCCGAAGGTGGTAGTGATGACTTCTTGCGAGTCATGTACAGGCAGATTTAACTTCTCAGCGACTTCTTCCGTGATGTAGGAAAAGGTGCTGCCAGAATCGAAAAATGCGACAGCTGCGGTGGTTTCAGTCGGATTCGCCGGATTACAGACGCGGGTAGACATGGTGTACATGTTTCCGGCTTTCGCTTCAGTGGAGACGGCCATGGCTTGTAGCGCTTGCGGAGGGGCTGCAGGGTCGCGTCGACAGAGTGCCGTGTGGTGGCCAAGGCGGTCGCAAATGGCACACGGTGTGGTTGATTGGCACTGCCGAGGAGTGTGTTGTTGAAGGCAGCGATAGCACAGGCGCTTCTGTTGAGCAGCATCAAAGCGGAGATTGGTGGTCGCGAAGGTTTCGCATTCTTCAGGGCGATGACCTTCAGCGCAAAAGACGCATTGGTTTGCGGTTGGGTGGGCTGGGGCAGATCGGTTTATCGGTTTCGGCTTCGGTTTCAGCTTTTGGTTGAGGCTGTCAATTTTCTCGGTCATTTCGCGGACGTTGAGAATGTGGTCGACACGTTTGCGCATCTTGTCGGCGGTCCAGTAGTCGTCGAGGATGCTGACTTCATTGACCTTCTCCAGGACGTCTTTAGGGAGCTTTTTAGCGAGAGCGTTTTCGATTTCAGACGAGTTCGTCGCTTCCCCTAAGTTTTTAAGCTGACGACAGGTGGCTTCGAAGAAGTCGAACGATCTTCTGAAGGTGGTGGTGGATGACAAGTCAAAAGGCTCATCAAGTTGGCGTCGGAGCTCCAATTTGAGGATTCTGGTGTTGCCGTAGCGTCGCTTCAGTGTGGCGATGGCATCGTTGTAGGATTCGCCCGGGAGGAGATCGTAGTTGCTGATCATGACGAGAGGCTCTCCCGAAAGACAATTCTTCAGATACGCCATTTTGATTGCGTCGTCCATCGGTTGGTCATGGACGACTGTTTTGAATCTGCTCCAAAACTCTGGGAAGTCAGTCATGCTACCGTTGAAGGTAGGAAGTTTCAGAGTCGGCAGTTTGACGTTTGCCATTGGGATCGGGGCAGCATCGGTTTGTCGGTAGACTTCTTCTGGTGCAGGAGTGGTTGGTCGGGTTGGGAAGCGGGTTTCATCGACGGTGACCTCATTATTGCCATTGGCCTCGTGATGGTGGTTTTGGGGCGCGTCGCCAGCGGGCGTAATGTAAGGGGAAAGCGAGTGCGTAAGCTGCGCGATACGGTCGCGCGTACTTTCGACAATTTCGGCCGTTTGGGTGATAAGGTCGCGCGCGCGATAAAGTAGCGAAAAGAGGCCTTCCTTCTCATCTTCAAAAGCGTCCTTGTAAGCCAAGTTTTGCTCGGCTCGCAAGTCTTTATCTTTGATTTGGAAAATAAAATCGGCCCACCTTTGAGCATGGCTATTGACATCGCCAGCGGTCTGCTTCGTCAGTAGAATGAGGCGATCGGTTTCGTTGGCCCAGCGAACCAGCCTGTCGACATTGATGTCTTCATCAGGTTGCTGTTTTCCTTCCAGCTCGTGGCACTTGTTCACCAGATCGTATCGGATAGCCTTGATTCGCATCTGAACATCGGCCATGGCTTTGGGTTCGGCTTTTCGGTTTCGGTTCTTCGGGTGTTCGGATTCGGTGGAAATCGGATTCGGAGGTATCGGGTGGTAGATTCGGATTCGGTCGGTTCGGTTCAGTACACGATTTGAGCCCCCACTGTCGAAAGAGTCAAAGAGTTCTCATCCAGTTTATGTGTAGGCGCCTCAAACTTGGGTAATTAAACCACCCGAAACACAATACAATACAATCATAAAGACACGTAATAACAATTACGGATAATCATAAAAGTATAGGGAGAAAGGAGGAAAGTGGGAAAGCAGAGATAGGCCGCAGGGGGCGATGGGAAACAATAGAATGAGGCCGCGACTGGAAGTGCGGTAGATCGAGGCGAGCGAGAGTGCTCGCTCGGTGTTCCAGAAGTTTCCAGGAAGGAAAGAAGGAGATCGAACGTGGGAGAATGCAGCACGCACGCACATGCGGTAAAAGAGAGCGCGCCCAGAAGTTTCCCGCACAATTGAAAAGACACGTAGCCTTACGTGGCGGCGTCCTATTGGCTGTCACTCCGCGTCAGCGGTCGTTTCACGACAAGTTTCCGGCGGTTTCGAAGAGTAATGGCATGGGAACGCGAGTTGGGAAGGATCACTTTAAGAGGACGAGGTTTGAGAGGATCGGTGGACGGGGTACCTGATGGCATCTTATAGATGGCGACCGGGGAGGCTTCCACCTCGAGTTCGTCGAACTGGTAGTCTGGTACCGGTTCAAGCTTGACTCGGTGCCAGCACCACTACCGGTAACCTGGTACTGGTAGTCTGGTACCGGTTCAAGCTTGACTCGGTGCCAGCACCACTACCGGTAACCTGGTACTGGTAGTCTGGTGCCGCTTCACGTTTGACTCGGTGCCAGCACCACTACCGGTAACCTGGTACTGGTAGTCTGGTGCCGCTTTAAGTTTGACTCGGTGCCTGGGTAGTGGTGCCGGCACCGAATCAACCTTGAACCGGTACCAACCAGGCACCGAGTCAAACTTGAAGCGGCACCAGACTACCAGTACCAGGTCACAATAGAGGGGGGGACTGGCAGAAAGAGGGGGGACTAGCAGCAAGAGGGGGGACTGGCAGAAAGAGGGGGGACTGGCAGAAAGAGGGGGGACTGGCAGAAAGAGGGGGGACTGGCAGAAAGAGGGGGACTGGCAGAAAGAGGGGGGACTGGCAGAAAGAGGGGGGACTGGCAGAAAGAGGGGGGACTGGCAGAAAGAGAAGGGACTGGCAGAAAGAGGGGGGACTGGCAGCAAGAGGGGGGGCTGGCAGAAAGAGGGGGGGACTGGCAGCAAGAGGGGGGACTGGCAGCAAGAGGGGGGACTGGCAGAAAGAGGGGGGACTGGCAGCAAGAGGGGGGACTGGCAGAAAGAGGGGGGACGGGGTACCTGATGGCATCCTATAGATGGCGACCGGGGAGGCTTCCACCTCGAGTTCGTCGAACTGGTAGTCTGGTACCGGTTCAAGCTTGACTCGGTGCCAGCACCACTACCGGTAACCTGGTACTGGTAGTCTGGTACCGGTTCAAGCTTGACTCGGTGCCAGCACCACTACCGGTAACCTGGTACTGGTAGTCTGGTGCCGCTTCACGTTTGACTCGGTGCCAGCACCACTACCGGTAACCTGGTACTGGTAGTCTGGTGCCGCTTCAAGTTTGACTCGGTGCCTGAGTAGTGGTGCCGGCACCGAATCAACCTTGAACCGGTACCAACCAGGCACCGAGTCAAACTTGAAGCGGCACCAGACTACCAGTACCAGGTCACAATAGAGGGGGGACTGGCAGAAAGAGGGGGGACTGGCAGAAAGAGGGGGGACTGGCAGAAAGAGGGGGGGACTGGCAGAAAGAGGGGGGACTGGCAGCAAGAGGGGGGACTGGAGCAAGAGGGGGGGACTGGCAGCAAGAGGGAGGACTGGCAGAAAGAGAAGGGACTGGCAGAAAGAGGGGGGACTGGCAGCAAGAGGGGGGGCTGGCAGAAAGAGGGGGGACTGGCAGCAAGAGGGGGGACTGGCAGCAAGAGGGGGGACTGGCAGAAAGAGGGGGGACTGGCAGCAAGAGGGGGGACTGGCAGAAAGAGGGGGGACGGGGTACCTGATGGCATCCTATAGATGGCGACCGGGGAGGCTTCCACCTCGAGTTCGTCGAACTGGTAGTCTGGTACCGGTTCAAGCTTGACTCGGTGCCAGCACCACTACCGGTAACCTGGTACTGGTAGTCTGGTACCGGTTCAAGCTTGACTCGGTGCCAGCACCACTACCGGTAACCTGGTACTGGTAGTCTGGTGCCGCTTCACGTTTGACTCGGTGCCAGCACCACTACCGGTAACCTGGTACTGGTAGTCTGGTGCCGCTTCAAGTTTGACTCGGTGCCTGAGTAGTGGTGCCGGCACCGAATCAACCTTGAACCGGTACCAACCAGGCACCGAGTCAAACTTGAAGCGGCACCAGACTACCAGTACCAGGTCACAATAGAGGGGGGACTGGCAGAAAGAGGGGGGACTGGCAGAAAGAGGGGGGACTGGCAGAAAGAGGGAGGACTGGCAGCAAGAGGGGGGACTGGCAGAAAGAGGGGGGACTGGCAGCAAGAGGGGGGACTGGCAGAAAGAGGGGGGACTGGCAGCAAGAGGGGGGACTGGCAGCAAGAGGGGGGACTGGCAGAAAGAGGGGGGACTGGCAGCAAGAGGGGGGACTGGCAGAAAGAGGGGGGACTGGCAGCAAGAGGGGGGACTGGCAGCAAGAGGGGGGACTGGCAGAAAGAGGGGGGACTGGCAGAAAGAGGGGGGGACTGGCAGAAAGAGGGGGGACTGGCAGAAAGAGGGGGGACTGGCAGCAAGAGGGGGGACTGGAAGCAAGAGGGGGGACTGGCAGAAAGAGGGGGGACTGGCAGAAAGAGGGGGGACTGGCAGAAAGAGGGGGGACTGGCAGCAAGAGGGGGGACTGGCAGCAAGAGGGGGGACTGGCAGCAAGAGGGGGGACTGGCAGAAAGAGGGGGGACTGGCAGCAAGAGGGGGGACACTGGCAGAAAGAGGGGGGACTGGAAGCAAGAGGGGGGACTGGCAGAAAGAGGGGGGACTGGCAGAAAGAGGGGGGACTGGCAGAAAGAGGGGGGACTGGCAGCAAGAGGGGGGACTGGCAGAAAGAGGGGGGACTGGCAGAAAGAGGGGGGACTGGCAGAAAGAGGTTACGAGCAGGAGGGTCACGCTCAGGAAGCGGGTATTTGGTGGCAACCTGGGTAAACTCGGAGACGGGGAGCTTGGTAGGGGGTTTGCCGTTTTAGGAAGGGCGGCAGAGCCGATCGCGGTAGAGGATGAGAGTGGACCCATCCTCCTCGACACAGAGAAAAGTACCCCTCACTTTTCAACCCCTCATGAAATTGCTCCATCAAATTTGAAAATATATAAAAAGTATCGAAAGGATATCCTTACGCATTGTCTCTGTACAATCCAGCCAATCTGTTTTTGTCCGTCGTCATCATCAAGGCGGTACAAACTTCTTCTACAGTATCAAACTGTTCTTGAGGGCGATCCAATGCGGCAGGAGGGACACCTTTCGACGGAACTTTACTTTTGTTTCGATGTCTTTTAGATCGGATTGCGTTTGACGCATTGCTGGGCCAATACTCCGTGAGTTCACCAAAATCAAAACAATCGTTAACTCGAAGAAGTGCCGCCTTGATGTCCTTCAATAAGGCACTGTTGTGCTTATGGGTTTCTCTGACGAGTTCCAGGAACGTCTTGTACAAAGTCTCGGCGGCATCTCGACGCAAGGTGCTCATATATCCGGCATGAACTTCCCAGAACTTATAGATGACTACTGCACTGCGAACCAAAACGCTGTTGAACCAATCGAACACATTCTCCTGTAATTGCGTTGGTAACTTTCATGACAAAACGGTTGAAATCCGAACTTACTGTTTTATACATTACAGGATTCATGGGTTTCAATGTGCCGGCACCGAATCAACCTTGAACCGGTACCAACCAGGCACCGAGTCAAACTTGAAGCGGCACCAGACTACCAGTACCAGGTCACAATAGAGGGGGGACTGGCAGAAAGAGGGGGGACTGGCAGAAAGAGGGGGGACTGGCAGAAAGAGGGGGGGACTGGCAGAAAGAGGGGGGACTGGCAGCAAGAGGGGGGACTGGAGCAAGAGGGGGGACTGGCAGCAAGAGGGAGGACTGGCAGAAAGAGAAGGGACTGGCAGAAAGAGGGGGGACTGGCAGCAAGAGGGGGGGCTGGCAGAAAGAGGGGGGACTGGCAGCAAGAGGGGGGACTGGCAGCAAGAGGGGGGACTGGCAGAAAGAGGGGGGACTGGCAGCAAGAGGGGGGACTGGCAGAAAGAGGGGGGACGGGGTACCTGATGGCATCCTATAGATGGCGACCGGGGAGGCTTCCACCTCGAGTTCGTCGAACTGGTAGTCTGGTACCGGTTCAAGCTTGACTCGGTGCCAGCACCACTACCGGTAACCTGGTACTGGTAGTCTGGTACCGGTTCAAGCTTGACTCGGTGCCAGCACCACTACCGGTAACCTGGTACTGGTAGTCTGGTGCCGCTTCACGTTTGACTCGGTGCCAGCACCACTACCGGTAACCTGGTACTGGTAGTCTGGTGCCGCTTCAAGTTTGACTCGGTGCCTGAGTAGTGGTGCCGGCACCGAATCAACCTTGAACCGGTACCAACCAGGCACCGAGTCAAACTTGAAGCGGCACCAGACTACCAGTACCAGGTCACAATAGAGGGGGGACTGGCAGAAAGAGGGGGGACTGGCAGAAAGAGGGGGGACTGGCAGAAAGAGGGAGGACTGGCAGCAAGAGGGGGGACTGGCAGAAAGAGGGGGACTGGCAGCAAGAGGGGGGACTGGCAGAAAGAGGGGGACTGGCAGAAAGAGGGGGGGACTGGCAGCAAGAGGGGGGACTGGCAGAAAGAGGGGGGACTGGCAGAAAGAGGGGGGGACTGGCAGAAAGAGGGGGGACTGGCAGAAAGAGGGGGGACTGGCAGCAAGAGGGGGGACTGGAAGCAAGAGGGGGGACTGGCAGAAAGAGGGGGGACTGGCAGAAAGAGGGGGGACTGGCAGAAAGAGGGGGGACTGGCAGCAAGAGGGGGGACTGGCAGCAAGAGGGGGGACTGGCAGCAAGAGGGGGGACTGGCAGAAAGAGGGGGGACTGGCAGCAAGAGGGGGGACACTGGCAGAAAGAGGGGGGACTGGAAGCAAGAGGGGGGACTGGCAGAAAGAGGGGGGACTGGCAGAAAGAGGGGGGACTGGCAGAAAGAGGGGGGACTGGCAGCAAGAGGGGGGACTGGCAGAAAGAGGGGGGACTGGCAGAAAGAGGTTACGAGCAGGAGGGTCACGCTCAGGAAGCGGGTATTTGGTGGCAACCTGGGTAAACTCGGAGACGGGGAGCTTGGTAGGGGGTTTGCCGTTTTAGGAAGGGCGGCAGAGCCGATCGCGGTAGAGGATGAGAGTGGACCCATCCTCCTCGACACAGAGAAAAGTACCCCTCACTTTTCAACCCCTCATGAAATTGCTCCATCAAATTTGAAAATATATAAAAAGTATCGAAAGGATATCCTTACGCATTGTCTCTGTACAATCCAGCCAATCTGTTTTTGTCCGTCGTCATCATCAAGGCGGTACAAACTTCTTCTACAGTATCAAACTGTTCTTGAGGGCGATCCAATGCGGCAGGAGGGACACCTTTCGACGGAACTTTACTTTTGTTTCGATGTCTTTTAGATCGGATTGCGTTTGACGCATTGCTGGGCCAATACTCCGTGAGTTCACCAAAATCAAAACAATCGTTAACTCGAAGAAGTGCCGCCTTGATGTCCTTCAATAAGGCACTGTTGTGCTTATGGGTTTCTCTGACGAGTTCCAGGAACGTCTTGTACAAAGTCTCGGCGGCATCTCGACGCAAGGTGCTCATATATCCGGCATGAACTTCCCAGAACTTATAGATGACTACTGCACTGCGAACCAAAACGCTGTTGAACCAATCGAACACATTCTCCTGTAATTGCGTTGGTAACTTTCATGACAAAACGGTTGAAATCCGAACTTACTGTTTTATACATTACAGGATTCATGGGTTTCAATGTTTCAAAGACTCGGTGGATGGCTGCTTGATTGGTCTTGGCAAATGCGTTCAGTTCAGAAGTCATAAAAAGAGCAAACTCTTCACCGTTGATAGTTACAACTCGATTATCCATGGTGCAATCAACTTCGGACTGATGATGGTTGTCAGTCGCAAAAGCTGATGCAGGTGGTGACACGGATATCGACGTTGACGCCATTTGAGTGGCCAATGAAACGGCAAACGCAGGCCGGACAACCTCTGTGAAGTAAAGCTTGTCATCGGCAGTACAGATATCGTCGTCATCCGGAATACATTCGATGGGGTCCTTGACATGCGGTTCTGCTTCAAATTCGACTTCTTTCACGATGATTGATGTTAACTCGCCGTAAGTACAGCCTTCGGGGTCTTGGAGCTTTACAGTTTTGCGTTTTCCGGACGACGAGATGACGTAAACTGATCGGATTGTCATGGTAGTCACAATCTGAAATGAACAAAGTTCAGTTTTTGCAAAACAGATGGTAAAACGCCACTAAAAACACGCAAATTCACGCCCAAAATCAAAAAACCTGCACTTAATTATATATAAACATGCGCTCGCAGTCGCGCTTTACGGTACGCACCGTATACTTGCCGCTCAGAACAGAACGCCAAACGCGCGCCTTCGCAAAAAACGCGTCTTTCCCTTTGGCTTTTCAACAATCTTTAATCAATAACCGCACAAAAAAGCGCGCGTTCTCAAAAAAGCGAGCGCTTTCTCAGAAACAGCCCTACTAAATCAATAACCAGTTATCATGACACAAATTTTATATGCAGTGAACCAGCTTTATTTTACAAGGAGCGAAGTTAAACGAACAAAACAATTAGAATATACAGGAAAAGATTGATAAGTTATTAAATTATCAGCATTAATATCAAGATCAATTGTGCTTTGAGATTGCACTTTGAAAGAATGCAAATGTTTCGCAAAACCAATTGTCTCGAGTTGGCGAATCCTCAGAATACGCGTTTCATGATTGACCGACAGGATCTTGCCAAAAACAGGAAGGTTTGTTGAAACATTCATGTCAACGACGACGACCAAGTCCTTTTTGTACATCCGACGGCTTGTTTTTTGATCATGCAGGGTTGTGTAGTTTGCTGAATGACAAAAAAGGATGAATGTCACAAAAATTTTGAATATCTTACCACTTTGAAGATCCTGGAACACCTTCATTGCCAAAAGGGAATGCTTTTTTGCGAGGGTCATCGCAAGATCTTGTCGATTAAAGTTGACGCGGGCATATTGTTTGAAGCCCTTGTGCTTGCCTTCGAATCTCATACACCAGTGATGAATAACTGGGCCATGGCGACGAATGACATCTGGGTAATGGATGAGGTAATGAGGTTTGACTGTCATCTTGCCGCCGATGCTGATGAACATTTGCAGATACTTCTCAGTTTTGGACTCCAAAGACGTTAGCATTCCGTCTGTTATGCGATGCGCCAGCAGGATTTCCAAGATCTCGAGAAAGAGAAGATACGTCTGCCAGATCGGTTTGGAGATGTCGATATTATATCCCGCTGTATGCATGATCATTGGCAGCATCAGAGCGAGGTTCAAGGTTTTCGTCGCCGTGGAATGCTTCAGTTCGCCGTCTTTCACGTCCTGAAGGTAGATCGGGCCTGGCTTGCTGTCGAGCATGGTTCCAGCAAAAGGAAACATAGCGATTGCCGAATTCAAGGCTTTAACAGAGAAGCCTTCTTTCGACAAGTGCTGGGCTGTAGTTGCCAGAAGGCAGCGCAAATGTCCTTCTAAGACGTCATGCATGACGTCGACGCAAAGAGTATCCATGGTATTGAAAAACTTCAACTCATTCAGCACACATTCACCGTTGATACCATGTTTCGCCAAATCGGTCAGGTGGTTACGGAAAAGATCGTCGTACCAGGCTTTCGTCTTCAGCTTCGATGGAGTGACTTTGCAGGCTTTTTTGACCTCCGTGTAAGTCAGTTTACAGAACCTACATGGCGAATTTCCAGTCCAAGACATCATGAGATTGATGAGCTCGTGAACACCAGCATTGTCGCCCACGACGCTGTGAAGGATAACCGGAAACGTTTTCGATACTCCTTTGACGGTAATGTTGATGCCTTTGTCCTCCAATTCCAAAAGCTGTGGCAGAAGAACGCTTCGGATGACTGATTGAAGGTTATCAACATCGTTTTTAAGCACAAGAAAGCTCAAAAAGATGGTATCAGAGGTTTGTAGTTTTGATGGAAGATTTAGGATGCGAAAGTAGCAACCCATAAGCTTGCTCGTAGCCGCTGCATAGCCCAATGGATTGGCTGTACCGTAATCGTCGACGTACAGTTGAAGTTGAATCGAATCCCGGTTATCCAATTTCTGCAAATGTATGTTTTGTCCATTTAAAACAAATAAAAGGTCAAATTTTACCTGATTCTTGAGGGTTTCCAAGTCATCGGACAGCGCGACCAACGGCTTCTTCCTGTAAATGAACTTATAATCACTCTTGGCTTGAGAAAGGTGTGGAAAACTTACATAAAACGATAAAGTTGAGCTTTCAGGCTCAGAAGATTGCTCACAAGCATGCTGATTTTGACTTGAAGGTGGTGTGACGAGCATCTGAAAGCGGGTTAGTAAGTAGTGAAACCCCACGCGACTTATATATCGAATTTACAAAAAACTACTTTTTTGCTAGCGCGGCCAATATTTTGATGCTTTTGGGGCCCTATGACGTCGAAATCAGTAGATTTCATAATTGAAACGTGCATTTAACAAGACAACGCTTACTTTTGATTACAAATGTGCGATAGAACATGAAAAACGCTTCGATAGCTAGGTGCACGACGGGTAGATAAAGCCAGACGTTCTGAACAGTGTAACGCGCCTCCGACTCCGGAGGCGCCTCGGAGCCGAAAGAGGGGGGACTGGCAGAAAGAGGGGGGACTGGCAGAAAGAGGGGGGACTGGCAGAAAGAGGACATATTTGATGAATTTCACCCGGTGCCGGCACCGAATCAACCTTGAACCGGTACCAACCAGGCACCGAGTCAAACTTGAAGCGGCACCAGACTACCAGTACCAGGTCACAATAGAGGGGGGACTGGCAGCAAGAGGGGGGACTGGCAGAAAGAGGGGGGACTGGCAGCAAGAGGGGGGACTGGCAGAAAGAGGGGGGACGGGGGTACCTGATGGCATCCTATAGATGGCGACCGGGGAGGCTTCCACCTCGAGTTCGTCGAACTGGTAGTCTGGTACCGGTTCAAGCTTGACTCGGTGCCAGCACCACTACCGGTAACCTGGTACTGGTAGTCTGGTACCGGTTCAAGCTTGACTCGGTGCCAGCACCACTACCGGTAACCTGGTACTGGTAGTCTGGTGCCGCTTCACGTTTGACTCGGTGCCAGCACCACTACCGGTAACCTGGTACTGGTAGTCTGGTGCCGCTTCAAGTTTGACTCGGTGCCTGAGTAGTGGTGCCGGCACCGAATCAACCTTGAACCGGTACCAACCAGGCACCGAGTCAAACTTGAAGCGGCACCAGACTACCAGTACCAGGTCACAATAGAGGGGGGACTGGCAGAAAGAGGGGGGACTGGCAGCAAGAGGGGGGACTGGCAGAAAGAGGGGGGACTGGCAGCAAGAGGGGGGACTGGCAATAGAGGGGAGACTGGCAGAAAGAGGGGGGACTGGCAGAAAGAGGGGGGGGACTGGCAGAAAGAGGGGGGGACTGGCAGAAAGAGGGGGGGACTGGCAGAAAGAGGGGGGACTGGCAGCAAGAGGGGGGACTGGCAGCAAGAGGGGGGACTGGCAGAAAGAGGGGGGACTGGCAGCAAGAGGGGGGACTGGAAGCAAGAGGGGGGACTGGCAGAAAGAGGGGGGACTGGCAGCAAGAGGGGGGACTGGCAGAAAGAGGGGGGACTGGCAGCAAGAGGGGGGACTGGCAGAAAGAGGGGGGACGGGGTACCTGATGGCATCCTATAGATGGCGACCGGGGAGGCTTCCACCTCGAGTTCGTCGAACTGGTAGTCTGGTACCCTCTTTCTGCCAGTCCCCCCTCTTGCTGCCAGTCCCCCCTCTTTCTGCCAGTCCCCCCTCTATTGTGACCTGGTACTGGTAGTCTGGTGCCGCTTCAAGTTTGACTCGGTGCCTGGTTGGTACCGGTTCAAGGTTGATTCGGTGCCGGCACCACTACTGATGGCGACCGGGGAGGCTTCCACCTCGAGTTCGTCGAACTGGTAGTCTGGTACCGGTTCAAGCTTGACTCGGTGCCAGCACCACTACCGGTAACCTGGTACTGGTAGTCTGGTGCCGCTTCACGTTTGACTCGGTGCCAGCACCACTACCGGTAACCTGGTACTGGTAGTCTGGTGCCGCTTCAAGTTTGACTCGGTGCCTGAGTAGTGGTGCCGGCACCGAATCAACCTTGTAGATAAAGCCAGACGTTCTGAACAGTGTAACGCGCCTCCGACTCCGGAGGCGCCTCGGAGCCGAAAGAGGGGGGACTGGCAGAAAGAGGGGGGACTGGCAGAAAGAGGGGGGACTGGCAGAAAGAGGGGGGACTGGCAGAAAGAGGGGGGGACTGGCAGCAAGAGGGGGGACTGGAAGCAAGAGGGGGGACTGGCAGAAAGAGGGGGGACTGGCAGAAAGAGGGGGGACTGGCAGAAAGAGGGGGGACTGGCAGCAAGAGGGGGGACTGGCAGCAAGAGGGGGGACTGGCAGCAAGAGGGGGGACTGGCAGCAAGAGGGGGGACTGGCAGAAAGAGGGGGGACTGGCAGCAAGAGGGGGGACTGGCAGAAAGAGGGGGGACTGGCAGAAAGAGGGGGGACTGGCAGAAAGAGGACATATTTGATGAATTTCACCCGGTGCCGGCACCGAATCAACCTTGAACCGGTACCAACCAGGCACCGAGTCAAACTTGAAGCGGCACCAGACTACCAGTACCAGGTCACAATAGAGGGGGGACTGGCAGCAAGAGGGGGGACTGGCAGAAAGAGGGGGGACTGGCAGCAAGAGGGGGGACTGGCAGAAAGAGGGGGGACGGGGTACCTGATGGCATCCTATAGATGGCGACCGGGGAGGCTTCCACCTCGAGTTCGTCGAACTGGTAGTCTGGTACCGGTTCAAGCTTGACTCGGTGCCAGCACCACTACCGGTAACCTGGTACTGGTAGTCTGGTACCGGTTCAAGCTTGACTCGGTGCCAGCACCACTACCGGTAACCTGGTACTGGTAGTCTGGTGCCGCTTCACGTTTGACTCGGTGCCAGCACCACTACCGGTAACCTGGTACTGGTAGTCTGGTGCCGCTTCAAGTTTGACTCGGTGCCTGAGTAGTGGTGCCGGCACCGAATCAACCTTGAACCGGTACCAACCAGGCACCGAGTCAAACTTGAAGCGGCACCAGACTACCAGTACCAGGTCACAATAGAGGGGGGACTGGCAGAAAGAGGGGGGACTGGCAGCAAGAGGGGGGACTGGCAGAAAGAGGGGGGACTGGCAGCAAGAGGGGGGACTGGCAATAGAGGGGAGACTGGCAGAAAGAGGGGGGACTGGCAGAAAGAGGGGGGGGGGACTGGCAGAAAGAGGGGGGACTGGCAGAAAGAGGGGGGGACTGGCAGAAAGAGGGGGGACTGGCAGCAAGAGGGGGGACTGGCAGCAAGAGGGGGGACTGGCAGAAAGAGGGGGGACTGGCAGCAAGAGGGGGGACTGGAAGCAAGAGGGGGGACTGGCAGAAAGAGGGGGGACTGGCAGCAAGAGGGGGGACTGGCAGAAAGAGGGGGGACTGGCAGCAAGAGGGGGGACTGGCAGAAAGAGGGGGGACGGGGGTACCTGATGGCATCCTATAGATGGCGACCGGGGAGGCTTCCACCTCGAGTTCGTCGAACTGGTAGTCTGGTACCCTCTTTCTGCCAGTCCCCCCTCTTGCTGCCAGTCCCCCCTCTTTCTGCCAGTCCCCCCTCTATTGTGACCTGGTACTGGTAGTCTGGTGCCGCTTCAAGTTTGACTCGGTGCCTGGTTGGTACCGGTTCAAGGTTGATTCGGTGCCGGCACCACTACTGATGGCGACCGGGGAGGCTTCCACCTCGAGTTCGTCGAACTGGTAGTCTGGTACCGGTTCAAGCTTGACTCGGTGCCAGCACCACTACCGGTAACCTGGTACTGGTAGTCTGGTGCCGCTTCACGTTTGACTCGGTGCCAGCACCACTACCGGTAACCTGGTACTGGTAGTCTGGTGCCGCTTCAAGTTTGACTCGGTGCCTGAGTAGTGGTGCCGGCACCGAATCAACCTTGTAGATAAAGCCAGACGTTCTGAACAGTGTAACGCGCCTCCGACTCCGGAGGCGCCTCGGAGCCGAAAGAGGGGGGACTGGCAGAAAGAGGGGGGACTGGCAGAAAGAGGGGGGGACTGGCAGAAAGAGGGGGGACTGGCAGAAAGAGGGGGGACTGGCAGCAAGAGGGGGGACTGGAAGCAAGAGGGGGGACTGGCAGAAAGAGGGGGGACTGGCAGAAAGAGGGGGGACTGGCAGCAAGAGGGGGGACTGGCAGCAAGAGGGGGGACTGGCAGCAAGAGGGGGGACTGGCAGAAAGAGGGGGACTGGCAGCAAGAGGGGGGACACTGGCAGAAAGAGGGGGGACTGGAAGCAAGAGGGGGGACTGGCAGAAAGAGGGGGGACTGGCAGAAAGAGGGGGGACTGGCAGAAAGAGGGGGGACTGGCAGCAAGAGGGGGGACTGGCAGAAAGAGGGGGGACTGGCAGAAAGAGGTTACGAGCAGGAGGGTCACGCTCAGGAAGCGGGTATTTGGTGGCAACCTGGGTAAACTCGGAGACGGGGAGCTTGGTAGGGGGTTTGCCGTTTTAGGAAGGGCGGCAGAGCCGATCGCGGTAGAGGATGAGAGTGGACCCATCCTCCTCGACACAGAGAAAAGTACCCCTCACTTTTCAACCCCTCATGAAATTGCTCCATCAAATTTGAAAATATATAAAAAGTATCGAAAGGATATCCTTACGCATTGTCTCTGTACAATCCAGCCAATCTGTTTTTGTCCGTCGTCATCATCAAGGCGGTACAAACTTCTTCTACAGTATCAAACTGTTCTTGAGGGCGATCCAATGCGGCAGGAGGGACACCTTTCGACGGAACTTTACTTTTGTTTCGATGTCTTTTAGATCGGATTGCGTTTGACGCATTGCTGGGCCAATACTCCGTGAGTTCACCAAAATCAAAACAATCGTTAACTCGAAGAAGTGCCGCCTTGATGTCCTTCAATAAGGCACTGTTGTGCTTATGGGTTTCTCTGACGAGTTCCAGGAACGTCTTGTACAAAGTCTCGGCGGCATCTCGACGCAAGGTGCTCATATATCCGGCATGAACTTCCCAGAACTTATAGATGACTACTGCACTGCGAACCAAAACGCTGTTGAACCAATCGAACACATTCTCCTGTAATTGCGTTGGTAACTTTCATGACAAAACGGTTGAAATCCGAACTTACTGTTTTATACATTACAGGATTCATGGGTTTCAATGTTTCAAAGACTCGGTGGATGGCTGCTTGATTGGTCTTGGCAAATGCGTTCAGTTCAGAAGTCATAAAAAGAGCAAACTCTTCACCGTTGATAGTTACAACTCGATTATCCATGGTGCAATCAACTTCGGACTGATGATGGTTGTCAGTCGCAAAAGCTGATGCAGGTGGTGGCACGGATATCGACGTTGACGCCATTTGAGTGGCCAATGAAACGGCAAACGCAGGCCGGACAACCTCTGTGAAGTAAAGCTTGTCATCGGCAGTACAGATATCGTCGTCATCCGGAATACATTCGATGGGGTCCTTGACATGCGGTTCTGCTTCAAATTCGACTTCTTTCACGATGATTGATGTTAACTCGCCGTAAGTACAGCCTTCGGGGTCTTGGAGCTTTACAGTTTTGCGTTTTCCGGACGACGAGATGACGTAAACTGATCGGATTGTCATGGTAGTCACAATCTGAAATGAACAAAGTTCAGTTTTTGCAAAACAGATGGTAAAACGCCACTAAAAACACGCAAATTCACGCCCAAAATCAAAAAACCTGCACTTAATTATATATAAACATGCGCTCGCAGTCGCGCTTTACGGTACGCACCGTATACTTGCCGCTCAGAACAGAACGCCAAACGCGCGCCTTCGCAAAAAACGCGTCTTTCCCTTTGGCTTTTCAACAATCTTTAATCAATAACCGCACAAAAAAGCGCGCGTTCTCAAAAAAGCGAGCGCTTTCTCAGAAACAGCCCTACTAAATCAATAACCAGTTATCATGACACAAATTTTATATGCAGTGAACCAGCTTTATTTTACAAGGAGCGAAGTTAAACGAACAAAACAATTAGAATATACAGGAAAAGATTGATAAGTTATTAAATTATCAGCATTAATATCAAGATCAATTGTGCTTTGAGATTGCACTTTGAAAGAATGCAAATGTTTCGCAAAACCAATTGTCTCGAGTTGGCGAATCCTCAGAATACGCGTTTCATGATTGACCGACAGGATCTTGCCAAAAACAGGAAGGTTTGTTGAAACATTCATGTCAACGACGACGACCAAGTCCTTTTTGTACATCCGACGGCTTGTTTTTTGATCATGCAGGGTTGTGTAGTTTGCTGAATGACAAAAAAGGATGAATGTCACAAAAATTTTGAATATCTTACCACTTTGAAGATCCTGGAACACCTTCATTGCCAAAAGGGAATGCTTTTTTGCGAGGGTCATCGCAAGATCTTGTCGATTAAAGTTGACGCGGGCATATTGTTTGAAGCCCTTGTGCTTGCCTTCGAATCTCATACACCAGTGATGAATAACTGGGCCATGGCGACGAATGACATCTGGGTAATGGATGAGGTAATGAGGTTTGACTGTCATCTTGCCGCCGATGCTGATGAACATTTGCAGATACTTCTCAGTTTTGGACTCCAAAGACGTTAGCATTCCGTCTGTTATGCGATGCGCCAGCAGGATGTCCAAGATCTCGAGAAAGAGAAGATACGTCTGCCAGATCGGTTTGGAGATGTCGATATTATATCCCGCTGTATGCATGATCATTGGCAGCATCAGAGCGAGGTTCAAGGTTTTCGTCGCCGTGGAATGCTTCAGTTCGCCGTCTTTCACGTCCTGAAGGTAGATCGGGCCTGGCTTGCTGTCGAGCATGGTTCCAGCAAAAGGAAACATAGCGATTGCCGAATTCAAGGCTTTAACAGAGAAGCCTTCTTTCGACAAGTGCTGGGCTGTAGTTGCCAGAAGGCAGCGCAAATGTCCTTCTAAGACGTCATGCATGACGTCGACGCAAAGAGTATCCATGGTATTGAAAAACTTCAACTCATTCAGCACACATTCACCGTTGATACCATGTTTCGCCAAATCGGTCAGGTGGTTACGGAAAAGATCGTCGTACCAGGCTTTCGTCTTCAGCTTCGATGGAGTCACTTTGCAGGCTTTTTTGACCTCCGTGTAAGTCAGTTTACAGAACCTAAATGGCGAATTTCCAGTCCAAGACATCATGAGATTGATGAGCTCGTGAACACCAGCATTGTCGCCCACGACGCTGTGAAGGATAACCGGAAACGTTTTCGATACTCCTTTGACGGTAATGTTGATGCCTTTGTCCTCCAATTCCAAAAGCTGTGGCAGAAGAACGCTTCGGATGACTGATTGAAGGTTATCAACATCGTTTTTAAGCACAAGAAAGCTCAAAAAGATGGTATCAGAGGTTTGTAGTTTTGATGGAAGATTTAGGATGCGAAAGTAGCAACCCATAAGCTTGCTCGTAGCCGCTGCATAGCCCAATGGATTGGCTGTACCGTAATCGTCGACGTACAGTTGAAGTTGAATCGAATCCCGGTTATCCAATTTCTGCAAATGTATGTTTTGTCCATTTAAAACAAATAAAAGGTCAAATTTTACCTGATTCTTGAGGGTTTCCAAGTCATCGGACAGCGCGACCAACGGCTTCTTCCTGTAAATGAACTTATAATCACTCTTGGCTTGAGAAAGGTGTGGAAAACTTACATAAAACGATAAAGTTGAGCTTTCAGGCTCAGAAGATTGCTCACAAGCATGCTGATTTTGACTTGAAGGTGGTGTGACGAGCATCTGAAAGCGGGTTAGTAAGTAGTGAAACCCCACGCGACTTATATATCGAATTTACAAAAAACTACTTTTTTGCTAGCGCGGCCAATATTTTGATGCTTTTGGGGCCCTATGACGTCGAAATCAGTAGATTTCATAATTGAAACGTGCATTTAACAAGACAACGCTTACTTTTGATTACAAATGTGCGATAGAACATGAAAAACGCTTCGATAGCTAGGTGCACGACGGGTAGATAAAGCCAGACGTTCTGAACAGTGTAACGCGCCTCCGACTCCGGAGGCGCCTCGGAGCCGAAAGAGGGGGGACTGGCAGAAAGAGGGGGGACTGGCAGAAAGAGGGGGGACTGGCAGAAAGAGGACATATTTGATGAATTTCACCCGGTGCCGGCACCGAATCAACCTTGAACCGGTACCAACCAGGCACCGAGTCAAACTTGAAGCGGCACCAGACTACCAGTACCAGGTCACAATAGAGGGGGGACTGGCAGCAAGAGGGGGGACTGGCAGAAAGAGGGGGGACTGGCAGCAAGAGGGGGGACTGGCAGAAAGAGGGGGGACGGGGTACCTGATGGCATCCTATAGATGGCGACCGGGGAGGCTTCCACCTCGAGTTCGTCGAACTGGTAGTCTGGTACCGGTTCAAGCTTGACTCGGTGCCAGCACCACTACCGGTAACCTGGTACTGGTAGTCTGGTACCGGTTCAAGCTTGACTCGGTGCCAGCACCACTACCGGTAACCTGGTACTGGTAGTCTGGTGCCGCTTCACGTTTGACTCGGTGCCAGCACCACTACCGGTAACCTGGTACTGGTAGTCTGGTGCCGCTTCAAGTTTGACTCGGTGCCTGAGTAGTGGTGCCGGCACCGAATCAACCTTGAACCGGTACCAACCAGGCACCGAGTCAAACTTGAAGCGGCACCAGACTACCAGTACCAGGTCACAATAGAGGGGGGACTGGCAGAAAGAGGGGGGACTGGCAGCAAGAGGGGGGACTGGCAGAAAGAGGGGGGACTGGCAGCAAGAGGGGGGACTGGCAATAGAGGGGAGACTGGCAGAAAGAGGGGGGGACTGGCAGAAAGAGGGGGGGGACTGGCAGAAAGAGGGGGGACTGGCAGAAAGAGGGGGGGGACTGGCAGAAAGAGGGGGGACTGGCAGCAAGAGGGGGGACTGGCAGCAAGAGGGGGGACTGGAAGCAAGAGGGGGGACTGGCAGAAAGAGGGGGGACTGGCAGCAAGAGGGGGGACTGGCAGAAAGAGGGGGGACTGGCAGCAAGAGGGGGGACTGGCAGAAAGAGGGGGGACTGGCAGCAAGAGGGGGGACTGGCAGAAAGAGGGGGGACGGGGTACCTGATGGCATCCTATAGATGGCGACCGGGGAGGCTTCCACCTCGAGTTCGTCGAACTGGTAGTCTGGTACCCTCTTTCTGCCAGTCCCCCCTCTTGCTGCCAGTCCCCCCTCTTTCTGCCAGTCCCCCCTCTATTGTGACCTGGTACTGGTAGTCTGGTGCCGCTTCAAGTTTGACTCGGTGCCTGGTTGGTACCGGTTCAAGGTTGATTCGGTGCCGGCACCACTACTGATGGCGACCGGGGAGGCTTCCACCTCGAGTTCGTCGAACTGGTAGTCTGGTACCGGTTCAAGCTTGACTCGGTGCCAGCACCACTACCGGTAACCTGGTACTGGTAGTCTGGTGCCGCTTCACGTTTGACTCGGTGCCAGCACCACTACCGGTAACCTGGTACTGGTAGTCTGGTGCCGCTTCAAGTTTGACTCGGTGCCTGAGTAGTGGTGCCGGCACCGAATCAACCTTGAACCGGTACCAACCAGGCACCGAGTCAAACTTGAAGCGGCACCAGACTACCAGTACCAGGTCACAATAGAGGGGGGACTGGCAGAAAGAGGGGGGACTGGCAGCAAGAGGGGGGACTGGCAGAAAGAGGGGGGACTGGCAGCAAGAGGGGGGACTGGCAGCAAGAGGGGGGACTGGCAATAGAGGGGAGACTGGCAGAAAGAGGGGGGACTGGCAGCAAGAGGGGGGACTGGCAATAGAGGGGAGACTGGCAGAAAGAGGGGGGACTGGCAGAAAGAGGGGGGGGGACTGGCAGAAAGAGGGGGGACTGGCAGAAAGAGGGGGGACTGGCAGAAAGAGGGGGGACTGGCAGAAAGAGGGGGGACTGGCAGCAAGAGGGGGGACTGGCAGCAAGAGGGGGGACTGGCAGAAAGAGGGGGGACTGGCAGCAAGAGGGGGGACTGGAAGCAAGAGGGGGGACTGGCAGAAAGAGGGGGGACTGGCAGAAAGAGGGGGGACTGGCAGCAAGAGGGGGGACTGGCAGAAAGAGGGGGGACGGGGGTACCTGATGGCATCCTATAGATGGCGACCGGGGAGGCTTCCACCTCGAGTTCGTCGAACTGGTAGTCTGGTACCGGTTCAAGCTTGACTCGGTGCCAGCACCACTACCGGTAACCTGGTACTGGTAGTCTGGTACCGGTTCAAGCTTGACTCGGTGCCAGCACCACTACCGGTAACCTGGTACTGGTAGTCTGGTGCCGCTTCACGTTTGACTCGGTGCCTGAGTAGTGGTGCCGGCACCGAATCAACCTTGAACCGGTACCAACCAGGCACCGAGTCAAACTTGAAGCGGCACCAGACTACCAGTACCAGGTCACAATAGAGGGGGGACTGGCAGAAAGAGGGGGGACTGGCAGCAAGAGGGGGGACTGGCAGAAAGAGGGGGGACGGGGGTACCTGATGGCATCCTATAGATGGCGACCGGGGAGGCTTCCACCTCGAGTTCGTCGAACTGGTAGTCTGGTACCGGTTCAAGCTTGACTCGGTGCCAGCACCACTACCGGTAACCTGGTACTGGTAGTCTGGTACCGGTTCAAGCTTGACTCGGTGCCAGCACCACTACCGGTAACCTGGTACTGGTAGTCTGGTGCCGCTTCACGTTTGACTCGGTGCCAGCACCACTACCGGTAACCTGGTACTGGTAGTCTGGTGCCGCTTCAAGTTTGACTCGGTGCCTGAGTAGTGGTGCCGGCACCGAATCAACCTTGTAGATAAAGCCAGACGTTCTGAACAGTGTAACGCGCCTCCGACTCCGGAGGCGCCTCGGAGCCGAAAGAGGGGGGACTGGCAGAAAGAGGGGGGACTGGCAGAAAGAGGGGGGACTGGCAGAAAGAGGGGGGACTGGCAGCAAGAGGGGGGACTGGAAGCAAGAGGGGGGACTGGCAGAAAGAGGGGGGACTGGCAGAAAGAGGGGGGACTGGCAGAAAGAGGGGGGACTGGCAGCAAGAGGGGGGACTGGCAGCAAGAGGGGGGACTGGCAGCAAGAGGGGGGACTGGCAGAAAGAGGGGGACTGGCAGCAAGAGGGGGGACACTGGCAGAAAGAGGGGGGACTGGAAGCAAGAGGGGGGACTGGCAGAAAGAGGGGGGACTGGCAGAAAGAGGGGGGACTGGCAGAAAGAGGGGGGACTGGCAGCAAGAGGGGGGACTGGCAGAAAGAGGGGGGACTGGCAGAAAGAGGTTACGAGCAGGAGGGTCACGCTCAGGAAGCGGGTATTTGGTGGCAACCTGGGTAAACTCGGAGACGGGGAGCTTGGTAGGGGGTTTGCCGTTTTAGGAAGGGCGGCAGAGCCAATCGCGGTAGAGGATGAGAGTGGACCCATCCTCCTCGACACAGAGAAAAGTACCCCTCACTTTTCAACCCCTCATGAAATTGCTCCATCAAATTTGAAAATATATAAAAAGTATCGAAAGGATATCCTTACGCATTGTCTCTGTACAATCCAGCCAATCTGTTTTTGTCCGTCGTCATCATCAAGGCGGTACAAACTTCTTCTACAGTATCAAACTGTTCTTGAGGGCGATCCAATGCGGCAGGAGGGACACCTTTCGACGGAACTTTACTTTTGTTTCGATGTCTTTTAGATCGGATTGCGTTTGACGCATTGCTGGGCCAATACTCCGTGAGTTCACCAAAATCAAAACAATCGTTAACTCGAAGAAGTGCCGCCTTGATGTCCTTCAATAAGGCACTGTTGTGCTTATGGGTTTCTCTGACGAGTTCCAGGAACGTCTTGTACAAAGTCTCGGCGGCATCTCGACGCAAGGTGCTCATATATCCGGCATGAACTTCCCAGAACTTATAGATGACTACTGCACTGCGAACCAAAACGCTGTTGAACCAATCGAACACATTCTCCTGTAATTGCGTTGGTAACTTTCATGACAAAACGGTTGAAATCCGAACTTACTGTTTTATACATTACAGGATTCATGGGTTTCAATGTTTCAAAGACTCGGTGGATGGCTGCTTGATTGGTCTTGGCAAATGCGTTCAGTTCAGAAGTCATAAAAAGAGCAAACTCTTCACCGTTGATAGTTACAACTCGATTATCCATGGTGCAATCAACTTCGGACTGATGATGGTTGTCAGTCGCAAAAGCTGATGCAGGTGGTGGCACGGATATCGACGTTGACGCCATTTGAGTGGCCAATGAAACGGCAAACGCAGGCCGGACAACCTCTGTGAAGTAAAGCTTGTCATCGGCAGTACAGATATCGTCGTCATCCGGAATACATTCGATGGGGTCCTTGACATGCGGTTCTGCTTCAAATTCGACTTCTTTCACGATGATTGATGTTAACTCGCCGTAAGTACAGCCTTCGGGGTCTTGGAGCTTTACAGTTTTGCGTTTTCCGGACGACGAGATGACGTAAACTGATCGGATTGTCATGGTAGTCACAATCTGAAATGAACAAAGTTCAGTTTTTGCAAAACAGATGGTAAAACGCCACTAAAAACACGCAAATTCACGCCCAAAATCAAAAAACCTGCACTTAATTATATATAAACATGCGCTCGCAGTCGCGCTTTACGGTACGCACCGTATACTTGCCGCTCAGAACAGAACGCCAAACGCGCGCCTTCGCAAAAAACGCGTCTTTCCCTTTGGCTTTTCAACAATCTTTAATCAATAACCGCACAAAAAAGCGCGCGTTCTCAAAAAAGCGAGCGCTTTCTCAGAAACAGCCCTACTAAATCAATAACCAGTTATCATGACACAAATTTTATATGCAGTGAACCAGCTTTATTTTACAAGGAGCGAAGTTAAACGAACAAAACAATTAGAATATACAGGAAAAGATTGATAAGTTATTAAATTATCAGCATTAATATCAAGATCAATTGTGCTTTGAGATTGCACTTTGAAAGAATGCAAATGTTTCGCAAAACCAATTGTCTCGAGTTGGCGAATCCTCAGAATACGCGTTTCATGATTGACCGACAGGATCTTGCCAAAAACAGGAAGGTTTGTTGAAACATTCATGTCAACGACGACGACCAAGTCCTTTTTGTACATCCGACGGCTTGTTTTTTGATCATGCAGGGTTGTGTAGTTTGCTGAATGACAAAAAAGGATGAATGTCACAAAAATTTTGAATATCTTACCACTTTGAAGATCCTGGAACACCTTCATTGCCAAAAGGGAATGCTTTTTTGCGAGGGTCATCGCAAGATCTTGTCGATTAAAGTTGACGCGGGCATATTGTTTGAAGCCCTTGTGCTTGCCTTCGAATCTCATACACCAGTGATGAATAACTGGGCCATGGCGACGAATGACATCTGGGTAATGGATGAGGTAATGAGGTTTGACTGTCATCTTGCCGCCGATGCTGATGAACATTTGCAGATACTTCTCAGTTTTGGACTCCAAAGACGTTAGCATTCCGTCTGTTATGCGATGCGCCAGCAGGATGTCCAAGATCTCGAGAAAGAGAAGATACGTCTGCCAGATCGGTTTGGAGATGTCGATATTATATCCCGCTGTATGCATGATCATTGGCAGCATCAGAGCGAGGTTCAAGGTTTTCCTCGCCGTGGAATGCTTCAGTTCGCCGTCTTTCACGTCCTGAAGGTAGATCGGGCCTGGCTTGCTGTCGAGCATGGTTCCAGCAAAAGGAAACATAGCGATTGCCGAATTCAAGGCTTTAACAGAGAAGCCTTCTTTCGACAAGTGCTGGGCTGTAGTTGCCAGAAGGCAGCGCAAATGTCCTTCTAAGACGTCATGCATGACGTCGACGCAAAGAGTATCCATGGTATTGAAAAACTTCAACTCATTCAGCACACATTCACCGTTGATACCATGTTTCGCCAAATCGGTCAGGTGGTTACGGAAAAGATCGTCGTACCAGGCTTTCGTCTTCAGCTTCGATGGAGTCACTTTGCAGGCTTTTTTGACCTCCGTGTAAGTCAGTTTACAGAACCTAAATGGCGAATTTCCAGTCCAAGACATCATGAGATTGATGAGCTCGTGAACACCAGCATTGTCGCCCACGACGCTGTGAAGGATAACCGGAAACGTTTTCGATACTCCTTTGACGGTAATGTTGATGCCTTTGTCCTCCAATTCCAAAAGCTGTGGCAGAAGAACGCTTCGGATGACTGATTGAAGGTTATCAACATCGTTTTTAAGCACAAGAAAGCTCAAAAAGATGGTATCAGAGGTTTGTAGTTTTGATGGAAGATTTAGGATGCGAAAGTAGCAACCCATAAGCTTGCTCGTAGCCGCTGCATAGCCCAATGGATTGGCTGTACCGTAATCGTCGACGTACAGTTGAAGTTGAATCGAATCCCGGTTATCCAATTTCTGCAAATGTATGTTTTGTCCATTTAAAACAAATAAAAGGTCAAATTTTACCTGATTCTTGAGGGTTTCCAAGTCATCGGACAGCGCGACCAACGGCTTCTTCCTGTAAATGAACTTATAATCACTCTTGGCTTGAGAAAGGTGTGGAAAACTTACATAAAACGATAAAGTTGAGCTTTCAGGCTCAGAAGATTGCTCACAAGCATGCTGATTTTGACTTGAAGGTGGTGTGACGAGCATCTGAAAGCGGGTTAGTAAGTAGTGAAACCCCACGCGACTTATATATCGAATTTACAAAAAACTACTTTTTTGCTAGCGCGGCCAATATTTTGATGCTTTTGGGGCCCTATGACGTCGAAATCAGTAGATTTCATAATTGAAACGTGCATTTAACAAGACAACGCTTACTTTTGATTACAAATGTGCGATAGAACATGAAAAACGCTTCGATAGCTAGGTGCACGACGGGTAGATAAAGCCAGACGTTCTGAACAGTGTAACGCGCCTCCGACTCCGGAGGCGCCTCGGAGCCGAAAGAGGGGGGACTGGCAGAAAGAGGGGGGACTGGCAGAAAGAGGGGGGACTGGCAGAAAGAGGACATATTTGATGAATTTCACCCGGTGCCGGCACCGAATCAACCTTGAACCGGTACCAACCAGGCACCGAGTCAAACTTGAAGCGGCACCAGACTACCAGTACCAGGTCACAATAGAGGGGGGACTGGCAGCAAGAGGGGGGACTGGCAGAAAGAGGGGGGACTGGCAGCAAGAGGGGGGACTGGCAGAAAGAGGGGGGACGGGGGTACCTGATGGCATCCTATAGATGGCGACCGGGGAGGCTTCCACCTCGAGTTCGTCGAACTGGTAGTCTGGTACCGGTTCAAGCTTGACTCGGTGCCAGCACCACTACCGGTAACCTGGTACTGGTAGTCTGGTACCGGTTCAAGCTTGACTCGGTGCCAGCACCACTACCGGTAACCTGGTACTGGTAGTCTGGTGCCGCTTCACGTTTGACTCGGTGCCAGCACCACTACCGGTAACCTGGTACTGGTAGTCTGGTGCCGCTTCAAGTTTGACTCGGTGCCTGAGTAGTGGTGCCGGCACCGAATCAACCTTGAACCGGTACCAACCAGGCACCGAGTCAAACTTGAAGCGGCACCAGACTACCAGTACCAGGTCACAATAGAGGGGGGACTGGCAGAAAGAGGGGGGACTGGCAGCAAGAGGGGGGACTGGCAGAAAGAGGGGGGACTGGCAGCAAGAGGGGGGACTGGCAATAGAGGGGAGACTGGCAGAAAGAGGGGGGACTGGCAGAAAGAGGGGGGACTGGCAGCAAGAGGGGGGACTGGCAGAAAGAGGGGGGACTGGCAGCAAGAGGGGGGACTGGCAATAGAGGGGAGACTGGCAGAAAGAGGGGGGACTGGCAGAAAGAGGGGGGGGACTGGCAGAAAGAGGGGGGACTGGCAGAAAGAGGGGGGGACTGGCAGAAAGAGGGGGGACTGGCAGCAAGAGGGGGGACTGGCAGCAAGAGGGGGGACTGGCAGAAAGAGGGGGGACTGGCAGCAAGAGGGGGGACTGGAAGCAAGAGGGGGGACTGGCAGAAAGAGGGGGGACTGGCAGCAAGAGGGGGGACTGGCAGAAAGAGGGGGGACTGGCAGCAAGAGGGGGGACTGGCAGAAAGAGGGGGGACGGGGTACCTGATGGCATCCTATAACGCGTTTGCTGGGAAAATCGAGCGTTTTCAAACCCTCTGGGACAAAAAAAAAATTAATCTCAATATTTTTGGCTGAAACTCGGTATACAGACTAAAACGAGGGTGAAGAAGACAAATTCACCGCTTATTTTGTGTGTGCGCGCCTTCTGAATCCGCTAGGCTCCAGAATCCGCCATGGTCCCTTAAAACAACGGAATCTGGTCTTGCTGTATACCAATCGATTGCCCACATCAAGACGATCATTTTGACCTATACATCGACGGTAATTAGTTTACGTTCAAAAAAGTTATGACACGTCAAAGTCGAAAAAAATGACGAGATAGCCTTTGATCCACCGTATCTCGGCGGTATACCTATTTTCCCCAAATTTTCTTTTCAGATGTTGATAACGCTTCTAATAATGAAAAATTCTGAGGGGGTAGCGATAGTCTTTGTGGGTGGGGAAAGGTGTCAAACATGGCAAAAACGGTTTACTGATAACGGTAATTTTGTAATAACTTGGTTATTTGGCTAAGTTATGAAATTCTGTGTTGCCAAAGTTTGATAAATGCTATTAGCTGCCTTTCGGAAAGGATTAAACTTTGTATTTTAAAAACTAAGCTTTAAAGTTGAAAATAAAAAATTTTTTTACAAAATTTTGAAAAAAATTTTTTTCTTAACTATTTTACATTACTCTTAATTGAATTAACCGTGTATAAACGTGACATATAATGTAACATGCGGAAAAAAGAGTTAGCCCCATGGGACTCGAACCCGTCCTTATTGAGGTGTCGCGCTGGATCGGAGGTGGTTTACCGCGCGCGCAGCTGTTTTTAAGGTGAAACGGATAATTACAACTAACTTTGGAGTTTAATTAGATAGAAAGTTAAATCTTTTCAGAAAGGCAGCTAATAGCATTTATCAAACTTTGGCAACACAGAATTTCATAACTTAGCCAAATAACCAAGTTATTACAAAATTACCGTTATCAGTAAACCGTTTTTGCCATGTTTGACACCTTTCCCCACCCACAAAGACTATCGCTACCCCCTCAGAATTCTTCATTATTAGAAGCGTTATCAACATCTGAAAAGAAAATTTGGGGAAAATAGGTATACCGCCGAGATACGGTGGATCAAAGGCTATCTCGTCATTTTTTTCGACTTTGACGTGTCATAACTTTTTTGAACGTAAACTAATTACCGTCGATGTATAGGTCAAAATGATCGTCTTGATGTGGGCAATCGATTGGTATACAGCAAGACCAGATTCCGTTGTTTTAAGGGACCATGGCGGATTCTAGAGTCTAGCGGATTCAGAAGACGCGCACACACAAAATAAGCGGTGAATTTGTCTTCTCCACCCTCGTTTTAGTCTGTATACCGAGTTTCAGCCAAAAATATTGAGATTAATTTTTTTTTTGTCCTAAGGGTCCTCGATTTTCCCAGCAAACGCGTTCTATAGATGGCGACCGGGGAGGCTTCCACCTCGAGTTCGTCGAACTGGTAGTCTGGTACCGGTTCAAGCTTGACTCGGTGCCAGCACCACTACCGGTAACCTGGTACTGGTAGTCTGGTACCGGTTCAAGCTTGACTCGGTGCCAGCACCACTACCGGTAACCTGGTACTGGTAGTCTGGTGCCGCTTCACGTTTGACTCGGTGCCAGCACCACTACCGGTAACCTGGTACTGGTAGTCTGGTGCCGCTTCAAGTTTGACTCGGTGCCTGAGTAGTGGTGCCGGCACCGAATCAACCTTGAACCGGTACCAACCAGGCACCGAGTCAAACTTGAAGCGGCACCAGACTACCAGTACCAGGTCACAATAGAGGGGGGACTGGAAGCAAGAGGGGGGACTGGCAGAAAGAGGGGGGACTGGCAGAAAGAGGGGGGACGGGGTACCTGATGGCATCCTATAGATGGCGACCGGGGAGGCTTCCACCTCGAGTTCGTCGAACTGGTAGTCTGGTACCGGTTCAAGCTTGACTCGGTGCCAGCACCACTACCGGTAACCTGGTACTGGTAGTCTGGTACCGGTTCAAGCTTGACTCGGTGCCAGCACCACTACCGGTAACCTGGTACTGGTAGTCTGGTGCCGCTTCACGTTTGACTCGGTGCCAGCACCACTACCGGTAACCTGGTACTGGTAGTCTGGTGCCGCTTCAAGTTTGACTCGGTGCCTGAGTAGTGGTGCCGGCACCGAATCAACCTTGAACCGGTACCAACCAGGCACCGAGTCAAACTTGAAGCGGCACCAGACTACCAGTACCAGGTCACAATAGAGGGGGGACTGGCAGAAAGAGGGGGGACTGGCAGAAAGAGGGGGGACTGGCAGAAAGAGGGGGGACTGGCAGCAAGAGGGGGGACTGGCAATAGAGGGGAGACTGGCAGAAAGAGGGGGGACTGGCAGAAAGAGGGGGGGGACTGGCAGAAAGAGGGGGGACTGGCAGAAAGAGGGGGGGGACTGGCAGAAAGAGGGGGGACTGGCAGCAAGAGGGGGGACTGGCAGAAAGAGGGGGGACTGGCAGCAAGAGGGGGGACTGGCAGCAAGAGGGGAGACTGGCAGAAAGAGGGGGGACTGGCAGAAAGAGGGGGGGGACTGGCAGCAAGAGGGGGGACTGGCAGAAAGAGGGGGGGACTGGCAGAAAGAGGGGGGGCTGGCAGCAAGAGGGGGGACTGGCAGCAAGAGGGGGGACTGGCAGAAAGAGGGGGGACTGGCAGCAAGAGGGGGGACTGGCAGCAAGAGGGGAGACTGGCAGAAAGAGGGGGGACTGGCAGAAAGAGGGGGGGGACTGGCAGCAAGAGGGGGGACTGGCAGAAAGAGGGGGGACTGGCAGCAAGAGGGGGGACTGGCAGCAAGAGGGGGGACTGGCAGAAAGAGGGGGGACTGGCAGAAAGAGGGGGGACGGGGTACCTGATGGCATCCTATAGATGGCGACCGGGGAGGGGAGGCTTCCACCTCGAGTTCGTCGAACTGGTAGTCTGGTACCGGTTCAAGCTTGACTCGGTGCCAGCACCACTACCGGTAACCTGGTACTGGTAGTCTGGTACCGGTTCAAGCTTGACTCGGTGCCAGCACCACTACCGGTAACCTGGTACTGGTAGTCTGGTGCCGCTTCAAGTTTGACTCGGTGCCTGAGTAGTGGTGCCGGCACCGAATCAACCTTGAACCGGTACCAACCAGGCACCGAGTCAAACTTGAAGCGGCACCAGACTACCAGTACCAGGTCACAATAGAGGGGGGACTGGCAGAAAGAGGGGGGACTGGCAGCAAGAGGGGGGACTGGCAGAAAGAGGGGGGACTGGCAGCAAGAGGGGGGACTGGCAATAGAGGGGAGACTGGCAGAAAGAGGGGGGACTGGCAGAAAGAGGGGGGGACTGGCAGCAAGAGGGGGGACTGGCAGAAAGAGGGGGGACTGGCAGCAAGAGGGGGGACTGGCAGAAAGAGGGGGGACGGGGTACCTGATGGCATCCTATAGATGGCGACCGGGGAGGCTTCCACCTCGAGTTCGTCGAACTGGTAGTCTGGTACCGGTTCAAGCTTGACTCGGTGCCAGCACCACTACCGGTAACCTGGTACTGGTAGTCTGGTACCGGTTCAAGCTTGACTCGGTGCCAGCACCACTACCGGTAACCTGGTACTGGTAGTCTGGTGCCGCTTCAAGTTTGACTCGGTGCCTGAGTAGTGGTGCCGGCACCGAATCAACCTTGAACCGGTACCAACCAGGCACCGAGTCAAACTTGAAGCGGCACCAGACTACCAGTACCAGGTCACAATAGAGGGGGGACTGGCAGAAAGAGGGGGGACTGGCAGCAAGAGGGGGGACACTGGCAGAAAGAGGGGGGACTGGCAGAAAGAGGGGGGACTGGCAGCAAGAGGGGGGACTGGCAGAAAGAGGGGGGACTGGCAGCAAGAGGGGGGACTGGCAGAAAGAGGGGGGGACTGGCAGCAAGAGGGGGGACTGGCAGAAAGAGGGGGGGACTGGCAGAAAGAGGGGGGGACTGGCAGAAAGAGGGGGGACTGGCAGAAAGAGGGGGGACTGGCAGCAAGAGGGGGGACTGGAAGCAAGAGGGGGGACTGGCAGAAAGAGGGGGGACTGGCAGAAAGAGGGGGGACTGGCAGAAAGAGGGGGGACTGGCAGCAAGAGGGGGGACTGGCAATAGAGGGGAGACTGGCAGAAAGAGGGGGGACTGGCAGAAAGAGGGGGGACTGGCAGCAAGAGGGGGGACACTGGCAGAAAGAGGGGGGACTGGAAGCAAGAGGGGGGACTGGCAGAAAGAGGGGGGACTGGCAGAAAGAGGGGGGACTGGCAGAAAGAGGGGGGACTGGCAGCAAGAGGGGGGACTGGCAGAAAGAGGGGGGACTGGCAGAAAGAGGTTACGAGCAGGAGGGTCACGCTCAGGAAGCGGGTATTTGGTGGCAACCTGGGTAAACTCGGAGACGGGGAGCTTGGTAGGGGGTTTGCCGTTTTAGGAAGGGCGGCAGAGCCGATCGCGGTAGAGGATGAGAGTGGACCCATCCTCCTCGACACAGAGAAAAGTACCCCTCACTTTTCAACCCCTCATGAAATTGCTCCATCAAATTTGAAAATATATAAAAAGTATCGAAAGGATATCCTTACGCATTGTCTCTGTACAATCCAGCCAATCTGTTTTTGTCCGTCGTCATCATCAAGGCGGTACAAACTTCTTCTACAGTATCAAACTGTTCTTGAGGGCGATCCAATGCGGCAGGAGGGACACCTTTCGACGGAACTTTACTTTTGTTTCGATGTCTTTTAAATCGGATTGCGTTTGACGCATTGCTGGGCCAATACTCCGTGAGTTCACCAAAATCAAAACAATCGTTAACTCGAAGAAGTGCCGCCTTGATGTCCTTCAATAAGGCACTGTTGTGCTTATGGGTTTCTCTGACGAGTTCCAGGAACGTCTTGTACAAAGTCTCGGCGGCATCTCGACGCAAGGTGCTCATATATCCGGCATGAACTTCCCAGAACTTATAGATGACTACTGCACTGCGAACCAAAACGCTGTTGAACCAATCGAACACATTCTCCTGTAATTGCGTTGGTAACTTTCATGACAAAACGGTTGAAATCCGAACTTACTGTTTTATACATTACAGGATTCATGGGTTTCAATGTTTCAAAGACTCGGTGGATGGCTGCTTGATTGGTCTTGGCAATTGCGTTCAGTTCAGAAGTCATAAAAAGAGCAAACTCTTCACCGTTGATAGTTACAACTCGATTATCCATGGTGCAATCAACTTCGGACTGATGATGGTTGTCAGTCGCAAAAGCTGATGCAGGTGGTGGCACGGATATCGACGTTGACGCCATTTGAGTGGCCAATGAAACGGCAAACGCAGGCCGGACAACCTCTGTGAAGTAAAGCTTGTCATCGGCAGTACAGATATCGTCGTCATCCGGAATACATTCGATGGGGTCCTTGACATGCGGTTCTGCTTCAAATTCGACTTCTTTCACGATGATTGATGTTAACTCGCCGTAAGTACAGCCTTCGGGGTCTTGGAGCTTTACAGTTTTGCGTTTTCCGGACGACGAGATGACGTAAACTGATCGGATTGTCATGGTAGTCACAATCTGAAATGAACAAAGTTCAGTTTTTGCAAAACAGATGGTAAAACGCCACTAAAAACACGCAAATTCACGCCCAAAATCAAAAAACCTGCACTTAATTATATATAAACATGCGCTCGCAGTCGCGCTTTACGGTACGCACCGTATACTTGCCGCTCAGAACAGAACGCCAAACGCGCGCCTTCGCAAAAAACGCGTCTTTCCCTTTGGCTTTTCAACAATCTTTAATCAATAACCGCACAAAAAAGCGCGCGTTCTCAAAAAAGCGAGCGCTTTCTCAGAAACAGCCCTACTAAATCAATAACCAGTTATCATGACACAAATTTTATATGCAGTGAACCAGCTTTATTTTACAAGGAGCGAAGTTAAACGAACAAAACAATTAGAATATACAGGAAAAGATTGATAAGTTATTAAATTATCAGCATTAATATCAAGATCAATTGTGCTTTGAGATTGCACTTTGAAAGAATGCAAATGTTTCGCAAAACCAATTGTCTCGAGTTGGCGAATCCTCAGAATACGCGTTTCATGATTGACCGACAGGATCTTGCCAAAAACAGGAAGGTTTGTTGAAACATTCATGTCAACGACGACGACCAAGTCCTTTTTGTACATCCGACGGCTTGTTTTTTGATCATGCAGGGTTGTGTAGTTTGCTGAATGACAAAAAAGGATGAATGTCACAAAAATTTTGAATATCTTACCACTTTGAAGATCCTGGAACACCTTCATTGCCAAAAGGGAATGCTTTTTTGCGAGGGTCATCGCAAGATCTTGTCGATTAAAGTTGACGCGGGCATATTGTTTGAAGCCCTTGTGCTTGCCTTCGAATCTCATACACCAGTGATGAATAACTGGGCCATGGCGACGAATGACATCTGGGTAATGGATGAGGTAATGAGGTTTGACTGTCATCTTGCCGCCGATGCTGATGAACATTTGCAGATACTTCTCAGTTTTGGACTCCAAAGACGTTAGCATTCCGTCTGTTATGCGATGCGCCAGCAGGATGTCCAAGATCTCGAGAAAGAGAAGATACGTCTGCCAGATCGGTTTGGAGATGTCGATATTATATCCCGCTGTATGCATGATCATTGGCAGCATCAGAGCGAGGTTCAAGGTTTTCGTCGCCGTGGAATGCTTCAGTTCGCCGTCTTTCACGTCCTGAAGGTAGATCGGGCCTGGCTTGCTGTCGAGCATGGTTCCAGCAAAAGGAAACATAGCGATTGCCGAATTCAAGGCTTTAACAGAGAAGCCTTCTTTCGACAAGTGCTGGGCTGTAGTTGCCAGAAGGCAGCGCAAATGTCCTTCTAAGACGTCATGCATGACGTCGACGCAAAGAGTATCCATGGTATTGAAAAACTTCAACTCATTCAGCACACATTCACCGTTGATACCATGTTTCGCCAAATCGGTCAGGTGGTTACGGAAAAGATCGTCGTACCAGGCTTTCGTCTTCAGCTTCGATGGAGTCACTTTGCAGGCTTTTTTGACCTCCGTGTAAGTCAGTTTACAGAACCTAAATGGCGAATTTCCAGTCCAAGACATCATGAGATTGATGAGCTCGTGAACACCAGCATTGTCGCCCACGACGCTGTGAAGGATAACCGGAAACGTTTTCGATACTCCTTTGACGGTAATGTTGATGCCTTTGTCCTCCAATTCCAAAAGCTGTGGCAGAAGAACGCTTCGGATGACTGATTGAAGGTTATCAACATCGTTTTTAAGCACAAGAAAGCTCAAAAAGATGGTATCAGAGGTTTGTAGTTTTGATGGAAGATTTAGGATGCGAAAGTAGCAACCCATAAGCTTGCTCGTAGCCGCTGCATAGCCCAATGGATTGGCTGTACCGTAATCGTCGACGTACAGTTGAAGTTGAATCGAATCCCGGTTATCCAATTTCTGTAGATTTCATAATTGAAACGTGCATTTAACAAGACAACGCTTACTTTTGATTACAAATGTGCGATAGAACATGAAAAACGCTTCGATAGCTAGGTGCACGACGGGTAGATAAAGCCAGACGTTCTGAACAGTGTAACGCGCCTCCGACTCCGGAGGCGCCTCGGAGCCGAAAGAGGGGGGACTGGCAGAAAGAGGGGGGACTGGCAGAAAGAGGGGGGACTGGCAGAAAGAGGACATATTTGATGAATTTCACCCGGTGCCGGCACCGAATCAACCTTGAACCGGTACCAACCAGGCACCGAGTCAAACTTGAAGCGGCACCAGACTACCAGTACCAGGTCACAATAGAGGGGGGACTGGCAGCAAGAGGGGGGACTGGCAGAAAGAGGGGGGACTGGCAGCAAGAGGGGGGACTGGCAGAAAGAGGGGGGACGGGGTACCTGATGGCATCCTATAGATGGCGACCGGGGAGGCTTCCACCTCGAGTTCGTCGAACTGGTAGTCTGGTACCGGTTCAAGCTTGACTCGGTGCCAGCACCACTACCGGTAACCTGGTACTGGTAGTCTGGTACCGGTTCAAGCTTGACTCGGTGCCAGCACCACTACCGGTAACCTGGTACTGGTAGTCTGGTGCCGCTTCACGTTTGACTCGGTGCCAGCACCACTACCGGTAACCTGGTACTGGTAGTCTGGTGCCGCTTCAAGTTTGACTCGGTGCCAGCACCACTACCGGTAACCTGGTACTGGTAGTCTGGTGCCGCTTCAAGTTTGACTCGGTGCCTGAGTAGTGGTGCCGGCACCGAATCAACCTTGAACCGGTACCAACCAGGCACCGAGTCAAACTTGAAGCGGCACCAGACTACCAGTACCAGGTCACAATAGAGGGGGGACTGGCAGAAAGAGGGGGGACTGGCAGCAAGAGGGGGGACTGGCAGAAAGAGGGGGGACTGGCAGCAAGAGGGGGGACTGGCAATAGAGGGGAGACTGGCAGAAAGAGGGGGGACTGGCAGAAAGAGGGGGGACTGGCAGCAAGAGGGGGGACTGGCAGAAAGAGGGGGGACTGGCAGCAAGAGGGGGGACTGGCAATAGAGGGGAGACTGGCAGAAAGAGGGGGGACTGGCAGAAAGAGTGGGGGGACTGGCAGAAAGAGGGGGGACTGGCAGAAAGAGGGGGGGACTGGCAGAAAGAGGGGGGACTGGCAGCAAGAGGGGGGACTGGCAGCAAGAGGGGGGACTGGCAGAAAGAGGGGGGACTGGCAGCAAGAGGGGGGACTGGAAGCAAGAGGGGGGACTGGCAGAAAGAGGGGGGACTGGCAGCAAGAGGGGGGACTGGCAGAAAGAGGGGGGACTGGCAGCAAGAGGGGGACTGGCAGAAAGAGGGGGGACGGGGTACCTGATGGCATCCTATAGATGGCGACCGGGGAGGCTTCCACCTCGAGTTCGTCGAACTGGTAGTCTGGTACCGGTTCAAGCTTGACTCGGTGCCAGCACCACTACCGGTAACCTGGTACTGGTAGTCTGGTACCGGTTCAAGCTTGACTCGGTGCCAGCACCACTACCGGTAACCTGGTACTGGTAGTCTGGTGCCGCTTCACGTTTGACTCGGTGCCAGCACCACTACCGGTAACCTGGTACTGGTAGTCTGGTGCCGCTTCAAGTTTGACTCGGTGCCTGAGTAGTGGTGCCGGCACCGAATCAACCTTGAACCGGTACCAACCAGGCACCGAGTCAAACTTGAAGCGGCACCAGACTACCAGTACCAGGTCACAATAGAGGGGGGACTGGCAGAAAGAGGGGGGACTGGCAGCAAGAGGGGGGACTGGCAGAAAGAGGGGGGACGGGGTACCTGATGGCATCCTATAGATGGCGACCGGGGAGGCTTCCACCTCGAGTTCGTCGAACTGGTAGTCTGGTACCGGTTCAAGCTTGACTCGGTGCCAGCACCACTACCGGTAACCTGGTACTGGTAGTCTGGTACCGGTTCAAGCTTGACTCGGTGCCAGCACCACTACCGGTAACCTGGTACTGGTAGTCTGGTGCCGCTTCACGTTTGACTCGGTGCCAGCACCACTACCGGTAACCTGGTACTGGTAGTCTGGTGCCGCTTCAAGTTTGACTCGGTGCCTGAGTAGTGGTGCCGGCACCGAATCAACCTTGTAGATAAAGCCAGACGTTCTGAACAGTGTAACGCGCCTCCGACTCCGGAGGCGCCTCGGAGCCGAAAGAGGGGGGACTGGCAGAAAGAGGGGGGACTGGCAGAAAGAGGGGGGACTGGCAGAAAGAGGGGGGACTGGCAGAAAGAGGGGGGACTGGCAGCAAGAGGGGGGACTGGAAGCAAGAGGGGGGACTGGCAGAAAGAGGGGGGACTGGCAGAAAGAGGGGGGACTGGCAGAAAGAGGGGGGACTGGCAGCAAGAGGGGGGACTGGCAGCAAGAGGGGGGACTGGCAGCAAGAGGGGGGACTGGCAGAAAGAGGGGGACTGGCAGCAAGAGGGGGGACACTGGCAGAAAGAGGGGGGACTGGAAGCAAGAGGGGGGACTGGCAGAAAGAGGGGGGACTGGCAGAAAGAGGGGGGACTGGCAGCAAGAGGGGGGACTGGCAGAAAGAGGGGGGACTGGCAGAAAGAGGGGGGACTGGCAGAAAGAGGTTACGAGCAGGAGGGTCACGCTCAGGAAGCGGGTATTTGGTGGCAACCTGGGTAAACTCGGAGACGGGGAGCTTGGTAGGGGGTTTGCCGTTTTAGGAAGGGCGGCAGAGCCGATCGCGGTAGAGGATGAGAGTGGACCCATCCTCTTCGACACAGAGAAAAGTACCCCTCACTTTTCAACCCCTCATGAAATTGCTCCATCAAATTTGAAAATATATAAAAAGTATCGAAAGGATATAACACGCGGAAAATAAGCCAGGCCAAAATCGAGCCACTGTAAAACGTACTCTGTACGACAAACTGTTCATAAAATTTAATACCTGTTTGAATCGGTTTTCTGCTACAGCAGTATCATTTAAACGAAAAGTAGCTGATTTCGTTCATTTGGGCTTTTAATGCTTACACTGAAAAAATTACCCCTCATATTTGATGACTGCACCCCTGCAAATTCAGCTTAATGGAGGATTCCATCAAATATGAGGGGTTTTTCCATCAAATATGAGGGAAAACCTCTCATATTTGATGGAATCTTCCATTAAGCTGAATTTGCAGGGGTGCAGTCATCAAATATGAGGGGTAATTTTTTCAGTGTAGTTGAACGGGGATCAGCCCAATCTGTTCAGCCTGAACATTTTGAGCTCAGCCCATTCTGTTCAGCCCGAACATTTTGAGCTCAGCCCATTTTGTTCAGCCTGAACATTTTGAGCTCAGCCCATTTTGTTAAGACTGGATGTTCTGAGCTAAGTTCTTTCAGCTCAAACAATAATATTCATAATTACAACTGAAGTTATTAAATAATACAGTTACATAAAAACGAAAAGTAAATATACAAACTACAAACAGTCGAACTTTTAAATAAAACGCATTTGCTGGGAAAACCGAACAGATTCGGACCCTTTGTGACATTTCAAATTTCAAAGTGCATAAAAGTTGCTCAAACTTGGTGACCTGACTAACTTTAGGGCGCAGATAACGAATTCGTAACAATTTTTTATGGGCGGAGCCTTCAGAATCCTGTAGGATTCTGAGGTCACTCATGAAACGGAATCGGGTCTTGCGCTACATCAATCGATTGCCCACAACATGGCGAGCATTTTGATCTATATATTGACGGTAATTGGTTCACGTAGAAAAAAGTTATTACACGTCAAAGTCGAAAAAAACGACGAGATAGCCTTCTGAGGCTTCTACCAAAAAATTTTTATACGGTGTCCGACGAGATAATGGTAAATATCGATAGAGCTTTGAAAGACCATCATTTCATTCTTTAGTTTCATCTTTACCACACCCAGGGAAAGATGTCAAATTACGATAATAAGATTTTACCAACAATTAATTTACAAATAAAAAAGCCATTTTGTGCAAACAACAAAATCCCTTTTCGTAAATACTTTGTTTTAAATTGTTCTTAATGTTGATAAAACATCATTACCCGGTGTTGCGTATTCGAAGTAAATTTTACAATTTATTGACTTTTTGTAATTTTTGTTATTAAAATTTTTTTGACGGATGATAATTTTGTAAAAGTATTTAAAATTGTTAATTATCATTTAAAAAAGGGTAATTTACATGAAGAAAAATAGAAACTGCTCACCGGGCTCGAACCAGCGGTTTTTGGACGCTGGATGAAACCGGACCTGCTCTGCAACGCTTGCACATAAGGAGCATAAGGAAAAAATTTTAATTGTAAAGTGTGCATTAAATATTTAAGATATCGTAAAATCATTTTCCGTACACAACAATAATGGTAAAACCTTGTTTTCACGAAGACGGATTTTGTTGTTTGCACAAAATGGCTTTTATATTTGTAAATTAATTGTTGGTAAAATCTTATTACCGCAATTTGACATCTTTCCCTGGGTGTGGTAAAGATGAAACTAAAGAATGAAATGATGGTTTTTTAAAGCTCTATCGATATTTACCATTATCTCGTCGGACACCGTATAAAAATTTTTTGGTAGAAGCCTCTGAAGGCTATCTCGTCGTTTTTTTCGACTTTGACGTGTAATAACTTTTTTCTACGTGAACCAATTACCGTCAATGTATAGATCAAAATGCTCGCCATGTTGTAGGCAATCGATTGATGTTGCCCAAGACCCGATTCCGTTTCATGAGTGAACCGAGGCAGATTCTGGAGCCTAACGGATTCAGAAGACGCCCGGTAGGTAAATTTCAAGCAAATTCGTCATCAGCGCTCTCATATTGATATAGTCAGAAAGTTTCGTTGAAATAAAACAATTTTGAAATTTGAAATGTCACAAGGGTGTTCGGTTTTCCCAGAATATCCGTTATAAAACTAATGCAAAAGACGTGATTAATTATGAATGGTGCAAACAGAGTGCAAATAGGTTGAATTGATATAGAAAAAAAATGTAATGTACAACAGTGCAACCATTAATACTTGTATTTGTTGAAACTTATTACCTCAGCGTTTTCTTTATGCATGAAGATTGACGTGGTGTAATAAGAAAGCAGTTTATTGCTGAAGACGGGCCCGCTAAAAAATGTGTGTTTATTGAGTTCACGTAAACAACTCTTTTGTGTTACCTTAGTTGCATTTCTTGTTTGAATAGGCATGTTGGCGCGCTTTCGGAGGTTAACCTTAACCTGAGTCTAGGTAATATAACTTGTAAAATTCAAAATAGCTTACATTAGTAGCGTCTGGGTTTACAGGATTAGTCTTCGGTGGGCGACCGCGACCCCTTTTCACGAAGCTGTGTGGTTGCGGAGTTTCATCAGTCGTGGAAGGAATGTCCTTAAAGTTAATAGTAAGATTTGTAACAATTGATAGTAACTTACAGTGCCAGTTTCCTTCGTTTTAGTCGTACTGACAGAGCTTGCCAACGGTGTCTTCCGGGGGCGGCCGCGACTTTTTTTCATCGAACTGTCATGCGGACCTGCATCAGTCGTGATGGATGTGGGTTTGTCAGCAACTTCCTGAAGTTACGCCATGTTCTTTTTTATGAAAAACAAAGCTAGAACCAACCCGCATATTTGTGAGAGCTTTCTTAAATTGCTTTCCAGCATTCGGGGCACGAGCAATATTTGCAAAATCTCCCAGCCATGATCGCTCCAGAGCTTCCTTCCTTTCTTGCAAAAACTTTTTGACCAAGTTGTTATCTGCGTCGTACAGTAACGTCTCATCCATGGTAGAGCGAAGCGATTTTACTGAGCAGTGCGATTTCATCTTTTCAATCAGCAGTTCAAAATTGCCTGCAAAAAGAGCGTCTTAAGTTGCTAAATACACACAAAAACTTACCAGGAACGTGATTCAGCAGAGTATTTGCTGTTTCGGTATAGTCGGCACGCTCATCCGCAGATAGTTGCATTTCAAGTTGATCTCGGATAACATGCAACTTCTCGACTCTTTCCGGATTCGCGACGAGACCAACAGGCATTGCATTGAACGGAGGAATCATTCCATCCTAAATGAAACCAGTAAGTTTGTATTGAAGTGTTTAATGAACTACCTAACCTTAAAAACAGGTGTACAAAAAGTATCGTTCTGACCAATCCGCATCCACTTGTTAAGACGCATGAATCCAGTGCATTGGACCATCGGAATACCAACACCGTAGTTTGAACTCGACGGCTGTTCTCGTTGATCTTCTGTCTGTGGTTGCAGTGACACCCGGACAAGACCACTTGAATCAATCATGTTGAACCTGTTGACCCGTCCTTCCAACAATGTATCAAAATCGTAAACATCCAGTTTGTTTGTAACAAAGTGGCTTCCGCATTGTTCTTCGAAGAGCGTTTTCATTGCTAAAATTTGATAGTCAGAATTTACATTTTGGTGCTTTTTGCTCACCCGTTGGGGTTTTCACTTGTCTTTGTTTCAAAACGATGCGAACTCTTCCAAAAGACCCATCTACAGGGCCATGGGTATGACCAACGTCAGGAAACATAAGTACAATTTCCTGAACAACACCCTTGAGTTGCATCAGCAGCCACCCACAAGCTCCGATAACGTTGTAGTTTTTGTTGCTTTTGCAGTTATCCAGTGTGATGACGATGCTTGGAGGCAATGTGTCACAGTTTGACAAAGATTGGAAGATGGCACTGATAGCGGCGTTACCTCCGCCCGGAAACGCGCTTGCCAAGTTGAGATAGTTGTCGAGTTGAAAGGTAGTGTTGCCTGCTGAAATCGTCTGCAGTAATAGGTGCGTTTGAACTTATAACCCTTACATGGACGATCAATGTAAACGCAGTCATTATTGCACATAACAAGAGCAGTATCACCCGTTGCTTTCTTTCGGTCATGAGATAAATGGTGTAACTTTATTGCATACTTGCTCATCCCATCGTAGGCCAAACTCAAGATCTTCTCAGGCTGAACAAGAGACAGCTGTTTGCACATTTCAGAGTGTCCACGGTTTGCCCTGTAAGGAATTGTATTAAACTGGTCGAGTTTCAACAGTTACACTCACTTAATGTTCTCCCAGTGATTCTCTCTATGGAAATCAATTTCGGCTCTTTTTTGGGGATCCGTTTCCTTCCGTTTTGCGTCTCGCAAGTCAACGCAAACGTTGCACTTTAAGAAAGTGTTTTGCTTGCGAATGCGTATCCGCATGTTGAGCTTCTTCCGATAATAAGAAAATTTGCTGTACTTTGATTTTCTTTGTCGACAATGACATGGGTTTCCTTGCTTGCATCTGCATCGAAGATTTACTTGACATCGACATCGAAAGCGATAGTCCGCTTTTGCTGGATCAGCATGGCAGTCACACTTGCAATGCTTCAACATGGGCTCAGGCGTTGCAATGGTTTGCTCTGTTGTACTTCCAACTTTCTTCATGATTTCTCTGTAATAAAACTCTGTACTTTTGAAACCAAAGAAGAATGTTATTACTTTCGAATGGTTCCAGGAGGAAGAATAAAGCCTTCGGCATCAGGTAACTCTTGCCCCTTGATTTCAAGAACATTGATCAGTCGTGCCGTTGTTTCTGCCGTCGTGGTTTGCATTTGGCGAGATTTGGTGATTGCTTGAAGCTGTTGACGACAATTAATGGCATCTTCAACAATAGACGAAAAACTAAAAGTACATAGACACATAAGTGTGATAAAACACCGAATAGATTTACCGATTTTCACCGATAGCAAAAACTGCACAGAAAAACTTTGAACAGACAATGCGACCTGAGATTTTGAAGGTGAATTCGCCATTTTGATCAAAACACAGTTTAACCATTGTATATTGACAAGCTCGACGATTCTTTGAGTCCAGAGAAAGCGCATTTCGAACGAACATTACGTCAAAGCTGAAAATACCGTAGGTAGCAATGAAAGTAAGAGTAATCACATACCGTGATGCAAACAAACTGCAAAAACGAGAGCAGCATTTCAGTGCCAGAAGTTCAGTCGGGGTGATGTAACAACTCTTGTTTTGAAAGCTGGCTGCTAACTTCTCTTCTGACTCCAGCAGTTCAGTCACATGTGCAAATCCGCGTTCGAAAACGAGATTACGATCGAAGTTGGAATCAGGATGTATGGCCTGGGTGCTGCTAGTCATTATCACGACCTGCAAGTAGTTAGTTTTAGAAATAGACAGATTACATGACATAAAAACCTACTATAGCGATTCGTAAAAGTAGAGCCACAAAACTTAACATGTAATTTTGTTACAACTTCAAAAACTGTAACAACGCCACATACACATTTAGCAGCAACAAAGCTAATTTGAAATCCGGCTCAAGCAATAGCAACGATCTCCGAATTGCCAAAGAGTTAGAATACACATGTCAACATCACTGTATCTAGTGTGATCCAACAAACCACTATGAGGTGGGGTAAACATGCTGTTGAACGCGACTTCACTGCTTTCGCAGAGCGTTGTTGTTGTTTGTGATTTATGAACCTTTGTTCTTTGATGCGTTGCAATCAAGGTGTTCACTATGATGAAAATGTGACCTTTGCATTGACCAATTGATTCCCATTTACGAATTTAACGAGAAAGTGATTTAAAGGCGTTTTAACATTATTGTATTAATAACCGGCGTAAATGCGCTTTCGTAAACCGTTGCTATTTTTTGCCATTTGTGGTCCTCTGTACTTTGATGTTTTGCAATCAAGGTGTTTACCATGATGAAAATTTGATCTTTGCCTTCTCCGATTGATTTACATTTACGAATTTAACGAAAAAATGATTTGTAAACGTGTTCCCGTTCTTGCCCGCGTGAAGACTCATTGTTTTTGATCACATTTTGCTTCTTTGTTTCTATTTTCAGGCTCATCGACATGTCTGACAACAGTGAACATTCAGACAATGACACTTTAGCCATTTGTCGTACTCGTTCATCTTCGGATACTCGCGAAATCAATGAAAACATCCCTCCAGCCTTGGGAACACCTCTCTATCCTTCCTCCGGCAAGTCATCTAACCTGAAAAAGAAGCGTCAACGAAAGCCAAAGACAACGACTCCAGCTGATACCCCTACAACACCGAAAGCCAAATCCGACTCCCATGTGACCATCATTCGGGACTGGGTTGTGACCAATGAAACCTACATAAGTCAGCTGAGGAAGCGTGTAGTCAAGAAACCAATTTACATTCCAATCGCCAGTTTACGTCTTGGAAACTTTTATCGCGAAGTTGATCACGGTTATGCCAATGAAATTATGGAGAAAATGATTGCCAAGCGTTGGAATTTCAAGTCCATGACACTTTCCGTTTGCATAAACTCTGACCAAAAGACTTATGAGATTCTTGACGGAGGCCACCGTTTCGTCGCTTTGACTAATATGAACAAAGACGAACGTTGTGACAAAGCGCATACAAAAGTCCGATGTTTCCTGTACAAGGCCATGACTAATGACAAAAAACTTGCGCTGTTTTCTGCGTTTTCCGAAGACCGCATTCGACTTCCAAATCGGTTTGTCGATGAGGTATGTTGTCTGCAGTTACACGATACAAAAACTATACTGGTATATTACAGATTGACGTCATGAGGAACTTTAATGCATCACAGAACATGACCGCGGAGAACGAGCCCTGGAAGATTGACAAAGTTTTTCCGTTTTACGAAAACTTGTTGGGCAAAAGTCAACAGCAATCACACTACATCACCAAACTGATGCTTCAAGTTTCCTTTTTGCCGGAAAACGATTGGAACGTGGTCAAAGAGTACCTGAAAGCTTTCCAAGAAGGTCGAGTACAGGTTAGCTTTTATACACAGTAAGAATCTATAATAACGTTATGATTTAGTTTACACCTCCACAAGGAAGACCTGACCTCAATTGTCTTCTGAAACGCTTTCTCGATCTCAACAATGGGGAATTCTGGAAGACCTTTCTCAAAACGTATCATAAAAATCGACGAGATACCATTGCGGCGTTCAAAGCTGTCGACGGCAAGTACCCTTCCTACGACAATCTTATGAAGGCAAGTTTCATATTGTAAATGTGTTTCCAATGTAAGCATGACATATTGTAGAGTTTACGCAATGAGGTTTCCGCGTTTCTTGGCAAACTTCTGGACTTTGGAATCGCGTATTCAACCTTGAAAGAAGCGTGCATTGAACTGGTTGACGGCGCAGATTACACGGATCAGCAATTGTTGTGCGGATTGAATTGTCGGGAGTGAGTATTTTACATGTTTGAGACTTTCAAGCAGGTTAACTTTGACAAATTTCAGACAGTTCCAACGAGTCGGCCAAAGCCAAGTGCATACAAGCGTTCAGTCTGTGAAATCCAAACTTGAATGGTACTTTAGCACCTATTTTTCATGCCATAGGTGGTCTGCAGAACACATCACAACTGTCGATATATCTCAAAAGATTAGCATCAGCGATGTCGCGGTAATCGATACTTCATGGGTATCGCAATACATCAGCTTTGACACCCTTTTTGATTCGCTCAACCATTGTAAAATGGTGGTACTTTTGTCGCACGACAATCGTCTTAGCCTCGACAAGGAAGCAACGAATACGCCGTTTTTGAATCCAACTTTTTCAACTAATTTGATTTTAAAATCGCGGCCAGAGTGTAAGTCAATTAGATTTAGCTCATCATAACGCAAAATGTCCTTACAAATTTCAGTGTTGATCGATTACCAAACTCGGAACTCGATGACGGTCCACGTCTACATCTTCGCTGATTCGACGTTATACAGTTTGAAAGATATTCAAAAAGAAGTGAACGGCAGTCACTTGTCGACTATTATGACTCCCTCTGACTTCAGTTACGTTCTCCAAGACCTTTTTTCCTGGTTACACGACGACTTTGAACACGTCAACATGTTCGCAGCGCCTCCACTTACACGTAAGAACAAACTTACACTTCTCAAATGTTATTGCATTTATACATTTTAGTTGTGCCTGAATTCGTTGAAATGATGTCGCGATGCTCATTGCCGGCCACATTCGTTTACTTCGATGACAGTCACCGTAAAGTGATTGAAGAATCTCGTCGGAAAGTCATTCAGCAACGTGATAAGTAGAATGACGAGCCACCCAGAACATCATGTCGTTCTTTTTACAGTGTTTTTTTATCTAACCACTTTTACGTTGTGGCTACTATTTGCAAGAATCAAAATTTTTTACTGCTTTGTGTTATTTTCATTTTAAACGTGGTTTTTCAACTGTTTGTAGATTGTATATTTACTTTCCGTTTTACGTAACTGTATTACTTAATAATTTCAGTTGTAATTATGAATATTATTGTTTGAGCTGAAAGAACTTAGCTCAGAACATCCAGTCTTAACAAAATGGGCTGAGCTCAAAATGTTCGGGCTGAACAGAATGGGCTGAGCTCAAAATGTTCGGGCTGAACAAAATGGGCTGAGCTCAAAATGTTCAGGCTGAACAGCAGGGTCTCCCAAATAGCCTACAGCTTTCCCACCAGCGGAGACGTTTTGGGAAAATAGCTACTAACAGCTGAAGGTCTTTTTTGCACAGCGGAGGTAGCTATCCGGGGTAGCGGTCGACCGCGTCCCTCATGATCGCCTCCCTTGTAAAAAGGTCATGCAAATTTTACGTTTTTGTCAGCGCGGCTCGAAAAAAGGTCGAAATTGGGCTGGCTGCCCTTGCTCAAGGTAGCAACAGCTACCAGTAGCTAAAATAAAATAGCTACCAGTAGCTATTAGCTTTTAGGAGCTGTGCGCGCGTCCGCTTCCGCAGGCGAGAGCGAGCTATTGGGAGACCCTGCTGAACAGATTGGGCTGAGCCCAAAATGTTACAAAACAGTTGATGGAAAAAACTAAAGAAAAGCCTGTGCATTATATTTATGATACATCATTCTCTAAAAAGCGAAAACATCATGTTGAGCAAATTTTTTTGTTACTGAAAATTAAAAAAATCAAAATGCTATGTTTGGTACTGTTCTTTTGTTTAAAATTGAACAATTCTACGGTTCGTCTGCAAATAATAGTGGCTCAATTTTGGCCTGGCTTATTTTCCGCGTGTTATATCCTTACGCATTGTCTCTGTACAATCCAGCCAATCTGTTTTTGTCCGTCGTCATCATCAAGGCGGTACAAACTTCTTCTACAGTATCAAACTGTTCTTGAGGGCGATCCAATGCGGCAGGAGGGACACCTTTCGACGGAACTTTACTTTTGTTTCGATGTCTTTTAGATCGGATTGCGTTTGACGCATTGCTGGGCCAATACTCCGTGAGTTCACCAAAATCAAAACAATCGTTAACTCGAAGAAGTGCCGCCTTGATGTCCTTTAATAAGGCACTGTTGTGCTTATGGGTTTCTCTGACGAGTTCCAGGAACGTCTTGTACAAAGTCTCGGCGGCATCTCGACGCAAGGTGCTCATATATCCGGCATGAACTTCCCAGAACTTATAGATGACTACTGCACTGCGAACCAAAACGCTGTTGAACCAATCGAACACATTCTCCTGTAATTGCGTTGGTAACTTTCATGACAAAACGGTTGAAATCCGAACTTACTGTTTTATACATTACAGGATTCATGGGTTTCAATGTTTCAAAGACTCGGTGGATGGCTGCTTGATTGGTCTTGGCAAATGCGTTCAGTTCAGAAGTCATAAAAAGAGCAAACTCTTCACCGTTGATAGTTACAACTCGATTATCCATGGTGCAATCAACTTCGGACTGATGATGGTTGTCAGTCGCAAAAGCTGATGCAGGTGGTGGCACGGATATCGACGTTGACGCCATTTGAGTGGCCAATGAAACGGCAAACGCAGGCCGGACAACCTCTGTGAAGTAAAGCTTGTCATCGGCAGTACAGATATCGTCGTCATCCGGAATACATTCGATGGGGTCCTTGACATGCGGTTCTGCTTCAAATTCGACTTCTTTCACGATGATTGATGTTAACTCGCCGTAAGTACAGCCTTCGGGGTCTTGGAGCTTTACAGTTTTGCGTTTTCCGGACGACGAGATGACGTAAACTGATCGGATTGTCATGGTAGTCACAATCTGAAATGAACAAAGTTCAGTTTTTGCAAAACAGATGGTAAAACGCCACTAAAAACACGCAAATTCACGCCCAAAATCAAAAAACCTGCACTTAATTATATATAAACATGCGCTCGCAGTCGCGCTTTACGGTACGCACCGTATACTTGCCGCTCAGAACAGAACGCCAAACGCGCGCCTTCGCAAAAAACGCGTCTTTCCCTTTGGCTTTTCAACAATCTTTAATCAATAACCGCACAAAAAAGCGCGCGTTCTCAAAAAAGCGAGCGCTTTCTCAGAAACAGCCCTACTAAATCAATAACCAGTTATCATGACACAAATTTTATATGCAGTGAACCAGCTTTATTTTACAAGGAGCGAAGTTAAACGAACAAAACAATTAGAATATACAGGAAAAGATTGATAAGTTATTAAATTATCAGCATTAATATCAAGATCAATTGTGCTTTGAGATTGCACTTTGAAAGAATGCAAATGTTTCGCAAAACCAATTGTCTCGAGTTGGCGAATCCTCAGAATACGCGTTTCATGATTGACCGACAGGATCTTGCCAAAAACAGGAAGGTTTGTTGAAACATTCATGTCAACGACGACGACCAAGTCCTTTTTGTACATCCGACGGCTTGTTTTTTGATCATGCAGGGTTGTGTAGTTTGCTGAATGACAAAAAAGGATGAATGTCACAAAAATTTTGAATATCTTACCACTTTGAAGATCCTGGAACACCTTCATTGCCAAAAGGGAATGCTTTTTTGCGAGGGTCATCGCAAGATCTTGTCGATTAAAGTTGACGCGGGCATATTGTTTGAAGCCCTTGTGCTTGCCTTCGAATCTCATACACCAGTGATGAATAACTGGGCCATGGCGACGAATGACATCTGGGTAATGGATGAGGTAATGAGGTTTGACTGTCATCTTGCCGCCGATGCTGATGAACATTTGCAGATACTTCTCAGTTTTGGACTCCAAAGACGTTAGCATTCCGTCTGTTATGCGATGCGCCAGCAGGATGTCCAAGATCTCGAGAAAGAGAAGATACGTCTGCCAGATCGGTTTGGAGATGTCGATATTATATCCCGCTGTATGCATGATCATTGGCAGCATCAGAGCGAGGTTCAAGGTTTTCCTCGCCGTGGAATGCTTCAGTTCGCCGTCTTTCACGTCCTGAAGGTAGATCGGGCCTGGCTTGCTGTCGAGCATGGTTCCAGCAAAAGGAAACATAGCGATTGCCGAATTCAAGGCTTTAACAGAGAAGCCTTCTTTCGACAAGTGCTGGGCTGTAGTTGCCAGAAGGCAGCGCAAATGTCCTTCTAAGACGTCATGCATGACGTCGACGCAAAGAGTATCCATGGTATTGAAAAACTTCAACTCATTCAGCACACATTCACCGTTGATACCATGTTTCGCCAAATCGGTCAGGTGGTTACGGAAAAGATCGTCGTACCAGGCTTTCGTCTTCAGCTTCGATGGAGTGACTTTGCAGGCTTTTTTGACCTCCGTGTAAGTCAGTTTACAGAACCTACATGGCGAATTTCCAGTCCAAGACATCATGAGATTGATGAGCTCGTGAACACCAGCATTGTCGCCCACGACGCTGTGAAGGATAACCGGAAACGTTTTCGATACTCCTTTGACGGTAATGTTGATGCCTTTGTCCTCCAATTCCAAAAGCTGTGGCAGAAGAACGCTTCGGATGACTGATTGAAGGTTATCAACATCGTTTTTAAGCACAAGAAAGCTCAAAAAGATGGTATCAGAGGTTTGTAGTTTTGATGGAAGATTTAGGATGCGAAAGTAGCAACCCATAAGCTTGCTCGTAGCCGCTGCATAGCCCAATGGATTGGCTGTACCGTAATCGTCGACGTACAGTTGAAGTTGAATCGAATCCCGGTTATCCAATGTCTGCAAATGTATGTTTTGTCCATTTAAAACAAATAAAAGGTCAAATTTTACCTCAAAAATCTGTTTTGAACGGTTGGCGGAGAGTGGATGATGAGGGTCGGCACACGTGCTCGTGAACAGCAGTTGATCAGTAATACTGGTGCTTTTGAACAGGTTTCGTAAAGTATCACGAATTGGAATGGAACCCAAATTGTTACTTTTAATCTCTGTCGTCTGTCCAACTCCTTGTTTTGTTCGGATTTCACGGCGATAGCTGATGGCACATGCTTTGGGTGGAACAAAATTCGGATTGTTTTGCAAGTTTTGCATCAACAAGTACTGGCTGCTTCGCTTAGACGCTTCAATATTGATATCAGTGGTGATACTCTCCCAAACTGATGAATCAACGTATGGCTTGTAGAGTTCAGACGCGAGTTCGAGGATCTTCATGAGTTTGATGTGGATTTGCGTCGATAGCTTTGGCAGAAAGAGGGGGGACTGGCAGAAAGAGGGGGGACTGGCAGAAAGAGGGGGGACTGGCAGAAAGAGGGGGACTGGCAGCAAGAGGGGGGACTGGCAGCAAGAGGGGGGACTGGCAGCAAGAGGGGGGACTGGCAGAAAGAGGGGGGACTGGCAGAAAGAGGGGGGACTGGCAGAAAGAGGGGGGACTGGCAGAAAGAGGGGGGACTGGCAGCAAGAGGGGGAACTGGCAGCAAGAAGGGGGACTGGCAGCAAGAGGGGGGACTGGCAGCAAGAGGGGGGACTGGCAGAAAGAGGGGGGACTGGCAGAAAGAGGACATATTTGATGAATTTCACCACTCACATTTGAAAATAGTACACGCTCCTACACACCATGGCGGGAATATCCTTGATTTGGTACTTTCCTCTAATCCCAACTCCATTTCTAATCTTGTGATAAACCCGCCATTGGGAAAATCTGATCATTATCTTATCCAAATGCATGTCTCCGCTAAAATTGATTCTCCTCCAGTTTCTTATCGGCGAAATTTTGCCAAAGCAGACTTCCAAAAAATCAATTTCCATCTGGCTAACACCGACTGGTTCACTGAGTTTAACGAGTGTTCTACTGTTGACGACATGTATACCCGTCTATTAGCCCACTGCCATAGTCTCATAAAATTAGTGAAGTGTCATCTGATATCCTTAAAGCCACCAAAAAATTTCTTTGTTCCAAAGAAAAACGTCTGCTCAAAACACCCCACTTCCAAGGTATCTTCAACTACATCAGTAAATCAGTTCGCCCCCTCAGATCCTACCCTCCAATGGAGTCCAATGGTACACTTATATTTTCCGACTCCGAGAAAAGTACTCTTTTTGGGGAATTTCTCTCTTCCGTATACCATGAGCCCACTCTATCTGCATTTGATCTGCCAGATAATGACCGTGCCCTTCAAACAGTTACCAGCTCTACAGTTTATGAAATGTCACGGTGGGCAAAAACATCCTCGACTGAAAGCCCTGACGGCTTGCCATATATTTTCCTGAAGCGATGTGCGGTATCGCTCGCTTTACCCATTTCCCTTATCTTCAACTTTAGCTTCATATATGGACTCGTGCCTAATCTGTGGCGTACAGCTACCATTATACCAGTTTACAAAAAAGGCATCAAAAAGGACCCCAGTAACTACCGCCCCATATCCCTAAAACGGATTGTCCGGGAAAACCAGAGAGAATCGGCCCTTTTGTGACACTTCAAAAATTAATCCCATTTTAAAACGTTGAAACTTTTTGCACAGACCATTCTGAGGGCGTAGATGACGAATTTCCTAATTATTTTCTATATGGATGCCTTCTGAGTCCGTTAGGCTCCAGAATCCGCCTGGCAGAATCCATAACACCGGACCCTACGTTCGTGGTATCAATCGACTGCCCACATTGAAGCGATCATTTTGACACCAGAAAGACTTGGATTGATTAATATGGCTGCAGAAGCTGTAACAAGTGGAAAGAAAATGTCGTAAAGTAAGTCTGGCCTTTACAAGCAATAAAAAATATATAAAGTCTTGCTTCAGATCTCCAAGTACTCGTTCACCGTCAACTCCGCGCATCTCTAGCATGTTCCATCTAAGTTGTCGTTTCACTCTCCTCGAAATCTACAGCGGCGTTAAACAGTCGACGCAATGATGAATCGAGTACCTGAGCATGCCACAGAACATCAAAGACGCATCACTTTACCCCATAGATGTTTCGCCTTTTTTAGCAAGAGGGGGGACTGGCAGAAAGAGGGGGGACTGGCAGAAAGAGGGGGGACTGGCAGAAAGAGAACATATTTGATGAATTTCACCCCTCACATTTGAGGGGGGCGCTCCATCACGAGGTTTGATGGAGTCACCCCCTCAAATTTCGATTGACGTTGTGCGTCGAAAGACAACTCGAGCGCGGATCCACGTCCGCCGCCGAATTGCGATTCATTGAAGTCTTTTCGGTTCTGCGTCGCAGGTTCCTTCGCTATCAGTGTTGATGTTTCTGTTGCTTTTGTTGTGTACTTGTTCATGATAATAAAGATATTGTTTCTACTCTTGTATCTTGCGAATCTACGGGTTATACACCATTGTACGTCTAGGCACCCATAGTCATGTCCCACGAAAATATGAACCTTCCCGGTGCCGTGCCGGCGAACCTTCCCGGTGCCGTGCCGGCGAACCTTCCCGGTGGGCAGAAAGAGGGGGGACTGGCAGCAAGAGGGGGGACTGGCAGCAAGAGGGGGACTGGCAGAAAGAGGGGGGACTGGCAGAAAGAGGGGGGACTGGCAGAAAGAGGGGGGACGGGGTACCTGATGGCATCCTATAGATGGCGACCGGGGAGGCTTCCACCTCGAGTTCGTCGAACTGGTAGTCTGGTACCGGTTCAAGCTTGACTCGGTGCCAGCACCACTACCGGTAACCTGGTACTGGTAGTCTGGTACCGGTTCAAGCTTGACTCGGTGCCAGCACCACTACCGGTAACCTGGTACTGGTAGTCTGGTGCCGCTTCACGTTTGACTCGGTGCCAGCACCACTACCGGTAACCTGGTACTGGTAGTCCGGTGCCGCTTCAAGTTTGACTCGGTGCCTGGGTAGTGGTGCCGGCACCGAATCAACCTTGAACCGGTACCAACCAGGCACCGAGTCAAACTTAAAGCGGCACCAGACTACCAGTACCAGGTCACAATAGAGGGGGGACTGGCAGAAAGAGGGGGGACTGGCAGAAAGAGGGGGGACTGGCAGAAAGAGGGGGGACTGGCAGCAAGAGGGGGGACTGGAAGCAAGAGGGGGGACTGGCAGAAAGAGGGGGGACTGGCAGAAAGAGGGGGGACTGGCAGAAAGAGGGGGGACTGGCAGCAAGAGGGGGGACTGGCAGAAAGAGGGGGGACTGGCAGCAAGAGGGGGGACTGGCAGAAAGAGGGGGGACTGGCAGAAAGAGGGGGGACGGGGTACCTGATGGCATCCTATAGATGGCGACCGGGGAGGCTTCCACCTCGAGTTCGTCGAACTGGTAGTCTGGTACCGGTTCAAGCTTGACTCGGTGCCAGCACCACTACCGGTAACCTGGTACTGGTAGTCTGGTACCGGTTCAAGCTTGACTCGGTGCCAGCACCACTACCGGTAACCTGGTACTGGTAGTCTGGTGCCGCTTCACGTTTGACTCGGTGCCAGCACCACTACCGGTAACCTGGTACTGGTAGTCTGGTGCCGCTTCAAGTTTGACTCGGTGCCTGAGTAGTGGTGCCGGCACCGAATCAACCTTGAACCGGTACCAACCAGGCACCGAGTCAAACTTGAAGCGGCACCAGACTACCAGTACCAGGTCACAATAGAGGGGGGACTGGCAGAAAGAGGGGGGACTGGCAGAAAGAGGGGGGACTGGCAGCGAGAGGGGGGACTGGAAGCAAGAGGGGGGACTGGCAGAAAGAGGGGGGACTGGCAGAAAGAGGGGGGACTGGCAGAAAGAGGGGGGACTGGCAGCAAGAGGGGGGACTGGCAGAAAGAGGGGGGACTGGAAGCAAGAGGGGGGACTGGCAGAAAGAGGGGGGACTGGCAGAAAGAGGGGGGACGGGGTACCTGATGGCATCCTATAGATGGCGACCGGGGAGGCTTCCACCTTGAGTTCGTCGAACTGGTAGTCTGGTACCGGTTCAAGCTTGACTCGGTGCCAGCACCACTACCGGTAACCTGGTACTGGTAGTCTGGTACCGGTTCAAGCTTGACTCGGTGCCAGCACCACTACCGGTAACCTGGTACTGGTAGTCTGGTGCCGCTTCACGTTTGACTCGGTGCCAGCACCACTACCGGTAACCTGGTACTGGTAGTCTGGTGCCGCTTCAAGTTTGACTTGGTGCCTGAGTAGTGGTGCCGGCACCGAATCAACCTTGAACCGGTACCAACCAGGCACCGAGTCAAACTTGAAGCGGCACCAGACTACCAGTACCAGGTCACAATAGAGGGGGGACTGGCAGAAAGAGGGGGGACTGGCAGAAAGAGGGGGGACTGGCAGAAAGAGGGGGGACTGGCAGAAAGAGGGGGGGGACTGGCAGCAAGAGGGGGGACTGGCAGAAAGAGGGGGGACTGGCAGCAAGAGGGGGGACTGGCAGCAAGAGGGGGGACTGGCAGCAAGAGGGGGGGACTGGCAGAAAGAGGGGGGACTGGCAGAAAGAGGGGGGACTGGCAGCAAGAGGGGGGACTGGCAGAAAGAGGGGGGACTGGCAGCAAGAGGGGGGACTGGCAGCAAGAGGGGGGACTGGCAGCAAGAGGGGGGACTGGCAGAAAGAGGGGGGACTGGCAGAAAGAGGGGGGACTGGCAGAAAGAGGGGGGACTGGCAGAAAGAGTGGGGACTGGCAGAAAGAGGGGGGACGGGGTACCTGATGGCATCCTATAGATGGCGACCGGGGAGGCTTCCACCTCGAGTTCGTCGAACTGGTAGTCTGGTACCGGTTCAAGCTTGACTCGGTGCCAGCACCACTACCGGTAACCTGGTACAGTCCACAGCAAAAGAATAGGTCCAAGAAATATTTACAAAGTTTTATGATTTTTTGACGTGCTTTCAAAAATCTGTTGTTGAAAATGAATTTTATTATGCTAAAACCCTTAAGTTTGAAATTTGAAAGAGAAAAGTTGGGTTTTGACCGAAATAGTTAAAATTGAAATTTCAGTGGCCCTATTCACCGCAGCGAAAGAATAGGTCCAAAAAAGTTATCGACTTTTTAAAATAGTTTTAACCGTTTATTGAACAGTTTTTGTAAAAAAAATGGTTGATGTTACTTTGTTTCGAGTCATTTGGCTCCGAAATGCGGGGTCGAAATGTTCAATCCAGCTTGTATTGGGCCTCGCGGCTTCGGGGTTTGCCTGCGTCTGGAACCGGCCGTGAATCCATCAATACCTTGTTTATTCTGTCTTCTACGACATCAGTGATGTTAGTGGACGTCCTTGAACTGTTTTTGATTGATCGCGCCGCACCAGCAGTTGTCGCGCGCCATTTATGGGGGTGTCGTGGTGCACCGTGACCAGAATCCGACCGGTTTCTGGCCGTGCAAGTTCGTTTCAAACAGAACAAAATCGAATAATGAGATGCTCAAGTCATGTAGTAAGCCACGGTATCTCAAAAATCTGTAGCCCGGCCACGATAATGACCACCCATTACGGTTTCTGTCGCGCTGCCCGAAATAACACAATTTTGGGCTTGAACAGGTCACTTTTTCGACCTCTGGTTTTTATCGTTGTGGAGCAGAACCGCCAGCAGTGCGACACTGCTGTAGACTTATAAACTTAACTTCCTACATATTTACCATTCTGGACATAACCTAAAAACTTAAAATCACGAACTTGCACGGCCAGAAACCGGCCGGATTCTGGTTACGGTGCACCACGACACCCCCATAAATGGCGCGCGACAACTGCTGGTGCGGCGCGATCAATCAAAAACAGTTCAAAGACGTCCACTAACATCACTGATGTCGTAGCAGACAGAATAAACCAGGTATTGATGGATTCACGGCCGGTTCCAGACGCAGGCAAACCCCGAAGCCGCGAGGCCCAATACAAGCAGGATTGAACATTTCGACCCCGCATTTCGGAGCCAAATGACTCGAAACAAAGTAACATCAACCATTTTTTACAAAAACTGTTCAATAAACGGTTAAAACTATTTTAAAAAGTCGATAACTTTTTTGGACCTATTCTTTCGCTGCGGTGAATAGGGCCACTGAAATTTCAATTTTAACTATTTCGGTCAAAACCCAACTTTTCTCTTTCAAATTTCAAACTTAAGGGTTTTAGCATAATAAAATTCATTTTTAAAAACAGATTTCTGAAAGCACGTCAAAAAATCATAAAACTTTGTAAATATTTTTTGGACCTATTCTTTTGCTGTGGACTGTACTGGTAGTCTGGTACCGGTTCAAGCTTGACTCGGTGCCAGCACCACTACCGGTAACCTGGTACTGGTAGTCTGGTGCCGCTTAACCTGGTACTGGTAGTCTGGTGCCGCTTCAAGTTTGACTCGGTGCCTGGGTAGTGGTGCCGGCACCGAATCAACCTTGAACCGGTACCAACCAGGCACCGAGTCAAACTTGAAGCGGCACCAGACTACCAGTACCAGGTCACAATAGAGGGGGGACTGGCAGAAAGAGGGGGGACTGGCAGAAAGAGGGGGGACTGGCAGAAAGAGGGGGGACTGGCAGCAAGAGGGGGGACTGGCAGAAAGAGGGGGGACTGGCAGAAAGAGGGGGGACTGGCAGAAAGAGGGGGGACTGGCAGCAAGAGGGGGGACTGGCAGCAAGAGGGGGGACTGGAAGCAAGAGGGGGGACAGGCAGAAAGAGGGGGGACTGGCAGAAAGAGGGGGGACTGGCAGAAAGAGGACATATTTGATGAATTTCACCCCTCACATTTGAAAATAGTACACGCTCCTACACACCATGGCGGGAATATCCTTGATTTGGTACTTTCCTCTAATCCCAACTCCATTTCTAATCTTGTGATAAACCCGCCATTGGGAAAATCTGATCATTATCTTATCCAAATGCATGTCTCCGCTAAAATTGATTCTCCTCCAGTTTCTTATCGGCGAAATTTTGCCAAAGCAGACTTCCAAAAAATCAATTTCCATCTGGCTAACACCGACTGGTTCACTGAGTTTAACGAGTGTTCTACTATTGACGACATGTATACCCGTCTATTAGCCCACTGCCATAGTCTCATAAGCATCCACGTTCCTCTGGTATCTTCTTCCGACTCCCACAAATTCCCCAATCACATATCCTCCATGATGGATTATCAAAAACTGCTCTTCTCCAAACCCCGGACCCCTGAACGTGCTACTAAAATTAGTGAAGTGTCATCTGATATCCTTAAAGCCACCAAAAAATTTCTTTGTTCCAAAGAAAAACGTCTGCTCAAAACACCCCACTTCCAAGGTATCTTCAACTACATCAGTAAATCAGTTCGCCCCCTCAGATCCTACCCTCCAATGGAGTCCAATGGTACACTTATATTTTCCGACTCCGAGAAAAGTACTCTTTTTGGGGAATTTCTCTCTTCCGTATACCATGAGCCCACTCTATCTGCATTTGATCTGCCAGATAATGACCGTGCCCTTCAAACAGTTACCAGCTCTACAGTTTATGAAATGTCACGGTGGGCAAAAACATCCTCGACTGAAAGCCCTGACGGCTTGCCATATATTTTCCTGAAGCGATGTGCGGTATCGCTCGCTTTACCCATTTCCCTTATCTTCAACTTTAGCTTCATATATGGACTCGTGCCTAATCTGTGGCGTACAGCTACCATTATACCAGTTTACAAAAAAGGCATCAAAAAGGACCCCAGTAACTACCGCCCCATATCCCTAAAACGGATTGTCCGGGAAAACCAGAGAGAATCGGCCCTTTTGTGACACTTCAAAAATTAATCCCATTTTAAAACGTTGAAACTTTTTGCACAGACCATTCTGAGGGCGTAGATGACGAATTTCCTAATTATTTTCTATATGGATGCCTTCTGAGTCCGTTAGGCTCCAGAATCCGCCTGGCAGAATCCATAACACCGGACCCTACCTTCGTGGTATCAATCGACTGCCCACATTGAAGCGATCATTTTGACACCAGAAAGACTTGGATTGATTAATATGGCTGCAGAAGCTGTAAAAAGTGGAAAGAAAATGTCGTAAAGTAAGTCTGGCCTTTACAAGCAATAAAAAATATATAAAGTCTTGCTTCAGATCTCCAAGTACTCGTTCACCGTCAACTCCGCGCATCTCTAGCATGTTCCATCTAAGTTGTCGTTTCACTCTCCTCGAAATCTACAGCGGCGTTAAACAGTCGACGCAATGATGAATCGAGTACCTGAGCATGCCACAGAACATCAAAGACGCATCACTTTACCCCATAGATGTTTCGCCTTTTTTAGCAAGAGGGGGGACTGGCAGAAAGAGGGGGGACTGGCAGAAAGAGGGGGGACTGGCAGAAAGAGGACATATTTGATGAATTTCACCCCTCACATTTGAGGGGGGCGCTCCATCACGAGGTTTGATGGAGTCACCCCCTCAAATTTCGATTGACGTTGTGCGTCGAAAGACAACTCGAGCGCGGATCCACGTCCGCCGCCGAATTGCGATTCATTGAAGTCTTTTCGGTTCTGCGTCGCAGGTTCCTTCGCTATCAGTGTTGATGTTTCTGTTGCTTTTGTTGTGTACTTGTTCATGATAATAAAGATATTGTTTCTACTCTTGTATCTTGCGAATCTACGGGTTATACACCATTGTACGTCTAGGCACCCATAGTCATGTCCCACGAAAATATGAACCTTCCCGGTGCCGTGCCGGCGAACCTTCCCGGTGCCGTGCCGGCGAACCTTCCCGGTGCCGTGCCGGCGATCCTTCCCGGTGCCGGGCCGGCGAACCTTCCCGGTGCCGTGCCGGCCAAAAACGAACCCTCCCCGTGACTTCCCCACCTTGTAAATTCAAATCACAATGTTAAAGGTTTTAGAGGATTTAGTGAAAACAGACTTGAAGTTATACAGGACAGGGATAAGGATGCATGTGCCGCCGCCACGTGTGGGTCGATCGGCGCGAACGATGTGGAATGGCAAAGAGCCGATTATTAGAGGATCGGGGTGTTTAACACGATTTAACCAAGTTTCCGAGAACGCGAACACGGTGCGGGGGTTTGTTTCGAGAGACAGTTTAAAAATTGGAAAATTATGGCCAGTGATACTGCGGATGTTGCAATAGGATATGGGAAGACTTGTACTTGGCTGGCCGGCGGCATAGAGTTCCTAGCCCTGGATGGTTACATCTCCAGGGTTGACCGCAGGGGATTTACGAGCAGGAGGGTCACGCTCAGGAAGCGGGTATTTGGTGGCAACCTGGGTAAACTCGGAGACGGGGAGCTTGGTAGGGGGTTTGCCGTTTTAGGAAGGGCGGCAGAGCCGATCGCGGTAGAGGATGAGAGTGGACCCATCCTCCTCGACACAGAGAAAAGTACCCCTCACTTTTCAACCCCTCATGAAATTGCTCCATCAAATTTGAAAACACTCCATCATATTTGATGAATTTCACCCCTCACATTTGAGGGGGGCGCTCCATCACGAGGTTTGATGGAGTCACCCCCTCAAATTTCGATTGGCGTTGTGCGTCGAAAGACAACTCGAGCGCGGATCCACGTCCGCCGCCGAATTGCGATTCATTGAAGTCTTTTCGGTTCTGCGTCGCAGGTTCCTTCGCTATCAGTGTTGATGTTTCTGTTGCTTTTGTTGTGTACTTGTTCATGATAATAAAGATATTGTTTCTACTCTTGTATCTTGCGAATCTACGGGTTATACACCCGGAAAGTACTTGTTTTGAACTCTGTTTCAGGTGTTTTCGATATGCCGACTCGATTGGCCTCTCCTTTGATGCTGATGATAGGTAAATCATTTTTTGCCTAATGCTGAACTAATCCTTTGTTTTCAGCATGTGATACCTCCACCGTCAACATCTGCGGTCCTGTGAGAGGTCATTCAGAACATAGCGGAAAGACTGTTAAGCCGTCGTGCAGTTGGCCCTATCTGGCTTTAAATATGGCTGCAGAAGCTGTAAAAAGTGGAAAGAAAATGTCGTAAAGTAAGTCTGGCCTTTACAAGCAATAAAACATATATAAAGTCTTGCTTCAGATCTCCAAGTACTCGTTCACCGTCAACTCCGCGCATCTCTAGCATGTTCCATCTAAGTTGTCGTTTCACTCTCCTCGAAATCTACAGCGGCGTTAAACAGTCGACGCAATGATGAATCGAGTACCTGAGCATGCCACAGAACATCAAAGACGCATCACTTTACCCCATAGATGTTTCGCCTTTTTTTTGTATACAATGATATAATTGTTTTGGTGTTCTTTGCATTGTTTGTGTCTGTTTTTGAAAGATTATCAATAAAAGTTGCACTAGTAAACTCTGTTGAAGCATAAAAGGGGAGGAGCCGACAAAAATCAATAACCAAAGCCGAGCGGCAAAAGCCGAAATTTGATGTAAAATTCAATCATATTTGATGGAACATTCCATCATATTTGATGAAACACTTCATCAAATTTGATGAAAACGTACCTCCTATTTGAGGGGAAAACCCCTCACATTTGATGGAGTTTTCCCTTTGGCTGTATCTTCCGGGGTGTTTGTCATCAAATGTGAGGGGTTTTCCCCTCAAATATGAGGGGTAATTCTGTCTGTGGAATACCTTCTTTTTTATATAACGACAGTGGTTAAAATGGGTTCGCTCTTCCTGAGTGCGAGAGGGATCGATAAACACTTTTTTGCGGTTGGAACGGTCTTGGAGTTTCCGGCGGTTTCGAAGAGTAATGGCATGGGAACGCGAGTTGGGAAGGATCACTTTAAGAGGACGAGGTTTGAGAGGATCGGTGGACGGGGTACCTGATGGCATCCTATAGATGGCGACCGGGGAGGCTTCCACCTCGAGTTCGTCGAACTGGTAGTCTGGTACCGGTTCAAGCTTGACTCGGTGCCAGCACCACTACCGGTAACCTGGTACTGGTAGTCTGGTACCGGTTCAAGCTTGACTCGGTGCCAGCACCACTACCGGTAACCTGGTACTGGTAGTCTGGTGCCGCTTCACGTTTGACTCGGTGCCAGCACCACTACCGGTAACCTGGTACTGGTAGTCTGGTACCGGTTCAAGCTTGACTCGGTGCCAGCACCACTACCGGTAACCTAGTACTGGTAGTCTGGTGCCGCTTCAAGTTTGACTCGCTTGAAGCGGCACCAGACTACTGGGGGGGGGGGGGGGGGGGGGGACTGGCAGTCCCCCCTCTTTCTGCCAGTCCCCCCCTCTTTCTGCCAGTCCCCCCTCTTTCTGCCAGTCCCCCCTCTTTCTGCCAGTCCCCCCTCTATTGTGACCTGGTACTGGTAGTCTGGTGCCGCTTCAAGTTTGACTCGGTGCCTGGTTGGTACCGGTTCAAGGTTGATTCGGTGCCGGCACCACTACCCAGGCACCGAGTCAAACTTGAAGCGGCACCAGACTACCAGTACCAGGTTAAGCGGCACCAGACTACCAGTACCAGGTTACCGGTAGTGGTGCTGGCACCGAGTCAAGCTTGAACCGGTACCAGACTACCAGTACCAGGTTACCGGTAGTGGTGCTGGCACCGAGTCAAGCTTGAACCGGTACCAGACTACCAGTTCGACGAACTCGAGGTGGAAGCCTCCCCGGTCGCCATCTATAGGATGCCATCAGGTACCCCGTCCCCCCTCTTTCTGCCAGTCCCCCCTCTTTCTGCCAGTCCCCCCTCTTGCTGCCAGTCCCCCCTCTTTCTGCCAGTCCCCCCTCTTGCTGCCAGTCCCCCCTCTTTCTGCCAGTCCCCCCTCTTTCTGCCAGTCCCCCCTCTTTCTGCCAGTCCCCCCTCTTTCTGCCAGTCCCCCCTCTTTCTGCCAGTCCCTCCTCTTGCTGCCAGTCCCCCCTTTTTCTGCCAGTCTCCCCTCTTGCTGCCAGTCCCCCCTCTTTCTGCCAGTCCCCCCTCTATTGTGACCTGGTACTGGTAGTCTGGTGCCGCTTCAAGTTTGACTCGGTGCCAGCACCACTACCGGTAACCTGGTACTGGTAGTCTGGTACCGGTTCAAGCTTGACTCGGTGCCAGCACCACTACCGGTAACCTGGTACTGGTAGTCTGGTGCCGCTTCACGTTTGACTCGGTGCCAGCACCACTACCGGTAACCTGGTACTGGTAGTCTGGTGCCGCTTCAAGTTTGACTCGGTGCCTGGGTAGTGGTGCCGGCACCGAATCAACCTTGAACCGGTACCAACCAGGCACCGAGTCAAACTTGAAGCGGCACCAGACTACCAGTACCAGGTCACAATAGAGGGGGGACTGGCAGAAAGAGGGGGGACTGGCAGAAAGAGGGGGGACTGGCAGAAAGAGGGGGGGACTGGCAGAAAGAGGGGGGACTGGCAGCAAGAGGGGGGACTGGCAGAAAGAGGGGGGACTGGCAGAAAGAGGGGGGACTGGCAGAAAGAGGGGGGACGGGGTACCTGATGGCATCCTATAGATGGCGACCGGGGAGGCTTCCACCTCGAGTTCGTCGAACTGGTAGTCTGGTACCGGTTCAAGCTTGACTCGGTGCCAGCACCACTACCGGTAACCTGGTACTGGTAGTCTGGTACCGGTTCAAGCTTGACTCGGTGCCAGCACCACTACCGGTAACCTGGTACTGGTAGTCTGGTACCGGTTCAAGCTTGACTCGGTGCCAGCACCACTACCGGTAACCTGGTACTGGTAGTCTGGTACCGGTTCAAGCTTGACTCGGTGCCAGCACCACTACCGGTAACCTGGTACTGGTAGTCTGGTGCCGCTTCACGTTTGACTCGGTGCCAGCACCACTACCGGTAACCTGGTACTGGTAGTCTGGTGCCGCTTCAAGTTTGACTTGGTGCCTGGGTAGTGGTGCCGGCACCGAATCAACCTTGAACCGGTACCAACCAGGCACCGAGTCAAACTTGAAGCGGCACCAGACTACCAGTACCAGGTCACAATAGAGGGGGGACTGGCAGAAAGAGGGGGGACTGGCAGAAAGAGGGGGGACTGGCAGAAAGAGGGGGGGACTGGCAGAAAGAGGGGGGACTGGCAGAAAGAGGGGGGACTGGCAGAAAGAGGGGGGACGGGGTACCTGATGGCATCCTATAGATGGCGACCGGGGAGGCTTCCACCTCGAGTTCGTCGAACTGGTAGTCTGGTACCGGTTCAAGCTTGACTCGGTGCCAGCACCACTACCGGTAACCTGGTACTGGTAGTCTGGTACCGGTTCAAGCTTGACTCGGTGCCAGCACCACTACCGGTAACCTGGTACTGGTAGTCTGGTGCCGCTTCACGTTTGACTCGGTGCCAGCACCACTACCGGTAACCTGGTACTGGTAGTCTGGTGCCGCTTCAAGTTTGACTCGGTGCCTGAGTAGTGGCGCCGGCACCGAATCAACCTTGAACCGGTACCAACCAGGCACCGAGTCAAACTTGAAGCGGCACCAGACTACCAGTACCAGGTCACAATAGAGGGGGGACTGGCAGAAAGAGGGGGGACTGGCAGAAAGAGGGGGGACTGCACGCGTAGAAATTTTTACTACTGGCCGCTACTGGCGGTAGTGTCCGCGTTACCAGTGGATACACGACGGCCAGTAGCGCGAACTTGCGGCAACTGGACGTTGTGTCTTTACGATTTTGCACTCAAACCTACCTCGCGCTCATGCGGCGGCGAACCCGTTCGCCCCTTACCCTGCACGTATGGCGCTGCTTACCTCTTCCGAGACTTTGAAGCACTGTTAAACATTCAAAGTTTCGACTCTCTGGCACTTTGAAGTCGGCGTCCACGCTAAGTTTGACTCGTGGTTTTGCATCTGCTTCATGACACTGCAGCTTCAGTTTCCAAGTATGAAACTTCGATGAAACAAGCGCGATAAAGGTGATGTGCATCGGCCTGAAAAGTTCAACTTTGAGAATGATTCAAAATCGGTGATATGGCAACATACCTTATATCGTTTATACATTATGACGGTTTTTAACGATTCTTGAGGGTTTCCAAGTCATCGGACAGCGCGACCAACGGCGTCTTCCTGTAAATGAACTTATAATCACTCTTGGCTTGAGAAAGGTGTGGAAAACTTACATAAAACGATAAAGTTGAGCTTTCAGGCTCAGAAGATTGCTCACAAGCATGCTGATTTTGACTTGAAGGTGGTGTGACGAGCATCTGAAAGCGGGTTAGTAAGTAGTGAAACCCCACGCGACTTATATATCGAATTTACAAAAAACTACTTTTTTGCTAGCGCGGCCAATATTTTGATGCTTTTGGGGCCCTATGACGTCGAAATCAGTAGATTTCATAATTGAAACGTGCATTTAACAAGACAACGCTTACTTTTGATTACAAATGTGCGATAGAACATGAAAAACGCTTCGATAGCTAGGTGCACGACGGGTAGATAAAGCCAGACGTTCTGAACAGTGTAACGCGCCTCCGACTCCGGAGGCGCCTCGGAGCCGGCACCGAATCAACCTTGAACCGGTACCAACCAGGCACCGAGTCAAACTTGAAGCGGCACCAGACTACCAGTACCAGGTCACAATAGAGGGGGGACTGGCAGAAAGAGGGGGGACTGGCAGAAAGAGGGGGGGGACTGGCAGAAAGAGGGGGGACTGGCAGCAAGAGGGGGGACTGGCAGCAAGAGGGGGGACTGGCAGAAAGAGGGGGGACTGGCAGAAAGAGGGGGGACTGGCAGAAAGAGGGGGGACGGGGTACCTGATGGCATCCTATAGATGGCGACCGGGGAGGCTTCCACCTCGAGTTCGTCGAACTGGTAGTCTGGTACCGGTTCAAGCTTGACTCGGTGCCAGCACCACTACCGGTAACCTGGTACTGGTAGTCTGGTGCCGCTTCACGTTTGACTCGGTGCCAGCACCACTACCGGTAACCTGGTACTGGTAGTCTGGTGCCGCTTCACGTTTGACTCGGTGCCAGCACCACTACCGGTAACCTGGTACTGGTAGTCTGGTGCCGCTTCAAGTTTGACTCGGTGCCTGAGTAGTGGTGCCGGCACCGAATCAACCTTGAACCGGTACCAACCAGGCACCGAGTCAAACTTGAAGCGGCACCAGACTACCAGTACCAGGTCACAATAGAGGGGGGACTGGCAGAAAGAGGGGGGACTGGCAGAAAGAGGGGGGACTGGCAGAAAGAGGGGGGACTGGCAGAAAGAGGGGGGACTGGCAGAAAGAGGGGGGACTGGCAGAAAGAGGGGGGGACTGGCAGAAAGAGGGGGGGACTGGCAGAAAGAGGGGGGACTGGCAGAAAGAGGGGGGACTGGCAGCAAGAGGGGGGACTGGCAGCAAGAGGGGGGACTGGCAGCAAGAGGGGGGACTGGCAGCAAGAGGGGGGACACTGGCAGAAAGAGGGGGGACTGGCAGAAAGAGGGGGGACTGGCAGCAAGAGGGGGGACTGGCAGAAAGAGGGGGGACTGGCAGCAAGAGGGGGGACTGGCAGCAAGAGGGGGGACTGGCAGAAAGAGGGGGGGACTGGCAGCAAGAGGGGGGACTGGCAGAAAGAGGGGGGGACTGGCAGAAAGAGGGGGGGACTGGCAGAAAGAGGGGGGACTGGCAGAAAGAGGGGGGACTGGCAGCAAGAGGGGGGACTAGAAGCAAGAGGGGGGACTGGCAGAAAGAGGGGGGACTGGCAGAAAGAGGGGGGACTGGCAGAAAGAGGGGGGACTGGCAGCAAGAGGGGGGACTGGCAGAAAGAGGGGGGACTGGAAGCAAGAGGGGGGACTGGCAGAAAGAGGGGGGACTGGCAGCAAGAGGGGGGACTGGAAGCAAGAGGGGGGACTGGCAGAAAGAGGGGGGACTGGCAGAAAGAGGGGGGACTGGCAGAAAGAGGGGGGACTGGCAGCAAGAGGGGGGACTGGCAGAAAGAGGGGGGACTGGCAGAATCGCAAGATCTTGTCGATTAAAGTTGACGCGGGCATATTGTTTGAAGCCCTTGTGCTTGCCTTCGAATCTCATACACCAGTGATGAATAACTGGGCCATGGCGACGAATGACATCTGGGTAATGGATGAGGTAATGAGGTTTGACTGTCATCTTGCCGCCGATGCTGATGAACATTTGCAGATACTTCTCAGTTTTGGACTCCAAAGACGTTAGCATTCCGTCTGTTATGCGATGCGCCAGCAGGATGTCCAAGATCTCGAGAAAGAGAAGATACGTCTGCCAGATCGGTTTGGAGATGTCGATATTATATCCCGCTGTATGCATGATCATTGGCAGCATCAGAGCGAGGTTCAAGGTTTTCGTCGCCGTGGAATGCTTCAGTTCGCCGTCTTTCACGTCCTGAAGGTAGATCGGGCCTGGCTTGCTGTCGAGCATGGTTCCAGCAAAAGGAAACATAGCGATTGCCGAATTCAAGGCTTTAACAGAGAAGCCTTCTTTCGACAAGTGCTGGGCTGTAGTTGCCAGAAGGCAGCGCAAATGTCCTTCTAAGACGTCATGCATGACGTCGACGCAAAGAGTATCCATGGTATTGAAAAACTTCAACTCATTCAGCACACATTCACCGTTGATACCATGTTTCGCCAAATCGGTCAGGTGGTTACGGAAAAGATCGTCGTACCAGGCTTTCGTCTTCAGCTTCGATGGAGTCACTTTGCAGGCTTTTTTGACCTCCGTGTAAGTCAGTTTACAGAACCTACATGGCGAATTTCCAGTCCAAGACATCATGAGATTGATGAGCTCGTGAACACCAGCATTGTCGCCCACGACGCTGTGAAGGATAACCGGAAACGTTTTCGATACTCCTTTGACGGTAATGTTGATGCCTTTGTCCTCCAATTCCAAAAGCTGTGGCAGAAGAACGCTTCGGATGACTGATTGAAGGTTATCAACATCGTTTTTAAGCACAAGAAAGCTCAAAAAGATGGTATCAGAGGTTTGTAGTTTTGATGGAAGATTTAGGATGCGAAAGTAGCAACCCATAAGCTTGCTCGTAGCCGCTGCATAGCCCAATGGATTGGCTGTACCGTAATCGTCGACGTACAGTTGAAGTTGAATCGAATCCCGGTTATCCAATGTCTGCAAATGTATGTTTTGTCCATTTAAAACAAATAAAAGGTCAAATTTTACCTCAAAAATCTGTTTTGAACGGTTGGCGGAGAGTGGATGATGAGGGTCGGCACACGTGCTCGTGAACAGCAGTTGATCAGTAATACTGGTGCTTTTGAACAGGTTTCGTAAAGTATCACGAATTGGAATGGAACCCAAATTGTTACTTTTAATCTCTGTCGTCTGTCCAACTCCTTGTTTTGTTCAGATTTCACGGCGATAGCTGATGGCACATGCTTTGGGTGGAACAAAATTCGGATTGTTTTGCAAGTTTTGCATCAACAAGTACTGGCTGCTTCGCTTAGACGCTTCAATATTGATATCAGTGGTGATACTCTCCCAAACTGATGAATCAACGTATGGCTTGTAGAGTTCAGACGCGAGTTCGAGGATCTTCATGAGTTTGATGTGGATTTGCGTCGATAGCTTGATTGTCATAGGGGGGACTGGCAGCAAGAGGGGGGACTGGCAGAAAGAGGGGGGACTGGCAGAAAGAGGGGGGACTGGCAGAAAGAGGGGGGACTGGCAGAAAGAGGGGGGACTGGCAGAAAGAGGGGGGACTGGCAGAAAGAGGGGGGACTGGCAGAAAGAGGGGGGACTGGCAGAAAGAGGGGGGACTGGCAGAAAGAGGGGGGACTGGCAGAAAGAGGGGGGACTGGCAGAAAGAGGGGGAACTGGCAGCAAGAGGGGGGACTGGCAGAAAGAGGGGGGACTGGCAGAAAGAGGGGGGACTGGCAGAAAGAGGGGGGACTGGCAGAAAGAGGGGGGACTGGCAGCAAGAGGGGGGACTGGCAGCAAGAGGGGGGACTGGCAGCAAGAGGGGGGACTGGCAGAAAGAGGGGGGACTGGCAGAAAGAGGGGGACTGGCAGAAAGAGGGGGGACTGGCAGAAAGAGGACATATTTGATGAATTTCACCCCTCACATTTGAAAATAGTACACGCTCCTACACACCATGGCGGGAATATCCTTGATTTGGTACTTTCCTCTAATCCCAACTCCATTTCTAATCTTGTGATAAACCCGCCATTGGGAAAATCTGATCATTATCTTATCCAAATGCATGTCTCCGCTAAAATTGATTCTCCTCCAGTTTCTTATCGGCGAAATTTTGCCAAAGCAGACTTCCAAAAAATCAATTTCCATCTGGCTAACACCGACTGGTTCACTGAGTTTAACGAGTGTTCTACTATTGACGACATGTATACCCGTCTATTAGCCCACTGCCATAGTCTCATAAGCATCCACGTTCCTCTGGTATCTTCTTCCGACTCCCACAAATTCCCCAATCACATATCCTCCATGATGGATTATCAAAAACTGCTCTTCTCCAAACCCCGGACCCCTGAACGTGCTACTAAAATTAGTGAAGTGTCATCTGATATCCTTAAAGCCACCAAAAAATTTCTTTGTTCCAAAGAAAAACGTCTGCTCAAAACACCCCACTTCCAAGGTATCTTCAACTACATCAGTAAATCAGTTCGCCCCCTCAGATCCTACCCTCCAATGGAGTCCAATGGTACACTTATATTTTCCGACTCCGAGAAAAGTACTCTTTTTGGGGAATTTCTCTCTTCCGTATACCATGAGCCCACTCTATCTGCATTTGATCTGCCAGATAATGACCGTGCCCTTCAAACAGTTACCAGCTCTACAGTTTATGAAATGTCACGGTGGGCAAAAACATCCTCGACTGAAAGCCCTGACGGCTTGCCATATATTTTCCTGAAGCGATGTGCGGTATCGCTCGCTTTACCCATTTCCCTTATCTTCAACTTTAGCTTCATATATGGACTCGTGCCTAATCTGTGGCGTACAGCTACCATTATACCAGTTTACAAAAAAGGCATCAAAAAGGACCCCAGTAACTACCGCCCCATATCCCTAAAACGGATTGTCCGGGAAAACCAGAGAGAATCGGCCCTTTTGTGACACTTCAAAAATTAATCCCATTTTAAAACGTTGAAACTTATTGCACAGACCATTCTGAGGGCGTAGATGACGAATTTCCTAATTATTTTCTATATGGATGCCTTCTGAGTCCGTTAGGCTCCAGAATCCGCCTGGCAGAATCCATAACACCGGACCCTACGTTCGTGGTATCAATCGACTGCCCACATTGAAGCGATCATTTTGACACCAGAAAGACTTGGATTGATTAATATGGCTGCAGAAGCTGTAAAAAGTGGAAAGAAAATGTCGTAAAGTAAGTCTGGCCTTTACAAGCAATAAAAAATATATAAAGTCTTGCTTCAGATCTCCAAGTACTCGTTCACCGTCAACTCCGCGCATCTCTAGCATGTTCCATCTAAGTTGTCGTTTCACTCTCCTCGAAATCTACAGCGGCGTTAAACAGTCGACGCAATGATGAATCGAGTACCTGAGCATGCCACAGAACATCAAAGACGCATCACTTTACCCCATATCGATAAACACTTTTTTGCGGTTGGAACGGTCTTGGAGTTTCCGGCGGTTTCGAAGAGTAATGGCATGGGAACGCGAGTTGGGAAGGATCACTTTAAGAGGACGAGGTTTGAGAGGATCGGTGGACGGGGTACCTGATGGCATCCTATAGATGGCGACCGGGGAGGCTTCCACCTCGAGTTCGTCGAACTGGTAGTCTGGTACCGGTTCAAGCTTGACTCGGTGCCAGCACCACTACCGGTAACCTGGTACTGGTAGTCTGGTACCGGTTCAAGCTTGACTCGGTGCCAGCACCACTACCGGTAACCTGGTACTGGTAGTCTGGTGCCGCTTCACGTTTGACTCGGTGCCAGCACCACTACCGGTAACCTGGTACTGGTAGTCTGGTGCCGCTTCAAGTTTGACTCGGTGCCTGGGTAGTGGTGCCGGCACCGAATCAACCTTGAACCGGTACCAACCAGGCACCGAGTCAAACTTGAAGCGGCACCAGACTACCAGTACCAGGTCACAATAGAGGGGGGACTGGCAGAAAGAGGGGGGACTGGCAGCAAGAGGGGAGACTGGCAGAAAGAGGGGGGACTGGCAGAAAGAGGGGGAACTGGCAGCAAGAGGGGGGACTGGCAGAAAGAGGGGGACTGGCAGAAAGAGGGGGGACTGGCAGAAAGAGGGGGGACTGGCAGAAAGAGGGGGGACTGGCAGAAAGAGGGGGGACTGGCAGAAAGAGGGGGAACTGGCAGCAAGAGGGGGGACTGGCAGCAAGAGGGGGGACTGGCAGAAAGAGGGGGACTGGCAGAAAGAGGGGGGACTGGCAGAAAGAGGGGGGACTGGCAGAAAGAGGGGGGACTGGCAGCAAGAGGGGGGACTGGCAGCAAGAGGGGGGACTGGCAGCAAGAGGGGGGACTGGCAGAAAGAGGGGGGACTGGCAGAAAGAGGTTGACTGGCAGAAAGAGGACATATTTGATGAATTTCACCCCTCACATTTGAAAATAGTACACGCTCCTACACACCATGGCGGGAATATCCTTGATTTGGTACTTTCCTCTAATCCCAACTCCATTTCTAATCTTGTGATAAACCCGCCATTGGGAAAATCTGATCATTATCTTATCCAAATGCATGTCTCCGCTAAAATTGATTCTCCTCCAGTTTCTTATCGGCGAAATTTTGCCAAAGCAGACTTCCAAAAAATCAATTTCCATCTGGCTAACACCGACTGGTTCACTGAGTTTAACGAGTGTTCTACTATCGACGACATGTATACCCGTCTATTAGCCCACTGCCATAGTCTCATAAGTGTCGCCGGGTGGCTAGTATAATGTTTATTCTCTGACCTGGCGGGCCCTTTTATAGGGGTTCCACGCCGGCTATCAGACCAAGATCACAATAATCTACATAACAACCCTGGGAAGATTCTAGGAACCCCGGGGACCGGGGACACGCCCCCGAGGATCCAAAAGGATTCTGACACTTGTACTTCCGGTTGTTGTGACGACTTTATTCGGGGTTGATCGTCCACAAGTCGTATTCCTGATCGTACGGGGCTGGGTAGGTCGCGTTTGTCCGACGGCTTTCGACGTGATGCCGTGGTTCTTTCGCGTAGCAACGGCTCGCCTTGTGTCCTTCCCGACCGCAGCGGCGGCACTTGATCTCGGATTCTTCAGTGGTTGTCCGACGACCTTCCGAGTCTTCTAATCCGTGGGTTGTCCGACGGCACTTGTCGCAAGTTTTCTCTCCGTCCTTCTTCTCCAGTTGTCGGATGACGGACATTGCGGCTCTGTCGGTTTGGCCGGCGTAGTTGATCGCCTTTCTGGCGCTGCTTGCTGTCTCGGCCGCGACGAGCAGGGCATTTCCCGTCTTCGACTCATTCACGGGGTCAAGCAGTCTTTCTTTGACGTATGGATCGGTGATTCCTTTGATAAAGGCGATGGCGCCGATGGCCTGTCTCACGTCGGTGAGCTTCTCAAAAGCACAACGTCCCAGCAGTGAGTTGATATCCCGGTAGTAGGTGCGCAGGTCCCGGCTGCCTTGGGTTTGCTCAAAAAGCTGTAAGCGTGCTAACTGCACTTCTGTGTGCTTACCGTACTGGGATTCGAGAGTTGTCACAATGTCCTTGAGCGGTATTTCCGAGGGCAGTTGTGGGCTTGTCCAGAGCATTAGCTCGCGCAACACTTCGGGCCCGATGGTTGACAACAGGAGAACCAGTTGATCTTCGCTGGGCATGGCAGTTCCAGATGCCGTTTCCTTAGCTTTGATGAACATGTCGAACCCGAACTTCCAGGCATCCCAGTTAGATGCTGGGTTGTATGGGGGGAAAGTGGTTGTCGCACTCTTTTTGATTTCGTGGATTTGACGGGCGGTGGTCGCGTCCGTAGAGGCTCGAGACTCCGTGGAAGTGGAGGGGGTCGCCATCGGGGGTATTCTGAGCGTGTTATCCACAGACTCGCGAATCGACGACGATCGCCGGGTTCTCCTGACGGATCGCTGAGGCTGTCCTCCGATTCGTTGGGGAGGATGTCCTCAAAGCAGTACTCGATATGCGTCCTGTGATGGCCGGATTCTTCCACGATCTTCAGGGCGATGGCCGGGCTCTTCCGCGGTTTTCAGGGGTAGGTTCGGAGGGGGTCTGGTCCGCGCCTCGTCACCACTGTCGCCGGGTGGCTAGTATAATGTTTATTCTCTGACCTGGCGGGCCCTTTTATAGGGGTTCCACGCCGGCTATCAGACCAAGATCACAATAATCTACATAACAACCCTGGGAAGATTCTAGGAACCCCGGGGACCGGGGACAATAAGCATCCACGTTCCTCTGGTATCTTCTTCCGACTCCCACAAATTCCCCAATCACATATCCTCCATGATGGATTATCAAAAACTGCTCTTCTCCAAACCCCGGACCCCTGAACGTGCTACTAAAATTAGTGAAGTGTCATCTGATATCCTTAAAGCCACCAAAAAATTTCTTTGTTCCAAAGAAAAACGTCTGCTCAAAACACCCCACTTCCAAGGTATCTTCAACTACATCAGTAAATCAGTTCGCCCCCTCAGATCCTACCCTCCAATGGAGTCCAATGGTACACTTATATTTTCCGACTCCGAGAAAAGTACTCTTTTTGGGGAATTTCTCTCTTCCGTATACCATGAGCCCACTCTATCTGCATTTGATCTGCCAGATAATGACCGTGCCCTTCAAACAGTTACCAGCTCTACAGTTTATGAAATGTCACGGTGGGCAAAAACATCCTCGACTGAAAGCCCTGACGGCTTGCCATATATTTTCCTGAAGCGATGTGCGGTATCGCTCGCTTTACCCATTTCCCTTATCTTCAACTTTAGCTTCATATATGGACTCGTGCCTAATCTGTGGCGTACAGCTACCATTATACCAGTTTACAAAAAAGGCATCAAAAAGGACCCCAGTAACTACCGCCCCATATCCCTAACATGCCCTATGGGAAAGTTTGGTGAAAAATTAGTTAGTAAAGCTTTAAGAAACTACTTAACCAGTATTAAAGCTATCCACAACTGCCAGCATGGTTTTGTCCCCGGGAAGTCTGTCGACACACAATTGCTTGAAGTCTTTGATCTCCTTTCCCACAACATTGATACCGATATTCCCACCGATGTCATATACTTCGACTTTCGTCGCGCCTTTGACCTTATTGATATCTACATTCTATTGGACAAAATGGCAAAACTCAAAGTCCCTAAAGACATCATTGCTTGGTTTCGCGACTTTCTCCTTGGCAGGTCTTTTCAAGTCTCCATTAATGGGGCAAAATCCGAGTCTTTCAACGCAACTAGCGGTACCCCCCAAGGGTCAGTATCAGGACCACTCCTTTTTCTCCTCTATATAAGTGATATTCCTACCGAGTGCGCGGTCCCTGGGGTTGATACATTTTTCTTCGCAGATGACTTGAAAGCCATCTCATCTGACCTATCCTCTGACACTCTCCCCCTTCAAACTTTTATGGATAAACTTAGCAACTGGTGTGCCGAAAACAAACTCGAATTAGCGTCCAGTCCCCCCTCTTGCTGCCAGTCCCCCTCTTGCTGCCAGTCCCCCCTCTTGCTGCCAGTCCCCCCTCTTTCTGCCAGTCCCCCCTCTTTCTGCCAGTCCCCCCTCTTTCTGCCAGTCCCCCCTCTTGCTGCCAGTCCCCCCTCTTGCTGCCAGTCCCCCCTCTTTCTGCCAGTCCCCCCTCTTTCTGCCAGTCCCCCCTCTTTCTGCCAGTCCCCCCTCTTTCTGCCAGTCCCCCCTCTTGCTGCCAGTCCCCCCTCTTGCTGCCAGTCCCCCCTCTTTCTGCCAGTCCCCCCTCTTTCTGCCAGTCCCCCCTCTTTCTGCCAGTCCCCCCTCTTGCTGCCAGTCCCCCCTCTTGCTGCCAGTCCCCCCTCTTGCTGCCAGTCCCCCCTCTTTCTGCCAGTCCCCCCTCTTTCTGCCAGTCCCCCCTCTTGCTGCCAGTCCCCCCTCTTTCTGCCAGTCCCCCCTCTTTCTGCCAGTCCCCCCTCTTGCTGCCAGTCCCCCCTCTTGCTGCCAGTCCCCCCTCTTGCTGCCAGTCCCCCCTCTTTCTGCCAGTCCCCCCTCTTTCTGCCAGTCCCCCCTCTTGCTGCCAGTCCCCCCTCTTGCTGCCAGTCCCCCCTCTTTCTGCCAGTCCCCCCTCTTGCTGCCAGTCCCCCCTCTTTCTGCCAGTCCCCCCTCTTTCGAAGCTTGCCAAGCTTGTACAAAATATATAGTGTTAATACAATAAGGCCCTGTATTGCAAATATAATGGCAGAAGTGCCAAAAACGGTTGCAGCGAAGGTTCCTTTGTTCAATCGGTCAACGAATTCTTTTTCTTTTTCGATTATTAGTTCTGGTTCTGTCGGTGTTATCAACGTTGTTGTCGGCACCGTAGTTGTGGTTGTCTTAGTAGTCATCGATGGCATTGTTGTGGTCGTTGTAGTTGTTGTAGTTGTTGTTGTAGTCGTAGTTGTGCGAGGACGAAGAGACGTTGGGAATAAAACGTCCTTCTGCGAGAATAGAGTTATTTTTCATTAACTTCAACTTAAAAACAACCTTGGAAAAAACAACGGTGTAGGTTTCGTAGTCTCTGATTTTCCACGATAAAGTGAATGGTGAAACTTGTAAACCCCCGTCGTTAACCGAGGTTAAGCTGCCTTTAAAACGCATTTTCTGGGAAAACCAAACATTTTCGGATTTCTGAGGACACTTCAAAATTCAAAGTTAATTTAAATCGTTGAAACTTGGCAAACAGACTAATCTGAGGCCGTAGATGCCGAATTTACACATGAAAACCGGATTCGGCGCCTTCAGAATCTTCTAGGCTCCAGAATCCGCATCGGAGAATCCGAAGTCAAAAAGTTCCAAACAAAGTGTGTCAATCGATTGCCCACATCGAGACAATCATTTTTGTTTTTTGATGACGGTGATTGGATCAATTTGCCGGAAGTTACGGCGCTTCAAAGTTGAAAAAAACGACGAGATAGCCTTTGGCACTCTGTAGCTCAAAAGTGTGGTAACTGGGGCAGTAATTTTATTTATGATAATGATAAAGCATTATAAAAGGAAGTTTTTGTTTCTTGGAGACAACTATTTTCGAGGTGTGGAACATGTTCAAAAGTGGCACAAAAGGATTTGCATTATCACTCATTTACAAATTTTTCTGTGATACGTCAATTTTTGCGAATTCTGTTTTCCCAAAATCAAAATAATGGTAACAACTTTCGATTTAGAAAATTTTACATGAAAATTTATAGTTTCCATCGACTTCTTTAAAAATATTGCGCTCCACCTTAAAACAAAATGCACGCACGGTAAAGTAGGTCCGATCGCCGTTGACATCGTCAAACATAAGGGTTCGAACCTTTTGGACAATTTCTTTTTTTCCAAATAGTCAGACAAAGGTAACATGATACGAAAGTAGTTAGTGTTGATCGTTGGCGGATAAATGCCGTACATAGAGGTAAAACATACTTTTTGAAAAATTGGCATTAATTTGTAAAGAATTTAAAAATATTGCAACTGAACTGGCTACAAATATCTGAATCGAAAGCTGTTACCATTATTTTGATTTTGGGAAAACAGAATTCGCAAAAATTGACGTATCACAGAAAAATTTGTAAATGGGTAATAATGCAAATCCTTTTGTGCCACTTTTGAACATGTTCCACATCTCGAAAATAGTTGTCTCCAAGAAACAAAAACTTCCTTTTATAATGCTTTATCATTATCATAAATAAAATTACTGCCCCAGTTACCACACATTTGAGCTACAGAGTGCCAAAGGCTATCTCGTCGTTTTTTTCAACTTTGAAGCGCCGTAACTTCCGGCAATTTGATCCAATCACCGTCATCAAAAAACAAAAATGATTGTCTCGATGTGGGCAATCGATTGACACACTTTGTTTGGAACTTTTTGACTTCGGATTCTCCGATGCGGATTCTGGAGCCTAGAGGATTCTGAAGGCGCCGAATCCGGTTTTCATGTATAAATTCGGCATCTACGGCCTCAGATTAGTCTGTTTGCCAAGTTTCAACGATTTAAATTAACTTTGAATTTTGAAGTGTCCTGGGGTCTTTCGGTTTTCCCAGAAAATGTGTTTTAAGCGGAAAAGTATCAGTACCACTAGAGAAAGTATTTTTGTTAAAGTCTATTGTTATATTCGCAAATCCGTTCACGTAAAGGTAAATTTCATCGTCATATTCGATGGCTTGCCTCAATACTTCAAAATTAACTTGGAATCCTTGAAATTGGAAATACATGTACTAAATATAATTGTCACGAAAAGCAGAATAAATTGAGAAACTAAAAACTCTGTTTGCTAATGCAAACTGGTATTGAGGGCCCGACGATCTTTCCGACATTTTGAAAGTTCTGAAATAGAATTTTTTACAGTTAGTATTGCATTCATAACCTACATGTTTTGAGCATTAACGCGGAAAGGATAATCAAGAGGAACGTCATCGTTTGATAGTGGAATATAATATTGAGAACAGAGCACGCTTATCGGTAAACAAAGCCAAAAAATATTACAAAGTGTGAGCATAGTCATCTGTAACGATTCATAAACGATCCTACGGTACGTCAAGAAAAAATCATTTTTGTCAACAAAACTTTTGCATATTCTTGTTTTAAAGTTTCTAAATGACAGGCCCTATTCAGATCACCCTGTAGGATCCTTCTGATTTTGCGCATCCACCATGCTCTTCAACTACTTTACCGTGTCTTCGATTTTGGCGCTAACTTTTGCTTTTTCGTTTACTGATGAAACTCCAACTGACTATCCTATCACAACGAACGGGGAGAACATGTTTGTTTAATTTATCTTTTTTGGACATCGTATGTTGACAATGACTTTCAGGATTCTCAGCTTGGATTCGGCGACTTCTGGGATTACATATCTGTTGTAGCTCGAGGGTGGAAGTAGAGAGAGAAGATAGTTTATTGAAACCGATGACGAAAGTCAGCCACAAAACATCAGGCTAAGTCTACCTGGGATCTGCCAAAAGGGAGCGGCAGTTGCCTATATATAGCAGATAGCAAAGGGGTGGGACTTCCAAGCAATAGTAAACAAACATGTGTTCGACAACAACTACAAACGAGTCAACAACAGGTTGACTCGGAACACACAACAGGGGTTGACCCGCATGGGCCCAAAGTACACAAATAGTAAACAAGTCCAAGAGTGGACAACACACACACTCGGAACAACGAGTGGACATAATACATCATAGATCATAACCGATCTAAACAGCAATAACAATGCAGAACGTCATGGCACGTTCCGGGATCAAAGAGCAAACAATTCAAAGTAGAAACACAATGTGGTTGGCGCGGACCACACCACAACACCTCCCCTTCATAAAAACTAGGTATTACGGTCACTCAATGATTTACAGGGTTAAACCACAAGGCAAAGCCAAGTAGTCAGGCTCAAGCCTGGGGCAAGGTGTCAGCGCCGGCCGTCCAAAGAACGGGATATATCCGGATAACGCGTCAGCTAACTGACTAAAGGTTTCCCAACCTCTGCCACTTATAGCCCTTCAAAGAGTACCAACCATACAGCGACAAGGGATATCAGACCGCCAAGGTCCCACGCCACCACAGACAGACAAGGAAGAAGATAGGGGATAAAAACGGAACAAAGCCATGAACATACAGTGATTACAAGCTTCTCCGGAAAGTAGCTTCACATACGCATCGTCTTGACAGGGATTGTATCCGGTGGGTCGCCTTCTGGTTCCGTGTTGATGGCTTCTGGGTACGTGGCCTTCTTGTTCTCGGTGACGGTCTCGCTTGGTTGTGTATCTTCCACGACGTCGAAACGTGAACCCGGACTGTGGAGCGGATTGACATTGCTCGACACAGGGGCCTTGCTCTTCTCACTTGACTTCGATTCATAGTGGAGCGAGATAGCTGTGCTCAACACTCGGGACAAGTCTCGATCAACGTGCTGCTTGCACTTCTCATCATCCTCCTTCGGACACATCACGATGCATGTTGATTCGACTTCTTCATGACCATCGTGCCGGTATGAATCGTCTTGGGAATGGATATCATCTGAGGATTGGACCTGAAACTCACACACGGCAGAACCTCGGTGGTTCTCCGTATTAACAGGTTCCACAAACTTCTCACTACCATCCACTTCCTCCCTCTCACAAACATTAAAATTTTGCGAAAGGTTAACAAAAGGCTTTTCAAAGTTATTGGCAACATTGTCACCTTCTATCGGCACTTTCCCGACAGAAACTTCCTCCATCGCCGCACCCATGGCTTCCAAGCTGCGCAAAAAGGCCTTGGAAGTTGAAGAATCTCTATCAACCTTCCTTTCCCCCGACTCGTGCGCACCGAGCGGCTTATCCTTTTGCGTCCTACCAGCCTCCACCTGGGTATCCCTCTCAGCAGCCTGAACCTCCAAAGCATGGACAGTTCCTACTTCCAAACGCTTTCCCTCCGCCTCAATAGCTGCGAGGTGGTCCTTGTTCTCCTGAGCCTCGGCGGTGATCTTCACTTCATTAAAGTGAAGTTGCTGTAGCCAGATCGTTTGGCATGAATCCGCAGCTTGAACCTGATGCTGGCGAAATTTGGGGGCACCCCACTTCGTAGCATGCGAGCAGACTGAACGAATGTGTCCCTTTTTCCCACATCCGTGGCACTCCGCATCCTTGAATCGGCACAATTGCGACTCGTGGTACCTTCCACAATGGATGCAAGCTGACTTATCATCTCCCTCTGCGCCCCCATTACTCTGAATACCCTTGCTACCCTTTTTGGCATTGTAATGACTGACCAGGTTTACCGACGGAGTTTCAGGAAGCTTCTGCTCCATCGCCGTGGCCAAATGATCCAAAATAAGGTCTTCGCAATCGCTTAATTTCATGGTGGGCTTCTCCCTCAATTTGGTCAACACAAGGGTTCGAACCCTGTCCAAATGAGGGGCTCGCATCGCGATAAGCAGCAAAAGTGTACCCAATTGATCTTCTTTGAAGGTAGACAGATCAAAATTTGCAATTTCCCTACGCAGACGAGCGAAAAAGGTGGAAGTAGGCTCAGAATTATCGCCTTTCCACTCCAACTGAAGAGCAGCATAGCGCTTGGCAAAAGCGGATTCACGTCGATCAAACAAACTGATCATGGCCGTTTTGAGCTCAGCCGAGGTTGCATTAGCAATTTTCTTGCCAATATCGCCCTCTACTCGGTTTCGCACCTGAACAAAAAGGTTTTGCGGGAGCGCTTTAAAAATGCTAAGCCGTTTCTCATCTTCGGTTGTTTTCTCCAAAGACCAGATAAGGTTCTGTTTTTCGAACCAATCCGCTGCGGGGGATGCTTGCGAGGGGTCAGGATTAAAAATATTTGCATGTAAATGGGACTTACTTTCCGCCGAGATGACTGGCTTCTCGTCGTCGCCGCCACCGGTCATGGTTGATGAATTCGAAACGTCTCGTCACCAGAATGTTGTAGCTCGAGGGTGGAAGTAGAGAGAGAAGATAGTTTATTGAAACCGATGACGAAAGTCAGCCACAAAACATCAGGCTAAGTCTACCTGGGATCTGCCAAAAGGGAGCGGCAGTTGCCTATATATAGCAGATAGCAAAGGGGTGGGACTTCCAAGCAATAGTAAACAAACATGTGTTCGACAACAACTACAAACGAGTCAACAACAGGTTGACTCGGAACACACAACAGGGGTTGACCCGCATGGGCCCAAAGTACACAAATAGTAAACAAGTCCAAGAGTGGACAACACACACACTCGGAACAACGAGTGGACATAATACATCATAGATCATAACCGATCTAAACAGCAATAACAATGCAGAACGTCATGGCACGTTCCGGGATCAAAGAGCAAACAATTCAAAGTAGAAACACAATGTGGTTGGCGCGGACCACACCACAACAATATCCAATGGCGACGAACTCAAAGGTTTTACACTTCGACTTTACTCGAAGTGATGCCAAGAAGTCTGTATTGAATTTTGTGTTTAATGACTTTATTTTGGCTTTAACTCGCAACCGTCTAATTTTGAATGGCCGCTAAGAAGTGATGAATACAAAGGCGCTTAAAGTCGATATTGATTTTGAACGGCATGAAATCAAGTGCAACGATCGAACGTATTTGTACAATGGCACTTCTGACGTTGACATCGATCAATATGTAATGTTCAATGTCACGTATGAAACGGATGCGGCGGCGAATGTGGTCTGCACTTTCGCAAAAGTAAGTTAATCTATAACATTCACTCAAAACAGTCACTCCTATTTTCCAGGGAGCCATCTGGTTCCCAATTCAGGCAACGACGACCACGGAATCCACAATGCCGTCGACAAGCTCGACGTCAAATGAAGTCAAAAAAGGAATGTCGACGATGGCCATCACCGGAACTGTGGTTGGGTGTGTGGCCGGCGTCGTCGCCCTCGTCGTCATCGGCATCGCCATCACCGTGTTCGTGATGAAAAGGCGTGGCATCGGCCTTTTTAAGAAGCGCGAACCAGAGCTGCCGTCCTATGTGGCCAGTGAATCCCAGGTTTGTAATCAGTCGTTTTTGATGGGTTCTAAATCTACTTTTGTAGCAAGTCGTGGGGGTTCCACATGACTTCGAGTGCCCGGCAAGACGGCTATGGTTGGAGCGCATCCAGGCGGAACGAGAAAAAAATGAAGCACCACCCAAATCCGTCGAAAAACCGCCGTCCAAGATAAAATTGTATAAGGATGGCGAATACGCCAACATAAAGTTCGACAGTACCGCCACCGCAGTCGCCCCGACATCAAAGGAACAACCCATCGTCTGAATCTATCGCTGACCAGAATCGCCTTTTTATCGCTTCCACATTTATTTCTGCTACTTAAACTTGTTTCATAAACCCAAGTAAACGATAAATTTTATTTTTTGGTCACTATCGCCCAGACATCGAGATCCATCCAGCTTGCAGATGTGTGATCAGCTAATTTATCTCGCGTCTGCCGCCTTCTTAATCATCCGATCCCACAGCGATAAAGGTATGCGAAGGCGTGTGGGATTTGCCCATTCCAGTAAGCCGTTTTGATTGATATCAGCAAAAATGAGTCTCTCGCCCGCGTCAAAAATGCTCCTTCACTGCGATCAACGTGGACAACAGCCGCAGGCGTTTAGCCAGCTGACTGTGATGGTGATCGACGCCCTTTGTGCCAACCCTGCCTGCCACGTCAACGTATCCGGTTGTCGTTCGTTCGGTCGTTCAGTGCCTCAGGTCATGGCCCAAAGTCGTTCCTAACGCCCGCAGAATGTAAAAAGTTGTCCCTTTGAAACGGATGTTGCATTGTGCCAGGTTTTGATGGTGGTGGCCCTAGGCGCCCTTAGGGACCTCGTTTTCCGTGTCAATTTGTTTTAATGTAAGCGTGTGGAGCTAAGGTGGGCCGCGGATTTTAACGGGTAATCAATTTTAATAGGCTTCAAGGTGATCGACGACGATTGGCAAAAAAAGAGAGAAGTTGAAAGTTCATCGACGACCGACAACGTGTTGCCATCATGTTGTTCATGAATCGGACACCCGTCGACATTGAAGCGACAAAATATGAAGGCTATAGGGCACCGGATCAGAATGCGACAAGGACTAATTTGAGGGTAAGCTAATTGCGTCAACTTAATCAAAGTATCATTTTTTATAGTAAAGTGCACTTTCAGAACATAGCCTTTACAGTAACCGGTTTCTACATCCTAGTCAGCTGCATTGCAGTCATTTTCTACCCACCTTTGTCATTGATTACACTGATTGTGCCCTTTATCGCACTACTTTTGGCCATTTGTGCGGCACGGTCGGCACGGGAAGACGCATTTTGGCCTTGTATTTTACTAGCTGTAAGTTCTGTTTAACATTGGCTTTGATTTTAGTGAACTTGCACTTTTTGTTACAATTTTAAATCCTCAAGTTTCAAATTCAACAATTTTGACCTTTCGAAATCTATTAGAACCCATTTATACCCCCATTAACCTCATTGTGACCTCTGGCATCTTTGGCACACGTGCTTCTCATTTCAAGTCGAAAAACAAAACTGCCGGTGATCGATGGATCGAATTTCGCCCTTTACCTTGAACAAACACTTCATCTCATCTCAAACTTTTTATCGCTTAAAACTTTAACCTTTACTTGTGTTGACATGTTCGAGCAATCATCATTTGTTACGTACATAGATACTTTCAGATCCTTGGCCTGATCTTGAAACTTATTGGATGCGTCGTTTTCATGTCCGTGTTTGGAGCGAATGTCAAGAAGACGCCTAATTTTAGACTGTTACATGGGAAGAAAGTTAACGGTAAGCTACATCAATTTTGAAAGACATCGATCAGTGTTGGGTTTCAGACGGCCACGGTTACGATGGCGACATGCGAGTCATATTTTTCTACATTCTAACTGGGGCAGAGGCTTTTCTTTTTGTAATTTCGTGTTGTATACGGTGGCATTTACTTGCTTTTAGGAATTGTATGAGTTCGTAGTTTTTGTTTTCGGAAGTTGGTGTTTGGCATTTCGTAATTTTGGTTGTCGGTTAGTCTTTTTTCCGGTAAAATGTACATAAAGTTGAATTTCTAAACTGCGAAACCGTAAGTGTGGTTAGATTTGAATGATTGATGCGTGGACATATTTGGCGTTCTGCGTTGAGTGTCAATGCTAATAGATAATAACGTTGTGCGTTCCGTACGGTCTGTATATAAGCTTTTGTCCATCGTTGTTTTTTTTGAGCTTGTAAGTTTTTATATATTTTTTAACATTTTTTAAAACAAGCAGTTTAGACCATGTATGTCGGAATCGACCTCGGAACCTCAGGCATCAAAGCGATTCTCCTCGGTGAAGACGGCCAAGTAATCGCGACTCACACTGAACCATTGACTGTTTCCCGTCCACAGCCATTGTGGTCCGAACAGAATCCCGATGACTGGTGGTCAGCTACCAACAAAGCCATCATTGCCCTGTCGTCGAAACAATCCCTCCACGGTGTAAAGGCCATCGGTCTCAGTGGCCAGATGCACGGCGCAACTATTATCAACGAAAACAACAAAGTCCTTCGACCAGCAATTCTGTGGAATGATGGCCGCAGCTTTAAACAATGCGAAACCCTTGAATCCATCGTCCCAAACTCTCGGGATATAACCGGAAACTTAATGATGCCAGGATTCACTGCTCCGAAGATTCTATGGATCCGCGAAAACGAACCCGACACATTTGCCAGAATCGCCAAAGTGCTTCTACCCAAAGACTATCTTCGCTACCTTATGACAGGTACATTTGCGACGGATATGTCGGATGCCGCGGGCACAATGTGGCTCGACGTCCAAAAACGGGATTGGAGCGACGTCTTGCTTGAAGCCACTGGTCTGAATCGAAAACAGATGCCTGCCTTATTCGAAGGTACCCAAATAACGGGCAACCTGACCCCTGAAATCGCCTCCAAATGGGGCATGTCCACAGTACCGGTGATTGCCGGTGGCGGTGACAACGCAGCCGGTGCCGTCGGCGTTGGGTTGCACAAAACGGGTCAAGCAATGCTGTCCCTCGGTACTTCTGGGGTCTATTTCGCGGTCAGTGACGGCTTTCTTAGCAATCCGAAGCAAGCCGTTCACAGCTTCTGTCATGCTTTACCTGGGAAATGGCATCTGATGAGCGTCATGTTGAGCGCTGGATCGTGTCTCGAATGGGCTGCCAAGTTGACCGGCGTCGCCAGTGTGCCGGAATTGATCAAATTGGCAGAATCAACCGAAGCCTCAACCTCCCCAGTCTGGTTCTTACCGTACTTATCCGGAGAACGGACCCCCCACAACAACGCCAACGCAAAAGGGGTCCTCTTTGGACTGACCCACGAGCATGGCCCGGGCCACATTGCCAAAGCCGTCTTGGAGGGGGTCGGCTTCGCCTTGGCCGATGGCATGGACGTCCTACATTCGACTGGATTGAGACCAACCAACATCACATTGATCGGTGGTGGGGCTAAAAGTGGCTACTGGCGACAAATGCTGGCTGATATTAGTGGAGAAGTTTTGGAATACCGTATCGGTGGGGATGTTGGGCCGGCCCTCGGGGCTGCGAGATTGGCTCAAATTGCAATGCATCCGGAATTGGATTTGGAGAAAATGTTGCCGGAATTGGAACTGGAGGAAGTCCATCGGCCTGATGAAAGACGGCATGCGGAATATCAACAGCGAAGAATCGTTTTTCGAGATCTGTATGAACGGCTGAAACCGTTGATGTGATTTTTACACTTTTGTCAATTTCGGTGGTTTTTTATATAAAATGTTGAACTTTTTTGTTGTTATCCGTTTGTTATTGGTTTAATGAATGTGTGGGAATGGTTTACAAAACAAAATAGACAAAATTTGAATAAATATTACAGTTTTTGTTGAACTCGAGCAAGCCCCCAAAAGCACTCCCATCACGAAAACGAGTTTGACAGCTCACAGTCGCGACCGCCGCCAGCTGTTCGACAGTCCGATTTTGACGCATACCACGTACAGTGCGAACCGAACCGGTCTCCCGGCAGTTCACTTCAAATCGACACATCTGTCTGACTCGGCTCTCCTCCGCACCACTTTGATCCCATCTCAACTTCGACCGTCAATAACGGAAAGCCCGTGCGAGCTGTCGTTCGACTTCAACGTCGAAGCGCAGCCCTTCCTGAATTGCAGCCATCGCCGACGGCTGCGACCGACGTGACACGTATCACAGTGCTGCTGTAGCAACAGGAACTTCACCACAGGAAGCCATGGTCGAGGAAAAGCTGGCGCCTGAAGGCGGCGATGCCGATCCGCGCCAACTGTTGTATGTGGCCGTTCGCGATGGACGGGTCGACATAGTGCGATCCATGCTTCAACAGCTCGGTGAGGTTTTTTAAATGTTTGTTGTTTGTAAATGACGTGGATTAGTTTTTTGACGTTTTCACCAACAAGGTTTTCAGGAAAAAGCCCACAGTTTGTTGAAATTATCGACGGAACTCTGCCCGATTTCGATGGATCTCTGCTTCATTATGCTGTTTCGATCGGTCAGTTGCTTATTATGATAAAAATTATATATATTAATATATAATAATTAATAATTCCAGACTCTGTCGACGTTGTCCGAGCATTGCTAACCAGCGGGGCCAACCCCTGCGTCCAAAACAACGCCGGAAAGACGGCCGTGGCCTTTGGCAATGAGAAGGAAGCGATCCGAGCAGCGTTTGTACAGGAGCTCGTTCATTCCATAGCTGCGTCAAAGTAGGTTTGACAACTTTACCGATGTTATTTATATAAAGAATGAACTCTTTTATAGTCTCGGAAGGGTCTGCCAACTCCTCGCTGCCGGAGTCGATGTCAAATCCGTCGATTCTCCGATCACAAAAAACACTCCGCTCCATTATGCCGTCAGTTTTGCGTCGGATGAGATTGTCAAGTAAGTTTTAGACGCCTTTTTGAAGGTTGCAACATCTGAAGTCGAATTTCAGAACGCTCTGCGAATCCGGAGCCAATCTGAATGCCGTCAACGGCGTCGGTGAAACCCCGCTTCATGATGCCGTCAATCGTAAATCTGAATCGCTCTGCAAAATCTTGCTTGATGCTGGTGCGGATCCGACTCTTCGGAATGAAAAGGACTTGACGCCGGAGGATTGTGCCCAGAAGTTTGCGCCGGAGTTGGTTTCGCTCTTCAGTTTGAACAAGTAAGTCGTTTGTATCAGTTTTAGTGCTGTAAAGTATTCTACAGTATCCTAAATCTTGAAAATGGAATGCTAAACCAACCCCTTTCAGTGTCGCCCACGAGATCCACCGCTCGCCCTCCGTCGATTCCCTCGAATTCGACCGTTCCTCCATCATTTCCACCGACACCACCCCTCTCCTCGTCCACGACCGCTTCGTCGCCGGCAAGATCGAATCCTGGACTGATCTCCTCTGGCCCCAGCCACATTCTATCCGCATTGACCCCAACGAGAACATCATGAAATTCCCGACCGATGGCCGCTTGAAGGTCTACTTCGACGGTGCTGGTGATGGTGAGCCTCGTCGAATCATGCAAGTCGTTCAAACCTTCGTCCCATATCTGGCCACCATCCCTTTGGAGATTGAATACCGCGGCCATAAGGTCTCCGATTCACATCTTGATGGCCGTATCATGTGTGGAATTTTCGCTGATGACGATCGCCAGGGGTCCTACAACCTCGATATCGCTCCAGATGGCGTCCATCTCGTCGCTAACGACTATGCTGGCATCCGACACGGGTTTTCGACTTTGGTCCAGATTCTGAGGATTTTCCGAATCTCCGATGGCAAGCGACGTCTATCTGCTGTGTCTTCCCAGGGATCTCTCAACGGCTATGATACTGCGTTTCCGGATGCACCAATGAGCGTGATTCCGTGTTTGAGCATTCGCGATTACCCGGATATGACCATTCGGGCTGTTTATCAGGACTTTAGCGGGTGTAAAATGTTGAATGTTGATACGGTAGGCTTTGATTACTGTAGTTAAAGTGGTACTAAAGAAGTTTTACAGGTCATGCAATTAGTGAACCGTCTGAGCTACTGCAAAGCCAACTACTTTTTCATCAACTTTGAAATCCGCACGACCGACCGCTACCAACTGCCTTACACCAATCGCGATCTGTTCCACATGACGCAAGTCTGTGAGGAGCTCTTCATCAAATTGGTGCCCTCGCTCGACATCCAAACCAGTGCCATTGAAGTTGACGCAGTTCGTCGAATCATTGATCTGTTTTTGGACGACTTCCCGCTTTCCCGCATTGCCCACTTCGGCCCGAACATTTCGTCCATCCTGGTTCAACACTTGCCTGTTCTCGAAGCCATTCAGAAGCGGATTCCGCGAATCTTCCTGTCCATCGAGGAAATTAAGCCCTCAGATTCTTGGATCCACCGTATTCCGCCCTATGTGACCCTGTGTCTCGAAGGACAGTACCCCTTCGCTGCTGGTGATCTCCTCGCGCCCACAACGAATCTCGTTTTGAAGTTCCCGACGACCGATGTCGGCTTCCTGTGCGCTTCGCCGGAAACGACAGCGAAGAATGCGCTTCTCGCGACGCAGCTGTCATCGAGACACCCGACTCGTGGCATCATGATCTGCGACAACTCCAATGGCTGCGAAATAATGCCACCGTCAATGTCCCTGATGCCAGAATGCGCTTGTGTCGGAGCTGCGTGGAATCGGGGCGTCGATGTGAAGCGGTTCGCGTTCCTATTGCCGAGGATTACGGCGGAACACTTCCTCCAGGACGGCAATCTCGTCGTTTTGCTGGAACAGGCCGCGAACATCGGCAAAGTCGAGCATGAATTGACAAAGTTCAGCTACGGCATCGGGAAGTTTGCTGGCAATGGTGATAGTTCTTCGAACTTGACCAGTCTTGCTGGTGGGATCAGTGTGTTTGTTGAGATCATTCTGAATCCGGAGAATATCCAGTTGAATCGGTTGACGCCTAGTATTTTCAAAGTTTGTTTTTGTAAGGATGTCTTTTTAATCAAATTTGGTGTTCCAGAAAGCCCGAATCGAGCTCCAGCGATCCATGCGAGCCCTTCGCGATGCCCGTAGTGCCATGCGATACGAGCAGTATGAGTTGGCGCTAATTTTGGCTGAGATTCAACTTGTCACCGAGCTGATGACCCTCGTTACGAAGTATGTTTTCTTTTCTTATCTTCCAACAACCCTAACCCCAAAACTACCAGGATCGGCCAATTCCTCTGCTTCTACGGCACCGCCAAGACCCCCAACGGCATCAACAACAACGGCGATCAACCCTCCGCAGCGGATCATCTTGGCATCCAAGGCCTCGGCGTTTCAAAGCTGCCCCAAGCGACACGGACCGATCTGTGCAACAGTCTCCTCGAAATCCGACGCCAATTCCAGCACACTTGGCTATGCCGCAATCTCGCCTATACCCTGCCAAATGCCCTCAAGATGTTCGACAACCTCTTCCGTGCCCTGCTTCCTCCAGGCATGCAGGAATACGAACGCATGCTCTAGGCCTTAGCCCTACCATCCTTCTAATCACCGTTCTCTAAGTCAATCCATCCCCGCCTATGTATGTAACCTCTGCGCTTTGTGGCAACTTCTTTTCCTCTGCCTCGGGTGCCTTACATCTAATTTATTTATTCATAATATCGGTATTCACGCTTTGCCGAAAGCTAACTTATTATTGCGCCTTAATTCCTTTTGTTAAGCGGTTCTATTCAGTGCAATGTGCTTTTTGATATTAATTTTATCCGTCTGATGCTACTGTGGTAAGTCAGATTGTTTTACAAAGTCGTAATAAGTATTAATTTATTGGAGATAAGTTATGGGAGAGCTTTTTGTTTTTGGTTAATTGTTGAAATAAAAGTGAAAGTAATGAAGTGGGATTCAGTAGGTGATGTAAAGGACACAATCTGCATGGGATGTTTGTTTTTTTTCGTTATTCATAGACCAAAGTTTACACATGTACAAAATCAAGTTTAGCAACCTTTTCGGCGAACTCTGACTAGTGTCATAAGAATGTCCAAAGGTAATTTTAGAAGTATTTGCAAACCATGCTTAGCATGTAAATATTGACAATGTGTGGTGTGAATGCTTGCAAGTTTATTCAAACAAAGACATCAAGTTATGTGGATGCGTTGATTATTGGTGGGTAGGTTGGAGTCGGATCACTGAGATTCGTTGCGCGAATCTGGCTTTTTTCTACGATTTAATCAAGTTAGATGTTGTATTTTTGAACTGCCGCGATTCAAAGTGTATTCTTCTTGTCAAAATGATCTTACTAAGAATTCCCATTCCTGTGGAACCTTTGCAATACTTGGTCTCGAGCATTGTGCAATTTGTTATTACGAAGTCTTGTTGTGTCGGTTGTCCCTGATTTACGGGGTTCGATTGTTGTTTCCGTTTCCGCTATGAAAAAGTCAAAAATAAAGAAAAAAGGCCTTCTTGGCCACTCAAATGTTGTGTTGGAGTGAAGTTTTATCAAAAGAGTGAATGCTTGCAAGTTTATTGATACAAAGACATCAAGTTATGTAAATGGGTTGAATACTGGTAAGTAGCTTGTTCGTCGAATCACTGGGGACCGTTGCCAATGGGGCCGAATCCGGCTTCACGCTTGCCGTAGTAGCCGTAGGTGTACGGGTAGGCATAGCCGGAGTAGCCGTAGCCGTAGGCCGACGGGTAGTAGTACTGGGCTTCGGCAATGGCCAGGATGCAGGCAAGGGCGACGAGGCAGATGAGCACGAGCTTGGCAGACATGGTTCTTCTGGGGGTAGTTGGAAGATGTAGTCGAACAGGTCGGAGTGATGCTTGAATCCCGACAAGCCGGGCCCTTATATACTATGCGTTAGCACCTAGAGTTGTTTACTCGCATGTGTCAAAAAAGCTTCCGTAAAAACGGTTCTTTTCTATTTGCATTTGACTTGGGGAGCAACTTTTTTTGTCTGATTCAACTGCTTCTGGAATAACTTTTTTGAATCTCCACATAATGCATGCCATCTCGACTTTCTGCGGCGGTTCCGATGAAGAGGTAGGTGTTTGATTGACAACGACGCATTCTGCAAGCGCATAGTTTGCAAACAATTGCGAGTTCGGCTTTGATTGTGTTTTACTGTCGATCGTCGGTCGACCCCGCCCCCTTTGAATGCTTCGACTTCTGGAAGGACGAGTTTCGACGTTTCAAGGTAAACAAACAGACGCCGAATCCGTACCAGGTTCCAAAAGTATATAAAGCCCATCTCGTCGGGATTCAAGCATCACTTCGACCTGTTCGACTACATCTTCCACTCACCCCCAGAAGAACCATGTCTGCCAAGCTCGTGCTCATCTGCCTCGTCGCCCTTGCCTGCATGCTGGCCATTGCCGAAGCCCAGTACTACTACCCGTCGGCCTACGGCTACGGCTACTCCGGCTATGCCTACCCGTACACCTACGGCTACTACGGCAAGCGTGAAGCCGGATTCGGCCCCATCGGCAACGGTCCCCAGTGATTCGACGAACAAACTACTTACCAGTATTCAACGCATTTACATAACTTGATGTCTTCGTACCAATAAACTTGCGAGCATTCACTCTTTTGATGACACTGTACTCGAACACAACATTTGGGTGGCCAAGAAGGCCTTTTTTCTTTATTTTTGGCTTTTTCATAGCGGAAACGGAAACAACAAATCGAACCCAGTAAATCAGGAACAACCGACACGACAAGACTTCGTAATAACAAATTGCACAATGCTCGAGACTAAGTAGTGCAAAGGTTTCACAGGAATGGGGATTCCAAATGAGACCGTCGCGACAAGAGGGGTACACTTTGAATCGAGTTAGCGGCAAATCAGAATTACAAAATCTACTCGTGGGAATTCGATTAGAACGGAATTGCATCATATAAAAATGGAGGATACATGGAGTAGGGCAAGAACAATGACAGATGTCTATGGAACCGGAATCATCCAAATAAATCAATCACAAGTTCAACAAAGAAACAGTTTAAAAGGTGGGGACGAGAACAACATCGAAAAAACAATTACAACAAGAGAATAGAACTCAAAATGTCTCACAAAATCGGAAAAAAGATCTTTTTTTAAATTAAACTCGCAACAAGTCAGCTTCCACTTTTCATAGAAGCATCGAATGCTGCTAGCAGGTTCCAAAAAGACGCTTAAAAACAAAAATAAAAGGCAACTTAGAGGGAAGTTATATAAAATATAAGCATCCCTAAAAGCGCCTTCTATACAGAAACGCCCGATGGGCAGACTCAATACATAACCACGTTGGGGGCAGAGAAACGTGAAAAAGGAACAAACAGAGCATTCAAACAACGTCGGCATTCTTCTCAAGCAGATTCATTACCAGCCGTCAGCGATCGTATTATCGTGAATCGGCGTCGGTGTCGGGACAGACGCAGCGCGGGCAGTTGAAGTCGACGAGGCAGCGCTCACGTTCGATGGGGACGCCATGTTTTGACGTTGCTCACGTTCGGGGATCTCGGCTATGCCGCAATCACCAGGACGGACACCATTGTGCAGGAATTCGGGCGACGCTTGATGGCTGTTTTCGAGGATGGCAGCAATGTCGGGGGCGAGGAGGCGATCAGTGGGCTCGTAGTAGAAACTGACGGCATAGCCTTCCTTCAGACGTCCGGTACGACCGCACCGCTGGATGTAGGTCGATTTGTCGCGGGGCAAGTCCATGTTGACGACCTGGAAATGGCAAGAGTCAGCCTTATGAAGCCAAAAAAGGGTAAACTTACATAGTCCATGTCGTAGATATCGACGCCACGAGCGCAGACATCGGTAGCGACGAGAACCTGCTTCTTGCCTTTCTGGAAATCATTGAGGGCTTCCTCACGAAGGTCCTGGCTGCGATCGCCATGAATAGTCGTCGCGGCAATGCCTTCCTCGCTCAATGCGATCGAAACAGGATCCGTCTTCGCCTTCTGATTGACGAAAACGAGGCAGCGCGGCTTCTCGCCGTCCTTCATCGTGCTTCTAAGGAACTGCGTCAACATGGCCATCTTCTTCAACTCGCTCTCAGCGGCGTATATAAGGTAAGTCACACGCGAGTTGGACTGATTCTTCGCCATAATGTTGATGCAATCCGGCTTCATGTGATCGTTGGCAAGCGCCTGGATGACCCGATCTTGCAGGGTAGCGGAGAACAGCAGCGTCTGGCGCTTGGAACGCTGAAACGGCAATATAAAAAAGGGCAAAAGACATGTAAAGACATACGTCAGGCAGCCATCCGAAGAGCTCGAAGAACTTCTGGTCGTTCTGATCTCCGAACAGACGATCAGCTTCATCAATAATAAGCATCTTGATGTCCTGGCATTGGAGGTCGCCGCCGTTCATGAAATGCAACAAACGCCCGACACAACCGATAAGAATGTCGCACTTGGAGACTTGTTTGATGTTTTCACGGACGTTGATCTCACCATAAGCGCGTTCGATAACACAGGAAGTACCGTGGGCAAACTTCTTCGCTTGGAGGTACAGCTGGTTGGCAAGTTCGCGAGTCGGCGAGATGATGAGACAGTACGGACGATTGGTAAACTTCCAGGCACCACTTTCTTTGTCTTGAAGGAACTTGTGGATGGTGGGAATCAGAAAAGCGGCCGTTTTACCGCTGCCAGTTTCACCCTGGCACATGATGTCAAAGTTATCAAAGACGTAGGGGATGGTGTATTGTTGGATCTTGCGAGGGTAGAGATAGCCGGATTTGTTGATGTTTTCGAGGATTTTGGGGTGAAGCTCCATTTCGTCCCACTTCCTGAAAAGAGAACATAAGAATGGCAAATGAGGGGGTTTAGATGGATAAACATACTCGCAATTCACTTTAATATCAGAACCCAGAACTTCGATATCGGCATCCTGGGAGAGAAAAGCACCATCGTGGACACTATGGTTCTTGTCGTCCTGGAAAATCTCCTCGACAGCGCGTTCATGGGGGACGTAGTCACGGGGAGCGCGTTCCTTTTGGCCAAAGGTTGGGCGGACTGAAAAAGCAAAGTTCTCTTTGATAGAAAGAAAGCATCAAAAGCAACTTACATCCATTCTCGTTGCCATTATACGAGTCAAATTGACGAGTATTCTGACCACTGTTGGCGAAACGGCTATTGCCACCACCGCCGAGAGGCACGTCATTGCCGCCACTACGAGCATAGCCCCCACCGCGACCTTCAGGACGACCATAACCACCGTTGTTGTAACCACGATTCGGAGGAGACTGTTGACGACCATAGCCAGGGGCACCGTAGCCACCACGAGGAGGAGCGGGATTGTAGCTAGGGCGAGCATAGTCACGATCGTTGGAGTAGCCATTCTGACGGCGATTGTCATAGTCATTGGGCGGTCCGCGACGATAATCGTTCATCGGAGGGCCACGAGGAGGTGCAGGACCACGACGGTCATCGTAGCCGTAGCGATCATCGAAGTCGCGACGCGGAGGAGCATCGTAACCACGCGGAGCAGGCTCGTAAGCAGGACGACGGTTATCGTAATCATTGCGATCGTCGTAACCACGCTGAGCCGGGGCATTGTAACCGCCTCGGGGAGCGTTGTAAGCAGGCTCACGGTCGTTGTACTGCGGAGGAGCCGATGGCGGAGGACGACGTTCTTCTTCATAGCGACTCTGGGGAGCATACCGAGGATCTTCATAGGGACCACGCTGAGGAGGAACATCGTAACCATTACGCTGATTCGGCGGCGAAGGACGACGATCGTTAACACGAGGCGCCGGCGGATTCACAGGCGCATTAATACGCGGATCCAAAGGCCGATTATAGCTAGTTGGAGGCGGGATGTTGGGCTCGGCTGGACTGCTAACATACCCGGGTGGCGGAGGAACCGCAGATGAACGCTGAGATGCCGGCGCTGGTGCATAGCCATCACGAGAACGGTCTTGTTCACCACGACCATACGCAGCCGGAGGCACTGGCGGTTGACGGCCGCCTTCATTGAACGCACCACGGCTTGGCTGAAGTGGCTCACGGTAATCATCGCCATTCCGTGGCATCGGCGGACGAGCAGCACTACTAGCATCTTCCGGATCACCATAACGACCGGCCGGAGGAGCAGGCGGACCGCCACGACCATTCTGACGCTGGAAATCGTCTTCCTGGCTTCGGGAACGGTTGTCATTCAGCGATAAGTTGCCAACATCGGGATAAGTACGCGTAGAACTGTTACCGATGGGTTCGCCGTACGGAGCCCGGCTGGCAGACGGAGGTGGGATCTCACGGTTCCTGAAAATAGTAAAAAATATATATAAAACATTACTTTTTCGAAGGGAAACTCACATTGGACGACTTCCGATGTTTGGATGGTCGAAACCGCCTCGAGTTGGAGTATAAGCACCCCGTGGGGGTAGACTAAGTGGTGGAGGAGCTGAAAGGTCTTCAATGATAATGGGAAAGGCGAGTTTTCACGGAAGGTAAACGCTTACCGGCGGCTCGCTCGCGATCAATGCCACCATGGCCGCTGTCTAAAAATAGAAGGAAATGAGTGGAAATTTGGCAATTGTAACGAAGAAAACTTACACCCGCCACCACGCCCGTACCCGCTGGTGGTCATATTAAGATAAACGGAGGATGTTCTAGGTTCTGGAAACGGAAAGATGGAATGAAGCCGGTCGAAAGTGACCCAGCCGATGGCGGTAAAGGAGGCTGGTCACACGATCACGTTTGCACGGAACAGCGCGCCTCGCAGCGACAGAGAAGGGAGAGGGACTGGCGGAAAGCGAGAGAAACAGGGAAGAAAGCAAGCAAGCGGCTGCAAAAAAGTGCTGCCAGCCATGCCCGCCGGAAAAAAAAGGGAAAATTTCCCCGTGGAGATGCGGACACGCGGGTGGACGTAGGGAACAGGTATACAATGTGCGCAGCGGGTAACCTTCCCCGAAAGGAGAAATAGTTCAGGGACCGCCAGAGGGAGGGCGCTGGCTCGAAAAGGGCTATGAAAAGAAAAGACGAAAACGTTCGAGAAAGGTGTTCGGGGACACACGGTTAGAAGTGTTCGATGATAAGCGGAGGTAAACGAGACCTTGCTTGGCATCGGCAGCTGATAGTCACTTGAAATACATAACAATTGATAAGGAACGCGAAAGAGAATCAATAAACTGGCATTTTGGGGTCGAAGCAAAACAAAAACACCAAGAACGCCCATAAAGCACGGGTGGCCGCAACCGCCAAAAATGCGCGCGTATGAAATTTGCATGCACTCTATCGAGTTCGAATCAAGTTGCGTCCTCTTTGAATTTTTTTTCAAAATCAAGCAGCGGTTTTTCGAATGGCAAAATTGTAATTATGGTTGGATCCGGCTGAAACTTTAAATTGTGCATCTCCAAACTCATACGCAGCTCTCACGAAAAAATCAAAGCTATACCTTCGGCGCCGGCCTTAAGTAAAGCATTCCCAGCACTTTTTCAGCTTAAAAGTGAGCACTTTGAAGGTTTTTTGAACGGCATTTCCATAAATGGAGTCGAATTCGGCTAATTCTCAGAATTGTACATCTAGGTACCCATATAGACGTCTCATGAAAAAATTGAGGCACTGCGTGCCGTGCCGGCCAAAAGGGAAGCGTTTCCGAGTCTTCTCCAGCTTAAAAAAGTGCCTTTTTGAACGGCAACAGTTTAAAAGTGCATGAATTCCTATGGCATTTAGGTTTGTACATCTAGGTACCCTAGGGCATGCCTCATAAAATTATTAAAGTTCTAGGTGCAGTGCCGGCTTCAAGTAAAGCATTCCCGTTGCCGCTCCACCTTAAAAACACCGTTTTTGGAGGTTTTTTGAATAGCAAAAATTTTAAAATGCCTGAATTTTTGTGATTTTTAGAATTGTACATCTATGTACCCATAGGCACTTGCTGTAAAAATTTCAAGGCTCCAGGTGCCGTGCCGATCAAAAGCGAAGCGTTTTCGGTTTTTCTCGAGGACGCGTTATTCCCACCCGCGCGCATTTCGGTTTTGTCCCGTTTTACAAGGGACCGGCCGCCCGTGAAAGACAGCCATTGAAACAGTGACAAGTAAGAAAGAGTGAACTCCAAATCAGTGTTAACATCAACAAACACGTGTAAACAAAGAAATTTGCATCAAAAATGTCAATTGTCTGTCTTTTAGCGTGTAATCAATATCGTCACTGACTTATGGGCGGTCCGATTATTTCGCGCGAATGTTTTGCAAGCGACTCTCGCTGCGAAAACAGCCGGCTCCGCGGAAGTTGTAATTTGAAATTTGATGATTTTAAATTATGCTTTTTTTATTTTGATTTGTGACTTTTCAATTTATTCTTTAATAACGCCCTGAGACTGGCATTTATAGCTACGTCAAAGCTAGCAGGCATTCACCACGAAATCCGCCCCTTTCCCATGGTGCCCGTCCGCCGCGCAAATCGCATGCGTCAAACGTGCCCGCAAGGCATTCTCGCGCAGTCCTCGATCAGGTAGACCGTCTTTCCGTCATCCCCGCCATGGCCCTCGCTCGCTCGCCATCGCCCACCACAGCGATCAGACCCCAGTCCTCAAGTTAGCATCGCATCGCAAACGGTCGCTCGTCCTCGTTGCTCCATCCGTCAAACATGTCCACCATCACCCGTACCACAACTACCAGAACGGAGCCGAAGTTGCCACTGGGATCCTCGAAAAACTATGAATTCACGGTTCTCCTCGGCGAGGGCGCCTTTTCCGAGGTCTACAAGGCCAAATACAAGCCCAATGGCGTTGTTTGTGCTCTCAAAAAGATCGATGTGAGTTTTTATATCAAATTTTGAGTATTTTTATGAAGTTATTGATGTATTTGATTTGCAGGTCGACGGACTCGAAGACAAGTTCAAAACGCTGTGCATCGCCGAGGTCAAGCTGCTAAAAGCCGTGGCTTCGCCGTTCATCATCAAATGTTTCGAGGCGTTCGTCGAGGATCATCTCTATATCTCGCTGGAATACGCGGATAACGGCGACCTCGAGGGCAAGATCCTGCAGATGCAGAAGCGCGGAACGATCTTCAGTGAGCGCACCATCTGGTACTACTTCCACAAGATTTGTCATGGCATCAGGGACCTGCATGCCAAGCGCATTCTTCATCGAGGTCAGTCAGTCGATATTTTCATTACCGTAACCTTTTCTAAAGAAAGTCGTTCCTTTCAGATCTCAAACCGGCCAATGTCTTCATGTACAAAAACGGCAACGTCAAAATCGGTGATCTCGGCCTCGGACGCATGTTCAGCCAGAACACGGCCAAAGCCGTCACTCGCGTAGGCACCGAGTACTACATGTCCCCGGAACGCAATGCCACCGGCGGCTACAACTTCATGAGCGATATCTGGTCCCTTGGATGCCTCCTCTACGAAATGGCCACCCTACGATCACCGTTCAATGGCGAAACCAAGAATGCCTACTCGCTCCACAAGAAGATCGAAACCGGCGAGATTCTGCCGATTCCAATGAACCTGTACTCGAAGCAGTTGAACTATTTCGCCTTCCAATGCATGAGCGTCGATGTGACTGAACGTCCCACCGCGGAACAGGCCTTACGGGCATCGCGTAAGATGTTTGAATGCTACGAAGCACATCTGAATTTGAAGAAGCCTGTTAAGCACGGATACCCCAACCAGCCGAAGCGACAACTGTGAGCGGTTTTGAACATTCGATGAGGCACGCTAACATAATCTAACACTTTTCTCTAACACATTAACCATTTTCTCTTTAAATTGTGTAACTACCTTTAAATTGGCACTTTTGTACCGTCAGAGTTTTTGTTTTGTTTTTGTAGTACTTGGCGGAATAAACTCAACATAAGTATTAATTGTGGACATGGAGGCGAAAACATACATATTGGGGAAAGATAAAAATAAAAAAAGACAACATGACTTAAGCTGAAGTGAGTGAGGGCCGTAAACGAGCATTATGAGATGTCGTTGTTGTAAAACATGAGCGAGGTGAGCCCAATATCACCAAAAAATTGAAAACACTGTGACGTATTTTTATTGACTGTTATCTTTTATCATTCTATAGAATTTTTTTTGCTGACATCAGGCTCAGTTTTATATAATCGCTTTATTTAATCCAAACTGCAAACATTGCTGGTAAACGACCAAAACATTGGTCTGTCTGATATTTTATTTGCTTGCTCCACGTCAGTTCCGATGTGGTCTAGTGGTTAGGATTTGTGGCTCTCACCCACAAGGCCCGGGTTCGATTCCCGGCATCGGAAGATTACTTTTTGTTTTACTGCTTTTTTTTCAAAGTTTATTGGCACTTTTTTACAGTTTTTTTATTACGACTTCGTATTGCCAAGCTTCTGAAATGGAGTAGCTTCTATCCATCTTTTTGCTTCCAACACAGCGATCACGAACGACAAAGCCCCTATTCCGTCTTGGAGTGCGTATAGAGGGCGGTTCATCCTGAAAGACGCATATTTGCATATTGATTTTACTAGCCAAATGAATAACAGTGTCATAGCAAGCTCATTCGCGCTTTTGAATACTCTGATTTGTTTGCTTTGTCGTTTTCTATCTCATAGCAGTGAACGACAAAGACATTCTAACCATGCCATATCCCATCGCCAAACTACCCTACGGCCTCCGATGCCGACTGCGTGAAGTTGCCACCCCAGTTGAACGTTACCGACTCCAAGTTGCCGCTGGCAATGCTTCCATTTGTCCACCGCTTCACGTCAAGAAGAATAAAAAGCCTGTTCTGTTTCGATATCAAGATGGTAATTTAACCATTTCCAAGAAGAATCAACTTTCCGTAAAGGCTACTATTGATTTGGACGAAAATGCCATTGCATACAGTGTGTTTGCTTTTGCGTTTCTTAACGCTAGTTTGGAACATGCATCTCAGAACTTGTTCGATAGTCATTTCCTTTCCGTTTCGTGGGTGTGTCTAAAAAACTGCACCCTTTCAGTCGCTTTCTTTAAAAAATTGAACGAAACGACAGTTTTTTCGAATGCTAAAAGAGTTAAAATCACGGACAATACCAATGACGATTACGTTTTGAACTTTTCGGATGTGCTTTCGGCTTTTCCTTGTTTGCGTACCTTACGCGTGCACCGTGCCACGTTTGCTGATACTTGGATAACGGACATACTACAATTCAAGCAACGTCGTTTGAATAAACTTTATATTGACTACTCTGTCGCTAAATTAATGTCGATCAATTTTGATGATCTGGATCAACTTTTTAAGGTAGGTTTTGGCTAATAATAGTATATGTGTGGTAACAATTAAACCGCTTTTAGGCACAAAAAGAATGCTTCCATTTACACATTTTCATAACAGACGATCTTGATTATAAACAGTTTTGTACTTTGTACTTGGAGTTAGAACAGCTTTTTCACGACAATTTGGTGTTTGAAAAAGACGATTTTTCTGATACAGATGGTCTAGTTGCTTCGATCACTGTATGTGCTTACTTTGATACTGACCTTTTTTTAAACACATGGTGCTTTCGGAAGTCCGGAGCTAAACCGTGAACAACCATTTCGTTTTTGCGGAAGTTCACGACTCTGGCGACCCCCATTGAATCAATAAAGTTGTAAAGATTCACTTTTTCAATACCCGACATGACCTATGGGTAACAAGTTTATTCTTAACAGTACCGTACATGCCAATAATCGTACGTTTCAACCAAAAAGTTCAACACCAATACAGATAACCAAAATTGAAAGCACAAACAAATATCACAAATAGTTACCAAAACAGTGCGTACACAACTTTTACATGTACCAAAAACATCAAAAACGAAAAAAAGTTATCAGTGAAATTCCATGTGACATGGATGGTGTTTTGCGAGGGCCTTTTCCGGAGCTGCGCCAATCAGATAATCTGATAGGAGGTTATCAGTGTAGAAGGGAATACCTTCTTTGCCGAGGATCGTCAATTGCTCTCGTGATGGTTCGAGGTCTTTGATGATGACGTGGGTGAAGGTTTTGAGGGTTCGGGCGTTCGATACGCATGTGCTAAAAGGGTCAAATATTGCAAAGACACCAAAACTAGAGATCGAATTGACTCACGATAGAACAGCTTCGCCGCCTCCACATTTGATCACTTCAGCGAGGGCTTCGGCACGATTTGGAGCCATGAACATGATGACTTTCCAGCCGTAGAACGCGCCGTGGCCGACAGTTTCCTGGAAATTGGAATTGCAAAAGGCCAATTGTATCGAAAAAAGGCAAACTTACAATCTGTTTCCGCCATCGGTAGCCAGCTTCAGCGACCTGCTTCGCCAAGGCACTCAGATCCTGCACGCGAATGTGGCGATAGGACTTTGGGTTGCCGAATTCGTATTCCTCTTCCTGAAAACCACAGATAAAGCCTAAAACGCAAAGTTATAATCAACTCACATCAAGCCATTCACCCTTCCTGGCACTCGCAATGACATAACTCGTATGACAGATCACTTTACCGGCGGCAATCGCGGATAACAGCTTCTGGGTCCGTGCCGGTTTCGAACACAAGATTACCTGCGCGATCTTGAAATCACTGGCCTGTTCGAGGATCGTTCCGCTGAGCATCCGAATCTGTTGCATGATGTTTTGACGCTCATCCGTGTTGACCCCACTCAACATGAACCGTTTATGAACGAAGGGATTGCTGGCTTCGAGAGACGTCAGCGTTTCATCTATGGTAGAAGGCTTCGATGCCGATGTCAATGACAGCCTCAACGTTTTCGATTCCCGACGGGTCGTCATTCTCGATGGCGCCGGAATATCGGGCTTCTTCTTCGCCGCAGCTGACGTCGACGCAACAGGTTCCACGGGGATCGGAGATTCTTTCCGTCGCTTGGCCACAGGCGAAATGGATGTTGCATTCTTCGAGATCTCAGCAATCGGACGACGACGGTTGCGTTGATTGCCGTTTTCGCGTGGGAATTCAGTTTCGACCGGCGTGATCACGACGACTTCATCAGAAGCAGCAGCGGGGATTGGTGGAGGTGGAATGGGCGCTTTCCAGACTTCATTGCCGGGGTCGAAGGAGTGCTCTTCCTGGACGATGGCCAATGGAGGAAGTTTCTTGGTCGGCGGATTCTGGAAAGAGAGCAATGAAAAAGTGAAGAAAAAAGGCCAACTTACAGTTTCAGAAACTTTCTGCGGCACCTTCAAAGCCGACAAAACCGTTTCGGTTTGGTGCGAAATGGTGGAATTGTCATCGAGGGAATTCAGATCCTTCATTTCAGCTACAGCTCGCGGCAGTACATCAGTCTGGGTGTTCAAGTTCTCAAAGTTGAAAGACATGTTGAACGAATCTTGGGGTTCGAATGAGGCTGTTTTGGCACTTGCTTGCGGAACGGGTGCTGGGACGACTTCAGGCTGTTGAACTGTCAAAGCTGTGACCTTCACAGAGCCAGCTTCTTTAGCGATTTCAACTGGTGCAACAGCTACCGTAACAGTCGCCACAACAGGAACTGCCGGGGCAGCCGATTTTTCAGCGTCTCCAGACGGCCCTGCTTCTTCCGCAACCTTTTCAGTCGGCTCTTCTGACGCCCTCTTGGCTGCTGCCTCGGCGGCCTGCTTCTCGCGCCATTCCCTCTCCCCGTCCAACAACCACTGCTTCGCCTCATCCATCTCGGCATCCGACTTCTTCCTGCTCTTTTTCGTCCTGAACAACGCCTCCAAAGAAGTCGACGTCGGTGGTTTGAAGAACTGCAACGGCAGGGGTCGCATGTCGTTGCTGTCGGGTTGGCCGTAGTGGTTTTCATCGACGTCCTCGAACACGCGATTCGGATCAGCGGGCATCAGTTCCTGGGTTGAACAACCCTTCTCCCAGCCCATTGTCACCGGAAAATCGGGCTGTGGCCCCAGCGGCTTTCCAGTTCTGATGTCCTCTTTGAAGTCGGTACGCTTTGCTATCTCATTGCATTTTTTAGCTGAAGCAATGAAGGGGTCCTCCTCGGAATCAGACGATTCAGACTGCGACTGCGACGGCCGACCTGCGGATTTGCGGACCTTCTTCGACAACTCATCGAGAAGACGGTTGGTACTGCTGATGCGGGCTTGGTAGTTCGGGTTTTCATAGGGGTTGAAGGCCTTGCGACGTGGTAGAGCTGGTCGGGCAAAGGGGTCAGCGTTGGCAGGCTTTGATGTTGACGGTTTTGAGGGGCCGGGAACATCAGTAGCCAGTTGAGGAATGGGGCGTGTAGATGGGCCAGGAGCATCAGCGGGGTTCGAAATTGGGGTTATAGATGGACCAGGAACATCAGCCGGTTGGGGAGCTGGTGGGGTAGACGAAGAAGGGCAGTCTGACGGTTGCGGGGCTGTTTCCACAGGTGCAGGCACTTCAACAGTTGGGGCTGGTGATGGTTCAGGGGTAGCAGGACGCTGAATGGGTGCAGATGCGGCTTCAACCGGAGCAGGCGGTGGCATATACACAGGGTCTTGGACTTCCTCAGCAACGGCAACAGCTACCGGCTCCGTTGCCCCCGGTTCCGCGACGTCCATCGGTTCTTCAAAATCCACAGCTGTCGGCACCGGAATCGCACTTTCCCTATTCACTCCTTGCTTTCGCAGCTCCACCACCGCATCCTCCACAAAATCGAACGCCATCGGCGGCACATTTGGCATCGGAGCTCGTGCCAAATGAGCCGGAGTCTTCGGACCTGTCGGAAACGGCCGTGAATACAGACCCGGAGAAGCCAACTTCGGTGGTTCAGCAATCTCCCTCGGACCGTTCTCATAGGCAGCCTTCTTGTAGATCGTGACGTCATGCCAGTCGCGATCGTCCTCCTTCGAGTTGCGGTTTTCGTAGAACTGGTTGAATTCGGCCGTGTCATTGCAACAATTGCGGACCATCTTTTTCATCTGTTTGGCGATGAAGGATTCGCCCTGGAAACACACAATCAAGCACATCCTATTAAAACAGTACGACTTACCGATGTCGATTCATCAGGAAGACTGCCAAATACGGACGCATTTGATTCAGTATCGTCGTAATTGAAGATTTTCGCGACATTTTCATCGCATTTCGTGGCTTTCGGCGTGACTGGGTTGTCGAATATCTTCAGCCGATACTGACGCTTCCCGGAAATGTAGTCCTCCATCGGCGCTGACAGATTCAAGCGATTGAACTCAGTCGAAGTCGATGCGACGGACGGGCTCGAAGATCCGGCTTCATGGGTGAACAGTGATTGGACGGCGCCAGTGTCCTCCTCTTCTTCCAGATTCTGGCAGAAAAGCGACTTCGGCAGGGCCACCGTATCGGGAAGGATGTCGGCAGTCTCATCGATGACGCTTCGGGATCGGCGGCGGTTTTTCGAGTTCTGAAATCATCGATATTAGACAAAACAGACAAATGTCTAACCAACCTGCATCCAAACAGGATCACTTCGACCAGTGTAATGCTTGAACAACACCTCATCAAATGGGTAATCTTCTTCGGGCAAGCGTCGGCCCCTGGCAATGCATTCAACCAGCCAGGATCCATCGACAATGTGGACACTATCCCATTGACTGACTTCCTTCAACCGTGGAGATGGTCCCAAGGCTATCACATGAGTCGTCCGTAGAAGATTGCGATTGTTGGCGCGGGACATGGCTGGCTGATGACTAAAGCGGATTAGCAATGTAAATTCAGAACTTGGAAATAGTTCAAAACTTACAGTCCACCCATTTCATTTACCAAACTTCCAAACACCATCTTCTCAACCCGCATGTCCGATCCGGAAACAGCCGCGACGACGCCATGGAGGATGGTGCGATCACGAATGGGGCCAAACGGCTTGAATAAGGGATGGTTCTTGATGGGGAATTCTTTTGAAGAATCGGAACAGTATTGCTGAAATCAGACAATGGAATAGCGGCTAATTGAAAGAAAATAGAACTTACAAGCCAAAAGACGGTGGCCAGGTTCTGGTAGTAGACATTGGCGTACTTATCGGCCTCAAAGTCGAGTGATGGAGCGAGCAAGAAATCGATTTCGATGGGCTCGACTATGTTAGTGATCGACACGATTTGGCCTGAAAAAGTGGCTATTAGTTAAATCTTCATAACGCTACGTCTTCAATTTTATTCGTAATCTGTGTTTTTAAAGATTTGGCAAATGCCATGTCAACGTAATTTTGGAAAATAAGAAAGACAAGATCAACTTGTTAGTCAAAAAGCGTAGATTCAATAACTAACCCCCCAATCGGTGAATCTCGGTGACCACGAGCTGCTGTTGCGAGTCGGTCGGCAGCACTTCGAGCCCGAAAATCTTGTTCTGAAAAAAGGGCTGTGTTTCGGCGTCACTGCCCTGGGACGGGATTGTCGTGGGGCCCTTGACGGTCACCGACTTCTGGCCATTGCTCGATGTTGAACCCGTTTGACGACCCATAGACGGCGGTTTGAAAGGGGTCGGAGACAGGGTTGGCATTGGTGGATTCTTGCCTCGAATTTGGCTCAACTGATGAATCGAAGTAGTCTGATTGGTTAAGGGTGCTGACGGTGTCGCCGTAAATGAGGGTTCTTTCGGTTGCTCGGGTTGGGTGTTCTTCAAAATGGACTTCCTTGGTGGCGGAAGTTGCGCTTTTGCGAAGGGCGGCTTAAAAACAGGTGTTGTCATTTCCTGGATCACGATAGAACGGTCGAAGGAATCGATCGGCACCGGATCGGGTTCGGCCGGCTGAACCGCAGACACATTTGGATGGTCGACGGGCGACTGATAGGAGTGGCGTTGAGTCGAGGTCGCATTCGGCCGGTCTTTCGAGCTCGACGGGCGTGATTCCACCTGTTTCAACGATGACTGTCTTCTGAGAAGCCCTCTCGATGAGCTGCTCGAATCGCTGAAGGCCCCAGGCATTCCAAACCGCATGTCCTCTGGTGAGTTCATCAGGCTGGAGCCCTTTGTCGTGTCGATGCCGAAGCCAGTGGAGCGTCGCTGAATCCGTGTTTCGGAGACGGCCATTGTGAACGCGCCAGCCACACTGGGTCGACTAGCCTTCACAGGGGGCTGATTCTCCTCCAAATCAGCTTTCACGGCAGGATGGACGTACTTTTCATCGGTGGCATCTAGCAATTCCTTCGCGCGAACACAGTCGAGAAGCCATTCACCACGGACCACATCAACATCAAAGTCCATCGCTTTTTTGAGAATTTCGATCTTGTTTCGGTTCAGGGTCGCGTTGGACGGGACGACAATGTGGGTCGGATGCGGCACATGATGGCGCGTTGCATCGTCAAAGTTGATTTCGGCGACGAGATTGCAGCCGGTTGAGTTGGCCAGGAAGGTGTAGACTTTGTGGTCTTTGTCGGGGACTTCGAAAAAGTACAGTCGGCAATCCTGAAAGTTAACCATGAGCACTTAAAAAGAGTGTTGGAAAAGGCCATACCAACAAATACTGTCCACAATCGTCCCTCAACTCGGACAAATCTGCATCCAAAACAGGATCCGCTACTTTTGGGGCGGGAACCATGGAATTCTGGCGTCGGAAGGACTTGTTTGAAGGGACTTTCAGCGGGTTGACGATAGCACTGACAAGGTTTGACTTCGAAGTTGGATGCCGGACAACCGAGCTGGCGGTGGAGCAGATGGACGAATTGACCGGCCCGATCGTACTGGCACTCAAGCCGCTTCCGCCGAGAGTGTTGTTTGTGGCATCGTTTTGGGTGGATGTTTTGTTGCCGGGGAAGTATTTGGATTCTGGTAAACGGTAGCCCTGGAAGATTCGACTTCAATTTTAAAGACAAACAATGTCAAATAAAGCCTACCTGAGCCAAACAAGTACTCAACCACCTCACACAGACAATATTAACGGTGCCCCATTCCTTGGCCTTCTTGAACTTTATGCCAGTTGTGGAATTGGTCAACAAATGGGTACACGATTCGCGATTCATCTCACCACTGAAGACACCGCCGTGTTGTTGGATGAGTTTAGCGATTTTGAGGCGTTCATCGTGGCTGACACCGGAGCAGGTGACATTCTGAAGTCAATTAACCGCCATTATGGATGAAAAAGTGAATCAAAAAGACCAAACTTACACAATTGGTAAACAACGGCACCAAATACAGCTCCGAAAAAGCCTTGGCATCCCGCATTTCGCCGCCCAGTGCATCCTGATATATCACATTGACCCATTCCTGCGTCACCACAGGCAATTTGAATTTCCTAGCTAAGCGATACTTCTCAGAAGTCGAATTGCACTCAATCGCGATCAGATGGGTCGTGGTGTCGCTCATACTTCCGGAAAACACGCCGCCCATATGCTTGATCTTCGTTGCCAGCGTTTTCCGTTCATCTGCCGTCAGCCCGGTGCAGGTTATCAGCAAGCCTTTCAAGCTTGTACAAAGCAAGGGGTAGTCCCAAAGGTAGATCTTCCGCTCGACAGATTCCAGCGCCGCCGTGATAGCCAATGGCCCGTAAATCCGCGCTTCCAAGCTCTGCAGCTTCTCGAAAACGACCCCATCAAAGCGTGGCACAATGTAGCTAATGCCGGGCGAGTTCTTTTTCAAATTGAGAATCTTTTGGATGGAAGTTTTGCCGGCCGATGCGCCGGAGGCAACGAGCAACTGAAAAGTAACACATTTATATATCCAAATCGCCAAATCCAATCCCAAACCAACCTCATATGCCTTATCTAACGCCTTTCGTTCGCCATGTGTCAGTACGCCGCCGACATCGATGTGATAGCCTTCATAGGCGATTACGTAGACGCGCTTTCCAGTGCTTCCGGACGTGTTCAAACTGGAGTTCAACGACTTTCGGCTAGTCATGGCGGGTCCTGCGGCGGCGAGTGACGGGATGCAAAATTACCGATTCAAATGATGGTGGAGTCGAGAGTGGCGTGGGAAGGGGACGTCTTGACGATGTTAGCTGACTGAAAGCGAGCTTTGTGGACAATGTGGAGCGGAGGAAAGTGGGAGTTCAATTTCGCGGGCGCGCGCTCCGCTTTTCGAAAAATGCGAGAGCTGCGATTGCGCACACAACGCCACAGTTTTGTCTTGCTCGTGTCTGACTTCGAACTCCTTTTTCGAAGTCGCTAACCAATTCCCTTCAAAGCTGTCAATTGTGAAATTTTATTGTTCCATTATGACGCCTGTAAGTTACACTTTTTTTGACTTCAAAGTATTTCCTATCTTTTCCATGTTTTCAGGCCATCTTCACCAAAACTGTCAAAGACTCGTGCTCGATTACAATTGATAAAGCCGATTTAACGAAGAAAGTCGGCGAATTTGTCAGTTCTCCTGATCGCGATGTTCCGTATTGTCCTGGACTGCAGTGGTCGTTTGCATGCTATCCCGCCGGCGACAAAAAGGACGCCAAAGGACATCTCTGCGTTTTCATTTCCGTGACCGGTCCAGTCAAAGTCGACGTCACCTTTGAACTTGAGGGAACTGATATTCAATGTATGCCTTCCATGTATTGATTTTTTTAAGATTATGCTTTTAGATGGATTTGACCATAGGTTCGAATGTAACGGAGGCCAGGGACTTGTGTTTTCGACGCACGACGGACTTATGCCACATTTTCGTGACGACAAAATTACGATTACGTGCAGCGCAACGTTTAAAAAGTGCGTGCCATCATCGCATTCGAAGCATCGTATCTTTGAGTCTAGCGATGATGTTCCGACTGATTGTGAACTTGTCGTCGGAACTGATAGTGTCAAGGTTGGTCTAACTTTATGCTTTCTGATATCACTTTTTATCTTCAGGTCCACAAGAACTTGCTCCAATTCATCGCCCCTGGTCTTTACGCTGGTTTTACTTACAACACAGTTGAATCTCGATCTGGAAGAGTGATTATCAGCGATTTCGATTTTGAAATCGTCAAAGTCGCCATGGATTACTTCTACGGCAGAGAATTGGAAGACGACGTGTCAATTGAGACAGTCATCGGAATCCTGCGATTCGCTGATAAGTACAACATCAAATCAGTTAGTTTTTTTTTCTTTACATACTACGTAATTTGACATCATCACCGTTTTAGACTGAGTTAGAAAACACGCCTTTCGATAACATTACTGAAGAATCATTCTGTACCATCGCACAGTACGCTTTTGACTGTTGCATGGATTCGTTGTTTGCTGAATGCTGTGAATTCTTCGAGGACCATCAAGACAATCTCAAGACGAATGACCAATTTGCTAAGCTGCCACTTGTGATCATCGTCCGCATCCTTGAATCTACGTTTGATCTACAAGATGTTTACGAAGTGATCCGCCATGCACAAATTCCTGGAGTCATTGTAAGTTTATTTTCCGACATTTTTTTTTGAATATGTTTATTTTGTTTCAGGACTATCTCGAAGGGTCTATGCTTGCATCATTGACCCTCGAAAACTTTTGTGACACCACCAAATACGCTTGGGATTTCAACCGGGAGGACCTCATGATGAAGTGTGCCAAGTTCTTTTACGACAACCGTACTGAAATCACCATTATGCCTGCCTTTCATGAATTGGGCAACACCGTGGTTGAAGTTATGAAGGCTTCGTTGGTTTCAAAGTGATGCTTTTTTACTGGTTAGTCGATGGGTGATTGATGTCATGACGGGTCTTGTGTGATTCTGTTTGATAGAATCTGTTTGAACAAATTGTAACAGCAAAGAATTTGATGTATAAAAATGTCCTGCGTAACTAATAAGTTTATATTAACAAGTACAATGGAAAGTATTATCTTGTAATACACAATAAAGTTGCTCAAAAACAGCAAAACAAAAAGCCAAACCATTGAAAGGTAGCTTGGCATTAAAACAGATTCCCCACGGTGTGTTCGAAACCACTGAAAAACAAACTATTTAAATGCCAAAACAACGTTTTTAACTCACCTTGTAAACCTGACATCGTAGATGAAGCTTTTGCCGGGACATTTCCAGACGCGGCGGTAGGTGTTCTTGAAAATGTTCTCGAAACCGTCGGCAGTCAGCTTTGTGACAATGTCCTCGGGAATAGGTCCGCCGGAAAGGCAGTAAGACATCATCGAAGCCATAACCGCTTGAACATTAGGCTCGCCATCAACCATCAACGGAACGTTATTCTCTTGTTTCTTGGTATTATCGAAGTTCTCACACAACTTGAAACGCAGCGCAACCTTGGGGTCGACCTCTTTAAAACCGGCACGGAGTTCATTGACTTTTGCCAGAAGCGTGTCAATAGAGCAAAGTTTGACATTCTTCACCGTAACATCGGCGTGCTCGAGATTGGGAAAATGCTTCAAGAAGGCGGGCATTTCGTTGAAGTAGGATCTGGAAATGTCCTCGACATTGAGCGTCAATTTGAGCGTGTTGACCGACGGCATGGGCTCAAAACCGCATTTGAGCAGATTCTTTTTAGCAGAGTCGGAAAAGACGTGAAGATGCTTCAGTTTTGGCAACAAAGGGCACACTTTGAGGATCTTCTGAAAAACATAATTACAGTACTAGCAATGGTAAACAAAAGCAAAACCCACGCAAATATCCTCAAAATCCCAAAACAGTCCGAGCGTCTCGAAATTCGAAAGCAGCGTCGCATCATCGCGCAGGGCATCAACGAGAAGCTTCGATCGGCAAGTAAGCGTCTTAACGGTCGGCCAGCGACGGAGAAAAGCGCTCAGAAAGTCCGGGATGTCGTTGTATTCGGTCCCAAATTCGGCGGTTTCAATGATTTAAAAAATTTTTATATAAAACTTTCGTGAAAAAAGACGCTTACCGTGATTCTTATCCAGAACCTGCATCGCCTCACAATCCAGCTTGGCCTCCTCCTCATGCTCAATATGCCACTCTCGAACCGGGAACTTCATGACAAATTTCCGAACGCGCTTGGCAAAGAATGCGGTTTGCTGCTTCAAATCCACCGGTTTTTCGTTGAAGCGCTGAAAAGCTGAAGTTACTTTTAACAAACATGAATGGTAAGTTGAACACTTACGAATTCCACATCGTATTTGTCGAAGCAGACGTCAACATGATCACGAATGAAACCGCTAACAGTGGCAAAGGACTGTTTGTCCGTAACGGAAAATTTGATCAACGACAAAGCCGAATCGCGAGATTGACCCAAGAGAACGGCGATGTCATTGAAAAGATGCCGCTTGATAGTATTCTCCATGACTGAAAGCAGGATGTCACAATGGAAACAAAGATAAACAGGAGTGCGCGACAGAACGACAGAAAGAGAAGCAAGAAAGATGCAAAATTGGAAACAGCCGACGACATCTTTTCGACAGCAGGCGTTCGTGACGAGACCAGAGATGCGCACGCATACGAAAATGCAAAAAATGATCAAAATGTTTTCGTTGGTTCAACTTTTTTTGTTAGAACGATCAATATCACTTTGCTTAATTTTGTGATCCTATTACAATGCTTGTAGATTGCAATACTGGTCATAAGTGAGCTTAACTTTTGGTGTTCTTCTTTATTCTGTTTTCAGCAAAACTCTTTACGACTTTGTATCCATTACAATTAGTAAAGCTGACTTGTTATCGAGCTGACGACCTTTTTTTAACGCGGATCTGTGTATCTTGCGTAATCCACTTTAAATTGTATATAACCAAAGGATTGTTTGAAGGGTTGCTGTGACAATGCAATGCAAGTGTTTATTATCAAACAAAGTGTTTAACTTTTCCCGGTCCAAAAAAGGTGACGCATACCACTTATCACCGTTCTCATTTTTGATGATAATGAAGAAGCAAAACAACAGGCACGTGTTCCTTAAATTTTTTGATGAGGGTCGCTGGAGATAAGACGTTACGACAAGCTTTTTGTACATTGCAAACCGACAAAGCTGTTCGTCTTCGATTCTAACTTGTGTGGCTGTTTTTTTAAACAGTTGTCGCAGTTTCATCATGCCGGCAGTGAGTTTTTACACAGAAGTCGGTTTATAAGAAAAGTCTAATGTACACGACCAAATATACCAATATCTCTTACAGGTTGTCGGCACTGTGAACGTGGAAGACTCGTGCACCGTCGTAATAAAGGAAAATGAACTGACCGAAAGAAGTGTTTTGGAGTCATTGGAGTCTCCGAAACGGAATGTGCCATGTTCTAGCGGTGTCCAATGGAAGTTTCGGTGGTATCCTGCAGGGGACAGACCAGCGAATAAAGATAATGTCACTGTTTGCATATATGTAGATGACTTTGTCAAATTCGATGTTACAGTTACCATTGATGGAAGTTCAATCAAACGTAAATTAATTTTTTTATTTTAGTTACTTTAGTTTTTTATACTTTTAGATCGTTTGGATCCATTTGGCTCATGGTATCGTAAAAATATGAAATGGGTGCATGTATCACACCATGATCTTCAACCATTTTTTTGTGACGGCAAAGTTTCGTTAACTTATAAAGTTACCTTTGAAATGAAAGTTCCGGTTTCGTTGGTCAATCATAGTATTTTTCAATCTTGCGAAGACGTTCCAACTGATTGTGAGCTTGTCGTCGAAACTGATAGTGTCAAGGTTGGTCAAACTCCGTGTTTTTTGATTTACATTTTTTATCTTCAGGTCCACAAGAACTTGCTTCAATTCATTGCACCAGGACTTTATGCAAACTTTATTCACAACACTATTGAATCTCGATCCGGGAGGGTTACTATTACCGATTTTGACTATGGAATCGTCAAAGCAGCCATGGATTATCTATACGGCCGTGAGTTGGAAAACGTATCGATTGAGACAGTCATCGGAATCCTTCGGTTTGCTGATAAATACAACATCAAATCAGTTAGTTGCACCATCTTTAAAAGTAATAAATATCAATTGTTTTTTTACAGATTCAGCTGGAAAAAGTCCCCTTTTCAAACCTCAACAAAGAGTCCTTCTACGTTATCGTGCATTATGCGTTTGATTGTTGCAAAGATTCTTTGTTCGAAGAATGTGTTAAAGTTTTTAAACGACGGGAAGACTAACTTAAGACTACCGAAAAATTTGCTAAACTCCCGGCGGCAGTTGTTGTCAAAATCCTGAAGTCAGCATTTTCTTTAGATGATACCTGTGAAATACTTCGTTATGCCCATACCAATGGTTTTCCAGGAGTGATTGTACGTTGTTTTCAATTAAGCACCTTTTGACTTCATCCGTTTCAGGAATACCTTGAACTTTCCATGTTCCTGTCACTTTCGCTCGAAAACTTCTGTGATACCGCAAGCTATGCCTGGGACAATTCCCGCGAAGAGCTCAAGAAGCGGTGTGCCGAGTTCTTTTATGACAATCGTACTGATATCACGATTATGCCTGCTTTTCATGAATTGGGCAATACCGCGCTCGAAGTTATGAAGGCTTCGTTGAATCCGAAGGTTGTGATTTGATGCCATTGTATGTAGTTGTTGCATTTTATCGAAAATGGAAAGAGAATAAAGAACTTAAAAAAACTTTAAAACATGTTTTTTGAAACAAAAACAAAAATAAGGTTACCACCGACGTTTTTTTGACTGCTGGTGGTTCGCAACAAGACCAGAGATGCGCACGCAATCAAAACGTTTTCAAAAAAATACTGTATTGCGCACACACTGCCACACTCTTTTGGGTCGTGTCAAAATTGACGCATTTTATTTTAGGCTTTGCTATTTTGTTCCATTTGAAGCTGATAATTGTTTAGTTTTGTTCTTTCATCATGGTTGTTGTAGGTTGCCGTACAAATTATGTAACAATTTAATTCATTTTCGTTTTTTTTTTTCAGACTTGTTTCCGCAAAACCATCCGTGACTCGTGCTCAATTACCATCAACGAAGCTGAACTGACGGAAAAGAAAGTTGGCGAAACGCTTGAGTCAGCATTGCGCGACGTTTCTTGCGATGAGAAACTTCAATGGAACTTCAAATGTTACCCAAACGGCGACGATGGAGAAGCCCAAAACCATGTCAGTGTTTTCATCCACGTCGACGGTCCCGCCACAGTTGGCGTCGTTTTTTCTGTTGAAGAAACTACCATTAAAAGTAAGCTTATCCGCGTTGTACACCTTTCAAACTTACGCTTTTAGACGGTTTTTACCACGTTTTTGAAGATGAACAAGGCCGAGGTTTGGGAAAGTTCGTGTCGCACGACGACCTCAAACCACACTTTCGCGATGGAAAAGTTACTGTTACGTGCAACGTGTCGTTCCAGTTTGCCATGCCACTGACTCTTTCAAAACATAGTCTTTTTGAATCCTGTGAAGGCGTTCCTACTGACTGTCAGCTTGTCGTCGGGACTGAGAGTGTCAAGGTTGGTCTAACTTTGAGCTTTCTGATATTACGTTTTTCTATATTCAGGTCCACAAGAACTTGCTTCAATTCATTGCCCCTGGTCTTTATGCCAATTTCTTGCACAACACTGTTGAATCTCGCTCCGGAAAGATCGTCATCACTGATTTTGACTACAAAACTGTCAAAGCTGCCATGGCCTACTTCTACGGATGCACGCTGAAAGACCGGTCTATTGAGGCGCTCATTGCAATCCTTCGCTTCGCTGATAAGTACAACATCAAATCGGTTACTTATACAGTTGCATTTACTGTTTTTGCAACAATACCATTTCAGACCGAATTGGAAACCGTCCCACGCTTGAACATCGCTATCAACTCATTCTGCATCATCACCCACTATGCCTTTGACTGCTGCAAAGATTCTTTGTTGCGGAAATGCGCTGTTTTCTTCAAAACAAATCAAGATGAACTGAAATCAACCGAAGAATTTACCAAGCTGCCGCCAGCGGCCATTGTTGCTGTCCTTGAATATGCGTTTTGCCTGAAAGATTCGTATAAAATCCTTCGTCACGCGCTCGAAAATGGTATTCCGAAAGTGATCGTAAGTTTATCTATCCTTTATATGAGTATACTTATTAAACTCTTTTTTGATGTCGATTTGTTTCAGGATTACCTTGAAACACCTATGGTTGCATCATTGTCCCTTGAAAACTTTTGCGACACCACTAAGTATGCCTGGGATCTTGACCGCGAAGAGCTGAAGGTAGCGTGTGCCAAGTTCTTTTACGACAACCGCACGGCAATTACTATTATGCCTGCTTTCCATGAGTTGGGCAATACTGCGCTCGAAGTTATGAAGGCTTCGTTGATTGAAAAGGTTGATGAGTGATGCTAATGTTGATTTGGTGTGATCTTGTCAGTTTCAGGTTTTCACTTTTTACGATAATAAACAATTTGATATTTGAAACGTTTTTTTAAATGCAAGAATTCTTCAGTGACTAAATGTGTTCAATTCATCTAAAAAAGCCATTATGAATTTGAATGCGTTTTTGGGGGAAAACAGAGAAAAACGGTTCTCCGAAAACACTTCTTTTATGTGGACGATCGTTGACTCGATTGCAGCTTTCATAGAAAACGCGCTAGTGTTGTTGCATGGCGCCGAACGCTGCCACAACAACTGCACTGCAACCAACGCTGCTTCATTTTGTAATGATTTTTTTTTATGAACCACGTTGATAAAAACCTTTTCTCTGTGCATTTTCTTGGCTTTTTGCTGTACAACTGTACACTATTGCTTGAAGTTGAAGCTAAACAAAGTTTCAGAATTTCACTCTTGTTCGTTTCTCAAAGTGGTACTGAGTGTTATCAATCATGTCGAGCGTAAGTTTTCACTGATTTATACATTGTCGGTCTAAAAAATCTTGTTTGTAGCCTGTTGTTACCAGGACTGTAAAGGACTCGTACACGTTCAATATTACAAGAGCTGATCTGACCGAAAGGCGTCTTGGTGAAATGCTAGAGTCTCCTAAACAAAACATACCATTCTCCAATGGACTTCAATGGTCGGTTAAATGCTACCCAGCAGGTTGTAGGGAGGATGAGAGTGAGTATATCATTTTTGGCATCGAGGTTGGCGGAGCCGTCAAAGCTGTCACCACTTATTCTGTTGACGGAACAAAGGTGAAAGGTACTTTGCATTTGAAAAAAAATTATTCTATTACATTATAAATAATTTAGCTTCAACGTTGCAAACTCGGCTTGTCAGAGATGGTGTACCGGCGATATGGCACGGCGATTTACGGCTGCTTTTAAAAATTTCAATAACATGTACTGTAGATTTTGAAATCAAGTTGCAACCGTCATTTGTCACGCATAACATCTTCGAATCATGTGAAGATGTTTCGACTGATTGTGAACTTGTCAGTGGAAAAGATAGTGTCAAAGTCCACAAGCATCTACTCGCCCTTGTTGCCCCGGGACTGTATGCCAATTTTACCCACAACACTATCGAATCCCGAACTGGGAAGGTTACTATCACTGATTTTGATTATAACACCGTCAAAGCCGCTATGGACTTCCTCTACGGTCGTGAATTGGAAGACTCTTCTATTGAAATGATTATCGGTATCCTTCGTTTCGCTGATAAGTACAACATCAAATCGGTAACTCGTGTTGTCATTAAAATATTGTTAAAGAACTCTAACTTCAGACCGCACTGGAAAACGTCCCATCGTTGAACATTACTCAAGCCTCGTTTTGCACCATTGTGCAATACGCACTTGATTGTTGCAAAAATTCCTTGTTTGTTGATTGCTGTCTGTTCTTCAAAGACAACCAAGACTATCTTAAGAAAACTCCCGAGTTCGAGCGCCTTTTGCCTGCAGATATTGTCACCATACTTGAGGTCGCGTTTTCGTTAACAGATACTTATCAAATACTCCGCATGCAAGCAAGCACGGCCTTCATAAGGTTTTTGTAAGTTTTTTTTATTTTGTTTGGTTTCCTTAATCTTTTTGTTTTTAGAGCCACCTTCTAACGCCTCTTATGGACGCACTTTCTCTTGACAATATTTGTCCAATCACAAGTTACCTTTAGGACTATCCTTATGATCCGTACAGAAAGCGATGTGCCGAGTTCTTGAACAAAAATTGGACTGAAGTTACGCAAATGAAAGAGTTTTTGGAACTTGGAGACGCCGCAGTTGGCGCGATGAAACTTGCGTTAAGCTTGAAGGACAATACTAGTGTTTAATGATTTTGTTTTAGCCTTGTTTTTACTAAAAATAGTTATTTTTTTAATAATTAATCGTTTTTCACCCTTTTAACCACGACCTTTCTTTTTTTTTACTATTCCGTATTTCCGCAGTTTTCGGTCATCAATGTATTATGGGTTGTAATAAAACTTTGTTAAACTGAATAATGATTTACTTCTTGTCGCTACGTCGCCATTTTGGGTTCCAAAAAGACCTGCTTGTCTTCTTTATTACAGGCATATATTCGCCCGTCCTAGTGTGGCATCTTGTGTTTTCATTGTGTTAAATCAAGCTTATACATACCAAATCTTCATCGCTACCGTAAAGCCTACGGGTAGGGCGCCACATCTTACGTAATAAACGTTTTTAATTTCAAAAGTGTTTCAAAAAAGAGTTCGAGTCTTTTGCTGCGTGCAACGTGCAAACACACAGCTTTGCGTTTTGTTTTTTCTTGTGCGGACACAAGCGCGCAAAATCGTTTTTCTTGACCACGCTGATTGTGACCGTTTTCTACGAAGGGTTTCTGCAAAATCCGTACTTTTGAAGCTTTTACTATTTGTATTTTTTGCTAACGATCTCCCTTATACGTTTCTTAACTAAATATGGTCCGAACGAACCGCAAGTTCCCTGAAAAGTAAGCTTTATTCAGTTTTTAAAACCGCTTTTTATTATAACTTATTTATTCTTTCAGCTGGGAAAACGTGAAACCCATTGGCGAAATCATCGAAGGCACTCGGTTCCTTGTCTTCAAAACGCCGATTGATACGGAGCCTGGCCTTAAGTTGAACCGTGAAAAGTTGTTTACGACGGCTAACTTGTTGAGAGAGGTTTGTATCAAGTTTATATATATTTTTGCCTAACTTTGATGTTTTTAGCTAACCTTCCGTCAGCAACAGCTCGGCCTCGTTATCAACCTCAGTTTCACGTCAAAGTATTATGATCCGCGAGTGTTTGAATGCATCTGCTCGTACAAGCACATCCATTGCAATCCGGCCGGCTATACACGTCGAGAGGACATTGTCAAGCGGTTTATCAACACTGTGGAGAGCTTCTTAAACAAGAATAAGGAGAATGGTGAGTATTTCATACTTTTGTAGGGCAAAAATGATGGATTTCTTCAGATCTCTTGATCGGCGTGCACTGCTCCGATGGCATCAACCGCAGCGGCTATTTGATCTGTCGCTACCTCATTGACCGTCTTCACATGGGCTCGGATGCTGCTTTGGATGCGTTTGAGAAGGCTCGTGGACATACTATTGAACGCGGGTCCTGTGTTCAGGCGTTGTATCGAGCTGTGGCTGAGCGGCGAAATCGAGAGTATGTTTTTATATATATTTTTCACTTCTTTTCAATGAAATTTACCCAATTTCAGTGTCGGAAGCCCCTATGACGCCCCCGACGGCGAAGACGACCGTTCTAAGCGGAAGCGCAAGGCCCCGGCTGAAGCCATCCGTGCCGATGAAGTGATGCAGCAATTGGCCGCGTTGGAGCAGCAATTCTCCGGCGAATCCCCCGCCATGGCCCAACAAACCCCTCCAACTTGGGGCACGCCGGACCAGCTTGAGGGTTCTTCATCCATCGGGCCTCGAGCGGTGCCGAAACGCGATGCTGAAGGCGAATACTACGAAGAAGAGGAGGAAGAATACGAAGAGGAAGTCATCGATGAATCCGGCGAGGTGTCGATCTCGAAGCGGCGGCGATTGCGTCGAGCTAAATTGAATAAAAAGTTTAATGTGATGCGTAGTGGGAACTTTGCTGCCATCCAGGAGGTTCTCAAGGAGCAATGATGACTTTTTGGCTTTTTGTAAGTTATTTTTTTAACTTTTTTTTTGTGGATTGGCTTTTTGAATAAATTTGAACATTTTGATAAGAATATTATGTAGAAAAAGGTAACAGTAGCTTTTTCACACATAAAACCGTTATCTCGACCAAATCGCCAACACTTTCCCAGTTTGACAAGGGCCCTCCGAGACCGAGCGACGAGAAGGACGAGTTTTATGGGTCCGAGGCAATGATTGCGAACACTGGCGAGGAAGCCCTGGGTCGCCCAGTATTCACTGGCTGGCAACAGCGGCGACAAGCCTTTGATCGCGCGATCGCCCAGGACCCATTATTCACGCGACGGGGCCGCGCCGATGGCGTCGAGGCAGCCGTGTTCTTTTTTGATTCGCTCCCCCGGTCGATCATGTTTTTGCGCCGGTCAATGGGTACGGGTTGCCAATCGCTATTGTGATTATCAATTGATTGAATCGGCTGGCTGGATTGTCATCCTTGCCTTTTTTGGGCCGGCGTCGGTCTTTTCGGCATGCAAAGGCTAATTTCATCCTGCTTTTGTTGTTCCATGCGTTGCCCTGTGGCCATGTTAGTCAATTTCATCCTCCTTTTGGAATGGACCATGTCAGTCAGCTTGTTTTGTGGGCCGAAATTGGTCCCATTTGGGCGTCTTTTTGGAGGACTATGGCTATTTACATCGCTGAGGAAACGTAAAGACTGTTGCACTCGCTGTCGATGTGACTCACTTATGGCCATGGAGACCTACTGTACCACAAATTCCAACTTCTTTTCGACATTTTATTGCCAAACAATCACTCCGAACCCTTTATCCAAATCAAAAAGCCATTCCCATCCAATCCCATTCCAGCCAGCCGCCGCCCCCAAACTTTCACTTCTTCCCCGAGTCGTTTTGCGGTTTCAGTTTTGTTGTTCTTTCCTTCTTCCCAGCCATCCCAGCCAGCCGGTCGACCGATCCTCGCCCACGGCGCCCAGGACTGGGAGGCAAATGACCCCGAAAAGTAGTGCGCGGCCGACATGGATGACGAATGTTGTCGGAGGAGGCGCGCCGTTACTAGCCTTCTTAGACTTGTCAGTCGTTTTTCACCGAGCCGAAGCCTCCTGGGCTCCAAAAAGGCCAGCCGAGCGACAGAAGGCGCCTGACGTTGGGGCCCCTTTTTGGAGCAAGGGGCACCCAAGGCACTCACTTGCGGCTGCCCTTTAGCAATACGGGGGAAGGAATTGTTATTTTGGGGCGGAATGGGCGACGGAATGAGACAATTGGGTGGTTAGGGGGTTGATTTGATGGGATTTGAGCCAAAAGTTGGGGACAATGTCGATTGTCTTGCAAAAAGTAATTATAGTTTTGCTTTTTTAAAGCGTTATTAATGTTTTGGACCTTTTTGTTGCCATTAAATGTCAATATGTAGTCACACAGTACCCAAAAAGCACGCGCAACCCAAATATCGTCACACCTTCAACTTAAGCAGACCGTAATGACCTCCCCCAAAGCCCCTCCCGACCCACCGCCGTCGGCACTTTCCATCTTTATTCCATTTCCTTAGCCCTGCTTTGCTTTTCGTGCCCATCTTAAGCCCCGAGCGCATCCTAACCCAAGCATGACACCTCGTTTTCGCGCCCCCTGCCATCTGTTCACACTCTCTATTGCCTTGCCGACGCGTGCCGTTCCGACTTTTTTCGCGGATCGCTAATCCATATCTCAAGCACCCCCTTTCTTACCGTCTATCTACCCCCCTAAGTTTGCCACATTTCAGGACCATAACGCCCGCAACCCAAACTATGCGCCAATAATCACCGAATAGTTTCCTTTTTCTTTCTTTCTTTAACCAATTCCCATTGCTCAACCATAAAATGGCGAAATTCCGTTCATTGCTGGTCTTCCTGGCAGCGATCCTCGTCGTATCCAGGTCAGCCGCATCCGATCGGCTTGATTGCATCGGGCGAGCGCCTCAGGCACTCGTTCGGTTTCAGGTTTGTTTTAGATTACTTTATTGTTTGACAGTTTCCCTCCAAAGTGCCATTTAAGATAAACCCGACCTCCGCCAATGCCACAATTCCAAAAACGCTTGTTTCCGGCCTGTCCGAGCGGTCATCCACTCATTTTGCTGTGTCAGTCAATGAGGTAAGAACACGATTTCAACTTTTACGATGTAGCGAAGCCATTTGTCATTTTTACGACCCCCATCGTTAACGATAAAGCTTGCCCTGCAAAGCTTTCGATACCGAGTGTATTAGCTGTTTTTTGCTGGCGGCCGTTAATGACACCCTCATATTTCAGAGCGTGGTTCTCTTCGCTGACGGCGCCGACGATCGTCTCCGCGTCGCAGCCATCTCGGACGAAAAAACTGCCCTGATTGATGCAGCACATATTCGGCGACAGCCCGGCATCGAGGATGAAGGCGTCTCCAGTGTGGCCGTCGATTGGGCCGCTTCAAAGGCGTATTTGACGGTCGATCGGACGGGCACCCATAAACAGGGCAGGATTGAAGCATGTGAATTGGATCCGGATTCGAAACTTGGTTGTGCCATCCTGTTGACGACCGATCATGGCATGCATTCGCTGGTTGTGGATCCGACTGAAGGGTAAGCTAGCCGTTTTTGACATTACAACTTTGGCTCTCTTTTTGCCTCGCGCGCATAGCTAAGTGGTAGAATTTCCGCGTTGCATCTGAAAATCGATAGTTCGAATCCGCCTTGTGTAAAATTAATTTATAAAAGTTTCATAGCATTTCTATGAATTCTTATCACCGCAAGGCAAGAGTATAGAAAGCTGTCTATAAGCCCCAATGGGGTCAGTCAGCCCCCTGGGTCAGAACGCAGTCTTACATTTTTCGCACCAAATTTTAAATTACCAAACATCGAATTCAACCAAATTCCATTCCAGATACATGTACTGGCTGAACAAAGCCCAACACCGCATCGAATCTGCCTGGATGGACGGCCAATTCCTCGAAAAGTACACCTTCCAAGAACCCGATGACCCCGATATCACCACAGCTGCGCTAACCCTTGATTCAACCTCGAGAATGCTGTACTATCTGAGGATTTGGAAGACAAAATGTGAAATTGTTGGTTGCACTTTGCATAATCGGGCTTCCTGCACTGTTCTCGCGACTTCTTCCGACATTTCTCAACTGGCAGCCTTCAAAGGGCGTGTCTTCTGGACGAACCACCACAACGAAGTCCGCTTCTGCGACGCTTCCAATTGCCGAGAAACGACAACCGCCGTCCGTGGATTGAGAAACATCGAAGCCTTGACCATTATTGACCCAGAAGCTCAGCCCCAACGGACCACCCCGAATCCATGTGTCAGCGAAAATGGTGGCTGTTCGCATTTCTGTTTGCTGATTCCGGGCGAGCCTTGGCGTTCATGTGCCTGTCCTAGAGGCGTCCGACTACTCGATGATGGACTAAACTGTGACCCGGCCGGAGTTCGGAAGGCGTTGCTAATTGCCGCCAAGACAGGGCTCTACATGGCATCCCTCGACACGAATGACTTCGCCATGCGGTCCGTTCTCGTCGATGTTGGCGTCACTGATGTCGCCTATGACCCATTGAGCGAACAAGTCTTTGTCCTGAATTCTGTCAACGCTACAGTAACCAGTGTTGACGTGAATAATGGAAGCACGACATTGGTGACAAGCAATTTGTCGCATTCAACCATCTATGTCGCGTTGGATGCCATTGGACGGAATCTCTTCTTTTTGGATCCTATTCTCGGCAGATTGCAAGTTGAACGTATCGGAGCGCCCCCGACTCGACGGACTGTCCTGATGATGGCCGGAACACGACCATGCTGCCTCCAAGTCGATTCCCGCACTGGCTATCTGTATTTCGGCACATTCCATGGCGATCATGCACGTGTGGAACGGACTTGGCTGGATGGATCCCATCGACAAGTGCTTCTGTCCTTGCCGAAAGTGGCCCAATTGAGCAGTTTGCACATTGATCCTGAAGAAGATCGACTGTATTGGGTCGAAAAGGAGTCATCGAGAGTTGGCCACGCGAGGTTATCAACCGGCGGCGATGCCAGTATCATTGCGAATTCGTTTGAACAGCGACATGGAGTCACTGCTATGGGTATGTTGCACAACTTTTCATACGGTATACTGTTACAGTACCCCTTTCAGACGGCAAACTCTTCCTCTCATCCTCCGACAGCCGCCTCATCACCACCGTTGCCATGAAAGACGAAGTCAAACTCGTCTCGCCTGAGGGTACAACCAGCAATGGAGCCCCCTACGAGACCTATGATACCGGAATTTACCATCTACTTGCCCTAAAAGCCGTCGTTTTGAAGCCGATGTTGCAACACATTTTGGCAAGTCGACCAAAAACTGCCGTCACGGCATCGCCAAAGTCCCGCAACCGTCGAGGGGATAACTGTTACCCCAGAAATGGTGGTTGTCAGCATATTTGTGTCAATTTGTAAGCCATTTTCTTTTTCTCTTTCCGTCTTTACAGTAATTTTCAGGCCATTTGAACAATACAAATGTCTATGCAGCCCCAACTACGAGCTGCAAGCCGATGAAACCAGCTGTTTCCAACCCGATGCCTACCTGATCCTCGCCCAGACGAATGTATCCAACGATTTCACCAGATTATCGCTCAATTCAGGCGTTCGAGCTTATGAAACCCTCGGCGTCACCGGTGTCGATGCCTTCCCGACAGCCATGGCCTTCGATCCTGTTCGTGGCGAGCTTGTCTTCGCTGTCCAATTGCCAGAGGGCGGAACGGCATTGAAAAGGACGAATCTTGATCACAGTTCGACAAAGACACTTTTCATCGATACAGCCTTGTCCCAAGTCCGTGCCATTGCTGTCGATGTCGTCACTGGCGTCGTCTTTTTCGTCAATGGTCTCATGCGTCGCATCGAAGCAGTCTCCTATGATGGCACACTTCGACGAACGATTGTCTGGACTTCGCCGGATATCGACCCCTATGGATTGGCGGTCCACCCCTTCAAGCGAATCATGTATTTCATCGATGCCAACGGCAACAATGTCATGTCGGCATCCATGACCGGATCACAGGCGACCATTGTGCACCATTGCGATGACTTCCTGGGTACCGATCTCTCCGTCACTGCATTGGCCCTCGATGTCGACAACAATAAGTTGTACTACTCCATCGTGGCGAAGAATGTTCGAAGCGGCGCCCCCAATGGTGCCATTGCCTATCAAGAACACGGCCTTCACCGACTGATCGTAACCAGCGAAAACGTCCTGCCCCAAGCGATGGCCTTCCACAATGGCAAGCTGTACTTCGCGAATGAAGCCACAGGGTCGATTGACATCGTTGTCGATGACGCCTCCCGCCATCTCCACCTCGGCGTGCCACTCGTCAAGCATTTCGTCATTGCCCATCGCGACCGTCGGGCCTACCGTAACCCCTGTGAGCAGCAACCCGCAATGGAGCGTGGCCTCTGCGTCTTTTCGGAATCCTTCAATGCCACCTGGCTCTGCGAAGATCAATTCGACTTTGATCCGGTGTCTCAAACGTGTTTGCCACCGACAAGGTTCTTGCTCGTAGCTGGGAAGGACAGAATCATTCGATACCGCCTGCGGCCACGGACGGCACAGCCATTGGAAATCGACCCATTCACGGTGCTCCCGATTGCGCATGTCGGAACACCGGTCACTATCGAGTTTGATTCACTGTCGAAGAGGAGGATGATCTATTGGATCGATGCCCACGATAGAGATGGCGGCAGAATCAAGCGTGCAAGTGATTCCGCCAGCGGCAAGGGCACGCATTTCATCGAACTCGCGAGGGAAAGCAACTGTTCCCAGATCTTTGACATTGCTTTGGATGAAGTTGGACGTCAATTGTTCGTGTCCTGTGCCCCGAAGGATGCCGGCGACATTGCCTTTGTCCATGTGTGGCATGTTCGGGACAACGACGACCTCAGATATGCTGGGAAGGTTGTAGCCGGTGATCAGAAGGCTGGCGCGACGAACTCATTCCCGGCTCCGAAGCAGATTGCTGTATTTGGGCGATTGAAGTAAGTTTCTCTACACAGCTTTTTTGATCCTATCTGTGCCATTTCAGCGCCCTCTTCTACGCCGACTGTAGCCGCATGCTCGAAGCGCCGGTCATTGTTCGCTGTGAGATCGACGGTCGCAAATGCACCGTTGTCGTGTCAAGAGGCATCGACTGTGCCAGTCTCCAACTCGTCGCTGATCTCGCTACCCCTAGGCTGCTGTACACGACCGTCGATGGCATCTGGTCCCGAGACGTCTATGTCGATGGCGACCTCCGCCAACTTGTCCAACCATCCCCGCAAATCCAATACTTTGGCCTGGCACCCCTTGGCGACCACAGTACCCTCGTCATTGCCAGCAATGAAACCCGACAACAGGATGACTTCCTCCGTCTCCCCTACGATGGTGCTATGCAGGATCTCGGTGCCTTGCCAGCGGCTCAATGGGCAAGGGCCGCTGGAAGCCTGATCCGTCGAAGCACGGCCGTTCGGGCTGTCGTTGAGCCGGCACGAGCTGAATTTAGCTGTTTGCATGCTGACTGCTCACATCTGTGTCGAGTGCCGTATGATACTGGCAGTTTGGATGGGCATCGACGGCACAAGTGCCATTGTCCGCTGGATTTTACCTTTTTTCCGTCTTCGTAAGTCGATTAATTTACATTAACTTTGCTAAAAAGAAACTTTTCAGAACCTCAAAATGTCTCGAAAACCTCGCCTGTGAATCCTGGCAATTCCGTTGTGCCAATGGCAAGCAATGCATCCACATGGCGAAGCGCTGTGACAGTGTCCCCGACTGTGAGGACCGTTCTGACGAGCATCCCGATGTCTGCCCGCTTCGTCGAACTGCGTTGGACGTGCCTCGAGGCAGTTCCGTTTTCTCCCAGATACCAGCAGCTACAGGGCTATGGTTCTGTGACACCGGCAAAACTACCGCCGTCGACTTGCATCTCGTTTGCGATGGTCGAGCCCACTGTGACGATGATAGCGATGAGAAGCATTGCCGATGCCGCAATCCTGACTTGGAATTCGACTGCACTGCTTGGCACAGCTACACCGATTCTGGCTTGCCAGGAACGACCGGGCATGACTGTGTCCCGAGGCGATTGTTGTGTGACGGTGTTGCGCAGTGCCGGAATGGCGCCGATGAACTTCCCCGGCTATGTGAGAAACTTCGACCCGGAGGTGCTGGCAATGGTGATCTGCTGGCCATTCAACAGTGGTTCGACTTTTCTGTCAAACCCCCAGGCTATGTAGTTCTCGGTTTGGCGCTGCTAGCGGCCGTGATATTTGCGGCGCTCGTTTGTTGCTGTTGCTGGTGCTTCCAACGACAACGGCATCGCTCAGTGGCGAAGAGCGCGCAGAATGCGACCCTTCTCAGCGGCCAACAAACAATGCTAACCAACACGGCATCACCGCTAACCCACGTCGTCCATCAGTATCCGACGACCCACCAAGTCGAGGTCAATCTCTGCACCTATCCAGTCTCGGCTGGAGGCAGTGACTATGGCTACATCCCAGCCATGCCGGGCAGTGCTGCCACGATTCGCTACGGTCAACCCATCAATCTTCAGCCTATGAGCTACAACTCGCTACCGTATCGGCCGCAACATCACGTGACCCCGCAACATCCATCCAGCTACCACGACCCTCATCGTCGCCATGATCTCCAAAGTCAGCCCCATCTCGTCATGCTCCAGACCCGCGATGGCTCCAGCCAAGCTACCAGTTCCATTGTCCTGCCTCATCCGACCATGTCCGGCCCCTCTGGAGGCGACTTCTACGCACCACCACCATCAGCTGCTAGTATGTCGACCTATGGCGTCGTGAAACCAGCCGGAATGCGGCAACCACAACACGTCCGTCGATCTGGCCGTCGACCCACCAATCGACGCGAACCCGGCAATCGGATGCCCGAAGTTCGCGCTTATGGCGGTCCTCCGACTTACAGTGAAATCGGCAGTGCCGTTGAATGCTCCACGCCTATTCCCAGTCGACCACCGCCAAGGACGAAGACGCGTCGCCACGAACTCGAGAGGGAACAGAAAGAACGTCTCCTCCGTCAGCGACCATGCCCATCCTCGGCAGAATCCAGTCTGGATGCCGACGATTCCGATAGTTCTAGTCAAAATTATTCGGGTGCCGTACCTCCTGCAAACAGTGCCCACGGGTCTTAACTTATTACTTTTACCAATTAACTAACCATTGTATGTATAGGCGGTGCATTAAAATCGTTGAATTTGTTGTCATTACGGTTTTTGTTTTTATGATCACATGTTGTTGCCATTGTTTTAAGCTTTAACATTTTTAAACAGATAAATCAGATATTCCACTATTGCAATTGCGTTCAACAAGTTTAAGAAGTTGCCGTCATATCTCAACTCATGATCCAATCTAATTTTAAGTCACATATTTGACGTGCCCGTGTTCTCGCGGTTCAGAAACACCCATTCAAAGGGGTCTAGCTCAAAATTTTTGCACTTACCAGAACGTGATTTCGACAAAAGTCACCTATAATCGGTTCTGGTAAGTGGCTAAATCACAAACTAGTAATCCCGGTGCAGTGATATACGTATTTTTTATTTACACGTGACCTAGAGATGTCAGAACATTTGAGTTAAGTATAATAAACCAGCATCATTGCATGTTTCAGGTTAAAAAACTACTGAAATTACGATATATTTGATGGTAACTTGCTTACTATTGCTCAAATCACATTTATATACACATTTTTGAACTCCTTGTGTTCCTGCGCTTTGGAAACTCTTGCTAATTGTGCCGTAGCATTAGATCTTTACACCTTTCAGGGCTAAAAACACCAAAAATCGACCCAAAATCACACTTTTTAGCTGGCAACTGTACTAACTATTGATCCGATCACTATTTAAGTCACGTTTTCGATTAACCCGTGTTCTCGCGGTTCAGAAACACCCATTCAAAGGGGTCTAGCTCAAAATTTTTGCACTTACCAGAACGTGATTTCGACAAAAGTCACCTATAATCGGTTCTGGTAAGTGGCTGAATTACAAACTAGTAATCCCGGCGCAGTTTTGTACGTATTTTTAATTAAATCAGCTGGGATTGCCCATTGAATAGTCATCCCAGACCGAAAAGGGCTCTTCAATGGACATCACTGGCTCAAAACCACACCACAAAAAAGTTACACGCCCCCACAAAACGAAGGGTTTGCTCGTGATTTCAAAGAGCGTGCGTGTCTTTCAAGCCGGCGCTGAGCCATCAATTTGCCGGGATCGCCCAATGAATAGTCTTCCCATACCGAAAAGAGCTCTTCGATGGACATCACTGGCTCAAAACCACACCACAAAGAGGTTACACGCCCCCACAAAACGAAGGGTTTGCTCGTGATTTCGAAGAGCGTGCGTGTCTTTCAAGCCGGCGCTGGGCAATCAATCAGCCGGGATCGCCCATTGAATAGTCATCCCAGACCGAAATGGGCTCTTCGATGGACATCACTGGCTCAAAACCAAACCACAAAGAGGTTACACACCCCCACAAAACAAGGGATTTGCCCTTTACACTTTCCAGGGCTAAAAACACCAAAAATCGACCCAAAATGACACTTTTTAGCTGGCAACTGTACTAACTATTAATCCGATCACTATTTAAGTCACGTTTTTGATTAACCCGTGTTCTCGCGGTTCAGAAACACCCATTCAAAGGGGTCTAGCTCAAAATTTTTGCACTTACCAGAACGTGATTTCGACAAAAGTCACCTATAATCGGTTCTGGTAAGTGGCTAAATCACAAACTAGTAACCCCGGTGCAGTGATATACGTATTTTTTATTTACACGTGACCTAAAGATGTCAGAACACTTGAGTTAAGTATAATAAACTGGCATCATTGCATGTTTCAGGTTAAAAAACTACTGAAATTACAATATATTTGATGGTAACTTGCTTACTATTGCTCAAATCACATTTATATACGCATTTTTGAACTCCTTGTGTTCCTGCGCTTTGAAAACTCTTGCTAATTGTGCCGTAGCATTAGATCTTTACACCTTCCAGGGCTAAAAACACCAAAAATCGACCCAAAATCACACTTTTTAGCTGGCAACTGTACTAACTATTGATCCGATCACTATTTAAGTCACGTTTTCGATTAACCCGTGTTCTTGCGGTTCAGAAACACCCATTCAAAGGGGTCTAGCTCAAAATTTTTGCACTTACCAGAACGTGATTTCGACAAAAGTCACCTATAATCGGTTCTGGTAAGTGGCTAAATTACAAACTAGTAATCCCGGCGCAGTTTTGTACGTATTTTTAATTAAATCAGCCGGGATTGCCCATTGAATAGTCATCCCAGACCGAAAAGGGCTCTTCGATGGACATCACTGGCTCAAAACCACACCACAAAGAGGTTACACGCCCCCACAAAACGAAGGGTTTGCTCGTGATTTCGAAGAGCGTGCGTGTCTTTCAAGCCGGCGCTGGGCAATCAATCAGCCGGGATCGCCCATTGAATAGTCATCCCAGACCGAAATGGGCTCTTCGATGGACATCACTGGCTCAAAACCAAACCACAAAGAGGTTACACACCCCCACAAAACAAGGGATTTGCCCTTTACACTTTCCAGGGCTAAAAACACCAAAAATCGACCCAAAATGACACTTTTTAGCTGGCAACTGTACTAACTATTAATCCGATCACTATTTAAGTCACGTTTTTGATTAACCCGTGTTCTCGCGGTTCAGAAACACCTATTTAAAGGGGTCTAGCAGAAAAATTTTGCACTTACCAGAACGTGATTTCGACAAAAGTCACCTATAATCGGTTCTGGTAAGTGGCTAAATCACAAACTAGTAATCCCGGTGCAGTGATATACGTATTTTTTATTTACACGTGACCTAAAGATGTCAGAACACTTGAGTTAAGTATAATAAACTAGCGTCATTGCATGTTTCAGGTTAAAAAACTACTGACATTACGATAAATTTGATGGTAACTTGCTTACTATTGCTCAAATCACATTTATATACACTTTTTTGATTTCAGCGGGTCATGGAGGTTTAGAAATTCATGTTGGTTTCGCCGTAGCATCAGATCTTTACACCTTCCAGGGCTAAAAACACCAAAAATCGACCAAAATCACACTTTTTAGCTGGCAACTGTACTAACTATTGATCCGATCACTATTTAAGTCACGTTTTCGATTTCCCCGTGTTCTCGCGGTTCAGAAACATCCATTCAAAGGGGTCTAGCTCAAAATTTTTGCACTTACTAGAACGTGATTTCGACAAAAGTCACCTATAATCGGTTCTGGTAAGTGGCTAAATTACAAACTAGTAATCCCGGCGCAGTTTTCTACGTATTTTTAATTTAATCAGCCGGGTTTGCCCATTGAACAGTCATCCCAGACCGAAAGGGCTCTTCGATGGACATCACTGGCTCAAAACCACACCACAAAGAGGTTACACGCCCCCACAAAACGAAGGGTTTGCTCGTGATTTCGAAGAGCGTGCGTGTCTTTCAAGCCGGCGCTGAGCCATCAATCGGCCAGGATCGCCCAATGAATAGTCATCCCAGACCGAAAAGGGCTCTTCAATGGACATCACTGGCTCAAAACCACATCACAAAGAGGTTACACGCCCCCACAAAACGAAGGGTTTGCTCGTGATTTCGAAGAGCGTGCGTGTCTTTCAAGCCGGCGCTGAGCCATCAATCGGCCAGGATCGCCCATTGCAAAGTCATCACAGACCAAAAAAGCACTTCGATGGACACATCCGGCTCAAAACCAAACTATAAAGAGGCAACACGCCCACACAAAACGAGGGATTTGTTCGTGATTTCGAAGAGTGTGCGTGCCTTTTGAGCCAGCGCTGGGCGATCAATCGGCCAGGATCGCCCTTTGAAAAGTCATCCCAGACCCAAAAAGCTTTTCGATGGACACATCCGGCTCAAAACCACACCACAAAGAGGTTACACGCCCCCACAAAACGAGGGATTTGCTCGTGATTTCGAAGAGCGTGCGTGTCTTTCAAGCCGGCGCTGAGCCATCAATCAGCCGGGATCGCCCAATGAATAGTCTTCCCATACCGAAAAGAGCTCTTCGATGGACATCACTGGCTCAAAACCACACCACAAAGAGGTTACACGCCCCCACAAAACGAAGGGTTTGCTCGTGATTTCGAAGAGCGTGCGTGTCTTTCAAGCCGGCGCTGGGCAATCAATCAGCCGGGATCGCCCATTGAATAGTCATCCCAGACCGAAATGGGCTCTTCGATGGACATCACTGGCTCAAAACCAAACCACAAAGAGGTAACATGCCCCCACAAAACAAGGGATTTGCCCTTTACACCTTCCAGGGCTAAAAACACCAAAAATCGACCCAAAATGACACTTTTTAGCTGGCAACTGTACTAACTATTGATCCGATCACTATTTAAGTCACGTTTTCGATTTCCCCGTGTTCTTGCGGTTCAGAAACACCCATTCAAAGGGGTCTAGCTCAAAATTTTTGCACTTACCAGAACGTGATTTCGACAAAAGTCACCTATAATCGGTTCTGGTAAGTGGCTAAATCACAAACTAGTAATCCCGGTGCAGTGAAATACGTATTCAAAATTCACACGTGACCTAGAGATGTCAGAACACTTGAGTTAAGTATAATAAACTAGCATCATTGCATGTTTCAGGTTAAAAAACTACTGAAATTACGATAAATTTGACGGTAACTTGCTTACTATTGCTCAAATCACTATTATATACACATTTTTGAACTCCTTGTGTTCCTGCGCTTTAGAAACTCTTGCTAATTGTGCCGTAGCATTAGATCTTTACACCTTCCAAGGATAAAAACACCAAAAATCGACCCAAAATCACACTTTTTAGCTGGCAACTGTACTAACTATTGATACGATCACTATTTAAGTCACGTTTTCGATTTCCCCGTGTTCTCGCGGTTCAGAAACATCCATTCAAAGGGGTCTAGCTCAAAATTTTTGCACTTACCAGAACGTGATTTCGACAAAAGTCACCTATAATCGGTTCTGGTAAGTGGCTAAATCACAAACTAGTAATCCCGGTGCAGTGATATACGTATTCAAAATTCACACGTGACCTAGAGATGTCAGAACACTTGAGTTAAGTATAATAAACTAGCATCATTGCATGTTTCAGGTTAAAAAACTACTGAAATTACGATAAATTTGATGGTAACTTGCTTACTATTGCTCAAATCACATTTATATACACATTTTTGATTTCAGCGAATCATGGAGGTTTAGAAATTCATGTTGGTTTCGCCGTAGCATCAGATCTTTACACCTTCCAGGGCTAAAAACACCAAAAATCGACCCAAAATCACACTTTAGCTGATGGCTCGAGGTAGGAATGCTTGACGTCGGAGGGCAGACTTAGCTCGGGGCGCAGAGATCTTATGAACGGCACCACGAGTCCTGGTAGATGAAAGACTAGCAGTAGCCAGATTTAGGGGCGTGTATTTGTTAATGATAGAATGCAAACACATCAGATCACGGATTTCACGCCGACTGGACAACCTTTTTAGACCGAGAATTTGAAGCCTACTTTTGTACTCTTTATACCTAAGCAAGCGAAGGTGGGGGCAGCGTTTGAAAATAAGCCTGGTTGCAACATGCTGGACATCCTCGATTGCATTTATAAGACTTTTGGAAGTGGGGTTGAAGATGACTGTGCAGAGTTCGAGTATTGGAATGACATATATTTTGTAAAGATGGGTAAGCAGACGAGGGTTTGTGGATTTAATGATTTTGAAAAGCTGGAATAGACGGGCACGTGCTTTTAGGATTGTCCGATTTATATGGGTGTCCCATTTGAGGTCGTCTTCTACAGTAAGGCCAAGGTCTCGGATCTCAGATACAGATTTTAGGGGGGTAGTACCAAAATGATATGTCCTTTTAGGGTTAGATTTGCCGAGATGGAGAACTCCACACTTTTCAACCGCAAGCTGTAGCTTGTTGTTGTAGCACCAGTTTTGGAGTTTGTCGATGAACAATTGGAGGGGAGGTATAGCGGGGGAAAGATCGGATAAAACTGCCTTTAGATCATCGGCAAAAAAGTATGTGTCAACTCCAGTGACCTTGCAATGTTGGGGTAAGTCGATAATGTAAAGAAGGAAGAGGAGCGGACCCGATACTGAACCTTGTGGGGTACCACTGGTAGCACTGAATGGGTTAGACTTGGCCCCGTTTACAGAGACTTGGAAGGAACGCCCAAGTAGGAAATCACGATACCACGCAATGATGTCATAGGGAACATTGAGTATGGCCATTTTCGAGAGAAGTATGAAAATGTCCATGAGATCAAACGCGGTCCGGAAGTCGAAAGAGATTACATCGGTGGGAGTGTTTGAGTCAAAATTGTGGGATAATAGGTCAAAAACCTCAAGCAATTGGGTATCGACTGATTTGCCAGGCATAAAGCCATGTTGGCAGTCGGGGATGGCGTTTACTTTTAAGAGGTGTTTACGAAGAAATTTACAGACTATTTTCTCAGTGATTTTACCCGTTGGACACGTCAAAGATATGGGACGATATTTGCCTATGCAAAATAAATTATTATTTGGGGTTTTGTTTTGATATCGTATCTGACTTTCAACTTACAAAACGCAACATTAAGAGTTTCCACTATGCTGTTTACTGTCTTTTTTTAAGGTCTCCTTTTTCTGTTTACGCAAAACGATTTCAAATCTTGTGATGATTGACTTTATTAGAACTTTGAATACGTTATATTTTTTAAATTCGTTTCAGTGAGACTTTGTTATTAAAAATTGCTCATGACAGTAGCCTTCTTTTTGCAAAGAACATGCTGATAACCAAAGTAGTCGTTGCTCCAACCGCTGTTCTCTTCTAAAATTAACCGCATTATTGACTAAAGCCACCCATAACTTTGGACAAACCATGTTTTTTGTTGTAAACATGTGAAAACTCCTTAATTTTCTCGATGCTCGAGGGAAACAACGGTGCATATCGCAAATCGTTTCTTTCGACATTTGAAAACCGATTCCATCCAACGAAATCGACAGGAGTGCCATCGGTCCATTCGAAGTTCTTGACATCAAAAGTGTCATTGTGGAACTTATCCGGAATGTGTAATCCAATGAGTGTTTGTTCTGGATAACCTTGAATGTAAAAGTGTTCTTCGACGCAATGAATCGATGCCAGAAAAGATGCTGGATCCAGGATGTGGCAATAGTCACGTTCAACAGCATGGACAAAGTTTTGGAATTCATTTGCCACTTGAATACGCTTGTAGCAATAAACGTTGTCACAGAAACGCTGTTTAATCCATCCATCTGGGCAGTAAGTGTTGTTCAGTGATTTCATTCCATCGGCATCGGGCACTGGAGCACATGGAAGCAAAGGCTCAGCTTCAATTTTGCAGGCAATCATCATGTCGGGTTTGACGTCTTCCATCTTCATGGTTTTGAATAATGGTCGATCTATCGGGGGTATTATATAACTATGTTCCATCTTGTGTTTTGTGATATCTATTCGGACAACGCTATCAGACGTGTTCAAACGCGGTTCGGTTTGAGCCCAATATGATTTTTTACTGGAGGTGCCATCGGCCCAGACAAAAGTTTTGCCCTTTGGCAGCAAACCGACAATGATTTTGTTTGCTTGACTCGTTAAGGGAGCTAAAACCGAAAGTAATCTAACGTTGTAAAGTAGATTAAAATTCAAAGATGGTGATAATTAAAGTGAAATAAAACTTACACAGAAAGCTAAACTGTTGATCGTAGTGAATTGAAGCAAGCTTGGCTTGAGGATGCAAGTCATGACATATTTCATGGTTAAAGTTATCAGTCGAAAGTGGCACCGGTGCACCAACAAGTGCATAGCAGTGAACACCCTCATCGGATTGAACAATTTGCCAAAGACTTGAGTTTGTCGGGCATCGGCTATTCCAGTGCGTCCTCCGTTCTAAAAATGGAAAACATAAAACAAAAACATTAAAGTTAAACATACCAAATAGACACCTTTTCCCATTCACTTTAAATACATCATTTCTTTTCACATCCAGAGGCAACCTTTTTTTCACAGCTTGTTTTTTACACAAAGCAGGCCACTTATTGCTTCCTAAGGTGACGTCAATTAAGTCCATACCGCTTTCTATGATAGCGTTTTTTCCTATAACGTCATAACTGTTATCAGGTTCATGTGGACTCCAAAGAACAAAGTCAGTTGGGGTGCCATCAACCCATTGCCATGAATCAAATTGGTTCCATGGTCCTCGATTAGGTATGTATAAACCGATTTGATGTCCTGTGCGAAAATTAGACTTAATATAGTCGTGTTCCTTTTGGCAATGGATAGATGCCACAAAGCTGTTCGGTTCCTTCATACCGCATACATTGAATTCGTTGAGCATATTTTTGAATAGGGGAAAGTTCGAATGTTGGATTGTTTTATAACAAAATGGAGTGCCACCACAAGACCCTTGGAGGTTCCATCCCTCGCCTTCACATGTGTATTCAGTTAGATTGGGTTCAGGATGAAAGGGTTTATTGTAATACGAATGCATAAACCTCGGGTATGCTGGCATCATGCAAAGGATTGCTTTTCCTGTCGGTTCCGCCGATAAAGTAGCAATGTTAATTATTTGCACTTGACCATTGATCACGTAAACAACATCCTCATTGTTTGAAAATGCTTCGTTAGTTGTATCATCAGTAAAATAGGCGCCGATTACAGCGTTTTCGGTCAAATACAAGCGGGAAACATAGCTCAATTGGGGTTCATTGAAAAGACGAGCCGGAATAGCAGTTTCATGATCTTTCTGACACACTGCTTCGACATCTTTTATAGTCCTAATATTGACAGGCAAAGGTTTGCGTTTAAAACAGAGTGGTGTATTGTTGTAGTATGGTATGAGATGCCAATAAGTTTCATCTGCCGCAGATTCGGGACAACGCGCTTCAGCGAGCGTCAATCCAGGGTCTGAAGTTATTGTCTTCAAAATTTGGGTTTATTTGAAAGTTTAAAACTTACATTGCGTTTTCGGAAGTTCAAAATCGGCAGAAACCGATGACTGATGGGTAGCAAATACAAAGACGGCGAAAAACAAGTGCATCATTGACAGTGTATGCTTGGAACAGTTTTCTTGTAATAGCAAATTTATACCAACGTCGATTCGAAGCAAATTGAGGACAGTCATCGCTATCACGATGGTCGATGGCGATGACTCGTTAAAAATAAGCAAACTGATGCATATAACATTTGAGGAAAAATTCCAATCGCAATGTTTATCAAAATAGATGATTAACGTTCGAATTGCAATGTTAATCATTTACTTTAAACGATACATTCACACAGAAGCAGTATAAACTAGCATCATTGCATGTTCCAGATAAAAAACCGCTGAAATCACCACATATTTGATGGTAACTTGCTTACTATTGCTCGAATCAAATGAATATATACAATTTAGACTTCAGCGGGTCAAGCAGGTTTAGAAACTTATGTTTGTTGCGCCTTAGCACCAGATCTTTACACCTTCCCGTGCTAAAACCACCAAAAACTGACCCAAATAAAAACTTTTTAGCTGACAACTGTACCAACTATTAATCCAATCTTATTTTAAATCACGTATCTGATATCCTCATGTTCTAGCGGTTCAGAAACACCCAATCAAAGTGGTCTAGCTCAAAATTTTTGCACAAACCAGAACCTGATTTTGTCAAAAGTCACCTATAATCGGTTCTGGTAAGTGGCTAAAAAACAAAGTAATAAGCCCAGTGTAGTTCTATATGTATTTTGAATTTACAAGTAACCTAGAGATGTCAAAACATTTGATTTAAGCAAAAAAAACTAAGATTATTGCATGTTCCAGGATAAAAAACCGCTGAAATCACCACATATTTAATGGTAACTTGCTTACTATTGCTCGAATCGGATTTATATACACATTTTGAATGTCAGCAGGTCATAGAGGTTTAGAAACTCATGTTCGTTGCGCCGTAGCACCACATCTTTAAACCTTCCCGGGTAAAAACACCAAAAACTGACCCAAAATCGCACTTTTTAGCTGACAACTGTACCAACTATTAATCCAATCTTATTTTAAATCACATATCTGACATCCTCATGTTCTAGCGGTTCAGAAACACCCAATCAAAGTGGTCTAGCTTAAAATTTTTGCACTTACCAGAACCTGATTTCGTCAAAAGTCACCTATAATCGGTTCTGGTAAGTGGCTAAAAAACAAAGTAGTAATCCCGGTGATGTTCTTTACGTATTTTTCATTTACACGTGACCTAGAGATGTCAAAACACTTGATTCAAGCGTAATAAACTAGCATCATTGCATGTTTCAGGGTAAAAAACTACTGAAATTACGACGTACTCGATGGTAACTTGCTGAATATTGCTCAAATCACATTTATAGACACATTTTTGAATTCCTTGTGTTCCTGCGCTTCAGAAACCTTCGCTAATTGTGTCATAGCATCAGATCTTCCAGGGCTAAAAACACCAAAAATGGACCCGAAATCACACTTTTTAGTTCGCAACTTTACTAACTAGAAATCCGATCACTATTTAAGTCACGTTTTCGATTTCCCCGTGTTCTCGCGGTCAGAAACACCCACTCAAAGGGGTCTAGCTCAAACTTTTTGCACTTACCAGAACCCGATTTTGACAAAAATTACCTATAATCGGTTCTGGTATGTGGCTAAATCACAAACTAGTAATCCCAGTGCAGTTCTATACGTATTTTTAATTTAATCAGCCGGGATCGTCCATTGAATAGTCATCTCAGACCGAAAAGGGCTCTTCGATGGACATCACTGGCCCAAAATCAAACTACAAATAGGGTACACGCCCCCACTAAACGAGGGATTTGCTCGTGATTTCGAAGAGCGTGCGTGTCTTTCAAGCCGGCTCTGGGCCATCAATCAGCCGGGTTCGCCCATTGAATAGTCATCCCAGACCGAAAAGGGCTCTTCGATGGACATCACTGGCCCAAAATCAAACTACAAATACGGTACACGCCCCCAGAAAACAAGGGAATTGCTCTTTACACCTTCCAAGGCTAAAAACACCAAAAATTGATAAAAAAAATCTAACTTTTCAGCTAACAACTATACTAACTATTGATCCCATCACTATTTAATTTACGTTTCCGATTTCCCCGTCTTCCCGCGGTTCAGAAACACCCATTCAAAGGGGTCTAGCTCAAAAATTTTGCACTTACAAGAACGTGATTTCGACAAAAGTCACCTATAATCGGTTCTGGTAAGTGGCTAAATCACAAACTAGTAATCCCGGTGCAGTGATATACGTATTCAAAATTTACACGTGACCTAGAGATGTTAGAACACTTGAGTTAAGCATAATAAACTAGCATCATTGCATGTTCCAGGTTAAAAAACCACTGAAATCACCACATATTTGATGGTAACTTGCTTACTATTGCTCAAATCACATTTATATACACATTTTTGACTTCAGCGGGTCATGAAGGTTTAGAAATTCATGTTGGTTTTGCCGTAGCACCAGATCTTCACACCTTCCTGGGTTAAAAACACTATTAATCGACCCACAATCCCACCACGTGCCAGATAGCTTTCAGTGGATGAGTAGGGGACTTTTGTGATTCTTTTTGGGTCTTTTGAAAATACACTTTCTATACCCATAATTGTTCCCACCACGAAAGTTTGTTTACATTCTGTTTCTTTTGCGTTTCGCACGTTTTTAAGCGCTACCGTCGGTTTTCGAACTTTTCCCGCATTTTAAAGGCCCTTCAGCGTTGGCTTGGGCTTTTCGTCGTAAACAATACCCCAGCAGTATCATGGCTTTCCCGAAACACCTAAATATCCTCTTATGGAAACCTTCCTCGATGACTTTTCCGCCTTCTCGGTGTCCCCCTCGACCCGTCCGCCGCCGACGATCCCCAATGGCAACAGCAACAACACTTGAGCGTGTACTACGACTGTTGATTCCCGCCTAGTCGACCCAAAGTCGATCACGGCGTTTCCGTACTTTTTGTTGCATTTTGTTTGACAGTCGTAGAAATGTGCCAAAATTGCGGTTTTATTGTATATATATTTTTCAGGCGTCATGTCTGGTAACGACGCCGAAGTCAACTGGCGTGGCGTGTCCAATGCAGCGAATGCCGTGGAGAAAATGGAAGTCGACGAGGACTATGATTACGAGAAGGAGATTGCCGCGAGCAGGCCCAAGAAGTCGAAGAAGTCCAAATCAAAGAAGCGTGTCATTGATCTGACTAAAGTCAAGCAAAACGATGAAGAAAGTGCCGACGTCCCTGCTAAATCACCGCGTCGCAAGCCTCTTCAAGTAATCGTCCTCAAAGACGACGGCGAGCCAAAAATCGAGGCCCCGGACAATGTCGTTGAACCACTAGCCACCGGGCGTACTCCTGAACAACTCCGTGACCTGGCCTTGGCGTTCGTTCGGTCCAGCTATATCACGGCGAGACCACAAGCCCGTATTCTGTGAGTAGCTCGTAGCTCCTTTTTGTATTGATTAATCAAAATTCCACTTTAGTAGTCGGATGCAGCAGGATTTGTTGCATCTGTACGCCAAGTTTCATTACGTTTGCTTTAACCAAAACAAAACGCTCCAATAGAAAGTAAAAATCATCATTTTTTGAGGCGGAGCGCGCTGTGTTGGGACTCGTTCGAGTGCGCGCGCTGTGAGGCCGTGTTGGCGTTCTAGTTAGACCTTGGTCTCGCCGTGATATCCGAAAGTCGGGACATGCCCAGCCGTGAGTTCTTGACCCTTTTTGACCAGACATAATCCTCGTCATTGCAGAAAACTTGCCCAAAACTCCATCCTTGTCGCCCTCCATGAAAAGTACATCGCCCGCGAGGCCTCTGATGACCCCGATCCCGACGTCGACCTTCTGACTCTTCATGACTCCATCGTCAAGAAGTCATCGGCCAATCTGGAGCTCCTCAAGTATTTCATCTATCTCGTCTACCACGACGACTTCAAAGCCAGCAAAGACGAAACTTTCAACACGTTCTACTCCGGCGTAAGCTTTAATCTTGTTTTTGGACCTCAATTTATGTTATTCCCCCCAATTTCAGTTCCGCACCCGCGCTTTCATCCAGCTCAGTGACGCCATGTCCAAATGCGGCGTCGTCCAGCCCGACTAGTATGTGTTTTTAATTATTTTCTAATTTCGACTGTTTACGTTTGTGTTTTGTCTGAACTTTCGACTACCCCACCCAAATAGCCCTGTTTATAATTAACGCCACTTTCCAACTTTACAGCGACTTGGTCCTCGACGTTACAAAGGGAGTTGAAGCCATCAAAGTCAATCGCCAGAAGATTGTCGACGCCGAACTCGACAAAGCCAGAAAAACGACGTGCTGCCAGATCTGCCTGAAGCCGGCTACCCATTACTGCTGCCCTGGCGGGACCTACTGTAGCGTCACCTGAATTGGATGGTAATCATCGGGTTGCATGTAAAGAAGAGCCAGTTGCGGCACCACTGATAATCCGTAACCGAAAGAACAACCTCGAGACGTATAAGAAACGTCGAAAGGCTTCGAGGTGCGCTGAGATGCCGCTTATTTTCAAGCGGACTGAACGATAATTTGGGTTTTGTTGACTTTTTTGTTAATTTTCTTCTTTGATCTTGTTGTTTTCTGTTTTACCGTTAATACAGTAAGTCTTTTAGTTCTTTGCTCAGTCTTTCTGGTTTCAAATTGCTGCCTTCTGCTTTATCCATCGAAATTGTTACCAAAGAACGATCAAAGTTAAGTACATCTGTTTAGCTTTCTATCAATTGCTAGAGAAATTCCACAACTAATTTGCGTTCAAATTAGTCTCACGCTGTCCGTTGTTTGGACCCGTGTCTGATGCACCGAGAATCGGTCTGTTGAAATTACGACCGAAATGACGTGGTTTTGCTCGCTGGTTTCCATGAAAAGTCATCGAAATAGTCATAGCGAGCACTCATTGAACCTGAAGTTTAGTCGGCTTCACTCGTGGTTGATCTAACTGAACAACATCCAACTTCCATTTGTAGAAACCTATGTACGTAGCCCCTAGGTGCGCAAAACAACCCTACATAGTTTGTATCTGATGTGTGATGTCGGCTATGCTTGCAAAAGTACCACTGATCTACGTGAGATTAGCTCTGCTGACTGATTTTGTGGTTTTTTCCACTTTTCTTGTCATCATTAGGTCTTTTTTCCGTTTTTCCTCCATACGTATTAGTGCTATGTAGTCTATGCATGCGGCGATCGTCACCTTGTAGGTCGTAGTTCCTCGCAAACAATCTTTTTGTAGGCACTTTTGATGTATGGATTCTATTCTGTCATCGGTACAAAGTCGAATCGCATTCCGACATCAAGCTCCAGGCAGACGGTCAAATTCCATTGTTTTGACACCGTCGCCGTGTGACAAACACGCTTTTTTGACAATATTACCGCCGTTGGGATCGCCACCGCCACCCAGATAGAAGCCGGCTACGACCACGTGAATCAGCTGTGCACGTGAAGCCGACCATCAGCATGAAAGCTACAAATCATCCATTTCGACGGTTTCAAATGCCTGCCTCGGTGCTGCAGTTCCTTCTCGGTGCGTTGGGTCGACACCAGACTGATAGAAGTGGGTTCTATTCCATCTGCACCGATGTCGCCGATGAAATAACATCGCGATGACCGATTCCAATGCACAACTGACTAGAAGTTTCTGCAGTCCTGCAAGAAAAAGTGGACGACAAACAAAAATTTGATTGGTATACTGTAGGCGATAGTATTTGCATTAGGACCCCTGTGCACTCCCTTTTTGTAGTTCTAAATTGATAAATCACAAAGTCTGCACAAAATTAAGCGCTGTTCTTGATATATCTAATGCAAAACATATAAGGTAGCTAATTCAGGAAGTAAGCGCCTACGATTCTAGACTTTTTGCATACAGCTGCCCAATTTTGACACCATCAAACATGTTTCTGATGAATGAAAGCCAAACAAGCAAAGCCCACCATGAAAAGCGTCCTGATGAGCTTTGGCATTCATGACAGTAACCCCATTTGCGTGTTTAATGTTATTACATACCTTCAAAACAACATTCTGTGTTCTGTGCATCTTTATTAGCATGAATGCCCGGCTTTGATGACGTGCATCGCGTTACCGCCTTCTGGGAAGCATGGTTAAGTTGAACGATACGTGAGAAAAGCAGGTGGAAGGACGTGATTTATTATTCTGAAACACTGACACCCTGTCTGTAAAATGCTGTCGTGTGAACACTGGCTACCAAAATTCAGATTCACCTTGACCGAAAGATTGCACTTTATATAAAATGCTACAATATTGTTCATTCAATTTACTCATAAATAATGGTTTAGGTCCCCTTCTGTAAACTTTTCGACCCTTTTTGAAAGTTTAATTTCACATGGAAGAAAGGTGTAGCATACAGAGAGTAATTCATACATCATAGTTTTCACAGTTTTGTCATGAGTCAGTTTTACTAAAATTGGCTTTGTTTTGGATGTGGTCAATCTTGTCAGAGCTGCTTACGTATTGAATTCATGCTAGAAAGGTGTAAATACTAAAACGGTTGACTTAGTTTCTTAAAAATGCATAAAACAACAGTTTGCGTTGTAGTGGATCTATAGACCCAATTTGAGGGGGTATTTTAGTTGGTTTTCGATGGCTTTTGGCTATGTTGGTAGTTTTGAGCGTCATTCTAACATTTAAATGATACTACGATCAACCTGGTCGTAAACATAAAGTGTAATGGTACGTTTTTTCTTTCTGAGGTACTGTAAATAGCAATTGCTTTCCATAATGCTGTCACGTTATACCCACGTACAAATCCAAAAATGCGTAAATAGACGTATTTATTTAAAATAACCTTTATATTGACAACAAAAGTTAAATGCAATGGATAAGTATTGTATGTTTGAAAAAAGAGATCAAATGTAGCAGTATTGGGATGGCATTGCCTTTCTTTTTAGAAGAGAAGATGGTTAACGACGGAAGCGTCCCAGCTACTGTAGCCGTAGTTGCCGGAGATTGCGGCATAGGGGTTGTAGTAAGGCTGTTGGTAACCAGTTTGGTAATACTCGCCGTAGGCAGGATAAGCCATAGTGGAAGATGCCAGCATCGCAATAATAAAGAAAACGGTAACAATAGTCGAAATGACAGCGTTAACTTGAACAGAGCTCATGATGATAGTAAGAAAGGTACTGTAGGTCCAATCAGATCAAAGGCAGTAGTGCGTGAGTGGTGACTATCCCGACGATTCGCCCCGACTTTTATATCCACTGCCATCGGCGTCGACGCGATCGTTGCACCCGCCGATCCGAGGCAGACCGCAGCAAAGAACAATCATTCCCAAAATCGACCCCATTGATACCGCCGTGCATGTGATGCGCTGATGCTGTACTTTGCTAGCGTTTTTTTGTCAGTCCGAACGGCTGCCCGTTCTTTAATGGTGTTTCACGTTGAAAAAAAGTCAGAGTCAGACGGAAGTCTAGTAAGATTGACTTTTTGATTTTTCCTGATCTGACACGTAAGATCGTAAACGAAGAATCACTTTATCATTCTAACAGGCACACACACACCACTCATAAAGTGCAAAGATACTCAAAAACGCGGAAATAAATACTACAATTCAACTGTAAATGGGATTTATTTAGTGATATTTCGCCACATTTTTATGACAAGTTGTCATGATTGATAAACAAGTTGCAAGTTTAGAACAGCATATGGTTAACGAATTGAGGGCGTTCATCCTCGTGAAGCTGAATTGCTCTCGCGATAGCCGCATATGGATTGTATGTCATGTACGGTGTATCGGCTTCATGGAATGCCTGGTTGTTGTCGTAATGGGGGAATGCTGATACGAGGCAAATCAAATAAGCGATAAGAGCGAGCATGACGAGGTGTACTGTGGAGGACATTGTGCACAGTGGCGTGAGAATACCTGCAAAGTTACAAAATTGAAACATTTTACAAAACAAATTTAAAATTCAGTTGGCTCAATAAATTCATCCCGGCTCGCGTCACGTAACGCCAGGACCTTTTTCCCCAAGGCTGGACTACCACCAACACCGCTTCCATGGCCCATTTATACGTGCTTTCAAGCCCCAAGCTTTCCCGCATGCCATGCCTGATTGTCCCCCTTCAAGGCCACCGGTTATTTTTGCCACACAAATAGGGCCGCCCCAACCCCACAGAAGTCAGCGTCATCATGTGCGTCTGACAAAGACACATTGGCACCTCCTGTTTGACACCACGCATTTTACGGAAGTCGGCATCAAACAACATGGAGCCCCTACAACAATGCCGTTTACCCGGCAGCCACCTGATATCACGCATTCTTGGCTTATTTCAATTTTCTGTCCTTCAAGTATAAGCAAAATTCACGTGGCATTGCGTGATGCCTAGTTAGACCTCCTTTAAGCCAACATAAGCGCCTTCATTACTGCAGATCAAAAATCGCAATACAATGGCCCCCAATATGGCTATATTTCCATTTTTGGAATCTTGAAACGTAGTTGACGACCTTTAACTGCCTGAACAATTTGAACCGTCAATTTACGTCACACAATTCAGAACAACGTGTATCATTTGAATTGTGTTAAAAAAAATTCCATTGAGTATTCGTAGTTTTGTGCCAACTTTATTGTACGTTTTATGCGCATGGCTTAACAGACTGTGTTTATAAGTCAGGTGTTATTATCTAATAGTGGATTTGCAAGAAGAATGGAATACATTAATTTTTTATTTGCAAAGATTCAAAACAACGCATTTATATCAGTTAAAGGTTTGAAGGTGTGGGAAGTCGATGTGAGATCGTAATTGAGATAATGCGTGGTTGTAGTTGTTGAAAAGTGAAGGTGGTCGTTTAGAAGATGAGGTGGTTGACGACGGAGGCATCCCACGAAGAGCCGCCGTAGTTGCCGGAGATGGCGCCATAGGGGTTGTAGTAAGGCTGTTGGTTGTAGTACTCGCCGTAGGCAGGGTAGGCTGAGGCAATATCGCTGAACAGGGCGATGAGGACGGCAAGGATGAGAACGGCAAAGGTGCACTGGACGGAGGCCATTTTGTTTGTTTGAATCGACGCTGAGCGAAGGAGACTGAAGTCGGAAGTGGTGGAGGGAGTCGAGCTGACTGATGGGTTCAACCGCCGTCGCGATCGCCTTTTATGTGATTTGGAGACGTCGGGAGAGACGCCCATTATCACAGAACTACCAGAGGTCCGATTTGATGAAGACTACGCGAAAGATTCACGTGCGCAAGCTGACAGACGGGCAGCGGCTACAAGTGTCATAGATTCTATGCGTTGTAGTCGTGGGTCGCGTCGACTTTGCCCCCCTGGACAGAGTGTCGTCATCAGACACCCTGTAATGCACCCCTGGGTAGAAAGGGCGTTGAATCACTGTTTGTCGATCACAAATGCTGATCGACAATCAGTGTCAGTGACAAAAACAGTGATTGTCGATCGCTCCGGAGCATCATGCATGTAGTGTCATCGTGTCAGGGGTACACAATTACCACGTTGTCCGTTGTCCGTTCGTCATTGTCATCCTTCCCTTTTCTGTACATACTTCAATCTACATTGGTCATCACAATTACGTCTGCAACGGACTACATCGCACAATCTGCAGGATAGACTCTAGTTTTTGAAAGTCGTTTTCAACCATCATCAACTTCAAACCACATAATTATAAAATTTAGTTGCATCAGACATGTCAAAAACAATTTCAAACTTCAATAATGAAACAAATACAATTCCTTAGACATACAACTCTAACGAGGAAGTATGCAATTGACACCTCATTACGGAAGTTGACAATTGACAACCAATCAGTTTTTGGCATCTGACAAATAAACATGTCAAAAATACTATTTGGCGAAAATGAAACAATATTAATTACAAAAATGTATAACTCCTTCCACAAAGTCGGCAACGTGATAACTCAGATGACCTAAAAGAAAGATAATGCACTAAAAAACCCAAATTAAGACAAGTTCATGTAATCAAAAGAATACTATCCCAATGTGCAAACCGAATGATTACTTGTACCCGACATGTTTCACTGATCAATGTAAACAAATAAGAATTTCATCATTGGTTTTAATTAACAACATTTTAAACCACGACGTAACAATTTCACTTGTTTTGCTAGTTTCCAACTTTAGTTCCTTCTACAGTATGCCGAACTGTGAAAAGAACTGTTCTGCAATGTTTTTTGCTGACAATCTTTGATTTATTTACAACATGCAAAACAGTACTTATTTTCATACTTTTTGTGTCCTTTGACTTTCTGATTCGATTGAACTTTTTATAAACTACTTTTTGTTTGTTTGTGAATGATGTTTCCACCCTCCTGACTACACTTCCTCACGTAGAATCGAGTCTGTGTTGTCTTTTGGCGGTCGGCTACACGGGTCGTACTCATCATCTTTCATACTTTGTGCACCGTTTTCGAAATCAGCAGTCCAGCTACACTCTAGTGCATCTCCAAATTAAATAAGGATGTTTAGTCATTTGTACCTCCTTCAGAAGGCGGGAAATGAGAATGTCATCAACAGTATTTTGAAGTCTGTGTCGCCTCGAGGGACAAGATAGGTATAAAAAGTTTGCAGTAAGACCTGCCAAAACATCATACCCTGTCATTTGTTCACAGATTCTCCAACAACAACCTACTTCTTACTCTTTCAACTTCAAGATGAACGCCTTCAGCAGCACCGTTCTTTCGTTGTTTTACTTTTTCGCCGTTTTGGCTATGTTGACTGAAGCCTACCCGTACCCGCAATACGGCGGTAACTACGGCATGGGATCGGGATTGCTGGTTTCTGGAAATCCTGTCTATTCGCCATCGAGTAAGTTTTAACTTTTTTTTTAAATTTGAACATTGTTTATTTTGACTTTTTTTAGCTTGGGACCAAAGCATCGTCGCCCACGCCTTCTGGGGTTAAACAAAAACTACATTTCTGTACAATATTCACAGTATCCACCCTTCAATGAACAACTATCACATCAGCCTCGTGCTTTATCATGTATCATATGCGTTATGAACAGATTTATATTTTGCTTTGATTAATAAATTTTCATTAAGAACTCTGTTTTTTAACAACTGGAAATACAATAGTGAGCTTACAAAAGAAAGGCTAAAAGATTATGCTATCTAATGCATCAGACATGACTCAAGCAATAGTAAGAAAGTCACTGATCAAAAACAAATAAATCACTATTCCAGAAATCTCAGAATACAATGCCATTGTCACAGAAGATGAATGTGACATAGCCAATGCATCGGACATGACTCAAACAGATGGATAATGCATGCGACTTCTGCATTGTTGGCCTTTCGCCTCAGCATGGTTAGGTTTTTTGTAATGGAAAAAAAAAAGTCTTATTAGTCATTGCCTTGGTTTATGGTATTGTGTTTTTTCGATAAAAGAAATTTTGTATGATAAGCTTTTATTGGGTTTAACTACACAAAAATAAACAATGCTAATCAAAAACCAAATTTACAAATTGTGGTTACATGTGTAAAGATGTTTCAAGATCCAAGACGGGGTTACATGGGTTACATTTGCTCGGATCAGACATCACTCATCGAACATCAGGTCTTCCTGATTTGGTTCAAAATGTTTAACGCCAGCGGACAAGGGAGTCGTCCCATGAGCTAGCACCACTGCCAAGATTCCATTGAGGCTTCGGATTCGGATTGGCATCGACCATGACGGCATTCAGCTGGAGAAGGACCACCAGAGCCGCGACGATGGCAAAGAGGAGGGGGAGTTGGTTGAATTGAGCCATCACAATAAATAAACTGTTCACAGATCAGTTGTCTTGGCTCTATTTTTACGCATATTTAAGCATAATGAAAATCTTGATAGCGAATACTATTTTCTGATGAAATAACAAGATTAGTTTAATTCTGCTATTGTACTTATTGTTTTTGTTAGATGAAGACTCGGCGATTTGAAAGATCTCATAATATTTATGATGATCATTATTATGTCCAAGACTATTTCTATTTTGAACTTTGGAAACGTCACGTTTCGGGTGTGTACAGATCAATCGGTGTTTGAAAACAAGCTACATAGACGACATTGTTATCAAACATCAGTGTGAATAATAGATTTCTGATGCGTTCTTGATATATTTTTATGTTTGTTTCTTGTTTCTCGATTATGGAGCAAAGTTTGAAATTGTGGCTGATTTGAGGTGATGTCAGAACCGCGTTGTTTCTTTTTTCTGATCTTTTGATCTTTTTTGATGCGTCAACGCTAATTTGAACAATGCTGGCCAAATTACAACTTCTTTAGCCCATTAACCTTTATTCGGAGAAAGGTGTTACAACCTTTCAAAGTGATGATGTGCCTAATGTACGTAATCGTGACAGCCAGACACAAATTGTGCACCGCATCTTCCGCCAGTCACAAAAAAGTCTTTCCTAAAAAGCGGGTTCTGAATACTTTGCAAAACTTCCTTTTTTCTGGGGCAGTCTGATCAGACAGGAAGAACAATCGACCGTCGACTATGTGATGTAAAACTGCTTCCCCGGAGCGCTCCCCTTCACGTGAAAGCCCCCACTTCGTACCGATGCACAGCCAGCAATGAGGGTGGTTTGCAGATTTCATTTCCTCATCATAAACATCCCAATGACACATGAACCAAAGTACGGCACGGCATCATGCTGTGATGTTCAGTACGTTGCGTGCGATCGACGAAGAAACCCGCGAACTATGTCCGCCTGCACCAGAGTACGCCTGATACGGTACATCCGCTGGCAGACTTTGGCTTCTGACGTCGCAGGAGCACCGACAGACCTGATCAAGCCGATAAACTCAACTTTGCAAAACAACTTGGGCTACCTACCCTTTTTGGGGGGTCGCATTATTTAATTCGCGAAATGAGCTTGATTTGGCTCAAGTTTTGGTCAGAAGCATCTGACGGAAAGGTACTTTGATATTTGGTTCACTCGGTTGTAATACTTACTCATCGGGGCAAAAGTTTCATTGCTTCCGGTCACAGCCATCTTGAAAAGGGTTTGAACTTTTGAACAAAAATGTAATTAGGTGTTTCGTCAGTCTTGCGTTTTTGAAACTTGAGTCAGAAAAAGTAGGACTCAGAAAGTGGAGTCTATGCAATTTTACATTGTTTTGCTAAAAATTAGAATAGGAGTCATACAAAGGCCATTGTGTCCGCTACAATGCACTTAAGTTTAGTTTGCAAACACACTACAGCTGTAGTTACAGTAATTTTTTGGACCGAAACTACGACTGCAAAATTTCCTGGTACATCTTGCAAAAAACCTACATTGTTCACCAAATTTGGCATATTTAACAATGTTAGCCCGTCAAAGCGCTGTAAAACAATGCAATACTGTAGTTTCAGGTTTTTGTTCTTACATTTTGCAAAAATTTGGAGTACTATTTTGTCTTTTGTGTTCAAGTTTCCGGTACTATCCAAAGAAAAAGTATTTGTATCGAGTTTTATTATGCAAAAACAATAAAAATTCAAAACATCAATTCAAAGTGAAGGCATTGCAGGGCATTTGTAGGTCCTGTATCGGAAAGAGATCGTAAGTAGCACTGAAGTAGTGTTTGAAGCTGGTGTTATCGTAAAATTTTGACGCTGGGAAACCATTTAGAAGAGAAGGTGGTTCACGACGGAAGCGTCCCAGCTACTGTAGCCGTAGTTGCCAGAGATGGCGCCATAGGGGTTGTAATAAGGCTGCTGGTTGCCCTGGTAATATTCACCGTAGGCAGGGTAGGCCGATGACAAGGCAGTCAAAGCGGCAAGAATGAAGAAAATGGCGAAAACAATCTGGGTGGAGGCCATTTTGAATAGTGGAGTACTGTAGATTGTCAGAGCAGAAAAAAACTCGAGAGTTGACTGAGCGAGTGTGGTGGTGTGAATCTCGGTTCGATCAAGCCTTATATACCCCCAGACGATGCCCTTATAGTGGCGGGGGATTCTTACCAAAGAACGACCGCCCGTCTACGAATTCTACCCATCTGTACCCAATGCACTTCCCGCATCACAACATTTGACGAGAAGCGTCTTCGGGGACAATGAATCAGAACCCAGTTGAGTGTTTTCTGCTCACACGTGAAGAAGTCATCGTGGGAAAGTAGAAATCAGACTGATGGGGATACGATCGGTACTTCGAGCATTCTTGGCCAGAAAAGATGCTAATGCCCAAGATAACTTCCTTGCTTGGCATTTCTGATGTAATATCTCGACATATTTCAAAATCTGATTCCATTTCAATGAAACCACTGCTCCCATTGAGTACTTTGGTTGAATCCGTCTGGTTCAATGTGTTCACGTGAATGTAATTGAGAACTTTGGTGCAAGAAAAATGATGGCATACGATAAGTGATAGCGGCGAAACGGTAAAACAACCGCACCCAGAGGAAGTCATCGCAGGACTTTTGAAATTGTTCACGTACTTCTGTCTCAGTTTCTGCACATTTTGTGACCATTGAAGAACAATGATACCGGCAGATTCCGTACTTTCAACACTACGCTTCTTGAAGCCCGGATAGCGCCGTCCTACTGTCGGAAGCAATGTTCTACTAGTTGGAATTCTGTTTTTTGGTACTGTGCCGTTCTGTGATGTCAAAGTTGGAAAACACAAGTATGTAAAGTAATTGTTTTATTGTCAATTAAGCAATTTCAATGGGATATCAATGAGATCTGAGCATAGTACGTGTAAAGCATCAGTATAAAAGGTATGGCATTGCTTCAGAAGAAGACGTGGTTGACGACGGAGGAGTCCCATGAAGAGCCGCCGAAGTTGCCGGAGATGGCGCCATAGGGGTTGTAGTAAGGCTGTTGGTTGTAGTACTCGCCGTAGGCAGGGTAGGCCGTGGCAATATCGCTGAACATGGCGATGAGGAAGGCGAGGATGAGAACGGCAAAGGTGCACTGGACGGAGGCCATTTTGTTTGTTTGAATCGACGCTGAGCGAAGGAGACTGAAGTCGGAAGTGGTGGAGGGAGTCGAGCTGACTGATGGGTTCAACCGCCGTCGCGATCGCCTTTTATACGGGTGGCAGTGATCGCCATGAGCACAGAACTATCAGAGGACTGAAACGGCTACGAAAGTTTCACGTGGACGTTGCATTGGGTGACTACAACCTAGTTCTATGCATTGTAGTTGCGCGAAGATGACTTTGCGACGTCACAAAATATGTAGTGACCGGCGTTGTTATGATCATTGTTCACGTTTTCGGAGAAGACTTCCGTCAGATGTCTGTAGCCATGAAAAGTGATGTTTGTTGTGTTTGGTTCTTTTAACAGACATCATGTCCTTTGATTATAACTAACTTTTTTCAAAGTCACACTGAAGTTAAGGTTTTGTTTCAAACTTTCAAATTTGTCAAAGAAAAGGATTCTGAAAAACAAAACATTCGATCAATTCTATTGACTGAACGTCTGTGACAAAGCTCTGCTGATTTGTGTGAACATTTGACGCCGTTGTACCCGGTTTCATATTCTTCTCGGTTCGAGAACGTACATTTGCGCAACCCGAACTCTGCAGAATCCTAAGTTTTTGTTTACTACAGACTTGAAGTTGCAACATTATGTGTCATAAAACAATTTGTGATTTTTGATACTTTTGGCTTTCTGAGATTCCAATCACGGTTTTTCACTTCTATTCAACTCGGTGCAACTAGAAACCGTTGTTGTTATTGTTTTTAGTTCGTACAGTACCTCTGCATTACAATCACACATATTGTACCGAGTCTGTTAGAATCCATCATCGCCACGTGGGGGCCTGTCCCAATCATCTGGATACTACCCGCATAGGAACTTTGCTCATTCATGGGTGCATTCTATGACAGACCGGAGTCATTTATGTGTAACTATTCTGTCTTGGTCATAGTCTACGAATGCGACCGACGTCCATGTGCATCTTCCGCGTAGTCATCGTCAAATCAGACCTCTGGTAGTTCTGTGATACGGGGCGGACGTCTTTCCCGATCACCGCGTCCATATAAAAGGCGATCGCGACGGCGGTTGAACCCATCAGTCAGCTCGACTCCCTCCACCACTTCCGACTTCAGTCTCCTTCGCTCAGCGTCGATTCAAACAAACAAAATGGCCTCCGTCCAGTGCACCTTTGCCGTTCTCATCCTTGCCGTCCTCATCGCCCTGTTCAGCGATATTGCCACGGCCTACCCTGCCTACGGCGAGTACTACAACCAACAGCCTTACTACAACCCCTATGGCGCCATCTCCGGCAACTACGGCGGCTCTTCATGGGATGCTTCCGTCGTCAATCATCTCATCTTCTAAATGACTTATAATACGACGCCCGTTGCAATCAGCAATGATACTGTGCTTTACCATTTACCTTTGATCTCACATATATGATTCGTACAAAATAAACATGTTTACTTTTATACACGTGTTCACAACAACAAAGGCAATTGAATAACTACATAGAGAAAACAATCAAAACCGTTGATTTGTTGTATACAATTCCATAACCACTTCCTGATATAAATGCTTACATGATAATGGATGACTGTAACTTTTACTACCGGCGCTTGACGTAAATTTGTTGCATTTTGCAGTGTTTGGAAATTGACTTTGGAGCTAACAAATAAAATGTTGCATGGTACAAAAACGCAGATCTGTAAAAATGTTAAAAGTACAAAATGCGATGTATTCAATGCTAAGTCGGAATGTTCTAAGTGATCTGCACCAAATCAATTGCTGTATTCACCAACTTCATAAGCATGAAACAGATTACAGTTGAAACAGCATTACACCACCCAGTTCCACACCTATTGTTTTTCGAACTTTGTTAACATTTGTGTAAATGAAATTAGTTGTTGCGTTTATTGTTCAATTTTGACCATTTGATTCGCTGACTGTAATTACAACAAACAACTGTGATGTCTGAATTTGATGATTAAGAAACAGTCACCAAAACATGGGTCGTAATTGTTTATGCGATGTAGTCATTACAACGGAGTGCATCCTTGTCGTGATGGTCGATGTCTTGTGTAGTATGTGCAGAAGAGGGTGACAATGACGGACAACGTGGGCCCCATGTACCCCGCACGATGACACTACATAGATGTTGTTTGGCAACAACTCCCACTGTTTTGTCAGCCGTTGATCAGCATCTGTGATCAGTGGTTTGACTCATTTGATACCCTGTTACATTGCACTTTCATCTGATGACGACACGCTGACCGAAACCGATGACTACAACGCATAGTATCTGATTGTAGCCGCCTCCCATGGAGTCCACGTGAAAGGCTCCGTTAGGTGCGCGACGATGGACTGAAATCTGTGATAGTTCTGTGCTCAGACAACCCTCTCGGCGATCACTGCGTCCATATAAAAGGCGATCGCGACGGCGGTTGAACCCATCAGTCAGCTCGACTCCCTCCACCACTTCCGACTTCAGTCTCCTTCGCTCAGCGTCGATTCAAACAAACAAAATGGCCTCCGTCCAGTGCACCTTTGCCGTTCTCATCCTCGCCGTCCTCATCGCCATGTTCAGCGATATTGCCACGGCCTACCCTGCCTACGGCGAGTACTACAACCAACAGCCTTACTACAACCCCTATGGCGCCATCTCCGGCAACTACGGCGGCTCTTCATGGGACTCCTCCGTCGTCAACCACGTCTTCTTCTGAAGCAATGCCATACCTTTTATACTGATGCTTTACACGTACTATGCTCAGATCTCATTGATATCCCATTGAAATTGCTTAATTGACAATAAAACGATTACTTTACATACTTGTGTTTTCCAACTTTGACATCACAGAACGGCACAGTACCAAAAAACAGAATTCCAACTAGTAGAACATTGCTTCCGACAGTAGGACGGCGCTATCCAGGCTCCAGGAAGCGTAGTGATGAAAGTACTGAATCTGCCGGGATCATCGTTCTTCAATGGTCACAAAATGTGCAGAAACTGAGACAGATGTACGTGAACAATTTCAAAAGTCCTGCGATGACTTCCTCTGGGTGCGGTTGTTTTACCGTTTCGCCGCTATCACTTATCGTATGCCATCATTTTTCTTGCACCAAAGTTCTCAATTACATTCACGTGAACACATTGAACCAGACGGATTCAACCAAAGTACCCATTGGGAGCAGTGGTTTCAGAGAGATTCTTGTTCTACCATGTTGATCCTAAAAATCTGCGAGGCCTTTCAAATCTGGTGCAAGTTTTGTACAACTTTTTAGTTTTTCTTTTTAAAAGGGTTGTAAAAATCACAATGTCGAACAAAGTATTGTGTTGTGTTCTTTAAAGATACTTCCGGTATCACATGATGTATCTTTACTGATTTTGAAAAGTCATGTGCGAGCAAAGTACCAAAAAAGTTGCATAGATGACAGTTGAAAACTGTGTTATGTAAGACGGATGGCTGAATCAAAGTACGGTTTTGATCACACTTTACGCATACTTTTTTTCAAGGAATTCAGGGGGTGACATTACTGAATTTGGTTTTTAGGTGGACTTTGTTTTTATTGCGTTACCGTATGACACTGTGTATTAGGTTGCAGTTTTACAAAAAAAACGTGCTTTTTTTTGGAATGTACTATGGCGCACAGCAAACAAATGACAAATTGCGAGTATTGCAAGACTATTGCGATGGGTTTTCGTGCTGGGTCCAGCGTCAAAAAGATGCGCACAAGGCATGCGGCTGCAGACGCGCTGTCGTCAGTCCGTGTGTCGATCGCAATCGAGACCCCCCACAACGCGCGCGCCGAGCTCGTGCGACGTTTGTCCGCTCACAGAACGCATGCCTTGTGCGCACGGGTCTCCTCACGAAAACCCATTCGCAATAGCCTTGCAATACTTGCAATTTGTCATTAGTTTGCTGTGCGCCATAGTAAGGTTACTGTAACTTTAGTTTTGTATCTTACGGTTTAACAAAGCCTATAAAGTTTCATGTTTTTCAGATACTGATGTGGTTTTGAGGTATCCCAGTTGTTTGTTGTACACAAAGGTTTCATATTTAAATTTTTATTTGAGCAAGTAAATGAGATCATGGGTACAAGGTAAAGCACAGTATCATTGCTGATTGCAACGGGCGTCGTATTATAAGTCATTTAGAAGATGAGGTGGTTGACGACGGAGGCATCCCATGAAGAGCCGCCGTAGTTGCCGGAGATGGCGCCATAGGGGTTGTAGTAAGGCTGTTGGTTGTAGTACTCGCCGTAGGCAGGATAAGCCGTGGCAGTGTTGCTGAACAGAGCGATGAGGACGGCGAGGATGAGAACGGCAAAGGTGCACTGGACGGAGGCCATTTTGTTTGTTTGAATCGACGCTGAGCGAAGGAGACTGAAGTCGGAAGTGGTGGAGGGAGTCGAGCTGACTGATGGGTTCAACCGCCGTCGCGATCGCCTTTTATATGGACGCGGTGATCGCCGAGAGGGTTGTCTGAGCACAGAACTATCACAGATTTCAGTCCATCGTCGCGCACCTAACGGAGCCTTTCACGTGGACTCCATGAGACGCGGCTACAAGCAGATTCTATTCTTCGTACTCGGATACATGTTTGGAAGCGTTCTATCTTGTACCCAAAAGTATTTAACGCCTACATTTTTGTGAGTAGGCATGGAAATGTTTTGGGTTTATAAGTGCAGAAACACAACATTAAGGGTTCAGGTTTGATCGGCACACACTTCAAACCACAGTTGCAATGACGACCTTGTTTGTCGTCTTTGCAACTTTTTATGTTGGTTTTAGACATTTACGCAGAAACTGTGACTCAAAACACATTGATAGTGATCATTTCTCATTTAAACAACGTTGAGCATTTGATTCTTTTTATTTAACCTTACAACATGAACAAGTCAATTCGGTTGAATACTTCAGCAAGTATTTGTTGTGTTTTCAGAGAGTTCAAACCTCCGAAACCAAAGGCACAAAATAGTTGAGTGAATGCCAATATAAGGCTATAACTTGAAATCAAATTATGCTTCTTAACAAAACATACAATTAATAAGGGTAAAAAGATAAGGCAACTTGAGAGGCGGACAGAAAATAGTCGACGGATTTACAAAACACAATGTAAACCATACGTGGCATCAGTTTGACGTGCACAATGACAAAGCTCAAAGCCAGGGTTTGATTTAGAGACGTTGGTGGCTCATAAGCTCGGACTTGATGACCTTCTCGTCAATGTCGGACAAATCAGAGGCCTGCACCTGCATCAAGGATTCGAGACCGAGAGTGGCTTTCAAGGCACGGACGGAAGAAGCGTACAGCATGCGTCGGCGGACTGGGGCCTCATCGGGACAGCTGAAAAGTAACTTAGCGTGAAATGTGATTAAAGATAAGAAGGTAACGTACAATTGAATGAAGATGACCTTGGTGAAGGTGCTAGCACCATCGGTACCCTGTCGCTGCACAGACACCTCAACATCGACGGCGGCGTAACGGCATTCCTGGCCGTTGCCGACGACCTTGCGGAGTTCGTCGACGAATTCGCTGTAGGGAGCGTTCTTTTCGCCCTTCTTTTCAACGATGATGGTGGTGTTGTCGTCGCTGATACGGAAGATGAGGTACGAGTGCAAGTGCTTGTTGTGCAGATCATCGTAAGCCTGCTTGCACACGGAATCGACCTTGACACCAGAAGCCATTTTGGACCGTAATGGAAAGAGATTTCGACAAGAGACCCGAAACTGAAAACTGACAGGGCTACATTTTTCTAAGAATTTCAAGTAAAATAATGCGTATAAAAAATACAGTATCAAACGCAAAACTTTATAAAATCGCAGCAAAGCACTGATAGAGCAAAAAACGCACAAATCCTTCGTTAAAAACGAGAAACCTCGAGTAAAGTTAAAGCTTAAAGAAACGCATAACAAAGAATAGTGGCACGAGGTTCGATGGATAAAGGTTGTTTTTAAACCCCCGCCGAATAGCAACGCCTCTGGCAATGACGAAAGCACGCGAGTTAGTCATTTGGGTTGAATCAAGAGGTTTCAAAAAACAAGACAATCGAAATGGCAAAAACTGGCATTTGAAATCTAACTAGGTACGAGAAAGATTGAGAAATTAACATAAAATGCAACTTAAAAGCAAAGATAACGGACTAATCTTAAACTTAACAACCGCTTTGTGAAAATTTATGAGTTAAGTTCGAAAAGCGAACAGTCAGTCCAATAAACCAAGGATTGTAGAACTGCAAAGCAACCCCCTCGTCCATCCTCCCGGTCGTCCGAGTCATCCTGGTAGTCGTCGGTTATCCGCGAAGACGACGACGAAAACTTTTTCCAGAGCCCAAGCTGCTCAGACTAATGGCCGTTAAGTCGGTCCCTGCCTTGCCACAGGGCATATGTGAGACACGCACAGGAGCGAGATTGCCTTGGATCAGTCGATGGATGGGTAAGCTCGGCGGCTGGTTGTAAGGGTCCGGACCCGCCGGCAGGGTGACCACCGACGGCACCGCACCATTAAAACGGGGTGGGATGCCTCTGGGGACATACGCCGGCAGTTGTTAGCCGCTATGACAGTTGTGATCGGGGTTACCGGACAGACGAAAACACCTACGCTTTGGAAGGAGGAGGGAGCTAACCGGGCTGAGAGAAGACGCCGCGGATATCTAGAGAACCCTGTGGATTTGGAAAGCGTTCGAGATCTCGCGGCTGTCAGACGATGCTTGCGTATGGATGTTTACAGTGTTTTCGGCACTTTGGGATAACGAAATGCCAGATGGGTGGGAGTTGTTATGGGTTGATTCATCGCAGAGTCTTGATATTTGGCCTAATTTCAACAAATTGAACTTTTACAAACAAAATTTACTTGAAATATGCAAAAAATGCAACAAAAAGGCACAATGAAACAAGATAACTCAAATCGCCTCCGCGACCAGAACCACAACCCCGTCTGAAAGCAAAAGTTAAAGCAAATGCGACACTAAAAATACTGAGACTGTCAAAAATTCATCTATCCATCCACTTTCACTTCTGCGCCCCTTCATCGATGACTTGCCCGTCGTCAACGTTGCGCAGCCACCAGTCGTAGCTTTCATCGATCTCGTGAAGATCCCATCCCCTCCCATCTCTCCCCTCAAAGCCGGCTTTCAGGTTTTTAGGCTCTAGCTTTGCTTGTTTGCCCCCTTGAGGATGTGGGGGAGTAAACCGGAAAAGAAAACTCGAGCACGCAATGGTCTTGCATCCGGCCTGTTAACTTTAAAAAGACTGGAGATAACGGGAAGATGAGACGGATGTACTATGGCATAAGACTTCATACTTGGCTATACCTCTGGCAATACGGGATTGTGATTGATGAACAAGTGACGCGATGGAGTTTTGAACAGTTTTTAGTTCATAGAAATTAATACACGGAAATAATAAAAACTTGAATAAAAAAAATCCGATGCGTTTCCAAAAAATGCTAAATTTGTTATTCTTTTGCATTTGCATAAATTTCAGTAAGATCTAAAAGCTTTAATTTTATTGAAATCGACGTTAAAACTGTTAAACTGAACATTTTAGAGCGCTGAATTTCAGGTACCAGAAGCAAAAAAGTGCGACAGTTGCACGTTATGCGTTCTGGTACTCGAAATTCAGCTCGCTAAATTGCCCGTTTTTGCTTTAAGTACCCCATTCTGCAGCGTTTTGATGTTCGCACGGTCTAGATAGTTGCCAGAGGCGTCGATTGTGTTAATATGGGTCGTGGAAATGGTAAATTCCGCGCAGGATCGGCAAAATTATCCTAAAATTGCACATTTTTGACCAAGTTTCAATATTTTTGTAAAGGTTTGCACTCAGTTTTGTGAAAGTAAAAATCAGCGAAGTCACTGATTTTAAATACAACGTTTTTACTGTAAAAGTGCGCTCAAAAACGACTGAAATCTACCAAAAACTGGCAAAATTCCGCTGAATTTTACTAAATTCCAAATTTTTCTTACGTTTTACATTTGCATCATGTTCAGTGAGCTCTGAGGGTCACAAATTCGTTGAGTTTGCCATTAAAACTGTCAAATTGGCGATTTTCGGGTGCTGAATTTCATGTACTAGAAGCAAAAAAGTGCGACAGTTGCACGTTTTGGGTTCTGGTACTCGAAATTCAGCTCGCTAAATTGCTCGTTTTTGCTTTAAATACCCCATTCTGCAGCGTTTTGATGCTGGCACGGTCTAAGCAACTGCCAGAGGCATTGATTGTGTTAATATGGGTCGTGGAAATGAAAATTTCCGCGCAGGATCGGCAAAATTTCGTGAAAAAGTCAGATAACGGCACATTTTTGACCAAGTTTCAATATTTTTGTAAAGGTTTGCACTCAGTTTTGTGAAAGTAAAAATCAGCGAAGTCACTGATTCCAAATTCAACGTTTTTAGCGTAAAAGTGCGCTCAAAACCTACTGAAATCTGCCAAAAACTGGCAAAATTCCGCTGAATTCTACTGAATTCCAAAATTTTCCGTAGTTTTACATTTGCATCATGTTCAGTGAGCTCTGACAGTCACAAATCCGTTGAGTTTGCCGTTAAAACTGTCAAATTGGCAATTTTCGGGTGCTGAATTTCATGTACCAGAAGCAAAAAGGTGCGACAGTTGCACGTTTTGGGTTCTGGTACTCGAAATTCAGCTCGCTAAATTGCTCGTTTTTGCTTTAAATACCCCATTCTGCAGCGTAATTCCGGAACTAGCTTTTGGTTTCCGATGTTTGCGCATGGCTTGTATTCTTACTTAGTTAAGATGCCTTGACTTCTCTGTCTATGTTTGTTATTTCTGACGCTCAATGTTTGTGTCCACTGACTTTGAACTACTGCTGTCTGTTTTCATAATCAGCACTATTTCGAAGGCAGTTGACAAGTTCATTGAAGCCTTCAGAGCAGCAAATGGTGTTGAAAATTAACAATTCCTGTAAGTATCGTCACATGTGTACAAAAGTTAATGAAACCTTTTTCAGGTTCGATAATCGTAGCCGCTAGCTTTGCTGGTTTTCGTCTGTCAACTTCTATCGTATGCTCATGGTATTCATGATGGCAACAACCGTCAGCGCTTTGACTACTGTTGCCGGCGGCGTCATCCAAGTTGATTGAACAACGTTCCAAAAGCACCTAACAAGTTGATAGATGCCGATATTGCCGCTGATGGATGGTATTTTGATGGATAGATTTGGGTATTCTGACTTCTTTAACATCGATTGTGTACTTTTGACTGGCCTGTTGCTCGATGTTCGTATCAGCTGCCTCCGGTTTTGTACTGTTCACAATGCGAATCAGTACTGAACACGTTGGAGTCGACTGACACGTTCGTTGAAACTTTCACGGCAGCAAATAGGGGCGAAAATGGCAACATTGAGGTTGAACTGGCTCACCTACCGAGCAGTTTCAACTGATTCCGAAACACGATTTCACTATTTGCAACGACTCGATTTAACGAGTTTACCAAAACTACGGTATCGCAGACCAACTTCGACATGCATACGTCGACCGTCATCGTCCTGACATTCCAAGTCACATATGACTTCCAAACTACGACTACGGTGTTTCAGATGGCCACAACTGTAAACTCTTCGACGACTATCACCGACGGCGTCGCTCTAATTAGCAGCTTCCGCGCCAGAACACACGCCAATGGACGACGCAGTTGGAGGACCACACGCATTGAGGCCGGCTTCGCGGTTCGAAGTTCCTCATAAACGGCACTCGGATGATGAATTCGTCAACGATACAGATTTAGAATTAGCTCCAACATGAAAGCGTGACGATAAATGAAGCGCAAAAATGCCTTTGGCTATCCTAATTCAGTCTTTGCCCGATCCGATGGTAAGTCAGCTGCTGATAATGCCAAAAGGCAAATCCAAAAATACTGGCTGCAGTCAGGGAAGCCGCAAAAGCAGTCAAATGGCTAACCAACAAACCTAAAAACAACAACAGCAATGAAACATATGTGTTTCAAAGAACGCAACCGTGTTCGGTTGCTAAAGAATCCAAATTTTCAAACAAAAACATCCGATTTAGCCCAATATAACAACAAAACATAACAATGGCAGATTACGATACAAAACTAATAGAAACATAAATGAATTGGCACTTGGAGTACGGTAGGTCGGCTGATAGAGCGGGATTCACGGCTGATGTAGCGGTACTCGGGGCTTCGGATGGTTGAACGACGGAAGGGGTTCGGAGGCCAGATGAGGGACTGACCTCCTGCCATGTGCTTTGACCTTTTTTGATCATAGCGGTCGGCGGTCCCTGTAGACGAATCGGAATTCATCTGTGGTGGTGCCAGTGGAGGGGTGGGACCGCCTCATCGTCGTGGCTCGTTCTTGCGAGCAGCGGGGGCAGCGACCTGGACCGACTGAAACGAAGAAAACCAATGAAAAGATGATCAAAGAAGGCAGAATCAAACCAACCAAGTCGACGCCAAGCTGCACACGGCCCGCCGTTTTCACAGTCCTCGCATGATGCCCAGCAGGGCCCGGGGTCGCCAGTCGTCGTGGTCGGTTACGCTCGCTGGAGCTAGGAAGTCGGCAGAACAGCCAAAATGCCGTTGTCAACTGCTGTCGTGATCGTCTGAGGGCCACAGCCCGCACCAAAACAACCGGCGTCTGTCAAATGGTTGAGGCTGCGGCGGCAAAGTCCCCCGTTCGAGGCGGAGTCACATCAAAGTGGCCCCCTGATCTTCGAATCCGCCTCAAACAGTTGACTTCACCAGTAAAAGGGAAGTTTCGGGGCCCTCTCAGACGTGACAGTTCAAGACAAACAACGTTTTGTCCGTTCCGTCAACCCCCATGCTCAACAGCTCTGACCCCCGGTCCACGACATTCAGCGTTTCCCAACAGGCCGAGGCACTCCGCTCGCAGTTAGATGGCTAATCTGAACTGTCCGCATCGCGGTACCTTTATGAGGGCAGCGAGGTTGCGATGCTGCAGTGTTCGTGGCCGGATGAAAGTGGCCACGATGGAGAACATCAGTCAGAGGGCTAGAAGTGCCGGGGTAGCATCTGACGATGGTCGGCTGCGACGATTCACCGTTGGGCGTGGTGAATCGGAGTGATGTGAGTGTAGAAGTTGCCTGAAAGTGATTGAAATGAAGTAAAATCAACAAAAAGTGCATGAAATGGCTTACCAAATGGCAATGCATACGCATGTCCGGGTTACGGTAGGCGCAGTGGCCAACCAACTGGAATCAGGAGCGCACCAGCTGCGCGAAAAAACGTGAAGAAAGACGGCTTGTCGTCAGAACAGGGTTGTCGAGATGATGGAAATGTCGAGTAATTCGAGATGGCGTCACAGAAAGGTCGACAACGGCGATGTACCATGGAATCGGTGGCAATAAATGCCTTCAGATGAAGTAAAGTCGGTGTAGATCGATCTGAAATCGAATCAATACTGTAAAAAAAGTAAAAAAAACGACAGAAAACCAACTTACAAAAGAATGGGCTCGCTTCACGGGGTGCTTCAGGCTGGGTCTCATCGAGAACGGCGTCAAAGGGGTAGTTTGAGCCTGAAATTGGTACAAATTGAACTTTTGTTGAACATAGAACCGCCATTGGCACACTTCCAACCAAAGTAACAAACAAAAACTAACCTGGAATGTAGCGAAGTTCACCCACGAAGCCAGATATCACCACAATGTCACCACAGAGACAATAAAAAGCGATGAAACTGGCTCCGGTGGACGTTCCATTCAACGTCGGGGTCCATTGGGGTTGACTTCTGAGAAGTTGGACCATGTAAAGCCAGATCAGAACCAAACAAACATGGATCTGTCGGCGGCGCCGGCACAGATGACGAATGACTGCAAAGAGCCATGAAGACTGCCATCTGGTGTGCCAAGTGGTGGAGGAAGAATAGGATGATGTGAAGTGGCGCGGGTGGATGGCTGTCGACGCGAAAACGGCTTGGTGCCCTCTTCTGGTGCACTTGGACGTAGCCGAGTTCGGGTCAAACAGCGGCAGCCGAAGCTGCTGAAGGACCGCTTTCCCCAGCCTCGCAAGCAACGCCCGATCTGGAAGGCAGGCGAGCCTCAGGCGGCGGAGCTGCTTGGCCAGGAACGGAACCTTCTCGGCATCCCTGCCTACGTGGAAAGCGCAAAGCTTGCATCACGTTTCAACCGGTGCACAACTAACAGTGCAGGGTCGCTGTCCGCTACTGGTCGTCGTCGAGGAAGGGGTAGAAGTAGAAGTTGAAGTGTTGAGTTGACGCGGACGACGATGACTTCGTTAACTGAAGCCATATTACAATGTAGACGGAGGCTTCGCGAACGGTCGCGGAAAGGAGTAATTACCTGAAATTGAGACAAAATTAAAACTGATTCGGATGTGGGGCGCGTAATGGGGCACGGAAGTATCGTGGAATATGTGAAACGGCACAAAAGTGAAAGTAAAAGGGCAAAAAGGGGTTGCATTGACTAAATCCGGCTCAAAATTGCGGGTCAGATACCACAAATCGTGAATTGTACCCAATGGTATTCATAAGTTCCGAAAACACACACAAAAGAACGGGTTTGGGCATGAGGTACTGTTGCTGGCAGATGGAATGTATAAAATAAATAAATTTCGAATCAAAACACATAAAACGGGGTCAGTTCTACAATAATCAAAGATAGCATACTGTAGATGCAACGAACGAAACAGGAATAGGCGTGGAGGAGCAAGGCTACACTTAAAGCACGATAAAATGGTCAAAAACGCTACGTCTGGAATCTCAAACATCGAAAAATGTCAAAACGATATCGAATACACGCACTTGGGACGAATGACAGCGATTGGGCAGCGTTTTGTATCAGAAGTGCAGAAATTAATTGAAAATCGCAAAAAAGGAGTCGACAATTAGGGCCAACAAACGCGCATGCCTGTTTCATGAACGCCAAGTTGGGCAATCAGGGTTGAAAGGCGATGTTTTTAGACCAATCTAGTGTCAAAAGCACGAAACGTACACGATCGATCATACAAAACGCGAGAGAATTTCACAGGGGCGGATATGCGACGTAAGTTTGAGAAAATCGATTTGAAAAACAAGAGCGGCGGCTGGCAGGGAGGAGAGCAGTAAAATCCGTGTCTTCATGTATAGAAAAACATTTGAAGCTGTATTTTGGGCGCAAAGTAGAAAGGCAACATAGCAGGTGTGCCATGGCGGCCATTGTGTAGCGCGAAGGCTAACATTTTTGCTACAATGGAGTACAGTTTTGAAAAGTGGGCATGTTTTGTATCAGTAGCGTCAAAGTCGCAAAAAGAAAGAAAGTGGCTAAATTTTTGGATCAAACGCAGATCACAGCCGCCGGCGATCAGGGTCGAAACGCACCAGTTTTCGAACAATACAATGTCAAAAAAGCGAAACATACACGATTGGCAACACGGATCGACAGTGAAAAATGGGTGGATGCAGCTGCTCAAGTTTGACACAATCAAGCTGACAACGACGAGAACGGGAAAACTGCAGCTTTATTGGAAGCGGGGCGCAAAAATGAAAACGCCGCTAACATAAAAGGTGTGCCATGGCCCGAAAATATATGACAAAACGCTAGAAAGCAATGATAGCGGTTATCCGGCTGTCAATAGTCATCACTTTCCACGATTTGCGCGAACCAAATCGATCGATCGAGAGAGGGCGCGGTCCAAGACGTGACATGGAAACGTTCGCGAACGCGCATGCTGCCAGTTTTTTGGACTGCCGTGTCCGTCAGTCCACCGCTTTTTCGCGCAATGTATTGATTCGCACTTTCTGGGCCCGCAAAAACGTAACAGTGGACAGATAAAGGGGATGGAAACGAAATAAGGAGGTTTCGATAAAATCGGTCAAGCCACGGTCCTTGTAGGCATAGACAAATAGGGGAGCTGTTTGGAGGTAGGACACAAAAATGGAAACGGAGGCAACATAGAAGGTGTGCCACGCCCCGAAAATACATGATAAAGCGTCAAAAGGGCAAATACCGGCTGGCCATAACCTTCACTTTTCACGATTTGCGCGGTCGAAATCGATCGAGAAAGGGAGGGCACGACCCGAGACGTGAAATTTGTCAAATGGAGACGGCTCAATCCATCGATTGACATTCTTTGGGGTCGTTCCTCCCTCACAGTCAAAGGGGACTCCTCGGTTTCCGGCCTTGCCGACGGCGGTGCCAACAGAAGGCGTAACATCGGTAAGTTATGTCGGAGCGTAAAATCGAGATGTAGCGGTTCTTGGAGGTCGCCATACATGAAAATAGTATAATTTGTAGAGATGCTACGGTGATTGATTAATAAACGTACCGTTTACGTAAACATGACATCATTCTCTCGCGGGTGGCAGCCAACATACATGAAAATGAAATCTTATGTAAAAAAGTTGTAGAAAATGATAATACAAATACACCTTTTTCGTTACCCAACAAAACTGCAATAACCTCGCAGAGCGGAAGCCAAGCTGGTGATCTGGAGAGTGGCTGAGCATCAAAGCATAAAATCGAATCGGAACGTGGATTTGAGGCGTCGGATCATCCAAAATCAGATGTCGACGCAAATGCACATACAAATGAATTCATTTCAGTAAAGTTACAGTGACTTGCAAGAAATACGTACCTTTTACGTAATATTTCTGGAAACAGCAACGTGGGGTCAAAGTGGGGAACGTGGCGAAGCGTTGGTGCCTCCGGGTGGGAGCGCGAAAAAGTGTAGGTAGCATCATAAAGTCGTACAGTTTGCTTGACCCGAATGCAAACGCTTGTAAAAATGAAGTATTTTGTAGAAATGTTAGCAATTTGGAAGACAAACACCCCTTTTTTGGAAACTATCCGAGCAACAGATGCTGTGTGACAGATGACATGCCGAAACGTGGCATCAAAACTTGGCACTTGAGAAGTTTTTGGTAGGCGTCTCTTAAAATGGATTCGATTTGCAAACAAGTAATTGCATGTCATGACGCTGGTGCCTGAACGTGGTAATGCTTCTGGGCATAACGTTAGAACGTGGAATCGAGACGTTGGGATTAGAGTCGAAGATACCATGCTGAACGCCAGTACACATGAAAATTGATGCATTCTGAGTTACTTCCGTACGTGGATTTGAGTCATAGGAGCGGTCATCGATAGTCTTCAGCACGAGAGGTCAAGAAGGTTGTGGAAACCAGGAGGTATCGTCGAACGTTGATCCAGGAGGTATCGTCGAACGTTGAAGTGCATGAAAAGAGACCGTTTTGTGCAACTGTTACAGTAATTGAAGAAAACCAAACTCACTTTTTTCGTAAACTGTCAGAACAAGGCCGTCCTTTGGCATTCGAAATGAGTCGTGTACATGAAAGTGGATTGATTTTGTAGGAAAGTTACGGTGGTTTACAAACAAACAGACTTTTTTCGTGACATTCCAGGTCACATTAACATGGAGCGAGCGCCAAAGCATTGATTTGTGACTTCTGAACATAGGATTGAAGGCTCTGAACGGTATCGAACGTCGTGGTATCGAGTAAAAACGTAGATAGGAGGCATGGAAGCGGCCATCAGAACGTCATAGCTTCGGAACAAAGAAACGAGGGTGCTTTGGGAATCCAGGAGGTATTTTTGAACGTCAACGTGCATGAAAAGAGAATATTTTGTACAACTGTTACAATACTTGAAGAAAAGCAAACTCACTTTTTTCGTAAACTGATCAAAGAAAGACGTCGTTTAGCAAATGGCATTCGAAAAGGCGATACATGAAAATGAATTGATTTTGACGGAAAGTTACGATAATTTACAAAAACAAACGCACCTTTTTTGTGAGTAAACCAAACAAAACCATCGTATGGCCATCAGGGCCAGGCAGATACATGAAAATGAAGTCATTTTGTAGAAAAGTGAATGTAATTTACAACAAAACTGACTTTTTTCGTCACATTTCTGGATACGGTAGCATGGCATCATTGTGGAGCGAGCGTCAGAGCGTGGGCGTGGGCGCATCGGGCGTGGGAGCGTCTTCGGAGCGGGGGCACATCGGAGCACGGGCGCGTTGGGGCGCATCGGGGCGTCGACCATGCCTGGAAAAAAGAATTGTTAGTTTGGGAAAGGGGAAAGAAGATTGTTCGATCCAAACGAAACACATGCTAAAATAGGAACAATACAGAGAAGATGGTACGGCACAGATCGGCGGGGTCCCTGTCCTGTTTGATAGTTTAGGGGCCCAGGCGGACAAGGATTGTCCCGCCAATCTGTGCCGCCAGCCATCGCCCTGGGCCCGTGGCTAACAGCAGAACAGGCACATGAATCCATGTGCCTGTTCTGCTGAAGGCGCCCAGTGGCGAACCACTGAGCCCATCGCCCGCAGGCGAACCTGGGGGCGATGGCCCCGACACGAGTGGTGTCGAGGCTTTGAAACCACCGGCGCGGTGGGGTGCCCTCAGGCGTTGAAAGGCTGAGCCGAGCCCCGACAAACTGATTTCGGGGCTCAACTCGCGGCCGCGCGTCTACTCTAAACTGATTTCACGCGCTTATAAGCTCAAAACTGCTTCTTACTGACTAAACTGTAAAAAACTGCTGTCAGATCGATACTTTAAACTGACTAAACTGCAAAAAAACTGTTCAAATGACAAAAACTGCAAGCAAAGCTCAAAGCTTTCGGCACTTTTGTCAAACATTGGCGTGCGCTTGTTTCGTCTTTTCATGCTAGCACTGTTTTTGACAGTTAGCGTTCTTCTTCTGATTAACAATCGATTAAAAGTGGTGATAAGCAAAGTTAAAAACGTACATTTTTGATTATAAGCGTTTCTGAACATCAATCCTTTGAAGTGTTCAAAGATTCATCCAAAATAAGATTATGTGAATCATAAAATATTGCAATTTTTTGCAGATTCATAAAAATCTGGCCATTTTTGACCTTTTAGCAACAGCTAGAACCGCCTCCGGCGATCGCTGAACAAAAAATATTATGAGCGCACCATAGCTTTCGTCGATACATGAAACTCGTATCGTTAAACATTTCGAGTTCAAAATTCGCTTTAAAATTAAAAAGATAGCAAAAAATAGCTCAAACGGCAACAAAAAGCCGATAGAATTCGAATTGCCTGTGGCAATCGGCTCATTTTAAAAGTGCCGCTTAAAGTTATTGGCATTTTTGGCAAAAATTGGTGCGGTTGTTTCATCTTTTAGTGCTAAAGTTGTTTTTGACAACTAGCATACTTCTTCTGATCAACCATTGATCCATAATGGTCATAGGCAAAGTAAAAAATAAACTTTTTGGATAAAGCGTTTCTGAACAGCGGTCTTTTAGAGCCTTCATCAATTAAACTGATTTCAGTTCAAGAATCTTAAAAAACTTAGCAGAATCTTTGCAGATTCATAAAAATTTGGCCATCAATGACCTTTCAGCAAAAGTTAAATTAGCCTCCGGAAAGACTCAATTGAAAAAGCTTCCAAGCGCAGCAAAGCGTTCATCGATAGATGAAACACGTATTAAAATTAACTTCGAAAAGTTCGTAATTTGCTCAAAAGTGGCAAAGATAAGAAAAAATAAGTTCAAACGACGAAAAATAGCCGATAAAATAAGAATCGCCCGCGGCAATCGCCGCATTTCCGAAAAAAGGTCCTAAACACGATCCACAATCCAGCCCTGGGCTGGGTGAACCTTCGGCACACGACGCCAAGGATTTGGCGGCTGTCTCCATGCGCTTTTTTTGCAAAGCCCGCCATCGGCTGGTTCGCTTTCGAGTCGTCTCGCTTTTTCGCGCCTCCTCCCTATCATCCTCCACGTCGATCCTCCCTTCCTTCCTGGCAGTCTGAGGCCTCGTTGACGGCATGCTTGCAGCCTCTGGCTACACGGCTGGTGGCCATCCCTATCCGCGGTTTCCAAAAAGGTTCTCAGCGGCCATGCGCTCGTCCACGCTGCCTCCCGCGTCGATCCTCCATTCCTTGGTCGATGCTTCCTTCCCTGAGGTTCCATCCGCGGCCTACACGGCATACTTGCGGCCTCTGGCAACACTGCTGGCGGCAGCCCTATCAAAAAAGGTCGTCAATGACCAATGCGCGATGTCCACGTTTCCTTTCCGGCGTCTTTCGTCCGTCCGTTGACGACGTCCTCAGCTAAGTCTGCCGTCGCCAACTTGATTGGCGCCGATTCTCGCCCTGTCGTCTGCAAAGCCCGTCCAAAACACATCCGCTCTCAAACTTCCTTCCCCCCGTATTCCGTCAAATCCCGTCCGCTTCTCCCTTTAACCAGGCTGTCCTCGGTTGATCCCGCCTTGATATCGGCATTCCTTCTGCCGTCGGCAACTCGGCTGGCGGCGATACTCGTTCTGTCGTCAGCAAAGCCCACATCCGTTCATGCTTCCTTCTGCACGTCATCCGTGGAATCTCGCTCGATCCCCTTCTGCATCCTCCAAAATGAGTGGCCCTCAATTGGGCGTTGTTCCTGCGCCATCGGCATCGCCGCTGTAGTCTGCATCCACGGCTATCACGGCCGGCCTCCCTCTTTATGGCGTCTTTGAACATGTATCATCCTGCGGCTTCCGTCAAATCCCATCCGCTTCGCTCTTCCGTCATCTTCTTTATCCTTGGGTTTAGTAGCCCAATTCGGCGTTGTTTCTGCCGTCTGCATCACGGCTGGCACGATCCTCGCCATGTTATCTGCTGGCTTCCTTCTTTCTGCTTCATCGAACATGTTTCATCCGGCAACTCTTGTCTCAATCAGGCTTTCCATCCATCTTTCTGCAACGCGGCTTCTCCCAAACTGCGAACTCAGACCACCGGCATTCTGGTGTGACACTTGCGTTTTCTTCGCGCGTCCCGTCTGTTCGGCCCATCATTGTCATCGATTGAATCCTTCTTTCTGCATATCACGCTTCTCGAGATTCCTGTCGCATCTGGGCGAAATAGTAGCGCTGGGTGGCAGTTCCTTTGGGTTCTAAAAACAAAAAGATAAGTCCTTCTGTTTATAACATCGGGGTTGAGTTCAAGTTACTTACCGTATTCGCTCGTCTCGGCATCTGGTACAACACTGAACTGGTTTTCCTTCGATATCGACTTGTCGATGTATTCAAATCGCGCACCGCATCCTTCTTCTCATCGAAATCGCATTTGGGTGCATTCGTCGTTCTCGGCACCGTTGAGGTAAAGTGCATCCGCTTTGCACTTGCGCATTCCTTCTTTTCATCGAATCCATAGTCAATCAATTCCATCATCGATCAATCGATTGCGGCTTTTGTGGAGGGTTTTGACCGTAAAAAGCGCTCTTTCCACTCGGTTCTTCCGTAAAATCGTACTTCAATCGCTCCTCGTCCTTCTTCGGGTCCATGACGACGGCGTACTTTCATCAACTCATCTGGCTGCAATGCCCATCCGCGCTTCCATGCGTCCCAATCATCTTCTTTCTGCGCGTTCTTCCGTGTACTCTCATCTCTGGCCGCAGTCATAGTCCAGTGCCATTGAACAAGTTGATTAACGGCTGTCTCCGGCCATCTTGCTTCTTTCGGTGCAGCATAATCCAAATTCGTCAGGGTTTCCTGTTTCTGCGTTCATCCTTCTTGCGCATTTCGTCCTTCCAGTAAGTCCATCCAAGTCTTTCTGGATCCAATCAATCTGGCGGGATGGCACAATTCCCGCGGCACGCTGTTGTTGCCGATATATTCATCGTTGATAGGAGACTTCGGGTACAGTCTGAAAGTAGGCGTTGAAGAAAAAGTCTAGTCAGATTGAATTCACTCACTAGTCTCAAAAACGCTTCTATCTTTCTTCAAATCGTTGAAACGGCATCAAGTATGCTTTTCCATGCGATCTCATCACTCGTCAATCGAATTCGTCGGAGTGAATCCAATCCTTCTGCCAATACTGCTGGTTCAAACGGGAATTCACGCCTATTTGGCCTTGCTGACATCCTTGAAGTGTAGTCCATCTCGACCGAGCTTCGTCGGTCCTTCTAGACTCGCCAGCGGTAAAGTAAAACGCTCCCTCTTCCATTTTGTCCTTCTGGTATCCTTCATGCGATCAAATCAGTCATTCTGGATGTCATCTGTCGTCTTCGGCATCTTTATTGACAGTAGATTGCGTTCCGACGCACTTTTCATTACTGCCACACGTGTTCGTCTTTGCAAGTTCATCGATTTGATTGCTATCAGCGTGTATTCGTGGGCATCTGTGTTCGAAGAGCATAGCTGGCAGCTTCGCGACCTGAAATCCAAGTCATGAGTCATTCAGTTTTGATGTCTGTTTCAATCAACTCACCCTTTTCGCGATCATCGGTGTCGTCTTCGTCGCTGGACTGGGTGTTCCAGTGCCTTCACTTCGCGCTTCTTCTTCATCAAAGTTGCTGTCACGGTCTATTCTGCCGTGATATCCTCATAGCTGCCGTTGGCTGCACGACTGTGAGCTGTCTTCAATTTTCTTGTCTGCAAAGCCTCCAATGGTTGTTCTGGCCTGACTTTCTGCTTCTTTGCTGTCAACCCTTCCGAAAAATCATATCTGCGAAACTTTTCCATCCTTCGCGATTCGTGGCGTACTGGTACCACTTTCAAAAATGGTCGATAGAGCCTTCCTTCGTCGAAATTCGGCGCTTCTGTCACAACAACCCGCGTTCATTCGATCCCAGTCATCACCAGCTGATTCTGACTGCTTCCAATCGATCCCATTCGTCATTCTGCAACTTCTTCCTGGCTCACGGGTTGCATCTCCATGAGTTTACGGCCATGTCACAGAGGGGTTGCAGTGCCTGAAATCATCTTTGTTAGTCACGTTCATGGTAAAAGTTGAAGTCTAATCACTTACTGGCTTCGCACACATGAATCCTTTCTCATTGCTGAACTATACCATCGGTCCATCATAGTCCCATCTCATTGCGCGTTTCTCATTCTCAGCATTCTCAATCATCGATGTCAAAGACTTCTGGCTGTGATGTTTTATCCATGACATTTCAATCTGCTTCTCACTCCCGCTTGACCTGCGCCCGCCATCCATTTCCAACGATTCAACCAATCTTTACCCTCAGCCTCACCGCTCACAGCGCAACACTTATTTCATCCTTCCTTTCCGCCGACCTCGCACTACCACATCGAAAAAAGGTGGACGCCGTTGTCACCTGTGAAATAGGGGGCCAAATGGTAGCACGAGGTCAACTTCCCAGAGTGAAGTGGCCTGATTTTGCAGAGACGAATGAGCCCAAAGACGCAGAAAGGTTAAAAAGTTAGAGTGGACGTTGGGTGTAGGTGGTTAGACCCGGCGATCCAACTGCTTGAAAGTCGATGAGCAGATGGATCCGTCCTCCGACGTGCCACAACGGAAGACACGACGGTCCTTGCTCCACGCAATCGTCTCGTTTCCGCGGGCTTCGATGTTGTCGAAGAAGATCTCCGGGGTGCGGGACTTCACTCGGCCGCTGGCGGTGTAGACGAGCTCCTCGAGCACGCGGCGACGCATGTTCAAGGGCGTGGGGTTACGGTAGCGATGGCGGGAAGGATCCTGGCCGAGCTGTCCCTCGTTGGCACGACCAAGCGTGTAGAGCCGACCAGACAGGCCGAGCATAACGAGATGGTCGCGGCCGCCAGCAAGCTTGATGATGGGCTCGGTTGGGTCATTGAAAATGACTTGAGGGCTGACGGCAGCCATGGACATCAGGGCCGAGGTGAGCGGGACGCCTTCGAAGGTGCCTTGGAAGACGACCTTGCCAGCATAGAGACCGGCAATGTACGACCTTCCGCGGACTTCTTGCTGCAGCATCTGGGGCGTCAAGGCAGAGAACTCCTGCACGTACCACTCTTCTTCATCTTGAACGACGACATCATGGGGGGCCGGAAGCGTGGCAGTGCGGAAGTTCTTGATGGCGCGGACTTCCTTCCAGGGATCGGTTGGGTTGCGGCGCTTGACTGCTTTCGGGGCAGCCACAGGCACTTCGGGTGCAGCAACTTCCATGGGCTCGTCTTCGGTGGATTCGGCGTCACTGTGGTCGGTGGCGTCGGATCTGTCGAGGTCGTCCATCGGCGGAACGTCGGCGAGTTCGGGCTCGTTGTCGTTGTTGCCGGCGGCTCCATTGTTGATGGGCGACGTCGGAGGGGTGGAGCCATTGGCAGATGCGACTGGCGTAGATGGGCGAGTAGATGGCGCGATACTGGGGGTAGTTTCGCGTTCTGAAATGTATAAATGTGTCATTCAAATGTCATAATCAAAGTTTGTTTCAGTTTGTACTCACCGGGTTCGCCTTCGTCAACTTCCTCGTCGCCGGATTGGTCGTCGGCGTCGCTGATCGAAACATCGTCGTCGCTGAGCAGATGCTTCAGGACCTTCTTTTCGGCCTTCTTCTTGCGCTTCTCCTCTTCTTCTGGCGTGACCGAGCGACGGGCAGGGCTACCGGGCGGCGTACCAGCCACGACGGCAGAAGATGGAGTAGAAGGGGCTTGAACGGGAACAACGTTGTTTCCTGAAAGCAAAAAAGTCCATCATTTGTGAAATCGATTGAAAAGTAAGTCAAATTTGAATCCGTTTTTGGTCAATAATGTTCAAAAGTATCGAAAAGACAAAGTTTCAGTTCAAAGATACTCACCATTGCCACCTTCTTCGACTTCGCCTTCATCGCTGGACGCGTTATCGTCCGTATCAATGAGCTTCGGGACGGGTGACTTCGCAGCGGGCACATAGACGGCATCGTCATCGTCGTCATCGGGCAAAGAGGCATTGCGCCATTCTTCATCGTCTTCGGCCTCGTTGTACTCGTCGTTGAGGTTCTGGAGGTACTGGGCGGTGCTGATAGACTCCGCTTCAGATTCGCTGACTTCAATCGACGCGTTCCAGTCCTCTTCGCTCAATTCACCCGCTTCATCTTCAATCAACGCATCCAAATCGACATCGCTGAGTTCGTCGAATTCGACTTCCATCGACGCAATCGAAGCAGCTTCACTTGACGCATCCGATCCATCATCAGCAGCATCTTCTGGGCCGTCGGCTTCTTCGATGTCCTGATCGACGTGGGGCGGCGACGGAATTGGTTCCTGGTTTGCCGGCACTTCGGGAATCTCAACTTCAACGGCATTCTCGACTTCATTCGGAACATTGGCATCGATTCCGGCGTTTTCAGTCTCCGCTTCCGATTCAGCGACAAACTTCGGCTTCCTGTTCGCCAGAATGCGGACCTTGTACGGTGGCTCATCCGTCGAAGTGCGGGCGATCGTGTGCTTCACTGGGAGTTGTTGCGGTTCGGGTTCGACGTTGAAGGTGAATCCGAGCTTCTGCCACACCGATATCTCATTCTTGACCGAAGCCAATTCACTGTTGATGGTAGGCAGCGACGGTTGCTGGACTTCATCGATGAGGTCGTTGGTGGCATTGGCAGAAGTTGGTGGAGCCGCTTCGGACACGACCGGGTTGGCTGCGCTGTCGACGGTGACCTCAACGACGGACGGAATCTGCGTTCGCTTTTCCTTCAGACTGGGGCTTTGCTGATGCACTGTCGTCGGGATGACTTCATGGGCGATCGAAGACGAGGTGCCGGACGAGTTCGGCTTTTCCACTTGGTTGTTGCTGTCGTCGGTGGATTCGCTGACAGTCGATGCTTTCGGCGTCGAAATGGCGTCGCTGGCATTGGAGTTGAAACCGTCGGGATGGATGGATGCTGCTTCCGGTGCTTTCGAGGTCTCCAGGGCTTCATCAGCTTGACTCGCTTCGGCAGTTGTGGCTGCGTCGGTGGCGATGATGGTGTCGCTGGCTGTGGCCGGCACCGGAATCGTAACAGCCGAATTGATGGCAATTGACTTCTCGGCATCGTCGAAGTCCATCGGCGATCCAGGTCCGACGGCAATGTTGTCGACGGTATTGCGCGCCGACCAAAAAGACGCAACGTTGACGTGGGTTTCAGCCTCGCCAGTACCCGACACGAGGGTCGAGACCGGCTTGCTTCCACCTTCGATCCGAACCAGCGAGTTTTGACGGCTGCTGGCTTCGGTGACGTCAAACAGAAGACGGAAGTCGGCCGTGAGATCTTCCATCTCCACGTCTTGCCCCGGGCCTTCGTGGAACAGCCATCGAAACTCCTCGGAGAGATCTTCCATGTCGTAATCGATGGGGCTCGGGGACTTTGAGCGCATCTCGACGTCGGGTGGTGTTGACGGTCGAGATGGCATCTCCACGTCAGAAGGGCTGGGTGAGCGCGACGGCATTGGCTTGTCGGACGCTGAAATGCGGAGAATGGATGAAATTGTGAAGAAAATGGGTACAAAAGTGCTCAAACTTGTGCGTTTTTTGGGGTAAATGGCCTCTGGCACTTTAGAAATGCCGTTGGTGATTCGTTGAATGGTGCGTGCCGTGAAATTTTGCGTGATTGTGTGAATTTCCGTGAAAATTGTGTAGTTTTGTGACTAAATCTGGTCAGTTTTCAGATTCCGACTTCCATCGTGCGTTCAGATGACTTCCCACTCGGTGCCTACACATGTGTCAACTACCGTACCACCGTACCGGCTCTTCCATCGCAACCAACTAGATCGTTTGTGCAGAACTTCAAAGTGTCAATGTGCAAAGTGCCAAAAGAAGAACAAAAAAACGAACCTGCATCATCCGAAGCCGCGTTCAGCACCAGGCCAGCTTCAGTGGAACGACTGCCGCGTGCATTGGGGGTTCCTGCGCCCCGACGCGAGCAGTCCAAGTGGCCTTCAACCCCCGGGAGGGTGGAAGACGCGCTTCTCGTGGCTTCATCTGCAAAGAAGGCAAGTTTACGTTGTTCGCGGATTCAGGCAATCAATATGACATCAAATAGTTTCAGAAAACAACTCACCGCCCGTAGGCTCAGCTACCTGGAACGTCGCAGCTCCCTGACGGGTTGCCCGACCGCACGAAAAGTTTGCGTGATGTTGCGGAAGACCGGACATGTTTAGCTGAAAGATCGGTTTGAAAAGGTGGGTTCTAACTTCAAACACGTGATTACAGGGGTAACACGGAGATTCACGCAAAAGCACGCATAAAATGGCACTAATTGAGGCCTAAACGTATAAAGTTTCGTCGTTTTTGGTGCAAAAACGCGTAGATTGGGGTCAAAAATGTAATTGGGTTACGGTAGAAGCGCGCACAGGTAATTATAGAAGCGAAATTAGCTAGCTTTAGCAAATCGGCGTGATCGTTCAGACAATCAATCGTTGAAAAGGGCACATATTGTCAAAAAAGCGCATTTAGCTAGCTCCAGCCACGGAAAACGGTAAAAGTTGCGCCGCAAAACGGACAAAATTTGATTAAGAACGCGATTTTTGACTTTGGATTCACTTTTACTGATCAGCTTCAGGTTGTCGGTGTGCCTGATAGTGTTTAGAAGCGACGAAAACGCACGTGGAATGGTATTTTGGAGCATGGGGGAGTGTCGCTGGCCAATAGAATCATCAAATTTGGTATCAAAAGGCACAAATCGGAGACCGTTGTGCCAAAAAAGGAAAGGTATACTGTATATGGGATGAATCAAACAGGAAAATTACATTTTGGAGCAAAGATGCGGCTACAGATGGTCAAAAAAGGGAAGTTGGGGGGCGCAAACGTTTGAAACATGCCAAAACGGTAACAAATCGCACGCATTTATAGAGTTCAAAACTGTCACATTTGTGATCGTTCAGGCAATCAATCATTGAAAAAGGCACTGCTTGTCGAAAAAGCGCATTTAGCTAGCTCCAGCCACGGAAAACGGTGAAAGTTGCGCCGCAAAACAGACAAAATCTGATTAGAACGCGATTTATGACTTTGAATTCACTTTTACTGATCAGCTTTAGTGTGCTAGTGTGCCTGATAGGGTTTAGAAGCGACGAAAACGCACGTGGAATGGTATTTTGTAGCATGGGGAAGCGTCGCTGGCTAATAGAATCGACGAATTTTGGATTAAAAGGTGCAAATCGGGGACAGTTACGCCGAAAAGGGGGTAAGCATTCTGTAGATGTGTAGAATCGAACAAAAATGGAGACAGGTTCGAGCAAAGATGCAGCTAAAGCACGCAAGAATAGTCGAAAAGGCGAAATTTGGGGGCGCAAACGGGTGAATGCAATCAATCTGGCACCCTTTGTATCAGAAATACTGAAATTGGTTGGCAATCACGTAAAAGAAGTCGAGGCAGTGTTGTTGGGGTCGAGCGGTACGCCCTCTGGCTATTGGCTCTGAATCGGTCTGTTAGTGATCAATGGCACAAAATGTCTACAAATACGGCTTGATAGGGGTCCAGAAGGGCGGAGAATGAATGATTAGGTGTTGAAACAGTGCTTTAGTACGGTTCTACGAAAGGAGAAGGGGTGTGTTGGAGATAGTTGAAGCTCGCACACAGAAATTGGTGCCAAAAACGCATGGGGAGTATGGAACTATGTAGCTTGTTTGAAGATGAGTTGATGCCAAACGATTTGGAGCGGACATACGATCGATACACGTAAAACAGGCGTAGTTCGAAGGCAAAGACGATGAAACGTTTTAAAAATAAGCAACATTGCTGCTAGATTGGAGTAAAGGTTTTCGAACGGGGCGCCGTTTCGTTGAATTTGGGTTCAAATCACAAAAAGACGGGGTCAAGACGTTAGATTTGGGATCGATAGACAGTCACACCCTCTGGCAATAGCCTCCGGCAATCAGGGTCGGAGGGCAAAGCTTTCCGATCGATACAATGCCAAGGGCACATAGGAGGTGATCGATAATAGAGATCGCATGGGATTTGGAGGGGGCGGGGATGCCGCGAAAGATCGAGAACATCGAGCGAAGAAAGGCGAGAGCGCCGGCTGGCAAGAGGACGGCCGCGAAATGCTGGCAAGAGGACGGCCGCGAAATGCGCGATTTCGTTGCGCAAAAAACGCACTCGACGCGCCGTGTTCGGCCGTTCGTCCACCGCGTTTTCCCGCATTCTTTCGATCGGCATTCTTTGCGCTCAGATTGCGAAATCGTAGTGCCTTATCATTGTGGCAGTGACAAAAAACGGGGTGGATAGAAAATGAGGGAATTTTGGCAAAATCGAAATGAAAAAAAGAGCGCCGGCTGGCAGGAGGACGGCTGGAAAATCCGTCATTTTTTGCGTAAAAAGTCACGTTTACGCGCGTGGATCATGGCAATGCGATAAAAACCTCATAATAAGCAAAGCAAAAATAAACGGCATTTTAACACTAGTTTGAACTAATCATCAAAAAATGATGACTTCGGCCAGCCGGTTTGTTTGTTTGCGTGCATGGATCGATCCACGCTCGGTCCGGCGAGGGCCCAAACTAACAGGCGAGAGTGGCGCGAGTCACGTTGCCGTGGCTCATACCACTCGGTCTGTTTCTGTCTGATCGATCCCGTTCTTTTTTGGACGAGGTTTGTGGACGGTTTTTCGCTTTGTTTTGATCGACTTTGCAGATTCTGATGGCTTCTGATGCCTTTGGCTGTCGGTCCTCGTGTCCGATGCCTTCTGAGCAGTGCTGTGAACGTTGATTCAGCAATGTTCGAAAGGTATTCGACACGTTGATCAACGCCGCGCCGCTTTCACTGCCAATGACTGTCAGTGGTGATGCCGCGGACGACTCCAGACCTTTTTTGGCTACTGTTTTTTACTTGATTGCGTATCCTGTTGCTCGATGTATGTGTCGATTGCCGTCGGATTAGTGTTGTGTGTTTGAAATCAGTACTGCTTCGAGGGTTATTGACAGCTCCATCGAAGCCTTCAGGGCAACAAATGCCATTGACTGATCGAATGTTTATAAGTTTGAGTTTTCTCATTTGCATTTTTGAAATTACACTTCTAACACGATCACTCGATTTCAGTTCCTTCCCATCTATCTATATTGTTGAGCTCACTTCCCGCTACCGTATCGTGCCCGAGTTTCAGGATTATACATATTTTCAACATTTTCCATCGTTCTGATTTGCTTGTGCCACCTGTCTTGAACTTCGTGGAATATGTGAAACGGCACAAAAGTGAAAGTAAAAGGGCAAAAAGGGGTTGCATTGACTAAATCCGGCTCAAAATTGCGGGTCAGATACCACAAATCGTGAATTGTACCCAATGGTATTCATAAGTTCCGAAAACACACACGATAGAATGAGTTTGGGCGTGAGAGATTGTTGCTGCATACTTGGCTAAACCTTTGGCAATACGGGATTGTGATTGATGAACAAGTGACGCGATGGAGTTTTAAACAGTTTTTCGTTCAAGGAGATCGAAAAACAAGGACAATAAAAAAATTTTTAAAAGACGATTTTCCAAAGTTATGCTGATGTCGTTATAATTTTGCGTTTGAATAAACTTGAGAAAGGACCAGGAACTCTATTTCCTTTAAATTTGACGTTAAAATGGTAAAATTGTAGATTTTGGAGTGCTGAATTTCATGTACCAGAAGCAAAAAAGTGCGACAGTTACACGTTTTGCGTTCTGGTACTCGAAATTCAGCTCGGATTTTTGCTCGTTTTAACGCCCGTTTTGTTGCGTTTTGCATATAGCACGATACAAGTAGTTGCCAGAGGTTGCTATAGTGTTAATTTAAGCGTTGGCAATAGAAAATTCCGCCTGGTATCGCCAAAGTTCCTCCAAAAACTGGCAAAATGGGACATTTTTCAGCGAAAATGCGATTTTTTGTTAAGTTTTGCACGTGATGCTCTGTATATGGCTGTGCGAGATGTTTGGCTTATTAAAATCAGCGTTTTCTGGGTAGAAAAAGCTGTCAAGACTGACTTGCCAAGAACTGGCAAAACTTCGTGGAATTCCACGAAATTCCAAAAGTTTGTGATGTTTTGCATTTGCGTCATTTTAAGTAAGGTCAGGGAATCTAAATCCGTTGAATTTGCAGGTAAAACTGTTTAACTGACGGTTTTAGGGTGCTGAATTTCATGTACCAGAAGCAAAAAAGTGCGATAAATGCACTTTTTGCGTTCTGGTACTCGAAATTCAGCTCGGATTTTTGCTCGTTTTCCTTGTTTTAACGCCCGTTTTGTAACGTTTTGCATATAGCATAGTACCGGTAGTTGCCAGAGGTTTCTGTAGCGTTGATTGGGGCGTTTGTAACGTTTTGCTTATAGCATGATACAAAAATTTGCCGGAGGCACTTTCAGTGTTGATTTGGGCATTAAAAATTAAAAACATCGCCAAAATTCCGCCAAATATGTGCAAAGTTGCACGTTTTTTGACGAAATTTCAATATTTTGTTGAGTTTCCCACTGTCGACTTGTAAATGGATGTGTGCTGTGTTTGTCTTTCCAAAATCGGTGTTGTCTGGGTGAAAATGCGGTCAGGATTGACAGATATCCACCAAAAACTGGCGAAATTCCGTAGAATTCCACAAAGTTCCAAAAGTTTGTGAAATTTTACCCTTGCATCATTCAAAGAGTTCCATTGTTTTGTATAGTTTACATTTGCATTATCTGAAGTAAAATCAGGGAATTCTAAATCCGTAGAATTTGCCGATAAAACTGTTAAACTGACGGTTTTAGGGTGCTGAAGTTCATGTACCAGAAACAAAAAAACGAAAGTTGCACGTTTTGCGTTCTGGTACTCGAAATTAAACTCAGTTTTACAACAACAGTCAACTCAATTCGATTCGTTTTTATTAATGTTTTTTTGTTTTTTCAATGATCATGTAGCACTCAAAAACATTTGTTATTAGTGTTGCTGTGCTTCTTTTTTGCAGAGTCCAGCTCCGAAATCAGTTCTTGACTTCACTGACCAGCCACTCATTCGGTCTAAACTATCATATATTACAACGGACATGTTTCTATTGTTTTAAATCATACCAAGGTATTTATTTTGAACAGCTCTTGATGACGGTCCATCAGGTTGCTTTATCATTGGTTCTTGCCGAGTCGGCGTTGGTGCTTCCGAAAATCGATTCCATCCAACGAAATCAACCGGTGTGCCATCTGTCCATTTGAAGTTCTTAGCATTGTATTCTTTGTCCAGTGGTATGTGTAAGCCAATGTGGGTGTTTTCATTGAAAGTTTGGATGAAATAGTGTTCTTCAGCACAGTGAATCGACGCCAAACGCGACCCGGGGGCCTTTTTTTTACAAAAATCATCTTCGATGGCTTTCTTGAAGGTTTTGTCTTCATCGGGAATATCAAATCGCCTGTAGCAATAAACATTACCACAGAATCGTTGTTTTGACCAACCATCATCGCAGAAAGTATTGTTGAGCGTCTTTTTTGGTTTGTAGTGGATCAATGGCGCACATGGGATCACCGGCTCAGCTTCGATCTTACATGCGACACGTTGATTTGGCTGCAGGGAGTCCATGAGGAAAGTTTGAAAAGCGCCACGTCGAAATGTGTGGGTGTTTGAGTTTAGATTCTTTGCCCCAGAAACAGGGTAATCGATCACTTTAAGTTTGACTACAGCATTGTTTGACTTGAATTTTGGTTCACCTGGTGCCCAGAAAGTTTCATTAACTTCAGTGCCATCCGACCATTGATATGTCCCGTTTTTGTAGACAAAACCAACGATAAAGTCTTCGTCGAGAAAGCTTTCTAAATGGTAAAAGTCAAATGAGGATACCGTAGCCGGACATTATGAGACTTACTAGCAACGCCTAGTTGGATATCGTGATGGAATGACGCTAGTTTGGCATTTTTGTGCAACTTTTTGCACAATTTGTCGTTGAAATTTTTTGACGTCAGTTGCAAATCTGGAACGACAGTCGCATAACAAAAAACTCCATTCGGTGACTCAACGATGATCCAGTCATCGCGGTCCGTTGGGCAACGGTGATTCCAATGCGATGGCTTTTCCTTACGACAAGTTTTGTTCTTATACGTAAATGTATCCTGCGTGGGCACAGGTAATGGACCCGTTTTCGGAACAGCTTGTTTTTTACAAACTGCTCTTGAACTGAGTCGTGTTGGCTGGTCTTCCATATTAGGATTTAACCATACATTAGATTCATTGGGATCTTGATTGTTTGGCTCTCCCAGAGTCCAACGTTCCCACCAAAAGGGGCTTCCATCACAGTAGAGCCAATTACCGTAACGTCGGGGCCATGCACGGTTCGGTGTGTATAAACCGATTCCAACAGAGTCCGAGGTAAAGGTTTTTAAATACATTTGTTCCTTTTCACAATGGACAGATGCAGGGTAACTATTCGGCAAAAACATGCCACAGTAATTGAATTCAGCATAAAAATCTTTGAAGTTTCCACCATGATCAAAGTTGAGAAGTTTATAGCAATGCGGGGCTCCTCCACATGGTGCTTTAAGCTGCCATCCGTCACCTTCGCATGTGAAGTTTGATATGTCAAGGATAGGCTTCGGAGGCATCTGGTAGTAGTTTGGTAATCGTGGTGTCGCATCCAATACGCAGATTACATTGGCATCACCTCTAGCGATGTAGTCTTGAAAACTTTGAGGCTCTAGTTGAACTGGATTAGAGTCACCTCTCAGAGTGAACACGTTTGAGGTGTTTTTTACACCAGGAAAACATATGGGAGTATAATCAACCGGAGTGTCATCAAAGTTCTTCAAATTCGTGGCCGCAAAAGGACATGAAGTTGGAATGTATAACCCAACAAGGCTCCCTGACATAGATCGAAAATGAAGGGATCTGATGTCATCATCATTGTGAATCGATGCCGGTCGTGCGTCAGGATGCTTGCCTTTACAAACCTCGATCAAATTTTCAGGTTTTTGGAGCGTTGCTGGGATAGGATAAATACCGTAACAACGTGGAATTTTCTTATAGTTGTCTAAGAGGTACCATTGATTTAGGTCCGACAGTACTTCGGGGCAAATTGCTGCCTCGATTGTTAAAGTGGCTGAAAATTTTTGTTTGTTTTTTAGCCCAGTACTCAAAAAATGTATACCATTAGTAGCACGCGGAGCAGAGTCTAAACTTCGTTTGTCGAACTCTTCGCAGTTGACAACACTCACTACCAAGAAAGCCCACAAGGAGGCTGTAACAGCGCTCCACATCATTATGGTGATACTATGCACGCAACAGGATGCAGCTTCTTATTTATAATATAACTAAGCGACTTCAAAAAAGTCATTAATGAGTCCACGAAGATCAAAAAACGCCTTATTATGGCCGTTAGCCTTGACGTCCATCGTTTAACAGCGTTAATTGTATGTGAAATCACTGTTAATTTTTATGATTTTATAATTGTTTGTATTATTATGTCAATCTTGCTGAGTGGCATCAAACAGTCTCACATAAAAAACTAATGAAAATGCATTTCACATTTTCCTAGAGGAAGTTATAGTGTTGCAATGGCTAAAATCACCAAAAAACTAACAAAAATACGCTAAACTTAAGCAAAAATTAAGAATTTTGGGTGCTGAGTTTCATGTACCAGAAGCAAAATAGTGCAACAGTTGCACGTTTTGCGTTCTGGTACCCAAAATTCAGCTCAGGTTTTTGCTTGTTTTCGCCGTTTTAACGCCCGTTTTGTAACGTTTTGCATATAGCATAGTACCGGTAGTTGCCAGAGGGTTCTGTAGCGTTGATTGGGGCGTTGTAACTAAAAAAATTCCGTCCAGGATTGCCAAAATTCCGTCAAGAACTGTCAAAATTGCACTGTTTGTGTATGTCATGTTCGTCTTACCAAATAGAAGTTGTGTAGGTGAAAATGCTTTTAAAAAAAAATTTTGTCAAAAACTGGAAACATTCCATGGATGTCCACAAAATTTCAAAAGTTTGTGAAGTTGAACAATCAACACAACTACCGTCAAATGTCACTTCATTTGTTTATTACTTAGTACTTTTTCAATTATCATTAAACACTCAAAAGCATCTTTCATTTGTAAAGCTGCGCTTTTTTCTTGCAAAGTCCAGCGCCAAATACACTTCCATCTCTATTCTTCACCGTCCAACCACTATAAGCATCTAAAAAATGCATATTAACAAGGCGAATGTTACTACCGCTTAAAACCATACCAAGGAATTTATTTTGAACAGCGTTTGATGACGGTCCACCTAGTTGTGGTGTGCTTTTTGACATTGGTTCCTGACGTGTCGGGTTATTTGTTTCCGAAAACCGATTCCATCCAACAAAATCTACCGGTGTGCCATCTGTCCATTTGAAGTTTTTAGCATTGTATTCTTTGTCTAGTGGTATGTGTAACCCAATGTAGGTGTTTTCACCAACAGTTTGGGTGAAATAGTGTTCTTCAACACAATGAATCGACGCCAAACGTGAACCCGGGGCAACAGTTTTACAAAAATCGTTTACGATGGCATTTTCGTAAGTTTTTAAGTAGTTCGGAATTTCAAATCGCCTGTAGCAATATACATTACCACAAACACGCTGTTTGATCCACCCTGCATCGCAGTAAGTATTGTTCAGCGTCTTTGTGGGTTTGTACTTGATAAGTGGCGCACAGGGTGTTACCGGCTCTGCATCGACTTTACATGCGACTCGTTGATTTGGAGGTAGAGTGTCAATGAGGAAAGTTTGAAAAGCGCCACGGAAAAATGTTTTGCCAACTACATTCGGATTTTTTGCTCCAGAAATGGGGTATAGGATTTGTTTAAGCATGACCACGGCATTGCTCGAGTTGAGTTTTGGTTCTCCTGGGGCCCAGAAGGTTTCATTAAAGGGGCTACCATCGGACCATTGATATTGACCGTTTTTGTAGACAAGACCGGTGATGTAATCGAAACCGAGGAAACTTGCTGAAAGGTGATGTACAGTTAAATCAAAGTACAGTTACCAGAGACTTACTAGCAACCCCTAATTGGATATCGTGATGGAATGACGCCAACTTAGCGTTCTTATGTAACTTTTTGCACAACTTGTCATTGAAATTCTTTGACGTCAATTGGTAGTCGACAAGATATGTCGCAAAGCAGAAAACACCGTTCGGGGACTCAACAATGATCCAGTCATCGCGGTCCGTTGGGCAACGGTGATTCCAATGCGATGGCTTTTCTTTACGACAAGTTTTGTTCTTATACGTGAATGTATCTTGCGTGGGCACAGGTAATGGACCCGTTTTCGGAACAGCTTGTTTTTTACAGACTGCGTTTTGACTGTACTTTGCTGACGCGTCTAGCATATCAGGATATTGCAATACATTATATTCCAATGCTTCTAGATTGTTTGGCTCTCCTAAGTTCCAACGTCCCCACCAAAAAGGGCTTCCATCACTGTTGAGCCAGTTACCATAAAGTCTGGGCCATGCACGGTGCGGTGTGTACAAACCAATTCCAAAAGGCACAGTGGTAAAATTGTGCAAATAGTCGTGTTCCATCTCACATTGGATAGATGAAGGGTAACTATTTGGTTCAAACATTCCGCAGTAATTAAATTCAGCAAAGTATTGACTATGCACTCCACCACTAATAAAGTTGAGAAATTTATAGCAATGGGGGATTCCGCCACATGGTGCTGCAAGTTGCCATCCGTCACCTTCGCATGTAAAGTTGGATATGTCAAGGATAGGCTTCGGAGGAGACTGGTAGATGTTCGGTAGTCGCGGGGTCGCATCCAGCAAACATATTACATTAGCATCGCCCCTAGCGATGTAATCTTGAAAGTTATGAGGGTCCAACTCAAGTGGATTAGTGTCACCTCTCAGAGCAAACACATTTGAGGTGTTCTGTTGACCCCGAAAGTCGATTGGGGTATAATCAACCGGAGTGCCATCAAAGTTTTGCAAATTCGTGGCCGCAAAAGGACATGAACTCGAAATATATAACCCAACAAGGCTTCCTGACATAGATCGAAAACGAAGGGATCTGATGTCATCATCACTATGGATCGATGCCGGTTTGGCGTCAGGATGCTTGCTTTTACAAACGTTGACTAATTCTTCAGGTTTTTTGAGCGTTGCTGGGATGGGATGAATTCCGTAACAGCGAGGGATCTTTTTATAGTAGTCAGAAAGGTACCACTGATTTGTATCTGACAACACTTCAGGGCAAATTGCTGCCTCGATTGTTAAAGTGGCTAAAAATTTTTTGCGAGTTTCAAGCATAATCATCAAGAAAATATATACCATTAGTAGCACAGGTATCAGAGTCTGAATTTCGTTCCTCAAACTCTTCACTAATGACAATACTTACAACCAGAAAAGCCCACAAGGTGGCTGTAACAGCGCTCCACATCATTATGGTGATACTATGCATGCAACAGGATGCAGTTTCTTATTTATATTATAACTAAGCGACTTCAAAAAAGTCATTAGGGAGGCCGTGAAGATCAAAAAAACGCCTTATTTTGGTCGTTTGCCTTGCAGCCGATCGTTTAACAGCGTTAATTACATGCAAAACCATTGTTATATTTTATGATTTGAAAAATGTTTGTATAACTATATGAATTTTGCTGAGTGGCAATAAATAATTGCACATAAAAAACCAATGAAAATGCATCTCAGACTTTGCAAAAGATAATTAGGCGGTGCAACGGCTAAAATCACCAGAAAGTTAGCAAAAATACAGGCAAAACTTAAAATTATTTGAATCATCTTAATCAAAATCAAGAGGCTTTGAATCAGTTGAATTTGCCGTCAAAACTGTTAAACTGGCAGTTTTAGGGTGCTGAATTTTATGTACCAGAAGCAAAAAATGCGACAGTTGCACGTTTTGCGTTCTGGTACTCAAAATTCAGCTCAGGTTTTTGCATGTTTTCGCCGTTTTTACAGGCGTTTTGTAGTTTTTTGCTGAAAGCGTAATACAGAGAGTTGCCAGAGGCTGCTGCTGCGCGTATTTGGGCGTTGCAACTGGTCAATTCCGCCCAGGATCGCCAATATTCCGCCAAAAATGTCTGAATGCACCATTTACGGTAAAATCTAAATATTTTGTTTAATTTTGCACTTGATACTTTATAAATTGTTCTGCGCGGTGTTCTTCTTACATAAATAAAAGTTTTCTAGGTGAAAGTGCGTTCAGAAACGACCAAAACTTGTCTAAAACTGGCAAAATTCCGTAGACTTCCACAAAGTTCCAAAAGTTTGTTTAATTTTGCTGTTCCATTGACGGTTTTATGGTGCTGAACTTCATGTACCAGAAGCAAAAAAGTGCGACTGTTGCACGTTTTGCGTTCTGGTACTCGAAATTCAGCTCAGACTTTTGCTCATTTTTGTCTTTTTGATTTGTAGCGTTTTGCATACGGCATAGTACTTGTAGTTGCCAGAGGCTTCTGTGGGGTTGATTGGGGCGTTACGGCAACACATTTTTTCAGATTTTGGTTCTGGTCAAGTGCACAATCACGTTGTTTGTTTTTTGAACATCATGGTATTTAAGTGGTATTATCTTTAATGTGTGTACCATTTGTTCAATCTGATCATTTCCCTGTCGCGATCACTATTTTTGGAATAACATTATTATGAAAGCCTATAATCCTCGTTGTACATGCAGTCTCGTATATTTTTTCGGATGTTGTTTTTTGAAAAGTTTCGACGACCTTTATTTCTGTCTGCTTTACTCCAAATTTACGATGTGTACCTTTTTGAAAAGTAAAAATTCTCTAATTGGCCTAGTTCTACCACTACTGATCAAATATCCTGTTTTTGTGGGACACATGAATCACCGGGTTGCACGAACGCCTATAAAAACACACCTATTGTTGGATGTTGTGCACTTTTATACAAAAGACCGATATTACGACATTTTCGACACTGATCTTTGTCCTGTTTACTTTTTCTGAATCAAAATTGATGTGCTTTGCGGGTGGGTATTTAGTCTGAATGGAATGTGAAACTTTCAACGCAAAGTTTCAATTTCTTTGTTTCCATTTTAGGATTTCAATGATAAAACATTTCGACTCGTTAGTTATTGTTGATTGACCCTAAAAATGCTTGTTATCAGACGCGCCTAGCCCGAATTCCAATTGTAAGCTCTCCCCCGCCGTGGGCACGTCTTATGGAATGTGATTCATTCATTATTTCTACGTTTTTAAGAAGCGCCTAATTGATCGGGGTTAAGCCCTAAACAAAACAGCTGAAATAGCACATCCTGCATGCTATTCACGTCATTTGAGCGTGTATCAGTGGCCTTTGCTTATCACACAACTTTCCCATCCTGAAAGAACCTCGTTATTTTAGGCATCTATTTTAGTGCTATTTGTCAAACTCATTAACCGCCCAGATGGGATCGGCTACCAAGCCATGTGTTTACTCGCAACATTCCAAGGGGCTACGTTATAAACTTCCGTATTTGCTGACAGTTGCCACGCGCGGCAACTTGTTTGGATTGGGCCAATTTGTGACATATAGGCGATTTAGTGAACTTTGTCTTTGCGCAGGTTCAGTTTCACTGTTTTCGTTAAATAGTTTGTTTCTGATCTACCAATTTGATGTGTTAAAACTTCTTTTTGGCTGTTTTTTTGCTAGACAGTATTCTTTTCTTCGCGCCAGGCAATCGTACAACAGAAATTGTAAAACTAAAAACATACAAATTGTTGTTTTTGCAGAAAAGCGCTTTCACGTGGCTTCGAAACTCCTTTGTTTGCTCATTTGTGATCATTGCTTACAGTCTCTGTCGAAAAAGTATAAAAATCTGTTGCCGCCTTGTGTGATTCTCGAGTTAGAACGCTATTTCCAGCTGTATAAGTGTCACACTGAAGGTGCGACTGATCGCGTGGTCCGAGTTGGTCGCCAAGTTTTATGTTTTCGCCTACGTTGTAACGAACACGGGTTCAATGTGTAAACATGACCATATTAAGAACCCATCATTTCGCGAATAGAAACTTAATTTTCGACCATTCAAATTTCTCCCACCACCACATCATCTCTAAAGATGATGGATGCCATGACCCCGGAACCGGCCAAGATCGCTGACAGTCACCTTTGGCCGATGGGAAAATGCTCCTTGATCCAGTCTAGCACGGACGGTCGTACCCGTCGAAGTACGCTTGTCATGGTTGTAGACATCCGTATATAGAAGCAGCACTCGACATGTGTGATAACACAGGACAGTGATTGGTGGCCGGCGGTCGATCGCAGTTGCAGCTTTTTGCATTCCTTTCGGGCTGTCGCTTGGAATAATGGCCACGGGCATGCTTATCAATGCCGACTTTAATCCGTGTTTCACATCGTGTTCTTTAGTTTTAAGGACATTTTTCTTTTCTAGAAGCGATTATGCGCGCTACAACTTGCGATATTTAAAGTCTGCAAATTCTTAAAAAATTTTGTCGATTAAATCCGCGTTTTTAATCATATTTTTTTTTTTCGTACAAAATTAAAATTCGACAATGCTTGCAGCAAATTAAATTTCGTCTAACAATCGAAACGCGCTTTTGTTATACTAGCGATTAATCAAAACTCAAATATGACGCAAAACCGTTGTATTGTATAAAAAATAATATGTATAAAAAATAAGAAAACTATTCCCATAAAAGCCCTATAAAAGCCCAACTTTCTCCGCAATAAAAAGAACAGCAATCCAAGCTGGACCACTGTTCTTGAAAGGTTATCAACGTGCTTCCACATCATAAAACTGAGTGATATTTTTATTACATCTTATCAGCATCATAAAATTATCCACAACTACCTAGTCCGACCCGGAATCAGTCTATTCGCGTCAAATTTTTTGACCTTTTCTAGCGTTTATCAAGACCAATTGGATCAGTGGGACCACTTTGATTCAGCAGGCGGGGTTTACAAGTTTCACGAGGCTATATAAATTGCACCCCGCATTGTCCAACTTTAGAACACTATCACGGGAATAGAGCGTGGAACAACTTCCGCCTGCTTTCCCATGACTGGCTTTGTTCAGCTTATCTCGGTGCAAACTTTCTATTTTATCTACCCCGCTATTTTGGCAATCATGTGATGGATACCACCCTCGGAAACCCAAAAAACTCAAACCTAAGTACGATTATCAGCGGTGGGTGCATCATTCTTATATGAGAGGTGTGTCCGACTTCTGAAAACTCCTGGATTATCAGTGATTCTTGTGCCTTTTTTGTTTGTCCCTTGAGTCGACACTGATTAGCATTGGCGACCGCTGTCGAACAGCCATATTTACCGCTCGTTAGTGATAAGAGGGGGTGGAAAAAAGGAAGGAATCCTCGGACATTGGTGGGGGCAGATAGGAGAAAACAGTACAAGTAGAAGGGCTTTGTCTGTTGTAAGAATAGCTTTTGGAAGCACTCGGAAAGGTTGTCATTGACCGGAGAATGGCGGCTTCTCGTTAAGGACGGACGGCGTGACATTTTAAGTTTTGCGTGGACTTGGGAAAATTGGAAATTTGAATTTGTGTTTGTTTCAGGTTGTAATCAAAATGACAATCGGCACATACAGAAACCGAGTCGGATCCATATCCATCAGCGAGACTGGCGGCAAAACCCAAACGAAGGATGATTCAACTTCCGATGGCAGCAGCATCAGTGGAACATTCTCGGCACATCATGATGGACAGATGGTGGATGGGAAATTCATCCGAAATGGCGGCCTCGGATGGTTCATCACAGGACTGTTCATCATCGGTGATCTTGCCGGTGGTGGACTTGTCGCCGTTCCAACTGCCATCATTCAACTCAACTTCTACCCAGGGCTTATTATTCTCTTCATCATGAATGTCGTCACACTGCTTACCGGCGTCACACTTGGTCTCTGTTGGAACATATTGCTGCGCTTCTGGCCGAAATACCGATCCCACTGCCGAAAACCATACCCGGAAATTGCGAACATGGCACTTGGTCCCAAGTGGAAGTTGATTGTATCCGTCATTATCGATTTGACTCAATTCGGTATTGCTGTCGTCTACCTGCTTCTGTCCGCCAAGAACATCCACGATGCCATCAAGAGTTTCTCAAGTTTTGAAATCTCCTTCTGTTATGTCATTCTAATTCTCGCCGTCTGTCTTTTGCCCATCATGTTCCTGAAGTCGCCTCAAGACTTTTGGGCTGCCGTCGTCGTCGCTATGGTCACAACAGCCACTGCTGTTATTCTGATTCTGGTCGGATCTATCATGGATTATGGCGTCTGCCACAAAGAACACCACATGCCCGACTTCAAGATTACTAACTACTTCCTTGGTCTCGGAACACTGCTATTCGCGTATGGAGGGCACTCGTCGCTTCCGACAGTCCAGCATGACATGAAACAACCTCATGAATTCACTAAGAGCGTTGTAATGGGCTTTATTGGTACTGTTTGAGTTTTCAAACAAACTGAAAAATTAATTTTATCAATTTTAGCTCTTTTCATCCTGTACATCCCCGTCAGTATCATGGGCTACCTCACCTACGGCGACAGTCTCCGCGATTCTGTCATCAACTCCATCCAAAACCAAGGAATTCAGCAAACCATCAACATTTTGATCACTGTTCATTGTATCTTGACTTTGACCATTGTCTTCAACCCTCTCAATCAAGACATTGAACAACTCTTCAAAGTACCCCATCGTTTCGGCATCAAGCGCGTCATCGTCCGCACATCTGTCATGATCGCCGTTGCCTTCGTCGCAGAATCCGTCCCCAACTTCGGCCCCTTGCTCGACCTTCTCGGCGGCACAACATTGACATTGACCAGTATTCTTCTGCCAGTCCTGTTCTACATGTATCTCCACGCCATGGAAAACAAAGTCGCGAAACTCAAGGACCCTGAACACCCGACTGAAGAAGACCTCAAAACGTTGTCCTTCTCTGAAATGCGAGAACACCTTCCTGGATGGATGTTTATCATTGCTTCACTTATTCTCCGTAAGTTTTTTTACATTTCAATTTCATCAAACCCTATTCTAATTACCATATTTTCAGTCATTGGCCTTATTGGCGGCGGCGCTGCCACCTTCTCCGCCATCCGCGAGCTGTCCACCACCAAATTCACATACCCATGCTACGTACAACCTTTCATTTCCGGCTCATCAAGCAACGAGGAACATTCTACAAACTGTTGCGGATACAGTTTCAACGTTTCGCACTCCGGCGTAAAATGCGCAACCTGGGAAGACAGCTTTTATAAATAGGTTTGCAATATCCCAACATACTGTAATTGCAACGGCAAGCAAAAGGGTAGCATTTCTGTAAATGCGTTTTCTTTAGCTTTCTACAAAAGTATACATATTTTACATTTATACATAACGTGCAGTAGGGGAAGAGAAAAGATATATTGTGGGGCTTTGTTTTTTATGTTCTTGATGTACACGAAGAATGGGAATAAAGTTTTATTTTAAACTGGTCTGCGCTGATCTTACACGTAATTGGGGGAGGAAGTGGTTCATGTGATAGTCAGTTGGATTAAGTATGATGGTCGTACTTTAGATTAAGCGTCATACGGTTTTGACTGCGTAGGTGCTGATACTGTAGTCAAATAGAGGTACAATCTTTGACAGATGTGAGTATAGTTTAATGTGTACAAAATAGATCGACGTACATTCTGGGTGCAATAAAAGTGATGACTTCATTATCGTCAGAGTGATGTAGTTGTTAACCACGCTACAATGTTAAGATAACATCAATGCTTTGTGATGTCATGAAAATTCCTTTGTTTTGGCCAAAAGATTAGGTTTTATTGCATTCGGGGACAAATATACGTTTTATGTACAACATCATTAACGACCATTAAAACTGTGCATGATTAACTACCAATTTAACGTTTGTTGAACAAGCGGTTATGATTAAATGTTGTGATTAACGACTGCGTTATACTGATCATCTGCGGTTAAACCTTTGGTCTCATAATGGCCATAGGTTGCGTATGTTTTCTGGCCTGTACTACCAGGAATCAGCGGTGTTGGTCGTCCCCATACTTGGCATTCGTACATGATCACTTCATCCACTAAAACACACTTTGTAATTTTGTTCTTACAACTTGCCGTCAAACTTACTTAACGAATACATCGAGTAGACATAAGTGCCCTCCTTATTCGGATCATGGTTCAAATCTTCCAAGAAACTCGAATAAGTCGGCTCTCCACAGGGAATCATCATACCTCCGCAGTCCAGCATGTTGAAACCGCAACTGTTTCCAGGCCAGAATCCACTGACACCGCTGCATGTTGCTTCGATATATTCACTCCCGCCTTCACAGTTACAAAGGCCATAGTTCGCACCGCTGATTCCGACATAAGTATCGACTTTATTAGTCAGCGCTGATCCTAGGTTGCACGTTTTCGAAGACGTATTCAATTGACCCCCTTTGATCGCCTTCCGGCCAAGTGTGACTCCCATTGAGTGAGTAATCACATCAATTTTGGTCGCGTTTGTGTACGCGATGACGGCTTCTAGGAACTTCCGGATCCGAATCACAGTGTCACAGTCATGGGTGCGTGATGCCGCATTCAGAGCACTGTTATCGCCCCAACTTGTTGCATAGAGCTCTGCCGATGAATAGCCATGGCCCAGGAAGTAGGAAATTGACGCCTCCCAGCCAGGGGAACTCAAACCAGTATTCAGTGCCGTGTCCGAGTTGCCGTGGATAAAGACAACAGGCTGATTGTTAATCTTATCACTGGCAGATTGTCGACCGCCAAAGCTGCCTTTAGCGCCGAAGTCGGCCCGCACAAAGTCGTACGACTTGTAACCATTACTGAAAGGTTTCAAAATTACACATCCAATTTACAAACCAGACAAACTTGTTCAGCCATGTTTGAAAATCCGGCGTCAATGGTCCATTTACATCACCCCTGACAGCACTAAACAGGAAATAAACAACGCTAACAACTAAAAGTTTGCGGTTCATGGCAACGCAACACTGAACCATCTTCGAAGTAAATAAACCACACCAGCTTTTATTGCATCTAGTTGCAAGATAACAGCCCGCAATAAGCAGTTCCGGCTTTTTGGCTGCAAAAGGCACACGTGGCGAGCATACTGGTGTATTTTTTTGGGGTAAAAGTCAATCAAATTCAGATAAAACTCAACTAAAAATGACAAGAAGTGTGTAAAAAGTGCTGTGTTTTGTTCGTAATGCAAAACACAGAATACTTATTTAAGGATTCTCCATGCTCTAATCGTGTTACAGTATATAGTTAATGTGTTGGAAGGCTCTTATCAACACGTGTGTTTTGGTTCTATAATAATTCGTTGTTGTTCTTTAATTCTTATGCCTTGTTAAACATGAACAGTGAAGCGTTTTTTTGTGTTTCGATCACAGTGTAAAACAACATTACTTTCGACACAAAAACAGTCTTTTGGCCATGAATTTGACACCTTGTCAAAAGCAAGCAAGCCTATCAGTTTCTGCAGGAAATCGGGCTTTATGCCTGGCCGCGAATATTAGAGTTTGTGATTTTGAACGTCTGTGTTTTTACTCTGCTCGACATATTTTTATCGGTTTATTCTATTATCAGACTTTTTGTGCAGTTGTCACTGTTAGTCAACACTATTGAACTGTTGAAAGTTGCCATTGAAATTACGATTCATGATTAACGACCATGTCAAACTGATCCTTGGCGGTTTTACTTTTAGTTCCCAAATGACTATGACTTGAATATACTTTTTCGCCTGTGCTTCCGGGAATCAGACAAGTGGGTCGTCCCCATACTTTGCAGCCGAACAGAAGCACTTCATCGACTGAAACAACACTTTTTACATGTTTGTATTCACATTTTATGAGTTAACTTACGTGTCGAATACATCGAGTAGACGTAAGTTCCCTCTCTATTCGGATCGTTATTCAAATCTTCCAGAAAACTTGAATATTTCGGCGTTCCACATGGAAGCATAATGCCTCCGCAGTCCAGCTTGTTGGGACCACAACTGTTTCCGGGCCAGAATCCATTGACACGGTTGCATGTCTTCTCAAGATCTTCACCCCAACCTTCACAGTTGCACCAACCGAGGTTTGCACCGCTGATTCCGACAAAAGTGTCAACTTTGCTTGTCAAAGCCGCCCCCAAATTGCATGTTCTGTTCGGTGTTGTCAATTGACCGCCTTTGATTGCCTTCCTGCCCAGCGTAACTCCCATTGCGTGAGTGATCACATCAATTTTAGTTGCATTTGTGTAAGCGATGACGGCTTCAAGGAATTTCCGGACCTTGATGACAGTGTCACAGTCGTGGGTGCGTTGTGAGGCATACTCTTCATTGTGATCTCTCCAAGTTGTCGCATAGAGTTCAGCCGTCGAATAACCGTTGTCCAAAAAGTAGGAAATAGACTCGTCCCAGCCTGGGGCAGATATGCCAGTTTTCAATGCCGTGTCCGAAATGCCATGGATAAAGACAACTGGTTGATAGTTGATCTTATCACCGGGGTTTTCACGACCTCCAAAACTGCCTTTATTTTTATAATCGAGGCGTGTAAAGTCGTACGACTTGTACCCGTTACTGAAAAATTACAAGTTAGAGTAATAGTACTAGAAAATATATATACCTACTTGTCGAGCCAGGTTTGAAAATCTGCCGTCAATGGCCCATGTACATCAGCACTAACTACATTCAGCAGAACACAAACAACGCCTAAAGCGAAAAATTTGAAGTTCATCGTAAGGCAGCATTGAACTGTCTTCGAACCTGGGCTTTTATTGTTTCTGGTTGCGCTGATAACAGCTCGCAATTCCGGCTGTTTTGTTCAGATCAAAAGGCACACGGCACAAACTGGGATGTTTTTGGGCAAAAGTCAAAACAACGAAGATAAAACTCACCAGAAAATGGCAAGAACTTCACAATGCAACACCCAAAAACATTTTTATGGACCTTACATACTCTAATCACGCTACAAGGGTCGCTTGTACCTTAGTACATCGCTCCATTGGAGTAAAGCTGTTTGATTAAAAATATTACATGATAAAACCAGAAGACGTCAAGTAGATTTAGTTATTTTCAAGTTGAGCATTCAAACTTATTCCCTAGTGTGGTTGTGTATTGAAATACTACAACAGACTTCATTACAGTAAAACTTAATAATATATAATATTATTACCGAACACGTGTGTTTTGATTTGTTGATTAGACTTATTATGTTGTTGTACGTTAGTCACTGAATTTGATGATCACGAATGTGTGCGTTGAAGATGCAAGTGGCGCATTTCCCAGCCTCTGAATCATCGTCATTAAAAAGCACTGGCATGCTGGCATAGCACAAGCTGGGCTTTCAAAACCGTCATTCATCATTCGTTTTTGTTTTGGAAGCGGTTCGACATAGGAAGCGAACAAGCCTGTCTGTTTATGTCAGCAACAAGTCTTGTAGCTGACCGCAAATGATGGATTTTGTAACGTTTCTGGCGTTTGCAGTTCTAAATTTCAGTATTGACGGACTTCTTGTTTAGTCGTAACGATTGTCAGTATTGTTTGTGAAATTTCTTTTTACCATGGAGAAGCATTGGATATGGTTACGCATAGAAAGTCTGCCGTATGCTCATCACATTTTGCAGACGTGCAGAGTGGATCGTGACAACAGCATTGAAACATAATGGGTGTTTGTTATTTTGTAATATAAGTACACGAGTATTCTCATTACGACACTATTACTCGGCTAAGCAAATTGACGTCTTCACTGGAGAAGCATTGGATATGGTTTAGTACTAATGATCAATATTTGCTCGTTCTCTGTCCGGCGACTCATTGAACTCGATAACTTGCACCTGATGTAAATGAAGGTTGGTATTTTGGCGAAAACAACAATGGATGACTATGCCGCATTTGGCCACTTCTGATTAAAAAGGTGCTGCAATCAACACTGTAATCCTGGCATTACTACAGTGGTTTCATCAAAATTCTTTGGTTTCCGTTCGCACCTTTCTTTTGAGAAGCATTGGATATGGATACCACATTCAGATACCATAGCACGTCATTCGATGTCGTGATTTGTAAATACATTACATATTTATGTGTTTTATATTATAAAGTTTGATAACAACAGTCGCAAATGTAGAGTTTGAAACAGTGCATTTTACACGAATTTAAAACATCACATGATTGACGACCATGTTATATTGGTCACCTGCGGTTAAGGTTTTAGTCTCGTAATGACCATAAGTCGAATAGATTTTGTTTCCGGTACCTCCAGGGATCACTGGAGTTGGGCGTCCCCATACGTTGCCGCCGTTCATGATCACTTCGTCCGCTAAAATTATATATTTAAAATCGAGATAACCATATTTGTTGTCATACTTACCATTTGAGTACATTGAATAAACGTTAGCACCCTCCTTGTTCGGATCACTGTTTAAGTCAGTCAAAAAGCTCGAGTACGCGGGCACTTCGCACGAGGCCTCAACAGTACCACAATCTAACACGTTGAAACCGCAGCTGTTTCCAGGCCAGAATCCGTTTATACCATTACACGCCCTTTTCAAATCTTCATTCACACCTTGACATCTGCATAGGCCATAGTTTGCACCGCTGATTCCAACAAAGGTGTCAACTTTGTTCGTCAAAGCCGAGCCCAAGTTGCACGTTTTTTCCGGTGTCGTCAATTGACCTCCTTTGATCGCTTTTCGGCCAATAGTGACCCCCATTCCATGAGTAATCACGTCAATTTTGGGAGCATTAGTGTAAGCAATGACGGCTTCGAGAAACTTTCGGATACGAATCACAGTATGACAGTCATGGGTGCGATCCGACGCTGGGAAAGAAGTACCTTGGCGCCAGGTGGTCGCATAGAGCTCTGCCGGTGAATAACCATGGTCCAAAAAGTAAGCAATAGATGCCTCCCAGCCTGTGGAATTAACGCTTGTGGTTAAAGCAGTGTCCGAATTGCCATGAATAAAGACGATTGGTTGATTTCTGATCTTATCATCGTTTGATTTACGACCGCCAAAGCTGCCTTTAGTGCCATAATCAGTGCGAGCAAAGTTGTATGGTTTGTAGTCATTACTAAAAGAATATAAGAAGCGTTTATTAATAAAAATAGAAAAACTCACTTGTTTAGCCAAGTTTGGAAATGCTCTGTTAATGGCCCATTCACATCACCACTAACGGAATTCAACAGAAAACAAGCAACAGCGAACACAAGAAGCTGGCAATTCATCGCAAGCCTTCGACCGTGATCGATAAAAACAAACCATCCTCCTTTTATAGTAAGCAAGCTACAACGATAAGATGTAAACACATTGTACCACAGAGTTCATTGTATCATGACTAGCAAGGTTTGTAGTGTGAATACCGACGATTTGATGAGAATAGCGAGGAACATCGGCTGCGATACAACGTACCGCAACTGTAATCAGGTAATCACGTCATTGGTCGACGGAATGAGTAAAGTAATCTTGAAAATAGGACAGATGATAAAAAGGAAGTCAAGGCAAGGTGAGAAATGATGTCACCGCACATTCAAAAAACTACAAACTGCTTGTGATTACTGTGTGCTTGAAAAATAAAATAGCAGACTTGATGCAAATGTTACTTCTATTTTATTTTCAAATACCATTATCATCATTTAAAGAAAGCCGAGAAACTGCAATTCCATTGAATTTGTCGTTAAAACTGTTAAACTGGTGGGTTTACGGTGCTGAATTTCATGTACCAGAAGCAAAAAAGTGCGACAGTTGCACGTTTTGCGTTCTGGTACTCGAAATTCAGCTCGGGTTTTTGCTCGTTTTTGCCATTTTAACGCCCGTTTTGTAGCGTTTTGCATATTGCATAATACAGGTAGTTGCCAGCGGCACCTTTCAGTGTTGATTTGGGCATTGAAAATCAAAAGCATAGCCCAAGATAGCTAAAATTTTGACAAAGACTGACAAAGTTGCCATTTTTTTGACAAAATTTCCATGTTTTGTTACTTTTCTCACATTGTACCTGGTAAATAGTTGTGCAAAGTGTTTGGTTAAACCAAATCCGTGTTGTCTGGGTAAAAATGCGGTCAAGACCGACAGAAATCCGCTAAAAACTGACAAAAATCCGTGGAATTCAGCGAAATTCCAAAAGTTTGTAAAGATTTACTTTTGCATCATATAAAATGAGGTCAAGGGACTTTAAACCTGTTTAGTTTGCCGTAAAAGCTGTTAAACTGGCAATGTTAGGGTGCTGAATTTTATGTACCAGAAGCAAAAAAGTGTGACAGTTGCAGGTTTTTCGTTCTGGTACTCGAAATTCAGCTCGTGTTTTTGCTTGTTTTCGCCGTTTAAACGGCCGTTTTGTTGCGTTTTGCGTGTGGCATGATACAAGTAGTTGCCAGAGGCTGCTGTAGTGCTAATTTGAGCGTTGGAAACAGTAAATTCCACCTGATATCGTCAAAATTCCGCCAAAAACTAGCAAAATTGACTATTTTTCAGTGAAAATGCAATTTTTTGTTAAGTTTTGCAAGTGATGCTCTGTATATGAACGTGCGAGGTGTTTAGCTTACTAAAATTTGCATTGTCTGGGTAAAAATGCGCTCATGACTGACAGAAATCCGCCGAAAACTGGCAAAATTCCGTGGAATTCCACGAATTTCCAAAAGGTTGTGATGTTTTGCGGTTGCATTATTTTAAGTGAGGTCAGGGGATTTTAAATCTGTTGAATTTGCTGTTAAAAGTGGTAAACTCACGATTTTAGGATGCTGAATTTCATGTACCAGAAGCAAAGAAGTGCGACAGTTGCAAGTTTTGCGTTTTGGTACCCGATATTCAGCTCATGTTTTGCTTGTTTTCGCCGTTTTTACAGTCGTTTTGTAGCGTTTTGCATATCGCAAGATACTAGTAGTTGCCAGAGGCACCTTCAGTGTTGATTTGGGCATTAAAAATCAAAAACATCGCCAAATTTCCGCCAAATATGTGCTGTGTTGAGTTTTCGCGGGTTTCGCATCTGTCACGGTACATGTAGGTGCCATGACCTTGAATATTCAATGAAGTTGGATAGCTACTTTCAACTCGAAGCTTTTTTGAAAACACAGTGCATGACTGTCCTGTTATTTTATTTTTCCGTTGAACAACTCAGATTAACCGTAGAATTCGATCTTCTTCATTTCACTTTTTGTTCTCGACCAATATTCTACCCATCACTTTAAAATCAAACATTACGCATCCCAGACGTACTCTCTATCCGTATGCAAATGCCTAGCACATCCCCTCAGGCTAGTGTAAGTTCGTTGAACTGCAAACACAAGTTGAAATGAACGCAAGAGACACCCATCTACGTAGAGCCTCAAAACCGTACAACAGTTCGTTCGTCTGCAGTACCCCGGACCATCACCATCGAGAAATCCCGGTCAATGGTCGAACGAAGTTTTGCCTTTGTTTGCGTTTCCGCGAGGTCCGCGTCGACGTCGTCTTCGCGCATAGATGGGGGTCGACGCCCGCTGACCAGGAAGCCGTTACGTCACAGGCAAACAGTTCGAATCTTTCGATGAACTCCTCGGCAAGATCCGCCTTCGCATAGCCACAGGGGGCGATCACGGGAAACGTCATCGACGTAAGAGAAGAAAAAAGTTGAAAGTGGTCAAGGCAGACGGTACGAAGGAAGGACTGACCATCGACGGCTGTACGGAATTGCCTATTGAGGTCCTGCTTTGGTTGTTGTTTTACCTGAGTTATCAATTGAGACTGATTTGTGATTGATATTAGTGTGTAAAATTATTGTGAACCGGTGCAATGTGTGACTTTTTTGCGGATTCGAGTATGAATGTTGCCTATTCGCCTAACTTGCCAGCCAGGTTTGTATTTTTTTAATTTTGTATTATATTTACATGACTTATTGCAAAAATATTTTCATAGTTGGCATTTTTGACAGTTTTTGCTATCAATCGTTTCGAGACCCAAATTGGGAACATAAAAATACACTAGTGTATGCGTGTAATTCGCTTTATCGGCTGTTTTCACTTATTTTTTTTATTTTATTGTTTATCATTTTACTTTTTACCATAGTGGCGATCTTAACTGACTTTTATTTTCTCTACTTAACACAAAGCTTACAATTAATAGTTCACGCCAGTTACTGTATCCAATTTTGAAACCATCCTGATGTTTGTGATCAAAACACTCTCTGTCATCCCCAATCACTTCATAATCATTTCCCTTTACTCCTGTACTGTTCTCTAGTCATTCTTTTGTGTATGTCGATCGGCTGACATTTTGCAAGCTGTAGACGTCCGGTACGAACAGACTTCACTTTGCCGACGTCACATGTTGACATTTTGCGTAATATATTTGCATAAAGTTTGCGCAGGGGTCTCGCGCACCGAGACTGAATGAAACTGACCGTCGTCCGATCGCTTGCTTCGACGGAACACACGTGAAAGCAGCCAGGGGGTCATCGTCTCTGGCAAGATTCACTTCTTTCCTTCACTGACCAGCACTCACTTCACTCGTTTTTTATGTTTTGCAATACATCGTCACCGACAGGACCGGCGGTGAATTTTTGTTTATCATCGTTTAAAAATTTAACGGAGATTCTTAAAACCTTTGTTTGCGCACTTTTTTGCGAAAAAGCTTTCGTAAAGAAACGAAAAACAGCATTGCAAAAGAGAAAAGAGAAAAAGGAAATTGTATAATGGTCACTTATGACTTGATAAACATACTTACATGTACAAAACCGAATTTGCAGATCAACCCGAGGAGCATCGAAACAACGAAGGGATCAGATAAACATTGAAATCCAAAAATTGAGGGATTTGCTTCCGCTCAGTGGATCCATCAAAGATAGGTTGTTCCAGCTTCAAGTCATGTCATTGGCTTGTATTTTCATTCGGAAACAGCAGTATTTTCCGTATGGTGAGGCGGATTTGAGGGGTTGACAGTGTTACAAGTTTGCAATTACAGTAGCTCAGACGTGCGAGAAGCCGATATTCCCGTTGTTTCATAGACACTTGCCACTGCCAAAACAGTTTGATGGATGCAAAGCGTTGAGAGGGTTCTTATTGATGGCAACCCGGGCTGGGAAGCTGCTTTACATTAGTGAGAACGCCAGTGAATATTTGGGGTACTCCGTTGTAAGTAAAAACAAGCTTCAGATATCACAGTTTTAAAAAATGACTTTTTTCAGGAAGAAATAATGTGCCAAGGAGACTCCATCTACGACTTGGTTGACAGTCGCGACCATGCCGCAGTCCAAGCTGAATTCTGCTCCGGGCCACCGTCAGCCACATCCGGCACATTTCCAGATGACCGTGTTTTTATTTGTCGGATGAACTTGTCCCGAACAGCTAAACGTCACATCCAGTATTACAAATTCATTCTAGTTGAGGGACGGTATCTCCATCCAATCGAGTACTACCAGGCACTCAATGCGGTCCCTAATTTGAATTCAACTGCACCGGTTCAACCGATATTTGCGGCATTTTGTCGTCCATTGATAAATCCTGAGAATGCTGAAACATTAGCCACTGGAAATACTGCTATTTTTAGAAGCGTTCATTCGATGGATTTTAAGTTTGCGCAGTTGGATGACATGTACGTTAACAATATGCTTATAAATTTCGAAAGTATAAAAGTTGATCTTTTTCAGTGGTAGCTATTATCTTGGTTTCACCCCAACCGACGTTGAAGGCGTTTCACTTTACAAAATGCTCCACCCGATGAGTGTCGATGTTGCTGCTGCAAAACACAGAATATGTAAGTTCATCTTATCATTGGTATGACCACTGATGAAAATCTTTCAGTATGCCAACAAAAAGAAGGCAGTGCCATCGCTCTTCTCCGCCTACAAACTCGCTCTGGATCTTTCGTCTGGCTCCACAGCGTGTTCATTGTAAAAACAACAGTCATAACTCCGCCAGCGCCGACCCCAGAAGCGCCAGCAACAGTGAAAGTGGAACCAACAAGACGCTTCAGGCACCACATTCATGCCACTTACCAAGTTCTAACTGACCTTGAAGCTGCGACGCTACAAACTAATGACTGGATCTACGCCATTAAGCAACATCACTTTACACGAGAGTTGTCTAAGGATGAATACGGAGAAGCGGGGTCGCCAGAATCCTCCGAGTCCGAATACTCATCGTCGATGAACGACTACGTTGAAACTCCCATTACCAATGGAGAAGCTGGTCAGACGGCAGCAGCAATCTGTGTTGAAATCCCGACCAAAGTGACACCAGAAGCGAGTTTTTCGTCGCTCCAGCATTCTGCGACGACATTGCCGACGGACACTGAGCATTCGAGCCCGTCAGATTCATCTTCCAGTTTATCAAGAACTTATGGAATTGATGTTTTTGACGGATCCGTGCCACATTTGTCAACCACCAACATGAATTACTATGCCCCTGTCGGTGTGACTGAAATGCCATTGCCAGAATTGGGCGATGACTTGGATGAATTCTTCCGCCACGTCGAATTTTCACCCCCTATCGAACAGAAAGTAGCACCTTCGCCAGTAGTTCCGGCTCAAACAATCCTCCCAGCTCGTGGCATCAAACGTGAATGGTGGGAAGCCGGATTACAGGACAATGCTGCCATTGATTACGGCCACCCCCACAGTGTAAACGCACAAACGACGATGCATACAACCCCAAACATGCATCACAATTACCGACAACAGCGACACCACAGCATTCAATTCGGCGGATGCGAACCTTCAACCTTTCAAATGCAACACCAACAACCCCATTTCAATGCCTCTGGGCACGCGTCGGAGGTGTCAGCGGGGTACATGGTGCATGATTTGCCTGGCCATCACCGACAGAAAAGGTTGGGGTCATGGGCTGGAGTCAATTTCACTTAATTTATTGTAATCAACACAAATTATTATTCATTAGCAACATTTGCATGTACATTTTGAAACGTCTCGAACAAATGGTCTCTTTAATTTAATATTATTACTTTTTGATTGTAATAAGCGGCATTAACAAATCGAATAAACGTCATTATAGTCAAAAATGGGCAACGCGGAACAAAAAACAACAAGCGTAAGGTGTAAAAGTTCAAATGAATGTTTGACCTTGACCATGACGAGCTGTCTCATTAACCTTTGTACTGTTAGTATCACTCTAAAATATTGCCAACTTTGCAAGTACAGCAAACATTATGACTGAGATGGCTGCGCCTTTCAAAAACTGAAAAAAAAAAGATTTCGATGAAATCCAAAAATGATCAAATCATACTCTGTCTTGGGCAGCTCGTCGTTCAACAACTTCATGGTACGGGATTCGAGTAAATGTTACCATCGAATACAACGGGATCCACCATTTGGGGAACCATGAATTAAGCCACAGATCCAATTTTTTGCGTAACTTGTAGGACGTTTTGTTGACAAGATCTTTCAATTCGTTGTAGTTGTACATGGCTAAGTCATTGATTACATGGGCATCTTTGACACGATTTGTGGAATAGGTTGTGATCGCGGTTTCGATGTCATCATTATACTCATCTAAAGTGTCACTCAACACAAGACAATCCTCAAAACCGCAATTCATCCCTTGACCATAGAATGGAACCATAGCATGTGCAGCGTCGCCCATTAGAACCACTTTGCCGTTGAAAGCATGCGGAGAACATTTGATCGAAACCAGCGGCAATGGTTTTATACGATTAAAAGTTTCTTCGATGTGTTCGGCACCCAAGAACGCAAAAGCATCAGGAAACATTCGCTTGAAAAATGCCACCACACTTTCAGAATCGTACATTTCCTTTTCAAATGTTTCATATGGCGCGAAAATCGTTACTGTGAACGTTTTGTCACGATTCGCAAGTGCGATTAGTGTGAAGTCTCCACGTGGCCAAAGATGGAACACATTTGGTTCAAAGGCATATTCGTCATTTTGGGGAAGGATGTTCAACTCGACATAGCCATGGGCAATGTATTCCTGGGAAAAGTCGAACAAGGGGGTTGCCATAAGCGATCGGCGAACGGCGGAGTAAGCACCGTCACAGGCGAGAATAAGATCGCCGACAACGTCGATAAAAGTGTCGTCGCTGAAATTTGGTATTTGTAAACTGTAAACTAGGGTCGGCTTACTGTTGGACGGTTAAGATCCCTTTGTTGACATCAGCTTTGATAACTTTATGTTCAAAGAAGAATGTGACTTGGGGATGTTTCTCCGCTTCTGTGATCATAACTTCGTTCAAATGCCGTCGATTGATGCTAACAATGTGTTCGCCTGGTTGACCATAAGGTTGGCGATGCATAGTTTTGCCGTCGATGTCGTGAATCAGACGACTGTGCATTTCGACGCCTGTAGTTCTATCGATACTTAACTGTTTAATGCGAATCATTGAGTAACAAACCTTGATCAACGATGTAATCTTTTAATCCAACCGCCTCTAACGCACATTTTCCGCGGTAGGACAAAGCTAAATTGATGCTTCGCCCTTGAACATGTTCCATTTGTCGGATATCTAAAAAAAGGTTAACATTAAAGTGCGAAAGAATATTTATCTTACCTTTCCGAAATTCATAAACTTCAACTTCCCATCCTTTCCGAGCAAAGAAACAAGCATTCAAAGCGCCGACAAGTCCAGCACCGGCTATGATAACCTTTGGCATTGTTAATTGTACTACTATAAAGTTGATTTAGAGTGCGCTGTTTTTGGTATTGCACTTGTCTACAAATGAAGAAATCACGTTGCCAATCTTTTGCCTTTATGCTGTTCGTCTTGGGGTAAATCAAAAGTCATTGAAATGCGGCGACTCTCATTACTGCGCGATTGAGCTCTGACCGTAAAAAGCGCAGCAAATCAATCACCGAAGGCAACAATGATCACTATCATTGTCTATTGTGAGATTAGATTGATTGACGTGATAAGGATTCATTATCTTTATTTATTGGGGGCATGAGTTTTCGTTTTTTATTTGCAATTGTTTGTTTATCCACTTTTTTCACTTTGCAATCACTAAACTAGGGACCGGCAGGTAAAAATAAATGTCGACCAATTCGGCTGCAATCGGTCTTGTTCGACGCTAAATCATCGTAGATTTTGATTGGAAAAAGAATTGGAATTTTAAAAAAATCTTGAAGGCCCGAAAATGCCGAGAAAAGAGCGCAAAAATCGAAAAACTTTTTCCAGGGGGACTCATCTCTCGTTTTCGCGTACCCCTCGTTGTCAGTGAGAACGCTTTGCCAAGCCTTTCGCAGTACGCGTTGTCTCTATTGACGCAATACTTTTCAACGAACGCAAATAATGCATTTGCACATGCGCGCGAACCAATCCGGGACATTAGCGCGGCTCGTTTCAATATTAAAATTGACAATTCACATGCCATAAACATGGCAATGTGGTTTTAACAGTGCAAAACAACGTTAATGGCCTTTGTGGCAAAGTTTTCGAACTAGTAAACCCCTTTTTGACTTAAAATAGTTTTTGAAAAAAATAACTTCAAATGTCGTTTTTGGCACTTTCTACAATATTTAGGGCAAAACCAATACTATCAATCGATTTGTCGTACTTGAAAAGAGGTATACAAATGGCTAAATCACTTGATTTAGCAAGATTTTTTTTTGGCATTTTCACTTCAAAAATCGTGGCACATTTTGGGGGTCTTGCGGGGTTTTCAAACATTGACCCCCGATGCAACTTTTTACGCTGCGTCGAATGGCATAGGTGCCATCTGAGGGCGCGAGGGCGCGCATGCCGAAAACTTCGAAAATGTAATGCCAAATGTCAGTTTTGGCACTTTGTGATGGTTTTAGGGCAAAACAAAAATTACCAATCAATTTCTCAGGTATGAAAAGGGGGGTGTAGCCTTGCTAAATACTCAAATCGAGCAACTTTTGGTTATGGCATTTTTATTCAAAAAATCGTGGCACATTTTGGGGGTCTTATCCGGTCTTTTCCGCATCACCACCGATGCAGTTTTTTACGCTGAATCGAATGGTATAGGTGCCATCTGGGCGCGCGAGGGCGCGCCCAACTAAATTTTCAAAAAACCGTCAAAAATGTGGCAAAAATGGTCGTTTTGGCATTTTATAGCGACTTTTCACTAAATCTGATGACATCAATCGATTCGGAAGGAAGCGAAACGTCCGAATCCATTACGTGTTTTTGAAAATACAACAAAAAATTTTTCTACAGTATCCCGCGGGGACACGCTCAGGGTGACCGAGTGTTCTCCGCCTGCCGGTCCCTACACTAAACATCCTGAACGTTTTATCGGGATTATTGACAGCAAATGTTACATGCTGGTAATAAATTGTAATTGCAGTCTTGGACAAAATATGTAGATGCATCATCATGGGTAGAGTAAACTAACAGTCAACACATTGTCAATGTTATGAACTCATGATGATGTGCAGATCGATCGATAAGTAGAGCGATTGTTATCAAGTTTATGTCATCAAATCAACGTTTACAACAACGCATCAACCTAACAACTTTAAGTAACAAATACGAAAACTGTGTTATAAATACAGTACATTCCATCCCACAGTTCATAACGGAATATATTAAGGGTATATTTGGTTGGTGCTTTCATTGCAGTTATTAGGATCGAGATTAGCCGTAGACTGAAAATTTCATTATAAGTATGCATAAAATGTGGGTGAAAACGGTAAGACTTACATCCACCCATACCCGGATAACCACCCATGCCCATGCCGCCCATTCCCATACCGCCCATGCCACCCATGCCCATCATGCGGCGTCGGCCCCAGCCGCCCATCATACCGGGACCACCCATGCCGCCCATCATGCCGCCGGGATAGCCTCCCATGCCACCCATACCGCCCATCATGCCGGGATAGCCGCCCATGCCCATGCCCATCATACCGGGCATGCCCATCATGCCGAACTGAGCATTGGCACAAGCCAGGATGGCAACTAACACGACGAGACAGAGTGTTGAGACCTTCATGATTGTGAAGTTTGAAGTTTTCGAAGGGCTGAAAGTAGACAAGTTTAACAAGGTTCACATCATAGATGAATTGGTAAGAATGTCTATTCACGTCATTCTTGAAGGGAGTGTTCTTCACACGATGGACTGTTCTTCTTCGCCACCCATCTTCACATTATATACCCCTTCTCGGCTCAAAAATTTTGAACCTGATCACCGTCGCTGTCTATAGAACAAACAGATGACAGGATGTACCGTCAAATGTTGAATGAAGTGAACACCTGAGAACTTTAAGGTAAGAAAAAACAGCCCCGTAGGCAGTTGACGCAGAGGCGAATTAATTGGGTTCTGTTTTCATTGTCTTTTGTCTTCAAAATCGTCAAACGGGATGCGGGTTTCTCTTCGATCGCGACGGGTCGATCTCGCCTACGCCTGACACATACTTTTGACTTCATGACGTACAGTGAGTGGTTTAATTAATTGCCCAAACGACAACTTTTTTCGACTTCTGGTCGCTCGTTCGCCGTATTCGGGCACTCCTTTGTGGATTTGGGTCAACAAGTGTTTTTTTCACGATGTATAAAGTTTGCAGGGAAATTGTTTTATGATACAATCAAAACCGTTGTCATACTGTATGTAATGTATTGCAATGGAACACGTACAAATAGAGGAAGTAGAGTTCTGGGTAGTGAATGTTGTGAGTAGTCAGGTCCTAGCCCCAGTCTGAAATGGTTAGAATGGTGAAAATGAATTGGATGAAGTGAACTCACAGTTTCCGCCACCACCGAAGGGACCGCCACCGTAGCCCCACTGGTTGCCGCCATAGCCGCCTCCATAGCCGCCACCGTAACCGCCGCGACCACCAAAGCCGCCAGGACCGCCACCGAATCCGCCACCTGGGCCGCCGTATCCACCACCGGGACCACCGAAACCGCCTTGGCCACCGTATCCGCCGCCACCACCGGGTCGGAAATAGCCTTGAGCGCTGATAGCGATGATCAAACCAAGTAAAACGAAAAGAGCTGCGATTTTGGTCATTATCCCAGAAGATGTGAAAATGACACAATGAAGAAAGTCAAAAAATTTGGGAGCTTCTCCGGCAGAGCTCCCGACCGCAATTAGGGCGGTTGTGATTGATGTAGTGGCACCGGACGCCACCTTCCGGAAGGTAGATCGTCAGACCGTAGTGGTCTGCCGATCCCCATGTCAAGTTGCAGACTCTACAGAGCTGCGAACTTTGTCGGCCGTGCACCAAGGATAACTAGATGCAGGGTTGCAAGCCAGGCGAGAGGGTTTTCCTCACCGAAGCTAAACTGGAACTGATTGTCATTAAACAATCGGGCCCGTGACGGTCATACAACCTCATGATGAACGTTGTACGACTTGATGTTGATGAGGCTTCTCATCCGTCGCCAGGAATTGTCGCGACTAAACAGACGGCCGGATCCGAACCTGTCAGTGGCAGGATCCTATGCGAAACACCGGACCACTAACCACTGCGCTATCCCAGCGACATTTAAATTAATTTATAACGGACTTAAGAGCAACAGTTTTTTTTTCATAATTTTTAGCAAAAAAAATTTTTTGTAAAATTTAACTATTCGCTTTAAATATCATGATCACATTTATAAGCATTACACCGAAGTAAATAACATAAAATGTGTCAAACTGGTCAAAAACTAATAGGCACAAGTTAAAAAACAACAAATAACTAAAACAAGTTAAGTTAACCACAGCCTGTAAAAAAACCAACAACATAACAAATCAACAAAACTTAACAGTACTAACAATCAATTCTTCCATTTCCGTTTACGCGATGATTCTTCATGTTCCGGATTTGGCCCCCAAATCCAGTCAATAATGTTCATACTTTTATTTCCAGTGTCTTCCGAGGGCAACCCCTGCCTAAACATATGAATCTCGCCCAGTTTTGCCTGTAAAACGATCACTAATGCCTGTCAATAAAAAAAAAACTTCAAAAAACCAACCAACCTGTTGAACCTTTTCGACATACAATTTGGCAAATTGGTTCAAATGGCCCTCATTCCACAACGTCTGCGCCGACTCGCAGAACTCCTTGTTAATGAAGAAATGCGATCCGGGGCCGGTCACCTTCATGATGACCTGAAGGTGGGTCAAATTGGGGAACATGCTGATCAAGCCGGCGACGTTGAACACGTCGGAAGTGGTCACGGGCTTGATCTGTTTGTTGATGATGGACAGCGTTTTGACCGTGGTGAAGCGAGAGGTGTAGATTTGGAAACTGGAAATGACAAAAATGGGAAAGGTTAGACAAATAAGAAGCTTACTTGTTGTCAGTCCAGTCAAACATGGCATACTTGGAAAACTGAAACTCAACGTGCTCAGGGAAGGTCCAATAGAAGCTGGCAGAGTTTTGGAGGAGGTTCTGAAAACGTATGAGCTTATTTGAATCAAAAAATGGACAAAATTCACCAAAAAGTCACGATTCTTATACTTCAGCACCAACTTTTGAATATACGATAATGGCCGCATCAAACTCTTGGCCAAATCGGTGTAAACGGCGACGTCGACAGTCAAAGTTGTGGCCCATGGCCAAGCTTGGATGGCGATTCTGGCGATTTTGGGGTCGGGGTCGCGGATGATGAGGTCTCGGATGACTGGAAACCCACTTTGGAATGTTATTGTTAAAAAATGCAAAATTGAACCTACAACGATTTCGAATCAGGATCTTCCGCAACCCAATGGCATCATATCCCAGAAAAGGTCGAGCCAGATAGATGCGGCTGGTGTAATGGCACAACAAAATGTTGATCGGGCTCGAAACGACGATGTCCAACATGCTGTAGGCGATATCAGAGAGCGTGGATTCATCGCTGAACGTGATGCTGTTGCCGGTGTAGCGCTCGACCTGGAATGTGAGTTATACATATTTATCAGTGACAAAAGGTGGGAAAAGGCATAAAGTATCAAAAAACTCACAAAATGCAACTGAGTCGTCTCACAGTTAACGTCAAAGTGCTTCCCAATGTACCAGACGACAGCTCGGAGGGGACGCGTGCCGGCAACAGACATTTGCAGGAGGAGAGTGGCGACAGTTTCGACGTTGCTGTTCACGGAGACGAGAAGCTCGCGCATGAGCTGCTCGTCTAGCTGCGAGCGATTCATGTTCTTGACGGATACGGGGGATTTGTGGTATGGTGACATGGTAAAGTTGGAGGTTGGTTGGTGAGGTGAGGCGAGGCGATGTCGGCGGAAAGAGGCCGGTGGCAGCTCTCGGGTAAAGCAACCCGTGCGTTTTGGCGGTTTTCCAAAAAGCAGTGGCGATTTGAAAAAAGTGAGTGCGTTCTCACAGCGCGAGTGCCTTGGCGCCGCTGGCCACCCTGTGCTTTCATGCGTCGTGTTTTGCTTTTTGTGCGTGGTGTGAGGTCGGATACGGTACGATAAAAATTTTTATTACCGTTTTACATAATTTCAAAAAAGGCACCCATTACAAAAAAAACATTTCTTGTAAAGAATCAAAAAGCTGGTCCCCTCCGGCAGGGGTCCAGGTGCCTCCAATGGCATTTTGACGTTTGGTGCGCCGGACAACACTCACAAAATAATGACTAGACGTTTCCCCAAATAACTCTGACGTTCGATCCCTCGGATCCTCCGCCGGGCATTATCGCGACTGACAGCCGATCGTAATCGAAACTGTCTGTGGTAGGGCATCCAATGCGTACAACACTGGGCCACTAACCACTGCGCTATCCCGACGGGTATGGGTCAATGATTATCACGGACTTATCCGCCGCTAATCCAAGTGTTTTTTCTTTCTTTTCAAACTGTTTCTTTCAGCCACACATCGTCTTCTGCACCCATTCGTGTAAACCCAACCAATTATGCTTTCAAATTTTATCATTTTTTTCAACATTTTCCAAATTACAAACATTCAATATGATTATAGCTGATTGTGATGGTGATGGGTAAATGATAACAACACAGACGCTTCACAAAACGTAACTCGTTTTGCGATGGGTCAAGGAATATAAAAAACATGGTACAAATAACATTATTCTTGAACAAAAACCGATTCATGCTCAAATTGCGGGGTATAAAAATGCAAAAAATTAATAAAACGGTTACAAAATTCATGAGATTTTTTGTATGAGGATTTTTTTGTTATTTAAATTTAAAATGAGGGATAAAATGGATGACGACGCAGGTTAATTTTTCGTCGGAGTATTAAATGACCCATAAAAACAACGGCAATTGTCACGCTTCGTTTTCGTTAATTTTTAAAGTTAAAAGTTTACATTTACAATAGTGAGAGACCATCGGACAAATACATGGAGGGGATGGATAAACGGTGATTCAGTAATAATGGCCTAATTGGGTGGTTTACCAAGACTGGTAAATGTTTATGATGGCGGCGGACCATTAACATAATCAAGTTGGGGTCCGAAGCGGCGACGCCAATTGTTCTGAGGGCCGTCGTCGGCATACATGTGCACGAGGAACATGGCGGCTCCGAGGAAGATGGAAAAGGCCAGGAGGGCTTGGAGGAGCCGAGATTCGCGGAAGGCTCCGGCCAGGCGGGAGGGGAAGGATTTTGGTGCGGGGGCGGGCGTGGCATCGGTGGATTGGTCGACTTCTGGACGGTTGGGCACGTTACGGCGTTGAAGACCGAAAGTACCGCCAGCGAGGTTAGCCTTTTTGCGATTAGCGGATTTGGAAGAAGCTGAAGCCGGCTGAGCGGATTTCAACTGCTTGTAGCGGGCCTTCAAGGCTTCGAGCTCTGACTTATAGGTCTTCAACTGCCTCCAGTATTTTGTGTCTTTACCGGGACGGACTTTGCCAGTGATGGTAGCAATTTCGCCGAATTGGCTTGACAGGCCATCGCAGATGGCTTCCAATGCATTTAGTCTTTCTTGGCATTGGGTGACAGCATTCTCAAGAACTTCGATACTGCTGACTCCACTCTTGAAGGAATCAATCTTCGCAGTGAGGTTCTCAATACCCTCAGCGACGCACCCAACATTCTGATAATGCTCAAACGCAACTTCCAACTCCCCAGTACTCGAGCTCAACACATTCAGCGTGTCCTCGACGTATTGTAGCAGATTCCGGAGCTCGCCAACATTGAATGTGTTATCCGTGTCATGCTCTGCGATATCCTTCAATCCATTACGTCGAGAAATCAGTGTCCGACAGATCCGCCGACGCTCATCAATAAAGTTCTCAATGTCGTTCACTGCCATTGTCCGTGAATCGGCGGCCAGAATCTCGCTCAACGCAGTCTTCATATCCTTCAAATGTTCTTGGATAACCTTCGCCGTTGCTTGCTGCTCTTCCATGACAACATCGTCGTCAACGGGGTCATCTGACACTGTTTCCAACTCTTCGAGAGTGTGTTTCCAGTCTTTTTGGAGGTGCTCCACGATATCTGTGGCGTCGGGCTGAAAAAAATCGAAAAATTATTTAAATTTCTTTAAAAAATCATAAAACTTACATTCATCGGCGTCCGTGGCAAGGCAGCAACAATAGCAGTGAGGCGTTTCACGTTATCACGAGCATTCTGACGGAGCGCTTTTCGCACTTCGTATTTTTCCGGCGAGAGCGCATCGTATTCATTGATGATGCGCCGAACTTGGAAATACGTCTGACGAGACTCGAGAAGGGTCGATTCGACGTCGCTGGAGCCGCTGTCGGGGACTGGTAGTTGGGCTTGGAAGTCGTCTTCGATGATGGTAGCGTCGAGGATGGAGGAGGATGTGGAAGCTGTTTGGGGGCTGCCGTCGATGAGGGACATGTCAGGGGGAGATGGTGGGTCCTGGAAGTGGATTTTTATTAGTTTATGAAAAAGAGCAAAGAAAAACAGTAATGTGAAGCAAAAAGTGCATAGCAACTGCGCGAAGAGATCAAAATTAGCGACTAATGGCAGCTCTCTCGAAAATGAACACGAGCGACACCGGGTCTAAAAGCTCCACTGTTGCCATGGATGCAAATCCGTCATTAGGAAAAGAGAGGATTTATGGCTAGTTTTGGGATGGCTTTGCGGTAAACATTAGCTAGCGACAATAGGAAAGGCATGTATTCATTTTTAACAAATAAACAAAGTTTGAAAACAAAATCCACACTTTTCAAAAACGCAACATAGTTATAGCCAAAAATGCTCCCGGCATCGCCAAACCCACCCGACTGGCGCAAAGTGTATCGATTCACGCCGAGAGCCACCCCTTCTTTCCGACCCATACATTGGCAGCCAAAACGTCGGAATGGAACGTCTTCGCAGTTGCAAAACATACATATTTCTCGCATTTCGTTTTCATTGTGTCTTGCCCCATCGCATTTTTAATGACACATCCATTTAAAAGTGAAAAATGACTAAATTCGATGCATTCGAAAGGCATTGCAAAACGCGATCAAACAATCCTTTCAGGCCGTAATTGACGGGGAATTTTGATCAAACTTCGATAACGGGGGTCATTAGCGAAGATGTTATCAGTTTAATTTGGGTGCGCGTTTTGGAAAAATGAAACAAATTTTGTTTTTATAGAAAAACTAAAAAATTGAACTTTAAAATAGAACAAAAAAGTTTCACATTACGGAGATGAACCCGAAAGAAGTGTGGGCATATCTCAAAAAAAGCGTCAACAACGTGTCAAAGCAGGTCGAGCAAGCTAGTTTCGCGGTGTTCCCGGCGCAGGTGAGGCGCTCTCGAAGGTAAGCAATGACTCTCTGTTTGCTTTTTTGTTCAATGCATACCCGACTGCCAGTTTACGAAGGCTGCCTGACAGCCGAAGCTAGGCAGCCGCTGGCGGGAAGGTGCCGAAAGCGTGCTTGTACATTGTTTGCATACGCGGGCTTTTTGTTGTTATAAATACATCGGATACATGATCACTGTTTCATCTTTCCGTAGAGCTGCGTAGCCACAACAAAAACAAAGCAATAAAGGGTGTAGTCGACTTACCCTGTAATCATCCCACTCATAATTGGCATCACCATTCTCCTGGACAGTTCCAGAACTCGTCGATGAAGCAAGAGATTCGATCGACGGCCGACGTGGGATCACGGCTGCAGAGCTTCGGCGGAGAGTCGATGAAGCGAGAGGCGTGCCGAGGCCAGCAAAGGATGAAGACATGGTCAAGTTGGGGTTGTTGTTGAAGCTAGCCATGCTGAAGGCGAGATCGGCGTGGTCGGAGAGGCTCTGATGCATGCGATTACGGTGGAGCTTGCGTTTGGGTAGGGTGTGTTTTCGAGAAGCACCATTGAAGGTAGCGTTGACGGATTGGGACATGGCATCGGGGAGGGGGTCGTTGAAGATGTAGATGCTTTCGTCCTGAAATTAGGCCATTACAAAAGTTCAAGTTGAAGGCATAGGCTTACCATTCCAACATTGGTCAAACTCTGCTTCATCGAAGTGAAGCTGGACGACATCGGTGATCTTGTTCCAGTCGGCAAGCTGTGCCGAGTGGCCTTCTTGTATCTCCGCTTCCGGGCTGTCAAGGAAGAATTCAATCCAGATTCAGCGAGACTGCATCGATCCGATTCGCCTTCACTGCTGGCTTCTCGGCTGTTATCCTCACTTCTCAAACTGCTCTGAATGCTGCGCCGTGGCGTGGACACCCGCTTCGGCTTCATCTTCAACTCTCGCCATTGGGTGCCACTCCTCAGACGCTCCACCATCAGGTCCAGATCGTCTCCATCCAGCATAGCCATGACTTCATCAAAATCATCACCCTCTGGATCCATGGAAACACTTCCATTGACATCAGTCTGGGCAATCATGGATTCTGACAACGGGTCAGAAGGCACATCCAAACAGAATTCACTTCCACTGCCAGTATCCGTCAACACTCGCGCACCCTCAGTATCGGTGGCGCCAGTATCGTCGAGGGGTACCGTCTTGTAGAACCGCTTGGTAGGCGTGCTCTTCAAGCGTTGAAGCGTTTTTTCGGATTCAGGCGGAGCCACGAGGCCGGATTCGGGAAGCGGATACTTCTCGTCGTGAGGGCTGTTCTCACCGGAGCTGTACCCGATATCCTGGCTGTGGGCCGTTGTGGCCCATTCATGGGCAGCTGCTACGCTGAGATTCGGTAGGACGTCGACATCTGCCATGTCTTCGGTCGCGCACTCGGACTCGGTCGAAGACGGAATCAACGGGACATCCGAGATCGTCGATCGCGGGGAGAAGCACGGCAGAATCGAGGGCAGTTCCGTCTCGGCAGAGAAGGTTCGACGGCGCTTGGCTGAGGGCTCCTCGTCCTCGGACGCGGATTCAGGGTCGGCTGTGGTTGGGCCCTGGAAGATGGGTTACGGTAAGATTGGGATGAAAAACGCGTAAATAGGTAGGTCAGTCATAGCGAAACCCTGGAAATGTCAAAAAAGGACGTCTAGTGTAAATGCCGATGCAACTTGTGTCTGGTCACTCAATACCGATGACCGCTTTGGAAAACAAAGGCCCAATTGTCGACAACTAAAGGCTAGAGGCGTCAACAGGTAGTCGCGACAGTCAATGCCAACCGCCAATGCATGCCTCTGCCTGACTACCTACATACTTCCACAATACAAACAAATCAACTCGAGCAGGCATGCGCAAAGTGGCCATCGCCGCCCCTCAGGGCCATCTGACGACCATCCCATTTCGTTCTACATTTCCCTCCAGGCGTAGTTGACACGAAAATCCGTGAACTGACCGCCTGCCTGACTGACCCATCCACCCTCAGGGCTGAAATGACTGAGATTTGAGATTGCGGTTGCGACTGGGTCGTGAGCAGGTGAGTTCACAAATATCCGAAACCATCCTCATCTATCCGTCAGCCAGCGCAGGGAAGCACTAGGTTCAAATAACAAATATACGTTCTGTCGCTGCCCTGAGGCAACAAAACGTGCTCGTTCCGAAAATTGAGATGACATCCCACACCTGGGATTTTTCAAGTGGATGGGACAGAGCTCAGACCGGATATATGCGCGAAGACGAGTTACTAGATGGCAAGCAGTAAAGCAAACCCGCCAACTAACAACCACCAAACCTCAATAATGGGACCTTTTCCTGTCCATTGGCGCCAAATTTCAATTGAATTTTGAACAAAACCCTGTCCTATGGGGCTGGACAGCGGGTTCTATGAAATCAGAATCCACCAATTTTCAACTGGCTGCGATTAGTCGACTAAACCGTGCTCACGGATTGAAAAGTGTTCCAAATATCCGACAATGAAAACTTAAGTCGACTTTCATGCAATTCATGCCCTGTGGCAATCGAAATGCGACCATAAAACATGTAACGAAAATGAATGAGGAAAAAAGAGGACAGCAAAATGGGATGATTGACGAATTGACACGAATGTGTGGCCGCTGGCCAACAAGTTATGACTGCCTGTGACTGGCAATAAGTGAGAAGACGATGTATTTGGCGACAGCCGCTGGCGTTGTTTCTTTATATTTCGGCTATTGCTTTTGCGATAAACGAAAATTAAGGCGAATAAGTCATGTTTGCGCGGGCTTGCAACAAAACACGGACGTTAGTAACGCTAACCACGGCCAGATGGCGTGTCTGGGATGCCATTGGGCTATTTGGGAAGTGTGAAAAACCATCTGCCACTGAACGAAATGCGGATGTGGCTCTGGCTGTCACGAAAATCGGGGCGGATTTTTTTGATTTTTGGGGCAAACGTCAACTTTAGCATGTACAATCTGGGCATTGAGACGTTTTTGATAATTTTCAGGTGTATGGTCAGTCAACTTTTGGCTGGACATGCATTTTACATTGGCTAGCAACGAACATAGGCTGTCCGTGGTGGGAGGCCGGCGGCACGGTCAAAGCGTGTGAATAAATCAGTTGGAAATTTGGGAAACTGGCTATTAGCGTGGCTTTGACCGGATGGGGGTGGCAGGCGAACTTTAGTGTCTTTGAAATGGTCAAATTAGATAAATGATCGAAAGCAGAAAAGGCGAAATTGGAATTGTTGTGACAAATTGGTAGAACTCGATCACCGTAAAGTAGCATAATAACAAAAATAGAATCAACGTAATCGAAAAAAGACCTGCAGTGACTCCATGGAGCCAGCCATCCAGACGTACCACTCATCGTGGGATGAACCCCTCAAAATTGCAAGCGCGGGAAGAAATGCGGTGACTAACGACACCCTCTGGCCTACTCAGCGCCTTTCCATTCAGTGATGGCCTTATCTAAACAGTGCCTCAATATCGATGTTCCCATCCATCGTGATCATCAAAATATCGACTACAATCATCGAGTGTCGCGTTTTTCCGTTGGCTGAAGCCAAAGGGCATAAGGCAACACCTATTCAAACTAATGCTAGGCGTCATAAAGCGCTTGCAGGCTTACAAAAGACACATTATTCAGTCAGTTCCTGCTGGCGCTTACAAAATCCTACGAATTCCCGAGAATCAAACACACAGAGAGGCAGATACACGTCCATTTTGTCAACCAACATGAACACGAACCCTTTTCCAAATGTTACACTGGCCTTCCGCCTTCATTTTGCATGCACGCAAACATGATAGTTAGATAAATGTTTACTTGAAAGCTACTCACTCTGGCAACTATAAAGGCTAGCAACTCCGGCTTCAAAGTCCCAACCCCAGGACCTTTTTATACATTGAACAATACACACGGATTCACTTTGTCCAGGACCATCACAGCACCTCCGATCCTCAAACACTGTGGGAAAGAAACCCGATCGCGGAAAAACGAAAAGCTACCAACAAAGCTTCCACGTAGAAAAAGTGATACTACATACGTCAAAACATGAAGGCAAACATTGTGGTCACCGATAAACTCAGTTTTTCATTCGGAACTTCGATGTGAGTTAGGTTGAGTTGATGTGATGGCGAATAAAAAATCCTATTAAAAACTTTAGCGTTCGTTCTTAGACAATAAAAAATAAAACTTCAAGTTGGTTCTCCTTCGCAATCGGCGTCGGCACCGCTTTGGTTTCGTCCGTGGTTTCGCATTCTTTTGCGTCAGTAAATTTTGATGCGAATCAAATCGGAAGGACAAAAAATAAATTCTGATTGGTTTTTTTGCAAGAAGAGGTAAACGAGCGAGACAAAATCAAGTCAACGATGAAATGAAGCTTGTCTAATTTGACTAAAAAACCGAAACGAAGTAAGTGCGCAACAGTCGATTGAAACTTTTTTAACGAAGATAAAGATTCGTGGAAATTGGAACAGAAAACAGGCATGTAAGTCGTCAAAAACAAAAAGGTTAGATGCGGTGAGGCGGAAAATGCATCATAGCCAAAACAAGGGTCGAACAGTCGCGAGAGGGTGTCTGTCGGACCCTGGAAGGCCATGAGGGATCCGATTTCGTTCGAATCTATAGAAAAGGATGTGCGGAAAGAGAGGTCTTTTGGCAGGCGTTCGTTCTCAAGGTGCTTGGATTTACAGTGGCTGGTTAAAAAATAGTGTTTTCGGGGTGAGTGCGCGAAAGTGGAGTGAGTGCATTTGACGGAAATGGATCCACAATGGGGGGAAAGTGGAAGATTTTGCGATCCCAGATAACTGAGACTGTAAGTGGGATGCATAATAGACTGTAGACAAGATGGTGTATCCCGTGTGAAAACGCTTTAGTTTAAGAGTTGAGACAGATTCCACAACTTCAAGGACCGCTTTGGCTTGTCATCGAGTCAGAATGACACGTGTTTTCGTCCACCCAGCATGTCAGAACGCGGCAGACAGAACCATTGCCCCGAACGGTCATAGCATAGCCTGCCTTTCTTTAAAGTGGACACAGCTTTTGCGAGAGCGCTTGTTCAAGTACCATCACGCTGACCTCAACTTGGATAGAAACAGGCAGCTTTGTTCGGCTAATGTCTCTACCCGTGCTTTGGCGGAGATCGGACAACAGATACGTGCTCTACAAGCTGTTCCTTTTTCAGACTTCAGACAGCCATCATAAAGCTAACAAGTATCAATCCGTGCGCGAGCTCAACCCCAGCCCCCAGCAGGATCAGTTGTAAAGATAACCTTGAACAATGAGCCTTTTCGAAGTTCAGTGGATACCCAAAAACAATCTCCAACCTCTCATTGTACTGTAAAGCCAGCCAGAACCACCCACGCTGAGACAGTGTCACGTTGTCTGTCGCGAATCCGCAATCGGATCCGCCTCTGTCAACTTTTGGTGTATCAACCAGCTAGCCCAGTGCACGCATTCGAAAAAAGAAGTAAAAAGGTGCAAATCCGAAGCCTTGTTGATCAAGTTCGCAAGCTTTGTTACTCCAGACTTCCTTCAGATGACTGCCTCAACGAGGGGTGCCCGGTTAAGCCCTCGCGCAAACAAATGTCGCCATGGTTGCCCAAAATGGGGCCTAAAGGAAACAGGTCAAAGAAAAATTGACTCCAAAATACACATGTAACCAAACTAAACTTGCAAAATGGGAACAAAAAGTTTTGTTAACACGAAGGTGCTCCAGCTTCTTCCGCGCACCGCAATCTACAAAAACTGACTACAGTTGCGTCAGTTAAACGCAAAAAATGGCTTATTCATTGTCCATTGTACCTATGCAAATGCCATTCGGACATTCCAATCGTATGCATCCATCCACAAATACCACCAATTGTATTCCCATAAAACATGGATTGCCGAGCACCTATCTCATACAAGAATTCACACTGTACTAAACGAAGATTCGTGTAAGCATCGTCACATCTATCACGGACAATTGAAAATCAGCTTTCCTTTTTCAAAGCTAACATAATCCAAAACACATCCAATTTGGAAAAGGATTGAAAGAGTGATAGAAAAAGTGCAAACTCTTCAAAACAGAATTTACCGCTCGCGGAAATGGTGGAAGAAGTGGGGAACATCCTAATGGGTCAGCTGCTGTTTCGGCTTTTATCCGGACTACTCGAAAATTTGCTTATGATGGTGATGATGATGACCGAGTTGTTCACTCATAATGGACATTTGCGCTGGTTGGGGTGAGGACCAACCACTGACCGATGGAGATGGATTTAATAATAATCATCGGATCGGGGCGACGAGCCGATGCAGACGCAATGAGCAGACGCGTTAAGGTAGGGACGGAAGAGGGTAGTGTTTCCGATTGGGGTGGGTTTGGATTAGTAGTTTACTTCCCGATTGGTAATTGGTCTGTCAAATAATTGAGAAAAAATAGTTTTTAGGTGGAATTGACCTTAAAGGGGAAAACAAAAAGATAATTTGGAAAACAATGTTACAATTATTCAGCAGTACATCGAAAATGGTACTTGATGGCATAACCAAAATCCGTTAAATCCGAAATTTAGAAAAGGAATTGCCCGATAAAGTCATGGCAACTACCCATCCGTCATAGAAGGTGAAAGTGAACAAAGACATGCGCGAAAGCAAGGCCAATCGCCTCAAGGCAATTGAGAAAAGGCAACAAGAGGCATCTGCCACAGTTTCGCGCAGGCTCTAAATGGCGTGCTTTTACGACTTTAGGCTGAGCCACGGCCTTTATGGGCCTGTATCTCCAGCATTCAGGGATAGATGTGGTGGAAATCGAAAATCGCACAGACTTAACATGACGGGTGGTAATTGGGTCCAGATGGGGGTTGACTTTGGAAGCGGTTTTTCTTTAAAAAAAAAGAAATGGAAACTTTCAATTTTGAAAAACAAACGGAAACAAAAAGTTCATACATACGCCGACTTTGGTACATAACATTCAAACTAATTAAAACTACATTTGAAGTGATTGATTGCTTTTTCTTCAAAAAAAAATAAATGGAAACTTTCAACTTAAAATTACAAACGGTAAAAAATTCACATCTGATAACTTTTACCAAACTAATACCAATCAGAATCCAACTTCAACGCTAGCACAGTTTAGCAGATTAAAAATTGAAACAAACCCCGATACTAACTTTGCCAAAAGACCGTGACTAAACGCCCACGCCGAATCACAATCCCGTCAGCGAGAAATACACCGCATCGCCTCCGTAAAGGTAAAACCATTCAAAATGTTACAAAAACAAAACTTCGATTTCTTGCAATCACGATCGAATTGATTCATTTCCGGGGTTTCACGCCTCATATGACTGTACCAGTACCAACAAAAAAAAACAAAAACAAACCTGTAGCCGATGCAAGCATGAATTAATCCGCTCAAGATTCTCGAGGCTTTTGATCCACGTGAGACAGAAGCGTTGTTCGAGTTGAGCGAGATTACGGATGGCACGATCTGGCTTTTTATCCGGTTCGTCGGATGTGGCTATTGGCCTAAAAGATAAACGCATAATAAATAAACATGTTTTTTCAAAGATTAAAGCTGTCAAAAACAATAACGTACCTGGATTGAATGTACTTTTTGGCGGCACTGAGCAAGGGCTGTCCTTCGGATTCTATTTGAAGTTGGACCGCCTGGAAATGGAAATAAATCGATCAAAAAAGAGGGCCAAAAAAGGGCTTATGTTCGGATTTGCAAGGTTTTAGAAGGCAATCGCCAGCCGGCTGGGGTAGGCGATTGCTTTGCCAAAGATGGTAAGGGCAGAAATGTAAAAGGCGTAGCGGCGCAACCGTTAATTGCAGGGGTCAACTGGGACTGTTGGGCTGGAAACGGATCAGGTGCCGAAACCCGCCAAAAGGGGTGAAGCGTGCCGTGCCAAATGAGCGAAGAGAAAGAAAGCTGAGCAAACAGGAAGCCAAAGGTTGCGCGGACACCTGTGGGAGCTATGATGAGGTCGATCAAGAAGGTCGAGAGCGCCGAGATTGGCACCGGGGTAATGGGTTGCCTTGGAAATGAAAGGGGAAGGTGCCTTGAGGGTGGCAATTGGAAGGGGCAATTTGGGTGCGGATCTTTAGAAATTCATAGAAATTGAGATTAGGCAATTTGGAACCTAGTATAAAAAAATACAAAAAATTTTTGTTCATGGTACGTCTGTCAGCTGTAGAAATCCAAATTCATATATTTGAAACCTCGTCAAAATCAAAAAATCCCAATTCCCGCAACTCCGACACGCATGTGAAGCCAAAGTTCGCATGACGACCCCACAGTTCTGACAAAGTCCCGCCATGACGACAGCTGCAGAACGTCAAAACCATCCGAAACAACATTTTGGATCGGAACCGTTAACAGGGATTACGACGACCCACCCGCAAGTAATGTCAAAATAGCGCCACGCACAGTCTATCGGCAGTACGTGATTTCGCGGACATAAAATAAAATAAAATCAAAAGTATGCGTGAAATCATAACGTTTTTACGCGGTTTCCCACAAACTCAATAAAAGTGATGTTCAAAACAGCTGTCGTATAGCCAGCTGGCGCCACAATACTGTGATTCCACGTGCGTTGCACGAAGTGAAGTGCAAATTGGCTTCAATTTTAACAACAAAAGAGATGCCGTAAAACATGGAAACTCAGTTCCACATTTAGATCCGCCCGGCCGAAACAATGCACATGTGGCTACTGGTTGGTCACTAACGATCGCCACTGTGGTAGTAAGACATAAAACCAGCCGATCATAAAAAAGGGCCCGTGAACAGTGCCGATGACAGCCATGTTGTTGCGCCACCGACGACAGAAAGCGCAAGGTCATTGTCATCTGTCTTGAGGGGGAACGGGCGCATGCATGGACAGTCGCTTTGCCATAATCGGATACAGATTTGTAACGTAAGTCGGCGTAATCGGGGGAAGCGTGATGTCTCTTTGGCGGGGATGAAGGTTGACCGCAGTTATCCGTTTTTCAAAGGGGTCGGTAAAATGGAAAATCAAATAAGAATAAAACCCTTTACAAAAATTACAAAATCAAACATCGTTTTTATCGAGTATTATATTAAAAAATGTAATTGTAAATTTGTTTTTTAGTTGGATGTGCTAGTTTTTTACTATTAACACGTAATTTCAAGCCGATTTCAACTTTAATTTTAAAATAGCAAAATCATGATTCAAACTCACTTGATAATCTGATCGTAACCGCTGCAAAGCATTGTACGAATCCGATGCAGCAATCAATTCCGACTTGAATTCAGCCATTTTGCCATCCATCGATTGGAGCCATTTTCGCAGTTGAAGCGTTGGTGAGCCATTATCTCGAGGACCTGAAACTCCCAACATAACCACTTCCACCTCCTCAGAAGTCAATCCAACCTTGATTATTCCCCTCATCATGCCGAATCTTCAACTGTTCCATAGCCTTATTAATCGTATTCATCCGAAGTTTGACGATATCGGCAAGGTCGGGTGCGCCTTCAGCCAAAACGGCGGCTTGCTCCATCAGTCTGCGCTGGCGTTCATCCAATGAGGCGATACATGGGACCTGAAGTGAACACATGATGATCAAATACATGCTAATTAGATGGAGATGGAAAATGAGCTAATAAACTGGAAATGGAGACGATTCAGGCGGTTGGGAACACATCATGAAAGGCAGATCGGCACAATGAGAGAAACATACTGGGCAAATAAGTGAATGGGCCTGGCCTGGAAAGTGTTTTGTGTTTCCGCGCGAGGCCTATTGACACCGTCATCAACAAAGCGAACGGGCCCGTGAGTGCCAATAGACACTAATATATGCTTGTTTTTCGATCGAAACATTGGTAGAACGGTGGACGGCGTGATGGCCGCGGGTCAAGTGCAAGTGTACAGATAAGCTCATTGACACGTTTAACGGGGGCCAAATTGTAAGAGTCGTCGATAAAAGTGGAAAACAGGCAACTTGCGGCACGAATGCCATTAGTAAAAACGATACTTAATGTTGGAATGACATTTTTACAACCCGACAAGGCTGGCTATGATGCCTTTACTAGGCTATTGAGAGGGGAAGTGTCAGGGCGCACTGGGCGAGGGCAGACCATAAAACTGTCAAAGTTCGGTCTCAAAACAGTACTGTGCCGTCGGGCAGTGTCTATTTCTTGACCGACATTGAGCCTTGACATGGGAAATTGCAAGGCCGTATTCAGGGGGGGGGAATGGGGGGAATTTCCCCCCCATATCTCAGATCCGCCAAAAGTGGGGTAAGGGGGGACCAAAGGGTTTTTGTGGTTTTTCACGACTTTGGCAAAATTTTTCCCCTTGGTACCCCCTTTGAATTTTCCAAAAATCGCTCAAAAAATTTTTCAAAAAAATCCCTTTGGTCCCCCCTTACCATGTCCCCCCCATAAAATTTTTGGCTGGATACGGCCTTGGGAAATTGTGAAAGGGGCACTTTGAAAACAAAATCTGGCTCTGTGGTCCAGCTGGACGCATGGAAAGCCAACACCATCCATGGCACAGATTTGAAGACGCAAGGAAAGAAAGAAAGCAAAGCCTTGAGACAAGCCACTTGATTGGGTTTCGGGTCAGCGACAAGCACGACGGCCGTGTTGGGTCAACATCGGCATCATCATGGTTTTGCCAACATGGTATTGGTTTGCGCATTTTGAAACTGAAACGACCCCGGAATTCCGTGCCATCATAGCCAAAGGGGCTTATTTTAATCGCTATACAACGTCGGCATGAAACCCGGAAGAAAGAAGGGTACTTAGTCATTCTGAAGCTTTTAGCCAAACTTGCGCAGGCTGCCATGGTCAAACTTTTAGCTATAGCTACTATGTGAAAATTCCCACTTAAAACAATAAACCCAACAAAAAGCAACTTTGACCATTGGAAGCCCCTTCAATCACCCTATTTACACTCACAACTTGGATTCGATACACTTACGAGCTCAAAAAAGCAATAAATTAGCCCAAGAACCTAAGCCCTGAGGGCACCGGTCACTCTGTCGATCCGCCGGCCCCGCCCGATCAGTAAAGACCGTGTCAAAGTGGTTATTTATGAGTTTTTGTCGTCCGTTCCGGAGCAGGCGTACTTTACACGGGCAATCGCAATGGGTCGTTAGCTTGCTTGCATCCATTGGCCAGGCTTACTCATCAACTTTGTTGGGCCAACAGTGCCGGAAGGACCGTAAAGAAATTAGAAAGGCATCTCTTTTCTATCGAAAAATAAGTAAAAACACTAGAAAACACATGTTAGCCTCCTCCGAAAAGCCCGAAAAACGATGCCCCGATCCTCCGCACGAGGGCATCGTTTCATTAATTTCACTTATAAAAATAATGACACCCAGTTGGTAATGCAGATGAGGAAGACTGCCCTTGGAGACCGTCCGAATCCCAAGAGGACTTTGGTTAGATGAGCGCCGTTCGCGCAAGCCGATTTGATCGTCGTCAGACTCAAATCGGCTCATCAGCGATCGTTCTCTTGCCGATTTTGCACAAATTAGAATTAAAATTCAATTGCCATTTCAGCACTGACTGTGATGCGGATTGTTGCTGACCATGTGAAAAGGGTGGAAACTGACACCTGCAGTGAAGGGAGTGCGCGAAAAAAGGAACTAAACATTTGACATGATGGAAAAAAGAAACCGATTCAGTTTCGGAAATGGTAATCAATTGGAAAAAAGAGACATCGAAATGGAAAAGGGTCAAAACAACGTAAACAGCTCAAGGGCATTATGACCGCGCGAGTTTTTTGATTAGTTACAATCAACATCAAGGTGGCAGTTATGTGGCTATTGGAAAAAAGAGTGTTGGAACAGCCATAAAAGGCAGAAAAAAGTGATTATGGTCAGTCAGGGTGCGCGAGTTGGGTGCCATTTTGGGTTCGAAGGTTGCTAGATGCAAATTAAGTCCGCGGGAAACAAAAGACGGCCATGGTTTTGGGGTGAAAAGGGCCATGCTTATAAAGTGGGATCTTCGGGAGGGTTCAAGTGGGACGGGTCTTGCGCAATCAATTAGTCTTTGTTTAGCAAATGATTAATGGTTGTGTGAAACATTCGAATTTTTGATTAAACCTGGCCTCGGCATGACTCTCGCTAATTTTTCGACAAAAACTTCAAGGTCAAAAACATAAATAACAACTGTAAATTGAAACTGTGGCCAAAAAAATATAACCATGACCAAAAGAAACATTAAAATTTTATCGAAATCCCCTCTAAACGGCATTTGAAACCCTTTTCCCCTCCCTTAACCCCAGCAATTTGCATTTTTTTGCCAGCCACAAACAGCATGAATGACCAAGCACTATGTATACGTGTCGCCTAGTGGCTTTACTGGTCACTCGGATAAACCAAAATGTTTATCCAAAACGCCGGGGTGGGAATGTTTTTTCTCGCTTCTGTATAGCTTGATTGCAATATAGCGAGGAGGGGAGCCGAGATGCTTGACTGCCCCCGAACCGAGCAGACGCATATTTGCGTTCGAAAGGCCTTCTGAGGCTATGTACCAAAACCATGGCGACTAAACGTCATTTACGAGATTTCGAAAAGAAGACTTTTTTAGTTTTGGTTTGGCAGACGTGACAAAAAAGTCAAAAAGTAAGACACGGATGTTTGCTAATGTGTTTTTCGCGCAGGGTTTTATGGGATGGTTGAAATTTAGAACTTTGAACAACAAAAATCAAGGTTAAGGTAATCAAATTTGTAAATAAAGTAAAAAAATACAAATTCTGTAGAAAGAAACACCAACAATGTGAAAAAAATACAAGCACAAAAACTACACAAGCGCAAGTATAAGTCAATCAAAGCTATAAAAAGCAACAAACCTGCTGTTCAAACTCAAATTCGTCAATGGCGTTTTGAATGTCGTTGTAAAGGGTACAACAACGTTCGACGAAGAGGTCGTGGGCAATCGTTTTGGTTGTCTAAAAGTGTGAAATCGTTAATAATGGTACTAAAAGATCGACAAACAGTAGTCAGAACTAACTAGTTTTAATTAAAAAGAAATGGTTTATGCGTCAGGTCACAATTTGCAAGTTTCAAAGGTTCAGAAGGTCAAAACACTTTCGAAAGACATGAAACAGTCCTAGTTTTAGTTAAGCCCCTGCTAGTTGGCTGGTAGCCCGCGCAAATCCAACCATCTAGCCAACTAACTACCTCCAGAGGACCCCAATAAGCCAGAAGGAAATGAGCGATCATAGCCCGGGGCCGCTAACGAACTAACTAAAACGATCGTTGTCAGCGATGATGGACTTGTCGACACTCTTGTTTGTTCACGCTTCCAAGACTAAAACAACCACATCAGAGGGGCGAGCCGAGTGACCACACAGATTGTATATGTCCTCACTTTGCTGGGGATATTGGCTAAGGGGGTTGAAAGTGAGCTTGATGGAAGCCAGCTTGACTGACTACGAGGTGGTTATTAGTCGACAAGATCAAAAGGGCTTCCAATCACCCATGTGGAGGTGAGGTAGGTAGATATAGATATACTGTATACTTAAAGATGCCGAAAAAAACATAACAAAGTGCATCAAACATGTGTTCATTGCGGTTGGCAGTCTGCCCGGAGCCATCAAAATGTGACGAGGGAGACCACCTCTTTACAGAATACCGATTTGAAGGCAGGCAGAGATTGCGATCAAGGCAGAACCGATAATAGCGGCCTTGTCCTTCGCCACCTCACAGTGGACAGACAGGTAATTTTTCGACGTATAAGTTCGCGCATGACTGAGTCTCCGGGTGAACGAGGTGACAAGAGCACCGTTAACATTCGTCATGATGCCGACAGCCCAGGGGTATCCATAGCCCGCAGCTGGCGCGAAGTAGCGAAGTAGATTGACGGTTGTGATCGGAAATGGAGAAAGAACGCCGACCCCGAACGCCGAGAATTGGGTTCTCCAGAGGTTTCCCTAACTTAGTGTCTTTATGGAACGGATAAAAAATGACTTTTTGGAGGTCAGGACTAATTTGAAAAGTTGGAAAGAGACAGATGAGAAGTTTCAAAGTGATTGATTTGTTGTGAAAACCCTTTCCCTTCCAGTTTCAACTTGACTTACCATCTCCTCATCGGTGGATTCGCTCAAATTGGCTCGAGACGCAAGTAAGTCCGCTTCCAATTGGCTGACTTGCCGTCGGAAACTGGCATTCCAGTCAAAGGCCACAGCGGACCATCCACTGACTTGGCTTAGTTCAAGTAAGCTCGTTGAATAGGCTGAGCTTTCATCGATGGAATCTCGATGGCCTTCCATGGACACGTCCATAGCGATGGAGGTATCTATGGAGGCGTTGAAGCTACTGTTGTTCATGATAATTGAACGGGAGCACTCGCGCCGTCTCAATAGCTCCACTAATTTCGGTGGAGCTGAGACGGGGGAGTTGCACGGAAGCGCGGAACGGACACTTCCCCAACACTCGAGGGAAGTGGTAGCGAGGACGGATGCCGAGGGCGACGATCGGACGGCACCAGCACCACCGACGTCGGTCGAGGGACGACGGCGACGACGTGGATTCGGAAGGCTCGCTGAAAGTTGGGAAGGGTCCTGCATTTGGTTTGAGTAGCTGGTTGGCAGTAGGAATTGGTAGTCAAACAAAAAACGCGAAGAAGAAGGGCGAAGGGGAAAAGCCCGCGCAAAAGGGAAGGCAAATCGCGCCAAAAATAAAGACCGCCGGGGGTAGTCGGGAAGGGTGGTAGGTAAGTATCTTAAGATTTACAAAGCTCATCAAAATGTAACAATATCGAAATCTTATAGGGGTCTGAAACCCTAAAAGGCCAAAAAAACGTACAAAAAACGCTTCACCTTCCCCAAAAACAGTAGGTAGGCCCCAACTGAGTACCTTTATCAGTGACTTCACATGGTTCTACTCGTCCTGATAGTGCATTATGCCTATTGATAGTGAATCATATCAAAAACATTTAGGTAAGCTCCCAGCAGTCAGCTAACAACGACGTTCCCAGCCATTTCCCCCCTTCCAGCTCACATCACTGGCACGTGCATGTGGACAGAAACATTTTGACAGTCGACGCGTAACAGCAAAAGACTATCGACACTCTCCCCGAAGCCAATAGTCAAAACAATCAACCAAGCATACGCGTTTATATCTTTGTTGCAATTGCAATAGGCTTTGGTCACTCTCGAACAGCCAAGGCCTTGGGTTCATCTTCCGCCTACGCAGTACCCTTTACTTCACAGTTCACCCAATGGTTCGAAACCTGCAAAGGCCAGAGGGCAAAGGGGTAGTCCACGCAACAACAAGGGCGATTAAGCTTATCTGGGGTGTTGGTCAGTTTGGTCAGTCGACTTTCGCCGGTCAGTCGCGGAGTGTGTTGTTGTTCGGACAATTGCGAGGGTGAGGAAGACCAAGTGAACGCCCCGGGCCTGTCTGACTGCATGCAGCCCTTTGGCAATGACCGATCGGATAGCCCGAGGGCGACCAGCAGGCAGTTAGTCGAGAAAAACGAACGGAAGTGCGAAGAGGGTAAGGATGCCCGACTCGCGACGACCAGCGGCACTTGACCTCGAAGAAGGGTGGACACGACAGGACTGAGGCCCCGTGGCGTCAAAACAACAAAATTTTATTAATCGTGAGGATGTTAGATGTTAGACGTTAGATGGCAGTTAGAGGTATGCAACAGCGCGCAAAGCCTGAGGGGTATGGGTTCGGGGAGAGATACGATCAGTGCCTTCGGGGTTTATGGGTGTCGGAAAAGGCATCTAATTAATGGGTGTTTTGAGATTTGCGTGAACATTTATGATATTTGTACAAACTTTTAGCCAAAAAAAGGTTTAAAACACTCTTTTTTAGGTTTGAAACAACTTTAAGTAAGGTTTAAGCAAAAATTTTCAGTTGAGAATTTACAAAACACATTTATAACCACAGGTCACGTTGATCCACCACCCAACAACCCCACCCATCAAATATCGACGTAGTAGCTCCACCAGCCATCACAAAAAATGGAAAGCAATTGTTTTGAATCAAAAAAAGTCGTCCTTTTTTTGCACGGTCGCCATCCTGCCGTGGAACCAAGTGTCAACAAATCAAACAGTCATCGAATAGGTGTGGAAATGATACATTTGTCTTGATCACATCGCTACATTTTTGAAAAAAAGGAAGACTTCAATGGAAGGTTTAAACGTAAAATGGGTGAGAACATAAATCAACACGACCCTCAACGTAAATTGGCAAATGCAAGGCTAGCGTAAAACAGTCCGCATTTATGTTGACTTCGTGAGGAAACAGAAATTCTTCTAAAAACGAGTTGACCACCATCCAATCACATTTTTAACGCTCTTTTGCTACGCTTATCTTTGTCTTCCATCCAACTGTCATCAACATTACGAGCCCATAAAAAAAGCGCAGTAGCCTTTAGCGTCTAGTAAGTGAACCCATGATGTGATATGGGTGTAGCAGTGTTGTATATTTTGGAGGGAGTAAAAATAGGTTTTTTATGAAAGTAGGTTTGAAATAAAAAAAAATGGTGGGTTTGAACACACGTTTTTGAGTAAAAAAGCAATTCATTTTGCACTGTGATCAAATTTTAACAACATAAACTGACCAAATTGAAAAATAGCATAAAATTCAAAGCCTAGTACCTCAAAATTCAAAATAACCCTCCAAAATGACCAAAGCCCGCACCCAGCACCAAAACTTTGAAAAATAGACACCTCCAAGGAAGATGGATGACCACGGCCTCTGACAGACGCAGCTGGTAGGACAATTGAATGGTCAAGGACCTCAATGGAAGGCATTTTTGAGGTACGACTAACTTACATTTCGAAACATTGCATTTTTTAAACTTGCTATACTGCGATACTTCCGATTCAAAGACATCCGTAAAATGAGTTGAAATGTCTATCTGATGAAAATTGAGTAAGTACCCATTTAATGGTCACTTCAATTCAAAGAATGCCGCCACCACTAATCGTTAACACAGTGTATCAGTACCAGAACAGATTCGTGAACGCGGGTAAATATCATGTGCAGTGGTGGAAATGATTCAATGATCGGTGTTGTTAATGAGATGGAAAAAAACTTGCAATGCAATTGAGATGGAAACAAATAGTAGCAAAAATGTGGTCAGAAGGAATCTGATTCGATTCTATGCAAAGTGAGAACAACATTTTTAGGTGTTCTGAATGGGGTGATCGGGAGTGTCGAGATTTTATATCGGGGACTCGGATCGGCCAGATGGGTAGCGGGTGATAACGATTTGTTCGGCATTTGCAAACATAAAATGACGATAAAAGTGCGAATTTGGTCGTTATTTCGAGGATGGGTGGCACTAATGTAAGTGATGGGTGGACGTATGCAGATTCTATCAAGTCAGAAATGCCAGTGGAAGTAACCAGGGCAAAAACCCGATTAATGAGAACGGTATCCATTCTAATTGTGATAATGCGAATCGCGAAGGCGCTACCCATAGGCCCCCTTGTCACGTCGGATCATACCAAATCGGAGGATTGGCATCAAACAACTGGAATTAGGATCACCCTGGCAGGCTGGATAAAAGTTTGCTCTGATTTGGCTAGGTTACGATAATCGAACAGACAAATCAACCGCGACGATCTAGTCTAAAACTTCTTTGCGTTTCGTTTGATGTGAGTGTTGTGAAACCCTTTTTTTATTATCACAAAATGACCTCGCAAAGGTAATCGGAGCTTGTCAGCCGGCCGGCCTCGGGGCGGTTGTCACATTGCAACTTCGGGCCGTATGTCACAGCGAGGACCCCTCTGTGTTATCGGAAGGAAGTGTTGGTGAACAAAAAAGGGAAATCCGGCGAGACAATGAATAACAGAGGCGTTTGTTGTCGACACGTATGTATGTACCTCCTTCTACGTTTTGTTCGACCATAAACATAAGCCCAGCAGGTTACAAGGTAAAAAAATCGCCGAAAGTGGACGAGGGTGATCAATTTGCTTGCCGACACCCGCCGGCTGGCTGAGGTTGCACGTAAGTAGTTCACTTACATCAGTTCCGCGTAATGTGGCACGACAAAGCACCGTTCAGGCGGGCTGGGAAAGCGTTCAGTTTTTTGGGAGTGAGGTTTCAACTTTTGTCGATGGCCTTGAGTTTGAAAATGAAACGAAAAAGTTTTGTCTTTACAGTAAACTTTTTGAAAGTTTCAAACTGAAAGTGGGGCAGTAGCAACCTTGCTTTCGATTTTCCACATCTGCGCAAAACATTTGCAATTCAAAGTTTTGAAATAGCTACCTACTAGATACGAGATGCCGCAACTTAGAAAAACGGCATCTGGAATCGCTAAATCTGATTGATTACAGCCTATTCCTCTGTCTAAAACCGATCCAGAATCATCATCTGCGCGGCTTCGAGGAACGCAGCTTTTCAACAAACCCATCGTTAAACGGCATTTGCATTGAGTGACGGCCATCTGCACCATTTCTCGGTCTATTTCGCTCACTACATTTTGGCGCGCCGCCGGCAAAACGGTAAAAAGAGGACTTCCACGGATAATAAATAAAAGGGGGTCGTCGAGACCCTTTGAAAAGACAGCGATCAAAAGGCCAGGTGTTTCTTTCTGAATGAACTCGATGTAAATTGACCGTTATAATCTATACAAATGTATGTGACAATATAAAAATGTACTTGACAACAAATTCAAAAACTTTTTAAAATTTTGAAACCGCATGTGGAACTTAAAAATATAACCAGCTAAACGATCGAGACAGTTTCACCTGCAACACAGTGATCCGATTCACGGTAATTACAGCCAAAACAAATCCCCGCGAGGTTCAAATGTCGTAAAAAGTTAAGAATATGCGTAGGCGAAGGCTCCGTCAACGCAAATTGGGATTGGATCTGACCTGAACGCCAAACTTTGTCAATCGTCCGGAGGGCGGATTAAAAGTACTCGAGTACGGGTTGACGGAATCGAATTTGTTTGGATCTAGTAATCGAAATCGGGGGAGTATGTATGGAAAAAACCGAGTTTCGACGTGGACAGACTAAACAAAAACTGCACGTCAACGGAAAGGATTACATGGTATGGGCTGTGGTTGGTGAATTATTGAGCAGGCTGCAAAAAAACACATGTAAAAAGGGATTCAAAACATCAAAAATCGATGCAAACTAAACATTTGAAGCCGGTTTTATGCCCCTGGGCGAAGGTCACTCAATGGATTTAAGCTTATTGGGCAGTTTCAGACAAGCTTATGGGTCGCGCATGCTTCCCAGGCTGGTTTGTCGTTTGTTCGTGGTTGCCGGGGCATCAAAAATGCGGGGGCGTACTTACAATGTGCCGGTTTAGAACAGTGTCTGGCTAGTTGTAAGCTGGGAGGCTTACTAATTATTGGTTTTGAATGGGACATCCAATTAAGATCCACTTTTTGCAAGAACGGACAAAAAACAGACAGAACAATCAAACAATATGCGGTACCTGTGAAAATGGAAACCTTATCCCTCCCCCCAGAGTACCCTCAATAAGCGTTAAGCCGCGCAAAACGCATTACCGGATTCTGAATCAAACTCAAAAAGCTCGCGCATCCACGAGGGACGAGACCAGTCATCCTGATGACACAGCCTTCCATCCTAAACTGTGTACTTTTTCGATTGAACGGCAAAAAAGATCCTCTTTCAGCGTTGCGCGACCGACGCGGAAGGCCACAGCCATCGCAATCCGCAGTTGAGTTCAGAATCCCCGACATTGATTTATCCAAAAAAGAGGGGTCTGTGGCAGCCATTTTTTGTTCCACTCCATCTCCTTCCATCATGTTCGAACAAGTGTCGTTGACAAGGAGCATCCGAAAAAAGTCTTCGCGCACTTCGCAAAAAAACTACTAAATGCGGTGATTTCGACGTTCTTCGACCGCCGACAGCCTTCAGAATGCACATTCAGTTGTTCCTAAACTGACTAACCAGGAAAAAACACGAATGTGACACAAGCAGACAAACCAATTAAGCCCATTACCAAATGGACCGATGAGAACGGGCACAATTTATTAATACTGTAACCAATGTTCAATATAATACAGTTTACACATGTTGGAAATACACATAATTTCATCATTAAACATTGTAAGTTAAGTTTAATAAACAACGGAGAAGAGTTGTTCATTGCAAAGACATTTTAAGAAGATCCTAACAATTGACAAGTTTACGAAAGTTGAGGAAAAGCTCGATGGGTGGTGTTATTACTTTTGAATTATACAAAATAAAGTCAAAGGCTCAAAGGTAGAGTAGAAGGCTGACATGAGAAAATGATTCGATGTCGGCGAGGTTGTGACAAAAGCAACGGGAAGACGTGGGATCCCAATCATGGGATTAGCGGGAGCTACGTTGAAACGTGGAAAAGGGTTTGGTGCGGGAAAGGGGAGGAAGCTGGACAGGAGGTACCGGATTGGGGAAATGCTTTACAAAAAGGGTAAACAAAAAACAGTTCGATAAACCTATTGATCGAATGTCAATGGGATTGACATTTGACGTAATTGTAGATAGTTTTGATTGAAAAACGTGGCAAAGTTTGTCTACGAGGACAGTGGGAAAAGACAACAAACAGGAAAGGGCCAAAACAACAAGACAGCCGCGAGCGACGGAGGCAAGACTTGCAGGATTGTTGGTGATGAGCGTCTTTTGGATTGGATTGTTCCATTCGGGCCTGAAAATAAGTCTATTGAGTCAAGTCGAGCCAATTCTCGTGATGAGCAGGACACCAAGGGGGGCTTTGGTCATTGCGTAATCAAAAAGTCGGATAAAAGAATGCCAATGGCTCGCATGGCTCGGATCAGCTGTCAATTAGATTGAAACAGAGTCAAGCGATGCGTGACAGTTGGCAGGCGCAATCATAATTCGACCACACCAACATGATGGGTCGGGGGTATTGGCTTGATGGGGAATGATTATGATCGTCAAATGACAGGAATAATCAAGTCAATGGGCGTCGAAAAGCGTAAAAAACTCACTTTATTCAAGTTTGCCCTTAACCTTCTGGTTCTTGGCCCACTCCAGTCCAATCTGGCTAATCAACATCTCCGTGCCATTGTACAACTTTTGAAGGCCAACATAGAAGATGATCGTCGTCGCAGCCATGACGAAACTGTAATTCGACACGAAGAAGAAGTACATCCAGGTGAAGGTGAGGCTCATCCAGACGGCAATGATCGCCAGTTGATAGAGACGCGTTTTCGGGGTCAGCTAAACACATTCCATCATTACAGTACACCTATCTGCCAAAATAGACTTACATCAAAAGTCAAAGCGCCGTCATGCGTGTCCAACTGTCTCTCGCCCTGAGGCTTGCTGTAAAACACCCGCAGGCGTTCCTCCTTCTCGGCCCACAGGTTGCGCAACCATTCGCCGACCTCGGCATCATCTTCAGGAACATCGGCAATAGGGATCTTGCGAACGTCAAAACGAACATCCTTGGATGTCACACCGAGCTTGACGAGATCGACCTCACTTTGCAATATGCTATCATCAAAGGCGATTGTCACATCGTAGATAAAGTCGACATAGTTCTCTGAAAATGTCGAAATAAAGCTTCCAATTCGGACAAAATGAGTAGTTTAAAAGTCAATGTAATCCATCTCAACTTGTCATTCGGTGCCAAATGGGATGTTCGACAAATTGGAGGATGTTCAAAGCGGACATTTGGGTACGCCGACAACAAATGCAACTTTAAATTACACCCTATTGGCGGGGACAAAGAAAGGCGACAACAAAGAGGTTGTAAATCGGTGTTTCAGGGGTCAATTATCCATTTAAAAGACATAAAAGACATACCTTCGCGCATTTTCCTCAAAATATGGGTAAAGCCAGTAACTCGGGGATGCAAAACATAGTCATAGTGGACAATGTTCTTCTTCTCCGCGTATTCCTTGCTTCGGGCCGTGGCTTTCGGGCATTTGTCCGTGCCTTCGGGGAAGAGGAGAAGCTGAAAGGGTTCAAGTTAGTCCCAAAGATCAGAGTTACATCAGATTGGTATGCATAAACAGGCCATTTTCTTATCATGTAGCTAAGTGGACGCAACAACAATGAATGTCCAGTTGGTCTTTTGATAAGAAATGCAATGCCAATGCGATTTAGGCCAATAAGATTGCAAAAGGTGAACTAACCTGATAGATATCCCCAACCCGAGCATAATACTCCAACAACTGATCAATCCGAGCAGAATCATTCTCATAGGATCGGTCCAGGAACATGTAGCAATTGGAGCACATGGCCCAGCCAGCACCGGGAAGGTACTTCAGAATGCCTTTCAGCGAGATCTTTTCGGTGGTGAGAAGGCGGGCGTCCATCCGGAAGAGGGCATTCCAGAAGAAGAGCCAGTCGAGACGGGTTCGGTGGTTCATGATGATGATTCCGGGGTGGCTGGGATCGATGTGGTCGCCGGTGACGGTGAAGCGGACGCCGAAGAGGTATTCCATGAGGCCCTGGAGACATTTTCTATCTTTAAATGCCATTTTGACAGTCAGAAGCACTCACCGAAGGCATGACAAGCCAAAATCCAACAAGTCGATCCACCAGCCGTCTGTACCACTTTGGCTGCAACCAAAGCAGTGGCGTGCACGGCATCATGACGAAGATGCTGCCGAAGAAGGCACTCAACAGCATGGCGATGCCGAAGCCGATGCCACGGACCTTATCCAGCCGCGAGGATGCCGTCAATGTCGGTGGTTCGCCCATGGTTTTGAGACCAGAAACCCTGCAAATAATCACCTTACAAACCGCCTGCCGTCAAAAACCAAAAAGTAAACCGCGATTCGAACGCTTTAGTCACCGCGCAATCAATCTATCAATAAATTTTCTTTATTAGTTTTAACAAAAAAGTTCATTTGCACGTGCCCCGACAGACTCTCAAGGACATATGCCAACAATATCACAACCATGGAGCATATTTTGTACACACACGGACAATGTTAATTAACCCTGAACGATTGACGTAGATGATTAGTTGGAAATGGAATTGGATTTAACTAGTTGAATCGAAAAAAGGAGAAGTTGACTGATTCAGACACAAAATAGGGCCTAGGGGGCGTAGTCTACATTCAAAAAAGTGATGACGACCCTTACTCAAACGCCGACTGCTGCCACCCAGTCGATGGAGGTGGAGATGGACATGTGCGGTGTTCACGTGTACTTCGATCTGGCCTGGCCTCCCGGGTACGAGGTACGTTCGATAGACCGCAAATGGGGGGAGAGCGCGAGTTGGGGGTGAATTGGGATGGTGGAGACAAGTGAAAAAGGGGTAGAGGACGAAAGACAGGACGGAAGTAACAAAAAAAACAGAGGTTCAACAAAAACAGAGGTTCATCATGGAATAGCTTTGATAAAAAGGATAATTTAGCGGTCTTTTTCGAGGAAAAGCCGTCTTCCGAAAAACAACTCCGCAATAAGGAATTCCATGCCGCCCCGAAGTCGGCCGAGAACGACAAAAGCGATGACCACGGCGAGGAAGTAGTATTTCGTGGGCCAGAAGAAGATCAATAGGTAGATGGCCAGCAGGATGAAGGTTACCCAAGTGGCGAAGGCGATGAGGTAGCCAGGTTCGTTGGTTTCGACCTTGAAAAACACAACTTTATCAACTCATCCTTTAAAAAGGTGTCAAAAAGGCACTCACCGGCCAGACAAACCGCGCCCCAGACGGTTCCAACTCCTTTTTGCCTTCTTCGGCGGTGTAAAACTTCTTCAAACGCTCCTCTTTTGCTGCCCATAGCTCATTCATCCATTTGGCCGTATCCACAGGGTCCTTCTTATCGATGGCTATCTGCTCCGGCGTCAGAATTTCATCCAAAGAATACGCTTTGATATCAAAATGGACGGAAGACGGTAGGATACCTTTTTTGACAAGATCGATTTCACTGGCTACGATTTCATCGGGATAGGCGATGGTGACATCGTAGACGGCTTCGAGGTAGTTGTCTGAAGTTTTCATTGAATTACATCGCCTAATGTCAATGAAAATAGCTCACTTTTCCGCAATTCATTGAAAATAAAGTTAAACCCAGTCGTTCTCGGATGCAAAAGATAGTCGTACTTCTGGAGCCCATTCTTATCAGCATAGGCATGGTCAATGGAAACGGCACGCTCTCCGCGATCAGTGCCTTCAGGGAATAGAAGCAATTGGTAGTTGTTTTGGGACTCTTTGTAGTATTGGAGCATCGTTTCCATCACTTTTTGGTCTTTGGCGTAGTTGCGGTTGAGGAAAATGTAGCCGTTGCCTGCCATTGCCCAGCCTTAAATCGACATTTTAGCATTTACAAAGGTCTAAATTGACTCACCAGCTCCAGGAATGCTCTTCAATCCAGCCTTCAGCGATATCTTTTCAGTCGTGAGTAGCCAGGGATCCATTTTATATAACGCATTCCAAAAGAAGAGCCAATCCAGCCGTGTTCGATGGTTCATCAGGATGATGGCGGGCTTCCGACGGTCGATGAGGTCGCCAGTGACACGGAATTTGACTTTGAAGATAAAAATCAACAAAGACTGAAACATATTTCAAGTTTAATAATGGATGTGGAAAGAAAAATATATAAAAACCAACCGCCGGAAACGTCAACCAATACCCAACCAGCCTATCGGCCGCATTTCGATACACTCTCGGCGCAAAGAAAGCCAATGGCAATAGTGGGGCTAGCAGGAAGATGCTCCCGAGAAAGCTGGACAAAAAGATGAGCAGAACGAAGACTACTCCGTCATATTTGGACGGCATGGTTCCCGTCAAAGGGAGGGAAAACGTAAAGCTTCGGCGAAAAACACTCAATTACTCATTCGTGGAGCCCAGACGATTCCTCACGCGGTGAAGGTTGAATCGATGAATGAGGAGGCAACAACAAACACCTTTAGATGGCGTCAGCGTAGCGGCGTCGGAGTCAGACGAAGCAAACAAGCCTCTCGTCTGCGATGGAAAAAGCACAACAAAGAAAACTCAATTTGGCCCCGGTTTGTCGCGGCCCTCTGGCACTCCCAATGTTCTTCGCACTTTGCCAATTGATTGCTTCTACGCATTTCCACGTGTTCGTCGCCACTGGGCTTGGCCAGAGCCCGGCTTTAGTTAGGTTCATGCGAGGTGGGGTGTAACACGTGTTAGCACGTGTGAAAAAATGTACTTCATTTGCGAAAAGTTGCTTGACTTTATCCGAAAAAGTGACGTGTGCGTTTGGCACGGTACGCCAAGGTTTGACTTTTGACTTTTACAAAATCTAAATTTTGTCACCTCTCTTGATGAATCGCTTATCAATCATTCAAATTTTTTTACTTTTATTAAAGCAGTTCACAAACAAATCAAATTTTTCAAACAAAAAATATATAAATTACAAGCCAAAATCACACAACGAGATCGTCAAAGTTCAAATTTGAATCTGACATTTATTCGACCCAAGCATCGCCATTGCTTTCAACTGGCTTCTTCTCGGCAGCTGGGCCAGCTTTCGGAGTGTCGGTAGCCGTTTTGAAGGTGATCGGGATGGAAGTCAAGTTGGGATTCTTCTGAGGGACGTGGCCAATGAACTTCAAGGCGTGGTTGACGTCATCGTAGTCGGCTTTGATGGATTCCAAATCGACGCCTTCCGGAATTCGAAGTCGGGACACGAAACTGCGTTGAATTGAACCACCGTGTTCATCGCTGGAAGCGTGTTCGCCACTGACGACCAGGTCTCGGCCATCGACTTCAACTTTCAGCTCGGATGGGTTGAAATCACGGGTGGTGACGGCAGCCTTGAAAGTGCCATTGGGGTCGAGCTGGAAGCGGGGGAAGGCTGGAGCGGGTGTTTGAAGCGCCTGGGATGGGTGGCTGGGTTGGTCGAGGCCGAGAAGGGAAGTCAAGACACTGTCGAAGTCGGCATATGGCTGATGCTGATGGCTGTGTTGGCTTCGACGGGCTGGAGCAGCGCCATGCTGGTGGGGGTAGATGAAGAGTGCCATTGTAGCTGAATTGGATGTTGTAGATTGAAGTGGATGTGTTCAAACTAAATAAGTTGATGCTTTGTGACTCGCAAGATGGTTGCTTTTATGCGTCGAATTGGCTATGCGCGCGTCGGTTCTGGAAAAGTCCAGCCGCTGGCGTTGCGAAAGAAGTGCGCCCCGCCCTGCTGCTGGCTCTTTCGCGAAGTTTCCAGCTGCGTGTGCGCGTTTCGCAACAACTCGCGAAGTTTCGAAAAAGGCGGAGCTCTTTCGCTGCGAAGGGTATATAAGCCGGCGCCATCCGATCCTCTGGCAACTCACAACTTCAACTGAATCCAAATCCAATCTACTGTCTCGATCCAATCTACTCTACCATGGCCCTGTTCATGTACCCGCACAACAACTACTACGCTCCGGCCCGTCGTCAGCGCTACAACCCCTTCGTCGACATTGACCGTGTCTTTGACGCTTTCCTCGGCGACGAAACCCAGCTCCAGCTTCCGATTCCCCGGATCAGCGACGACGGCAAGTTCACGACGACCATCTCGACCCGCGACTACAACCCGTCCGAACTCAAAGTCGAAGTCGACGGCCGCGATCTGATCGTCAGTGGCGAACACTCCTCCAAGGATGAACACGGCGGATCCGTTGAGCGTCGCTTCGTCCAGCGCATTCTTATCCCGGAATCCGTCGACCTTCAGTCCGTCAAGTGCGACTACGACGACCAGACCCGTGCCCTCCAGTTCACTGGCCAGGCTACTGTCGAGGCGCCCAAGAACAAGTCCATCCCGATCTCCTTCAAGAATGGCACCCCGGCCGTCGAGAACAAGCAAGACAAGGCTTGAACTTTTTGAACTCTGCAATTGATCACATTGGCTTATACTTGTAACTACTGTATTTTTTATGCTGGTATAATTTTGTAATTTGTAACTTTTGTATTTTTGTGGTTTCTTTCTGTTAATAAACCTTGGTAACGATAAACAATTTGTCTATAAGATCATATGGGACAACTTTGGGGAAGTTTAGTGGTTCATGTTTACACCATTTTGTGGAAAAAGCCTAAAGTTGAAATCAGTTTTTATACACAGCTGAATTTATACAGTTAAAATCCGCATGTCACCACAAATGGCCAACGTCCCATACAGTAGTTTAAAACTGGCGTTTTATGCAAATTCACGTTTCAAATTTGACAATTTTTTTCAAAAAACCCCTAAAAACTTCCAAAGTGATAAGAAAACCCCTCAAAGCTCTGGCCATTTCATTGAGCCATATAAAATGTGACGCCGCGGCCGTTTGTAGCGCAAAACCTTGTAAACAACCCTCTCTCGGTGTTCTATCTGTTAGAAGCCACTCACGGAATGGCAAACTCTGCACGTTTTCGATCTTTGTGCTCGTCGAAAACAACCAAAATTGCATAGTCTTGACAAACAGAATGATTACGACCCGTTGTTTGTTCCCTTATCGTGCAAACGTAAAAACGTTCCAGAAAAAACAGCGCTGCAAGGACGACGATGTAAACAACTCCGCCCATCGAGCGTGGATGGATGTTTCGCGAAGTTTCCGTGTGCTTGTCGATGTTTCGCGGAAGGGTGCGAAACACTGCCGCAGAGGTGTTTTTTGTTCTAGAAAAGGCGGGCGCGAGAGAAAATGGCTGCATTTGCAGCGCTGCGGTGCTTGTTGTTTCGCGAACTTTCGTGAAACTTCCACAAAAGGCGGGGCTACCTCGCCGTGGTGAGTATAAAAGCCGGCTGGGATAACCAGTCCGGCAACTCTCACGACTTCAAGTGATTATTCCTGCCTACTTTGTGAATCCCGAACCATCATGGCTCTGTTCATTCCCAACAACAGCCTCTACGCTCCGGCCCGTCGCTACCGTGACCCGTTCACCGAGCTCGACCGTGTCTTCGATGCCGTCCTTGACAATGACGCCCGCGACCTCCTCCACGTGCCCAAAGTCAGCATCCCGCGGATCAGCGACGACGGCAAGTTCACGACGACCATCTCGACCCGCGACTACAACCCGGCCGAACTCAAGGTCGAAGTCGACGGCCGTGATCTGATTGTTCGCGGCGAACACTCGTCCAGCGACGAACACGGCGGATCGATGCACCGTCGCTTCGAGCAGCGCCTCCGTATCCCCGATGCCGTCGACCTGCAGTCCGTCAAGTGCAACTACGACGAGAACCGGCACGCGCTCCAGTTCATCGGGCAGGCTACTGTGGAAGCGCCCAAGAAGAACAACTCGATCCCGATCAACTTCAAGAATGCCCCCGCCGTCGAGAACAAGAAGGCCTAAATCATCACATTTCTCTGATCTCTTTGGTTAATACTTGTAATTTTGTCAGTTCTTTGAAAATAATGTTTACTGTAATTTGTTGGTTGTAAATAAATAAACATTTTTCATAAAAAAAACTCGAAAAAACTCGAATTTGGCAATTTTGGCACCTTTATCAACAGTAAAAGCCATCAAAATTCATCAGAAAGGCATACTATATACAAATATATAAAACTGGCAAAAATGTACAACGATTCAAAACAGACCAGATTAGTTGTCATCATTCTTGGACCGAACAACGACATGAACAAAGTTATCGGGATATGCGAAGTTGCTGCTGAGCCAGAGGACGGGGCTATCCGTAGGGACGTGGATTCCATGAGAGATTAGGTTGAACTCGTCGATTGACAAGTTCGGGAACACCTTTTTGAAGGCACTGGAAAGATCGGCTGCAGTTTCGGATTCGGGGTTCGGCTCTGTGGAGATGAGCACTTGGCGGAAGGGCAGATCGGCCTGAAACATCCAAATTGCGAAAAGCTGTCACCAAATAGGGTCGACTTACATAGTAAAACCGAATAGGAATATGAATAACCTTCGGATCCGTGTTTTCATTGAGCTTCTTGTTGACTTGCCAGAAGTCGTTGAAATCGTCCCGTCGGATGCTGTCAAAAAGCTGGGCATGCTCCTGGGCCGACATCGCTGACATAATAGCGCCTTTGTGCTTCAACTGATCGGCTTCCTTGACAGTTTGAAGGAAGTAATGGCGCATCGTGTCGATGGTTGTGCAACGGACCAGGGTGTCGGGGAAGTTCTGCAAAAAAGCCAAACTTTATATATAAAATTCCATCGAAAAACGGTACAAACCTTAAATCTGACAGTCACAACCCACGGCAAAACTCCATCCTTCGAATGAACATCAAACAAAACGCCGATGGGGTAATGCATCCGCAATGGAATCCCGTTGAATTCAAGCCACGCATCTTTGATCTCATCCGAATCATTGAGCTCGTCGATGGAGCTTTCAAAGTGCTTCAACGCTTTCATCAAGACGAGGGTGAAGTAGGAGACTCGGGGGACCATCATCTGAATTCAGTTTTGTTATTACAAAGCCGCGCGACGAATCAGAACTTACAAAGTGAGACTGTGTCGACCGATACGAAAATTCGGACGGATCCAAGGCGAATTCAACCGGAATCTTGCCATCCCAGATGGTTCGCTTCACTTCGTAATCGTCGGACATTCTGGAGATGGATTCGGGGAGGGTTATCGAAGGCCTGAAGCGGTTGGTTGGAGGCGATGAAGAGATTCCGAAAAAACAAACGCAAGATAGGGACGTTATAATCGCGTCCCGAGTACACAAAGAACAAAATGCGTTGGTGAAATGTTTTTGTGCAAAATTTATAACAAATCGTTGTAAACAAGTTCAAACTACTATTGTAAACTGTTAACGTTACATATTTCTATCAATTTGATAATAAAAAAACAGTGACTTTGCGTTTATTTATAGTGAAATCAAGGCAACTTATAAAAATTAACAGCGGACGTGTTTTGCTCACGGTGGTGAGTAATGGATTGTTTTCGTTTCGAGAGAAGGTTTGAGATCATTTGCGCGTGTAAGCGTTCTGTTTTGTACTGCTTGTGCAATATTATTGTGCAAAAAATGAATGAAATTCCTTTAACCCTGTGTAAATTTTTCTTTAAAACGGTTTGTGATACTGTTTTGAACATTTTTCGAAATAAACACACATGGTAAAACCGTTTCTTCGGTAATTTCAGCTAGCTGTTATAAAAGCGCTAATGAGGACGTGTTTTTCCCACTTCATTAAGTTAATTCTTTTCAAGACCTTATTTGGGCCACATTCCAACGTGCAAGAAACTAGTTCACAAATTGTTCCACCCAAGTCACGTGGCGCCTCGAGGCCATTATCGTTCGCCGCGTTCAAAGTTCTCCCACAAATAGTGTATGTTCTCTGATACCCTAGAATACTATTCGAGTTCTGGTCGATCAGGGCACACAATGCATCCGATAAGTATAGCATAGCGGCAATTGCATCTATTTTACGGGGAGACAACACCGCTGCCAGGCGTACCAAAATGCATGTACGACTTCGACTCACACGTCGCAGAACGCAGTCACATGTAGTTCTGACCCAAGGCGGCAAAGATCACCACATCGACGACGGAACGGGGATGGAAGAGCGTGGTGCACCCGCTGTTTGCCGAGACGCAATGGAGGCGGCCGTTTGACTCGGTTCGGCGGTTCGGGCGCGGCTGCATTGATCTAGGCTTTCGATCCTTGCATAAATTGGTTCCAAATATTGGCCCTCATCCAGAAGCGAGGTCCATTATTCATCATGATAGCCCCTCCGACGTTGCTAACCCTGCCAATCGAGACCCAAGTCGAGGTTTTCAAGTACCTCGATTTTCAATCTTTGTTCAAAATGCGGGAAACGTGTTTTACCGCCGCGAAGATCATAGACCGCTACGTGAAACAGCTCGCAAAATGCCCTACAAAACGGCTTACATTGCAATATTTGATGCCGACATTCAGCTGCCAGGTTCAGAGGGGCACTGATCCAATGTGTCAGATGTTGTTGGATGATGGCATCAGTTATAAGGTGGGTCAATAACGTAAAATTGTATCCATTTACGGTGGTTTTGTTCAGGTAGTGCCAATTTCCGATGACGATGACCTCCAAATGAAGCTAAAATGGCTCAGTATCGGGTGCCAAATGTTCCTGGATGTGTATAATCATGACTTTTGTAGTCATTTGGCCTGGTCGCCTGGGGTAAAACATGTACAAAATGTGAGGTTTTGACTTTTTTCACCATTTTGACAGTTTTGCTTTTGCAGATTGAAATCTCCAACATCACCCTGGACACCCCCGTCTCAAAATTATCCCCGTTTCTTCGCCGCCTCGAATGCTGCCACGGCTTTTCTCTATCCGGACGCTGTTTACTCACTGGAAATGCCAACACTATTGTACAGTCTATGGAGTACTGTGAAGTATTACGGTAAGATAACACCACTACCCTTCAATTTTACCGTTTAAACTGAACTTCAGCCTCGTCAAAGCCCCTCGCCTGATCTTCGACGACTCAAGCCTCGCCACCATCGCTGCCAAATCGACCAAACCCAATCCCACGCTCCTCATCCACATTGGTGACGTCGGCGGAAGTGTCACTGCCGATGGCCTCATTGCCTTCATGCGTCAAACCCACTTCACATCCCGCACTGTCATCCAACTTCCTCGTGTTGTCGCCCATCGGGATCAGCTTATCATCGACCTATGCCTGGAACCCAACTACGACAACGAGCATCACTTTGACTTGAACGGGATCTACATTTCCGCTGAAGGCAGCGTTGTTCGACTTCAAATTGGACGGATTGTCAATCCGATTTCGCTTAACAACAGTTTTTAACGCTTGACAGTTTTAAATTTGTACATTTTTACAGTTTTTTAAGTCTCTAACTCAGGGTTGTACATATCGCCGACGAATACAGATAAATGTTTTATTTGTAAAGTTTTGGTTTTTGTAATTCTGGGATGTGTTTTTCATAGAAAATCATCGCCATCTCGGAAGTCCGTCGCTGTTTTGACCTTTGTTTTGGCCAGCAAATCGGAACTTTCGCAAATGGCATTTTCGATGACGAGGCAGCCATCATCGATTTCATCTGATAAGGACATTCGGATTCCATGGAAGCCCACAGTCGGTGTGGATCGGCGACGCGTTGATCGGCGTCGCTCTAGTCGGGCTTCTCTACCGATGGTGGCTACCATATCCACAGGTGTTACAGCTGTCATGGTAGTGCCGGCGTTGGTCGACGATGACGTCGTCGCTGCCGAATTGTGAAGGATAAGGGCAGCCGTGTTGCGTCTGGCATAGCCCTGATTACGGTTTGCGATGCTAGACCGCCGTGCTGCGCCGAGACTGGCCTTCCGGCCAAATGCGACTTTCGATTCTGATGCGTATTCGGAAAGAGTAAAACGACGAGGTAGCATGAGTTTGCTGCAACATGGGATGGCTTTGGCACATGGGCAGACGCTTAGGAATGCTCTTGAATAACTGCTTGATGCCATACAGAACATGAAAAAGTTGAGGCAGTGGTTTAGGACTTCACATGTATTGGCAATGTGGCGGAAGATCTGAAACTCATCAAATGTTTACAAAATGCAAACAAGGAACTACAAAAAAAACGTTAAGCCATTTGTTAAACCCAGCTAAAACGTCATTTCAAAAGTCCTTCTGAAGATCTCACTACAAAAAGGGACAAAATCCCACTTAAAACATGCAACATTGTGCAAACAAAGCAAAATGACGTCATTTGCATGTTCACACCCACCAAAAGTAATATCTGTTTTCATTTGGGCGTGCTCTGACTGCCTATTTTAGTGCATACTGTATCAGATTTCATACGGTAGCATAAAAACATAACAAAGTTTGTAAAATACTTACTTGAAAGTTATAGGTCGCCTCCTTCGATTCATTTTGAAATAACATGACGATAGTTTGTGGCACATTGCCTAAGGCATATACAATGCAAATAATCATCATCAATGTTGTTAGTCTTTTCTCGGTAAAACTTCGCATCAGCGTGTTTTTGTCATTTCGGCCGAAAGTATCAGAATTGTCGGCTGTACTCGGCCTTTTTATGAGCTGCTTTCGATTTCGCTTTGCTTTTTGCAGCTTTTTCGAAATCTTATAGTTCAAAGCTACCAAAATAATAACATTCAAACCGCGTAGTGATTCCCTGGTTAACGAATAAATGGAATAAAGGTTGAACCAATTTCCTTCCCTAAACACAGAACTTATAAAGTGAGCCGGATTGTTTCACAAACTGATAAACAAACCCGCATAAGAGAGCCTGATTATTGCCTTTGATGTAGATTCCATCAGGCAATCGCTTCGGAACCACTTGTAATGTCATTGGGAGATGTAGTATGATTGACCCGCATAAGATGAGTATAAGTTTACACATTATGGAACTCGTATTAAAGATGCGTTTCTTGTGGGGGTTTCGTAATAACAGATATCTAAAGCGTCACATTCAAAAGACTGATTGAAGAACTTAGAAACCATACCTTTCAACAGTTAATGAAACAGCACAATACAACCCTGCGATAAAAAATGAATTTATTACTAGGTCCTCAACATAGACAACATAGAACCCGAGAATTTGATTTTTTGCTGCACCAGTGTATCGAAAGAAATAATGGAAAAGGATAGTTGTCAACGCAATCTGAAATCAGATACTTGAGTAATTAGAAGTTTCAAAGTAAAAATAAGTCAAAATACCATATCATAAACAGCTAACGCTCGAATATATTTGAATGGCACCGTTTGTAAAAGTGGACTTCGAAGTGTGAATAGATTTAGAATGTTGCCAGCAACACCGATCGAACCCACACATACCTAAAATAAAAGTGGTTACAATAACGATAAACGTTAAAATAAAACTCACATTGATAATACCAAAAAGTGACTTGAGATTATCGAGATCTTTATTAGGAAGTTTGTGAATGCTCTCATCACAAAACGCGTTGTACGTCGTCGCGTTCATGGTTTTTACAGCTGATGTGGTTTACTTTGGATTAGGTGATAAGCCTGTCTGAATACAAAACTTCCGCAACGTTTTAAAGTTGGAAATGGATGGCTCTGGTAGCCTTGAGCATTTTCGTCACGTGAATGAGTAAATAGTCACTATTTGGCCTCGAATGAGCAGACTGATTTTGTGTGCCAATGTTGCAGAAGTGCAGAAAATGATATGCCTTAATGAAAATACGCAGCTGTCCAGAGCAAAGAACGAGGCTCACTGAAAATTGGGGGCATTTCAATTTTGTAATCGATGTGCCGCGACGCGCAAAGGTCAAAACGGCAAAAAGGATGCAACAATGTAGCGTAATTACAAGTTTTAATGGGCCTGGTAGCCCATTCACAGCTGGGGGACTGCTTTGGGGGCTCGATAGTGGGTTATCAGTGGTATCAGCTACCGATTGGAGTGATCAGTTTTGTCCAAATTCCAATGTTAAGACCAACCGGGTGTGATCCTGTTGATCGAGGTGGACTTTTTCAATGAAAAGACCCATAAAGGAAAGAAACTGGAGCCATTTGTCACAAGACCCAAAGTGCTTCTGTCGAAACACGAATAACCAAATGTTTGACGGCGCCGGTTACAAGATTTCCTGTTCTGGCGGTCGTTTGCCTTCTGCATTTTTCCATCTTCTCGACATTCACTAATCAAACAAAAGCGAAAAGGAGTCAGAGGCCGTGGCTCCAAAGGACGACCCCGCCCTTTTTCGGAAGGCACTTGCCACCCCTGGGGCATCACGCGGGGGCTTTTTGCTGCTTCTTCAAAGCAAATAAACCGACTACGATGCCGTCCGTGGTCGGCCCCGTGGTACTTGTCGTTTTTGGAGTCGTTGACGTCCTCGGGTCCTGGGTACTTCCAAAAATGGTTACATTTAACATGTAGCGTCTGACGCCACCTCGAGATGGGATTACTTTTAATATCTGAGAAGCGGTTTCTTGTCAGGAGGGCGTGCAATGGAAACACAATCAACATAGGAAACGTCAGCTGAGTAAGAAAAGCGGAAATAGAATCAACCCAGCTTCATGTCCACGTGATAACCATCGTCTCGAAATCTGTGCCATCGAAATTGCCACCAAAGAACGCTGTCTGGAATCTTAGTAAGCTCCAATTCATGAATTTTAAGATCCTCAAACTTCCGGAAGTCGACAACCCTGAGGGCATCTAAAAGCATCGAACATCGAATCCCTAAATAAACATAATTCTTAACAAAAGGTGTCCGATTCCACTTTAATTTTATCGCGCTATGCTGACTTTTTGAGCAAACATTATCAAAATGACCTTTGGCAATGGAAGTCTTTGACGCGTGCACTTACACAGGTGTGCCTTTGCTCGTAACTGAGATCCGTAGTTTTTATTTATCCACTCTTTTCGTACAGTTAAGAAAGTTAAAATAATCATCAAATTACCAGGCAAGAAAGTTCAACAATTAAAGAACGACGAAATAGATTGAGGCTGGCCAATGCCCATTTTCCGACTTCCGTCATACTTGTAAACACGCGAGTTCGAAAATAGCACCACTTCACTGCCATGGCTACTGTAGCCGCCTTTGACGGCTTTCGGAAAGTCGGGGAAGTACTCCTCGGTGTCGCCGACTTTAGTGGCTTGGTTCCAGTACTCATCGTAGATGGCAAATCGGCCGTCTTCGCTGAAGAGGACTTGATGGCCGTCGATCCAGAGCATGCCGCCGTTGGGTCGGAAGGAAATATCGCGGGGGATGCGCTTAGGGAAGTCGGAATCGAGGGTCCAGTCGTTGCCGGAAAAGTGGAAAGCGTAGACGTTGTAGCCTTGGAAGAGCATGAGGGTAGATGATTGTGGGTTTGAGAGGGCGGCATCGACGTAGATAGGGCCTTTCGGGAAGAGCAGGCGAAGGGAGTGGGATTTGGTGATGCGATTGTTGGAGAATTCATGGACATTGCCGCCGCTGAAGATGTATTTGCCGCCGGAGACGCCGTCAGAGATTGCGTCGATTCGGTAAGGGCAGCCAGAGCTGGTTCCAGGGCCGAGTTCTGATGGGATTCGGCTTCGAGGGGTGGTTGTAGGTCGATCGAAGGAGCTTCCACTGCCGCGCCCTCCACTCGGGAAGAGTGACCATTCACCTCCATTATCCGATCCAAATGGTGAGAATCCACTCCGACTGCCACCACCTCGGCTCCGCGGCTTCTCCGTCGTCGTAGTCGTTACACTGTCCCAGGAAGACCATGAAGCCCAATCACCACCACTCGGCCTGTTTGCTCTCGTCGTCGCTCTTCCACTGCTCCTGCCAGAATCCCTATCATCAGACCCCACAAATGGCGTAGTTCTCGGTCCATAGATGTCCTGAATAGCCTGAATATCGGTCTGCTTCAATACTGGCATAATGTAATTCCCCCTTGAATCGACAGTCTCTTTATAAAACGGCGCCATAATAGAACTTTCGTCGCGACTATGGCTCAAACCCAACGCATGCCCGCTTTCATGAATCGCCACGGCAAGCAAATCCGTATCACCACTATAACATCATCATTATTAATCACGCATGACTCAAAATGCTAATATTGACTCACGCTGCAATCCTTTTCGGGTCCATGTAGACCCATGTCTCATCCTCATCAAAATGCAGCAACCCACTCGTAGGCATTGTTGCATGAGCAAGCACACCTCCTTGGCCGTCAAATGGCCAAGGGTCACCATGATCATTAGCTGCGAATTTGATCTTAATATCGGCACTGGAATCTGTGCTGTCGACTTCGGTGAAATCTAGGGGTACTACGGCGCTCCAGGTATCAAAGGCTTTGCGAATTGCGCGGCTAAAAGGCCACATTTAATATGAAAATTTAAAATTTTTAAAAGTTACCGTATATCATCCCTCGACAAATCCGGGGAATACAAATAAATCGAATATGTTAATTGATTTTTCTTCCATTTGAAGGCGGCTTCTGAAAACAACAACTTTAACGTGGGAAAATGTCAAAAAGTACAAACCGCGTGATGACGTGATTGCTTGCACGTCGAAAACACCACAACGAGGTTCTGCCATCTTCTTTTTAGTTTGAACATCAAGTTCGCCAGTCGTTTTGAGACCGGCAAATTCCTGGAACTTTCGAACTGCCCTTTTGAATAAGGAAGTTACATCGCTGAAGTCACCCGCCATGCCATTGGGGGTGGCTTCGAGGACGTGGGATGGCGCCATGTAGCCGAATTGTTGTAAATATTTCTAAAATTTACATTGATAATTACAAAACAGAGAAATATAATGGCTTACATTGGCTTTTTCATCGCTAACAGGCTTCAAATCCCTCTTCGGGGCTGAACTCTTCTTCGAATCAAACAACCCAAAGAAATCAAATCCATCAACACCGGATGCCATCACGGCAACGATCAATGCCACCACCAGCGTGGAGCATCGCATGGTCGCGTCGAGGGCTCACGATACAAATCAACTTCAGAAAATGTGACAGTGAAAAAACAAACAGCCCACTCAGTGCGACCCCAATAGGAAGTCAGAATCGCCACAGGCACTACCTTTGTTGATAACTTTATAATGATTGATATGGGCTCCGTCTTCCTTCAGTTGGCCGTGCATATAAAGTCGCGCATGAGGCAGGAAGTGTCACCAATGATCAGTAAATAGACGCCAGACCCTGAGGTGAACGAACCAAAAAGTGTGTTATGACGACGATGAAGTCAAATAATTGAAGCGGAAGGAAAGAAGGAAGCAAGACGTGATCGATGAGAGGCCTTGGTGTGGCTGGGAATTCAGCGATCGACGGACGCTCCAGGGCTGACTTCTGGCTCAATACCAACCCCCTTTGGTGGGAAGGTTAACGGTATACATGTACCAATAAACATGGAATGAGTAGGCTGAATGACGGTGAACGTGCGGTGAATCATCCGGATGTTGGTGCATTATTTGACGAATAAAAGGCGCAAAATAGATAAGGATACGTCGGGAAGTGAACGTGATGAGTGGTCAATCGGCTGAGAGGAACGTGGGGGTTCTGGGATTACCCTGATGACTCGGTTTGGATTTTTAATTTTGATGGTCCTTTTGCAATTTTTGGTGCAAGTTTTTGGTGTTTTAAATGGATGAATGGGATTGGATAAAGGGTCAAGGATTGGGTTTGCGGATCAAAAAGTTTGATGACGTTATCAAAGCTGACAAAGTGTAGTAAATTTATTACTGTAGATCACAAGGCTTGCTAATGACAAACAAAATACAACTTTTATTTGGCAAAAATACGAAACAATCATAATGAGGGTATTAATTACCATTATTGAAACTAAGGCTTAAGTATGTATTATCAATTACTTCAACACAGTCAGCGGTCACTGTAAGCTTATGCGTTTACCGCACTGCCTGTGCAAGCTAATACAACAAGACGCGCATAGCCACTGTTGCACGTGTGTTGTAGCGGCAATAACTTTTAGAATTGTACCTCTAGTAACCTATCATATATTTATTACAGCCATGGCACCCAATCAATCGGCAATCAAACGTTTTACATACGATTGGCTTATACGTTACGCTGAACTGCATCCCTTCGTGATTCCCAAGTATCAAATAATTAACGAATTTAAACATGATCCTCTTACTACTTCAAAATACGCCCAAATCTCACCACTGTTTGCTACCCTGTTAACCCGCTATATGCCTTATATACTTTATGTTGATGCTGTTGTAATTGAAAACGTACAAACATCTTTTTGTTTGCTTTCTGTTATTATATAAAAACTATTTTTTCAGGGTCAGGTTTGTCGCCATTCATCATCAACTCTAACTTTAATACAACAGTATAACTTAGGTGCATATAAAAAGCCGATAGTTTATATCTCTAGATCGTGTATATTTAAAGACGTAAAACCCGATATGATACAGTGGTTCAAAAACAATAATGTTACTTTCTATGGGAAGGGGTTTTACATTGAGTCTGACAGGAATTTTGCTCGAAACAAGGTTACACTAAAGCTCACACCTGATGTGCTGATGTTTATGTTAAAACATTGTTATTATGACACTGAAATCAGCATGGAAGCACATTTGACAGAACCGTTGCTCGCTTCCTCAGTTTTGCCACTGATAAGTCACTGTACTGAGTTCATAGCGTATGTGTGTTGCACCAAACTAAACAGAAGTTTTTTTTTATAAGTTTTAGGTTTCGAATGAAAAACATAATCTTTGACGAAAACTGTTCAAGTGTATTCCATAAAAATCCAGTTCGCGCTAAAACTATGCATTTTGTTGAACTTGACATCACAGACAAGGCGTTCTTCGAGATGCTCAAATCCATTTTGGTAAAGTTTATTACAAAGACTAATTTTTACTAATTACTTTTTTAGTCATCACCAGTGTGCCCATGTACTATGCATTTTCATTTTATGCAAGAAAAAAACGAATCTTTCGGCAAGACTGTTTTGGACATAGCTGGATGTGTAGGGACTTCGGAATTTTATTATGAAACACAGCCTGATCGTCCATTCAATGATATTTGTTTGTACGAAGATTACGGTTCGATACTTGTTGAATTAAATCTTACAACTGAGGTGTATTTGGCGTGAGGCGATCTCTAACTCAGAATCGACTCACAGTGACTCTGAGTCATCAAAGTCATTTGAGGCAACTGTTTATTATTAAATGTCAATAAATTCATCAATCGAAATTCAAGTTACGGTCCACCAAAAAGCGAAATCAACTTGACGATTCTCATCTTTGTCCGCTTTTTGAGTCAAATCCATGTTCAACACAAAAACATCCAACTTTATCGTGCCTCCAGCCTTCAGATGCGTCAACCCTCCTCATTCCGATTCGCCAACTTGAAGAGGTCGCGATCCCTTGAGGCACTTGACCACTGTCACGTGTGAATTCCAATATCTACCTGCGGTTTGTTTGAACCAAATCGAGGTCTCCTTTGACAATTATTGCAAAAAAAATCAAAGTGAATTCAGACTTAAAAAGGAAAGGAGTACATGCAAAAAAGATGCTGGAGGCAATCAACGAAAGTTCGTGAGTGACCCAGTCGGCAGTCGGTCTATTAGTCTGTTTGACCAGCCCCGGAGGCTGAGGTGGTGGTCAGTCGTCACGACGGAAGTTGAACTCGATTCACAGGAGAGAAGACGGAACGGTTTTTGATTTGTGTCTCATTGTTTAACGGTGTTCGGGGTTAGAAAGTATGGAAAAGTATGGTCGTTTATTTCGGCAACATTGTCTGAAATGGGCCCCATTGGAGAGGCCGTGGGCTAATCTTTGTGGTGTTTATTGTCGATTTGTTGCACGGTAATCACATTTTTATGCTATTTGAAACCTAATTTTGTTAATTTAGCCATCCTCTCCCCTTCATTATCCTCCCAATAGTCCTCACAGCAGTCCTATCAACAAGCATCCTCGGCGGCCACTTCGAGATCATCCGAGGCGTCCACTTTCTCTACGCACCCCTCAACGCCCCCTGGAAGGCTGAGGAAGCCATATTTCGCGACCTCTGGGCCAAGTCCGACGACAAATTCTACCCCGGAAAAGACTTTCTCCTCCGCAAAGGCCTCTATCTTATCGCCGAAGCCGCCGATGGAGGCAACATCCTCCGTCCGGACGTAGCCCGTGACTTGATTTCACTCCTCGATTGGATCCGGAACAGTTCATTCGTTGAAGCCAAAGATCAGATCCCCTACAGTTACTCGGATATCTGTTTGCGCTTCCAAAATGAGTGCTTCGCCAACGCACAAGCCCGATTCTTGGCGGATATTTTTGCTCGCGGAGATCAAAAAAGTTTCAATGTGACTTTTCCACGATTCCGATCAGAATTCAGCACTGAACCGATTGATATTTCAAAGGTTATAGGAGGTGTTGAATTGGACCCAGTGAGAGGTACTGTAGTTGGGGCAAGGAATGCGATAGTGCTGTATCAGTTGAAGCAGGAGTCGAAATTGGCGAGGGATTTGAGTTTGTGAGTTTTGAAAGGTGAAAAAAGTGAGAAAAGTTGAAATTTCAGTGACTTTGAGCTGGCCATAGCGCAACAAATCGATGAAGGCAAAGTGCCAATCTCAAAGTTGAAAGTTTACTACTATCATTCTGACACTTTTGACATTGAGTTGGCAGAAGGGACCCTGCAAATTGTCCCAGTGTAAGTAAAATTTGCTAATTTTGACGATTTAAAACTGAAATTTTGTAGATTCACTGTAACTTTTCTGGTCCTATGCACCTTTGCTGTCCTCTGCACTTTCAACATCACATGGAGTCGAACATCTTTGAAAGGCGCTCCTGTCCCATTAATAGATTGGGTCGTTTCAAAGCCCTTTCTTGGAATTATTGGCGTTGTATCAGCGCTCATGGCCATTATCTCCGCGACTGGGTTGCTACTATGGATGGGTGTTACATTTGTTGACATGTGTTCTGTCATGCCGTTTTTGAGTTTGAGTAAGTCTAACAAAATTACAAAGATTAGCCCAAAAAGTAATCTTTAGCCATCGGCATTGACGACACTTTCCTAATGCTCGCCTCTTGGCACGAAACTTCCCGCCGATTATCAGTTGAAGACCGAATAGAAACAGCGATGCGTCATGCTGGTGTTTCTATTACCATCACATCGGTTACTGACGCATTGGCTTTCCTGATCGGAGCCATTGCGCCACTTCCGGCAGTAATCTATTTCTGTTATTACAGCTGCGCCGCGATTTGCTTTATCTTTTTGTATTCTATGACCTTCTTTGTCGCGGTCATGGCAGTCAACGGACGATGGGAAGAAGCTGGGCGCCATGCACTGATGCCATGGTGCGAGACGAAGGACATCAACAATGCCGAGAATGAGTCTAAAGTGGTTTGTCTGTTCAATTTGGGCAGCAGATTGGCCGATACTGTCGGCAGTGAGACCGGATCGGAGCCATCGGTCGCTGAAGACAATAGACTATGGTATCAGCGATTCTTTGCTGATAAGTACGCCCCCTTTATTTGCCATCCAGTGGTTCAAATTGGGGCTTTGTTGAGTTTCATCGGCTATGTTGTGGTGGCTTATTTCGGGATTCAGAATATGGTTGTTGGATTTGACGTGGGTTTTTGCCATTCTAGACTTCAAATCCAAAAGTTAAAACTTTCAGTTAATGAACATAGTCCGCCCAGAAGCGCCGCCATACAGATTCCTCCAACTACAGACCGAATACTTCCTCAACGACGTCTCTAAGCTCGATATCGCTGTCCTTAAGCCTCCAAACATGGGATCCCCGACAGAGCGTTCCGACTTTTTGAAGGCTCTGACCGAAATAGAATCGACTTTCTGCTCTAAAGGGCGGAATTCTACAGACTTCTGGTACTTCGCCTATGAAAAACATGTAAACCAGCTCGGATTTGGCTCATTTTGGACAGATCTCGGCGAGGATGCGGAAAGCTTCTCCGATAATTTGGCTCCGTTTTTGATGGCACACGAGAAATACGACTATGACATCCTTCATGGAAGCAATGGCACTATCAGCGCGTTTAGATTGACTACGCAGTTGGCTAACTATGGCAATGATGAATCTATTTTGGAATGCGCGAGGACGATAAGGGCGATCTGCGCGAAATATCATGCCCAATTCGATGTCCACACCTATACCCCGCTATGGAATCTCGCTGACCAATTCGAAATCATGTGGCCCCAGACGCTTCAAGATCTCTACATCTCGATTCTAGTCATGATGCCAATCGCGCTACTACTCATCCCGCAACCATTCTGCGCCGTCGCCATCGGCGTTTCAATCGGATCCATCGGGTTGGGCGTTGTGGGCTTCATGACCTGGTGGCACGTCAACCTCGACGCCACCAGCATGATCACCATCGCGATGAGTGTTGGATTCAGTGTCGATTTTGCTGCTCATTGCACTTATGCCTACATGACGGAAGCGAACAATCATTACAACCATGAACCTTCGCCATATGAGCGGATGGTCGCAGCTCTATCCGCCGTCGGCTGGCCCATTACACAGGGTTCATTATCCGTGTTTCTCGGAATCACATCGCTGGCAACAGTTCAAACTTACGTTGTTGAAACATGCTTCAAAACCATCTTCCTTGTAATCACCTTTGGCATGATACACGCCTTGCTGTACTTGCCACTCGTGCTTATGCATACGCATGGCTTGTATCTACGATTCTTCGGCCGTAAAAAGTCGATGGATGTGTCCGACGTTGTGGCACAATAATATAAACTGAATATGATATTACATTCCTACTTTTAAAACTGATTTCTGTGAATTCTGTTCGTCATTGTGAAGGGTCTTCTCTAATTCGTAATAAACCTTGATAAGAATCAATTTTTATATATTTTTTTCGTCATAAATGCAAAACGTGGAATTTACGAGGCTTCCAAACCAAAAGGGATATAAAAAACGTCGTTTCTTCGACCTTTCATTTTTTAAAAACCAAAAAATCAAAGTTTATATATCCCGTTTTCCACCTTATAAAAATCCCTCAAAAGTCGACGAAAACCCGTGTCCTGCTGCGACAAACTGATTTGGACACGTGGCTATGAAAAATAAAAACAATAAAACTGATTTTGAGTCGAAATTGCGATGCGAAATTGACTGAAACGACAACTCAAAAAACGTCGCAGCCGAGCAGCCAGAAGTGCGCACGCGTCTGCGTGCAAGGTCCCATCACGCAAAGGGGGCATACTGTTGAACGCTGAGTGCTCGTTTTCGTTGCTTGCAACTGACTTTTCCTTTTTGCGTGTTTTTCACGTTTTTATGCCATTCCTTCGATCCGTTTCACCATTTTTTGTCCCAATCATGCTCAAAACGTGCCCGCCGGCGGTTTTTACACGTTTTGACCCCAAATTTACGTCCATTTCACTTCCGTGACACGTTTTTTGTTCCAAGTTGAGTTGTCCGGATATATATTTCCAATCTTTTCAGGTTGAATAACATCCGAATAATGCCGGGTAAGAAGGAAGCGTCTGCCCCTAAGGCTAAGGTTGCCGGTGGCGCCCCCAAGAGCACCAAGAAGGTGAGTTTCGAACCATAATTTGAAACATTTATATAAATTACACTTTCTTTTGCAGAGCTTGCTTCTCCGTGCTGTGCGACCCTCCAAGGTCCACCACCGCAAGCCCAAGACCGTGCCTCTCCGTTCTTCGATCACTCCCGGCACCATCTTGATCCTCCTCGTCGGAGCCCACCGTGGAAAGCGCGTCGTCTTCCTCAAGCAGTTGAAGTCCGGTCTCCTGCTCGTCTCTGGTAAGTTTGCATTCGCCATTATGTAACCTTTAGCAATGATATAATTTGCAGGCCCCCTGAAGATTAACAACACCCCTCTTCGCCGAGTGAACCAGGCTTTCGTTATTGCCACCTCCACCAAGATCGATGTTTCCAAGGTTCAGATCCCTGAACACATCAACGACGCTTACTTCAAGAAGCCCGTTGAGAAGACCAGCAAGGCCGACTCCAACATCTTCGCTTCATCGACAAAATCGACCTACGTCGTCTCTGACCAGAAGAAGGCTGACCAAAAGGCCGTCGACACCGCCATCCTGGCCGCCATTAAGGCCACTAAGGCAGAGAAGAAGTTCCTCCTCGGATACCTTGGCACCCGATTCAGCCTCGGCAAGAACGAGTATCCCCACAACCTCGTCTTCTAAAGGGATTGTTTGTTCGTTGTTGTTTTTAAAGTATGAATAATGGCTGTTATGAATGTTTTTATATATTTCGGCTACCGCGGGAACTTTCAGGGGAACGATTTTATGTATTCATGCGTGGGTTTTTTCTTCCGGTCGATATAGGGTAGCCATGTTTGCTAAGTCGTTTATCCTTTATCTGCGTTACGTCTTTTTTCCCTACAATTACGCGCCTCTGCGATCTTGGGCAAACAGTTCAAGTCGTTCTTTTTTGAGGTTTTTATTGCATTGACGTTTGATTCGGGTCAGTGTTACCCGCTTTGTTGGCCGGCGGGGCGCTGGCTGCAAGGAGTGTAATTCAGTTTTTCCCCTCAGATATTGCTGGTAAAGTGCAGGACGTTCTTTTAGGTATGATAAGATAGGCACGCACCATCAATTTCATTTGGTGGCTGCATCCAATTTTTCACCCAAATTGGGTCGTCTGCTGCTTGCAATCTCTCAGTTTTTGATTGCCAGCGGCCATCTGCCTACTCTGCTCACTGCAGATGTTCAGTTTTGTTATGGGCTTTTTTAGCCAGCGCCGTCCTTGAATTGTCATAATATCCCCAGGCGATTGATGACAACCAAAGCCCCACCCCGGAATTACGACGTTTGTTTCGGACGCGTTCCTTGTCCTTGCTTGGTTAGCTTAAAAAGCTGGAGGAGGGGAAGATTATCAAACAACGGCGACGAACCCTTGTCTCGGTGATTCACGTCCTTGTGAATTGAGTCATTGCTTGTAGCTGCTTTTTTCATTTCGATCGTGGTTTTTTTTCGATTCACTTTCTTCGGACTTTACTGATATAGTACTGTTGCATCTGCAGAGGACCAACACCAATGTTGCTACTTCGACATTTGAGATTCTGACCAGTTTCTATTTTTAATAATGCCATCGCTGCTGGCGCGTGTGCATGAACGGGCTGTTGCCGCAGGCGTTGGGCGACGATTAAGCGGGTGTTGGAAGTTTTTAAGGCATATTAGCTGCTATACATTTGTGTGTTTTGTGGTATTTGTTGTTGGAAGTGTCTTTTTTGTGTTTGGAATTGCGACAGTTGCGCCGAGGAATGTAGGTATCAGTTTGAAAAATCAAAGTTTACAAGTCAAATTCAGACAGAAACCAACCCCGAGCTCGGTTGGATTTTCTTTGGCCTCGGGCTGGCCTTCATAATCACAGCCGTAGCCGGCTTCTTTGGCAGATATCTCTGCAACAGGAGCAGTCGCACTCCTCGTACCGGTCCAAGGCCAGTTCGAACCCGACCTGGTGGCCGTCGGGTCCAAGTCCACCCAGCACGGAGTAGCCAGCCTCCACAAGTATGGTCAACGCCGCCAACTGCGGCTACACAGGCGCCTGGATTGACAATTCTGAATGATAACAGTCGATCACCGCCTTCTAATCCATCGACACCGACTTCACAACCAGCTGCGGTGGTGGAACGGAGGCCAAGTAATGCGCCACCGACTTACGATGAAGCCATCGGAAGGTAGGTTTGACCAGGTTTCTAACAGCTAAAACCAATAAGTTTCCATTTCCAGAAACCGCGAAAGCGTTGTGGCCACCGAGCCACCGCCATATAACCCAAGTGATGCGAGTCTGTAATGAGTGCTTTCCACAGGGCCTGATTGCCCTAAAAATGCCAGTTTGACACAAATATCAAAAAGGGTCAGCAGTTTTTATGCCTTTTGACCCTTTGTTAACCCAGTTTATTATTTTGTTGTATAATTTTATTGAGTTTGGACTAATTTTTGAGTGATAATGTATAAAATTACTTGAGCACGATCGTCTCCACAGATGCGTTCGATTTGGGCTGTTCTCGTTCGACCGGCGTTGTGATGAGGCTATTAGCTGATCCGACTGTGTGGGTACTGTTACTGACTCCCAGGTTGTTTTCATCTTGATCGACCTGAAATTGGGCCTAATTACTGTTTTTCGAAAAATAATGTCTATGAACTGTGCAACCCTATTTGCACAATTTTGCTAAAAAATAATTGTTCACTCATTCGCACACAATAAGTTGTACAGTTTTGACCATTTGCAATGTGTGTGCGAATAGTAGTGTCACTATTTGTTACCATTTTACGGTTTCAAAACCCCAAACTTACAGCCGGATCAACTTCAGGTTCATAAACCACCGCCGCCGGAGCTTGAACGATTGGCTTGTGGCACTTGAAGTGGATGTAACTGATGACAGTATACGATATGCTGGCCAATCCGACGAACGCGAAAGCCAGGAAGAGCCCCCATCCAATCGATCCAAGAATAAGGTTCTTTTTGATCGTCTTCGCGAAGCCCACATCCTTCAGCGACATCACACTGAGGCGACGATTTGACATTTCCGTTTGGTCGTCGCAGATTTTGGGCAAGGTTTTCGGCTTACAACTGTCTCGGTACGGTTGATGCACGGCATTCACGAGATCGAGGCAGTCGCAATAAATGTCGCGACAATCAGACACCGATACATTGCGTGGGCAGTGCTTCTGGACCTTGCAGCAGAAGCTCCAGGCTGTAACGTCGTCGTTAACGTTGTGTTATGACCACATAGGAAGTCTACCTTTTTCCACTTCGCCTATCATTATGGGATCAGCTGCTTTGTCATACATGCAAGTGTAGAAGAAAATGTGATACATTCTCGCTTCCGATGGTTCCATAATGCATTGTCCGGATAGAGATGTTGCCACGGTATCGCGACTGGTTTCTTCTAAACTTTTTTCAAACAATAGGGCTTTTTCAGTGGTTGTATTTGATTGGGTAGTGTTTGTGATGTTAAGGTAATCGCCAGAAGCAGTTGCTATGAAGAGGGATAATAGGATCCAGGAAACGGTAGGGGCCATCGTGATAGGCATCGGGGATCTGTAAAGGGATCCAAAAGTGCGTACAAATAATCATTTCAGTTACCAAATTTGCATCTAATTTTCACATGTTTTTAAACTTTTTGTTTTGAACGAAAAATGTAAAACTTGTCCTGAGATGAACTCATTGCGTAAATTCAAATAATCACTGATCAGTTTAAACAATGTTTTCAAACATTGGTGCATCTTGTGCCAGTCTTGATCGAGTAGGAAGTTACACCCAACATCGTGACCCATGGCCATGGCAGTTGTCGATCAATTGGTCCAATCAGTTCAGCTGTCTATTCCAACCTTTTTACGTTGCATTTTGTTACCCTCATTGTGTTTGTTCTATTGGAAAAATCTATCTTTCTTTTATGTTTTGACCCCAAAATGCGTATTTTCCTTCCTTGCCTTCTCATATTAGCCACTATTGGCAATGTATCCACCTCCATCTTCCACCACGGAGAACACAAGTTCTCTCTAGCCGACGAGCTTCTCCACAAACTCAAAAAAGTCGCGAGTGATTCACATCTCGGACAGTTTCTGCTATACAAGGCTAAATTCGGCAAGGCCTACGAATCTGGTGAAATGGAACAACATCTGAAGCACTTTATTGCTAATTTGGTCCGTATGGAAGAGCATACCATTAAGCATCGGCACTGCAAGTTTGGATTGACTAAATTTGCCGATTGGGCAGAATCTGACTTCAAGAAAGTGCTGGGCTTACGGTATGTTAACCCGGACGATGTCAACACAAAGGTGGAGCCAGATAACCGGCAGCCATCGACAACTATTCCGACTAGCTTGGACTATCGAGAGAAGAATCAAGTTTCGTCTGTGAAAGATCAAAGTAAGGCAAAAGCATTGGGTAAAAAGCTAAATTTAAAATTACAGAACATTGCGGGTCTTGCTGGGCATTTGCCGCAGCAAGCGTTATCGAATCTCAGTACTTGATCCACAAAAAAGAGTCGCTAGATCTTTCCGAAGAACACATCGTTCACTGCGACACCTACACCCATGGATGTGCAGGTGGCGATGATCGTTACGCTTTATGGTGGGCTTCTGAGAACCAAGGCATCTTGACGGAAGCTGTCTATCCGTATACGGCCACAAATGGAACATGCGCGGCGCCGGCGGGGAAGAAATATAAAATTGCCAAGCCAGAAGCCATTGAAAAGTCAGAAACAGCTTTGGTAGAAGCCCTTGCTAAATATGGACCGATCAGTGCCGGAATCAACGTCCCTCCAGAGCTTCAGCACTACACTAGCGGAATCATCGACATTTCGGAAGCTGAATGCGCGAAGACAAGTCTCGGCGGACATGCCATAACTATCGTTGGCTACACGCCGGAATACTGGATCATCAAGAACTCCTGGAGTTCCAATTGGGGCGAAGAGGGCTACTTCAGGGCAAAGCGGGGAAACAACTTTTGTAACATCGTTTCGCATGCGAGTGCTGCCATTTTTGCTTGATTAATAAAGTTTTAACGATTGAAAATTAACATGGTTATCAAAAGGCATTCTGAAATCGTATGGTGTCAATACAGGATCCTGCATCACCAATGCAGGCTGACACGATAGGCCTCTGGGGCCTAGCTCTGCCGATCATAACCGTCGGCACGGCGATCACATTGACACTGGCATGCGCGAATGGCATGAAACCGAAAAAGCCTAATTCTGGTCAGAAAATGGCGGAATCGAAGACACAATCGTCGACGCCACGGCAACCCGTGAAGCAAAAGCCAGAAGGCAATCGACTGAAACGATTGTTCCGTGAGTCACGTACGCGTACGAATACGACTTCGGGTGAAAAGACGTCGCATCAAGAAAGGGCCCATGAAGTCTCGTTCCAACAGACCACTGAAAGCAGCTATGGCGGTGAAGAGAGGCTGCCGCCTGCGCAACCGCCAAAGGGTACCAAAATTGTTTATCCGCCGAAGTTAACCGGTGACGGGCCAGTTCCAAAGATTGAGAGAGAATTCGAAGCGCCCGTTTCCGCGGGAATGGAATTATCGATGCCACTTGAAAGTGTGGAAGCTCCGAAGCCGAAAGACGCTGTCAAAGGTGCACCTGGACAAAAACAAGGGACGGCTGGAACTAAGGAAACCACGGCGAAAGACACGACCAATGACAAGTCGAAGCCGTTGAGCGCGATGAACCTGGCTTCGATGAAGACTAATGACGACGGCGCTGAATCGAAAACGTACGCCAACATCCCGGAGATCAACACCGTCACAAAAGGGCCTGAAACGTTGGCTAAGCTCGCACAAAATACCACTACTGATGCCAATACAAAGGTAACGACGATAACTTGAGTGTAAAATATATATAATTCCCAGGCCCCGACGGCAACAAACAAGGGCACATGCCTTAACGACCCCACGGCCTCTGTCGACCCTGAAGAACAGTTCAAAGTGCAACCACGGAAGCATCCAGTTGGCGAGCTGAAGCCAAGAAAGTTCCGGAAACAAGGAAAAGCTGTAAGCTTCTTTCTTGACAGTTTGATCAAAGTCAAAGTTGACATTTTCAGCTGCAAATCGAAGCTGGCTTGTGCAAACCCTCGAAGGACTACCCGACAATGGACGACGTCATGAGCGATTGGGATTCTGACAAGGCGGTTACGGCGCCATCTGAACCGATTGAAGGAAAATGTGAACTGATAGCAAAGGCGAAATAAAGTGTGCGTAGAATGAAAAAGTTGTCTTTTGAACACGTTGTGCTTTGACAGGAAATAAATTGATTTCGTGCAAAATTTCGCCTATTTTATGCGTTTTTGGTTACATTTTTTACAAATTATCAATGTTTATTGCAATTCACGTCGATATTGTCAGACAAAACATCATTACATAACGTTAAGCATTGTTTTTTGAGAACGCTTTTGAGCATTGTCAGAGGACGTCATTTTCTCAAAGAGCACCAAGAACTCTCACCACGAAAAGCGCCCAACGTCGCTTGTTTTCGGAGAATCGAATTTTTGAGTTGCGCTTCAACCCGGCTGTTTCACTTTAAATTTCATCAAAATCGTCCCCAATGTCCTCCAAACGGAAGTCCACCGCTTCCTCGCGTCGGACGAAGGTTCGCGCCACGCCAACGGACGAAGACAGCCGCCCTGCTTCGGTCGACGAGAGCTCCAATGACATCCCACTGCCACACTCTTCCGACGTTTCCATGGATGTCGACGATGTTCCAACCATTGAAGTGCCTCCAGAGGATGTAGCCGCCGGGCCTCATGAAGAGTATGAGCTACATAAGCTTGTGTTGTCGATGCATACTGATTCGTTCTTCTATCCCGCCAAGATTATCAACATTGCACGGGATCCCGTCGGATTGCCCATATATACCATTCATTACAGTGTAAGTTTACACCTTTAATGAAAGTCCTTATGGTTACTATCGTGTTTCAGGGCTGGAATTCGCGATATGACGAAATAGTCGGCCACGAGGAAGCGTTGAAAAAGTTCGTAGCGCACACGCCGGAGAATGTTCGAACTGCCAAGGTCAGTTGATGTTTATATATAATTTTGATTCGAAATACGTTGAAATTGATTTCAGGAAGAAATACAAAACGCCAAGAAGCGAAAGAAGAGCAAAAAGGCCAAAACTGGCTCGGAATCGGGTTCAAGGAAGGCAAACCGTTCAGCGACGCCAGGCCGAAGCGATAATTGCAAGTTGAGCCATTTTTCCTACAAGTCAGAAACCTCTACTTTCAGATGACTTCTCAGTGCACAGCTCTCTCTCCGGTAAAACCGATTCCGAGCGGTATTCCGTTACTAACGACGATCTATTCGCCGATAATCCCGTGACCGATGCCGAGAGCATCGCTTCCCTGGAAATACCTTCATCTTTGCCGAAAGAGCGTCAAATCAACTTGGTAGTATCGCCTGGGATCGATGCCCTGCTTGCTGATGATTGTGAATTTGTAAAGGCGTCGAAACTGATCAATTTGCCGGCTAAATTTACGATTGACAAGATTTGCGAGGAGGTTTGTTTGCTGTTTTTGGGTTGTTTTTTAGTTTTTCACTTTTCAGTACGTCAATTCCTTAAGAGGAACGCCCATCTACATCTATGTTGGCCATCCCGACCAATTTGCCCTCATCGAAAACAATCTCCAAGCCGTGAAACGCTCTTTTGATAAGACGCTGCATCGGACAGTTTTGTACAAAGCGGAAATCCCACAGTATCTGGAACATCTGAATGCTCAACGCAAGGCGAATCAGTTGTCGGAGATGTCTTTGAAGGATTTTGTCAATTCTATGAAGCCTCAGCAACGGTCGGAAAGTCCGATCAGTGACGACGATAGCGAATTGCCCGAGGGCCAGATTGTCTCGTATTTGATGCCGAAGAAGGAGACCGACGATGCCCCAGAAGTTTCGGAAAAACGAGCAGCAAGGCCTTCTACTTCGGCGAAACGGAAGTCGGGACGTGTTAGCCAGCGGCGAGATACTTCGGATGAGCGTGAGTACATTTTTTTGAAGTTTTATCGTTGAAGAAAGAAGATTCTTTTCAGCGCTGGAACTGACCTTCACCAACGTCTACGGCTTCATGCACTTTTTGCGCTACTTCTTCGGGTTGTCACGGTTCATCAAGAATGACGTCCTGTCCTGGGGCACCTTTAACGAGTTCTCCGAGCTCCTGAACGACCTCGTTCGATTCATGGAGACGAACAAAGCCCGCTACTACCGCGCTGATGCCGACTACACCAACGCGAATGCGTCTTACTTGAAGCAAGTGACCACATTGAACAACTTGTTGACGCGATGATCTCTTTTTGGGTTTTTGTACTTTTTTGAAAGTTGATTTAATAAATGCCTTATTACCACCAAATTTGCATTGGAGTGCCTTTCTTTTGTGGTGTGCCTTGTTCAGATTCCGTTTCAGTCAGTCCCGCGATGGCGTTCGGGGCGGTGTTTCGCCTGGCATCCATTGCCATTGTGGTTGCCTTGATCTGTCTCCATAGCAGTGATGCTAAGGTTAGATTTTTTAACTTTTTTGCGCTTTACGTTGACCTTTGCCATTTCAGAAAGTCTTCCTGGAATGCATGCCCGGTTATCCCGTTCCGATGAACACGATCGTCCAAGGAGCCAAACCAAACGACCCAATAACAGCTGCTTTTGTTACGGCCGCTGATATGTATGGTGCGGTCGAAATCCCGAACGACAATAACTACAAAAACGTCGAAATTTTCACCCAATGTATTCATCTTATGCCGAGTACGGATGTAAGTTTTTCTATTAGTGGTGGTTTTTAAGTCACTTTTCCAATTTTTAGACCTGTACGCCGGTTTTTAAAGAGAAATCGGGTAAAACCCCCTTGTACAGTGTCCAAGCCGGAAAAACGTTGGCCATCTTCGGCCCCGACTTCGAAATCGGCGAAGCTTGTTTGCCTCCTCCTAATCCTCCGGGATAATTTTGCCGATTGTGAATGGTAAATGTGGATAAAAAGGCGATTTAAACTTTATTTGAAAGCTGTTTGTACATGATCAATCTCTGAGAATTCCGATAGTCGCGCAACCAAGCGCTTTTCCGATGACCCCAGGGGAATGGAGGGGGTGTAACGCTAGACTTCGGCCAATGACGGCACCGACACTGCGTTCAGCAAAGTCGGACGTCGCGGAGAAGGTGTAGGTAGCGTGATACGGGATGAGTACATCCTCTAGATAGAGGAGAGTGCCATTGGGGTAGGGATAGGCGTAGACGGGGTTGATCTCGAGGACGTCGCCAATCTGATCACAGGATGCATCGGCACTACCGTACTTGTGGATGACGACGACAAAGGTGCGTTGTTCGACGGTTTTTGGGAGGTAGGTGACATCTGCTCGGAATTCGATCTTCTGATCGACAGCCGTGGCGAAGACAAAGCGGCCAATGGTGGTGTCGCTGTTGGAGATGGATAGACGAGCGCCGATGGATTCAGTGTCTCGTTTTGGCGGGGGTGAGGTCGTTGTGGATTCATGGTTGGGGCATTCTGTCAACGGAATGCAAGTGCCATTTTGCCAGTTGACAACAGACTTGAACACGTAGCCGTTTTTGCAGAAACACCCGGATACACAGGGGGAGCAGACCTGAAAGTTATGTCTAGATGGATGAAATTTCGTGCCAGGACCTACCTCGGCATCAATGTTGTCGCAAGCCAGAGGGCAGGATGTTGCGCAGGACAGAAATTCTTTGTTTTCGTCGATACACTTGACTGGCGGCATTGTTGACACCTCCAAAGTCACTGTTGTTGCTTCACTTTCCTCGGATTCTGTCTCCGGGATGAAGTCGGTCGTGACTTCTACTGGGAGTACTGTAGTCGGTTCAAAAGCGCTCAAATCGGTGTTTTCAACTTTTTGCGTCGTCGGCGGCACGGCCGTTGTAGTTCGTGGAATTGGGCAATGTTGTCTCAGAATACACGCCGAATTCGAGTTGTTCACGTCACTGAGAACATATGGTGTCCGACAGAAGCAGCCAGAAACGCATTGCACCGAACAAGCTGGCGTCAAACTGCCACAGGCTGCTGGACAGGCTGAACCGCAGGTGTGGAAGTTTTTCAGCGGGTCAGAACAATGCATCAGCCTGGCTCTATCGATGCCGATTCCAACGGCACCACGCGGAAAGTCTGTATTCTCGCCAGGGGTGAAGGGGTGGACTGGCGGGCGGTAGTACACTTTGGCCGGAGTCGGAAGCGGACAATCTGCAGGCAGGACGCAACGAGCATCGTCATCGACGCTTGTTTCGAGGATGTAGGGCAGTTTACATTGGCATCCCGGACGGCATCGACCGGCATTCGGACAGAGGGGGCGGGTCCGAGTGTCACAGGCTACTTGGCAGGCTGACATGCAGGGGCGGTAGTCCTTGTTGGGATCGGTGCAGCTTTGTGGATTCGACCGACTTGATGTCATCTCACCTCTTCTCAGGGTCAAATAGTGGTCGAGATTCTGTTCAGGCATCGGATTCTGGGGCATTGGCGGGGTTGAGGGGATGAAGCCTTGTTGCTTATCATCAGCATTTGTAGCATTACCGCCGCAGACAATGTCCCCGCTGTCAATAGAAGTCGGAACAACCCTCTGCCCATACAAACTGACACAAAAACACTCCTTAATGTAGCCATGAACGCACTGTTTCAACTGATAAAACCGTCCATCATCAGAGCAAGTCGGCACATGCGCGCCGATGAGAGCCTCAGGGGCGTATTCACGCAGAATCTGACGCCGACGCGCTACACAACTAGAGCAGCATTTTCCAGAAGCGCAAATTTCATCGTCAAAGATGCAGTCATGGTCTGATTTGCAGAGACGCAGCCAAGCACTGCCGTCTGGGCAGGTCGGGGAGGTAATGTCATCGTCGGCGAAGGCTGAGGAGGACTTTGCGGGGGATTCGGGTTCTGTAATGGCTTGTTAACTTTTTTTGATTTGTGAAAACGAAAAAAGTTACCATTAGTATCAACTCTAGGGCAACAGAAGCCTTCCCTACACGCCTCTTCCCGAAAACAATCAGTATCACTGCTACAAGTATAGTATGAGTACCGTCCTCGAACATCGCATCTTTTACAGGTGCCTTGGCGTTCACATATCCCTGAAGTTTTGTTATTTTTACATTTTTCATTAAAAAAGTGACAACTTACGTTCACTAAATGAAAGTTTGACAAAAATTAAAAGTAGAATTATAAAATTTGAATTTAGTCGTCGCATTGTGGGGTACCTTTAATCAAAAGAAACTTCAAATATGAATCACTGGATAAAACAGAACGGTTGCGTTTCAAATAACGGATTTAAATGGCCTCGTTTTCTGGATTTCAGAACCGCTAGCACTGCGCCCACACTCTGTGACCAGTTGGCAAGCCGCGACCAACGCTCACCCATGTATGCGCTGCGTGCTTAACGAGTTTTGTAAAACAGCGCACTATTCCACGTTATTTTTTACACAAAATCTGCTGGTTTTGTGAATTTTGACTATTCCTGTGTGTAGAGCATGTCTAAAGGAATCGATCGGCACCGACCACGGCCGATTTGGACGCTGGCAGCGCTTGCTGGTTCAAATCAAAAATTGTCAATTTTTTCAACTTTTTTTAATTTTTTAATGGCACTTTACGCAAAAACTAGTCGAAAAAAAATTTTTGCGACCAGAGACGAACTTATAGGGCTTACTAAAATCTATCAGATTTGAATAGATCAAGAATTGATGCACCAAACTGAGAGAGTTACATTTGAATTACAGGCTCAAAATGCACTTTTTTAGCCCTAAAAACGACTTTTTTGAGCTAGAAAGCTCGTTTTTTTTCGGTTTTTTGCCTGTAACTTTAACAGTTTCGTGCATCAATTCATGATCTATTCAAATCTGGTAGATTTTGAGAAGCCCTACAAGTTCGTCTCTGGTCGCAAAAAAATTTTTCCGACTAGTTTTTGCGTAAAGTGCCATTGAAAAATTGAAAATAGGGACAAACTTTGATTTGAGCCAGAGAGGCCCGCAGGCATCTAATTCCGGATTTCTCGATGTCAATCGCTTCCTTGGGACCTGCTCTATACGTAGGAATGATCAAAACTTCAAAAGACGGCAGATTCCGTGCCAAAAAACAACGTTGAAAACGGTGCTGTCAAAAAAAGGGCCTGTACAGCACGCAGCGCGCTTTCTACCATGTCACAGCACAAGGGGGTGTGTGGGCGCAGTGCGCTAGGGATGTTAGTCCAGGATTTTCGGACAAAGCTCCCTCTAGTCTCGCGCACCGGTGCCACGAAACAATACCAATCCGACCGGATGGAGGGATGTGTTTGGAGGGGCTGGAAATGAGTTTCCGAGGGAACGGCACGCGCCAGCCGACTGTTCACTTTCGCACCCTATTCTAGTCTGCTGTCCATGGAAAACAATTGGGAAGGCAGGGTTCGTGTTGTTTCACGATGACGGATGGCGATGGAGGTCGAGGACTCTCACGCGATCAACGCGGAGGACCACCGACTTTCCATTGAATTCGGATTGAAATTGAAGTTTTTGAACAAAAAACAAATAGGAGGGCGTTGTTCGATTTCAATACAATGGTCAGAGGATTCCGTCAGAAGTGTGCCATGTTGTCCTTGGCCACGTTTGATGTGAACTTTTTCAGGTCACCTTTACAAATAATCAAAAAATGACGACAATTGGGATGCGTTGCAAAATAGGCGTCAAAATCGCTCACTTTGAGGGTTTCAACGCCCACGCAATTTGTGCATCTTGCCAGGGAGGCTAGTTTTTCCTCAAAATTGCAAAAAGAGAAGAAAGTTTAACCCCAGATTATCTATCTTTTTCACTCTTGCCAAAGGCGTTGCAATGCCAGAGCCATAATGACACCCTTCGAAACCACCGCCCTCAAGGTCGATGGGGTTTGACTTTCGCGCAGTGCTTCGACATTCGCCAAAAAACGACAAATTGCAACGTTTTTATTGCCAATCTGCCGGGAGGAGGCTGTTTGAAACCTATCTTCACGTAGAAATTGAAAACTTTCACGCTGCCGAGGGTCTGGGGGTCTAATCCTTCCGTGTTGTTGAGAGAAAACTTGTTTTTCTTTCACTTGGGCATCGTTGCAGACCTCCAGGTACCTATTACGCTTTTATGGCACTCTCAACAAAACGATAAACAAACAGACTAATAAAAACAATAAATTCAACTATCAACCCTTTTCGCTTTCAACTTTCTCGGCATATGGGTCCTAAACTTTGCGAATTGATCATCGTTCATCAGGACATCAACGATCAAAAACTTCTCGCAGTCTGATGGTGTTGGAGGTGAATGTGGTGAGATGAATCCGAGGCGATAGAGGTAGGCGAGAGCCGGGGAATCGGGACGGAGTTTGAGGCGACGAAGACGGGCTCCGGTCATTGATTGGACTTTCTGGAAGTTTCAAGATTCGAGACTACTGTCAAAATGAAAGTTCAAAGCAAACAAACCCGATCAATCTCCTCAATAAGTCCATCCAAACCAACACCACTTTCACAGGAGATCAGTTGCAGCTGATCTTTATCACCATGTTTTTCAATGACATCATCCAAACTGACTTCGCCGCCGTCTAGCTTGTCAATCTTGTTCCCCACAGTGAGCATGTTGTCGATCAGATCCTTCCGAACACCGAGTTCATGTAGAGTTGCGACAACATTGTCACGTTGGGCGTTGACGTTGGGATGGGAGAGGTCTTGGATGTGGATCAGCAAGTCCTGGAACACAATTATGAGTCATCGGAGCGTGAAAGTTTCAGCAATCAAAAAACAAACCGCATTGACGACGTGCTTTAGCGTAGCCTGGAACGAAGCAAACAGCGTCACCGGCAAGCTGGAGATGAATCCAATCGTATCCGCAAAAACGACGCGGCATCCGGAAGGCAGAAGAGCGCTATGAACAGTGGTGTCGAGGGTCGCGAAGAGTCGGTCTTCGCCGAAAATGTGTTTGGCACCGGTCAATCTGGAAGAAAAGTGCCATGAATAAGGTTAGGGATACGGTAACTCACTTTTTGACAAGCGTAGTTTTGCCGGCATTGGTGTATCCGATGACAGCTACCACAGTCGTCGCATGGGCACCCTTTTCGACACGGCTTTCAAGTTCGTCCTGCTTTGCTTCCATGACTGATTTCAGTTTTTTCCGGAGCGAGTGTTCGCGCAGACGCAGAATCTCGTACTTGTCAGCTTTCCCGTGAGATAGGCTCGTCACAGCTTGATCGACGTGAAGGGCATCTGGAGTCGCATCTGAATCGTGATCGAGGAACTTAAGCCTATGCCGGATGTAGGGGATCTCGGCTAAAGCGATTTGTAGATGCGCTTCTCGGGTTTTGGCATACAACTTGAAGATGAGGAGCACAATGTTATACCGATCATAGACCGGCACCCCGAAATACGCCGTCAATTCAGTCTGCTGAATCGGAGTCAACATGTCCACATTGACCATAATCGCTGTCACACTGTGCTTCAACTTATGCTGCATTAGAGCTTCTAACCGGCCACCGCCCCAGATGAGCTTCTTTTTCGTGTTGTAATCGGTCCCGACCAGAACGCTCCTGAAAAAGCTTACTGTAATCGTAAATCGGCAATATGTTCCAACTCACGTAGCAACATTGAACCCCGGCAGTGTCCTAATCAGCGCCACAGCCTCCTCAAGCATCAATTCCGGGGTTGTATTGGATGGAGCCGAATTCGCGCCCCATCGCACTTTCGGATGAATCACGAAAACATTCTGACCCTCCAGCTGTGAAGCACCCACTGACACGCGATCCGCTGTTGATCCGCCACGAAAAGCTGAACCTGTTGGCAGCCTCAGGCAGACCCCGCTCTCATGAACGATTCGCTCATACTGGGCGTCGTTATCTGTGAATTCGGTGGAGAGTTTTCTGCGGAAAAGTGTTGATTGGTGTCTGAACGGCTTTGAACTGATAGCAATTAGCCTTTTTATGAACATCTGGAAAAGAGCCACTGTTTTAAATGCCATTTTAGTTGTTTTAAGCGTAAATTTACACTACACAATGTCCAATTTCCCAGATGTCAGAACACCCCATCCATGTCACGTTGTTGATCTCCATTGTTGCGCAATCGCATAAAGTGCTATTAGCAAACGCGTAAAAAGGACGTGTTTGACACAAGCGATCCAGATCTCATGTCATATCCGTTGAAGGCCAGCTGCAAACTGGATTTACGGCGGATCGAAAAAAGCTGCGGGGCGGCGGCTTCAAGGAGGACCACGACTTCCGAACAATAAATCGAATCGGATAGCCTCACAGTGCATAGGCCGTCAGCGACGTCTGAAGGCCAGCTAAAGGGGGTGTGAACTGAACAAGTTTACGTTTGGAAGCCAGCCCTAGTCAGAGTAGCGTGGACTAAAACGGTGTGGATTCAGGGCTATTGTTGTCTTCTGTCACAGATTCAGTGATGTTGTTCAGAATATTTGCGTTTGTTGGATGTACTTTGGCTGTTGTTATGGGACAGGTTTGCACTTTCATATAGCTATGTCTAACAAAAAGTTGATCTTTAGCAAAGACGACTCCCAACCGCCGCCGAAATCGAAGACTACGATGACCCTGTTCTGCGTGAAATTTTCAAAAAGACCACCCAGCCACCGTATAACCCTAACTCTGAGCAGGCCTATGGGCCTACAACTGTTCCAAATGGTTATTCGCCCTACAGTAATTACAACACTCAACAGCCTAATCAACTAAACTATGGTGGCCATCAGAACTTTGTATCGCCCTATGCTCCTCAACACCCGTACTACCAAACCCAAATGCCGGCCGTTCCGGCACAATTCACCAACTTAGCCGCCCAGGGCGCGCAAACATTCTACAGTGGTGCTCAACAGGTCGGACATGCCTTCGGAATCCAGCCTAATCAATATGAAGTACCCCTAATCAGTTCCGCCGCGAGTATTTTTGGTTAAATTTAAACTAATCTATGCAATACTGTATATATTCGGTGATTATCAGTGCCCTATTCCATTGAATGTACAATATAAATAACCAAAGATTGGGGCGTTTTTCTTGCGAAACAGCGCTGATGTCTCATAAAACCATCAAAGTTGTCGTAGCAAAAGTCACAGGTTAGTAATCACTCGGCGACGACACTGTGTCACCAGACAGACGACCTTTCAACGGCATCGGCACGCAAGAATGTCGTCCTTCAATGCGCTTTCGATCGATGTTGTTGCGTCATTGGGATTATTATTTTCTATAAGAGGGTTCCACCATTTGCATGTGACGATGCGACATGCACGTGAACACGAAGGACATTGTTTGTATATTTACATGCTGTGAAAGCCGTTCTGGATGCCCCTGCACTGCGCTAATAGCCGCACTGTCGAAGCTAAAAGGGCACACTGCACCCTAAACGGATCAAATAGGCTTCCCTCGGCACACAAACATCACTCTTTCCATCTTGGCACACCGAAAAAAGGCCGACGATCGAGATATGTCATGCGGATTTCCTAATAGATCGGGTCTCGATTTACGGCGAAGGAACTCCCCTTTCGAAGACAAATCTTTGCTCGATCTTATTTGGCGATAATGGCGCACCGATCTCTCACAAAAAGTCACGTCCATCATGCCGCCTGAGCCTATCCTATCCGAGATCTCAGGTCGGGCGACCTATTCCGGGTGCAAATGAAAGTAAGTGCCCATAGATGATCATATTCGAAGATGACTCTAGAATGTGTTATTGCACCGACTTGCAACGGGGCCGCCGTTGCAATTCCCCGAATCGCGATTATAGCACATCACCATCGTCTTCACGTGAAGATGCCGCCCCCGTATACTGTATCCAACCCCCTAACGGCCCCGCACGCAAAGTTTAGCACAATTAAAACTTGTTTTGAACAAAATTGAAAGTTTCATGAAGTCTTCAAAATGTGACTTCAAGCGTGTCCTTTGTTTTTGCTGTAGGCCGAATTGAAATTAAAACCTGCTCATGATCTATGATTAACATCCACCTTGGTCGGGGGGTACTTAAGTTCCGGTGCGCGGAGGTTTGATAAGCGACCGCAACAATGTTTTGCTGCCAGCGTTTTGCACTAAAGCATGTGGCCCACGTTAGTTTGCTTGTGCTTCTCCTATGTCAACGTGATCTATTTCTGTGTTTGAACATTCCGGGAACGATTTCTACCCGCTGGAATGTTAGCTACATCTTTTTTCGAAAATTTTTTAGCTTCAAGTTGATCGAAATGGTTTTTAAGTTCGGTTGTACTCATCTTAGCTCTCAATTTGTTACAAAAAGTCGCTCGAAAAGAATGCCAAGTACCAATCCTGTTTGTGAAGAGGATTGGTACCCTCATCAATTCCAAAAGAGAGCAAAAAATTGTATTAGCGAGCAAAAACGCTTGCGACTGGCTTCAAGCGATGATAACCGCAGCCAGGTAGTCCGCTCGCGCAGCTAGCTGGGCTTAGTAAGGCATATGGTTAGTAGGCCGATGGACACACCCGAACTGAACTGTCTAACATCCATGTTTGAGAGGGAAGAGGTGGGGGAGGAGGCAAACTTGTCGTCGTCGATGACGATGGGTCTTGACTCCCCCGGTTTTTTTGTACCTCTACCTAGTCCAAGCAAGTTGTGGAAGATGAAGGTCGGGTATGTCGGCCCTTCTCGGCGTTTATCGGACGGAGGAAGGAGGGGATAAGCTTGCGCAAGAGGCACCTCGGACACTGCCCTATTGCATGCATACCGATCAACATCAACGGACACGGTAATGCATGTGCTTGCGGCGACTTGCACATGGAAGGGCCGTCGGACACGGTCCATCCCATCCAAAAAGCCTCTATTTTGTCCTAGTCGGGTCGGCTAACAGGTGTGCCTCGTTCGTAACCCCTTTTTCTAACGAGATTTTTTTAACCATCCTCGCTTCTTCTTCCGATTTCCTTTGAATTTTCGAGTTGTGATCGCAGCGCCCCTATGATAAGCGCCGCCCTATTGCCTTTAACCATATAAAAGTGTGATTCTTTCAGATTTCCGTATTTCGTACTACGATCCAATTACCCTAAACCGACAGCCATGAAGACCGCCGCTATCACCCTTGTCCTTTTCTGCCTCGTGGCTTCATCTGTTCAGTTTGTCCTGCGATCCGAGTTCGAAGACGATGCCCTCATCGGCTTCGAAAGCTACATGCGAAACACCCGTGATGCGTCTAGCAGTGAATCCAGCGAAGAAAAGGACGTCAAGAGCGTCGTCGAAGGCAGTGGCGAGGAAGAGGTAGGTAGTTTAGCACTGGTCAGCACGTACTTGACATTCCTTGGCCCGGTAGTCACTTCCGGATGGCTACTTTGACATTGTTTACTTACCCTTAAGACAAACATAACTATTTTGTTGGCTACAACTAATCGAATTCCCTTCCAGGAGCTGAAACTAGTCTTCAAGCGCGAAGCCATCACCGACACAGTCGAAGTTGAAGCCTCCGGCGAAGAGCCCTCTGCTGTCGAAACCCGTTTCAAGCGCGAAGCTGTTGTTGAGGGCTCCGGCGAAGAGGCCCGCTTCCGACGAGAAGCCGACCTCGTCGCAGAAGCCTCCGGCGAAGAACCCGCTCTCCTCTAAGGAATTTCAGTCCATTCAAAATTGAAGATCCTCCCAGCCTACCGTACTTGCCTTATACTTTCACTTCATCCCTAATAAGTCCGCGCTTCACATTGCTAGCTACAAGCACCCGCTAGTTTTGGAACCTGTATCTACGAGACCATGACGGCCTTCCACTTTTGCCTTGGAAGGGGTAATAATTATAAATTACAAATAAAACGAACTTTGTTTTGTTTAAAGTTTGTTAATTGTATGTAAAGGTTGTGACATAGTTCCCATGACATTCGAAAAGTTTAAAATAAACTCGTTTTCCGTGATTTGGGTGGGTGTTCTGACACGAGATCGCGAAAAGTTACAGTAATCCAAGATGGGTTTAACCAAATTTCGTCAAAAAAGGCAAGTAAAACTAAACAAATTTATGAAATTCAACAAGAAAACGTAACATAACAAAAAAGCAAAACAACTCAAACAACAATCGCATCCGCATTAACCGGAACAAAATTAGCAGGTTTCACCCAAGGCTGTCCCAACTCGGCCAACTTGACGCTCCAATTCGTCTTCACTTCATCTTCCTGGTCGTCGACAATCTTCTGCAGCTTCCGTATGCTGGCTTTGATGAGCATTTCCTTGCGCAGGGGGCCTCCGGTCAGTGGTTCCCCGAATTCGACGCTTTCGAAGCAGATCCGCTGGATAGCATTGCCGTATTCGACGAAGATCTGCGTGAGGAATCCAATTTCCCATCGAGTCAGCTTGCATTGACGGATGGTAGTCAGCAGCCAGGTGTGGAAATTGAGACGGATGCAGAGATCTTTTGCGACGCTGGGGATGCTTACGAGGCGTTTCAGGAGGTAGAGAATCTGACGCATGGTGGCACGGTCGCAGAAGGGTGAGGCGAAGAGGGATAGACAGAGAGAGGTGCCGTTTCTAAAGCACATTGGCATGTTTGTTGGCACTTTTAAAGGAAATTCGGACTTACTGTTGCTCCAAAACATGGAAATCACGCGGAGTAAAGATGGAATCCTTCACGAGGTTCAACATCCATTCACGTTCATTCTTATAGGCTAGGGTGGACGTGGACAGAAGCATTCGCAGAAATTCTGGGACGGCGTTCACATTGAAATCGCGTTTGACGGCCAAGAAGGCGGTGATCTTCGGGAAGACGGGGTCCTCGGGGGTAAGGAAGACCTTGAAGACTCGGGCGAAGAAGTGCGCGACGGCTGAAATCACACACATAACGCCTCCTACAGTAAGAAAACACACTTACCATTGCTAACACGCGTATTCAAAGCCTTCAAATTATTCTTAAAGTACTGCAACGCGTAGATGAAAAGCGGCCGCTCTTCAAAAGCATCCGAAGAGAGATCCTTCAACAGCAACAAATATTCACTGAGAATGGCATAGCCAGTTGCCCTCAGATTCGCGTCGTCGTGGCTCGTCAAAAACGCGGCGAAGGAAAGCCCATTCTTTTCGACGAATCCTCGCAAATTCAGCTCTGTCCCTGCTTCCACCATCTCCAGCAACATAAAACTTATGTATCGAGGGTCATAGAGATGTGTCTGTTGCTGATTGTAGGTGTTTGGGTTGAAAACGGAGGCGAATCGGCCAGTCTCCCAGAGTAACGCTTGATCCAAGCCTGCAAGGACTTCATCGGCATTGGGGCAAATGTGGACGGCTCGGCCGAGTTTCAGCAATAGGGAATAGTGTTGTTCGGTTGTGGGGCCGAAGACGAGGGGATGCAGAGCTCTGAAAACGCTTTTTTACATCAACTTTCAAAAATTTTGCAAAACTGAACCAACTTCAAATTAAACTTCACTCCAACACTGAAAATCCGCAAAATCTCATAAATCGTCAGATCCACAGTTGATTGGGTGCCTGTGTATAATGTGAGCAGCTTTGTAATAAAGAGATGGGTTGTCTGTTTAGCGACTTCAGAGAGAATGAACGTCTGCAAACATTTTATATATATTTTTTCTTTCAACATCAACAAAAACTCAAAACCAACTCACACTATCCTTAATATCCACCAACAACTCTTTCAAGGCAGTCAAAGTCTTCTTCTTGCCCTTTTCAAGGATGGCATCGCGTAATTTGATGAATTTATCAACGACATCGTTGGGAGATCTTTTCGACGGAACGCCACTGTCGATATCGTCGTACCCGCGTTTTCGACCATTCTCATAGGGGGTCATTGGCATGCCCATGGAATCTGTAAGGAAAAAATAGCGATATTAGCGGTTTTTATTAAAGGAAATCACGGAACAAAGCAAAAATGTGATCAGAAACAGTGTTTTTCAAAACGCGATCAGCTCAGAGAAGTGCTTCAAGCACGAAGGGAGTGTCGCAGGTTGCGCGCACTTTTAGGGTGACTTGTTCGTTTTTCATTCAAGATTTGGGTTTGATAGAACTTTTTGATTGATTTCTCCGTGATAGTGCTCCATTACTTTCCTTCCGTGTGTCCACACAATAGTGGCCGACGTGGCACATGTTTGGTTATAAAAATTTTGCCTAAAAATACTCATTTCAGTCTACCATGGTCCGCGCCGATCGCCGCAAGGCCGACCCTGCTGTCCCAGAACCCCCGAATCCACTACGATGCGCTTTCTACCTCCCCCAAAAGAAACGAAATTGCCGAATGATGATCAAGGCTGGTTCTACGTATTGTGGCGAGCACGCTTCTTCTGATACTTCAAATGAAGTTGGTATTTTCGCTTCTGAACTAACTTTTATATAAAAAGTGTATCTCCAGTTCCGAATCCCGTGCCCAAATGACCCCAACCACTCCGTCGATAAACGCCATTTGGAGGCCCATTTGTCCAAGTGCAATGGCAGGTTACCTGAAGAGGTTTACGTCAGTCGGAATGTCAATTTGACAGTCCCGGAAGCCGAAACTGAAGAGCTATCCCAGCCCGATCCTGCCGACTTTGTGAGAGTTCTGAATATTGTTGAAGCAGAATATGCTCGGATCAAGGACGACATTTCTGTAGAGCACGAGACGAATGAGTTTGTTGAAGGTTCGGATGTTGCCAAACCGAAGCATAGGAAGCAGATCAGTTCCATTGTTGGTAAGTTTGCTTTTGAACTACATTTTGGATGCAAAATAAAACAGTTTTTTAGGTCAAATGCTAAAAACTGGCCTCTTATCAGACAAACCGGGCCTAGCTGTGATGGAATTAGGTGTCGGCCGAGGACAATTGGCCTATTTCATGGCAAATGCTGCGACAAAGGCTGACTTTATTTTGTTGGACTATTCTGGCGTCAAACACAAAGCCGATGGCAAGATCAGTGCTGTACGTTTTCACGTGTTTTTGCAACTTTTGAACCAAACTGTTTACAGGACACAAAAGTGACCCGAATCCGCTGTCCAGTCGAACACGTTGACGTGACCAAAATCGAGCCCCTCCATGCTGCCACCTCAATCAGCTTCACCTGTAAACACTTCTGTGGTTCCGCGACCGATTATGGCATCAATCTTATCAACAGAGCCCTCAATGCGAAACTTCCAGTAGCTGGATTTGCGTTAGCTCCATGCTGCCATCACCGAATTGAGCCGCGACAGTACACCGGTTTTGAGTACCTGAAATCGCTCGGCATCGATACTAACGAATTCATCGTCATGAGACAAATGGCTACATGGGCAACGTGTGGAGAGCGGCCAAACATGACGAGTCCTATGGAATCCAACGATGATGGCGACGATTTCAAACTTTGGAGTTACGTAAAGAAGCGTGATATTGGTCGAAAGTGCAAAGCGCTGATTGAGACGGGTCGTTTGAAGCATTTGCAACAATTGGGATTTAACCTCCGTCTGATTGAATATGTTGATGTTGATGTTTCACCGGAAAATTTAATAATTGTTGGGGTTAGAATATGACGGGGTATTGTCGAACTCTGTGTCAAGATAAATTATTTTTTATTGAATTTGGTTTGTAGTTGACATGATTTCCGTTTTTACGGTATTAATATCAAAAAAGTTTACTTTACAATTTCTTCATTTTGTTTTTTTAGAATTTAAAATGGCGGATTGTTTTGTCGGTGCCACTACAGGCTGTTTCAAAGGTAAAACTTTTATTATCTGATCAATGTTAATCTTGATGTTTCAGCCGTTTCATTCAAAGAATCCAAAATCACAAATGTCAACAGAATCGCTGAACTTGTGCCAAAGGAAGATGAGATCACAGCAATGTGTTTTGGTGATGCCGAACAAGTTGGTTTTTTTTCACAATCATCTTTCCCCATTCATATGTCGTTTTTTGTAGACCGAGATTGTCGTCGCGCAGGCCAACCACAAAATCAAGCTGTACAACACCCTCACCGATCTCTACACCAACCTCTTCACAGCAACAGCCGGTACCGGCCACATCAAAGGTTTAGCCATGCTCGAATCCGGCAACATTCAAACTGTTGTCGCTTCTGGTGAGATCCGAACATGGTCGCCGGAAGGTAAGGTGCTGTCGTCAGAGGATTGGTCGGCCGGTGAAGGCATCTTGTCATACGCAAAAAAGCCAAATGCTGGAGTCATTGCGACCGGCGGGAAGAACAATATTGTCAAAACATGGGATATTGAGACAGAGAAGCAGATTTGGCACGCCAAGAATGTAGGTTTTATGCAAGTTTGGAGTTACGGTATCATAGGTTCGGAATTTCAGGTCAGAAACAACTTCCTCGGCCTACCCATCCCGATTTGGGAAACCGGGATCAAATTCCTCAACGAGAACGAACTCGCTACAGTGACCGGAACTGGCCATGTCCGCGTCTACGATGCCCGAACTCAACGAAGACCCGTCCGTGAGCTCAAGTATCTCGACAGCCCAATCACAGCGATTTCAATGTGCAATCGGCCGAATCACATCGTTGCTGGCAATACTACTGGCGATGTTTCGCTGTTCGATTTGCGAGCTGACACCGGTAAGCTTTCTTTCATACTTTTGAAGAACGCTTTCCAAATTTTGTGCTATTTTAGCCAAAGTCTACCTCAAACTCAAAGGTTTCGCCGGATCCGTCCGATCAATCGACGCCCATCCCACGGAGCCTTGGGTCGTCAGCGTCGGCATCGACAGACATGTCCGTCTGCACAGTCTCGACATCAAGGGGAAGCCGATCAAGAAGCTGTACGCCAAAGTCCGGCTGAATTGTGTCCTTCTGAAGGAAAAGAATGAGTGTGCCCTGGCCAAGGCTGATAAGTAACTAATTTCTTGCTTTCCATCATTTTTGTTATCTCTGTTTCATTTCAAAACCAACAATCAAAACCCAGGGCAGAAGGCACAATCCAACATGTAACCAAAAACAATAACAAGACTGTTGGACCTTTTTAATGGAATATTTCGTTCTTCAAAAATGGAAGATACTGATTTTTTGTGTTTCTACACACAATGAATTGGAATCTGAGCAATGATGCTTCAAGGTTGTGGTTGTGGTTGTTGTTGCTGAAATTGTTTTTGTTGAGTTTGTTTTTTTAGTTTTTTGAAGTTTAATAAATGTTGTTACCAGCTTAGCCTTGGAAACAGCGGCCTTGTTGGGCGATACACGCACAAAGTTGTATTGCTGTTGTCCTGAGGGCTTGCTCGCCGCGGGCGACTTGTGCTTCGTGGCGGCGATGGCGTCGTTGCGGGCCTTCTCGGCCGCGAGGAGGAGCTCGGCTTCTTCTTCGGTGACGGCATCGGCTAGCATCTGATGGGCGCGCTCGATCCATTGGTCTAGTTTGCCTGAAGCGATAGCCCGCTCATTCGCTGCCCTGAGCTCGGCGATGTCGGCGGCAGTCGCGTTGGCTAGCACGGCTTCGTCCTCGAGGACGGTCCGGAAGAGGAGCGCCGCCAGCGGACTCGACGCAGCTGCCGCCGACGTCGCCGACGAGCCGAACCCGAACGCTGACATCTCCAAGTTGGAGGTTGTCGCGCCGTGCCCGTCTGAAACCCCATTGCCTCCGGCATGTCCGCTGGCAGCGCCACCTGTCGACGTCGTTGAACTTGAACCTGATGCACCAGAATCCTGTGATTGTGACTGTGTCTGTCCGGGACCCGAAGCCAACACGTAACCCTGCGGCTGGGATTGTGCCGTCGCGAGGTGAGATCGCGTCAAGATCAACGGATACGGCTCGCCACCGATCAACACCGCCGGCGGAAGCCCGCCGAAGTTGCCTCCGAAGGGCAGGGCCGACGGTGGTGGCGGCGGATGCACCGAAACCATCGGGCCTTGGCCTGGTGACGCCGGCGACAGGATGGCGCTTTCGGCCGACCGCCGGAAGGCATCCCAACTACGATGCATACCTCGACGAAGGTCGTTCCATGTCGTTTCGAGCTGAGAACCCATTTGACGCACATCGTCCTGGACGCCCGTGCGATCAAGGGACTGCTTGAACTTCTTGACGACATCCTTGATCGCGGCGATGAGTTCGGCATTCGGCTGAAAAGGGTCCAAACTTGGTTAAATGTGTTATCAAAGCGATGGGGGTCTGTTAGGAGGCCACAAAACAAACAAAATGAGGTAAGCGAAAACTCAAATCACAGCAAAATCAAGTGTGCACTACAGTATCCTACAGTAAGAACCCTACTTTCTCCTTGGCAAAACCCTTGTGCAAAGCGTTAGTTTTCTTGGCAGGACGTGTAATCATGACCTCCTCATAGCTGTCAGAATCGGTAGGGCCGCTTCCGACGACACGGTAGACGTATTTTTCACCAATTTTAGGCGGCATCTTAGGCGTCGTCGGCGGTTTCCGGATTCTGATAACGTCGACTTCGTGGCTGCCAGTGGCTGATTTGACCTTCATGGATGGGACTAGCTCATTGTCTTCAATGACAAATTCGACGCTCTTCTCGACATCGGTATATTTTGACGGTTTGCGGCGACGGTAAACGATCGGCGTTAATCCTTTCTGATTTCCGGAAGTCCTGTCGCTCGGCCGAGAGATTCTGACTGGCAATGGCCCTTCAGATGTCATAATAGTAAAAGTGCTGTTATCGTTAGTGTTTATGACATTTGCCGGTGCCGGTGTAGTCGCATTGGCGATGGCTTTTGTAGCGAGTTCCAATTGATGGACGAGCCAGTCAGTATCCGCGTTTTCTGACAATTCCTGCAACTCTTGCAAGTCCAAAGCCGCGTGGGATACGTGATATTGCACCATGGCCATCACACGCCCGAGCACGACTTCAATGGGTAGTTTCCTGCGTTCCTCATTCGGGCGTCGATAACCGCCGTAGCCATGAAGACCGCCATAGCCAGTGTTGCCGTAACCGTAACCATAACCGTAACCGTATGGATTCATCCACTGCAAAACAAAGTGCACATCCGATTCTGACTTGTTAATCGATATCAATGGGGATTTGGGAGAAGCATTTAAACGTAGACAGACATGTTATCTAAGATTAATAGGACGCAAATTACGGTAGGATACTGTAGACCAACAAAAACATTTTCCAAGGCACTGAGCACACATTGCTTGACACCATGTTAACTTCCTATCCAAAAGCAACATCCCACATCATCAAAACTACGATTTCAAAGACTAGTATTATTATCTCACATGATTTTGGGCATTACTGGATCGGCTGCCGGTGTTCTGTAATAACAGCCTTGTTAAGTTCAACTTTGCATTCGATTAATCTATGTAACTACAAGTAGATCTCAAAATGATGAATTTCAAACAGAAAGTAAGTGAAAATCGACAAGACGGGATTGATTTCATCACAGCAAGTCCATTATGGATGAATTTATGTAGTCAAAAAAGAGTGAAAGAAAAGAAGAAAACCAAAAACTGCACGCAATTGCTTATAAAAATGTTCTTTGAATCGGGATCGGATACCAAAGAGGGTGTCAATGGCTAAACCGTTTTTTGTGCGGTGTGGGTAAGCTTTGTGAGGGACGCGGGCGCATAGCAAGCAGGCAAGCTCGATGGATATTGGATCCGTTTTTCGAGCAACGTTTGGCTGCACAATGGAGAGATGATGTAGTTATTATGCCCACTCGAATCTCGAGAGCAGACATAATATTGTGCAGATTATTGATTGACTGGATAGTATTCTGTTGCAAATTGCAAGTGAGTGTGCTGATTAAAAAACTTAAATCCACTCTGCAAATCTGGTGTTTGTAATTCAGTCAACGGCATACGTAAATCTGTGAAGGTAATTCTGGTGTGCTGTGGTGGTAAATCTGTGAATCTGTGAACACAGCAGACAGAAGATGACTTCACTGACCGCAAAAAGGTTGAACGGGAACTCCGGAAGTGACGGAACCGGAGGCTCTTTGGTGGATGGGGTGATCCTTGGAGGCTGGGTGCCCTTAAATGTCGGCACTAAAACGAGTTCTGATGGTTCTTCTGGTAGGGGGATGATAATTTTGGGACGTGGTGTTGTGGAAGTTGTGGCAGCGGTTGTAATTGGGGTTATCTTCTTCAGTTTTAGCGACTTTGGCGTTTTTCGATCTGTAACAGTGGTCAACGGCGTTGATGTTGATGTTGGCACCGTCTTGGTTGTGGTTGTTGATGGTAATTTCGGCGTCGCTGAGACATTAAAGGCCACTGAGACCATCGTAGATGGCAATGATGTCGTTGTTGTCTGTGCCACAGTAGTCGAAGCCACTGTCGCCGATCCCGTCGTCGTATTAGTCTTATGCCGACTCAGCTTATATCTCGGCGCAAAAGTATACGGCCTAACAGTCCGCAACCTCAAACTGAATTCCTCTCCACTCGAAAAGTCAGGGCCTTCCGTAGTCGTCGTTGTTGTCGCCTTCGTTCTGACCACCCGATGGGGCCGTTTTTCACCCCTTGGCCGTGGTCGTGGCAGTCGATCGCGATTCTTGCTGACCTTTGTCACCACTTCCGGAACTTCGGTAGTCGTCGTCGTCGTGGTAGTCGTAGTCTTGCTCCGATGCCTCGGCCTCGGCCGTGGTCGCTTGCAAGGCTTCTTCGCGCACTTCCAGCCTTCAATAAACGGTTTCGCTTTTGTATTAACCTTCGGCTTCAATGTTCTCATCACAGAATCAACGCTTGGCGACTTTGGCGTCGTCGATGCAAACCTCGGCATCGGTCTCGTCCTCCTCCTCGGCTTCGGCGCCGGTTTCGGCGTCGTCGTCACAGCCTTCTTCCTCAATAACGGCAAGTACCGCTCTATCGCCGTCAAACGTAATCTCTTAAAAGCAAAATTTGCAAAAGCGGAAGCATTAATTAAACTTTTTGTTGCGTTTTTTTGTCATTTGTTAGCCACACACAGTCGAAAGTCGAAGAAGGAAGCTTTATCGAAGTTGCAAATTCGTATGTAACAAACAACAAAAACACAATGTGAACTTTAAAAGGAGAACTTGCAACTTCGATGAAAGCGGAAATAGAAACAATGAACCCGATTCATTGGGGAGACAAAATACTGTATGGTTTTGTAGGTTTCGTGGTGAGAGTCGAAGTACAATGATTCGTCAGTGTTTGGAAGGTTTAGAGAAAGGTTCTTGTCAATTCGAGATATCGGAGACTGCCCCACCAGAGCCAGTCACGCCATTCGTAGAGACCTTTGACAAGTTTCACGAAAGCGCGAAGCTGTTCATCGGCAATTTTACGGCGCTGGGCTGGGGTGAGATTTGGACCGATAGGCCGATTGGCCACGGAAGTGCGGAGGAATTTTGAAAAGGTTTGGAGGTCGGCGACTTTTTGTCGGAGAATCGTGGAATGGGGGTTGTATTTTTCTTGCCATTGGGGCAGGAAGCGTTTGATTGAGGCATTTACTAGTGGGATAGAGAAAGGAGGGGTTGTGGTACTGTAGGATGGAGGTCGGGGTTTAGATTTTGGGCGTTTGGAGGTTTTAGACTTTTGATTTTGATTGGAATTTGAATTCGAAGATGGATTTGGGGACAGAGAAGAGGAGACGCTCATGATTCCACTTACGTCCTGCGTCGACATCATAGCCCCGGCGGCGGCAGCGCTGGCAGCGTTGGGGTAGCCGTAGCCAATGGCAGGCGACTTTCTGGCTCCGATTGGAGGGACCATGTTGTTGCTGACACTGGATTCTGGGTAGTAGTCAGGCGATCGGGAATAGGGTCGTGGGTATCCCGCATACCCGGCAGCAGCATTGCTCTGAGCAGCTCGATCATACGCACTCGTCGGATACTGTGCCGGCTGGGGCATCTGATACCAAGCGCCATTCCCATAGTTGGACGGCTCTTCACGAGCTACGCCTTCCCAAGGCTTGGCATATGCCAACACAATCTGGAAGGCCAATACTGCCGAAGTGAACAGCATTCTGAAAACAAAACTGTTACCATTTAAGGTCAGTAAGACAGATAAGCATTGTATAGTCGCGATTGAGTTGAAGTGATCAGTTCGAGTGATTTTAGCGCAAGACTACTGTCCAAAACTTAAAGGCGTGTCTGTGTTTAATTTTTTGAAAAGTGCGGAACGCTTTTTCAACAACGCACGCGGAATCCGTCACCGATTGAGGGATTGACAGCATCCTCGACGCTTCGCAACATAAAAAACATCCCGAACTAACACAAGCTAATGTTGACTGAGCCCTGCGCGAACATACTGACAGCCGATTACAACGTTTTGAAGCGGGGGATTGGGGGGTTGGCGGGGTCAAAGGGGTGGAAATTCAAAAAAGGAACGCTTTGGCGTTGTTGTTTTACGTTTTTGAAGTCAAAATTTGCATTGAAATAGGGTTTTTGAAAAAAGTATCTAATAAGCTACAGTAATCTGGTTTGAAAAGTGCCAATTTGGCAGTGTTGGTGTAGAAAAAGTCGTTTGGTCTAGTTGAAATGGATGAAAGTTAATCGAAATGGAATTCTAGAATGGCCCAGGTTACAATTTTCATCAAACTCCGCGCAGGTCATTGTCATAGAACCACTTCCGACCCGATCCCTGAGGCTATTGAGCTCACAGTACACGCGCACTCGACATTTGTCGCGCCTATTCAAGCCGTCATAATTCAATAACACGCTCAGACATGTAAACAACAAGTCCAGCCCCTCCTGAGACAAAGATACACACTTTAGATCGCCAATTGCCCTCAGGGCATGTCCACATCCATTGTGTTGAAACACCGCCAAACGGTGCCCAAGCCATTGGCCCACCGTAAAATGACCCCCAAATCCGATCCTCGAGATTCAATGTGACGCGTGTCGTCGAGTGCCTGCGCGCCTTTTGTATCTGCCCTGAGGCCCAGAGGGCGGAACTTCGATCCGCGGGAGTGAAAAGCGTGCGCGATATCTCAACGATGGACAGCCAGAGGGGGGTAAGTAAAGAAGCTTCTTCGACTAATTTGTCGACGCGCTTCGCGGAGGCCCCACTTTTTTCGTGATCGTCAACCGCGTTTCGTTTCGCACAATTTGACGGAGGCCCCTGAGGCAGGTGTCGATCGACGGACGCCTCTGCAACTCCAACAAGAGTAGGTGATGTCTTTGTCTGTGTCCATCGAGAAGCGGAGAAGAAGGGGTTTCTTTTGTTTTCAAACTGCTTGACCGTACTACGCTTTTTCGGGAGAGGTGGTGAATCAAAGCGCAAAGAGGGTTCCATCTTCACGCGATTCGGAGGGGCCCACAGACGTTTTGATTCGGGAGTCGTGCTGCAAATTAGGATCACTTTTTAAGGCTCTTTTTGTGCAGATAGACCAAGTGATCAAATTGGTCTCCATTGGGGTGATTGTCACTTGATAAGGTCATTAGCATTTTAAAATAGATCTAATCCTAGCAATTCAGCTTCTGAATCCCGTCAATTGACAGCCAATCTACTTCAAATTAAAATCTGTCAGTTAACTTTTGATTGACACTTGTTCCCCCCACGTACGGAGTACTGTGTACATACAAGCAACCAAATAGCAACATCCATAAATCGCACCCTCAATCAACTCATTTATTTTAAAGCCATCAAACTTCGCAAAATCAACAAAGGAAAACAAAAAAAGAAGACAAAATCCAATTCACTGCTCCCTGACAGAACTCATAGTTATCGAAATCTTGTCGCCGAAATGCTTGCCATACATACTCAAAGCGGCCCAGCCTCGGTGCAAATCTCGGGCATCGAGAATGATCGTTCCGGTACGGCTGTGACTGTCGAACCCTTGGATCTCGTAGGGAGGCATTGTTTGTCCGAGGATAAACGTGTACGCGGAACGGACAATGTTTTCAAAGTCTAGTTTGGTCGGACCGTGGCGTGGAGGGTGTTCGTAATCCCTGAAACAAGTGCAATCAAAACACAGTCAAAACTTTGGAATGGAGGGCTTACACTTTGACTGTTAGCGCTCGGGGGCCTGTTTCTTTCGGGGCTGGGGCCATGGTAGATTTCTAAAAAGACGCAATTGAGCTAAAAACAAGAATAAAATTGACAGTAAGATAGCAAATTAGAAAATTCAACTAATTGGCATACGGTAGACGAACAAAATAAATCATTTTTATGAATTTAAATAAGAAAAATCAACAACAAAACACAGGTATATCAATTTAACGAATCAGAAAGCGGTCTCATGCTTCTTCTTCCTCATCCTCCTCTGCGATCGGCTTCATCTCCTCATAGTTTTCCGTCTTCATGTCATTGATGCCCAAATCGTCGTTCTGTTCATAGGTGCGCGTGTAGAAGGTCTTCACCAATTTAGGGTCCTCCAGCGGTGCCATCAATGACTGAATGTAGCTATTTCCGGCGGGGTCGTCCAAAACCAAGGTCGTCGGCTTTTCGAGCTGTAACACGGCCTCGATGGCATCCAGGACTTGTTGGATGGTCCGCGACTTCGATGAACCTTCTCCATCACCGGCGGAAAGGGCAGAATCACCCATGAAGAACTTGGCCTGTTCTTCGATTTGCTCTTTCGTGGCTTGGAGCAGGCCTTCGACGGTGGTGAACCGACCACTAAGGGCACCGTAGCCGACGTCGATTTCGAGCTCGGGCAAGGAGACGCAGCAGGTGTCGGATTTGAGGACGTCACGGGCGAGATCAAAGTTGTCTTCGACTTTGAGGGCGAGGCGGCAGCCGTGGTCTTGGATGGCGTTGCCGGCTTTGACTTCGTTGGACTTGAAGCCGCAGGTCTCGCAGGTGGTTGCCATGATGATGACTGTTTGGAAGTAGGGAATGTCTGAAATTGAGTTTATTAGATGGAGTCAAAGAGGTGGAAGGAACTCACCAGTCGGTTTCATACAAGTCTCGCAATCAACCCCACAACTTGGGCACGGACTGTGGAACCGCAAGACCTCCTGCTTCGCTTCCTCATACGATTTCCATTCACGATCGGCCAAGACTTCCTCCGAAGCTTCTTCATCATCGTCATCGGCAATTCCGATCAGCTTGTTATCCGCCAGACGACGGAAATAATGGCTCGTGATGCATCTAGGGTCGACATGTAGCGGATCGGGGCTCTGGATGTAGCAATTCCCGGTCGGGTCATTCAACTTCAGCGTGAAGGGGGTCCGCAACTCAAGACAGTCATCAACCTTTCCGATAAAAGCATCAATAGCATCAGCACTCTCGGGATCGAGCTCCCGTCGCCGTGGCTGGTCCTGGAGAAGACCTTCACGTGTTCGAGCCAGCACACCTTCGACTGTCGTGACTTCGCCGGGTTGGGACTTATTCGGGATCGTCAATTCCAGCTCAGGGACTTCGATCTTGGCGTATTCAGACTTCACGACTTGACGGTTCAAATCAATCTTTTCCTTGACGTGGAGGACGATCTCAGTTCCAAATTCTTGGACGGATTCACCGGATTGGAGCTCGTTGTTACGGTAGCCGCAGTGGTCGCACGAGAAGGACATGACGATGACTTGCTTGTAGTACGGGATGCGGGTGCACATGAGACGAGTGATGCCCTGGAATTTGATAAAATGAAGGAAGAATGCGGTGATAAGGAGCTAACTTACATTTTCATGGCAATTCATACAAAGTGATTCAACTTCCATGGGTGCCTGCTGGTTGTTATCAGCTGAGAGGTCCTGGAAGATAACCTCCGGCTGCTCGCTGCTGCCTGTAGCGACGTTTTCTGACATGATTGTGGTTCTGAAACTTGACCAAGGTTTAGACATGTTCAAAATAAAAACAAAATATTAAAAATCGAAATATAAATGGTTGCAAAAATGCAAACCAATATCCAAAACAGAACAAAAAACATAAAATTTCTCTTTAATATTTACATCAAATTAGTTACAAAAGCGATCTGACAATCTGATACAATGCGATAATCATCTGAGTTTTAACAGTAGCACGTGGTTAGCAATATTACACCTTCAAAATGGCAGCAATCACCCGTAGTTTTCACCGATTCAGGCGTCTTTTGCGTCGGGCGACACAACGGGTCGTTCTTCCTCCTCGGTGAGTTCCTCGGGGCCACTGATAGTTGAGGCTTGACGGTTAACGGCATTCACGGGTGCGGGAGTTGTTACTGCTGATGTGAGGATGTCAGCTGGCGGGAATTCGGCCGGTGTTGAGGGTGGTAATGTGCCGACGAGCTCTTCAAATGTCTGAAAACTCTCTGATTTAACAAAATTTCGAAATAAGAAAGTCAACTCACATCAAAGAAAGCCTGTAGCACTTTTGTCTTGCACAAAACTTCATTATTAACCGCAAATTGAAGGAAAATCCCAATGGCCTTCTTCCGTTCTAGCGTCACTTCTGGTGCATTTGATCCCCACACCATGCCGGCTGGGAAGTTGGGGAACTTATCTTTCAGGTAAAGCTAGAATGAGTCACTCAATAAGCCTTTCGGTAGGACAGTTAAACCGAACCTGTTTATGGATCGTTAAAAGTTGGCCATGGAGCTTGCTCATGTCCTTAAAGCGTGTAATCGCTTTGAATTTGCGGGATTCGTTGACGATTTTATCGGTGGATTCGGCCTGTAACACTCTTACTATATAAGGACAGAGAAAAATATATAAACTCACAGTGACAACAACATCATATTCGACATGGCTAAAAATACCTGTCACCTCCCTGTGATCGACGACGGCAGCCGAGAACACATTGGACTTCCGGCCTTCATAGACAAGCGTCCCCAGGTCGGATTTGCAGTGAGACTCGTCGGGCAGGAGGGTCGACATGGGTGGTTTATAAGCAATGCCTCGGGCGGTGTTTGGCCGGACTTCGAGAACATGCGCACAATTGCTAGAATGTTGGCAAAGTGTCTCCAGTGTTTGCTGCTTACAAATTTTGCTCTCTTTTATCAACTGTGTTTTATAATGTTTCGAAATTTGTTTACCACTTACTCAATACATGTCGTAAGCGAATAAAGCAAATAGCCAGAGGAAAAATGGATAATAAAAATGCGAAAGCAGCTGTTAAAAAATAAGCCGGTCCTGTAACGAAAGCGAAACAAGCTGAAATTGCAACATTTCGTTCCACTTTTCGAATCTCAATTGAAGCGTCTATCACTTTCTTAATTTCACTGCTATCAATGTCTTCCCAGTTGAAAATTGCTCCTCCGCTTGTTGGCAACATCAGAGGGTATGTTTAGGTTTCAATTTATATAAAAAATGTATGTCTTTTTTCAGCTCATTTGCATACACAACAGTGAAAGACCGCTGGCCAAAGATTGTCACCAAAGTCGTCGACCAACTTCACCGAAAGTACCATGACCTTGTTAAGGAAGTGAATGAGCAAGCTGGGAAGGATGCGACGTACATTATTTCAAAGATTTCTGAAATGCGATACCGCATGGAGACGAACAAGCCCTTGCTTGGCTTTGAACCGACGGATTCGCACTTTGTCGAGTTGAATGCGGAATTGAAGAAGCTTCGGGCTGAGGTTGGTTGATTTACTTGCTTATGATGCTTCGTAATCATCAAATTGGGTGGTTTCAGTACGGTGACGATGCTAAAGTCACATTTTACGACGCTCCTTGGCTGTTTTCCGAGTGCTACCTCTACGCGAAGCTTCATGAGTTCGTTCTGGCTACGGAGACCTTGAAAACGTATGATATCTTTGCCGAGGAGAAGAAGAAGGCCTATGATGACAGGTGGGGAACCGTTTTTTTTGAAAAACAAATATAAAAAGTTGTTTCAGCCTCGCCCAAATCACAGCCATCTCCGTGGAACTCGTCGACTGGGAAGCTGACCCGCAAACCGATGTCAAGGCAGCCATTTTACGGCTAATCCAGGTGGCTTTATGGGGTAACAAATGCGATCTCTCCCTCAGCTGTGGCGATCCCCATCAAATGGCCGGGAACATGTTCAATCAGCTGGATAGTCTCCGCCACACGATTCTTGCGGATGACATTGACGCCGCCGTCGAGCATCTGGCAACAAAGTGCGCTGGTCGTACACTTCACGTTGTTTTGGATAACTCAGCGTTGGAACTGTTCACTGATATGGCATTGGCTGAGTTTTTGGTCGCCCGTGGCCTTGTGAAGGACGTCGTTTTTCACGGGAAGTCGTATCCGTGGTTCGTTTCCGACGTCACTGCCAATGATTATAACTGGGTCCTGCAATCGCTGGCCGATAATGAGAATCAGGCTGTTTCTACAATTGGAAAGAGATGGCAGCGACGGCCGGAATTCAGCTTTCGGCATGCTGACTTCTGGACGACGACTCATAGCTACTGGGATTTGAAGTCAAAGGCCCCAATGTTGTTCGATGAGTTGAAGTCGTCGGCATTGACGATCTTCAAGGGCGATTTGAATTACCGGAAGTTGGTTGCTGATAGGGATTGGCCGTATGACATTGATTTGAAGGTTGGTTTTTGCCTTTTTTGATATTTACCGTAATTTCTGTCCTCCAGTTCGCCGTCCAATCCATGTCCGAGATCCCCTTCTTCGCCCTCCGAACCCTCAAGGCCGAAACAGTCGCCGGCATTCCCCAGAAAAGCCTCGACGTCATCAAAGCCAAGTACGCCGACACTGACAAGTCGTGGATGTTCTCCAGTGATTGGGCCGTCGCTCAGCTCAACTTGCCATAAGCAATGAATCTCCGTTAACAAATTGGTGTAGGTTCGCTTTTTTCAACACTGTAATACTTATCAAAGGCCGGGATTTTGTGATATTAACTAACTTTAAATCTAACTCTAAGTCACGTCAAATGTGATTTTCCACGTTTATATATTTGTGATTGTTATAAAAATCAAAATTCATCAATCAAAATCTCTGTCACCAAATTTGCATCGAAATTAGAAATAGGAATACAACAAAATATTGTAAAACATACAAAACCGAAAGGAAACCAGCATCTGCAGCGGTGTGTATTCAAGGAAGGCGATAGAAGCGAGAAAAGCGGTGGAAGGAGTGCTGTAATTTTTCGCTTCAGGACCCAAATCGTGATGCGGCAGCCAGGGCACGTGCCGTTTTGGCCGGCACTGGGGGCGGGCCGCGTTTCGGCTTGACCTCCGGCTCATGGGCGGGTTCATCTCTCTCGGATTCTGTAGCCGCCTCGGAGCCAGATGGCTCGGTCGCAGTGGCATGGGACTTGTCATCGCCATTGGTGGTTCCCTCGGCTTCAACAACGGCGGGCTTCTTCTTTTTGATGATCTTTTTGACAATGACCTTCTTCTTAATGATTTTCTTCTTCGGCGGAGCTGTGCCATTTTCACCGTTTTCAACAGGCTTCTCAGCGTCGGAGGAATCTGTTTTTCCTTTGAGGGACACTGCCGGGGAGGCTTTGGCTGCGTTGTCATCAGAAGTTGATGATAGCTTGCTGCGAGGGAAGACGCCAATAGGCTTCTTGCCAGGGGGTGGGGGTGCTTCGGCTGTCGAGGCGGTCGGGGGTTCGTTGATGAAGGACATGGATTGTTTCTGAAAAGACGGATGGGGTAAAAGGTTATTATTTTTAGGTTAAAAACGGTAAAAAGGTTCGAAATTTTGAAACGAAAAGTTGAAAAAATAAAAAAAAGCGTACCCTGTAAACCTTCCGCGCCTCCTTGACAGGCTCCTTCGGTGGTTCTGGCGTCGGAGGCTTTGCAACAGCCGAAAAGGCTGTCTTCGGAAGTGGTTTTGGCAATACTTTTGGCTCGGGTTTGAGGACAACCTTCGGCACTACCGCTGGAGTTGGTGCTGGAGCAGGAGCAGGAGCTGGTGGAGCAGCTTTAGGTATCGGTGCCTTCTTTGGAGACGGTTTTCGAGCAACTGGCGCCTTCTTGACTGGCTCCTTCTTCGGCGATGGCGGCCTTTCTACCGGTGCCGCCGCCGCTGCTGCTGCTGCCGCCGCGGCTGCTTCTCTTTCTTGCTTTCTTAATGCCCTTCCTACAAATTTCTGATTACTGTAACCTTTCCAAAAAGTCTTCAAACTCACTAATTTCCTGATTCCGAATCAACGCATGCTCAATCTTATGCCTACCCTCCGGCAACCTCAAATTGATGCTAACCTTTAAAATACCCCTGTTCTCCTGGATCGCTTTAATGATTTCCTTTTCTTTATCCGTCGGGAATGAAACGCCCTGATTGACGGCCTTCAACTCCTCCAGTGTCATGTTGTTGTTTGCAGCTCGCAGTAGTCGAGCGAAATAGTCACCACCAAGGTAATTCGTTTCCAAATTGATGTGTCTCAGGCTTTCATTGACCTCCAAAACGTCAATCAAGTTCTAAAAACAACCCATGATTAAACTTTCATTTTTTGAAAGTAAAATGTGACTCACTCCAATGTCATGATCATAGAGGCCCATATTAGCCAAACACAACTTTTCAATATACGTATTCTCACGCATTGCTTCGATAATTCGTTTAATCTGCGGAATTGGAGTCCTTTTCATGTTGTTTAGGTTTATCTGGGTGAGTTTAGGGTCATTGGCAAGAAGCTTTCTTATCGTATCTTCCACGTTTGTGTCATTTTCGGGTTCGGTGGGGCGGGTCTGGGGCGGCAGGGAGGACTTGACGGGCGTGTCATCCATGTCACCCATGATCCGTTCGGCTTCTTCCCAACTTATGAGCTGGTTTTCGTTCATTACTTCTGAAAATTCGGTTCCAACATTGCGAAGAAAAATTTATTTTTGCCAAATTCAAGAAAAGGGGCGTGGCTTCGATCGATTTTGTCATTTTCCACTTTTCAAACGGTTTTTTCTTTAATTTAAAGCAATAAACCCACTCAAAAGCTCAGCCATATCTGTATCAGTCTCATATTGAAGTGAATCCAAAGCGGCTTCGAGGTCGGCATCGGTCATGAGTTCGCCGTCGAACTCTTCCTCCTCGTCGGCCATGGCTATTTATTGGTTGTCGTTTACCCGGTGTATTTGTAGTTCTAGAATACTTCAATTAACACAAGTTCTAATAACATTGATAAAAACTTTAAACTTTTAACCGCGTAACCCTCACGCAGCCACGCAAAACCTCCAAAGCTGACAGATATCTCCCCATCAACAGCCTCCACCTTCCTGACGGCTTTGAAGCGCGCTAACCACTTGCGCAACGGAAGCAAGCAAACACAACTAGGCCGAGCAGCTCTCAACATTCTTGCAACAATAAAAATTGCAATTGTCTCAAACGATAGCTTTTACGCTAGCTCGGTCGATGGATGGGATGGATCAAGTGAGGCTAAAGTGTAAAAACGTCGACGTCTTTCGACACCACTTTTATAGGGCTTAACAAACTTAATGAACGTCATGAAGGTGTGACGTGGCAAGTGTATTTCAAAAATTAAAAGAATTGAAAGATAAACGAAGTAAGTAACGAAAAGAAGAAACAAATAGAAACAGTTTAAAGCCAGACAAGTAAAAAGGTGAAAGTGATACGGAAGTTTTCTGGAAAAAACGACTGACATTCTTTCAAATGAACGTGTTCGACGAAACATATGGCCCATCGAGATGGAAAGTTTTTTGTTGCTACTTCAGCCATGATCCGAGGTGCGGAGGCATGTTGTTCGGGGAGGCTTGATTCATCAAGTGTTTGGTGGTTGCAAGTTGGAGGGAATTGATCAACTGGGCCTGGGGGAGGCCAAAAAGGGAGGAAAAAGGGGTTTGGGTGGGTTTGTGATTTGGAATGGAACCAAAAAGTGTCGTTTTGATCCACTACGAACATTAATCAGATAAAAAAATGCAAAACATATTCAAAAAAGCAACTACCAACACCACTTTCCAGCCAAAAGCTTCCCCCACATCCATCAGCACGCTATAGTATACTGATGGTGGCAGTCCAGGTGAGGTGACCACAATGGCCGTTGGTCGTTCGGCCGTTGGCGTCACTACTTACACTCATTTGAAATCGAAACAACTGACTTATGTTCACCGCTTTCGAGAAGAGGGGTGACAAATCCGCCGACGACGACCTACGGCAAAAAAGTTAGACGGCAGTATCGTTGTTGTTCGCCGCCGACGCGACAACGAAATAGCTAATGGCAGTTGTTAGCCAGGTCACCGATAAGCCTACTTGTTGTGGAATGAGTCCGATCAACCACTGCCCATCCAAAACAATAAATTGATCGCACCAAATTCATCGTAACATTGGGCCTCGAGATTGACCTTTTGGATAAAACAGACAAAAATACCGTTAAAAAACCTTTTTTTCAGCACAGTTTAATCAACTACTGTCACCCGTCAGTCAATTAATTACCACAAACCGCATAAAAACCGCAAGGTCGCTCATCCAGGAAACATAAAAACTCCGAATTAAGATGACTACACTGACATCCAGTCTTGTCACCCCCAACAAAAACGACTATTTCAATTCTCTCTGCAGATTGGATGGGATAAACCGGATTTCGCCTGGAAGACGACGCTCACCCGTGCTGCCAGATGCTCACAGTCAGGATGAAAGGTGGAAGCACCAAAAAACTACAATGAAAAAAGGAAGAGAATTCTCGGAGACGCTAGGAAGGATGCGAAGGAACGTTTTCCAAGCGGACAGCATATCCATTGATTGACTAGCTCATAGGTATACCCTAGCTAGCTAGCGGAAAGATAGAGGAGATCGGCTAGGCTAGCTCGCTGCGTGCAGCCGTCTGACACAGAGATCCGCGAGGAAACGCCTGCCCGGTTAGCGGGGTCTAGCTAGGCCAAGCCCGATGGCTCGCACGCATATCGCTAATGGCTGACGCTTTTTCAAGTTTTTCAAGGGGGTGTGATTGGAAAAATGTGTGTACATGGATAGCTTCTGGACGGGATTTTGTTACAGCATTCAGAGGGGTGAGGTTACGCATTCGATCAATGGAGGAAGTGATAGTGTTGCGCAGAAAAAAAAAACAGGAAATAACAAATTTTTTTTTTTATTTTTATGAACAACACCTGTTTTCGTACAAATTTTTATGAGTTAAAATAAGTTTCTTTTTTTCCAAGCTGCGTTGTATAAATTTTTTTCAACAAAATTGCACAAAACCAAAAAGCACTTACAGCTCACATTTGGACATACTGTAACCTACTGACATACCGAGGTTAATCCACAATTAAGTAACAAAAATGCAAGATTAAAAAAACGAAAAACATAGTTTGTTTTAAAAGTGTTAAGAAGATCAAAACTATAGTACACCCTTTACTATATCTAACGTTTGTCGCCTATTGCAAGCATTGCAAGACCCAATATTGTCAAAAACAACCTATAACGACCTCCAGTTGCCAGTATATCTGCTCCAACCTATAAAAAAGCTGTTGTTACGGCACTCTTTTTGCTTCCTTCCATCGAAAACGAGGTGACATCCGTCTCATTCCTTTCTCTTTGCCATCTTACAAACGACACTATTTAAAGATGCTGGCAGATCTGGGAGAAAATGGAATGGCGTGAAAAGTCGTATATCGGCTGTGACACGCCTGGCTGGACACGGTTATTTTTCGATATAAGCTGCCAGTTGTGGCCCCTGGCTACTTTTTGGAGGCCTTATGCTTGCTTATGTTTGGCTATTTGAGTGGTAGGGTAGGTGAGGGTGGTCAATTGAAGAATTTGCATTTTCTTTTCTAACGTGAAACGAGGGCGACTTCATAGAATTTTTATTGTTCGCAAAAATTTCAAAATGTATTGTTTTTTTGCAAAAAAAAGTCAATGATAACTTGTTTTGTTTATTTTCACCCCTAAAAGCATTTCTATAACCCCATTAGTTCCAATTCGGTGCCCTGTAGACACATCATTAGTCCGAAATAAACAGTGTCCATAAGGCAGGCTCCCGCGCTGTGAATCGAATCGTGTCAAGATGCGCCCACTCTTATTTAGGCAGTCAGCCGTTCGGCGCTTTTGTCGAACGTCTTTTCCGCTCTTCACTTGTCATTGCCCTTGAATTCGACGACTCACTACCCTTCAGATGAGCTAATGCACTGCTCTTGACGCGTTTTGGCATGGGTAGACTGATTTCTGCGCGAATTTGCGGCCTATCCGATTAGCAGGCACTTTGAGTGTGCGGGAAACTGTGAAACACTGTTTGAATTCAAGTTCGAGTTGGACGCCCTGAGGCAAGGCAGTCATTCGGTTTCACACTGCAAGTGCAAATGTGAACGCTTTACGATTTCTGAAAGTAAATCTGATATATTTTTAGTTTTCAGTTTGTGGGGCTTGTTTTTGTGCAAACTGGGCCATGCAAATCTCCAAAAGTAAAGCCCATTATATTTTTTTGACTAAATTTTGCAAAGTTCCGTGTCTAAACGCTGTCATTTCATTTGCTTTGACAAAATCGGCCAAAAACATTGTGTCCGGAAAAACCGGAACTCATTGAAGACTGAAGCTTCACTCATCCCGACGGCACGCCATCACGCCCTGCTGCGAAGGAAGGCCATAACAAGCTGGAATGGCTTTGTTTTTGATGGCAGCCGCGTCTGGCCCTGGACAGTGGGCAGTCGTGGGCCAATTTGAGTAGATTGGCCCAACAATACTTGTTTTTGCAAGGTTTTTTGCTATTTTTTTTATCGAATAATGATCTGGCAAAGCTTTAGCAGGTTCCAAAGATAGTTCAAATCAAAGTTTAATAACGTCATGCGCATTTGACACCCTCTTTTGCCAAACCTCGCCCCCTGTCGGATATATCGGATCAAATGATACCCTCAAAGCCTCCCAAATGCCGGGTTATGATGTCTTAGAAAAGCTTTTCCCCTACATCCACCCTCATCCAGCAAGTGCTTTCAAGGAAATACGAGAAACCCGAGCCGCATCAAAGGGTTCGCGCTGCTATTCTCGGCATCGTGTTTGTTGGCTGTACGGATTGAAACCTCTGAATTGTTTCGCTAAAATCACGAATTCCATGTTGTCTTCCATCTTTCATCTCGATGTTTACGTCAAACTTTGCAGAATGACGACAATTGAGCCATCTTTGACTTCAGTTCAGAGCAGAATCTTGCAGAAGTTGAAGCACTCCCAGGAGTATGTATTGTCGGGTCTTCGGCGACGACATATTTAAGGGGAAGGAAGTGTCATATGCGTTCACTTCCCAATTCCAGTGTTTTTTGGAAGGACACTGAAACATCCTATTTAGTCTTTCATTGCAAAATGGTTCGGTTTTTTCGGTTGTGCTTCATCTCTAGATAGATGACTCTGTTTTTAGTGAGGAAAACCTTTGCATTTCCCGCAAAATTTATAGCAGCGTCGCCGGACAGCTGCCTTTTTTTGGGCTGAAATGGAAATGGAACGCCTGACTGACCGTAACGCGTTTTGAGGGCCGAGAAGATGCATGAACATGGACATAGTGACCGCAGTGAGTGGCATGCATCACTTCCGCGCGATGTTCTTTCGACATTTATGCAAATTTGGTTTTCACTTTGTCGATTTGCACATTTTGCACTGCCTTTTGGAAGTGAGCGGCCATTTGTTGGTCAGAAACGGTCAAATTGGCTATGACGTCGCCCAATTGCCCTCTCATACTCGAAAATTTCCGTTTCAACAAGTTTTAATCTTTGACCCGGCCTCTTTTGACCATTTTGTCCAAAAACTTCCAGACAGTTAGCCCCTATTTCCTGGCCAACGACGACGACCGTACACGCTCGACCGACACGACATTCGACAATCATGCATTTCCGGGGATCTCCTTTTTCCTCTTTTCGCTTTTTTTCGACGCCGTTAAAACGTTTACGTATTGTCTCCTTTGTGATGGGCCGTCTGTTGCCTTTAGGGCTTTTGGGAAAGCAACTTCCATCACGCACGTATGTACAATAGGTCTAACTTCTTGCTTTTGAACGTCTTTATAAATGCATAATCTTTGCTAACTTTGGGCGAGAGGCATCTTTGGGCTGACATGTGGGTTTACAATTGTGTTTTTAAGGATGTGGAAAACGTAAAATTTTGATGGGTGTTCTTTGGCATTGTATATGTGGACTTGGTATCAAAATTTTTCACCAAAAAACAGCTAAAATGTTTGAAATTGCTACCTTTTTCTAACAAATTATACGATTTTTCAACATTTTTGGCCATTATTCTTCCTCAAAATCTTAAAATTGCCAGTTCCTGCCAATCCGTTATCCCCCTCATCCACTTCCAACCAATTTCCACCAATATTTTCCCTCTTTTTTACTTTTTTGTCCCGTTGGCGTCGAATTACCAACGCCCCTTCAAGTAAAGCCTTCACGCTCATTGCGCATGTTCTTCTGGAATTGTCTTCTGATGTTTATCTTGCGGCACTTTTTGTTGTAATGTCTTTCTTCCCTTTGTGAACCACCAACGTCCTTCCCGCAACCAACCCCATCGGAACACTTAAAGCTCATTCAGAATGCGTTTAGAAGCAAAAAGAAAAGACTTTTTGTAGCGAGCCGTGCGTGTTTTTATTGAGGCACCATGGTCGGCTTCGTCGTTTTCTCCGATCACAATGTCATCCCCATGCTTAATCATTTTTTGACCCAAAAAACCAGGACGTCATAAAGTGCATCCATCACAAGATGGGAAGTCTCAAAAATATAGAGGAGGAGGCTTCTGAAGAACTTTAGATTTACGCGTGCCGAGTGCCATTGGGGCAGTGCAGTGTCCGGGGAGATGACAACTGTGCCATTGAAGATGGAACACGTGCTTTGTCTTTGAGGGTGTCATCGGTGGTGACATGAGCGGTCAAGTTGGGAGTTTTGTTTTGAAAATTGTTTGTTTTTGTTGAACTGGGTTTACTGTGGAAAAAATTTCAAAGTTCGGAGCGGCTCGCAGAATAATTGTCATTTTTTTTACTAAAAAGCATCATTTTATAATCCTTTAAGCTTAAATTTTTGATTTATCACGTTATATGTTTTTCTTGAATCATGTTTAATCGACTTTTACCAAACCCAGACACACTTTTTTCCAATCCAGCCCAAAATGAAAACCCACCTCTCTAGTCTGCCACATTTCCCAGATTAATATCCGCCCCACTATCCATAAAAGCCTCCAAACACCATGTAAATCATTCCTCAAACCACCCCTTCCAAATATGCCAGCCGCCCACTTCCACATGGCTTTTCCCTAAAACCTGGGTCCCCTTGTTTTCGCCAGATTTTGCATTTTGCCTCGAATGACATTATCGCCATACAAAAGAGCTTGTTTTTATCGTCGCTTTTCGCGGAAGGCACCGACCACCGACAGTTGTGACGAAAAGATGGCGGTCTCTTACACTTTTGTCTCGAAGAATCGTGGAAACCATTCCCTTTCGGCCGCTGTTGTTGCATTGTTATGGCTAATTTGGCACGGTGAAAACATCTGTCTTGGAGGAAGGGCGCTGTTTTTCCGGGTACAGTCTTATGAAATGTGAAATCCATGAGACTTGGACATGCTGTTCCGTGGTCAAAGCGGCTTCCGGTTTATGAATTCAACGGCTTTAACGGAATAAAAATTTTATATTGTTCACGGGGGAGTTGTTTTTGACTTTTTGGAGGTTGTCTCCATACAGTAGGTACCTACAATCAAAACATAAAAATGAAAAACCAAAATTTAATTTTTCCGTGGTTTTGTCATTGAATTCCTTCCGTCTAAAGTGCTTCAGAAAGCAAACTGCTTGAAGCTACGTCCCGTCTACCCAGACACAGAGGCCATAGACCGTGGGATAAGATAGATCATTTTTTCGACTACTGCGTTTCAAATATCAGGGGAGTTTTCGGGTTGTCACTTTATTACTTCCGCTAGGCTATTGGAACTTTTATATAAAAGAAAGTTTGGCACTTCGCCATACACTGTCTGGAGTATTCAGTTTTGGGTCATCAGTCGTCGTCACAGTCACGCGAAGGAACATTTTTTGCTGCTTTATGAATTTATTTCCTTTTTTGTATACTGTTAAAGTGTTTAGTTACAAAGCAGCGATAAACATGCGTGAACGTGGTTTTTATCGCTGAGCTGGGCATGGAAAGTATGGCAAACAAAGAAAAAGAAAAAAGTTAGCCAGTAATTTGAAACTTTTGGTGGCTTGATGCTTTTTGGTTCTGGCATAACTTTTTCTCAATTCCAATTGTACTATCGTTCGTGTTGCCACTTTTGAATTTCCTTACCTTAAGAATTACATTATTTAAGAATTTTTTCAGAAGCAACACAAAATGACCCCAAACCCCCGCGGCATCAACCCATCCCCATCCCCTCCGGCCGTCACATCTCTGGCCGCCGGCAGTCTGCCTGTATCACGTTCCTTGGCTGATATCCGCGTCGAACAGGCTGACAATCTTGAACGACTTCGAGACCGTTTGATTAACGTTGATCCGAGGGACCTCGTTCCACAGCTGGTTGCCCGACATGTTCTCCGGGCAAATGAGATGTCTGCAGTCTATGCTTTGGTGGGTTTTTTTACATTTCACTTAAAAATCTGTTTATTAATCAAGCATTTGTACTTTTTGAAATACCCAAAATTTTTGTGTCATGAAATTCAAACAAAATATTTACAAAAGCTAAACACAAATATTGTAATTACATCCAGTCGGACAGCACCGCTTTGTCGGGGCTGCATGACAGTCAGAATCCGTGCGACACCAATTGGTGTTACGACTTCGACGGCATTTGATTCCAATTATGGGGACTGGCGGACAGAAGGATGTGTCTGGGGCGCAACAGTAGATGTTATTGCTTTCACAGAGCTGTAAACACGATCATTACGGTATAAAAGGGCGAAATTGTGTGATTGTTTACCATTTTTGACCGACAGGGGAGATAAACACGGCAGTTGGTGATGTTTTCGGTGCATGTTGGTCCTAGAATTACCATAACTTTGGTCCAAGTTAAAAAAAAGTGAAAACAGCTTACGAGATTGCCAAAAGTTTACACGCTGGGATACAGTATGCTGTGGCTTGACCGTCGTCGGTGCCACTGTCGTCGTAAGAATGTCGGTTTTGGTTCTGATGCTCTGCCTCGCCGGTTTGAGTCTCCGAAACTGACTTCTCGCAACTTCTTTCCCAAAAGAAGCACTCGCCGCCGCCAAACTCGCGCGAATATACCGTTCTTGAATCGCTAGCCTGCGTAAAAACCGAAAATACTGAACAAGTGTCATTTTCGGGCGGAAGTCGGTCTGTTTCACCGAAAATACAGAACATGACAATATCAAAATACCGAAGAGGACACTTTTTTGGATCCGCATCTCTGAAATGGGCAGACATTTACGGAAAAATGATCTCATCACAATGAAATACGCACTTTTGTTCGCCGCGTTCAAGTTCAATCACACTTGAAGGTTGTTGACATGCTCGTTCAGCGTCACACCTTTAGAAATTCAAGTGACGATCGACTTTCAATTTCAAATTCATTCGATTTCGAGGATCCTACATCGTCGGGGTAAGGGGTCAAACCCCTCCTCAAGCATGCTTCTGTTGTTTGTCGCTGAACATGTTGAACAGCCCTAGGCGTTGTTGGAGAGATTGGATTGCCTGCGCTTTCGGACGACACTTTGCACCCGTTATGTTTGCGCAAGTTGTAGAGGGCTGACGTTTGACCAGAACATAAAGGGTTTTTGGGTGGCCCACGTGCGCGAGCTTACTTGAAATTCCAAATGACATCAAAAACCTTCATAGCCATGTTAGCGACTGATGTTTTGTCAATTTTGTCACCTAATGAATGATGAAAACACAAATTTTTGTTTATTTTGGCTTAAAAACTTATTGTTTCCCTTTTTAGGAGTCGCCTCAAGAACAACTCGGCAAGCTTATCGAAATTCTGAAAACAAAGAACCACTGGATCGGACCCCTCACAGACGCCCTCATCCGGAACGGCCATGGATCGGTCGCCGAGGAGCTCATGAAGATTTCGAGCTCGCGTTCGCCCAAGGTTCTGGCGGCTATTTGACGCATTCAAACAGGCATTGGCTTATGTTTTGTGACCCCCATGTAATATATTTAAAACATCCGACCCTACTTCTAAGTCATCTTTTTGATCATGAAATGCATATTTGTAATACCGTCATTTTAACATTATACTTATTGAATTTAAAGATAATAAAATTATACAAGGAATCTACACAACAGTCAAAGGCTTAGTGACATCATCGCTGACTAAGTCAACACCATCAAGTTCACGATTGTTGTCCCTTCCGCGACGCCAGATTCGATGATGCTTTGGAGGCATGTGATCTTTCATTGGGGTGCCCTTTGTTTCGGGAATACACATCCAGAATGAGGCGCCATTAAGCAGCATGACTCCGACCATAAAAAGATAAGGAGCGCCGGGCCAGAAGTTTGTTAGATGGAAAAAGTGGGGCGAGATTACGCTTCCGAGCCGGGTAAATATCTGCTGGAAACTGGAGGCTGTGTTTCGGATGGGTGTTGGGAAGAGTTCGGAATTGGCTACCAGGACGACGACAAACAACTGGGAGCACATTGCCATGCCGACTAATGTCAAGATGTTTGATAAGGTCGGCAATGCGAATGCTAAAACTTCCTTGTTTACTGTTTTGCTTTGCCTTTTTTAGATTTACCAAAATATTTGATGATAAAAACAGCCAAAAGCGGCCCAGCAACCCAAAAAACAGCAAACTTATGCATAAACTTCCTTCCAATACATGGGAACTTTAAATCCGTAACACTCGCCATCAAATTGAAACTGTATCGTATACACCCGAGGATAACGTTGTTCAAATATAGCGATCCAGATAGCTTTTCCATATTGAACATGAGCGAATACACGACCATCGACGTCACAAGCAAGGAGAATGATAGCACAGCTGTATGGAGGACCAAATCCCACGTGTAAAACAAATGGTAAATATAGTGTCGTTTACCGGAGCGTCTTTCCTCCAATGCGACAACTTCCTTTTCGATGAGTTGATCCAGAATCTGCTGCCGCTCCCCCGATGCTGATCCATTGAGTCTTTCAATCGTTTCATAGGTTTGTTTTGCTTCGGTTAATGCGCCACGCTGGACCAGCCAACGTGGACTCTCATACGCTGCCCATAATAACAGCATGGTCGGTATGCTTGAGAAGCTCATTACCGTCATGAGCGAGCGCCAATATGGTAAATAATACGCGACTATGGCAAGGAGGATGTAATTTGGTGAATATGATACGATTAGGATTGACCAGACACGGTCCTTTTTGGGAACTGATTCCAAGAGGAAGACGTGACCGATTCTACAAAATTGGCTGACGGTATTACAAAATTTAATGGTTTTACTTACGCACTGGATCCGCCACTGAATAACATAGCTCCTGTCATGAGCCCAGTGAATGCATTTAACGATGAAGCGTAAGATGCAGCCAGATTGAAGGCAAACATGCCGATGCTACAGATGAACAGGATCTTACGGCGCCCAAAATGATCGCTCAGCTGACCGAATGTGACCGCGCCGAGGAGAACGCCAAACATTTGGATCGAAATCGACGTTTTGACATCGATCATGCCGTTGCAGTAGCGGCCAAACTCCATGGCGACGGATTCGAATTGGGCCGTCAATTCTGGGACGCAGTTTGTTTCGCTGACAACAGCCGCGACGGCAGCGCAATGATCCGGGGATGTGTTGTTTGTGAAAGTTACATCTCCGCAGGATGTTACCGTTGGCGAGTAGCCTGAAATGCACTTTTTAAAAAACGATATAATGCTACAGTACTCCAACCTCCATAAATCATAAAAGACATATTAGCCATCTGCGGAAAAGTAATAAACTCCGCTAAAACAAGCACAAAAACAGTATACCACCCAAGAACTGGAAAGTCACCCAACGCTTCAATTCCATGACTTTTTTTAGCCTCCGGCATGTCAAATCTGAAAAGACTGTATCAATTTACCGAATAATAAAAAGAACATAAATTACCAGTACACCAAACCCAAGACAACCACCAATGTAACCCAAGACAAATGTCTTCTCCCAATTATAAGGAAACTAAAAGTCAGTCCATCGCGCATCTGCGAAAAGGGTACTACCTTTTTGACACCCATTAATTAATAACCCAACCAACAGGAACCGATGTAAGTTTTTCCAGCAAGCCATTGTCACCCAACCCTTTTCCGAGCACAACTTTGTCGCGGGGGTTCAGCTGATACCGCAAACCTGACAGTTTCTTCATAAAAAGGGAAAAATGCAGTTGATTCCGTTGCGCTTTTTTTAAAGGGCATTGATTCTGTCTTCTGTCTGTCGATCTGTCAGATTCGTCACAATCAGAATTGTACTGACACTTTATGACTTTCAACGCCAATGAATAACTTTTTACTAAAGTTTGTCATGGGAAAATGACTAATTAGGGCGTAAAGTTTCACATTATGTGTGTGTTCGATAAATTTTAACAGTTTTGTCTGGCCTGCAACAATAATAAAAGTGTGACATCAAGGATCAGTCTGTGTTGAAAGCTTTAGTGTTCGAAAGTGCAGACATTTTTATGAAATTACCGTTTTTTTCTTGTGTTTTTGCAGGAAAACAAAGCTTACTTTTTGCTTTATTGTTCTACCTTTGCGTGATTAGCAAAAGGAGTTTGACCTATGGTCGAATTTTTATTAAAATGTTTTACTTATGACTTTTCTATTCTTTGAGTTTGCTAGGCAAAAAACGGTACCTCCAATACCGTGTTTTTATCAGATCTGGGAGGAGTGAAAATATTTGCCCAGAAAAACGTGCTAAAAGTAAACTCACTTTCATTTAAGACGCAGTCTGCCTGTCGATTTCGAGCCAAGGTGAAAAGGTCGACCCCCGATTTTTTGACCCCCCAATTTTTTGAGTCAAATATGTTAGCATACTAGAGCATAGTTCAGAACCGGAGTATTTCGATTTGAAACCTCCGGATTCTGGAGATACGGATTCTGGAAGCTTTAACTTCGAAAAATCGTAGCGAGCTACACTGTTAAGATAAAATTCTGAATTTTTGGTTACAAGGGTTTTTTTCAGCGAGCAAAATAATGACACTTTCAGATTTTTTTGAAAAGTGTAATAAATATCGATTTTTGTATGTTGAGTTGTTAAAATCGCCTGTAACTTTTTTGTATGCAGAATCGCCGGGTTGGCACTATGTTCATCGTGTTGCCCATCATTTTCTGCTTCGAATGGCACCGGTCCGGCAAAGTTCTGAGCTCTCCAAGTGTGCCTTCTGCGGCGCCTTCTGGAGCGACTTCCCAAAAAACGCCGACAAACCGCCCGCTCGCATTTTGGGTCATATCGCAGACTCACAAACGACTTACATCATTCGAAAGAGCGTAAAATTCTAAGCCTAATGAAACAAACCGCAACTTCCAAACGTTATTTTGAACGAAGTTATTACCCTGTAAAGTGGTAAAATCGAAAGTCGCTCCAGAAGGCGCCGCAGAAGGCACACTTGGAGAGCTCAGAACTTTGCAGGACCGGTGCTATTCGAAGCAGAAAATGATGGGCAACACGATAAACATAGTGCCAACCCGGCGATTCTGCATACAAAAAAGTTACAGGCGATTTTAACAACTCAACATACAAAAATCGATATTTATTACACTTTTCAAAAAAATCTGAAAGTGTCATTATCTTGCTCGCTGAAAAAAACCCTTGTAACCAAAAAATCAGAATTTTATCTTAACAGTGTAGCTCGCTACGATTTTTCGAAGTTAAAGCTTCCAGAATCCGTATCTCCAGAATCCGGAGGTTTCAAATCGAAATACTCCGGTTCTGAACTATGCTCTAGTATGCTAACATATTTGGCACAAAACAAAAAAATCGAGGGGTCGACCCCTTGAAATCGACAGGCAGACTGCCTCTTAAACGCCGTAAATACAGATCGATAGGTCGTTGAGGTGTTGTAAATACCACACAACTTCCGAGGGCCACCCCGTTGCTTAAAAACAACTTCCTATTGACCTTGTTTTTCGATCGTCCTGATTCCTATCTCTTTTTTTGCTTCCAATCGACGGGTAAAGTTTTTTATCTTGATTGTTTTTCATGGTTGAACATGTCTGACAAACGGAAAGCGTCTGTAATTTCGACAACTCCGAAAAGCTTGGGTGATTTCCCGGTGCTAGGATGGTACACTGTATTCACGCTTATTTTGTCCGAGTCTATTATGTTGCCGCAAATGGCTAATATTAGCTTTATGGTTTTCGGAGGTAGGACAAAACTTTCAAATTTTTTACAGTTTCGAACTTTTCAGGCTACTCGCCAACAGTGACATCCTGTGGCGATGTAACTTTCACAAACAACACATCCCCAGATCATTGCGCCGCTGTCGCCGCCGTTGTCAGCGAAACGAATTGCGTCCCAGAATTGACGGCCCAATTCGAATCCGTAGCCATGGAGTTTGGCCGCTACTGCGATGGCATGATCGATGTCAAAACGTCGATTTCGATCCAAATGTTTGGCGTTCTCCTTGGCGCGGTCACATTCGGTCAGCTGAGCGACCATTTTGGACGCCGGAAGATTCTGTTCATCTGTAGCATTGGCATGTTTTTCTTTGATTTGGCTGCAACCTATGCTTCCTCTTTGAACGCATTCACAGTGCTCATGCTCGGGGCAATGTTTTTCACGGGTGGCAACAGCACGTGAGTCTGATCACAGGCAAAAGCAATGCAATTATGAACATTTTAGCGTGTCTCATGTGTTCCTTATGGAAAGTGTGCCAAAAAAGGATCGAGTTTGGTCGACAATGATCGTGTCTTATTCACCGAATTACATCATTATGAGCATAATTGCATATTTTATGCCCAAATGGAGGTCGCTACTAACATTTATAACATTGTCAAATATACCAATGTTCTTATTACTCTGGGCAGCGTATGAGAGTCCACGGTATTTCGTGCAAAGAGGTGCATTAGCAAAAGCAAAAGAAACCTATGAAAAGATTGAACGTCTCAATGGATCGGCATCAGTTGAGCGGCAGCAGATTCTGGATCAACTCATCGAAAAGGAAGTCGTCGCATTGGAGGAAAGACGCTCCGGCAAACGACACTACATTTACCATTTGTTTTACACGTGGGACATGGTAACTTACACTGCTGCGTTTTCATATTCGTTACTAGTAACTTCAATGCTGGTTTATGCATTGATGTTCAACATGGAAAAGTTATCCGGGTCGTTGTATTTGAATAATGTTATTCTTGGTTTTATCCGATACAGTTTTAATTTGGTAGCTAGTGTGGCGGATTTGAAATTTCCGATTGGAAGGAAGTTTGTTCATCGATTTGCTGTTTTTTGGGTTGCTGGGCCATTGTTGGGTGTTTTTATTATCAAGTTTTGGGGTAACATTTTGATTTAACTTAACATTTTTCCAAAAATAATTGATTTCAGATATTTCCTTACCGATGCTTTCGACAGTTCTAACTTTGATCGGCACTGCCATGTGTTCCCAACTATTTGTGGTAGTATTGGTAGCCAACTCGGAACTGTTTCCTACACCTGTCCGAAACACTTCTAGCAGTTTCCAGCAAATCTTCACTCGATTGGGCTCTGTTTTGTCACCCCACTTTTTCTATTTCACAAACTTTTGGACCGGTGCACCCTACCTCTTCATGGTCGTGCTCATGCTTCTGAATGGAGGTTTCTTCTGGTGGGCCATTCCTGAAACAAAGGGCACCCCCATGCAAGATCACATGCCCCCGAAACATGAACGCATTTGGAGGCCCAGGAATTTGGAGAAAGGTAATATTGGTGCAGCAAGTTTGGTCAAAAATGTCAGTTCAGATGACGGTGTTGTTTAGCAAACACAAATTTTGCAGAAATACAAAAATGTACACAAATTTGTTAATATCAAAATAAAACTTGATTACATAATTCAAAGTACAGCAAATGCAGTTGCATAATTTCAGGCAATAAAGTTTCACTAAAACTCTGTCTGGATTAACAAAAAACAAGTTTACGGCTATCCGGAACACGTTTTCAGTCATAGCATAACTGCGCAATTTCGGACTTGCATGGCTATGACAGTCATACAGGTACAATGTGTAGTATCCGGAAACGTCGAAAAACGTCGTTATTCTTTTTTGTATTTTTATTTGCATTGAACTTGTTGAATTGTACGGCTGAAATCGGCCCTTTTGATGGGTTAGCGAAGTCAGCCATTGGTGTTGCTAAGGATTTTGTTGAACGGGTTGGTTATGATAAAACATTTTAAACAATTTCAATTGTAATTACGTTGATGTTTTACGCTAATTAATTCTTTTGTTGCAGTGGTTGGTTCAAGTCCGAATACCAAAAATTATTCCAAATCAATCCGGTGGCGGCATTAGTTTTCAATTAGACAACCCCGAAGATGGCTCTGTTTCCCCAGTTCCCGAATGTAAAGAGTGCCAAATAGGCCTAACTGATAAGGTAGTCGGCACCTGGCACGTTGTCCTCTGGTCCAACAACTTTTTCATCACCGTTCTGAGCGATTTGGATGTTCAGATTGACAAACTCGGCGCTAATCAACCTTTAGCGGACCAGAAAACGCTCTATGAATGGTTGCGTGATCCGCCGGATTTGCGGTGTCCACAGTTGACTGGTCAGTTTCACATTTTTTGAGGCCGTCATACATAAAAAGTGATATTTTACAGTTCTAAGCCCCGATAACTCGACCAAATTCGAATTCGCCTACACTGTCGAACCCGGCACCAAAGCCAAATCCATAATAAACACCTGGCAAACACACCCTGATGGCACAATCAAATGGATCCTAACCCCAAAGTTATCCGCTCACATCTGCCCAACAATAGTCGAACCCGAATTAGTGGTGCTACGCCAAATCGACAGCTTCCCCCGATGCGACAACATCATAGTCCTCCTCCGAGGCGACTTGAGCCCCGTCCGAGTTGACGCGGTACGGGATTATTTAGAGTCCACTCGGAGCAGTCTGTCCATGAATGGATTGTTACGGACGCAATGTGATGTCATGTAGTTGAAATTAAGAAGATAAAAAAGTTTTTATTGCAAACTTTGTATAAATAAAGGCTGTTTAACAGTATAATTGTGTTGGTTAAGTCGGTCTACCTGCCATTACGTTTTGATATTACTAAGCTGCCGGTCCCGGTACATGTTGATTGTGTTGCTGTCGAGCAGAAAGGCATCAATGGCACGAGGAGGAAACAGTTGGCATGCATTTCTTGTAATGCGCGTTCGCGATTGATGCATGTTGGATCGGCGAGGGTTCCGCGGCTGAAAAGACATAAAATTTTGATAGTTTTTTCGTAAATAAAAGCTGTGCACAGCCAGAAAAATTTTTCTTGCAAAATTCAAATCAGTTTTTCTAAATTTTGCAAGTTGTAAATTTGAAAAAAAGGTTTTTAAAGTTAAGAATAAAAAAAACCAAAAACCCTACCGATACGGATTCAAATTCCTATGCAACAAATTCCTCTCCATAGTCTTCCGATACAGCACCCCCATTGCCGGATTCGGCGTAAACTTCTCCAACAAGCCATGCTGCTGTCGTCGGACATTTGTCAACCAAAACATGTCATCCTTAAGGGCCCGTCGATGCCGTTTACTCATCCAAAAGTACAACATTGGATTCGAAACTATACTAGTCATCGCAATTGCGTGTACATTTAACAGCTTGAAGTACATTTGTGTTTCCAATAACTCCGGTCTGATGTCCCGTAGGATGTTGACGACAGTCAAGGGCATCCATGAACCCATGAACATTGCTACCATCAACATCAACATGTACATGACTCTCCTTTTCCGTTCTACAGTTTGTGCTTGTTGGGCTTCGGTCAACGCTGACCCGGTATTGACAATCCAGTCTTGACGGACTTTTTGGAGGATCTTCCAGTAGCAGAACGCCATGATGACCGCTGGGAAGAGGTATTGGATGATGAATAGACAGATACCGTAACCAAATTTGACGCGAGTATCGGCCCAGGCATATTCGCCACAAAACTGAAAAATTGTTGTTAAAATTGATAAAAAATTGGTTAAAATACCTCTCCACATATAGTCAAATTTTGATAGGCGAGTATTTGAAGCTTCTGTGTGATGAAAAGCGGACTCGAAATCGCTACAGACCCGACCCAGCAAATAACCATGAAAAACTGGGCCTCTCGAACAGTCCATGGCACACGTTGAGGGGTTACTATACTTCTGTATCTGTCCACTGCTATCAGGCAGAGACAGTAGCTCGAAATTAGCACTGAAATACGTGTGATTATTTGATTGTTCTTTCAACCATGATGAAATTAAGTTCAAAGTACGTAATCTTAAATGGCACTCATCTTCGCCCACTCTTTTAGCATCATGACCTATTTATAGCCATTTTCGCTTTATATTCAAACTTCTTAGGTTCGAATTTGCATTTCTGAGCAGTGCTATATCACTAACTACCCTCGAAAAAGATTAATGACATTGTTTTCCGCCTTCCATGACACAAATCTCCCGCCGCCAATTTCCGTTCCCCACTCGTCTTCCATGGATGGCAAAAAAGAAGTTTTTCTTGTTAAAACAACAAAAGTCCATCCATGTAAAGCGTCTGTTTCAAAAGAAGCGCACTCTCTAACCGCAAATAAATTTATCCTGCCCCAAATCGTGATCACACCGGGCAAAGTCAAAACCTAATTTGGAGTGCCGTGGTCCGAAACAAAATGAAAATGAAAAAGAACTCTTTGCAATCCTTTGGACAACCAAATTTGAACGTTACACAGAGATGACACTCGTCGTACTCTCAACTCAATGCTTTTCTTGCTTGCTTCGATTTAGCGAAATAATGGAGTGTTTTTCGCGGATTGCCACAGGCAATATGGCAATGGCATCATGGAAGGGGACCAGTGGTCGAGACAAGTTTATTTTTGTGGGCTGTCTATATTAAGCTTACCTGAAATGGCTTGACAAAGAGGGACGAGCTTACACATGGCTGACCCGAAGAGCCAATTCTGCAAAATTAATCATAAATATTATCGTAATTTCGAGAAAAGGGAAAGGAAAAGTACAACAAACCTTGAAAAAAGCAAGCACTGGGGTAATTGGCAGGGCTGTGATGCACAACAACTAAAAATATTCGTTATTTTAATAAGACAATGGGTATCGTTTTAAAAATAGGAGAAAAAATGCCATCATCAAAAACAACAACAAAGACCATAATAGCCCTCAGGGGAGCAATTGAAGGGGGCATAATAAAGTACTAGCACAAATCTTTGAAAAGCTTTTGTCTATTTTTTAAAAACTGTTTCTGTACTTGAAGCTTCAAGATTTAAAATGTCTCACCAAGTCTGATATTGCCAAATTTATCAGAAACACATTTGCTACTGTCATACGCTTTCGAATGAGCATCGTTCCGATAAGTAGCCCGTTTCCGCAAATACCCACAACGAAAATAAGGAAATATACGAGTGCATAGATAACCTGGGTAAAAAAACAAGCATAAAAAATTTAATTAAAAAGAATGAAATTACCTGTACATCAATCCGGAGTGTCCAGTCACCGACAAGTTTTAGGATCTCATTTAACGGCACACAACCATTCTCGAAATCCATGATGTCTTCAAAGATGTCCATCGCTATGGGTTTGTGCTCCAGGCTATGGATGACTTTGATAATTCCAAGTTATGATGACGATGCGTCGTGTTGAAGTCCTTCAGGATGCAAGTTGGACGGGCCTGTTCGCCAAAAAAGTGTATGATGGTAGATTTCACGCTGAACGTGAACGTGGACGTACTTCCTTTCAGACACGATGTGCCGGAGTCTCGCCTTTTCGCTTGTTCACTCCGCCTTTTTTGAGACGGCTTTTCTCGGCATAGTTGGGCCCGAAGATGCGCCGATGATGATGAAGACATCTTTTTTCGGTGCCGTGTTTGGCGTACTTTGAGAGGCGGGCTGACTGAGGGTAACGTAACTTGCTAGCGTGTTTATTGGTCCGATTTAGGCCAGCAGGCACAAAGACCATTAACATGTACCTTGAACGAACTTCTGATAACATCAGCATTGCCACAATGTCCCCATGTGCCCCTTACTGATACCATCAATGAACCCGGCGACATGAACGGAGGTGTCAGAGCCATCAAAAAGTGCCATTCGCCAAAATTAGACAGCGCGTGCTCCGCAACTGATTGCCCCTGACAGCAATGCCTCAGGCGGTCTGAGCGACCAAAAATTGGGAGCAGCATTCAGGGTTGGCTTTCTTTAATTTATGAATCTAGGCCATAGACAGATACGTGGAGCATGTCGGGATTGTCCGAGAAACAAAAACCAATTGCAATCCTTTGAAAGGTAAAAACGCAATCGCGACGGGCAGATGCGTAAATTTAGAAGCCGTGAACAAAAAAGAAACCACGTAGACGTGCCTGACGATGCTGGTCACCTCCAAAAAAGCAACATTTACTCAGTCTTGCTAATCGGGGAAATTTGGTCGAACGATAACGTGTTACATGAGATCCCGATGATACAGAAATGGGCTCCATGTTTGCACATGTGTGGCAGCTGTAGGGGGACGGTGGTACGGCTCGATGGACAATGGCTATTAGGGGTTGGATAGACGTATATAAGCGGTGATGGGCACTCGGATAATCATCATCCGATTCAGTTCGGTCTATTGCATCTTCGTGGAATTAGTTCAATAATGAAGTTCGCTGGTGTCGTCGCTGCTTTGCTTTTGGTGGCTGCCTTCGATGGGGCCAAGGCTCAGTGTTATACGTCGCCTTTGACTGATTCCAGCGGTAATCCGGTGTGTAACACTGGTGAAACCATTAGTGGTACCCAGTGCTGCCCTGCAACATCATCATCGGTTACATCGACTGCCTCGACGGTTACTGTGTCCTCGGCAACGTCTTCCACCTGCAGCGCAGCCCTATTGGTTAACGGAGCTTACATTTGCCCCACCGGATACTCAGTATCTGGATCTCAGTGCTGCCCGTCGTCTTCTTCTTCGACCTGCAACTCTGCACTTTTGGTTAACGGAGCTTACATCTGCCCCTCTGGAACGACCCTCTCCGGCACCCAGTGCTGCAGCTCGTCATCCAGCTCATCCACCAGCTGCCGCGATCAGACCAAGGCCGATGGCACCTCCGACTGCGCCCGCCTCTCGTACCTCTGCAACGACACCACCTACTACACCGTCATGACCCAACAATGCCCTCGTACCTGTGGCCGTTGCAACAGCACCACCTCCACTTCCACTGGCTGCGTTGATCAGACCAAGGCTGACGGCACTTCTGACTGCGCCCGTCTCTCGTACCTGTGCAGCAACGCCACCTACTACGATGTCATGACCCAGCAATGCCCCCGTACCTGCGGACGCTGCAACGGCACTTCAACCTCGTCTTCCACGACTTCCTACTCCAGCACCTGCGTCGATCTTACCAACAGCGACGGCACATCCGACTGCACCACCCTGTCCTACCTGTGCACCAACGCCGCCTACACGACTCTGATGCGTACCCAGTGCCCTCGTACATGCGGCTTCTGCAGCAGCACCACCGCCTCCACTTCCACATCCTGCTCTGCTGCGCTTCTTGTCAACGGCTCCTACATCTGCCCCAGCACCTTGACCCTCACCGGTACCCAGTGCTGCTAAGCCATAGTATTAGGGCTAAATGGTAATGGGATGTCCAGTTCATACCTTTAATTAGTAGACACAGTATTTCAATATAATAATATTTATGAATTTAAAAATAAAATCGTATAGTAAGAAATGATCATATTCGCCTTTCACGCGGGAACCGACTGAACAAATACACCAACGATACAAAAACGAAGTGGCTGGTCAGAAAGCTAATGACCGTCATGACGATGAGGAACACACCGATTTCGAAAAATGCTTGCGTTTTAGCCGCGATTAAAATTAGTCCAGCTGCTGCGTTGGTGAGACCGGCTAATGCGATTGGAATGCCGCAGGCTTCGTTGGCTTCGCTGGAAATGAACAAATATGGGTTAAAAATGGTCATTTATGGATGTGTTTACCGTAATTTCTCAGTAACGACAATGTCAGACGCCAATTTGTAGGCTACCGCCATGTGGAGGGTGTAGTCAAAACTTAGGCCGATTGAAATCACCAAGATAGTGCCTTCAACGACATTGATAGTCCAGCCGACTAATAGTAACGTCGCGGCAATGCAGACAATTGCCAATGCTATTGAAACAACAGCAGCTAAAGATAGTAAAGCCCTTCGTGTCGAGAGTACAATGACCACTGCTGATACACCCACACTGACAACCACCGAAATAAGGGTTCCATTGAGCAATGAACTTAACAAATCAAACAAGTTGGTAATATCCGGACTGCTGATAAGCATCTCATTCATCACATCTGTCGATGTTGACTTTTCCATTTTCGAAAACTCCCCAAACAGTGGATTCAAATCATCATAAAAATTTGAAAACGGCGTCTTCGTTGGCCCCTGGACGAAAAATCCAAGCAATCGATGGCTTCCTTTCTCAAAAATAGGACCATCAGCAAGTTTGTGTATAATATTTCCATTCGGCTTCGCATAATCGACTTCAGCTTTCACGTAGGTTTGGAAACAGCTCAAATTAACCGGGGTTGAATCATTCTGAAGGCAACAAGTTCCAGCTGTTTCACAATTTGATGACCATTTCAGAAACCTTTCCAGCCACAATGTATGGGTTGTGCTGTTCAACGGCGTTTTCACAAAGTTTGCTGTTGCAATTGTATTCATAGTGACAACCGTGCCTTTCAAATCTTTTAAAGTTAGCGTCCCGATTTTTGTCGCCAAGTGGCCAGTGTCACTCAAAATTATTGGACTTGCATCACTGAAATTGACTGTTTTTTAAGCCAAAAAGCATGAGATTAACTTACATTGTCGGTCTGACACCCCATAACGCGTAGAAGTTAAGCATGTAACTGCGTCTGCCAGTAAAGTTGAAGTACTGGCGGTGGTATTCTTCAAACCATTCAAATGGGTGATGGCTTCGCAGGAGTTGCATGGCATTGTTTTCAGGTAGCTTGATTCCGGGGCGCCAAACAAGGGCAATGATAGCGCCAATGAAGCAAAACGTAGCAATTGCAACAACAAAAGGGTAAATTTTGTAGACATACAATGGTAATTTGTAGACGTAGACTTTGCGAATAAAAGCTATAATGTTTCCAGGAATTGCGCAAAGTGTTGATTTTGCGGGTGCTGCAATGCCGGTGTGACACTTTTCTCTGTCATGGAGTATGATAAGAATTGCTGGTAAGGCGGTAATGACGAAAATGTAGTTTGTTAGCATTGTGATGGCCGCGAATATGCCGAAACATCTGCAAATGCGTTTATGGTAAGTTGAAAATTTGCACTAAATACTGACCGTAAAATCAGGATAGAGGAAAAGCAATTCGTAAGAAATGCCACTGCTGTTGTAGCGGAAGTGACAAACATAGCTGCGCCAGCATGGCTTAAAGCGGCGCGCGTGGCGTTTCTTACAAGTTCGGTGTTTGACTGTAATGATCAAAGTTATTTTTTTGCATTAAAAATGTTGTTTTAAAAAACTTAATCAAATTAAATTTTGATGAAAATACCGTTAAAAAATTAAGTCCGTCGGCGAGCCGCGCAACGAACTTGGATTACTTACCGATAGAAATTCTTTGTCTTCCGGTAGTCCGTGAAACTTGTAAGAATACCCATCTCCATCACACTTCGGTGGACTGTCTGAATCAAAAGTCAATAACTTAGAGTTTTTTAGTTTCAATTCCTGTAATTTAACGGGTTTATTACGTTTAAGAGCCCCAAGCTGCTTACACTTTTGTGCTTCTGAAATTGATAACTCAGCAAAAACGCATCATCAGCTCCAACTGCAATGGCGATGACAACCACCAATAAGTTGATAAAAGGGAAGAATGAAATCCCAAACACTACAGCATATACAAAGCAAGCAGCGCCGATGGCTAACAGCATTCCAGCCAGAATGACAATAGTAAAAATAAAACTTTTTGAATAGAAAAATATCCCCAAAACTACCGGAATTAGTGCGACACCGCCAAGGATAATGTCGGCCATCAGGCTAGTTTTGAAGAAGAACTCTTGGGCTCCGACGAACAGGCCACGCAGTTTGATTCCATCCGATCCATCGTAGAATGTTTCAAGGGTGTTTAGCAGTATTGAGTAAAATAGGAAAGCATTGTCACCGGTAGTGTCCATGACGTAGGCATTCCAAATTTTGATGACGGATCCGATGTAAATTTTGCCAGTGGGGATGTAACCGGGATATGGCTGCTTCTGGAGGATGTAATCACGGACCTGGATGGCGATTGAGGTGTTGCAGTTGAGGACGTCTTCTTCGTCTTGGTCGGGGGACATGCAGATGGAAACGAGGTCGCGAAATCGGTTGACGCTACAATCAATCATTGTCTATACAACGGTGGCACAGGTAAAAAAAACTCACTAATCTTGTGTCAAATTGTCACAATTATGAATATAACTCATATTAGTACAGTAAACATAATACGGTAAGTGGAAACTCCAAGGAACTGGGGACATGAAATCTTTCAATTTCGTCTTTTCGACAACTTCTTCCAAAATTGAATCCAGTTTACATAACTTTTTGATCACAGGCAAAGTGAATAAATGATCGAAGGAATCAATTTCAAAAATAGCCTTTCCTAATCCATCAATAACATTATAAGACAGATGTTTCGTACCAAGGCCTTGGTACACTTCACAGGGCGATTTTACTTCTGGTTTCTCATTACCATCATCAACGCCATATTCGTCATAGTTTACAGTAATTGGTTCCAAAGTTGAAACTTCGACTTGACGTTTTGTTCGATTCTGATTCCGATCACCCATGAGGATTTCCCTTCGACTAGCCACATTGTCAAGAACATGTCGAAGTGCTAACCTTTCATAGGACAATTCAGTCCCACGCGTTTCAAACCCAGCTCGAGCGTCAAGAGACAGCTCCTTAGCGTGGTACTTTAAAGCATAGAAAGTCACGAATCCGCTCAGACCAAAATATAAAACAAAAATAATCAAAGGCTGTTTCAAAAGGGCATTGGTATAAGCTTCTGTGACATAGTGCCACAAACTTCCAAAACGCCGAGTAGCCCGAGCCATTATTGAAGATGTCGGTATACTGCTTGACCCTGGCGCCGGTGGTATTACGACAGACATCGATGTCACCGATTCGAGTGAAGATGGATCAGTTTTCGATGCATTGGTGTTAGCTGTGGCTTCGACAAACATGGGCATAGCATAATGGAAAGTCTACCCTAAGGCTTGGCCTGGGGACATAAAACTTTCACAGCGTCACCCTGTCATTCATGGAAAACCGTACGGAGCCGAGTGATCAACGGTTTTGAATGGAATCGGTGAATGCGAATTTTTATTGGTCATGTTTATTGAAGTTTTTGAAGTCTTTGAATTGAGATGCATTTCAAATAGGTTCCGACTGATGAAATTGATTTCTATTTTAAAACAGAGAAAGAATTTTTGTAATGCAAAACCACAAGCAGTAGCCACAACATGTGATTGACAGTGACAAAACGAACGACGATCGATAGTTTCAAAGTTCGACGCTTATCAGTACCCTGGCCTAAAGTTCCCTCGACAGCTTGTTGAAATTTCCAGCCATCAGTGCAACCAGGCAGCCACCATGACTAAAATGACCGTTGATTCATTGCGTTTGTTTTTTCAGCTTTTATTATAATGCACCAACCATCAATACCAGAAGCACCAAGGCCAACGATTCCGGGCCAGCCGAGCCCATACGTGTACGAGCTGGAATCCGAGATTTCAATGTCATTGATCGGGGACGATGCTTCTTCTGTTCAGGTTAGACTTACTTTCTTTCTTATTTTACCTTTTAATAGAGTTACGCTTTTGAACACTTGTTTTGTCACACCTACAAAGTACAAACATGTTGTTGTGTTCGGTTTTATGTGAACACTGATGTCAGTTCAGGCGACCATTTTGAAGAAAGAGGTTGTTTTTGTCGTCTCTCAAAGTTTAAATGAGGCGATTTATGACCGCAGTGTTTGACCGTAGATAGTTTATCTCTGCAGGAATAGCGCTTGATACATCTCTGCAAAAAGTAGAGGGTCAGATGTTTATAAGTTGATGTTATTTGAACCGTTTTTGGACTCATGCATCCAAAGAACTGTCAAAATAGAAAATAGGGCGTTCTTTTTGGCGGATAAACAAACATAATCGAAGCTCTTTGCGGGTATTTACATATTGGTTTGCGTATTCGTCATAATGTTCAAGCTCTTATTTTCGGGTTTTAAGCGGAGAATTGGATTTAAATTTTTTTTGGAAAATGCTTTTTTATTGAATTCTGAAAGACAATGAGATCTGCGAGTTGTGTTTTTGTTTATTACAAAAAGATAAACTTAGCCAATTTCACGTTTTTGTAATTTTTAAAATACAGTAACTCTTTTTTTAACATTTGACCCTAAATGTACATGTTCCTACCTACTCCCCCGCGCACAAGCTACCTCCTAGCAACATATAAGCCTCACAGTCCATCTGCTTCCTTCCCCATGTGGTAGTCAGCTGACTGACAGGGCGGTCACTTTGCAGACGTCGTCGGCCTTCCGCCCAGCTGACGCCCGCGCCCAACATCGATCGTCTTCAGTTGTTCGTCGATTTTTCCCATTTCTGCGCAGTCGACGCAATCGCCGCCAGCCGCCGGCCAACATGGCAACGACCAGTGACGGAAGCAATGCACAACACGCTGAATCACGTGACCAACTGGGCGATAAGCCACCAACGCCAACATCGAACAGCGACAAAAATGCGTTTATCAATGCAGAACCGGCAATTTTCTTCTTTTCTGTGGCATTTGGCATTTTGATTGGTTTCCAAAACTTATTTCTATACTGGGCTCGATGCGTCGAAATATTTACCGAAGTTGGTTTACAGTTTAGTTTGTGCTTTGTGCGGTGAAAAAGAATTTATTTTTTGCAGCGTCCGGTGTCAACCTTCGAAAATGTGACTACATTGTGCACAGATTTGTCAACAAATAATGATTCTAGTCTTTTGGATGATGTGGAAGCGGATATAGCAAAAACGAGGATTTACATTCAGGTAAATAAATTACAAAATTGGTTGACAAAGCTGTTAGAAATACGGTAACATCAAAATAATTCAGATTGTAAGTACCGGTACAACTTTAATCTCAGCTCCCATCATCGGCGCCCTTTCCGATGGCAAAGCCGGCCGACGGAAGCCAATGCTGGTCTGCTTGTTTGCGCTAATTGTCTACTGCGCACTGCACACGACAGCCATCGCCTTCTATGAAAAGATCAATGTGTATTATTTCCTGCTGACAGCGGAGACCTTTGCGGGATGTTTGGGTGGTTTGGCTTCGGTATTTACACTTTCTATGGCTATTGTCACTGATGATTGTCGAAATGAAGATTCCATTGTAAGAAAAACAATTTAAAATAACCACTTTACAGAACTTTTTATAGACTTCTTCCGGAATTCCACTTCGAATTGCCATCAGTTGCGCCATTCAAGCACTCGGAGTCACACTTGGCAGTTTATGTGTTACAGTGTTATCAGTACCTCCAGAAATATCAACTATTCGGCATGTTCAGGGTTATATGAATATGGCTTTGGTGGCTTTGCTGTGTTCTGTAGCGTCGTTTATTTATACGGTGGTGTTTGTTAAAGACAGTTATGCCATCAAAGGTATGGGTTTAACTAAATTGTCAATTGTATCAAATTTTACATTACAGAAGCAGCAACGATAGTACTTCCACCGCCAAACAACGTCCAAACAGGACATTTAGCAAAACTAAAGCACTTCGGATTTGAACTGGTCGAAGTTTTAATTGAAAAGCGGCCTGGATGGACCCGACTTTGCATGAATTTATGTATATTTTTCTTGTTTACCGACATTCTGGCTAACGGTAATTAACAATCTTTAAAATTTATGTCTGACAGTTTTACATTTAGACCCAAGCATGTTGATGCTGATTACAAAACGTCAGCCTTTCGACTGGTCTGATAACACATTCAGCAAATTCTACCTCATGAGAACGATGTTGGTCACCGTTGGCATGGTTGTCATTCCAGCCATCATGTCTAAGGCCACTTTTGTCGGTGCCGATTCATTTTTAGTCATGGTTGGCCTCTTTGCGGCCATGTTGATGAGCTTGATGTTGGCATTTGCACAGACTTCGGAGGCTATTTTTGCTTGTAAGACGCTTTTTTCCACAACACTTTCTTCAAAAATGGATTTTTAGCGGCCTTCTTTGCACTGATCGGCGGCGCCATCGGTCCAGGCTACCGATCCATGCTTCCAAAAATGGTGCCCCCACATCACACCGCTCGATTATTTAGTCTTATGTCCCTGATGCTGGTTATCTGCCCTCTAGTTTCCGCATCCATCTTTAACAACATTTATGCGGATACAATGGAAACCTGGCCTGGTTTTGTGTTTTTCGTTTATGCGTGTATTCATTTTACTGTAATGATGGGTCAATTGTGAGTTGCCATTCCGTTTTAATTTGCCTTCTAAACAATGTTGTTTAGTGTAATTCACTATCTCATGATGCCCCAATGGCGTCTCCAACATAGCCTTGACACGATTGGCATTGAAAACGATCATCAAAGACTTCTCGAAGCAGGTGACGAAGAAGTCTATCGTGGTCTCACACCGATTATTGACGACGACAATGATGCTAACAGTGTAACAGCGCGGCAGTCAACGAGTTCCTCCGACGCGGAAAATGCAAGAATACCTCGAGGACCTGAGCTTTAATGAATTTACGGGATTTACTTTGTAAGAGCTTTTGTAATGATGCTTAAATGGAAATGATATTACCGTAGTCGAATTGCACGTTCGGTGGAAATTGATATTCAGGGTTTCAATAAACTCAAATACGACACATGATGGCATTTACAATTTTGTGGCTAATAGACTGACATCTGCAAATTTATGGATTTCATTAAGCAAAGTTCAAATTCAACGGAAATCAAGATTATGAAAGCCCAAACATGTGTAAAGCAAGAATACTACATCATGTTTCAAATAAAAGCAACTTTCATTCAGAAATTTAAGCAAAACATGCTATTTTTACAACTGTTAACCACCTGTCGCAGTAAGTTGTGCACCACTTTCCAACACCTCTTAACCAACAAATTTTGACGCCGTTTCGATGTCCTTTTTTTCACCGCCTCGGGGGAGGCACAAATCACGATCGATCTTCGCCAGGTGCTCCAAACGCAACACGCCCTCACAGTCCACATCGACCCTGATCGATAAACTCGCCATCAACATTCCGTCATCCGACGACGCCCTGAGGCAACCCCCTCAAGCTGTTTGTCTGCCCATCTTGCGTGATCCGGCACATCCGAACGGACATGACAAAGTAGTCAGAGGGGATAATTGCAGCCTCGATCGGCTCAGTTAAGGCGAGGGAAAAGGAGAATGCCATAGAATGTCCGACGGGTTGGTTGGATATACTTAAGCTTACTACAAGTTAGCCTGCAACCAGCCAGCAAGCAACAGCCGAGAAACAATACAACGCAAAATTTAACTAAAAGCGAGGGATGCCGGTGTGTGCCACAGGCTGACTCGAGGATATAGATATGCGTGTCCAACAGGCGGTAGCACTGCTCTTGCTCGGATCGCCGATGATGTCGGAGAAAACGAACGAACGACCCCCGCCAACACAAAGAAAGCACTGATCCTGACCTGGTGGGCATTGAATTCAGGCCCTGAGGGTGTAAGCTAACGAAATTTTTGAGTCATTTCAAGGTTTTTTGCGTGTTTTCGTTGATATTTGTGCGTTTAGAACTGATTTAACGCAAATTTTTACTTTCTGGAAGATCCATATTGATGTCCCTTTCCTATTAATTCAACTTTTATTATCAAATAAAAAACTTTTGTTCATAAATTTCAGTAAGCGACCTTTTCCTCCGAAGCATTAGGAAATTATCATTGTGAGGGTGGGCGTTGTCTAGGTAAGCATCACACTATCTTAATTACCAACTTTTACTATTTTTGCCCATTTTGAAGAACAAACCCACCCACCATCGATCGCACAGTGTGCATTTTGCACTGTTCACGACACATTTTTCTTCGGATTCTGGTCTGTCACCCTTAAAGTAAGCTCAAATCCCCATCTTTACCCTTTTTAATCATATTTATCCACAGTCATGACCGACCATAATCAAGAAGGTCGCCAAGATGGCGTTCTTCAACCCTTACCTCCGCTTATTATGCCCGATTCGGACAACCAAGCCCCTCCGTCTGGAATTGTTACAAGTGCGCTTTCACCGTACTTTCAAACGCATTCACCTTTGAGTACCTATGCCTCTGGTCTGTTTTTTTCACACTTTTTTATCCTTCTTGAGCCAGTTTTGATTGATTCTTTTTAAGACCGCGAAACCGTCGTCCGCCATGTAACCCCTGACGGTAAAACTCGCGAACAGACGCATCTCGTCCGTCATGAGGGTGCCCAGGATTTGTTTTTCACGGAAGAGCATTGGTCTTCTGAGATTAAGAGTTTTGTAGCCTTTACTCCACCGAAGTTTAAACAGGTTTGTATTGCTCATCTGAATGCCCTGAATAATATAGAATCCCCTTCACAGGTTATCAAAGCCTATCGCGTTTCCCAAACTGACCGCCTGACCCTTGTCGTCGAGGTTGACAGTGAGCCCCCAGCTTTGTTTGAATGGTTCTGCAATGATAGACCCGTTGCTCTCGACCGTGCACGTTTCCATGTTCGCACGAATCTGAACATTACGACTTTGACTGTCGATAGTCCGGCTGAAGGCGTGTACAGTTGCGCGGCGCGGAACCCGGCTGGTACCTCAAAGAGCTACGGCTACATTGCTGTTATCGATGAAGCTACTCGTCAGAAGTTGCTTAACTCGACTGAGACGACTTCTACCAATACGCTGAGCATCACCCAATATGGTGGTGTATTGGCTAGGCCTCCGAAGTTCACGAGCCAAGTGCCGCATTTGACTTTGAAGCCGGGTGCTGAGGCTATTTTGGATGTGGAGGTTGATTCGACCAGCCCAGTCAAGTACGTTTGATTCATAACCGCTGAATTGTCTTAAACGGAAAATTCAGGTTTATCTGGTACGTCAACGGCCGACGCGTCACCCCTTCAACTCCTAACGTCGACTTCTATGAACCATCAGGCACCCGTTCCATCGTACAATTCAAGCTCCCTGAAGCCGGCCAATACACTGTCGTTGCTCAAAACGAGTACGGCATTGCTAAATCGAGCGCATTCCTCGAAATTGAAAAAGATTCCAACGTTTCGTCGCATTTGCACTTGCTCAGCCAGCAGTCGTACCGTCCAGCTGCACCACCGGCAGCTACCCGTACCCGTGGCGCTTCCAGCACTCAACCGTTTCCGATTTCATCTGGAAGTGTTGCTCAACGCTCATCCAGTGTGCCACGGACGCGCTCTCCTGAATCGGCTGCGAACACGAAGACGCTGGCTCCGCGAAGTTATGAAACTGGTACGTGCAATTGCTAAATATCGTTTAAAATCAACTTTATGAAAAAAATTTTCAGAAAGCTTCGTCGAAATCGACAGCCACACAATCACAAAGTTCGCGAAACCGCCATCCCCGTCGCCGAACGACTCTCGTTTCACGCCGCAGCCTCCGGCATTCATCAATCAACTCCCAGCTGAAATTACGGTGACACCAAATGACAAGCTCACCTTGACTGCTGAAGTTGTCGCAGCCCCGCCGGCTGAGATCAAATGGAACGTGAATGGGTTTGAGATCCGCAAATCAAAAAATTATTCACTCGAAAATGTGCACAATAAGTCGACTTTGGTGGTTCATCCGCCGGTGAAGCTCGGCCGATACAATGCTACTGCCCGGAATGAGCTTGGCATTATCACAATGGGCACGACCGTCCATCCACCCACGGCTGTGTTGCCAGAATTTGTCGAAAGTGCCATCGTCGCCTCATCGCTTGAAGCAAATGATGATTCTAGTGATGAGAGTGTGGCTACAGTTAGGATGAATGATAGCGGCAATGAGACTGAAGAGCGCGCCAATGCCCAGGGACGACCTTTCCCACGTAAACCGACTTTGCTTGGGAAACCAGCCAGCGAGGTTATGGTCCCGAAAGGCGATCCTCTGGTGCTTGATTTCGAGGTTGCCGCTTATCCTGAAGCCAAGATTGCTTGGTTTTTGAACAACTTCGAGCTCAAGCCGACCAATCAGATCAGCATTCTGAAGGTCGCGCCGAACCACAGCCGTCTCATCGTCAAAAATCCTGGAGATGGTCTTTACCGCGCCCAAGCCACCAACAACCTCGGCACCATTGCCTATGAAACCCGCGTCTTCACTGAAGTCAACCCAGTCAACGAGCGCCTCATCTTCACCCGTCGTCCGAGCCCTGACCGTACTGTCCCTATCTACAAGCTCCGTCGTACCGCTCACAAGAATCAACGCGACGACCTCCCTAAAGCGCCGAAAATCATTACTGGTTTCGCACCGACCCATCGCGTCAAAGTCAGCGAACCGCTTGTTCTCGACGTCGAAGCCGAAGCCATCCCAGAAGCCAACTTCCAATGGCGCGTCAACAATTTCGAAGTCAAACCAAACAAGGCCGTCAAAATCGAGCGTGTTGACGAAAACCGTTCCCGAATCGTGTTCCTTCAGCCCACAGAAGGTCGTTATGAAGTCATTGCGCAGAACTATCTCGGAAAGGACTCCCTCAGCACCAAGGTCATCGTTGATTACGCCTTCGGTGATGATAACCGCTTCCCTGTGTTCGTCGATGCCCTTCCGGCTACGACCATTCTAGCCGCCGACACCTTGGACCAGGTCATGGTCGTCGTTGTGCGCACAAGCGAACCTGGATCATTCCGTTGGTTTGCGGATGGCGGTGAACTCGAATCCAACAATGGCCACGAGATTCTGTGTGAACCGTTCAAGTCGACGCTGATCATCCGTTGTGCCGTCAAGAACAACACGGAATATGCCGTTGAATTCACGAATTCGCTCGGCATCATTCATTCGAAGACGACCGTCATGACAAGCCCGAAGCGTCGTCCCAAGACACCCCAGGAGCCACGTCCGCCACGCTTTGTTGAACTTTTGTCGTCAACGGCGATTGCCCAGGGCGAAGTTCTAGAAGCCCGTGTTACATTGGGTGAAGATACACTTCCAAGTGTTTTTGAGTGGTATCTGAAGGGTGAAAAGGTTGCCCCAGAGCTTATTGAAAGCACTGACTTCGAGAGCGTTGTCCGAATTCCGGATGCCAGCCAGGACATGAGTGGCTTGTTGGTAGCTGTGGCTAAGAATGAGCTTGGTCAGGCTGAGAGCTCGATGCATTTCATCGTTGTTGATGGTAAGTTCTAGCTAATAAGACAATCCAATAAGGTCAGTTTCAGGTGTCGGTGAGAAGCAAATCAAGATCATTCAAGACCAAATGATCTCCAACCCTCAAGACATCGAAGAAGAACCGGTCGAGGAGCCAACACCAGCAGCCGAAGTCGAAGCAGCAGTCGAGGAGCCCGCCGCAGTAGCCGAAGTCGAAGAACCCGCAGAGGAGCCCACCCCAGTAGCCGAAGTTGAAGTCGAAGCAGCAGTCGACTTTGACTTCACCAAGGCCCCTCAGCAGCAGGACTTCACCGTCGAAGCTCCGACGCCCATCGTTGAGGACCAAGTCGTTGAGAACATCCCTACCGAAGCCGAAGTCACCGACATCGAGCCCGATTCGGCTACGATCGCAGCCGCAAATGTCATCGCCGAATCCATCACAAACTCCCTCCTGTCCTTCGCCTTCCCGAAGCAGCCCGAGCCCGCAAAGCCTGCCTCAGCGCCTGATTCATTGGAATCCTCTCCCGAAGCTCCTGAAATCAAGGTGACAAACACGTCGGAGGACTTCTCCAAGACGACCAACATCACGAAACGAGAAGGTCTCACAGCATTTGTCGAAACGATCACATGCATAACGCATCCTGGCATTCCAGAGAGCTACTCCCTCCTGGTCAAGGTCGCTGAAACTCTTGCGCAGTCGCTTGTCGCCAAGATCATCGTCGAGGCGATGGACGAAGCTGCGCATGAACTCGCGACCGCCTACAGTACCAGTGAGAGCGAAACCGACGAAGACGGCAAGCCCATCATCTCACCCAGCATCACATTGGCACCGACGTTCGAGATCAGCAAGGAGACGTACAACATCACGAGCGGTGAAAACGTTACAATCCATACTCGTGTGCTTGGAGCTCCATGCCAGACTGTTGAATGGTACAAGGATGGCGAGCGCGTTGAAGAGGATGAGTGAGTTGACCTTTTTTAGATTCTGTAGGCCATAATAACCATTTCAGCCACATTTCAATCATCACAACCGACGGCCATACCCAACTTGTCATGAAAAATGTTGACAAGCCTCGGGGTGGCACGTATGAGTGCCGCGCAACTAATCCGTACGGCTGCGCTGCTTATCAGTGCACTATTCATGTGACTGATCCGGATGGCCAAGTCCCTGGCCCTTACATTACAGATGTCACGATGCAGGAGCCAAAGTCGGCTGATGCCAATGTGGCCAGTGTTTTGGCACATATTGAAGTCAACCGGAAGGATGACTACTCGATTCAGGAAGTTATCGTGGAGCACTTTCCAGTGGAGTATGCTGAAGCTTCGGCAAAATCGAAGTTGCGAGATCGACGCCTCTCACGTGAGGAGAAGAAGAAAAAACGACTTTCCATGGAGTCGATGCAAAGCGAGGGGAGTGAAGTTGACCGGCTGGAGACTATAGAAGAGCCGCCAGATGATGGTCATGGTGAGTTGAATTTTGATAACGGCATTTTAAGATGGTTGGGTTTCAGGGTTTCGTGATTTAACGACTCCGATACCACCAATTGATGAAGTTCCGCCCGCAGCTATCGGTGAACTGGTGGCAGAAGCGCCTGTTGAGGCTCAGGAAGTTGCGCAGCAGCAACCGCCTGAAGTTGAAACAAAGGTGGAAGAGGCAGTTGAACAGAAGCCAGTGGAAGTAGTTTTGGATGTTGAAAAGCAGCAGCAACAGCCAGAACTCGTAGCACAAGCTGAACAGCAAATTTCCGTTGAAACGGAACTGGTGGTTGAGCAGCAGCAACCCGAGGCTCCTGTTGAAACCAAGTTGGAAACTCAGGCTCAGCAAGAAGAACCAAAAGTTGAGCCTGTGTCGCAGGAACAACCGAAAGTTGAACCTGAATCTGAACAGCAGCAAAAGGTTGAGGAAGTCAGCGAGAAGCAGCAGCTCGCTGAACCTGAACAACCAATTGAGCAGCAGAAGGTTGAAGAATCAACTCCTTTAACCGAACAAGAACACCCCGTCGAAGCGGAACCCGTGGTTGAGCAGCAGCAACCCCAGATTCCCGTTGAGACAACCGCCCCTAAAACACCACAGAAGCAACCTGAGCAACAGGAACCCAAAGTTGAAACAGAAGTCAGCGAGAAGCAGCAGCTCGCCGAACCTGTTCCTCCAACTGAGCAGCAGAAACCCGAAGAACCGACTCTCGTGGCTGAGCAGCAGCAGCCTGAGAGCCCTACCAACAAGATCAAGCAGCTAACCCCCATCAAGGACCTTCCAGATGTCACCGCTGAGCAGCAGCAGGGTGATATCAACGTGGAAGTTGAATTACAACTTGAGCAACCAAAAATTGAAACTCAAGAAACCGCCATTAAAGAACAGGAACCCACCGAAACCGAACAACAGAAACCCGAAGAACCAGAACAACAAGCCGAAGCCATCATTGCCAAACTGGAACCGATTGAAGACCTCCCAGCCGTCACCCCCGAGATTGAAGCAACCACCGAAACCGTCCCCGCGGAACAGATCCTCCAACCCAACGAACAACAACCCATCGAAAGCCCCGAGCCATCTGAAGAGCAACTCATCGCTCTTCTAGCAGCTCAAAGCACTGACTTGGAGCCGATCCAACAAGAGTCACCCTCACCCACTAGTGCCCTTGACAGCCTGGAGGACCAGTTGAAGAAGCTCCAAAAAGATATTGACCAATCTCTTCCCCAAGAGATGACTTCCGACTTTGGTGCCATCGAAGAGGAAGAAGAAACCTTTGAATTCGTCTCAAAGCAAGACATCAAACTCTCCGGCGAAGGTCCTGAAGCCGTCGTCGAAGGCACTATCCCCCAAAGTCCCACGGCCAGTGCATCAATGCAGTTTGGCATCCCCGAAATTAGCATCACCGATGAATCTGGCGAAGAATTTGCTCACGTTGATGAAGTTTACGTTGAATCACCTGTCATTAATGTCGAAGTGACGCGTAAACCGATCCACTTCACATTCCATTTGAAGATCGTCGAGCCACAGTTCTTTGTCGTTTCGGCCGATGTTGTCGGTGTTGCCATCAACAATCAGAAGATTGTTGTCGTCAATGAGGAGCTCGCCAAGCTACCAAATGACAACAATGTTGAAGTGCGTTTGAAGTCGCCAGCATTGACGAAGGAAAATGTTGTCTACACTTGGATTCAGAAGAAGGAAACCGGTGATGATGAGATTAGTGAAACTTGGGTTCTTAACAGAGTAAGTTCGAAGGTTTTGTGTATGATTAATGATGTTTTTTGTAGTTGGAAGAACCAACATCACCCACATCCCCTGAAGCCACGACAACGACCAACATCGAAGCGACGTACATTGGCTCAACGCACAGTGTGGCACAGATAAGCTTGTTTGAGCCGAGCAAGCTTTTGAGTGAAGTTTTGAGCGAGATTCCGGTGAGTTTGAAGTTTATCGATTGTTTACTGATTATTAAAGATTATTGATTGATTATTGATTTTTTAAATTTATCGATTGATTATTGATTTTTTACATTTCAGAAGTCCCTGACCCAATCGACGACCACCGAACAGCCTTACTTCACCGCGCGTGAAGACCACACTGGAACGGAGACGGAAAAGACCGCCGATGCCGCTGATGTCACCCTTCCCGATGACAATGAAGAAACCCCATCGTTCACTGAAGCGACTTCCATGTCTGAAATGAACTCTCCCCCGAGTTTCCGTCAAGACATTGCCGATTCCGTGTTCACCGTCGGTGAACCCGCGCAATTGAAGGCGATTGTCATCGGTAATCCGCAGCCGGAAGTCAAATGGTTCGTCGATGGCGATGAAATCCATGCTGATAAGTAAGTTTTATCTTGTCTTTCATACAATTGGCAACATTTTTGATTGACATTTGGTCGAAGTTTACAAAGTAACGACAAAAAACGGAGATCTATTGCACTATGAATTAGCTGCTTGCAAAGAGTTCTCTTTGATTCAACTAAACAGCTGCCACTTTTCTTGTTTGTCCATCTGAAATCTGAATAACACACTTTGCAGGGACTACGAGATCGTCTACGAAGACGGTGTAAGTGTCCTTCGCCTGAGGCACGTCTATGCCGAGGACGAGGGCGAGTACGTCTGTGAGGCGTTCAATGTCGCGGGTCGCTCGGCCAGCAAGTGTTACGTTAAAGTACAAGGTGGGGGAAAAGCTTACATCCTAGCTATTTTTACGCTTAAATCAATCGCCACTGTTGCCATACGGACTAGCAGTGGCGACGCTTTTTGACTCCCTCGAGTGTCTTTTGAGTTGGTTGCGATCGGCGTGATGACCATTACTCACGGATTTGTGCCTACCCATACTTACTTCACTACTGACTCCACCCCGTGCTTACATGCATTGCCGACCGCACTTTAACATACTCAGTTTTTAACATTTTAGGGAATTCGTTTTATAAATCTTGTCCAAAATACAGTAATCATTACTGTAGTCACACACCCTAATCATTCACATTGTCTCTCTTTCTCACTTTTCACTTTTTCATAGCCTTTTCAAATGAAGCCTTCCATCACCGAGCAAAATCACACCTATCATACACAAAAATGCCATCACTGCCATCATATCGATCGATCGCGGCACACTCGACGGGACACTCGTGATTCGCGGCGCTCTATCTAATGGCTCTTATCAATGCCCCTTCCAGACACGGTCCACACAACCGATGCTCAACCAGAGCACCAGATGCCGATAAGTGATAGTTTCTTTTTCCGGAAAATAAAACGTCTGCATCATAGTTTGCCCCGGAATGCCCCATCGCCCACGCCATTGAAGAAGACCCAGAGTTCAACGAAAGCCGCAGCTGATATCCCGAACGTTGTCCGAACATACACGACAGAAGACGGTGTTGAAGTCTCTTTGACGGAGAACTTTGTAATCTACAAGTACTTGGAGGCAGAATATGCTGAAATTGCCATCCAGATAAAGGCCGACTTTAGTTCTGTGTTTATGAATGCTTCTGTCTGGCCACTTGGGGCCGATATTATGAATTGGTCGACACCGACGGCTTCGACTGACGTGGAAACTATTGTTGCTGGGGGCGGTGACGCTTTTCATATTGAGGAGGAGAATCGACGGTTTTCGAGGAATAGTGACTGGGAGCCGACTTCGGAGATCACTTTACTGCCTGGGAATACGAGAGTCGCTACTTTGACTGAGAAGACGCTGTTTCCAGGGTCTGAAGTTTCGGAGAGTGAGAAAATGGCCCGAACGACTGAGTATATCGAGTCTATATGCGACATTAATGCCATTTTCAATGATTTGAATGATCATATGAAAGCTGCGACGCTGCCGACGAAGGTCAATCGCCCTTTGGATGAACGCATTCCAGCACCATTGCCATCTGTGAAACTGCAACACACCGAAAGTTTCGACAAAAGTGTCGAAGATGCCCCGCCTGTTGGATTTATGCGTAGTTTGACCATCCCAGCTGCTCCGGATTCTGGTCGACGGACGCCCCTACTCATGAAATCGTCAAATTGGAGATGCCAGTCCGCTAAAGTTGTCGATATCACCGAGGAATGGATAATCTCCAAAGACGAAGAATCCCTCGAAGCTCATGGATTCTTCTGCCCTGTCCGTGATCTTACTCCAGTGCCTCCAGAAGGCTATTCCCCTGTTCTTGACCACTATGAACCCCCTCAACAACTGCAATATTCACGTTCACCACCCCGCCGCCAATCCCCTAAGAAGCAGCTCAGCCCCGAAGACGTCCAACTCCTCCAAGACACCGTCGATGAAGTTACCTCTGACGCTGAGGAAGCCCGCAAGCAGTACCAATCGGACATGGATGACGACGCCATCGAAATTGAGCGCGTTATCCTCGAAATGTCGGAACAGTTGGCTCAAGCTGCGCCGGTCAGCAAGGCCCAGGCCGAGGCAAATGAAGAGCTGTTGCGGACACGCTTGGCGGAAATGATCCTAAACATACCGCATGGCCATGCGCCTTCCTCGAGCAAGCACAATCCGGCCGAGAACTACGAACTGATAAAAGAGCCCATCAATCTGTTGCGAAACAAGCTGTCGAAGTTGGAAGAACATCTTATTTTTGACGAAGAAGCATCGATAAGAGAGGAATTGGACCGGATCGATCGAGAACGGAAAGAACGCTCATCAAAAGCGGCCCCAGATGTTGAGAGAAAAGAAAAGCTGCTTCGACGGAGGAGTGAAAATCTTGCCCGGATGACACCTTTAATCCATGTCGTAAAGAATAAGTTGACGACGTTGGAGGATGTCGTCGATGACACGGAGGAGAAAACGGCTGCGAGGGCCAGTGGAAAGGCGACTCCGGCGAGTGATCGGAAGACTATCCATGAATTGCTGCTCCGAATCAACTCTGAAATTAACAACATCCATGACTTCTGCAAGCGGAGCCATCACATTGACAGTTTGAACACGGTTGTTGATGTGTTGAGCAAGGTTTGCACACATTTGGATGCTATTTTGGATACGCTGAGACAATGGCAAGAAATTCCATTGCTGCCGAAGTTAGAGCACGTTCAACACGTCAGCCCTATTGCGATGAGTCCAAATCGTGATAGTCTGCCAGCCGTGGACAACCATGCTACTATCAATATCGATTTGAAGAAGGACGAAGAACATGAAATGACGAACACGTTTGTCATGTTCACTTCTGGCAGCCATGATAAACCGACCATCGGCACCTCAACTAGCGCGACTTTGTCTAAGGCCGAGGAACATTTATCAACGAGTTTCACCCATGTTCATGCCGGATCGATTATAACCATTCCAGAACGGATTTCCGCATTCTTCCAATGGCGACCAACACCGAAACCGCGCTTGATCTACACGCAAAAGCAAGAAAGTATGGACCGCTCCATGCCGACGGTAGCCGCACCGTCATCCGCGCAGACTGCCATTGTTGAAGTACCGTACATCCATCTGACAGCTCCAACTTGCCAGCCATCTAGTTCCGATACCAATATGGAAGTCTCTATCCATCTTCGGCGACGTGGCGATCACCAAACTGCTGTCGTTTTACTGCCACAGAAGAATGTCAACACTCGCCTGAGGCAGTTTATGACCGGTGACACAAATTCGATTCAAATGTTCTGCGAAGAAAGTGGTAATGACACGGATACAACAAGTGCCTTTTTCTGTGGCGGTGTCAGAACTTTCCAGCCGAATACGATCGAAGAGGAATCCAGTGACGTTATGTCGTATTTATCCTATGATTCACCATTGCCACGGGCGAAATTCACTGGTAGCTGGAAAGCCGCTCCTGGCGAACTCAGTCGTGGACCGTCACCGAGCAGTTGTCTCGTCATTCCGACCCATCGTGAACAGTTTGCTGAATCAACAAACGCCTCAGATGATGAATCCAGCTTTTTCGAAGTCACGAATGTCCGAAATTCTTTGAATGAGAACTTTGAGCTGTCCCGAAAACGTCGAAACTACAAAGTCAATGCCGTTCTCTTTCCGGAACAACGCGTCACCACCGAAGTGACATTCATGCAGGACCAAGTTGACGTTGACGTGGAAAAAGTATCCGAAAAAGATCGTGACAGTGTTGTCATGCTTGAAGAAGCATATCATCAGGATGCAGTTCGCCTCAAGGAAGCTCCGATTAACGATGCGTTTGACCGTGATGCAACTCCAACGCCATGGGATGGTGGCGACAATCTTGAAACAGCATCATCAGTTTCTGCCAGAACTAACAAAACTGCCGAATTGTCCGTTTCTGTCAATGCCAAATCCGTCGCCGACAAAGTGTATGTTCACCTCGAAGAGATCCCCTGGGGCGAAGTTGCCATGACCATCCCAGAAATGACCTCCAGCCAAAACGATGACGAAATATCGGCCCGCTCAAGCATTCTGTTTAACGTCATTGTAGCCGAGAATCAAGATGAAGCAAAATCTCAGAAGTCTGATGCCGTTAGTCATCGCAGCTCTCAGAAGTCAATCGCAACAAGTGCTACTGCAAGTCAGCCCAGTTTGAACTTTCCTACTTATGTCATCAAACATTCCTCGACAGCGAGTATCACGTGCGAGTTGAACAATTACGTCAACCGTGAATCTGACATTGTCTGGTACAAGGGCAAAGAGCCAGTTCCAAAGATTCGCGGAAAATTTGACCGAATTTCACACGACTTGCTGGAAGTCTTGGTCGTGAATAAGATTGACTACAGTGACAGCGAGCTGTACAGTATCATGGTCAATGGCGAACTCTACCCTGTCGCTTATCTGATTGTGGAGCCTTCAGTTCCGGAAAACAAGCTGGAGGATAACAAGTTCAAAACAGCTTCATCGACCATGTTTGTCATGGAAGGCCAACAGACGACCATTTCCTGTCAAATGAAAGACAACACCAGCGACGTTGTCTGGTACAAAGACCAAGAACCACTTGTCGAATCTCATCGTATCCACACCGAAGTCACCGAAGATGGCACTCATAACGTCATCATTGAAGATGTCGACCTCTCGGATCAAGGAACATATTACGCATACTCTGACGATTACTCCATTTATGTGACGCTCGTGGTGGAAGGTATAACTTTAACAAATCTCATCCCTTAATCCTGTCTTATTAACTTTTTTAGAAAAAATTGACGAAAAAGAAGTCGTCGTTTCCGGACCCGACACAGATGACGAAGACCTAAACGACTACATTGTCCCACCTGGATCAACTGCCACCATCGCCTGTGAATTAGAATCAACCGAGTTTCTGCGTGATCTTGTCTGGCAACGAAATAACTCTGATTTACCATTGTCTAGTGATAAGCTTGAGCATGTTATCAACGGAAACAAGCATTATCTCATCATTCATAACGCTCAGCCTGAAGATTCAGGAGTCTACTCTGTCAGAATTAATGATACTCAGTTTAAAGTTGCTCAGATCACCATCACTGAAGGCACTCAAAGCCTTGGTGGAAGTAGACTCAAACGAATTAGTAACAATTCTCTTATTAGTACCCGATCGAGGGAATAAATTCATGCTTTGATTTTGCTTTGAGTGTGACCTTTTTGTTTGTTTTGACTAATTTTGACAATTGAAATGAAATAAATTTGAATAAATTACACAGTAATGAAATGAAATTGCTTTTAGAAAAGCCGACATCCACCGAAGAAGCAACAATCCCGGCCGGAACAAATGTCACAATCAAGTGCCAGACGCCAGCACCAAGTCCAGATTTGCAGTGGCAAAAGGACAACCAGGAGTTGCCAAATGATGCCCGTTATTCTTCTCAGAGTGATGAAGAGTATACAAAGCACTTCTTTACGATTAAAAACACTGTCGTCGAGGATTCTGGTGTGTATGGTGTTGTCATTGGTGATGTTCGACATGCTGTGACGACGATGATTGTCGTTCCGGAGGATTCGATCCTCAGTGACAGTGTCAACACGAAATCTGAATTCGAAGTGCCGTTGGAAAGCCAGGCGCCTCAGGCTGCTTCCGAGCAGGGAGAAGAACAGGCTCCAAAAGATGCACCCGAGCAGGATTGGATTCTCCTTGGCGAAGACACAAAGATGCCGAATATTGAAGTCGGTGATGATGGTAACGTCGTCGAATTAGACATCAATATTATCAATCAGCCACAGCAAGAGTTGTTGTTGTTCACGAAAAACACAACTGAAACAATAACCACCGATCAGGGTGCCGATGCTGAACCCGAAAAAGACGCTGAAAAGATCGAAGAACCCGATGCCATTGTCGAAGATGCAAAAGACTCCGAATCGCAACCGTTTTTGGGCCGCCGTCGATCATCCCAAACCATCGAGCGTGAACACAATGTTCAAGTTCGAATGGAGAAGGAACCTGTCATCTCTACTTTTGAAGACAGCAAAGACGTTGTTGTCGTTGGCGGAAGTGAAGAATCCTCTCCCGAAGATTTTGAAAAACTAGAAAGTGCTGACGATTTGGAAATAATCGAACTTTTTGCGGATTATTTCACCAATGTCATCCTGCAAGAGGCTATCTACGAAAACTTTGATCACGAATATCAGCCGATTTCCGAATCTCTGGAAGACACTAGCGACATTACGACTGACATCGAACTAATTTCGCTCGATGATCAACAGATTGCCATCGGTCAAACCACTGATGTTGATCTTCGCTTCCACAAGGCCAATGAAACGAACACATTAACCCATGTTGTTGATGCTGCTAGACTCCTGAGAATCACGGCCATTGTTGAATTCCACGAATATGGTACCAATGTTCCGAGTACTGAAGATGTGCATGGAACTTTTGAGTTTTCGGGTAATGCCGAAGCCGAACAAACGCAGGCCGTCGTCAAGGAAGGAATAACAGATGATGAAGTCTCGGCCGATGAGCAGTCTATCGCGACCGCCACATCGACGTCTGCAAGTAACGCGTATTCACCACCCATTTTCATCTTGCCACTTCCGGAAGAGCGTACATTGACTGTCGACCAGGTGGCAATGTTCAAATGCACCTTCCACGGTATTCCGTTGCCGACTGCTGCCTGGTATCTCAATGATACCGCATTGTGGGACAATTCTGATACGCATGTGATCACTGAAGATGGCATTACTGTGCTGACCATCACTTCAGTGCCACCTGCGTGGAATGGAAGCGTACTTTCGTGTGAAATTCGCAATCCGGCTGGACAAGCCAAATGCAGTTGCGACCTCAAATTTGAAGGTAACGTTAAAATCAGTTTTAGTATCAAATAAAAGAAACAATATTTAGGTCCTCGAGAAGAAAAAATCATCCCAATCACTGTGGTTGAAGCAGCTGCCAGCGCCGAGGTAAGTTTGGAAGATAAACCGATTTCAGAAGACGATGCATCTCTCTCAATCTCGCTATCATCTGACACTGCAAGCGGCCGCAAACCAACTTTCGTGTTTGACCTGCCCCAGAAGCTCTACGTCAAAGAAGACGAACGGATCCAGCTGAAATGCAACTTCACCGGTTATCCTTATCCCCAAATACGGTGGTACAAAAACGGATCACCCATCGTCGACAATCTCCAATACCAAATGGTGACAGAAGATGGCATTGCGATCTTGGTCATTCCTCAACCAACGCTGCTCGATAATGCGACTTTCACCTGTGAAGCATATAATGCCATTGGTTCTGCCCGAACGCAATGTAAATTGAAGGTCGATGGTAAGTAACTTAAATGAAAATAAAAATATGTATAATAATTTTAAAAAATTTAGATGAAGCCAACTCTGACGCACAAATACGGCTTGACGTGTTTTGCCACAAAGAAATAAGCAACACGACTCTGGATGTTGCTGTCGTCTCTGCGGAAATTCAAAAACACTTTTCACCGAAACTGATGTCACCACCCGGAAATGAAAGCGATGACGATTCCACGGCCACGTTGACAAATCAAGAAGAAACGACACCGACAACTTCCGAATTTGAAGAAGATGACGGTGAGCATGGCAAGCGAAAGATGTACAGACAAGCTCCGACATTTGGCCGTGAACTGGAATCTAAAATCGTCAACCCTGGAGAAAGCGTTCGGTTGAAGACATTCGTAGCAGGAACACCGGCGCCTACTGTCGAATGGAAGATTGTTGAGTCAAACAACGCCAATAACACACAGTATGCACATTTTTTCAAAAAGCATCAACTAAAAGTTGGTTTAGGGAAATCTATGAGGACGGATTAGCCGTTCTTGACATTGAATCGATTACAAACAATGTCACTGTTAGTTGCACCGCGACAAACTCACAGGGATCAGCGACGACGACCTGCGAAATCCGTTTGAACCAAAACGCCGGAAGTGAACAACAGCAGCCCGCTCAAGGTGTTGAAGAAGATCCAACCGTTTCAATCACAATTCAATCGGAAACAACAACGACTTCAGAAATTGCAGAGGATGAGCATGGCGCGCGTAAGTTGTACAGACAAGCGCCTACTTTTGGTCGCGAATTGGAATCTAAAGTGGTCAACCCTGGAGAAAGCATCCGGTTGAAAACATTTGTAGCAGGAACACCGGCGCCTGCTGTCAAATGGGAGATTGACGATGCCAACAATGCAAATAACACACAGTGAGCTAAAACGAAAATTTTACAAAAACCAAAAAAAAACAAAAATATTTAGGGAGATTTTCGAGGATGGATTAGCCGTTCTTGACATTGAGTCCATTACAAATGACATTGTTGTCAAATGCACTGCAACAAACTCGCATGGATCGGCGACGACAACCTGCGAAATCCAATTGCACCAAAACGCCGGAACTGAGCAGCAACAACCCGCTCAAGGTGTTGAAGAAGAATCTACGGCTTCGCTTACCCTTCAATCAGAGACGACGACGACGTCAGAAATTGCAGAGGATGAGCATGGCGCGCGTAAGTTGTACCGACAAGCGCCTACGTTTGGTCGTGAATTGGAATCTAAGATCGTCAACCCTGGAGAAAGCATCCGGTTGAAAACATTTGTGGCGGGCACACCGGCGCCTGCCGTTAAATGGGAGATTGAAGATGCCAACAATGCAAACAACGCACTGTAAGCTGAAACGTAAATTTTACATAAACAAAATTAATACACTCCATTTCAGGGAGATCTTCGAGGATGGATTAGCCGTTCTCGACATTGAATCCATCACAAATGACATTGTTGTTAAATGCACTGCAACAAACTCACATGGATCAGCGACGACAACCTGCACAATCCGTTTGAACAAAACTGATCAACAACAACCCGCTCGTGGTGTGGAAGAAGATTCTACGGCTTCAACCACCACGGAGACAACCCCGACGACAACCGAATTCGAAGAGGTTGACGATGAGCATGGTACACGAAAGATCTACAGACAAGCTCCGTCATTCGGCCGACAGTTGGAATCAAAAATCGTTAACCCGGGAGAAAGCATTCGGTTGAAAACATTCGTGGCGGGAACACCGGCGCCTACTGTCAAATGGGAGATTGTTGACGCAAACAATGCCAATAACACGCTGTAAGGCAAAAGTTTATGAACTACAGTGCAATTTCAAAATTTCAGGGAAATCTTCGAGGATGGATTAGCCGTTCTAGACATTGAATCAATTACAAACGACGTCGATGTGAAATGCACCGCAACCAATTCACATGGGTCGGCGACGACAACCTGTGAACTCCGTTTAAACAAAAACCCTGATCAGGCGACGTCAGAAGATTCCACGAAATCGACAACCACTCAATCAGATTCACCACCGACAACAACAGAATTTGAAGAAGATGACGGCGTGCATGGTAAACGGAAAATTTACAGACAAGCTCCGACATTTGCCCGTGAATTGACGTCAACAACCGTCAATCCGGAAGAGAGCATCCAACTAAAAACGTTTGTAGCAGGTACACCGCAGCCTACTATCGTGTGGGAAATTGACAACGCTAGTGATGCAAACAACACACGGTAAGCCCAACAACAAAAACTAAAACTAAAACATAAAAAATTTCAGCGAAATATTTGAGGATGGATTAGCTGTCTTAAGCATCAAGTCCATCACAAAAGACATCACTGTCAAATGTACCGCAACAAACTCCCAAGGCTCAGCAACAACATCCTGCGATATACGTTTAAACAAAACTAGTGAAGTTGAACCTACGGCTTCAAAAGCCACTGCAGAAGACATCTCAACTGCTTCAATCACCACTATATCGGAGACAATACCTACTTCGTCAGAGTTCGAAGTGGATTATGGTGAGCATGGTAAACAAAAAATCTACAGACAAGCTCCGTCATTTGGCCGCGAATTGCAATCAACAACAGTGAACCCAGAAGAAAGTATCCAACTGAAAACATTTGTAGCTGGCACGCCGCAGCCTACCATCAAATGGGAAATTGATGATGCCAACAACGCGAACAAAACCCGGTAAATTGACATGTTATCTAAAAACAAAATAAATCACAAAAAAATTTAAGAGAAATTTTTGAGGACGGCTTAGCCGTTTTCAATATTCAATCTATTACAAATGACATCACCGTCAAATGTACCGCGACGAACTCACATGGTTCAGCAACGACAACATGCGTAATCCGTTTAAATCAAAACGCCAATGTAAAAAAAGAACAATCAGTACAGATTGTTGATACAAAACCAGGACCGGAAACATGTACTAACACTAACGAAACCCATGTGACAGAAGAAATTAAAGTGGCAAAACCGGCTGCAGCTGAAACACCTAAAGAAACAGAACCTGTCAAGCCTGAAACTACCAAAGAAGCCAAGCCCGTTGAAGCCGAACCTGCTAAGCCTGCCGAAGTCGCTGAAGCACCCAAGGCTGAGGTGACCGAAGAGGCCAAGCCGGTTGAAGCCGAACCTGCTAAGCCTGCCGAAGTCGCTGATGCACGCAAGCCTGAGGTGACCGAAAAGGCCAAGCCCGTTAAAGCCGAGCCTGCTCAGCCTGCCGAAGTCGCTGAAGCACCCAAGCCTGAGGTGACCGAAAAGGCCAAGCCGGTTGAAGCCGAACCTGCTCAGCCTGCCGAAGTTGCTGAAGCACCCAAGCCTGAAACTACCAAAGAAGCCAAGCCCGTTGAAGCCGAACCTGCTAAGCCTGCCGAAGTCGCTGAAGCACCCAAGGCTGAGGTGACCGAAGAGGCCAAGCCGGTTGAAGCCGAACCTGCTAAGCCTGCCGAAGTCGCTGATGCACGCAAGCCTGAGGTGACCGAAAAGGCCAAGCCCGTTAAAGCCGAGCCTGCTCAGCCTGCCGAAGTCGCTGAAGCACCCAAGGCTGAGGTGACCGAAGAGGCCAAGCCAGTTGAAGCCGAACCTGCCAAGCCTGCCGAAGTTGCTGAAGCACCCAAGCCTGAGGTGACCGAAAAGGCCAAGCCCGTTAAAGCCGAGCCTGCTCAGCCTGCCGAAGTCGCTGAAGCACCCAAGCCTGAGGTGACCGAAAAGGCCAAGCCCGTTAAAGCCGAGCCTGCTCAGCCTGCCGAAGTCGCTGAAGCACCCAAGCCTGAGGTGACCGAAAAGGCCAAGCCGGTTGAAGCCGAACCTGCTCAGCCTGCCGAAGTTGCTGAAGCACCCAAGGCTGAAGTTACCGAAGAGGCCAAGCCAGTTGAAGCCGAACCTGCCAAGCCTGCCGAAGTCGCTGAAGCACCCAAGGCTGAGGTGACCGAAGAGGCCAAGCCAGTTGAAGCCGAACCTGCCAAGCCTGCCGAAGTTGCTGAAGCACCCAAGCCTGAGGTGACCGAAAAGGCCAAGCCCGTTAAAGCCGAGCCTGCTCAGCCTGCCGAAGTCGCTGAAGCACCCAAGCCTGAGGTGACCGAAAAGGCCAAGCCCGTTAAAGCCGAGCCTGCTCAGCCTGCCGAAGTCGCTGAAGCACCCAAGCCTGAGGTGACCGAAAAGGCCAAGCCGGTTGAAGCCGAACCTGCTCAGCCTGCCGAAGTTGCTGAAGCACCCAAGGCTGAAGTTACCGAAGAGGCCAAGCCAGTTGAAGCCGAACCTGCCAAGCCTGCCGAAGTCGCTGAAGCACCCAAGGCTGAGGTGACCGAAGAGGCCAAGCCAGTTGAAGCCGAACCTGCCAAGCCTGCCGAAGTTGCTGAAGCACCCAAGCCTGAGGTGACCGAAGAGGCCAAGCCCGCTGAAGCCGAACTTGCCAAGCCTGCCAAAGTTGCTGAAGCACCCAAGGCTGAAGTTACCGAAGAGGCCAAGCCAGTTGAAGCCGAACCTGCCAAGCCTGCCGAAGTCGCTGAAGCACCCAAGGCTGAGGTGACCGAAGAGGCCAAGCCAGTTGAAGCCGAACCTGCCAAGCCTGCCGAAGTTGCTGAAGCACCCAAGCCTGAGGTGACCGAAGAGGCCAAGCCCGCTGAAGCCGAACTTGCCAAGCCTGCCAAAGTTGCTGAAGCACCCAAGGCTGAAGTTACCGAAGAGGCCAAGCCAGTTGAAGCTGAACCTGCCAAGCCTGTTGAAGTCGCTGAAGCACCCAAGCCTGAGGTGACCGAAGAGGCCAAGCCCGATGAAGCCGAACTTGCCAAGCCTGCTGAAGTTGCTGAAGCACCCAAGGCTGAGGTGACCGAAAAGGCCAAGCCAGTTGAAGCCGAACCTGCCAAGCCTGCCGAAGTTGCTGAAGCACCCAAGCCTGAGGTGACCGAAGAGGCCAAGCCCGCTGAAGCCGAACTTGCCAAGCCTGCCAAAGTTGCTGAAGCACCCAAGGCTGAAGTTACCGAAGAAGCCAAGCCAGTTGAAGCTGAACCTGCCAAGCCTGTTGAAGTCGCTGAAGCACCCAAGGCTGAGGTGACCGAAGAGGCCAAGCCGGTTGAAGCCGAACCTGCTCAGCCTGCCGAAGTTGCTGAAGCACCCAAGGCTGAAGTTACCGAAGAGGCCAAGCCAGTTGAAGCCGAACCTGCCAAGCCTGCCGAAGTCGCTGAAGCACGCAAGCCTGAGGTGACCGAAAAGGCCAAGCCCGTTAAAGCCGAGCCTGCTCAGCCTGCCGAAGTCGCTGATGCACGCAAGCCTGAGGTGACCGAAAAGGCCAAGCCCGTTAAAGCCGAGCCTGCTCAGCCTGCCGAAGTCGCTGAAGCACCCAAGCCTGAGGTGACCGAAAAGGCCAAGCCGGTTGAAGCCGAACCTGCTCAGCCTGCCGAAGTTGCTGAAGCACCCAAGCCTGAGGTGACCGAAGAGGCCAAGCCCGCTGAAGCCGAACTTGCCAAGCCTGCCAAAGTTGCTGAAGCACCCAAGGCTGAAGTTACCGAAGAGGCCAAGCCAGTTGAAGCTGAACCTGCCAAGCCTGTTGAAGTCGCTGAAGCACCCAAGCCTGAGGTGACCGAAGAGGCCAAGCCCGATGAAGCCGAACTTGCCAAGCCTGCTGAAGTTGCTGAAGCACCCAAGGCTGAGGTGACCGAAAAGGCCAAGCCCGTTAAAGCCGAGCCTGCTCAGCCTGCCGAAGTCGCTGAAGCACCCAAGCCTGAGGTGACCGAAGAGGCCAAGCCCGCTGAAGCCGAACTTGCCAAGCCTGCCAAAGTTGCTGAAGCACCCAAGGCTGAAGTTACCGAAGAGGCCAAGCCAGTTGAAGCTGAACCTGCCAAGCCTGTTGAAGTCGCTGAAGCACCCAAGCCTGAGGTGACCGAAGAGGCCAAGCCCGATGAAGCCGAACTTGCCAAGCCTGCTGAAGTTGCTGAAGCACCCAAGGCTGAGGTGACCGAAAAGGCCAAGCCCGTTAAAGCCGAGCCTGCTCAGCCTGCCGAAGTCGCTGAAGCACCCAAGCCTGAGGTGACCGAAAAGGCCAAGCCGGTTGAAGCCGAACCTGCTCAGCCTGCCGAAGTTGCTGAAGCACCCAAGGCTGAAGTTACCGAAGAGGCCAAGCCAGTTGAAGCTGAACCTGCCAAGCCTGTTGAAGTCGCTGAAGCACCCAAGGCTGAGGTGACCGAAGAGGCCAAGCCGGTTGAAGCCGAACCTGCTCAGCCTGCCGAAGTTGCTGAAGCACCCAAGGCTGAAGTTACCGAAGAGGCCAAGCCAGTTGAAGCTGAACCTGCCAAGCCTGCCGAAGTCGCTGAAGCACCCAAGCCTGAGGTGACCGAAGAGGCCAAGCCAGTTGAAGCTGAACCTGCCAAGCCTGCCGAAGTCGCTGAAGCACCCAAGCCTGAGGTGACCGAAGAGGCCAAGCCAGTTGAAGCTGAACCTGCCAAGCCTGCCGAAGTCGCTGAAGCACCCAAGCCTGAGGTGACCGAAGAGGCCAAGCCAGTTGAAGCCGCTGAAGCACCCAAGGCTGAAGTTACCGAATTGGCCAAGCCAGTTGAAGCTGAACCTGCCAAGCCTGCCGAAGTCGCTGAAGCACCCAAGCCTGAGGTGACCGAAGAGGCCAAGCCAGTTGAAGCTGAACCTGCCAAGCCTGCCGAAGTCGCTGAAGCACCCAAGCCTGAGGTGACCGAAGAGGCCAAGCCAGTTGAAGCCGCTGAAGCACCCAAGGCTGAAGTTACCGAAGAGGCCAAGCCAGTTGAAGCCGAACCTGCCAAGCCTGCCGAAGTCGCTGAAGCACCCAAGCCTGAGGTGACCGAAGAGGCCAAGCCAGTTGAAGCCGAACCTGCCAAGCCTGCCGAAGTCGCTGAAGCACCCAAGCCTGAGGTGACCGAAGAGGCCAAGCCCGATGAAGCCGAACTTGCCAAGCCTGCTGAAGTTGCTGAAGCACCCAAGGCTGAGGTGACCGAAAAGGCCAAGCCCGTTAAAGCCGAACCTGCTCAGCCTGCCGAAGTTGCCGAAGCACCCAAGGCTGAAGTTACCGAAGAGGCCAAGCCAGTTGAAGCCGAACCTGCCAAGCCTGCCGAAGTCGCTGAAGCACCCAAGCCTGAGGTGACCGAAAAGGCCAAGCCCGTTAAAGCCGAACCTGCTCAGCCTGCCGAAGTTGCTGAAGCACCCAAGGCTGAAGTTACCGAAGAGGCCAAGCCAGTTGAAGCTGAACCTGCCAAGCCTGCCGAAGTTGCTGAAGCACCCAAGCCCGAGGTGACCGAAGAGGCCAAGCCTGCTGAAGCCGAACCTGCCAAGCCTGCCGAAGTCGCTGAAGCACCCAAGCCTGAGGTGACCGAAGAGGCCAAGCCAGTTGAAGCCGAACCTGCCAAGCCTGCCGAAGTCGCTGAAGCACCCAAGGCTGAGGTGACCGAATTGGCCAAGCCAGTTGAAGCCGAACCTGCCAAGCCTGCCGAAGTCGCTGAAGCACCCAAGCCTGAGGTGACCGAAGAGGCCAAGCCAGTTGAAGCCGAACTTGCCAAGCCTGCCGAAGTCGCTGAAGCACCCAAGCCTGAGGTGACCGAAGAGGCCAAGCCAGTTGAAGCCGCTGAAGCACCCAAGGCTGAAGTTACCGAAGAGGCCAAGCCAGTTGAAGCCGAACCTGCCAAGCCTGCCGAAGTCGCTGAAGCACCCAAGCCTGAGGTGACCGAAGAGGCCAAGCCAGTTGAAGCCGAACTTGCCAAGCCTGCCGAAGTCGCTGAAGCACCCAAGCCTGAGGTGACCGAATTGGCCAAGCCAGTTGAAGCTGAACCTGCCAAGCCTGCCGAAGTCGCTGAAGCACCCAAGCCTGAGGTGACCGAAGAGGCCAAGCCAGTTGAAGCCGAACTTGCCAAGCCTGCCGAAGTCGCTGAAGCACAAAAGCCTGAGGTGACCGAAGAGGCCAAGCCCGTTGAAGCCGAACCCGCCAAGCCTGCCGAAGTCGCTGAAGCACCCAAGCCTGAGGTGACCGAATTGGCCAAGCCAGTTGAAGCTGAACCTGCCAAGCCTGCCGAAGTCGCTGAAGCACCCAAGCCTGAGGTGACCGAAGAGGCCAAGCCAGTTGAAGCCGCTGAAGCACCCAAGGCTGAAGTTACCGAATTGGCCAAGCCAGTTGAAGCTGAACCTGCCAAGCCTGCCGAAGTTGCTGAAGCACCCAAGCCCGAGGTGACCGAAGAGGCCAAGCCTGCTGAAGCCGAACCTGCCAAGCCTGCCGAAGTCGCTGAAGCACCCAAGCCCGAGGTGACCGAAGAGGCCAAGCCAGTTGAAGCCGAACCTGCCAAGCCTGCCGAAGTCGCTGAAGCACCCAAGGCTGAAGTAACTGAAGAAGTCAAATCAGCAGAAGTCGCTGAAGCACCCAAGGCTGAAGTTACCGAAGAGGCCAAGCCAGTTGAAGCTGAACCTGCCAAGCCTGTTGAAGTTGCTGAAGCACCCAAGGCTGAAGTTACCGAAGAGGCCAAGCCAGTTGAAGCTGAACCTGCCAAGCCTGTTGAAGTCGCTGAAGCACCCAAGCCTGAAGTAACTGAAGAAGTCAAATCAGCAGAAGTCGCTGAAGCACCCAAGGCTGAAGTTACCGAAGAGGCCAAGCCAGTTGAAGCTGAACCTGCCAAGCCTGCCGAAGTCGCTGAAGCACCCAAGCCTGAAGTAACTGAAGAAGTCAAATCAGCAGAAGTCGCTGAAGCACCCAAGGCTGAAGTTACCGAAGAGGCCAAGCCAGTTGAAGCTGAACCTGCCAAGCCTGTTGAAGTCGCTGAAGCACCCAAGCCTGAAGTAACTGAAGAAGTCAAATCAGCAGAAGTCGCTGAAGCACCCAAGGCTGAAGTTACCGAAGAGGCCAAGCCAGTTGAAGCCGAACCTGCCAAGCCTGCCGAAGTCGCTGAAGCACCCAAGCCTGAGGTGACCGAAGAGGCCAAGCCAGTTGAAGCCGAACTTGCCAAGCCTGCCGAAGTCGCTGAAGCACCCAAGCCTGAGGTGACCGAATTGGCCAAGCCAGTTGAAGCTGAACCTGCCAAGCCTGCCGAAGTCGCTGAAGCACCCAAGCCTGAGGTGACCGAAGAGGCCAAGCCAGTTGAAGCCGAACTTGCCAAGCCTGCCGAAGTCGCTGAAGCACAAAAGCCTGAGGTGACCGAAGAGGCCAAGCCCGTTGAAGCCGAACCCGCCAAGCCTGCCGAAGTCGCTGAAGCACCCAAGCCTGAGGTGACCGAATTGGCCAAGCCAGTTGAAGCTGAACCTGCCAAGCCTGCCGAAGTCGCTGAAGCACCCAAGCCTGAGGTGACCGAAGAGGCCAAGCCAGTTGAAGCCGCTGAAGCACCCAAGGCTGAAGTTACCGAATTGGCCAAGCCAGTTGAAGCTGAACCTGCCAAGCCTGCCGAAGTCGCTGAAGCACCCAAGCCCGAGGTGACCGAAGAGGCCAAGCCAGTTGAAGCCGAACCTGCCAAGCCTGTTGAAGTCGCTGAAGCACCCAAGCCTGAAGTAACTGAAGAAGTCAAATCAGCAGAAGTCGCTGAAGCACCCAAGGCTGAAGTTACCGAAGAGGCCAAGCCAGTTGAAGCTGAACCTGCCAAGCCTGTTGAAGTTGCTGAAGCACCCAAGGCTGAAGTTACCGAAGAGGCCAAGCCAGTTGAAGCTGAACCTGCCAAGCCTGTTGAAGTCGCTGAAGCACCCAAGCCTGAAGTAACTGAAGAGGCCAAGCACCCAGAAGTTACAGCGGACCTCCTGTTCGAGAATCCACAGAGATACAGTGGCATTGACGTTGAGATTTACGCAGAAGAGTTTGACGAAGTTGAAGGCGGAGTAAGCTCAAAACGTTCACAATTAACTGAAGAGGCCAAGCCCGCTGAAGCCGAACCTGCTAAGCCTGCCGAAGTCGCTGAAGCACCCAAGGCTGAGGTGACCGAAGAGGCCAAGCCAGTTGAAGGCGAAGCTGCTAAGCCTGCCGAAGTCGCTGAAGCACCTAAGCCTGAGGTGACCGAAGAGGCCAAGCCCGTTGAAGCCGAACCTGCCAAGCCCGTTGAAGTCGCTGAAGCACCCAAGGCTGAAATTACTGAAGAAGTCAAATCAGCAGAAGTCGCTGAAGCACCCAAGGCTGAAGTTACCGAAGAGGCCAAGCCCGTTGAAGTCGCTGAAGCACCCAAGCCTGAGGTGACCGAAGAGGCCAAGCACCCAGAAGTTACAGCGGACCTCCTGTTCGAGAATCCACAGAGATACAGTGGCATTGACGTTGAGATTTACGCTGAAGAGTTTGACGAAGTTGAAGGCGGAGTAAGCTCAAAACGTTCACAATTAACTGAAGAGGCCAAGCCCGCTGAAGCCGAACCTGCCAAGCCTGCCGAAGTTGCTGAAGCACCCAAGCCCGAGGTGACCGAAGAGGCCAAACCAGTTGAAGCCGAACCTGCCAAGCCTGCCGAAGTCGCTGAAGCACCCAAGCCTGAAGTAACTGAAGAGGCCAAGCCAGTTGAAGCCGAACTTGCCAAGCCTGCCGAAGTCGCTGAAGCACAAAAGCCTGAGGTGACCGAAGAGGCCAAGCCCGTTGAAGCCGAACCTGCCAAGCCTGCCGAAGTCGCTGAAGCACCCAAGCCTGAAGTAACTGAAGAAGTCAAATCAGCAGAAGTCGCTGAAGCACAAAAACCTAAGGTGACCGAAGAGGCCAAGCCTGTTGAAGTTGCTGAAGCACCAAAGGCTGAAGTTACCGAAGAGGCCAAGCCCGTTGAAGTCGCTGAAGCACCCAAGCCTGTTGAAGTTGCTAAAGCACCCAAGGCTGAAGTTACCGAAGAGGCCAAGCCAGTTGAAGCCGAACCTGCCAAGCCCGTTGAAGTCGCTGAAGCACCCAAGCCTGAAGTAACTGAAGAAGTCAAATCAGCAGAAGTCGCTGAAGCACCCAAGCCTGAGGTGACCGAAGAGGCCAAGCCAGTTGAAGCCGAACCTGCCAAGCCTGCCGAAGTCGCTGAAGCACCCAAGCCTGAGGTGACCGAAGAGGCCAAGCCCGATGAAGCCGAACTTGCCAAGCCTGCTGAAGTTGCTGAAGCACCCAAGGCTGAGGTGACCGAAAAGGCCAAGCCCGTTAAAGCCGAACCTGCTCAGCCTGCCGAAGTTGCTGAAGCACCCAAGGCTGAAGTTACCGAAGAGGCCAAGCCAGTTGAAGCTGAACCTGCCAAGCCTGCCGAAGTTGCTGAAGCACCCAAGCCCGAGGTGACCGAAGAGGCCAAGCCTGCTGAAGCCGAACCTGCCAAGCCTGCCGAAGTCGCTGAAGCACCCAAGCCTGAGGTGACCGAAGAGGCCAAGCCAGTTGAAGCCGAACCTGCCAAGCCTGCCGAAGTCGCTGAAGCACCCAAGGCTGAGGTGACCGAATTGGCCAAGCCAGTTGAAGCCGAACCTGCCAAGCCTGCCGAAGTTGCTGAAGCACCCAAGCCTGAGGTGACTGAAGAGGCCAAGCCTGTTGAAGCTGAACCTGCCAAGCCTGCCGAAGTTGCTAAAGCACCCAAGCCTGAAGTAACCGAAGAAGTCAAATCAGCAGAAGTCGCTGAAGCACCCAAGGCTGAAGTTACCGAAGAGGCCAAGCCAGTTGAAGCCGAACCTGCCAAGCCCGTTGAAGTCGCTGAAGCACCCAAGCCTGAGGTGACTGAAGAGGCCAAGCCTGTTGAAGCTGAACCTGTCAAGCCGTCCGAAGTTGCTAAAGCACCCAAGCCTGAAGTAACTGAAGAAGTCAAATCAGCAGAAGTTGCTGAAGCACCCAAGCCTGAGGTGACCGAAGAGGCCAAGCCAGTTGAAGCCGAACCTGCCAAACCTGTTGAAGTCGCTGAAGCACCCAAGCCTGAGGTGACTGAAGAGGCCAAGCCAGTTGAAGCCGAACCTGCCAAGCCTGTTGAAGTTGCTAAAGCACCCAAGGCTGAAGTTACCGAAGAGGCCAAGCCAGTTGAAGCCGAACCTGCTCAGCCTGCCGAAGTCGCTGATGCACCCAAGGCTGAAGTTACCGAAGAGGCCAAGCCAGTTGAAGCCGAACCTGCCAAGCCTGCCGAAGTTGCTGAAGCACCCAAGCCTGAGGTGACCGAAGAGGCCAAGCCAGTTGAAGCCGAACCTGCCAAGCCTGTTGAAGTTGCTGAAGCACCTAAGCCTGAGGTGACCGAAGAGGCCAAGCCAGTTGAAGCCGAACCTGCCAAGCCTGTTGAAGTTGCTAAAGCACCCAAGGCTGAAGTTACCGAAGAGGCCAAGCCAGTTGAAGCCGAACCTGCCAAGCCTGTTGAAGTTGCTAAAGCACCCAAGGCTGAAGTTACCGAAGAGGCCAAGCCAGTTGAAGCCGAACCTGCCAAGCCTGTTGAAGTCGCTGAAGCACCCAAGCCTGAGGTGACCGAAGAGGCCAAGCCAGTTGAAGCTGAACCTGCCAAGCCTGTTGAAGTTGCTGAAGCACCTAAGCCTGAGGTGACCGAAGAGGCCAAGCCAGTTGAAGCCGAACCTGCCAAGCCTGTTGAAGTTGCTAAAGCACCCAAGGCTGAAGTTACCGAAGAGGCCAAGCCAGTTGAAGCCGAACCTGCCAAGCCTGTTGAAGTTGCTAAAGCACCCAAGGCTGAAGTTACCGAAGAGGCCAAGCCAGTTGAAGCCGAACCTGCCAAGCCTGTTGAAGTTGCTAAAGCACCCAAGGCTGAAGTTACCGAAGAGGCCAAGCCAGTTGAAGCCGAACCTGCCAAGCCTGTTGAAGTTGCTAAAGCACCCAAGGCTGAAGTTACCGAAGAGGCCAAGCCAGTTGAAGCTGAACCTGCCAAGCCTGTTGAAGTCGCTGAAGCACCCAAGCCTGAGGTGACTGAAGAGGCCAAGCCAGTTGAAGCCGAACCTGCCAAGCCTGTTGAAGTCGCTGAAGCACCCAAGGCTGAAGTTACCGAAGAGGCCAAGCCAGTTGAAGCCGAACCTGCCAAGCCTGTTGAAGTCGCTGAAGCACCCAAGCCTGAGGTGACTGAAGAGGCCAAGCCAGTTGAAGCCGAACCTGCCAAGCCTGTTGAAGTCGCTGAAGCACCCAAGGCTGAAGTTACCGAAGAGGCCAAGCCTGTTGAAGCTGAACCTGCCAAGCCTGCCGAAGTTGCTAAAGCACCCAAGCCTGAAGTAACCGAAGAAGTCAAATCAGCAGAAGTCGCTGAAGCACCCAAGGCTGAAGTTACCGAAGAGGCCAAGCCAGTTGAAGCCGAACCTGCCAAGCCTGTTGAAGTCGCTGAAGCACCCAAGCCTGAGGTGACTGAAGAGGCCAAGCCTGTTGAAGCTGAACCTGCCAAGCCTGCCGAAGTTGCTAAAGCACCCAAGCCTGAAGTAACCGAAGAAGTCAAATCAGCAGAAGTCGCTGAAGCACCCAAGGCTGAAGTTACCGAAGAGGCCAAGCCAGTTGAAGCCGAACCTGCCAAGCCCGTTGAAGTCGCTGAAGCACCCAAGCCTGAGGTGACTGAAGAGGCCAAGCCTGTTGAAGCTGAACCTGTCAAGCCGTCCGAAGTTGCTAAAGCACCCAAGCCTGAAGTAACTGAAGAAGTCAAATCAGCAGAAGTCGCTGAAGCACCCAAAGCTGAGGTGACCAAAGAGGCCAAGCCCGTTGTAGCCGAACCTGCCAAGCCCGTTGAAGTCGCTGAAGCACCCAAAGCTAAGGTTACCGAAAAAGCCAAGCCCGTTGAAGTCGCTGAAGCACCCAAGGCTGAGGTGACCGAAGAGGCCAAGCCCGTTGAAGCCGAACCTGCTAAGCCCGTTGAAGTCGCTGAAGCACCCAAGGCTAAAATTACCGAAGAGGCCAAGCCTGTTGAAGTCGCTGAAGCATCCAAGGCTGAGGTGACCGAAGAGGCCAAACACGAAACTGAACCTGCAAAATCAGAAGTATCTGAAAAAATAACACTTACAGAAGTTATTTCAGTTGAAGCTATTATGACGTCTAAAGCTGACGACAAGACCAAGCTCGATGCTGAAGCCAAGAAGAAGGCCGAAGCTGAAAAGAAGGCAGCTGACGACAAGGCCAAACTTGATGCTGAAGCCAAGAAGAAGGCCGAGGCAGAAAAGGCCAAGCTCGATGCTGAAGCCAAGAAGAAGGCCGAGGCTGAAAAGGCCAAGCTCGATGCTGAAGCCAAGAAGAAGACCGAAGCTGAAAAGAAGGCAGCTGACGACAAGGCCAAACTTGATGCTGAAGCCAAGAAGAAGGCCGAGGCTGAAAAGGCCAAGCTCGATGCTGAAGCCAAGAAGAAGACCGAAGCTGAAAAGAAGGCAGCTGACGACAAGGCCAAACTTGATGCTGAAGCCAAGAAGAAGGCCGAGGCAGAAAAGGCCAAGCTCGATGCTGAAGCCAAGAAGAAGGCCGAGGCTGAAAAGGCCAAGCTCGATGCTGAAGTTAAGAAGAAGGCCGAGGCTGAAAAGGCCAAGCTCGATGCTGAAGCCAAGAAAAAGGCCGAAGCTGAAAAGAAGGCAGCTGACGACAAGGCCAAACTTGATGCTGAAGCCAAGAAGAAGGCCGAGGCTGAAAAGGCCAAGCTCGATGCTGAAGCCAAGAAGAAGGCCGAGGCTGAAAAGGCCAAGCTCGATGCTGAAGCCAAGAAAAAGGCCGAAGCTGAAAAGAAGGCAGCTGACGACAAGGCCAAACTTGATGCTGAAGCCAAGAAGAAGGCCGAGGCTGAAAAGACCAAACTTGATGCTGAAGCCAAGAAGAAGGCCGAAGCTGAAAAGAAGGCAGCCGACGACAAGGCCAAGCTCGATGCTGAAGCCAAGAAGAAGGCCGAAGCTGAAAAGAAGGCAGCTGACGACAAGGCCAAACTAGATGCTGAAGCCAAGAAGAAGGCCGAAGCTGAAAAGAAGGCAGCTGACGACAAGGCCAAGCTCGATGCTGAAGCCAAGAAGAAGGCCGAGGCTGAAAAGGCCAAGCTCGATGCTGAAGCCAAGAAGAAGGCCGAAGCTGAAAAGGCCAAGCTCGATGCTGAAGCCAAGAAGAAGGCCGAAGCTGAAAAGAAGGCAGCTGACGACAAGGCCAAGCTCGATGCTGAAGCCAAGAAGAAGGCCGAAGCTGAAAAGAAGGCAGCTGACGACAAGGCCAAGCTCGATGCTGAAGCCAAGAAGAAGGCCGAGGCTGAAAAGGCCAAGCTCGATGCTGAAGCCAAGAAGAAGGCCGAAGCTGAAAAGAAGGCAGCTGACGACAAGGCCAAGCTCGATGCTGAAGCCAAGAAGAAGGCCGAAGCTGAAAAGAAGGCAGCTGACGACAAGGCCAAGCTCGATGCTGAAGCCAAGAAGAAGGCCGAGGCTGAAAAGGCCAAGCTCGATGCTGAAGCCAAGAAGAAGGCCGAAGCTGAAAAGAAGGCAGCTGACGACAAGGCCAAACTAGATGCTGAAGCCAAGAAGAAGGCCGAGGCTGAAAAGACCAAACTTGATGCTGAAGCCAAGAAGAAGGCCGAAGCTGAAAAGAAGGCAGCCGACGACAAGGCCAAGCTCGATGCTGAAGCCAAGAAGAAGGCCGAAGCTGAAAAGAAGGCAGCTGACGACAAGGCCAAACTAGATGCTGAAGCCAAGAAGAAGGCCGAGGCTGAAAAGACCAAACTTGATGCTGAAGCCAAGAAGAAGGCCGAAGCTGAAAAGAAGGCAGCCGACGACAAGGCCAAGCTCGATGCTGAAGCCAAGAAGAAGGCCGAAGCTGAAAAGAAGGCAGCTGACGACAAGGCCAAGCTCGATGCTGAAGCCAAGAAGAAGGCCGAGGCTGAAAAGGCCAAGCTCGATGCTGAAGCCAAGAAGAAGGCCGAAGCTGAAAAGAAGGCAGCTGACGACAAGGCCAAACTTGATGCTGAAGCCAAGAAGAAGGCCGAGGCTGAAAAGACCAAGCTCGATGCTGAAGCCAAAAAGAAGGCCGAGGCTGAAAAGAAGGCAGCTGACGACAAGGCCAGACTTGATGCTGAAACCAAGAAGAAGGCCGAGGCTGAAAAGAAGGCAGCCGACGACAAGGCCAAGCTCGATGCTGAAGCCAAGAAAAAGGCCGAGGCTGAAAAGGCCAAGCTCGATGCTGAAGCCAAGAAGAAGGCCGAAGCTGAAAAGAAGGCAGCTGACGACAAGGCCAAGCTCGATGCTGAAGCCAAGAAGAAGGCCGAGGCTGAAAAGGCCAAGCTTGATGCTGAAGCCAAGAAGAAGGCCGAGGCTGAAAAGGCCAAGCTCGATGCTGAAGCCAAGAAGAAGGCCGAAGCTGAAAAGAAGGCAGCCGACGACAAGGCCAAGCTCGATGCTGAAGCCAAGAAGAAGGCCGAGGCTGAAAAGAAGGCAGCCGACGACAAGGCCAAGCTCGATGCTGAAGCCAAGAAAAAGGCCGAGGCTGAAAAGAAGGCAGCTGACGACAAGGCCAAGCTCGATGCTGAAGCCAAGAAGAAGGCCGAGGCTGAAAAGACCAAGCTCGATGCTGAAGCCAAGAAAAAGGCCGAGGCTGAAAAGGCCAAGCTCGATGCTGAAGCCAAGAAGAAGGCCGAAGCTGAAAAGAAGGCAGCTGACGACAAGGCCAAGCTCGATGCTGAAGCCAAGAAGAAGGCCGAGGCAGAAAAGGCCAAGCTCGATGCTGAAGCCAAGAAGAAGGCCGAGGCTGAAAAAGCCAAGCTCGATGCTGAAGCCAAGAAGAAGGCCGAAGCTGAAAAGAAGGCAGCTGACGACAAAGCCAAATTTGATGCTGAAGCCAAGAAGAAGGCTGAGGCTGAAAAGACCAAGCTCGATGCTGAAGCCAAGAAGAAGGCCGAGGCTGAAAAGAAGGCAGCTGACGACAAGGCCAAACTTGATGCTGAAACCAAGAAGAAGGCCGAGGCTGAAAAGAAGGCAGCTGACGACAAAGCCAAACTTGATGCTGAAGCCAAGAAGAAGGCCGAGGCTGAAAAGACCAAGCTCGATGCTGAAGCCAAGAAGAAGGCCGAGGCTAAAAAGGCCAAGCTCGATGCTGAAGCCAAGAAGAAGGCCGAGGCTGAAAAGAAGGCAGCCGACGACAAGGCCAAACTTGATGCTGAAGCCAAGAAGAAGGCCGAGGCTGAAAAGACCAAGCTCGATGCTGAAGCCAAGAAGAAGGCCGAGGCTGAAAAGACCAAGCTCGATGCTGAAGCCAAGAAGAAGGCCGAAGCTGAAAAATCCAAGCTCGATGCTGAAGCCAAGAAGAAGGCCGAAGCTGAAAAGAAGGCAGCTGACGACAAGGCCAAACTTGATGCTGAAGCCAAGAAGAAGGCCGAGGCTGAAAAGGCCAAGCTCGATGCTGAAGCCAAGAAGAAGGCCGAAGCTGAAAAGAAGGCAGCTGACGACAAGGCCAAGCTCGATGCTGAAGCCAAGAAGAAGGCCGAAGCTGAAAAGAAGGCAGCTGACGACAAAGCCAAACTTGATGCTGAAGCCAAGAAGAAGGCCGAGGCTGAAAAGACCAAGCTCGATGCTGAAGCCAAGAAGAAGGCCGAAGCTGAAAAAGCCAAGCTCGATGCTGAAGCCAAGAAGAAGGCCGAAGCTGAAAAGAAGGCAGCTGACGACAAGGCCAAACTTGATGCTGAAGCCAAGAAGAAGGCCGAGGCTGAAAAGGCCAAGCTCGATGCTGACGCCAAGAAGAAGGCCGAAGCTGAAAAGAAGGCAGCTGACGACAAGGCCAAACTTGATGCTGAAGCCAAGAAGAAGGCCGAGGCTGAAAAGGCCAAGCTCGATGCTGAAGCCAAGAAGAAGGCCGAAGCTGAAAAGAAGGCAGCTGACGACAAGGCCAAGCTCGATGCTGAAGCCAAGAAGAAGGCCGAAGCTGAAAAGAAGGCAGCTGACGACAAAGCCAAACTTGATAATGAAGCCAAGAAGAAGGCCGAAGCTGAAAAGAAGGCAGCTGACGACAAGGCCAAACTTGATGCTGAAGCCAAGAAGAAGGCCGAAGCTGAAAAGAAGGCAGCTGACGACAAGGCCAAACTTGATGCTGAAGCCAAGAAGAAGGCCGAGGCTGAAAAGGCCAAGCTCGATGCTGAAGCCAAAAAGAAGGCCGAAGCTGAAAAGAAGGCAGCCGACGACAAGGCCAAACTTGATGCTGAAGCCAAGAAGAAGGCCGAAGCTGAAAAGAAGGCAACCGACGACAAGGCCAAGCTCGATGCTGAAGCCAAGAAGAAGGCCGAGGCTGAAAAGAAGGCAGCCGACGACAAGGCCAAACTTGATGCTGAAGCCAAGAAGAAGGCCGAGGCTGAAAAGGCCAAGCTCGATGCTGAAGCCAAGAAGAAGGCCGAAGCTGAAAAAGCCAAGCTCGATGCTGAAGCCAAGAAGAAGGCCGAAGCTGAAAAAGCCAAGCTCGATGCTGAAGCCAAGAAGAAGGCCGAAGCTGAAAAGAAGGCAGCTGACGACAAGGCCAAGCTCGATGCTGAAGCCAAGAAGAAGGCCGAAGCTGAAAGGAAGGCAGCTGACGACAAAGCCAAACTTGATGCTGAAGCCAAGAAGAAGGCCGAGGCTGAAAAGACCAAGCTCGATGCTGAAGCCAAGAAGAAGGCCGAAGCTGAAAAAGCCAAGCTCGATGCTGAAGCCAAGAAGAAGGCCGAAGCTGAAAAGAAGGCAGCTGACGACAAGGCCAAGCTCGATGCTGAAGCTAAGAAGAAGGCCGAGGCTGAAAAGACCAAGCTCGATGCTGAAGCCAAGAAGAAGGCCGAGGCTGAAAAGAAGGCAGCTGACGACAAGGCCAAACTTGATGCTGAAGCCAAGAAGAAGGCCGAAGCTGAAAAGAAGGCAGCTGACGACAAGGCCAAACTTGATGCTGAAGCCAAGAAGAAGGCCGAGGCTGAAAAGGCCAAGCTCGATGCTGAAGCCAAGAAGAAGGCCGAAGCTGAAAAGAAGGCAGCCGACGACAAGGCCAAACTTGATGCTGAAGCCAAGAAGAAGGCCGAAGCTGAAAAGAAGGCAGCTGACGACAAGGCCAAACTTGATGCTGAAGCCAAGAAGAAGGCCGAGGCTGAAAAGAAGGCAGCCGACGACAAGGCCAAACTTGATGCTGAAGCCAAGAAGAAGGCCGAGGCTGAAAAGAAGGCAGCTGACGACAAGGCCAAACTTGATGCTGAAGCCAAGAAGAAGGCCGAGGCTGAAAAGGCCAAGCTCGATGCTGAAGCCAAGAAGAAGGCCGAAGCTGAAAAGAAGGCAGCTGACGACAAAGCCAAACTTGATGCTGAAGCCAAGAAGAAGGCCGAGGCTGAAAAGAAGGCAGCCGACGACAAGGCCAAACTTGATGCTGAAGCCAAGAAGAAGGCCGAAGCTGAAAAGAAGGCAGCTGACGACAAAGCCAAACTTGATGCTGAAGCCAAGAAGAAGGCCGAGGCTGAAAAGAAGGCAGCCGACGACAAGGCCAAACTTGATGCTGAAGCCAAGAAGAAGGCCGAAGCTGAAAAGAAGGCAGCTGACGACAAGGCCAAACTTGATGCTGAAGCCAAGAAGAAGGCCGAAGCTGAAAAGAAGGCAACCGACGACAAGGCCAAACTTGATGCTGAAGCCAAGAAGAAGGCCGAAGCTGAAAAGAAGGCAGCTGACGACAAGGCCAAACTTGATGCTGAAGCCAAGAAGAAGGCCGAGGCTGAAAAGGCCAAGCTCGATGCTGAAGCCAAGAAGAAGGCCGAAGCTGAAAAGAAGGCAGCTGACGACAAAGCCAAACTTGATGCTGAAGCCAAGAAGAAGGCCGAGGCTGAAAAGAAGGCAGCCGACGACAAGGCCAAACTTGATGCTGAAGCCAAGAAGAAGGCCGAAGCTGAAAAGAAGGCAGCTGACGACAAAGCCAAACTTGATGCTGAAGCCAAGAAGAAGGCCGAGGCTGAAAAGAAGGCAGCCGACGACAAGGCCAAACTTGATGCTGAAGCCAAGAAGAAGGCCGAAGCTGAAAAGAAGGCAGCTGACGACAAAGCCAAACTTGATGCTGAAGCCAAGAAGAAGGCCGAGGCTGAAAAGAAGGCAGCCGACGACAAGGCCAAACTTGATGCTGAAGCCAAGAAGAAGGCCGAGGCTGAAAAGAAGGCAGCCGACGACAAGGCCAAACTTGATGCTGAAGCCAAGAAGAAGGCCGAAGCTGAAAAGAAGGCAGCTGACGACAAAGCCAAACTTGATGCTGAAGCCAAGAAGAAGGCCGAAGCTGAAAAGAAGGCAGCTGACGACAAAGCCAAACTTGATGCTGAAGCCAAGAAGAAGGCCGAAGCTGAAAAGAAGGCAGCTGACGACAAAGCCAAACTTGATGCTGAAGCCAAGAAGAAGGCCGAGGCTGAAAAGAAGGCAGCCGACGACAAGGCCAAACTTGATGCTGAAGCCAAGAAGAAGGCCGAAGCTGAAAAGAAGGCAGCTGACGACAAAGCCAAACTTGATGCTGAAGCCAAGAAGAAGGCCGAGGCTGAAAAGAAGGCAGCCGACGACAAGGCCAAACTTGATGCTGAAGCCAAGAAGAAGGCCGAAGCTGAAAAGAAGGCAGCTGACGACAAAGCCAAACTTGATGCTGAAGCCAAGAAGAAGGCCGAGGCTGAAAAGAAGGCAGCCGACGACAAGGCCAAACTTGATGCTGAAGCCAAGAAGAAGGCCGAAGCTGAAAAGAAGGCAGCTGACGACAAGGCCAAACTTGATGCTGAAGCCAAGAAGAAGGCCGAAGCTGAAAAGAAGGCAACCGACGACAAGGCCAAACTTGATGCTGAAGCCAAGAAGAAGGCCGAAGCTGAAAAGAAGGCAGCTGACGACAAGGCCAAACTTGATGCTGAAGCCAAGAAGAAGGCCGAGGCTGAAAAGGCCAAACTCGATGCTGAAGCCAAAAAGAAGGCCGAAGCTGAAAAGAAGGCAGCCGACGACAAGGCCAAACTTGATGCTGAAGCCAAGAAGAAGGCCGAAGCTGAAAAGAAGGCAACCGACGACAAGGCCAAGCTCGATGCTGAAGCCAAGAAGAAGGCCGAGGCTGAAAAGAAGGCAGCCGACGACAAGGCCAAACTTGATGCTGAAGCCAAGAAGAAGGCCGAGGCTGAAAAGGCCAAGCTCGATGCTGAAGCCAAGAAGAAGGCCGAAGCTGAAAAAGCCAAGCTCGATGCTGAAGCCAAGAAGAAGGCCGAAGCTGAAAAAGCCAAGCTCGATGCTGAAGCCAAGAAGAAGGCCGAAGCTGAAAAGAAGGCAGCTGACGACAAGGCCAAGCTCGATGCTGAAGCCAAGAAGAAGGCCGAAGCTGAAAAGAAGGCAGCTGACGACAAAGCCAAACTTGATGCTGAAGCCAAGAAGAAGGCCGAGGCTGAAAAGACCAAGCTCGATGCTGAAGCCAAGAAGAAAGCCGAAGCTGAAAAAGCCAAGCTCGATGCTGAAGCCAAGAAGAAGGCCGAAGCTGAAAAGAAGGCAGCTGACGACAAGGCCAAGCTCGATGCTGAAGCCAAGAAGAAGGCCGAGGCTGAAAAGACCAAGCTCGATGCTGAAGCCAAGAAGAAGGCCGAGGCTGAAAAGAAGGCAGCTGACGACAAGGCCAAACTTGATGCTGAAGCCAAGAAGAAGGCCGAAGCTGAAAAGAAGGCAGCTGACGACAAGGCCAAACTTGATGCTGAAGCCAAGAAGAAGGCCGAGGCTGAAAAGGCCAAGCTCGATGCTGAAGCCAAGAAGAAGGCCGAAGCTGAAAAGAAGGCAGCCGACGACAAGGCCAAACTTGATGCTGAAGCCAAGAAGAAGGCCGAAGCTGAAAAGAAGGCAGCTGACGACAAGGCCAAACTTGATGCTGAAGCCAAGAAGAAGGCCGAGGCTGAAAAGAAGGCAGCCGACGACAAGGCCAAACTTGATGCTGAAGCCAAGAAGAAGGCCGAGGCTGAAAAGAAGGCAGCTGACGACAAGGCCAAACTTGATGCTGAAGCCAAGAAGAAGGCCGAGGCTGAAAAGGCCAAGCTCGATGCTGAAGCCAAGAAGAAGGCCGAAGCTGAAAAGAAGGCAGCTGACGACAAAGCCAAACTTGATGCTGAAGCCAAGAAGAAGGCCGAGGCTGAAAAGAAGGCAGCCGACGACAAGGCCAAACTTGATGCTGAAGCCAAGAAGAAGGCCGAAGCTGAAAAGAAGGCAGCTGACGACAAAGCCAAACTTGATGCTGAAGCCAAGAAGAAGGCCGAGGCTGAAAAGAAGGCCGCCGACGACAAGGCCAAACTTGATGCTGAAGCCAAGAAGAAGGCCGAAGCTGAAAAGAAGGCAGCTGACGACAAGGCCAAACTTGATGCTGAAGCCAAGAAGAAGGCCGAAGCTGAAAAGAAGGCAACCGACGACAAGGCCAAACTTGATGCTGAAGCCAAGAAGAAGGCCGAAGCTGAAAAGAAGGCAGCTGACGACAAGGCCAAACTTGATGCTGAAGCCAAGAAGAAGGCCGAGGCTGAAAAGGCCAAGCTCGATGCTGAAGCCAAGAAGAAGGCCGAAGCTGAAAAGAAGGCAGCTGACGACAAAGCCAAACTTGATGCTGAAGCCAAGAAGAAGGCCGAGGCTGAAAAGAAGGCAGCCGACGACAAGGCCAAACTTGATGCTGAAGCCAAGAAGAAGGCCGAAGCTGAAAAGAAGGCAGCTGACGACAAAGCCAAACTTGATGCTGAAGCCAAGAAGAAGGCCGAGGCTGAAAAGAAGGCAGCCGACGACAAGGCCAAACTTGATGCTGAAGCCAAGAAGAAGGCCGAAGCTGAAAAGAAGGCAGCTGACGACAAAGCCAAACTTGATGCTGAAGCCAAGAAGAAGGCCGAGGCTGAAAAGAAGGCAGCCGACGACAAGGCCAAACTTGATGCTGAAGCCAAGAAGAAGGCCGAGGCTGAAAAGAAGGCAGCCGACGACAAGGCCAAACTTGATGCTGAAGCCAAGAAGAAGGCCGAGGCTGAAAAGGCCAAGCTCGATGCTGAAGCCAAGAAGAAGGCCGAAGCTGAAAAGAAGGCAGCTGACGACAAGGCCAAGCTTGATGCTGAAGCCAAGAAGAAGGCCGAAGCTGAAAAGAAGGCAGCCGACGACAAGGCCAAACTTGATGCTGAAGCCAAGAAGAAGGCCGAGGCTGAAAAGGCCAAGCTCGATGCTGAAGCCAAGAAGAAGGCCGAGGCTGAAAAGAAGGCAGCCGACGACAAGGCCAAACTTGATGCTGAAGCCAAGAAGAAGGCCGAGGCTGAAAAGAAGGCAGCTGACGACAAGGCCAAACTTGATGCTGAAGCCAAGAAGAAGGCCGAGGCTGAAAAGGCCAAGCTCGATGCTGAAGCCAAGAAGAAGGCCGAAGCTGAAAAGAAGGCAGCTGACGACAAAGCCAAACTTGATGCTGAAGCCAAGAAGAAGGCCGAGGCTGAAAAGAAGGCAGCCGACGACAAGGCCAAACTTGATGCTGAAGCCAAGAAGAAGGCCGAAGCTGAAAAGAAGGCAGCTGACGACAAAGCCAAACTTGATGCTGAAGCCAAGAAGAAGGCCGAAGCTGAAAAGAAGGCAGCTGACGACAAAGCCAAACTTGATGCTGAAGCCAAGAAGAAGGCCGAGGCTGAAAAGACCAAGCTCGATGCTGAAGCCAAGAAGAAGGCCGAGGCTGAAAAGACCAAGCTCGATGCTGAAGCCAAGAAGAAGGCCGAAGCTGAAAAGAAGGCAGCCGACGACAAGGCCAAGCTCGATGCTGAAGCCAAGAAGAAGGCCGAAGCTGAAAAGAAGGCAGCCGACGACAAGGCCAAGCTCGATGCTGAAGCCAAGAAGAAGGCCGAGGCTGAAAAGAAGGCAGCCGACGACAAGGCCAAGCTCGATGCTGAAGCCAAGAAGAAGGCCGAAGCTGAAAAGAAGGCAGCCGACGACAAGGCCAAGCTCGATGCTGAAGCCAAGAAGAAGGCCGAAGCTGAAAAGAAGGCAGCCGACGACAAGGCCAAGCTCGATGCTGAAGCCAAGAAGAAGGCCGAAGCTGAAAAGAAGGCAGCCGACGACAAGGCCAAGCTCGATGCTGAAGCCAAGAAGAAGGCCGAAGCTGAAAAGAAGGCAGCCGACGACAAGGCCAAGCTCGATGCTGAAGCCAAGAAGAAGGCCGAAGCTGAAAAGAAGGCAGCCGACGACAAGGCCAAGCTCGATGCTGAAGCCAAGAAGAAGGCCGAGGCTGAAAAGAAGGCAGCCGACGACAAGGCCAAGCTCGATGCTGAAGCCAAGAAGAAGGCCGAGGCTGAAAAGACCAAGCTCGATGCTGAAGCCAAGAAGAAGGCCGAGGCTGAAAAGACCAAGCTCGATGCTGAAGCCAAGAAGAAGGCCGAAGCTGAAAAGAAGGCAGCCGACGACAAGGCCAAGCTCGATGCTGAAGCCAAGAAGAAGGCCGAAGCTGAAAAGAAGGCAGCCGACGACAAGGCCAAGCTCGATGCTGAAGCCAAGAAGAAGGCCGAGGCTGAAAAGAAGGCAGCCGACGACAAGGCCAAACTTGATGCTGAAGCCAAGAAAAAGGCCGAGGCTGAAAAGGCCAAGCTCGATGCTGAAGCCAAGAAGAAGGCCGAAGCTGAAAAGAAGGCAGCTGACGACAAGGCCAAACTTGATGCTGAAGCCAAGAAGAAGGCCGAGGCTGAAAAGACCATGCTCGATGCTGAAGCCAAGAAGAAGGCCGAAGCTGAAAAGAAGGCAGCCGACGACAAGGCCAAGCTCGATGCTGAAGCCAAGAAGAAGGCCGAGGCTGAAAAGAAGGCAGCCGACGACAAGGCCAAACTTGATGCTGAAGCCAAGAAAAAGGCCGAGGCTGAAAAGGCCAAGCTCGATGCTGAAGCCAAGAAGAAGGCCGAAGCTGAAAAGAAGGCAGCTGACGACAAGGCCAAGCTCGATGCTGAAGCCAAGAAGAAGGCCGAAGCTGAAAAGAAGGCAGCTGACGACAAAGCCAAACTTGATGCTGAAGCGAAGAAGAAGGCCGAGGCTGAAAAGACCAAGCTCGATGCTGAAGCCAAGAAGAAGGCCGAGGCTGAAAAAGCCAAGCTCGATGCTGAAGCCAAGAAGAAGGCCGAGGCTGAAAAGAAGGCAGCCGACGACAAGGCCAAACTTGATGCTGAAGCCAAGAAGAAGGCCGAGGCTGAAAAGACCATGCTCGATGCTGAAGCCAAGAAGAAGGCCGAAGCTGAAAAGAAGGCAGCCGACGACAAGGCCAAGCTCGATGCTGAAGCCAAGAAGAAGGCCGAGGCTGAAAAGAAGGCAGCCGACGACAAGGCCAAACTTGATGCTGAAGCCAAGAAAAAGGCCGAGGCTGAAAAGGCCAAGCTCGATGCTGAAGCCAAGAAGAAGGCCGAAGCTGAAAAGAAGGCAGCTGACGACAAGGCCAAACTTGATGCTGAAGCCAAGAAGAAGGCCGAGGCTGAAAAGACCAAGCTCGATGCTGAAGCCAAGAAGAAGGCCGAGGCTGAAAAGGCCAAGCTCGATGCTGAAGCCAAGAAGAAGGCCGAAGCTGAAAAGAAGGCAGCTGACGACAAAGCCAAACTTGATGCTGAAGCCAAGAAGAAGGCCGAGGCTGAAAAGAAGGCAGCCGACGACAAGGCCAAACTTGATGCTGAAGCCAAGAAGAAGGCCGAAGCTGAAAAGAAGGCAACCGACGACAAGGCCAAGCTCGATGCTGAAGCCAAGAAGAAGGCCGAGGCTGAAAAGGCCAAGCTCGATGCTGAAGCCAAGAAGAAGGCCGAAGCTGAAAAGAAGGCAGCTGACGACAAGGCCAAGCTCGATGCTGAAGCCAAGAAGAAGGCCGAGGCTGAAAAGAAGGCAGCCGACGACAAGGCCAAACTTGATGCTGAAGCCAAGAAGAAGGCCGAGGCTGAAAAGGCCAAGCTCGATGCTGAAGCCAAGAAGAAGGCCGAAGCTGAAAAGAAGGCAGCTGACGACAAAGCCAAACTTGATGCTGAAGCCAAGAAGAAGGCCGAGGCTGAAAAGACCAAACTTGATGCTGAAGCCAAGAAGAAGGCCGAGGCTGAAAAGGCCAAGCTCGATGCTGAAGCCAAGAAGAAGGCCGAAGCTGAAAAGAAGGCAGCTGACGACAAGGCCAAGCTCGATGCTGAAGCCAAGAAGAAGGCCGAAGCTAAAAAGAAGGCAGCTGACGACAAAGCCAAACTTGATGCTGAAGCCAAGAAGAAGGCCGAGGCTGAAAAGACCAAGCTCGATGCTGAAGCCAAGAAGAAGGCCGAAGCTGAAAAGAAGGCAGCTGACGACAAGGCCAAACTTGATGCTGAAGCCAAGAAGAAGGCCGAGGCTGAAAAGACCAAGCTCGATGCTGAAGCCAAGAAGAAGGCCGAAGCTGAAAAGAAGGCAGCCGACGACAAGGCCAAGCTCGATGCTGAAGCCAAGAAGAAGGCCGAGGCTGAAAAGAAGGCAGCCGACGACAAGGCCAAACTTGATGCTGAAGCCAAGAAGAAGGCCGAGGCTGAAAAGGCCAAGCTCGATGCTGAAGCCAAGAAGAAGGCCGAAGCTGAAAAGAAGGCAGCTGACGACAAGGCCAAGCTCGATGCTGAAGCCAAGAAGAAGGCCGAGGCTGAAAAGACCAAGCTCGATGCTGAAGCCAAGAAGAAGGCCGAGGCTGAAAAGAAGGCAGCTGACGACAAGGCCAAACTTGATGCTGAAGCCAAGAAGAAGGCCGAGGCTGAAAAGACCAAGCTCGATGCTGAAGCCAAGAAGAAGGCCGAGGCTGAAAAGACCAAGTTCGATGCTGAAGCCAAGAAGAAGGCCGAGGCTGAAAAGGCCAAGCTCGATGCTGAAGCCAAGAAGAAGGCCGAAGCTGAAAAGAAGGCAGCTGACGACAAGGCCAAACTTGATGCTGAAGCCAAGAAGAAGGCCGAAGCTGAAAAGAAGGCAGCCGACGACAAGGCCAAGCTCGATGCTGAAGCCAAGAAGAAGGCCGAGGCTGAAAAGACCAAGCTCGATGCTGAAGCCAAGAAGAAGGCCAAGGCTGAAAAGGCCAAGCTCGATGCTGAAGCCAAGAAGAAGGCCGAAGCTGAAAAGAAGGCAACCGACGACAAGGCCAAGCTCGATGCTGAAGCCAAGAAAAAGGCCGAGGATGAAAAGAAGGCCGACAAACTTGAAGAAGGTACGGAGAAAAAGAAGTCTTTGAAGAAACGCCGTTCGAGCAATCTCCTTTTAAAATCAGCTGATGCAGAAGCAGAAGTGGAGAAGAATCTTGAAATTAATGTTGAAGAAACTGTCATTTCGCTTGAGGAACCCTCACTTTTAAGTCCAAAGTCAAGACTGTTTGATGCTACCGCTAAACTTGGTGAAATTAAACAGATTGAAAATAGTCTCAAACGTAATGAGGAAGAACTCAAGCTTCGTCGCGATGAACGGCGGCGTGTAAATGAAGAAAGAAAGGCGATGATGGCACGTCCTTATCAAGAGTCAGCTGAAGAAGAAACTTTGCAAAATGTGACCGCTCAGGTTGTCGAAAGCCAGGTTGTTGCGTCAGCTGAGACTGAACGGCTTGCAGAAATACGTGCTAATAAGGAACGTATTGAGCGACGGAAACAAGAAGAACTTGAGAAGAAACGTGAAGCGGAAGCAGCTAAAGTTGCAGAAGCTGAAGCTAAAAAGAAAGCCGAAGCGGAGAGAATTGCTACTTTGAAAAAACAGCAGGAAGAGGTTCTTCGTGCGAAACGCGCAGCTCAAGCAGAAGAACTCAAGAAGCAGAAGGAAGCAGCCGAAGCAAAACGAAAAGAAGTCGAGGAAGCAGAAGCTGCGAAGAAGGCCGAAATTGCTAAAGTAAAGCAAGCTGAGGTTGCACAAAAGAAGGCCGAACTTGAAGCAGCTAAACAGGCGGCGATTGATCAAAAGATCAAAGAAGAAGAAGCTGTCAAAGCACGAATCGAACAATCACTGCAGGAAGGAAAGGACATCGCTTCGAAGAAAGAGAAAATTCCATCTCCTGAAATTGTCACTGAAACCCCACAACAAGTTGCTGATGCATTGGCTAAAAAACGAGATGAACGTTTCTTGTTAGAAAAAGAACAAAGAAAAGAAGAAGAGCGGAAGTACATGGAAGAAATTGAGCGCAAACGTCGGGCCGGAGAACTTCTTGAAGCAGAAGCAGATGCTGAAATCAAGAAGGCTGCAGATAAGTACAAGCTGTTGGAAGCTGAAGCAAAGCGGAAGGCAGAAGAAATGGAAAAGCAGGCGTTGAAGGAGGCTGAAGCTGCTAAAAAGAAGGCTGAACTTGAGGCTAAGAAGAAGGCTGAGCTCGATGCCAAGAAGAAGGTTGAAACTGAAAAGGCTGAAGCTGAAGCTAAGAAGAAGGCTGAGCTCGATGCCAAGAAGAAGGTTGAGACCGAGAAGGCTGAAGCTGAAGCTAAGAAGAAGGCTGACGCCGACAAGGCCAAGGCTGAACTTGAGACCAAGAAGAAGGCTGAATTTGATGCCAAGAAGAAGGTTGAGACCGAGAAGGCTGAAGCTGAAGCTAAGAAAAAGGCTGAAGCCGACAAGGCCAAGGCTGAACTCGAGACCAAGAAGAAGGCCGAAGCCGACAAGGCCAAGGCTGAACTCGAGACGAAGAAGAAGGCTGAACTCGATGCCAAGAAGAAGGTTGAGACCGAGAAGGCTGAAGCTGAAGCTAAGAAGAAGGCTGACGCCGACAAGGCCAAGGCTGAACTTGAGACCAAGAAGAAGGCTGAACTTGATGCCAAAAAGAAGGTTGAGACCGAGAAGGCTGAAGCTGAAGCTAAGAAGAAGGCCGAAGCCGACAAGGCCAAGGCTGAACTCGAGACCAAGAAGAAGGCCGAAGCCGACAAGGCCAAGGCTGAACTCGAGACGAAGAAGAAGGCTGAACTCGATGCCAAGAAAAAGGTTGAGACCGAGAAGGCTGAAGCTGAAGCTAAGAAGAAGGCCGAAGCCGACAAGGCCAAGGCTGAACTTGAGACCAAGAAGAAGGCTGAACTCGATGCCAAGAAGAAGGTTGAGACCGAGAAGGCTGAAGCTGAAGCTAAGAAGAAGGCTGACGCCGACAAGGCCAAGGCTGAACTTGAGACCAAGAAGAAGGCTGAACTTGATGCCAAGAAGAAGGTTGAGACCGAGAAGGCTGAAGCTGAAGCTAAGAAGAAGGCCGAAGCCGACAAGGCCAAGGCTGAACTCGAGACCAAGAAGAAGGCCGAAGCCGACAAGGCCAAGGCTGAACTCGAGACGAAGAAGAAGGCTGAACTCGATGCCAAGAAGAAGGTTGAGACCGAGAAGGCTGAAGCTGAAGCTAAGAAGAAGGCCGAAGCCGACAAGGCCAAGGCTGAACTTGAGACCAAGAAGAAGGCTGAACTCGATGCCAAGAAGAAGGTTGAGACCGAGAAGGCTGAAGCTGAAGCTAAGAAGAAGGCCGAAGCCGACAAGGTCAAGGCTGAACTTGAGACCAAGAAGAAGGCCGAAGCCGACAAGGCCAAGGCTGAACTCGAGACCAAGAAGAAGGCTGAACTTGATGCCAAGAAGAAGGTTGAGACCGAGAAGGCTGAAGCTGAAGCTAAGAAGAAGGCCGAAGCCGACAAGGCCAAGGCTGAACTTGAGACCAAGAAGAAGGCCGAAGCCGACAAGGCCAAGGCTGAACTCGAGACCAAGAAGAAGGCTGAACTTGATGCCAAGAAGAAGGTTGAGACCGAGAAGGCAGAAGCTGAAGCTAAGAAGAAGGCTGAAGCAGAGAAAGCCAAGGCTGAACTTGAGACCAAGAAGGCTGAACTCGATGCCAAGAAGAAGGTTGAGACCGAGAAGGCTGAAGCTGAAGCTAAGAAGAAGGCCGAAGCCGACAAGGCCAAGGCTGAACTTGAGACCAAGAAGAAGGCCGAAGCCGACAAGGCCAAGGTTATATCCAAACCATCTGAAGCAGAAAAACCAGCCGAAGACAAGACCAAATCGGAACTCCAGCTTCGTCGTGAAGAAGCCGAAAAGCGTAAGCGCGAAGAAGCTGAACGCAAGAAGCAGCTTGAAGACCAAAAGGCTGCTGATGCTGCTGCGAAGAAGGAAGCCGAGGCTAAGAAACTGGAAGAGGCTAAAAAGAAGGCCGACGACGAAGTTAAGGCCAAACGCAAGGCCGCTGAAGAAGCTTTGAAAAAGCAGAAGGAGGACGAAGCTTTGAAGAAGAAGGAAGCCGCGAATGCAGAAGCCACCAAGAAAGCAGAAGCTGCTGCCCAGAAGACTGCAGAGTTGGCAAAGAAGAAGGCTGATGCTGAAGCAGCACGCAAGGCCGCGCTTGAAGCCAAGAAGAAGGCTGAAGAAGAAGCCCGCCAAAAGATTGAAGATGCTCTCAAACAAGGTAAAGAAGCCGCTGCTAAGAAACCAAAGCCTGCTGAAGTCACCGAAAGTGTTGATGAAGCGCTTATTCTAGCAAATGAACTCAAACAAAGGCGTCTCGAAGCCGCTCGCAAGCATGAAGAAGAAGAAAAGAAACGTCGTGAAAAGGAGCATGCTGATCGGCTGGCTGAGATTGAACGTAAACAAAAAGCTGGCCTATTGCTAAAGGCAGAAGCCGACGAACTGATTCGGAAGGCTGTGGCAGATTTACGTGCTCAAGAGGCCGATGCCGCCGCCGCAGCGGAACGCGAACGTCGCCAAGCCGAACTTGACGCTATCAAGGAAGCCGAAGAAGAAATGAAGCGACGATTGGCTGCGGAACGCGAGGCTGAAGAAGCTGAACGTAAACGTCGGGCTGAAGAAAAGGCATTGGCGGATGCGGAAGCTAAGCAAACGCAACCTGGAAAGAAGCCGACAGATACTGATGCTAAGAAGAAGAAGGGTGACGATGAAGCTGATAAGGCCAAGACCGGCAAGAAGAAGCTTCCTGAACCTAAAGCGAAAGCAGAGGCTGAAGCCGAAGCTGCCAAAAAGCTTACCATCGGTGCTAAGAAACAGCTCGAAGAATCTGCGGAGGAAGAAGCCAAGAAGCTCAAAACAGCCAAGATCAAGCAACTTGAACCAGCCGACCAAGGAGGCGATGACGAAGCTGCCAAGATGGCAGATGCTATGGCAAAGCGTCGTGCCAGCAGGGCAAAGCAAGAAACTGAAGCTCTCCAAAAAGAAGTTCATGAAACCATCGTCTTTGAAAAGCCTGGAGACTTGCCGGAACTTCTTCTTGCCGAACGTGGTGAGAAGACAAAGCTTGAGGAGGCCGAGAAGTTTGGTGTCGCCAAAAAACAACAACAGGCTGAAGTTGAAGCTCCATCGACTGACAAGAAGGTTCTCAAAAAACGCAAGTCAAGCATCGACGCGGCCGCTGCTAAACGTGCCGCTGAAACTGCCCCAGAAGAACCTGAAGGCGTATCTATGAGCTTCAAGGGTAAAGTATCTGCACCTAAGGCGGCAGACCAACCCGAAGCCGAAGAAGACGCCGAAGTCGCATTGCAAGTCAAATTGACTGATACTGCGGCCAAGAAACCTCCACCAGTTCCAACAAAACCGGGCGAGAAGGCTCAACCGTCACCACCGACAGAGCCTACCGAAGCTGAAGCTGGCAAAAAGAAGACACTGAAAAAGCGACGATCCAGTCTTGGACTGCAAAAGAAGACCGATGGCACACCCGTTCCAGTTGACGAAGAACTCACAATCGATGTTGCGAAGGCTTCTGAAACTGACGAAGCCGATGCGGAACATAAATTGCCATCAATCATGAGCCCGCAATCGAAGATCTACGACGCCGACGCCAAACTTGGCCAAATTAGAAAGATCGAAAAAGATTTGAAGCGTGCCGAAGAAGACCTGAAACTTCGTCGCGACGAACGCCGCAAAGCCAATGAAGAGCGTAAGAGTAAAATGGCCATGCCGTACTCACCCACATCACCAATGGTCGAAAGGATGCTGTCACCACAACGTAAAGCCGACCAGTCTGAAACCGCTGAAGAAATTGAAGGAGTGGCTATGGACTTCAAGACGATCTCAAAGAAGCCTGTCGAGCCATCTGAAGAAGTTTCAGAAGAAGTTTCAGCTGCGCAGTTGGTCAAACTACCACCTAAGGTACCTGCTAAGCCAGCTGCTGATAAGGCTGAAGAACTTGAAGCGGAAGCAACCCCGAAGAAGACTTTGAAGAAACGCAAGTCGACAGCAGAGTTGAAGAAACCGGAAGATGTAAAGAAACCATCAGAGGAGGCTGACACCAAGAAGAAGGCTGAAGAAGAGAAAGCTAAACTTGACGCTGAAACTAAGAAGAAGGCTGAAGCTGATAAGAAATCAGGTGACGATAAGGCCAAGCTGGATGCTGAAGCCAAGAAGAAGGCCGACGCTGAAAAGAAGGCAGCCGACGACAAGGTCAAGCTTGAAGCTAAAAAGAAGACCGATGACGAAGCTGCAGCAAAGACCGCTAAAGCGAAGAAGGAAGCCGAAGATACGGCTGCTGCGCTATCTGAAGCCAAGAAACTCGAGCTCTCTAAGAAAAAGAAGTCCATTCCTACCGAAGAAAAGAAGGAGGACGTCGGTTCCCTTGCTGACCAAATGAAGAAGCGTCGCGAGGAGGCTGCCAAGAAGAAGGCCGAAGAAGAAGCCAAAAAGAAGGAAGAAGCCGAGAAAAAACGCTTGGCGGACTTGGAAGCTAAGAAGAAGGCTGAAGAAGAAGCCGAACGCAAACGCGAGGAAGAATGGGCGCGCAAGCAGAAGGAACATGAAGAAGCTCAGGCTCGTGAAAAGCAAGTTCGTGAAAAGACTGAACTTGAGAAGGCTGAGAAGCTGGCGCTCGAGAAGAAGGAGAAGGCCGAAAAAGCCAAGCCAGAAGTTCCCGCCAAAAAGAAGACGGAGGTCGGCGCTAAAAAGAAGGCCGAAGAAGAAGCCGCTGCTAAAGCCAAGAAGGAAGCTGACGCCAAGAAGACCGCTGAAGAGGCTAAAGCGATGAAACTCGAGATCGCCAAACGCAAGAAGGCTGAAGAAGACGCCAAGCTCGAAGAAGAAAAGGCCAAGAAGCTCACTGCTACCAAGAAAAAGGCTGAAGAAGAAGCCGAAGCTAAGAAGAAGTCTGAAGAAACCAAAAAGGCGAAGGAGCAGGAAGAACTTGCGAAACTCGAAAAGAAGAAAACCGAAAAGACCGAACTTGAAAAGGCTCAGAAGCTGGAACTTGAGAAGAAGCAAAAGGCAGAAAAAGAAAAACTCGAAGCCGAAGCTAAAAAGAAGGCCGAAACAGAAGCCAAGAAGAAGGCCGACGACGAAGCTGCGGCAAAGACTGCCAAGGCCAAGAAGGAAGCTGACGACAAGGCAGCTGCTGATGCTGAAGCTAAGAAGCTTGAACTGGCAAAGAAAAAGAAATCTATTCCAAATGAAGAGAAGAAGGAAGATGTTGGTTCTCTAGCTGACCAAATGAAGAAGCGTCGCGAAGAAGCTGCCAAGAAAAAGGCTGAAGAAGAAGCCAAGAAGAAGGAAGAAGCCGAGAAGAAACGTTTGGCGGACTTGGAAGCTAAGAAGAAGGCCGAGGAAGAAGTCGACCGCAAGCGCGAAGAAGAATGGGCCCGCAAGCAGAAGGAGCATGAAGAAGCACAGGCTCGTGAGAAGCAAATTCGTGAAAAGACCGAACTTGAAAAGGCTGAGAAACTGGCGCTCGAGAAGAAGGAGAAAACCGAAAAAGCCAAGCCTGAAGTTCCCGCCAAAAAGAAGACGGAGGTCGACGCAAAGAAGAAGGCCGAAGAAGAAGCCGCTGCTGCTAAAACTAAAAAGGAAGCCGATGCTAAGAAGGCTGCCGAAGAAGCTGAAGCCAAGAAACTCGAGATCGCCAAACGTAAGAAGGTTGAAGAGGAAGCCAAAGTCGAGGAAGAAAAGGCCAAGAAGCTCGCTGCTACCAAGAAGAAGGCCGACGAAGAAGCTGAAGCTAAAATGAAAGCTGAAGAAGCTAAAAAGAAGAAGGAGCAGGAAGAACTTGCCAAACTTGAAAAGGATAAACTTCAAAAGACCGAACTTGAAAAGGCTCAGAAGCTGGAACTTGAGAAAAAGCAGAAGGCTGAAAAAGAAAAGCTTGAAGCGGAAGCCAAGAAGAAGGCCGAAGCTGATGCCAAGAAGAAGGCCGACGACGAAGCTGCGGCAAAGACTGCCAAGGCTAAGAAGGCCGCTGCTGATAAGGCTGAAGCTCCAGAAAAGAAGAAGACTCTCAAGAAGCGCAAGTCTAGCATCGAACAGCTGAAAAAGCCTGATGCCGCTGAATCCGTTGAACAAATGGAGGCTGTTGGTATGAGCTTCAAGGCAAAGCCTCCCGCCGCGCCCAAGACATCCGAAGAAGAAGGTGCCGCTGATGCCGAGGCAGCAATTGAGGTCAAATTGTCCGCTCCTGAGGCTGCCGAAAAGCCTTCAACTGCTGAAGAAGGTGAAAAGAAGACTCTCAAGAAGCGTAAACCCAGTCTTGAAAAGCTGAAGAAACCTGAAGGAGAAATCCCACCAGCTGAACGCTCTCCTCGTTCGCCGCTTATCAGCCAGAAGGAACAACGTATCAGCGTAAATGCCTTCCTTTCAAATGAGCCTGCTGATGAGCCGGAAGCCACGACAACGATCACAGAAGCCCAGGATGAGACCACAACCGGCGATTTCTCCATCGATGAAGTCGGTGTGGAGATCGGTCTGGTCAAGCCTCGAACTGAAAAGTTTGGTATTGGCGTTGTGTTCAACAAAGAGCTTGAAACCAAGGATGTCGAAGTTGACGAAGCCCTGGCCTTCAAGGAAGAGGCTGAATCCGCGGAGTCCACCGTCATCAGTGATGACATCACAACGGCCGAGTTTTCCGATGCCAAGAAGGACAAGAAGAAGAAAAAGAAGAAGCGTCCTGCTGATGGTCGTCAACTTTTGAACGTCGAAATGGCAGCGATTACACGTGACCGTAGTCCCTTCGGTTCGCACTACCTCAACATTGATGTCGAAATCGAAGCCGGCGAAGAGAGTGCCAGCACTGATGTATTGATCGAAATCGAGCCGATCGACTTTGCTGACGCAGAATCATCCGTTTCCCTAGAAGAAGATTACATGGATGTCGATGTTGATGTCAATGAAATTTCTGATGATGAAAGTGTTCTTGAAGCTATTTTGCCGAGTTCACCTGTTACACAGGTTTGTCATTTTACAATTCTAAACCAGCCTAATACTCCCTTTTTAGCGTGCCTCCCTTATGGTCATGATGCCAACTGCCGAAACTAAAGTCACTCGTAACATCGAAGAAGAAGCCATGGAAGCCAAGTCGAAGACCGAGGCTGTCCTTGAGGCTACTGCCGAAGCAGAGGCTGCTATCACGATTGCTCCGATCGAAGAAGGTAAGTTTTTTTTTCTGTCTGTTATCCGCCCGCCGATAGAATCGTAGTAAACATTCAACGCCCCTCACGTCACAATTTTTTATTACGTAAAAGTATTGCTTCTACTGTCGGCCTTTCCACACTTCACACAATACACCGCTACCATGCGTAAAACAACAAAACTGTTTGCAATCGTCTTTTTGCTCTGTATTCACTTCTCAAGGGTGTGCACACGCATGTCGTCTGTCAAGAAGTTCGGGCACTCGAACAACTTGGTGGTTCCGCTTAAGCTTGTTATTAGGGAAACAGCGATTTGACTTGAATGACGTTATCAAAAATTTGGGGTTTTGATAAATCAGCAATACTGATTTGGCAGCAAGTTTTGAGTCTGCAAGGCGTAGGCGCTCTGAAAACATGTCGAGAAGTGCAACAGTCTTTGCAAAGGGGTAATGAAATCCGATATATCCGGCAGTTTTTTAACCAAAGCCGCGCAAAGGTGTTTGTGTAGCAGCACCGGGCCTATACTCATGTTCCAATTGAATGGAAAGCGTAACAACTTCTTCCTGTTTCTACAATATCAGCCCAGCTACTGTAGAAACTGAGAACAAAACACTTCACTCCACCACTTTTGAAAATCGATTTGGCAATGCGCCCGCTCATTGATCGCTAGTGTGAGCTCCTTAGAAAGCCGAACCGAATTCGTAGAAGCGGACTCGGAACAAGGATAAACTCTTCTGAATAAGAGCGCCCTTGCATCTACCACCACCACCGCCCTCAATTCTTCTTCCTTCTATCATCGACCCCTCTCCCCGGACGCACCCTCCGAAGCGCGGTCCTCTCAAGAGGCGACAGAAAAGTCGTTGAGAACAACCTTCGAAATCGTATCGCACGCCGCCGTTGCGTCGAGCTTGGCTATATCCCGCTGCTGTTGCGCACCCACCTGGCTAACGCATAGCCGCTAGCTAACTACCAGCTAACTGCCTGCATCCCTCCATCCACCCGCGCGGGCTCGGTTCGATCGCTGACAAAGAAGACTGATATTTGATGGCTTTTGTGTTGCCGACACTGACTCGCACCCCATCTTATAGAAGTCCAAAATAGTGATCTGCGAGGCTGGGATATAGTACTCGTCGATCTGGAATGCGTTTTAGTCTTTAATCTCGTCAATCATGTGGTTTTTTGCCTCTGCAAACAAACCAAATCTTGCAAGACATTGGAAACCGATTCTTTGATAGGAACTCAACTAAATTCAAAGAATGTCTACTTTTTTTGATTCTACATTCTTGCATGTTTATACGCCCCTTCATTCGGTAGTTCACATAGTTAGCTACATTTTATCACCGTTTTTTTCGATCTCTTTTTTCCTACGCTTGCCCACCTCCACGATTTTTACGCACATAGATTTCGTTGATCCACTTGAACATTTTTTCTACCTCTTACAAGCGGTTTATTTTTACTCCAATTGACAATCAATTTTTTTGCTTCTGTCGTTATTATGCTGCTTGCTACTCATATAATCAGAGATCACGTTATTTCTAGACTATTTTTCTTATTCTACTTATGCTTAAATTATAAGTTCCGTATTGATAATCCATGCACACCCTCCGATTTACAAAAAAACATCCAATTGATCTCTTGCAAAATCTATTAGCACAGTCGGGGGAGTCACTTGCAAACGTTGCGGATGATTACCTCTGACTGTTCATTCATCGCCTTTTTTCTTAAACTTTTTTTTCAACGGCAAACAATACCCCGCTTTTATAAATCTCTCGAAATCAATACATTGTCAACCTACTTTACCTATAAGTACAACAATGGTTTTACACTTTTGCTTCCAGATGCCTCTGCCAAGCCCAAAAAGAAGAAGAAGCTCGCGAAGTCCAAATCCAGCATTACCCCAGGTAGGTTTATTGATCCATTCGGAAACACTCTTTTTGACAATCTCTATGTTCGACCAATGCTCCGATTATTGGTAAGTCTATGTTTTTGTCCATTATGCCTTCACATTATTCGTTCGTGGTGTGCCGTGTTTATTTCCAATCCCCCTTTGCAAAAACTAACATGTGTCCGCGTCGAATTCAAAAAAAAAGATTCTCTCGACTGTGTCGATGGTCAGCAATAGTATGCAATCTTGTTGGAAACAGGCCAACTGATTGTTTTTCATGGCTTAAAACTAGGGTGTCCGCGTCGAAGTTGTCTCTAGTCCCGTCTTTTTTCAGATGAAGCCATCAAAAAACGGAAGGCAGTGCAGAAGGCCGTTGCGGAATTGGATTTAGTGCCTGTTGCTAGTGAAGTGGAAGATGTTGATGTAAAGCCAAGTAAATGGGATGCTGGCGATGATGGATTACCTGCTACTACGTCTACTGGTAAAGACAAACATGGAGATGTTTCAAAGAAGCAGGAACAACCATCGACTTCTCAACCACCAAAGCCAACTAAACCCGGAAAGTCAACCACGTCCACTATTCCGGTCAGTGAAGAAACACCAGAAACTGAACTTCATACAAAGTTGGCAACAGCACCCGCAGCACAGGAAGATAATACGCTGGCAGTTGAAGAACCCAAGAAACAAGCAACTGCAACAAAGAAGAAGCCAAAGCTCACAGTAACATCCATCAAGGAAACTATTACTGTTAATGATGCCGAAACAAAAGCAAAGCTGGATGCTGAAGCTGCTGCAAAGGCAAAATTGGAACAAGAAGCCGCTGCCAAACTCAAGACAGAGGAAGAAGCGGCAAAAAAGAAACCAGCTAAGAAGGCAACGATTCTGGTGAAAGAAGAGCTGGTAGCCGAAGATATTACATTGAAGGCTACTTTACCAAAGTCAGTTGAAACTCAAAAAGCTGAAGAACAACAGTTGGAGAGAAGTGGCAGTACTAGGAAAAGCGGCAAAAAGTCGAAGAGTCCCACAAAGACGGAGAAGCAGAAGAAAGGTGATACAAAACCAGCTACCGATAAGGACAGTATTGCTACCACTGAATCGAAAACCCCTGCCATTGAGGAGGATAAAACACCGTCACCCGAGATCCAACCAACACCGTCAAAACGAACATCCGAACCTGAAACATCGAAAAAGCTGCCACCTCCAGTACCAACTAAACCTGAAAAGCTTACTGTTGCATTGATCAAATCGGTTGAAAACGCTGATGACACGGATCCGGCTGTCGTAACTCTTCGTGCCAAACTGCCAAAGAAAACACCAGAAACCGCTGTTAAATCAAAACAATCCGAAGAAAATACTAAACCTGCAACGAAGAAACCTGATGCTACCACTGAGCCTACAGAACCCGAAGAAGTTGCTGAAGCTTCCAATGACGATCTATTGGATGTACCGCTGGAACGAAAGAAATCCAAAAAGAAGCGTTCGCATTCCACCAAAGTTGAAACAACAGAAAGCTCCATCGAGTTCAAGAAGACGCCGCAAACTTCCAATGAAGCTGCTGGTGGACCTGTTATTGAAATCACGACACGTACAACGTATTCGACAATAGAATCGCGTGAAGAATCTAAAACTGTGCAGCATGATCTCAAAGGCAGTGATTCTAAAGCCGGTACAGAGGCTGTCAAAACTGAAGCTTCAGCAAAGCAGAAAGCCGCAAAAACTATCACTGAACCGAGTGGCAAACCGTTTGAAGAAGCGGATATGGATTCAGAATTTGCGAAGAAAGCTCAAAGCGATGCTGCAGCGAAGCAGGTTATTGAAGGCCTACAAGAAGTAGCGTCGTTGACGGCTAAATTTGGCAGACAAGACGTTTCTGCCGATGTGGCTTTATCTGGTGCGGAAAGTGTTTCGGAAGCTCAAAACAAGCTCGCCGCCAAGTCAGCAGCAAAGGCTGGGAAGAAAGTCCATCCACCAAAGTTGGCATCGACCCAGGCAGAAATTGACTTGAAAGCTGATGAAGCCACTGCATCAGGGTCCTTATTAAGTACTACTGATTCCTCTGCGACGACAGCTAAGAAAGTGAAAGCCCCGAAAAATGAGAAGATTTCATCAGATTTCGAAGCTTCCCATCCTGACGAGCTAGCCGAGATCAGTGTCAACCGTGAAGCCAATGCTGAAGCAGAATCCGCCAAATTAAAAACCTTGGCAGCGACTAACAAGAAAACTGGCATCGAATTCACCGCAGAACATCCATCAGAGTCTGCCGAATCCGAATTTAAACGAACTGATTCTTTGCGAAAGTCTGTCAAGAAACGTGTCGCTCCACCAAAATCAGAATCGACAACAATGGAATTTGAGTCGTCAGCACCTAGTGAATTTGCAGAAGCTAATTTATCCCGCGGAGATTCTGCCCGAACATCTGTATCGAAGAAAACGGCTCCTAGCAAAGAAGAATCTGCTGTATTTACATTTGAAGGACATGCTCCTGATGCTGAAGGTACTGCAGAGTTTTCACGAACGCATTCGCAGCGAAAATCAGCAATGAAAAAGATGGCGCCTAGCAGGGAGGAAACTGCACATGTTACGTTTGAAACTGCGACAGGTGATCAAGATGAATCAGCTGAACTGTCTCAAGTTGATTCCCAGAAAGCTTCTGTCCAAAAGAAAACAGCTCCTCCAACATCAAAAACTGTTGACGCAGTGATTGAGTTAACGCAGGAAGCTGACATTTCTGGCACTGGCACAACGCAAGCAGCTTCTGATCGTGCGGCGCTTAAAAAGAAAATGGCACCAAGCAAGGAGGAATCAACAGCAGTTGCATTTGAGGGCAGCGTTCCTGACACTGAAGCGTCTGCAGAATTTTCGCGAACAGATTCACAACGCAAATCGGCCAAGAAGAAGATGGCGCCAAGCAAAGAAGAAACGACTGCAACTACTTTTGAGGGCGCTGCTGGTGATGATTCTGCACATGCTGAAATTTCGCGTGATGATCCTCAACGAAGGTCAGTGAAGAAAAAGACCGCTCCCAGCAAAGAAGAATCTGCTAACGTTGAATTCGAAACAACAGCTGGTGATGATACTGCTTCAGCTGAATTATCCCGTGCTGACTCTGAACGACAAAAACTCAAAAAGAAGATGGCTCCGAGCAAAGAAGAATCGGCAGAAGTAACTTTCGAAAAAGCAGCTGAAGATGATGCTGAAGACGCTTCAATATCAAGAACCGACCCACAACGGCTGTCTATTAAGAAAAAGACGGCGCCCAGCAAAGAAGAATCAGCCAACATCGAATTCGAGTCCACTGCTGCCGATGACAATGCTTCTGCAGAATTGTCCCGCGCCGACTCAGAAAGACGGAAACTCAAAAAGAAGATGGCTCCAAGCAAAAACGAATCTGCTGACGTCACTTTCGAAAAAGCTGTTGACGACGAAACTGCATCTGCAGAATTGTCTAAACCGGATTCACAACAGGCTTCCATCAAAAAGAAGACTGCTCCGAGCAAAGAAGAGTCTGCTAACGTCGAATTCGAATCAACAGCTGGTGACGACGCTGCTTCAGCTGAACTGTCCCGTGCCGATTCAGAAAAACGGAAACTCAAAAAGAAGATGGCTCCAAGCAAAAACGAGTCTGCCGACGTCACTTTCGAAGGATCAGCACAACACGAAGAAGCCAGCGCAGAAACTTCACAATTTGACTCACAACAGGCTTCCATCAAAAAGAAGACTGCTCCAAGCAAGGAAGAGTCTACTAATGTCGAATTCGAATCAACAGCTGGTGACGACGCCGCTTCGGCAGAATTATCCCGTGCCGATTCAGAACGTCGGAAACTCAAAAAGAAGATGGCTCCAAGCAAAAACGAGTCAGCTGAAATAACATTTGAAGGAGCTGCTAAGGACGATGTTGGCGACGCTTCTATTTCCAGAACGGACCCCCAGCGACTGTCTATCAAGAAAAAGACGGCACCCAGCAAAGAAGAATCTGCCAACGTTGAGTTTGAGTCAACCGCTGGTGACGACGCTGCTTCAGCTGAACTGTCCCGTGCCGATTCAGAACGACGAAAACTCAAAAAGAAGATGGCTCCCAGTAAAAATGAATCAGCTGACGTCAGTTTCGAAGGAAAGGGGGATGACGATGCAGAAAATGCTTCCATCTCCCGAACAGATTCTCAACGCGCGTCAATCAAGAAAAAGACCGCTCCAAGTAAGGAAGAATCCGCTAACGTTGAGTTTGAAACAACTGCTGAAGACAACACCGCTTCAGCTGAATTGTCTCGAACAGATTCTGAACGGCGAAAACTCAAGAAAAAGATGGCGCCAAGTAAAGAGGAGTCCGCCGATGTGACATTCGAAGGCGCTGTGGATGATGGTGTTGCTTCTGCTGAAGTTTCAAAAACGGACTCACAGAAAGCAGCCATCAAGAAAAAGACAGCTCCCAGCAAAGAAGAATCCACGAACACCGAGTTTGAGTCAGCGGCAGGTGACGACAGTGCATCCGCCGAGTTATCGCGTGTCGACTCTGAAAGACGGAAACTCAAAAAGAAAATGGCTCCGAGCAAAAATGAATCAGCTGACGTCACTTTCGAAAAATCAGCACAGCACGAAGAAGCCAGCGCAGAAACTTCACAACTTGACTCACAACAGGCTTCCATCAAAAAGAAGACTGCTCCTAGCAAAGAAGAATCTGCTAACGTTGAGTTTGAGTCCACCGCCGGTGATGACAATGCTTCAGCTGAACTGTCTCGTGCTGATTCTGAGCGTCGGAAGCTCAAGAAAAAGATGGCTCCAAGTAAAAACGAATCGGCCGATATTACCTTCGAAAAAGCAGCGGATGAAGAAGCAGCTTCCGCAGAAACTTCAAAGCGCGACTCACAGAAGGCCGCTATCAAGAAAAAGACTGCTTCAAGCAAAGAGGAATCAGCAAACGTTGAGTTCGAATCAACCGCCGGTGATGACAATGCTTCGGCAGAATTGTCTCAAACTGATTCTGAACGACGAAAGCTCAAAAAGAAGATGGTCCCAAGCAAAGAAGAATCTACCGACACCGTCATCGCACTGCAACAAGAAAGCGACATGTCGGAAGCTAGACATTCTAAGTCGGATACTGACCGCATGGAAGTCGAAAAGAAGTTGGCGCCGAGCAAAGAAGAAGCGGTTGATATTACATTTGAAGGCGCAGCTGGTGGTGAAACTGACACAGCTGAAGTTTCACGCAAAGATGCCCAGCGGAAGTCCATCAAAAAGAAAACTGCGCCCAGCAAGGAATCAGAAGCCACCACTACTCTGGGCATTACCAAAGATAGCGAAGAAGCTGATGCGGAAAAGACACATTCTGCTTCCGACAAAGCCGCCGCTGGTAAAAAGATGAAGCCGAGTAAAAATGAAACTGCTGAAGTCGAGTTTGAAAGCACAGCAGCTGAAGATAGTGAAGCCGCTGAAATATCTCGGACCGATGCTCAACGGAAAAGCGTTAAGAAATCCGCCAAGCCAAGCAAAGAAGTGGAAGCGGCAGCGGAAATTGAACTTGCAGCTGGAGAAAATGCTGAAGAAGCCGAGTTGTCGCGCAAAAATTCTCAGCGACGATCTGCCAAGAAAAAGATGGTTCCTAGCAAAGAGGAGTCTGCTTCAGCTGATGTTGATTTGTCACAGAAGGGCGAAACATCCGAAGCAGATGTTCAACAAACAGATGCACAGAAGGCAGGTGTTCAAAAGAAGATGGCTCCTAGCAAAGAAGAATCTGCAAGCGTAGATGTAGAGCAAGCTGCTAATGATAGTGCATCCGCTGCACAAGTTTTACGTAAAGACCCCCAGCGAAAGTCAATCAAAAAGAAAACTGCAGCTAGCAAAGACAAATCAATCGATGCTGATGTGACAATTTCGCATGATGAAGAAGACGCTTCAACATCTGAGAATCGTCCAGACTCTGCAACAACAGCACTTCAAAAGAAGCTTGTTCAACCTAAGACCGAATCAGCTGAAGTTGAATTTGAATCCACTGCGCCGGAAGAAAGTGAAACCACGGAAACCTCAAAACCGACTTCATTGCAAAAATCAATTCGTAAAAAGACAACTCCAAGCAAGGAAGAATCCGCAGATGCAATCATCGCACTTTCCCAGGAAGCTGATGTTTCTGGCGCTGAAATTTTAAAGTCAGATTCCACCCGTGATGCTATTAAAAAGCAACTGGCTCAAAGCAAAGAAGAATCCGTTGACGTCAGCTTTGAGAGTACCGGAAAAGACGATGACGAATCTACAGAAGCGTCTCGAAAGGACCCTCAACGGAAATCCATCAAAAAGAAGACAGCTCCAAGCAAAGAGTCTGACGTAGTGGCCGATGTTGACATTTCCAAGAAATCTGACGATGGAAAGGCTGATGCTTCCAAGTCATCGACAGAGCACGCGGCTACGAAGAAACATATTGCGCCGAGTGGAACCGAAACAGCGGAAGTTGACTTCGAAGGAGTTGCCGCCGATGATTCTGCTGGTGCTGAAGTGTCTCGGAAAGATCCTCAAAGGAAGTCTGTCAAGAAAAAGGCGCCGGCAAGCAAAGAGGAATCTGCATCTGTCGAATTGGAATCGGCCGCTGGTGACAATACCGCTTCGGCTGCTTTGTCTCGAAAGGACGATCAACGGCAATCGGTTAAGAAAAGCGCATTGAAAAAGGGTCAAACTACCGATGTCGATGTGGAACTCGAACACTCCGGTGATGAAGCTGATGCCGCCTATTCACGAGCTGATCCACAACGACAATCGCTGAAAAAGAAGGTACCAGCACATAAGAAACTCACGGATACTGACAACCTTGTGGAAGTGACCGTTTCAACAGAAATGGAACTCTCTCAAAAGCCTGAGGAAGCCGACACCACATTGTCACGTGCTGATAAGAGCCGAACATCCGCTAAAAAGAAAACTAAACCTAGCGCTGAAGAATCAGTTGACGTCGACTTCACCGGTACCGGCGCCGATTCACAGGCAACAACCCAGCTAAAACAAGGCGACGAATCAAAGGCTTCCGTCAGCAAAAAGACTGCTGCCAGCAAGGAAGAATCTGTCGATGTTTCATTTGAAGGCGCTGCTGGTGAATCAGATGCCGAAGCAGTGACAACGCAAAAAGATCCACAAAGAAAATCAATTAAGAAAAAGACGGCCGCCAGCAAAGAAGAATCTGCTACCGCTGATGTTTCTTTGAAGGGTGAAGGTGATGCTGCCGGAGCTGGCACATCTGAAACGGATGCAAATCGCGCTAAACTTGGCAAAACGATGGCAGAAAGTAAAGAAGAAACAGCAGCTGCGTCGCTTGAAGCGAGTGCTAATAGTGATGCAGACAGTGCTGCTATCACGAGAGACGACCCTCAACGGAAATCCATCCGTAAAAAGACGGCTGCTAGCAAGGAAAAAGGCGCTTTCAAAGATGCGCAACTCACTAAAGAAGGTGCCACTGGAGAAGCTTCGGCGGCATTTGGTGAGGCGGGGTCGGAATCAGCTAGTGCCAGTTTGAAGGCTGGCATTCGTGCTAAAAAGGCATCACCATCAGATGTCGAGAAAGTAGCTGACTTGGCAACTGAAGCTGACATTTTGGAATCTGACATTGCTGCAGCTAAAGCTAGGTTGGAACAGGCTAAAGCAAAAGAAGCAGAAATTGAAATGACTGCAGACTTCGAAAAAGCTAGTTCGCCAGAATCAAAAGAGTTGCACGCTCTGATCAGTGAAAGTGAAGGTGATTCCGTCCAGAAAGATGTCGATGCCACCAAGGCAAAGAAAAAGTCAGCCAAGGTTCTGAAAGACACGAACTTGTCTAAACTTGGTGAGAAATCGGGAACTGAAAAAGCTTTTGGAGAAGATCAAGCTGCATCTGCCAGTGGAAAGTTTGGAATTGCAAGAAAACCGCGTCCTGCTGATGGTGAAGCTGTGGCAACGCCATCTGAAGAAACAACTGTGGAACCAATCGATCCCGACCTCGAATCAACCTTCAGCCGTACAACAACGCGCAAATCCAAAATCGCCAAAAAGCACAAACAAAAAACCGACAAGACCGGTTCAACTGTCTCCCTCGCATCGCAGCCATCTGAACTCTCTGAAGCGGAGTGGCTGGCAAGACAAGCTGATGTGTTTGAATCGGGCAACGAATCAGTCACTCTTGATGCTGAATTTACTATCAATCGTGGAGTGGCAGAAAAAGATGCCGAAATCTATCGTCGACACATTGCTCGCCAAAAAGCGGCCCTCATGAAGAACTGCCGTCAATCAAGCGAAGAATCCATAACTGCAGACTCGTTTGAAACACACAAAGAACATGTTGCTGAAGCTCGCGCTCTCCGAAAAACCAAAGCTCATGCAAAGGTTAAGAAGAACGTCAAGGAATCCGCCGAAGACACAATTCTTCTCGAAAAGCTTATCGAATCAGGTGAACTTGACAGTGCTGGCATTGAACGCAATTTAACGCAGATCGCGGCACTGGAGAAGATTTCAAAACATCTGAAACCAGGTGGAGCATCAACATTGACGTATGAATCTGTCATCGAAAAGCCGGAAAGCGTCCAAATCAAGTTCGAAAGAGAGTCACAGCCGGCGATTACATCAGAAACTTCAATGGAAGCATCTTTAGAGTCAGATCGCGATTCTGAAGCCAGTGTGTCGTCAATTCAAAGCACGCCGGAAGATGTCCTTCGAGCAAAGAAAAAGATGAAGGAGTCGAAGGAAACCTCAATCACGGTGGTTGACAACATTGTGACCAACCCGAAAGCGTTACATGTGGAAACTGTGCGTCGACGAAAGTCATCAGAACGCAGTGAAAAGACCATTTCCACCATCCGTGACACATTCAAAAGCGAGGAGTCTGTCTCTCCTGGCCCGGAAACTCCAGAAGGTGCTCCAAAATCGGCGACGAAACATCAGAAATCTCAAAAGACAAGAAAGGTCGTGTCCGAAGTTGCTGAAGAAACAACTACAGTAACCTCAGTGTTCAGTCACAAGGAAGTCGAATCAGTCCAAGGACTTATCAAGATTCCAGCAACAGTTGGTGTTACCCTAACCGCTTCGCACACCTCGGAAGAAGTCGACCTCGTGGCTGAATTCAAACCAGAAGATTCTGTCGGAATCGAAGTGCTGCTGTCATCGGACATAAATGTTGGAGCTCGAAAGAACCTCAAACTTCCATCACCATCGACGACATCGCCTCCAAAATCACCGCCCAAAGTCCCTATCAAGCAAAAGGAGGAAGAAATCAACCGCGCCATTGCTGTGACCAAACTTCCAGAAGAAGTGAAAGCAAAGGGTGCCATCATCCCGCTTGGTGAAGAAATCCGAATGTCAAAATCGGCAAAGGCGCCAACCGACACCCGGCGTGAAATCGATGAAGCCATTGAAGCTAAACTTGCTGATGAACAAACTGAAGCCGTTCTGGCACTCAAACAAACCCTCGATGCTGCCAAACACGTGAAGCAGGAGAAGCGGAGTGCTAAAGGCTCTGCCAAGACTTTGTCTGTCGGATCAGACAAATCTGAATATCACACGGCCAGTGAGGGCAAGACTACGGATGAGTTTGAGGAGGACGAGGTCTTTGAAGATATCGAGGAGGAACTGCCAGAAGACGTCATCGATGATGGACAACAACAGCCATCAGAAGCCGAAGTCAAACATTCAACACGTTTAAGTCGTGGTGAGACATTTGACAAGGCGGAAGAAACTGTCAGCGAGGAAGAAACAGCTTCAGTAAGAGGCAGTTTCTCTGAACCTGAGACTTCTGAAGTTCAGATGACTGAGACAATTTCAAAGAAACATCCAGCATCACCGAAGTCTGCGGAAACCAGCATCAAAAAGCGTCCACGTCGAAAGGCAGCACTTGCTATGAGCATCCCATTGGTGCATGATGGCATCACACCGTCACCAAAAACGGAGGCACGCATTATCCTGCCTGGCAGTGAAGAATGGGAAGATATCAAGCCCAAAGTTGATGAAATCAATGAAAAGGCTGCCGCGCTCGCTGCAAAGTCTCTCGGTGATACGTCTGAAGCTATTCGAACATCGCGCAGTCCATCGCCATCGCTTCCACGCAAAACCGAAGAAACAATTTCTGCTGACTTGAGCAATCTTGAAACGGAAGAAGCCGTCGAAGTCACCTTCAAAGTTCAGATCAACCTCACGGAAATGAAGAACATCGAAAAAAACAGGAAGCCAGAACCCAAATTAGCGAAGAAGGTCAAAAGGCTCAAAGAACTCCGAGAACAGACCCAACACCCCGTCGCCCTCGGCATGAGCATGGAATCCCTCGCTTCTGAACAAGCCTGTTTCAACTTCCCTGAAGAACGCATTGACGCCCTCTCGGCTGTGTTGTCCCGCCTGGAAGATTCAGGCACAGTGGGCGTTGTTCTATCAGCGAGACAGACCGAAAGTGATCGTGAAACCGCCAAAGTAAAACGCCTCTCAAAGGAATCCGAAGAACTTTTCATCGGTATGCGTAAAATTGGCGACGCTGGTTTAGCTGAAGTTGTCATTCGTGATGTCTACGGTGTCGAGTTGGATGTGTTTAAACTGCGGAAGCCAAAGATCGCTGAACTGGATGAAGAACTGCGTGAACGCGGTCTCGGACAGATTATTGATCTCTACATTGAGCAGTCATTAGAATCTGATGCCGATGATGAGAACAGCGATTTTGAGAAGGAAAGAACTATCGAGCCTGAAGTCAAAATTATCGAAACTGCTCCAACTCCGACAGAAACTGAACCACCAGAAGTCAAGAAACAACCAAAAGAAAAGCCCGTCGATGACCGCGACAAAATCAAGCAAAAGGTCAATGAAATGGTCGGTGGCACCGTCGCTGCTGGAAAGAAAGCCAAACAAGGCAAACCCGCTGATGATAACCGCATCAAGCCCAGCTTTCTCCAAAAACGCAGAAATGTCACAGCTTACAAGGGTGAAAAGCTTGAAATCAAGCTCAAACTCATGGCTAATCCTGAACCGCGGATGTCGATCTACAGAAATGAAGACTACATGGACGATGATGACAGAATTAGCATTATTGTCGACCAGGATAAGTATCTGTACACACTTATGCTTCTGATTGACGACATCGATCAAACTTTTGACGGTGAATTGACATTTATCGCGACGAATGAGCTAGGCCACGATGAGGCCAAAGTGCGCATTACGGTTGAAGGTACTATACAGTGTCATGTTGCAGTTTGTAATTTTAAATTTTCAGATAAACCAGCAGCAGCCAAACCTGTATCATACGCCCGTGGAGCTCCAAAGTTCGCCGCGCAAAGCAGAGTCATCGAAATTGAAGAAGGCGAACCATTGGACCTCGTTTTTGTGGCCAAGGGCGATCCGCCACCAATTTTGTCCCTTGATCTAAACAATGCTCCTGTTGACGTTGTTAAGGTCGTGCTGTTTACTAACTTTTCTGTGTTAATCGTCAGTCCGTTTTCAGTATTCGTGTAACATTCGTACAAAGGATTCTGTCGAACTTGCCGTTTCCATCGGCGAGATCACAATGGCAGATGCCGGTGAATATGTTTGTGTGGCTCAAAACGCCAAAGGTCACTCATATTGTCGAACAACTGTAAAAGTCACGTCCAAAGGTGTGTCGTTTGTCCTTTGTTAAGGTCCTAAATGTGTCGTCTGTACCAATTTTTGGAGCATCAGAAGTCACATAATTTGCATCGACCTAATTTTAATCAAATTTAAAATTCTATTTTTAGAAGAACGCGAGTCCATGGCCAAGGCTGCTGCCGCGGCCGCCGCTGAAGAAGCAGAGCGCAAGGCTAAGTCGCCGTCACCACCACGTGCTGGCAAAAAGAAGAACATCCCCAAGCCGCTCTTTATTCCTGATAACATCCATTCCCGCTTTGGAGATCCGTCAATTTTGGTTTCTGAAGCAAACATGGCAACAGAGCTAACTGGCGGCGACACGCACGAAATTGAACACATCATTTCGCCGTTGAAGTCTGCTAGCGTCGAAGGTCGTTTCGCTTCGCCTGAAAAGAAGTTCACAGCTGAAGACGAAAACGTCACCATCGAATTCAAGACCAAGACTCAGGCCACCGCTGAAGCTGGTGAAGAAGCCGAGGGTGGTGATGAAGATGTTGCCATTGCTGTCAAGCTGCCTCCTAAAGTTGCGCCAAAGCCTAAAGCTGAGGCTGCTGAAGAAGAAGCCAAGCCTGTTGAAGAAGCTGCAGAGCCAAAGAAGAAGACTCTCAAGAAGCGCAAGTCCAGCGTCGAACAGCTCAAGAAACCTGAGGAAGCTGAGGCTAAACCATCTGAAGCTGAAAAGCCAGTCGAAGATAAGACCAAGTCAGAACTTCAGCTTCGTCGTGAAGAAGCTGAAAAGCGAAAGCGCGAGGAAGCCGAACGCAAGAAGCAGCTTGAAGACCAAAAGGCTGCTGATGCTGCGGCAAAGAAGGAGGCGGAAGCTAAGAAATTGGAAGAAACCAAAAAGAAGGCCGACGACGAAGTTAAGGCCAAACGCAAGGCTGCTGAAGAAGCTCTGAAGAAGCAGAAGGAAGACGAAGCGTTGAAAAAGAAGGAAGCCGCGGATGCAGAAGCCGCCAAAAAGGCTGAAGCTGCTGCCCAGAAGACTGCAGAGTTGGCAAAGAAGAAGGCTGATGCTGAAGCAGCACGCAAGGCTGAGCTCGAAGCCAAGAAGAAGGCTGAAGAAGAAGCCCGCCAAAAGATCGAAGATGCTCTTAAGCAAGGCAAAGAAGCTGCTGCTAAGAAGCCTCGCCCGTCTATCGCTGAAACATCCGACGACGAAGCTGCTAAATTGGCTGAAGAGCTTAAGAAGAAGCGCATCGATGCTGCCAACAAGCGTGAAGAAGAGGAGAAACAACGTGCTCTAAAAGAAGAAGCCGACCGTCTTGCCGAAATTGAACGCAAGCGTAAGGCTGGAGAACTTCTTGACGCTGAAGCTGATGAAGCCATCCGAAAGGCTGCCGAAGAACTTCGTGAAAAAGATCGTTTTGCTGCTGCAGATGCGGAACGCGAACGTCGCCAGGCCGAACTTGACGCTATCAAGGAGGCTGAAGAAGAAATGAAGCGACGATTGGCTGCTGAACGTGAGGCTGAAGAAGCTGAACGTAAACGCCGTGCTGAAGAAAAGGCATTGGCAGATGCAGAATCCAAGAAAACGCAACTTGAGAAGAAGAAGTCTGCAGATACTGATGCGAAGAAGAAGGCCGAAGACGAAGCAGATAAGACCAAGACCGGCAAGAAGAAACTGCCAAAGGGCAAAGAAGATGAAGCCGAGGCAGAATCTGAAGCCGCCAAGAAGCTTGCAATTGGTGCCAAGAAGGAGCTTGAGGAAGAAGCCGAAGAAGAAGCTAAGAAGCTGAAGACCGGCAAACCTAAGCAGCTCAAGAAGGATGCCGGCGATGAAGATGACGAAGCGGCAAGACTTGCTGAAGCCATGGCCAAGAAACGCGCTGCCAAGGGCAAGGGTGAACTTGAACCCCTCCAGAAAGATGAGCGTGAAAAAATCGTCTTCGAAAAACCGAGTGACGTTCCTGAATTTGACCTCGGTGAACGCGGTGAGCGCACAAAGCTGGAAGAAGCTCAACGTCTTGAACTCGAAAAGCGACAGAAGGCTGAACGAGAGAAGGCTGAAGCCGATGCACGCAAGAAGGCTGAAAAGGATGCTGCCGATAAAAAAGCGGCTGATGAAGATGCTAAGAAAAAACGCGAGGCTGAAGCTAAGGCAAAGAAGGACGCTGAAGATGAAGCAAAGAAACTCGAGCTTGCCAAAAAGAAGAAGACGGCAGAAGATGACACCAAGAAAAAGGATGATGCCGGTTCCCTTGCTGACCAAATGAAGAAACGCCGCGAAGAAGCTGCCAAGAAGAAGGCCGAAGAAGAAGCAAAGAAGAAGGAAGAAGCCGAGAAGAAACGTTTGGCCGACTTGGAAGCGAAGAAGAAGGCTGACGAAGAAGCCGAGCGTAAGCGCGAGGAAGAATGGGCTCGCAAGCAAAAAGAACTTGAAGACGCAGCCAACAAAGAAAAGCAAGTGCGTGAAAAGACCGAACTTGAAAAGGCTCAGAAGTTGGAACTCGAGAAGAAGCAGAAGGCTGAGAAAGAAAAGCTCGAAGCCGAAGCTAAGAAGAAGGCCGAAGCTGATGCCAAAAAGAAGGCTGAAGATGAAGCCGCTGCTGCTAAAGCCAAGAAAGAAGCCGATGCTAAGAAGGCTGCCGAAGAAGCCGAAGCCAAGAAACTCGAAATCGCCAAACGCAAGAAGGCTGAAGAAGACGCCAAGGTCGAAGAAGAAAAGGCCAAGAAGCTGGCGGCTACCAAAAAGAAGGCCGACGAAGAAGCCGAAACCAAGAAGAAGGCTGAAGAAGCCAAGAAGAAGAAGGATCAGGAAGAACTTGCCAAGCTCGAAAAAGAGAAACTTCAAAAGACCGAACTCGAAAAGGCCCAGAAGCTGGAGCTCGAGAAGAAGCAGAAGGCTGAAAAAGAAAAGCTTGAAACCGAAGCTAAGAAGAAGGCTGAAGCAGAAGCCAAGAAGAAGGCCGATGACGAAGCTGCGGCAAAGACTGCCAAGGCCAAGAAGGACACAGACGACAAGGCTGCTGCCGACGCTGAAGCCAAGAAACTCGAGCTCGCTAAGAAGAAGAAGACTGCCGAAGATGACGCCAAGAAAAAGGATGATGCCGGTTCTCTTGCCGACCAGATGAAGAAGCGTCGTGAAGAAGCTGCCAAGAAGAAGGCTGAAGAAGAAGCCAAAAAGAAGGAAGAAGCTGAAAAGAAACGCTTGGCTGACTTGGAAGCTAAGAAGAAGGCCGAAGAAGAAGCCGAACGAAAACGCGAGGAAGAATGGGCCCGCAAACAGAAGGAGCTTGAAGACGCTGCCAACAAAGAAAAGCAAGCACGTGAAAAGACCGAACTCGAAAAGGCCGAAAAGCTTGAATTTGAGAAGAAACAGAAAGCGGATAAGGCCAAGGCTGATGAGGACGCAAAGAAAAAGCGCGATGCTGATGCGAAGGCCAAGAAGGAAGCTGAAGATAAGGCTGCTGAAGAAGCCAAGAAACTCAAGGCTGCCAAGAAGGCCGAAGAAGAAGCCAAGGCAGAGGCAGAGAAAAAGGCTAAAGCTGATGCAGATGCCAAGAAAAAGGCAGAAGCAGAGGCAAAGAAAAAGGCTGACGACGAAGCTGCCGCTAAGAAGAAGGCTGATGCTGATGCTAAGAAAAAGGCGGAAGCAGATGCCAAGAAGAAAGCAGGAGAAGAAGCTGAGGCTAAGAAGAAGGCAGATACCGCAAAGGCTAAGGCTGATGCCGATGCCAAAAAGAAGGCTGATGCCGAAAAAGCCGAAGCTGATGCAGCCGCCAAGAAGGCAGAAGCCGATGCTAAGAAGAAGGCCGAAGCTGACGCCAAAAAGAAGGCGGAAGACGAAGCCGCAGCTAAGAAGAAGGCTGATGCCGATGCCGCCAAAAAGGCCGAAGAAGAAGCCGCAGCCAAGAAAAAGGCAGAGGCTGATGCTAAAGCTAAGGCTGAAGCTGCCGCCAAGAAGGCTGAAGAACTCGAAGATTCTGCTAGAAAGGCTCAAATGGAAGCAGACGCCAAGGCTAAGGCTGCTGAAGAAGCCGCTGCGAAGAAAAAGGCTGAAGAAGAAGCAGCGACAAAGAAACAACTTGATGCTGAAGGCGCCGCTAAACCACCTGCTGCCCCTGGAGACGGTGAAGCCAAGAAGAAGGCCAAGAAGCTTGTCAAAAAGAAGAAAGCCCCTCTCACCGCTGAAGAAGAAGCCGACCGCGCTGCCGTTGTAGCTGCCCTTCCAGCCGATGAAGCTGCCAAGATGGATGCTATCGCTGCCGAAAACCAGCGCAAGATGGAAGAAGCCGCCAAAGCAGCCAAGGACAAGGCCGTTGACGAGATCCAAGACCTCCAAGTCCAGAAGGCCGTCGTTAACGATGATGATTCCGCCTTCTCCCTTCGTCGCCGCAAGCCATCAGGTGACTTCGAGGAAATGGAAGCCCTTGATGACATTGGCGACTTCCTGGCCGACCGTGAACGCCGAAAGGCCCGCACTGCCGAGTACACTGACGTCGTCGATGAGTACAAACGCGCGACACGCCATCGTCAAAAGCGTGGTGGATTCACTGAAACACCCGCAAAGGAAGTCTACGCGCTCCGTGGTGACAACGTCGCCATTGAGTGTGAGTTGTTCAACGAAGAAGACAATGTCACCTGGACCATCAATGGCAAGCCAGTCAGCAGTGAGCCCAGGGCATCCGTGCAGGCACAAGACTACATCCGTCGTGTTATCATTCGCGACGTTGTGCCAGAAGACACTGGCATTGTGTTCACTGTTGAGCTTGATGGAATTACCTTTGATTCTGTCTTGAAGGTCGATGAAACAGCTGTCGAATTCGCGAAGAAACTGCCCCACAGGACGATCGCACCGATGACTTCAGTCTGCCGATTGACGTGTGAAACGTCTCATCGCGCTGACAAGATTACCTGGAGCCTTAATGGTGTCGCTATTCCGGCTGACGACCCGAACTACAAGATCATCAGCAATGGCAACGTCCAAACCTTGGAGATTCTGAAGCCGACTTACAAGATCGCTGGTCGCTATGCCTGCCAAGCAGATTCTGCCGAAACTTCCACCTTCGTCGAGGTCATTGGAAAGCCTGTCATCGAAAAGATCGACTTTGATGGTACACCGAAGAAGAAGGAACTCATCGACATTGACGCCGCTGAGAACCTTATCTTCAACCTCGAAGCCTACGGCAACCCAGAACCTGAAGTCCAGATTTCGCTCAATGGCAAACCACTTTCGGCCGAAATGAAGACCCAGATCGAAGTCATGGAAGGCCAAGTCCGCATCGTCCGTCGCAAGGTCACCAAGAAGGACACCGGCAAGTACTCAATCCGTCTCGTCAACGAACACGGCGAAGACAACGACGAGTTCGAAGTCCTCGTTCGCGATGTTCCAGAAGCACCTGTCAGGGTCCAAGTCGATGTTGGATGCGATTCCGCTACAGTCACCTGGAAGCCACCAGCTAACGATGGTGGCAGCCCGATCACCGGCTACGTCATTGAAAAGAAGGACATCAACCGTCGTCTGTTCCAGCGTGCCGGCAATGTAAGCTCCTCCAAAAACGAGTTTACGGTCGACGACTTGGATCAGGAAACAAACTACGTCTTCCGTGTCGCCGCGATGAACAGATTCGGCGTTGGTGATTACAGTGATGTCATCCAGGGAGAGACTGGTGTGCCGTACAGTGCGCCGGTTATGGACAATGCTCCGGTTATTTCGGGAGTGCGGGATTCGGTAAGTCATAAAAAACAAAACAAACCATTAAAGACAAAAAAACAAATTATATAAAACTTTTCAGTCTTGCACCCTCGACTGGAAAAAGTGCCAGGACAACGGAGGCTCTCCCATCTACGGCTATGACATTTACATGCGCGAGAACGATGGAGCCTGGACGAAGCTCAACAAGGACCTTGTCTTCATCACGTCTTTCTTCGTCGACCACAAGTTCACTGCCGGCTCCACTTATGAATTCAAGGTTGAGGCTACTAATGAAGGTGGTCTCAAATCAAATTCCAATGTTATCTCTGCGCCGCTGATCATTACCAGACTTATCAGTAAGCCTATTTTTAACAAAACTCAAAAATCAACTTACATTTTCAGCCAAACCAACCTACAAACCATCCATCCCGACCATTCTCATCACCGGCGTTGACTCTGTCAGCGTCGCTTGGCAATGCCCAGAGGATGCCGAACCAGATGCAACCTACACGGTTCAATACAAATCGGAAGGCAACACTGTCTGGTCTGAAGCTGAATGTTCGCAACCGCCATTGGCAATTGATGGCCTCAAGGAGGGTGTCAGCTACGTGTTCAAGGTCGCTGTCAAGAATGATGCTGGCACTGGTGAATACAGTGACGAATCAGATCCAATCCGTGTCGCCGCCCTGGAAAAGCCAACCATCACGAAGCCATTGAGGAGTACAACCGTGTCGAAGAAGCGAGAATTGAAGATGGAAGTGCACGCAAAGGGCGAACCAGCGCCGAGTTACATTTGGTACAAGAATGGACGAGAAATCGTGCCTGTGGATGAGAACATTGAGGTGTGTTTTGAAATCAATAGGTTCTTGCGCAATCACCTGGGTGGTCAAACACCCCGCCTTTTTCAAAAGAAAAATAACTGCGCGCGTTGAAAAATAGTCACTTTTTTTGCGTTTTCTAAATCTCGCAATTTCAGATCTCCAACGAAGGTTTCACCTCCACCCTCATCATCCACGAAACCTCCGACTCCGATGCCGGTACATACTCCGTCGAAGTGTCTAATGAAAACGGCAAAGACAAGACCACCGCCGAAGTTACCATTTCCGACGTTCGCGCTCACTTCGTCACATCCTTCCCCGAGTACATCGAGATCACCGAAGGCTCCAAGGCTACCCTGTCCTGCGAAGTCTCCGACCCTGATGCTGTCGTCGTCTGGATGCGTAATGGCAAGCCCATCAACACCGAAGCTGGCCGTTACCGTATCGAGAAGCGCGGAACCGTTCGTTCCCTTATCATCGAAAACGCTGGCCGTGAAGACTCCGCCGATTTCATCTGTGAAACCAGTGATGGTCGCTCACGTACCCAGGGTGAAGTAAAGGTCAAGCAGGCCGAAGCCCACATCAAGGTCGGCCCACAGGACCAGATTGTCAAGAACTACGGCGAGCGTGTCACACTTACCTGTGAAACAACAGCACCTGTCAAATCAGTCAAATGGTACAAGAATGGCTTCGAAATCTGGCCATCCAGCAAATTCTTCATCACCAATGAGGGCACTACATCGACCCTTGAAATCTTGAACTTTGAAGAACGCGACGCTGCTGATTACACGATCGCTGTCAGCGAAGATGAAGTCAGCGCTCCGGCCAAGGTGATTCTGAATGTTTTGCCGACAATTGAGTTCAGCAAGGAAGTCAAACACAAGGATGTTGTACCGGTTTATGCCGGAAAGGATCTCTATTTCGAGGTTCGACTTGGCGGTCACCCGGCTCCCAAGTTCGAAGGCATGCTTAACGGCGAAAACTTGAAGCACATTGCTACCGTTGACGACTATGAAGATCTTGTTGTCGTCCGTTTGAGCAATGTCACAGCCAAGAAGCATAATGGAACAATCTCCATCAAGGCATCCAACGACGCCGGCGACACCATCAAGAAGTTCGATCTGAAGGTCATCGACGTTCCACCAGCACCCCGAAACCTCGTCGCTGAGAAGATTGATGAAACATACGTCGAATTGTCCTGGTCGCCAGTTCCTGCTGATCCCGAAACACCGGTCGATTACTACATCGTGGAAAGGAAGATGCCAGAAGCGACCCGCTGGAGGCAATGTGGCAAGCTCCGAATCACATCGGAAACTACCAAGTGCCATCTGACTGTGGAAGACCTGTTCAGTGATGAGATGTATGTGTTCCGCGTTTTCGCTGTCAATGATGTCGGTCGATCTGACCCGAGCAACACCATCGACGTCATCACACCGACGGAAGAAGCCGAAGAAGAGCGCTCGATCAGCATCAGCGAAGTTTTGGATATCATCCCGAAGGCGCCAGATGCTCCAACAATCGTGAAAGTTGATGAAAAGGGTGTCGAAGTCACGTGGCCCGAAGTTGAAGGTTGGTTTTGCTTTTTTTGAATTCACTTCTTACACCCTTATTCTACCCAATCCCTGAAACTCCTTTACCATCCTCCTTCTATCTCCCCCTTTCCTTGCAGGAGCTCAATTCTACTCGATTGAGCGCCGACGCGTCGCAGACAACGATGAGGAAAAGTTTTGGCTCGAGATTGCCACGGTTGAGAAGAACACCTACATTGATCGATCGGTCAACGAATCCTCAATGTTTGCTTACCGTGTCAAAACTAAGGAATTCCGCCAAACTTCGAAGCCGTCCGAACCATCAAAGCCGACTTTCATCAAAGCAAGAAGGCCATCGATTGTAGAAAGGCCACCGACACCCGATTCGACCGAGGAAGTTTCCATCGCGACTTCGGAATCATCGGCACAACAGGTCAGCATCGCTGACAGTGGCGTTGGGGATGTCGCTGGAGTGACGTCACCGCCGCCAGCACCCGTCGTCGAAGAGGCGCCGAAGAAGAAGAAGGTGGTCAAAAAGAAGCCGAAAGGCTTACCCACAGGTGCCGAAGCCACCGAATCCGAATCTGCTGCAGGTTCAAAAAACTTGGACGCTCCAAAAGAGAATGAACCGTCGTCGGTGAACAACGACACGGAAGAGGCTGCGCCGCAGAATCTTTTGGAGCTAAATCTGGAAAAGCAGCCTGAGAAAGTTATCGCGGAGAAAGAACAACCAACAAAAATTGAACCTGTAAAAGTTGAACCAACAACGCAAGAACCTGAAAAAGTTCAACCAAAACAAGAGCCTGAACCACCAAAACCGACCGAAGCACCAAAGCCTGTCATTGGTACGCTTTTTTCTATCCCTCGAATCGATAACATGCCATTTTCATTAATTCTATCTTTAGAAAAACCAAAAATCGAATTCCTCGAACACGTCGTAAAAGCCAAACCCGGCGAAGACATTAAACTAGTCGCCCATGTATCCGGCGAACCGAAGCCAAATCTCGCTTGGCATCGTAGCGGAGACCATCTCCGTGCTGCGAGCCCCATTTCGTTATCCGAACGCAATGGTGAAGCCGTTCTCCACATCAAGAAGGCCGAACCTGACCATGCCGGCGAATACGTCCTCGACGCCAAAAACACCCACGGCAATGCGACATCACGTGTAACCGTCGTCATTCAAGGTTCGCGCAGCTTGACCACGCGCCTGCACAGTGCAGAATCACAAAAACACTAGCTTTGTTACAGTTGCTTCAACCTGCTGTTCCACCAAAGCTAATTCATCCTGAGTTTTTTAATGCTTATTTAATTTTCAGTTTTTACTAACTTGTCCGTCCGCTTACTAACACTTTATTTTTGCTTTTTGTAACTTTTGTTTTGAATATTTCTAAAAAAACGAATCTTCAGGCTGTCCACCAAAGCCTGAATTACCCATTATCGTCGAATCCATCAATACCGAATCATCTGAAATTACATTGACCTGGTCACCGCCACTTTCTGATGGTGGCGCACCACTTCTCGGATACACGATTGAAAAGCGCGATGTCAAACGATCCTCGTGGCAATTCGCTGCGAGAGTCACAGAAACGCGTGCCAAGATCACTAACGTGTATGAGGGCAATTCTTACCACTTCCGAATTGCTGCCGAGAACAAGTTTGGTTCTGGTGACCCTATCCAGACTGTGGAGCCTATCCCGATTGCTGACCCGAAGAAAAAAGGTTGGTTTTGGTTTTGCTTTTTTTCCAAAATTTTTCAAAAAAGTGAAATTTCAACCAAAAATCACAAACTTTACGTCTCTTCATTGATGTAGATATATTTAACCACAAATGACATGCACAAATAACAGAAACTATCGCTTCAATCTCTTTTCCAAACAAAAGTATGTGTTACAATACACAAGCTTTGTCGCAAAACTATGTAAGAAAGAGATTAAACTTTGAAAATAGGATTTTCGTTACACACTCGGTTAACTTGTTGGAACTCACGGGAAGTAGGTATTCAGATAGATCAAGAAAGACCGAGCATTGGTTCTCGAGCCATAGGCACTTGACGGGGCTTTTTTATTTCGTGAAAAGACAAACAAAACACATAGTTTTGGACTCTTGAATCTCGGATATACAAATTGTAACCTAGCTTGCAAAAAAATAAGGAGGGCTCTTTTACGTAATAACTTTCGGCTAGTGAGTGACTGAGTGCAGGGGTAGAAGTAGACGTGGTGAGGTCAATCCTCATCTTTGTGCAGCATCGAAACGATGAGCTCTTCTTGACGTTCGTGGTCAAGCTTGGCCTGTTCGGCTTGCTGCTCGTCCTGGGCGACCTTGATGAAGTTGTCGACGATGATGGTGATGGGCAGGGCGAGAACGAGGACACCGCACATGATGGCCGCGGAGGCGATCACTTTGCCCACTGGAAAGAGGGGGTTTTGAAGGGTTACAAACTTTTTCATGATTTTAAAAACTTACTTGTCGTCGCTGGAACTGCGTCACCGTAGCCGACTGTTGTCATTGTGACGCTGAAACGCGGATGATTAGAATTTTTGGGGGTACAAAGTACAGTAACTCACATGCACCACCAATAAGCTGCCGGTATACTCGTAAATGGCGTCCCCTCCTCGTCTTTTTCGAGGAAGTATATCATGGTACTGAAGAAGACCACCCCAGTCAGTAACACTATGGTCATCATTTGGAGCTGCTTCTGGGACCTTTGTAGTGTCATACCAAATGTTTGTAAGCCACTGCTAAACCTGCCCAGCTTGATGATTCGGATGACCCTCAAAACTCGCAGGATTCGGACGACCAGGAACGCCCAGCGCCAATCCCGAAGTTTGCGATCATCGACGCCACACATGGTCAGCAGCAACTCCAGATAGAACGGAACAATAGCCATCAGATCGACAAGATTCAGCGGCTTCAGCGCAAATCGAAGTTTTCTCGGCGCGGCAAACATGCGTAAACAGTATTCCACCGTGAAGAAGGCTATACAAACCCGTTCTGTTATTACGAATGCCGTGTGCTCCACTTTCATCTCCTCAACCTTAACAACGACAGTGACGGTTCCATTTGGCATGACAATAGTTTCATTATGTGGGGGCATGTGTTGGATGACCTGAAACTTCCAGAATCATAAGCATATATTTTCGCGGTGAAACCAACCTGGAAATCAGGAATAGTCCCAAAACTCAAACCCATCACAGAAATAGCCACAAACAGCGTCGAACTAAGTTCAAACGCCTTTGCTTGCATTGATGAACCCGGTCTTTCAAGAAATGTCCACATCCTTCTTCTAAGTTTTCCAAATCTTAGATTGTCGAAGGTAGTGTCATCTACGCGTTCTTCCTCCTTTTCGGGGGCTTTCTCTTTTGGTACGACATCGGCACAACATGAACCGACATTGGTTAATGGTATCCGCCAGAATTCCAATTCGCTGAGAAATGCCGCTGGACACATTTCGGGAGGTCTGTGGACAACACCGGTGGCATAATATTGGAAAACCGCATCGAAAGCTATGGGGGATCTTTGGAAGTAATAGGTGTCGTCGTCGGTAAAGTAGGCATCGGAGACTTTCAACCTTGCAGCATGATTTAGTTGAACAAATCTTGCTAGAAAAGTTGTCGGTTCTGCTCTTAGTAGAGCGTCAATAAGAATTAGGAAGTGATGGCCACCAATATTCAGTCTGAGGAAAGTGGGTTCGTCGGCGTCGTTGGTTTTTTGTGGCAGGACCAACTAGATATGGATAAATTGGCATGTTAAAGGGTATTAGGATTGGCTCACCTGGTAGGAATCACCATTTCGCCAAAGTTCATCTAAAATTTTACCATTTCGCCGTTCGGCGTGATGCATAGCATCCGTCTTTCGCAGCGGAATTAACCGCTTTTTGTGCTGTTGCGCAGCACCGCTGATCATGTTGCCGGTTACCCTGGAAATACAGCAATATAGTGCTTCTGACATAGACTGATCTTCCTATCCCCAGCTAAAACAGTTCCCAACATTTCACAGTCAAGCATCGATCGACTGACATTTTAACTTCCCCACCCCTACTCTACTCCATGTCAACCGGAAGTCAAGCTAACTGTTAGGCATTGCAAAGACCTCGTTATGCTTTGGTTAACAGGACAAGCCGCAACACAAAACGCCTGGCTACACCACACTTTTCCGAGATTATCCGAGTTCTTTGGTGGGAGGAGAAACACAAGAACATTTGGGCCTCCTGGCAAAGGTCCAGAACCCATCCCTTCGACTTCGACCCGGCTCATCCTTTTTTTCCTTCCGCAAACAGTTTAAAATTAGATCAGTTGACATTGTTATGTGTGAGGAGGGACACTGTTAACCATGTTGTCGAGATCTGAATGTTATGGTTCCCCGTTCATACCCATCTTTGAGGCACGTGGCCGAAATACTCGCACAGGTCATGGCGAGACCGTTTGTTCAATCGGATGGGATGAAGCAAGTTATCAGTTGAAAGTTGATGTCGTAGCACCTCTACACACTTCAAATCGGTTAGAATCTTACACAAGGGTAAAAGCACCCCTAAAAGTTAATCTCAAAGCAAGTTAGAACGCAAACCCGTCATATGGTTGGACTCGTTGAATTGAAATTCAAGGCAAATGGGAAATCAATATGTTTATAAACCAAAAAAAGGCATTATCGACATCTACGCAACCGGCATTCGAAATAGAATAAATCCAATCCCCACCCCTAAAAAACGTTTGTGCAATGCATGTGCGCAAGTAGATTAAAGTAGTGGTTGTCAAGGCACTCAATTTAGTTAACATAACCTCAGCACCCGTTAAGGTCGAATAAGTACCAAAAGCGCCAGACGTCATCTAAAGAAACTCTTACAGGTGCTTAGTTGGTCGCGCCTTCGACACTTTTAACAAAGTTGACTCTATTAAAAGTGTTGCACTACCGCACAAGTAAGGGATTAGCACTTTTTGGAACGGTCTTTACGATTATCAAACATAATGGTCCACATATCACGTTTTTATGTGTATGTTTTCAAAAGAATTGAATTAATCAGCAATAACGGGGGCAGTTAATTCTAAACTAATAAATTGGCATTGGCATTGGCACAAATTTCAAAACTATTATTTGACTTTGGCTAAACACGCAAATTATGAACAGGCAAATCGTAATGCGAAAAACAGAAGCCTGCGCACGCAGTAGCCATAGACGGCTGTCATCAAAACAAGGATGGAAAACAGCTTTTCACGCAAGGTAATTCGTGTTGGCACACAATGATTCAAAGAATGATCAATGTGAATCATTTATAACACCTTTCAAAAATGGGGAAGCTGAGCTAATATGCAAACGGCACGCGCTTGCATTGCCTTTCGGAATTTGTGCGGCACTAAAATGGTAATTATTTAATGGCGTGTCTATGTACTTGGCGGTGGCTAACATAAAGCGGGCATTTAATAAGCGTGCCGCCCTGTATGGCTTTCTTAATCAATTATGCCGAGACAACCTGGTTGGGCCAAAGACGGCATCGAAAAAGGGAAAGGTAGGGTTGAGGTGTGGGATTTTTGGCATATTTTTTGTCTGCAGTGGTAAAGGGGCAGCAAATGTGCATATGTGTTGGCGACCCGCAATGAAATTGACCGTTAATAATCGCATGCACACGTATTGAACGTGGGTAGGGTACTAGGGGGCCAATGTTGGCTGTTTGGGTCGTATTTTTGTAGGCCTTTTACAAATATAGGCACAGTGGTGAGGGATAGCGTGAAATGGCATTCTTTTGGAACAAAAAACAGTTATCGAAGGAAATTAGTGGGTTTGGAAAGAGAAAAAGAGCTAATAACTGATTATGCGACACTCGGGGTGGCAAAGAATTGCCTTTTTGTGAATTCAATTCAACGAGTCCATCTCAGATAGGATGTTAGATACACTGTGTGCCAAAACAGGAAGTTCCAGATTATCATAAATACGTGCAATGATGGGATTTTCATTAGCATTCAAGCATCCACACATCCCTTATTAGTATTTTTTACAAATGAGTTTCACTTCTGACCGAACTTCAACTCAATCCAATTCAACTTCCACTTTGCAAAACAGTAAGCCCTGCACAACTTTGATGACGGTGATCCCCGCGTAGACATGAACCCTAAAGACATCAGACCTCGCACTTGTGTCCTCATCGTCGAAGCGCATCCCTTTGTTTGCTCATTTCATTCATTATCCTTTCACTTCTTTTATTTTTTAACAGCTCTCTAACCTCTAGCCATCCGACTCGGACAGTATAACATAGTCCGTCTGCATAGACGCCGCTGTTAACCCAGGCCGACGCTCACTGTTTCCGGGGTCGATGGCTGCGCGTGTTTAGCGTCTGTTAATCTCGCATTTGACGAGGAGATGAGGACATTGGACACTGGTTCGATTAAAAGTCAGAATTTTTGTCTTTTGAAAGCGGGTTTTCGGGTGTCACTACCGGTAAGAGGTGTCTGACGCGGCTCAAAGGGTCAAATGATGGCTCAGTTTCGGGTTACGCTTACATTAGAAGTATACTTTCCAATGAATGCAAAAGTATCTCAAGATTCTCGGGAGAGTATTTAAATATAGCATCACATGGTTTTGATTCAATTTGATTTCAATTGGATAAGGCTGAGATTGGTCTTTGGCAGAGCCAAGCTAAGTGGTCCCAGATGGGCACATCTTATTCTATTTAACGACAAATTTCAAATTGACGTCGAATCAAAGCTGGCGCGACGATCAAAAACAAAACTTACGCTTCATTTTGGCACTTGTGCCGCAAACCGCCAAGACGCAGTAACAACGCCAGTTTCAAACAGATGTCAGACAACGTATATGGTGGATTTCAAACAAGACCATGTGAAATTTCAACAAACAAAGTCGTCGGCTGTTCGCCTTTTCGGAAATGCCAATTAGACCCACAAGTGTTGAGGATGGCACACCCCCGAAGGAATGGTTGAAAAAATGATGTTGCCCTTCGGCGCTTTGTTCGTTTTTGCGACAATGAGACCGTCAAAGATTGTGTCAGCAGCAGCTGGGAACACGTCAACCAAAAGGGGAACGCAACTAACTGATATCAATCATTCAGATTCCGAAACTTGTTAAAGAATTCAAAACTATATCGTATCAAAGATGACACACACAGTAGATTTGCCATTCCACGAACTTGGTTTTCAAACTTACACCATTTTCTTATCAGATTTTGATAGTGATTACATTAGACGGTCACGATGCAAATAATGGCATCATACTAGATTCGTTAAACCGCCGGAACACGAGAAACGGATACAGAAGGTTGGCAAATATGAATTTTTGACAACACGGTGTACTTTGCATTCGGAGATGGAATTGGAAGAAAACCCGAGGAACAGAGATTTTTTCACGTTTCCATGCCCAGGTGCCCAGGATTTCCGTGCTTCTACCGGCTACAAGAATGAATATTCGCGCCTTGAGAGGTGAATTTAATGGGCGGAAGAGTAAAGGTGTAAAGATGGCCTTTCGAAAGTGTAAACCACACTTTTCGGACATGCGACGATGGCGGATGACAGTCGAAGGAACACAACTTGCAACAATGCGTCGAAAACCAACCAAAAAGTTTCTAGACGGCTGTATTGGATTGACTAGGCTAAACCGGGGACCGATTGTCCGGAAGTTTTTTTTCTTTCAAAACAAATTAGCTGGAGTTGCGGGTGGCTTCGGCCATTAGTCGTAGACTATGGGGTCATTGGCGCGAAATGATAGGCCGATAAATCAGGGTTAAACTTGCCTTCTGGAGTGATGTCGTTGAAAACGGAGAAAGTATTTACGTTAGCTCACATCAGAATTAAGTAAATTCGACCCTAGAGAACCGTGACATGGCCAATTTCCAATAAACTTCAAAGACGCTTGCATGTTTTTCTTGCATCCTTTGGCATTTGACAGTTGAAGTTAGCATTGACAATGTAAGTGATGCCTAATCTAATCTACTGGACTTGGACTCATTGAAAGTTGACATTACTCTTTATAAATTTATGTTAATTATGCTTATTTTAACTTTTCCAAAGGACACTTTGAAGTTTTGAAAATTTGAACCTTTGAAATCCAACACCCCCGCCTTACCCGTTAATCACAATCGGAGAATCGTCGATGACGGCATGGCTTCTAATCATACTCGCGGCATGAAACGAACACAATCCACTTCGAATATCACGCGCTTCCGTTTACTCGGTCGCTCGCCGTTGGAACCGAATCTTTGACACGCTTTTTTTCGTAGCTAGTTTCCGATTCCGGAAAAGCGTTACAATGGACGATGCACTCGGAAGTGGACCATTTTCAAATGCACAATTGACAAAACAATCGTCGCGGGAGCCACACGGCGCGTTTTTTAATCGAGCAACTATGGGAGGGTTTGAAATTGATCCGAATGGGACAACCAAATGAAGTTTGAACTTGTTCTACCAGAATTCAAAAAGGAAGTTTCAAAAGTTAGTGGTTATAAAAGCGTCTACCAAATAGGAGGCGCTTGAATTTGGTCACTTTGCCGACGTAAGTAACATGACAACGTTCTTAATGAAGTTGACTAATGGCCCTGCAGACTGAAAGTATGCAAACTTTGCTGACGGCATGACAATAAGGGCCTGGTTGCCTGCGTATTTGGGATGTACATCTCAAATTCGGGAAGGCATTTGATGCTTTTGGCATTTTTGGTTTTTTGTCGGATTGGAAAGTTCAACGATTTTGGGGTACGTTGACAAAAGACTGAATGGGGTTGTTTCAACGGCAAAGAACGTTAACTTAGAGAATTCTAGAGCAAATTCGATAGCAACTACCGATGTTTTAGCTAGACTAGTGACGACTGTTTTCATTTACTATATGAAAATGTGTCCACCTTGGCACATTTTCCCAACGCCCGCTCGGAGGTGGAACGAAACTAGCATGAAATATCGTTCTCCAATGAGTGAATGATGACAGTGTGCCGTTGATGGATACATCTAACGTGTATGTCGCGTGAATCGAGAGCGAGTAGCAAAACAGGAATTCCGTTAGATTTTGCAAGAAATATGTTACAATTGCGACTATTCTATGAACATGCCCGATAATTGCGTCAAAAGAAAGTGCAAACACACAGTTGACACATAATTTCACACACATACAGATGTTTTTTGGTTAAAATTCCTAAAACTTACGAATGATCAACGAACAAGTGATGGCTTGCCACAGGCATAGTAACTACCGGCATCTTGGAAGTTGTCTGGTTGGATTTCACAACAAAAACAAATCAATACAACTTTTTAAGGAGCTGTTTTTGGCACCAATACCGGAAACCGGGCAATGGTCTCCGTTTTAAGGGGGTTGAAATAGATTCAGTTTAAAGACAACACTCACGATACGGCACCACATGCAGCATTCACAGATGCCCGCCCGGGTCTTTTTTGTTAGCTGAACAATCCTATGGTCCATTTCCCACTTTCATGTTCCTGTGTATTCCTTTGCGAAGTGGGGGATGCTTGTCTTTGAAGCGGAAAAATAATCTAACACGTAACACGGGACAGTGAAATTCTGAATTTTGAAAATGGATGTCGGAACTTGGAAAATGTGTCATTTTTGCGTCGCCTACATGTATGATAGACAATTTTCGATGCCTACTTCTTGTCTTTGATTGATAGTTTTCCGAGTTGGAAGTTTATCGACCCTCGGAACCTGTTTGGAAACTTACATGGTCGGCATGTTTGAAAATGCGGTGGCTCCGGAATCCGAAGCGGGTGCTTGTTGACGAGCCGCAGACGCGATACACACGATCGACTTCAGGATGAGGGTTGGCGTTAGTCGGAGAGACCAACGTTATTGCTTTGGAAAAAAATGAGTTGTCACTTCGTGATTTTTAAACACAATCAATAATGTTGCTTTTCCTGAAAACAGTCGGTATGGTCTGTTGCACTGCCAAAAATCCAAACTAGACAGACACGCCGCCACGAACGACATTCCAAACATCTCAAAATACAAAAAAGAGACCCAGATGCCTTTAAGTGTGAGAATCAAATCTGTTTGTACGTACGGAAATAGTCCAACGTTTGCATAAGAACTCCATCTACGCATAAATTAGCTAAGTATCGTCCATTTTAAATTTGAAAAACAACTTCAAAACAGCAAAGCACATCCATAAGTCAGGTTGAACCGCATTTGTAAAAGTGACCCATAACTTAAGCCTAGAATTTCCAGATAGACAGAGAAGTAGTAATTTGAATGACATTGTAAATGAACACACAAAACATTGAATTCAATTCAAAATAGGCTACTCCGAGCAGAGGTGTCACGAGCGTCACTTCAGTGATGTCGGCTTGGCCACCAAGCTTCGTGCTTCTTCGGAAAACTCATTAGCAGAAGCATAAATTGGCGCTAGGGCCTTGAAGCATGCGGGTCTAAACTTTTGGATTGGTTCATTTTTGGGAAGGCCGTTTAGGCAAAGCAGAACAATGTGCTTACTTAGTTAGTTCTAACAAAAACAAGCAAAATGGCTTTGATATTTAACGCCTACACATCAAAAACTAAATTCAAAGAGGATGGCATCGATTTACATTCTGCATTTGCAAAGTTTTTATATATAGGCTGTCGTGGGTCGGAAAGAGCGTTTTGGGTTACCTGAGTAACACAGTAGATCAAATAAGGTGGAAGTATTTCGAACAGTGAAAAGATGAAAATTTGGACAGCTTTAACGCAATTTTGAAGGAAAACATTAACAAATTCGCATAGAAAGTCGCCAAACCAAAGGTGTTTAACGATACCATTGAGACGGTGGCCAAAGACATGGGGACGTTAGTGCCGCCTGGGTGATCCTATTTATACGAGTTGGAAATGAGCTTATTTGAAAGCACACGAAAACGGTGTTAACGCATAAAAACTCGTACTCTATAAACCTACTATGGTTAGTCCAGGAAAGTTAACCCCAATGTACTGCTTTTTAGGGACATAACTGCGGAAATTCAATTACCCCGGGATTTTTGGGCACATTTCCGGAAAAAGTGTATATTTAAACACGCTTATCCCATGTAGAGAGGATGGACGGATGCCAAAACCGCTTTTAAATGTGCGTCAATGAAAAAATAAACTATTACAGTATGCCAAAAGTTGAAAAACGGATATGAGTAAAAGGTTTTCGACTTTTGACCTACGCATGTCCAACTTGAGTCTACGTGATTTTAAGAAACTTTGAAAAATGGCTTGACAAGCTAAAATTTAAAAATTAATAGACGCTATTGTAAAGGCAGTTGATGACGCTTTAAAGTTAGCATTAGGAAAGGAACGCCTCACGACTTTGTATGTAGTCGTAGTTGTAAAGCGGGCTCTCAAGGGCATGCCTTCAAAGTAGGGTCATTCTTTGCATGTTTCGGCCAATGGCGATGTCACCATTCGTAGTTGAAAAGAGGGCATAAATGCCTCCGGCGCGATAGGTCTGAATGACGAGACGCAGCAAAAAAAGCTGCCGAAAAAATTAAGCATAGTTTGGCACATGGACGCCCATAGCCAAAGCGAACGCCGCTCCGGCTAGATTTTTTCGCACTTCTTTTTTATGTGCGTAATGGAAGTTCGGAATGGGCAGGAAATGGAGATGCCAGCCTTGAAAGGGGTGTAGTGTAAAAAATACGTCACAAACAATAAACATACAGACTGCAGTCTGCAAAAACATAAAACTGTCAAAGTCAAACTTATAAAAAGGTCGAATGCATTGCAAAAGCTAATTGACACCCCTCTTCAGCCAAATCAACCACCGATGAAACCGAGAGGACTTCCCGATCCAAGAAGCTGAAGACACTTGAAATCACTAATGGCCTCCGTGACATTGAAACACGTGATGGTAGTCCGGAACGCACGTTCATGTGCTCCGTCAATGATGAAGAAAACGTCAAAGTCACTTGGTAAGTCAAACTTTCTCACGCCTTTCTTCACGTTTTGGATTATTCTTGCACGCTTTTACAATGAGATTAATGGACTACATTTTCAAAGCATATTTTTTGTCTTTTATATACTATGAAAGGTCAAAGAAGCCAAAATTCGAAGTTAAAAACTTTAAAAGTGACGAAAAAAGATATTATTTTACGGAAGTGGTTTCAAAGATACGTTTGATTTTCTCTTTCACGAGTCACGTCGACTTGCTTTATATCCGCTAAAATGCATCATCAAAACAAACAAATACTTTTTTCTTGATATTGTGGTTTCACGATGTTAATGGACGGAAATAACATTGCGACAGTCTACGTTTTTGAATTTTTATTAATCTTTTAAGCTGACGCAAAAATGGACTGTAGTAAAATTTTTGAACTTAAGAATGTTTTTGAAACAATGAAATGGTTTTTTTTGAAATTTAAAATCTGCTGCACTAAAGTTGCACCAAGTTTCGAAAAAAAGCGTAGGATGTAGCGATTGTCCATCCTCACTCAACCGTAGATGCTTGTGTGATCTCTGGCACTTTGAATGCTACCTATTGTTTGCTGTCTTAACCATAAAGTTTCAACACTCCAATAAGCAAAACATATTTCAGGCTGAAGAATGGCACCCCCATCGATGATTCCCTTATTGGTACAAAGTACTTCCCGACAAAGGACACCAGCCGTTTCTCACTCCGTATTCGTAACATTGCCCTTGATGATGGCGCCGTCTATACCGTTCGACTTGAACAAGGATCCGTCGTTTTGCAATCTGATGGCAAGCTGACCGTCAAAAAGGCAGCAGTTTCCGAAGAACCTGAATCATCAAAGCGGAAATCAACTACCGATGACGATGAATCCAAGAAGAAGCGCAGCCGCAAACCTGGTGAGCCTGATGTCGACACTTTCGACAGCCCTCCGTTCTTCCACTACAAACTGGAGGATGAAACAGTCAAGGAAGGCGATCGCATGATTCTCAGCGTGACCAACACCACACTGCCTGAGCCTGATGTCGAATGGTTTAAGAACGGCGTCAGAGTATATCCTGATGTCAAATATGCCATGCGTAAAGACAAGGGCCGCTACGAGCTTATCATCGCGAAATGCGAGCTCGACGATGATGCTGATTGGAAGGCCATTGGCAAGAACAAGTACGGCATGTGTGAAAGTGAGTGCCATTTGACTGTTGTCCATGACGACCAAATGGATAAGCCGGAGTTTATTGTACCGTTGCTGGATGAAACTGTTTATGAAAAGGGTCTTCTGAAGCTGGACGTCACCATCGCGTCTAAAACCAAGCCATTGACCGTGCGTTGGTTGAAGGACGGAACCCAGATTATTCATGGCGATATCTATCGACTAACAAATCGCGATGACAAGAACTTTGGCCTCAGTGTTTTGGATGTTCGGAAACGGCACCAAGGAAAGTACGCCGTCGAAGCTGTCAATCCAGCTGGAAAGTCACTTTGCGAGTGCAAGGTTACCGTAAAACCGGAGAAAGACCGCCCACGCGATGATGACGATGTTCAGCCGCCGAGAATTAAGGTTCCATTGCCGGCTTCGCGTGACCTGCCTGAAGGTGCCGAAGTCAAGTTGGTCGTTGCTGTTACCGGATCTCCGACGCCGACCATCGAATGGCTCAAAGACGACAAGCCGTTCACAGATGCTGAGATCTCCTTTGCTGCTGGCATGGCCCAATTAGTCATCCTCAAAGCAAAGCGGGATCACAGCGGCGTCTACAGTTGCGTCGCGACAAACGACCACGGCACTGTGAGGTCCGTCGGCATGGTTTACATCACCCCCGATGAGTCGCTTACCGTCATCCCGCCGAAATTCACTGAAGGCCTGCTGCCATCATCCGTCATGGAGAATGCTGAAATCCATCTAGAATGTACAGTGACCGGAAAACCACCTCCAACAATTACCTGGTACCACGATGGACTCAAACTTCTGATGACCGAAAACCGATTGCTGCAATACGTCGACCGTAAGGGTGTCGTCAAGCTCAACATCATGAAAGCCCGCCCTGACGACGCTGGCGAGTACTCCTGCGAAGCCGCAAACTCCGGCGGTCGCGACTGGACCCATGCCGGCGTCAAGGTCGTAGGAACCGGAATCACGCGTAGTCGGTCACCATCACCGACACCAAAACGTGAGAAAAAACCTGTCATCACCCGCCATTTGTGCGATGCCAATGTCCATGAAGGCAATCGTGAACTGCTTGAATGCGAAATAGACGCCTATCCGGAACCGACTGTTGAATGGACCCACGATGGCATCCTCGTCGCGGAATCGAAGACCCTTCGAACATACTTCGATGGGCGCATCGCCTTCTTGAAACTGTATGAAGCCAAGCCCGAACACCAAGGCCAGTATGAAATCAAGGTTGCTAACCGTTTTGGTGAAGTGACTTCAAAGGCCAACATCAAGGTAGAACGATTAGATGAAAGCGGAGTTGAGTATGTTCCGAACATGCCCAAGTTTATCCAGAAATTGGATAACACTGTCATTGAGCGATCCGGTCCAGTCGACTTGGAAGTTGTCGTTGAAGGCACGCCCGAGCCGGAAATGCGTTGGCTGTTGAATGGCAAAGCTCTGAAAAAAGATATGGACTTCACAAAATCGAAGAACAATGGCCGATACACCTTGGCCATCGCAAAGTTCGACAAATCCTGGTCAGGCACATGGACTGCCATCGCGACTAACATCTATGGCGACTCCCACTGCTCGGCTGAGATCACGTTGAAAGACGACGAAGCTGCTGATAAGAAGCCAAAGAAATCTAACAAAAAGTCACCAGTTCAGGTGGAAATTGCCCCTTCAACGGCACCATTTATCCGCGAAAGCCTTGCCGATCAGACCGTCCTCACCGGACAAACCGTCAACCTCAAATGCAAGGTCGCCGGTGAACCCGCTCCCGAAGTCACTTGGCAGAAGGACGGTGAACCCCTCCAACCTTCACGTCACATTCATCTTAGTTTCAACCCTGAAGACGGTGCCTGCGTTCTCAACATTCCTTCCGTCGACGCTTCTGATGCCGGTGTCTACATGGTCACTGCCAAAAACGCTAACGGATCACAATCCACCGACTGCGTTTTGACTGTTGCCGAAACATCTGGAAAAGACAAACATCTTGTCACTGCCGAAGATTCTGAATCATCCGGTCCATCGAGAAAGAAATCAAGACAGACGGAGAAGTACGAAAAGCCGAAATTCACACGGAAGCCAAATCCAGAAATCGTCGTCAACGAAGGCCAGCGCGTCGAAATGATCGCCCGAGCCGTCGGTGTCCCCACGCCAGTGTTCAAATGGCTCAAAGAAGGCAAGGAAATCCGGCCATCGATGAAGGGCTATCGTACCTGGCTTACTGGCGGTGGCGAAAGTGTCCTGGAGATTGAATGCGTTGTAAGAAAGTCTGCTGCTATTTTTACATGCATTGCGATCAATAGTGAGGGCGAAGATAAGGTGGAAACTGAGTTGGTTGTCAATCGGAAGAAACAAGTCACCCTGCAACCACTCCCTGCTGTCCCGAAGTTCACCAAAGCCCTCACCGACACTGGAATCACAGCTGGCCATCCGGCGATTCTGTCCTGCACTGTCACTGGGTATCCTGACCCACACCTTCGATGGGTTTTCATTGACGATGATCGGGAAGTCACGCAACTTATGGACATGAAAAACAGTCCATGGGTTGAGTATCGCCAAGGTGAAGACGCCGAACTGCGTGCCCAGGCTGTTTATAAGGGCCAACAAGGCACTTATCGATGCATCGCTACCAACGAACAGGGCTCAGTAACATCTGAATGCTACCTCATGGTCGGCGAAGGCATCGAAGACTCCCCCGCAGGGCCACCACGCTTCCTGAAGTGTCTCCGTGACGTTTGGGCCCCGCTTGGGGAAACTGTCCGTCTCGATGTTGAAGTCTGTGGCGAGCCCATGCCGAAGATCAAATGGCTTCACAATGAAAGCAAGATCACAACCAGCAAAGATGTTATTATCACCAATGATCAACCATCTCGAAGCACGCTGACAATTTCTTCCTTGAACCTCGCCAGCATCGGCCGCTATGCCGTCGAAGCCTCAAACATTCATGGCGTCGTGCGAACAAATGCTCAAGTCATGGTCGGAACGGCTGGCACTGGTGATAATCGCGAACCTGCACGTTCTCCGCTGACATTGCCGGTCTCCTTCCATGAAACTACCGGCAGCGCAAACGTGGCATCACCAACATCGCCACGCAGTGATGCTTCGGATCCCCGAAAACGTCCACAAATCAAACGCAAAGGCGCTGCACCAAGCTTTGTCATCGGTTTGGCCGACATGGAGCTCAAAGCTGGCGACACTGCTGCCGTCGCTGGCAAGCTTGCCAAGAAGCGCCGTGGACGTCATGATGAGGATCCGAAGTCGCTGAAGGATGCTATTATTGCGCGGATCAGTGTAGACGATCTTGATGATGACCAACCTGGTCCATTATCCCCTCGCCGGCACACCCATGATACAACTTTGGAAGAGATCCGGCAGGCTATCAACAAACGTAATAAGCGTTTGTGCCGTCCGAAGTTCCTTGTGAAACCGAAACCAAAGAAGGCCATCGAGGAATACAAATCCCTTCGACTGAAGACTGCCATCAGTGGTAACCCCATTCCGGAAGTCCGATGGGACCGCGATGGTATGATCCTAGAAACTGGCAACAAGTTCAGTATCTACAATGACGGCGACTTTTACTATCTCGAAGTCCACCACTGTAGCGCCGTCGACGTCGGTTTCTACAATTGCACTGCTACGAATTCTGAGGGCATGGCCATCTGCACCAGTGAAGTCGAGGTCGAAGCCAATGACTCCCCATTGGAGAAGCTGAAGAAGAAGCTTCGCAAGAATCCATCAACGCCTGAATTTATCGAAGTCCTCCCCGGCCGAACAAGTGCCAAAGTCGGCGAATCTCTTTCCATCTCCTGCTCCGTCTCTGCTTATCCGGCCCCGAAGATTCAATGGTCGCGCAACGCCGTCCCTATCATCGCCCAGAAAGATCAATATTCAATGTTCTTCGACGGCGAATGTGCCACTTTGAACTTTATCGACATCAGTGTTGCCGATGCTGGCACATACCAATGTGTTGCATCAAACAATGTTGGAACAGCGTCGTCGCAGATGAATCTCGACGTTGAGAAGCCGAACTTCCGTGAAAAAGACTCCGCGCCCCCGAAATTCCTTCAAAACAAACAGAAGATCAGATCTGTTCTCGACGGCACCACAAATGCCATCAGTTTGAGCGCGGAGATCATCGAAGGCGCCGAACCAGTCATCTTCCGTTGGAGCCGAAACAAGATGGAAATCGAGCCCAGTGTTACCATCGGCCTGCTTCGACGCGGTAAGACATCGATTCTCGAGCTGAAAGACGCATTCCCGGAAGATTCTGGCGAGTATGTCTGCAGCGCTGAAAACAAATACGGTGTTGCGCGGTGCTATATTGATTTGAATATTATCGGTATGTCAAAATTTAATCATAATGAAAACATTTTTAAATAAATTTATTTTAGAAACTATGAAATCCCTCAGCGTCGACATCCCACCCACCGTCAACGCTATCAGCAAAACCGTCGCCGCTCACATCAGCGGCGTTTCCGAACTGCGCTTCACCGTCACAGGACAGCCGGAAGCCGTTATCAGTTGGACTCATGGTGGAACTAAGATCCTGCCCGGTACTCGATTTGAGACTTTCGGAGAAAATGGGCAATTTGTCCTCCGGATCCATGATATTGAACAATCTGATAATGGCACTTACACCTTGACTGCCGTTAACAGTGCTGGGTCTGCGTCTGATAGCGTTTTGCTGAAGATCGATGAACTCGCGGAAGGGTATGTAGCTTATTTTGGAGTTAGAATTTGTTTAAATAAGTTGTTTCAGCTCAAAAACGCTTCCTCGATTCACCAAACACCCCGTTTCCGTGCAATGCACCCTGGGGCAACAAGTCCAACTCGAAACCGAATTCGAAGGCATTCCCCAACCCGTGGCCAGCTGGTTCATGGGTCCGAAACGCCTCGCCTCAGGGGCTGGCATTGACATCATGACCACAGGCAATTCTTCGAGCTTGACCATCGCAAGTGTCACCGAGCGCGATCTTGGTGAATACCTCTGCACCGTTCGAAATGCTTGTGGTGAAGACTTGACCACTGCGGTTGTTTTCCTGGAAGGTATGTATTGTTTATTTGTTTACTGTAGCTTATCAATATGTGTCATTTTAGCTTTGTTACGTGTCCATGTCTACAATGTGTTTATGTCACTGTACCAACGTCAAGTCTTGTCCAAAGCAAATTACCTCTGTGTATAAGTCCGTTTTTGTGTTTCCCTTTTAAATGCGATTTGCTAATTTCACATTTTCAGGCTCAACAGCACATCTACGATCACCCCGAGCTAAACACACCTCCAAAAAACCATATTAAACATCGTTATTAACTACCACCAACACCAACTCTCCGGAATTCTACTTAGATTTTAGATTTTTTATTGTTAGAAACACGACCAACAACGAATATTGTATCCCCCTGTCTAGTCAGTCTGTTTCCGATGCTTATCGGTGACCTTAAAGACAACCGGTTTTATGTTAGTCTTACTTTTAGTCTAGTTTAATCGGCTGTCAATAATTACTTACATTAGATCGCAACCTCTAACCTGACCATAACAACCTTCGAACTGGATTTTTACTAACTTTTGGAATTTTTTGAAGTATTTTGTTTTTTTTGTCTGACTTGGTTACGAGCGATGGTCTGTGGCACGAATGGATGGTGGCCAATCTTGTTAAATGGAAAAATTCTGTCATCGAAACTGTTTGAATCAACCTTCACCGTGCTGCTGAAATCTGTGGAGCTGAATCGACGTTTTGCTGACGAACTTTTTCAACTTTACATCGTACTACATAATTATGATTTACTTCAACTTAACATCAACGACAAACCCCTGCTGCTGAAATCAAACCCGTCGTTTTGAAATGAATCCACTGCTGCCAACAACTATCTGTAGTTCAACACTGACAATTTTGACAATCGATCAATACGAGAAATCGACTACTCCCTGCTGCAAACTTCAAACCACCTGTAATCGATTTCGCTGTTCAACACCAACAATCCCAGCAAATTCATACATCTTGAAACCCTGCTGTTGCTTTATTTCTCACCATGTATGCCTTTCCTGGAATATCCTATCCATCCATTCAACCATCAACTGTACATTTCTTGGATCAACTGCTGCAACTATCCATCCAAGAGACCCACCCCACTCCTGGCTGCCACGGCAACCTCGCTCATGCCATTTTGTTTTTTTTTGTCAACAACCAGAGATGTCTCCATTATTGTGAGCTCAACTTGGCCTTTCATCAAGTTTTTTACACATTTTTATTCAAAGATCAATGCAGAAATCAACTACTCTGCTTGGTGCCCCTATCTCGCTCATTTGCTCCAATACTTTTCAACATAGCTTCTCAAATATTTTATTTTGATACAAGTTGTTGCATTTTATTAGCTTTCTTTTCTATTTTCATTGCAGATTTTATATTTAGAAATGCACAATTTGTCGGAGTAAAATATATATATTTAGTATTTTATGCCATTTTATTTTTATAAAGATGAATCATTATTACGATTGGACGGGGAGAAGGAATTTGGAATGCACGGGAAGACTGATTATGGTAATTAGTCAAGGGGGTTTGATTCCATTCATAAAAAAGAGACATGCTTGCAGACTTGATCGGCCTAAGCCGGCTAACCGTGTAAATACCCCGATCTGCAGGCCGCTGGCCATTGAGGACAAACATTTGTTTCTTTCAGTATAGCCTCTCTGTTTTTTCGCAGAGGAAAGGCAAAAACGCTCGAAAGACAGGAAGGATCTCACTCAGCTAACGGGATCTCGTCGATTTCGCGGATCTATCGGAACGGTGCGACCCCTGGCGGCTGAAAACAGGAAGCTGGAAGCGGATCGACATGGGTGTTTTCCGAGAGGAAGGCAGTGAAACAGTCCAAAGCCCTCTGAAACACCAAAACATTGGGATGTGCGCGAGGAGGGGTAGGGGAGCGAAACTTCAAGTGGTTGAAGCTAACTACTAAAAGCGCACTAGCACCGGGTCTGCTTTAAAGCATACGCGGAAAGTTGTATTGCACCGAGGCAGTCGGGCAGTCGGCTGGAGGGATGGAAAAAGGCAAAGAAGAAGATAAAAAAGCGCAAGCTTGGATCGACTGGAAGCTCGAAGGGATCTACGTTAGTGCCTCAGGGATATGGTGGATAGACGGGGCTGCGCGAGAAGCATAAGGTGAGTCAATGGGGTGGCGGGCGGCGTACAGCCCGAAGCTGGAGGGGAAAAGATTGCACAACAAGCTCTCGAGAGAAGCTCCGCACTGTGTTCACCTCTTTTCGCCGATATTTCGAAGCTCCCTTGCTTATCCGCAGTCATTACGAGCTTAAGCCCTAAAGGCTGCAACTCGCCAGCGGATATGGTCACCCTTGAAACTCATTTCAACTTTAAATGACTTCTTTTATGTAACCGATTCACCCCCGTCAGTCTTTCCACCATCTGGCTCGTTGCAAATTCCTCCCGATGACCCCGCGTTTTGCCCTGAGGGCACCTGCCAGCTTGCTCGTATATCCCTGGCCCAAGTGAGCACCCGATCCGCAAGCGATCAACAACACTCCCGAACAATTGTTGTGTCCAAGAGGCTAACAACGACCCCCCAAGCTAGCCACAAGCCTTCCGCGAGATCGTTTTCACAATGCCGCAGGGCATAGGTACACAATAATGCATTTTGTAGTCGCGGCTAATCATTGATTTTTTGTTTCAATGTGTTTGTTTCGCTTAAAATTGATGTTTCAGACAATTAGCGTCGCTAAAACCATAACCCCACAGCGAATGGGATCAACGCTATCATAGGCCAAGAATCAAGGATTGAAATAGCGTAGCGCGGTCCACGGCACTATGCCCTTCCAGCGACCGCTCGGCGAGCGTGCCGAAAATCAAACTGCGCCGAGTTTTTTGAGGGTATGAGCGCCCTGCTATTCCTAAAAGTTTCTAATAACTAATTTCAGCCACTCCAAGACAAACGTGCCATCGTCGGCCAAACCGTCAAACTCGAAGCCCAGATCGAAGGCCACCCAGATCCAGTCATCAAATGGCTGAAAGACGGCCACAACGTTACTACTTGCCCCGACTATGAGTTGATCGAAAATGGAAAAACCTACACTTTGGTCATTCCTGCCGCATCTGGCGCCGACTGCGGCCGTTTCACGATCCAAGCAATGAATGCCGCCGGCATCAAGCAGTCCACATGCATGCTGATCGTGGCACCGGCACCGACCCCCATTCCCGGCGGCGGCAGTTTGAGTATTGCCAATTCGCCGGCGCCGCCACAGACTCCCGTCGGCCCTTCGGCACCGTTTTTCTTAAAGGAACTCCGACATCAGCCCATGAAGCAAGGCGAGCGGGCCGTGTTTGAAGCACGTGTTGTCGGTGTACCCGTGCCAACTGTTGAATGGTTGAAAGATGGCAAACCACTGAATAATTATCGCATTAAAACAGAGTACGATACAAGTACTGGCATTTGTGCGCTGATAATCCCGCAAGTTTTCAATGAAGATGTGGCGGAGTATTCTGTCAAGGCATCGAATTCAAATGGTTCGACATTATCAACGGCAAAAGTGTTGCCGAAGGATGAATTCGAGAAGTGGTTTGTATCTGAACAGCAAGCTGTGACAAAAGAGCGGAAGGAAAAGATGCAGCTACGACTCCAGAAGCAACAGCAAGCGCAACAACGTGTTCTAAGCCCGCAAAATAGGGTTCTGAGCCCGCAGCAAAGGCCACAGACGCTGACCCCGCAACGGAACGTTGCCCAAAGGCAGATGGAACGCCAACAGTATCTGAGCTCGAATTGGGGTTCCGATTCGGAAACGGGTTGGGGCGTCAGTGAGAGTGAGACTGAACCTGAAGTTGCGCTGAATAACCGCGGGATGGCACCGATCTTTAGAAGCGATCTGCGTGGACTGAAGCTGACTGAGGGGACTGATGCGATTTTGCAGTGCAATGTGATCGGGAATCCGAAACCGAGGGTCAGTTTTGAATTCTTACCGTATACAAACTGCTTTAATGGCTAAATTCTGCTATTTAACAACATTTTGTATCTTTAAATGTGTCGGTTTCAGATATTATGGTTCAAAAACGGCCGTCCAATCCAATCTAACGGCTCCCAACGCGTCCAAATCAATTATCGTGGAAGTCTAGCCATCCTGAAGATATCGAATGTCACAACTGAAGACTCTGGCGAGTATACCGTCCTTGTTGACAATATCCATGGAAAAGTGAGTTAATTCTCCCCCAGACTTGAATGTTTATCCACTGGGGTTTTGTTTTTATGTTATACTGGTTTAGTGCGCTATGCACACAGTAATTAGTCAAATCAACACATAAAGCCAAGCATCTTCTTCACCCCTTTCAAAATATATCCGGGAGGCTCACTCTCACCTTTTGCCTTGCTTTCGAGAGGATCGACGCCTCCGCCCCCGCACCCAATCTGCACGCAATCGTTTTTGCCGTCCTGGTTTATCCTGGGGTCCGTCTGGAAGAAGCGTGAATGCGTTCATTTTTCTGTTTTCGCCAAGTCTGTCGAAATACGCCAATGGTGTTTTTTAATCTTTCGTACACCTGATGGGAGGATATAGTAGGCTAGGTTGGCACACATCTTGTAGGCCTGCCGCCGTTTGAGAGGGCTGTGAATCGTTGCAATCAAAAAGTAAAAAGAAAAAAAAAACTATGCTTCGATCTTGATTGGCCTTCATTTTTCTGACTCTGACTCCTTCACAAACCAAAACAAACCGGCTGTCTCAAAAGCCACCACCGGAAGTACTGCCCTGCCCCTCAGCGCCGAAACCCACCTATCCATCGTCAAAAACACCTTGAGGGCAGACGCACATAGTATTCATAGCCACCGTTTTCCTGAGGCATCATCTCCTGCAAATCTGTATGTCTGAATGCAGTTGTCAGTGACGCCGATCGGGATCTCGAAACGCCCCTCAAAACACCTGTCCGTCTGGCCCCAATCTTCACCTTCGCCAACACGCACACATACGCAAATCAACAAAGCTCATTAGTCGTTGCCCCTGGGGGCATCAAAGCCTGGCGAAAGCGCCATAAACACTAAACAACAATCGTTTTTCAACGCAATTTATCCTGGCCACGGCTTACGTGTGTGGACTTCAACGATCTCCGCTCGGAGGCCAAAGTTGCTCCCAGCCCGGTAGGATGCTAAAAAAATTAAGCGGAAACGAAAAAAGGTTAAGCCAAGAGGAGATCCCACTCTTTTCTCTTTCTTTTTTGATGGGTGGGTGGAGCGGGCTAAAGGTGGCGGAGGAGATCGACATGCTTCGAGGCTCCTGTCGGCTGCCACCTTCCATCGAGACGTCTCGGATAATGTGTGTTTGCCCTACACTTTCGGGCCCACATTTCATTTATCGCGTTGCAATTGGGGATGGATTAAGAGAATTTGGGGTTTAAACTGAATTGATTGTAGTCTTACTTGAAGTTTATTAGAATTTTTACGATTTTCCATATTCTATTTACTTTTATTTCCTATCCAGACATATTATTAAGCCTATGCTCCTTTCGTAACTAAACATTTTGTTTATGGACCTTAACATGAGGTTCATAAGTTTTTATCTACTTTTTAAAGATTTTTGAACTCTCTGTTTTGACGTCATACGGTAATATACATCATATTGACATTTTTATTCGCCGTTTCGTTGTTTGTAACTTACATCAGTTGTTTTTTCTTTCCCTTTTGCAAACCCAACTTTTCAACAACTGCCAATAATGTTTGTGAAGCAATTCCGCAGTTGCTTTTTTCATCCCACGCTCTTTCTTTGTGGAATTTGGAGGTACTTGGGTTTTTTTTACCCAAAAAATGAGTCAATGTTGTACCCTCAAAACCGGTCACTACTGCATTCACTGAACTTTTGGAACATCTCGACTTTTTTGATCTGCTCAATACAACTTATAATTATGAAAGCAACCATTTTTGCAACTGTTACAGTTCACTTTTCTGTTAATATTTATTTTGACTGGATTTTGTAAGCCAGCAGGTATCTTGAAATTCCTGTCTGGAAATTTATACAAACAACGCGTAGGATCCTGTCAAATGCTACTCATCGCCGGTTCAAAAGCCTCCTTCCCACCCGTCTTTTGCGTTTTTTGCAACAAGCTTGCTAACAGGCGCCTTGCCGGCATCTGTCGCCCCTATGCCGGCAATAGATCAACCAGGGTGATGGGAACAAACAAATCGAAGGCTACAACGGTTTATCAACAATTTTGAATGCAACTTTTATTTAAAAATTTTAATTTCTGCAAAATTGTGAAATTGAAAACGTGAAATAAGCATTTTCTGTTTTATCGCAAAAGTTTTAGTCACCATTGCGTGTAATTCGCTTTGATTGAACTTTAAAATCATTTAAATCAGCCCGGCTCCATTTTTTATACGCGAATCAATCGATTGAAGCAATACAGTAGGGCTGCGCACTTCAATGAAGCATGCACTCCAGCGAGTCGCTAAGCAACTCTGTGGTGAAGGTCGATGAGAGGGGGCCCCCGGAGGCTGTGGGCAGTCAGCTCATACATTGCAAATGAAATAAAGTGCAAAAAAATGTTGAGGGATTTCGAGCGTGTGGGGGCAGGGATAAACGAGTTTAGTCGAGATTGGTAATGAATTTGGGGTGGGGGCTAATCGCGGGGCTGTAATCGAGACGACCTCACCTCTCAACCCAATGCTTTTTTCAGGCCCAGAACTCGGCCCCGATTGAAGTCTTTCCGCTATACCGCGAGCCTGAGAAACCCAGGGCGGTTCCGACGCCTCCGGCGCCATCATCGCACTACTCCCAGCCGAAGCAGCCTTCTGCTTCGACACAGCAGCAGCAAGCCTACAGCACTTCTGTTATCAGCAGCAACAGTGGTGCCACAGGTGCGCAGCAACGGTATTCACAGCCGCAGCCACAGCAGCAGCCACAAGTGCCACAGGAGCAGCAACGCTACTCCCAGCCGCAACGGTATTCACAGCCACAGCAGCAGGCACAACAGGAGCAGCAACGCTACTCCCAGCCCCAGCCACAGCAGCAGCCACGACAGTATCAGCAACAGGTTGAGCAGGTACCCCAGCACTACTACCAGCATCCCTCGGTAGTGCTTCGGAACAACTCGCAGCACGTGTATTCGCATCCTAAACCGGTAGCGCCAGCAGCAGCTCCGGTTCAGCAGCAACCCGCGCCGCCAGTACGTGCTCATCAGCAACAGCAGCAGCCGGCACAGCCATCGTACCATCAGCAACAGCAGCACCACCAACAGCAGCAGTACTATTACGAGCCTACTGCCCCCGGAAGTCCGTATTCCCAGCCCCAAGCACCTTGGCGTAGCAGCTCCAGCAGCAGTTCGCGACCCCAAGCCCCAGTCGAAGTAGCAGCAGACTTCGATTTCGGCCCACGTCAACGACCTCACCCCTACGCCCAGCTTCCAGCCCAGGCCCAATACCACCTTCAGCAGCAATACGAGCATCAACACAGCAGCAACATGCCCGTCTTCCAGAAGAAACAGACTACCACCACCACTGCCAATGGCTCGGTCCCCCATGCCAACGGCGGTGTCCAGGTCGGCATCGGTGGAGCAGCCATCACGCCACCACTCTTCAAGGTCACCCCAAAACCGACCCTTGTAGCCCCTGGCGGCACAGCAACCTTCAACGCTGTCATTGTTGGCCACCCCACACCCCAGATTACGTGGGTCAAAGCCAATGGCACCCCGATCAAATCCGACAACAAAAAGTTCACCATCACAGCATCTGGTGAAAAGCATTCGCTCACAATTAAGCAGATTGCGTTGAATGACGCCCAGATGTATGCCGTTATTGCCAAAAACCCTGGCGGAGCAATTACTGAAGCCTTTGAGCTCGCTGTCCAGGAACCCAAGAAAGCCGAAGCACCTCAATTTGTCGGCAAATTCCAAAGTGTCACCATCTATGACGGCGACTCATTGAAGCTGTATTGTAAGGCTGTTAATGATGTATCCAAGATGGTCTGGCTCCGCGATGGCACACCACTGAAGACCGGTGGAAGTATCAAGATTGAAAACAAGGCTCCTGGCGAGTCTATTCTCTACTTGAACAATGCCACCATGCAAGACGGTGGCTGGTATCAGTGCGATGCGTCAAACGCTGCCGGTACCACCAGCCTGAAGGGCAGGGTTGTTGTTCAGACTCGGAAGAAGCTCGGTAGCCCGGTTCGGGAACGCATCACTTTGCGTAAAGTCGATCGCCGGGAGGCGCTTCGACGATCCCCGCAACCGCAGACTGTGCCATCGAAGGAACATCCTAAATTTACTTCGCAGTTGGCGTCGCTTCAGTTGCCAGAAGGCTCTCAGGCTATTCTCGATGTCACCTACACACCTACCGATGATCCGAACTTGAAGATCGCGTGGCTTCTCAATGGAAAAGCACTTCTTGCCAGCTCGCGAGTCACCCAACAAAGCGAATTCGGCCATGCCGTGCTTGAAATCAACCCGGTTACCGTTTTTGATCATGGCGAGTACACTGTCATCGCTGTGAATCAGCTCGGTGAAGCGCGTTCAACAGGTGCCATTGATGTTTCCGGATATCGATCGCCATCAGTTAACGCGTTTTTGCTCGGCCAACAAGAAGGCCACACCGGAAAGGAATACCAGCAGCAGCTCGAACAAACTGCTACTCAGCTTTTCACGCAACAACAACAAAGTGGACGGTCCAGTGTGCCAACCGTTGATCGACCGAACTTCATCAAAGACTTGCGATCACAGGAGATCTTTGAAGGACAGCCATTGCATCTGGAGACTAAGCTTACACCGATCAGTGACCCTAATTTGAAGGTTGAATTCTTGTTAAACGGACAGCCTATCCAGCCTAGTGAGTTTATTTTTCTAAAATACGGTTTTGATGGGAACTTTTCAGATGAACACACTCAAATCCAAGTCCAAGCCGGTTTTGTCGTCATCAGCATCGCCGAAACGACCGCGGCAGATGCCGGTTTCTACCAAATCCAAGCATCTAACGCTCGTGGCATCGCTGAGACATCGGCGACCGTGCTTATTCATGCTCGACCTGATATTTCAAAGGAAAACCGTGGCTATGATGTTGAAGATGTTCGGGAGATCCAATACAGTGTTAACAAGGGCCAGAAGCAAGCCCCACAATTCCTATCCCAGCTCTCTGACTACCATTGCCCCGATGAGCTCGGCCGGTCCTACTTCGAAGCGCGCGTCGCCCCAGTCAATGACCCTACTTTGCGTGTTGTCTGGCTGAAAGACGGCCATCCGCTTCCGAATGCCAACCGAATTCAGACTTTCCACAACTTCGGATTCGTGTCGCTCACACTTCACCCAACTTACCCTGAAGACGCAGGCGAGTACACTTGCCAGTTGAACAGTGACCTTGGCGAAGCTTCCTCCACCGCTGTTTTGTCTACAGTATCCCAGGATGTGCTTCAATTGGACCCGCTCCATCAGGACTCCCTTTCCGTCATCAACCAGATTGAAGGCCACGAGGTCCACATTGGCCCTATCCTTCATGAACGCCCAGAGGAATTCCACTCATTGGAAGCCCCGCGCATTGCACGCCCACTTGCTACGAAGATTGAAGTCGAAGAGAATGAGCCCGTCCATTTCGAAGCTCGGATTCAGCCCGCTTCTGACGTTAAAATGACCGTCGAATGGTATCACAATGGCGCACCCTTGCCTGCGGCCCATCGATTCCGGCCAATGTTTGACTTTGGCTATGTTGCATTGGATATTTTGTACGCGTATCCGGAAGACTCAGGAACCTACACCATGGTGGCGAAAAATGAACTCGGACAAGCCGAAAGCAGTCTCGAACTTGTGGTTACAAAACAAGGAGTACTCTATTTGGATCCCCAACATCCAGAGGGTGGGTTTCTTGCGATTTTCGGGCTTTATAATGTTAATTTTGCAGGTCTTGAACGAATCCAAGAACTGGAGCAACCCAAAAACTTCGGCCTCAATGAAGTCGCTGATCGTGAGTGTGACAATCCGCCTCACTTTTTGGGCAATCTTCAGGATTTGGAATTAAACGAAAACGATGACTTGCACTTTGAGCTTAAGGTAGGCGTTAACTTTGGGCGCAGATGGATAAATCGTGTTTTAGCTCACCCCTGTGCATGATCCTACCATGGTCGTCGAGTGGTTCCTCAACGACCAGCCCGTTTTGACCGGCTCCAGAATCCGATCGACATATGACTTTGGCTTCATATCGATGGACATCAAGGGTGTCATTCCGGAGGACTCGGGCGTCTACAGCGTCCGGGCCCGGAACGCCCTCGGAGAGGATGTCCGTCAGTGCCAAGTCAATGTCGCCGGAAAGGACGCCATTTTGTCCAACACGCAACACGAGGACAGCATCGCCAAGATTCAGTACCTTGAGTCGCTCAATAAGTACGGACGTGAAGAGGTTGAAGATGCTGGTCCAGATGTGAGTTATCTTTTGATTGATTTATTCCGTTTTCTTTACTTTTTTGATGCACACGCAAAAATGTTACGTGCGCAGTACGCGCACTCGAGTGCGCGGGTGCAACTGCGTGCAGGCAAAATCAAATTTTCTAATTAATATGTTTTTTCAGAACGGCCCCCAATTTGTCCAAGAACTCCCCGTCGGCCCTACCGAAATCACCGAAGGCCAACCCCTCCATCTGGAATGCAAGGTCGAACCCGTCTCGGACAACACCCTCGTCATCGAATGGTTCCGCAACGGCAACCCCATCCCCCATGCCCATCGCTTCCGGACCTTCCATGATTTCGGATTCGTGTCCCTCGATATTCTGCACTTCTACGCCGAGGATTCCGGTACATATACGTGCGTCGCGCGTAATGCTATTGGTGAAACCCAGACTTCGACTGAAATTCATTGTGATGGTATGTTTTGTCTTGGTTAAAATGGTGAATTACGGTACTTCCGGAGGACCTGAGGCTTCAGTCAGAGAGACAGGTGTAAGATCGCGATAATGAAAATTGGAATTTTCCCTGGTTTGGTGAAAATTTTGCGTTACTCACCCCCATTTTTTCTTCTTTTTACTCTCAGTTTGCGTGGGTGTTGCACTGCTTATTGCGTTGTGTTAGGTGCAAAATGATTCAAGATTCACGACGGTGGAACCATGTTGGCCGTGTAGATTAGCGGATTGGTGAGGAGGTAAACGGGGAGAGGGTAGTCTTTTTTAAGTTTTATGTTAAAATTGACTATTTTCAACAAAAATTGAACATAAAGGCAAAATTATAGATGCAAAAATCATAATCTGAAGATAGAGCATCAATCCATGGAATCGATAGCCCCAGACCCTATTGTTCCCTCAAAACAATGCACATTTTTTACCTTTCAGCAGTAAGGCTTACAAATAGGAAGCACAAGCAACCGCCACCTAGAAGCAGAGCAAAATCAAATTCCAAATCCGTCCGGCAAACACGCCCTGCGCAACTTGCTCGTAGTCGTCCTGGGGGCCCGGAGATTTTCTGTTGTGCACGCATTATTCCATCAAGTTTTTCGAGACAAAAAGTTGTACACCCGACGACTGTCCCCACCCGCGCATTGTTCGACTTGATGATTTTTGCTGTACCTACCTGAAATTATCAAATTTATCAATGTCTCGAAACGATTTCACCATTTCGCCGCGGGTTCGCAATGTTCCGATTTCGATCCAATCAGAAGTCGCAACACCATCTCCAACTCCATCACGCACTTTTTCGACGCCTTTACGGAATTCTGGGGTTAGCCTTAACGCTAAAAGAGATCTAGGCGTACCATTAAGCTCGTTGTACATGTCGGCACTGAAGCCTCGGCCGTCACCGTCGAAGGATACGGTATCACCAGGGAAGGCGAAAGCTAGCCCCGTTTCACCTAGAAGCTCGCTATTACTTAAAAATGATGTTAACAATGTTCCCCCTCCTGCAGCATTGGGCAAGGTCTATGGCCAAACCCAGCATCCGCAATCAATCGCACGTATTGCTGAATTGGAAGCACCGAAACTGGCCGCTGAAGAGGCACCAGAAGCTGAAAAGCAGGCGCCGTACTTCGTGAAGCCGCTTGGTGATGGTCAGACTTTGGAGGCCGCTGAGGCTGATAATGTGTATTTGGAGGCGCAGATTGGACCTACTGATGATAACACGCTTACGGTAGGTTTCTAGCATTGAAGTAATTAGCTTAATGAGGTCATTTTAGTATGAATGGCTCCTCAACGACCAGCCCCTCATGCAAGCCCACCGTTTCGTCACATCTTACGACTTCGGTTTCGCCGCCCTTAACATTCTCTACATCTATCCCGAGGACTCCGGCACCTACACCCTTGTTGTTCGCAATGCCATTGGCGAGTCTCGTTCATCGATTGATATCCAATGTGGTGGAAAGGATGCTATGTTGACTGATACCTTCCATCCGACGTCGATCCAACGTATCACGGAACTCGAAGCGTCTCGACCACTTCCGGAAGAGGCTCCAGATGCTGAAAAGCAGGCCCCGGCTATCGTTCAACCGCTTCCTCCAACTGTTGAAGGCGTCAATGAGACTGGATCTGTGCATTTTGATGCGCAGTTCACGCCAATTGATGACAATCAGCTCAAGGTTTACTGGCTCTTCAATGGTCAGCCACTGAAGCACAGCAATCGCTATAAGTTGTTGAACGATTTCGGCTATGCTAGCCTTGACATTGCCTTCGTGATTCCGTCCGATGCCGGAGAATACACGCTTGTTGTTGAAAATGAGCAAGGCCAAGCCACTAGCACTACCTTCTTCGATGTTTCTGGCAGTGGAACGATCAACGATGAAACCAACCATCCCGAATCGCTCCGCCGCATCCAGGAAATTGAAGCTGTTCGTCCCGCTGAGCCGACTGATGAAGACCAAGCTCCCGATGCTCCGGTCTTTACTCAGGAGCTCAATGGCCCGACGGAAGTCCTGGTTGAAGGCACCCCCGCCCACTTTGACTGCACTGTCCAACCGATCAATGACCCTAACCTTGTCATTGAATGGTTCCACAATGGCGCTCCGTTGCAGCACTCCAGCCGTATCCGCACCATCCATGATTTCGGGTACGTCGCTCTCGAGTTGTTGCACACCTTGGCCGAAGACACTGGCATCTACACGTGCCGTGCTACCAATGCGTCCGGCTCGGCTGAAACATCGTTTGAAATCAGCTGTGAAGCCAAGCGCAACCTGTACCTCGACTCGCAACACCAAGAATCCTGGCAGAAGATCCAAGAAATGGAGAACCGCGTCGATCTCAAGGAGCCTTCGCCGGAAATGAACTTCCCGCCACCACAGTTCACGCAACCATTGGCCAACTTCGAAGAACTCATCGAAGGCGATTCCGTCCGACTTGAGTGCCGTCTTCAGCCGGTCAACGACCCTACTTTGAAGGTCGTCTGGACCCGCAATGGTGAACCACTTCCGGAAGCCAACCGCTTCGCCCCGACTCGCAACATGGATTACGTCGCTCTTGACATCAAGGCAGTCTACGGCGAAGACAGTGGTGTCTACGATTGTCGCGCCGTTTCTGACTTTGGTGAAGCTGTGACTTCTGCCAACTTGAAGATCCAGCCGACTGATGCCCTTCTTTTGGATACCCAGCACCAAGAATCCTGGAACCGCATCCAAGAATTCGAGAGCCGCGTACCGGTGGAGCCCATTGTTCCAGAGGTTGAACTTGTTGCCCCGCATTTCGTTACTGATTTGCCGAGCAACTTGCCCGAGTTCCAAGAAGGCCAGCCCATCCACTTCGAAGGCCAGATCGAGCCGACTAACGATAACCAGCTCACTGTTGAATGGTATCACGATGGCCAGCCACTGATCAACGCCCACCGTTTCAAGGTCACCCATGACTTTGGCTACGTCGCTCTTGACATCCTGTACGCATTCGCTCAAGACAGCGGCACCTACACCTGCGTCGTCCGCAACGCCCTCGGTGAAGCTCAATCCGAATCGACTGTCCAAGTCGCGCCGCGTGACGGAATCTACACCGACTCGCAGCATCCGACCTCATGGCAACGGATTCAGGAGATTGAAGCCCCACGAGAGGCAGCTCCTGAAATCGAGCCTGAAGCCGCTGGAGCGCCACAAATCTTGGAGCCTCTGGAATCGCTTGCCCGTATTGAAGGCCAACCCGCGTTCTTCCAGACCCGCATTTCGCCGATTTCGGACTCATCCCTGCAAGTGCAATGGTACAAGGATGGCCAGCCACTTGGCAACTCCAACCGCTTCGTCTTGACTAATGACTTTGGCCTCGTTGCTCTGCACATCATCCACACCGTTGCCAATGACGTTGGTACCTACACCATCGTCGCTAAGAACGCCGCTGGTGAAGCCTCCGCCGATGCTGAACTTACTGTCGAGACCAATGAAAACATCTTGACTGATGTGCAGCACGAAGAATCGTGGCGTCGCATCCAGGAAATCGAAGCCGTCAAGCAGCGCCCTGAAGAAGCTGATGATGCGGACCAGGGACCGCCGAAGTTCGTCCAACAGCTTCAAAGCGTCGAAGGTCTTATCGAAGGCCAGCCCGCCCATTTGGAGGCTCAAGTTCAGCCGATCACTGACCCGAAACTGAAGATTCAGTGGTACCACAACGGCCGTCCACTTGGTCATTCGTCGCGTCACACGATCCGCAATGACTTTGGCCTTGTCAGTCTCGACATTTCCTACGCTCTGTCCCAAGATATCGGTGACTACCGCTGTGTCGCTACCAATGATTACGGCGAGGACTCAACCGAAGCCCATCTTGACTGCGATAAGCGTCCGAGCATCATCACCGACACCCAGCATGAAGAATCGTGGCGCCGAATCCAGGAAATTGAAGCCCCGCGTGAAGCTGCTCCGGAACAAGAAGCCGCTGCCTATGCTAAGCCGCAATTCACGCAACCGTTGCAAAGCTTTGCTGACGTTCCGGAAGGCTCGAGCATTGTCTTCGAAGGTCGTTTGATCCCTGTCAACGACCCGAACCTCCAAGTTCAATGGTTCCTCAATGACACGCCGCTTGGCCAATCCAACCGATTCACGATGACCAATGACTTTGGCAATGTCGCCCTTCGCATCTCTGGTGTCACAACTCACGACCAAGGTGTCTACTCCTGCAAGGCCGTCAACGCTGAAGGCGCTGCTATCAGCAACGCTTCATTGGCTGTTCTCGGCGATGAAACCTTGTTCCTTCAGTCCGCGCATCCGACATCGCTTGCCAAGATCCAGGAACTCGAGGGTCTCGACAAGTTCCCAAGGTTGGAATACCCTGAGGACAACTATGACAAGCCAGTCTGGGTTGAAACCTTTGAAAACGTCGAAGTCGAGGATGAAGGCGCTGTCGTCGTCCTTTCCGGTATCGTGGAACCAGCTAATGACCCGGCTCTGCGCATTGAATGGCTCCTCAATGGTGTGCCATTGCTCAATGCCAACCGTTTTCGCCAGAAGAACAACTTTGGCCAGGTCTCCTTGACTATTGTCCATGTTCTTCCTCACGATTCTGGTGTCTACTCCGCTCGTGCCTACAACGACCACGGCGAGGCTGTTACTTCTGGCACCGTCAAGGTCGCCGGTTATGAATCCATCCTCCGCAGCACCCAACACCCGACTAGCTGGGACAAGATCCAGGAATTGGAGCGACCCAAGATCATCGAAGAGGTAGAAACCATCGAGGAGAAGGAAAAGCCTCGCTTCTTGACCCAGCTCGAATCCGCTGAAGTCCCAGAAGGCACCCCGATCCACCTCGAAGCCACTTTCCAACCCGCTCGTGACTCAACCCTCGTCGTCGAATGGCAATGCAATGGCCACCCTCTCGGTGCCAGTCAGCTGATCAAGACCCGCCACGAGCTTGGATGGGCTTCACTGGACATCGCCGCCGTCAACCCCGACCATGAAGGCGTCTACACGCTCAACATTGCCAACAGTGAAGGTGATGCCAGCTCCAGTGCCTCCATCAAGGTCGCCGGAATTGGCAGCATCCTTGGTGATACCCAGCATGAAGAATCGTGGCGTCGCATCCAGGAGATCGAAGCCCCGAGGGAAAAGACCCCCGATTCCGCTCCGCCAGAGTATGAAGCCCCATCCATCCAAGTCGATATCAAGGACATTGAATGCGAAGAAGGTGATCCGAGCCGTTTCGAGGCTACGATCCTTCCCACCAACGACCCGACTCTGCAAATCCAGTGGATCCGCAATGGCATCCCGCTTCAACATGGTTCGAAATACGCCATCTCGCAAGATTTCGGATTCTCGACGTTGGCTATTGGCTACACTTACCCTGAAGATGAAGGCGTTTACCAAGTTCGTGCTGTCAACGCTAAGGGTGAAGCTGTGTCTTCCGCTACATTGAAGTGCACACCCAAAGATTCGCTTCTCCTTGACACCCAGCATGAAGAATCGTGGCGCCGCATCCAGGAGATCGAAGCCCCCAAGGAGGCCCCCGAAGAAGTGGAGCCCGAACCGAAGCCAGCCCCACGCTTCACCGCACCAATCCAGACCCCTGGTGAGCTCCATGAAGGCCAGTCCGCCCACTTTGAGACCACTGTTGAGCCTGTTGATGACCCGAATCTCAAGATTCAATGGTACCTCAATGGCGCTCCCGTCGCTGCCTCTAACCGCGCAAAGATCATCAACGATTTTGGCTGGATCATTCTCAACCTGTCTTCCGTCGATGAACGTGATTCTGGTGTTTGGGAATGTGTTGCGACCAATGAAGCCGGCGAAGCCCGTGAATCCACGGAACTCAACGTTCTTGGCCGTGGTGTCATTTATGGTGACACGCAACATGAAGAATCGTGGCGCCGAATCCAAGAGATTGAAGCCCCACGTGAAGCTGCTCCAGAACAGGAAGCCGCTGCTTTCGATGCTCCGCAAATCACCGTCCAGCTTGTTGCGCCGGTTGACACCGCTGAAGGCGACTCCGCTCATCTGGCCGCCCAATACACGCCCGTCAACGATCCTAAGCTCCGTGTCGAATGGTACAAAGATGGTGCTCCGCTGTATCACGCTAACCGCTACAAGATGGTCAGCGACTTCGGTTTCGCCATTCTTGACATCCTTTACCTGCTCGCTCACGATTCTGGTGAATACACCGTCAAGGTAATCAATGAAGCCGGTGAAGCGTCAAGCAGCGTCGTCATCGATGTTGGCTCCGGAAGTGGCCTTATCTTGGACCCTCAAAACGAGACCAAGGCCAAGGCTGTCGAAGACCTTGAAGAATCCCTACGCCGCCGACCGGAAGAAGAAGACCTTGCCCCCGAAGAGCGTATCCCCGTCTGGGTTGAGCCTCTCGGCGCGTCAGTTGAAGCTGAATCTGGCGACCGTGTCCATTTCAGTGCTCGCTATGAGCCTGTTGACGACAACCAGCTCCAGATTCAGTGGTTCGTCAATGGCCGTGCCCTCTTTGCCGGTTCCCGTGTGAAGACGCTCAACGACTTTGGTTACTGCGTGCTTGAGATCAGCCCCGTCTATCCTGAAGATTCCGGCGAGTACACCGCCAAGGTCTTCAACAAGGTCGGCGAAGCTGTGACATCCACCAGCCTGCAAGTCGAAGGCAAGGAAACCATTATCACCCAGTCGCAGCTCCCATCGAGCATGGCCGGTGCCCAGGCGAGAATCGACGAGATCGAGAATCGCAAGCGTGAAGAGACTGAACGTCCTGAGGTCGAACACGGCCCGCCGAAGTTCACTTCCCAGTTGCAAACACTGCCCGAGCTTCGTGAAGGCAGTCTGATCCATCTCGATGTCCAAGTTGAACCCGTTGCCGATCCACGATTGAAGATTGAATGGTTCCACAATGGCAACCCTGTCGGTCACTCCTCCCGCATGAAGACCATCCACGACTTTGGTTTCGTTGTGCTCGAGTTGTCCCCCGCCGAGCCGCAAGACACCGGTACCTGGACAGTCCGTGCTACCAACGATTTCGGAAGTGATGAAGTCTCGACCGAAATCAGCGTCAGCCCGGATTCTGGCATCTCATATGAATGGGTCGCCCCTGGCGAGCGTCGTGAGCGCATTACCCAGCTCGAAGATTGGATCAACCGTCCTCGTGATGAGCTTGATGACGTCATCGAAGAGTTCGACGCCCCTGTCTTCACTGAAGAGCTTCAAGATCTTGGTGAATCGACTGAAACCGATGCCGCTAGCTTCATGTGTGTTTTGGAACCTATTGGTGACCCGTCGATGAAGGTCGAATGGCAACACAATGGCCACGCCATTCCATTCAGCAACCGCATCCAGACCAGCAACGACTTTGGTGTCATCACGCTGAACATCAAGCATCTCATCGCTCAAGATTCCGGTGAATACAGCTGTGTCGCGACCAACAGCAAGGGTGAAGCCCGCACAACCGGCACAATCATCGTTCAAACGTTGATTGAATCCGAAATCCCGACGGTCGTCCAGCCACTTGTCGAGCATATTGACTCCCAAGAAGGCGAATCCGTCCATCTTGAATGCCGTGTCACACCGATCAATGACCCGAAGTTGACTGTCCAATGGCGACGCAATGGCGCTCCCCTTCCGGACGCCAACCGTTTCAAGACCAACTTTGAATTCGGTTTTGCTACGTTGGATCTTCTGTACGCTTACCCTGAAGACAATGGAGACTATGAATTGGTCGTTACCAATGACAAGGGTGAAGCCTCGACGACTGGCCACGTTGTTGTCATCGCTGGCACATCGCTTGACTTCAAGCCGCAAGCCCCTGGCAGCACCATGGAACATTTGGAGCACCATTTGCGTCAATTCACGCAGACCGAGATCAACCTCACCGAAGAAGACGCCTATGACCCGAATGTTCAACGCGCGCCTGAATTCAAGGCTCCGTTGACCAATGTCGGTGTTGATGAGGGTGAATTTGCTCGTTTCGAGACCCAATTGGCCCCCATCAACGACCCTTACCTCAAGGTTGAATGGTACAAGAACCAGAAGCCGGTTTTGCTCGGTAACCGATTCCGCAACACTCTTGAATCCGGTTATGTCGCTCTGGATCTGTTGTATGCCCTTCCTGATGACACTGGCGAGTACACTTGCGTCGCGACTAACAAGTTCGGCCAGGCTATGATCTCGGCCAAGTTGGCTTGCCAAGGCTTGAAGCACATCATCACTGATAGCCAGATTCCGCAAGGCGTCTTGGTTTCTGATATCAAGCGAGGTGGCGAAGACACCCTTTACTGGCAGGAGAACACTGAACAGACTCCCCGTCAGAAGCAGCCGCCACAGTTCACCATCCGCCCACGCAACATCCAAGCGACGGAGAACGAGCCCGCTAGGTTCGAATGCGCTGTTATTGGTAACCCTAAGCCGCGGGTCCTGTGGTACATCAACGGTAACCAAGCCCTCCACGGTCATCGATACAAGCTCACTTATGATGGCATCTACTACATCACCATCACCCATACCAAGATCAGCGATGCCGGAGAAATCGTCGCTATTGCCAAGAACAGCGAAGGCGAGGTGCTAGCCTCTGCCAATCTCGACGTATTCCAACGTGACGATTTCCGTCAACAAGTCCTGAAATCGACCCAGCTCAAGACCGCTGACTCGCTCCGTGAACGCGAAACTGAATGGAAACGCGAAACACTCGGCTCCCTTGGCGATGCCTTCACCAAGGCCCCTAAGGCATCTGTGCCGAAGCTTCTCCAAGTGGAACGCACAAAGGCGCCCTTCGAGCCGCTCGAAACCGAGGAACTCGTCTCCAAATTCATCCGCCCACGCGACGACCAGTTCTACGAGAAGCTCAGCTACGTCGAACGCGAACAAAAGCAGTTCGAAAACGTCACCCTCGAACCTGTATCTCTCCGACCTGGCAAAATCGACAAGTACCAGCCACCCACCGAGGAAATGGAAAAGGTCAACCTTCGTGGAGTCAAGCGACCCGAAGAAGGCGCCAAGGACAGGAAGAAGTTCGCTTCACCGCCCCCAGATTGGGCCGATGGCGTCGTCAAGCTTGGCAAGCCTGCTGGCAAGATTGTTCAAGTCGATGCCCCAGAACCTGAAGTCATCATTCCTGCTCGTGACCAAGTCAGCCTGAAACAGGCCAAACCGAAGCCAGCTCCGGAACACAGCCGTGTCACGATTGCTGAAGAGCGTGCCAGGTTGCGCCAAGTCCAACAAGGCCCCCAGATTGAACCCGAAAAGATCATCCCAGCCAAGGACCAAGTTCAATTCAAGCAAAAGTACGCCCCTAACTTGGTCAAACAACAAGATCACACAGTTATCGAAGCTACTACCCTCAAGGATACACCAGAAGTTGTCAAAAAGTGAGTTTAAAGTTTAATTTTTCAACACAGTTTACCAAAATAAATTGCAGGGAACTCGAAAAGACGTCCATCTCCAAGAAGGTTTGCAATTTTTACCGTTTTTGTATAATTTACAACACTCTTGTTTGTGTTTTCAACGTTTTAAATAACTTTTACAGTGATTTCGATTTCTTAAAGTTCAATTTAATCAATTTTAATGACTTTTTGGTTTCAACGTTTTTAAAAATAACATATGTCCTGTCATTTGTAACAGTGTAACCCTGTCCTGGTCCTTCCAGAACGTCCTTCGTTATCAGTCCTATCGTGAACACAATGAACTGTCTTCGCACGCTCAATCTGGAGCCTTACACTATTCGGAGTATACTGACACCCTTGGAATTGACACTTCGGTTTCTGATGTCCGGCGCATCGAGTATGAGTACTCGCCGCGTCAACCTGACCGTGTGATTGCGTTTTCGATGAGGAGATCGGTGTGTTTTTATAATACATTACTATCGTAATACACTATTTAATTTGTGTTTTTTTCTTGTTGTTTTCGGTGGTTTCAGTGACTTGTGGAGTTTTTGTTTGATTATCATGTGGGACTGTGTTAATCGAATTTTGTTTAGCCAATGCCAACCAAGCTCGGTGCCTCGAACAAGGCCCCACCGACGATGCAAACCCAACTCAAGCCTATCCAGGGCGAATTGGGACGTGCCGCCAAGTTCAGCGTTGCCTTTACTGGTGATCAGCCGATTAATGTCAAGTGGTTCCATAATGGAAAGGAATTGCGGTCTGCTTTTGATACTTTGGTATGTTTTTGAACGCCCGCGACATACAATTTAACATTTTGAATACTTTAGATCCGCACAACCGCCACCGAATCCACCCTTGATTTGTCCAAACTGAAGAAGTCCCACGAAGGCGAATACACCTGCCGTCTCGAAAACGTCGCCGGCCAGGTCGAATCCACCGCCAATCTTATCGTTGCCGCCCCAGCTCAGCGTGGCGTCGCCCCTGACTTCCGTAGCAAGCTGACCGATCAACGCATCGGCCAAGGCGCTACCGGCAAGTTCAGCTGCTCCATCATTGGCGAGCCCCGACCAGCTGTCGCGTGGTTCAAGGATGGCAAGCCCCTGCCCAATGATGCCCGCTACACCATCGTCGATGAAGGCAATGAATCCAGCCTCCAGATCGATGGCATTCTTGCCCCTGATGCTGGTGTCTATGAAGTCGTCGCCAAGAACCCTGCCGGTGAAGCTCGCTGCAAGGCTAAGCTGAACATTGTCCTGTCAAAGACTGGCAAAGGCGCCGAAGCTGGCCCTAAGCTCGAAGCCCCGCGCTTCTTGGCTCAGATCCAGCCGCTCATCGTGAACGAAGGCCAGAGTGCCGAGTTCCGTGCGCAATACAGTGGCGCACCCGAACCGACAATCCGCTGGTACCGCAACAACGAGCCCATCAAGCCTGGCCGCAACTACGAGACCGGTCACGGCAATGGTGAAGCTTGGCTGAAGATTCTGAGTGCCAACCAGGACGATGTCGCTGAATACAAGGTTGATGCGATTAATCCGGCTGGTAAGGCGGCTACGGTTGCTAATTTGGTTGTCAAGCGTAAGTTAAAGGTAGCAAAGTTTAAAAGAAGGTTAACCAATGCCATTTCAGCCCCCGCAGGCAAGCTCGCCGGCCCCGTCAAACCCGGCACTACCACCACGACTACAGTAACCACTGGCGGCACCACCAAATCCAAGCAGACCGTTGGTGCCAACGGCTCAGTCAAGCAAGCCGGCGGTCCCAAAGCCCCGCAGTTCTTGCAAAAGCTGTCAGCTATCAACGCTCGTGCCGGTGAAAACGTGAAATTTGTGGCCGATATTGACGGTAGCCCCCTGCCGACGGTGACTTGGCAATTCAATGGACGACCTTTGACCAATGGACGGGATCACAAGGTTTGAAAACTTTAATGCAAATTTTAGAACAAGGTTTTACGATCTTAACTTCAGATCTCGGTCTCCGGCAACAAAGCCACCCTCGAAATCGTCCGCGCCGGTCCAGCCAACGCTGGCACCTACCAAATCTCCCTCAAGAACGCCACCGGCACCGCAACATCCGACGCCAAGTTGACTCTCCAAAGTAGGTAGACGACTCCAATGCAGTCAAATGGACAACGATTGCATACTGTCGCACCATCGACATGAGAAAAACTTTGAATTCGATTCGCGAAACCCTTTTAACTTTTTGTTTGCGATTTTTGTGTGATTTGCTTCTATCTCCCAGATTCTATCTTTTATCTTCACAACTTTCAACTTCCATGTAACCACTATTGTGACGAATCCGAACCACAACTCTCCTGCAATGATGTGTCTGCTTTTTCCTGCACGAAATTCTTATCTACTTTCCTTTTTTACGATTTTCAAATTTGTATGTGTTTTGATTTATTGATTGATTGTTTTTTCACCACACCACACGATTATCGACTTTCCGAGTCGATTCGATCCGAAAATCCCAAATCTTGTTGTCAGTCCTCGCTAACCTTCGATGTTAGCTGAGAGATGGACAGCCTTCTCATAGCCATTTTTTGATAATCGTTTTTCTAGCTGGCGGCGGGCCTCCGCCCTTCTATCGACGCAATCACGTCCATCCGGCTTAACCCCACAGCAATCGTATAACCTTTTGCCAATCTGAAATTGAATACTGCCTTTGCTTTTTTTGAAAAATAGTATTGCTTTTAATCTTTTTTGACATTTATCACGGCTAAATTTTGAATATTTATTTTGGTCAAATTGAAATTAGTCTTTTTGCGGAAAAATAGAATATACCCATAGTTGGGTCATTTTGACTTCATTTCAATCTTGCTGCTGTACCATCTGTTGAAATAAGTCAAAATTCCACCTTTTTCATCCGGCAACTGCTGCTGAAACTGCCCTTTGATTGTGTCTTCCACCATCTTAGCCTTTTAAAATTGATCAATGTAGACCACACCCCTTACCATCGCTGCTACCATGTGATTTCATTGAATTTCAATTTAAAAGTCTTCAAAATTTTTCCCGCAATTGTAGGTCCTTTCTAAAACCATCCATAAACGTGCCTTTGTCCCAGTTTTTCTGCCATAAACCAAAACTTGTCTGAATCTGAATCCATGGCTTATCTCTATACGCGCTATCTTTCTATCGTAATGAACATTATTAAAGTCTAGTCAGTGCCATTTTTAATCACAGCTTTTTTACAATATTTCTATGCGCTTGTTACTGCTTCATTATGCATGCGTGTTTTTTATACCTTCTGTTACTCAATTTTTGCTGCTATAATACTGTGGTAGTCCGAGATATAAATTTTGAGGTTTGAGAAGTTTTTTGCCATTTTATTTAATTTTGACCAAAAGGAAGTCGTTAAAGATCAAGATGTGAAAACGGATTAGGTTTGTTTGTTTGTTTCAACGTCAAGTTGCAAAAACTTTCAATCCAAAAGCATGTACATAGCTAACAGGACTGTCTACAACCCACCCATGTGTGCTCACAGATGGTCTCCGCGGCACCAAACCTGCTACAAAGCTTGTCACTTTTGTTTGTGCAACGCGCGTAAACATCACGTCAAACGTCGTCGTAAAAGTTTGGCGCACACGCACGCCATCGTCGATGTGATTCGATTCATCAATGTCCTGATGCCTAGTGTTGGTTAGGATAGCCATAAGGACCCTGTATTTGTATTAATTCGCTTTATTCTTGATTTCGCCTTCGAAAGCCATACCGATCCTCAAATTGGTGAATCTTCTTCACTGTGAAGACCACTCCCGTCAACCCATTGAGATCGTTTTCGCCTTTCCCGCCAATAAAACATTATTCAATTGCCTTTTCAATTGGCAAAATTTGGCTTTGTTAACATAGAAAAGGGAAAATGCGCCCGCCTAGGAAGGGAAATCGAACCGAATCGGAAGGGCCCATTCCACGACAGCGTCGAGAATCTAGGCCATACGTGTCCCACATGCAGTTTCGGGACGGTGAAGGCCGGCAAGTGACGCTGTTTCCGGCGTTTCGGTCTACTGTAGGTTTGGAAGGTAATTGTTTTGTGTGTGACAATGAAGTTTTAGGAAACTTTGGACCAAATTTCAAGAATACCATCGCCAGTAAAAGCGTCAACAATACCAAAACAGCATAGTGGTCGTGATGGAGATGCGTTTGGGACAAATTATCACGAATTGGTGCGAGAATATGGGCCTTCGAAGAATGATCCGGGGTTTCTTTATGGAAAGGATGAAATTTACAAGTAGGGTAACTTTTTAAAGTCAATTTTATCAAAACTTATTCAGATCAGAGTCAAATCCAGAAGTAACGCGTCAAAATCTGGAAAAACTGTCCATAAACACTTCAACTCCTCAAAAAAGACCACCGGTGCCTCCTCCAGTACCTCCTATCAGCAAGATTTCATCTTCGAATGCCACCAAAAAAGCGTCTACAAGGCATTCATCAACTTCCTCAGCGATGAAAACCCTTCAAAGAAAAGAACGACAACAAAATATCCGTCAAGAAAGACTAGAATCGACAACCTCTGCAAAGACCTACAAATCATCTGAACCCGCCTACCCAACATCCGCCGACGTTCGAAAAGCTAACATGCCTCGAATGCGCTACATTTACGCATTTCCGGAAGAGTTTCGAGAATGGATCAAACCCCTCTCCACCCAGCCTGGGTATACCCGTTCCAAGAGCATCTGCAATGCGGAACTTTTTGAAAAAAGTTTGCTTTCTTCCGCTGAACATGCTCAAACCCAATTCGAGGAAACCGCCTCCAAGAAATCAAAGATCGTCGAAAGCGGCATGAACACAGAAGGCGCGCAAGTGACAGCTGTGCCAGCGGCGGTGCCCAAAGCCCCCGCACCGCGACGGACTATTTCCTTTGATCCACACACGACGCCTTCGGAGTCGCCAAGTCCAAGGGTGGCTTTGATGGATGAACTACGAGCAAGGTTAGCGCCTCCAGCCCCAGGGGGTGCGAATCGGTATCGGTCATCGGCGACGACTACGACGGCTACGACTGCTACGCATGGACAGGAAACGAGTCAACGTAAGTTTCCCTTTCCCCACTGGTTCACAATTAGCTTTTCCCGATAAGATTATCCATTGTACACATTTGCTCCGAAACCTGCGGGAACAACAATTAACTTTCTCGTTCCCATGAAGCCAGCTTACCCCAATGTTGATATCAATTTGCCTCGAGGCAATCGTGAAATCGTACTACCAACCCCTTGAAGCAACTAACGCATGCACTGGATGAGAGATAGGATGCGGATCGGTTACTCAATGAATCATTGAGTCAGTTTAGTTTAGCCTTGACTCCACCGCCGCTCGCGCAAATGACGCAGATGAGCGGGAAAAAAACGTCTGTTTGGGTTGTGGTGCGCGAGTTATTGCCTCAGGGCAGCTGCTGCAGCCGCGCTGGAGACTGCTTCATTGCACTCTGAAATCAACTTAATGACAATGAAAGGCGCAAAAAAAGAGTAATGAAGGACTCTGGGGCGCGGATTTACATTAGTTGGGGTACGCATGGGGTGGGCTGGCGGCCAGTAGCCCCAGGGGGTCTGGATATATGCGGCTTTTCCTTTTTTTGGAAGTCAGTTTACACCTTAAACGGCACAAGTTGTCGTTGCAGGGGATTTCTTAACTTTTTGCACGGAAAGGAGTATATTGGCTTCATTTTCGGCATGTGACTTACAGTATCCCTAAATGGTGCGCGTGTTTTCTGACCGACTACTGTAATTTGTCCAAAGATGGACCTATTTAAAGCCAAAGGGGTGTGTGGCCAGATGAACTTTTGCAAAAGTGAAACAGTTTGGACGAGACCACTTTCGCTTTTACTCGATGGTTTCCATCCTTTGACCTAGATAAAGTGTCCAAAAGGGGCAAGCGTTCAACACTTTCACCGTTTTATGCGCTAATCCACCTGTTTTCCCGGTTTTCACGCACCCGCGCACCCTCCTTTGATGTTTTTGGTCAGATAATACCGATAGACTGCCTCGGGGCACGCCTAAACTGTAACAAAGTGAGAATAGTGACCGCTCCCGTGGGGTCCGTGAACTTGCTTCGCCTTGTTCGCCTCCATTCACATTTTCACACCCATAAATGTGGGCTCGGTGTCATCGCTGTTACGCGGATCTCATCACCGACGTGGTCCTTTCAGACGAATCGTCATTCGAGTCGGATCCCGTCTTCAGCAGCAGCGTGCCAGCAGCGCAAGTATCTCCCGAGACAAACGTTTCCACGAGCAACGCATCCTTTAGCTATCGCCCACGACCACGGCGTGAAGCAAATCCTATCAGAAGTGAAGCCGTGACAACTACTACTTCAAGTTCAACTGAGCGTGGGCGGACCGCCAAAGACCAGGCACACATTTCCCAAACCTCCCAAACAAGGTCCACAGGCACGGCACAGCGGTCCTTCCGGAAGTCAGACTTCCGAAGGCTGAATCCAGAAGTTGCACAATTGCTAAAGGTTAGTTTTTAATCAAATTTAAAGACGTCAAAAACCATAACAATCAAGAAGGACGCCCATTGTTCAATTTTTCGATGACCAAAGGGGCGATCATATTTTTTGCTTCTTAACGTCCATCATTTGATGGAATTAATGGCTTTTCGATTGAAAGGTCGTGTCATAAAAGCTTCATTTCTTCATCATGAGCGTTATTTTAACTAAATGGTTGCCCGCATTGCTTTATAGCCTCAGGGGTTTAGGAGGGGATCAAGCTGTGAGACCACGTTTTTTGATTAGTTTTTTGGTTCCTGCTAGTTTGATGGGATAGACCTGCCTGATTTTAATTGTGTTTTATTACCCTTCTGAGAAGTAGAAGCTTTTACGGCCTTTTCTAGTTGTCAGCAGTTTTACCCAACTTTTTCAATCAAAACAAAGAAAAAGTTTATGTTTCATTTGCTTTGGGTTTGCCAATTTACCAGTTTACAACACCAATTAGAGTCAGTATTATGGCCAAATTCTGTAATGCGTGCTTTGATGCCTGCAAACTTGGTCAATAGCCTTCAGGCCTTGTCCCTAAATGAGTCCTCCACCCTCTTGGTGCGACTGGTTTACGAGTTCCCAGCCCCTACAGCGTGGCGGAAACCCGCAACTTGCTGTTTTTTCGAAGAAAAGCCTTGTTCACCTGCCTCCGGCGCCTCGCTTTCCCCCATTGTCTACCCCTTGATGGCGGCACAAAAGTTCGCAGTGAAAAAGAAGCACTTGCTGGCCTTGTGGAACCGAAAGCAGCCACCGTTTGACGCATCTTCACGCATTTTTCTATCTAAAATAGAATAGCAACAAAAACACAGGGCGAGGCGTGGCACAACTTTCCAGGGCCACTCATGATCACCATAGGCTGGGCAGTCATCGGAATTCCGAACAGACCCCAACCAATTAGTTGATCAGTTAATCATGCATAGCCACTGTCGTCAAATTCTGACAATGTCTATCCATTTTGTTTGTCTAACGTGGTGGGGCAGACGTCGGAAAGGCGTTCAGATCGCTCGGCCATCTTCCCTTGGGCTGTTTTTCACTGATAAATGAGTTCACGGAATTTCATTGTCGTGGGAATTTTTAGAATTTTTACAGATTGTCATTATTATTTTGCTTCTAGGACACGCCAAGTCACATTCAACCCGCCGTAGAGCACTTCATCTTGAACCACTTCGAGAACCCTCAGAAAGCGCTCGAAAACGCTGAATATAGCGAGTCTGATTTCCCGATGAAGCACTATTGGCAGCGTGTTTTCAAGGTCAAGGATGGAAAGAAAGTGAGTTTTTATCTGCCTATAAACTGCCCCGATAAACGGATTTCACCCCCATAATCCGTGGATAAGTGTTCCGTGAAAACGGCTTTGTTTTGATAGACTGAAAAGTGACCTTGTCCACCCCCTAAGGCCTTTGATCTTATCTATCACCCTACGTCTTCAGCAAAAACAAACAATAAATCAAAACCCGTTTTACGCTGATTGAGCGATCGAATCTAAAGCAAATGAATAGCCTTTTCAGAATGCGACCATCAAAATTGAGAATTTGTTATCAATCGAACCCGAGATTGGCCCTTTTCAAGGTTATATTTTTGAAGGCTTGAACAACAATGGAAAAGCCTTTGAAAGTCAGATGGAAATGGCTTCATCGTCGACGTATCGGAGGAAAATGTCGTTGGATAGTAATGAATTGGCAGAAAACAAGATAAATCGTGCCAGAAGTGGTACGGTTAACAGTGCGGAGAGCGGATTTTCGTCGGACAGCCCGGTGAGGGGGCAATCTCCAGGTTAGTTGCGGGCATTAGAAAAGGGAAATTGCTTTTCTGACTTTCATTACGTCACATAAAGTGAAACAGCGCAAAAAGTTGTAAAAGTGATTTCCGCTTCCGATTTGTCACAGTTCAGAAATTAGTCTTCGCACTAATTACAAAATGAAAAACAAAAACTTTTAAAAAAGTTGATGTAGCCGCATGCCAATTTCACGTGTCAGTCATACCCTGTAACCCAATACCCCCAAAACACACTCAAAAAAGTACGGTATCTCATTACCGAATCCAAGTGTAAATTTCTTCCGTAAACTAACCCATCTTGTCCTTTGTCCCTTTAAAAAGAGCTACCAAAGCTAACTAATTGCCATCCCTGCCCTTGCTTGCAGAAACCAAACCAAAAAGTGCTTTTCGCCATCAATGTAAAATGTACATGCGTAAAACTTCTGTTAATTCACAGATTTCTGCACAGGGAACAAAGAACAGCACGGACAGGGGTATTCTTTGAATGTGCTTTGGAAGCAAGCCGCTTAAAAGTAAAAGTGATAGCCTGAGGGGCAGGTCTTTTTCGATGCGATGCAAACCAAACATGGCGCAAGCCACACTTTCCGGGTGCGTTTAAATGCACACTGAATGTATCTACAATAGAGTAGTGAAAGTTGGATTTGCACCTACCATGAAGCTGCTCCGAGTTGGTTGTATTTCAGACTTGCATGATAGCGATGATAATGGCCCGGTGCCGGCGAGCATGTCGCCGACGGATGTCAATTTGTTGACAGTTGTTTTGAAGAAGATTCGGCAGCGGAAATCTATTGGTAGGTGTTTTTCGGATTCTTGAGTTGTCAATTTAAAGTTAAATTGTAGATTGGCCAGAACTGTTCCTACTCAAAAACGACCACTGTCGCTTCGTCATCGGCAGGGAAAAGGAGCTTCGTCGCCTTCGCCTTCTCCACCCGGTGCCGGCAGAAGCCACCCTTCTGGAGCGGGACATTGTCGACAATTACAGATGCTATCAGAGAGCTTTGGAAGACCTGGTCGTCGTCGATGAACTCTATACCCGGCTTGCCCATCACATTATGAGGGCTGAAGCTTATTGGTACGCTGCTAAGATTACTTCGGGTAGGATTCAGAATCCCATTTTGAAGAAACAAAACTGATAAACTGTCTTTAGATGGCTCCCTGAAGCACCACTTCTACTCCCTCGCAAAACACAACTACGCAGATCTCCTCATCGATGCCAGGTCGAGCCTCGCTCCAGATGATCGAAGCTTGCTCACCATCCTGGATAAAATGACCCAGATTCTCGTCGAAGCCGGCACAGACGACTCGCAGAGCCTTATCAATTGCCAAGATGCAGTGTATCAGGCCGAGAAGGCCCTTGAAGTGAAGCCCGACATCAAGAAGGAGCGGAAGATCATCAAGATCAAGAACACGCTCATGTCCCTCACTTCGAGGTAACAGTATTCGGATTCTGGAAATGCATCAAGAGAACTGACTCTGATGTTTGTAAAAACTGATTGTTATATCAAGAGAACTGACTCTGATATCGTAAACATTGAACTGAAACATAAAACTTGTACCCCAAAAATCATTCCACTCATATCTATTTAGTTGTATCAATTTATAGAAAAGCTTATTTGTATCAGTTACTTGTGAAAATAATGAAATAAAAAATGTACATCAAGTTAACATGAGCGAGCAAACAGCGGTCAACGGGAAACATGCAATCTAGTTGCCTCCACGAAGTCGGAGGACCAAGTGAAGGGTAGACTCCTTCTGGATGTTGTAGTCGGAGAGGGTGCGGCCATCCTCGAGCTGCTTGCCGGCGAAGATGAGACGCTGCTGATCCGGGGGAATGCCTTCCTTGTCCTGGATCTTAGCCTTGACGTTTTCGATGGTGTCTGAGCCTTCGACCTCAAGAGTGATGGTCTTGCCGGTAAGAGTCTTAACGAAGATCTGCATACCACCGCGCAATCTGAGGACCAAGTGGAGGGTAGATTCTTTCTGAATGTTGTAGTCGGAGAGGGTACGGCCATCTTCAAGCTGCTTGCCGGCAAAGATGAGACGCTGCTGATCTGGGGGAATGCCTTCCTTGTCCTGGATCTTGGCCTTCACATTCTCGATGGTATCGCTGCCTTCGACCTCGAGTGTAATCGTCTTGCCGGTGAGGGTCTTGACGAAGATCTGCATGCCACCACGGAGACGAAGAACGAGATGAAGCGTGGACTCCTTCTGAATGTTGTAGTCGGAGAGGGTACGGCCATCTTCAAGCTGCTTTCCGGCGAAGATCAAGCGCTGCTGGTCTGGGGGAATGCCTTCCTTGTCCTGGATCTTGGCCTTGACGTTCTCAATGGTGTCTGATCCTTCGACTTCGAGGGTAATAGTCTTGCCAGTCAAAGTTTTCACGAAGATCTGCATGCCACCGCGCAATCTGAGGACAAGGTGGAGGGTAGATTCCTTCTGAATGTTGTAGTCGGAGAGAGTACGGCCATCTTCAAGCTGCTTTCCGGCGAAAATAAGACGTTGCTGGTCTGGGGGAATGCCTTCCTTATCTTGAATCTTAGCCTTGACGTTCTCAATGGTATCTGAACCCTCAACTTCCAGGGTGATCGTCTTCCCTGTGAGGGTCTTGACGAAGATCTGCATGCCACCGCGAAGTCGGAGAACCAAATGGAGGGTGGATTCCTTCTGAATGTTGTAGTCACTCAATGTGCGGCCATCTTCGAGCTGCTTTCCGGCGAAGATGAGACGCTGCTGATCCGGAGGGATGCCTTCCTTGTCTTGGATCTTGGCCTTGACGTTTTCAATAGTGTCGCTGCCTTCAACTTCGAGTGTGATCGTCTTGCCGGTGAGGGTCTTCACAAAGATCTGCATGCCACCACGGAGACGAAGGACGAGATGGAGGGTGGACTCCTTTTGGATGTTGTAGTCAGAGAGGGTACGGCCATCTTCGAGCTGCTTGCCGGCGAAGATAAGACGCTGCTGATCCGGGGGAATGCCTTCCTTGTCCTGGATCTTGGCCTTCACATTCTCGATGGTATCGCTGCCTTCGACCTCGAGGGTGATGGTCTTGCCAGTGAGGGTCTTCACAAAGATCTGCATGCCACCGCGAAGGCGGAGGACCAAGTGAAGCGTGGACTCCTTCTGGATGTTGTAATCGGAGAGGGTACGGCCATCCTCAAGCTGCTTGCCTAGAAAAGAAGAAAATTATATATAAAGTTCAAACTTCGACGGGACAAATCAACTTACCAGCGAAGATGAGACGCTGCTGATCCGGAGGGATGCCTTCCTTGTCTTGGATCTTGGCCTTGACATTTTCAATAGTGTCGGAGCCTTCGACCTCAAGAGTGATGGTCTTGCCGGTAAGAGTCTTGACGAAGATCTGCATGATTAGTCGTTGAACACGCTGAGCTTGCTGAAATGTAGAAAATGAATGTGGAACAGAAGAGTAGAACGTCACACCGCGGAAGAAATAACTGGTGAATGAACGAAAGCGGAGACCGAGAGGGTGGTGCCCAAAGTTCGAAGGTTCGGGAACACGCAAATTTCGTCAGAAGAGTGACTGAAGGGGTTATGAAATCGTTACGAAACACATATTGATGTGTTTGTAATTAGCTTGCAAGGTATGTTGGAAGATTAGATAGAGAATGTGAAAGCAATAGTGAAGCAAGAGAGTTGTAAAGAGAAAGAGGAAGGCAGGCCGACCATCGCGAAAGACGATGACATCCACTGAATGACCAGACCGAAAGCGGAACGGCAGAGCTAACAAGCGCAAACACATGCTATGAGCTAGGAAGAAGCTTCAGCATGACCAGTGGAGAAGGATAATGCAATAATGAAGGATGGAGCTTACTCAAGAAAGAAGAGGAACAGCCATCGCCGAGGGCAACGACATCGAGTGAGTGACCAAACCAAAAGCGGAATGGAACGCTCGAGCTCGCGAGCAGAAAGCATGCTACGAGCTTGAAAGAAGCTTCAACATCACCGCCAGAGAAAGCTAAAGCAAAACTGAAGGAAGAAGCTGGAGAAAAGCGGAAGATGAAGCATTGCAAACGACGATGACATCGACTGAATGACGAAACCGAATGAGGAATGGACAGAGCGAGCGAAGCAAACAGCGCGAGTCAGGTGATGGACACTCGGTCGAACACACCCTTCCACAGACCATACAAAAGTGCGTTCAACTGGGGCATTGTCTCGCCGGGAAAGAGTGTTGAAGTGGGTCGCTTGCTCTCCGGACAAAGCGTCACTTTCTGTACTCAGCGGAGCTGCTTAAATCAATGAAAGCTCATAACCGCGGCAAAATATCAAGAAATTGATTTCCCGATCGAAGTAAACGCTTTTTTAAATTGTTATGAAATAAAAAAGTTGCAAATAACTGAAGATAACAGTAGTTTGTTAAGAAAGAAAGCTGTTGTAATAACGTCAGCGGTAGGGAACCTCAGTTTATGAGTAAGCGTCTCTAACAGTCTGGCGTCTACGAAACGCAGTGAACGAAAAAGGGCAGGTTGAGTCACTCTCTCGCTTGATGTCGCGCATGCTATCTGTGGGGGTGGTATAAGTAACAGTTGTTTCATGTTGCGAATGCAAGCACAATGACATGTTTTTTTTCTTGAACGCACATATTTTTGTTACAATAATTGACCTACCCGGAGGCTTTACGGTAACGATGTAGATTGGGGATGGATATGACTTTATCACAACAATAAATACACACACTAGAATGGGCGAATGCATGCATGTGCAGTAATAAGGCAAGATGGAAAGGGGTGCCTGCCACGCGATGTTGGAGTGAGATCTAATCTAGTCGAATCGAATCGAATCTGAGGATTGGGCCTCCAATCCTTTATTTATATGGATCGTGCATTGATCGTGGATCGATCGTGAGGAGGCGGAGAATCCCGTAGGACCTATAGATAAGGTGCGGGTGGGGAAGCTCTAAGCTTGTGCGCGGGATGCTTGGGTAGATGCCCGCGGGTAATATACATGTGCAAAGGCTGTTTAGTCAGAGAGGCTATTATATTGTGCAAACGTGGGAACAAGGTACAAAGATCGTTGCAATGCTTGCGGCGTTGCGACAGTAACTAAAAACTAAAAAGAACAGACTAAAGTTGTAAAAAAGTATTCAAAAAAGTTCTTTTGTAGCCGACGATTCAGGCTTTGTTCAATTCCTTTTCGAGCTCTTCCATAATACGTCTCGTACGCTCCGCTTCGGCTTGCTCTTCACCGGGCTTCTTATGCTTGCTCTTTTTGAGGCGCTTGCGATCTCTTTCCTGTAAAACCAATGTCAGAACATTGTCAACGTTTTTTTTAAGTTTCAAAGTTCTACTACTTACACGATCCTTCTCGTCAACCATGTAAGCAAAGTGCTTGCAACCGAATTTAAACAGTATGAACAATCCGACGACTACTACGCCGATAAACAAAACATCTACCCTGAAGATGTCCGAAGTTTGGAAAAAGACAAAGCAAAAAAGGGTTTACCAAAACATAATCACTGTCAAAATAGCATTAGTACTGTTGCTCATTCCCATGGTGACGATCAAGTCGGAGATGGGATCCTATCGGGGAAAATGTCACATGAAAGGCATATGTTTTCATTGCGAATTTGCATATTTTGCGAAAAAGGGCCAGGAAAATGGGAATGTTGAACTTGTAGTTTCAAAAATTATATTGGGAGCATAAAATATATGTGCTAGTATGTGCTTTCAATGCTCTCACATCGCCGTACATTGTGTGTTCATGAAAAAGTTGCCGTAGAATGTGCGTTCATGGAAGAGTAGTCCGTTGTTCGTAAGTCATACCCCCGATAAGTCGTAGTTCCGTTAGGCACACTCAAATCATAATTGTACTTGAGCAGTGGACCCTACGATTTTCCAAGGTTCTGCAAGGTGCCCGAGGGGATATTTCCCATCATAATCTAGGGCACGAAATAGTCTTGCAGTGATCTCTAGAATGAATCATCCCGCCTTCGACTTATAAAGGTTGCATAAATAGGGGTTCTGGAAGTGATCTAGTCATTCGGATTTGTTGTTTCGGTGCTGTGCTCGGTTCTTGCCGTTTCTAATAATCGGCGATAATGAATAGTATTTCGGTGGCGTTGTTCTTGGTGGCCTTGTGCCCATTGGCTTTGGCGAGCTGGTGTAGCGAAAACAAGGCTACTTCTATCAGGACTTTGAATACATTCTTCGGATGTTTGAGCACGGCTTATCAGGATGATAATGGCATGCTGGATGTTGAGTACAATGCTCATGAAGTGTAAGTTTAGGCAGTTTTTCAACGTGGATTTCAACGTTTTCATTTCAGCGCTCAAGCCTCAAAATGCTTCGCCCCCAACGGCTATTTGGCAAAAACAAACAAGAAGTGCGTCCTGACCCCAATGGCGATCCATACCCCCGGATTTGCGTGGAGCTACTACGGTCCCTTGCAAGGTTGCCTCACATGCCAACAGTTCGCTCGCACAATCTCCGGCGCTCTGGTCACCATGAATCCGACCCAATCAAAGTGTTTCACGAATGAAATCTGGAGTGCCATCACTGAAGAGGCCAATGTGTGCATCAACAAGAACCCCTCATTCGCTGGTAGCAATGTCCGTGCCCCTGATTTCGGGTCAAAGAGCAACACGAACATGCAACTTCTCATGAACCGTGTTTCCATTGGCATCATGGAAGAGTTCCGTCTTCGTGAATGCTCCGAAAAGAACGAAGAATGGGCCGACAACACTGAAGCATGCCTTAACCAACCCGATGCCAAGCTCCTTCAAAAGCACTGTGAAATCCGGACTGAATGCATCAACACCTTAGATTCCCAATGCATCCACAAGCTCCGACCCATGGAAGATGTCGTTTGCGGTTGTTTGGACACTTCTCTCGATGAGCTTACCCTCGGTATCTCGACCATCTTCACGGTCATCAAAGATCTCGCTTCGAGTCGTCAGGGTGGCATTCCCACAGAAACTGAAATTGACATTTGCCATAATAGCATCAAGGATGGTCTTAGGACCAAGACCACTGACTGGTACACCGTTCTCACCTCATCCGTTAAGAAATGTGTTCTTCCCGGTTCTGAAGTCGACAAATATGTTCGAGTTACGTGTAAGAGTGTAAGTTACCTTCAAAGCTTTGCCTTCTTTTTATTTCTTAATGTTTATTTCCAGATCCTCCAAAATCTCAACACCAACGGTGCCCAACAGCTCAAAGCCATGTTTACCTTTGTCAAGGCTCTCCTTGATGCCATCAATCGTCGTAGTTCTCAGCTTTGTGCTGCTGGCGCTTACTGCTAAACCTTCACCTCACCTTGTACAAACCTTATCGTAATCAGTGATTACATGTAAAAATCCTTTAAAGTAATAAAGATGTATCATCTATAACTCTTGATTTGAACATGACAAAACTACAAATAGTATAGTAACCAAAAAAACGCTGAATACGTGTGAATTGGCGCCTTCGATCAAAGAATGAGGCCATTTTTGCAGATCAGTACACTTTTAATAGACACATTTTTTGACATTGAACGAAAACACTGAGAGGATTAAGCGTGGGACAGATTTGTCTATTGGAAATCCGTTGGCGCACGCGATTCCGTTACTCACGTAATCCAAATGACATGGAAAAGGCTAAAGGTGGGTGTCACTGGTTCATGCAAGATCAGATAAGTACTCATAATTGATAACTTCCATTGCATGTGTTTATTGTTGTATCAATGATCACTTGTTTTGTTATATGTCTGATTTCACTGTTTTAAGTTTAGCAAAATGAAACTCGTATTACGAAGAAGAAAGCTGTTTGTAATTGGTGATTTGTTAAACACACTTCGGGTACTTGTTTACATTCTTGCCATTTATGGTTCTGTTTCATTATTGCGAAAGCTGTTTCTAAAAGATGGCATGAGAAAGTTCTATAAATTATCTTGGTATACCCCAGTTGAACATGCATTAGAAAAGCCAGTATCACATGATCAACGCGTCGTCCATATTGTTGAGAATAATCGTAACGTTGATCATTGTGTATTTTATAACTTTCTGAGTAGAACTAATAGGTAAGAACATAGTTACTTTTGTACTATCTACATTTTACGTTTTAACGTTAGACAGCACAACCTCAAATACGAACCCATTTCACTTTCCCTACATTCAACTATCAATTATGCCAATCACATTATTAAACAGGTAAATTATTACATATATGAGTCCGTGTGTATCCTGAAAATTTGTGCTTCAAGGCTGAAACGTGGGACGATCTCATTTCTTACGCTGTATTCATCATTCCTGGACACGAAGCTGCTTTACCGCTTTTATCAAAGTTACATCATTGCCACAATCTGACAAGGTCTAAAGTTTCGGTTCACCTTGTTTGGATGAGAGGGCTATTTCAACGTGAATGCGCTGTCGATACTACGTTGGCATCGATCGAGTCTGTATTCAAACAACGTGTTTCATGCGACAATTTCAGTCTTGATGCAGGTAACAGTCTTGCTAACTAAGGTTTATAAAAACCACCAAATTTTAGTCATTGAAAAATTGCAACACTTCAAAATTGGTTTCACCAATTATCCCATAAACATTATGCGTAACGAAGCTCGTCGTGGTGCGCCAACAAAATTGCACTTGGTTGGTGACATCGAAACCCAGTGGTCGACCGGGTTTGCAAAAAAGACCCGAAATTTAACAAAAAAGTTGTTGAACAATGATTATGGTAATGCTGTGTTGGTATATCGACGGTTTGAACAAGATTCAAATTCGGAGTTTCCTACGGATATTGAAACTTTTGCGAAGTTGGTACGAGAACGGAAGTAAGAAAACTGTTCATGTGATATTTACGGTAACATTTTTTAACTTTAGAATAGTTCAATTCCACCAAAAGTTTTTTCGCAGTGGTCACATTATTCCCAATTTGGACATGTGGATTAGCTACTCTCTCAATCGGGATAAAGTTTTGCTCAAGAATCTTTCATACGGGTAACTTTAACCTAATTTTGCAAATAACGATGATTTATAAAAGTGTTTCAGTCATCATGAATGGGAGCCGCAATTCATCATGCGCCACGACGCTCCGTACCATTATGAGCACACGCCGACGAGATATTTGGATCACCAGTTTCTCGTAAGGAACTTTGATCACTAACATATAGGCTAATGGATACACTTTTAGTGTTATGAACTTTGCCGTGCGGGCTATTCTTTCCTTCTCATGACACATGTCTTCAACATCCACCCTGGGATCAAATCTCAGAATAGCTTGTATGAGCGGGCCGTTGATGCCTATGGTCGGGCTCATTCCTATCCAATTTTGAAGAAATACGGCGAATATTTGAATTCTGAATATCCGGTTGAGCCTGAGGCGGGTAGACGGTGCCCCAAATGGAAAGATTTTCTTTGATCTCTGAACTTTTGTTACGTTAACAATGCTAACATTAAGAATGCTTTCTAATCTGATGAACTTTGTTGACATTAATGAAGTAATGCCTTGCCTTGATGGTTCAAAAAAAGTTCAATGTACTGTTACATTTCTAGAGGCATAGCCGTTGCGCAAACGCTGGCCGTCAGTCAGTTTCTTGCACAAATCAATGCACACTAAAACTTGCGCAGACATTTCGTTTGACGTGATCACGTATGTAGGCGCTTGGTTCGTTTCCGTTTTTCAAAATCCGTGGAGATGTTGGGTTTGCTATGCCAGCTTTATTTGTCTTTCTTTCCGTTGGTTGAAACTGATTTTGACTGACTGTGGGAATAATAGCTTTGGTTATTTGAACTTTTCAACTTTTGTTTTAAATTTTAATTGGTGTTATTGACGTTTTCGATTTTGTATTTTTATCCAATTCTTTGTTTCGACCCCCATCAAAGCTATTTATTGTTGTTTATCGCAACATTGCACGTGTTCGAACCAATCTCGCTATCAGTAAAAACAACTATCACAAAGTGAACCCGGCTAGTTGTTTTCTTTGTCTATTTAGACCCCCTCAAGTCACGCAGAGGGTATTTATATTTTTGGTTTCCGTTAACTTATTGACACTAGTAAACATTGGAAATAAAAACACAACTTCCGACTTTTTTGACCCCAATTTGGTTTTTTATTTCGCACCGTTCGTTGTTTTTTCACGTTATTTGCCCCTTTGGCTGTGACAACTTTCCAGGGTCGAATCAACGCATCACTTGATAGTTATAAAAAGGCTCAAACTATGTTAACTAACCCCTGTTTCATCGATTTCGCTATCCAATTGAAAGTGTGTAGGTGCCCAGTCATAGCAATAGATCAGCGTTAAGTATATCCGCGGTTAAATTTAAACATGTGACGGAATGAAACGGAACGAACTTTGTGTGAAGTGAAATTGCAATGGGATGAGGTGTTTCGTGAGAATGAATCCAAGACTCTCGAAAAAAATAAATATTTTGATGCACGCTATAGAAACGCAAAACTTTGAGTAACTATAAACATAGCATCATAGCAAGCATCTAACCTCCGCAATAGTGTTTCCGCTGTTCCTATTCGATTTTTGATATAGAAAAACACATTCTTATAGATACAAATGCTCAGGCTCTGTTGACCGTGATTTTTTTAGTTCGTGCTGACAGCCCTGATGACGCATGAGTCATCTTTGCCTTTGGCTTCGACTCTGATTTCGACGGCTACCGGTTGTTGTCGTCATCAATGGGTTATCGCATGGATGCAATAAATCGAATCTGCGCACTTTGAAGGGTTTTGGGTTGCATTCTTTGGCGAATATCTTTACAGTAGTCAAAATACGGCCAAATAAGTAGTTCTTTTGTGTCTAGTTTATGATACTGACCTTTCTGTTTACATAATCCCCATCCGGGGGATGCCCTTTGACCGAGAACGTCAAAAAGCATCTGAACCATAACAAATACAGCTGGAGTTATGTAAACTTGTGAATTTTGTCCATTTTTGATGGAACATGGAAAACGCAAAATGGAAAAAAAGCAATTTCTGGACAACAAAAAAGCAAAAAAATCACATCAGTGGGCTTTTCCGAAGTAAAGCGAACACTGGAAATGTGCACCGGTTTTTGGAAGGAGACTCGCGCACCACTGCCTCAAGCACCCTCCAAACAAGCATCGAAGGGAACTTTGGTCATGTGCTTGCGCGTATTTGGAAGTTTAGAGCCAGATAGAAAGGGGTTTGTTTAACGTTGACTAGATTTTGATCAGATCAATCAGATTGATGGCGATTGGAAGTGACGTTTTGATAGAATTTCAAAGTTTTGAACTTTCTCTGACGTGCGTGTTTTGAATGCCCGTTTTAAACAACTTTCTTTAAAAAGTTCAAAAGAATACGTCATTACCTTTTCTTTACTTTGCCTCAGACATGCTTCCATGCGTACATGCTTCCGAACAGTTTACATACCCATCGGGTCCAATCAGAGGGCAGCGGAAACTAGTTTCAAAGATTCTCATGGCCAGCTTCCGCCCCACACCTACCCTTGACTGTCCATTGAACATGTGAGCTCAGCTTTATGTCATTTTGATCGTCATTGTCATTAGTTACCACTTTTCAACCCCAAGTTTTGATTTTTATCTTGTCCAACGCATTTTTTCCCAGTTTTTCACTTTTTTGAATGGAACAACGACCATCTTTGGTTTACCTTTTGTCCTTTCCTCCCTCTCGACAATGTCTCCAACCACAAAAGCAATCGAACAGCATTGACAAAACAGTTATTTTGTCGAAGACCCGTTGCGCGGGAGGCAGTCAATCTCAACTTTTGAGTAGGATGGGAATCCTTTTTTGTGGTTAACCGTAATGGGTTCGCGTTTTTTTCCCTCTCGATGGACTAGATCGGGTTCCATTTTGTGTATGATTAAAAAAATTGAAACACGGAACACGGTTTTGTCCTCCATAGACTCACATGCACATTGATAGATGCTCTTTTTGTGTTCACATTAGTCGGCAACACCTCAAACGTAGGCATAGAATCAGATTTTTTCGAGGAACACGATAGATGCGCAAGATTAGAACCACGATAAACCATCTCCGTGCCGTTATTGATCGTCTATTTTTGGAAAAACAGCCCCTAATCTGTGATTCGTATTTCGTTACTCAGTATTGACATCGATCTATGTCAGTTTCGGGTCGTATTTTTAGTTTTTAACGTCACAAGTCCCAGATTTCCATTTAATTATGCTCCCAAACGTGAAATAAATGCGTGTTCGTCACAAACTTTCACTTTATCTCCTCGACTTTTGACATGAGCCCGTAAACATGTTGCAGAACACACCTCCGAGCGACCTCGAACGGATTTGCATTCGTTAACCACCACGGGTCGTCCGCTGCCCAGCCCAGACAAATCACAACTTTTGTGAGCTCCATGGGGCGATCTCGTAACCTTCCGGCAACCTACGATTGAAATAAATTCGTGTTTTGCAATTATGAAACTATCAATATTTTTGAACTCTTACTTTTTATTGATCTTATTTGGCTTCGCTTATTCACAAACAGCAACCAGCCTTTCAAAGTCAGAAACGTGTCGTTTTCGGTGCGTTGCATTATGTTCCTCAACATCAAGTTCAAGTTCGCCGAGTAGTAGTGACCTCACAGCATGTGATGACAAGTGCATCCCATTTGGAGAGTCGGGTCTTTGTGTGAGTTTTTGAATGAGTTTATTCGTTTTGTTAACTTTTTTCCATTAAAAATTATCGTAAATTACCTGTAATCTTCAGTCGAATGACGCGTGTTGGGCAACGTGCAAGGACTTGGCTACCGTATTCGGGGTTGAATTTAATTCGACTGCCATCGGGACTACGGACAATATTTCCTTCGATTATGATGCCAATTATGGACTGCATTTGACATGGGATAAGGTCCCGAATGCTGATATCTATCAAGTTGTTCGAGATTGTCCGGATGGGAAAACTGTTTTTGAGACGGCTGTCAGTTCCGTCTCGAATATAACTCTAAATGTTCCAACTTTTTGCCAAGAGTGCAGTGTTACCGTAACCCCGATTTCTGGCATCCATGGAGTCGGCCCAGTATCCGCGCCTGGATTCATCGACCCTCCGAGACCGCAGATTTCACCGAATTTAACACTCGACAGCCTTGTCTATCACGCATTACCATTTGAATTCCAAAACTACAAGTCAAACGGCACTGTAACGATAACTCTTCAATACAATCCATCAAATTGGCCCCTCGGCGATGCGGATCTCGACATAGTCCCCATGTTCCACATGATCATGTGTGCCGAGCCAGACCTCACCCAAGCCGTGCCCCTGCCAATCTTCGTCAAAGGCACGAAACCCCACACTCTCGTCGGCCAAGTCGGTGCTGACATGATGTATCGCAAATGCCGTTTCGTTTATTCTATCCAGGAAGTTCACTCCCAAACCTGTGAAATCAGCGAATTCGTCCACGCCGAAACCGAAGACTTTGGCGGCGTCGACATCAGCTGCGCTACTGTCCAAAACAATGATTGCAACGTGGTTCAAACCTACCGTGCCCCAGTTTGTGGCCAAATCGATCAATTCCACGTTGACATCATCGATCCCAGCAAGATTGACTGGGGTCGTCGGGAATCAAACATCAGTGTCAATGTTTCCTTCGTGCCGTATTCACATGCGGGTTCGAATGGCCTCAGGCCACAGTACTATGTGGCACTGTATGGTGATGCGCAGCCCTATGGGTCCAAAGAAGAGGTATGTTTGGAGTAGATGATGGTGGCATTTGAGTTAGTCTAGTTAAAGTTGTTGATCGATAGCCTTTTGTTTAAACTTCCCAAACAGAGCAAATTTCAGGAGAGCCTTCTTGGCGTCAACATGACCGATATTCTTGGACGGGCCAGCAATTGCTTGCGGTTTGCTTCAAATCATACTTGTTTAGTAAGTTTTGACGTTATAAAACGCTGAAGTTGCAGAAAATCATACTACCTTGCTTTTTTGCTGAACTCTCTAATGTTTAAAAATGCCAAAATTAAATTTTCACTTCTTATTTTTTTTACAAACATTTATTCCAGGAAACAATAAACTCCTCGATCGTCATCACAGACCTCAAAATGGACAAACTCTACGGCGTCATGCTCTGTGCCGTCATGGACCCCCGAAACTTAACCTTCCCATCCGTCAATATCAGCAACCGTGCCATCAAAACCAAAGCTAGCAAGCTTCTAATCAATTCGAAGGACTTTCGAAAATCTAAAACAGGCCTTATTCTCGGCATTATTTTTGCTGTTGTTGGTGTTATTCTGCTTGCTTGCTGCGGTGCTTTCATTTACTACTACCAAAATTTGAAACGGAAGCGTCAACTCGACAAATTCAAGATCCAATCGATGGAACGCGAAATGGCTCAAAGATACACTGAATTCCCAAAAAAGAACGATTTATGGGAATTGGAACGACGGAATTTGATAATCTACGACGACCAGAAACTTGGATCCGGCGCTTTTGGATCTGTATTTTTAGCCAAGCTGATCGGAAAAGCTGAAGGGTCAAAAGATGCCCAGTCTACTTTGGGGGTCAACATTATGAGGGCCGAAAACTGTCTGGTAGCGGTGAAGATGCTTCCGGAATACGCAGATGAAATGAGCAAAAGCGAGTTTTTACGTGAAATCGCATTGATGAAGACTCTTGGTTATCATGAGCGTCTGGTGAACATGTTGGCATGTGTCACTGATAGTGAGCCGTATTGTTTGGTCGTGGAGTACTGTAGTGATGGGGATATGTTGCACTTTTTGAGAGAAAGATGCAAATACATGCTTAAAGTAAGGTTTTTGACGGCTTTCTGGGAGTTTTGTACGCTAAAATTTGTATACTTCAGCTCGATGAACAAAACGTCGACTATGGCAGCCCTGATTGCGACGTCGAATTCGACGCCAACATGATTATGACCGTGAAACAGCTCCTTATGTTCTCTGTGCAGATCAGCTTCGGTTTGGAATACCTCTCTCAAAAAGGCTTTGTTCATCGTGATGTCGCTGCGCGTAATGTGCTCGTCCATGACGGCAACTATGCCAAGATTGGCGATTTCGGTCTTTGTCGATACATCTACGCCGAAAGTAGCAACTACAAATCAAAGGGCGGTAGGCTGCCTATCAAATGGATGTCGCCAGAGGCTATTAGGCACTATGAATTCACAACTAAATCTGATGTCTGGTCGTTTGGTGTCCTCATGTTTGAGATCATCACCCTCGGCGGTACACCGTATCCTGGAATCCAGCCCGATGATATGTTGACCTTCCTCGAGGCTGGTAATCGCATGCCGCAACCGGATAACTGCCCGAATGACTATTACACTGTGATGAAGTCGTGCTGGACTGCTAATCCCGAAGACCGACCAGACTTTTCGACAATCCGTCAAATGTTGGCAGTTCAGCTGGAAGAAGTCAGCGACGAGTACTCTTATCTGAAACTCGACGCCCAAAAAGACTACTACAACGTAGCCTACAAAGACAAGACCCACACAGCTGAACCCCCCATGACCGAAATACCACTTGATGACACCATGCGAATCCCCTGTGACACAACCATCGAGAAGAAAGCCGTTGAAAACCAAGCTGTTCAGCCGTCAACGGCCCTCCGACATCCGGCACTCGAAGGTTACGACAGTGGGGTCAGTATAGACTTGAATTCTGACCAATTTTTGCTGCCGTTACGAAATTCGCCGTCGCCCAGGGGCAGGGAGAATCCGGGCTTTATGAAATCAAGCGATGACATCACGACATCTAAAGTTTAGACTGTCGAAAATAGCCTCCTTTGCCTCGTGTGACGATCATATACGGTTCGTAATAAGCTTGTTAAGTTATCAAAGTTACTCAAAACTGACCAGAAATTATGGGAAATAGACAAATTGCACCTCTACAGTGATTGATAGTTGTACATATGACAGATTCTTCATTCAATAAATGTATCATTTTTGTAAATGGTTTACTGTAAACACAAAAAATGCCAAAATGCCGTCGATTTTGCGATGAAATAGAGTCCTATGCAAATTTGAAAGTAAAAAAATGCCGAAAAGAACCTGAAACGAACCCCTTTGTCACAATAAACAGAACCATGCATCGCTGTCGGACGTCTTCTCGATCGCGCTCCCGTTCCCGCTCATCCTACAAACAAGGCACCCGTCGCTTGCTTGAATTCAGCCTCAATGCCACCTGGGACCCCACTGGCAAACTCGGCAATCACTCTGTCGAGCTAAACTGGGCAGAGCTTCAACGCCGCCACAGATCCTCCCGCAAGAGTCGCAGTCGTTCGAAGTCGTCATCCAGATCCACCGAACCGACGCGTACCCGTTCCCGGAAGCCGACGACTACAGCTACTTCGAGCACCCATGATGTCAATTACAACGACCTTGTCGCAATCACCAACAAGTCAGCCACTCGAACATTGACCGATCCCGACTTTGCTGGAACTCCGGGACCGCCAGAGAAGCTTCCATCTACGAATGACGGCTATCGATATCCAGCTGTCAAATGCAGCTCGTCAAATTCACGTGCGACATCTGATGTCTATCGCAACTCGCCGCGATCCACCAAAACACGAACATGCACAAAGTCCTGCTGCACGAGTGCCATTTCGCCGATCAGTGTAAGCCAGATGGTGCGACTGGTTTCGGTCGACTTGAGAGTGGCCTTTTTCGAATGGCCCGGGTTGATCGTTCGAAAACAGGTCGTTCGGGAGATTCGGAATGATTTGACGGTGCTCGAGGTGTTGCAGCATTTAATCCGGTGTGCTGGGATAAGGCTTGAGTGAGTTTAAAAGAAAATTTGGGTTTTCGCGTCAGGACCATTTTTGGGGCATCTTCATACATAGAATTTACACTTGTGTATGCGTGCAATATCAACTAATCAGATCTTTGAATGGTTTTTGGGCTTTTCTACCTTCTGATAAAGTTGTACAGTGATGCAAGCTTGAAAAAAACACCATTGGTGTTGTTGCACGCGCACACATGTGTAAATTTCTCCTGAAACGGGTGTCCCCAAAATGGGTCTCGAAGCGAATAACCCAAATTTGCTGAATGGAATTGTTTTTTTATTTTTTATCATTCTTGCCTGCCTTTAAAACTCTAAACAACATTCCAGCCCCGCCATGAACGCCGAAACAGCCCGTCTCTTCCTCCTCAAAGAAGTCCGCCCCGGTCGCCAACGCCTCGATGAAGTCGACTATCTCCAATGGCGCTGTGCCCTCCTCGGTGAAATGACAAATGCCGATCAGATCCAATTCACCCTCGACTTCACGGAGACCGAAGACGCCGAAGGGACGCCAACGTCGTCGCCGACCCCGAACACGCTCAGCACAGTGCGGGGGAATATCGACTTTGAATTCAAGCCCACTTCAGCGTCTTCCGGAAGCGAATCTTAACTTTAATGTTATTGCCCTCTTCTCACTAGAATCTTGTTTCCAAAACACAATCGCACTTTTGAATATCATTAACAAGGACAGTGACGTCAAAACACTAAAGAAGAATCAAGTTTTTGCAACTTTTTTCCACAAAGGTCACATCTGGCTTCTTTGTTCGCGGTAACAAGCACGTACTAACTTCCCAGTGACTCATTCATGTAAAAGTAAGCGATCCAACTTCAAGGTTACGTCGGTCCTCGATATAAAAGTTCCCCTTCCTCCTTCTCAATTCTGTGGTTATTAGGTGACCAGATTCGCCTCTAAAAAAGAAGCCCCGTGTTTACGCGACACCGTCTCTTTGGAACAACTGTGCCTTGAACACACGAGTGGGTAGCCGTCAATTGTTGTCTCTGTCTAGGTGAACATCGACGTAACGACGCCAGAAGTCAGTGTCAGTCACACTGTTCCATATCGAATGCAATTAACCGCCGAGCGTGTCGACTTCGCCTTCGTCTTCACTGATGGGCGATAGATGTTTCACTCTTACGTGGAGGCGGGCATAGCCTTTGATTATGTAGTTTTTTTATTTGCTCGTACTTATATTTTATGAGATTTTTTACGAAAACGAAAACGCCGCCAATTAACGTGGGCCTACAAAGTCAGTTGGCTCATTGGGGCCAAGGGTGGTTTCCACGCAACGTTGAAACCGGTGCCAAGTGGTTATTTGACTGGCTTTTCGACGTGGGGATGTTCAAAGTTGTATGAAATGACCTTGGTTATTGGTTGTGATGGAGATATATAGGGGTGGTGTAGCTTGTTTCGAGGGCTAGAGTTTCGTGTATTTGATTTTTTCCGTGATTGCTATCCATTTTATCATTTAAATTTAGCCGTTTAGGTAGTACATGCCAAAATGCGTCTATTAACAACCCTATGTTTCACTATTTTCATAACTTTCGTGGCTTCTGAGGAATTAACGACAGCAATTCCGGTAGAATTGGAAGCCAAATGCAAGATGCCAGTCGATGCAGGCACTGGAGATGGCGAAACTGGTAAGCTTTAGCCATCTTTTAACATTTAGATTGTCCAAATTTCTAGAAGAACGCTTCTTCTTCGACGAACCAACCCAATCCTGCAAAGCCTTCAACTACACCGGCGCCGGAGGCAATGAAAACAACTTCTTCAGCGAATTAGAATGCTTGAATGACTGCTTCACTGGCGTCGTCAATGACCATTCAAAGGATCAAGCTGAAGAAGACATCGTTCTTCTGTCTCAAAATGCTACCCAGCCGTTGATTGATGCCGCTGTTGAGGAATGGCCATGCTCGAAACCGAAACATAATGGTGACGGCAAAGGTAGGTCATGCCTTTTTGAACTTTTTTGTATACTAGATGTCATCTGATTTCTTCGAATGTTTGTTGCAATTTTTTACCTTTACTCGAATGGTGATTGCAATCGTTCGTTCAACTCGGGCGTTTCATTTGCACAAATTAATGACGGGTTACGGAACTCAAATGTGCAATTGCATTTGCGCAATTGATGTATTTTTTGGGTTCAGTTCAAAACAGGATGCATGTTTGTCTTTCTTCAGGGGCTCAGCAGAAGTTCTACTACAACGACGACTACAAAACCTGCTTTGCTTTCAAATATACGGGTTCCGGTGGCAATAACAATCGATTTGATAGCCATTCCGAATGTATGTCGACATGTGGATTAGGTGAGTTGTCATTTTTTACCGTAATCGTGCCCGCGAATGCCACATTTCAGCCGATGGCAGTGTTTGCAGCGGCCCCATCGCTTCCTTCGAACCGCTCGATAAAATGGCTTTCGAATGCAACGACGGCGTCTGTCCCAAGAACGCTCACTGTGCCCGTGGCATGATGGTCGAATGCTGCCACAAGGAACAATACGACGCCGTCGCCGCGGCCTTTGCCGAAACCTGCCCAGATGGCAGTGCTGCCGGTGGCGTTCACACCGAATATTTCCAGGCTACCTTTGCTAAGTCTTGTGATGACCTTATCTGTGGAAAGGGTGAAAAGTGCATCCAAGTCAGCAAAGATTTCGCCAAATGTTGCGGCGCCGGACGCCGCCTCGCCGATGAGGTCGCCGTTCACGTGCGTCTGGAAGGTGGGCAACGTTTAGCCGAGATCGAACGCGATCCATCCCGGCTTTTCTTCCGCAGGGACTGAGTTTCACGAGTTTCACGGCACATCATGATGGAAATCAGAACCAGATGCACCCACAATAACCTTATTTAAACTTTATGTTCCTTTTGTTTTGTACACATCATAGAAATGCACCTTCTAAGTCGGGATAATAAAGAATCACAGTCTCCGTTACACATTACAACCATCTTTTGCCAAAATGCCTTTTAGATTGTGACGCCACTGAGAAAAAGACAATCGCCAAATGTGAAGAATTCTTATCAAAAATAGACATCGCTCAAAAACTCGATTCAAAATCAGCATCGAGGTCGATGATTGCCGGTGTTGCAAACCTGTTAAAAGAATTCAATTCGGCTTGTTCACTTTTTGATGAATACAAAACTTGTATGTCATTAGTGACCAAAAACGCAGGATGTCTGGATCCAACTTTTGCCGTCAAGGAACAAATCTTGAATTTTGTTTGCCAAGAAAATGTGAAAACGGCCATGGTTGGGAATGAAGGCGCATGTGTTGAAAAGATTGCGGATAGCAAAAAGGTTGTTTGGGCGTTTTAATGAGATTAGAACTAATTAGTTTTAGGTCAAAGATTGTGAAGATGGAATGCCGGACAAAGATGAAAGCATTTGTGAAACGTTGGATTACACTTTGAGTGGGTTGTCGGTTTAAGAATGTTCAAATGACAGTGATTTCAGATTGCACAATGCCGGAAATCACTGAATGTGGTTCAAATACGCTGTCTTTTATTACTCGTGTTGTTAAAACTATCAAAGATGCCGAGGACTGCCATGGCTCTGATTCAGAATTAGGTGGTAACGTGTCGGCTGAAACTACGCCGGAGACATTCGAGACAACTGTTACGATAACTACAGATGTTCAAACAGGTTATACTGGTCAGCAAAATGAACCCAGAAAAAGTCGTCGAGGACTTCGAAATCGGCATCGGCCATCTAAACCAAAGTCGACATCATCGGCATCTGGCGACTGTCCATCCCACATACCAACCGAAACTACTTCTATATGTTTGCCATTGCTAACCAGCCGATCTGTGAAACATGCTTTAAGCGGAACTCCTGGGTCATTTGTATTCTCCGAGATTGTTGTAAGCTTGCACTTATCTGACCTTTTAGAAAAACTTCAACTTCCAGGCCCAAAACATCCGCCCCTTCTGCTCCCAAGGCAAAACCTATCGACAATGCGTCGAGCGCATCTACACCAGCATTGATGCCTGTACAGACAAGCTGAAAGATGACGCATTCTACTCCTTCATTGTTGCTATCTATGATCATCTATGTGAAGTTCGTCGAAGAACATAATCCTATAATATAAACGACGGTGCTATTTCAGGACAGCAAGCAACTTGACTTCCTCATCAACGCTGGTTGCTTGAACGAAGTCACATCGAAGTCGTCAACGCAACGTTGCCTCCTACGTAATAGCTTCGGTGATGGCCGAACACTCTGCAAAACCTATCAGCAATTCGACAATTGTTTACTTGATACAATTGCGGAAACTTGTAGGGACGCGGAAGTAAAGTATTATGAAGAGTTGTTTGACCTTTTAACTGTTCGACAGCATTTGTGTTCTAAAAGTACTGTGGCAGCGGTGAAACGGCCGCCTCCAGATGAAGACAGCGACTATGATTCGGAATCCGAGGATGAAGAAGAGGCACCCAAAACACAAAGAAGGCCAAGCACGCGCAGGAAATTGCCAGGATTGAGTACAGGTTTGGATATTGAAGCAATAAACACCAATTAATGAAAGATTTAGATTGCAATCTCCGCCGCCAGTTAGCCCTCATCCGCGGATCTTCATTCATCCCTAAATGCGAAGACGATGGCCGTTATTCCCTAATGCAATGTGATCGGAAAAGTGGAACTTGCTTCTGCGTGGACACTGACACTGGGGAAGTCACACCAGGATCCGTGACAGGACCCGGGAAGCCATTACCACTTTGCGGACTACAGTCACTTTTCACTTGTGAACGACTTCCCGAAAAGCTTTTCTGCGAAATTGATGTAACGCTTTCACAGAAAACTGAAAGGTGACGGTAGAATTAAGGAAATCAATATAACTTGAGGCTTTCAGATGGTATCGTCGTGGAAACCGTTGCGTCAAATACCTCTATGATTACTGCCCGTCTCAGGCTCACATTGCACCGATTCCATTACGATCATTGACTGATTGTAAACGATTTTGTTTGCCGTCACATTGACGACATATTATTAATGTTACTTTTGTACTTACATGCAATAAAGCTTCTAACGACCAATTGGCTTACGTTCCCTGGTTCTAACATTGTCAAAGCAAATGCAACTGTTTTGAGCGAAACGGTCTCCAAATAATGTACATACTCACGTTTCAATGCAACCACTAAAGTCGCAATATAACAAGCGTATTTTTGATTATTTTTTCCAAGTATCTGCGTTATGTCGTTTTAGTCGTTTCTTGAAGTGAAACAATCATGTTTTTTTGGAATATTTTTGCAACATTTTCAAATACAACCATTTTTAATTGACTTTGATCTCGAAAAGGACTCTGAAATGCTTTTTGTGTATACAAACCCTAAGTAGTGACAACTGTTGTGTGCGATAAAAAGGCAAAAAAATCATTATTAGTCTTAATTTATTTAAACAAAAACAAAAACTTCGATAATACTGATAAAGCAAAATTATTCAGTCAGTTCGAAGAATGTAATACAACATAGCGTCTTCAGTACCTATGGAAACATGTTTTGTGTTTTGCACGGTCTCCCATGAATCGACGCGTTCAAAGTGTTTATCGAGAAGTTGATTTCGAAGCTCAATAAACTTAACCTGATCCACTTCTTCGGGCATACAAAAACTCATCTCAAAGCCATCACGTTGAGCCTAAAATTGATTTTGTAATAGCCATACACACGTTCAAAATAGTTACCTTAATAAAATTGATTAAGAAGTTCTTATCAATTTTCAATGTTGACAGTGAAGTGTCATCTATACACATCACTTTCAAAGAATTACATTTTGCTTCCATCAACGCTTCCATCCAGAAAATTGGTGATGGATACATCGGTTCCCTTATGTGAAATTCTTCCAAATTTTTGAAAGCAGGAGCATTGCAGATAGCTCTGACAGCATTTTGTGATGTAGTCATGCACAAAAGCTCCAAATATGTAACGGAACTATTCAAAGAACTTAAAAAAGGTTCGACAAACGTAGTTTTTCCCAAAACGCAGTCATAAAAGGATAATGTAGTTGGTGTTAATCGAAAATTTTTGGCAAACGTACTAAACATATAGTTTTGCGTAACATTATCAAATGTCAAATCTTTCGAGACACTGTATAATGTTGAGTCATCCGATTCTTTTAGCGCCATATCATGATTACCAACGAGTGTGTACAAAGGCTCATCTTCATCCATTATAACCCTTGCAAACATCACTTGCTGAAGTTTTTGAATAGGCTGAAGTCCATAATAGTTAGGTGCAGCAATTTGAAGCTCGTACGCTTCAAAGGGTGTAGCGAGTTCACGGAGGCGTTGACGGAGACCATACGCCAGCTTTTCGAGAGGGTATGGCATGGTTACTTAGATACAACAAAAATAGATATGGGTTGCAATAACGGGCGGTAACTTTGCAAATTCTGTCGATGACCAGAGTTTGCAATAAACTAGTAAATAGTATTAAGCGATGTTGTATTCTTCTTGTCCAAAAAAAACAGCAAGTGAAAAGGTAAACGTAGTAAGTAGTAAAAATCTGCTTATGCTTTTACTGAGCGGACCGTTTCGTATTCTTGTGAGTATGGATGCACAAATATGTTCGCAGCAAGAGAAATAAACCTCTAAGAGCACTTTCGGGGGTCTTTAAAACAACGAATCAGTGTGCGATCAATAATCGGGCAAATGGTCAATGCAATGGGTACTACCATGGACCATGAGGGTAATTGCTCATGATTTTAAAAAAATTTAACATTTTGTTGTTCTTAAAAGTCCGACTGCTTAATTTTGTAATTCTTTAACAATGCTTTATGTTTTTGGAATCACCGACTTGCTTTTTTTTCATTAAAGTTTTCAAATCGCGGTTTCCGTAATAAAAATGTCAATCTATGACTTGAGCTCTTGGCTATTATGATTTTTTAAGAGTTTTTAAAAAGGTCATTTTGATATAAAGAAAAAAATCATTAGTTTTGTATCTTGACTTTCATTTTGTCGATTTTAACGCACGCAGATCTTCATCGGAGGCAGAGTCGCCAAGTGCGGCTTCTTTAAAATTGTTTGAACGAATTCGATCCTAAAATTTACTAACGTTGTGAAAAACAAAATCAACAAATGCGACTTCTTACCTCAAGCATGACAAGCGAATCCGAAATAGCCATAACATCTTTTTCCGTCGTCGTGAGGAATTGATCACTTTGGAACTCCTGTTGCACGGAATCGACCAAACACTCGACAAGGGCATTTGCTTGGAGTTCGCGGTCTTCTTTGTCGAAAGAGCGGCCTTTTACCCATTCGTGGGCTGCCTTCTGGGCCAAGCCGAGGACGTTGCTCTTGCTCCAGACCATTTCATCGACCAAGAAAGTCACACATGTTTGAGCTTTCTGCTCGCTGACGGTGCTGGACGCCGGCAATGATGGCACCAACCCGTCGACATCGGCTTCATCGGGTTCGAGGTGCGTGATTTCACGATGCGCGCAACGGGGGTAGTCTTTCCGGCGCCAGGGGACTAACTGTCTCTGATGTTCGACAAGGTTCTCGAGATCGCGGGCGAATTCAAGAACTTCCAGGGCGGCTTCTTGCTTTTGTTCGATTGCCATGGAGCCGACGAGGTTGTAGGTTTTTTCGTACTCCTGGAATGGAACTTCTAATTGGGTCGAGAAAAAGTGGAATCTTTACCCTCAAATTTCTCTGAATCTCAGATTCAACATTCCTCAACCGCCGCAACAAATCCAGAAGCAGCTCTTCACGCTGCCGCCGTCTCACTGGCAAGTTGAAATGTTTCGAAGCTGGGATAAAAGGGTGTTCATGGTCCTTCAACGGCAGAGTAGGCGCCTCTGAGGACGACGGCTCGAGAGAAGATTCATCCGCAGATGAACTACTGTTCTCAGAAGGCGGCGGTGACTGTGATGACGATGTCGATTTGATGCCGAACAGGTAAGAGAAGAATGATCCCAGTGTCATCATTGCGGGCGATAGTCAGTCCAAGGCCAATCTATCGATCGGATTATCATCAATGGCCCCAAAAAAACCATTCCATCCCCGTATTTCAAAATTTGAATTGCTTATCTCATTTTATTCAAATCATACACAATCAATAAATCATTAATCAATAAAATTGAAATTAAAGAATCCACAAATAGACAATAACAAATAACATTACAGAAGGCAGTTTTCGACGCAATAAAATGACTCTATCGTAAGTATTGACACAAATTATTAGTTATAGAATACAATTAGCTTTGTAAAGAATGGTGATGGTGACTATTAGAGAGACGTTCATGGTGTTCGGTTATAAACAAGTTTTTGTAAAGGGGTAAGTTTAAAAAATCAGATTTAGGATACAAAGCACACGGGGAAGTCGAACAAAGAGACAATCACTGTGGTACGGCTAATTTTGAAGGGCTTTTCTTAATGGCTGTAAAGACTTCGGCTGAACGAAGTGTAGTCATAGGAGTCGACGCCGACTTGGAATCGCTTCAGACGGTCCAGACAGTATTCGGCGTCCTGGGGCGGGAGTTCGCGGCGGACTTCGGATTCGGTGATGGTTTGCTGAAAGTTTAGGGATTGAGGTACTGGAATACAGTAATCTGAAAAGTGGGAGGTTACCTTGCCAGCAGCCAAAACTCGGAAAGAGTTGATCATCTGCTCGACAGTGTCGGCATCAGCATTTTCTCGGGTCATGAAGTCGACCAGCGCTTCGAAGGTGACACGGCCGAGGTTGTTGGGATCGACAATGTTGAGAATGCGCTGGAGATCGTGGTCGCCTTCGACGCCGGGTCGGATGTCTTGACCGAGGGAGATGAGGCAGGCTTTGAGTTGTTCGGGGTCGAGACCGGCACGATCGCGGTCAAAGTGGACGAAAGAGGCGCGGTATTCGTTGAGGAGCTCTTCGGAGAGGCCTTTGCTGTCACGGAGGAGGATCTGGAAGTTAATTTTACGCATGATATCTTTTTTGGATGAAACGTACCTGGTTTTCGATCTCACTGATAACCCGATTGATGGTAGTCATCAGGGACTCCCAACCAACACGCAGGGCTTCCATGGTGTACCTTCCAGTGCCATCGAAGACGAAGTTTTCTTGCATCTGTTGGTGGATGTGTTCGAGTTCGTCGATCTTTGGCTTGTTTTCGTATGTCTAAAATTTTCTCATTACCACTTTTCAGCCCCTCAGTCACCCACCTGTTGCTGAATATGCTTCAACTGCCCGATAGCCTGTTCCAAGCTCGCAATTCGGCTATCCAATCCAATGTTGATAGCCTTTCCGAGCTGATCCTCCAACCAGGGGCCCAAATGGTCAGCCTTCTCCTTGAAAGTGTGACGGAAACGTTCGTTCTGACGCTGCTTGTTCAACTCTTGTTGAAGGGCAGCATCACGGCGAGGGATAAGTTCCAGAACTTCGTGCCATTTGCGTGAAATCGTGCTAGTCGACAGATCAGTGTAGGGGTTCTTCAGCAAGCTACGATCAAAACCATGCTGGTCGATGATGGCAGCGGCTTGGCGTTCGTATTCCTTGAGGGCCTCGAAGCCTTGTTCGGCATCGGGCATGGTCGATTTGAAGTGGTTGTGGGTGGAAAGGAGCTGCTCGATGGTGTTCATGTCATGAACGATGAGCAGGTCGACGAGGTCTTCGCGAACGGAGTCGATCCAGTTGTTGAAGGGCGAAACACGCTTGGCAAAGTCGAGATGGAGGTTGTCGATACGCTCGGTGATCTGTTCGGCTTCTTCGAGGCGTTGACGACGCTCGACGGAGAGGGAGTTCAGGCGGTTCCATTGGTCGACGATGGACTTAAAGGGGCAAAATTAGGTTTAATTGAGGTGAGTGGGAGTGACAAACCTGGCACTTGTCGTTAATAGGCCCAATCTTTGAGTAGTGCATCTCATTAAGCTGCTTGCAGATGGAGCTGATCTGCTGGACACGCTCTTCATGAGCGCTCAGATCACTCTCAAAGGCTTCATGGCGCTTACGCAGGGCCTTGATGGCGTAGACGTTGGATGAACGGTAGTCGGTGGAGCGGAGGTAGGACTCCTTGCCGGCGACCCATTCATCGTAGAGTTCGCACTTGCGGCGGAACTTCTCGGCGAGATGCTCCAATTGCTCGAGGCTACAACCACTTTTTTTCAAAACCCAACAGAAAACCTTCAAAACCAACCGAATCATCTCGCTGATCAGCCAATCCTCAAAGCCTTTCTCAGACTGCTCGAGTCCCTTCCAAGCTCCATTGATATCCTTGATCAAATGGCCATTGCTCGGCATGAAGGCCGGTCGGTTGCTCAAGCGAAGCCGAGTCTGAAGGGTGTTGAAAAGCGTCTCCAACTTGCCCTTCTCATCGATGCGTGGGGGCTTTTCATGGGTACGATATTGACGGAAGTCGTCCAACTTCTTCCGGACATCGTCCAAGGTAAGATCAGTAGAGCGGTTGGACAGCCACGGGTTCCAGCGTTGAATCCAGTTAAGAAGGTCGCTGGCGAGGTTTTCATAATCCTGCATTAGCTTCTCATTGTCCTGGTTAGTGCGCAGGACGCGTGAGATGCGGTTGGCAGCGGTTTCAGCCTAAAGTTGTCTTATAAGATGGTTCAAACTCAAAAAACATAAACACCGCAAAAACGTAAAAACGATAACAATCAACAAAAACAGCCAGGACACTGTAGTTGGGCTTAACAAACCTTGTGCATGCCGAGAAAGTGGTGATAAAACGAGGAAACATAGGTCATGATGGCTTTTTCATCTGGGACAAGTGTGTTGACCATGACTGAAACGGACATTTGACGTGGACGGACAGTACTGACAATGACAATATGAACTTTAGACAAGTATTTTGGACATTTGGACGGACTTTTGGGTTTTAACGAAACTGATGGTTTTTGACGCTGCGAGGTTGATGATTACTTTTTGAATCCAACAGTTCCGGTTCAAATTATAGCGCAACTCAAAAATTCAATGTTAAATGTTATCCCAAACAACATAATAGTCGCACACGAATCTAAAAACTGAAAACCCCCTACTTCTCGCGGATCGCGGACCCATTGGTTGTTGTTAACAGGATGGTGACGAGGGGGACCTTCGAGGGCCACAGGGGCCTCCGGAGGAAAGCGTACCTTTGGCTGATTTTGGAACGCGTGATAGAAGCATGACACGTAGGTCATGATGGACTTTTCGTCGGGTTTGATCGAGTAAGCCACGTCTAAATCGCGATAAAATAGCGTTTTGCATTGATTTGAGCGCGGGAATGGGCAAGATTACTGTAAAAGTTTAGACATACCTTCAGCGTCAAGCATCTTCGGGATGTCGAGATGCTTCTCGGCAATGTCGAAGGCGAGGTTCAAGTTGTGGATGGGGTCACCCTTGGACAGTTTCGAGTAGTCGATCAGTTCTGGCCGATGGCGATGGATAAGGGCACAGAGGGCCAGACCGTCCTTCCAGGAGGTGTTGAAGTTCTGGACGTTGACGTTGTCGTAGGGAGCTGTCTTGCGCTGGCACCAGAGGAGAAGGCCATCGCGGGCAGAGAGCTCGCCAACACTGATGTCTTGGATGGCGAAGCGGAGGATGATGGTCCAGATGAGGCCGAGGGTCATCTTGACGTTGCCATCGACGATTTCTTCGGCGCCGATGGACACCAGCTTGACGCCCTTGGATTCAATGTAGGCCAGAGCCTTGTTGACGTTGGCAATGTTATGGAAACGCATCTTGCCACGGTCCGGGCGGGGGAGTGCTTCGCCGGAGATGACTTCCAGGAGAAGCATGAGCTTCAAGCCTACAACAACTTCAGTTATTAACTTTTTAGCAATGTAGGTACTGTACCATTCTGAAAATCCTCCTCAATAATCTGGATGTTAGTGCCAGCCTTGCGCAGATGGCTGTTCGCCCACGCTGTGAAGGTCTTCTTCTGCTGCTTCTCCCAGGCAGGATCGAGCAGGGCGTCACGGTCCCATTCCTCTTCGGGCTGCGTGTAATCACAGACCGGCTGATAGTACGGCTGCTGCGCCGTCGAGTAGTAGTCGACCATGGCGAGGGTGCGGTTACTGAGGGACTTGACGGGGGTAACTTTAGCGGGATCGACTTCTGGCGGTTTTGAAACTACTTCAGTTTTGGCTAGCTCGACGTGATCGGAGTCCGATCGGCGCGGAGCTTCTGTCGTGGAAAGCCGAGCAGGAGGGCTGGAAGGGGAACATTGTTCCATTGGTCGTTTTAAATTTTGAAGTTTTCGCGTGTCACATAAAGGTCAAAAGTCAATGAATGAGGATCTTAATACCAAGAACGGCAAAAGTTATCAAAATTTAACCGAAAAAACTGCCAATTTACATAGTTCCGAACGTTTTTTAACAAAAAAAGCTTTCAAAATCGTCGATATTGACCCATCCAGCAAATTCTAAACATAAAGGATGACACAACTATGCGTGGATCAGACTAATCCGATACTGTCCGCGATTCAAATGTTGCCCTGTCAAAAAATTGATATATAAAAAGTTGAGCGTGTACTTAATAGTGGATAAACAGAGTCTAAGCACCTGATTGTACCTGTTCTCGTGTACAAAAAACAGGGGGATATAAAGTTTAAGTCAGCCTGACAATAGCCGGCCAATGTTCGAGGTGAAAACAGCTCAGCTTCATCCATGATGCTTCGAGGTAGTCATAGTCATTTAACGGGCTTGTTTCAGACCCCTCCAAGACACACACAAACCCCTCCCGACAATAACCTCGACGAGAACGAACGACGACCAATTTCGCGACAGTCCCAGCAACAGCGCCTGTTGTTGAGGACCCCTCACTTTGGTAGGCCCTAGGGTCCCAAGGAACAAAGCTGTCATCCTAGATAGTAGCAGTCTTCGAGGACACTGTGATGATGTCGTCGACCTGGTCGGAGGGCCTTGGGATTGGATCCAGGGTAGAGAGTACTGGACAAAGGGATGGATGAGAAGAGAGGGGACTGTTCGGTGCTGTTAGCTTAAACAAAAAGGAAAAACAGAATCGCAGAGGGGGTAGCTACTTCATCGGGCGTCAACGAACAAGTGAGTTAAAATTGGCTACAACTGGATGGTCAAAAAATGGCTAATTAGAAGTGGGAGGAAAAAAGATGAGCATCAAAGTACAGTGATTTGAGGGTTTGAAACTGATTTGATGGCTCAAAACACAAACTTTCATAAGTTCAAATTTTCAAACGTCACCGTATTCCAGAAAGTGTCACATTGAAAACCAAAAGTCAAGTGAAATGTGAATCATAAGCTAAAGCACGCCATTATTTGCCTTCCGATTTCAAAACATCAACCACAAATCACACAAAATCACATAAAAACTCCCAATTAAAGCCCCCAAAGCCATAAAAGAGTGTAACTCCGACATTAAAGAGCACCGACCATGAGGTGTGAAGCTGGAATCCACTCATTAGTAGCCCCCTTCGCCGAGGGGCATTCAAAAGACTTCAAAATGCGCAGTAACTTTTGTCTTTTTCGATCAAGTATGAAAAGCAAAAAGATCTCCCTCCAGCCCCCAGTCGAGAAATGACAAAAACGCCAGAGGCGATGATCGAAAATCCAACGTATGTCGTTGCTCGCTAGCTGGCTGCAATCCCACGAAATACTCACCCCTACTGGCTCAACTTGGGGGCAGATAGATCAGAAGGACGAGGGGCTGGAAAAAAGTGAAAGGGTCACTCCGCGCAGCTGGCTGGCTACTACGTCGCGAAGCGAGCGTCCGAAGCGAAACTTTTTTTCAATTTCACTTCAGCCGGGAGCCTCACAGAATGTCAGCTGAGTCTCATTCTCGCACGAAAATCCAACAAATGTGAAGTAAGTAGCCTTTTTTGGAAGCACGGAGAAACTTTAATCAATTTCAAACCGCAAAACCAGCTGATTGTCTATCAAATTTGAACCTTTGAATCATCTTTTCTCACATTAGTCAACTTTATAGTGAGTTTTCATCGGAAAAGGGTGCAAGAACCGGATATCTATCCAGAAACTGCCAAAGGGATCGTGACATGCAAACATACATGCTCATCGCCATCTCGTCATTCTGTTTTGACCGTTTTGCAAAGATGGAATCGTTCTCAAACACTTTTCAAGTGGGAAAAGGGTGTTTTGTTTGACCATTGAAAAAAAACAATGAGGATAGGGAAGCGCGATATCGAATCAGTGTTATTCTAACCCATTTTGGGGGAGAGAGACGCCGAGTGTTGAAAAACACTTCCAAACACGGCTTAAGCGGATGGATTTACATTCAGATTGGGGGTCTTGAGAGGGGAAAGTGGAGAAAATGGTGTACAATGGACAGGGGATTGAAAAAGTTTGAATTTGGGGGCGGGGCTTGACTACTTTTTGTCCATCTCGAGATTGAAATTTGTAAACATCGAAATTGTCGCTCAAATTTGACTAAATTCAAAATTCAGAAAGAATAAACTGAATTAAATTGAAAATTCAGCCCAACTGGCCCCACTGGAAGTCCGTTACTGTAACTCGATACCCCAATACTACGGATCGAAATACGATTTCGCTACATTTCGAGTAAAACTTGTCCCCCTTTTCAATATCCGTCTAACAAAACTTGTGCAAACAAACGCTAACGATCACTAAATTAAAAAGCAAATCACGGAGAAGCAGAAAAAACCGCAGTTGTAACGGATGCCAACCTCAGGAAACCCAAGGAAAGCGGCAGCAAAAACATTTGCCCTGTTGTGTTCCAACCCAACAACTCCCACGGACATTGTCGCGGAAACGGGGATGCCCTGCGGATAGGAACAAACTGCCGTGTTACGTTTAAGTCGACGGTGGGCTGAGCTCATCAGCGTCGGGAGATGGAGGAGAGGAAAGCCGATTTGAAACAATTGTTCATCAAAAAATCTTGGACAAGATAGACGGGAAAAAGGAAAAGCCGTGAGTTAGGCAGCGGTGTGTTTGAGCCGGCAAAAGCTAAAGCAGCTTGGAGGAGATAAGCTGAGGTGGTTGGGTAAGGGGCTATAGACGGCATAGGGCTAGTTACGTGGGTAAGTGGGACACGTATATCTCGTATGATGGGGGACAGAGACTGGAAAGTTGTCGCAACAGGAGGGATGAAACGTGTTTAGAGGTCAGAAGCGGCGCTTATGTGCTTTTAGCTTTATTGAAAAGGTCAGACACTAGTTTGCATAGATCAGTAGCATAGGATTAGCTATGAATTTCCGAAAACCAGCTTCTAGAAAACACCAAAAGTCAGAACTAGCCTATCATTATCGAAAAATCAAGAACGTCTGCAAACCACGAATCAACAAATAAAAACCCAATCCAAACCCATCCTTAACATCAAACAACAAGTCTAGCAGCTCAATTCCAGTATCCCCTCAAGCAATAAATAACCACACCAGCCGTTCTCTCGAAGAAAGTGAACCCCAAACCCATGTGTCCCGAAATAGCTGTCATTACACGTCGGCGTGTCGGGAACAATGTCTCTGTCTACATACACACCTCCCCTTTCACCTCAGGGGCAAAACAAAACGACTGTCGTCGTCCTGATTGGCAAACGCAAAAATCGCAAATCGCAAACAACGGCAAAAACGCCTGAGGGGGTGGTGGCGGCATGGCTCATTGAGAAAAAACTTCATGCTTATTGATCTGTCATCTATCACTTTGTTTAGCGAGGGAGGTTGTGGTATGTAAAAAATGACAACAGTGACTTGCAAGATGATCATTGGAACGGTGTTTTCATGCATGTTCCAGAAGATTCAAGGAAAGTGTGAATGTACTGTAATTGGTGCTTTTTAGCAGAAGGTTGCTACTTGAAATCAAGGAAGTTACAAACGCGGAAACGCATGACTGACTATTTGCACTCTACAAATAAGGTAATTATGAATCTATTCTTGTTATAAGGACGCAAATATGACTTCAAATTGGCCTAGGATCTTCAAGGTCATTCACAACCACGACTTTACTTCCATCTTCTCAGACAAAAAATAGCAAAACAACATTTTATAAAAAAAATTCACATTTTTTATACGGTAACCGTAGTCCTATAGCCAAACCCGTCAATCCAAGTCCAATAAAGCCTCCCCAACGCCAAACCGTTGTAACAAAAAACTCCCCTGCAGCCAACTTAGCCATTATCTTCGCACCTTCACCACGATCGCCATCCTAGACTCAAGTTACAACGTGGAAACGACATCACCTGCGGCTGTTCACCGTCGGCAGATCTTTTTTCATCATGATCAAACCCCCGTTTTTTCATGCGTAGGCTTGACATTTGCTATGACATGCAAAGAGTACACGCTTACTCTACGTGAAATATCGATCTGCACATTCCGTGGACATGTCGCTGCAAAAGAAATGCCAAGATTTTCGAACAAGTTGGTCGAATTTACTTCCGCAACTGGATCAACATTATCAATCAAGCCGAAAGGTGTCTACTTTAGCGACCGGGTCTCGGATAACCTTTGTTCAACTACGGATTTTATATCGAAGTACTTTTAGATAATCACGTTTATTGTGTCGTACAAAATATTTTTACAAAGTCAATAAATATCTAAAAAATGAAAGACAAATAAATATGTTTGACCCGTAGAGTTGAGTTGGTTGAAATTGGCATGGTCAAACCATATCGGCAAACTTGGCTTCAAATTCATCGCGAAGTCCAGGTTCAAGGCCATTGTAGATTTCAACAATCTTATCCCATCTTTGATGTTCAAGCAATGAAGGATCCTTCAGAATTGCAGCAATTGTGGCAAATTTAGTTTGAGCATCACCAGTCATCTGTGCCACTTTTGAATGGATAGCATCACGCTTCATTTGTTGGGTCTCGTCACCTTGTTTCATGAACTTTTGGTATTGAAGTTGGTGGTTATCATCGAGTTGAGGGACGATTTCGGCTTCGATTTGTTTGATTTTGGCGTCGTAGGTCATGTTTTGGGTGCGGAGAATCTTTTTGAACTGAAATTATGACAAAGGAGGACTGAAATGTAAAAAGTTGCTGCAAAGATGGGACAAACTTCAGTGACGATCTTCTCGTCAGCATTATTCAAAAACTCAGGCAGGGAAGATACTTTCGTTTCAACATTGACCGATCCTTCTTGCTGGATTGGTGAATTTTGTTGAGGCATGCTGATGGGAGAAGTTCTGGACATTGTCGGGGCTGATAGTTGACGTGCGTGGGCGGGAAGTTGAACTACTCTGGCTGGGAATTGTGGGCCATTGGGGTTGAACTGTTGTTGGGGTTGGAATCCTTGAAGGCCTTGAAACTGAGGCTGTCTATTGTACATGTTGAACTGTTGTTGCTGCTGCATCGGTGAAAATGACATGCCCTGAGGCGCTTGACCACCCTGCATTGGCATTACCATTCCTCTGGGCCCATACATCTGAGGCTGAATCGCAGCTCCACCGCCATGATAACCCATAGTTGGGCTGGGGCCAGCGAAGCCATGGCCATAGATTGGGAAAGTATTTGACCACTGTTGGGCCAATATCGGCGCCATCATTGCAACAAAAGTAACAAAAAACATGACGAAGAATCACACGACGAACTTGAACCTGAATCAACCCACTGAATCCAATGAAGTGAAAGTATTCTCACTCAGCCCCTATTTGTAGGCACAGCGACCTTCCGGTGTCGAACCTGTCTACCTTTCGGAACAGCAGTGGCATCCAAGCGGATTATCCTATGCTCCAGTTACCGGGATGACTCGTTTTTTAGCCTCCGACGAGTGACTCGCCGCCCTCCGAACTGACAGGTTCCAAAAAACGGAAACTCTTCACAGACTAAAAAACACGGAGATGTCAAACACGGATGTCCCTCGCCCTCAACGAGGTCACTTTTCAAGTGACCACAGGCAATTATTGAAAGTCAGCTCGCTTTGGAGCAACAATGGAGAAATTATTTTTAGAAGTAATTCAGTTGTGAAAAAAGGTTTTTTGCACGGTCGACCCCGCGATTCATGAAAGCAGGTGATGATGATCAGCAAAAACCTGTATTCCACATAACTTGAAATATAAAAAAACAGATGAAACTGGCATTGACACAGATTTGGATTACCCCTTGGAAAGCCTAGCTAATCCAACGTGTTTTCAATCTCGATTTGGTCACGCAATATTGAAATTGCTGGAAATTAGCATGGACTAGGGCCAAAAAGTGCCACAGACCCAATGCCATACGGTAATGGCGCGCTGTGCAGGCGCCGACTAGGAACATGGTTTCGTCGACTGCACTTTTGGTGATTTTTGTTAGTTGGATCGGGCTATTTGGTCATGTCGGAGGTATCAATCAGGAGTATTGGTTTGTGTTGTTGACTATCTTTAAAGTTTGAATTTTGAAAATTTCAGGGAAGTCACCCTCGCCAAGGGCACTTCCGCCAACCCCCTCCAATTCTACTTCAAAGCGACAAATCTCGGTTTCAAATTTGACATTGACCTTCGGGATATTACCCTGCTTGACGAAAAGGCCCGATTCATAATGCATTTCGAGTATGCCGAGATGAAGACCGACCTTGTTGTTTTCCAGTGGAAATACGACAGTCCTACTGCTGATGCGCCGGTTTACGTTAGTAAGTCATTGTGCTAAGGCTCGATTTCAATTCTGAACCTATGATCACTTATTTACAGCTCGTCATGACGGTGAAAGCGTCCGTTGGTCTCGGATGGGCGCAGTGAACAAAGTGAGAGATGCACAAATTGCCCATTTCAACATTGATGGCTCCGGCTTGCTCACGCTCGTCGGCAAGCCACCAATGGATGAAGTTTTTATGTTGAACCGTCCTACTGCGGGCATCCCTCTGACGACCGAGAATGTTGAATTCAAAATTAAATGCACTATTACCTACAGGGATCAGCCCGAGCCGATCAAGCTTAGAGTCAGACGGACAATGCTGTACATTCCACCGCCCCCATCGACGACGACTACCACGACTGTCGCGCCGCCGACCACGACTTCCACGGCAGCTGCCACGGAAGAAGAAGACGAATCAGAGGATACCACCACTGAGAAGGAGGAGAAGACGGCATCTGCATCGACTTCGATCACTGGCATTATTGTGGTTGTAGCTATCATTGCGATCCTTATCGCTATTATTACCATCGGCGCTGTAGTGTTGTGCCAGTTTTTGAGGGCGCATCGGAATGCGTTGAAAAATAATGTAAGAAAACTTTTCATTTTGGCGTTTAAAAAAAGAAAGAGATTTCAGGCTGCTCCGGCTCAGCGTTTAGACACCCCAGAACCAGAAGCGACCCCAAATACTCCGAATACCTCGAATACCAAGCAGAAACGGCCATCAGCTACGCCAGCCACGACCCCGGTCACCGATCGCCCACCACAGTCTTTGCCGACGCGTTAAAAATGGAATTGAAAAAAGGAAAGTTGTTGGTATTGATACAAAATATGTGAAAAAAGCATTTCCATACATGGTAAATTCCTCAAGTTTCAAAATTTTGTTAAACTTAAACGACAAAACTGACCTCAAAATCAAACAATGTTTGACTTCTCTTCCGTATAGAATGACTTTCACATCTTCCCGAACGTTAAATTCAAAGTGCGTTGTGTCACTAGTCAAGTTAATCCTGAGTCGTTTGGCCGGTTTTTGTCTGTAAAAAGTTTCTGTTAGATTAGAAATGACAAAGAAAAACATACCTCTTTGTTGGTTTAATATATCCAGAACCTCGAAGTCGTCGACCGTGTCGTCGAGTTGCCGATAAACGTTGTCGAAGTGACGTCATGGTGTAATAAGAAGTAGAGTAGTTGTGGTAAGTAGTAAGTGTTCCTGCAAAGATCGCAGATTAAAAAGGTCACCCAGTAGGAGTGGTCTCTTCGAATTTAATGTGAGGAACTGGGGTTGTTTGTCGCGGTTAGCTTGCTTGTTCGAAGTGTTTTGAAGCTGTTCGAACGATCTTTGTCAACTATAGTTCTATAAAATTTGAATAGGTTTCTGATGTCATGCAGAATGATGTGTTTCGTGCTTTTCAATGTTACTATTTTATAAGTGCACCCACACAAAGTATGCAAATTACATAAGTAAGTTAGTACACACCTGGGAATCGCTTTTTTGAACGTGTCTAGTTTAGTTATTTTTAATGTTTTCAACTAATTAATGGCATTGACTTTGACCTAGCTTGACAGCATTATCAAAAAACGCTGCAATAAACGTACGCCAAAAAAGGCACTGCGGGGCTAAACGATGTAATTGCAATTTGCGCAAGTTTGTGCTCAATTTTCCTGACGTATACCCTACATATAACCTCCTCCACACAGTTCAACGACTAAACCCAATTACAATTTTCCATTAACTTCTTATCGTATAGAATGTTACTCACTCAAACAAAAAATAACCCCTAATGAACACCTTACGTTACACCTGTTAGTTCCCTCCGCACCCGTATAAATTAAAATTGCAATTTATTGCTTCGAGGCATTTGTCGCAGTGAACGCTATAGTATGCGCATGTTCGCATTTCAACGGTTCACGTGTTGATGCCGTTGTTACCCGACTATTCCAAATGCAGCAACAATCCGCCCGTCATTAATCCATACTTTGTTGATCGAAGTGTCGAGCTGTTTCCATTGCTAAGTATTAGCCTTTGTCTGGGTATCTTCGTAGATTACGTGATTCTGACAAAGTCGCCAAAATATTTAGGCACTTTTAAGTTTTACATTATCAATCAGACTATTTGGGCTCAATTGTTAGAGGTATTCATGATTTTGGCAAATCCGGTGTTTTTGAATCCTTATATTGGCGGGTTTTCGGTGAGTTTGGTTCAGATTTATTGAGTTTTTTTTATAAATTACGGTATGTTTAGGGTGGTGTTTTCCGAAATATTGCAAACTACGGTTCAACAATGGCTTGTACGACACTTTGTTTTTGCCTTTTTATTAACACATTTTTGGGTGTCATCTTATCACTGGTAAATAGGTTCGTGCTGACTTTTCACCCTCATTTGAGGAAATACACGGAGAATAAGTATACCTTAGTTGGAGTAGTTTTATTACATTGGACATTTTACACCATCGAATATGTTATTTCGTCCATGGCATCAACGTCAGCTGAAGCTATTAGGCAATCAGCAGCAAAAGAGCACCCAGGCGCTTTGGACGAATTCTTTCCCGAACCAACTTTCGTCTATGCCGGTGAACTCGATGGTCTAACTCGAACTGTCTGCTTCGTCTGTGCCCTTTGCATGACTTTCCTACTCTGTATCTTCGTTGCCAGCGTCATCTGGTTCATCTTCCAAGTGCTCAAGCTCGTCAAAACCGATGAACACCTCTCCCAAGCCTCGACTTCACTCCTTATTTCATCTGCCGTCCAAGCTACCCTCTTTGTTGTCTTTCTATTCATGCCGATCACCTGTATGCTCATTTCCTGGGCCTATTGCCTCGACGACACCGCCAATATCATCAATGCCCTTGTGTTAATAATGTCCATTCACGGAACCCTCGATATGTTGACCACTCTCTATTTTGTCGTGCCCTATCGAAATTACATTGTTAGCCTGTTTTCCAGAAAGCAAACACACATGGTTAGTATCAATATTTCTGTGCGATTTTAAACTTTTGTTAATAAAACGCTTAAACTTTAGGAAATGGAAATGAGAATTGTGACGACGATTAACGTGCGTGTGGGTCCAAACTGACTGTTAGAATTGGTCATAATAAACCGTAGACGTGGTTGTAAGCCTACACTTGGGATTAAACCACCTGTTTACATAAGGTTATAACGTATGATTTGCGAAATTCTTTCAAACTATGTTGGATAACAGTCAAAGAGTAAAAAGGGTATTTTGTAAATATTTTTTCACAAAACAAAAAGTAATACCACAGTAATGGAAATGACATAGATCATTGCAACTTGCAAGTGGACAAAAATAAAGAAAAGAAGCAAAACGGAAGTGGTTTTATGTCACGTGAGCCAATTACTATCAAATGAGTCGTGTCTATACCACGCTTTTTGATTTAAAACATCTGTCTGCACTATTTTGTTACAACATTTCAAACTGAATAAAATTATGTTTTCATCAACTGAAAATCATGTGGTTTTTAGTGGTCCTTTTTAGGAATCTTGTTTTCAATGAACTTTTTTGACTAGAGATCAGCAGGTTGACCTGAATCTTTTAGTAATGTTATTAAAGAAATACGACTGTTGCAGGTTGTTACGTATAAATGGTTTTTCAACAGAGCACTGGTGTCAACGTTTGACGTTGCAACAAAAATTCGTAGCTATGAAACATATTGGATTTATTGGAGGCAATTATAGAACGATAGTATGCACCCTTGTCGGCAAGTAGTATTGAAGTTCACCACGCTTTCGTGCACTTTGACTGTTTTCGGAATAAAAAGTTTTGAATTGTGACTCTGTGTTGACTCTCAAAACAAATTGCTACCTTCAAATCAAAATTTGACGGCAACTTGTGTAAACTTTGTCGTCCAATTTCTTCTTTATGTCTACTGTTCAAATGCTTTGGCAAAGTGGCTCAAACGGTTTAGCACACTCGGCACTAATAGAAAGCACGCGACAATTTTTTGCTTTTTCCACTAGGCATATTTTAGTTTTCGCACTCATTCGATTGCGTTCGTATTAGCTCGTTAATCGGTGCCTCATTTTGCACACTTTTGTCCTGAAGACCTCTTTTCCCGCGCCGTAGTAGCCCCAATTCATTGTAAATGTCACTTTCCCGCCGTTGGGTACGCAATGGTGATCATTGCAAACACAGAGACAAATATGTTCGAGTGAAGTAAGGTAGCCCTTGGACTGCCGCCGGCGGTCTCTGCAGCACAGAACCAGTGCCAGAGCGCAAAACTCACATCCGCACACACGATCGATTCGTCGCCTCGCATGCTCGTTTTTTTGTTCATTCTATTATATTGTTGGTTCCCCTTTTTCGTTAACCGATCCCCCAGATGGACGCATTGGCTAAACACACACATATATATATCTTTTTCTTATTGCTTCAACAGCCGTTCAATGTTAGCCTAAATATGACCCTTGGCTACTCCTTTATCCATAAAACTTTTTTTTCTGTCCGATTTCTGTCAATTTTATGCGATCGCGAACGCAAAAACACGTGATGCACTTACCCTTTCAACCTTTCTTTCGTATCCATGTTTAATCGAAAATAATCGCATAACATTTCAAAACCAATCGACCGTAAAGCACATTCAGTTCAGCCGTTCCGTAGAAAAGCAAACAGCCACCCCGTCCTTTCTGTTCTTTACAACCTAAAATTGTTTTGTTATCTTATCATTGCCCGTATCAATTTTTCACCTTGTGAAAAAAAAACACTATTCATGATTCACACGGCATTCAATACGCGTTTTCGCTTGTCAATCAGACGGGTCTTTTTGTATTTCTCGCTTTTTCAATGCTTCATTATTACCGTTTCAGCCATCGATCGTCAGATTGAGCCTACCATCAGCATGCTCAGCAGCTTGTTAAACATCTTCAAGAGCGGGTCCAATGATAAGCCAAAGCCGACACAGTCTAATGTCCCACCTGTCACACCGAGGAACGTTAGCCCGGCCGAGGAAGCTGTCAATCACGCCGACAGATTGGGTAATTGCAACAAGAGCGCGGCCGTAACATCGCCAAAACAGCCAGAACCGATTGTCTTCGACGGTAATGCGGCGTCTTTTCCGACCTTTTGGAAACGGTTTCGCGTCGTCCACAAGAGTGGTGTCTCGGATACCCGGAAGCTGATATCCTTGAAGGCTTATTTGGGTTCGCCGAAGCTGCTGGATGATATTGATGGTCAGAACTATGGTGATGCTGTCAAAACGCTGTTTTTCAAGTATCAGTATGATCCGGACGCGGAATATGGCAGGTTGTTTGATGAGTTATTAAAGATCAAACTCGAAAGTGATACTGTTTTTGCTGCTCGCGACGCTATTGCTAAGATGGATGCCGTTCTGGCCAAGATGGAAGACCTTGGCGAAGACATGGAAGATCCGGCACTTCGAACGGCCTACATCTGCCGGCTTCCGAAGCGGTATCAGACGCCGTTTGAGGGCTCATTTGCCGATGTTCGGAAACATGTGGCTGCGTTGGTTGAAGCTGATGCGCGGAAACAGACTGTCGTCAACTCTGTCAAGCCTATGGTCGTCACTTCTACCAAGACAGCTGACGTCCATTCACCAAAGCCTGCAAATCCAAGCCAAAGCGCCTACGAGCCCGACGGCGTCTGCGTTTTCTGCCAGAAACACCCCTACTCGAATGACTGCACCGTGATCCCATCCTGCAATCGTCGTTTGAAGTACCTCGAAAGTGTCAATCGGTGCTACAGATGCCTCGGTCTTGGTCATGAACCAACCGATTGTCGGAATTCTGTGAATTGCCAGTTCTGTGCAAGGCGCAGTCATCACATGGCTGTGTGCTGGCAGAATCCGCGTTTCCCGAAGAACCCTCCGAAAGCTGTCAAACCAGGTAACACATTTTCACAAATCAACTTTTTCCAACAACAAAAAAACGTGTTTCAGGTCCGAAAAGCTCATCAAAGTCAACCTCATCCACCGAATCATCTACAGATACAACTACTCCTCTGAAGTCTCCCGTTCTTACCGCTTTGTATGACCAACTCCAACAACTTACTCTGACTGAACAACGTCTGATGCCCTCTTACGATGTTTACACCAAAATGGAGCAGATTCTAGCCCAAATGTCCGCTGTCAACGAAGACATGGAATCTGCCGACATCCGGAAGCTGTACCTTGACCGACTGCCCCGATGGATGCATCAAAAGTTTTCAAAAACTGATTCTTTGGAACAGATCCGAAACGCCGTCAAAAAGGAGTACGATGTTTGCATGAAACACCGCGAACGCGAAATTCAAACTCATCGAAAGCCGAATGCTGCGGAAAAGGTCGCATCTGCCAAGGAAAAGAAGGAAGAAGCCGAAGAACCCGTCAAGCGCATCAACGGCAAACCCTTCCCCGAACCGTCTGGAGCCTGTCTTTTCTGTGGCAAACATCGCTATTCCTATGAGTGCAAAATTGTCACAACAGTCGACGAACGCATGAAGATCATCGAAGCCAAGTCAAAATGTCATCGCTGCCTTGGTGACCACAAGCAAGAAGACTGCAAAGATGTGATGAGTTGTGGCTTTTGCAAAAGACGTTCTCACCATGTTGCAGTTTGCCGATTCAATCCTGCCGTCAACGTTGCTGTGAAAGAAGTTCCAGTCGCTACAGTACCGCCTACGTTGCCTACAGCCGCAGTAATCGCTACCAAATCGACGACTTTTCCTACTATTAAACCAAAAGTGGCTCCAGTTGCCGATGATGTTTGTATCTTCTGCTCCGGGAAACACACTGCAGTCGATTGCAACGTCGTTCTTAACTACGAGACGCGCATGACAATTGTAACCGGCAAAGGGTTGTGCTACAACTGCCTCGGAAATCATTTCGCTTCCGAGTGCGACTCCGCCAAGTGCCGTCTGTGCCATCGTTCTCATCATGAATCGCTTTGCTGGAACGGCCTTTGTGTTTTTTGCGAAGGCAAACACTCCGCAACCAATTGCACTGTGGTTCGAGACTACGAGAAACGCATTTCATGTGTGACCGGCAAAGGCTTGTGCTTCATCTGCCTCCAAAACCACCGCGCTTCCAACTGCGACGTCTCTGTCCGATGCCAGTTCTGTCAACGTGCTCATCATGACTCTATCTGCTGGAAGTGCCCTAACATCGATCCACACACCGTGAAAATCAAACACTCGCAAGAAAAGTCTACTTCGCCTGTCATTGCCGAAAAGCCAGCCATCGCCGACGACGCCGTTTCAGTGGTTTCGAGCTGTGCCGACGGAGGCGACGATCCTCGATTGAAGTGCATCTTCTGCGGCACACACGATTACTCCTCCAACTGCCCCAATGTCACCGACATCCAGCATCGGTATACCATCGTTGAACGGATGGGCCTCTGCACGAATTGCCTTTTCCGGCATTCTCCAGCAGACCGACGACGCTGCTCGACGAAGCGATGCCGTTACTGCAACGAATGCCACAACGCCGCGCTGTGTCCCAAAAATCCGACCGTCAAGCCATCTGAGATCGTCCTCGTCAAGGACAACACGCCGCAGCCGCCAGCACAACGTTCAGCAACGCCGCAGCATCAGAATCAACGCTCTACGCCGTTACCGCAGTCAACAAAAACTCCTCCCCCACTTTCTCCCCAAATCGATAAGCCGACAAAGCCGTGCATCTTCTGTGGCGAACACCCCCACGAAGACGAGTGCCACAATGTCGTCGACTACATGAGACGTCTACGCATTGTGGAAGTCCAGCAACGCTGTCGCAGCTGCCTCGAGCCACACGCCCCTCATCCATGCCATGATATCCGGCCATGTCGCCACTGTAGGCTGATGACACATCACCCTTACCTATGTTCTGATAATCCGAAGGTCAGAAGGATGTCCACTCGTGCCCAGCAGCCAGATCCCGTGTACGAGCATCGGAAGGACGACTTCAATGATCGCTTCCGGCCACCGTACCCTGGTCATATTGATGCTGGCTACAACGATTCGCGCAATGGTCATCCGGATGCTGGGCATCATGGCCGTAGAAACGACCATAATAATGGCAATCATCCGCCCTCTGGTCATCGGGACGGTCATTATGGTGGCTACGCCCCAACATCCGACTACGACGGCCGCAATGGACATCACGATGGCTACTACACACCCCCCGAAGGCCCACAATATAGCCACCGAGACGGTCAACACGGCGGCTACAGTCACCAGTCCGAAGCCGAGCAATATCGTCATCAAGACGGTCGCCACGGCCATCACGCCGACCGTTTCGCCTCCCCTATGCTGACGACCGAACAGTTCGTCCGCGATTCGTCAGCCGCCATCACCGCCGGAGCCAACAAGCCCCCCTCCCTCCTGACGATGCCCACGTTCAACCCCAACACTGGAATTCCGCCGTTTTTCTAACTTGGTTTGTGAATTAACAGTTGTTTTTTGTTGTTAACATTTACAATTACTATTTTGTTTTGATAAACTTTCTACTTAACTCTGACCTTATCAATTTTGTTTACTTAATTTTACTTAAACTTTGTTTCTAACACTATACCGCCCGTATCTATTCCACTTTTAATCACAGTTCATATCTAAAGTTGTGGGTCAAATATCATGTTGAACAGATTGTTGGTGCCAGTAACTATCCACAATGCGTTCAACGCGGTGCTTGACCCACCCTTTCTTTGTGATGTGATTGAAATTATTCCTGATCAGGCACTTTTATTGTAAACCGTAATAAAAAGGCAGAGATCGTGTTAATTACCAACAATTATTATTACTATTACCAGATTACGTAAACAAAACAACCTCTAAAAGTAATCACCTTCGATGGAACGGCACAGAGCAGTGTTATGATTGGACTTGCAGTGATAACAGATCACATCCTTTTTGCAATCACGAGCAAAGTGGTTTGCCCCGAGGCAATTGAGGCACCGATGGCGTTGATGGAGCAGCGTCAGACGCTCTTCGACGCTTCGCACGTTGCGGCAATCCGACGTGTACTTGTGCTTGCCACAGAAGAGGCACTGTGGAGGCGGTTTGCGAGTTGCTGCACGCCTCAGACGCCCAATCTGGATGCGCACGGCTTTTTGGATGGTTTTGATTGAGCCGCGAGCTTTTTGGGGGATGGCATCCTTCACCCAGTCAGGAAAGCGGTTCATATAGGATTGCCGGATCATGCCATTGTCGATGGTCTCGCCATGGAACTCGAGTAATTTGAGGAACTGATCCATTTGGATGGCGGTCAGACGGATACTGTTAATGTAATCGGAGCTCGGCTTCAACTTGTCAAAGGCGTCATAGAGCTTCTGGATGGCGAGGTCGTTATCACCATAGGTGTAGTGCAACAGCTTGACGAACTCGCCATAGGCTTCATCGGTGACTTTCCATTTGCCCAACTTCTTCTCCACAGGGCCGATACATTTGGCTTGGAGGCAATACATCTTGTCCGAAGGGCTCAAAGTGCGATTGTTGTGGATGGATTGAAAGTGGTCCCAGAAGGGTTTGAAGTTCCAGTATGCTCCATCAAAGTGGGTAATGCTCAGGGGAGCTGAGGCGTAGTGGTCATCGGCTTCATCGCTGTTGTAGGAGTAGTCATGGTCGTGGTCGTGGAGAGACGGCAAAGGCGAGGTAGAGTTATCACGGGCCGGAGAGACGGGCTCGGTTTTTGGGATGGCCATTGTTGAGAGTTCCGTGGTGTCAGGGTTGTTGTTGATGACTTCGTCGGCTTCGGTTTCAGTACCCATAGTAGTAGGCGGGGCTTCCGGGGTTGCCATGCCTGAAATTGGGCAAAGTGAGAATCTGACTTTGAAAAACGAACCAGAAGGCTGTCGGATTCAAAATAAAGCTTTCAGATGCCGTTTTGAAAAGCACCAGTCCAAGAATCGCAAACAGTATTCAAATTTCAATCGATAAAAATGGGTATTCAACCCATGAATCTTACCACCTTCGTAACATTTAAACAACAACTTTATAAAAACTCAACAATTTAAATTAAAAACGTCAAATATTAAGAACAAAAACCATCTGATTCTACTCTGCCGATCACATTTCACCACCCGAAAGCGTACTCATCATCGCTGTCAAACTGCCAATTGCCGCCTCGACCTTGGCGATACTGTATTTTGTCCTCTTCTTTGTTGCCATCGTTTTGCTCCCCCAGGACCTTCTTTTCTTTCGCCCCCGCCAGAACAGACGGATTCTTCTCGCACAGAGCTCGATGATGATCGTTTGCCTTGCAGTATCGGCATTCCTTCACACTGACGCAGTCCGTCTTGTGTTTGTTCAAACAACGCGTACAGCGACCCATCATCGCAATCAGCTCTTTACGTTCTTCGACACTGGTGACTTCTGTGCAGTCGCTCGTGAAGGGATGCTTCTGGCAGAAGATACAGTTTTTTTCTTCCGGGTCGAGGCTCGGGTTACGGTAGCAGATGGCCGCGTGATGACCCTTGCTGTTGCAGTAGATACAATGGACTTTGGGTCCGGTGTGATCGAAAGACCTGTGATTCTGGAGGCACAGGAAACAGAGACCATGACGCTTTAGGTAGAGGAACCGCATGGCCTTCGTCTTGATGGTGGGACATTCGATGGAGTTGGTATGGGTGTCGCAGAAGACGCAGGTCTGGCTGACAGTGTCGTCGGAGATGGTCGAAGTCGAGTCAGAACGGGGTGAGGTCTTGTTTTTCTTCCAAACTTTATCTGGAAACATCGAATTACTGTAACCATTGGCTAAAAATGAAGAAAAACTCACTTTTGTAAAGGAAGAAGCAAACCGAACGATGATGGTTACTCTTCCCGCAAGAAGCACACTCCTTTTTTTCAGCGCAATCCTTGGTCTTATGCATTTTCAGGCAAATGATGCACCGGCCCGCATTCGTGAGGAAGTTAAAGCGCTCCTTGGTATCGGTCATGGCATCGCAATCAATGCAGGAATGAGGCTCGTCGCAGTAGACACACAGCTCCAAATCGGTGGATTCAACGGATTCCGACTTGGCGACGTTGTTTCCAAGTTGGCGTTCACGGTGACTAATCAGACGGTGGAGGTGCTTCTTGACTTTGTCTCGAATCGTGGTGAAAGCGAAGGACTTCTGAACGAGAAACTTGTTGTTCGTGATCCAGGGCGGAAGTCGAGCGATGTAGCGTTCTTTGACATCTGGGGTGTTGACATCTTCGCCGAGAGCATGCAACTGCGGAAGAATGGCCTCCATGCGTTGGACGGTTTCATCGGTGTCGAGAAGCTTGCCATCGGTGAGAGCAGTGGCGTCGAATTGGGCCCAGAGGGATTGGACGGTGGTGTCTTTGTCTTTTGGGGATATGTTTTCCTTGACTGAGGCGGCGTAGGAGGTTGGCGCTGAAAAGGTGGATATGAATTGGAAAGATAGATGCGTGAAAGGTAAAACTAACCAGTATGTGTAACTTTTTTCGTGGAATACTTAAAACAAAGTGCCGTATGATGGTTGGTTTTGCCGCAATTTTGACAATTAACGTTCTCATGGCAGTTGTGTCCGTAATGACCGGTGGCAAGACAGCGTAGACAGAGGTGGTGCTTGGCTATGAAGTCCTTTCGATCATCGGGATTGGAGATGGCTTGACAGTCTTCGCTGTTGGGATGGCCGCCGCAGAAGACGCAATCGTTTATGGCTGGGGGTGGGTTCAGATTTTCGAAGTCGACTTCATTGGTGGGCTCTTCCTCAACTGGCGATGGCTCGGGGGATTCAAAAGCGTTATCACTCGGGATTTCATGACGATACGGTGGCTCATACATATTTCCAGGAGAAGCCCTATCGAAAACATCATAACCCGGCTGTCCATTGACATATCCATTCTCGGGATATGGCCGGCTGCATGGAAACTGGCCAACATTCGGCATAACATTGACATACGGCATCGGCATCTGGTAAAGGTTTTCAGCTGGAATCATCTCATTTTGATACGGCTGGGAACTGAAATTGACATCTATCCCCGGGGGCAGCAGCTCGACAGGTTCTGGCTTGACTTCTTCAAAGACTTGTTCATTCAGCTTTTCATTGACCAGCTTCCGAAACTCAGCAAAAGTATCAACCTCGGCCTCATGGCACTGCAAACACTTGGGAAGTCGCTCGACATACATCCCCTGGAGCAATGGGTCCTCGACATTCTCGCCAATGGCTTCCATCTCCGCCAAAACGGCTTCCATATCTTCGACGACGCGTTTTACTTCATCGAGAGTGACTTCATTCAGGGAGATCTGCTCCAACTTGGAAAATAGTACGGCATATTCGTCGTCCTGATTGTAGTTGTACTTTTCAAAGAGCAAGCTGATTGCGACGTCGTAGTTTTCGTTGTTGACTGATAGGCCGCTAATGATGGACAGGGCTTCGCCTTTGAGGAGGGCTCGGAGATAGCAGAGCTTGCGGATATTTGCGAGGGAGCCGTTCTGATGGATACTGGCGAACTGCTTCCAGAAATCGACAAACTTGGAGGGTTCACCGGTGAACTTTTCGATTTGGTGGTTGGAAGCTGAGGATCGCGGTGGTTGCGCATCTGGGGGTTTGGTGGTGGACATGGTGGTCGGGAAGGGTGGATTTTACCTGGAAAAAAGGGTTTTAGGGACGGAAATAGGGGAGATGGGGTGGTTTGAGAGCCGAAACGTCAAAAAAAAGGAGATGGAAAAGTGGATGGAAGCTAGACAGTGGACGGGATCGATTATGCGAATGAGATAGAGCATCGGAAAAGCAGTACTTCCGTAAAGAGACGGGAAGACGTTCCAATGCGAAAGAGCACGACATTGTCCGAAACGCAGACAGCGTTCTGGAAAGATGGCTGTGTTTCGGCTGGGAAGGACCATTCGCAATCACAGTGCGAAAAAAGGAAGAGCCGAGCCGACTTGCGCGTTGGATGGTGACCGCTGATGGCAATCTGTTGATGTAAACAAAAAGAGGCTAATAAACAGACAGATCATAGCGAGGAAAGTGTCGGCCCTCGGCATCGACAGCTATTGACAAAGTGGGCGGAAGCGCGCGGCTCATGCGCCAGCCGCAACGCAACAATCGGCTCTTCTCAAGTGGTTCGTTTGATCGAGCCCAGTCGATTACGAAATGCAAAAACCGTGCTGCCTGTCCCATCGCTGTATCGATCGTTCCCAAAAAACCACAAAGCAACTCCCGCAATGCACAGCGCAGTTCGCAAATTGTCGACGTGTCATGCAACCACCCTCGCAAAAATCAATACCCCCTCTCTGTTTTCGAAGTCAAAATCGGCTCACAGTTTCAAATCAAACCAAGTTCACTTGCTTGCCACAAACCACCACCATCAACGTCACACCTGGCTATTTCCATCATCTTTTTGGTGCCTAATCCATCATTTTGACACGTTCTTGCCTTTGATCTTTGGAAAACCAAAAATTGGAATGCCATCAGTTCATATTTATTCAGCTTTATTTTTGCCAAAATTCGACAGTTTTTAAACTTTTGATAATGGCATACTTATTCCAACGACATGCCACACTTGCCACATGTCGAAAATTCAAAGTAAAGTCACACTTCCGCCGAGTTACTACTTATTTAAATCTTTACATAATAAAAGACATATTTTATCGAAAACGAACGCCCTTTATTTGCGACAGCTGTGTGACACAAAAAACCGAAGTGGGCCGCCGTCTTGCGGCCGGTGGCGGCCATATATCTCGATGATAGCCTGCTTTGACGGCTGCGGAATGCGTTGATGGGCATTTCGCCGGCGATTTGAAATCGGTTTCCGTTCCGAGTCCTTGAGCACTTTTCAGTCTGTTTGTTTGGGCTTTTTTGATTTGTGGCCGCATTCGTTTTGAATGGGATTAGCGTGTAATTGATAAATGTGATTAGCTGGGGTTGGGAGGAAGTCAAACTTGGGTTTGATAGATCATTTTCCCAGGGTCTAGTCTTGCTCGTCTGGGCTTTTGTTGTGTTGTTTCAGAAAGTGGGTTTGGCATGAATTGGAGTGAAAGTAAAGAAGTACGTGCCAAGTACGTATGGTTAACTTGGCCTAACCCAAGCCAGTTTCGAAAAAGTGAATCGAGTTTGAACTGGAACACGCTTAAAGTGGGTCCATCGTTGTCCTTGTTGGTAGTCAGCTTATCACATTCCCACATTACATAGACACATGCAAAGCTGCAACGCCTTCAAGTAGTCTCGCAACGAAATCGACATCGTCGGATTTTCTGCCTACCCCATCTATGAAAAAAACAATTTGCATTCCAGCACGTCCGCGGACGTCTCCAGAAGGCTCTTCGGTCGGTCAACTGTGAAGCCTTGAGACCATGTCTTTGTTCGGAAGGAGGGGGTTCAGGGCCGTAACAGACAGGGACCCCTCCAGGAAGACGGACCATTTTTCATGAAGTCTATGTGTGGGTTAATCTCAGCGGCCCTCCCGTTTTTTGACCATCGTCGTTAGTTGTCGGACGATGCTTTTTTTCAAATGCTTCCGTGTCTAATGGATTAACTTAAATGAGTGGTCTTTGTGATGGCATGGGGTAATCTTTGTTTAATTTTTGACTCTAAACAGTTGAATTGGGCTACTATACTTTGAATTTTGACCAAACTTTACACAATGTCTATCTGTATTGAGTAAATAAAAGCTTTTTAAACAAAAAAAACAGCTCCAAGCTCATTTTTACTTAAGAAAGTCGCCCAAAAAAGGCTTAAGAACGTATCGGTGCCACGCTGCCACTGAATAATGACTAAAGTGACAGCCCACTGTGCTTTTTTGCATCGTTATTTTGGCATAACAATATGTGGCTCTTCTAAAAGGGCCATCTTTGTTTGTTTTTATGTCAAATTGCAAAATTTGATGGATTTAGATTTGAGTTTTGCCCTTTTTGCATAGTTTAAAAACCGCAGTCTGGCACCCCTGATCTCCCTTGTCAACTGATATCCGACGTGACAATGTCCTGCTCAGACATGACATCCCACCCCACAGCTAAGTTGTATAAACTTGTCGAACGCGGAAACTGGCACTTTGGACTTACCTGAGGACGACGTTTCAACGTTTCAAGCCATCAAGATCACAAAACAGGTGACATGTTGCGGCTTTTTGTTGTTTGCATTAGCTCCCTGGTAAAGGGAATGACAAAGATTGCGACTCACGTAACTAGTGCATAGCCAGAGGGCATAAGTTGACTGGCTACTCCCTGCAACATTTGATCTCTCTTTCCCACCGGTCAAACGTCACTAACTATCATGACCTAGCTTATTTATCTACCTAGGTGCCATTTTGCATGGTATCTACGTAACTGTTTCCCATTGTCACATGAAAACCCTCGAAACTTCCCTTATCGCTGCTCCATCTGACGTTTCATTCACTTTTTTTCACTTATAAAGCCATGTGGGCATATTATTTCCGTCCCCGACAAGGGCATCGGTAAAAAACTTATCGAAACCCCGTGCCGGCGGGCATCGGCACCCCTATCAGCGAGTGGGATCATTATTTGTCCTTTTTGAGGCCCTGTGGCCTTTTTTTGGACGCCGTTCAAGAATTTTCAGTTGCCATCTGCACTTTTACGACAATAACTTTGTAGCGTTCGACTATTTTGATTTATCAACTTATTTGTCTATTTTAAACTTGATAAAGCACGCGTGCACCCAAACATGAATGGCATCAAAGCCCATTTTGGCCCTCTCAACACTCGAGTCCATTCTTGAAACAATGAAATCCGCCGAATCCAACACTTACAAAACTTTTAGTTCGTGCCAATGTTGCAAAAACCCGCCGCTGGCATTTTTGAACAGATAGAAAAGGATGAGTGAGTGGAGTGTCGCGACTAATGCTGCCACTTCCGTGTCGGTGTGATTTTGGTTGTTGGAGTTTTTGGGTTTTTAGATGTTTTTCGATTTTTTTAACTTTGTAAAAATTTAAAAAAATTTACTCAACGCGCAAAAGAACGTCAATTCCGCCCCCATTTGGCCCCACAGGGCATTTGTCTCGTGTTTTACGAACACCCATCCTGTGTTTGTGTTTTTATTGCATTGGACACGGTCGTCGGGGTGGTAGCAAGATGCCGCAGGAGTGGGGTAGTGACCAAGGCCGGGGGCCCCCGCGGGCGAAGATGAAGCACGCTCCTTGAGAGGGGGGCACCGCAGCGAGCATTCAATTATCCGACCTATCCTATCCCATATCGGGCCGAAATACACACATTTACGGGATGCCGGAGAACGAAGAACGAAGCCTGTGGACCCCATTTTGTCGTCGTATACGTTGTCATCCGTTTTTTAGACGACATCGAGGAGCTTCTTCGCCGACCTCGTCAGCCCTCGAAGACCACCCCGTAAGTGCGAGTGTGTGTTACGACGGGGGCTTCCAAGAGACCGACTACCACAATTGGCATCGACCGAAGCCTTCTAGAGACAATCTGGAGCTTGTTGTGACACCTCGACTGGAACGCCGACGGATTCCATTACCAGCCAGACCACTTCATCCATCCATCCAGGACGCCTCTTGGAAGTGATAATATGGTCCCCCTGTATCGTATTAAATGTGATTGATTACCCTACCCATTTCTGAAAATTAAACCCAAAACATGTCCAGACGACATCATAAACCATCACCCACGCCCTCATGGCAGCAATTCAGCAGACTCCTACGGTCACTGTGCTGCCTCTGGACATTGGCACTCAGTGTAACTGGCAGCTATCATGAACGGCGACTCTATAAAGACCTGATGAGAGAATACAACACATTGGAAAGACCAGTGGCTAATCACACCCAACCGGTTACGGTATATTTGAAAGTTTCGCTACAACAGCTTATCGATGTGGATGAGAAGAATCAGATTGTCTATGTCAATGCTTGGCTGGATTATGTGAGTTAAAAGTTCGGGAAAACTGATAAAATGGATGGATTTGTAGACGTGGAATGACTACAAATTGCGATGGGACAAGGAAGAGTACGGTAATATCAGTGATGTGAGATTTCCGGTAGGGAAGATTTGGAAACCTGATGTAAGTTTTTTGACGCGTTAGAATTTTATTTTTTATTTAATCACTTTTTACACTTTCACGAAAAACTTAAAATTTACACGTTTTTTGAATTTTGAACTAACTTTTTGCTATCTTGAAGAAAAAAAGCATTTGAATGTTCCCGCAATGTCATTTTCAGGTACTTTTATACAACAGTGTCGACAGCAACTTCGATTCCACTTACCACACCAACATGATAGTGTACCACACCGGTGATGTTTCCTGGGTCCCGCCTGGAATCTTTAAAATTAGCTGCAAAATTGATATTAAGGTAGCCCTTTTCCTTTAAATAGCCTTCAACGATCTCTAAAAGGTTAACTTTAGTGGTTTCCCTTCGATGAACAACGATGTTTCTTCAAATTCGGGTCATGGACATACGATGGTAACAAGATAGATCTACAGCCTGCCAAGGGTGGTTTTGACATTACGGAATATTTGCCCAACGGTGAATGGGCACTGCCAATGACGACCGTCTCGCGGACTGAGAAGTTTTACGACTGCTGTCCAGAGCCGTATCCGGATGTGACTTTTTATCTGCACATGCGACGGAGGACACTGTATTATGGGTTCAATTTGATCATGCCGTGTATTCTGACGACGGCCATGTCTTTGTTAACTTTTTCGTTGCCTCCAGAGGCAGGGGAGAAGATTACATTGCGTGGGTGGAGGTGTCTTTTTGGAAGGAGTTGAAAAGTTGGGTTTCAGAAATCACGGTCTTGCTGTCAATTTGCTTCTTCTTGGGAATTTTGGCCGAAATGTCGCCACCGACAAGTGAAGCCGTGCCATTGCTGGGGATCTTCTTCAGTTGCTGTATGATAGTAGTGACAGCATCGACAGTTTTCACTGTTTATGTTTTGAATTTGCACTACCGTACACCGGAGACGCATGAAATGGGTGCGACTACAAGGACGATATTACTGTATTGGATGCCTTATTTCTTGAGGATGGAAAGACCTGGGATAACGCTGTCCTGGGAGAATTTGCCATCGCTACTACCCTGCAGCAAGCCGAAAAGGCACAGTGAGAGCCTTATTCGAAACATTAGGGAAACTGAAAACGGCTCTCGAAAGTCAAGCCTCGACATTGAACGCAGACTCCAACAATACATGACAACAACATCCCTAGTAGCCGCTGTCAACGGCAAATCAGGCCTAAACACCCTCGAGACTACTGTATTCGTCAAACCCGGCCCTCTGCCAACCCATTCTGAGATCGGTGCCACCGCAACTACTCTAATCCTTCAACGGATTCACAACGAGCTAAAAATCATAACCAAACAGATGATCGAAGCAGAACGGGACGAAGAAGCCGCGAATCAATGGAAATTCGCTGCTATGGTGGTAGACAGGTGCTGTCTGTACACTTTTACGATATTCATTGTCGCTACAACTGTCGGAATTTTGACTTCTGCGCCATATATTGTAGCATAAAAAACTGGGCTTTCGTGCAAATTATAAAAAAATTGCAAAAATAAAAATAAATTTGATATTTTCATTGTTGGAAATGAACGCCAACATGTACAACAACCAAAAATAAGACTCGGAAAGAATACTTTGACCAATAAGTTAATAAAAAACAAAACCCAGCAGAGGAAAGATGAATCAATTGACGGTTGTTGTCGCTGGCGCAGGCCCGGGCGCATTGCCACCGGCGGCGGGCTTCTTCTTCGGCTTTTCCCGCTTTTTGAGGTTATCCGTATTCGATCGGAGCACTTGACTGTATGCGGCGTGGAACTTGTTGACTTCCTTGGCTTGCACCTGTAAGATTTGAACGTCATTTTGACTAACAAAGAAAGAGCGAAAACGTACCACAGTGCTGATCTTCTCGCTGCCACTGGTCGCCCTGAACAAGCACAAATGTTCATCTGGAGCTACGTATCCGGGCTTGGGGTTCTTTGGTGTGGGTTTGGTTTGGCCGTTATCTGTAAATAGATGGAAAAGAATATATAAAATGCATCGGAATAAGATAGAAAACGTACATGGCTTCATTGTGATTGAAACAGACTGAGAACCGCCGAGTTTTGGTCGCTGGAAGAGCTTACCGAGCTCTGAGAGGAACTTGTCGTTATCGAGAAGGGTCATGGCTGAAAAATGGATTCAGAATAAGGGTTGGAGAAGGATTTGGAGCGGTGGAAGGGAGTGCGAAACTGGCCAACGGAGCCCACCACGGTTGCAAGTTTGCAGCTCTGCGTGATGCTTTTCGTGGTGGGAGAGCCATTGTGGGATGCGTGCACTTTGAGCTTCAATTACAAATTTAACGACGAATATAGTTTTTATTAAAAATTGGTTTTTACAGATTATTGTTCTTAAAAAAAACTTGCAGAGCAGAAAAAGTTAGTTCGAACAAGTAAATGGCAAGTGAAACATTAACAAATGAAACATAAGATTCACTCATAATTCATTTTTCGCACAGTTATTCAAGCAGTAAATCATACAACTCCCAATAATAATCTCAAACACGCAAAACAGCAGCGATAAAGGTCAAAAGTCCGAATCCCAAAGCAACGGCTGCAGACTTTTCATCATCATCATCATCATCCTTTTCGGCGTCATCGTCACTGACCAAGTTATCACATTCCGGAAGTTCGTCGACACAACGTTGATTGACAGCCAAAATACCCTTACTGTAGTACTTGCACGCATACTTTTCGGCATCATTACCGCATTTGGCCGAGAATGATTCGGTCAGGCAGTCAACGTAGACTTTTTCCATCCTGGAAGTGGGTTACTGTATACCGTAGCCATTTTAGGAAATTGGAAGTGAACTCACTGGCAAGAACCCTTCTTGAAATCAGTCATCTTATTCTGGCACTTGGCTTCAAGGACCTTCTGGGCAATGTTTTTGATGCAGTCCTTGTTGTCGTCCAGAAGCTCTTGGCCATCGGTGCAGCGGTAGTCCTCCGAAGCCATCATCGAAGCGACCGCCATGTACTCGGATTTCGTGGTATCACCATAGCCGAGCAGTTTGGCCTTAGAATTGACCTCAGGACACGGGTTACCCTTGTTGGAGATGCAGCTTTTGAGGGAGGCCAGCTTGTCGCATAATCCGTCCTCGCCGGCACGCTTCTTCATGCCATCGAGTAGGTTGAATCCGCCGGCTTTGACATAGTTTACGAAGGGGTCGTAACAGGCCGTTTTGATAGGCTGGAAGTTGTCGTTTTAGTATAACTCACAAACTTTCACAAGCTGGTACCAACCTTAAGGTCGTCATCCGAACAGTTGGTTCTTTTGATTTTATTAACCATGAAGCGTGCCGACCCATTCACGACGCCAACAAAGGCGATGAGAAGCACTAGGGCAATGAGGCTCGATCGGAGAAGCGCCATCGTCAACGACTGACTAGAGTGATGGGAAATGGACTGAATCTACAGATTTATGGAACGATATGGGCATTGCCATTGTAATTTTCATGCAAATTCGTCGAGTCAGTTTCTGGTGTTTGTAGTTCGAGTCTCGGTCGAACTGGTGGTTAGAGTTGACCTCCAAAGCGGTCAGGAAGATGGATAAACTGGTTTAAATTTGAACCAAACTTGTTTAGACTTTCAAAAGGGGGTAATTATCTCGCTAGTTGTCGAATAAAGAATGCTAGGATGTTATTATCAGTGCGCTTCTTTGATCAATGTCAACTTTGGTGACTCTTTTTGTCTTTGTTTGGCTTTTGGGTAGTGTTACGGGTAGAATTGACTTTATTGGACCGTAAGTCGCACTTTTTATTTTCATTTTGGCAATGTTTTGAAGCCAGCAGTTATCAATCTGATAATAAGAGCTTTAGACACTATGCCAAAACCCGGGTAAAACGCGACGGCAAACTTTCAACTCGTTGGATCTCTCGAAAAGGCGGCATTGATGTCCCTATCACGTTACGGTCACTGATTACATGTACTATTCCTGGCTTGAATGATCTCATCTGTCTTGGACCGAGAGTTGGCCTATTTGAACCGAAAGAGCTTACTTTGACGAAGAAGGAGGGAAAGTCTTTTGGATACAATAATGGTGTTGATTTGAGGTAAGTTATTTGTTTTTAAATAATTATATGGCCGTTTTGGCACTTTCGGATGCTATAGTAAATGTTTCCAGAATGCTCGGCTACGACAACATCCCGCTCATCGGCCCGATCGACACGGAAATCGGCGTCCATGACGGTGCTACCGTCCGTGAAGACGGGGTCGAATTCGGCCATCAGCGCCGAATCTTTAAAGCCTGGCGTGACAACACGGGCGGCGTCGTGGAATGGGGCCCTGGTGGCGCTGGGGTTGATATCGGCTATCGTGGCAGTGCTGCCGATGATCTCGTCAAGGTCCAGTACACCCTTGCCGGAATCACTGTCGGAAACCCCCGCCAGGGGCTTGCAGCCCCTCCACTGATGCCGGGGCCACGTGTTCCGAGCCCGACGACTACCTATTGGCGAGACTTGGCACGATTCTACCCGGGTGGACGACTTCAACCCGATGTTGACAGCTGGTATCGGTCTCAGTTCCGGAATTACGGTAATGCACAGTTCCAAACCAAAAATGTCTTACTTACAATCATTTTAAGGCGATGAATACAGAACCCCACGAGAACGAGCATGTCCATGGTGCTTTGCGACTGATGTTGGCTAATACCACTGTTCCAATTTGTAACACTCAGTTATCTTATAAAAACTAACTTAAATTTGTGCAAAAACATTATCAACCGTCATTGCTATTTTAATAAAGTTGACTTCGATGCCACTATTGATCTCGATGCTGTAATCGCGCAGCTGCCCGTTCTTACAGTTGTGTATCCAGAAAAAGCACAACACCATCGCCAAAACAACCAAGCTTGCTTGCGTGGAAGGCCATCTTCGCCGCATTTAAAAAGTTGTTCCTTCCTGACGACATCCTTGCCGATCTTATTGATCGAGTAGCTGCGCAGCTTTTACCAGACCAGGTATCGCAAAAAACGCAACTTTACCATTGCAGTCAAGCTTGCTCGCGCGAATGGTGTTACACAATGCTTAATTCTATATTTAACTATTTTGACAATTTAATTTATCAAACTACTTCGCTTTTTGAAAAGGAAACAATACCCTTATACTCGCTGCGCCATGACTTTAAAAAACGCCTGGGAAAACTAGCCCCTATTGCGGACGTTAAAAAATTTCGCAAAGTCTGTCCAGAAATCAAGCAGTTATGCCGTGGTCGCCATGTGTACTTTGATCAAGTATTCATAACCGACAACAACCTCTTTTACTCAGCGTTAACAAAATGTTTGTTTTTTCGTCGTTTCAAGTTTCTGTATAAACATTTCCGTTTTTTCATTGATGGAATTTATTATTTTGTCGCTACATACAACAGGGTTTTATTTACCGATTATCTTGTTGTCCTAAAACATAAAATTTACGTCGAAGATAGTTTGTTCCTACATTGTGAAAGGACAGAATCATACGACGAACTTATTCCACTTATTTATGGACCGTATACCCGACTAGTATTAGGTGGAAATATTACTTGGGATCAAGCAAAACGGCTAATTCATTCCAAGGTTCAAAAAGTCTTTTTGCATGCTGTGATGGAAATAAATCCCGACGAATATGATGATTTTGTTGCATTTGTGGTGCAGCATTCACGCAGTTTTCACTCTTGGTAAATTAAAATTAGACTTAAAATAATTGTTTCAAAAACCTCAAATTTCAGCTTTCACGACAATTTCAACGCCATTCCGGAACTAGAGGCCAAACTCGCTGAAGCATTTGAGCATCATGATACGCATTTTTACTTCTCACGTAACAATCGTTGGTATGTCTATGATAAGACATATGCCCGGTGTTACATAGTACGCTGGTATGCTGCTTTCGGCTTTCAAATAGCTTTGACTGGTCTTTTCGGCTATATGACTTCGTTATATTGTTTCGTGCCTCTGGCGCTGTTGGGTTGTGTTATCAACGTGGCTACTATTTGTAAGTACTTGAGAACCGGAAATTTTGCTTTTTGATTTTGAATAAAGTTGTTAAGTCATTTATTAGCATTGATTTCGGGATTATGTAAAGGCTTTGCACTTTACAAGACGAGAAACGCAAAAAATTGACCAAAAATCGTAATTATTAGTTGGCAAGTTGCCAATCGTTAGTCCAACCGCTGATTAAATTACATTTTTTAAACTCTACGTGTTTTGACGGGTTGGAAACACTTATTTGAAGCAGTCTCACTTAAAAAATTTTCACCTACCAGAACTCAGCTTTGCAAAAAATCAACCTGAAATCGTTCTGGTAGATTGCTAACCTGTGTAACTACTGATTCCAATGCAATTTAAGTGGTTATTTCTATTTTCTTTTTTTGGTAATCTCAAAACACTTTTTACAGGCATCAAATTGTTCCGTGTTGACGACGTCCATGCCGACTCTATTGATCTCGAGGGCCGTATCGCGCAGCTGCGTAATTTTTACCGGGCCAGGTATCCCGAAAAAGCGCAACTTTGCCCGCGCGGATGGTGTTACACAATGAAAAGTTTTATTTTAACTTATTTTTGCAACTTTATTTCTCAAATTATTACGTTTTCTGAAGAGGAAACAATACCCTTTGAGTTACTGCGCCTCGATTTTAAAGAACGTCTAGCAAACCTTGCCCGTGTTGTCGACATTGGAGTTATCTGCCAAGTATGTCCAGAAATCAAGCAGTTATGCCGTCATCGCCAAGTATACTACTTCGACGAGTTATTCATAACCGACGACTACGATGTTTATGAGTCAGCATTGAAACAAGTGCCTATCTATAACCGGTACAAGTTCTTGTATAAACATCTTCGTTATTTTATCGATGGAATTTATTATTTTATCGCCCCTTACCATTCGGTTTTGCTTGTCGATAGTCTTTTCTTAAAAGGCAAACAAATTTACGTCGAAGATACCTTGGTTTTGTACTGTAATTGGGATAAGTCGTACGACAAACTGCTTCCATCTATTACCGGACCGTATACCCGACTGGTATTAGGTGGAAACATTACATGGTATCAAGCAAAACAGCTAATACATTCAAAGGTTCAAAAAGTATATATACACGCATACTTTATTATTAAACCAAATGAATACGACGATTTTGCTGATTTTGTGGTGCAACATTCACGCAGTTTTCATTCTTGGTAAGTTAAAGTTTGATTTGTATATCTAAAAATTTACAATTTTCAGCTTCCACGTAGACGGAAACGCCATTCCCGAGCTAAAAACCAAAATCTCTGAAAGATTCAATAACCACGGTACTCATCGGTTGCTTCCAGAAAGGCATGATACTTGGATTGTTTACCATAAGAAATATGCCTTGATCTACCTGACCCGCTGGTCCATAGTTCTCGGCGTTCAACTTGTCTTGACGTGCCTTCTTGGCTATTTGACTTCATTGTATGTGTTTGTGCCAGTGGCACTGCTGGGTTGTGTGATCAACCTACAGGGGATTTGTTTGTACTTGAGAGTGGGACACTTCTAGTTTTAATAAAGTTCTAAAGTCCGGGCCAAACATCCCTCATGTGCTCAAGTTTATAATTATTTAAGGCATGAATACAGAATCCCGCGAGAAAGGTGCTTCGCGACCGATGTAGCACTGTTCCAATTAGTAAAACCCATCCAAAAATCAAACCTTATAATAATGAACCCAAATTCATACAAAAACATTACAAAACAAAAAAAAACAAAGCGCGGATTTGCGGCATTAATAAAAATGGGATACAATTAAGCGTTTTCGGGAGCTTCGGGCTGGTCTTGTTCTTCGTGTTGAGGCTCTTCCACGTAGACCAAAGCGCCTTCTTCTTCACCGCCTTCATGGTCGAGTTCCGGCATTTCGCCCTGTTCTTCTTGACCTTCTTCGCCACCTTCATGAAGCTGCTCCTCATCAGCGACTTCGATGTAGTGCTGGCCGTCCTCGTCGACTGTTACTACCTCTTCGTAACCAGCGGAATCGTCCATATCGATGAGTTCGCCCTTTATCATGACGTCGTTATCGTTCTGGGCGGTGGGTTCAGCGGGTTTCGATGTAGAAGCTTGGGCTTCAACTGGAATCACCGGCGGGATTGGTTGTTGTCGCTGTGGCTGCTGGGAAGCATGGACTTCATCGTCAGTCGGCGAATGGGGCGCGTATTGGACGACGTAGGGGGTGCCATCGTACTGGGGCTCGCTGGCTTCGACCTGCATGAGGACCTGTTCGATGGCTTGTTGGTCAATGCGGGGTTCACCGTTGACGAGGACGAATACTTGGTCGCCGTTGGTGGTGCGGACATCGAGGACCTAGAAGATGGACAGTTTTAACAATGCCTGATGATAAAGAGCGTCTTACCTTCGTGAATTCAACTTCATACTTCTCTCGCAACTCCTTCAACACATTTTCGTCCGTTATCTGATACTTTGGAGTCACATCCTCGGTCAATGGCAGCGGTGCCGGAACTTCGCGGTCAATACGCCGCTTCTTCGGAACAGGCTCCGACTTTTGCGACGTTCCTTCATATTCTGGCATCTGTGCGGGATGTTTCGCCTTCAAATGACGCACAGCTCGGCACATGTTGAACGGCTTGTGAAGTGGGTATGTCATCTGGCAGATCAAGCACTCAATCTCGTTCGGATTCAGGAATTCCATGCAGCCATCGCTGAGTCGCTCCAATCGCGTCTTGCAAAGCTCCATCTGGCACTCATTCAGCCTTTCCGGGTGGTGATCGCGGTAATGTCTGATCGTGCCAGCACTGATAACCGCCGCAAGGATGTCTTTGCCACACAGCTTACACTTCCAATGGCAATCTGTGACGGGCTCGACGAAGGCACTGTCAGTCGGGACGGCTTGCCTCAGACTTGGCATCACGAAATGACGCTTCGGCTTGCTGCGACGACCGAAAGACATCCGGGAATTGGAGTAGTTGGACTGGTTGTTCCGCTGGTTCTCCGTATCATCGACATCGTCTTCATCGTCGGATGGGCCGACGCCGCCGTTCTGTTCGCGATGGAGGAATCGGACGATCGACTTTTCGAGGGCGGATTCGGAGGAGTGGCTGGTGTCGTATTTGAGGCATTTGTAATGTCTTTCGTCTGGCATGACAACGTCGAATCGGTCGTTGTAGCGCTCGGTGAGACGGGCGTTAATCAAAACTTCCTGAAAACGTCAAAATGTAACCAAATAAAGGCTAAGTTGGACAAACCTGAAGACACAAATTGCACTTCGGAACCTCAATCTCATCCGGATGAACTTCATGGAAGTGCATGCCGACGGCCGACCCATCCATGAACATACCGCACCAAATGCATTGAAGATTGTCATGGGCGCCGAGCAGGGTGTCAATAACTGCGATGTCATTAGCGCTAAGCGGCTTGCCATAGCCATTGGGTACGGGCTGAAGGGTTTTCATTAACAAAATTACTAAAAGAAGATTTCGAAACTCACAATCTTCCCCCACTGACCAGCACACTTATGCGCAGACGGATGCCACGCGTTGAAATGTCGAACCAAATGTACTATTTCGAACTTCTTATTCAGCGAAACCACAGCGTTACAGTAGCCACAGCGAGCGTGTTGTTTGTCGACAAGTGTGACGGGCACGGTGCGTCCGAGCTTTTCGACCATCTTCTTCCTGAGCGACGCTTCAAGTTCTTCGACGGACATGGTACTCGTTTTGACGCGGATTTGGGAGACTCGACGGATGGGTCTCGATGATCTGGATGTCTGGTGTACCTCGTAGTATTGCTCCTCTTCATAGCGATCGGTGTACTTTTCATTGCGGTCCTTGAGCCAGACATCGTAGGAGACTTCTTCAAAGTCGGGTTCGCCATCGGCAAGGATTTCCGGATGGCTGTTCGGCAAATGGGCGGACATGAGGAGCTCATAGGGCATGACTTCGCCGCAGATACCGCAGCAGACATTGGCCGAATCTACGATGTAGCCTTCTTCGCCATCGTCGGTCTTTATGGTGGCACCGCCTTCGCCGTCGATGTAATAGGCTTGGTTGTCCTGGAAGAATGGAGGTAAAAATGGATATATGGGGTTGAAAAAGGTGGACTTACTTCGCCAATGATGTACTCCTGATGATGGGCTTCTTGCTCATGCTGCTCCTGCTCGTCGGGGGCGACCTTCTGTGGTACAAGTAGCGGCGGAGCATCATCATCGACTGCGATAGGCCCTTCGCCATCGACGTCGACCACCACATCGCCGCCGGCACTGGTTCCTTCATGGCCTTCCATCATGACGACCTCGCCATGGGTGTATCCATTGTGTCCGTGGCGGTGATGCATGACTACGACGTTCTTGGTGTCCACAAGTTCGCCATCGACTTCGACCTGTTGATCGCTGACGACCTCCAGGACTTCGCCGGTTTCTTCATCGATGTGCTGAACCATTTCAACATGCTGCAAATGCTGATGATGATGGTGATGGTACTGGAGCTCCTCTTCGCCGTGAACCTGCTCGACCATTTCATGCTCCATGAGCTCGTGCTCCTGGCCGCCTTCATCGACCAGCACATGGCCATCAGGGCCGACTTGATGATGTTGTAATTCCTCCATTTCGCCTTCAACGGCCTCATCCGGATGCATTTCGATCAAATCGCCTTGATCACCGCCATCGGTACGGGCGCTAGCTCGGCGGCTTCGTCGACGGGGCATTTTCTGCAAAAATTGTGTGATTTGTGTGCGGTCAATGCTTTTTTTCGCTCTATAAATTTCAAAATGGAGGGAAAAAATCCCGGAAAAAAGCTAACTGTGCCACACGGTGGCCCAGAAGCCTATTTGGGACACAAAATAGAAGCTCAACGGGAAAAGATAGCACAAGCTCACGACCACGGTTTTCACGAAGCGATTGTTCCAACGCGCGTCGAGAGACGCCGACGCCCTACTTCGAGCTCGGGGGTCGACGACGACGACGACAACAGCACCACGAAAGTTATGACTCCTCGCAGGACCGAGTAGCACCGCCGGCGCGCGCTCCCCGAAAATCAATGACCCGCACGCGGTCGACTCGCTCGCTCTCCGTCCCCCTTGTGTCGGGCGATCTCCGCTTTTTGCGCGTTCTCTGCAAACACCTTCGGCCGCACTGCAGTATACTTCCTGCTGTGAGTGTTCGGCGGTGTCGTTGGCTTGTGTTGTTTTGGCGCGAATTCGAACGGCCACAATGCACGCAACAAACACTTTCCGTTGAAACGGAGCAGAGGCTCTCTGTCAAATCAATTTTCAAAAAACAGTTTTCCCTTCGCAACGTGTCACATTATCTTAAATTACAAACCCCTGTGGCACCATCAGTTTGGTTCCGTTAGGCTCCACGACTTGGGACAAGAAAAAGTTGATTTTGGCTTGCTTTAGTTTGATAAAGTGCGCTTGAAAGCGTTCGAAAATACAGGTTGTTTCGACATTTCGATAGTTTCAATCGGGGGAGGAAGCAGTGAAAGCTCAACAGTTGAGATAATGATAGTTTTGACTAGTTTTGCGAGGAGGAGGGCACTCCGATGACGACGTCGAAATTTGATGTATTTGAAACCGTGGGAAGGGGAGATGCTTGCCAGTTTGGAGTAGCTTCACTGTTCCAACGCTTAGCAGGTGTTTTTCGATATGTTGGTCCGAGGTTTTGACCGGCGGCAGGTGATCGTTTTGTTGGTTTTGGGTTTGGCTTATGGGTCGGCGGATGAGACCGGAAATAAGAGTCAGTTTGTTTTTATATATATTTTTCGGTTTTTTGAAGTTATTCGGTTCAGAATCCCGATCTATCCCATCCCCCGTAACAGCCCACTTCATGGAATACTCCTACGAAATGCCTATGTATGATTCAAAGGCCGCTGATGATGTCCCCAAGCCGATTGTCCACATTAGATACGGTAATTTCGATGGATCAGCCAAAAAGCCGGTGGAAGTTCGCTCTTTCGGAATTCCAATCACTCAAATGCGAGCCCCAATACCGGTGTACCGTCGAGCGCCAACATGGAATCAACATGGTGGCGATTCTGACCCCTTTGATCGCGAACAGTTTCCAAAACGACCTGAGTCTCACACAAAATCTCGATTCGACTGGCATCAGCCATCTGACTTCTTCGGCAATTTCGACGACAGATTTGATGCCCCATTTCGAGGTTTCCCCCGCTTCAACTTCCCTCGACGGCCCCACTGGCCCGATTTTGACGGCTTTTTCGAAGCCTTTGAACACGATGTGGCCGAAAACACCCACAAAGTTTTCGACGAACATCGGAGGTCAACATTCGAAGAGGAAACAGGGCGACACTTCCATCACGCAGTTTGAGGTTATGGTATAAGTATTTTGCATGTATTTAAGGGTGTCAGTTGATAAATAAACAGATTAACTTTAAACCAGACGGAGTTTGAGCCTATCAATGGGGACAAGTTTTTTGAATTTTGGCGTTTTCAGTTTGACAGAAAACTATAAAGTTGAAATATTGTAGTGGTCTTTTGGAACAGCTTTTTCGATGGCGATGCAAGCTTTGCACACCACATTGCAACGTGCATCGATTGTCGGCGGTCATTGAGGCTGCTACTTTCTATTTCCGTGCAAAAGCGGTCGGCCTTTTGCGCTCCTATTTCTGGCCAATACCGGATCTGATCAGCGATCTGTGGTCAATGACACCTTTTTTATGCTAATGGTTGTTTCCATCGTCTGATTTGATAGCAACTTCTCACGCGTAGAACTTTTTGGTTAAAATAGAGCCTTCTTTCGACCAATTTAAACATAGTTTTAGTCAGTTCAGACGCCCTATTGCCGAAACGGATAGAAGTCGACCCAAATGTGTGTGACATTTTTGTACACTCGCGCTCCTGGCGTCACCAATACCCCCTGGAAGCTTATAATTTTGAACAGTCGCGACGAGGTGCTCGCGAGGAAGACCTCCGGCGCCGCATGGGAGAATGGGATTCTGGCTGGTTTGTTCATTCGAATTGGTCTTTAAACTATGTTAAATGGGATGAAGTCTAAGCGTTTCCAGGCCGTGATGAAGAAGCCCCAGACAGGGGGACCTGGTTCGGTGTCAACAGATCCGGGAAGGCTGGAATCTTGCTGTCTATCACGGAGCCCAAGGCGGCGAAGAATCCGCAGGCGCCATCTAGGGGCGCCATTGTGAAAGATTATTTGCATTCACCGGCTGGGTTGGATGCGTTTACGGCTAATTTGGTGACGTCGTCGACGCAGTATAATGGGTTTCAGTTTGTTGGGATCGAACCGTAAGTGGGTTTAACGCTTGTTGTATTTGACAGAAACGTCGGCATGAATATTCTCCACAAATTTTTAGACTATTTTGTAACTCAGTTTTTTGCAAAAACACAATTTTTAACAAATTTCATAGCCATTTTTTTGTCCGTTACAGTATGCCTGCTAACTTTTTTGTACATTTAGCTCCAAAGACAGTTTCCGAGTCCGTTCAATTGCCCACAAATACGTCTCTGTCGTTGAACCCCTCGAATGGGAGTACGGTATCCACGGCTTTGGCAACAGTCCGCCTTCAATGCCCTACAAAAAAGTGACCCACGGCGTTGATCTCTTCGAAAAAGCTGTCCGAGCCGCAAGGAATGAGAAAGAACTTGTCGAAGGCCTATTTTCTGTGGCCACTGATGCGACCTTGTAAGTTTGTAAAAAAGTCATTTCACGCAATGTCGCAATAACAGCGTAGCCAGTTTTAAAATTTCATTCAAAAACGATGTATGTCGTTTCAGATGCGCTCCAGACCCCCAACTCGAGCTACAAACCGGGCTGGACGGGGCCCATTGTGAATTTTTAACGTCACTCTTCGTGAAGGAGCACCTTGGCTATGGGACACGGAGTCATTCCATTTATTTGGTCAGCGATTCTAATGAGGCCGTTTTCATCGAGAAACGGCTGACTTCTGAGGGGTCTAATATTGAGGGGGTTTGGGAAACGACTGAATTTCGGTTTAATTTGAGTTGAAATTTTTTAGTTATAAAGTTTTTTACTGATATTTACAGTTTTTATGTTGGTCAAACAACAACTTTAACATTAAATTAGCCCTGTTTTGTCAAGTTTGTTACAATACTTCCTTGTTTTTTCATCATAAATTTACTAATTAGAGTTTGTGCATCCACGGCCCTAGACTAACTCCATTTGTTGAATTGAAAAGACCCTCTTCTTTATCATCGCATTAAACTACCGTAACCCCCAGCTGTTTTTTCAACCCCCATTCAATTTGAATTACATTAGCCCATTACAATTGCACCCACACCAAACCAGTCAATCTTGTTTCACATTTATTCAATCAGTCGACGAACAACCTTAATACACGGAAAAACAACAGACACGTAACCCATAGGTTCAGAATACAACAATCGTTCTGTTTGAACAGACATAAGGTTGGGAAACAATCAATTTGAGCGCTATGAAATAAGTACCGAGTAAAAGCGCCGCGTAATTCATTAAAACTTTGTTTAAATTAAGATAAAAATACTAACAGAAATTGAAAGATAAAAAAAGCGAAAAACGAAACACCCGAAGGAAACCAGGCTGGGGAGGAGTGCACTTTTGAAATGCGAAAACATGGTAGGCTTTGTTAAAGCTCGATGAATGATGATTATGTTGTGATGGACCTAAGTATGCTGATGTATGTTCACGAAATGGGATTCACTACGAGTACTCTATTTGAACGACAATCGAACAGGGAAGGATGTGGGATTAGTCGCCGATTGGCGGCCAGCGGTCATTTAGTACGAGTGATCGGTGGAGTCGGACTCGTAGGCTTCATCGCTCATGGCATCTTCGTTGAGGATGTCTTCGAGCTCGCAGAGGGCCCATTCACGGTCACACACGCGGGCGAAGATGGATCGGAAGCCGAGGGCTTTCGCGGTGTCGGTGTGGACTTGATGGCTGTCGACGAAGACGCATTCATTGGCGCGCAGGGAGAGACGGTCAAGGGCGATCTGAAAGACATTTTGTTAAGAAATTGTTTTAAAAAGTCAGAAAAAGTGAAACTAACCTCATAAAGCTTCGCATGCGGCTTCATAACACCCTCGACACAGGACTCAACAACAACATCAAATCGGCTGATATCGGAAGGGAGTCGTCGCTGGGTCTTGGCCTTGTCCAAATAGTAGTTGTTCGTCAAAAGGGCTACCTTGATTTCGGCTTCACGGAGGGCATCAATCGCTTCAACGACATTGGAGTCCATTTCGATGGCAGAGGCGCCTTCGCCGAACCAGTTCCGGATGACTGGCAAGGGCTCGGTGTTGGTTTTGTGCTGCAAAAAGACAATTATTACTTTAAACTCTCAAAAAATAGGTAAAATTAAGCTTACCATTCGATTATAAAGTCGAATGAACTCATCATTCTCAATCTCTTCGGCACTACGATAACCTGTGAACAGGTCGTAGCTGATGGCAGCGAATTCATTGCTCAGCAGGGTCTTCTTGATGGAGCCTTCCGGGAGATCGCGTTCGGATTCGAGCTTGCGCCAGTAGGAGGCCGTCGATTGGGAGTATTTGATGACACCCGAAAGGTCGAAGATGACTGCTTTGAGCTGAGGCATCGTGGAGGATCAGTGGAGGTGGGATGGGTTTTCTGGAAATGGAAAGAATTAAGGGTGAAATTTGAATAGGTTTGTCAAATGACACGAAAAGGGGGACGATTTCAATAAACAATGAGCACGCAAAGGTCCAAAACGAGGTCTTTTAACTCGCAAACACGCCCAATACACGTGAAATGGGGAAGCTATTGAAGTGATTTGAACTGATAAGGGTGTGGGCCCGCCTGTGAATGGGGGTGGGTGGAAGAGAGTGATAAAATTTTATAGTTTTTGCGGTTTTTTGTAGGAAAAAGTCAAAAAAGGTAAACTGCAGCCAGCTATGGTCAGTCAAAAAGGGAAAACCCAGCCGACCGCAACACACCACGCAAATAGTGAACACTTCCCGCCAACGGCAACGATGACAACTGCCCGAAAGAGAGGGCCACTGAACAAGAAGCAACAACAACATATAAAGAAATCTCCCTCCAGCCGTCCACAACGGTCGAAAAACATCAACGACTAGTGTGTTTCCGCCCATGGATCATTGAACCCATCGCCGAAGACATCACAACCGCCGCGGGTTCATGACCCATCCTGTGCGAACACAAATACGCAACAAACAACTTTCGGCAATTTGAAAATATTTCCACACTTGATGCACTAAACTGTTTTCCTCTCTAGGTGAGCAATCTTAATACTACCTAAGGTTATTACAAAAAGATAATTTCCCCTGTAAGCCGTTACAAAAAAGAAATTTCAAAAACAACATGAAAAAGACAACGTGTCCTATTTGCGGAATAAACACAGGGTGGGAAAAACGTTTCCTCTAACTCGTCAAACTTATTCCAATAGCAATTCGCCTAAAGGTCAGTTGTATGAAAATCGTCAAAAGTAATTGACGGATGGATGCTTCTGGGAAGTATTTTTGCAAGGATGGATAAAAGTGTGAGAAAAGTGTGCGCGAAATTGCATCATGTTGAGCAAGGGGCATCGGTGGAAATTGCATGCCTGGAAAGACGCTTTTTTTACCGGCGCCAACGGCAACATTGGAAAACCATTTCGTTGCTAAGTCGGTGCTGTTTTGTAAGAATGGAAAATCAAAAACCGGCCTAGGGTTCATGGATAATCCATGGCAACAACACTAGGAAACGTGGCACAGTTGCACCGGGGCTGGGTGACAGCCGACCTCGCCTGAGGGCGTTTGAGGGGGATATTCGAGACAAAGGCAAAGTTGGCGGAAGTGGGGCCAAGGGTGGGCACCTTTCTTTGTTTGCAATTGCAGAAAAAGGCATAATGAACGCTGACGTTGGCGTTAAGATGAAAAAAGATAGCAACAAAGGAACGCTTTCCCGTCAGCCATGCGTGAAGCATGCCTGGTCAAAAAGGGGAGCTTCTGGAAATTACAGACTGGCACGAATGACGAAGACTTTCGCAAGGGTATCGATGGCGGATCGGGAGAATGATCTTTTCTTCCAAAAAAGGCAGACTGGAAGACATTGACGCACACACGGGGCTGCTACGGTAATCTTTGACCAAAATGCCTCTGGGCATGCTGTTGTGAAATGTGCCGAATTTCCATTGGCATGATTTGCATGAATAATCAAAGTGAAACACCATGGTTACGGATTGCGTGCGAAGTCGGTGTACATGTCCTGTGGCGGTTTGACGGATATTTGACTGACGCCCCATGGACGACATGTTGGATGCTTTTTGATCGCTGATATTGCAAGCATGAGCTCGAGCGAGACGAGAGCGGGGAGAGGCATGTACATTCGTGACGACTGGTCTGAGCGCAGAATGAGAAGGACTTCAACACGAACGAAGCCTGTGCCCGCCGCCGGCTAGCTCCGCCTACTTCGACACCCCTAGCGGGCCGGGTCGTGCGGAAACTGCTGGAAGCTTCGCTGGCTTGACCGACCTGGGGCGAGCTTGGGTATGGAAATACGGTGCGTCTTTCCTTCCCGCGGGCGTCCGAGGCCTGCAAGATTACACAGGGCTGGTCCGCGTCGAGGCGCCCGATTCGATTTGCGCAGCTCTGACCAGCGGCGCAGAGATGGACTTTGATCGGTATTAGCCAGCTGTGACTGACCATATCGGCATTCATGTTATGCGCAATATCGCAGAAAACAGATAGAGTCAAACAACGCAAATACCTACCCCTTCCACGCTGTCAGCAATGAGCAATCCCCTCTGGTATTGAAAGATTACAAGTTTTGGAAGCGATAAAAATCAGCAAAACACCCAATACAGGACAACGAACAAAAACGCTACTACAAATCCCAGACAAATCATGCACTTTGTACCTACCCACCCATTAATGTACCATCCAGCCACACTACAAACAAACATTGAAATAGTAGGCGCAAGTATTTGATCACGATGAACCTTTAGCCATTACTTTTTTACGTTTGATTTACGTTGATTTGATTCGATCAGGTGCACCCAACTTTAAATCACGACTTTAATTGTCATGGGTATGGTATTAGCGATTAAAGAGATAATAAAATCAAACTCTGCAAGCTTTAAAAGCCCTTTCCCATTCACATGATGAACCTCATGATTCTGAACAACCATTTTATCGCCCATTTTATGCATACTAACGCATAGTACAACCAAGACCGAGACCAATGAGATAGCCTACAAAATTGCTGGGTGTATTTTCATCTCCGCTTCCGCGAAAAACCTCCAAAAATACTTACGTCGCCAAAATAAAAGCCCTATTTTGTGGCACGGCATGACTGTCCTGTCTGTTTTTGGCGGTAGAGTAATAACAAAACGGAAAAACAAGTTTTGATGTCTAGAAGACGCGAAAAGAGGGCACCGTTTTTTTTATGTGCTTGCACTGATCTCTAATGTAAGCGCCTTAAGGTATCAAAAACAAAGTACAATCAAGTGACTGAAACGTTGTGATTAACACAAAAACCTAGTCTATTCTAGTTCTTCAAAGGCCTCAATTAGTCGAAGAACGTCTAATTGACGACCTTTGCTTACATTACGAATGTTCCATTTCGAAAGTTGAACGCTCATAAAATGTCAGACAGAAAAGTGAAAGCTATAGCTAATTCAGTCGACGTAGATTAGCTGGTGTGACAGCGGGGTTAAAAAAGGGCTGTTTGTAGGGGTTTCTAGCAATTTCTAGCTCGCGCAGGCAAGTAGTGTTTGAAAAAAAGTTAAGACAGATGACCGACTGCGCGAGGGTGTTTTTTTATTGCCCAGAGGGTCGTAATTAGGGATGAAACAATCTTTTAAGAAGAAATGAGTTCTTTTTCTCGGGCTGGGTTGACAAAGTAGCCTAGTCTCGTTTCGCCTGACCAAGCCCTAAAGGCAAAGGCTAGTGTCGTCAGCAAGGCGAGGGTGGTGGGAAAGCCCAACTTCCTTGAAATCAGCTGCGATGTCGTCGCTGCAAAGAACTCAACGCTTGCTTTGTTCGTCATTGCTACGTCTTGCTAAGGATGCGGCTTTTGTTGTCTAGCCCCGGGTCCGTTTGGCATCTCGCCAACGCGAACCTAACCTAGGGAGTCCATTTCCGCGGGCGGTTGTTTTGACCGGTCGGTTTTCCGAGATTGGCATCTCTTTTCGCAACTTATCAACACTGCCTTATCATTTGAAACTCGCAAACAAACATCTACGTGCCAAATGTGCCATCAAAGAAGCATCATTTTGCAAAGTTACTGTAATATTCTGTCCTAATTTCAAATTAGGAGCCATCTGACATCAAAAAAAGCACATGCCAAAGCAAAGGGAGTGCCGTCCCTTCCGCTTCAAATCTTCATAATTAAAAAAGTTATCCAAAATAGCTTTGTTAAACCAAGGCATTTGATAAGTCACGGCTTATCAGTCGCACGCGCTTGACTTCATGACATCACTGGTCTCCCGAGTTTTGACCACAGCTCGCAACTCGCAGCTGGAGCACGCTCCCCGGAAGCAGAACCCGTTGGTTGATGTTTTTCTCACCCGTAATCAAATCATTCTTCGCTATTCGCGTCGAAGGAAGGAATCAGACAACAGGCAGTCAGCGGGGGAAACACCCTTCCTCACCACGTGGCGTTCCGATTCCCTTGTTAAGAGTTCAATCAGACCTTATGTCTCACTAGTTGTAACAACAATAACACAAAATGTATTAATAGTCCAAAATGACGAAAAAATTGAACTTTTGATGTAAGCGATCAAACTGTGTTTCTAATTGCCCCATGAACGCACTTTGGTGGGAAACGGAGATCATCATGGTGATACAATGATAGAAAACAAAGATAACAGCAATGCAAAAGATGCAGAAACATCCTTGCAACAGGGTTTAGCTTTCTAATCTGCTAACAAAAATGCTAAGCTTACAGTAAGCGTTTTGTTCTTTGCAAAAGTTTTCCGAAATCATCCCATTGACTGACGTCAAAAATTCAACCGTTCTCTCTCGTGACGTCCTAAGTCAGTCCTGGGTCAACACAATTCCCGCGTTACATACTTGAAATTCGTGGGAAATTGTATTAGCTATGTTAAGCAAACAATGCTTTTTTGAGTCTTGCAGTTTTTCTCGGATGACCCGCGAAAAATCAGACCACCAAATTGTTACACTGTAAGTACACGTCTAAAACAAATAAAATTGAGGTTTATGAGTTGGAAAGAGGTAAAATTCGAATGTGGGTTTGGAGTAAAGGTTCTGTTTTATGACTTGTCCAGACAGATAAAATTTTTTAGTTTTCTTGGGGTAAATTTAATTAAATCTTTTGACCGATCGAAAGTTTTATCAAAGTCAGTGTTTAGGATGGCATGTTGTGGCATGCTTCCATGATATTTAGAAAAAGTGTTAATCAAAACAACGATCACACGGTTTTCTGACACAAATATTGTTGATACGATGTTTAAAACATAGACAGACAAAACAAATCGCATTCGTTGACATTTGTTGTTATTGAGTTTGAGCCGGGATTAAGCCATGGCTTTTGCTGAGCGGAGGCGGATATCCACGGTTGTCAGGTTGAGCGCATCACATGCAAAGTTTAAAAGTGAGAAACGTCAAGGCGTAAGACAAAAGAATTTGACAATGTGTTTGAATAAACAACGCAAAAAGACTTTGTCGGCCGAATTTTAAGACAAAAGTTTCAGCCGAAAAGATACTGTACTGTACTTAATTCGCCCCCTAATGAAACGTCATCCTTCCAACACAAAGGAAAATTGAAATGACTGAAAAAGTTGCACTTCTTCCGCCTTTTAGTACCTCATTCAGTGCAGTCGGACGCGTTGATCACTTGATCACCAGGTCCGCCTTCTCCTCTTTTTTCCTATTAGCTCTTCAGTAAATTCCATTCCCACGTGAGGTTGTTCGACGATTTGACGTCGTTTTCGCAGACATATGGCTACCCTACGTTGTTAACTACGACAAAGACATGCGCTTTTTATAACAGGAAACTAACGATAACGATGGAGAACCATCATAGAATGACTAGAGGATCAACAATCAACAAAAACTTTATATGGTTAAAAGTACTATAGTAAAAATAAGATTGAAGAAACGTCAGAAACCACAAAAACAACACACATTCTACTGATCTGTACCCAAAAGATCAAAAAAACAGGAATGAGGATGGGATTTGACGTCACGACAACGTGGTGTTAGCACGCGGGCGATGTCTTCTTATTGCCCCACGTGGTGGAAGTTGTCTACATCAAACGACGTTACTTTGCGCAATCATTCAACTGTTGACGGATCTACTGATATAAAAAATAACCAAAATTTTATGACACATTGAACTTTGTTTACAAAATTATTATGTCAATTTTAAAATTCATGAGTTTATTGGGAAACCATTTCCAAAAAAAGGAAAGATTCAGTGTTGTAAAAAGATTGCCTTATTCATTGCCCGACCAAATGTGGTTTTGAATAACTTTCTCATCATTTCGACGGTCCGACTCTTCCCAGGTCATATTGTAGTCATTAGTTAGTTCCGTATGTGCACAACCAGCTCGATTGCCATTGTTGTTGCGTGAAACATCGGTCTCACTGACATTAGTGCCGCTTTGAAGCATTTCCACATCCTGCATGAACTTGGTGATCTTGTCGTAGCACAACACTGGGTTGTTGTGAAAAGTGGCAAACCCATTTCTAATTTTCAAATGAGGTCCAAACAACTTTTGCAAATGTTGATTGCCGACGACTGATAGAGCATACTTATCATTAAGTAAGTTGTGACCATGAATGACGCGAAGATTTTTGAACATGCCAAGATGTTTGCCATCGAAACGAACGTCCTAGTAGCTAAAATTGTTCTTAAAAGTACTATAAATGACGCTGTCAGAAATATACTGACTCATTAATTTCATGTATGTTTTCGAAGGCTTTAGTAAACGTGTCCTCATACGCAATCAGGGGAAGGTAGCTTGATATATCTACCGTTAGCTCGCCTACTATGATATTGCAATGCCTGTATTTCATGGCGGTTCCAATAGTATCAACGGTCCCACCACGACAGCGTTTGGGACAATAACTTTGGCATTTTTTACAGCGACGTGGGTTTTCTTCGTCTGAAACCAGAAAAATGTAATAAGTTACTGATTTAGTGTAATTCTTTTTTCACCCCATCTGTATCCGTGTGGACACTCGGGTTCACACCGCCTGTGAAATGACTTCCATATCAGCTTGCTGTACACAGATACGCTGTCAGACGTCGCATTGGTTACCGGGATAGCATCACATTCCTCACGCGTTACACATTGCTTATTTAGAAGTTTATAATAACCATCTGCACAACGATGATGGCACACTCCGTTATGAACTGCATGTCGACAAGTATGGCAGCTTGATTTATCATTCGCAACCATGCAACCCCCAAGGCAGTAATCATGGCACCGTTCACCATTTTCAGCGCACCCAGGACCTATGCTTCCATCTTCAAGCTTGTGATAGGGGCAAGCTGCAAATGAATGCTAGACGGTTCATTAAATATAAAAACTAACCCCGTTGGCAAGTAGTGGAGTTCCAACATCTCGTCAAAGCCTTGTCACCGAGGTTGAAATGCTGACATCGAAACTCATTCTCGCATTTGAAATCTTTGCACACTGACTGCTGAGCTACAGGATGTTTTTTAAACGAAACATCCTGCACCTCTCCAATCATCATATCTTTCCAGTTGATGTATTGAGCAAAACATAAGCGGGCATTTACTGCTATTCTGACACCTCCATTGACAATAGTCGTCAACTTATTCAATCCGACATCCAATAAGTCGTCGCTGTTATAAATTACTAGTGCGTAACTGGCAATAAGTGACTGCCCACCAATAATTCTCAAATTTGGAAACATGTGCCCTAAGGTTGTAAGCCCTTTCACTTCAAATACCAGGAGTGAACCTGTTATTTCGCGTAGATATGGGAACACTGGGAAATCCGTATTGTTGTACGTCACACCCTCTCCATATATCATAGTTATTATGAAGTCGCCATCAAGAATAACACATCGTAGCAGTTGTTCCTTGGACACGCTGGACCCTCTTCCACCGAAGAATCTGTCTGGCGAATTACGTATTTCTATGGACCCGCACCGTTCATCTGACGGATGTCCGTTTAACTTAAAGATATGAAAAAGTAACCGATCGGAGTTGTAGTGACACTTACGCTTAACGGGCACACTGCCAGCAGCACGAAAGTGACAAGCAACACATATGAGAAGGTAGACTTGAATGCTAAATGCATCGGTGCTACAGTAACACCGAGAAGTAGTCGATGGTAACCACTTCTGCTTTGTTTACAATGGAACAAAAGTGTGAGTTAGGTGCCTCTTTTATCAGGCCATGAATGTAACATCGTGATCGTCGCTCCACCTTAGACATTTTAAACGTTTACTGACAAACATTATGCACTGATAAAAGCTTTAACGACGGCATTAAGTTGTTTTCTAGTGTTCGTTCTTATTCGCCCTTATCACAACGTTTTTTTTCTTGCCTTGACATGCGAAAAAGCAGCTGATTTTTAGGTACCGGAACAAAAAAGGTGCGAACGGTGTACTTTCTGCGTTTTGGTATCTGAATTTCTACTCGCAATAAATCAAATTTGCCCTTGTCTTTCGACAAAATCAAGAGTTTGATGATTAGAAGTCCTGATCATAAAACTCTTGATTTTGTCCTTCGACTTTTTCCAATTAATATTGTCTTTGTCAATCAGTTCCAGAGGATCAAAGAGATGGTGGATTTGGAATTTAAGACGGAATATGGGAGAAAAAAACGGACCTCAACCAAACCGAAACACAGCAAAAAATTTTTATTTCAAAAATCGATAGGGGTACCTGAGTAGGCTTCGAAACCAAAATATTAGGGTCTGAAGTCGCCTGGGGGCGGAGCTACGATTTTTCAAAAATCGGATTCTGAAATCGAAAAAACGGCATAACTCGGTGGGTTTTTGTCGAATCACTATGAAACTTGGATTCCAGGGTCAACTTTTGATGCTGAATCTATTGGCGTTATCAAAATTTTGTTATCAGTAAAAAATTTTTTGATAAGAATTTTTTGAGAAAAAAATTTTCTCAGTTTTAACGGGCGGCCATATTTTATTGCAGTTAATGATGCTTCTATGCATGTGAACCAATTATCAACACTCAAAACCATACCGAGTGGTGGGACAGCAAAAGTTATGAATTTTTTTACAGTGTGTCAAAATTTCATAGTCACCCAATCCAAAAACAGGTTACATATTTGAAACCAGCGTAAAAAATAAGGTTGGTGCGTATTTATTATTCATTTTTTAAAACCGTTTGAAATTTTAATGTAATTAGCGATTTTTAACCTCATTGTGTACGCAATTACAAATCGGCCGCACTCGACCGCCGTGGCGCAGTGGTTCGGAGCGCTCGAGTTGCGCGCGCACAGGTTCGACTCCGCTCGCGCGTTTTCGTCGTTTTTTCAATAAAAATAAATTTTTTAACAATGTACTAATAATACCCGCTATACGGTTTCCGACCTTATTTTTTACGCTGGTTTCAAATATGTAACCTGTTTTTGGATTGGGTGACTATGAAATTTTGACACACTGTAAAAAAATTCATAACTTTTGCTGTCCCACCACTCGGTATGGTTTTGAGTGTTGATAATTGGTTCACATGCATAGAAGCATCATTAACTGCAATAAAATATGGCCGCCCGTTAAAACTGAGAAAATTTTTTTCTCAAAAAATTCTTATCAAAAAAATTTTTACTGATAACAAAATTTTGATAACGCCAATAGATTCAGCATCAAAAGTTGACTCTAGAAGTCAAGTTTCATACTGATTCGACAAAAACCCACCGAGTTATGCCGTTTTTTCGATTTTAGAATCCGATTTTTGAAAAATCGTAGCTCCGCCCCCAGGCGACTTCAGACCCTAATATTTTGGTTTCGAAGCCTACTCAGGTACCCCTATCGATTTTTGAAATAAAAATTTTTTGCTGTGTTTTGGGCTTGTGAACTTCTCCGAGACTCCGTCTTAAAGTTAGCACGCTGGTAGCGTCTACTAACTGCTCCACATGATGCAAGTTGTATACGTCAAACTTTTGCAACATTTGAACACTTTATTAAAGACAAAATTCACAAGTTTATTGGAGAAAAAATTCAGTATTTTTAGGCGTCGATTCATACATCGCCCGACCATAAGTGGTTATTAATATCAACCTCATCATCCCGACGCTCCGACTTTTCTCAAGACACAATGTAGTCTTCAACCGGTTCCGTATGGGCACAACCAGCTCGATTACCGTTGTTGTTAAGTGAAACGTCGACCTCACTGACATTGGTACCGCTTTGAATCAGTCCTACATCCTGCATGAACTCGGTAATCTTGTCATAGCACAACATCGGGTTGTCGTGAAAAGTGGCCAACCCATTTCTGATTTGCAAATCAGGCCCAAACAATTCTTGCAGATGTTGATTGCCGACGACTGATAGAGCATACCTATGATCAAGTAAGTTGTGCCCATGAATAACGCGAAGGTTTTTAAACATGCCAAGATGTGTGCCGTCGAAACTAATGTCCAGATAACTTAAATTGTTTTTTAAAGGTTTAACGAACAACGCTGTGAGAAACTCACCCTTTAATTTCACGGACTTTTCCAAAGGCTTTAACAAGCGTGTCCTCATACCCAAAGAAGCCAGGGAAGTTCGAGATATTTAATTTTAGATTGCCTTCTATGATATTGCAATGCCTGTATTTCATGGCGTTTCCAATATCATCAAGGATCGTACCACGACAGCGTTTGGGACAATAACTTTGGCATTTTTTACAGCGACGTGAATTTTCTTTGTCTAAAAACACGATAGTATTGTTACGGATTTGCTGTTAATATTTTTCAACCTTCTTCATATCCTGCAGGACATTCAGGCTCGCATCGCTTGTGAAATGACTTCCATACAAGTTCAAAGTTTAGACCTGCACTGCCATAAGTAAAAACGTCAGTCGGCGGTAGAGCATCACATTCAGCTCGCGTTACACATCGTTTGTCTGGACGTTTGTAATAACCATCTGCACAACGATGATGGCACACTCCGTTATGAACTGCATGTCGACAAGTATGACAGCTTGATTTGTCATTCGCAACCATGCAACCCCCAAGGCAGTAATCATGGCACCGTTTACCATTTTCAGCGCAGCCGGGACCGATACTTCCATTTTCAAGCTTATGATAAGGGCATGCTGAAATTGGAAAAAAGGCTAAATAGTTTATCAAATATAAAAACTAACCACGTTGGCAAGTAGTCGAATTCCAACATCTCGTCAAAGTCGTGCCGTCAAGATTGAAATGCTGACATCGAGACTTGTTTTTGCATTTAAAATCTTTGCACTTTGACTGCTGGTTATATTCCACCAAAACTTCCCGCACATCTCCAATCATCATATCTTTCCAGTTGATGTGTTGCGCGTAACATAAGTTCTTATTTTCTGTTATTTTGACACCTCCATTGGCAATAGTCGTCAACTTATTTAAACCAATTTCCAATAAATCATCGTTTTTTTGAATGAGTAGAGCATAGTTTGAAAAAGTGACTGCCCCGCCAAGAATCCTCAAATTTGGAAACATGTGCCCTAGCGTTGTAAGACCTTTCACTGCATACACCAGGATTGAACCTGTTATTTCTCGTAGTCGTGGTAACACCGGGAAGTCCGTATTGTTGTAAGTCACACCCTCTCCATTTATCATAGCTATTATGAAATCGCCATCAATAATAACACATCGTAGCAGTTGTTGCTTGGAAATGCTTGCCCCAGTTGGACCGAAGATTCTGTCTGGTGAATTACGTATTTCTACGAGCCCGCATCGTTCATCTGATGGATGTCCGTTTAACTGAAAGATATGAAAAGGTAACCAATTTGAGTGTGGTAGCACTTACGGTAGACGGGCAGACTGCCAGCAGCACGAAAGTGACAAGCAAAACATATGAGAAGGTAGGCATGAATGCTAAATGCATCGGTGCTACGGTAACACCGAGAAGTAGTCGATGGTAACCACTTCTTCTTTGTTTACAATGGAACAAAAGTGTGAGTTAGCTGCCTCTTTTATTAAGCTACGAATGTAGCATCGTCGCTCCACCCAACTAAGACGTTTTGAACGTTTACTGATGTGCTGATAAAAGTCTTAACAACGGCATAAAGTTCATTTCGAGTGTTCGTTCTTATCACAACGTTTTTTTTTGCTTTGACAAGAGAAAAAGCATATGATTTTTAGATACCGGAACGAAAACGATGCGATAAAGTGCACTTTTATGCGTTTCGGTACCTCAGAAATGCTCCTCAATCAATTTCAATCAATAAAGCTTTATAATTAGAAAATAGTAGCATATATTGTTATAAAAGATTGTCAAAGTTAAATCTACTCAATAATGAATGCCTGAGCACCAATCACAGGACACCCCCACAATCGGTAGACGCTAGTCTCTGCCGTTGAGTCAGCCGAAGTGCTCGCCACCTTTTGTAGTACAAATTGTTTTTGCATTGGAAATTGAAATTCGCAACAAACGCCTATGGCAAATCTTCCGTTTTTGCTCAGTTCACTGGCGCGATCAACATCGATGTACTCGGTTGTGTTGCTTGAGGCAAGGTGATGTGTTTTTGAAGCTGAAAACCTTTCAAATTATTGGCTGTTACTACTTTTGACAACAAAAAAAACAGACATTCAATCACTTTGCCTTGTAGTAGCATCTTTATTTTGATCAAAACTGGATATTTGGTGACGCAGATGCGGAGTTGCAAGAGGGAATCCGGCGGATAAGAAGGAATAGGCATCGTCGAAAGGAGTACATCGAAGTCAAAGTCTTCCAATGGCAAAGTCTTTTGCGTGAATTGGATGGAAAGTTCTTTTGGCAAGAATGCGTGACGGATTTCAGCCAGTTGATTATAAGTTTTTGAACGGCGTCTTGCTCCAATCACGGCTTTCTTCATCGATTGAAACAGATCATTGTTGTTCATTTTTACCTAAAATTACTATTAGATATTTCGCTACTATCGACAAAACAAATGATGACGTGCAAAGAGTGCCATAACTACACACATCTGTAAAAACTGAACAGAAAAGGAAAATCAAAAGCAAAATTTAAACTGAGACAACATGACTGTATGCAGCTAACACTCTATATTTGATTCCTAACACCTGCCTTCAATAAAAAACGGCGGCGTTGCTTTGGTGTTTTGCACTTTTTCTTTCGAACGATCGGCTCGAGCTGGCAAGAGCTGTCTGGATGCGCATTCGGCCGTGTGTTTTTTCTTTTTGGTTTGTAATGACTAAAGTTAACGCTGTTTTTGTTTCTCAGCTTATTGGAACGCAAGGGGAGAGATCAAGCCAGCTTCACAGATGCAGCTGACTGGGAAAAGCAAAAGTAGCCGGCACATTGTAAACATGTTTATTGTAAAGGTACAACTATAAAAGTACATTTGGTTAGGCAATAATGACGGTTATGAATAAAAAATCTTAACGTCGACGGGATTTTGTTGAGCGCCGTAGGTGAGCAGGAGGTCCACAACCTGTAAAAAGCACTTCAGTAAAGCAAACTACAAAAAGAAGCTTACCGAGCTGTGACCACTAGCTTGAGCAATGCACAACGGAGAGTCTGACTGCTTCAGACCGCTGGAATTAACATCAGCACCGGCTTGGATCAGTAGTTGAACAATGTCGCGTTTGCCTCGTTGACACGCGACATGGAGTGCTGTACGACCGAGGTCGTCTTCGGCATTGACATCGCAGTCGGGGCTCTGAAAGTAACACTGTTTACCACAATTGACCCTTTGAAGGTTCAAATACCTCAAGAACTACTTTAACACAGGCTGGGATTCCCGAAAAGGCAGCATAATGTAGCGGTGTTTGACCATTTTTGTCGCGCTTTGTGACGTCAAAGTTCAAATCGACGATCAAAATTTTGACAGTGCTAGCTTGACCGGCGGCACAGGCGTAAAATAGAGGTGTTCTGAAACACAAAATTAAAAACGTTTAAAAGGCAAACATATTTACCGATTAGCACAATCAACTTCATCTTTATCAGCCAGTGCCGTCTGGAAGTACCGAATCAGTTCAGTGTGACCACCGCCAGCAGCAAGATGGCTCGGTGTAGCATTGTTCACGTCGCGATCGGTCATGCTCCAGCCTTGTTGAACTAGAAGCTTTGCTATGGGAAGACTTCCAATTTGGGCAGCTAAATGAAGGGCCGTGCATAGGTTTTCGTCTTTGGCGCGGCGATCGATGGACAGCGACTTTGACGACAGCATCCACACAACTACTGACTCATTCTCGGCAAGGACGGCCCACATGAGGCAAGATCGCTTCTTTTTGTCCGTTATTTCGTCCTGGAAGTTAAAAATGTTGAAGAAAAGACATAAATTGTAAGAAAAAGGCATTTTTTGGCGTTGAAAAGTTCGAAAAAAACAAAACGCTTTAAAAACCTTGGCAAAGTGTGTCGGCTGCCAAAACGTGTTCCCAGCACGAAAGACGCGGCTGGTGAAAGAGCCGTCCGCGGTTGTGAAAGCCGGCTTTCATTTCGTTCCGATCAACTTGTTATCCCTTCTAGGATCCTATATTCTCGTACCAATCTTACGCTTTACCCTCTCCTTGACTAGTTGAACGGGTCCTCAACGTTCTGAACCTTGATTAAACTCGCTTTTTTCCGGTCTGACCCGACGCCCGTCCTCTGCTTGCTTTCCGCTGACCATCCTTTTCAATGATGCTGTCGCCGAAACGGTTCTTTGAATCCCGTCCAAGTGAGTCTTTCTACCTTTCCAACCTTCTCCCATCGCGTTTCATTCGATTGATAACTTCCAGAAGCGACGGATCAATCCATTCACCTGCGTCCGCGCGATGACACCCGTCGCATCCGCAAGGGACTCGTCATTGAGGTCACGCCGACCTATGGCCGGCTTCTGTGCGCTCGCAGCTTCTCGGACACGGGCGTCTACGTCTTCTTCGACCATAACACGGCTGTCAACGGGACTCCGCTGCATTTGGGCGACTTTGACCTGCAATCGGCTGTGCCCGTCGGCGCTGAGGTTGACTTCAAGCTGACCTATGGCTTTCCGTCCAAGTGGCGCAGCTTTGGGACATCGATGGCGTACTTTTGCGAGTGGATCAGCTTTGGTAGGTATTTTATTGAATTTTTAAGTGATTGAATATATAAATTTGTCATTCCAGATGCCACGAAGGAAGTCTCAGTCCTCCAGGCCGAGCTCATGGTGACAGCCAATCGCCCGAACGGCCTTGTCATGACGGTCGATGGCGAGGAGCAGAAGGCTGTCCTCCATCCGCACTCGTGGCCGACCGGGTCGACAATCAAGAAGTTGAGGAATGGTTCGGAGCTTGAAACGCGTGTGGTGGGTCTGATTTTTATATAAAATTTGTCATTTTAAAGCATATTTGATCTCGTTTAGAACCACCGCTTCCACGTGATGACCCAGCCATCGCGCACGCTCCTCAGTCTCGTCCGCACTGTCCCGAACTTCTTGAAAAACAAGCTCCGCCGCATCTCCTACATCTGTCTCTCGGCCCAGCCCCTCTCCACGACCGTCGTCTGCTATGCCCATCTCGTCGGCGTCGGCGGCACCGAGCTCTTGTTTGACTCCTTCGGCACCCGCGACGACACCGGTGACACGCTTCCCGTCGAGATCGTCATGGACAAGGATATCTTCCTGAGCTCGATCGGGATAGACAAGGTTGTCAGTTCCTTTCCCCTTTTCATTGCCTTAATCTTCGTAATACTCGTATAGATTCAGTCCCCCAAAGTCAACCTCTACGACGTCATCGGCCGACCCTTCCAACTCGGCTGCGTCCTTAACCTCACCAGCCAGAAGCACCCCTTGCGAGCCTTCTGCGCCTACATCTGCTCGATGCCGTACATCCCCAAGAATCCCAAGATGAACATGCCACGCACGTACACTCGTGGCACCCGTCAGGCTGCCATTCGAAACCCAGTCGTGAATGCTGTGGAGAAGAAGGCCACCCCGCCATCGCCACCGAAGAATCAGTTTGTTCGAACCCATTCGCGTCGGAGCTTCTATCGGAAGTTCGCCCAACGACGCAGCATGCGTATGGCCGTTCAGAGCCGTAAGCGTGGGCCGTGTTCGCCGTATCCCGAGCAGCAGAATGCCAAGCGGTTGGTTTATGCCTTTATTATAAGCTTAAAGAAAACCAGAACCCCTTTCAGCAAGATCGTCGACATCTCCGTCACCGAGGAGACCTTCCTCAGCGAAGACTACTAAGTCTAATATTGCATTTGTTTTAACTTATCCCCGTGATTGTTTGTAGCATCTTTTGATCACCCATATTTGTATCTTTTGATCAGCCGCTCATATTATATTAATAATCTACGGTTTAGTTCACCCCTTATAGGAAAATAAAAAATAAATTGTTTGACTCACCCCACTTCCAGAAGCATTCAAAATAGCCTCCAGCGTCTTTACACATGTCTGCGCCGCGTAGTGTGCCGCACTCGCACCGTAATTATCCAGAGTGTCGTTTCTCGCGCCATTTGCGATCAACAACTTGGCAGCTTCAACTCGCCCCATTGCCCCGGCATAATGTAACGGTGTTCGGCATCGATGGTCGAAGCTGACAGCCACGGCAGCTGCCCTGCCTTCAGATTCTTGCAGCATGATGCTTATGGCTTCAAGATTGTTGGCTAGGACGGCTAGATGGAACGCAGTTTGGCCGAGGTTATTCCGAGTGTTGGTCGTTGACATGGGCTTCTTTTGGCTCAGGATTCTGACCACATCGGCCGAGGTTAGGAAGTTCGAGCTGACAGCATACATGAGAGGGATCTGCTGGAAGGAATCTCGTTGATCCACGGCGAGACGGTCGTCGTTGAGAAGCTCGACGACGGATTCGAGACTGCCGAAATGGGCTGCGTAGTGGAGGGGAGTACGGCCATATGTGTCGGTGACTTTGTAGAGTTCTGTGTCTTCTGGGAGGGCGTTTAGGAGAATCTGAAAGCCAACTTTTCAAAAACGGTTTTGAACCCAAAAACGAACCCTCAATATCTTTGCCCGTTTATGTTGAACAGCCAAATGCAATGGCGTAACTTTCGAATGATCCCCCAATAACACGTGATTGTCAAATTTGGGGTCTAGCAGATACTTTAAACAGCTAAATGCGCTGAATTTGACTGCCCAATGTAGCAAACTTCTACCGTATTTGTCTGTTTCGGATAGTCTTAATCCGCGTCTAAAACTCTCCAAATTAAAACAATTTTTATATCAATCTCAAAATTAACAAACTTGACAAGTATATCGAGCACCCGATGTCGATCAGCCGTGACAGCCACAAACAACAGCGATTGCCCCAGGGCATTTTTAACATCAACCAAGGCTCTTACTGTAGATAACTCCTTTTCAATGGCACTATAGTCGGCATCGGCGACAAAAGCCGCTAATCGATTGAAATCCGGAGCGCTGGTGGTCATTTTAAAGAAATTGGAAAATGATTGCACGAGTCAGAGCGACTGATTCGATCGATCAGTGATGAAGACGTCGTCCACAGGGTGTTGCTAGCAATCGGGTTTTCGGTCCATGAACACGCAAAGATTGACGTCTGTGTTTTTGCGCGGCTCTCACGTTGAGATTGTTCATAGCTTTTTTCAATCAGTGTGTCGAAATGTATTCTTTATTGTTTTCGCAATTTGAGAAAATGGTCTTTTTTCATGTCTGCTGAAGACAAGATGTCGCGAGCCAGTCGACTCGCGATTTGCATAACGTTCCCACGAGCGAGCGAAGCATGCAAATTTCGATACCAGCGATGAGGTCAGTCAGTTAGATATTTCCATCACTGACAAGGTCGACGTCTGGTGTCCCTAGCCTATCCGACCGCTTCATGACCTGTGATATGACTGAACATTGTCGCGAGGAGCCACGTGCTCATCTCGATCACAATGTGCAGCCCGAATGTGACTTATTTGATGAGCCGTTTGTCGAAAACCAGCCGACTGTCGCCACCGCTAACAAAGTCAAAGAACCAGTCGCTTGTCAGCTTATCCGGCCTAAAAAGCAGCTCGTTCCGGATCCGATGGTCGAACTTGGAAATGCTCATTGGCAGGAGCAAAACCCTGTGAGTTTTTTTGATTTCTTTTTGCGTTTTTTGAAGTTTGATGCGTTTTTTGTAGACTACAACTTATGCGCGAGCGATGCTCTATGATGAATTGACGCCGCAGGATATCGCTTTTTTCGTAGGTTTTTATCTTTTTCTTTTTAAACTTCGATTTTTGATTGCATTTTCAGAATTCCCGAACAAAAAAGCTCAATTTCCTCGACGAACACATCACCGAAGACCCGAATGCCGCCTTTCCGAAGCCCCCAGTCGAATGGCGCAATGTTCAACCTGCCTACCGTCCTGGATTTGTCCAACCGCCTCAGATGCAGTTTATGCCGCCACCGCTGCCCTTCAATCACCCCATGCATCTCGGCCCACCGCCGCCACCACCACCAATGCAGAATGGTCCCTACGGCATGCATCCATGGCAGACCCCGGAGCAGGCCGCTTACATGCATACCTTCAATCTCCAGCGATTGAAGCTCGTCCGTGAACAGAGGGAAGCCTTCAGCCGATCTAAAAAGACCCCCAAAAAGGGTGGCAAGAAGCCGAAAAAGCCGATTCTTCGTCGACGAAACACCGAAATCCAGCGCCAGACGCCATCAAGGGAGCTGTTAGCGGCGCCGATTCAGAAGCGCATTTCGGCGGTTACGGCTTCGGCGGTTTCGCAGGGTGCGGGTCGGTTTCCTTTTCAAATTGAGCATTAGAATGACACTTTCTAGGTTTCTCAGGTTTCTGCGGCGTCCTGAAAGTGAATCCATTATATCCCGACTGTCGCGGCCGCGTATCCACCATCAAAGAAGTCGACGGAATCACCTATTTCGAATGCGCCAACTGCGGTACACGGCGACGTTTTCTCGAAGAAGACGAAGAAATCCGAAATCGACGCTAACTTACCCATCTCCACATCTATCTATGTAGTGTAGTTTATTTCTATTTCTGTTTTTTTCCATTTTTACCTTTATCATGACATAAATCGACTTCTGCAACCTTCCAAAAATACTCGTTTTTCAATGCACCCACGTGGCACCGGCAGAAAACAATATCAGCTCAACGTTCTTTGTTTTGAGTGATTCTGAAGTGGCTGTACTTTCAGGGGGCGGAAACCTATGTACCTTCTACCCTTCAAAGTGATTGTCAAGTGCTACCTTTGAAGGCGTTTTTGTCGGTCCCCAGCGCCAAAACGTGTCGATCACGCTTGCTGTGGGTGATTGCAGTGTCGATGAGCGTGCTCTGATGTCGATCAACTCGTTTTTTGGTTAGGTTGGATCCGCCAACACCACGTGTGTGTATGGTGTCATCGGCCCGCCTATGTTGGGTAGGGTCGGAAAGGCCTATATAAGACGGTGGGGACTGTCTTAGGAGAAGGCACGTAAGCTACTGAATCTTCAGAGGTTTCACAGACTTGAATCATGAAGTTCGTTAGTGTGATTGTGTTGGTCCTTGGAGTTGGGCTTTGTTGTGAGTTTTTTACATTTTCTTTGAAGAAAACAGTTTCTGATGCCCGCAATTTCCAGATGCCGCCCCAGCCAAGCAAGAAGGCGCCGCCAAACTCGACCCGTGTCTTCAAGCATGTGTCGAAGCAGTCGCCAAGCATCAGCGTGAATTCTCGCTGCTCCGAGTCGCTGATCTGTCCCACTACTTCAAGAACCACGACCACGCATGTACCGTAATCGAAACAGCCAAGAAGTGTGTAGCCAGCTGTGGAAGCACTGAGGAGAAGAACCCCTTCGCCCTTAAATCCCTTACTGCTCATTGTGGCGAGGAATCTGAAGTCCATGTTCAGAAGATGAAGGAGTGCATCAACAAGTCCGAAACTTCCATCCATGATGAATGCGAGAAGGAATGCGGCAACCACAAGGGCGCCTACGACGAGATCAAGACCCTCAGCTCTGCCATGGATGCCTCTGGCCACTCGCCCGAAAAGCTCCACGAGATCATCGTGAAAACCGACACCGCTTGCCACATCTTCAAGTGCATGACCCGCTGCAACGTCAACGTCGTCCGTCGTGTCTGTGGCAATGAAACCGCCGATGGCCTCCAGGGCTTGATCCAGCTCGCCCTCAACGCCCAACGCCGTGATCTCGATGCCCAGAACCTCACGATGCGCATGGCCGCAACGACCCCACCCAAGTGCAACTACATGTTCTTGCCCAAGGTCATGTTCGATCGCGAAAACGATAAGACCCTGCACAGCGAAGACTTCCGCCTCAAATCTCGAATTGAACAGCTCGAGGCCGAGAAGATCGTCCTCGTCGAGAAGCTTAACAAGCTCGAACACCACTAATTGATCTCTTTGTACTTTGCTTTCATTCAATCAATATTTCCACATGCATAATAACAATCAACACTTAGCTTAGTTTCATGACCTTCATGTTTGTCTTTGTTTTTGCCTTTATTTGACTTCACCGACCAATTCCGATGAAATAAAAGTTCCAAAATGCACTCTTCACTTTTCATTGAAACATTGAAAAACATTTGCTGTTCAACAAAAGCCAGCACACCGAGAGAAAGAATTCCAAACAAAGACACTACACGCTGCTCACTCCAAAGTACCGTACACAACACACTCTTTGTTGTGTCAAATCAACTCCAAAGTGCCTCAGGGCAGTTACTTGGGTACGCGGGTTCAAACAGTGGAAGCGCAACATGTTGGCCTATCAATCAACTTTATTTTCTTCACCGATTACATTACCTGCCCAATTTTGATCAAGGGCGCGTGATGGATGGTTCCGATGAACCCTGATGTTGTGCACGTTGAAAACGTTAAAATGTTTTTTCCTGTCAAAATAATGCACGCGCAAGAATGATACACAAAGGAAAATCTTATCTGATCAATGATCAGTGGCCCCAGGTTGGGTTGATCAAGGACTAATGTAAGACAGGTGAAACACGTTTAAACTCGACAATTTGTTGTTTATACTTTTTCAACGTCACGCAATCATCTGAATGTGCATGCACTTTTCCAAGTTTGTTTTTCTAAAATTTGGTTTAAAATCACATCTTTTAAAATTGAAGATGATGAACTTTTTATCACCCCACTTTACGATGGGCGTTACTAGACTTTGATAATGGATCACTTTATCTGAACAAATTCATTTTCAAACCCCAACAAGTTGCAAAAACCCACACAAATTCTTTCCAAAATGAGCCTTTGTAATGACTTCACACTGGATGGTACCCTCCTGGCCCCATAAAAAAGGCATCACGATGCTTTTAGGCTCCTCAAAATTTGGCCAAGTGAATGTGCATGTGTCTTAGTTCAATGAAAGAAATGAAGCAAAAAACCAATCCATGATTCATCTTTTGGGAAAAGTTCGCTCGTCCCTTCCGCTGCAAAATGGGGCCAAACAAGCTTGCCGATTGGAATGATAGCTTCAAAACAGTCTTCACTGACATTCGAGACTGTCAGTTGAGTCGCTTTTTAGCGCTGTTCACGGAATTGTCGACAGCTAGCTATGACGACCACCCGTTTATCTCTTGCCGTGTTGGCCATGGTTTTGGCATTGGGCGCTGGGACACCGATGCCGGATCCGTTGACGCTTAAGGAGTATCAGGTTAAAACGAAGACGCTGAATTGGGTTGATAGCCAGGGTGAGTTGATGTCGTTTTTGAGTATGTACGGTAATAATGACGGTTTTTAGAGTGTTTGGACGCGCTGAACAAGTGTGACTTGAAGGAGGTTCCGGTTAACAGTATCACTAGTAAGTTATTAGACAATGTAGATTGTTATCAAATGTGTAAATTTAGGCTGCAAGGAGTTCAACGACAAGTGCGTCAACAAAGACACCGCTCCTTCCGCTGTCCCCGGAGGCGCCACAGCCGCACCGGATTCCAAGGTTTCTGCCGTTCCTGGAGCCGCAAATGGTTCCCTCCCTGTCGTTGAATTGAAGGTATCCGGAAACAAATCCGATGACAAATCATCTGCAGCTTCCTACACTGTTTTCGGCGGCATTGGTATCACGCTTGCCTTCGCTCTTCTGTTCTAGATTCTTTCGCCTTTTTTTAATTTTTGAAAAATCGAAAGAAAATGGAGTTGATTTAACATTCCTACCGTATGCAAATATCAATAAATACTTTCTGTTAAATAAAAGTACCATCATCAAAGTTTAAAATTCTCAATAAATGTGTCATGTATCGCTGATCGAAAGCTAGAAACCCCGAAAAACGAATATTTATACATCGCAATCATTTGTTATCCCCCGAAATCAATCACACGCAATTGTTTTGCCCGCACATTTCGGCCTTCCCGATATCACCCTTCGCCAGAGGCCACGGCACCTGTTGCCCCGAAACACGGCCTACACCATGTCGAACAAGTCGGTCTGATTGACAGCTCGTCTCGTACCAGCTTGTTGGTGCACCTCCATCCCGGCTGTCGACAATGACCGTGATGCAAATCACCATGGCCTCGAAAAAGCAAGCTTCTCCCAAATGCAAAAGCAAGTCCCACTCTAAAGGACTCAATGTGGTTCGGTTTAGACTATCTTAGCTGTGTGACCATTGCCACCTATTCGGGTATGGTAGTGTTGTTCAGTCCAACCCTCAAAACGGGTCCTAGCTGATTACTATTTATGACACCCACCCTTCCTCCGTCCAAGACAGACCTCCAGATACTTGCCAGGCCGACAATGGCAACAAACGAACGACCTGCAAGACCAAGGAATGGCGTAATGCCTGCGGGCTTTGTTTTATGGCGCCTCAGGGCAACCCCCCAAAAACACAAGGAGTGCTTTTGTTGCAAAGTGCCAATTGTGGAAGCGCGGCCCCCGAACTACATCCATGTATGCCTGTCTAAAATGTAAAAAAATGAAAAATATCCCACTTCTGACGTCGTTCATTGGGGGTTAGTCATGTTTTGTCAAAACAAAGAAAAGACCTTCCCGAAGGAGTGCGACTAAATTATAAGGATGCGTCTAGGGTTACAATGTTGACTTTCCAGACCTGTCGGAAATTCGATTCTTATTGGTTTTTAATTGTATTCTTTTACTGTTTTTAATGAGGTGCTAAAAGAATACTAAAAGAAGGAATTCATTGGTAGCTAAAACTTTTCACTGATCAAAAACGGTTCAGAAAAGTAAAGCAATTACTCTAGTCGTACAAACTTTTAACGGCAGGATTTATTGCTGTCGCCTTTGTGAAAAAATGGCTGAAAAAGTACTTCCCCTCTGGCGGTAGGCTTTGATAGGGGCCAAAAAGGGGTGGCCGGGGACGCGATTTGCGAAGTTTTTAAAAGAACGCACTTTTTTGATATTTATGAGTTTCATGGGGGGTCGCAGTGCCGGGGCTTTGATGACTTTTAGTTTAAGCTTCTCAGATGGTAGCCACAGGCCGTATATCCGATTCAAAGTACTCCGACCTTTTCGTGAATAGCCACTTTTGACAAGACTGATGGCATACCATTAGGTGTCGTCGTTCAGGACATCTGCTCCGGCTGTTTCTGTTTTACGTTTCGTTTCGTTTCATTTCGGTTACTTGGCTACTTGGCATTTTAAAAACAACATTATCTATTGACTGGGTCGTCATTTTTGTGTACGTATGGATGTAATTCGATGGTGCGAGTCGGTCAGGGTTAGGCCGGAAAAAGTAAAGTAATGGATGGACGACAAAGTTTTTGGTTGGCCATGGCGCCGTTTTCATTCCCCCACCTAAATAGATGATGTTAAATGCCATCCGACAGGGGGAGGGGCTAAATGTACGCCTTCTTTTTTTAATCAGATGAAGACGCGAAAAAGGATAAGCTCAGACGTGTGTAGTGGCTTTCATATATCCGTGGATCAGGGTAAGTAGCTTGTCCTTATTTGAATTTTGATTATAAAAGTATAAATTTAGTACCTTTTAAGTGGAATCAGTTTTGCTGGACCATTAGCAGAATTAATTATGCACACTTTTTAAGGGCATCAGTGCCATTTTGGAAAATCTTTGCATTTTTCATTGAATCTGAGCCGTTCAAAAAACGAAAACAATTTCCTTGGCCTAGTTTTTGGCTAGAATGGTCCCCACCTGTCTTACTGTCGTTTGCTATTGTCAAAAAACGGCGCCGACCCTCGAATTAAATCGTCTTTTTCGGTGGCATTAGACCAATTTTCGACCTACCTTGCAGCCCCCAACAATCGCCTGCCATAAATACACAATGGACCTAGATGCCGACCGAGTCTGAAGTCTTTAGTATCCCTTGAAAAAATATTTATTTGTGTCGTTTGCCTTCAGGGTGCCAACAAACAAATTCCGACTACACATTCCCACATTGCCGTTGGCTTCGAAGCCGGTTGTTGCAAATCCTCTCCCTTTCGTGTTTTTTGGCCATTCGCCTTTCGTGGATCTATTATATCCAGTTTGCAACAAAAGTCATCATGAACTCCGTTCGGGGTGGTCCCGTCATTTTGGACTCGAAGTTAACCTCGTTAATTCAAGGAAAAGTTGGATTTTTGAGGCCCCCTATAAATTGATTTCAATTTCTTCGGCATTTGTTTGTTTGCGCATTGCATCGGCATTGACAGTCAGTCGGTAATGATTAGATTTGGAGTAGATTTGTGTCGCGTTGGTCCTCTGGCCTCCCTAAAGTCGTAATGGCACTTTGCGCGGGTGCCCCCATGGAAGTCAGTCTCCAAACTGCCTCTGGCGCTCGCTGTTTTTCCGACATCGCATGACCAATATCAAGTGGATTAGGCCCGTAAGTGTCATATACCAGCTTACAAAATATTATCCAGCCCCCTATGAGCGACTTTTTTTAAACCATGCATTTTTCAAACTGATAGATGTTAGCCATCTGCTGACTGTGATGCTGTCTGTTGTGAGTCGCCCCAAATTTGTTGTTTTTTAAAAGGCCTCCGGTCATAAGTGCCGTGCCGCCGTCGACGGCAGGCTATCCTATCTTTCAGCAAGCTCGTCTCAGCTCAAGCTCGAGCCCAGGATACATTGAAAAGCAGTCCTGAAAATCTGGTGTCCCAATTTTTTGGGGGAAAAGGGAAGCGCATTAGACTCCCTTGAGTGCTTCGTGCCCTTCAGACGCCGGGGGCCATGTATTCCACTCGTTTGGCCTGCCCGGGGCGATGATGGCATTGTGCATCGAAACGGCTTCCGATGAACCAATTAGGCATCATAGCCATCTTTGTCGCGGCCGCCCGGGGTGGACACTGGTTTCTCCTTCTTTGCCCATGTATAGCTTTTTTAAAGGGTCACCTCATAGGCCTTCCGACAGGGCTTCAAAATGTGCCAAACACAGTGAGTGTCTACATACTTATACGTAATATGTAAAAACGTGCAAACTTTGCGTGACCATGCCCAATCTCGACGCGATGGTGCGTTTTTCCCGCGCTGCTTTTCTCCGTTTTTTGAATCCTTGAAGCGGGCTTGCAAATCCCAGCTAAAGGTTAACCTCCATCGCCCGCAACCGACGTGAACGCGTGACAGTATTTGAACCGAAATCCCCCAACATTCGCATTAGTTCGTCAACTTGTAGATTCATGCGCCGGGCATGCTGGCAGCTGCCCTCCTGCTCTTCGTGGTGTCCTTCGACGCCGCAAATGCCGTCAGATGCTACAGCTGCGCGAATGATTTCGTCGTTTGGGTGAGTCATCACCTTTTTCACCCTCTCCGTTATGACTTTCAATGTTTCAATTCAGAACTGGCGCCACTTCTTCCTCAAACGCAACTACGGTATCAGCTCATCAGACAACCTATGCGCATACAGCGACTACGATCCCATGTTGTCAAAAGAGTGCCTTTCGAGCTGTTTCGTCTTCTATCTCAATGGCACCGATAAAGCCACGGGCGCCGTGCAGACCCTTGGTAAGCGCAGTTTTATGCATATTCAAGTGGAAATTCATACATGAAGGAGCAAACCAAAAAACACTAAATTGCGGTTCCGCATATGTCGCCGGAAACACCCGGAAACAGATGCTCGCACTTTTGCAAGAGAGCTAAATGACGGCATCTTTCTTTGATATTCCGAGGGGAAACTATCTTTAGTGCTGTAAAGTAGTATTAAGAGATGGGGATTTACAGTTTGGGATCCTCTTTGGCAGTGTTAAAGTAGACAGAGATCATTTCAGGCATCGGTCGCGGATGTTCGGAGCACTTTTTATCCGATGAACAGTACAATCAGAGAGGGCTTGGAATCTATACTAAAGTATCGGATGTGTCACACTATTTGTCACATGATTTTGACAAGGTTTGTTAATTGTTTTTACTTTTTGTTTTTTTTGTTGTTTTTTGGTCCTACAACGACTTTTTGAGTAATCGCTGTAGAACTAGATTTGTGAACATTACTGTTTTTGTACACTGTTCTGATTATTACTAACACTTTTAAAGTCATAATAATTATTTTTAACATCTTTATTTTGCTAATTATAACCAAAAATTGCAATTTCCAGCTCGAAATCGACGAATACTGGTGCTTCTGTGCCGGTGAACGCTGCAACACTGACGACTGTTTCCGACATTGGCGCTATCACGGCTACAGTGGGTCCTTCCACCGATCATCGCAAGCTTCTTCGCGACGATCTTCTTCGGCATTCAGCCGTCTGGGCCATCGCCGCAACTTAGCTCCGCCTACTTTATTAAATCTCAGCTGGCTTGTAACACCCTTAATTTGGAATTACATCCACGCTCAACTCTTCTAACCAGTGCCATTACACCCTTCCATTGACTCAAAATTTCAATCGATATTGCAAGATAAACAAAAACGATCGCAACGACACGGGCCACCTTTTGTTTTCGCCAAACTTGTGTGTTAAACTGAACAAATTTTATTTGTATCAATCAACTTTTGTAAACTTTGAAGGTTTTTGTAGACAAAATAAAATAATACCATCTCTAACATATCCGAAATGTCTTCCGTTTTGTGATGAAAAACAGGGCCTGTGAAAAAATAGTTATTACTATGAAGTTCTACATGTGGAACAAACGTAACAATATAAAGTTAGGAATACTTTGTGAGCAATCGGTCATGTTTTAGATTTTTTCGTCGCGACGCGTGGGAGGACGGAGGGAGTGATCATGGAATGGCGATAAGTCGGTGAATTTAAGAAAATTACAAGTAATGTGTGTGCTTATTGCCGTGGATGTGGTGGTGGTTGATCTCGATAATCGTCGGATTCGGGTTCGATGTGGATGAAGGGCACGTTGGGGCCGGTGGCAGTGGAAGTTGAGGGGAGGGCGAGCGGCGGGATGCCGCCACTGGCAGTGTCGCAATCATCGGCGTAGTTGTTCAGGGATTCTATGCTGAGATGCAGGGGTGGGACTGGGCGTCGGGATTCATTTTGCTGGTCCATGGATAGGGGGTACGGGCTGGAGCTGCCGGGGTACATGTCGAGGGGGAGGGTGGACGGGGTTGCACCTATAAGCGTTAATTGGTACATGTTACAGTAATCTTTGATCAAAAAGTTGATAAAATCACTTACCACCTCTCTGATTTGTCAATCTCATTAACATGTTTTCAATGTTCAGCAACCTGCTTTCGTATTTCTCCATGAAATTGCTCTTTTCATTGACGGAATCCAGCATTGATTGAATGTCGCGTTTGAGGTGATTCATACCATCCTAAACCACCATTTTTAATCTCAACCCAACAAAATAACCAAAACCTACATCTCCACTATACGTATTCCCCCCACTATTACCACCATAATTATTCATAGAACTAGCCCGACCACTGGCACCCCCAGCATTCCCGGTAGTCCGAAGATGCAACCCGCCATTGCCATTCCCGTTCGAAGGATTTTGTCGCATGCTCGATCCAGCCCCAAACATCGAAGTCCCAGCTTCGGCGTCTTCGAAAGTCCGACCCCGAAGCATAGGTGACCTCCGCCTCGAAAGTAAGTTCGGCGTTCTCGGGGCCTGAGGCAGTAACGGCGTATTGATGTTAGTTTCATCGATTGTTGTCGTCATGATGGATTGATTGGAAGTTGTCCGGCTCAAATGTGGCCCGGAGAAGTTTCCCTGGAAGAAGTTTTATTGCTTTCGAAATGGATTTTGGACGAACTTTTTCAACATCATTCGACATGGATGAGAACGTGATCCGCTGACTGTGGCGTTCACGCATTCTCTGAAGCAACTTTCGGATGGGATGGTCCTCGCTGATTTCAAGTTTCTCATTCTTTCGGCGTTCATCGAGTTCTTTTTCGCGTTTGACGTCCATCACCTTGCGGAATTTTAGCTGGAAACAACGTTTTTTATTTAAAACGAGCCTTAAATTGTAAAATTCCTCACTCGATTGGTCAAATTATAAGTCAAAACCAAATTTCTCGCAAATGAATTCGCAAACGCTTTGTAGAATGTCAAAACTTCCATCAGCTTCTCCTTCTTGATCATATGCAAATCCGTATAGGTCAAAGCTCTCACATTGGCCGCAGATTGCCCGATCTTCGGCGTTTTCCAGAATTCATCTCCGAAAACGTCGCCCTTCCCCAGAATCGCGACGACCTCATCATCCTGGATCACTTCCAGCGAACCCGAAACGACAAACCACAGTGCATCGACGCTCTCGCCCGTATGATATAGCAAATCGCCCGGGGCGGCATGATTGCTCTCCAAGTACATGGCCAATGACCTGAGACAGCCATCTGAAGCTAATCGAAAACATGAATGTTCATTGAAAACCTTTCGATTTAAATGAACACAAATGTCTGCTTTCATATCTTTGGGGCAGTATCCAAGTACTTTGGTCGTATCTATGCCCTTTGTCATGGCCCAGGTGCTGACAACATAATCCATGACACGTTCAGAAAGCTCTTGAGGCACCTCCTGGAGTTTGATGAATTCCCGCACATTTGTTATCATTTCATGATAGCGGACTGTGGCCGATGTCATCTGCTGGATGATCGTTGTCATATGACCGAAGATGGCAGCATAGAGATTTGCGCTGATGATCATCATACAGACACCGAAGATTTTTTCGGTTGCCGTTGTGGAGGCAATATTGCCGAAGCCGACGGTTGACATGCAGGACATGGTATAATAGAGGGCTTGAAAGTGTCATTTTGTAAATAAATCAATAAAAGAAAGAATAACCCACCAGAAATATAGCACGACATCTTTTCCGGACCACCAATAACCCGTGTCTTCGTACTCGTTAAATTAAACGGTGATTTCAGGTCATTTGATAACTTATACAACCATCCATCAGGTAAAGCCGGATTAACAAGTCTACTCTTGAGCTCGTATTCACCTATGACATACCAGATACATGCCATCCAGTGAGATACGAGTACATAGGCACATAGAAGTAATAACAATGTGGCAGCACCGTATTCGAGGTAATTGTCGAGTTTACGGGCGACACGGCCTAATCTGAGAAGTCGGACTACTTTTAGGGCACTTAGTAATGAGCCTATTCTCTGAAATAAGCAATTTTATGGTCGACATAGCCGTCAAATAATGGCAGCTGTACCTCATCATCTTGTTTAAACATATAAAATATATCATAGGGCAGGCAGGATAATAGGTCTATGATAAACCAAGATTTGAAATAGTTTCTACGTATGACTGACGGTTCTATTACTACCTGAAAATTGCCCTTTAACATGTCTTTGCCCTTTTTGTATGTCATTTTCGTTCATTTTGACCCTTCAAGTCAGACATCTTCCATCAAAGACTTCAAACTTGACCTCCTCATTCATGCCAAACTTCCAAAATGTCACTTCCCAGAACTCAAATAACTCCTGCACATGCAAAGAAATGAAAAACTTCTTCAATGCCCAGCTCACGGAAACGGGCCCCCGTAATTCATATGTCCCCATTAAATAATTCATCCCAACACCTACATACATTAACTAATGTAAGTATGTCTCCCCCGTCCTCAAAGATCATCTCAAAAAGCTCACCTCTCCACCCGGTCCAACGAAAGTCGTATGAAAATTGAGCAGAATATCCGCGAAAAATATGACATCGACGATGCTGTCAAGCAGGGCCACCATGTCGATCCGCGTTGAATGGTGATCTCGTTTGTTGAAGGCAATGTTGTAGGGCACAATGAAGGCAGTGTAGAAGGTGAGGGCCAAGATGCTCCAATCCCAGACGGTCTTCTGCGTCGAGTAGTGCAGGATGATGTGGGGCGACGTTTTGGGGGTCTCCTGCCGATACTGCGGCAGCATGTCACCGCCCAGATTCATCAGCTGCTGATGAATGGAAATCGATATGAAGTTTGGGTGAATTCGTGCAGCAAGGAATGGCAAAAAGTTTCAGAGGGGGGGAATTTAGGGTGTTCGAATTTGGAAATAAGGTGGTTCAGAAAAACGTTAGAATTTGTAATTCTACAGGGCAAGTTGCATTGAGAACAGCAAAAAGTGTAAAATAAAAAAAATCGAAAAAAGAAAAAAGTCAGAAAAATGTGATTTCCAAAAAACGGCATAAATACATACCTGATTAAAGTTTGATGATACAGACGCCGCTGACTTGTGAAGATCTTTCGTTTCGATCTGGTTAAACTGTTGGCGTGATTTCGCTATTCGGGCGATTTGCAGAATCCGGCTAAGACCGAGGGCTTTGTTGTTCTCGTCGCCGAGGGGCTGCTTCAGTGGTGTGATATCTTTGAACTGGATAAGATATAGCACGACACGGTCTTTATCATCTTTGATGGGTGCGATGTGAACCAGTAGCCAGAGGACGCTTTCTAAAAAATTGAAATTATCGATTTATCATTGATTGGAATGTCGATTGGCATTGTGCGCACTTTGCCAAAACCCGCGATTAATAAAATTCAAACTACAAAAAGTTAAAGCGAGATGAGCGATACTCACTATTCTTCTTGCACAAAGCAATCTCGGTCATCTCGGTCCTCGATGTATCCAAAGCGAGTTGAATCCGTTGCAAAGCGCCGGGATCCGTTTGGTCGCCATACATGAAGGACAACGAGCACGGCTTCTGCATAATTTCCGCCCTCGAGTACCCGACAATTTTGCTGAAGCCATCATTGCAGTACACGATCGGGTAGTCGATGATTTGTGCGTTTGCGAGGATGAAACTGCATTCTGAAAAAAATGGAGGTAAAATATTAGCTAGACTAACAGCGTCGCGCCCCAGGGTGCTAGTTATCTCGTCATGCCGAGGCTCACGGTGATTAATCAGCACTCCTTTGCCGGGGATTCGACGTAGGAACATGCTTCAAAATGTGTAATCGGTGGCGTGTAAAATGTGTAGGCCGTTTGATTGAATGGTCGTTTTTTACGTGGTCAAATTTGGGGTTATCGGTTGGCACGTAAAACAAATACATTGACGTGCGCAGTTGTTGGATAATTTCAGTGTTTGTTGAAAAGCGGCTTTGTATTTCGTGGATTTATTGGATATGGGTAGAATTTTGACAAAAAGTACAGTATGCTTATGATGTTAGATGTGAAATTTAACTTTTAAACTTTAGTCAAACTTCGAAATTTGAATTTGAATTACTCAGCTTTAGCACTTCCGCTTGTTTGCCCCAAAGTTCTCCTCTGCTTCATCGACCTTTGCCAACTTCCGTTTTTATGACACAGCTCATAAAATTGACGACTAATTCATCGCGTAGACACTGGCATTTCTCTTCAGCCTTGTGGCCTGTCATCATCCATAATCTGTTTTTGTGCCGTCTGAGCTCATTCATTAATCGATGAAATGAATCTGTTGCCACCACGACAGAGCTTATGTTAACGTTGCCCCAGCATACGCATATCCTTCAGGGAAGCCCATTCCCAGTCCAGGCTAATGGGTCCACCGCCCGCATTTTAGCTTATGGCACTTTTCACCGGCTACCGGCGGGCCCATTTGCATAATACACAAAACGAACAGCCTTCTGTCCCCCCTTGAAAATTGTATAGGTACCCCCATTGCCATGGCCGTCGATTCAAGCTCAGTCAGGGCAACGACCAAACTTCCTGCTCATTCAATATTTCAGTATTTTTGGAGGGTTAGTGTCGTCACAAAGCGCAAGTATGCTTCCTTCTTCAAAAGACAGTCCAAAGATGCCGTCAACAACCGGTAATTTGTTTGTTTTCTAGTTTTCCAATACGACCCCGACAGATTGCCCCGATTTCACAAGAACGAGTGTAAGCATTGTTGTTTTCAAACATAGATTTCGAAGATGCTATACTTATTCTTTCATTGTGTTTTCGCTCTGTGGCACAGATTAAAAAGTAAAAAGCGCACAAAGCAAACGCCTCCAGGGCGCAGACGTGGGAATCTTTTTGAGATTGTTTTTTGCCCCGATTGAATAGAAAACTCGCGCGTTCTGGGACAAACATATAATTGAAACAGCGTTTTTTTCCGTCTGGAAATGACGAAAGAATAATGCGTGCCATGGAACGGAACTGCGAAGGATTTGGGTTCTTGTCTTGTGGATGTTCAACGATTCTGAGTGGGGAAAACAGTCTTTTGGCAACTTTTTGGAGGATGAGAAGTAATTTGTATGTATTGATTTTAATGAAAAATGGAAGAAAAACGCGTTTTTGGTCCTGGGACGAAAGTTTGGAAATTTTGGGTCCCGACACGAAAATCAAAATTTTGTGTTTTATGGGTCAGGGATACCGTTTTAGGGTTGTAGATAGTCTGGAAGAAGTAAAAACTTGCCTGTACTGTTACATCGACGAATGACATTCTCAAGAAACGTATTCTGAGGGGCGACAAGGCCCCGTTTCGCGACGACCATCGGCGATCGACGAGACGGTATTCAGATGTCTCAGCGTCGTCGTAAGTATGGGCGCGTAGCTGGTCGGTCGCCGTGGACATCCGCGCCGCCAGCTCCAAATGGGTTGCACGGATTCTGAGGGGGCCTGGAGTGAATTGGCTTAGAATGGGGGTGGTCGCCTGTGAGGACGAGCCTGAAACCAATGACTAATCGGGTCAAGCAATGTTGAAACAGTTTGAAAACACAAAACAACATGCTCGATATCTTGTCAAAATAACATGTATGTATACGGAAGAAATGTAAAGCTAAAGACACCCGAAAAATGGCGGGCATCGCCAAACAGATTCTGGTCGGTGGGGAGACCCGAGGCGACCTGTTTAGTAATGCATTAACGACACTACTGAGGACCCCCTTAAATGTGACGGATACATACTGTCCATGAAGACGACCGCCACCGACCGAAGACGAAAAAGGCAGGAGAGGGTCACGAGCCAGACCACCACGAAAATACAGAGTACGCCAGAGGGCCAGAGGGGCGAAGGAAGGCGTCATAAGCCGCACCGTGGCCACGGATGCTATGGGCCGAAAAGTGTGTTTTTAGCGCCACCACGACTGTATGGGATGTATCCCAACTCCTTTCATTACGAAGATTGAAGACCGTCACCGGGGGTGATGAATCAAGCGACTCAAGACAAGACAGGATGTCAGGGACAACGAGCCGTTAACGTTGTAGTCAGCCGGCTTCATGACACTTTGCCGGTTCGACTCGACCACCCATCGGAACGTCGCTCGTAGAAACCTGGTTAGTTACTTGTTCTCCCGGAGAAGGAGGTTTCCCCGTCGCCGTCCCGAGGCTCCAACCGAACTCATAAATCTTATGACGCTTTATGACACTGAGGGATAGCAGACCTGTCCCCCCTTCAACACGACCAACGACAGCCCTGCTATTTTTTATCCGAGCCAACCTAGCCAAGTGTTGAATAACTTTCGCATTTGTTAGCTGTTTTTTGCGTGCAAATTGCAATTACACGTAAAAAACGTGATCAACAGGCGTAATTACAAACAAAATGGATAAAAAACAGCTTCAAAAGGGCTAATAATGACCACCTCCGCCCCCACACGGTGGCTGTCTGTAAAAGTAAATAGACAGGTATACGATTAATGTTAAGTCAGTCGAAAGCAAGCAATAAATAAGATGGCACTACCATGAGGCCAGTTTTGTCTCCAAGTGTATGAAGACAAAGTGGTCCAGACAGTAAGTGAGTCGTCTAAAGCAAGCATAAATAACAAATTAGCAAGTTTCCCTTGCGCCGCAGGGCCAAAAACGAAATGCCCAAATGGCCCAGGACAAAAGGTATTCAAGGCACGGTCCAGACACGGCCACTGGCCAGTAGTTCGCAGACCTTTTTTCTACTTTGCTACCAGTTCAAGCAGTCAGTCAGTATCTATAGAACGCCGTGAGGCGTGCCTTGGAGAGGCAGATGCGGAAGGGCTGGTGCCCGGCGGGCATAAGAAAGAACAAGTTCAGGGGTTTTTTCTTGTCTTTTGGGGGGCCTTGGAAGTCTAGTTTCAGTTAGCATGCACTTATTATGATTGTATTGTTTCCTCCGGTCAAAAAGACTCAAAGACTCACAAAAGGGAACAGTTTCGTTGTGAGACCAAGACCAACCCGCGCGTGCCAAAAAGCACGCATATTTGGAATTCCGTTTGACTCGACTTTGAAACAAAGGAGACGCAAACCCTTTTCAAATGGCCCAGAAAGGAAGAAAGCAAAAGGACAAGAAAGGCAAGACAGATTTGTCGTATCGCCAGAAGCGTCTTTTTGTAAAAACGTCAGCACAGCCAGTCGGACGACGTCGTCAGTGGCGCGGTGGCATCGTGCGTTACCTCACGGCTTTGGTCCTTAAGCCCCAGGGCTCAGGGCGGACCCCTCCCGGCGAAATACGGACATGCGCAGAGCTATTCGCGGGCAAAAGTGCCATGGAAACAACCCGCGGGGGCCACCATATTGGCGGCATTTCAATGCAAAACGGCCGACCACTGCCTGTCGCGCGCAAAAACTACTCACTCTCGATGCCCTGAGGCTCGAGACTCTCCCCTGGCTTGCTTTCTACACCTTTCCGGATGAGCGCTGGATTGAATGGAGGGGCGGCTTCGGCAATAGGCAAGGATGGCACCCCGCCATCATGATGGCTAGCGGCTTCATCTTTTTGGATAGGTGTGTCCCATTGAGGTGGGGGGGTCTGACACGCGATGGGGCCAAGTCAAGTCGGCTAGCTATGTGGAACAAGGTGATGAATGGCACGTGGAACTGGATGGATGAAGTCGGGAAGTCAATCCGAGGTCGTCAATCGGGTTCAATATTCGCACAGAAGTTTGAATCATACCCACTTCGCCCCCCTCCACCACCTCCGGACCCACCACCAAAAAGAGTTAATCTAATTTTTAGCCCCAAAAAATAAGTCCCCTTCCCGCCCCAGGGCGGATGCTATCAAAACGTGTGTCTTCCAGCTTTGTCTGCCTTCTGCTTGCCTGAGGCATTTGTACCAAGTGCCGCGAAGATGGTTTTGAGGGCTCAAGGCCATCCCTTTATTTCTTTGGCACCACCGATGACACGAAGGAGCACGGACTTGGAGACCTGTTCCGTTTTGGGGATGGTCCTGGACGCAGACGGACAACTTCAAATTTTGAAAACTGGCACAATAACAATTTCATTTGAGAGTCACAGAGGGCATAAAAGGACTACCAACTGACCAAATCATGCAAATAGACTGGCTAATAGGCTTTCCTGGTGGTTCCAAACAAGTTTAAACAACATTCATGAGGTCAAAGGTTTTTGTTCAACGTTTGAGATTTTACGTAAATCTCTTCTCACCCTGAGGTGTTTGTTTTTTAAACAGCTATTACACAGCATAATTCATAATGATGGGAACGTCTGTTTTTTAGAAAAAAAGAACAAAGCGACGTAAGTATGTATTTAAAACAGGAACACCGCATGTTTGTGTCATCGAATACGTCTGGAAAGTCTCGAGGATAAATCCTACAACTCAAAGCTGCCCGCCGAGACGTCTCGGTTATCCCTTCAATTTCAATTTCTCCATGCCCTCAGGCCAGGTTTCACTTTTGCGCACACGGATAGAAGAGGATAGGATAGACCGCTTCAAAGCAGGCATCGTCGCGCCTCCAGGAAACGGAACTACATTGTCCACATGGCCCCGCCGAAGGAAAGGCTTTGTCGAAGTCGGTCGACAGTGTCATCCATGTGTCGGAAGCGGCATTTCCCTACGGACCAGCTTACTCAGCTCACCCTGGCTGGCATTCCTGTCCGGTGGGGTGCATTACAATCAGGTGTATATTTACACAGTAAGCGCTTTGGAAATTGTTTAAACAGTAAAACATGGCATTTTTCCATCAAAGTCAGGTTGTAAATCACATTTTCTTGCCCAGGGCTTTCATTTTACAAATCTTAAATTATCGCAATTTACAAACAGACAGATTTCAAGTTTCAACAAAAAGGTATATACAGATATTACTGTAAAAAGTCAAAAGTCAAATTCAAATTTCGCACAAATTCAATTCACAAAAAAACAGTCCCCAAAGATCGGTTTAAATCAAATTCTTCCCCAGAAAAAGTAGCCTTTCTCAAGTAACTTCTCCATTACCGCACTATATTTGTAGTAGTTTTTTACCTCCTTCCCTCCAAAAAGGAAAAGAAAAGTCAAAGCTTTAGTATTGAGCGGATTCGTGGATGGAGTAACTTGAGTAGCCGCCGGGCGGATAGGCCCCAGGCACGCCGACCTGTGATCCGTCCGCGTATTCGAAGGTTTCCTTTTCCTCCTTACGTTGTTTCGCCTTTGATCGTTGGTAGCAACAAATCATGGAGCAAGCGCCGATCAGGAATACGATCAACACGAAGGCGAGGAGGACAAAGACGCCGACCATCCTGGAAAGGGTTGCATTGTTACAAAATTACATTGGATTGTGTTTTGGTGTCATTAGTCGGTGAGATACTAGCCAAAACATCTAAAGTATGAATGGAAAACATACCAAAACTGATCTTTAGGGCAGCAGCCATGTGTGCAACAATCACCACGCTTTTCACAGAGCAGCGTTACGGTCTCATCGAGGTGATACTTGTCTTGGTAGATGCATTTTACGAATTGGGATGGGGGTTCTGAAGGCTTAAAGTTGTATAAAGCATGTTTATATTAATTCAAAATGTATCAAAAACTAATTTCACAGTCGCCAAAGTGCATACCTTCAATGACCCTTGTCAAGAACTTCCCAATTGTCCCATGCTGATAGACCTCACGATACGGCAAACCGGCCATTGTCGGCGCGTCGTTACCAGCGCCTTGGGCAGGCGAGTTTTGCCTGAAAGACGATCATGGCTCTATGACAACCTTCGTCAAAACAATAAAATCGCAATATAAACAAAGCAAGGTGATGACGCAAGCAAAGTGAGAGTGTGAAACAATAACGCATATGTTAGATGGAATGTTAACGGCTGTCGGAGGTTGACAGCTTACAACACCTTTAGATGACGATAATCGATGGTCATGGCCAATGGGGGGTAAGCATATGGGAGATTTGTGTCGGACGCAATGCGGAATCAGCGAAAAAATGAAGGCCTTACGAGATCCGGACCGGTGACGAGTCCCAGCGACTCATGTTTTGTTTATCTTATCGGCGACTGTTTACGGTAATGTGAAGTTGTGCCGGGGACGTGTGTGGTCAGATTTAGCTAGGCTAATCTACCAAATATTGGGACAAACTTGACCAAAAACTTGAATGATGTAGGAAAGAAATATAAATGGAAAACGGAAAAACACGATTCGATCCAAAAGACAGGATTCACTCGCTGCTTCGAAAGACCGAAGCCGAAAAGGAAGAAACAGTTTCGCAAAAGGGGCTGCTCCACAAACGACGAAGCTAAGCCGGGAAGCTTTGGTGGGTGAAACAATCAACAAGGAGCCTAAATCCGTCAGCTTTTTCAGTGAACCAACTGTCGATGGGAGCCTTGATGTGTACTGCGACGACTTCGATCGCCCGAAGGTAAGTAAGCTTCCTCGCTACTACGCCTCGCGCACCCACCGGGACACTGGCGGGTCCGACGATTTCCCCGATGTTTGCGAAAAGCGAGGCCGACGCCACAGGGCTGATGGAAGGGATCATTGGGATGGCGGAGGATGTGGAGATGGTTAAGGTAGGGGCTGTGACCAGCCAGTGAAGCCCACTCAAGGCGACTCACTCACTTCGTTGCGCAAATATGCGCACACTCTCGATTGGGCGAGAGTGCGTCTTGGCTGAGGCACTTCCGGATGATTGTCGTCTGGAACGTTATTGTGAATCTATCACGGAAGGTGATTCATGGATATTGGGGATGGTTGAGGTTTTGTCCATTTTTAATGGACGTTTTTTGTCCGATATCGGCTCCCGACTACATGGCTACAGTACTTTGTGATCAATGTGTTTTGGAAGTCTCAAGTTTCATCATTTTTCATTGATACACTTTATTGATACACTTTTCAAGTCCGAATCTTTCAATACAATAGCCTAACATAGCACACATGTAAACTGATAGCTTAAAAAACACAAATTGGTCCCAGAATATCCATCACCTAAACATTGAAATCAAAAAATTACAAAACTTTAAATAATATAGCTCTTCGTCTCCGTGGCCATGCTATCCTTGCCTCCACGACTTAATCTCACGATCCACGGCCGTCGACGTCGCCGTTCCGTTTTCCCGTAAAATGCGCTGTCAATCAGCTGCTGCGTGTCATCGTCAATGTTGACACAGTAACCTGCAAAATCATGATGTCTCTTCACTGACTTCAAACATACACGTTCATCCTTGCTTTCATTTCATTGAGTTACAAAAAGTCCTCCATGACGGAAAAAAAGAGTAACAAATACAGCGATAAGACTGGTCATCGCAATGGAAAGACCTTCAAGAACTGCGTAAACATTGCATTTGGCGCTTTCGCTTTGTTGCCTCAAGTTTTTGGAGCTCGAGTTGAAGTTGGAGCCAACAACGTTCTTCGAGCATTCTCGGTGCGGGAAAAAGTGTACCTAGACGTCGCTGGGAAGCTAATCGGTCGCGCAGGACCCATGTGGCTACAATGGGATGAGCAAGCTAATTCGTTCTTGCAAGCTGGGTTTTTGTTCCGATTTGCACGAAACATGTTTTTATGTTTTTCTAAATCGAAAAACACTTTCAAACTCATGTGATAAAAAGCAAAAGCAAGTAAAGTAAACATGTTACTTAATTAACTAACTCATCGACCACAGTCATGGCACTGGAAGAAGCATTGCCACTTTTCAACTTTGATGTTTGCTTCTTCATACATAAAAACACATTTGTGGTGACTGAAAAAGTGCGAAGTTGACAGCTTGCTTCCCACTAGCGCCAGATGGCGGCCTTTACTTGTCAGTTTTGTTAATTGTATTGGCGGTTTTATTGTTGAATTAGAAAGTTGTCACCACCCTTGCAGGCACAAACCCAAAGTGCTGCTTTTAGCAAGCGGAAGTGGTTTTAACATGTAATTTTAGCCAATAACAAGTTGTCATTGAAACTTTTTTGACAACTTGGGTCGTCATAGACATCTCATTGCACGCTCACCGCTTTTCCTAGCCCTATATTTGTGTAAAATAAGTGATGAGTCCGCAGAAGACACTTTTTTTTATCAACAAATTCAGATGGTTTTTAGTCAAAGGAAAAGCAAATGGTTTTCATAAACAAAAGATGGAACATAAATGGATTAACACTGACTTGGACTTGCATTCAAAAAGTGTAAACCATCTGTTTCATCGCTGGTTTAATATAAATAGAGTGATATCAGCTGTTCCTACTGGTTTCTACTTTGATTGGGTGCTAATTTTGTTAGTAGCAAAACGGAATTCAGAGTAATGAGCTTCGCAAATAAACACAGTTGTGACTAATTTTAAAAAAGTCAGCCTTGCGCAAAGTTATAAAAAACTAATTATGCCACGAAAAAGCAGTCATTTGATGTCGAAAAACAAAAAAGACGTATGCCAAGATGACAGTTCTGAGAAGGTTTTGGAATTTGTAGTTCCGGAATTGAGTAATATGAAACAAAAACTTGAAAAGGCTATGGTTGCGTTTCATTGAGGTCATTTTGTACTCACTTTGAATGAAAGTTTTTTGTAACAAAGTTGTCATGGTTGAAAAATAGACAGAAAAAGAAGTAAAGTATACCTAGGAACTCACTAATATGCCACCAACAATCAAACGTAAGCGATGCCACCATGGCCAGAAGGCAGCAAACAATGAGCAGGAGCAGTGTGGCACAGCCGACGATGAGCACGATTGTCGCGTCTCGGAAGATGGAATCCATGGCGCATCAGGCTGGGGATTGCGGGCACTTTTGATGGGCTCCAAATGGTGGGAGTGACAACATTCGAGTTGAATTGACAATTTTTCACAAACTTGATGGAGACGGAGTGCCGTAGGAGTGGGTTACGCGAGACGTGTGAGTCTGCGATGGAGCGAAGCGCGGCTGTTCGGGAAGGAGGGCACTTCTTTTGGAAAGGCCTCAGGGCACAGGCAGGGTTATAGTGGGAGGTCTAGAAAAGGATATGTAGATCATACAGTGCCATGGCTACGACAGGGTGGGAAAGATATCAATGGTGGTAACGCGTAACGGAACAAATGCAATTATAAAAAGCAGTCTGGCGTCTGAAAAGGGGGGCCAATGTTGGACAATGCTATTAAACCTTACATTCAACCGGGCCTTCTTTTTAATGCCAATGCCATCCAGGGCCTCTGGGTTGTGGGCCATGGTCGCGAAATTAAGCAAACTTAACGACAATGTCCTCTCGATAAAAAATGCCAAAGTGGGCGGTCCAAAAACACCCGATTGCTTACCCCTTTCAAAACGCAGTTGTTTCACCCCCTGTGGCATTGCCATTCTCGCCTAAACAGGAACTCAGGAATCTTCTTCCGGAAGACATTTGTCTCCGTCTTCCCCGGTGTTACCCGATATGCGTAAAATGTTTATTCCGCCCGTCTCGTCATGCCGAATTCCACACTTCCGCCCAGCTTCTCCCGCAATGGCGAAACTCTTCCACCCGATTCGACACCTCAAGCCATCATTGCAGTCCTGATCTTTTTATCAGCCACCGTACTCATCTGTTTCTGTACCTATTGTGCCAATCTACGAAATCACATCTTCAACGCATTATTCTGGAGGTGTCGCGACGATCCAAAGCGCGGGAAAATCTCCGTCGGCCATAAGTATGCCTTTGTTCCGACAGATGATATCGGATTCACAAATGATGGATACACAACCTCAAACGCGACGACGCCCAGTCCTGTCTACAGAAATGCGTTAATTGTGGGTGTGCCGCCGTATAGAAAGTTGACAACGCTCTCAGCGACGTTTTCCCTCGCCGCCGATGATAATCACCAGGCTGGCGCCGGCAGTAGCAGCGGAATCGTCAACCACCCCGACTTTTGTGTAGCTGTCAATAACGATTCGGTCGTTTCCGCCGTCTGATGGGCTGCAAAAACAAAACAACTTGACGACGAATGCTAATTCAAATAGAGTAATTATTATTGTAAAAATGTAAAATTTGTATGTTTTGTAGCACTTTTGGTTGGTTAAAATTAAGGGAACAATAAACTTGTAGCATGACTATGACTATTATAAACAGTGTTCCGCTTGGGTGACAAATCTGAGGTTAAACAGGCGGAAAGGGAGCGATTTCAAAAGATTGAGTGTGAAAAGTTGGAAAATTAAACTTCAAGGGGTACTGTACGCCTTGGTATTTTAGAATACAGCTTTTGAAAATGGCCAGCTGCATGGAAAGTCAAAAGACTAATGCAAAAACAAGAAAGGTAAACCTTGACCGCCAAAAAAGTTACAACTCAACTCCCACGGCACTTCCTGGCATTGCGACACAATCTAAACGCCACACCACCGCCAAATGTTACAACATTAAGTGCCACCGCCACCGGCCAAGGCAAACTATGCCACTTGAAAGCCCTCACTCAGACAACCCGATACGACTGTCATTTATTCCAGCTTCTTTGCACGGCCAAAAAATGCAACTACATTTCCGCTAATAGCAATAGCATAGCACTTCCACCCCTCAAAAAAACAGTTTTCCGTTTTTGAACTATCAATTTTCCGTTATAATCCCTACTTTGCCAAAATGATCCGTCTTGTAATCTCACATTGTTCCAATGCCGAAGGACATTTACGCTAAGCCACTTCTAACGGGGCTTAACCGTTTTTAAAGCACAGCTCAATGGGGTTTTTATTTTTAGGCTTTTATACAGAGAACATTGGGCATGAATTTTATGGGAAACAATTAATTTAATCTGGTACAAAAATAACATGAACGAGAACATCAAAGACAAAAACAAAACACTTATTGAGGTCAATAGACGTAAGTATTGCAATTTTTCAAACTCCCAGGGCAATAAATATAAAATCAAACGTGTCTACGGTGTTTTTTAAGATTCGCCGGTTGAAAGAACGCAAAACAAGTCACCGGTTTCACAGTGACTTCACAAAACACTTTCGTCGATACGACTGTGTAGGAAAATTTGTTCTTGGAACATACTACATCGATGGATTTGTTGTAGTGTTGTTTACCAGCCGTGAAAATAAGTTGCTTCGAGATTGTGGGCGAGGCGACTATGTTCTGAAAGTTTAAAACTTAGAAAGGGTTGATACTAACTTCTGTTCAGGATTATAGAGCAAAGTTAAGCCAAATTAGAATAAAATTTCAAATACAAATTATAATTTCACGGATTAAAAAGTGATGTGATTACTGTGTAATCCTTTGATGACTTACTTCAGTCATAATCCGCCGAAGAAAAGGGTCTCCGCACTTGTTGTCATCAGTCAGCTCCGAGGCAATCCGGCTTCTCACACCGGCGACCTTTGTTTTGAAAGAGTTTTCGGAGTAGTCATTTGTCAGAATCTGAATTCTCAAAATTGTGAAACATAAATCAAAAGAAACAAGTAATCTCAAAATGGGCTCACATCACTTTTCAGTTTTTTCAGCGGCATGTACCGGTCATTTGTCATATTTTTAGTCGATGTATTTTTTGGGTTTCGTGAATTCTCATAGTATTCATCGTCAATGTCAGGTAGTTTGTCATCGTCATAAATATCTTCAAGGGTTGTTGTTTTCGGAGGTGCCGGGGTGGTAGTCGTCGTTGTTGTGGTTGTTGTTGTGGCAGGAGCTCGGGTAGTAGTGGGAGCATTGAAAAAATCTTCATCAAAGGAATGATCGAGCGGTGGAGGTCGGATTTTCTTTGATGGCTTTGATGGGGTCTTTTTTAGGGTTTTTCCGGGGAGGAAGACGTTGTTTGGGTCCTGGAATAGTGAGAATATAAGAATTACATTGAAAGAAAGAGAGAACAACTTACAGATTCATCGAGTGGCTGTTCAGCATTCCGAGCACTTGGTTCAACTTCGACTTGTTGTTCATTGCTGGCATAGCTGTCTGAAGTTTTCTGTGCAAAATGCTCATAATCGTAGTTTTCATTGTTGGTGGCGGGTACTGGCGATGGAATCTGGACAGCTGGAGGTGGTGGAGGTGGCGGTGGTTGTTCATATGGGACGAAGTTTTGCTGCGGTGGACCAGGTTGAACTGGTGGAGGTCCTTGATTGACGGCATAACCACTATTTCCAAAACCTTGTGGAATCAAATTCTGCTGAGGTTGAAATGGTTGTGGAGGCGGTGGAGGTGGCGGCGGCGGCAGAAACCCTTGCCCTTGAAACGGTACCTGAGGTTGAAACTGTGGCACGAACTGTTGCGGAGGCGGCCCACAACTCGGCGGCGGCGGACAAGCTTGTTGCTGACAAACTGGTGGCGGTGGTGCCGGTGGACAACTGCATCCACCTCCACCACCCCCAGAATTTCCAAAAAAGAATCCATCGGTCTTCGCAACGAATCCAAATATCAAAATAAAAACACAAAACATCGTCACTTCATCGAAGCCGATATGACCCAACTGACTTTATCCACTTTAGCGGATATCGTTCTCCTCTGGCTCTCCACGGCGATCGTACTATGACAGTTTCACTTTTCCAGCGCTAATTCAAAGTCTACCAGCACTGTGAATAACCGTAGACGCCGAAAAAAGCGAAAGTTAATTAGGTCGAAAAGAGGCGAGGCCGGCTGTAATTGCGATCGCGTAAGTCATGCATCCGGAGAGGTAATAATGACCGTCAGCGATACAATACTTCCTTCCGTAACTGCCGATATTCATCTATCCTCATTTCACGGTGTTTGAGTTCCTTTTTTCCATAAACTCAAAGCGATTTTGCGTTTTAGATTTCAACTCGCCTGGAAGGAACTGTTTTATTATACAGTGCGGAAAAGGGGTTTATTTTCAGATTGTTTGGGGAGTTATTTTTATTTCATGTGATTACATCTGTTTGTTCAGCTTTGAGAGTGATAAAAATGCAAAAACTAGATTACAGTAACCCATTTAACGGCATTTTTTGACAAATTTGAACAAAATTGAGGGAAATAATGTGCAAATTTTGTTCAAAGGTCACGAAAATGTGGAATTTTTTTACCTCCAGATGATCAAGCTTGCTTTTTTTAACCACCTAAAAGGGCCATAATTGCAACGAAAAACAAACAGGCAAGCAGCCCCTTCAACGTGGACACTGGTCAAACATGCGAAGTACGGACAGCATCCCGATGCATTTCGCTGAGATGCTATTACACTACCGCTCGAAAAGGCCATCTGCGCAGCTGTGGACATTGATCTGAGCCGCCTTTCGGGATGGACCATATAAGGAGGACCCAGAGGGCTTGAGGTATCATCATCCTTGTACTGATCTGTCTCTTCTAACCACTGCACTGACCAGCAAAATGCGGTTTATTTCAATTTCTATGTTTATTGCAGTCATCGGCACCGCCGCGGCCATTGAAAGTTTCACTACTGATGGTGATAATAATCTTGTTGAGATGCCGTTCCCGAGAGGCAGTTTGAATGCTTCTGATAGCGCGAAAACTGTTCCTGGACCGAGTTCGATTAAACGTGATGCCGAGGAAGCTAATGAAATCGCGATTGGTGAGGAGACTGGCCCGCAGTTGCCTGAAATCAACGGCCCTATGCTCCCTGAAGGCGGTCCTGTGCTTCCTGAAATCACCCTTCCCGAGATCAAGCTCCCAGAGCCTACACCTCCCAACATGAGCGCCGAAATGGTCGAAATCGACACGGAAGAGGCCCCCGTCGCCCCGAAGGAGAAGTCTGAAGCCGTCGAAAACACGACCACCGCCGACCGCCCGAACCCGAACAAATCTGGCCTTCTCAGATGCCAGGACCCCCACACGAAGCTCTTCGCCCCGAATGCCCGTGTCTGCAAGGACGAACGCGGCCCCAAGATCTGCGAGACCCTCTTCTCGCCTCCCGATGAGATCACTGGCCGTCGTGATCCTCGCTGCGACCTCCCCGGCATGGAAGACATCTCCAACACGTGCCGTAAGCAATGTGCCATCTGCTGTGAACATATTGACTACTCCTGCGAAGACGATGACTCCGGCCTGATCGACTGCGCCAAGAATCTCGACAAGTGCACCCACTCCCGCTGGTTCGATGCCCTCTCCAAGTACTGTGCCGGTTCCTGCGGTCTGTGCCAACGCACATCCTGCCGTGATGCTGTCAGCGACTGCTTGCCTCGTAAGGCCATCTGCTCCGACCCGAACCACAAGGACCTCATGCGCAAGCAGTGTGCCCGTACTTGCGGATTCTGCCAAGTCGGCAGCATCGGAACCACCGAACCCGCCGACAACAACAACAGTGGCAACAAAGTGCCACCAAAGACGAAGCAATGCGTCGATCTGGCTTCAAACTGCGTCGCTCGGTCCAACCTTTGCGAAAACACCCTCTACGCTGAATACATGGCCCGCTACTGTGCCAAGACCTGCAACAAGTGCGACAGCCAGCCCGGACCCGCTGCTCGTCCAATGGCCTGCAAGGATTCCAATGCCGAATGCGACAAATGGGTCAGCGATGGTCTCTGCACCAACAAGCTCTACTCGGTCGATTACAAAAAGACGCATTGTGCTTACTCTTGCAAGCTGTGCTAAGCTGGCTTGAGTGGTTATCTGTATCATTTGAGGGGTTTGGAGATGGGTTCTATTTAATGATGATGAATAAGTTTATTTTATTGTAATAATAATAACAATAAAGTTGAGTATTGCATTTTGGATTTGAGGGAACTGACAAAACGCATGCAACGAAGTCGGGAAACATTTTAATTTCATGCATAAATGATGCGGTTTGGGAACAGAAAACCTCGAAAGTCACTTTTAACGTCGACAAGAACTATGAAATGTTCCTTTTTCTTCCAATTTGGTGTCTTCAGTGTTCTCCTTTTTGCGGTTAATGGACAAGATGAGATTGAATTGTTACTCAATGCCACAATTAGCGACTCTTCATTCACCTTTAATATTAATACCAATGAAACTGATGTCTTTACCGATTTTAATGCAACCGAAGTAAGTTCCATTTAACCTTGAAATTACCCGTCATATCTGTCTTTAGCCCGCAACAATAAAGGTAATTCCCATCGTTGCCAATGAGACGGATACTGGCATCAATGCCACCGAAATACAACTTCCAACTCAAGTTAGCTTTGATACCCATCTACAGTCTCCAACAATATTGCCAATCATCATAGCCAATGAGACTAACGATTCAACTGACGCCAATGCCACAGAAGTAAGTTAACTTCTAATTTATATGACACTTATTTTTTCTCCAGCCTCCACCGATAACAACGCCAACCCCCAATCCCGACGAAGGCGTCATCCTTCCCCACACACCATACCCCGATATGATCACACGTCTTCCCCAACGTCACACCCCCGGATACCGTCACTGGAGCCCTGAAGATCTATCTAATCCGTCCTTTGACGTTGACCCAATCCTGGAAGAATTTCAAAAGGATCGATATGCACCTTCAATTTTGGGAACTGACGTAAACAAAACCATGTTTCATGAATTCACTCGTCTTTCCAAGCTGACAAAATACATGCTGCTCGATCCCATGTTTGCTGAAGATGTATGATTGCTATTTACGGTCCTTATAACATTGTATTTCAACGTTTCAGTACGCTCAAGATAGACTGTCTCCGACAAACAAAATACTTTTCATCGTATTTGGCGACATTGTCAAACATCTTTATGCTAATGAACTCCAGACACAGACTGGGTTGCCGGAAAGAAAGAATCGAATTCGTTACAGGATAAGAAGTCGAAACAATCGGCCACCTAAACGTAAGGCTTTGAATGATTGAAAATTAGAAAACAAAATGTGTTTTTAGAATGTTCGGAGCCCGGTCGGGAAACGCTACGGCTGTTTTGTCCCTTTTCTTATGGCTATCAGTGGTGGGATTGTCTGATGCCGGACGAAGTGTGTGATGGAATTCCGCATTGTGGATTGGGCGATGACGAGGATCCGAAAATGTGCATGTATTTTAAGGCTGCCGTTTCCAAAATTGATCATGTTAACAAAGCTTTTCAAAGCGAGAAGAATGGCAAAGATGTAAGGAAGAAAAAGCCGATTAATTTATACAACCCAATATAAGTTGAACTATACAAAATTTAAGTATTTAAAATTAAAGTTTGTTATTAATAAACACTAGCCCATGAAATCACATGTGGTTTTTCTCAGAAACCAGCAGGAGCACCAGCTTGGCCATTAGGTTCTTCAACGTCAGCCACCGTCAAGTTCTGCACCGGATCAGCAATCGGACGATCGGCACGACGAACCTGGATGCAAGAAAGCAATGCATCCCGGATGGCCGTTCGAGGCGATGAAACCGCCTTTGATTCAACAACAGGAAAAACAAACGATGCCTCCACGGTGATCATGAAGTTGTTTTTCTTGAAGGCAAGACTAGCCATGAGGTCCTTGTGAGTGACAACAGTCATGAACGGGGTAGTGTCGAGAGTATTCAAATTGTGCATAAACGTGCCTGCAAACATCGATAAAAACAAATCCAGTTGATAATTATCTCAAACCGACCTCCAAGACTTGTGTTTTTGATAACTACTGTCGCCATCACAATCACTGGGCATTTGCTCACATGAATCTTAATTTGAAAGATGTTTCCTTCCGTCTGTTTGGCAGGGATTGCCGGAAAGCACAACACAGACCACTTGAAATCATTTGATTTGGGGATCAAACACTCAGGGGTTTCAAACTTTTCGCCAGATCTGAGCATGATACCAGAGACACGAAGCTGCATCTTACTTTTGAATGTTTTTTGCTTAAAATGGTTACATTAGCAATACAATTTAAACGGAAAAGGCATACCTTGAAGTTAAAGTTGGGCATGGTTGTGAGCGTTTTGACGTTTTCAACAATGAAGGCAAACCGAATCGGCAGTAAAGTATCGACTGGTCGAAACACTTTTCTAGCTGCCAAGTCGATCCCATCGCTATGTTGTGAATCAACATAGGCGTTGCGTCGTGTTTTTTTGCTTGTTGAAACGATTGCGTCGAACCGGAGATGGGGCCATCTGCGCATTCGGCGGTGTATTTTGCTACATTTTTGATAAGTGAACAGCAGTTTTCAATTGAAAAACTTTTTGTTGAAAGTTCGGAGGTGTTTTGTGATCTGTATCCTAATTGTCTTGTTGATAACTCCAGAACTTTTTAAGTGGACACCGTACCCTTCGGCATTGGTCACCTCGACCTTGTCCTCATCAACCCTTTTCTGAGATGCATGTTGGTGCGTTCTACTGCCTTGAGATAAACCGAGGTCGCTTTGACTCCAGCATTAGCGACGCGCTGTTCAAAGTTAATGTATGACGATCAATACCACAATCGCTACCGATGGCCTGTATGGCACACATGCGTCGGTCTAGTAAATCCCACCCTCGCGCAGGGCTTTCCATTAGCGCTTTGGAACAGAGCGATCGCCACTGTCCTTCGACATTTGCTTCATAGCAACCCGTACCTTCCTTCTTTCTTAACTCTCAACAACTCAACATGGAAACTGTAAGCTTTTAATATTATTTTTTATTTTTTTCAGTTACTTACTATAACAATTTTCAGAAGCCGACCACCACCGATACTTCTTCTCGCGTTTTCTGCGCCAAGCATACCCATACCGTCTTCGTTCTTTTCAACAAGTACAAAATTACTCGAGAAACCTGCGAAAAGCACGAAGTCGCGACGATCAAGTGCGATGACGGCGAGCTCAAGGTTCACAAAGACTGTGTGGCTAAGTTCGCTCCAAAATTTGCTGAACTGTTTGACACCGATTTCCAACTGAGCAACGTCAAGGTTGAAGAACTCAAATGTGCCCTCTACTTTGGATTGACGGGAAAGTGCCGTATGCCGGACAAAAAGAAGCTCAACGTCATGCTGTTCTGTGATAGATACCTATTCGACAACATTGAGGCTGTCGTCGACAATCTCTTGACCGCTAACAACTTTGCACCGCTCTTGGAATACGCGTTTGAAAATGATCGCAAGAAGTTGCAGAAGATTCTGACCAAGGTTTGGACCAAGCATCCGGAATTCATGCAGATGAACAATTACCGAGATTTGGATGAATCGATTCGGGTTGCCTATGTAAAGCTTGGTCATGAAGGAGTTAAAAATATTTTCAACACTATGGTTTTTGCGGCCGAGGCTTGCCTTGTTTTGTTTGCTGTTAGTGTTGTTGTTTCGTATTTCTTGCCGAATACTACGGTTTAATAATAACAAAAACTGTTCTTACTGTATCTAATAAAGTTATTCTAATTTAAATGTGAATGTAAAATGTTGCATTCACGAAAATAAGCAGTTTTTTCTACCAATAAATCATTTTTCATGCAAATTTTATGTTAAAATACACCTAAAATTCTTCTATTTTTCCTAATGCTTATATGAAGATCTAAAATATGGGTGGTCGCCGGGCGTTGTGGCGTGCGCCTGTAAACCAGTCTCTTGGTGGCTTGGTACGGCGGATGGGCTGAGTAGTGGAGCACTCGGTCTGGTCGGACTATGTTGAAGCGTTCGTCCAGTTCAAGCGCTGCGTCGACAGGGTTGTGGTGGAGGAGTCCGCTGCGAGCCGGTCGTTCAAAGAGAGGCGTACTGCCCGAGGCCCGAAAGGGAGCAGGGAAAAGTCTCCGCGTGGTGACAGTGAACGGATAGCGGATGCGAGTAGTTCTCCAGATCGGGCCATTGCGATACGTTCAGACCCGTAACTTTTTTTAATTTTTTTCCAACTTTATTTACATTTTACTCCACTTACCATCGAACTTAAACGCAAGATAAAACAATAACAACCATACAAATCCAATTATGACTAAAACGCTTATTTTGATTCGTCGACACTTCTTCAAGAAATAATCGTAGTCCAAATACGACCGAAGAAACTCATATGTAATTTTATCGTCGACATTTTTTAAATCTTCAGTGATTTGAAAGTCAGCAATACGCATCTTTGGAAGCAACCTCATCAAATAAGTGTTTTCATTTTCCCACGCATATTCAATTAATTCAGCATAGATTGAACGGTCAATAAGTTTACTCATATGTTTCTAAAATGATCAATTAGTCAAAGAATAACATAATAAAAGTTCACTAACCGGAGGTAAGCCATAACGGGCACCAAATTTAACCATTTTGGACCTCTGAATACCATCTAATTCTTTAACTTTCACTCTATTTGGTCTTAAAATGAAAGTAAACGCTGTTTTAACAGTGAACGCGTCAAAACAATCATCGATAATGATATCAATGCTTTGTTTTGCCTTTTTGGCGAGCTCACTTGAAATGCGTCTCAAGCATCCGTCGTGAAATTTAAATGTGTCTTCCATGGCTACGACGTTCACAATTTTTGTGCCGGTGCAGTAGTCGATAACTTCAATTTTATAGCTTCCACCTTCAGAAGGACGCTGTATGCAGTGTGTTAGTTGTGTACAAAAACGACCCGTGGACACTGTGATCTCTCTTTCCTGTAGAATATTACTATAAACGTAATTTATGTGTTATAAAATGGGACTTACTTGAATCGCGACGTTTGACATGTTGGTTTCGGTTATTTGGAGACGAATTTAATTGAAAGCGGACGACGTTGGGCAGTTGGCCAGTGGGTTCTTTGGGTTGTGGTCACAAGGGCATTCTCGGCCAGGCGGAACCAATCGATGCGCTTTTGAGGGTGCGATAGTGCGCAAATAGCAGTTAGCTTTGGCACATATTGGTGAACTAAAGTTCGTCTAGTTTTGTTTTTGTGTATGTCTAATGGCAAAGTGATACCGTAAAATCCTACATTATTTCTTAACTTTTATTTTACAATACTTATTATACTACGCAAACAAGCGAGAAACAGAATTTGTACAATTATTTTAAAACAAATTACTATTAGAACAGTGAAAAAAGTCCGTAACGTCTACAATTCCGTAACATCATTTTTGCATCACAAAAAAACGTGATGGATTTGGAGATTAGTACGCATTCCAAGTTGGATGGTTTTTACGGCCATCATTTTGATAGTTCGCGGACGGAAACTCCCATGGAGCATCAAACACAAACGCAAGAAGCAACAAAATCAACCATATAATCGGAATTGCAACGACAATGGCAAATTTGACTCGTCGGAGTGCCGTCAAATGACGCCCGTGTTCCAAATACTTGGAGACAAACTCATGCATAGTTTTTTCTTTTACTGATGCAAAATCCTTAGCGATGTCGGCATCGAGGATCCGCATTTTTGGAAGAATTTCCATCAGATAAATATTAGGCTTTTCCCATGCATATTGGACCAAATCTGCGTAGATTGAACGGTCAATGAGTTTGGACATGTGTTTCTAAAACAAAACTTTAGCTCATGGTTTGAAAAAAAACCAAGTTCACTTACCGGAGGCAAACCATAACGAGCTCCAAACAACACCATATCGTATTTTTCTTTGTCGCTCAACTGTTGCAGATTGATGTCGCTCTGTTTCAAAACAAAAACAAGTGCCTTATTGACGATTTGTGGATCAAAACAATCTTCGATTATAATATCTTCAGTACATTCCGCCATTCTGGCAAGATATTCGGAAATTTTTCCCAAACATCCGTCGTGGATCTTGTAAGTGTCGGATCCAGACTTCACGTTTACGACTTTGTTGCCTTTACAGTTGTCGATAACGTTATACTTGCAATTTCGGATTCTATTTTCACCACCAATATGTTTTTCAATACGGTATGTAAGCTGCGTACAAAAAAGGTCAGTATTCACTACGACGTCGTTGTTCTTAAAAAAAGTTTACATAAAGATATATACGTTGAAAAAATGTCACTTACTTTGAATGATGCAGAAGGATGATCCATGGTTAGACGACGTTGTAGTAAGACAAGAAAAGTTGGATACTGAACTGTGCTGAGCTAAGTTGGTCAAATGAACGATAACGCGAAGGCGGAGGCCATCGGGCGGGGTGAATCCGATCGATCCGTTTTTGAGGGCGTTATGTTGCGCAAGCCACAGTTGTCCATGACACATATTGTCCGTCTGTCTTTCTGTGAGGCCACCATCATGGGCAAACACAAAATTTTTTCATGTTTTTTATTTAAAAACATTCGATACGAATTACAAACAATCAACACGATCTTCAAAAACAGTCATACATCACTCAACACTATTGTTGTTTCCTTTTTTAACATTCCATCCTTCATCATACTGATAAGCCAAACTGAACAAAATTAAAAATATTAACGAAAGTACAACAATAATACCTATTTTGCAGCATCGAATAACTTCCAAGAAATTTTCGTAATCGACATACATTGGAACAAACTGAACCATAATTTGTTCTTCGACTTTTTTAAAATCTTCAAGAAAGTTGATATCGGGAATCCGGACTTTCGGGAGCATTTCCATCAAGTAAACATTATTATTTTCCCATGCATACTGTACCAGGTCACCGTAAATTGAGCGGTCAATCAGTTTCTTCATGTGTTCCTAAAACAAAGGTTTGGTTTAACCCATGTTTTTAAAATGCTAATCCACTAACCGGAGGCAAGCCATAACGTGCGCCAAACAACATCATGCCGTATTTCTCATTGGTACTTAAACGCGTAATGGAAATATCTCGTGCCTTCAAAACATACGTCAAAGCCTTGGTTACAATATCTGGATCGAAACAGTCGTCGATTACAACATCTGTTCGACGTTTCGCTAGATTCGCAAGCTTATATGAAATACGTTGCAAACATCCGTCGTGGAACTTGTGAATAACGGACCCGGCTTTGATGTTCACAATTTTTGTACCGAAACAGTAATCGTGAATTTCAAACTTGCAATCTTTTATACGCGCTTTACCAGTACGGGTATGAGGTATAACGTTGTGCATTAGTCGTTTACAAAGAAGATCACTTGTGACATGAATGTCTTCTTTCTGGAAAAAGTTGCATTAGAAATGTAAAGAATGTTGAAAAAGTATAACTTACTTTCATCTGGAGAGGTGTTTGGTGGTTTCGAGACATCGTTCGAGTAAGGTGGACAGTGTACTGTGCGCCGCTGGATGTGGACGAAAATGAATGTCGGTAAAGCGCGGCGGCACCAATCAATGCGTCATTCAGGGCGCAATGTCGCTCAAAACACCGTTGGCCGTGGCATGTCTCAATCAACAAAAGACGACATGGCGTGATGTTTTTTGATGTTTTGATTGTGAAGAAATACAATGTTCAAATTAAGAGTTTATTTAACAGTTTTTTTACAATACATTTACATTTGAATGATCATTGCGCTTTCGGGGCAAACAAGAAGACATACATTCAACGTTTTGGTGGGTCAAACTGATACGCAACAATGAACAAAAACAACAATACACAAGGAATCGCAATGATCCCCCAAACTGTATATCGTCGAAATTTTTCTAAAAGAATATCGCGTTCCACGTACTTCTTAACAAACTGGGTCTTGATTTTTTCGTCGACGTTCTTAAAATCTTCAACAAAGTCGATATTGGGGAACCGCAATTTTGGAAGCATTTCCATCAAAAAAAGGTCACCATTTTTCCACGCGTATTGAACCAGATCTGCATACATGGAGCGATCGATTAGATTTTTGATGCGACGCTAAAATTAAATTTTATCAATGTTTCAATAGTTAAAAGTTAGCAAACCTCTAGAAAACTATATTTCGTCATAAACAACACCATGTCGTACTTTTCCTTGTTGCTCAATAGATCGACTTGTAACTTTTTTGGATTAAAAGCATAAATAAGAGTCTTATAAACAATGTCCGGATCAAAATTCCTTTCGATTACAACATCGTTTGTATATTTTGCAATCTCGCCAAGCTTAAAAGATATTTTTTCCAAACATCCGTCGTGGATCTTATAAGTGTCAGGGCCGCATTTGACGTTTACGACTTTGGTACCTTTACAAAAATCGTGTATTTCGTATTTGCACGTAGCGGAAGGAGAATCTCCGTTGGTATACGGCTTAATTCCATATGTAAGCCGGGTACAAAAACGATCAGTGGTAACATGAACGTCGGTGTTCTAGAAAAAATAATATAAATACGTAATTAGTGTTGAAAAAACGTAACTTACGTTGATCATGATGGGTGAGAGTGGAGGATTCGGCATTTTGAATGGCGTTGAATGAGGTAGGCAATGCTCAGGGGCGTATTTAGGGGGGGGGTAGGGGGGGCAGCGCCCCCCCATATCTCGGATCCGCCAAAAGTGGGGTAAGGGGGGACCAAGGGGATTTTGGGGTTTTTCACGACTTTGGCAAAAATTTTTCCTTTGGTACCCCCTGTGGATTTGTCAAAAATCGCTCAAAAATTTTTCCCGAAAAAATCCCTTTGGTCCCCCCTTACCTTTTTTCCGGGATGCCCCCCCATAAAAAATTTTTCTAAATACGCCCCTGGCAATGCTGAGTTGTACATATACTATTTTGGGTTTTTGGGTAGAGGGCGAAAGCCACAGGGCGTGGCGGATTCAGCCGGTGCGCTTGTGAGGACGCACTGTCGCGCGAATTAGCTGTGGCACACCCGGATCGACAAAAGTAGGCAGAGCAAGCGCTTTCATTACAATTATGATGGTAACTTTGCATTTTCGAACCCGAAACTTCATTAGAAACTCTATTTCGCAAAATTTAAAAACTTACATTGACAAAAACAGAAACATAGAAAGCATAAATTCAATGTTTTATTATGCCATACTGGTACAAGGCAATGATAGAAAACAACAAACCACCAGCAATTGTTATGAAACCTATTACTGCGTATGTTTGACACTTTTTCATATACAATTTCTGTACTACACGCTTTTTAACAAACTGAACCAGAATTTTTTCGCCAACGTTTTTAAAATCTCGAACAAAGTCAACATTTGGGATTTGAATTGCCGGCAACATAGTCATCAGATAAAGGTTACAGTTGTCCCACGCGTATTGAACCAGATCAGCATAAATCGAGCGGTCGATGAGATTACTTAAGGTATCCTAAAATTAAATGTAAGAGGTGTTACACAAATTTAAGTGTACTAACCCATGGAAAACAATAATACACTCCAAATAACACCATGTCGTACCGTTCTTTTCTGCTCAATAGGTCGACTTGTAACTTTTCTGGATTAAAAGTATAAGTAAGGGTCTTATTAACTATGTCCGGATCAAAACGGCTTTCGATTGTAATTTCGTTCGTATGTTTCGCTGCTTTGCCAAGCTTAAAGGATATTTTGTTTAAACATCCGTCGTGAATCTTATAAATGTCCGAGCCGCATTTGACGTTGATAATTTTTGTGCCGATACAGTTGTCGATAATGTTATAATCGCAATCATCATAAAGGTCCGATGTAACGCGGTATGTAAGGCGCGTACAAAAACGATCACTGATAACTTGGATGTCGCTCATCTGGAAGAAGTTAAAATACTGATGGAATTTACGTTGAGAAAGGGTCACTTACGTCGATTTTGACAGATGAAGGCTTGGCCATGTTCAGATGAAATTTTTGTGAGACAGATAATGTTGGACAGTGCACTGTGCCACGTTGGTCAATCGGACAACGTTCCAAAGGTGAAGGCCATCGGGCGGGATGAACTGTTCAATGCGTTTTCGAGGTCGTCATGATGCGCGTGCTACATACAGTTTTACAATACGTCGACCTTTTTTCGTCATGTGAAACTGCAGTTTTGTTTTAACCAGAAGTTTTCATACTTTTTATTTCAAAGCATTTGAAGCCCAAAACGGGCAAACAAAAAAAGCAAGAATACCAATGAAAGTGTATAAACAACGCTCACTTTGCATAGTTGACGTTCTTTCAAACAATGATCATGTTCGACATACTTATTAACAAATTGTACCATAATTTTTTCGTCGACTTGTTTAAAGTCTTCAAGAAAGTCAATTTTGCGGATCCGCACTTTCGGAAGCATTTCCATCAAGTACAAATTTTTATTTTCCCATGCATACTGTACCAAATCAGCATAAATTAAGCGGTCAACCAATTTGCTCATGTTTTCCTACAACATAACTCAAGATTAACTTCAGTAAAAAAAATAAAATCCACTAACCGAAGGCAAACCATAACATGCTCCAAACAAAATTACGTCGAACTTTTTTTCCTTGTTTAAACGCGGAAAGAATACGTCTTCCGGCTTCAAAATATATGTAAAAGCGGAGCTAACGATATATGGATCAAAATAGTCATCAATTATTATTTCCGTAAAATGTTTTGCTGCTTCCCCAAGCTCATAGGAGATTTTTCCCAAACATCCGTCATGAAACTTGTAAGTGTCGTCTCCGGTTTTGACATTCACGATTTTCTTACCAATACAGTTATTGTAAACTTCATATTTGCTACCATTTCTACATTTTTTAAACTGCGGCATTATGAAATATGTTAGCCGTTTACAAAATAAATCAGTTTTAACATAGACATTTTCGGGCTGAAAAAAGTTGTGAAAAGTGTAATTGGTGTTGAAATGTTGAAAAAGTGTAACTTACTTTCATTGTGATGGGGTGTAGCAGGATTGGAAAATCTAAGACGCTAGTCAAGTAAGGTAATGCCACGATGGCTTTGGCGGATGGGAATGCGAACATGTTGGGCGGAACCGATCGATGCGCAATCGAAGATGCCATATTGCGCAAAGCCACAATTGTCTGTGAGGCAAACATAGATCAACTAAAGCCGTCCGTGTTTGCTTTGACTTTTTGTCGGTGAAGCTAACATGTTTAGACCCAAAGTTTATATATTAATTATATTTCACAACATTTTAAGTACAAACAAGCAAAACGGTTTTAAATAATTTAAAAGAATTAACTGTTTACAACAGACTTGCAATGAACGACTTAATAATGTGGATGAAATGCGTTATTGCAATATGATTTCTTGCTACTAGTGTGCACACACCAAGCAATGAACGCAAGCAACAAAACCAACAAAAAGACACCACAACATATTGCCCTGCTTTGTTCAATTTTTTTCTCTTCAATTTTGTGTTCCAAATATTTGCGAACAAACTGAAGCACAATTTTTTTGTCGACATTTTTAAAATCTTCAACGAAGTCGACATTAGGAATCCGCATTTTTGGAAGCATTTCCATTAAATAAAAGTCTCGATTTTCCCACGCGTATTGAACAACTTTCGCGTAAATTGAGCCATCGATAAGGTCTTTGATGGGTTGCTAAAATTGAACATAAGCAGTGAAATAATAAATAAAGGTGCGCTTACCATCGGAAAATCGTAATCTAACCCAAACAACACCATGTCGTACTTTTCTTTGCTGCTCAACAGGTCGACCTCATACTTTTTTGGATTAAAAATATAAGTGAGAGCCTTATTAACGATAACAGGATCGTCTTCGATTATAATTTCGTCGTTACGTTTTGCTGCTTTGCCAAGCTTGGATGATATTCTTTTCAAACATCCGTCGTGGCACTTGTACGTGTCAGAACCGCATTTGACGTTCACAACTTTTGTACCGATACACTTACTGTGTATTTCGTATTGGCAGCGGTTGTTGGGACCTCTTTCTTCGGGACGATACCGCTTAACATGATATGTAAGCTGCATACAAAAACAGTCAGTGGTGATTTGGACATCGTTCTTCTGAAAAAAATGAAATATAGATGTTATTGGTAATAAAAAAATGTAACTTACGTTAATTTTGATCGGTAGTGGTTTGGGCATTTCGAGATATTATGTTGTAGTAAGAGAAGCGGTGTTGAATAATAAACTTTTTTTTTCAGATGTCAGCGCGAAGGCTTAGTTCATTGGGCGGGGCAGAATCAATCAATGTGATTCTGTGGGCGGATATTGCGCAAACCACGATTGGCTATGGCATACTAGACTAAAGTCGAACGAACATGACATATTGTGAGGATTAGGCCCTCCAGGCTTTAGTCCCTCGCCCCTGAGCCCATCAGTGTGCATCTGTTCCAGAACGATTTCAAGCAGCTCTCCGGGTAGTATCGGCACCTTCCCGCAATGCAGACCGTCACCAACACCCTCTGATGCCACATACATACAATAATGATGAATGTAGCATGTTCAAATGCGAACATGAATGCCACTGAAATGGGACGGAACCGATCGATGTGCACTCAAGGTGTGATTTTGAGCAAAGAAAAAGTTAGCTGTAGCATAAATTGAGCAACAGTAAATGTTTGTTTTGACGTTTTATCAGAGAAGCTTCAGATTCTATGTTTATTTAACAACAACTTTATTTTACAACTTTTGACCACAGTACAGACACCAAGCAATGAACGAAAACACGAAAATCAACACAAAGACAATTAAACCAATTGTCACGTTTCGATCAGACTTTTTCTTCGCAATTTTGTGTTCTAAATGTTTGGCAACAAACTGAAGCACAATTTTTTCGTCGACTTTTTTGAAATCTTCAACAAAGTCGATATTAGGAACCCGCAACTCTGGAAGCATTTTCATTAAATAGAAATCACGGTTTTCCCACGCGTATTGAACCAGATCTGCGTAAATTGAGATGTCGATGAGGTTTTCAATGGTGTACTGAAATTGATTATAATCGGTGTTTCACAAAATTAAAGTGCACTTACCACCTTAAAATTGTAATGTGCCCCAAACAACACCATGTCGAACTTTTCTTTGCTGCTCAAAAGTTCAATTTGTAATTTTTCCGGATTGAAAGCATAAGTAAGAGCCTTGTTAACTATAGCTGGATCGAAACGGTTATCGATTGTAATTTCAGCATTATGTTTTGCTGGTTTGCCAAGCTTATCGGATATTCTCAGCAAACATCCATCATGACACTTGTATGTGTCAGGTCCGCATTTGACGTTCACAACATTGGTACCGACACAGTGACTGTGTATTTCGTATTGACAACTGTAGTCTGAATAATCACGACGATATGGTTTAATGCTGTATGTAAGCTGCGTACAAAAACAGTCAGATGTTACTTGAACATCGGTTTTCTGAAAAAAAAGTAAATATATTAATAATTAGTGTTAGAATAATGTAGCTTACGTTCATTATGATGGGTAATAGTAAAGATTCAGACATTTTCAGATGACGAAGTAATAAGAGAAACAGTGTTGGACAATGTTTAGTTTTTTTAGTTTTTTAGATGTGGGTGCGAAAGCATAGGTTATTAGGTGAGGCGGAGTCAATCAATGTGATTTCGAGGGCGGGAATTGCGCAAGCCACAGTATGACACATGTTGATCGACAAAAGTCGACCGTACATGATTTATTGTGAGGATCGGGCTCTCCAGGCTTCGGTCTCTTGCTCCGGAGTCGGTCCTTCGTCTCTGAGACATCATTCTGGACTATGGACAAACTCGAGGACATACCACAACTGTTAATACGCCATTTTTTTGCGATCGTACGCGGCTTCAATGGCAATTTTATGTCTCTTCTGCGACTCCAAGCCGCTCTCTGGGCGTTTTTAGCACCTGTAGGGTTAGAGACCGTCGCCAACACCCTCTGACGCTGCTACTGCGGTTCTACGGAGGGAGAACGAAGTCGGTGTCTCGATTTTTACAACTATACATACAACTCAGTATTCAATAATGTTGATGATGGGATCATAACTGGCTTTGGTGTAAAGATGAGTTATTAATTAACAAAAAACGATGAATTTTTTTGACACTCGAAATAATATCATTCTTTCAATTAAATAAATCTGGTGACTGTTTTTGCTGTGCTTTTGATTGAAATAAATAAAGCAATAAAACGTAGTTTTTGTGTCTGCCAAATTGCGATCATTGTAGATTGATTGCTCATCGCTTGTTTGCAACTCTGCTATAATGTGGACGCCATCGATTGACTCCTGCCAAAAAACAAAAAAAGTCAAACTACTTGTTATTATGCAAATTAGTTTTCTAAACAACACAATGAAGATACGGTCAAAAGTTCATTCGAACCGGGACCCCAGGGCAGGCGAGTGGAATGTCGAATACGGTCTATCCTATCATATTTTTTCCCGTATTTGTCTTGGTATTTTCTCTGACAGTTCAAAGTACTCAAGGTGATGTGTATGAAAGTGTCCGTGACCCGAAAGCGAAAGCATTTGGCGGCCGTGTTTGCACCAACCCGGAGTGCACTGTTGTAGCTGCCAACTTAATTAATCACGGAAACGAAAAGGTAACACATTGTTTTACGTTGTAACGTTACCAGTTGCCCGCTTCAGGTCAAACCCTGTGACAGCTTCGCACAATTCACGTGTGACCGATATCAATTCTTTAAAAAGGAGGATCCTCTGCGTACAACTGATTTGGCTACAAATAAAAGACTAGAATTACTTTTAAAAACGCCATCAACAGAAGACAAACCGTACCACACGTTGATGAAGACTTTTTATGACAAATGCGTCAAAAAAGACAAAAAGGCGTTAAAGTCATCAATTATGGCTTGGATCGATGAAATCGGCGGATGGCCCCTTGTGAAACCACAATCCTGGGTCGCATTTGACGGAACTTTTGAGAAATACATTGCTAATATTCAGAAAAAGTATGAAGTGCCTATTCTCTTCAATGCTCAAGTGCTATTCAATAATAATCCTGGCAACAGTGACGAACACATGTTGTATTTTGCCCCCGCAACTGGAATTGAAATGCATCCAGCGATGTTGGTAGGATTTGCTGAGAGATTCGGCGCCGACCATTCGTCTGCGGTCGCTGCAATCAGCGAAATGAAATCAAAAATTGACAAAAAGCGGCAAGAACTTTTGCCCGTTACAAAGCCGAGGACTAACAAATTTGCTTCACTTGACGTTATGAAGAGACTATTACCAAATGTAAGCATTCATTGTTAATGTAAATTTTATAGTGTTAGATAACTTTGATGGGTTTTAGTTTGATCTCGAGACCTACGTGCACCACTTTTTCGATGGTATTGCAGAAGTTAATTCCAATACACTTGTAGCAATGGACAACGTCGAGTATTTTCAAGAGATCCATACGTTGTTGACTGACAAGCGTGTTTTTGCTAATTATGCCATCAGCGCATTTCTTTCAAGTTTTATTGTTGAAACCCAATTAGAATGTCTTACTCAAACCCGAAAGTTGTTTGAGTATCCACTTAGCCAGTTATATGTTAAAAACCATTTCGACCCAGCTGCCGTCCCTAAGGTATTTTGTTTTTAATGTCCGTTGAGTCAAGGGTGGACACGGGCTTCCATTTCTCGGCCCGCTGCCCAGCCCGGACCAGAGATGTGACCTCCGGAGGATTATGACCCGAATCCGGATTTAAATCCGGAGGAAAAACTCGGATTTTGAGATCCTGATACGGAGGATCCGTAAATGAAAATCCGAAGGGATCCTCCGGAGCGGAGGATCCGCAAAATTAAAATTCCTCCGGATTTTGCTCCGGAGGATCCGAATTTGGCCCTCCGGGATCCACCTCAGGCTCGGCCCGGCTAGGACCGGGCTGGCAATTGGTTTTTTGTTTTTAAAACTTTAATGCACGTTACTATTAAACTTTTAAACGTTTTTACTAACAACACCAGGTATAAAAAACCAAATTTAAAATTATCAGAACCGATAAAGAGAGAAAAGTTAACGTCAGACCCGCGGGTCGGGCTGAAAATTTTGGCCCGCGGGCCTGACTGCTTGTGCCCGGCCCGTCCTGGCATTCTTTCCTTCCGGGTCGGGCTTGGATCGGGCCGGGCCTGACGGGCCCGGGCTGGCCCGGCCCTACGTCCACCCCTGACGCCGTTGACATGTTATAATTTATTTTGCAGGTAGCGGAGATGATCAAGCTTATGACGGCCGAGATGCGCGAAATAATTGAAAAAGCCGACTGGTTGGATGACACTACTCGAAGCAACGCGTTGACAAAGTTGGTCCACGTGAAGGCCGACATTGGCTATCCTGAAAACTTGTTTGATGACGCCTATGTGAGTGGTGTGTACAACATTGTAAGTTAGCACGTGTCTTTAAACCAGGGATGCGAAAACGCGGCGCGTGGGGGGGGGGGGGGGGGTTTCACGCGCGCGTCAGCTTAACGAGAACGAGACTCACCTTACGGTTTATAATTATTTAACGCGCTCTCAAAAAAATTTTTCGCTGCTAGACCCACGCGGTTTCCTATCCGCGTCACGCACGCGTATTCGCATTCCTGCTTTAAACTATAAATAACTTAAAATTTCAGCCTCCGTCTGAGCCATCTGAAGACTACGCCACACTACTGTCACGCATTCAACGCCGCCTTCATGAGATACAACTATCTAGAATTAACATGAAAAGAGATCGCACAAGTTGGAGCACACCAGTCACAGTGGCAAACGCTTTTTTCGTTCAAGATTTGAATCAGATCTGGATTTGTGCTGCTACACTAACACTACCCCACTTTAGTCCAAACTTACCTGATTACATTAATTATGGTACCGTCGGTCAGATTGTTGCCCACGAAATTGTGCATGGCTACGATAACAAGGGGTGTCAATACGACAAAACTGGAACTTATCTAAATTGGTGGAAGGAAGAAACGGCTGAGGTTTACAAGGCCAAATCGCAGTGTTTTGTGAAACAATATGATAAAGAAAACTTTGATGGGCAACTCTCCTTGGGCGAAAACATTGCTGACAATGGTGGCATGAAAATCGCTTTTAAGGCTTACAAGAAACTTATGGCCAGTCGCGGCGATGTCCCGGAACCTGCACTGCCTGGATTTGAAAAGTTTACGCCAGAGGAAATGTTCTTTATGGCTTATGGAAATGTAAGCAAAAACAGAGTTAAAACGTTATTATTTCAAGTTTTCAGACTTGGTGTAATGCCGGTAAACCGATTCCAAACGACAATCACCCTCCTGGAGAAACACGAGTGAAAGTCGTCTCGCAGAACATAAAAGAATTCAGTAAAACGTTCGCTTGTCCGAAGAAAGCACCGATGAATCCGGATGAACGGTGCTCCATTTGGTAGAAATGATCACTTATTAAATGTTTATTTAAATCAAACGAAAAACACTTTTTTAATGATTTTAAGAAACAGCTGTTTACAATACATTTACAATCGACGAACCGTAATTCGCATAATATCCGTTATTTGTTATAACACACACACCAAACAATGAACAAAAACAAAAACAACAAAACACACACAAAGGTACTCAACCCTCTTTTCATGTTTCGGTCAAATTTCTTCTCAGAAATTTTGTGTTCCAAATATTTGCGAATATACTGAAGCACGATTTTTTCGTCGACTTTTTTGAAATCTTCCCAAATGCCGATAGTAACGATTCGCATTTCCGGAAGCACTTTCATTAAATATAGATCATGGTTTTCCCACGCGTATTGGACCAGATCAACAAAATTTGATCGATCGACGAGTTTGTGAATGTTGTGCTAAAATTAAATATAAGTGGTGTTTCATGAAAAATAAAAAAGCACTTACCTCCGGAACGTATGAAAATGCATTGCGATAACGGGAAAGTACAAAATTGTAATGTGCTGCAAACACCACCATGTCGAACTTTTCTTTGCTGCTCAAAAGTTCGATTTGTAATTTTTCCGGATTGAAAGCATAAGTAAGAGCCTTGTTAACAATAGCCGGATCGAAACGGTTATCGATTGTAATTTCAGTATTATGTTTTGCTGGTTTGCCAAGCTTATCGGATATTCTTAGCAAACATCCGTCGTGACACTTGTACGTGTCAGGCCCGCATTTGACGTTCACAACATTGGTACCGACACAGTTACTGTATATTTTGAACTGGCATTCACCGTAGAAATCATTTCCGCCACGATATGGCTTAATGCTATGTGTAAGCTGTGTACAAAAAAGGTCAGAGGTAACTTGAACATCAGTTAACTGAAAAAGTAAATATAAAACTGTAATTAGTGCTAAAATAATGTAGCTTACGTTCATTTTGACGGGTAATGTCAAAGATTCAGCCATTTTCAGACGACGTAGTAAGGAGCAGACGTTGTGGTAAGATGAGCAGTGTTGGACAATGAACTACTTTGGTTTTTTGGATGTGGGTACGAAGGCTTGGGTTATTGGGCGGGGTGGAATCAATCAATGCGATTTCGAGGGCGGGAATTGCGCAAGCCACAGCTAGCTATGGCACATGTTAATCGACAAAAGTCGGCCGAACATGATTTATTGTCAGAATCAGGCCTTCCAGAGTTCGATCCCTTGCCCGGAGTCGGTCCTCCGCTCTTGAGACCTAATTCTGGACTATGAACATACTCGAGGACATATCACAACTGTTATTCCGCCATTTTTTGCGATCGCTCGCGGCTTCTATAGCAATTCGACGTCTCTTCTGCGACTTCAAGCCGCTCTCCGGGTGTTTTTGGCACCTGTAAGGGGTAGAGACCGTCGCCAACACCCCCTGACGCTGTTACTGGCGGTATTACGGGACGAAAGAGAAATCGAGGCCTCGATCCTCACAACATTACATACGATGGTGATAAATCCACCATGTTCAAACCCCAAGTTTTATTTTTTATTTCACAAACTTTAATTTACAATCAAGCAAGCTTCACAACTTCTTCCAAAAACTGTCTAATATCCAAATAATGTTAAGTTTGGTCAAGTTTAATAATTATACGGGCTAGAATTCCATGATGGATGGTACCATGTTACATCATACCGTAGCGCGCAAAAGAACAAAATAAACCAAACACTTACGATAATAAAGTACATAAAAATTCTGATTCGTGCATATCTCTTCAAATTATATTCATGTTTCACGTACTTTCGGACAAACTTAAGCCGAGTTTTGTCGCCGGTTTTAATCAAGTCTTTAGCGATTTGTACGGTTGGAATACGCACTTTTGACAACATTGCCATCAAATAAGTGTTGTTACTGTCCGATGCGTATTCAACCAAATCAGCATAAATAGAGCGATCGATAAGTTTGCTTATGTGGTTCTGAAATAGATGTTTCGCTTTTTTTTCAAAAACTTCAGTCCACTTACCGGAGGCAAGCCGTAACGGGCTCCAAACAGCACCAAATCGTACTTCTCTGTGCTGGTTAGTGACTTAGTGCCAAACGGTTTTAAAATATAGTTCAAAGCAAGTTCAGTACTTGGAGCAAAGGCATCTTCAATCACAACAACATCTCTTGTTTTCGCCATTTCCCCAAGCTCGTGAGAAACCTTTTCAAGGCATCCATCATGGAACTTGTAAGTCTTGGAACCGGCTAGGATGCGGACGACTTTGGTGCCAACGCAGTGATCGTACACTGCATATTTGCAGTTTGGTGAAGTACCTTCACTATAGTTATGTGGTGTAACGCGGTAGGTGAGTTGGGTGCAATAACGATCGTTGACGACTATGACTTCGTTGATCTGGAAAACGTTGAAATACAGATACAATTTGAATTTGAAAAGTGTTACTTACGGGAAACGTCGGACTTGGCATTCGGAGACTAAATGTATAAGTAAAATGAAGACCACTGGTCAGTGTGGCAGACTGCTCTTCGGGGTGGGGGTAGTCTCGAATGGGTATCTTGCGGCCATTTTCGGAACCAATCGATGTGCTTTCGAGAGTGCGGTGCGCAGGTGGATGTTTGCGATCGCAAATAGAAGTTTAACTACGTCAATATATGGCTGTTTGATTAAAATTAAAGTTGTAAGTGTGACATGTTTTTAAAACCCGATTTTACGATAATGACGTAATATGTCTGAACTTAAATCTTTTTAAAAACTTTATTTATCAAAACTTGATTAACACACAAAACATTTATACAAAATTTTCAGTAAAATGGACAATTAGCAAACGTGCTTACGCAGTGTTGTTTAAATAAAATTACAATTAGCCCCGATATACACGGAAACATGACAAATTGGTACTTCCGATGTTCAATTGCCGCCCTTGTTTTTAAATTTCCATGGCCCATCAACATAAATCGCACCATACAACAGCGCGAACCATACACCCACAGCGACGAGAATAATAAAAACGCGGAATCGTCCATACTTTTTTAAGCGATGTTCGTGTTCCATGTACTTCCGAACAAACTTATCTAGATTTCGTTCAGCAACTTTTGAAAAATCTGCAGTCAATTCCTCGTCGGTAATACGCACTGTTGGCTGTAACGCCATACAAACTTTTTTAAGCCGTGTTTTGTCTTCAGAGTTTATAATATCGCCAGACTCCACATCCGCTTTTGGTGGCAAGGAGCTCGGACGAACAAACTTAAACCAAGTTTGGCCGTCGATGTTTAAAAAATCTTCAATGATTTCGACGTCAGGAAAACGCAACTTTGGCAGCATCGTCATCAAATATGTATTATTATTTTTCCAAGCGTAACCAACCAAGTCGGCATAAATTGAGCGGTCGATTAGTTTGCTTATGTGATTCTGAAAAAGAAATTTTGGCTTTTTTTTTTAAAACCTCAGTTTACTAACCGGAGGCAAGCCGTAACGGGCCCCAAACAACACCAAATCGTACTTCTGTTTGCTGGTTAGTGACTTAATGTTAAACGGTTGCAAAACATAGTTCAACGCACGGGCAGCGCTTTCAGCATGTTCGGGTTCAATCACAACAACATCACTTGTTTTTGCCATTTCCCCAAGCTCATAGGACACTCTTCCTAAACATCCGTCATGAAACTTGAACGTCGTTTTACCGTTAATTTGCACGACTTTAGTGCCGATACAGTTATCGTATACTTCATACTTCAAGTTTCGTGGACTATCATCAGGTTCATGTCGTGCAACGCGGTGGGTGAGTTGCGTACAATAGAGATCGTTGACGACTTTGACTTCGTTGATCTGAAAAACGTTGAAATACAAAGGATACTTATGTTGGAAACTTAAAACTTACGGGAAATCCAATATCGACTTTAGTTGGTTTGGTCATTTTGAGATGGTTATGAGTACAATAAAAAAGCCAGGCTGTGTGCCACGCAGCTCTTGTAGGTGAATGTGGTCGATGGCTTTTTCGGGCCTATGGATGCGTTTTTGGGGGTGCGGTAACCTTGCGCAAATGTGACTGCGGTCGCAACTATTAGATATGGCAGAGCATGGCAACATGGGAGTGTTTCCTTGGGATTAAAGCTATAGGTGGCTGTGACACACCTTCCCGACGAAAGTCGGCTTAACATTATATCCTTTAATATACAATTGTCAAGTAAACAGCAAGTTCAAATTCTATCCTTCTTTAGAACCTTTATTTCACAAAAAAAAAATTCTATGTACATACAAGCAAGTTTAAAACTTTCTCGAATCTCATCATACGTAAAAGGATCAATTGCCGCCGTTGTTTTTCCTTGGAGGCCATGGACCATCAACCATTACCGCGCAATACAATAAAAGTAACCACACACATACAACAATAACAATAGTAAAATTTCTTTTTTTTGCACATTTCTTCAAATAATATTCATGTTCCAGATACTTTCTGACAAACTTAAGCCGAATATTGTCATCGATGTTTATCAAATCTTCAGCGATTTTCACCTCAGGGATACGCAATTTTGACAGCATCGTCATCAAATAAGTGTTATTATTGCTCCATGCGTATTCTATCAAGTCAGCAAAAATAGAGCGGTCGATCAGTTTGCTTATGTGGTGCTAAAATAGATGTTTAGCTTCTTTTTTCCAAAAGTACAGTCTACTTACCGGAGGCAAGCCGTAACGGGCTCCAAATAGCACCAAATCGTACTTCTGTTTGCTGTTAAGCGACGCAATACGAAACGGTTTCAAAACAAAGTTCAGCGCAAGGGCAGTGTTTTGCGCATATTTGGGTTCAATTACAACAGAATCACTAGTTGTTACCACTCCCGCAAGCTCACGGGAAACTCTTCCCAAGCATCCGTCGTGGAACTTGTAAGTCTTGCCAGCTACAATTTGCACGACTTTGGTGCCGACACAGTGATCGTATATTTCATACTTGCAGTTTCTTCTAGTATCTTTGCCAGGTTCACATGGTACAACGCGATGTGTGAGTTGTGTACAAAAGCGATCGGTTTCGACTTTGACGCTTTCGATCTAAAAAAAGGTAAAGTAAAAACGTAATTTATGCTAAAAAAATGTAACTTACGGGAATTGCAATGCCGGGTGCAGTTTGATTTGCCATGTTCAGACGACTTTGAGTAAAATGAAGACCGCTGTTCAGTGTGCCACACAGCTCTGCGGCGTGTGGGTAGTCTCGAGTGGGTGTCTTGCGACCTTTTCGGAACTAATCGATGTGTTCTCGAGAGTGCGATAACGCGCAGATGGCTGTTTGCGGTCGCAAATAGAAAATTAATTATGCCGATATGGCGTTGATTACTTGAAATTAAGGTTGTGAATTTCCATAAGACATGTGTAAAAAGTTTTTCCATGGTGGCATGCCTAAGTTTACATCTTTTTGAAATCTTTATTTCTCAAAATTTGTCCAACATCCAAACGAATTATACGAATTCTACAGTAAAGTGACAATTAGCCAACATCTTCATTCAGTTTTGCTCAAAAAAAGTCGCATTTAGCCACGACCAATAAGTAATGGCCTTCCTGACGAGTGACCGCCTTTGTTTTCCGGTATTTTCCATTCTGCATCAAACTGTATCGCGCAATACAACAAACAAACCCATACACCCAAAACGACGAGAATAAAAACAGCCCTGAATCGACCGTATCTCTTCAGACGATTCTCATGTTCCAGATGCTTGTGAATAAAGATAAGCCGAAACGTTTCGTTAATCTTTTTTAATTCTTCAGCCAGTTGCACTTTGGAAATTCGCACACTTAACAGAATTGACATTAAATACGTGTTATTATTATAGCAAGCGTATGCGATTAAGTCAGCATAATTATGTTTATCAACAAGTCTGCTCATGTGTCGCTAAAACAAAATTGAAGTCAAAGATAACTGTAACCGATGTTAACTAACCGGAGGCAAACCATAACGCGCCCCAAACAACAACAAATCGTACTTCCATTTGCTGGAAATTGTTGAAACATGAAACGGCTTCATAATATAATTCAACGCAAGGGCTGTGCTGTGAGCATAATTGTACTCAATTCCAATACAATTGGTAACTCTTGCCATCTGCGCAAGTTCACGGGAAACTTTTCCCAAGCATCCGTCGTGAAACTTGTAAATATCGGGCCCGGCTACGATGTTCACGACTTTGGTGCCGGTACAGTTGTCGATTATTTCATACCTACAGTTTTTTGTAGAATGTGCGGTGTCTCGGTGGCGCTGAACGCGATGTGTAAGTTGGGTGCAATAACATCCGTTGACGACTTGGACATCGTGGATCTGGAAGAAAAGGAAATACAAATGCAATTCATGCTAAAAACTTACGTCAACTGTAGGTCGACCTCTCATTTCAAGATGACTATGGATGAATAGAATGCGGGACGTTGGTTAACGTGCCACGCAGCGCCTTTGGTTGAAGGTGATCTGCGGCCTTTTCGGAACCAATCGATGTGTTTTCGGGAGTTTTTCGGTCATGCGCAGACTGTTGTCAGCAGTCGCAAATATGAGATAAAGGACATCAATGTGGCGATGGTTACTTGAGATTAAAATTTTAAACTTTCACTAAAGTTTAAAACATAATAGTTCATATTAAAAATTTACATAAAAAATACGTGAAAAAATCAAAGAAGACCTAAGGCGCTTCATCAACAACAAATCACAGAACCCTGATTCCTCCTTCGCGACCCTCCAGTCCTCATTCCAACTGATTGCAAGCCTTCGGAATGGCTGCCCTTCTTCTCCGCCGGGTTTCCCGACAATTCTCGAGCCACAATGCTCGAAACATGGGCACCTTCATGGGCATGCCACCGCAAACGACAAAATGCCAAGCAACGTACATCTTCCTCAATGGCTACGGCGAGATCTGTTCTCGAGCAAGGACATTGGACACCGTCCCGACTAACATCGAGGATTATCCGTCGTTGGCATGGGGGTGGAAGACAAAGTCGGGCATCATTAAGGACTTCTACATGAAGCCTGTCGCCGACTATCCTGACCCCTTCACCGGTGGCAACAATCGGTTGACGCTTTGCGAGACGTATGACGACAATATGGAGCCTACTAGTAGGAAATATTTTGAGATTTCTTGTGTTACAGTGGATTTTTTAGTCAACAACCACCGCTACGAATGCAAGAGAATCCTGGACTCAGTGGCCAATGAAGAGGTCTGGTTCGGCGTCGAGCAAGAATACCTCCTCGTGGATCGAGACCACAAGCCCCTCGGATGGCCGAAGGAAGGCTTTAATGAATTCCATGGCAGCTTCTATTGTGGCGTTGGAGCCAACCGTGCCTTTGGTCGTGAAGTTGTCGAAGAGCATTATCGCGCCTGTCTTCAAGCAGGTCTGCTGATCAGTGGCACCAACTCCGAAGTCACCCCGAGCCAATGGGAATTCCAAATCGGTCCCTGTGATGGCATTGCCATGGGCGACCAACTCTGGATGGCTCGCTACCTGCTTCACCGCATCACCGAAGCCCATGGCGTCATCGCTTCCCTTGAGCCCAGCCCCGAAAATACGGGATTCTGGAGCGGAGCCGGATGCCACACGAATGTTTCAACGAAGAAAACACGCGATCAGGGCGGTCTTCTCGAACTCCAGAAACTGGTCGCCAAACTGGGCGAACACCATGCTGAAGATTTGGCATCCTATGACATGCACGGTGGCAAGGACAACGTTCGCCGTCTGGAAAACATGCACTTGAACAATGAGTTCACCTGGGGCATTGGGGATCGTTATGCGTCGGTCCGGATTCCGAAGCATTGCGCTGTTGAGGGAAAGGTGGGCTTTTTAAACGTAATAATGCTTATTTGAAATTCCAAAATTACAGGGTTACTTCGAGGACCGTCGCCCAGCCTCCAACTGTGACCCCTACCTTGTCATTTCGACTATTGCTGCTCGTTGCTTTCATGAAGAGAATATCCTTTTTCACTCGAACAACTAACACCTGACATTACTGGCGTGAGATAAAATTATCAGTTTATAGCATGTTGAAAAAAAGGAAAAAAACAAAACATTTTTAAAGTTACAGTAGTCGATACTGATATTCACGGCTCCATACTTGAATTTTTAATGTCAAACCAAATAATACACATTCATTCTACTTTCTTGGTGTAAAGCAATCCGAAGGTTATGCCTTACTTTTGAACCTGTTTTGAAATCATCATCAAATAAGCGTTGGATTTGGAAACACAGATGAGTGACGTCATTATCAGTGGCGCATAGGTACCGGATATCTATACGCTTCAAATTACTGTTATTCTGAAAATATTAATTTTTTATGTTTAAAAATATATCAAAAAGCTAAGGTAAGGACCTACATTTATAAATTGTCGCATCTCCGCCGGCTTGAAGTCGAATACATCGTCGTACTTCTGACTTTCGCAAGCGATGACCAATTCTTTCAACTGATAAATATTACTGTCCATCAGTTCAGCCACCCAGCCTTTGTAAATATTATTTGTTGTTATTTTTTTAACTGTTGGGAAAAGGTCAAAAATACATGTTAGTGTAACGTCTTCGTCATATGATGTAGTGAGAATTGTGAGTTCGGATGCATTAGTACACAGTGATGCCAGTGTTTTTAAATATTTGAGTGTTACATTACCGTTAAAAATCTTAACTTTTCCATTTGTTTGGATACTTATTTGGTTAATCAGTGGATGGGCTAAATTCTTTTCTGACAGTGCTTGGAATGTAACAGATTTTACGCAGTGGATAATCTGTGCAGAGTTGTCAGATGGAACTGGCTTTCCTTCGATACCATCATAGAACACGCGAAGTCCGTTTATTTCGTCAGCATTAAATAATAAGTATTGGACTGTTCTTATAATTACTAGCGGCATCAATTCGCGGGGAACTTTTCCGGCGGCGATTTGAAGGTTTAGTGCTTCTAAAGGCGCTAAAAGTTGGCGTAGACGCTGGCTGAATGGGTAAGGTAAAGTGTTGATAGGGTATGGCATTGTTGAAATATGTTAGGACCGCAACCGACTACACACAACAGAATGGTCAAGTAAGGACGCATCCGCTTTCGACATAGAACGCACAACCTGTGTCCAATGAAGATTTGTCGATAGTTGAGTCGACGCAGCCAGGCCAAGGCACAACATGACTGATTGCATCATTATTTGCAACTAGCGTATACAGTTCAACATTTATATAGTAACTACAAAATAAAAAAAATGTAAGAACGATAAAAGTGTTGTGACAGCTGCCAATAAAGGACCACCTGCTAGTTCGCGACTACAGTAAACCTGCTTTTATGGATTGCAACGTCGCAAGCAACATTTGCCGCCATTCTTGCGCTGCTGCTGTCCACGGCGACGCTTTTTTTGTTCCTCCGAGCTGTGTGCACTCATTAGCTGTTCTTTAGAGTCACTAATATTGCCAAAAGTTCAATATTACAATGCCCTATCCCCTGCTCAAACTTCCATATGACCTTCAGCTTCGTCTCCGAAGCCTGGCCACCCCAAAAGAAGCCTATTGTCTTCAAGTTGCTGTCGGCCAACAAAAAAGCTATCTTCATCCAACTCAAATGTGCTTCATGGATGATTCTAGGGAATTATTTATCAGTAACAAGGATGGAAACGTGATTTTAACTGATGATTACCTATTTAACAATCACGTCAATGTGCTTGAGGGGGAAAACGGGACTTTAAGACCGATAACGACTAAGTTAAAACTGTTTTTTTTGAAAACAGACGATTACGATAGCCCCGTTTTCGACCATTTACTTATTCAATGCACTTCGCTCGCACTTTTTAAATCTGTGTTAAATCCTGCCTCATTTGATAAACTGTCAAAACACTGTGACTGCAGTCGAATAACAGAATTGTATGCTGCGCACTATATTAGCCCTGATCTTACTGTACCAATGATTTGTGAGAAATTGAAAGACCTCAACAGTCTTAAAATATTTGCACCTGATTATGTATCTACAAACTGGATAAAAGACATTTTGGAACATCAAAGATTCGATTTGCGGCATTTAACACTCAGTGGTGAATTTGAAAAGCTGTTCAGTTGCACACCAGATGAGTTGATGCGGTTTTTAGATGTTGGTTATAGGTTTTTTTTTATTTCTAATTTCAACAATGTTTTAGAGAGAAGCACCGTTTTTTAATTTGACATTACACTGCTTTAATCCTCCAGCTAATGCTGTTGAGCTTATTCGTCTAAAGTTTGGACCACATTTTAAAGAAGTTGAAAGCGGTGAACTTGACAGATTCCGCGGAGGTTTCCTCAATATTAAATTAGGGCACACTCTTTCTCTAAATGAGTGCTTTTCGGTCTTTGGGGAAACAACCGGTCTTTGGTTTCAAGTTGTATCGCTTTTTTCACCGAAATGCGAAGTAAAAGCAGATGTTGTCCCAATAGAACGAAATGGAAAAAAAAGAAGATTTTTTCAAAGAATCTCTAAACTGTTTTGACCGTCTCTAACAATTGTGAGGCTTCTCCGAAAAAGGTAACAGCTTTTCCGCAGAATTTGCGTCTCGTTCATTCAATATGTAGCAAGTGTTTAACATTTTGTTGATGTGCAACGCATTTACTCATTTTTGTCTTCCAAGTTGTTCTACTTTTTGGTAAATTAAGTTATTTCATCAAAACACAATAAATTACGATTTATAATCTAAAATTAGGTTCAGAACTAAAAGTGAGGCATAATGATTGCATTTGCAACAACCGTATACACTTCAACATTTATATGGTAATAGTAACTAAAAAAAACAATTGTAAGAACGAAAAAAATTGTTGTGACTGTTGCCAATAAACGGCCAGCTGCCGGACCGCGATTACAGTGCACCCGCTTTTGTGTGTGGCAAAGTCGTAAACAACATTTGCCGCCATTCTTGCGCGGCTGCTGTCCACGGCGACGCTTTTTTTGGTTGCTCCAAGCTGTGTGCACTCAACTCAACTCATTAGCTCAATTCAACTCATTTTAGAGTTTCCAATATTGCCAAAAGTTCAGTATTAAAATGCCCTATCCCCTGCTCAATCTTCCATATGACCTGCAACGTCGTCTACGAAGCCTGGCTACCCCAAAAGAAGCCTATTGTTTTCAAGTTGCTGTCGGCCAGCAAAAAAACTACCTAGATCCACTTCAAATGTGTCTCACTGATGATTCAACAAATTTATCTATTAGTAAAGTTTGGTATGATGAAAACGTGATTTTAACGGATGACTATCTATTTCACAAACACGCTAATGTCCTCAAGTGGAAAAACAGACCCTTAAGATCAATATCGACTAAACTAAATTTGTTTGAGTTGAGAGCGGACAATTATGATAGCCTTACTTTCGATCATTTAGTTATCCAATGCACTTCGCTTGGACTTTTTGAATCTGAGTTGAATCCTGCGATATTAGATAAACTGTCGAAACACTGTGACTGCAGTCGATTAACAGAATTTGTTGTTTATTACGGTGTTGGCCCTGATCTTACTGTGCCCATGATTTGCGACAAATTTAAACAACTCAAAAGTCTTCAAATATTTGGACCTTACGTATCTACAAATTGGATGAAAGACCTTTTGAAACGACAAACACTAAATTTGCGGCATTTAACAATCAGTGGTGAATTTGATGAGCTGTTCAGTCTCACACCTGATGAGTTGACGCAATTTTTACAAGTGGGTTATCGATTTTTTTATTTTTAATTTCAACAATGTTTCAGAGAGAAACATCGTTACTTCATTTGACATTAAACTGCTGGTTTGACCCAGGTCGTTCTCTGAAGTCTATTATTCAAAAGTTTAAAACACATTTCAAAGAAATTGAAAGCAGTGAAATTGATAAATTCGAAGGAGTCTTACTCAATCTTCAATTTGTATACACTCGGCGTGCAAAGGATCACCTTTTTTTCCATAGGGAAAACAACTTGAACGACGGTCTTTTGTTTCAAGTTGTTTCAGATGAAACAGCTCCAAAAGGAAAAGTAAGAAAATTTTTTGGAAGAATCTCTAAACTGCTTCGACCGTCTTCACGAAATACGCAACCTTTTTCGGCGAATGGAACAATCTTTTCGTAGAATTAGCACTTCTTTGTAACAACTTTTTTACCTTTCATTGGTACATTATTACTTATTGTGTTTTCCAAGTTGCCATTTACATATAAAGTCACTTCTTTTTATCACAAAGTCAATAAATAGCATCTTATACTTTATTCTTAACCAAAAGTAAGGCTGAAACAGCTATACCCGGATGTAACATAAAATATTGCGTCATTATTTACAGTTACCGTGCAAGTATAAACATTAAAACTACAGTAAATACAAATAAAAAAAACTTTAGAAGAGCAAACGTGTAGTTACAATATACTAAAAAACAGGTACATATAAGACGCGCACGAATGTCAATTTTTCTGACGTCCACGATTTTCGTGGAAAAGTCTGACATTTAAGGTTAAGAAGTGCAAAATGCGTCTAAACTCTGATATTTAAGGAATTGCCGCTTAATTTTGACGTTTACGGTCGTTTTTTTCAATTTTCATAACCAGCTGAGTAAAATCCTGCAAACGCCAGAAGTTTTCCGTTTTCTGCTCAGCAGTGAGCAAAATCTTGATTTTGTTGTTGATTTCTGATTATTAACAGTTGCATGTTTTTTCTCTCGTTAATTATGTGCTTTTCAGTAATTTTACCCGAATTTACAAAATAAGCTCAATACACACGCACTCAGCCAGCCAACCAACTGAGGAACCAGAGTGCTCGGCCTACTTACTCAGCCAGCCAGCCAACTGAGGAACCAGAGTGCTCGGCCTACTTACTCAGCCAGCCAGCCAACTGAGGAACCAGAGTGCTCGGCTTACTTACTCAGCCACCCAGCCAACTGAGGAACCAGAGTGCTCGGCCTACTTACTCAGCCAGCCAGCCAGCCAACTGAGGAACCAGAGTGCTCGGCCTACTTACTCAACTAGCGCGTGCGCACTAAGAGGTCTCATCGCGATTGAGACTGCGCACCCAGTGCACAGCTTTTCCACAACAGCGCATGCTTCAACATTTTTTCAACCGTGCCCTCAGGCGATTTTCGCACTCTCTTTTGCCATTCGTTGTATCCTGCATGTTCAGAAGATCACGGTGAACCGAATGATGAGTATCACGTGGAGGTTTCATGCTGGTTTCGTTTAGTATTTTTGATTCAAATAAAACCTCTCTGTACATGGCTTATTTTTTGAAACAAAAATACGCAACTAAATCTGCATCAAATATTCTTGTTAACCATACCAGTCGGTTCACCGTGATCTTCTGAACATGCAGGATACAACGAATGGCAAAAGAGAGTGCGAAAATCGCCTGAGGGCACGGTTGAAAAAATGTTGAAGCATGCGCTGTCGCGGAAAAGCTGTGCACTGGGTGCATAGTCTCAATCGCGATAAGACCTCTTAGTGCGCACGCGCTAGTTGAGTAAGTAGGCCGAGCACCCTGGTTCCTCAGTTGGCTGGCTGGCTGAGTAAGTAGGCCGAGCACTCTGGTTCCTCAGTTGGCTGGCTGGCTGAGTAAGTAAGCCGAGCACCCTGGTTTCTCAGTTGGCTGACTGAGTAAGTAGGCCGAGCACCCTGGTTCCTCAGTTGGCTGACTGGCTGGCTGAGTAAGTAGGCCGAGCACTCTGGTTCCTCAGTTGGCTGGCTGGCATGTATGTATTTTTGTTTTTCTTTCGTATTTCAAAAAAATAAGAAGCGGTGGCAAAAAGTCATGTGGAAAACAGAAAAGTGAACGCAAAACTCAAAAAATAACACACAGATGATTAAAATTCCGAAATTTGAGGAATATTCAACATATTAATGAAACGCTGATACAAAAATGGAACTTTCTGAAAATATTGTTGAAATTGAAAACAGTGAGTAAAATCCAGACTTTTCCACGAAAATCGTGGACGTCAAAAAAATTGACATTCGTGCGCGTCTTATATGCTACAGCATACCATTTGTGCATTGCAATGTCGCAAGCAACAGCATTTGCCGCCATTATTGCGCTGCTGCAGTACACGAAGACGCTTTTTTTCGAGTCGTCCAAGTTGTGTCTACTTATCAGCCGTTTTTTGAGTTCCTTATATCGCCAAAAGTCCAATTTCACAATGCCCTATCCTCTGCTCAAACTTCCATATGGCCTTCAGCGCCGTCTACGAAGCCTGGCCACCCCTAAAGAAGCCTATTGTCTTCAAGTTGCTGTCGGCCAACAAAAAAGCTACCTACATCCACTTCAAATGTGTTTTAAGGATGATTCTTGGAATTTATTTATAAGCAACAAGGATGGAAATATGATTTTAACGGATTCCTATCCACTGGAAGATTATGCCAATGTGGTTGATTGGGAAAATGAAAACTTAAGATTGGTACGGTTCATGTTTAAATTGTATATGTTGAAAGCGGACGATTTCGATAGCCCCATTTTCCACCAGTTACTTATTCATTCCCCTAGACTCGGAGTTTATAAATCTATATTGAATCCCGCTACATTTGACAAACTGTCAAAGCACTTAGATTGCAATAAACTGAGGGAGTTGATTCTTATGAACAATATGTGCACAGACCTCACTGTACCCATGATTTGCGACAAATTTAGCAATCTTCAACGTCTTAAAATATATTCACCAGATTACGTATCCCATAATTGGATAATAGACATTTTAAACAGGGGACGACTAAATTTGCTTCAGTTAACGCTTACTGGTGAATTTGAGAAGCTGTTTAGTTGTACCCCAGATGAGTTGTCGCGCTTTTTACAAGTAAGGTTTTGTTTCAACTTCAGTTTCTGTAAATAAGGTTTTTAGAGAGAAACATCGTTTTTTAATTTGACATTACACTGCTTGAATCCTCCTGCTAATGCTGCTGAGCTTATTCGTCTTAAGTTTGGACCATATTTTAAAGAAGTCAGAAACAGTGAATTTGACGGATTCAACGTAGGCTTGCTGAATATTAAGTTAGGACACGATTGTGCTGACATTAACTTTTCAATTTCTCGATTGGAGGCAGTACCTGGTCTTTGCTTTCAAGTTGTACCCATTGAAATTTGTTATCCACCGAAATGCGAAGTCAAAACAGATGTTGTCCCGAAAACTCCAAAAGGAAAAGTTTGGAAATTTTTCCGAAGCATCTCCAAACTGTTTTGACCATCTCCTCGAAGAGTGTAACATTCTTTTGGGGGAATTGGCATCTCGTTAATTTATAATACTCAAGTTTTGTAACAACTTTTTAAAACTTCATACAAAATGTGAAAATCACATCACCTTCTCTCGTTTTCTAAGTTGTTTTATTTACTTATGTCACTTTATTTCATTAAAGAATCAATAAATTGTGAATTGTTTTTCAAACTTAGTCTCCGCTACTAGAATGTACGTCAGTGTCCAACGATGTTGTGTCAATATTTGGTTACATGCGAGACAGAACACAACATATAAATGTATCCATTATCATTTTAAATTACTGTATAGATCCAAATGTTTTAATTACAGTTATTACTAAATGTAAAGTTAACAAAAACCAATGAAAATGCTGCAGTAGATCATTTACGAGATGCATCGTTGCAAGCAACGACATTTGCCGCCATTCTTGCGCGGCTGCAGTTCGCGTTGACGCTTTTTACAGGTCGTCCAAGCTGTGTGCAATCATTAGTTGTTTTTAGAGTCACTAATATCGCCAAAAGTTTACCACGAAATGCCGTACCCCCTGCTCAAACTTCCATACAGCCTTCAACGTCGTCTACGAAATCTGGTTACCCCAAAAGAAGCCTATTGTCTTCAAGTTGCCATCGGCCACCAACAAAGCTACCTACAACCTCTTCAAATCTGCTTCACACTGTATTCCTGGGATCTATGTATCATCAATAAAGCTGGAAACATTGTTTTAACGGATATTTCTCCGTGGTTCAACTATTATAAAGTGCTCGACTGGAAAAATGGAGGTCTACGACCGATATGGAGTACGTTGCAGATGTACTATTTGCAAAAATCCGACTACGACAGCCCTATTTTTGACCACTTATTGATTAACTGTAACCGAATTGTACTTTTCAAGTCAGTATTGAATCCAACTACGTTCAAAAAGTTGGTAAAACAATGTAAACCTGAACGAATAACGGAATTTGGAGCAGTTTACTACATTAGCCCCTTTCTTACTGTACCCATGATTTGCGACAAGTTTGAAAACCTTCAATCGCTTCATTTGGCAGCATCGGATTACGTTACTAAAAACTGGTTGAAAGAAATTTTGAATTTTAGAAAACTGAACTTGAAAAAGTTGAGAGTTGGTGGTCGATTCGATAATCTGTTTGGCTTTGAGCCTCAAGAATTGTTGCAGTTGTTTCAAGTAGGTTTTAGCTGATAAAATTGTTATAAATGTTGCAAAAACTGGTTTCAGAGGGAAGATCCCGGATTTTGGTTAACATTGAACTGCTGGCATCCACCGACCAATGCCGCTAGGCGTATTCGTCAAAAGTTCGGACCACATTTCGAAGAATTCAGAAAGAGCGGATACGAAATGTTCCAAGAAGGCTTTCTCGTCATCAAGTTTGGAAACAAATGTGCTGGAGAAGGGTATTTTGCTTTCCCAATTCCTGAACCAATAACTAGATTTTTCTTCCAAGTTGTTCCACTTAATCAAGATTAAAATAAGTCACTTTATTTCATCGAAAATCAATAAATAATAATTTACACTCAAAATTTAGCATCCGCAACCAAAATGTAGGCATAATTAGTAGGTATTACAAGACAGAAAACATACATTTAAAGTCAAAACGAGCTTTAAACGACTTCGTACTTGTCGACGATGAAGGCCGTCTCTGCAGTGTGCTCCACGGATTCACTGCCATCGAATGTGACGGCGTCTTCGAGCTCAATTTGGCAGACGAGGTTCTCGGATTCGAAGTTGACATTGACCGGGAAGAAATGGTCTGAATGCCCATTGGGAACGCTGAATTCGAGGTTGCCGCTGCTGTTGGATTCGTCGATGATGGGAATGCTCCACAGAAGTTGCGACTTTGAGCGGACGTATTCGTAGGAGCCCTCGGCTTCGGAGACGATCGGCTGGGTGGCTGGGGGCAGGGGAATGGCGATGAGGACATTCTGGAGGGTGAGAGCTTCGTTTTGCAGGGTGTACTCGATGTTGACGGTGCAGCCGTCTGGGGTCTCGTTGGGGAAGACGTTCACTGGAAGCGACTTCAGTTAAAAACCGATAAAAAGATGGAAGAAACTTACAAACTAGCGGCAACTGCTCCTCATCGGACAGAACCAGCCTCCAACGGATCACACCGACATCGCCATTCAACGGGTAGGGCTTCTGGATCGACTTCAGCTTGAGGATCTGTTGTTTCTGCCAGACAGCCTTGTCCATGTTGGGATGGACTTGGATTTGGGTACCTTGGACAGCGCCGTTCTTGACTTTGAGGGTGACTGTCGTGAATTCAGGGTCGTTGATGTTGACGGAGATGTTGCCCTGGATCTCGGCCGATTCGATGCCGCCATTGCGGGAGACAATGGAGGTGAGCTTCTCGGATTGGCGGATCAGCACAGGGCCACGGTTGACCGACTCAATGGGGGCTTTCTTCTTATCGCCGACGGACAAGCTCGACAAATCGCTGATGACCTGGCCTTCGTTGCGAAGTTGCTGGACAAAGGCATCGTCGGAGACGTTCTTGGCGCCGAGTTTGAGGGCCTTGCCGCCGGAGCGCGGAGCAGGAACCGCCGCGGGGACAGACTTCGGCACATATGATGACCCAATGATGGACGAATCGACACTCGTGAAGTTGTGGGCATTGCTGGAGCTGATGGCGGTGGCGCTGCTGATTCCGCCGGTACGGGACTTGCCCATGGCGGTTTCGCGGCCCTTCTTGAGTTCCTTGGCCCGTTGTTGGGCCTTGTTGGTGGCATCGCGCATTTGGGCCTGGAAATTATATATAAAAATCAAAGCTTATTGTCGAAAAAAGTGACTTACATTGAGAATCTGCTTGTGGACACGTTCCTCGTGCGAATCCATCTCCGTGAACGTCCGAATCAACGCCAAATTGACATTTTCGCGATATCCGAGCGCGACAATCTCGTCAAAGGCAAAGATGAGCTCAAAGGCCTTGTTGAGAATCTCAGCCTCATCGTTGCTGCGGCAATACTCGGGGATAACACGCGAGAACAGTCGGAGCGCTTCCAAATCCTCGAGAATGTTGGACGCTTTGGTCGTGACGAGCACGACGTAGATGTCGTCAAGCGGCTGGTACACGTACCGAACACTGTCGGTTTCGACGAAAGTGTGTTGACGTTGGGCTGGAAGGGGGATACAATAAGTTGGGGTGACTTTGGAATATAGAAAGTGGAAAGAAAACTTACAAACATCAGTACCAAGCAGCTTCGGGAACGCTTCCAAAAGACCTTCCAGACGCGAACGCGGCATGTTCGTCACGAATTGACGCGTGACAAGGTTCTTGCCATTCTTGGTGACAACAGCCGCAGCAATCAGGACCATTTCGAAGGGATTCGGGAGCAGGGGATACGGATATCAATGACGCGGACTGGATCGAAGAAGGGAGACGTTTGCCACGCGTCGGAGAAAAGGGACGAAACGTGTGCGTTGGTTCGACACACTTTGCCAGAGCAGCTGGAAATTGGGGGGTTTTTGAAAACGCTGTTCATGGCTAAATACGGTCAAAGCGGGATTATGAACACTTTTCTTTTTCATTATCAATATTGAAATACCTTGAGAACAAGTTTATATTCAATAATTGGTCAAAATACGACTTCTTTGGCGTAATTTTTTATGTTTTTTTGCAAAAAAAACGTGATTTTTAATACAGTATGCCATCAAAAACTTGCTCATTTTGCAAAACTCATGACCCCGAGCATATCGAACCATTATGCCGGTTCATGTTCAACCCGTCTTCCTTGCAATCAACCGATTTGACGATTCTCTTTTTATTTCTTTGATGTTTCAAGTGTTTTATGGCTCATCTGGCACTGGAAAAAGGCAAAATGACAAACACATCAAAACTATTATAATGCTCGAACACGCTTCTAGCAAATTTTTGAGCATTTTGAGCAGTTTTACCCTTTATTCGAATTGCAGCACTTTGTAAATAAAAATTCAAGTGTTTTGCTTAGCCGTAATAAAAAGCGTACTCACTCTTTCTTCTGTCAACAAAGCCGCTTCGATTAACACTCTTTTAATTGCCTCCGGCACTCGTAACGTCCTCATCAGCCTTGACCACTGGCCATCGCCACTCACTTTTTATCCTTCTATTCATCCGGAAATGTGTTTGCCGTTCTCCGTTCAGATTTAAGCCCATTTATGGTATCCCGGAGCTTGTCAATTCGGATTCAGTCACGCGAATAGTTACATACGAGTAACCCATCTGGTGCGTGAAATGGATCCACTCCGCCATGCGCATCATCGTTGGTGGCTGCCTTAATTGACTCGTTTCACATGGTTCACGTCTGGTCTGGTGCAAGACGCAAGAAAGCGTTGTCGGCATGTAAACGTAAGCTTGCAGTTTCTCAGATCGTTGTTGTTTTGGAGGCATTTACGAGGTTTTCCGCCCACATCACGCAAAGATAGAACTTGTTCTGCGCGAAAAATGGTTGTAAATTGCTTGTTTGGTCGGAAAATGGGGTGTTTCGGGCGTCTTTATTGAGGGGGGAGAAGTTTTTACAAAAATTGGATTCGTTTTTATGTTTTGTTACAATATGGGGATACAAGGTTGCCTTTTCGATAGCCATGTTTACGCTGGGAGAGAGTGTCGGATGACATGTCACCTGTCGGGAGGGCTGGGTTGACCGTTTGGTGGTGGCTACTCTAGCGAGCTTGACTTGGGTGTCTAAAGTTTTTTTGTTACTTTTTAAGTTTTTCGGATAAAGTTGTTTTTTCATAGCTTGAGAGGCAAGCATGTCCATGGGTAAGGTGGAGGTGGACATGGCCCGAGGCGAGGGGTAAATCAAAGTGGGTTGGATGGATGGCAGTTGGTTGCTTGGCTGCGGCTTGGCGGCCGTTCATTTTACGGCCGATTGATACCTTTGTCCGGATAAACATCCGGATCTCATCAGGTCTCGGTGAGACGAAATACGTGACATGACACTTGGGCGCCTAACTTGACCACTCTGACGCGCCACGAGGATCTTTTTTGACAAATGGTGTTCCTATTTGCGATTTAGCATTATTATTTCATTCAAAAATTTTGATTAATCTTACTTTAGTATCTTTTTATGTCTATTTTCTTCCTAAAAATGACAACAAACATCCCCTGTCACCCATAATTACCTCCTTCACATCCACCTATCCACTCTCCCCATGGCACTTTGCCATAAAACTCCCCCAATTACCGTCCCTTCACACTTCCAACCAAGCCAATTACGCCCAAAACATCCGGAAATAGCCTGTTTTTCCGCCACTTTTGCAACCACTGACTTCCATCAACATTCTGACCTGTCAATCCGTAAAAAAATATTATTTATCCCCTCCGTCTATCATGATAAATTCCTCCCTTTGAAACTACGTGAGCCAAGTGACGCCTGCCGGCTGCCATGGTTTCAAAAAACCTAAACAAAAAAGTCAACGACTTTGTTTGTCGTCAGTGCTTACGGATAATCACCAGCTTTACAAATTACTATTTTCGAAACTTTTTCACCAGTCATTTTTTATCTCCGAAAAAGATGTAAACGAGACTGACAAGCATTTTTTGTAGCTTTTTGGGCATCACTTTGACGAAGTGTACCACTGACAGATGCAAGTTAGTTAGTAACGCCCTTCAAAAAATGTATACAAAGCTATTGCAATGCAGACTAATATGTGAATAGGAGCTATTGCACTCATTTGTCATGCTTGAGTTGAATGATAGTTGCGAGCGCGGATAGGATGCGCGTATGGCATGGCATGACATGACCATTTTGTGCTTCCTTTTTTGTTGCTTATTGTCCGACAGCTTTGCATGTCGGCAATGTCCATCTGTGGCCTTCAAAAAGTTGGTAGCCGCAACACATTCACCGACAAGTCGTGTCCTCCATCACGGGCTTCATCATGGGTATGAGTTATGTGGCATGACGGCTCTGTCTTCGGTCTCTGGGAGGATGTTTTCAGAATTCGTTTTGTTCTCTATGCCCTGAGGGTATGCGTGTCGCTCGGGTTTTCCATTGTGTATTTCGTTGCCATGTTTCTTTTTAAATCGTTTAAAATGCTTTAGGCGACGACTTTCATGGTGGTAACGACCATAATGACTTGACTTTCAACACTTTTTGTGAGAATTTAGTAAAATAAAACCATGCGAGACCCATTATTAACGAAAAAACGAGTGTCACCGACTTTTGTGGTATTTGTGTTCTTTATTATCGCCCTACATGTGATATTACTGTATGCACTATTGAACCATTACTGGAGAGCTAGCAATGAAGATGGTGAAGTTGGAAGTTTGGACAGTTTGGAGATTGATGAAGGGGCGTTGGCAAGACGGGCTAAAATTAAAGGTTAGCAAACTTTTTTTTTAAACTTAAACTGATAGTGGTATTTTGTAGAACTGGTAAGATCAGGTGCCTTTGAAACGACCAATATCGCATCAATATTCGATCGCAAACTTGGTTGGACCGTCTATGAAAGATCACGCCCACGCTTTCCTGCGCCATCGACGAAACTGACTCCCGCAACGACGACGACCACCACCACGACTACTACTACGACGACGACAGAACCCCCAACAACGACTACAGAATACATTTATACATTGACTCAGGAAGATAGTAAAGCTGTAGATGATGATGAGTATTTGAATGATCTACAGTGGACTAGCATTGAGTTGACGACATCGACCGAAGCGTCTACAAAAGAGAGAGATCAAACTGTTTCTCAGACTTTTGTGACGCCAAAGGCGCTTTCAACAACGACAGTCAGGCAAGAACTGTCATCAACGACAACAGTGAGGCCGACCACGACAGAGTCAAATGAGATCCCGGATATTCCTGTCGAGTTTATCCCGCATAAACACGCTGAAGACAGGCCAAGGCAAATCCATATTACGCAAAATTTGTTGAGAAAGTTGCAGCCTCCGGAGACTAAGCATCGGCATCACAATTACGATCATTATGGGGTCATCGAAAAGCCGTAAGATTTTCAATTTTTGAATACTTTGTTTTGAAATAGCGTCAACTTCAGAAATACAACCCTCGTCACAGCCTTGATGGACATTGGCCGAGGCCATTGGCACAGCTATCGCAGGCCGATGACGAAATATCACGACTACATGTTTCATGTTTTAATGTTGAAAGTGCCGTTGGTCGCATTTGTGGACAATCATTCATCGGAGTTTGTTGCTGAGACGAGGAGAGCTGCTGGATTGGGGCATATTACCAAGGTTTAACGCCTTTTCTTCACAAAGTTGACTTCAAAATAATGAAATTCCAGGTTTATGAGATCAATCTCGAAGCCTTGCCCCTCTCCCAACATTTGGACGTCTTCCGTGCCATCATCTACAATGAACTTCACGGTGGTGGTTGGCAATCGAACTGGGACGATTCCATGAAGACCCATCCCGAAGCCAAATCCGCCGAATACGACCTTGTCGTCAATTCCAAGCCCTATTTCGTCTACAATGTGTCCTCCGACAACCCATTCAACACCCACTTCTTTGCTTGGATCGACGCCGGCTACGGCCAGGCCAAGCCAGAATACTTTCCCCAGAACTATGAATGGAAGCCATTTTTCCCTGCTGGGCGCATTTCCCTCGCTAAAGTGACCCCCTATTTCGATGACATCAAGCGCTACACGCTCCAAGAGCTCTACCGAAAGGACCGAGCCGTCATCAGTGGTGGATTCTTTGGCGGTGACGGGGCGGCCATTCGCGAACTCTATCTCAAATACAATGGAAAAATGCTTGAATTGCTCTTTCAATACCGGGTTGTTGACGATGATCAGGTCAGTTTTTGCAGCATCGCAACATTTGAACTGGCGAATGGCCTTGGACACTTTTGAAGTACACATTTTTTCAGACGACCTTTGTTTTGGTAATCAACGAGTACCCGACGCTCTTTAACGTCCTTCACGCTGACTGGTTCGATGCATTCAAACTTTTCCGGCGACGACGACGGCATCATCAACGGCGGACGCACCATCGACGGCATCATAAAAAGTTACAGTAACCCTTTGTCTTTCAAAGATTAGGTTTCAGACCCCCCGTGATTAACATAAAACAGTTTTTATTGTACATCTTCACTGTAAATATACAATGTTTTATTATAAACCAGCTTTGTACATAATGCCCTCGGGCAATGAACGTGTTTATCCGACTTGTTTTCACTGAAAATCGTTCTCCAATCTCGACTAGTTGTATGTCTTTACAATGTAAACCCAATAAATCGGTCGCTACAGCCTACAAAACATGTATTTTCCAGAGCATGCCGTCATGCGAAGTGCGCTGGAGGTCAAGGAGCGCGTCCATCCCAAATTGTGGAGAAGGCGGAGGCGGTCACATCATGTCACACCTTTTGCATCTGTTCAATTCAATCTTATTGTTAATTATATAGGGACCCCAAGGCGGGCGGGCGACGATTCATAATCGGCGTGACTGGCGCACGTTCTCAGTGCCTTCGACCCCGATTTGGTTGACCTTCGCACCCAAGTCGTCATTCCATCGCTCCGATCCTGAATGCTGATCACCCTACTTTGCTGGGCCCTCGGGCTATGGCTTGCTTGGTGGCTGTGGTCATGGCATCGGGAATCCTATCGTATCAACATGAAAGGGCGCTATGTCCTTATCAGTGGATGTGATTCGGGGTTTGGAAGGCAGCTTGCCCTCAGGTTATTAGCCGATGATGTCAATGTTTTTGCTGGGTGTTTTACAGTTTCCGGTGCTGGTAGCCTTGTCGCTGATTCTGATGGTTTGAAAGGAAGATTATTTACGGTTGATCTCGATATTACGTCCCAAAAAAGTGTTGATGCTTGTTTTGAAACTGTTTGTAAAGTTTTGAATGAAAAAGTGAGATTTTGTTCTATTCGTATCAAAACTAACGAAATTGAACTTTAAGAATGCAAATCTATGGGGACTAGTCAACAATGCCGGATTCCTTGCCGTCTACGGTCCAATGGATTGGACTGATGTTGTTGATTATGAACAGTCGATAAATGTCAATTTGCTTGGAGCTATACGGTATCTATTTTTTACACTTTTAACTTTATAGTTTTTAATTAATCATTTGTCGCGCGTCATATCTTCCCCTAATTTTTTCGGTGCAAAAAGTTTTCAGTGTGCTTTTTAAAAGTCAATTTTTTTTCAGAATGTCAAAAAAGTTCACACCTTTGATAAAGCGCTCCATCGGCCGTATCGTTACAATGATCTCAGCTTCTGGTCGACTTCACGGCTTCTACACCGCCCCCTATGTGACTGCCAAGTTTGGTCTCGAAGGCTACATCGACAATCTTCGCCTCGAAATGCGGCCCTTTGGCGTCAAAGTGTCCATTTTAGAACCCGGCGCGTTCAAAACTAATCTTATGAATCCACAAGCCATGCGGGAACGAGTAGACAGTGCATGGAACAAGTTGGACGACGAAACAAAGGCGGAGTATGGGGTGCAATTCAAAGAGAACTGTAATAATAATTTGTTTTTAACTGTAAAAAAGTAAAGTTAAGTTATTATAGACATCGTCCGTCACAATGCAGGCACATCTCTCATCGCAAATCGCAATCTCGATATCGTCGCGGATGCTTACATCCATGCTTTGAGCGCTGTACATCCGCGTCATCGGTACGTTTGCGGATGGGATGCGAGATTGTTTTTGATTCCGATAAGTTTTCTGGCGTCGACTTGGCAGGATGTGTTGATCCAGTTCATGATGGATGTTACTAGTGGTTTTGCCAGACCGGCGATTTTAACTAACAAAAAACATCAAAAACTGTCCATTAAAACATCATCAATTAACAAGGATAAGCGTAAATCAGCAAACCGATCAGTAGGTTAACCAAAACTGTCAACAATGCGGTCTATTTATACAAGCTAACCGGTTCTATCCTTCAAACATACCACCCAAAGTCACTTTTATGTTTCGTATTGTTGCAATTTCAGTCATATTTAAAAGCACTATAATACAATTGTCTAACAGTTCAAACAAAGTTGACAATGTTCAAAAGTCAGAATAAAAGGGGATCAGTTCGGCCGAGGTGACAGCACGACCGACTTCATTCTCGCACAACACCGTGTAGATGCCGTAATGGTGGGGTTTGACGTTGGGGATGGTGATTCGGCAAAGGTCAGCGGTGTCTTCGATTATGACATCGGGGAATGTGAGCTTTTCCTCGTTGAACAGCCAGCAAACTTTAGGGCGGGGCGAGCCGAGAAGGACGCAGTCGAACACGGCACGCGCGCCTTCTGGGGCACGGACGTCGCTGAAGACCTTCAGGAATTCGGGGGCATAGTTCCACGGGTTCTTGGAGTACTTGTTTTGGGGGATTTCATAGGCGAGTTGGTTGACTTGCTAAAATGGGGCAGGCGTTTACGTTGTGAAACATTTTTGAAGAAAAAACAGTTTAAAATTAAGATTTGAAAAGTTTTTGGAATCAAAAAGGACGCTAACCTTGGTCAATGGGCTTCGCTGCGGTTGTGGCGCGTACAAAACATCACTTCCAAGCTGATTCCGGGTATCTAAATGCAGTGAATCGTAGGACCGTGAAGGGTAGCCGCCATTCATCGTCGCAACCTCAGCCTAAGTTACGTTATTTCGACAGAAAACGAGCAGTCCAAGTCCCGTCGTCTCACGCGGAGCACTTCCTCGTTGTCTTCGCCCACACATTTTTTTATTCTTGCTTTTTCCTCCAAATCACAATTGCCTCGAAGGTGTGCGCTGCGCACCCGGATGGATAAATAGGCCAGCCACCGCCACGATCCGGACCCCTGCAACCCGTATTACGTATGTAGCTATCGCCTGGCCTCACCGGAAGTCGCTAGGCTCTCTCCAACCTTCTTCCGACTTGACAAACATGCCCACCTCCTCCCGCAAACCCAGTCGTCGCGCACTTGGCAAGCCAGAAAGCTCAAGGTTCTCGACAAACAATGCATTCAAGTCCCCATGCTCGGCGGGGGATCCAAGTTGCAAAGCCGCAAGAGAGGTCGGAACCGAGGGAAACTTCACCGTCGGGCATCGGATAAACCCCTTATTACTCTGCAGCGTAAACATAGTTGTTCCCTACCTCCATTCAAATGAAAAAAACATCAAAGCAAACCGCAATTCCTTTATTTTTCATATCGCAACTTGCATATATTTCGAAAAATACACGATGCCACCGCCACAGTTCACCAATACACGTGCCTCTATCACGTCCAATGAATTCTCCAAAGCTGCAAACATACGTGTTATCGTGGCCTCGTTGAACCCGGCCTCAATCGCTAGAATTGCGTAATCTACCGCTGGGATTCCAGACAGATTATGGGTGGCTACATTTGTTCGAAGGGCATTGATTACGGTAACCATGATAGGGTTGACAATGTTGTACATTTTGGTGAGTAGTAAAGCAGTTCCCATGGTGCCAATGTTGGTGTCGCCGCATTTGAGGCATGTGTAGAGATGGACGCGTTGGGCGGGGAAGAGGACGTTGAGGAAGGCTTCAGAGATGTCATGGGCAATGGTGTTGTTGGGGTAGGGGTCGGTCAGGATTTCGGCTATCTCGACGGTGAGCTATAAACATAATTTTATAATGTTGAAATGTCAAAATAAAGGTGGCTTACCCGTTTGACTTGCCACAACTTTAAATTGTTGGAAACATTTGACCGAAATCGCTTTGAAAAACGGGATAGAGCAACATTTGGGGACAGTAATGTCGGTGTGGATGAAGTCTGTGGCTTTGTTGACGATAAAATGGTCATTAAGGAAGGGGCTGTTGTCGTTGCCAGAGGCAATGGGGTTGTTGTTGTGCTTTCTGACGGCAAATTTACCGTCGTCGTTGTAACAGTGGACGCTAATGGGCTTGTTTCAACTATTGGAATAGTAGTTGTAGTCGAAGTCGATGGCAAACCAGCATTCTGACTTGTTTCGGCCAAAACTGGAATAGCTGTCGTCGTCGTCGTCGATGCCGTAGATGCCAATGAACTTCCTACAACCGATGTCGGCACTAATGTCGTCGTCAGTTTAATATCTGCTACAGTCGTCGTCAAAACATCCGAATCCGCTCCATAAACACCCCAAATTCCAGTCCCAATCCACAAAACGAATAAAATCGGCAGATGAAACAACCATTTGCGCCGCTTTCCATCGACGCTCATGGCCTTCATGCACAGTTGTTCACGCGGACCCTAGTATGATCCATTTGGGGATCACATTCGATTGAACACAAAATAGAAACCAGCCACAGATCTGTTCAATTATCCCATACATACTCTCGACGGATTAGCTGGGTTACCTTTTTGCAGCTCGTTACATAATGTTTTATCATCTTTTTTGAACCAAAATGACAACTTCTTAAAAGTTAATGTCAAAAAATCTTGGTGATGGCAGGACTTCTCATTAAATATTTGTGGTTTTAAACTACACATAAGTCGAAACCAAAACACATGATGAAAGAAGTCGTATCGCACGCTGCTACGCATTCACGATGAGTCAGAGTTGGACGCAAAAGTAAGCAAAGATGCAAAAAGTGACGAAGAAAAACTGTAATTTTATTAAAACAAATCAAAATGAGCTAATTGAGTTACGTCTGGACGTCAAAAAACAGCCAGATTATCGAGATTCAATAGCCTGGCAATTGGTTAATTGGACCCGTAATTCGAAGTGTTCAAACACCGATCCCACCAATTTGATCAAAACCCCCTCTCCTTCGTTCATTTCGACCTCTAGGTCAAGTCGTCTCCATTGAAAGCACATTTCTTGCATCCATAGTGTGCTTTGAAAAGGTTGCTGTATAAATATGAGTCTCCAAAGTTGAGTTGAATCATGTTTTTGAATTTCACACTGATGAAAGCCGTTTTTTTAACGATAAATCGATCAAACTAGGGTTTTATGTAGCCATTTTTGGTTGTTGATCAATCAAGTATGCACATTTACTTCCGAACTTCCTTATCACACCCCCTCGTGATTGATCCAACCCCTAAAAGTATCACAGACATCCAGTTTTCGCTGCATGTCAAATTCGGACGTTCGCGCAGCCGGCCGTGACCCTATGCGGCTAATAGCGGCTTACTTACGTCATTAATCATGGCTAAACATGCGTGACGACTTTCTCCAATGTGGAAATATGCATGCATTTTATGCTTATCAGTAGACTATTAAGCATAAAGGAAAGACGTAAAGTATTTTCTAGGCTTTTTGATTGCTGTTTTTGTTTGCCCTCTTATTCCGACCACCAAGACGAACATAGATAAAACTATAAGGGTCATAATTTTATCTATGCTACGGTGTAGTTTTAACGTCATGCATTGCTTGAAATACCCGCACATTTCCATCAGCTTTGGCCATTGCTTTTTCTCGCCGTTAAGTTTACTTGCAAAGTCAACATGCACAAATATAGCAACATCCAAGTGGGCCTTGTCCACAGTTCTTTTATGTAAACGGGTTACGCGGTTTTGTGGTTCGCGTCTGCCCCCTAGAACCGTAAGTCACAGCTGACCCTTTGGACACAATCTCGGTCCTGGTGACGGCTTGTCATCTCTCGTCATTCGCTTTGGTCAAAAGTGTACGCCTGGCCCGCAGGCAGCACGCGCCCTGCGGCCAAAAACATGCGAATGATCGATTTTAAGCACGCGTCGGCTTGTCTTACACGTTTTACTCGTTCTTGTTTTTTCGCCTGGGGGTATTTGTTTTCCGAACAAACACGATGGGGCGGTTGCCTTGCTAATTTGTCGAATTAGCCTCAATTAGGGTTCAGAAGGTCGCGCGATTGCGGTGTGTTTTGAATAGTGAAAGTTAAACTGGCTTTTTTTAGATTTTTGTAAATCATGACTGAACACCAGTACAGCAGTGTAGGTTTTGGCATTACTCTAAAAGTCAATGGGTTACTGTAATGTCGTTGATTTCAGTTGTTGGCCACCCAGCGCGAATACTTTGCAACCGGCGCACCGGCAGCATTGAAACATCGCAAAGAAGCTCTACTAAAGTTGAAGGAAATCCTTGAGAAACACGGCAATGAACTTGCCGAAGCCGTTGAGAAGGACCTTCGCCGTCAGGCTGGCGTCACACAAATGCTTGAACTCAGCGGTGTCTTGATGGAAGTTGACTACTTCCTCGAGAATCTCGACGACTGGACCGCGCCACACTATGTTGATAAGACTCTTGCCACGGCCCTTGATACCCCGATGGTTGTCTCAGACCCCAAGGGCGTCGTGTTGCTCATTTCGCCATGGAACTATCCGTTGAACATGGTTTTGCTGCCACTTGTGCCGATCATCGCGGCTGGCAACACTGTCATTATCAAGCCATCTGAACTGTCTGCCCACAGTGCCGCAGCGTTTGATAAATTGTTTTCGGAATACTTTGAGAAGGTTTGAAACTTGTTTTAAAACACAAAAATTTAACCATCCCGACTTCAGCGCTTCATTTCTGTCGTCCAAGGCGGAATCCCCGAGACGACCGAACTTCTAAAGGAACGTTTCGATCACATTATGTACACTGGCTGTACCCCGGTGGCCAAGATCATCCTGACAGCCGCTGCTAAGCACATCACGCCGTGCACGTTGGAGCTGGGTGGAAAATGGTGGGTTTTGTGCTCGAGAAAAAGACCTAACGACTAGGCCGCTGGGACGCTTTCTCGCAACGACTCTGTGGCGCAACTGGTAGCGCGTCGGACTCCAGTTCCGAAGGTTGCGTGTTCAAGTCACGTCGGGGTCAAAACTTTTTTCTTTTTTAATTAACACTGAACTTAAGTTTTACAAATTTAATTTTTGTTTTTATCGTCGTAGTAAACTTTCTGTTACAGCCCCGTTGTCGTCTGTGACGATGCCGACATCGCTATCACAGCCAAGCGTCTTGCCTGGGGCAAATGGCTCAACTGCGGCCAAACTTGCCTCGCACCGGACTATGTCTTGGTCACTCAAAACTCAAAAGCTAAACTAATCTCGGAACTGACCAAAACTATTGGAGAATTCTATGGTCAGGATATTCAGAAGAGCAAGGATTACTCGAGAATCATCAATACCAGACATTTTGAGTGAGTTTAGCCACTTGGCGTGAAAATGACCCTCTAAAGTTACCAATTTCAGCCGTCTAAATGCCCTTCTGGAGAAAACCAACGGTACCACCCTCTTCAAAGGCGGCGAACCCGACCGTGATGACCTCTTCATCCCTCCGACCGTCATCGACTCCCTTCCGGAAGACATTGTCATGCAGGATGAAATCTTCGGCCCCATCTTGCCAATCGTCACCGTTAAGAACATGGATGAAGCTATCGAGCAGATTCGCAGCACCGAAAAGCCTCTCGCAGCCTACATCTTCACGAAATCCAACAGCAACATCGACAGACTCCTCAATGAAACCAGCAGTGGTGGTGTCACTATCAACGACGTTCTTCTCCACATTACCGTAGACACGCTTCCCTTTGGCGGCGTCGGCCACAGCGGTTTCGGCAAATATCGCGGCAAATACGGCTTCCTTGAGTTCTCCCATCCGAAAGCCGTCCTCAAGCGCGGATTCTTCGGCGAAGCATTGGCGAATGCCCGATACCCGCCGCTGACCCCAGCAAAACAGAAAGCCATGGCCCAATTGATGGGCACCCGCCGTGCCGTGCCGAAGTTCGTGAAAAACTACCTGCCGCCATTGTGGTACGTCTTGATCGGCGTACTTCTCGGATTGCTGTTCAACAAGTATATCGGATATCCTCAGTGAAGCAGCTGGATGTCTAGACAAAAAAAGAAGAAAAAAAGGCAATCGTATTATTTCCGGGACTTTTACTACCGTAACTTAACATGTACATCTCTCTCAAGTGGACTTATTTGTGTAAACTTACAAAATTGAAATATGTAAAAGATCTTCTTCGTATGATTGTAGAATTTTTGACACCTATTTGGACGAGTATAAAGTTAGTTTCACATTTTTGTTTTTTTATTTGCAAAAAAACTAAAAGAAACGCACTTATTCGAAGTGAATCGAAAAAAGGCTCTCTCGGTTATCACTTTTTCGTAGTGTTTCGTTAGCCGACAAAAAACTATGAGGAGAAAATTTGTTTACCCTTTAGCCATCAGCTATCAACGTGTGATCGACGTTCGGGCAAGCCGTTCTCGAGTAACGACAGTCGAGAGTCATGATGGGAGGGCCGTCGTCGATGTGCGCATGCATGCCTGCAGCCAGCCATGCTGTCCTTTTTTGGCGGGCAACGTTGAAAACGACGTGAAAGATGCTTTGCGTAGATCGGGGGCATCGATTTGACTCTCTCGCTCTTTTGGTGGGTTGGTTCGAGGCTAAAAGTACAGCCTGGAGCCCTTTTTTGGGTGAACTTTCGGTGCCTGTTTGAATGTGGTGCTTATGGCGATCTTGAAAAGTCGAAAGTCATTGTCGCGGCTTTCATATAGCCCAACCAGAGCCCCCACCGTCAAGGTTGCGCGCACCCGCTGACCTAACAAGCCACCAGCCATGCTGACTGTCCGAGGGGCCAATGCCGTCGACATCGATTCGTTTGTCCGATGGGAAGCCTCGTTTTCGTCTTTTTTCCATTCCGTTTCGTCTGCCGCGCGCATTTCTGTCTGCTGCGCGCATTTTGCAGCCCAGGTTCGAAATGCTTCGAAATCAGTGCCGATTTTGCCCGTCTAAGTCAATCAAACCTTATCATATCTCATCAGATGGCTAACATCACCCACCTGTCTATTTCTGTCGTGTTACCGGTGTCTATCTACGTCTTTTTGGAACAATATTACATCAAGCTATGAACTTTTAGCACCATTCATCCCTCGGCCATCGCCCTTTAGGCCTTTCCTACCCCCTAATGGTTATTGAATCCGATCCATTGCACTGGTCCAAGGAAAATGTAACCAAAAAGGCTTCGGGCAGCTCCCCCAAGACGGTCACCTTCCAATCGACACTGCCACGCAACAAGACTCGACAGCCGACGGCCAAGTCGTCATCCGCCGAGAATCACAAGTATTGCTCGGCTGCGTCGATGATCTTCTTCAGTGGGAGCTACGATGACTTTGAGCTTAACATGCAGAAGCGTGTTTTCGAGGATGTGTAAGTACCGTATACCATCCTTTAAAAGTTTTTTATAATTGCGTTTTCAGTGCCTATGAGATCGGCTTCGAATACGAAACCGAAACGGACTACCATGACGAACTCCTCCAACTCTGCGAAGGTGACTGGTGTTCCGATTCCGACGACTTTGATGAGGAGGACTACGCCCTTAAAATGGAGCTCCAATTCACGGCAGCCACCTCAGTGGCAACAACTTCGTCGAAATGGTGCCCCACCCTCTACGCCAAGCAGAGCTCTCTGTCATTGTCATCACTCCGAATCGCCTCCCAGATCTTCCCGAAACGCAAGGCCGAGCCAGAAGCCGTTGAGGCCCTACCCTCTAAGCGTATTTCACTCTCGCCCCTGAATCCGAAGAAGAACTCCTTCATCGAAGTCGAGGACGATGAGATCGGCTATGCCATCAAGTTCGCCGGCGAAGACCTCGATGCCGCCGTCGCCAAGAAGTCGTCCTTCAAGCGTACGCCATCGACCTGCTTCAATGACAGCCGTCGTCCTGGCAGCGAATTCTGGAACGATCTGGACAATGTTGCCTTCTAACAACAACCGTGCAATGGATCGATCGATTTTGTACCTATTTTACCACCCATTTGATCAAATCAGATTTATCTTTTCGGACTATTATCACATAGATTTCTGAATTTGGAGATATCTATATCCTCGCTTATCTATTCTCCCGCTTAATCACAGATCCATTCCAAAATTTTTTGTAATTTCATTCAATTATCTGATGTTCCCTTATGGAGCTGTTCTTGCACTATTGTATTTTGCAATAATATAAAGACATTTATCGTATTTTCGTGGTGGAACCAATTTTTAACAACATTCGTTTCGGGACCAGGCTAATATGAATTTTTCGTGTCGGGACCTGCTTAAAACATGTTTATAGTTGTGGGACCACATAGAATTTAAGTTTATCAGGTTTCGTGTCAGGACCAACTTTGGACAATATTTGTCTCAGGACCATTCTTATCAACGTTTTCGTGTCGGGACCAACTTAGAACAGGATTTAATTGTGGTGGGACCAATAAAACCCATGTTTATCAATTTTCGTGTCAAAACCCAATTTCATTTTTCTCAAAATCAGCAGCACTGTACAGATCAGCATTTGGATCCTTATCCTTCCCAGTGACATCGTTATCAATCGTCTTTTTCCCTTTCTTGCCAGTCGTGTCGCCACAGTCTTCACTGACCAAAGTTTGGTCCTGTGAAGCCTGTTCGATGTTTTGGTTCTCTTTTTCGGACGGCACTTCTTCGGAAATTGACAGTGTTCTTCTCAGTTTTCGGGTCAGTGTCGACGCAGCTCCGGGTTTTTCCCAATCGAACGGGTCGCTGTGTTTGAAGCCGCCGGCCTTCATGACTTCTTCGAACTTTTTGTAGATTAATAGGTAATCCGGCCTCGTGTAATAGTCCAATGTTCGTAAATGGGTGGCTATATCGAGCATCTGGACGGGACAATTCATCATGAGGCGTCGATCTGAAGTGGCGAGCTTCGCTTTGCCGATCTCTTTTTTATCAGTTAGACGCTCCCAGGGTAGGGCACCCCTCAATTCGACGATGACATAGACCAGGGACCAGAGGTCGTCGGGACGGCCTTGTTCGTTTCGGGTATGGGTGTTAGCGGAGCAGTAGCGAGTTGTGCCGCTGGAAAAGGGTTATCGCCTAAGGGGATTTGGATCGAAAAAAGTTACCGGAAGAGTGTATCAGTTCGAGGATGGCGCATTTCGACTTTGTTGTCTTTCCTAAGGACATATTCGCGGGCGAGACCGAAGTCAAGTAGATGGATTATATGGGTTTCACGGCCGCGGAGACCTGGAAATCAACCGTTTTTGGGATACGGTAATCATAAAGCTTACCAATAGCCAAATTAGCTGGCTTTATGTCACGATGGATGTAGCCAACTTCATGTAGCTGCTTTATTCCATATAAAATTTGGACACCAACACGGACTTGCGTCGATACTGTGCTTATTTTCCCGGATGTTAACTTTTGGAGACTGTCACCGAGCAGGGTCATCACCTGAAACCGCTCCTTTTTTTAGTTTTTGGCCAATCTGAAACCCACCATATAGCTGTATTTCTCCTTCTTTCCGGAATGCAGCAACTGTGTAACATGCTTCCGTCCCTTGACCCGCCTCAGAATCTGTACCTCAAGCTTCAAAACCGGCCCTCCGGCGACGAAATTGCTCTCCGCCTTGAGGGCAGCCGATATTCCAGTGCGAATGTCGACGACTTTGTAGACGGCGCCACAACCGCCTTCGCCTGGAAAACCGAAACTGTCACATTGGACTAAAGAAAAGAGGAAAAGTTCAAACATGCCCAATTTCTCCTTGATGCGCCATCGTCGCCCGAGGACCTTGCCTCGGGGCAAATCAACAGGACCCTCCTCTTCCTGCCTCGTCGGAGTTCCAACCATCGGAGAGCGACGATCGTCCGTCCTATCTCCTGCACGCCGTCGTCAGTTGAGGTTTGCTTCCGGAGTCGCAATGATTCTTCCCCTTTCCAGTGTCCCCGCAAGGGATCTAGGCCATTATTTGGAGGGAGATCCGTCAAGGGGCGGTTCGATCAGTCAGAGCAAATTGGTTTTCGAGGATCTTAGTGCCTCTGGGCATCGACGATAGGCATTATTTTGCATTCTGCTTTCTTTTCGACAAATTACTTCGACTGCCAAGCGAGTAAATAAAAACTTTTAGTTTAAGTTTTTGTTCAAAATTTTAGTTTTAAAAATTTCATTAAAAATACCACCAAAAACCTGCAAAATTCAACAATCTTTTATTACTCCGCAATTATAAATTAAATATCTCACAGGACCACCCCGTTTTAGCGACGCATAACAATTTTATCACTGTCGGGATTCCAAAAAGTGTAATAATTACAAAAGCTATCAACAACAACGATAATTTAAGGCACTACCGTAAGTGTACAACCGATAACGTATCCCAATAATATCAGATTCAGATTCAAAAAATACTGGTGAAAGATTGCTTTAAAAACCAAAAAACCGAGGAACAATACAAACTGGATACTGGAAATGAATGAATGTACAAAATGTTGTTATGAAGGTGTCAAAAATGAGTAGAAAAAAAGTATACAAACTCAACAAATGAGGAGAAGTTGGAGTGTGTTCAAATCGAACCGGCACTTAGTCGACCAAAAGGTATGTAAAATTTACTATGTTTAGAAGTAGATTCATGATGGCAGCGATTAACGCTTCCGTTTGGCAGAGGCCTTGTTGCGTTCGGCCATCTCTTTGCGTTTGCGTTCATAGGCGGCGATTTCATCATCGACGAGGACGCTGGCCGATGGTGGTGTTCGCCAATGGGTGAAGCCGGAACAGGATTCTGGCTTGGTGAAATCAGTCTGCATGCGCTCCTTGTCACTGGAGTCACTGTGGACGAGTTTGAGGGGCGGGAAGAGGTAGTCGACGATTTCCTCGGCCATGGACGAGTAGGACGAGACGAAGCCGGTCTGATCGGCACGTCGAACGGCACCACTGGGGTTGATGATGAGGATGCGCTCGGCGGGGATGTCGACGGCTTCGTAGGAGCGGACATCGGTCTCACGGTTGCCGAAGCCGGCGTAGAATGGGCGTTCGACGGGGAAGAGGGCTTTGAGATCGGAGAGACAGGCGATTTTGAACTCTTCGGGGCGGCGTTCGATGACTTCCCTGGAAAATTCGACATTAATTTTAGCAAAAAAGGATTCAAATCAACTTACTTTCGAAAAGCCATCAAAACAGACGTCGGAGACAGCAAAACAGGTCCATCGGGCAACGACTTCGACCCCTGTGCCAAACTCGACAAGTAGGTCTTCGTGTAATGCGACTGCCCGATGGCACGCGACGACAAATACACCATTTTGTAGCCGTTATTCTTGATGCGTGTGTACAGCTCGGCCACGCCGGTATGCGCCCATTGGCCACCGATAGCGGCAATAACATGCCCGAGGACGTCGGATTTCGTGATTGTGCCATCAATGTCGGAGATAATCAGCTTCTCGGAATACTTGAACAGGTAAATGTGGCACGAACACCATGAAGTGCCCTGTAGCTTTGTTGTGATCGAAAACCGGGCTTCATTGGACCCGTATTGCAACCCGAATCCTTTCAATTCATCGCTCGACAGCCTCAAAGATCGGATGTGTTTCGTCGTCTTCATGGGGACATTATCCCGTCCAGACGCTGGGGCGAGGAGCTCGTCATCGCTGAGCATGCCGCCATCAGAAGTCACTGAATTGCCGCTCTTTTGACGCTGCTTCACGATCTGGCCGACGGCTGTCTGAGGCCCGGGGGCGCGTTCATCAGTGCCGGCAAGAAGTTCAGCGTTGATAGCGTTGTCCTTCTCCAGGGCGCCAGCAATATCGGCTGGAGTCACACGAGGGGCGGAGGAAGTCGTCGGCGTGGCAATATCGCCATTGAGCGAATCCATAGACATGGCAGAGGGTGAAGCCGGCGTCGCAACAGAATGGCCATTACCACTATCGACCGTCGTCGTGGATACAGTACTTCCAGCACCGCCATGCTTGCCGAGGTAGCGTTCAATCTGGACAGGGTCGACGCCGGGCTTGCCAACGAGATCATCCAAATAGACTTCATCGCTGGGTTCGGGCTTCTTTTCGGACTTGCCGCTTCGCCACCACAGCCATCGCCATTCGGAAGATTTGGCGGCTTCGGATTTGGTCTGTTTTTGGGTTTCGGGGAATTGGCCCCAGTTCCATTCGGGGTCGTTTGGCGTCTGAAATTTAACATCATTAAGAACGATATCCTCAAAAAAGGGCATCTAACATACATTAACATTCCTAGTCCGGTCTACTTCCGAATCCGACAGCGCTCCATCAGCAATAGCATCCAAATTCGCGTTTGATGGCCGTTTCGGCACGGAATTCCGGTTCGATCGTGCTTCATCTGCCTTCGAATCCGAGTCAGAATCGTCTGAACTCGTCGCGAATTTGACGGACTTCACAGGTGTTGAAGGGGCTGTTTTCGTCGACGCTTCGGCCTCGGCATTGTTAGACTTTTCGGGGAAGAGGAACTTCTCCGTCGGTCGTTTGGCGGCTGTTCGGCCGGACTTCGGGGTCGAAAGGCTGCGATTTGTGTTTGTCGGACTTTGGGGGGTTAGAGGTGTTTTTGCGGCACTGGAAGGCACAAAATAAATAACTACCTTCAAAACTGCAAAAAATCTTACCGTTTAGCCTGCTTTGAATCAATCTGCCCCTCTGTCAACTGTCTCGAATGACCCTTCGCAAAGACAGGAACCGATTCATTATGGCTCATAGACGGAATCGCCGTCGTCAAATCCGGCAAAGACCGATTCCGACGGTTACTGAAGATAGACGATGTATACGGTAGCTTCATCTTCTGCTTGTCCATGACGCTGTGCTGGGAGATCAAAGTCGGCTTCGAAGATGTTTCCGGCTTTTCTGGCTTCGCGTTCCTCGGCACTGGCGACGGCGATCGGGACACGCTGCCGCTGGCCGGGAATCGCTTCCGTTCCATCCGGACCTTGCTTTCTTCACGCTGTTGAAGCCTTTTCTGCTTCCTTGACGCTTCTTCGATGGATTCATTGTCGCTCGAAACGGGCGACGTCGGCACCGGGCTCGATGCCAAGTACTCCGGCACTTCGGCTTCATCTGTTTCCTGCACGAAATAAGCGACACCATTCTCAGCGAGCTTCATTTTGAGACTTTTGATCTCCTCCTGGTTGATCATGATGTCGACATACTTTTCATCGGAGTTGAACACGCCATACTTGCCGAAACGGACGTGGAACGGCGTCGATAGCAGGGTGCCATCGGGCTGTTCGACGACAATGACGTCAATTGCGCCTAAATTTAAATAAAATATATAAAAACCATCTTTTTTACAACAAGAAAAATAAAAAAACAAACCCGTCAATGAAGCCGAATTCATGTTATTGTAGAAATATTTGATGTTATTGGCGACATTGTACACGAAATCCATGGCTGTCACGTCACCGGGTGTGGTACGGTATCAGTGCCAATGTTATTAAATCAGTAAGTTGGGCCGTCGTAGGTTGGGAAATCAGACGGCGGCCTTCAGGATCCTCGGGGTCATCCGCGACAGCAGAGGAGGGGTGGAGTTGAAAGGGAAAAGCCGAAAAAAGGCGGATGCAAAATGGAGAGGATCTGAGAAGAAGGGGGCCCTTTGATCAGATGGACGGGCGTACTTGAAGGCGGCGGTGCGGCTTCTGAAAGGGATGTGATTGTAAACTTTAACGATGAGGGAAAGCACGTTTAAAACAACATCAACGAAAAAGCGTAAGTTGAAAGTGGGATTTTGGTTTTTTTGGAAAGAATGCGGAATTTTCGAAGGGCTGTCTGTTTGAGGTTTACGTTTACGAAATATCAGTTACGGGACAGCCGGCTGGAAATGGAAAAACAACATCAGGAAGTTGGGGACAGGCGTTTTTATCACGTTTGGCGTTCAAATTTCATAAGACGGAATGCAAATGAGTTACAAAATGGAAAAGCACGTGGGATAGTTGGACAATAAAGACCAAAAGTGAGTAATAAGCATGTTTTGATGAAACAGAGAAACACGCATCTCGGTCTCGGACAAAGGCTATCAAACATCGATCGACCGATTGCCTCCCTCGATCCACCCAACAAATAACCTCTCGGCGGTGCGGTCCGTCAGTCGGCTGGCTCCCTGCGTCGAACAGTAAGGGGTCAAAGTACAACGAGCACGGCGCGGGTCTACCCAGGGCCAGGTCCATCGCGGACTTTGTTTGCAGCCATCTATCGGCTGTTCTTTGGAAAAACGTGCACTGACACCCTGCGGTCTCGGTGCTAGCAATAAGACAGCCGCCGACAATGCTTTTCGGCGTGAAAAGTGAAACAGTTCCACTTTTTTTCGCCATCAAAAAAGGACCCGGGCTCAACTCAACTCAAAAAGAGGCTCAAACGGAACCCCTCCGTCCGTCAATCAATAACATAGTAGCCGGCTCCTGCCAGTGGCAAGTGAGGGAAACACGAACGGACAGCCAGCCGCCAGCGGCCTTCTTTAGTGTGCCCTTAGGGCTCAAAGAACGGGGCGACTCGCAGAAGTGGTCACTCCGAACGGCGCCGCCGGACAAATGCCCGTTAACGTCTTTCGTTCGGACGCAGAGAGAAAGAGACATGCGGATAGGCAATTTAGCCTCCAGTCGGCTTCAATTACAAAAAAGCCCCACGAAAGCGAGATTAGACGACGAGTTTCAGGCCTGGAGGCGCACGGACGGTTTGGAAGCATGCATTTAGTCGGCGACAAGCGAACAGGATGGAATGGAAATCACTTTCGTAACAATACAAAGTTCGTACTTTCTGCGGGGACGACGACATTTGTCAAATGTACGCAAACAAAACTTGAACGACGAGCATGCAGCTGGCGGCCTTGCAAAATCAAGGGATCAACAAAAACTGTTGGTCGGTTCGCCAGAGGGCCTGTCTGGAAGCGTAATTTTGCAGGAGGGAATGATGATTGAGCGGAAGGAGGTGGTTTCCCGGGGCCTTGGAACCATGTGGCTGGGGTGTTTTTATTTTTGGGGGTGAAAAAACAGCAACAATGAACAACTGTGAAAAAAACAACAAGTGGGGTTTTGAAAGGCAATTGGGGTGGGCGATATTGGCCTTCTTACTGTAGTTTGAGGGCCTTTTTAGCTATCAACACGCGAGATGGGACAAAATTGGCATTGCATGTTGAAACAATGTCGATTTTAAAACTGTACAGTTCAACTGATTCGACTTTGCATAGTAAAGCAAGCACCAAACTCCACGCAAATCACGTACCACACCGCCCAACTTCACGGAAAATCCTCACTCGGAGCCACCCTCGACCGAACACCCTCAACAAAATAACCCGCACCGATTGTTCAAAATGCATTTTTTTCACCGCCCAGTCTGCGGTCGCGGCCGCAGGCGGAAATGACTTCAACATCGCTGACTCGTCGGTCGCCGACGGGAAATACGAAGTCGGAGCCGAAAAAAACACGTGAGAATGGCGTGCTGGACCGAACCACAGCGACCAAACAACACTGGGTGGATGAACTCCGGGAGCGCCTCAGGCGATGAGACTTGCAACACCCATAAAAACATTGATGGGTGTTTCGAGAAAATTTTAACGACCTCTGAGAGGATTACAAAGTGGACTACAGCTGAAGGCGAAGCGATATGGATGGCTACGAAATTTGGATTTTCGAGGGGATAGACGGATTTGCTCAATGAGTCAAGTCAATTAAATCTATTTGGCAAACAAATTGGCTTCCTTGGAAGTGGATTGGATGCGACGTGGGCTCCGCGAGAGGCAAATTGTTTTTCAAAAACAAGTACGCGGGGGTGGACAGTCTCGATCGATGGATGGATGGACCGAGAGCGCGGATATACGTGTGCCGGGCTCCGTTCGTCGATACTTGTACACACACATACTTGCGCGAGAGTGCGTCGGGATGCGGATTGACCAGTTTCGCGCTGATTCGAACGAGTGTGAGGGATGGTCAGCTGTTTCAGATTTGCGCGAAGGGAAAGAGGATCACGCCATTTTGAGCTCGAGATTTGGTTAAGCCTATTGAAAAACGGGTCAATAGCAATACCGGTTACTGTAATCGCATTTCGATGGCTAATTGGCAACTTAATTTGCTATAAATTTGCTGATAAACTCTGTTAGAAGCGTACTTTGTACCCATCCGATCAACAATCTTTAAAGACGACCCCAAAAAAACACCGTCGGTCACAACTTTATCAAAAGCACACGTTTGTGTCAGCACCGCGTTCTATGGTCTATCTTGGACGGGCGTCTAAAGAATTTTTATAGTTTTATACATGGTCGCCAAACATGGAGGCCGATTAGCTCCCCCCAATTTCTCGAGTTGACGAAACAGGTTGCCCCGCCATCGCTCGCCTACAAACTGCGACGACGACAAACCAGCTGATGGCATGTACATTAGAAGCATCTTCGTCGCGCCTGCCTCGACGTGCAAGGCCATCGGGGTGTTCGACTAGTGTTCAAAGGTCTTTAACGGGAATGGCGATGAAGATAACCCATAGATAGACTATGTACACAGCTACACAGATGAGCGTCATACTGGTTGCACGCGACGACGGTGATGGGGCTGGCTACAGACCATAAAGGTAGGGTGGCCCCCTGAGGCTGATTTCGATGGAAATTTCCTCGATGGGCGATGTGATTAAAGTTTTTGGTCAGATTGATCAAAGCAATTAGTAGGGCTAATGATCGTCAATCGTTGGATGGTCGATGGATGGAGTTGATTGGGGGCAAGGAAATGGTGGTAGTTTTCGGATTAGAGGGACTGAACGCGAATGAATATAAATCAAGACAGTCACATTACAGGTAAACACTGACTTCCATCCACCTGATTTTATCCACTCATCCGTGGAGAAGCTCTGACTAAACCAACTTTCACGTCGGACCAGTGACTACAAAGACCCCGCACGAGGCTATCTATCGCCTTTTTTATGCTCAAAAGTGCTTCCACCTCTTCCAACTCCAACCCCCGAGGCCTCCCCCGGGCCCCCATTCCAATCTGCACGTAGACGACAATCGCGTGTTTCAGTGCGACGTCGATGGCACCACGTGGTGGAACTCGCCTTTTCGCATTTCTATTCCATTCCACCACTACTATACGCTTTATGTCATCGAAAAATTGTAATCATTGCTCTTTTAGCACCAACCAGCCGGGCTCAGTCGGTGCAACCACGTGGTCCTGGAGTCCTCGCCAGACGTCGGAACGCATGGCGTGATCACCCCCGACATTCGAGTGTAAAAAGTGTACTGCATCCACCCTGGGGACATAGACAGCTGTGAGTCAGTGAGCAAAATTCGATGAAAAAACATTTAATTTTATTCAAAAGTGGCGTGAAACGAGGAAATACTCATTTCATTGCGATTGAAGGTTACAAAGTTTGAAAAAAAGCAATTACCGTCAGAAGGCAGGCAGTCTGACCACCTTGAAAGAAACAAAAACGTCCTTGAGCATAAAGTTTACGCGTGAGAATTTATCGCCTGATGCAAAGTTGCATCTGTGATCAGAAACAACAAAAGAGTACAAAAAGGTTTACTTTTCTTTTCTTCACGATGGATAAAAAACTAAACTCGTGGAGAAGTAACGTTGATCACAGCTGTTTTGTACCGGCTGTGTTCCAATGCACGAGTCTTTTGTAATTGAAGCCAATAAAACTGCATCGGCTTCCTGTAGTTTCGAAACAAACCACCACCTGCCAAAAAAATGTGCTAAAACTGTAATGACAAACTGTTTTTAGTCTTTTTCAATGACAGTCATGATTGATAAGCATTATGCATTGGGGTGAATTTGCGTCAGAAAATACTGACATATTTGGAGCGGTATTTATAAACAAATAATCGAGATCATTCTGCAAAATTTGAAGTTGATGTTGATACCCTCCCGCGCGCTGAAGGTGAAATATTTCACCGGGTTTCACAGGGTTTCGCTGACCACTTTTTGTGAACGCCTATAACTTTTTTTTGAACGTCCAAGTTTTGAAAAAATTTTGTTTGGAGGTGTGAATCCCTCCGGGGCATCGATACAGACCAAAAGCAGAAGGATTGGAACATGAATTAAGGAGATAAAGCCGCTGATAGCGTAAGAGATCACTGTGTGTAGCCTGAACTTGTTTGGCAAGGTGTCCCGAACGCCTAGATTTGCGTTTCGTCCGCGACCGGATCTCGTGAATTAGGCGTTGTTTCAACCTCATTTCTCCTTTAAATGATGCCTAATGAGTCACAGCAGGCATAGGAAAGCAAATGAAAACAAGAAAACCCCGGAAAAGGCGCGTTTTCGGGCAAACAAGCTGGGACATAAACATGTCCCGCTTTTTAGGACACATTGACCCCGGCGAAAACGTCCCCAAAATCTCGGCTCGCATTTACCCGTGTTATTGTTTCTTTTCTCAGCCTTACTCGTCCTTTCTACGTTGCCATCGTAAGATGAAGCCTAAAACGATGATAAAACGGATCACCAACAACAGGATTCGGAAGAAAAAACGCAAATCTAGGCGTTCGGGACACCTTGCCAAACAAGTTCAGGCTACACACAGTGATCTCTTACGCTATCAGCGGCTTTATCTCCTTAATTCATGTTCCAATCCTCCTGCTTCTGGTCTGTATCGATGCCCCGGAGGGATTCACACCTCCAAACAAAATTTTTTCAAAACTTGGACGTTCAAAAAAAAGTTATAGGCGTTCACAAAAAGTGGTCAGCGAAACCCTGTGAAACCCGGTGAAATATTTCACCTTCAGCGCGCGGGAGGGTAGCGCTCAGACATTACCGAAAACATCGATCAGTTGACATGAGTGCACTTGATCGCCTTGGGTTCGGCCTTATTCAGGCCAGGCAGCGCAAACAGTCTCGGACATTCGGCAAAATTTCTATCACTGCGCACGTTGTAAAACAGCAGTCTCTCGTCTGGCGATTTGGCGTGTGCGACAAGTGGCGAGAGAGATGGGGTGCGACAGGCGACGAGAGAGAGCGTCTTTTCCTTTTGAGTGCGGGCGATTCTCGACGATGATGGCTGTTTTCAACGTCGTTTTGTATGTTTTTGTGACTCACGCTTATTTCTAAACCTATTTTATAACTAACACCCTATCAACATTAAACAAAACAAAAACAAATTACAAAAACAGCCAAAAAAGCTATCTCGAAACATTTTGTACAGAAATCAAAACATAAACCTTACAAATTCAATTACATAACATTATAAAGCTTCCGCCCAGGATTAGCTTTGACGTTGACAGTGCAAACGACCTTATCACGCGGCGAGAAGGCAAACTCGACTCCAGGAACGTCTTCGTCCCTCTTTTCGCCCTCTTTCTCGACTCGATGAAAGCCGCATTTCGAGAACATGTCATTGGCTTCTTTAACTTGATCAGCCTGAAACAAACAATTTGAAACAGTGACTTTTTGTTAGACAAACATACCGTAATCAGTGAGACTTCCATAATATCGAGCTTATAAGTCAAATTGACCCGAAAATCCTTGGCTTTTCCATTCACAGCTTGCTTCATAACTGGTAAGCCAATACCCGTCACGAACGCTGTCAAACACGGCATGTAAGCTTCGACTTCTACGTTTTGGTTGTAAGTCATGATTACGTTGAGGTGTTCGATATCAGTTTGGAAGAAGCCAATAAGAGTGTCAAAACCGCCACTGTAGAGGGTCGTGCGTTCGAATTCAACCGTCAGATGAGTTGTTTTCGGAGAAACCCTGCGAAAATGGACCGATCAGGGGTGCTCTTGTAAAAAATATATAAAAAAACTTACATGAGAACTTCGTCTTCCCCATAATTACCAATCGAGACTGTAAGGGTTTTGACAGACGGCAACGGCATGCGTGAAAAAACCAACAAATGAATGTTTTCAAGCTTGGGGTGACGCTGGAGGACCTTATCCATTCCTTTTGAGTAGTCATACAGTTTGACACCTTTGACAGGGACGTTGCTAAGGATGTAGTCGAAGTCGTTGAGGATGTCCTTGGTGGTATCGTAGACTTCGAGGGTGATGGGCACTGAAATGTACCTATTTTATATATAAATCTGCCACAACTTTATAAAAACTCACGCTGATTCTCCTTCAAAATGTGAATATACCAAGCCGGTATCGGAAGAGCCACAACAGAATTGGCTAGGACGTGAGAAACGAGCCATGAATTGCCGATATTAGAGGCGTTGTATTTGAAAGCTTCACTGTTTTCCTAAACAACAGTTTGTTGAGACAGTTTATATATAAAAATTGCGAAAACTTACAAAGTATACATCAGTACCGTCGTCAGCCGTATGCCCTAATGTGGCTTTCTGCGTAAGGCGCATAACATTCCAAAAAGCGACATTTGAAGAGAGTGCCAGAGGCAAGATGTTCTTGAAGTTGCGTTGGTGTGAATCGCCCTCGTTCAGCTGGTCGATCGTCGCTTCTACGAGGTCTCGCATGACTTCAATGTTGACAGCGGGAGTGGAGGAGGACATGGTGGTCGTTTGGCTGGAGTTTTAGATGTTGCAGCTAGTCATAAGCGGCAGAAAAGGGCGAGTAAAGTGCGTCAAAGTGATCGGTCAGTGTTCACGCTTCGCAACCAAGTGTCGAGCATGCGCGCACGGTGCAGTGTTTCACAGGGTCTAACTGGATTTTACAAAACTTGCTAGTCGCATGCCAATCTGCATGACTGAAAACTGCAGCCGCAAATTTGCATTTCATAATAACAAAATTTATTGAACAAAATTTTAAACAAACAAAAAAAAAACAAAAAACCAAGTCAAACATAATTACTATCATCAAACGTCAAACCCAATTCAAATACACGCTTCTTGCCCTTCTCCGTCTTCCTGTAGTGCCACCCGAATCCTCCTCCTTTTACTTTTTGAAATCCAGCCTTCTTGATCAAACTCTGCTCTGCCGTACCGTATCCGAACCACATGGCATCGGTGACGAATGTAAACCAGAGGTTCTCAATGGGCGACTTTCTGATGGATTCCATAACTTTGCGCAATATACCGAAAATATAGTCCTCACTGCGATCAAAGTTCATGTCGTTCATGTCGATAAACAGCTGAATTTTGGCCGTTTTTATCTTTTGACTTCTGAGAACGGCGTACAAATCGTCGAGACCGTTGCCATCGTAGTAGTTGTATTCAACGTCGAGAACCAGGTCGGTGGTGATGGGCGACAGATTTGACCTGAAATTCAGTCAATGATAAAATACATGTTGTAAAAAGGGTATTGAAAAACTCACAGAAGATCGACAAATAGGTTAGTGACAACTGTCAGTTTCTGTAAAGCTGGGAGGAGTATATCATCAAAGTGTTCAACAATGACATCGGGCAGAGTTGGAAATCGGTTCAGGACTTGGACTATGGGTTCAGACATTTTTTTGCATTCAAGACGAGGAGGCACTTGCAAGACTGTCAAAAGTCGCTCGAAATCATCAGGGGAGGCAGCTTCATAGACGACAACCTCAACAGTGTCTGGAAATACACATTTTAATGGGAAATGTAAAGAACAGTTCAGCTTACCGGTACGTGTAGCAAGGATGTTAATAAACCAGTTTGGAAACGGCCAAAACAGTTTTGGAGCGTAGAAAACGAGGCTTCGCAGAAAAAAGGATTCGAGAAGCCATTTTGGGACAGACCATTCTGTACCGTTCTGAAAATTTCAAGATCAAAACTTGCAATTGTATGATGAGATAAAGCCACGTACAAGTTGAAGCGTTTGAGACTCGATAAAGGTAGCGTGGCTGAGGTGTCGTTGCAGATGCAGAAAAGCGAATCGAGAAGCGAGGGAATACGGTATCAACGTGTCAAGACAGCGAGGCTGTGCCGATTTTCTGTTCAGAATCATGTTAAGGACCGAGTTAACAAGATGTGCGCGGAGTGTCGCGGTCTCAAGACAGCGACGTTTTGCTGGAGGAGGCTCCAACTCTGACGAAGCGCGACGGATTCGAGAGGGACGTGTCTGGGACGACATCGAGTGTAGGACGACGAGAGTGGGATTGGAGAGAGAAGAACGCCGAAAGCAGTACCGGTAGACGGGATAGGAACGACTGATCGAAGCGAGGAAATCAACTCCATAATGAGCAGATCGAAAGCCAAACACCCGTTGCCAGAAAAGTCCAAAGGGTTTCGTAAAACTCCGTGTTTATGCAAAGGGCCGTGATTCATTGTAATTTGGCACCTAACACTTCGAAATTGTACGCGTGGCCACGTTGTAAATTTGAATAACTTCAAAATTCTAACTGCGAAATCCGATCATGTCGCGGGTGCTTTGTCTCATGCTGTCTAGGTCGTCGCGCTCTCATGTCATGTTAATCTCGATGATGTTTGACCTCTTCAGACAAAAATCTTCAACTCTTCATACTTTCTGATATCATACCATCAAATTATCAATGAATTTGTACAAAACAGCCATGTTAATTACAAACAAAACTAAAACTCTGATAATAGGACCTGCTTTTGTGCCAGGAATGCAACAATGGATAAAACAAAGATCATTCAAGTTAAAAGTAAGCGTTTGAAATCTAACTTTCGCCACACTAGATCAGCTATAGATTCATGGGCGGATTCTACTGGATGGAAAGCGCCGAGGGTGTCGCCTTGGAGGACGAGGGAATCGTGGGAGGTGCTGAAATGCGACAATTTATAATGCCATTGTCGATTAAAGCAAGCAGAAGACAGAACTTACCGAATAAGCGACTCTTTCGAGCACAATCCACCCTTCCGGAAGACCCTTGGCACGCTGTCAACGACTGTCCAATCAAAAAGTTTCGCCTTGTCCGTGATCATTCGATTCACGCGTCGGAGGATCTGCCTATCAGCTAACCTGAGATTCGGCGTCGAAATGAGGTGTAAATCGGTGCAATTGGAATCGATGAGCCCCCTTTCATTGCGAGAAATGTCAAAATAGTGTGGAATCACGATTTGCCGGGCTCCGAGATCGCGAAGGCGTTCGCCCAGACGTTCTAGTTCGTGGGCCATGTAGAACAACCTCATTTCAATCGAATTGAAGAGGGATTTGCTGTTTCCAAGGAAGAGTCTTCCAAGAATGTCGGAATATCCGACGTCGTTGCCGCCGACTGACATCATTAGGAGATCTGGGCCTCGGCCACTGAAAAGCATAGTTTTTCATTGCTTTTTGAAAGCCATTTTAAATTACCGTAGTCTCGCAATCTCTTCAACCACCTCCAACTGACTAACAGTCCCATCCGATGCCGGCCCCAGAACCCCGCTATCCACAGCGGCGCCAGTACAAGCCAAATACGTGAAATGCGTGGGCGTATTCCTGCAGAACCGTTGAAGCTTGTCGAAAACGAAGCTCGGCCAAGATCGACGACTTCGATGGCACCTTTCTGAAATGAATTCACCGTCAGCTTTGTCTTTCATTTTTTGATAATACCCAATGTTTGCCCACTTTACCGGCGCTTTGGAACCCAAAAATGATGAAGCACGACTCATCGCTCTCAAGCCTTTGAAGACAGCCATGTCAAAAGCGTCGGCCGCAACGCAGTGGATCAAAGGCGGCGCCATCGTAAACGCCGCGCATGCTATCGGGATTTTGCGGCTGTTTATTATAGTAGTATCAAAATTTACGCAGATTGACACTTTGAAAAGCGGAAGTGTGATGCTATTTTGGGCTCGGTTTATGTTAAATGGCTGGGGTTCCCTGATGTTTGAAATTGAAATTTAGTTGCATTTTTTAGTAGTTGTAAAAGTGGAAACTGGAACATTAGCACGGGGGGAAAGATCGAAAAAATCATGTCGGCAAAGCCTTTTGAATTTAGTCCGTCGCTTTTGCGCTCAAGTTTGCCGCGAAACAAACACAAAAGACGTTTCACAACAGACAGATACTACGCAATTTCACACAACTCGTGCTTTTTTCTGAAGGGGGGCCTCAAAAATTGCGCTGGAGACGTCGACGTCGACGGCGATCCCTTTTGAGACTTTCGCTTTGGCAGATCAAAGGCCGCAGCCGGCGCTTTGTCCTGAACGCTTGGCCCTCTCCGTCGAAGTAGCGAAGCAAGTAGCGAAAACGCAGCTCTTTTTTGTTCGCTTCGGGCCAATGGACAACTTGATTACGAATGATTGATGGGACAGGCGGGCGATGATGGGAGGTGTTAATTGATGGGGCTTAATTAAAGCTTTTGAAGAGAGCGGCGCTGATTGGCAAGGGTGGGCTTGTCATGTGGATGTAGATACTTACCGGACAGCCATCGCGGGTGATCCGCTTCAAGAAGGCTTTGATCTGGGTTCCCCTCACCAGAAGCGAAGGAATCCCCGATGGCGACGACCCAGTAATCGTGGATTCTGACGGTGGTCGTGCCACGGAAGAAGATGTGTTCGCTGTCGGAGGAGCTGACGTGGACGTTGATGGCATAGGTACCCTGAAGATCATCCTCACGTTCAGTTTTGAAGTCGAAATTGACAGTAAACTCACCGGATACGGTGCCTGCCATTCTAAACTACAGTTAGTCCCACTAATCGAGGGTACTGTAACATCATGCTTGTCCAATTCAAATGACCAGGTGAAATCAAGCTCACTGGCACCGTACACCCCGAGTAGACGGTCAATTGAGTCACAAGTTGACAGAACTGCCAGATGGCTGGATGCCATAAAGTCTGCGGCATTGTTGGCATATTGCCCGGGGCGATTGGGGCGACGGGTTTGGATTGTTATTACGGCCGCGGAGGGGGTCATGGAGCGCTATAGGACCTTATTAAAGTCTGCCAAATGGTCGAAAAACTCACTTCAAGCTCTGATAACCCAAAAATAGGCAATCTCGACCATGAATTGATAATGCCAAAACAGTAAAATACCATAGCCGGTGCGAGATGGAAAACCATATTTACAAAACTAATCAGTGCCTATCACCTCGGCATACTCATGCACAGTTAATCGACTACGGTGAAGAAGGATCAAGTCTAATAAGCCGAAGCTTAGGCGGATGTTTCTTGCGATCGACCTATGGGGCCCGGATGAAACCGACAAGTAATTCGTGAACCCGCCTCCTTTTCCAAATGCGGCTCTTTGTTGTTGTTGGAACGTAGGGGAAGGCTTTCGATGGCGGGGCTGGGTGCTGCTCCCAGCCTAGTGGTAGTTGTGATGTAGATGAAGACGCGTGCGCACAAGAGAGCCCTGCCCCAGGCGCCAACCCCTTTGATCTTTGCCGCCACGCTGGTGTTGGGCTGCCGGACGCCGTCGGATGCCCGCTGGGCTGGTCGGTGGGGTTGGGTAGAGCCCGTAATCAGTAAAGGTTTCACTCTTCCGATGGCTAACCCAGCCCCTCTCGCCTCGAGGGCGCTCTTTCATCTCGCCGCCTCCGATGGCTCCCGCCCGATTTGCGGTTTGTTTTTCGACAAATTTATGCATTTGTCGCCTGGCTACTTCAACTTGCTGGGCTGCCCCCGGTCGTAAATCACACGCGATGAGCACTTGGAACATCGAGACATCGGCGTCGATGTTAAAGTTTATTTTATTTCCGAGGTTTTACATTTACAACACCTCCTTTAAGGACCTATTTAAAAAGTTGAAACACCAACTTCTGAAACAAACTGTCAGCCATTTCTCAGCGCGATTCCTGGAGGTCCGCAACAAAGCTGTCGTCTAGTTTGATGAATGGCCGAAGACTGGCGGCATGCGCGAACAGAGATAAGCGTGGGAGCGTACTTCCAACAAAGCGGCAAAATAACTGGCTCAAAAGAAACTATACAGATTGTCCGGCGGCGGTTGTCTTTGACATTTTGGGAAAGTCTTTATTTTATTTTCAGTTTATTCGACACTTTTATGTTTTTTTAACTTTTTAAAGACGGAATTCCTTTCTGAAAAACTTTGAAAATCTCAAACTAAACCCCCTAGGGCCTAAGGGAAACAATGTTTGTAATTGATACACTCCTTCGTAGCCTCATCGTACAGTGTATGTGGTCGGCACACGCATTGGTGACGGTAGCACAGTTTGGGTTCGCAATAGGTCAGAAAGTGCTTGCCCATCTTTTTGATGTAGCCACAGGAATGGGAACAGCTCAAACAAGTGTCTTGACTAGTGTCCATGGAATTCTTAGCGCTACAGGGCACTTCGACATTGTAGCCCGGGACGTTTGGGTAGGCACCCACAAATGTGACAAAGCTTACAAAAATAAAGAAAATCGACGCTTTCATTGTTAAAAATGGCCAAGATTCTCCAAAAAAAGCATTATTTAAGCATCCTACGTAGTGAAAGTAACCATCAGTCGTAGCTATTCACATAACAAATAATGAGAATCGTTAAATAAAGTTGATCACACGACTATGATGCTTTGAATTAGAAAAAAGAAGCAAGAAAAAAACTTTTGTATTCTCGATTGTTGAATCAGAAAGAAAGTCGTAAAAGTCAAAAAATTTATATAAAATTATGAAAAATAAATAAACAAGCCCGTCAAAGCATAAATATTAGCTCCAAAGATCAAACAAACTGACTTAGACATCCATGAGAAAAGCAAAAATCAAAATCTTCGAAGGCATCAGATCACTTTTCTTTAGCCTTTTCCTGCTTCGGCTCCAAGACGTGGGAGTGGCCATTCACGGAGTACCAGCGTTTCGCTTCCACGATTTCGCGTTCCAGTTCTTCTTTGGCTTCCTCGCAGGGGTCGAATTGGCTGGCCATCTTGCCGACTTTACCGATGGAATACAGTCCAAAGATGGCGAGGGCGAAGAATGCTACCTGAAAGATCAAATTTAGTGATTGAAAAGTGAAGTTAAAGCGTAAAATATATATAAAATAAACAAACTTACAACGAGGAAAGCCGTGATGCCATATCCGAGGAGGTACAAAACGGCGAAGAGAGCGGTGCTTCCGAAGAGTAGTTGTTTTGATTTCAGGACAAGCTCAGTGGCCATGTTTGTGGATGGAAAGTCGAAGCAGATAGGTGAATTTTGAAGGTTTGCGGGTGTGCGGAAGCTCGGTTGACGTGGCTTTCGAAATGTGGAGCGTGTGCGGTCTTTCGTGGTAGGAGTGTGTTTGGGAGACAAAGTGCGTGTAAAAAAGGGATCTACAAGTTTTATAAAATTGATGTTTCATCGGCAATGACGTTGAGTGGCATAAATTTTCGTTTCAAAAATTAAAATTTGTATTTTTTTCTTCGACAAACTTTGAAACAGTTGAAAACAACCCTTTAAGGGTCTAAGGGAAACAATGTTTATAACCTTTACACTCCTTTGTAGCTTTATCGTTCAGGGTATGTGGTCGGCACACGTAGCCACAAGAATGAGAATATCTCAAACACTTATCTTGGCTGGTGTCCACGGAATTCTTAGCGCTACAGGGCACTTCGACATTGTAGCCGGGGACGTTGGTGCAAGCCACCCAAGTGTGACAAAACTAACAAAAAGCGAGATAAACGAGGCTTTCGTGATTGAAAATCACACATAATTTCGAAAAAAACGATGTTTTAGTCAATCCAATGTGAACAAATTCATCATTAGTCTTAGCTGTTCACACAGCAATAAAAGTTGCTAATAAAATTGATCACAATACTATGAAGTTTTGACTAGAAAAAAGCAAAAAATGAAGCTTTCCATCTTTTTAAAGTTTCTCAACCCAAAAACAACTAATAACACATTAAAGAGTCCGACTTTTTGATGCATTTAACGAAATTTTATATAAAGTTTCAAAAAAAGCTTCAAAATAGATAAATATTAGCTCCAACGAATAAAAAACTGACTTACATCCATGAGAACAACAAAATCCAAAATCTTCAAACGCATCAGTTTCCTTTAGGTTTTCCCTGCTTCGGCTCCAAGACATGTTCCAGCTCCTCTTTGGCTTCTTCGTAGGGATCGACCTGACTGGCCGCCTTGCGGACTTTACCGATGGAATACAGTCCGAAGATGGCGAGGGCGAATAAAAATTCCTGAAAGATCAAAAAAACGCTGAAGCGAAAATATAAATTGAAATAAACAAAACTTACTAAGACGCAATCACCGAAGTTAAATCCGAGGAGAAACAAAATAGCAAACATAAACGGGGTCGCCATAAGCATCCGGACAAACTCGGTGGCCATTATTCGGGATTGAGAGTTGAAGCAGATGAGCGGGCTTCGAAGGATAGCGTGTGCGGGGAAGCTTGGACAACCTCGTTTTCAATGTGTGTCATGTGCAGTCTTTCGTGGTGGGAGTTGATTTGGGGGTTCAAGCGCGTGTAAAGAAAAATTATGCTTTTGCAAGACTAGGATAATAACAGGCATGACTTGGCAATAAGAGTCTCTAATTGCCAAAAATATATGAGTTCATGTGTAATGTAAAGCTTTGCAGGTAAACATCTGGCTCCCAATAGTCACCATGACACAATTCGTAGTCTACATGGGCTGATTGCGAGTTGCCGAGGACATGCTCAACCCCTTGGGCGATGACGACGACGATTTTGAATGCAACAGTGTCATCGACCGCAATCTTGTTACCGGTTTGGCTATCGTCGACGCCGGAAATGAAGCACCACCGCCCATGGAGCGAGATATTTTCTACGGTCTGGGACCATCTGGAGCCGGAACACCATTGCTGGGCAGCAAAACTTCCGATGAAGTCATACGGTCGCCGATGGTGGGGTCGATTGAGAAAGATATGCGAGTCTGATTTTTAACAACCTTTGTTTGTTTATCTCAAACTTTAAGGTTGCTAAGTGGAGTTAACAAACTAAATCGCCACCGCCGACACTCGCCAACGAATGTTTAAGAGCGAATCATGGTTTTAAAAGCATTCAAATGCAATCTCCTGAGCCAAAACGAGAAGAAAATGTGAACCGAATGACAAAAAGCATAGAAAACGTTGTTAATTGAAGCTGTTTGACGCTTATTTTCAATGTTGTCTAATTTTTCTGCAATTTATACACAGTAATAAATATAAATAGACTCTTTATGCTCTTTATCACTACTTACGGACAAAACATGTATGCACAACTCTTAAAGAAATCAAAATATACCACTAATCTAATCACCGTCGATAAATGAAACCCCACTATCCAAAACTGTAAACTCAATCAGATTCAGTGTCATTTTCACCGTCGCTGTCATCCCAGGGAATGTCTTCCCCATCGACAGACGGCGAAACATAGGCCATCGGCAACGCTACTCGGAATCCGATGGTGACATAAAGTGGGGCCAAATGCCTCAGGGCAGACGTAAAACGAAGTTCGAGATTGGATGAACTGGATTGGGCGACGTAGCCATGCTTCAGCAACGGCGCAAAGTGTTGAAGCGCTTCTTGGAGGTTTGCGTTTTCGATGATGCCGAATTCCCACAAGTATGGCGGCAGAATGGAAGCTGGGATGTGATAGCTGACATTTGGGCGGGGGCAGGATTCGAGATAGGCATTGATAGCGCCGCTGATGCCGGAAAGGGTGATGTTCGAGGTGCAGCCGGCGAGTTGGAAGGAATGGGGCAGGTGGAGGAGTTGGTCGAAGCGCTGGAGGGTACGGTCACTGACGAGCAATCTGAAATGGGGAAGATGAAGGGGGTTTTGGGATGGTGGAAGTGGGGCTTACTTTTTACAACCAATATTGCTGAAGACAAAACTCTGAAGTTGCGTGTTCAATGCGAAAAGCGAATCGGAAATGGCCACAGTTTGGGAGGAATCGACATCGCGCCAGTCACAGTTGATGAAGGTGACGCTCCGGGGGCGCCAGGAACGCAGCAAATGACCGATTTCAAAGTCGCTGAAAACAGAAAACATTACAAAACAACGAAAATGGCAGCCAAAACTCACGATAAGTTGAAATGACAAAAGTAAAACACCATTTCGTCGAGCGTGTAATCCACACCCTGCTCAAACACCTCCACCATCAGGAATGGGGCAAATTGTTGAAGCGCTTCTTGGAGGTTTGCGCTTTCGATGACGCCAAATTCCCACAAGTATGGCGGCAGAATGGAAGCCGGGATATGATAGCTGACATTTGGGCGGGGACAGGATTCGAGATAGGCATTGATAGCGCCGCTGATGCCGGAAAGGGTGATGTTCGAGGTGCAGCCGGCGAGTTGGAAGGAAGGGGGCAGGTGGAGGAGTTGGTCGAAGCGCTGGAGGGTACGGTCACTGACGAGCAATCTGAAATGGAGAAAGTAAAGTTTTTTGAAAGATGGAGGTTGAAGCTGTTTTTGGGATAGTGGAAGGTGGAACTTATTTTTACAACCAATATTGTTGAAGACAAAACTCTGAAGTTGTGTTCTCAACGCGAAAAGCGAATCAGAAATGGCCACAGTTTGGGAGGAATTAGCATCGCGTCAGTCACAGTTGATGAAGGTGATGCGTGGGCGTCAGGAAGCGCGTTGTACTGTCGGTTTCCGAAGGGACGCAAATACGGATGGATTCGATCTCAGCCGGTTAAGGAAGTTTTATAGTGAATACTTGGGATCGAGAAGGCCAAACTTGCCTTGAGGCTGCGCAGTCGTCGAATCGGTGGTTTTCGCCTCGGGCATGATTCGAGGACGCGTAACAAACAGCGGCTTGACACGGTTCTCGCGGAAGGAGGACGCTTTACGGCGAATCGCGAGAATGGGATTCGGCATTTTGGCGAGGATTGACGAAACACACCCAATGACGATGATTGTGAGAAAGGGTGATGGGAAAACTGAAACAAATGGAGTCGATAACACCAGATTTTTGAAAAGTGACGTGTACCGTACATATAAATATTAGTGTTGAAATAAGACAAAATATTTTAAAATATAGTTATATATTAAGTGAACTCCTTTCGAAAAGGGTTAGTAAACACTAGACCACCGTCTTCGTCTACCGTCCCCATTCAGCTGCTCTTCACCCTGGGTTGGTCCCATCAACAAGCGACGTAGTAGGATAATTTCAGCTTCCTGGCGTTTGATTATTTCGTTGAGCCTCTGCTTTTCCGGGTCGGGAACGGGGAGGCCAATTGATGCCCATCTGAAGCCAAGGCAATCCAACAAACTTGTCAGATGGCGCATCATAGGAGTATCCGTGACCCATGTTTTGAGTTCACGCAGTTTTTGGTTACAGTAACCACTGAAGAAACTGGAAATGAACCCAAAGTAGGGCAACAATGGCTGAATAGCTGGGGCTTCGAAGACGCGTCTGCGCAAAGAGTTGATCCAACGTTGCAAAAGGCCGGATAATAAAATGTAAGATAATCCCAAGACAAAGAGACTTGAAACGCTCTTCCAAATCACTCCTTCTTCTCCCACTCCCCAAATGGCCAAAATCAATATGCCGGCAAATATGCATCCGCTCAACAGGTTGCGTCGGGATCCCGCAATCACGGTGTAGCTGGTAAGGCTGTTGAAGCCATTGTTCAAAGATGAAAAATAGAACAATAGGCCGCTGTCGGTAGCGACAAAGATGTGGACCAATCCGCAAATCAGAATAAATGCTCGTCTTTCGTTTGACGCTGTGGCGAGGTAGTTTAGGAGTTGAAACAAATTACCAGTCGTGGTGATGGGTACTGAGATCAGTGGATTAAAAGATAGAAAAATATCGGTAAAGTTGAAGCCTGGAAGGAGATTTTGGAAAACAAAGAGCAAATAGGAAACATTTGAAGCTATTAGACTAACCTTTACTGATGATGAAAACGAGAACACTGAGGGCTAGGAAGATGTGGAATAACTTCATCGCTGCCACGGGCGATGACGGGGGGCAACAGACCATCAAAAAAGTCAGTCACTGACCGCGATGTGAGGTTATGGTTGGTCACGTAGTGCCAATCGTTCATATTAACAGTTTACGGGACCGAGGTCCGACTTTTTCGTGCAAAAAACGTGAGGACACGAGTCTGGGCTCGAAACAATCCGGTTCCAAGCGTGCGACTGGCTTGTATATTCTTCATTTTTCTTTATAAGATCATTATATTGTTTACGAATTTTATCATTTCCATAGTTTACTCGTAAAATTTAAACTTCACAATACAATCTAAAGTTCTTGTAAGGCAAATTTAAGATTCTTAGTCAAAGCTAGTGATCGGCTCTCTCGTCGTCTGGCTCCAGCCGCTCTTTCACACAAAAGCACTTCTTCAGTGCTTTTGTGTGACCCCTGCATTTAGACTGAATGCCCGTAAACGATATTCACTCATCGGCCCGAGCCAGCCCGGCCCGGGGCCGCTCGGCCCGGGGCCGCTCGGCCCGCTTCCAGCACTGCTAATAATCTAAGATTCGTCTTATAAACTTATTATGACTAGTGTAAGGTACGGGTTACAAAAAGTGGCACTTGCTAAGTTTAATTTTTTTGTTCATTTTTGATTTCAAATAATACTTTGAACTTCATTTCCACGCATTCAGTCCAGTCCTAACAATAGCCTGCCCCAAATTCCTTATCACTTCCCTTGCCTGTTTTCCCTTTCATAATACTCCTGACTCACAAACAATGACCAAGATTGTCGATCAGCATTTGCACTTTTAGCAAAGTCCATGTTTTTCTTTCAAACCGTCTTTCGCATTCATTTTCGAAAAACCTGCGCATTCATACGCATTCCGTCCCACCAATACCGCCAAAAACATGTCTAGTGCCGATCTCCACCGACTCCAATTAGCCCATAACATCTGCCAATAGACATCAAACAATCGTCTGTTTGATATTTTCAAAGCGGTGAAGCCGTTCCGATTGTCCTGACCGATCTCTACGTCGTCCTGCTATAAAAACTTCCCCCTTTTCCGTGTACCAAGCGCACTCTTTCAAGCCGACCATAGGCTAGCTTTTCACTTAAGAGCCCAAGGCTAGCCTGAATCGCAAAAAAAACCATCCCAAAAAGAAAAAAGGAGCGTTTGTTGTGTTCCGGAGATACATGCGACGTGGGACGTACAGCCAAAATGGCCCCGGCGTGAAAGCGAACAGAAAAAAGCTGGCCCCAAATGTTTTGATTTGTAATTTCTTGACTGTTCTGTAGTTGCTCGTCCTCGCCACCACGGTCGAAAGCAGGAGTGCTCGTCTTCTTGTAGTACAACAGTGGCGATGCCGGGCGAACCGTCAGTCACGGAAGCGCGGATGTTTTGGTTTTCGCGTGCCGGGTGACGGCGATGGCGATGGGTACCGGGAGTGGCGATGGCAAACGTGATCGGGGCTATTCTTTGTGTGATGGAATCGAGAATGTTGTTGTTTTTGTGGGTTAGAGTTTGCTGTTTCGGCGATTAAGTGTTTTTTTGAAAAGTTTATGCAAATTTTGACGTCAATTGGCTCTAGAACCTATTCAAAACGGCCAAATTCCAGTTTAGAGCGTCCAAAATCAATAAACAAACCCCTAAACCATGATTCACACACCTCAAACCTCAAACGGCACCACCTCCCCGATGACATCAGCCCGGATCGGCGAGTCAAAGCAAACCCGACACTTCCTCAAACCGTATTCCACCCGTAAAGCCGCACACGCGTGCCCATGTTTGCAGACGCTTTCGGGGTCATTGGCGGCCCATGCGCGAAGCGTACCCCTCTAAACCTTTCCATTTCCGAATCGGGTCGAAGCCATCCTAAACCCGAGCCCTGATGACACGTTCCCTGCGTTCCGTCGTCATGACCAATCAAGCTGGACCGGACCTTGCACGGGAAGGCTATGTTTGCCGAGAGCGAGGTGGAAGGGGGCAAAGCCCAAAGGGATAGGGGCGTGATGGCGATGTGGGGATCAAGCACGAAACCCGAACACGAACAGTCTTGCCAGTGGTGACGGTGACGCTGCCACAGCGTTTTACGTTCGTACGCCTTTCCCGCTTCACTTTACGGCCCCCACCGCCGTGACGACGAAAAGGTAAGGCCGCACCGATCATCACAAGGCTGCTTTCCGACGTAGGTGTCTGCATCGTCGTCGCTTTTTCCAGAGGGCGGGGGCTCGCTTTGCGCCGTCGGCGTCGATGTCAAGTTCGACCCCAACCGATCTGGCTGCGGTCAGTCGACCCTTCCACAGCCATCAGAGCCCTAGGACGTTTTTCCTGTTTACTTCCAACGGCCAGTTTTCCCGAATTCTGATCTCTAACACTCCACCCCGAAGGCACTTGAGAACACGCTGCGTAATATCAATGATAAACTGAGTGTGTTGTGTTTTGGGGCTATCTTTCGTGTTTTCAATGTCCATTTTCAACATTGTTAGTCATAGTGCCATGGAATTCACGCTTGTTTACGTTGATATTGACCAGCGGTTCTCAACATTGGCCATATTTCCCTTTCATAATGTTAAAAGTTATTGATCCATGGCCTCTGCGTGAGTTTTGTATGTCGTGTTTCGTGTCCCGATTGTTAACAAACTTACAATGTCCGTGTTTACGTGTCAATTTTAACTGTAATTTGTCCATTGAAACATATAATTCCTACCTAATTTCAACTTTTTGTCAGTCTGTGCCGTCAAACACCCCAAAACTCACCCATTAACACTTGTCCGTAAGCAAATCTCAACCTGAATAAGCGATTGGCATAGTAGACAACGCATATTAGGGAGAGATTAGCTGAGGGATGTTGTGTGTGTCTAATTGTGTACTGTATTACCAACTTTCAACTTACAACATTTCGACTAATGACACCAAAAACAACTTAACTTTTGAAAACTTTATCATTTTCAACTTCAAGCAAACATGGCTACAAACCAGCGACCTATTCGCTGCTTTTAAAGGTAAAGTTTTTTTCCAATTTTTTCAACCGTTATCTTCAGATTAGCCTTTTCGTCAAATTTCCGAAAAACCTCAGACCGTTTGGTGAGTCATTTACGATTTTTCCTCGCGACAAACGTGACAAAGCCGGTCTGGTCTCCATGGAGGGCTTTGTTAGCTCGTTTCCTTTGACGAAAACTGTGATCAATACAAGAGTGTCCTTTTGGGCTTGAGCAATCACAATCCGTAAATCAAGCCCTAATGGTCATAGCTCAGTGGTCTTACTTCCGAGAACACACGCATTTAGACCGTCGTTAAGCATGAAGCGTCGGCGTTAAGGTGTTTTTTGTCGATGGAAAGCATCAACGATGTCTTTATCAATAGGAATGGGCGGTGATTGTTGATTGCTGATTGTCTTTGTTTTTGAATGGAATTCGAGGGGGCTGATGATAGCGCATTTATCGAGAAAAATGATAAATGATAAAAGTTTTAGTGTTCAAAAGGGCATTTAAGCAGTGTTAGAGATTTTGCAGCTTCCCAAGATGACGGGGTTTTGGAATTTTCGTGTGCTTGAGATTGTGTTTCTTGCCATTTTATAGTGGTGGGAAGGAAAACTTGAAAGGAAAATTTGTTGCCATTCTCATAAAATGTTATGTTAGCATTTTTTGCTGGTTGTTTACATCGCCTGAGGGGAAATTGCTTGAATTTGGTTTCGAAATTAGGGTTTAAAGTTAGTTGCACCCAATCTTGCGCAATTGCAAACCGTTAGCTGAGTTAAAGTCGGCCACTTGACCTAATTGGTCTCAAGCTCGCTTCCCTCAGGCGTTTTAGTTACCTTTTGTTGCGTTGTTGCGTTCAGTGTCATTAAACGGTAGCCAGCTTTGCGCCTTATCTCCAGGTGTTCGTACAAAGGCTTTTCTGCGTCGAATCACACTGGAAAGGCTGTGGAAACAAACCCAAATTTGACAACAACGCCTGCTTTCAAGCCCATAACCGCCAGCTGGTGGGTTGCAAGCGGCTTTTCCACCCACACCCCATCTCACCTGCGCGGGTGGTGGCGACTGTTTTTTTGGTCATCTTTTGCACCAGGCAATGTTGGTCAGTCCTATCTCGAGATTGGACTGGGGTGGCCAGGAGATGACGGGCATTAGTGGGTGAGAGACAGTCAATCCTCGAGAGCGCGGGGTCCGACCGGTTGTTCCCGAATCCGACCAAATGATGCGAGCACAGGCGCGTCTTCCTCCCTTTTTATTTCGAAATTTAGCCTCTGAAAAGCTGGTCACCGATTGAAGGGGTTTCTTTTGTCTGTTTCGAGTAGCGGATTCCGGGGCCCCCATCAGCGATCGATCGTCCCTGCCCCTTGAATGGGGTGAGATTGGTCAGTTCCGCGTTCTAACAATAGTTGCTTCAGGTCTTCCGGGCAGTGCGAAACTGTGAAACTGTGTGTTGGTCGCATTTCGAGCCATTGAGATGGCGACTTGGCGAATTCACGTTGCCTTGATGGCGGTTTTGGTGATAACTTTGACGGTTCAAGGTACTTTTTAGACAAATTTTGAAGCATTTCAGTTCCAATTAGTCAAATTAACACTTTCAGCCAACGCCCGACCCCAAAAAGAAAACTTCCTCTCCAAGTTCTTCGACTCCGTGATCCCCTGGAGACGCAGCGCTTCCGCAGCTCCGCCCACGACCACCCCCAACGCCGAGATTGAATCCATTTTGAATGCCATCGACACGACCACAGATGAAAATGTGAAAATCTCAAATGGTCGATTGATGCTGAATGGGACGGATTTGTTCGCGGTCGATGGCAATGGCAGCGCAGTTGAAGACGTCAGTGTTGTCAGAGCTTCAAAGGAAGTCAACTCTTCAAGCGAAGCCCCCAACTCTGCAAACTTCACACGAATTCCGCCCCTTCATCGACGCCGGAACTGTGACAAGCTTACAGTAGCCGAGAAATACAAGAGATTGGAGAAGATTGGTGCAAAGAATCCGATCTTCATGGCAGCTTCATTGGAAGAGGGTCGATATGGATTCAAGCCACTGGTTTCACGGAATGAGAGTAAGCAGGAAAAGGAGATTGATCGACTTTCTGATGCTGTGGGCATGGTGGGTTTGAGCTACAGAATCTTTTTGAGAGTTTTTCATGTGTTTTTGCCATTTCAGCGCGCCTTTATGGGTGTCCTCGAAGAAGAAGACGAAGAAGAGGACGATGACTACTGCGATGATTTCTGCCAAGAAGTCACTAATACCATCAAAGACATCGAAAAAGGCGCCAATCCTGCCAAGATCCAACCCATGATGTACAACATGCCGCTTCATGATACCAGTGCGGAGCATCTTCCGGTTGAAGCGCCCAAATGTGTCCTCGGTATGCCTTAATTGCTTTAAATTTAACATAAATAAGACTTTCCAGATGACTTCCTGCCCTACAACAACGAATGCAACCACAATCGCGGCACGTCCGACGGCTTCGACGGTGTATCAAAGCTCTGTTCAGCGTGCCAAGGTGTCTATCGACTCGCTGATAACTGTTTCCCCAACCTGATCAATGGCATCCAGTGCAGCTCGGACAAGGATCAATCGGATTGCATCTTCATCCGGACTCAATCCAATGGCGAGTGCAAAAGCAAGACGATTCCGATCACGATTCTCCGGAATACCGGCACCTCAGAATGCGAAAACTGGGTCAGAGAAACAATCGATGTCCCGATCGCTTGTGAATGCTACCTCTCAGACAAGGCCACGATATCAGCAGTACCAAGGCCGTGATTACCTAGCTTTTTGTTGTCTGTAGCTTTCCAGATTCCAACCTTTCCGAGTGATCTCAATTTTGACCTGCTTTCAATCCGGTATTTCCAAAAATAGCTTTCGATTGTCGTTTATGTTTTACTTTAACTTTATTTGATAGTATTTACCATAGTTATGTATTGTATTTGCGATGTTGATATAAAAGACTTATTGAAATGATTTTTATTGCAAAAGTTATCAAACATCTGATTGTTGCTGGGTCGAATCGACAGTGTCTTCCCGCCGGGACGATCCGTTGATGATTTTGATTTGACTGGGTTCATCGACTTCCCATTCGAAGGGGTCATTGTTCTGAAAGCGATTCACATAAAAACGATCAAATTCTTACAGTAATTTGTACCCAAATCCTCCGATGCTCCATCCCATCCCGCAAAACCTTCCGATAAACGTGATAATCTGGGCCACTCTCGAAATCCAGGTTTGATATGTGCATTGTCAGGATTTTCAATTCCTTTGGAAGTCGTGAAGAGGATTCTAAGGCTGTTGTGATGCCAGCTTCGGTCATGAAGATCTGTTTTCTTTCGAGAACCTGTAAAAACACTCAATCATTGCCAGCTTTTAAACAGTGAAACAAACCCGTGTCTTGTCAGCAATCTTTCTCCATGGCAACGACTTTGCACAGAAAAATTCCACAATCACGAATAGCCAACTCTCCATGTCGTCACGCCTGGAGCGTTCACCGCGTTTGTGGACTGCTCTCGAGGCGTACTTTACAGTACCCATAAAGGGGACGGATTTTCGAGGGGCTCTGAAGTACCGATAAAATTGTTAAAACTTTTTTTGTAAAAAAAAACTTACATCAGTTTCAAATCCGAGACAGACCGATATTTTTTGGCCAAACCGAAGTGAGTCATGTAAACCCGACAGGCTTGGTTGGTCATTCCGACGGAAAAAGCCGAGGGTTTGATGTCGCGATGGATTAGGCCTAGCTGAATCGAGTGAAAATGAAAGTGAGACGGGTGAAGATAAAGAACAAAAAAGTTGTTACCCTATGAAGATCCTCAATGGCTTCAATAGTTTCCAAAGACAGTTTGAAGGCAGTTGGTTGTGAGAAACATCGGGTTCCGAGTTGGTGGAGGACGTCTGGAAGAGCGGGACCTATCTGAAATTGACAACTTCAACGTTTTGTGGTAATAAAAATGGTATCTTACGCCTTCTGTCAAAAGATATTTGAGATGAATGTCATCCATCGACCCTCGCATCAACAATCTAAGCATGTGTCTGCGTTTACCGGCGGCAGCTAACACCAACACTGTGCATTCTGTCTGAATTAAAGAAAGTTTAGCATCTTCAAATCCAAAAAACCAAACTTACCTTCAGCCTCTTGACCTTGGCGGAAGCCGATTCATACCGCAAAACACAGTACTCATTCAATTTCACATTCTTGATTATGCAACTGCCATAATCGCCGGCGACGCTTCCATGGGTAATTTCATAGACACAGGTGCCGAGCTTTAGTTGTGCCGGTGGCTGAAGCATGACTTTATCGGATCCAATATTGTATGGTCGGTCAGCTTCGACGTCGGTGAATTCATTCTCTTCACGATTGTCTTCGTCAGTGTCTCTCACTTTGAAAGCAGTGGCTGCAACCTCCTGTGGAATCGGGATCGATGCAGTTTCCCGTTCGCATGGCGTCGATGGTTGTTCATTGTCGCTGCTGTGTTTCTTCCCAGTTGCGGCATCTTCATCGGAGTTCTTCCGAGCTCGGCCGGATGCCATTTCAGCCACGGGACAGCCATCAGGAGGGGAAGAGCCTGGTGCGGGTGACTTCTGTGCAGAATCTTTTTGCTTTTCTTTTTCTTTTTCTCTTTCTCGAGGCGGGGTTGGTAGGATACGGTCTTGTTGGTCCTTTGGTTTCTCCTTCTTGCGCTTGGAGCTGATGTGTTTGACAGATCGTTCGTGTTTGGGGGTGGAACTTGAATTTTTTAGATTTATGATCTGAATACGATAACAGTTTAAATGGCTAAATGAATGGTGGAACTTGCTTGATCAGACTTTCGTTCTCGTGATTTACGTTTCTGTTTTTGAGATTCGTCGGCGCCTTTTAGTCGGCCACTCTGAAATTGCAACAAAAAGTAATAAACTTTATCAATAAACTTTTTTTAGTATAACAAGACATTTTGAAAGCTTCTTTACCCCCTGTTTGATCAAAGCCCCGCCACTTTGAACCTTCCGCTCCTTTTTCGAAACGCCCGGCTCCGCATCCTCATTCGACTTCAACTTCTTTTTGATTTTCCTTGAAGAGTCCTTATCATTACGCCGTGAAGACGAAGCATCATTCGATCTAAAACAACTTCCTACTATCAACTTAAAAAAAGAACAACAAACGGGGTGCCACATTTCTGGTAAACTTCATTCTTATTTGCTTGCTTTGCTGGCGCTCCTTGAATCAAACGTGTTGTTCCCCGAGAAAACTTTTTACGGAGTTTGATTATCTTTTCGGAGCTGAATCAATGCTGTCAGAGCTTTAGATCAGTAAAAGTTAGACCTGTACTTACTTCATACTTCAAGGGTTCCTGGGTCAGATTTTGGAAGATCCCGGTCCGGAATGCCCGGAATTGATTCTGGTAGAACAGTTATGCAAAAATGACAACTTTGGCGTGCCATTTGACGATGAAAGTATCGAAAGAACGTAAAAAAATTGTTGTGGTTACGTTAAAGTCAAACAACTTCATGAGTTTTTATTGGTGGTGTTTTTCTTTTTCGTTTTCGATAGGTTCAAATCATTTCGCTATTTTGGGAAAACAAAATTTTAGTGCTGCACAAGTTTCATCGGGTATTATAAAAAGAAATGCGTTTTGATGCGATGAAAACCTCTTTACACGCACACACACAAGAACACCCAGCACTGCTCCCACTACGAAAACTGGAGAGGAGAAGCTCACTTTTTGCAAAACGTTAGCGACGTTTGACAACTCTGAAATCTTTATCAGTCTTTGTGGTTTGCCTGTTTCGACTATTTTTGGTTGTCTATTGTCTGTTGTGGATATGCCTTCGGTTATATTTTTGCGTGTCTTGCTTTGTTTGAGTTTAAAATATATAAAAACGTCTAAAATCATTTTTCAGTCTTCAACAATGAATATCCGAGTCGCAGCCGTCGACGATCTGCAGAAGATTCAAGCTTGCAACCTGCTTTGCTTGCCGGAGAACTACCAGCTCAAGTATTACATGTATCATGCCCTGTCGTGGCCGTTGTTGAGTTATGTCGCTGAGGACAACAAGGTGCGTTGTTTTTATATATATTTTTCCCTTCTCCGCCCTTTTACATCGATTTCCGCTTACCCCGACATCCATTCCAGGGTACCATCGTCGGCTACGTCCTCGCCAAGATGGAGGAAGACGCCGAGGAGGAGCCTCCCCATGGGCACATCACTTCCGTCGCGGTGAAGCGCACCTATCGTCGTCTCGGCCTCGCCCAGAAGCTCATGGACCACACTGCCCGGGCCATGATCGAAAACTACAATGCCCGTTTCGTCAGCTTGCATGTCCGTGTCTCGAATCGTGCCGCCTTCAGCCTGTACAAGCACACCCTCAAGTTCGACATCTACGAAACGGAGCCCAAATACTACGCCGATGGAGAAGACGCTTACGCGATGAAGCGCTGCTTGGTGTCTTTCGCCCGCGAGAACAACATCATGCCCGCCGATGCTTTGACGTTCTTCGTCGAGGAGAAGCCAAAGGGCAAGGGAAAGAAGGCCGTCGAATCGGGGGCGGCGACGACGGAAGTCGAGAACGGTGGAGCGAGTGAATCGACGACGAAGGATCAGACGGTTGAAGCGTAGATATGTGGTTTAGTTGTTATTTAATTGACTAATGTTATCGGTTGATTCGATCTCTGGGTGGTAGCTCGAATTTTTTGAAAATAAAGGTGAACTGAAAAGGTGTTTTCGGGTGGTTGCCGCTGGCAGTGTTGCATGGGAAAGGGAAAATTGGGGGTCTTTGTTCACTTTTTTGATAGTTGGAAGCATGTAGTTGCGTCATGTGGCGCTCATTATGCAACATGTGCATCACTTTTTCGAAAAAGTAAAAAAAGGTTTATAACTTTTTGGCATACTGTAGTCTTCTGCCAATTAAGACAAATTTTACCTGTCAAATCAACACCACTCAACTTCAGAATCTTCAATAGCCCTCTCAACAAACACAGATTAACCCAAAACCAAGTGCCATTCTCAACTCCTGCCCACTTCGGCACCTTACATCAACAAAGCACCCTTTTCCCAGCCATTAAAAACCGCCTCCACGCAATTGCCGATGTTTGTTCACGCCGGCGCCGACCGCAGCTTAACCTTTCAAGCACCTCCGATGACCCTTGTTTTTTGACGACGGCATTTGCCTTCTTAACGATGCCGCTGAAGGTGAATGTTTGTTTGACCGTTTGATGGGTTCTGGGTTCTGGCAGACGATAAAAAACAGAGTCAACAAGTTAGTTACCCATTTGCGCAGAAGTTGATTCTCCTATTTCGACACCACTGCCTTGGTTTGAATGACTCTTTTTTCGATCCCCCACCTCAATTCAATCAAAAGTCAGAATCGACAAAGTCGAATCAGTGTCCTGTGTTTTGCCCAATGTTGGTTTCCGCAATTCTCTTTTTTCGCGCAGTCGCTTTGTTTCCAAACGCCTTTTCGACCTTTTTCATCAATGTGGGCGAAAAGGCGTGAATTGGCTGGCGTCTGTCGTGAGATGCTGATGATCAAGACAGCAAAAGCAAAGTCCCGGGGGACGGTTGGGTGCTGCCAGGCTCCGACTTCTGCCCAGCATTAGTCATGTCCATGTTCTAACCGCTGTCAAAGAGCGAGTGGCACTTTGATGGCGGCGCTATCATTTCATTGTCCATTTCTCCTCCCAGTTTAATTCAATATCGTTGCTTCTATCAAATTTGTTCAAATTTAGCCATCCAATTTCAGTAAGAACCAAAAACCATGGCCTGGTCAACGGCCATGCGCCTGGCTCCATGGCTATGTCTACTTTTATCGACGGCATTGGCATCGTGCCCGAATCAGTGTGACTGTAAATCGGGTAGTCGAGTTGATTGCTCCAGCCGAGGGCTGACACATATTCCTCACACTGGCTTCGATACTTCAACCCAAGTTTTGGACTTACGGCACAACAGCTTGCATGCCATTCCACGCGATGTCCTAAAACAGACGCCCGTTGTTCACACTCTTATTCTCGGCAACAATCGCATTCGAGAACTTCACGAAGTAGGTTCTTTGCAAACATCCCGTTCAAAAAATCAGACCGGAAATGATTCATCTTTCAACTTTGAACCGGTTTAGACTTGCATTTGCATTGTTCTTATCAGTCAAAACCCAGTTTCAAGGGCGTTTCAATTAATTTCTGGTGCTTTTGCAAGCTATTTTAAGCTTTTTTGACACCTTCAAACATTTTGTAACCCCCAACCAGCCCAGCTTGATTACATTGTCACAACCTGCCCTTTACAGAACGTCCTTGACCAGCTACCCGGCCTGAGGCGGTTGTACGTCGGTCGCAATGACTTGCGCTTCCTGCCAGTCTTGTCGTCACGACCGACAACACCGTTACGGGTTCTCGATGTTCATGGCAACAGACTTACACATGCTAGTCCGTTCGTTTTTGACAATCTGAAAGACTTGGAGAATGTTGTCCTGTTGCACAACAGCCTGCAAACATTGAAAGTTGACGGTTTGGTGGGCAATAAGCATCTGAAGAAGCTGCAATTGGGACATAATCCGTGGAATTGTGATTGTCGGTGAGTTTTGATAGCCTAATTGGATGGAGAGAGATAATTGGATTTACAGATTGAAGGGACTGGTGTCGTTCTTGAAGGACAACCGCCATCTCGAAGGCGAACATCACGCAAAATGCGCGAATCCGGTCAATCTTCGGGATAAGAAACTCGTCGATTTGGATCTCGATGATCTGAAATGCCAGAAACCAAACCCGATCCCGACTGCGGGTGGATATTTGTTGGAATGTGAAACTTTGGAAGCCTATGATAAGATTGAATGGCTGTTCAAGTGAGTTTTGGGTCACTGTAGACCCCTATTAGTGCTAATTGGCATGCTTTAGGTCGACCCCCATTGAACATTCCACCCTCGAAGGCCATGAGCTCGTCTCAAACGGCACTCTAGCCATCCAGAAGTACTACAATCCATCCGATTTTGAATGCGCTTTTGATACTCTGGTCAGCCCACTCCGGCAATCTCGCCAATTGACCCCAGCACAGCCGGCTTATCAACGCCCAGCCTACCCTGCCCAAACGAGCACCACGGATGACCGTATCCCACGTTTCACCTACACCCCTCGAGACAGATCTTACCGTGAAGGATCCTCCGTCAAACTCAACTGTGAAGTCATCGCGAACCCGAGGCCACTGATCCGATGGTTCTTCAATGGACGTCCCATCGAACCCTCACGCAAATTCGAAATGCGCGCTGAAAACACGCAACTTGTCATCTACCCCTTCCTGGATCAAGATGTCGGACAATACAAGTGTGAAGCCGCCAACCAATATGGTCGCATCGAATCCAGTGCCAATTTGAGCGTCATCCGATCATCGCCGCCTTTCATCACCGAAGCCCCTCATTCGCGATCTGCCCGCCCTGGTGATCGTGTTGTCTTCAATTGTAAAGCTAGAGGTGAACCGACGCCAGATATCACTTGGATGTTTGAAGGAAGCGATATTCCGTTCATTCGAGGCCATTTCACGGTGCGTTTACCCCCTATCATCTTTCCTTTCCGACGTTCGCCACGTGTCGCCTGGTTAGCTCAGTCGGTAGAGCACCAGACTCTTAATCTGGCTGTCGCGGGTTCGAGCCCCGCATCGGGCTTATTTTTTTTTTTTTCTTACTTATAAATTAGCTTTTTTTAGGTCTCCGACGACGGCACTGAGCTTGTCATCAACAATGTCAACCGCCAAGACCACGGCAGATACACGTGCATGGCCGGGAACAGCGTCGGAGCCATGACAACCGACGTCGAATTGACGATTCAATCGTCGCAACTCGACCTTTTGGACCGTTCCCTCGATCAACAAACATTGCGCAACATCGTTGACGAAGCTAAGAGCAACATCAATCGTGCCATTGAGGGAACTCAAGCCGATCTGAAGCGTGGTGTCACATCGGCCGCCGAGTTGTTGCGTCATTTTAAGTTTGCGACCAAGAAGCCGACGGAATTGAGCAAAGCTCGTGAAATTTATGAAGAAAGTTTGCGTCTCGTCGAAAAGCACGTCGAACATGGCCTTAGATTGGATGCGGCTCAACTGCCGACAAACTTATCCTTCGAATCGGTGTTGGCTGTGTCCCACATTCAAACAATCATGGAATTGTCAGGCTGCATGAACGGCCAATTCAAAGATGCCTGCACCAATTTGTGCTTCCACTCGAAATACCGTTCATACGATGGCCAATGCAACAACTTTATCTACCCGATGCGTGGCGTCTCCCAAATGCCCTTCTACCGATTGCTGCCGCCGATTTATGAAAACGGATTCAACACACCTGTTGGATGGGACCCCAAAAAGCTGTACTACGGGTATCCAAAACCAAATCCGCGTACTGTATCATTAGAGTTAATCGGTACCCGAGCAATTACTCCACATCATAAGTACAGTTCCATGTTGATGCAGTGGGGACAGTTCCTGGATCACGATATCGACTTCACGGCCACAGCACTGGCGAGACAGACATTCGCGACGGGGGCCATCTGTAATCGGACTTGTGAAAATGTTGACCCTTGTTTTAACATCCCATTGCCGTTGAATGACCCGAAACGGAAGCAGCAGCCGAATCTGAAGTTCCCTTGCATTGAGTTTGAGCGATCGGCCGCGGTTTGTGGATCGGGCGAGACCAGTCCGATCTTCCAGCAGGTTACCTTCCGTGAACAAGTCAATATTGTGAGTTAATCGACTTTTTTTTGTTTTTTGCACGTTTTTACTAATTTGCTTGCCATTCTGGTTGGCGACTGCTTAGGCAGATATTTTTGACTCCAAAAAGTTAAACAATGTTCAGAATTTTAAACAAATATACTTTTTTTAAATGATATTATTAAACCTTATCAAAATTTCGTAACAATAATGTTTCAGATCACCTCCTACATGGACGCTTCCAACGTCTACGGCTCCACCGAAGTCGACGCCCTGGACCTTCGCGATCTCTTCAGCGACCATGGCCTTCTCCGCTTCGACATTGTCTCCAGTGCACAGAAGCCGTACATGCCATTTGAGAAAGACTCTTCCATGGATTGCCGCCGTAATCGCAGTGTTGACAACCCGATCCGATGCTTCCTCGCTGGTGATTTCCGTGCTAATGAGCAGCTCGGCTTGACAGCCATGCACACCCTGTGGTTCCGCGAACACAACCGAGTCGCCTCGAAATTCCTTGAAATGAACGCGGATTGGGACGGTGAACGCATCTACCAAGAAGCTAGAAAGCTCGTCGGTGCCATGATGCAGCACATTACGATGACACATTGGTTGCCTCAAGTTTTGGGCGCTGATGGCTTCGCGAGATGGATTGGAGACTACAAGGGCTATAACCCCGAGATCATTCCCGACATTTCGAATGAATTCGCTACAGCTGCCTTCCGATTTGGGCATACTTTGATCAATCCGAAGTTGGAACGACTTGATAATGACTTTAATGACATCGCAGCCGGACCGATTCCGCTCCATGAAGCCTTCTTCGCGCCGGAACGGATGCTCAGCGAAGGCGGTATTGACCCTCTTTTGCGTGGACTTTTCGCGTCTCCATTAAAGAAGCCATTGTCTCACCAGCTGTTGAACAAGGAATTGACGGAGAAGCTCTTCAATCGCGCTACCGATGTCTCCCTCGATCTCGCTGTGATGAACATTCAACGCGGACGTGATCACGGTATTGCTGGCTACACTGAATACAGAAAATACTGTAATTTAAGCGTGCCGACGACGTGGGAAGAGCTTCAGTTCGACCTCGAAGACCAAAGTCTCATCACAAAGCTGCGCGAACTCTACGGCCATCCCGGAAACATGGATCTTTGGGTCGGTGGCGTCCTGGAAAAACGACTTCCCGATGCTCTTATGGGACCGACATTTTCGTGCATTATCGGCGAGCAATTCCGACGCCTTCGAGATGGTGACCGTTTCTGGTACGAAAATGAAGGGGTCTTCACGCAGCTGCAACTCCAACAAATCAAGAGGGTTACGTTGGCCAAGGTTTTGTGCAACAATGGTGATAATATTGATCGGGTTCAGGTAAAAACTTCAAGAAAGCTTAACAACAATTAAAAAAGTAAAAATTTTAGGAGAACGTTTTCCTCTTCCCCGGCAAAAACCTCAAAATGTACAAACAATGCAGCGAGATCCCAGAAGTCCAACTTAAAATGTGGCAATCATGCTGTGATCAGACCTGTTCCGCCGCCCCTGTCGATGATAACACTCTGCGCAAGCGACGCTCCCACAACATTTACACCGCCGCGGAAACTGATCCTAAAGGCCTAAAATGTTTGTCGCCAAAGGGCACAGTACACGAGGACGGCGAGCTCTGGAGCGATGGTCCCTGCCAGAAATGTGAATGCCGCAACGGACGCGTCTGGTGTTCTGCGGATCCTAACTGTGACCGATTGTAGATTCTGCCAATTTGAATTTTTGACATTGATGCTTTGACTTTTTTACGGTTTTAGTTTTTTGATTATAAACGGTTTTCTTATGTTTTAAACTTCAATTGGAGGCAAAAATGTAAGGCTCTACCACGCTTGGTGCATCCATTTTCGGAAACTGGTGTCTGATCTCTGTCTCTTTATGAACAGGAACTACAAACAGCACATTGTTGTTGTTTGTCATGGACTCATCGCACGAGTTTTACGCAACGTTGCACAAATCAATGAAATTCAGCGAGTTTAGTCCACTTTTTTCGAGTTGGACCAATGCGTAGTGTCTATGTTTACTCGCCAGTCTGCATATAAACCTTTCCAACTTTGCACTTTTACTTAATTTTTTTATAGATTATCCTTTTGGCCACACCTTACCCCATAAAAGCACTATTTTTCGAACGCTTTGCTGTGCCGGAACCTCCCAAGCACCACTGATAACCCCCCATGTGCGCGGGTAGCATGCATTCGTCAATCAAGCATCAGTTTTGCTGATAAGAATCTTGGAAAGTGTGGCCTAAAGAACTTCGAACTGTTGTTTAGCTTATTTATAGGGTCGTAAATGCAACTGTTTGAGTTTATGATGTTTCGTGATGTGATTTGTTACGACTTTACTGTTGCAATTAAAGTTAAGTTAGTACTTTTAAGTGAGAATGTCTGCATTATCTACAACGTCGTATGAGGACAATTTTGATCGATCAGTGCCGGTAAAAGTGTCAACTAATCACGGCCCAGTTGAGGGATTCGTGCACACGACGGACACTGGCGTCAAGGCGAACGTGTTCCTCGGGATTCCGTTTGCGAAGCCACCAGTTGGTGAACTTCGTTTTGAGGTTGGAGGTTGTCTTGGCTTTTAAATTAGTCATTTTGAAGATTTTAGCGCCCCGAACCACCGACACCGTGGACAGAACCCATTGAAACGAAACAGTTCAAGAAAGAATGCGTCCCATACATTACTATGTGGCTCCATGGTGGTCTCGATACCGTATCCGAGGACTGTCTGTACCTGAATGTCATGGCTCCAGTTGATACTGACAATGTCCCACCGCATCCGGTCATGGTGTACGTTCATGGAGGTGGATTCTGTTTTGGAGGCTGTGTTCGGGCTGGATTTGACAAGTACGTCAAGAACTTTGTGTCTCGCGGGGTGGTTGTTGTTTCGATTGCTTATCGGACGGGGATTTACGGTAGGTCGATAGCTATGATAAACACATGACGAAAGTTGCGTTTTAGGTTTTTTCTCGACCGGTGACAGCGTCGCCGAGGGCAACAATGGCCTCTTCGATCAAGTGGCCGGTCTGAAATGGGTTCATGACAACATTGCCAAGTTCAACGGAGATCCACACAACATAACTCTGTATGGACAGTCTGCAGGATCTGCATCTGTTGACATTTTGTCGATTGCACCGATTTCACGGGGTTTGTGACATCCAAAACAACGATATCAAATATCAAATTGAGCGTTTTCAGATTATGTCCACCAAGTCGTCCAAGCCAGTGGATCAGCTGGAAACTACTGGGCCATCCATGCCCCAACGGTTGACAGTTCCAAGAAGCTTGCCCGTGCACTCGGATGCAAATCCGAAAATTCAGCCGAAATAAAGGCATTCCTGAAGAAACAAAAGTACGAAGACATCATCGAAATCACATCGACCGAGTTCAAAACCAATTTTGTCGCCGATCGAAATGACGAAAAGTACATCAGCTTCGGCCCACGCGTCGATTCTGCCTTCTTTGGCGGTAAAACCATCGATGAACTCATCGCAGAAGCTCCTCCGAAGCCGACTGTTTTTGGATTGATGATCAATGAAAGTGCTCCGTTCATTTGTAAGCACATTTTTACAGTTACCGTAATACAGATAAATTTTTAGTGTTTGCGCTGACGCCGTCAAAGATCATGAAGTACGCCAAGGAAGACGTCATTCTCGACATTGAAAAAGTCGTCCCCGAAAACGTCGCCGGTGACGAAACCGAACAGAGTTGGCAATCCGATGATTTTATCGGATTTTCGGATTCGCGATCCGACACTGAATCCGAACGACCTTTCGGATCGGATTTCGGATTGATCTGAAAACCCGAAAACTTCGGATTTCAGATTGTGATCTGAGTTAATCCGACAATCCGAGTTTTTTTGCAAAAAAATCAAAAAACTCCATGAGGTAAAATTTTGGTCTGAAGTCTTGTTGAACATTGTAAAATGATGTCATAAGTGCTCAGAAGTGGGATTTATCGACAAAAAGCCTCAATTTTGTTGTTTTTAACAGAATTTTGTTTATTTTATCGGATTATCCGAATCACGATCCGATACCGAATCCGAAAAGTCTGTCGGATCGGATTTCAGATCAATCCGAAATCCGGTTTTGTTAAAAAGATCATCCGTGATCCGAAATGATCCGATTATCTGAGTTCAATCCGATCGGATCAAAAATCGGGTCGGACTCGGATTACCAACTCTGAAACCGAAGCCATCCGAAAGGAGCTGATCGAATTCTACCTCGAGCGCAACGTCCCAACCGAAGGTCTTTCTCGATTCTACCTCGAAAGACATGGTCGTCTCCTATCTGATGTCATGTTTGACAGTGCCGTGTTGCACGAAATGGAACAAAAACTCGACAAAAAGTGGCCAGTCTACTTCTACGTCTGGGATTACCTGAATCCTGATGTCGTCAAAGCCACTGGCATCCGCGGTGGCTTCCACTCTTATGATTTGATGTTTGCCAGTGATGAGCAGGTTTTTGAGTTTGTCAAACTGGGGCCGATCGATCAGAAGGTGACGGAGGTCTATGCCGAACTGATGAGCAACTTTGTCAAGACGGGGTTTGTTTGCATTTTTTGAAAGTTCATGCTAATTTAGGAAGTTTAGAAACCCCTCCCTCGAGAAACTCGAATTCCCCGCGTTCACCAAACAAGATCGGGAAGCCTTCTGGATCGACCCGGAACCGAGTATCAGAACCAATGTCTATGCTGAAGCGAAAGAGTTCTACGACCATTTGGAAGCTAAATATGATTTCAGTGTCCGTCATGGAGTTAAGAAAAGCTCTGTGAAGTCAGCTAAGATTTGAAATATCTATTTATACTTTGTAAATGTAATTAATCAATAATAAATAAATTTATTCTTTAAAATTGTTGTCAATCAGTCGCAATATAGCAGTACTGTTAGGTAAAACCATCACTGCGCACTCAATGACAACAACATTGTCCATTATTACCCCGTTATTTCTAATGTCGTCGTGAGAGATAAACCTTGAAAATACAATAGTGATTTCTTGGTCCACCATTTGATGAAAGTCAGCTGAAAAGTAAACTTTGCAACACCAAACCATAAAAGCAGTCTTACTTTTTTGCTGCATTCCTTCGATGCCTAAACTTCCAGACACCATTAAACGTGTTCCTGCCGTCGAAACAATGTCGACAAAAATGCTAACATAGTTTTTGTTAAACGGTCGGTCACCAGCTCCGTAGCACCGCATTCTGAACTCAACTTTATCCGAGTTTTGTGCTTGTTGCATCGGAGAACTGTCAAAATCTCCGATGTAATCTTCGTGGAACAGAAGTGGTGACAATTTGAATCGTATAGCGTTGACTTTCTGAAAAGTTATATATAAGAACATTAATGCTAAACTGTTATTTACCAAGCTTCCATTCGGAACCGTACACATTTCAAAGATTTCGTCGATATCCTCTACTTTTGGCACTTCAAAAAAGACGTTCACAAAAATTGTAACTACTTCGTTATCACTTGCAGCTTTTAGTTGATGTTCAGAAAAGGGAATTAACATTGTACCTGTAACAAATCTTAAGTATGGTTTCAGAACTTGCTCGTCGTTAAAATCACCAACTTTTTAAATACACGTTTTTGTAAAGTATGGCCAGCTCATATTTAACATCATAATCAGATCTAATAAATGCACAAAAGCCAGGTTCACAAGTACCTCGAGGATAATAGTCAACTGACCAAAACAATTGTCTGTATCCAGGAATTAAGCGCGATGGTGTCCTGCATTCATCAGAATCAGGTGTTGCGTCGGTTAATGTGTTATTAGTGAATTCTATTTTCAGTGAATCTTCAACAATTTTGGTCTGCAAATTGTATCTGATCAAATCGGAAGACAAAGTAGTGGAAAAAACTTTACTTCAGATTCATCAATCTTGCAGTCAACTTCAAAAGTGGTTTTACAAACAAGTACAAACGCGTCATTTTGTATTGCATCGGATTCCATCAAGTCATCGTGTGAAATCAAATCCCAACATTTTGACAAACTTTTGACCGATGTCGTAAGTTTGTCCGCTCCAAGGACCTCAGTTCCTTGTATGGCAACACTATAGTCGACAGCTATGTCTTTACATGAAACACGCAACTCCACCGATACATTACCATCGTTATTGGGGTAGCAGTCAATCCACCAACAACCATTAGTATCACCAATTTTTCGACGGTCACTAGAAACATACTGGTCGTCGTTTGCAAACTCGAGCAGGAAAGTGCGAATTTGAAATTCTAATGAGTCAGTGACGATCGGCTGAAACTTGGTGTTCGTTAAATTACCAAAAATTGAACAACCTACACTCATTATGCAAAGAGCAACCGGAAAAAGGAAAACAACAAAAGCACAAGTGTATTGATGGTCAATAGCACCATCAAGTCATCGATTGCCTTATCACAGCAGTCGGGTTGTGTTATGCGAACACCTCGGAAAAGTATTTTGTAATGCAAATAAGGTTTGTTGCTGATGACGTTTGGTTGAATTCGCTCTGCCTGCACATTGTGAATTTGGGTTCTAGGGGGGGGGGGCTGCATTACAAAATGCTGTTAAAAATATAAAATGTTTGTCAAGTGTCTATTTGGAATAGTTTAAAAATTTTCAAGTTAGGTATCATACAACATTATAAAAAATTAACAGATCAGTTTAGCAGCCAACCGTCGCCTGCAAACTTTTTTCATAGCAAAATAAGTTTCGAAATAAACAGTTAAAACAATTAAGTTTTCAAACAATTGTAACAAGAGCAAAAATTTATTGATAAAAACTATGTAAAATTATTTTTTTACTAGTGGATCATCATCATCATCAAGATTTTCAACATTTTGAGTCTGTTGTAACTCAAGTACTTCCTCAAGGGTAGCTTTCATGTGTTCCGGCGTCGGTAATTGTGCCGGATCCGCTGCAGTTGCGGCTGATGCTGCTGTCACAGGCGCTTTTGAATTCTTCGAATCTTCAGACGCCAGTTGACCTGCTTGTGTCGGTGCCGCCATCATGGTCGGGGCCGCTGGTTTTTCTTGGAGCCATTCCCAGGGTTCGTTTACCTGTATTTGCACCATTTTGAGAAGCTTTCAATACCAAAAACTTACATCAACTTTCTTCTTCTCCATTACATGCTGCAAAATCTTCTTCAGATAACTGTAATCTGGTATGGAATCGAATTCGAGTGATATGATGTAGTGTAATAACGGCTTGAACTCTTCGGGGATCCTATCAAATGTCGCGGTAACCTTTCCAAAGCCCTCTATCGACATAAACGTGCACTTTTCTTTGTAGACGGCATCTTTGTTGGGTAACTTACGCCAGCTGAGAATCCGTTCATCGATGAGTTCGAGGCTTAGATACACCCAGCTTTCGAGGTCATCTCGTCTTGAGCGTTCTCGTCTTTCATGGGTGGCTCTGGATGCGTAGCGTACTGTTCCCATGAATGGCACTTTTGCTCTCGCCGGTCTTAAAGAAAATGAACACTTAACGGTGTCAGTTAGTTGAAAACTGACTTACAGCATTTTGGTCATGTCATTAGAATGCCGAAACTTCTTTGCCAACCCAAAGTTCGTGATAAACATCTGATTTTCGTACGGTTTTATGCCAAACTGAAACGCTACAGGCTTGATATCCCGATGGACATAGCCGATTTTGTGGACGTCTTCAATGCAATCCAGAGTTTCATTGATTAGCCTCAACGAAGTGAAAATCGAAAAGTGATCAGTCGAAAGTCGCTTCAGTATCTCTGGAATGTTGAGACCGAGCTGAAAGGTGGCTGAACACGTCTATCATAAGATGCCAGCGAGTTTTTATGACTTACCGCATCTGTTATGACATATTTCAATCGGTAGTTATCGATGGACCCTCTGCATAATAACCTGAGAATGTGGACCCGTTTCGAAGCTGCGGCAAATACCAATACAGTGGTTTCTGTCTAAATTGTCATGTAAAAACCAGTCAGATACCAAATAAGGGCTTACTTTAATCCGTTTACATTTCGTTGCAGTACTCTCATAGCGAAATGTCATTAATTCCGACGTCAGAATGTCTTTTACAGTACACGCGCCGTAATCTCCAACGACACAGCCGTCAACAATTTCAAAAGTTTTCTCGCCAAGGGCCAGTTGGGCACCACATTTGACGATGATGTTTTCCTTTTCTTGCGCCGGCAAGTCAGCTTCAACCTCAGTAAGCTCATTCTCGTCCCTCGATTTCTGCTGGGGTTCGATGGAATGCTTTTCATCCGGTTTTGTTGCTCGAACTTCCTTAACCGAGCCTTTGCCTTCCTTTTTAGCTCGTTGTCGTTTCGTGCCACTGCGCGGTTTCTGGGGCTCTTGGGGTTGTGGAGGTGGCTGTGCCTTGGGAACTTTGGCTCCATCGGAAGCAGGTTGCTTTTTCCTTTCCGATTCTTCCTTGTCTTCGGACTTTTTGCGTCTTACTGCTGCGCTGGCGGCTTTTTTCGGGAGTTTGCTTTGCTTTCCGCGCTGGAATTTGACGTAGTTAGCCTATTTTGATACGGGATGGTAACAAAACTCACATCACTTTCCTCTTCCTTGGGCTTCTTTTTGTCTTTGGCGACTTGCTTATTACTCTGTTCCCGATCCTTCCCTGATGGCTCTGTCTTTGCCCCTAGCGCTCTTTTACCTTTGACAACAGCTTCATCTGATTTGCCCTTCTTTTTCGCTGTTGATTTCGCTTTTGTTGAAGCAGAATCGCCAGAGTTCGTTCCTGGCGTGTTCGATGTTGTCGTTGGTGGGGTGCTCTTTTTGGCGCTTATTCGGCGACTTCCGGATTTTCTAAACAACCAAATGAAAAAAATTATCAGAAATCAGATCTGTGTTGAAATCAAAACCCACGGCTTCGGAACAGCCTTCCCTGACTTCCCATCCTCCTTCAATTGCCGCCCGCTCACAGCCGGCGCTTTTTGCTTCTTTTTTCGCGCGCTGCTACTGTAAAAGTCACCATAACTATGTATTTGTAAGCATTCCAAAACCCACTCCATTGAAATAATGACAGAAACACTTGGCGCTTCACAGATACGGTAAAAAGGCCCTCGGCGACCCTTTCACAGATGCGTGCCATTTCCCCTCTGGGCAATATTTTTCCAGAGATGCTAATTACCGCCAGAAATCGGTCATCCATCATAATTGAGGCGTACTTTGAATGCCCGCTTCCCTCCCCGTGGCAGTTGGGGACCCATGCCCCGCGGGCCTACCGTATACAACTCGCGCGGGCAAAGAAAAACTGCATTCAGGCATGCTTAGCCATCAAAAACACAAAACCAGGAGCATTAATCAGGACTTGTCGCGCACTTTGAACAGGTGTCAAAAGTCGGCAGTTTGCGCTCCCCATCGCAGGGGTCTCTTTTGTCCTGCTCGCAGGTCGATAGGCTGTCTGGCCCGTCGACATTGCATTTCTTCGTTCCTTGTCGATGACAAGCTAAATCCGTTTATCCATCCGCGAAGTTAAGCCAAACCGGAATCGCATTCCATGGCCTTGCCCTCACCCCTGTCATCCCCATTTTCCCGGATTTTCCTTCATCGTCACCAAATCGGACATTGTTTCAGTTTTCCCATAACTCTTTCCCACAATCATCGTCATTGGGTGTGTTTCGTCAATCCTCGCCAAAATGCCGAATCCCATTCTCGCGATTCGCCGTAAAGCGTCCTCTTTCCGCGAGAATCGTGTCAAACCGCTGTTTGTTACACGTCCTCGAATCATGCCCGAGGCGAAAACCACCGATTCAACGGCGCAGAAGCCCCAAGGCAAGTGTGGCCTCATCGATCCCGAATATTCGTTGGAAAACTTCCTAAACCGGCTGAGATCGACTCCATCCGTATTTGCGTCCCTTCGGAAGCCTACAGTGAAACGCGCCCGTCTCGAAACCTGCATCGATGCCCTTCCCGACACGTGCCTCGAGGCCATTCTCGGCAATCTCGATCAGAAGGACTTTCTATCGGCAAGGCTTGTCTGTAAAAAGTTAAATGCCGTCGTCCAGAAGTCGACCCTCGGAAGGAAATCCGTTTCAAGGCTGCAGCTGAATGAGGACAGCCAGGGCCAACTTTATCGATTCACGCCACTCCAGGCGCCGCATTTCGATCGATATGCGCTGCCGCCGATGGGTGTGATCGCTCCGATGCGGCATTTGAAGGCGAGAATGATCACATTTGATAATATTACGATCAATATGAAGATGGTGGAAGTTTTTGAGCAGGCTGTGGATTACACGCTTGATGAAGTGGTGTTTGACTTTTGTCATTTCAACTTATCGTGAGTTTTTGCTGCCTTTTTTGGCTGTTTTTTAATGTTAAAAGTTTTCAGCGACTTCGAAAGCGGTCATTTGCTGCGTTCCTGGCGCCCCCGAAGCGTCACCTTCATCAACTGTGATTGGCGCGACGCAGATTCCTCCCAAACTGTGGCCATTTCCGATTCGCTTTTCGCGTTGAACACGCAACTTCAGAGTTTTGTCTTCAGCAATATTGGTTGTAAAAAGTGAGTCCCCTCTCCCACTATCCCAAAAACAGCTTCAACCTCCCTCTTTCAGATTGCTAGTCAGCGACCGTACCCTCCAACGCTTTGACCAACTCCTCCACCTGCCCCATTCCTTCCAACTCGCCGGCTGCACTTCGAACATCACCCTTTCCGGCATCAGCGGCGCCATCAATGCCTACCTTGAATCCAGCCCTCGCCCAAATGTCAGCTATCACATCCCGGCTTCCATTCTGCCGCCATACTTGTGGGAATTCGGCATCATCGAAAACGCTAACCTTCAAGAAGCGCTTCAACACTTTGCGCCGTTGCTGAAGCATGGCTACGTCGCCCAATCCAGTTCATCCAATCTCGAACTTCGTTTTACGTCTGCCCTGAGGCACTTGGCCCCACTTTATGTCACCATCGGATTCCGAGTAGCGTTGCCGATGGCTTATGTTTCGCCGTCTGTCGATGGGGAAGACATTCCTTGGGATGACAGCGACGGTGAAAACGACACTGAATCTGATTGAGATTACAGTTTTGGATAGTGGGGTTTCATTTATCGACGGTGATTAGATTAGTGGTGTATTTTGATATCTTTGAGAGTTGTACATACATTTTTTTTTGTCCGTAAGTAGTGTTAAAGAGCATAAAGAGTTTATTTATTCTTACTACTGTGTATGCAAACAGAAACTCTTTGGGCTTGCAGGCAAATAGTTATTGCTTAAATAGCGTCAAGTTTAGGAATGTTCGTCATTTAAGTATACGTTTGAGTGCGTTAAAGTTCTTTACACACACTTGATCTCCCAAACCAACTCCCACCACGAAAGACCGCACACGCTTTACACACCAAAAACAACATTGACCAAGCTTTTGTGCACCTGCTAACGGTCAAAGTTTACCCATCTGCTTCGAATTTTGTCACCAAACATGGCTACTGAACTTGTCCTGATGTCAAAACATTTGATTATTAGAAGTGCGCCTTTTTTTGCGTATTTTTACTTTTGTGGGTTCTCCTTCAGAGATGTCCTTTTTGTATGTTTGGTTTCAAACATTTTTCGCTTTAATCTGTTTTTTACTCATAGGTATTGTTCGTCGTATTTTTAATACATTTATGCTATTTTGTGGGGAAAGTTGACGAGACGGTCAGTCAGTTCGATTCCCGCGAAGAAGCCAAAGAAGAGCTGGAACGCGAAATCGTCGAAGCGAAACGCTGGTACTCCGTGAATGGCCACTCCCATGTCTTGAAACCGAAGAAGACACCAGCTAGCTTTCAAAATCTACTTATCTTCAACTTTCCAGCCTTCCCAAACATGCTCACCGAGCTTGTCCTGAAGTCAAAGCAAGTACTCATCGGAAGCACGGCTTTTTTCGTAATCGCTGTTTTGTACCTTCTTGGAGACGGTATTTTAGCTTTCGTGCTAGGAAGTTTATTGGTTTTCAATTTTTTATGCTCAACTTTCTCTGATTATATTATTGGTATTTTTTGATTTCTTTAAAGGTTGTACATGTATGTTTTGTCCTAACTAAGTAGTGTTAAAGAGCATAAAGAGTTTATTTATTCTTATTATTGTGTATGGATTGCAAAAAACATCGGACAACATTGAAAATGAACGGTAGACAGCTTTAATTGACGGTGTCTTCTGTACTTTTCGTCGCCTTGTTTGCATTTTCTTCTCGCTTCGGCTCAGGAGATCGCACTTGAATGCTTGTCAACCCATGATTCGCTCTCAAACCATCGTTAGCGAGTGTCGGCGGTGGCGATTTTAGTTTGTTTACGCCACTTAGCAACCTGAAATTGCTAAATAAACATGGTTTTTCAAAAGTTAGACCCACATAGCCTTCTCAATTGACCCCACCATTGGCGACCGTATGACTTCATCCGAGGTTTTGCTGCCGAGCAATGGTGTACCGGCCCCAGTTGGTCCCAGACCGTAGAAAATGTCTCTTTCCATGGGCGGTGGTGCTTCATTTCCGGCGTCGACGATAGCCAAACCGGTAACGAGATTGCGGTCGATGACACTGTTGCATTCAAAATCGTCGTCGTCATCGCCCAAGGGGTTGAGCATGTCCTCGGCGACTCGCAACCAGCCCATGTAGACTACGAATTGTGTCATGGTGACGATTGGGAGCCAGATGTTAACCTGCATAGCTTTGCATTATACATGGATTTAGTTATTATTAAAACTTACAGGCTCGGCTTGCAGGAATTGTTTTGAAATTAGGCAGATGAAAAAGTACATTCGAACAAAAAGGAGCACAAGTTGTGGGTATACGAGTGGTACGGGAATCCAATCCAGCTTTAGCAACTGCAAAAAAAACTAGAGTACTGTAGGTAAGTGAAATTTGACACACCTGGTTCAACTTATATTGAAACCGATCCAGTTCCCCAGAAATCTTATTCATTAACGCATCCGACCCGATCTTACCAAGAACCCGGGCAACAGTGACATGCTGATGGGCCCATTGAATCGGCATCCAGTACCTTGCAAACTCATCTCTTCCGTCCGACAATCGCTCAATTTCAATAGAAGTCACCAAACCGGCAGTTTGAAGTGATCCCATATCCGGAAATCGCTTCCTTACCAGCAGACTGATGTCTCTCATAACGAGTGCCTGATTTAATACCATATACCGTATCATCGTCCGTCTCAACAATCGTGTTTCTTCATCGTCCCCCGAAATGTAGGCCGAAATTGTCATCGCTGCCTGATCGATGGACCCCAGATTGTTCATAATGAGCATCCAGCGATTGTTGACAATACTAACAAAGAAACCCAGAATGAAGGCCATTGGGATGTATGAATCCATGCCGGTGTTGAGGTATTTGGAGACATAATCAAAATAACTGTAATTAGTAATTGTATGTTTTTAAAGATAATAATAAAGAAAAACATACAATCTGATGCTGTTATTGAACGCAAACCGATAAATAACTTGAATAATCAAGTACGCAACAGTCCAAATACAGAGTTCCGGTAAAACCGCCTTCCATAAACTTCCGCGCCAGCGTGCTATGATTTTCCATACCGTCAGACATGACGAGTGTGATATGGAAAGTGTGTAGGGTACAGTCATGAAAAGAAGGTCCTGAACACTGATTTTAGAGGGTCGTGATTGTTCAAATGTGGCATTTTTAGTGTTATTCAAATTTCCGTAGTCTGAACTAAACGATTCTTTTTAAAGGTCAACTTTTGCATCAGTTTTATCAAAAGTTGCACATCTCTTCCGCGTTTTGTTAAAAAGGCCAATAAGACCATTTTAGCAGACAGGAAACATCATCAATGCGTAACTTGAGTTTTGCATTTAGAAATAAAACTTATTTCTGCATTTGTATGAGTCGTTAGTCGTCCTTTTAATTTTTAATAACCTCTGTACATACTAATGATGTGTGCCTAATATAAGTAAGTGTCACCGACGTAATTGCTAAAACTGTTTTGACTCTAATGTCATTCCCGATGAAACCCAAACGTCAACGATGCAACTTCCGTCTGTCCCACGTGAACCGTAGCTTCCTGTCACGCTGATAACTGACAGTCTCAATGGACTTCTAAAACACAGACGAAGAGTGTTCACTGACCTCGAAAAGTGCGCGCCCATCGGATAGGCCGCTTAATTTGGGCTAAAGGTCAGTATTACAATAATCATATTTATTTGCCACATGGATTAACATAACGGAAGCTCTGTTTTTATTGGAATCCAATTTGTCAATTTGTCTAATACTGTTGAAAACAATAATTAGTAAATCTGTCTGGTCTGACTCTGGATACATAAGGCTAAGGCTGGATAAAAAACAAGGCCAATGAACATGTTGGTGTCTTCTTTTTACATTTGTCAATGATGTGACATCCCCCTCGGCATGGCTCATTCAAGGCTGCGTTTGTCGGCACAAATTTTGTGAGGCGTTCGTCCCCTTTGCTTATTGGTGCAGCTGCCTTGGAGTTGGAAGTGCAGGGCTTCACCATGAACATGCTAATATTTGGAAACTCTGATTTTTCACTTTATAATTGTTCTAAATATACTTTGGAAGAGTGGCAATCGTTCGGAAGGCCGAATGCGTTGATTGGATGGTTTTATATTTGTTCTGGGATTGTCTACAATGTAAAATTTTAACTTTGTTTGTTAAGTTTGGTTTCAAAATCAGTGTTTTAGCTATTGTACGTCCCAGTTCTGATAGTAATGTTGAAGCAATGCTTCTTCCGACGGCCCTGTTATCGAATAATGTTCTACCTTGGCGTCGTTGACTTTGCCTGTGTCCTTCTGAATTCGATCATTTCCGGGTATTTTTCTATTATGGGTACAGTATACTGTTCGAGCGAGTTGCTGGTTTATGTTACGGGTTGCTTTGGGACAGGTTTGTATGACTTTCTAAAAGTACTTTTTGTAAAATTAAAATCAAATTACAGCATTATGGTCGACTAGCTGTGCGGCATGTATCCTACTTGCCCTCAACCGATGCCTCACAGTAATCCGCCCTCGAACAGCCGAATGGTTGTTCAAAGGGCATCGTACGAGCCTCCTACTGTTATTTCCGGTGGCCTACTTTTTGTATTTCCTATTTTTCACAAAACCGTTATTGTTTTCGTCGCGCTCTTACGCCATGTTTTTCAATCCGTTTATGGATATTCCGGGTTACGATTTAGCAGTTGAAGAGCCAAAGGTAACAATCTAAACTTATCTAAATTTACCTACAGTAATCTTACAGTATGCCAACATATCCCACACTTTCAACAACGTCGCCGACGTCATTTTACTCAGTACCACCTACGCAATATTTTGTGGTTTCATCGTCAAATCAAGTACCAGTCGCACAATTTCCTTGCAACAAAAAACCTTCATCCAGGCTACAACAATCTGTGGGATAAATGCAACAGCTGCAATTATTTATGTCCTAATGCAATTCATGCCTACACCAACAGTGCTAATCGTCATTGGTCAGGTGGCATGGCAAGCCAGTCATGGTGCACCTGTCTTTATCTATCTTTTTGTTAATCGATCAATCCGTTGTGCTGTGCTTGATTTTTTGGGCATTGAGTACATTGCTGCCAAAGTTTCGAACTTTACGGATTACTTTTCACTTCGTCAAGGCAAATAATAAATATGCAGGACGTTGTTAGTCATTCTAATTAGCATGCTGAAGCACGTAGAAGTTGCCACAAAAATAGACGTCAAATGTGGCCTAGGCAAGGCTAGGCTGCGTGGCGGTGCACAATGAGACACCCAAATATGATTAGTTATTCGTATAATCATTGAAAGGATGAAAGCACGTTCAGTTCAGATGTGCATGTATTTTGGTGCCGATGTTAGATGCGTGCAAAGAATCATAAAACGTAGTTTTAACATTTTTCATCTTGGAGTTTTATGACTTTTATAGTCTAAGTCACTATGACTTTTATAGTGACTTAGAAGTGTTACTCAAAGTGCATTAGTTTTGCAACACATGACATAACTGCATAACGTACTAAACGTCAGTTTGTTGCAAAATGTAAAAAACATGCCTATTCTTACTTATCCGAAGGCGTCAAGTACAATGTAAAAAGTTCGACAGTTCCTCGAGTAAACCCATTTGTATTCCAGACATACAATTACCATATTTGTAGCCCTACCATTCACAAACACATTATGGCCGAAAGGACAATTGAGTTCTAGTAATTGTTCTCTATGGACTTTTATGCCGTTTTTGAGAAGTTGTTCGCATACGATTTACGGTGAGTACAAGGACAAACAAATAATGGCTACAAAAAAACAATCGTACCTTACACCGTTTTGGTTTTATTTTTTGGAATATAATTATGAACTTGAACGTTGTGAACGGTACCGTTCAACCCAAAATAAAGTTATTTTATTTATTTTTACATTTTGTATTATAATTACGCATTGCATTGATACAAACTTTGAAGCTTCAAACAGTGGGTGAGACTACAGTTGTTTTGGAATCACCTTTACGAACAAATCTACGGATACGCTTACGGATAGTGTCATTCAGCAATAAGTAGATTAGCGGAGGCACTCCATGGATGCCAAAGTAGGTGAAACTGCTGACTACGGTCAGTATGGCGGGAGCGAATTCAAAGTTCATGACGACATAGGTTGCTGTTGCACCACAAGTGCACAGACTGATCAGAAAAACTTGCAGAAACACCTGAAATAAATAAAATTATGCTTCTTTTATTAAATTACGGTAGTGTTTACTCACATTTTTCTGTGTGGCTGTTTGTTGGCGTTCTGTGCGGTTCCAGTTTCGGCACATAACAATAAAAAATACGGTGTAGATGAATATTGTTCCGAAGCAGATTGTCATGTTGTGATATGCGTGTTGGTAACTGTAGTACTAAAAATGATAATATTGAATGATATTACTTGGTTCTTATTGCACTTACTCTCGTGTCGAGAGTCTTCAAATAGCCAAAATGTGGATCAAAAAACCATGAAAAGCCAATCCCGGTGAAAAATGGGACACGTGTATAGACAGCAAAGTACATCCCGTATAGAAATGCAGGGATGGCCCAGTAGTACGGTTTATTGCCATCGAAAAGACGGGCTGTGAGGTTTGCGTGGTGGACTGACAGGCATCGGTTGATGGCAAGCAAGATGGCTATGCAAGAATGGAAGATCCAGGTTACTGTAATTAGGTTTTGTTAACAAGTCATGTTGAAATCTTTGAAAACTTACAAGCAATGACACATCCCAAATAATACATCAATGTCGGCGCACTACAGTAAACATAACCTTGAGTCCCAAAGAATCCCGTCGCAATCCCGACTACTGGTATCGAGATAACGTCGACAACGCTCAACATCATCATGAACTTGTAGCAGGAATGCGTTCGAAACTCGCTTCGCCACATGACCATACAACATGGTATATACGCTAATTCAGCAACGATTCCAAGAATCATCAACGTGTATCCGAGAATCGGATGTTGCCGTGCTTCTAGCGGGACATCTTCGACACTGTAGCTTGAGCAATTGTAGAGTTTCTCAAACTCGTCATGTTTAAAAAGAAAAACGTTCATTCTGAAGTTATGGGTTACGATATCAGCCCTTCTTTAACAAACTTCACGGCTGTGATAGAACTAGATTCTTTAAATACCGAAGGAATAAAGGCGGCGCGTAGTAAGCCTCACTTCTATCTCATTGTCTTCTTGGCAGACTATGCTATAGTAAAAAGAAAAGTGTGCAAAGAAAGCAAAAAGTTCAAGGAAAAGACCCCGGTCAAAGTACGAGTTCACTACGAACGCGGCTAATTGGCAACGTTTATAAGTAATTAACTTCGGGAACGGCTTCAAGTTGGAATAAAAGTGTACCGTCTGTAAAGTCTGGGAAAAATGAAGTTTCTGAGAATTATGAAGTGAGTGATTTAAACAACTACTATCTTGCAACGCCGCTATTTGAAGTATTCAACCCACCTGTAAGAGCAAAGATAAAAGCAGTTAAAAGTCACAGCCTGCAGTCAAAACGTGCCATTTGACATAATAAATACAGGCCAAACTATTTTTCTGACACAAACAACGTGTTTGGTCGAATCATAAGTGTATAGTTGTTACAAAAATGGACTACATAGCATGAACTAGTGATTATTTGATACCCATGTTTAGGGTGGCAATTCGTTTTTATGTATGCTTTTGAGTGGGATATTGAAATGTCTGTGTAGCGAATGAAAATACATTTTAGAAAAAACCGTTATTTTAAAAAGATAATAATATCTGACTTCATTAAACGTAAAATTCTAAGTTTTTGCGGTTAAAATATAAAAACTTCAATCAAACTTCACTTTGTGGTCGTAGCCACTTTATATTGAAACAATTTTCGAGGTCAGTTCACAAAAGATGTAGCATATGAGAGCTAAATCTGTACTCCAATATTCGGAAACCGGAAACAGTGTTGATCTCAGTACAAACGTAGAGTTCAAATACTTTTAAACTGCCTTAAAGAACACTCAAGTGCTACAGTAGCTCGCGATCGTTGGCGCTTTCTTTTTTCTAAACTTAGTATGTAGCTTTATGTTAAACTTAATGCAATAAGTTCACAGTGTGTAAATGTTCGATACAGTAATTCAATTTCTTAGTTTTCCCAAAACGTCACGTTAAAAAAAGCATGAGAAACAGGTAGAGCCTTATAATCAATAACAGGTGCATGGTCACAAACAAAACCAATCATATAGTTTTATCCATGTGTTGGTAAGCAAAGTCATCAAAAAGTCCAGCAGATGGTTTCTTGTAAAAGATTATTTACTAAAATTCAGTTTATGCTAAAATGCATTTTACATTTAGTTAAGACACTGCCCACACTATGGCGACCAACTATCCAGCGCCCATATTATCGCATTATTTTATTGAAAGAACCTTTGAACTCATCCCGTTTTTATTATGCGCTTTTGTTCTGAGCGTTTTTGTTATGTATGTAATCTTCACTCAGTCTGGTTCACTTGGCTCATTCAAGGTGTTCTTGTTTTTACAGACTTTATGGGCACAATTGTTTGAAATTGTTGTTATTTTGACTAATCCTGTTCCACTTATGCCGTATACGGCGGCTTTTATGGTAAGGATTACTTATTAGATTGTTTTGACAGGTTAAGAGTATGCTATTTGATAACATAACATGGTTTAAGGGTGGCATTTTCCGTGACGTCATGACGTACGAGGCAGCTGTCGGATGTGCTTGCTTGTTTCTATGCCTTTACATCAACGTTATTACAAGTATTTTCAACTCCCTTATCAATCGATTTGTCTTCATGTTCCGTCCGCATTGGCGGAAATACGTCGAAAACAAGTACACAATAAGTGCCATTGTTGTGATGCACCTATCGTCCTACGCTGGTGTGACTTTCTTATTCGTAACAACTTCTTCAAGCTATGCCGAAACACGTCAAATTGCAACAATTGAAACAGAAACCGCCTTAATCGAATTCATGAAGTATCCTAGCTTTGTCTACGTGCCATCAAGAAACGAACGAACAAAAACAGTAATCATTGTTTATTTTTTCATTGTGCTGACAATTGCCACAATTCTGTTCATTGCCATCGTAGTTTTCTTCAAAAACATCAGAGATCTAAAAGAAACCGAAATAGTCTCAAAAACTATGCGATCATTGGTGATATCAACGTTAGTTCAGGCCTTTCTTTGTGTCTTATTTGTGTTCACACCGGTAGCGTTTTTACTTTGTACGCTTGCTTTTAACATTTCTAATAGTGCAGATTCCTTGAACATCCTTCTTACAATGCTCTCATTTCACGGTACTGTTGATAATTTGTGCATTTTGTATTTTGTAGCACCGTACCGACGGTATTGTAGGTCGCTGATATGTTGTAAGCAATTGAAACGTTCAAGTACCATTGAGATTAGAGTTACAAACACTTTTCAGATGTAGTCATCAAAGTGTAGGGTGAAAAGTTTGAAAGCTTTACTGTCACATTATGTATAGATCTTTGAAATAGTTTAAGTTGGTGTTAAATGGAAAATTTTAAAATAAATATTAAAATGCAGTAAAAATTAATAATTTCGTTCTATTCTGTACAGTTTTTAGTAAAGTTAGCTTTATTTTGTTACAATAAAGACGGAAATGCATTCGTCAAGAAGACCAGTGTCGGCGTCTGTGATGGTTGGTTCCAGATGAGTGCTACAAACAGTGCAAACTAATATCATATTCAAAAATGTAACACTTGTATCCGTTCTATGTATTATAATAGTAATGGAAGTACCGTAAAATGAACCTTCATACAGCACATATACAGATGTTTTTATTAAACATTTACGTTACCAATGTGTTACATACAAGCGGAAATGTCGGAAATTTAGTTCAACAGAATGACTACTGCCAAAAAGTTACGCAAGTTTAAGGTACACGAATAAACAACTTTACCGAAACCCGCGTCACAAGTCGGTAGTAACTGGCCAATTACTCGATATTTGGAGGCTCAGCCGTTACTCAAACTTCCGTAATTAGCCATCCGAATTCCCGTCTGAAGAGGAGAGTCGTAGTGATTCCGATCGCAGTGGTGGAAAGTTTTCACAGTAACGTCGTAGATCAATAAAACAGTTTGGTTAAATCATACATGGGACCCCTAAAATAAACATCTTAAATAAAGTAAGAATTGTTAACTGCTTTCGAAAAGCTGGTACAAATCAAATAGCGAGTTCACAAAGCGCGTATAGACAGATGTTTGTATTACTCATTTTCGGTACCAATGTATCACATAGCGCAAACAAAAATGCTTGACTATTCAGTTCAACAGCATGACTACTGCCAATGACGGTGACAATCATTCATTACTAACCCTTTCGCCTTATTTTATCGATCGAACTTATGGCCTTATTCCAGTTTTATTCTGCGCCGTCACTTCATCATCTTTTGTTATGTACGTAATCTTAACTAAATCAAAATCACTGAATTCCTTCAAGTTCTTCCTTTTCAATCAGACATTATGGGCCCAAGTGTTTGAAATATTTGCTATTTTAACGAATCCTATTCAATGTGTGCCGTACACGGCATTATTAATGGTAGGTATTTTGACGATTATAAAATATATATAGCGTGCACAGTTAAAACGATTTCAATAATTCCAGGGCGGTATCTTCCGCGACGTTATGACATATGAGGCCGCTATCGGATGCTTTTGCTTATATTTTTGCCTTTATATCAATGTTATTACGGCTGTTTTGTATTCACTATTCAATCGATTCATTTTTACGTTTCGACCTCATTGGCGACAATACAGTGAAACCAAGTACTCATTAATCGGCGTCCTTTCAATGCATCTTGTAGCTTATGCTGGAATAAGCTTCCTATTTATTGCATCATCAACAAGTTATTCTGTCGCCCGTCAACTTGCGTTTAATGAAACAGGAAATGCGTTAACTGATTTCTTCCAGTATCCAGGTTTCATTTATTTGTCATCAAATAACAAACAAACTGAAGTTATTATTTTAGTTTATTTTTTCATTGTTCTTGCTTTTGCTATTGGTTTGTTCATCACAATTATGATCTTTTTTAAAAATATTAGGGATTTAAAACTACAGATGTAGTCACAAAAACAGCCAAGTCAATGGTAATTTCGACATTAGTTCAAGCTTTTCTTTGTGTCTTGTTCGTCTTCACACCGGTTTTGTTTATGCTCTACGCGCTTGCTTTTAAGATGCCGTATAGCGCCAACACGTTACACATTCTGTTAACAATGTTGTCATTCCACGGTACGGTTGATAATTTATGCATTCTGTACTTTGTAGTGCCGTATAGGCGGTATTGTTATTCATTGATACGACCTTCAAATGTTATTAAGATTAAGACTACAAACAGCTTTCAATAATGTTATCAAAACTGATTATCGATGTTAATTTTCTTACGTAACCACTTGCAGATGTAGGTAGTCATCAAAGTGTAGGGTGGAAAATTTTGCACTGTCATGTTATAGATCTATGAAACAGTTTGGTTAAATCACACATGCGACATTTAAAATAAACAGCTTAAAAAAAGCAAGAATTGTTAACTGCTTTTGAAAGTATCGAAAAGGTGGTACAAATCAAAAAAGTTCGCAAAACGTGTGAAGACAGAGGTTTTGATTACGCATTCGCGGTACCAATGGATCACAAAACTCAAACAAAAATGCTCGACTATTCAGTTCAACAGCATGACCACGGTCAATGACGGTGACAAACATTCATTACTTACCTATTTTATCGATAGAACGTATGGCTTTATCCCAGTTTTACTTTGCGCCGTCACTACATCATCTTTTGTTATGTACGTAATCTTAACAAAATCAAAATCGCTAAATTCCTTTAAATTTTTTCTTTTCAATCAGACATTATGGGCCCAACTGTTTGAAATTGTTGCTATTCTAACCAATCCTATTCCATGTCCGCCGTACACGGCAGTCTTGATGGTAGGTATTTTGACGATTAGCGTGAATAGTTGAAACGATTGCAATGATTCCAGGGCGGTATCTTCCGCGACGTTATTACATATGAGGCAGCTGTCGGATGCGTTTGCTTATATTTTTGCCTTTATATCAACGTTATTACGGCTGTTTTCTATTCACTATTCAATCGATTTCTTTTTACATTTCGACCCCATTGGCGAAAACACATGGAAAACAAGTACGCAATACTCGGCCTCATTTTGTTACATCTTGCAGCTTATTCTGGAGTAAGCTTCCTATTTATTGCAACATCAACAAGTTATTCCGGCACTCGTCAACTCGCGTTCCAAGAAACAGGAGATGCATTAACCGACCTCGTCCAATATCCAGGTTTCATTTATTTGCCTTCAAGTAGTAAAAAAACTGAAGTCATTATTATAGTTTATTTTTTCGTTGTTCTCATTCATGCAGTTATTTTGTTCATCACAATTCTAGTCTTCTTTAAAAATATCAGGGACTTTAAAACTACAGATGTTGTCACAAAAACAGTCAAATCAATGGTGATTTCGACATTAGTTCAAGCTTTTCTTTGTGTCTTGTTTGTGTTCACACCAGTTTTGTTTATGCTCTACGCTCTTGCTTTTAAAATGCCGTATAGTGCCAATACGGTAAACATTCTGTTTACGATACTTTCATTCCACGGTACAGTTGATAATTTATGCATTTTGTATTTTGTAGTGCCGTACCGACGGTATTGCTATTCTCTGATATGGCGACCTTCAAATGCTATTAAGATCACGATCACAAAAAGTTTTCAATAAAATCTTTGAACCTTCGATTAACAATACTAACTTTTTTATACATACGTTTCATTCACGTTTCATGCTCCAAATCGTTTCCATCACGTTTCATGCCCGAATCGAAAACACAAACACAAAAAAAAACTCGATCAATAGCACGGCCGAATTTCCATTATCATTTTGATAAGCTAGCAGCCTTTTTAGTCGATCATATACTGCTTTATCAGCGGTTCTATCCTTTGCCTTTGGCAGGTATTTTTTATTTTAAGGTTGCGAGATGACGAAATTCCTTTAATTGAACCATAGTGATCTCTTAAACGACAGATGAATGACTGCCAACACCTTTTTAAGCTGTTTTTAACGTTTAATAAAAACAAAACATAAATCAAGTTCGGACAGTTTGGCAGAATTTTCTTCATTGTATCCTTATCAGTGGCACACACAGGTACCGTTGTTGTTGTGTCGCTCTGAAGCACGTACCTACACTTTGGTTGAATTTATGGCTGTTGATAACTCATTGAACTTTCGACAGGGAACACCCTGGCGTTGAAAATGGAAAAGGCCGCTCTAAACTCTGTGTGTTGACGAGTACTGATAAGGCTCGTTACGGGTTGTCAGCAATTTCGGGAAGGGTGGGTGAAGCTGCCCGGACAATCAGTTTAGTTAGTTGAAGTCGACTGCTTTGATCATTCTAGAACTGTTTACGCGAGTTTTGACAACGTGCTAGGTATTGTGGTGGTGTTAATTTTGATTATTTTTAGGAATGACCTTAGGCAAACTAGCGCTTTTGGCGCTGGTCGCCTGCGCAGTTGGATTTAGCAGTGAACGGTAAGCTAATTTTAAAATTTTGTAAGTTTAAAATACCTTAAAGTTGTGTTTCAGGGTCCGCCGTTCACCTGCGGCAAAACACATTCTCGACACAACATGGCTGACGCCGGCACAGAAGACTGAACTTGAAGGTGCCAAAGATGCTTCGGCAATCAACGAAAAGTTCCTTGGTTTCTACAATGCTCTGAGCAAGGATAAGCAGCAGACTATCAGTGATAAAATCATCAAGAAGTGTTATGACTGGCTCGAGGAAGTTGCCACCGAGACAGAGATCACTGATTTGAAGAAACTTCATCACGCTAACCATGGCGCATGCAAATCGAAGGTTCGCGAATTCCTGGGACGCTTGCCATCGGCCGAGCAGACCGCCATTGGCAACCATCTTGAGGCGTGTGAATCTGTCTGGTATGGTCAGCACGCTGGTCATGACCACAGCGGCCATGGACATCATCATCGTATGCGCCGTGATCATCATCATGGCCATGGACACACCCTTGACGATTATCTGAAGACCCATTTGAGCTGGTTGACGGAAGCCCAGGGCCAACAGTTGAAAGATTTGAAGACTGAAGGCAAGACTCCCGCCGATATCCAGGCTAAGGTTCTCGAATTCTACGATGCCGCTACCGGTGAGGTCAAGGAAAAGGCTACTGAGCTGCTCCAAGGTGGCTGCCGTGAAGTGTTGAAGCACGTCGTTGGCGAAGAAAAGGCTTCCGAACTGAAGACCCTCAAGGAATCTGGCGCCAGCAACGCCGACCTCGCCGCCAAGGTTGAAGAACTCATTTCCGGCGTCGGTGACGAACACAAGAAGAAGCTCGCTACTACCTACGGCGGCGCCTGTAAGAAGGTCTTCGGCGTCACTTCTGCCCGTCTGCGTCGTGACCACTCCCACGGCGAGAATGACCTTGAACACTTTGCCACAGAACATCTGACTTGGCTGACGGCTGACCAAAAGGCCGAAGTCCTGAAGCTCAAAGGCGACAAGGCTGCTGTCAAGGCTAAGGTTCACGCCTTCCTGGAGGCTGCTACCGGTGAAACCAAACTCAAGGCTATCGAAGAGCTAAAGGGTGCCTGCCGTCATCTGTTGGCCCATGTACTTGGAGACAAGTTCTCTGAAATCACCAAGCTGAAGGAAAGCGGAGCTTCAACTGATGCCATTAAGGCAAAGATCGACGAACTCGTTGGACAAGTCACCGATGAACACCTGAAGGCCGAAGTTGCTGAGCACAAGGAAGACTGTGAAAAGATCTACAAAGGTGCTTCCCGCAAGCGCCGTGATCATGACCACAAGTTGACTGAATTCGCCGAGAAATACCTTACCTGGTTGAGCGCCGACGAGAAGGCTGAAGTCCTTGCCCTCGAAGGCACTGGAAAGGATGCCGTCAAGGGTAAGATCGCAGCTCTCTATGAAGCCGCTGATCCTGAAACGAAGGAAAAAGCTACTATTGCGTTCCAAGCTGCGTGCCGCAACCACCTTGTCCATGTTATTGGTGAGGAAAAGGCTACCGAGTTGAAGACTCTCAAGGAATCTGGCGCCAGCAAGGAAGATCTCGTCAAGAAGGCAGATGAACTCATCAGCGCTATCAGTGACCCCGAATTGAAGAAGGAAGCCGATGAACATCGTGAAGACTGTCTGAAGATCTTTGGTGTTGAGCCGACTTCCCGCATGCGCCGTGACCATGGACATCCCCAGGATCACGCTCGTGGACATGGAGGTGCAGGTCATGGCAACCACGGACACGGAAACAATGGACATGGAAACCATCATGGCCGTAAGCGCCGTGACCACCATCACGGACATGGCCACACCCTCGATGACTACCTCAAGACCCACTTGAGCTGGTTGACTGAAGCCCAGGGCCAGCAATTAAAGGATCTGAAGACCGCTGGTAAGACCCCCGCCGATATCCAGGCTAAGGTTCTCGAATTCTACGATGCCGCTACCGGTGAGGTCAAGGACAAGGCTACCGAACTCCTTCAGGGTGGATGCCGTGAAGTCTTGAAGCACGTCGTCGGCGAAGAGAAGGCTTCCGAACTCAAGACCCTCAAGGAATCTGGTGCCAGCACTGCCGATATCGCCGCCAAGGTCGAGGAACTCATCGCCGGCGTTGGTGATGAACACAAGAAGAAGCTTGCCACCACCTATGGAGGCGCCTGCAAGAAGGTCTTCGGCGTTACTTCATCCCGTCTTCGTCGTGAAGAATCCCATGACGACCACGACATCGAACACTTCGCCAAAGAACATCTGACTTGGTTGACAGCTGAACAGAAGACCGAAGTCCTGAAGCTCAAGGGTGACAAGGCTGCCATCAAGGCCAAGGTTCAGGAATATCTGCATGCCGCTGACGAACCCACCAAGACTAAGGCCATCGAAGACCTCCAGGGTGCTTGCAAACACGTTCTGCGACACATTCTCGGAGAAAAGGCCGCTGAAGTCAAGGTGTTGAAGGAATCTGGTGCTTCCAATGAAGTCCTGAAGGCCAAAGTTGACGAACTCATTGCTGGTGTCACCGATCCCCATTTGAAGGAAGATGCCGCCGAATACAAGGAAGACTGCTACAAGCTTTTCGCTTCTGCTCAGTCCCGCAAGCGCCGTCACGAAGGCAAGAGCGATTTGGAAGACTTTGTTTCCAACCATCTTAGCTGGTTGACACCTGAACAAAAGACTGCCATCGCTGCGTTAAAGGACGCCAAAGACGAGAAGGGCGTCAAAGCCAAGGTTGCTGAATACTACGCTGCCGCCACTGGTACCACGAAGGACAAAGCCACGGAAGAGCTTCAGGGCGCGTGCCGTGAGCTGATCTCCGATGTTCTTGGTGATAAGATCAATGAAATCAAGACACTGAAGGAATCTGGCGCTTCTAAGGAAGACATCGCCGCTAAAGTCGATGAATTGCTCAACGGTGTCACTGATGCTGGCAAGAAAGCCAAGGGACTCGAATACGCTCAAGGATGCAAGAAGGTTTTCGGCGTCGGCTCCCGAAAGCGCCGTCACGAGGGCAAGACTGACTTGGAAGATTTCGTCGACAACCATCTCAGCTGGTTGACCCCAGAACAGAAGACTGCCATCGCCGCTTTGAAGGACGCCAAAGACGAAAAGGGTGTGAAAGCGAAGGTTGCTGAATACTATGCCGCAGCCACTGGTTCCACGAAGGATAAAGCCACGGAAGAGCTTCAAGGAGCTTGCCGTGAATTGATCGCTGATGTTCTTGGCGATAAGATCAACGAAATCAAAACGCTGAAGGAATCTGGTGCCTCGAAAGAAGACATTGCCGCTAAGGTCGATGAATTGCTCAATGGTGTCACGGATGCCGGTAAAAAGGCCAAGGGACTCGAATACGCTCAAGGTTGCAAAAAGGTTTTCGGTGTTGGATCCCGCAAGCGCCGTCACGAGGGCAAGACCGATCTTGAAGACTTTGTCGACAACCATCTTACCTGGTTGACCCCGGAACAGAAAACCGCCATCGCCGCCTTGAAGGACGCTAAAGACGAACAGGGCGTCAAAGCCAAGGTAGCCGAATACTACGCCGCCGCCACCGGTTCCACGAAAGATAAAGCCACCGAAGAGCTCCAAGGTGCGTGCCGTGAATTGATCGCTGATGTTCTTGGAGACAAGGCTGCAGAGATCAAGACCCTCAAGGAATCTGGTGCTTCCAAGGAAGACATCGCCGCTAAAGTTGACGAACTTCTCGCTGGTGTCACCGATGCCGGTAAGAAGGCCAAGGGACTCGAGTACGCTCAAGGCTGCAAGAAAGTTTTCGGCGTCGGCTCCCGCAAGCGCCGTGCCTTCACCCCTACTGTCACCCATCTCGACTTCTTTAAGCAAATCGTCGATGAAGAAGACCTCCTCGAAGACGAAGAGCTCGCCTATGCCATCATGGACATCTATGATGCCGAAGATTTGAGCGAAAATGCGCGTGAAACCGTTGTGGAATGCCATTCGTTGTACGCCGAGATTGTCAATATTGATAAGGTTTTGGGTGACAATGTAAGTTAACTATTAAACTTTAATTTCAAATTTTTATAACTCTCTTTCAGTCCGCTCGCGAACTCGTCTACGCCCTCAAATCCGCTTCTAACCGCCAACTCAAGGGAGTCCAAGCCATCACCAACATTTGTAAATCGACCGTCGATGAGCTCCGTGAAAGCAATGGCGAACACGGCTGCCTCGATGACACCATCGTCTCGAAATTAGACGAGCTGGACAACGCCGAATCTGTGAAACGCGTCTGGAAAGGCATGCATTTCCTTTTTCCTTTTTCTTTTTCCCTTTGTTGACACATGCAAATTTCAGAAAAGTGCATCGACTGGATCACCGACGTCACATCCCAGGAGGAACAAGCCAACTTGAAGATGCTTCTCCGCACCAAGCAACGCGACGTCGTCACCGAGCGCATCAACTACTTCATGGCTCGTTTCGACACCCCGACACGTAAACAGGTACTGTAACACTTTTTTGGCACTTAACCTTTCTGATAACAACCATTACCCAGTCCGACCCGCCACATTAAACTTTATAACCTATCAATTACCCTGTCTGATATGTCTCCAACACATTATCAGGACGTAATCAAATACCACTTTTTACACGACATTGAACTTTTCTCATTGTACAAACAAAAAAAGTTTCTGCTGTTTGATTTCCGAACCCTTTCAATGCGGCAGTAATTTCATGCAAACGGAATTTAATCCATCCACATCGGTGTCCATTGCAGTTTAAAATGCTGATTAGGGTGCCATTTTTTGCTTTCCCCGAATATACTGACTTGGTTTTTTTTTCCAGATTGGTCACATGCGTCCCGTGTGTGAACGTCTCCTGTTCTACTGAAGGACTCAAGGGCAAACATTGACGGCACAACAGTCTGGACTGCGACTGCTCCAGCTGTTTTTCTTTAAAATGTCCTAGAATTGAACGAGAATTTTGAAAATGTTATCACGGTTAATGTAATTTTGCATTCTGTAGTCTTGTCATCTTTTAAAAAAGTAAATAAATTAATTTAATAAAATTGTGTTTTTCATAAAACTTGCATAGTAAGTTTGTTTCCAATTTTTTTTTGGTTTTAAGTAATTTTAAAGTTATTACTTATTTATATAGCCACTTTTTCATACAGTACGTGTTGTTGGACTAGGTGGGGTGGAAGCTTTGTGATAAGTTAAGCCACAACGCATGGCACTAGCCAAGGGCCCACGTGCTTATGAAGTGCCGCGTCCGCTGGCTCTGAATACTCTCCGGCAGCATCGGGAACTGGGTGGTATCCGTCGCCTTGGTTACCAACCTGGAACTTTCAGAGCTCCACCTTTATTTTCATGGTAATATGGACGTCCTTGTTATGATTATAGTCGTTAGTTAATGGTTTAACGGGAATACAACCGGAAATAATTGCCATCTCTAGCCAATGCCACGCATTAGGCTTCTATTTACCCATTAGAAACGCATTAGCGTTCGTATTTCTGTCAAATAACCTTTTTCAATGCCCGTTTATAACAAGCCTGTTCCTAATTCTATTGTTACTAACCGCCAAAGTACGCTAAAGGGCAGTATTATTACATTAAAGAAATAAGAACAACTCAACGTCGATGTAGCTAGCGTGTGACAATACCGTATCACTGTCGCAACCCCCTCGCGTGTGGCACCACCCTACATGGATTTAGTAGGCTTGCAAGAAATTGTATTCCAGCACTAACTACGCTCTTTTGTTTCCGTAAACTGTTAACCTCCGCCTAATGTAAATCCCTTGAGATTCCCACAGTTCTAGCGTGAATGGTTTTTGTAAACGGCATACCAACTGACTCCAGCGTCGTCATTCTTTACTGCGTTTAAATTTAGTTTGTCAAAACCAACCTAGAATGCGTAATAAGGTTCCGCCGTTCTGTGCTTTCTGCTTTGTCGAGTTATTAGACGGACTCTGCGCTTCAAAATACAATTAACTTTGCAAAAGGAGGTTCAACCACGTGTCGTTATTATCTTGGCATGTCAAACTTGGACAATCATAAGTTAGACATGCCATGGAAAGACAGTCACGTGGTTTTTAAATTAGTTTGGAAGGAATTTAGACTTAGTTTTGTGAATATTAAAAGCTGGTGTTCGTTTTTGTTCATATTACTCATTGAGAACGAGAGTTAGTAAGTTTGAAGTTGGCATTGATTATTCATGAAAAATCTGTTCCTTTTTTTTTGTCTATAATATTTTAAATGCACAAAATGCCCTCAAGGTTTTTGGATTGTTATTCTTTTCTACTTTTGAAAGTGCTACGTTCGGTCCAATTAAAGTTATCATTGCAAAGCTAAAAACAAAACAAATAAGTGTTGTTATTTCAAAACTTGGGTGTTTAATGTCCCTGAAGTTTGATTTTCTTCTCTAGTCAAACTTAGGAATGTTGTATGTGGCACGTCGTCACAAATGTAGGGTATGAATGTTTCATACAGTTCGTAACACACGAAATATGTGTCAAATGTAGTACCAACTTTACTGCCCTGTCATTACCGCATTCCTAAATAACTTTAATGATGGTGAGACACTGTCACTGAACATGTTTTGTATAGAAACAGTCTATTTTGTATCCTGTGGGACTTCAACCCCCTCTTTTTACCGCTTTTCAAATGTGGTAATAGTGTGTGTGCTTATGTTGTAAAAGGTCCGCATATAAATTTATATCAAGCTTGTATAATTTCGTTTTTTACATTCTTTCATGGCTTTGATAACCTCAAGCCATATAGACGTACGTCAGTAACCTGAGCTCGCATTGGAACTTGGTTTGACTTTACCACCCCAGCTGCGCGAACACCTGTGTACATGCCAACCTATGTCATGTCAGCCAGGCTTGAACAATAACGTCAATGCTTTTGCTCCCTCATGTCATGCTGCCAGCCTTTCCTTTTGCATTAGCTGACCTAAATGAACGACCTCAAAATGCCTCAAGGCACATGCCAGCTCTTCCATTTTCGTCCCTCATCCATTTTTAGTCCAACCTTACGTAGTACCGCATTGTCACCATCAATAAACCGACTGCTTTCTTCACATTAATCTTTTAATTTTGCTTTGTTTGACGCCTCCACCCATCGAAATTGTAAATTGAAGCTACGGGCACAGACGTCGTCGTAGCTACCACTTAAGGGACGTCCTGACAGGGACCATTGACCTCGGGGGCGTACAGTAATCACATGGGGACCCCCACACTGGCGACAGTCTATAGTACGAACACTCTAATTTGGTCCCTTTAGCTGAAAAGCGTAAATCTGACAGCATTAAGCGCATAAAGCGTTTAGTTTTAGGCCCCTAACGGTTGGGTCCGTTTTTTCTTATTATGCGTTCGTATCTGTTTCGCTTGACTAAAAACCTGTAAATACTATCTTTCATCTTAAACTGGCATAATGTATAGTTATATTTATGGCTTTTTCATTACATTATAAAGCTGAAAATCATAACGTGTTATGTGCGGCTGCGTCGCTTTCGTGAGTTTTGACGCCTTATTGACACGTTTATTTAATATCATTTTCGGCATCATTATTGTTATCTTTATCCGCCCACGAGCCGTGCATTGTAAATTGTAAATTCTTGTTCGAAGCCTTTACAAATGTTCAAATATCATTTAGGCATAGTAAGCTACAAATCCAATTTTGTGCCTGCAAATTTGGTCATACGTCAGTCAATATTCAGCGCCATTTACCGCTTACAACCTCCCCAAAGGGTAATTACAGCGGTAAAAGTTCTAATATTGCCTCCAGTCTCCAGTTCCACTGCGGCATACACTTTATTTTCTCATTGATTCTGGTCTGCGCGACAGTAACCGTGTGAAAGCCGTGACAACTTGGTTGGGCTGTGGTCGCCTAAAAAGTGTCAATTTTTGACGTTTTAAGTTTGTATTTGTGTTTGTATTTACATTTTTTGCTGGTTCCGAGAAAGCGGACAATATTCGGGTCGTCATGGGTCTTTGTCAGAGCGAGGATGAAAAGTCCCAGGTCAAACGGAGCCGTGCCATCGATAAGACGATGAAGGAGACCCAATTGGCCGAGGAGAAGGTCATCAAGTTGCTGTTGTTGGGTGCTGGTGAATCTGGAAAGTCGACCTTGTTGAAGCAAATGAGGTTTGTTTGTTTTTTGGAGGGGTGTTGGCTAGACAGGGATAACGAGTAGGCTTTATGTGGGACTTTTGTTGTGAAAAAAGTTCATAATGCGTGTAAATTTTTCCATTGTCGCACGTGAAAAGCTCACTTTCACGTTTTACAATCCCAGGTGGTATAACTACGTAGAAATTTCAAACATTTTTGCCATGACGTGACATATTGCCATGGGAAGTTGAAACCCAGTTCCTTAATGATATAAAATTTATGTTGTCTGGAAATGGGGTCAGTAAAACCGCTAGAAACGTCATTGCAAAACATACAAAATGTGGTTTTTGAACTTAGTTAAGCCATAAAAGTACTATTTCCCTTCCAGAATTCTGCACAATAACGGCTTTTCCGAGGAAGAAATCCTCCAACAACGATCCGTCGTCTACAACAACACAACCACTGCCATGGCGGATCTACTGCGTCAGATGCAAGTCTACAAAATCGCCTTTACCGACCCCGATCGACAATCAGATGCCAGAGTTGTCTTAGACACCATCAAAGCCGGCGACCAATCGGAGCCTTTCACTCCTGAACTTGCTGTTGCTCTGAAACGCCTCTGGGCAGATCCTGCCATCTCGAAAAAGCTTTACGAACGACGTCTCGAATTCCACATGCATGATTCATCCAAATATTTCTTAGACAATGTTGAACGCATTGCCGCCGATGGATACAGACCAACAGAGCAAGATATTCTATTGACAAGGATCAAAACAACTGGAATTGTCGAAGTTTCATTTGAAATTAAAGGGGTCCAATTCCGCGTTTTCGACGTCGGTGGACAGCGTTCCGAACGTAAAAAGTGGATTCACTGCTTTGAAGATGTTAATTCTGTTATTTTTGTTGTTGCTGCCAGTGAGTATGATGAAGTATTGTTTGAAGATGAGACTACTGTATGTTTTTTTGGCATTTTTTAGAACAGATTTGCTTAACCTTTGCCTTTTCAGAACAGAATAGTAGAATCAATGCGCCTATTTGAAAGTATCTGCAATTCCCGCTGGTTTCTTAATACTTCTATTATTCTCTTTCTTAACAAAAAGGACTTATTCGCTGAGAAGATTAAAGTTGTCGGCATCCAAACTGCGTTTCCGGAGTACCAAGGTTCGTTCTGGTGTTTCAAGTGTATTACCGTTCTTGAATTTGCTTCAACTTTATAAAACAACGTGTCTAATGCCCCCAGGGAAAAGGAAAGCTACAAATATGTGTACCCAATTCTTCGAAAGGGTACATTATTTGTATGTTTTGATTCACCGGGTGATCATTAACCGATTGCAAAAAGTTTGTGCACATGAATCACACCATAATTACCACGCTTTTTCAACCCACTAATGAGACCCCCTTGCATAATAACCCATACAAAGTCAAAGATCATGCCCATTTCAGGTCCACAAGACCACGACAGCTCCATCGACTACATCAAAAAACGTTTCGAAGCATTGAATTCCAATCCGAGGAAGACCATTTTCGTACATCAGACGTGTGCCACCGACACTAACCAAGTACAAATGATTTTGGACAGTGTAATTTCAATGATTATTCAAAGCAATTTACACAAGTCCGGTTTGTATTAGCTTCCGTGTTTGAGCCATTCTCGAAAACATGAGTTTAAAGTTCCCATTACCTTCAGGGCATTAGTTTTTTTTTATCAATGAAGCGTGCCCACGTTTGACTTTTTTGGTTTTTAAATACATTATTAAGTGAACTTGATGAACCCAATAAATATTAAATTGGTTTTGGCTACGGGAATACATAGGTATTTGTAACACATTAGGTTGTGTGGCCAAGGTCATCAATGCAAAATGAACACCTGGGCACAATTTAGTCACGTAATTCTTAAAAAAGTAACAACTTTGAATGCAGAAAGGAGTCATGTTGGAAGTGTCTATTCAGGGTAGAGAATGAAATTCCAAAGATCGAATGTCGTTGAAATTTGCAACTGTGTATTCAGAGCGTAAGAAAAAGTTAGCGAAAGAAAAGAAAAAATTACTATTGCGAAAATGCAATTACGGTTGGTCAAAGTCCGCCAAAAAGATAGCAATCGATGTATTCAAGTATCGGTCAGACAAACGAAACACAACGATCAAGCAGCAATATGGGGCAAACTAAATGTGAAACGGAACGCACCCTCATAAGTAAGCGTGCTAAAGGTATGGATTCCGCATAAATATCGATTCATTGAAGCTTAGCGCAAAACTTGTTCGTTGCACCATAAAAGCAACAAAACAAGAAGTAAAGTATTTTCTACCATCTTAACAAACAACACAAAACTCCACTATTACATAGTTTGTTCTGTTCCTTTCCATTCTATTGTTGATATGTTGAAACTATTCCCAAACGAAGACCAAAAAATACCGCTTATACAGCTACCGTACTGTTTCAAAAAGCGGATAGTCAACCTCGCTTCCGTCAACGATCTACCCAATCTACGGAAAACGTCATCCGACATTAAGCACCTCTGTAGTCGACGTCCCGAGTATCACGATGAGGTTTTCATCACAGACGATGAAACTGTTTACAATAACGCTGCAAAATATTTATTTTTTCTTCGAATACTGTCATTTATATTGAAATCAAACCTTTTGAGATTACTGTATGACTTCTTTTCATGCATAACTCCAACTTGGCGCTCTGTTTTGTATGTGGAGGAAATCACCGATCAAAAAAGACACATCTATGTCGACGATACGTTGATTTTACACTGTAAAACTATTGAAAGCTATGAAAATGTGATCCCATTTATTTGTGGTTCATATAGCCGTCTAGTTTTACATGGAAAGGTAACATGGAATCAGCTTAAACGTTTAATAAGTCCCGATGTCCAGCAAGTTCGGATAAACGCTAATATTTACATACTTCCTGAAGAGTATGACGATTTTGTGACTTTTGCAGTGCAGCGCTTACGCGCTAACGGAGACATGTAAGTTATTTACTTATATATAAATGCCCTAACTACATTATCATATTTTTAGGTTTAGTTACGAAAACACTGAAAGTCTTGATCCAGCTCTATTAGAAAAATTATTTTATGAATTTGAAAATCACGATAATATAGATATTGTTTACTGCAATAATGGTTGGGTTTCTATGTATTACGGCGTTGAAACATGGGTGTATATTTTGTTAATGCATCCAATTCTACTGTTCATTGTCTGGTTGATCATTGAGTTTAATTTTTTTTGTAAATTTGCCTTAGTTTACATAATGAGTGCTGTTACATTGTCGTTTTATAGTGCTTTGCCGTTAGATCGTATTCTGATATTATAGTTATTCATAAAATATTGATTACATAACCAAGAAGTATCTTTAACTGATCAAAACATATCATCTGGAAACAGTTTAGCGAATCACGTGAATCGGAAGAAAAGTATCCACTATGAGCATAGACATCGAATTTTTAAAGATTGAATGTCATTGTCATTCGTACCAATCATTCACTGAGAAACAGAAATGTTAGCTCCGGATCCTGCCCGGAGCCTCCGGTACCGGATCCGGATCAGGCGCCAGTCCTTCGGAAGATCCGCTCCGGGGTCCGGTTCCAGATTTTGCGGCCCGGAGCCTCCGGCTCCGGAGCCTGTGTCTCGGATCCGGAGCGGCTCCGTAAAAATTCAATAAGTTTTAAAAACGTGTAAATTGTCCGAAAAATTGCCGGAAATTGTCGCACTAAGCGAAGTTGCAACTTTTAGTCATTTTGAGAGTTCTTAAATTGCGGTTACTGCGACACATAGTTGGTTTTTGTGCGTTACTGACGTCCGTGTACTTGCAAATGGCGCGCCATGAACTGACCAGTGAAACAAAACTTCATTTCCACAGACTTTATGAATACGCGCACTTTGACTTTTTGGTATTAGTCCTTAAATTTCACGCACGAAATCGCAGATTCACCGACGGATCCTGGCTTCACGGAGCCTCCGGTACCGGATCCGGATCCTATTTCGTATTTTCGGTGGCTCCGGAACCGGCTCCGGCGCCGGATCTCGACATTCGGAGCCTCCGGCTCCGAAGTCTCGGATCCGGATCCTTCCCTAAGATCCGGGTCTTTTCTCCGGAGCTAACATCTCTGCTGAGAAATATACACACAATAATTAACATAACATCATGTATAAGCGCGCATGCAAACGGTAACATTTTTGGTTTGCAATCGATTTGTCAATGCTTAACGAAGCTTGTTCGTTGCGCAGGGCAAAAGTAATGCTTTGTTAGTTTCTTATATTTTTGTTGTTTATTTGTTTGTTTGGTTTTTTCCAAAATACATCTATTGTTACCATGCTAAAACGTTTTTTACACGAAGAAAACAAAATACCGCTAACGCAGCTGCCGTACGGTTTCAAAGAGCGGCTAGTCACCCTCGCTTCTGTCAACGATTTACCCAATCTGCGGAAAACATCACCTGATATTAAACACCTTTGTGACCGACGTCCTGAGAATCACGATGAGGTTTTCATCACAGACGATGAAAACGTCTATAATAACGCCGCAAAGTATCTATTTTTCCTTCGAATATTGTCGTTTATATTGAAACCAAACTTTTTGAGAATACTTTATGACTTCTTTGAATGCATAAATCCAACTTGGCGCTCTGTTTTGTTCGTGGATGAAATCACCGATCAAAAAAGAAACATCTATGTCGACGATACTTTGATTCTACATTGCAAAACTATTGAAAGCTATGAAAAAGTAATTCCGTTTGTTCATGGTTCATATAGTCGGCTTATTTTACATGGAAAAATATCTTGGAATCAAATCAAGCGCTTGGTACATCCCGATGTACGACAAGTACGAATAAATGCCAAACTTGAAATTCTTCCAACGGAGTATGACGATTTTGTGGCATTTGTGATGCGACATTTACGCACTGAAGGGTATAGGTAAGCTTTTTATTTTTATATAAATGTATTACATTTCCATTTTTTAGGATTTTATATCAAAACCATGAACGATTTGACCCAGCACTTATCGAAAAACTGACTCATGAATTTGAAATGAACAATAATTTATTTTTTCTTGTCTGCGATAATGGTTGGATTGTCATGTCTTATGACTTTCTGTATCCAACTGTTTATGTTGTGTTAATGCAGCCTATTCTATTGTTGATTATTTGTTTGATCATTGGAAATAATCTTTTTTGTAAATTTATCTTAGTTTACATTATAAGTGTTTTTACTTTTTTGTTTTATATCACTTTGCCGTTAGATAAGTTGCTATTGTAATTGTTCAAAAAATACTGATTACATGAATGAGTAGTATCTTTAACTGAATAAAACAAAACAACTGGAAACAATTTAGCAAAATTCCAAAGATTTTTGTTGTTTGTCCCGTCTTTAAAACTTGTATCTATATAAACGATTCACTTATAGAGAAGCATACATACATTGAAGAACAAACCATTATGTATAGGCGAACTGTAGTTCGATTTAGGTAGCTTCATGATAACAGTTCAATCCAAATGACATTTTGACTACATGAATGAATGCGTATTCATAACCTGATAAGTTTATTGTGTCACCAGCCAGAATCGAAACAAAAACACCTGGAGCTTTAGCGAGTAAACCTTAAAAAATGTCAACGTTGTATGACGAATAGAGTCATAAAGGAAGTGAGAGCGTTGCAAAGATCAGCTGTTGACGGAAGTTGCAACTTTATAAAGAATTCCCGTTTATAAGAACCAGCAATATACAAAAATCACATTTTAACAACTTTTAACAACAGATGGCTATTTTAATACAAATGTTAACAGCAAATACAAACGATACCTTGAAATAAACTCTTTTTTTATCCTAACAACAGCTGTGAAAAAGTATCAACCCCAACGACAAGAGGTATGGTGTTTGTTGCGGAGTAGAATTCAATCTCGAAGACGATGTCCATGCGAGCGAGCTGGGTCTTGATGGATTCAATTCGTTTGGCGCCGTCTCGTTGCTTTTCTTTGTTTCGACTTGCTTTGATTGCCTGTAAAAGTACATTTATCAAATGCCTTCAATGAGATGTCAAACGAACCATAGCCTCTTTAGGTGTCATTCCGAGCAATTTGACCAAAACGGCGTGTGAAACGTAGCAATCAAGTCCCGTGGATGTTTCGTCGTAGAGCAAAATCTTCATTACCCATTGATTGTCCTCGGGGTGGAAGGGGATAAGAACACGCTTCATGACGGCCTGCAAATGTAAGACATGTTTTTCAATGGCTACAAAGAGGCTACAACTTTGCAGCAATGTATAAAAGTAGTAATTGGCTACAAAATAGGCACGACTGGGGGTGTGCATACATAACATAGTGGTAAGCAGGGATGCGCGTTGGCTTAAAAAACCCTGTCAAGCCAAGTTGGCTCGAGGATGGGCTGGGAACCCTCGAGCCATGCACCACGACACGACTGTTTTTCGCGCTTCAGGAGTATCTCACCTCACTTTACAGCCGCACGCAGCGTTCGTTGATCATGCAAATTTCAGACGTTTTGGTTTTTTTAAGAGTCTTTGCTTGCTTGGAGTGCTCCCAAAAAGATAGTTTGGCTCGACCGAGCCAAATCGAAAAACGAGCTCAGCCCATCATGGCTAGCCAACGCGCATCCCTGGTGGTAAGAAAGTGTAAAGTTTGAAAGCTTACGTGAATCTGCATTCGCATGCAACCGATACTGTACTTCAGCCGCTGCAGAGCCTTTGCAATGGTAACCAGCTTTTGCTTCTTGAACTGTTCGACAGCCTCTGGTGAAATTTCATCCGGATCGCAAAGTTCGGCTTTGATTCGCTTTGCTGCGGGGGAGGTCTCTGGTTGACTGGCTTCTGTTTTGATGGGCTTTGACGTTGTTGGGGATGAGTCCAGGACCTGAAAACACACATTATTTGCAAAATGTACACAGAAAACTAAAAACTTACCATTATATCGTCATCGTCTTCATCCATGACTTCGCCTTTCACACGAGGCAAACTCGATCCCACAGTAGACCTTTGGGAAGACGAAGTCGAAGGCATAAAGAATTGGTTGATCCGTTTTACGACCGGAGGCTTCGGTGTTGCCGGACCTGACCCTCGTTTTCTTGAAATAAACGGAATCGACTTGGAATCCTCCTTGACCGGGCTGACGGTCAGATTCTGTAGGCTCATATCGGAGAATATGTCATCAGGGTCGGAATCTTCGCGGATGGAATTGATCAGGGCCTCTTCTGAAAGATCGAAACTGTAAAAATAACAACTTTTTTGGAAGAATGGCTTACGTTCTCGTCGCTCCTGCGATGAAGTAATAGTTTCAGCCTTGGCTACCATAGGTGAAGCTGTCTCAATGTCGGAATCGTGTAGCAAGTTGTCAACAAAGTCATCGGGAGCGGGGCTCTGGTCGGGAGTCTCGAAGGATAGCCGCTTGAGGGGTGGTTTCGATCGACTTGTTGAGGTAGACGGATTCGCATGGGTGTTTGATGGTTGCTTCGGAGTCGACGTAGTGATACTGTCTCTATTTTTCCGTAAGTATGGATTTACCCATTTCGGAGTTGGATCCTTGATCGGACTGATGGACAGATTCAGGAGACTGGAATTGTCGTTGCTGGACAAGAGGGCGGGGTCTGTCCGTTCGCGAGAGGATGTTGGGGCTTCAGATGGAGCATCTGCTTCGGTGTCGGAGTCAGCGACGACGTCATCGGCCGTAGAGGTGGATGCGACAGGGCTTTGACGGTTCTTTTCGAATGATAGGCGCTGTTGAACGGGGTTTGGGCGTGGTCTGGAAAGTAAAATAAGCAATTTGATCAATCCATTGAAAGCCAAAACTCACACTACAGCCATCGAATCCGGAATGATCTCAACAACCGGCACATTTCTCCTCACTGGGGCTGGCCTCACTATCCTCGGCGCGATAACTTCCTGCGAATCGAACAATGTAACAGTTTCCGGCGGATTCGAAGGATTCTGCCTTCTCGGAACAATCGGATTCAGCGGTCGACACGGGCTCAATGTTATCACTTCCGGCTGCCGGAGCGGCGCCACCGCCGCTATAGGCACTGGGGACCGATTCTCAGTGTCATTTCGACGTTTCGGTTGTACTGGTGGGATTGTAACGACTTCTGCACATGTATCCGGCACGACTTCGTCACAGTACTTGGCGATCTTGAGCTTCCGGCCGAGAACAGCTTCTTGTCGATTCCGGAAAGCAAGCTCTTTGATGTCGCCGCCGAGGAGTTGGCAATTTGCTGGGGTTAGCCATAGGATCTGCTTTCGATGCTTGACTTTGCCATATAGCAGGATCTGAAACGCCAATATCACCATTTGAAATGAAAACAGAGACGAAGTGCAAACCTTGGAGCCAGGAATCGTCTTCGGAGTCAGAAACGGCAGCTTTCGGTACTCGATCGCCTTCACTTTGGTCGAGCCATCGGAGAGTTCTAACAATAGCATCCGGGAAGAGTTCTAAAACATCCAAACTTTACTAAACATCGCCGAAACAAAGTTTCAAACCCACATTTTCGAAATGCTTCTCCTTCGGCACCTCTTCCGCGTTTACAGCTTCAAAGAAGTCAAAGTTGTCCGCAACATGTGTAACCGCTCGATATTGCGACCAGTAAGATGAGCCAATGTCAAGTATGGATTCAATCTAAAACCAAAACCACCTTTTAAAGAAAATTATATATAAAACCAACTTGAAAAACGAGATTCTGCTCCGAAACGTTTCCTGATGGCCATTGGAAGCTCGGATGGGTTGATTCAGACAGCGGAGCATGTAACCATTGATCAAAGACGGCTTTCGCAAGGGGTTCACCGGAGATCTGGAAGAAAGGAAAGATTTAAAATATATAAAAACGTCAAAGTAAGGCTTACGCGATGTTTGGACTCAATGTACTTGACAACCTCTGAGAGCCATTCGTCGTCGAGGAAAATGTGACGGGTTAAGAAGTAATCAATAACATAGGAAGTGCTAGAGGACATGAAAGGGGAATTGGAATGGGTTTGGAGATGGGATTCGGAAACGGAGAGGAAACAGCTGAAAGTGAGGCGTCGAAAGTTGTGCGGAACGGTTTCGCGCGTTGGGCTTGGCAAAGTGTGGCGAAACGACTTGTGGGCTTTTTAAATTCAAAACTTGTTCAGTCTACGATTCTGACAACCAATGTTTAATTAGTACTCCATCTCAATACCATCAAATTACGTGCCAAGTTTATAGTCGCTCAATGTAGTCAACAACACGGAAGGAAAATAAGTCAACAAAATAATCAAAATAGGTGAAAAAAGTTAGTTAAGGTAGGATCAATGCGTGAAGTCAGGGGCAGGAATACGGTATCGTGTCGTCGGTGGCACAGGCTTTGACTTGGGAGCTTATGTTGAGGATGGGAAGAGTTCCTGAAAGGCACACGGTTAAAAGATGACTTCAAAACGCTATAAAACATCAAAAAACTTACTGTGATGTGCTCCATTCCGTAGTCCTTCGCGAATTGCGTAACCGTCTGACGCAGGTCATTGGTCAACTTGTAGGGAATATCGCCACGGAGGAATGTCAGCGCTGTTTCCACAGTTGCCTTATCGTAATTGATGATGTCAATGATGCAGAATTCATCAGAGTCAAGCTTAATAAACCCTTTGAAGACTTCCGATGCTGAAGAAAGAAGAGCGGCATCGTAGGGGATAATGTCGCCCTCGCTGGTACGCAGGATGACACCTGGAGGATTCACAGGCAAATCGGCGATCTCGACCCGTTCCATCGCAATGTAGAAGAACTTGACGGTGCATTCGACGGCTACAGTTCTGGGCTGCATATGAAGGGGCATCCAATTGGTGTATCTCATCGCAGGGCCATCCTCGTATTGCACCATGTAGTGTGTTGACAGCTCGACGCGAACGTCATCATTTTTGTACTTCAGCGTGGAAATGAGGCTGCCAAGCTCATTTTGGCATAGACAAAGACGGCAAGCGATGCTGTGAGGACCGACGGTCGCGGTGACTTCGGGCAAGTTGATCTGTCTGTGGGAATCGAATTTGTAGTTGCGGAAGTCTTCGAGGTGGGCAGAGATTTTGATTGTGGCGGTTTCGGGCTGAAAGGGGGAGAAAATGATGACAAAAGAAATGAAAACTGGCGAAAAAAGTAAAGAAAATGAAGCAATTAGGTAGAAAAGTGACTCACCCGTAGTCTGAATCCAAACTTCTCCACAGTCGATTCAGGAATCCCGTGAAACTGCATACCTCCAACTGATGACAATGAACAACTCGACCGAAAGGCAAAACGAACTGGCACTGGCGCTGACACCGGCAGCGATCAGACTGGCCAGTCGAAATCGGGGGTCAGCCGTGTGCGCGAGTCGGCGGTGGCGGTGACTTCAGGCAAGTTGATCTGTCTGTGGGAAGAGATTTTGATTGTGGCGTTTTGGCGCTGAAAGAGGGAAAATGTTGACAGTGGAAACTAATTATGACCAAAAAGATAAAGTGAGTGAATCAATGAAGAAAGAGACGCGACTTACGGAAAAAGAAAATTAAGTTAAAAAGATAACCGAAATAATAAAAATAATTATCATGCAAGAAATCCGGGCTTTGATTACGGTATTGTGGTCCAAGTGGCACATGATTTGACTTGGAAGATTATGAAAAGTGCCTGAAAGGCAAATCGATCTCGCATGCATATAAAGAAGTATCGTATAAATAGACTCACACTTTTAGTGCGACTTGGCTTTTGCCACTTTTTGCCTTTTCGGCAAATTCAACTCTAAATCTTGAAACGGTGCAATGCTGGGCAATGGCCGCCGAAAAAAGGACCCAAAGCGGCGATAGAAAATTTTAGTGAGACACAGCTGGCAGTAATATTTGGCGTTCGTAACAAAATCGTTAAACGATTTGCCCTCCTCGACTGTTTCGTCAATTGGGAACCATTTTTGTAAAGCGGCATAGACCAAAATTGGCCACACCAAATGGAGGACATGGGAGATGACTCGGTCTGTCATTGGTAATTCGGAGGTGAATAACATTTCAGTGTGAAACAGAACGAGGAACTGAACCAAAGATGCAACGTTCCTGTTGCCGCCCCAAATGACGGCGATACCTGAGACAACATTGAAACCGACGGTCGCGGAATTCGAGAGACCAAGAGGGCTCCAATCGGTGTAATGCTTAAAAAACAAAAAGCAGAGAACCGTCACCGTGCAGCAAACTATCTGCGGAACTCCTCGGGCGTGTTTCAGAAACATAACAAATGACCACGTATTGCCCGTGGCAATAGTGGAATTTGTAAAAATCGTTATTTGATGCTCCAAGGTAGAGGCACTGGCTGTTGGCACTGAAAATGATGCCATTAAAAGTCATAACAGAACAGTATGTTAAACATACTTTTAAGCATCAGTAATACTATAACGATAAAGATGCATTCTGGTAGGGTGATCCGTGGAGCAGGAAAGTAAAAAGATGTTTGAGGGCGAGGTGTTCGCAGACGTTCCTGAAATGCACAAAGTTAAAAGCTGACTTCGAAACGCTATAAAACATCAAAAAACTTACTGTGATGTGCTCCATTCTGTAGTCCGTCGCGAATTGCTTAACCGTCCGACGCAGGTCATCGGTCAACTTGTAGGGAATATCGCCACGGAGGAATGTCAGCGCTGTTTCCACAGTTGCCTTATCGTAATTGATGATGTCAATGATGCAGAATTCATCAGAGGAACGCTCAATGAACCCTTTGAAGACTTCCGATGCTGAAGAAAGAAGAGCGGCGTCGTAGGGAATGATGTCGCCCTCGCTGGTACGCAGGATGACGCCTGGACGATTCACAGGCAAATCGGCGATCTCGACCCGTTCCATCGCAACGTAGAAGAACTTGACGGTGCATTCGACGGCTACAGTTCTGGGCTGCATATGAAGGGGCATCCAATTGGTGTATCTCATCGCAGGACCATCCTCGTATTGCACCATGTAGTGTGTTGACAGCTCGACGCGAACGTCATCATTTTTGTACTTCAGCGTGGAAATGAGGCTGCCAAGCTCATTTTGGCATAGACAAAGACGGCAAGCGATGCTGTGAGGACCGACGGTCGCGGTGACTTCGGGCAAGTTGATCTGTCTGTGGGAATCGAATTTGTAGTTGCGGAAGTCTTCGAGGGGGGCAGAGATTTTGATTGTGGCGGTTTCGGGCTGAAAGGGGGAGAAAATGATGACAAAAGAAATGAAAATTGGCAAAAAAGTGAAGTGAGTGAAGCAAAGAAGAAAGAAAAGCGACTTACCCGTAGTCTGAATCCAAACTTCTCCACAGTCGATTCAGGAATCCCATGAAGCTGCATACCTCCAACTGATGACAATGAACAACTCGACCGAAAGGCAAAACGAACTGGCACCGGCAGTGGTCAGACTGGCAGTGAAGTCGAGATGAGCCATGAGCGCGAGTCGGTGGATTGGCGATTTTCACACGTCTGCGTCGACGTGTTAAAAAACTTTGACGCGTGTGTAAAAGGCGCATACCACGACTGGATTTGGGGGACCCTACAAGGTATGCGATCGAGTAACTTTTTTCTCTTTGGAGCAATCTTTCTGTTTTTGGCGTCAAAATGACCGCAATGAACTAATAAACAACTTTGTCAACTGAAATTGTGATCCTCAAGCTTATCTGTGAGAAATGTAGCATTTTGCAAACGCGAGTTTTAAAAACACCGACAGCAGATGCTTCCAAGGTCTCAATTTTGTGCAAAGTAAACCGATTATTACGCGGTTCGAATCAATCGATAAAGAAGATTCAGGACTTAAATTTGGTAAGCTTATATTGGCTTCAAATTTCCTAGTTTTCATGTTATCGCGCTTCAAGTTTAAAAACTGCTGAAAAAATGGTCCTTTCTTTCTCTTTTCCGCTGCAGCCGTCGTGATACCTTGACGGGATCAGTGTCACTGCGTCGGTTCCGCTGTTCCGGTGGGTTGTTAAAGCCCGTTTATGGTGTTCAAAACGCATGTTTAAGACGGGATGTGCGAGAAAATAACAAGTCTTCGACCCCTCAAAAAATTTTTATTTCACAAATCGATAGAGGCACCTAGGTAGGCCCCAGATCTCAAATATCAAGGTCTGAAGCCGCTTCTGAACGGAGCTACGATGCTTCAAAAATTGACTTCTAAAATCGACAAAATTGAGATAACTTGGTTCCCTGTATACATAGAATCGTAAAATTTTGGTTCCGGGGTCAACTTTTCATGCTGAATCCAATGGTATTTACGAAAATGTATTGTCATCAAAAATTTTTACAAATTATAATTTTTGTTGAAATGAACTTTTTTCTTTAAAGAGGCCGGCGCCGTTTGTTTACGGAAAACGAAGCCCCCATGGTTAGTTACAAATAAAAAATTTTAAAACCACGGATTCGGTCTTAGTACGGTGACCATTGTCACCGTCAAACGTGATGACAAAAATTCATGTTCGTCGCATTACGATGCGAGTGACATATTTGGAATCAGCATAAAAAATGATGCGGATTTGTGTACTTTTTTTGTTTTCAACGTTATTTTTAATTTTATTTAAAAATATTGGGTTTTGCCCTGTGCTATGTACGGATTTGGTTTGCGCCGGCGATCGCAGTTATGGTGTAGAGGTGTAAGGCGCTCACTTTGCACGCGCACGTGGGTTCGACCCGTACCTGCACTTTTTTCCTTTTTTCGAATAAAACCCAATTTATTTTAACTTAATGCAAAAAAATTTTTCTATAGCGGAAAAATCATCATTTTTTACGCTGATTTCGAATACGCCACTCGCATCGTAATGCGACGAACATGAATTTTTGTCATCACGTTTGACGGTGACAATGGTCACCGTACTAAGACCGAAACCGTGGTTTTAAAATTTTTTATTTGTAACCAACCATGGGGGCTTCGTTTTCCGTAAACAAACGGCGCCGGCCTCTTTAAAGAAAAAAGTTCATTTCAACAAAAATTATAATTTGTAAAAATTTTTGATGACAATACATTTTCGTTGATACCATTGGATTCAGCATGAAAAGTTGACCGCGGAACCAATATTTTACGATTCTATGTATACAGGGAACCAAGTTATCTCAATTTTGTCGATTTTGGAAGTCAATTTTTGAAGCATCGTAGCTCCGTTCAGAAGCGGCTTCAGACCTTGATATTTGAGATCTGGGGCCTACCTAGGTGCTTCTATCGATTTGTGAAATAAAAATTTTTTGAGGGGTCAGCGATTTGGTGAGGGGTTGCGATTTTCTCGCACATCCCGTCTTAAGTTACTTTTTTGCTATTATCTTGCTCTTTTTGTCGTCTTTTTCAATTCAATCATGCTTTATTAGTAAATACATGTGCGTGTTATCAACTGCTTGTACTTTGTATCCCCTATGTCAGCTTCATGACTATCAAACATGTCCCGTGCCAATACTATCATGGCTATTATGTTCCGAGTTCTGCCACGCATATATTGGACTAGCTGCAGCAATATGTCTCGATGACTGGCTAATCGTTGAAATCTTTTTCATCACAGTGTGTCGCCGAGAGCTGGGCATTTGTTGCTGCGACATCATGAGACTCGATCGGAATCCGATGGCTGCCCTCATGTGTTTATACGTCGCTATGGCACACAAAACTGGCCAAATCAGCAACAATGTTGATTGCACATGGCCTTCAGCTACTCTTAGAACCAGGCTGAAGCCAGTGAAGTTTGGATTTGTGAAAATTGGTCTGGCTCTGTAGCGAGCGAATAGAAGTAAACCGGCATAGGTGAGGTCACATATGAAATATTGACTGGCTTCACCGATGGCTTGAAAGAATTCGGATTTGTTAATCCGTCTGATTTCGGGTGTGCGAAGGCGACTAAAAATTTGAATTTAAATAGAGTGGCGGTAAAAATGAAGGATCTTACTAGTCAAAGAACGCTTTTAAGACAGCAGTTATGTACAGAATGGCGAGAATGGAGACGGCTACAGCCAGAACGATGTAGAATGTTTCAATTTCAGTGGCCATATTGAACTGCCAGCAAAAGTGGGCTAGGGAATAGTTTAATTGGCTGAAAACAACGGTTAAAACTATGTTTATGAAACTGTTTCTTACCGTTTTTCGACCAAACTGTCAACAAATCGATTGGCGCTGAACAAGAAAGACCCCAGAATAATGACAAAAACGAGCGATTTTGAAAAGATTCGTAGCCTAAACTATGCCAATTCATTAAAAACGCATAAGTTAACACAACTAACGCCAAAATGGGTGCCGACAAGCTCAACAATCTGTAAAAACTGGAAGCAAACTGCATCAAAGCGGCAATAATAACGCCACAAATCAAAATGTGCCCCGGCCAATCGCCAAATATGTCGCTCACATCAGCTGCCAGAATGAATGATACCGTAAACGTCGTTGTCATCAAAACTGCCAGAGCTACACATGATTGAACAACAAGAAACGTCAAAACCTGCGACGATAATACTCCACCACATTCGGGAATCACACTCAACACAATAAAAACAAGTGAAATCGCCGCAGTGCCGAGGACTATGTTCAATGAAGCTTGACCGACGTGAAAATCGGTTGAACTCATTTCGTTCAATCTACGCGACCTGAACCAATCAGCTGGATATAGACACTTATGATGAACCTTGTCATGTCATGCTTTGGCTCCTTCGTTCCCCGCCTTTCGAGCCAAGTACAACTGTTGCTTTATTTTTTCTGGCTCTGCGTTCCCGTAGGCTATCTCGTCAGGAATGCAGCGAGATCAAATGACATTGTGATCAGGTCGACCTTTCATTCTTCACGATCTCTAGTTAAACGCGTGTTGCCAGTTGTGTAGATGGCATGAAAGTGTATGGTGTTCTATTTTTGCGAAGAAGAGTACTTTCAACAGGTTTCTTAATGTTTTTCAAGGTGGATATCTGTTTATGTTATACAAACGGTGGATGCAATTGGAGAAGGTTGTGAAATTGTCTTTTTTAACTTAAGTTTGAGTTTTGGTCGAAGCTAAAAGGCATGAAGGTGTGCTCCGCTACACACAATAGAAGCCATTTCATTTATAAGTTAACATTAAACATCAGAAAAGGTGCAGCCGTCGTTGAACAATCTGTATCGAAGAGGGAAGAAGATGTTTTCATATGACCATAATCTTTTTAAAACGTCATTTCCTGACCTCAGACACTGACTCAACCATTGATAAGAAAAATCATATGAGATGGTAAGGGTATAAAAGGTTGACTGTTCGCTTTGGTAGTATCACTGTCCAGCATAGTTGCATAGTTAAGCTAAAACCACAATGAAGACTGTCCTTTTCGCTATTCTCTTTGCCCTCGTCGTCGCCATTGCTGTCGGATCGCCGGTTTCCGCCAACGGTAAGCACCTCTTTGGTTTAAACTTGATTTTATCTAAACACTAACATTGTTTAGGATCCCCCGCAGCCATTTCCGGCAAAGCAGCCATCGGCGAAGGCGGCCCCCTTAACTTCGCTCCGAGCTACAGCGTCGTTGGCACTAGCATTGCCACGCTGATTGCCTTTATGTTGCATTAAGCTTACTTTTTTTGTCCAGTTTAACAATGTATAACTTGTTCATTCAATAAAACTGCAAGCCAAGTTCCCTGCACTTTAAGCATGACAGGTGGAACTCAACCATTCATCCGATACGTTGACCTTTAGCTAAACCAAAGGCAAAGTTCAAAGACATTCCAGTCACTTTAAACTGACCTCAAAATATGTGACTTCGAATGCAGAAAAACTTTATAGTTTATCATGTTTCTTTGCAACATGCAAGTTTAAAACACAAAAAATCCCGTTTAGTTTAATATTTTGGAATGGCTAAAGCTAAATGTCAGTTAACTTTGGCTGGGCCGCGGTGGCATTGCACCTGGGGAAAAACGAACATAGCTGGGGACAAAACGCGTGGCGAATGGCGCTGATCTTGAAGTACGATATCGCCACTGTAACATTAAAAAGGTTTAAAAGTGGGAGTTATGAATGTGACTTACTCCATTGTGGCTATATTGGGGACGAGGTCGGCGGACGACGACTTCTGGGAGATCTTCGATACGGGTTGATGGCACGGAGGGGGTGAACAGAGCTAAGAGGACCAGACTGAAATTAACTGATTTGTATTTTTGTAAAAATTAATAATTCTAAGAGTTGAAACTGGTAATTTTATGAAAAAATGAAAGCATATTACGAGTTCATCAAACAAAACCTACCTCAACATGTTTATTAAAGTTGGAACAGAGTGAAAGCAGCGTAGCTAATCAGCAAAGACAACCAGAACTGACTCGGTTTAGATGCAACAAGGCTATTTGGGATACTTTGTCGAACAAAGAAGGCAATTTGTCAGAAGTCGTGTCCCAAATATGGCCGGCACTGATCTCAACGTATAAAAAGAGCGTCGCACAGAAACTAGTTCGTTTACCAACAGCTGTTGCGTCTTTTCAGTGGCGACGTAATCCGCCTGAGGGCAGAAAAGCGTGAACAACGACGCGGCAGTCAACCCCAGACAAAACTGGTCTTCAGATGTTGCCAACTGGCTGTGAAGGCCCACGCGCGATATTGCGTAATCCGGTGTAGGCGGAAGGGTCTGAGTCAACGATCCTTGCGTGGTGGAGTGGTGTCACGGAAGATTCACGTCGATGGGGCGGCTTCACACTCGCGCGGAGTTAAGGGGCTACTTGAAGCGACTTTAGCTGGCTACAGAGTAACTCATGAATGAAGTTAACAGTGTTCAGGATACGTAATCGGGGCTTAAAGCAGTAGTATTTCCGCTACGTTTGCTTTTTGACCATACCCGCCTTTCATGTACATTAGAAGCTTTTCGATGGTCGATTTTGTATGCGAAAAGACGGATCAGGAAGTCTTCAAGGCAGTTAGGAGCTTGAACGTCCGGATGACAACCATGTTTTTTGTTTGAGGACAAACATGCGCAGTGTCTTTAGACCCTCTTGAATCAACATGGAGCAGGACTGACTCGGCTTATAACTTGCTCGGAACGATTACGCTTGCGCGGGAGGTTTGTCGTTTCACATTGAATATTCCGACACATTTACTTTTTCAAATCAATCATTCTGCCAAACATAAATTTCAACAAATTTTTTTGATTTGGCAAAAAAAAACCAAACCAAGAAATAAGAACAGGTGTTGAGCACCCACGCAGACGCTAATGCGTCATAAAAGGCACTTTCAGATGTAACATTTTAAATTTGACAAAAGTTCGAAACCATTTATAAACATGTCAAGAATTTCACGCATCAAGAACAGCTGAATTCACCACCCCCGAATTAGTGGTCGGACTTGGCAGAAACATTGGCGCTGTTTCATGAACTTTGAACCCGAGTTTGAGCAATAATCTTTTTAACAAAATTTTTACGTATTCTCGATACGATTTAATAAAATAACAAAGAATTGTAAAATCAACTATTGTATGCATGCCTATAAGCGAAATGACAAACAGCGAGAATGTTGAAATCCACCGAAATCCAAACAATGTCAGTATCATGCACACTGTAATCGGAATAATAAGCAATAATCCAGCTATTATGATTTGAAGAAACAGAGTTTTAAACAAAATGAGCTGAAAGTAAACTAAATTAGTAAACAACTCAGAAACGCTGTAACCACCTGGATGTTGTAAGTTCCAGCACTGAGTAGTTGTTTGTTTTTCCTTAGGATACGCAAAAAGTTAAAATACAACAGCGTAATCGAAATAGTAACAATAATCAACGCTATTATAATTATTAAAATAAAATTAACTGATACTGTTATCACTGATGTATCGAAGCCGGAAATAGAAGGGTGTAACTCAAATATTTGAATAAGTTCGGGATACTTTGAGGTCATAGTGATTCTGAGTTCTCCTTGAAGTGAAAATGTATAAATCAATGGTATGCAAAATAGACATTGCAAAATAATAAAAACGAGAATGTAAGTAACAATTCTGGCCCATACGATAGAGTAACGCTTGTAAAATGCCGAAAATGGTGAAGCTTGGACATATCTGTGTAGGAGCGAAATGTAAATGCTGAATCCCATCCCGACCGTAAGGACCGAAATTGCTATCATCTGTGCTGAAATATAGTTACCATGTAAATTCGCAAAAATGCCCGCACTGTAGGCTATGTTGAACGGCCATAGAGGGACGGGTTTCCAGAGGCCAATGTAGACATCAAATATGTATGACCAACTGAGCTGATGGACAAGGTACCACTTGTAGTCGGACATTTCTTTCGATGATTTAGTGGTGATCATGTAAAGCATGAAACAGAAGAATATTGACGTTAATACAAGTGATACTTCCCAGAAATATTTGTATATCGTGACCAGACGTGGATGTTCGAGATCATCAAATGTGATGGCGGAATAGTTTACGGGCGGAATCAATGAACTTATTGGATCGAGAACAGTATGTATGAAGTTGTCCATTTTGGCAACTAACATGAGTAAGCAAATACTTGTGGACCGGTGGGTGCGACTTTTTACAGGGTTACCTTTTTTTCTATAAAAATACACTAACATCTGTTATGTAATCGTGGTATATGAAGAGTGTCTAGTTGCTTTTCGAAATGTGTGTTTCTGTTAAGTAAACAAAAATTATGTAATCAAGCATTCATAAAGCTAGGTTTTTCTTCACCAAGTGTTGCTGTAATTCGAAAGTATTGTGTAAACCAAATCATTGATAAGTTTCAGTGTTCGGTTTTTTTTTTCTTTTATTCTGTATTTTGTTTATTGTTAATCCATAATTTAATTTTAGTAGTTTAAATTACTTTTTCAACACCACTGAAGTACATGAAACAAACAATTGCGGTTTTTCAATGGCAGTGCCGTTCAATTTCCGCATCATTTTCTGTAACATGCCTTGGATGTACATTCGATATGCTCTGACAAAATAACAAAGGACGACAAAGTCAGCGATGGCGTGTGTTCCAAGAAATGAAATAGCAAGGAGTGTGAACGATGAAATCCATCGAAAGCCAAACAATGTCAGGATAAAGCAAATCGTAATCGGTAGAAACAGCAATACTCCGGCCAACAGCATTTGAATGAATAATGTTCGAAATAGCATCACCTAAAAATCGTGTCACATCATATGCAACTGTTCTCCTGAAAGTAGCGTACCTGCAGCTTGTAAGTTCCAGCACTCAAATGTGTTTTGTTCCTTTTCAGAATGCGCGCAAAGTTAAAGTAAAGAATAATTGTAACAATGATAACAACAAGCATAACTGACACTATTAGAAAAGCATAACCAACGGAATATTCAACAATGTCTGTATCGTATCCAAACACAGACGAGTGTAGTTCAAATATTCGTTTGAGTTCTGGATATTTTGAGGTTAGAGAAACTTCCAATTCAGTTTGTAATGAAAAAGAAAGAGATAGTGGGACAAACAAAAGCCCAAATAACACAACGAAAGCTAAAATATAAGCTGAAAATCGGAACCATAAACATGAATAAAGTTTATACATGAAGGAGAAGGGCGATCCTTGCATGTATCTGTGTAGAATGGAAATGCACACAGCAAATCCCATCCCAATTGCATTGACTACCACAATCAAGAGCTGCATTGTAACCGAATTTCCATTAACACTTGAGAAGATTCCCGTACTGTAGCCAATGTAGAAAGGCCATAGAGGCACAGGCTTCCAGAGACCGACATATAGATCGAATAAGTAGGACCAGGTCAGTTGATGGACGAGATACCATTTGTAATCGGACATCTCTCTTGGCGACTTTGTTATTATCATGTACATCATGAAAGAGAAGAAAACTGTTGTCAGCACCAAAGAAACATCCCAGAAAGCAGTGTAAACTGTGACGAGTCTAGGACTTTCAAGATCGTCAAAAGTTATCGCTGAGTAATTGACTGCGGGAAAAATGGAATTCAGTCCATTCAGAAAGGAAGAAATCATAGCTTATAGACACACAGTGTTGTCATTAAGGTAAATGACCACTTTTTTAAGGAGTTGACAGGTGAAATATGGTAGTTAATTCTGTTAAAACACATGGCAAACATTGCTTTAGATGCTTTATTTCTTGTTCTATGAAAGTTTTACGAAGTTGCAAAGTTTGATTGATTAGGAAATTTAAATTACATAGTAACCGTTAAGGCGATGACTGATAAGCTACACATTACAGCAATACGGAAACCACCTGTTTAAATTTTCATATCAAGGGCAGTTTTCAATACACAGATACTAGAAAGCTCTCCAACAATCATACAACAAATCGGCAACATTAACAGGTTTGTATTTGACTTAATGTAAATTTTTATTACTACCTACACTAATGTAAATGATTCACATTTTCTACAGTCGTACTAACAGCGACAAGTGGCGGTGTATTTTCGGGAATATTAAATCCAACCTTTCGTAATAGCTTTTGCACCAAACTTTTAATGTATGTACGATACGCTCTGACGTAGTAACAAAGCACAATAAAGTCTACCGACGCGTGTGTTCCCGTAAAGAAAATAGCTAGTAGTGAATACGGCGCAATTCCTCGAAATCCAAGTAACGTTAAAATCAAACATAGTGTTATCGGAAATACTAGCAATATTGCAGCTAAAAGTAACTGAATAAACAAAGCTTTGAACAACATCACCTAAAACCTGACTGTCATTACATAATCTGCTAAAAAATGCATACTTGTAATTTATAAGTTCCAGCGCTCAAATGTGCTTTGTTTTGTTTAAGAATACGAACAAGTTTAGAGTATGCTGCCACTGCTATAAGTATCACACAAATTAAAACTATAATGATGAGACAGCCGTATCCGACAGAATACTTTTCAAAGGTTGTATCATATCCGAAAATAGACGGGTGCAGCTCAAATAATCTGACGAGTTCAGGATATTTGGAAGTCAGAGAACCTTTTAGATCTGTTTGTATTGCAAAAGAAAACAAGAACAACGGTACGATTAGAACTGCAATTAGAAGAATAAAAACCATGATGTAGACAGTGATACGAACCCATAAACATGAGTAATATTTGTAAAAGTTTGACAAAGGTGATGCTTGCATGGCTCTATGCATGATGGAAATGAAAACGCTGAATCCCATGCCAATGGCAAAGAAACATGCAATTAATAGTTGAATTGTGGTGTAATTACCAACAATGTTGGCAAAGATTCCAGCGCTATAGCCAAGGTAAAACGGCCAAAGGGGCACAGGCTTCCATAGTCCCATGTAAAGGTCGAATAAGTATGACCAGGTCAGCTGATGAACCAGGTACCACTTGTAATCGGACATTTCTTTCGGTGACTTCTTTATTATCATGTAAAGCATAAAATAAAAGAATATAGTTGTGAAAACTAGTGAAACATCCCAAAATACAGTATACAAGGCAACGAGACGAGGACTTTCGAGATCGTCAAATGTAATTAAAGAGTAATTGACCGGCGGAAAGACTGCGTTTAAATAATCCAAATTTAGGGTTCCATTCATTATAGTACTCAGAGTAATACGACACGACCCGTATTATTTAGACAAAAATGGTGATTTTACGAAAGAAATTTTAATTTATTGACTTTAATGTAACGCATTTTACACATTCAACTGCGTAAATATCAATTTTTTAATGCACACGGACTATTGCGTCGTAATCTTTCGAGCATTGAATGTTAAAACCACCTGCTCACACTTCAGTTTTTGAGTTCAGTTTTGGGTCCGAGTTTGGTAAGTTTTCAGTCCTAACTTATGCCGTCACCGTTTGATTGTTGGTTACTACGTTATCTTGAATAATAAATCTTAACTTCAGTGAAATGTACTTGACTTCGATTTATTACACACAAAAACACTGTTCAGCTTTTTGATACAGTCGTACTCGTTTGAGCAACAAACAATTGAGCAGGTTCAACTATGTTAAACCCCAATATTCGTAACATCTTATTTGCCAATGTTTTCACGTAGGTCCGATAAGCTTTTACGTAATAACTAAGCACAAAAAAGTCTACGAATGCATGTGTTCCGAGAATAAAGATGCCAAAAAGTGCAAAGGAAGAAACCCATCGGAAGCCGAGTAATGCCAGGATGAAACAAATTGTTATCGGTAAAATTAGTAATATTCCTGCCAACATCATTTGAATAAACAATGCTTTAAACAACATCAGCTGAAACATGGAAGTTTTATGACAATCACACTTTGCATGTAAATTAGATTACCTGTAGTTTATAAGTTCCAGCACTCAAATGTGTTTTGTTCTTTTTAAGAATGCGAATAAAATTCAAATATAAAATTATAACCAGGACAACAACGACAAACAAAACTAATAATATTAAGAGACCGTATCCAGTAGAGTACTCTACGATTGATGTGTCATAGCCAATCATTGACGGATGTAACTCGAATATTCGTTTGAGTACCGAATATTTCGAAGTTAGAGAAACTTTTAAATCTGTTTCTAATTTAAAAGATAATGACAGTGGAAGAAAAAGGGAACCAAGTAAGAGACAAATTAAGAATATGTAAACTGCTATGCGACGCCATAGGTTAGAATAATGTCTGTACGAGTTCGAGAACGGAACTATTTGCATGTATCTATGTAATAGGGAAATAAATATGCTAAATCCCATGCCAATCGCCAGTACTACGATGATTAGCAGTAATAAAGTGATAGAACTGCCGACAACTTTTGCAAAGATTCCAGCACTGTAACCAATATAGAAGGGCCATAGCACCACAGGCTTCCACAGACCTATGCATAAATCAAACAAATAAGACCAACTCAGCTGATGGACGAGATACCACTTGTAGTCGGACATTTCTTTTGGTGATTTCGTTATTATCATGTACATCATAAAGGAAAAAAATATAGTCGTTAGAACTAGAGAAACGTCCCAGAAAGCGACGTAAACTGCGACGAGACGAGGACTTTCAAGATCGTCAAACGTAATTTCAGAGTAATTGACCGTCGGGAGAATAGAATTAAGTCGCTTTAAAAAAGAAGAATTCATGACTTCAACTATGTGCTTTGATGAATGGATGAAGTTTAGAGTGTAACAGGTGAAATAATTGTACGAATTTTGATCAAACACGTGGATATGTAGTGTAACCTTGAGAGTGCCATTGCTTATTCTATGTATGCTACTTCGGTTTGACTGTGTTTTAAGGTATTCAATTTCACTGATTCTCAAAAGGCATAAAATTTTAAGAATAGTTTCATTTTTTCTAGCTTTACAAGGGTCCAGAGCGAGCTCGGCTTCCGCCCTTTTATCACATTTTCCTTACGACATTTCTAACCTAGTTGTCTATATGTTCTTTGTGTCTACATATGTGATTTGATAATACAAGGTTTACAAGAACTAAAAAGCTCAAATTTGATAAACGGTGTGTCCAAAAGAAAGCTCATTTCACATTCGCAATGAACCAAACATTTATTTGAAACCAGCATAGCCATGTGGGCAAAAACTCCATACTTTTTGCAGCAAAACCAAAACACCTGTACTCAAATATCTATTTTAAATTCAGTTTCAAGTGCATTGCCATTAGTCACATTCACTTCGAATTCGAACTGGCAACAACAGAAACTGTAGTAGGGCTGCGAACGAACAGCTGGCTTTCAGTGACGGTCAATCCTAACTTCAGTCGTAGTTTCTTGTACAGGCTTTTTACGTATTCCCGATATGACTTGATAAAATAACAAAGCACAATGAAGTCCGCCAGTGCATGCATTCCAAGAATTGAAATAGCGACCAATGAGAACGATGAAATCCATCGAAATCCAAATAAAGTCAAAACTAAACATAATGTAATTGGAAAAATAAGCATTGCGCCGGCTAAAAACATCTGAATGAACAATGTTCGGAACAGCATAACCTGAAACGTTATTGATTTACATTTATTCCGATAAAAGTATGTCAAGTCTACCTGCATCTTGTAGGTTCCAGCACTCAAGTGTTTTTTGTTCTTTCTAAGGATGCGAATGAAGTTGAAGTACAAAAGCGTCACCGAAATCGCTACAATTACCAATACAAACACGATAAGTAGAATATAACTGTTAGAAAGTTTAATCACCGATGTATCATAGCCAAAAATAGATGAATGAAGTTCAAAAAGTCGGATTAGTTGGGGGAATTTCGAAGTCATTGCTTCTTCTAGCTCAGTTGGTAGAGACAACGTGAATGCTAATGGAATGCAAAGGATACAGATAAGTGAGACAAAAATGACAACGTAAACTGTCATCCGAACCCATATGATTGAATAGTGTTTGTAGAACAACGAAAATGGTGATCCTTGTACGTATCGGTGCAACACAGAAACGTAGACGCTGAATCCCATCCCGACGGCGATAACAACGACAATCAATAACTGAACTTTGGCCAAATTGTCTTTCGAGTTTGAAAAGATTCCAGCACTATAGCCAATGTAAAATGGCCAAAAGGGTACAGGTTTCCAAAGTCCCAAATACAAATCAAAGATGTAAGACCAACTCAATTGATGGACGAGATACCACTTATAATCTGACATTTCTTTCGGTGATTTGACAATTATCACATATAACATAAAGAAAAACAATGGCGTCGTCATGCATATTGACACTTCCCAGAAAATGATGTAAGCTGTGACGAGGCGCGGATTTTCAAGATCATCGAATGTGATTGATGAGAAATTAACGGGCGGAATCAATGATGTAATCGAATCCAAAACAAAGGCCATCACCGCGTCTGGCAATCAACACATTTTTGTCTTATTAGACGCTAAACTACGCATGTAAAGGTTACTTGTTAAGAGCGAGAGTACAGCAGGTGAAAATATGGAATGAATTCCTTTGATCAGTATTTAGGTACCCAGTTTAGTGGTAAAGTTGTTGTTATTTTGAGGTGAAAACTGGGCACGTGGTATTCGACGAGCCCGGTGAATTTTCTTCTAGAAAGTTCAGTGCTATTAATGACAGACAAACAAACGGGGGTATGATTTGTGAAAAGCTTAAAATGTATAAATAATTGATAAGATAAATGACTACGTTTAACGTAAGAATAAGTAACAAGTTTTTTTCCATAAACAAACAGTTCGCAATATCAGTTTTAAGTAAATATTGCCAGAAACTCATTGTAAAACTGCATAAACGTGGTCAAAGATCACCTTTATTATTTTAATTCGCCACATAATACACATAAAGATTACGTCAGTTTAGAAAGCATATATAAGATCATGATCTTGCAAGTCAGTATTTGAAACTGGGTAACGCCGACATGGATACAGGTCCAGGAGAAAACTGCGAACTCTTCGTCACACCATACCCAAGTTTCAATCGTATTTTTCTGAACAGTGTTTTCACATATTCTCGATACGCTTGAATGAAACAAATCAGAACAACAAAGTCTGCCACTGCATGCATTCCGAGGATTGAAATAGCCAAAAGCGTGATTGAAGATATCCATTTCACTCCGAACACTGCCAAGATCAGACAAGACGTGATGGGAAGGATCAGCATCAGGAAAGCAAGCAAGATTTGAACGAACAGAGTTCTGAACAACACAGAGAATCCGACCCGTTGTATACAACCGGCAGTCCCGTTACCGGTAACCGGCACGTCCCTGTTACGCCGTGGGAGAACGGGATCGGTTCCTTCACAGATAACGGGACGAGATCCCGTTACCTGCCACAGGCATTGTCAGTTATAACGGATGGGACGTCCCATCCTAAAAAACGTGCCCGAAAAAAAAATAAAATCAAAATTAAATTTTATTCAATTGGTTTTGTAAATTTTCAGTGATGTCTTTCAAAAATTTAAATTTGAAAAACGTTCAAAATTTATTTTATACAGAGCGAACTTTCACCCTATATTATCTACACCTGGATATTTTCCGTCGCTGCAATCCATAAAGCACCACAGCCTTATGCGCATTGGGTGTATGCTAATGCGCGAGAAGAAAAGGCCGGCGAGACGACGAGACAGAAGCGTAACTGCAACGTCCCGTTATATGGAACGGGACGATCCTATTCCTGGGAACAGTTTCGCGTCCCTTCCCATAGAACCGGCGAAGTACGGTGCCCTGGGAAGGGACGCCTCAAAAAGGGAAGGGATTTGCGTATAACGGGACACAAAACAACCGGACGGATTCTCTGTGTATCCAACCATTGACGGATGAAGTTCAAATATTGGAATTAGTGCGGGATATTTTGAGATCAACTCATCTTTGAGTTCGGCAGGTGGTGATAACGATATGACTAAGGGAATACACAACATGCTCTGTATAGCGACGAAAAATATGACGTGAATGATAAGTCGCAGCCATACTATGGAATATGACTCGTAAAACGGTGAAAACGGATTGCCTTGCATGTATCTGTGAAGCAATGACAGATACACGCTGAATCCCATTCCAACAGCGAGGACTACAAGGATAAGCAGTTGCGTTACTATGTTGTTATTTGTTGTGTTTGAAAATATGCCAACGCTGTAGTGGATAAAGAAAGGCCAGAGGGGTACGGGTTTCCAAAGTCCGAGGTAAAGGTCGAATAGGTAGGACCAGGTCAGTTGATGGACGAGGTACCATTTGTAGTCGGACATTTCCTTTGATGACTTTGTAATCATTATGTAAAGCATAAAACAGAAAAATGTTGTCGTAAAAACTAAAGAAACATCCCAATAAACAGAATAAATGGCCACAAGTCGGGGACTTTCGAGATCATCAAAAGTTAAAGCAGCGTAATCGACTGGTGGAAAGATAGAGCTTATTTTGTTCATAAACGCTGCCATTATCACTTCACAAGCAGATTTTGATATCCTTTAGTCCAAATTTTAACAAAATGTGAAAAAGTGGAAAGTAACTTTATGTACGTAACGCCTTTTTCGTCATGGGTGTCTTCACACTGTCATTATGAACACTAGCGAGTAAGCGTACCCTAGATGACCACTACTTTAGCTACACTGCTAATGACAGTTTGTCTTGGACGACGGAAATGACACGGTTAAACATGTCATTAACCTTTTTGTTGTAACGTTACAACTTGACCAGCGGTTAGTCGACTTTGCTTGCAAGCCCCCTCCATCCCAATACCACTAAATTACGTGTCAAGTTTATAGTCGCTCAATGTAGTAAACAACACGGAAGGAAAATAAATCAACAAAATAATCAAAATAGGTGAAAAAAGTTAGTTAAGGTAAGATCAATGCATGAAGTCAGGGACAGGAATACGGTATCGCGTCCGAGGTGGCATAGGCTTTGACTTGGGAGCTTATGTTGAGGATGGGAAGAGTTCCTGAAAGGCACACGGTTTAAAGACGACTTCAAAACGCTATAAAACATCAAAAAACTCACTGTGATGTGCTCCATTCTGTAGTCAATCGCGAACTGCGTAACCGTCCGACGCAGGTCATCGGTCAACTTGTAGGGAATATCGCCACGGAGGAATGTCAGCGCTGTTTCCACAGTTGCCTTATCGTAATTGATGATGTCAATGATGCAGAATTCATCAGAGTCAAGCTTAATGAACCCTTTGAAGACTTCCGATGCTGAAGAAAGATGAGCGGCATCGTAGGGGATAATGTCGCCCTCGCTGGTACGCAGGATGACGCCTGGAGGATTCACAGGCAAATCAGCGATCTCGACCCGTTCCATCGCAACGTAGAAGAACTTGACGGTGCATTCGACGGCTACAGTTTTGGGCTGCATATGAAGGGGCATCCAATTGGTGTATCTCATCGCAGGGCCATCCTCGTATTGCACCATGTAGTGTGTTGACAGCTCGACGCGAACGTCATCATTTTTGTACTTCAGCGTGGAAATGAGGCTGCCAAGCTCATTTTGGCATAGACAAAGACGGCAAGCGATGCTGTGAGGGCCGACGGTCGCGGTGACTTCGGGCAAATTGATCTGTCTGTGGGAATCGAATTTGTAGTTGCGGAAGTCCTCGAGGTGGGCAGAGATTTTGATTGTGGCGGTTTCGGGCTGAAAAAGGGGAGAAAATGATGACAAAAGAAATGAAAACTGACCGAAGAGATAAAGAAAGTGAAGCAATAGAGAAAAAAAGTCGACTTACCCGTAGTCTGAATCCAAACTTCTCCACAGTCGATTCAGGAATCCCGTGAAACTGCATACCTCCAACTGATGACAATGAACAACTCGACCGAAAGGCAAAACGAACTGGCACTGGCACTGGCAGCGATCAGACTGACATGGCCAGTCGAAATCGAGGGCCACCCAGCCAGCCGTGTGCGCGAGTCGGCGGCCGCGGCGGGTCTGCCGATATTTTCACACATCCGTATCGACGTGTTCAAAAAAGTCAGACAAGCGTGAAAACTGTTTATAGAAACTCGATAAAACCATTTTAAGTCAGGTTTATCGCATAAAACATGCATTAAAAAACACCATCACAAAAATCTTCAAAAAATAATCGAATTTAGTCAAAATTTTGTCGTCATTGCTCAAAAAGACTCCTTCAAATACCTCCTGAAATAACTCGGGATAGCTTCAGTCGTAAAGAATCGAGTGCTGTTATTGGTCAGTGCAAAGGTGATTTCTTCGTCCATCGTAGCGCAGTAGTTCGGGAAATCAGAAGTATTGGGCAACAAAAAGGGTGACAGTTCGCGGTAGGCTTGGAACTAAATCGAGAAATGCATTTGATTTAACCGTAATGTGATCAAGAACAAACCAATGTCGGGGCAAATGCAAAAGCTCGGCAGACAATACCGACCAATGCAACGAACAAAATGAGACTGAAAATGGGGTACATTTTGGAAGTGGTTTCACATGAGAAGTGTTTTTGGCTATTCTTGGCATTCTGCATTTTCTGCACATAAAAAACACAAAAAATGTATCCCTTCCGGGCAAAGCCCATTCCGGAAATGCTTACATCCCCTCAAAAAGCAAAACTTACGTTATCCTGGACATGATAAACGAGACCAAGTGACCACGAGGAAACTAAATTTCAACTGTGATGGGGTGGATTGAGCCGATTCCAGGAGGACCTTCAAGGCCTCTAGGCCTGTGGGCTGGAGACAGTTTTGACCGGTTGGGCGTCAGTTCTTGAGGGTCTTAGCCGGTGTTTGCGCAATCCCGTCCACATGAGCCTTTTTTGCTATCGGAACTGACCGCCCGAGGCAAATCGAAACGCAGGTACTTCCTGGAGGATGCTTTCGTCATCAAGCAGACTGACGGCTGGTCACTATGACTTCCTTCGAACTGAATTTTGTTAAACAGCTGCACCGCAAAAAGCGTAGAAGTTGACTTAAGGGCGCGTCGGAATTTGCGGAAATCAAGAAAGTCATGTTTGCGATCGTCCATCTAATGAGTGATTCAATATGCGTTTTGATCATACTTTCATCAGGGCTACTTTTTCAATACAAAATGTGATTCATAAGACGTAAATAGGCATGAAAACCATATTTCACAGCTCCTGTATGCACATAAAAACTGTATTGACACAAACTTCGACCAACGCTCTTGACACGCGATCTCGACAATGGAAACCTTTGAGTGAAATCGGATGTTGAGTAATTTTGAGTTCATCAGTGAAAAGTAAAAAAATTTGTTCGCAGGTAAAAAAAACCACGGAAACACCCAATGATTCACGCAAACGGCCTTCTATGCAAGTTGAAGTTCAAATAGTGGTACTCTGGTAGCAAGCGTGCGAAAAACCCACATTTTGGATCTTTGGTAGTTCGACAGTGGCCGTGACAATGTGCAAATGTTTGTTGAGCACTGTTTTGTTGCGGTTGTGTCCTTTTTTGAAGAATTGAAGCTGCGGTGTTTTTGCTACTATGTACCTGGTTGTCATGAAGAAGGGGGATTTGTGTTTTCGGCTTTGGACTTTGGGAATTTTGGCTTTTTAGGGAAATTAGTGTTTGGGCACAAAAAACTGGGTAGTAATCGTAGCTGGAATACTAGCGATTTAAATTTTTACGCTAATACAAATTTTTGGTTTTCATTTTGTTGCACTTTTTTGAAGAAATTTTCAAAAATAGGATTCATTTTTTGTCAAATGTAGTCGTCAGCCACCCCCAAGATCCCAAAACAATGTCAAGTGTAATCCCGAAAGCCCGTGGGAACTGTTATCTTCGCACCCATCACAATGACTACGCTTTTTTTGGGCTGGGCAGCGCTCTCCATAATCGACACACAGCCGGACGTGCGGGCGTGTGCGTACGCACCATACATGCGCGCAGGCATGCGGAACGACCCCGCTGGGATGTTGGTGCGTAATTCAGTGCCGTTGAAGCAACTTGGCTTCAAAGAGACTCTGATTACCTTAGAGCAAAGTAGCTCCAAGGGAGCCAACCCGTGAAGACCCGATAGTTAGAGCAACTTGGCTTCAAGGGGGCACCCCAACACCATAAGGCCAAGTAGCGTCAACTGAGCGGGTTAGCGCAACTTGGCTTCAAGGGAGGCTTCCAACACCGATCTTCTCGTTAGAGCGACTTGGCGTCAACCGACTTCGCTGGCGTCAACCGACTCCACTAGCGCAACTTGGCTTCAAAGGGGCGCCCCAACACCATAAGGCCAAGTAGCGTCAACTGACCGGGTTAGCGCGACTTGGCTTCAAAGGGGCGCCCCAACACCATAAGGCCAAGTAGCGTCAACTGACCGGGTTAGCGCGACTTGGCTTCAAGGGAGCCCCCCGACACCGATCGCCTCGTTAGAGCGACTTGGCGTCAACCGACTTCGCTGGCGTCAACCGACTCCACTAGCGCAACTTGGCTTCAAAGGGGCGCCCCAACACCATAAGGCCAAGTAGCGTCAACTGACCGGGTTAGCGCAACTTGGCTTCAGGGGAGCCTTCCAACACCGATCGCCTGGTTAGAGCAACTTGGCGTCAACCGACTCCACTAGCGCAACTTGGCTTTAACTGACGCCGTTAGAGCGAAGTAGCTTCAACTTATTTCGTTAGAGCCATTTGGCTTCAATCGTCCGGTTAGCGCTAAGTTGCGTCAACCGTTCTAGTTGGGGCCAAGTAGCGTCAACTGACCGGGTTAGCGCGACTTGGCGTCAGCCAACCTGGTTAGCGCCAAGTTGCGTTAACTATCCTGGTTAGAGCCAAGTCGCGTCTGCCGATTCAGTGAGAGCGAAATAACTTCAACCAATTTTGTTGAAGCTACTTGGCTTTAAGGGAATACCCTAACACCGATCGCCTGGTTAGCGCGACTTGGCTTCAGTAGAGGGCCACTAAAGCCAAGTCGCGCTAACCGGAAAGGTTGAAGCCAAACGGTTCTAACCGGGTGATCGATGATGGGGTGCCCTGCGAAGCGAAGTAGCGTTAACTCGGTTGGCGCAACTTGGCGTTAACCAGCCGATTTGTAATGAGGTGTCCTTTTAAAGCAACTTGGCTTCATTTAGGATGGTTGAAGCTACTTTGCTCTAACGGGGTCAGTTGACGCAACTTGGCGCTAACCAGGTTGGTTGGCGCTAACCAGGCGACTTGTGTTGGGGTGCCCCTTTGAAACCATATGGCTCTAACGGAGTCGGTTGACGCTAACGAAGTCGGTTGACGCCAAGTGGCTCTAACCGGGCGATCGGTTATGGGGTCTTCGGTTCTCACTTGATCGGCTGACGTTACTTAGCTTTAACCTGGTTAGTTGACGCAACTTGGCTCCAACTAGGACGGTTGACGCAACTTGGCGCTAATCAGACGATTAATGTTGGGGATGCCCCTTTAAAGCAACTTGGCTCCAACTAGGATGGTTAGAGCTACTTCGCTTAAACGGGATCAGTTAAAGCCAAATTGCGCTGACGGAGTTGGTTGACGCCAACAAAGTCGGTTGGCGCAACTTGGCGTTAACCAGACAATTTGTGTTGGAAGACTTGGCGCTAACCTGGTCCGTTGACGCAACTTGGCGCTAACCGGGCGATTAGTGTGGGGGTGTACGTTTGAAGCCGAATGGCGTTAACGGAGTAGATTGACGCTACTTCGCTCTAACAGCGTCAGTTAAAGCCAAGTTGCGCTAATGGAGTCGGTTGACGCCAGCGAAGTCGGTTGGCGCTAAGTCGCTCTAACGAGACGATCAGTGTTGGAAGGCCTCTTTGAAGCCAAGTCGCGCTAACGGAGTCGGTTGACGCTGTCGCTCTAAACGAGGCGATCGGTGTGGGAAGGCTCCTTTGAAGCCAAATTGCGTTAACCCGGTCAGTTGACGCTACTTGGCCTTATGGTGTTGGGGTGCCCCCTTGAAGCCAAGTTGCTTTAACTATGGGGTCTTCACGAGTTGGCTCCCTTGGAGCTACTTTGCTCTAAGGGAATCAGAATCTCTTTGAAGCCAAGTTGCTTCAACGGCGCCAAATTACGCGCGCGCGTGCGTCTGGCGGAACAACCCAGCTGGCGGGGGCATCGGTCCGTTTTCCTCGCGGCGTACGCACCGCACACCTGGGTGCACCTATCCCGAATTTTCACACTCGTTTCTAGAAACGAGTGTGAACCCTGAAGCCTATGCTTGTGCGTTCGTCTCGATTATGGAGAGTGCCTGCGCACCTTTTTTTGTTGCTTTTGTGCCAATTTCGCACTTCTGCCCACACTCTCGCAAATATCAGAACCAGAATTAGCCTACGTATTTCCGACATTTTAGCTTTTGGAGCCCCCACAAAGTTCAAACTGCCCGATAATACCACTCCATTCCTTTATTACGACCGCCCTTCTCAAATACCACCCCCGCCGGATGTGATTCCAATTCCACAATTGCCTTTGCACTATACAATTACTTAAGAGACGGTTTTTCAGCCGATTTTGGTCGGCCGACCATCGATTTTTACACTTTGAAATGTTTTGGCGCCAAAATGTAGGTACATATGAGAAAGGTCTGGAACCGCGGCAGTTCGGTCTGAAACCTCCGGATTCTGGAGATATGGCTTCTGAAAGTTTGAACTTCAGAAAATTCTAGCGGGCTTCATTGATGAGTTAAAAATCTGATATTCTGGTTCTAGGGTCAACTTTTGGTGAGGAACAAAATGACGTACTCAGAATTTTTATAATACTTCCAAAATTATTGATTTTTGAAAAATTTTTTTTTAAATCTATCATAACTCTGTTCCCCCTGAGTTGCATGCGGTGCGACCTAGTTCATGTTAAAGCCCATCGTTTTTACTATCTGATAAAATTTTAACAATTTAAAAGGACGCTCACCCCGATTGCCTTTTCTTAATTAGCACGCACTCAGTTGACAATGCGCCGGGGCAACTTGCCTGCGCGCGCGGCCGGTCGGCGGTGTGCAAAAAAAGGACCCAGCGACCGGGCAGCGGGCGCGCGCGCGTACAAGGGGGAAATCGTGATGTCGCGTCAAAAAGTGCCATAGAAAGCAATCGGGGTGAGCGTCGTTTTGGGATGTTAAGATCTTATCAGATAGTAAAAACGATGGGCTTTAACATGAACTAGGTCGCACCGCATGCAACGCAGGGGGAACAGAGTTATGATCGATTTAAAAAAAATTTTTTTCAAAAGTCGATAATTTTGGAAGTTTTACAAAAATTCTGAGTACGTCATTTTGTTCCTCACCAAAAGTTGACCCTAGAACCAGAATATCAGATTTTTAACTCATCAATGAAGCCCGCTAGAATTTTCTGAAGTTCAAACTTTCAGAAGCCATATCTCCAGAATCCGGAGGTTTCAGACCGAACTACCGCGGTTCCAGACCTTTCTCATATGTACCTACATTTTGGCGCCAAAACATTTCAAAGTGTAAAAATCGATGGTCGGCCCCTCCACCTTGGTCCTAAATCCTGTCACACACTGTCTCTTAACATTTACGAAGTTTGCACGAATGTCATGGCAACCACACTGCACAAATAACAAACAACTCATGCAACCAAAGGCCGACGACGACTTTTTTCGAGTCTTGTTCACGTTGTTCACGGACCTCCAAATGCATTCATTCCTTCGTCGGGTTTTGCGTTTTTTTCGCGCGCGTCCACAATCGAACATGCTTTTTTTCACGCTTTTTACCGAGGACTTTGACGATGACGACTTTCATTGATTGCATCAACTGCACTTTGTGTGTTGCGGCTTTTTTACGCTGAATGGCTTCTGATTTTTGTTTTACGCGCTTTTTTAAGACTTTGGACAAATGTTGCCACATGGTGGGTCGCGGGTTGGGTTCTGTTTGATGATGCGTGCGACGTGAAACGCGGAATGGATCATAGCTTTAATTGAGTATCACTCACTTTGTTTTGACTTTTCAGACTCGTCTCAAACGATGACAGTCCCATATGCGTTGGACGTGTCCCATTCCTCGACGAAATCCTTGCTGAAACTTCTGGGTCGATGGCGGGGCAGTGTCTGGAAGGCGGTGTTGCCGCAGTTGTGCTTCTGGACGATCGCTTATATCATTGTTGGGGTTTTCTATCGGTATTTGTTGCCGCAGGATGGGCAAATGTGAGTTTTTGGGTGGTTTTTGATGATTTATGCCTTTTTTGGGTCTCAGCACGACTTTTTTGGTCCCACAACGACTTTTTTGAAAACGATACCCCGTAATTTTGTTTAGCCCCAGACACTTGCCATTCCAAACCCACCCCAAATGCCACTTTCAGCGTGTTCGAAAAGCTGGCCCGCTACTTAGACAAAGGCATCAACGCGTACATTCCCCTGACATTCATGCTCGGTTTCTTCGTTACCTTTGTCGTTGGCCGCTGGTCCCAGATTCTCAATGGCATCGGCTGGATCGACAATGCCGCCATGGCCTTTGCGACCTTCATTCAGGGCGCTGACGAGGAGACAAAGCTGCTTCGAAGGACGCTTATTCGGTATATGGTACTGAATCAGACCCTCGTTTTGAGGGATATCAGCATGCAGGTCCGAAAGCGGTTCCCGACCTTTGACGTCGTTGTTGCCTCTGGCATCGCTACAAAGGCCGAAATGGCGGAATTGGAAGGGGTCAAAGACGATTACGCACGGTATTGGGTCCCCCTTCAATGGTGTTATCAGCACTTGACAGCAGCACGCACTTCAGGGAAGATTCCGAGCGACCATTTGTTGGGCAAGATTACGGGCGAGATTCAGAGTTTCCAGCATGGATTGCATTTGGTTGGTTCTCTCGACTTATTTTGACAAAAAGTAGCAATCTAATGCTTTTCAGCTCCTGAAATACGACTGGGTTCCAGTCCCTCTCGTCTATCCCCAAGTCGTGCTCCTTTCCGTCCGCCTGTATTTCACGATCTGCCTGATTTCGAGACAGTTTCTCCGTGGCGACAATTTCGATATCTGGCTTCCTGTTGTTACAATTGTGCAATTTGTTGTCTATACGTAAGTTTTATCTTTTTTGATCAGCTTATTTTGAAAATGGGCGTTTCTAGTGGCTGGACCAAAGTCGCCGAAATGCTTCTCAACCCTCTGGGCGATGACGACGATGATCTCGAATGCAACTACGTCATTGATAAGAATCTCACGTCTGGATTGACGCTCGTCGATCGCGGAAGCCAGCCGCCACCAACCATGGAGAAGGATGCCTTCTGGAATGACAAGCGGGTGGTGCCCTTGTACACGAAGAAGGCTTCGAAGCGACATGTGCATGAGTTGGTTGGCTCCGCGGCGAAAGTGGAGTAAGTTAATCTAATTTTGGCATTTTGGGCTTCTGATTATTGAGATTTTTGACTTTCAGCCTCATGAAGAACGTCCAACAATGCACACTGTATCCTCATCGGAACATGTTGGCGCAGTTGAGTGACTATGAAAAAGTAAGCTATCTCTGAAAATGCGCTCAAAACACTGTTAAACTTCCAATTTTAGCAAACAATGACCCGCATCGTCGCCATCGGCTCCACTCCTGCCAACAACAGCATCATTGTCGAAGTTGAGAAACAGAAACTGATTCCTTGATGGCCTTAATTATATTTTGCTCAACGCTTTTTTTTTTTGCATATCAAACTATTCTAGAGATTCTTTAATGGCGGAATTCGGGCGATTTGTTGTTTTTGTGTTTTGTATTTTGACTTTATCGGATAAATTTCACTTTTCTACATTTCACTTATTTCGATGACTCACCAATGTGGCTGCCAATCTTTTCCAGAAACCCCGAAACGTGAACTCTCACCACTGGCACGTTTATCTCCGACTTTCTTGACAGTTAATTAATCAAGGCGCAACTTTTGCCAACCTTTGCTAACAAACGTTCAAAAAAGTGCCAGCCAGGTACAGCGGTACGATTTATTACCGGTCCCGGCTCAAAGTCGAAGCGTTTCAACGCCGTTTTTATGCATGCAACCCAAATCCTAGTCAAGTCTTTTTCGCGTTTCGGATCGCCCCCAAGAAGCTCGCTACTCGATCGGATCAAAAACCGATGCAGTTGTTGCATTTGAGCAGAAAGGGGTCGTCGTCGTTCGGTGGCAGCTGGTGCCGATGGTCGAGGGTTGCATCGTCGCGCGTCTGGCCGACATCCGCGATCAGATAAGTGTGTGCTTCTTCGCACATTTGGGCCTTGTCGGAGCCTTCGGGACCTTCGGGGGCTCAGTTACGATAAACAAAAAGGCTCTTTGTGGTGGTTGAATGAAAGGATTTGGGGTTGCTTGATCGGCTTTGAAAAGTTCATATGGTTTGGCTTTACGGCTTTTGTGGAGGGCAGAATGCATAAACAATGAGGAAATGGTATTTGGCACGTTTACAGTTCTTGATTATGGCAATATGGCACTATTTATAGCTTCGTTTATGGAAAAGTAGAGCATTTTACAGTATAAATTGACCGATTTATAGCGTTTTATTCGATCTTTGCCCTGAGGCTATCTGCCTATCGAACTCCCGATCACCCCAGCCACGCCACAATCACTCAACCGATCATTTCGAGGATTCCAGGATGACTCATCCCTCCCAAACTACCCCGGCTTGACAGGCCATAAATCGTCACCGGCGCTCGCCATCGCCACAGGCATTTGTTTCGAGAGTGCTTTTCCAGGATTGTTCTCATTGTGTTACTTAGCTCTCCAGCTCGATCGCTTTTTTATCGCTTCCCGGCCACGGCCACGGGCGACAAGATTGATACAAGGAGGACGCGCCTGCCCCCTTTCTTCGTTCCACCCCTTCAGGCAGTTTGACCCTAGTTCAGTTCGGCGCGAGCGACGATCAGTCGACGTCGTCGTAAAGCCTAGCCTGCGCTGACAGTGCCTTGCCGCTCTCAGCTTTGTATTGTTTGGGTTTACATTAGCCCTAAAGCTATATCTCGGCGGTCCGCTGACACCCTGGGGCCACAAGTGTTTCGGCAACAAAACAAGGACAACGGATTGGATATCAGTCATCTTTCGGTGACGTGTCAATGTGACAGGGGTCAGATGGCTAGCTGGCTGCGGTCGGGTTTGCCCGGGCAGACGCCGTAAATTTATGGCCGTGTGCCAAATATTTCTTCGTCCCCGTTTTTCCGGACACGGCGACAGTTTTTTTGAAGGAGGAGGAAAGGCGCTGTTCTGACCTCTCGTAAACTTTCGCTCCTTTCTGTAAACATTTCTTTGATCTCGGCCACGGACGCCCAGGTTTCCCAGTCCCAGTGCCGATGACGGTCTTCGGTGCCTTCAACTTTTTCCAAGCTGTCATACTGTAACTATCTTTTTGCGTCTTTCGATTTTTTCAAAGCATTTTGTTTGTTTACAACCCCCCAAAAAACACAAATCTGTATCCAATTAACAAACTTTATGATATCCGTCCCCGTTTTTTAGCTGTCTGTATCACTTTTTTCCCCACATCTGGCACCACTTTTCCGTTAGCGACGGTCCCCCGATCGGAAACGTCTGCCTTGGCCTAGCCTGCGCTGCATCGTTTATTTTAGGCCACGCAAAATAGTAAAAAATGCTATTTTTTGCTTTTTTTGCCTTCCAATCACCCTTCGCGAATGTCTCAATCGAGCTTGATTGATTTACATCCGCTTCGTTCAATCAAATAAACACTTGTCCGCAAGTTTTGGGTGTATCTATTCGCGTACCTCAAAAGCTCATCTCACATTTCAATCCGTACACATCAGTGTTGTCAACCCGGCTTTCCGCCGCGATCCGAGCCCTTCCGGAAGTGTCTCTACTCTGTTGTCGTCCCGAAGTGATTTGATGGACGACACGGAACACGTTGTCTTGTCGCAACATCGTCAAAACAGATACATCCATACTCATTTAAAATAATGACAACTGAGAGGGAATGGTGAACCCGAAGGGGTTGTTCTTTCTCTGGGTGAGGCAAGGCTTGTGCCAAAGGTCGTATCGGCGGTTGGTTGGTTGTTCATCGGTGTCAGTAAGAACGACAAAGAAGCACGAAAGCGAAAAAAACCGACGAAGGGGGAGATTGTTTTTGGGTTTGGTGCCTTTAGTGCGTTTAATGGTTGTTGTATTTATGTATCGGAATCGGAGTCATGGTCAGACTGCGTGGAAAGCTCTCGGAACCTTCTAGAATCGGTGGTGCTACGTGCGGTAGTAAAAAGCGTCAGACTGGCTGCAAAGTACCTATGCAGCTGTGACTTTTATGCTAATGAAAACATTCCTCGATGAAAAATTCAAATTGATCGAATGTCGGCATACCTTAACCTCTTTAATGACGACAAATGGCCTCATCAACCCGATACGGTAACCTTTGTCCACATTGCGCAATCTAATCCACTTTGTCAATCTAATTACGCCCAACTTTCGACATCCTTATCCGATAAGCCTGCGCAGCTTGCAACCCCTGAAAACCGTGAAAATCCTCCGAAAACATCGCACTTTCCCAAGCTAACCGCGTCTGCCTGCACCTGGCACAAGTGCTAATTTGCATACCGCATTCCACTGCTTTGCCGAAATAAGCAACCAAACAAGAAAGCCTAAACTTAATGATGTCGATGCAAAAAAAAGCTTGATCGAACCCTAAAAAAACTGCCAAGGTCCGCTTGCGCGAAGAAGAAGAAGAAGAAGAAGCTCGGCCAACATTCTGGGGCGGAGCTTCTTCTCACAGCTCCGTCCATCAAGTCCGACTTCCCACTTTGCTTCAGTTTAGCCAATCTTCGCCTTCAGACACGCTGCCCTCGACCGCGAGGGTATCCTTTTCGTGCCCCTCATTGTTTACACGATCATTCCACCCCTCCGAGGCCGAAAGTAGCTATAGTTCCTCACATAAGTGTATCCATTAAACTTTGGTCTGTGTTAATGGCAGAGGCATCCCGGGGATCCAGATCGCGGGTAATTCGAGACTATCTATGGCCTCGTTGCGCAAGGCCGTAGATAGTTTTGCGCCTAAAGTGCAGCCAATCATGATAGGCGGGGTTACAACAGACTTCCAGGAATGATGGAAGTTTTTGCAGTTGCATGTTGACGATTTGCGGGAAGTGTATGTTTATCTTTGGCACCTCTTTTTTCTCTGATGTTTAACTTTTATTTTGGAGTCATCATTGATCAGTAGAGTGCTAAAAAAGTTCGATGGCTGTGATTTATTTAGTCTAGTCAATCTTAGTTAGGCCAAAGTTTGACAGCCATCTATCTTTACGGTTTGTCTTTCTCAGCCTTGAGGACATCGAGCACCCATTTGTCAAGTTGTCCTTTCTGAGGCGGATTCGAAGCCCCGCGCGTCCAACAGTGTGCCAAAGACAGCCGTGTCGTGTCACTTTTTGCTTTATTGTTGTTTTTTCGAGCAAAGTTTTCGAAAAATGCAACACTTGCTTCGCGTTTTTGTCAAAATAGACATCGTAAATCATAAACAAAGCCAATCTTCGTTCCAGGGTATCAGTCTCACGCGCCGAGGAAGCTCCAGAGCGAATCCAGTCGCTCCATTCCGGCTTTTTCAAACAACCATGCGCCACTTCGGGATCAGCCTGGTGCTGATCGCGCTGCTCGCGCCATCTTGTTGCAATGCATGGAGCATAAGCCAGTATTTTGGTAGTGAGGTATGCTTTCAATGACCTAATATTGTAAAAGAAAGTTGTCTTCCAGGATGCCAACGTCTACCTCCACCCAGCTTCCCCCAAAGAAGCCGACCCTGAATCAATTCGAGTAAAACGTCAAGCCTATCAAGTCCACGTCGGTGGCGATGCCTCCGTCTCAGTCGACAAGACTGGTCCCGCGGAATCCGGCCCCTGGGGTGCCTGGACCAAGGACCGTGAATGCTCGCGCACCTGTGGTGGCGGTGTTCTCATCGAGAAGCGCCAATGCAGTGGCCAATGCACCGGCCCGTCCGTCCGCTACCTGTCCTGTAACATCGAAGCCTGTGAGGCCGGATCCAAGGACTTCCGTGCCGAGCAGTGTGCCGAACACAACGACAGCCCCCTCGATGGCAACTATCATAAATGGTTGCCCTACGTCGGAAAGAACAAGTGCGAGCTGACTTGCAAGCCCGAAACTGCCAACTTCTACTACAAGTGGGCCGATAAGGTCGTTGATGGTACCAAGTGCGACCAGACTAGCGATGATATCTGCGTCGAAGGCGTGTGTCTCCCGCTTGGTTGTGATGGTAAGCTCGGTTCGTCGCAGAAGAGCGACAAGTGCGGTGTCTGCGGCGGTGACGGTTCGACCTGTAAGACGGTTGAAGGCATCTTTGACGAACGTGACCTCACCCCGGGCTACCATAACATCATCAACTTGCCGGTTGGTGCCACTGCTGTCAAGATCGAAGAATTGCGCCCAACTTCGAACTCGCTTGCCTTGAAGAACTCTTCTGATGCCTTCTTCTTGAACGGCAACTACCAGATCGAGGTGCTTGATAAGGATGTTGAGGTCGCTGGTACTCGCTTCCAGTACAGCAAGCAGAAGGATGGCGCCACTGAGCGTATCACCGCCAAGGGTCCTCTCGAAGAAGAAGTCATCGTTGCCCTGCTCTTCCAACGCGCTGGTGGCTCAAAGGACAGTGCTATCAAGTACGAGTTCTCCGTCCCTCTCGAGCAGGATGTCCCTTATCTCTACAAGCCAGGAGAGTGGTCGTCCTGCAGCGTGACCTGCGGCAAGGGTGTCCAAACCCGTACCCCCTTCTGTATCGACACCGCCACCCAGGGCCGCGTCGAGGATGCCCTCTGCGACGAAGCCAACTCCACCAAGCCCGAAGTCGAAAAGCCATGCGAAACCGTCGACTGCGAAGCTGAATGGTTCGAAGGCGACTGGGAAGAGTGTTCCCAGACCTGCGGCGATCTCGGCACCCAGTACCGCGTCGTCTACTGCCACAAGGTCTACAAGGATGGCCGTCGTATGACCGTCGATGATGACAACTGCACTGCCACCCGCCCCGAAGTCCAACAAAGCTGCAACCGCTTCAGCTGCCCTGAATGGTCCGCTGGCCCGTGGTCCGCGTGCTCTGAAAAGTGCGGCGATGCCAAGCAGTACCGATCCGTGACCTGCCGCAGCGAGAAGGCCGGCGAAGAAGGCAAGCTCCTTCCCGCTGATTCCTGCAACGCCACCCTGAAGGTCGACACCGAGCGTGGCTGCAACCTCGGCCCCTGCGAAGGACTCAACTTCGTCACTTCTGACTGGAAGCTCTGCGAAAAGTGCAACGACACCGAAGAGACCCGTAACGTGACCTGCAAGGACAAGACCAACCGTATCTACCCTCTCGAAAAGTGTTTGAACGATAACACGACCGAGATTCCGATCGATGTGCGTTCCTGTGCGACCGTCCAGCCATGCAACTATGAATGGCACACCAGTGAATGGTCCAAGTGCTCCACTGAATGCGGCCACGGCCACAAGACCCGTCGCGTCAACTGTGCTATCGCTGAACTCGGCCAGATTAAGGTCGTCGATGAAGGACTGTGCCAAGGTGAGAAGCCGGAGACTAAGACGAACTGCACCAACGAGGAACAATGCACCGGAACCTACTACACTGGCCCCTGGTCTGACTGTACTGAGAAGTGCAATGGTGGCACGCAGAAGCGTATCATCGTCTGCTTGAACTACGACAAGGAGCCCGTGCCAGAATGGTGCGACGAGGCTGAGAAGCCGTCTGAAGAGCAGGAGTGCAATGTTGATCCTTGCCCAAGTGAGTTTTTTTAACGGCTTTTATGTATGCTTATTTGGCCCCTTTCAGCCTGCTTCGACTCCGACTTCGGTTGCTGCCCCGACAACTCCACCTTCGCGACCGGTGACTGGTTCGAAGGCTGCTCCAACTGCTCCATCTCTGACTTCGGCTGCTGCGCTGACAACGTCACTGACGCCACCGGCCCGAACGGCCTCGGCTGTCCCGAATACGTCGAACCTGTGGAAGGCTCCGGCGAAGACGATGTCGTCCTCAGCCTGAGCGCCGCCTCTCCCAACGCTACCGACGCTGAAGATGAACCAGAAACCTGTGAAGTGACCAACGAAGCCAGCGGCGATAAGGTGTCCGTCCCTTGCGGTTTGAATGCCACCGTCGATGACCTCGATGCCTTCCTTTCCAATGAAACCGAGCCCGAGAACGTGACTATCCACTGCTCCAAGACCGAGTTCGGTTGCTGCCCTGACTGGTACACCACCGCTGAAGGCCCGGCCCATGCCGGCTGCCCTGAATTCGTCCAAGGTGCCTGTAACGAGACCCAATACGGTTGCTGCCCCGACAATGTCACCCTCGCTCGTGGCCCCAACCTTGAAGGCTGTGGTGAACCCAGCTGTGCTGCTTCGCTTTTCGGTTGCTGCAAGGATCGTAAGACCATCGCTTTTGGTACCCACTACGCTGGCTGTGAACGCTCTTCCTTCCCTTGCGAATTGTCTCCCCACGGTTGCTGCCCTGATGGCGAAACCGCTGCCCTTGGCAAGAACGGTACCGGCTGCGGTGCTAACTGCCTCGTCACCAAGTTCGGTTGCTGCCCCGATGGCTCCACCGTCGCCAAGGGTGCCAACAATGAAGGCTGTGGCTGTGAGTTTGCCCAATATGGTTGCTGCCCTGATGGTAAGACTGCTGCCCTCGGCGTCGGCTTCCAAGGCTGCCCCTCCACCTGCGCTCAATCCACCTTCGGCTGCTGCCCTGATGGCAAGACCACCGCTCGCGGCAAGAACAACGACGGTTGCCCCTGCCAGTACACCCGCTGGGGATGCTGCCCCGATGGCGAGACCACCTCGCTTGGCCCCAACAACGACGGCTGTGATAACTGCCACTACGCCAAGTACGGTTGCTGCCATGATGGTCAGACCAAGGCCCTTGGCCCCGACCAGGCTGGCTGCCCGACCACCACTGTCGCCCCCTACATCGTCGATGGCACCGTTGCCCCCGCCCAGATTCTCGCTTGCGCTCAGCCTCAAGATCAGGGCTCAGTCTGCGCTCCCGGATACAAGCTTGTCTGGTTCTACGACCCTACCCAGGGACGTTGCAGCCAGTTCTGGTATGGCGGCTGCGGCGGTAACCAGAACCGTTACGAGACTAAGGAGAAGTGCGAGACCATCTGCATCAACCCTCCCCAGAACGGTCGCTGCTACCTGCCCAAGATTGAAGGCCCGCAGCACTGCAACAACCTCGTCGCCCGCTACTGGTACGACCACACCATCAAGCAGTGTGCTGCCTTCTGGTGGCGCGGATGCCAGGGTAACGCCAACAACTTCGAAAGCTGGGAGGAATGCCAGACCTCGTGCAATGGTGTTGGCCCCGTTCCTGTGCCTGCTGCTCGTGTTGCCGAGCCCCCAACCCAGGAAGCTGCCACCCCGGCCCCGCAAGTCTACCAGGTTGAGCCCATCCGACCGGTTGAAGTGCCCCAGTACAACGTGCCTCAACAGCCCCAACAGCCTAGCCAAGCCCAGGTTCATCCCTTGATTGGCCACGCTGCCGCCGGCCGTGTCGCCCAGCCTCAACTGGTCCACCCCGCTCAGCCCGCTGCCCAGGCCCAACAACATCAAGGCCATGCCGCTGCCCCGCAACAGCAACCCCAAGCTCAGCCTCATCAGGGTCTTGCCGCTGCACCCCAGCAACCCCAGGCTCAACCCCATCAAGGCCTCGCCGCCGCCCCTCAACAGCCCCAGGCCCAGCAACACCGTGGCCTCGCCGCTGCTCCTCGCCCGGTCGACCCCTACGCCGCCCAACGTGAAGCCGCTGCTCGTGCCGCAGGTTGGTTTTATCTTTTAACACTGTTTTTGCCTCATCACGAAGCACTTGTGGTTGACTTGCCGTTCACATAACACTGTTTGTATGCCTGGTAGTTTAACCCGATTCAGCACGCACTGTCATCACTGAGCTCCAACCGAGCTGCCGATTGACCGTCGATGCCGGACCCTGTAACGACTTCACTGATGCCTGGTACTTTGATGCCTTCTCCAACAAGTGCCATCGCTTCATCTACAGCGGCTGCAGCGGTAATGCGAACCGGTACTCTACACGCGATGAATGTGAAGCCAGTTGCACCGTGCGTCGACGTGCACTGCCACCAGCACGGGGTCTCGCACCACGCGGGCAGGCCCGGCACAATGTATCTGCTGGGAGTAAGTGTGGGGGCGTTTCACTGTCACTGTCACTTTGCTGTGTTGCTAATATTTTCCGATTTCGAGTTTCACGATGAAATAAAGCTTAGAAGTTCGTTAATAATGCCCTTTCAGGCAAGTCCCGCGAAGTCTGCAACCTCCGCAAGGACAACGGTCACTGCGGTGGCAGTTTCGATGCTTACTACTATGAAGTGAGCACCGGAACCTGCTCGCAGTTCAAGTACACCGGCTGCGGCGGTAACCAGAACCGATTCCACAGCAAGGAAGAATGCGAGAACGTCTGTGTCCGCCCACTCTCCGTGCCGCAGGCTGGTCCCGCGGCTCAGGTCGCCTCCTCTGACAGCCCGTGTGATCAGGCTAAGGATACCGGCCCATGCAGGTCGCACACAACCAAGTGGTACTACAAGAAGGAAGACGGTACTTGCTTGCGCTTCTACTACGGTGGCTGCCAAGGCAACGAGAACCGCTTCGAGACTGAACAGGAGTGCCGTCAAAAGTGTGGTGATCACATCGGTAAGTAATTTTTAAGACTCTTTGCACATCACCCTCACCCACCCCATCTACAGAAGCCTGCCAACTCCCCGCCGCACCTGGACCCTGCTCCGGCCAGAACGACCGCTTCTTTTTCAACAAGGTCACACGCAAGTGTGAACCGTTCAAGTTCGGCGGCTGCATGGGCAACAACAACAACTTCCGCTCCGTCGAGGAGTGCGAACAGACATGTGGAGCTCGTCAGTTCTAAGCCTATTACACCACCAGCACGATTATCACTTCTATCCCTTTCGGCCCCACCTTTCCTATCTATTCCATTTTAAAATCTCAATCTTTAATAGCTTTACATTCACGCCAAACTGCCTAAAAGCAAGCATTCTTTTCTCTTCTTTGAAAAAAGACCTCACCACATCCACGCCACTGCCCCCTCATGCGTGCCACAAAACCCCGATCGAATATGGTAGCCGGCTTGACGCCCTTGAGCCGGCTTTTTTGTTGAATTTTCTGAAATTAACTTCTATCTATCTTCTTAGCCGATTTTGTCTCGTAGTAATTTATGAGATTTTCTATTTCTATTCAGCGCTTGCCACTGTTCTTCTTCTTGCCAACCTGTTAAGCTTTTTCCAGTTTCGAATCCTTTTATAACCGTTTTGAAGGACGTTAGTAGAATAAAGTGAACACTGTTAAGCCTTTCGACCACCAAACTACTGCAATTTCTGACTGTTGGTGTGCCGTTTTTGTGATTGTCTATGTCTGTGTTTGTCCTTTCTGTCTGTCTGTGCACTGTCCCAACACGAAAATCCGTTTTTGTTTCCGTCCTAAGTTGTGTGATGCCGTTTCAGCTTCGACCGACGCCGCCCCGACTAAACTTGGATTCCTGCACGCACCACCGACTTCGGATTCCCATTACAATTATGCCGCGCGGAAGGTCGCCAATGTCAGCGTGATCCGAAGCCGCTGTGAATATCAAGCTGCGTACGGTGATTGCAGGTGTGTGTGTGCTTTTGTTGATTTGATTTTTAGTTCCCTCTGTTTTGCGGTGTTGTAATCCTCTGTTTTTGTGGTTTCAGAAGCCGAATCCCGATGCACTACTTTGATCAGACTAGCAAGAAGTGTGTTGAGTTCATCTACAGTGGCTGCGGCGGTAATGATAACAAGTTCGCGACGTTTGATGAGTGTGATGAGACTTGTGGGTCCAAAGCTCGTCATCAGGTATGAATAATTTCTTAAATATCGTGTTTTTATGTTTCTAACAAAAAAAGTCTTCTAACAACTAGTCCAAAAACAGTAACTTCGCAATTCTCTAGTTGCTCCAGGCCCTCACCCTCCCGGCGCACCCAGATGTCTACCATGACCTCAAAGCTTCAAAAATCACCCACAATGATGAATACATCGACGCTGAAGGCCGTGAAGAAGCCGCCGAGTACGAAGCCATCGAAGAAGCCGAAGCGTCTCACCCCGAAATTCCGGCTGAACTTCTCCCTCAGGAATCCTACCACCCACAGACCCGATCTGCCCTCCCAGAACTCTGTAGCCTTGCCGAAGACCGTGGCACCTGTTTCGGTCAACACCTAGCCTGGCGATTTGATATTGAAGCCCGTGATTGCGTGAGCTTCATGTACACTGGTTGTAACCACAACGCTAACTATTTCACGTCCGAAGAAAGCTGCCACCGCGCCTGTGGCCGCGACCGTAACGTTGCAGTCTGCGGTTTGCCGAAGGAACTCGGCCAGTGCCACCAAAGAGTTGGCCGTTGGTTCTATGATGCAAACTCCGGCGAATGCACGCTCTTCTTCTGGTCTGGCTGCGGCGGAAACGGTAACCGTTTCCACAGTAAGGCCGAATGCTTGCATCTCTGTCACGCTGAGGCTAAAGCCGTTGACGTCAGAAATGTCTGTCATCTGGAACGCGACCCCGGACCGTGTCTCGATGCTGTGACCCAGTGGTACTTCGATACAGATGTCCGGGAATGCCGTATGTTCACGTATGGTGGCTGCCGTGGCAATGCTAATCGGTTCAACTCGAAGGAAGAATGCCATCACTCCTGCCAGCCAAAGCTTGAAGCTTTGGAAATCGCACATGCTGGTCGATGCAAGCTGCCATTTGAGAGTGGCCCATGCGATGGAAACGATATCAAGTGGTTCTTTGATGCTGATGGGGTCTGTCGAACGTTCTCGTGGAGCGGATGTGGCGGAAATGAGAATAAGTTTGATACACAGGCTGATTGTTTGAGTGCTTGGTGAGTTGATTTGAGGGTTTTATGATGTTTAATGTGTGTGATTTTAGTCATCCGACCGGAAAGATCGAGAACTTCCCCATCCCGACCCATGCCGCCGTCGCTCCGATCCCGACTGAGGCCATCCTCCCACCGAAGATCCGCCCTCTCACCGCCGGACCCTACCTCGCCGGCAGTACTGTAACACTCGTCTGCACTGTTGCCAACCCACAAGACGCCTTTGACATCACCTGGTTTGCCAATAATGCCGCCCTCAACAACCAATCCCTCCCCGAACGCTTCACCCTGAACCCGACCTTCACAGAGCTAACAATCACCAACATTTCCTTCGCCGATGTCGGCGGTTACGCCTGTTCAGCTGGCCGCCTCGGAGCGCTATCCACCAGCTACGACATCTCCGTCAAACAACTTCCATCCACACAGTTCTGCCTTGACCAGGGCACTCTCCAAACATGTATCTTAATTCAGAAAAATGGGCTCTGTTCCAATGCTCGCTATGGCAATTACTGCTGCCGCACGTGTAAGAAGGCCGGCTACAAGTTCTAATTTAAGCCATTTACATCATTATTTTGATTCTCGTGTAATTGATACTCACACTGTGGTCAATATTATCTGCCATTGCAATTTTTTAAATATTTATCATATCATTTTTTGACTTCCCATTTCCCGAATAAATATTCATCAGTTGTAAAATGGTAAACCGCAAGCGCCGAAAAACAGCCCAATTTATATAAGTAAAGTACCAGGTACCAACACCTGGTCGAAGCCGTACCCTACAAAGTAGTAATTTTGTTTTTACACGTTTTCTACGTGAAACGCAGACACATAACACGGCTTACTTGCGCGGATAAAAAGTGTCTGCGGGCATGACGAAATCCAAGCAAGCCAAAGCCCAGAGCCGAAGTGAGAGAACAGCCTCCAGGCTTTGTCATTGCCAGGGCACAGCCAAGTTGGACCGAAAGAATGGTAGCCATGACAACACCCAGGGGCTGGAAGCCTGCAGGGTCACCTGAGGCAGGAGGCGAAACAACAGCGGTCCTGGCAGCCGGGGAAGCCTTTCGTGTTTGGGAGGTCTTTGGAATTTCCTGATAAAGGAAGGTTTGCGCTGGGCATTCAATATGCGCAATTTAGCCATGTTTCGACGACGGTCTAACTCGACCCCTAAAAGGCCGGCTACAAAGACGGTATTCAAGAAGTTTATGGACTTTTTACAGTCGTCGATTTGGCAATTGCCTACGGGCATGTTTATGGAGCAGCATAGTGTTGGTGCGTTTTGACTTTTCAATAAAAACAAAATTTGTATTATTGATTTTAGTGTTTGACCGCGATCAACTCGACCCTGCTCTTTTCAAAAAAATTCACACCCATTTCGTCAATCTTATCGACATGCTAATCAATGCCTACTGCGAAGATACAAAAATAACCCCAGAAGACTTGGTAGCCGCGCTAAAAACCGTCGATCAATCGAAACAGCTAACCTCAAAGGAACGAATCCTCCTTGAACCTGTTGTCGCCGCACAGGACTTCAATGTTTTTGTGCCCATGATGATGCGCAAGAACGTTGAACTTCAATTACAGGCCCTGAAGCTGATGCATGTAAGTGACGTCAAGTGTGTACTTTGTCCAACTAAATTAGTCACCATTATTACAGCACATTTCGGGCATGATTCCGACGGCGATGACATTTGAGGATGAGGACGCCATCCTTTGGGAGTTACTAAAGGACGAGGAAGAGTGCGAGCGCGTGGTGCTGATTAGCGTCATTCGTAAAAGTCGGGAGGACTTTGTCAACGAGAGCGATATTACCTTCATTCGCCCAGGCGAAGAACAACACGTCAGTGAGGAAGAGTTGATTTTAAAGTCGATTCAGGAACAACACAACCAGGGGCTTGATGAGGCTATTCGAAAAGTTTGTTTATGACTTTTCAAAGAATGTTGTTGATGGTGGTTTTGCAGAATCTGCAAGATGGTCTTGAGTCTTTGATATTAAAAAAACCAAAGACGCCAGCTCCGAAGGCTGTTACAGCGTCATCGGCATCGACTGTGAGTGCGTCGGCTTCTGATGCATCGCGAAATGGGACGAAAAACGATAAAGCAGTCTCCGGAGCGGGAGTCAGCATGGCTGGAGCATCGTCGACACAGATTTTAAAGATTGGCGATAAACTAGGTTCGAGTGAAGGCCCTGGACAGGCAGGTACCGATGGATCAAAAACTGATAAGGATAAAACTTCCACAGCTGCGATCCAAGCTTCTCGACCGAGTTCAAAACGGTCAAAATCTGCTTCTCGTCCGATGACATCAAAAAACAAAGATAAAGAAGCTCAAAAAGACGCTTTAAAGGAAAATAAGTCGTCCAAAGACAAAGAAAAGGCTCCCATGGACCCAGCTCCTACGCCTTTCGTCGGTGAAACCATCACAGGCGTTCCGGAAAAGACTCCAACCCGTGGCGGCACAGCAAATCGTAAAGAACGTCGTCGATCGACGACTGTCCTAGTTCCAGGAATGCCAGAAGCTGACAAAAAGCGAGCTTCCATTTCAGGGTTTTCGAATGCCAGCGGGACCAGCTCCAAAGCCAGCAGTCCGGTATGCTTTTCTGTCATTTCAAACCTTCAATTGCCCTTTCCAGAACCCCGCCATCAACGCCCTCAACAACGCTTTTGACTACCGTAGCCTCCTCAAAGAACGTGAACACATCTCCGAAGAAGAGATCAAGCGTCGCGCAGCCTATCTCCGTCAACAGCGTGACAAGTTGTTGCAAATGAAGCAAGAAGAACAACAAAAACAGCTTCAGGTTTGGCATTTTTCAATTTTATTGTTATACTTATGCAAATTTGTCTAGGAGCAAACTTCAAAAGGCAGTCTTGAACGCCCGAAAACGGCGCAAGCGGCTCGCAATGCGATGACGCAATCACGCATGGAAAACCGAAAAGCGGTTGCCTCAAAGCTTCGCGTCGAAGTCATTGATCCCGCTGGCGCTTCGAACACACCTTCCACGTCTGCAGCTACTGACAAACAATCCTCATAACTTTTTTTTTTGTCAATTCTGTTTATTCTTTCTTTTTGTGACTTTGTTCTGTATTTCTGGAGATTTTTTTTCACTGACAAATAATAAATTTTGGACATCGTTTTTTTGAGTCCTTTATGCAAACTAATCATTTATTGCTTTTCTATCAATAGAGGAAGCAAAAAACTGAAAGTTGCATTTCCGATGCTTTTGTTCTGAAAGGATCGAAAAGTTAGCAAATACGGAAAATGCAAGCTTCTGGAGGGGTATAAAAGAGTTTCCGAGATTGCAAATGGCATCAGTTGGGTAACAGCTTCAAGTCTCAAAGCAGTTTCGTGAAAATGAAGGTGATGGTTGCTTCCGGTATTCTCGTTCTTGTGGCACTCGAACTTGTGTCTGGCTGTGCGCCTGGTGGTGGAAGCGGTGGCACCGGATCTGGTGATTTGCCTGATTGTGAGTGCATCGCGTCAGAAATTCATAAAAATTAATATTAATTTCAGACGCTTTTACGGCCAACCCGGTGTTTGGCGTGAAATACGCTCCGGCCGTGGGTTGGACGTATCCTGTCAACGGAACGGCGGTCGCTGGTCAAGCTGCGACTGCTACCTCAGCGACGGCAGCTGCCAAAAAGGCCTTCCAAACAGCGTTGAGTGATGCGTTGAAGAAGAGCGGCGTCGCCGGGACAGGCAGCCACGAAATCAACGTGGATGAAATCCTTGGCGAACAAATCAACGTCGTGTCTTCACTGACAGACGCTGTCGCTGGAACGGGTATTGTCAGCGGTGGCACAGTCCTTGAAACCTGCAATGCGGTGAATGCCGATGGGGGTGCCGCTGGAGGTGCGGAGAATCCTACTACCGCTGCTTCAGTGTCAAGTGGTTGTGCTGATACCGTCGATAACATCCTGGATCAGTCAGTCTCTATCGTCAATGGACCCCTTCTCACTGGCGCTCAATGGAGATCGGTCGCTCGCAGTCTGCAAGTCGCCCTGCTCCTCAAGAACGCTTTCCTTGCTGATGACATTGTCGTCACTCAGGAAAGCTAAGACGTTTGATTGTGAAACATGCTTTTTGTACATTTGGACACGCAAATAAATGAACTTTTTATTTGTCAATTACTCAGTTAACTTTATCATAGCAACAGGGATCACGTGAGGAATCAGTGAAAACGGGACCCTCTAAGCGAGCATGTAAGCGACGAGAGCTGTGACGCCAGTTCCGACAGCGGTGTAGCTGGTGGCAGAGTTGGCCGGTCCGCCTTGGCCGATTGGGGCTTTGCCAGCGACGACGGATGGAGCTCCTGAAACAACGTCAATTAAAATGGGGACCAACTTATCAGCAGAATTTTGTACCATTGTCCGACAGCGGCGAGGCAACGATCATGGCGATAACCATGGCGAAGAGGAAAGCAAAAAGAACGGTCTTCATGGCTTGGTTTTCAAGGGGAAGTTACAGTAGATGAAATAAAGCGGCTGACTGTGGTCTTTCTGATTGCAGGAGTCTGCTTATAAAGGGTGCTGGGTAGGCTTGATCACTTATCACTCAGTTCAGTTGTTGAAAAAAGAGGATTGGCTTCTCCGAACTGATAACACAACCGCACGTAAGGCAGATCAGGCGGAGCATGGGATTGAATGCTCATTGCGGTTTCAACATTTTAGTTTGCAGCCTTATTAGTCATGCTTTCTATCACTTTGTTATTATGTTACTTTTAAGTATGAAATCATTCTAACTGTCTGATAATGCTTTCAAGTTGGCAACTAACCAGAACAATTTCCGTGTGACAGAAGTGTAGTAGGTGTAAAAATTTTGAGTTAGACCTTTTTGAATAAGTGTGTCTAAACCGCAAAAACACGATTTTTTTAAACGTCACTGAAATGACGGTTTCATTGATAGTTAGCAAGTTGGCAGCTGAAAAGGGGGATTTTTGGTTAGTTTTCGGTGTAATAGCCCTGGAAGTTGCAAAGTACTGAAGCTATAGCGCTTTGATTTAGTGTTTCTGAACTTCGGGTATCTCTATGTAATTTAATTTATGACTTAAACAGTGATTCGATCTATATTTAGCAAGTTACCAGCAAGTAAGTGATGATTTCGGTGGTTTTTTAACTTGGAACGTGCAAAGATGTCAGTTCAAATGGTTAAAGTGCAGTGTTTTGACATTCCTAAAACACGTGAAACTTGAAAATACCTCGAAAACTGCACAGGAATCAGTAGTTTGTGATTTAGCTACTTACCAGAACGTATTATAGGTGACTTTCGACAAAATCAGATTCTGGTAAGTGCAAAAACTTTGAGCTAGACCACTTTGAGTAAGTGATTCTGAACCGCGAGAACATGGCGAGTTCGAAAACGCGACTGAATTGTGATTTTGTGGATAGTTAGTGAGCTGCCAGCTAAAAAATAGGTATCTGTTACCGATTTTTGGTACTTTTAGCCCTGGAAGGTGTAAACATCTGATGCTACGGCGCATTAAACATGTGCATCTAAATCGCAATAACACGTGGATTTCGAAAATGTGTATATAAATGCGAAGGGATCAATAGTTAGCAAGTTACCAGCGAATAAGTTGTGATTGTGGTGGTTTTTTGCCCCAGAACGTGCAAAGATGTCAGTTCAAACTGCTTAAATCCGGTGTTTTGACATTTTTAGGACACGTGAAACTTGAAAATACCTCGGAAATTGCACTGGAATTAGTAGTTTGTGATTTAGCTACTTACCAGAACGTATTATAGGTGACTTTTGACAAAATCAGGTTCTGGTAAGTGCAAAAACTTTGAGCTAGACCACTTTAAATAAGTGATTCTGAATCGCAGAAACACGAGGATTTGAAAAACGTGACTCAGATTGTGATTGGACTAATATTTAGTTTAGTTGCCAGCTAAAAAGTGGTATTTTTGGTCAATTTTTGGCGTTTTTAGCCTTTCTTGGTGCCAAGATCTAATGCAACGGCGCTTTTAACAAGTATATTCGAACCGCATAAACACGTGGAATTCAAAAATATGTATATAAATGTGATAAGACTAATAGTAAGCAAGTTACCAGCGAATAAGTGGTACTATCAGTGGTTTTTTGACCCGCAACGTGCAAAGATGTATGTTCATATAGCGAAAATCCAGTGTTTTGACACTCCTAAGACACGTGAAATTAGAAAATACTTTAAAAACTGCACAGGAATCAGCAGTTTGTGATTTAGCTACTTACCAGAACGTATTATAGGTGACTTTTGACAAAATCAGGTTCTGGTAAGTGCAAAAACTTTGAGTTAGACCACTTTGAATAAGTGATTCTAAATCTCGATAACATGACGAATTCGAAAAAGCGATTTAAACTGATATTGGATCGATAGTTAAGAAACTGCCAGCTAAAAAGAAATCGTTTTTGTCAATTTTTGGTTCTTTTAGCCCTAGAAGGTGTAAAAATCCGATGTTTCTGTGCATTGAGAATATGTATCTGAACCGCAACAGCATGTAGAATTTAAAAATGTGTTTTTAAAAGCGGTGGGAGAAAAAGTCATCAAGTTATTAGCAAATAAGTGGTAAATTGAGGGGATTTTTAACGCGGAGCGTGCAAAGATGTCAGTTCATATTGTTAAAATCAGGTTTTTTGGCACTCTTAGGACACGTGGTAATTGAAAATACTTTGACAATTGCACAGGAATCAGTAGTGTGCGATTTAGCTACTTACCAGAACGGATTTTAGGTGACTTTTCGCAAAATCAGATTCTGGTAAGTGCAAAAACTTTGAGCTAGGCCACTTTGAATGAGTGATTCTGAATCGCGAGAACACGCTGAATCCGAAAACGTGACTTAAATTGTGATTGAACTAATAGTTAGTTGAGTTGCCAGCTAAAAAATGGTATTTTTGGTCAATTTTCGGTGTTTTTAGCCCTTCTCGGTGCCAAGATCTAATGCAACGGCGCTTTTAACAAGTGTATTCGAACCGCATAAACACGTGGAATTCAAAAATATGTATATAAATGTGATTAGACTAATAGTAAGCAAGTTACCAGCGAATAAGTGGTACTATCAGTGGTTTTTTGACCTTTGAATAGTCATCCTAGACCGAAAAGGACTCTTCGATGGACACATCCGGCTCTAAACCAAACTACAAAGAGGCAACACGCCCACACAAAACGAGGGATTTGTTCGTGATTTCGAAGAGCGTGCGTGTTTTTTGAGCCGCGCTGGGCCATCAGTCGACCAGGATCGCCCTTTGAAAAGTCATCCCAAACCGAAAAAGACTCTTCGATGGACACATCCGGCTCTAAACCAAACTACAAAGAGGCAACACACCCACACAAAACGAGAGATTTGTTTGTGATTTCGAAGAGCGTGCGCGCCTTTTGAGCCGGCGCTTGGCCATTAGTTGTCCAGGATCGCCCATTAAATAGTCATCCTAGACCGAAAAGAACTCTTCGATGGACACATCCGGCTCTAAACCAAACTGCAAAGAGACAACACGCCCACACAAAACGAGGGATTTGTTCGTGACTTCGAAGAGCGTGCGTGCCTTTTGAGCTAGCGCTGGGCCATCAGTTGTCCAGGATCGCCCATTGAATAGTCATCCCAAACCGAAAAGGATTCTTCGATGGACACATCCGGCTCTGAACCAAACTACAAAGAGGCAACACGCCCACACAAAACGAGGGATTTGTTCGTGATTTCGAAGAGCGTGCGTGTCTTTTGAGCCGGCGCTGGGCCATCAGTTGTCCAGGATCGCCCTTTGAATAGTCATCCCAAACCGAAAAGGATTCTTCGATGGACACATCCGGCTTTGAACCAAAAAAATGTAATTAGATCAATAGTAAGCAAGTTACCAGCAAATAAGTGGTACTTTCAGTGGTTTTTTAACCCGGAACGTGCAAAGATGTCCGTTCATATAGCAAAAATTCAGTGTTTTGACACTCCTATGACACGTGAAATTTGAAAATACTTTGAAAACTGCACAGGAATCAGCAGTTTGTGATTTAGCATACATACATACCAGAACGTATTATAGGTGACTTTTCACAAAATCAGGTTCTGGTAAGTGCAAAAACTTTAAGCTAGACTACTATGAACAGGTGATTCTGAATCGTGAGAACACGCCGAATTCGAAAACGCGACTTAAACCGTGATTGGATCGAGCTGCCAGCAAAAAGGGGCTATTTTTGTTCGACTTTGTTTGTTTTTAGCCCTTCATATTGCTTAAATCAGGTGTTTTGACACTTTTTAGGACGCCTGAAACCCAAAAATACCTTGATTATTGCACAGGGATCAGTAGTTTGTGATTTAGGTACATACCAGAACGGATTATAAGTGACTTTTCACAAAATCAGGTTCTGGTAAGTGCAAAAACTTTGAGCTAGTCCACTATAAATAGGTGATTCTGAATTGCGAGAACCTAACAAATTCAAAAACCTAACTTTAACTGTGATTGGATCAGACCTTAATATTTTAGGATCGGTGCAGTCTTAGGTGCCTCTATGCATTTCTCAAATAAAATTTTTTGATGTGATTCCACATTAGTCAAGGGTTTTTTTTTCTACCGCAGTCCGTCGTAAGTAAAAACGAAGCCGTGACAATGACATCACAGACACTTGGGTTAGTTTCATACTTATGATGATAATGATCATAAAGTGATAGAAAGCATGACTAATAAGGCTGCAAACTAAAATGTTGAAACCGCAATGAGCATTCAATCCCATGCTCCGCCTGATCTGCCTTACGTGCGGTTGTGTTATCAGTTCGGAGAAGCCAATCCTCTTTTTTCAACAACTGAACTGAGTGATAAGTGATCAAGCCTACCCAGCACCCTTTATAAGCAGACTCCTGCAATCAGAAAGACCACAGTCAGCCGCTTTATTTCATCTACTGTAACTTCCCCTTGAAAACCAAGCCATGAAGACCGTTCTTTTTGCTTTCCTCTTCGCCATGGTTATCGCCATGATCGTTGCCTCGCCGCTGTCGGACAATGGTACAAAATTCTGCTGATAAGTTGGTCCCCATTTTAATTGACGTTGTTTCAGGAGCTCCATCCGTCGTCGCTGGCAAAGCCCCAATCGGCCAAGGCGGACCGGCCAACTCTGCCACCAGCTACACCGCTGTCGGAACTGGCGTCACAGCTCTCGTCGCTTACATGCTCGCTTAGAGGGTCCCGTTTTCACTGATTCCTCACGTGATCCCTGTTGCTATGATAAAGTTAACTGAGTAATTGACAAATAAAAAGTTCATTTATTTGCGTGTCCAAATGTACAAAAAGCATGTTTCACAATCAAACGTCTTAGCTTTCCTGAGTGACGACAATGTCATCAGCAAGGAAAGCGTTCTTGAGGAGCAGGGCGACTTGCAGACTGCGAGCGACCGATCTCCATTGAGCGCCAGTGAGAAGGGGTCCATTGACGATAGAGACTGACTGATCCAGGATGTTATCGACGGTATCAGCACAACCACTTGACACTGAAGCAGCGGTAGTAGGATTCTCCGCACCTCCAGCGGCACCCCCATCGGCATTCACCGCATTGCAGGTTTCAAGGACTGTGCCACCGCTGACAATACCCGTTCCAGCGACAGCGTCTGTCAGTGAAGACACGACGTTGATTTGTTCGCCAAGGATTTCATCCACGTTGATTTCGTGGCTGCCTGTCCCGGCGACGCCGCTCTTCTTCAACGCATCACTCAACGCTGTTTGGAAGGCCTTTTTGGCGGCTGCCGTCGCCGAGGTAGCAGTCGCAGCTTGACCAGCGACCGCCGTTCCGTTAACCGGATAGGTCCAACCCACGGCCGGAGCGTATTTCACGCCGAACACTGGGTTGGCCGTAAATGCGTCTGAAATTAATAATAAATTTTATGAATTTCTGACGCGATGCACTCACAATCAGGCAAGTCACCAGATCCGGTGCCACCGCTTCCACCACCAGGCGCACATCCCAAAACAACTTCAAAAGCCAGAAGTGCCACAAAGATGGTAGAACCAGACATTTTGGTGTATCGAAGGAAAAGAAAGCTTGAATGTCAAATAACTGATGCCATTTCCTTGTATCCTGCGTCCTTAAATACAGACTGGCAAACCTCGAAAATGCTACTTTTCCTTATTTGTCTTTTTTGTGTAACAACTTGAGGGAGCAATTCGTTCAGACGTGTGAAAGGATTGCTTTCAAAGCTTTGAATTTGTTCACTGAAACTTTTATTTGCATCCTTTTCACGTCCTACAGTTAGTTTGCTGAAGGTGGGCAATAAATGAGAATAAGGACTATCTGAATACAGCATTATTTGGCCACAGTTTCCTTTTCCTGCAAATGGCTGACTTCGGGAAAAACTAAGATGGGCTTATCACCGTATGATGTCAGTGACTGATAAGGTGCAAAGGAAAGTTGAAGAAAGTAGAACAAACGACATGAATCATAACCCAAAAAAGTAAGTTTGTGAAATAAACACCATTATGATGTCAGAAAACTGTTCAAAAGTCTGTCAACAAAGACAGTAAGCCATCATAATCCACTCAAACGGCCAATCTGCGCACTTGAAACTTGTAACAGAAAAACGTGTTGACCACTTACTTCCGGTTCCACTTGACTGTCAATGACAGTAACTTTTAACGTTAATAATGCTTCACGATTTGCTTGACGTGAGTAATCTGTGGGTCCAGGGGTCGCGCAGTTGTTGGCAGATCGGATTATGGCGCCCCCTTCCAAGTCGAAGTCGCATCTCTCGATAATGCATCAACTTTTCATCGAGGAATCATCAAGTCGAGCATTATTTTTACTCGACCTGTGATTGAAAAAACTCTTGGCCACCAAACGGATGCAGCCTTATCTCAAGGACCCTCTTTCGCGCACTACTGATTCTGTGTTAGCTACCATCAAGCAGTCTTTTTGTTTGGGACTGCTTGGAGTCAGTTTTCACACGAAGTAAAGTGGAAGTGGATTTTTGTTTTGTCAACATTAACCTTACCTTTGAGATTTGTTGGAAAAATAAGAAATCCAATCTTCAATTTGGTTGATGTTAGCGTGAGGTTTCAAAATGTCAATTGAATCTATGCTACATTTGTTTAAAACCTTTGTAAAAAGGTTAGACATCGATCCTGTTGATAGGCTTCATAGTGTCATTACTTCGAATTTGTTGGTGGCTGCTTCTTCGATTTCGGCGTTGAAGTTATTTCATGGAAATCCGATTGAGTGTATGATGCCGCCTAATTTTGCGGATGCGTGGAGTGCGGTGGGTTTGGAGACGGAATTTTGAGTTTGGGACTGACAGTGCTGTGCAAAGTGAAAATTTTTTTAGTTTCAAAATTTAACATAAATTTCAAAAAAACTATAAACTGTTTTGATGCCAACCTTCCAACCGACCTTCAACCCAATTCCTTCCCTCCCATGACAGTCCGAGGCCGCCTGGCTGAAACCGGTTGAGCTTGTCGGTGCTTCTGTCCTCCGCGTATGTAACATTCACACACTTGATGGGACATTGCGGTCGGACCTATCGCTTAACGATGATCATGAGTCGCGCAGTGTTCGGTCTTTCTGAACTAACGTCAACTGTGTTTTTATGGCTACTTTTTACCTCTTCTTTTTTTGAATTGCTATTATCGGCCTCTTAAATGTGTGAAATCTGTCTATTTTTCAAATATTGTCTAATTTCTTCGGTTTTTCTAAACATTTTCAATGAATTCAGTCCAATTTATCATTCAATGCACCAAGAAACTTGCTTGTTTATCGTCAAGCTAAAGCGTATATTTAGTTATTTCGTTATTTTGTTTGTTCGAAAATGTTTTTTGCTGCACTATCTTCCCGGCAAATGCATACATTTTTGAAAAGTAAAAAGTATTGTCCCGCGTCGCGTCCTATTGACAGCCGGCAGCTTCGCGGCACCCATAAAAAGCATCACAACAGTCGTCAAAGAGCATCCTCTGCGCAACTGGCGCCCCCGGCCGGTGGTCAGCAATCACAATTGCCACTGGCTTTCACTTTTTTGACGCTTTGGTGTCAATCTATTGCATGCTTTCCCATTCACGTCCTAAGTCTTTCCGGATGATCATTGTTTTGCGCATTTTCACTGCCTTTATTCCATTTTATGTTCGTTTGATCAGTCAGAGCCATCCCCGCGTCCAGCTGTCGATACAGCAAACCAGCCGGTGTAAAACTGTTCCACGCCGAGGGGTGCTAATCCTTACATTTAGCTAGCAAAAGGAGCATTGGATGGATCAAAACAAGCAGAAAGGCGCGATCAAGATGAATGACCGACCCCCTGTGGCGGGTGTTACGCCAGGACATGACTAATTGTATTCACGCCCAGGGGGAGAAACACGTCCAACGTGATGAGTGGAATTGTTTTTGTTTGTTTCCAATCGATTCGATCGGTGACACTGATTTCAAATGTTGCGCAATGAATTTAAAACATACGCTTTGCATTTAAATTTGGACTTTTTTGGTCATACAACGTAATAGAAACACTTTCTGGACACGTTTATCATGTCTATTTGCATTATGATTGTCTTTTATTTGCATGATTTTGGCCTGGACCGTATAAACTCGGCAACTTTGAGTGGATTTTACAATTTCCGATTGACCACGATATAAACTTTGATAGTTCAAGCGTGTTTCTGTCAGTTTGTCTTTGATTCCTGCGAGCGTGGAAGAGCGTTTTGCTTTGGTACTGTAGGCTGTCAAGATCAAGAAATTGTTTATAGTAGCCAAACGGCACTCAACAATCGAGAAAAGCTATGATGATTGAAGCGGTAATATCCATGGCGCGGTATCTGTCATCCCGCAAGGATGACGATGTCGTTGACCGCATGAACTATCTCTACACCCCCAATATGTTGCTAGCTTTCAGTGTTTTGATCAGTTTTAAACAATTTGGAGGTACTAATGGCTTTTTTTCCTTTGACCTTTCTAACATGGATTGCTTTCAGGCCGACCGCTTGAATGTGTCTTGCCTTCAAAGTTTCCAGGGTCCTGGGAACAGGTGAGTCTCGCCCTTTTCATATTTGCAAACAGTCCCAAACTTGATATTTCCGTCATTCTCACCCTTTCAACTTAAATAAAACGCACTTTTAAGTACGCCGAAAACTACTGCTGGAGCCAAGATTCATACTTCGTCGCCCCCGACGTCGATGTCGAACTCATCAGAGAACAAGAAAGATATTCCGAAGTCCGAAGGCTCAGTTACTATCAATGGGTCCCATTTTTCTTATTACTGCAAGCTGCGTGTTTCCGATTACCCAGCTTTTTATGGAAGTGTGCCAGCATGAACTCCGGTATCCAAGTCCACGAAATCGTCGAACGCGCTTGCGATTCTCAAAACATGGAAGAATCTCACCGCAAAAAGAATATTGACACACTCACAGCTCACATCACCAAAGCCCTAAAGTTTCAAAGGCGCGTCGCAAAACGAAACATCGTTCTAAGTGAGCTCATGAAAGTGTTCAACGTCCGCTATAAAGCGTGTTTCATCAGCTACATGTATTTGGTGATGAAAGTGTTGTATTTGGTCAATGTTTTCGCACAGTTTTATTTGATGAACTGGTTTCTGAGGACTTCGCGAAATTCGTTATACGGCATACAGGTCATATTGGATATTATCAATGGAGTTGAATGGGAGAGTAGTGGCTACTTTCCGAGGGTTTCTATCTGCGACTTTACAGTAAGTTATGAAAAGTCTAAAAGTTTGTTTAAAACGGTTATTTTTGATCCGCCAAGTCGCCAACATCCAAAAATACTCAGTCCAATGCGTACTTGTCATCAACATTTTCAATGAAAAAATCTTCATTTTGCTTTGGTTCTGGTATGTCTTGCTCATCGCAGCAAGCTTGATTTCAATGGCATATTGGACTATCATAATCTTGTTTTCCTGTTTTGGACATCACTTCATCAAGTCGAACTTAGCTTTATCCGACTTGGAAGTCAACTCAAAAACTTCTAAAAAAGAAGTCGCAACGTTTGTAAATGACTATCTCAAACAAGACGGAATTTTCGTCGTCAGAATGGTCTCACTTCACGCCGGCCTGATCTTCGGAACAGAGCTGATTGCAGAGTTGTATAAAACTTTCCATGGAATAGCTGATGATGAAGTAAGCCTTAAAAATGGTCCAACACAAAAAGACAATAAGCATTTTTAGAAAATTCACCCTGTTCCGAACTACCTTGACGCAAACCGTGATGACTATCTCTTACGAAAACGGAAGAAATCACTAAATTACGGTAGCGATGACGAAGGCGGAACATTTTTATTGCCGACTGCTCCGACCGCCGGAAATGAACCGAAAACGGAAAAGGACGAGTCTGCCAGTTCAAAGTCGACAGGTCGTGACGATGACGATGACGACGATAAACGAAGCAGGAAAAGCGATCTCAAAAACAACCTTTATGTTTGATTTCTGGAAATGACATCAGTCTGGGAAGTGTCTTGGACAACGATGATAATAATATTGTATAGATAATTGTTGTGGATGACTGTTTGTTAGAAAATACACGAGTGAATTAAGTTCTGCTAACATAAGATTGCATCGTACATCAACATTATAAATAGGATCAACATGCGACAGTTTATTATGATTTAAAACATAAAGTAGCTAAACTAGTTAAGACTGTCATCGTCATAAGAATAGTAATCCGGATTAATATCAACAAAGTAAAATCTGCCGTCGATCAATAATTGCAACATTGCTGTCATCTCTTGAGAGCCAAGCATGGGTTTTCCGTAATTAATTGCTAGTTTAGCAAGCGTTTCTGCAGCTTCGGTGATAGTTGCATCCTCCTGAATGGCATTGCTGATGGGCAGGGCATCTATTTTGGCATACAACCATTTTAAAATTGGAACTGTTTTAGAGGAAGCACCCAGAGTCAGCGTCGTTAACAATGGTGCCAATTCTCTGGTGTTAACTGAGGTCTCGACTCCACTACTAACAAGATTCAACGTTTTTTGCAGCAATGCGGTATAAGTTCCATTTAGAGTAATGAAATATGCCAACCAAGGGATCTGGGTTGCAAGAATCATCCGATCGGTATCGCTTAAGTTGGTAATCAGCGGGATTAACTCTTCGCCTATCGCTTTCATGTAGGTTTCATCGGAAATAATGGTAAAGTCGTCGAGAAACAATAGAGTAAAGTTCGAAGCTGTTGCTAGGATATGGTAAACACTCGGTGGCAATGCTGTAATGAAATCTGGGGTGTAACTGTCCAAGTTTTCTGTAGCATTCTGGACAGCAAGAATTTCTGCCTCATAATCTGGGCACGCTTTCATAAGTGCTCCAACATAGCTTGAAAGAGACAGTTTTTCAGAAGCTGGAAGTTCGTTTTGTACATCCTTCTGGAAACATTCAAAAACCTGGACCGGCGTTTTGTAAATGGTCGCAATCAAGTCACGGAGAGTTGGATCCACTGGAAATCACAACATTAATTAACTACAATGTTCAGATACACCTCACTCGAAGCAATAGCTTGTACAGTTTTGACTAAAAACGGTTTTTCTAGGGCTTTGTATAACGTCGCATTGGCAACTGCAACCTTTCTAGCAAGTGCGGCATTCTGATTAGTTGGCTCGAAACGAATGTAGCCACAACATCCTAAAATGAAGGCAGAAAACAACACCAAATTTAAGCGAGAGTCATACATTTCAGACAATTGTCAAACGCAACAGACAGAACTGTTTTTATACCCAAAAGCAAGTTCAATGGGATCGGATTATGGTGCTGTAGACGACGGAGTGTGCTTCTTTTGTGTTCGGTAATCGTGTATTTTTTGGTCTCACGGGTAAACGGTTAAATGTTTAACTACATGCCGTGTTATATTGAATAAGTGATCTGATACTTACTTCTTGTTTATTTATTAATGCAAGCTATTACTTATAAGCTTTTATACATTTGTACGGCAGTTTTGTGCGGACAATGTTACCTTAATAACAAAACCCCTTTTTAATGCCACCTTGCGGGGGTGCCCTACATTTGTTGATTACATGTTTATTACATACTTTTATAGAGACACGTATGTAACGTTGAACAACACTAAATTAACATCACTTTTGACAAATCAAAGGTAAATTGTCACGTAAAACTAGATTTTACTATCTTGATTGTGTTGTTGGGTCTTGAGAAAGAAAACCGCAACAACTGTAAAACAAAGCATCTATACGGCTTTACCAAATAGATCGTTGTCAACATCTGTCCTAACAGAGCAAAACTTCTAAACACAATAATTAAATTTAAACTTAAGCTAAGAAACATTTCATTGTTTGCTGAATAGCCGACAAATACAATTATAATGGGAAGACGAGTAAAAACTAAAGTGTAAACGACAGTGACAATGACAGAACGTCTGAGCGTTTTGTGAAGTCGAATAAGGTTGGAAGAAGCGTTCTGAGCGTGTTTTCGGCCGAACGTAATATTTAGCCAAATAATTGCAATGAATGCACCAAAACGACTAATTTGCCAAACTGCAGAAATCGGCATCACACAGGATCTTACAAAATCGTACTCACGCATTTCCATTTTTCGATCTACAACTGACAGTACATTGCTGAAGTTGACAAAAATAGCGTTTATTAAATGAGTAACAAAAATAATAGAATACGAAAATCGCACCACCCAGGTCGGTCGTGTGATGACAATCTTAGAAACCGCAAAATAGCTATCAATAAGCATAATCAGCAGTATATCGATGATAATCGAGTCAAATGCATAAATTACGGTAACAAAAAATATGTCAAAACCCATGCCAAGGCTTTCAACGTTAATTAGTTGCTCGTAGTAGCGATATTGACCACTGTTGTGATCGTAGATGGGGACGGTTACGGTGATTACGACTGTTGTAACGATGGCGAACGGAAAATATGCAAGAACGAGACCGCGGTAACTTGACATTAGCTTATTCGACTTGAAGATGACCACATATAGGAAAACAGGTGCCACCAAAAATGTAGCCACTGCAATGGTGTAAATTAAAGCACTGTAGGCAACAACAAAGACCGAAGATTTGTCATAATAAAACGGCTCTGAGTGATGAAAATAGTAAATGCTTTAGTTTTAAGTCTTAATTATTATTTTCAGGGAGAACTTAAGGACATTTAAAAAAATGACAACCAGTATTAGGGAGACTTTTAAAAATTTGGGCTTCAGTTGAATGTCAGAAAAAAGTGACTTGTGGTTTCTTGTGAGTGAAGTGTGTACTATCTAACCCAAAGTAATTTGGAAAATATCCTTCTGACAGAACTCACATTTTACACTAAAATTAATGTTTAATTCAAAACAAAGTCATAATTTTACACTTAACAGTAGTCGTTTATTCTTTTAAAATACGAAGTCACCATTATAAAGTTAATTTTCCGGGTTAAAATCAACAAAGTAAAATCGACCATCAAGCATTGTCTGCAACAGCCTCGGCATTCCAGGAGAGTCAATCATAGGTTTTCCGTAATTAATCGCAAGTTGAGCTATCGTATTAGCAGCTTCGGTGATTTCTGAATCTGCCTGAATGGTATTGCTGACAGGCAAGGCATCAATTTTAGCATACAACCAATCTAAAACCTCTTGTGTTTCAGAAGCAGCGCCCAGAGTGAAATTCGTCAAAGAAGCTGCCAATTCGCTGTTATTAAAAGACGTTTCGACTCCACTGCTGACAAGATCCAATGTTCTTTGTAATGATGCTGTATAGTTTCCAGTTGGAGTAATAAAAGGTGCCAGCCAAGGAACTTGATTTGCCAAACTTGTCCGATCAGCATCACTCAAGTTGGTAATCAGCGGGATCAGTTCAGTGACGATTGATTTTTGAAACTCTTCGTCGTTAATACTGTTAAAATCGTCGAGAAATAATAGAGTAAAGTTTGAAGCCCTTGCTAAGATATTGTACACACCCGGCGGCAGTGCTGTGATAAACTCAGGGTTGTAACTGTCCAAGTTTTCAGTAGCATTTTGGACAGCGATAATTTCGGCCTCATAGTCTGGGCACGCTTTGATAAGCGCTCCAACGTAGCTTGAAAGAGACATTCTTTCCGAAGCCGGAAGGTCGCGTTGCACATCCTTCTCCATACATTCAAAAACTTGGACAGGTGTTTTGTAGATGGTCACAATCAAGTCACGGAGAGTTGGATCCACTAGAAACCCAAACATTAATAACGCAAAATTTTTTGATTTAACTCACTCGATGCAATAGCTTGAACGGTTTGGATCAAAAACGGTTTATCCAAAAAATTGTATAATGACGTGTTGGCAATTGCAATCTTTTCAGCAAGTGCGGCATTCTGATCAGTTTCTCTGATACGAATGTAGCCACAACATCCTAAAATGCAGGCAGACAACAAAATCAAATGCAATTTAGAGGGATACATGACAGACTGTTTGAATGCATCAGACGGAACTATTTTATACTCAAAACTGTAAGACCAAAGGGATCGGATTATTGTGCTGTGGAGACGAAGTGGATAAACTATTTTTATGTTCGGTAATGGTGTTTTTTACTGCATATTGGCCTCATTTGTGTAGATACATAATTTTGCACTTCCTGTTTGTTTGATGCATTGGTGTTTCGAAATCGACACTTTCATAACTTCATTTCTACAAATGGATGTGAGATGTTGTAAACTTAGTTATGCGAAATGATATGACAACCGCCCGAATCAACTTTTACACTATAATTACTGAAAGTATCTGTCGGAACTTTGTCACTAAACTGAAATCTGCCGGCAATCAATACTGTTATGGTTTTTATCAGATCTGATGAATCCAGCGCTTTGAGACCATAAGTGTTTGTCACTTCTGATAACCTATTAGCTCCTTCGGTAATTTCTGAATCCATTTGAACGCTAATCCTGACTGGTAGAGTATCAATCTTGTCGTACGCCCATGTGACAATCGCTGGCATCTCTGCAACAACAGGCAATGCAAGTGTTGTCAAAGTTGTAGCCATATTAGTGGTATTGATAGTGATTTGTAATAAAGGTGCTAACCATGGAACCAGTTTAGCTAAAGCGTCACGATCAGTGGTATTCAAATTGTTAACTTGAGTTGCCATATCTTTAATAACAGTTTCTTGAAAAGTCGCATTGTATCTGATATGCAAGTCGTCTAGACAGATCGAACTAAAGTTGGCTGCGGTTGTCAGGATGTGATAAACAGAACGCGGAAGTTGCGCAAATACTTCAGGAGTGGAATTATCTAGCCTCTTTTTAATAGAAATGACCGCTTTTTTTATACCGTTTATTTCTGCCTTAAAGTTCGGGCAGTAATTAATTAATTGTTCTTGCATAAAAGAAGCGGAAATTTTTCGATTAATAGTAGTATAACCTTGACGATAGAAAACAGCGTGAAAACAGTTACTAAACGCCGGGTTCGATATGTTGTTAATGGATGCGATGAAATCACGGACCGTGGGATCCACTAAAATTGTAACATTATCAAACGTATATCAGTGACGGGACATACTAGAAGCGAATGCTTGTACTGTTTTGACCAAAAATGGTTTTTCGAAAATACTGTGCAAGGTTTCATTGACAAGTGACACCTTTGCAGCTAACGCAGCATCTTCTGGTTCAGTTATCTCAAAACCAATATAACCATTGCATCCAACGACAAATGTTGCAAATGAAACAATAGTCAGTCGATACAAATTCATAATGGACTGCTGATTGAATGCACAAAAAGGGAAACGAAGTGCCTATATACTCTGTGAGGTATATGTAGTTAGATCATCCTGTGAGTGAAACACACAGTTGCAAGTTTTAATTCTTGAATAATTGGGTAAACAAATGATACAAAATGAGACGATGCCTCGATTTAGTTGGTAATCCAAAAAAAGTACATGCAAAGCGAGATACAAAATCAACGTAAAACATGCAGCGCTATCGGAAAAAAAAAAGTTTGCATGGTATTCTTATTTGTAAAACTAATGATAATAATCAGGGATGCGAAATCTCCCGGGAGAAAATGTTTTTGGGAGATTCTCCGGCGATTTCTCCCGGGAGCTCCCGGGAGAAATTTCGCTTCGCATCCCTGATAATAATCATAATAAGCAACATTATACTTGTAATTATACGTCGGAACATAATCGGTAAATTTAAATCGCCCGCCAAGCAACAACTCCATGGTTTTTGTCACAGCGTATGAACGAACTGCAGATATTCCATACATATTACCAATCTTCGCAAGAGATGTGGCAACATCTGTGAAGTTTGTATCTTTGTAAACACTATCGCTGTTTGGTAGAGCATCAATCTTATTATACACCCATCTTACTATTGCTGGTAGTTTTGAAGCAACACCCAACGTTAACTTGGTCGAAGCTGGAGCCAGTTTAGTGATGTTGAATGACTGTTGCAATCCTGTATTGATCGTATTCAACGTGTCGCGTACCGATTTTGAATATATTCCATTGGACGTAATAAACGGCGCCGTCCACGGAACCTCTGCAAATGCTTTTCTGTCAGTATTGTTTAAGCTGTTGATTTGAGTCACCATTTCATCGATTTGAGTCACCATTTCATCGAGGAAACTTCATCGAGGAGTCTCAGTTTAAGCAGGCACCGCTCGAATAGCCCTTATTGATGTCATGATCTGATGCTACGGCGCATTGAACATGTGCATCTAAACCGCAGAAGCACGTGGAATTCAAAAATGTGTATATAAATGTTATGGGATCAATAGTTAGCAAGTTACCAGCGATTAACTGGTAATTTCAGTGGTTTTATGACCTGGAACGTGCAAAGATGTCAGTTCACATTGCTACAATCAGGTGTTTTGACACTCCTAGGACACGGGAAACTTGAAAATACCGCGAAAACTGCACAGGAATCAGTAGTATGTGATTTAGCTATTTACCAGAACGTAGTATAGGTGACTTTTGACTATCCTCTTTGTAGTTTGGTTTTTAGCCAGTGATGTCCATTGAAGAGCCCTTTTCGGTCTGGGATGACTATTCAATGGGCGATCCTGGCTGATTGATGGCCCAGCGCCGGCTTGAAAGACACGCACGCTCTCCAAAATCACGAGCAAATCCCTCGTTTTGTGGGGGCGTGTACCCTCTTTGTACTTTGGTTTTGAGCCGGGTATGTCCATTAGAGAGCCCTTTTCGGTCTGGGATGACTATTCAATGGGCGATCCCGGCTAAAAATGGGTCTTTCTGGCCGATTTTTGGTATTTTTAGCTCTGGAAGGTGTAAAGATCAGTTGCTTCAGCGCATTGAACATGTGTATCCAAACCGCAAAAACACGTGGAATTCAAAAATGTGTATATAAATGCGATGTGATCAATAGTTAGCTAGTAACCAGCGATTAACTGGTGATTTCAGTGGTTTTTTGACCTGGAACATGCAAAGATGCCAGTTCATATTGCTAAAATCCGGTGTTTTGACACTCCTAGGACACGGGAAACTTGGAAATACCTCGAAAACTGCACAGGATTCAGTAGTTTGTTATTTAGCTACTTACCAGAACGTATTATAGGTGACTTTTGTCAAAATCAGGTTCTGGTAAGTGCAAAATCTATGAGCTAGACCACTTTGAATGGGTGATTCTGAATTGCAAAAACACGCTGATTTCGAAAACGTGACTCAAACTGTGATTGGATCAATAGTTATTAAGCTGCCAGCTAAAAATGGGTCTTTCTGGCCGATTTTTGGTGATTTTAGCCATGGAAGGTGTAAAGATCAGTTGCTTCAGCGCATTGAACATGTGTATCCAAACCGCAAAAACACGTGGAATTCAAAAATGTGTATATAAATGCGATGTGATCAATAGTTAGCTAGTAACCAGCGATTAACTGGTGATTTCAGTGGTTTTTTGACCTGGAACATGCAAAGATGCCAGTTCATATTGCTAAAATCCGGTGTTTTGACACTCCTAGGACACGGGAAACTTGGAAATACCTCGAAAACTGCACAGGATTCAGTAGTTTGTTATTTAGCTACTTACCAGAACGTATTATAGGTGACTTTTGTCAAAATCAGGTTCTGGTAAGTGCAAAATCTATGAGCTAGACCACTTTGAATGGGTGATTCTGAATTGCAAAAACACGCTGATTTCGAAAACGTGACTCAAACTGTGATTGGATCAATAGTTATTAAGCTGCCAGCTAAAAATGGGTCTTTCTGGCCGATTTTTGGTGATTTTAGCCATGGAAGGTGTAAAGATCAGTTGCTTCAGCGCATTGAACATGTGTATCCAAACCGCAAAAACACGTGGAATTCAAAAATGTGTATATAAATGCGATGTGATCAATAGTTAGCTAGTAACCAGCGATTAACTGGTGATTTCAGTGGTTTTTTGACCTGGAACATGCAAAGTTGCCAGTTCATATTGCTAAAATCCGGTGTTTTGACACTGCTAGGACACGGGAAACTTGGAAATACCGCGAAAACTGCACAGGAATCAGTAGTTTGTGATTTAGCTACTTACCAGAACGTATTATAGGTGACTTTTGTCAAAATCAGGTTCTGGTAAGTGCAAAATCTATGAGCTAGACCACTTTGAATGGGTGATTCTGAATTGCAAAAACACGCTGATTTCGAAAACGTGACTCAAACTGTGATTGGATCAATAGTTATTAAGCTGCCAGCTAAAAATGGGTCTTTCTGGCCGATTTTTGGTGATTTTAGCCATGGAAGGTGTAAAGATCAGTTGCTTCAGCGCATTGAACATGTGTATCCAAACCGCAAAAACACGTGGAATTCAAAAATGTGTATATAAATGCGATGTGATCAATAGTTAGCTAGTAACCAGCGATTAACTGGTGATTTCAGTGGTTTTTTGACCTGGAACATGCAAAGATGCCAGTTCATATTGCTAAAATCCGGTGTTTTGACACTGCTAGGACACGGGAAACTTGGAAATACCGCGAAAACTGCACAGGAATCAGTAGTTTGTGATTTAGCTACTTACCAGAACGTATTATAGGTGACTTTTGTCAAAATCAGGTTCTGGTAAGTGCAAAATCTATGAGCTAGACCACTTTAAATGGGTGATTCTGAATCGCTAAAACACGCTGATTTCGAAAACGTGACTCAAACTGTGATTGGATCAATAGTTATTAAGCTGCCAGCTAAAAATGGGTCTTTCTGGCCGATTTTTGGTGATTTTAGCCATGGATGGTGTAAAGATCAGTTGCTTCAGCGCATTGAACATGTGTATCCAAACCGCAAAAACACGTGGAATTCAAAAATGTGTATATAAATGCGATGTGATCAATAGTTAGCTAGTAACCAGCGATTAACTGGTGATTTCAGTGGTTTTTTGACCTGGAACATGCAAAGATGTCAGTTCATATTGCTACAATCAGGTGTTTTGACACTCCTAGGACACGGGAAACTTGGAAATACTTCGAAAACTGCACAGGATTCAGTAGTTTGTTTTTTAGCTACTTACCAGAACGTATTATAGGTGACTTTTGTCAAAATCAGGTTCTGGTAAGTGCAAAAACTTTGAACTAGACCACTTTAAATGGGTGATTCTGAATCGCTAAAACACGCTGATTTCGAAAACGTGACTCAAACTGTGATTGGATCAATAGTTATTAAGCTGCCAGCTAAAAATGGGTCTTTCTGGCCGATTTTTGGTATTTTTAGCTCTGGAAGGTGTAAAGATCAGTTGCTTCAGCGCATTGAACATGTGTATCCAAACCGCAAAAACACGTGGAATTCAAAAATGTGTATATAAATGCGATGTGATCAATAGTTAGCTAGTAACCAGCGATAAACTGGTGATTTCAGTGGTTTTTTGACCTGGAACATGCAAAGATGCCAGTTCATATTGCTAAAATCCGGTGTTTTGACACTCCTAGGACACGGGAAACTTGGAAATACCTCGAAAACTGCACAGGATTCAGTAGTTTGTTATTTAGCTACTTACCAGAACGTATTATAGGTGACTTTTGTCAAAATCAGGTTCTGGTAAGTGCAAAAACTTTGAACTAGACCACTTTGACTGGGTGATTCTGAATCGCGAGAACACGCTGATTTCGAAAACGTGACTCAAACTGTGATTGGATCAATAGTTAGTAAGCTGCCAGCTAAAAATGGTTATTTTTGGCCGATTTTTGGTATTTTTAGCCCTTATTGATGTCATGATCTGATGCTACGGCGCATGAAACATGTGCATCTGAACCGTAGAAGCATGTGGAATTCAAAAATGTGTATATAAATGTTATGGGATCAATAGTTAGCAAGTTACCAGCGATTAACTGGTAATTTCAGTGGTTTTTTGAAATGGAACGTGCAAAGATGTCAGTTCATATTGCTACAATCAGGTGTTTTGACACTCCTAGGACACGGGAAATTTGAAAATACCGCGAAAACTGCACAGGAATCAGTAGTTTGTTATTTAGCTACTTACCAGAACGTATTATAGGTGACTTTTGTCAAAATCAGGTTCTGGTAAGTGCAAAATCTATGAGCTAGACCACTTTGAATGGGTGATTCTGAATTGCAAAAACACGCTGATTTCGAAAACGTGACTCAAACTGTGATTGGATCAATAGTTAGTAAGCTGCCAGCTAAAAATGGGTCTTTCTGTCCGATTTTTGGTGATTTTAGCCATGGAAGGTGTAAAGATCAGTTGCTTCAGCGCATTGAACATGTGTATCCAAACCGCAAAAACACGTGGAATTCAAAAATGTGTATATAAATGCGATGTGATCAATAGTTAGCTAGTAACCAGCGATTAACTGGTGATTTCAGTGGTTTTTTGACCTGGAACATGCAAAGATGCCAGTTCATATTGCTAAAATCCGGTGTTTTGACACTCCTAGGACACGGGAAACTTGAAAATACCGCGAAAACTGCACAGGAATCAGTAGTATGTGATTTAGCTATTTACCAGAACGTAGTATAGGTGACTTTTGACTATCCTCTTTGTAGTTTGGTTTTTAGCCAGTGATGTCCATTGAAGAGCCCTTTTCGGTCTGGGATGACTATTCAATGGGCGATCCTGGCTGATTGATGGCCCAGCGCCGGCTTGAAAGACACGCACGCTCTCCAAAATCACGAGCAAATCCCTCGTTTTGTGGGGGCGTGTACCCTCTTTGTACTTTGGTTTTGAGCCGGGTATGTCCATTAGAGAGCCCTTTTCGGTCTGGGATGACTATTCAATGGGCGATCCCGGCTAAAAATGGGTCTTTCTGGCCGATTTTTGGTATTTTTAGCTCTGGAAGGTGTAAAGATCAGTTGCTTCAGCGCATTGAACATGTGTATCCAAACCGCAAAAACACGTGGAATTCAAAAATGTGTATATAAATGCGATGTGATCAATAGTTAGCTAGTAACCAGCGATTAACTGGTGATTTCAGTGGTTTTTTGACCTGGAACATGCAAAGATGCCAGTTCATATTGCTAAAATCCGGTGTTTTGACACTCCTAGGACACGGGAAACTTGGAAATACCTCGAAAACTGCACAGGATTCAGTAGTTTGTTATTTAGCTACTTACCAGAACGTATTATAGGTGACTTTTGTCAAAATCAGGTTCTGGTAAGTGCAAAATCTATGAGCTAGACCACTTTGAATGGGTGATTCTGAATCGCGAGAACACGCTGATTTCGAAAACGTGACTCAAACTGTGATTGGATCAATAGTTAGTAAGCTGCCAGCTAAAAATGGTTATTTTTGGCCGATTTTTGGTATTTTTAGCCCTTATTGATGTCATGATCTGATGCTACGGCGCATGAAACATGTGCATCTGAACCGTAGAAGCATGTGGAATTCAAAAATGTGTATATAAATGTTATGGGATCAATAGTTAGCAAGTTACCAGCGATTAACTGGTAATTTCAGTGGTTTTTTGAAATGGAACGTGCAAAGATGTCAGTTCATATTGCTACAATCAGGTGTTTTGACACTCCTAGGACACGGGAAACTTGGAAATACCGCGAAAACTGCACAGGAATCAGTAGTTTGTTATTTAGCTACTTACCAGAACGTATTATAGGTGACTTTTGTCAAAATCAGGTTCTGGTAAGTGCAAAATCTATGAGCTAGACCACTTTGAATGGGTGATTCTGAATTGCAAAAACACGCTGATTTCGAAAACGTGACTCAAACTGTGATTGGATCAATAGTTATTAAGCTGCCAGCTAAAAATGGGTCTTTCTGGCCGATTTTTGGTGATTTTAGCCATGGAAGGTGTAAAGATCAGTTGCTTCAGCGCATTGAACATGTGTATCCAAACCGCAAAAACACGTGGAATTCAAAAATGTGTATATAAATGCGATGTGATCAATAGTTAGCTAGTAACCAGCGATTAACTGGTGATTTCAGTGGTTTTTTGACCTGGAACATGCAAAGATGCCAGTTCATATTGCTAAAATCCGGTGTTTTGACACTGCTAGGACACGGGAAACTTGGAAATACCGCGAAAACTGCACAGGAATCAGTAGTTTGTGATTTAGCTACTTACCAGAACGTCTTATAGGTGACTTTTGTCAAAATCAGGTTCTGGTAAGTGCAAAATCTATGAGCTAGACCACTTTGAATGGGTGATTCTGAGTTGCAAAAACACGCTGATTTCGAAAACGTGACTCAAACTGTGATTGGATCAATAGTTATTAAGCTGCCAGCTAAAAATGGGTCTTTCTGGCCGATTTTTGGTGATTTTAGCCATGGATGGTGTAAAGATCAGTTGCTTCAGCGCATTGAACATGTGTATCCAAACCGCAAAAACACGTGGAATTCAAAAATGTGTATATAAATGCGATGTGATCAATAGTTAGCTAGTAACCAGCGATTAACTGGTGATTTCAGTGGTTTTTTGACCTGGAACATGCAAAGATGCCAGTTCATATTGCTAAAATCCGGTGTTTTGACACTCCTAGGACACGGAAAACTTGGAAATACCGCGAAAACTGCACAGGATTTAGTAGTTTGTGATTTAGCTACTTACCAGAACGTATTATAGGTGACTTTTGTCAAAATCAGGTTCTGGTAAGTGCAAAATCTATGAGCTAGACCACTTTGAATGGGTGATTCTGAATTGCAAAAACACGCTGATTTCGAAAACGTGACTCAAACTGTGATTGGATCAATAGTTATTAAGCTGCCAGCTAAAAATGGGTCTTTCTGGCCGATTTTTGGTGATTTTAGCCATGGAAGGTGTAAAGATCAGTTGCTTCAGCGCATTGAACATGTGTATCCAAACCGCAAAAACACGTGGAATTCAAAAATGTGTATATAAATGCGATGTGATCAATAGTTAGCTAGTAACCAGCGATTAACTGGTAATTTCAGTGGTTTTTTGAAATGGAACGTGCAAAGATGTCAGTTCATATTGCTACAATCAGGTGTTTTGACACTCCTAGGACACGGGAAACTTGGAAATACCGCGAAAACTGCACAGGAATCAGTAGTTTGTTATTTAGCTACTTACCAGAACGTATTATAGGTGACTTTTGTCAAAATCAGGTTCTGGTAAGTGCAAAATCTATGAGCTAGACCACTTTGAATGGGTGATTCTGAATTGCAAAAACACGCTGATTTCGAAAACGTGACTCAAACTGTGATTGGATCAATAGTTATTAAGCTGCCAGCTAAAAATGGGTCTTTCTGGCCGATTTTTGGTGATTTTAGCCATGGATGGTGTAAAGATCAGTTGCTTCAGCGCATTGAACATGTGTATCCAAACCGCAAAAACACGTGGAATTCAAAAATGTGTATATAAATGCGATGTGATCAATAGTTAGCTAGTAACCAGCGATTAACTGGTGATTTCAGTGGTTTTTTGACCTGGAACATGCAAAGATGCCAGTTCATATTGCTAAAATCCGGTGTTTTGACACTCCTAGGACACGGAAAACTTGGAAATACCGCGAAAACTGCACAGGATTTAGTAGTTTGTGATTTAGCTACTTACCAGAACGTATTATAGGTGACTTTTGTCAAAATCAGGTTCTGGTAAGTGCAAAATCTATGAGCTAGACCACTTTGAATGGGTGATTCTGAATTGAAAACACGCTGATTTCGAAAACGTGACTCAAACTGTGATTGGATCAATAGTTATTAAGCTGCCAGCTAAAAATGGGTCTTTCTGGCCGATTTTTGGTGATTTTAGCCATGGAAGGTGTAAAGATCAGTTGCTTCAGCGCATTGAACATGTGTATCCAAACCGCAAAAACACGTGGAATTCAAAAATGTGTATATAAATGCGATGTGATCAATAGTTAGCTAGTAACCAGCGATTAACTGGTGATTTCAGTGGTTTTTTGACCTGGAACATGCAAAGATGCCAGTTCATATTGCTAAAATCCGGTGTTTTGACACTGCTAGGACACGGGAAACTTGGAAATACCGCGAAAACTGCACAGGAATCAGTAGTTTGTGATTTAGCTACTTACCAGAACGTCTTATAGGTGACTTTTGTCAAAATCAGGTTCTGGTAAGTGCAAAATCTATGAGCTAGACCACTTTGAATGGGTGATTCTGAGTTGCAAAAACACGCTGATTTCGAAAACGTGACTCAAACTGTGATTGGATCAATAGTTATTAAGCTGCCAGCTAAAAATGGGTCTTTCTGGCCGATTTTTGGTGATTTTAGCCATGGATGGTGTAAAGATCAGTTGCTTCAGCGCATTGAACATGTGTATCCAAACCGCAAAAACACGTGGAATTCAAAAATGTGTATATAAATGCGATGTGATCAATAGTTAGCTAGTAACCAGCGATTAACTGGTGATTTCAGTGGTTTTTTGACCTGGAACATGCAAAGATGCCAGTTCATATTGCTAAAATCCGGTGTTTTGACACTCCTAGGACACGGAAAACTTGGAAATACCGCGAAAACTGCACAGGATTTAGTAGTTTGTGATTTAGCTACTTACCAGAACGTATTATAGGTGACTTTTGTCAAAATCAGGTTCTGGTAAGTGCAAAATCTATGAGCTAGACCACTTTGAATGGGTGATTCTGAATTGAAAACACGCTGATTTCGAAAACGTGACTCAAACTGTGATTGGATCAATAGTTATTAAGCTGCCAGCTAAAAATGGGTCTTTCTGGCCGATTTTTGGTGATTTTAGCCATGGAAGGTGTAAAGATCAGTTGCTTCAGCGCATTGAACATGTGTATCCAAACCGCAAAAACACGTGGAATTCAAAAATGTGTATATAAATGCGATGTGATCAATAGTTAGCTAGTAACCAGCGATTAACTGGTGATTTCAGTGGTTTTTTGACCTGGAACATGCAAAGATGCCAGTTCATATTGCTAAAATCCGGTGTTTTGACACTGCTAGGACACGGGAAACTTGGAAATACCGCGAAAACTGCACAGGAATCAGTAGTTTGTGATTTAGCTACTTACCAGAACGTATTATAGGTGACTTTTGTCAAAATCAGGTTCTGGTAAGTGCAAAATCTATGAGCTAGACGACTTTGAATGGGTGATTCTGAATTGCAAAAACACGCTGATTTCGAAAACGTGACTCAAACTGTGATTGGATCAATAGTTATTAAGCTGCCAGCTAAAGATGGGTCTTTCTGGCCGATTTTTGGTGATTTTAGCCATGGAAGGTGTAAAGATCAGTTGCTTCAGCGCATTGAACATGTGTATCCAAACCGCAAAAACACGTGGAATTCAAAAATGTGTATATAAATGCGATGTGATTAATAGTTAGCTAGTAACCAGCGATTAACTGGTGATTTCAGTGGTTTTTTGACCTGGAACATGCAAAGATGCCAGTTCATATTGCTACAATCAGGTGTTTTGACACTCCTAGGACACGGGAAACTTGGAAATACTTCGAAAACTGCACAGGATTCAGTAGTTTGTTATTTAGCTACTTACCAGAACGTATTATAGGTGACTTTTGTCAAAATCAGGTTCTGGTAAGTGCAAAAACTTTGAACTAGACCACTTTAAATGGGTGATTCTGAATCGCTAAAACACGCTGATTTCGAAAACGTGACTCAAACTGTGATTGGATCAACAGTTATTAAGCTGCCAGCTAAAAATGGGTCTTTCTGGCCGATTTTTGGTGATTTTAGCCATGGAAGGTGTAAAGATCAGTTGCTTCAGCGCATTGAACATGTGTATCCAAACCGCAAAAACACGTGGAATTCAAAAATGTGTATATAAATGCGATGTGATCAATAGTTAGCTAGTAACCAGCGATTAACTGGTGATTTCAGTGGTTTTTTGACCTGGAACATGCAAAGATGCCAGTTCATATTGCTAAAATCCGGTGTTTTGACACTGCTAGGACACGGGAAACTTGGAAATACCGCGAAAACTGCACAGGAATCAGTAGTTTGTGATTTAGCTACTTACCAGAACGTATTATAGGTGACTTTTGTCAAAATCAGGTTCTGGTAAGTGCAAAATCTATGAGCTAGACGACTTTGAATGGGTGATTCTGAATTGCAAAAACACGCTGATTTCGAAAACGTGACTCAAACTGTGATTGGATCAATAGTTATTAAGCTGCCAGCTAAAGATGGGTCTTTCTGGCCGATTTTTGGTGATTTTAGCCATGGAAGGTGTAAAGATCAGTTGCTTCAGCGCATTGAACATGTGTATCCAAACCGCAAAAACACGTGGAATTCAAAAATGTGTATATAAATGCGATGTGATTAATAGTTAGCTAGTAACCAGCGATTAACTGGTGATTTCAGTGGTTTTTTGACCTGGAACATGCAAAGATGCCAGTTCATATTGCTACAATCAGGTGTTTTGACACTCCTAGGACACGGGAAACTTGGAAATACTTCGAAAACTGCACAGGATTCAGTAGTTTGTTATTTAGCTACTTACCAGAACGTATTATAGGTGACTTTTGTCAAAATCAGGTTCTGGTAAGTGCAAAAACTTTGAACTAGACCACTTTAAATGGGTGATTCTGAATCGCTAAAACACGCTGATTTCGAAAACGTGACTCAAACTGTGATTGGATCAACAGTTATTAAGCTGCCAGCTAAAAATGGGTCTTTCTGGCCGATTTTTGGTGATTTTAGCCATGGAAGGTGTAAAGATCAGTTGCTTCAGCGCATTGAACATGTGTATCCAAACCGCAAAAACACGTGGAATTCAAAAATGTGTATATAAATGCGATGTGATCAATAGTTAGCTAGTAACCAGCGATTAACTGGTGATTTCAGTGGTTTTTTTGACCTGGAACATGCAAAGATGCCAGTTCATATTGCTAAAATCCGGTGTTTTGACACTGCTAGGACACGGGAAACTTGGAAATACCGCGAAAACTGCACAGGAATCAGTAGTTTGTGATTTAGCTACTTACCAGAACGTCTTATAGGTGACTTTTGTCAAAATCAGGTTCTGGTAAGTGCAAAATCTATGAGCTAGACCACTTTGAATGGGTGATTCTGAGTTGCAAAAACACGCTGATTTCGAAAACGTGACTCAAACTGTGATTGGATCAATAGTTATTAAGCTGCCAGCTAAAAATGGGTCTTTCTGGCCGATTTTTGGTGATTTTAGCCATGGATGGTGTAAAGATCAGTTGCTTCAGCGCATTGAACATGTGTATCCAAACCGCAAAAACACGTGGAATTCAAAAATGTGTATATAAATGCGATGTGATCAATAGTTAGCTAGTAACCAGCGATTAACTGGTGATTTCAGTGGTTTTTTTGACCTGGAACATGCAAAGATGCCAGTTCATATTGCTAAAATCCGGTGTTTTGACACTCCTAGGACACGGAAAACTTGGAAATACCGCGAAAACTGCACAGGATTTAGTAGTTTGTGATTTAGCTACTTACCAGAACGTATTATAGGTGACTTTTGTCAAAATCAGGTTCTGGTAAGTGCAAAATCTATGAGCTAGACCACTTTGAATGGGTGATTCTGAATTGAAAACACGCTGATTTCGAAAACGTGACTCAAACTGTGATTGGATCAATAGTTATTAAGCTGCCAGCTAAAAATGGGTCTTTCTGGCCGATTTTTGGTGATTTTAGCCATGGAAGGTGTAAAGATCAGTTGCTTCAGCGCATTGAACATGTGTATCCAAACCGCAAAAACACGTGGAATTCAAAAATGTGTATATAAATGCGATGTGATCAATAGTTAGCTAGTAACCAGCGATTAACTGGTGATTTCAGTGGTTTTTTGACCTGGAACATGCAAAGATGCCAGTTCATATTGCTAAAATCCGGTGTTTTGACACTGCTAGGACACGGGAAACTTGGAAATACCGCGAAAACTGCACAGGAATCAGTAGTTTGTGATTTAGCTACTTACCAGAACGTATTATAGGTGACTTTTGTCAAAATCAGGTTCTGGTAAGTGCAAAATCTATGAGCTAGACCACTTTGAATGGGTGATTCTGAATTGCAAAAACACGCTGATTTCGAAAACGTGACTCAAACTGTGATTGGATCAATAGTTATTAAGCTGCCAGCTAAAGATGGGTCTTTCTGGCCGATTTTTGGTGATTTTAGCCATGGAAGGTGTAAAGATCAGTTGCTTCAGCGCATTGAACATGTGTATCCAAACCGCAAAAACACGTAGAATTCAAAAATGTGTATATAAATGCGATGTGATTAATAGTTAGCTAGTAACCAGCGATTAACTGGTGATTTCAGTGGTTTTTTTGACCTGGAACATGCAAAGATGCCAGTTCATATTGCTACAATCAGGTGTTTTGACACTCCTAGGACACGGGAAACTTGGAAATACTTCGAAAACTGCACAGGATTCAGTAGTTTGTTATTTAGCTACTTACCAGAACGTATTATAGGTGACTTTTGTCAAAATCAGGTTCTGGTAAGTGCAAAAACTTTGAACTAGACCACTTTAAATGGGTGATTCTGAATCGCTAAAACACGCTGATTTCGAAAACGTGACTCAAACTGTGATTGGATCAACAGTTATTAAGCTGCCAGCTAAAAATGGGTCTTTCTGGCCGATTTTTGGTGATTTTAGCCATGGATGGTGTAAAGATCAGTTGCTTCAGCGCATTGAACATGTGTATCCAAACCGCAAAAACACGTAGAATTCAAAAATGTGTATATAAATGCGATGTGATTAATAGTTAGCTAGTAACCAGCGATTAACTGGTGATTTCAGTGGTTTTTTTGACCTGGAACATGCAAAGATGCCAGTTCATATTGCTAAAATCCGGTGTTTTGACACTCCTAGGACACGGGAAACTTAAAAATACCGCGAAAACTGCACAGGATTCAGTAGTTTGTTATTTAGCTACTTACCAGAACGTATTATAGGTGACTTTTGTCAAAATCAGGTTCTGGTAAGTGCAAAAACTTTGAACTAGACCACTTTGACTGGGTGATTCTGAATCGCGAGAACACGCTGATTTCGAAAACGTGACTCAAACTGTGATTGGATCAATAGTTAGTAAGCTGCCAGCTATGGGTCTTTCTGGCCGAGATTTTTGGGGATTTTAGCCATGGAAGGTGTAAAGATCAGTTGCTTCAGCGCATTGAACATGTGTATCCAAACCGCAAAAACACGTGGAATTCAAAAATGTGTATATAAATGCGATGTGATCAATAGTTAGCTAGTAACCAGCGATTAACTGGTGATTTCAGTGGTTTTTTGACCTGGAACATGCAAAGATGTCAGTTCATATTGCTACAATCAGGTGTTTTGACACTCCTAGGACACGGGAAACTTGGAAATACTTCGAAAACTGCACAGGATTCAGTAGTTTGTTATTTAGCTACTTACCAGAACGTATTATAGGTGACTTTTGTCAAAATCAGGTTCTGGTAAGTGCAAAAACTTTGAACTAGACCACTTTAAATGGGTGATTCTGAATCGCTAAAACACGCTGATTTCGAAAACGTGACTCAAACTGTGATTGGATCAATAGTTATTAAGCTGCCAGCTAAAAATGGGTCTTTCTGGCCGATTTTTGGTGATTTTAGCCATGGATGGTGTAAAGATCAGTTGCTTCAGCGCATTGAACATGTGTATCCAAACCGCAAAAACACGTGGAATTCAAAAATGTGTATATAAATGCGATGTGATCAATAGTTAGCTAGTAACCAGCGATTAACTGGTGATTTCAGTGGTTTTTTGACCTGGAACATGCAAAGATGTCAGTTCATATTGCTACAATCAGGTGTTTTGACACTCCTAGGACACGGGAAACTTGGAAATACCGCGAAAACTGCACAGGAATCAGTAGTTTGTGATTTAGCTACTTACCAGAACGTATTATAGGTGACTTTTGTCAAAATCAGGTTCTGGTAAGTGCAAAAACTTTGAACTAGACCACTTTAAATGGGTGATTCTGAATCGCTAAAACACGCTGATTTCGAAAACGTGACTCAAACTGTGATTGGATCAATAGTTATTAAGCTGCCAGCTAAAAATGGGTCTTTCTGGCCGATTTTTGGTGATTTTAGCCATGGATGGTGTAAAGATCAGTTGCTTCAGCGCATTGAACATGTGTATCCAAACCGCAAAAACACGTGGAATTCAAAAATGTGTATATAAATGCGATGTGATCAATAGTTAGCTAGTAACCAGCGATTAACTGGTGATTTCAGTGGTTTTTTGACCTGGAACATGCAAAGATGTCAGTTCATATTGCTACAATCAGGTGTTTTGACACTCCTAGGACACGGGTAACTTGGAAATACCGCGAAAACTGCACAGGAATCAGTAGTTTGTGATTTAGCTACTTACCAGAACGTATTATAGGTGACTTTTGTCAAAATCAGGTTCTGGTAAGTGCAAAAACTTTGAATTAGACCACTTTAAATGGGTGATTCTGAATCGCTAAAACACGCTGATTTCGAAAACGTGACTCAAACTGTGATTGGATCAATAGTTATTAAGCTGCCAGCTAAAAATGGGTCTTTCTGGCCGATTTTTGGTGATTTTAGCCATGGATGGTGTAAAGATCAGTTGCTTCAGCGCATTGAACATGTGTATCCAAACCGCAAAAACACGTGGAATTCAAAAATGTGTATATAAATGCGATGTGATCAATAGTTAGCTAGTAACCAGCGATTAACTGGTGATTTCAGTGGTTTTTTGACCTGGAAAATGCAAAGATGTCAGTTCATATTGCTACAATCAGGTGTTTTGACACTCCTAGGACACGGGAAACTTGGAAATACCGCGAAAACTGCACAGGAATCAGTAGTTTGTGATTTAGCTACTTACCAGAACGTATTATAGGTGACTTTTGTCAAAATCAGGTTCTGGTAAGTGCAAAAACTTTGAACTAGACCACTTTAAATGGGTGATTCTGAATCGCTAAAACACGCTGATTTCGAAAACGTGACTCAAACTGTGATTGGATCAACAGTTATTAAGCTGCCAGCTAAAAATGGGTCTTTCTGGCCGATTTTTGGTGATTTTAGCCATGGATGGTGTAAAGATCAGTTGCTTCAGCGCATTGAACATGTGTATCCAAACCGCAAAAACACGTAGAATTCAAAAATGTGTATATAAATGCGATGTGATTAATAGTTAGCTAGTAACCAGCGATTAACTGGTGATTTCAGTGGTTTTTTGAAATGGAACGTGCAAAGATGTCAGTTCATATTGCTACAATCAGGTGTTTTGACACTCCTAGGACACGGGAAACTTGAAAATACCGCGAAAACTGCACAGGAATCAGTAGTTTGTTATTTAGCTACTTACCAGAACGTATTATAGGTGACTTTTGTCAAAATCAGGTTCTGGTAAGTGCAAAATCTATGAGCTAGACCATTTTAAATGGGTGATTCTGAATCGCTAAAACACGCTGATTTCGAAAACGTGACTCAAACTGTGATTGGATCAATAGTTATTAAGCTGCCAGCTAAAAATGGGTCTTTCTGGCCGATTTTTGGTGATTTTAGCCATGGAAGGTGTAAAGATCAGTTGCTTCAGCGCATTGAACATGTGTATCCAAACCGCAAAAACACGTGGAATTCAAAAATGTGTATTAAATGCGATGTGATCAATAGTTAGCTAGTAACCAGCGATTAAACTGGTGATTTCAGTGGTTTTTTTGACCTGGAACATGCAAAGATGCCAGTTCATATTGCTAAAAACCGGTGTTTTGACACTCCTAGGACACGGGAAACTTGGAAATACCTCGAAAACTGCACAGGATTCAGTAGTTTGTTATTAAGCTACTTACCAGAACGTATTATAGGTGACTTTTGTCAAAATCAGGTTCTGGTAAGTGCAAAAACTTTGAACTAGACCACTTTCAATGGGTGATTCTGAATCGCTAAAACACGCTGATTTCGAAAACCACGGGTCGCCGGCGACCGCCAAAATTCCGTTTGTCCGTCACCCAAAATTTGCATGCTTTTTGCACGCGCGAAATCGGGTGCACTTGTAGTTTTTCGACAAAAAGTGGCAGTTTTTTGCCTGCCAAAACTTTAAAAGTTAACGAATCGCTTTCAAACTCAGGAATACTCATCTAGACCTTTGTTGGCATCTCTCTGATTTTTTTCAAAGTTGTAGGTGCCGTGGCGACCTCAGGCGAAGGGCTCCATTATTTTTTTCACCTTAAATTTTTGGGTTTTTGAAGTTAAAAAATCGTATAAAATGCCAAAATCAACGAAACGACATAAAACTCAGGAATACTCATCTAGACACCCTACAGAAAGCCTCTGTTTTTGGCGAAGACTGTAGGTGTCGTGCCAAGCTCAGGCGAAGGGCTCCACTGTCATTTTCGGCTCAAATTTACCGTTTTTTGGGTTCGAAAAATCGTACAAAATGCCAAAGTCAAGCAATTGACGTTAAACTCAGGAATACTCATCTACATACCCTAACGAATACCCAAAAACTTTTTCAAGTGTGTAGGTGCCGTGCCGGCTTCAGGCGAAGGGCTCCAATATGTTCATGTGGTTTCTTCGAATTCACTTTTTTCAACGCTGTGTGTACGCACTTTTTGGCGGTTTTTGCATGGGGCCGGAGACCCGTGAAACGTGACTCAAACTGTGATTGGATCAATAGTTAGTAAGCTGCCAGCTAAAAATGGTTATTTTTGGCCGATTTTTGGTATTTTTAGCCCTTATTGATGTCATGATCTGATGCTACGGCGCATGAAACATGTGCATCAGAACCGTAGAAGCATGTGGAATTCAAAAATGTGTATATAAATGTTATGGGATCAATAGTTAGCAAGTTACCAGCGATTAACTGGTAATTTCAGTGGTTTTTTGAAATGGAACGTGCAAAGATGTCAGTTCATATTGCTACAATCAGGTGTTTTGACACTCCTAGGACACGGGAAACTTGAAAATACCGCGAAAACTGCACAGGAATCAGTAGTTTGTTATTTAGCTACTTACCAGAACGTATTATAGGTGACTTTTGTCAAAATCAGGTTCTGGTAAGTGCAAAATCTATGAGCTAGACCACTTTAAATGGGTGATTCTGAATCGCTAAAACACGCTGATTTCGAAAACGTGACTCAAACTGTGATTGGATCAATAGTTATTAAGCTGCCAGCTAAAAATGGGTCTTTCTGGCCGATTTTTGGTGATTTTAGCCATGGAAGGTGTAAAGATCAGTTGCTTCAGCGCATTGAACATGTGTATCCAAACCGCAAAAACACGTGGAATTCAAAAATGTGTATATAAATGCGATGTGATCAATAGTTAGCTAGTAACCAGCGATTAACTGGTGATTTCAGTGGTTTTTTGACCTGGAACATGCAAAGATGCCAGTTCATATTGCTAAAAACCGGTGTTTTGACACTCCTAGGACACGGGAAACTTGGAAATACCTCGAAAACTGCACAGGATTCAGTAGTTTGTTATTTAGCTACTTACCAGAACGTATTATAGGTGACTTTTGTCAAAATCAGGTTCTGGTAAGTGCAAAAACTTTGAACTAGACCACTTTGACTGGGTGATTCTGAATCGCGAGAACACGCTGATTTCGAAAACGTGACTCAAACTGTGATTGGATCAATAGTTAGTAAGCTGCCAGCTAAAAATGGTTATTTTTGGCCGATTTTTGGTATTTTTAGCCCTTATTGATGTCATGATCTGATGCTACGGCGCATGAAACATGTGCATCTGAACCGTAGAAGCATGTGGAATTCAAAAATGTGTATATAAATGTTATGGGATCAATAGTTAGCTAGTAACCAGCGATTAACTGGTGATTTCAGGGGTTTTTTGACCTGGAACATGCAAAGATGCCAGTTCATATTGCTAAAAGCCGGTGTTTTGACACTGCTAGGACACGGGAAACTTGGAAATACCGCGAAAACTGCACAGGAATCAGTAGTTTGTGATTTAGCTACTTACCAGAACGTATTATAGGTGACTTTTGTCAAAATCAGGTTCTGGTAAGTGCAAAATCTATGAGCTAGACCACTTTAAATGGGTGATTCTGAATCGCTAAAACACGCTGATTTCGAAAACGTGACTCAAACTGTGATTGGATCAATAGTTATTAAGCTGCCAGCTAAAAATGGGTCTTTCTGGCCGATTTTTGGTGATTTTAGCCATGGAAGGTGTAAAGATCAGTTGCTTCAGCGCATTGAACATGTGTATCCAAACCGCAAAAACACGTGGAATTCAAAAATGTGTATATAAATGCGATGTGATCAATAGTTAGCTAGTAACCAGCGATTAACTGGTGATTTCAGTGGTTTTTTGACCTGGAACATGCAAAGATGCCAGTTCATATTGCTAAAAACCGGTGTTTTGACACTCCTAGGACACGGGAAACTTGGAAATACCTCGAAAACTGCACAGGATTCAGTAGTTTGTTATTTAGCTACTTACCAGAACGTATTATAGGTGACTTTTGTCAAAATCAGGTTCTGGTAAGTGCAAAAACTTTGAACTAGACCACTTTGACTGGGTGATTCTGAATCGCGAGAACACGCTGATTTCGAAAACGTGACTCAAACTGTGATTGGATCAATAGTTAGTAAGCTGCCAGCTAAAAATGGTTATTTTTGGCCGATTTTTGGTATTTTTAGCCCTTATTGATGTCATGATCTGATGCTACGGCGCATGAAACATGTGCATCTGAACCGTAGAAGCATGTGGAATTCAAAAATGTGTATATAAATGTTATGGGATCAATAGTTAGCAAGTTACCAGCGATTAACTGGTAATTTCAGTGGTTTTTTGAAATGGAACGTGCAAAGATGTCAGTTCATATTGCTACAATCAGGTGTTTTGACACTCCTAGGACACGGGAAACTTGAAAATACCGCGAAAACTGCACAGGAATCAGTAGTTTGTTATTTAGCTACTTACCAGAACGTATTATAGGTGACTTTTGTCAAAATCAGGTTCTGGTAAGTGCAAAATCTATGAGCTAGACCACTTTGAATGGGTGATTCTGAATTGCAAAAACACGCTGATTTCGAAAACGTGACTCAAACTGTGATTGGATCAATAGTTATTAAGCTGCCAGCTAAAAATGGGTCTTTCTGGCCGATTTTTGGTGATTTTAGCCATGGAAGGTGTAAAGATCAGTTGCTTCAGCGCATTGAACATGTGTATCCAAACCGCAAAAACACGTGGAATTCAAAAATGTGTATATAAATGCGATGTGATCAATAGTTAGCTAGTAACCAGCGATTAACTGGTGATTTCAGTGGTTTTTTGACCTGGAACATGCAAAGATGCCAGTTCATATTGCTAAAATCCGGTGTTTTGACACTCCTAGGACACGGGAAACTTGAAAATACCGCGAAAACTGCACAGGAATCAGTAGTATGTGATTTAGCTATTTACCAGAACGTAGTATAGGTGACTTTTGACTATCCTCTTTGTAGTTTGGTTTTTAGCCAGTGATGTCCATTGAAGAGCCCTTTTCGGTCTGGGATGACTATTCAATGGGCGATCCTGGCTGATTGATGGCCCAGCGCCGGCTTGAAAGACACGCACGCTCTCCAAAATCACGAGCAAATCCCTCGTTTTGTGGGGGCGTGTACCCTCTTTGTACTTTGGTTTTGAGCCGGGTATGTCCATTGAAGAGCCCTTTTCGGTCTGGGATGACTATTCAATGGGCGATCCCGGCTGATTGATGGCCCAGCGCCGGCTTGAAAGACACGCACGCTCTTCAAAATCACAAGCAAATCCCTCGTTTTGTGGGGGCGTGTACCCTCTTTGTAGTTTGGTTTTGAGCCGGGTATGTCCATTAGAGAGCCCTTTTCGGTCTGGGATGACTATTCAATGGGCGATCCCGGCTAAAAATGGGTCTTTCTGGCCGATTTTTGGTATTTTTAGCTCTGGAAGGTGTAAAGATCAGTTGCTTCAGCGCATTGAACATGTGTATCCAAACCGCAAAAACACGTGGAATTCAAAAATGTGTATATAAATGCGATGTGATCAATAGTTAGCTAGTAACCAGCGATTAACTGGTGATTTCAGTGGTTTTTTGACCTGGAACATGCAAAGATGCCAGTTCATATTGCTAAAATCCGGTGTTTTGACACTCCTAGGACACGGGAAACTTGGAAATACCTCGAAAACTGCACAGGATTCAGTAGTTTGTTATTTAGCTACTTACCAGAACGTATTATAGGTGACTTTTGTCAAAATCAGGTTCTGGTAAGTGCAAAATCTATGAGCTAGACCACTTTGAATGGGTGATTCTGAATCGCGAGAACACGCTGATTTCGAAAACGTGACTCAAACTGTGATTGGATCAATAGTTAGTAAGCTGCCAGCTAAAAATGGTTATTTTTGGCCGATTTTTGGTATTTTTAGCCCTTATTGATGTCATGATCTGATGCTACGGCGCATGAAACATGTGCATCTGAACCGTAGAAGCATGTGGAATTCAAAAATGTGTATATAAATGTTATGGGATCAATAGTTAGCAAGTTACCAGCGATTAACTGGTAATTTCAGTGGTTTTTTGAAATGGAACGTGCAAAGATGTCAGTTCATATTGCTACAATCAGGTGTTTTGACACTCCTAGGACACGGGAAACTTGAAAATACCGCGAAAACTGCACAGGAATCAGTAGTTTGTTATTTAGCTACTTACCAGAACGTATTATAGGTGACTTTTGTCAAAATCAGGTTCTGGTAAGTGCAAAATCTATGAGCTAGACCACTTTGACTGGGTGATTCTGAATCGCGAGAACACGCTGATTTCGAAAACGTGACTCAAACTGTGATTGGATCAATAGTTATTAAGCTGCCTGCTAAAAATGGGTCTTTCTGGCCGATTTTTGGTGATTTTAGCCATGGAAGGTGTAAAGATCAGTTGCTTCAGCGCATTGAACATGTGTATCCAAACCGCAAAAACACGTGGAATTCAAAAATGTGTATATAAATGCGATGTGATCAATAGTTAGCTAGTAACCAGCGATTAACTGGTGATTTCAGGGGTTTTTTGACCTGGAACATGCAAAGATGCCAGTTCATATTGCTAAAAGCCGGTGTTTTGACACTGCTAGGACACGGGAAACTTGGAAATACCGCGAAAACTGCACAGGAATCAGTAGTTTGTGATTTAGCTACTTACCAGAACGTATTATAGGTGACTTTTGTCAAAATCAGGTTCTGGTAAGTGCAAAATCTATGAGCTAGACCACTTTAAATGGGTGATTCTGAATCGCTAAAACACGCTGATTTCGAAAACGTGACTCAAACTGTGATTGGATCAATAGTTATTAAGCTGCCAGCTAAAAATGGGTCTTTCTGGCCGATTTTTGGTGATTTTAGCCATGGAAGGTGTAAAGATCAGTTGCTTCAGCGCATTGAACATGTGTATCTAAACCGCAAAAACACGTGGAATTCAAAAATGTGTATATAAATGCGATGTGATCAATAGTTAGCTAGTAACCAGCGATTAACTGGTGATTTCAGTGGTTTTTTGACCTGGAACATGCAAAGATGCCAGTTCATATTGCTAAAAACCGGTGTTTTGACACTCCTAGGACACGGGAAACTTGGAAATACCTCGAAAACTGCACAGGATTCAGTAGTTTGTTATTTAGCTACTTACCAGAACGTATTATAGGTGACTTTTGTCAAAATCAGGTTCTGGTAAGTGCAAAAACTTTGAACTAGACAAGGGTGGACGACAGGCCGGGCCGCCTCAAGCCGGCCTGGCCCGGCCGCAGGCCGGGCCGGCTGGGCCGACAAAATTAACGATCGGGCGGCCGACGGGCCGGCCGGGCCGCAAAAAACTCACGTTAAAATTTTTTTCGGTGCCCTTAAGAACGTGGTTTCTTGCTTTTTGACGGCCCGATGGCGGGCCGGGCCGGTTGAGCAGCGGGCTGGGCCGGGCCGGGCTTGATTTTTAAAACGCCGGGCCGGCCGGGCCGTTAAAAAGTCGGCCCGCGTCCACCCTTGGAACTAGACCACTTTGACTGGGTGATTCTGAATCGCGAGAACACGCTGATTTCGAAAACGTGACTCAAACTGTGATTGGATCAATAGTTAGTAAGCTGCCAGCTAAAAATGGTTATTTTTGGCCGATTTTTGGTATTTTTAGCCCTTATTGATGTCATGATCTGATGCTACGGCGCATGACACATGTGCATCTGAACCGTAGAAGCATGTGGAATTCAAAAATGTGTATATAAATGTTATGGGATCAATAGTTAGCAAGTTACCAGCGATTAACTGGTAATTTCAGTGGTTTTTTGAAATGGAACGTGCAAAGATGTCAGTTCATATTGCTACAATCAGGTGTTTTGACACTCCTAGGACACGGGAAACTTGGAAATACCGCGAAAACTGCACAGGAATCAGTAGTTTGTTATTTAGCTACTTACCAGAACGTATTATAGGTGACTTTTGTCAAAATCAGGTTCTGGTAAGTGCAAAATCTATGAGCTAGACCACTTTGAATGGGTGATTCTGAATTGCAAAAACACGCTGATTTCGAAAACGTGACTCAAACTGTGATTGGATCAATAGTTATTAAGCTGCCAGCTAAAAATGGGTCTTTCTGGCCGATTTTTGGTGATTTTAGCCATGGAAGGTGTAAAGATCAGTTGCTTCAGCGCATTGAACATGTGTATCCAAACCGCAAAAACACGTGGAATTCAAAAATGTGTATATAAATGCGATGTGATCAATAGTTAGCTAGTAACCAGCGATTAACTGGTGATTTCAGTGGTTTTTTGACCTGGAACATGCAAAGATGCCAGTTCATATTGCTAAAATCCGGTGTTTTGACACTCCTAGGACACGGGAAACTTGAAAATACCGCGAAAACTGCACAGGAATCAGTAGTATGTGATTTAGCTATTTACCAGAACGTAGTATAGGTGACTTTTGACTATCCTCTTTGTAGTTTGGTTTTTAGCCAGTGATGTCCATTGAAGAGCCCTTTTCGGTCTGGGATGACTATTCAATGGGCGATCCTGGCTGATTGATGGCCCAGCGCCGGCTTGAAAGACACGCACGCTCTTCAAAATCACAAGCAAATCCCTCGTTTTGTGGGGGCGTGTACCCTTTTTGTAGTTTGGTTTTGAGCCGGGTATGTCTATTGAAGAGCCCTTTTCGGTCTGGGATGACTATTCAATGGGCGATCCCGGCTGATTGATGGCCCAGCGCCGGCTTGAAAGACACGCACGCTCTTCAAAATCACAAGCAAATCCCTCGTTTTGTGGGGGCGTGTACCCTTTTTGTAGTTTGGTTTTGAGCCGGGTATGTCCATTAGAGAGCCCTTTTCGGTCTGGGATGACTATTCAATGGGCGATCCCGGCTAAAAATGGGTCTTTCTGGCCGATTTTTGGTATTTTTAGCTCTGGAAGGTGTAAAGATCAGTTGCTTCAGCGCATTGAACATGTGTATCCAAACCGCAAAAACACGTGGAATTCAAAAATGTGTATATAAATGCGATGTGATCAATAGTTAGCTAGTAACCAGCGATTAACTGGTGATTTCAGTGGTTTTTTGACCTGGAACATGCAAAGATGCCAGTTCATATTGCTAAAATCCGGTGTTTTGACACTCCTAGGACACGGGAAACTTGGAAATACCTCGAAAACTGCACAGGATTCAGTAGTTTGTTATTTAGCTACTTACCAGAACGTATTATAGGTGACTTTTGTCAAAATCAGGTTCTGGTAAGTGCAAAATCTATGAGCTAGACCACTTTGAATGGGTGATTCTGAATCGCGAGAACACGCTGATTTCGAAAACGTGACTCAAACTGTGATTGGATCAATAGTTAGTAAGCTGCCAGCTAAAAATGGTTATTTTTGGCCGATTTTTGGTATTTTTAGCCCTTATTGATGTCATGATCTGATGCTACGGCGCATGAAACATGTGCATCTGAACCGTAGAAGCATGTGGAATTCAAAAATGTGTATATAAATGTTATGGGATCAATAGTTAGCAAGTTACCAGCGATTAACTGGTAATTTCAGTGGTTTTTTGAAATGGAACGTGCAAAGATGTCAGTTCATATTGCTACAATCAGGTGTTTTGACACTCCTAGGACACGGGAAACTTGAAAATACCGCGAAAACTGCACAGGAATCAGTAGTTTGTTATTTAGCTACTTACCAGAACGTATTATAGGTGACTTTTGTCAAAATCAGGTTCTGGTAAGTGCAAAAATTTTGAACTAGACCACTTTGACTGGGTGATTCTGAATCGCGAGAACACGCTGATTTCGAAAACGTGACTCAAACTGTGATTGGATCAATAGTTAGTAAGCTGCCAGCTAAAAATGGGTCTTTCTGGCCGATTTTTGGTGATTTTAGCCATGGATGGTGTAAAGATCAGTTGCTTCAGCGCATTGAACATGTGTATCCAAACCGCAAAAACACGTGGAATTCAAAAATGTGTATATAAATGCGATGTGATCAATAGTTAGCTAGTAACCAGCGATTAACTGGTGATTTCAGTGGTTTTTTGACCTGGAACATGCAAAGATGCCAGTTCATATTGCTAAAATCCGGTGTTTTGACACTCCTAGGACACGGGAAACTTGAAAATACCGCGAAAACTGCACAGGATTCAGTAGTTTGTTATTTAGCTACTTACCAGAACGTATTATAGGTGACTTTTGTCAAAATCAGGTTCTGGTAAGTGCAAAATCTATGAGCTAGACCACTTTGAATGGGTGATTCTGAATCGCTAAAACACGCTGATTTCGAAAACGTGACTCAAACTGTGATTGGATCAATAGTTATTAAGCTGCCAGCTAAAAATGGGTCTTTCTGGCCGATTTTTGGTATTTTTAGCCCTTATTGATGTCATGATCTGATGCTACGACGCATGAAACATGTGCATCTGAACCGTAGAAGCATGTGGATTTCAAAAATGTGTATATAAATGTTATGGGATCAATAGTTAGTTAGTTACCAGCGATTAACTGGTAATTTCAGTGGTTTTTTGACCTGGAACATGCAAAGATGACAGTTCATATTGCTAAATTCCGGTGTTTTGACACTCCTAGGACACGTGAAACTTGAAAATACCGCGAAAACTGCACAGGAATCAGTAGTATGTGATTTAGCTATTTACCGGAACGTATTATAGGTGACTTTTGTCAAAATCAGGTTCTGGTAAGTGCAAAAACTTTGAGCTAGACCACTTTGAATGGGTGATTCTGAATCGCGAGAACACGCTGATTTCGAAAACGTGACATAAACTGTGATTGGATCGATAGTTATTAAGCTGCCAGCTAAAAATGGGTCTTTCTGGCCGATTTTTGGTATTTTTAGCTCTGGAAGGTGTAAAGATCAGTTGCTTCAGCGCATTGAACAAGTGTATCCAAACCGCAAAAACACGTGGAATTCAAAAATGTGTATTTCAATGTGATGTGATCAATAGTTAGCTAGTAACCAGCGATTAACTGGTGATTTCAGTGGTTTTTTGACCTGGAACATGCAAAGATGCCAGTTCATATTGCATAAATCCGGTGTTTTGACACTCCTAGGACACGGGAAACTTGAAAATACTTCGAAAACTGCACAGGAATCAGTAGTTTGTGATTTAGCTACTTACCAGAACGTATTATAGGCGACTTTTGTCAAAATCAGGTTCTGGTAAGTGCAAAATCTATGAGCTAGACCACTTTGAATGGGCGATTCTGAATCGCAAAAACACGCTGATTTCGCGAACGTGACACAAACTGTGATTGGATCAATAGTTAGTAAGCTGCCAGCTAAAAACGGTTATTTTTGGCCGATTTTTGGTATTTTTAGCCCTTATTGATGTCATGATCTGATGCTACGACGCATGAAACATGTGCATCTGAACCGTAGAAGCATGTGGATTTCAAAAATGTGTATATAAATGTTATGGGATCAATAGTTAGTTAGTTACCAGCGATTAACTGGTAATTTCAGTGGTTTTTTGACCTGGAACATGCAAAGATGACAGTTCATATTGCTAAATTCCGGTGTTTTGACACTCCTAGGACACGTGAAACTTGAAAATACCGCGAAAACTGCACAGGAATCAGTAGTATGTGATTTAGCTATTTACCGGAACGTATTATAGGTGACTTTTGACTATCCTCTTTGTACTTTGGTTTTGAGCCGGGTATGTCCATTGAAGAGCCCTTTTCGGTCTGGGATGACTATTCAATGGGCGATCCTGGCTGATTGATGGCCCAGCGCCGGCTTGAAAGACACGCACGCTCTCCAAAATCACGAGCAAATCCCTCGTTTTGTGGGGGCGTGTACCCTCTTTGTACTTTGGTTTTGAGCCGGGTATGTCCATTGAAGAGCCCTTTTCGGTCTGGGATGACTATTCAATGGGCGATCCTGGCTGATTGATGGCCCAGCGCCGGCTTGAAAGACACGCACGCTCTCCAAAATCACGAGCAAATCCCTCGTTTTGTGGGGGCGTGTACCCTCTTTGTACTTTGGTTTTGAGCCGGGTATGTCCATTGAAGAGCTCTTTTCGGTCTGGGATGACTATTCAATGGGCGATCCTGGATGATTGATGGCCCAGCGCCGGCTTGAAAGACACGCACGCTCTCCAAAATCACGAGCAAATCCCTCGTTTTGTGGGGGCGTGTACCCTTTTTGTAGTTTGGTTTTGAGCCGGGTATGTCCATTGAAGAGCCCTTTTCGGTCTGGGATGACTATTCAATGGGCGATCCCGGCTAAAAATGGGTCTTTCTGGCCGATTTTTGGTATTTTTAGCTCTGGAAGGTGTAAAGATCAGTTGCTTCAGCGCATTGAACATGTGTATCCAAACCGCAAAAACACGTGGAATTCAAAAATGTGTATATAAATGCGATATTGATCAATAGTTAGCTAGTAACCAGCGATTAACAGGTGATTTCAGTGGTTTTTTGACCTGGAACATGCAAAGATGACAGTTCATATTGCTAAATTCCGGTGTTTTGACACTCCTAGGACACGTGAAACTTGAAAATACCGCGAAAACTGCACAGGAATCAGTAGTATGTGATTTAGCTATTTACCAGAACGTAGTATAGGTGACTTTTGACTATCCTCTTTGTACTTTGGTTTTGAGCCGGGTATGTCCATTGAAGAGCCCTTTTCGGTCTGGGATGACTATTCAATGGGCGATCCCGGCTAAAAATGGGTCTTTCTGGCCGATTTTTGGTATTTTTAGCTCTGGAAGGTGTAAAGATCAGTTGCTTCAGCGCATTGAACATGTGTATCCAAACCGCAAAAACACGTGGAATTCAAAAATGTGTATATAAATGCGATATTGATCAATAGTTAGCTAGTAACCAGCGATTAACAGGTGATTTCAGTAGTTTTTTGACCTGGAACATGCAAAGATGCCAGTTCATATTGCTAAAATCCGGTGTTTTGACACTCCTAGGACACGGGAAACTTGGAAATACCTCGAAAACTGCACAGGATTCAGTAGTTTGTTATTTAGCTACTTACCAGAACGTATTATAGGTGACTTTTGTCAAAATCAGGTTCTGGTAAGTGCAAAAACTTTGAGCTAGACCACTTTGAATGGGTGATTCTGAATCGCGAGAACACGCTGATTATGAAAACGTGACTTAAACTGTGATTGGATCGATAGTTAGTAAGCTGCCAGCTAAAAATGGTTATTTTTGGTCGATTTTGTGTGTTTTTAGCCATGGAAGATGTAAAGATTAGTTGCTACGGTGCATTAAACATGTGCATCTGAACCGTAGAAGCACGTGGAATTCAAAAATGTGTATTCAAATGTGATGGGATCAATAGTTAGCAAGTTACCAGCGATTAACTGGTGATTTCAGTGGTTTTTTGACCTGGAACATGCAAAGATGTCAGTTCATATTGCTAAATTCCGGTGTTTTGACACTCCTAGGACACGTGAAACTTGAAAATACCGCGAAAACTGCACAGGATTCAGTAGTTTGTGATTTAGCTACTTACCAGAACGTATTATAGGTGACTTTTGTCAAAATCAGGTTCTGGTTAGTGCAAAAAGTTTGAGCTAGAGCAATTTGAGTGGGTGATTCTGAATCGCGAGAACACGCTGATTTCGAAAACGTGACTTAAACTGTGATGGGATCGATAGTTAGTAAACTGCCAGCTAAAAAGGCGTATTTTTGGCAATTTGAAAAATGTGTATTTAAATGCGACGGGATTAATAGTTTCTGCCCTGGACAAAATTCGCATTTAGAGATAACGGATTGCCAGGGCCGTATGCAGATGGTTGCATTTGGTTGCGCCGCAACCATTGGCACCCTTGCAACGGTTGCGGATTACCGTGCAACGGTTGCAAGTTTACCTTGGTCCCCCTTGATAACTTTGACAAAATGGCAGTGATCAATTTGATGGTAAGGGGGGACCCTTACAATGCGCTACCCCTGCCGACGAAACCTGCATACGGCCCTGCGGATTGCATTACAAAGCGTTTTCCAAAGGTCGCACACATTGCTGCGTTCTAATTGCGAAACGCGCGGCGAGACTGTTCGAAATGAGATGTTGAAACTTTCCGCGCGTTGTTCGGTGTCGTTTCACAACTTTGTTTTGTATGACCTTCCGTTTTGATTACATTAGCTTGTATTTCATTTTGTTTATCAATAAGTCTTATTTTCAGCGAATTCATCACTGCCAAAATGCCCTACAAAGGCGTCCAAACCCTGTTGAAGGATAAGTCCCCTCAAATCGCAAAAATGAAGGACATCAACAACTTCCTGAACAACATTGCCGGAATCGACATCACGACGTCCAAGGGCCGCGACGATGCCATGTGGCACACTCGAAGCATCACCCTTGTTAAGCTCGAATCCAACTCCCGTCTCCCCAGCGGGCATATGGCTAACCTGCGTGAGCACTTCTGGATCGAGCTCCTGATGGATCTTCGTGGCGCTATCATGACGGCTTCGTACGATGCCAAGGGCGGTGTCGCTGCCTGGAAGTTTTGCCTCCTTCGACTGAACAGCATCCTGCACGCGGACGAGCACCTTCTCAGCCTGGAGCAAATGGAGGCGCATCTTGGCATCATCTGGACCGATTGATTTTTTGCGTTTTGGCGTTATTTTTGTTTAAAATTTTGGGTTCTTCGTTGTTTCTGTTATCGACTTTCGTTGTTTTTGTCTATAAACTTTTATTTTTGACTTGTACCTTCGATTACAGCTTGGCTATTGACAAAATAAGGAATATATCGTAATCTCAAAACTTGAAACAGAACGGCAGTGAAAATTGCAAAGTAAAACAACATAAAAAGTTACAGTGTTAGTTACAAAAGTGGTTACACCCTTCAATTCAGAGTCATAAGCGCTGAACGCAGCATGTCTTCCGTTTCTTCCAGCGACGTCCGCAACGTTACTTTGCACCAAATCGACCCAACGGTGCCCTTGAAGTCGACGAATCCCATTTGCATGAGGGTCTTTGCCAGTTTCAATGCCGTTGAAGTTCCCAGCGGCTCCATGCAGGATAGATCGCAATTCTTGGCATACTTATCATAGACGAAATGGAAGTCAGTCTCTGGAAGCCCAGTGTCTCGAATTTCAGAGACGATAGCTCGGAGCAGGAGATCCTGATGCTTGGAAAGGGACTTGGTGAAGCGGGACTGCGCGGAGTCGAGGCCCTCTTTGATGGCGGATTGGGCCTGGAATAGTCAAAGTTCAGAAAGAGAAAAAGTGGTGAAGTGGCTTACATGTTTGATGGTGACCTTCCTATCATCAGCATCCACAGCAATCTCGATGGACCGACGGAAGATCTCCAACGCTTTCCGGAAATCGCCGGAGACTGATGACACTTTACGAGCAATGAAAAGGGTGGCATTGGGGTCGATCAGCTTCTTGCCTTCCTGGATTCGGTGTGTGAGCATCTGGTCGATCTGTTCGTAGCTGTAGGCTTGGAAGGTGAGGCGGTTGTAGCCCTGAAATGGTATAATGATAATCTACAGTATGATGGCATCGAAAAAGGACCTACCATTCGAGACGAAACCCGCTGCTTTAGGACACGCTCCGGCAAATCCAGCGTATTCGCAATCGCAATAACAACCAACTTCGCTTCCTCTGTCGTCGCCCATTCAAAGATATCGTAAACCACATCCTGGGACTTGTTGCAAAGCATATCCAGCTCATCGACTACAAGAACCACCGGCTTACGGCTACGGTCAGCAGTCCGGAAGATCGTATCCAAATGCCGTCGGGCTGTCTTTGGCGCCGTGTTTCGCTTTGCTTTCGTCGCCTTCTCATTGACAGCGCCATAGATGTGGGTAAAGACGTCCTGCGGCTTCACCAGTTCTAGGGCATTGACATAAACATACGTGAAATCGAGCTTCTTGGCGGGTTTCATCGACTTCCGGCCATTCTTCTGTTTAACCGGACTTCCATCCATCAATCCACGAATTACTTTCGTTACGGTGGCCGTTTTGCCAGTCCCAGGAACACCGGAAATGTACATCGAGCGACTCAGCTGGACGAGGGCATCATTGCCGACGGCACTCTTGATGAAGGAAGCAATCTGTTCGCATTCACTGTCGCGGTTGATGATTTCCGGCTCGGCTGACGTATGCACATTTGAAAAGTACTGCATTAACGGGTGTTCTTCACGACGCTTCCGACGTTGAGCGAGTTCATAGGCATCTTTTTTGAGGAGCTTGTATTCGGCGGTCGTGACGGCTTTGGCGTTGATTTTGACATCACCGGTTTCAGGGCGTTGGCGGAGGAGAACGATCGGGGTGACTTTCGGACCGGAGGCGGTGCTTTTCTTGGGAGTTCTTTTCGGTCTTTGAACGAAATCGGAATCGTCGGAGTCAGATTCAGAAGAGACGGAGGAGGCGCTCGAAGAAGTCGGGTCATCATTGTTGGTGAAGGACAAATCTGGAGCGATTCGTCGTTTGGCAGAGCTCGCTTTGGCGTGGCTTTTCGGCGGGACGAAGTCATGATCGTCAGCCATTTCCATCGCGGCTGTCGGCGAAACATAATTGACTCTCGGAGTGGTTCGAAGAACATGGCCACCGGCGATTCGAGGCTTTTCCGGGGTTTTATGAACAACCTTTGGATTATGGTCGCCGAAAAGACGCTTCTTCGCTGACGGCTTTGGGGCGGATTTGGTCGGAGTTTTGGTCGGGGTCTTCTTGGACTTGCAATCGACAAGATTCTCGTCGCGGTAGTTCTCCTTGTCGGAATCATCGTTATACCCAAGTGGGTTTAGGATAGGGCTTTGATGGCCGGCGAATCGGGGGCTTCGGCGCACTGGGGAACGGAATGACAGCTGCAAACGTCAAAATTATATATAAATTTTGTTCATTTATTGAAAATTGAACACAATTTTGTCCTCTGCTTCGTTTCAAATCAGTTTAGATAGCAATTAGAAAGTTAAGAATTGACAAACCTCTGACAACTGATTGACCAGATCAGGCGTACTCGGAATAGCCTTTGGCGGGCGTTGTTTCTTCGTCGGCGACGCATAATCCTTCTTACAACCACCGCGAGGAGTCCGGGGCATCGACTTTCTGCTTGGGGACGATTCTGGCCGTGGAGACATGTCGAAAAAGCAGCGGAAGGGCGAATTTATCAGAAAATAGGTACGATTTTCGGTGCAACGGTCGGAACGAGCAAGCAGCGATGAATCAATGCGCGAAAGTGCGCGCGTTCAAATGTTTGGGCGCGAAATGTCCCGCGTAGCATGTTGCGCTTGGCAATGTGTGTCTGACGGCTATTCTCAAAAGTGATCACATTTTGCAGTTTGAAAAAGTTCAAATCTTCAAATGCCTTCAATCCGGATTCAGAATTCGGCTTCTTCACGTTCAACATCACTCCCAATGCTAATTTACAGTCCCTGTAACTGTCTACAGTACCAAGGCTTAAGGGGACCCTGTAAATTAGCCATAAAAGCCATGCCCACAGGCAATCGACTGCATCACTTGTCGATCCGTCAAGTGCCGTTACTCCGTCCGTCTCCCCCGCATCATGCCGAACTTGAAGCCCCCTAAGGAAGATACCTGGGCCTTCCAGCCCATCGGGTCGCCCTTCCCGGATAACCCGGTCAAGGTTTTGGGCCAGCAGAATATGTGAGTTTGATATAACGATTCGAAATTGGCTTACTGTACATTGCCATCTTACAGGTACGTCGCCCTGTGGTACAAGCACGGCAAGCCTATCCATGGTCGCGCCTGGAACAACGGTGGTGTCGTCGAGTGCTCGTTCCCGTACCTGAAGGTCGAACTCTGCGGTGCCCAGGATCTCGGTGGCCAGATTCAAGTCCTCCAGTACAAGGGCGACCATCTGACCCTTGGCTATTGGTACAACTGGATCAAGTACAGCCAGCGCTTCGATGATACTGACAACCGCGCCGTCGTGAAATGTGGCGACTCCTTCCCGATTCTGTGGCTGAACCGTCCTGGTGGCGCCCTCCTCGGCTACGTCGACAACAAGGTCGAAGTCGCTCACTTCTCCCACGACAAGGTCAGCGAGCAAGTCACCGGCACCGCATTGAACGACATGATGATCATCGTCCGTGAATACAAGGGTGGCCCACCTGGTTGCCAGTGCCACGAATGCCCCAAGACCAAAGTCGTTGTAAGTTGTTTCGCCTTTGGTTACTGTAGCAGCTGTTACATGCTGATCTCTTCCAGCGTGTCATGCTCAACGAATGGGCCGATTTCCGTGCCGGCGATCCCTTCCCAGACAGCAAGGCCGTCAAGGCTCTTGGCCGTTCGCTCCAAACCCTGCCCGGCCAAAACCCCGACCAATATGTCGCTCTGTGGTACCAGCAAGGTGAACCCGTCATGGGCCGCATCTGGAAGGACGACAAAGGCAAGATTGCTGCTTCATTCAGCTGGGGCGGTCACGAGTACAACAAGAACATTGGTTCGCTCCAGGTAAGCCATCCTTTTCCTTTCAGCTTCATAAATCCACTTCAGGTCCTCTTCGAACTGCCCGAATCCGTCCGCGGTTTCGATTACGACTGGAAGCCGTTCCCAGAAGCCGCCAGCTTCGGCGACAAGGAGTGGTTCCCAGTGCACGTCAACCACTTCAAGGGCGACATCTCCGCTGGTGTCCTCATCATTGACGGCAAGGAAATCCTCGGCAAGGTCGACATCAAGAACGAACGCGCGACGGCCGGTGTTGGTGACAAGGAAGTCGTCCTGGTCGGCCCTGCCGTCCATACTTGCAAGGTTCTGTGCCGTAAGGCCAAGCCTGGCTGCAAATTTGATTAAGTTGTTTTTGTGATGATGATATTTATGAATAATGAGAATAAATGGTTACTAATTATCGGTTTCGTTGTTTACCTTGCACTTTTAGATTTTATGCTAATTAGGCACTGTTTTGAAACTGAAACCATCGATTATGGATAAAAGGGCCTACTCCTGGACCCTTTCCCATCACTTTTGACAGTGTCACCTGCACCCTCGAGTCCGTCGTAATGCCGAACCTGAAGCCGCCCAAGGAGGATACCTGGGCCTTCCAGCCGATCGGTTCTCCGTTCCCTGAGAATCCCGTCAAATGTCTTGCCCAGCAGAACATGTTAGTTCTTTTTATCTGACTACATCTTCACCAATTTCTGACTTTCCAGGTACGTTGCCCTGTGGTACAAGCACGGCAAGCCGATCCACGGTCGCGCCTGGAACAACGGTGGTGTCGTCGAGTGCTCTTTCCCGTACCTGAAGGTCGAACTCTGCGGTGCCCAGGATCTCGGTGGCCAGATCCAAGTCCTCCAGTACAAGGGCGACCATCTGACCCTTGGCTACTGGTACAACTGGATCAAGTACAGCCAGCGCTTCGATGATACCGACAACCGCAGCGTCGTCAAGTGTGGTGACAGCTTCCCCATCCTCTGGCTGAACCGCCCCGGTGGTGCCCTCCTCGGCTACGTCGACAACAAGACTGAAATCGCTTACTTCTCTCATGACAAGGTCAGCGAGCAGGTCACCGGCACCGCCCTCAACGATATGATGATCATTGTCCGTGAGTACAAGGGTGGCCCGCCCGGTTGCCAGTGCTGCGAATGTCTCGTCACGCCGAAGAAGATTGTCGTAAGTCTTTTCATCTATCCTCACCACCCCAACTTCATCTTCCCCTTCAGCGTGTCATGCTCAACGAATGGGCCGACTTCCGTGCCGGCGATCCCTTCCCGGAGAACAAGGCCGTGCGTGCCCTCAACAAGTCCCTCAACACCGTCGCTGGCGAGAATCCCGACCAATACGTCGCCCTGTGGTACCAAGCCGGCGAGCCCGTCATGGGTCGTGTCTGGAAGGACAAGGACGGCAAGATCGCGGCTTCCTTCAGCTGGGGCGGCCACGAGTACAACAAGAACATCGGTTCGCTCCAGATTCTGTTCGAGTTGCCGGAATCCGTCCGTGGTTTCGATTACGACTGGAAGCCGTTCCCAGAGGCTGCCAGCTTCGGCGACAAGGAGTGGTTCCCGGTGCACGTCAACCACTTCAAGGGCGACATCTCCGTCGGTGTGTTGCTCATTGAAGGCAAGGAAATCCTCGGCAAGGTCGACATCAAGAACGAACGCGCGACTGCCGGTATCGGTGGCAAGGAAGTCGTCTTGGTCGGCCCTGCTGTCCATACTTGCAAGGTTCTGTGCCGTAAGGCCAAGCCTGGCTGCAAGTTTGACTAAACCTCCCTTTAAAACGGTGTCAATAATGATGAGTAGTGTGATGAGATGGAATAAATGCAATGTTATTAAAATTTGTCGCTTTGGGGTACTGTGTTTCATCTTTTTGTGGCACATAGGCCAATGTTGCATCATCTAAGCGTAATTTATCCGGATTAGAACCAAAACGTAATTCCCTTTGTCCATTCTTCCACCGCCATCCCCATATTGCTCCACTGCGCATGTCAAACAGCCCCTCCTAATCCGAGCCGGCTGGGGTCAGTCATCACGCCCTATAAAATCGCGGACATCCCTGCTCATGCGCAGCCAAGGTCAATGGACATCCCAATTCGCCATAATCGATCCCCTTTGCCCTACAACTTGACTCAATCCGCCTAATGACGTACACCTGTTTTCTATTTTCGTAATACCCACCCATTTAGCCATTTAGCTCAACCTATACACTTACATACTACATAATACGAATGCCACCACCATTTAAGTGTACCCTTGACACCTTTTTTGTATGTCCTTACTGTTTAGTCAGCTAGCGCGTATTTCTTGAGCCGGCTGCTCCGTCAAATTACTTTTGTCTGGCGGCGCTGTTTAAAACTTGCTTTTAAAGCCATTTACACCTGCTAACCGCTTTTTGTACAGTGACCATTGCGCATATCAATTACAAATGACTTGTATTCCGTGGTTGTAAATTAGTTGACCGACATTTTGACACTGTTCGTAAACATTAACTTGCAGAGTGTACTCAACAAACCCCAGCGGCACAGCTTACACTAGCCGTTTATTTCGCCAATTGTGTGAAACTGACGCGGCACAGGGCAAATTTAACCGAGTTAGCCGAGTCCCCGTCTTTGCACGGCATTTTTTGCCACAAATTTGCACAATAAATTATGGGTACAGGATCTTCGGTGATATATTCGGCCCGGCCTTATCCGGTGGTGCGGACTGAATATGGGCCTGTCGAGGGCATGCATTATGTCGTGCCGAATGATCCTGCTGGGCGGATTGTCGATGTATTCCTCGGGATACCGTTTGCGGAACCGCCTGTGGGCGAGTTGAGATTTGAGGTTTGCCTTTTCCCTACTTTTTTTAAGATTTTCTTTTTAATTTGGCTGTTTTTTTGACATTTTTGACCAAAATTAATATCGTTATGGCATTTCAGAAACCGATCAAAGCCAAAGCTTGGCCATCAGACACGCCCCTCATCTGTCGACGCTACAAACCCATGTCTCTCCAAAAAAGGTACCCCATTTTCGATCTCGATGTGCCTTCAAGCGAGGATTGTCTCTACCTGAATGTCATGACGCCGACGTGGAAACGGCCAGAAGCTCGAGGGAACTCCCTTTTTCCGGTTTTGGTTTATTGCCATGGGGGCGGGTTTATCATTGATTCGGCTGCTGCGTATCGATGGGAGAAGCTTGTTGAGTTTGTTTTTACATCTTTTCATCCATAAAAATTGACAACTGCCCTTTTGCATTTTGCATTTTGCATTCTGCACTTTCAATGTACTTATGCTTCACCAAACTCCAACTTTCTAACCAAAAATTAACTTTTAAACTCCCATTTTTGTATTTTTCAGCCATTGCGTCAAGCATGACGTCGTCGTCGTCACGATTCAATACCGTCTCGGCCCACTTGGGTACTTTTGCACCTCCGATGATACGATTCAGGGCAATTTCGGACTTTGGGATCAGTATTTCGCTTTCCAATGGATCTATGACAACATTAAGGAATTCGGTGGTGACCCGTTGAACATAACTGGCATGGGACAGTCTGCTGGAGCAGTTTCTGTTCATCTTTTGTCGATTCTGCCTATTTCGAAGCACTTATTTGCGAAAACGATCCTTCTCGGCGGATCTGTGGAATGCGGCTGGGCGGTGACGGCACGAACTCCAGCCGCAAGACTGTGCCAACAATTGGCCCTGCGGATGGGATATCGTCGGAAGCACGGGAAAGGCTACACAGAGCCATGGTGTGCTGAAGAGAATGCCAAGTTGAAGGTGTTTTTGAAGAATGCGCCGACTTCGAAGCTTTGTGAGTTTATCAAGGACACAAGATAGTTTGATTACACAGAAGGGTAGCCATTTCAGTGGTCTCCATGATCGGCCTCAAAATGATGATGGAAGTGTTCAGACTGCCTCTCTCCCCGATCGTCGATGGCGACCTCGTCCCATTTCCGCCAAATGTGCTCCTCCAAGATGCGCCAAATCGGCCTTCGATACGCGGGATCAGTCGTTATGAGGGGATGATTTTTTGTAAGCTTTCCCACACTACTTTTAGAATACTTAAAAACGTATTACAGTATCCTTCATGCGCCAACTCTACAGCGAACGAATGCTCCGCCATTTCGAAAAGCAGTACAAATTCATGATTGAATCCATCTCAAAAGTCCTCCCACCAGAAGAAGTCGCCGGTTTCGACCCCGACAAATTCGACGAACTTCATGAAATCGACAAAGCCGTCCTCTCGAATAAGTGGAAACTCCGCTACAAAATGGCCGAAGTCTGCGGAAACATTACCAGCAATTGGGCGTTTTACACCTACCTTCAGAATGCTGTTGCCAGGGGGTCGAACTCGACTTGGGCGCTTATCTTTGAGCATCATAATAATGATATTTTGAAGTTGTGGAGCCTTGTTTTGCCTTTTAATGGTCAGTTGTACTTTACATTTTATCACTTTTTAGCAGTTTTCAAAATTATTTATTTTCAGCCCCAACACATGGCACCGAACTGGCATACATGCTCGGCATAAACATATTCCGGATGAAATACAAGCCAACCTCCGTCGATCTCGAAGTGTCCGAGAAAATGCAGCGGGCTATCACCAATTTTGCAAAGTACGGCAACCCAAATGGAGACCCCCTCTATCCGGCTTCGTGTCCGTACAGCTTTTCCTGGGAGCCGGTATCGAAGGAGAATCCATGTCGGAATTTGAGGGTTTCGCCGACGCCGATTGTCACGGATGACTTGGTGAATGACTACATAGTTAAACTGAGCCCATTGCATGCCAAATACGCGGAAGTCTATGCCGATGAGAAGTATTGGAGCAGTGCTGGCACCAGTAACCCCAGTGCTGAGGCTGTTGATTTGAATAGTGCCGAAAATGGCCAGGAAGATAGTTGATTTGATTGTTTTTTTGTGAATTCTTGTGATTTTTGTGAATGCGGGATAAATAAAGATTATCTATGTTTGCTATTTTTGTACTTTCTTGTTGTTGAGCGGTTAAAATAGAATCAAAGAGGTACCGATACATACTAAAAGTCAACTATTCAAACTTCTCCAACAACACAAACACACGTGGGTCACTGAAAACAACTTTAACGACCCTAAAAACCCTCCTGATTAGGCGGTTATCGTACCCCTTTTTTGTCACCCCATTCATCAGTAGCCCACTTTTTCCGATGTATCAATTGTTTTATCTCGATTCCGTCCTGTTTTCTTTCTTTGTCGAAAAAGTAAAGAAGTAGCAACAACGCTGCCGAGCCGCCGGACCACGTGTCGTTTAGCAAACGACGTGTTTTTCATGGACACCCGGAGCCCCCAACAGCAGCAGCTGTCCTTCCGGATGTCGTCAAGACCGCTCAGCAATGAAAGACCAACCACTTTTTTAAGATTGCCTGTGGCGTTTTTTGAGTTTCAAGGCGTAAGCCTCCGCCCGTGCCATTTATCAGCCCTCGAGCCCAATGAGCCTAAAGTCCTATGTTCAATCAGTGATTGACGAATGGTATGACATGATCGTGTTCGATAATGACGTCGATTGACCTGTTTGTGAACATCTTTCTCATCCATCGGCCAGGCAAAGCCATCTGATAGAGCAGAACAGAAAAAAAGAATCAAAAGGAGGGGCTTGGCAGGGGGTCGCGAGCTTTAAAGAACGATGAAACACGTGCGGAACCATTGAAAAACGGAATTGCGACGCGACCCTGGCCTTTTTGAAGATTCTGCAAAGAGGCCTTTATCAGTTGTCTGTTAGAACTTTACATTAGGTAATGATCATGTTTTTATTTTCGCCTTTTCGAAAAAGGAAAAAAAAGCCAATTAAGCCCAAAATGATGGTTATTTTGAAAAGTTCATTGAAAACAAACATTTCCGCGTGCATGTTTATGACATAATTCGAGTTCTTGGGTTCCCTACATAACAAATAGCGCCCGGAGCAGTGTTTTCCATCTTCTCGTTGCTCGAGAAGGTCGACAGTCACACTTTGCGTGCACACATACCCCCAATGTTGCCCGTAGTGCTGCCCTTAGGCGTTGTCAGTCTTTGAACATTGTTTTTCCTAGCAAATGTATGGAAAGACCAAACCAACCACCACGTTTTTCACGTTCTTTTTCATTGACTAACCATCTACCGGCCTAGTTGGTGATTCATGGCAGCTGTTTTCGTGATTTCATTCAACTCTTTGATCACTTATTATAAAAAATGTAAATAAATCGCCTTAAAACTGTTGTCAAATCAAAAAGACAACACTTTAAAGTTAGTGAATCAAACAAGTTTTTCTGCTAATAAATCACATCACCAATGTTTGCTGTTTTTGGCCACACACTTTATTTATCACTTGTGCATGGTCCTGATAGTCTGGACCACTAAATAGCTGTAGTCGGTCCAAAAAATCAGTGTTCTTTGCACGGAAATTAGGTGAAACCCAAATCGCTTAGAGTACACATTAGTCTCGGCGAATTGCTAGAACATTCGGAGTCAAGCAACTTGAAGAAATCTTGTCTGTCGATTCTGCGCGCGCTCAAAATAGAAATAGAATCCGATTTTGGTGATTCAGTCCACCTTCTATTTCCATTTCCGCATGGCTCTTCTCGATAGATCAGAAATTGGTGTATTGAAATAACGCAGAAAAAGTCACCCGATTTCCCGCCTTTCTCTTTTTTGATTAATGAAACCGGAAACGCGTGTGTTGCCGTCATTTTTTACCAGCCATTACAACACAGTGACTCTGATTGGTACTTATATGAATTGTGTTACAGTCGTGGTACCTATTGTGCTCCCCACTTCGAGATCATGGCTAATTATCTTCTCGCTACCGTAACCATGGCTATCGTCATTTCGGCTACAAGTGCCGTCCTCTGCCGGACCGGCGTCGACTCCGTCGAAGGCCCTCTCGTCGACTGTTCCAACCATCAATGCTTGAATACAACTTCCCCCGAAGCTACAGTATACAGTTGTGACTATTCGCGTATTTGTGACATGATCCAACTCCACAATGAATGCATCCAGGAGCAGGACAAAGTTATTTGTTGTTGTTTAGAGGGTGATGGCTGTAATGCTGGCTTCGAAAACGGTGGCGCCAAGACGGCTTACGAATTCGCCCGTCTGCGAAAGCTGGACAGCCATATTCAACCCCTCTACTAATATCACATAGTATTTTGATTGTAATTACGGGTACTCCATATTTGTTGCTCCAATAAAGACGACTTTATCCCACATAAATAAGTCCATGCTTAACTCACATAAATACAGTTTAAAAGTTTAAAACATTGTCCGTTTTCGCCAATTTGTGCCATCGAGATCATCGTCACTGCTGTCGTCGTTGTCAGCTGCTTGAGCATCCTCCATATCTACATCTACATCGCCATCGGGGACATGCTTCTTCTCGGCGAGGGCTTCTTTCCGTTTTTCGAGCTCATTGAAGGCCTGCCAATACTTGATGGTGGCGTCGATTGATTCCATTTGTCGTTCATGGGTGAAGGTCTTGACGTCGCCCTCGTCCTCGATCGCTACTTCGGCTTCAGCGGAGGCGACTTCGTTCATGAATTTGGCGTACTCGGCATCGAGGAGCTTTTGTTTCGCGACTTCGGCGTCGGTCTGGAATTGGTTTAAGTTATGAAAATCAAGTTAAAAAAGGGTGTTTACCTTGTTATTTTGAGCAGCATCATCGAAGAATCCACTGGGAATGAATGACAGTTCATTCACTTCTGCGGGTTTGGAGGAAGCTGTTTCGGCAGCGCTGGTTTCAACTAAAATGTTGAAAATTGAGATAGAATTTTGCACGTAAAAGAAGAAACATGGGCTATTTTTGGAAATGCCATCAAAATGTAATGTAATTAAACAAAACCAACCCCGAGCTCTCTTTGCAGAAACCAAATCACTGTCCGGCACTGGTAGAGGGTGCTTGCTGCCAGTTGCAGCCGCGTGCGACGACGTCACTGGCTTCTGTCCTTTGCTTTTTGCTTCCTGGACCTTTTGAAGATGCTTCCGACCTTTGACATGTGCCGTCCAGATTTTGAGACTGACGGGTTGAGCGCAGACTTGGCAGAATTTGGTTGACATCTAAACAATTCAAATTCAATGAGCTACAGTATACATTACAAGTTAAGATAACATTGCGCAACTTAACGCATTAATCAAATATATTAAGAGGTTTGATGGGATACTGTATTTCAAAATCAACAAATAACAAAATTCAAAACTTAAAAATCAACAGAATTATTATTACAACCACATCCATCGCCCTCACCACCAGATCCACAGCCGTTTGAAGTCGCAGCATTAGAATCGGCAGAAACGGGGGCCTTCTTTGTGCTCTTCACGATGTCATGCGTCGATTCGCCAACATTCAGCCCAGATAGCAATCGACATGCTTGGCAGAGTTCCTGACTTGAAGTGTAGTTGCATTGAATGCACTTTCGTCGGATCAGAGGGGCTTCGCTTTGTGGGACGACGACAGCTTCGCCGGAGCGGACAATTTCCATGATGACTCGGGGGGAAACGCGTTCGATGGCTTTCAAATGGTTCCTAAAAACGCTTTTGTTGTGCAACTTTATATAATTTTGAGTAAAACCAACCTAACAAGACCTCGATATGCATTCGGAGAGTACGAACATTCAACAGAAAAGTAGTTCAACTTCTTGAAATGCGCATAGAAGACGACGTCCTTCTGGTAGGAGTACCGAAACGGCTTGACTCTCGTGATGCCGCCTTCCGATCCGCTGACTTGGGTCGAACTTCGCTGCAACCTGGCGATATCTCCACGTAGTAAGTTCATCAAAACAGTCTCGGCAACGTCATCAGCGTTGTGACCGGTAGCGACTTTGAAAGCGCCGCATTTTTCAGCTCCACGGTCCAGCGCCTGCCTTCGAAAAACGCCACAAAAGGTGCAGTTGTTCTTCGGCCCGATTCGCGCCACAATTTCGTCCATCGTCCAGCCATACAAATCCTTATAACTGAGAATCTTTAACGGCAACTGTAGATCACTCTGATTCTTGTGGACCTCCCGGATTGAGTGATCTCTGTAGCCAGCGATGCCTTCATCGATACAAACGAGAAACAGTTCGAGGCCATAATCGTAGCGTTGGTTCAAGATCGCCAACGTGTGGGCCAGAACTGTCGAATCCTTTCCTCCACTGACACCGATGGCAACCTTCTCACCGCGGCTGAAGATCTTTGTGGATGTGATGGTGGCATGGACGTCCTGAAAGGTGAGTTTTTCAATAAAGGTAAAGTTTATATATAAAATTCGATGCCAACCTCTTCAAACCAGTTCAGAAAGCAGGGTACACATGCTGGCTCGCTAGTTTTAGCAATTTTGATGCTTGGGGTGGCGGGACAAGCGTAACAGGTTGCCATTGGGACGGAATCTGATCGATTGTGGAGATTGACAAAAATGGACAATGAAATTTTTTTGGAAGTGTGCGTTGGCAATGGTCGCGTTTTGCCAAAACGATTTTTACCTTGTTTTAAAATTTGACTTTTTTTTAAATTTCCGGCGATTGGTGTTATAATTCTCGCTCTTTCTTACATCATACTATCAGTTTATCAGTTTTATATAATATTGAATCACAAAAAGTCAAAAATACAAACAATAATCCCCTTTTAAAAAGAAGTTTCCTTCTCCGGTTCATGCATAAAAGCAAAGCACACAATATCGGCTATCCGAGTCTCACAGTAAAGCCGTGTATTTGCGAGATAACTAAAGTCATGTTTGGAGCAGACAACGTCGAAACTTCCACCGATTTCGGCACTGGCTGCCTTTTGGATGGCGCGTTTTGATACTGTAGGCGTTTTTTCAATGTTCTCCATCATGATCATTTTCAGCTTTAAACTGTTGCATCGACCTTTATCACGAGCTGTTAACGTAGGGGTGCCAAAGGTCTTCTTGCTGAACCGGAACCGCTTCAAATAACGTCGTCGAAATGGGGCTTCTGTGGCGAAAAGAGCTAAAAAGTGGAAAGATCGGAACATTTTTGACACAAGAAACTCACTTTGCAATCTGTTGTTGTGTTGGAGCAGCTTTTCATTTGAGAGGGTTACAGGGGGCTTTGTAAAGGGTTTCGGTCGGGGCGTCTGGGCGACTTCGTTGGTTTTTTCATCGGAGATATCTGTGAGGGTTTTTGGGGTGGCAACGAGTTCGTAGTTTGAGGGGGTTGTCGGAGGTACAGTATCCTTGTAGAAATCTTGTTCCAAAGGGGTGCCGGTGTGTGCTTCGATGATTTCAGTGTCTGGTAAAGTTTTTAGAGGGGTCAAATCGGAAGGTTCTATCGGGTAGATTTTAGTTGCAACTGTTAAGGTTGGCATTTCGTAGTGTTGGGCGTGTGGTGGGGGTTCATGGATGTCTTGGGGCTGTTGGAATCTTGGTAAATGAGCTTTGGGCTAAAAGTTTAACGTTAAACTATTGTATTGAAGTGTCTAATGACCCTTACCGCTCCAATTAAACACTTCTGAACCGGACAATTACAAGCAGTCACCGCAGGGCATTGAACCGTCGGACACTGGGTACTATCACGCTCTCCCGACTGTTTTGGACACGGCACAGGTGGAGGACACTGCAATGTCGAACCTTCGTTTCGATAACCGGATTGCGGCTGATACTGTCGAGTTCCATAGACATTTAGGTTTGTATTTGAGTTTGAGTTTGAATGTTGAGCCCATGGTGGAGTTCCGTTTACAATTTCACATAAAACAAAGACAATGAAAAACCCAAACAGCATGTCACTTCAAAATAACAACTGTACAAAATCACCTCACTAAAGTAATAAAAGAAAGCAAAGCATCATAACTGTGTCAAATAAGATCTTTATCTTTCTGATACAATGCAACAGGATCAACTAGCATGGGGTCAAGGCGCAGCATAAACGGAAACGACCTCAATTTACACATAGTAAATCAAGAAAGAAAGCCGTCTGCTGTTACCATTGAATTCAATGGAATGTAAAAAAACAATCAAAATAAGTGAAATTTAACGACGATGGTTAGGCTTCTTGCCCTTTTTCGAACCGTCTTTCGTTGTGAGCTTCCAAACGGGGAACACATCGATGGCTGAGATTCCGCGGCCGCTGCTGACACGGATTGCAGTGTAGTTGCTAAAATAAGTTCCGATGATAAAAAACACGTAGAGTTAAAAGATGTCAGATACCTGTAGTAATCAATAAGTCGTTCGACAGTGCGGAATTTCAATGCGTTGTCATCGCCATACTGGACTTGATACATGGTTGTGCCGTCTTTGAATTCGACGGCTTTGATCGGGAAATGGCTGCAAAGTTGTTATGAACATTGATTGGGCTGATTAAACGTACAAATAGTGGCCACTTGCACTCAAATAGACAATCTTTAGCTGCAGAAACGGCAGAAAGTGGCGATCACGAGAGTTTTCAAGCTCTTCAGTGAGCTCGTAGTTGGATTTTGGGAGCTGAAAACAACGTTAAAAATGAAACTTTGATAGCTTGAGGCAACCCACAGCATAGTACGCAAAGAAAGTGCTAAGCCCAACAGTACGGTTCTCGGCTTGCTCTGCTGTCAGACAACCGATGAAACGGCGTTGAAGGGTTATACGGCGCTGGAAACTGTAAAAGAACCCTTTAATGGACTATGAAATCTTTGATAATTTGAAAAGCCTACTTTCTCTGCGCCTTTGTATTCGTCGCCACCGGTGGTAACTTCTTTAACGACGCCGAAGACACACTTGAGGGCACATTTTCGTATTCTGTCGAAGAATCGGAGGTACTGTAGACACTCGATCGGCTACGGCTGACCATATTGTCGAATTGGTTTGTTTCCGATGCATCCGATGGGGTATCCGCTGTCGATTCAGAGTGCCGGTGACGGCGTCGATGCTTGTGGCCATGGCGATGACCATGCGAATGCGCGGGGACGAGCTTCACGGAGCGGGACGATGAAACAGAAATTGACGGATGATTTATTTGATTAAGGACGTGGCACAGGGACTGCTCATGGGATACGACCTTTCTCGGCTTCGTGGATGCATCAATCAAGGAGAGATCGGCATTGCACGACTGATACGTCGTGTCGGCAGTGGTTGTGGAGTAGCATGCGCTGCTTCCGGAAGCCTTCCGACTGCGATTCGAAGCTGGAGCCGCATCTTCACAGGCGACCCCATGACGGCAACAAATGACTTCTTCGCGCTCGCAATGGGCCAACATTCTGGGGAAGGGGCACGGCAACTGAATCCGAGTCCTGTGAATTGCCGTCTTTGGTATCGGCGTCTCCAAATACCCCTAATTAACATAAAGTAACCAGAAATCGATGCCACTTTCAACAAACAGTAGGCCCATTCCACTCCGCATCCAGGGCAACGATGCGGTTCTTTGGGGCCTCCACCGTCTATGCTTTGCTTGTTGTCCTCTTGGCCATCAGCCAGGTTTTAGCTATCACCGATGATGCCAATCCGTGCTGCGAAAAATTCAAGTATGATGCCATGCGTGATGTTTGCTACTATAACATGGTAAGTTTCTAAGCGCCATATTTTTATTTTCTGGTTTTGCGTTTTGTTGATAATTTTCAATTTATAGGAAAACATCAAAATCCTAAAGCGCAAAGAGCTCTGCGATTCCCAGCTGCACGGCGTTTTCAACAAAGCCCGCAAAGATTGCATCAAATTCCCGAACCAACGCCCGACGGCTTAATTCTGTTCGCCATGTTTCTGACAGAGTTTGATGTTTCACTAAATTGACGAATAAATACATTGCAGACATGCGGTTTTTATATTTCTGTTTCATTAGTGATAATGATCTTTACCCTTTTCGATTGATGTACCCGCCTCAGGGCCCCGCGTATTGATAAACCTGTTGACTTTAGGGTGTGCAAAGCAGACTGGGTGCGCATATTGATTCAGTCTTCTTTGTTTTGAACACCAATAAGTGTTTGGGACACACGCGTTTTGCAATGTTGATAGCTCGATATCAATGTTTCTTGATATTGGCTGCTTTGGTGGGTGTTACGGCATCGAAATCCACACCATCTGATGAAGATTGGGTACCCTTTCGTGGACATCTTTATTACGTCCTAAAAGAATCACTGATCCAACCCAAAGCTGAAGCGCGTTGTGTAGAGTTTGGAGGTCATTTGGTTTCAATTCACAGCATGGCTGAGGTTAAGTTTGTGCATAAACTTCGCGGAAGTGAGTTTCTTGACCGCAAATTTTTGTTGAAATCAGTTACATAAACCGAAATTCTGCTTGAAGAGGATGGCGTCTGGATCGGCAAATCAAAAGTCGGCAGAAACGGCACCTACAAATGGTCTGACGGATCCCCTCATGACGACTTCCCCCACCCATGGGATTTGGACCAGCCTAATGAGCCATGGACGGACTGTCTTTTCATGGCATATCGCCCTAACAACCTCGGCAGATGGAGCGATTTCTTCTGTGATTCCACCAAATTCCCGCCATACTACAACCCCAATCCGCCTTATGCTGTTTGCAAGAAAAAGCAGGTTAACAATGATTTATAAATTGAACTTTAACAGTTTACATCACTTTATTAACAAACTTATTTAGTCGTTAACGTTTTTCACCTTTATGTACGGTACAGATTACAGTATAAGTTGATTATGATTGCCATGTCAATGAAATTCCATTATTCAAACATCCATTCAGCCTTTCAATAAAAGTGCATTCAAGCTGTTGGTAATTGCCATAGTTTGTTTGCCATTAACTTTGCCGATTTTGTCCGAATCGATACCCTCATCGGCTTCATCTTGCTGCCAATCATACGGTTCATCGCCTTTGATGCCATTGTTCTTCATAGCCAATTGTATGACGGATCGCAAGTATGTGTAATCTGGATGAGCATAGTAGCCAAGTGAATCGATGTATGTCAAAATTCTCCGGAATTCGTTCCTTGGACAGTGTTTGCAAAGTTCAGCAAATCCATCAGCAGTTCTGGCATACTTTTTCAACCGGCGAACCGTGTCCCTTTCGGCTTTCCGGAATGCAGCCCACGGCAAATTTCCAACAATGAACTCCACAACTAAGTAAAACCAACTTTCAATATCGTCTTTTGGGGATTGCTCTTCATTTTCATGAGCTGCGAGTGCGGCATAGCGAGTAGTTCCTCGGAAAGTGCAGTCTTCACGTGGTGGCTTTGGTTCACCATTTGCGTTACGGTAGCCGCGACAGATGCCAAAATCGATGAGAACAATGTTGTTGTTGACGGGATTGATGAGAAAATTTGAGGGTTTGATGTCTCTGTGGATGTATCCAAGACCGTGGAGGCGTTCAATTCCGGCCAGGGTTTCCAAAGCGAGTCGAAGGGCTGTCGGAGCGCCGAAACGGTTGCCTTCAAAGTTGTGTCGGAGTTGCCAGAGGTTTTGGCCGAGCTAGAAAGTATCTTTTTTAGACGTTTTGTATCAAATAAGCTTACCATAGGCATGACCAAAAACTTAAAATGCCCTTCAATCTTCCCCCGATCGATCAAAGTCGCAAATTGCTCAGCACAGCCCTTCTTTTCCGCGGCTTTGAGCACTTTGTAGTCGTAATTGAGCCCACTGAATCCAGTATCACAGATTTCAAGCTTCGCAGCGAAGGGTCGACCATCATTGGACCGAAGGACTTCATAAACAGCGCCATAACGACCCGGCATGATCTTTCGGCCGACACTGTAGGAATACTTTGCGCCGCGTATGAGGTTATTTTTTGAAGGCAGCAGCTCACTCGCGCAGGGGGTTACGTCGACGTCAAAATCCAAATCAGAATCGGCAATGGAGGAGTTTGACGACATTTTGACCACGTTGTTGTTCGTGGTTTCGAGCGCTGAAATGGCCCTCAAATCGATTTTGCGATTGATTGGGCGAGGACGGTACGACATTATGGCCAGAAATAATGACAGGAATGGTCTAGGCGCTGGTTTCAGTCGGACAAATACAACAAAATATTGTTTGTTACAACATCAACAATCGTTTCAGCCAGTCGAACACAGTTCACAAGTGTACCGTCAAAATCGAAGTTGAAATACTCAAGGCTAATTTTTTAAGCTTGTAGTCGGGTCATAAGCAACCCGCACATTGACATCCACACGGACATGCACAGTTTTTGACGATATTGACTGACTGTCAAAAGATCGGCTACCTCATGCCCGATGGCTTTGTGAAACAAAAAACTGCTCAGGATCTGGACTGACGGACAGTAAGGACCACGAAAGAAAGCAAAACAGATATCGCAAGGATGCAAGCATTGTCGCTTCGGTCTTCAGCAATTCACAGAAGCAAGTACAGACAATCAATGCGTTATGTGTTTACTTTTCCAAGGGTCCGAGGACAACAACGACTTGGATATTGAAGATGTGGTTCACGGGGGCGATAAAGGACACTCAATTGATGATACCAATAAAAAATGACGCCATTGAAAACAAAAACAGCAATTTTTCTGCGTTTAAAAGTAAAAATTTTCAATTTTTGCAAAATTTAGCCAAAAAATTGACAGAAAATCAGTGGTGGGTCACGCGGAAGCAATTCAAAAACAACGAAGAGGGCGCCAGAAGATTTTTCGGTCTTTTTTGTCGACAATTAATCTACTTTCTTCAATCGTAACGCCTGATGGTGTTGTAGAAACAGCTGTTTTCAGGACCTTTGACTGCAAACAAGGTGGCCGATTTGTTTTTATATGAGAACTGGAAGGTTTCGAACGAAACAAAAGGCGGAAATGATATTTGCTGCATTGTTATGACGCTTTTGTTGGCATTTTGCATCTTCAGACGTTCTTCTTTTTGTTCTAGTTGACGTGGAGACGTTCGGTTAGCCTTTATTACTTGTCACATGGCTGTCGCAAGGATCTGGGAAAAAGATTTACTGTGAATCAAACATTTATTTGAAAAACATCTGGTTGCAAGATGGGAATTGTGACGTTTGACATACGATAGGTCATGTTCTGATTTTAGCATTTTTCATTTCATTTATTAGCAATATCATAAAAAATACCTTTTTGTTCCATATTTGCATGATATTTCAACAAAAGGTACTCTAATGCCAACAAAAAACACTTCCGTTTATTTAAAAAAGGTGTGACTGAACTACTTTGTCACCTGATAAACACGACGAATACAACTTGTGTAATCTTGAATGAATCAGCTGCATAAAAGACAGCCGTTCGGGCAATCGCTAACCATTATTTCAGCAAGCACACATGTTCCAGCTGAGATCGAGTGTGTTGGTCAACGGCAGTTGTGCCTATCGGGTTGATCGTGGTCAGTTGTGCCTGACTTTTGAAAGTGAAAATACTCTTCAAGTAACCATAATTCGCGTTTTTGCATTGTCGCGTTTTCAAATTTTCTAAATTTCAGTTCTACAGTACACAATTCAAGATGAATCCATCCTACTCCATTTCGCAGTCCAAGACCAAGCACATCAAAACCGCCCAATACTCCCTTCTGGAACGTTCCGTACGAATCACCCGTGAACAGCCAGAAAATGGCAATTCAGCGTCCCCACCTCCAAGTCCAGGCGCCGACAAAACTGTGTTCGTGGAAGTTGTCGACAAAGCCATCAACGAAACGATGGCATTAGCCAAAACCCCTGTTCTACGCATCGGTGCCACTGTTGCTGTCCCCAATTCGACCTGTGAAGAGCTAATTGTCCCGTTTGCACCATCAAAACAGAATGTGATCGATTCATTGGTCAAAGAATTCGAACATCAGTCCGAATCGGACATCACAGGCTCATCCGATGAAGAAAGCGAATACGGCAGCACTGGCGCATGGTCAATCGCTTCCACTGGTTTGGAGAAACTTGAAATCACTGTGAAGCTTTTCATGGAACCTTTGTAACGTATACTGTAACATTGTTGCCTTCGCTTTTCTGGATTTTCGCAACAAAAATGGTAATTATGCATTTTTACACTTTATACGTATCTAATACGTATTTGTCAGTAATATTAACCTATTAATAAAGTTAATTTTTACAAATCTATTTTAAAAAGCTCAAAACTACTGCAATTAAATTAAAAAAAGAAAGGGAAGCACACATGCGACACAAGTCAGCAAAGAAAACAACGAAAAGTAGTGTCACTTTTTGCATTGACTGGGCCACCCCGAACATGCGTTCCCTTCCAAGGAAAGACTGGCAAAACGCGACAAAGCTCACCGCTCCGCGACAGCCACGAGCAAGTCGCTGGTTGGTGGTCTCGAGGCTTTGTTCATCCCTTCGCTCGTCGAAATCGACGTCAAGTGTGACTGCTAAAAACGGACTTGCGCATCTGTGGATGCATTGATTGATCGTGAGGTTGCGTTGCGTCGATTGTTTGACGTGCTTCACGTTGCTTACCTTCTTGAATTAGCGCGAATGCTTCCTTGTTTTGACTAACTTCCTTGACCTTTGCAGTGACGGTACGTGAGCTGTTTTTGCATGGCGATGTTGCTCCAAGATGTGGGTTTAGCTTTCAACTAGCTTATGCAGTGTATAATAAGGTGTATTTCAGCCGTTTGCCCCTGGAGGCGCCACGTTTACTTCCGAATGGACAGTCGGTTTGCAAATCATCAAAAAGCTGCTCAATCGACAAGTTAGTTTCCGTCTTTTTCATTATATATTAATATGCTGTTTACTTCCAGAATGTCCGTCAACCAGAATGGCACGAACTCTTTGTCATCATGAACAAAATCACAACATGGCTCGACAATGGCTGCGAACTCGTCGGGGCCGAGCTGTCCAACGAGCTCAGCATCCACGTTACCAATGCTGCCAAGTTGCTGCCCATCAACAGCGATGACCAAACGCTTCTAAATGCTTACATTGAGCAATGGAACGTCTACATGGTCATGGTCGAACATTTGCCGATGCCGTTTCACTTTCTGTCGCGCCGATATTCTACGCCGGTCGTATTGCCAACATCTGCATCGGCATTTGCCATTCATACCAAGGGGGTCCGACAAGTATGTTACTTGTTTTTACACTTTTTATATATATTTTTCGAATAGAGTCACAGATTAACTTTTTTTAATAGTATAATTTATTTCAGACGATGCTCACAACCTGGAACCGCATCATCTTCAACAACATCAAACCCAGATTGCTCAAGGCTGCTTTGGATTTGATCGAGAATGAGCGTCTGGGGAATATAGTTGATCAGGCGAAGATTGTTGGCATTCGGGACAGTTACAGTGAGTCATTTGACTTTATTTTGGCATTCTGAATTGTATATTTTCAGTCGAGCTCAACACCAACGAAGCCGACCGCCTCGACCTCTACACCCGCGAATTCGAAAAGGAATACCTCGAAGCCACCGCTACATTCTACAAAGCCCGCGCCGCCGACATACTCGAAAAGAATGGCATCCTGAACTACATTGCCTATGCCGATGCCAAACTCCAAGAAGAGCAACAACGCGCCGAGAAGTACCTCGACAAGTCTGATGGTCGTTCGGTGAATGCCCTTGTCTCCAAGTGTGTCGAGATTCTGGTCTCTCATCACGAGGATCAGATGCACAATGAATGCACGTCTCTGATCACTGCTAATGACGTCGAACGGCTGCAGATGATCTACCGTCTGACGAACAAGACCCCCAATGGCATCAACACCATGCTCAAGAAGTTGTTCGAATTCGTCCGACAGGAAGGGCTCAACCAGATGCTTCAAAACGCTCAGACCATCGTCAGCAACAGTGACAAGTATGTGGATCACTTGTTGGACATGCATGAACGCTTCACCAAGCTCATCGGAGACGCATTCTACAATGATCCTCGTTTCTTGACGGAGCGCGACAAGGCCTTCCAAGACGTCGTCAACAACACGGAAGTCTTCAAGATGGATTCCACCAAGGCTCTGAAGGGTGCCGTCGAATCTCGTTCACCGGAATTGTTGGCAGTTTATTGTGACCAGTTGTTAAGGAAGACTGCCATGTCGAAGCGATTGACATCGGATGAGGTCGATGAGAAGCTGAATAGAGTCCTACTGGTGCTGAAGTACGTTCAATCGAAGGACATCTTCATGCGTTTCCACAAGCAACATATGAGTCGTCGATTGGTGCTGGAGACGACGGCGGATCAGGAGAAGGAGGAGACTCTTGTGAGACGGTTTAGGGTGAGTTTTGGCTTTTATGTTTGGCGTTTTTAAAGATTGTCGCTTCAGGAAATCGGCATGCCCGCTGACTACGTCAACAAGCTGTCCCGAATGTTACAAGACGTCGAAGTCAACAAGGACACCAATGTTGAGATCAAGAGGTCCATTGCAGCTAACAATAATGATGGTATTCCGATTATTGGTAAGTTTTTTGCTTCTATCAAATCTTCTTTGACCTCACTTTGTCTGTTTTTAGACATTCTCACCCTCAAAGTCCTCAACGTCGGCGCCTGGGGCAAGACCCGTCGCTCCCATGTGTCCCTCCCCCGAGAAATTGAAGATTGCGCAGCCGAGATCGAAGAAGCCTACAAGAAGATGCATTGTGGCCGGAAGCTGTTCTGGTCGCCCCAGATGTCCAGTGCCGTCATCGTTTGGAACAACAAGCATGGCAAGTACGACTTTGAAGTGTCCTCGATGCAGCTGTCCGTGCTTCACTGCTTCAATGACCGTCCCACTGAGAAGCTTACCTATGATTCGCTCCGATTAGCAACCGAACTGGTTGAACAGGACCTCAATCGTACCCTAATGTCCTTGGTGTCGATGCCCCGCGTCCAGATGCAACTCGTCCACACTGATTCTGTCCCCCTGAATCCGAAGAACTTCAACGACAGTACCCTATTCTGGATCAACCAAGACTTTGCCCTCGTGAAGAACGACAAGATCCAGCCTCGAGGCAAGATCAGCTTCATTGGTCGTCTCAACGTCGGTGGCGACGGCAACAACGAAAATGAATGCGATGAGGTGATGAAGCTCCGTGAATTCCGTACCCAGGAAGCCATCGTAAAGGTCATGAAGATGCGGAAAACAGTGACAAGTGCTCAGCTGCAGACATCGCTCATCGAGCTTCTGAAAGACATGTTCTGTCCGTCGAAGCGCCTTATCAAGGAACAAATTGAATGGCTCATTGAAAACAACTACATTAAGCGTGATCCCAAAGACATGAATACCTTTATCTACGTCACGTAGGACCCTCCTCCGCTCAAATCCTTCCCAATACCTTATGTATGTATCCCCTTTGAAGAGTTTGTCGCCTGTGGCCGCCTTCGACCCATTTCTGTAACTTTTGAAAGTATTGCGGGATAACCTATTTTTCCTATTTAAAAGTAACTACATATCTCCACCATAGAATGATCATTTCCATAACTGTAATATTATTTTCGTCTTGTGTAACTTGAAATAAAGTAATATGTGTATACAAAAGGACATTGACATGATACATTCTCGACTTCGATGCGCCATTCAAATGTTGTGAAATATTCATGCTGCAACATTTTCCAGGTGTTTTAGTCACGGTGAAAGCGTGGCTTTATCAGGAATGGCGGATGGGATATGTAGCTTGGAATTTAAAATGCCACACCTGTTAGACCTTGTGATAAAATTTTAAGACCAAATAGTTTTTTAAGGTCAGAACTCATGTATGACGATTTCTGGCAAACGAAGAAAAGAACCTGAAAAGGTGGCTGATGCAAACGTAGCTTTAGCATAACCATGTTTCCCTAGAAGCCATTATAAGCGGAACTAATCTGTGTTAACTATGACTTTGATAAGTTAACTTGTTTTGTCAATTTTTTCATGAGTTCCAGACACGATTTTCCTAAATTTTTTGTCCGTTGAAGTAACGCATTCTCATAGATCAGAGTTCTTACAAAAATGAAAAGTTAATCTGGCAACGTAGCATACATTTTACAGATGTCCCGTGAATGCAAAACTATTTAAAATTCAAACAAATTCGGTACGTTCCGAGTAAGTGTGACTTTCTTTAAGATTGAAACCAATCTTCGCCATATTGCAACTGTAGTCATTCAGGTGTTTCCAAACCATAGTTTCTGTCAATGACTAAACACAAATATCCATAAATAGCACTCAGCACCGCCCTTAAAATCAACATGCCGAATAAAAGTGAAAGTAAACGCCCACTTTTGTTTGTACTGGCATAGAATCATATTGCAATACAACAAATTAAAACTTATCCATCACAAAACTCTCAGCCATGGCGAACGTACCCGTTTCTGCAATGACTTTTGACGCCTATGACGGCGATACTTACAAAAATATTCTGACTGTCAATGGTTACATTGCATTATCATTTGGATTTTTATCCATGTATCTAACCGCCACGGCAACACCCAAAGCATTCGGCGCTTACAAGTACTTTCTATTTAACATTGCGTTTTGTGCTTGTTTGTTTGATTTCTACTCAACAGAAATATATAAACCAAAGATTTTGTTTCCGGCTTTGGTTATGTGTTCTGATGGGTATGTCAAAACGCAGGATAATTTGCTCGGCACCTTTATGTTTGTGAGTTACTCTTGTTCAGTTTAAAAAATGGTGACTTCATGAAGTGTTGATAACTTTTAGTATGGTTTCCTAACATTTTTCGGAGGCACAGCGGTAGCAGTCTTTGCTGCTTTTCTGTACAGATATTTGGCCATTACAAACAATCTGCCATTGTTGATGCGATGGCCTGTGCTTGTTATCATTGGCATTATGCATCCGTTGTACGAGTTTCCAACTCTGGCTTTCTACACTATGGGGACAGGAAATCGAACTGTCACAGATGCGACGATACTTCAAGTGAGCTTTCTATCAGTTTCAAAACAGAGAAATGTAAAAAAAACTTCAGCATTGGCCACATATTGCCCCTCACTACGTAGACAAGGGTTGCGCCGCCGTCGATTACGATGCATCTCCCTTTCCACGAATTTTCATGATGTTCTGTGTTGCTGAATTCGCTTTCAGTCTGATAATTGTCGTATTCATCGTGTACAAATCATTTGCCAAACTACACTCACAACGTCAATTTATGTCACCAAAAACATATGCAATGCACAACAGATTGCTAATTTCACTCATCTTTCAGGTTACAATGACAGCGAAATAAATGGAGCGTTATAGACCATCATAGTCTATGCTAGTCTCGCACCATTCGCTGTGGGACCCCAGTTGGGGTGTGCGGGGTACACCAGTGTGCACGCGCCAATGCTAAACTTTGTATCGCGATAAAAGTGAACTAGGCCGATTAAAATTAACTTTATCGTATTTCTGTGTTGCCTAATGCTTTGTTACATTGTATTCGACTTTTCAAAATTAAATTTTCAATCAATATGGGCTACAAATCGTGAATTTTGACATTGTGTGTCCCTCCTTCAAGCAAATTTGCTTTGCGATCATTAATGAGCTATCCCCCGTACCAATTATCACTCAGCGCTTCAAACAGGGTCTATTAGAACTAAATTCCAATGGAAGAACCTCAGTATGTAGAAAAATTATATATAAACAAGGGCAAAGAAGGCGCATTGCCGCCGGCGACGAAGCTCGACGGCAGTTTCGCTCGGCTTCACCTTTTGAGCCTCTCACTTCTAGCACCTGAAGGATCAGGAACCTTCGCTGGTGCTTTAGCATCCACTGTGATGGACGAGGGCGTGGGTATTTCGGTGAAACAGCGGATTCTCATGCTTGAAGCCAAACCAGCTGATCATCGCACAAATTTATATATAATTTTTCTTTTTGAAGCAGCGAACTGATCTGCAACCTTCCCAGATAGTTTCCAGACATGCTAACGGAAGTTACTGGAAAAAGGAAGCTTCGAAATCCGCGAGAATAAAATGTTTGAAAAAACCATTTGTCAAGGCCGCCCTTGCATTGATACAAACGCAAGGTAATTGGTCAAAAAGTGCACAAAACTTAGCAAATAGGTTGAGTTTGGCATGCTTAACGTTTTTGGAAACCAGAAAAACCAGAAAATCAATTTGAACTATACTTAGTTCACTTTTAACGTCGCCCCAGTTTGCGTGCACACTGGTGTACCCCGCACACCCCAATCGGTGTCCCACAGCGAATGGTGCGAGACTAGCATAGACTATGATGGTCTATAACGCTCCATTTATTTCGCTGTCATTGTAGTTTTACCTAAAGAACCCCGTGTTATTAATCCTTTAACTATCATTACAGCTCATTGTCCCAATGGTTACAATATACGTCCCCTTTAACGTGATGGCGTTATCTGTCTTCTTCAGCATAGAAGATGTGCAATGTGGGTTATTCCAATGTAAAAAAAGTGATTATATTACAACTTCAGGGCTAAACATGGGTTGTATTGTTATGGGTACTCTACACAGCCCGCTCAACACAGTTATGATGCTGGTATTTTTTCCAGCATACCGCGCTAAATGCATGTGGATCGTTAGTTGCGGAAAAAAGAAGATTTACAGCACATCGTCGGCTTCCAACACGCAAAATGGGACGAGCAAGGGAACAAGCAAAGGAACGAGCAAACCAGTGAATCCAACTTCTTAAGTATCAATTTACCATGCATCAATGTAAACTACATTTAATACAAAAACATAAAAAAGTTTGAGTATTATGAAACAATATTGACAATATTACGTAGAATTCGGCGAAAGTCTAATAATTCAAGAGATTTGCTATTGCAATATCATTAGTAATGTCTGGGGGTTACGATTCCGTGAATTCCGGCGTAAAAACTGTAAAACTGGCGATTTTAGAGTGCTGAGAATCAGGTACCAGAAGCAAAAAAGTGCAACAGTTGCACGTTTTGCGTTCTGGTACTCGAAATTCAGCTCAGGTTTTTGGTCAATTTAGCTGTTTTAACGACCGTTTTGTACCTTTTTGCTTATTGATTTATATTGGTAGTTGCCAGAGACTGCTTTAGTGCTAATTTGAGCGTTGGAAATGAAAAACTCCGCCGGATATCACCAAAATTCTACCAGAAACTGGCGAAGGTGCAATTTTTTGACAGAACTTCAATTTTTTTTAAGTTTCTTACTTAGTATTTTGTGAATGGATGAGCACAGTGTTCGTCTTACCAAAACCTGCCTTGTGAAAATGCGGTCAAGACTGACAAAAATCCGCCAAAAACTGGCAAATTTGTATTGAAATCCATAAAATTCTAAAAGTTTGTGAAGTTTTGCATTTGCATCATCTGAATTCATTGGCTAGTTCAACTCGGTCAAATGATATGTAAATTAAAACCGTTTGCAGCGATTCAACCACCGGATCGGATCAATTACGGTTCGCAGCGATGGTGCTTCTCGTCGAAGTCCTATTGGGTCTTTTCCTTTTGACGCCGTTTGCCGATGCTCGTTTGTTTTACAAAGTGACAGGAGAATTTGTAAGGTTTTGAAGGGCAAACAACAACAACAACTTTTACCTTTTCAGCAGTGCCACGGCCAACCAACGGATGTGAAGATCCGAATTGTTGAACATGACCCCAAATACGATGATGTCGTAGAATTTTGTGTTAATTCTATACTCAACTATGCAGGATCTGATGAAGACCTCATCATTTACCCGGATGACCCACTCGAGCTTTCCATCCACGCTTCCTTTGACTGCGGCTGCCAAGGGGAACTTTACCAATACATCGATCCCTACTTTCAACGTTTTCTAATGGACAAAGAACTTCCAATGATTTTGGGTCTTGTTGAGCTGTCTGATGTCTGTCAAAACGGAGAGGTAAAGGCTAAGTATAGTGTCTCGGCCAATTTGAATCAGAGGAGGCAGTGGACGGTGGGCGGATATGATGAAGTCGATATTCGTGGCCACTTCAATTATATCAATTAGTCTGCGAAAATTTTGTATTACGTTTAGCAATATAAGTTGAAATTCGACAAAAATAAAGGCTACTGTCATATTAAACTTGCATACACAGAAAAAGTTTTTTACTAATTTTTTTAATCAACTTCCAGTGATTCTCTGCAACGGCTATCAAAATTCCGTAGAATTCCACGAAAGTCGAAAAGTTTGTGAAGTTTTGCATTGGCCTCATCTTATTTGAGGTCGGAGGGTTGCAAATCCGTTGAGTTCAACGTTAAAACTGTAAAACTGGCACTTTTAGGGTGCTGAATTTCATGTACCAGAAGCAAAAATGTGCGACATTTGCGCGTTTTGCGTTCTGTTATTCGAAATTCAGCACTCGATTTGCTCGTTATCGTCTCTAATACGCCCGCTTTCCAACTATTCGCATTTGTAACGACCCAAGTAAATGCTAAGGGATTCAAAAAAAGTGATTCGGAAGCTGGAAAGAACGAAATTTTTTCCCAAAATGTTCCAAAAATGAACAAAATTACCTACATCTTGGCAAATCTGCAATATTTTATTATGATTCGGACTTGATACTACATAAATTGATGTCTGCAATGTTTCTTTCGTTACCAACGGCGTTGTCAGTACAAAAATTCGTGCAAGAATGACAAAAATACATTAAAAACTGGCAAAATTCCACGAAATTCTAAAAGTATGGGAAGTTTAACATTTGCAGCATTATTAGGAACAACTAAGGGTTATAAAATCCAAAAAATTAACCGTTAAAACTGTAGAATTGACGATTTTAGGGAGCTGCATTTCATGTACCAGAAGCAAAAATGTGCGACAGTTGCGCGTTTTGCGTTCTGGTACTCGAAATTCAGCTCACGATTTGCTCAATCTTGCTTGAAATACTCAGCGTTTTGCATTTAAAATAATACGAGTAAATGTCAAAGAAAGAAAAAATTCCGCCCACCTAATGTTAAAGTGTGCTTAAAAATGACTAAAGTCAGACAAAAACTGACAAAGCTCCTTAAACTTTCACGGAACACGTTCATTTACTACATTAATAATAATTGGTCGCTTAATTATGAACGTCGTAATAATTGTCTGACTTCTTTTGCGTTTAATGACTAACGCCCCATCACAAATGTGGTGCTTTTTTATTGGCTAGTTCTACTTGATCATATTGTACATAAGCTGAAACGTTTCCAACCACCGGATCAATCACGGTTCGCAGCGATGGTGCTTCTCGTCGAATTCCTTTTGGGTCTTGTCCTTTTGACGCCGTTTGTCGATGCTTATATTTATTACACAGTGAAAGGAGAATTTGTAAGGTTTTGAAGGGCAAATAACAACAACAACTTTTACCTTTTCAGCAGTGCCACGGCCAACCAACGTTGGTGAAGATACGAATTATCGAACATGATCCCAACGAGAATGATATCGTAGAATTTCATACTGTCAACTCTATACTTAACTATACCGGTTTTGATGAGGACTTTATGTTCTGGCCTGATGACCCCCTCGAGCTTTCCATCCACGCTTTATTTGACTGCGACTGCGAAGAGGAACTTTACCAATACATCGATCCCTTCTTTCAACGTCATGTACAAGACAAAGAAAATCCAATGATTTTGGGGCTTGTTGAGCTGTCTGATGTCTGTAAAAACGGAGAAGTAAAGGCTAAATATAGTGACTCGGACAATTTAAATCAGAGGAGGCAGTGGACATGGGGCAGATATGATGAAGTCGATATTCGTGGCCACTTCAAGGAAATCAATTAGTCTGTGAAAATATTGTATCACGTTTAGCAAAATAAACTGATGATCGATCGAAATAAAAATTACTGTCATATCAAAACTTGCACAGGGAAAACACCTCTTTCAATGTCCTATTGTCGTTTTTGGTCTTTGTCTTTGTGCCATTGGCCGCGTTGGCAAGATGTTATCGTGTTATAACACAATTGGGGAATCTCGTTTCACAGACCCGGAAATTTGTTTAAAATACACATTTGAGTGCTTCCGTCTATCCGACGTGGGCGATTTAGTCGAATGGCACAATTGGTTAAGTTTCTACCTCCTTCACAGATTGATCATTTTTACAACTGTTATATTGTTTGTATCCGTGTATAACTTTATATATGAACTAGTTTGTACATACCAATGTTAGCTGGCATCATAATACCATTCACGTTTAATGCGTGGGAACGTCGGGAGGGTTTCGTTTTTACGTAAATATGAGATGTATTTTATGAAAAATTGAGTTTCCCAGGTGTTTTAATCAGTTTGAAAACGCGAAAAGAAAAGTTTTAACCACATGTGCGAAGGCGAAAAATCACATAGAAACGTAGCTTGTAATTTGAAAAGTCGCAGATAGTAAACCGTGTGTTTAACAGTAGAAACCTTTCTTTAAAGGTCAGAATTCATAAATAACTTATGTGTTCAAAGTTAGAACCAGACATCTGCAGGGTTCTATTTAGCATGGGACTGTAAATCTGTGTAAATATTTTTGAGAAAATACTGTACTTACGTCTGCATTTGAAGTTAGCACTTTGCGTTTTTTACGTCTATGCTAAGATCGCAAAAATATTAATTTCTGAACTTGCAATTTGCGGTTTCTGAAGCTACATCAAATGGAGTATCACAAATCAGTTTAATGTGCTCTTTGACCCTAAACTTTAACCGTAATCAAAGTTGGTGTTCTTTCGCAAATTGAACCCTTCAATAAGGTCCACCAAGACTGCTGTGTCTCAAATTGGTCAAAGTAGTCCCTACAATTTACAACCTGATTCATCATAAATTTGCTTATTCTTAATTTATTACACATATAATTGAACAAACGCGTGATTGCATTCCGAGAAGATGGCGATTTCGTAGTGTATAGAAATTTTTGCAATTGTCCAAAGAACGTGGCATTAATTAGATTCAATTAAAATGTCAGTACGCTTTGGGTAAGCTTGCACCTTAAAAAGCGCCCTCACTTTAACATTGAAACTATACGACGTAAGTTTGTGTCGGTAGTGACCAGGTGGTTCCCAGCCATGCTTTACGACACTACCAAAACACAATTATCAATTATGGCACTTTAATTAGCACGTAGAATTTATTTACTTGTAGTGCTTTGCCAAAACACTAAACGGCCAAGTCGAAATCGACTTGCTTTTACGATTTATCCCTTTAGTAATTGCCACGTTTGTCTACCGTATGTTTAACGCTGTCTGAATTGACGTCGAACCGTGGAGTGCTGTTGACCGTTAGACATAAGCTCGGGAGTACAAGTTGACATGTGTTTTTCTTACGGTTTTCACGAACCCCTTAAAAACTCCGCCTACATTGCGCCTATGCCGCCTCTTGACACCCTTTTTGTAGAAAACTGTATTTAAATGCTTACTTATGTTTTGGCAATAATGAAATCACATTGTAACATGCCGAAACATCAAACATTCATGATTTATGAACCAGTATGTTCAATGTATTTTGACAGAAATATATTCCAGTATACGTGTCTGTGGAAAATATCTATTCTCGTTTTCAAAATACAAAATCCTGTTAATCCAAAGTTCACCGTATATAAACTCACATAATTTTCAGCCATGACTACCATTCCAGTTTCCACCATGACCTTCGACGACTACGATGGAAAAGTTTACAAAATTCTACTCACTATTAATGGATATGTTGCAATTAGCTTCGGAATTTTGTCCATGTTTCTGATTGCAACAGCTACACCGAAATCTTTCGGCGCGTATAAATATTTTCTCTTCAATATCGCCTTTTGTGCGTGCTTATTTGACTTCTACATGACAGAAGTCTACAAACCGAAAGTTTTATTTCCGGCATTGGTCATGTGCCCTGATGGATACATCAAAACGAATGATACTGTGATTGGCACTTTCATGTTTGTAGGTTATTTTGATGACGATTTCATTACGTATAAAGTAATCATGAAATTTCAGTATGGTTTTATCACGTTTTTTGGCAGCACAGCAGTGGCTGTTTTTTCGGCATTTTTGTACAGATACGCGGCAATTACGAACAATCTTCGACTGTTGATGTCATGGCCAGTGCTTATTATTATTGCCTTGATGCATCCGTTGTATGAGTTTCCGACTTTGGCATTTTATACTATGGGGACTGGAAATCGAACTATCACAGATGCGACGATACTTCAAGTAGGGTTTTTGTCAATTTCAAAATAAAAAATGTAAAGTTTATTTTAGCATTGGCCAAAGATCGCCCCTCACTACATCGACAAGGGCTGTGCCGCCGTAGATTATGATGCATCTCCCTACCCCCGAATTTTCATGTTTTTCTGCGTCGGCGAATTTGTATTCAGCTTAAATGTCATAATCTTCATAGTTTACATGTCATTTGCCAAACTTCGCGCCCAACGGAAGTTCATGTCCCAAAAGACGTATAGGATGCACAACAGATTGCTGATTTCACTCATCTTTCAGGTTGGTATCATTATTTTTTTTACAAAACCGTTGAACACAACTAATAATTATCATTACAGCTAATTGTACCCTTGGCTACAGTTTTTTTCCCGTTTACTTTGATGTCGCTTTGTGTCTTCTTCAGTATTGAAGACGTTCAGTGTTAGTTATTTCCTTGTTATAACAATGACTAATGTGAGGTTAATTATGACAAATTCAGGGCTACATATGGGTTGCATGATAATAGGCACACTACACAGCCCATTAAATACAATTATGATGCTAGTGTTCCTGCCGGCCTACCGTTCGAAATGCATGTGGCTAATTACTTTCGGAAAGAAAAGGGTTTACAACACTTCCTCGGCTTCGAATACTTATAATGGACAAAGCAGAGCTACAAGTAAACAAGTTAGCCCGACTTCTCACGCTTTTTGAACTTTGTCTTTAGTGTTTTATTTGTAACTTTATTATCGCCCGACAAAAAAGTCAAAAAGAAATAAATAAGTTTAACATTTTAAATTAGATCCCCGAACATCGCAGTGATGATGTTGACCCCTTCAAAACCAACAATAAAGAACAAAATAATACCATGCAATTATCTTCCGCCCCAGATGAAATTCTTGATAAAACTGATACCACCCTGTTGGCCGTCTTCGGTAGGTGCTGTTGCCTGTTGGCCGCTTTTCTTCGGGGATTCCTGTTGAAGTTGACCGATGCGGGCTTGAAGATTTGGCATTTTGATGTGGTTCAAAGCAAGATCGAAGAACAACGGCTTGCATGGCATTGGCTGCAAACTTGGAGGGCTTTCGACGATGAGGACGCCTGGATTCGCCGATTTGAGGGTGTCGATGTCGGCAGCTGCCCATTGGTCCAGGATTTTGATGAGGGGAACATTCGCGGGAGTGACGTTCTCCTCGTCGCCGCCAGCAGCTTCGGAAATGCGGTTGGCCAGGGCAGAGACCTTGCTGGAGGCAATGCGATCGGAAACTGCTTGGATTTCGGCGGCTGTTTCCTTGGTGTAGGGATTCTTGCTCGTCTTCTTAAAGGATTCAAGGCTGCGAGTCAGACGCTCATTGGCACGATCGTAGAGGACACCAGCTTTCGCGAATTGACCGAAGGAAGCATAGGCTTCAGCCATGTAGAAGCACTTTAGGGCTTGATAATATTCAGCCTTGAAGGAGTAGGCATCGTAGAGGGCCTTGTCGCCTTCGGCCGATGGCAGCTTCAAAACTTCCTGGCAGTTTTCGATAATCTGCGAGTAAAGGCGAAGGAAGTCCTGGGGCTTCACTTTAGCACGGCCCTCAGCCTTGTCTTCGGTCTGCTTCGCGACGAGCACTTGATAACGCTCAGTAGCGCGGAGAAGACGCAAATAATCGAGATAGGCAAGCGTAATCTGGACAGAATTCAGCGTATGCGAGGTGTTATCACTTGAAGCTTGGCGATTCTCGGTCAAATACTTCTGCGACACTTCACGGATCTCAGCTAGGAAGCTTTCATAGAGAGCGATACGGGCATCGAAGTTGTTGGCCTCAATTTGGGACAGCTGGTGGTCCAGGGATGCGGAAGCATCGAGGATAGCCTTGACTTTGGAGTTGGACACGGGGGTGGAAAGGCCACCGAAACTGATTTCCTTCTGGTCGGATGAGATGGCTTTGGTTTGGACTTCGCTGATGAGCTTCTGAAACACTCAACATTACATTTGAATGGAAAAATTGTTCAACTCACATCAAATTCAACATTCAAATCGCCACCAAGATTCATCTGCAAGATCTCATTGACCGGCGCATTGCCCTCCGTACAGTTGTATTCGCACAGCTTCAACGTGTTCTGAACCTCGCGGCAGCGGCTGTTGTACAGGTCGACCAATTCAGGAATCTTGACAACGGTCGCCAACTTCTCGTAGATCTTCTTGACCGTCTTGTAAAGTTCGGCAGCGTTGGCCCACTGCTTCAACTCGAGACACAATGTCGCCGAAATGAAAGCATGGTAAGCCTGAACTTCGAGCTTGGTTGTCGTATCAGTGAGACTGCTAGCCTTGGTGATGGCTTCCAGCGACGTCGAGGACGCTACAGCGCGACGGAGCTTGTTCTTCATGTGGAACTTCTTTCGCGACAGCGGATCATCGACAGTTTCATATTTCAACTGCATCGCGTACGACCAGCAGCGTTCCGCTTCGAATACAAGGATTTCGAGGTAACTAAAACTTCACAGGTTTAGAAGGCTTTATTAAAGAGCGTGTAGCTCACCGCAAATCAGTCGCAACATCTCCCGTGACCGGCTTCTGCTGGAACTTTGACTTGTGCTTGTGGTTGTGGGTGAAGCTCAATGCTCGACGAATGCGTTGGATCTTGCGGGAACAATAGCCGCTGAAATTGCACCAAGTTAGTATTACATCTTATGTCAACGTTTTACAGCAAAGAAAGTCAGATTTCAATCCAGTAAAAACGTAAAAATATATATAATAAACTCACCGATAACGCTGATAATCGCCATGACGCAAACCGTGTTGCTGCTGGGCATCCTTGACGAGTTGTAGCACATAAAGCGAGCCAAAGGGTTGGGCTTCCGTCATGGTGGTTTACAGATCTGAAAAGCAGGTGATAAGCTTGGAAAACGCCCACGTAAAAAGCAACAAAAATAGCGACGATTTGACATTCATCCACAACTTGCAGTTTGGAGCTTTCGTCCAAGCCAGGGGCAATGGTCGACGCGTGGCGCAGAGCAGACCTCTGTTTGTCCGTTTTCGCAACGCACACTGCATTGCTACTGTGTAAAAGTGCGTTGGGGTGGCTAACTATGTTGAGCCATTATTGTCCACTGTTTGTTAGACCTTTCGTCATGAGACCACTCACGGGTCTTTCGGAAAGTTCACAATTTGCATGAATTCGACTTCCATTTTTGTTAATGCTGTCCCCATTTTGTAGTATTAGATTTTACATTTATTTAGTAAACCATCACACTAATGTCATATGCAGAAAAGCAAATGATGTTCGGTTCAAAGATGGGCTCTCAAGCGACATTTACAATTTTTCATATCCTAGACAAGGGGGCATAGCAATTTAGAGGCTGAAGACGAGCTCGAAGGCGCGCGTGAGTCCGACATCGTTGGTGTTGAAGTGGAGAAGGCCGGCGAACAACAGGATCGACAGCACGTAGGCGAAGGGAACAGCCAACTTGGCGGCCTTCTCGCCAATGACGATCGGGCGGCCGTAGTCGTTGACGACGGCAACGATGCCCCTGAAAACATTGACATCAATCAGATGCTCAGCCATCAGATGAAAACGACAAACCAGTGAATGTGGAGAGCGACGGCAGTCGAGAGAACAAAGTCCATCGCGGTGCCGTGGATGAAGTAGCTGGCGGGGAGGAGCGGGACCATGGCAGCAGCAAAGTAGCGCTCCAGCTTGAAGTGCTGCGCGTTGTGGCCCATGGGCTTGCCGGGGGTGACATCGGTGGTCGAGAGACGGATTTGACGAGGAGCGACGGCACTGGCGGCAAGGGCCGAGGCACGGAGACGAAGCATCGGGAGGGCAGCACGCGAGAGAGACATGATTAGATGGTTCTAAACAGACACTTGTAAAAAGTCAAACAATTGGATTCAAAAGTTAAGATATCGACGGTTAGATAACCGATAAACAACAATATCAAAATGAACAACAATGCAATAATTTATACGGTTAAAATAGTTCAGATCATAAATAATAACAAGTGAGTATCGGCAAAACACAACTTAATATTTCGGCATTTCCTCGAGACGCTCGAATTCAACCGATTCAAAAACAATCGCACCTTCGCTGGCCTCTCCAGTTTGACCGGCGACCTTTGGTGTTTCTTTTGGAGCCTCGGGTTCCACAGGTTCTTGGACAACAGCAGGCTCTTCCTCGACCATTTCAACATCTTTAGCGTGTTCGGCATCGTAGCGCTCCTTCAGGATTCCCATGTTACTCTCATAGTACTTGTGGCTGAATTGCACCATCTGGGCAGTATCCTTGATAGTCACAAGTGGATCGGGCAATGGGTCGGAAGCGAGTCGTTCAGCGCCGTAGAGCTCACTCGGTAGAAGCTGCAATTCCTTCGGCTTCTGGCTGAGAAGTCGCAATGCAGGTGCCAGCTCAGAGCATGTTCTGAACAGGGCAAAGCGTCCCAGAACGTATAAACCGAGACGGGCACGTGACAGGGCAACGACAAGTCGACGGACATCTCGAATGTGGCCGACGAATTCGGTTCGGACGAGGGACAGGATGATGTAGTCGTTCTGCTGGCCTTGATAACGATCGACGGTGGAGATCTAAAACGATTTGTAAACCAAAAGTTAATGAATTGTAAAATCCCAACCTTGTGGGGCCGTCCAATGAAGGGGTTATTGCCACATCGCTGCTCAACAACATCCCTAATCAGCGCAACTTGACCATTGTACGTCGTCAAAATGGAGATCTTCTCCGCTGGATAGCCCAAAACTCGCATGTAGATGAACAACGCCGCAGCATACTCAGCTTCACCAAGATTCTGGTAGAAGAACGGACTCGGCGTCGTTTCATTCTGTCCGTAGAAGGTGCCAACATCGATGAACTGGTAGTTGTGCGCGAATCCAGGGTTTTGAAGCGCAAACTGTCCGGATGCCGTGTGATGCAGATCATGGAGGGCTCGATATCTCCAGTTGTACAGGGCAGCAATTTCCGGGCGGGCACGACCTTGGGCGTCGAGGAGGATATGCGGGACTCCAAGTCGAACAAACCGGGCAAACAGAGACTGCTCCATGTTGCAGTACTTCTGGAAGGTCACGTTCTGGACGATGGGCGGCAACTGGTGGTGGTCGCCGATCATAATCCAACGCTTCAGACGGTTACGACCATCGTGAGGATCCTGCAGCAACAGCGGAACAAAGGTTTCAACTTCGAGGATTTGGGCAGCTTCTTCAATGAGGATATTGTCGTAGCGGAATCCAAGATCGACGAGCTGCTTACGTCGGAGGGCAGCATGGGTACAAGTCATGGCGATTACTTTGGCTTCTTTCACCTAAAAATGGATGGAATAGAGTCAGAAACTCTTAAAACAAAAAGACAACTTACCAAAAGGTACTCGGTCCGATCCTTGCCATTTCGAAGCAACTCAAACGCCCGGAATTCCTCCAACTGCGCAAACTTGTCCGACAGCAACTTCCAACACGCTCTCGCAATGTCGAGATCCTCGGTGAACGACGCCTTCTTGAAGAGTGGCGTATTTGCATCACGACCAGCACTGAAGTAGGACGTGAACGGGAAAGCCTTCGCAACGGCATCCGTCGAATCCTGCTTCGCTGCGACTTCATCGGTGAATTCGTTCCACAAGCGATGCACGACGAATCGGTAGAATTGACCCGCAGTTTCACACGAATAACCGACATCGCCGGTTTCGCCGAGAGAATCACGAAGCGCTTCAACTTCCTTCAGCAGTTCCAGCCGATGGGACAGGACATAGTTGACTCGACCGTATCGGGAAAAGTCCTTTTCAGTTTCAAGCGACTCCTCACCATGACCAAGACGGAGAATGTGCCGTTCATCGACATCGAGATCAATGATCTTCTCAAACAACTGATTCAACGCCTGATTGGAATGCGTCACAATGAGGGTCCGTTGTTCGGGCCAGTTGTGATAAATGTTGGAGATGATCTGCACAGCGACATCGGTTTTACCCGTTCCAGGAGGACCTACGACCAACGTCAATCCAGATTCGGTGCCGGATTTGATGGCTTCAATCTGGGCAGGCGTGAAGGGAATCTTGTTCCGTCGAGTCCGAGTAGCTGGAGCAATGTGAGCTGCAGCACTTGAAAACCGTTCGTAGGCGTCGACTTTGATGGAGGTATCACGCTGGTCTTCTGGGAGGTCGTGTTGCGGGACGAGGTCGGAAAAGGTCAGCCTAAAGCCAGGATCCTTCAAGTTGGCGACGTTGTCGATTCCGGTGAGGGTCTTGCCCGGGAAGGACGATTTCAAATGATCGACCGACAAAAACGTGTCATTGAAGTCGATCTGCGCAATCGGTGAAGCCAGCTTCGAGTAATGAGCACTGTCCGGCTCACCATATCCGAGAATTAGGTCCTGAAGCCAGTCAGGAACCACGAAATCGGTGTTCAACAATTGCCGAATCGTCGATAAGACGGCCTTGAAGTTGTTGGTCTTTGGATCGCGTCGAATGACAAGATTTAGACTTTCATAAATGGCACCCTCCTCGTTGGTCTGATCGATAAAGTATTGATTGGGGTCCATCCAGACACGATACTTCCGTACATCGCCAGTAAGGCCTCGGAGCGCATCTCGGTGTTCCATTTCTTCGACAACTTTGCCCTCGCTGTTGATGAGGCCATCGACTTCACAGCCACGAACGGCAGACACCTTGATCTGATCCGTGAAGGGTTTCCGATGGTCGAATTTGCCGCCAACCTCGAGCAACGGGGTAACAGTCACGAGGAAGAGGACATCATGACGATGAAGCCCTTCCCATTCCTGGCGGAGGTCTTTCCGGTTCGGCAATGTGATGGAGATGTCGGCAGTCACTTCTTGGGGCGCTCTTTGACCGATTAAAGGCCGTCCAACATGGACAAGTCGAAACTCCGTCAGAGGTAAAGCCATTCGAGCCCATCCGCCCCAAACAACCTTTCCAGCAGTGTGTTCGTGCTTCCATGGACGTACACGGTAGAGGGTGTTTTCAATGTCGCTACGGATTTCGTCTGAAACACAGCAATTTAAACACGAAATTCAAACAATATGCAAATTAAAAACTTACAAGTCGACTCCATCTGGAAAAGATTGAAATTCCGCAACAAGTAATCGTGCAGCGTCAAAAACTGGAAGTTCAGCTTCGGAAGTGCCAACACGCTGTCCCCATCGTACTGGTCATATGGGACCAAATCCGAGTCCCAGATCGTCTTTTCCGAGGGGAAGATCGGCTGTTCATTCAACTGTTGCAACTGATTTGGTCGTCGCTCGCAGTGGAACACAATCGCGTCCTTCAGGAATGCTTTGGAGTAGAACTCGTCACTGACACCGGCGGCTTCTTTCTCTTTCCGCGTCGGAACCAAATGCAAATACTCGGCAAAGCTGTAGAGATCATCGCGATCGAGCTCTGACAACTGTTCAGATAACACTTTCGGTGTGTCAATGGCCGAAGCAGAGAGCAAGTAAAAGCTTGACATCCTGTCCCGGAAGAATTTGAATGCTGCCTTCTGAAGCTCGACAACGTGGTCATAATGCCGCTGGATCATGGACTGTTCATCGAGAGCGAGGCCTGTGATGTCGTCGATCTCGAAACGGACATAGAACTTCAAGCGAGTCACGAGTTTGCAGAAAAGTGCGCCGACATCAGTTTCAATCAACGTGCTTTGAGTTGCCCTGACTATCAGTGAAGAGTAGATCAGCAATTGGTTGAAGAATCGGCGCGTTGTGAGCAAGGAGACCATGTCGATGGCGAATTCGAGGAAGCGCTCGACATAGTGAACGGCATCAGGGTTGGGCTCTGTCTTTTCGTCGTCAATGAAGTTCAGAACATTGAAAAAGCGGTTGATAAGGCCCCAGACAAACCGGCGATTGAAGTCGAGGATGGTGGCTTCGGCTTCGGAGAGCTCTGCGAACTTGGCTTCGAGTTTGTTCCAGTATTTTAGGAGTTTTGTCGATTTCAAGAGGATGGCATTGCGTTGGGACTAAAAAATTTACATTTAGAGACCGAATTATGCATTTTGAAAGCTAGAACTTACTGGATAAAGGTTAACAAGGACAGCAAGCGAACACAGCTTGACAATCTCCTTCCTTACGACCTCAACTTCAACTGAATTCACAGCATTCACCAAAAAGCTTAAAACGGCCGTCTGCTCGGCGTACGTGAACTTATCGGGGGTCTCATCCAAGGCAATGCGGCAAACACGTGAGAAAAACGCGGAAAAGTGTTTGCTCGCGGTGGTGAATGTATCCCATGCCGGAATTCGCTCACGAAACTTTTCATTCACCATCAACACGATGCTGATCACATGGGTATCGCTGGAGGATGTTGGGGAGAAGTTGGGCCAGAGATAGGCTTCGAGGTATTGGCTGAAAGGGCACATTGATACATGTTTTAAGAGAAAAATATATATAAAAACATACCTCGCTTCGAGGAGCACCACCCTTCGCTTCACGAAGCCCTCATTCCCGAGCATCGAGTTGTACAACTCCTCGATAGGCTTCTCCGAGAAGGGTTCATGATTTGGTGTGAACGGGGACCAGTATTTTGATGCAGTCTGAAAACGAAGAACGTAAATAAAAAACGCCTCAAAAGCCCAAAACAAACCGTTGTAATGGCTGCATCATCGTCGCCACCGGCAGGACGACGAGCGGTTCTCTTACCCGGGGCCATGGTAATGCTGTAAAGGTGGTAATAAGGGGATATTAGAATAAAACACGGCGATCACGAAGGGGTGAAGCAGCAAAGTACGGAAACGCAGCGAACGGGAAACGTGCAGAAACGCAAGAAACGCAAACGACTTTTTCGTGGTGGGTCTGCAGGTTGCACGCACGCTTGGCAGGCGTACTTTTGAAATTTGCACTTCGATTTGCATTCAAAATTCCAATCAATTCACAGCTTTATTGTTTCTTTTTTATTATGATAACTTACTTAATCAATCTTTCACATTCTTACAGAAACACGGAGATGCATAAAGACAATAAAATGCACAGTTTTTTCAAGGCAAGGCGGAAAACAAGTTTTGACTGGTGAAAGAACACTTGTGATGGCCAATGAGTCACATCAGTTTGAGCCTAATGTCACGTCCAGTCCCATGAGGAAGCACGCCACCGTACTTTGAGCCATGCGTCGTTGGAGGATGGCTTTACCGAAGGCGGAGACGTAGCTTTCGGAAGAGTGTTGCTGCATGTCCATTAGGTAGACTGTTATGAACATTGAGATCTAAAAGGTGACAAATTCATTGTTTAAAGATGTTTTTTATGTTGATAGTTTGATTTACCGGTGTTTTCTCCAAAATGTTATTTTGAATCTCGGGCGGAATGAAGGCCTTCGCATCATCGAGCTCTGGTGTGCACATTTCGGTCTCAATGTCGTAAAGTCCGGGCTGCATGACGTCACATTTGCATGATTCGGCTAGGGATTGATTAGTGGCACTGTTTCTGGATTCTGTGATGGAGATTTTTTGGCTTTGAGAGCGCATTTGTTTGCAGAAGTCGCAGAAAACGCTAAAAAAAACATCATTTTGATGGCATACAGTACCCCAGAATGGCAAAACAGTAACAAAATCGTACCATGACCCTTCAGTTTTGGCACACGGGCACTGATTAACCTTTTCATCAATCTTCTTAGTGCATGGCAAAGTCGGATTGTTAGGATCTGGGGTGCCTCCAATGCGCATTTCGACTTCAGCGAGCAGATTCCGAATAGGCTTCAGAATCTCGACACCTTCAGCTTTGATCTTCACACATCCAGGGATGACGGGATTCTTCGGGATGAGCTGGATCTTATCCGGGTTGAATCTGATTAGGGGTCGGTATTTGGAGAGTTCGATGCCGCGGCGTTGCAGGTAGACTGAAAATCGATCGATAAAATTCATGAATTTGAAAGTTTTAAGTCAAAACGGTCTTACTTGGACTGCATGCCCCCGAAACCCGAATGTTAACCTCCGCCTTGTCATCGGCACTGCAGACCGACAAGGCAATGAGCAATATAGACAACGTCAAAGGGGCCTTCATACTTTGATCAATTCAAATAGGCCAACTTCCAGCTTTTATATCGCCGTCTAAATGACGTTTGGCAGCTGGCAGCAAGTCTTTAAGGCGGATTGACAGAGATCCGACCGTCTAAGGAAGGTGATTAACACACTAAACCCCTATGGAATACCAAAAAACAAAGCAAGCCGATAATGGTTCGTTTGTTCAGTCGGTCGCTCACGGAAGTCGTCCTCTGACAGCCGACCGGTCGATGAACAGATTTCGTAGGGCGCGGTGGAGGTGCAAGGGATCTTCTAACTGGCTGAATTACCTATCTCCCTGACCGATACTGATACCCGTGAGCGTCGATGTGGCGTCGTCCGTTGGCGGTGTTATCTCGGTGGTCGATATTGTTGCGCAGGCTGACGTCGACCGACGCCAAAAGGCAGATGGGGTCGGTCAGACCCATCTCTTCTTCCACTCCCAGCCCTTCCAGGATGAATCGATGACTGCAGGCAGAGGCACGCGATCTGGGGCATGTGCATTGTGGCGGCGTCATATGAATAAAGTGGTATGGTACCTAGACATGTGCAATGCGAAGGGGAGCTCTAATTTTCGGGCGGGGAGGCCATTGTCTGGATATATTGGATAAATGTTGGTTCGAACAAGTGCAGGGGACTGTTTCCAACCATCAGAATTCACCAAGCATGCTCCACAAGTTTAAACTAGCCCCTGACTACTCCACATTTGATGAATGTTGTTACCACTAATTTGCTCAAAAACTCAAAAGCAATAACTCACATGTCCCAGAACGGTCTCACTACTTCAAGAAGCCGGTTTTTCAGTCTTTGTTGTTTCATTTTTAAACTACATGTCGGAACTATCCCTTGATGGATAGGTTTAAAAGTCGGTTTTTATGGAGATAGGTATGACCCTGCATAGTAGCTTGGCTAATTTACGACCGAAGCTCGCAAAGCAAAACATCATAAAAGATGGCGTAACTTTAACCTTATCATTGGCCCACCACTTGGCCTATAAAAGCCTCACTTTGAAACTTCTCCGAATCAGAGCATCAAAATGTCTTCAAACTTTCTCTTACTAGTGCTTTCGATCAGTACGTTTGCGCAATGTGCTGCCTTCCTGTGGGGATGTCAAACATGCTGTTCAACCTGCGGCGGTGGCAGCTCCATTGTGGGTTACGGTTATGTGCCACCGACGACGACCTATGCCAAAGTGCCAGTTTATGGCATCATTCGAGGAAGACCTCAAGCGCCGCCGGTTCGAACTCAAATGTAATGCCACTTCTTTGCAACTTAGATTTTTATAGTTTGTCTTTTTAGAATCCGTCAATACATCCCGGTTGAAAGACCTTACGTAGCCCCGCCACGTTACCAAGTTCCTCCTCCTCCGCCACCGCCGTCTTATAACGTGCCACCACCACCGCCACCATCAGAATATGAGCAGGGTCCAGTTGAATCCGGACCCCCGCCTCAGCCGGACTACAGCGATGTCGGTTCATCAGTAGCTGAATCCGCTTCATACGGTGGCCAGTCATCTTCCGCAGGACAGTCCACTTCTTATGGCGGCCAAGAAGGCCTTGGTGATGCCCCAGTTGCTCAGCCACTTTCGGAAGCATCTCCGTTCTGGCGAAGAATGTTGAGTGCCAGAAGGACTGTCTAGACATTTGAACACTGATAATTTTGGTAGACTATCCTACTATTGTGTGTACACTTGAATCACAAATAAAAACCTTAAAATTAAATGTTTCGCATTTCCAATCATTTACGCCGTTCCTTGATGTGAAAAAAACTTAGGTCCTTTGATCTTCTGAGTGATTAACTATCCAGCTTGCTAGCCAGCTCAAGCCAGTATATTTGTGGTCGAGCCTAACATTCCGACCGATCCTACAATCACGATCGTGCTGGGCAGTCCGAAATACGCCGTCGGACTATCGCAGTTAATCTCGGCGGTCAAAACATGCCCCTGTCATTCACTTTGTAAACTGTGCAGTTACTTGTTTCAAAACTCCATTTAACCGTAATTCTCTAATTGATATGTGAATTTTCATTGGTTGCAGCGAGTGGTTAGCATATTAGTTCACCGATACGGTCTCTCCAGTTAATATAAGGACGATACTCTTCGAGAGAGAGAAATGAAGCTAACGGTCTACCAACTAAACACTACAGCGTCTAACAAACAAAATGATCAATTTTTTTATCAATTCCGCAAGTATTATATTGAGTTTTATTCAACCAGTATAAAATTGAATAATTGTTGTGATGATCCTTATTTAAACTGTTTTTCATAGTTGAATAAATAAATTTACAAACTATCTTCCACATGTCGCCCGAATCAAGGCAAAAAAGTAACATTCTTTAGTTTTGATGGGTGCGTTTACTTATCCCAATGAATCACAGTTCAATAATCATTCCTTTCTCCCTGACGTCAATAAATAACAGATAAACTCGTTAGGCAGCGATGGTTATCGGGATATCCCCACCCCTGGCATGATCATGACGAAATTGCAAGTTGCAATTCGCGAGGGTTCGCGTGAGTGCGCGATCCCGTGCCACGGACGTATATATAAGACCAGAGACGAATCTCTCGAACAACTCAAATCAAACCAAAAACTTGTCTGCGCTCTGTGTATCCATTCTTTGACTTTCAATCTATCCCGTTTCAATTTCACTTTGAATTGTTCAAACTTCGACTTTGAAATGCAGCACTTATTCCACCCAAGCCACTCCGCCGATTGGGTTATGGCGTCGAATCTACCCAAATCTGATCCGTATTTCGACTGGCCTATTGGCAACATCTTAAAAGCAGAGCCAAAGCCGTGCCCTTCAAATTGTTCCGGATGTGAAGCACCTGATTGCAGCTACATGGATTACTTAAAAGTATGCCATCAAAGATATCGACGCGGTTATCGGTTAATTTGCCAGTCTGTAGCAGCTGAAAACAGTCGGCCTGCATCTTAATACCGCTAATTGTACATAATTAAGCTTAATTAACTTTAAAATTGTATATAATGTACATATTTTTACAAATTGTTAAATAAAAATGTATATTTATTGAAGCTTTAAAAAATAACAGCAAAAATAATAGGTGCGTCGAATGGAATTACTCAATTGTCTTCAAATGAAAGATAAAATTCCTCCATAATTTCACTGAAATGCCAAATTTTAGTCAAAAGTTAGGAAGTTAAGGCACCTCACATCTTGACAGAAAGTTACACGGGTAAAATAATAGTCGAAGAAGTTGGGTAGCATCATGGATGAGCAAGTTTAGAAACTTTCAGAACGATGCTCGCGCCACGCTGTGCTGCAAAGACACTCTTTTGGCGTGCGAACTGAAACAACGTCGACGTGCAAAGAGGCAAAATCAACTTTGCTTATTGCAAAGATCAGTTCTAGTGAAAAACAAAGTTAAATTAGTGCAAATTAGTATTGGTGCTTTACCTTTTTAACCGGTATGGAAGCAGGCAGTAATATTATTATTATATTAGTTGCGATTAGTATTTGTTATGATGTCATGTTAAGCGTAGGTGTGGGGTTAATAGCGCTTTAGATTAAGTTTATTAATAGAAAAAGCAATGTTTTAAGGCAGAAGTTAAATGAAACCTACTTGTCCTTGCGCATAAAGATAACCACGGCATCAATGATAAAAAGAACCGCTGCCAAAAAGTAAAAAGCCGCAGCGGCCGCCCATCCTTTGACTACGAAGCCAGTTTCACAGGCTGGAATGCCAGCACAGCCACTGAAGGTACCTCCACCGATTTGACGAATGAAAAGGGGCATGTGATCGAAGCCGGTGGCATACCAGGTTTCAAAACCGCCGAATACTAGGAAGGCAATGATGCAGATGCCGGTGGCAATTAGTTGCTAAATAAATTTAACATAATATTTTAAATTTGATCAAAAAAGTTATCAATTACCGTAAAAGTGAGTGATCTGCCAGCGCCAAAGTAGATACAGCTAAAGAAAAGTGGCATAATGGCAAAGATTATGCTGAGAATAATGATCGCTAGTTGGCCCCAGATACTGTAATGTTGATTTTAGCTTAAATTGTCTAAGAAAAGGGTTACTTTTGTCCACGAAGCTGAAAGTGAAGGGCACTGTTCCACCGATCAATGTTCATCGGGAAAAGCGTGTTTGAAGGCGGACAAATTTCGCGCGATGTTTGTTGGCCGTTGATTTCGCGCCAGAAGCAGACTCCTGGGGCTGTCATTACGAGAATCAGGGACACGATTGCCAGAATCTGAAGGCTATTGTCAGCTGAAATGGCACTTGAATGGACTTACAAGAATAAAAAGCCGAATTCCGAGCGAAACGCCAGCCAAAAATCTTCCACTCGCCATACTGTCGTTATTCTCAGATCGGTACGGATCCAAACTTCTCTCCACAGGTGTCGGTGTTCGATACTGTCCTCCTCCGGAAGTCACGTTTCGTCGGGGTTGGCGTTGTTGGGTGTTGTAGTCGTTGGGATCGCTGCCAAAATAAGCGGCTCGTGGGTGTCGTTCTGGGTGTCCTGCGTGGGCGGGGCTGTTATTGTTCACGTCGTCGACGTCCTCGATAAACGCCTCAGGTCTCGCGCTACTGTTGTTGTGGTATCGCTTTGCGTAGACACCCGAAGACCCTCCTCCAGCACTGCGATTCGAAGCGGGCGAGTACAACACGACGCCGGGATGGTCGTCGATGGGGCTGTCGTTGACTACGACACTTCTCGGCGTGTACTGAGCCTCTCTTTGGGTAGGACGATAAGCTCGTCCCGGGACCCCAGAATCGGGATGATCGTCGACCGGCGGCGGAGGGGGTCGAAACAAGCCCGGAGACGGGGATGAAATCCGGTAGAAGGAGCGCTCTTCACGGCGATCCAGCACGACGGCAGTGGCGAGCGACGATTCTCGATTCGTTTCGTCGGAATGGGCGGAGAGCGGCGGCGGCGACGATGGCAACGGCGGAGGCAGACGACGTGACGAAGCGATTATGGCAGACGTGCCGAGTGAGAGCGGACCAGCAGGGGCTCGCCTGAAGGCATAACATAACAATGTCGGGCCAGTGCCAAGTTTCGTATAAAAGATGGAACGGGAAGGGGACAAAGGTGGGTAGTAGTAGGTCTTTTTCGGACAAGGTGCACGGAAAATGTTTCAAAAAAGGCACTATAATGGGGCATCGTAAAAAAGTGTAGGTGTAGGAACGGAATTGAGAAAAAAACGTACAAACATATTAATAAAAGGGGTATTTTTGGGGTTTTTACGAAATTTATACTGTAATTTTGGAAAAAATTGAAATTTAATCGGAAGTTTGTGTTGACAGCTTGGTAAACAATGAAATCAGATCGAAAGATCAATGTGAAAACTGTGTAAGTTGATATTCCGGAAGTCCGAAGCTGACCAGTACCTCGAAGGCTCCAAATTTAAACAAACAACTGGAAAGGGAAGCCTTATTTGTCCATTCCGATACCCATATGACGACTGATGACACCCTCCAACCTGATGTTGGCTTGGCTGTCAATGAAACTACTACCTGTACAGACAGCCTTGATTTTGATTCAGTTCGCTTATGGCTGGGATGGGACCCGCCCGCGCATCAATCCCTCCGGCTGTGGCTGAAACGAGTTCGTTCGGAAATGGTCGGCTACCAACGGCATCCGATGTTGCACAATATCCGCCCGGTTAGGCAGCTGCGTGTTGTGATGTGATGCATTATGGGATAGAGTTGTTGGTTGCCATGAAGCCCCGACCGATGGATGCATGGTTCAAGGTAAACGAGGTGCAGGCCGACTGTACATTGACAAAAGCCAGGAGAGCGATTTCACGTTTTCCGGTCGCGCATTTGGCGTTCCGCATGATTGGGATCCAGCACCCACATGGTTGTCGGGCCCTCGATTCATCGTAAATCCGCTTTCGACTCGATTTGTGACTGTCATGGAAGTTGTTTTGGCCAACAAAATAAGGCCCTGGATACAGTAATCAGTTGTTTTTCGAAACTGTTGATAAACAAAACCCATTCGTATTGACTTTTTTTCCATTTTTATCAGTCCTACCGTAACCCAAGCCAATTTAATCACACTTCCATATCAAATTTTCCTCCTATTCTTGCCTCTGACTCATCCCTATGATCAGATCACTCTGTCTCCAGCTTAGTGATGCAACAGATTCCAAATATAAAAACCCCAAACTAGCTTTGAAAGTACATCCTGTTTTCCACAGAATTAGCATCGCAATACCTCACAAATATTAAAATCCCCTCACAAAGCCATCTAATTCACAAACTGGTTGCCGTAATCTCGTGATTCATTCACTCACAATGGCATTTGAAACTAAACTGATGCATCGAAACTAGAACTGACAATGGGACGTGTAAACACGTAAAAGTCCTTTCGGGGTACAATTTTTGCATTTATTGTTATTAAGTTAAAATCTGTTGTTTGGATTTGAAAGTGAAATATAATAATAAAAGCGAATAAATAAAGTTAAATACATAATTTGGAAATTAGAAAACTGTGAGAGTGAAAAAAGAAAGCTGTAGGGGCATTCATCGCAGGAAATTGGGTGGGGGCAGCTTTGCAGTTGCTAGCGGTGATCACCTGGCTGTACGGAACGGCTATAAAAAGGAATGAAGAAACATGGCCAGCGGCGTTGCTGCCTGAATAGATCCGAAAGTGTCAAAGTTAGAAAATAGACGGCTGAAGGATACTATTCGAGCGAGGTCAGCGTCATGAGCTGCTTCAATACTTTTGTCTGGGACGTTTCTCGCACCTCGCCGGCCAGGAACATCTCGTCCACGACCGTGTAGACCTGAAAACTTCACAATAAGCCTTTTTCTTTCGAAAAAGCTCAAAAAAGCCAACCTTGTAAAAGTTAAAGACCAAATCCAACTCGCATACATTATGGAAGTACTCGTTCAAGACCTCGACAAAGTTGTGGATGGCCTCGAGATAGTAGAGGTTGTTGTCCATGATGTCGACGCAGATGCAGAAGTAGAGCCCAGCATAGCGACGATAGACAATCTTGAAGTTGCGGAACTCGACAAAGTTGGTGTGGCGAGCATCGCGCACCGTCACGACGGCATGGACTTCCTCGATGAGCTTCTGCTTCTCGTCATCGTCGAAATGCATATACCACTTGGCGAGACGTGTTTTGCCGGCGCGGTTTTGGATTAAGATGAAGCGAATCATGCTCGCTGCAAGGGAATGAGTTATTGCATGTAAAGTCGGGTTAGTGGATAACAAAAACACGGGAAACAAGTTATAAATTGGCGAATATAAAGCGTGGATTGAATACAGCTGTCGCAAAGACGGGAGCAAAGACGTTTCGGATCGACTGAAAAACCGATACAACATGCGAAATGGTTGGACGCGGTCAAGCCAGTGGGTTTAGCATTGCGCGCGTGAAAGACAAACATTGTAGAGGGCAGCATGTCAGAGTGCGCGCATTTAGGGAGCACAATGACCACTAAAGTAGCCAGTGACACGGGCTCTAATGATGTCGTTTTCGTTATGAGAGTATCGGATTTTCAATTTTTTAACAAATCAAAAAAAATTTCTTTTTTGAAAAATCTGTTAAAATTTGTTTGTCAAAAAACTTAAAAAAAATTAGAAAACCACATATTCTGTTCAAAGTTAGTCAATTTTTTTTTGATTTCGATCAATAAGAACGATTTGATAAGCTACATTTTTGCTATTTCAACTGTTTTCAAAGTTTGACGATGTTAATAAAACAAAGTACCTTCAAAGTTCAACTTTGCCCTTCCCATCTGTGTCATACTGTAGCGTAAACAGCAACTAGAACTCATTAAAAAGTGAACGTTTTGCCACGTTCCCAGCAGCCTCTAAAAAAGATTCATGGTGGCCACATGTCTTCGAATTCCATAAAGCATTAAACCACTTTGAAACAGACCATCACCCCCGCCCGCCTGCGGCACATGCTCCCCTGCAGCCCAGCAAACCCCGATCATAAGCAGTTGTTGGCATATTCCCCGTTTGCGGCGACGGAATGTGTTTAGATTTCGAACACCCATCGGCGAATTGCATCCGTTCAAAGAGACCAAGGCGCTTATGCTCCCCCGCGAAGAGGACATAATTTAGACTTGACGATGCCGACCCAAATTATACGTGTCGATGCTTTTCAGTGGTGCTGGATAGCTCGATGACTCTTGCCAGAGGTTGTTTCGTTTGACAGGCGTCGTAGTTTTACGTTCCATTCACAGCGCAAATAGGGTTTAATGTGACATTTCTTGAAATTATTTTAAGGACCGAATAAAGTTGACCGTTCCCATATGCCTTAAAGGGGCTTTTAGCCTATTAGCTTCATCTTCCCACCCATGCTTTCGCTTTTGATGTTAGGAATCTTCACAGTTTCACATGCTTGTGTTGCTCTTTCGCTTTTCCAGACAGTGTTGTTTTAATTCCGCATTGTCTTTAGGCTGTTGCTGTCTGTATTAGCCATTTATTCATCCCGGCTTTTGAATATAGCCTATCCCATCAACCCAGCTTGCGACGTATCTACATGCAGTGTTGACATAACACAGGGCTTCCGTTTCCTTGCGCAGTTACTTCAAGTCCTTCTCAAGTTGCGAGGGCTTGCTCAGATCCGCGAGGACCCTCTCAAGCCCAGTTCATCGTCGACTTTAATATTGGATGCTCTTTGCTTCTTCGCTATCCGCGCATCCTCCATGATGTAACTGGCCGAACTTGAGGCCACCCGATGCACCACTGCCTGATCTTGTTGAATAAGTGCTAATACTTTTTTATTTTCAACATTTTAAATTGATTCCACTTATTTGAAACGTCAAAATGGCACGTCGAACGTCGTCATCGAACGCGGCAATGCGTGACTTACTAGCCAGCCCGATATTTCTGTATGTCTGCCTCTACCTGGTCTACAGATTCGTCCGATCGATAGTGCTACTCGAATCGGACTTCTATTCGCTGCTAAAGCGTTCGTTTCAACCGAAACCAACTCAAAGTAGTTCAAATGGAAGCAAATTCGGAAGTTCAACAGCCGATGTTGAAATTATGTCGATATTGGCCCGGAGAAAGTTGCACCCCTCAGACATTGCTCGTGATGTCGACTTCATGGTGTTCCACTCCGAATGGGTCAGCTTTTCCGTGCTTGATGACCCTAAATGGCAATTATATTCCTGCAATGTTAATTATGCCTATTTTGTCGAAATGCCTTTCAACATTGGCGAATATTCTTATAGATATTGTGACAGTCTAGCTGAAGGGCAGTTTGGAGAAGCACAACGGGTTGCAAGAGTGCGTTGGAATCGGTTTATCACTGAAAGTGAGCGCTGGAGACACTTTAAAGGTATTAATTAGCCATCTTTATACCTTATCATTAGTTGGGGATCGATTTCAGGCAAAGTGATAGCCTTAACCACAATGCCCCACGCCGGATCGTCGGTCCTTTGTTCCTCGTTGCAACAAATCGCCGACGACGAAACGGCCCCTCAGGCATTGGCCGTCTTCAGCTATCCAGATGTATTAACCCAAATTTCGACATACTGTGAAACGTATGAAGCCCTCGGGGTCGCAAGTATACGTAAAATGTTATCAGCATCACTTCGATTCTTGTGCAAAGATCAGGCGAATAAGCAGACCATTGTTTTCCGTCTGAGACCATCATGCATTCGACTTGTTTTACACATCCATGCAGTCGCACCCCACGTAATGCACGTTTTCATGGCTAGAGATCAGCTTGAACATGCAATCAGTTTGTACATTCATCCGCCATTGGCCGATTCTGATTTCATCGATGTTGCTAAAATGGTAAAAAAACAACAATTTTCGTAAAACTCATTCATAAAAAACTTCAGGCAATCTTATTGCAACGAACCCTACCCGCCTTTTCAAACACCATCACAACGATCACTACGGGCGAAACATCTTCAATCAACATGGTCCGCCCAAAAAGTATCATCGAATTGGCAGTGGCCCTAATTTGTTCCTCGGTGATAAATTATAAGAGACAGAAGAAGTTTTATATTGCACCTGTTATTTATTATGAAACTTTGGTCAGTTTCTATTTTTGGTTTGTCAATTATCAAAATATACGGATTTTTTAGATCTCGGAAACACGCTCAACACTTAAAAGCCTTCTAAACCTGTGCGGATTGACAGATTTCGTCGTATCGGACAATGTTGTCTTTGCCGCCAGTGAAGCCGGTGAAAAGGAAGCTGATATCATTCGAGAATTGAACAATGATGAGAAAACGGTGATTGAACAAACTACACAATTGTTGGAGTTTTATGCGGATTAGTTGTTCTTGTGATTTAGATGGTGAAAAGGTTCAGGGATGTTTGTATGTATTGATCAATTAGTTTATAGTATTGAAAATAAAGTTGAAATGCACTTTTAAAAGGAGATGTGGTCAGTTTTAGGATCAGTAGCTTTGATTGAAACCATCTGTCAGAGCCGCATTGACCAAGTTGTATCACCCACTCCCTAGCTCGCGACATAGGCATTTAATCGTTTTCGCACTAAATTATCCTATCCCGACAGTTGCCTCGAGGCTGACAACAAACATATGTAAGTATCGGCCACTAACTAAGTGAGTCTCGATCTGCCATTCATAAGGACAGGACAAGGACATCGCGCATTTGACAGTTGCTTGCCTTTGGCACTGTCGTTGACATGTCGGTTGATGTTTTCTTTGATTTGAAGGCCTTTTTCTGTTCCACATCGACTTTGAACACTTTCAATTATACTTATTTTGTCATACAGTTTTGTTACTTTAGCTTATCATGCTTCCCCGACCTCCAAATAAGCTGTACATCAACCAACCAAAAAGAAAAACATCTATATTCAACATTGGATGCATAAATTGTAACAAGTAAGTTTTCTTTTTAGTTTTTTTATTCTCGAAATAACTACACTGAATCACCCATCAAACCCACTTCATATGTTTTGAACATCAATACGTGTCAATAAAGTTCTGATCAGTCATGACCTAATGAATGCAATCAAGGTTAACAATAACCCCCACCCTCATGCCAAAAACTGGTTTTTATCCAAACCCAACAGGTGATGGGTTTAACGAAGACACAGTTGCGATGTCAAAAACAATTCAAGTGTGTTTGGGAGGTGTTCAACTATGTATGGGGGCAAGGGCAACATTCTACCCTGAAGGTGTGTACTTTTTCCATGCTGTTAGTGCTCATCCATTGCTGTCTTGTCTTTTTCGACGAATCTTTTTGTTTTTATCGTTTTAAACTGATAGATCATGTTTTAAATGATGAAATTCCAAAGCTTAATCCATCAGTTTGCAAACCGTTGCTTCATTGTAGCATCCCAGCAATGCTGTGAAGTGACCCTGCACACGGGGGACCGCAAATACACACGCGAATACTTGTCTTGTCTGCTTTGTTGCTGTGTTCACTTTTCTTCGAAACAGTTGTCAAACTTGAAAAAGATGTTCGTCAAAAATGTGTGTGCATAGGTACATTAAGCTAGGCAGGGCCAAGGGCCAAGTTCATAGCCACTCGTTGCATCAAACCCGAAATTCACAGTTTGATGACTTAAGTTTTGTATAAGCTCACTCTGACCAGATTTCTACCTCAAAGTTTGTTAAATTTACATATTTAAACCATCAACTGTGTCCATTAAATCTCGACTCCATTACAACTGTCAGCAACTACCCCAAGGCACATCCCTTTTACGCATAATGGCCTATAAACAAGGCTATTGTTTATCCGATCGGTGAGTTTTATTGCCCTTTTCGCGACTTTCATCGATGATAGGGCGTCTTGTGGTCATCTTTAAAGCTTCTCGAGATCTCTCTACCCCTTTCGATGTTCTCTTAAGTGCGACATTTTTAAATTCACTCATTTGGGAGTTTGATTTTTATGGCCCATCACTCAGTCACACCAGACTGTTACACGTATGTGAACGGATTAGTCAAACGAGTTTCAATCTGCATCGTATTTTTAATTTCACCTCCATCCCATTGCCCAATTTAAATTTAATCACTAAAAGTCAGCGCAACTATCCATTTATCAAGTTCGCCCTACAAAGCTTAAGCTTGTCACTTTCCTTGAAAGTGCAAACATATATCTTTGGCGCTTTGGATTAGCCCAGGCGGCCCCCAGGCAGCTGTCCACTCATCTCAATCAAAAAGCTTGCACGAATTTTGCTTGTGATCCTTTATGTATCCGTGTCATTGTCATTTCTAAATGTGTTCCCCTGGGGCTGTCAATATCTGAGTGTCTAAATTGTGGCTTCGTGTTGATGATAACATTAAAAACAATGAGATAATGGCCTTTAACGGTGTGGAACGGAATTGGATTGAAATATCGGGGGTCGGTGGCGTGGCTTTGTGGGTTTTTAAAATGCATTGTTTTTTAATGAATTATCGAAATTGAAAATAGAACTCAGAAAATGACTGCATTGTCTCATAGAAAGTGTTTGTTTTTATGTTTATGGTTTCAGGGAGATGGCAACAACGATCAAACTCGAGGACGACAATAGGTTGGGTCTAGATTCACCGACTGGAATTCATGATGCGCGAAAAAAGTAAGCCTTTCAAAATGCAAAAAATACAGTAACCAGTCATCTTCAGAGGCCTCCCCTGGCTAATTGCGGCCCTCATCGGCGCGATCTTTGTCCTGCTACTCATCCTTTTATTTTTTGTTCTTCGAGTACCAACCGATGATCTACTAAAATCTCGTCACAAATCCGTAACTGATCTAACTCGGTCCGATTGGCCTGCACTTTCACCAAAAAGTTTAATAGCAACCTTCAAAAAAGTGGCAGTAGTCTCGGACAATGGCCTATGTAGTGAAATTGGTAGAAGTATACTTCTCCGTGGCGGTAATGCCATCGATGCTGCTATTGCGACTTCTGTTTGTATAGGTGGCTTGAATTCGCATAGTTGTGGCATCGGAGGCGGTGGATTGATGACAATTTACTTGGCTGATCATAAAAAGTGTCTCACTATTGATGCAAGAGAGACTGCGCCGCTGGCTACGAATAATCAGACTTTTGTTAACAACCCGAAAGATGCGTTTACAGGTTTGACTGATTAAATGAGATTTGTGTTTTTAAAAGTAGCATTGTTCAGGCTACAAATCGATAGCTACTCCCGGTGAAGTCCACGGCTTCTGGACTGCTTTTAAGCGATATGGAAGCGGTAGAATAGCTTGGCAGGACTTGATCATGCCCACGGTTGCACATTTACGTGCCGGTGTTCCGGCGACTAAACTGATGGAAACTAATTTGAACCTTATTAAATCTAACATTGAGAATGAACCGACTATGAAGTTAGTTAAATTCAAAAACTTAAATTTATAACAAATACTTTATTTTTAGAGCCTTTTTCATCAACAACGCCACAGGAGAACTCTACAAAGAAGGCGAAATCATGAAGAATCCAACTCTCGCAGACACACTGCAAAGACTGGCTACAAGTTCGGATCCGGCAAAGCTTTTCTATACGGGTGACGTTGCGCAGCAGATTGCGGCGGAAATTTATGGAAACGGTATGTTTTTGCTTGATTGGCATTAAAAAAGCAAAAATTGCCGTTTCAGACGGGTATTTGACAAAACAGGACCTCGAACAGTACCGATCAATCGTCGATGAAGCGGCGCCGCTGACCACTGGTATTGGCGGTGAAAACATTGGCCTTTGCGGACCGAAACCGCCATCTGGATTTGTTGTTACTCAGTTTTTGGTGGCTGTTATGTCTAGTGAGTTTGGCTTTGGCAATGGATTGTAAGAAGATAAAATTTGTAGAACTGTATCCCAAGGGAAGCAATGAGTCGAGATTGTATAATGATGATGAATTTTATCATCGGTTTGTTGAGGCACAGAAGTATGGTTATGCTTTGCGGACTCAATTAGGTAAACTTTTTTAATTTAAAGTTTGGGTTTTACTCGACAATTTTAAGGCCATGGCTCAACATCGGATAAAACGGTCGAAAAGCTCCTCGACCCCGCCTTCCATACCGAAATTGCTGACAAAATTAAGCAAACCGATAAAGTCCAACCAGAATCCGAATACGGAGCCCATCTACCCCCATCCGGCAAGCATGGCACTTCCCACATTGGTGTTGTCGATGCCGCTGGCAATGCCGTATCCTTCACAACATCGGTCAATAACGTTTTCGGCTCGCATCGTCGTTCGCCAACATTGGGCATCGTCTGGAATGACCAGATGGACGACTTCTCCATCCCTGGCGCCAAAAATTTCTACGGATTCGAGCCATCTGAAGCCAATTTTGTCAGCCCTGGAGTGAGGCCCATGTCATCCATGTCGCCGCTCGTCGCCTTCGATACAGTCACCGGAAAAGTCCGCGTCGTCGCCGGTGCCGCTGGAGGGTCCAAGATCATCTCAACCATGAGCCAATTTTTGCTCCACGTTCTATCGTTCAATCAAACCGTCAAGGATGCAATCGACTTCCCACGAATCCACAACCAATTCACTCCGTACGACACTAATTATGAGGAAGGCTTCCCCACCGATATGATTGAAGCCCTCAAAAAGAGGGGCCATAACATGACAGTTATGGGATTCCCATTTGCGACGATCCAAGCAATTGTACGACAAGCAGATGGGTCACTCGAAGCGAGCAATGATCATCGACGACCGGTTTACATGAATCCGGCGGGCTATAAACGATGATTGGTGCTGTGAAATTGGAAAATACAGGGATTTTGTCACTTGTAATAACGTAATAAAGGAATTTTATTGAAATTATGACTGTTTTGAGGGATTTGAAAAGTGGAGATTTAAAAATGGCAGATTTTACGAGCGTCTTTATTCCATCTACTTCCTGGATTAGAAAGCACTGCCCTTTTTCCTGTTTTTTTTTTCGCCCTCAGGCTTTGCACATTCGGGCGGACAACCAACCCTTTTCGCCGTTGGCCCAATTGATAACGACGAAGGGCAGCCGACGGACGGCAGACAACCGTCGGCAATGACTTGCTTACACGTCCGCCGCCGTTGTTGGGGTAGGGTGCCTGCTAATACGTGAGGAATGGGAAAACCCTTCCCGAAAGTCTGTGAAACACGCATTTGAGTCGGGTGGAATTTGACGTGGCCTGTCGGATATGTTTTGTTTTTGGTTAAATTTTAACAATCTTTTAGTTTTATGGCCTTTTCTTTCTTTAAATAGCTTCCTTAACACTTATTATGCGTTACTGTAGTTTTTATGCTGTGAAAGTTCAATCTGTTTATCCATTATGAGCCTATTTCAAGCACGTTTCAAGCATTTCGGAAGTGGTAGCTCCCTGTCGCGGTGCCTAGCTAGCTGCCCATTGCGTCGGATGGACTTGCAAGCCTGAAGGATGCTAGCTAACAGCCAAAGCATCTATTTACATGCATGTGTGTCTGGTCTCTGCTAGCTTGCTTTTCCTAGCCGTTTTTTTCTAAATTCGATTCGAATGTCTTCCCTCTCCAAGCTTATGCTTTCAATTTTGCCATTTCATTTTGACATATTCGATTTCCTATTTTTATCCCACCCCATCAGGAAATAATGCGTTTTTACGCCCTTTCTAAACATAAATTACACTGGCGTTGTTGATACCCTACAAACCTATCTATCGACTTTTCACCGCGAAAAAAAGCATGTCTCAAGTCAGACAGACCACGTTAACGACGTTGTTTGAGAGCGCAGAAAGCAAAAACAATTCACGTGAAGTTGCGTGACTGGTGCCGCCGCCGACGACCAGCGTCCATTTTCTTTGGTCTTTCTTGTCACTGAGCAGCGCCCCCGAAAAGCGGGCACCTGTCTACGTTGCATAGCCGAGAGCGAGAGCCGCCGTCGCAGTGTGATGATAACCTTTTCCGACATGGAAACAACAAACATCACTCTTAAAAGGCTGACTTCCTTTGAAACCCTCTTTTTATCTGTTGATAAATGTTTTGATACGCCCCCATTTGATGCGGCTTACTTTTCTGAGCGGAGGTTAATTCTTTTGACGTTAATGTATCTGTTGGCTAACTTCAAAGGCTCCATCTTGAACTTTTTCAAATCCGAGTTTCAATGTGTTTGTTTTTTCCGTTCAATCCTCTACCTCATTTTGTTTTGATGATGGGGTTGTGGACTCAACGATCGATCATCCTTTCCTTCCGTCCTTCCTCGCCCTTTCCAGCCGAGATGATGCCAGCCTTCGTCCAGGAAACGGTGAGGCAGAAAACGACTGGTCGGCTCATTGCGTTTTTGTTGTTCAAATCTCAAACAAACAGTTGGTCGTCTTTGAGAGAGACGTCGGTCGATGCTTCGATGGCGACTTACTAGACGACTTTGACTCTCTCGAGGTCAACTTTTTTATTTATTTCGGAGGCAGTTGTTATGTATTTCATTGCTAAAATCTGTCATTTAACCTTTGACTCCGTTCCATAAGTAATACTTAAAGACACTTTCATAAATTTATGACCCTTTTTACTGTCATAGTTTGGCCACGCCCCTTTTGAGTGTCTTATCGTCATCAGTGGAACTCAACCTGGCTAGCCGTCGGAAAAGCACTTATTGTTGTTGTTGTTATCATCGTTTTTGCAATGACAGGGTTATCAAGTCGTTTTTTGCTTGCCCGCAAAGACACCTGTCGACCTTTCGGAACGCAGATGTGTATCTGTTTTGCTCGAGACGGCGCCGGCGCCGGCCCCGTCTGCCGATGCCAATCACTGCGATGTTAGATCCGCCAGTATTCGTCATCACATCGTATAAGAGCAGCTGCTTGGGCATGCATGCTCACGATCAATGCACATAACTCTGCTAACCCCGGCTAACCCTGCTAACCGTATGGCGTAAGATGTGCTTCTTTGATGTCTTTGTCGTCCTGGGCGGTCGATACGTGGGAAACTCACGTTTCTTAGATCACTGGGCATCTTTTTGATTGCCAAGTTTTCTTAGTTTGACAATTTACAAGACACATCAACCAAAAAACCTTGTTAGAGGGGACTATTCTTTGATTTCTGCCCTGCGGGGTTGTCATTGAACCGGGGGAGACATGCGACTTCCTACTTTCCTTTAACCGTGCAGTTTGACGTGCTTTGATTGTTCAAACGTGTTTCATTTCTTGATTTGTTAAAATGGTCTGACATTGTTCAACTTCAGGTGAAACCAAGTCCATCTCATCGAATTGAACCCGAATCCGTCAACCATGTCTGACGCCGATCGTCGTAAGCAGATTAGCGTCCGCGGCATCGCCCAGGTCGAAAATGTGGCTAACATCAAGAAGTCGTTTAATCGGCACTTGCACTTCTCTTTGATCAAGGTTTGTTGACTTTCTTTTTCATTTATTAACCAGATTTAACATAAAAAATCCAATTCCAGGACCGTAATGTCGCCACCCCTCGCGATTACTACATGGCCTTGGCTGATACCGTCCGTGATCATCTGGTGTCTCGCTGGATCCGTACCCAGCAGTATTACTATGAACATGACCCCAAGGTGAGCCACTCCATCCATTTTAACACCCATAAATGCCATTTTTCAGCGCGTCTACTACCTCTCGCTCGAATTCTATATGGGCCGCACCCTGACCAACACTATGCTCAATCTCGGCATGCAGGCCACCGTCGATGAAGCCCTCTACCAGCTCGGTTTGAACATTGAAGAGCTCGAGGAGATCGAAGAAGACGCTGGTCTCGGTAATGGTGGTCTCGGCCGTCTTGCCGCTTGCTTCCTTGACTCCATGGCCACCCTCGGCATCCCGGCCTACGGCTATGGTCTCCGTTACGAGTACGGTATCTTCAAGCAGTTGATCCGTGATGGTTGGCAGGTTGAGGAGCCCGATGACTGGCTTCGCTTCGGCAACCCCTGGGAAAAGGCTCGCCCCGAATACATGCTGCCCGTCAACTTCTATGGCCGCGTCGAGAAGGATTCCGAAGGCAAGGCCAAGTGGGTCGACACCCATGTCGTCTTCGCCATGCCCTACGACACCCCCGTGCCCGGCTTCCGCAACAACGTCGTCAACACGCTGCGTTTGTGGTCCGCCAAGGCCGAGAACCACTTCCACTTGAAGTTCTTCAACGATGGCGACTACGTCCAGGCTGTCATGGACCGTAACTTGACCGAGAACATCACCCGTGTCCTGTACCCCAACGACAACGTCTTCGTCGGCAAGGAACTCCGTCTCAAGCAGCAATACTTCCTCTGCGCTGCCACCCTTCAGGATATTATTCGTCGCTTCAAGAGCTCCAAGTACGGTGTTCGTGAGATCGTCCGCATTGACTTCGACACGTTCCCCGAAAAGGTTGCCATCCAACTCAACGATACTCATCCGTCCATCGGTATTCCCGAGCTTATCCGTCTCCTCATCGATGTGGAGGGCCTCACCTTCGATAAGGCCTTCGAAATCGCCGTCAAGACCTTCGGGTACACCAACCACACCCTCCTGCCAGAAGCCCTGGAGCGTTGGCCGGTCTCGCTCCTCGAGAACCTGCTCCCGCGCCATCTCGAAATCATCTACCAAATCAATGCCAAGTTCTTGGAAGCCGTCGCTGCCAAGTACCCGGGTGACTTTGACCGTCTTCGTCGCATGTCGATCGTCGAGGAAGCCGATGGCATGGGCGAGAAGCGCATCAACATGGCTCACTTGTCGATTGTCGGCTCGCATGCCGTCAACGGTGTCGCTGCTTTGCATTCTGATCTGCTTGTCAAGACGACTTTCAAGGACTTTGCCGAGTTCTACACGGGCAAGTTCCAGAACAAGACCAATGGCATCACTCCCCGTCGTTGGTTGATGCTCTGCAACCCTTCCCTGGCTGATCTCATCAGCGAACACATTGGCGAGGGCTGGATCACTGACTTGTCTCAGCTCACTAAGCTCAAGCCATTGGACACCAATGCCGGTTTCCTGGACAACCTCTACCGTATCAAGACCGACAACAAGGTGCGCGTGGCCCAGTTCATCAAGGACGAATTCAACGTCGATGTTGACCCGAATTCCCTCTACGATGTCCATGTCAAGCGTCTCCACGAGTACAAGCGCCAACTTTTGAACGCGTTGCACATCATCACCCTGTACAACCGCATCAAGGCCGACCCTGCTGCCAAGATCGTCCCCCGCACTGTCATGTTCGGCGGTAAGGCTGCCCCTGGCTACCACATGGCCAAGCAGATCATCAAGTTGATCAACAGTGTCGCCAATGTCGTCAACAACGACCCCGTCGTCGGCAACAAGTTGAAGGTCGTCTACCTCGAGAACTACCGCGTCTCCATGGCCGAGAAGATCACCCCGGCGGCCGACTTGTCCGAACAGATCTCAACTGCCGGTACCGAGGCTTCCGGCACCGGCAACATGAAGTTCATGCTCAACGGTGCCCTCACCATCGGCACCCTCGATGGTGCCAACGTGGAAATGGCCGAGGAAATGGGCCGTGAAAACATCTTCATCTTCGGTATGGAAGTCGATGACGTACAGGCCCTCGAGACTCGCGGCTACAACGCTCAGGAGTTCATCGGCAAGAACCCCGAACTCGCCCAAGTCATTGACCAAATCGAGTCCGGCTTCTTCACCCCCGACACGCCCGACATCTTCCGCGACCTCGCCAACAACCTCAAATACACTGACCGTTTCCTCGTGTGTGCCGACTACGAAAGCTACGTCAAGACCCAAGAAAAGGTGTCCCTCGTCTACCAGGACCGACAAAAGTGGGTCAAGATGGCCCTGCACAACATTGCTTCATCGGGCAAGTTCTCGACCGACCGTACCATCAGCGAATACGCGACCGAGATCTGGGGCATCCAGCCCAATGCCATCCGTCTCAGTGCCCCCTATGAAGGAGCTGGTGAGCCGCCGGCTAACTAGACAGTTTGAATTGAGATTTTTGTATTCAGTTTAAGATTATTCATGTTCTCCTAGATTGTGATCGATCCAATGCTTCAATTGTAGAAGTTGTCCAGTTTCATTTTGACTAAATATTGATTCTATCTGTTTTAGCTTTGTCTATCTTAGTATTATCACCCTCTTGTTAGCTTCGATGAAGTTTTCAAAGCAAATAAAGTAAATTAATCAATCAACCCATGACAACGATGTAAACGGAAAAGCCTAGGCCACTGGCGAAGAAGGTGAAACCGACGAGAATCAGGACGATGCCTGAGATGAACGACTTTGGGTCATGGTAGCCGGGAGGGGGCGGAAGTATGACGGCAGGGGCGGCATACATGGTTCGAGCAGCAACTGGGGTAGCAATGTACTGTATTGGAGGACGATTCACGGGAGTAGCGGCTGCTGGGGTTGGGGCGGGAGAGCCATTGTTGTTAGCTGGAGATTGCCCGAAGGCAGCGGGGGATAGTGGGGTTGGACCATTTTTGGGTATGGTGGGCGTCGCTGGGGAGATGGGTTTGGCTTCGAGAGCAGTTGGGGAGAGGGCCATCACGGCTGGACTTGATGGTTTGGCACCAGCGGTGGGGGATGCTGTGGGGATGGCAGGTTTCGCGCCTCCGCCGGAGGTGATGGTTGGGGGAGCTGGAGGGATGGGTGAACCTGGAACATTGGGGTCACTGCAACTTTTATTTTCGTATTTGAAACACCTACCTATCATTTTTGCTGTCGACAAGCAGGATCTAAGTTACAGTTTCGAACAAAGTTAACTTTTTAACCATTAAAATTTGCATTTTTGCCATTCCAAAGCCAATTTACAGTTTCCAGATAACAGTTTTTGTCTCTTTCGGGCTGCACAAAATGGGTCTTTGTAAGCTTCCTTACCATTCAAACCAACTTTAACGTGTTAATTTCATAATTTCAGTCGGAAAGAAGCCTCAAAGCCCCCTTCCTCCAATCCCTCCACCATCTCCGGCCGCTGCCCCATCACCAATCATCCCTCCACCTCAAACGCCTCTACACTCCCCGGCTGCAACCCCACCAAATCCCTCCACCGTCCCTGCCCCCGAAACCAAAACCGTTGCTTCACCATCTCAAGCACCGACTGAGCTTGTCACCCAGAATCTCCTCTTCCATGGCCCTGCCGGCGACGCTACCAAACCCCGTCCAAATGCTCCTCCTTCTCCGTCTCCGACGCCAGCCCCTTCCCCGACGCCAGTTCTGGTGAATCGGGCTTCTCCAGTCGCACAACCTGCAACACCTGCAGCTGCAGGATCACCAGCTACGCCTCAATTTCAGCCCGGAAACAACGTAGTCTCTTTCGCAAACCGTGCTCCACAACAACCTCTTGCCGCCGAACCTTCTCGGCATTGGTTCACATTCGGTGAACCCACCTTGTCGATCGTGATTATAGCTCTTGGTGCCGGGTGTTACGTTATGGCCGGCGTTATGACTGTCTTGTATGCCGTTGTTCGGTGATGTCAAAATCTTGTGAAGTTGATAGACATGGATTAAAAAAGATCTTTTGTAAGTGCTGACATACATGTAAATCCGAATGCAATACTTAGTTCAAATTTATTACTAGGTACGTGCAATACAACAGAAGTTAAAACTACATTATAAATGCATCTAACGTAGTTTTGTTGTCACAGGTTGCATACATAAGTGTTGCTTCTAAAACAAACAATATAAATATAACCTGAACGGGATAATTATCAACTAATTTAAAATATAATGCTAAACAAAAAATCATTAAAAATAGACCAGCAATCCCCATGAAAAAACACCAAAATTTAAAATCACAATCGTCATACACTGTACACCACCCTTGATGGTTCTGATACAGTTTGAAAGGAACACCATCGACTTCAATCGCAAGTGAATTCATTACTGTTGGGCTTAAACTTCGTGAGTTTCGATATACAAATCTAGAAATTTGTTAAAAGTGAGCTTCAATGCAACACGATTAATAACTTACTTTTCTATATTATTGTGCTTCCGTGGTAAAACAAATTTTACAAAATCATCATACTCCTCCGGAAGCAGTTCAAGTTCCGCGGAGATGCGAACTTCCTTAACATCAGGACGTACTAAGCGTTTAACCTGATCCCAGGTTACTTTTCCGTGTAAAATAAGTCGTTTATACGAACCATGAATAAGAGGAATTACAGTTTCGTAACTTTCGACAGTATGGCAATGTAAAATTAGAGTATCAGCGATGTAGATATCTCTTTTTTCACGAGTGATTTCGGGAACGTGTAATACAGAACGCCAAGTTGTATTAATGTTGTAAGACCCGTCAAACGAAAATTGTAAGATTTTCAGTTTTAATAAAAACGACAGTAAGCGAAGGAAAAATAAAATTACAACATTTGAGGCCTTTTGAAAGACTTGAGTATTGTCTGTGATAAAAACTTCATCGCGAAAATCAAAACGTTGCCTACAAATAGTTTTTAGGTCGGGACATACTTTACTTAAATTTTTTAAACCATTTAGTGGAGCAAAGTATACCATCCGCGTCTTAAAATCACACGACAACATTGTGAGAGGTAGTCTATCATTTTTAAATATGCTGATCGGCATTTTGGAAAACTGTAGCAAAAAATTGGACAGAGAAAAACAAAAAAGCAAAAGCTCAATCGGTCCGCTTGTGTGACACAAATGTTAGTCATTGACGGATCAATCAATAATAATGCACCATTACCGTACCGACGCCCCTTACAAACGGCGCAAAACCGCATAAACCTTGGTTCACAATCTGGGAACCCACCTCATCGATTTGAATATCGACCCTTCCCTTGTTACGCTCAATGTTACGTATGTCTTGTATGTTGTTCTTCGACAGTCAAATACACAAAACTTCTTTAATATACTTCAAATAAACATGGATAAAGAGTATTATTCTCGTGGCAAAGGGTATAAATAAAACAGATCTCTAAGAAACCCGAAAAATAGGTAGGTAAAAAATAATGAAGACCGAAAATGATGAGCATTATCTGTTGCAGCGTTCCTTCCAAAGGCAGAAAAAGAAAAAAACACAAACGACACCTCATTTCTCATCGACAGCAGCTTTCTTATCCTTGTCGTCATCGGTATCGGACGAAGCATGCTTTTCCTTCGATGACGGCGACGAAACTCTTTCCCTACTTACCTCTTTACCGCTCTTTTCATCGTCGCTGGTCGATTTCTTGACAGGCTTCTTGTCTTCGTCCTTCTTGGCCCTCTGCGATTCACTTTCCTTCGGCTTCGGGGGCGCCGGCTTCTTGACCACGACCACACTCTGAAGAACATCGTCGTCGCTGGAGTCATCACCGATGTCGTCGCCCAGGAGATCATCGGAAGCAGACGGCTTGGAAGCGGCTTTGAGATAGGCTGGGCGAGTGTCCTTCTTGGCTTTGGGGATGGAGGATTCAACGACCTTGACGGCGGACCGAACAGCGGGGCCAATTTCACCATCGCTGAGATCATCAAGTTCACGCATCGCAGCTTCGGCTTCTTCTTCGCGTTCTTTGATCAAAACTAAAAACAAGAAAGTTAGACAAGTAAAATAGAACCGAAAAAGGTACCATCAATATTGCGAGCAGAACTCTTGAGAAGCTCCATCGTGCGAAGCGTATGCCGGGCAGGAAGGAAGAAGATCGCCGGCTTGGCATCGGTTTGGATGAAGTTTTGCAGGCGTTTGTAGTGGTTTACTTTAGAGGTACACTGAAAAAAATAAAACAATGATTTCCAAAACTCAAAAAGTAAGCTTTGAAAACAAACCTTGGCTTGGATAGCTCGACGCTGCTTCAGCCGTTCAATCTCAACCTCCTTTTCCCGATATTTCATCTGGGCTTCCTTCTTTTTGGCCAAGAAGTCTTCCTTGTCCTGACGATGGGACTGTTCGAGCTTTTCCTCGACTTCGCGGAGCTTTTCGACCTGAAAGTTATATTTTAAATACTGCCAATACGTAAGACAACGCTTACCTGTGTCTTTATGGCAGGCGCTTTCGTCTCCTGTTGAAACTGCTTCAATGTGCCCAGAAGGTTGCCAAACATGCGTCGATTGCTGAAAATTCCACAGTTTAAAACGCCACTGATAAAATCAAAAACGAACCGCTTGCCATCCTCGTCTCGCTGCTTCTTCTTCTGCTCCGCGATGATCTCCTCGCGGGACTTGGTTTCGATCGGCATTCGGACGCTTGAGGCCACGGTCGGTCGGCTGCTGCCCTCGTCTTCGTCGCCGGAATCACTGCGTCGAGATTCGCGCCGACTGTTACGCCGGGCCGGAGGGTCATCGTAGATGAGTCGCGGACGCTTCACGGCGCTGTTCCGGAGCGGCGCGTCGGCATCGATGCTGATGCGAGCGTGATTCCTAAAGGACACCATTCAACCTTCTTTTTTGGTTCAAAAAACTCAAAACTAACCCCTTGAAGAAAGATCCATTCTCGCTAGGGCCATCTGAATCATGCGCGCGCTTCTTCGTGCTGAACCTACAATTTCAGTTTCACATCTTTCCAACAACCCAAATGCTACAACTCACTTTGGCTCCCGCCCAGTCAACGCGGCCAGCTCGTCCCCAATGCTTCGAAGTTCATCGTACTTCTGTGAAATCGTAACCGACAAATCTTCCGACATACCTCTGTGATACTGTAAAACAACGCGTCTTTACAAATCGTGCCAGAATAGTAAGTGAAGATAGTCACGGTAAGTTTCAACCACTTTCATGTCTCAGTCAATTTGCATAAGTTAAAAGAGCTTTGTTCCACAAACATTACAAAAAATGAGAACAACAAATAAGAAAATGAAGAAAAACGGAACGAGAAAACAAATAAGAAAAGAGCAGTACTTGAAAAGCATAATTTAGGTTTCATCCAACAAATTAATGGTCCACTGCGTACAATTCAATGATTAATCGCTTACAAAAGATCAAAATGTAAAAAACACATTGGCTGTTACAAAAGAAGAGGAATAAAAAGGACGACAAAAGAGAAGGGGCAACAGTTCGAATCAATCAATCTCGAGGTCTAGTTGTAGCTGCCGGAGCTGTAGGCCCCTGGCGCTCCGCTAGCCTGCGGCTGACCGGCTTGTCCGCCGCCGTTCGCGGCACCACCAGCCTTGGCTTGCTGTTCGACGAGGGCGGCCTTGTCATGCATGCCCATGAGACGGTAATATTCAGCCCATTGCGCCGAGTAATCAGGCTGTCCAGCGGCATTGGTGGCAGCAGCAGTCGCCGACGTCGATCCGGTCGCAGCGACGGAAGCGGCTTGGGTGGCGTTGTAACCGCCAGCGGCAGCAGCAGCACCGCCTTGTTGTTGGTAGTAGGCGTTCCATTGGGATGCGTCACCTTGCCCTCCTGCAAAGAGAATAATTATATCGGTAAAAACAAGCTTTAAGGTCGAACTTACCATACGATCCAGCAGCTGTTGCCTGATTCCACTGGTTGTACGGATCATAGGCCATGCCGTAGGCAACTGGGGCCGCCACAGCTCCGCCAGTGCTGCCCGAGAAGTGGGGTACAGGGGTGCCCGGAGGAATGTCGCCAACCTTAATCCGGATAATGTGTTGAGCATGGTGGATCTGGTACGGCGTGCCCTTCAAGACGAACACCTTCTCGGACGCATTCGGAGGAGGATCACGGCTGAGTTCGACATGCGCGCCCGATTCGTGGCAAATCTGCTTGATCGTATCGCCACCCTTGCCAATGACGAGACCAGTCTTGTTAGCCGGAACGTGCATGAGGAAGGTTTCCTGGGCGGGGTTGTGCTGATTACGCTGTAGGAGGTCGCTTATCATCTGGGTTGCACGGGCAATTTGATCCGGAGTTCCTTGGAGCGTGGCGCAACGATCGGGAGTGTTCGGGTCATCGTCAGGCTTGAACTGAATCTTGCAACCACTGTCCTGAGCGAGGCGCTTGATGGTGTCACCGCCTTTGCCGATGATTATGCCGACGGACGATCGAGGAACAATGACTTCGCCTACAGACTTGGCGATCGCCGGGCGACCATCTTCGCTGTTGATAATACTTTCGATGGTACGCTTGGCATTCTCGACCTTGTCGGGCGAGCCAGTGATGCGCAACGGCTTCGGGGCGTTGGAGACGGCTTGGCTATCCTGGATCAGCAGCATCTTGACCTGGAGGGATTCTTGAAGCGACTTGATGGTTTCGCCATTGCGGCCAATGATAAGACCGCACTTGCTTCCGGGCACGAGAACCGTTTCCTGGATGGAACCAGCAGGGACGCCGTTGTTTTCGCGACCGCCGATGGCACTCGAATTGGCTCCAGTTCCGGCTTGACGCATGTTTGAACGCGTAATGACCTCGGAGATAAGGGTGCGAGCACGACTGAAAGGTTTACTTCGTCAGCATTGCTTCCAGATGGCTCGATAAAAGTAAAAACTCACTCAATGTTAACGCGAGCTCCGTTAAGCGTGCACAGACGCGTATTGGATTGCGTCGGCTCACCCGCCATTTGGACACGGCATCCTGATTGCGCCTGAATGGCAGAAATCTGTTCGCCACCACGGCCAATGACTAAAAAATTATATTATAAATCATCTCCAGGACCTCCAAAGCTACAAAAAGCCTTACCCAGACCGACGACACTGTCAGGGATCTCGATCGTCTCTACGATCAAAGCTTCACCGGGATTCATGCTGTTGCTGCCCTGTGAATCGTATCCGTCGGCGGATCGTTTTGATGGGACTGAAAATGACAGTAAAAGGAAGGCTGCCGGACACCGCACTGTTCAACACAAAATAAGACTTTCGCTCGGCGTTCCCTGCAGTCCATGCAAAAAACTGCGTTCTCTCTTTTTTTCATTGAAGAACGACCAGCGTGGCAATCGCACTGGGACTCCGTATCTCGCCTTTCTTTTTCGCTTTTGCCTAATTTGAATAAAAACGGTACAAACTTACTGTGATGAGAATCGTCGTCTGAACGGGGACGCTTCTGTCCAGCGGAGTAGCGGTCGGATTGCGGTGCGTTTGCAGCAGCTAACTAAACAAAGAAAAATCGATAGTTACACATATAATGCCAAGTAGAAAGAATCCGTAATGCCCCTCTTGCTGTCTGACCCCATATTTAGTTGAAGATGTTGTCCCCTAGCTCTAGACGCAGTTTAAATTAGCTTATTCCGCTTTATTGGATCGTAATTTTGCATTAACACCAAAAAACGGCAATAAATACATTACACATACAATAAAAGTATGAACCATTCACAGTCATGCATGCAAGGAGTATTCAAAAAATCAATAGGTACGCTACTTACTATCAATTAAAAAAGGGAAACGTGGCAGTCAATGCAAAAGTCAGTCATATATTACAAAACGAGTAATAAAACTTGAACGCAACGCATATAAAAAACTATTCGTATTCGCAATACAATTAATTATTTAAGGTATTTTCAAAAAAGTTAATGCATTTCAAAAGCCAACATTATTCATATATCAATCGATACGCAACTAATCGCAATGGCAAGAGTAAATCCCAAGGAAAAAGAAAGGAAAACCAACCTGTTGAGCACGAGCAAGAGCCTCTTGGACGACAGCGTTATTCGCGACGGCTCCAGAAGACATTACTTGCACCACCGGAACGGGGGTCCAAAAAAGTAAGAGCAAGGCAGTGTGGCACACTGCACGAAACAGCAAGAGAAATCGTCAAGATTTGAGCAGTGAGTTTGTCAAGAATGACAGATATTGATCGCGCTAGCTGAAAGAACGACTGAGGCGATTAGATGGGTGATCGTTGATGGGTTAGGGTTGGGTGGTTGACACGGCGCGCGCGAATTGACCGAAACTTTTTTGGAAAAGGAAAAAAGGGTTTTTTGGGATCCGTAAATTGGAAGCGCATGCATGGAAGCTAACAGCAAAGCTAGCCTTCCATAAGCTGCATTTTTGCACAAAATGACTAATAAGAAGAGCGGACCCGATCGTCCAGGGTGGGTAGAATGATGAAGTGACTTATCCAGCAACATCTTTTGTAGGAAGCAGAAAGAAAGGAAGCGTTCTTCCGACCTTTCCGCGTTTTTTTCGGGCCGAACACTAGCGCTCTTCGGCCCAGTTGAAGGTCGCATTGATCGAGCGCCACACCGACAGCAAAGGCGGGGAGGGAGCAGCGAGAAAGGAAGCAAGCTAGTGAAAACTGGCGGGAGAGCCGAGAGAAAAAGAGAAACGAAATGGGCGCGGAAAAAGAAAGCCTCGGTCAATGTGCGTCCGCGTGTCCACATTACAATGGTGAAGTATGTCGATGTGCGTCACGGGGGCGAAAACACAGTGAGGAGGGGCTGCCGGTGGCGGCGTTTGTTTTTTGCGGGAAAAATCGGAAAATGCTAATTGTTCGTGGTCAAGGATCAGATATAGACCGTTTTAGAACGGATTCGGGATTCTGACGGGCTAATCTTTATGGGAATGTTCTTTATTAAGGTTTGAAACCACAAAATATATATTTCCTGAGCAAAAACAAAATAGGTAAAGCTAAATTGAGAGAGATCGAAAACGGCTGCTAGGCAGCAGCAGCACGCCGAGCGCCCAGAAGAACGTCGAAAAGATAGGCGACTTCCTCGCGTTCAATGACGTCCGAGCTCGGATCGCCGTGCTTGGCAAGGTGCATCACGGCTTTGAGGACGAGCGCGCAGGTCATCATGTGGATCAACTTTTTGGATTCAGAATTGATCGGGAACCGACGGGGAAGTCGTTGCTGGACACGTTCGATCATGCGGTCCACCGCAGCCTTTGAAATAATGCGCTCCAAGTTGGTAGGGAAAAGAGTGGAGATTGGGTAGGACTCTTTTACCTAAAAAAAGGTGAAATTATATATAATTTATATATAAAATTCGTCAATAACAATTGGATATGCACTTGCCTGGTTGGAGCTCCGCGGGTTTTGGTTGTACACGACCATAGCGACCTGTTCGGCTGAAGAAAACTAAAATGAAGCGAGGAAAGTGGTCGCGGAATGGTGGTTGTTATATGACTATGCAAATTTGAAAGACTACATCGATTGGACATCATTTTGATAACAAACATAGAGAAATAGAAGGTTCATAGAGCAGGAAAGCCGTTTCGAAAAGACGACAACAACAACACGGCCGCGAGAGGGATGTATTTCGAAATGTGCGGAACCCTCTGGAAGGTTCCGCTCGCTGGGGTATAAAAACCCCCTCGAGCTGCTTGTTTCCTCCCAACTTACGAACCAATTTGACCAACTTATTACTTCTTTGAAACCCCATAATCCAATTATGCTCCGCCAACTGGGTCGTCCCATCTCCAATGTCAAAACCGTTGCCGTTCGAGGCCTCCATCGCCCTCTGGCACCCTTTCCGCCCTTCTTCCCCAACGACGTTTGGCACCGAATGTCTCGCATGTCGCACGAGTTCGATCGCATCATCAACAACGCCTTCAAGGCTTCTCCCTTCCGTCCATTCACCGAGAATCCGGAGAGCGCGATGCATCCATCTGTCGTCGAGGATTTCCGCGTCCGCAACCCGATCATCGAGGAAAACGGCGTCAAAAAGTTTAAACTGAGCTTCGATGTTCGTCGATTCAAGCCGGAGGACGTCAAGATCGAGACCACCGCGGCCGACAAGATGCTCAAGATCGAAGCGAAGCACTTTGACGAGATGTCCAACTACCAATACGCTCGAACCGTCTCCCTTCCGGAAGGCGTCAACCCCTCCGAGATCAAATGCACCTACCGTAGCGACGGCGTCCTTCTCGTCGAGGCTCCGTACGTCGAGCCGCCTCCGAAGGAGCATGTTGTCGACACGCCGATCGCCGTCAGCCACAAGTAATCTAGGCAATCCTCTCTCTGTAATCACCCCATTATTTTTGAATTTTGTACATTTTTACTGAAAACCTTTAAATTATAAAACAATTTATAAATAAACAACGTTTAAATAAAGATGATGAGATGCTTCAGACGCGAGACTTCAGATCAGGTAGCGAGAGGGTTTTTGAGCACCATGATGACGCTATCACCACGCAGAAACATCTTCGGGATGAAACGGTCCTTCGCGACGGCCGTCTTCTTCTTGCCCTTGCCGGACTTCGGCAACTCTGTCCACATCTCTTTGACGTCCTCGAGGACCATATTGAAATGCCTGAAAAGATTTGGATATATAAAAACCTGTTTTTTTCTACTTTTTTGAGGAAAAAATTCGAACCAACCTGTCAAAAGCCTTAATTCGACACAACAGCTTCTTGTTGTTACGGCAGTTGATGAGGACTTGGGTGTTGTTCTTGACGGATTGGGTCAACAGAGACAATGGGCCAATGTTGAACTCTTCCTGTTCCTTGGCGTTGAGCTCCTCGGCTGACAGCTCGGAACGTGGTTTCACGAGGCTGGAAAGACGCTTATGTAGACGATGATTAGGTTGGTGAGGGAAAGTACTTACCCAGACATATTCGATGGATGATAAAAGATGGAAAACGGCTGGAAAAAGGTGGAAAGCTGCTTGGATAAAGACGCTTCAACGAGAGAAAAGCGAGAGAAAGCGCGCAATGAAACACGCTCTTTTCGTGGTGGGAGTGGTGGACGGTTGCGCGGACAACCGTTTTCCCGCACTTTGCGAGAGAGCCAGAGGGAATTCGAATTTGAACGGGATTGTTTCGTTTATGGTTTACTAATTTGCTATCTTTAGCTTCCGTGAGGCATCTGCTTGGGATGTGGGTCGACTTTAGATGATTTAGCCGGCAATTTAGCTCTCTGTGTGCAGTGAAAAGAGCGAGATGGCTATGTTGCCGTAGGCGGTGCGCGAGACATTCCCCCACGGCCAAAGCACCCCTCTGGCTATAAAAAACACCTCGGGCTTGTTTCTCGTGCTTTGAACATTGAATATCGCTCAAGGTATTTTAATTTCAGCCATGCCGCGTCGCAGATCACGCCGAAGCCGCAGCTCCTCTTCATCGTCGTCCGAAGAATCCACTCAAGGCCGCAATCCAGACGACACCAGCCATGATATCACAGCTGCCTTGAAGCACATCTACAGGGATGTCTCTGGGGATGCTGTCACTTCCGGATGTACTCGACTTTGGAAGATCTATGTCAAGGTGGGTCAAATTTATATATTTTCAACTCGCAACTGGCCATAAAATGTAAAAATGGGCATTTCAGGACCGCGACGACGGTGCCCGTCGAAACGAATTTGTCGCTGAAATCGCCCATCGCACCCGCTTATTCCTCGAAGGCGCCCAAGACATGAAGATGCAGTTGCAAGTTCTCCATTGCCTTGCCATGTTGATCAACAAGTGCGTCGCCGAAGGGGGCAATACGAACATCCTTGATGAAGTCATTTCTGTCATCTATGACGTAAGTTTGATCTTCATTTCACATTTCAAGCCAATATTTATTTCTATAGAAACGCCAAACGAACAACAGCCAAGTCCGCAGCACCACAGTCCGCTTCACCGGACAACTTCTCCAATACTCCCTCAAAGACGTCGAGACTCTCGAGGACGACGAATTTCCGTCGACTTTCGGCAAAGAAACCTTCACCAGCATCTACCAAACCCTCGCCGATGCCGCAGATGTTGATGACGAAGTCACTCGGAAGGTCGTTATCCTGGCATTGGAGAAACTTCAAGACAAACCAGAACTCATGGAAGGTGTTTCAAACCCGGCATGGCACGCGAAACGCTTGATCACTGTTGGCATGTTTGATCCGTCTGAAATCGTTCGCATGGACGCTGTCAAAACGCTTGACGTCACCACGCCAAAAGATGGCCGCTTCTTGCTGGAAGTGCTCGTGAGAGATCAGTCGCCAGCGATTCGACAACTTGTTGCCACTGAAATTTCGCAGAGGGTCGCTCTGGGCGTGTTTTCGATGGACGATGTACGGACCGTTTTCATTGATAAGGGGCTTTTTCTTGGAGGTTTGTTTGACTTCTTTACAGATTTTTGAAATTCAAATGCTATCTTACAGACCACGTCATTCCCGAGTATTTCGACCTCCTCCTCTCCTGGGCCAAGGACACCTATTGTTCGTTCCGCCAAGCCGATCCCGATGCCAACATCTCCGTCGAACACCTCTTTGAAGGCATCTATCGCTTCATTTGCATGATGACCCACACGAAAGACATGCATCCCGTCGTCATGCGTATGTTCCATCGAATGCGAACCATATTTAAGCTTGATGAGTTGAAGTTCGTCCGAGCTTATGTCGATACCGCAATGATTTCTATCAATTCCATGAACTTCGTGACGTTTTTCGACACAGTCGTCCAGACTGGAGGTGAAGATGTTATGATGTGTTTGAACGGAAAACTACGTTCCATCGTGATGTGGTACTCCATGGTCGAATACACGTGCTCCTATGCAGTCCCGGAGCCGGTCCGACTTGAAGCGAAGCTGTTACTGCTGCCAACGATGACCGAATACGCCAAGGTTTTTGTCGGTGTTTGGACGCAACTTGGCGAATTGGCCCAGAATGCTATACCGCAAATGCAACGAATTTTGAATACGATTGCGCAATTTTTGGTCAGAACTTATGAGTTTTTGGAGAGCGAAGAAGTTGGAAAGTGAGTTTACATCACTTTTTGGTTAGTGGTGGTTGCATTTTTGATATTTAGAGCCGAATGGGGAAAAGCCATCGCTACAGTACTCGCTGATACGTCATTCCCTGCGAGCGTTGATACCATTGCTGCTGTCGTGAAGAATTGGCTGATTCAGCAGCTGAATGCGTTGAGCGATCCAGATGTATGTTTGAATTACTTTTTTTGTTGAAGCTATGAAGTCTTTTTAGCACGCCACCAACATCGTCGCCGATTTCGTCCACGACCTGAACAAATCCGACTCCCAGCTGAACAGCACCCAAGAAATGTTCCCTGTCAACGATAACTACATGGATGAAACCCAGATGTCGCAGACTCCAGTCACTCCGCAACAACGATCTGACGTCGATCCGGTGATGTATGGCCGTATTATTCGGATTCTGACGGCTGTCGTTGCTTCTGGCGTTTTCAAGAAGTCGAATCCTGTCTTGGAGGGTCTTGTCAGAGGCTTTGTAAGTTCCGTCTATCCAATTTCTCGACTTATGGCGTTTTTTACAGTTCACCCAAACCAACATCACCACCGGAGCCGGCGTAGATGAAGACATCTGTATCGCTTTAGCTTCCGGATTCCCGTTGCTCGAGACCGAAAGCTACCTGGAAGTTCAGCGTCTCGTCTTTGAAGAAGGCCATCGCCACATATACCGTGTATGTTTGAGCATGTTGAGTGACAGCATCATAGTGCATGGCCTCAAAAAGACGAACGAGCTCTACTTTGCCGGTGTCGACCCGACGAAACCATTGAAAGAAGGCGCTTTCGACCCGAAGGGCAATATTGAAAACTTGTTCCTCTTCTTTTTGGACGATTACGACAAGTCATTTGCCAATCTGGCCTGTCGCTGCCTTCTTCAGTTCGTCATGTTCGACTATGTCGGCGATTTCAAGGAATCCATCAGTGAGCTGCTTCTCCGGACGTTCATGCCAAACACTGACGTTCGGGTGGCCCTGCTGCTTCGGCAGTTTTGGATCAACTTCTGTTCGGTGAGCCGTGAACATCAATGCCGGCTATCCCACGCATATGTAGTAGGCTTGAAGAAGCTGGCCGTCTGCGACTTGAACTCACCCATCGCCAAGGTCGACAAAGATGAGCTGACTGAGTTCGTCCTCGATGTTACGGCTTATGGCTGTCTGAAGCCAAATGCCATCGACAGGGACTTCGGCACGGCCCATATCTATCTGGCCGACAAACTGTACGGCATCATATTGAAAGGCGGTGATGACATGATCGTTTCTGATGTCATCGTGAATGCGTTGAACCATTGCGAAATCTCGGAAGTGGTGGAACACGGACGCTTGAAGCTTCTGCAGAAAGCTGCTGTCAAGGCTGGACAAGTAAGTTTTTGTTATCTTCATCGAAACTTGACAAGTTTGTATCTTCCAGGATGCTGAATCCGTCAAAAACACCTTCGAAGCCCTGGAGAAGCGCTACAGAAACGTCCTCAAACACCTCCGATCAAACCACATTCCTTCAACTGTGATGCCACACATTAGCCTCACTCAATTGGACAAGGAGCTTCGGTCGATGCTGTCTCGAGTGACGTCCCACAATGAACGAAAGTACTCTCACCCATGGCTCGAAATCAGCGAAGCCGGCCTCCCGCAACTAGTTCCATCCCGAAATGCCGTCGAGGACGGTGACATGGTTCATCTGGAGTCTGCGTCGCCGCATGGAACACCGCAACCTGCCTCCACCACGTCATCGAATTCGAAAAAGAGCACTCCTGCCAAGATGAAGATGTGGCATGAGCGCAACGTCACCTACGACCAGTTGATGGCAAAGTATTCGCGAATCAAGAAGCTTCTGGCTCCCGAGCAGCCTCCGCCGACAATTACACGGCCTCGTCGCGTGGCCAGCAGGAACAATAGCGTGACACCGGCGTCACCAGCTCGTGCTTCCACTTCCGGATCTTCCGTCAATACGCAGTCTGCACCGTCGACGCCTATCACCCGACGCCGACTGAAGCCGATTACTGAGCACTCCGAAGTGGAAACCATTCCAGAAGAATAGTTCATCAATCCGATGCTTTCTTCATGTCAAGTACGTGTATTATTGCACATATCTCATTCGCTATCTATTCAATATTGTTTTTACTACATCTATTTTGTGTAAAACGTGTCATACTCGAGTGTACCCGTAAACACCTCCGACTGTATAAAACTTGAATCTCAATCGGAATGGCTAAACCACAGAGCACCAATGCGAATAATTACAAGGTTTCTTTATTATATAAAATAGCCAACAGACTTATACGATACAAAACAAATACAGTACAAAAAACGAAGAGATACAAAAACAACAGGACCTGGATAGATAACAAGCTACAAAATGCAATAACAAAAAAAGAGGAAAGAGATCAGCTAGGCGAGATGGAACGTTTCTGGGAGTAGATCAAAACATAGCGAGTGGAATTTACTGCCAATTGCCACCTCCGCCGCCACGACCACCTCCATAGCCGCCGCCACCACCGCGGCCTCCGCCATAGCCACCACCACGGTTGCCTCCATATCCGCCACCGTCGTTGCCGCCATAACCGCCGCCGCCGTAGCCACCACGGCCGCCACCGCCTTCTTGACCACCGTAGCCGCCTCCGCGACCGCCGCCGTAACCGCCTCCACGACCACCGCCATCATTTCCGCCATAACCGCCACCGCGACCACCGCCATCATTTCCGCCGTAGCCGCCTCCGCGACCGCCGCCATAGCCACCACGGTCTCCGCCGCCTCCGTAGCCACCACCACGGCCGCCTCCGAAACCGCCGCCGTCTTGACCGCCACCATAGCCGCCTCCACGACCGCCGCCGAATCCGCCTCCACGGCCACCACGATCGCCGCCACCACCGTAGCCGCCGCCACGACCACCGCCAAATCCGCCACCGCCGCCGTAGCCACCACCACGGCCACCGGCACCGGACTTGCTGAGGTTGAAGCCAGTGTCGATCTGAAAGTAAAAATTGAGATGAAAATGAAAAGCATGGGTTCAGAAGGGACTTACTTGAGCAACAACGGGACCAACAACACCAGGAATTGGCTTATCATCGAACTCGGCCCACGGATCTTCGTCGACAAGGATGGTCTCTACGGCATGTCTGCTCTTCTTGCCACTGCTCTTAGAGTGGGAACGGCTGTGATGGGAGTGCTTGGTAGAGATAGGAGAAGCCCGAGTGTCACTTGGCGGAACATTCTGGAAGGGCGGCACTTCTTGTTGAACTTGTTCTGGCTCTTCGAAGGCTGTTGGAGCCGTCATTGCAACAGGCGCAGGGGCCACCGGAGGGACTTGCACCGCCGGAGCTGGGACATGAACCGAAGGGACAACCGGAGGAGCGGCAGGAGGAGCAATCGGACCAGTAGAGGTAACGAAACGGCGCTTCGGTACCACCGCAGGAACCGCAGCAGGGGTGGGAACAGTGGCCACAGGCGCAGCAGCAGGAGGCGGAACAGGAGCAACGGGTTCCGGCTTGACGATAAGTTCTTCGGCAGCCTCGGTATCGCTGATGTGCTGAAATACAAATTTGTTGACGTCGGCTTGTTTTGATGGATAATGGACTTACCAGGGTTTCAAGTTCAGATGCATTTCGACGGTAGTTCTGGATCTCGGTACGGGAGAACGTAGTTCTGGTAGCAGTAGCATCGCCACCGGCCGCAGGAGGAGCGGCAGCGCTCTTCGGTTCAGGTACAGCCGCGGCAGCAGCAGCACGAGCAGCGTGAATGGCGTCCAAGCTAGCTTGAGCGAAAGCCTGGGCACGAAGAGCAGCGGCGGTAGGCTCCTGAACAGTTTCAACAACTTGGAACTCAGCTTGTTGCTCGAAGAAGGAGGAATCAGCGAAGAGGTCCGGCGGGAAAGACCCATTGAGAGACTTGACACGGTAGCCGTTATCATCGATCAGAGTCTTGAACTGGTTGACTTCGTTCTCCGTTGTCAGAATCGTCACAGCGACACCGGGTCCACCGTAACGTTGGGCGCGGTCAAGACGGTTGAAGTAGTGATTGGGAGTGAAGGGAAGTCCGATGTTGAGGACGACATTGACCTTCGTGGCTTCGATGTGAAAGGCAAACTGAAAAGACGACACTGAACTGTGGAAATTGGAAGAGACATGAATGGACTAACCTCATCGGTGGCAACCAAGACACGGAGCTCATAGTTCTGGAGGCGCTGGTCAACTTGAGAACGCTGTTCTTGGAGCAAACCGGTGGGGAACGCTTCGACGCGATGGGCAGAGGCCTTCAACTTGGTCGCGACACTTACGCACCTGAAAGATGAACGCATGAAAATAGATACTGATAGTCAAGTTCAACTTACTGTTTTGGGTCATTCGTGAAGACAACAGCCTGGTTGTAGGCAATGTCACGAATCAAGTCATGAACAATGGCAATCGGATCGCCTCCAATCGCCGTGACAGCATACTGATGAATTGCTCCGAGTTGGGTATCATCAGCAGCAAGCTGGAACAACGTCGGCGACTGCATCATGTCACCGAGGTTTTGAATGAGCTCCTTGGGAAGGGTGTTGCTGAATGCGACAACCTGGGTCTGTTGGTTCAGGTTCTTGTAGATGAGCCTAAAAGATGCACTAAACTGTAAACATCCGACCCCATCATTCAAAAATAAACTTACTCAATATCCTGGGGCAACGTGCAAAGGATATCACTTTCATCGAGCAACAACAGCTTCGAGTCAGCCAGCTTGACGTGGCCCTCGTGGACAAGTGAAGCGATGCACGCCGGAACACCAACCAAAACCTCGGCACCGGCATGAAGCTGCTTCACAACATTGTCAAAGTTTGTGCCATCGACGGAAACGACGCGAGTCCCCTCCAAAGAAACGCGGGAAATGATGGAACTGATCTGATGGACGGATTGAGAAGCCGGAGCCAGAACGACAATGGCGGGATTGCCGGTCGAAGTGGTTTCGGTCAAAATGTGGGCAGACAACAGAGCAAAAACACCGCCTTTGCCGCCATCAGACTTGGCTTGGATAAGGAGATCTGGAAGTGAAATTTTTATATAAAAAAAGTCAATTTTAAGGATTGAAAGTAGACTTACCAGTCCCACTCAACGCAATCGGCAATCCACCAGCGATAATCGGCGTCGGACGAGCGTAGCCAGCGCTCTTGATACGACGGATAATCTTCGGGTTGATGGGAAGCTCATCAAACGTTTTCGGTGTCAGCGCCGTGAGGACGCGAGAATCGGAAAACGTCAGCGTATTGCTGAACTCGGCCATGGTGGTTTAGCACCTGAAAATCCAAGGAATCAGCTTGATGGTACCCGAAAGTAGGCTCTCGAGGGTACACGGCATCAATCAACAGAATTCTATAACAGCGCGGAGCGAAAAAGACGGGGAAAAATTGCGTTTTGGGGGCATGATGAAGATTGGGCCAAATCAGGTCAAAATAGGTAATTTAGGGTTTTTTTACAAAGCAAAAATGCCGTAGAAACCATGAAAGCCCCTTTAGGAAAGGAATGAAACAATAAAAGAATAGAAGAAACCGCGAAAATGAGAAAAAAAGCCAGAAAACGGCTTTCAGCCACCAAATTTAGGGAAAGCCGTTTGGCGCGAGGTTCTGCCGCATCGCGCGCGCAGCAGGCAAGTACAGTAACGCAGGCTAATATTGCGGGTCACATCGTATAAAAGGGCACTAAACAACGGAATTTCAACGTTGTTTTTGTTGAATCAGCTAGCCAAAGGAGATCCGGATCGACAGAGGAGGGAAGGACTACAAAAACGGTCCAAAGGGCAAAAATATATCTCTCGTCACGGCAAATGATGACAAATGTCAGCCTGTGGCCTGATAACCATCAGATGACGGAATTGGCAAAGCTTCTGATAAGCTTTTGATGCTTTAGCTTCGTTAACAGGCAGAAAGGGGGCAGCTAAAGAAAGTGATGACAATGCCATCGACAGGGGGGAAAAGGATGACTTTGACTGGTCCGAAGCCTAATGCGCCAAAATAGCATAAACGCCAACCCAAAACAACGAAAAATGATTTGCATTTACGAAAATTAAGGGATTTTGAAGAAAACTGTTTGAAAGCTCGCGTTTCGCTTTCATCATTCGCGAATTTTCGATCCCAAACCGCGAGCGACGCGCGAAACGTGCAAAAAAATCGTCTCTGGCGTTGTGTGTCGAACCGCCACGTTCAAAAGTTTTCAATTTTTCGCTTGTGATTTTTCGACGTCGACTTTCATTTCTAATTTCGTGCTTTTCCTCTTTATTGAATCCGTTTTTCTGTTATCTGATTTAATCTCTACAACGTGACAACCATTTTCGGGGTATTTTGAACCAGTTTCGAATGTAAAAACTGTCATTATGTCGGTACCGAGCATGTCATTGGTGAGTCTCTTATTCGGTTTTGATTTTTATATATATTTTTCCTTTCAATCTCAATTTTAACACTTCTAATCCCTTCCAGACACTGAACACCACCACCCGACTCTTCCAATCAGCCCTCTCCGCCAGCACCGTCTCCCGTGGCTTCCATGACAACTCCCAAGTCCCGCGAATCGCCGATGATCGGATGAAGCGCATGTTCAAGCCGACTGACACTGGTTATTACTATCGCTACCATCGCAACGGCGTCGACCCCCTTCCCCGTCTTCCCGATTGCAAGACCCCCGTCGCGAAGCCGGCGTACAAGGTTCGCAAGCCCTGGGCCCCGGAACAAGCCTACTTCGGTGCTAATGACTACATTGATCTGCTCGGCAATGGGAAAGTGCATCCCGCTCAACTGCAATACCATGTTCCATCCTGGCTCCGAGGTTTCCCTGGTCAACACCGCGCTAATGAGCTCATCAAGTTGATCCATTATCGAAATCTGTACAAGAGCAAATTGCAAGCCAATGCTCCCCATCAATGGCACCAACTTTGCAAGCGGATTAAGTACTTATCGCAGTACCACAACTACCGGAAGCAGGATGAAATGCATGAAGAACGTGACCTCGGACTGTGGGACCAAGAACCGGATTACTTTTACAAGGACAAAAGTAGGCGCAGTTACAAGGATTTGGTTTAGGTCTTCTTTGGTTGAGTTTATCTTAGTTTAATTGTTTATATGAGATCAATTATAAAAACTTGTTACACGATAACGCCCACTTATGTTTCCATCATCGGGTTTCCATATGCACCAAGTGCTTTTCTCATGATGAGGTTCGTTGTAGTTGGTCCAGATTTCAACCATAGTATCTACAGTTTCTGGATAGATTAAAGAACGATCGTCGTGATCGAACGACAATCGTCTGTCAAAAAGCTCTTTCATTTTCAAATTAAAGGTTCGAACTTCTTCAAAGTTGAGCACGTCCGTTATGATAATAGTGAAATGAATACCTCTCTGTTCCTAAAATCAGATTTTTCATTACCGTACTTTTAAAACTGAAACCTACTTTTAAAAATAGCATCATGACATCGATGTCGATGCTTTTTACATCTGCGACGGTCATATCCACACAGAGATCAGTCAAACGATGGTTGCATTGCAGAATGTCCGTCAAAAAAGTAGCAGCGAAAGGGGTATCTACTATATGTATAGTCTGTATACGAGGAAAGGCCTTAATCATATCAGAGAGTTTCAAAAGATAGCTCTCATTAGTATTGCACCAGATTTTGACTCTTAAAGCATTTGAAAAGACCGCAGTTTCTGTCAACTTTTTGAAAAAAGCGACCGAAAGGTTACACTTTTCCAGAAATAGCCAAACGATGGAAAGGAAATGGTTATCGAACGAATTATAAGCAGTCACAACGTTCAAGTTAGCGCCACGATACTTAAAAAGGTATCCACCGTATGCAGGGCTGTCTGTTTCAAGATAAACAGGCGCCGTTATGGAATGGGTGTTCGTATTACTCTCGGACATGAGCAGTTTTCCCTTTCGAAATCGAAACTTATTCATAAAATAATCTTTTACGGTTTGAATTGGGGGACAAATAGAAGGAATGCCAGCGGCGATTTGGAGACGGTAACGTTCTACAGGGGTGGCGAGTTCATGGAGTCGGCATCGGAGGCCATAAGGTAGCTTGGCGATGGGATACGGCATGGGTAGATGAAACTGATGTGAGTAAATAATTAGCAACGGAGAAGAAACTATCGTAGGGTAAGCGAAAACACAAACACTACGATTATTCGAGCAATGGCGCACTCCGATATACGCATTCTGGGACTGCCGAGGGATGGGAATGAACCTCTCCATACTTAAAGCTTCTGAAGAAAACAACATGTCTTCAAGGCATGCCTTCAGAGGTTATTAGCGCATTACCACAACTACCCGAAACAAAATTGCTTGTTGGTTGAGTTTGTAAATAATATCATTGTTTATTAATGTTTTTTAAAGGTCAGTTAAAAAAATTAATCACATGATAACGCAAACTTTCGTTTTCATCTTTGGATCTTTTCGGATCTGATCACACTGACAGGGCGGATTGTACATCTCCGAATCGGAATCGCTGTCGTCAACGGCCTTCCGAGCGCTGCCCTCGCGCAGGACAGATGGAAGTTTGTAGGTTTGAAGGGTCACTTGGGAGTTGGAGCGAGGTTTGGGGGTACCTTCGGCTTCAAGGGGTGGGGAAGTGGTGTCGATGTTGTTGTTTGTCTGTAATGACAAGGTTGGTGGTTCAGTTTTAGAGAAAGTTAGCCTACCTCGATGACTCGAACTGTATCCATGCTTCCAGTGTCCTCATCGTCCGCAACGACGTCTTCACTTTCATTGTCGGCTGAGAAGGCTGGAGCACGAGTGGCCGGTTCATCAGTTTCACTGTCTTCGGTGTTTCCGCGTTGTTCTTCGGTGGCGGTGTCAATTTCGAATCCGTCAACTGCCATGGTTGAAGATGGACTGTTTTTGTGCTTTTCTAAATAGAAATCTGTCAAACAGCCACCAAAAAAGCCGAAAGACCTACCCATCGACTTCACCGACTGCACAGAAGATGCGTCTTCATTCGAATCCGACTCCCTGTGATGTTCCGGAATAACATTCTCCTTCTCCATGACGGCTTTCGGATCCTTCAAATCACCAGATTTCACAGTAGTCGTCGATGCCGACCTTCCTTTGTTTTTGCTTCGCCGTGACCGATGCCGCAATGTAATCGTTCCGATGGCAGCTTTCTGTTTTTCGAGTTCGGCGTCTTGTTCGTCGAGGGATCTGAAAACCAATTTTAAAAACACAGAAACTCAAAACGACAGTCTACAGTCCACAGCTATCTAATGTAAAACCAAAATGACACCATTTCCCTCCTTATATAAGCATTCTAAATTAAGGTTCCACATCACTCTATGACGTCGGTTCGACGAATCCCGCCCAGGATGTCTAAGAAGTTCAAAAAGTGTTCCTCGTCTAAATTTAAATACAGTTTCCGTCATCTTACCCATCATCCGTGCGCCGAAAGCGATAAAGCTTTGCGGCCTGAATCGAAAGTGCGAAAATGGCTGGTTATTTTGGAGCGCAGCCCGTGGACGTATGCACAACGTCCGCTTCTAGCCGGGGAGACTGAGGATTCCTACGATTGCGAAGGGCTCTATATTATGACGGCTTTTGGCTGATTTCCGGTGAAGTTGAAGTTGAACATCGAAATCTGAACTTTGTCCAGTTTTGCGATGCTCAAAAACATTACAAAAAGCGTACTAGCCAAGACAGAAGCCAGCTAAGCCCCACTACCGGAAATTGTGACTTTTCACAAGCGCGGATAACAGATATGGAAAAAGGTTGAATTCTGTTTCTACTAGACTGTTGGCATGCCGAGAATGGCTCGAAAACAGTTTTCATTGACGTGGAGGTCACGTGAAGCAAACACAGATGCCTTCATCCATGTCTTTCGGCATTTGTGACTTACTTTGGAGTCATTTTAAAGACCGATTGACTTACTTAATCTCTTCGTTTTTGCTGACAGATGCCGTCGTCGCGTGCATGAAAGTAATTTAGCCGGCATTTTGTCGAAATGAATGTCAAAAAAATGAAAAATTGCAGGCATTTGCTGATATTTATGATAAATGAAAAGGAAACTCAAAAGCTTATAGTGTTTTTATTAAAACAAGTCGGTGAAGTCAACATAGAAACGTCAGGAATGATGTTCAATTCAAAGTAGAAGCTTCAAATTGCTAAGTATAACCGTTGTCAACTGACATTTGTATTCCTCAAAAAAGTTGCAATCAGCCCAAAACGTGAGAATGCAACTTTCCCAGGAATCAAATGGCATCCAAAGTGATTAGTCGGTCCATGACTTTACGTGTCTGCCGTCTACTGCAATGTTCTATCCAAAAAGGTCAGATTGGGTGACTGTTCCGTTGATTGACTCGCATGCCTTTGACCCTTGGTATTTCGGCTTGACTGAACGTCGCAGAAACAAGATATTAGAAACTAATACTGAATGTTTTTTTGATTTATAAGAATAAAGATTCAGTTGGTGATTTTGACCAAAGCAGGGGGTGCCAGTTAATAATGGCGTTTTAACGTCAATTTTTGGTGTTTTTGGTCCGAGAAAGTGCAAAGAATTTAGATCAGATTTATTTGAATAAGTGTTTTAGGATTGCCAAAATACGTAGAATTTGAAAATATCACAAAACTTGCAATATAGTCCGTAATTATCAATTTCGCAAACTACCAGAACGTATTTGGGTTGACTTTTGGCAAAATTGTGTTCTGGTAGGTGCAAAAATTTTGAGTTGGACCACTTTGAATCAGTGTTTCTAAATCGTGAGAGCACGTGGAGTTCAAAAATGTGAGTGAATCATCGATTGGATGAGCTGTTGGCAATTTGTAAACTGATAAGTGCGAGTTTAGTCGATTTTTGATATTTTCGGTACTGGAAGGTGCAAAAACCTCAAGTCAGATCCCTTTGAATAAGTGTTTTGAAATTGTATGTAGCAGAAAACAAAAACTAACAATCCATGATTGCAATTGTGCAGTAGCATGCCCTCTGTACACTTCACACCTAGGTGGAAACTTCATACTGGCGTAACGATAGGCATATTTTTTTGCTTTTTTTTGCGCATCCCTCGTTCCATCCACTCTGTATGGTTATTTTCTACTCATCCATGGCTCTTACAGATTTAGCGGGGTACCCATTATCGTGCGCAAATGCAACATCTTGAACAATTGAAGAAGGCACCAACAATCAGACTCCAAAGCCCTATACTTGGAGCCGCTGCCGATCGCGCCCGCAGGGCTACCCGACACAGTGCTTGGGTCGACAAAAGCCTGTTGACTTTCGCGTTGTCCTACCCAAACAGTCACTCAAATTGTTTGGCTTGCATTGTATCGCGCAGTACTTCTGTGCCGTCGCGCCCGCAGGGCATCAATCGGCGGGATACACATGCCTCGCGAGGTCAACAGATCAGTTAAAAGATCAGTTTCCGAAGATCGAGCGGCGGTTAAGCTATTAATTGTATTTGTGACATTGGCATTGGCGATATGGCTTCGGGCAATTGGCGGGTTGTTGCTTCGCGACAGACGACGGCGGCTATTTGACCTGGCCGAGGCCGCAGGGACACTGTACTGGATAGTTTTCGGCACACATAGCTTATCTTGGCCGTGGCTGGCACCGCCGAGAACTGTCGGCCATTCGCGCAGAAGAGGTGGCACCCGGCTGTAAACAAAAATTGTGGCCCTCGGGTTTTGCCATTCGAAAAAAAGAGCGAGACCGTTTTGTGCCGTGTCGGGCAGTCGTCTGTACTCGCCGTTAGCAACCCTATTCGACGGTTGCGCAGGCTGTATGCAACTGCAATAACATATGCCATTTCGGGTTTCGATTTCGAGGCATTCATTCATTGCTTTCGTTTTCAATGTTGTCCTAAATGGTCAAAACAGCTGCCGTCCCTCTTTGAAATCTCTTCGCCGGCATGGGTACGACAGCACTCGAAACCCTCGAACCATGTTCGACCATGCTTTGATCTAATATGAACAACTTTCCGAAACCTAAACAAACTTCAACTTTTTGTAAAAGTGCCGCCATGGTCGAGTATGTCCGTCTTGTCGGGGTTGCCTTTAGTTTTTTCAAAGTAAACTACAACGGCAGCCCCCTTTCGGCCTCAAAATGCCAACCAATTGTGTTCCGACTGGTTGGGTGTCGGTATTCTCGGTGAATTGCCAATATCGCCCTCCTGAATCACCAACGTGGTCGTCGGACTCGGCCTCGGTCAGGTCAGGCATCGCGTGACTCAATGTTGTTGCCTTCTGCAGTCACGGTTGTCCCATTCAAACTGATGCCTCAAGACAGTCTGGTCGGGTTCACTGATTGTTCCAACTTGCAACTGGCATGCATTACACATTTCTATTTTTGGATCTTTTACTTCAGATACAAATACATAAAAACCCATTTCACTGTGATTAAATGGCAGGCAGCAGATTCCTATAGTATCATTTTTTACGTTTTTTGTCGGTGCCCCATTCAAACCTCTGCGGCTATGTTGATAAGCTGTTCATGTCCCGAGAGCAATCGGGGTTCTGTTTGTGTTTGATTATCTGTATTTTCTTTGTGATAACCTCCTTGTATAAACATGGCCGACATGGGGACATGACTAGCCAGCTGCCTTCTGGTCATGTTCGCCCTCCCTACCTGTACATAAAAAGATTATAAGGGTAACATTTGGAGTGGCTGCACGCTAATCGTACATTTTGGCACTATCGGAAGCTCTCAGCTTAATGCTGTAAACGCTTATTTATAACTTGTGTCTGTGTCTATCCCAAATACGGTAGCCGATTAGCATCTGCGCGATGCTGCGATTTTCCATCATGATGGACCTCATCTAGGTCCCATCTCAAACATCTTTCATCGCAGCTTATACTAATACCTACAGGACGGTCTATTATTCAAAAAATGCGCAAAGTTATGACAGCAAAGATGGACCTTCGTCTTCGAAAGGGCCGCTCTTCGCCGTCTTGGTGAACCATCAACATTTATTGTTCTTCCTTTTCGAAGAGTGCTTTTGCGCAGACTGAAGGAAAAGGAATTTCCCATGGCTATGGTCGGTATTGATCGTTCCATTAGCATTTTAAAAAAAAATTCTGTGTGATTTTTGAAAAAAAATCCAAAGGGGGGACCAAAGGAAGTTTTTTCACAAAATTCTGATTCAAAAATTTGATTCAATGGTCCCCCTGCTTTTGACATTGTCCGGAAACGAAAATTTTAAATTTTCACCTACTTCACCCATAAAAATTATAATTAAAATGACCTAACAGTTTATTTGGTTTAAATGACCCTTTGACATTCAGTTCACCCTCGTCCTCCTCGTTTTCGACTCATTTACGAGCAAATTATACGACACGATCACCCTTTTTACCCATAGGAGGGCTTCAGAAGACGTGCTGGCGCCGGAGCCAGTGCCTGGTACGACGTCGGAAATGATGATGATCGCTGCCATGTGTTGTCTGTCTGTCGTCAAAATGGGGTGGATGGAAGAGTGCACGTTCAAAGAAGCAAAATGACCTTTTATAGTTTTGAATTGACCTCCCAATGAGGTTTTGAAAAAATTTAAGTTCAAACTTAAAATAGAAGGCCGAACTTGGCTAAATGGCTTCCTAGAGTTGGAATTTCGAAGGTTTTGACCTGATTTGATTTGATTTTACAATGAGTTCTCAAATTGGTTGGCTAATTTTATTGATAGAACCCTCCAGATCGATCCCAATGCCATTCTTTTCTTATTTAAAGAAAGAAAAAAACACAGAAGGTCGCTGGGTACTTTGTTTTCACTCCGTCTGATGGTCATTTTCGCCTTCGGTCGTGGTGCAGCAGTGGTCAGTGGCGTTCCGACGTTGCAGAACAGGCGCGGCAGACCTGTCATCCCACAAAAAGTGGTCGTTACTTGCGCAATAGTTGGTGGACTTCTTTGATTGCCGCTGGCGATGGGGCTCTGTTCTTCGTGCCTGCGGCTTAACGGTCAACGGAATTTTCGAATTTTTTAAGACAAGGCCTTTTCGAAGAGACAGGCGTTTTGAAAGAGAGATCCCAATTGCAGGTTGTCGGATGCAAGTTTGATGACCTGAGGGCGTTCTGGAGGTGTCGTGGATCGGATTTGAGGCTTTCTGGATATCTATTGGCTATCGTGGATGTTGTTATAGAAGGTTTGGGAACGCTTTTCCTGGTCTAGGCTTACTTTTATTGAGCCAATTGTTATCGTAGACACTTTGCACTCAACACTTAGGCGGACATGCTTCCCTGCGGAAGTTTCACACCTCGCCGAAACTTCTAAAGGCATCTTACCATTAACTTATGGCCCTCCATGGCCAGGGCGGGTCTAAGTAGTTATGCGCAAGCTTAAATATGGATCATCCGTCATTCTTGTCTAGACATATAGCTTGAAACCGTCCCATGAGCACTCAAATTGGACCCAAGTTTCAGGTTTTGAATGGCCACTCGGCTTAATCCCATCCAATCCGCTTGTTTAAGGTTATCTAATCCACCATGTCGATGTTCGTGATCGTAAATTGTATGCTTTTCAGGTATACTTGACGCCATTCAAGTTGTTTGTTCAGGTTGAATCGTCAGTCTTCGAGGTCAAATAATAATATCCACCCACTTCACCTTTATTGACTAACGATTAACTAAGCCTATTTTTACTTATTTCAAAAAAGTTACTAACATTAAACCCGTCAAAATATGACTCGCCTGCCCTATTTCGGCCCCTCTTCCAAGCCTGCCATGACGACCTTCACTTGCGATGCGGCTTGCCTCAGCCATCAGATAACGGCTGAGACGCCGGCCGACACCGACTACCATAAGGCCTTGAAGCCTCGGCGCCAACCACTTTGAATATGCGGTCACCTATACAGGCACGCTATTACACCTATCTGGCCTGTTTTTATCCTCAATCATCGGATCAGCAGACTTGTTTTTATCCTCAACCCATCCATCTATCCTTACAGTCGTAACAATACAATACTGCGCAACTCCTTCTGTTCATCTTTCACTCAAAAACGGTAGTCCGCGGCATTTGAAAGGATGCCAGAAGGACCCGATCCCGGTTTTATGGCACCCGACTCCGGTTACGGCCTTCCGTTTTTGCAGGAAACCGTTTTTTTCAAACCACTAATGTAAGGTCAAACAAAATGCAGCAAAATGATGCACCTGCGCATCATCACTTCACCTTCTTATCGCCATCCTCATCTTCTATTCAAACCCTACCGACGTTTAGACTCATTTTGTCATGACTCCAACAAGGCTTCCGTGTTTGTGGTATCTGAAAACATCATCAAGCCGTCGATCATGACAGCCGAGTACAAGGCCGCCATCTACCTTGGAGGGTGCGTTGTCGTCACCGGGTGCCACGGCACGGAGGTCATGTAAACTTTATTTGAAAAACCAACTACCTGTCGTCATAATTACTTCAAAGGAGTCTTCAATGGCACACTTACTATTTCCGGCGTTGCCTTCCAAGTTGCGAATGTTCTTTTCGCTTTTTTCGTCCAAACCAAACCCGTGTAAACCGACAAGAAACCCCCGCTGCTTCGCCAAATGATATATCTATCCCTTTTTGCAACATTAGCTGGTGTCCCCGTTGCGTAATTTAGTGATCCGCGTCTGTCGTAAGGCCCCCGAGGCACGGACATCCGCGCAAAGACAGCTGTTTCACTGCTTGGATGCTTCAGTGTCTAAGATGTCTAGCTTTCATCCGTCCTCAAGGCCATGAATGGCACATTTCTAATTTTTTATGCTTCTGTGGTTTTTGGGCAGCTTTCTCCCTTTCAAAAAAACAGCCAGAAACCAGTTTCCGCAGCCCTGAGAACCGATGGGACGACGACGGTGGTTTTCAAACCTGTCTAATTTCAGGGAAGATGTGCCGTCGGATTGAAAGGTGATTGGATACTGGCTTTTTGTGGGTTTGCAAAGTACCTAAATCGCGGACGGTAAAGGTATATCCAGATTTGAAGTTAGGCGGTACAGGTTTCTTTGTTTGAAGTTCGCTTTTGAATGGGTTTTTGACACTGTTTACCTACACTTTGATCAAAACCACCATCCCTATCGTCATTCCCGACCCCAAATCAATGCTCGTTCTATTGTTAATCCCTAAAAATCATCTATAAACCTCATTATTAGCCATATTTCCCAATAACAATCATCTTAAGTACACTTCAGGATGCCCTCTCCCAGTTCCCACATCCTCGCTGAGCCTGTCTAGCTCGCCTGTCTGCCCGAAAACTGGATTTAAAATCTCCCAGGTGAGCATACATGGACGGCACCCCTTCTTCCCAAAATGTCAGTCAGGTCGGCAATAAAACAAGACTCATTTCCGACGCCTTTTTCGACTTTCCCTTTCGGCGTTCCGTTTTCACTTTCCTTAAGATTCCCATGAGGCTTCAGACCGTCGGCGGGCGCAACCTTAAATCCTGGGATTACAACCTGCGCAACATGAGAATGCATGATTGTGTCCATCCATGTTCATGTCCACACTCTGACGGTATCCATTGAAGGTGTTAATTGAAGGGGTACTTCACACTTTATTGTTGGGGCTTGGCCAATCTGGCTACCGTGTCGTACATTAGTCATTTTCTGGGGCATTGGCTATTTGTTTTTCCTGTTTCTTGTGTACAGTGCCTTTGCCAGGATACACATGAAGTCCTTTCATGATATGTGAATACAAATGTAAGTGTCATTTCTTATCACTGATCCTCGAAGGCCTTATTGAACTGATCACGGTCATCTAAATCCAACATTTTCCAACTTTCAGAATCCAAAAACCCATTTCCAAACCACCACACCACCCTTTCATGCATTTTACTACTGTTTCCCCCGACCCCTTTGCCCTCCCTAACCTTGCCTAGTCGCTAGCCGGTTGTATAATCGACGCTTGACCTCGAGATCCCGAGGCTGCGCCGAACGGTTGGCCCGCCAAGGCGGGTTGACCTAGTCGGTTGCGATCATTGCAAGCCGCCCGACAACCCGAGGTACTTTGAATGAAGCCAGCATCACCCAGTCGGCTTGCGCAATCGCGGCCCCGTCAGCTGGCGCGGTCAGGGGTGGCTAATGGGCTGTACTGTCAGGTCGGTCTGTCGAACGCCATCGGCATAAGGCCAAGAGTGCCGTCGTCGTTGCCATTCCGATGGTTTAGAATTACTTCCCCGCAGTCCAAATGCCTCCACTGGACTGAACAGGACAAGACAAGTCAGAGATCCAGCTGTGAAGCGTATGATGGCTAAGACGCTTTGGACGATAATGAAGAGAGGACTTAAGTTTATGCAATTGGTGTTGACTTCCGTATGCTTATGCAACTGCTGGGGATCGGAATGGCTGTCAGTCAATTAAGAATGGCGTAACATAAGCAAAACTGGGATCGATAAACATCTATGTTGGCGTTGATCACATCTAAATATCAATACCCCGATGAGATGGAGCCCTTTGTATGTGTTCACAGAAGCTGGTTAACCTTTCCGACCGCTTTGCCGAACCACATCCTCCGACAGCCATCACCCCTCAAACACGAATTATACATTCAAATCCGCTGCGCCGACCGGCTGCCACTTCGCCATCCGACATGCCAATACTCCATGCACACGCTGCGCAGAATGCCCACGCATGACTAATGGACCTGATGCCATGCCGCTGTCGATGTCTTGACATAACCACAGCCGGAAAAAATGGGTTCTGGCCTCAGTAATAATTACGTAGACACCCCACATGTCGGCAGCCATTCAAACGCATCCTCATCCGTCGGCAGTCCGAAGCTGCCGATTAGTTCAAACAAAAGCTGCGAAGGAGGACTGTAAAAGGAGATTTCATAGGGCTCCGCTCTGCTCGGCATGTAAGTTCCTTTTTTCTTCCTGTTTGAATAAATGCCACCATGAGTCTGCCGTCGTCCTCGACAATCATCATCCGAATACAATAGGCCCTCCGACACGCGCAGAAAACGCCTGTCTATTGTCTTCTTACTTACTTTCGAAGTCAGCCCCGATGGCATGGATGCCATTCCGACGGTCGGACAATTGTTCTTTTTTGAAAATTGCGTGTCCGCATCGGCGATGGCAGGCGGGGTCCGATACTCGAATGTTTGCCGAGGTCGTGACCCGGGTGTTCTCGACGTTGAAGTGGCCGCGAATCAGCCGTAAGAGGGCCCAGCGACGAACGGCATCGGTCGTGTTCCATTTGCATAACCGCTTCAAGCCGAGCCTTTTTTCTACTTGCATTCAACCAACATTCAGCATTCAACGGCCCAGCACGATGGAAAGACGGCAACTAACTGCATGATGGCTATCCTATGTATGACCATCGGATCGCAGAATGGCACAGAACAAACGCTGTCACCGGATATGACTAGTCCGCGCCGCCGCGACTACCATTACAGCAGCCGTCCCTGTGCCGTACCCGATCATTCAACATTGGCATTTTGGGGTCGCCGTCGGCTCGGCGGCTACTGTCCGAAGAGTCGTGAACAGGTTGCTCGACCGGGGCCTTTGTGGCCAAAAAGGACTGCCTATACGTCTGTTTAACCTTGAACTTTCTAACACTGCCTTTTTTGAGCCTATTGCCAATACCTACAATTACAGTGTTTGATAATTTCAACTTTACTACGAAGCCCCACCCCCTTTTTACGCGATGAAAATGGACTAGTGTGAGCGTGGAGTGTGATAATTTTCTATTTGATCTTTCAGCCTTGGGCCTTATCACCGCGCGCGCAGCAGCCATTTTTCGCGTTTTCACTTCGTCACTAACTTCTAAAATTAGGTAAGAATTTTATAAGTTGATCATTATTTGCATTTTTACGCTTTTGGCGTTGAGGTCAGCGCATGCAAAAATTTTTATGTCAAAATTTTTATTACCAAATTTACAAAAACTAAATTTTTTTATTTGCATTTTAAAAAAATCAACTTTAAATTTACTGCTAAATCTTCAAATACTGCTAAAGCCCATCCAAAACCCCCAAACCAGTCGCTTTTCTGCAACCCAAACCTCCTCCAAGCTATCTCTTTTCACAACGACGATGATGGCTCTATTCATCCCCATTTTCTATAGATGAGGATACATAGTGAAAGCCGTCTTCGCCCATTACATTTTGTTTTTTGAATGTGAATGCGATTGCGTCGATTGCGCAATGCCGCGAGGTCCCAGGTTGCAGCTGTGACCCCAAACCTAAAGCCGGGGACAAGGGCACAATGGGTACACCCACCGGCACCTCGGATCATCCGATATGGGCCCATTTTTTTCAAGCCTGGTAACTATTACCAATCTGCCAACTTGAAAAAAGGTATGTAAGTACATCATTTCCGGATATCATATCAGATAATCAGCGAAAAAAACAGTGGGAGATTGATTGGTGCTCGTGGTCGGACGTGGGGGTTTCGATCGATCAAATCAACGCTAACCCCCCATCAAGATTAGCGTTTCGGAGGGACGCCACTTAACTCCAGTCGTGCCCGCAGAGCTTATTCGGCGGTCCTGTCATGTCGCAATGAGTTTGCGGCCGGCGATTTGAGGGCTTGATGGGAGAAGATTTCGGTTAGCTCATGAAATCCGCTTTCAAATGGGTGTTTCCGCTTTTTGCGCTCTTAAGACGGACTCCGTGAGAAAATAACGGGACCCCAACAGGTCGATGGTGACTCTTTTTTCGATTTTTTGATATTTGGTAGGGACCCATTAAAGAGTGTTGCATGCCAAACATGAGGGTCTGGGACGGCCTTCTGAAGGAGTTATGATTTTTCGAAAATTGGCTTCAGAAACCACCTTTAAAATACGAAGTCGGTCAGTTTTGCAGATATTGGCACGAAAATGGTTTTCCAGGGTCAACTTTCGATGCTGAATCCGATGGTGATATGTAAATTTCGTTATCACTGATAAGAAAAACTGATAAGATTTTTTCAAAAAATCGAAATTTGACGTTGTGCCCGGGGAGCTCATTTTATTGCAGAAAATTATACTACATTGTTAGGAAACATAAAAAAAATTTTTGCCTCAGGGATCGGAGACATAGAAAGTTACCACTATGGCCACCAAAGATGACCCTAACAAAGAAAGTTGGTCCAATCGGAAAACCGATTACATATTTGGAATCAGCGTAAAAAATCATGATTTTTCGAAAAAAGGAAAACAATAAATGATAGTTTTCAAATTATTTTGTTTTACCGTAAAAAAAGAAAAAAACGCGGCTGGGTGTCGACCCTTGCGCGCGCGGGGGTGGGCGACCGGAACCACTGCGCCGCGCGCGTGGGTTCGACCCCCGGTCGCACTTTTTTCTTTTTTATGATAAAAACCACAAAATTCAAACAATTAGGTTTCAGTAATTTTAAAACTTTGTCCAAACTCATTTTTTACGCTGATTCCAAATATGTAATCGGTTTTCCGATTGGACCAACTTTCTTTGTTAGGGTCATCTTTGGTGGCTATAAAGGTAACTTTCTATGTCTCCGATCCCTGAGGCAAAAATTTTTTTTATGTTTCCTAACAATGTAGTATGATTTTCTGCAATAAAATGAGCTCCCCGGGCCCAACGTCAAATTTCGATTTTTTGAAAAAATCTTATCAGTTTTTCTTATCAGTGATAACGAAATTTGCATATCACCATCGGATTCAGCATCAAAAGTTGACCCTGGAAAATCATTTTCGTGCCAATATCTGCAAAACTGACCGACCTCGTATTTTAAAGGTGGTTTCTGAAGCCAATTTTCGAAAAATCATAACGCCTTCAGAAGGCCGCCCCAGACCCTCATATTTGGCATGCAACACTCTCTGATGGGTCCCTACCAAATATCAAAAAATCGAAAAAAGAGTCACCATCGACCTGTTTTTTTCTCACGGAGTCCGTCTTAAACATACTGTATCACACTAGATACGGCCAGCCTGTGTCCTTGTGACCTTTCAAAAACAAGCTTTGTAACGGCTATCACAGCCTTGCGCAGTCTGGCGAAAGGTGTGAAACTCGGAGGCGATCTCGCGCGGCGCACTCGAGACCTCATCGATTTCGCGCACAGTTTGAAAGGGGATTGCATTTCGCCCGCCTTTTGGACCAATGTCACGTTCTACGTGTCTATACCCCTCCCAAAATTGGCCATTTCGCTACTTTTATAACGCCAAACCTGCCAAAACACCTATTATCAGCAATCTTTACCTCCCCTAATGACCCTTTTTACAAGCTGCAATCGTAATTAGGACCTGTTGAGCTCACCATTGTCCCAGATGGCCTCGCTTTACACCGCTAAACCCATGCCAATGCCCATGGCTCTGTCCCCGGCGACAGGTGTTGCTTTCATACCGTTGCACATGGCCCACCAGGCGGCCCTTTTTCGGTCCAAATCCGCCGCCTGTGTTGTCCTTGATTGCCTAACCCCATCCATCTTCTTCAAAATTCACAAATAGCCCATTTCAGCCATGTCGGCATCGTCCTTCTCTTACAACGCGTTCTCCCTACTAGATCTCGATGATCACAACGCTTCTTTCGATTCGTCCGAGTTGTTTTCGTCGACGCTGAATGATGACGCCATCCGCCAACTCAACATCAATGAAGATTCAGGCATCTCGAGCGATCTCAGCAACGACTCCGTCAGCACCATCACATCCGAACTGTCCATCCTTCTCCAGGGCCCGATGGACTTCTCTGAAATGATGCCCACGTCGTCCTTATCGCCACCGATTCTAGCAGACAGCTTCGGCAGTTTAGACCCTTTCGAGCCCGCCGAGGACCTGGCATCGACTTCATTGGAGCTGGAGGTCGTGACAGAGAGTGATGATGAGCCGTGTTCGTCTGGAGTCTGTGCCGAGCTTGACTTGCCGAAATCGAATCAGGGGTCTCCGTTGCCGTATGCCGGAAATCCATTGGCCAAGAGCTGGAATAGAAAGGTGTTTCGTAACTCGTAAGTTCACAGATCACCGTTTATGGGTACTGTATTGATGTGTAACGACTTTCCAGGCCAAGACAGTCTAATGATAACACTCCTGTCAAGTCATCGCCCATCCCCATTAAGCGCAGATACGACGACTTCCCCGGCAAAAGCCTCAAGTTGAAACGCAGCACCAGTCACATGTTCAAAGCCGATCAGGATGCCATGTTAGCGAGCCACCAGCCTGACAATGATGAAAACGCCGTCCCCGCAAAGTCCGCAAAACTTGCCGTACCCAAGCTCCATCGAACCATCTCGACCCTCGAAATGGGCAGCCATCACACCCAACTCGAATCGCCGGACATAAAGACCAACTATCACCTTGATGGCGTCAATCGATCGAAGGCGGATGTCGGATTCAGACGGATCAGCACGCAGACCCTTGCCGATTTGATAGTTAAAAGTGATTTCCATGATAAGTACGTCCTAATCGATTGCCGCTACCCCTATGAGTTCAATGGCGGCCACATCCACAAGGCGATCAATCTCTATGATCCGAAGGATCTCATCAAGCACTTCTTCCCCATCAGCCCCGCGGACGATCTGGGATTCGGCAACAAGTCGCCGATCTTCTATTGCGAGTTTTCATCAGTCCGAGGGCCCAACATGGCCAATGAGTTGCGGCGATTCGACAGGAAGACGAATGTGATGTCATGGCCGGCCCTGGACTTTAAGGAGATCTACGTCCTCAGTGAGGGTTATCAGGACTTTTTTTCGGAGGGGAAGAGAGTTGATGTAAGTTTCACTTTTCTACCGTACCCCTAATTGGCCCATCTTACCGTAAACGTCTTCCAGGACCTATGCACCCCCAACGCCTACATCAAAATGACGGACCCTGCCTACTCCGCCGAATTGGCCACCTTCAACTTCCACAGAAGACCGTCCTCAGTGCGCGCCAGCTCCGTCCGCAACCTTTTCGCGAAAAACGCCGGAAGCCGTGAATCCTGACATCGATATCGAATATTTAGTACATTTTGTTTTTGTTTATGATAGCGTTTTTTTGTGGCGAATGATCCTTGTGAACCTTCATTGTTAGTCAACCTTTTACACTACGGGTAGTTATTTGATTGAATGTAATATGTTACCTTGTTTCTTTGAAGAGCTACTATTCGACGACAGTAAAAAAAGTGGATTAACACTGTGAGCTCAGAACTCAATAAAGAGTATGCCATCATGCGTTTTAGCTTAGTCATAAGTCAGTAAAAAAATGTTAGTCATTTAAATTTAGTCGCTAAATGTGAAAGCGACATCTTCATACCGCTTCCGAAGGGCCTCCTCCAGCTCTTTGACGTGTTCGCGATTCCGCGTCTCGGCGACCACCTTGACGCTGACGCTGAAGGCGTCTTGACGGAGCCAAGCACGCTCCATGAACATGTCCTTCACGCTGGCCCCAGTGGCTGCGATGATTTGCGAGAGCTCTGAGATGCCCCCAGGGCGGTCGCTTACGATGACTACAAAGACGAAAAAGTAATAAAATCGCAAATTAATGAGGTATACTGTACCTTTGAACCGAATCAAACGATGATCAAACACCAAGCCCCGATCAATGCATCTCCCAAGCACTGTCGAATCTATGTTGCCTCCGGTCAAAATCGCCGCTACCCGTTTGTCCTTTAACTCTGGCAGCTTATTAGACAGAATCGCGGCGACCGTCGTGGCTGCCGCGCCTTCGACGACGACTTTTTCCCATTCAGCGAGGCGCAGAATGGCGAGGGCAATGTGTTGCTCGTCGACGGTAACGACTTTGTCGACGTAGTCTGGAAAATGGAAATGTAAATTGATAATGGGAAATTGCTAATGAGGATGTCGGCATGCCTTTGGCGGTTTCAAACGCATTCACACCAACGACCGGAACGGCAAGACCGTCAGCAAGGCTGGGTTCGGAGGGGGTTAGGGTTGGGCGACCGGCGGCCAGGGATGCCTAAACACCGTTTTTTTATTGAAATAAGTTAAAAGTTCGGCTTACGGAGAACCCAGGACACGCTTCACTCTCAACCCCAATGACCAGAACCTTCGGATAAAGCGTCTTCACGGCACATGCCACACCAGCCAACAGCCCTCCACCGCCAACGGGGACAATGATGGCATCGAGGTCTTTGACTTGGTCCAGAATCTCCAAACCGATGGTCCCTGCTCCAGCCAGGATGTCGACATGATCGTAGCCATTGATGTACGGCGCGCCGGCTTCATGGGCCTTCTGAAGTGCAAATGTCTTCGCAGCCGTCAAGTCCTTCCCCTTAACAATGACATTGGCCTTCAACTTTGTACAGTAATCAATCTTCATAAGAGGAGCATGTCGTGGCATTACGACATTTACCGGGATTCCGAGCCGTTTTCCGTGATAAGACAGAGCTAAAGCGTGGTTACCAGCACTGGCAGCCCAGACGCCTTGATTTCGTTGTTCTTCGGTGAGACGAAGGAGTGCCCATCGTGCTCCGCGTTCTTTGAAAGAGCCGGTGGCTTGGTTGAGTTCCATTTTGAGAAACACTGTAGAAGCAGTGTATTGGGAGAGTTTCAGACTTCGACGGAGTTCAGTCCTTTGGATGCCATCTTTGATGGTGTAAAGTGCCGAGGAGATGGCAGCGAATTGGAGCTTCTGGGGGTTGTTAGGGTCACAAAAGGGGTCATCAGGGACGATTGGGTTGCCGCAGTCTGTGGAGAGACGTCTTACAGCTTGGCTGAGCCTGCTGACTTGGTTGAAGCGGCGGACTTGGAAGGCTGACAAGAATCCCATCGTCGAAGGCTCAGGGACCAAAGATCGAAGAGGTCGAGAAGTAGCCGGGGAAGTGAGGGGGTCATAATTTGCATATCAGTGAACTTTGCTGCGGAAGCACACGTAACCTCACCAACACCGCATAGAAGCATAAATTAACATGAATCAGGCTATCGCGGTGGGATTTTCACCGCCGCTCAGATGCAATAAAAGCGCAAATCTTCACAGGAAAGGCATCATTGTACGCTGGTCCCTTCGTCGGAGTCTCTTCTGTCCGTTCCGCTGATCCATCATGGCCGCCGTCTCCGCCCGTAGCAACCCCACCACCCCCGGTGCCGCCTCGGCCCGCAAATCCACCTCCAAGGTGAGCGCTGTCAAGGCCCCCGATGCCGCAGCTGCCGCCGCCGCTGCTGCTCCCGCTGCCGCGGCTGCTGCCCCTGCTGAAGCCGGCGGTGAAGCCCAAAGCTTCGCCGAGCTTCGTGAAAGCTTCGAAAAGGGTCTCTACAACACCGGCAACCCCATCCTCGAGCAGCAGATCGTCAAGGCTGAACAGGCTACTGGTGCCAAGCGTGAACATGTAAGCCATTACATCATCTTCTTCCCCTTTAGCTCTAACCCTTCATCCTCCAGATGGCCTATGGCGTTCTCGGCGTGCTCGGTGTCTACCTCATCTTCGGCAGCCTCGCCCAGCTCGTGTGCAACTTGATCGGCTTCGGCTACCCCGCCCACATGTCGGTCAAGGCTGTCCGCACCGAAGGCAAGGATGACGACACCCAGTGGCTCATCTACTGGACCGTCTTCGCCTTCTTCTCCCTCCTCGATTTCTTCGCCGAGGGCATCATGTCGTTCTTCCCCATCTACTGGCTCGCCAAGGCCCTCTTCCTCCTCTACTGCGCCCTTCCCCAGACCCGTGGTGCCATCAAGCTCTACGCCAAGGTCGTCGAACCCGCCATGCTCAAGCTCGATGCCGTCATTGAGAAGTACACCAAGTCCGCTTAAATGTAGCCAATCGGGCGTGTAGGCGTGGTTGTGGATTGATGCAAACGGAAGTACTGATATATAAAGTGTTAATGACTTACATTTTGTGTTTGGGTGATTACAGTATGCACATTTGTACAGTATGGTGACTACAAACTACAAATAAACAAAAATACCGAAACAATTAAATTACATATTTTTGTATTTTGAAACTAACATAGTGCAAGGTAATAAATAAATCGTCAAATCTAACGTTTTTGTGCAGTTTTGACGTCAGCATCTACGACATTTTAAGATGCACGCACGAAACCCCCCAAATTGCGTCCCACCACGACTTTGACCCCCTTTCGAAAACGGATGCGCGTCTTTTTTCGTGAGTGTGTTGATACCGACTTTCTTTCGTCTATTTCACACATTCATCCCCATTTTTTCATAACCATGGCAGAAGTCGTCAACGGAATCGACCCCGAAGATGCCTACTCTAGCGAGGACGAAGACAGCAGCCCCGATAGCGGTGTCGTGTTGACAGCAAAGCAGAGAAAAGTAAGTTTGTTCAATTATTTGTTTTGTACTTTACTTTTATATATATTTTTGCTTCCTGCAATCAGTATTGTTGCATTTTGCCCTTCTAGGAGCTCGAGCGACATCGCCGCAAGAACAAGAAGAAGAAGGAATCCAAGAAGCGCAAGACCAGGGAGTCTTCTGTCGTGTCCAATGGAGCCGAACAAGTCGAAGTCAAGGAGGAAAGCGACGCGGCTACAGATGTAAAAACCGAACCTTCCACGACGACTAATGATGATGAGGCTTCAGAGGAGGCGATACAAGTGGAGTACGTGCCGGAAGAGGCTGAAATTGAGGATCCTAATTTGAAGTGCTTTGCTGAGATTTTGGATGCTTTCAAGGTTGGTTTTTGGTTGATTTAGCGGAGTAGAAGTAAATTTTATTGGTTTTAGCCCAAACCCGACGATGAATACACCAGTGAACGTCGTCGCTATCACCGCAATGCCGCCGTAGAGTCGACAGAAAGCAAGGCAGCGCTGTCGGAACAGATTTTGCAGGAAGAAATACAGGAAAAGAGGGTGCGTTGTCGCTTTTAAGTTTGATTTTATATATTTTTATCTTTCAATTCCTTTCAGAAAGAACTCGAAGCCGCTGGTGAAGCCATTTCCCTCTCTCGCAAGAAGCTCCGTCTAGCCATGCAGCCGTCCATCGCCTCCCTGAAGGCCTCAGCCAAACGCGCCGATATCGTCGAATGGGCCGATGTCACATCCCGCGATCCCTTCCTTCTCGTCGAGCTCAAAACCTACCGCAACACCGTCCCCGTTCCGCGTCATTGGAATGCAAAGCGCAAATACCTTGCTGGTAAGCGCGGTTTCGAGCGTCCGCCTTTCGATCTGCCTGACTTCATCAAACGAACTGGCATCATGGAAATGCGTGAAACCGCCTGGGAAAAGGAAGAAGCCCAAACGCTCAAATCGAAGATGCGTGAACGTGCGAGGCCAAAGATGGGCAAGATCGACATTGACTACCAGAAGTTGCACGATGCCTTCTTCAAGTGGCAAACAAAGCCGAATCTGACCCGCATGGGCGAGCTTTACTACGAAGGCAAAGAGCTTGAAGCCCAAATGCGCGACAAGAAGCCGGGACAGATGACTGATGAGCTTCGTATCGCTTTGGGCATGCCGATTGGGCCTACGGCTAACCGTTTCCCTCCGCCATGGTTGATCGCGATGCAGCGTTATGGACCGCCGCCAAGTTATCCCAATTTGAAGATTCCTGGATTGAATTGCAAGATCCCGGAAGGATGTTCATTTGGCTACCATGCCGGCGGCTGGGGCAAGCCACCAGTTGATGAATACGGAAAGCCGTTGTACGGTGATGTATTCGGTTTGGAAGTGAGTTAACATTTTATTTTTGCCAAGTCTTACGGCCAAAAAAACATATCAGACTTCATTTGATGGCTTTTCTATTACGCCGGCGCATCTTGCGTTTTCGTTTCTTCTTTCTCAATTTTGATGGATTCTACATCCCTCATTGTGTGATCATTAGGCTTAGCTGGGGCTACTGGCACATTTGCTGGTGGTTTCTCGATTCCGGGTTGGGGTGGTTTCGGGGCATTTACGCGTGATTCAACTCAAAAAAGCCTTTTTTGATGGGTTATTAGCTAAATTGACCAACCTGGGACAGCCGACTGCACCAGATGGACCTTGTTTTCGCTGCTAGCCGTTTTGCTTTTGCATCCTATCACCAGTAATGATACCAAAGTCGCTTGAGTGAATCCCAATATTACGTAGTAGGCTCCAGCAAAAACAAAAGTTAATGGCATTTTCGGCACCCAATGGCCCCCATCAGACGGCAAATGGGTTCTAGGGAATTTCTTGTTAACATTTGACTCTCTACGATATGTAAATTAATGTTTGAACTTTCCAGGCCGGTATTGCCGCTTCATTCGAAGAAGACGCTGACGTTGATCGTCGTCACTGGGGCGAGTTCCTCACCGATGGCGAAGAATCAGAGGAATCCGAAGAAGAGGACAACGAACAACCCGAGGAAGACGAAGCCAACGCCGATGAGAACGAAACCCCAGCCAATGGCTACGACACGCCGGCGCCCACGGAAGGCTTTTCGACGCCGTCTGTTCTCGGCACCGAAACGCCGGATGCCATCGAGCTTCGCAAGCGCAAGGCCGACGAAAGCAGTGTTGGTGGCGACACTCCACAGCCGTTGTACACGGTGTTGCCTGAGAAGCGTGTTGATCGGTTTGCTGGTCAAATGATGGGATCCACCCATGTGTACGATATTGGAGTGAGTTTGCTTTGCTTCCTTTTCATCAATTTAATTTAATTTTTGCAGAAGAAGCACCACGATTCCGTCGAAATCTCTCTCAACCCCGAAGAACTCGAAAACACGAGCAGCCGTGTCTTGGAAGCTCGCTACGACGACGAACTGCGCAAGAAGGCTGACATTCGCTCGTCTGGCAAGGAAGATCTGTCAGATTTGATGGCCGATCACGCCGCTAAGCAAAACGTTTGTTTTTTGTTGTTTTCTTTTATTTTTTGCAAAAATGTACGTTTTATCTTTCAGCGAAAACGCAAAGCAAACGAGCAGAAGAAGGCCAAAGATTCTGGTGGCAAGCGACAGAAAGATTTCAAGTTCTGAAGCGTCTGGCTGCTGTTTCGATCGATTCCCCGATCAATTATTTATAATCGTTTGTTGTTATTTGTCCACTTATCGGACTGGTCATTGTCCTTTTCCATCACTGACTACCACGTACAACATAGGTCTCGTTGTCTTCTGAATACCGTGTTTTTGTAAGACAATGTTATTGCCCTGAGATAATTATTAATTTTGGTTGGTCTTTTTCATTTTATATTGAAACGATTGAATGAATTTCTGTGTTTATCTTGGCTATTTCTATTTCTAACTGCTATGGATGCCAGAAAGCACTTTGTCCAATAACAAGCCAGAGATCAGTGTCATTTATCAGAGTAAACTTAAAATTGTGGAATTAGGGAAGTAAAAAAGACAACTAGACGTTTGGCAGAGACAAATGTTCTTTGGGAAATAATTTTGAGACTCTTCAAAGTTCGTGTCGTTCATACGTTTTCAGGTTGATATTTACTCGAAAAATGGGTCGAAGTAAATGTCGGAACTTGGTCGTTTGGATATATATGCTGCCAGAGAGGGGTGAACAGATTGATAGGCAGCTGGCGGCTGTTCGGGTTGGCCGGCAGATGGCGGATTTCGCTGTTTGGAGTTGCATTTTGAAAGTTTTGGTTAAGTGATGGCATTTTGGCTGGGATAAACTGTTTAAGCAGGACATTGATAGACGAAAAAGTACAACTATTAGGTGTAATCGACACCCTTGGGGTACTGTAAGATGAGGAACAGCAAGTGTGAAACGAAATCCGATCTTTTGGATACGTAAACAACAACAAACCATAAAACTGAGTACCTTTCATCGTAAAACAAACAGCTCTTCAAAAACCTTCCACAAAATGACCTATTTTAATTGAAAATCAAACAGTTGTTCTTTCATTCCAACGGCTAATTTTTGACGTGAGCACACGCGTCACCCAAGCCCGAGCCCGAGTGAATGATCTAACACGACCACGGGCAATCATTTCAGGGCTACCTGGAGACCAGTGTTGTTTTTCCTGGGCTTTGTCCATTTGCACATTTGCTGTTCGAGTTAGCCTTTGAGTGCTGTTAAAATTTTAAGTGATGGCTTCCCTGCTGCGGAAACTGGTGGCCCCCAAGAAGCAGTCGTCGTCAGCTAATAACAATGCGGATTCACGGGAGAAGAAGAATGGTGGATTCTTATCGGGTTCGCTGGCCCCGTTGTTTTACGAACATCCGATTCGGCCGACTAATGACGAATTTGAGTATCATCATGGTGGCCAAAGTGGCCCAAGCAACCATAATGTTGGACGTCAGCGAAGCCATAGAGACTTCAGCCTATTCGACGGTGGTGGCAGAGAAGAAGTCAACGACTACTACGAACAGCCTCACCACTCATCTGGAACTCATTTGAATGGCATGAATGGGTCCCCGACTTCTTGGACGTCTGGCCCAATGCCAATGTTGGCCCTGGATCGGCAGAGGCAGCATGGACATAGTCGGCATTCATCGAGAGTGCCTTCAAAACAGTATGAAGTACGTTTATCCAACTTTTGAAACCACTTATCTATCAAATTCCAGCCGAATGACTACTTCCCCAACGCATCAAACCTAAACCTCTACTCAACCCCCCAAAGCCAGCACAAAACTACAAAATGCTTCACCCCCTCAACTTCCTCTCGGGAACGGCACCCAATCAATGTCAATAACGGCGTCGGATCAACCGAGGTGAGAAATCCATTTAGTCATTTTAAAACTGCTACGTCGCTGCTTGATATTAGTGACGAGTGTCAGTCAATCCATCAATTTCGTTTTTTACGCTCATATAAAAATGATAGATTAACCTTGCACTGCTCCATCCACTCTTACAAGGGAACCGTCAGAGCTTAAGGTGGCCGATTCGGACAAGCTATACGGCATTCGATAGGGCTTTGATAGGACATTCAAAAACTGCAGAGTTTAGCTGCGGAACACCCCTGAGGGCCGAGAAAATCGGCTTCAAAGTCCAAAAACTGACTTTTTTGAGTAATTTTAACTTTTTTCATTACACACCGTTTTAAATTCTGTTCTGGCAAATTATTAAGGGGACTAATGTCTATGTTTAATTAAAATTTGAAGTCAATCGATCAACACAATTTTGAGTTAAAATTATTTAAAATTTGCAATTTTTTGTTTAGTTATTTCTCAAAAATGTGTTGACCGATTGACTTCAAATTTTGATGAAACATAGACATTAGTCCCCTTAATATTTTGCCAGAACAGAATTTAAAATGGTGTGTAATGAAAATAGTTAAAATTACTCAAAAAAGTCAGTTTTTGGACTTTGAAGCCGATTTTCTCGGCCCTCAGGGGTGTTCCGCAGCTAAACTCTACAGTTTTTGAATGTCCTATCAAAGCCCTATCAAATGCCGTATAGCTCGTCCGAATCGGCCACCTTAAGCTCTGACGGTTCCCTTGTTAGCTCAAGTTTAACCCTCGCAATTATGTCTAACGCAATTTCGCGATTTCATTTCTAGTATATGAGCATTGACGGTGTTAACGCCAACAGCAACGGAGGCAATCGACCAGCTTCAACTAACGCCTACACCGAGATTCCTCACTACTTTGACCCTCAAGCTGAAGGCGACATGCCATTGGAAGATTGGACCAGTCTACCGCCTGCGTCTGCCCATCGGCATCGCTCTGTCAGCCCGAAAAAGGCACCATCGGCGCCATTACCGACGGCTATTACTCGAACTCGGTCCAAATCACCAACAAAGCGTCGTCGGCAGATTACTACAAATACGCATGATTATCTGAATTCGCAATGTAAAATTGAAGGGTGTTCCGCGGCCATTATTGTCGATGTAAGTTTTTGAAATACCGATTCTGTGCCTGAAGCTGTTTGTGTTTCAGGACACCCGATTTCTCGTCTGCAAACATCAACTATCCCATGCTTCCAACTTTTTTCGAACTCTATTCATTGATCATAGAGCATTCCCAATAACTGGCGTCGAACAGGTTGCGTTAAACGAGTACACTGTTGTGGTCAGTGGATTACGATATCCGCCTTCGACTGTACAGTTTCAATGGTTCTTGGAGTCGAGTGTACCGAGTCCTGTTTTGAAGGATATCACAGGTATTCAACAGCGTCAGTTTACCGTTTTAGTCTTGTTTTTCAGAAGAAACGCTTGAAACATGCATGCGGCTATCGAAACGCTTCCAAGCAAAAGGACTGGAAGTGCGCTGCCAGAAGTTTATTTGCAACAATGTCAGTTTCACTCTTTTTTTAACATCATTTAAAGTTTTTAAAGTGTTTTGTTGTTTTAGGTACACACCCGTGAACCAGTAATGGCAATGTGCTGGCTAAACTGGGTCCTGAAGCACCGCTTCGATAAACGCTGCCTCGAGGCATGTTTGCCGTGCGTTGCTCGTTTGAGCCTGGTTGAACTCGAAGCGCATCGCCCCATGATTACTGAAAAAGTTATCGCAGATATTTTGGCCATGAAATTACGGACTACGTATCAGCAAACGTCGATTGCATTCCAAACAATCCACCAGATGGACCATTTTCAAGTTGAAGTTGAAAAGTGTCCACGTTGTCATCGCCAACGTGATCAAGGCAGGGTTCGGGTTTATGCTAATCCATGCCAGTATGTTTCAATCACCATCTTACTTTATATGAAATCGTCACATTTTAGAAAACTCCTTGGTTGTGAACGTTGCATGCCAAACTTCGCATCCTGCGAGCTCGGCCGCCATCTTCGCGGTACCGATTTACTTGCCTTCTACCAGTGTGACCACGGCCTCTGGCCGTTCAACGAAAAGACAGAAGATTGTTTCTGTCAAACCGAATTGTACAAAGCTCAATTGAATCTCTCCCGAGCACGACTAGCCACAGAAAGTAAAGAAAGTCCATCTCGTCCTGCCTCACCTGGATCTGAAGAGGAATTCAATGAAATTGACAACGACAAAAGACGTCGATCTAAAAGTAAAAGCAAATCGCCGCCTAAATTTCTGAAGAAAATGTTGAATGCAACTATTGACAATGCTCCTTGACCGTTCTTTTTTGATTGAAAAGTGTGATAAAACTGTTCATAAATTTTATATAAAAAATCACATTTTCAGTTGTCCTTTCACAAAGATCAGAAAGTTGCATTTGCTTCCGAAGGTGGCGTGTGACGCATGTACCGATGTGTTTTGGTTTTTTGCGTCGCCACAGTAATGGTAACAAATCTGTGGTGCTCTTTTGTGGCCACCCTCGTATTCGGTTATCCACAGGTGTGTAGGCCAATTGCAACTATTTTGCTAACTTTGTACCTTAATCGTGTTTGCAACCGCATGCGCAACTGCTGACGCCTTTCTAAAAGTTTTTTTTGAACTACAAGACGTAAGTAACGGTTACAAGTGTGTTTATTTCCGCGTAACAAGTAGTGACAATCAACAAGTAAGCTTGAAAACGCATGATGAAAACGTATACAATGGTACTGCACAAAATTAGTCAAGTTTTCTAAAAGTCAAAAACAAACTTGCAACATTAAAATATCGTATTCGCTACAAAACTCTGAGACAAATTCGAAACTGTAACTTATGGCATCAATCATCCGGCAACAAGATCGAGTTTTTGTTTCTGCATGACTGGCAAAAACCTAAAAATGTTTTCAAACTTTATTAGTGTTAACAAAGTCAAATCTGTTCAACGCAATAGTAAACTGAAATGACAAATCAATGTACCGAGCTTCCAACAAAAATTTGTCGTAGGCATTTTTTATATAAAAACGAGAAGAAACTGGTTGAATAAGCAAGCATTGGAGCGGCTTAATTATTATTATTATTATAAGTTATAGTTGAAAAAGATTACCATGTCTGTAATCGTTACTATTGGTCAAAATAACTGCATTGACAGTTCTAGGTTTGATTCTTTATAATTTTACCACAAACTTAAACGGGTATCACTCAAAAAAACAGCAAAGCTTTGGTCGTCGCTGACCACATGAACTTGCGATGTGGTTGAAAACTGTTCGAAGTATCTTGTTTTGAACTGAAATAAAAATATGACACTGTTAAAATAACGCTATAATGCACAAACCTCTTGATTGAAAACTAAAAACACCAGCGAGTTCGCAGTGCAATGCAAGATCAAACATTGGGCTGTAAAGCTGTATAGTTCCGGCATGTCTGGTAAATCTTGTGACGATGATTTTTGCCCGAGCAATCACACGTGCCACCAAGGAGAAATATTTGCCCACTGTTGTCCAAACTAAGGTGTTACGTAGGCTCGGGAACTAATAAAGAGTCAATGAAAACCAAAAATCGATAACATTTGACTTCTACTCGAGCTTGCATAAAAAATTGTCCTAGTTCCGATTGACGATGATACTGTCGATCGATGTAGCTTGCAAAGTGAATCAATAGCATTATACATTTAACGTAATAGAGTTTTAACAACAAATAACAATAACAACAACAAGTAAACAAGCTATAAAACGTGATAGCAGAACATTCATAAGCAATCAATCACGTTAGGACTACAGTAGGCCTTGATATCACGGCCATCGGCACAGAGGTTCGATTCAAAACTGGCAAATATCAATCAGCTCTCGTGTGAAACAGGTCCTTTCATCGGCAATCACTCGGCATGCTGCGTCAAATGGCTATCGAGACTTGAGAAAGGTCATGGCAGGCACGGCATTCAGCTTCAAAACTTTGAAAAGACCGGCAGTACCATCGTCGAGCTGATTGCAGCAAGACCTCGGCATCAACAATCTTTCGAATCATAAAAGTCGCTTCAATCCATTGTCGACGTCCAAGTTTCATCGTCGTGACGTGGCAGATACAAGACGAAAACACGGTCGTCGGCACAGGCTTCGGGTTCGAAACTGACAGATTGAGCAGCCTTCGTAAAAAGTAGCCCAATTGAACAGCAATTCATCAGTAGAAACTGTCCAATGGTAGTCGAGATAGGCCCAGTCGTGACGGTGGGCAAGGATTCTGCATTGGAAGTGGCAGAAGAAGGCATACAAGCAGCTGCCTTCAAAAGAGCGACGGCATCGGCAATGATTCAAGCATCGAAACGATCAAAGTGACATCCCGAGGAGACAGCTTTGCCCAAACATTCGGAATCTTGCGTTGGTCGAAATGGCATTGCACTTTGAGGAAGATCTGAAAATTTAATGGTTAGAAGTTGTCAAAACACTGATACTGTATTGAAACATCGATGATACAAAAGTTGCAAATGAAAACGTACCGAAAAGGATCAACAAACTGCCCGATGATGCAGAAAGACGGAAATTCAGGCACAATGCAGCCATTGAGAGTTATCTGGCTCGAACGAACAGACAAACGGCCATCAGAAACGGGAAGCCATATCGAAAACATGAACAGCCATCGACATAGATTTCGGCCAAAGTGAAGAAAAAGCCATCAGCAAACACGGAGAAGGCTGTCATTGCCGGTAGCTTCGGATCAAAAGGAAGAAACGATCCAATCCACGTGACACACGCCCATCAAGAAGCAATCCACCCCTAATTACAAACACTAGAGCCATGTTTTCCTCAGGCGCTACGTCAACAAAGTGCTTTCAGACTGTCCCCGCATACTTTGGCATGTAGCAATCATTAAGGAGTTCCCAACCAAAGCAGCAAAGGACAGAGGCCATTAGACTTTCCCCGGTTTCAGATCAACGGTCGGGAAGAAAAGATTGCCAGAAACTAAAAGACCGAAGACCCTCCTCCTGGTAATTGTCCCGACCGGCTAAAGCACAATGTCAAGAAGGCCGTCGTCGGAACTCTAATGCCTGAGGCAAGAGACGAACTACTTCACGCGATGGGTAGAAGGATAGGTGTGTCACGAGGGAGAAGCTGGCGGCAGGCGGCACGGAAGATGGCGGAAAGAAACGGCCATCGGTAGGCTTGATTAGCAACATGATCAAAGAAAGAACAGCGACTTCGCAGGGAAGGTACTGTAGAGCGTGGTGGGCGACGGACATTGAAGTGGTGCCACGGAAGCGAAAGGGCCCTGCAAAGTCAACATAAAACGATGCCAAAACGCGGAAAACAAAAAGTAAACTCACCAAAAAGCAAAACAATCAATAAAACCATCGACGTCAAAGTCGGCAAACATCAACACTAATAAACTCGGAAGTGTTGGAAAGGCGCAATCATCGGCGCAAGTGTCGGGGGTACGGTAACGTTGGCATTGAGAAAGCCTTGCAACCTTGAATCCGCCATGGAAAAGACGACGAAAAGTGGCACGGCTGGGTAATAAACATTGCAGACGACACAGAAGATGGCGAAGAAGAGAGCCATCGGTAGCTTGACCACCAAAATGATCAAAGCCAAGGAGCACGGGAAGCATCGACTTTGGAGGAAACAATCGATACGGTAGTGCGACATCAAAGTCGGCAAACATCGAAGAAACACTGAACGCGAAGTGTCGGAAAGGCGCAATCATCAGCTTCGAAAGCGCAAGTGGCGTCAAACTTCAATCAGTCAGATACAGAGACGTCGAAAAGTGGCTGGAAAGGGCAGTGCAAGTCATGGCGGAAGTAGGGTAGCCATTTTCGGTCGAAAGTTCAGGGAAACTGGTATCAGCTACTGTGGTAGATCAGCATTGAAAACCTGAAAGATCAAAGTTGAATATGCCCAAAGTCCGAAACAACTTCAACTTACTGCACAAAGATAATAAAAAGACTATCGTGGAAGACACGGCGAAGGTTAGGTACCGTAATCTTCGGGACCGACAACGAAACGGTCTTCAAACAAACGGTAGAACCGAAAGTTACAGCGGTTCAAAACGGCGGCAAACATCTTTCAGCAAACAGCAACAACAAATCCAGGGACATCAACGGCGACAGAAAACGGCGACAAAATTGGGTAGACAGAAACTGAGAAGGAAGAAGTTGAGGAGAAAGGAGGAGACAATGGCGAGACAAAGAGAAACTGAGTAATCTGGACACTTTGAAATCAAAGATCGATGGAGAAGGCGACTGACACCTGAAACACAAAGCCATGATCACCTGATAGCAAATGGCAAAGGTCAAACTTACAAACTGAAGGAAGCATCAGTCCAAAAATCCGGCAATGGCACATGCCAACCTCGGAGCCTGAGCTTGCCACAATTGAAATGGCGAAACTCGGCGCGCCGGTGCCGTCCAGAACGACCATATCTGGGGTCCAACCCAGTGTTCACGAGTCGTCTGGAGGCACTTCCTCCGATGCCAAAGGCGGGTCATCGAAGTGGCGTGGTGGATGGGGCCTTCGACAGACCAGACGGTGGATTCCGTGGGTCTTCATGACATCGTCGAAGGCCCGCGTTGACGAGAACGCAGCGAGAAGCTGGGTCAATACACCCTAGCATACACGCCCCCACGGCATTGTCCAAAGACCGAGGTCGGACGTCGAGTGAGTGGGTGGGGCGTGCAGCATCGGGCATTACCAACTTCTCAGGCATCCCTGCCGCTGCGCAAGAGTGGTCAGCTCTGCACAGCCATCAGACACCCAATGACTGGCATCTGGAAGCGCCGGTTGTCGAAAGAGAGCGTCAAAGACGTCATCTTGAGGGGCCTGAAAGCAAAGAAGCCATTAGAACTGTTCAAAAAGGCAAAATGTGAAAAGTAAACTTACAAAAGTCAGCCCGGGGCGCTCTGCATAGACATCGTTGAGGTATAAGCCGTGGTGGAGTGAAGGTTTAATTGAAGAAGAAGGATGATAGACCACCTGAAAGAGAGATAAAGTCAGTAAAGCACTCGTCAATTGGTCGAAAATAGCATAAAACACGATATTAGTTCACGAAAGAGGGGTATGTCGACATTGGAACAGTCAAAACACGAATAATGTAACAATTAGTCGAGTACAGTAGCCCATAAACAGAAAAAGTCCACAAAAATCGACAAAAAAGTCAGACATACAGTATCCCAGTCCGACTAAACATGGGTAAAGACACGAGAAGCAAAAAATTGGAAAAGGGCGTATGTTTGAAAACTAAACGGCCTCGGGCAAGGCACAGAGGGCAAAAAACGTGAAAAAGTTTGATTAGACCACGTAAAAGAGTAAACCGATAACAATAATACGGTAGAAATCGCGAAATGTTTGACACGAACCATCAATGTGGCATGGAAACACATTTGAAACCAAAAACACAATTTGCAAAACGCCAAAACGTACACGGATGCCTCTCGCCATGTTCAGTGGGCCGACTGTCAATAGACGACAAAATCAAATCGATAACCAATCGATTTATGTTGCATTAGCTCACGTTTCGAAAAACAAACAACGTCAACAGCTAACTATGGTCTTGCCATGTCATGTCTGCGCAATGCCATTGGCAGAGGGGATGAAAATCTGTGGGACACGGTCAATACGGAGAAATAGAGACTGATTGAACAAAAGTCGATGAATCAGGTCGAAAAAGCCGAGCACACTATTCAATTTTGTTCAAATCATGTCAAATAAGGAAAATGATAAAGTTTTTTGCAGCTATTCATGATACTACAAGCCTTAAGCCAGCAAAAAAGGTTATTCTGTAAGTGAAAGGGGTCAAGCGATGGAGATTCGATCGAAACGTATCGCGATGGGAAAGATGTGGCACTAATATTGTCGAAAATGGCATGGAAAATTGGTGCAAATTACAGAAAAGTACGGTTTCTGAAAGCAAGGCGCACATCAAGGCCAATTGTTATCTCCAGCGCAATGTAAAAAAGATCGAAAAGCGCGACTAATCGATATTCAATCAATAAAGATGCTTCACATGACTTTCATGGGGGCGCAAATCAAAAAAAAGCCAATCGGTCATGATGGCAAGTCAACTCAATGTGCCGAAATGGCAGAAATGATAAGCCATTGAGTGACTAATGGCAGCCTGAGGGTTTGAATTTTGTTGAGGAAGCTAAAAAGAAGGATGAGGCTTGCCAAAGGAGCAATGAAGTCCCAAATAAACACGAAATTGCAAAATGGATCGATGGGAAGAACAGCTAAAGGGGCAGATCCGCTGAAAGAAAGGCCATAGTCGATGGAAGGCAAAGAAAGACGGCATCTCGACATAGATAGGGCCATCAAGAGCGAGAAAGCGGAACTGGCCAGGCATTAGCGGGGTAATGGGCTTCGAACCAGACCAAAAAGACCACCTTTTCATCCTTTGGGGTCGGAAGGACTTGTAGTAGCCTGAGGGGGTGAAATGAGGGGGCCAAATCAGGCTGTCACAAAGTGGTAAGAAGTCAGGAGCGATATTGATTTGAAAGTCGGGAACAAACCGAAAGATAACAGACTGTTCCGTCGTCGATGACGGAACGACAGAAAAAACGGCAAATCAATGGCCAATCAAAATCAAAACGGCATGAACATGTCTACCGGCATTTGAGACGGAATGCCTGAGGGGGTGGGAGACAAAAAGAACGAAAAAGCGACAAAAATAATGGTAAAACGAGTGATAACTTCGAATAGTCATCGTTTCGTCATCGCTGCGTACGTGCCAATCGCAAACACAGCGCGTTCCCGCACTCGTTCGGGCACCGAGCGCGAGTCGATCGCGTCTGTCCAGTCCGCGGACAGCGACAGAATGAGGGAAAACGGTGCGCGCGCAACGAAAAGGCTGCGGTTGGCAGCAGCGAGGGAGGAGGGGCATGTTTCGACGGCGGTTTCGATGATTGTGTTTTGATCATGGTCGCCGTGCCGCAAAGCAAAAATGCAATCGAATGACAAGCCAAGTAGGGCAACATCGACTTTTTGTGATTAAAAATCACATTTCATGGCCACAGAAGCTGACTTATCACAATTTTTGCCGTAAAAAAGGCATTTGCCTATCATTTTGGTAACGGACAGAAAGGTCGACCCAAATGGATTGAAAAATAAGCTACTGTGCAAAAAATCGGATGGAGGATTGATTAAAACTGGAGCAAGACGGATAAACAAGTAAACAAAACTAATCATCGCCAGGATTGGGCAAAATGGCTTCAAATTTGGCGGACGAAACCAAACTACGAAGCATCAGTTCCATAAAGTTTGACCAAACACTGCTATTGAATAGAACCGTGACAGTATTTCCAAGCGCATTTCCGAATTCAAATGTAACGGAATTGCTGCAAGGAACGAATGACACGGTCCTAATCTGCGATGCCGTTGGTAATGAATCAAATAGGCCTGAGTTTGAATTGTCATCAAGTCAATTTTCATGGTCGATATCAGATGGAAGCAAGATCAACTTGGCAAGAAGTGAACGAACTGAAAAAAGCGTGTATCATTACAAATTTATATAAAAATTAACGGCAAAATAGACTCACATTTAAACAATCACTGTTTATCACCACCAGCAACCACGCCGCCAACCCCCGAATGTGTACTGGATTCCAAAATTAGCACAGTAAACAGCCGGAGGCAGGAGGCGTGGAAGCTGATAAAAAGGCAGCACACAATAAGCTGGAATCGAAAATAATCGGCACTCAGGCAGAATCATAGAATCAGCACCAAGGCAATAGCCGAAAACATCGATCAGAACACACTCTGATTTGGAGACAGGGCGGAGCACGCCACTTTCGCGCTCACCGGTCTTGGCAGTCGCTCCGCGTCGACTGGACCGAACGGAACGCCGGTCGAGCGCGCGACTCGCGGCCGATGGAGGCCCCGAGAGCGGCGATCGAGGGGGAGGGACAGCCGATTGATGACGAAATCAACAATCTCGCACGTGCGAAACGTAAAAGTAATCATTAAAGTTAATCAGTTTGCTTTAAAATCGTTAAAAAATCGATATTTCATCCCGTTTTTTTCGCTTTTAGCGTGATCCTACCCTTCGACGTGACATTGGACGCCTTATCACCGGTTTTTTCCCCTCTATCTCCCTCTCTTTGCCCAGCTTTTACCCAAAAATCAACTGGCGGCAATATTTGGTGTTGCGCATCATCTCCAACTTTAGAAAACGTTATCAATTCCGTCAATTCGACGATTTTGCGTCACTTCAACAAAACTTTGAGCCTGGCCAGTTGGCTTATATAGATTTTGCGTGAACTTCTTTCTTGGCAACATCCATGCCTTGCGTCTGCCAACTATGCCATCATTTGAACCCCCATTTCGTCTAAAATGGCTCAAAGCTTCGCTGCCATTGTCTCCAACCATTATGAAAGTGTCTACAACCCCTTTTTCGCGCATTCGAAGGCTTTATTGACAACTTTTGACCTGTTTTGTTTGTCTCAACCGTGAAACATGTCCCTTTTTGATTCTCTTCCCCTTCCAAAGCCTTATTCAGAAGCAATATGATCCATTTTAACTTATTTCGCATTATCCTAGCTTCTCCATCGCCTCTAGCGCTACTTTCTAATCTTTCGCGTGCGTTTTGCTTTAAAAACACGGTATTCGTTTAAAACGTAACCAAATCCCTGTGCGCAGCTACCCAAAAAGCCTCATTTCAACGCACTGATAACCATCCTTCCACCTTTTACGCATTGGCAAACTAATCAACGCAAATTCCCCGCAATTGCTACTAAATATGATACTTTTTCACCATTTCTAACCGAATTTTCTTTCGTTTTGACAAACTTATCAACCGTGTGGCCAAAAATCAATCCCATTTTGCCCAAACTTGGTTCCCTGATTACAGTTTAGCGTACTTTCTGTCCAAATTCCACTATTTGAACAATCTTCTTTCAACTACAGGCTTTTTGATGCGGCTAAAAGCGTTTTCAATCACTAAATTTCGTCGTTTGGGTTCGTTTTGTAAGTAAAATCATTCGTGCGCCCTCTAAAACAGTCACAAAATGCCTTCCCGAAACTCATTTACTCGCCGCAGTGAAAAAACGTGATCTTTTTGGCAAACTTTTGTAATTTATACACCTATTGTGAGTTACCGTACCTTTTGAGTTTCTAAACCTGTCTTTTTCTTCTATAAAACCACATTTATCGCGATGCGCTTTCTTGTTAGACGGCTTTATCAGCCTGATTTTCAAAAACTACTTCTACTTTTGGCCATTTTTGATCTAGTGACTTGATTTTGAGCCATTTTTATATGCCAAAAGTTGTCTATTACTACATTTTTACCCCAAATTCGGTCCCGATGATCAATTTCCTCCTAATTCTTACCCAATGATACTAATTTAGCTTAAATTTGTCACATTTTTATATAAAAAAAGCTGTGAATTACTACTTTTTCCCCCTGATTTCTTTTCTAATGATAACAATTTGGCCTTTTTACACATCCAAAAGTTGTAATTCGCGATACCACTTCGTTTTTGCGTGGTTTTACGAGCCCATGTTTTGATTCCAATGGTTTAAAATGACTTACGTTTCAGTATCTCGCATCACTTTTCACGTGAATATGCAGTTCGTCGTCCCGTCCGTCTGGCCCACTCGTCTGCCGCAATTCGACTCCCGTCGCCACCAGTCGCTTGCCGAGATCCACCGTGGCCTTCTGGATGCCATGCGCTACAGCCGGAACACCAACTTCGGCAACATCGAAGACGAGCTGCGCGCAGCCTATGAAATCACGCCGGTGGAAGTCCGGGTCGCTCAGCGAATGGAGCGAAAGCAGTTGGAGCAGTCGGAGAAGATCGCCGAGGACTTCTATGCCAAGTATGGGCTGAACATTGGTGCTGAAGAATGGGGTTAGTTACATTTTATATATCAAAATTGACAGAAATTCACTCACCGTACTTTCAGAAGTGGAGAAGCGCCAATCCTGGGTCGCTGCGCACCAGGTTCAGATGCCTCCGCGTCAGCGTCTTCCGGTCCCGGCCTTGGGATCGTTTCAGGAGCTTCGCCAGGCACTGGAGCCAGTCCGCCCTCGTCAACCGACGCCGTTGTCCGACTCGGAGCCGGAGTATCAGGTCCCGTCCACGTCGGCCGCATCCGATCCTGCCAACAGGAAGCGTCGACCGGTCGCCCCACCGGCCATTCCTGCCCATAGGCCTCGACCCATGACCCCCGCCGGCAACCCGATCCCTGCTCCTGCTGTTCCTATCGCCGTCGAAGCTGCTCCCATCGCCGTTGAAGCTGAAGCTGCCCCGGTCGTGCCTATCGTGGCCGAACAACAGCCCGAAATCGCCGCGCCGAACCCACCTCGTCGCCGTCGCCGCCAACCCGTCCAGATCCAGCGCGACACCGCCGACATCCAAGGCCGTGATCTCCCTGACGCCCCGCCGACGGTCGTGAAACAGCACCACGTCCTCGTTGGACAGAAGCTCGCCAAGACCGACCAGGAGCATGTCATCCGTCGTCAGGACTTCACGGCGGTCCGCTACGGCAATGGTCTCGTCGTCGCTCAGGGCAACTTGGGCGGCCTCGAACTCGGCAACCATGAGCGCAACTGGCAGCTCATCTACAACAATCCGGCCGATCCGATCGTCAAGATGGCTGCCGGATACCAGCACCTGCTGATGCTCAGTGAAGCCGGTCATCTCTTCACTCTTGGCAGCAACTCGGATGGCCAGTTGGGTACGAGCCATCGCCAAGGACGTCAACGCCAATGCCAGACCACGCTGGCCTCCATGCGTCGCACCGTCGTCCTGAAGAAGCGCATGCCCAATGGCAAGTTCAAGAAGGAGCGCGCCATCTTCAAGAAGATCAGCGCCGCCGGCAACAAGTCGTCGGCCAGGACGGTCGGTGGCCTCGTCTATCGGTGCGGGGAGGGTCTTGGGCCGGTCTTTGCCTGAGTTGCGGTTGGTTTTGTTTTTGTTTTTTGTTTATTTGTTCCTTTCTTTTCATAATTCCAAAAAAAAACCCAAAAAATCTCCCAAAAATATGGAATTCCTTTATTAATTCTCTTCTAAAATTCGTTCTTTCTTTAAATTTCGTTCCTTTCATTGTTTAATTATAATTTGTATCCCTCTTTTATGTTTTGTATATGTAATTTGTTCAACTGACCTGGGGACAAGGGATTGTTGAGCCGGATTCGGACGGATGTGAAGCGGAATTGTCGCCTGAATGGGACACCTCAGTTGCGCGAGAAGAAGGAAGACAGCCATCCGGCGGATTCTGGAGGGAAGAGGACGCCGACAAGCCGGATTCTGGAGCAGCACAGCGCTGACGACAGCCGTCACGCAGAGGACGCGGAAAAGCCAGCAGCAAAACTGGCGCGCACATCGCCCAGTCAGTTGGGCGCACTTTGCCAAGCCGGTGGTTGAGGGGCCACCGGCAGTGCACACCCATCTCGCCGTTTTGCGTCGATTTGGACCCCCTCTGCGCAGTTTCCTTGGGTTGGGGGTCTTTCTTGATTGGGTCATCATTGCCTCAGGACAGCCAGCACTACTTTCATTCAAACAACCCCAAAAGATTGCCACCTTTTTGTTATTCAAAAAACGATACGCACTGTCCACCCTCTCTCGCCCGTTTTCGTCGATTTCTGGAAGCAATCGGAAACGCGTTCGGGCTTGATGGCGTTCAGCTGTAAGAAGTAGTACTTGGTCCCTGAGGAGGTGTTGATCTAGTCAGGTGAGGTCACTGGCCCTGGTGGATTTTGTTTGGGGGTTCTTTCGACCTCGGCATCTACCACTTCAACCCGTCAAAGCTCGTCAAGGATGTCCGTTATTGATCGATTTGAGGATCCAGCCGATGCCGATTTCATTCATTTGTCTGTCTTTCCTTCAAAGCCGCCGCCAATATCCATTAGTCCCACCATTTTCGAGTTTTGCCGTCCCCAGGTCAGGTAGTATCGTTCGGAAAGTCGTTCATTTCGATTTTTGTCCTTTCTTCTTTTATATTTATCGCATTTCTATGCTATTTTGTATTGTTTCATTGGCCACACATGTTTTGTGGTCCTTTTTTGTACCTTTATTTTCGGCTGTCATGCCATTTATTCATATTTGACCAGGTGTTTCGGTCATTTTCTTCGTTCTATTGACCATTTTTGTCAATTTTGTTGCTTTTCTTGGGTTGCATTCCCTCTTTTTTTTGGTTTTGTACAGGCCACTTGGCTTTACTCTGGTCCGTGGGGGGCCTTTTTTATCACTATTTCATCTGCTTTGCGCCAATACTTCTCATTTTTACTCTTTGTGAGGTCCTTTTTTTCTATTTCTGTTGTTTTCCATTTTTCAATCGATCGAAACAGCTTTCATTTTCCGATTTTCGATTGATTTGTTTCCTTTTTTAAGCACCTTCTTGATTGTTATTTTAAATCCTGCCATCTTTCATAGGAGCAGAATCTCATTTTTGAGTTGAATGTGTCTTTCATTCACTTTTATCACTTCCACTTTGCATTTTGCATTGCTGGTTTCTTTCTTTTGAGTGTGTTTCGAGGTTTATTGCTAGTACGGTGTCCTCGGCAGATTGTTAGCCGTTTCGTTCATGCCTGTAAGGATGAACTATTGCCAGCCTCTTCAGCGGCACTTTGCGACTTTTGATTCGAATCGGAGCCAGAAGCGGCGTAAAGATGTTGGAGGAGTACCGAAGAAGATCGGTATCAGCCACGCCGAATCAATATGGGATGACCACCGGCCCCCTACGTCCATCCAACCACATTTTTGGATGCCTCTTTTGGGTCTCCACTGCTACAGTGTCGCCTTCACACTGGTAGCATCTGCTCTTTGCCAATATGGCTCATCTTTTTGCGAGAAGTTTAGTGTTTTGTTTGACAGTAGTGTTAGGGATAGTCGCAGCCAGCGGCTATCATCAACGGGCCTTCGTTTGATAGGCTTTTTGTTTCTTTCAACGGTAGTTGTGTCAAGGATCGGGATTTTCGGCATGTTTTCATCGGATGGTGTTTGTTTTTGAAATAGAAAGTGTCCAGATCACCAAAATCTGGCGCGAAAGCTGAATTTATTGTTTATTGAATTGTATTTTTCCACTCCATCTTTATTTTGTAGTTATTCTATTCTTTTGACCATCTATGAGTTGCAATTATGGTTTCGTAGTTGCCTTTTTTGAGTGTCTTCAAGTTTCTTTAGTCCTCCAGTATCCCTGTCATACTGATAACCCCTTCTTTCATGCCTGTAAGGCTCTTCTGCCAGTAAGGTGCAACCTTTTGCGAGAAATTTGCTGTTTTGTTTGAAACGGTGTCAGAGATAGTCGCAGCCAGTGGCTATGATCAATTTGAGCCGTTATTCGGAGGGTCTTTAGTCATTCATTGAGCAACGGCGTTTGTATCAAGGATTTGAAATTTCGCTCATCCACGTTTCTGGCGTCATGTTACGAGCGCGTTTTCGTCGGTGATGTGACCGATTTTGCTTTTCAAGTTGAAAGGTGCGTCCAGATGGCCAAAGTGTGACCCGAAAGGTCAATTGATAGTTTATTGATAGCATTTTTCATATCCGAGTGTCTTCATCTTTACATTGTTACTTTGTTATCCACTTTATAAGCTTAATTTTATCTTAACTTTATCACTTTTTGAAAACAAAATCCAAATATTGATTATTCTTCCATCTTTTAAAAAGCCAATTAAAATGACTCGAAAATACGGTCAATTATGGTTTTTTTTATTTTTAATGGTTTATTTATGAGGTCAAAATGGATTTCGAAAGCGAAGTTGACCCTTTGTTGATCATTTTTTCATACCAAAGTGACTATCCGAAGTCAAATTTAAGCTGTTATACCATTTTCATTCGTTCAATAAGCTAATTTTACTTCAAAATTTCCCCTTTTTGGAAACAAACTCAAAAATTTACTTTTTATTTCAATTTATGTGCCAAATCAAATGACTCAAAAATGCAGTCAATGCTGTTTCTTTGAAATCCAAAGTTTATTTATGAAGTCAAATTGTGTTTCAAAAGCTGAATTGGCCATTTATTTCTCCCTTTTTTGTACCCGAGTGTTTTAAATGACACTTTATTTTATGATATGATACATTTAAAGCTTTTTTATTCAATTTATAAGCTCAACTTTCCATCTAAATACTTCGATTTTCCGGAATCAAGTCTAAAAATTTACTTTTTGTCAAGTTTTGAGAACCACATCAGATGTCGACTGTATGTCGGAGCGTCAAAAACGCTTAACAAGCCTTATATCATCTGGCTTGTATGACGATGGAGATCCTTTGTGATCGTTAATAAGTCATTTTACAGGTTTACAACAGCTTTGTCCTGATTTGTTGCAGCTGATTTAAGGTTTTTCGAGACTGGCGTTCCAGAGCTACGTCAAGCGATGTTTTTACGCTTGAAGGAAGAATTTTGAAAGCCCTTGAAGGGCTGGCAGCTGAGAAGAAGGGACTGTTTTGACAGCTGGGAAACCGCTGACTCTGCATTTCCCCCAAGAAGAAGACCACCACCCAATACCGTCACTGACGACGATTAAACCTGTGATCGGACTTAACGACGACCACGGTTGCGCAGAATTCCCGTCGATTTGAGGCGTTTGAGAGGCTTACAGCAGGAGAAAGGGCGTCATCAGCGAGGGCAGCTGAAAAGCTTCTGTTTTCGCACTTCTGATGAGAAGTAGATTACCGGAATCGTCACACACGACGAATTTGTTTGCGATCGGTCCCAATAACGACCGTATTTTTGCAGAGTTTCTATTGATTTCGGTCACATAGAATACGTTATGCAGCGCTTTCAAATAGTCAGATGGGGTGTTAGAAGTTAGGAAAACTGTGCGGATATCGTTTTCTACAAACATTTTAGCAAAGTTTTGCATACTTTTTTAACTTAGCTATATTGCTGCCCAAATTGACTGCCCCAACCCTCACTCATAGGATCTTTGATAAGAAGAGAAGCAGCAAGTGTGAGTGAGCGTCGGATCTTGCTCTGTATCAGAAGCTAAAGTTTAGTGTTTTTGCAACAAAATGCGATGCAAGGCTTCAAGCCGCCTAGGAAAATCCTGCTTTCAAACTACAGCCGAATCAGGCCCGCGCTTTCATTTTCTTGAACTCCTTGAATGACCCAAAACCGTCATCCACGACACAAAAGTCCGCGATCCGTCTCGCTGATAACTACTACAAATTCGAGGAATTCCCCGTCGATTCAGCCCACATTGAGGGCATTTCTGATTGCCGCAACCTCATCCAGCTGACTGTCGTCGGCCTTTATCTTTTGATTGCACCATCAAACTTTGATTATAAGTAATTGACAACGCAACCGTCATTTGATTTGATCGATTTTTCGCGTGCAAAACGTATTGTAATTACAAAAAACAACATGATATGAGCGATGGTTGGTAACAAATGAAAAGGAATGCGCGAAATAGATACAAATGATGATACAAAATTGCATTTATTGCACATGACTATTACAATCGCCATAAAGAAGTCATGACGGCATTGAATGCCGTATTACGTCGAAGAGTCTTGTCGATTCTGAATCGATGAGTACACGTAGCTAAACTGTCAGCTTTGTTTCTGACAGATCTGATAATTAGCATCGTTGAATGTTTTACAGTTTGTTGACAAAACTGTGAAGTCGACCTCCGATTAGCTCAGTGTTTTAGAGAAGCTTGCCACTTGAAACCCAGTATGACGCCATCTAGGCATCGATCTCAGATGCACGTTCCGACGCTGTCATTCTCCACAAATAGACCCGTGATGGGTCTCGACGATGACTTCGAGGAAATTATTGTCGATTCGGGATGGCATCTATGAGGATGAGAGGAACACCTTCTGAGTCAACGAAACCGTCAGCTGCGTGATGTTGCTTCAGGTTACGCAAATTCAGTTTATATAGTTAGAAAGCTGAACTGATTACTGTAGTTGAACCGTGGCGCAGCTGGCTTCACATTAGATAAAGCGCATAGACCAGTCAGTTTTCAGCAACGCGTGATTTTGATCAGTTTTTAGTCATAGAGGACGTTCAGTTTAGTGTTGAGTCAGTTTTGCCATAGGGCGTTTAAAAGCGCGAGTAGAGCACGCGTCAGTTTTAGCGTGCGTAGGGCCATGAGGCCGATTGAGATGAGATGCCCTGTTGGGCGCGCACCCCCAGATGATCAGATCGTCTGGGGGGCTCAACGGTTAGCCCGCTTGGCTGCCGTTGGGCGTTTTAACCGGGCAGGGCTATCAGCGGATAGCCCTGCCTGGCCGCGGGCCCAGCCAGACGGCTGGCGGCACATGGTTGGCGGAAGTTCCTCTTCCAGCTGGGCCCTAAAACTATAAAATGGTTGTAGGACTCCGCCAACCGGTGCCGTACCCTCTCTTTGTCCACGACTAACATTGTTTTTTTCTTCCAGGAAGCCGGCCCCGGCCCGCCATGCCGGGGCCGCCGGCCCACGCCCGGCCCGATGCCACCCGAGACGAGCCCGCCATGCCACGAAGGCTCTACGATGACGCAATCGATCCGTTTGGGGCCACGCTCTGACTGACAAACAAGGTACGTTCACAACGTTGGCTACAGTACCCTTTTACAACATGCATCCGTTTCAGCTCCACTTGTCCATGGCCCCACCGAAGTCAATGTTCCACATGAGGCCGAGAAATGGCACGGTTTGTTTGTTTTGCTACTTGACTTTGCTTACATTTGAATTTTCATGCAACGTGCGCCCTATCATCGATTGACTTCCGTACCCTTATCACGTGATTGGCCCCCAGACGGAAACCACTTTTGTTCTGTGATCATGCAAGTTTCTGCGGTATCCACGTCTCTGGCTAAACCGAGACGATACCACTTGGACGAAGGCACGATTTTGGTGCGAATGTGTAAAACATAGGTACGTTTTCTGATCATTTACAGTATGCCACATCGACATGTTGTATGCACAACTAATTTCACCGAACCCCATCATTCACTTTGTTACTATTTTAGCACAACCCATGTCCGCACTTAAACTTTGCATTACCGTACCCTCATGCTAAGCCGATACAATACCATTTGTACGTGAGGACGATTTCGGATCAAATGTGTTTGAAATAGGTACGTTTCCTGGTCATTTACAGTACTTTTTACCTACATTTTGCAATGTTCGTGCCTAACTGATTGTACTGCCATCCATCATTTATTTTCTTTCAATTTCAGCACCACCTATGGCTCCATTGAAACAACGTCACGCATGATGCCTAGATGTCGTTGGACTTTGCAAGAATCGTACTTAAACATCATCGAGTGATGCAAACTGTTCTTCCATGGTCGCCGAGGCACACGTCATTTACCTTTCTGATCAATCTATGCTTGACTTCAATGCCTGGAATCCTTGGTAGCCCTCGCTTCTCACATTTCATGATTGCACCCCTATCATGGGACCCGCAGACGGAAACCTTCGATCTATGAATATGCTATCCACGCCTTTGGCTAAACCGATCCGATACCAGTTGTGCATATGAAATAGGTATGTTTTTCAGTCAACATCCGTACCTCACACCGGCACGTTGTAACTTTTATGCACAATTGATTCTGCCGGACTCCGCCGTTTATCTTGTTTTCATTTCAGCACAACGCATGGCCCCCGGTATCAGAGTCACGCACCACGCTGGGATTTGACGAGCACTATGCGATCGATTGAGAGACGCAACCCTATGTTTCGTGACCCCGCCTTTCTGGCTACAGTTGGCTATCTACATCGTTGCATAACCCGATGTGATACCCGTTTGATGTTGCCACAAATTCGCAAATGATTGTGCAAAAAGGTGCGTTTTCTCATCAAAGTTTCATTACTGTACAACTACATGTTCAATCTTTTATGTACCAATGCTTCTACCAAAATCCGCCGTTTATCAAATGATTGACGGCGACCCTTGCTATCATGCCCCAAGGGCTTTGTACTTTCCTACAGTCGGTGTCCATGCTCTTTAGCACCGGCATTGTCATTACCAAAGTGACTCCCAAACTTTTTCGAGGGTGGTTCTCTTTAGGTTCGTTTTCGTCATGTGTTGTTGTACTTTATATTACAACACGTTTCGACTGCAGCTACCCCACAAACACCACATACTATGCCAATTCCATGGCCACTGATTCACAGTGTCCCGATTTTTGACCACCGCGTGTCATCTTCAACGTTCAATGCTTTGGCCATCTTTGGCAACACGCTACACTTTGGACGCTCGTACCCTAACCAAGTGATCAGCCCAGGCAATGAGCGTCGCGTGACCCTACAAACATGCATTTCTACAGTATCAACGTCTCTGGCTAAATATGATACTACTTGTACAAAACCACGATTTTGGTGCAAATGTGGTTGAAACAGGTTCGTGTTCTGATTAATTACAGTACCTTTTACCAGCAAGTTGCAACTTTCATGTGTCATTTGACTCTGCCATTCATCTTGTTTCCATTTTAGCACAACCTATGGCCCACTGTCACTTTGGATTACCGTAATCGCATGATGTGATAGGTTTACAGTCGGAAACCACTTTCGTTCCGTGACCATGCAAGTATGCATTTCTGCAGTATCCACGTCTCTGGCTAACCCGATACAATACCACTTGTACGTAGCCACGAGTTCGGTGCAAATGTGACGGAGGTAGGTATGTTTTGCGGTCAATTACAGTACCTCTCACTGCCATGTTGCAACTTTTATGCACAATAATTCCATCGAAATCCGTCATTTATTTTGGTTCCATTTCAGCACAACCTATGGCTCCACTGAAACAACGTCACGCACAATGCTGGGTGTTTTTGGACTTTGCAAGAATCGTTTTTCCACATCATCGATCGATGCAAACTGTTCTTCCATGGTCGCCGATGCACACATCGTGTCCTTTTCTGATCAATCTATGCTTGACGTTCAATGTCTGGAATTCTTGATAGCTCTCGATTCTCACATTTGATGATTTCACCCCCTATTATGTGACCCACAGACGGAAACCTCCGCTCTGTGAACCTACAAACATGCATTTCTACAGTATGTCATCCACGTTTATGGCTAAACCGGTGCGATACCACTTATGTATTTGAAATAGGTATGTTTGACAGTCAACCTGGATACCTCACACCGACATGTTGCAACTTGTATTCTGTCGGAATCCGCCGTTTATCTTGTTTTCGTTTCAGCCCCCTGAATCAGCGTCACACACCACTCCGAGACGTTATTGGGTTTTTGATGCTCTGTACGTCATGGATCGATTGGTGCAAACTGTACTTACACGGCCGCCAATTTACGCAGCTTTTTGCTTTCTGACCGTGTTATGCCCTACGTTCAACGCCGCAGATTCTTGGCAGCTCTAATTTCTGACACTTGATTATGTCCGTGACCCCGCCTTTTTGGCTACAGTTGGTTATCTACCCACGACTTCGTCGCAAATGAGTGTGCAAAAAGGTGCGTTTTCTGTCAACGTTTCACTACTGTACAACTACATGTTCAATCTTTCATGTACATTTGCTTTTATCGGAATCCGCCGTTTGTCGAATGCTCGACGACGATCTTTGTTTTTATACTTCAAGGGCTTTGTTCTATGTACGGTGTTTTTGTTCTTTACCGCCGGCACTGTCCTTACCAAAGTGCCTTTTAAACTTATTTTGAGAGTGGTTCTATTTAGGTTCGTTCTCGTCATGTGTTACTGTACTTTATATTACAACACGTTTCGATTGCAGCTACCCCACTAACAGAGCTACTGTGTTCACGAAGTATTCCGATTTCTGACCACAACGTGCCATCCTTGACGTTTAATGACGATTTCGGATCAAATGTGTTTGAACTACAGTACCGTGCAGTGAAGTATGCGTTTATGCGTTTTTGGTCATAACTTTCTTCAAACGCAAGATTTTGGGCTAAAATTTTAACTACAGATAGTATAACTGATTAGTAATTCATGGTTTTTGTTTGGATTGCTAGGTGGTCTCACAACGAAACTTATGGTCCGACGCCCAAATTGACAGTTAGCGCATATTTTGAATTTTGACAATTTTAGCCTATAAAGATGCCGAACAGAACCGCTGTAGGTGTTTTTGCACTTTTTTAATGTTTTCAAGTGTTTTCACGTCCCTCTGCTTTGTTGGAGCAAGAAACCAAATGGTTGACCTTAATTTTGCTCGCCTTGGTTTGGACACCCGGAAGCATGGTGTTCGTTCAAGTTTTTATACAAAATTGATAACCCCCATCAACCAAATTGCATTTATAAGTTATTTGATGCATATTTAACAAAATTCAAGTCAAACATTGGCGGTTGTCACCATAAAAGTATGACCTTCCACATCTTGGGGTATAGCGGCAGGGTGCTCGACTCCATTCCTTGGTGAATACAAGCAATCATTAATTTTTTATTACGACACAAACATTTGAAAATTACTTTGATATTTGTAGGTTATCTCTTGGTTTATTTTTGAAACTGCAGAAAATTTTTGAAAGCTTTTTTCGGGGCGATTATCTCATACCGTATATGATGAATATCGGCAAAAGTCATTGGGAAGTGGGAAGTGTGCCTAATAACCCCAGATAAAACGATTTTTGAGTACAACAAGCATAAAATAACCTAGTTTGATGATATTGTATATCAAGTTGTTGATTTTGGCTGTTTATGATCAACTTTACATACCTTATCCGGCTGTACTCAGGTAACCCCACCTTTGATGCTTTGCAGATGCGCATCTATGTTGAACCATTTAATTTTTTTAATCCAAAATGATTGTAAAACATTATTAAATACGTTTTACGCGTAGAAACCGTATTAGAAAAAATTGTACCTCAATGTTTTCACCAACGAACGCAATCGAGAGCCCTGCCGCTATACCCCAAGATGTGGAATGTCATACTTTTATGGTGACAACCGCCAATGTTTGACTTGAATTTTGTTAAATATGCATCAAATAATTTATAAACGCAATTTGGTTGATGGGGGTTATCAATTTTGTATAAAAACCTGAACGAACACCATGCTTCCGGGTGTCCAAACCAAGGCGAGCAAAATTAAGGTCAACCATTTGGATTCTTGCTCCAACAAAGCAGAGGGACGTGAAAACACTTGAAAACATTAAAAAAGTGCAAAACCACCTACAGCGGTCCCATTCGGCAACTTCATAGGCTAAAATTGTCAAAATTCAAAATATGCGCTGACAGTCAATTTGGGCGTCGGACTATAAGTTTCGTTGTGAGACCACCTAGCAATCCAAACGAAAATCATGAATCACTAATCAGTTGAACTATCTGTAGTTAAAATTTTAGGTCAAAAGCTTGCGTTTGAAGACAGTTATGAACAAAAACGCATAAACGCATACTTCACTGCACGGTACTGTAGGTACGTTTTCTGGTCATTTACAGTACCTTTTACCAATCTGTTGCAATATTCATGCACATCTGATTGTACTGAAATCCGTTATTTATCTTTTCCTATTTCAGCACAACCCATAACCGGACAAGGTTACACAAAATGCCTAAGTGTCATTGGATTTTGCAAGAATCATATTTCCACATCATCGATCGATGGAAACGTTCTTCCATGGTCGCTGATGCACGCATCGTTGTCCTTTTTGGCCATGCTATGCCTAATAATCAGCGTCTTAGGAAACTAGTGCAATGCTAGTTTGACCTTTATTCATAACGCCTGGGTGTCTTTCACATGACGTCGAAATGATGAGTACGGTTTACAGGGTGCGGCAGAAATACATTGACAAACGTTTTCCGTCATAACTTCCTTAAAATTTTAATTCTAGATACCTAGCAAAAAAAGATTGATAGCGTATATACTTGTTAACGTTGTGCCCAAACGGTTTAAGGATAGCTTTGTTTAGAGGCGCTACAGACGCCAAAACGCTTCTTCAATTTTGGCGCAAAAGCCCGCGGGTGCTTGGAACACGTTTGAAGACCCCCAGGCGCAACGATTTTTCTAGAGCCTTAAAATTTTTATTGCAATTAGCATAGACCCTTAGCTTCGAAATCGAGCACAGACTAGAATTTACCAGGTTTTCGTTCGGGTATACTGTGGCCATTTCGAGCACCACCTAACAGGGAGAAAATGGCTTTGAAAAAGGGCTTTTTTCAACTTTACTATTTGCAAGCGATCCGGGTACAAACTAAACGTTGCATTAGTATTGCTAACTTCTTTAAAACATAAAGACACCAAAAACGCTGCGTCAGTAGACTGTCGAGAAAAGTGGCCGGAATTCTCAACTGCGTCCTGTACGCTTGGTTTCGATAGTGATTTATTCGCTTGTTGTTACCTCAAACTTGGGTAATTAAACCACAAGTTAAATAAATAAAACACGGACTAACATAAAGAAACGTAACGATACTCAAAAACGGGAAATGATCTACGGCGAGCTTGGTCGTAGCAATGATCGCGCTCCGAGACAGGGGCGGTGCTTGGCGGTGCTATAGTCGCATTCCGCGACATAGACTTCACATTTGATTTTTACCCTAAAAACCCAAAAACACTGAAATTTTGATGTTGGTACAGAATCCGTCCAGAATCTTTACCAAATGCAGATTCTGTAGGCTACAAAAAATCACAGAGATGTGAAAAGTCCCTGGTAACTTTAATCTGTCAACTTGGCGGATGTTAGACGTTCTCCGATTGAGAAAAAAATTTCTAAAAATGCCACCTCGTCCAAAAACTGACCTGCGGCCCCTCGCCCAAAATTTCAAGAAGAGGTACCGACACGTTTTGGCGTCTGTAGCGCGTCTAAAAAAAGCTAGCCCAAAACCGTTTGGACACAACATAGTCAAATATGTACACTATCGATCTTTTTTTGCTGGGTAGCTGAGTGTTAAGTTTTTAAGAAGTTATGATGGAAAACGTTTGTCAACTGTTGTCAACGTATTTCTGCCGCACCCTGTATAAGGTCGAAGTGGTTGTTTTTCGTTCTGAAAAAAAAACTACATTTCACACTTTAAATACCGTACTTTTCATATGACCATCGACAACCTTCGTCCCAATCGCCTCCAATACGCGCATTGCACCCTTGCTCGGACCCAAGCATGCCATCCTCAATTACCCGTGAATTTTCATTAAGGCGCTGTTTTCGAAGACGTATGGTAAGTTTTTGCAGTTATTTACAGTCGAATGGCACGAAGTCCAAAAACGATGTACTACTGACATTACACCGCCGTGTGCGTTGATTTTACATTTAACGGCTGTTGTGATATCGGTGTAGAAACTGTGATCGACGGTGACATTGTCGGTTAGTAGTCTAAAACAAAACAAAAACATTTCCTCAAATTAAACAAAGTTCACACTCTTCAAAATTAAAAAATTACCGCCCGAGGAATGATTTGATAATGAAAGTAATAATTGTATGGGAGAAACACGCCCTGTGCTAGTGTAAAAAGCGCGCGCGAGACGCACGCACCGACCGAGAGGGAGGTCCGCTTCGCGACCGAGTGAGCGCAACCTGCGCGCGCGCAAAAAATGACGACTGACGCACGACCTTTGCCCTAGCGCACTTACCGTTGTTAGCGTATAATTATTACTTTCATTATCAAATCATTCCTCGGGCGGTAATGTTTTTATTTTGAACGATGCAGAAAAAGATGGTCTACAAACTGGCAAATGCAGAACAGCGCCCGTCCGTGCAGGAAAAAAGTTCTATCTAAATGAAATCTTCTTTTTGAAAAAATCAATACTTAATGGCACTTTTTAGAAATTTTGAGTACGGCATTGTTCTCCCAGCCCAAAGTTGACCCAGCAACCCAAAAATCAGGGGTCTGAGACGTCGGGAATGACCTTTTTCTGAAGTGGCTCCGAAAAGTTTCAGAAGCCATATCTCCAGAATCCGAAACCTACAGATCCTAATATTGTAGGGCTGAACCCTCCTATGGGTCCCTAACACTTTTGACTTAAGAGACGGTTTTTGACAGGATTCAGGATGGCCGACCATGGTTTTTTTGACCCCCCATTTTTTGTGCCCGAAATGTAGACCTTCGAGAGCAAGGTCTCGAACCGCGGTAATTAGTTCTGAAAGTTGCGGATTCTGGAGATATGCCTTCTGGAAGCTTTTTCTTCAATAATTAATAACGCGTTTCAAAAAATAGTTACAGATCTGAAAATTTGGTTACGGGGGTTTAATAGTAAGGGGAAGCGAATGCCACTTTCAGATTTTTTGTAAAATTTTGAAAAGTATCGATTTTTGAAAAATTTTATTTTAATTTGAATATAACTTTTTACTGAAAAACCATAGCCATACTTTGGGTACCGCGACACGCAGTTTTTGATCACCATCCATATTGGTTTATTGCGTGTGCACACACTTTTGGCACTGTGCGCTGGGAGAAATTTCAGTGCGCGGGTGTGCGCAACTTTTTTGTGGCAATATGCTTTTTTCAAGTGCTGAACACAAGATTTACCTTAAATGTAATCTTTTGAAGCATACAAAGTAGTTGCGCACGCAAGAAACACGCTTTTGCGCAAAAAAGTTGCGCACACCCGCGCACTGAAATTTCTCCCAGCGCACAGTGCCAAAAGTGTGTGCACACGCAATAAACCAATATGGATGGTGATCAAAAACTGCGTGTCGCGGTACCCAAAAATACAGAAGAACCCGGGCTACAAACTGGCAAAAGAAGGCCAAGGATGCCATTTTAACAAATCCGGTGCATTGAGGACCACACACATGGACCACCGGGGAGCACAAAATCTCAAATCCGAGCGTCAAGTTTGGCACCTTTGTTGTTTCTTTTTTGGCTTTTCCTTTCTTTCCTACGTTGACCTTACAATAAGAAAGCTATGCCCGTGATAGGGGCATATTTGATAACAAAATTTCGAGGGCGAGTGTCAAACCTAGGTGGTCAATTTGAACCTCGCGCGCAGCTCGTCTTTGATCGCTTACTGCGGATGGCATTTTCTCGGCCATTTCGATTCCAATCCCGGCGTTTCTGGTCTCTATCGATAGCCCCTGACAGGTCCCAGCTTCGATATGAAATTTATCAAAATCTGGATGCCATAGGCCGAGTAGGAGGCCATCAAAAAAGTTGATCGGTGACTTGCGGTGACTTGTGGGGAGAAATTTCACTCTCCCTGCACATGCCGCTTATTGAAGATGTGTTTTCATTTTGTTGCCGCTACAGTAACGGTACCAAAACCGTGGTGCTTGTTTGGAGTCACCTCTGTTTTCGGTTATTCACAGGTGTGTAGGCCGTTTGCTACTATTTTGCTAACTTTGTACCTTAATCGTGTTTGAGACCACATGCGCGAATGCTGACGCCTTTTTAAAAGTTTTTTTTAACCAACAAGACGTAAGTAATGGTTCCAAATTTGTTCACTTCCGCGTAACAAATAATAAAAATTAGCAAGTTAGCTTTACAAAGTCCAATTAAAACATATACAATGGTACTTCGTACTTAACCACTTTTTCTAAAAATCGAAAATGGACTTGCAACAATAAATAACCTAACCGTTACAAAAATTTATGACAATCCCGGCACTGTAACTTATGGCACCAATATCCAGCAACACGATCGAGTTAAAAAGTTTTTGTTTTTTACATACACATGACGTGCAAAAACCTATAAATGTTTTTAAATTTTATTACTGTTAACACAATCAAATCTGTTCAATGTCATAGCAAGTTGAAATGACTCATCAATGTACCGAATGCTTCCAGCAAAACTCTGCTTGTAGTAGGTATTTTTTTTTAGAAAAACGAATTGAAACTGGTTGAATCTCATTGCTACATGCTAATAAGCTTGAGTTTTTAAATTTATACCACAAACTTAAACAGTTATCACTTGAGAAAATGAGAAAAGTTACAGTACTACAAAAAAGTTAGAGTTTTGAAACTCATGAACGCTGATTGGGTTTTTGGTCATCGCTGACCACTTGAACGTGCGATGTGGATAAAAACTGTTCAAAGTATCTCGTTTTAAACTAAAATGAAAACACATAACACCGTTAAATAAATAACGCTATAATGCACAAACCTCCTGATTAAACACTAAAAAGACAAGCGAATTCGCAGTGCAATGCAAGATCAAACATTGGGCTGTAAAGCTGTATAATTCTGGCATGTCTGGCGGAATGGTCAATGGAAATACGCGGAATGAAACCCAAGCCACTGAAAATGTTAATTAATGGACTCATTGAACCCATTTTAGACTTACAGCATGCAAACAGAGAGCAAATGGCAAATTGAATTGCATATCGGACTTCTCTAGCACGACGGATGCTAGCTATCGCCGAGCCTATGCCCACATTAGCTCGATTCGTTTCGTGGACGTATATAAATATCTAAATCCGGAAAACCGGGTTTGTTTAAAAAAGTGATAAGTTGCTGAAAAACATACGACAAAATACATGACAAAACACAAGAAGGAACTAGCAAAGTTTAGTGGAATGTCAATATAGTTGTTGACAAAATTTGTGCCATTTTCGGTGTATTTGTAAGAAAACACCTTGTAATGAATGGATGCACTAAAAAGAGCGGCTATTACTCTTGTTTTCGTAGTAAAAAATTCCTTACGTGCAGCAGGAAATAACGTAATCACTAAAATATGCCAATGTGAACCCGACGATGAATACCACGATACTGATTTGCCAGCAATAGGCACGCGTAAATAGTTTTTCTCTATGAAACACAACCGTTAATAACCTAGAAAACGATATGTAATTTTTTCCAAAGAAAAGTTCAAACACACCTATTCAGCGACATAATGACTTGAAAAAACAAATCAGTGTACCATAACGATAAAAACAGGTACGACAAGAATTTGACAACATTGTCTGGCAGAAATTCCCTCTGAAGTATGCTACTCGGCCCAAGATACACTAGACTCAAGAAAACTTGGAAAATGTTGCCACTAATATTCGTTATAGCCAAAATGTAAATGGAATTGTGCTTTCGAAAGTTCCGAATGAGGACAAACAGCACGGATATATTAATAATCAACGAAATAAGGCTTGTTAGGCATATTGCGCCGCCGGCTATGATGTCTTTCATCTCTTTTTCGCCAAAATGGGAATGTTGTGGTCTGCGAAGGTGGTAACTTTAAAAGTTGCGCTTGAGAACCACCCCTTTTGCCAACCTTTTACACTATTGGGCGGCTTTATAGCATGAAGTGAGAGCATTCATCGTTTGATGGTGTTTATAAGTGGATTTTAGCTGCATGCATCACTACTAGCTAAATACAGCAAACCTAAACCTAAATTCAGATGGTAAAAAACCATAAACTTTTTGAAAAATGGTTTAATCTTTCAATTAAAAGTTGTCTACACTGTACTTTATTCCATAAAACAAAGTGCGGCAATCACATACAATTAACATCATTTTTACCCTAATTATTCACTTATCAACTGGTTTGTAGCAGATAGTTTCAATTATTCTGTTTACTTTGTATTTTAAACGTGTTTGAGACCCCATGCGAGATTACCGATGCCTTTGCGAAGAACATTCTTTTAAACTGAAAAAAAAAATAAACTTATAAGCTAATACCGTACAGCGTACAAATGTAATAGATTACCTCTGCGTTAAAAACAATAAAGATTAGCGAGTTTGCCGTGCAATGACCGATCAAAAAATGTACAATGAGGCTTCGAAGGTATGGCGCTTTCGGATGAATGATGACAGGAAGAATGCGAAAGAGTATCCAAGCAACTGAAGTCGATAAATTTAATGCAATATTTATAAATGCCCAAGGCAATCGTACCACAAGCCAATACTGAACACGCCGCAAACTGCACCGCATATCTCACTTCCCGTTTTCTTCTGTGGTTTGCAGCAGCATGGCTGATGGCCGTGTTGGATTTGTTGATCTTTCGAACAAAAATGAAAATAGTTATATAAAGAACACTGCACACAAATGATGAGGTCACGTTTAGCGGCATATCAATGAAAGTGTTCACGTAATTGTAACCAGATTCCAAATAAGTGTAGGAGTAAACTTTATAGTCAATGAACGCCCTAAAATGATAAACTGAACCGTGTTTTAAGAGCTAAACAACGAACGTGCAACATGGAATAACATAATCACCAAGAAAAGCAGCAACAAATCCGGCGGTGTAAATGACAGCACTGATCACCCAGCAACAAGTTCGAGTAAAGAACCTTTCTTTTTGATAAACGACCGTCAAAAACCTAAAAATATTGTTAAATTTGACAAAAGTTTTTAAAAGAGTAACCTATTCAACGCCATGGCAAGTTGAAAAGCCATATCAATGTACCACAGAGCCAAAAATATGAAACTGAAAAATTTGTTGGCGATAGGAGGCAGAATGTCAGCTTGAAATAAGCTTGTAGGACCAAGATAAACAAAAACTAAAAAAACTTGGACAACGTTTCCAGCAATGTTTGTAATCGCCAAAACATAGATCGAGTTATGTTTTAGAAAGTGCCGGATAAGGACAAATAGAACCGCTACGTTAATTATCAGTGAAACGCCGCTCATTAAAATAAGCAAGCTTCCAACGAAGAACTGCTTGATTTCCATTTTTAGATAAAAACGAATTTAAACTGGGTGAATAGGCAGTTGAGCGGTTTATTTATACGCTTTTTAATCAAGTCATTAAAGTTATAAGCGACCGCCTTTGTCTGGTAGCGTAATTATGGTTAAAGTTCACATCATTGCCGCGTTCTATGCCTGATTCTTTAAAGTTTATACTACAAACTTAAACGGTTGTGACTTAAGGGCAATACAAAAGCTAGAATACTACAAAAAGGTTACAACATAGACATTTATGATTGTTGATTGGGTGTGTTATTGGTCGTCACCGAGTTGATGGCACGAACTTGGGAAATTGATGACAGTTGGCCGAAGTATTTTGCTTTAAACTAAAAACCGACAATATTGAGAACTTTTTAAAACCATGTGTTTACAAACCTCTTGATTAAACACTAAAAACACCAGCGAGTTCGCAGTGCAATGCAAGATCAAACATTGAGCCGTAAAGCTGTATAATTCTGGCATGTCTGGCGGAATAGTCAACGGAAATACGCGGAATGAAACCCAAGCCACTGAAAATGTTAATTAATGGACTCATTGAACCCATTTTAGACTTACAGCATGCAAACAGAGAGCAAATGGCAAATTGAATTGCATATCTGACTTCTCTGACGCGTCTGATGCTGGCTGTTGCCGAGCTGATGCCCACGTTAGCTCGATTAGTTTTGTGGACGTATATAAATATCTGAAACCGGTTCCATGGAATATAAATATGTAAAAAAAATGACAAATTGCTTCAAAACATACAACGAAATACATGACAAAACACAAACTGGAACTGGCAAAGTTTAGCGGAATGTCGATGTACGTGTTGACAAAATTTGTGCCGGTTTCGATGTATTTATACGAAAAGACGCCATAATGGATAAATGCACTAAAATGATCACTTTTAACAGTCGTTATTATGGTGATGAACAACTTACGTGCAGCAGGAAATAACATAATCACTGAAATAAGACAATGTGAACCCGATGATGTAGACCAAGATACTAATTCTCCAGCAACACGCACGTGTAAACAGTTTTTCCTTTTGAAATACCACCGTTAAGAACCTACAAAACCATACTGTACCTTATGAAAAAAAAGTTCAAACACACCTGTTCAGCGACATCATAACTTGGAAAAATAAATCAGTATACCACAACGATAAAAACAGATACGACAAGAATTTGACGACATTGCCTGGCAGAAATTCCCTTTGAATTATACTACTTGGCCCCAAATAGACCAAACTCAAGAAAACTTGAAAAATGTTGCCACTAATATTCGTAATAGCCAAAATATAAATGGAATTGTGCTTTCGAAAGTTCCGGATAAGGACAAACAGCACGGATATATTAATAATCAACGAAATAAGGCTAGTTAGGCATATTGCGCCGCCGGCTATGATGTCTTTCATCTCTTTTTCGCCGAAATGGGAATGTGAGCAATAAAAAGGTTTCTTAAATGAGCAGTCTGCGAAGTTGGCAGCTTCAAAAGAGTTGCGCGTGAGAACCGCCCCTTTTTCCAGCCTCTTTCAATATTTGGAGCTAGGGTGTGCTTATTATTATCCAAGACCACTTTCTGGATGCGATATATATTTTGGACGTCTGTACAGTATTGAATTTTGGATGAACACATGAGATTTGAGCTCTTTTATGACGGTAGCAAGGCTAATTTTAATACTGTATTGTACAAAATGCATACCAAAGTCGACCAACGTACATACAATTCCATTATTAAAGTTGTGGCATACTTTTTGATTCTTTTTGATTGGGTAGACCACGTGTAGGATGTAATTATGAAAGTGCAACCTTTGAAGGGTGTTTTTCTGCAGTTTTAATTATGCAGGGTAGCAGGCTTCATTCAATGGAGCGCTGGGGTTCGCATTTTTGTAGCTTGTTATTTTCGAATGGTGAAAATGATGACAAAAACCGGATATAGTCGCACGTGGCATCTAAATGCTTTCTAAGAGCTCAAGCCGTTCAACGAGGACATAATTACGGTAAGCTTTGGAGCATAGTTTTTGTAAAGTAAAAAAATGAATAATTTTGGCACAAGTTTACAATTTCGTAGGCTATAAAACTGTCAAAAAGGAGTTTGTGTTCAAGTTTATAACCAATGAAAACTGCAAAACCATAATTATGCTAATTGACAGTGAATGAGAACGCAAAATTACCGACTTTGATCATAAAAAACCAAATTTGCATAAACTTTGTTCAAAACTCTATAAGATCAATGCACCTATCTATCAGTCTTCATCTTCAACAGTCCTTTGGACAGACGATACCTCTTCCCTGATACCCCTGTACAAAAACCATGGGCAAAGTATTCGACGGCGCCGTCAACAACTTCATCGAACTTCTCAAACCGTACATTGACGGCAATGAAGAGGTCCCAGTGTAAGTTTTACTTTTAATTACCAGTCTTTGCTCATCCACTCTAATTGTACCTCCAATTGTAGCGAGTACATCTACTATCTCGTCGGTTTGAACGTGGTCACAATCCTGTTGTTTGTCTACTCCGTCTACCGAGTCCAGACGGCCATGAACAAGGCTGATGAGCTGGTATGTCTTTGATTACATTTAAAAGTACACTAAAAAAGCCAAACTACTTATTCTTTGTCTGATTAATTAGGTTGTCACTGCATGTTGCGTTTTTTTGAAAACATTTTATGCATTCCCCCTCCCACACCAATCGCAATGACAATCGCATTTGACAGGATAGTATAACATTTTCTTGGGTGTGGCAGGCAAATTGCGATCATCTGTTTTGGGTTTTGTTTCAAAGACAACTCTTTGTCAACAGTGTCAATGTACACGTATCCAGGAAATGTTGGCATCGTTGTCACGTGACAGAAACTCATTTTTATATGCTTTGAGGGCATAATTGCAATAGATATGTTGTTCCAGGACAAATACTCCGACGGAAGTGGCGCCGAATCCGACGATGACCACACGTCCTCATCCGAAACAGACAGCTCCGAGAAGGCGCCGATGGTTCCGCCTCAGGCTATGCGTCGCAAGGGTCTAAAGGCCCGTCAGGCCTAAAATAGGTTAATATTAGCGTATTTATTTACATTTCTTGCGTTGGCAACTTCCGCTGAGGCATCCATGTAGTCTAGTATAGTATTGTTGACTAATTTTTTGTAATATTTCTTTACGTAATAAAATATTAATAATTTTGTCTCTGTGGGTGCATTTTGTGATCTTCAAATTTCCACGGCTTACAATACCTAAAACCATTAACTTAACGGGTTTGAATGGTTCATTTCCGTTTCCGTCACTCGAAATACCTAAAAACTTAAGTTTTGGTAACGAAAAAGAATTAATAGTGAAGCAACAGACTACAGTATCCCGGTGCACCCGTACTTTGAGTATCCATGTCCCTAACAAATGTAAAATGTAAACAAAAAACAGTAGGCTACGCTACGAACACCCCAACCTTGACAATACCATAGGTTCAATTAACTTTTTCATTGCCCATAAACACCTTTGGCGCCAAAGAGCCACGGGCCAGTAAGGCCGACAAAATAGGTGCGCGAAAATTGAGAAAGAAAGTCGAATAGGATAGTACGATTTTCTCATGGTAACGGTAATTCGAAGTGACAAAGGAGCTTCTTTGCTCTTTAGAATTACATGGGTAAAACCCAAAGACACCTAAAATCCAGCGGCGCCATGCTCATTAACACGTTCACACTGATCCTAATCGGGGAATGATCATTGAGCTAATTTAGGTGTATTTAATTTATTGAAAAAGTAGGCAATCTGCATGTAGGCGTTTTACAAGTGCATTGGAATCAGATAATCTGGGTACACATTAGTTGTAAGAATGTTTTACCATTCCAAAGGTGGTCATTACTCGTTTTTATGAAGTTGTGATCTCTTAATTCGGCTACCGTGTGATAACATCCAGCGTGATAGCGGCTATGAAGGTCTAAAAACCACTCCAATCAGTTTATCGGATTAAAAATAGTTCATCTTTTGGGCGCATCCACGAACAAGCGCAGTCAGGCGTGTCAAAAAAGTTGTTGACAATTGCGATTTTCGCGCTGGCGATCACATGGTTGCACCCATCCATACATCCAGATCAGGAATGGCTGATGACGGTGATGACCATCGTGATGCATGATTCCATAGTAGCCTGTAAAAGCATATAGATCACAATGTCTTGCGTTTTTGCAGTAAATGAGTAAGAATTTCGCAGATCGCAGACGTCGTGGTCCAAACATGTTTTTCAGGACTGTTTTCGAACTCGGATAGTTGTTGACTGATGACATCTTACTTTTAGGATACAATGAGGGTAGATCAGTGATTAAAGTCGTTTAACTTAATGAAATTAGTAGTGACGAACTCAGTTTACGTAGGACATCAAAAATATGACGTTCATTGTCTTTGGAAACTGTTTTGAAGTCTAGTTGGAAAAAGCTAAGCAAACTACAGTATGCTAACTTTGTCAAAATGACGTTCAGGCACAATGGTTATAGCGAAATTATTTCAAAGTTCCACTAGCAAGGCCAATTTCACAGACAGTTCTTGAAAAACCTGCCGTCCCTGTGCGCTGTCCCTGTCTGGTAATTAATGATGAACGAAATGAGCTATTTTAAACTACAATTTCATAAAATTTATAATATCTCAGTTTTCGCTAGATTCAAAATGTACATAACTTCCTTCGACGAAAATAGCACCTAGACTTGTCGTCATGATCATCCATCACACGTGTTTTATGACTATCAATAATAGCTTCCATGTGCAAATGCAATTGTTCACAAGTTTAGAAAAACTAGATTTGTATAACCTTCCCTTTTGGCGCATACAAAAGTCATTTCGAAATGTACTTCTATTTCGAAACTGACCCATTTCAACCTCAACTTTGAACTGATAAAAGTCAACAAAACATGACCATTATCAAAGTACCTCAATGATCAAGTGAGATGAGTATGTTCCGGAACAAAAACAAAACTATCAAAACCTATTTTGACTTTCCCATCACCGCCCAAGTATGAATCACTCAAATTGGTTTGCCTACATGTGTAGAAAGAATGCCTCCCTCGAACTGTCATACTTTTAGTGAAGTTTTGACAGAGCAGCAACACACTCTCGACTGACGCGCCAACAGAAGCAGGTTCAGTGTGCTACTCATAAAAAAGATCTCCATCAACTTCTGTTATGAGTGGAATGTCTCTTTCCCCCTGTTTCACCCCTGTTTTAGAGCACTTTGAACCAAACTTGGTCGTTTTGCTTCAAAAAACTGAAACAGAAGAACTGAGAATGTTTAGCACACTGATCGCCGGCGATAGCGGCGCGGCAATGACGCAAATAGAAAGCATTCATTGAAATTGATCGACACAAAAAGGATGCATTTCCAAGGGGGCTTCGCGCACCCAGATTGCGCTCTGAACCCCAAATGGCAGGGAAATGCACATGAAAGTCGGTGAAGAAGTTGAAATTACACAAAAGAGCAATGAAAGACTAAAGTAATGTGCAGTGATCTGTGTGACTTCCGCTCATAGCGGTAGCGGTTGAGAATTGATACGTGTCAACGGTCAAAAGTTACACAAAATACGTCGGCGTCGATCTTAATCAAATTAAAAAAGGTAGACGTTGACCACGTCGCAATTCAGACGTCTGTCTGCATCTACATACCTAAAAGGCAAGGTGAAGTGTACCTTTTGTTGATTTGATTTGTTTTTAAACATATAATCGAAAATAAAAAGTGCAAACAAACGACATTCACCTTTTAACTTTGATGAATTTGCGTGTTTTTTTCAACCAGAAAACACTCAAGCGCACTCAAAAACAACCTCATTTATAAAAATGTACAATTTTTTGCCTCAAAATATTTGTCTTCAATCAAAAAAGGTCGTTGGAATCCAGTTTTTGCTAGGTGTCAGTGTCAGTCATCGTTCCAGCTGTTTTTCCATGCCTATTTTTTTCTTTGAAGTTTTTCCGAAATGGTCCAGCGTTTCGTCAGTTCACTTGGCGCCAGCAGTTCAAGTTCCAGTAACCTCTGGAACTTGAACGTGAAGTGAAAACAATCACGCAAATACCGTTCCAAAGTTATGAGGTTGTTTTGCAAAAAAGGGCTGCCTTTCTGTCGAAATCACGAACATTACCCAGAATTTTCGTCTTCAGTTCGCAGAAGCCGTCTTTGCCACGCACCATCCTCGTGATGATCGTGAATGTTGATCACTTCCCGTGCGCATGATCAGAGGAGTCTGTACTTTTTCGCTCCCGCTTTGGTCAGTCGTGAAGGGGGCGGAGCCTATTTGTGTTTTGTCTGAATCCTGGGTGGCGGTTGATGACGCCTTTCCTATAAAAGCAACCCATTTGGGTGTGGAGTAGTTAGTTAAGATCGTGGACATCGGCGAATAGCCTAATCCTGTCCAATTTGGGCGATGCCTGTCTGATATCGGTGTTCAATGTTATCAAAACGGGTTCATCGACGGCCTTCAACTATTCTTCAGTCTCGTCTCGACATATTTATACAAGTCTAGATGGCTAAATGCAACTATGTACACCGACTGTTTCATTTTTTCCACTGTTTCGTCCAACTAATTGTCATTAATGATCACCCCTTTTATGCCCTATTGTTTAGTGACCTTTTCACTTGCACAGCCCTTTTTTAGCGTTCATTTCGTGTTTCTTTGTTGTCATTTTGCTTGCTACCCTTATAAAAGCCCGCGCAATGGGTCCATTTCCAAAAAAAAGTTCTAAACTGAACCCTTTTTCAGAAAGAAAATGATCCCAAAACAACTCGACGTATTCGTCAACATGCTCGGGGAATTTGTTGCCCTCAACAAGACTCCCGATTACCGTCTCAACAGTGCCTCTGAACAGTACCTTGCTGATGCCGTCAAGGCTGAAAAGAAGCAGTCTACGAGCAATATTACTTCGATTAACATTGGAATGGTAAGAGATTCGAACTTTTTAAATTGAATTGTGGCTAACTGGTATCATTTCAGAACGACCACGCAATCTACCACCACTCCCGCTCAACATCGACTAACTCAGCCCCTCCGGCTGTCTGCAACTACGAAGCGCCATCTCTATCGCCAAAGATCCGAAGCAGCCGTCGATTAAGCATGCCCAACTTCAGAAAGTCATCTCTTCTGAAGAAATTTCAACGCCACAGCCACCTTGAAGTGCCCACTGATCGCCGAAACTCGGACACAATCAGCGAATCCGATGAATCAGTCGCCGGGGACTTACCATTGAAGACAAAGCGCCAGCGCCACGAATCCACATCGTCATCCTTGCTTGGTGACATTGCTAAATACTGCAATGGAATGAGCGCAATTCATACCAAGATTTGAATTGTCCTGCCTTGAGCGATGTGCAACTTCTTTTTCCTAATTATGTATACCTCGAAGTTTGGGATTCGGCCGCTGGCTCGGAGAATTCGATTTTGTAAGAATTGTATTTTGCCCCTATGTACTTATCATTGATCTCGTCTTTGTAAAATAATGAAAAACCCAAAAAAATAAAAGTTAAAAATTAATTTAATCGATACCACACATACAGTAAGCAAGTTCTAGTCAGATTCCTCTCCACCAATGCCCTCAGCAGTGTCACAGTCGCTATCATCGGCCAGTTCTTCCGGGGTTGGTGACGGAAGCTTGCCCAGAAGGGTGTGAGCTTCTTCGATCTGCTCCGTGTCGACGCAATCGCAACTCTCCTTCTTGGTGACTTTGGTCAGCCATTTGCGGGCATTCTTGGCATCGCCAAGGGCGTGATAGGTCTTGCCGAGATAGAGCATGTTATCAATAGCCCCGGGGTCCATGTCTTCAGCGGCCTGAAGGTCCTCGAGGGCTTCTTTGTAGCTTGCCGATGGCGGAGTGCCGAAGAAGAGCATGGCGAGGTTGCGTTCGACGAAAGAAAGGCTCGCAACTTCGTAGCGGAAACGCCCACGCATGTGGAGGAGAGCGAATTCGGGGGGAAGTAGGCTGATGGCCTGGAATAGGGGTACTGTAGTCATGTAAAACTGAAGAAATATGTACCTGGTCAATGTACTTTTTGAATTCATGCCCGAACTGAATCCGCTCCTTAGTGCCAGTGCAGTTTTCGCTGAGGCTACCAGTGATGATGGGCGCCCAATGGAGGACTTCGACGTGGGTGGGTTCTTTGGCGTAGGCCGTTTTGATGTAGCCATAGCCTAGAAGTTTCAATAAGGCCTAAATGAAGATAGAAAGCAAAACACACCTTCTAGAAGGTAAGCCTTCCGCTGCTCATACTCCTTGCTACAGTTAGCCAAAATGTAACAAGCATTGGCCAGACGATAGTTCAGGCCAACATCGTCCTTGTTGGAGTCGTCTTTGAGAAGGAGCAGACCTTCATAGGCATTTTGGCCGGAGTATTGGTCGATGAAGTAGTCGACTTCAGTAAAGTCCTGCAAACACTGCCTTCAGACGCTTGCAGTTCTTCAATCAAACTTACAATGCCAGTTTTCTCATCCGTAGGGCCGTCACTCATCTTTGGATACCGGGCTGTCGAGACGGATTGACGGATATTGATGAATGGCCTCCATGATCATGGCTTATCCTTATTCTTTCAAAATGGCATATTTTTGCATAAAATCGAAAATAATTTTGAGTTTGACAATTTTGAAGGTCAACTTTTATTACAGTGTAACGACAACCGGATAACTAGCCATCGAACAAACATTGGCACCCCGTTTCAAGTAAAAGTAACCCATATCGCCCCAGGCAGTACCGAAACTGTTCTTTACTATCCATGCTTCCTCTGTGAAGCCGACAATCAACGCGAAATGGGTCCCAATAGCGCTTGCCGTGCAGTTCGGGAACTCGAAAACACCCCCAGTATAGTACATCAGTTCCAGTGGCAGCTCCAGCCAGATGATCACAGGTCCAGTGGATCTGACATGGGCTGCAATGGCTGCCTCGCTGGCTTCGAGATAGGTCCAACTTGTGGCTTTGAAGTATTCAGCTGAATTCAAGTTGTAGGTTTCCGCCAGAGAGGAATCCGTGGTCGGACAGGTGGACGAATTTTCACCGGTATATGGAATCGTCGTTTCGGAAACGACGCCATTGGCGATGACATAGCGGAGCGATGAGGCCACCCTGCCACCGGCGCATTGGTCGGAGCCTACAAAGATGGGCTGTTGATGGGATGGGATGTTATATAAATTTGGCAAAACTGACCACTATCACAACTGATCAACTGCTGTTCTGATAAGCTCAAGTTTCTAGATGTCACAGCTTGAAGGTTCAACGCTTCCAACATGCCAGTTACAGCAAATGCGTAGCAGGAACTGCATGAACCCTGGTTTTTGACGGCGGATATGACACCTTTGACTCGATAATCCACTGTCTCATTGACTGGAACTGTTGTTTGTACCGTTTCTGTCGTCGTAGATGGTACCGTAGTAGTTTCAGGCTGTGAAGCAGTCGGTGAATACCCACTGGATCTCGGTGCGAATCCAAACCGAACAAACCAAGATTCCAATTTGTTAAAGAGCGATACATCGAAAACTGATCCGCCAAATGGGCCAACGTCATCTGTACCAGCAGTAGTAGCTGGAGGCGGTGATGCCAAGTCGAGATCTCGATCAGGCACATAGTTCACTGGCATCAAGCGCTAAATTAAAACTGTAATGTACTCCCTTTTTATAAACTGAACTTCAAACCTTTCTCATTTCCGTCAAATTCATCGCAGCAAATGGTGTCAATCCAAACTTCGCAGTAGTATTCTGCTCATTCAGATTCCTAATCTGCTTCAAATTCTCGCGTAAATTCTCGAATCGCATATTCTCATCATGCATAGGTATCGGCAAATCATCACGAAACTTCTGCTTGAAATGGTCAAAAGCTTCACCCTCTGTGGCGTTTTTCAGATCAATGTCGTCATCAGCGACGACAATAAAAACCAGTAAACTGAATAACCCGGCAACCCGACACAACATGGTGAAACTGACAGAAGACCAACTTCCGTATATTGGCCATGACACAAACTGAATCCGCTTAATCCGTCCACCCGCCCTAGTACTAATCCAAGTTCAACAACGATTTTTTTATAATTTTATAATTCAACAAATCAAAAAAAAATCATTAACAAAACATATTACTTCTTCTCTTCAACGAGGGTAGCGTGGCACTTGCCGCAGTAATGACGATCCTTGTGCTTGGCCATGAAGACACCAGCGCCGCAGTTAGCTCCGGTGCACTCGATGCGCAGACGTTCGATGTTGCCATCATCGGAGACCTGGAAACCAAGGTTTAGAAACTTGTAAAGTACAAATTTTATGTATATGGGACATTTGACGTGCTCATTTACTCGTATCTCTTATCACTAACGAATCATAGGTCTAGACACAAAAATAACGATATAATCATTGCGGGGGTTTGTACAAATTTAGGTAAATCGGATGGAGAAAAGTATACTCACCTTGTAGTACTTGAGGACGGGAAGCTTGACCTTCTTGCGCTTGTGCTTCAGCTTCTTGGGGGTCGTGAAGACCTTCTTCTTGCGCTTCTTGCCACCACCGAGCAATCGGAGCTCGACATCAAGGGTGGAGAGTTCCTCAACACCGAAGTCGGCAAGGGTGAGCTCAGCATCCTCGAGCTGCTTGCCTTAAATATAAGCAAAATGAACAAGGGACAAGCCGGGTCCGTCCTCAAGCAGTCAACGACAGGGCACGTCGCAGCTACTCTCGGGATTCAGCAAATATGGAAAATCAACTTACCACCGAAGATGACGCGCTGTTCCTCGGCCTCAACACCCTCAAGACGGGTGATGGCGGACTTCAAGTCAGCGACGGTCGAAGTGGGCTGCACATCAAGGACGGCAGTTTTGCCGGATAGGGTTCGAAGGAACACCATTTCCGGTCGAAATACCTGCAAAATGTAACGATAAGATGACTGTTAAGCTATGTGGAGGTAATAAAGTAACACGGAAATAAAAAAAAATGGTAGAAAATGGGGAAAAACTGAGGAAAATATATGAAAACTGGAGCAAAATGCAGCGACGAGGAAAATGAAACGCTTTGGGCTGGGTGAGCAAGGAGCTGGGTGGTTGAAGGGGAGCGCGGCGGGACCCTAGGTACTGTGGAAAGGAAGGGAGAAAGTGCGCACGCGCTCGGGTTGCGTAAAAAGTTGGACGGAAAAAGATTGAGGCGTGTTGGTTGCACTTGAAGGAGCAGTTGTTTCGAGCTTTCTCGCACGCTGCTTCTTTTGTTTCGCGTTGCAAATGATGTGGGAAGGTTCTGGACAGTTGACGCATAGATTATGAGGAAAATTTATATATAAATTTAGGTGATTTTGACGTCGAAATTTCCATGTACAGTTTTCGAATGTCATCAGTCAGTTTTGATGCCAAAAAATTGTTAATGACGGCGCAATTAGCTTGGATTTTGATTGAGGTGTGTTGTCATCGATGTTGCCATGGAAACGGAACAACAATTAGGGATCGGGACTTGCAATTTTGCAGATGGAATCGAGAAAAGCTGCGCACAGTTGCTCTTGACGACAGTTTATATATAATCTTTCGAAACTATGACAGTTTTCACACGTTTTTCAAGTCATTAGTCGTTGTATCATCGATGTCATCATGTGTTTCAACTTTGATTAATGTTTGACCATCGGTCAGTTAGTCAAGCGCCACTCGTGTCATCGATAGCATTATTTGCTTTCCCCTGCGGTGCCCCTATCGAAGTTCAAACATAGTAATTGAGCCACTTCGATGCCCAGCCCGTCCCGTCCGATTTGCACAGTCCCGCTCAACACAAATCTACATATAGCATGTGCATTGTCGAACCAGGCCCTTCGAACACGTTGCCTTGTTTCCCTGCCACCAGCACCGCCGCCGATGATGTGGCTTGCTCTCGGCGGTCGTTTCGTGGGTCGTTCGTACACTTTGGCGGCCGGCAGAGGCCTGCGGCAGCGGTCCTTTGGCTCTCGTTGCTGGCGGCGACTGCTGCTCCGCCTCGACATGCTGCGCGTCGCTCCCCGATTGGTTGAGCGCTGACGTGGTCCAATGAGCGAGCGACGCGGCAGCTCAACGCAGGCGGAGCGACCCTTTTGCTCACACTGATGGGGCCGTCGCCAACGAACGCCACGCGAGATGCTTGTATCCGTGGGCTCACTGGTGTCGTCGGCGACAACGTGGCAGGCAGCTAGCCGCCGATATAGATGACTAGGTCGGGAAAGCAGACAGAATTCGTTTTTATACGATTCTGCTAGATCTTTCTCGATACGTGCAACGTGCTTCGTATATAAGGCGTGTTTGGAAGCGTCATTTTATATAGTTGGTTGTTTTTCAGTCGTAAACCTCAGGAAGGGAAGCCATGCTTCGACAGGTTTTGGCGTTGGCCCTCGTGGCTGGAGCCGTCGGCAAGGTCTACTTCAAGGAAGAGTTCGGTAAGTGTTATTATATATTTTTATAGACCAAGTTAATAAACGTCATTACAGGAGAAGGCTGGGAATCCCGATGGGTGCAATCTGCCCACAAGGACGACTACGGCAAGTTCATCCTCTCCGCCGGCAACTACTACGGTGATGCCAAGCGCGACGCCGGTCTCAAGACCTCGCAAGATGCCCGTTTCTACGCCATCTCCTCCAAGTTCCCGACCTTCACCAACAAGGGCAAGTCTCTCGTCCTCCAATTCACCACCAAGCACGAACAACACATCGACTGCGGCGGTGGCTACATCAAGGTCCTCGCTTCCGACATCAACCAGGAAGACTTCCACGGTGAAACCCCCTACAGCATCATGTTCGGTTCCGATATCTGCGGTGCCACCAAGCGCGTCCACGTTATCATTACCTACAAGGGCAAGAACCATTTGATCAAGAAGGAAATCAAGGCCAAGGATGACGAACTCACCCACTTGTACACCCTCGTCCTCAACCCTGACAACACCTACGAGGTCCAAATCGATGGCGAGAAGGTTGAATCTGGTGATTTGGAATCTGACTGGGACCTCCTCCCTGAGAAGAAGATCAAGGACCCCGATGCCAAGAAGCCCGAAGACTGGGACGACAAGGAATACATCGATGATCCGGATGACACCAAGCCCGAAGACTGGGACAAGCCGGAACACATCCCCGACCCTGATGCCAAGAAGCCCGAAGATTGGGATGATGAGATGGACGGCGAATGGCAGCCGGCTATGATCGACAACCCAGAATACAAGGGTGAATGGAAGCCCAAGCAGGTCAAGAACCCCGCCTACAAGGGCAAGTGGTAAGTTGGCAACATCATTTTATATGAATTTGTCTTATCAATTGCCTTTCCAGGATCCACCCCCTCATTGACAACCCGGAATACGCTCCCGATGACGACCTCTACCTCATCAGCGACGTTGGAGCCGTCGGTTTCGATCTCTGGCAAGTCAAGTCTGGCACCATCTTCGACAACATCCTCATCACCGACTCCATCGATGAGGCCAAGGAGCACGCCGCCGAGTTCTTCGAGCCCCTCGTTGAGGCCGAGAAGGAGAAGAAGGCTGCCGCCGATGAGGCTGAGAAGGCCAAGCTCGAAGAGGAGCAAGCCAAGGCCAAGGAAGCCGAAGAAGAGAAGAAGGATGATGAAGAAGAGGAAGAGGTTGAAGCCGAAGAGGAGGAGGGCCATGACGAGCTCTAAGCTCTTCACCGAGTCCCAACCAACTTCAGTTTCGCTACAACCAACCGCTTCTCCCATTCCTTCGCCCTACTAATTGCCTTCTGTTCCTCCTGCACACAATTCTCTTTAATAATAATAAGTTTTGTTGATATTTGTGTGCCCTCTTCCGGGTCCTAGGATATTTACGCCGCAGAGTGAAGGCTCTTATCTAATCTCTTTCTTGTAAATAGACCTTTTTCTAAACTGCAATCGCTGTTTTTTGAGATAGCGCGGCGGCCTTGAGAGGTTTGTCCGTTGCCTCGATCGACAGTGACCCTGACCTAATTTATTATCGAATGGCAGCGATTTTTTGCGCGTTTCCTCGTCCATTCTGTCCTGCCTTTTGACCCCTACCCAACACCACCCATCACGGAATCGCGGACGACTTGACCGCGAAGTTGTTTGTTTTTCGCGAAGCAAACAAAGTCAAAGTCAAGTTGCACGTTTTTCCGCGTCACAAAGTTCAGCACTCTTTAAAGTGATTTAAATTATTTTAATTTTTGTTTGTTTTTGATTTTGGAAAAAAATGGAGTTAATAAAATACGGATATAGATGTGTGGGTGTGACATATCATTGTAACAATTGGTCGAACATTCGAATATTTAGAGCCTTTTCACATGATAGAACGATTGATTGACTCTGTCTGTTGCAGTTGTGCGCAGTAAGATGTCAAAGTCGGTGTTTGACGTCGTCGTTGTTGGGGCTGGAATCGTCGGAGCCGCTACGGCCCGGCAATTGGCCATCTCCCGTCCGGCTCTGTCCATTGCCCTGATCGATAAAGAAGCCCATGTCGCTGGGCATCAGTCGGGACACAATTCTGGCGTTATCCATGCTGGAATCTATTACGTTCCAGGGTCGTTGAAGGCCAAATTGTGTGTCCAGGGTATCGATTTGGCTTATGACTACCTGAACGAAAAGGGAATTCCGCATAAGAAAGTCGGGAAGTTGATCGTAGCGACGGATGAGACTAAAGTCAAGAACTTGGAGGTACAGTATTACAGCACCTGACGCTTTTTCAATTCGGCAATTTGCAGGTTCTGTTTGATCGGGCAACAAAAAACGGGTGCAGAGACATTGAACTTGTCGATGCGAAACGGATCAAGGAGTTGGAACCCTTGTGCAGAGTGAGTTACATACAGTACTTGAGCCAGTTTTAGCTAAATGGTACCATTCCAGGGCATCAAAGCGATCTGGTCGCCTCACACTGGCATCGTTGATTGGGGAGTTGTGACAAAACATTATGTGAATGATTTTGAAGCGTCTGGAGGGCAGCTCTTCTTGAAACATGGGCTCAGGAAGATTAGCCATTCAGCCGATAGTGGCACCCACCCGGTTTTGATTGAAACTGATGGCCCTAAAGTAAGTCCAGTTCATTATGACGTCTTCTATCAGTGTATAATAATTTTAGGCCCCAAAGATCTCCTGCAAACATCTAATCACCTGCACTGGAGTATACTCCGATCGAATCGCTCAACTGACCGGCTGTGATGTGTTACCGAAAATGGTGCCGATCCGAGGTGAATATTTGAAGTTGAAACCACACAAAAGTGGAATGGTCAAGACTAACATCTATCCAGTGAGTCAACCAAGTTTAAAAAAACACTTACAAACTGTGTTTTTCAGGTCCCAGATCCTCGATTCCCTTTTCTTGGCGTCCATTTTACCCCAAATATGAAAGGCGGTCTGTTTTTATATACGTTTTGACACTTTGAAGGCTATGAAACATTACATTGCAGAAATCCTTCTCGGCCCCAATGCCGTCCTCGCCTTCTCCCGTGAAGGTTACAAATTTTTCGACTTTTCGCCCAAGGATTTCGTCGATGCTGTATCATATTCGTGAGTTTTTCGTAACAACAGCTTTAATGAACAACCTAAATCTTTAGGGGTATCCGAAAGCTCATGTTCAAGTACTTTGCTTTCGGTTTTGGCCAAGTATACCGTAGTTTCGTAACTCGAGCCCAAGTGAAGGAGCTCCAAGAATTTGTGCCATCATTAACTGTCGCCGATGTCGAAGCGTATGTCCATTTCTCATTTAAACGTTGCTAAATATCGGTTTCAGAGGCCCCGCCGGCGTCCGGGCCCAAGCCATCGGTGCCAATGGTGATCTCATCGATGACTTTATCTTCGACGGTGGAGAAGGCGCCCTCGGATCTCGTGTTCTTCATGTCAGAAACGCTCCAAGTCCTGGGGCTACATCGAGCCTAGCCATTGCGAAGATGATTGTCGATCAAGCTGCGGAAAAGTTCAAATTGTAACTGTTTGCTCTGATTGGCAGTATAGTTTTATTAAACTTTTTATTACTAATTACGATATGTATAGCTCGTTTTAGTCAATATTACAATTAATAAACTTTTCAAATTTACAACTTTTTACATATTTGAGATCGATAAACACGTCCGGCATTCCATCAGTGATGGCTGTTTTCGAAGAAGCTTCCCTCCTCAAAGCACGTACTCGACCGAAGTCCACTGTAGGTGCTCAACTTCTGGGTGAGCCCGTCTTCTTCATCCCGACTGGGCGGTCCATGACGTCGGAACTTGGAGCTGCCGACCCTGTTCCAATTGTGCTCCAGAAACTGCATCTCCAACTTTGTCGATGCCAAAGCAGCCGTGTTCGGATGTTGTTCTCTTCTCGGTGAATTTACGATAACCACCGGTGAAGGTGTTACAGCCACCGGGGCTTCATCATCACTCTCAGCCGCATCGCCTCTGGCATTGATAAGGGGCTCACAGACGAGCTCTCGGGATTGGTTATCCCTCAATGCTATGATTTCATCGTCATTTGTGGCAAGCTGGTCTTTGGTTTGGCCTGAAAATAGCCACATTTTGACATTTGGCACCACTCTGTATGCAAAACTGGAAAAACAGAAGTAGTTGGGCGGAAACAGGGGCAACAACTTTAAATAGAATCCAAAAAGAAAGAAAAGAGATGGTTAGTCAGCATTCTTGAAACACTTCTGTTTTTGTTACCGAAAGATTTGTGCAACTGACTGAAGGACTTGGATCGGTTCAACTGTTTACTGTTGCCGCAACACGCTAGGCGTCGAAACTCGTTCATCCGGAAGTAGCACAGGGGCTGCATGACGGAATGGATGCCTATCAGAATCTAGAAGGACACCTTTTATAAACTTTTAAAAGGAAATAAGCGTACTTGTAATCCCCATCGAATCATTGTTGACATGGGACTGGTGGAAAGCATGTTGTTAAGATGTAAAAATGCCACCATCTGAATGCCACTATACGGGAAAAGAAACAAAACATCGACAAATAAGACGCTTCCGATGACGATCAAGTACTTGTGCCGTGACATGAGGTGACTTCGCCATTTTCGGTGACTGCTGCATCGCTTACTGACATTGTGATCGACATTGCCATTGGTTGGTGTGCCATCGGCGCCGAAAGTTGAACTTGCGTTGGTTTTAGTTGAGTCGTCATGTCTACAGTATATGGAGTTTTTCGTTATTTTTTGAGATTCTTCGGAGTGGAAGCGCCCCTTGTCGTCACCGCCGTGGAATCGACGGATAGTTCTCAAGATTGTTCCATAGCAAATGAGAACTGTCAGCAGACAAAGGTAGCAAAGTACAAAGATAATAAGCATAAAAACGACATTGATACTGACGCCAGCGAGCTCTCGTCTCGTCACACCGGTCGGTGGGACGCCAGAAGCGTTTCTAAACATGTAGGCCTGGGAACTTAGAACCATGACGCTGTGGGCTGATTCGAAAAAGTTTGAAAAGACTGATCCAATGCCGAAAAACAGGGATATTATCCAGCTAAAACCCATCTTTTTAACATGTCATTTCAAAAAAAAAGGCTCACCTCGCCCCAAGAATGCATAAAACAGTCCGTCTCCGGAAACATCGCCGGTAATGCAGCGGATACTTGATGACAATAAACTCATTCGTCGTAAAAACGAGCAAATTGAAGATCGTCAGCAAATTACAGCTTCGTAAAATCACCAAAGTGAACTGGTTAATCTTCAGTGCCAATAACCGATGCCTCATGCTATGCATATTATTGATGATCAAGTGCGGCATTCCCCACGCTATCAGACACGTGCCTCTGATAAGATCGACAATGGCACAATGTAAAACGAGTACGTAGAACACGTTTCGTAGGACGCGTCTACGATTTCGGAGGAGGGCAAATATGACGAATAAGTTAAGCAACAAACATAGGCATCCGAAAACATTACACATGAAAACTGAGACGATTTTGACGTAATTTGGTGGTGGGGGGATAGTTTCGTTGAACTGTGTCATGTAGGGACTGTCGAAGCCGGTTGAGGATTGGTTTAGCTCCATTAGGAAGGTCTGGAATTTCGATTTTTTGGGGTTACTGTAAGAAAGAAGGCAAATTTTACCCTCATCAAAGCCGTTCTATCAATCTGATCACTAATCGGATTATCGTACATCATCTGGTTGTCTCCCGAAGTCGCTGAGATCGCAGCCATGTCAAAATCATCAAAATGGTCCCCACTTTCGACGGCTTCAGCGAACTCGTTGATGTTGCTATCGTCGTCGGCGTCCGAAGATAACTCGGCCATAGTTGGGTTCTAACAAATAGTGACGTATCCTGAAAACAGAAGATGAAACTTCGACACTTCAGACGCGTAGTCATTCCAAATTCACCAAGTTGTCACCCCACAAAAGAACGCTCACGTAAAACCACCGAGACAAACGATGAATTCGCGCATCACCGACGACTATCTCGACTATCGGATGGGATACATATAAGGATAATGTTAGAAGACACGGAAGCAACGAACACGACATATGAACAGCAACGCGAGCACCAACCAGCCCGAGGCGCTCGTCGTTGCGGCACAAATTAAATCCGACACCTAGTTCAGCTTTCCAAAAATTGCCCTGAGGCACTGTGCGCATGGCCTGCCTTGTCTTTGTTACTTAGCCTTTTTAAACCTTTTTTCCAGGCTTTCAAGACGTTCTTTTCGGCTTTTTTGACAAAAATATGTATCAGCCTTCAGGGAAGAAGGCGACAAAAAAGTGTGATTTGACGTTAATTTAAGGGTGACCATATTTGTGCAAAAAAAGTTGGCTTGTTCTATGTAAAAGGCGATATGTAGAAATGCACGCGTAAATGGATGGCAAATATGCAAACTGTTGGAAAATAAACGTTAAAGACCAAGGATAAACGATGTTTGTTGTTGAAAATAGACAGATAGTGCAAACTATGTATCAAAATAGTCATTATCTGTGAAATTAAAGTATTTGAAATAGTTAAAGTTACGTAAGTGTTGAAAACTGGCATGGTTTATCAAATGTTTTCATAAATTAAAGGTGCAAAACAGTCAACAAGATGCCTCATGGCTCTCAAAATAACTCTTCTGCTGTAATAACGACGACTTATCATGCTTGTCTTGGACTAAAATTACTCTCACCAGACACCATATTCCTCCTACCACGAATTAGGTATTCAAAAAAAGTAAATAAAAATACTATATGAATCTAAAAGTGCAAGACAAGATTCACGATAACCATCTATAGGCTTGTAAATTAAAAAAAGTACGCCGGCGAGAAGTGGCACGTTCATGGCCATCCAGGCCTACCGGAAACAAGCCTGCTGCCAGCGGTGCATAATCATGTTCGAACAAGTTGGAGGATGATAGCGGAATGGAAGTTCATGCGGGCGTGAAATAAGGCTATCATGCTCGAGAGATTCGATTTATGACCGTTTTAACGTCAGCCTATGAACAGGCCAGAGGCTGCAGACCTTTTAGGAAAAACATTAACTTTGAAAGAACGATCCTTTTTCTCAAAAGGTGTTACTTACAACATGATTAGAGATGGATGGGAGGTAATAAATTATGGAATGCTGACCTGTAGAAACAGTATAAAAAGTGGTTAGTTAGATTGTCTGAGATAAGTATGGCCAGAAAGTGCGTTAAAGTGTTCCAAAGATTGCAACTGCGCCTAAAGATAACAAAAAAGCGAAAATCGAAGCCATCTATGAACCACAGTTCGTAGATGGCAATGTTTTATGCGTTTTTGAACCTTGAAAAGAATAAAAAATTTCGCCTTTTAGCCATCATGCGCCTTACTTTTCTACTTTTTTCTTTTCATCTTATCTCCGCTGTTTGTCACTCCCGTATGGGCGATGATGGCGATTGCCAGTGGCGCTCACATACTCAAACTTGCGTCCTAATACGTATGCATGCCTTTAACTACGTCAGCTAACAAATGTAATATCCGGCACGCGGAAGATGGCTCAATCAGTTTTGAACAGTTTGTTAACCTTAATGACTTTCCGGGGTATCAAAAATGCTATCTTTAAAAGCTAAAAAAGTATAAATATTAAAAAAACCGATAAGAAGTTTAACATTTGGTACCCATCCCCCTGCAAAAAGCAAGCACCCCATATAGTTTTCAAGTACACTGAATTTAAAAGCACTTAAATCAAGTCTAAAGCTTCAAGGGCCCCTTCCGGTAATCAGGAGAACCATCCATGGCGCGGCTGTACTCAAGGTTCGAAAATGTTACTTTTCCGAACAAAGTTTGTTTCAATTTTTACTTTACTTGAAGCCGAATGAGCCTGGCAAACTTTGTTAACGCGTGTTCGTGCAAAGTTGCAGTTTCCATCACAATCCGTTCGAACTCTATATTCTATTAAATTTGGCAAGACTCAAAAAACAGATATATGTACGATAAGGGTTATAAAATGCATAAATGTTGATAGAAAGTCGAGTAAAGTTATTGTTGTATTTTTGCAGGGAATAAAGTTAAGCAATGGAAATGCAAATGACTGCGTCTGCAGACAGATGCGGCAAAGAACGTATAAACACGGATAAATTGCCCTAAAAGGGTTAGATAAACAAAAGTACGAAGTGATAAAAAATGTAAATTTACTAAAAAATAGTCACTTTTGGGGTCAAAGATGGATAAAGAATTCAATACAAATGAAGGCGGTGTAGGATCCGATCCGAATCTGACTAATTTTCAGCTGGCATTGACGCTGCTAGTTTACTGATTGATAACTATGGGAAAAACTAAAGAAACTGGTACGTTACATCCACCGTTTTGGCATTTTGATAGAAATAATGATGGCTTCAGGCACGACCTCCGGCATGAAATCGGTCCATTCCAAGATCGGCGCCCATTCAAAGACCAAATCCCACCACTCCAGCCGCCGATCGAAATCAAAAAGGTCATCCCGCTCCAGGCGTGTCGAAAAGACCCAAACATCCGACATCGAGCAACCCATCATCAAATCCGACAAAACCCAAAAATCCTTATCAAATTCCTTCCACACCGAAGTGACCCAAGCCTCGAAAACTGCCCCTCCGGATAATGACAAATTCGATGACCTCAAAAAGGACGCGATGCAAGTCCGAAAAACACAAATCCAAACAAAAGAGAAGGAAATCAAAAGCCCAAAGGCGAAATCACGTATCGCATCCCCCAATGCCTCCGAATTTGCCTTCGACAAGACTCAATGGGAATTGACAAAATGGGCGGAAGATGCCAAGAAGAACGACGACATTCTGCCAGTGAAACCGCTCAATGGTGCCGATGTCGCGGTTAAAAGTACCCTCGCTCCACCGAAAACGGCCTTGGCTTCCGATGTGCCGGGCGAGAACCGACAAACCGCCGGTGAACAGGGCGATTATCTCCATGATAGACCGCTGATGAGTCTCATTATGAATGGCGTTGAGATAGTTTTGGCTGTATTAGCGATATTGTTCAGTCTGGTCGCGTCAAGATTCCTCGTTTTTGGCATTTATGTGACTACGGTCAACTTGGCACTCGGAATCGCCGGCGCTGCGTTCATTCTGATCTGGCAGCTACGACGTGGCGAAGTCGGCGAAGAAGAAACAGCCCAAAAGACGAAGCGATATTTCGTGAAAGGCCTTTTCAAGAAAATAGTAAGTCGCACAATCTTTACACTACTTTACGTGACTAGGAACAAAACTAAAGTTTGTTTTGGAAAACCGAAAGTTTAAAAACATTTATCTCCCCTTTTGCACTGAAAATAATTGCTTTTGTTTTGTGAAGATTCATAAACATGTAAATTGAGTTTACAAGCAACCTATATTGGATTTGCACTGCACTATTGGCAGTTACACGTACTCAAAATAGGTTTTTTTTTGCAAATGTTATGGATTCCATTGATAGTTGTTGCAAATTGTAAAAGAATGAGTTGCCGTTTTTCAGTATTTCGACCTTCATTACTGGCGGACAGTCGCATACTTCTGCTGTTTTGTCATATTCCTCTATCATGGTAGCTGCGCCGATGAACGTGCCGGTTTTCGAACTTATGGATTCTGCCGGAGCCCATCTTATGCCATGGCCATGTATCTGGTTGCCAGCATTTTGTCGTTTTTGGCAATGGTGCCACCGATCACGCATTTGGTCTTCATTTACAGGAAGGTGTTTGCGATTGTTGAGCCGTGCCGGTGATTGTGAAATTGTTTTGAAGGTCCCATTGACTAATTTTTTATGACTGATAAATAGAAGTTTTTTTTGTTTGGTTTTTACACTTTTTTGTGTACTTACGCAATGTTTTTGATATTCTTATGGAAGAATTATACAAATTTAAACTGTCAAATCAACAGCTTGTCTTGAAACAACGAAAAACTTAAATTAGGGGCCATTAAGAATGCCAATCGGCGACATGGAATTGTGTGACGAAGATGCACTTAAGGAGGCACATTATAAGGCAGTTCGGCCAGACCCTCGATGGATCTATCCGCTTTTTGTGTAAGTTTGGTCAACTTTTTCAACTTCCAACTTCTAAAAACTACGCTTCCAGGCTCTCATTGACCCTATCCGCCGTTCTGAGCTTCTTTTCAGCTTACTTTGTTTCAATTTTGTTTTTCTACAAAGACAAAAAGGAACGCCGTGATAAGGAAATCCAAGAAGAAGGGGTTTGCATTTTTCTTTTCCTACACTTAAGCTAAATCAACAATTTGTAGAAACTCAAAACACCAAAGCGCCGTTGCGATAGTTCAAGTGCGCCGCGAAAGCTGAATTCAAAATAATGTTTACAATGGTTGGCTAGTCTTTATTAAGTCTTTATCATAAACTGAAAGCATTAAAGTTGGTACAATAATCACATAAACATAAATCAGTAGTACTCTTCTTCCTCCTCAAAGTACGTCACCTGCATGGGGCACTGCTGAGCAAAGTGCGAATCGGCCTGCAATTATTCAAACTTTTTTCGATGATATGACACATAAAAAACAAAACAAATGGAAGTGAAAAACACAGCAACTTTAAAGAAAAAAAAATAAGCTTTCTACGATGTGCTGTTAATCTTCCCATAACATTTGTGGCAGAAGGGTCGTTGGCCGGATTCCTTGAACGTGCCACGGGTCAATTGTCGGTTGCAATACGCACAGCAAAAGTGTTCCGGATGGTACTTGTTGCCCATGGCGGATACACATCGGCCAGAGATGGGTTTCCGACACTCATTACACAGAGATCCGCGTTGTTGATGGAAGTGTTCCTCGCAATATGGCATGTTTTCGTGTTCGTAGAAGGCGCCGCCATCAAAGGAGCGTCGACATGCCTAAAAGGTGGTGAACATAGGACAGAGAACGTAAACGTAGGACCGGGGATCACTGACAACACAGTGGACGTAACAAGGAATTCAAAATGACGGATAACGCTTACCTGACAGATAAAACAGGCTGGATGCCAATGGGTGCCAAGAGCTGTGATGAACTTGTTTTGGATGGGTTTGTCGCAGCCATGACATTTGGGAGCGAATTTGCGGAAGAAGTCGTCGCGACAGTAGGCGCGGCCTTCTTTTTCGTGGAAGCCGTCATCGCCGAACTGCTTGCCACAATCGGCACAGGTGAAGTGTTCTGGGTGGAAGGTTTTGCCGAGAGCAGTCACGCAACGCTAAAATTTTAAAAATAAAATGTTATTTTGGCGTTAAATCGATTCAAACTAACGTTTTTGATAGGCCCATTACAGTACGCACACCTGGGCGAAAACAACGCATGATAATCTTCCTCGCAATACGCCTTTCCACCACGTTCAAAGAAGTTTTTATGTCCAATTTGCTCATTGCAATGGCAGCAAACATAGTGCTCCGGATGCCACATCTTGCCCAAGGCAATGACGACCTGGCCAATGATTGGCTTGCTGCACGCTGCGCAATCGCCCTTCGGGATGGTGTGGATGCCGTGCTTGTCCATGTCGACTTGGAGATTGCCGAGCATAGAATCCAGCTGATTCGTCGAGGATGTGGTCGTTTTTTCGAGGAGACGTGAATTGCGTGAACGGAGGGTGCCATCGTCTGGGTATTGGTAGTCGTTTTGAGAGGCACCGGAAGATCGGGCACTAAAAACGACCATTGAATATTAGATTTAAAAGTGATTGACAAACTTTTTAAGAACAACATTCTGCTCCTGATAGATCGGATCAATATCGCCATCGCGCTCAGTGTAGCTCTTCCGGTAGCTCGCCGACGAATACATTGACGAATTCACATCGCTGAGATCGCGTTCCGCACTGTTTCGGCGTTGAGCACGGCGGAGGACTTCAGTTGTGCGTTGTAAGTCGGACAATAGCGATTCTAAAGAGCATTCAATTACGATCTGTACTCTAATAATGACGGAATTTTCTTCATTTTGCATAAATTAGCCAAGACAGACAGATCCTCACCCAATGCAGGTTTAACGGCATCAACAAACTCGTCATTCTGTTTTGCCGGCATTTTTCAACCCAGCAAACAGTACAGTTGACCAGCTAAAACGGAAAAGGAAAATGCAAATTGGAGAGAAGCGCGGTCGGCGAAAAAGTGCAAGAATAACAGCCAGTCGCGCAGGCTAGCTCGAATTCTTCTTCTTTTCGAAGCGCAACAAGCACTTTTCTACGGACAGTCGGCTGCATAGTTTGATTCAATCGATCAATGGGAAAGAAAATGGGAGAAATGGGTGTTGCAGGAATACAATAAGTTGGAAAAAAGTGTCTGGAAGTGTGAAAAAAGGTCTTCAGGAAGTGGAAATTTCACATTTTGAAACAACCTGTCGCTAAGAAAATGCAAAAAACAATAAAAAGGGCAATATTGCGACAATTAGGCAAAAACTAATAACTTAAACTGATAAAAAAAGTTCATCAAATGGCACAAAAAGCCAAACGCAATAAAGAATAAATCGGATAAAGCAGACAAAACCCATTTAAAAGTCGAAGAAAACAAAATCAAAGTCAAACGGCCGCAAATCTTCAGTTGAAGAAATGCATGCAGCTTCAAGACAGCAAAGCAATGCGTAGGATGCCCATGGCCGTGTTGGCAGCTGTTCTCGTTCAGCCGGGGTAAGCATCTAGAGTGGCAAGCACGGGTCCGTGAATGCTTGCTTTCGCCGTATTTTGGGGTCGTGGGGGTGTTACACAACGATTTCGACCAACAAACGATGCAAAGCTTTGGCGCTTTTTTTGCTACTGACAGCAGGGGTGAAGTGAAGTGATGAATGAATGGATCGACAAAACAATTGACACCAAAAGTACTTGCAACAATTTAAAGTAAACAAATTTGGTTTTTAGACTTTGAAATGATTAATTTTTGTTAAAGTTGTATGTAAAACTTACCCAAGTCTTCCATATTTTTAGACGTTGAAGCTGTCGGTTGTGACTCCTCGGCAATCATGATGAAGGTTAAAGGCTGAAAAGTATTGGAGGTGTTTCTAGAAACTCGTAATGCTCGCGAAATTTGATAAGGTGCTTCACCAATCAATGAAAATGAAAACCAATGAAAAGCGAAAGCATCGATACAGCCATGGAAGAACGCGAAAAGGCCTCCAAGACGTTTAACAAAGACACGCATGTTGACAGGGGGTATCACTGTCCATGTTGACAAACTGAATTTGAGGCTTGGCTTCGTCGACGGAGCACCAAGACGTCAAAATTGAATCGAATTGTACTACGACAAATCTCGAAACCATCAAATTAAACAACTTTCTCTAAGCCCAACCGACAAATTCATTCTTCATTCTCGAGGGCCACTTGGATTCAAACAAGCGTGATTGCGTCTTAACACTTGATGCAAGCAAACAGCAAACCACAAGACAGTTCCGTTTGGTTTCACACACAGTCGGAATGTGTTGGAACAAAACTCCAACAATGTCCCGCCGTATCTAATGTTATGTTGTGTCCTCCTGGTCGGGGCCCTGTCTGCTCATTCCATTTCCGCATGTATTTGGTAGAGTGTGTCCGTTTTGTGACGCATCTGCTGATGGCGCAGAGCCCTCCCGATCCGATAGTACCCCGCTACCGCTCAACAGTGTACAGTCAAGGGGCATGGTGCCGCACGCGTGCGCGAGACGGGACAGTCAGACTGTTTCGATCGACCAGCGGCAAGGCCAGAGGTTCACTTTCGCACTTTTGGGGTATCTATAGTTTTTATGGAAGCTTTGATCGATGACAGTACGATTATGATGATAGTCTGTTGTATGTGACTCACCTATTGCACTTTAAAGTTATCAATGATCGTCTTTTGTAATTTCAACGAACAAATTCTTCAATTGATTTTATTTCTTATAAAACAATAAAATTAAAAATAATACAATTTCTTACAATCGAAAAAGGTCGAACAGCGATTTATTAAAAAGCCTCAACCCTCTCGATTCGCGGGACATTGAATACAAAGACCTTCTGTAAGAAGCGTAACATGAGCATAAGGAACAAAAATTTTGATGAAAACAACAGGCTGTCTCTCAAAATGAATGTGCCGCCAGGATTCAACATTCTCCTCGCTAACAACGTGCCTCCAGGTGACTTCATCACTACTGATTTCAAGTTTGTAACTGTAGCGATCAAGGCCCAAAAGGCACAATTTTATGTTGTCAAAAAGGTACGGTTGCGACAGTTGCACCAGAAAGCCATCGGGATAGAAATTACCAGGAATAAGTTTTGTTGATTTGAAAACAGCGTTCTGTGGAATAATGTTGTTTGAGGGAATGAGTAAAGTCGTTTCAGGATCAACTTCGAATTCACCTCGATACCTATTCGTGTAGTAGGCTTCGAAGTTGGAAATTGAGAAAGAAGGAATAGGGGAAGCAGCGCCCTGGATGCGAATAAAACGAACAGGGCGTTCTTGGAAGCAGAGCTCTTGAATGCCGCGACACTTATAGCGTGAATGATCAATGATGCAGGTCCACGTGACATTGTCTTCGGACACTGAGATCCAATAGGATCCAAAAGCTTCTAACAACGACATTTTTAAAAAGTTTAACATATACCGTCGTCCGAGATCTATGAAAATACCAATTGCCCCCCTTCTATGTGCCAAAACGTCCGATGGTGTAACCAACGATTTTTGACCATCAATTGTAACCTCGGTACCGTATAATGCCACATTATTGTCCTCAACTTTGTAAAGGAGTCCTCCGGCTACTAATTGTTCACGATATAGATCAACAATTATTTGAGGTTCAATCAAATCTACTGGAACAGTTGTTAGATCTTCCAGCGTAATCGACGACAATGACACGTTCTTCATGATGTCATGAAAGTCACCCCTTTTGGCCGGATTCGCTCTCATCCAATTAATGACGGCACGAAAAATGGCACCATTAGAAGCGGCGAGAACGCATTGGGTTAACACTAACTTCAAGGCATCCGTTGAAAGCGCAGCGAAACTAGCATGATTGAGGATAGGGCAGGGCACTTTTCTCGCATATTGAATTGCAAAGGTAGTCAATCTATCCAGTGATAACCGTACGGCTTCGTTGAGAATAAAACAGACATTGTCAAAGTTGCAGTTCTGCATGAAGTAATCGATTGCAAAATCGACGACTTCCGTGATTTGCAACACGTGCGCCACATGAATGACTTCAAAGGCATTGGCCAGTGAGACAAGTTCAATGGCACTCGTGTAAATCCATTGCAAAACAGAGTTAAACCCGTCAATTGGCATATCCACAAGTTCTACTCTTGAATTTGCCTCAACTGCGCCACGCTCAAACATGGTTCTGCAAGAAGTAAATGTAAATATAACATTATAAATATTGATGGCTTACTGAAAATAGGGGCATCGTTGAGCCAAAATGACGCGATGTGCGGGAATTTCAAAGTCACCGTTAACAAGGGTGACATCGGACAGCGTATCACTAAGATAGAGGGCGCCGAGTTGTTCGACATAGCGATGTACAGGAGTGGCCATGGTTATGGATGCTCACTAAAAAGGCGGAATTTAGATAAATATATAAGCAAGATAAGTAAATTTGGAGCAAAAACGGAAGAAAAAGGCTTCAAATATATGGTTTGCATGCGCGGAAAAAAAGAAAAGGTGATGGGGAAGAAAACAAGACCATGCATGCAAAGGAAAACTGAAGCATTAGCCTTGGATTGCGGCTTTTAGTAATATCGAACGGTATTGCGCGTTGTTGGTCTGCAGGACGCGGTTTCCCACGACCCCGCATGTATACTGTACAGTGCAAGTGTCTTATTTTTACCAAAATTGACACCAAAATTGAAATTTTTTGACATTTTTCACAGCTTGAAAAAAGTTTTCAGAGGTTTTTACGAAACCCTCTACAGATAGCATTATAAAAAAATTTACCCAAAAGTCACCACAGTTTCAAGCTACAACGATTATCTTTTCGTATTTTTTAACTTTAGCCCCTTATGACTTTCTTCAAAGTCAATGAACTTTAGTCAGGTTGGTAAACTTTCAGCGAAATAAAATAACGGTAATTTTGATTGTCGCAAGTGTCTGTAATCCGCGCACTTGCTTTGAGCTTGCTCACACCTCACCTTATCTCTTAAGTCCTACGGAATTCCCCGCCTCCTCACGATCGATCGGCGCTCAATTCACCGTCGGTATAAATACTGGATTGGAGAACCTCAGATTAGATCAGTTTATTATTGCGGCATACTTCCTGTGTTGTAATTAAAGAAAAAAGTCCCATAGTACCATAAAAATTCATTAGTTTCAAAAACTTGACATAAATTTTTAAATTTGGTTTGTGAACATCTATTTTGAAACATATTTTGTTTCACAGCTGATAAAATTATAAATATTTATTACCTTTGTATTGCAATCTACATGTCACCAATGTAATCCCAGTAAAAAACTGCTTTTTACAACCCAAAAGTCAAAATCTTTAAATTTCCCCTCAAACCCCTCTTTGCGCGCGTTGGCGTTCTGTCCCCAAACGCGTCCTACCCTTTTCGCGACGTTTTCATCACGCGTTCCGTTTCTAGTTTCTTGCGCTTTCCATTCGTTTTCATCCCATTTTGCAGCTGAATCTACTTCAACGATGGCCCCAAGTCTCCGCAGCGGTTTCTATTTTGCCGGCGACTCCTCCGTCATCGGTCAAATTCGCTCCGCTGACCCTGCTTCCTATTACTTGGTGCTCAATGGCCAGGTTGTCGAAAACGTCGACGCCCTTCCATCCGATGCGTTTTTCTCGCTGAATTGTCGCCTTCTCGGTGGCAAGGGCGGCTTCGGATCGTTGCTGAGGTCCTTCCGCATCCACAAGAGCGCGAATCAGCTCATGTGCCGTGATTTGACTGGGCGACGTTTGGCGGATGTCAAGGAAGAGGAACGGCTCCGGAAATATATCGCCAAGAAGACGGAACGTGAAGAGAAGGCTAAGCGGAAGGAGTAAGTCGTTTTTTTTACTTTAATAGTGACTTCATTTTTATATAAATATTGTTTTCAGAGAAGAAAAGCTACTCAAACTGAAATCCGGCTCGAAAGTCAAGCATCACTTCAAGGACAAGAAGTACATGCGCCAACGCGACGTCCTGCTGGAACAGACGGAAGATGCCATCGAAGCTGGCATTGCTGCCGAGAAGTCAGCATCCCCTGAAGCTGACACTGCTGTCCGCGGCTCTTCGTCCGCCTCGCCTGTCGATGAAAGCGATTCTGACTCCGACATTGATCTCGAGAGCGGAATGCCATCCATCAAGTCGCGTAAGCGTAAGGCGATCGTTGTCAAAGAGGCTCCAGTTGTCGAGGAGAAGAAGGCCAAGGTTGCAAAGCCTTCAAAGCCCGCTGCGAAGTTTGTCGCTCGCCCAGCCGCTCCTGAGCCAGCCAAGGTCGTTGAGAAGGTCGAGAAGAAGGATTTCCCAGCCGTCGATCTGGATTCCATCGGCAGTGCCGCGGAATTAGAAACGCTTGGCTTGGACCATCTCAAACACGCTCTCGAAGGTATGTCACATCTTTTTGACAAATTTTTTTATATATAATCTTTTCAGCTCGTGGCCTCAAATGCGGTGGAACCGTCACCGAACGCGCTTCCCGTCTTTTCTCCGTGAAGGGCCTCACCCCGGACAAATACCCGAAGAAGATCCGTGCCGCACCGGCAAAGAAGTGATTACTCGTTTTCTTTAATAATTGACATCATTTATTTGTACATTTTTCGTCGCGGTAATATTGAGGAGCGCGATTGTATAAACCGAGTTAGTAATACTGTGTTGATCTTGGTATTTGACGAAGTTTGAACCTTTGATATATCTTTGCATTTGTGTTAGTGAGTTGGCTGAACCGATTAAACGTGATGACGTTGTAGGATAATGGCCAAAACACGCTCCATGCCGGCTTCCCCCGGAACGCCGCTCACTTTGGAGGCGGCTTTGAAGAAAACCCCGAGGAAGGGTGCTGCTACTCCGAAGAAGCCCAGTCATACGGATACGCCTCGGCCCCCGAAGTCTTCTGTGAAGGTAGAGGAGACCAAGGTTACGCCTGCTAAGGCTGAAGCTTCACCGAAGCAACCCAAGCCCGCGGCGACACCGAAAAATACTAAACCCGCCGCCACGCCGAAGCCCGCTAAAGCTGCTGCTACACCAAAGCCAGCAAAGGTTGCTGCTACTCCCAAGGCTACCCCAGCCAAGCCTGCTGCTACTCCGAAGCCGACCAAAGTAGCTGCAACGCCCAAGCCGACCAAAGCTGTTGCTGCCCCTAAACCCACCCCAGCCAAGCCTGCTGCTACACCAAAGCCAGCAAAGGTTGCTGCTACTCCCAAGGCTACCCCAGCCAAGCCTGCTGCTACGCCGAAACCAACCAAAGCAGCCGCTACACCTACACCGAAGCCGGCCAAAGCCACGCCAAAACCGGCTAAGGCTGTTGCTACACCCAAGCCCGCTGCCACCCCCAAGGCTACCCCGAAGCCAAAACTACCTGTCATCCAAGCCGCCAAGAAGGCCGAAACCGCTGTTGACTCTCCTGTCCTCAAGAACACCAAGGCCAGCAAGCTTGCCAATCTGTTCAAGTCTGCCAAGGGCAAGAAGGACGCTGCCGAAATCAAGAAGCTGACCGAAGAGCTTGGCCTTTCATCTGATGAGTTCGATGACAGTGATGCCGATATTTTCGACGAAAGCGACGATGGTCTTGTCTACGCTCAGGATGCCAGTGACGAGGAGGAAGAAGGCGGTATTGCCGTAATCAACGCTGATGACGACGAAGATATTGCCGACAGCGACGAAGAAGCTGACGAAAGTGAAGAGGAAGTCGTTGCCAAGCCCGCCAAGAAGACCACCTCTACGGCTAAGATCGAGAAAACTGGAACTACCCCAGAACCCCAGACGAACAACTCTGAGATTGTAAAGCGAGCCCGGAAGCTTAAGGCCAAGGCTGTTTACCCTGTCGTCGAAGATGGCGTTCGCAAGACGGCCAAGGTACATGAAAACGGCGAGATTGAGATCATCGGAGAAGGCGCGAAGTCGAATTTCGATAAGAAAACCAACAAGGTCAAGCGCGAGATTGATGCTACTGTAAGTTTGGTGTTTAGAGTGCATGTTCAGAAGTAAATTGGATTTGTTTCAGGGTGGTATTGCACTCAAGGCCCTCACTGCCTACCAATCCGATGCCCAGAAAGACAAGAAGAAGCTTTTCGAGGAGGAAGGTAATGCCGTTTACCTCGATGTCAAGTACAAGCTCCCCGGATTCATCCCGACGACTCAACGTGTCGGCAGTCGCAAGCTTTAGTATGTTTTTATAACTTCCAATGTCATTTTTATCTATTCTATTCCTTTTAGCGAGTTGACCTTCCCCGAAAAGACGCCCGAAAACGCCTCCGTCTGTCTCATCTTGCCCGATCTCTCCCACACGGAAACCGACATCAAGGACCACGATTACGAGAAGCAGGCCCGTCTCTGGGGCGACATTCTTCGCGAGAAGTTCAACCTTACCGGCAAGGACGTCTCCAAGATCTACACCATGACCCAGCTTCGCCGTGAAATCCACACTCGCGCTGATAAGAACAAGTTTGCCCGCACCTACGACATTTTCCTCGTTGATCGCAGCATCTACACGCTTGTCATCTACCACATTGGTCGTGACTTCCAGAAGGGATCCCGTCAGCCGTACCCGTTAATCATCACAGCCAACAATGTCCCGCAACAAATTAAGCGCGCCTATGGATTGGCGTCGATGGATGTCCGCCCGGGAACGTGCCACGTCTCTCTGAAGATTGGAAACTTGACCCAAGGCGCCTCCAAGCTTGCCGTCAACCTTCGATCTGCCACTGAATGCCTTTTCAAGAACATCCCCGGCGGCTGGAAGAACCTGAAGACCGCCTCGATTGCCTTGGACGAGTTCTCCATTCAGTTGCCGATCTACGTCGATTTCTCGCCCAAATCTGAAGTCGAGTTGGTCAAGCCCGAGCCAGCTCCGCGTAACGTCGTCGAAGACGAACTCAACACCCTCGACAGCAAGTATCGCATTCGTATTGATAACGGCGAGATCAAGGTTGTCGATGCCAAGAGTAAGTTTTGCCTTTCAATGTCCGATTTACATATCTAATTTGGTGTTTTTCAGCTGGTCAAGTCGTCGGCGATCCCAAGGCCTATTTCGGCGATGCTCTCGAAGATGTCGAAGACGACGGTATCGCTGTTGTTGACGAAGAAGAAGAGACATTCAAGGCTGCTCCGCTCGTTGTCAAGACTGGAGAAACCGCTGCCGAGGATGGTGCTGCCAAGCCGAAAAAGGCTAATGCCGAGAATGTCAAGCCCAAGAAGGCCAACAAGAAGCGTAAGCATGCTAGCAAATCTGCAGGACCGCCGTCCAAGAAGGCCGTCAAGGCCTAATTGGTCTGTTTGCCTCTTTAATTTGTTGTTTGTTTCTTTATTTTATCCTTTACTGCAGATTTCTGCGATTATTGTTGAGTTTTTTTGATTGTTGAGTTGGTTGAAAACGTTATTAGTAAACTTTTTTATTCAAATTTGTAGAAAACAACATTCTGAAGTTACGATAACTCTGGTAAGATTCTCAAAAACGAAAAACTAGGGCGCGGCAATCTCGGACTTGACTTCCTTCTCCTGACCGACGCCACTGTCATTGGCACTGCTGGCGCCGCTACTGCTATCGCTACCGGCTACCTTCTTGTAGCGACGTTCTGGATTGCCGGAGATGCATCGGACGGCATGCCGCTTCATTTCATAGGTGGTAGTCCGCTTCGGGTAAAGTCCAGGACCCTTGCATCGCTTACACAGGTAGTACTCCAGCTGAGCGCCCTCATGTTCGAGCGTGAAGGGCTCGTATTCGTCGAGCAACTTGAAGCTCCAGCCCTTCGGGACCTTGGAGTAGTCGAGACGGTCGCCGGGATCCGCGCTTGATTCACGGAAATGCTTGCGTTTGCGGTAGGGACGACGCACTCTGACTTCACCGTTCTCGGCGCCATCCAAGGGGGCTTCACTGCCCTTTCTGGAGGTCCGTTTGTGTTGTTCAGCTTCGTTGGAGGGATCATAGACGACCTTTTCCTTGCGTTCGCGTTTCGGACGGTTTTCCGTGAGCGAGGGCACGACAAGTGGAAGTGGTAGACGTGAGGTTCGGGGTTTTTTGAGGGGAACGGGGCAGGAATCGTCGAGTTGTGTCGTTTCTTCGGTGGTGTCGGCGGAGGCAGGCTCTGGCTGGGGCGAGGAAGCTGTTTCGTCGTTGATGGAGGGGGACGTGTCGACGCTGTCTTGGGATGAAACGTCGATGGAAGCGATCTCGGCCATTGTGATTGGAGAATGGGTCTTGAAATTGAGGCATGACGTAAATTATATAAACTAAAGAGCATGAGGGACTCTAAACTAGTGAACAAAGAGACGCGACAAGTAATATGGGGTTTTTGAGCGCGAAAATCGAAGAAAAAAATGCGTTCAAAGGACGAGTTTGAAAACCAAACACACTATTGACGTTGCTTTGGACGAATCGTGATAGGATACGCGTGTAAAAGAGAAAAAGCGGAAGAAAACTATCCATTTTTGGCAAGAATCACCCGAAATCTGAAAATCAGCAGAACAAGGTCAGAAAGATTTGAAAAAGAACATTCGCAACGCGCGCTTTCGTTGTCAGAGCATTCGACAAACCTTAAAGGGCGGTGCAAAAGTGCTGCGAAAGGCGGCGATCAATCGGTACAAAGCTTTACGTGTCTGCCGTCTACATTATTGAGTGATCGATAAACTTTTTTTTGAAAACCTTTTATTATTCATTGTTTCTATTTACAGCTGTATTTCACAGATTTTATCAAAATGATTTTGTTTATTTATTTTTTACCAGTATCACAAAACCATCGCATTCCTTCCCGCTGGTGGCTTCGTATCATCCAAACTTTTCGGATCCTCGTCATGAGTCTTGTACCTCGTTATCGACGCTTTTCCAGTGTCACCGTTCAATTTCAAAGCCACTGATCCGTTTCGAAAACTGTCTAAGAAAGACACTGGCGACCACACAGTGAGCAGTTGTTCTGGAAAGTTTAAAATTCCTTCATTCACGATTTGTCGGCTGCGAATGATCATCCGAAGCTTGTTGTCCTTGCAGAATTGAAAGACCATTTCGCAGGTGAACGTTGGCGATCCGTCATTAAAGTTTTCTTCTTCAGCGCTGTGGGGCCCAGATGCCGGCGGTTTGAGACACGCCCATTGACATTCCAGGGTCATCAGAACATGGGACGCCAGGCGGGGCGGCCGTTCCATTTTCCGGAGCTCTTTGATGCCGTGTTTCACGAGTTCTGGACCAATGCCGCCGGCGACGAGCAGGTAGTTGTCATTGAGGACTGCGGCCAAGGGCAGGGCGGTCAGAAGTTGTTCGAGGTAGGCCCAAACGAGAGCGTCTTCCATGAGGCCACGGCGGTGAAGGCCGGCGATAAAGTCTTGGCCCTGGAAATAATTATGTTGGCGATGATAAGAGTTCTGGTGGCACCAACCTTTAGTACTTCGGCGTCCTCGAAACAGCCCTTCAACAAAAACACGTGCTTCGGAAAGCGCACTTTCATCGCAATCAACATGAATAGACTTTCGTGCGGCGCAAATCCCTGGCCACTGAAGCAGCCAAGAAACACGTACGTCGTGGCCGGCGGCATCCCACAATGGCTCAACAACGTCACCAGACTATCTCCATGGCCGTGTACGCCTCCGATAATGCAGACAGTGCCAGTTATGTCGATGACCGTCGGCTCGGATCGCAGGATTCGATGGCATTCACGGAGGACTTGTAGCGTCTGAAATATAAGCTTTAAACCGCCAAAGCATGAACTGTTTACCGGTTTGGCAGCATATTGAGGTGGCGGCTGATCAATAAAGTTGTAAATGTAGTTCCAAATGTTCTGAATCATCGGTTCCGGGTCAGGTCGATCGCCACTCATGCCCAAAGTCGCAAAAAACTTGTCGTCCTGAGGGGCTGCTGGCGCCGGTGGTGCCGCCGTACTCGTACTGACTTGTGCCGAGGTACTCATATCGTTGCTGTTCGTCGAGACGGTTGCCTTTTTTGAATGACTCTAAAAGTGTCAATGTAAACCATAGCTTTAAAAGTGGTACAAACCACAGATGCTTCAGAATGCGTCGTCGAGGGTCCTGTGGCCATTCTGACACTTTTCGATACAATAAACTGCTGCCATCATGGGAGACTGTATTCCGTGCAGTTGGTATTCTAATTTGCATTTCGATCAACTTCCATTTCAATGTCGAGATCTCATCAGAGTTCGTTGCAAGTTGCTCTAGTAAAAAATTGTTTCTTCACGTGGCATACGGCCTGAGGCCATATATAGAATATGTTGTTTTCGTTGGTTAGATAGGTTTGGCGGAAAAGCTCTATGGCATTCCAAGTGAATAACAAAAAACATAACTTACCAAACTTACCAACGACCTTTTCGTCTTTTTTCACGGTTCCGTTCTAACATCAGTCGTTTGCAAATTTGATTACGTTTATTCATTGTTCACGCTTTCTATTTATACGGATATCTAATGGGCTATGGGGTATACGAAAGGGGAGGAGATGTTCCAAAGTAAAAATCATGACAATGTAGGATGCTTTGTGCGTCGCTAATCTCTGGCTCGATCATTCTCGCACCGGAATGGTTCGCCTGGCTATGAACAGCGTGAGAATGTTTTTGCTTACGGAAATATTAGCTGAACTTCCGAACATCAATTCAACAACATGAACTATCGCGGCGCAAAAACAACAACAATCGTGGTTCAAAGTTGAATACATCAAAGTTATCGTTATTTGCTCACAGTTTTTGCTGTATTATGCGGAATGCTGATCACTTTGGAGACAGTCGAAGTCATGCCACGCCGGAAGTACTTGTTTTTGAACTGAAATGTTCTTTGGTAAGTCATTATCATTACATGTTATTGTTTAATGAGACTTGCCTCATGGTTAAAGATAATGAAAATAAGAGAATTAGCTGAGCAATGCCATATCAAAGAAAACGTAACAAAGCTGAATAGTTGAGGAATGTCATTTGGCAGGATGAAGGGAAAAACTCGGAACGTTATCCAACAGACTAAAACTACGCATTATAACAAACAATTAGAGGAATAACGAAACATACTTGTAAACAGAATGGAACACCCAGCGAATTGTACTGCGTAGCGAACCTCTTTCACACGTTTTGCGTTCGCATGAGTGCTGTTAACAGCTTGTACGGTAGCTTTGCTGGTTTTGTGAACGTAAACGAAGACCTGTAAGCATGTTGTGTGTAAGCGTTATGATAAAAACAAGGTTTTTTAATGTGTCTTCTTTTGTCTTTAATCTGTTTAAAGTGGGTATTAGTCAAGTGAAGATGGCAAAATAGGTTAACAAAATTACAGCACTACTTATTAGTGATAAAAAAAACAAGTTTGTTTTGAAAGCGACTTACCCAAATATACAAAACAGAGCAAAGTAGAGATCCAAATGTGTTTAACGGTACATCGACAAAAGAGTTGGCATAGTTAAAGCCGATGTCGATATAAGCATACGAGAATAACGGATAGTACATGTAAACACTAAAAGCGTTAAACTGTTTTTAACCTTAATAAAGTTTATTGCAACATACCTGCAGCATGGAAGAAGATACTCAGACATAAAAGCCATAGCTACGCTAGATGTGAAGATGATGACGCTTATCACCCAGCATCTGCCACGTGTGAAAAAGTTTTTACGGTAGTAAACCACTGTCACAAATCTAAAATTTCGTTATTTTATCTCTGTAAAGCCTTTTAAAACCTTACCTGTTTGAAGCCATTACAATCTGCATGAAAACATCAGCGTACCAAAACACCAAAAACCCATAACTGGCCAGTTTTGTGAAAACGGGTGACAGAAAATCACTTTGAAACATACTAGCCGGCGATAGATAGCATAATATCAATAAACCTTGGCATGTATTGCCAAAAATGTTTGCGATAGCAAAAATGTAAATGGAATTATGTTTCGAAAAGTAGCGCAACAACACATACAGCACTGATAGGTTAGCCATAACGCAAAATCCACTCGATGCTATCATAACACCACCAGTTAGAAGAGTAGCCCAGTTGACGTCCACCATTTCTGCAACTCTATTTTAACTATAACTTCCAAATTTTAAAAAAGTGGTTAAAAACGAATGTATAACCGTCACAAATAGTGAGATGGTTCATAAGACTCATGAACGCAATGAACGGGGTATATTTATGTATTTGTAGGCTGTACGTAAGTCTTATAGTCTGCTAAAACGATGATTACACACTGTACGAGCATGTCTAGGTGAGCGAACTATTGTTGAATGTTACAACATACGTAGTTCAGTCGGAACTTTGAAAGTAGGGTGCGTAAATTAGTGTCACAAACTACCGTTAAAAACGTATGTCACCAGTTAAGCGGAAACATGGGATTACACAAAAACCTACAAAGCTTTTCGAAATTGCTCTTCCCACTCATTTTACGTGAAAGTGTAGTTTTATTTATGTGATATTTTAAACTATACAGGAAGTAAAGTTGACACAAAGTGCGTTCTGAATGTTTTCCACAGGTTAAAAGTCAATGAAAACGCTGATGATTTTTAATGTATGACACTGCTGATGAGTTCAAAGTGTCCCTAAATGTTGCCATATAGCCATTTGTGGTCAAATTTTGGCTTTCACGGTGTTTTTGGAACGTTGCTGATGTGTTCAGAATGTGCATTGATGGTAAATACGGTCAATTTTTGTATTACGATGTTTCGAAGTCACGTCATTGCGAAACTCCGCGAAAATTTGACGTGCAACGTGAAAGGCAAGCCACTGATAGCGTGCGCACTTTGGCACTCCCACAACGCTCGCTGCTCTCGACCTCCACCCCCGCTTTGACTACCCCTTCACTCGTTGTTCCTATCAGCGTGGTGGCCATCGTCTTGCCGTGTCCATCGAAAATTTGTCTTGCCTCCAGCCAACTGTCGCCCCTCAAAAGCTTCCACCGTACATCCGCCTCTCCATCCATCTCAATTCTGCATTCAGGTCAGTACCGTCTTCATCTCACCCTTTTCGTTACCCAGTTTTCACGTTTTGTCATCATTTTTAGGTGAAAATGGCCAGCCTCAATCCAACCGCACGTGCAAAAATTGAAGAGTTTATATCCGCAAATTACGACGAGATAATGATGCGCGCGCAGCAAAAACTTATACAAAGCATGGATGCCGAGCCTCACGTCCGAAAACAGATCCGTGAAAGCTATCAGCGGCTCGTCGATTTCAAAAAGTCTACCTCTTATGTTCCCCCGAAGCCGCAGAAACCGAAGGCAAAGCCGAAGCCGAAGCGGTCTATCGACTATGATAACTCATTCGACAAGGCGTATCTGCCGAAAAACGAGGCGCCGAAGAGGGATGGACCCCGTGAGTCACGTTGCTTTGTAAGTCGAACTTTTTGTCATCAATTTTGCTTTCAAATGTGATACTGTACCTTTCCAGGCCGGCCCCCCTGAAACCTTGTACAACTTCAACCTACAACTAACCCCCGTTCCCCACGGAGTGACCTTCCAAGAGTACCACAGCTACATGGATCGCCGTCCGATGACAAGATTTTATCCCCAGCTTGAAGAATCTCGCCCCATTACCCCCAAAAGTCATGTCGTACCGATGTCCGAAGTTGTCCTCATCTCGCCCGTGTCATCTTCCGAAGAATCTGAAATGGAGTCAGATGAATCCGAAGAAGTCGAAATCTCACCAGATGGCCCTAAACTCGAAAAGTTTTCCTCCGGTTCCGACATTGAAGTCAAAAGTGCCTCATCAGTTGCATCCGATGACCTCAAAGGTGATCCCAACAGCGACAGTGACAAGGAAAATGTCGAAAACATGGAAATGTAATTGATGCTTATTCACTTTTGGGGTTTTTTCATTATTGTACTTGATTCTATCAGATTTTGATCAATGCTAAAATGAATTTTTATCCAGAATTTGTGTTTTTTAATACATTCAACACCAATCTCGAAAAAAGTGATCACAAAAGTAAAAAAAATGCGCTTTGTCGAAATCGCAATTTTGTCGAAAAGGTGATTTTTTTGCTTCAAAGTCACCTCAAACCTCAAAACAACTCAAAAACCTGACGTAAAACGTGAAAGTCAATCGCCACTGATAGCGTGCGCACTTTGGCACTCCCACAACGCTCGACGCTCTCGACTACCCCCGCTTTGATCACCCCCTCACTCGTTGTTCCTATCAGCGTGGTGGCTATCGTCTTGCCGTGTCCATCGAAAGTTTGTCTTGCCTCCAGCCAACTGTCGCGCATCCAAAGCTTCCACCGTACATCTGCCTCTCCATCCATCTCAATTCTGCATTCAGGTCAGTATCATTTTCACGCTGCCCTTTTCGATACCCAGTTTTCACGTTTTGTCATCATTTTCAGGTGAAAATGACCATCTTGAAACATCCGTTTTGTCGTGTCGATGTCGTGAAAGGAAAGAAGCCGAAAATATTCTTCAAATACAAAAAATTTGTCGAAGCCACGCTGGCTGTAGAGAAGTTTGGATATAAAAGTTCGGAAGCAAACGCGATGATGACCGACGCCTGTGACTACGCGGCTAACGTACTCTACAAGTTAATGTGCTCATCCCTTCAACTCACGAAGCCTGTCCGTTATGATGACACTCATCAGAAGACGGGTCTGCCGGGAGAAGTGAAGCCTGAAAAGGTCGAACGCCGTGAGCAACGTTGTTTTGTAAGTCAAAATTGGCATATTTCCTTTCAAATGTTCAATTCTAACTTTCCAGGCCGGCCCCTCTGAAACTTTGTACAACTTCGACTTACCGATAACCCCCGTCCCGGCTGGAGTGAACTTCCTACAGTACCACACTTACATGGGTCGTCGTCAACCGCGTCCAATCAACTCCTTCAAAAATAATGATGATAAACCGAAGCTCGAAGATGACTTCAATCTGGTCTTGGCGTCTTCCGGCAAATATGCAACGGCATCAGATGAATCCACCGAATCCGAGCCACAGGAAGTCCCATACGATGATCCGCTCAAGACACCTTCATACAATTCGAACAGCCCCGAAAGTGATGACACTCCAAAGGCCGATGAAAACGACATCCATATGAATGAATCTTCAACTGCCGACAACTGGTGTACATCCGTTGCATCAGGAGAAGACGTCCCAGATGAAATTTCACAATTTCACTACCAAAGTGACTTCAAAGATGATTCTTCGTCCAGCACGGAAAGCAATAAGGAAAATGATGACAATTTGAAAATGTAATTAATTCTTACTTACTTTTTGGTTTTTTTTCATTATTGTACATGATTCTATCAGATTTTATCAATGCGAAAATGAATTTTTATCCAGCAAATTGTGTTTTTTGTTCACACGCGCGCGCATCACCCCAAAAACGGTCTTACCACGAAACAACAAAGTTGCGTCAGTGTTAACGAAGTGCAATGTGATTTGCTTGACGTTGTACTATGGACGACCGCTAGCCGCTCGCGTATCGCGGAGAGAAGTCGTTATGGGAGTGCACTCGCTCAAGCTTGAGTTCGGAGTTTCGTTAGTCACACTTTGCCAAGTGCACCCGCAGCGTAGAACTCTCATAGCGAATTCTCTCCGCGATTATCCGCGATACGCGAGCGGCTAGCGGTCGTCCATAGTAGAATGACCATTGCTGATGCGTTCTGATAACCGTCTATTGCATTGTTTGACGTTGCAATGAGTGAAGACGGCGAAACCAACTACTTTGCGCTGGCCGCTGAGCGTTGTTTCGGTAGGCGGGTGGATGCTGATCTAACGCCACAGGTGGCGTCTTCAAGTGTTGGTTTTTCATGTTTTATATATATTTTTTCAACTTTTTGATTACGGATAACATTTTTAAGGCTGTTCTTACACCTGTCAACGAGAATGTAGTCTCCAATGAAGCACCTGTTGAGGTTCCATCATTGAATCCGCCAACTCCGACGACGAACAGCGACCCTCCCGAGCCCCCGTCATCCGTATCTAGCCCCGAAGCCCCGGCAAAAGTTATCGGCGATGTGATTTATCTGAGCAGCGACGAGGAAGATGGAGAAGCGGAACAGATTCTTGGCAAGCGACGATCTGTAAGTTTGTTGATATGTTGCTTTTTCTTTTATTGAAAATTTATATATTCCAGTCCCCAAATTCGGGTTCTCCGCCGTTCATCAAGCGGCGCAGCAGTCCTATGACGGCTAAACTGGAACCTTTCACTCCTCGTGCTTTTTTGGCTCTGAATGCAAGCGATGATCCAATTTCGCCACCGGCAACATACTCTATCGAGCGAGTGACGAAAACAACAAATGGTGAAATTTCGCAATGTCCAACATACAAAGTTACTCCATTTGCTCCAGTATCCTGTGATCATGAAGCTTTACATTCATCGCAGCGCAGTCTCGCATCCCAGGCTGCAACGTCGGCGGATAAGGCTTTGGATCCATCACCTTTGTCAAAGTCGCCAAGCAATACTCCAACGCCAGCCATTTCCCCAGAAACTGCAACTCCATCGCCGGGCATAAGCTTTTCCGAAGGCGCACCAAGTCCATCGACCCTCCGTGCAATGATTGCCAATGGGTTTACCCCTTCACAGGAAACTTTGGAGACTGAGGTTTGTCAATCCAATTTAAAAGCATTTTGAATTACGCATTTTCTATTTCAGGATACTGATACGAACTCGCCAGATGGAAGTATTGTTGATGAAAATGAGAACCAAATCGACGAACCCAGTGAAAATGAAGAAGATGTCGACAGCGACAACGATAGCGATGACGGTTCCTTCGGTTACAGACAGGACAATGCTGCCGACATTGAAGTATTTGAGTCAGATGACGAGATCGAGGTTCTTTACGACAAGTTTGCCGAAGCTGATTGCGAAGCCGAGGCACATTCGACTGATGAAGCCGATGGCGCTGAAGCCCATTCCACGGATGATGTCGATGGCGCTGAACCACGATCGATGGGTGAAGCCGATGAACCTTCCCAACTGATAAAGGATGAAATGGTTGTGGCCAGTAGTACTGTTTCCAGCGAAGATCCTGACGAGGAAGTCGACGACGACAATGCTACAATTGTTATCAGCGATTCTGAAGAGGTTTGTTTTTTTTTTTGAGTATTTCTTTACTAATTTTGCTTATTTCTTATTCTTTTAGTCTGCCGCCGACGACTTCGAAGACGAAGACAACTCCGACGCCAGCAGTTACAGATCGATCCAGTATTACACATATGACGACCCCCAATATGACTGGATCAATCCATTTTTGAATGAAAACTTTGCATTCAACGGCTTAGATGGCAGAGAGTACGTTTTTCCTTCATTTTTTACCGTAATCTTTCTAATTTAACACTATTTTCAGGCTTATAACTGAATACCTTGCTGGCATTAATGAAAACGAGTACAGTGAGCTATTTGGAGAACGCCCTGTTGATGGTTTGTTTCTTCTTTTTTGCATCGAAAGATTTGTCATTTTTAGGAATCATTCGCGAAGTCCTCGAATACATGGCCGATACTCGCATCCATCAACGCGGCATTCGGATCAGCCGACGCCTCAGGGAACTCGTTGAGGCAGAAGAAGAAGAAGAACCCTGGCTGCCAGAGAAACCAAAGTGCCTGCAGCTGTTTTCGGCGGATCCCTCCGTCAAGCCAGAGCCTCCGAATACGTACTTTATTGATGAATCCGATAATGATGGAAGTGGAGATGCAGGTGTTGTTTAGATCTATGTTTTGTGCCATATTCAAATTTTGAAATTGATTTTGTTGATGTTTTACTGGTTTTGACAAACGTGTTCGCTTTTGCCATGTCAGAGTGCAATTATAAATTATACTTATTAAAACAGGATTGCAAAACTTTCCAAAAAAGTCAAAAACATACTTTTTTATAACTGTAGTCTCAAACTGAAAGTTTCGAAAGCACGTTTCCATTAAATAGACCCTTTCAAAACAACTTTGTTATGGTTTAATTTAGGTTAAATATGGCGAATAACAGTTCTTACAGTAGTTACAAGCCGGGGATTTCATTCATAATTAGAGAATTTTGCAACATGGCGATGATTTGGACTTTTTCGATTGAGCTGTTCGAGTTGCGGCACCCGTAGCGTACAGAATGGCTTCATCGAAGACCCGTTTGAGGCCGCGATGTGTTAAGGCTGAACAGGCTAGGAAGGCTACGCAACCGAGCTAGAAAATGACTTTTAGAGCTTTTTAAAAGTTGAAAATGCCAACCTGTATCGCCTTCGCTTCGGCCTCTTTAATGTTAACTGTATTTTCGCCCTGCTTCTCCTCGGCCAAATCATACTTCGTCCCGACCAAGATTATCGGCACATCTTCCTGGACGTATTTCCTAATCTCAGGCAACCAAACATTCTCACAATTTTCCAAACTGGCCCTGTCGATCAGTGAAAAGCATAGCAAAAAGACGTCGGTATGGGGGTAACCGAGGCACCGCAGATGTGAATATTCTTCCTGACCGGCTGTATCGATTAAATTCATTGTGTAGCGGGTCTGATCGACATTTAAAGTTACTGCCCAGTTTTCGTAGATGGTCGTTTCATAGTGTTCGGCAAAGGTCTGCTTTGTGTAGGCCATTAATAGGCTAAATTCTACCAATTTAACATACTTTGTAAACTGTCTGACTCACCTCGTTTTGCCCACGAAAGCATCACCAACAACAACCAATTTTATCGACTTCTCCATCGCTTACAGCCCAATTCCAATCCAAGCTAGTCAATGTTGCTCCAACAAAACCCAATTCGTCGTTTCCATCAATTCAATAAGCCGCCAGCCTGTTGAATTCGTAGTTTGTGTGGAACCACCGAAGCCTCGCCTGTTCCGATCACCAAGTGCTTGTAAAATCGAACAAGCTTATACAATACAGGCCACACAAGGTCCAAATAGTGAACGCACAAAAGCCAAAAGATTAATTCAACGAAATAAAGTATAAAAAAGGCAAGCGAGCCAATAAGTCGATTGAACGATCAATCGAAACCGTGTTGTGCTTACAATAAAAGCCGTCCGTCGCCTACGTCAGCCGTGTAAAAAACGTGTGTCGATAGGCTTGAATGTTGTGATTGTGAATGAACAAAAATACACAAAATATGTAATGACGAAATTCACGATGAGGCTGCTATGGTGATGACTGTGCTATTAAGGGCGATGGAAAGGCGAAGGCGAGCCCTTAGGTCTGAGGGAAATGGTGGATGTTTGAAAGGGTGCCGAAACGGGCCTAAAATGGTGGTAGTTGGGAGAATTTGGCATTTAAGGGTATTCATAGCGTCGCGAACGGTTGTTTTGGGCAAAATGAGAATGCTATCTTCACTTTAACGTTTAGAACTGGCGATTAGAAACACAATGAATGACCTGTCTATGCTATGCAGGGCTGCTGGCCTTATCATGCTTTGAAAAAAACGCGGAGGTGGGTAATAAAGCAAGCACCACGCTAAGGCGATCGATAGATAGACCCAAATGTGCCTCAAAAAGACTGACTGTAAAAAACATTAGCCAATCTAATAGCGATTTGTGACTCAATTTGACTAAAAATTGAAACAAAATAGTAAAATATCGCTGAACATTGACGTCCATTTCAATCTTTGAGGATCCCCCAGATTATGCAAATGGCGCCACACATACGACGGCGTTTATGTGACGAAAATGGAAAATGGAACGATAAGTAGAGTGTGACAACCACATTGTATCGAATTGTGTGTGGCAAAAGATAAAGTACATACAAATCCGACGCTAAAGAGAATTTTCAAGGTCTGCATTTGACAGAATCTGAGCTAATTGGAACCCATTGTCAAAAACAAAACACAGTCCTACCAAAAACAGCACCCCAATGCGTATCCTATCAAAAAATAGTAAGAAAAGACTGCGGTTTTGGTCAAAATTTTCCAGCAACAGAAAGGCCTGCTCAAAAGGTTGTGTTTACACAACACTGATCGCATCTACAAAAACTTTTCCATACTTTTTTGTATAGCATAGCAGCTGGTTGTTTCCTGCATGCTAACATAAGGGGGACCGTTGAAATATGAAGGAAAGTGCAAATCTCTTCATAGTGCAGGCGAATTGAAAATATAAGGCTGTTGTTTCACTTCGCGATCTACCATTTTCGATGGAGCTCTATACAGAGGCGAATTGAATCAATACTGACATTAAAGCTTGTGAATAGTGTAAAAAATGAAGCATTTGATCTGTTGCAAAAAGTAAGCATTTGTAAAGACAATTTTATACAATGGAAAGAACCGCCAAAAATAATGAAACTGAGAAGCAAGGGAGCAGCCACTGGTCAATAGGCCGCTTCCATAACAATGAAATAAAAAATTTATGAATGCAAATAGGCAGGACGTAAAAACTGTTTATGTATGTAGTTTTATAACGAGGATTGAAAAGTGGACACAATAGAGTGACAAAAATTGTGGTGGCTTACAAAATACAAAAGTTCAGTTGAATGAGAAACGTGATCACAGTTGAATTTAAAATTGAACTTCAAAGTAACTAGTTTAGTTCTGTTCGATTTACGAGGCAAGAGGCAAGCAAAGCAGTCCATCCTAAAGTAGCATTTCGTGTTGGCCCTCTGGCCCTTTTGCGAATGCGATTTCCAATTTGAGGTTCGCATAGCATTGTTTGTGTGCGCGTCTTGCGTCTCCACGTTAGTCATCAGCATTAAACGGCCTCCTCCCGACATCGCCACGGGCTACCTTCATCCTCTTGACGGCTTACTCGATGGAGACGCTCCAAATAGAGAAATTTTGAGTGGGTGTGACCCTGTTGACCCTTTTTAGGGGTTGCGGTTTTGAAACAATGACGATTATAACAAGTTTATGGCTGGTTTGTTGTGCCATTTGCTTCCGGAAATCAAAATGCTAATTATACACCTTCGAAAATCACCAAAACAGAAAATAGAAGCCATTTCAATCAGTTCAAAGACCAAACTCGACACATTCCAATCCAAAACCGACCTCCTGATCCCCCAACCCCGTCCATCGCCCCCGATATGTCCTGAATTCACTAATTTGACCATGGAAAAGCAAACAGACCAAACCCCAGCACCCGACAATGCTATCGTTCTTTGATTTTTCGACAGCTACACCTCCAAACAGAACAGACACATGGCCTTTGCGGTAGCAAAGTGAATGAATGACCGGTAATGCACGAACAGTAAGCCCAAAAAAGACAAAAGAAAGAAAAGTTTAGCTGCTCGAGGCTACTTTGTTTCGGACGAGGTCGCCAAGAGTTGCGCACATTCTTTACCAATTGACTTAGGAAATGCTCTGTTCTCATGAAAGTAGTTGACTTTCATGTTTTTTCTAAACTTTAACCGCAATACCTTATCCCAAAAAGTAACTTGTGGCTATTTTGATTCTGAAATACTGAAACTAGACACTTTTCAAAATCCGCTAAGCTTATTGGCCATGAAACCCGGAATGCGTTTGGATACCTTTCTCGCCCAAATCCAGATAGTTTGCATTAGGATTTACTCACCTTTTTATGGCCATCGGGGGTTCGCGGAAGAGGAAGTACTTCTTCATGGAAAGATCTGTTTGAAATTTGATATGCTCTTGAGTGGGGTGCGATGTCCAGATTCTTTCAAGTCCAAGTGGACTGTCCTTTTGTTGCTTTTGGGTAACACTTTTAGTCGGTGCAAAATGGACATGTGTTCTCGTTACCCGTGTAAATCGTAAATGGGGTGACCAAAAGTATAAATAGAGTCGATATAGCCATTCTAATGACATAAATTGTTTGTTTTTGTTTCCCTTTTTTAACTATTCATGTTTTCAGATCATGAGATCGTCGTCATTATGTGGTCGAGGCAGGTTACTACACAATATGATCATTGTTTTCTTTATTCTTTGTCAAATTGTTAGCATTACGGATACATTTCTAATTGGCGCTTGTATCGGCCCAAAAACTACATTTGAGCGGTATCTGACTCCACCAGAGAAGAAAGAACTCACTTTATTGATTGAAAATAAGTTTGATGGATCGAATCGAAATGAGGTTGGTTGTTTCTGATCGTACTTTACGACTCAAATGTATTGTAGGTTCTCCGCGATATCTACAAATTCCTTCGCGAACGTCTCACAGTAAACCAATGGGAATCAATAATCCCTGAAATTGGCACCTATCAAAAGAAAAATTATCCATGCTCTCCATATAGTCAACTTCTGCCTCCCAGATATTACAAACCACTTCTCGTAAGTCTTTCTGTTGTTATGATCCATCTTTAAAGTCACACTTTAGAAAGCGGTTCGGCGTGCAGCCGAAAACGGTGCCGATCGTCGAAAAATCAAATATCTCGTTGAAGACTACCTCGATCGCGTCCTCTACACGAAAGAGTTCGTCAAAGAGTTCCGAAAACAATCCCACATAACAGAGTTACCAAAGTCTGTTGGATCCGGTACCAGTGTTTTACGGCCAATGCCAGTTTCGCCGATGCCGGTAGTTCGACTTCCGCCCCCGACGACCACAACTCCAAAACCTGTTTTTCCCTTGATTGAAGCGTGGTATGTATAGTAACCAACAGACAATGAATTGTATGTATTAACCGCTAACACATGGCAATAACAAATGGCTTACACATAATTAATTTTGAAAACTGTGGACTGATTTTCGAGTTTCAGGCGATTCCTTCCAATGCTAGGTAATGCAACACCAATGCCCCTCAATTTGGGTTAATATTGATTTCACTTAAAGTTTTACTTAGGTAGATTACAGTAGTTTCTTTCCAGTTGTCCTATTGCATGTAATAGTTTACAAAACACTTACAAAACGCGTTTATTTATAAATTAGTACACTGTTGATGACTTGATTTGCTTTCATTAACTTAAATTATGCATTCTCTCAATAAAATGATGATAAAGTCCCATAAATCTCTTCCCATCTCCATAACCCTGTACATTGATAATATAAGTTCTGATAAATGCCATTTGTGTGAGTAAATACACCTTTCCGATGCACAATAAGTTAAACGAAAACACCAATAACGCACCCTCTACGGAATTTCAATCAATCGTTCCAAAGTGTTGCTTTTTGGAACTCCATTGAAATCGTTCAAGGTCCGTCCAGTCCCAGCTAGATCGACTTTTGTGGCGGGGACCTTGGCTTTTCTATTTCGGAAGGTGACAGAGTCGAATCGCGCAGGAACGTTTTCAACGCTCCTCTTTCCTCGTCGGAAAAACTGCAATCGGCGTTCAAAGTTTGCATTGGCTACAGCAAATTGGGAATAGGTTTCTGGTGGGAGGACTTCCTGGACGTAACGGTCGACGTAGGTCTTGACTTCGGGTTCGCTGGCACCACTTGAGCGGGCTTCGGTGATGAGTTCATGGAGGGCTTCTTGCTGTTCTTCAGAAAGGTATTGAGAAAATGGCGACATTGGGCAGGGGGATGCGTGTTCCGGCATGGGAGCGGGGAGGATGGCCATAGCGGGCATGCCGACGCCGAGGAGGGAGGATAGGGTCGGATAATGTTGAGAATGGGATTGGCTGGATTGTGGAAGTGCTCGGTAAGCTCCGAATCCGGACGGCGGTTGATTAGATCTGATGAAGGAAGGTTGTTGGAGATAGCCACTCGCGTAATAGAGGTCTTGAGCTGGCTGATGGTAGGGGGTTTTGGTGATATCCTACAAGATTTCGGTTTTTAAAGGCCATAAAACTGATTTATACCTGTCGATAACTCGCTCCCGACCCAATAACAGTCTGATGCGGCGCATTATTATACATCTTCGGCATCGATGCCGAACGATATGATGCACTTGACGTCGCTCCTACTGTAGGTTGGGCAAAGGTAAGAGCGGCGTTTGTTGAAGACACACAGCACAACAATAGTGTTGAAAGGACGATCATTATGGCCAAAACCAAGCTAAACTGAAACAACCATCATAAATTAATGTCCCATTTTAAAGCCAAGCAAAAGCGAAATGATTCACAGATCCGATCTGACACCCCAATAGACATGAAAAAACAGCTTTTTGAAACCATTTGACTGTCCCAATCTGACTTTGAAACCCAGTCACAGGAAACATGTCAGATCAGCTAGTGACAACCAATAACAATACCCGAGCCGCCAGAAAAACGCCTATAGCTATGACTTTGGCTATGAAAGCGAAGATAGCCTCTAGGCAGTGTGACGCTTTCATCGCCTCAAAACGAACACCCCGAAAAGAAAAGTATAAAGCGCTCAAGCAAAAAAGTTAGATCGTTGGTCCGGATGGTCAATAGAATGGCTGACGATAGCTTGTGGTTTTGCTAAGCAAGTCCTTGTAAACAGGACTGATCTTTCGCCCCACAATGACGGCTGGCCGAGCTAAATCCGAATTAGGACAACCCAAAAGCTTAGTTAGCTTATCTTTACGTAAGTGACTTGATGTTTGATTTGATCGTACAAAAAATGAGATAAGTTTGATCACGCATAAGGACCGATTTTTCCTCTTCCTCGAAAGCTCGGCTTTGAGGTTACTTTACATTGTAAAACAAAAAAGTTAAAGCTTTATTGTTCATTTTGGTCAGACTGTTTTCGATTGCTGTGTTGTAACTGCCAAAGTTCATGATACTCGCCAGGTACGTTGACGAGTTCAGAGTGACTGTAATCATTTAAATTAAATTTGTAAAAAAACGCCAGTAAACAGTAACTTACCTTCCAGATTGTACAATACTGCCATTGCGAAGGACAAGAATAGTATCCGCCGATTTAATCGTTGAAAGGCGATGCGCAACAATAACGCAGGTCCGCCCCCGGGCCAATTCTTGTAAATTAATTTGGATCTTTGATTCGGTGATGGAATCTAACGCCGAAGTAGCTTCATCGAAAAGCAAGAAAGCGGGATTCTTTAAGATCGTACGTGCAATGGCGACCCGTTGTTTTTCTCCGCCGCTCAACTTCAACCCACGTTCTCCGACGATAGTGTCATAGCCATCGGGCATGGATTTGATGAAATCCGAAATTTGGGCTGCATCTGCAGCAGCTTCAACTTCTGCGTCAGTTGCGCCAGGGCGGCCGTAGCGAATGTTATAACGAATGGTATCGTTGAAGAGAACTGTGTCCTGCGGAACAATGCCGATACTGCCACGAAGTGACTTCAACTTCAAGTTGCAAATGTCAATGTCGCCGAGGCAAATCGAGCCATCCGTGACATCAAAGAGGCGGAACAGAAGGCGGATTATAGTCGATTTTCCACCGCCAGATGCACCAACAATTGCAACCGTCTTTCCGGGATCGACGGTGAAGGAAATGTTTTTCAGAATAGGCTGATCTTCGGTATAGTGGAAGCTGACGTTGTTAACAGTTAACGATAATGAGCCGGGTGGAACTTCTACCGCATCAATAGAATCGACAATGTCGGCTTTCTTGTTTAACAAATTAAACATGTCTTCCAAGTCGATAAAAGAATTTTGAATTCCTCGGTAGATGACTATACAGTAATTTAATGGCCCGTACAACCCGATTGAGTAGGTTACAAACATGATGTAATCGCCAGCGGTGAACTTGGAATTATGCATTGTAATGAAATACCCCATGAGGAGAGAGCCAATAAGCATACTGATGCCGATAACGACGTTCTGGACAAGATCAAGGCAATTATAACACATTATCCAGATGTATTCCTGTTTTTGGTATTTCACAAGGCCTTGTTTGTATCGATCGCATTCGACTTCTTCTGCCGTGAAATACTTGACAGTTTCGTAGTTAAGGAGGGAATCGACGCCGACTGCTTGCCACTCGTTGGAGATCTCGTTCCAATTACGATGCATCTTTCTTCGCCATTCAGTGACGGCGACAGTTGTGACTAAAAACTAGCATTTGAACCCTAGTGTTAAAATGACAAAATTCTCACCGATATAGATAAAGATAGTTAGCAAGACTAACAATCCGAAATAGTAATTGAACATCACAAAGAAAAAAACTGTAGCAATCAAAACATCCACAATGGATGGAACAATCATGAAAAAGATCGCATTTAAAAGTGGCTCAATCGAAGTTGTTCCACGATCCATGATTTTGAGGACTTCGCCGGTCTTTCGAGACAGATGCCAACTCAACGATAACTCATGAATGTGAGCAAACATGTCCATTTGGATTTCGCGGATAGTGAACTGACTGACGGTAACCCAAAGCTGATTTCGGAGTGTGTTTAAGAAGCTGCTTTGGAGGTACTGGAAAATGACACTGCCAATGATTAGTTGGTAGCAAAAGTTGCCTTTTGCGAGTTCATCGACTGAAAAAGGTGAATTATGGAAACTGAATTGATAAAAGAAAAAAGACTGACTGATCCATTTTGTGTATAGAGGAAATACGATGTTGCAAAGACGGCCACCTACAACAAGTGCCAAACAAGCGTAGATTTGAAGTCTGATAAGAAAGTGCTTGTGAGGCCAGATGTACTTGCTGATTTGACGCAGTGAATTCTCGACTTTAAGCCATTGCTGAAAGAATTTAATAAAAAAACAGGTTTACTTTTCTGCAAAGTTTACATGATCGGGTTGATTGAAATCGCGGAGGGTATATCCGACGGCTGTCAATAAGATTGTGAGAACTGTACTAACAGCTTCAATTGCAAAATAGGCAAAATAGCCCGTATGGAGAAAACTGGAAATTTTATTTTAATATTGTCCTTAACTTTGTTTTTAGTTATAACACACCCGTCGGGAAAGAATTCCTTTAACGTAAATACAGGTACAATTAACAGAATGTCAACACAGTAAATAAGAACCAGCCAAAATGAGACATGTTTGCGGTTGATAAGGAATCCATGATACACCGGCGTTATAATCCAAAACAAAGTATGCGAAGTGGCAGTGACATAGAAAATGAGCTTGAAAGGGACAACTTCATAATGCGCAAAGAAGTAAATCCAGGGCAATGTGAGGTTGATGACGGCAGTGAGCACTGTTAGAAGGAAACTCTTTGTTACAGGGCCTCCAACTGGCGGGGTTTCGTCCGTGAATCGCTGATAAGCAGATGGATCAGTACGGCGACAGTTTAAAAGTACTGTCAAGAAAACGGTGATAGCCGAATAAACGAGCGTCACCAGGACGCCATAAGTACACGGATTCGGGGGCCAAAATTTCCAGGACTCACAGAGAAACATGGTTTAGGTTATGGATTACCTGGAAGTTAGAACAGTTTAAAATGTTTAAATCAAATTGTTCGCGAGTGGTGATAACGTTTTAAACAATGTTTATTTCTAGCCAATATTTACGATTTCTTAACTTCGTTGTTAAACGTTCGACAAGAGAAGTGCCGCCAGCACGATCGATAGCAGGGGCGTATTTAGAAAAAATTTTTATGGGGGGGCATCCCGAAAAAAAGGTAAGGGGGTACCAAAGGGATTTTTTCGGGAAAATTTTTGAGCGATTTTTTGGAAAATCCAAAGGGGGTACCAAAGGAAAAATTTTTGCCAAAACCGTGAAAAACCACAAAATTCCCTTGGTCCCCCCTTACCCCACTTTTGGCGGATCCGAGATATGGGGGGGCGCTGCCCCCCCCTACCCCCCCCCCCCCCTAAATACGCCCCTGATCGATAGTAGGCTTTGTTTGTTACTTTCAAAGAAATTTTTTGTTTGCCTTTGATTTTTTTCTCTGGTACAAACCATTCTTACCTTTTGAACAATTAACAAAAGGAAAATTTAAAAAAGATTGAACAAAGCTATAAGTTAACACATTAAAGCATTAGAACGTGTCGCGTAAGGGCTCCTTTTCAACGCGACCTTAACAAGAGTTTTGGCAGTAGACAAACGAGAACACCGTGCAATCAGTCTTATTTCTTATAGAGGCTGAATTACTGTAGATTATAGTTAATGTACAAAACTCGTTTTTAATCATCATAACAGTGAAAATGCCGAAAAAAGAGTGCAAAAAATCCAACGCTTTTCTTGTAGTTGACTCATGCACAAACTAGTCAGCAACAGACGTTTTTTAGGCGTAAGTCTAGTTGTGAAACTCTAGTTGTCAGGAAGCACGTCTTGCCAAGCCTCCCTGAAAGCCATTAAAGAATTGATCGGTTTGCGGTTAGAAATTTCATTGAAAGTGCACTGGAGGGTATAATAACGAAACTCACAGGGTAGACAAAAGCTTGAGCAAACATCCACCACCCCTCTTGTCGGTCCTCAGCTATACAAGTAATCAGTTTTCAATTGGATAACTACGTCAAAAAAGTAAGCTTTATTAAAAATAGTTATAAAAAACCCGCAAAAATGAATACTATCTACAGTGACCTGCCAACAGTTTACAAAATCGAATAAACTAAGAAGTAAACTTAAAATCCTTCCACGGAATGTCGTTCAATCGGCGAGCTTCGAGCATGTAGCCGACTTGGGCAAGAAGTGCGACGATGGCTAATATGAGATACCTGAAATTGACACAATTACATTTTTAACTAGTTAGTATAAAAAAAACACCTACCAATCAAAGTACTGCATGTCCTCAGAAACGACGAAACTGCTGCGAAACTCGTTGGAACGGTTGTACGCGACATAATCGGTGGAATTCAACTCTTCGTGACAGTTTTCAGGCGTTTCGGTGCAGGAATCGGGGATCCATGTCCGGTTAAATTTGAGATCGGATTTGTCCTTCAATGCTTGCACGAGGGAGTCAAAATCGCCGGGAGTTTCGGTCACTTTGAAACGGGGGAAGCCATTCTCCCAGAATACAATGACAGGGGTGGCTGCGATGCCGTAGTGGGAAATGAGGCTGAAATTAGAAACTCAAAACTTGTCAAATAGCTGTAAACACTTACAAATCGGTGCTCGGATCCCTGTTAGCAACATTCACAGCCACGACGAACAAATGCGGATAGATTTCAGCAAGTTCGCCGAAGCGATTCGCCACTTTGGCCGAAAACAGACAGCTCGACGAGTAGAACAACGAAACCATGCACCATGGACGGCCACAGGCATCCCGCATCTGCGTCAATGTTTGAAAGGACTTGCTCGAGAGTTGGTGCAGCGTATTGTTCGGGAAGGGATCAACTGAAACGAAATTTGTAAAAACTTCAACAACGCCGCAAATTTATATATAAAAATCGATCAAACTGTCATAAAAACTCACTCATTGTACACTTCAACTTCGCTTTGTAGTCAACATCGCCTGGGAGCCTGATTGTGCAGCAGGAATCAGTGATAAAAGTGGGACATTGCTTCAGGTGGACGTACTTGTAAACGTTGTACTTGGGACATGTCGCCGTGAGGTCGGATGATCCATTCAGCGGCAAAAAGAAGTCAGAATCACCGGGGATGATGACGGCAGATGCCGCCCCAAGAGTCAGGAGGAGGGAAATGGCACTTCTGTGGAGTAAACTTGACATTTTTGATGGAATCGGCTGTTCGGCTGCAGAAACAGACAGCTGCAAACGCAAAAATGTGCAGATGCACTCTCGACGCGAAAACGAACATGTGCGTGCTGGGGTCGCCTGGATGCGACATTTAACAGCATTCACTATTTCTAAAACTGGTGTGAAAATTAGGTTTTATGGCACAGTTTTTTTTCTGTGTTGGAACATCATATTAGTCGAAACATAATTGGAAAACAAAATTTGTATTTGTTAACCACAAAAATGCGTAATTTCTACATGTAAGTAGTCAAGCTGGTATAAAAAGGACGCTTTCGCTAACGTCTGTGTCACTTGCGAACTGCACGACAAAGCAACATTGTTCTAGCGAACTTTAACGAACTTCAGTTGTTCTTGAAAAAATATGCAGTTTTGAAATGCTTTTTGACAGTTTTATATTCACATCTAATGCATTGTTTGTTGATGAAGCATTTACTAGTACACAGATACTGTTCAATTTAGGTTGTTGAAGATTCAAAAGGTTTTCCAGTTTAAAAAGCCTTTTCGTTTGCATTGTAATCGATGTCTAGACATGTGTTTAAAAACCAGATATATTACAATAAAGATGACGCAAAACAGTTCGTGAAGTAAAGTGACGCACCGAAAATGTGTGAATAAAATGACCTAAAAAGTGGAACTTCATCCATCTAGATCTTCAAACGAACTGCTGCGGTTACGGTACAAACTCAACTTACAGTTGTTAATTTCAACGATTATCAATGTGGTCAATTTTTTAAAAGTGGTAAAATGTGTAATATTTTAAGATGTCCCAAATTTAACATGTACCGTTCATCCGAATGCCCTTTCCAATCCTCCTCCACTTTTTAGTGTGCAGCATCGTTATTTATCCGATAGAAACCCCCTTAGGCGCCAGCTACCAGAATAACGAAAACTAAACTAATTGAATATGCGTGCTTCAAGCTAACTTTTTATCCCCTCTAACAAGACGCCCGCGCGAATGCCAAAGGATGCCAATTTGGACGTCCCTTCATTGGCATCGCTTCCGACATTGCATTCAAAATGTGCAGATCATTAAAACCTCGCTACGTTGTTATCTGCGAGAGGGTATGCCTCACTTGTTGATTTCACTTTTTACTCATTTCCGGGTTTGCTGCGATTCATGTGTTTGTGGTAATAACCGGAACTATTTTCTTTCCATCTTTTTTCCAACATGCTAAAATAAAAACAAAAAACACTGTCGATGAAAACTTTTAAGCGTATTCTCAAGGCAGTCGCATATTTGATAAGCTCATATACATGCCATTTTTGTCTAATGTAACAATATTAGCTCTTTTTTACATTTCTTTTGCAAGCAAAATATGACACGCATATTACCCATGCTTCTGAGAAGTAATCAATTGTAAACTTTTTTTTGTGTCTCCAAACATGTCACTAAGTTCATTGTTCAAAAATTCTCCAAGGCGTTGGTGTCCGAGGCGACGAAACACGCCAAGTAGCCTCGGGGCATTGTCTGGAGGCTGTCTTTGCACCAGGGACGTGGGTAGATGTACATAGATGTAGATGTGTTCCGGAAGAAGGTTATGCAGGGTTAACAAAGTTACAAACTAAGACAATGTTTCTTTTTCTTCTTTAGCGTACTTTAAATCTTGTTAGTTTTACAGTAATCGAAATCGCGTGCGCTTTGATTTTGCCCCATTGAAGTTAAAACACGCCTTTGAGTGCGATAAATCATTGAAGGTTCTTTGATAGCCTTAATTTCTGCCAAAATTGTATCCGGATTTGACGTTTCCGCTTACTTTGAAGGTTTCTTCCACTCTCTGGCCCTGGTCCATGATCAATATTATGTATCCATGTGGCACTTAGGCACTGAATAGGGGGTTGTTGTTGCTGAATATAGAATAAAGATTCATTTGACGTAAACTGTGGCGCGAAAAAAGTAACTTTAGAGTGACGCTTTCTGTTACTTCCTCTTGCGCGATTGAACGCCAAGTGCCATTTAGCCCTGTCCGTAAAAGGGCGTCAAATAACTCACCCCGCAGCTGTTTTTTTTGACACTTTTGAGCGTCAGAAACATGTACAAAGCGACTAAAACTACATGAAATGCAAAAATTAGGCCCATTAAATGCATTTCACAAAGCTACAGATTCATTCATATTCGTCTTTAAGCGCTGTAGACATTGTCCACATGTTCTTTTTTTTTGATAATTTACAAACCGGCTCAACGACCTATCAGCTTATCGTGATTAGCCCTCCTAATGCCATCAAAAACAGTTGACCTGATGCACTTTCATGACACATTTTGACCGCCCTATTAGTCATGTTTACCCAACCCAGTCAGCTGCTGTTATCAAATTTTGATGTCATTCTGTTAAGCGTTCAATTTAATGGTCTCTAAATTAGGTGAAAATTCTGTTGAAAATATTGTTCCATGCTTGCATAAAGCATGAACCCTTACGCAGACATGCAAAGAGCGAGCTTCACACCACCCAGTGTCAATCTTGAATGAGTCTGGTCTGTGACAGCATGCCAGAATATGTGAAAACTCGGTTTTGTTTACTGTTATTATTGAATTCATCGACCATTACGCCTGTCGAGGCACAATGTAATTCGGAATCACATTTAATTTATGTTTTTTTTTGGTTTTTATGACCATTGAAGTTGTTGTGACCACACAAGCCATCAAGGCCAAGGCTACGAAAGCAATTGAACGCGGATTATGACACCTTGGTGACTAGCGGTACATTGTAGTTCACCGTATAGTTATTTTTCTGCGTACCCCGCTTACCTCAAAGCTAAGTATCGACATGGCTTCCAGTTGCAGTAGTTTTTTTTCTCAGTTCTTTGCGATGAGAACTACAGTCATGGAAAATGAAATTCCATTTATTGCTTTTTTGTTTTTGTGCGATTTATGCCACTAATTTGATCGCGAAATGAGTTTTAGCGCACCTTTCTTACACTTTTGCTGCCATGTAATTTCGTTTTCTGTAAGCTGAACTTTTTTGGATTGCACTTGTACCTATTTTTTGTTTTTTTGACTTTTACCAAATTAAAAACTGCAATCGGATATAAGCAAGCTTAATACCCCCCTTTAAGTTTCTCAAATCCAAAAAACCTTGCAAAACAATACGTACGTCTTTTCCGTCCTGTAAATGACATCCCCCATTACAAAAAACACATCTACATTTATTTTAATCCTGACACATGCTTATTTCTTTCAATCCAAACCAAATCACTGCCAGTGCCTACACGTACATTTGGTTGTGGCATGTAGATTTAGCGCTCATTAATAAAAGAGAAATCGGTTTCTCGTCACTCTGCAAGCTTCAGTGTTTTCATTGAGACCACAGTTTTTCTTCACGTCCGGGTGAACAATTTTTGTAGATACAATTTTACGGTGCAGAACGTTCATTTTTACACTTTTTGGAAACTCAGTTCCACGGAATGGTAGGCATAAATAGTAAAATAATTGAATGACCCGACCCCTTCACGTGAACGATTTATGATAGCGCTTACCGAAATCAAAGTGCATAACTTAAATTTGATTTTATTTAATTGAGCTTGACGCAAATACATTACTTTGAAGCGTTAATTTGTTTTGCAATAATAATTTTCCCTAAAAAGCGGATATCAACATGCATGATTTCCGCGCTTTAAAAGAAGGCCCGCTCGTCTATGGCCCTTTTTATGCAATTGCAATTCGTTTATTTCCGATTTCTAAATATAAATTCTGACTGCATGCACCAATTTCAGTGGGTTAAAAACCAAAAAGTGGGTGAAGGCTCGCGAAACTTTTGGGCTTGTTGGATATTCAGGTGTTCGGGCTGGGGACAAAAAGAGTTCAACGAGGGCCGGCGAGTATGTGAGTGAAGCTACTCAAGTGCAACGATTATGTGTTTCATTATTCATTTGGAGGCGACACTTTGGAAGCTAAGGGCAGGGTAGCAAGCTCTTCAGTAAAAACCTCTTAGAACTGGTAGTATTTGAAAGTTTTTTAGTCTTGGAATTTGGATTTTGTTGGTAAACGATGCTTTTTTTTTACTCAAGTTTTGTAAAAAGTTTACTTTTTTGTTTTTGTATTTCCTCTGTTTGCCATCTAAAGTCTTCTTAAATCTATCGATAGCCAACCCTTGCCCTTTGGCCATGTCAACTTTATCCCGTTTTCCGTTTATTCACCTCTCAACACCATCGTGACCTCGACTAAATCTCCTGATGCATACATGGCTTTGATATGCGTTCATCCTGGCGCTCTGTGGAATTAACATTGTAACCACTTTTCATGTGTTCGACTTTCACCCCTTTCCAAGGTCCATGTCAATCCATCCATCTATCAACTCTGTATTCACAACACTTTTTTCAACACCAAACAACTAACTAACCAACGACTTTCGACTTATTAACAAATCTCATTTCATCTTTCCCCTAAATGCTCGTATTAAGTGTTTATGGTTGTGCGTGTCGACGCTCTTTGCTTTTTTGGCCCCCAATTAAAAAATAGCTTTTTTAAATAGGATGCTTCCGGATTTGATAAACCACGCCGCGATTCTGAGACGACAGAATTTGAAAAGACATACGATTTGAGAAACGTACAGCTTTCTTTCTCAGGTATGCTTCGTGCAATGAAATGGAAGTTTTCAAAAGCGTACATAATTCTTCTTCCCTTGGACTCCTGCTTCGGTGCATCCATTGAGACACGATGACCTTGGCATTGGCATTGGCATTGGCATTCATTCAGTTTGCTTTCTTTCCCGTTTTTATTTTGTGAACACGTCGCAAGGCACTTTCGGAAGCGCTCGACGTGATGTCAGCCATGTTACCGAACGGAAACTTTCAAGTTCATCGACTTCCAGAACCAACCATCTGAATTTAAACGATATGGGATTGCTAATTGGCGGCGTCATTATGTATTGAAATTTTAAGTTAGTTAAAGTTGCATTGTGGATCTGTTCAGACAGTCATAGCCTATGTCGTTGGCTCTTATCAGCAATCGACATAAATGGTTGTGTTTTTTCACCCCTTTTACCATTTGTAATTCGATAAAATTATGTTCTTGTTTGTTGAACAGCCTTTATTTTCCCGTTCAACACCAGCCGTGCCATAGTTAGGTTTGTTCGAAGGGTGTGCCGTTTCTTCGTGGATGCCCTCCCGCCACCTCACGCCTTCAAGGATAAACGCTTGTGAGTCGAGTTATCTGACGACAAGCAGCGATAATCGGTTTTAGTTTACTACCAATGGCGCGAATTCTCTAGACTTGGAAGTAAAACTTAAAAGCAAGCTTACATAAGTCTGAACACTTCACCTATGTATGCAGTCGGAAGTAAAAGACCGTTATTTCTTAAATTAACGACCCTCATTACTGTACTGACTAATGTAACTTTATCAAAGTTATGCCACTTGTTCACGTTCTTCGATCCCTCTTCCCAGAAACTCACAAAGACCAAAGTTTGCTACCTCCATAAACTTTTTAACGACCTCCTGCAAATAATAATAATTCTGTTCCACGTTTTTTATGCAACAACCCTAAAAGTTTACATGCATTTTTCGGATGCCATTTGGCCACCATCATTGTCCGAGTTAAATTACCCTCCTTTTTTTCGTGTTCAAGTTTACGCAAATTATTTAATATCAAACCCTCACCCTTTTAAAACGTGTAAGTGCCAGTTAATGAGTTTCCAGAATCACAAATCGTATAAAAAGAAAATTTGTTGTTACCCCAGCCAGAAGAAAACGTATTTAGTCTGTTTGTTCATTCATTATTTTTACCCCCTTTAAACATTTATAAAGCGCCTATTATACACCCCTGCGTGAAGCGGTTGGCAAAGTAAATATCATTCTCTAATGCTTGGATAGACGGGGTGGAAGTTTGAGTGGGGTAGAGCATTCTTATTGAAACTTTTCCATTCGTGAGGGTCGAATTTCATTTGTCGTGGTTTTGAGCATTTTGTCAATTCGGTTTAATTCAATTATATTTGTTATTTCGATTGCAGGACCGGAAGCGCTTTCAACCAATCTGCTCATGACGACCATGTAGTACGCTATGGCAGTTGTTACTGTCGACTGTCATACGCCGAAGTTTTCTTAATTGTACAATTACGTGTCGTGAAAGATGCCGCCGATCACCTCATCGCCCATCACACATCGACTCGGGTTTCCGCCACTACCTCAGAATATTGTTTCCGGATCGGAAACGACTTATGATGCAACCTTGGGTGATTCAATTGAAAAATCGACTATGAAAGCGGCGGATTTGTTGCTCAGAGGCGTGAGGATGCATGAAGTTTCTGCCGTCGTGATTCTGACTGTCTGTTTGATCTGTACCGCTATCTTGGTAGCTTGTGTCGGCTTCTATTGCGTTTTACATTGCTGGCGACATCACAAGGAATCCCTCACAGCAGCCCATCGAAGAGCATTAGTCCAGACTTCTATCGTTTCCACTGCCATTGACGATTTGATGCCACCGGCGTCCGCGAATTCGAGAAGGAGTACCTTCGGGCCGTTTAGCTTCTTCGGAAGTCGGAATGTATCTCGAAGGCCGTCCAGATCTAGTGCAAGGACTGTTAGAGGCATCTACACAGAAGACCTAGGAGGTATCTAACCCAATCCACCACCAGTTTCATAACTCCCATTCCAGAATCCGCCCTCCTAAACGGCAAACTCCCCCAAATCCGCATCTCCTTCAGTAACCCCACAGGTCACAAGTCGTCCGTATCTGATGGCTACCGCTCACGTGAGTTTCCAGAAGACCCGTCATTTCCGTAATTTTCCGGCTCTGTGCCGTTACTGTCACCGAAAAAGGAGCCAGTTTCACGCAACATTGCCCAAAAACAAAACCCCCTTCGCGTGCCAATGCATTCCATGAAAAGAATAGAAACAAAACCTTTGAAAATGGCAACATTCTTAAGAATTACTACCATACAAAAGCATTTGTGTAATAGCTGTAGTCTTCAAAATCGGAAACAGTTGCCTAAAAACCCAAAACAAATCCCTCTTCTGTCGTCGCATGCTTGTTTGGCACCAATTTAACATCCCGTTTCCAAGATTGAGCGTCGTTTTTCCTAAAGACAACGTACATTGTAATTACTTTCCGAGTATAATGTGCCAATTGAGATTTGTCTCCACTCTCCAAAGCACCGTGGGGCCGCATTAGGCGAAAATGTATGCATTAACAAGGTCAGAGGCATTCATCTCAAAGCGAACAGAGGCCACCATGACACTTGTCGACGGCATCCATCCATTTTGTGTTGTCAGTTGTCTTGAAACCCGTGAAGTTTTGGGTCCAAATGTCGGACATCCACGATTTACTGGGTTGGGGATGTACTTTGTGTTGGCAATTCGCGGGAAACAATGGGCTGGACCGTTATGCATTGAAGTTTTTTCTTTTTTGAAAGAAAAGCGAAAGATTTACAGCCAACTTTTTCTTTAATTACATCCCTGTCGACTTTTGTTTTGGCACCAGGAAGAAAAAGCGTTAAACCCATTTATTCCGGCTAACACATTCTGAACGTGTGAAAGTAATGTGAATTCTTGTTTTTTTTTGTATCAACAGGGGTCAGCGTAATTATTGTTTTTGTCTTTGAGATCTATTTTTCCATCGAAATGTCTATAGCCATTCTATTTTTAAAAACGGAATTTTGAGTTCAATGCCGAAAAATATGCCTATTTCATTTCATACGCCATTTGTCTGTCTGTAGTTCATGTAGACTTGAAGGATACATAGATACATAAACGCTCCGGAACCAATAGTCCCGTCGCGTTTCCATAATCAAATTTCATTTCTGCTTCGTTTTGTTCATTTTCCGTTTTACACATTGTTAGAATTGAAGGGTATGCAAATAGTGGGGTAGCTACCACTTTTTAAGGGAATTCTGTTACCCTTTTAGGACTGGCCTTACAAATCCAAAAGGACAATGACAGCTACAAACCCATGTAAGCGCTTTGATTTTGTTGACTAATGAAAAAACATGCTTCCCATTTTCAACCTTTATGGTGTGCGTGACAAGCTGTAATGTCACATTTTGTCAAATTTATATGCATTGCACATTGGAACAACAAAAATGACAACAGGACCCAAAATTGTTGAGTAAACGCGACCGACGTCCTTAACATTGGCCTGTTTGATGGTTGTTAGTATTCACATCGGTAATACGGCGTTAGCTGGATGCTGTGGCCTTGCTTAGTTGAATGTTATGCCTCTCAGTGGGGGTGGGCACATACATTGGTAGTCATGAACTACTACAACGCATCAAGATGTCAAATTGCGCCAATTTAGATGGTGGGTCCGCCGGTTGGCGGCATCGTTACCAAGCTTTAGATGGCGCTCATATCCAAGGAAGCTCATTTATGTCGTTGTCGGCGCAGGAGGGCTATGGGCAGGCATTTAGTAACCCGGACGCCGACCGTTAACTCTGGTGATGCGGAAGTGGATCGTTTGGGAGGGTTTATAGATTTATGGGTCTGGTTTGTGGGTACTGTATGCCATCTTTAGAAAGTAGAAGCAGTTTCGTCTTGCCTGAAGTTTAGGTGGAAAAGTCAGTCGTGTCAACAAAAAAACGTATTTTGCTCTTTCAAGATCACAAAATAGCGATTTAAAGCCAAAATAGTTTAGATTTGTCTTTAAACTTCGCTTCGAAAAGGCCAAATAGAACATCTGCCCATCCACATGGACACAATACCTCCTGTCGAAGACACCCAGCTCCAAAATTGTGTCAATCTACGCTTCTCTTGTTAGCTTTCGCACTTTACAATGGGTCCACTAAACCTTTTTTCTGCATTTTCATAAAAATTTCCTCCACCACCTCTAAGTTTCATACAAAACCGCATTTTGTATCTGCTATTTAGTCCTACACCACTTGAATACCCTCATTTAACGCTTTCCTTATATCAGCCTACCCTTTCATATGTCGTTTACTACCTCACCAGTTATAGAAACTGCCTATTACCTCACCTATTATTAAATTTGTAAATTTTTATACACCCATAGAAAAATTGCAAACAGAGTACTCGACAATTTTGTTTGCTAATTTTAGGGTACAACCGCTATAAAGTGGCTTGTATAACACCACAAATCATACCGGGCTCTCTTTTTTATCCGTGTTTGATGATTTTTGTGTCGTCTATAGCTGTCGCGTGGACCTAAATACATTATCGACAAATTTTAGAGCTTTGCAAGTTGCAAACTTTAGTTTATTGAGTCAAAACGTTAAAATTGTTTCACCTGGTCGGAAAAAATAGACTGCCTACATTTGTTTGACAGACAGGAACATGCGTTCATTTTCGAATTATGACAAGGGTTTAGTTTTAGTGTCTGAATTCTGAATTGTATTAAGTGCTCATAAAAATAGACCAACATTTCCATGCAATTTGTCTTTTGGCATTCATCAAGTAAGGCCGTATTGTGTTTCAGTTTGTAGCGTTTCAAACATTTCCGTTTGGGCGCTCGCGTTATGATGAAAGGGATTCGATCCGTTCATATGAAATGACAAATTTTTTTGTCGCCCTTAAATCAACAAAGCTGTGTCTCAAGTTTAGTGAATTCAGGTTTTTTGTTGCTTTGACAAACTTATAAAATTACAGGTGGGCAAAATTTGTTTTTCGGTGCTCGCTTTATGTTAGAGGTGTATCATGGGTTCTTCTAGATAGTTTTAGACGGAATCAGTGTGACTTTTGGATAGTTTTGGTTCAAATTGGTCGCTTCTTCATGAATATGCGTGTCTCTAGCTCGTTAGGCCCAAACATTGTTCAACTTCTTTGTTTTTAGCCTTTTCGCCAACCCCCTTTTTAATTCCAAATGCCAACCCTACAAGTCTCATATATGTTTGTACATACAAAACCCGGATTACATGCAGATTTCCCCGCCGAATTAGAACAAACGTGTAAAACCATAAATGCAAATTTTATCACCGCTACGTCAGCATTCCCAAGAACATGTTACATGTACTTACAAATAAAATGTAACAAATATTTCCGTTCCGTCATCTGTCTAATCCATACACATGTACAACCTCAAATTTTGGCGGTGCTTTTATTTATCTTATCCTTTTCTATGAACATTACATTATGTTACATTAGTCATTTTGCTTGCCTCGGCGCTAATAAGCTTTTGCCTCATCGAATACGCAAAAAGGGAGGAAATACGGCAAATTGAACAATCTCTTTGTCTCCATGGACTCTTAATGGTTGAAACAGCGGATTGACATAATCATTGCATTAGTTGCCATCCGAGTGGACAAGATTTACAGACAGATTGCATTGTTTTGCGACATTTTGGGGCATGGCCAGAGATGATAAATGCGACATTGAAAGATGCGTTGTTTCTATTTTTATGGTTGATGTATGCGCTTTTTGGTGGAGGCGGATGAGATAAAATCGGTATTGGCAGCTCGAGGGAAATGGTTTTCTGTTATGTTATTTTTTAAAAACATATGCTCAAAATTATGCTGATATTGTAGGGAAGCTGATTGAATCTGTTTTGATAAACACGCTAAATTTCCGTCTGGAAGTCTTTGCAATGAATATCTCTGGAACACTTGATGTTTTCCCTAGGGCCTAGAGATGGCAACAATTGACTCAAATATGTTTTTTTTTTCTTTTTTGGTAGACGTAAACATGCAACGTTTCACTTTTTCATACCCAATTGGTCGCGTTACTTGTTAGACAATACATAAATTGTGCACTTTCGTGGAATTCTCGTTCGCTTTTCCGTTCTTTTGAATGCGAATTTGCCCTTTTCGCTAATTTTAAAACTGGCTGTAGCATACACCAAAATTGGAATCCCGGAAGCGTGGTGGATTCGGGCAAAATAAACAAGACTTCTAGCTTTGAGTCGAAAAGTATAGTCTATAGTCCTTTTCTAATCATCTCTATTGTCATTTTTCAAAGTTAACGCACTCCCACTGACGTGCCAACCAACGGCCAAGACCCAAAGTGCCGTTTCAAATCAAACTTATCTATTCATTGTCTTCTTTTCAGGTCTTAGCACGACTTCCTCCATCCTCCCGCCCTGGATGGAAGGCCGGAACTCACTGGTACACACCCCCCAAACACCCGGCTCACCCATCAGTTTTGGCAGTTTCGGCGGCATGGAACCGCTTCTCGGCGTTGACCGCCCCGCACCCACGAGCTTCTGGCAACGTATTTCTGGTGCTGGACGTTGTCATGGTCATGGAGATTCGGCTGGAGCGTTGATGAGGCTGAATGTCGAAAATGGGTATGACGATCGTGAAATCGACAATCGGAGTGTCTTACACTACGAACTTGGCTCCTACGAAAAGACAAAAACTTCATGCTTCTGTGGAACGCTGACCTTTAGTTTGAGATATGACTTTATCCATCGGGTTTTAATGTTACACGTGTTACGAGCGAATCATTTGTTCGGACAGGATCGAGCTGCGGCACCGCATCCATATGTCAAGATGTATCTGCTTCCGGAACGACGGAATCATTGTAAAACAAGGATGATTAAAAAGAGCGGGGATCCGGAGTTCAATGAAATGTTTTCTTTCGATGTTAGCTATAATAATTTGGCTAATCGGATGCTTCAGGTCGGTTTTAGCAGCTTTTTTCGCTTTTAACGTTCGCAGTTTCAGTTTACGGTGTACGATTTTGACCGATTCACACGCCATGGGCTGATCGGAAACGTCATTATGCGGGACCTCTTTGACAAATCTGATTTATTACAATGGACGGAATACACGATGCAAATTGTCGGAAGTCAGGAGAAAAATGACTTCGGCGACCTTTTGTTGTATCTCGCCTACTCTGTTAGCAATCAGAAGTTGTTTATTACTGTAGCGAAGGCTTATAATTTAAGGCCAATGGATATAACTGGAGCTTCTGGTGAGAGTGTTTCGTCATTTTGGATGTTAAAAACGGCAAAATTTGTAGATCCATATGTCCGTTGCGAGCAAATTTACCAACGGCGACGAATCAAACTTCGAAAAACGTCTATCAAAAGGGCTAATTTAAATCCAGTTTATCATGAATGTTTGGAATTTGATCTTGCACCGGAGCAAATTGATGAAACTAATATTTTGATTCAAGTTATGGACTGGGATCGGTGAGTTTTGTTTCAAAATGTAACATTTTGTAACCTTTTTTTTTTGTTTAGAATCGGTCGCGACGACCTACTTGGCTGCTGTGTTCTCGGAAAAGAATCCCCAACAAAAGAAGGCCGCCAACAATGGGAACAAGTGTTTAGCTCCGTTCGAGGTTCTTCGACCCCTGGTGATCCGATTCCACCAGCGAGTCCGGGGATTGATGCCGAAGATGAGCCACCTGCTAACTCTAATGTAAGCAAAACCTTAAAATTAGCTTTTCTAATTTTAATGTTCAATTAACTTCAGTTCCCTCGCGCCGTCGGTCAATGGCACAGCATCCTGGGCGAGGTCCCAGACGGATTCCGCAACATCCCCAAAGCCACCAAAAAGCAATGCCCGCACCACCACCACCAAAATGGAAAGACTCATTCTGCCAAGCGCTAAATATACACACCACCTTCAATCACAGTTATCTTTCAATTGGGTCCATCGTTAATGCCTTTTATTCTCTAAAAACTTCAATTCCATCATTACTCCTTTAACTAGCGATAATCAACAATCCGTTTTTTATATTTTTATTTGTATCGTTAAACAATGTGGTTGTATTCTTACGGGTTTTAAATCAGACTATCCATTTACCGATATACAATTTTATTTATCCTAGTAAACGTCAAACTTTAAGTCAAATAGTGCCTCTGGCTTGGTCATTCTTAGTATGCCTATCATTATTGATGACATCTAAAAGCATTAACGACGCCGGGAATTATTGTTGTAAAGTGATAAGTACTAAAATAAAGGAATGTTATTTTAAAAATGTAGTTTTGGACGTGAAGCGAGAGCGAAAACAGATCGAATGATAGGATTTTAAAAGTCACAGTTGCCAACACTTGGATTATAATTGGAGTCGTTAGTTTCAAATAAACACACTTACCGGTTACACAGTCATCGTCTTGCTTGAATTTGTAGAGCACAACTAATTGAAGAACTGTTATGACAACACCAACTGTGATTAACAAAATTTCACCGATAATGAAACCCTTTGGGATATTCGAATACATTGCTAAAAGTTAGCTACGATAAACATAACGCAATCAAAAGATGAATCAAAATAATAATGATAGGTAATGCCACCAGTCAGCGAGAACAAACATCTTACAACGTACACATATTTATCACCAGTTTCAAACATGCATTAAAACTTCAACCAAAAGCACGAAAAATTTTGCCAATTTTTGTTTGCATGTCGTTTGCATAGTGAGTATTTACAGCGCTCAAAATCAAGTTTATCACCAGGAATACCGATGCAAGGATAAAAAGCCGTTTGTAGGCTGTGGAGGCATGGAGTTGTGGTTCAAGTTTTTTTGCAAGATTCCTCTCTGGAAAAAAGAATCAAATGTTGAACACGTAACGCCGCGGAATCGCTGAAGTTAAAATTTTACCATCTTAAATTTTCAACTTTGTGAGAGCGCTGTGCACTTTTAAGTTGCTTATCTCCCTTTCTTGCATAGGTATGCCCGGTCGTAAAAACGACAATTGTGTTGTGAAGCGGTTACTTGAAACAAATCAACTCAATGACAAGTTAGCATCGACATTTTTATTGTTCATCATCAAGGTGACATGATAAGAGAGCCATAAAAATGTACATGCACTTGATTAAGCATGTTGTGACGTCTCAAATATTGTGTTGGAATGTGAACTTTGCGACAGCCATGAAACCACGGACGAAATCTTTGACGCTTGTATGGATTTCCTCGGGTAATGGCATAAAACCATGATCATAAGAACCGAGTTCCGGGCACATAACAATTGGTACTTTCAACACCTGCTGAACGTAATCAATAGACGCACCGTGGACAGTATACGGGACTATATCACAGACTGATCCCGCCTTGAATTTGGATGTCGTTGCCGAAATGAAGGCTTGACTTGCTTCGTGGTTTATCTTGTTGAGTATTGACTTATGCTTACAATCACCTCCAGGCAATAACAATTCATTTCCGTAGGAATGGGCGTCGAAAAACGCACTTATGTTCGATGATCGGTTGAGCTTGGCAAGAAATGTGGCAAGATTTGTGCTTTCGGGTTCGGAGAAGGGATTCTTGCCGGGGTATTCGTCATAGCAGAACTCAAATGCTGAATCTGCAAATATATTCGTTAATAACACATATTTTGGTGGGGTTTGAATCAACTCACCCCAGTTGTAGCCAAAGTTACGATTGACATCGACTCCACTGCCTGGACACAGCTTACTGTTGTAGTTTGAACGCGTTTTACGCCAAAAACGATCGGTTTTCCAAGAATAGACGTAGCCATCGGGGTTTAAGACTGGGATGACGTAAATGTCAAACATTTTAATGGAAACTTTATCTTTGAGGATCTAAAAAGCTTCGGCATTAGCTGAAAACAGTCAAAGGTCGTACCTCCAAAACAAGGCCCATGGCAGCTGTAACAGCAACCCATTCTCGTGCATGAACCCCTGCGACCACGACAATCGATTTTTTCGGTGTTTGATTGACTTCTGATAGTTTTAATCCTTTGATTTTTCGCCCTTCAAAAGACTTTCCAATTGTGAATTTCTGAGCCATATGAGGGTATCTCATTACTACCGTGTCAATAAAGCTTGTTATTTCCACCAAATCGTGATGATGCCATAGGTCAAGGGATAAAGGGGTATCGCCATACTTGAACTTTAGTCGCAGTGAAAGCTCTTTTGACTCTGCTTTTATCAGCGATAAGAGTTCGACATTCGAATCGTCAATAGAACGAGCTCCGCGGTACAAACGGTCGACAACAATGTCGTGGAAGATTGATCCATTTACAGTAAGCGTTTTCAATATTGTGCAAGTATCACGAGGAAATCGGTGCATTGACGATGCTGAGACGCGGTAAATGATTTTTCTAAAAACTATTAAATGTAAAAGTCACAGTTAAATTTGGTTGAAAAACCAATTAACTGAACAAACTTACTTTTCATAAAGTAACCAGTTTTGACCTAAAACACAAGGAACTAAAAACACAATGAATATAAGATTCATGTTACCCAGAATACAAGCTTCAAGCACTTTTTGAATAGGATCCTTAAAACAAATACTTCGTTTTCCCAGACTTGTTGTTGTTTGCTTTTTCTTGTCATGGTGCTTATGCAAAATATTTTGTGCCTTTACTGGCAATTTTTATGTAGTCACGTATGTTATGAGAAATTTAAGTATGTTCGGACTTTTGATACTTATACTTTTAAAATTTATTGTTTTGTTGGGTTAGTGGTTTTACAAAACGTAAACTTAAAATTAGTTCTTTGGTAAAATAGTGGAACGCTAAAGTTCTTTCGAAAAAAAGCCTACGATTTGCATTCAATGAAAAATTTTTCTGCAGCATAAATCAACTGTCACGATGATTACCACTGATTTCATTGAAAGTTATTTTACCTGTGTGGTTAGTGACAGACACTACATCTACTGAATGTCTTGGCGGCTCAGATCAATCATTCATTAAGGCAGGTTGGTCTTTGTTAAATGCGCAATGGTCGTTACCCGTTGTGGTTTAGTTGTTTTTGACTGCAGCCTGGTATGACCCCGTCTCACCATCGTTCTCTTCGCGCTTCGTACAATCGACTTCTCTTCATTTCCACGTTGTTGTTCTGCCTCAACTTTATTCTAGCCGGCATCAGCTTCTACCATTCTAGGTGGCTTCATTCATTTATGTCGAAAGCTTTCAACTATCCAAGACATAGTTGAAAGGCACCTTCAAAAGCACTTATTATAAGTTTTGTTGGCTCAAAGATGACACAACACGTATCCCGTCGCAAGATCGCAATAGAATTCTTCGCCTACTTTATTGGAATTAGCGCTCTAATATTACATTTGGTCGTTCTGTATCAGGTTACAGTTGATCATGGAAGACTTCAAGGTTTGTAAAGTGATAACTATTAGAAAAGTAATAGAAAAGGCTTTCAGAAGTAACAGAAAACAGATAATTATGGACCTTTCACCTTGCACTTTTAACATGAATGAATAAAACTGGCTATATACAAACAGAGTAAAGCGTTCAAAGTATAGTTTAAGATAACACAGTATCAGGAACTTACCTGATCCATTCAAGAAAGCTGTTAAGAATGTCGTTAAGATAAAACCCTTTGTGAAACCGACGGTTTACGTGAAAAGTGCGTGTTTACGGGCATCTTATGGGTTCATTTCTGTGAGCTCAACCATGGACATAAAAAATGTGAAGCTATTCAAATGGTACTGATAAGACGAATCGATGTGGAACTATGGGTACTGTACTGCACTAATAAAGCTTAGCCTACGTGAAATGTAACGTTTGTCATGTCGAATAGCAATGGACCCGTTGATACAAAGCTAAAGTTTGAAGTGTTCGTCGTTTTTTTATTACACACGTAGAAGATAAGCCTGGTTAAACCAAGGTACTGTTGGCACACCCTCTTGATGGAACGCATCCAAGCTAATCAAAGCTAAACAAGACAAAAGAACGCCTGATATAAATGGTATAAATAAGGCCACAATGAACGCAGCCATCATCGCATTGAAGCGACAGTAGGCTCGACATCGTTCTCGCTCAACTTTAGAAAGTATATTTTCAGGCTTTCAAAATGTGCTGCATGGACTGCAACGTAACATGCCACACTGGTCTTCGCGAACCCCACAAGGCCTACAGACGCACAATTGTGGTTTCTGGCGTTCTGTTCGCCCTGAACATGATCATTGCCGCCATCAACCTTCACTATTCTACATGGGTACACAACCAAGTATCCGATCTGTATCTTGATTTAAATTCATAATTGGTGTAACCGATAAAATTGTTTTAGTTTGTGTTTTTGAATTGATTCAAATGCTGGTAGTCAATGCCAATCGTTATTTCTTACTGTGCATGTTGTATTGTCTTTTGATCCATTAAATCGATTTCAGATGTCAACTCAACACGTAACACTACGCAGTCTCTTGGCGGAAGTTCTTGTTTATGGCTTTGGCATTCTCGTCTTTATTCTTCAAATCGTTTCGTTGTCCCAAATTGTCGACGACAAAGATCTGATCAGCAGTACGTTTATGTAAATCCTACGGTTATGAAAAATAATGCTGTTGTTTTCAGGTACCGAAAAGAAGTACGGCATTACACCTTCATCTTGAGTTTTAACGAAAATTGGTATTGACACGCAAGTGTCTCATGTCGCCGTAGAGATTTCTCCGGATTTTAAATACTGCTTTTCATGTGTTCAATTGTTTAGTATCAGGTTAAAGTAAATTGTAAAAAACGTTATAGTTAGGCTTTAGCGCATTGCAAGTTTACCGCTTTCATGTTTAATAAAACTGACGCCAAGAGTGAAATAAGTTGATTGAAAGCATTTCCAGTGACATGCCGAAGGAAGTAACTAGTTTCATTCATAAAAGTAATCGAAGTCGTCCGCAAATAAAAACGCTTTCATGATACCGCTTTTCACTCTCAATAGTGCAATTTTATGAGTTAGTGGTCACGGGTACTCTTTTGATGACTGAACAATGTGTGATGCTATTGGAACTGATAACCTGAGAGATGTGAAAACAGGAAAATTTGATGAACTATATAAACCAATTTTTACAATTTTGCTTGTTTTTTACTTTATGTTTGACAATATGACATCATCGAATAAAAACAGTATCTTTTGACCTCCCGATGAGTCAGCCTACATACGTTGATAACAAAGGTTTGTCAGATTGACTGCTGATGTACTCAATCGCACCTAAGAAGCTTAGAGGTGTAACACAGGTGTGCCACCAAATTTTTATTACCCACAGACGCACCTCAACTCTTCCCACACCTTTTCTGAAACTGAGATAGTGAAATAGGCTTAAGAAACGCATGATTTGACTGTTATAAAAAGGTCAACGTCAACAATGCTAGAATCATTCCACTAAAGTTTCGACGAACCTGACAAAAGGCTTCTTTCCGCTTTAAAAATGTGCATTTCAGGCTTCCAAAATGGGTCTGTCTCATCAACGCTGTATCCACATATCCTACAACCGTCTCCTTGTCATTACTGCCATCCTGTTCGTCTTGAATTTGATTTTCACGGCCGTCAATCTTCACTACTCAAAATGGCTACATGACGAAGTCAAAACGGCATACGCTGCAATTGACCAGTACATACATTTGTTAGGTTGAAACTTGTAAACGATAAAGTTGTTTTTACTTTTGTTTAAAATTTGATATTTAATATTGGTATTTCATGCCAAATGTATCTACTGTATTTTTACTGTGTAAAATGTTTCAGTTTTTTAACATTAATTACAGATGACAGAACACGTTTCCCACGGACACATCGCGGCCGAGATTATTATTTACATCATCGGGCTCATCTGCTTAATTTTGTCGATAGTTATGGTTAGTGAACTCGCTGACGATCATTCGAAAATTAAAAGTAAGTTGACAAATTAGCTGATTCTTTGTTTTAAAAAACTGTTTTCAGAACTTGAAAACAAGCTCTCAACTTACGGATAATCATTTTGGAATTCAAGTTTTAAGATGTCTACTGAATAATAAAGTTGTCAGTTTTTTTCTTTTTTGAAAAGTTGCAAACCACCACTGAACAAGCTGCCTTAAACTGTTGAGAGTAATTTGTTAACTTTTTGAATCGATTAAACAAGGTACACATCATGAGGTTGCAATGAAACCAAGGAAAGTGCCAGGATTGGACAACGTGCACACAGAAGCCCTCCGTTAGTGCTTGTTTATGCTCACGGAATCACTGACGAAGTTGTTTGATCAAATTGCCAAAAAGAAGAGTTTTCACAAGGTGTTTGGCGGAAAAAATCGAAGCTTACTACAGAATATTTTGCCGCCAGAATAGGCAAGTTTCCGAAGGCATTATTCTATTATTGACCAGATACACACACAGCATGCTCGCAGAAAAGTGCAACAAATATGTACGTCCAAAGGTTTTCATCAAAAAAGAAATAAACTGACATTTATGTGCAACAAGTTTGAAGAAAAGGACAGTAAGATTGATCAATTGGTTTTTGCAAAATATCTAAACTACTATTCTACGGCAACTGGCAAAACTAAGGAGTCTAAAAAATAAAAGGAAAACAAGAATCTTTGTACTGTACTTTGCATTTCTATGCCAAGTTGACATTTATTTTATTTATCTTCAGCTTGAAAAAGGTCAAATGAACAACAGTCTACCTTGATAAGGAAAGTGTTGTCAGATTGAATTCCGATAGACAGACAATACAAAAGTAATTTTAAGGTAGAACAAAGGTGTGCCTCAAGCTTTTGGTTACACAAGTAGTGATAAGTTCACCAAGACCGCTGAGTTAACCTCTGGCGCACCCTTTTCAAAGTTTCATTAAAACTTGATAAAGAAATACAAGTAGAACAAGTTCATGATTGAATTTATATAAATAGGGCAACACTAACAATAGTAGCATCAGTCCAATCCAGCGGCAGTCATTGTTCTTAACTCATAGTTTTAAAAAGTTAACTTTCAGGCTGCAAAATGTGTTGTTGTTGCAGCAACATGCGCTGTCCCCACAGATCCTACAAGCGAATGGTTATCACTTCTGGGATTCTGTTCGGTTTAAATCTGATCATTGCGATTGTGACTCTAAGCTATTCAACATGGGTCCATCACCAAATCAGTGGTGCTTATGACTATGTGAACCCAAACAGTATACACCTTTAAGGTGATTAGCGTAGAAAAATAAATTTGTTTTAAATGCGTGTGTTTGATGTGATTGAATGAATCATTTGGTAGTCCTTGCCAATCGTATCTTTTTTTTTAAAGTTATTGTATTTAGGTTTTAAATCAACGTTTCAGATGACAGCACAAATGTCGGCGGAACGCGTTCATTGGGGCTGGATCGCAGCGGAGGCTGCTGTTTATGGTTTCGCCGGTCTCGTTTTTATTTTGCAAATCGTTACGCTTGCGCAAGTTGGTGCCGATACATGGATGATTAACGGTATGTTCCTGTTAAAAAAATTGTGATAATCGTGCTGCTCTTTTTAGATACCGAAGAAAAAAATAACATTCATTTTTAGCATCTTCTGTTTTTACCTTTTATATAAAAATGATAGTTTTGTCACTTATTTGTATTATATGTAAACTATAAAAAGGTTTCTTTTAAAAAATAAAAAAAAAACTAATGTTGCGTTATTGTACAATCTTGCTATTCTGCATTGACATTGTGATTCCATCGGATGAGAACAGGAAGTGACTTTATTTTTATCTATAAGTATTGAAAAAAACAAAGTGACCGTTGATAAGAAAAAGTTGGTCAGTTTGATTTTCGTTAAAGTCGCAACAAAGACGTGTTTTGAGCTTATTGTCACACACAAAACAAGTTCACGCAGACCACTAAGGTGGCCTTTGGCACGCCTTTATTTATATTTGTTTTATTGAAAATTGATACAGTGAATCATGTTTAGCAAAACAACGCCTCATGTAGCCGGTATAAATAGTTCACAACAGTTGCATCTTTACATTGCAGCGGCAGCAAACTTAACAAAGCGGTCGAATACCTTTGAAAATCTTATTTTTAGGCTTTCAAAATGTGTTGTTGTGGGTCCAATATGCGCTGCCCTAACAAATCCTACAAACGTTCAGTTGTGACATTTCTGATCCTGTGCATCGTGAATCTTATCATCGCCTCGGTGGCCCTGAGTTATTCGTCATGGCTGCACAACGAAATATCCAAGGCTTATGATGATGTTATGAAATGAATCCAATTTTAGATAGATTGATCTTATTGATAAACTTGCTTTGTTTTTCGTTTCTAGTTTGACTGAAATATTGGTTCCGTACCAATGATATCTACTTTTTCGTAAATGCTAAGTTTAGGTGTACTCAAGTTTGTTACAGATGTCGGCGGAACGCGTTCAAGGGGGCTGGATTGCAACAGAATTTGCTGGCTACGGTTTGGTTGCTGTCATCCTTATTTTACAGTTAGTTACGCTCGGTCAACTTGTTCATGATTACGCTATGATCAAAAGTAGGCTGATAATCAGTATCAATGGTTCTGACAAGTTTTTTTGTGTTTTAGATGTCGAACATACGTATCACATGAAGCCATATTAAGCCGCATCGAAGCTCGGTGTTTTCGTGTTTTAACAATTTTGTAAAAAAATAAAACTGTTTAAAAAATTTGTGCCAAACTGCACGTAAACATGCAAATTCCTGAAACACACAGCACTATAAGAAAAATAAAAAATACCCCTCGTAATCGCTTGATAAAGCGCCGAAAGCCGACCCCTGAGGCACTTCAACGCAAGATCAGCCTTCGCGGACGGTCGAGCCTCCTCTGCTTCAGAGTGACCCCCCTACTGGACTGACTACCCCCACTGGCACCATGCGATTCTCCTTGAAAATCGTTTTGGCTTTGGGCTTCATTGCCTTTGGTGAGTTTGGCGACGATCGACTGATCTGAGGTTAACTTTCTCGGTTTCAGCCACTGCTCAGACTACTGATGCCAGCGCCGATGCCCCTAAGCCCACCCTTGAGGCCGTTCTCGCTTCGAAGGCGCCTGTCGTTGTTGACGACAAGACCGAGGGAAACGACACTGTTGAGGCTGTTCTCGCTTCGAAGGCTCCTGGACTTGTTGATGACATAACCGAGGGAAACGGAACTGTGGAAGCCGTCATTTCTGGAGGTGACGGTAACGTGACCAAGAAGGAATCTGATGACGTTGCTGCTCCTTCCGTTGCCCCCGTCGACAAGCCGGCCAAGGATGACGCCACGACGAAGAAGGACACTACCACCACGACCACCACTACCACCACCTCTACGACTACCCGCGCTCCCGCCACGACCACCAAGAAGCCTGTGCCGGTTCCCAAGAAGGGCGATAACGATTTCAAGTTCATTGATCCCGCCGAAGAGGCGAGGAGGGCCAAAGAACTGGCCGATAAGGAAACCGAAAAAGCCAAAGAGACAGCCGAAGAGAAAGGAGATGAGGCCAAAGACAAGGCGAAAGAGAAGCTGAACACCGCTGCTCAGGTCGGAGACGTTCGATATGCTATCGTTGCTGCCCTGATCACCCTGTTCGCTACTTTGTAGGCTGATGTTGAACGTGTTGTGGATCTATGTGACAACTAAATGTGAATAAAACTGACTTTCTATTGCAATGTCGTGTCTGTGCTTGTTCTGTGGCATACTTTGTGACTTCACCTCACCCAAGGTTAAACCAACCGATTATATGGTGGTGGTCTTGCAGAATTTTAATAATAGTCTCCATAGATAAGCCTATGCAGTCACAGCTACCACTTATTATCGATGGCTGGCCACAGCGTTCAATCCTATGCTTCCGTATTTGAGCACGGACTGTCCGTCGCTTTTTAATAACGCATAAATTTACGCTTTCATCGAAAAAGGCTTATCTCATTGTTCCGACTATAAAAAGCCAGACGTCACCTGTACTTATAATAACTGTGTCGGTTTACTTATCTAATCGACTACCTGTCAATCAACCCCACATGAAGTAGCTCTTATTGGATCTAAGAGTTCATTGCGACGATTTTTGAGTCTTGGAACAGTCGGAAGTCATGAGTTTGTCGTATGTTCAGCAGGTGAAAGAGTTGTGTATGTTTGACTTTACTTTACTTTATCCATCTTTTTTGTGTTTTTTCAAACTTGTAATTTTAGGTACCGATCGATTTGTCTGGATAACTTTTTTCCATGCCATATTTTCCTGCTATGGCGAAATTCAAATCAATATTTTCAATTTTATGAGTGCTAGTATTCGTCCGATGTTTAATGAAAGCTTGACTGAGCGATGGGATCCCGAAATGAGCGAGAAAACGTAAGACAATGCCAATTGAGACCAAAAAACACAACATTTTTTCAGTTTTAACTTGATTTATTCCATTTCCGCATCCTCAGTTTTCGGCGGCATCCTTTTCGGAGGCCTTATTAATGGCCCTTTAATGGACTATCTCGGCAGACAGACAACATCAGTATTTTTCCGAGGAGGTTTATCCATTTTAAGTGGAATTTCTATGATTTTGAGTCATTTCACTCCGTATTTCGAGCTCTTCATTCTCGGACACATTCTTGCTGGACTTGTAATCACAGGAAAATACGTCCTCGTCGTCTACACAGCCGAATGTGCCCCAGATTCTCGACGTGGTGTCGCGTCTTTGGCTGTCGGCGGTGGCGCGTCGATCATCATGATGATCGTGACACCGCTTTGTTTGCCTTCGATCCTCGGAACACGTGAATTGTGGTGGTGGCTACCGGCAATCTGTGTTTGTATGGCTGTTGTTGATATTTTTGGAAGTTCATTCATGCCGGAATCGCCTAAACACCTTTACCTGGGGACGCAAGACAAAGCAGCCGCTGCGGAGGCTGTGAAGTTTTATCATGGCGATAACGCTGATATCGGTGAGCAAACACAGCTGACCACATAAAAAACGTAATAAATCTTACAGATGCTGTATTTGAGGAGTATGAAGCTGAAAAGGAAGCCCAACTATCCGAAACACTAAGCATTACTCAAGTTATCGGCAATTCTGTCTATCGCAAAGCCCTTTTCATCGTTTTTGCTACATGTCTTCTTGTAACATTCAGCGGTATCAACATTCGCTGCCAATACCAAATGCAAGTGTTACAAAAATATGGTCTCAGCCATGTTGCCGCCGTGAAATCCATGGTATTTGTGACTTATGCCACTTTTCCACTGGTTTTCATCGCACCGATTATCATTGAAAAACTCGGAAGACGCCCAATCATACTTGTTAATGGCATTCTTTCGATTGGTGAAGTCTTATTTCTTGCCGCAGCACAGTTTATTGTTGATAACAGTCCCGAATCGGTAGTATCATCTACTTTTGGCGTGATGGCAGTAGTTCTCGGCACAGTGGCCATCAATTTGGGCCATCTGAGCATGGCCCCGATTTTGGTTAGTGAATTGTGCCCACACGCGGCGAGAGGAACAATAACACAGGTAATAAACGCTTTTTTCAAGACTAAAAAGTTGTAAAATGGCTTTTTACAGCTGATCCAAATAATCCCAATCATCTTCGCCATCATATCAGTCGCAACATATCCAACAGGCGTATCAAACTTCGGCGCATCATACTTCATACCACAACTTGTTGTGTTAGCAGTATTTTATGTTTACATCTACAAAACTTTGCCAGAAACTAAAGGCCTGCCAATCGATAAAATTATTGAAAAGCTCGCGGGTAAAAGAAAGGTTACTGAAGCCCGACTTGATACTAACGATGAAACTGTTCCATTGAATGGTTGAAGCTAATCAAACTTGTTAATTGAACCATTTGAACTGGCAAAAAACTGTAAAAAAACTATGCTTAATTTTTGTTGTTGTGAAAAACTGTTTGAAGCATTGCATTGAATGCACCAAAATAAAACAAAAAACGTAATTCAATTCGTAGTGACGTTAAAATGTGACAATACAACGTGGATGATTCCATGGGAACTTAACGAGCCTCATTACGGACAATGAGTATGATTTGGGGACCCGTTTGCATTGATATATGTACCAACGATGAGTGCGTTAAGATACCCTTTCAAAAATTTTTGACTTTTTACTATACTGTTATTGCAATAAATTTTAGATACAAAAATTTTCTAGTTATTTAAATTTTTGACCTGTTCTGAATACCTTTCCGCATTTTGGATCCTTTTCGTCACACGCGTTATGGCGACCCCTGACCCGACGCCACCAACTCCGACAGCTATCATAGCATGTCAGCGTTGTGGTGCCGAGAACTCCATTCAGAATGTTGTCCGATGCTCTGGGTGCGGCAATCGAGCTCCAGATGGAACAGCTTGCCATCAAATCTGTGTGAATTGTGCTGGTAGGATCGGCTGCGAGCGGGAGTGCCTGCATTGTGGTGCCTGTGAGACGACTTCGAATTCTGCGCATCGAGCACATTGTGGGAGTTATCACGGTAATTGCTATCTATTTCCATCTGTCAATGCCTAAAATTAAGTTTTGGCAGAAAAATGCTTCGATTCCTGCATCAAAAACGTCGAACCTTGCGTCTTCGGTGCCGCGTGCAACCATTCCAATCACCCATGCTGCGCTGGGGAAAACTGTGCCCGTGGAGCCGATTCCCACCGATGCTGCCGTGGTACTGAATGTGCCGTTACCCGAGCAGTTGAAGCTGCCACTAACGAAGACCCCTTCCCAGCTGATGGTCCTCAGCATTGCTGTCTCGGCGGAGCCTGCCTTCTCGGCTCACAGCGTCATTCCTGTTGCCGCGGCATTCACTGTGAATCCAGATCAAATCCGAATCAGTTACGCATGTATCCAATCAGGATTCCGATGGGCCACCGTCACCCAACAACGCCTGGTTCAGCTTCGACAGAACATTCTGACAGATTTTACATCGTTGCCATCGGTGTTCTCGTCGTTTTGATGGTGGTCATGGGATACGTTGGCGGCAATCTGGCTGTGGCTATTAAAGATGCCATTGTAAGTAATTCCACCTTTTAAAGATTAAAAAGCTTAATTTTAAAGGTGTATCTTCAGTCCGGCAACGCAACCACTTATCCATCATCGCCATTTTTCAAGTTGTACACCAATTATACACCGTCAGAACACATGAACGAATTTTATTTGAGGGGTACTATGGAAATGCCGGTTCCCTGGAAAGACGGCACAGTTCTTCGTCGAAATGAAACCAATTTTTACGTGGGTTAAATTTTTTTGGTAGTTTCAACTTAACACTGTTGTTATAGACCACACCAGTTCTTGATTACATCAACGAGAACCACAATAACGACGAAATTATTTACGACGGCAGAATTGATCCGAGGTCAATGTATCAATTTTCTCCATCTGGACAAGCGTTAGCTGTGCTTGACAGAACTAAAGGAGTAAAACTTCAGTTCACTGTTTAAAATCTATAAAGTAATGCTTCAGGAGTTTCGTCATGGAGGGTTCTATCAACTTACCATTTCAAAGTTCGACGAACAAAAACGACCAGTAAGAATCGCGCTTAAGAAAGACATTCGCATTTTCAAATGGCTATCAAGCATGAATGACAAATATGGAATTGAAAATTTTGTAAGCTACCAGATTTATTAACTTTTGACTATTCTAATGAAAACATTTCAGGTTTACGTGTACAACAACGACGTGTATTTGAACAGTCAACGTCTTACTGATTCCAAGTCGGCGTTGCACTATTTTGGAATCAGCGACTGGGTCTATGAAGGTTGTAATTTTTGTGTTTCGACTTTTTATGACATTCGGGTTTACAGAAGAAATCTTTATGTCCGATACGGCATTATTTGTTTCCCCCAATGGAAACCACTTTGCTTATGTCGAATTTGATGACAGCCTGGTTCCGGTGTTTGAAGTTCCTCACTATTACAATGGCCAAAAGCGCCCTAACTTCACGTATTTTTCCTATCCAAAGGTCAAGGATACTAATCCAACGGTGAAACTTTGGATCAGTTCGGTTGAGAACAGAAAGGCGGTGGAGATCGAAGTGCCGGATGAGTTTGCTGATCAGTGGGTGTGGTGTTTGTCATTTTGATATAGTTGAAGTGTTTATAGGGACCATTACATTTTCAACGTTGCCATGGGTCCAGATTATATTGTTTCCGCCTGGGCTAACCGTAATCAGGATATTGTTATTGTCAAAACAAACAAGTTGGTTGAGGGGTATCCTGACATCCACGTATGTTTAACTTTTTTCAAAGACGACTTTTATCAAATGTGGTTCCAGAAGCCACTTCGCTGGTCAATGGAAGTCAACGGCTTCAAACACTGGGCGGAGCCCACGTGGTTCAAGCCAACGTGTATCAGCGCGACCGGCTATTACTTACTGACCCCCTCACCAGTCGGAGATAATGTCTATAATGGTGTTACGAGAATCGATCTCCGTCGGAATGCTACCAATCCGATTGTTCAGTCTACTGCTGTGACTTTCGACGAAGAATTGCCGCATTTTTGTGACGAGAAAACCGACGAATTGTAAGATTTCTTATTTTTTGACTATTTATAAAGGTGATTTTTAGCTACTTCATTTCAAACGGCGGCGACCAGCATCAGCTAAACATCTTCCGAAAAACCATCCCCGGTGGTCCGGCACAGCCCATCTTATCCGAAGCCACCGACTGCAAGGTCGTTGAAGGAGCACGATTCGTCGGTGATTACCTTTTTGCTAACTGCCGGAGGGAATTATACGGTCCTGGTATTGCTATTATTAAAAATCTCAAAACGCAAGAGTTTGTTGTTAAGAAAGTTGAAGGCAGTTTTCCTGAAGGTGTTCCGCTGCCGATAATTGAGGAACACGAACTTCATGTTAACAATATTAGTGGGTTTTTAGTACTTGGCTACCATTGCAAAACATCAAATTGATCTTTAGCCATCAAAACAACTACCATCTTCCCGAAAAACTTCACCAAAGACAAGACCACAAAACACCCTCTCCTGCTCAACGTCTACAGTGGCCCTAATACTAACATGATAAATCATGTCTCATCTTTGCAATCATTCTTCGCAGCTTATCGTGGCTATATCGTCGTTTTGCTCAATGGACGCGGCACTGGTGGTCGTGGCTGGAAACACGCAAACCCCATAATGATGGGCATGGGCCACTATGAAATCGAGGATGCCATCGCTGCCACGAACGCGATCATAGAAAGCTTGAAGGGCAATGTGGATACTGACAGGACCGGTGTGTTTGGCTGGAGTTACGGTGGCTTTGCTAGTGGTCACATTGCGGCAAAAGATCAGGGGAAGACGTTCAAATGTGCGAGTATGGGTGCGCCTGTGACTGATTTCCGGTATTATGGTATGTTTAACGTTGTTTTGTTTTTACTTGCAAAGCAGAAATTCTTCAGATAGTGCCTACACCGAGCGCTACCTCCATTTCAACGAAACTGCGTATGACCAGGCTTCGCTCCTCGACGACAAGAAAGTTCACGCCATGGGACATGCCAAACTTCAACTGATCCACGGCTTGTCCGATGACAATGTGCACTTCCAGCATCAAGCTCTGTTGTCAGAGATGCTGCAGAATCGGGGAATTCACTTCCGGCAAAGTGTATGTTTTGCTTTCATCAACTTTTTGCAACATAAAGGCATTGTTTTGCAGATCTACTCGAACAAAGACCACACCGCCATTGGATTTCCCCATGTCCCTAACGAAATTGACAAGTTTTTCACTGAAGATTGCTTTGGCTTCCATTTGAATAACTACTGAATCCCATTTTATGAAGAAGATAAAAACCGTTAGTTATGTATTATGTCTAAAGATAAACGCTTCCGCCGCGTTTGTGAAGCTCAAATGCGGCACGCATCGCTTCACGGCGGGTGTATTTCGGTTGGAAGATGGCCGTCAGAAAACTCGAGGGCGCTGGGCATTTTTGGATCTTATCTTTGCATTGGGGCACGGCAGCTACGGCGCCATCAACTTCCAAGTTGCACATGTAGGTTGTGATGTCGGCCCCGCAATGTTCGACAAAAACGGCGACGAGGCAGGTGATGAAGTCGTCGTAGGCTCTGGAAATTGGACTTTAGCTGTGTCAAACAGTCAAATTTTGGTGGAATCTCACTTGCAAGTGTCCGGATTACTTCCAGAAAGCGCATCCTGCTTATTCCTCGTGCACTTTTCAAGCTTAGTCGGATAATACAGACCAACTTGCTCCATGCAATAGAAATACTTGATGGCATCAGAGAATCCAGTGGTGCAAGTGTACTGCATCATGAAATAATCCTCAACATAGTTGGCTGCGTCGTCTTCACTGACAGAAAACACGGTTTTGAAGTTGTCCGTGGTGACACAGGCATTAGCCGTATCGCCCAAGCACGAAATCAACGCATTCTGGTAGTTGCACTCGACCGTCTGACCAGCTGGGCCCTTCTCGACAAGCAACATTTCACGGACCATCTTGAATGCACGGTATTCTGGCCATGGCGATGAAGCTAATTCAAAGGATTCAAGATACTTGTTATAGCACAGACGGAATTTGTTGTTATCAGGGCAGTCGGCGTAGACAGCAGAAGCTGTGGCTAGCAGCAACAAAACCGTAGATAGCTGCATTTTTGCTACCGAATTGGAAGTAGCTATTGTTAGGGATGATTAGCTTTATATAGGTAGCCAGCGAGGGCGAAGCATACTTGTTATCGTGCACCAATCAAAGGGTTGCATCAAGTTTAGCGATGTGATGAAAAGTGAACCGACTGGGGGAATGGCCGAGAACATTGTGGGATAACAAACTACAAAACAGATAGACAGACAGTCTTGGGAATTAGTCGGAAGCTTTATTTATTTAATGTGCATGTAATTTACAATTTTACAATGGCTCTTCTTTCTTAACCGTCGAAGCAGAAGCAGTTGCTGATGCAAAAATGTCTTCATCAGCCCCAAAAATCGGGTTCTTAAACTCCTGATGATAAACAGACTGTTCCAATGACATGGCTCTCGGCGTGAATGGAAGTTCTGGCAGTCCGCCTTCTGTTTCTGATTCACTTTTTGCAACAATTTCGACATTATTCCCTGTTTTTGTATTGCTCCATGCGACGGCAGCGTGTTCTGTCATGTTTCGACGGCGATTGGCGAGCCACATGCGGAATCTGAAACCAATCACTGTTCAAAATGCCTTTTTCGTTAAAGTTACCGTGGACTAGTCTTGTATAAATTCCGCAAATACAAATAAATAACGCCAGCAATGAAAGCTATCAACGAAAGCCATTCCAACAACGGCCCTAAAACACCTTTTGACATCACCCAAATATCAGAAAACAAACCCACGCATTCGAATCTTCCCAGTCTCTAAAGAGAACGTCTCGGAAAATCCGCTCAAATGACGTTTCACACCGCCGAACATTGAATTGTCCTGATTGTTTTCGGCTAAAAGTATTGTTATCTCAAAGAGACCAGGTTTATGTACACAAACCAATGTCAATGCAATGCTCAAACATTCGTTTAGCAGCCCGGTAGTATGCATTTTCATCGAAGCTTGCAGGATCGTCGGTAAAGACAGCTATTTCATATTTGGGGGCGATGCCGCTTTTGTCGATTCGTGAAATGCTCACACCGGCAGTGGGTAGAAGCATTGATTCGGCTTCTTTTTTGGAAGTGGCATAGATGTCAAAATCTTCGTCAATAAACTGCATAATGACGCCACAAACGGAGCAACAGTGCCCAACTGGCTTGACTGGGTTTGTACAAAAGTCTTCTGTGGGGGCACACTGTACAAAGGAACAAATTTCAGTTTGTTGCTGAAAACTAATATGATTTTTTATTTAAAACGGTAAGGCATACATTTGGTTCAACATTGCTGTTCCGAATTCCATGTTTCGACGCAAGTGGACCAGGAAAAGTCTGTATAACAGCAGACCTCGGCATTTGGTACTCAATATCGTCAATGATCACTCTGTCTCGCAACTTTGGCCCAAGTGTGAACAAAAGTTGCCCTTCGATGGTCAGCATAAAGTTTGAGCTGACCATGTACTGAAAATGTTTGATTTTAGAGAATAAAACGTGCGAAATCTCTGATCTAAGTCCGATTTTTTGTAAACACTGCGATAAAGTTTCCGAAACTGTCAAAAAACTTTTATAATTGTATGTTTTCGAGTTACCTTTGATCGCGGAAAGCGCTTTGTCATTCGGTTTTATCCTGATCTTTTGTGTTTAAACAGACCCGTGAAACCGACAGGTCCAATGTCTCATCGAAAATTGACATATTTGCAAAACGTTATAGAAGTATATTATATTTGAGTCCAAACTATCCCTCCCTGAAGTATAGTTCTTTAGTCTTGACTGTTCTATCGCAACGCAAGCGTCAAATCTGAACGGATATACTTTGAGCTTAATCTTCAGCCTGTACGACCTGGGTGGCTGTCACATGATCCTTCAACGGATCTCTGGGTCTGATTTTTTTCGCATGGCTATCACCTTCCTTTTTGTTTCTTGTGAGAACTTTTTCTGTATGACTTACGGTACTATTGCGCTGTGATCAGTAGGTATATATCTAACCGAATGTTGACAGGGTCGAAGCTAGGCGTGATGAACGTTTGATTCACGGAGAATAGAGTTCTCCGAACAATGCCCTTCACTTGAAAAAAAGGTGTTGCGCAATGCTTTAGCTGACATTAGATCATGTTTCATTCACTTTTTTACTTTGACTTCGCTCTTATGATGTGTCTGACATTTTGTTACATTTACTTTTTCCATAGTTCAATGCCCAGATTACTGTAGAAAACAATAGAACTCACAAAAGCGCCAGTCATATCCGCTAAAACAATCACCAGATCTCCCCGTGTTGTCCATGTCTGCGTTAACATCACTAAAGAACCCGTGTGCTATCAATAAGTGGGTCCTTTGCGCGCCCGATTGAAGTAGCGACGCCGTCGAGTGCGCGACCCTTTCGCATCGTCGTCAAACTTCGAATGTTTCACGCAGTGTCGAGATTTCTGATGATTTGCCCAGCTCATTGACGTCGATTGGCTTCCTTGATGGCGCTAGTTCAACTGGGCCCTCTGTCGAAAGGGATGGATGTTTATCCAGGAGGTCTTTCTTTTTTTGCTCTTTGTCTCGTTCGCTTTTTTTGCTCACAAGCACCTTGTCAACAGACGTTCACGGATGTAGTACATCCCCTTGGGACGCGTCCCAGGTTTCAACAGTAAGAGGTAGTCGTTTGACTGTTTACGTGATACTTAAAAAATAGTTAATGTGGCGTTAAGCGTTTTTGAGTTGCAATTGGTTGTCTACTTTATAGATCTAATCCGTTATTAACTGCAGATTTTTTGCTTTTTATGTTTTGTATTTTAATTTCCTGGATTTAAAAGGACCTAAAATCTCAAAGTAACAAGTCTGTACTTCCGAACTTTGGTTTTATCCGTACACATGTGCTTCTTTAAAAGTCCCCAGTAATCCAGGAAACTTTAAATCTGCCATAATCCGAACAATATCCGCTTGTTATTAGAAAGAAATGCCAAAAATAATTATACTTCGGATGTTTATCGAAATTTTTTTATACTCCGAATCCACGTCATCCATGTAAAGCCAAATTTTTTATCTGTCCTTTTCATAAGGTCTTTGAAGTCTTTTTACAATGTTAAAAATGACCTAGATATGTATAGCTAAATTTGTCAGCTGTTTATCTATGATCTAGTTTCCGACGTAATGTAAGCCATCCCTAAAAACCACAAGCCGTCACCAAAAAAACACTTCCGCTATCCCTTGCCAGCTCTGACAAAACACAGAAAACTCACGGAATTGCAATTAAAATCAAATGAATTATTAACAACAACATTTCTTTTTAACTCCGAGACTAAAGATTGGCGCATCGGAATTTAATTAATTGCGAGTAACAAATTTAGCCAAGTCTAATTATAATCAGCTAATTTAAGATTACTCATAATAATAAGTTGATTGGGTTAAAGGACCAATTTCTCGGTTGACGTTATTATTTTTTCAAAGACCGGTTACTATAACAAAATGTAAGTACGTCAACTAATTTAATGCACTTTTTATTACGTTAGACAACGTAAATCAACTCACCCTGAAGGCGTGGATTTAACGGACCCCCATCTGTGTCTGGGGTGACTGGTCCTTATTAAGAAGTTGCCTTTCGCACTTTTTCATTCCTTGGTCTGCCAAATTCTTTTTTATTTCGTTTCGTTTCAACCTTACTTAACCCTCCCACGCGGCATCGACATGGATGGAATGTGCCATCATTGGCAGTTAGTCAGTTGCGTTGTTGAAGGGCACATTTACGCAAACATACTTGGATAAAAAGTTGTCCAAGACTCGTCCTTTGGCATGCATCCACATTTATGTACGCCGTCAAAGACAGCTGTTATCGGGGCTTGAGAGGGGTGGCTTTTGATTCAGTTACTGTATGCGTTATTTAGAGACTGTCAAGATGGGTGCATTAGGGCAGTGTGAGTGGCAGTAGAATCTGTCACGAACTCAAAGCGGACAATCTGCTTAAAGGGTGACTATTTTGGCATAGTTTAAGATTAAAGATTCAATTTTACATCATATTTACTTGCAAAAACTGCACTTTTTTTACAGATTTGCGTGACTTCCGTGAAAATTTGAAAAATGAAAACTGAAAAAAAATTGTTTTTAAACGTGTAACGCTTATTTTTTAACTTGTTTAAACCGTCTTGGCATTAACATGTTGAAAATGCATTGGCATCCCTTCTTTTTATCTGGATATATGTCTAATGTTGCTTCACTGTCATTTATCTTCCACTGTATCCATAGATCATGACTTCCACCGTAGAACGGTTTTTCCGTCCCGTGAAACTGTAGTTTACCTATTTTTAGCAACTCTTTAGGTTATTAAGTGAGTCATTTTTGGCACTGCCACACTCGACTTTTGATTTTTTAAAAACCCCAACATTCCCGTCAAAATTCGGGAACAGCACTCCTTTCCGGTCCCTATTATGCGTGTACCCAAACTAAGAAGTTCCCGCTGAGTCAAGTCAACCCCAGTGGAATACATGCATCTGTCGTCGGGACAGACATAGGGAAAGTAAAAAACTTGAAATAGTTTAGCGACAAAGGGCAAATCCAAGCAAGTCCAAACCCCTCACAAGGGACCGGCACGAGCTCCCGGAAGCAAATCCAATCGAGACGTATGCCATTCGAAAGAGCATCAAATTCTAAGGTCAAAGCCGTCGTCTATATCTGCAATGGAATTTTTTTGAGAGTGCCGTGATTTTTTAAAGTCGTTTTCAGCTTGATTTTGAAGGTTCATATCTCAGCTCAAAAACGAGTACCGGCGCTGTACTCAATAGGGCTTGTAGATGTGCCCTAGGGGTGTCTCCAAAAATTTTTTCAGATCAAAATGCCGTGGCATTTTCGAGTTATGGGCGTCGGAAAATTACCATACTTTGAAGGATCATAACTCAGAAATGCCATGGCATATCAATCTGAAAAAATTTTTGAGGACAGTCCTAAGGTACATCTACAAGCCCTATTGAGTACACCGCCGGTACTCGTTTTTGAGCTGAGATATGAACCTTCAAAATCAAGCTGAAAACGACTTTAAAAAATCACGGCACTCTCAAAAAAATTCCATTGCAGATATAGACGACGGCTTTGACCTTAGAATTTGATGCTCTTTCGAATGGCATAGGTCTCGATCGGATTTGCTTCCGGGAGCTCGTGCCGGTCCCTTGTCAATCCCAAATTTAATCGCGAGGGAACCATTCAGGAAGTACGGTTCTTCCTTCCACTTTTTGTGTTGTGTTCAGTTTAGTTTAGTTAGCATAAGATACATACATAAAACGCATTTTCTGGGAAAACCAAACACTTTCGGGTTTCTGAGGACACTTCAAAATTCAAAGTTAATTTAAATCGTTGAAACTTGGCAAACAGACTAATCTGAGGCCGTAGATGACGAATTCACACATGAAAACCGGTTTCGGCGCCTTCAGAATCCTCTAGGCTCCAGAATCCACCTCGGAGAATCCGAAGTCAAAAAGTTCTAAATAAAGTGTGTCAATCGATTGCCCACATCGAGACAATCATTTTTGTTTTTTGATGACGGTGATTGAATGAATTTGCCGGAAGTTAGGGCGCTTCAAAGTTAAAAAAAACGACGAGATAGCCTTTGGCACTCTGTAGCTCAAAAGTGTGGTAACTGGGGCAGTAATTTTATTTGTGATAATGATAAAGCGTTATAAAAGGAAGTTTTCGTCTCTTGGGGACAACTATTTTCGAGGTGTGGAACATGTTCAAAAGTGGCACAAAAGGATTTGCATCATCACTCATTTACAAATTTTTCTATGATTCGTCAATTTTTGCGAATTCTGTTTTCCCAGAATCAAGATAATGGTAACAGCTTTTGATTCAGATATTTGTAGCCAGTTCAGTTGCGATATTTTTGAATTCTTTACAAATTAGTGCCAATTTTTTAAAAAGTATGTTTTACCTCTTTGTACGGCATTTATCCGCCAACGATCAACACTAACTACTTTTGTATCATGTTACCTTGGTCTGACTATTTGGAAAAAAAGAAATTGTCCAAAAGGTTCGAACCTTTATATATGACGATGTCAACGGCGATCGGACCTACTTTACCGTGCGTGCATTTTGTTTTAAGGTGGAGCGCAATATTTTCAAAGAAGTCGATGCAAACCATAAATTTTCATGTAAAATTTTCTAAATCGAAAGCTGTTACCATTATCTTGATTCTGGGAAAACAGAATTTGCAAAAATCAACGTATCACAAAAAAAATTGTAAATGAGTGATGATGCAAATCCTTTTGTGCCACTTTTGAACATGTTCCACACCTCGAAAATAGTTGTCCCCAAGAGACGAAAACTTCCTTTTATAACGCTTTATCATTATCACAAATAAAATTACTGCCCCAGTTACCACACTTTTGAGCTACAGAGTGCCAAAGGCTATCTCGTCGTTTTTTTCAACTTTGAAGCGCCCTAACTTCCGGCAAATTCATTCAATCACCGTCGTCAAAAAACAAAAATGATTGTCTTGATGTGGGCAATCGATTGACACACTTTATTTAGAACTTTTTGACTTCGGATTCTCCGAGGCGGATTCTGGAGCCTAGAAGATTCTGAAGGCGCCAAAACCGGTTTTTATGTGTGAATTCGTCATCTACGGCCTCAGATTAGTTTGTTTGCCAAGTTTCAACGAGTTAATTTAACTTTGAATTTTGAAGTGTCCTGGGGTCTTTCGGTTTTCCCAGAAAATGCGTTATAAAGCTTGAATTCCGCTTTCTTAGCCAACTACTCCCACGTTAAATTCCAAAGTACTGTCGTCAAAGATCCTTAAGATTCGTAGCGTTCCATAAAGTGGCTCCACACTTCCGTCTTCGCATCCCACCAACCATTTCCGCGCGCATGCATCCCACATGTTACGCCTTTAATGCCGTCTTGGTGCATCAAGCAATGCCAACAACCAAACCACATTGTCTTGAAATCGAAGCTTGGCAAGATTGTGACATTCTCAAGGTGATTAGGCATACTTTTGGATCTGTCTTTACAAAAGTTGAAATAAAGCGGCTGCAGTTTCAAAAAGTTGCCAACATCCTGCAAGTGGTGCAAAAAGAGGAATCATAAGAAATGAAAATGTTTTTATCCGATTAGGAAGAAGCTTTGACAATCCTCGCGTTGAAATAAGACGGAAACTTGAAGCTTCTGAATTGCAAGTGTCGGCCCGGAACTGTTTTTTATTTCAAGCATACGTGGCGCGAGATATAGGCGAGAATGAGCTGTTCTTTATTTAAAAAAATAAAAACTAAGGCCAAGTGTGAGCTAACATCATCAAAATTCCAAAAAACCGCCTCCAAAATTGCATTTAAAAAACTTTTTTCATGATGTTTTTTGCACGTATAATTTCCATCCATGCAGTTTTCCCTATAGTGTTTCCCTATAAAATTACGCCAAGTGATAGGAAATTTGAGCAATTGCTAACTTTTTCGTTTTTTTTTATTTGCGTTCACTGGAGGAACGTTAAATCGAATATGCAAAGTGTCTCCTCCCTGAAGTACTTACGTTCGTCATCAAAGGCCTCTTTTTCATTGTTTTATGATTCTGTTCATTGTTTGAATTATCCAAGTTTACCTTTCGCGGGTCGGATGTTCATTTACCGGCTGGTTAAACACAGACTTGAATTCTGTTTAGAAATTTGGATCCGTGATTGTTTTGAAATGACTGTCATGACATGCGACTGTTTCTAAAATACACGTTTTCGATACTATCTAACCACAAATCACTGCAACACTCAGTTCAAGTGCCTGTTGAAGTTGTACAATAACCAGGCTGTCTGGAATGGTTCCCAATGCGCACAAGTACACTACGATTTTTCGATAACAATGTCTTTTTGCACTTTCGATTTGGAAAGTTGCATGTTGGATCTTTTTTTTTGATTTGGGAGCAATTTTTAAGGTTGAGCATTTGCAAATTTCATGTCTTCCTTGTTAAAAACCTTCCCTATGTTATCAGAAGTGCAAGTTTTAGAAAAAAGGGTCTAATGTCTAATCGACATGCAATATTAGAAAGGTTAAGTGTAGAAAAGCGCGTCTTCCTTTTTGAATCATCGCCATTTTCAATATTTTCCCCTCTTGCAATTGCAAACCGGAACAAACGTCAAAACAGACACCCCCTATCAGAATAAATTCAACTTTAAAACGCAAGCTAATATGATACTCTTTCGAATTTCTATCTAAACACTTAAAATTTTCTAACTTCTGACTTCAGACGTCAAAAGTGGCATAAACACTTGACAAAGCCAAAGAGCAGCGTTCTAATTTCCTTTTTCTGTCTGTAGTTGTTGCTTTTCGCCTTTTTTTAGCCCAGAAGATCATGTAAATTCCCTTTTGTTTGCCTAGACGTGTTTTTAAGTCAACATTCCGCAGTAAATCCTTGAATGACTTTCTTAATTGCCACAAATGCCACACGTCCGACATGAGGTCATTGCCTTTTTTGGACATGCTGGGCTGTTTTCGATGCACATCACATGGTTTACGTCTATTTTGATATTAGTTAGCGGTGAATCTTGACAGTTCCTCTTTCAAAATACTAAATATGCGCTTTGCAATCTTTATCCATTGTGTTTTTTTGTCGTTTAAATTGCTCAAAACACACTTCCGCAATCCCAAGTTCACCCAATAAATCTTAAGGTTGTTAAGCGTCTATGTCGATTCGGGTTTCGTTTTTCCACCCTTTTTTCATGTGCAAATTTCATGCCATCTTACGCCATTGGCACGGGATGGTACGGTTCGCTTCTCGGGAAGCGTTGAAGTTGAAATTTTGGCATCAGATGGTTCTGTCAACAAAGTTCTCCTGTCCTTAGCGATGGAAGAGCAATTTTGGCATCTACAAATCTGTGAATCGGATATGGCAAAGCATCGTATGGTTGGCATCGTCGGTGTTTCGTTAGCAAAGAAAGAAAATACATATTTGACGGACTGGCTGATGGCTGATGGCGCAAGACAAAGGGACACCTTCCAGAAGGACCGCCAACATGGTGAAATGGAGCAGTCGAGTTGTATTTGTCCTTTGAATTAAGTAGTCTAAACCGACGGATTTTGTTCTTCTGGGGATAGAAAAAGTATGTTGGGAAAGACTTGGGTCGGTGTCCAGTTGGCACTGATTTCTGTTAACTTTACTTAACTTTTATCAATTTAAATTTATAATAATTAAAAGTTTACTATTCCTGTCGAAAGCATCACTCCAAATTGCCCATCCCAATTCTACACGTGTAACTCGTCCGTGCATCTGCAACAATGTACCCACCTTTTTGCAACTTAAGTAAAAAAAAGTTTGCTCGTCGCTCGCCAGTCTTGGTCGTCGACCTTAAATTTGATTACAATCCCAAACAAACTCATCCTACACCCCACCAATATTCATCTTTTTTCTGTTTGTGCAAGTAACAATGTTTCTTTCTGCCCGCACGTTTCAGTTTAATCTATTCTTTAAAAATTTTGAATTACAGTAACCGCTGAACCCGATGCTAACCATGTACCCTACATTCCTGATGCAAGCCTTTCAAAAGTTCCAATGTTTTAAGTTGAATGCAAGTGACGCCATCTTCAATCCCCTCCGTGTTTCTTGCAAAAAGCGTTTAACTAAGCTTAAAGCACAGATGCGCCAAGCTAGCAAGCAATCCCAAAAGCCAGGCCAGCGCGTGTGTGCCTGACACATTATCCTCATTTTGCCGGAGGGCATGTGTCGTCGTCAGCACAATTGTTTTCAGCAACGCAACGCAAGCATGTTTCAAATATAATAGAATAAAGAAAAGTGATCAAACCAGTGCGTACACAAGTGTTTGAACGGGTCCAGACAATGCCATTTATGGGGTTATCTCTGTTTTTTTCTCTTTTTGGGGGCCAATTCCGAGTATCAATAACAAATTTCCGAGTCTGGCGATAACATATTCCACTGTCCAGAAGTCCAGTGAGGCTAATATTGTCAAAAAAATTGGGAATCAATGCACTTTCTTGTCAAGTTTTGCACACTTTTTAAAAAGTGCAGCCAAGCGATTGGTGCCGGGCCTTTGACACCTTTCTCAATGGAATAGGCAACAAAGTATTTTCAAATACGACTTTAAACCTCTTCTTTGCTATATTGGGATGTTAATATGAGGTTCAAACAGGAAATATGCCATAATTTTGCTATTTTCATACTTCAAAGTTGCTTATTTTAACATTTAAATTGACTCATTACCTGTTATATCAACTAAAAACTTAACCTTTACTCCCCAGTGACCTCATAACCGCAAATTTTAATTCCCATTCCTCAAACTTTCATACCTTACGGCAAAAGGCGCCTGTTTTCGGACCTCACTCATTCGCTCCCTGGAAGTTGGCCATTCTAATCGACTCACAGCACCCGTCAGTTTACTTTTTGTTTCTGAACCCGATGTCCCCTGGCAATCATTCAAAGGTGTTAATTGCAAAGCCTGCAAGGTTTTCATTGTTTTTTCATCGATTGTCTGTTAATTTTTTTGTTTTTTTTATTCCATTGCTTTGTTCGATGCCTCCCAACATAAAACAGCATCATTAGTTAAGCTGTTGTCGCTTGTTTTTGTCCCGGATATTCAATATCATGTGTCTGGGCGACAAAAAATGCACATAATATATAATAGTTCCCGTTGACTGCGTTCAACCCGATCTTTGTCCGTGTTCTATCATGTTTTTGGCGCGTTTTTACAACTTTTTAAAAGATATCTCTTTACAGCCCTCCGGCAATGCTACCACATTCCCCTTGTCCGTAATCCACTTACACAATCTACGCAATTTTGAAATAAGCCATGTCCGGTACGACCGTCTTGGCCCATCGTAACTATACCCTATGCACGGACAGTGAAGACAAATGGTCACCCACCTATGCCGCTTTCAACCAAATTCTCGGATGTGCTACCGTATTTGTGGTCATCTTTGGAGTTTTGTTCAACATCAATGCCATCAGGAATATCCATTTGTCTAATTTCGACAAAAATCGCGGTGTCGTATTAGCAGTTTCAATTTTGGCATTAGCCGTGTGGGACACGATCCTTCTCGGAAGTGCCTTTTTCTACTACGGCGTCAAGGGTGCATTCAAGCTTCATCGCAATAATGGCATAAATTTAATAACTCCCTTTTTTCATGGTTGTCTACAGGTTGCGAATACGGCATCGACCTGGTGTGTTATTTTTATCACTATTCAGAGGTATATGGCTACGAGGGATCCGTTTCGAACGACTAGGTAAGCAATTTGACCGCCATTTAGATGTTTTAAATCAACAAAAAGTTAAATTCCTTCCAGACACTCGCGAATAATCGCTCAATCCTTCCGTGGCGAACGTAGAAAGACCTCCTTCAGCCTTATTTACTGCTTCGTTTACCGAAGATATTTCAAAGTGCCTCTTATTATCAGTATCGTCGCAATTCTAGTGAATCTAACAGCCTTTTTTGAAATTACTACAAAAATGTGTTTAAGAATGCCAGAGGGCAAACCGGGCTATATGGTGGGTTTTACTATTTCCAGAAAGTGGCATAATAAGCAAGTTTCAGCTCGCAATTACATGGTTACGGTTAAACCACACGTACAAACTTGTTTATAAACTTATTTTCCGGATGATTGTTACTTCCTGTGGGCCGAATATCTTCATCTTTAGTAAGTTTTGGTCTTCAATTTTCAAAAAAAGACTTTTTTTGTTTTCAGCGATAACTGGAATCACAATATTTTTCCTCAAAGGCTCAAACCGTAACCGCCGACAGCTATTCCAAATGTCGGACTCCCTATTAGATCGGTATTCATCAAAAGAAACCACCCAGACGACCATTTCCATATTGTTGGTTACTAAATTTCTTCTTCTTAGAAGCTTATCGTTCTTTGTGAGTTAATCAAATTCCCGACCCCAATGACAATTGAAATAATTGTTTTCCAGCTTGACTTGACGGAACTCATATCCGGGTTTGGTAATTTCCATGATTACATTTATGCCATGGACGTCAGTAATTTCTGTGTAAGTTTGTTTGTTTTAATTCTCTGAACGAAACCCACAATTATGGCATTCTAGGTAATCCTAAACTCAGCCACCAACAGTCTGATCTTTATGTGTGCGAATAGTTGGCTGCAAAATAAGCTGACAGCACGCAATACGATGAAGCGGAGGAAGCAGCTGTGCATTGAGAGGTTCGTTGGCACCAATAAGTAATGATTGATCAATTATGCAAGGAATTTCAGTCTTCAATCGTTGCATCGCGTCAATTTGCTTTTTAAATCGTACAAAAAGGCACTTTTCATGACGAATCATCAGCTCGGGGTCCGGGTCCTTTATTCGATGCTGATAAAATGCCCTAGTCTGGCAGTTTTCTTCAATCAATCAACGGATGTTGGTTCCGATACGCCGCCCCCACCGGCTGGACCACCTCCAACACCGGCGGCCTATGATGGGAAGACGCCAAATGCGACGAGATTTCGGCATTTTGTCAAAGCTGAAACGGTGGAGGAGGAATCTTCAGATTCGGAATTGTGCCATGTCAGTCCGGTGATAATGGTCCCAAATGTCAATGGCCACATCCGATCTAGCTGCCCGATCACAGGGTCCGAAAATGCTGGCCACGGATGCCCTGGAGCAGTGAATGCGAGAACAGCTGAGGTGGTTGCTGCCATGCCGCATATCAAAAAGCGGTCGCTGGATTTGCTGGGGAACTCTGCCTTCCACACGATTGGGGACAGGATTATGACGTTTATGGGGGAGTTGATTGATGCGATGAGGATGGCTAAACCTGATCATGTAAGCCTGACTTTCAATTTAAACAAATTTAATGATAAAAAACTTCAGGATATCATTATGAGAATACGAAACACCGGAGCCCACCACCACAAACTCGGGATCACATTTACATCGTCTGCTTGGAAGGAATTCAAAGCCAGCACCATTTCGATCATCGAGGAGTGTGAATTTGCCAATGAAATCGTAAGTACCCCCCAAAACTGTTCCACTATCTCTATTATAATGCTTCTAACTTCAGGAGCGCAAAGAAACCCTCGACGCATGGAACTCTTTCCTGTCCGTCATTATCCGGGAGATGAAAATGGGTATCTGTGGGGTGACCAGTGTCAACCACACAAACAGCTATCACAATGCTGCCGCCAGTATCATCAGTGGATAATCTCAACGGCATCACTCATCATGTACATACTTTTTATCGCATTTTGGTTTGTAATTAACGGGTTTTAATTAGTGGCCAAAAAACATCCAAAGAATGTCTCAAACTTATGTAAGTATGAATCAGTAATCTTTAGTGTTTGAATGGGTTTCATTGTGACCTTACTTGTTTGTTGTGTATCAAAAAGCTAATATACAGTACTATGTTATGTGTTTTGCGGTTTTAAAAAGATGCATTGACGAGCTTATCATTATAAAAATGCCCAAATTTTACAATTTTAAGCAAAAAATTATATAAACCTACTGTGTTTGACATGTTTAGCATTCCAACGAGTAAAGGTGCATCAATCTCGACTCGAGAAGCTGAATCTGCGGGGAAAGCAGCTTCATCCTAAAAGAACTTGGTGAAACTTTAGATTCAGTGTTGTAAATTACCATTTTTGACGGAATCCGTTCACTGTGAAGCAGAGGCCGATGCGACGCTCCAGGACCTTCGACGATCCAATTTCGGTAGTCATAGACGTTTGAGAGGTCATCTACTGGAGAGAAGCTGGCTTCGAGGGCTAAATTTTATGCATAAAGTTTTAAATTAAAGAAGAAAACGTACAATCTTCACGTTTTGAGCACTGCCAATCAGACTTTTCGCCGAGAATGGTATATTTATCCATGAAGATAACGCCGTCATCGGGCAAAAGGACTTCACTTACCTAAAATAGTACTTTAAATCACTCAAAAAAGCTGTTCAAACTACCATACTTTTAAATCACCCGGCAGATACGTCGCCACAACTTTTCCCTGATCAAAGACAACAATATCATCTTCACATGGCACACTGTTCCCAGCCCAATTTCGTGTTTCATCCATGTTAGTCGACGGTTTCCAGATGTATTTTGCTGGTTGGGAACTGATGGTCGTTGATGCCACCAAAAACAATGACGAAAAAACGCTGATGAATAAGTCATTTTTGACGTTGTGTTTTGCCATGTTTGTCCTAAAATTCTTTCAGAAACCTTTTTATCGATCGTTTATTTTCTAACCAATTCACGGACACTCAAAACAACGAAAAACACTGTACAAAGGATACTAAAAGCTCAAACTCTCAGGATTTTCACGAAGATATAACATCAGCTGGTCATCTGATACAGAACAAATCATATTTACAATAGTAAACAGACAGAAGAAATAAGTTTTGAGCTTAAAAAGATAAAAAGTCCATCAACAAAATTGATATGAAAACAGCTATTTTGTTCAAAGTTAACGAAACCGAAAAACAATTCATTCCAAATGAGAGTGAACGTTGTGTTTATGCGTTAAATGATCGAGCAACGGAAACAAAAACAAATCCAATTTGGAGTCAAATTGCACGGTTTTCGATACTGGGTGTCAATTGCTAACTTTCTGGTTTTACAAATGTAATGAGATACAATTAATAAATAAAGACTAGTCATGGGGCAGCAATCGATGATACATAGACGGATTTTTGTTTTTTTTAAGGATAAAAAGTTTGTTCAGAGATAAATTAATCGTCATTGAAAGGCTCGAGTGTATGCCACTGCGCGACAGACCTTCTCGGCGTTTGAAGCATGTCATTCCAATGTTTATTTCCTGGGCCATTGCTCGTGGGCCCGATGATGACCTGGCCGATGCGTTCATTTGAGCCGACGCGATCGTAGTCGCTTACGATGACATGTAAATGGACGCGCTGGAAGTTTTAGTTCATTTGAAATCAGAAATTTATATAAAAAGTTTTACCTGCATCTTTTCCGGTGTTACATCATAACTAAAACTTTCATTGTAATATGGGTTGAGTGTTTTCATTTTAATTGTTGTTTTCTTCTTTTCTAGGCGCTTATTCTGCATCATTAGGTAGATTTTGACATAAGGATCTAAAAAATTTTTATATTTTTTTCCATCAAAAGCTTTCAATCCTCACCAGACAACCCCAAAACGTCCATCTTCTTTAAATTCTTGCATTCCATAACCACCACCGTCAGTTTGTTCTTATTAGGCACGTATCTCAACGCCAAACACACCTCTCCCAGCCTATTCTCCGGCGGTGCTTCAATGTTTTGTGTCTTTTCAATCGTCGCAGCTAGATCAATCTTTCCCAGGGGTATAGAAATCTGTCCGATTTGGTCGTGTTTTCCAAAACGATCAAAGTCAAATACATTAAAAACCAAAGTTTGGCCACCAATTTCACTAAATGGGACCTGCAAACATCCATTTAGACAACTTTCAGCAAACTGAAGACAAACTTTAAAAGTGAAAGATTCATTAAAGACCGGATTTAAACTTTTCCGCTGAACTTTAGTCTGAAACTTTTTCTTCTTGTCGGGCATTAAAAATAGCTTGACATAGGGATCCGATGTGCCGCCCAAATCCATGGCTGGCAACTCTTCGGCGCTGATTATGACGGCTGTGAGCTGCAATTTGGCAAGAACCATAATCGGATTTTGTAAATCATTGCGTTTGGAAAACTTACAGCATTTTTGTCGAAATCATAGTCAAGCTTGTAAGACAAGCGACCAAGAAACTTTTTTTCTTTGTCGTCTTCCTTTTTCTTGACGGCTGACATCTGAAATGTTGTTTTTGAAAAATGTGCAAAATATATTATTACGCGAAATGTCAATTGGAATATTACGCAGAGTAATGGTAATCGAATTCTGTGGGATAAAAAGTGGTTACAAAATAAATATAACTTCATGGGTTATGACTGAGGTGGAGATAATGGCATTGACAGTTGCAATTTTAAAGGTTAAAAAATTAAAAAAGATAAAAATTTAACGGAATAGCTAATTTTTAATAAATGAAAACTGACTTTTGGCCAATTCGAGCGCAACGGAATTGAAAAAATGGTCACATTTGCACTTGGTCACGATGAGATAGATGAAATTGAGCATAGATGCAAAAACCGCCCCTTGATTGCCGCCTGGCGCCTGACATGCTATCGAGGCGTCTCTCAGAAGCGGCTAGCAAGCTAAAAAAACACGCCCGAGATGTCTCGTTTCTTTCGGCCCCGGGTTACTAACGAGGTCGCCTCTGCCCTGCTCTGGCCCGTAGGACTTCACTACTTCAGAAAACGACATACATTCGCAGGCGTAACTGGCTGGGCAGTGCGACATTGAAGGAAGGAAGGAATGAAGGCAAAACGATGTACACTATACCAGCTTTAATATATCTATCTATCTTTTACGTGTTGAGAGACATGAAATTGGAAAAGGATGCCCTCGAAAGACAACACGGCCCCAAAATATGACAAGCTTATGTTGTTAGCCTTGTTTGTTCTTGGACACGGATGCGCCATTTGCCAGTCAACCTACACTCAAATAACAAAATGCCATGGCACTGAGAGACGAAAAGGAAATGTGGGGGAGGCCCAATCGAGCTGTCCAAAAAAGTGGATGCCGAGCCGAAGCACTTTGAAGGGTTACAAATTGACTCTTTGCACTGGCCATGGGCACGGGGGCGGCAACACCACAGAAGATGAAAAGTGTTGCAAATTAGGGCTGGATTTGTTGGCACTTTTTAACTAATGCCACTTTTAACGCAGTTTTTCAAAAATGACAAGTCAGGTAGGCACAGGGGATGATTACGTGCATGCATCAACGCTTCTCGTTGTTTCTACCAGTAAAAAAACACAATGACGACGTAGCTAGCCGTCTGGAGGCGATGAAAACACGTCCGACGAAAGTGGACAACCCGCTATTTCAATGACGCTTTTTTGCAAAGATGCGGCTTTGTCAACATTTAACGTTTAAAGGGGTTTAATTTGATATGTTTAACGATTTTAACGGTTCCGCGATGGAATGTAATGGGTTCGTAATTTCAATAAATAAGCCGAAATTAGGCCGTTAAACATAGAAACGGGAAATTTTCTACAACTAGGTACCCAAGAGCTAACTACATGTACAAATGATAAAATAGAGCACCGACGCAGCCCACTAATGTAAAGTATATGTGTCCCCGTGGCCCGTCGTATTACTCTGCCGGTGGCACTCATGTTTTTGTGCCTTTAGGCACGACATGTTGATGGCGATGGCGCCTCTCGCTTCTGAGCCATTGTGAGCTTCCCCCAGTTATAAGAGGGAGGGCCCCGAGCCTTATTTAGAAGGGCACTTTTTTCCTTGAGGGGCTTGGGTCGCGTCCGAGTTCGGGTGAGGACTAATGTAAAGTAGGCAGATGTGAGTTGTTATGACCGGTTATGGGGCAAAAACTTGGGAAGGGGCATGGGAAAGCATCAGGGCAAGCTTATATGGCGGTAATGATATGATTCATGGCAAAAACAACAAGAGTGTGACAGGCTGGGGCTTTGTTAAAGTGCAAATGACTAGCTATCAGCTAAAAATACGCTTTTACGGCAAAAAATGTTCAATTATGCCTTCAAAAACTAAAAATTTTATCATCAAAGCTAAAATTTCAAAAAATTAAACAAAAAATTATCAATTCTAGCAAAAATAAAGGTCAAACCAGAATAAGATAGCACCCCAAAGCCTATGACACGTCTATCATGTCACCCCAAGCAATCCGCTCAAGCTGGCCGACGACAAGGAACTAAGATTATGTACATACAGAAGCATTAAATTGACATTTTTTCATATTAGTGACAGCACCACCATCAACGCAGCAATTCCAAATGAAAAAAAACCATCGATGAGAAAAAAGACAAGAATACTATGCTGGGAGGGAACTACTTGAGGGGTGATAAAAAAAGAGCACATGAATAAACATGAGTAGAGCCGTCGGACTACGGCTTTGCTACTGCCGACGCACGGCATGACCACAAAATGGTCTTCTATTTTTTTAAAACGGGGCAAATAGACTAGCTACAGCTGGTGCTACCGGATTTTAACTATGCCTTTAAACGTTCATAGACTTGGCATAAAAATAACGTTATTTTAAGTGGTGCGTAGGGTATTGATTAACAAATTTATGACCCGAAACAACGATAAAAAAGATAATAAATTAAATTGCACGGTTTATGGCAGAATTATTAAAGCTATTCCTTTCCGAAAAGGGAGGTATACTTGTCAAAGGCTTCTTTATAATCCTTGCCAAAGTCGGTGCGGTCCTTCAAGCCGAGACGCTTCGGGATGTGGTCGATTCGCTGGCCAGCGACGTAGTTGTCCCGAATGTACAGCATAACGGAATCGACGAGTCGTGGGATGTTCAGATAATCGCCGGCTAGGATGAGGTCATTGAAGATCTTTTCGTGTTCACGCAGGAACATGGCATCAACGAAGGTCAGGGCGGCTGGGCCGATTTTGACAGGGACGTAGGGCGGATCCGATTCGTGAAGGCGACAGAAAGCTACGACGACTTTGAGGATGGGACCGGCGATGTCTTGGATTACGGTTTCAGTGGAATCGGGGCAGTTTTCGTCTGAAGTGTTGACTTTTTTCATTATGATCGTCTAATTAACAAAACTTACTAAACATGGTCGAAAGCACCTCACTCTGCTTCACAACGCCATTAGAAACCTGTTCACTGTGACCATCTTTAGTCTTCAAGAAAAACGCAGTGCGCAGCTCCACCTTTGCCTTGCGTTTGCGAACCATTGCGACTTCTACAAACGAAAACATCATAAAACTAATCAAACACCTTAAATTAACAAGTAATTTTCAAAGATCCAAACTTTGAACTCCCATTCATCAAAAAATCAAAAAGCAATATCTTTATTAATATCTTTTTCTGTTCATTGTACATCACAGTCTATACAGCTTCAATAAAAGCAGCCAATTAAGTTCAATTACAATATTATGCCAACACGTGTGCACTTTTTACAACATAAATCGTAAAGCAGTCTCGTTCAGCGGGAAGCAAAACGCTTTTCAAAATGATAAAAACATGTTTAATTTTACGATGCAAATTTAGCCGCAAAATCCATTTTAAGCTCAATGGTCGGTTTTGCCGTTGCCGCCGCGGCTTCTCTTGCCACCGCCGCTGCCTTTTGCTGGTTTTGCAGAATCGCAGCTTGCTGGCTCAATTGGCTCGACCTTGAGATGAGTTGAGCCGTGTGTTCGATTCTCTGCTTGATGGCTGGACATGAAGCAATGACAGTCTTGAAGGCTTCTGGATACGCGGGGGCCAGGGTGTTGATGCGTTGGAAGGCGAAATCGTGGAGCCTTTTCACGGTGGGGCCGTCGGCATCGAGGAAGTCTCGGGCTGGATTCGGGACCAGGAAACGGACGAGGCATCGGAGAAGCAGGTTGATGAACATGATCTGCTTTTCGGGGGTGGGCGATACGCGAAGGATCGTTTCAATGGCTTTGATGGCCTCCTGGACGGCAGCGGCATCGATCTCGCTGATGTCGACCAGTACGGGTAGATCGGTTTCCAGCGTTGGCGACGGTGGCTCAGCGGCTTCGGCTGTCGGCATGATGAAGGGGCGAATCTTGTCGAAAACAAGGGGTGCCAGTTCGCGAATGTAGGGCGCGCAAATGTCCTTCTTGCCGAAGATGGAATTCAACGATTGCAGGGCCTTCAGACGGATGGCAGCAACTGGGTGTTGGATGCACTGCTTCAGAAGGCGGCAATGTTTATGGAAAAGAGGCGCGCCGATTGGGAAGGAGCTCGGTAGGGTCGTCGTCATTACGGTGGCAGCAAGCATCACGACGGACTTATCGACACGAGCATCGGAGCCTTCGACCATGTTCAGCATGCTGAGGAGGGAAGAACGGACAACAGATGACCAGTTGTCGTATGTTTCTGGGGATGCTGTAGTTGGTGGGTAGCTGACGAGCTGGCGAATAGCCTGAAACACAATAAATTGAAGAGTTTTTTTCTTCAAAACTAAAAAAACATACCACCATAGCCGCCGCCGCTCCAGCCGAAACATGGCCCGTGCTCAAATCACCAGTGCTATCGACATCAATCCTGCTGGACTCTCTTAAGACGCCCAAAACCAGGTAAAACACAGTAGGAAGAAGCACAATTGACCCTTCAGGGCTGCACAATTCCGGAATCTGGACCAGCAACTGAACACCAAGACGAACAAGCTCGCACGCTTCTGACGGTAACCTTGCGTATTTCCGGAAATGCAACGGTGCCGACGACTTCGACTTCATCAGGGCCGAGTTGATCTGCGGTATTTGACGTACCAACAAACACAACGCAATTTCAAGCGTCGCAAAAGTCAATGAAGTCGACGAATCAAAACCATCAATGCCTTCTCCGCCGGGATAGCCTTGATAGACAGCTGTTTCGGCATCGACATTGCCATTGACGACATCGACGGCGGAGACGGTTTCAATCGCGGTCCTGGCAGCCGCCAAAACGGCAAGGACGACGTCGGCACACATCTTTTGGGTCGCCAAGTTATCTCTCGTCAAGACTAGGCGATGAAGAATGTTCAGCATCTCGACGGCTACCCTCACATCGCGCATCAGCTCCAATCTGGCCCATTGACAGTCGATCAGATTGCGCAGGGTCGACAAACACAGTTGAACTACACGGTCAGAATCAATGTAGGAGCGATTGCTGCAGAGGGATTCACAACACATGCCGAGCAACAACGCGAATCGAGTTTCACGGCGTTCGTGAAGCCATGGTTCGATGGGCGCATTTCCGGTGGACGATTCAGGGAGAGTGACTTCAAAGTTGTTGCGATTCAGCCAGATGGAGGTGGCTAGAAGAATTGGGGGCCAAGATGCGTGATAGTAGTCTTTGCAAGACTGAAAAAAACACAGATAAGTATGTCAAATCGAAGTAAAGCTCAACCAACCTCAGCACTTTCCGGTGTAAAGAAAGCTCCACCATTTTCAGGAAGCTGATTCGCAAACTCGGCCGGAAGTGTCAGCATAGCCGAATCTCGAAGCACAGCCAACCAATGACCAATCAATGAATTCAATTCGGGATTCACAAGGGTCAGCAGGTTTTCATGATGCGATCCTTCCTCATCCAAACCGTTGCCAGCCGCTTCCTTGTCCTTAGGTCCACTTTCCTGCTCCTTCACAGCGACAATGTACACTTCCGCCCACGCCTTCAGAATAGCAAGCTTTTCAAGCGTAGCCGCAGATTCATTGTAGAGTTGGGTGTTGATACTGCCGTGTTTGAGCTTGCCAAGACTGGACACCAGCAGCTGATTGACTCGACGAAGATCATTCAAATCACGAGCGACACCAGATCCAATCCAGGTACTACAAACTTGGCAAGCAGCCGCAGTGACATGTGACGGTGTCTCTGGGTCGAAAGCAGGCCGAAGCGCAGCGCCCACTTGGGCTTGGAACTGCTTCAAGATAACATCGCCAGGGAAGCCTGGGTCCGGCACGGTGGCAAAGCGGTCTATCACGTCTTGGAGACTCGCAAGACCCGCTAATCGGAGTTCATCATTGTCAGAAGTCGCGCCCATGAAACTCATTCGGACGAGATCAGCCAGATGAAGGACAAGGTAATCCGGGCGTCCGGCTCCAGTCGTTTGAAGCTCCTTTGCCAAGGCAAAATCGAGGTGAGCCCGTTCAGTGTCACAGACTCCCATCAACTTCCGGACGATTTCAAAGGCAAAAACTCGAGACGGCCATCGCGGAAGCACTTTTTCACGTGATCGAGAATCTTGGGCAGAAGCAATGGCTAGACTGTCATCATCGTCGCCAGTTGTGCCTTCTTCGTCGTCGGCGCCGGCAGCAAGTCCACCACCAGAAGTATTTGAAGCAGCGGGCTGGCCTTTTTCATCGATAACAATCGTGGATCGACTGACATCAGCGCCAGAAGTCGAGGCCAGAATATCCTTGCACATGGTCAACCAATGAGACAATAATTCGCCGGAAGTGGCCTGGACCAAGAAATTAAGGGCTTCTTTGATGTGGACTCGGAGCTCGGGATCGGTTTCAGTGTCCAAAAGCTCGAACAAGGCGCCTTCGAGGCCTGTTTCAGGGAGCGGGCAGGCTTCAGCCTTGGATTTATCCATCATTCCGACGGGTATCAGCGATTGGGCGTGTTCACGAACTTCCTTGACTTCGCGTTGGAGGAGTTGGCGTAGACAGGCGACGGCGGCTTTGCGGAGGACCAGATGGGGGTTGGAGAGGAGGTGCTGAAATGGTTTTTCCTACATCAAATTAAACAATAGAAAAGGCAAACTTACACAAATATTAGTGACCAATCGGTCCAACTGCACAAATCTCGGAGCAAAAAGATGCAATTGCTGGAAACATCCGAGAGCTTCAGCCTTGACAAGCGGGTCTGGATGCTCGAACATCATAGAACTTGCAATCAAAAAGCTCGACCTCGCATTGTCCATCGTACCCAGGGTCATCGACAGCTCCGGACCAACACTCGTGATCAACGCGGATACAAGTCTACCAACGGAAATGATAACTTCCGAGTTTGAAGCCGAAACTTGGGCAAGCAGCCGCAAGCAAAGTGACAAACTCGGGTCCCGATAGCCTTGGAACATGCCACCACCAGTTGCAGCCACCAGCGATAAAGACAGAATCGCCCATGATTGAACCAGCGGAGAACTCCATTCCTGGGCCAGTGCTATCAAAACGGAAACCCCGGTGTTCAGATGTTGTCCGCTTCCGAGTGAACCAACGTGATTGTGAAGACAGCCAAGGGCAAGGGCGTATCCACTGCGGCTTTTCTGGTCATTCGTGCTTCGTAATTGATCGAAGCAGTATTGCGCATTGCCGGCGACGAAGACAGCTTCACCGACAGCCTGGGTCAAATGTCCGAGGGTTTCAATGGCTAAGCATCGTAGTAGGACCCTTTCGTGGTTCAGCAGTGGCAGAACAAGATTAACATTGGCCTTGTGCAGTTCTTCTCCTTCCAGCTTTGGTGTCCTCGTCTCGCCCATGGATCGCATCGCGCATAAAACGGCTCCAAGGACGTTCGCCTGGATGGATACAAGGCGATTCGCGTTTTTGATGCCCTTGAAGGCGTTGAGGAAGTGGTTCGTCAATTGAAGTTTATGTTTAGCGGGTGCCAATGGGTAGACTCGGCCGAATAGATCAATAGCCAGGTCGATCGAAGCCACATGGACAGGCAGCGGCTCCGGCCATGGCGCCTTGCTATCAGTCGTAATGAGCGTGTAGGGGTCGTGTTCGATGGCAATATCAATCGGAGCAGTACTGCTGACGTGTAAATCGCCTTCGAGTGCCGATTGCGTCGTGTCGCGGACCCAGCCAGCAAGAAGTGTGTGCTCCATTGATGAACACAATGACGCCGTCAAGGAAGACGTCGTGATGGCCTGGGAATTGTCGGACAACGTGATATCCGCGACTAGTTCACGCAGCAAAACGCTGAAGAGATGTTCGTAGAGCTTCAATTGAAGCCGACTCAGAAGTGTGTACAGCCGGATCCGGAAGGTGTAGATCGAGTGTCGGAGTTTGACGCCATACGTGAAAAGGAGGTCAGCGACACTGAAAAAGGATACTGTAATGGCAGAAATAGACCTAAAAAGACCCACAGTGCCATCGTCGCCAAACTAGATTGAATCAAATTAACAATCAGCTTCACAACGTCTTCAGTCAACAGCTCCTGGCAATGTGTCACGAAACTACACATGGAAGCCAGGGCGCCGGCGCGGGATTCCAAAGTGCATTCCCATGTGAAGACATCACCGCGACCCTTTTCGTTGTTGGCTTCTTCGACGACCTTTGGAAAAGAGTACTTCCAGAGAAGCAACAAACGGCTGAGATTGTGCCGTACGAATGGAGTTTCTGAAACCACAACATTGTCCCAATTCAACGCCAAAACAAAACTCACTCATAGTCGTAACCGCCGAAATCAATAACCATCCACTTCGCCGCTTCTGCAGTGCCAGTTTACACGTCTGGGAGGCCGTTTTGATCATGTCTTCAGCGATGGCAAAGACTTGTTTCGCCTTTCCGAAGGGGATTCCCATCTTGCAATCAGCTGCCCCGGCTAATAATGCCGCCAAAGCGAGCGAATATCCGCTGATGGCCTCAGGGCTTTTCTTCAAATGCTCCAATTTCGACAAACGGTTGATACATCGATCGATTAACGGTGTCCTTTGAGATGGCACACTTGAAGTCACACACCGAAGGCACCAAGCTGCCGCCAATCGAGCGCCGAGAACTGGGTGTTGAAGGCTGGCAAACACAGGCTCCATGATGCCGGAGGCTTCGACGAAAAGCGGTGTCACAGCTGTTCCGATTTGACGAACGAGGGCACTGATTTCGAGAAGCGCGACCACAGTAGCCTGGGCCGACGAATAGATTTCGGCAGAGAGGAGTCGTTCGGATTCGGAATCGGGCAGACAGTCAAATGAGTTGATGTAGTCATTGAGGAATTCGCCGAAGAACTTGCAGGCGGTTAGTTGGGATGGTTCGGATAGGATTTGGCCCAGGGTGTGGCGGAAGATGAACGAAACGCAACGGCGCATGTGGACGACTTCGGCGGTTTGGGCTGGGTTACTGTAAGGTTGCCATTTTACACAAAAAATTAAAAATTGTAAAGCTTACTTCGAAAACGCCAACGGTCCACATTTGCTGATAACATCCAACAAATGCCGAATAAAGAAAGGCAGATTCCGCTCCAACCAGCTGGCTCCGAGTTCTCGAACGACTTCAACATAGGCATATGCCAATCCGACACGGATTTCTTTATGCCCACCGGCAGTGGCGCCATTGCTGCTGCTTTTCAGGAAACCGCCGATGCCGCCCCGGAGGAAGTCTGTACCCAGACAGTTGAAAACATCTTCAACAGACGACAGTTTGATGGTGGAAGAGCTGGTCATTGGGTTGTTAGCGCCAGGAAGCGTCTTCGGGGCTACTGATGTCGCGGCGAGTTTGGCGAAAACACGGGCTACGGCTAATCGAACTTCGTAGTTGGCACCTTCGAGGGATTTCAAGCAAAGGGTGGAAATAGCATCCAAATCGTTAGTGTAGACTGGGGACTGCGGGTCGGAAACGAGATCAAAGAGACACTGAAAACAACAAACGGCTTTGATTACGGCATAAAAGGCCTCAAAACTCACTCCAACCGCCGCTGCCCTCACAGACATGACCCTATCCGTCAAATACGACTTTGATAATTGCTTGTACAGATCCTTATGTACACTAAATGCAGCATTGCCAAGACCATGGATCAGCTTTGAGATTACGTTCAAGATCTCTGTCCTCGTGCTGGAGTCGGCCGATTTAAGCCATTTGATCATGAGTTGGAAGGCTTCCTCATAACTGCGACCGACCATGCGACCAATGGATTCGTAGATTGCGCCGAGGATGGTCAAAGCTGTTCTGCAATTGTAAATATGGGTCAAAATTGGTATCGAAATGAAAAATAGGCTTACAGTTTCACAGCCAATGTACTCGACGCATCTTCCTTGGCTTTCAAAACATCAGTACAAAGATTGATCGTTTGAAACATGTCATACGCATCAGCGATAGTGAAAACCTGGGCCATGCATCGAGCCAGGAGCTGTCGAGTTGGAGCGCCCCAGCCCTTTTGGATTTGGTCGGTCAGCTGGGCCACGAGCTTGGCTTGACAGGTCTTGATGTCGGCCTGAAAAGTTTAACCGTCAAAAAACATTAATCAATAGATCCAAGACCCTTAATATAGGACAACGACACATAAAAATGAAAAAGAACTGATAAAAATATATAAAAACCAACCTTCTGAGTGACCGGCAGAATCCGATCCAAATACCGCAGCCATTCATATATAAAAAACGGCTTTGTCAAGTCGGCACATTGTCGGAGCGCTTCTTCGTTCAACAGCAAAGAGTTCGATTGTTCCATGGCCGCTGGATGCTTGTTAGTGAAGAGAAACCAGTGGTCTTAATGAATAAGTTAAGAATGGAGATAAATGAGTACAACGGGAAAGCCGACGGCGATAAATAGGGCCTTTTCCGTGTTCAGTGCATCGGTCGCTATCTGGTCGTATCAATCTGGAATGAAAGTAATTCGAGATGAAGCAATTTAGATGGCTTTAATGGCAAAACACGAGTGGAAAACAACACAGTTCGATGGACGCAAACCAGCGGAGTGCGCTGTACTGCCAGCGGCGGTCCTACCAAGACTGAAATGTGTGTGTTCGAGGGTGAACGTGGCGGACATTTTTTAACAAAGCTTAAACTAAAATAGCGCCGTCAAATGTGAGATGTGAAAAAAATCCTTTTCCCAGAAAGAGGAACTCATCACATTCCTCAATAATGGAAAGCAATATAATGCACAGAGACATTTCATTCCGTAAAATAATAAATAAAACCCGAAAATGCAAACATAAAAGTGACTTTTGTATAAACCTTACTCACACTCAGCCTTCAAGTCACATTACGTCGCCTACACTTTCCGGAGGTTGACTCAAACTTGTTTTTTGGGGCAATGACACACGCAGAAACAGTAAAAAGTAATTTGGGCGACATCTGTGGTGAATCGAAAAGTATAAAATGAACGCCTAAGTTCATTGATTACTGTAGAAGTTTGAAATTTATATAATAAACGTCTATAGATGAAACTAACACCCGCAGGCGAACGACAATGAACAATAATGACGGACGACGGCATTAGCTCGTCTGTCCTTTCAATACAATGGTATCATCGGAAGGGCTGGTCGCTGGCCGTGGGTAGCCAAAAGTAGCACCAAGAAACAAGGATGAACAAGAGGAAACCAAACCGAAGGAACACGCGTCTGGGAAACACACTTGGTAATCGAGTTTCATCCCGGAGGCAACATCGATTGGTTCCAGAGGATGGGACCACGGCGTTGGACTACCACCCATAAAATGGAAGAAGCCAACTGGTGCTTGGCAAAAAAAAGCAAAGCTAGAACTGAAATGACAAAAGGAAGACCAAAAAACTTTGAAATAGCTGCAGGGGCTGATTGATTATTGCAATACAGTAGTGTATAAAAACGACTATATTGACCACACCAAATTGACTTGACGTAGGTGAAAGTCAGTCAGATCAAAAAGGTGCACTTTCACCTGACCAGAACGATTTGAAGCAAAAGTCAACTAAAATTGTCCTGGTAGCTCAAGTGACCAATCAGAAATGTAAAAAATGGAGACATTAAATAGTGGTGCCCGATTAAATCAACCACGCTGAAATGATTGGACTTGTTTTCAAAACAACTAGATCAAAAACGTTTCGTTTTCCCTTGACCAGAAACATTTCGATGCAATAATCAGAGAAACTTGTTCTGGTAGCTAAATGCAAATGTGTGGAATTATCAATTTGTGTACTTTGATGAACACTTTCAACTTTCATTACTTAACTGTGCAAAATGTTTTAGTTTTCTAACTTAATTCGAGTGACATCATTTCCTTCGTGCGTCAAATGTCTTATCACAATCACTTCTAATCTGGCCTAATCCATGTATCACGGCGACATAACACCGGCTGGTTACTCAACAACTTCAAATGCCTTTCAACAGTCCACGGTGAAACTCGAGTTTCTTTCACACCTTATTATTTTGCTACACTTTTATTGTCGTTGTTTTGAAAAGCATTACTATCGATACAAATGGCTGATCTATCTGAACCCAATAACGTTAACTCAAGACCGCCTGCAACTTCCAATGCTTGCATCATTACCATTCCCAAAGGATCTGTATTAGCCACTGATCATCAATGCAAGTTTAAAAATTTTACAAAGTGAACTATTTTTACAAATAATGTGTTTTTAGGGACTGTGAAAAACAAGAAAAAATGGATTTGTTTCATCATTTCATTCAGCTTGATAGCCATATTTTTGTTTTTTGTGATTCCGTTTGTCATCTTTTTTGGCCATCGAAAGCGAAACTAAACTATAAAAATGCAAAACAAAACTATTACAAGTTTTTCACCTTTCAAATCCAATTGTTGAACTCTATTGTTATAATGGGGCTGATTAATCCACTCCAAAAGTGTTACACTGACTTTATTTCCGTGATCTCCGCTTTGGAAATCTATGATAATCCTAATTACTACCATCGCCCCCTTACTTGCCAATCAATACCACCAGGACAGAAAAGCATAATCAGAGGACGTCATATTTGGCCTCGACAGAACTCGTCAAATGTCGGCTTAGCGAAATCCGCAAAAAACGTGAGTATTGGTAGTATTCTATCGAATCGAGCGCCGACAGGTCGCTTTTGTTCTCCAATGCGTTTTTGACAATTTCCGCGGTGCAAACTAGCAGGTTTGATTAGTTTGAAGTTTGTATTAGCAAGTTTAATGACAACTTTTTAGCAAACTTGGCCAACCCAGTAATGGGGGCTCTTCGCTTAATATTTGGGCTATCTTTCATTGGCATATTGGTGTTGGATGTGACAGAAGCTGTAGATTGTGAATCATTGGGTGCGTGGGGCGCGTGGGGTGCATGGTCAACGTGCCCTGTATCACCATTAACGCCGTTGTTGAATATTCGGAGAAGGATTCGAAGTTGTAATCCACAGCCGAGTGGGTGTACGGTAGCTGGCAGTTATAATTGCAAGTTAGTTTGAGTTTTGGTTTGATACTTTTGTGATAGAGTACGGTTTTAGTGGACAGTATTCTCAAGTGGTGTCTTGTGCTAGTAAGTTTGAAGTTTGATTGTGGACAAATTTGATGAGATGGAATTGAATTTGATTGTTTTAGCCGCAACGGCTGCCACTGCTGCGGCTACGACTACCACAACGCAAGGCATTTTACCGATTCAGATAACTGATGCAGCGACTACAACTACAACGACGACGGCAGCTCCGACGACAACGACGACTACCGCTGCACCGACAACAACGACTACGACAACGTTGGCTCCTACGACGACAACCCACGCTCCGACGACTACCACTCATGCTCCAACTACAACAACGACGACACTGGCTCCAACGACGACGACAACTACTACTCAAGCTCCGACGACAACCACTACGACCCCGATTCCGACAACCACGACCACGACGGCAGCACCGACAACGACGACGACGACCCTGGCTCCTACGACAACAACAACAACTACTGCGGCTCCAACCACGACAACTACCACAGCAGCTCCGACAACCACGACGACAACGGCAGCTCCAACGACAACAACGACGACATTGGCTCCAACTACTACCACTACCACGACGTTAGCTCCGACGACGACAACTACAACAGCGGCTCCGACAACTACTACCACAACGGCGGTTCCTACCGATCCAGCCGGTGGTGACGGTGTCGCTACAACTGCTGCCGTTCCAACCGTTACTGTGGTAAGTTTTTTACACACGTTTGTGCACTTCCTTTTTTAAATTGCACTTTGCGTTTATCCTGTATCCCCTTGAAACACGTTGCAATGCATTTAAAATGTAGATTAATCCTTTACCTCGTGTCAGCTTAACTTTCGTGGTTTGAAAAACACTAAAAGCAACATTAGTTTTACTGTTTTTTGTGGTCAATATTACACTTTTCTGACAATTATGCTTTAAAAAATAGCTTTTTTTATGACTTCCTTGCACTTTTTTTAAATTTGGTATGCGTTTTTGGTTTACTGACCTCTGTCCTTCAACACTTTTTGTGTCCATTTCCCCAAAACGGTTATCAAAACCATCAAAGAATCACCCCTCTTTTTATGGTAGCATTTTTTGATTGCTCGCACTGCGATTAACGCACTTGTCTTTGACAACCCTTGCACGCGACGTTGGAATGAGCCATCAATCAGTTGCACGTAATAGACTGCTCTATGGTCTTTACAATTGCCAAGTTTTTAAAAGATACACATGTACATAATCTTTTGTATGATTGTATGTTTCACTTTTGACCTTTTCCAGACGGGTGCATGTGCCGGAACACAATGGAACACATGGCTGGAATGGAGTACATGCACAGACACATGTGGCGCCTGTGGCCAACAACAACGTTTCCGGGCCTGTAACAGCGTGGCTGAGGGCTGTAGTTGTCCGGGATCAGCTATCGGAAAGAACGTTTGTAACATTGGTGTCTGCAAGTATCCACGAGCTGCACCGTGCTGTTCGGGATATACCCCGGCCAGTGTTGGTGGACAATTCGTTTGTTCGGCAACAAGTACGGGGCGATGAGGAGTGGGGGTTGTGATATTGGTTTGGGATGTGTGATGGATTCATAAAGTTGAAAGTGTTTGGGTTGGATTTGGAGGTTTGGATTGAAATTACAAAAAGCGAAGTTTTGAAATGCAAATGTTGTAAAAATTCTAGTTTAAACAAATTTCACGACGTATTTTGTAATTTAGACGCAATGTGTCACCATTGTTCACAACAACGTGAGGAAATGTGTTTGATTTTTTAATTTTTAGTTACACGTAGGCCGATTACAAACATAACAGAGTCTATTTGCACAGCTATCCAACCTACCCTTCATCAAAGTACAACTTTCTGACATTTATAAGGTCGTCAAAATCTGGAAAGCCCCACAAAATCGATCCCTATCAACATAAATCTTCACCTATCCCCATTTGATCCCAATCACCATGCCACCCCTTCGAAACCCACCCCATTCCCAACCTTCCAAACCTCCCGCAAGGGATACTTCCACCTGTTTATTATGCCTACCACTCGTTATCACCTACCTACCCCCAAAGATGGTGTGTTTTTTCAGCGATTGATGTAATTAACAGCCTCCTATAGACAGCCCGTATCCGATCAGTTAGTTCTTTGCGCCCTGCGGGTTGTCAGTTTACGTTTGTCGCCGATTGGGAAAATTCTGCAGCGGTGGACCGACTTACGACGCCTCTCTGCACGTTTCTTCCATAGAGATGCGCGGTTAACTATTATATAACCATCCGATCCGACGGGCTGTGTTTTGTTGTCACTGTCTTTGACCATTTAGAAGTTTCATCATTGAATTTAACTGTCCTATTTCAAAAGTTTAATCCCAATCTTAGTTTTTACAACATGCTCTTTTGAAAGCCCTTCACAGAAACGTGGATTCTTAATTCTCACGTTTTCGATCTCAAGAACGTTCAGCTTTTATGTTTTCGTACAAAAAACGTACATCGTCACAAACATCCCAGGGGCATCGTTGTCGGGACACGGCTGTTTCCGGATTTGCTTAATGCCTGACACAAGCTACTTTGCATCCTTGAACCGTGTTTTTTCAACATCAAACGAAACCAGCTTATCGATGATAGCCCCTTTTTGCAGGCAAAGAACATCCGACAAACTCAAAATGGCCGTCGCACGTGAGATTGTCGCCAGCATCCGCTCGAACCCCACCGCCGCACCGATTCAGACGGCCTTCGTTGCCACGGAAAATGCCACACTTGGGTTTGTTTTTTGCATGTTCCTTGGATTTTGACATGTGGGGGCGAAATGGGGAGACATACTTCCGGCTCAGGGTGTTCCAACTTCCAGAAGCTTGACTTGACATTGACGTGGATTTAAATAGTATCCCTCCACCACCACAATTTGAGACCAATGCCATTTGTGTAGATTAATTCGTGTGTTTTTAGAGCCGCGTTCGACCAAGCCTTGGGCACTGACGTGACTGTGGCTCACGGCGGACCCCTCAGCTTGACCGCCCACTCCAAACGCTATGACGCGATCATCTTATCGAATGTGTTGGATGAGTGGAATGTAAGTATTGATATTTTGGGGTGGAATTTGGACAGAAATAGAAGGAACATTTATGAGATCATGCAGCTTCGAGGATTAGAGGGATGCAAGCTTTTGTAATTAGACATTTTCAAAGAAAGATTGGGGGTTTCATGCATGCAAAGACAAAGGTTAATGGCAGCTTTGTTGACGTTAGCGGGTTAAAATGGATTTAAAATGTTGTTTAGTCGATAATATTCACCAAAAAAGACAGGCATTTGATACAAAAATGCAGAAATCATTGTAAAAAACGACAAAAACCCAGCTTGAATCAATAATTCCAGCTAATCGACCGCAAACACCACCTCTCCGACTTCCTCCGAAGCATCCTCGTTACCCTCCCACCCAATGGCACCCTCGCCATCCGTGAAAACATGGCCCAGCATCCGGTCAGCGTCATTTCCGAGTTGACGAAATTCTTCGATGTCTTCATTGCCCAGGAATCCGACGGTAAAACCGCAATCACATTCGATTTCTATGCCATGCGTCAGGTCGAAGACAGCCTTTACGGCGGTCAGAACCATCTCGATGTCTACTGGATCTTGACCCGGGCCGCGTCAGTTCAGCGTTACGAAGAAGCGTTGGCGACTTTCCGTGACTTTTTGGATAAGACCCAGTACACTGAGGATAATGTCCGATCCTATGAGTGGATCTTTGGCGAAGATTTTATCAGCCCTGGCGGTATTGACGAAAACCGACGGGTTCTGAGCCGTTTTGGAGAACTGAAACCCGGCAAGACCATGCTCGACATTGGTGTTGGCATCGGTGGAGGTGCGCGACAGGCTGCTCGGGAATTCGGACTTCACGTTTTGGGCGTCGATTTGTCGACAAACATGATTGTGCACGCTTTTGAGCGGAATCAGAGGGATAAGGATGCGCGTGTACGGTATCAAATCGGTGATGCTGTGGTGTACGCTTTCGAGGAAAGCACTTTTGATTACGTGTATTCGCGTGATTGTGTGCAGCATATTGAGGATCAGAAGACGCTTTTTGCTAAGATTTACGTGAGTTTTTAACCTTTTTATGAAAATTTTTCTCAAAGTTGTCATTCAGAAGAGCCTCAAACCCGGCGGCAAGCTCCTCATCACCCGCTATGGCAAAGGCTACGGTACTCTGACCCCTCTCTTCCTCGAATACGTCAAGAACCGCCACTACTTCCTCCACAACCTCGACGAACTCAAAGCCTTCGCCGTCGACGCCGGTTTCACCAACGTCCGCACCGAAAACCTGACCCCCCGCTTCAAGGAGATCCTCGAAGAAGAACGCGACCGCACCATCGCCAACAAGGACGACTTCATCGGCCGCTTCAGCCAATCCCTCTACGACCACCACATTGCCAGCTGGGGTGACAAGCTTGGCTTCATCGCCGCCGACAATCACAACTGGCATCTGATCTATGCCGAGAAGCCTTTGTAAATCTCAGAATACCAAAACGAGTATCGAAAGACAGCTCAATCAATAAATACAGTACATTCAACATAATTCAGGAGTTTATCAACACACTATTGTAATCTTATCGCTTTGTGAATTGTTCATAAAAGTAAACATAAGTAAGTCAACATGGAAGTCTGTGCCTTTCTTTATTACGTAAAAAAACCGCGCATGTTGCGTATTGAGAGGGGGTGACGATGGAGTGGAGATCAGTCCGGCGTTATGCTTTCTAAGTATGTGTTATTGTATCGATGAAGGTTGTTGTTGTTGCATGGTGTTACAAAGCAAGGCGGAAGTCTTGGCCGGAAGTCTTCAGCCACGAAGTCCTTTGTAGTTCATGAAGCCGAGGCTGCCGCCATTGCCGCCTGAGGGGGCAAAATCATCGGTAAGCATGTCGCTCCACGACTGAGCGCGTTTTGGGAACAGAGGTCGGGGGTAGCCTTGGGACTGAAAAATTGGACATTAAGTGTGTTAATTGACTTTTTGTAAATGTCAAAATACGTAAACTCATCAGAAAAGCAAAAAACACAACAATTGAAAACTACCGTATACCAATTAAAACTACAGTATACCAATTAACTCCAAAAAACTCACCCCAGTATGTAACCGCCTCAAAGCCAACATCGGTGGTCGATATCCTGAACTGGGCTCATCGTCAACAGAATATGCCTGTGCCGCTACGACTGCCAATAGAAGCGTAACTGCGAGAAGCAGGAGGTGACCAGCCTGTGTGTACGACATCTTTCAAACTGTTATGAATTCATCCAACGCCTTCGCTTCGCTATCCTGTCTTTTTCTCCTCCCCATAAAAAGGTAGTCCGTGCCCTGCTTCGATGCCGACGGCTTAAGCTCCACAGTCTTCCACCGATAGGGGCGGAGACAAGACGGATATGACGTCGATTTGAGCTGCCTCGAGACCGGCGATGAGCTACGCCTTCCCTTTGACCTTATGCGCCAAAGATGCTATTTCCGTTTTGTGCGCTGTGATCACAAAGTCAATTAGCCACGTTAAGAGGTCCCATGCCATCGAAGGCATCAACTTTGTTACGAAATTTATATCATCATGGAAATGAGGAAGCATGGTATTTGCTCATATAGTCCTGTCACGCACAGCCGGCAGCAATTAAGTCATTTTAAGAGGTTGTTACGTTTGCATCGCATCGCCAATTCAATTAACTGTGTTGGCAAGCAAATTGTCGGTTTTTGACTCATTGTCTGCTTCCGGAAGTGGTAGCACATTGTCGCCTGGCGGTGCTGGATGTTTATAAAGTCAATCTCCAAATTTACAACCTCAGTGAGCATGGCAAAGTCAGTCAAGCGCATCAAAACAGCGTGGAACATAACACATTTTAGTGTTGCAAAGCGTTTCAATTTCAAATCATAAAAAAATGAAATGTAGGGAAAGTGCCGAAAATTGCGTCATGTAATGATTGTTGCACCGGAAATTGAACGTTGCTTTGTCTGGAAAGTTTGACATGTGACTGGAGTGGGGGTTACAGTATGCTGGGGGTGCACTCTTTTATTTGGGCTTGGAAAGTGTTAAAACACAGAACGGCGTTACCATGTATTTTAATTATTTAAAAAAATGAATTTATCAAAAAATAGTTTTAATAATGTTTTTAAAAATTTTAAGTACACTAGCAGGAGTCCCAATTGTATCAAAGTACGTTTTGGTTTTTTTCCTTTTGTTTGAACCTAACTAAAAATGTTTGAAACTTTGTCACTAAACATCTTTTTAATCAATAAACTGCCCATTTTGACCCCAAATTAGCATCTTTGCAATCCCCTGTTGCACAATTGCACTTTTTTGCAGTTTGAACTCTGCATTGTCAAAGATACCACCGGCCGGTCGCCGGACACGCCATGTGGCGGTGAAGTAAATCAGTTTTCATGGACAAGTTGGCAGTCGCATCGACAATATTGACCCCTTGTCTGAATGCTTATCTAACCTTTGCAACAAACGTTATCTCTTTCACTTTACATGTGTCCTTATGTCTTTGAAAAACGCGCAGAACTCGGGATAATCCGCTCAGCTTACATTAGCCGCTTAAGTGGTTGGACCACATTAAACTTTTTGAACCGAACCGAGTAGCGAACATACAAACACAGGTAAGAGAGAACGGTGAGCAAACAGCTGGTCCAATGGGAGCGGAAATAAGTATGAGTAAAGTTTAGCGATGAAAGAAAAGTTTAGTCTTGAGTGGTTGGAATGTATGGGTTTGGGTAAAAACAATGTATTTTATGGTTTTGAATGGGTTTGGTAACAATGTAAAAATGGAAAAGAACCAACGATCGCTGAAAGCATTCAACTTTTTACCAAAGAAAGACAAAAAAAGCTAAAACTCAAGTTCTGACAAGCAATAAATCACAGTAGAGAACCCAAATTGAAGCAGATGTGCGAACTCAAACCAAGACAAAGCACTGACGGCACCCTTATCTCGATCTGCCCGGATCGATGGAACCATTTTTTCAACGAGTAGTGTCTGTTGTCTTGCAGTGTTCGGCGTCACGAGCCATGCGCCTTCTTGTTCTTGCCCGTTTTTTCGGGGTCTCACTGTTACTCCCACCAAAGCTTATAATAGCACCTGTGTGGTGCATTCCAATCAAAAGCCACTTGTCGAGATAGTAGTAGTCATTATCGGCGTCCGGAACACGCCTTCCGTGTCCCAGCGCACCCGTGCATCGAAAAAGGTCGTACTTCAGTCCTTCCGTTCCCACACTCATTGACACTATTTACTAGTTACCCATAGTGTCGAGACGCCGACCGCCCCTATTATATACTTCGCTACCATTTCGACAACCATAACGCCGTTGCCAAGATGATGCTAACCTCTGCTTTGTATAAATTCATCTGGTTATTATGTGCCATCGCAGTATTTATGTCCATTCCGACCACAGCGGCAACGAAAAAAGTGCTTCAATTGAGTGATTTCCATTTCGACGCGGAATACAGTATCAATGGCGATCCATCTGAGATGTGCCACACGACAGCGCTCCCGAAAACAAGGGCCGAACGAGTTTCAACGGATACACTGGGCACATTTGGAGATTACATGTGTGACAGCCCGCGAATCCTTGTCCAACACGCCTTAAAAAGCGCAAGTCAAATGATCCAGGAAAATGCCGCAGATTTTGAGCTCGTACTTTGGACAGGAGATAATGTGCCTCACATTGAGAATTATACGTCGGAATGTAGGTTATTCGAGTTTATTGTCATGTAGCTAGGAAGTAAGGGGTCGTTATTTTCGGGGAAAGGGTGGCATTTGTTTCAATGGCACGTTTTTACGTAGAATGGGAAGGGAATGTGCGTGGTTATGGGGTACAAAAAAGGCATTACGACAAATGGGCTTTTTGAACTTATTGAAATCCATAAAAATGTTTCTAAAAAAAGTAATTTAGACGTAATGAGCGCAATCAACACAACAACCTCTCTAATGCGCCAATACTTCCCTTCAATCCAAGTCCTGCCCGTCTTCGGAAACCACGATTACGCCCCCGCAAACGCCTTCCCAGACAATGGCTCATCCATCTACACAGCTACTTACGCCTTGTGGAAAGATTGGATCGGTGCCGACCCCAACAATGAAATAACCTTCCTAAAAGGCGGATATTACGTCTATCGACCTTCGCCCGGTGTGACTTATTTGATGCTAAATACGAATATTTACTACCAGTTTAACACGGCTAAATTGGCCGATATTGATGACCCGGGGCAGCAGTTCCAGTTTATGGAGACTGTTTTGAGCGATGCCCAACAGAAGGGTGAAATTGTGCATGTTGTTTCGCATATTCCGCCTGGAGGTCCGTTTGTTTGGGTACTGTAGGCTTTGAAAATGTAAAATTTGTGTTTAGCCTTCGAACGAACCCCCAACATGACCTGGATGCCGACCCATTTCAACGACAAATTTGTTAACATCACTTTAAAGTATGCTAAAACGATCAAATGGATGCTCTTCGGCCACCATCACACGGATACATTCCATGTTGTTAAGGTTTGTGCAATTCTGCAATTTGACTTTTACGGTAAACATGGCCTTGAGCACATGGGAACATAACCGGTAGCTGAATGTTTCGACAACGTGCTTATCACAACTTTTTTTTGAGTCCTCGAGTGCACTGCTGACCTCACCCATGTTTATAGTCCTTGGCTTGTTCATGGAACAGAAGCCACTTTATTTAGCGCTCATTATCAGGGGAAGAAGAACAAAAGTTAAAAATGCGGGAAAGGTCACCGATCGAACTATATCGCCGTGATTTCAGGATACAAACGGAACTGCCCAGCAGCTTCTGCTCATCAGTCCTTCTGTGACTCCTTGGTTCAGTGATCTGCCGGGGGCGGGGTCTAACAATCCGACCTATAGGGTTATTGAGTATGACGATAAGACATGGGATTATGTTGACATCATGTGAGTCGCATTCTGAGCCCATTTTGATGACTAAACTGTTATCGCTGTGAGACATTTGAAGCAAATTCGTCATTTCAGAACGTACTACATCAACCTAACGACCTTAAATGCCAATCCAGAAACCCTCTGGACGCAGGAATACTCCTTCAAAGATGATTACAACCTGACAGAGATCACAGCCGCCTCCATGTCTGCTCTTCTCGACCGATTCAAGACATCCGATGACGCCTTCTTCAAGTACATCCGATTCAATTCGGCTCTTTGGAAGCCAGAACTCCCGGCTGCAGCCTTTAGAGCGGCGCAATTGTGCTCGATTGAGTATGTCAAGCTGAATGACTACTATGCCTGCCTCGGAAAGACTTCCACCGCCGATAATCATCACAACAATGACGACAATGATGCAGCTAGGATAGGTGCCTCTGTGGAGCAACTTGTGTTCCTCGTCGGAGCATTTTTAACCTTTTTGTGATCGGGTACATCGTGTTTCTGTATATACAATCGCCCAGAATAAACATTTTCAATCATTATATTTATGTTAGTGGGGTCAGATCAGATTAGTCAAGGTCAGTGTCGGCCATGTTAGCTGCATTCGGGGCGGCAGGGGTGGTGGAGATCTCAGATGTGGCGGTTTCGGTGACGCTGGAATCGTCTTCTGGTTCTTCGATGATGGGTCCAGTCGGGGTAGGGACATGGACGGCAATGTTGCAAGCCGGTGCATTGACGCCAGTGAGACGCTGGTTCCGGAAGTCGTCGACAATGCCCCAAATATCGAAGAGGAGCTCGTCAGGAAAACCGAAGCCGCCGAGATCGGACTGAAACCACTAGCTTAGACATCAAAAAAGAGAAAATAGGCTTACTTCATTGAACTTGGTCCTCAATTCAACATAATTCGCCGAGTTCATGGCAATCTCCCAGCCAGCCAGGGCCAGAACGTCATCATTGAAACCAAGATAAGTCTCAAAAATGTTGTTAATCTTGTCGATGACGACCTTGCTGGGGGCTTCTTGCATGACAGCATCGCCGGTGGATCGGAATCGGAGGGTCTGGGTGCCGTCTTCGACCTGCTTCTGGGGTTTGGCTGCAGCGGCATTGTTGGAGCGAGGCGCGACAAATGAGAAACCGCTCTTTTGGGGCTCGATCAGGCGAAGGGTGAAGCTAAAATCGACTTTTAGTTACTTTCAAGGCAACAGAAACCCACTTCGCTCCGACAGGAATCGCCCTCAACATCGCGGCCACGCTAAAGTGCCGTTGTCCAACGACATTCTCGCCATTGACCTTCTCGATGTGATCGCCGACGAGGACCGCCGGCTGAGATCGAGCTGCGATGCTCTTCGGATGGAGCCGCTTGATGAACACCTTTCCGAAGCCATTGTCACTCAAAGTAACTCCGAGCATGGCATCGGTCTTGGTAAGGGTGACCTCTTTTCGGGTTCCACGGACATGGGCAAAGATAAAGTCGTTCAACTTCAGATTCGACGTCAGCAGGGCCTCCATGTCGGGCTTGAACGTGTTGACCGTGCAATACAGGATGTCGTCGGCGGTGAGGCCATCGAACTTGGTCGCGATCTCCTGATAGACTTCGGCGAGGTTGTTTGGGCGCGGAATCACGGCTGTAGGGCCGCCCTGGGCGAGCTGGCAGTAGAATGTCAAGGGGACTTCTTCAAGTAGGGCCGGCTCGGCATGGACTTCAGGCATGATCCCGGCGTATCCACGGACATCATTGCCGAAGCTTCCGCCAACACGGGCTCCACCATTCCGGCTGGTACGACGGGCACGATTGGCACTGCGACGCGAGGCACGACGAGCCGAAACACGCTGATTCTGGAGCATTGCCGTCGACGAGAGTTGAGAATGCAGCTAAGCCGAGAGTTCTGGGAAACGCGTCCGTCTCCGAACTCGTGTGGGTCAGTTGAATGATTTTTCTCGCCCTCTGGCAGTCCCCTTCACCCGTTTGGCACTCATTTGCATCCCAAGGTAGAACATGCAAAATTTAATTACGAACAAAAAATAAAACAGAACATTATTTAAAAAAAATGACACAAAAACTCAACAGGAGATCAGACTACCGGCACTATTCTTCTTCGAGACGGATGACAGGTTTGTTCAAACTCTGCTGCGCCTGCAAACACGCATTCTGTAGACCCTTGACTTCGTTTGTGACGGCCTTCTTGTAAAGCTCTGCGTCGCGGTAATCGTACAGCGAAGTGGACATCGTTCGCTAAAAATGAAGCCCTAAGTTGACAAAACTTTCACTGACAAACTCACCAATTCATTAATTTCAATCGTCGGTACGCTGAAATAGTGCTTCTGAATGTCCTTCCACTTGAGCTTCCGATCGGATGCCAGCTCATGGATGTTGTTGCGCTCACGGAAGATGCGGAAACTGTCGGCTTGGATCGACGGCAGGAAGCTTTCACCATACTTGAGGACTTCGCCACGCTTCTTGCCACACTTGCACATCCAATCGCCACATTGGGTCGAGATTTGGTCACCGAAGCGCTAAAAAACGAGGTTCAATTCAATTTCAACGTCATGAAAGAACAGTTTTTTGATGTATTATTATCACAGAACAAGGCCACCTCTTTGGCGCCAAAGGAGCTAAACTTGGCAAGGCGTTGAAATGAACCAAAAAAGGTAGCACTATCGGAAGCAACAAAGAACTCACCTTGATAAGGCGCGTCGCGATATCAGTGTCGATCCAGGTTGCGGGATCGCAGACAACGAACTGGCTGTCGGAGATACGGCGCACGTCCTGACCTCGGCAGATGTACATGTCACATTGAGTGCATTTGAGGACATAGGCACTGTAAAAGGGTGAATAATGGATTTTCAAAGAATAAATTGACAAAACATACCATTTTTCAAGACCCCTGTCGATAGTCGAATCACGTTCAGCATCCATCGAAGCACTTTCTTCAAGCTCATGAATCGCTTTGTCGATCTTGTGTCGAAGTTCCTTCTCACCGAGACTCTGCAGCTGTCGAACACACATCTTCATCAGGTATTCACGACGCATGTTACGGTATTCGATGTTCTCGGTGGCCGAATCCAGGGCCAGAAGCACAGAGCGACTGTTCATCGCACGACCACGACCCTTGCGTTGAACGTAGGACTTCTCGGAGCCGCAGTTGTTGTACTTGATGACCAGGTTACAGTCGGCGACATCGATACCTTCTTCAGCGACCGACGTGGCAACAAGAATCTTGACATGGCCCTTGCGGAACATGTTGAGAATGTCCTGCTGCTCGCCAATGTTCTGTCCGAATTGTGTCGTCGACTGATTCACCGAGACAATGTTGCGGGCCGGATTCTCGCCCAAAACCGACACGATCTCCTTGTGCTCATTTATGACGTTCATAAGCTTTTCACAAGTCACACGCATCTCGACGAAGACGATGACACGGGAATCGCGTTGGTTCGTGAATTGATCGATGATGATTCGGAAGAGGTTGTCGAGAATGGGTTTCTTGTTGGACAGATGGACGAAGGTTTGGATATCGGGGGTGAGAACTGTAAAAGACAATTTTTTTGGTGCAATAAGGGCAGTAATGACCTACCGTCAAACCGATCCATCAACTGCTTCAAAGCATCTCGAAACTCGCCGAGCTCATTCGTCCTGTCCTGATCCGAGTAGAGACAAAACTCCTTGAAGTGCTTCATCTCATCGACGAGGTAGTCGAAGGCATAACTCGCCGGGAGGAGCGAGTTCTGGCGAAGAGCAAAGACACACTTCTTGATGAGATCCAAACACTTCAGACAGAATTGACGCTCCGGAGAATGCTTGGCAATCTTGTGCTGAATGCGATCGTACAACATGGCGACTTTGTTGGTGTAGGCAAGCGTAATCTTGCTGGTGCCATTGCCGCTATCGGGTTCATTCGGAAGCTCGATCTTCTCTTTGTTGAGTTCAGGAATGTCGGGAAGAAGCGCCTGCAGGGTTCTCGACATGGCGTGGTAGACGTCGTCGGTGTACATGGCGACTTTGTGGGCGAATTTGTCGTTTCTGTTTGGAGGTACGGAGACGATTTCTGAAAAATGCAGATGACGTAATTATGAAGCAGAAATGAAGAAACAAACCATCAACAGGCGACGGAACATGCCGATTGAGCTCTTCCATGTTAGCCGGATCACGGATAGATGCAATGGTCGAAACATTGAGTCGAGCACAGAGCTGGATGATGTGGTCCTGGGCTACTTGGGCACTCAAAATCGCCGCTCCACTTTGGCCATCACCAACAGAGGCAGTGAGACCAACAACTTGGGGCTTGTGGGCCGACTTTCGGACGAGCTCCATCAACACATTGTAGGGATGGTTGGCTGTGCAGTGATGGCATTCATCGATGACGAACAGGGTGAAGTCAGAGATGAAGAGCTTCTGGGACTTGAGCGGAGACATGAGCATGTTGCTGAAAGCTTCCAATTAACAAGGTCCACATTCCTCAAAAAAATGAAAACTTACACAAAAATCTGCGGCGTCATAACGCAAACATCAGCCTGAAGCACAGTCGAAGCCAAATTCGTCCCAGCTTTGGCCTTTTCGGCACCACTCATCTGGGTCACCCCGAACTGCGGCATCAAAGACCTCACAAAGCGTTCAGCTTGCTGACTGACCAGCGGAATCGTCGGAACAAACATCACAGCACGTCGGACACCACTGACGTTTTCACGCAAATGATGCATGATGATATCAGCGGCGACGACAGTCTTACCGGAGCCGGTCGGAGCGCAGATAACTGTAGAAATGCCGCGCTTGGCATGTGCCGTCAACTCTTCCTGGTACTTCCGGAGTGAAATGTTATCACAGAGTTCGCCGGTGACGCCAGGTATTTTGGGGTAGTCGGATTGGGGACGCGGCGAGGTAGGGGTGGGGCCTTCCCAGAAGTCCTTCAACTGTGCTTTCTTGGATGAGAGGGCTGCTTCTTTGCGCATTGTATACAACTCTGAAGACCAAAATCGAACATAAATATCGAAAGGAAAGTTTAAACATACCAATAAGCTCAACATAGTCCTTATCCATGAAATAAGCGATCGAACGACCCTCGGGATACATGTTACAGGCCTTGAGGAACTCGAAAATCCAATCACAAGGTCGGTAAGTTTTGGGATTGGCGGCAATAAGCAGGAGTATGACCATGCAGCGATCTTTCCAGAGGCCTAAAAAGTACATTCATTAACTATTACGGTAAAAAAATATATAAAAACAAACCAAAAAGGCTCTTCTTCTCGACCGGACCTCCAGCTTGAATGCGCAAAGCCAACTGCCGATGATCATGCTCGTGGGACAATGAGAAGTAGTTCAAGTAACTGGTGACATGTCCAACATTGCAGATGCTGTCCAGAAGGTTTGGACGCTGTTTGTTGAACAAAACATACCGAACGTATGTGTCAAATGCAGCTGGGTGGACGTGAGGCGACTGCATCAGAATGAACTTGTCCATGCTTTCACTGGAGCTCGGATCTGAAGTAACAAATAGCTTTAACATATCTCCAAGTGAAAACAACTTACTGTCCAAGTAGAACTGAGCAAATCGCTGGGCACTTTCATCAGTTTCGGTGAGCTTGAAGAACAGCCGGTTGAGTTTGGATGCTTGCTCATTTGGGTCGGTGATGGCGAAGTACTTCTCTAGCTTGGCGATCTCTTTTTCGCCTAAAAGTGCTCAAAATTGCATTGATAACAGTTTGAATGGATTCAGACTCACTGAGGAATGGCTGTTGCACATTTTTCTTCAACTCCTCCAAGATGAACGGCGCAAAAAGACGGACATGTCTCGCCGGCAGCGCATCCACGGAAGGGAAGCCGCCCTGCGGCAGGTTCTCATTCTCATCCGGGGTGGCCTCCAGCGGCGGATCAAGCAGGTGCCTGAGGCTCATCGGTGATAACTGATCGAGGTTGGAGCGTGACTGGAAGAGGCTGGTTCAAACATGCGAAACGAAAATGAAAAAAGAGCATTGGACGCTGGGGACACTTTGCCAAAGAAAGCGAACACGCAAAAAATCAAAAACGCGGATGTGGGCCAGAAGTAGGGACAAAAAAAGGCAAAGAAGATAAAACATAACTGTAATTTTGTATTTGGAAGTTTGTAATAACACCAACTAGACTAAAAAAATATATATTTGTGGCGAGATGTCGAAAACCAATAACTAACTTTTTGAAAACAATCGAAATTTTAACTGCAAAATTCGACAAATTTAAGTTTTTACGTTAATTGGAAACGGCTAATGAAGAAGAATGTTAATAACTTTTAGTTAGAATTTTCGAAAGCTATGACCTTTTTTGTTTTTTATAAAAACTACAGTAATCTTGAACCAATTTTCGAACTACGTGACAATTGTTAACCCCCTCAAATCTTGAATTGTCATTTTTTCAACATGTCAAAGTACACTTTTTTTCATTCGCAATCAAAGCGGCCACGTTCGGAAGTGTTGACAGGCCTCCTGGCTCCCGATCGTCGTGCACTACCTGTCATTTGTCTCCACCCTCTGGCCCTGCGCGAGGTTCAGATGGCCGTCGTCCAAGGGAGCGAGTCATCCATCCTCTTGGAGCGGATCTCCCATTCTCCGTTTATCTTCTATCTTCAAATTAAAACTGTACAGCAGCTACTTATTCGCCTGGGGCTATTTTCAACATTGTTCTGCCTACTGACGTTCTTATCACAATCCTCTCGCCGATTCCGGAAGAAGATCCTAGAACGATGTTCCGTTTCCTGCGTAACAACAACCACACCTCTCAAACGGTAGAGGGCCCGATCTCGGTCGGGAGTAGCCGTGCATCATCGAAACGAAGTTCGATCTCGAGCATCGCCTCGAGTATGACCACCTCCCAAGGTAAGACCCCCCACCCTTCCGAAAATTGGGATGGGATTTACCGCATATTTCAAATCTTCAATATTTCATGACCGTCTTTGTTCGGAACTTTTATCATCTCTTCCCCCGCACATATTATACAGACAAATATGAGCATATGTAGGCCGACTGACGGACCGATTCGGGATGGCTCATATCCGCCCTTTTCACCCAGGTGATGACGACCATCGGCGCGATTTGCGGTGGTCGGTCAGTCGGTCGAGACTTCGAACACCTACGACCTTGGGGCATTTCACGGATCAGTCAAAGCGTTGTGACGAGTTGTTTTGGCTTTGTCTATTTATTGTTTTAGGACCTGTTATCATTTGTTGTTATCATTTATTGTTAATTGGCTTACTTTCAGCGACAATGCCAGATGACGCAACGACCCTCGGCAGTCAGCCGGGAAGCGTCGTGAACAGCCTTCCTGGCCGGAATCCCGAGAAAAAGGGCATCCTCAGAAGTCTGAGCTTCCAATTCACACCATTCACCGGGACTAAACGCCGACAGAAAGCAGAAGCCTCCAAATCCGGGCACACTTATGACAGTACCCCCGAAGTTGAAGGTTCAATCGCCATCGGGCCGGTGATGGGTGTCCAGTGCCAGGGCCTTTTGATGAAGAAGTGTAAAAACAAGAGCCGGATCAAGTGGAATCGGCGGTTTTTCATTCTTAAGGAATGCTTTCTCCTCTATTACGCTGCCAAACAGAAGAAAAAGTACGATAAATCGAAAAAAATCGACATGCACCCAAAAGTTCGTTTTTTATTTTTGAATTTATGCTAATCCAAAACCCCTCAGGGCATCGTACCGCTCATCGGATGCTCCATAGTCCCCGGTGGCGACATTGGCAAAGGCAAGAAGTACTGCCTGCTCATAACGCATCCCCAATTCGACAACGCTGTCATCGTGGCCGCGGCTGATGCGCGAACGCAAGAAAAATGGCTGAAAGCACTCCGCGATGCGACCAAAATGTAATCTTGGTTTCGGTTTCGATTGACATTTCTTAATTTAGAAACTAATTGTGCTAATTTTAGCTCATTTTCGAATACTGTCGTCGGAGAATCGCTGATCAGAGAACTCGAAAGCAAGGGGCAGTTGCTCAATGAAGAGAAACGCGGCTACGAGGAGCAGCTTCGACTTGAAGGCGAGGCACGTAAGAAGGAGATTGAAAGAAGCTTGGCATTGGAAAGGACGAAAGAAGAGTTGGAAAAGGAGCGGGAGAAGTTGGTCAAGTTGACCAAGAAGCTCAAAGATGACCTCCACAATGTCAAAAAGTAAGCACAAACTTTGAAAAAATGTTAATAAATGTCAATTTTCAGCGATCTTAAACTGACTAATGAATCGAAAAAAACCCTAGAGCAGGAAAAGGTCTCGCTAATGACGAAAACACAGAGCCTAGTCAGCAATTTGGAGGTAAGACACCGCAATTCAGGCTTCAATAACAATAAAATTTCAGTCCCTGAACATGGAAAAGACCAAAATAGAAGAGCACATGTCCCAAATTATCCGTGAAAGAGAAAAGTTCCTCCTCGAAAACCAGAATCTCAGCTCGACTACGTGCCAATTGAAGAACAGACTCATGGAAATCGAGTCAAAAACGACATGTCTCGCGACGGAGAAGGAAAAAGTCGAGAATCTTCTCCGCTTGAATGAGAAAAAGACAGTCGATCTCGAATCAGAGCGCCAATATTACAATCGCCAGACACGGGATTTACTGACTTCGCTGAAGGAAATCAGCCAGCAGAAGGAAATGACCGAAGCCGAGTTACGCGATGAAGTTATGGCTCGCCTCGGCGCGGAGAAGCAGCTCCAAGCCGCTGAGAAGGCATTAGAGCATTTGGAGAACGCTTTGAGGCTGACGGGGGCGCAGATGACTGAATTGCAGGAGCACATTATGCCGGATGTGCATAAGCTTAGGGGTGAGGACCGATTTTGAACGGAAAAGACCATAAAAAGGGTCATTTTCAGAATTTTTCGAACAATGCGCCGAAGAAGCACGCATGGAAGCCGAAAAGTGCAGCATCATGAAGACAGCCGTCTATGCGCGACGGTCATTCCGACGAAACAAGGCCCGAAAGTCCTTCCGACGCCACACATCGATGAAGACAAATGCGAAACCGTCGTATCTGATGACCAGCAGCGACGTTGAGAATAATAATGAAACTATTGAGTTGTAAATCTATCACAAGGGGGTTCTAGAATGGAAAAGGATCGCATCACAGTATTGAAATGTCAAAGTGAACAATAAATATATATCCATGGTGTTCATTCAACCAAATTGCTTCCACAGAAATCAAATTTTACAAAAACAGCATTTTATCACCAGTTAATATTCACAGATAAGCTCACCAAAGAATCTAACGCTCTTCCGGCTGATATTTCAAGAGGCTCTGAGCCAGTTTGAGCTGGATTCCGAGCTTGGCCAGCTGCTCTTCGTCGGTTTCACTGGCGCGCTTTTCTTCGATGGTGGCGAGGTTCCGCTTCAACTGAAACCCACGAAATTGGTACCAAGAAGGTTGCTTGAGTAACGACAAACCTGGGATTGCAATTCGGCAACGAGAGTGTCCACTTTTTCGAGATAATCAACGCGGGCGAAAAATTCGTCGATTTTGTTCTAAAAAACGAACAGCACTTTGGAAAACGAAGTAAAAATCAACTTACGGAGACAGCGTCATCACCAGTCGGGACAGCTGCCATCATGAAGAAACGGAATCTGGCAGAAAAGCAGGAAGGAAACGGCTACGAGGCAGAAAAACAAACGGAGGAGAGCGACGAAAGTTGAACAAAAGTTGACTGGTGTGTGGATAAAGTCGTGGTAGGACCAGTTTTGGGGACGCAAGTGAAAAGTGTAAAAGTTCGCATTTGCACTACCTTTAATGAGGTTTTGGGAGTTACAAACCCGTTGAACTTGACGATAAAATGGTAAAATAAACAATTTCAGGGTGCTGAATTTTATGTACCAGAAACAAAAAACTGCAACAGTTGCACTTTTTGCGTTCTGGTACTCGAAATTCAGCACAGGTTTTTGCTCGTTTTCGCCTTCTAAACGGCCGCTTTGTTGAGTTCTGCATATGCCATGATACGACTAGTTGCCTAAAGCTGCAGCAGCGTTTATTTAGGCATAAAAAGTATGAAATACGGCCTGGTATCGCCAAAATTTTGCCAAAAACTGGTACAGATGGCACGTTTTTTGAGTTAACTTCAGTAATCTGTTAAGTTTCTCACTCGGTACTTTGTAAGTGGATATGCACAGTGCTTATCTCACCAAAATCTTCGTTGTTTGTGTGAAAATGCGGTCAGGACTGACTGATATCTATCAACAACTTGCAAAATTCCGTAGAATTCCACAAATTTCAAAAATTTGAAAAGTTTTGCATTTGCATCATCTTGAGTAAGGTCAAGAGATTCCGAATCTATTTAATTTGTTATTAAAACTGTTAAACTGACAATTTTTGGGTGCTGAATTTTATGTACCAGAAGCAAAAAAGTGCGACAGTTGCACGTTTTGCGTTCTGGTACGTGAAATTCAGCACATGTTTTGCTCGTTTTCGCCTATTTCACGGTTGTTTTGTGGCGTTCTGCACAGAGAATGATACAGGTAGAAGCTGCGATGTTAATTTTTGTGGTGAAAATGGAAAATTCCGCCCAGGATCGTCAAAACTGCGTCAAAAACTATCAAAAGTGCATCATTTTCGGTGAAATCTCAATATTTTGTTAAGTTTCGTACTCGACATCTTCCAAATAAATGTGCATGGTGTTTGTCTTACCACAAGCAGTGTTGCCCGGGTCAAAATGCGCTTAGGAATGACAGAAATCCACCAAACATTGACAAAATTCCATGGAATTCCACAAAATTTCAAAAGTTTGTGAGGTCGGTATTTTAATCATGTTAGGTAAGGCTAGAGAGTTGCAAATCCATTGAATTTGCCGTAAAAACTGTAATACTGGCAATTTTAGGGTGCTGAGTTTCAGGTACCAGAAGTAAAAACGTGCGACAGTTGCACGTTTTGCGTTCTGGTACTTGAAATTCAGCCCATGTTTTTGCTCGTTTTCGCCTATTTATCGGTCGTTTTGTAGAGTTCGGCGTGTGATATGACACAGGTAGTGTCCAGAGGCTGCTTTAATGTTGCTTTTGGCCAAGAACTGACAAAATTGTATATTTCTTGGCAAAATCTCAATTTTTTGTTAAGTTTCGCACTCGGTACCTTTTAAACGGATGCACGCGGTGTTTGTTTTATCAAAATTAATTGTTGTCTGGATGAAACGCACACAGAAGGCTGACAAAAGCTGGCAAAATTCCGTTGAATTCCAAGAAATTCCAAAAGTTTGGAAAGTTTTGCACTCGCATAATCGTAAAGTCAGCAGATTTCGAAACCATCAAGTTTGCCGTTAAAATTGGCAAACTTGCTATATTAGGGTGCTAAACTTTGTGTACCAGAAGGGAAAAAGTGCAACAGTTGAACGTATTGCAAACAAAATGCGCGCATGTTATTGATCCGGAAACCCCTTTTAAAGGTCGGACGAGTGGGCCAAGCAGACGAATAAGCATTTGCTCATATCTAACTTGTTCCACATATTCGGATTGCTTGGCTGTCTATTTTCACTTATACATTTACCATATTATAAACGTTTAATATGACAGGTGATAAACAGAGAGTTTATAATGTACCAATCATACAGCTACTGTATAATTTTAAGGATCGTTTGATCAGTCTTGTTTCCGCTAACGACATTGACAGCTCAAGTGCTGCATGTTGTGACACGAAAATACTGTATAGTGAAAATCCTGAAAAGTTCGATGAGGTTTTCATTACAGACAATGAAGATGTTTATGAGAACGCCTCAAAATATATATTCTTTATTCAAACACTGTCGTTTATCTTAAAAACGAAGGTATTAAGATACTTGTTCGATGGATTTTACAACATTAATCCGACTTGGCGTTCTGTGTTGTATGTCGATGAAATCAAGAAACGAAAAAGGTGCATCTATGTAGACGATACCGTAATTTTACACTGCCAAACAGTTGAAAGTTACGAAAATGTGATTTCGTTGATTCATGGTTCATATAGCCGGCTCATTTTGCATGGAAAGATAACCTGGGATCAGGTGAAACGCTTGATTAGTCCGGAAGTTAGGCAAATCCGCATTAACGCCGACTTTGAAATCCTTCCCGAAGATTATGATGATTTTGTCAAATTTATGTCTCGACAATTACGCAATACGGAAGACAGGTAGGTTATTAATGTAATTTTTTTTAATATTTTTGTTAAACTTTAGGTTTTTATATCAAAACGATGAAAAGTTAGACACTATTTTAACGGATTTGTTGACAATCGAACTTGAAAGTCACGATTCGCACCGTTATCTTCACAACAGTCGCGGTTTTCATGTAATCTCTTTGCGCGGAATTCATGAACTGTTCTGTTTTTTGTTGTTTCGTTTTACTTTTCTTTTTATTCTTATGTTGGTAGCAGCATACTTGAATTATAATATCAAATTCATTCAAATTGTTATGTTAGTTTGCAGTGTGATTGGGTTTTATGCAATTGAAACTAAGAAAAACCCGTTAGACACACTTATATTATTTTAAAGTTTTGATGTGTTTATTTCATTGCGCTTTTTATTGTATGAAGTTCACGGCGTTCAAACTATTAACAGTAAATATGAAATACCTTACATGTTTGTTAAATCATATTTTATAGTTTTCCAAACTCGGCTTCCCCCAACGACGTTGGCGCCACGCTGTTTTTCTCCATCTGCTTTCAATCAAACCAGAACCAATTCATAATAATGGTCGTTGTGGTGGAAAAAGACATCATTGCTCGATCGACTGCGATCACCATTTAAAACGGATTGTCCGGGAAAACCAGAGAGAACCAGACCCTTTGTGACACTTCAAAAATTAATCCCATTTTAAAACGTTGAAACTTCTTGCACAGACCATTCTGAGGGCGTAGATGACGAATTTACTAATTATTTTCTATATGGGTGCCTTCTGAATCCGTTAGGCTCCAGAATCCGCCTGGCAGAATCCATAACACTTGATCCTACGTTTGTGGTATCAATCGACTGCCCACATTAAGGCGATCATTTTGACACCAGAATGACTTGAATTGATTAACTTTAACAAAAGTTATACGGTGCCAAAGTCAAAAAAAACGACAAGATCGCCTTTGGCGGTTTCTACCAGCCGGGGGAGGTACAAATACCACTTTTTTTTTACTTCCTATGGATAGAGCTATTAGAAAGGAACATTTTATCTCTTCAAAATTTTTTAGTTTTGAGTGGGGAAAGCAGTCAAAATGAGCAAAATCTTATCACTGATAACGGTTAATTACAAATTTTTTACGCATACAGCACAACTAAAAGATTCTGGGTTGTCAAAATGTTAATAATAAAAATATCTTTCAGTTTAGATAATTTAAAGCTTCAAAATTCCGAAATTATCGATTAGTTCGAAAATAAAGGTCAATTTCAAAAAAAAAATTTAATAGGCGTGATTTTATGTTTTTAACTTCATTTTCATCTTATAATATTCGTAATCAGTGTCATTTGTAATCAGTATTCAGGAAAAAAAATTTATGTGCAAAGGGTTCGAACCCCACGTTTGTGGTGCCGTGCACGCACGGTAAACTGGTTGCGGCTTTCGCGTGACATGCACATTCTGCGGGGTTCGACACTTTTTGGGTCATTTCTTTTTTCTGACACAGTAGTAACGAATTTTTTTACCGAAACGTTGTCTTAAATAATACATTTGCATTACATGCAAATTAGCGCGTTTTAAAAATTGTTTTTTTACTTAACCTTTATTTTCAAACTAATCGATAATTTCGGAAGTTTGAAGCTTTAAATTATCTAAACTGAAAGATATTTTTATTATTAACATTTTGACAACACAGAATCTTTTAGTTGTGCTGTATGCGTAATAAATTTGTAATTAACCGTTATCAGTGATAAGATTTTGCTCATTTTGACTGCTTTCCCCACTCAAAACTGAAAAATTTTGAAGAGATAAAATGTTCCTTTCTAATAGCTCTATCCATAGGAAGTAAAAAAAAAGTGGTATTTGTACCTCCCCCGGCTGGTAGAAACCGCCAAAGGCGATCTTGTCGTTTTTTTTGACTTTGGCACCGTATAACTTTTGTTAAAGTTAATCAATTCAAGTCATTCTGGTGTCAAAATGATCGCCTTAATGTGGGCAGTCGATTGATACCACAAACGTAGGATCAAGTGTTATGGATTCTGCCAGGCGGATTCTGGAGCCTAACGGATTCAGAAGGCACCCATATAGAAAATAATTAGTAAATTCGTCATCTACGCCCTCAGAATGGTCTGTGCAAGAAGTTTCAACGTTTTAAAATGGGATTAATTTTTGAAGTGTCAGTGGGGCTTATGGTTTTCCCAGAAAATCCGTTTTAATGTGCACCTATTAGACGGGGCAAATGGAAAGAGCGGGAAAAAAGTAGCAAAGGAAATGCGTTGCAAGTGTTTTTGTTCGTCCCTTTGGGCAAAAAAAGAAAGAGAAAGTCGAAAGAGCAGGAACTTGAGGAAGGGCAGCCCACGGCGATCGAAAGGGCAATGTTGTCCGATTCCAATGCCGGTTGTTCATTGCTGCTGTTCCATCGCTTTTCGACGCTTCCCGCTCGCTCGTGGTAGCTGCACCGGCTGGGATTGAATAGCTGATCGCTCGTGGCCGTGGCAGCAACGCGGTTTGTGACGAAACGTGAACGGGTTTGGCACGCTGAATCATAATTTTCAATGTGACGCTGCAAGTTTAGGCTAATTTTTTAAATTGTGTGTTCGTTTTATTGGAAGTCTATTTTTAAACCAATTTCGCCGCCCACTCTATCTGTCAACCCCTTCTAACCCGTTCAAACCACCACAAATCAATCATTATCACAATCAATAACCGCGCGAAAGCTCTATTTTTACACAACTTCCCGTCACCCATCTGTATTCATGTGTCTTATGATGCAATCACGCTCTTTTAAAACAAAGACGCAATTCAAAGACGTCATTTTCGACCTCCCTCGCCTCATAATTTGCAACTGTTCCCCCATGTTTCATACATTTTTGCGTGAAAGCCACTTCCGTCATGTCATTCACGTTCCGGACCTATTTTCAAGCCGTTCAAAACATACTAAACGCTCCTATACATCTTCTTTCTTACATTTTAACCACAAAAACCCATAAATTTAAATTTCAGAAACCCCGTGCCTCCATCCCTGCGATGTGGATGCTCTGGTGCTTCAATCGACCTCGCAACAGCCCGTGACTCAATTCAACATTGTCTGTTTGTCCATCGAATTAGCACTTTCATCGAATCTCTGACACTCTAGGAAGCTCTCAAACCATCAAACAACATACGTATCCGTTTTACATTTCTTTTCCGTCCATTGGGTTTGCAGGCAGCTTTGTCTGCTCTGTTCGTTTTACATTCTCAAAAACTACATATTTACATTCTGAGTATTTAATTTATTGGCGCAAATCTTGTACATCATATCTGGCACTGGCATCATGTATTTTCGCGGTTTGATTATTTTGTGTTTACAATTGGCTACGATTTGCGGGATTTATATCGATAATGACGATGGTACGACGCGGGAGATTAAAATGAGCGTGTGAGTTGGCATTTTTCAAACATGAAATTGAAGTTGAAGTATATAAATTTTTAGAAGGGATAAAAACAAAATAGCAAAACAGATGCTGACAGCCTGGGGAATTCGACGGCCCGGCTCAAAAGGGGTTGATCCTGATTCTTATTTGTCTTTGTTTATGGCATCGGCGTATAAGTTTCATACTGATGATTTGGAGGATGAGATTCGGTTCAATCCATCTTACAGGTTGGAACAGTTTCAATTTGATGGATTTGTAATGTAAAAAAGTCAATTATAGCGACCTTGACAGTAAAACGACATATTTTGGCTATGATCGAAAGCTCCGAGGCGTCCTTGACCATGATTTTGATGTTATTGTAGCCTTCGAACCAAGACATATTGTCACAGATACACCGTTAACGGAGGCCCTGGGGTCGAATCTAGCTGAGATCGACTTTAACAACGAGGACACTGATTATCCGTATGAATTGGTGCATGCTGGGCTTTATTTCGCTGTCGATTCCAATGCTGATTATGGCGTTAAAAACATTCAGCTGTATTACACTATCGCTGATGAGATAATCAAAATGCCGTCAGGAGTGTCATTTCCTATCAATGATACAAATTTCGTGGCATTCAATGTGTCAAAAATTGTCGAAGGATGGATGAGGCATCCGGAAATGTCTCGACGGTTGTATGTGAGGATTACTGATAACAAAGGTATGTCTTTTTTGTCAAATTTTTGACACTGAGAATATGTTTTAGGCAAATCCCGCTCACTCGACGGCCTTCTATCCCATCTCCACGCGTTCGGAGTCGGCTTTTTCATCGAAGGCGACGAATATCACAACACTCGTCATACCCGTGATGCTGGATTCCTCGAAGATGATGACGCCAATGAAATCGATGACGGCACTTCCTCCACCCCTATCCCTGATGGCCCAATTGACGTGATTGCTCCGCCTCGGACAGACACCTGCCGCAAAAGGGCCCTATTCATCGACTTCAGCGACCTTGGCTGGACTGACTTCATCGTGGCCCCGCATGGCTACCGTGCCAACTACTGTGCCGGCGGTTGCCCATTCCCACTTGACGGCATCTACCATCCGACGAACCACGCTCTCTTCCAGACCCTCGTCCATCTCCTGCACAAAAACGTCACCGGCGAAGCTCTCTGTGCTCCGACGATGATGGACAAATCTATGAGCCTTCTATTTCTGGACAAAAACCAAGTGCGAATCAAGAAATACGCAGATATGTCGGTCACCGAGTGCGGCTGCCAATAAACTAATGTAAATTTTAAAGTTATTATTGTAATTAAAATTGTTAAAGTTTGAACACAAATAAAATCTGATAGGATTAATCGACTTTCCGTTCATCGAGGGTCAATTGTCGCTTCCAGTTCGGATTCACGACCAAAATACCGATAAGGACGGCATAGATAATTATCGAGATCACGCCAAAGTTATGCATGTAGTCGAGATGGCTGGAGCAGTTCAGGGCGATTTCGCAATCTCCGCTGAAAAAAACTTGTGAAACGTTGATTTTGAGCATTGAACTATCACTTACACACTGTAGGTCATATTTCGCGATACCACCTGAATCACACTCAACGCAAATATCAGCAATCCAAAGCCAGCGTGCCATGGGGTAACGCTTTTCTGGACTTTTGGCGAAGTCCGTGGAAATACGAACATGATGAAGGCGCCGAACATCTGAATGACGTAAACGGCAAGCAAGGCAATTTCTAACCAGGAGTAGAACGTTGTGAACTGTTTTTGTTTGAGAACATCATTTCGATGAACCATAATGGCAAAAGAAAAGCCACCGACGGTGATTACGGCGAGATGAAAGGCACTGTGGACGATTTTGGTGAAGAATTTGATTTCATGACGGTGGATTCGATAGGTTACAATGGCTAAAAATCAAAGTTGTTTTAATTTTTGGGTTCAAAAGTTTACATTGACAAATTTGGTAGTTTTAGAATACAACGATTAAATTTTTGCAAACAAGACTACACTCCAAATGCGGGTACCCTCTTTTTAGATGGCTCTGAAAATTGTAGTCTGATCCCGTACAAACATAGAAATAGACGAACTAGACAATCAATGTGCGCATTAGTCCCCGTCAGGGTCGTTTTTTCGGGTATCTATTGTATCTCTGACCGCTGAAGAGGGGCCGATGTCTTCGTTTTTATCCACAATTTACTGATTATCGCTCGCTTTTTGCTTTTACAGTGCGCAGTCCTCCCAACTTATGACCCCTTTTGATTAATTTCAATGTGTTCGATAGAAATGTTCCACTTACCTTCTCCTTGTAAAAACACAAAAGCGACAGTGCTAAAAAATAAATGATAGTTGAGAAGTCCGTCGACGGGCGCCACCTCTGGATCTGTTGCGTTGAATGCCCTTGTCTTCCATTGAAATCCGCCATTTGCCGTGCCGAATACGAATCCTATAAATTATTTTTGTTTTTTTGGACATAATTTACTTTACAATGGTATATACCATTAAGTACAACCATAATAGCACCAACACCATGCGCGAGTAGAGCCATGAAATCAAAATACTTCATGCTCGCTTTGTATTTTTTGTAATCCGCCGCCGTTGTATCCACTACCGGCGGCACATGGTCCAAGCCGTCCCATGCACTGATTCGTGGCGTATGCATTTTTAGTTTAATCAAGTTTGAATGGGAGCTAAAACTGTATTTACACGTTTTTCGGGTTAACTAATGGCGAAACACACACAACGGTAAACAAAAACACAAATACGCGTTATTATCAGTGTGTTTACACCTTGATGGCGAAATAGTCATGTTGCGAAGTATGTCAAGTAATCGAGAAGCTTAATAAGGGTCAATCAATAAGAAAATTGGCGCTAATTGTTGTGCACAACAAATAAACCGCATAAAAACTGTCAAAAGCCGCTCATGCTCAAACTTATCAAGCAACCCAAAAAAGGCTGATAGCATGTTCCCTGCAGGACTCTGAACTACATCCGGAAGAAACACTGAAGAAGCTTGGGGTGCAATCGCTGTCATTTGGGAAATTCCTTTGAGAAAGGCGTGGTGCTTGTTGAACGTTTATTGCCGAATCGGAGGGACTCGCCTTTTGGCTTGTATTTGCGTGAGACGCAAATTGATTGTACTCGCTTTTCGACGCGGTTAAACATTGAACATTCTTGAAATTTTGATCAAAAATGAGTGACATTGGTGATTCATTGATATTGTATGATTCCAGGGTGAATGGGCAACATGCGACGTCACAGCTCAAAGTTATCAATGCGCAAATCGGATGGGAGTGTGATCGACAGTTCGGAAGATGATGAATTTACAGCGGTTTCGGGTGGAGGGATTTCAAGAAGCTCGACGACATCGTCATTTGGAAACTTTTTGGCTGGTTATGAGGATTTAGAGGGAAATGGGAAATTGCCAGCGGTATTGGCGGCGGCGCGGTTTTACTTGGAGGCTGTAGCGGGGTCTATTAAGGCTGAGATTACGGTAGAGGTTGGCGAGTGAGTTTTAAAAAGTGTTAAAAAAGTTAAAAAAACAACAGAAATCAAACAAAAATATCAAAAAAAAATTTTCCAACAAAACCGCCAGCCCAATTCCAGGAACGCCATCCTGCAACTTTACAATTCGGACCCATGCCTATGCTTGTCGCCGACCGAAATACTCCTCCGGCGACTCGTGCCTTATCAGCCGTACATGGTCTCCTGGTGGACGACGCCTATAATCACCACCGCCACTACCGACGGCGTTGGTCAGTTCCTCGGTAAACGTGTCTTTCTAGTACTACCAGTCAAAAGCTTGCGGTCGCCGCACGTTAACGACCAAATAGCGACAAATACCTTCAAAAAGCCGCGAAGAACACTAGCCGAGTTGATTGGCAACCTGCCCGGCGGTCGTATCGACACGCTCACAGCCTTTGAAATACTCGGTGTTAACAACTATCAAGAAAAAAGTGTGATAGCGCGCGTAGAGGTATGTTCATTGTACGCCAATACTGTAGAAAAAGGAGTTAGTTGTAAGCGGGTGATTATTTTGATCTAAAAATGGGCTCCAAAGTGTCGAACTGATAAGGTTGTTGACTTTTACGGGGGCGGACGCATTCAAAAAGTGATTCAGGAAAAGTATTGGATATTCATGCTTTTAAAATTTGTTTAATCTATAATGTGAGTCATGGTAATGAACTTTCAGGCACCGGTTGAGACGATTCCAATTGCTAGGGAGGTTAAGCTTGCAAGAATTGACAGCAATGCAGATGGTACAAGTATCGATGACGAAGATGTCAACGCATTGCTCAAAAAACATTTCAAAACATCGAAATTGCTGACAGCGGGTAGTTTGCTTCGATTATCCCCTGAAAAAGCGGCAGAAGTCTTCTTTGAAGTTACATTTACCTTAAAATCAGATGCCGAACCCTTGCATGACATAACTCACCAAGCATGTCTGACCAATCCGTCGACTTCATTCTACCAATTGCCGCCAATTCGCAGACACTGTCCTAGAAAGAGGGTCAACGGAGAGAAACAGTTTGTCCCGCAGAATCTGCAAAATCTTAGTGATCGTATTTTCCGATTGCTAAAACCACAGTTTGAAACTTCTGAAAATGTTGAGAATACATTTATGTCAATGCCGGTGGTGTCAGTTTTGGCAGCATCACCAGGTTCCGGTGGCCACCTAGCCCTAGAACTGCTAGCTGAAGCCCTTGCCGTAGAAGTTGTAAAGATTGACTGTCTAAATTACTGGAATATCGAAGGCAAAAACCGTGAAAATGAAGTTAAAGCTGATCTAGAGTCAGCTTTAGCCATGGCCCCGGCGGTGTTGGTTGTTGAAAATGTGACTGCGTTAAAAGATGCGCCTGGCAGCAGCTTGGATTCTGGTCAGTTTTTACTGATGACGTGTGGTCGCAAAAGAAGACTTTTTTCTTATTGTTTTCTCTAAAGTTTCAAAAGTTGTCATTTTGTCGATTTCAAACTATTTTACAGGCAACAAGACCCTCGACAAACTCTGCAAATCTATATCTAAACTGTCAGCCGAATCCAATCTAGCTGTAATATTTACATGTGAAAAGACCGATCTTGCTGAATTACCACAAGCACTTGCTCAACTTGTTCATTTTGAATTTGTATTACCTGATTTGGATGCGGATGAACGAACAAATTATTATGAGTTCTTAAAAAACCACCTAAATTTGTCGAAAGAGTTTACGATTCACAAGTTTTTGGCACTTACACGGGTTCGTTTTTCTCTCTTTTTTTTGAAAAAGCATTTATTGTTGGGTTTAGGGATTTGTTCTCGCGGAGCTTGACCAAGTCACTCTCGACTGCCGACGCCAACAAGTCATTTCAAAATCAAATTTGATTCAGCTTCAATTTCTGGAAAAAGCAGTTGAAAAACGGAACAAATCTTTCTCCGACGCCATTGGAGCCCCCAAGATTCCGAACGTCAAATGGGACGATGTTGGAGGTTTGGAGGACGTCAAAAAAGCTATTGCAGAGTCACTGAAGTTAAATCTGAAGCCAAGTGCAGCCAAAGGGTTAAAACGCAGTGGTATTGTGTTGTACGGTCCGCCTGGTTGTGGTAAAACTCTGTTGGCTAAAGCGGTGGCCAATCAATTTGGGGTTACCTTTTTGTCGGTCAAAGGGCCAGAATTGTTGAATCAGTATGTTGGGCAGAGTGAACAGAATTTGAGGATCAGTGAGTTTGGTAAAAGAAGTCTTCAATGATAAATGATGTTGTTTTAGTTTTCGAAAAAGCTCGCCTCGCGTCCCCATCAATAGTCTTCTTCGACGAAATGGACTCTCTCGCTCCTAATCGTGGAGCCGCAGGCGACTCTGGCGGCGTCATGGATCGAATGGTGTCGCAACTTTTAGCTGAGCTGGACACACTTCACTCAACTAAAAATTGCGACGTTTTCATCATGGCGGCAACGAATCGGCCGGATTTGCTGGATCCTGCTTTGCTCATTCCGGGGCGATTTGATAAAGCCATTCATGTCAGACCAGCAACAGATATTGAGTCGAAGTTGAGAATATTGAGGCCGCTTTCTGAGAAAGTAACTTTGGATGACGGGATTACTGTGGAAGATATTGTGAGTTACCTTTTTTCGCAATTGGAACTTTATCAATCATTTTACAGGCAAAAATGTGCCCTGAACTCATGTCCGGCGCTGATCTCAGCTCATTAATGCAAAAATCTGCCATGGCAGCACTACGCGAAGTAATTCTCAACATAGAAGCCGACCCTGAAGCCACCAAAAACATCGATCTCAACGAAATCCAAGTCAAAATAGGGTCAAAACACGTCCAAACAGCGCTGCAGGACTTTGCCGGATCTCTTTCAAAAACTGATTTGGACCATTACGCGAATCTCGAAAACCAACTTTAACATAGAATTTTTGTATCATTATTTATTCTCACATCCATAAAATAGCATTCATATCTAACGTAGTTTATTCCGCGGCAGACAACTTAACAATAACTTCGCCATCGAGCTCGGCCGGCTTGGCATCCTTGGCTTCGAAGACGGCCTTGGCATCAACGACATCGTCGGCGACGGATTTGTACATGACGACCAACTTATCGGCTTGGGGCTTTCCGGCCTGAAAGCACAAAATAAGAACCATAAACGAATACAAAAGAAACACTGTACCTTGCGAGTGATTTCGACCTCGACCTCAGCGCCAACATTCACAAATCCAAAGATGGGGTTGACACCATAGTTGGAGTTGTTGGAGCTCTTGATCTTGAAGGCAAGTTTCAAAGCGCTCTGGTTGATCAGCTTGTGCTTGGATTTACCTCCGGCAGCCGAAATGGGGCACGTCGGCGGGACAACAGCGATGGCGTGGGTGGACATGACGACGAAAAGGAGTGTCTATGGGGCGATCGCGCCGATTTTGGAGGCTTTTATCGAGATTCTCGTTATACACGTCGATAAATCATGCTAATTTTTTAATTGTTCTTGAAAAACAGTGTTCTTTTTTTGATTGTTCTTGAAAAACCGTGTTCTTTTTTACTTGGTCCTAAAATTCCAGTGTCCTTTTTTTGGAAAAAAAACCTTTTTAACCAAATTATAGACAAATTTCAAAACAAACTTGCGAAGAAAAAATAATAGCGGTCGCAAAGCTCGCCGGCTTGTTTCAGCATTGCTTAAGTTTATTTAATTTTGTAGAACCATGACACACCGTAACATCAACCAAGTGCATCTGTTCAATTTCTGATGATTAACCTCTGAACAAAAGTAGAAGGACTACGCAATCGAATCAAGCGGAAGTATTGGAACATCTACCTGCCTATGCACCTGGATAAACCTAATCCTTCGGTTCATGTCATCCATTTACGCAATTACACAATGTTGGAACATCGCATCCATGGTGTGTTCTGCACCTGATAATCTGGCTACAATCGACCTGTACTTCTTTGTATATAACGCTCATAGTTTTCATGTTTAATGCATTCGACATTTGTCTGCCATGCATTCCTGTCGGTTGAGTTTTGTTCTTTTGGCTACGGTCATTATTGGATGCAATGCGTATCTACGATTTGAAGAAACCGGGCAGAATGCCGCGTTAGCTAAGAAGATTGCATTCGTGAACGAGACGTTGCACAAAGCGTTGGAACAGAAGTTTTTAGCAAAGACGGTAAAAGCTGTGGCTTCGAGTAAGTTACTTTTTTAAATATTATATTTTTAATACAATCGATTTCAGTGGATCCAACAGTTCAAAAATTGATAAAAACCATCTACAACTTACCATCCGCTGCATTCACTTGCATTCAAGGCAACGTCAGCCGCATGTCTGCCTACAATGTTAGAACTCTATCGCTTTCAACGCTGACTGATTATATCGTCAAAGTTTGCCCGAAGTACAAAACAGAGCTTTACGCCGTCGAAAATGCGACAATCGCTATCAAAACACGATTGGATAATTACACCCCTGAAGTCATTGCCAGTCTTCCACCAGGAATTTATAACCTTCTAACCACGGCAGGCAATCTCAGTTTGGTTATGCTTAACGATCCTTACCTTGGAAACAACCTGGATTTCCAAGAATCTGTCATCGATGAAATGGTGACCCAAATCAACGGCTTAGACGATTCTGACAGAAAGGCTTTTGCAAAACTGGTCCCATGGACAGCACCTTTCATCACGCCAAATGGAAAATACGCAGATTCGTTGCGAGACACGTTGGATGCAATCAATACCGGATTGCGGAAGTCGTTCAACATCAGCGTATTGGCCCCGGCATTGACAACGCTGACTTTGGGGGCAGCGACGAAAATCCCAGCGGCTCTAAGATGGGCGTATGATACCATTGATGCTCTACCGGTGAGCAACGCCGTAGCTGGAGATTCAACTATTTCAATAGTCGCTAACTTGATTGCACAAGTCGGAAACATGTATGTTGGACCCGGACTTCGTTCGTATGATGTTACAAGAACCATGCAGTTGCTCCTTGGCGGTCGATTCCAATTTACTGATTACGTATATACGTACAATGCTGCTAATTATTATATTTATTAGTTGTTTCTTGAAAACAAAATGAAAAATAATACTGTTAGTCGGGTTGACGGTTTTTAATCTTGTTAGCTGTGTGACACGACTTATACAATTGTGCGTTCTAAAGATGTTAAAAATTTAATTGGTCACGATTTTAATAAACAATAAAACAAAGTTCATTATTTGTTAGTAAATCGACAGACAATATTGTTGTTCTGATGAGGCGAAGTCAGCGTCGGAACACATTTTGTGACTTTATTTGTTGTTATACATATAAGCAGAATGTAAAAACTAAAAAATATTGCACTGATAGTACTGTTATGGTCTAACTATTAGTACATCAGCCGGGAAGATTTCTACCGCTTGAAGCAACCCTCTGAAGAATTGAAGCAGCGGTAAACCGGCGTCCTTTAACGTATGTGAAAAATGCAAACACTGCGTGTTTTGTACTCCAACAAGCTACATTCATCTCTTGATTTGATAGAAAAAAAAACACTCGGCAACAAATGTAGTCATTACTTGTCATGTATCCCTGTCGACTGACTACTGTTGTTGTGTTTGCTACTGTTTGTATTGGATGCAATGCGTACCTTCATTTAAAGGAAACCGGGCAGTTTGAGTCGCGTTTTCGAATTCATCGTGTTCTCGCGATTCAGAAGCACTGAAACATCGGATTTTTACACCTTCCAGGGCTAAAAGAGCCAAAAATTGACCAAAATGACTTATTTTTAGCTGGCAGTTTCTTAACTGTCGATCCAATATCAGTTTAAGTCGCATTTTCAAATTCGTCATGTTCTCGCGATTCAGAATCACTTATTCAAAGTGGTCTAGCTCAAAGTTTTTGCACTTACCAGAACCTGATTTTGTCAAAAGTCACCTATAATACGTTCTGGTAAGTAGCTAAATCACAAACTGCTGATTCCTGTGCAGTTTTCAAAGTATTTTCAAATTTCACGTGTCTTAGGAGTGTCAAAACACTGGATTTTTGCTATATGAACAGACATCTTTGCACGTTCCGTGTCAAAAAACCACTGAAAGTACCACTTATTTGCTGGTAACTTGCTTACTATTGATCTAATTACATTTTTTTGGTTCAAAGCCAGTGATGTCCTTCGAAGTGTCCTTTTCGGTTTGGGATGACTTTTCAAAGGGCGATCCTGGCCGACTGATGGCCCAGCGCTGGCTCAAAAGGCACGCACGCTCTTCGAAATCACGAACAAATCCCTCGTTTTGTGTGGGCGTGTTGCCTCTTTGTAGTTTGGTATAGAGCCGTATGTGTCCATCGAAGAGTCCTTTTCGGTTTGGGATGACTTTTCAAAGGGCGATCCTGGACAACTGATGGCCCAGCGCTGGCTCAAACAACAATGCAGTCTGGTAAGAAGCTAAATCACAAACTGCTGATTCCTGTGCAGTTTTCAAATTATTTTCAAATTTCACGTGTCTTAGGAGTGTCAAACTGGATTTTTGCTATATGAACAGACATCTTTGCACGTTGCGGGTCAAAAAACCACTGATAGTACCACTTATTCGCTGATAACTTGCTTACTATTAGTCTAATCACATTTATATACATATTTTTGAATTCCACGTGCTAATGCGGTTCAGATGCACATGTTCAATGCGCCGTAGCATCAGATCTTGACACCAGGAAGGGCTAAAAACACCAAAAATAGACCAAAACACCTACTATTTAGCTGGCAGCTTACTAACTATCGATCCAATCACAGTTTTAGTCGCGTTTTCAAATTCGTCTTTTTCTCGCGATTTAGAAACACCTCTTCAAAGTGGTCTAGCTCAAAGTTTTTGTACTTACCAGAACCTGATTTTGTCAAAAGTCATTTATAATACGTTCTGGTAAGTAGCTAACTCACAAACTACTGATTCCTGTGCAATTTTCAAAGTATTTTCCAATTTCACGTGTCCTAGAAGTGTCAAAACGCCGGATTGAAGCCATATGAACCGACATCTTTGCACGTTCCATGACAAAAAACCACTGAAATCACCACTTATTTGCTAGTAACTTGCTAACTATTGATATAATCACATTTATAAACATATTTTTGAATTCCACGTGCTAATGCGGTTCAGATGCACATGTTCAATGCGCCGTTGCATTAGATCTTGGCATCAAGAAGGGTTAAAAACACCGAAAATTGACCAAAAACACCACTTTTTAGCTGGCAACTAGACTAACTATTGGTCCAATCACAATTTAATTCACGTTTTTGGAATCCTCATCTGCTCGCGATTCAGAATCACCTAATCAAAGTGGTCTAGCTCAAATTTTTTGCACTTACCAGAATCTGATTTTGCGAAAAGTCACCTATACTCCGTTCTGGTAAGTAACTAAAACACAAACTACTGATCCCTGTGCAATAATCAAGGTATTTTCGGATTTCAGGCGTCCTAAAAGTGTCAAAACACTTGATTTTAGCAATATGAGCTGACACTTTGATCCGATGTTGTCAAAGTGCCACTTCGCACATTTAGGCTTATTGTGCGTGCCTGAGGAGCATGTTTGGAGTGAAGAAGCATGTGTAAACTTGCTTTCACCTGTAAATTGTGCCAATTAATAAGGAAACTCAGTAACTCTGGCCATTAATCACCAAAACAGATGCACTTTCGGGGTTTCTGAACCCCTCCAAGGACTTGCGCATGACTCATGGCAGTCTGGAGGGGCTGGCACTGGCAAAGTTTGCATTTTGTTATGATTCAGTTGAAGTTTGTGAACAAAAAGTGTTCAAGTTCAACGTAATTGTGTGAAAGATACGGTTCAACATTGTTTATTTGTTCGTAATCTGTGTAAATAGCAAGAATCCGAAGCCCCAATGATGTAAATAAGCCTTTGCAATGAACCAATGTCAACGTTGGCTTCATCGCATTCATGCAAAACACATCTGGTAGATGCAAAGTGTTCGAATTCGGAGATGTTTTTGTCAAAATGAGCCGGAAAATCGCACTTTTCCACAACTTTGACCCCTCCAGGATCCCCAAACGATGACTCAGTAGATTTCAAACGTTAGCTGGTGAAGTTGTTAGGAAGGAATATGGGGTAGAAGTGTCCGGAAGTGCAAGTTTCGCAGCAGGAAAAGAAGAGGGGGTCGATGATGACAAATGTGCAACTTTCGTTGCGGGGCAGGTAAAGTGAGTATGAGTGGGCGAGGGTGCAACTTTCGCTGTGGGGCAGGAAAAGTGTGTAAGGGTGTACACGTGCGACGATCGAGAGATTGGCTCTCTCGTTGTCTCGACAGTCCGTGGACTCTCGCGCCTTGAAACAATCCATGGATATACCCAGCATATAGGCGCTCTCGATTTGACCAACTCCGTAATTGGAATGCAAGGAGATGCCTAGCAAATGGACACTCTCGACTTCACCAGCTTCGAACTTTGCCTTCTGGTTCAACGGGGCATCGCTGATGGTCCAAAGTAATAACTTTTTTACTATTTCTACTTAAAATTTAGTTAACAATTTGAATAAACTTTGCACCATTTGTATGTTTTCTTGGTTTCTGAGACTAATGTGATCCAAAGTCAACTTGGCATCACATCATAGCGTCTATGAAACGGTTAACAATACTTGTAAACCCAAATTTGGGTAAACTTGTGACTGTCATCGTTTGAAATTTGCCGTTTGTAATTGGTTTTTGTAGTGTTTAACTTGAATTCTAGTAAGTGCAAAAACTTTGAGCTAGACCACTGTGAATAGGTGATTCTAAATCGCGAGAACACGACGAATTTGAAAACGCGACTAAAACTGTGATTGGATCGATAGTTAGTAAGCTGCCAGCTAAATAGGGGGTTTTTTGGTCAATTTTTGGTGTTTTTAGCCCTTCCTGGTGTCAAGATCTGATGCTACGGCGCATTGAACATGTGCATCTGAACCGCATTAGCACGTGGAATTCAAAAATATGTTTATAAATGTGATTATATCAATAGTTAGCAAGTTACTAGCAAATAAGTGGTGATTTCAGTGGTTTTTTGTCATGGAACGTGCAAAGATGTCAGTTCGTATTGCTAAAATCCTGCGTTTTGACACTTCTAGGACACGTGAAACTTGAAAATACCTTGAAAATTGCACAGGAATCAGTAGTTTGTGAGTTAGCTACTTACCAGAACGTATTATAAATGACTTTTGACAAAATCAGGTTCTGGTAAGTGCAAAAACTTTGAGCTAGACCACTTTGAATAGGTGATTCTAAATCGCGAGAACACGACGAATTTGAAAACGCGACTAAAACTGTGATTGGATCTATAGTTAGTAAGCTGCCAGCTAAATAGGGGGTTTTTTGGTCAATTTTTGGTGTTTTTAGCCCTTCCTGGTGTCAAGATCTGATGCTACGGCGCATTGAACATGTGCATCTGAACCGCATTAGCACGTGGAATTCAAAAATATGTTTATAAATGTGATTATATCAATAGTTAGCAAGTTACTAGCAAATAAGTGGTGATTTCAGTGGTTTTTTGTCATGGAACGTGCAAAGATGTCAGTTCATATGGCTTCAATCCGGCGTTTTGACACTTCTAGGACACGTCAAATTTGAAAATACTTTGAAAATTGCACAGGAATCAGTAGTTTGTGAGTTAGCTACTTACCAGAACGTATTAGAGGTGACTTTTGACAAAATCAGGTTCTGGTAAGTGCAAAAACTTTAAGCTAGACTACTTTGAATAGGTGATTTTAAATCGCGAAAACACGACGAATTGGAAAACGCGACTGACCTCGGAACCGCAGTTTTATTATTTTAAGTCTACGGAGAACCGAGTTATGCTCATTTTATCAGATATTGAAGTCAATTTTTGGAGAATCATAACTTCCTTCAGAAGCGGCTTCAGACCCTAATATTTTAGATCTGGGGCCTACCTAGGTGCCTTTATCGATTTGTGAAATAAAATTTTTTTGAGGGGTCGACGACTTGTTATCTTCTCGCAACCGCCGTCTTAAAAGTCGCGTTTTCGAATTCATCGTTTTCTCGCTGAAAGGTGCAAAGATATGATACTATAGTGCAGAATCACAGTTTACGCTTCGTTTTTAAATCGCAAAAAGTCTACAAAACGCAGAAAAGAACAGTGCGCTTTGAAAGTTATCTTCCGATAAGTTTATTTCAAACTCGCGAATTACGAAAACCAAAACAAATGTTCACTGTTTCCACTGGATACCAAGCTGATTTTCCATTTCTTCTTTCTTTAATAGATGCTCTTCTGCACGCAAAGTGTTGTTTAGTTCTACCAACTTTGATTGATAAATTGCGATACCACTTTTTGGATCAAAAGACGCTGTCATAATAGCGCTAACGATGTCCAATAAAAGGCTTAACCAATAAGGGTCCAATAAATCGGCCATCAGTGTTTCCGGAAGCTGGTTTTCACAGTTGAGTTCAACGACAATGATGTTGCTTGCGTGCCACAAGGCATCTTTGCGACCTTGGGGGGTTTTTTCATTTTTATTTGCATACCCAAAGTACACTGAGAAAAAGGTAACAAAAAACATACAATTAAAAAGGTTTGACGCGTATATGACAATACAAGTATTAAGTTAGGTAAAAACAACCGGAATGATTTTAGAAAAGTCAATATTATTAATGTTATTAGAGAGATCTGTTGGATTTTTAAATGAATCTAGAGAGAAAGGACAATTGTTTAGGACAGGAGACACCCGGTTTGCAAATGTTAGTTTGCTAAACTTTGAGTGTTTGGGAACAACAAAGTGGCCACCCTTGCGGGATTTGGAAGATTGGAAGCGGATGAGTTCAGAGGAGGCAGCACAAAGATTATTGAGAATTTTAAAGGCGTAGACAATATCACAGGTGGTTCGACGATGTTCCAGTGTCGAAAGATGGAGAAGGTTACAGCGCTCTAGGTAGGAAAGAGAGATATGTTTAGACCGTTTAGAGACAATTTTAGAAAAGACACGTTGGGGTTTTTCAAACAAATTGACAAGACGTTTTAATTTGGGGTTATAAACAGGAGTTGCATATTCCAAGAGTGGTCGCACAAAGACGGTGAAAGCTTTGGTGAGGACAGTGGGATTTTTGGTGACAAGGAAACGGAGAATTGAAAACATTTTTCTGTTGGCTCGAGAGACGACATTTTCGATTTGGGAGGTGAAATCCATATCAGACGAGATGGTCACGCCTAGATCCCGAATTTTGTCAGTCTCTTCGATAATGCCATTAGAAAGGTGAATTGGACGTTTGGGATTGTTGGAGCCAAAATAGACAATTCTGGTTTTGTGAGGAGCGAGTGTGAATCCATTATCTTGAGCCCACTGATGAACAATGTCAACGGCTTTTTGGAGAGGTTGACAGTCATCATCTGGGTCGTGGACAAATGAAATTTTCAGGTCATCGGCATAAAGATAGTGTTTGATGGGAAGACCTGAGTTGGTAAGAGTGTGTGAAAGCATGGCAAAGTATGTGATAAAGAGTTGAGGTCCGAAAACGGAGCCCTGAGGAACTCCGCAGTTGGACTCTTTGATGGTAGACAGTTTATCCATAACTCTGACTTATCTTTTGATTTGGCGATTCGAGGAGAGCGCTTTTGTAAAACGGCGTCAAGGTTGTTGTAGACCATGTTTTTTTAACTGAAAGTGCCATTTTTAAATTAACAAAACAAGCAAGTACAAATACAAAAAGTATGAAACAAAATATGTAACTAAACAACAGCAATGACAAAAAATTTAAACGTATTTATCTATCAAGTCGGTTATTGACGCACCCAGTTTCGCCCAAATAACCTTATCAATCACTAGTCGTGATTCACGCTAATCAAGAATTCGGTTTTATAACGACAGCGAGTTCAACAAGGCCGGACACGTAGTGTCGTTTCAACTTTAGATGCGATGAGTCACACTATTTCACAAAAGGATGCTGTCAAATTACAATAACTGTAAGTTTTATTTTTGCGCAACTTGTACAACAAAATTTGACTACTGTGTTAATCTGTTAACAAATTTATCCCACTAAATTTGCATTAATGCTAAGTTTAACCATAAAATTTCCCCATTTTTAAATATGAACTCATTTGACCCCAAGTGTAAGCCATGCGTTGGCTCTACGCACTTTGTGCCATTACTGTCAATTTTGTTTGTACACTTCAAGCGAATTGCATCGGGCAATCTTGTACATTGGAAGATTACTTTTACAGCTGTCTCAAAGAACTACCGGACGGCATAATTGACATTTATTGTAAGTGTCGTTCTGCTTTTTTTCTGGGACTCATGGTTCGTTTCAGACGTTTCCGCCGATCCGTACGCTTACGATCATTTGATTTCATTCGAAGTATCGCAAAAAAGGAAGCTTAATTTTCGAAGCTCGGAAGAAACTTTTAAAACAGATATTCTTATGATAGTCGGCTGTACCTGTACCAAAATACCATTAAATTCGCATAAATACATCGTAATGCCAATGATGCTGAAAGGCTTGATGTCAGATGCGTTGACTTTGTGCATCTTTCGAGGTAACGGTAAGACTGTGATGAATGTCATGGACTTGCCTACCGATTCACTGGAACATTACATGATAGCTCAATACATGGTCCAAATGCCAAGGTCGTTGGTTGATTATACCCTTAATGACAAGCACGATTGTATCAACAAAAATGGACAGCCATCGGTGGGCCGCTTTCAAAAAAAAATACGTTGTTAAAAGATCACATTTTTAGAGCACTATTCCCGGACAAAAAATGTGCTACTATTACAATTACGTATTGTACGAGAAAACCGATAACTACTTTGATAAATATGAAGAAAGATCCGGCTTCGGTCCGTTTTTGGGAAGTCAACTGCCTGTGTTCGAAAGACTTGCGGATATGGTATCGGAGAAAGACCTTTTATCATTTGCAATGTACCATTATTTGTACATGTGTGCGGTGCTTAAAATGGAAAATCGTGTTGTAAGTTTAACATTTTTTAAAATAAAGTTACCCTTCCGTGCAACGAGACTGAACTTTCTGCACCCAGGTCCAAAGAAGTCAACCCAAATCTAATTTCAAAAACTTGCTTGGCCCCACAAGTTTTATGAAAGTTGACTTAGATAAAGATAGTTTAGTTTCGTTGCTTAATAGCGTAACACTAACGGCAAAAAGAAACCTTGTTATTTGCAGCTACCTAACGTAGGAACTGGTTGTGTCTATAGAGAATACACAAAAAACGAAACCTACGTTCTTGAAATCGCAACATGCTGCTGTAATTCGAGAAATGACGGAGAATGCAGTATTCCAATAAAGTCAACACAGAATGGTGAAACTTATTGCTCAGACGGCAATCAAGACAAGAAAGGTGGAAGGTTTGGAGCGTTTTGTGCGGCCACTGTCAACCAGGTCTACAACGTTCCTAACAAACAAAACTTTGAACTTTTGACCGCTAACAGAGACAAAACGAAAGAAGCCAAGTTTTTTAATTCAACTGTGTTTGCGCCATCCGTTGAAATACAATGTGCTGGTGACAACGTTATCGTGTCTCAAACATCATATTGCAATGGTACTGCCTTTTGCAACTCTCATTTGGGTCGTAATTTGTTGACTGCACGAGTAAGTATGCCTCTTATTTTTTTGAACTTATCAAAATTAAATAAAATGTTTCAGTGCCACTACAGCTTTGCTTTGGATTTCAAAACCAATGGATGTCCCGTCGTGTTTTATTACGAAACCGGGAAAATGCATGTCGTATCGCCGGCCTGGTTTGACATGGGACTGAGTGAAACGTTTGTAACTTTAAAGTTTTATATGTTTAACAACAGTTTTCAGAGTCTATCTCTTTACCTACGAACACGAAGGTTTCTCGGATGACGTCTCCGCCGGCTTTCTCGCCTTCCACAATGTTAGTGATAATTGCAAATCAAAAGCACCTCGTTTTGATCGAGAATATTACGTACTTTATTGCGAATATACGAACTGTGACGCAAATTACACCGAAAGCTTTTTCAATTCTAAGGAGTTTCTCACTACTTATGAATTGGTCAACCGAGTCAACTTTCCACTGTGCGAAAATGGATCTATCGAACTTTATACCACCGATAGTTCCCTCACGAAACTTGATGTTCGTCCAAAGACAAACCTGTTATTTGCTCTATATTGCGACTTATGGGTTACACTTGATTATTACCAACAGAACTTTTATATTACCATGAGTTTTACTGTTTGTTCAAGCCATATTACACTTTTTTTACGCTGTCAAAGTTTAAATTTCAGGCAAGATATCCCAGACCTCCTGACTGCAATGAACAAATGACACAATTTGGTAACTACCCTGTTTACCATTGTTGCTACGCTGCGAAAAGGAAGAAGTCATATATCAATCCGGAATGCCATTACAGCACTGCTTTGAAACAAATAGAGCTGTTGCATCAAATGGAAATCAAAAAGTCTAAACAAAACATGGCGAACATCGGAGTTTACGAAAACGCTGATGATTGCGAGCAACGCCGTATCGGTCAATTTGGGAATTACCGGCAGTGCACACCTGGCGGGGTCGGTTGTTTTCATCTTCTTCAGACGGATTTGACAAAGAAGGATGTAAGCAGATTTGAATGGTTATCAAGTCAAACTAGCATGATTTTCCAGGTCGTGGCCTCCTGCATCGGTCAAGCAGAGAATCTGATTGCATCAAAAGAAGAGTACTACGACAACTTCGGTGAAGCCATGATTTGCAGGACCCCAGAATCACGCGACTCTTGCCAATATGTCTACGAAGGAGGAAATCTGTACCTGTTATGTTGCTGTCAATCTGAAGACGTGCATGACGGTATAGCGCAGTGTGCTCAAGACTCGAAAATGATGTTCCATGAAAGTGATCATCCTTTGAAGAAAGTTGGTCATTTTATCGACGGATACGAAGATGAGAAGCATTAAAAATTTTAAAATGTTATGTTGTAATAAAATTTCTTTTTTTTATCTTTTTATTGTTTACAATGCAAACAAACGTTGTATCAATTAATATCGATAAATATAAATCATTCGCTACAATGTTGGAGACGTTAGATTTATTTACCCTTCATACATTTCAAAAACTTTACAGTTGCAGATGCAAAATGCGATCGTGATCGACTGGAATTTGACTGACAAACGTTTATTTTTTAAATACAACAAAAACATAAGACAACATGTTCATTCACAGTCAGTGCTTCGTCATACGAGTTTTACAATACCATCGCATTCCTTCCCGCCGGCGGCTTCGTATCATCCAAACTCTTTGGGTCTTCGTCGTGAGTCTTGTACCGCGTAATCGACGCCTTCCCGGTGTCACCGTTCAACTTTAATGCCACTGATCCATTCCGAAAGCTATCCAAGAAAGACACTGGCGACCACACAGTGAGCAGTTGTTCCGGAAAGTTCAAAATGCCTTCGTTCACGATTTGTCGGCTGCGAATAATCATCCGAAGTTTGTTGTCCTTGCAGAATTGGGAGACCATTTCGCAGGTAAAAGTTGGCGATCCGTCATTGAAGTTTTCTTCTTCAGCGCTGTGAGGACCAGATGTTGGTGGTTTGAGACACGCCCATTGGCATTCGAGGGTCATCAGAATATGGGACGCCAAACGGGGTGGTCGTTCCACTTTCCGGAGCTCTTTGATACCGTGTTTCACGAGCTCTGGGCCAATGCCGCCGGCGACCAGCAAGTAGTTGTCATTGAGGACGGCTGCCAGGGGTAGGGCTGACAGGAGTTGTTCGAGGTAGGCCCAAACGAGGGCGTCTTCCATGAGACCGCGGCGGTGGAGACCCGCGATAAAGTCTTGGCCCTGAAAGTCATTTGACGTTTACAGCATTTCATGTGTGGCCAACCTTTAGCACTTCGGCGTCCTCGAAACAGCCTTTCAACAAAAACACGTGCTTCGGAAAGCGAACCTTCATCGCGATCAACATGAAAAGGCTCTCGTGCGGGGCGAAACCTTGACCACTGAAGCAGCCCAGAAACACGTACGTCGTGGCCGGCGGCATTCCACAATGGCTCAGCAATGTCACTAGACTGTCTCCATGACCATGAACGCCTCCGATAATACAGACTGTGCCTGTTATGTCGATGACGGTCGGCTCGGATCGCAGGATTCGATGGCCTTCACGGAGAACTTGCAGTGTCTGAAATATAAGCTTCAAATCAACCAAAGTCAAAACAATTTACCGGTTTGGCAGCATATTGAGGTGGCGGCTGATCAATAAAATTGTAAATGTAGTTCCAAATCTTCTGAATCAACGGTTCCGGGTCGGGTCGATCACCACTCATGCCCAAAGTTGCAAAGAACTTGTCGTCCTGAGGGGCTGCCGGCGCAGGTGGTGCCGCTGTACTCGTACTAACTTGTGCCGAGGTACTCATATCGTTGCTGTTCGTCGAGACGGTTGCTTTCTTTGAATGACTCTAAAATGTTAAGCTTTGCAATAGCTTTTAAAAAGGTACAAACCACAGATGCTTCAGATTGCGTTGTCGAAGGTCCTGTGGCCATTCTGACACTTTTCGATACAATAAACTTCTGCCATCCTGGGAGACTGTATTTCGTGCACGAGGTATTCTAATTTGACGTTGTTAATTTGTGCATTTTTCCGCAGTTATGCTGTCATGTCTTATAAAATTGCGATGCTTTAACATTACGAACGACAAAAAACCTCTGCGAGAAAGGTGGTAAGTCTCTTCTGTGTTTCATTGTTATTATTGTGTTTTATTTTTTGTAAAAAAATACAGAACCACATTTACCCTGTGACATAAATCGCGACAACTTTATATGATACACATAGTTAAAAATTAGTCATACTACATTTGACATAATTGAAGGCTATTTCTGTCTGCTTGAAGATTTGGCTGTATTATGCGCGATGCTGACCACTTTTGAGACAGTCGAAGTCATGCCGCGCCGGAAGTACTTATTCTTGAACTGAAATGTTCTCTGGTAAGAAGTTTATCATTAAGTGCCAGACATACCTCATGATTAAAGATAATGAAAATGAGTGAGTTTGCGGTGCAATGCCAGATTAAGCACAATGTCGTAATACTGAACAGTTGAGGTATCTGTTTTGGTAAGGTGAGCGGAAAAACTCGAAACGTCATCCAACATACTGAAATTAATAAAATGTTGGTTGTATCGAAACTTTTTTTGGTAACAAAACTTACAAAAGAACAAAACTGAGCACCCAGCAAACTGTACAGCGTAACGAACTTCTTTCACACGTTTTGTGTTAGCATGCGTTTTTAGAACTTCTGATGTAGCTTTGCTAGTTTTATGGACGTAGATAAATACCTGTAAGAATACTACGTAAGAATGTAACATGTGTTGGTATGTGGGCACGAAATACAAACACAAACAATGTTGTTTCTGTGCATTGACATTTTTGTGCACTCTTTTTGTACTAATGTGGAATTTGGACTCAGTTTTTACATGGTCCTCAGCAAAACGGAATTTGCTTACTACATTTTTAAAAGTTTTATACTTGACTTACCCAAATATATAAAACCGAACAGATAAGTGACCCTAAGGAATTCATCGGAAGATCGATGAAGATGTTCTCGTAGTTGAAGCCAGTATCAATGTAAGCATAAGAAAATACTGGATAGTGCATGTAAACCCTGCAAGGATAGAAGTTAAAATAACTGTAGCTGTAAAGTTATTGAAACTTACGTGCAGCATGGAACGACGTAATCAGAAACAAAAGCCAATGCAAAACTAAATGCAAAAACAACAATGCTTATCAACCAACATCGTGTTCGAGTAAAGAAATTTTGTCGGAAGTAAACCACTGTCATAAACCTGAAGCAGCAACATTCTTTTCCTTTCATACCATTGAAGTCTCACCTGTTCAAAGCCATCACAACTTGCATCAAAACATCAGCATACCAGAACACCAGAAACATGTAGCTGATGAGCTTTTTGTGAGCGTGAGAAACAAAATCATCTTGAATCAGACTGGCTGGTCCCAAGTAAGTCAATGTCAACAAACTTTGACATGTATTGCCGAAAATGTTTGCGATTGCAAAAATATATATCGAATTATGGGTTGAGAAGAAACACAATAGGACATAAAGTACAGATAAGTTTACAATAACGCTAAAGCCACTCGATGCAATCAAAGCGCCTCCAGCTATAAGATTTGCTGCGTTGACTTCTGACATTTTGATCAGTTTATAGTAGATTCAAATTTAACTTAAGCACAAACTTCAATAAGGATTTAGTTTAAAGCGAAAGACAAATGCACTCAAAAGAGAAACAATAATGTCGTTAAAACTGGTGGGATGCTACATGAACCGGCTTAACAATCGGTAATGAATGAGGCTATTCACGTTTTTATACGGTGTACCTACGTTTTAGTCTGGGGAAAATGGTGACTACAAAAAGTATAAAACACAATGTGAACGCAGATTATCGCTGCTGTTTTAACATACAAAAAGACGTATTTAAACCAGTGATATAAGAAAGGGGCACATAAATTAGTGTTTGAAGGCTTATTTCAGAAAATGACACACACTAATTGGGAAAACGTGGTTCGCACATGTCCCACGCCTTTTTTGGAAATGCGCTCCCTTACTATGTGATGTTTGAAAAGTAAAATATTTGGCGCTTATTACTTGCACAAAAACCCTATGATCTGTTCGTATTTCATCAAAAAAACTAATTTAGTTCAAACAAACAAAAATGTCGTGTAAAAATGAACTGAAAAATGTATAAGACACCGCCTAATCGTACCAGACACATTTAATTCAAAATTCTAACCAAATGTGGTTTCGAAAAGGTTATACCTGAAGTGATGTGATCGCTACAGAAAGCAAAACGGATGATGAAGTCGTCAGGAATCGCAAATCTGCAAACGTCAAGGAGAGGAAAGGGAAGGAAAGTGACATCCTAAACATGCGTATACGGCTGGACAGTGTATCCGCTGACCGGTCGGATCAAATGCAACTTCATTTTTTATGACTGACTTTAGGGAAAGATTTTTTGTCGATGGTTTGAACTAATATTTCAAAGTTTTTTGTTCTGTGTAGATGAAAGACTGTTTCATAAAAACTCGGCGTAGGGCCATTTTTTCGATACCAAGTTCTCAGGGTCATCCGATGCCGGGAAGCCAAACAATCCCAGACATTTTTCTTTGAGTGAAAATTATTTCATTTTTTATCCGTGTTTCAATTATACCCAACATAAAAAGGTCGCCGGACCGTTTTAATGTTTGAGTAAAACTGTGCTTGTATTTTTCCAACAAAAGGTTATTGTGAATTCGATTTGTTTTTACATAACCTTGAACCCGCACCTTGCTAATGCTAATGACAGTTATTTGCAAAACTGTAAAACTATTTCTTAATTAACATTATTCATAAAAACACGCATAACCCATCGGCAGCAATTATCGTTGTGATCGTTACGGTTACCTAAAAACTGGTCAACACATTTTCTTCCTCTAATGGCATTCCTTGTTTGCCCTTTTTGGACAAAAGTGAAAGTAAATTCTGACAACTGTCACAATTCCCACAGAGAGGTACGTTTGAACCGTTTCCACCGCCATCGGCAAGGAAACAGTATTTTAATTGTTGTCCGTTTGAAAAGCCGAAACATTTTTGGAAACATTTCCATCGAAATCCAGTTGGTCAAAGCGGAATCCGTTTTCAAATGCGTCTAATAGCCAATTCAAAGCTTTATGTGCACCGCTTTTGCAACATTTCGACTTCGACATTGTCTTAACGATCATGGCTAGTGTGTAGTTTGCATAAATTTAGGTGGCTATCATGTCTTAGAAGGCGACTAGACTGTTAAAAGTAGTTGTAGAACAGTTATATTCAAGCTTTTTCGAAGCACACTATCAATGTCCGCAAAAACAAGCTATCATGTCAGCCAATTCAGGGCAAGCGACAACTTTTTCATAATCTTGCAACTTCCAATCGCTTCCAAGACAACAGCCTTCGCCAATTAAGGCCCGGCTGGGTGCGCGGTTACAGCCACCGGATGGATGCCTCGTTTTCCGACGACCGCAAACATGTCTTATTGCGCGGTCGGCTGCCTAAAAAGTGAGGAAATGGCGCGTTTTTCTGTCATCGGCATCGCTGTACATGACTGGTTCGATTGTAAAAGTGTGGCCAGATCGTGATTACATCTGGTGCTAACGGCTAATATTATCAAGGCAAAAAAGTGGGGCCCGCCTTTGTTCGGCTAAAAAGTGAATGCAATCTGGGGGCTACCATTTTCCATAAAAGCGAGGGGGCCCAAATGAAAGTATTGCATTCCTCCCAATCTTGCGCAACATCAGAAGGCAGAGCGATCCGGAAAAGCGTAAAGGAGCCAATTATTACGTGACAATGACACTGTCACTTGGGCCTCGTTATATGAATTGCGTGCTCATTGTTCATCATCGGTGACAATGAGCGTGTCCATGACATCCTAAATGACTTACTTAAGATCCTTTGTTCTAGCCATTTTCGCGTATTTCCCTTAAATAAACGATAAAGGAGCGTAAACCAGCTCCATTACGCAATTTGCCCATGTCCTGGGGTCCTGCCGTGATGGGAGGGGCTGGGTGGGTGGACCTTTGAGAATCATGGCATAGTGAAGTTAGCCAAATCGCCTTTGGTCAGTCAACGGGCACCGGGCAGTTGCTGATCGGCGCCCCCATGCTACCCCTTCCTTCAGATGTTGCGACTTCCTGGCCTCAGAATCCAACTTCCCCTTCATTAGACCCCTTAAGGCCATTCATTCAACATCAACCTCAATCAGCCCAATGAAAGTAATAACAACCCCTCCTTCCATCCGGTTATGATGTCTTTTTTGTCTTTCAACCCCCCAGGGCAACAAGCATCGTGACAGTGCTCCGGCAAGCGGAAGCAATCCCATCGCCGCCTTTTTCGCGCATGTCTTCCTCGAATAAAGTGATCGAGCAATGCGTTCTGGAAACACTTTTCTTTGTTTTTTGTAGTAAAAGTAATTTATTGAACTTCCGACGTACAAGGTCAGCATTGTTTCGAGGGAGTCATCCATTAACGAGTAAATTTATGGCTATTACAAGTGTTGGAGGTGATCATTTTCATTCACAACTTTTAGAAGACACCTGTCTGACGCCGCATTGCAACTACAGGCGAATCACAAGGATGTCATACTGGTCGACTGTGAACTTTAGGATGCCGTCGATGTCGGTATGTTGAATAGACAGCCTTTTAGATCGACTTTAATAGCCAATTTGCAGATATTGCTCGCATTGCTGGTGCCACTGATAGTCGATGCCATTCCGATTGACAACAGCCTAATTGGTAAGTTATAAGTCGACCATTTCCCAAAATAAAGGTGTTTTTAGCCGACCCCACAATCAACTGCCTATCCGACAGCATCACAATCGACTTTAAAGCGGCGAAACCCTTCGGTGGTCGCGTCTTTGTTAAAGGCTACAGCAAAGATACTAACTGTAACATTGTCGGCGATGGCAATGATGGCTTCAGCTTTAGCATTGGCTTTGATACCTGTGGATTGAGGAGAACTCGGGAGCTGAACAGTATTAGCCTTTCTACTACTGTCGTTGTTTCGTTCCATCCGGTGGGCACATCCTATTTAGAAGCCTATAAAGACCAAGTTTTCAGATCTTCATCACAAAAGTAGACCGTGCCTATCGCGTCAACTGCTTTTACACCGAACACAAGAAAACCCTTCAGTCACAGCTGGACGTCGCGGATCTGACCACGCAGTACATCACGAAACAGACTGTGATGCCTGTTTGCAAGTATGAGATCCTTCAGGGTGGACCGACCGGAAGCCCAGTCCGTTATGCCCGGATCGGCGAACCTGTCTATCACAAGTGGAGCTGTGATAGCGAGACTCCGGGCATCTACTGTATGACAGTACACTCTTGCAGTGTCACTGATGGACAGGGTGGCGAGCCGGTCTATGTGCTTGACAAGGATGGGTATGATTGACTAAATCCTTATCAGTAAAATGAAAATAAAGCCAATTCCAGATGCGAAATCGACCGCTTTGTCCTCCAAAACCTCGAATACCCCACCGATCTCACCGCCGGCCAAAGTGCGCACGTGTTCAAATTCGCCGATAAGCCATCGCTCCATTTCAACTGCCAAATTGAGCTGTCTATCAAAGATCCCAAATCTGGTTGCAAGTATTTGGTAAGCGATCACCCACCAATGCATTCCGGCTTAATTAAACCCTTGACAAAACCTATTCCAATTCCAGCAACCTCAATGCGTACCGACCAACGGAGTGGATGGCTACGCGCCTGCGCCGTCGGACTATTCGAGCACAACTGGTACACGACCCCCTCCAGCGACGACAAATACGGTTTACGGCGATACCGGTAGCACCAATCCTGACTCGGGTGACAGTTATCCCTTCAAAACTGACAACAACGCAACACCAGTGTATGGAGACGTGTACACGACGACGACGGCGGCACCCTCGACGGTGGCTGAAGGATATCCTGGTGATTCGACGATTACAATTGATGGCCCGGGCTATGGGCCTTCGACGGCAGCGGAGATCGAGTACAATGCAAAGCTGCCTGGGGCTGGATATCAGGTTCTGCCTGAGGCGACGTCGACAACCGGGGCGGCTAACAGGGGGTACGATAGCGGCTACACGGCGAAGCAGACAGCGAAGCCGACGAAATCTGGTGATGGGTATGATCAGACGCAAGTGCCGCCGAGCTCGAAGGTGGTCGAGAACCCGGGATATGATGAGTATTCAGCGACTTCTGGACAGACGACATTGGCGCCGGTGGTTGGGTACGATACTGGAGCGACACAGGGAGTGGCAGCGCTGGTTTACAATGACTTCTATCAGGATGAAGTTGAAGATGGTAGTGCCGTGCGACGGGGTGTTAAAAGTAGGCTTAAAAGTAGTAAAAAGCTTCTGAATTATCGACTTTAAGGACATAATATTGTCAAGCGAAAGGTCGCCGACTTCGACCTCCCTGAACAGAGCATCGTCGTCATCGAAATTGACGAAGAAGACCCCAACTGTAAGTCATTTTCGAGTTCAACTTTATGAAAACCATTATTAAAAGCGTTAAAAAGGTAAAACAGCAAAAAAAGGTGAAAAGAATCACAGATTCAAAATTAATTAAGTCTATCTCGCATAGACAAAAAAGAGCGTCTTCAAACCAAATTCATGAGTATCCATTATCGTTAACTTTCTGCTTAATCATCTCGGGGGGTCGGCGTACGGCTGCGGCTACCAGAATAGCTCCGCCGCGGCGAACGGGCACGATCATCGTCCCGACGGACCGGAGTGCGGCTACGGCTACGGGTCCTGTCCCGAACCGGAGAGCGAGCACGTTCCGGGCTCCGTTCACGCTCGTATCCAGCACTGCGGCTTCCACGGTACGGGGAACGGGAACGCGAGCGTCCACGACCACCACGAGGCGGGCCACTGCCTCCATGACGGCTGCGACCGTGGGATAACTCGACCCGGGCACGCGCTCCACAGATACGGGTACCATCGAGAGCGTGGACGGCATCTTCGGCGTCACGGGAATCGCTAAATTCGACAAAGGCAAAGCCGGGCGGACGGCGAGCAACCCAGACCTTGCGGATACGGCCATACTTGCGGAAAACGTCTTCAACTTCATCCGAGCGGGCATCATCGGGAAGGCCGCCAACGTAGACCTTGGCATCGCGATACTCGGAGCGACGGGACATCTTGAGGGGGCTCAGAAGACCTGAAATGCGGGATTAAAGCTTAAAAAAGGGCATCGATGGAAGTGATGGGAAGCGATGTGGCGGTCGGACGGTCGTTGAAGGTCGAGAAGGAAGAATGACGATTGCAGCAGGCGGCCGCAGGTTTCAGAGGAGGGTTGAGTCGAAAACGCCGAAAAAATATATATAAAAAGTGCCGGCAAAACTGCCGTCGTCATCGTGCATTCATCTAACTTGTCATTTTCAGCCGATTCGTCGTGGACCGACCTCGGAGCCAATGAGACGCAGAAGAAACGAGCGACGACAGAATGCGTATCGACAGGTGGGTGCTTTTTGGATCATTTTACAATGAGGCGGGTTGAAAAGACGCTAAATTGGACGGGGCTTCACAAATGTGATTAAAAGATGGTCGGGAGAAGGTGTTGTAGCTTTTTCTGTAAATCAAAAGGGTGCTGAACGCGGATTCAAAGGTATTTAGAGATTAACGCGAGGGCATGAGGGTGTTTTGTGGTTTTTGGATATATAAACCCGGTTTCGAAACACAGGGGGAGAGAAAGTTCCGGAAAACAGTGCAAAACACTCACGGGATGCAACACGGAGACTGCCTAGGCAACAAGCGAACTACCCAGCTAATCAATGAGCTCAAAGCTTCTCCCTTTGCAGGACTATTCGCCGTCGCGGCTGCTGGAGCGAGTGTCGCGTTTGCCGCCGGCGTTGTCGCCCTGACCCGTCGTCGACACACAGACGCACTACGCAAATTCGTCGGGTAACGCACTACCTTTCGTGGTGGGACCAAATCTGGGGGACATTCCCGCGTGCATTGAAACCTACGCTTCTTTCTTGCAATATTTGCTTCAAAGTGCTTTTATTCAGAGTTTATTTCCAGAAAATATATTGATTCTATGTCGAGTATAAACAAATAAATAAGTATAAACAATTAGTGGGATACTTTCTTTGGTGGAGTGCTGGTTACGGTAACATTGGACCAGGTTGTTGAGGTCGAAGCGGTTGGGGTTGTTGAACAGTTTGATGATGATGTACATGAAGGCGATGTCGATGGGGTTAGAGCTTTCTTGGCTTGTTTCGCTTTTTCGATGGCGGCAGCGACGGCAACTGGGATTCGAACATTGGGTGTAGGCCTTCCAAATGTTCTCGCCGAAGCCGTGCATTTTAACTTCTCCGGTGGCGGTTCACGATATGCTCGAGCTGATTTCGTTCTTCGCATGTCTAATTTGGCCAGTCTGAACATTTCTATCGTCTCGCTGTCGTCCTCTTCCGTGTCGCATTCATCGAAGGACTTTTCTGTCTTGTTGTCCAGGTCAACTGTTTCCACCGTATTGTCATCATTGACGCTGATGCACGTTTTCTTTTCCGCGACAGAAACTTCCGACGCAAAAGCATCGGATTTTTCCTCCACCTCTGCCGGCTTGGCACCTTTCTTTTCATCAGTGTCAGTTTTCGACTGCGTGCCGCTCGTATCTGCTACCTTCTTGACGGTTCGCTTCTTCTTTTGCTTTTTCTTTAGTGTTACCGGTTGTCTTATTTGAATATTCGCCGGAATCGGTCCACCGAGGGCAATCAGGGGCGTTGGTTGCTTTTGTTTCACTCCACTTTGAATTTTACCGGACTGAAAAAGTACAAAAATGAAATGCGTCCCCATTTTGCATTGTTTTCTTTCAATCAATAAATCTGGATGGAATCAGTAAGGTTTGTTTCTGGTCACCGAGGTACCACAAGTGACAAAACTAGTCATCATCTTCCATTTTATACCTATAACCAGATCATACCGATCACACCGAAAGTATGTGAAGGAGTGCAACTGTGTGTGGGACCAGTCGCGAGAGAGCGCGCGCTGGGCAGACAACGAAAGAGACACGCTCTCGCTTGGTGTTTTTCTGCTGTCTTGGAAGGGGTCGCCCAGCAAAAGTAAACAGCGACATGACAATGCCTTGTTTTACAGGAGGGTAAATGTCGCAATGTGTTACCCCGGTTAAACACTGTTTTTACGGCTTTTTGATTTGAAAAATAACAAACCTTTCGTTTCTTCTTCTGTTTTTCAAGTTGTAATACAGTCTGTGTATGTGTTCTGCGTAATTTTGCTTTGATTCTCTGTAGTTTCACTTCGACGGAGACTTCTTGCCTAAAAAGACTAACTGTATAATAAAATACCACATTGAAACGAACGGTTCTTCCATATCCACGGCCAAATCGTTAATATCTGGACTCTGTGCCTTTGTAGGTTTTGCTATGTTGACCCTAATAGCAGACAAAGCTGTTTCGTCGATTGTTCGTTGCCTTCTGAAAACTAGTTACAGTTACAAAAATGGAAAACTAATATAACAAACTTGGAGCCCTTCTTCTTTTTTTTCTTTTGTTTCGTCGTCTTTTCACTAAAATTTAGCTTCGTACAAAAATAGTTAAACATGATAGCTTACACAAAAGGCCTGACCGGTGCATTAACCGCCTCAAACACCGTCGGCGAAAAGTCGTCATCTTCCTTCGGGTTTTTCGGTGATATCGCGGGTACATTCGTTGGCATCGGAAACGCTCCCATTCCCTTTTCTTTCTTGGTTTTCTCCCTCGCCGTTAACGGACTCGCAGCAGCATCACGGTTATTAGCTTTATTATTCCATTTGGCACGAAGGCGATTGGGATTAGGCGTCTCGGAACCTGTAATACTATGATGTTTTGTCAAAATTTAATAAAAAACAACAACTTGTAGAAGCGCCCGTCGTTGACTTGCTATCTTTCGAGAAGCTCATATCCAATGGCGTCAACGGCGCATCGACACGTTCTGCCGATGAATGAATCTTTTTATGCTTGTTTAGTTTGCGTTCATCAGAAACGTCACCATCGGATACAGGTTCATCGATCTTCTTTTTGCTGCTTCTGCGCTTTGTTAAACCATCTGCTAGGGGGTCGTAGGATTTCTCTGTCTTCTTACGGTCTTTCTTCTTTTTCTTGTGCGTCTTTTTCGAGAATCCGAGATTGTCAAGTACCGCGAGAGGGTTGACTTTAGACTTTTCTCGGCATGTTGTTACTTCCTAAAAACAGTCTTATTTTATCAAATTGCCCGTAGTAAGCCTACTTTCATGGTTTTGACTTCCTTCGATCCAGACTTTCCAGACATGTCCATTTGTTTCTCCGTTGATGGCTTTAATGTTTTCCCAGGCCCAGATGCATTTGGCCTTTTCATGACGGCGTTATTATTATTATGGGTCTTCACCCGCCTCCGATCCAATTTTTCTTTCTCTGCTCTTCGTGCTTCCAATTCCCTGACTTTTTTCCTTGTCGCTTCGGCACCGTGGATCCGTTTGTACTCTTGATACTGTAAGGTCGCACTTTTCCACGTTTAAAAATGATCTAGGCCACTTTACCTGTTCAAAGGTATACGTATCGGGTAGTGGTTTCCCAGGCTCATTTCCACCGTAGATCGACACCGTCAAACATGCCAAGAACCAGATAAACCCGCAACATTGAGTAAACACAGTGGCCCAGACCGGATCCAACGTCATCATCGCTAACATGACTGATTCGCGAGGACCTTAATGATGGGCGGCACTCTCGAAAACATTCGGCTGGCACGGCGGACAAGGATCCCCGTTCCGATGCGTCAAAATACTAATAAACGATGGAAATTTTGGCATTATCGATAAAAATCTGATTTATTCTTTGTTATTTTTAAATTTAATTTGGTTATAACGCATGGGAAAACATTGGCATTGCGGGATACTGTGAGAAATCATATATGTTCGGATTTGCGGGGGCCAATCGCATTCGCTTCAAGACCATCGTGTAATCGTAGCAGCAGATGCCACCGGCTTCACAGGAATGGTCAACCGGGCAGGAAAGGTCTTTTGTGCAGGGGCCAATTGGGCGAGTTCCACTGTCACAGGTCTGAAATTGTTTAATTTAACAGTAATTATTGTTGTTGCAGCTTACCTTGCGGTGGTAATTGTCGAATTCAGGGTCTTCAGCAGACAAGCCAAGCCCGCTCTCATTGCTGTCACTTGTTTCCACAGAATTTACCGGAGTTGTCGTAGTTCTAATCGTTGTGGGTCTTTCTGTAGTGGTTGTGGTCGTCGTCGTTGTGGTTGTAATTGGGAAGATTTGAACAATTTTCGGTACTGGTTTCCTAGTAGTTCTGGTAGTTGGTTTCTTTGTTGCTGTTGTAGGCCGCTTCGTTGTCGTAACTTTCGTTGTCATTTCAGTTGTTGTCATTTCGGTAGTCGTCGGAATCGGCGCCGGAGCCAACGTCGCAATCGGCATTGGCGGAGGCAACGTAAATCGGTTGAACCATTCCGGAAAGACGGGGAACATAGGCATCTGTCCGCCTGGCCACATTGGCATCGGTGGCATTGGTGTGGTAGTCTTCGTTTTCCGTTCAAACAGACCGGCAAACACATTAAATATCGGTGAATCCGTCGTTAAGCCAGACTTCCGCCCAAGTTCGAGCAGCCTTGATAGCTCGTCAATCTCAGTGAGGCGTTCTTCGTCGATTGTAGACAACTTTTCGACACTGCCATCAACTGGGGGTGCCGTTGGGCGGGGGAGTTGTTCATAGGATTCGGCTGAGCCAGATTCCATTGGCCTCATAGTGGTTGTAGTTGGTTTGCGGGAACGAGGCTTCGGTCGAAAGGTTGTTGTTTCACGGCTTTCTGGTGACACATCAGTCGGGTCGACATCGGGGTCTTCGTTACTGCCACTTCTGCCGTGTTTCCGAGACTTAGAAGTGTTATCATTGCCGTCAACATCGCCTTCCTCACTGGAGGACCTCACTTTCGGCTGATACGCATCCCCGTCGATAACATGAGGCGCTTTTGTCGGTGCCGGCGTCGTGGATAAACTCATAAAAGGCGTCGTACAGCAGACGGAATTCACGCAAGTGCCACCCAAAGCGATGCAGATACTGTCGTCATCGAGTCGACAGTGACCAATATGGGCCCCGCCGTTCATGCATCGGACGAGTTGACGGTTTGACTGCAATCCTACCGTAATCTATCACCCTTAAAGTCTAATCTTACCGTATTCCCACTCCCCTGCTGCTCATAACCACCACCACCATTAGGTCGAACAAACGCCCCGAGGCTATATGCCGTCGGATACCCTACAGCAACATTGTTATTCGGCTGATACGGCACATAGTTGCTGCTCCCACCTTGGCTGGGCGGTGGTCCATGTGGCTGCTGAGGATACCAATTGCCATTACCGCCCCATCGATGGAATGTAATACCATTTACAGACACAAAAATACTCAAAAAGCCAATCAAAAAAGTGGCCATTTATTAAGTTCCAAGTAGATAACAAAAACCAAATCAAAAGAAAGAATGCAAAGTCAAAAAGCTAATCCGCTCCAGGCGATATCCTTTAAAGCCCGCCTTGCGCAAGACTGTCAAAAAAGGTCTGACACGAGGCTGCGCAGAGCTTGAAGACTTGAAGAAAGTTTGAAATGACAAGCTTGAATGTCAAACTTGCAAAGACAAAGGACAAATGAGTCATACAGCCAAATTTAGAAGTGGTGAAAAACAAAGAAAGGAAAGAAAATACAACCAATTTGGATACACCCGTGAATGATAGGCAAAACTGGATGGAACTGGCTTAGCTTCGGGTTCCTCCGCGGCGATCCCGAGACGGTGGGGAACGGCTTCGGCGGTTGGAAGTGCGTTTGTCGCTTCGACGGTCGCGGTCGCGCTGAAAGAGCAAAATTGAGGGTGAAAATGGCATTTTGAAGGAACTTACTCTATCTCGTCGACGATCTGGAGTTGTGCTTCTGGACCGAGTCCGACGTCTGCGATCACGGTCCCGGTCTCGACGGTCCCGGTCTCTTCGGTCCCGATCACGACGATCCCGGTCATCTCGGCGGCGATCGTCTCTGTCTCGATGGCTTCGGCTTCGATCGCGGCTTGACTCTCTCTCCCGTCGATCGGGACCATCAGGTCTTCCAGACTTGTCCTTGTTCCTCGGACTCCCTGCTAACCGCTCCTTCATGCCGTTCTCCTTCGTTTTGGTTTTGTCCTCGTTCTCGTCGATAATCGACTTCTTGACCTCTTCTTCTGTGAGCATCTTTTCTTTTTCTATACCGTACTTCTTTCGCCGAGCTTCCTGGACACTTTCGGCCAACGCGAGCCAATCTGGAGGTACAGTACGCTGATAGATCCGATCGAGCACTTGGATAATGTGTTCGACATCATGGGTCGAGATGGAATAGACTTCATACCAGGGGTAGCCTTCGCAATGTGGGAGGACGACTTCGGGATTGACCATTCTCGCTGTCCGAACTACACAGGCAGCGGCAATTGTCTTTGGGAAGTATCGTAGAAAGAGGTCGGTCCGCATGCAGTCATTCATCGAGTTCCAGGCACCTTTCAGCAGTTCATGGTTGTCTAGCAGGTTCAAAGTGTTCAAAAACACGTAAATAAAGCCATGAGGATGCTTGATTTGACAAACGAATCCGACGGCGAAGAGGATTTGACGCTCGGCAGCGACGACATGGTTTTTGAGCATGACGTACTTGACATCGACTTTCATGACGTCCAATTTGAGGGTTTTGTCTGTTCGGGCTTGGTAGAGCTTTTTGAGGTGATCAAAGACGGTGATGATTTCCCTGGGGCGACGAGGGCTTTCTTCGACTTTGGTAGCGAGGAGGACACAGGCCATGATGATGTGCTGGAAAGTTATATATAAAATTTGGTTAAAATTAAAGAAAACGGCTGAACTCACATCGAATGGATGTTTCACAAAGGATTTTAACCCATAGAACCGCTGAAAGAAGATACTCGCAGTTTCACTGACAATCATGGGCAGCTTGAGCAGATGGCCGATCGTTTCGATGAGCTCGACGCCGAGGAAACGGAGATCCTGCAAATTTTTATATATAAAATGCTCCAAAAAGAATGTAAAACCCACCTCTTCCTCCTGTTCTGTCAACCCATCCAAGCACGACGGTTTCGTCTCTAACGAAACCACAGTCGTTTTGTCCAGGGTTAGCAAAAACGAATCATAGCCCACGACAATGCTTGAATAGTTCCTCTTCTTGTCGTAGCCCGGAAACGGCTTGATCTTCTCCATGATGGCGGCAACCTCGGGATCGACGACTTCCTCGGGCTTTGATGGGTCGTCTTTTTCGAATTCTGTCGGCGGCTGAAACGACAAACTGAATCATATTTATATATACAGAAGGCAAACTCACTTCATCTTTGTTCGAGGTGGGCTTTGCGGCTTCACTGGCTCCGACGGCAGCTTTCTTCCGGATTTCTATCTCTCGCCGGGCTTTGGCAAAGACAGTTTCCACAGCGGAGGAACCGTTCATCGACATCTTCTTCGACTCTGCTGCTGAAAAGACGAAACGAAGCAAGCAAAGTGTCGCTCGGTCGGATTTCGTCAACGACGCACCTCACTTTGCGCCCCTCGCGCGGTTTTCGTAGTGGGACCAATATTGGGAGCACGCATTACACTGTTACCACTTTATTATTTATTGAGATTTCAAAAATGCATTATTAATTAAGGTAAAAACGGAATAAATCAACAACCAAAATGCACACAATGCTTCACAGCTTGACGTCAATGCCAATTCGGGCGAGGCCAGGCTTCTTCGAGTTCCACAATTGCTTGTAAGCTCGCTTGAAGGCGGCTTTGATGGCTTCATAGCCATTATTGCGTGCACATCGAGCAGTATTGTTGCAATCGTAGGGCTCTTCGATGAAGATGGCGTATTGGTTCATGGCTAGTTCACCGAGAGACGCCTTGGGGTAGACACAGGCCTTGCGGATGGAGATGGCGTAGTTGGTGAAGTCAAAATCGTGGTAGTAATGGAAGAAGCCCAGGAGGAGGGTGGCGTGGTCGTCGCGGTTTTGGGATTCTGGAAGGGCAAAAAATAAGTAAAATAAATGTATTTGGCCAAAGTAAACTCACCGAACGTGCAGACGTTTTCATTGAAGACCAACTGCTCGACCGGCGTGGTGCCATTGAAAGTTTCGGGATAGAGCTCTTGGAGATTCGGTAGAATTGCGGGTTGGACGACGCATTGCATGTAGTGAAGGACGAGGAGGATGAGCGAGTAGCTAAAACGCACAATAGAAACATGAAAGGCAATTTAAAAGCAACAAACCTGTTAAAAGTGCCATCCTGAGCCGAATTGATCCCCTCCACAAGGGCCCAATGCTTCACCAACAAACACAACGCCGGGAACCGCTCATCCAATCGAGCGTAATGGTGTATCAGATGGGTGTTGTAGATGCCGGCAATGTTGTTGATGTTGACATCTACTTCGAGTCCGGCAAAACACCCAGAAAAGGACACCTGTAGGATCGGCACCACGGCATTGATCACGGTCATCTTGCGGACGATTACCAACTCATTCTTCATTGCTCGTCGTATGAAGTATAGGGCGTTTACGATGCGTTTCTTATTGTGGAATGCTCTGCCACCAGACCCGTCATTGAGCTGATTCTCATCAATCACGACGCAGACATCCATGTCCGAGTTGTAAGCTCCACATCCGTTCATCGTACTGCCGACGGCGTATACTCGGGCTGACGAGAAAAGAGTCCTGATGACCGTTTCGATCGACCGTCGAGCAATGTCCTTCCAAGCAAGGGTGTCCGCATTCTGTATGTTGACGGCATAGTGCTTCATGATGGATTCATTGATGACATCGTGCACTTGCGAGTTCTCCTTTTTGAAGCTGAATGCTATTTTCTGCCAAACACCGTAGTTGTAGTCTGGTCGAGGGCCGAATCCGTAGACTGGGGGATGTTGGAGATCGATCGGAGCGTCTTCGATGGCTGGAATGGTCAAACTGCCGTCGTCGTCGAGATTGGCTTCCTCTTCCTCGTCAATGGTAATGTCACCGGGTTCGGCACCGGCTGATTGGTAGAGACCACTGATATCGACGTCATTGGAGACTGCACTCAAGTCGATGAGGGGCGAGGATTCACGGTCGTCATGTTGCTGCTCAGATTGAAGAAGGGCGAACGTTTCTGGACGAAACTCAGTGGTGCTATCGTCTTTCTGGGCTGCTTCTGTCGGCGGCGACGTCGTTGTAATTTCGCCCTCTTCCGGCGATGGGGACTTCTCTTCACGCTCGGTGGCGGTGGACTTCTTCGGAGACCCATGTTCGATTTCATCGCTGTTCTTGCGTTTGCGGGGGTTGGTCAAGGCTTTGCCGTACTTCTCCCAAATTGCGTTGATGACCTCGGCTGGGGGTGCTGCATCGTCCCAGGCGTATTCGTCCAAGGTGTGATCTAAAGCACAATCATTCCTATTTCATGCTTTTTTGGAAAACAAAACCAACCATTCGCTATCACTTCGAGAAACTGCGCCCATCGAGTCTGGCAATCATTGATCAGTGGAGCTTCAGCCTTGTCAATGCCCCTTTTAACAATGAGAAGACCAAGTTCTGTGGGAATTATGTTTTGCCTAAACATTATCCCTGCCATTTGTTGAGCGGCTTGGTCCTTGGCTAGGTTTTCATCGGCATTAGAGCCCTGACCGAATAGGAGCTCTTTGGGAATACCCTTGACGTGGGTGGTCACTTTGAAGGTGCCTTGGGACTCGTTGTTGTTGGCTGTCGAGTCTAAACAAACAAAAATGCCATTAAAAGTCAAATTCTGTTATAAAAAAACTCACTTGTCTCGATGACCGCTTTAGTCCAAGTTGACCAAACAGAAACTGTGTGTAATGCGGATCCTTTGGTAGGCTCAACGCTGGTCGATTCCATCTACAAATCAAAATACAACATAAACAAATTGACAATCAGAGTAAAATAAGATATCAAACGACTTTAAAATCGCAATCAAGTCAACCACAATGATCCCAAAAAACTCCAAATTTACCCGGTAACAAATAAAATCGGCAAGTAAAGCATTAACAACAAAAACCGTACAAAGTTTCGCATTAAATGCGTTATTAAATCAACAAAAATTTACACATCTGGGACAATAGGGCCATGAAATTCCTCTTCATCCGTATCCGAAAGCCCAGAACCATCGTCTTCCAACCGAGCGGTGGAAGTGTTCCAGCAAATGCCGCTGAAGAAGTGCTTCTTATCCGTCGGAGCAAGCTTTTTCTGAGTATTGGGAGCGCCAACGTGATAGGCTATCGCGCCATTGGTGAACTCGGTAAAGTCGAACTTTGTCCATTTCAGGTACATCAAAGTCGAGAAACACGTTTGACGAAGGCGGTCCTGGGAAGCGACTTTGATGTTACGGGCCACTGTGGTCAGGTCGTAGACTTCTTCGAGGAAGAAAGGGTCGTAGGTTTTCCTGGAGGATATAAATTAGACGTTTTAAGGAAGATATGGACTTACTTAGGACAAACAGTGCCCATGCGGATGGAAGCTTCGTGATGGAAGTAGTCAAACTTGCCCCAATACAGCAGGAAATCGAAAATGAGGCTCGTCAGAGAGGCTTCATTCTTGGGGGTCATCTGGACGACGGGGAAGGGGGTGTCGCCATCGAGATACTTCCTAACTTCGGGAAGGGACAGATTGCCGTCGACAATTTCCGGAAACATGGCATTGAGGTTGGGGAAGATCGGCGGATTGGCTCCGCATTGGAAGAAGTGGATGATCATGAGGCAAACGGCATAGCTGCAACAAAATGACACTATTTTGCCCTCTTAAGCCAAAGTAAGCCAACCTGTTCAACATCTTGCCATGAGAATTGATAACATTGGCCTTCTTTCCCCAAGCCTTCAAAATCCTGCACATTTGACCAAAGCGATCGTCGATAGTCGAATAGAAGCGCAAAAGCAAGGTGTTGTAGACACCGACAAGGTTGTTGATGTTGATATCGACATCAATGTCCGCCTTCCCGCAGTAGAACCGTAGTTTAAGAATGGGGACACGAGCTTCGACAAATCTAACATCCTGGACATCGTCGAAACTTCCGAATTTCTGACGAATCATGTGAAAGATGTCATCGGGCGAGAAAGCACCACTGCAAGCCAAATTAGTAGACTTTAATATATATCATGTAATCAAATGACGACTCACAATCGATTCGTCGGGTAGGTAAGCAACTTGGTCCCATCCTCCTGCGGCGCCATATATGGGATAACCCAGCACAAGTCCAAATCGGCCGAATCGGTTCCACAACCGTTAACAGTGGAGCCGCAAGCGAACAGCATCGAATCGGGACGGTAGTGAAGTATGATTTTCTCAAAGAAAGTAAAAGCTCTCTTTTTAATCTCGACTGACTTCTGAAATGATCATTTTTATATATAAATTTGTCTTAAAAAAAGTAAATATATTATTTTATCTTTAAAAAAAGCAAACCTTACCTGATCAACAACATCAACAAATGTCAACGCCTCCTCCTCAAAGCGCTCAGTATTTTTAGGATTCTTTTGCCGGAATTCAGCGAGTTCATCGGCAAGCTCATAGAATTTCGGGCACGCTTTCTTGACATAGTAGTCAGGATGGGCTCCGTCGGCGACAAGCTTTTCGAGGTCGAGTTTGCTGGAATAAAGTCGGTAAAAATCGGCATGATCGAATATAAAAAGAATGAAAAGATATCAACTTACGCAACAGGAGTGAAGATATTCATGATGGATGTGCAATTAGGCCGGATTTCACAATTAGAAGATTAGAAAATAAACCCGTTTTTGGACGGAGGAAGAAGAGTGCGATTGAAGGAAAAAATGAGGGTTGTGGTTGGACGCACTTTGCCAAAAGTTGCGCGAGTTTGAAGTTTGAGGTTTTTGCGCGGCTTTTCTGCGATTTTTCGGCGAACAGCGATATTGTTTGGTTTTGCAAAAAGATAGCGAATGCTTTATGTGTGCTTTCCGAGGTTTGGGTTGATATCTGTTTCCCGCAGAGACCATTTTGGAGGCGGTACGTCAAAATATGCACAGAATGGTCAAATCAGATAACGAAACGATTATGTTTGCCGATTCGCTTTTTCTTTACAATTCAATTGTTTGCATTTAAAAGATACTCATTAAAACAAAACTAACGTCACACGTTTAAAAAAGTGACTCAGAAAAGGCCAATTTCAACGTCAACTCATGAGTGCAAGTCACCGTAATCAAACAATACACACGATCCATGTGCCTCCCCCATGCCTTACCCAATAATTTTTGACCATCCAAAGTTTAAAGTCAACGTCAAGCACGTGTTCTCATTCTTTTAGTCCATAAACCCTTTTTTAACCTCATTTAACTTTAATGGTGTGTCATTATGATTACGACAGTCCCTATAATCTGTCTAAAACATGTGCTATAATATTTACTGCTGCTATGTACAGTGTTATCAACACTATAATTGATACCATTCAGCTGCGTAATTGGTATTTAACCTGCTATAGTCGTTGGGGTTAAAAAGTTCTGGAAAGCGTAACAAAACTGAACATAATAAAATGTGTTATTACGCGACTACAACACGCCCAATCCTGTCTGATAACTTAACCCCAAAAGTGTTTTGGCTTGTCAGTGTGTTTTAAGTTCAATTATGTTCAACGTTTACACTTTCAACACAGTAAATGAAGATGTCGCTTTTGTTATTGGTGTGATTTTGAATGTTACTTTGATCACGTTTATATTTACGACAAAAGCGAAAGAACTGAATCGGTACAATCGGATTCTGCTTCAAACTTGTTTTGTCGACTTTTTCTTTTTGCTGGTCACATTTCTTGTCAAACCTGTAAGTGCAAGCATAAAAACACACTTTTAGCGATAATATTTATCAAAAAAAGGTTTACTAACAATGTTTTTCAGGTGAAAATAGTCGATTGCGGCTACGAATACCTAATTGCCAATGGCCTTGCTCGACACTTACCCTTTCCCTACCGTTTCTACGCCTTCGATGTGTGGATGTTTGCGTTATCACTGTCAATTTCGTCCGTCCCGACCGAGTTCATCTACCAATATTGGATCATCGTTCATAACAAAGACTTTTCCGTCAAAAAACAGTTATTCTGTTTTGGCATTGCCGTATTTGCGTCAATAGTTTTTTCCATAGCTTGTTATTACATCTATTATGAACGCACTAGCCACCTACTCTATCTCGGTAACAACATAGCCAACATCATGAGCGATGAAGACGGCGTAGTTTGGACCGTCGGGATGGTTTTACCCATCGAACAAGATAACCGGATCATCTATGGAATCATTCTAATCATTTTGATTGCAATTGGCTCGTATGTCATAATTGCGTTTTGCAACATTCGAACTTACATGCATCTACGCGAGCAAAAGTCACTATCGTCAAAAACGCTGGAAGTTCAGAAACAAATGGGCAAGATTCTCACCCTTCAAGCCTTTGTGCCGTTGATTTCAGCGGCTTTTCCGTCATCATTGTTGATAATGGCACTTATCTTCACCAGCTTTTCAATAGCTCACATTACTGTGTTTGTAACGACACTGTTCTCGTGGGTGGCCCCTGGGAACGCTTTTTTCATACTTTTCGTGTTGAAACCATACCGTAGAAGGATGATTTTGTTTGTTAAGAGGATTTTGTGTTGTGCAAGATTGCAGACTGTTGGCTTTTTGAATGTATCTGCGCGGAAAAGTAACAGTGGCACTCCGCCGCAGCAGTCTTGAGTAGTTTTGGGATGGTTTTTGTACTTTCATGTATACTTATAGCTGATATTTTGAATAAATTACGAATAAACAATTTATTTTTTTCGAAAAATAGCCAATTGTGAAAAAGGTTTAAACTTCTTTGTTGACCCTGCTGCCCCCGGCGGCTTTCCAAGGCCCACATTACACGGGTCAAAGCTGCCATGAGTGCCTGGAGGGACGGATGGGGGTGGTGGCGTAGGTGCCAAAAGTGTAATGTTGTTGACGTCTGTCGAAATGGGCATTTCTAATGTGGTCGGATTTACGGAAAGGTGATTAGCTGGATCGGTTGCGCTGTAATAAATGGACTTTTATGCGAAAAAAAGCTGACAAAAATGGTCTATAAACTTACCAAACTTTGATTAACGGCTTTCCTGGAGCTACATCAGGGTAGGTGGTCATGTACTTAATTTGAGCCTGGCAGATGTCAATTATGTCATCACCCATTCGTGGGTTGATTTCGACCGTTTTTTCGACGGAAAGTGCAAGTTTCACTTGTCGGACGCCGGGAGTGGTTTTTGCTCTTTCAACGATGGCTTTCAGCTATAAACCTCACAGTTAAAACACCTTTAACACATTTGAAATTAAGAAAAACATACAAACTTTTTCCGTGTAAACCCATACATTAGCAAGTCATTGGCAATTTGAACGCCACTAATAACATTGTCATCGAGGCTGAGTATTGCATCGCCAACGAGCAAGCACTTACTCACAATACTTTTTACGCTGTTTTGGATACCAGAAACGTAAACCTTGCCATTATACGCCTTCACAGTCAAGCCAAGGGCACATTTAGGTATGACTACAAGATATGCCCATAGGTATTCGAAATGGTCGGGTTGTAGTTCGAAGCCTGGGGGCACATTTGTGCCGAGTTCGGCCGGAGGGATGAGACGGGTCCGAATGGGGCGGTATACGGTGTATGAGATGGTTTGAGGGTTGGGATTGTGGCAGGCAAAGCTTAGTTGTTGAATGAAAATTTCTCGAGAAGGGACGTAGAAGTCGTTGAATTTGTGCAGAATGTCGCCGGCTTCGACTTGGTGCTCGAGTTCGGGCGGTATTTCGTAGACGACGAGGGTTTTGGAGACTTTTAGAACGGGCTGGAAGATAAAATTTGGCAAATGTAAAGTAAATAAATAAAAGACTTACAACTTTGTTCGGTGGCTCAACCTTCAACTCAAACGTCTTCGGCAACTCTAACAAGTCGTTTGTGAAGCCGCTACCGTAACCAATCGTATCAGTACAGACGTTTGCTCCAGGCTGTGAGCCTCCAACTTGTGGTGCCATTGAAACTGGTCGAAGCTTGCTCATCGCATCGCCGGCAACATTTGGCACCATTGAAACAGGCCGAATCGTTGACATCCCCGGTGAAACTGGCGATGCCACAGTCCCACCACCGCCGCCTGAATCCGGCATATGATCTGCCCCTTCTTTCGACTTATTAAGCTTTTTTCTTCTCCTTTCCGTTGTATCTTTATTCGCATTTTCGGCAGACGTCTTCATAGCCCGATTGCTGCCCATGGCCCCCGCATTCTCGAGCGACTTCTCCTTCGCATTTCGAAACCGCTTCGTTCGTCGCTGTGTCAACGTCGTTTCTGGCTTCTCACAGGTCTCTGCCGAGTGTATAGTTTGTTGGGTCTGTGCCGCATCCAAGGTGGCTCCACTCATCTTATTGGTCAGCATCTGGAGCACTGACTGGACCGGCTTGTCAGATGGTGGCGTCGTCGCTTGTAGCCTTCTGCGATTGTTCGATTTCATATCACCTTCAACCGACTTTTTAAGCTGCCGTTTCGATGGTTTGTTTTCCACCTCGTCATCCTGATGCCGAACTTGTCTGGTTGACCCTTTTCCGTCGGTTGAATTTTCATTGGCGCGCTTTTTGACTTGCCGAGTTGACTGTTTTCCTTCCTCGGACACATCGCGCTTCTTTTGTCTCGCCGATGCTTTTCCTTCCTGTGAATCTTCTTTGCTGCCGTGCTTCTTGGCTTTCTTTGAGACTGCATCAGTGCCTGAAACTGCCAAATTGACAAACACACTTGTTATGAAAAACAAACTTTTCGGTGTCTTTTTGCCTGCGCGATTGGATCTGTTCGACTCCCGATCTGACTCCTGCAATACGACTACCTTATGCAAACTTGATTAATGCCATTATAGCTGATAACAAAAACCGAATCTTACCGCCAGTGTCATGCCTTCAGTCGATGGTGATTGAACGAAAAGATCCTGTCAACGGGGGCGTCTGGCGTGCCCTCCTGCGCGGAGAGGCGCCAAATCAGTTTTCCGGTTTCCTCCAGGGCGGCTGCATCCATTCAGTGCCATCGAAGTGCACCATTCGGAAGGATGTCGGATTTGCATAGCTTCCGGACGCGTTTGTATGTCTACTTTTGCAGTTTACATGTAACACTTTTCTGTGAATAGCTTTTTTGTGTTTGCATGTGCCAAACCAACGGATGTAGTCTAAAAAATTGTTATCTTTTTCCAGATTTGGTGGTTTCTCACATCAATTCAACAATCAAATGTGCTTTTTGAACTTTAAATTACATTTCTGTCAGTTTTGAACGGCCTATCTTGATGGGATTATTTCATTATAACTTTTGCACTGCCTTGCTATGTTAAAAAAGGCAAAATAAGTTTGATTCAATAACCCGTTTATCCATAGAACAGTCTGTAGGGACAATACGGTGTTATTCTTTCGACCCAGTCTGCAAAGACCCATCAATCAACCTTTTCGAGACAGTTCAAAGAGCAATCCTTACTTGTTTTCGCCGGCATCGAACAAATTCACCCCAAAAACCCAACTCCTAACATAGAATCCATCCCTCTTCAGACAAAATGCCTTTCCCATCTTGTTTACCCTGTTAACAATATCCATATGCAACTTCGTTTTCAACCCAAATCCCAAGGGTTTTCATCACAGCGCCCGCGCTTACGCAATATTTTCTTTCTATTTTCAACTTTTATGATTGAATTTACAAAAAAACTTAACGACCTTCTGTTGAAGTTGAACTTGCTCGTATCAATTACATCATTGTTTTTTTCAAAAAGGAAGCTAATGGCAAATGCGGATATGTTCAACGTTTACGATTCTCAAGGGCCTGATTACGACCGTTGAAAATCTCCAGTTTTGCCACATTAGTAAAAGTGTGACGATGGTCTTCTCGAATTGTAAAAAAGTTACAATGTGTATGTAGGGAACCCCCAGACGTTGTCGGTCGACGTCGCCGTCGGCGATGAAAAAGACCGATTATCGGTGGCCGTGCCAAGGCTGTGGGAGTATAAAACTTCCGGCTTTGTCACGGCCTTTTTTAGGGATGCTTCATGAGCATTCACATGAAGCATGAAGCGTAATGTTATTTAAATGGCTACTTTTGGGCGTTTCTATATGGGGGAATGCGTGTTGGGAGTTTTATCAATCGTGGAAATCGCTTTTTGTACTTATGCCTGATATGTATCTGGCATTTTTGGCATGTTACGTCTAGGCTTGTTGAATGTCCTCAAGAATCTGAAAAAAAGTGTCAAGCAGGCGAAAACCGGAAGTGATATCTTGAAAAAATGCCAAAAATGAAAGTGTCACTTCTCGTTTTGCCTTAGACTGAAGAAGGCGAATGCTTGGCTATTTTTACACACTTATGTAAGAATTCAAAAATTTTGAACTGTGGTGTTTTTGCCGCGAGCAAATCGCGTTCTCAGACACCACTCAGAAGTCGTTTAGCGCTTCAGACTTATAAAAGCTTATGTAAAACCATGTTTAACTGTTTCGTTTCCAAACCCATCCTTCACATTGTTGCTTTCCACCAAAGTCAAACTCAAAGTCAACCCAGAATCTCTCTGATTCCCCATCGCCTTATCCAACCCACATAACTACCCCACTATTTGAACCTTTTTCAAATACCCGCGCTCCAAATGACATAACTGTAGCCCCGCGGGACCAATTTTTGCTGCACAAAAACAGCAACTCCTCTTTGTGCTTCGGCGACTTTTTTGGGACTCACACTCCCGGATTCACAAACTGCCACTACAGACACATGGAGTGCCATAGACAGATGAAAGGGCTGTGTCGTGCCAGTCCTCACACGTCTAAAGGGCAACATTTAAGTTTATGTTAATCCTTACAATGCCGTGGGTTGCCGAAACATCGTGAACAAATGTTCGCCGAATTAAACGCGTTTTACGTGATAAAAAGGGCATTGTGGATTGAAACGGGCCAACAATAAAATGTCGGAAAAGTTTATTTAACCAATTTTGATGACAAAAAGGTGGGGTTTGCGTTCGAGCGTGAAATAGCGGAAGTACTTTTTGCTTTTTTGTACGTTAGAATTTTGACATTTATTGTTTGCGTGTGCTGGGAGGGTATTGTATTCAAAAATGGAACGCGGTGGGGAGGCCTTTGTAAATAGTAATTATGTTTTACGTGCTGTAATCAGGTTTTTTGGAAAATATTTTCAAGTTTTTAAGGGCACATTTGATCAATAGTTATTTCTATGATGATGTTTGACGCTTTTTGAGTTGTTAAAAACGTGTCCAAAAAAATTTACTCTCTTTTGATACAAAGTAAACTGCTTAGGAAGCCTTTCATGACTTCTCGATTAACTTTGTGTATTTTTGGTACCCTTTTCTTAAAATAATGACTAGATTTATATGATCACGTACTTTTATTTGTGTTGCAGTATGTGAAATGAAGCCTCTATCATGGCATAAAAACAAACGCAAAATGCGGAAATTTATAATTTTTGGCTACTAATTTTCTTCATTTATATTTCACTATGTTCACATCACTGCATTTCACAAAAACAAGCAAAATTAAAGCCCTGGGCTTTGAAGCATGTCGTTTTCATAACTGCTTTGACGGCCAGACTAACATGTATGCTTTTCCTCAATGTGCATATTTGCGTGGGTATTCGCTTCCATTTCCATGGCAAACTTGGCACATTGCTTCAACTCGGCTGGGCCAAAGTTTATTCTATAGAGTGGTTTTGACACTTTTGAGTCTCAAACTGGTCTTCATTTCATAAAGTTGACATTGGTTATTGACAGTTTTTGCACCGCCATCTGTCTTACACAGAGCTTATTGTTAAAATTACGTGTTTTTGTTAAATTTTGAGTAGTCTTGTCAAACCTTACCTCAATAACAGCTTTACGGTATGTATAATGCCCTTTTCAGCAATGACAAACAACCTGTATGACCCCTTTCGTCCAATGACATCCAAACATGTAACAAAATCCCCTGATTTTCATTTAGCCATCACAGCTGTAAGTTTACTGTAATTCGCTACAACCCTTAAAATCCCAATTTTAGCCACCCGACACATATCCCGCTACGTTTCAACTGTTCTCACTCACCATCATCATCATATTGGCTGGATTCTTACTCTTGTTCTACGCCATCCATACTCTGTACAAAGAGCTGTGTCAAAAATCACGATTCCAACAAAACCAATTTCAAGGAAAAGAGAACCTCTGTGAAAGCCAAACTGACGAGTCCGACGTGTCCCTATTTGACGAAGAATCATCAGATGACGAAATCAATGATAATTACAAACCACCTGCAAAGCAACCAACTTTTTATGGAGCTATTGTATAATTATAGCTTGAAATTTACTTTGTTGAAAGTGCCTTTTGCTTTGGTTTTACAATTTTTGTAAACAAGTTATTCAGCATGAAACGGGATTATGTGTGAATTACAAAACTTACTTAGCTTCGTAGGTGTATCTAACGACAACATAGGTCAGTTGTGTCTTGGTAAATGTGTCAGTTTAATAAAAATATTACGCTTATATACAGTTTGATTGACTACTTCAAAGTTTATTCATAGCATAATCTAATTTAACCAACAAAGATATAATAGAATATGCGAATCTGTTCAAGATAATATAATAAAAAAACAACATTTGATTTTGGCTTTAATAGTTTGAAAATTTCCATCAATCAGCTTCAATATTGCGGGATTGGGAACCCTTTGGTCTTCATCCATTCATCGTCAATGAACTTGGTCCTGAAAAGTTGATTGGTTATATCAAGCAAAACTTTTGAAAAAAGTCAACTTACATGTAATTTCGGATGCTATCAGGCAGAATGACGACAACTCGCTTGTCCTTCGGCAAGCCTTTAGCGACCTGAAGCGCGGCCCAAACATTGGCACCAGATGAACCGCCACAGAGAATGCCTTCTTCGCGGATGAGTCGTCGGGCAGTGTGGAAGGAATCGGCATCAGTGGTTTTGACCCATTGGGTGATGATGCCGCGATCGAGTGCCGCTGGGATAAAATCGTAGCCAGTACCTTCTACCTCGTAGGGCGTTGTCGTGCGATTTGAGGGGTCAGCAAGGATCGAACCGACGGGATCGACGCCGACAACGTTGCAGGTTGGCACGCGTTCCAGGATCTTCTTGCCAATGCCGGTGACCGAGCCACCCGTACCGGCACCGACGACGACATAGTCAAGCTTTTCGTCGGTTGCCCAGAGGATCTCCTCAGCGGTGTTTTCATAATGAGCCAGAGGGTTGCCGTCATTGCGGTACTGATCCAGAATGATGGAATCGGGGATTTCTTTGGAAAGACGCAGAGCAACACCCATATGCGATTCGGGGTCATTGTAAGCGTGATGGTTTTCGGTGCGAACAATCTGGGCACCAAGGGCGCGAAGAGCGACTTCCTTTTCCTTGGACATCTTCTTCGGCATCACAATGACGCACTTGTAGCCACGAACGGCGCAGATGAGGGCAAGGCCGAGACCGGTGTTTCCGGATGTGGGTTCGATGACGGTCATGCCAGGTTTAAGGGCACCAGCGGCTTCGGCGAGTTGGACCATCTTGAGGGCTATTCTGTCCTTGATGGAGCCGCCGGCTGAGAAGTACTCACATTTGACCACTAAAAGCAAGATTTTAGAATTGATAAAAGTTGTTGTAAGGTGACTTACAAACTTCACATTCGACACCAAAGCTCTTCGGCAACTTATTCAAACGAACCATCGGTGTGTGTCCGATTGCTTCCAGAATAGTGTCCAACACCAATGATCGCAGTGGCGCGAAATCCCTCGGAACTCCAGGAACGAATTGAGCTTGCTGGTAGTCATAGGTGCCTCGGGCTTCTGGGTCGTAGTTGTCAAAGATTGATTGCTTGTTTGATTCGCTGAAAGCAGATTTTAAACTCACTTTTTAATGGCTAAAATTGGCAAAACATACGGTGATACGGTGATTTCCTCCGTTTTGTAATCTTCTTCAGTTGCAAAACCCTTCTTAATCATCCAATCATCAGTCAAGAATTTTGTCAAATAATTGCGAACGCCATCAGGCAAGATGACAACACACTTCTGACCCTTCTTCAACTCCTTGGCATTCCTAATGGCGCCGACCAGGTTAGCACCTGCACTGCCTCCGGAAAGGATTCCTTCTTCTCGGTTGATCCGGCGAGCCATAGGGAAGGTTTCTTTGTCGGGAACAGTCTCCCATTTGTCGATCAAATCCATGTCCAGCACAGTTGGGATAAAATCATAACCGATGCCCTCGACCTCGAAATGATGGCTGTTACCGCCCGAAATTACCGAACCCTCGGGATCAACTCCAATAATCTTTGTTCCAGCGGGCTTGAATCGCTTCGCAATACCAGAAATAGTGCCACCAGTGCCGACACCAGCGACAATCATATCGGGAGCGCCACCAAGAGCGACTTCAATTTCGGCGGCAGTGGATTCATAGTGGGTCAGGGGGTTGCCGCAGTTGAGGTATTGATCGAGAATGACGGTGTTCTTTGGGTCCTTAGCATGAAGGGCAAAGGCCTTTCCGATGTGGGATTCATCACTGTCAAACTTGGCGTCATCGGGGGTGCGGACAATTTCGGCGCCGAGCGCTTTCAAAGTGATGATCTTTTCTTGGGACATCTTTTCAGGCAATACAATCGTGCATTTGTAGCCTTTGACAGCAGCGACTAATGCAAGGCCAATGCCGGTGTTACCAGAAGTAGGCTCAATGATGGTCATGCCGGGCTTCAGACGACCAGTCGCTTCGGCGAGTTCGACCATTCGGACGGCGATGCGGTCTTTGACGGAACCGCCAGAGTTGAAGAATTCAACTTTGCCGTCTGAAAATTTATTGTCAACTCAGTAGTTTTAGTCAATCAAGAACTTACAAACATCAGCTTCAATGCCATAACTTTGCGGAATTCGATTCAGCTTGACAAGCGGGGTACCACCAATAGCTTCCAGGACGGTGTCAAGAATTTTCTTATCTTTTGCCCTAAAAATTTCTTCATGACGACGGTCTGTTTTTAGTAAACCAAACATACGAATAAGGCAAAAATTTATGTAGACCCCAGTGGTCTTCGATGCCATTTTCGTGCCAGACGCATTCGGTTTTAGCACGCTCATCATAGGGTTTGTATTCCTCAGCAGTATCGTCAGTAGTATCTGGATGTGGGGACATGGTTCTGATGGGCTTTGTTAAGAGGCCTGAAAGTGAACATTTATAGCTAATATTCAGCAGTAGTCACATTTTCACTATTTACTTCACGACAAAAATTACAAAACCACATTTTAAAAGTATTCAAAATGTAAATCAGTAGTACTTAACCGATTAAATACACAACTTAAGATCGCCCGCTTGCGAAAACACCAATTCCCAGGCTCCGCGTCCAGAACAAAAACAAAAAAGACGACTGGCATACGTGCAAAATAAAAAAGGGAGGAAGACATTGACCAAGTACTTTTGACTCATCGAATTGCGACACAGCACTTGCCAACGGTGTAACGAAAACACACGTGGCCGAAATGTACGATGAAACAGACTTCACCGATCGAAAAGCAGTTCAAAAGTGAAAAGATCTAACCCTTGGTTTGCCGAAATTCGAAACATCTATAAAAAAGTTTGAAGTTGCTGCAGGTGATCGTGGTCTGATTTTTTTGCTCAGATGGTGGTTGAAAAATGAACGGTTTGTGATTCTTTGCGGTCAAAGGTATAATAGATCACCACAGATCATAGAGGGACGAGTTGAAAATGTGCAAAGGTCATATCGGAAATGAGTGATGTGCTTTTCGAAAAGTAGATAGAGCAAATAGTGAAAAAATGTTCTTTTGTTCAGGAAAGGGGAATCATAGGAACGCGTTTTTTGGAAAGACAACGTGGAATTCATAGAAAGTGACGGCGACCTTGGACTGTAAGAATCATTTTGATGGAATTGGCGATGTTAGGTCAGCTAGAATAGTTATATTTTTGGTTTAGAAAAAGATTATTTTAAACCAAAAACTTTTTACATAAAATAATCAAAACTATAGAAGAAATGCCCTAAAAAGTACTCAGAACTATGCTCAACATTATAACACATCACTTTTTAGACAATCAATCAGTTGTCTGTTCAGCAGTGTAATAGGCCAGCAAGACGCAGGACAAAGATCAAACATGCAGTGTAGTACGCAGCCAATTTGGCAACCTAAAGGTCGTAGAAAGACAGAAATGATGTATCACTTCGGTATCATTAGTCTTTTTGAACGAACCGATAGGCCTCTTATCGTCCCGCAATAAAACCAAAAAAAGACCTTGCGCAAAGGCAATCTTCCCATGCAACGCATAATTTAAATGTGTACTTTTACGGTGCTTGGCAACCCGGCGCGCACCATGGAAGCATGCAAAACAATGTCTAGCCGGTGGTGAATAATATTTTGACTGATGCGGGGTGTATTTAAATAGTGAAAACTGGCTGGAACACATTCCTTAAGGAATTTTATTTGGCATTTAAAAAAATTAAATCAAACACAAAACCGAAATTACACAACAGACTGGTGGAATTCCGGCGGCTAAGTCTACAAAGACACCGAAAGGCGGCAGATCGCATCGGGTTTAGAAATAGAAAAAGCCAAATGTCAACAACAAGTGTCTAAAACTGAAAGGCCGAGTTTTGTGCAATGTTTTTAAGCCAAACTGATGGAAACGATGGTTGCACCGCCGACAGGTGGTGGGCACTAAGCCGCTTTGATAGGCGGCCGAATTGACCAAAGGTTACAGCAGCAAGACCCCCGCAATTGCAATTGCGATTGTTGAAGCGCCTTCAAAAAGGCGATATTGCACGCATGTATACATAGAGTGGGGGTCGGGCTCGCTCTTGACGTCGATTAAATCAGTTTTTTTGGTCCAATCTTGTGTTCCATCTTGACACAGGGAACCATTTGCACTTGGAATGTCAATGCGCAGATAATGGGCTGATTTATTCACAGTGGTAAAGGTAATTTATAGTACGCGTAATTAATCAAAAATCATTACTTTCTGTTCGCCAGCAGAACTAAAAGAATCACGACGAGGATGTCGATGAGGAGGGCGATGAGGTAGAAACCGCACATGAAGCGGAAGAAGATCCAGAACATTGGGCTGAAATTGGAATGCCGTTTCAAGTGAGCACTTTTAAATGGCTAAAAAGCAGTACTTACCGTGATTCAGTATCGCCACTGCACAAGCACCTCCAGAAACTCGGCTCAGGCTCCTTTTGCCGCATAGTTGTTGGCAGTATTTCAGTATTTCCTGATGCCGTTCTCGGGGGGCTCAGTGATTGGGTGGTATCTTCGAAATTGGCAAGATCTGTTCCTTCATTGGCACTTTCCGCAGTGCCAATCGGGGCTTGCTTGTTGGCGCCTCCGCGGCGGACTGTATTGTCTCCAGGCTGAAAACCGATTCATAACTCAAACCATAGAAAACCCTGACAAACCTCAGCCCCCGTCCTTGTCCAAGAAGCCCCAGTTTCCCCAGTCTGGCTCATCCCCGTCTGATTCGGCGTCTTCGCAGGTTGTTTTCCGCCCGGAGGAGGGCCCATCTTTGACGTTGATTGCACAAGTTCCATTTTAGTTTTCGGCATATCTTTTGTTTCTGTTGTCTGAGACTTCCTTTCAGTACGCTGACTCGATGCATGCAAGTCGACGACGGCTCCGGATTCTTGCGGTTGCGTCTTCGGTTGTTCTTTTGGGGGCTCCTTCTTCGGTGGTGGTGGCGGTGGCGGCGGAGGTGGCGGAGGTGGCGGTGGAGGAGGAGGTGGCGGAGGGGGAGGGGGAGGTGGTGGCGGCGGTGGTGGTAACTTCTTCTTAACATGAGTATCTTGGGTCATCTTTGTTTCTTCCGACGTCAAATTGCCGAAGTTGTCGAAATCACGTGCAGCTGTCTTTTGTTCAATCGACTTTTCGCCGGTTTCATCCTGGAATCATCTATTTCAATGCTGCTGGACAAAGATGGTAGAAACCAACCGGAACCTTCTGTGCCAGTTCCCTGCTCGGTGGCAACTTGGCCTTCTTGATCATATCCTTGTTGTTTTTGAAATTTTCTTTACTATTTTGAGCTGGAGTTCGTGCAGGGGTGGCCTCATCCTTTCCAGCTGAAGCTCGCCCGGAATAATTCACATTAATGTCGAAATCGGAGAAGCAGATGAATCTTTTCCAAGCACAGTAGATTGTCGACACATAAACCATTGTTTCCCTAAAACAGTTTGATCAATCTAGAAAGTTGAAAATGCAACTTACAGAATAACAAGAAGTATGACAACCAATGGAGTGAGCACAAACTTCATAAACTTCGGACTTCCGATTCCAAAACCAGCCGATGCAACTTTCGGCTCCTCTGTTTCTTCCTCCTCCTCTTCTTCAGATTCTTCCGCTTCCTCCGTGACAACTGGTGTTTTTGTCGTTGTCGGAGCTGCAGTGGTCGTCGTGGTAGTTGTAGTAGGTCCCTTTTCAAAATCGAATGCGGCTTCTCTCACGATTTCTTGACCTCCCTAAAATTGACACTTTTACAAAATCCAACATAACACAATCGTCTATTCTCACCAGTTGAAACGTAAACGCGCACGAATCCGTCGTATGAACAACGGCAAAGTCAAGAAACTCATCAAAAGTCACAGGGTCAGTTCGTTTAGCCGCCGGTTCAAATTGCAAAATGTAGTTTCCAGCATAATAACCAATGCCGTTTTTCTAAAAGTTTAGAAAATACAAAAAACTATACAGTAACCCGTTTACCACTCGGTTATACTCCACTTCAATGGACTCCAAGTTGTACCATTGACCATGATAGTTATATTTATGTTCTAAAATGTGCTTGAGTACAATACTACTAGATTGTGACCATAGAGTATCTCCTGAAGTAAATGGAGTTAGAAAGTTTATAATAAGTTAAGCTAAAAAATCATACGTGGCCTTGAATTGGGTAAAACCTTATATTTTGGCTCTGTATGGTAGATGGTCGGCATTGAAAAAAACGGTCGGAGGTCATTCCAACTTAAACAAACGTGGTAATAATCTGGAGGGCAAACGCCATTAGGATATGGCTGATCTGCCCCATATTTGTAGCAAAGGCATGTTTGTCTGCAATGCAAGTTTGGAATTAGGTAGTAAAAATGTTAAAATTTACTTACCCAAAATCAGCAATACAGTTTGGCAAATCACGGACAATCATTACAAACGTGGCAGGTCTATCTTTGAAAAGTTTAAATGTGTACGTTTCTCTGAACTTGTCGGGTGCATCCAGGAAATGGGTGTAATGCATTGACTTGGCGACATCTTTGGCTTGGCAGATGTGAATCCATGTTAAGAGTATGATGGCAATTGTTGGGAATAATGCCTTTGAAGCATGTTGAAGGTTCATGAAAACGGTATTCCAAGGACCTCACCGCCTGGAGGCCTGGGTTTGATAGGACGGGGTGGGGGAAATGGTTTTTGGCTATTTTGGTTTTATCTAATTTGCATTTTTTTCAATCTCTTAAAATTTTGAACATTTACACGGATGTTTTAACATTATTGTAACTATGCAAATAATGAACATTGTACTCGAATCCTACGCAACACTTCCGCCACCATCATAAATTTACCCCTATAAACACCTTTTCTACGCATTTGTTTCTAATTTGAGGTCGTCATTGTACACGAAAATACATTAATCTGCTACACATAGTTATTCTAAGGTTTCCCACATTTACAAACCCGTTGAACAGGTGTATTTAATAATGAACAACAACCCGAATATGGGTTTTACACATCTGTATCTGTCAGTTTTCGAGTAGACCTCCCTTTTAGCCCTAAAATACAACACTTTCCCCAAAATGCTTATTTAAAGTTTTCTTGCCACCCAGTTTGATATAAACGACCCCACCATTTCCATGTTATTCCGTATACACTTATCTCGCACTAAATGTGATATTACGTCGTCTTTTTATATATTCATGGAGTTGTTTGTCGTCAAGGCTATGCTTCCAAAGCGCATCCCTCTCCAACTATGCAAAGCATAGACACCGAATTCATAATTGATGGCCGTTCGCTAATGACATGGAGACTGTCGTTTAATTTGTTGCAATGCCCTCTTTGACGTGCGTTCATGGCTTTTTTGAACTTGGTAGTGCATGCAAGGAAAAAGTTGGGAAGAACTGTCTGGTAAATACTCGAGTGGCATAGTCAGTTGACAGTTGATGGTTTAGCATTGGCGGGTGTTCTGTCATTAATTCTAAACGACTTTCACGGACTTTTTTGCAGGAATAATTATCGTAAAGGTGCACAGCATGTTTTTACGGCTTTTGATGTTTACAATTTTCGAAGGTTGGAACTGGTCAGCTGACATGGGGTTTGGAGGGCGATTTTTTGTGTTTTTTCAAGTAATGTTGAAAAAGACGTCATTATCCGATGTTGTACGACTTCTTTGGTCGCGAGATATACATTTGTTGATAAATAGCGTGTCCGCGATTTGCCCGTCCAGATTTCTGGAACCCATAAATGGCCGTAACGTCATCTACTGTCCAAAGTGCCTTCCTCGAACGGGCTGTGCCATTAATCGTCCGAAAACACAGGCTGGTCAGCTCAACTTTGGTTTTTGACGGAAAACATTTATTTGATTACGACTTTTCGGAACTCCCACCAACCCTATTAGGTTATTTTTGGGTCATAGGATCCTCCTACAATGCAATTTGAACTTCCTGTTATCGAATTTGTATCAGTTTTGGGTACGCTTTTTCAACTGCCCCCCAGAAAGCATGATCTTATCCGTGCCAACGTCGTCGTTTCAGTCTAAAACATTTATATCCAAGATTTCCAGCTCATTTCCATGCCCTTCACGCCGTTCTCTGTCTCTATTAACTCTTCCCTTTTGCATTTTGCACTCTCTTCAAAACACTGTTAGTCAACTATGACATCACGGCCAAGCCGATGCAAGCTTTTAAGCCAGCCCTATTTAAACATATTTTTTCTCCTCCCTATTATGAAGCACACCCTCCAAAGTCACTCGACAAAAATAGCATTGTCATGAGTACTTCCGTGACTTTTCACAAAAACAACATAAATCACATTTAACTTCTTCAAATGCCAGTTATTACCGAAGCCTCCGCCAAAGTCCACGAATCCACATCACATAACCGGATTTTCGGGGTCAGTCCGACTCAAGTTGAAGGAACTAAACTTTCAAAACGTCTCCAAAGTGCCATTAACTCGTCTCCTTTCAAGTGCATCAGCATGCCATAAGTATGTTTATGCCACTTTTTGCATGTACATCACAAGTCTCAAAAGTGAAGGCCTGATTTTCAGCGAAAAGAACTTACATTTTAGACTTTCATTCAGTAAACTTCCATCATCAATTTTTAACAACTGTAACGTTTTAAACTTGCATGATGCACGATTTAGAAAAGTCGAAAAGAGGAAGGAATGCGACGTTTAGAAAAGTAAAATGTGTTCTACAAACCGTTTTTGCCGTCTGGACTGGGATTGGGGTTGGAAAATATGCAATTCACTAGCTAATTCAGTGATGTTATCTTCGACGGAAACCATAAACGGAAATGCATAAGCATGCGTTCATTTTTTCAGACTGGCGGTAAAAATATGCAAGTTAGCATTTATTAAACCGGTTTGGTATTTATAGTTTTTCAAGATTAAGAATTTTCATGCATTAGATGCAGATGTAAGCACACATGACTCCAGTTTGGTTTAACCATGAACTTTGCCCTTTCCAATGGCTTAAAATGTAATCCAAGCTGTAAACTGTCTGTAAACAACTTAAAATTCCTTTTTGTTTCCATCAAAGTGAAATTTATTGCCATCCTGATTCACCATTTCCGTAAAACTTGATACGTTAAGCCATTTGCCCGCCTGTGAAAACCAAAGAAAGCTTCATGCCAATGCATTCTCCACTATCAGCAGTCTCTTTTTGGTTGGTCTAAAGTGTCTCCCTCCCCGCCTCTCGTTTCTTGCCAAGCAAGGTTTGATTCAATTTGAATGAAGACGTTTGCCTGTTTGACACTGCCTTCCCGGCACTTTATGCAGGCAAACTGGAAATGTATCCGCGAATGTGCGTTTAACCTATTTGGGCAATAGGAAATCATTTAATGATATCAGATTATCTTCCCACCCAGTTTCTAGGAATGTTAAACTTTTTGTTCTTTGTCTACGGACTTTTTTTGGGTGTTTCGACAAGAATGAACATAAAAAAGTGAAGTTACACATTTTTTGACTTCCTTCATGGTGCTTATGTTTTGGATTGTATCAATCATTTTTAAGTATATTTATTGTCAGTTTTTAATGACGACCTTTGAAAATGCTGCCAATGTCTTAAAATTTTTGATATCTGGGCAGTTCTGACTTGTTTGTTGGCACTTTTGTGTGATTTGCTTGTAGTTTTGTACTGTTTACATCAATTTCGCGCAGGTGAAAACCTTATTTCTTTGCAATGGAATAACTAATTGCGTGTTTTGAGCATTTGCACAAATATTTATGACCTTTCTCGCGATTTGTAATTCTCATTGTCGATGAACTAAAAGTTAATGAACACTGTTCTGTTCGTCATTTTTGCATTAAAAGTGGTGACAGAAATAGCAAAACAATGATGACATTCAGTCACTCAGCTGTTTAATGCTAATGGGTTAACCATAATGCAAAAAGTGAAAAAATCCAATCATCAGTTAAAGCATTATGAGAATTTATAAAAACTAAGTACATGCTTTTAAGTTTTTGCAATAGCGTAGGCAAAAATATGAAGAGGTTCACGGTTTCATCGGCAGCATGTGAAGTTGATTGATAAAGTCAAGGGTCACGCCGGTAAACTCGTGTTCTTTGTTTTAGACAGTTTTTTTCAATAAGCGTTTTAAAAAGGTTGAAAACTCGAAGTGCCATCATGACTGGCGACATCCATTATCAAATCGGCTGCTCTTTCTTTCAATAACTGGATGTTTTTGTGACACGCCAACTCCCAGAGGTCCAAAAGCGCATGATGGCCGCAATTTAGTTTATGATATTCCACAAAGTTGACAATGTCTGAGCACATACTTTTTTTTCTTGGAAAAGCATGCAAAATTTGGTTATGCATAATGGATCGCCCTTTTGTAAATGGCAAAATACTGACTGGCTACATCTCCATGGCAAATGACAAAGCTTTTTAGATCATTTGATTCACCGAGCTTTGGAGGCGGAGATTTCTGATGTTTGAACACGTTTCATCATTTTCGATTTAATCAAACTGTCAACAGGGACAGACATCTCATTATTCTTTAATGCTTGATAAATTTTGTATTTTTTTGGTTAGTTATTAGGCATAGGTTTCTATTTTCTAATTTATATGCTTTCTCAATGTAAGCATTCTGTGAATAAACAGTTTTAATTTTAAGAAATCAGATTATATTTTGATCAGTCTTACATTAGTCATTTTTGGTTCTATTATCATCATGACGTCGATTTAGTCAATTTTCTTGTCATAAACCCACTTCTTTTTCTTTGTACTCCACTGCGTATTTTAAAAATTGTTGTTTGTTTCGTAGTTGTGTCGTAATTAGAGCACATCCACTCATGACACTTTGTATCTTGTGCACTTCCGTGAAACCCGCCCAAGTTGCCCACAATTAACCCAGACCAAAGCACTGTTAAGCCATGTGATAAGTAATTGTGTGTATGTCTACATGACCTTTTGCTATCAGTTGTTTTTCCGGTTCTGCATGGCAAACCTGACTAACTGTAAGTCTAAATCTAAACAACGACTGGTTTCAATTCAACCACACTTCCTCCAATCTGCAATCGGAAAAACAAACTGCTTTTAGCAAAGAATGGAAAGCCTTACTTATCATTTTGTCCGTTTTTTGCAAGAAAGTGCGGAAGACATCTGTTTATGCCAAGATTGACCTAATTTCAGTCTTTGCAACCCTTTTCCGCTTTTTGTAGCCATGACGTAATGTAAAGTTCTTCCGAAAGGCAGAAACTATTCCATTATCACATCTTCAATCTATTCTGTTTTGGCACTTGGTGTTCGGAAACGTAAAGCTTCCAGAGTGGTTTCGAAAAAGTGCTCTAATAATGCATTTGTCGGTCGAGGTTGGGCAAATGCTTATTTTGTTCGTTTAATGACGTTTTTTTGTCATGGATAGCTGTTGTCAAAAGTCATTCCTTCTGGTATGTCAATATTTGAAAAAGTCAAATTATATCTTTGGTAATTGGGCAATTACTAAATATTGTGTTTGTTTTTGCGCGTTTTTGATGGGTTTTTGGGTTTTGGGGGTAAGTGCAGTTGGAAGGCATTTGACAAATGGCCGGGTTTGACTTTCGGTTTGTTTAGAACGTATCAGTGCGCGTTTTTATCGTGAAAAGTTGCAATTTAAGTATTAGTTTTAACGTGTAAATTTCAGAAATTCAGCGAATTGCATGAAAAAACAAGTTCCTCAAAAAAATCATTGTAAAATCTGTTGAAAAAAGTTGACTCCAAAATTGTTTGTCACGATCACTTTAATATAAACCGCCAAACTGTCGTCGATCAAAACCATCCTCTCAACCCGTTTCCAATCTTTTATGGGTAACGAGCACTCATCCGGCATCGCTGCACCGCCAGGATCCCACATTTCGTCCCAGTGTATGCGGAAGTCAACCAACAACAGCTCAAGCTCACGCAAGGCTTCGAGATCGTCAACTGGTTCGACACATCTGTCATCACGGCCGCCGTCATCTGAAGATCCATCCCCCAAGACGTCCTTGACTTCTCCAATGGGTTCCACAATGGAGTTGGACGTTCACGGTCGAATGAGCATTGAGTTGGCACTATCTCCACGTCAGGTCAGTTGCTATTTTAACTATTTTAATTCAAAGAGCTAAAGATTGGAACACAACTCAACTCAGGTTTTGGATTGTCAGACTTTTGTACTTCTATTAGTTCTGTGTACTGTTGCTTCTGGGAAAACGTCAAGATTGTCTTTAGTTGATGGCCGTCGGTCTGTTGACAGACATGGCTGTTTTGGAGGTTTTCTTAAAATAGAAGTTGGTGATGTTAAAAATAAAACTTTTTCGAGCGTATTTTAATCTTTATTCACAAACTTTTGCACTTTTGGTTTGAACAAATCCGTAGTTTACTCAATCTCGACTTCGTGACATTATGTAAATCGAAATCGCAACTTTTTCTTATCATAGCGGCATCACTTTCTAGTTACCCCATTTGCAAACAATTTTTTTGCATTTTTTCCACGTATCGCTGGGTTTTATCAGATGTGATGCCATCGGGGAAGGCCCCTGTGTGTTCATAATGAATTCTCTTTGCGCTTTTTTGAGATAGTTTTTGACTATATCTGGACATCCTCCTCCTCTCCGACTTACTTGCTTTCTTTCCAAGTCAGTGCCCTGAGGCTTCTTGCGCTCCTTCCCCCGCCATGACATGACATTTCGGTGGTTGCTTAACGCGGCGTATTCGGGCACTGACCCATTGAAGCATGTCTACATCGGCATTGGCGTTCCGAACCGATGACGGGATAGCCTAGGACGTTTTGAACCAAAAACATAGAACGCCGCTAAAGATGTTGACTCCAGACAAATAAGACGCTTTTGATGTTTTTCTTGGCCCCTGTTTACTAATTTATGCATTGAAAATATGGCGGGGGAATCTGATTTTTATCAGTATTGTTACTTTTCGAGATTCTGTCACACAAATAATAAAATTTGTTCAACTAGCGTTTGGTTTCCGTTTTCAACTTGTTTTATCACGCAATCTATCTGAAGTGCATGCATTAATCTGATGAAGATCCGTTTTTTCAACTTCCGATACTTTTCTAATGGCACCATAAATTTGAGAAACTGGGACAATGTTGACATTTCGGCACTTTTCTTTCATTTAATTTAGCATTCACTACGTCGGAGTTAGAACTTGTTTCCCCAGCCTACAGTCATGACTGATCAGCCTTCTTGTTGAGTATTCTTTGGCATAGTAAAGGCAATACTCATTGTTGTTTTTGTCAACTATAGTTTTTGCCAACAATAGACGTATCGCGTTACAAGTCTACCCAAAAGCGGCTTTCGAGTGGGGCTTCCCAGATGACGGGCTATGTCGGGATAGGTTATAAAAGTCGGACAGTGACGTGGGGTGGATTAAGTTACCGATAGTCTACGGCCAATTCGTAGTCTATTATACAATTGCTATCATTTCAGGCCCGTTCATCCTGCAACACTCCGCGTCATAGCTACGATTACGCACTTCGCAGTCCGGGCGGCCACGACTTCCGACGCAAGGCGTCGATCGCCGTGAGCAGCCCTTCACGGCACGGTCTCGGTGCTGGTAGACGCATGTCTGTTGGAGAGGATTCTGAACTACCTGCAGGTCGACGTATGAGCCGGACTGCCAAGTTGTCTCTTGCGAGTAAGGAGGACATGATGAATTCGCGAAGGGTTTCAAGAGCTGCTATCCACTTTGGAGAGACTGGCGATTTTGGGCTTACTTTGGTCGAGCAGTTGAAATTGAGCAGGTTTGTCGAAACTAATTTGATATTTAAGCTTAATGGGTGTGTTTCAGCTACCAAATCCTGATAATCCAACAATCCTGGCCAAAAATGCGCAACACAGTCTTCAACAACGTCTTTTCAATCCTCTCTCAAAGAAACTCCAAAGCTCGTGAACTCTTCCAAAAGATGAGCATCGTCGAATCTTTTTCAACCTCAAAATCCGGCAAATGTTGCGACATGAAAGAACACGTCCGCGCTCTGAACGATCTTGTCGATTTCGCAGTTTCCGAAATGTATAGTCCCTCCAAATCCGTCCAAGACCGTTGCATTCAAATTGGAGAAGCCCACGTAGGTCTCTGTGGCGGCAATGCCGTTTCCGTCTGGGACGATCTTGGAGCCTGTCTCACAGAAGCCTTCTCCCGCGTTGATGCCATTCGCGGGAAACGTGAAGCCCCGAAAGCCTGGCTCGCTCTTATCAGCTTTCTGGTCGACAGTATGCGCGGTGGCTATGTAGCCCAGGGGAAACGGAAATCCATAACTCGGAATTCAGTCACCGGCGGACTCAATTTTTCGAGTCTAAACATTCAAGATAAGGGCCAAGTCTCATCAAATGGATCGCCCAAACATTGTCCAATGGCAGCAAATGGAAACCAATATCAACATGACTAAATAAACCTTTTTACAACATTTTTTTGTTTACCGTCTGTCTTCAACTTATTCCAAAGGACAGAAATAACGCTATCAGTACTTGTAATTTGACTTGTCAAACATGATTTTGTTTTCCATTTTTCACAATGTCACAACAGTCTGAAAGCTACATATTGTAATTTTGTTTTTGTTTATACACTCTTCATGTTTGATCTCTTTAAAATCTGATTAATGTTTACAGCTTGCTTTTTTCAACAATGATAATAAATTGACAACCGTATTTCATCATCCGAATGCATATCGATCA